>CM076111.1:5000-5005000 GCA_038048805.1 Hipparchia sbordonii | reverse complement strand
GCACCGCACCTCAAGTCAGACCCGCTTAGTACAGACAGCAACCTACCACTCGCAATTGTCACTACCGTGATTTTTATAACTTTCCCTTTTGTTACGTTTTAAATGGTTTTGTTAAGTTTAATTAGTTAGTTATTTATTGTTGTCTGGTTAATAGTGTTCGTTGGTCGTTTTCTACGATGGGTAAAAAAGATAAAGTTTGGCAATAAGACTTTAATTTAATGATGATTGATGACATTCTTCGAAGAGGATAAATATAGGAAATAAAAATCACGCCCTTAGATATTAGACATTAGACACTCTTAGACAGCATTTGACAACGGCCAACTTGGAGTGAACGGTTAGTAGCTGTTATGACGTATACATCCGATACGAAAGAATTTTTGAAAATTAAATTCCTAAGTGGGTAAAGCGTAACGTGAGCGAAGCCGCGGGTAAAAGCTAGTTTTGTATAAGTGCCTACTCATCCTTACATCCTTATCCTTACTAACGTGAAACTGAGTATGTTTGTCAGTTTCTCCTTGAATCACGCAACAACGGAGCTCCTCTTCTCCTAAAAAGCTGTTATTTCAACATTAATAAGAGACACTTCAATTATTTTATTTTTTTATATAGATAAACTCGTTCAGAGGGCGCTGCGTACGTACGTTAAGAGAGAGTGGGCATAAATGTTTGTGTAACTTCGTAAACCATAAGTGGACTTGGAATGAAACTTTGGCAGAAAAATGGTGATGTTTTTTGAGTTCCTCATTTGACCACTAGCAGCGCTACTTGTCATAAAAAAAAATATTAAAATAACTCGCGGTAATTATTCGTTCGTAAAGAAAAACAAGTTAATAAAACAACACACAAACACAGAAAAGCAACAATTAATAATATTTTATCGTTAATTTAACGAAAACACATGAGTAAATTTTATTAATTATAACGATAAAAAATATAAAAGGTCAGTTAAGTGATAAAAATTGGGCAATGAAATCATTAAAAATCACCAATGTGAAAACCTTCATTTCAATTGAAAAATATTTATTTATCTTTATTTGAGCTATTAGTGTAAAAATAAAACTGCTTGGATATAAACTTTCACCAATTTTTCACTATAACGCTACTCATTAATAGATGGCGCTACTGAAAACAGAGTTTCTTTAATGTGCGTGAATACAAAATCAAATAATCAGTACAAAGTTTTAAAAATACTTAAAATAAATATAAAATGTTTATTGGGTTGGAAAATTTAATTTTATTCATCCTTTTTAATTATTAGTTATTCAAACTAAACATAGATGGCGCTGTCCAAAAATTAGGTACCGAATAATTTTCGGTGTTTCGGCAGGTATAATTCACAGGTTCCAAACCTTTTCCTCAAGGATCACCATTTGGATCATCGTATATATAAATCTAGTAGTTCCGCAATAATAAAATTATTGTTTGTTAAGCCAGGAAAAGGTGTATTTTTCATTTCTTTTTTCCATTTGACTGATATTTGTTGTTTAACTACACGATATGACTAAAATTTTAAATATTAGTTAACAATTTGAGATAGGCCCGGAACTTATTTTTATTTACTTATTTAGCCTTATATACCTTCCCAACTACGAACCTACTTGTTGCATCATCTTAAACGCTGACTAAGAAGTCAGCGTGCAAGATTCAAATTCTTTTTTCATTCATAATCGCATTAAATGTTGCCATTAAAATGCTTTTGAACTGATACCATTGGCGGCAATCATAATTGTTCTTTTTTTATTTTCTCAACCTATATACCTATATGGGGAACCTATAGGCTTCTCCAGCTGGACAAGAGACTCGTGTTTTTCATAGGGATCACCACAGAGAGATCTTTTGCCGTTTGTATCTAGGCGGCTCTCAGAGCCTCGCCTGAGACGTCCGTCCGCCAAATTATTATGGTCATCAAAAAGAAATAAAGTCCTCTCAATTTTATTTATCTTTTTAATGATCATCTTGGCAAGGCTTGTCAATAATTTGCAAGCTAGGTATTATGTTCTTGGGCAAGTGTGTAGTTTCCTTCAATTTTCACACCCCTTACTGTACTTTATTGAGTTTTTTCATTTTGCATTGACTAACTGTTTTTTTTATACGGGATGAGAACTCGATGCTAGAACTATGTTAGCTATAACTGTATTTACTATGGAACTCCGTACTAATTGTTTGGCATTAAAAAACGATAAGTGTTATTAATTTAGTGTTTTTTGCCATTAAATTGTGTTTCTCTTATTTCCGATAGATTTATTTTAACACGTGGAAAAAAATAAGTCAAATCAAAATTGGCTGAGTTGAGCTTCCTAGTAATTTTTATGGGATTAGTAGTAAATATTTTTTTAATTCAAGTATACCACCTTATTAATTTTCGAAGAAACTACGGTAGAGACGGTAGAGATAAACTTCACTTTTGTCTATTTCATCCAATATTAATTAATTTTAATACCTACTGTTTTATGTGTACAGAAATTAAAATAAATAAATCACGTTTATTTTCTTGTCTCATTTTGTTTGTCCAGATACGAGTAACGTAGGTAAATTCGCCGATCGAGTACAGTTACAGTGCAACAGTTATAAATACACATATTTTTTTATAGCTCAAAATTACCTGCGAAAATTTTGTTTTATAAAAAAATAGTGTGAAAGTAAAATATAGTGCGTCTGTGTCAGTTGTAATTTTATTATAGTTTTTAATGTCATTTTTGTTCATCGTGCGTTATTTTTTTAATGCCAGTATCAAGTTTTGGAACACACCTCTTTTAAATTGAAAAAATAATCGTTTGAACCATAAAGCTATAGCCTACTTCAAGGTTTGAGCACACTAATCGTTTCCAACTTTTTTTGATTTTTTTTTAATTCATTTTCTTTTCTTCCATTGTATAGTCTGACAAGATAGGTATTTTATATTTTTATGGACATTAGGTAGGTACATCGGCACTCGAGCTATGGAGTGTAAATTTTAACGATGAGATATTTGTTTTATTATTATTTTTTTATGTTGGTGGCAATATTATGGAGATCTGAAAAATGTAGTATAATTAAGGGTATTGTTAAAATATTAGCCCTTTGAAATGACTCAAATGAGCTGCTCGCTTGGTGAATTTGAATTTGTGGGCCAGTCAGCTTGTTTGTGTCCACGTTTGGGCGCCATAAGTGAGGATGGGAAGGACACTTTGGATTCACCATTTACAACAGGTCCTAGGGTTACGTAATATACCTACCCACAGTTCCAAAGTGTGGTTTTGTGGGATAGTGACCGCTGACCTTTACAGACTCTTTTTATATAGGTAATAAGTAAATTTAAATATTTAAAATTGTTGCACTTTCAAGTAACTCTCAAAAAATAATGATTCTTTTAAAATTAAGGTAGTTTGGAGGAAGCCAATTAAAGCGATAAGGCTGCCTTTGTGCGCTTTTAATTATTTTTCTATTTTTAAATTAAATATTTTATTTGTGTAGCAGCTTTCTACGTATCGATCTACGGGATTTCTGTACACCTAGCTCGTAAAACTGACATTGAAGTTCCAAGATGCTCCAATGGCGATCTCGCATGAGAAAACGCAGCATCATCTGTTCCATGTAGTCGCATGGAAAACCTAGATGGAACAGACGATCTAGATAGGATGGGCATTGGACATCCCAGTCAGTGATAGTCGCTGTATTTATTTTGAATTAAACAAGTGAAAGGTACCTATATTGAACTTTTTTAGACACATTAAGATAAATTTCTCCCTAGCTGTCTCCAGCTGGACTTGTTTCTAAAAAATTTTTAAAAAGTTTCTAAAATTAATTTTAAATGTCAACATTCTGCAATAGGGAATTTCTGTGTACAGTTTTAATCAACTTTCAACAAACCCATACACTCAGTGAAAAAAAATTCAATGCTTTTGTGTTTTCATTTATTTTTATATACTTACTTAATTGTTTTATTTAATAATAAGTAAAAGTAATATTAGAAATTTTTTAAAAGTCGTAGAAAACCTATTCAAAATGAACCTATAAATACTTGTAAACAAATCTATGTAAAATTCTAGCAAAGTTTACCATAATATTATCCCACTAAAAACATTCCTGATTGTCAAAAAAGAAATCTTTACGAATTAATTTAATTTGTTTTCATAGTAGCTTCAATAGTAGAAACAGAATGTAATCAATTAGTCAAACAAAAATCATCTAAGCGTTGTAAATAGTTCCAGCTTCATTTTATTTTACCAAAATGCAGTTGCTATTTGCCAACGAATATATTTTTATATAGAACAATTATGTAAGCCTGTGATTAATCAACGTGAATAGCAACCTGCCCGCGTTATTGCATAGCTCTATGTACGCGCTCTATAGCGGTGACATCTCATTATGTACCGCGTCTATGTATACGCTCGCGATCAGCTATCTAGGACGTTTGCACGCAAAAATCTAGTACTAGGTGCTTGCCCCCGACGCCGCACACATCCGCGGCGCCTCCCGCGCGCACTCACACACGGCTCGCCAAGGAGTGAGCCTGCGTGCGAGAAAAAGACAGGCACAAAAAACACCCGTTGGTGTGAGGTGCTGCCCCCAAAAAAAGCACCAAAAACGCAATCTGCGCAACTTTCCGGCGCAGAATCGTTAACGACTCCCGCTCTCTTTATCGTGCACGCCGTGCCTCCTATATTTCTATTTTTTCTCCGCCGACCATTAGACGTAAGACAATTTTTAGCACACACGAATGTCCACTTTATTCCACGTATTTAGGGGGTATTTTAGAGCGCGCTCACGTGGCGTATATCTTCGGCGTCGGTCGCGAAACGCACACATTCGCACCGGAACAGAAAATAACGATCGCATTTTTGACCGAAAAGGACGGACAGATGGCTGAAAAGAGAAGAAAAAAACGACAACCATTTTGCTTGGCGCACCTACGACGCGGCTAGGTGAGGTTTATGTATGCTATCTTTTTTTGAGAAAAAAAGCCAACCAAAACAAATGCACGTGGCCGGGTGTTATGACCGACGCGGGAAAAATTCTCTCCCCCGCTAAGAGATGCCGTTGCTGGCGCTATTTTTTTCCCGAGCTCAATTTAGTTATGAAAAAATTAGTGCGGTGGCGCTTCAGTCGCGTGGCTTCGACGGAAGGCTTAGCGGAGTTGAATGTAGTCGCTAATGAGCACATTGAACATGATTACTGAATATAATTTAGATTAATTATGCCGTCAAACAAATAATGAAAAACAGGATGAAATAATTGAAGTACAAGCAGAAACTAATGGTTTTTGCATATTATTAACATGCAGTAGTTATGATAAAATTTATTAAAACAAAATATTGCACAAATTTTTGGAATAAGTTTTACAATTTAGTCTTGCATGTTGTACGTTGATAGTTAAAAATATACGTGCTATAATTTATTAATATTCAAACTCAGTAGATACGTATCCAATATACCTACTGAAATGCTTCAAAAAAATGTGTATATCTATAGAATTAGAAACACGTCCAAAAATGTTTTTACTAAGTATATTGTATGTATTAAATGTAATCAAGAATCTTTGATACTTTTCTCTTAGTCTTAACAGTTTTCATTTTCATTTGGAAAATCACTTTGGGGTCATAAAAGACCGCTCTTTTATGACCCCAAAGCGATTTTCCGAATTTTTGAAGACGAATAAAATAATTTTTTGATGTATTTCTACTTCTACATAGAACTAAAAGTTAAAGGCATGCCAATTTTCACTATTTCTTCTAAGTGGTACCTACCGTATATTTTCAGGTATGAGTTTGTCTGGTGGAAAACTTAGCCCTGGCTAGTTGCCACCCTAAGTCAAATTCGTACCGCCAAGCGATTTAACATTCCGGCACGATTTTGTTTCGAAACCGATTAGGGGTAGGCATAGGGTTTATTTAAAACTCCTATAAATCTTCTAAGTTAGCTCGCCTAGCCACCCGCCTTCGAAAGCACTTTGTAAAAGATTATTTGAAGAAAAAAATATTCTATTCTATTCTATTCCGACCATCTTAGATTGCATTGTCACTCACCATCAGGTGAGATATCTCGTTTTCGAAAAAAAAGTTGCTGTGATTTTATTTTATGTTACTATCTTTTTTGTCTTTTAGGAAGTTTAAGGTAACTCAGCGTGAAATAACAAAGAAGGATTAAAGAAAGACCGCTGAAAGTTTTACAAAGAAAACAAGCTTAGGCTAAGCTTTATAAAAGCACGCTCGTAGCGGGAGTTAGCAAATGAAACCACATATTTTTTTTGTAAGTCTTTAATCAGATTTTTCATTTTCCTGTAGATAAAAGCCCAGTTCATCTCACTTTAAAAAGATTAAATTAGTTTTTAAATAGAAATTAACTTATTCTTCGTCCTAATAACCAATAAACTAATAACCAATAATTTTAAGTTACTCTAACTTACTCTATCGTACTGTATGATATATGTAGCTAAATCTTTATATCGAATAGTGTACCTAACTTTCAATGAAAACATCATATTAACAAAATAAAAATATATTATATTCTTAATAGTTTTTATGCGTTGAAAAATAATAATATACTTCCATAATATAAACAAAAGAATTATTTTGAGGCACCTAAATTATTACTCGATATTGATAATTATGTCCTAGTCATACGAAAGTTATCAAGTCCATACTAATATTTTAAATGCGTGGCTTAACTGTTTATCAAAGAAAATCATACACTTCTTACGGGAGTTCGAAAAAGTGTCAGGCAGCTATTAATATAATAATTTTCGTAGTTAAAAAAAAAATTACTGTACCTAGAACAATTGTATCTACTCGTTATTATTACTGCAAATAAAAAACTACTGACACCAATTCACGTCCTGATTATTGTCGGTGTATACCCGACTAGTTTTTATTTTCTTCTAAATAATGTTAGCAAAAATACACGTCACTTTTCTAACACATTTTCACATTTATAATATTAGTAGGGATTGGTTTCATGTATTCTCTTTATATTCTATATCAAATTATAAATACCTTGGTATAACAATCCGGTAAGTTCCCATCTCATAGAAATATTGTACCAATAGAACCTCTTATGTGTAACGAAGGGGTCAAAAATCTCAGTACGCGAAGAATAATAATAAATATTTAGACCTTGCCCACGAGATTAGCGCCATGTGGAATGTTGATTCAACGATTGTAGTGCCGATGGTCGTTTCGGTCAATGGTCTCATAGCGAAAAGTTTCGATCAACATCTTAAGAAACTTTCGCTTAATACTTGGATCAAGAGCAGGATATAGAAGGCGGTACTCCTTGAGACGGCACGCATTGTGAGGAGGTTCCTCACTCTGGAGCCCTGACCACTGGCTGCTTGGGTCCCTATCCCGCAGCAAGTGGGTTTTATTGTTTTTAACGATGTTATTATATTTATATTTGTATAATGTATTGTAAACATTTTTAAAAATAATAGGATGAATGTGTATGAAAATAAATGAGAGTAAATAAATTTATAAGCGTGAATGCAAGAAGCGTAAGCGCAGCGGAGCACTGGAAGCATAGATGAACCGAAGATGCTTACTCTGCTAGATTTCTTCACGAGCTGTGGAGGGACGATGCCACGCAAACATTTTCCCCTAAAACAGAAATAAATTGATTAAGAAAAAAAAGACGTGGCACTCGGGGACTGCCGCGGTAAAGCTATTGCATAGCATTTTTTTATCAACGCCATCTAGCGGCTCACCATAGAGGAGTCCCGTGTCAGGTTATTTTCGTTACGGAATTTCTGGATTCGGTCTCCACGCTGGCCCGCGATAGAAGCTATGCAATAGCTTAAAATGTATTAGGTCGCACCTATGGTTTCTGACAAAAAATTCGCACCTATGCGATTCAATATGGGGAGGTTGAATTTTTTTTCGTTGGAGCGAAATTAACCTTTCACACAGATCACAAAAGATTAAAGTGTATTTATTTATTTATTTAGTACCAGAGAACAAAACAATAAAACATAAACATTTAAAGGACGTGCTTAAGGACAGTTTATCTCTAAGGAAGAAATTTCTTCCAGAAGCCCTTGTGTACCTATGCATACAATTTTTTGTCATCGTGACACTTAATTTTTCTGTCATTGTTCATATTTATATAATATTCATTGCGTGTGTGGACGGTGGAGAGCTAAGAAATTCTTGTTCAGTGTTCCATGGCAGGGGCACCTCATTTGTCAGAAATAATTTCTCGCGCATTCGTACATCGGACAATTAAACTCTACACCTATACATATTTAAAATCTGAAAAACAGGTAGGTACCCACTGAACTGGATTATAGAATTTTATCGAATCAAGTTTATAATATTCTTGCCCTTTAATCAATATTGGTATATCTCAAACTCATCAGCTTTCAAATATTTCAAAAACAAAAGTTTCAGAATACTATATTCTGGAATACTTACTTCGAAAAAATTGTTAGAGGAGTCCATCACATAACTTGACATGGTAGACAAAATGACAAAGCTGCTTCGCAGATCTGAAAAGAATAAAAAAAATTCGTTAAATCTACACAGATCTTTTTTTTTTTAATATAGACTAGCGCTTGGCTACGATCACACCCACAGATTAGGAAATTCCTAATCTGTGATCACACCTAATGGTAAGTGAAGATGCTGCGTAAGGTGGAACGCGCTTGCCTAGAAAATGCCTATTCACTCTTGATTGGAAAGATTTGAATCGATCTAGATTTTTCATGGGTCCCAACTGTTTAAGTAAGACTTTTCTTCCCTTTCAGTTTTTATTTAAAATTCAATTTTTACGTAGTCGGTTTTTTTGATTTTTTAATTTCATATTTTTATTTTACACTTTTTAGTTAGATTTCTTATTAAGGGGGCCAATTTCACAATCTTATGATTTCATTGAGGAAATTAACTGAAAAAAAAAGAAATTATTTTGCTTATGAATTTATCCCTTTCGTTCTGTTACTACGTTTTTGCGACGGATATGTTTCAACATATCCGTCGCAATAACCATGGGCCTCATAAGAAGGCTCAGGATCACTCAGCGGGCGATGGACAGAGCCATGCTCGGAGTATCCCTGCGAGATCAAATCAGAAATGAGGAGATCCGTAGGAGAACCAAAGTCACCGACATAGCTCAGCGAGTCGCGAAACTGAAGTGGAAATGGGCGGGGCACATAGTTCGAAGAGCTGATGGTCGATGGGGTCCCAAGGTGCTGGAGTGGCGACCCCGCACCGGGAAGCGCAGTGTTGGCAGACCCCCCACTAGGTGGACCGACGACATCAAACGAGTCGCAGGGAGTCGCTGGATTCAGGCGGCGCAAGACCGAGTTCTGTGGAGGTCCATTCAAGAGACTTATGTCCAGCAGTGGACGTCTATAAGTTGAAGAAAAAGAAGATGTTTCAACAGCCATGGATACAAAACAAAACTTACCCGATAAATCTTCCATAGATTGTAAACACTTCTCATTTTCATGGAGTAGGTACACAGGCTTGATGTGAAGGCAAAGTTCACACCGATGCAATTTACATCTGAAATCATAAATTTTTTAGGTTATTTTTATTGCAGTTATTTACCTCCCCTAACTTCACGCGGGTAGTAAATCCATAGACTACTTAATTTTGGTTAGTTAATGCGCATCTGTGTTCATTAATTAACTCTAAGATTTTATTCTAAACTTCGGAGCAATAAAGAATTTTCTATTCTATTCTACTCTAATTTTTTCTTTTTCAACCGACAGACGCCCACCACTGGACAGTGGACATACCAAGGTTTCTTGTATAGATTTTACAAGTCTCGGATTTGCGCCGCCGCGCCTTTACATATAATTATCTAGCTGTGGATCGATTTTGATACGGCTGTTTCTGTTTTAAAAAGCTAATGCGATCGAGATGGATCTTAGCTAAAATATAAAAAATCTGCTCAGGCATTTGAAGATCACCAGCTCATTTCCTCCTTTATTAAAGGAACTTGAAACTTGAATCTGAAATGCAGATGAGAAGAGCTGGCAAGAGACTTAGCAAAACTCAATGTGTTTAGAATATTAATTACTTATGCACGTACTTACAGTGAATACAAAACATAGAAGATGATAAAGACCCATCTGCAATTTAATATAATTTCCTAATAAATAATCCATACCTAGTAGCTACAGCAGCCCCAAAATTAAGCCCTTCTTTGTAATCACATTTACGTCTTGGCTTGGCGGTTATGGAGATTATTTGATCATACTAAATGGTTCCTCTTTTAATCTATTTTATCTTCTGTCGCTTTGGCGAGAAGGTTGATTATTGCTCGTTTTTATTTTGCTAAGTGACAGTTTTATTTTAGCCAAAAGTTAAGTGAATCGAGGAGGGAGCTAAATCAGTTTATCGCAGATTTCGTCAGTTAACGATTATTAAATATCGGGGTTAGACGACATTTATTTGAAAACGGTTCTTTTAAGTCTAACAACCTAAAAATGCAAGACTGGAAAAGTGGAAAGCAAGGATTTTGTACAATATTATATTTATCATAATCTTCTATATATATAAAATTCAAAGTCCTGACTGACTGACTGACTGACTGACTGAGATATCAACGCACAGCCTAAACTACTGAAGTTAGAAACTTGAAATTTTTACAGTTGGTTCCTTTTATGACGTAGGCGCACACTAAGAAAGGATTATTGGAAATTCCACCCTTAAGGGGTTTGACTAGGGGATGGAAGTTTATATGAAACTCCGTCATTTTTCAAGTCGTTTCCATCAAAGTTGGTATTTGAGCTTTCAGTTAAAAATAAAGAAGTACGTGTGTCACAGTTTTTGAAAATTCCACCCCAAAATCTAATTCCACGCGGACGAAGTCGCGGGGGCAAAAGCTAGTTGAATATGAAATTCTTGCTGGAAAGCCAATTAGAAGCCAATACATCATAATTTGACGTCTCAAGGACCTAGTTTCAAAGTTAAATTTCGATACCGAGTCGTGGCTCTATAATTCTTGAAGCTTCACTTTAATTATCAAGAGTCTAATACTGACTTGTAAAACCGTATTTGCTTTTTTCTTGGGCAAATTTTACTTTATCGGTTACGACTTCTGTCCACAGAAGAGCACACCATAGACTTCGCACACCTTTGTTAACATTAGAACGAACTCTCAGGCATGCAGGTTTAATCACGATGTGTTTCTTCACCGTTAAAGCAAGTGATATCTATTTATTACAGCTTAAATCAACAATAGCATCTTGCAAGCTATAAGGAGTAATATAGGCTGGCCAATTGTGGAACATTGGGTGGCAGTGGCCACTGGGAATGTTCCCTAGAAGCCTAGTCACAAATAACAATAATACCATAGTAGTAGGGAATTTTGTTTACTAACACACTAACTTAGATGTTAAATTTAATTTAAGCTTTCAATTATGGACTCTGTAGAAAGAAATGATTATTTATTTATTTAAATGTGGCCACAGCCATAGAATATAGCAGTCGACGGCATCACCTCTAAACTCTATACTTTAAAATAAATTTTATCATAAAAGTTACAATAAAGTCTTAGGGTTAGATAGGGTTAGCAAAGCGCGTACCATCTTAGGCTGTATCTTCACTTACCGTCAGGTGAGATCGCAGTCAAGCGCTAGTCTATATATTTAAAAAAAAAATAGATCACAGACTACAGCGAAAGCAGTAACTTTAAATTTAAGCATATTTTTCAAACTATTGTTGAAATGAAACATTAAGTCTAGACTGGTATAAATGCAGGAATAATTAGAGGTTATTAATAAGTATCTAAACTAATTGTAAAACAGAAAATGGCTGCCGCTCTTGCGCGAAATCAAATTAGTTTG
This sequence comes from Hipparchia sbordonii, assembly GCA_038048805.1. Classification (NCBI taxonomy): domain Eukaryota; kingdom Metazoa; phylum Arthropoda; class Insecta; order Lepidoptera; family Nymphalidae; genus Hipparchia; species Hipparchia sbordonii. The sequence continues at coordinate 4,993,233 of CM076111.1, read as the reverse complement.
CGTCGTAAAAGTGCAAGTTTTAATGGCAACTTCGAGTATTAAACTATTTATGTCTCTCTGGAGGATTTCTAATGACTCTAGTTTTAGAAAATTTCCAGGAATACATTTTTATACAGACATTCTAAAAATTGAGTGGGAAGTGGGGAGTGGATAGAGTTTAAAAATGGTAATCCTACAAAGACACTTCTCATTCTGATAGGAGACACATAGGTTGAGATGATGATTATTAAAAAAAAAAAACAATACCCATTCAGTTTTCCAATGTCTACAAATATATCCACTAGAAACTACAAATACATCTTTAATAGGTACTGTAATATAAACGTAAAAATTCTTTTTACAAAACCGACTTCAAACGCCACTACAAAGTAAATCAATTGTGCCAATAAAATTTGAAGAGTTCCTTCGATTTCTCCTGGATCCTACCATCAGATCCAGACCGGTTGACAATGGGACCACCCTTTCAAATAAAAAAAGAATTTTCCAAATCGGTCTGGGCGTCTTCGAGTAATCGGGGAAAATATAAAAAATAAAAAAAAAAGAACTTCCTCCCTTTTTGGAATTCGGTTAAAAATACGTTTATAAAAGGTAGGTATTGCGGGTACATTCGAGGGTGGGTCTGACGATATAGAAGAGGACAAGTTTAGGATTTGGTGTAAATAAATATATCAGTGTGAGTATAGTTTAGAAATTCGCGAAATGTGGGCGGACATGGACTCGGCAGTCCATGCGAAAATTACAGATTGCTCGTTGATCCAATAAATTTTCAATTTAGGATCTCCTATAAATGTTGTCGAAGCCGAAATGTCGGCGCTTCACAATTAGTATATGCAATTCTTAGGAATGCCTATCGAGTCTTTAGACATGAAGCAAAAATGGTACATTGAATATTTAATATTTTAAATATATAATAATTCAATGTATTCCAGAAAGAGATATTAACGGTATAACTGTTGTTTACAATTTTTATGTACTATTTTGTGTTGATTCACGAAAATTATTGGCTTAAGTTTATTACAATTTTGTAGTATCATGCCTAGTTTAGGATTTTGGTCAGACCTTAAATCATTATCAGTCATCTTAACGCGTTTAGCTACCTTTTAGTCCAGTCAAAAAACCTCAAAAAATGACCCAACCTCTGGAAAATTGCGAAAGTTTTGAAACTTTGCACATCGAATTATGGGTACCTAGGGATGAATATACCAAAAGTCCTCATGCGTACGAGGCGAGCTCTAGCGGCAATTAGCGGAAACAGGACCCTTTTTTTGGTTTTTTGTTAATATCTTGAGAACCTTTGGTCAGAGGTAAAAGTTTACTACTACATAATTGAAGCTTATTAAATTTGCAACAATAATGATTATATACATTTTTCTTGAATTCCTAATAATTACCGAGTTTTAGGCCACTAAAAGATAGCTTTTTCGAAAAATCACGCTAGCGGCGCCCGGTACAATATGGCATTTGTAATAATATTTGACAATCATGGTTTATCATTTTTTTTGGGTACCAAGGCTGATTCAGAAAATAAACTTCACAGTTATGTACAAAAAAAGACATATTGTTTATTAAACAACTAGCTTTTGCCCGCGGCTTCGCTCACGTTAAATTAATTTTTTCAAACCCCTATTTTACCCGTTGTACCCCCTTAGGGGTCGAATTTTCAAAAATCCTTTCGTAGAGGATAACTACGGCCTAATAGCTTCCTGTATGCCAAATTTCAATCTAATCGGTCCAGTGGTTTAAGCTGTGCGTTGATAGCATTTTTTATTGTTACTATATTTCATCTAAATATTTAAAACGCAAAGGTGATAGACTTACTGACTGATCTATCCACGCACAGCTTAAACCACTGGACGGATCAGGCTGAAATTTGGCATACAGGTAGCTATTAGGCCGTAGTTATCCTCTACGAAAGGATTTTTGAAATTCGACCCCTAAGGGGGTACAACGGGTAAAATAGGGTTTGAAAAATTTAACTTAACGTGAGCGAAGCCGCGGGCAAAAGCTAGTTGTTTAATAAACAATATGTCTTTTTTTTTGTACATAACTGTGAAGTTTATTTTCTGAATCACCCTTGGTACCCAAAAAAAATGATAAACCATGATTGTCAAATATTATTACAAATGCCATATTGTACCGGGCACCGCTAGCGTGATTTTTCGAAAAAGCTATCTTTTAGTGGCCTAAAACTCGGTAATTATTAGGAATTCAAGAAAAATGTATATAATCATTATTGTTGCTAATTTAATAAGCTTCAATTATGTAGTAGTAAACTTTTACCTTTGACCAAAGGTTCTCGAGATATTAACAAAAAACCAAAAAAAGGGTCCTGTTTCCGCTAATTGCCGCTAGAGCTCGCCTCGTACGCATGAGGACTTTTGGTATATTCATCCCTAGGGACCCATAATTCGATGTGCAAAGTTTCAAAACTTTCGCAATTTTCCAGAGGTTAAACCTTGTTTTGACTGGACTATTTTAGGAAGAAAGAAATAAGACAAAAAGTTTCGCTCGGACAAAGTAATGGGCAGCCAATGTAAATAATAAATAAGCTTTCATATAAATCGTCTGAAACAATCTGCAAAATGATTACAGCATATAGCGTAAAATTAAAAGAAAGATGGCAGAAACTAATTAGCTACCATCTAAAAATATTTAGGAGATTATTATTATTTTATAGAAAATTTAGACAGTGCACCGTGAGAATAAATTACAAAAGATATTTCGAAATATTTAAATTTATAGACCGCGCCGTTAAAATTTCATAAATTAACAAATAGTGTAAGTAGAAGTGAATTAATTTTGGGGAGATACAGAATCCTTTGACCACCTAACCGGTCATCGTGAGATCTGGTCAAAGTTCAATTCAAATGATAATGCGAGTGTCGTTCTCACAATTACGCATGCGCCGACCTTGTGACAGCACTACCCTATGACTTGACCGTTGATCCTTGATACTGGTTTGTCGAATCTCAAATCAAGTATTAGATTTTTGTTCCTATTCAATAGATCAGACAGTTCATCGCATAATTTCTAACCTCGCTATAAAAATCTTTTCCAACTACAGTTTCTATCCGTTTTTTTTAATTTCAATTATATAATTATACTTATAATATATAAACTAATTACTATACATATCATACTCATGTGAGTGGTGCCAAATATACCGCTGCAGGATTGTCTAAAAATTATGATGTAAGTGTGACGATCTCAATCATCTCTGATTGGCCGATCCCATCTCCTTATTGGCTAAAATACATTTTTTTTTCAGCAAGAACACCATAAAATGCATTGTTCAGACTATCAATACACGCTCAAAAATTAGCCAGTCCTTTTGTTACCAGACGAGGCAAATGTATGCATATAATCCATTTGTTTACCTATATCGTTTACATTTTTTATTGACAAGTAATTTTATCATTTGTAGACAACTTCATTATGCTTCTATCGTGTTAACGTTGTTCCAAATGCACCAGCTTTATCTAAAAGTTAAGCATATCCAACAATGGACTGCTTGAATTCACATTTTGTTTGTAGTGAAGGTGGCACGCTTGAGAAGCTTTGCATGTGCGGATAATGCACACATTGGCGTTCTGTACATTTATTTAATATGTTTTATATTATTGAATAATTACATAAGCATGCGCATTAATATAATGAATTATGATTTATGAGAATGATTAACATATTGTTATTTTTGTGTGAATTATGCAGTTTTAAGAATATGTAATTGATTACATAAACGATTTAATTATTTATCTTTAATATGTTCATGTTCATATTTGTAAAGAATTAAATTAATATTTTATGTTGTATACCTTTAGAAAATTGGAAATAATGTTTTTTTTTTGCTTTGATTACTTAGTTAGGTACTTAGTTTATGTACGACTACTTATTATAGTATAGTTTGGTGTCCTTCACACTTAGGATATTATTTATTCAAAACTGGGTCTTTTATCAAATTCAAACAATTCTAATTATCTAAATTACACTGAGATATTTTATCTTTTAGACTTTTCTAAGTCTTTTTTCTAAGACTTTAAGTTAAACGACTTTTTGTCGCATGTTATAATATAATTTTCATAACGATTTAAAAACAAACATAACGAAGTCATGTGACGCAAAGCTTAAACAACATGAAAAAAGTTTGAAAACTTAAACCTGACTACGGAAAATTGATTAGGTAGGTATGACATCCAATAATGATTTTGTTAGTGTAAAATGTTGTTTAATTTACCCTAACCACAATAAAGAATCGATTACCACCTCATTCATCATAATCGGCTATGTAGGTATGTGTGTACACATGTGTATGTATGTATTTTATACACATTGTACATATACACACATAGTCATAATCCTTCCACTAAGCTTTGTCGTAATCGGGTAAAAAAAAATTTTTTTTATCCGAAATATGCTTGCGCTTGACGACAATCAATACTGGATAGCACTAATGAGGTCTAGGTTGGAGCGCGCTTGCCTAGAAAATGTCTATTCACTCTTGCCTTGAAGGTACTCAAATTATAAGTGGCAGGAAACACGGATGCTGGAAGAGTGTTTCACACTTTAGCGGTTCTTAATTTTCCAATTGTGATCATAGTGTCGACTTTTTCGTTGTTACATCTACAAATTCACGACACAGTGGCCTTGTGTGTGCGAAGACTTAACGTATAATCCCATGTGAACTCAACATTACAGCTCGCGGCGTCACTCTGACGTGGTATACGAGCGCCCGTGTGTGTGAGTGTGTGTATGTGGGCAAGGCGAAGTTAGATCGTCCACACTTTACCGCCGAGCCTCGATAGAAACTGTACAGAGACAGGAGATATTCGTTCATGATTATTATTTAAATTTTCGATTAAAAATGGTCGCGGTGAAGTCATTCTAACAAACATCTTTTGCTTGCCTTTTTTAATGCTAAGTCCCTAGGACGAGGAATTCTATTTTTTTCATTTCTTTTTTTTAATATAACTGGCTTGACTTACTCAAGGTCAATTTTGTATTTATACTTATTAAGAAGTTGACTACGATCTAAGACCAAACCTCAAAAGTTAAAGACAATGTAAAATTAAACGTTAATTAAACAGTCGGTATCCATTAAAAATCTAGATCGGCTCAAATCTTTGCAATCTGTCCCAACTGTTTAAGTCGGACTTGTTTTTTCCCTTTCAATTTTTATTCAAAATTCAATTTTTACGCAGTTGGGTTTTTGATTTTTTTAATTTAATATGTTTATTTGTTGGTTATTCCAATCCAATAACGCAGCAACGGAGTTAAGGACCTCGAAAGTGACATAGACATAACTTTTTATCCTGGAAAAACAAAGGCTTTTCGTTGGATATTTAAAAATCTCCACGTGGATGAAGTCCGAATAGTTGTAAGTAAATCAGAAGCCCTTTACCCAGTCGTAGGTTAGTTACGAGCTAGATAAAGTTAATCTTTGGATATAATATTCGAGCTGATTAGAATCTAATGTTCCGCCGGCCCCTGCGGGTGTACTCTGGTCAGCTTCTAACATCATTAATCTAACTTTCGTGCTACCCTTTATAATAGTTCGGTCCGTTCCCTCGGGCGGAGGGTGGAGGGTGCAAGTAAAGAGAGGGTTTGGGGGTGTATTAACATACGAATTTGGCCAGCCTTCTTCTTGGGGGGACGAATTTAAGTTTTGCGCCGTGTATTGATCCGGACGGTTTTCGCTAGTGTAATGATGCACGGCTTAACGTTATCCGTCAAGCGAGCCGCCATCTTGTTTTTGTTTTTTATTTTAATATACACAGTTGTATTTTTTGCAAATTAATAAATAAATAATCATTATCTTTGTGTGTAACGGTATTCATATTATTGATGGGTAAGCCTGTTGATCATGTCATTTATAGAGGCAGAGCTAACATTTTTCTTGAGTATCCTGTATCTTTTTAACCGACTTCCAAAAAGGAGGAGGTTATCAATTCGGTCGGTATCTTTTTTTTTTACAACTTAAAGAGATAGAAAAAGAAAAATACTTTTGGTTCAAATGAAGCACCCATTTTTTGCCCATGGCTTCAGCCGCGTTTTTAAAATCGAGCGGGAATCTTTAGTTTTAAAAAGTCTATATTTTTACTCATTAAGTACGAGTATCTCCATGCTAAAAATCATGCTTGTCCGTTTCTCCATTGTTGTGTGATTGAAGGATAAACCAAACAATCAAAAAGTATTAAACAAACACATTTTCCCATAATATTAGTAGGGATTTGCATTTTCTCTCAACGTGAAGTACCTACCTAAGTTTATAAAAATAAATACGAAGAAAGATCGTGAATTTTAAGTTTTATTAATAACTTTATGCTTAACTAGCTTTTACCCGCGGCAACGCTCACATTAAGTTCGATTTTTTAATCTCTATTATACCTCTTTCGGAGTTAAATTTTCAAAAATCCTTTCTTAGCGGATGCTTACGTCATAGCTATCTGTACCTTTGCCAAACAGCCCGATCCGCAAAGTGGTTTGAGCTGTCCGTTGATAGATCAATCAGTCAGTCAGTCACCTTTGCCTTTTATATATTTAGATTTACGCATGATTAAATTATTAATGTACCTTTTGGTAAGCACGTACCAATCTCCATAATAAAGCAATTAAAACTTTAGCTTGAACGCAAGTTAAAAGGGGTAACTTACGGAGTCGCAAACATAAACAGAACATGACGTCTTGTCGGATAAAACCTTGATAAAACTGATTGGATCTCAGTGGAGAGGAAATGATGCAAAAGGACGGCGTCAAGTGGAAGCGATTCCCATCTCGATGTTGCCACTTTTAATTAATTCTTCTAAGTGCTTCGTGGGGTCAAATTGCGCTGCCTATTTTTTTACTATGACATTTCACTTCCCCAAAAGATTTTTTCGTAATTTACTATTTGCGATTGTATCTTTTTATTTTGCTTAAAACAACATTTACAACATAAATATTATAATACTCATGCAAAAATAAACTTTTTGTTTTAGTTTAACCGACTTCCAAAAAAGAAGGTTCTAAATTCCACGCATATATTTTTTTAATTTTTTTTGCGATGTTACTCCATAACTCCATCAAATCTAGGCCGATTTCAATATTTTTTTTTTATTTGAAAGGACGTATAGTCAACTTGGTCTCATTTTTCGGTGAAGATCTGATAAGTATCTTCGGAGACGGAGGACGGACCTCCTCAGTGAATTGTGCAGGTTTTTTAACCATGTATAGTTCGTAGCATGTTATAGATATACTTATCTATTCAGCATCTTAATATTTTTTTTAAAGAGCAGACCAAATGTTGAATTACTCCTATGAAATTATACTAATAAGTTTAAAATAATTATATTTTTTTTATTAAAAAAGTATATTATTTGTACAATATATACTTATTTAATTATATTACAACTAATAGCACTTGGAATTTAAAAACTAAAACCTAATCTAATTTATAATTCACTAGCTAAGCCTATATTAGAATATTTAATAGAAATATGGGGATGTGCGTATAAAACTAATCTGAAAGATCTTCAAATATCTCAAAATAAATTAATAAAAACCTTGTTCCAGCTAGATTACCGATTTCCATCTAAAGAACTTTATAAGAAAACTGATATCTTATCTATTAGCCAATTATATAAGTACAAGATATGTATTCTAGTTAGAAAAATACTTTCGAAATCTATAAACACACAAATCACAATAAAAAATAAATCATATACATATTTTGCACGGAATAAAAATAAACTGCAAGTACCTAAAGCTAGAACAAAAACATATGGTGCGAAAACTATACAATTTGAGGGAGCACTATTATATAATAGTCTGCCTCAAGAGATTGTGGCACAAAATTCTTTCCTAACTTTCAAAAAAAAACTTAGAGTGCACATTCAAAAAAATTATGTTTAATGTTTTATTGTTAGCAGTCACCATTTTTTTTTTTTTTTAATGTTTTGTAATTTTATATAAATTTTAGTTTTAAGTTCTCTATAAGTGAGCAAAATGTTCTTTGGAGAATAAATTTCTTTAAACCTAACCTAAAACTAACAATAATACGTGAGTAAATGGAATAGATTAGTAGGCATTAGTCAATAAGGAAATGTTCATGTAAAAATAAGGGATAATAAAAGGCTATTAAAAAAACTATTAACTACACTTCATTATATTATTTTTGGGGATGTTATATAGATAATATATTGTATTATGGTAAACATTTTTTTAAAATAATATCTACTATATAAAAATAAGTCGGGTTTTCCTTCCTGACGCTATAACTCCAGAACGCACGAACCGATTTCCACGGTTTTGCATTCGTTGGAAAGGTCTCGGGCTCCGTGAGGTTTATAGCAAAGAAAATTCAGGAAAAATTGGAATCTAATTCCACGCGGACGAAGTCGCGGGGGCAAAAGCTAGTAGTAGGTACTTAATGTAAATGTGTGTGAAAATAAATGATAGAACTAATAACAGATGTAGATAGATTAGGATTATTCTGATCACACATAATAATCGACATAATATAAACTACGGTATGATACAAGGGATTTGCTAGGTGTCAGGAGCTCGCGCTTCATTGGTCGCGCACTGATGAGCCAGTGAACCGCGCGCTCTGAGATCAAAAGATGCAAACGCGTCCTCGAGTGTCACATGTTATGATGACGTATTGCTTTCATATATTTTTAACCGACTTCCAAAAAGGAGGTTTTCAATTTTACGGAGTTTTTTTGGCGATGTTACCTACTCCATAACTCCGTCAAATCAGGGGGGCGATTCAGACCTGTTCGATAACATACCGTGTCGATACGGTTAGATATCAATCTCGTATAAAAAAATTTTGTCGTGTGATTCAGAGCGTTTGGTTTGAGGATACGATTCGGTATCGACTACGTTATCGACATCGACAAGATACATTCGATTACAAGAGCATTTACGAATTGAAAATATATGTTATACGGTAACAAACCGAATCGATCGATAAATAAGTTATCGGAAGGGTCTGAATCGGGGGGCTGGACCGATTTCAATAATTTTTTTAATTTGAAACTTTGGTCCCATTTAAATTTGGTGAACAATTGATGAATATCTTCGAAGATGGATGACTCGATCAATAAATAAGAGCAAATCGCTCGTGATGAGAGCAGTTTTTTTGCTTTGTCTCCGCTTTGCTATTTAAATCAGTCATGTCTTTTTTTATGTAATTTTTTCTGCTCTAATTTGATATTTTTGGAATAATAATAATAATTATTAAATATTTTAATTTCAAGTTTAGAATAAGTGAACTCACTATTCCTAACATAAATGCTTAAGTTTCATGAGGATGGCATAAATTGTTTGGTAGTTTGTTTTTCGTATATTTTGAACAATAAACGAAAAAAAAAAATGTCTGAAACGTATCAATCTCAGAGCACTCAGCTCGCTGGTTCAGAGCGCGACCACTGAAACGAGCATTCCTAACGCCTAACCAATGTCAACTTTGATCCAAGTATTTATTTATTTATCTTTATTTCATGTCAAGATAGCCTTGACTGCGATCTCACACGATGGTAAGTGACGATGCAGTCTAAGATGGTAGCGGGCTAACTTGGAAGGGGTATGGCAGTGTACATTCAACTCATACCCCTTATCGGTTTCTACACGCCATCGTGCCGAAATGCTAAATCGCTTGGCGGCACGTCTGTGACGGTAGGGTGGTAACTAGCCACTGCCAAGCCTCCCACCAGAAATATATTACTATATATTTCTGGTGGGAGGCTTGGTATGTCAATATCAAATTTTATACTTAAAAGAATTTTTAAACTATTTTTTTTTTTATATTATGTGTTCCCCCTTTTTTCCTACGACATGGTTATCGGAAACTGTTCTAGTGCGTAATCTAGGTCGATACTTCGAATGGCTTTTTATTGTCTTTTTCATGTTTGCTCTTTGTTCATTGGTTAAATTGGTTTTTTAAACCAACATTAAATAACCTCTCTTTTTTGAACTCTCTTATTTTCCGGACTAAAAAGTGTTATTCCAAACTATAGTCTATCTCTCAGCCAAATCGATTCAGTCATTTTTTTTTTCATTTTGAAAAAGAACTCTTTTCTCTTAATTAAAAAAAAAATTGCCGACGAATAAACAATAGAAAGCCCAATGTTCTATTTTCAACACCCTTTAAGATAGGTATTTTAATGAGTACACGGCCCGCCCCCACAACCCTTTCTGTTCATCCCTTAGATTACTCCTCTAAGATCGTCCGTACGCACTTCCCCTATTTAATTGTGACTCCCGGATTCATTATTGCCGTATCCTTGCTCGACCCTTTGCTCTTATCTTTGGACTTGCTTTGTGTGTGTTGGGCTTCACATGGATAAAGATAATAATTATTACTTTAACTCTAGAAGGGACCTAAGTAGACACATTTAAAAATATAATGCCCAAGCCCATGAAGTAAGTAAGCTAAGCCGAGGCCTGTGGAAGTCCATGCACGATGCTTTTATCCAGCTGTGGACGTTTAATTAAGCCTTATAGCCCAACGGTTATAGGTGCGAACTGGAAACTTAAAGGTTGCAGGTTCGATTCGTATGGTGGGGACCATACCATATTCTTGCAAAATAAAAATGATTGATTCATTGGGCGGGCAATCTCAAGCAAGTCGACAGCAACCCCTGAATAGGTACAAGCGCCATAAGATTGTTCTGTGGGGATCCATGCAAAAGACGCCACCTATTAAAAGAACGAATTAACATTTCATCTAGAAATTCTGTTTCATTGTAACGCCAGCGAAGTGAATGGTGTGGTAAAGACACATGTGTTGGTGCAAATGTGTGTGTTTGACTAATTTACGTAATTCGCCTTTTGTGGAGTCACCCCTGCGTCCCTCAGATGTAGTTTGGATAGATTCATCTGTATGGACCCCACGAATTTTAACTAGTGGTAAAAACCGCCGTATTCAGACTTCAGAGCTGCTTATCGTTACTAGTTAGGTACTAGAGTCTACTTCACGACAGGTAATTTAATGATAACTAGCTTTTGCCCGCGGCTTTTAACTTTCTCACGTCAAGTTTGATTTTCAAAAGCCGTATTTTATCTCTTAGGGATTGAATTTTCAAAAATCCTTCCTTATCGGATGTCTATGCCATAATAACTAGGTAATATGTATGCCAAATATCAGCCTGATCCATCCAGTGGTCTGAGCTGTGTGCTGATAATATATCAATCAATCAGTCAGTCAGTCAACTTTTCCTTTTATATAAATAGTTAATGACTCATGCTCGCTCTCATGAATATGAGTAGGTTAATAAATTCAATCGCAACAGTGAAACGGTCCATTCGTTAGGGAGCTACGAGGGAACAGACAGACACACATATACACACGTCAAACCTATAACACCTCTCTTTTTCCGTTGGGAGTTAAAAATCAGTATAGGTATACACTTGGTGGGAAGGATTGGCAACCAAAAGCTCGCCATGATGTTGGACGGCGTGAGGCTCTGATGGAATGGTGACAAAGGCACGCGAGAAACGTGCCGCCCTACCGCAGGGCTGCCAACTACAGCGAGACAGATTTCGAATATCGAGAAAGAGATAGCCGCAATGCTGCAATGCAAGATGGCTGCGAAACTAGAGTCTGTTTAATAAGTTACTTGACATGGGTAAATTGTAGCAACATTGTGAAAGTGAAAGCGATGAATCAGGATGAATCAAACAGTTTGATAATTCACATAAAAATAAATCAGATTTTAAGTAAAAATAAGCTAAGCACAAATTCCATTCCAGCTTTCCACATTAGGAAAGCTGGAATAAATGGAAAACTCTTGACTCTCAAAACTCATGACTTATTAAATAGATTTTAACAAAAAATCAAAACAAACAAATGTAAATTAAAAATTTAAAACAACATCGTAATTGCTAGGCAGTAATCTTTAAAATAAAAATGTAATCCGCTATTTTTTGGTAGCGGCCATCTTGGACCGATTTTCATCAAACATAGCTAAGAACATTCCAAACTAATTCACCTGTCAAACAAAAAAAAAATCAAAATCGGTTCATCCGTTCGCTATCTGCGATGCCACAGACAGACACACGCACAGTCACGTCAAAATGACACCCCATCTTTTTTGCGTCGGGGGTTAAAAACATAAAGACATACACACCTTGGAAATCTGTTGAGCTTTCATTTCAAAGTTCCGTTCATTCGTTCATTAGGCAGTGAAGTGGCATCGAAATACCATCTAGGCTAGGAATTCTGCAAGAAGAAATAAAATGATAATTAATATTTAGGGATCGTAGAGAGAACGAACATGACTGTTTCGTTCGAGCAAGGGTCAAGCTTATACTCAGTACTAAAACGACCTCTTGGACGCCCGTAGGTATCGCTAAAATGTATTAAACATGGAAAGACCTACAAGCTTTTGGAAGAACCTATGGTGTAAGATGGCGTAGGAAAGGCCTGATTGGCAAAGATCCTTTTTGACTCGCTAGGGAAGTCAGTGGTACCTTCTAATAATAAAGGTTCTCCCAATCGGCCAAGACGGCCAATCTATATAGACGAGATCTATATAGATAGATCTATCTGCGCGGGAGATATTATACACACATTTTTGTGTAAACAGACGTACTAATTAAATCGAGTGATTGAATTAGTGCGTCTGTTTTGCGTATGTGAGTACATAACCTGATGGGAAATCCGATTTGACCAGGGAGAGATTTGGCGCAGAACCGAGAGCTTTACGTGCTCTCTGGGGCACGGAGGTCACACGTCGCCTTCTTACTTCTCAACTTCCGGCTAGTACTGAGAATTTCTTGTCAAAAAATCGAACCCGGGACCTCGTCATCCGTACACGATAATGCTAACCACTAAATCAATGAGGCAGTTCAGATAAGTACCAACTGGAATGAGCGTCAGCCCTACAGGAAGCGAATATCTCGCGAGCCTTCCGTAATTGAAAACATAGTGTGTTCCGGCAGTTTTAATCGTCCCTGCCTAATGCAACGCCGACAACCGATTTATTTGCAGGCCACGTTTAGGCGTTGGCGGAATAGAGCTAGTTTAAATGCAGAATTTAGAATTATCCATTGCATAGTGGGTTTCATTAAGGTTTGTGATCGTCGGGGTACGTTACCTATCAAAACGTAGCGTGATTCTGACCGACCCGTATCAAACGATATTTCAAAACCATCAATAAAAATAACCTCATGATAAATAAATTAATCTATTACCATAGGTTCATGATTACCAGAATATTTTTACATCGTCTTCTCAATTTATGGTTGTCCATGGTTAGAAGCATTCAAATTCAATTTTTTTTCTATTCTCATTACTTTATACGGGACTTTTAAAGGTGACCTTTATGTCAGCCCCATCGGTACATAAAATATTATCTTAAAGATTGTATAGGTATATAATTTGCCACAGAAAACCAGTGAGTCCGTGCTTACGCAAGTGCTTACGGCAAATGGGGTCTTCCAACCCTGAATTTTTCAGTGCGAGGTTGCAAAAAGGTGCCTGACCTTGGGACCCCAACTCTGTTCAATTGTTCTTTAGTTTGTTTTGATTTCAAGGTAGCTCATGTTTGTTGAACTTGGGGTCCAAACGTGCTTGAATGGCAACTTCGCAGTTCAACAACAAGCGAGTCGCTTGCATTGGACACAAGTGACCCAAGGTAAAGTTCAGTGATAGTCAGTAGCACTATCCTTGCAAGAGACCAAGATCCAGCATTGGAGTCTGGGATGTGACAATATGTAAGTGCAAATTAAATTTAGAACATTTCTAACTCTATATACCCCTTGGCTGGTTTCCATTATGTAACAAAAGGGGCTTTACATAACAGTTTCAAACAACAATGTACGTCGTAGGTACATGCGCGCACAAAAACGGAATAAACAAACTCAAAACTTTGCGCTGCTTAGGTAATTGTTAAACCTAGCGTGAGCGCTTTTTGCCGCAGCATTACGCCAACTTGCAGCAAAAGTTGCCAACTGCTGCCACTCTAGCGGAACTGGGCTGCAGCTCTAGAACTTTGTAGACTATATAGAAACCACAAAGGTATGCTCGCTCGGTATCAGCGCATCAACGCTATCTGCTTTTGAATGCAAATGAGTTGGAAAACTCCGACGCAGTAAGAAACTAGTGCCGGCTACGTGCGATAGTGCGCGGCGGAGAGGTGTAGCACTAGAACGTCGGTAGAGTAGCAAATAGCAATGAATGGAAGCAGGCGTTAATCAACACTACTATTATAAAGAGGAAAGATTTGTATTTTTGTGTGTATGTTTGTAATGAATAAACTCAAAAACTACTGTGCCGATTTCAAAAATTCTTTCACCATTGGAAAGCTACATTCACCCTGAGTAACATAGGCTATTATTTATTGCTAGAAAAGATTAGGGATCCTTACTAAAACCGTAAAATCCACCCGTGCGAAGCCGGGACGGGCCGCTAGTATGATATATTTTGTTACTAGTTGATGCCCACAACTTCGTTCGCGTGGGTTAAGGTTTTGTAATTCCCGTGGGAACTTTCATATTTTCCGAGATAAAAAGTAGCCTATGTGTTATTCCACACTATAATCTATCTCTATTGCCAAATTTAAGCCAAATCGGTTCAGTAGTTTTACGTGAAAGAGTAACAAACAAACATCAATCCATCCATATTTACAAACTTTCGCGTTTATAATATTAGAAGGATAAAAAGAGCAACTGTTGAGTTTCTTGCCCGCTCTTCTCAGCAGCTTTGCAAACCGGTGATAGAGTCTCGACGTGTCATAAAAACCAGGTTGGCCTATATGAAATAAATAATTTTGAATTTTGGATTTTTTGAAAGATAAATAAATTAAGGGATATACAAGTGTAGTAATGCTAAAACTGAATGGAAGACAAAATGTTCTATTCACAATTCCCTCATAATCGGATTACTCTACTTCTTCTTCCCAGCATTAGTCACGGCTCAATAAAATAACTCCAGAGCTCAGACTGAAAACAGAAATGTTGCAAATGTCACCCGTTGCACTTTTGTTATAGGTAGGTACTAACGCAAGCTCCTACCACAAGTTTTCCGCTTAATTGAAATGGAGAGAAGCAACCTATTAATTTTCAGTACGGCTGATGTTCTTAAAAAACATTAAGTGCACACGATTTTTAATGCCTGCTGTTGGAGGTCTGTTACTCCATATTACATAGGTATCTATCTCTATGTTGCATGGTAGGTATGTCTAACTATCTACACCTAGTGGGGTTATGTACGTTTCACGCTTTATTTTCTAGTAGTAGTTGGTCGCAGTTTCGTCTGTGCGAGAGGTTTTGTAATATAAATGTTCCGAACAATGTGTAAATATTTGAAACTTATCTTGCAATACATGTATCGTATATCATAATGGACTTGTTCTAGGTATTACAAACCTGTTTTCATTTCCGACTAGTACCTAACTACGGATTTATATGACATATTTATCGTACCTAGGTAAAGTAGGTAGATACGTAATCATTAATTTCGTTCACAAAAAAGTTTTCTAATATATAGATAAAAGTACAAGTAGGCTATACTTGTAGTACGTATAGGTATAGATAGGGCTACTCCCTTCTATACATGATTTTTAACGGCACAGAAAAAAAATCGGTCTCCCTGCCATAGTCTACTATTCCAGACCAAGTTTGCTACACCCAAACTGGGTATCCATATCTTACCTTGTTTAGTGCTTGCTTTAAATGTTATTTAGGGGATGTGTATATGGAATTTGCACTAATAAAGAAATAAAGTAACTACCTCTAGGTACTTAGGTATATACTCGAAATTAGTTTTTAGGCTTTCAATTCATGAAGTAGACAGACGATCTTAAGCGAGTCGCTGGCAGGTGCTGGATACAAGAGGCGCAATAGAGTGTTCGACTAAACGTGGACATTTATGCGTGGAGAAGACAACGACGCTTTTAGGTAGGTAGGTATTTTACCTAGGTAGAGGTACTCTACCTAGGTAAAATAGGTAAGTATCTAATTATCTAGTTTCCCTATAGCGCGGTAGGTGCGTAGGATTTGTCTGAGAAAGTAATTTCAAAGTTGGATAGCTCGACGATAGCGAGTTCTATTTATCTTGCCCGCATTTTACTTCCACGTGCGCCGGTGACTGTGTGGGTGGATAGGAATACACTTTATTTTGCTTTCTATCAGTTTTATAATGTGGATATTATTTTGTATACCTAATTGTGATACAACTATTCGAGTACTTACCACGGTAATTGGAAGCTGGATCGAAATATCGACAATTCCAACTAAAACAATTACCTACCGTGGTACGTACTCGTATAATTTTATTACAATTATCTCATGAAACCACGAATCAAGTCTAAAATTTTTAATTAATTTGTACTTTTAAAACGACTTCAAAATAAAAAAATTGAATAAATAAAAAATCCGACTGTGAATTAATAATTATATTTTATATAAAAACTGAAAAGGAAAAACAAGCCCAGTAACCCAGAGTTCTGTTAAATGAAATACACAAGATCAAAGTAATTTTTTCTTTTCTTAGCTCAGTAGGTTCCTAAAACGAAAGATGACTATAAAATTTAAAAA
This sequence comes from Hipparchia sbordonii, assembly GCA_038048805.1. Classification (NCBI taxonomy): domain Eukaryota; kingdom Metazoa; phylum Arthropoda; class Insecta; order Lepidoptera; family Nymphalidae; genus Hipparchia; species Hipparchia sbordonii. Next base: position 4,976,712 of record CM076111.1, on the reverse strand, counting down.
AGAAGCAGCTTGCTTTTAACCGTCAATACCTAAAGTTCGTAATTGCCTCGATATTAAAAGACCAACCGCCGAGTTTCTTGCTGGTTCATCTTCGATGGAACACCATTCCGAACCAGTGTCATATTTTGTTTTTTGTATAAGTTTATACATAATATGAATAATAAACTTTCATAATAACGTTTTTGGATGTACATTTTATCTTTACTGATTAACGTCTATTCTGTTCTTAAGTAAAAAGCTCGCATTTTCCACGTAAATGACAAGAGTTATTTTCATTAAACGTACCTACAATACATTTTACTGAATGGCTCCAATACGGCACTAATATCTACAAAATTAGAAAATTTAAAGCGGACATCAGACCCAAGTTAAACCGGACCCTTTCGAGATGTGCTACGTAACGATCGCCTTCACCCTATCTTCTCATCTTAATTCGGGGTCAACGACCCGGTGGACCCTTCGCGATTAATGGCCTAGGGAGCAAGACTTGCTAATACAGTGAAATTAAGACCCTCCGCCATCTATGAATACCTCCCTTTACCCCCTTCAGAAGAATGGGACGAATGGTAATGGTAATTTTCTCAACGACTATAGGCGTAGGTATAAATTTTGTTTAGTGTGTGTTCCAAGCATGGTTACTTTGGCTGTTCATCTTCATTCAGATATATTTGAAATTCGGGTTAGCGACTGTGTGAAATGTAGATTAAAGATGTAGAAAACGCTTTTTTGTGCCGGACATCGGTGATCGGTTTATTCGGCATATTTGTGGTGCAATTCTCAAATCTTGCATCAAATTACGATCGCTTCACATTGCCGATATTCACTCGTTATTGGCTAAAATGCATTGTTGCAAAAAGAACGCGATAAAATCAGCCAATCGAAATAATTGAGACTGTAGCAATGATCAATGCAGATTTTACAGAATCGACCATCCAAATCGGTCCAAAGGAGCTGTCTTTATCTTTAGGCCGCTGCATAAGTAACGTGCACGGGACGGGACGGGACGTGGACGGGACGGGGCCCGAACGTGGTTAGTAAACACGGACGGGAATTTTTAATACATACGCAACGTGGCAATAACTCAGAACTAACGTGCTAGTGATGTGAACAAGGAAAGATGGATTTTTCTAAGATTGTAGCGAGCTAACTTGGAAGGGGTAAAGCAGTGTAAATACAACCCATACCCCTAATCGGTTTCTACACGCCATCGTGTCGAAACGCTAAATCGCTTGGCGGCACGTCTTTGACGGTAGGGTGGTAACTAGCCACGGCCAAAGCCTCCCACCAGACCAGACCAGAGACAATTTAGAAATTATAAATTCCTAAATTGCCCCCGCCGGGAATCGAACCCGAGACCTCTCAGCTATAAGATCACAGCGCTCACCACTGCGCCAGGGAGGTCGTCAAAGGTTGATACTATATTTATCTTAGAAAGGGGAAATAAAATTATCTTTATCTTTGGGGCTTTCTAAGATACAGCGCTACGATGCTGCGAGCATGATGGGCACCATCGGCCCAGTGGCAACTAGGGATAGACTGTTTGACTAACTGAATTTATGACGATTTTTCAGTCATCGACCATTCAGTTTTCAATCCGCACGTTGACCATTGCATGACGATTTGTTTGATAACTCTATAAATAGGTGCCGAAATCTTCTAATTTAGAAATACATACCTTAATTATACAAGAACACAAGCAGACGTACATGATAATAATTAAATTTCAAACTCCGAATACCTTTTCATTGCCAGTTGTTATTTGCGAGGGAAACAAAGGCACCCCCTTACTATCAGGATATTTGCTTTTGTAACTAAAATTAGTTTTCGAGTTTTCGTCGACCCTCCTCAGAATGAAATTAGACATCCCCCGCTTTGTACGGTATGGTGGGTACATACTAGTATTACATAAAAGCTAGGTATGCTTGTCTACTGACAAGTCGTTACTTGATTATGTAATGTGTTTTTCTGATAATCCTCCGACTTACTCTTTTAGTCAAGAGATAGGTTCTTTTTTAAATGTGGTCATGATTATTTTGCCTGATTACAAAGTGATATTTCTAAGCATGTCAATTTTAGAACCGAATGTAGGTATCATGGAGTTGGCATAACGTCATATTAATTTATAGTCTATGCTCATGAAAAACTAATCTCCGCCTTCGACAGTTTCTATTGTTAAAAGCCTGTTTGCCAGTGGATTGGAATGTCTCTGCAAACGATTCTGCCGCTAATCTCGGGAACGGCTGGACCGATTTTGACGGGACTTTCACTGGTAGATAGCTGATATTATCGGGCAAAATATAGGCTACTTTTTTAACCGACTTTCGAAAAAGGAGGAGAAGGAGTTGTGTCTTGCTACCTCTGTATATCGATATCTCCGTGATTTCTTAACCGATTTGCGTGAATCTTTTTTTAATCGACATAAAAACTTTGCCAGATGGTCCCATAAAAACTTGGGCTTCCAACTCCTCAATCCTGATGCTGCAGGGATACTGCTCCCCTAACTGTGGGGATTTAGGAACTGTTGATTATGAAAAGTTATTGTACCAAGTAAAGACTACATCGTTAAATTCCAGGACCCAACTCCTCAATCCTGATGCTGAAGGGGTTCTGCCAACCTAAACTGTGGTGATTTAGGAACGCGGGCGTCCGCTAGTCTAACATAAAATTTAAGCACACAGTAATGAATAAGGTTCTAAATAGTGTCCATTCGGTGGATTGCTAAAACGAAGGCTAGCAATTAAAACTTCTTTGTGCGGCGCGCGGTCCTGCGGGGCGGGGGGCCGGGGGGCGGGGGCGGTCACTTGACGGAGTCCGTAATTGGAAAAGTTCCTCCGACTAGCAAGCAGCGATAAAGGTTACTTGCGTTAAACTATATACCTACATTGTTATATAACACAGTGGATTAGTATTAGAATCATATTCAAGAGGGAGTATTATAAAGACGAAATAAGATATAGAGGGAATATTATAAAGACGAAAGTTTGTTTGTGTGTGTGTGTGTGTGTTTGTTACTCTTTTACGCAAAAACTACTAAACAGATTTGACTGAAATTTGAAATGTAATTAGATTATACCTACCCTGGATTAACACATAGGCTACTTTTTATCCTAAGAAGCTAGAGATGTAATCCACGCGGACGAAGTCATGGGCGTCATCTAGTTTAGTATGTATTATTACTATTTTATTTAAATTAGGTGATGCCCGCGACTTTGTGTAGATCTAATGGGAACTCTTTCTTATTCTAGGATGTAAAAATGCTTTTTGAAAGCCAATAAGATTTTAGAAAATATACTATCTGCGTATATTTTGAGTTTAAATTAATTAAATTATTAATTTTGAAGCACTAGCGGCCCGCTCCGGCTTCGCACGGGTATAAAATATATAGCCTATGTCATTCACTGTTAATGAATGTTATTATACATATAAACCTTCCTCTTCAATCACTCTATCTATTAAAAAAAACCGCATCAAAATCCGTTGCGTAGTTTTAAAGATTTAAGCGTATATAGGGACAGAGAAAGCGACTTTGTTTTATACTATGTAGTGATTAGCTATTAAGTAATAGTACATTGTTCTACAAGGGCTGAAAGTGGCCGATTACATACGAGGGTGTCATTTGAGGCACGAGGCGAAGCCGAGGGCCGCGATACACCCGAGTTAGGAATCGCACTTTCTCCCGAGTGATACATAGTGCTTTATACTACACCTACGAGGAAAATAATAGACACATTATTTAATTGAAATTTATATTGAAATTCATAAACCAACCAACCAATACCTTTTTTTGGTTTGGTGTAGAAGCCAATAAGGGGTATGGGTTGAATTTACACTGCTATACCCCTTCCAACTTCTAGACTGCATCGTCACTTACCATCAGGTGAGATCGCAGTCAAGGGCTATCTTCTCATAGAATAAAAAAAAAAATACAATTATTAAAACTTAGGGTGATATTTTTGTTCGGCAAATTACCTAATAGTTTTTGATTCTGGCGGCGTCATCAAAATATCTTCACTGTCACTACTTTTTGCGTTTTAAGTAATTTTATAAATTGAAAATTTAGATAAAACAAAAGAAAGCGAATCGCGCGAATTTTTTTTTAATTTTTCAAATAATGTACTCACTAAAGAAAATGCAAGCGGCCAGCAACAATTTGTTTTTTTAACAACAATTTGAATGTGTAAATAACCTTAGACCATAGATAAGTAGACCTAAACAAAGAAATGAAATTATTATATTTACTTAAATAGATTATTAAATAGATTATTATTTAGTTATTAATTAGTTACTATTACTATTTTTATATTTTTAGTTCGTTATTTATTAGATATTTACCTACTACTTTGAAAATAATAAGTCTATTTGTCGAAAAAGGTCGAAATAGATTTCATTGTTTTTCAAGTTATTACTGAACTGACTTGACCAAAAATTAAAAAAAAAACAGCACGTTAGTAATGGATTTTCATACAGTTTTCAACCCGCTGAAGCAGGTAAGTAATGAAATTTCATATATTTTGACAGCCCGCAGATTTGTTTCCACGTAATGACGTATTTTCTTTCTCGCTCTTTTGCGATTTGACACAAATCAGAACGTACTTTCCGAGCAGGTGTAGTATAAATTCATTTGAAGCTCAACCAACACAGCTTGAATACATTTTATCAATTTATAAGAAAACAATGGTTATTGTATGTATTGAAATTGAACCTATCACGATAGTGGGAGTGGCATAGGTACCTATACCAGGGTAAGACAATGACCACCCCCGATAGAAATAGAGACAAAGACGTGCCACTGAAAAGACACTCGTAATTAAACAGGTACCTAGAGAATACTAAAGAATAGCTCGTTTTGTTCCATACCGTCTTTTGAGTCGGCCATTTCTATCATCTTAGTAAATGCATATTGTTCTTTGAGCTGTCGATTGATCATACTCGTAAATAAAACCTTTAAGAGAAGTAACTCCTTTGTTAGACGCACGCCATTTATATAAAACTTGTACATTGTCCGCGTGGAGTTAGGTATTCAAAATATCCCGCGAGAACCCTATGTTTTTTCGGGATAAAAGTTAGCCTATGTTACTCTCTAAGTCTTCGACCATTTAGCCGGGACGCGCCTTTACGCAGATTTAGTACTGAATATATTCTACCACTTTCTGCGGTGAGGCGGGGTAATCACGTACAGCACACATTTACTCACTTCCGCACACTCTTGTAAATACTTAATGTCTCTATGAACACACACTAACACAAAAGCTGTCACACTTACAAGCTGAACCGTACGTTTGTACATGTACTTCGGCAGAGGGGAATGCGTACGCTTGCCACGTCCCGGCTAAATGGTCGAAGCTCTAAGTCCTCAACTATACCCATTCATTTTCTGAGAGGAGTCCTGCGCTCAGTAGTGAGCCGTTAATAGGTAGCTGATGATAATGAGTATCGGTAGGTAGTCCATTCCATGGTAGGTAGTGTATTCCATGTATTTTGGAATCCATTGAATCCTTTGGACTGCCTTATACCTACTTCTTATGGATATAGGGATCCATAATAAGGAATAACACATAGCTATGTAGGTGCCTAGATACCTACGAGTATATAATCTTATAATTATTTATCTGTTCCGCGGATCGTGGACATCGTGAAATTTGGGATTACACAGCACCAAGTATTTACATAACGAGATGTCAAACAAGGAAAGCAAACTTAACTACCAGCGATTGTTTAGTAATCTAAACAACTAGTGTTTCATTTCAACATGTTGCCGAGAGAGATTTAGAACTTGTTTAAATTAGGATAGTAGGTGTATATCTTTTTTGGTCTTCAGTGAATCCGTATCTTTGAGTATCTATATACATTTACAGAGGCAAAGTTTGAACCATTGAAATAGAAAATTGATTATATAATGTAACATTCAAATTAATCCTTTCCTACTTACTGCGAAATCGTCGAAAAAGTCTTAATGTCTTTGCCTATTTATATGCTCGTATGTATTAGGTAAGTACCTTTAGTAAATATTGTACGCACTTAGGGCAGTATGAAGATGGTTGAGTTATACCTACTTATGACCTAGATGATTAACCTAGTCAATTAAAATGGATCGTGCTATTGGAGTTACACTCTCCGAAGAAACAAAGTAGAAACCACTAAAAATGGGCAGTGAACTTTACGTACGAAAATATTTTCTTTGTGTTTTAAATATTTAATTTTAATTTAACACATGAATTGAATGTAATAATTAACAATTATATCTAAAATTTCACTTAAAACCTTATTGATAGCAACGCAGCGCTGCTCCCAAGATGCTGGCATTATTATCCCCTTGGATGGCCAAATTAATACTTTAGCCAAAGTAGCCGCTAGCTCTTGGATCCCCAGTGGACTCGATAACCTTTTTAGATAGCTCTTCAAAAAGAACTCGAGCCCCCTGCCTCCACCCGGGATTTCCACCCAAAAAGGCACAAATATGAAATTACCGTCAAAATAGTAACATACCTATGCTTAAATTATTTTTGGTCATGTATTATATTTTTTTTACAACAGATAAAACTATGTGTCGCCATAACGCCAAATGCATAATATTCTTTCCGTTCTAGAAATTTAGTAGCTGCTGGTATAATATTTATTTATTTATTAACCAACTCTTACGTTAGCCTTACAGGACAAATCCCCAATTCGCTAGTGTATATACCTTAAAAACTATCATATATCCAATGTATTGTTAAAAAAATAAATAACCTAATATAAAATAATTACTGTATTGGTGCCAAGATACCAGATTGCAATTCCACGTTGATCACCCAGGTTGATTCTTTACGCAATAAATGAGACAGTCCTATTACGAGAAGAATTATTGTAATGTTTACCTATGAAAACAGGTAAAAGCTTATGTAAACGTAGCAGTGATTGTTTAGATTGGCTGGTGTTTAATTTCAGTGTATTTACACACAGAAATATTAGAAACTGTTTCACGGTGGAAATGACTGCAAATTAGTTATTTACCTTTGCGGAATTACACGTCCAAACGAAACGCGCTCGTAAGAGGTAATTCTGTTTCGCTTTAGAAAGTTTTATATAAGTGTATATGTACCTATAACTAATAAATATTATGTATATATAAATATTTATATAATACTATGTATCTATTGCTGGATTTTTCGTTATTTCTTTCAGCGACCAGCTTCTTCCATGTTGCATTTATCCTGTTCTGTATTTCTTTAGAGGATAAGTATTTGGGGGAAATAATTTGGCCAAGATAAGTATACCTACTCCGCAACATATTCAATTATCAATTATATTGTTGTTGACTTGCTTAGTATAGTTAGTCATTCACATATAATCCTACTTTATTTATATAACATGTAGCGGTCATATATAGCGGCCCTCGTAAATAATAATCAACTACCTACATAACACATCAAAAATTCACCGTCGAGAAATTCATTAAAACAAATTTCGCTCCCTCGTTAAACTAAGGTCCGAAACTAGCAAATTAATTATAAAACACGTCAAAACAAGCCCCGAAGTTCGACCCATCTGAGACAAAGGGTGCCCTTAATTCGGGGCCCAACGTTATCGCAAAGTCTGATCTCCCCACCATTGATCTTAAGGGTGACTTAACCCCCTTGGGGTGGAAAAGAAAATCACGAGGGGAAGCGTGGGTTCGCTGCTTAGCAAGATTATGTGGGGTTAGTTTTCGTTTGTCATGCCGAAATAATTTGCAAGGGTATGGGGATTCGTGCGTGAATATTCGGGATAAAAGGGAAACATAATCATTGTTATACGTATCTACCATTATAAGAATTTGGTATCTAACAGATATAAAATTTGAGAAAATCTTAAGCATGTTATATTTTATATGATCAAACGCACTTGCAAAGTGAAGTTCGATCGATATTATATGAGTACGCTTCATTCGATTAATAAATAGGCATGTTCTAACTTTGCTGTTTCCAAAACGAGCATTGAGGCTATTTAAAATGCAGCTTAAGTATTTATTTATGCATAATCGAATTATTGTTTTGTAATAATAAAAACTACTTTGATATTTTCAACTCCACCCGCAGCAACGGATCGACGTGTTAGGTACCTATTTAAAGCATCAGTATTGTTGAGGACGGAAGGTCATAGAAACATATCTTTTACGAGCTCATGACCGCGGAGGTAGGGTTCGATTCCCGGCGGGAATAATTTGGGAATTTATAATTATATTTCTGAATTGTCTCTGGTCTAGTCTGGTTGGAGGCTTTAGCTAGTTACCACCATACCGTCACAGACATGCCGCCAAGCGATTTAGCGTTCCGGCAAGATGACGAGTAGAAACCAATCAGGGGTATAGGTTGAATTTACACTGGCCCCTTCCAAGATAGCCCGCTACCATCTTAGATTGTAACATCACTAACCATCAGGTGAGATCAAAGTCAAGGACATCTTGTCATCGAATAAAATTCCCGTAAAAACAAAGGCTTTGCGTGGGATTGTAAAACGCCTAACTCCAATAATCTCAAATGAAATACGACGTTAAAAATGCAGAGTAATAAATACAAGGATATAAGTTAACACGTATAACGAAACGTGCAGAACAGAATAGTCGACAATGAATTGCTAAACGAGTCACGAATTCCGTACGAAAATTGTCCAATATACTGGGGCGTCATCTTAGTTGGGAGGGTCGGGGAGGGTTTTATTATAGGACCGGGCGGTTTGCGGCCAGTCGGGGGCGCACTTCTTATTACGATTGACGCGAGGGCTGCCATTTTGAGATTGTAACTAGAAACCTTAGGATGACTGATCCTTACTAATCCTCATATATATATATATACAGTTTTAGTTTCATTAAGATATCTTCAATAGTTTTGGAAAAAATTAAATTTAACGTTAAGAGTAGTCACCCCCATTACTTTCTAACTATCAGGGGTAGAAGTCTGAAATTAAACGTAAAGATATTTTAGGTAGAGTACAATAATCACAAGGTAAGAACTCTTCATTACACGCTGGTGCAGCTTTCCCATGCTTATCCGGCTAGACCCTTTAAGTATATCTAAATACATATATACTAGTGGTTCGCCCCGAACTGAGACCTCGCGATATCCCATAATTCATAATTTCCCAAAAGTTTTAATTATATATTGTAATAATTAACTTTTAACATTAGACGCAATAAAAATAATAATAGTTGACATAAAACTGTTTTACTGACACAGCGCCATCTATTAGCATTATAGTGAAGCTATTAGCTTCACAATAATGCTAATAGATGGCGCATTAAAATTAAATAATTTCGTTTCTTTATAACATTTATCTAATTTTAGTATTTGTTGTTCAAGTACAGGATATAACTGAATTTTCAACCAAGTTTCACGTTCTAATATTCAGTAATTCAGAAGTTATAGGGCTCTGACAGACATTTAGACGGACACACTTCTCTGTCTAGTAGGCAAGCGCCCTAGTTGACTCAGAGAACTCGCTTCGCTCGTTCAAAAATGACTATATGGCTGACTGGTTGACTGACTGACTGATTTTTTTTGACATTATCTTGTATTTATCTTCCTGTTCTTTAATTTACTAGCTGATGTCCGCCACTTCTTTCGCGTGGATTGAGATTTTCTGTCCCCGCGGAACCTCAATTTTCCGGCATATAAAGTATCCTATGTGTTATTTCAGGCCATAATCTATCTAAGCCAAATCGGTTCAGTCTTTGCGGCGTGATTGAGTAACAAACATCCATACATCCAAACTTTCGCATTTATAATATTAGTAGGAGTTAGTAGGATTTGGGAGAAGTTCTTCTTTATCTTTCATTAATTTGCCAAACAGCCTGATCCCTCCAGTGGTTAGAGCTGTTCAGTCAGTCAGTCAGTCAGTCACTTTTATACATTTAGAAGATAAAGGATTTCAATATCCGAACAAAACAATAGCAGCCCTAACCCGCATCTAGTTCGTAAACAAAATGCCTCCCCCATCCCGACAAGAAATTACATACTTTAATCTTATCATTGGAGTGAAATAGAATATTAAATCGGGCTGTCGCCGACGAATGGTCGGACCGTACTAAACGCGGAGCCCGGGATAAACACATTCGATTTGACAGGACAAAGAATGTCTTTAACGTTCCGAAGCGACTGAAGTAATTTGCGTAATTTCATCAGATTTTTCGCCAGAGCGAATTGAGTGTCATTTATTTTTTTGGTAAAGCCAAAACGAAGGGTTAGGTATGAGTTTAGTAGTATTGGAGAGTGGAGACTACTAAACTCATAACCTTTTAGGGTAAAGATGCCGAATATGAGATACCATTTACATATTCGGCCATAAAAAATAAATTATTGCACTAATGACTATGAAAATTACTTATATTCGATAAATATTTAATGAAGTTTATCCTTGAAAGACCGTTTAGTGCTAGGTTTAATAGATTTTTTGTTATATCAGATAATATTAGAAAAGTCAGAAATTACGTCTCAGGGAAATGGTCTCGTATTATGAGATACCAAGGGTTTTTAATATGAGATAGTATAGATTTAGAGAAAAAGGAAAGAAATCAATTCAAAAAAACTTTTTATTGGCGATATTTATTAATCTACAACATCGTACTACTAAATAAAAAGGATTTAGTACAACTTAATAATATTATCATGTGCTTGTGCCAAGTGCTTGATGTTCTTCAGATGTAGATGTAACCCATAAAATCGTTAGTCCAACTTTACAATATTTTTCTATTTTTGCTTCTAAATAGTCAGAAAAAGCTGGAGGTCTTCCCATGAACCTTGACAAATACTTCTGCATTAGCATCTTTTTTGACATAACGTTCTAGGATACTCTTAGGAACAACGAAAGTTTTGACGCTATTAGGTAACATATTTGTTTGCTTCGCACTGCGCTCACGGCCTGTATTATGGCATCGTGGTCCTAGGACTTCTTTGATCGACGGCATCTAAAAAAAGAGGTTTTTAAATAGTCGTTTTTCTATACATCCTAATATGAGATATCTCATATTAGGAACCCCCACGTGTCTCATATTAGGAAAACACCCAAATTTAAAAACACGGCTGCCTATTATTTCTTGACGAAGAAAATACAACTAATCTGCAAATGCATTGTAAAATTAATCATATAACTGATACAATGACTGTAAATTTAAATCATTTAGTGTGACTATAAAGTTGTAACATACCTCGCTAATATTTGGTGTCAAAAATCGGGTTTTGTGGTTTCGTAAAAATCCGCACGTACACAACCTGAAGTCTTCGAGCGTGTTACTAGTGATGATTTATGGATCCGAAACATGATCGCTAACTATGGGCTCAAGATCACTCAGCTGACGATGGAGACAGCTATGTTCAGAATATCCCTGCGAGATTAAATCAAATTATGAGATTCGTACACATAGCTTAGTGAATCGTGAAACTGAAGTGGAATGGGTGGAGCACATAGTTCGAAAAGATGATGGTAGTTGGGATCCCAAGACTCCTAAGGTGCTGGAGTGGTGACCCCGTACCGGGAAGCGCAGTGTTGGCAGACCCGCAAATCAGCTTAATCGACTAATGTGCTCTCTGTATAAATAGCGATATTCTCATGGTATTCTCATATAATATTTGCTGTACTTTATATATTAATACAGCCTTGTCTAAGTCGCTCTAAAATGTATTAATTTAAATTTTCCCAACAAAATATGCAAAGGAGCTATTGTAGCTAGGCATCCGCGCCATTATTTCACAAAAGCTTTCTAAACATCGTCAGCGCCCGGGGACCGCACACAGCCACCGATCCGTATCTTGAGGGTCGGCATCCACAATATATCCTAGAGCAGGGGATTCGGCCTCCTTATCCGTTCTCCCTTTTCGCCACTATGCCCCCTCCCCCCTCTATAAACAGTACTAAAAACTGGCGCGCAAAATTGTTAAATTTCGACATGGCTGCTTTTGTCCCGCTCTAACCGGGGTTGCAATTTGTTGAGATAACATTGTTAGGTGCTCGGTTATTTACGATTGGGGAATTAATTTAAAGGATAGTAATTAGGCTACGGATATTGGATGGATTGCCTCGGAATCTACCAAGGACGTAAATTAACAGGGCTGCTTTGCTTAGGAATTCGGAATTGAATTCGCTTTTGTCGCGCTTGTCTGAAAACTTGACTTGATACTCAGTTTATCGAAACCTGTAGGTACTAGTGTTTTGTGTAGATTTATCAAGTTTAAATCCATACTAATAAACTAATGTCTTTGTATGTTGGTTTGTCCTTCAGTCATGCAGCAACGGAGCAACGAATCGACGTGATTTTTTGCATGGGTAAAGTAAATTGTTGAGAGTTCAAAAAGTAACATAGGCTACCTTTTATCCCGGAAAAACAGATAATTCTCGCGGTGTTTTTAAAAACCTATCTCCACGCGGACGAAGTCGCGGGAAAAAGCTATTACCAATTTTAATATTTTTTTAGTAATAATATAGTATGTAAGTACCTACCATGTTCTCAAAGTGGACTAAAAAGTTCTACTATTCCACATCCTAAGTCGTACCTACTTGAGATTTTCTCACTTCCGTACCTCATCCGCATCCGCAAAACCGATATCTAACATTAATATTCTCATCGCTAAATACAACTTTGACTTCAACTGACTTCAGCATACGCAATAAGTACAAATATTAATATTCTAGCACCGCGGTCGTCAAGTGCCACACAGGGGGATAGTGCAGGTGTCCCCCCCGCTTCCGACAAAAAGGGGGGTTTTGAATGATGGCTGAAAATCCACGTTTTTAGGCCTATCAAGCTTTTTAGCATGGCGTCCACGATCCACGCACGCTCTGTGAAAATTTTAATGCGTATATTATATTAACTTTACGTGAATTAGTTAGCAGTTAGCACCAATACGATGCGTTTTTTAAAAAATTTATCACACTATAGACAGTTAAATTTTTTATCTTTATTACTTAACTAGCTTTTGTCCACGGATTCGCTCACGTTAAGTGTGTTTTTCAAACCCCTATTTTAATCCTTTAGAGGTTGAATTTATTCCACCCTTCCACAGTGTGTACAAAGTTTATTTTTAATTAAAATCAGATTTATTTTTATGTAATTTATCAAACTGATTAATCAGTGAGATCGATGACTCTTTCACAATGTTGCTAGAACCTATTTTTTAATTTACCCATGTCAACTGACTTATTGAACAGACTATAAATACGTGGTTACCCGTACTAAGCCGGGGATTCGGCTAGGGTTTAGTATAAACGTTTTTCCTGCATAATGCAATCCCAAATGAGCACAGATAAAATTGAACTGGGACTTAATCTGCATTGAACTATATCCATACAGCGTACCAGTGACGCGCCACTATTAATCATAGAAAATGACGTAGCATTGTGCGAGTCGACTCAAAATTGTGAAAACCTATCCCGACGCTCGCTGGCGAACTAATAACGCGCTCACACTTCGGAAAATAGCCGCCGGGGGGTACTGTCGCCGAAAAACTTCCGGTGGCCAATTGTTTCAATATTTGCTCTTTTTGATCGCAGAGTGATGGGTTCAATCGACGTCACGTGTGTTCATTAAAATTCTTCTTCTTCTTTCGCCTAGAACGGTCGTAGCAGCGAAAATACAATGTTGTGATCGCAATCGGCTATCTACACTTGGCTGACCCTCTTATGTCATTGGCTAAAATGCAGTTGGAAAGATATGTCGACTATGATTTATATTTTTTTTACTTTTAGAGTAGGGATATAAGTTTTTTTAAACAATCCGTTGAAGAAGAAACTATTGAGAACTTTTTAGATAGATCAAAATCTTAAGTTTTGTTTAATTAGCGGTAGAGTGTATCTACATTCATATGTCAGCAAGTTTCGCTCTATCATACAAAAATATTATTTATAGAATCCTACCACTGATTGCCTAAAAAAGATCGCTACCTTAGTAGCTCATACGACTAAGTCGACGATAAACGATTAAGTCATTTGGATTCTACTTCCTTCTTTTTTTATTGTCTTATTTATTTGTATTGTCCTTTCTTCTTTTTTTTTGTTATGTCGTAAGAATTTTCAAAAATTTGTACATTAAAAAAAATCATTTTTTTGTTTTTTTTTTCCAACCATACGTCATACGGCATGACGATGATGCCGCCAGCATGTGTGCGTGCAAACAGCAGTGTGTGGTACGCGTGACGTTCTGCAAGCGACGTGATATATTGAGAACTGCACCAAAAATCGCTACTAGTTTATGTAACGTAACATTTCACGTTTTGTTTTCCATTATTGCTGCGGTTTTGGCTTCCGGGGGTTATTAGGAAGCTGTGTGCAGTTAATGACTTACAAGCAAACCACAAATTAACATTTTTATTACTTAAACTTAACCTTCCAAACTAAGAGCCAGTTGCACATTAGACAAATAGGTACGATTAAAGTAAAAGACCATCCAAAACTTCTACTTTTCTATAACTTTTTACCGAAATTTGATCCGACCCAAAGGCTTCTTAATGTTTACCCTTTGACAGCTTCGTCTATGCATATTGTGTGCTTGTCTTTGTCATTGTAGCGCTCAAACAGATGGACTGATTTGTACGCAATTTCTTTATTCAAAAGTGGACTTTCTTAGCTTATTTAAAGGACAATGAGAAGAAACTTTCGATAGTGTTATGTACTCGCCCAAAGTCACCTACTCCATTCGTGTCCCATTGATGATGGTCGAAGCGAGTTAAGATATTGTCCACTGAACCGGAATGAGGATGTGACGTATTCGACAGACCAGACATGACGTGATAAAAATAAATAATCACGTCATCTATCAATGATCTGATTGGTTCGCTAAGGATGGGTATCTACACCTAGGTAAGGAAAGGTAAGATCTGCTTCAGTAAATAGGCAGCCAATGCAAGGCTTACAAAAAATCGATTGTACAGACGGAGATTGGTGCTTACATATGTCTAGATTAGGCTAGATAAGCTTATCATTTTTCTCGTAAGAAGGAAAAAGTGGATGCCGCGACGAATTTCTAGTTTGCTGAATAGTCGGGAAAAAGGCACAAAATCATGATCTGTAGAAATCCTTCAAAGTCAACAGTAATACCTATAAATTGTATTTACTTGCCGATAAATCAGTTTCAGCCAAATTTAGATTAAAAAAGTTCGAATTTGCCTTTAAGATCCTTGGCTTGACACTATACGGCTTTGCCGATGAGCGCAGAATCATGAAGATTCCAGAACTCACAGACCTGCTTAAATCTCAACGCCAACCTACTATTTGCGGCTATGATAAGTGAAAATCATAAGTGTAAGGAAAATTAGATTTCCAGATCAGGATTACCTAAAGCTGAAGCCAAGTAGGTTTATACTCGTAACATACGCGATGTCAGTAATATACCTACCTAATAATGTAGGTATCGATTGGCGCGGAAACAGCTAAAATAAATAGTACAGCGAATTTGTGCATTCGTTCCACATCGCCTACGATCGCATTTGCGGTTCTCAGAGGAGGAGTAGGTACTGCGCGCCTATGTACCTATATTTCCGAATTTTATGCCTACCACGTATTCACGCGGTACGCGCCCTCCGTGCTTACGTGTGGCGTAGTTGAACACGGCCAACCTAAAATGCGACGTCACTGTTCCGCAACTGTACGGCTTCGATACGCAGTTCCGACAGCGGAGAGGGACGCGTAGGGCTCATGATATAGTGGCGGTTAGCGCGCGCTAGTGTGTGTGTAGTTAAGCGATAGTGTAGGGGGCCACCCCCGACGCGTCATCGTTGACTATTGCGCCTGTGTTAGAGAATGAACATTTAAAATGCCCACCCCATGACGATCACTGCGCGGCCATTTTAGTTTTTATTTCATCATGATATTTTTGCGACCCATCCCACCTAATAGCACCTACTTACCAATAGGTACTTTAAATATCTACACAAAAATTAAATAATTTAAATTTTATTGTACCCTACATCTTTTTGAAACTTCAATCATTATTCATCATTTTCATTAATTATCATTTTCTTCGTCTGCGTTGAATTTTTTTTTAATCTTTTTTGTTTTTAAACAAAGTATCTTACAACACATTTTAGGCCCTTAACTAGGTATATCGATGCAAAAATCAAGTCGATTCCTTCCCTTACTGTTTGATTGAAGGATAAACCAAACAAAGAAACACATTTTAGCATTTATAATTATTATAAGTACCTATGATTAATCTAAAATAATGCCTGGGCAACAGGATCGAATTTTGTTTCTTAAAATACTGACGAAAACTTCTACTGCTGATTCTTCTCACTATTTATTTATTAATTTTATTTTCAATATATACTTAACCTAGTAATAATGTTGATATTTTTGTTCAAGACAAATAGTTCTTGATTGCGATCTCACCTAACTTGGAAAACAATTTAAACTTACATTTATTAGGCAACATAGAGAATAAATAAACACTTTTCGTTTCAGATCTTAATAAGAGTATGTTGATTTTCTAACAAAAATTTGACTCACCTTTCCATTTTTAATTCAAAAACAACACATTCATATACTTCACTTGACACTTGATCAGAAAAAACCATACCACTTCCAAAAAAAAATCTTGCCCACACTTAAATTATCACTTTTACTTTTACTGCTTTATTCGCATGATGACATATTATATTATAGAAAAATCACTTTGTAAGATAGTCCAAAGTGTACTACTTATTTGATGCGCATGAACCAAGAGCCTGTACAAAAATGCGTGATCAAAAATCTTCGGGGCAACGGTCACCTTTTATTCTCACATAAATTTGTATTAATTTGAATATTCTTGACCATCTGAGTCTATAATGTCGCGGACTCACGTTTGATCAATAGAATTGAAGAAGGGTCTTTATTGTAAAGTCAATTAATGTGAATAATCCTATTTGCTAGTTTCAGGAATAAAAAATAACTTAAAATAAGAGCCGATTCCACCAAAGGAAAATAAGTCTTATCCAAACGTAATATTTTGGCAGATTTTCAATATAAAAAATTGACTAAATAATATCATGCTTGGGTAAGACATATTCTACGTTGATGAAATCGGCCCTAATACGATTAAAGTAAAATGATACATTTTTTGTTGATTGAAATGTTCAGTACTAGATTATGTACCTACACTATCGTCTGTTGTCTGTTCAATCACACTGTAACAATTAGAGATCCAGACATGAGACGAGAATTTAAAGACGATATCCGTCCAAGTCTGGTGTTGAAAGGAGAGTTTAAATAAAAAATACATAAATTGGAATGCTACAATTTTTATTTGCATTAATTAAATAATAAAGATGTATCCGTAGAAAAAAGGAATATTGAAAAAAAATTAAATAATAATAATGATTAATAGATAAATTTAACAGCCTTCACATGATTGACCTTTTCTACCCAGCCTAATGGAATACTGTCTGCGTCTAAGTCGGCAAGCTTGGCGGATTCTTTTAATTTTTTGACCAGAACCATGATCAGCAGTAGCCGACTTACTCGATCCTTTTGTTCCAGATCCACTGCCAGATTGACCGGCACCAGTGGTACCACTAGATCCAGGTGATGCTGACCCTGGTTTGTTTTTGTTTTCTATTAAGATACTTGGTAATTGACTGCCGTAAGGTCCGTAGATACCATCTGGTCCCAATCCTTTTTTAGAGCCATGCGTGCTACCTCCTGCTGCAGGTTTTGAAGCAGCATCAGTTGGTTTCTTTTCTGCTGAATCTTTAGATGTTGGACTGTCGGGAGAGGAATTCGATCCCGAAGAACCTTCGTTTTCGTTCAAGATCACTAAGTTCCGTGGATATAAATAATCTTGATCATAGTAGCGCTTTCTGTAGTAGTCCTGTCCTTTGACATTGGGTCCACTGTTTTCCCCTGCGTCACGATCTTTTGTGGGTGATGCATCGCCTTCTGATCCTTTTGTTCCAGATCCACTGCCAGATTGATCGGCACCAGTGGTACCTTTAGCTCCAGGTGATGCTGATCCTGGTTTGTTTTTGTTTTCTATTAAGATACTTGGTAATTGAATGCCGTAAGGTCCGTAGATACCACCTGGTCCCAATCCTTTTTTAGAGCCATGCGTGCTACCTCCTGCTGCAGGTTTTGAAGCAGCATCAGTTGGTTTCTTTTCTGCTGAATCTTTAGATGTTGGACTGTCGGGAGAGGAATTCGATCCCGAAGAACCTTCGTTTTCGTTCAAGATCACTAAGTTCCGTGGATATAAATAATCTTGATCATAGTAGCGCTTTCTGTAGTAGTCCTGTCCGTTGACATTGGGTCCACTGTTTTCCCCTGCGTCACGATCTTTTGTGGGTGATGCATCGCCTTCTGATCCTTTTGTTCCAGATCCACTGCCAGATTGATCGGCACCAGTGGTACCTTTAGCTCCAGGTGATGCTGATCCTGGTTTGTTTTTGTTTTCTATTAAGATACTTGGTAATTGAATGCCGTAAGGTCCGTAGATACCACCTGGTCCCAATCCTTTTTTAGAGCCATGCGTGCTACCTCCTGCTGCAGGTTTTGAAGCAGCATCAGTTGGTTTCTTTTCTGCTGAATCTTTAGATGTTGGACTGTCGGGAGAGGAATTCGATCCCGAAGAACCTTCGTTTTCGTTCAAGATCACTAAGTTCCGTGGATATAAATAATCTTGATCATAGTAGCGCTTTCTGTAGTAGTCCTGTCCGTTGACATTGGGTCCACTGTTTTCCCCTGCGTCACGATCTTTTGTGGGTGATGCATCGCCTTCTGATCCTTTTGTTCCAGATCCACTGCCAGATTGATCGGCACCAGTGGTACCACTAGATCCAGGTGATGCTGACCCTGGTTTGTTTTTGTTTTCTATTAAGATACTTGGTAATTGAATGCCGTAAGGTCCGTAGATACCACCTGGTCCCAATCCTTTTTTAGAGCCATGCGTGCTACCTCCTGCTGCAGGTTTTGAAGCAGCATCAGTTGGTTTCTTTTCTGCTGAATCTTTAGATGTTGGACTGTCGGGAGAGGAATTCGATCCCGAAGAACCTTCGTTTTCGTTCAAGATCACTAAGTTCCGTGGATATAAATAATCTTGATCATAGTAGCGCTTTCTGTAGTAGTCCTGTCCTTTGACATTGGGTCCACTGTTTTCCCCTGCGTCACGATCTTTTGTGGGTGATGCATCGCCTTCTGATCCTTTTGTTCCAGATCCACTGCCAGATTGATCGGCACCAGTGGTACCTTTAGCTCCAGGTGATGCTGATCCTGGTTTGTTTTTGTTTTCTATTAAGATACTTGGTAATTGAATGCCGTAAGGTCCGTAGATACCACCTGGTCCCAATCCTTTTTTAGAGCCATGCGTGCTACCTCCTGCTGCAGGTTTTGAAGCAGCATCAGTTGGTTTCTTTTCTGCTGAATCTTTAGATGTTGGACTGTCGGGAGAGGAATTCGATCCCGAAGAACCTTCGTTTTCGTTCAAGATCACTAAGTTCCGTGGATATAAATAATCTTGATCATAGTAGCGCTTTCTGTAGTAGTCCTGTCCGTTGACATTGGGTCCACTGTTTTCCCCTGCGTCACGATCTTTTGTGGGTGATGCATCGCCTTCTGATCCTTTTGTTCCAGATCCACTGCCAGATTGATCGGCACCAGTGGTACCTTTAGCTCCAGGTGATGCTGATCCTGGTTTGTTTTTGTTTTCTATTAAGATACTTGGTAATTGAATGCCGTAAGGTCCGTAGATACCACCTGGTCCCAATCCTTTTTTAGAGCCATGCGTGCTACCTCCTGCTGCAGGTTTTGAAGCAGCATCAGTTGGTTTCTTTTCTGCTGAATCTTTAGATGTTGGACTGTCGGGAGAGGAATTCGATCCCGAAGAACCTTCGTTTTCGTTCAAGATCACTAAGTTCCGTGGATATAAATAATCTTGATCATAGTAGCGCTTTCTGTAGTAGTCCTGTCCTTTGACATTGGGTCCACTGTTTTCCCCTGCGTCACGATCTTTTGTGGGTGATGCATCGCCTTCTGATCCTTTTGTTCCAGATCCACTGCCAGATTGATCGGCACCAGTGGTACCTTTAGCTCCAGGTGATGCTGATCCTGGTTTGTTTTTGTTTTCTATTAAGATACTTGGTAATTGAATGCCGTAAGGTCCGTAGATACCACCTGGTCCCAATCCTTTTTTAGAGCCATGCGTGCTACCTCCTGCTGCAGGTTTTGAAGCAGCATCAGTTGGTTTCTTTTCTGCTGAATCTTTAGATGTTGGACTGTCGGGAGAGGAATTCGATCCCGAAGAACCTTCGTTTTCGTTCAAGATCACTAAGTTCCGTGGATATAAATAATCTTGATCATAGTAGCGCTTTCTGTAGTAGTCCTGTCCGTTGACATTGGGTCCACTGTTTTCCCCTGCGTCACGATCTTTTGTGGGTGATGCATCGCCTTCTGATCCTTTTGTTCCAGATCCACTGCCAGATTGATCGGCACCAGTGGTACCTTTAGCTCCAGGTGATGCTGATCCTGGTTTGTTTTTGTTTTCTATTAAGATACTTGGTAATTGAATGCCGTAAGGTCCGTAGATGCCACCTGGTCCCAATCCTTTTTTAGAGCCATGCGTGCTACCTCCTGCTGCAGGTTTTGAAGCAGCATCAGTTGGTTTCTTTTCTGCTGAATCTTTAGATGTTGGACTGTCGGGAGAGGAATTCGATCCCGAAGAACCTTCGTTTTCGTTCAAGATCACTAAGTTCCGTGGATATAAATAATCTTGATCATAGTAGCGCTTTCTGTAGTAGTCCTGTCCTTTGACATTGGGTCCACTGTTTTCCCCTGCGTCACGATCTTTTGTGGGTGATGCATCGCCTTCTGATCCTTTTGTTCCAGATCCACTGCCAGATTGATCGGCACCAGTGGTACCTTTAGCTCCAGGTGATGCTGATCCTGGTTTGTTTTTGTTTTCTATTAAGATACTTGGTAATTGAATGCCGTAAGGTCCGTAGATACCACCTGGTCCCAATCCTTTTTTAGAGCCATGCGTGCTACCTCCTGCTGCAGGTTTTGAAGCAGCATCAGTTGGTTTCTTTTCTGCTGAATCTTTAGATGTTGGACTGTCGGGAGAGGAATTCGATCCCGAAGAACCTTCGTTTTCGTTCAAGATCACTAAGTTCCGTGGATATAAATAATCTTGATCATAGTAGCGCTTTCTGTAGTAGTCCTGTCCGTTGACATTGGGTCCACTGTTTTCCCCTGCGTCACGATCTTTTGTGGGTGATGCATCGCCTTCTGATCCTTTTGTTCCAGATCCACTGCCAGATTGATCGGCACCAGTGGTACCTTTAGCTCCAGGTGATGCTGATCCTGGTTTGTTTTTGTTTTCTATTAAGATACTTGGTAATTGAATGCCGTAAGGTCCGTAGATACCACCTGGTCCCAATCCTTTTTTAGAGCCATGCGTGCTACCTCCTGCTGCAGGTTTTGAAGCAGCATCAGTTGGTTTCTTTTCTGCTGAATCTTTAGATGTTGGACTGTCGGGAGAGGAATTCGATCCCGAAGAACCTTCGTTTTCGTTCAAGATCACTAAGTTCCGTGGATATAAATAATCTTGATCATAGTAGCGCTTTCTGTAGTAGTCCTGTCCGTTGACATTGGGTCCACTGTTTTCCCCTGCGTCACGATCTTTTGTGGGTGATGCATCGCCTTCTGATCCTTTTGTTCCAGATCCACTGCCAGATTGATCGGCACCAGTGGTACACTTAGATCCAGGTGATGCTGATCCCTGGTTTGTTTTTGTTTTCTATTAAGATACTTGGTAATTGAATGCCGTAAGGTCCGTAGATACCACCTGGTCCCAATCCTTTTTTAGAGCCATGCGTGCTACCTCCTGCTGCAGGTTTTGAAGCAGCATCAGTTGGTTTCTTTTCTGCTGAATCTTTAGATGTTGGACTGTCGGGAGAGGAATTCGATCCCGAAGAACCTTCGTTTTCGTTCAAGATCACTAAGTTCCGTGGATATAAATAATCTTGATCATAGTAGCGCTTTCTGTAGTAGTCCTGTCCTTTGACATTGGGTCCACTGTTTTCCCCTGCGTCACGATCTTTTGTGGGTGATGCATCGCCTTCTGATCCTTTTGTTCCAGATCCACTGCCAGATTGATCGGCACCAGTGGTACCTTTAGCTCCAGGTGATGCTGATCCTGGTTTGTTTTTGTTTTCTATTAAGATACTTGGTAATTGAATGCCGTAAGGTCCGTAGATACCACCTGGTCCCAATCCTTTTTTAGAGCCATGCGTGCTACCTCCTGCTGCAGGTTTTGAAGCAGCATCAGTTGGTTTCTTTTCTGCTGAATCTTTAGATGTTGGACTGTCGGGAGAGGAATTCGATCCCGAAGAACCTTCGTTTTCGTTCAAGATCACTAAGTTCCGTGGATATAAATAATCTTGATCATAGTAGCGCTTTCTGTAGTAGTCCTGTCCGTTGACATTGGGTCCACTGTTTTCCCCTGCGTCACGATCTTTTGTGGGTGATGCATCGCCTTCTGATCCTTTTGTTCCAGATCCACTGCCAGATTGATCGGCACCAGTGGTACCTTTAGCTCCAGGTGATGCTGATCCTGGTTTGTTTTTGTTTTCTATTAAGATACTTGGTAATTGAATGCCGTAAGGTCCGTAGATACCACCTGGTCCCAATCCTTTTTTAGAGCCATGCGTGCTACCTCCTGCTGCAGGTTTTGAAGCAGCATCAGTTGGTTTCTTTTCTGCTGAATCTTTAGATGTTGGACTGTCGGGAGAGGAATTCGATCCCGAAGAACCTTCGTTTTCGTTCAAGATCACTAAGTTCCGTGGATATAAATAATCTTGATCATAGTAGCGCTTTCTGTAGTAGTCCTGTCCGTTGACATTGGGTCCACTGTTTTCCCCTGCGTCACGATCTTTTGTGGGTGATGCATCGCCTTCTGATCCTTTTGTTCCAGATCCACTGCCAGATTGATCGGCACCAGTGGTACCACTAGATCCAGGTGATGCTGACCCTGGTTTGTTTTTGTTTTCTATTAAGATACTTGGTAATTGAATGCCGTAAGGTCCGTAGATACCACCTGGTCCCAATCCTTTTTTAGAGCCATGCGTGCTACCTCCTGCTGCAGGTTTTGAAGCAGCATCAGTTGGTTTCTTTTCTGCTGAATCTTTAGATGTTGGACTGTCGGGAGAGGAATTCGATCCCGAAGAACCTTCGTTTTCGTTCAAGATCACTAAGTTCCGTGGATATAAATAATCTTGATCATAGTAGCGCTTTCTGTAGTAGTCCTGTCCTTTGACATTGGGTCCACTGTTTTCCCCTGCGTCACGATCTTTTGTGGGTGATGCATCGCCTTCTGATCCTTTTGTTCCAGATCCACTGCCAGATTGATCGGCACCAGTGGTACCTTTAGCTCCAGGTGATGCTGATCCTGGTTTGTTTTTGTTTTCTATTAAGATACTTGGTAATTGAATGCCGTAAGGTCCGTAGATACCACCTGGTCCCAATCCTTTTTTAGAGCCATGCGTGCTACCTCCTGCTGCAGGTTTTGAAGCAGCATCAGTTGGTTTCTTTTCTGCTGAATCTTTAGATGTTGGACTGTCGGGAGAGGAATTCGATCCCGAAGAACCTTCGTTTTCGTTCAAGATCACTAAGTTCCGTGGATATAAATAATCTTGATCATAGTAGCGCTTTCTGTAGTAGTCCTGTCCGTTGACATTGGGTCCACTGTTTTCCCCTGCGTCACGATCTTTTGTGGGTGATGCATCGCCTTCTGATCCTTTTGTTCCAGATCCACTGCCAGATTGATCGGCACCAGTGGTACCTTTAGCTCCAGGTGATGCTGATCCTGGTTTGTTTTTGTTTTCTATTAAGATACTTGGTAATTGAATGCCGTAAGGTCCGTAGATACCACCTGGTCCCAATCCTTTTTTAGAGCCATGCGTGCTACCTCCTGCTGCAGGTTTTGAAGCAGCATCAGTTGGTTTCTTTTCTGCTGAATCTTTAGATGTTGGACTGTCGGGAGAGGAATTCGATCCCGAAGAACCTTCGTTTTCGTTCAAGATCACTAAGTTCCGTGGATATAAATAATCTTGATCATAGTAGCGCTTTCTGTAGTAGTCCTGTCCGTTGACATTGGGTCCACTGTTTTCCCCTGCGTCACGATCTTTTGTGGGTGATGCATCGCCTTCTGATCCTTTTGTTCCAGATCCACTGCCAGATTGATCGGCACCAGTGGTACCACTAGATCCAGGTGATGCTGACCCTGGTTTGTTTTTGTTTTCTATTAAGATACTTGGTAATTGAATGCCGTAAGGTCCGTAGATACCATCTGGTCCCAATCCTTTTTTAGAGCCATGCGTGCTACCTCCTGCTGCAGGTTTTGAAGCAGCATCAGTTGGTTTCTTTTCTGCTGAATCTTTAGATGTTGGACTGTCGGGAGAGGAATTCGATCCCGAAGAACCTTCGTTTTCGTTCAAGATCACTAAGTTCCGTGGATATAAATAATCTTGATCATAGTAGCGCTTTCTGTAGTAGTCCTGTCCTTTGACATTGGGTCCACTGTTTTCCCCTGCGTCACGATCTTTTGTGGGTGATGCATCGCCTTCTGATCCTTTTGTTCCAGATCCACTGCCAGATTGATCGGCACCAGTGGTACCTTTAGCTCCAGGTGATGCTGATCCTGGTTTGTTTTTGTTTTCTATTAAGATACTTGGTAATTGAATGCCGTAAGGTCCGTAGATACCACCTGGTCCCAATCCTTTTTTAGAGCCATGCGTGCTACCTCCTGCTGCAGGTTTTGAAGCAGCATCAGTTGGTTTCTTTTCTGCTGAATCTTTAGATGTTGGACTGTCGGGAGAGGAATTCGATCCCGAAGAACCTTCGTTTTCGTTCAAGATCACTAAGTTCCGTGGATATAAATAATCTTGATCATAGTAGCGCTTTCTGTAGTAGTCCTGTCCTTTGACATTGGGTCCACTGTTTTCCCCTGCGTCACGATCTTTTGTGGGTGATGCATCGCCTTCTGATCCTTTTGTTCCAGATCCACTGCCAGATTGATCGGCACCAGTGGTACCTTTAGCTCCAGGTGATGCTGATCCTGGTTTGTTTTTGTTTTCTATTAAGATACTTGGTAATTGAATGCCGTAAGGTCCGTAGATACCACCTGGTCCCAATCCTTTTTTAGAGCCATGCGTGCTACCTCCTGCTGCAGGTTTTGAAGCAGCATCAGTTGGTTTCTTTTCTGCTGAATCTTTAGATGTTGGACTGTCGGGAGAGGAATTCGATCCCGAAGAACCTTCGTTTTCGTTCAAGATCACTAAGTTCCGTGGATATAAATAATCTTGATCATAGTAGCGCTTTCTGTAGTAGTCCTGTCCGTTGACATTGGGTCCACTGTTTTCCCCTGCGTCACGATCTTTTGTGGGTGATGCATCGCCTTCTGATCCTTTTGTTCCAGATCCACTGCCAGATTGATCGGCACCAGTGGTACCTTTAGCTCCAGGTGATGCTGATCCTGGTTTGTTTTTGTTTTCTATTAAGATACTTGGTAATTGAATGCCGTAAGGTCCGTAGATACCACCTGGTCCCAATCCTTTTTTAGAGCCATGCGTGCTACCTCCTGCTGCAGGTTTTGAAGCAGCATCAGTTGGTTTCTTTTCTGCTGAATCTTTAGATGTTGGACTGTCGGGAGAGGAATTCGATCCCGAAGAACCTTCGTTTTCGTTCAAGATCACTAAGTTCCGTGGATATAAATAATCTTGATCATAGTAGCGCTTTCTGTAGTAGTCCTGTCCTTTGACATTGGGTCCACTGTTTTCCCCTGCGTCACGATCTTTTGTGGGTGATGCATCGCCTTCTGATCCTTTTGTTCCAGATCCACTGCCAGATTGACCGGCACCAGTGGTACCACTAGATCCAGGTGATGCTGACCCTGGTTTGTTTTTGTTTTCTATTAAGATACTTGGTAATTGACTGCCGTAAGGTCCGTAGATACCATCTGGTCCCAATCCTTTTTTAGAGCCATGCGTGCTACCTCCTGCTGCAGGTTTTGAAGCAGCATCAGTTGGTTTCTTTTCTGCTGAATCTTTAGATGTTGGACTGTCGGGAGAGGAATTCGATCCCGAAGAACCTTCGTTTTCGTTCAAGATCACTAAGTTCCGTGGATATAAATAATCTTGATCATAGTAGCGCTTTCTGTAGTAGTCCTGTCCTTTGACATTGGGTCCACTGTTTTCCCCTGCGTCACGATCTTTTGTGGGTGATGCATCGCCTTCTGATCCTTTTGTTCCAGATCCACTGCCAGATTGATCGGCACCAGTGGTACCTTTAGCTCCAGGTGATGCTGATCCTGGTTTGTTTTTGTTTTCTATTAAGATACTTGGTAATTGAATGCCGTAAGGTCCGTAGATACCACCTGGTCCCAATCCTTTTTTAGAGCCATGCGTGCTACCTCCTGCTGCAGGTTTTGAAGCAGCATCAGTTGGTTTCTTTTCTGCTGAATCTTTAGATGTTGGACTGTCGGGAGAGGAATTCGATCCCGAAGAACCTTCGTTTTCTTTCAAGATCACTAAGTTCCGTGGATATAAATAATCTTGATCATAGTAGCGCTTTCTGTAGTAGTCCTGTCCTTTGACATTGGGTCCACTGTTTTCCCCTGCGTCACGATCTTTTGTGGGTGATGCATCGCCTTCTGATCCTTTTGTTCCAGATCCACTGCCAGATTGATCGGCACCAGTGGTACCTTTAGCTCCAGGTGATGCTGATCCTGGTTTGTTTTTGTTTTCTATTAAGATACTTGGTAATTGAATGCCGTAAGGTCCGTAGATACCACCTGGTCCCAATCCTTTTTTAGAGCCATGCGTGCTACCTCCTGCTGCAGGTTTTGAAGCAGCATCAGTTGGTTTCTTTTCTGCTGAATCTTTAGATGTTGGAATGTCGGGAGAGGAATTCGATCCCGAAGAACCTTCGTTTTCGTTCAAGATCACTAAGTTCCGTGGATATAAATAATCTTGATCATAGTAGGGCTTTCTGTAGTAGTCCTGTCCGTTGACATTGGGTCCACTGTTTTCCCCTGCGTCACGATCTTTTGTGGGTGATGCATCGCCTTCTGATCCTTTTGTTCCAGATCCACTGCCAGATTGATCGGCACCAGTGGTACCTTTAGCTCCAGGTGATGCTGATCCTGGTTTGTTTTTGTTTTCTATTAAGATACTTGGTAATTGAATGCCGTAAGGTCCGTAGATACCACCTGGTCCCAATCCTTTTTTAGAGCCATGCGTGCTACCTCCTGCTGCAGGTTTTGAAGCAGCATCAGTTGGTTTCTTTTCTGCTGAATCTTTAGATGTTGGACTGTCGGGAGAGGAATTCGATCCCGAAGAACCTTCGTTTTCGTTCAAGATCACTAAGTTCCGTGGATATAAATAATCTTGATCATAGTAGCGCTTTCTGTAGTAGTCCTGTCCGTTGACATTGGGTCCACTGTTTTCCCCTGCGTCACGATCTTTTGTGGGTGATGCATCGCCTTCTGATCCTTTTGTTCCAGATCCACTGCCAGATTGATCGGCACCAGTGGTACCTTTAGCTCCAGGTGATGCTGATCCTGGTTTGTTTTTTTTTTCTATTAAGATACTTGGTAATTGAATGCCGTAAGGTCCGTAGATACCACCTGGTCCCAATCCTTTTTTAGAGCCATGCGTGCTACCTCCTGCTGCAGGTTTTGAAGCAGCATCAGTTGGTTTCTTTTCTGCTGAATCTTTAGATGTTGGACTGTCGGGAGAGGAATTCGATCCCGAAGAACCTTCGTTTTCGTTCAAGATCACTAAGTTCCGTGGATATAAATAATCTTGATCATAGTAGCGCTTTCTGTAGTAGTCCTGTCCGTTGACATTGGGTCCACTGTTTTCCCCTGCGTCACGATCTTTTGTGGGTGATGCATCGCCTTCTGATCCTTTTGTTCCAGATCCACTGCCAGATTGATCGGCACCAGTGGTACCTTTAGCTCCAGGTGATGCTGATCCTGGTTTGTTTTTGTTTTCTATTAAGATACTTGGTAATTGAATGCCGTAAGGTCCGTAGATACCACCTGGCCCCAATCCTTTTTTAGAGCCATGCGTGCTACCGCTTGCTGAAGGTTTTGAAGCAGCATCAGTTGGTTTCTTTTCTGCTGAATCTTTAGATGTAGAACTGTCGGGTGAGGCATTCGATCCTGGAGAGCCTTCGTTTTCGTTCAAGACCACTAACTTCCGTGAATATAAATTATCTTGCCCATCGAAGCCATCTCCGTAGTAGTCCTGTCCATAAACATTAGGTCCACTGATGTCTTCTAAGTTAAGATCTTCTGTAGGTGATGCATCCTCTTCTGGTCCTTTTGTTCCAGATCCACTGTCAGATTGACCAGCATCAGTGTTTCCACTATCTCCAGGTGATGCTGATCCTGGTTTGTTTTTGTTTTTTATTAAGATACTTGGTAATTGACTGCCATAAGGTCTGTAGGTACCACCTGGTCCCAATCCAGTTTTAGAGCCATGCGTGTTATCGCCTGCTGAGGATTTTGAAGCAATATCAGTTGGTTTCTTTCCTGCTGAATCTTTAGGTTTAGGACTGTCGGAAGAGGAATTCGATCCCGAAAAACCTTCGTTTTCGTTGAAGATCACTAATTTTTGTGGAATTAAAATACCACCGGCTGGTTCCCATCCGTTTTCACTAGCTTTTGCGTTATCAGTTGCTGTATTTGAAACTGTTACGTCATCATTAATATTTTCTTGACCAGAGCTGTCAGCTTCACTACTATTTATATCTGCTTTGGAAGCTGATGTGGATGTGTTTTCTACTTCTTCATTTATGATAACAATAGAAGGTTTCGAGGCAATCCAAATGTTTTCGTTGTTTTGACTGTCAGCAGTGTTGTTTTGAGCAGATGTAGCTGGAGTTATATTTGTTGAATTTTTATCTGAATTTTTATTTGGGGATGTGCCAATATCTTTATCTGAATTATCTTCAATATCAACTTTTTTTATAATAGTGTCCTCTTCGTATATTCTTTCTCGTCCCTTGGCATCTTTTTTGATAACAAATGTCATAATTTTAACATCATCACCTTCTATATCGTCAGAATTTTCATTATTTAAAACAAATTCTTTGTGAACAGTTTGTTTTTCGAAAACTTGTCCAGTTTTTAGGTCAACGTCGAATTCATCACTTGTGCTTACATTTTTCGTTTCATATTTATTTCTGTCATTGAAAATATTATGAATCTTATCTTCGATAATTTCTGGCGTTACGTACTGAAAAGTATAGAATTGCTTTAATTTTATTCTTGATCTTTGTTCAGGTTTGATATTTCTTGCGCAGGCAACAAGTTTTAATTTACGTAACGACTAAAGGTTTTAGGTAAGACAAACTTAAGTTGACTTAATTTATCCACTGCCTATATTTCATTCATACTTATAGAGTAATTCAAACATACATTGTAGGATTCATACGCTAGGCAAGCAACCAGAGGCGTAACTATACCGTTTGAGGCCCGTGGCAAATTCATCGGATGGGGCCCTCCCTCCCCCAATATAAAGAAGCTCACCCAATGAGATAGTATTTTTTATTTTATCATAAATCACTACGTGAAGTAGGTACATACAACGCAATTACAATTACTTGATTTTCTAATAACCTTTAACTCGGAGCGTATTGTATTTATACTAAGTGCCGTAATGTAATATTACGGCACTTAGTAGTCCGTTCTTAGCACCTATAATAGCAACGTAAAAGCGACATTTTCGCGAGCGAAGTGAGCGCGAAATTTTTTATGATTGCATTACGGCACTTAGTAGTCCATTCTTGGCATTTACAATAGCAACATAAAAATGACATTTTCGCGAGCGAAGCGAGCGTGAAATTTTTTATGATTGCATTACGGTACTTAGTAGTCCATTCTTGGCACCTACAATAGCAACGTAAAAGCGACATTTTCGCGAGCGAAGCGAGCGCGAAATTTGTTGTGATTACATTACGGCACTTAGTAGTCTATTCTTGGCACCTACAATAGCAACATAAAAGTGACATTTTCGCGAGCGAAGCGAGCGCGAAATTTTTTATGAATACATTACGGCACTCATTCTTGGTACCTACAATAGCAACGTAAAAGCGACATTTTCGCAAGCGGAGCGGGCGCAAAGTTTTTTATGGTTGCATTACGGCAACTAGTATTCTATACTTGGCACCTACAATAGCAACGTAAAAGCGACATTTTCGATTCGCGAGCGAAGCGAGCGCGAAATTTTTTGTGATTGCATTACGGCACTTAGTAGTCTATTCTTGGCACCTACAATAGCAACATAAAAGTAACATTTTCGCAAGCGAAGCGAGCGCGAAATTTTTTATGAATACATTACGGCACTTAGTAGTTCATTCTTGGTACCTACAATAGCAACGTAAAAGCGACATTTACGCAAGCGGAGCGGGTGCAAAGTTTTTTATGGTTGCATTACGGCAACTAGTATTCTATACTTGGCACCTACAATAGCAACGTAAAAGCGACATTTTCACGAACGAAGTGAGCGCGAAATTTTTTATTCTGCACTACGCCATAGTCGTACTTTTGGCGCTTGAGACCCTACGCTTGTATGCGCCGCACACTCGGCATCGTAGGTAAAATCGGCCCTACCAACTATTTAGTTATTGTTATTGGGGTTATTTTAAAATGTGTTTGTGGACCTAATGACATTAAGGTATTACAAATATGTATCTTTTTAATTTCTGTAAGACATAAATAAAAATTTTGGCCCCAAATTCGCCGCCCCTAAAATCTGCTGCCCTAGGCTCCAGTCAAATCAGCCATTTGGTAAATTTACCACTGTGCGTAACCTTTCTTGTCCCAAAGAGTTTAGTTTATATCAATTTTTATTTTGAAAATGATCGCTCGGCACTAGCCGTAGACACAGGAATGGCTATAAATGTTATTTGAGCTTTCGGCCCTCTCTGACCAGGGGCCCCTGCCGGCTGGGGGCCCGTGGCATTTTGCCGTCATGCCACCCTATAGTTACGCCTCTGCAAGCAACGAGGGAATAGAAGATAAGGTCAACTTAAAGAAGGTACGCAAAAACGCGGTTTATGTCACGAATTTCAATAATTATAAATTCAATTATAACAAAATCTTATCATTACGACTCCACTCAATCTCACTCTCATCTATACCTCTAAAGTAATGTGAGGCCAATCTTCCTACATAGCACATTAATTGACACACATAAATATACATAGTGGAAACAATAAGTGTGCTCAGGCCATTATTTTCAAAATATAACAGAGAGAAAACCTAATACCAGAGAAACCTGTTTAAATCATATCAGATCCAATTTTTAATTCATTATTATCTTAACCAAAATGGCCTATTATGTATAATTCTCCATTACCTGAGATGAACCTGAAATATTTGAATTAATAAAAAAATATTCAGGGAGATACTGGACGCACTCTGTCACTTTTCAGTTTAGTGCGTTCTACTTCTATGTAATTTAATAACACTTGCTTTGACGAATACAGAAAACATCATCGTGAGGAAAATCTTGTTCTCCATAATGTACGAAGTCTGCCAATCCGGAATTTCCCAGCGTGGTGGACTATCATGGCCAGAACCTTTTAGTTATGAGAGGAGAGCCGTGCCCGGTAGTGGGCCAGCGATGTGGTGATGATGACGACGATGATGATGACGTCATCATCATCGTATTCAGCTTAAACTCCAATCAGAAGCCTCAATAGCCCAACAGTTGAAGGTGTGAACTGAAAACTGTAAGATCCAGGTTCGAATCCCACCCGTTGCACTATTGTCGTACCCACTCCTAACACAAGCTTTCCGCTTATTTGGAGGGGACAGGAGAATATTAGTCAACTTCAGTTTGGTTAATATTCTTTTTTAAAAAAAAAAACTAAAAAAAGTAAAGGTAAAATGTACTTATTATGATACAAAGATAAATCTAACCTGCAGTACACAGCACAGGATCGCGAAGGCTGCTACTCTCATTTTTCTGAGAGTTGGGACCAAACTGATGTAGAATCCTAATTTCCATGCCTATTTATACATCTGAAATCCTTTGAAAACATTGACGTATAAGCTTGTGTAAATCTCGTGAACTTGTATAAATATTGATATTTTCTATGAAAATCAACTTTCTTTTTAACAAAGCTTAGATCACTTTGCAATCACAAACAATACTTAACAATTAAACGTTGATTAAGATATTGTCTTCAACAATAATTCACCGAAATGACATTTTATTATTGTTGGAAAGGCATCAACAAATGGTCCTAAAATTAAATATAATGTATTTATAATTTCACCGTTTCTTATATGACTTACCTGAGTGACGTTGAACCTTTTTAGGCCCATGCCTAATATAGATTTTAATAATTATAAGATCTCGTTAGATTTGTACTCGTGGTAGTGAAGTTGGATGGATGCAGGATGATACAAAATAGACTTGATTAAAGGAGTATCGTTGAAGGTAATTTTAAAATCAAGGTTTATTTGACAGAAATTATTAAGAATTATAAAAGAAATCCTGACGAAGCTACTATATTATAAATCTTACTAATATTATATTTATAATCCTCAGCCAAAATCGGTTCAATCGGTTTGTGTGGACCGATTTTGGTTGAGAAATGGATGTAGTATTATAGTCTGCGGAACTCTTTCTGAGAATAAATAGTAGGTAAGTGCCCAGAAATAGCTCCGCGGAAATAAAGTAAAAACCTAAACAAATGAAGTCGCGGGCAAAATCTAGTAAAAAAATAATAAAAGAAATTAACTAAAATACACTAGCTGGTTTCCAGGACACCAGCTAGGGTATTTTAGTTATTAGTGTACTTCGTTCGCGTGGATTTAAAATTATTTTTTAAGTTTTTGTTAAAATCCTGTGAGAACGCTTAGATTTTCCGGGATAAAAAGTAGCCTATGTCGATTCACTCTTCAGTTGGCTAACATGCGCGCCACGAGAAAATTTTGTCTACTCGTTTACTCGTGAATCTCTAGATTGTGTGAGATTCACATAGAGATTACGAGTAAAC
The DNA here is from genome assembly GCA_038048805.1 of Hipparchia sbordonii. Taxonomy (NCBI): domain Eukaryota; kingdom Metazoa; phylum Arthropoda; class Insecta; order Lepidoptera; family Nymphalidae; genus Hipparchia; species Hipparchia sbordonii. Next base: position 4,943,727 of record CM076111.1, on the reverse strand, counting down.
GTGTAGACAAAATTTTCTCGTGGAGCGCATGTTAGCCCTACAGGTCCTCAACTATACCTACCTACTCACGCAAATAGTCAAGCTCATAGCTCTTACTTCTAAGTTCTAGTGTTACTTTTTTTTAAAATTACATTTACTTAGTCCTCATCTGCTATTAATTATATATTTACATATTTCACTTAATACTCTTCTAGGTGTTTATTACCTAGTGTATTGTGTAGCGATTTTATGTTGTAGAATTTCGTAATTCCATGGATTTTAAAGACTTTTTATGTTAAAACTAATCCAGTAAATTTGAACCGGCTGTCGTTTTCTAGGTTCCACTGCCAACCAACGAACTACCGATGCACTTCTATGCATCCTATGCATTCTAGTTACATGGTGTGTTAACATAATTATGTGCAATTGTTATATTTAATGTCAACAAGAATGATATGATAATGACATCTGTTTAAACAAAATCGATGCATCTATACAATGCTAAAAGAACAGCCTTCTACTAACTGTATACGAAAGTTAATAGGTACGGTACTTATAACAAGAAAACAATTTTTAAAATTTTTGTCTGTCTGTCTGTCTGTTTGTTGCCGCTAATCTCGGGAACAGCTGGACCGATTCTGACGGAACTTTCACTGGTAGATAGCTGATATTATCGGGCGTAATAAAGGCTACTTTTCTAACCGACTTTTGAAAAAGGAAGAGAAAGAGTTGTGTTTTTCTACCTCTGTAGAAAAACACAACTCTTAGACACAACTCTTATATAGATATCTCCGTGATTTCTTAACAGATTTGCGTGAATCTTTTTTTAATCGACACAATAACTTTGCAAGACGCTCTCATCGCAAACTTCGGTTTCTAACTCCTCAATCCTGATGCTGCAGGGGTATTGCCCTCCTAAACTACGGAGATTTAGGAACTGTCGATTATTATGAATATAGTTATTGTAGGTAGGTATCAAGTAAAGACTACATCGTTGAATTCCAGGATCCACCTCCTGAATCCTGATGCTGCAGGAGTTTTGCCCAACTAAACTGTGGGGATTTAGGAACTGTCGATTGTGAATTGAAGAAGCAGATGAAGTCGCGGGCGTCCGCTAGTTCTCAATAATATTCAGATGTTATCGTGTTAGGTGCCTATAACACCGATGGTACCTAAAATATCGCACCTTTGGACTTATAGTGACGTAACTAAATATTCATGTAACATTGGTTTCAATAAAAGATTTAATATAATATTACCAATCCATTTAATTATAAAATAATCAATATGTAAAAATCTGCAAAAAAAAAAACAATTTTTTCTAATAAAACAGGGCAGACTCCACAATATACCTTTTTGAATTCTTTTTTGATCATCGCCCACAAACTGCAATTTTTGAACTAAGTCACTATAATTCTAAAGGTACTTAATACTAATATGCTTGAACAAGATTTAGAGAAAGCAAATGTATAATCTTTATTTAACTACTTAGATGATGCCCACGATTTCATCCAATGGGATTGAAAAGTGGAGTGGAAAGTTCTTTTGAAAATTCCACGGGAACTAATAAAACTAAAAAAAAAAATGCCATTTTAAAAAGCATTTCTATATCCTGGAGTACCTATACCACCTGTGTATATAAATACTTTCTAAAATGCCAATTTCAGAAGTCAGTACGGCTGAGCTTTGAAACGCCTCGATTTTATTTAAGAGCAAAAACACAATAACGCATATTGCTACACCCCAATGTCCGACGGGCGGAGATACGTATTACGTCGAATATTTTGAGTCGTAAGTGTAGGTGCAAAGGATTAATTTCTGTTATTACAAGATAGTTAGGTACTCAAAATAAGATCCAGATAGATGGAGCGATGACATTCGGAAAATAGCAGGCATCGGTTGGATGCGAAAGGCCGAGGATAGGCAACGTTGGCGCTACTTTAAAGAGGCCTATGTACAGAAGAGCATGAATTCTGACTGATGAGTGTATTCAGACCTCATATCCTAGAAGTTCATAATTACCTGGAATAGGTAATATATGTAATGGTTTGGCACAGAGAATTTCGCAAGTTTTAAGCTATTGCATAGCTTCTATCGCGGGCCTTGAGCGTGGAGACCGAATTCAGAAATTCCGTAACGAAAATAACCTGACACGGAACTCCTCTCACCGCTAGATGGCGTTGATAAAAAATGCTATGCAATAGCTTTACCGCGGCAGTCCCCGAGTGCCACACGTCTTTTTTTTTCATCTTCTTCTAAATATACAAAAGGAAAGATGACTGACTGATTGACTGATATATAAACGCACAGCCCAAACCAATCTTTGTATCAGTTCTTAAATTTTGAACGGTTCAAAAATTTCTTAGGTGTTAATCATTTAATAACCATTGAGCCACCTACATTTATTGTCATAAAGTCTTTGGATAAATGGGCTCCTACTATGCAGTTTAATGATGTTGAGAGATAATATTCATTTCCAATAATGAATGGCAACGTATTTGCAACATGTTTTCGAACAGAGCAATCAATTATTATTGATAGAAACGGTCGGCTTATTTATTTCAATGACATGTGCAAACTTAGAGTGAGTTTAGGCATGTCATTATTGAGAAAGAAAGAAATAATTATAACTATTAAATATATTAAAAAAAAATATGAATTAGGTATTAATTCATTGTTAAACTAGCTGTTATCCACTTCTTCGTCCACGAGCGTAGTTAGGTATTTAAAAATCCCGCGGGAACCCGCGAAATTTTCCGAATTCCAGGATAAACCGCTGATTTAATTCAAAAAAACTACAAATAAAAAAATTAAAAAAAAATTCTATCCATGTTTACTCTTGCTGGTGCGTCGCCTCCATTCGCGTAACAAACGAGGCAACTGAGGCCCTGAAAAAAATTAATAATTAAAAAAAAATATACAATTAAAAGAAAATAGGACGTTGATAATGATAGACTCGTGCCCAAGGCGTTGCTACTAACACAATTTTTTAAGAATATCTTTACTTTCCTTATCCTTAGTAATAATAAATGGGAAAGTGTGTTTGTTTGTCCTTCAATCACGCTACAACAGTGCTACAGATCGACGTGACATTTTGCAGTGGTATAATTGAGTATTTGGGCAAGTGATATATAAGGCTACTTTTATCCCGATAAACCAAAGAAAAGAAAGTCGTGGGCATCAGCTAGTATTGAAATAAGAATCTTTCGTTTGAATGTGATGTGCTAAGGAGCGCTTACGACAGCCTTTTCTTAAAAATCCTTAATTAAGATAACACGAAAAAAACTCATTGATGGTACTGGGTTCCTTGTATGTGAGGGTCGATACATAAGATTACGAGGTCACGAGTGTCGTCCAAATATTTTCCAAGAGTAAGCAAAGATTTGTCTCAATTTCTCCAATGTTTGAAGAGGTCTCCAAATATCGTTACGTCGTTCTTTGCTCGTAAACTGACCCTCGCTCGCCTTAGCTGGGCCTTAATTAAGTTTCATTGTAATTTATTGCTAAGGGTAACATAAGGTAGGTATGGCAGTGCTAAGTTTTACTCGACTGCAGAAGAGTTTATAATTTTTTTATTTACTCCCTATGATATTGTATATGTATAAAAAGCTTTCTCCGTATTTAAATGACTTTTTAAAGAACTTTTAATAGCTATGCCCAATGCCCAAACTATTCTATTGAACTATCGATTTATTCGTCTTCATCATATAAAACTATCGAAAAAAATCGAAAAAAAATCGAAATATGAAAACTATCCAAATAATCGAAAATCGGATTATTATCGTAAATGTGACGTACTGATATAGGGTTTGAAAACTTTGAAACTCAATAATTGCGTGTTTCCGGTCGGATTAGTATAAGATTTAATTCGAATCGTTCGCGTTCCCTCAAATATGGTTGAGCAAAGCAATGGCTGGATCATGCGTCGTGCTCGTGAACGGGTGCCACCAACGGGAATGGGTCTGCTTTGTGTCTACCCATCTTAACATGTGTTAGGTTGTGGTAGGTGTGCATTTTTGAAACTTCTTTGTGGAAACACTGTGTGCATAGCATAGTTTTGTTAACCATTGTAAAAAATTTTTTTTTGAAAAGGGCAACTGCTGAGTTTCTTGCCGGCTCTTCTCAGCAGAATCTGCATTCCGAACCGGTGGTAGATTCATGACGTGTCATAAGAGCTACAAGTTGGTCTACATGAAATAAATAAATTTTGATTTGATTTAATTTTATTAGAATAATCGTATTCTGACGACCTCCCTGGCGCAGTGGTGAGCGCTGTGGTCTTATAACTGGGAGGTCTCGGGTTCGATTCCCGGCGGGGGCAATTTAGTAATTTATTATTTCTAAATTGTCTCTGGTCTGGTCTGGTGGGAGACTTTGGCCGTGGCTAGTTACCACCCTACCGTCAAAAACGTGCCGCCAAGCGATTTAGCGTTCCGGCACGATGGCGTGTAGAAACCGATTAGGGGTATGGGTTGAATTTACACTGCTATACCCCTTCCAAGTTAGCCCGCTACCATCTTAGACTGCATCGTCACTTACCATCAGGTGAGATCGCAGTCAAGGGCTATCTTGTCATAGAATAAAAAAAAAAAAAAAAAAAAAAAAAGTATTCGTATATTATGACATTAGCGTCAAAGTAAAATGAACCGTCAAAATAAATTTCGTGCTTCAAATACGTTCCAAACTAAAATCGGTTGTACAGAATTTGTGACTTTAAATCAATAATATTTTTAAGGTTCATTTTACTTTGACGCTAATGTCATAGTATACGCATACGATCAATCGTGTCAAATCTTATACTAACCTCACATGTGTCTTCTTTACCCATTACGTGCCACCGTTACCGTGTTCACGGCATTTGTGCAACGGGTGGGGATTGAACCGTCGACCTTTCAGCCCATTAACCATTGGGCTATTGGGGCTTTATTAATAGTTTTAAGGATAGACTTCCCGTTTTAATGATCAAGAGATGTCGTAAGTTTACAATAGACACAATTGATTAGGGCACGACAGACCGACGACAGATGTTGGATTGAGATGTCTCGTTTGTTTGCGCGGAGTCAGGTGCCGCGTCATTAAAAGTCCAAAATTAATGACACAACTGGGTGGGTTAACAAAAAATACACTGTAATAAACTAGCGTTATTTTTGAATTAAGCATTTTACCGCGATTTTGCCCGCTCTTCCTTGTATTAGACTACTGGCCCGGTCCAAAAATGGATGGGTCATATGAACCACCAGGTGACCTATATAGGACGATATAAGAGCATAAAATAATACGATTCAGCACTATGCCGTCACTTGTAAGCTGTCCAACTGAGTACTGGTGAGAATTGAAAAGTGCAGGTAGAGGGAGTACATTTTGGTCATATATTTTTGTACGGCATTTTTACCATCGATAGATCCATGAAAAATAATAAGAAAGCGCGCAGTGCCGTACAAAAATGTGGATCCACAAAGTCGGTAAACTTTTTTGACTTTCTGAAAATTTCCAGGGTAAATTTGGTCATTTGATTCTGTACGGCATCAGCTTCATACTGTTTCAATACAGCTTCTAATCCATTATTCCGCAACGCCGTACAAAAATCATGCGACAAAGGAAAAAAATCGAGAGTTGCAACCCCCTCTCTTTTCGTGATCCAGGGGGTGATTTGATACAACATAAAATTAATTTATTTTGAAAGTATTTTATGCATAGATAATATTTTGTTACATGCCGTACATTTTCGTTGGTCCAAAGTTTTGTAGGGGAAAAAAAACTCAAGGACCTCAACCCCTACAAAACTTTGGACCAACGAAAATGTACCGTGATATTATATATTATCTATCGTAAGTTTCTGAAGAGCTGGGAACCTACTCAGCAGGTCCATATTACCATGCCACATCAATCGCTCTAGTAAAACCCTTTAATCAGTAGGCATTTCCTAGCTGATGATCTTCAAACGCCTTAGCAGATCTTGACAAGTTATAGATAAGATCCACCTCGATCAAGTCATCTTTCAAACACAGAAAACCGCATCAAAATCAGTCCATTCTTTAGGTAGCTACGAAGGAAGAGACAGACAGGTACACCCTCCGACAGATACACACGTAAAACTCATAACAACGTTGGTTTCTCATCAGGGGTAAAAACTGAGGGTGTTGAAGCAGTTTTGTTGACAAAAAAAAAAACTTGTGTTCACGTTTTTATTTCGCAAAACTCATCAAACGATAAATATAAAGCCAGTATTGCATGCAGTGGAACTTAGACGTTTACCGAAGATTAATCAAATGACCAATTTGAGATTGTTAGAAACTTGGCGTAACAACTAACGAGTTAGCAAGACAGCGTTAGACAAATTGAAGCATTCTGTCGTAACTTGTAGCTTTGTTTAGGATACCTGTTTTGTGCCTAGCTTTGTTTGTTTATTTGTGTGTTTTCTTTTTATTTCAAAGTCAAAGTATTAATGGAATTGTTATAAAATAATACGAATACGTACCACGGTAATTATTTTAGTTGGGGTTGTCGATATTTCTATCCAGTTGCATGGACCGTGGTCACGACGGGACTGCGGTGTTGCGAGACATCAAGTTGAAGCTGTCATGGGTAGAATCTATCTACCCGCCTTCTTGATCTTTTCGGAGGAACGTCATTTAAGGTTCGGCAAAAACTAACAACGTCACTTTTTGGTGATGTACGACGCTTTTCTGGTTTGCATAATTCTACGCGGACTATATTCTTATCGCCGAATAAAAAAAAATTGAGCAGTGCGGGTGCTAAGTGAGCTGTAATCTTAAGACTGCAGTTTATAGATCATACTCTCCCAAATCGAGTCTGTACTGAGACTAAAGGTAGAGTTTTAACCGGACAGATTTATGATAATAAATAAGTAATAATTTTGACGACCTCCAAGGCGCAGTGGGGTGCGCTGTGGTCTTATAACTGGGAGGTCTCGGGTTCGATTCCCGGCGGGGGCAGTTTAGGAATTTATAATTTCTAAAATTGTCTCTGGTCTGGTCTGGTGGGAGGCTTTGGCCGTGGCTAGTTACCACCCTACCGTCAAAGACGGGCCGCCAAGCGATTTAGCGTTCCGGCAAGATGGCGTGTAGAAACCGATAAGGGATATGGGTTGAATTTACACTGCTATAACCCTTCCAAGTTAGCCCGCTACCATCTTAGACTGCATCGTCACTTACCATCAGGTGAGATCGCAGTCAAGGGCTATCTTGTCATCGAAAAAAAAAAAGTCGGAATAAGCAGAACCAGAGTACAATCTGTAGAACTTAACGATAGTCAAATCTTTGCGTTGAAGAGAGAGCAGCTTGCTTTTCACATGACATACCACAAAGTATGCAGGTGTCATGATGGTGTTATGAACAAGTCATGCAGGACCTCCAGGGTTTTCCTGGCTGAGATGTTCTGAGAGGTAAGACCAATCCAATCGGAATCCAAACGGGTCTAAACTTGAGAGCCTTTGGTACAGATTCAGCAGATTTGAGCACGGAATACGTGGAAAGGTTACCTAGTAACAGGACAGGTGACGCAACCAAAGTCGTGTAAGTATAAAACTAGTGCACACTATTAAACGTCTTAAAGAATAGGGTTGTCACCCTTGCGTTAAGTCATCCTGTCTTGTGATCACAAACCAAGACGGCGCGTGCGTTACATATGACACGATGTCTAATCAAATTTAAACTCTATGACAATAGAGTTAAGGTCGAAGTTCAATCTGTGTAGACGTTAAAGTAAACCCGTTGGCACATTTATGGAAATAAGTGACTTCCGCTCGTGTGTCCAGCACGCGCCAGGGCGTGCACTATGCACGTGTACACATCTGGAGTGACCGTTGGGTTTGAAATTGTTCTAACGTTCGATATTTGAAAACTGGGTACGTTACTTCGTTTTTTTATCGATGACAAGGTAGTCCTTGACTGCGATCTCACCTGATGGTAAGTGACGATGCAGTCTAAGATAGCAGCGGGCTAACTTGGAAAGGGCATGGCAGTGTAGATACAACCCATACCCATAATAGATTTCTACACGCCATCGTGCCGGAACGCTAAATCGCTTGGCGGCACGTCTTTGACGGTAGGGTGGTAACTAGCCACGGCCAGACCAGAGACAATAGGGTATTTTACTCCTACTAAGAAATAATCTAAAAATGTATAAATTAGATAGTTTAGGTAATTACAAATCGGGAGGTGTTAGTTTCAGTAGGTACACAAAATTCTAAAATTTTTATATTTTATTTCAAAATCAGTCCATTCGTTAGGGAGCTACGAGAAATCAGACAAACACACAAATACACGTCAAACTTAAAACACTCCTCTATTTCTGTAGGGGGTTAAAAAGAGATCCAGAGATCGAAGCCCAGACCCCCATAAGAGAAGTCGAAGTCCGAACCACGAGGTTATCACGGCTATACATAGCATCACAGTATCCAGGACTAAATGGATTGAATAGTCAACAGCCAAAGGTATTCGGTATGGCTATGGAATAGCTGGCATTATTAAAATTCCAACGCAATGCTTCCCCTACGCTCCAGTGATGTGTATTGCACACATTAATCCTAATTTCAACCTGTTGCGTCTATCTAATGGCTATTTAACCGACTTCCAAAAAAGGAGGAGTTCTCAATTCATTGGAATCATTTTTTTATGTATGTTCCCCGATTACTCGAAGACACCTGGACCAATTTGGAAAATTCTTTTTGTCTTTTTGGTATACTTCCCAGGTGGTTCCATTGACATTAGGATCAGGATCTAAGGATATGACATAGTACCATTACTGTGTCATAGAATAGTTCACTGGTTTACTATACTTACACCGACACACGTAAAGTCGGACACTGAGCCTTTTTACCGAAAAATATTTTCTTAAATGACTCAACCTAAATCGAACCTGAAAGCTATATGGCTCGCAAGACGTACAGCTGCGCCATAGAGGTCGTCGGAACGCCTCAATATGACCGTTAAAAATAAGCCACCGTGCATTACTTCCTAACACAGGGACGGACTTTAATATGACGGCGTGTCTATTAGGGGTGGCACTGTCAGGCCCTCTAGCGGAGTGTCGCGATGGTGGCCATGGAGCCATCATAACTACTATAAACAATCTCTTGGTAACCAGCGCACCACGACTACCATAAAATGGGATTATTCAACTTTTGGAAGAATTATCATGTTGTTATTGACTTTGATTTGTTGGATCAGAAGATTTTAATTTTGTGTTCAATTAAGAATTCAGTTGTCAAGTTTTATTCATTGTCCACGAATCCACGCTCAGCTAAGATGAACTATGATGAAGGCCATTCTGCGCCTATATATATTTTATTGCTCGTAAATATCGAACTACCGTATCGAAACATCGAGAGGAAAACTATATGCCTGAGAGTTCTATTAAAGGTGGGTGAAGTCTGCCAATCCTCACTTGGCAAGGTTTTGGAATATAGCCTAAACTCTTGCCAGTCGAGAGGATACCTGTGCCCACTAATTGACTGACTAATTGACTAGGTTGAGATAAATGGACGTAATAAACGTAACGTAAACGTAGACGTAAATGGAGGTTTTGTTAACTTTTGATGTGGCTATTAATTAATGCTAGACGGAGCTGTATATAGTCAATGGTAACTTAACGTTGGATGTGAAAAAACTTCCGTCATACGCCAATAAATTAGATTAGAGCTCCCTTGTTTGATATTTAGAAATTTTTTGCAGCAAGAAATAAACTGAAACAGTAATCATAAATATTTTTCTACAAAACTAATTATTTTTCCATACGAAATAACCTTTATCCCGAATTAAGTGAAAACAAAATAGTGTGAACACAGAGAAAAGAAGAGTACTATTTTCTCAGTTAATTTATTTAAAAAGGTTACCTATTGAATGGCGAACCGATTAATAACGGAACCAAAATTGTAATCATCACGTTTAGTACTACTTTGGTAGTATGTAATAATAAACTTGAAGATTGAGTTTGGTTTACGACCATGCCTTACTTAGTTGCTTTGGTAGTAGCAACTAAGTAAAGCTCGCTGCATACATAACGTGCACGGGACGTGGACGGGACGTGGACGGGACGTGGCCCGGACGTGGTTAGTAAACACGGACGGGAATTTTTAATGCATACGCAACGTGGCAATAACTCAGAACTAACGTGCTAGTGATGTGAACAAGGAAAGATGGATTTTTCTAAGATTGTAGCGAGCTAACTTGGAAGGGGTATAGCAGTGTAAATACAACCCATACCCCTAATCGGTTTTTACACGCCATCGTGTCGAAACGTTAAATCGCTTGGCGGCACGTCTTTGACGGTAGGGTGGTAACTAGCCACGGCCAAAGCCTCCCACCAGGCCAGACCAGAGACAATTTAGAAATTATAAATTCCTAAATTGCCCCCGCCGGGAATCGAACCCGAGACCTCTCAGTTATAAGACCACAGAGCTCACCACTGCGCCAGGGAGGTCGTCAAAGGTTGATACTATATACCTATTGATTTGAGCATAAAAAGTTCAACTGTAATTATTATTACATATTAAAATATAAGTAGAGATACCAATGCAATAAATTAATAAAATAAATCTGACCGTTTTCAGTGAGTGATAGTTCGACTGCAATTTTACGCCACAGATAATTTTTATATTTGGTGTCTAAATACTTTCAATGATCGTACACACTCAATTAGTTTTTCCATTCGTCCATTTTTGCTTCGTAGGTAAATACACAAACATCACTACTTAGCTCTCCGGAGCGAACGGGGCGACTGTGCATACGCAGCGGAATCACGCACGGGACGGGGCACGTACGGGACGGGACGTGCTAAACATCGTCGCCGACGATATTTTTCCCGTTCCGCGCGTGGCACGTTCCCGTCCCGTCCGTGCTCCGTGACGTATGCACAGTCGCTTACATTTTCTATGAAACGATGTTTCCAAAACTCCACGTCCCGTCCCGTCCCGTCCCGTGCACGTTATGTATGCAGCGGCCTTAAGTCATAGTCATACAACTGAAGACTTTTACAGCTAAAAAGTTAGAAAAAAAATTAAATCCTATAAATATTATAAGTGCGAAAGTTTGTAAAAATGAATGGATAGATGAATGTTTGTTACTCTTTCACGCAAAAACTATTGAAAGAATCATATACTAAAAAAAGTGAAATTTGTTGAAATTGCACTTCTGAGGGGGTTGAATAGGGAGTGAAAGTTGGTATGAAAGTCCGTCATTTTCAAGTTATGTCCATGAAACTTGGTATTTGCACTTTCGTTTAAAAATTAAGAAATACGTATCTCACAGTTTTTTTAAAGTTCTCCCCATAAAGGCTTTAAATAGGGCATAAAAGTTTGTACTATAGTCCGTCATTTTTCAAGTTATTTTTTTAGTTATATATATTTTAGTTTATTAATATATATATAGCTACTCGTGCTGATTCACTGATTGACTGACTGACTCACTGACTCATTGATCACCTCTCCTGTAAAATTTTGTATGGAAAAATTTTTTTTCACTCACGGTTTCGTATAGAGGAGAAAAATTCATTCGGAACAAAAATATGGAGAGAGCTGATGATTGAGGATTTCGGAGACGGGTGAGGAGCACCGGCCAGGGTATCGAAGTTAGGTGGGGGGTGTTCAACCAAATGTCACTCGAAACCTCATCCAATTGGCAGAGAGCCGAAAAAAAACTCCAAAATGGCGGATTCAAGATGGCGGCCATGCAAATTTCGTCGGTGTCTATCTCGGAGACTATAAGAGATGGAAGAGTGATTTTTTGGCAAAAGATGATCAGGAGCCGAAGTTCCACTTGATGAACAGAAAAAAAATTCAAGATGGCGGAATTTATTTTTTTCCATACAAAATATATGCAAAACTTTAATTGGTTCCTTTTCAAAATTTCTGATGGTTTCGTAGAGAGGACAAAAATTCATTCGGAGGAAAAATATGGAGAGAGCTGATGGTTGAGGATTTCGGAGACGGGTGAGGAGCACCGGCCAGGATATAGAAGATAGGTGGGGGGTGTTCAACCAAATGTCACTCGAAACCTCATCCAATTGGCAAAGAGCCAAAAAAAACTGCAAAATGGCGGATTCAAGATGGCGGCCATACAAATTTTGTTTGTGTCTATCTCGGAGACTATAAGAGATGGAAGAGTGGTTTCTTGGAAAAGGATGATCAGGACCCGAAGGTCTACTTGATGAATAGAAAAAAAATTCAAGATGGCGGAATTAATTTTTTTCCATACAAAATATATGCAAGACTTTATACGGTTCCTTTTTAAAATTTCTGATGGTTTCGTATAGAGGAAAAAAAATCATTAGGTGAAAAAATATGGAGAGAGCTGATGGTTGAGGATTTCGGAGACGGGTGAGGAGCACGGCCAGGGTATCGAAGATAGGTGGGGAGTGTTCAAACAAAAGTCACTCGAAACCTCATTCAATTGGCAGGGAGTCGAAAAAAAAATCCAAAATGGCGGATTCAAGATGGCAGCCATACAAATTTCGTCGGTGCCTATCTCGGAGACTATGAAAGATGGAAGAGTGGTTTCTTGGAAAAAGATGATCAGTACTTGAAATTCGACTTGATGAATAGAAAACAATTCAAGATGGCGGAATTTACTTTTTCATACAAAATATATGCAAGACTTTGATACGGTTTCTTTTCCAAATTTCTGATGGTTTCGTAATGGGTAACCAAAATGGCGGATTCAAGGTGGTGGTCATACAAATTACGTCGATGTTTATCTCAGAGACTATGAAAGATGGAAGAGTAGTTCTTTGGAAAAAGATGATCAAGACCCGAAGGTCTACTTGGTGGACAGAAAAACCGCGGTTCGCTTTAGTGAGCCGCGCACCCACGCGCCCTACTAGTTAATATATATATAGCTACTCGTGCTGATTCACTGACTCACTGACTCATTGATCACCTCTCCTGTAAAATTTTGTATGGAAAAATTTTTTTTTACTCACGGTTTCGTATAGAGGGCAAAAATTCATTCGGAACAAAAATATGGAGAGAGCTGATGATTGAGGATTTCGGAGACGGGTGAGGAGCACCGGCCAGGATATAGAAGATAGGTGGGGGGTGTTCAACCAAATGTCACTCGAAACCTCATCCAATTGGCAAAGAGCCAAAAAAAAACTCCAAAATGGCGGATTCAAGATGGCGGCCATACAAATTTTGTTTGTGTCTATCTCGGAGACTATAAGAGATGGAAGAGTGGTTTCTTGGAAAAGGATGATCAGGACCCGAAGGTCTACTTGATGAATAGAAAAAAAATTCAAGATGGCGGAATTAATTTTTTTCCATACAAAATATATGCAAGACTTTATACGGTTCCTTTTTAAAATTTCTGATGGTTTCGTATAGAGGAAAAAAAATCATTAGGTGAAAAAATATGGAGAGAGCTGATGGTTGAGGATTTCGGAGACGGGTGAGGAGCACGGCCAGGGTATCGAAGATAGGTGGGGAGTGTTCAAACAAAAGTCACTCGAAACCTCATTCAATTGGCAGGGAGTCGAAAAAAAAATCCAAAATGGCGGATTCAAGATGGCAGCCATACAAATTTCGTCGGTGCCTATCTCGGAGACTATGAAAGATGGAAGAGTGGTTTCTTGGAAAAAGATGATCAGTACTTGAAATTCGACTTGATGAATAGAAAACAATTCAAGATGGCGGAATTTACTTTTTCATACAAAATATATGCAAGACTTTGATACGGTTTCTTTTCCAAATTTCTGATGGTTTCGTATAGAGGACAAAATTCCTTCGGAGGAAAAATATGGAGTGACCTGATGATCGAAGATTTCAGAGACGGGTGAGGAGTACGGTCAGGGTATTGAAGATAGATGGGGGGTCTTCAAACAAAAGTTACTCGAAGCCTCATCCAATTAGCAGTAAGCTGAAAAAAAAACACCAAAATGGCGGATTCAAGGTGGGGGTCATACTTTCGTCAGTGTATGTCTCAGAGAATGAAAGATGGAAGAGTAGTTCCTTAGAAAAAGATGATCAAGACCCGAAGGCCTATTTGGTGGTCAGAAAAACCGCGGTTCGCTTTAGCGAGCCGCGCACCCACGCGCCCTACTAGTATATATATAAAAGAAAAAGTACGTGTCACAGTTTTTGAAAATTTCACCCCAAAACCTTATTAACAAAAACCACGCGGATGAAGTTGCGGGGGCAAAAGCTGATAGCTTTTACTAGTACATCAGAAAGCGCATACGCTAGATTTTATTCCGGAAATTTAAAAATTCTCGCGGGAATCAAAAATCCTTCCGCGCGGACGAAGTCTAGTTAAAAAAAACTAAAAATATGAATAAAGCTTATTTTTAAATCCGCCCCTGTCCCCATTGTCGTCTTTCATACGCACACGAACAACAGTAGTGTTCGCGAAGAAAGCGTGCCCTTCAAAACAAATATTTTTTACACCCTTACCTGGTCCCAATAAATCGTCGCCCTAAGCTTATCTGCATAAAGACGATTTTACAGTAACAATAAAAATGTACGTGTGTATTCAAAATTGACTACGCTCAGAATTTGTAACCGTCGCCTCTTTTATTTAGAATTTGATTGATTTAAAATATAGATAGAATTAAAAATCGAATATTTTAGGTGATATATAGTCCCTATTTTTGCCGTAGTCAAACTGAGGTAAAAATAGCCCCTTATTATTAGCGCCTTATCATTTGACGTTTTCACAGATTTTTAGTACTAACAAACAAACTGTCAAACTTTTAAATTTCAGTGTCCAAGCTACATAATTTTTATACATATCTATACTATATCATAGTACATAATATACAGATACATATTTATAATTCATGCAAATTAATGTAATTATATGTACTTATATATTTTATAAGTTATTTAAATAATAAAACAATTATGTTTTTTCCACAGGCAAAACGTACACAAATAATTAATTTTACAATTTGATTAAAATGTCAAAGATATCAATAGATAGGTAATGATTTTATGAGTTTACTAGACTAAACCAATTAATTAAAATCATACATAATCATACATTAATAAAATGAAGTCAAATAATTAAATTATATTTTTGAAATGAGAAAGCCTCAACAGTCCAATGGTTAAAGATCGTAGGTTCGAACCCAACCCGTTGCACTATTGTCATACTGACTCCTAGCACAAGCTTTCCGCTTATTTGGAGAGGATAGGAGGATATTAGTCAACCTCAGCTGCTTACAACATTCATTAAAAAAAAACATTCGAGCACATTTTTCGAATGAAGCGTACTCATATAATATCGATCGAACTTCACTTTGCAAGTTCGTTTGATCATATATTATTTATCAAACCGCCACTAGAAAGCACCAACCGTTATCACAATGCAAACCCAACGAAGGGGATCGAAGGGACCCGCGTAACGTCTTTCGGCCCTCAAGACGCCGAGTTCCTTGCCGACCGCCGAATGCGCGGGCCGAGCCCCGATCTCCACTTATTTTAATTTTTTTTTATCCCTGGGTTAATTAAATTTCAAAATTATTTGTTGCTCTTACGATAATTTTTTTTTTATTTCAAAAGTTAAAAATTAAAAATTATTTTTTACATGTAGGCCGACTTGCGGCTCTTATGATAAGTCAGGACTCTACCACTGGTTCGATCCGCCGGTTCGGTTAACAAGGAATAGGTGCAGTGCAATAGTGATGTGTAACTTGTGGTCTGATTAGGTGCTTAAATGTGTAATTTAGTGTTAACTGAAGTCTTCAAGACTTATGTTATTTTAACTAGGGGTAAGTTGTTTTTTTTTTAATACTGGCTGAATTTTTGATAACTAAAATACAAATAACCTATATTTCCGCAGCTGTCTTTAAAGTTAAAAAAATCGCAGAAAATGCTTTGGTGAAACTCGTAAGTCGTAAACGACGAACATAGTCGGGCACTTACGACGTTCTTAAACTTGGTTTTTAACCCGCAATGCAAAAACTACGGAGTGTTATGAGTTTCTGTGTTCGTGTGCGTGTGTTTGCGCGTGTGTTTGTGTGTGTGTGCGCGTGTGTGTTTGTGTGTGTGTGTGTGTGTGTGTATGTGTGTGTGTGTGTGTGCGTGTGTGCGTACGTTTGTGTGTGTGTGTGTGTGCGTGCGTGCATTATTATAATCTTTATTCTTACTAGTATTATAAATGCGAAACAGAGCTATTTTATTGAAATAGGTAATAAGATACTCTCTTAGTTTCGACTTTACGTGTGTCCACAACTTTCATTGAGTTAATTCTCGCCGCCCTAGAGCTGCAGCCCCGATCCAGGTCAACAAACTTTACCGCGACGCGAAAAACTCTCATTGCGTGGGAAATAAATAAAAATACCCTACATTAACACGTAATACGGACGCTACGTCACGCGGCGTGACGTCATAATTGGCTCGGTACAACCTTGCCCCAATAATTGGGGCGGGCGGCGAACGAAAAAACGCGTTATTTTTAAACGTTAAACGAAATAAAAGAGTAATGAGTTATTGATTCGTCCCGGGGTTAATGGTCGACGTAATAACGTTATGGAATTCAGTGTCAAGGCCGCGGGCACAGATTAATGGATGTTTTAATTCGTATTTATGAATAACGAGTGGTTGTCCCACCGATCGCACCTGTCCATCGAATAGTCGATCGTTTGACTTCAAAGTGCAATCGACAACGCTCCCATGCAATACAATATCGTACAAAAATTAGGCTACAAACCTGCCATGCGATTGTGTAAGGGAATCGTAGACGTTGTGGCTTATTCCCACAGAGATACAAACTGCAACAACTGCAGGCTACAAACCTGATGCGATTGTACGAGTATAAGGGAATCGTAGACGTTGTGGCAAATTCCCACATATGTAGATACAAACTGCTACAACTGCAGGCTACAAACCTGATGCGATTGTATAAGGGAATCGTAGACTTTGTGGCTAATTCCCACATAGATACAAACTGCTACAACTGCAGGCTACAAACCTGATGCGATTGTATAAGGGAATCGTAGACGTTGTGGCTAATTCCCACATAGATACAAACTGCTACAACTGCAGGCTAAAAACCTGATGCGATTGTATAAAGGAATCGTAGACGTTGTAGCTAATTCCCACATAGATACAAACTGCTACAACTGTAGGCTACAAACCTGCCATGCGATTGTGTAAGCAGTAGGGAATTCGTAGATGTTAGGACTAATTCTCACATATGCAACCTCTAAACTAAATAGATTGGTTTAATAATAATAATAATAATTTATTTCAGACCAAATCCATATTTTGTTAGTGGCAATTAACTTATTTATTTATGCTAGTATAGTATATGTTAGTAATAATTACGTAATGTATGTCGATTTATAAGGACGTAACAGACATACTAGACACTGCGATCCCTGATTCGAAAAAATATTCATAACATACCCCCAATATTTTTGAAATACTATCCATCGACACCTTACACAAATGAAGTGATGAGTAAAAACTTTGAAAGACATTTCATAGCAGGATAACGATTATAGAGTCTGTTCAATCAGAAAACTCCCTTATTTTCCGGAATAAAAAGTACTTCTACTACTACTTCCAAAGTTGTCACATTTTAGCACTTTGGAAGTGTCTCTCGCGCAAACTATTCAGTTTAGAAAAAAATGATATTAGAAACCTAAATATCATTTTTGAAGACCCCACACGTATGGGTTTGATGAAAAGAAATTTTTTTGAGTTTCAGTTCTAAGTATGGGGAACCCCAAAATTTATTGTTTTTTGTTCTATTTTTGTGTGAAAATCTTAATGCGGTTTACAGAATACATCTACTTACCAAGTTTCAACAGTATAGTTCTTATAGTTTCGGAAAAAAGTGGCTGTGACATACGGACGGACAGACAGACAGACATGACAAATCTATAAGGGTTCCGTTTTGTGTCATTTGGCTACGGAACTCTAAAAAGGCATTTAAGTACAGCAGCGCCCTCCAATCCCACGACGGTTCTCTACTCCAACAGACGCTGTAAGAAAATTACATAAATTTTTTTTTAAATTAACAATATTAGCCAGGCTGAAGTTGACTAATATCCTCCTACGTATACTTACGTAATTGATACGTAGTTTTCCAATCGAACAGATAACCAATACGATTTCAAACCCCAATGTCAATTAACAGAATCGCGGCGACCGGCGCCGGACAGTGGCTGCCCGCAAGGAGCAGTCTAATTGCGAAGATTTATTGCCAAGGATGTGTTAGCCGAATAGAAAGTTGCCCATAAATTAGACACCCTGGTCCAATGACCTCTATAACACTAGCACGCTGGACAGGCTGTTAGACCGAGGCCTGTTGAAGTTAACCATACAAAATCTCTCTTTCCAGCTATTCACAGATATTCACGTCAATCAGTTGAAAAGAAGAAGATTATAATTCGTACTGGAAAATGATAAGTTCACAAGACTTGGTGTCGAATCGGCACTAGAATCAGCTGTCGTTTTTGAGCGAATTCCAAAAAAGCAAGAGCTTCTCGGAATCTTAAATGACACAGCCAGTGGAGCGTACTAGTATCATAGAGGTCATAACTCGGAACCCTAGCTCTGACCGCGCTGCGCCGTAGCCTCGATAACGACTAGACGATGTTACTTCGTAGCCTTGTAGCTTTACTAGCCTTGGTCGTAATATCCTCCCAATCCAATCCAATCCAAGCCCAATAGCCCTAAGCTCCACAGAGATCTGCGCGGGAGATATTATAGTGTACAATTGTTGGCGCAAACACAGGTGCACTCTCTATTCCCTTACTCTCATAACCCGATGGGACACGACCGGAGAGAGTATACATACAAATACATAAATAATATAAAATAGATGATAGATAGAGCTTCTTAAAAAATATTCATTGAAGACAGTAAAGCGCCAACGCTAGTTAATCAATACACCGCCTCCGATGAAAGTCCACAACTTTTTAACACCCCTCATTACTATTTTCGCTTTCAACAAACCGATTTGGAAGGCAGACCAAAAGGAACAAGCCGCAATCCTTTTTGAGTTCTTTGTAAACTTATTTCGTTACAAAGTCGACTTGCTATACTTATTTTGAGGATTATTACCCTTTTATTCGCTTTTCCTTTGTCTTCCCTCCTTCGCGTCTAGTGTTGAAATCGTTATAGACGCGCTCATTATGAAACTTTGAAATATTAAGCAAGAAGCAAAAGGGCTACCAAAAGTCTTGCCTAATTTTCAAATTCCGAATAACTGTGCTTAAAATGAAAATACAATTAAAGGGAGTACCGAACTATACACTCTCAACCTTTCGGCCGCAAGTTCAATATTGACTTTACTATACCAATATACTTACTACGTAGAAGGTGTACGTAGAAGTATAGTACTCAAGTGCAAGCGCGTATTTGCGCAGATGCAGTCTCTATTTTATTACTCTCGAAGTCTTTTGTGTTGATGTCTTTACTAGGGCCTTGAACGATTCAGAAAGGACTTGCCTTTACGCAGATTTAGTACTGAATATATTCTGCCACTTTCTGCGGGAGGTGAGGTAATCACGTACAGCACACATTTACTCACTTCCGCACACTCTTGTAAATACTTAATGTCTCTATGAACGCACACTAACTCAAAAGCTGTTACACTTACAAGCTGAAGCGTACGTTTGTACATGTACTTCGGCAGAGGAGAATGCGTGCGCTTGCCAAGTCCTGGCTAAATGGTCGAAGACTAGGGCACTGAGATCAGGTGCAGAACTGATGGCTTTGCAGGCCCTCCAAGAAACGCGGTTGTAACTAAATGTAATTACCTACCTAATCTAACTTAGACTAGGCCTGGCGTAAACTGCGGAGGTACAAGTTCATGGCGTACCTCTACGAAGGGCCTAAATTCAGAGAGTGTAAAGGGATAAGAGTTACGTAATAGAAAGAGAGAAGTAAGTAGCGCTGTGTCGACCTGAATTGCACTTTATTGTGTGATAACAAGAGTCACTTCCAGACTATAATCTATCTCTGTGCCAAATTTCAGCCAAATCGGTTCAGTTGTTGCGACGTGATAGAGTAACAAACATCCATACATCCAAACTTTCGCATTTATAATATTAATACGATTATTTGTTGTTATAGCGGCAATAGAAATACAAATTCTGTGAAAATTTTAAGTATCTACGTATTACGCACTAAAAGTACGCGGGTTCCAAACGCGTCCTGGTCTGAGAAGAGCCTTTTTCACCATTCATATTTCCCTTAAAGAAGGTTCGCTTTCCAAGTATTAGATGAACCGTCTAATTGCAAAGATTTCAACACAGCACTATCTTATTTTTATTCCCTTGTACTTAAGCACTGTAATCCCGTTAACGTCTTCGTATACGATACCTTTATCGCCGACTCTTTAAAATAAAACGAGTGATAAAAAACTTGAATTCGTTTTGATGCCAACAGTGGTCGCATAGATGTCATAAACGGACTTTAGATTCATCCCAACATTATAAGAGCACAATGCTTCGTAAACCGACACATCAAAAAGGACATAGCACGATTCTAAAACAAAATACGGGAGACTTTGCGACTGTTGGTAAAAAACGACGTAGCTACTAATTTTAGATCATTTAAAATTCAACTTTGCGTAACCTACATTAGGTTTATATTCGTGAATCATTGATCAAAAGTTAATATCTTAGTCACGGATTGACTGTAAAAGTTTTTATCTATCGTTGACATTCAAATATTATTGGATGTCAATTGAAAGTGTATCTTGGTACTGAGCAATAGAGTTGAAATTTATCTAGATGGAATACGTGCCCCTAATAAAAAGTCCCATATTCAAAGTTGTTGGGAACGCGAAAACATTAAAGGTGCGTCAATAAAAAAGAAGTTAGCTCCTTACGTAACGCGCCGTTACAAGGTGAGAATATGGGCCCAAAGGTGGTGATTTATTTTGTTTTTACGTATTATGTCTAAGCCGTTTTAAAAAGGTTTTGTACAACGTTACAAACAGGTTTTGTTTAGCTTGAAATGATATGGTAAAAAAATAGGAACACTGATTTAAACGAGTAGAATTCTATATAATACGAATCGCATATAAAACAATGATATTTATTTAAATAAAAAGAGCATGTAAAAACACTATAAAAGCCATATTGTATTTATTGTGTGTTTGACTAATTATGTATTTATTTATTAGTAAAACACACAAACGTTATTCTAATTTATTCTACCTATTTTAAATAGCTGTCTGTGTGTATAGTTTCGCGAGGTATTATGGCTTTGACTATGAATGCCCTTCCGGCTTCCGTTTTTCCGACTAACTATAACGTGGGTGTCTTTAAATCAAGAGTGAATAGGCATCTTCTTGGCAAGCGCGTACAATCTTAGGCTGCATCTTCACTTACTTCAGGTGAGATCGCAGTCAAGCGCTAGTCTATATACAACGTGTATTGAAACTCCGAAATAATACTGAAGGAGGTGAATGTGCTCATGAAACTGAACAACTTTCCCCAAGGAACATAGGTCAAAATATGAAAAAAAAAATTTTACCTCCCATAGTAAATCAATCAGCTGATCGTCAATTTTGTATGGGGGGTCAACATTTTTTTTTTTTTTCACATTTCGACCTATGTTCCTTGGGGAAAGTTGTTCAGTTTCATGAGCACATTCACATCCTTCAGTATTATTTTGGAATTTCAATACACGTTGTATAGTTATGACTATGACAGTCTTTTTTTCCAACAGAAGTCCAGTTAGTAACGTGAGTGAGAATATGTTTTGGCAAGATGATAAATAAAATAAATTAAAAAATTTTATCATACAGATCCTCCTCTAAATGGACCGATGACATTGGATACAGGTGGCGCGACGCTTAGCCGAGGCATGTGGAAGTACATATTAGCAAGTTACCTATGTCCAGCTGTGGACGTCTCTCGTTTGATAAAAAAGAAGATTTATGTGCATTTTGTCGACACTCTTCTTAGTCACGCCAGAGATGGCCTAGTTTTTTATTTTTAACTAGTTGATGCCTGCGGCTTCGCTCGCTTGAATTTAGTTTTTTAAAAATCCCGCGGGATCTCATTGATTTTGAGGGCTAAAAAGTAAAAGCCTATGTCACTCCTCCTTTCTTCTGGTCCTAAACTATACCCATGCAAAAAATCAGCTCGATCCGTTGCTTTGTCACCGCGAGATTGAAGGACAAACCAACATACAAAAACACTTTCGCATTTATAATATTAGTACCCAGATTTGTACCCAGAAGCTTTCAGAAGTCTAACGCCACGTTATATGGCTCTCATCTCGCGAAACCAATCTGGATCGAGTTAACACGAAAGTGCGTCGTAAACCTGCAGTCGATTCCTCCTTAACCATTACAAGGGGCACCGCTTTACGATGTAACGCGCCCTAACGTATCTTTACGCGATGTTTTGGTACTCCAATTAATGACAGAATATTAGATACGCTATAAAGGTCGCGAATTCATGCGCGCAGATTTACGTTTTCTAATAATCGCAGATAAATTAAAATACTTCGGGTACATACTCGTAGTTTTAAGAGCTGATGGTCAATGAGGTCCCAAGGTGCTGGAGTGGAGACCCCGCACCGGGAAGCGCAGTGTTGGCAGACCCCACACTAGGTGGACCGACGACATCAAACGAGTCGTAGGGAGTCGCAAGACCGAGATCTGTGGAGGTCCATGCAAGAGACTTATGTCCAGCTGTGGACGTCTATAATTTGAAAAAGAAGAAGAAGAAGACTTAGGGTAAAAAGTACCCTATATCGTTTCCCAGATTGGAATCCATCATGCTCCCTGTTGAAATCGGATCAACGATTTAGATATGAAAATTTAACGGACATACAGATAGATAAAAAAATAAAACTTTAATACTATAAGTATTAAAGTTTTATTTCACTCTAGAATTTCCCGTCATTTCGGCAACTTGTGCCACCAACGGGAATGACGAGGTAACTTCCAACAAAATAATTAATATTCGATTGCGATAATTGTGATTTCTTGAAACTGAGCATAAAATTGTTACCTACCAACTGTATTAACCGAACACTTTTTGTTATGAGGAAAGATAAACTGAAAATATTGTAGAGATATCCAAAGATACTTTGATACTGGGAAATCAAAGAGTTTCTGAGGAATTTTGGAACCCTTAATCCACGGGGAGGAAGTCGCTAGTATTTATCTGCTATTTGTCTCTTTATTGAACAGTTTGGATGTTCTTGTGGTTAAGGTTAAATGCAGAACCCCATGAATCTCCTAGTAGCGCGGTGTTTCCCTATCAAGGTTACAGTAAATGACAACTCACACAGTGACTTTAGGAATTTAATTAGTTAGGCCAATTACAATTTACAATGGTTACGAGAGAACTATCGCACGCGGCGAGCAAGGGACAACTGGCCGGTGTGTGCTACTGCCGTCTAACAAAAGCCATTTTACAAAACGCTGACGACAGCAGGCCTGCTACATCACACCGCCCCAAATTTTTATCTCATAAAAATTAACAAAAAATGACAAAAATCTTAGTCTAAGTACACACAATAAAAAAATTTTGACAATTAATCCAATTCTTTCATTTTTGACAACCCTATTATCTAATGATCCAGATCCGCTTCAGCTTACTTAAATGTACTCGCCCTTATAACGTTATTACTTTGTTCGTTTCACTTTCGACACATGCACTATCACATTACACTACGTTCGCTGACGTCACCACAACCTGTGCAGGAGGCGGCGGGGTCGCTGCGGTGAGCCCTGTTGCTAAGCCCGCGCCGTCCAATTGTCGTCGCACCCAACTTTTCGAATGTTGGTTACACTTACGCAATATCCAATACAGTATAATAAGCGATAGCAGTGCTACAATGCCAATTGAAATATTCCCGAATAATCTTATGCTGCTTTCTAATTCCTGGTTTCCAGTCGATCCATTCTGTGCTATGATGACTTGTTCTTCGACCGTATTAGTTTTACTCTGCTGTTTACCCATATTCAATGACTGGTGACTGAATGTGGAATGAACAAGATGTTTCTCGAAATAATAAAATCTACTTTTATCTTCTAATGCAAAACTGCGGATCGGGGTCATTTCACAATAAGTACATAACTATGCTTATTTGCTACACTTAGCGTTCTACTTAAATCTTACGGGCATTTTGCTGACCCGGCCACTGCGCGTCGTACGAGTAATCGGCGGAGTCGGCAAAATGTCGTCGTTGCTAACACTACTTGATTTATTAACTACTGTTTCACCCGGCGTTTGTCGTGGATTTTTGACATCCAGGACAAACGCTGGTTTTAACCTGTCGATAGAGATAAGTGACTGTCGGTTGGGTAACTGTACAACGTACCCTTTTTCAAACCGCTTTATGACGTCATACGGACCGTCATAAGGGGGTTGCAGACACTTCCTCATCACATCATTTCTTACAAAAACTTTTTTACAATCCTTTAATGCCGGATGTACAAAAATAGTCCGGGAGTCTCGTTGGGTATTGGGTCTGGGTCTTAAGCTAGTAATTACCTGTTTCAACTGCCTTAGATATTCTTCACCGTCCGTTATCTTACTGTCTGATGGTTCGAAAAACTCTCCGGGGAGCCTCAGAGTTCGCCCAAAGGTTAGCTCGGCGGCACTTACCCCGGTGTCGCTGCGCGGCGCTGCACGCAGTCCCAGCATAACGGTGTGCATTTCGTCAACCCAGGACCTGTTGTCCGTTAACCTCGCCATTAAGGCGGCCTTAAAAGTACGATGCCAACGCTCTATGGCACCGTTACTTTGTGGATGGTATGGTGTCGTCCTGAACTTATGGACGCCTAAATATTTCATTAGGTGGCTAAAGAGACTACTTTCGAATTGACGACCCTGATCTGAGCTCAGTCTGCCAAAAATTCCATACTTACAGACCCACATTTCATACACGAGTTTAGCTATAGTTTTCGCACAAATGTCCTTAATAGGAAATGCTTCCGGCCATCCGGTTTGTCTATCAATCATCGTGAGGCAATATCTATATCCTTCCTCAGAGGTGCTAAAGGGACCAGTAATATCTATGTGTACATGACACATCCTATCTACCTTTGCGAACTGTCCTAGTGGTGACATGGTGTGTCTCTGAACCTTTGCTTTTTGACACTCTATGCACGACCTAGCCCAAATACCTATATCTTTATTCATTCCAGGCCAAAAATAATTATTAGTTACCATTTTTCTCGTTGTTCTAATGCCTGGGTGGCTAAGGTTGTGAATAGCCTCGTATGCAGTACGCCTAAACTGTTCCGGTAGGTACGGTCTGGCCTTATCGCCCCGTAAGTGACAAACAATCGCTGTAGGTACGTTAGGTAGGTTTATCTTTATAAGTTTCGTATTACCGTTTCCTGCTGCAATCGTTTCTGCGAGCTGTTTATCGTTCGCTTGGGCCTGTGCCACTTCAGCGAAATCAAGTACCGACGGGCACGAAATCGCTTCGACTCGCGATAACGCGTCTGCGGGCGCGTTTTCTTCGCCTTTCATATAACGAATATCCGTCGTGAACTCACTTATAAATAACAATTGACGGGTTCTCCTAGGCGTTTCCTTGCTACTTCCTAGCTTTTTAAAAGCGAACGTCAACGGTTTATGATCCGTATACAAAATGAGATCCCTACCTTCGAACATGTTCCTAAAATATTGCACTGACAAATAAAGCGAAAGTAACTCCCTGTCGTAGGTACTGTACTTTTGTTGAGCGTCAGTCAATTTCTTTGAAAAATAACCTAATGGTACCCATTCGTTATTCACTTGTTGTTGTAACGTTCCCCCGACGCAACTATTTGATGCGTCTGCCATAATGGCAAGCGCCTGACCTGAAATCGGATACGCTAGCAATGCAGCGTTCTGTAAACTCAACTTACATTGTTCGAACGCTTGAACAGCACTTTCTGTCCACACAATATTACTTTTGTCACGTTTCTTTGCCCCGTGAAGATAATTATTTAATTCTGCCTGATACTGAGCTGCATGACGCAAATGACTTCTATAGAAGTTTACCATGCCAAGAAATCTACGAAGTTCTTCTACCGTTTTTGGTCTGGGAAAGTCTACAATGGCTTGGACCTTGCTTGGCAGTGGTCTTAAGCCATTGGCTGAGACCTCATGACCCAGAAACTCAACTTTTTCCTGTGAAAACGCACACTTCGCTAAGTTAATAGTTAAGCCTACTTGCTGCAATCTTTCAAAAACGGCCTCTAAATGTTTTTCGTGCAGACTACTATTTTCGCTTGCTACTATTAAATCGTCTAAATACGAGAAAACGAATTCCGGTTTATATTCCGCGTATTCAGGATTATTTTGTTGGAAATTTGCCTCTAAATCCTGTAAAACACAATTATTCATAAAACGCTGGAACGTCTGCGCTGCGTTTCTCAAACCGAAAGACATACATGGAAATTCAAATAAACCAAAACTTGTTATAATCGCTGTTTTTTCTACGTCTTCCTTTGCTATCGGAATAAAGTGATACGCCCTGTTGATGTCAATCCTACTGAACACTTTCTTATCGGCTAAAATAAATGTAAAATCTTTTATGTGAGGAATTGGGTACCTGTCGGGTTTAGTAATGGCATTTAGGGCTCTGTAGTCTCCGCACGGCCTTATATTTCCGTCTTTTTTTGGTACGACATGTAGCGGACTAGCCCATGCACTCTTAGACGGGCGGCAAATACCCATTTCCTGCATAAGGCGGAATTCTTCTCTTACCTTTTTAAATCGGTCTGGTGGCAACGGTCTCGGGCGCGCATGCACTGGCGGACCCGTAGTCTCGATGTGGTGTCTCACGCTGTGCTGAGGTGGCTCTTTGAAAGTCACCGGTTTAGTTAATTCCGGAAACCTACTTAGAAGGGGATAACAAGGATGAGACTCGGCTATAGTAAAAATCGACTCATGTTGCGAATTTACAATTGTAGAAACGACGTGTAAGTTTGTTTCTTGATCTACTAGTCGCTTGTTCCTTAAATCTACTAACAAATTATACTTAGACAAAAAATCCGCTCCTAAAATAGGTTGCTTAACGTCGGCTATCACAAAAGTCCATTTAAAAGCACGGCGCAATCTTAAATTTAACACTAAAGTTTGTGTTCCGTATGTCTGTATTTCACTTCCGTTCGCGGCATAAAGTTTATACTTATCGCTCACTGCACTATTACGCAAGGTTCTATAAGTCTTAGGTAGCACTGAAATATTTGCTCCTGTATCAATTAAAAATCGCATGCCATTTTCCTTGTCTGTAACGCATAAGCGGTGGTTTCCTAATTCGACGCAGGTACCCACCGGTTCTACCTGCATCTTAATTAGTTTTCCTGATTTTTCCTCCAGCTGCACGGCTGCTCACAACGGTTTGCCTTTTCCCGGTACCTGAAATGGTATACGCAGAGCCAGTCTGGGCTATCCGGTGTCCGTCTGGACCTGCTATTGCTTCTCTCGCGGGAACGGGAACGACCGCGGAACCTTCCGCGACCTTGTCTGCCTCGCCAACTGGACCTTGAACGACCCATCTGGTCTATCCTCGCGCTGAGTTTAGCTATCTCTGCCAACATCGCTGTAGTGCTTGACGTTGTGTCTACCTTCACCACTTCTGCGACGGGTTGAGGCCTTAAGCTTTCCATAATTTTGTCGGCTATCGCCGCTAGCCGGTCCAGGCTTTTATCCTCCGTGGCGGCTAACACTCCGCGGGCAGCTGCCGGTAACAATTTCTGCCACAAGACGTTTAACGTGTCATCACTTATTTTTCCTCTTGCGAGATCTTGCATTTTCCTGAGTAGGTGGCTGGGCTTCTGGTCTCCCAGTTCCATTTCGCTTATCAGCTTCTGAATTTGCCTATTCTCGGACTCTTCATAAATCTCCAGTAGCCTGTTTTTGAGTACCTTGTACTTATGCTCTTCCGGTGGGCTGACCAGGATATCCGTCACTTGCTGAATAACTTCTTTACCCAACTTAGCTACCACCAAGTTGTATTTCGCTTCATCTCCCAGTTTTTGTGGTGCCAATATTGCTTCTAGTTGTATGAACCAGACTCTCGGCTGGTCTGTCCAGAATTCAGGGATTTTTGATGCAAGGGATATGGACGCTAACCCTGAATCTTCCAGTTTAAGTACAGTCGCTGGTTGGGCCATATTTCAAAAGTCTATGCGAACTTTACACTCTATTAATTTACTTAAATGCACTGTCCACCGTGAGTTGCTGAGTTGCCCCTTTTGCACACGCCGCTCCAAGGCACGATGACACTAATTTAGTTTACACGTGTAACCTTGATAGCTTTGCTCGGTGATCACTACGCGTCGACGGGTCACCAGTTTGGATGTTCTTGTGGTTAAGGTTAAATGCAGAACCCCATGAATCTCCTAGTAGCGCGGTGTTTCCCTATCAAGGTTACAGTAAATGACAACTCACACAGTGACTTTAGGAATTTAATTAGTTAGGCCAATTACAATTTACAATGGTTACGAGAGAACTATCGCACGCGGCGAGCAAGGGACAACTGGCCGGTGTGTGCTACTGCCGTCTAACAAAAGCCATTTTACAAAACGCTGACGACAGCAGGCCTGCTACAAACAGTATGTAAATTAAATAATATTTTTGTATTTCGAATTTTTTTAAAGTTGAGAAAAAA
This sequence comes from Hipparchia sbordonii, assembly GCA_038048805.1. Classification (NCBI taxonomy): domain Eukaryota; kingdom Metazoa; phylum Arthropoda; class Insecta; order Lepidoptera; family Nymphalidae; genus Hipparchia; species Hipparchia sbordonii. The sequence goes on along the minus strand of CM076111.1, from coordinate 4,915,196 downwards.
AATTGTTTAGTATCTAATACTGAGAAGGTAACGTGAATATCACAACATACTTACCTAGTTGAAGTTTAAGGACTATGAAGCGATATTTTTTAAATAAAGTTGTTTTTATGATTTTCGTTTAGTATAAGCCTTATTATAGCTGTTTATGCTTGCTTTGATTTTATAGACAATGTTGCTGAAAAATTATATATTTTGTTGGCGAAAAGTTTTCTACAGCCCTACCTAACCTACCGTTATTCTTAACGATTCGCAAACATTCGATATTCAAATCTAATCTAACTCGAGAAACTTCAAAAAACTGTCTGTTTAGTGGAACGAACAATAAATAAGAAGATACCACAACGTAAGAACAACGTAATAAGACTAAAACGCAAAAATTCTTTTTACAAAACCGACTTCAAACGCCACTACAAAGTACCTATATCAATTGTGCCTATAAAATTTGAAGATTTCCCTCGATTTCTCCAGGATCCCATCATCAGATCCTGACCTGATGACAATGGGACCACCTGGGAAGTATACCCTTTCAGACAAAAAAGAACTTTCCAAATCGGTCCAGGCGTCTTCGAGTAATCGGGGAACATACATAAAAAAAAGATTCCGACGAATTGAGAACCTCTTCCTTTTTTACAAGTCATTTAAAAAACGTACAATTATTATGTCAAATGAGAGTTAGTATTTATCTATTAGGGCAAGTAGCGACCTCTAGGAAGAAAATGGATGAGCTTATCTTATTAGAAAACATTCTTAAAGATTTTTTTTTTAAGTTTTTCTTTAAGGAATTTAACAGGGACCCTAGTTAAACCAAATAAGGAATGAATAATAAAATACCTTTTAAAATTGTGCTAGTCTAGACAGGTTAAGGTACGAGGTAGGTAATCCTATAACTGCGGTAAAGATTTTAAGCCTCAATAACCCAACGGTTAAAGGTACGGACTGAAAATTGAAAGGTCGCAGGTTCAAACCCCACCCGTTGCACTATTGTCGTACCCACTCCTAGAACAAGCTTTCCGCTTATTTGGAGGGGATAGGAGGATATTAGTCAACTTCAGCTTGGCTAATATTCTTTTTAAAAAAAAAAAAAAGACTAATAGTTAAATTTATCAAGCCTTTTACCCGGGACAAATAAAAACCAAAATTAATTAGTGCCTTTTTGTTTTAAATTTTTCCGAGGATCGAGTCAGTTTTAACATATATCGTTTATCTTTATTCGTTTTATCTGTAAAAATTAATACAATTATAATCGTAATTAAAAACGGTCATCAACTCGCTTTTGATTAAATTAGGGGTACATTTATTTCTTACATCAGTGAATGCGTGTGTGAATACTTGGATCGATTTCATAATGAAAAACGAAGTACGGTTCAAATACGGGACAGAGTCAGTCCCGCCGGGACATTTTAAACTATGCCTAAAATACGGGACGTCCCGGGAAATACGGGACGTCTGGCAACGCTATGTAGGTATGGGTATTAGGTATATTAGGTAAATGTACACCGCCATACACTATCCAAGTTAGCCCGCTGCCATCTTAGACTGCATCGTCACTTACCATCTGGTGAGATTGCAGTCAAGGACTATCTTGTCATCGAATAAAAAAAATTACCTTTATATAAGGTACATTTATAAAGAATATTTATATATCTATTTATTAATTGAAAGTTGCCTATTAAGTGTTACATATCATTCATATTCTTACAAATCGTCAAAGTGAATAGGTACACGCTTTTAATACATAAGTTCGTTTTATTTAATTATTTATTTATCACCACGTTATTATTAATATATATATAGCTACTCGTGCTGATTCACTGATTGACTCACTGACTCACTGACTCATTGATCACCTCTCCTGTAAAATTTTGTATGGAAAAATTTTTTTTCACTCACGGTTTCGTATAGAGGAGAAAAATTCATTCGGAACAAAAATATGGAGAGAGCTGATGATTGAGGATTTCGGAGACGGGTGAGGAGCACCGGCCAGGGTATCGAAGATAGGTGGGGGGTGTTCAACCAAATGTCACTCGAAACTTCATCCAATTGGCAGAGAGCCGAAAAAAAATTCCAAAATGGCGGATTCAAGATGGCGGCCATACAAATTTCGCCGGTGTCTATCTCGGAGACTATAAGAGATGGAAGAGTAGTTTCTTGGAAAAAGGTGATCAGGACCCGAAGGTCTACTTGATGTATTAAAAAAAATTCAAGATGGCGGATTTTTCATTTTTTCATACAAAATATATGCAAGACTTTAATACGGTTCTTTTTCAAAATTTCTGATGGTTTCGTATAGGGGATAAAAATTCATTTGGTGAAAAAATATGGAGAGACCTGATGGTTTGAGGATTTCGGAGACGGGTGAGGAGCACGGCCAGGGTATCGAAGATAAGTGGGGAGTGTTCAAACAAAAGTCACTCGAAACCTCATCCAATTGGCAGGGAGCTGAAAAAAATCTCCAAAATGGCGGATTCAAGATGGCGGCCATACAAATTTCGTCGGTGTCTATATCGGAGACTATAAAAGATGGAAGAGTAATTTCTTGGAAAAAGGTGATCAGGAACCGAAGGTCTACTTGATGAATTAAAAAAAATTCAAGATGGCGGATTTTTTTTTATTTCATACAAAATATATGCAAGACTTTGATACGTTCCTTTCCGCTGATGGTTTCGTATAGAGGATAAAAATTCATTTGGAGGTAAAATATGGAGAGAGCTGATGGTTGAGGATTTCGGAGACGGGTGAGGAGCACGGCCAGGGTATCGAAGATAGGTAGGGAGTGTTCAAACAAAAGTTGCTCCAAACCTCATCCAATTGGCAGAGAGCTGAAAAAAACTTTGAATTGGCGCATTCAAGATGGCGGCCATACAAATTTCGTCGGTGTCTATCTAGGAGACTATAAAAGATGGAAGAATGGTTTCTTTGAAAAAGATGATCAGAATGCAAAGGTCTACTTGATGATGAGAAAAAAATTCAAGCTGGCGGATTTTTTTTTTTCATAAAAAATATATTATGCAAGACTACGATAGGGTTCCTTTTCAAATGGTTTCGTATCGAGGACATAAATTCATTTGGAGGAAAAATATTGAGAGAGCTGATGATTGAGGATTTCGGAGACGGGTGAGGAGCACCGGCCAGGGTATCGAAGATAGGTGGGAGGTGTTCAAACAAATGTCACTCAAAACCTCATCCAATTGGCAGAGAGCCGAAAAAAACTTGCAAAATGGCGGATTCAAGATGGCGGCCATACAGATTTCGAAAAAGATGATAAAGACCCGAAGATCTACTTGGTGAACAGAAAAACCGCGGTTCGCTTTAGCGAGCCGCGCACCCACGCGCCCTACTAGTTTTATATAAGTGTCATAAGTAATAAATATTTTCCAGATTTTGATTATTTTTAAATTGTTAGGATAAACGAAATTGATACAATTTATTGATACCGAGCGAGAACAGCCGCAGGCAGTAGAGTAAAAATCTTTAAAAAAAAACACCCCTTTCCTAGAAACAATTACAGATACTTCTAAAATTTTTTTTTTTTGCCTATGTTATATTAATTTATTTTCATATAAATTTAAATAATGTAATGGTGCAATAAATATAATAATACATTAAATTAAATAGGAAAATTAAAATACTAAGCGTACAAGCAAAGACACAAAAAGAATATTCATTAGAAAAAAATTGTATACGGTCATAGCGGGCAAAGCTTTATCTTCAATACCAATAAGAAAACGTCTACGAAAAGCTCATTTCAAGACTACCAGCGCCATCTATTATAATGAGGTTGATCTGTATTATTATAATAAATTACTAGTTTACAATAAACTCTGAATGGACCAAACTCTTATTTATTTGTATACTAAAAAGAATATTTATTATATCCCTTTTAGAAAGGTTTAAATGGATATTGGTAAACCGCGTGAATAACCGGTGAAATGTTGAACAAGTTACAAGCTACGTAACGTACACGCCAATTGCACGACATGATCAAAACGTCTGTGAAAAACCAATGAAAACGAAAAAGAAACTCCAAACGAAAATGGCCGTTGAATGCCAGGCGAAGTGAACGTTGCACTTTCACAATTAAAAAATAAAAAGGAAAATATCACGTTAGAAATGAACCATCGGTTTATAGTTCCATTGACGGCGACGAGGTATCATGGCGCTAGTGTCGCGTATGTATAACTTTAGTTCTGCTATCCGACGCATCAGATAATAGCAGCACTATACAACCAAGAAACCATTAAGAATCTATGAAATAGAGAAATGACTAATGAATGGATTAATTTCAAGATTATTTTATAAACTACAAATAATTATGAATGATTAAGTTTCAAGTAATATTTACCCTAGTATTCAGTATTTTTTTTATTCAAGTTTTCTAACATAACTTTATTCTACGTTCAAATTAAAGGTTTTTTTAGGACTAATTTGAGTATTTATGTTTAAGGTGTCCATATATTTATTGAACTATATAAGACTATCTTCTCTAACTTTTTTTGAATTATTCCAAATGAAATATTACATTTAAACTAAACTTCTACTGGAAATCAATTTGACACCACACGTCTACTTTTCGGACGATAAAAAGTATCGAAAATGTCGATCATGTGATCGGTCGACAGATCGAAAGAGGTCAAGCACAACAGGTGAGTTGCGGAGCACATCAACTAAAAAATAAAATATCGAAATGCGAAAAAATAATAAAAATCGGCAAATATAGTAAATTCAAAAAAGAATAGGTTCGTCTCTGTCTGGCAGTAGTAAAGTACGATAGCGCGTCTCTTTCGCGAGTGCGCGCACGTGGTTTTCGGCGGGCCCGGTCCGGCGTGAGCGGGGCGGTGCGGGGCGCGGGATGCTCGAGGATGCGAATGCCACATCCCGTCGCGGCCCGCGCCGTCCGGCTGCGTTGCCCGTAACCTCCGATTGACCTCATTTTTTTTCTTCAATGTAAATATTCGGCTCGTTTTGCCGCATAGTCTATAAGTGGTATTAAGTTCCTTCGTCGTGTTTAATTTTTTATTTTGTTATTTTCATCAAATTTCAGACTTTCAAAATTAACTTCGAGTGTTCAGGACTTTTTATTGAAGACAAAAAATTTTAAGTGATAGGAACTTAAATTTTTCTGAACTGTGTTAATATTTAGAAACTTTGTAGAATAAGTTATCTGGTAAGATTTTAAAGCGTCGTTGTTATTTTTTGTGGTGCTCGAAGATTTCTGAAATTCAAACTACAAAAATTAACAAAGTTCCGTGATTCCTAGCAGAAGAAGACTAAAGAAGATTTGTATTTATATATCCAGGTAATTTGTGAACAGGTGATATTATTAAGCTTTTTTGAATATATATTATTTTTGTTTTCCTTTTGTACCTACGCTAATTTTTTTATTTCATATTATTTGAATAAATGTTTATAATAGAGAAATATTCAAACATAAATAGAGTATATTTTATTAAAATAATAAATTATGAAAAATGTTACATAGAATTTTTTTGAACTTATAATGTTACCAAAGGTTAAAAAAGTGATGGAGGCCAAATAAATAATTTATCTGGATCATATTTTATCTTAAAAATTTTGTTGACTGAAAATTATGTGTATTTTATTTAATAATCTTTTTGAAGAAAAATGTAAAGCACAAAACGCAATTCTGTGGACATAGTAAATTGTACCTACAGTAAAATAATTAATTAGTAAGGAAACATACATTATTGAAAAGTACTCTGAAATTCATAGTTTTATCCAAAAATTCAGTTTTAGTGAACTTAATTTTTTCGTTTAGGTATTATGTACTACTTTAAAGATAAAATAATGTTTTTATCCTCATAAAACTTTTTTTAAATCACCTTCTCGTTAAAGCCACTGCAAGTTTATTGAACTCACTAGAAGTGGACCGCTGTCTGAAAACAAAAACCATATTATCAATTCATCCCCAACTCAATCATGCACATTGATCCGAAAAAAACACCGCACCTGTAGGAAATGACCACTTCATGCAACCGAAATGCATTTCATACCCCAAATACTTACTCTAGCAAAATTATTACATAGCTTTTAAAATGGTTATCTTCGTAAAATTCAGTATTTTATATGCATATGTCCTTATTAACCGACTTCCAAAAAGGAGGAGGTTATCAATTTGACCGGTTTTTTTTTGTCTCATATATTCAAATCAAAACAACTTATAAATAGTTTATAAACTTTATCGTATTATTTGATTATTATGATAAAGAATTTGCTCAATTAGGTTAGTCGATAAAAAAACAAAATGCATCACATTCTATATATGGAATGTGATGTTTTTTGTTTTTTGCTGGATGTATCCAGCGAACAAAATTGTAAAATGTTGTTTTCAGTTACAAAGTCGTAAAATCTGAATTAATAAGTATTTATTTATGTTTTAAATATATAAAGGAAAAAATATTAATATCAAAATCAATTTTAAATGTGATACACTCTGAAAAATTCGATTCACAGATAAAATGCTTACAGTTTTTAAAAAACCGCCAGAATTTACCAATAAAAATACTCTCTCACCCGAGCCCATTATTATGCATAAAATGTGCTTTAAATACGTATCTCTCATTGATATTGTCGGTGCCGATTACGGGGATTTTTTGCGAATGATTGAATTTTATTTACAATTAACCCGGCCTCGGCATCGTCGAAAGTGAGAGTGACGATTAAATGCCATTTAAAAATAAAACAGTTCGCCGCCATAACATTGGAATGCTGATAATTTATACTTGTACATACTGTATTGGTCCCTATTAGTAAATAATCCATTTGGCAACACATGCTTAACAAAGCGGGCCCTTTTAAATAGAACGCTAAAAATTGAAATATGGCAACAGTTATGATTATTAGCTTTGGTATAAAATATGTATTCTTAAGAAAGTCGCAAGGCGTGAACAAAACATCTTGGCCTTAAGAAAAGCCGCCCAAAAGCAAGGCCGAGGAGGGTAGTGGGCGCGGGCCCGCCTAATTTGTCTTAGGCGGAAAAATCGCGCGGCGATTACAAGTGGCTCGTAACGAAGTCGGCCCCGCGGCGAGAGAGGTGCGGTGATAAGGGGGTGGGGGTGGGGGAAGCAAGCTCGGGGTGGTAGCGCGGCGGGCCGCGGACAGTCTCAGTCGTCCGTCTGGAGTCGCGGCGGCCGGCCGGGCCGCGCGGCGCAATACACGTTCCTCGTGCTCTTGTGATTATAAATTTAAATAATACAAAATTCAAAAAAATCTAAATTTAAAAATTCTAACCGCGTCTTATCGAAGATATTTTTAGGCTAAAATTTCCCAACCCTCACTTTTTTAACCTAAACTGTTGGCAGTAAAAAGTTTTGCGAAATTTTTAATATTTATGTCGGTTACATTTGTAAAGAGATTAAACGTTTGGCCGTTATTGAGAATATTTTTATTTAAAATTATTTTTCTTGACTAACGAGCGACACCTTGAGTGAGCAATTAATTTATAAGTAAAATTAATATTAAGCGTTAAAATAATATTAAGGATAAAAAGTCAATAATAACAGACTGCCACCATTACTTATATAATAATAAGATACCGGCTATTGGGACTTTTGTGGTTAAAGGACAATAATAAACGTTTGTGCTTCAAACAAGAAGATTCTTATTCGAAGGACCAAATCTGGTGATTAGTTGTTTATGAGCTAGTTTGAGCTTTACGTAGCGTACTTGATTAATTATTATTTATTTTTTATTTCTTGTAGTTTTTTTGGTAACATTAATTAGTTAACATTAATTATAATTGATAGTATTTATTCAATTTTTTGCTTAGCAGTGGTAATTTAGGAGATAAATGTCAACCGACGGTGTGTCACAATTTTTCTTATTTTTTTATATTAAAATCTTTTGTTGTATGTATTTTTTATTATTTCTTTGTGTTCCATGATTTGTTATATTATGTTTTCGCCATTAATTGTTATTATTTTGATTAAAAAGTAGAGTAAACATATGAGTTGGTTGTAAACAATCTTATGAAAATAAATGTTTTCTTTTTGTTGTGTTTTTAATTTTTTAGTTTAATATTTTTAAGTTCTTTATATTACTTATATTATCTGCTTAGTTTTTATTTCTTATACTACTAGTGGTTCGCCCCGAACTGAGACCTCGCGATATCCCATAATTCCCAAAAGTTTTAATTATATATTGTAATAATTAACTTTTAACATTAGACGCAATAAAAAAAATAATAGTTGACATAAAACTGTTTTACTGACACAGCGCCATCTATAGTGAAGCATTATAGTGAAGCTATTAGCTTCACAATAATGCTAATAGATGGCGCATTAAAATTAAATAATTTCGTTTCTTTATAACATTTATCTAATTTTAGTATTTGTTGTTCAAGTACAGGATATAACTGAATTTTCAACCAAGTTTCACGTTCTAATATTCAGTAATTCTTGACATATGGCTCAAATTAAAATCTCCACTTTGAAACCCCCCCATTTGGTCAATTTTTAGGGAAAAATTAAAAAAAATATATTTTTGTACTCTGTTCAAAGTCGTCTTTAAAAAGATATATCGCAAGTCTATGTAGAGCAACAAACAAGATTTTACTTCAAATACGCTTCTATGAGAGCCCCCCTGAAATAAAGCTTTTTATATTTTTTTATACAATGTTCGGCTGAAGGCCATCAGTTTATATATTATATTTAAATTTAAAGTAATTACGTTCAGTAATTCAGAAGTTATGGGGCTCTGACAGACATTTAGACGAACACACTTCTCTGTCTAGTAGGCAAGCGCCCTAGTTGACTCAGAGAACTTCGCTTCGCTCGTTCAATAAGAATATCTTTTACATAATACAAATATGTAAAAGAAGTTCTTATTTATGCCATCAAATTTTCATTTTTAAGATATTTTCTCACTGATTGTCTAAAAATTTTTTTATTTTATTTAAAAAGTAGAAGACAGTTAATCTTAATACATAATACTTACTTTCAGGAGTGCAAAATAATTAATTATAATAATAAAGTAGCAAAATTGAGACGTTTATTTAATTTTTACTTTTATCTTTGTAGAACAAATATTAATAAAGGACAAAGTCCGACGGCGTAGGTTAAAATCTGTTAAAATCAAGTAGCCATTCTTGTTTTTGATTTATATATTTTAATATTGTAGGTTAACAATACGTTATAATATATGTCTTATATTTGAAATATTCAGTAATACATACATTTGCTTTAAACAAGCTTTTATCCTTCCAGTTGTGGATTGCTTTACAATCTACATTACTATTTACCTTATAGTTGTAACGATGGTATTTCAGAGTGAAACAAAACTTGATTGTAATTGTAACATATTGAATCCTCATTTACATTATTAATGTGAAGGTGTGTTTGTTAGTTTGTCCTTCAGTTACGCAGCAACGGATGGACGCAATTTTTTGCACTAGTATAAAAGGACAGTGTCAGACTCCTAATATATTTTTATTCTGAAACAAGAAAGGTTTCCCGAGGGATTTAAAGAACCACGCGGATGCCACTGGAAAAAGCTAGTTTATAATAAATACTAGTTGATGCCTTCGACTTCGTGCGCATGGATTGAGGTTTATCATTCCCGCGGGAAATCCCTTATTTTGTGAGATAAAAATATGTTATTCCAAACCATAATCCTTCTCTGTGCCAAATTTCAGCCAAATAGGTTCGATCATTACGGCTTGATTGAGTATCAAACACCAATCCATCTATCCATCCAAACTTTCGTATAAGTATATAAGTAGGTTTATACTTACTGATCGCAATTGGAATGCTTTTATTTTATCCATAGAGAAGTTCCAACCATCATTTCTGGAAATCTTCATTAGAACTTTCAATTATAGAGAAATGATGGGCGCAAAGAATCAGATTTGACAGAGTTATGCAATTATATCGACAAATATTTTTATCCCCCATAAAAATAATTTGGAGTTTACAGACACATAATAAATAAGCAATAATTATCGATATACTAGAAAAAAAACTTTCTGTAGCTTGATTAATTCTTATCAAACCTAGGTAATATAATAGGTAATTTATTACAGATAGATTTGATATTTAACCAGGAGTATTTCACTCAACCCATTTCGATCACTCACAATGACGATGACTTTTTCATGTCAAAACTTAAAAGGCTCCGCCCAAGAAAGGGATAGATATTCAGAGTCTATCGGAGATAACAATTTGCAAAAGAAAAAGAAAAATGTTATACATACATATTAATTCGAATGCTTGGTAAACACTGACTCGTATACAGTGGTGACCAGTATTAAGATTATATAGTCATATTCTGTAGAAAATTTCAACTTACAAATTGCATCCTTACTAATATTATAAATGCGTAGTCTGTTTGTTCGTTGGTTTATTGGTTTGTCATTCAATCACGTTTCAACAGAGTTGCGGATCGACGGGTATAGTTGAGGACCTGGAAAATAGGCTCCTTATATAGGCTCCTTTGTATCTCAGAAAATTAAAAGTTGCCGCGGGACTAGAAAACCTAAATCCTCGCTAACGAAGTCGCGGGTATCAGCTTGTATAATATAAATGGGCTATTAGTGGTTCAACGGTTATGAGGCTTTAGGGTATTAGTACTTAGTAGGGCCACAGAAGCGAAATTCTTATTAGATACATATAATTACCCATTCTGGAAAAGAAGCTAAATACTTATTGGATCAAATACTTTTAATTTCAAAAATACTGAAAACCTTTAAGTATAGATATTTTAGTGTATAGATATACTTTTTTTTAATTAAATTATACCGTTTTCTAATTCTATAAAAAGAAAGAAGTTACCTACTGATCTCGCACTACACTTAAAATATTTGTCATTTTCTAATTATCATCCATTCTTCTAAAGGTATTATGCATTTTAAAGTGAGCACACACTGAGTGACTGAGTGTACACTAAGAATATTATGCATTTTAAAGTGAGTCTCTCTGTGTGGTACATGTTTATCCTAAAGGCAATATTTATTTAAAAAAGTGTTCTACCGGAATTTTTAAAACATTAAAAGCTTAGCAGATGATGAATTCACATACAAAATCATTTACGGAATTACACATTCACTGTCATATTTCTTATATCTTATAATCAGACGAAATTGTTTTAGTGAATAAAAAATATTTTCAATTAATACGCATATTGAGATTATTAAGTCATGTCCCATGTATGTTTGGTTACCCTACTGATAGAACAAATCAAAAATGGCAGAAAATTGATTGGTGATACACCTATTAAAAAAAAGTTGAAGTATGGCTTCTTGATGAAACAGTATCTATTTATGAAAATAATGCCTTAACTATTCTGTAAATTAAACAGTATTTTTTTATCTGTCAAAAGTAACATATTAAAAATTAAAATAGCTTCTATTTTAAGTTGTTAAAAGTGACATCTATCGGTGGACGGCAGAACCCCAAACTAAACATGATAGCGCGTAGCTCTTTGCGACGTAGTTTCTATAGTTGTTAATAGATGGCGCAGCTCGATCAACTCTTGCGCATCCTATGGTAGTATTAAACTTGTTACATAGATGGCGCTACTAATATTAATTGGTACAATAACGATTCATTTAAGAACTCTAATCTACGCAATAGCTCTTTAAAACCATCGGAAAGAAATATTTTTTTTATTTAACTATGTGTTTGCTTTATAAGTATTTGTATATCACTTACCATACCTGCCTGCCTACTATCGCTCAAAATAATTATAATACATGATTATTATGATAAGCTTAATGTCAAAATTCCAAAACAAACAAACATTTTCCCCTGTCTATAAGTCAATAGGTAGGCGTACCGCATACGTAATTTTCCAAGGAAGAGGGCGTGAGTGAACTTCTAAGATGGGGGCGTGTATATTGAGGCTAATCTTCTAAGAAAGGAGGCGTGGTAGGGCGGACTTGCTTAGCTATTGGTAGAGACATTGTTGGGAAATCTTCTATCATTTACCTGTAGCTTTGTAGGTAAATATTACAGCTTATGACAAACGTATTCTTTGCTATACATATTATTTTCTATGAATTTTTATTCATGACTAGCTTTTGCCCCCGCGACTTCGTCCGCGTGGAATTAGGTTTTGGGGTGGAATTTTCAAAAACTGTGACACACGTACTTCTTTATTTTTAACTGAAAGCTCAAATACCAACTTTGATGGAAACAGCTTGAAAAATGACGGAGTTTCATATTAACTTCCATCCCCTATTTAAACCCCTTAGGGGTGGAATTTCCAATAATCCTTTCTTAGTGTGCGCCTACGTCATAAAAGAAACCAACTGTAAAAATTTCAAGTTTTTAACTTCAGTAGTTTAGGCTGTGCGTTGATATCTCAGTCAGTCAGTCAGTCAGGACTTTGAATTTTATATATATTCATGATAAATTGATAACACAAAGTAGGATCTTTTGTGTATCTAAGTATGCATACCTACCTTATTAGGTAGGTAACAGGATTTTCTTTTTTTTAACATGTTAAAAGCGCGTAGAATGCCAGAAAAAATGCCCGCGATAGATGAAAAAGATATTAATTTTTTACGAGTTTTTTCGATGATACGATAACACTGCGATCTCACCTGATGATAAATAAGTGACGATGCAGTCTAAGAAGGTAACGGGCTAACTTGGAAGTGGGTAAGGCAGTTTAAATTAAACCTATAGCAATCTACCTACCCTTTATCTATTTCTACACGCCATCGTACCGGGACGCTAAATCGCTTGGCGGCACGTCTTTAACGATAGGGTGATAACTAGCCACGGCCAAAGCATTAGCGAAGATATCGCCAAAAAATAGGACCAACCTTACGTCCTTTCAAATAAATAACTAGTGGTTCGCCCCGAACTGAGACCTCGCGATATCCCATAATTCCCAAAAGTTTTAATTATATATTGTAATAATTAACTTTTAACATTAGACGCAATAAAAAAAATAATAGTTGACATAAAACTGTTTTACTGACACAGCGCCATCTATTAGCATTATAGTGACGCTATTAGCTTCACTATAATGCTAATAGATGGCGCATTAAAATTAAATAATTTCGTTTCTTTATAACATTTATCTCATTTTAGTATTTGTTGTTCAAGTACAGGATATAACTGAATTTTCAACTAAGTTTCACGTTCTAATATTCAGTAATTCAGAAGTTATAGGGCTCTGACAGACATTTAGACGGACACACTTCTCTGTCTAGTAGGCAAGCGCCCTAGTTGACTCAGAGAACTCGCTTCGCTCGTTCAAAAAATAGGTACTTATTGAAATCGGTCCAGATTGATTGATCCAGATCAATTGACGGTGCTAAGGAGTGACATCGCCAAAAAAAATGAGAATCTCCTCTTTTTTTTTCTTTTTTTATTCTCTTTTAAATAGCTGAGTCACTGGAGTGACTATGTAGCTCTCGTAGGTACCTACCTACACAAGGCAACATAAATTAAATTTAGATTACTTATAACTAGTTAGGTATTAGGTCTATTTTTTAAATTATTTCTAACTATCCTATACAATTTCTTCGCTCCTTCTGACATTGGGTTTGCCAACGTTATATTTACATCGCCCAATGTTCTGTTTCGGACTTCGCTTCGGACACATTCCATCAATATGTGATACACATCCTCTTTAGTGCCTGGAGAGTCGACCTCCTTTTTTGAAATCGGTTAAAAATAGATGCATCCCATAAAGGTTAAAGAGCCTACCACAACAGGCCCGGGTGCCGCGCGCCCCGCCCGCGTCTTAGCACGCCCACTTCCTTGCGCCCGCCTTTCACTGACCTACTGAGACTGGCCGCTCGGTACTTCAGCGGTCTTTTGTTCATGACATCACTCTATTTATAGGTATCGTACTAAAGTTATAATAAAAAAAAATAATTCTAATGTCCTCCCGACCGAATCCAGCCACGGCGGCCTATCTCCACAGAGATTAGCTATCTGCGCGGGAGATATTATGGTGCTAGGCTAGGCTCTATTCCCTCACTCTCATAGTTCGATGGGACGGAAAATCCGTCACGACCGGAGAGAGATCAGACGCAGGGCAGGAAAAAGCTGTCAAAATATCTTTACGCTCGGATAAGACTTATTTTAATTTGGTGAAATCGGCCCTAAGATGGCATAAGGAAAAATAGATTGGGTAGGTGACAAAAGTGAGTTTGTCCTTCAATCACGTTCATATTATGTTACCTACTTATAGGTACGTAACAGCGAAATCGTTTTTATTTTTCCTTCAATCACGCAGGATTGAATGAATGATAATGAATGAATCTACTACTGATTTGAGATACTGTACCTACCTACCTACGCGATTAAGAAAAGTTATAGAATTCGCTTTAGGTATATGCACCTACCTGTTTACCTAATCTATTTTTCCTTAGCGTCTACGTAATAAAGTGCTTTCTCGCAGAAAGGCATAAAGCATCGGTGATTATATGATTTCGTGCTGCAAATAAAAATCAATCTTAAAAACTTCGTAAGCGCCCGGCTAAGGGCTACACGTTCATCGGTTACCTACGGGCTTTTTCAAAATGTTTCTGGAAATAGTTTTTAAGGCTTTCAATGCCCGATTTCACCAACGTAAAATGAGCCTTTTTCCCGATGTCACGAACGTTTTGATATTTTGGCAGATTTTCAATAAAAATTGTCAAAATATCCAAAATACCCATGTCAACTGACTTTTTTTTTAAAAGACTATTAGCCAAGCTGAAGTTGACTAATATTCTCCTATTTCCTTCAAATAAGCGGAAAGCTTGTGCTAGGAGTAGGTACGACAATAGTACAACGGGTGGGACTCGAACCTGCGACCTTTCAGTTTTCAGTCCATACCTTTAACCGTTGGGCTATTGAGGCTTATAAAACTTATTGAACAGACTCTACCTCTAGTATTGTAACCATGGCAGTAGGACTAAAGCATGGAAGATTGACTGTGTATATGATTGTCACAAAAATTCCAATTGAGAATATAGGTAGGTATTATGCGACAAAATTAAGTCTATGGAACGACACATGTAGTTTGACCAAGAATATGGTATTTTAAATTTGACAGTATAAAAGACGAATGGGGCAATTTGGTGTCATTTGACAATTGGAATCGAATGAACACAAACGGCGATGTTTTGTTTCACTCACACTTACGTAATGGTAATAAATAAAAAATTGGATATTTGTACTCAGTTTTTAATTTAGTTAGGGTTCCATGCTTTAGTTCTACTTCCACGATATTACCTAACGTAGGTGTTTTTTTCAGAGCATCACCAAAATACAACGGACGGGTTCGCGTGTGAAGTCACCCCCACCTTTATTTAAGTAAGTAAATTGTCTAAGTATTATTATATTTCAAATTTTTTTTTTAATTTTTTCCCCCTGATGCTGAACTTCAAAGTAGTCCTCAATACAATTACAATCTAGCCTTACTTAGTTTACTAATTAGTAATTTTAATTTAACCTAAACTTATAAATTATAGAAAACTGCATCGAAATCGGCCTATTCGTTACGGAGCTACGAGAGAACACACTTCAAACTTATAACAAGAGAGGGGCTCTTATTATCGGGGGTTAAAAATGCTTTTGAATCATCAATAGTGTGTCTACTATGACTGCATGATTCGGAAATTCGGAATGCCGTTCCAACCGAGAAAATCCAGCAAGAAACTCGGCGGTTGCTCTTTTGAGAGATTTCAACAAAAGAGGTGTTTCAGATTCGTCTTAAGTGTAGTAGTGATAAAGGCAATATTCAAACATGGCATCCGCAAAAAAAAAAGACGTGTGGCACTCGGGGACTGCCGCGGTAAAGCTATTGCATAGCATTTTTTATCAACGCCATCTAGTGGCGAGAGGAGTCCCGTGTCAGGTTATTTTCGTTACGGAATTTCTGGATTCGGTCTCCACGCTCAAGGCCCGCGATAGAAGCTATGCAATAGCTTAAAAATGAATTTTTAGTTGTCATTTTTAACACAATCGAAATCTTTTGTTTCTTTTTCAGTAATTTACTTATTCAAGTTAGTCTTAACATTTATTAGTTATCTAGGTAAAAATAGAGAAAATAGTTGTCCAACTAAAATTTCTAGTAGAAATATCTAGAAGCATGACGTCATATTTCACTCAGTGTAACGCGTAATTACAAACGCTATCTTAAGCCGGTAATCGCGGAGTCGCATCTCTCCGCCTCTCCGTTTAATGGAGAGTTGCCTCTTGGAGCCGTTTACAGTCTTTGCTGTTTGTGGGCCTTTTAAAAGACTTTTTAGCCAGCGCTTAATGTTTCCTACTACTTTTGTAATCCGTTTGCAACATTCCTTTGGATTGAAACATTATAGTGTTAACATTAATTTTTTTTACAACCAAAAGTTGTAAAACTGACATTGTGACAATCGCAACGGTTGCGATTGGCTAAAATGGTCGATTCAAAGTATCTGCCAATCAAAAGTATTTGTGATTATTATTCTCAAACGACAGTAGGTGGTACAGCTGTACCTACTATGCCGCATGCTCTCTGGCTCTTATGCTGAGATCTATAGAGCGGTGAGACTTAAGATAGAGTTAAAACGAAACAAAAATATGCTCTGATATAAATCTGTCTCGATTTAACTCTGTCTTGAATCTGAGGAGAGTAAAAGTGTGGTCTATAGATTTCAGCCTTAGTCTGCAGTTTTTGCCATTTGTAGGACTTAGGCGGGTCTTTTAAAAGCATTTTAGGTAAAAAATTCTGAACTCTACCATTTTTTATACTTATTTTGCGTAGTTATCGAAGACCTTATAACCATTTAAATAAAGTTTGAGTTACATACTAAAACTATTTATAAAAGTAGATATAATTACCACACCAAGATTTTCTGATCAATAATCTTTTCTTTATTTCTTGTTTTATAATATATTTGCTGTTTGATACAAAATAAATAAAATAATAGTACCTATGAGTTGCTAAAAACTTAACATTATCAGTAATGATGTTAGTAATCTAGCTACCCTATGTATCTATCTACCAACAAATTGTTACGTCAGCAGCCACTATTCAAAGAAAAAGATGAATAGATTAAATGTCTGAACACAAAATAGGCCGCAAACTGAAGTAAAACGCAAAAGAAAAGAAAACAGATACCTATGCACTAAGATAAATTGAACCCGCCTAGGTTTACGCCAACAATAACCCACTAACGAAATTAAAAACAGTTGCAACCTCATTTTCTAGAACCTCCATGTAGAATCATTACTTAAACTGCATCTTTTTAAACGCTAAGGCTGAATGGGCTCGATCCTTGAATCAGTTTAGAAAAAAAAAGCAAACTCACGCATGGCGTTCCATTGTACGCAGACACGAAGGTAGATCTCATTAAGGGTTTGGAATTAAGAACTCGGCTTGATAGAGCGGGAATCTTAGCGATCATTACGTAGAACGGAACGCGGCCGTGTCACCGCCTTTATGCTTTATGAAATATATTTTTTTCTATATTTTTTCACTTGGGTTTAGAAATATACCTTTTGTAGAGTCAAAGTGAATGTTATTCGGAGTTCGTTTTATATGCGAAGTTTTTCAGTTTGAAGCTTCATCAAGCATTCTTTCTTTTCTTTTATGTGGAAATTATGTACCTACCTTCAAGTCTATATTTTATGATTGTGCCTATAGTTTTATTTAGCAATATTTTTTTAATTTATTTATTTATTTGCATGCGCTAAGGTTTTATTTACCGACAACGCAATCGGGTGTGGATACGCCAAGGATTACGATTGATACAGTTGATAAAATTGGCAGCAAGGCTGCTTCGTATAAATCAAGTATAATCGTGACTAGGGTGGCAGACCCAATTATGGGCACTTTAAGAGTTAATCTTATTTCAAATATGTTTTTTAAGTATAAATTTAACCAAATTCTATAAATCACTGTGTTCATAAGGTTACTTGTTTAATAAAATATATAATTAAAGAAGATATTGATTTTTTTTTGTTTAAATCAACTAGAATTTTAAATAAGATTGAAAAATGACCCAGTCCCCAATTATTCGCACATTTGTTACCAGTTATGGGCACAAAATTATCCAATTATCAACACTCAGATTTTAATAGAGTTTAAGGGAAATATAACGCTAGGCTACCTACGGATGTCTTTTAGAATATAGATTTTATTTCGAAATAATATACGGAAATTCTTATAGTAACTGTAGGCGATTTAATTTTTTTATATTTATTATATTTAAAACAAACACGCTTACATATTTAATAAGAAAACGTGAACATAGTCTTTATCAAACGACAGACGTCCACAGCTGGACAGAGGTCTCTTATATGGACTTCCACAGGCCTCGGTCTTACGCTACCTGAATCCAGCGGCTCTCTGCGACTCGTTTGATGTCGTCGGTCTACCTAGCTTCCCGGTACGGGATCGCTACTCCAACACCATGGGATCCCATCGACCATCAGCTCTTCGAACTATATGCCCGCCCATTTCCACTTCAGTTTCGCTTAGCTATGTCCGTGACTTTGATTCTCTTACAGATATCCTCATTTCTGATATGATCTCGTAGGGATACTCCGAGCATAGCTCTCTCTATCGTCCGCTGAATGATTTTTGTTTCGTGATAAATAACTGCCCATAGAACTTGGTCCTTTTCGTGTGATGGGTCTTAAAGAATTTAGACTCCAGAGTATGGACAGTTTACACACACTTGTTAAGATCGTCTCCAGACTCCCAGTCTGCTAGGGAATCGAATCGCTTCGGAGTGTTAATAAACAGGAAAATCGCCAAATTTTGTAACCAGATACTGACACCCCTTGTTTTGCAATGAAATAACGGGAAAGTTTCATTTACTTTTTGAATTAGTAACTAATAATACTTAGAAAATCAATTGAAAACAATTATATTATTAAAACTCAAATAAAACCACAGTTAAATCATTATTAAGTAAGTACTGACCCTTAACGTCGATGAGTCAAAATGGCCGAAAAACTTCGGGAACTCCAGAACGATATCTTTCAACTACGATACTGACGTCATTTTAAAACTTTCCACATTAGAAAGGTTTCGATTGTGAAAAATATGAATTCCCCTAAATATTTTTTAATCTGAAAATTTAAAAACCACAATCAGAAACTTATATTTTAATCTTTTTTGCCAAAGTGCGAATAAACTGGTGCAGTGCTAGCTATTGGGTTGGTCACCCTACTTGTCTAAATGTGTAGATACGTAGGTACAACCACAGAGCACAGTAATCTTTAATACACCTTTAATCTTTAATAGATACCTACTTGTTTAGGACTAGAATAGTAATAAATGTAACTGCAATGGCTGGTGTATCTAATAAATAAAATAAAAATCTAAACCCACCATAACTATCTACCTATACCGCATGACTTACCAACTTAACCTAATATTACAAGCTAATTAATAGGCTTTGTTTGTGAATAGTTGGCTATTGTTATTAGAAAATCGTTCTGAAAATTGCTCAAAGACGTTTATAATTACTTTCCGAGCTCCTCGTAATGCGAAAACTTTAGACTTGGCCTTTATAACGCAAGTGACGGAGCGTTCAGTGTGAGCGCCTAAGTTGCCGTGTAAATGTATGTACACTCATTTTGTAAACATACACAAAATGAGAAATGTAGGCGAAACGCAGCGTTAAATCTCTTAAAATATTCCTATGTATAAATTAAGCAATATAAGAAAATGAATCTGTACTAAGCCAAAAGGAAAAGATATAAAGAAAAATTGAATAACGGTATCTTTCAGCGGCTCTTGGTAATCAGACAGGATGTATAAAATATATGGGTAAGGGGGGATAAAAAGTAATAGATAACTATAAAAAAAGTTTAAATAGGTACTTTGTAATATGTAAATATGTATACTATGTGAACTTACATAAATATAAATAGATAACGACGATAATACACTAAATACAAAAAACCCCACAAAAAAACAAATTGACGATACGCCATATCGCGTACGCAAATATCACATGAATGCTAGTATGACATAGGTATGTGAAATCTTCTACGTTTATTTAATATTAGGTACAATTATACATTTTACTTTTAACCTTTAAAAACTACCATTATTATTATGAAACCATAGTCCCCCAGGTGGTTGGTAAATTATATCGGTAATATTGAAAGTAACCGATTTATCAAAACATTTATTGGTTTATCTTTGTGGTAGGTAATAGATATAAATTTATTACTTATTATTTATAGCTTTTCATTTAATTATAGAATTAAAAAATACAATTTAGAGTTTCGATATTTTTATTCAATATTCTGATCATATCCGATGATTATAAAACTAAACTATTAACAAGCTAGTGAAACTAACTATGAATATCCAGAATAACGTGAAACGATATTCAAAACATAATATGTAGCATTAATGAACGGCCTGTTTTATCTCACATTCAAAATAGATTGATGTCGCTACAAGAAATGTTTTCGTAATTTATTATATATTTATTTATTAGACCAAAGTGACAAAAGTAGATATAAAAAAATAAGTATGAATTTCATTAACATAATATCAAACCAAGAAAATAGAAAATAGCAGCATTGCGTTTAGATTATTAAGTATAAGTAATAATAAATATGTAATAACACGCTTTTGAACGATCGTTGCGTTAATCGGATCGACTGCGTCAACTTTTTGCTCCCGTATATTTCCATGTTTTCTGGGTGTCTATTCAATTTGCGACACGTTTCTCGAGAACTTCATAGTGGCGTGACTTGTGGCAACCACTTCTTTGTGCAAAAATGCCGTGTCACGAGATTTTAACGCGTCGCGGACTCCCTTAGAATGTCTTTTGCTAGTTTTACCCTCGAAAATTGCACGCGAGCATAAAATTTTCCCACTAAGTACTTACCTACCTACACCTACTTACTCATAATTTGCCTGCTAACTTACCACGATAATTTTTTTTTTTTTGTAATAATATAATAGAGACTAGCGCTTGAGTGCAATCTCACCTCATGGTAAGTGAAGATGCCGCCTAAGACGGAGCGCGCTAGCCTAGAAGATGCCTATTCACTCTTGATTTAAAGGTACCTACCTAAATTTTAGTATTTGTTTCATCTGGAATTGTCGATATTTCGATTCACTTGCATGGACAGTGGTTACGACGGGGGCGAGTTTGTGATTGGAATGAAAAGGTAAGAGCCAGTTAATATTTTTAACCGACTTCTTGTTATATTGTAACTAGCGGCCCGCTCCGGCTTCGCACGGGTATAAAATATATAGCCTATGTCATTCACTGTTAATGGATGTTATCTACTAATAAAAATAAGTCGGGTTTTCCTTCCTGACGCTATAACTCCAGAACGCACGAACCGATTTCCACGGTTTTGCATTCGTTGGAAAGGTCTCGGGCTCCGTGAGGTTTATAGCAAAGAAAATTCAGGAAAAATTCCACGCGGACGAAGTCGCGGGGGCAAAAGCTAGTTATACATATAAACCTTTCTCTTCAATCACTCTATCTATTAAAAAAAATCGCATCAGAATCCGTTGCGTAGTTTTAAAGATTTAAGCATACATAGGGACAGAGAAAGCGACTTTGTTTTATACTATGTAGTGATGATAAAGAAAACGGATTATGATTATTTTTCACGGACACTTTGTAATGATCGACAGCAAATTATTGAACGCGGAGTTTCCGCCGTACAAAAGTATTGCGAAATCACTCATCTATAGACACACACAATATGGTAATATCTTTAGATATACTTACTAATAAAAGTGCGTTTGTCCGCGTGTGATTGAGGCACGGCGCAGAAGCCGTGACGGGCCGCCATTGGTCGCTTCCGTTTCCTGAAGCCTTTGTCCACTGGTACATAAGGATGTGTTTCTATCTACATACATTATTGTAATTAGTTTGGGTTTGAATGCTTTTGTTATTGTACACACACAAAAGTACTGGCAAGCAAGCTATGACTTATATGAATCATCTAGATATAACTAAAGAACGCTATCTATGTACCTATCGTGTAATAATCTATACAATCAATTATTCAATTTAGAATGTAATAAATAAATCTAAGTTATATTATAATATATCAATCCTACCAAGATACGTAAGGAGGACCGAATTATTAGGTAGATAGGCATTTATTTACAGACAAATTAAAAGAAAATTAAATTTACGTATTAAGCTACTATGCTATTAAACTTGAACATACTTTCTCTAGCCCTTTCAAAAATATGATAATAATAATTAATATATAACAAAATTGAAAAATAGACAAAAATTAATATCAAAAAAGATACCAGTCGTAAGATAAATGTAACTAAGATAATTTTTTTTTATAGTTTTGTCTCTAACGGTATTTTACAGATGTTTCGCAGTAGACAAAAAATAAAGCTGACAAGTCAAAATAATTGGTCATACTCTTTAAGTATACCTAATTAAGTAAACCTAATTATAAAGAAACTTCTGACCTAAAAACCCTGCATTTAATAAGTTCAAAAACCCCAATGACTCGATTCTGCTTGCCCGTCAAGTTGTCCAGGTGTAAGCAAAGACAGATGGCAGTGGCTTACTCGGCGCGTGTAGGGTGTAATTCTTATTATACCGCTAGTATTTATGCAGGAATGCGCTTGAAGGGGTTGAAGTTACACTCTTTTAGGCGACAATGCTTTATTGTTGAGTTATTGCAGAGGAAAACTGGACAGAGTCACGTGGCGATAAGTATATTCGTAACTAATATTATAAAGGCGAAAGATTGTATATGTGTGTGTGTGTATGTGTGTCTGTGTGTTTGTTACTCTTTCAAGCAAAAACTACTGAACGGATTTGGCTGAAACTTGGAATGGAGATAGACTATACCCTGGATACAAACATAGACTAATTTTTGTCGGAAAATTAAAGAGTTAATCCACGCGGACGAAGTCGCGGACAAAGTCTAGTATCTTCATAAATTAACATTATTGATGTAGGTATGCTTATCATTTGAAGAGTTTAAACTCAAAATCGTTTCCAATTCTTTATTAACGTCAATAAATTTTCATATTGTTGTAAGTTGTAACCGTCATGTTTTCAGTGGAGTAGATACATAGCTACATAGTTTGAGGTATATATAATTATATAGCTAAGGAATAAATCTATAGATTATAAAAGAAATGCAGCATTGTTATGGATAGCAGTTGAATAAGCTGCCAAACGGTGCAAAAATTCCACCAATATTCACTAGGATAACAAAGACTATGATCGACGAAATGTACCTAACGAAAATCGAAAAAATGACATCGTAATTTTATTGATAGATGGCGCGACGCCTAAAAACCTAGTTTTGTCATAAAAATTAAAAAAAAAAAGTCGTACAACTTATCGTACAAGTAAGGCACCAAAACAGTCGAAGCTGGAGCTTAAAAAAAAATAATAATCGGCAGAAGCTTTGATGGGGGCCCGCGCTGGTCGCGTGCCGCCAGGTGTGCGTCCCCCTGTCTCTATAATAATACTTATTATTACAACTCCTTATTATTTCTTGTTTTAATTGTTCCTCGACTTGCCTTTTACTCCTTTTGTTCACGTTTAATGGTGTTTATTGTTTTGTGTATTTTTTTAAATGCGTACGCGTGCCGGCTGCGTCTGCAAGATTTTCAAAGGCAATTTAAATTTTTGCGATTCTTTTTTTAAAGATGACTGGAGCCTAGGTTGTGCTGCCGAGTGGAAAGTACTTAATTGTTAATTACATTTCGGGTGAAAACGATTTAAGAATAATGGTTTCCTTCGCAACAGTTTCCTGATGGCCCTTTTATTCCTCTACGGTTTTTAAAGTAACCTTGGCCAAAGAATTAGTTTGGCCATCCTAAGTGGCAAGCATTTGGGCAGGTACCTACTATGCCGCGCTCTGGTGCTATCGAAGAGGTTTTATAGATTAATTTATTTTTAATTTTTGTAATGTAGTAGGTTTAGGTAAGTTTTAGTTTAAAATTTATAGATTATTCAGAAGGTTTCAATTATAATTATATTCTTATAATTTACAATATCAACAATATTATATATATGCTTTATTTTACATCAAAAATTTATATTAAAAAGAAAAAAAAAATATGAATAATAAGAAGAATTCGATTTTAGACGCTACCAGTTTCCACAACACACGACATTGGACCGCCGACGACTCTATAACCGTACGTTCACGCATCCAAAGATTCCGAGTTAGCTAAGTTAGATTAGCACATACCAATTGCACCGCACGCTCGCCATGGCTTGACAAGATGGCTTTTCCCACCAACTTGTAATTGATTCTGGAACTTGTGAGCAAAGATTTATACGCTTACAGCCTACATTCATTAAGGGGAACATGTGGGCAATTGACTATCGTTTCTGCGGGACTTTAAGCTTCAAGGGCGAACTTGACAACCTTAAATTGGTAAATTGTTCAACACTTAAGTTGGTAGATGTGTTTTTTTAACTAGTTAAATCATAAAATTCTGTTAACACTCAGGCATTAGACTTGTTTTAAAAAATAATTTGAATCATCTAAGTACTTAATTAATTGAAATCCTTTTAATTTTTTGCAACTGGAAGTTTGTATCAATCCCTGTTTTAAATTGACATAGAGTTCTTTTACGTTCATTTTCATGCTAAGTTTATGTCTGCTTAGATTTTAAGTTTAGCCTGGTTCGGTCTTAATAGAAACAGTTAACGCTGACGTAAACAAAGTAAAATAAAAGCACATTCGGAACAAAGTGTCCAAACAAGAATACAGATAACGTATGAATCGACGACTGAAAAAAATAAAGTTCATTGCTCTCTAAAGTGCCTTCTGTCGACCGCAATGTGTTCCTGTTTGCTATATCAATAATTTTAAAAAGTAATCCGAGACGAATGATGAAACGTATTTATGAGAGGGTACTTTAAGGAAAGATTTTTTAACATTATAGTTAGGCCCAAGGCACATTATTGTATTTCAAAGTTAGCTGAAATGTATAAGATAAAAAGCGTCAAATTGTAAAGCTTAACCAAGCAAAAAATACAAGTGCCTAAATGCCTATGATATAATATTATGTGGAATAAGCTGACAAAATCTTTAATGTCCATTATTTATTATGTATTCAGGTTCTCTTTTTAGTCGATACTTAGGAATATTTCGCTTTCTAATGATTCCGACTCCTCAATTCTGATGCTGCAAGGATACTGCCCACTTAAACTGCGAGGATTAAGGAATCGTCTATTGAGATTTGATGTTATAGGTGCTACAACACTGAACTCCAGATCCCAGATCCTCAAGCCTTATGCTGCAGGGATTTAGAAACTGCCGATTTAGAATTAATATTATAAGTACCAAAGTGTAGACTATATAAGTACTACTTTATTCTGGTGTTTAAATAACGTCCTAGAATCCCTAGCGGTTTGATAAGTTTGGAGTATTCCAGTGTCGAAATCATTACCTTTGCTTATTAATTGTGACCGCTCAGAAAAAGAAATTTCGATTGTACCAATACACAAAGATGCATTTGCAAATGTCCCGAAAGGTGTATACAAGACCGTAGAGCGCACGCGCCTAAATCTGACATATGTTCTCATTCTAAATTTAACTTTTTTCTACGTTGCAAAAAAAGATTATCTGGAGTCAAGGTGTTTTATCTATCTGCCACAGATTAAACAGCTTTTGCGTGTTTTTGCCAAGTGCTTTTTTTTGTTTCTGTTGTGTGCTTTTTTTACACGGCTACCGTTTGTTTACTTTAATAACTTCCGAAGCGCAAATTTGATCAACTTTTTGCCATTTAACCCTTTCACTTCCGACAGGAAACGAGTAGATATTATAGATCTGTCCGCCGTCTGATATTTCAAAACTTGTTTGATCGCAATAAAACGTTTTCTTTTTGAACGGGAATAGTGAGCTTGAAAAATCTAGTACAATAAATTATTGAACGAGCGAAGCGAGTTCTCTGAGTCAACTAGGGCGCTTGCCTACTAGACAGAGAAGTGTGTCCGTCTAAATGTCTGTCAGAGCCCTATAACTTCTGAATTACTGAATATTAGAACGTGAAACTTGGTTGAAAATTCAGTTATATCCTGTACTTGAACAACAAATACTAAAATTAGATAAATGAATACCAGAAATAAAAAAGGCTCTAAGTACCAAAACAAAAAAGAGCAGAATTTGTGTTTCAAATAATTAATAAATCATTTAAACATATTTCTTTTATTTTAAACTTCACATGGTTGTTATTACAATAAAATTCTTTACAACGCTAGTCGTTTAGTTCTTATTTTAGGCTATTGGCGAGGGAACATACTAAATAATAAAGTAATAAAAACCGAAACGAAATTTTTGGCACTTAGACCCTTTTTTATTTCTAGTATTCAAATGTTATAAAGAAACGAAATTATTTAATTTTAATGCGCCATCTATTAGCATTATTGTGAAGCTAATAGCTTCACTATAATGCTAATAGATGGCCCTGTGTCAGTAAAACAGTTTTATGTCAACTATTATTTTTTTTATTGTGTCTAATGTTAAAAGTTAATTATTACAATATATAATTAAAACTTTTGGGAATTATGGGATATCGCGAGGTCTCAGTTCGGGGCGAACCACTAGTTTTATTTATTTATTTATTTATTCAACATTCACTTAAATCTATCTTTACAGGTACTTATCCTAATACGATAGAAATTATATCAATGAAGTTTAACGAAACCATGATACAATATTTGACTGATATTTTTAAGCTATTGCATAGCTTCTATCGCGGGCCAGCGTGGAGACCGAATCCAGAAATTCCGTAACGAAAATAACCTGACACGGGACTCCTCTACGGTGAGCCGCTAGATGGCAACGCCATGATAGATGGCGTTGATAAAAAATGCTATGCAATAGCTTTACCGCGGCAGTCTCCGAGTGCCACACGTTTTTTTTATATATTTAAAATAAAGTTTTAAGTATTATAAGCTGAATTAGGATCACTTTCCAGTTTCCGATGTATATGTAAATTGGATGACAATACAATATTATTGTGAAATGGGCTGATCTGATGATGGAGCCGGAAGATGGATCTGGAAAATCTAATAAAATGTGTAATCCCATTCCCATGTAATTCCAGTTTAATTCTCATGTAATCCCATTGAGCTTGGGTTCGTAAGATTCGTCTTGATAAGTACTTTGGTCCTAGGTGATGGAGTTGGAAAGGGGCTGTAGAAACTACAATAAAACGACGTAACCCCGTCGAGTTTGGGCTCGTTTGATTTGTCTTAACAAATACTCTGGTCCTAGATAATATTCAGGATATAAAGATGTAGCCAGCTACTAAAACCTTGTTTAAAAAAAAATGTTGTTGTCACTTGTTTAATTTTGAGAACGATGAACTCAAATAAAATAATTATATTCATTAATTTTTTAACATTAACGGATAGGTACAATATTTATCTCAACTTGTTACAATATTAGATGCATCGATAGCCACCCTCGCGAACAAGCAAGTTCATCGCTTAAGAAACACGTGTAGCCCCTTGCAGACATGGCTATTTAAGGATTAAGGCGCGAGCATGGTGGTTTCGTAATAGCGGTAATTTTTGGTAAAGTTTTAGTCAATAATAAATTTTACATTATTTTTTTTGTTGTAATTCCATTGACAATAACTATTATGTGTTTATTACTGGCTTATTGAGGAAGGAGTGATGCGTGATGCCTTAAGAAAACCTACGTGAATCTTCTTATCTACAAATTCTATTCACGCCAATAATAATTTTTTATAGATATCGCAAATTACCCTTATTTGATATTTGATAAGAAAAATATACTGGGCAAAAAGATTTTTTTAAGTCCATGAAAGTATCTTCCCACTCTAATCACTGACAAACACAAAGGTTTTGTATATTTTTTGAAAAATTATTCTCCTGCACGTTGTCCACAGCATTTATTAGGTAAGAAAGTCGCTTCCCGCTCCACTCATCGCCTGCTTTGTAACATAAACTGTTTCGAACGATTAAGAGCGTTTATCTGGCGTCTTGTCTTGTGGTTAAGGCAAATGCTTTGCGGTTTTATTCTTTATAGTTTTTCGATCAGTTATTCGAGAAATCTGACTGATTGACTAACTGCCTGAATATTTATAATTGAGATATTACACATAAACATAACGGAGTTTTGAAAGCAAAAGTTCAGACACTATGGCTATAGAGTTGGGGTACGGGTTTTTTATAATTACTATCATACAATAATAGTTACTATACCCCAGGTAAAATACCAACGTAAACTAACTATTCTAAGTTAAAATTCGAGGAAAATAGTTTCCCGCTCCGCTTATCGCTCGCCCAAGTAACATAAACGGTTCCAGACGATTAAGAGTATTTACCCGGCGTCTTGAAAGCGAGGGTTAAGACGCTAGGGCTGGGGTTCACACGAACGCTTTGCGGTTTATTTGTTTACGCTTTCCCGATTACTTGTGCGGGACAGAATAAACACGCAATTTGTTCGTGTTTATGTTGTTTATTAGCATCGTTTTGCGGATATTTGGGGTAGTTTTGTATATAAATATAAGCAACTACCACCACCACGACTTCGTCCACGTGGATTAATTTTTAAAAATCCCGTGGGAACTCTTGGATTTATATATAAATATAATATATACGGGATAAATAGCCTACGTTCACGTCGATCCGTAGTTCTTAATTATTATAATAAGTAATTGGGTATTTCACTGTTGTCAAAATGTGGATATGCATTAACTACAATTGAAAATTTTACTACATTGTAATTTGTAAAAACAGAAAATAAATCGGGCAAAAACCAAATAAATTATAATAAGCTGTCTTACTGCGAATATATCCGTCTCTTTCTAAAACGAAATTTGTTTTGGAGAGTGTATGGAGCTACTGAATCGTGACGTCATGTTGCAGTAGCGTTCTCTTTCTCTAACAGGAAACTGGCCGGAACGATTTCGTATCTATTGTCATGTCATGTCTTAGGTGACACTTGCAGGATTATCACAAATCAACTGACCTAAGAATCATCGAAATCAGTCCACGTTTTTGGTCTCTAGAGCGCAACAAATATACCTTAATAGACTGGTAAACTCATTGCCCTATTTTGGGTCGCACAGTCGGGAAATAACAGTAGATTATCACTTGTGAAGTACGTACAACCCTATGACATACATTGTACCTAAATGCAATAAGATGTTCATCTTCACAGACCCTTGAGATTTCCTCTCTTGAGAGGGCACTCTTAAGTGCCCGATGTTTTCTCACTCAATTATACTATCATTTAAGTACTTACCTACTTATTTTTTTTGTCACTCATATGGTAGGTACATTTTACATTGAGCGTAGGTATTAATTCAATATAAGAGACGTGAGTTTGATAGAGCTATGTTTCACTGTCTGGTGGCAGGCTTCGGCCGTGGCTAGCTAACATCCTACCGGGAAAGCCTCCGTCCTTGACGACTTCCCTAGTGTAGTGGTGAGCGCTTTTTATAATAAGAGAAAGAAATATTACTGATGAATACTTAGTTGTGGTGGTATGCTTGACTAAAAAAATATGAAAGTAGCTTTCTCTTAATTATTAATTTCCTCTTAACTTTCTTTTCGATTGAGAGGGCTCGCACCCTCCGCAGATACTTTCCCTCTGCTCTATAGCTTATTATACATTATCACACTTTTAATCTTATGTTGGATAAATTAAATGTTTTTATTTCATTTTTTAAGCGAAAGAAGAGAATCGAATTCCAATATTGATACCTGTGTTTTAAATAGAGAAAATTAAACGTAAATTAAGAAATATATTATTATTATTTTACCCACTTAGGGGATGAATTTTCAAAAATCCTTTCTTAGCCGATGCCTAGTATGCATGTTATAATCTTATTTAATAGATAGCTATCTGCCAAATGCTAAATTTCATTTTATAAGTGTATTTAAGAAGATTGACCGTATGAATATTTATTATAAAAAGTATATCTACCTAGAACCTACTCATGTCAAACCATAGTCAGGAAAAATAAGCATATATTTCTGAGATTATTCCCATCATTTCGATATTAAAAAAAAATTAGTCATAGATAATAGAACAGCACACAGTCCGCGTCCGCAAAGGGTGCTCATTACGACCGCAAATAGAAAATAAAGCGAAAATATCCATGACGTCACATCTATATCAAGATCGCCGTAAAAAAAGGCAAAGCGTAGCACAAAAAGGCACATAATAATAGAAACAAAAAACGCCCCGCGAAAGTTTCTGTAGCGGCACATTTTACGCAATATCTAGCTCACGTACAACCGAGCGCACAATTCCTAGACTATCGCATCGAGAAGACACGCTTTTAATATCCGAGGAAGGCTGGAGACAATCCTCTTAATCATGGAACAGACAATGGAAACCGGGCCACGCACATACGAGAATGATTAGCCGCTTTGTTGGCGAGTGTACCGCACTTTTGTTACCAACTGTACCCGCCCGGAACTTTAGCTCATATGGATTGTGACGCTCCGAGGCCGTAATTGCTTCGCTTTATTAAAAAACGTTAGTGACTATTAATATCATAAAGTTGTACAAATTGTTCTGGGACCCGATTTACACAGCGTATTCTTATTGAATACCTACATACTAATAAAGGAATATTAATTTAGTCTAAAAAGAAAATTGTTGCCTAGCTTAGATTTAGTACCTAGTTTTTCTTATGATGCCTAATTTAACGAAGGTCGGCGATTTGGTAATCAAGTAATTTTGGCAACCTGTGGATACCGCAGCTTTTGGAGAAACACTGGCACTTGTTCTTTAGCCAGGACATCCTTCCAGTATTAGTTAAATATTTATTTAAAAGATAATATCGGATTTTGTAAAGAAAGCTTTTTTTTCAGGTTTAGATCATTTCTAGATCAGTGTAATTCTTCGATTTAAGTATTTGTTTAAGTTTCTATATAGTTTAATTGGGGCTGTATAAAAATATGTTAAATAGGAATAACAACTTTTTATACGTTTACTATGGGGTCCGAAAATATTCTGCTGTATAAAGATACAATATCGCGACTGAATAAAAACGTCCAGAACAACAACGGAGACGAAATGAGGAGTGTCACTAACACCAACTCATGCTATACTCACAAGGTTAAAACCTAAAAAAAAAACTTCAAAAATCTTCGCACATCGCACGCCAGAGCACACGCGACTGTGCACATCGTCTAATTAAAAATAAATCGCGTAAGAGACAAAGAGACGACAGACGCGAGATTTCGTTTTATTGCGGGGAAAAAATCATTTCGTTACCCGTAGCATAGGGAAGGAGGAGGTGGGTAAAAAACACAATAAAGAAACAATGTAAACAAGTTAGTGTGTACTTGAGTAGCTCATTACGAGCAGATGCGGCATTAGCCGGCTCGCTGTAGGCGCACGGCTCGCCGCGCCGCCGCGCCGCCCGCGCCGCCCGCGCCGTGCGAGTCGGGGCGCAGCCTCACAGAGACGTTACTGTTGTCTTTGTTTAACCTATTTCGGTTTAGATTACGCTTTCATGTGATGATGTTGCATTAATTAATTAAAAATAACGACTGTTCCGTTCCTTTTTCGAATAAAATTTGCTTGTATTTTTAGATGTGGAAAACTGGAAAGTGATATCGAAATGTAGCGGCCTCTGCAAAGACGCTCAGTTAGTTGTGTTTGGTCCAAATGAAAATTAACTTAAAAGTTTTTTTGAACTTAACTTTCCAAATGGTATTAGGCACTTTGCGATCTATGCGGTAATGACTATGGACATTTATGGCCATACCATCCAGATGCGAACAATTCGGATACATGTTTGGTATCGTAACCAAATATGCATCACGTATTTGTTTACAGCAACCATTCCAGCAACCAGTAGGTCATGTGACGAGTTGTGAGTAAATTATAGCGACTTGCGACCAAAGTAAACTGTTATTGAACAATCCCCGTTAAACATACATATTAGTTTCTCCGATCAAAGGACCAAAGTTGCGACCCAGACAATATCCATGCGTGATTGTAACCGCGCAGTGCGTGAGGTGCCTTATACAAACTATTTTAAAACTAGTGGTTCGCCCCGAACTGAGACCTCGCGATATCCCATAATTCCCAAAAGTTTTAATTATATATTGTAGTAATTAACTTTTAACATTAGACGCAATAAAAAAAAAATAGTTGACATAAAACTGTTTTACTGACACAGCGCCATCTATAGTGAAGCATTATAGTGAAGCATTATAGTGAATCTATTAGCTTCACAATAATGCTAATAGATGGCGCATTAAAATTAAATAATTTCGTTTCTTTATAACATTTATCTAATTTTAGTATTTGTTGTTCAAGTACAGGATATAACTGAATTTTCAGCCAAGTTTCACGTTCTAATATTCAGTAATTCTTGACATATGGCTCAAATTAAAATCTCCACTTTGAAACCCCCCCATTTGGTCAATTTTTAGGGAAAAATTAAAAAAAATATATTTTTGTACTCTGTTCAAAGTCGTCTTTAAAAAGATATATCGCAAGTCTATGTAGAGCAACAAACAAGATTTTACTTCAAATACGCTTCTATGAGAGCCCCCCTGAAATAAAGCTTTTTATATTTTTTTATACAATGTTCGGCTGAAGGCCATCAGTTTACATATTATATTTAAATTTGAAGTAATTACGTTCAGTAATTCAGAAGTTATAGGGCTCTGACAGACATTTAGACGAACACACTTCTCTGTCTAGTAGGCAAGCGCCCTAGTTGACTCAGAGAACTTCGCTTCGCTCGTTCAATAAACCGAATCAATCAGTATAATAAAAAATATTCAGTGTTTACGTGACCAATGAATAAAACCGCAGATTAATTTTTTATTCTATTTGTGATATGAACTCTTTATATTGTTGTATTGTTTTTTTTTTATTTTGTTTTGCCATGTCTTTCATAACATTTATATTTATCAAATATGTTACATATAGGTACCATAACTAACCAAAAATAAAATAAATAATGATTATAAAGAATTTATTTATTAGAAACAAGGGAAGGGTTCCCTTGATTCTAATTCGTTTTTTAGGCAAAGTTTTCAAAACCTGAGAACTTGCAATAAGATTTTGTATTTCCTTTGTTCATTTCAATACCTTACCAGCTTCGACAAGCCTGTGCCGACAAGCGCTTTAACGTTCCAGTACGATGCCTCGTAGAAAATATAGGAATAGGAGTATAGGTTTAATAAAAATTCCCTTCCAATTTAGCCAGCTTCTATCTTTGATTGCATCTTCACTTGAACCAGGTAAGATCGCAGTTAAGGCTTATAACATATTGTAAAAGATTAAACAAAATATACGAAGCGTACACAAATTCCACTTGTTTAATTGTAAAGGGCCAGAGATACGAACTGATGTTTTGTTACGGTATTAGTGACAAAAAGAATACTTGAATTTAGACCAATCGATGCACTTTGGAGACCTGTTTCGGGCTTGTGTTCATTCCATGCCATTTTCCTTTTGTTTCCAATTTGATACAATCTGAATGAGCGGTTGTTTTTTCTGTCTGAGTGCTATTACAATTGTATTTTTTTGTTGCGCCGCCACTCGACGTATATGATTAAAATCCTTCCTATTAAAGAATTAGAATATATGATTGTCTAATTGACAATGCCAGTCATTAAATGAATGTGGATTTTTAAACTATATTATTGTTTATTCTAGTGCTCACTCTAGTGTTTACTCGAGGCCATAGAGTAACTAGAATCGCCATTTGAGGCCAGACGTACTATGAATGATGCACGAAAAATATTTTTCGTGCATCATGCATAGTCTACGCTAGTTGCAGTAATTATCAAGTTATTTCGATAGTGACTGTGTTAAGTTTAAATCTTCTTAACCATTGAAAGAACTTAACCATAACAATGTCCTATTAAAGCTCGGTTGCTGTCACGCTGCTTATCAAAATAAAAAGTGATTGCAAAAAATGACAGCTAGGTATGCAAGCTTTCCCAACATTTTAATACACAAAGATTCGTAATGATCCACTATCATTCATGATTTTTTCTTTTAAAGAGAATATCAGCCAAGCTGCAGTTAACTATTAGGATTATCCTTTTATCCACGAAAATAAGCAGAAACCTTGTGCTAGGAGAGGGTACGACAATTGTGCAACAGGTAGGGTTCGAACCTGCGACCTTTCAGTTTTCAGTCTGCACCTTTATCCGTTGGGCTATTGAGGATATGATCGCAAACAGCGGTGACAGCAGCCGAGCGTAAGTTTGGCAAACCCACTTAATTAAAAGATCGGAACTCAAGCGATAAGCGCGAGCGGAAGCGGGCGGGCATAGCGCACAGACGCGATGACGTGAACAGTTCCGGTTCCTTTAAGTCACGGGTGAAGGAACGCCATGGTACTGCTTACAAAACAAAATAACGTTTAAAAATCAGTTGAGAATATTTTTAATGTGGATATACCCAAAGAAAGAAGCCAGATTCTAGGCATGTTGTGGATTCATTCCCATGTCCATTTGAAAATAATAATATACTCAATTACTCATAGAAATACTACTACAATGAAAACGAGTTTAATTATGACGATGCTCCAAAGCCTTTCTGCCGTCCACCATCGACGGAACGGGCATTAGTTTAAGTTTAGGTTTAATTTGTTATAATTATTGTATGTTAACATAGTAGAGTATCATTCTATACCCCAACACCCATTGTATTTCGGGTATTTTCGACAAATTCAACGTGCTACGGCTTGGTTAATGATACTTTTTTCTTAGATTTAATTAGGTAATACAAAGTAACACAGTCAACCAATATTTTCACCGTGTGATACCAACAAGTCAAATATAGAGATTTCGTAAGCCATAGTAAAAACCGCTGACGATTTATTTATAAAATTTGTTTAATGACAATAGAGACGTAACTGTTTGTTTCAATTCAGCAGAAAATAAAAATTTACTTACTAATGTAGCAAAAGATAGAAATCTCTAAATGGGTAACTTTGAGTTAATTTACTTAAATAAATGTATAAACCATAAGAAAAATATGTTTTATTCTATCTCTACTTTTAACAGGTGTAATAATTTCATTGGCCATAACAAAGCACCCTCCGGAACTTTTATAAAACAACTTGTTGGTTACACGAAATTATTGTGACAGTTACCTACCGTTCAACTTGCTATCTTGATGGTTTCTCTACTCTCTTTAAATTTCATAATAAATGTTTTAGGTACATAGTTTATTTTAATAGTCGCTGAAATGTATTTTTAGTCTAACTTTTATGATAAAAATAGTATACAAAATGTATTAATAATTTTAATAGTTTGCAAAAGTTTTCAAATATTAGTACTAACTAAGAATCCTTACCTTTATCCACAGTCTAAAGAAGTACTAAAAACAAAAAAAACAAAATGCCTCAAATATAAGGACTTTTAAAAACCACGTAATACATACATTACCTAGCCTGACATTTTATAAAGCATCGAAATGCAAATTATATAGTAAGTACCTACTTAATTTTTTAAAAATGAATAAAATAACATAAAAACAGCAGTCAACGATCTGATCACAAAACATGAATACAAAACTCATGTATTGAATAAGTAAAGGAAACAACAAGTGTACATCAATACTCCACAACATCCTGCTCTCTTTTATATGTCTACCATTCGTCAAAATATTATGAATAAAATACTAGGCATAATCGTGGCGAAGATCTAATTACCAAACATAACACTAACCTGATGTATTGAAAATCATTGAATAAGTAAAAGACACAACAAGTGGATCACATCCTGCTCTTTATAACTACCATTTAATAAAATATTGTGATTTATATAAACCGCAAAAAAAGTACAAGCCAAATATCTAATTACCAAACACAAAACACGACACCAACCTGATGTATTAAATAGCATTGTAAAAGTAAAGGAAACAACAAGTGAATCACGTGCCGTTCTTTTCTTGTATCGCGACGTATCTGCGCCTAGTTCCGTTATGTGATAGCGTAATTATATGTTTTCCGCTCATCTCTTTTGTGGAGGGCTTGTATACTCACTGCTTCCTGTCTTGTGTGAGCGGTAATGTGGTTTAAAATACGGGAATAGCGATTTTTACTTATTTTTACAAAGTTTTATCTTCTATCTCTATCTAAATATATAAAAAGAAAAGGTGACTGACTGACTGACTGATTTATCAACGCACAACTCAAATCACTCAAATGACGGATCAGGCTGAAATTTATCACATATATTGTTTTTATGGTGTAATCATCCGCTTAGAAAGGATTTTTGTAAATTTAACCCCTAAGGGGGTAAAATAGCTTTTTCAAAAATCTAACTTAACGTGAGCGAAACCGGGGTTAAAAGCTATTATTAATTTATAAATAAAGTAAAAATTGATCAGGGTTAAAATTATAGTTGTCTTATTATACTATTTTCTTCTCTTACTCTTTCTCTTACCGTTTTCGTAGTTCATAACCGATGATTTTATTTAAAATCCCATGACAGCCTTTCAAAATGCAAACTATCTTTGTCAAAAAATCCCAGGATTTTTTCAGCGGTTAAGCTGTGAAAAGGAAACAGACCGACTAACAGATTAGAATAAGACAGGTTATTTTAGAATTTATAATATTAGTAGATATTTTTTTGTATTGTTCTTAGGGAATAATAATAAATACAAAAACTCTTATTAAATGGAGTTATTCGGATCATCATCGTATATAATGGGAAAGCAGTAAATCGCTCAAAGCTTAAGACTTGATGGTAGTCTATTAAATGTATGCAGTTTTATTGAAAGGGGAGATGTGATGTATGTAACTTTATTGGTTAACAATTTCTTTCCTTTGATTTTTTGATATTTTTTTCTTGAACTATAGAAATAAGAAAAGGGAGAAATACTTTCTATCTTTCAACAGTTCTATTTTATTACATTGCGGATTGCATGCTATATGCGGATGATCATAAAATATATACATCCCAAGAAATGCCTGATCGATTGTCTCGTTCGTGTGTTACATTAATTTTGGAATTTTTTTAATTTATCTTAACACTCAAATATTTTTAAAAATAGGTAGGAAATTAAGCACTACCTATCTATTTATTTTGCACCCAAAATGTCCAATTAGAAAACCTTCAACGGTCGTTTAAGGGTAACAGCAAATGTCACGCTTTGCAACCCTCAAGACTATGCAAACAGATGGCTATGGGAACATTATAGTTAAACCAGTATATCTTGATCTTCATTGCCACCTTTCTGTTACGTAAATAGAGTTCAATTTTAATTCATCTTACTATATCTGGACGGATATAGTTAAATACTTGTTCTTCATTGCAAATAAAATTAGTTCATAAATAAAGTGGTGCAAAGTTGTATATGGATTAACAAACGATCGGAAGGGTCTGTGCAGTTTTGATTATCGATTATAATAGCATGCCAATTGTGGCACACTGACATAAATAATGATCGCCCTTGATATTGCAATAGACCGATTAAAGGAACTTATGAATTTTAAACAACACTGAGTGCGATATGTAGATTTATTTTATTGGCTACTAGCTGATTCCCGCGACTTCGTCCGCGTGAGATAAGTTTAGAGTGACTTGCTATCTCCGATAATATTTAGTAGATCTTCACCAAAATTGGAAATAATATTTCTAATAATAGTTTATAATAAAGAAAGACGTGTGGCACTCGACGACTGCCGCGGTATAGCTATTGCATAGCAATTTTTATCAACGCCATCTAGCGGCTCACCGTAGAGGAGTCTCTGGATTCGGTCTCCACGCTGGCCCGCGATAGAAGCTATGCAATAGCTTAAAAAAGAATTATCAAATTCGGTTCAGATTTGACAAAGTTATGGAGCAAACTCAACAAACAGTTTCATCCCCTATCCCGGATAAACCTTATTGTTTATCAGGATAAAAAGTATCTTATATATTGACTCGGAGTATTAGCTATCACTATACCAACTTTCAATCAAATCCGTTCAGTAGTCTTCGCGTGATGCACGCACAGACAGACAGACAGACACAAAATTTAAAAAAAATTGTTTTGGGCTCAGATAATAAAGCATCCTACGATTAAAATTTTCAAAGTATATTTAATGTACAGAATTCGTCCCTTTACAGTTTTATTATAAGTAGATACCTAAGTATAGATAAAGTGCCAATAGACGGAACGCACAGTTATTTGTTTAGTTATTACTATTCCTAGCAGAAATCTACATTTACATTTAATAAATAACAAATCAAATTAGAAACTTTGTCTGGTGGGAAGCTTTGACCGTGGCTACTTACCACCTTACCGTCAAAGACGTGTCGCCAAGCGATTTAACGTTCCGGCAAGATGGCGCGTAGAAACCGATTAGGGGTATGCGTTGAATCTACACTGCAATACTCTTTCCAAGCTAGCCCGCATCTTAGACTGCATCGTCACTTACCATCAGGTGAGATCAAGGCATGCGGCTACATTAACGGGATTCGGCGAATAAAAAAAAATATTATGTTCGTCACATGTTAAAAAATGAATTTGTTACAATTTTCCAAATCGGTCCAGGCGTCTTCGCGTAATCGTGGAACATACATTAAAAAAAAGATTCCGACAAATGGAGAACCTCCTTTTTTGGAAGTCGGTTAAATATTTAATCGGTAAGAAAAGTCCATTGTTAAATCTCAATTTGCCAAAAGGAATAGATCAATGCCGACAGATCATCTTCAGGTAGCCGTCTTTCAATATCGTGACATGAAAAAAAAAGGATGACCTACTTCAAAATTCGCACCTTTCTCTGAGAAAGAGTTCCTTTGATTGGTACCACCTTGCTTGCATATGGCACTTTAACCCGCATGGATTTCGGTTTATTTACGGCAAAAAAGGACATTATAAGACTGTAATGTATAGACCGCAATCTTACTCAGCTCAGACTCAGCTTTGTCTGGTGGGAGGCTTTGGCCGTGGCTAGTTACCACCCCATCGTCAAAAACGTGCCGCCAAGCGATTTAGCGTTCCGGCACGATGGCGTGTAGAAACCGATTGGGGGTATGGGTTGAATTTACACTGCTATACCCCTTTTAAATTAGCCCGCTACCATCTTAGACTGCATCGTCGCTTACCATCAGGTGAGATCGCAGTCAAGGGCTATTTTGTCATCGAATAAAAATAAAAAAAGACGTGTGTCACTCGGGGACTGCAATAGCTTTACCGCGGCGGCTTTATGCAATAGCATAGCAAAATGCGCCATCTAGCGGCTCACAGTAGAGGAGTCCCGTGTCAGGTTATTTTCGTTACGGAATTTCTGGATTCGGTCTCCACGCTGGCCCGCGATAGAAGCTATGCAATAGCTTAAAAAAAAGACTCAAGACAGAGTTGAAACGAGACAGATTTATGTCAGAGCATATTTGTGACTCGTTTTAACCTCTATCTGTCTGAGCTAAGTCAGAGCACGCTTTTTAGATTGCAGCATAAGATTCGAACAAAACAAAATTTACAGCAATGAATTTCTTTTTGGAATGTTTGGTAGAGGAAAATCTTACGAACTGCCTAGCTGATGCCCGCGACTTGGTTCGCGTGGATTGAGGTTTCCCGCGGGAACACTCTTTTTCTCCGGGATAAAAGTAGACTATGTACTATTTATTCCAGACTATAATCCATGTGTGTGCCAAATATCAGCCAAATCGCTTTAGTCGTTGCGGCGTGATTGAGTAACAAACATACATCCATCCATCCAGATTTTGTTTTCAAATTTCCCTTTTCCATAAGGTTATGGCCAATAATAAAAGTTAAAAAAGTATTTTTTGTTATTTAATTAAT
Source organism: Hipparchia sbordonii (assembly GCA_038048805.1). Taxonomy (NCBI): domain Eukaryota; kingdom Metazoa; phylum Arthropoda; class Insecta; order Lepidoptera; family Nymphalidae; genus Hipparchia; species Hipparchia sbordonii. Next base: position 4,875,555 of record CM076111.1, on the reverse strand, counting down.
AGGTATTATTGTCCATCCAACAATTAACACCGTCTTTTGAAACGCTTGCTCGTAGAAAAAGAGATAGTCGTACTTAAGAAGTACCTGCTAAGTATGTAGGTACTCTACTTTCTAATTCCTTCTAAAAATCTCATATTATTAATATTATAAACCTTCCTTACTAATATTATAAATGCGAAAGTGTGTTTGTTGGGTTGTCCTTCAATCAACAAAGCTACGGATCGACGTGACCTTTTTGCATACGTATAGTTGGGGACCTGGAGAGTGACAGAGGCTACTTTTTATCTCGGAAAATTAAAGAGTTTTCGCGGGATTTTAAAAACTAAATCCACATCAAAAGTCAAAATTAAATTTATTTATTATTTACACATTGGCTAAATACAAAGAAAAAAAAATGGGCGAAGATGCTCTACATTAATTTCTTTGCAATTTTAAACGCATCTGCGAAGCGCGTGCGTTATTCGAAAGATGTTTCGCGCATGATCGATGACTGTTTTTTTTATTGTCAGATTAAACCGTAGAGCCTGCTACCGATGAACAATTAATCATTATAAACAATGATTTTGTAAAATAAACAAAACTATTATAACTAGTATAATATATACAACGTGTATTGAAACTCCGAAATAATACTGAAGGAGGTGAATGTGCACGTGAAACTGAACAACTTTCCCCGAGGAACATAGGTCGAAATATGAAAAAAAAATTTTACCTCCCATAGCAAATCAATCAGCTGATCGTCAATTTTGTATGGGAGGTCCACATTTTTTTTTTTTCACATTTCGACCTATGTTCCTTGGGGAAAGTTGTTCAGTTTTATGAGCACATTCACCTCCTTCAGTATTATTTCGGATTTCAATACACGTTGTATACTTTGAGTTCAATGATTCAAATTCAAAATTATTATTTTTAAATAAAAAAGTTGGCCTACAGCAAATGCTGTAGGCCAACTTGTGAATCTTATCACAACAACAAGTCAAGGCTCTACCACCAGTCTAGTTAATAAAGTATATAAATAATATTTCACCGTCCCACAACAAGTCAAAAACATTTTATCTACTTTTTAACCGACTTCTTACTAACTCTTCTCCAAAAAATTGTTTCTAACTAGGAGGCTGTCATTTAATTGTTAGTAGAACCGTGAATATTTTTTTTTAGACGAGCTCTTCTATACCTATTTATTTCAATGATTACAATGATATTCGGAGTTTTTTTTTTTTTTTTTATTCGATGACAAGATAGCCCTTGACTGCAATCTCACCTGATGGTAAGTGACGATGCAGTCTAAGATGGTAGCGGGCTAACTTGGAAGGGGTATAGCAGTGTAAATACAACCCATACCCCTAATCGGTTTCTACACGCCATCGCGCCGGAACGCTAAATCGCTTGGCGGCACGTCTTTGACGGTAGGGTGGTAACTAGCCACGGCCAAAGCCTCCCACCAGACCAGACCAGAGACAATTTAGAAATTATAAATTCCTAAATTGCCCCCGCCGGGAATCGAACCCGAGACCTCCCAGTTATAAGACCACAGCGCTCACCACTGCGCCAGGGAGGTCGTCGAAAGTTGGTTTTATTAGGACTTAAAAATATAGCGTCAAATAGAAAATTAAGAACAAGACGCGTTCAAAATTTGAAATAAACCGCCACTTGGATGCGGCGCGTCACTTTTCCCCATACTGCATACGCGTCGTACGTATCGCAGTAGACGCAACCCCCGCTAAAGGTGTGCGTTGCCGCTTACACAGGGGGGCCACCACCCCTATTATCTTTAACATTTTGAAGTCTGTTTGCAAGATAAAGGCAAAGGGAGCCGGGGGGTGATTTTCTTTATTCTTCACCCGGATTTATTATTATTTTTTAGATATTATTACTGTGATTGTGCGGCCGGCGCGTGCGCACATGTCCCGCCACCCTACGTTCGAGCGTAATGTAATGCTCTTACGCGTTTTTGTATTTACTTTCCTCTATTGTTCGAGGATTATTGAAGGTTACTTTAGCAGTTCTTATATTTTCATTTCGTATTTTAATTTATTTTCATGCTAACTTTTACCCGCGACTCCTTTTATCTATTTATTTATTTCTTAATTAAATAATATTATTGTATATTTTAATTCTTTTTAAAAGTAAACTTTCTATTTTTATTATGTCAATCATTCATATAATTTGTATATACATTTCCCTATGCTACCCTAGACTTTAATAGCCTGGTAATAGCACACTTTGCGAAAACTTTTTAATTCATTCATAAAAATTCGTGTAGTACATCTGCTTTCATAGTACCTACACATTTTTCTTTTGTCGAACCAAAATGTTATATTTAGTAAGTAGGTAAATCCTCCCTCAAGGAGATAGTGAAAAAATTAAGAATTCTAATTGAAAAAAGCATTTAAATCAAAACTCTAGTTATAAAATTGATTCACACAAAATCTATTTCGTTTGGTTACAATAGAATAAGAAAGAATTTCACCTAACATTGAAATCAATCTTTTGACAACGTCTTAAGGTTCGGTTTGTTTCTGAGAGAAACTTAACGAGTGAAAAAATACTCGAAACAGCTGATTTTACGTTCGCACCTTACCGTAAAAAGTTACTTCAAGCGATAAAATATCTTATTTTCTCAAGAATGGAGTTCTTATTTAAAAATAAGAGCCGTTGTAACTCGTAAGGTTCTTGAACCACTTAAGGCGTTTATGAAGTTCAATCTATTTTAAACCATCCCCATTTATGAAATAAAGTGTGTTTTTCCTTGAGCTGTGTCTAAAGGCACGTGTTTGAAGATAATATCTATGCACATGTTGTTTGATCCGGTATTAATGTGTTTTGTGGGCGTATCAGATGTCCTGCTTTCAAGGCATGGCGCTTAAGACAATAGTTTCCAGGTGGTTCGTCGGTCACTTTGTAGAAAGTGTTTCCTTATTTGCCTTTTCATGTTTTATCTTGTTTTATACGTTAATGTTCTTTTAGTTTTAACGAGAGCTTTATATGAATCTCGGTAGATAGTAGATACTAGATAATTAACTGAATTGCTTTTTCTATGTCTAATGTAATCTCATTTAAATCGTTTGTCTTAACGCCGACAAATGAAAAAAATAAGTACTTATATGGGTAGTTCTACGATAAGAGGTAACTTGTGCGGCAATCAGTTTAAAATAAAAATTTTACTTTATATGTTGTTATTTTTTGCAATGAAACACATCACCTAAATGTACTTTATTAAATAACATCACGATTCAATGCCTAATTAAAGTATATTTTTCTGAAATTCCTTATAAAGTCTAAAAAAGTCTCTAACCTGGCCTGTCCCTTTGTCGTTTTCAGTTTAATTTGAAACGATACATACTTTTTTTGTAACAGTTATTAAACTAAAGTATGTTAAACACAAATTTCAATAAATGTATTTAAGTATTGTTAAGGAAAAATAGAAAAATATTTATTTATTTGCAATATATTTTGCACTTTACTTTTGTCCCAATGTTTTTGGGTATCTACTCTAGAAAATTTCATTCCGCTACTACAAACACTAATATAAAACGGCCATATTCCAAAAATTGCTCAAAGTCATCTACGGACGTGAAGTTAGTAATGCAAAACACGTGAGCCGTTAAGAGCGCCGTTATTTGTTAGTTGTTGCGACCGTTGATTCGAAGTAGTCGTTTCGCGAGGTCATTGTGTCTCTCACCTGGCAAGTCATAAAAGTTATATTATTCATTCAATTTATTTGCATTTCCTGGTCTAATTTAATAATGATGGACTAGTGAAAGTGTGATACATAATGTACCGAAAAACTTCTTATGTCAATTAAAACAATACAATTTATCATGAAAACGTCTCTCACCTGCCATATTTCACCTGGCAAGATAAATGTCAGGAGAGAAACTTGTTGACCAGGAGGAATAAGGTTAGTGCAAACAAACAAAGTCAATAAAGTCAACAAAGTCAACAAAGACAAAAAAGTCCAAAAAAGTCAAAAAAGAAAAAAAAAAAATCAAAAAAAGTCAAAAAGTCAAAAACCATCAAAAATGTCAAAAAAGTCTTTTTTGACTTTTTTTGAATTTTTTGACTTTTTTGAATTTTTTGACTTTTTTGAATTTTTTGATTTTTTAATAAAATATGCATAAAATGACTTGCCCTTACGTGAAAAGATAAATAAATAGGACAAAAATCGTAATATAAGTGTTAAATGAAAAAACAGCTACTTGTCTCCGTAGCCGTATTCTCTATGGACTTAGAACCTCTTATCGTAGAATTACCCGTATATTAAGCCCAAATTAGACGGTATACCGTTCATCGTTCATTTTTGCGTTGAACGATGCACGGTGAACAGTCGGTGTTAAGAGTTAAGACCATTCATTTTCGATGACTCAGCGGTGAAGTCTCGAAAATGAAAGCAAAACTCTCGAAAAATGAAACGTCTAATTTGGCCTTTACTCTAATTAGTTGTATGAGCTACATCTAGATAAGTCTTTCTTACTAATACTATCATTAGTCATAATAAAACGGAGTGTTTGTTTGTCAGTTTGTCCGTCAATCATGCCGCAACAGAACTACAGATCGATGTAACTATAGTACCTATATTGTTAACTATTATTTCTCACAGTTTCAATTAAATTTTTCAATAACAAAAATGAAAAGAGAGAAAGGAGACATCTTAAGAGAGAAAGGACACCTGATGGTAAGTGACGATACATCTTAGACTGCATTGTCACTTGCTCTCAGGTGAGTTCGCAGTGAAGTTCTTATCATCGAATAAAAAAAAGAGACTTAAATATTAGCTTTTAGTACATAATATAAAAGAAAATAATTTCTCCTCGATTCCGATCTAAATATATAGATATAGCATATTCGGGTAAAAAAACAGTGAATGTTTAAAAATCGAATATCGATCCAACATGGCGTCTAATCCTACAGACGCGGCACTCAGCGCCCACCAGTACACTACACTACACTTACGCCAACTTGCGCCCCTCGCCACCTTTGACCCTGCGCCGGCGCAGCTGCAGCTAAGATGGCTACCACAGGGGAGTGCCGATCGATACGCTATCCTTAGTAACAAGTAACAATCGATGTTTCTGAGGATGGTGACTGGTGAATTATTGCTAAATGTTTAGGATATGAGGAATATGGTGATGTCGGTAATTTTGATAGAGTTTTACCGAAATTCTGGCATTCACAGATATGAACTCGTATATCATACGAGTTGAAGTACCTTTTTACGTAAGTAGGTATTGTTAGTGAGAACTGGCATAGGTAAGAATCTTATCTAGGTACCTAGGTAGGTACTGTTGTTCGCTTGAACTTTTTAAGACTATACCTAGAGACTAGTGACGATACTATCAGTGAAGAGTACCTACCTATTTATTTATACATAAAAAATTGAAAAAAAAAAAAAAATTATCTTGCATTTTGTACAAATCAACTGCTGAGTTTATGTTTTCTCAGCATACTGTAGTAGCCTAAGCACGAACATTTTAACTTTCGAATAGTAAACGTGAAGTTAACGTCAGCAAAAAATTGTGTATGAAAATGACAGGATCCTGTTCTTTCCGAAAATCTTTTCTATGGTATGGTGGTTAGGTATGACTCTAGTTGCAAAACCACAAGTTTACTTTAAATCATCGGAATATTGTACATATCAAAAACAAAATCAATTGGTGTAAATCGCTTATCGGATGACAACAACACTACAAAACAAGTCAAAAATAGAAAGCCAATTACTGAGAGTTGAAGCAGGCAAGCAAAGGATTCAAAAAGCCATAGACAGGCTTTGTCGTGCACCTTTGATTACCTTGGCCCGGCTGGACAGGGTAGATAAAGACAATATACAGATAGAAATGAATAAAAGACTAGTTTTGTTTCCATTTCGCTTTCATAGACGCGAATGCGATTCTTTTATATAACGTTAAACAACTAGCTGCCTCAAAACATTGCAGAAAAGATTACGCTTTGTTCTTGACTTTTAAGGCATTTCATTTTATCTGCCAGAATGCGAAATATGCCTAGTAGTTACTTGCACTTTAAACTTTTAATGATCTCAATTTTTTTTGCCTCGCGATTTAAATTTACAGAACTAAAAACAATGCATCCGATACTTCAAAAGTTGGAAGTCTGGAGCGTTCATCTCGCAACTATTAATTAGTAGTCCCCGATCGCTTCGTAATCAAGCATAAAATTAAACCTTGGCACACGCCAAGCGCCCAACAAAGGTAAGGGTGTGTCCACACTGCGGTACCTTATGGCATAGCAATTTGTTCAAGACATCTGGCCTCACACCTGCCCGCACCCCTCTTACACGCACTCCATACCGATAGTTACTTTTCGAAAATTCCAAAACAATTTTCAGTTCAAAATTATAGCTTGATAACTCAACGAATAAAGTTCAAAATTCATCTGGGTTCAAATTAAAAAATGCGAGCAAGTTACCGGTGTATTATGGTTTTGGCACGAGGTCCAATGCCCCTGTCATTCATCGTAACGTGTTCGCTCATTAAAATTCGGAAATGACGAACAGTTTTTCGAGTCCAATTGTTCTAGACGCGGTCAAGCGAGACTTTAGGTCGGTAAATGATTCGTATGTTTGCTCATTAGAAGTCGCTAGTTCCGACCGGTGACTAAAAGTTTTAATTTGCTTCCCGTCCGCAGATGTAACTGGCATCGTTCAATTAGTCGGATGTCGCATCTATCAAGCGATGTTTGTCCACTAGACTCTCGCACGTCAATCTCAATAGCAGTGTTTCACAACACAATCACTACGTAAACGCGCAGCGTACGTTCATTCACACACTTACACGCACAAGACGCCGTAAGGACTGCATTGTCAAGGTGTGCGTGCCCCATTCAAGACGCGGTGAGACGATCTCCTTACGTCACTTCCGCTGACGTCACCCGTCTTATAAGTGGGCGTGTGAGCGACGCTTTACCATGCTTTTTATATTTTGACAGCTCGCGGCGATACTTGTTCGACGACGAGACAAGTGAAGGGTTCTTCGGGAATCCGATAACGTGTAATTTTGTCTCGGTTTCAAAAGAATTCCATTTAGCATTATAAAGAAGTATCAAAATATTAAATGTTTATTGGTTAAACGCTTTCGGATATTGCTTTTTAAAGTGATATTGCTTTTATATCAAAAATTCTTTTTTCGACAAAAGAGGTGGAGCTTTCAAAGCTACCCCTATATGAATTGAGTTAAGACTTCAGATCGAGCTGATTTCGTTAAAATATGTATTAACCCAATTAACAAAGAAATGTTTTATCTATATTCATATACTGACATCAAGAACATCACATCTCAGTTAACACGTATAAAGGAACTGGCAACAGCATCCGGTGTTCTGCGAAAAAATATATTTAATTCGAGTGTCACTAGAGTCCAAGGATGCGGGACGCTATGCATGGCGGTAATTTGGGCCAAGTAGACCAATTCCAGTCTATTGTGCAAGCAAGAATAGCTCCTTCTTTGGAACGCCCGCATCATTGCAAATAAATATTAATATCAGTGTTGACTGATCCTCGAAGTTCATTGTCCCAGTTTTGAAGTATTTTGAATGTTATTTAAGAAACAAATATGTTAGGCTCATGTTTAAAAATTAGATGTGAGGTCAGGGGCCGCTAGAAGGGGAAAGTGGAGGTGGCTGTGGGTAGGGTTTTAGTGTTTTAAGAGAAAGGTGTTCTAAGGCGTGATTAGTTTAGGAGTGATAATTCCCGTTTCAGGACTGAGTCCAATAAATAGTATTTTCTTAAAACATTATATTGTGTTGACTTACCTATTACTTACAATGGATTAATGTTTAAGATTAATAAGGGTTATTTCTTTGACTTTTTGACTGGGAAATGCTAAAATGGAAAAATATTTTTAAAAACTTTATACGATCAAAAAATAATATACCTTCCTACAACATACTATAAGTACTTAGTAGATGGGATCTGCTATCTCTCCTTTGAACATTTAAAGATCTCACACATAAATATGTCTCTGAAATGCTGCGAGATTTATGCTAGAGCATGCTCTGACTCAGATCAGATTCAAGATAGAGGTTAAAACGAGACACAAATATGCTCTGACATAAATCTGTCTCGTTTTAACTCTGTCTTGAGTCCGAGCTGAGTGAGAGTGCGGTGTACCTATAGGTTTCCAGCCTAGTGTCAAGCATTCAAAAAAATACTCACCTCCACCCAATTTAGTTTTTTGAAGCTTCACTGTGGAAGCACTGTATACATAGCTTAGTTTGGTTACTTAATGTAAAATTATTTTATTTTTTGAAAAGAGCAACTGCTGAGTTTCTTGCCGGTTCTTCTCAGAAGAATCTGCATTACGAACCGGTGGTAGATTTGTGACGTGTCATAAGTGAAATAAATAAATTTTGAATTTGAATTTAGTACCAATCTGTCAATTGTCCATTCCATCCCGTGCCCATATATCTATTAATAGTTTAGAATTTGACGTTTTGAAAGATTTTCGATACAAACACTGACAGAATGTCTTACCTATTCCTCTGTTAAACGTTACTCGGCAATCGTGAAATTGGCTAAAGACTTATCCTTATAATCCTAACAAAGTCGAACCGATAAAACTCGAATTAAGACATCTGCAGGGAACATAAAAGATTTTTTGCAAGCCACTTGTGCAAGTTGAGCTAATCTAAAGTATACCAAGTATAACACGTAGATCTAATCTAACCAACTTCGAAAATTACAGGCGTTTTAGTCCGAGATAACTGGACTATGTGTTTGCTTGATTCTTTTCTTTATTTGTTAGAGGAAACTTTTGAAATAATTTGTGAATTGTGATCAATTTCAATGAGAGAAATAATTCTGTTTTTTTTATTCAATGACAAAATAGTCCTTGACTGCGATCTCACCTGATGGTTAGGAACGATGTAGCCTAAGATGGTAGCGGACTAACTTGGAAGGGGTATGGCAGTGTAAATTCAACCAATACCCCTGATTGACTCAAACTGTACCTTTTATTGACTAAATGATATTATATTTTAAGGAATAAGTGTACTGTAAGTGTAATAGATTGAACTGCAATTAATAAAGTAAAAAAAAAAATTCAACAACTTATGTAGCTTACGGCAGATGCGTTTGTATCTAAATTATGACAAAAGTTCTAACTTCTAATAAATCGGTGGCTGAATCGACACTTCCGGTTCTTAAGGGGTACCGCTATTATTGAGGACAATTAGCCTCTTGAATGAAGTAATAAAGTATCGGTACACGCCTTAACACCTGGTCTCCCGATGAATCTTTATGGGTTTGTAATTATTACCATGTTTACAAATGTTAGCGGGTATTTTACAAACGAGATTTATTAGGCAATTTGGCATTGAAAAACGTCAATAATGGACCGAGAGTTGGTTTGTAACTTAGAATGGCGAAATATGTAAAGGTATGCTCAACTAAACTAGGCTAAGCTAAGTTTAAGTTAAGTTTTCAAAAAAACTAACTTAGCTTAGCCTTCGTTCATATAATGCAGTAGCTACTAAGCGAGGCTATGCAAACCAAGTATGAAAAGACGTCGAGCTAAGCTATAGCTTAGCTTAGCTTCGTTCTCACGTCCGCGGGACATATAAAACATCCCGCGGGATGCACAACAACAGGACACAACATTAAACAACCGAGAGATGACCTGAAGAGATAAAATATCTCTTCTGGTCTATATGCAAAAAAATTAAGTCGATCCGTAGCTTTATTGCGACTTGATAGGAAGAGAAACTAACCAAGAAACATACACGCATTTATGATTTTAATAACGATTAGTAAAGTTGTTTTTTCTTAAAGTAACACGTGCCAATAACCTGACCACCAGCAGCTGAAAACAATTTGTTGAACCTTTGAAGCATAGACAAAACAATATAACTCTTCCTTAAAACACTTATCGATAAGACGTCACTAGATATCGATAGGATCTACATACGGGCCCACGTGCGGTCGGCGGGACCACCCGGAGAGCGCGCGTGCGATCACCGTTTTTTATGCAACCAATCTTGCACCCGTATGCCAATCGATTCGAGAATCGATATTGAACGGTGATTCTTTGACAGTTAACTTTTTTTTTTACTTTCAAAACTTTTCTGGCTCAGCTTTAGCTCAGTTCAGCTTAACTACTGGCTGAGTTACACGAAACCATAATCCTTACTAATATTATACAAGCAAAAGTGTGTTTGTTTGTTGGTTTATTGATTTATTGGTTTATTCATTTGTTCGTTTGATATAGTTAGTTGAAGACCTGGAGAGTGACATAGGCTACGTTTTATCCCGGAACATTGAAGAGTTCCCGAGGGATTTTAAAAACTAAATCCACGCGGACAAAGTCGCGGCCATCAGCTAGTATAAATAAAATAAATAAAATATTCTTCATAATTCTTAAAATAAAAAAATGTGTTTAATTACTTATTTCTTTTAATGAATTTAAAATCCATGAAGACGTCGCGTCCACACTGCTTGTGGATATGATGTGAATTATCTTTAAGAATGTCTCCTACTTTTACCAACTTTAAAGGAGGAGAAAGGCGATTTTATAATATGCGTTTTTAATCGAAATGTGTCTTTGTTACAGATCCAATCAAAAAGCCGCGGGCATTTTTCACGTTGGATAGTACCTCAAAATCATATTAATGGTGAGAATATTTAAATTAGTATTTATATTGGTAATATCTATTTATAATATGAAAATTTAATAGCCAATAGGTATTAATTGATTTATTGCTTAAATTTTGTTAGCAACTAAGAGCATCTCAAACGTGAGTGTTCTTTGACATTTTGCAAGACACACTGACCTCCATATTTAATCTATGATTAACACTGGACTTGCAGTCCCTGTATAAATGACAGCCTAAATTATGGATCAATTTGAAGCGGCACATTTGACATACGAGTGACTCTGGAACTAATAATATTGCAAATGGCGTACCGAACTCTATGATTAATCTATGAAATCATACAACAACAACAATAAAATCATAGATTAATCACTCGTATCTGTTTTGTGCTTTCAGCGCCAAATTGGTGTCAATCAAATAGGTCCAAAAAAATGACAACAGCAAGTCCAGTGTTATCATAGATTAAATATACAGGTCAGTGCTAAGATACGATTTGATAATTAATTGACATCTTGTATGGACAAAATGTCAAAAAGACGAAGTAAGAAAATGAATTTTCCATAATTTAAGAAAAACTCGTTCGTTACAGTTTGCGTTAACAGTTTTTTGTATGGAAAATTTATTTAGTTCAAAATTTGATTTAAATTAACAAGATTAACTCCACCACTCTATCATATTATAATTATTTCACAGTCTTTCACAACTGGCCTTTTCACTAAATATTTACCTTGTATACAACTCATGAGGGCGTGTGAGCTTTACTTGTGGTTACGTCGTGTACAATGTACATGCACATTGCGTAAGTATGCGTGTCTGTCCGGAGCTTAGATGAGAACGGTCAGGCGCGAGAAAACTCTCGCTCCCATTTATATAGATACGACACACACATTAAGCCACGCGCCCTCATGAATTGCAAGAGCTATAGTTTAAATCAACTTACTCGTGAGTACATTTTCCAGCAACTTTCCAAAACCAAGCAAAACGTCTGATGATTTAAATTAATTCCGCAGTAAACTAAATGAGTTTTGTTATAAAAATTAGAGCTACCAACAAAAATTTTCATAGAAAAAGTTTATTTATTATCATAACACTATCTAGTTTTAACACATGCCTCGCCTGTAAGCTATTCAGCTATCTGCAGTTTATTTGCTATGTACTGGACAGGGTTGCCACCTTAGTTTTAGGAATTTACAACTGTAGGAGACTTTCTAAGAATTTGTAAAAAATATATATAAAGTAGCATAAGTGGATATTAACTACTTTAAATAATGCTATTGCAATACGGACTTTTATTTTATTCATTTATTAAGAACTCTAGTAAAGTAGTAAAAGAGTTCTCTATCATCTATTAGGTACGAATTCAAGTCAAAAATAATTAAGTTTTTATTGCATTTTTGGTAATTATTTACGTTAATAATATTATGATAATCATGCAAATCTCTAAATCCGAAAAATAAAGTGAAATGCATAATTTTGACTGTATAACGATTACAAAATTTACTACAGAACTTGAGTTTACGTCATGAGTGTTGGTGACATTTTTGTATGGAGGAAATGTCAAAACTCAAATAATGCTAATTGATGTTCATAAACGTTATGAGATTTCTGTATTCCGACGTAAATGTGTAGTTATTTCTTCCTCCGTGCGGAATCCAAAGTACCGTTTACCAAAATAGAGCACGTTAAAGTAGGTATAAAATAGAAAAAGTGGCATCCCTAAACTGCCAGCGCACGCCGGTTCAGCGCCGGAATAAAACCGACAGGATTTTGCACAACCGTATTTTGTCTGCAGGCTGACAGGGGTGGACATCGCATGAATTTTCAAATAATCAGACGAACCTGCATCGAAGTAATAAAAGGGTTGACAATTCAATTTTATAACTATTCGGGAAGCTCGGCAAAAAAGGTGCTTTATACGTCATGCCTATCTACTTATTAATTTTTTTTCGTAGAACTTTTGTTGAAAATGAAGTCTATATTTAATACCTACGAGTTTTTTTTTTGTAGATTACTAGCTGTTGCCCGCGACTTCGTCCGCGTCAATTTCTGTTATTATGATCGCGATTATGGATAATTTTCCCCGATTTTGCAACGTTTTTCACTGATGCTTCGCTCCTATTGGTCGCAGCGGGATGTTATATAGCCTAAAGCCTTCCTCGATAAATGGTTTATCCAATACAAAAATAATTTTTCAATTCGAACCAGTAGTTTCTGAGATTAGCGCGTTCAAACAAACAAACTCTTCAGCTTTATAATATTAGTATAGATGTGTAAGTTATCTTATTTCATACTAGATGATGACTTCGTCTGCGCGGATTAAAGGTTTTGATTCCCGCGGAAATTGTTTAATTTTCCGGGATAAAACAGCCTATGTGCTGCTGATGTGCTATTCTGAAATTATTCGCTATTGTGTTGTGATTTTTCATCAAAATCCGTCCAGTAGTTTTTGCTTAAAAGGATCACATCCATCCATCCATCCATTCATCCTCACAAACTTAGGATAAGTACGAATGTTAATAGGATGATGTAGGATGATTATGATTGGCAAAAAATTGTCTATTGATAGAGTTGAAATAGCTCTTGATTACTTTTAATTTTTATCTGTATGTAACAGCCAATTTTAAAGCCGTTCGAAATTCGAAAATCGATTAACGAAAGATAATTTTCAAACACGGTGTTCGGAAATACAAACATGAAGCTATAAAGCAGAACATTAATCAAGAACAACGCAGTTTTGAATATCGAACGCCAAAAGCGATGTTATCTGATATCAATGCATAGCCGTTACGTGAATTCGAGCCAGTATTTCACAAAAGGAAATGCGAATTTTCTTGATACATACAAGGTGTTGAATTTATAATACATTGAGTACTATTCTTAGGTAGACTTACATTGGTCGTATTGAATGGTAAATTTTTTCTTTTTTCTTTTATTTGATTTTAATACTTGTCGGTATATCGATAATACCAACTCTGTATGTCTACGTATTTAGCCAATAGGTACTGCAGTTTGAACCACGACTTACGATAGTCTTCTAATAGCAGTAGTTAACGAAAGCTTGTCTTAATCAGATATTTTGCTTAGATTTCTCTAGTTTTTTGTAAATTTCTCTAGTTATTTAATATACATAATAATATTTTTCTACGGCTCTTAATCTTTCTAAATATATTTTTTCTCTAGATGATGCCCGCGACTTCGTTCGTATGGATTAAGGTTTTTGATTCCCGCGGGTGCTCTTTAATTTTCCGGGATATAAAGTAGCCTAGAACTATCTCCATTCCAAATTTCAGCCAAATCTGTTCCGTAGTTTTTGCGTGAAAGAGTAACAAACATACACACACGCATTTAAACTTTCGTCTTTATCATATTAGTATGATGTGACAGTGTGATAGTTTCTATAATATGTGGCTGATTTCTTGCAATAAGAAAAATGTAGTTACTGAAAGCTGGAAGGAAAAAAGGCGTGTGGCACTCGGGGACTGCCGCGGTAAAGCTTGCATTGCATTGCAGCATTTTTTATCAAAGCCATCTAGCGCCATCTAGCGGCTCACCGAAGAGGAGTCCCGTGTCAGGTTATTTTCGTTACGGAATTTCTGGATTCGGTCTCCACGCTGGCCCGCGATAGAAGCTATGCAATAGCTTAAAAAGCAAGTTCTTACTATAAATCATATTATAACTTGATACAAACGATGTTTAAATGTGTAAAATATAATCAACCATAAACAAACATGATTGGAAATTAAATTTAAATCAATATAATATGTAGTTTTTTCCAAAACATAAGTCATGCTAAATTCGACTAATATTCACCTCTCCTCTCCAAATAAGTATAAAGCATGTGTTAATTTGGGGATTGACCCGTTGACCTTTCGTTTTCAGTCACCTTTAATTAACCGTTGCGTACGCTACTGAGGCTCCTTTACCTACAACTTGGGATTTAAAACGTCCCTACCAAATGGAACCTACGAGTAAATAGTTACTTGGTGGAGCCTAGATTACCTCCAGTTTTGTTGGCAGGCTAAATGCGGGTAAATTTTCGTGGTGCCCTGGCAACTTTTCACCTATTAGCGACGTGTCTGCAGAGTTGATCAATCAGGCTAAAGGGGAACAGGGCCTTAAATAGAAGCTGGATTTTGTTTCCAACTTCACCCGTCGTGAAGGTTGGATACATTTTTAACATTTACATTGACTGTGGACGAAAACTATTTCTAGTTCTGTGCTTTTTAGTTCCCAAGTCGGGCTTAAGTAGGGGAGAAGTGGCATGAAAGAGCCAGTTTACTAAACGACTCAAAAAAATACACTTTTAACGAAAGAAATGATGATTTTTTTCTCTTAAATTATTGTTCATTTATTAAACTAGGTAATTTCATGCGAAAAAATCTTAAACACTATGAAAAAATCAACGAAATATTCATTTTAAAAAAATGTGTCTTTCGGCTCTTTCATAACATTTCGGTATTGAAAGAGCTACTAACATTTATGAAAGAGCCAGTCTGTATTATAAAGTGTAATTGTGAAAATTATATAAAATAATAATAATTGCACTATTAAAAAAAATCAAAAAGGCGATCCCTTCAAATCCTTTTTAAAAATTAATGATATTTTTAAGCAATTTTTAATTCCGTCATTAATTTTAAGTAATTTTAACAAACGCGTTAATCTTAACATATTATTCAGATTAGATTATTTTTTAGTGGATGATGGCCTACGACTTCGTCCGCGTGGATTAAGGTTTTTTGATTCCCGCGGAAACTCTTTAATTTTCTGGGATAAAAAGTAGCCCAATTATTAACCAGTGTATAATTTCTCTCTATATATATATCTAGTATTTTTGCGTGAAAGAGTAACAAATACACACACGCACACACACACATACACACACACACACGCGCGCACACACACACACACACACACACACACACACACACACACACACACACACACAGATATACACACATACACACATACAAACTTTCACCTTTATAATATTAGTGTGACGTGAAGTGTGATTAATAAAAATCTTTAAAATTAAACAAAGTAAGAATAAGTATTCGGAATCGTAACCGTAGGGGTAGAGGTTAAATGGGGAGATGGTCTGATAATCTGGTCTGTTACAAGCTCATTCTCTTGGTGAAAGTGTGTTGATCTTAAGTTAATTTCAATATTTTCCTTATCCATGTTCACTTCAATACCTTCGTTAGACTGTGACAGATGGCATATGAAGATAAAATTCGTCTTCATTAAATTTATTAGAATTTAAGGGGTAAATTCCCTATGACAGATATGCTTCCTTTATAAGTTGCCAAACTTGAAAAATAGTTACCGATTTTTTGCGTCTTTTTCATTTTTATGGATTTGGCTTTTCCATAATAATTCCAAATATCTGAAGCAAATAATTTAATAATATATGAAAAAAATGCATATTTATAGATATTTTTTATTATTTTATTTTATTACCAAAATTCACATGCAGGGTTATAAAAGAGCCGGTTATAAAAGAGCCAGCTCTTTTAAGGCCCATTCACCCAGCTCTTTCACGACTTATTCTTTAAAAAAATATAAACTTTAAAATAACAACAATATCAAAACTTTTTCAACTCAGTTTTTACACAGTTGAATGGCCAAATATATGCACAAACTCAATCTAAAATCCATTTGCCTGTATTTGTTTACAATAAAATACCAAAAAACATGTTAAATGAAACAAAATACTTACTTTTTACTGCCAAAAACTTTGACTCGATGTGCCGGTGTACGTTGTTTTCGGTGGACTGTCAAATGTTTGTGGGTGACGGGCAATCAGTATTGCCACTTAAAAATTAAATAACCAACCAAATTCGTTCATTAACTACTAAAATATTGCAAGTGGCTCTTTCAAAACCTGGCTCTTTCATGCCACTTCTCCCCTACAGTGAGTGAAGTAATAATAATATAAATATAAAAATTCTTATTACAAAACCGACTTCAAACGCCACTACAAAGTACATATAAGTATATCAATTGTGTCTATAAAATTTGAAGAGTTCCCTCGATTTCTCCAGGATCCCATCATCAGATCCTGAACTAATGAAAATGGGACCACCTGGGAAGTATACACTTTCATTTATAGGTTCATGTTTCATACAAAAAAAAATCCAAATCGTTCCAGGCGTCTTCGAGTAGGTAATCTGGGAACATACATTACAAAAAAAATCCGACGAGTTGAGAACCTCCTCATTTTTGTAAGTCGGTTAAAAAGATGAGTGCAGACAAACGACAGTAGACAATATTAATTTGAAAAGTTTGTCTCTTCTTTTTTAGTTTGGAAAGATAGAGATTACCATATCTGATTTTTAAGCGTCATATTGTCATCATGCTGAACGTGACTTAGTATTATATAATTTAAACGTACATATTAATTTGGATACACCTACATATAACAGTGCGACAGGTGGGTTCTGAACCACTGACTTTTCGTTGTAAGTTGCATGATACCATACATAATCCGTAGAACAAAGTCTCATCTGCTAAATTCATAACTTGAGATTTGAGCCTTAGAAGTATTAGTTTTAAGGCTCAATTTTCAAGTTGTGAATTTAGCAGATGTGACTTTGTTCTACGGAACAGTCGATATGTATTTGCCTCGCGCCCTCTTTGGGCGTCAGAGTATGAGTAGTTTTAATTCCTTCATACTGATTGCATTCACTACCAAGCTTAGGTACATAGAGATGAAAAGCTAAGTCGGGAATTGAATAGCATTAGCAAACAGCTTAGCTAACATCGCCGGTCATTTACATAATTTTACAAAATTTTCTATAAAAAACTCCAACATTTCGCAACTCACTCCTGATTGCATACTAATCAATATAAGTATATAAGCACTTATTCAGACGGTATAATTCCTTTAATAAAAATACAGAGAGGCCGCTGAAAGGGGGGAAAGAAGGGGGTAAGCGCAATGGGCTTCGGAAAATTCACCCGGTGAATGGGAAAACGCGGCAATAGACAAACAGCCGACTGACCCCGGTCTCCCCGCCCCCACCTAACGTACATTTTGAAATAATGCCCCCCAAGTACGGGGGGCGTTTTTAACCGATGCTTAAGAGAGATATTATTGACCCTTTCGCTACATACTGATAGTTTTTTTTTTTTTGCTGATATAAACCGTACTTCGCACTTATGTATTCGTATTTTTTTCTCAGCCAGCCTCATACTGAAACGTCTCTCTTAGTACCTACTTAAGAGCATCTTAAATATTAAGGGAATGATTTTGTGACATTTAAACAATAGTTGAAGCCTCAATAGCCCAATGGTTAAGTTTGCTGGCTGTAAACTGAAAGGTCAAGGGTTCAATCCCCACCCGTTGCACTAATGTCATACCCACTCCTAACACAAACTTTAATTTTATTTGGAGGGGAGAGGGGAATATTAGTTAATTACAACATGGCTTAATTTTTTTTTTAATTTAATGAAAAATGTGAATTGCGACTTACATAGATAGTAAACGATACTCATGAAGTCTAATTAATGCCCGTTTTCACCAACATTCCCTAAATTTTACGGACTACCTAAACTCAGTTAGGTGACGCTTACTGTCAATTTTGTTTTCACGAACCTCTGGGGAATACCTAAGGGTAGAAATGACATTGGGTAAGGGATTGTATTTAGCTATTTAGCTACCTACGCAAAGATACACCTACTTAGGATATAATTTAGGTATAGTTAGTGAAAACGCGCGTTAATTTTCTTAAGTAAAGGTTACCTATTCATTTTTCACACACGAAGGATGGCGATGTTTATAAGTAATTCAGTCAAAATTCGTCACTTTTAATTACTCGTAACATAGTTAGGTAATATAGAACAGAACAGATTTTTTTATTGAAAAAATCTTTTATTGTGTCATTCATATCTACTGTTATCACTTGGTAGCTAGATGATGTCTTTAACTTCAAGGAGAGTAAACTCCCACTGTTTGGTATCTACGAGACGTAGAGACTCTCAAGTCGTCTAGTGGTACGCTGATAGAAATGGTTTATAAAATAGATGAACCATCCGGTGACACGGCCATCAATTAGAGCCGTCACACGCACGGCCCGCACAGCGAACAAACGTTTTGTATAATTTACACAAATACCGGCCCTAATAATTAAATCTAGGGACCACAATGGCATGAACACATTTGACAGACTTATCCAATCTTGGCGTTGGTACGCACGAGGTTGTAAATCTAGTCGACGCGAAATGGCTGACCAGTAGTCAGTACCCCCACAGATCTATGCTATAGCTGCAAAAGTGTGCGCCATAAATTTTATACGAGCCCCGATGTACGGTAAAACCTTTCGTTGTGTGTGTGAAAATTCGTACCGTAAGAGGAGTGGACATTGCCCGCTTCGCTTTGTGTACGTTGCCCTAGGAAATGGTATTATGGTAGGAAAGCTAATCTAAATAAATCGGTGGTATTGACGTGAGGTTAGTTAGCTAATTAAAGAGTGCTCAACGCGCGGGGTAATGAATTCGGTGGTCGACTTGTCGAGTGGAGTTCAGGTTTGATTTTGATAGTGGGTACATTTCTATTGACTCTTGTATCTAAATTGTTGATTTGTTGTGCTTTAATTAAATTGAACGGTTAATTTTAAACGATGCTACGTTTACATTGTACATACATACATATCTAGTGGTTATTTACATACGTGCGACATGATCCGATTTTCAAATAGGCGAGGGGATTATATATATATAAGTAGATCTATCACGATACATACTTGATTAGTGAATCTAATATTGTAATATAATAATTGTGAATCTAATAATGTACTTATATCTTTTACGGATAAAAAGATCTCTTACGGAAACCGGTGTGGTACGTTTTTAGTAGAATACTACACAGAAATAAGTTGGTTTTTGTTAAATAGAGGTAGATATCCTAAGATTTCAGTTTCCCAGCTTTAGTTTGACTGATTTAAGTAAAAAAAAAGCCGGAACCGCTTTAAAAAAAAGAAGGAAAAGACGCTCTTGAAACAGACTTCAAGAGCGTCTTTTCCTTTTTTCATAGTTACGATGTAAACGGGTCCTTTCATGTAACTTTCCGTTCGGCCGGTTCAGGACCCTGAAAGAAGTGTGAACCGGCCTGTGATGACCGCCAGTCAGGTGTGCCTAACTCGGGGACCTATGGGCTTACCTACTTAGTCTCCTGCTGTCACTAATAAAACACACCTTTTGTTTTTTGCCAGCCGATGGCCCCAGGCAGCAGGCACTCCCGGCCATTCAACGTCTACCTATACCAACATTTGTTCCACCCGAAACTTTACACGCCTATAACCTATACAACTACTTCGTACGCTCACAAAAAAAGGCGAATATTCTGTATTTTTTTACGATCGAACAAGGACCATCAAAATTCGGATTCGGGGCTAGATGTCGCGTGACGTGAAAAACACGCACACAGACACACCTTATTAAGTACGTATTGCTTACGCACTTATATTTTACCCGTAAATGTAGCTAAAGCGGAGAGTTGTGCACAAAAACGCATCTTCCCCCTTCCCCACCCCAGCGGCCGGCGGGCGAACGAATACATTCGACTAGCCCATTTGCAGTATCGCATTGTGTGAGTGTGTCTGCACGGCGCCGCGAGGGCGTGGGCGTGAACAACACAGACGCGAGTTTGCTTAGCCTGTGCGTAGTTTTACGTACCTACGTGCACCTACAATGTACGCAGTATTGGTTTTCTGTACTGGGCTTTAACAAATTTCAAATTCACAAAATCGTGATTGGTCGGTATTTTGTTTGAACAAGCGAACGCACCGGGACGCGGCGCGACCCAAAATTCGCTAGATAACTCGTTTAGGCGTAAAATGATGAGTTTTATCTGATTTTGTTTACGCGACGCCGTGATTGCGACGCGTCCGCTGTCTGTTTACGTTACGTGCAGCGGTGGGGCCAACTATTTCTAATTACTACACTATAATTCCGAAGATAATCTAAATATATAAAATTAAAGGTGACTCTGCTTGACTGACTGACTGATCTATCAACGCACAGTCCAAACCACTGGACGGATCAGGCTGAAAGGCAAACAGGACGTAGGCATTCGCTAAGAAAGGATCTTTGAAAATCCCTAAGGAGATAAAATAGAGGGTTGAAAATCGAACTCAATGTGGGCGAAGCCGAGGGTAAAAGCTAGTAGGTGTACATTACTACTAGATTTTGCCCGCGACTTTGTCCGTGTGAAGTTAGGTTTCGAAAAATCCCGCAAACAACCTCCGTTTTCCGGGATAAAAGGTCCCATATGCCAACGTCACTCCCCGTCTCCAACTCCTCAACTATACCCGTTCTCGTGCAAAAAATCACGTCAATCTGTTGCGCCGTTGCTGCGTAATTGAAGGACAAACCAATAAACCTACAAAAGCAAGATACACTTTCCCAATTACGGCTTTGTCGAGTTAGTTTTTTAAATATCCTGCGGGAACCCTCGCTTTTTACCCCAAAAATCCCCGTTAAAGATTGCTCATATCACTCTCTAAGTCTACAACTTTATCCAAAAAAAAATCATGTCAATCCTTTGCTCCTTTGCTGCTTAATTAAACGAGAAACAAGCATATTTTCGACGATTTATAGCACTGGAAAAGATACGCGATCATGCGGAACGTCCCGTGTCCATAACTCCATCTATCACCTGATATACTTCAATCATCACGAATTATCGTCACAAATGAAGCTATTAGTCGCGGGACGCACGCGCCACTAACCCCAAAAACCGGAAGACAGACGCTCTAATGGCCACCTAAGAGCCCGAATATCAATTTCTAGAAAACTGGTCGTGCGTGTGACGGCATCGGGACCCGGAAGTGCGCTACAAAAACTCAAAACTAATCAACTCAAGAAATTGGAACTTGTCTAATCATTCCTTTCGCCAGCATGACGGGGTTATTTCTGAAGTTCGGAATCGAATTGGCTTCCTTTAAGACGCGTTGTTTAATTGGATGCATAAGAATAGAAAATTCACCCTGTACTGTAAGGGCCAATCCACACGCAATACTTCTGACTAGCTATCGCTTTGGGAAGCTAGATGCTGCGACTAAATTCTTAAAATCGTATATTGGAAACCTCATGCTCAAACTATTCACCAAAACATATCGAATCGATCTCAAAAGCAACGTTCGATCGCGATGCCACAAACGAACGAGGTTAGTAGCCAAAACGCGATGCAAAATCAAAAAAAAAAACTGTTGCAAAAATTACTGTAATACGACAGTCCGTCGAAGTTCAACTATTGTGACATTGCACACAATCGATTTTAGTTAGTCACAAGAACACAACGAATTATCAAATCAGTGCAAAATCTTATCAACTGTAATAACTGTATTACAATCGCAAGTGCAATACCACATTCGATAAAAATACTCGTATACTTAGTTGTCAAAACGCGATGCCGGATTGAATTAGTCGCAAAATGCGCCATTGTTTGACGATTGATGTTGATCAAAATTAGTTGCTAAAACGCGATCTTAGTTACTTGCTTGAACGCTTGCTTCGAAGTGAATCAGTCGCAAAATGTGCGATTGCGATACCACAAACGCTTGCAGTAGTCGCCAAAACGCGATACATGATGCATAAGTTACAAATCACAATATTCTACGTGTATCGCATGTATGTGCTTTGGACCTAAAAGCCGCTATTACGCCTATAGAACATTTAAGATCCCTTATTCTAACTTCGAAATACAATAGATTCAGAAAGACTAAAACCACCACGTCATTTCACATATGTTGAAACGTATAAACCATATGGACTGAGGCAAGAAAGAGATGTTTTAATTATTCATTTATCATTCGTCAGTTCAGTATCTAAATTAACTTTTATGGAAGGGTTAGACTAGGTTAGACTGCTCATAAGTTAGATCACTGTTGCCCTTTTTTATCATCGCTCTCATAAGGGTTACCTGAGCTAAGTTAGGTGACGCTTTCTGTCCAGTTCGTTTAGGGGACAACCTCGAGGTCTAAATGATATTAGGTAAGGGATTGTATTTAAACTATTTAGAGGTTACCTGCGTATAGAGACTATTTATCGGGTGATTTAGGTTTAGTTGATGAAAATGGGCATATGATTCACTTATTATTATTAAGTAATTACCACAAACATAGCTAGTGTTCAGGATACAACAAATTAATTCAAAATCGGCTCTCTATAAATTTTGAAATCATTACCATCATCGTCATCTTAGTCCATTTCTTCACGTTTCACTCCGATACCGGAGCATCTTCAGGAGATGTTGAGATTTTTTTAAATAAAGACTAGCGCTTGGCTGCAATCTCACCTGATGTAAAGGGTAAGTGAAGATGCAGCGTAAAATGGAATGCGTTTGCTTAAAAGATGCATATTCACTCTTGATTTAAAAGTATATACAGGGCGTCCCACGGCTATGCCACATGGAGGGGAAGTACCTTAAATATTGTAGATGGAACATTTTACTGAAAGAAGACTTCATTTTAATTTAAAAAACAATTTAAACTGCATTCATAGATTTTTAAATAATTGCCTGGTTGAACCGGGACTCGAACCCGCTATACGAGAAAAAAAATTAACCTGTATCTTTATCATACCGATCGGAAGGCTTCATGATAAGGATTATTTTTTGTTAAATAACATAGCATGAGAAATAAAAGGAAGACCATGAATTTTAGCCTTTGATGTAAAATTTTGTTCAGAAAAATGAAAAGCTGATATTGGCGTATCGACATACAACTGATATGAACTATTACTAATGAGTACCCATTTGAGAAGTACGCATCATTTCCCGATCCTTACTATCGTTACTAATCCTTACTTATATTACCTATAAATGCGAAAGTGTGTTTGTTTGTTGATTTATTGGTTTGTCCTTCAGTCGCGCTGCAATTCGTAGCTCTGTTTCAAACTAGCGGACCCGACGTCCGCTAGTTTGTTATAATTTTGGTCGATCATAATGTATTTTGAAAATTTATAAAAAATCTATATATATAAAATTCAAAGTCCTGACTGACTGACTGACTGACTGACTGACTGACTGACTGACTGACTGACTGACTGACTGACTGACTGACTGACTGAGATATCAACGCACAGCTACTGAAGTTAACTTGAAATTTTTACAGTTGGTTCCTTTTATGACGTAGGCGCACACTAAGAAAGGATTATTGGAAATTCCACCCCTAAGGGATTTAAATAGGGGATGGAATTTTATATGAAACTCCGTCATTTTCAAGCTGTTTCCATCAAAGTTGATATTTGAGCTTTCAGTTAAAAATAAAAAAGTACGTGTGTCACAGTTTTTGAAAATTCCACCCCAAAATCTAATTCCACGCGGACGAAGTCGCGGGGGCAAAAGCTAGTAACTTATAAATGATGGAAATAACGTAGTAACAAAGAGGGTAAATTGTAAAATGCTTTGTCAAACAACCGCACTATAACCTTCTGGTAAAAGATGTCCTAGTGCGGTTGTAATGAGGAAAATATTTCAACGAGGAAAGGAAAATCTATGATATAGTATATGTATATTGTTCATCTGTGAGGAAAATCAACCGAAATTATTCAATAAACTAAATTAGGATTATCAATTTCTGTGAAGCTATAAGGGAAAAACATATCGCAGACATATTCTGTCGCTACCTATCTATTTTTAACCGACTTCCAAAAAAGGAGGAGGTTCTCAATTCGTTAGAATCTTTTTTTTATATTTTTTAAATGTATGTTCCCCGATTACTCGAAGACGCCTGGAACGATTTGGATTTTTTTTTGTATGAAACATGAACCTATAAATGTAAGTGTATACTTCCCAGGTCAGGATCTGATGATGGTCCCAGATCAGGATCTGATGATGGGATCCTGGAGAAATCGAGGGAATTTTTCAAAATTTTATAAGCACAATTGACATACTTTGTAGTAGCGTTTGAAGTTGGTTTTGTATATAGAATTTTTACGTTTATATTATTAGTAAAATTAGAAACGTAAATTAATTATTACATTAATTAATTTACGTTATTTAGATTTAAGTTTATATTTAAATAATGGTAATATATTATTACTCGATGTTAAAAGTCATTATTTCTATTATCTATGATTTTGACAATTCATTATTACATCATGATATATGGAAATTAGTTATCCTAACTATAATATTAAATACTTAAATGATAAAGTACCTATTGGAGCCTCAATAAAAGTGCGGACTGAAAACTGAAAAGTCGCAGGTTCAAGTCCCACCCGTAGCACTATTATCGTACCCAGGTTTTCGCTTATTTGGATTAGAGAGAGGAGAATATAAGTGAAGTTTAATTTGGCTAATATTCTTTTTTTTTTTTTTAAGTGTCGTGTGCCATTAAAAGGTTTGTCCTTTAATCATGCAACAACAGAGCAAGAGGTTGACTTGATCTTTCGCATGGGCCTGGAGAGAGAAATGAGGTTTTATCTTGGAAAAACAAATTCCCGTGAGACTTTTAAAAAGTTTAACTCCATGCCAACGAAGTCGCGGGCAAAAGCTAGTCTAATCACAAAACAAGGCAATGTAGGTAATTTATACAAAAGTATACATTTGTATAGTCGTACCTACCTAATTAGAAGTTAGAACAGTATAACAACAGATGCGTAGCGACCAGTATGCCACGCGACAGCTTGCTAGTCCGTTGAAAGATATCATTACGAACAGAAGTAAGGCATTGACCGCGACTTAGTAACAAACAGAAGAGACCAGTAAAAATAAAAATAAAAATTCAACAAAAGAAAATTGTTTTAAATAAAAGTAACATATAGGTAAACGGGTGCCACCAACGGGAATGGGTCTGCTTTGTCTTCCCATGTTGACATGTGTTAGATTATATGTATTGCATTTTTGAAGCTTCGCTGTGGAAGCACTGTATACATAGCTTAGTTTGGTTATTTATTGTAAAATTAATTATTTTTTTTTGAAAAGAGCAACTGCTGAGTTTCTTGCCGGTTCTTCTCAGCAGAATCTGCATTCCGAACCGGTGGTAGATTTATGACGTGTCATAAGAGCTACAAGGTAGCCTACATGAAAAAAATAAATTTTGAATTTGAATTTGAATTTAAATTGATTGCAGCTATAAGTGCGCTTAATTATTCTTTTATAAATTACTAGCTGATGCCCGCGACTTTTCGCTTGGATTTAGTTTTTAAAATCCCGTGGGAACTCTTTAATTTTCCAGGATAAAAACTATGTCACTCTCCAGGTCCCCAACTATACCCATGCAAAAAATCACGTCAATCCGTAGCTCTGTTGCAGCGTGATTTAAGGACAAACCAACAAATAAATACACTTTCGCATTTATGATATTAGTAAGGATTGTAGGTACTAGCTTTTGTTCACAACTTTGTCTGCGTGGAATTAGGTTATACAAAATTCCGTGGAAACCTTTCTTTTTCAGGATTAAAAGTAGCCTATGTCGCTCTTCAGTATTCAGGTTTGTAACTAAAGTCAATCGATGTTGTAGTTTCATTACAGTTCCAAGCAGTGTGATTGAAAGACAAAACCACAAACAACTTTTGCCTTCATAATATTAAGAGGGAAACTGAGTCTTGAAAACTGTGAGTTAATATTAGACTATAATTTGACCTCATTTTACTTATTTTGTAACGTATGAAACGTACATATTATGCAAAATACTAAGTTTTATTCTAGCCTATTTTTGTCATAGGTGCCTACAATTTTCACTATGCATTAGCAAACGCTTTTTAAGAGACCACGTTTTTTGATAATTAGGACGCAACTGTTTATTTTCTTATTTTAAATTTTACAAAACAATAACGTAATCGCACCCACTCCCAATTGAGATGCAGTCTCATATAAAAACTAATGGTGAAAATGATCTAATAGATAACACTGTCTATATCATTAAAACTCTATATCCAGTCTAGTCAGTTCACAACTCATTGCAATATGACGCTAAACACCCTAATGATACGCACGCACGCCAATCCGCTTATGAGATGCGTATCTGTGGTTTATATAAGAAATTATAATCTCATAATACGATGTGAACCAATCGTTCTCGTTATATAAAAAAAAACTCAATAGAAAAAAGCGCTTTGGAAAAAAAAATTGTGTATAGCAAAAATCGGAGCATATTTGAGCTCGGTTCGCCAAGTTTGTTCCCAGGTTTGATGACTATTATTCTTTGCTAAAATATCCTTACTAATATTATAAATGCAAAAATGTGTTTCTTCGTTGATATGTCCACCAATCACTCAGTAACGAAGCAACGGATCAACTGATTTTTGCACGGATATAGTAATTGCAAAATTGGAAAGCACCATACGCTACTTTTTATCCCAGAAAAACAGAGGGTTCCCGCAAGATTTATTAACTCTACGCCAACGAAATCGAGAGAAAAAGGTAAGGAGAGTATAATATATCTATATTTAAAAAAATATAACCTATAACCTATTAATATATATTATTATTTTCCAAAAATAAACTAATGTATAATAATGAACGTAGGTATGAATTAAGCAAGTTCTGCTGCAAGTTACAACCGCTCGAATGCACGGAAATCAATCCCATAGTTTCAATTACACAAGGTTAATTGTAAAAAAGTTCCTACAATAAAATAACAATTGCCGCAGATGAGGTGGTCCCATGGGAATATTGGCCTAGTGAAACAATGGCGTTGAGACAAAAGCCTGACCTGTTTGCTCTCAAGACTCGCCCGTGAGGCTTAAACAATGGTCCTTCGCCAACCACAAAGGATGTAAAACGGGAAGAAATCGCGCAAGACAAAACGAAAGACTCGCGATATAATATTCATGTTTGCTCAAACGCTTTGCACGGGTTAATTGATACAGTTCTTGAGCTTACTCGTCGTTTCTTTCAATTTTTTTTACAACTTTTTTTTCTTTTGTCCTGTTGCGGGCATATTCTTGACTTTAAAACCTACATAGTAGGATATTTTCTGAGGATATTTCACAAGTTTGCAGAAGTCACATATACACAAACTAGCTTTTGCCCCCGCGACTTCGTCCGCGTGGAATTAGATTTTGGGGTGGAATTTTCAAAAACTGTGACACACGTAATTTTTTATTTTTAACTGAAAGTTCAAATACCAACTTTGATGGAAACAGCTTGAAAAATGACGGAGTTTCATATAAACTTCCATCCCCTATTTAAACCCCTTAGGGGTGGAATTTCCAATAATCCTTTCTTAGTGTGCGCCTACGTCATAAAAGGAAACAACTGTAAAAATTTCAAGTTTCTAACTTCAGTAGTTTAGGCTGTGCGTTGATATCTCAGTCAGTCAGTCAGGACTTTGAATTTTATATATATACCTAGATAGTACACACATAGTACACAAAACGACTAGTTGCTGATTCATTTTTCTTCCTTGAATTACTTGATAATAAGTTTAAACTGCGCTGAAAAGATGACTCATACAAAATGTACTTTAGTCAAGGAAGTTTTACTTCTTTTTCCATTTTACAACAAAAACCTCGATACATTCCTCTTAACTGTCACACACGTTGTAAATTGAATGTTTGGATCCATTTCATCTTCACCATACTTAGTTCCCACAATCAAAAAAATATTTATTACATAATTAGCCCAGTTACTCAGTTTCGCTGTCCAAACTAGCTAATAGTCTTAGCACCCTGCAGTTTCCCCTCTAACGCCGATTTCCGAAAGGCTACTTCCCTCAACCCGTCAGTAGCGCATCCTGACCATAGTTCTCACAATCAAAAAAAGATTTGTCACTTAAGTAACCCAGTCCGGAAGGAGAGGTTCCCAGGCGACCGACAAACGATTATCGCCCTTAAGTATCGCTTACAACCGCTGGATGACCCTTGAGGGTAATGTGATCGGATATTCTACACGTATAATATTTATTTTCACGATAAAAAATTTAATAAAACGTTTTCCATTACTGCCTCAACATATTATCAGGAAAATTAGAAAAAATAACACAAACAATTACAATTACACAGCTACAAAAAAAAAGAATAAATTTTCTTTATATAAATAAATAGAAAATTTAAAAAAATGCTGAAAGATGAATATTGGCATGTTTTTTCCCAATAACTAAGTAAATTGGTTATCAGAACTTTAAGAGTGACTGTTTAAGTTAATTTATAGTAGAACTGTTTCCTTACCTATATATGTAACAAGATAAGATTCTAAAGCACATTGTAAAAGTTTATTTGAATAAAAACTATCCTATTCTATTCTTGTTACATTATTTATCTATATATATATATAAAATTCAAAGTCCTGACTGACTGACTGACTGACTGACTGAGATATCAACGCACAGCCTAAACTGAAGTTAGAAACTTGAAATTTTTACAGTTGGTTTATATGACGTTGGCTTTTATGACGTAGGCGCACACTAAGGAAGGAGTTTTGAAAATTCAACCCCTAAGGGGGTAAAATAGGGGTTTGAAAAATCGAACTTAACGTGAGCAAAGCCACGAGCAAAAGCTAGTATGAAATAAAACAATTATAATTACACGAGCATTACAGAACATTTCTTCTGCACCCTCTACAATACCGCGTACTCTTAAAAACACTGTTCGTGTATCCGAACACAGTGCCAGAGCGTATGCGTAGACGCACCGGCTAGAGCGGGTGGGGTGCCGGCGCGGGCGGGTTGGCGGCGGGCTAACAGGAAGGAAGTGTAAGGCGAGCGCGTGAGAAGGATGCCTGCCCCGTGAGAAACGCTACTTATTGGCTTGAACTGTACTGAACGTAATTGATATTGTACAGAATGTGGTTTGTAAGAAACCACTGGATTGTCTTTTTATCTACTTTTATTGTTACTGAAACAAAAGCTCTTAATACAAAGGGAAGTTAATTTTGAAAAGAAACTTTACACTCACGTAGCTGACATTCTACGAGTATGTCCGGGAACTATAATATGTAATACATTAACACAAAGAACAAAATAAGATAGCGAGTAAATGGAATTTAACTTTTTTTAATGAGTTTTAGGGTTCTGATAGGGCTACCGCTTTTGTAACCAATGATTTTTATTGTTGATGCCAAAATAGAAAGCTTATTACAGTCATGCGCAAAGGATATGCATTTTTTTATTCGATAACAAGATAGTCCTTGACTGCGATCTCACCTGATGGTAAGCGATGATGCAGTCTAAGATGGTAGCGGGCTACCTTGAAAGGGGTACGACAGTATACATTCAACTAATACCCCTAATCGATTTCTACACGCCATCGTGTCGGAACGCTAAATCGCTTGGAGGCACGTCATTCACGGTAGGGTGGTAACTAGCCACGGCCAAAGCCTTACATCGCCATCTATGACCTGGCTTGACCACGTCAGTACTCAATGGTACACATATACACGTAACAACAACAAATTATTTATAGGGTTTAATAACGTATATTTTGTTTTTTGAACTTTTATAATTTTTTATGTTATTTTTATAAATAAAGTACCTACATAAATGCATTTTTGTGGAGTTCCATTTGGTTTTCAATACTTATCACTGAAGCGGAAAAATTCACACGTCGTGTCGAATCAAAACCGAATTATGTACTCATTCTTTCACAAAGATATCATCTCGTTTGCCAACAATAAATTAATCTCTGAGTCAGACATCGGGCTACATGACGGGCTCAATAAAAAAAAGATCACCGCCAATCGTTCCGTGCTAAAGATCAGGGAGCGTCGACCTTCAAGTATGGGATAAGATACAAGTGACAGGCGTGCCGCGTGAGTATAGTTCTTGCAATTCACAAGGGAGCATGAGCTTTACTTGTGGTTACGTCATGTACATGTGCGTAAGTGTGCGTGCCTGTCAGGAGCCTAGGTGGGAGCGGTCAGGCGCGAGCAAGCTCTCGCTCACACGCAACCATAAACCACCATACCACGCGCCGCGTAAATAATTCTACAGATTAGTTTCATTAAACAAAAAAAACAGAGCTTTAATTGCATAGAATTTTTCTTTTATCGTACTGTTCGTAATATGCATAATTTGTGAAGGCTCCATCGTATTTCCTACAATAATAATAATTACTCTTTATTGCCGTCCCTGGCATCTTTGCTTATCTTTTAAGGTAAGTTAAGTGAAATCTCGTATGTAGTTTCAACGGTTGAACTAATTAGTTAAAATAATGAGAATCAAGCCCAAATTGTTAAAATTTTCATAATTGTAATTAAAAAAAATCTGAACTAGCGAAATAAATGTAAAACAGGTCGAACAGAAATAAAATAGATACAATTTGACTCACCTAAGGTTAGATTCACAAGACTGGATCTGCATAAAAGGTTTGGTCTTCATAAACAGGGACAGGTCTTTCTGCTAGCGGATATTCCTTACCGCGGCCGCTTGTAGCTTACGGCGGGGTCACATCGCGCGACCATAGGAGTCACCGGAAGGAATCAGGGGCTCGGGGCACAATCTCGGCGTCCGGTGCCGGGGCCGGCTTCCGGCAAGGCGTGACGTTCCGCCTGTGACCTGCGCACGCGCCATTGTTAATTAGGTGATGTTAGGGAGATTTTTGTGCTATATGGAACGGAAGATGGATCCGATAAGGTGTAATTTTAAAAAGTGTTTGATTATTATTACCTACATTTTTGATTTTTGAAAGCGCGTTTACTAATTATATGAAGCCATGAGCCAGAGTGGCCTATTTACATGAACAATAGTTCCTCTAGAATTCAATTTAAAAAATCAATACCAAAGGCATTAAATTTTTTATAGGTAAATATGGTTACATGCTGCTATCTACGGAAACATTGATTCATTAATTTTAGGCCAATGTGGCACTATCAGTTTTACGTTTTACACCAACTTTATTAAATAAACTCAAATATGAAAAAAATTCAGTTAGGCCGCTCTGGCTCTCATTGCCTCATATATAAATAGAATGGCATAGTTACAGCTTTCTATTCATTTCAGACCTTTAGACACGTTTTTGAGAAATCTGCATTTTTGAGATAAAACATTGTTGGAAACTGCAGCAAATAAGCGATATATTATGTGGCAGTTTCTAAAAAGCTCCGGTTCAAAAATTGAGATATCTTTATAAACACTGGGATGACGTGATATCCAAGAGAAGGAATTAAATGTGGAAAAAACCTATTAACAAAATTATACACATACCTCCTTTTAAGATGTTCAAAACAATAATTGTTTCTTGCGATTCATTATTATTTAATTCATAATAATTTATATTAAAAAATCTCGTATAAGTTTTTACAGTCAGATAAATTAAAGCCATAACAAATTGTAACAATAAAGTAACTTATCAAGGTTCACAGAACAAATGAAGCAAGGGCATGCATTTCGTCTTTTATATGGATGTTCTTCAGGTGGATATTTCTGCGTCCGCGCAGCCCCCGCGAAGTCTCGATTCGGAACACGCGGGAGTGGAACTAAATAAATACCTGGATTTATTTTGACGGTCACTTTGTTCATAATCTTGAAACATGTATCTTATACTAGTTGATTCCCGCGACATTCGCATGGATTGAGGTTTTTTATTCCCGCGGGTACTTTCTTATTTCCCAGGTTAAATAGTAGCCTATATGCTATTCCAGACTATAAGTTATACTGATTATGAGCCTTTCAGCCAAATCGGTTCAGTTGTTGCGCCGTGATTGAGTAACAAACGTACATACATCCAAACTTTCGCATTTATAATATTAATATGATTCAATGAAATTTAATTTATTGTATTGCTCTTATAGTTTTCCAGTTTCTGTCGGGCAATATACCAACTTAAACAAAAAAAAATGTATTAATTTTTATAAAACTAGTCGATGCCCGCGACTTTGTTCACGTGGATTAAGGTTTTTTCTTATTTAATAACTTTCCCATTTATATATTAGTATCTGTAGAATTATTCTTATACTTTTGTACAAAATTTCTTAACTTATAGTACCTACGAGTAAAATTTTCAAACCAGCCTGGTTTTAGTATTTATAATTTAAAATTAAGTAATAGTTTTCCTCGTACTGTTCGCAACACAAAGCAATACCACTGCAACTTAATGTACAGGAAAGGTGTTATTTTCATTCTTTCATATTTCTTTCACTTTGCTTGCACTTAAGTTTTATGCGTTTACCGTATTGTTCTTTTAAAGAGCCATTTGTTTTAAGATCCGGCTTCATTACTTGAAAAACATTTTCCCGCTTAAGGTTCTACACAGCAAGTTGTTTTACTTTCTCATGGTGAAAATGTTTCCATTGTAAAAAAGAATTTTCTTTTTCTTTCAGGGGTTATATAAGGTCGGTGCTTTGTCGTAATTAACTGAAATTGCAGCAAAAAATTAAGCTCTCATAAAATATTCTTGCTTTTTTTTGACAATGACAAATCTGCACTTATTTCCTGAATAATAGTAAAAGCAGATTTTCTTTCCTTATTTAGTTTAGTATAAAGTCCATACCACGCAATAGATTGTGGAATCATCTCCCTTCGACAGTGTTCCCACTTAATTACAAGGTTATTCAAGGGGCGAATCAATAAGTTCCTTAAAATCCGGCAACGCATTGGTGGTGCCTCTGGTACTACAAGTGTTCATGGGCGGGGTAATCACTTTACATCAGGTGAACCCAGCTCGTTTGCCCGCTATTTATATTAAAAAAATATATACCTATAATTATTTTAACTATAACTTGCTTTTACCCGCGACATACAAAGTAGCCTATGGAAGGCTGAAATCTATGACCGCACTCTCACTCAGCTCAGACTTAAGATAGAGTTAAAACGAGACGGATTTATGTAAGAGCATATTTGTGTCACGTTCTAACCTCTTAACTGAGCCAGAGCACACTCTATAGATCTCAGCATCACTCTCCAGATCCTTAATTATATTGAATTACAATCCAATTATAAGAAATCGAACGATCATTGTGAATTTAGTAGACTACGAAATTTTGGACCAATGATAATTGAATTGTAATTGTATTGCGGATCAATGACAATGACATGTAAAATAGCAGACTTGGGGCCCTGTTTCTCTGTTGCTGTGCGATTGAAGGACAAACCAACAAACAAATTATTACAGGCTTTCGCATTTATGATGATTATGGATATGGTGCTTGTATGGTTAGCAAAACAAGTCACGTATCACTTTGATAGTGAATAAGTCATCCACTTGACCAGCTCTTTTCTCTAATTAGTTCATTATTCTTAATTATGTGTTATGTGAACTTTGCTTCTAAGTGTGGCTGTATGCAAATTTTCACTTATGCGCCGCCTAGTCAGGGCCGTGGTAATTGCTTTCCTTACATAATTATAATTGGCGAGAAAAGTGTGCACATTAATTATTCATCAATCTACCCTCCCCTCATTTGCTGGCTTGAGATACGCCAGTTAAACAAATAAGTGCCACTATTTTTGTCAGAGCTCATAATTTATCGATTTCTCAATAATTTATCCGTTAATACGGTTGATAATTATTTATTTATTTCCTAAAGCTAAGGAGTTGATAGTAATGAGGTGGGTTCTGGGTAGTTATGGCAAGTAGGCACCAGCTACGGCGTCCATATTAATGCAAAATCAAATCTCTTCGATCAATAATGTAAATAGGAGGTCATTAAAGGAGTATGTTTTATTACCTTATTGCAAGTTGTAAAAATACAAGCATAAGTGTATCGGGCTTAGAAACTTTAAAGAAAAATAAATTCTTTGAGGATTTTTTCCGCGAATATTACTTCATTTCGTTTTTTATGGGTTACCTACCTACCATTATAGCAATCATATCATATCGATCAATTTTATTTTACAAGTACAATAATATTGATAAAATTTCGTTCTAATATAATTAATATGCGAGATGTAGCTACGCGAAAGTGTGTTTGTTTGTTGGTTTGTCCTTCAATAACGTTGCAACAGAGCTACGGATCGATATGATTTTTTGCATGGCATTGAGGACCTAGAGAGTGACTCGGAAAATCAAAGAGTTCCAGCGGGATTTTAAAAACCAAATCCACGCAGACGAGGTCGCGGGCATCCACTAGTTGAATAATACATCTATTATCAAGTTATTTAAAGCAAAAATTGAGATATATGTGGCAAATATTCTGAGTTCAACATTAATCCGTCGCGTATTTTATTTCTAAGAAATCTTGTTACTTGTTTTTACCAGTAGTCTATGGAATTGCCGGTCGATTTATCATTCGATTGTTCAAGTGCGTTCTTCCATTCAGCAGGAGTCTTGGCAAATCTATAGACGGCTGAGTCGGTCTTTTAACCGTCCATGCGAAATAGTTCCCAGTAAATTATACCTATAATACTACAGCATACTTATGCATGGAATACATTCCAGGAATTGTATCAAAATGACATAAAATTAAAACATAAGTGAAATAACGTCGAGCTATCCAAGTAGGCACTTCCAGTGTAAAGCATAATTATTAATGAGTGATATTATAAGAAGAATTTATTAAATATGAAATGCTTCTCTACAAATTTTACATTTACTATAGGTACATACAATACTACTCCCTCGTATATTCCATTGCTTTTATTTCAGAATTTGTATAAAAATATAAAACAAATTCATTTCGAATTTTTGAGTATTTATGTGATTAAAGAAATACCTACCTCTTCAAGTATTTTTTTTTAAATTCAATAACAAGATAGTCCTTGACGGCGATCACACTTGATGGTAAGTGACGATGCAGTCGAAGATGGTAGCGGACTAACTTGGGAGGGGTATGGCAACGTACATTCAACCAATACCCCTTATCGGTTTCTACACGCCATCGTGCCGGAACGCTATTTCACTTGGCGGCACGTCTTTGACGGTAGGGTGGTAACTAGCTACGGCCAAAACCTCCCACCAGACATTTTTTCATTTCTAACCCACCACTGTTTTTCATCCGTTTAAGGATGGAATTTCAAAAATCCTCCCTAAGTGCAAAACACCACACTAGTTTAGGCTTTAATTTATCATTCAATCACGTATAGTTCCAGGTTTTAAGTTTGAATTTAGGACTGACCGTTGAAACACTATGCGGGCATAATATCTTTCTGGTGGTTCTAATCAAAATAAAATAACATTCACTTGGATAAAATCCGAAATGAAAAAAAAAACTATCCTTCGGAATTGTTTCCGTTTGCGGAACCCTAAAATCTATCCGTGTCTACCCTAATTTAACTGTCACCTGAAGATTTTTTTTTTATAATTATTACCGCACAGTTTCAAGAGTGGGAAGGTGTGAAAATAATTTAATTATAACTCGACGGCGTAACCACATGAATAAAGATAGGTTTCACTAAGCTACGTTAACATTCAGGCTCAAGGACGGAAGTACTTGACCACCCCCGCTCTCAGGACATGCCCCGTGAAAACTGTTTTGTTACTCTAAAAAGAAAAGGAAGCCCACACCTCAGCATTTATGGAAGAAAAGAAAATCTTATGCAAAAACTTTTCCTGCAATCTTTATTCAGGGACGCTAGCTGTTTTTAAATGAAAAAAAAAAACAACTTTTGTTAAGCGCGACTGGTTTACGCGACTGCTTTTTTTGTCGTAAGTAAAAAATATTTACCACTTACTGTAAACTACTCGCTAAATACTTATTAAAAAAAATGCAAAATTATTTTC
Organism: Hipparchia sbordonii; assembly: GCA_038048805.1. NCBI lineage: Eukaryota > Metazoa > Arthropoda > Insecta > Lepidoptera > Nymphalidae > Hipparchia > Hipparchia sbordonii. Next base: position 4,839,417 of record CM076111.1, on the reverse strand, counting down.
AGTGTCCATGTTTTAATAAAAATACTAAAATAATATACTTAAGTATGTATTTAATTGAACTAATTTAAATTATCAGTTTTTAGCTGATGGCCGTGATTTCATGCTCTTAGATCTCGGTTTTTATAAATATCCTGTGAGATTTTTTTTATTTTTAGGGATAGAATTTCTGTCATAGACTGAATAACTCGCTTCATGAACATAAAAATATCTTCGTGCGAAGATTTACCAATTTTTAGGAACATTACAGACCGACACATTTTCATATTATTTATAGGATCTAAATAAATATTTGTAGTAGTTAAATAAATCATTAATAAATAAAAAAAATACCACGTAATAATTGAACGAGCGAAGCGAGTTCTCTGAGTCAACTAGGGTACTGGACAGAGAAGTGTGTACGTCCAAATGTCTGTCAGAGCCCTATAACTTCTGAATTACTGAACGTAATTACTTCAAATTTAAATATAATATGTAAACTGATGGCTTTCAGCCGAACATTGTATAAAAAAATATAAAAAGCTTTATTTCAGGGGGGCTCTCATAGAAGCGTTTTTGAAGTAAAATCTTGTTTGTTGCGTTACATAGACTTGCGATATATCTTTTTAAAGACGACTTTGAACAGAGTACAAAAATATTTTTTTTTTTAATTTTTCCCTTAAAATTGACGAAATGGGGGGCTTTCAAAGTGGAGATTTTAATTTGAGCCATATGTCAAGAATGACAAGATATTAGAACTTGAAACTTAGTGGTAAATTCAGTTATATCCTGTACTTGAACAACAAATACTAAAATTAGATAAATATTATAAAGAAACGAAATTATTTAACTTTTAAGTGGAGATTTAATTTGAGCCATATGTCAAAAAGTATTGCATATTAGAACCTGAAACTTTGTTGAAAATTCAGTTATATCCTGTACTTGAACAACAAATACTAAAATTAGATAAATATTATAAAGAAACGAAATTATTTAATTTTTAATGCTAATAGCTTCACAATAATGCTAATAGATGGCGCTGTATCAGTAAAACAGTTTTGCGTCAACTATTATTATTTTTTATTGCGTCTAATGTTAAAAGTTAATTATTACAATATATAATTAAAACTATCTTTTGGGAATTATGGGATACCGCGAGGTCTCAGTTCGGGGCGAACCACTAGTATCGAAAAAAAAAATAAAGGTACGAAAAAATGTAAATATAAAATAGCTTAGATGCGCAAACACCGTAACTCCAAAGAAAGTGGTACAGACGCGTACAAAAGACTTGCTAGGTGCGTGAAAGGGCAGACAATGTCATGTATCAAGTTCATGCGAGGTTAACCAACCGTCCGCGTACAGTCGACGAGGAAACAAGACGTTTTTTTTACATGCAGATTAGTAGGGGGAAAGATCTTCTAGTATACTCCGTATAGTCCGTAGGCGTACATCTTACCATAAGTATGAGCGGGTATAGAGTATGTGACAGATAGAGCTTCGATTCAAGTTAACTTGTTTATAATTGAATAATCAGCTACGAGTAATGCTTCCACGGTCAAGGTAAACATTTTTAGAAAACCTGCATTCCTGAGAATTTCCTCAAAGATGTGTGAAGTCAGCGAATTCGCACTTAGTTTCACACATTCGCACAGCATGTTGCAGCTTTCTAAATCTTTCTTACTCTGAGAGTAAGGAAGGTTCAGGGCAGGAGAGACTGACTTATCGTCGTCTGAACGGATTGACATCCACTTTTGAATGTTGATATCTATAAGGCTCTCTAATCTAATGGATCACACACACACGCACACATACACGCTCTTATGCCAACGAGGTTTGGTAGGATTAAAAAGGAATTTATATATCATATTCATTAAATGGAAAATACTGATAGTTCTGATTTACGTAAACGAGACGGATAATTATTTTCCATTTTTGGATGAAAGGACAGTTTTCTTTTTCTTTTGTTAACATTGTTTAATTCAACTTTGCGATATGACGGATCTTTATTAAGATTTTTTTTATTAAAACAGTGAGTAAATTAAAATTTAATTCAGCTCAATATTTATTCCATGTTAGCTAACCTGTGGTACTTATAACAAGTCAAGACTACCACCCGTTCGCAAAGAAAAAATGTTAAAGTTTTATAAGATACCTACTATGTGCTTACTATCCTCTGGGCAGCTGGATGCAAAGCCGATTACTCGCATACAACTGTATTACCTATAATAATAATTTATGTAATAATGTAAGTACAAGTATATAAAAAATTCATGAATTGAATTATCGACTTAATAATTGAATTTTTTTAATTATTGCTACAAAAATTATGTAAACAATAATCTCTACAAGAAAATCGTAAACAACTGTACAAAAACGATTACTTTACGTAGAGACAAGATATAGAAAGACTTGCCAACTAGCCGGTGACAATACCCGTGTAACTCTATACGTGGGAATAATTAGAGCGCCTCAGACCCCGGCTTGAGACAATGAGGATTTTGTTACCATTATAAAAACAAACACTTTTTCGGGGATTTTTCAAAGATTAAAACAAGTTTCGCCGCACACGCTCCGTCGTGCTCGCTTGTTTTAAGCCGTAGAAAAGAACACATACAACATTGTAGTAACAGGTGTTAAGTTTCAGGCAGGTGATGTGTTTTTCGAGGTACCTACCTCGTTCTCTCTTTTAAGGAGTCGCTTAAATCCTACTAATATTATAAACGCGAAAGTTTGTAAGTATGTATGGAGGGATGGATGGATGGATGTTTGTTACTCAATCACGCCTCAACGACTAAAACGATTTGGTTGAAATTTGGCACAGAGATAGAATATGGTCTGGAATAACACATAGGCTACTTTTTATCTCGGAAAATAAGAGAGTTCCCGCGGGAATTACAAAACCTCAATCCACGCGTACGAAGTCACAGGCATCAACTAGTATATTATACTAGCTTTTGTTGGCGGCTTCGCATATGTTGATTTCGATTTTTAAACCAATATTACCCTCTTGCTGTTTGAATTTTCAAAAATACCTTCGGATGCCTACGTCATAATGTATGCCAAACATTCACATCCGTCCAGCGGTTTGAGCTGTGCGTTGATAGATCAGTCAGTTAGTCAATAAGTGAGTGAGTCACTTTTTCCTATATATTTTTTTCAGTTTATAGTATATTTAAATTATATGCCAATAAAATCACACACAATATGTTTGTGTGGAACAGTGGGGCGTCGACATATTAAGTAAAGCTTCTTACCCATCATGCTGATATAATTTTCTTTAAAGTTCGTTAACCAAGCTGAACTTGACTAATATCCTCTCCCCTCCAAATGAGCGAAAAGCTATGTTAGAGGTGGGTACGAAAATAGTACAACGGATGTCGACCTTGCAGTTCCAATCCGTAGGTAGGTACCTAACCTTCACATAAAAAAAAGGTTTTGTTAGTCTTATAAGCAAAACTCTAATCACTTTTATTTCAGCCCTTTATTATAGGAGTGATAAAGTCTTCTATCTAATGAGTTAATCAATAACATTAAAACTTAAATCATCCAACAGAAAATGTGCTTCATGCATAGGTAGTCGATTTTATCTCAATAGGTACTTGTGTCAATACACTGTACAGTGTCGCATTAGTTACAAACGTTTAAAAGATTCTACGGAGCGAAAACGATGTAAAGCACCACGAACGAATCGGTATATCGGCGTTCGCTGTCCTTTTCCCCCATTATTTTTTCTTCCACTAAAGTCTAGGCAGACTTGGGGAGTCTGTCTTGCCCCTTTTGGGGGGTACTTGAGGCCCTTATCTGTTGTAAGTTTGTACAGCGTAGTGGATCGTAGGGGACCCCTTTGCTGATGCATCTTGAGTCGCGTGCCACCGTCGAAATGAAAGACGCAGTCGGGCATTTTGAAATATGACCGCTTTTTTTGGACATTTTCGCTTAGTATGGAAACTATGATTGATGAACTTGTTGTTTAAATAGATTATTAAACCACGTTCTTTGCACCTTTTGCTTCTATAATCCGAGCATTATATAAATCTGAAAGTTGCGTTTGTTTGTTGGTTTGTCCTCAATCACGTAGCAACGGAGCAACGAATCGATGTGATTTTTGCATGATGCATGTCACGCTCCAAGTCCTCAAACTTGGAGAGTGACACAGTTACTTTATTTCCGAAAAAAAAAAGGATTCCTACGGGATTTTCAAAACCTAACTCCACGCGGTTAGATTTGTAGACAAAAGCTTGTTCTAAATAATTTCCAATGTTCCATAAGACATAGATATTTGTTTATCAATATTTTCCAATACATTTGAGTGCAACAACTCGGATGTTGTTTTCTATTTTTCTGCACTTGAAAAATCTCATAAATTTTCCAGAATAAATGTCCTATCCTTGTCGACATTTGAGGCTGGCTCCTCGTTTAAATAAAATCTGTATTTTTGGTCATTGGCAAACACGATGGCTGTAAAAATAACGATGCTGCAGTTAAAGCATTTGCTTTTTTTTTGTTTCATTTTTATTCGATTAATAGGTAGGTACGTCGGACTTCGACCATAGAGCTCTTTCTACTAAAATTATAAATATGAAAGTGTTTGTTTATCCTTCAATAACGCAGCCACATGAAAGAGAATCGACGTGATTTTTTTGATGAGCATAATTGAGAACCTGTAGAAAGATGTAGAGAAATTTTTATTACGGAAAAACAAAAAGTTCTCGAGGAATTTTTAAAAATCTAATTCCACGTGGACAAAGTCACGGACAAAAGCTAGTTAATACTAAAGACACAACTAAATATTTTGATACCACTGTAACCACAGTGGTATACTCATATTCACTTGACGATTCAAAAACACTTTGTAAAACTTTATTTGAGTAAAATACTTTCTTGGCTTCTTCTTTTATTTACAACTAGTTGATGCCCGCGACTTCGTCCGCGTATATTTAGTTTTTTAAAAATCCCGCGGGATTTCATTGATTTTCCGGGATAAAAAATAGTCTATGTAACTCTCCAGGTCCTCAACTATACCCATGCAAAAAATCACGTCGAGCCGTCGAGTCTGTTGCCGCGTTATTGAAGGACAAACCAACAAACAAACATACTTTCGCATTTAAATATTAGTAACGATAAGGATAAAGAAGTAAGGATAGTTTTTTGTGTTCCTGCCTTTTTTCCTTCGACATGGGGGTCGAAGACTAGTCTAGGTCGGTACTTATTTAATTGTGCAACTCTTTCATTTCACTATACAGAGTTCATGACATCGTAACGTTACAATTTGTACAAATAATAGGTATATAATATATTGTGTCTTATATTCGGACTAAAAATAACATGTAGCAATAATGAAGCGGGCCGTTTATCACGCACCCGTTCGCACATTGGCTGCAACCCCGCCTACTACTTATGCGTGTATGCAAGTTGAGGTTATTTTTTTTATCCTTCCCCCGGTCTGTCTGGTCTTCCCATTTTCGCCTTCAAAGCCACCACAATGCTGTGATTAACGTGCTCTTGGACGTCTAATGGGTTTCTTCGATTTTTTGCAGACGTCTCTATTACTACTATGATAAGGATTAATTTAAGATTTGATCTAAGATGGCGTACTTTGTTTCGTGTAGTTTGTTAAAATCGATTTTAACGCACTATTTTGATTGATGGTTGTATCGTAAGTAGATGGCGTATAGACGTAAATGCGTGAGTTTAAAGGAGTTTAGCATAACCAAAAGGCATAAATAACATCCAACACGACCTTTATTATATCCATTTCATCGTAACTATGAAACAAAAGCACTGACAAATCTATTCCAATAATCCTATTCAATAATCTATTCTAATAGTCCTTGATTCCCTTGAGAACACTTTAATTTTCCGGGATAAAATGTAGTCTATGTATTAATCTTGGGTATGAGCTAACTCCATTCCAAATTTCAGCCAAATCTTTTCATTTCATTGTGGCGTGAAAGAGTAACAAACATTCACACACACGCACACACCACACGCATACATACAAACTTTCCCCTTTATAATATTACTGTGATTCACATATTTCATAGAACCTCCACCAGAAGGCAGCAGCCACCAAATCATAAAATCAAATTTACCAATTAAGCAATAAGTCCTCAATCAGAGGCGACCGCGAACACCCAAAAATTACACTTATTAATACAGCATAACGCACAAAACTGAAAACTATGCCGTTCACTTTGAATCATCGATTCAGTAATGGCAGAGTCCTATTAAAAATAAAAATAAAAAAAATTGTGCCCACTACTGAACCCTGCGTTCCCGCCTTGTAGTTAAGATTGACAGACGGAAGGGTTGAGGTGGGGGCGATAGGGAGGAATTGAAAGAGAGTGGAAAAAATTATACGTGGCAACCGACGCATCTTAACTTCCGAGCAGCCTTCCGAGCCGCGTCCTAAGGGGCAAGTACGCTTGAAAGATATTTTAAAACAAAACTGTAAACGGGTCACGCGGAGGACTGTTAGTGAAGCGCGATGGGTCAATTTTTAACCAACTTTAAAAAAAGATCAGGTTCTCAATTCGACGTACAATGCGTGTACAAACTAAAATTATTTACTAATTTTAGTTTGTACACGTGTTAATTCACTTATAATAAGATTTATAAAAAGTAAGGATTTTAAAAAGTAAGTGCATGCGGCGCAAGATCGCGGTGTGTGGTTCACGGAGGGAGGAATGATAGGCAAAGAACTACATGTCGTATAGTTGTTAGCTTGTTATGATTGGTGTTTAATGGTGTTTGTTCCGGCTAATCTCGGGAACGGCTGGACCGATTTTACTGGTAGATAGCTGATTTTACTGGTAGATATCGAAAGTAACTTAGGCTACTTTTTTAACCGACTTTCGAAAAAGGAGGAGAAGTAATTGTGTTTTTCTCCCTATGTATATCGATATCTGCGTGATTTCTAAAAACCGATTTAATCCATATAAACTTCGGGTTCCAACTTCTCAATCTTGATGGTGCAGGAGTACTGCCCACCTAAACTGTGGGGATTTAGGAACTGTAGATTATGAATAGTTATTGTAGGAACCAAGTAATAACTAAGTAGGTACACAACTCAATCCTGATGCTGCAGGGTTCTGTCCACCTAAACTGTAGGGATTTAGTGAAGACGCGAACGAAGTCGTGGGCGTAGACTGGTTTAAAATAAAAGCTTGCAATAAATTATTTTTCGCGAGCGCTAAACGCTCCGGCAGCACTATCGTCTTACAGGACAATGCTAAACTAACCCGACTATTCGTTTGTTTGACTCAAACTTCTTTCATACCGTTTCACTTTATTAATTATTGTTAACGAATGACATAGAGAAGGTTAGTATTTTTTTAATTTAAATTATTTTGATAATTATTAAAAACTAATTAAATCAATATCCTAACATCACACTTCATCACACTATCACATCACATCACACTATAATATTATAAAGCCGAAAGTTTGTATGTGTATGTGTGTGTGTGTGTGTATGTTTGTTACTCCTTCACGCCACAACGAATGAACCGATTTGGCTGAAATTTTAAACGGAGATAGCTCATACCCAGGATTAAAACATAGGCTACTTTTTATCCCGGAAAATTACAGAGTTCCCGCGGGAATCAAAAAACCTTTATCCACGCGTACGAAGTCGCGGGCATCGTCTAGTAACAAATAAGCATAAGAAAGTGAAAATATCATCCATTTGAAGATGAATTATACTTTTGAATTTGCATAAGTAGGTACTTTTTTCAATTTGTATATAAATAATTAATTTTATGAATATTATGGCGATCACTTTTACATATAATCTACTTAATAATATTAGTAAGTATCTATTATACCATATTTAAGATTGACCTAGGTACTTAAAGTAATATTATCTTGTCGTAGTAATAAAAAAATTATATTGTTAATTTTTATATGTTGAGATCCACGAGGATATTGGAGGAAGCACTCTTAATAGTATCGATAAAACTTAATCCCGCACAACATTTTTTCCATAGTATCGATGCAATTAAAAAAAAATCGTAACAAAAGTCCACGTCAACTCCTTGCATTTTCCTAAGTATGAATTATCCCGCTCGGTGTATTCGTTAAGGGGCGGATCCATTCATTCTTTTTGTCCGCTTGGAGCAGTTAAGGAGGTCCAGAGGAAGGGAGGCCACCCACCCCCCTGAACTTGCGACTCAGAATATTTTTTTTCTCGAGGACGTTGGAATCGACACACTTGGCGGTAGTTTGTTCCGCTCGGCGATGATAGTTCGAGTGACTTGGATTGCGAACGTTGAATATTTTTTTTTTTGTGTAATTAATTTTTTCTTTCGCTCATTCCGCTCTTCTTTGTCGTTGATGATTCGTATAAACCTTCTAACGGTTGTAAAAGATGATATTCATTTAAGAAGTAGGTCAGAACTTATTTACTTGAATAATATTTTAATTGTGTACATGATATTTAATAAACAAGTGTTAACTAAAAATTTAAAACACCCCCGACATGTGAAATTAAAAATAATGTATGTAATTGCCATTTTGTGGTGGCGGCCATCTTGGATTTGACATTTATCATATCATAGTATTCTACTAGCCCTTTCATTTGACACCTTTCAAACAAAAAAAAAAATCAAAATCGGTTCATCCGTTCAGCTGCTGCGATGCCACACACACACACACACATCACAGATACACACACACAGTCACGTCAAACTTATCATTTTTTAACAAAAATCATTTTTATGATAACTATGGCATATGGTAGCTTGAAGAATATAAATTATAGGTACCTACTATTATCTGAAATGATTACCAGATACAAAAAAATAAATCAGTCCATTTCAGGTCCGTCACCAAAATGCAAGTTTTAAGCCTTAGGCCAAGATCAACTGTTCTGTCGTTGCACAGTGAAAATACTACAGTAGGAAGTCATCTGCGCATTTATACTAGTGTCGATATGGATGTAGTGATAGTAAAGAAACATCGATACGGACTCAAAATAAAAATGCGACATCCCTAACACTCAAGGAGTTTGTAAGACGGTAATGAACTGAACCCTTTGAAAACACCTCGCGCCTCACCACTCGACACCTTAACACTGTCTTGAGATGCACATTTTTATTAGACCGCATAATTATGCAGCGGAAATAAAGTTATGGCTCCAGCAAACTGAGTGTGAAAACTCTAGAAGTGTAGATTCTTCTACCTACTTCATTTTTATTCACCTAAATTGAAATGAGAAGTTGTGTGATTACATTCAAACAGAATAGAGTTGAAACTATCACTTCTGTCGAAATTATTACCCCTTTATTTTTTTTTTAATTTTTTTTGCAGCCATCTACAATCAGTCCATCTGTGACTATAAGTAGATTCGATGTAAGCGTTGTGAGTTGAGAAAAGGTCACTCCATCAAGAAACTCTTCTCGTTATGCAATTGCTGGCCTGGGTTTACAGTGACAGTTCTTCCACTGTGGTTCGCTTTAGCCTTTTGATTTTGCTACATGTGGTTAATGACACTGCCAGACTATTCACATGTCCTTCTAGCCTGGCCTTATGTTTTTTGGCACTTAGTTGGATTTCCTCTTTTATTGTAGGCATTCCTAAATACTCATGCATTTCTGTTTTTTTATTACCCCTTTATAATTTTAGTTTTATCTGTAATTTGGAATAATGTAATACCAATAATATTGATTCGAGCCGCTAAGGTGTGAAACGCCCTATTGGCGTCCGTGTTTTCTGCCACGTATAAATTGAGCACTTTCAAGGCAAGAACGAATACGTGTCTTTAGGCAAGTGCGCTCTTACATACTTCGTCATTTCCTTCTACGAGTATTAGGCATGCAATATTTTTTTCAAACTTCGCAGCGAATTTCGCTAGGCAATGTACCTAATAAAAAAAGTATGGTAAGAACATTCCTGTACTTGGGCAATCTAATGTGTATCTATATTCAGCAATCTTTATCACACTTTCTGCTAAAATTGTAACTAAACAAAACGCTAAAATTTAATTGTAAAATACAAGCCGAAACACTCACCATCAAATAAAGTTAGTGTAGCTTACGTATTCATCTTTACATAAATACTTCATTTCACACCGCGAATTACAGAGCTAGGCTAAGCACGCTAATTGAACTGTGTTCTAAGTTTAACTTGAATGGATGGGTAGAGCTAGCTTTACAATTCAAGATAAGCTAAGTATGGGTACCAATTGTCACCCTTCAGCCCCGCGCTGTGTGTCGACTGGCAACCCAGTTGTGCCTACTGAAATTCTCTGTGTGAAATATATTTTAGCTCGCATAGCTTCGCTTAGCTCACATAGTTGATTGCATGTTTAGCTAAGCTAAGTTACTTGCATTCGTTGTGTGTCTTACACTTAAAGGTGTTATCTTGCAAGTCGGTAAGTGCTAGGCCGTCGATCGGAGATAATCGTCAAACTTTTGACTCTAACCGCTTGCTTGCAACCGTACAACTTCGCCTTAATTACCGTCTGTAGGCGATTAAGGTAACAAAACACTTATTTTAGAAACTATACAGCCTATTTATACATTAATAGTGAAACTATGTTTGTCTGGGCATCATTCTAAAACTAAAATTTAAATCGTTTCATATTCCTCTTTCCCTCATGATTGGTATTAGTTAAGCACTAAGAACGAGCAAAGTAAAGGCTTAAATGGGATAAAAAAGAGAATAATCTATTGAGTTTGAGAATATTTGAGTTTGAGTTATCTTTTTAGTAGAATCACTCTTTAGTTCTTTATCTGTCAAACACCTAACATCGGTCATTTAGACCGTGAGAAAGTTAATTACTTGCTTACCTGGCGTACACTCTTAAATAACATCTTCACCTGGGTATTTCTTAAACTTCTAGAAGACGAGGAGAGGTCTTAAATGACGAGTTAGAAAAAACAAGAGCTTTTAGTACAGTTTATAGTAATTTTGAATCCCATGCGCTCTCATTGGCCGACGTTATGTGATCGAGATTTAAATATTTATGGAAGTGGCCTCGAATTAACTTTATAGATTTTGGATTTGAGTTTAAATATAGGACGGAGGGTAGGTACCATTAAATCGCATCAGTAAGAAGGCGAGTCAAGGCTTATCTCGTTAAAACTTATCCAATACACTTAGCCTGGCAACAGATTAAGACAAGACTGTGTCTTGTAAGTTTTCCCGCTTACTTTGTATGCCAGTTTGTGTTTAGGAATTGCCTTTACTTTGTGGTTAGTGTGTTATTGGGATTGACACTGTGCCACTTTAAAGTTCACAGTGTGTTTGGTGAGGTGAAAATAGGACAAATATATAGAGCAAACTGACTATAATGTAATTGTTACTAACTGCGTTTGATGGTTACGACGTCTAAACAGACGTATTTATACATATTTTCTAAAACAACATAAAATATAACTAACTTGTTAATTTTTTTTTTTAGAAAAAGAATATTAGCCAAGCTGAAATTGACTTATATTCTCCTCTCCCCTCAAAATAAGCGAAAATCTTGTGCTAAGAGTGGGTGCGACAATAGTGCAACGGGTGAGGCTCGAACCTGTGACCTTTCAGTTTTCAGTCCGATAGATGATGATCGAGGATTAAGGAAGAGGATCTGATGATAGAGCAGACAACTGGGTAACAGGATGTCAGGAATATCATACATAATGGAATCTATGGAGATTCAAACATCGAAGGTTTTTTTTTTTTTTTTTCAATTTACCCTTGTCATTGAAGTGGTGGGTTATTTTTGGTTACTGAATTGGCCGATGTAGCGCCCAGTCATCCCGTAGACACAAATTGGGCAGTCAAGGCCGCAATGCATTTGCGGCGTAACAATTGCATGTAGGCCATGTCAATCAGTGAGTCAGCCAATTGCGCCATGGCGTTAAAACTAAGACGGTATAGGATGTGGCAAAGGTTAAATCTATATCGTCACATCCTCGCACGCTTCCTGCTTAATGCGAGTTAATTGTTCGTGCGCGTTCATATTGTGCTCCTAATTTAGTTCTCGAACTAGTTTTTATTCAGGTTTCGCACATGTTTTTAAAATTACTACGTCTTCGACCAATTTGATGAACTTTTCGCCTTTTCACTAAGTAAAGGCGATCACGGGAGTTAGGGTTCGATTGAAGATTATATCTACTTAATTTAAAAAAGGGTTGAAATAAGTTGAGTTCTTAAGCTCTGTCGTGTACATTTTTTCAATTTTAAATAATTTCAGGGTCTTTTAGAACCTCCTTAATTTAAATAAATGCTACCCAAGCACTAGTAGAGAATCCAGGTATCTATAGTGTTTTATTTGTTTCATTTCATCATCATTATACCGATCATATCTTATCAATTTCAAGGTTACATATTACACTAAAATCCTCCTCCTTCCTTACTCCTTTAATTCTCCTTCCTTCCTCCTTCCTTTCCTCCTTTAATTTTTCAACTCAATTTTTATCATAGTAAAAAATTCGAGTAGATATTCCAAGACATTCATTCAGTACAACATGTGTGTAACGACATGACGCAAAACTCAACTGGGCAAGTGTGAAATGAGTGCGCATACTAATTGGTAAAAAGGAAATATCCTCAATGAATGATTAAGCAAGACGAGCCGACTTGTTTGTTGTGTCTGACAAATCCGGATTAAGATATATCTACGTACACAGTAGCCACATGTTCGAAGTGTGAGTCACATTATACAAGTATACCTAAATTGAAAATTTAAAACACCCCCGACATTTGTCTTATTGACTGGACTATGTATACGATATATGTACCTACCTGTCATCCTGTTACCCAGTTTTCTGCTCTATTGTCTGATCCTCTTCCTCGATCCTCGATCATTATCTATCCAACACCTACTCACTGAGACTATTCTGATGAACAAACACATTATATTATCTTAGATTCTGTAGCTATGTCCTTTAACACCATTGGTTGCCTGGAAGAGATCGCTATGTAGCGATAAGGCCGCCAAATTGTATGCTATTTATTAAGCTCTTTGTGTCTGTTCTTATAATATGTATGGTGTACAATAAAAGTAGATATATTCATTCATTCATTCATTATATGTAACCCTCAAAAGCTTTCGAGAAGCAAGCAAAAATTTATTTTGCTTTAAATTTCTTTCACTATTTTGTGTTTTTCACTGAAAATTTTTGACCACTGTCATCACAGTAATTACAAATTGAAGAGTATAAACTAGCTTTTGCCCATAGCTTCAGCTTTGTTCCCGTGTAGGGTTTTAAAAAAAAATCCATATTTTTTTTTAAAGTTCAATTAAAACCTCTTGTAGAGCGCATCGAGTATGAGATAGACATGAGCACTGTAATAGATATTCATAATACTAATTTGTCTCATCTATTGTTAGACAGGTAGAGCTAATTATGCCGAGGTCACATACATTAAGATTATACTATAATTGCTTGGGCCGTCCAACTAATCGAGCGACTAGTTGGCCGGCCCGGTCACTTCCTCTTGGACTATAAATAAACTCTAGGTGCGGAGTGTAAATTAATTAGCACATGTTTTTAATTTTCAGCAAGAAACAATTCACCACATTAAGCCAAATTGCGTCCATTTGGCTTAATAAGTGTGGTTTATTTACCTATCTTGGCTTAGGTAGAACGTTCTTTCCCAACGTTAAAAAAAAAGGTAGAACGTTCTTGTAACAGTTTGAAGCATCAATAGCCCAACCGTTAAAGGTGCAGACTGTAAACTGAAAGATCGCAGGTTCGATCCCCACACATTGCACTATTGTCGTACCCACTCCTAATGCAAGCTTTCTGGTTATTTGGACATCGTGGATATTTGCAGCTGACTGTGAAATAACCAATTTTTATTTCACAGTATTTTAGGTATATTTCCGTTAATCTTACTGAAAATATGAGTTCCTTTCTTAGTTATTCTTCAGACGTGTCCACGTTATTTTACCGAAGTCGCCGTCGTAGCAATTTGTAATTATGTCGTAAAGCCGGGGAAGGCATTGAGCCCGAAGCTCAGCATTATTGCCAGATATTACACTTATGAACAACCGCCATTAAAACTGCAAGGAAACTTATCCCGTTACATATGCATGCAGTTTCCAGCCGAGTTTCAACCGGGGTCATTCATAACCCCAAAGTCCGTGCGACACACGCTCAATATAACCGGCCAACTCATATAAAACGAGGTATAATTTTAAAGTAAAAAGATCTACTTTTGAACCTGCTTTAATTATGTAAGAATTTGGTTCAGAGTCACATATACGTATGTCTTACATGGATTTCCAGTCCAAGATAGCCGAAATCCTATAAAAATAAAATCTTATGAAAAAAGCCTATTACATGGCTGTTATACTTTTGATTTAGCTTCTTCCTGAAACCTACTATAATCATCATAATATATATATAACTTTACTTAAGTTATGTAAATTTAGTTGAAGTTAAAAAGTAGATTACTTAAAATTAAAGACAATACGAATGGGACAAAATCGTTTTTTGTCGGGCTTGGAATTTATTTGATTTTTTGATTGCAGAAGTAAATGACTCATATTTGAATATATTATTGCGTTTTGGAGTCTTTAATCTAAATTCTCTATTTTTGAGCAAAATTTGTTTGGAATCATTGATTTTTTTTTCTATATGTGTATTTTTTATGACTTCAAGCACTAGTATTACACAAGTAACTTGAAGGCGGTATGTCACATATCTCCAGGATCACAGTCGCACTTCTGTATACTTTGGACGTTAGCCAGGAGTCTTTTTGGCCTGAAGATATCATTCGCAACTTGTGTAATACAAGCGAATTCCTACAGAGCCATTCCGTAACTGTCTAGGATCGCGAAATGGTTACAACACTGTTTCGTAGCCACACTCACTGCTGCTACACTGCATGTAGCCAGTTTTGGTAATAATGTTAGTTTTACGATATTTTTTATTAATGTGCTTAAATATATTTTTACGAAAGTCGATAGCGTATCAAATTACATTTCTAAAAGTTTATTACACTTAAAGTTTATGACAGCGCATTCTTAAAAAATTAGCTTGAAACCTAAAAAAATTAAAAAAAATATTTTTGTGTTATTAGATAGGTATCTAAGTTATAGATTACTTTATTATTTTTATTATAAAAGTCACAATCTGCCGTAGAATTTTGAAAGAAAAGAAAGAAAAAGCATTTATTTAAAAATTATGCCACACACACACAAACATTTGTGGCCACACATCATAATACTCTGAGATAGATTATCTCGGCGCTTCCACCTCTCAAGCACTTAGCCAAAAAATCCAAGCAATAGAAGCGCTGGATTAATAAAATATGTCATGTGTGGCACAACCCCAAAAAACCAAAAAAAAGGTCCAAACTCAGCAAAAATTTCATGCATTTCTATAAGTTTTATAAGTTTCGTGTGATCAAAAAGTGATTATCCAATTATGAACTATGAAGAACTTGTTTATCTAATTATTTATTTAAAAGAACTGTCTAGTTGCCTGATATTATAATATGTTCAATGTGATTTAACGATGACAATAGGTGTGAATTCACAAGGTGTTGAAGGCAGCTTAGATTGGTCTAGGTTATTATTTATGTTTTTGACGCCTTACAAAATTATACTAATTTTGTACTTGAACGGTACAAGAACCTCCCTGGCGCAGTGGTGAGCACTGCGGTCTTAGAGGTCTCGGGTTCGATTCCCGGCGTTTCGTACCAAAAAATTCCGAAAAGAACACGTTTCACAATACTCGTATTTAATGGTATAACGAAAACAGAAATACACATTCTCTGAAAATTTGAACTGTCTACCAAAAGGTAGACAGTTCAAATTTCGGATCGTGAGATACAGTCCGTTGACAGACAGACGGATAGGCAGACGGATGAACGGACAGCGGAGGTATAGTATTAGGATTTGGTTAACCTTCGGACACGGAACCCTAAAAAATCAGTGGCATCAACAGCGATCCATAGGAGTGCAACAGTGAGAGGGGCACACGCTGCGCGGTGCGCGCACTTGAGTGATCAATTGAACCATTAGGGCCGGGCGGGTTCCGTTCCTTGCGGAACTCCTGCTCAATTGGTCGGCTAACGAGGAAACAATCTTGTGCGCGTTGTACGCACACCGCTTGTAGAGCTAGGCGACTCGCGAGGGGCGAGGGCACACCGACTTGTTTTATCACCCAGCTATCAAAGAAGTTCTATTAAAAAAAATAACTTTTTAACTAAAAATTGAACCGACGATAGAATTAAAAAGGAAAACCTAAACCTTTTTAGTTTTAATAACTAAGCTCCCAAACATTAGTTAAATCGGCGACAAACTCTTTTTACAGACCCTGACTTTTTTATTGGTTTTTAGGTGAGCAAGATTAACTTATGATGAATTTAATTCGGATAGGTATCTTGTTTTCAACATGAAACTTACACTATTTATTCGTTATGGATTAGCTTTAAGTTATGCCCGTGATACACATGCTTGTTACTAGCACAAGTAGATCGTAACCAAACGGCTTGGGATCTACTCGTATGCTTTATACTGGCACGTGAGTTACTGGTAGAATCTCGATACACATTTTTGCTTGTGACTGGCATGCTTTTGTGGGAGTAACAAGCGTGTGTATCACGCACTTAATCCGTATTCTTCAAACACATGACACTGACAGCACATCATAGTGCACGCTTTACACTCTATGGACGGTAGAGATAATTGTTTCTAGAAAAACAATCTAAAAAATTGTAGAAAAAATTCTTCGCAACAAAAACTGTTGTCACTGGGGATACATGTATTTGTTTGCTTAGGAAGCTCGCATCTTTAAAACAATAACAAACATTAACCCCCAGTTAACTTATAATACTAATGATAAGCAACAGAATGGAATGAATACAGCGCCTACACTACCAATTTTTTTGAGATGTCTTTTAAAGGCAACCTTAAAATGATTACTTTAAGTTTTGACATTGAATGACATGTCAAAACAATATTGAAATAATACTGCTTTAAACGTTGGTAGTACGTATACAGTACCTAAAGGCCTTGTACTTTTTCGCCTGTTTTTTTTTCGCTATCCTTGCCTGTATCTACTCTCCAAGTCCTTTATAAATCTCTTATACGTCTGTCCATTGTTCCGTTGCTGCGTGATTGAAAGACTAACCAACAAAACAAACACACTTTCGCATTTATTTTATTAGTAAGGATGCGAAATTGCTGGATGTTTGATATTCCTTCACGCCACAATGATTGAACCGATTTGGCCGTGGAATGGAGATAGCTCATAACTTCGCTGCTCATAACCCAAAATTAACATAGGCTAGGTTGCCGCGGGAATCAAAAAACTTTAATCCACACGGACAAAGTCGCAGGCATTATGTAGTTTTAATATTAAATAAGGATATAGAGAATGAACGTATCTACATTTTCTCAATTTTATACAGGGGAGCAAAAAATAGGATGATTTGCCTCCTCATTGTTTACCAGTTATTTAAAAGAAATAATTATAATTTATGAGTAATGGAGAATATTTTTTTTGGAATTTGTGATATATTGAATAGAAATAGAAATAGAAATAGAAATATTTTTATTCAAATAAACTTTTACAAGCACTTTTGAATCGTCAATGAATCTACCACTGGTTCGGAATGCCTTTCCTGCCGAGAAGAGCCAGCAAGAAACTCGGCGGTTGCTCTTTTCAAAAAAATAAAAATTTACAATTGTTATTGAAACTATGCTATGTATTCAGTGCTTCCACGATGAATTTTCCTGAGTACAATACAAGTAAAAATAAATACAATACAAATACAAATAAATACAATTCAATACATGTTAACACAGGCAGGCAAAAGCAGACCCATTCCCGTTGGTGGCACCCGTTCACGAGCATGACGCATGATCCAGCCATTGCTTCGCTCAACCATATTTGAGGGAACGTAACAACCCGCACCACACGACACCACCACAGAAACTTTAAAGAGAGCATGACATACTTAGGCTACCCATGTTAAGGCATCGAATTGAATACTAATATAATATAATATTGTCGTTTTGGTAGTTTGTGACCAGTTTTATGAAAAATAAACGATTTTTGAATTTTTTGTAGATACGTTCATCTGGTTTTTACACCGCGATTTAAAAAAATAGATTATTTTTATAACTGTTGTTATGTGATCGTCCCCTTAGGATTGTTTGGGAGGAAGAGACAATTTGATGATAGTTGGTGGAAGGAACTCGCGTACAGCCAATGGATGAGATGTTGTGACGAGCCGTCTCCGACTCGAGGATGTCTCTATTCATCCAATTGAACGCTCGTTCAGCATTTTACTATGACTCTATTTTTAGATTACCTATTATATTTTTAGCTAGTTACACTACTCTAGGTAAACTTATATTTATTATTTATTTATTTTACTCTTTATTTGCACCAAAACAACAACAAAGAAAAAGTATATATTAAAAAAGACAAAGGGTATGACACAAAAGGCGGCCTTATCGCTTAGTAGCGATCTCTACCAGGCAACCTTAGGAATAGGAAAACTTAAGAAAGAAATGCGTTGTAGGCGGTCATTTCCTTTATACATACAAATAACTACATACTAATACATATATCAAACGAGTCATATTGAGCCGCTGGATATAGACGGTACAAGACCGAGACCCGTGAAAGTCTATGCAATAAGCCTTTGTTTAGCAGTGGACGACTATTGGTAAAGAAGACGAAGGTACCTGATACGCAGCTTTGGAAGACTCATACGGTAGACGGATGATCTGAAGTCGACTTAAGCGGCACAAGACCGTGTTCTGTGGCTTTGTAAGAGGAAATGAAAGACAACGCATTATACGCCTACAATATACATCTCATCTCATAAAACTGTTAATGTTAAAAATTACAACTTCCTGGACGCAACGCATTGGTGGACAGTATAATACATATTAAGTGAGAGGTTCGATTCTTGGCAGTGGCGATTTTGAAAATAATTTCTGAAAAGATTCTAGTAGGAGACTTTGGCCGTGGCTAGTTACCACCCTATCGCCATGGACATCTACATAGTGATATTAGAGATAATTAGGTAGGTATAGTGTTTACTTAAAACTGTCATACCACCTTCAAGTTAGCCCGCTACCACCTTAGACTGTATTGACACTATCGTGTTTTTTTTTTATTCTATGACAAGATAGCCCTTGCTGAGCTGCTTCGTCACCGAGAAAGCACGAGTGTCCTGGTACTAGGTGCCGTCCGGCGTTACGGGACTTCCCCCTAATTGTAAAACTTACTTTTGAGGAAAACAACAGTAACATACCTATATTCTGTTTTGTTTTTCATTAACTTAATAAATATAGAAGGAAAAAGTTGTTCCAAAATTTCAATCCAATATCGGACAGTTATTTGCATCTTAATTAAATAAACGCTAGATAATATTTCTATGCATTATTGTGCATAGGAAAAAACCTTGAAGTTTCAACACTCAATCCATATGGAATATCCGATACATCGTGGGTGTTAAATAACCCACAGATAACACGTTCAAGTGCTAATGAGTAATTCCATGCTTAACAATTCTGAAGCGTGACAAAAAATTACCATGATTCGCTGATTAGTTACTGAGAAACTGACTGCAACATTCGAGTTCTGTAACAACAGCCCGACCACGCGATAGAGCTGGTAACAAAGACAAAAAAAACAACAATCCCATTATTTTGTTATCTGTAGGAAACGAAAAAAATGTCGTTCTTCGACTTAAACCCGTAAAATTATGCTGTAAGCCCCTAATAAGTGCGTAAAAACTTAAGGACGGAAATACTAATAATGTAATTGAGATAAAGCTATATTTTCCTTCAAAATACAATAACACTGTTTCTGTTTTTGATAAGACACCAACCAGATGTATGCTCAGTTACTTTATCGGACTCAAGTCCTTGTCATAAGCGTACGCGTTTAAACTACTTTTGAAGCAGCCTACGTCGTACCAAACATGAAAATGACAAAGAAACCACACATATTCAATACTGTAGCTTTCATTCGCATTTTATCTATTGAAAACACATAACATTTGATAAAGAAGAATGAAAAATGGCCTGAGCCGTAAAAGCCCGACCCGACTAGGCAAAGCAATAAATAAATAGATCTGATAGATAGATAGATAGATCATTTATTCACCAAAATGCCGGTACAATGTGATGTAATATGAAAAAAACGGGCCTTATACATTTTACCAGAACTGGTATGTAAATATTGTACAATGAAATATGAAACAAATGTCAGTATTAAAAGTTAATAAATTTAAATTTAGTAATAAGGAAGGGTTACAATTATAACAGTCTATGTTATGTACTATGTTAGTTTCTATTTATATATGTTACCGCAGGGCTTTTCCGGGTCATCTTATGGTAGGTATATTGTCAGTGACCTAGCTACTACTAAGTCAATACAGAACTATTCATCATCATTATTATTATCATTATCATCCTCATGATCATCATCAGATAAATGACTCACTACTAAACGCAAGTCTCCTCTCAGATTAGAGTTATTAGCTACAGTCCATCACGCTGGGCCAATGCAAATTGGTGACTACATAATATCGTCGGCTTAATTATCAAACTTCAACTCGTACTTTCGTAACTCCAAAATTTCTGATTTTTTATTTTCATGCCATCTAGTGTAAATTCGGTAACGAACACGATATAATCACTCGTATCTCCCACATGTTTTTAGTTTTTTTGCTATTTACAAAAAATAAAAATACCACCATGACGCCATTTTGACCTAATTCCTAAGTCCATTTATTGAATCATGATAACAGATAATAAATCATAATTACAACAAACATAAGCAGAATAATATTCAAATGTAAATAAAACTGTTTGTCTATGTTTTTATTGTTAGTTAGGTATATAGTAAAAAAGTTTTTTCTTTCTCCTGTAAAGTTTAACCAAATGGAGATAAGAAGTTTGATAACTAGGCCGACGATATACATTTGAGAACATTATGGCGAACTATCGGGTTTCCGTCAGATTATTTTCTTCAACATTGCTTTATTAATTATTATTTAATTGCAGAACAATTGGCCAAGTATAAAATTGGAACTTTTCATTACAGGTTAATATACCTAAAGCCTTTTATTGCGTAGTACTTTTTCATTTTCCTGAATGATGCATGGACAGTTTCAATCGGAGTTTTTATTTCTGAATCTGAATCCCATTCTTCATTTACTCACTTTGGTACAGATTCAAGGACTTAGAACCTGCTATTGTTGCAATTGGCATTTTTGCTGATTTCGCGATATGAGTGGGTAGGTAGGTAGGTAGACAAAGCTTTGCGAGATTCATAGTTAAATCTGAATTTCCACTACACTCACTAATAAATAAAATTTATTAATATTATCTCATAAACGATATGTTTTATTTTCTGTAGATCTTGTAAAAGAACCATGTCGTTGGTATCTGATGTTATATAATACACTTATATAATTTGTATGTATATACGTGCAACGTGGCTACTTTGTATTTTTTCACCGTCATCGATTAACCTAAGATGATTTTTTTTGAATTCTTTCGTCATTTTTTTTGCCTAGAGAATACCTATATAGACCTAACAGATCTACCCTAAATTGTGTAGTTACTATTGAATTTACAAATAAAACTGCGTGATCCTTCGTGGAAAGACAAAGGATATTACTATTTCATACTAAACCAAGTAAGTAATTACCTACTCATTATTTCATGATCTGCAAATAATGCGGAAGAATGCACTAATTAATATTGAAATTATGTTTATTATTTTGGATTTGCTTGTAATTAATAAAATACCACATAAATTTTTGAAACCTCAACTGGTGTTTGCTTCCTTGTTTTAATAAATAATTAGGTTAGGTAAGTTTATGTTATGCAACTTGTTTGTCACAGAATATTTAACGCTTTCAAGTAAAAATATTATATAATAATTTAGGTATGCAATATTATCTTATTAGTCATAAATTAGTTCGTGATTCACCCACTTATTAGGCTCCTAATAAAAACATGCACCGAAATTTCCTGCAGCATAACTACACTGATACATGACTGAGCTAAATTAAAACCGTTTAGAATTAACAAAGATACTTTACTTGTTATTAAGCTATTGCATAGCTTCTATCGCGGGCCTTGAGCGTGGAGACCGAATCCAGAAATTCCGTAACGAAAATAACCTGACACGGGACTCCTCTCACCGCTAGATGGCGTTGATAAAAAATGCTATGCAATAGCTTTATCGCGGCAGTCCCCGAGTGCCACACGTCTTTTTTTATTTATCTACTACATTACAAAAATCTCATCATATAAAAATAAAACAATAAATAATAATTAATCACTCAATCCCACTAGAATAAGCATTTAATTATTTATTTGCAAAAAATTATAAAATTAATAAACGAGCAGTATTTTCAAGAAGTGGCCGTTATAGGTATGTCAAAATAAATTGGAATAAAAAATAATACAATGTCAAATTATATAAACTATACACATCTAATCAATTAATTATACAATGCCAAAATAATTTTAAAATAAAATTGAAGATTTATTTTTTTAAAGAATATTAGCCAAGCTGAAATTGATTTATATTTTCCTCTCCCCTGCAAATAAGCGAAAAGCTTGTGCTAGGACTCCTAGTCTAGAAGTAGGAACGACAATAGTGCAACGGGTGGGGCTCGAACCTATGACCTTTCAGTTTTCAGACCGCCCCTTTAACCATTGGGCTATTGAGACTTCAAATTATGTTCTTAACCATATTATTTAGATCCAACTTTCGAATTTTGTTTTCCAATCCTTCATTTATAATTTTGAACCCCTAAGTCTCAATGATTTAATTAATAAATATAATAACTTTCCAACTCTCCTCGCCACTTGTGACTTGGGCGGTATTCAATACAACGTGATATGTTTATCGGTTTTCTGTTCAGGACAGGCCGGCGTGTGCGATAAGGAGGCATCGTTTCGCAACTTTGTCCATTATTACTCATACCTACCGTGAATAATTAATACTTTATCAAGTAGGATCGTGTATGCAACCATTTCAGGGAACCACGCATTGAGTAGGTACCTAGCCTACCAAGTCGATACGTTAGATTCTGCCAAATAGAAAAAACGATTCCATTCTAAAGAATAAAGAAACAGAAAAAGACGCTATACGTAAATATTTTTTTGTTAATTATGTAGTATTAAAATATCATTAAAAATGTTGTTATTTGATTATTTGCTCATTTCGCAAACAACTTTGCATGAGTACCTACCATCTCTTATTGGGTAGGTATAACCAGTTACGAATAGACGAAGTATTTTTCTTATTTCGTAGCTTTTTACAAAAAATAGTTACCAACGTGGATGGAAGGACGTTGACGTATCAATCTATCCTTCTTACATTTTGCTGAAAACCTTAAACTTCAGGCCGCTGTTTCACAATAATTTAAGCTTGTCTAATCCATATCTAAATTCAGCAAAGCTTACTTATTTTCCCATAACATCTTACAGCTTGACAAAAAGAATAAAATCTAACTAGAACACAACAATTCCGAAACAAGTATTCGCTTATACCAGTTTAATTATTTCATAGCTCTCTTTACCTCTTTGTATATTCTGTTACCAACAAAAAGAATTTTTCGTACCAAAGAACCTCTTGTGGGAGGCAAACAATATCCAAAAAGATGCTTAAATATTCTTTCTCTTATACTACAATATATAAGGCTGTGATTATCTTCTATTGTGTTCTTAGTATTGCCCTTTGCGTTTCTGCAAAAGCAGACTTGCATGCTTATAATAGTATAGCCATGGCATTTTTTTTTTACTTAACAAAGTAAAAATATGAACAAAGTTTCCTAACATTCAGATTTAAGTGATGTGCTGTGTAATACTTAACAATCGATATATTATTTATTGATTGAATTAATAAAATTGAAATTTTGTCTAAGAAAAATGATAATAATGTTTTGATAAAATTGTTATCGCCATCACTACTATAAATGCGAAAGTGTGTTTGTTGTTAGTTTGTCCTCCAATCAAGCAGCAACCGATCGACGGACTTGGAGAGTAAGGCTAAGTAAGGTATAGGCTAAGTTATATTTCGGAAAAACAGAGGGTTTCCGCAGGATTTTTAAGAACCTAACTCCACGCGGACGGAGTCGCCGGCAAAATTTTAAGCAAAAGTGCCAGAAACATTAAACACAACACCTTCCTTTTGTAAAAAAAGTAAAGAATTATATGAAACAAAGACTAATTAAGGCCCTAGGTGGCGTGCCTCTCGCATCGGAGATATGGTCGTGCAATATTGGCCATATGTCACCGCGATACTGGTGGTAGATAATGACTAATAAGTGCCTGTCTTCCGTGCAGCGTCGGGGTGGGCGTGTGTCGATACATTTTTGTGCTTTGCCATTTTTAAAAGCTTTTATTTAACTTACAATCTATGTATGAATGTAGCTATGTTTGTTCGGGTGGCATCTTGCAACTCAATTTTAAAGCAGATACCTTCGACCGATTGAGCTCAAATTTTAATGCACGCTTAGTTTGAATGACAACGCATGGTAAGCTGTGTGACGTCATTCTAAATCCAAGATGGCGGACTAGTTATTTTTATCGCATTCAAATAAAAGCTTGTTTAAAAAAAAATACTTTTAATTAACCGACTTCTTTATTTACAAGTTTTTTTTATTTAATTCCTAAAATTCGGTAGTACGGAGCTTGCTCGTTATAGAAATTTCATTATTGGAAATATTGTGTGTATCTTAAATTACAAACTCAGCTACTTTGTTACCCGACTACGATAAAGCCAAATAGAAGGAATATGTATGTATGTTCCACCGTAGCGTATAAACTACTGAGTCGATTTTGATGATTGAGATGTCAATCGATTTGTTCTGATAGTCCAGGTGACATAGGCTACATTTTACACGAACAAACTCAGTCAATATGATGGTTGTTACATCCAATTTTTCATAGTTTTTCATAGTTCCAGTTTTTATACTTAACAGTTATTCTATTCGTAATTTCAGCAATTTGAGCTGATCGTGAATTATTTATTAGAATGTATTATTAAATGTTACGTAGCACGAATTCGAAAGACAACGAAGTAGTAAAATAATTTCCATCGCGAGTGCCGTACCACACTAGACAATTGCATTTATCGATATCGATTAAAGTCGCCGCACGCTTCGATCTTATCGCAAGTTTTTATTTTCGTGATACCCGCCGATAAGGGAAATGTCCTTTTTCATAGAAGGCCATAATGGCGTAGGAGACACGCTATCCAAATCATAACTTATGCATGCTGATTGCCGCTTCACCCTTTACTGGACACAATCATTCTTTTTTACTATCTTTAAATATCGTCATTGACTGTGATATAGGTAATATCTTGTCATTTGTTAGAACAAATAAGTAAAGCTAGTATAAGATAGATCTTATACTAGCTTTTTAAGTTCGATTAATTTTGGTTAGATTAAGGATTTTAAACTATTTTATTTTTTATTTAAAATCAACCCCTAAGGGTTGATTTTTCAAAATCCTTCCATAGCGGAATTAGGCTTCCGTCATAATAGCTGAATAGAATGCAATTGCAATATTATATCCTTCTATATCCTGCTCTCCTACTAGGTACTTTTGTTAGTACTCAATCACACCGCAGCGGCTGAACCGATTTCGCTGGGCACAGAGATAGATTATAGTTTGGAATAACACTTAGGCTACATTTTATCCCGGAAAATTAAAGAGTGCCTGCGGGAATCCAAACCCCTTAACCCACCAACACACATCAACAGCAGCTAGTGAGTTAATATTTTTGCACGGGAGATTTTCCTTAATAGATGTGGTATACTAAAAGAAGAGTTTCTACGTCATTCATGACCTTAATTAAATAAAATTATAATTAATTAGAATGGAATGGTAGGTATAAACATTTTACCACAATTATTACATAAATGCTTCAAATCATTGTGCTTCAAAAACAACATGTTTAAGGAATACGAGTATTTTACGTAATTTCCGCCTGGACTTCTTTCCCCTGGAACACACTGATTTGCCGACTACATAACTACAAGTCCTCAACTATACCCATGCAAAAATCACGTCGATCCGTTGCTCTCTTGCTTAAAGGATAAACCAACAAAAAAATAAACACGATTTCGCATTTATAATACCTATTGGTAAGGGAATGGTGGACATGACGTGGATATTACGACCACCAGACATGCATGTTAGAATGCATGTTATCATAACATCTGAAAGCATTTAAATTTTTAATACGCGATTGCAATTATTTTAGTCTTGTTGCTGTAACCACGTGACTAAACTTTGTCTTATCATGACAAATAGTTAGTTGGTATCCATGTTATTCCATTTCGTGGATCAATGAGTACAATGTAAAAAGATTTGACTGACAGTAGGTATATGTCCTTCCAAAAGAAGGGAAAAAAGAAGGGGTAGACCATTCCGAAGGTGGGAAGATGATTTGAAGGCAACAGCAGGAATATTGTGCTGTGTGGAAGCGAAAAGCTCATGAACGCGAAGCATGGATAAGCCTGGGGGAGGCCTATGCTAGAAAGCAAGACAATTAATTAATTACTGGTGTCCATATAAAGTAAAAAAAGATTAATACTGTAAATATATTACATATAAGTTTATAAATTGTAAAAAAAATTGTCATATTATTTTATCTTATACGTTTTCTGCGTGTGCTTCCGTATACGACTACGTGCTGGAGTGGCGACTCCGCAACGGGAACGAGACGAGATCAAACGAGTCGCAGGGAGCCGCTGGATTAAGGCGGCGCAAAACCGAGGCCTGTGGAAAAGACCTATGTCCAGCAGTGGACGTCTATCGGTTGATAAACAAAAAGAAAGACGTCTTCGTCGTCGTAACCCAATAGACTTCCACTGTGCAATGTGGAGAATGTATGGTAGACATAGTGTTGTTGGGAGTTCCACACACCGCAGTGTTGTGCCGCCTATATCCAGTGGCTGATGACATCGGTCCATCTTGCGGAGGATCTGCCCTCAATGCGATTCCTGGTGCGAGGCCGCCATTGCAACTCGTTCGGCTTCGTGTATGTGATTATCTATGCCGATGCTAAAAGATCACTTTAATTTCCGCATGAAACGAATTTCCAACCAACGAAACCCCTTCCCATTATATGAACTGCGAATATCACACACCTGTGTACAATTGTCTTATTACCAACCCCCCAAACGCGGCCATATGGTCCAACTGACCATAAGTCACCGGTAAAGAACAATAAATAAATGCAAAGGTAATTGCGAGGGAGGGTGGAAAGCATTCCCACGCATTCCTACACTGTCCTGGGGTGGAAATAGCCGTACCGTGCCATATGCCACACGATAGCATCGAAGTCTTATTATTTTATAGTCCGATTAGACCATTAAGAGTTTAATGACTGTTTGGACTTAACGTTACAGTGTGAGTTTTGACAATTATGACGACCTCCTTTGCGCTTGTTGATCGTCTTGGTCTTATAATTACAATGTATTATGTGGAAGGTCTCAGATTCAGGGGCAATTTGGGATTTTATAAATTCTGAATTGTCGCTAATCTGGACTGGAGGGAGGTTTCGATCGTGGCTAGCTACTACCTACCTAATGTCAATGATGCACCGCCAAGTAGTTCAGCATTGCAGCATGATGGCGTTTAGAAACAGATTAGGGGCATAGGTTTTATTTAAACTACACTACCTTCCAAGAAAGTATTTTTTTAACCCCGGCCCCGACGGAAAAAGAGGACAGAAAAGTTTGACTTGTGTATCTAGCTAGCTTCCTAAGGAATGGACCGATTTTAATGCGGTTTTTTCTGTTTGAAAGCTAATATAATCGAGATGGATTTTAGCTATTTAAAATTTATGAAGATCTGGTGCTCCAAGCAGTTGTCTCTATTTTGACATTTCCAGTGGTTTTTGGAAAACAATGGAAAGTTGCTAAGAACTGTTGAACCCGCATTTCGTCATACATAATGCTGGTTTGACAGTTTTTCTTAGTAAGCAATTTTCGATAGCCATTGAGAAAAATAGCCATACATATCTTGCTCGATCTATCACCCAGAGACCGAGCTTTATACCAGGGCCTATAGGCCTTATTACCAACGCTTAAAGCAGTAGTATTTGTTTTGAGATGATAACCTTACAGTAATTACTTTAAGGTTTACATACTTTTTTTTTCGGTTTAGGCTTGTGTAAGCTCTTACGAATGTCATGTACATATACATTATGTTATGATATCTCAAAACAAAACTGCAATAATGCTGCTTTAAACGTTGGTAATATAGGCCCAGGCCACGTTGAGGGTTAAAATTAATACGACGTTGAATTTACTTCCCACTTACCAACTATTTTAATTCCAGCCATGGGAATCATGTACAGGCGGAAAAGAAACATTTCCGTAAAAATTAGATGTCGGGTCACGCCAAATTAAACAGGGGTTGAAATAGGGATGTGATTTGTCGATAACTATTAAATATAAACAGTTATAAACACAAAGTGGCGATATTAAACCGCTCCTCACAGATCGAATATAGGTACGTAGATGGAGAAGTACCTACATACATCTTTAAAACTCTACGTTATCTCTAAAGACATTCATACACTTTAAACCTATTGCGATGCGAGTGCTTGGTACCTCAAGTGCCAAGCCGACCTTGATAAAAATTGATAAATATCACTATTGTGTATACTTCATGAAATATCGACATTTTCTGATCAACTATCAAGGGTGTGGTGTACACCCCTGACGGTGCAATATGGAAAATCAACAGGTCGTGTCGGGAGCACATGCCTACACAGTTTGTGTAAGGACCTTTATATATCACGACACTAAATTGTTCAATTTTCTCATGATTATCGTATGGAAATAAATTTTAACAAAATTTTAATACATTTTTCAAGATAAATGTTGACTAGATAAATAATCACACTGAAGGATAGGTGAAGATGCTCATGATAAAAAAAAATTTAATGTTATTTAAACGCCTATAAAACGTTTCTTATAAAACTTATATTTATAAGTTTTTTTTTGTAATATCCCTCCTAATATTATAAATGAAATATGTAGTATTTATTTATTGCTTTGTTCTTCAATCATGCCGCCACAAAGCTGCGGATTTTTGCATGAAGCCACTTTTATCCTGGAATACCCTAGTATTATTAGTATCCTTAGCGCCAGTAAGGTATCAAGTCGTGAGATATAAAATAACCACACCCATAGTAATTTGAGAGAACATTACAAATATTTCCGTGTATTTCTAAGACGAACACTAGTCAGGCGTATGTCGTTCCGTCTAAAAGAGCTAGTCAGAGTCCAGCTATCCTGGTCATAGTTTGACAGTACATTGCTTATTCATGTTGGTAATTATCGAAATTGTTCCGTGCGCTCAATGGCATTACGATACAATTTTTTTTTAATATTCAACGAGGGGTGGGGACCTTGACTGTAACGCTATTGTTCAGTCTTCGTTATTATCTGTGACGAATTTCGAAACACTCGTACAAAAGTTATGCTAACAGGTGATTCGATTAATATAATTTTATTACTAATACACATCCCTATCACTTTGAGATTACGATTTTTTTTTTCAACGACAAGCTAGTCCTTGACTGCGCTCTCGCCTGATGGTAAGTGACGATGCAATCTAAGATGGTAGCGGACTAACTTGGAAGGGGTGTGGTAGTGAAAATTCAACCCATCGCGCCGGAAAGCTAAATCGCTTGACACGTCTTTGACGGTAGGGTGGTAACTAGCTACGGCCAAAGCCTTCCACCAGACAAGACTACCTACATCTAAATTGTTTTAATTGAAAATAATTATGTGTTTGAAATACTGAACGGAATAGTGAACTATTGCCGAGTAACGTTTAACTGAAAAAAAAAATAAGATGTTCTTCGTACTGAAAAGCGGGTTATACGTTACTCCACCGTAGCACCAATGTTCTTCTTTTAAAAAAAAAATATAAGTACCGAAGCTTAGAGGTGCTCAATAGTCGTTTAACGCGGACCGCAGCCACCGTGACGGCGGTCGCAACTCGCAAGCCGGCCATCATCGGAAGTCATCCGCTATTGATAGCATCTCATTGTTCGCAAATAGCCGGATGTTGCTAGAGACGCGGCCGAGACTCGGCTCCAATGTACGTGCGGTGCCGAAATTAACCGGACAAATCCGTCATGCTGATAACAAAACCGGAGAAGTTAATATTTCAAATATTCGCTCGAAACTAATCGCATGCATGCTAGAACTGGGTGAAACTATGTTATCACCGAGGATTTTACCGTTCAGTGCAATTTATTGATGTACTCAATGAGGGATAAATTCTGGTTGGTACCCAGTTTAAATCGACCTTGTTGGACCCCGCGCAAGCTTAAGATCCGGGCTTTACCTGTCAGAGTACACAAATAAACTAATATAAATCAATATTAATTTGTATGAATCCTAAGCTATACTTGCTTATACAATATACACATATAATATTGGTGGTTATAAAGCGGAATAATACCTATAGCGAAGTTTAAACTGTGCTATATAAACGTGCTAGTAGAACGCTTAAGCTCGTAATTAGCATTAAAATAAAATCATTTGGTTAGAAGTCTTAAGAGTAATTCGTGTTGGTGTATGTAGGTACGCTGGCATATAAACCACTTACCTTAAAATTCTGCACGAAAAAATGCATAGCTTTCATTAAATAAGCAGCAGAAAAGTCAACAAAATAGACAGGAATTTTTGGAGGCAAAGAAATAATAGGATGGTTATGAATTAACTCACAAAATTCTTATGGGATTTCATGAATTAAAAACGGAATAATAAATTAGGTTTTAAAGCCGAATAACGGAAACCGGAATTAGGTATGTTTTTTAAACACTGAAAAAACACTGATAGGTAGATTTAAACATCATAGTAATAAACATTCGAATGTGATAAGTATATGTTTATTTTTTTCACCTAATTTGCTCGTAAAGCAAAACTCTCGGAGTATATAACTAGTTATCCAAATGCCAAAAGAGTTAAGAAAGAGAGTTAAGAGTTAAAATCTCAGGTCCTCACAACCCTCAGTAATCACTACATATAGTCAAGCTACATAGTATAAAACAAAGTCGCTTTCTCTGTCCCTATGTATGCTTAAGTCTTTAAAACTACGCAACGGATTTTGATGCGGTTTTCTTAATAGATAGAGTGATTGAAGAGGAAGGTTTATATGTATAATAACATCCATTAAGAGTGTATATATATTTTATACCCGTGCGAAGCCGGAGCGGGCCGCTAGTTCTTAATAACTGCACAGTATGCAGGGATAGCGATAATTAATAATTTTCTTATAAGTTTTAATTTAATGATAGATAGATAGTTTTCGGTGGTCCAGGCTGTCTAACTTCCAACTTGTCGGTGCTATGTGAATTTCAAGCAACTAAATGTCACTTGCTTAACTGTGGAAGAAAACATCGTAAGAAAACCTTGCCTGACAATTATCGGTTCTCAAGTAGGGATAGTAGGTATTAGATTTAATTCAATTAATCATATTTGTATTCGATGACATTAAGTAATATGAACCTTATTTGTATTCTTTTAGAGTCACAAATACAGTCCAACCGAGCGTTAATTTTTAGCGTAAACTTATAATAATGCATGCACGAAATTAAGCTCTTTTAATGCAGTTATGGTTCAATTTACTTTGATTCTAATTCCATCGAATACGAATACGATCAATCGAATTAAATCCTATACTACCTAACCCTAAAGGTTTGTCAAGTCTGCCAATCTTTGCTCTTAGTGCACCAGACAGATTATATATTTTTGCCAATGTTTGGGAATGCACTGAGATACGGGCTTTCCTAGTTTAGGGGTCAGGATTCCAACGATATGACAGTATTGAGTTTTTCCTAATAAAGATTATTATTATTAATCCAGCCTTAGCCATCACTGTGGATTGTGACCTAATGTGCCCAACAGTGGACTAACGACGGGTTGAGATGACGATGATTTTTAAACAGCGAACTAATTAATTTAAAGCTTTTGAAAAAAAAAAGAGCTTTGTTTCGTTTTTGCACTTCAAAGTGGAATATAATAAACTGAAAGGATGCCGTGCCGTGTTTTAATGGAGTCGTGTGTTAACGCCGCATGTCTCACAGAATTATTTCTGACATTTTTAGATTCATTGTCCTCCATGAATACGAAGTCACGCTCCAAAAGAAATTAATGCGGTTGATACATACGCTTGGCCTTTTGTTGTGTTCGCAGCACATATTTTCACATGCTGTTGCCGTAACTACCTTTCAAATACCTATTCTATTCTGACATACTTACGGTTACATTACATTTTATTTATTAATTAATTAATTAAGGATTGTTGTTAGCACACAGCGGCTGATGGAGAGAGTTTTGCTCGGTGTTTCCCTTCGTAATCAAATCAGAACCAGAGTAGGTAGGTAAAAATAGCTCAATGATTAGGGAAGCTAATTTTATTTTAAGCAAGGACAGAAGCTCTTATAAGAAAATCTTTAACCTATTCCTATAAGGTATCCTTAGATTTTTAAACTGCCTGCACCAATAGAGGTTAGTAGACTTAGGTACTACGTTGTTTTTATGTGCCAATTGAACACTGTTAGAAGTGTATTAAAAGTTTAAAAGGAAGCGAAATCTTCGACCAAACTAGATCTTAAAATATTACATCAATGTTAAATATTTTCCTTAACATTTCCGTTCTTATATCATCCCCTGAGGGGTGAAAAGCTTGAAAAGGATTTAATGCAGTTTGTCACATTGTATTTAGTTACATATTTTGTTTGTATTTTGGAGTTGTCCACAGACTAATATGCATTAGGTATATTTTAGATAATTTTCTCTATTTTTCTCCATACTTACCTACTCCAAGCAAACAACTAATGGGTATATTAAATTGAAAAAAAGTGATTTGGAAATTAAAATAAACGAGGAAATATTTTTTATTATTTTGCATGATTTTAACATGCAAAATAATATCTACAAAATATTTCAGAGTAAATTTTAAGTAGGTACCAAGTTACTGTTTCAATATTTAGTTGAAGACATTAAAACTTAAAAAGTTAACCGCGTTTTGAAAATTTATAGAAAGCTTTGCTTTGGAAAGTTGCTAATGATAAAATTTTAATGAACTTTTCCCATGTTAGTCTAGTCCGAGTATGCATGCCGTAATCTTATGGGCTCGCTCGACGTGCGGGCGTACGGGCGTGCAGCGTGCAAGGCGCCAGCGCCAGACGCTCGCGCGCGTCGCACGAGCAGGTGCGCTGATCGCTCCCCTCTCTGTTCCAGAACGGGCGATGCGCCTCGAGTAGCGCGGTGGGGCCCAGCCCGCCGCCCGTCCGGCCAATTGGGGCCCGCCTCGCCTATGATGTCATCGGAGGAGGAGGCCGACTCACACGCGCCCTACTCGGATAAACTACTGAAGAAACAGAAACGCGTCAGACAGCGCGTGGACGCCGGTGAGCCGCGCAATTCTTATTCGACTCTCGCGACGAACGGACTCGCGCCCGCGCGCGCCGCACACATGAGTGGCGGACTTTACGGCGCCATCTTCGAGGGCCGCCAACACTTCGGACTCTTCGGTCCCTGCTACGCTCCGGCTGAGATGCTAAATGAATTACTAGGCCGAGCGCCCAGGCAGGAGGATGCCAGCGACGACGCCAGCGGTGGCGACATGCTCCGCGACCGCGTGCTTCGCGACATCCTCCAGAGCCAGAAGAAGGGCCTGATGAGGCTATCTCCGGACAATAACAATGTGCTCGCTAATAATAATAATGATGAACCCAAAGAAGAAAAGATGTCACCCGAGCGGCCGGTTTCGCGAGACTCCCGGCCCGACCTCGACGAGGCTCTGCTGAATCTCGAAAGTGCCGGTGATTCCCGAACCTCACCGCCGCCCGCACCTCCGCCTAGCGAGCCGCTCCTCGCTCCCAAGTCGGAGCCCGAGGATCGTGATAGTGACGCTCAACGATCTTCACCGCGACCTCTGGACGTTAAACGTGCTCGTGTAGAAAATATAGTGTCGACGATGCGTGCTAGCCCTGCTCCCCAGCAGCCGCAAGTGAATGGCTGTAAGAAACGGAAGCTCTATCACCCACAGCAACACGACGGTGCGGCGGAGCGCTACGTGGCCAGCCATGCCAGCAATGGGCAAACAATTTCGGACGAATCTGAGGATGACGGTGAGCGACCGCCCATTCAACAAAAGTTAGTAGAAAAAAATGCTTTAAAATCACAATTAAGAACTATGCAAGAACAGCTTGCGGAAATGCAAGAAAAATATTTGCAATTGTGCAATAGAATGGGTCAGGAGTCCGAGACGGTGGACAATGATGGTGCTTCTAGTGACGTAGAACAAACAGAAGATCCTGTGCCTAAATTAGAACCATCATCACCTGCCAAAGAAGTACCACCGTCAATACCTAATAGTGTAGCACCCAATAATTTATTATCACAAGTTATGAGTAAGATGATGAGTGCAAAATTTCAACAAGCTCACTCTGCAGCTCACGGTCACCTTCCCCATGGTTTCAATGGAAGTTTGCCTCTGATGCCTCATTTGCCTACCAGTGATCACATGCATCCACCACATACTCATCAACACCTTAATAACGCTGCCGCCATGTACCTTAATGTAAGTCAGAAGCTATTTTTAGAACAAGAAGCTAGAATGAAAGAAGCGAATGAACAACAACAACAACAACAAAATAATCAACAACAAAGGCCACAGTCAAACCAGCATTCGCCACAACATAGACAATTAGGTCCAACTCCTAAACCCCCGCTATCATCAGAACTAGCAGAACGCTTAGATGCATTACGGAGCAATTCTGGTTCAGTAGGCCCTGTATCAGGAGCCGATCTAGAGGGACTAGCCGAGGTTCTAAAGAGTGAGATCACAGCTTCGCTGGCAAGTTTGATTGACTCGATCGTCACCCGATTTGTACACCAGCGTCGCATTTTGGGAAAGCAGTCGGAAGCGGCAGCGGCGGCAGCCGAACAATTCAACAAGGATTTGATGAGGGCAACTCGGCTTCTCGACCAGCCAACGACGCCAAAAGTGCCCGAACGGCCATCTGGGCAAATGTCAGGTAACCCACCCGTCCATCACCCGGGCGCGCCGAATGGCGTCCCGTTTATGACAAATAACCCGATGTTTATGAACCACATGAACGGCCCCCGTGCGCCGGGTGGTGCGGCCTTTCCGCTGCACCACGAGGCGGGCGGGCCCGGCCACGGCGCTCACATGCGGCCTCCCGCAGGCATGTTCCAGACGCCACAGAAACCGCTGCAGCCGCACTTCGGCCCGATGAACGGTCATTACGACCGAGAACAGAACCCCGACCCGAGCGAACCCCTGAGCCTGGTCGTGACGCCTAAGAAGAAGCGGCACAAGGTGACCGACACGCGCATCACCCCACGAACAGTAAGCAGGATTCTGGGCGAGGGAGTAGGACACTCGCCGGAGAGCAAGTTCCCGGAGTCGCCTTCGCCGCGTTCGTTTCCGAGCGGACTGAACCTGCAGACCAGCGTAGCGATAGCGAACCCTTCGTTGCACGAGAGCCAAGTGTTCTCGCCGTACTCGCCGTTCTTAGGGGCCGGCGGTGGGCTGGCGCGGTCGCCGCCCGCGCCCGAGCGGGACTCGCCGCCGCTGCCGAACGCGCCTGCGATGTTCCTGCTGGGCCACCACAGCTCGCCGGACTACCTGCGGCCGCACCACCCGCACGTGTCGCACCACGCCTCGGTGCCGCACCATCCGCACCACATGGACGTGCAGGACCCGCACTCCGACTGCAACTCCACCGATCTGCCTTACGACGGAGTTCAGCCTACTATATCCTTTTCAAATAGAACATTAAGGTCTTTCTAAACGCGAATTTTCCTACATTTATCAAAATTACATAAATGTAGGAAATTACACTACTGAGGTTTGAATTTGATAAAATAAAATATTTAAAAAGAGCTATTTTATTTTTTTCATAACAAAAAGCAAATTCAAACCTCGAAATGTCTCATCCCAACCGTATTCCAACCAAAATCAATGTAATGTCAGTTACTTTGAAACTATGGGATTCCTAAGCCATTATCAAAATTTTATCAAGTTTTTCGATACTCATATAATGTTGAAGTTAGGTGTCGCAAGAGAATTCAATCCGCTGTGCCTTTAACTACTCTACAACATTAACTTTACACTGAGTAGCTAACATCGACTCAAAAGCACTTTTAAAAATACTAATTAGATGCATGAGAACCAAAGTCATACAGACCTACGTAATATCATATAGCTAAGTATAGCTAGTCCTCACCGCTCAAGCCGTACATGCAACAACCCACAGATATCTTATTTCTGTAATGTTTAACCTTACGACTGCCCCACCTACTTCCTACCCAGTACTAGATATTATACGACTCTTGAAACCAAACAAGTGTTGCGGTTTCTACGCTTTACTATACTTGTCTGTCGCCCATCTATAGATACATGAAGGAAATAACCGTAAACTTAATTAAACGCCTTATGGCTCGATAACTCGTTATCGTAATGCATAACATAATGTTCACTTCAAACCTTATACCCTATCTCACTGGATAAGGTCACTGGTAGAGATCTCTTGTAAAGATAAGTGTTTATTTGTCCACCTTTACTTCATTTATAGGTAGGCGTTGTTTGGTTGATAGATACTTCTTTATCGTAATTAAAAGTAAGGAGAAAGGTATTCTTTACCCAAGCAAAAGAGTAGGTACCTATTTCTTTTTCCTTACATCATCTCCCATTGACTTGGGTTACTGCTAGAGTTATACAGATAGGTACGAGTATGTATTTACGTACGTTGTTTGGTACCAAATCAATAAATAAACAAGAAGCGTTAACTTTTCTGTCGCTTCTTTAATTACATTTGCTCCATATATTTTCTGATCCGCATTAGAATATAACCAACGACGCCAGTATAGATATCTGCTAAGGTACTTTATAAGATTAGATGCAAATGGATTAAATACTTGTGGTGCTTCAATCAGTCTACGTAATACCGGGATATAATCAGATTTACGCAACTTTTTCTCTCAATCCCGATTCCTTGGATTAGTGACAAGCAAGAATATTACTTTGTGCACTAAAGACCAATAATTTTTTAAAATTAAAGTATTTTAGTCATGATATCATGAATAATTTTCCAATAAGCGGAAAAATCTCCAATTAAACCCTTGTGCCAGAAATAAACATGAAGTAGTGTAACGGG
This sequence comes from Hipparchia sbordonii, assembly GCA_038048805.1. Lineage (NCBI taxonomy): Eukaryota > Metazoa > Arthropoda > Insecta > Lepidoptera > Nymphalidae > Hipparchia > Hipparchia sbordonii. Next base: position 4,802,275 of record CM076111.1, on the reverse strand, counting down.
TGGGTGGTAATTTGAACATTCGAATATCAATCGACTTGAGAATTTATTAGGTAAAATATGAAATGAATAAATTAATTTTAAAGTTGAATTAAGCAAAATCTTAAACGTTAAAATATTAATGGTTACTGAGTACAGTTGGTGCATGTGTGCAACTCGTACAAATTATATGGAATGTAAATGTTACTTGTGTCTTCAACTGACAACTTTTAGTGACTAATTAGTTGCTTACACCACTTTGTGAGTGGAAGCAACTGGATACAATTATACGTTTGTGCAGTTGTTGGTTGATTTCATATGGATTGTATGTAAGTAAAATATTCAATGGTAGCTTGTATATTGTAGGTATTCGACGCAAAATACAAAAGCGTCTTACTGTAAATATGACCCCAATGTGATTCTTAACTCCCGTGCACTCTTCAACGTTGACGCCGATGCACCTCCGCAAAGCGAAGCTGATGTTCTTCTGGGTGCGGTACCCGAGCTCCGCAGTGCTCAAGATGTACTTCCCGGACATCAAGTTCAACAAAAACAACACAGCACAGCTCGTCAAATGGTTCTCAAACTTCAGGTAAGACTTCTTTCCATTTATAAAACCAGCTTTTGACAACTTCCCTGGCACAGTAGTGAGCGCTGAGGTCTTATTACTGGGAAGTCTTGGGTTCGACCCAACCCTACTCGCCCTATCGCCGTGCGACCTATCGGGTCCGATTGTGAATCTAAACCGACCCACTCAAATATTTACCTCCATAGGTTGAGAGTTAACTTTGGCAAAAAATAAAAGAAGTGGTTCAATCTAAGATAGCATTTTTGGGTATTAAAATTTAAACATAACCTCATCTAACCGCCTGTCGTGCAATTCACCCTTAATGACAGTTTCACAACGTGTAGTTCATATTATTTGCTTGAAACACTTCAAATTATAGTCGGGTGTGAAAATAATTTACCCAATTACTAAAGAACGGCAATGTGAATTAAGGCTTATAGACAAATGTTTCGAGACAATCTATTTAATTTTATCATTTGTCATAAGAATAAGCGACCTGATCGGCAATCCAATTAAAACATTAAAGATTTTATTAAGGACAATCGTATAAGTAATTTACTTACTTCTTAATCTCCTTAAGTTGCCTAGTTACTTATATAATCTTATTTCGGCTAATAATCTAGCTTCATATATCTTATTAGATTAGTCACTGATTTTGCCTTTTTCTTTATATTTAACTTTACGTAATCATTTTGTATATTTGTCACAAAATATTATAATAATCTCATTTATCTGCCTTTCTAATAAAAAAGGCATGCACCTCTAACTTTTTGAGTATTTCGGGCGTTTTGAATTAAATATCACTTTATTTAATGGTGAATGTAAACATCAAAACTATTTACATGCCCGTTAAGTTTTCATTAATATATTCTCAAATTAATATCTGAAGTCTACCAAACCAAATTTGATCAACGAGATGGACTATGGACCTTCTTAATATGAAAGGAGACTCGTGCCCACCACACACACACAATGGATGGCGATTGATTGATAACGGGGTTGAATAAGAAAAACACAGAAACAAAAATATATTTATACAGAAACTCTTATTCTTAAGTAGGTAATTAAAATCGTCAAACAGTTAACTATCGTAAACTATTGATATTAGATTATCCCACGCAATGCCATAGAAGGGCTGTTAAATTCACTATTTCCTCATTAACAAACAGGGTTACGCCCCGGTCAATTGATTACATGCAACAGATAAATGGAGGTGAATAGAAATATTTGGTAGTCCGTGATCAATTTTTAAACGTAGGTAAATTCTACTATAATATATTATGTGATAGTATGTTTGCCATTAAATTGCATAGTATTAAAAAAAATCAAACCTATGCATTACGCAAGCTCCCAACGCCTAGACCTAACAGAATAATCAATGGAGAAATAACTGGGAATTATAGGGACTACCATTTACATATTTCTTCTATTCTTGTAAGTTAGAATTGTTTCCTTTAATTTGTTACACGAAAGGCGATAAAGGACTGCATAAGTTATCGCAAGCAGGATAAATAATTAATTCCTAATAGGTATTGCTTTTTGCGTTAGGGAAAATTAAATATCAATTTACAGAATTTATCGTAGCGGAGTATTCGTAGCTCTTCTACGTAGCTTAGATGCCGCTACGAAGTGATTTCGCAAAGTTAAGATTTTTTTTTTATTCGATGACAAGATAGCCCATGACTGCGATATCACCTGATGGTAAACGTAACGTAAACCAGTGACGATGCAGTCTAAGATGGTAGCGGACTAACTTGGAAGGGGTATAGCAGTGTAAATTCAACCCATACCCCTAATCGGTTTCTACACGCCATCGTGCCGGAACGCTAAATCGCTTGGCGGCACGTCTTTGACGGTAGGGTGGTAACTAGCCACGGCTAAAGCCTCCCACCAGACAAATTTTATTGATAACATTTCATAGACGTCATAAATCATATTCATGCATTAATAGATTAGATAAAATAGTGGACTATGCCAGTAAAAATCTTCCGTAATTTTAGACCGTAAAAGGTTGAAAGGTGATAGATTCAAATTCAACTTGTTGCACTATTATCATCGCAAGCAAGGGAAAAGTATTGATTTGTACTCGACTTTTCACGTTATCAATCCTACGATAAGAGGTACTGGCAAAGCCCGTGCTTATGTGATATCGCACACTTCCCCTTCTAGCATATCTCCCTATTCTGCGATATAACCTGTGCTATCACTTAAGTGGGATAGAAACATATCTATCACGATAATGTTGTAACTGTGCAAAGCTCTTGAATAACATGGGCACTATAGGCCTCCTGCGATATTCCTTCATCAAAAATTTTGATTTTGTCTTTGTAAAAAAGTTCCCAGAATAGGTACGCTCTAAAATATTATTTTTACTATTACCAAATTTTAGATATTTTTTATCTTTAAAACAATATTAGGCGAGATGAAGTTGACTAATATCCTCCTCTCCCCATAATAGTGCAATGGGTGGGGTTTGACTGAACCGATTTGGCTGAAATTTGGCACAGAGATAGTTTATAGTCTGAAATAACACATAGGCTACTTTTTATCCCGGAAAATAAGAGCATTCCCGCGGGAATCAAAAAACCTTAATCCACCGAACGAAGCCGCGGACATCAACTAGTCTAAATATAAATGTTCATACAAATACGAATACATACACGTCCCTTTCCTTTACCTAGATAATGAAAACATCACGTGTCCGTGTGTACAGAGCACTTGAAAGTACTAGTATTATACATTGGCAATATTAGAGCTTTTGTATCTCAAGCCACTCTTATCTAGCGATATGGGAACTTGGTAAAAGCTTTGATAAGATTAATTCACACTTACACTGTGTGGGCTTTTATGTTTCATAGAATTGTTGATTTTTAGTATCAACTAGCGGACGTCCGCGACTTCGTCCGCTTCTTCAACTCACAATCGACAGTTCCTAAATCCCCACAATTTAGGGAGCAGTACCCCTGCAGCATCAGGATTGAGGAGTTGGATCCTGAAGTTTTTATGGGAGCATCTCGCAAAGTTTTTGTATCTGTTAAAAAAAGATTCAGGTACTCATTTTTCGAAAGTCGGTAAAAAAGTAGCCTATGTTACTTCCGATAGCATCAGCTATCGCTTGATTGAAATCCCGTCAAAATTGGTCCATGCGTTCCCGAGATTAACAGCAACAAACAAACAGATATACAGACAAAAATTTTAAATGTTTTTTTTGTTATAAGTAGGTACCTTATAGGTACCTACCGTATTTTCTTATAATATATGCATTTAGTAATTACAATTTTATTTATTTGTATGTATTAATTTAGATCATTTTATGTTAAATATGCTTGTTACTAGGTATATTTTCCTGGTAGGATGGATAAATATGCATACTTGACTGCTCTGAGGGATTAGGTAATTCATTTTACCTAAAAATTTGCGTCTTAAAATTATTGTGGTTTGCCCAGTAGGAAGTTTAGTAGAAACAATTAATGGTCTCGAAATATAATATCATGTAATGTTTTAAAATTAAATTACATTATTACAATTAAAATACATAGACTGCTAAATCCCCCCGTGGTCGGTAATGAAGATATTTTCAAAATTACCACGAAAAAGTTAAAACATTCTTCGGAACCGAACTAGCCCCATTTGTATTGTCCCTTAATGGGTGCTTTGTGGACGGAAAACGGCCATTTCCTCGCGATAACCATCTGAAAGGAAAACTGAAAGGGTGAGGGGTCAGTGGGCAATTACAAACTAAGGTGTCCCTAAGACGAATTGATGGCTTGCGTTTTAAAACAGGAAATCGTTGCGATTCGTCACGTCACAATTACATACATTAGGGGTATAGGTTGAATGTACACTGCCATACCCCTTCCAAGTTAGCCCACTACCATCTTAGACTGCATCGCAGTCAAGGACTGTCTTGTCATCGAAAAAAAAAATATTCAGTTATAATATTAAAAACCTTTATTTTAGATATATATATCAAAAAAAATCAAAATCGAAATTTACTTATTTCATGTAGGCCAACTTGTAGCTCTTATGACACGTCATAAATCTACCACCGGTTCGGAATGCAGATTCTGCTGAGAAGAGCCGGCAAGAAACTCAGCAGTTGCTCTTTTCAAAAAAATTTCTTTACAATGGTTAACAAAACTATGCTATGCACACAGTGTTTCCACAAAGTTTCAAAAATACACATCTACCACAACCTAACACAAGTTAAGATGGGCAGACACAAAGCAGACCCATTTCCGTTGGTGGCACCCGTTCACGAGCACGACGCATGATCCAGCCATTGCTTCGCTCAACCATATTTGAGGGAACGTAACAACCCGCACCACACGACACCACCACAAAAATGTTTAAGTGAGCATGACATACTTAGGCTACCCATGTTTAGGCATCGAATTAATATAAAAAATATTAGTCAAATACATGCTGATGATGGTGATGATGATTGTATAGAATGAATCACATCTCTGTTATTCTAATTAAGGAAATTATTACACACATGCCGTGTGTGTTTAAAGTGAAAAGTTAATTTGTGGACGGTTTAATAATGCTTATCAGTCATTTAATTACTACTTTTAAGATTAGCTTAATGAACGATTGGAGCTTTTTAACGAAGTAGGTAACATAGAAATTACACAATTAAAATTGTTTTATACGATAACGCAACATTGATGTTCAATAACACTTAATCATTGACGTTGTTAAAAAATAATTGTTCCTAATTTTGGAACCAAAAACAATCTTGAAAAAATAGACAAACTTTAAGAAAAACAAAATACAAGCTGCTCCCTTTATTTTGCATTAATTTAGCGTTATTTATAACGAAGACAATAAATATAGTACGATTCCTTATTTTTACCTCAAGCAATAAAATAATATTAATGCCTATTTAATAATATTGCGTATAATGTAAAGTAGGTACTAGTATAGGAAAAATGGTATTAATTAATTAATTGTTATATTCAATGTCGCTACAATGTATCCTTGGTGTATCAAATAAATAGATAGGTATATAAATAAAATTACGTAGACAAAATTACCTTCGCTTTGTTTATTATCTACGGAAAACGGAGCTATAAAATCTGCACACACGTGAAAAAGAATGTATGAACATCCTGAAAAATATGTTCACTTCAAAAAGTGTTGGTAGTGTTGAAGGCATACATTGATATTGAAGGCGCAAAGAAGGCACAACTGGCCACTTGTTGACGTTCGTACGGGAAGGGCTCTACCGTCGAGAGCTCCTTGTCTTTCAGCCGCTTAGCCGTTTTGTCGTATGCACCTTAAGCCGATTTCTCCAGCCTTTTGAGTGGCAAACAAGTCGACGGAACAACAGAAGTGCAGTTCATATTTTGCAAGCCATTTTTTCATGTGTAACCAGCATAGTTTGTTTTTTGTGCTGCAACGCACTGACGGCGTATTTAATTTGGTTTAAAGTACAGAAAATGCAGTTACTTACGAGTAACGTTTAACCGAGGTGTAACTTTGACGTTCTTTTACAAACAACAACATTCATCGATTGAACTTTACTCGATGATGATGATCGAATTGGCATAACGGAACTTAGTTTTTAAATTCATCAAGTTTTAGTTTTAATTTGCCTTTCTATTTCATTATCTACACCCAATGAATATTCAACGAAAACTATTACAGAGTCGTGAGTAAAAACTCTAAAATTGTTCACTATCAGTATTCTCCTAACTATACAGTGATAGTTGGTAAATAGAGAAATCCTTGCATAAATTGAGCGAAATAGGCTGTTCTCAATAAACGAATGCAACAGAATTCTTGTTGGAGCCGCCGAAGTTCTCGAAATTAGCCCTAGAATCTTTAGACTCCGCAAAACAAACAAGCCTCACAAAGTCGATGCAAAGACAAATTCTTTTGGCGCGCTACTCAAAGAAAACCCAGAGGCAAACAAAGAGTCACTCGTAGAATTAGCCGCCGACGATAGCACTAATTAGCAACGGTGACTCGTTTAAGTTATTTCGCTTAATTAAGTTGCGCAGAAGTGGTCTGCGGCCGGCCCGTCAGGGAAGGCGTAAATTGTTAGAATAGGCAACACTCCAATTAATCTTTACACACATCCAACTAGTCGCATGAGGGGCTGCACTTAGACCGAGCTCATACCTTTTAACACGTCATACACCGGCGACCTGGCGACTGAGCGAGGGAGCACACCTTTCACACTTGTCCTAAAGCGTTACTCTCTAAAGCGAAACCGTCATACAATTTAATTACATTTTTCAGACCCCGGTCTCCCATTTAGCCCACAATAAGCCGGCATAAATCACAACTTATTTAACCATACGTTAAAATAGCACGAAGTAATAAGTCCGCCACTAATTAGAATAACTTGTATCAAAAGTAAATATTTTAATTAATTCAACTGAGAATAAAATCTCTCGTATGCAAGGACTCTCACGGTCGGAAACGGAAATGTTCAAACCTTACGTCGCAATTTTGATATGCCTTTTTAACTTACCGCGCTAACTCGCTTCGTACGTATTTAGTTCAATATTTAATTTTTTTGTAATTAAAAATTTTAAGTGCGCAATTTAATATTGAAACGCTCGAAATGTTATCCAAGTGTAAAGGAAATATTGCGGATCTAAGCACGGGGCACGACTCTAGATGCCGCTAGCGCGGGTTGCCAAGTTGCGACGTGTGAAGTCTCGCATTGTATGCGCTGCTTCTAAAATTTAATTGGTTGGCTAATACAGTGCAACCGTGGAGTCTAATTTACGTGTTAACATTTTTAATAAGGCCCGGCGAGGCTAGGGCGCCAAGTGGCCGGCCATTTATATCGCGCCACGCTCATGCGAGCACCTCCAGTAATTAATACGACCCTTTCGAGGAAGCTTATGAGTAGTTTTCCTTCTCAAAAGCTGCTAATTACTCGTCACTTGAGCTCTCGCGTCTTATGAAAGAGAAGTCGCCTGAAGAGTATATAAATGCATGAAACATGGCCTCGGAACAGTTATTTTGTTACAAAATTTTTATGTTGCGCAACTCTGTAACAGGTTTCATTTTATGAGGGAAAAAGTTAAGTGGTTCTTATGAAGAAATTTTGATGTCCCATAATATTTTGAAACGTCACAACAACTTTTAACTAAAAATTTAATTGAAAAATTTTAATCTTTGATATGGAAAAATACTATTTTAACATAATAAAATCTATTCCTTAGTCATCTTAAAAATAAACCAAGCGATTTCAACCAAGAACCAAATTTTTTACGTACTACACTGATGAATCCATGCTACAAGTGAAAACGTAGACGTAACTTACGCGTTTGTCCTAAACTTTTTCTGCAATTTATTAACCTTTTAAGACAGCTTAGGAAAATTAGATTGTAATTTGTATCTACGTATACTGAATTAAAAAATACTGTACGTAGTCTGCAGTATAAAAAAATAATTTTCTCAGAAGTAAGATACAGAAGTTATAGTTAAGTAAAGACTATCCGAGAATAATCAATTTTTTTTTTAAGAATATTAGCCAAGCTGAACTTCACTTATATTCTCTTCTCCCCTCCAAATAAGCGGAAAGCTTGTGCTAGGAGTGGCTACGACAATACTGCAACGGGCGGGGCTCAACCCTGCGACCTTTCAGTTTTCAGTCCGTACCTTAACCGTTGGGCTATGGAAACTTGAAATTCTTCTCTTTTGGGGATCGGCTAAAAAATGTGACGAGTCAGTACTAAATTCGTACCGTGTCTTTACTTCCGAATGTTAAGGCGTACACGCACGCGATGTAGCTCCTAATAGGCGAGGGGCGAGGTTGAATATTTACATATCATTGCGATACGCTGAACATCGTAAAATATTAGCCTTTCGCCGGCCACGTCGTTAATAATATAATTAAAACACGCAAGGCGAGGTACTTATCGTAGTAATCAAGAAATGCGCGATGTGAGGGACTCGATGCGCCGGTTATCTAGTGGCCTACTTTATTTTTTATACTAAAATATGGAAATGCACAGCTATTTTGAGTAACAAAAAATGTTTTCCCTTATCTCATACGGTACAGAACGCTTGGGGGTTCATTGCTTACTGCTTGCTTTGGCATAGATCTGTTCAAATTTGGAGTGCAAAAATGTGCGAAGTCTTAAATCTAGGAAACAAAAGGCCTTCTTTTTGTATGGATATTTAAAAAAATGGAGGCTAATAATAGAGCGTCGTGAATACGCGTCGATGATATAACCGGCGAAAGCATGAGTAAGGCATCCATCAACTAATGAAAGCGTAATTAGAAAAGTGGAGGTTTCTTCCAAACGCCCGCCTTATCTTGTCTTCGATGGGGCATTAGGTTTTTAATTACCACACCCTACACCCCATATAGACCTATTACACTGAATTAATTCGGGCCTTCGTTTTATTACTCATCACAAATTGACTTCGCGATAAAACGTTAAAGAAAATGAAGAATTTTATTATGAACATAATACACATCATACCTATCAGATTATTTTATCATCTTCCGTTTGAAACTTTGTGGTTTTTAAAGCCCATCTCAGATGTAGGTATTACCATTATAAATTCATAATATATACGAACACTAGGTATTGTAAATTACTAACTGATTTGATTGACAACGCAACAAGGGATTTGAAATTTCAACGATTAGAATAAAAATGAATTTAATCAAAATGTTTATTAATTAGTACCATTAATGAGGTAAACAATAGGTGTATTTTTGTTATATTCACAAACAAAACATGCGAGGTCGCGACACGCCTTCCGCGGTCTCGAAGGAGCGGGCGCGGCGTTCTTTCATTAGTCTCTACCTTAAAAAACTTAATACGCTTCTAATGACACGACACACTACTTTTGGGCGGGAACTTGGATGTCACGCGATTTTTATTTTCCTTTTTACGGAGATAGCTGGCCAGTGATAAAGCTATAATGAACCTCTTTTGTCAGCAATGGAAATGGGACATGCTTTCTGAAATTTATTATATGACTTTTTTTAATGAATATTAGCCAAGTTCCACTTTCCCTTCAAACTGAGCGTAAAACTTGTGATAGAACTAGGTATAGTCACCATAGGCGGGGCCTTCTACGAGATGTCAACGACAATACGATCATCCAGTAATTTGATACTAAACCTATATACAAAAAAAAAATGTTTTTTTCCTGATGCTGAGTACCAAAGTGATGCTCAATGCCATTACAATCTAGCCTAACTTAGTTGACTAATTAGTAATTTTAATTAAACTTAAACTTATAAATTATTATCGTAATATACCTACTAAGAGATTGTCAAATGACGCATCTTGGTTGTTCTTGATAATAGTCCTTAGAGACACTTGTTCTTTTATGTGTTCTTTCATGCAGCACTTACACTACACAGTACTACACTACACTAATCTAAAAAAATTAAATTTTAAATAAAATATCATATAAATTTTATTAGTAACATGCATGCATAGTAACATCTACAATTTTATTTCTGTAGAAAATTAGCCGCTCTTTTATGTCAGACTTCTCGAGTTCTATATTTTTTTATTCTATTTTCTTAATGCGATATAAACAATTAAATAGTTGGTTATAGATAGGTAGTATATCTTGTATTAAATTAATAACTTCTTAGGGCGTGGTCACAGGCTTGTTTGGTTGCAGCACTTGGATAATTTCCCATGTGTATACAGCCTATGCCGCTCCTTACTACTATTACTTTCAATCTTCCTGAATGATACGTACTTATTAACCTTCTATTGATACATAATGCGATAGTTATTGCTATAAGTATTTAAAACTACAGCTTACATTGTAGGCTTCAGTTGAGATAGTTAAATTGGTCAATTTCGAATAAAAAAAAATTCAAAGATCAATATAACTAAATATTTTACTGGCAACAAATTTTTGTCGCCATTTAAAGGAAAAAATAAAGGAAAAATTCCACAAGTATATCTATTACAACTTGGAACAATGAACTTCTTACTTTGTCCAATTAATACAAAAGACGTAAAACCGAACCAATTAAAATATTATAAAATTAATATTTATTTTAAATAACGTAGTCGTCTTGCGCACGTCCAATTAAGTTTGACCTCTTGATACTTGCCAGAACAAATGAAGGGTATAAGATTGTTGAAGTGTTAGAGATCTGGCCCGATTGGTCGCGTCGTTTCCATTCCCAAGGGAGATAAGGCTGCGCCAGCGCTGCTTCCGCCGCTGCCGATAGTGGTCAGCAAGACAGAAGGATACGACAAGGGCAAAATATGATAACAGCGTAAAAAATAACATTGTTTGAAACAAGAAAAAATATAATACGACAGGAATTGCGTCTCATTATTCATTCTCGCGGGGATTAATTATTCTAAAATGATATACCTACCTACTGAAATAATAGATCATGCTTTCTCTTGATATATCACCATCGCCATTTCAACCTATATTGGCTCACCACTGGACTCAAGTCTCCACACGAATGAGAAGGACTCAGGCCATATTCTCCCACGCTGATCAAGTGCGGTTTTTTTTTTTAAAGCATATTGGCCAAGCTGAAGTTGACTAATATCCTCCTATCCCCACCAAATAAGCGGAAAGTTTGTGCTAGGAGTGGGTACGACGATAGTGCAACGGGTGGGGTTCGAACCTGCGACCTTTCAGTTTTTTCAGTCCGCACCTTTAATCGTTGGACTATTGAGGATTGGCAGAACAGATGACTATGTCATTAACCTTAATCTTTACTTCCCCCCTAAATAAGAATAAAGTTCAGATTTTTGTATATCCCATTGCGTAGATGCTCTATAAAATGTAGCTTTTTCATATAGGTATAGTTTAATAAAGAGTTTATTAAATAAACAGCATAATTAATAAAATTATAGTAGTTCATTAATGACATAATTTCTGTAATAAATGTGAATCTTTCATTCAACAATGTGTTAATACCAAAGGACTTGAGAAAAGTTTAATGATTATTACATACCAGTAGTGTTAACTATTAAGGCCGGAATTAAAAGGATGATCCATTATACTTACATGAAAATACTCATAACAAGTTCAAGTGAAAACTCGTACCGTGGAAATCTTAGTAATAAATAGCAATGACACAACCCCCGGGGAAATAACTTGAGTAAAACTGAAAATGCGATGGCAAGCAGTCGGTTTGACGTAATGACGCCTGCCAACACTAAAGTAATTATTGTTAGACACGTGATCAACACCCTTCATATTAAAACATCTCGCATTACTATTTGTCACGATAAAACAAATAGATCGGGAGGTGGTGGTCAGATTTGCCACTTAAAGTACAGATACAATTCTGGTAGGTACACACTCGCACTAATTTTTCGACTTTTGCTTGAAGTGTCACAACAATGTGTAACGTTGAATAGAACACTTTTACCGGTTTTTATAAGTGAGTACAGCACTGGTAGCATGGGCGGGAGAAATTGTATCCCCGGGAAAAGGATAAAATGTTTATCCCCTCGCTTAGTCTTATCCACCCATCGAGCATGGGCACAGCGGTGGAAGAATATTGACAGTGGATAAAATGGGAGAAAATTTATCCCCGCAATTATTGCCATTATAAGAAAATCATGGAATTAGGAGGTACAAATATCACAATACTTCAAAATTTACATCAATTCGGTCTCAAAAAGTCATTTTTTTTATCTATACTCGTGATTTTGACAGTTAATAGGTGATTCGTAGGTGGTTTTTGTTTTCGTTTGACCCTTTCAAAAGTCAAAAAAGGACAAGTTTATCTCTTTCATTTGTTCCCATGCTAGAGCTGGGGGAAGTTGCTCCACTTGTAATGTCAAATAGGGATATACTTCTCCTTTCCCCTGTTGCCATGCTCTAGCATAGGGAGAAGACAATTGTATCCCCTGTCAGTGGATAAAATCGGGGGATAAAATGTTTATCTCCTGCCCATGCTGCCAGTGCAGTTGTTAACTGTTTTCCCGGGATAAAAGGTAGCCTATGTTACTCTTTAATTCCTAATCTGTACTCAATTACCCCTGCAAAAAACCACTTCCATATAAACGTAACCTGCGTTTATACCTTCCTACACACGACACGACTATTACAATTATTTACTTCTTTGACATCATCGTCTTCTCAGACGTCTACATATTTGGATATTCCACATTGATGGACGTTTGGTACTCAATCACGCCGCAGCAATTAAACCGATTTGGCCGAAATTTGGTACAGAGATAGAGTATGATCTGGAATGACACATAGGCAACCCCGGAAAATTATAAAATTCACGCGCGACACGCGGCGAAGTCGCGGGTATCAGCTAATTTAGCTCGCATTTTTTGTCCTTCTTTCTGACCTTAATCATGTCCAAATTCAGGCAGTTATCTCTTGGACTATAATAAAACTCGATTTTGTTCCGATAAACAAAATAACTACATGTCGGTGCATCTGGTTCGCATTTGTATGACGGTTTTTCTCTGCTATAAATGTCTATCACCGGGCATTTTTAGACTACGCCTCTTCAATAACGCTTTTCAATTATTTATTATTACTTTATTTTAATACACTATGCGTACGTGTTTACTTGTTTGTTTTTAATATTACATATGAAATGTTATTTGACTTTGGTAGATTTATGTGTGCTACATCCACGTATCATAATATTTTATGTAATACAAGCTTACGGGAAAATAACAATATTTTTTTATTAATTAATAGCTTATTCACGACTTTGTTTACTTAGATTAACGGTTTTAGAAGTCCTATAGAAGATCTTTGATTTTCTATGGCAAAAAGTGTTTTTCAGGATATAAACCTACCTTTCCTCAAGATTAAAGATTATTAGATTGCTGTTTCACATTTAAAATATTAATATCTATACTTACAATAAAACTGTAACGGGACGAATTCTGTACATTAAATATAATTAGAAAATTTTAATTGCAGGATTCTTTATTATCGATACTGAGCCAAAACAATTTTTTTTTCTTTTAATTTTTTGGGCTAAGTATCGATAATAAAGCATCCTTGGTTATAATGTTCACAATAGATTTCTAATTATTGCCTGTGATTAAAAATGCCAGGCGAATACATTCTTTTGTTTTTTATTGTTATATTAGATCACGCCACAGTTTATATGCTTAGGATACAGCTACGATGCAGTTATTGCAAGTATATACAAGCTATCAATCTTAAAACAAATAAATCCTAGATAGATATTATAACTCCTCACCCTCACATTCACGCCGCGCGGCCGATCCAAGAGCGAGTAGTTCTATACGTAATTGAAATACATAAAGCACTGTATTTTACATCTCGTATAACATTAATTACTCGTCTAGTAGGCACGGAGTCGTACACTCAAAGCAGTCCGACTAAAAATAAAGAAGAGGCTCGCTTTTTGAAACTGTCTCAAAACAGTAATTAGCGAACTAATCCTGAAATCAAGTAACCGCGAACGGTCAGCTTTATGCGGCCCTTAAACGGCTCGCGTCTGCTCAACCCTTTTTTTTTCGAAATTTTAATACCGAGTATAGTTGGGGTAATAAAATCTCCGCAAGCACTCAAATGAGCTGAACTTTTGAAGCGTGGGGTACAAGACAGAGGCAGGTCAGCGAGGGAGTCATTAGCCAGGCCCGCACTCCGCGCTGCCATTCACTCGCCAATGACGCCATTTCACCCTATCAAACTACAAACTCAAAAAAAAAAGAGTAAACGAGAATTTCGACAAGTAAGATGCGGCCGATTCCACCATAGTCTTGGTTTCATTAAAACGTGTAAATAAACCCAGAAAATATAAACACACATCTCTTTTGAGACTATGAACATGCGCTTCTATGTGGTCAGATCGTGCGTGTGTGAGTGTATTTATTGTCGCGTTTTCAAAGCAACTTAGACCTATAGCTTAAGCACGATACAAGAAATTTTGTATGAAAATGACAGGAGCGCTTGCTGACGTTAACTTCACCTTTACTATTCGAAAGTTAAAATGTTAATACTACTGAAATAGGTCTGTTCTCTATAGTCTATGAAAAATAAAAGGCAATGATATGAGACCTTGGCTTTTCAAGTAAAAGGACATGATATGTTGACGTGAACCTTTCATTTTGAATTTTCGCTGTTCGGTTGCACCTTAGCTATTGCAATTTTCCATTTAACTGGGAAACAACTTATTAAGGGTAGATATATTATGTACTGTACAATGTTCATAGTTCCTAAGTAACAAAATCCGATAACGTTTAAAAGTCTACCTACTGTTAAAATTCATTTAAAATAGTGACCCCTAGTAAATATGTGAGTTGCTCGGTTACAAAACGAACGTGTGCCAATTTTAGATTTTCCGTTACAAGATAAGAGAATTATTCGCGAGAAAGTTGCCGTTGCATATATAGAGGCATAGATTATCGTCTACAGCCCGCATAAAGTCGACTTACGACATTTTGTTTTAATGATAGCTTACGGTTTTACATGTAGAAGATCTATTTTTTGGCATGAAACACAAATTTTTATAAATGCGAAAGTATTTTTTTATGGTTTGTCTTTCAATCACACCGCAACAGAGCTACGGCTACGTATTGGCGTAATTTTTTTTCATAGATATAGTTGAGGATTTGATAGGCTACTTTCATTCCGGAAAAACTAATTTTTAAAACCTAACTCTACTTGAATGAAGACGTCAGCAAAAACTAGTGAGTAATTAATTAAACTGACTAATATAAATGTTTTTTCGGGCTGTTAGTCATAGGCCACAAGGTTAGGTAAAAATTACGAAAATTCTGGCAATTAAGTATAGTATCTAAGGTAGTAGGTACTAATTGTTTCCACCACAAAACATTTTGCAGATTAAAACAACGCAATTTTAAAAAGTCACGTGAATGAGGTGTAGCCGGAAGGTTACATTTTTCATCGCGATAGTGAAATTTCCAACTAACATATCCAGCTTTGTTCCGACGAGTAAACTCTTTAATATTATGTTTCATATTACGTAATATCGCATGACTTAATAATTTTCCTTTGAACTTTGTCTGAGTGCGGCCCTGTGTCGGACGGCGCAGTCTGAAAAAAAGTTTTTTCACTAACTGAAGCATTAATCCGGCCCGGTATTAGTTTACTCGCTTTTACTTGCGCCTGTGTGTGCGCCGTGTGCATGTGTGCACCGCGCCGTGCGACTTTTCCACAGAGAACAAATAAACAGACGCGGCGCTTTTCTCGCAACTTTACACTCTTTATATACAGGATCAACTTTTCCAACACGATATTACATGGAACATAGCTGGTTCCATATTAAGCCTACTGACTCAAATTAATTTTCAAAGTAAAAAAACCCTCTCTTTTCACATTCCGTCATTCGTATTAGGGAACCGGGTTGATTCGAAACGTAACATTTTTAACATTCGTAGCACGCTTTAGTCATGCGAGCTTTCTGATAGTATAAACCTGTTATACTACAAGAGCTCAACTAACTAAAATTATTCTCAGAGATCAAGCCATAATCAATTTGACTGGCACGCTAACATTAGCGTCACATTACATTAGCGTTAGTAGACACATGTCTAGTCTGTGATGTGCATACGTGTAGAAGTTAAACCCTGCAAATAGCAGGCGTCAATAAAAAAAAACTCCGAAGGTTTCGAAAAAGATAACAAAAAGTAAATATTTCCTCCCTCTACCGCTTTTTTACTCTGCGCCGCTCATTCCGCCGTACTCTACTAAAGCTGGACGGCGTCCATTCTCACAAACGCAGCGCTGCCCGTGTAGTGCAGCCACCAGGTAGGTATGGGTATAACGTAATACCTCCCCATATCATTTGAGCCGGCATCAGGTTTTAATAACCATTGTATTTGGCAACGATCGAAATGAGTGTTTGGTGAAGTCACTGGGAAATGTCTGCGAACTATTTTTCAGTTGCGAACTAAATTACGCACCCTTTAGTTTTATATATGGGGATCTTTTTTTTTATGCGTAGGTATTAACATTGGGTATTAACTTTTTGGACAGAACCCTAACTGCACGTCAGAAAGCTACAATTGGAGTTACGTTAATCAGACGAATTCACATAGGTACATCTATAGGTCTATCGTTGAAAAGGACTGTTTAAAAGTTTATTTCAATAAAAAACCTATTCCAATTCTATACTTCAGGGTGTATATGTCCATTGCTGAACTTAGGTCTTCTTTATTTACTCTGTAACCCCATCTTAAAGTATTGCGCGACCTCACTTCGGAATACAAACTGTTCTGCAAAAGCATGCCCCTTGTCACTTCAACATGCTGATCCTCTTAGGACCATCTTTGGATTTATGTTTGATCATAGATGTGCTAACTTAATTCATCATTCATTATAAAAACTGTAAATATTTTTTCGATGATTGATGATTTCGACCTTAGTTCAACAGAAAAAATATTTATTACAGATAAACCGTCTAATTTACTTTAATGTAAAAATAAGAGAATAGATAGTCAGGTAGGAGTTTCGATTCGCGACATTTTTAAGCACCTGATCTCTAATTCATTAATTATACATGTTCTACATATAAACTACGAAAGCAGCGAAAAATTATAAGAAAAATATTTACCTTTATCATGAAAGCCCGTCAAAGTTGGAGTGAGTTGGCAATTTGTTCCGATAAAACTCCATAGTCCATCTTCATGAAATACCTACCTAGCGAGGTACCTACATAGGAATACTCTATAAAAAAAAAACAATAAACAGCTGTACATTTGCAACTCGTATTTGCATGAAGAGAAAAAAAAAACATCTTAATTAGCGTAGATATCTCAAGCGGTTCTTGCCCCTCGTAAGCATATTTAAATACACACCCGCATTGCCTGTCATAAATAACAGCAAGCCATCAAGTCAATACATCACTTTGACCCAAATTCGACACAATTCTAAGACTAACGGTATTTTTAATTACAGCTTTAAATCTACCTATTAGAAATCAAATTATGTTTCGAAAAATAATATTAATGAAGTACCTTTTAATAGCTCATGGTTTTGTTAAATAAAAGAATTGCTTCTGTGAATAGTTCACTTCACGAGGGCATGTGAGCTTTATTTGTGGTTACGTCGTATACATGCACATTGTGTAAGTGTGCGTGCCTGTTAGGACCATAGGTTAGAGCGGTCAAACGCAAGAAAGCTCTCGCTCCCACTTATATAGACACACACACAACCCTAGTCCATGAGCCCTCGTGAATTGCAAGAGCTATACCTATTGCTTAATATTTTAAGATGTTTCGACCAGTTCAGCTGTGCAATTCTCTAAAACTGATTTTTTTTTGAGTACGCAAGAAATCAAGTTTAAAATAAAAAGATTCGTACCGAATGAGTCAACAACGAAAGGAAGAAATAAAAAAAGAACAATAACTCTGACCCCTTGGAGAAAGATCTTAAATGGCCTAAAGCTATAGAATACAAAGTAATAGAAGCGGCACATACAGAACTTAATTTAATAAGTTACCTACATTGAAATAAAATTAGGTATTTATTTGCTCAATTTGTATACAGAGGATAACAAATTTTAGCCCCTTAGGGCCTGAATTTTCAAAAATCCTTTCTTAGCGGATGCCTACATCACAATAGCAATCTGCATGTCTTTCAGCCCGATCCGTCCAGTGATTTGAACTAGGCGTTGATAGATCATTCAGTCAGTCACCTTTTCCTTTTTTTATATATTTAGACCAGCTGATGCCTGCGACTTAGTCCGCGTAGATTTCGTTTTTAAAATCCCGCTGGAACTTTTTGATTTTCCGGGATAAAAAGTAGCCTATGTCACTCTCCAGATTCTCAACTAAAACAAAAAATCACGATGATCCGTAGCTTTGTTGCAGCATGATTGAAGGACAAACCAATAAACAAAAACACTTTTGCATTTATAATATTAGTAGGATTGTAAGATTATACCTATTAGGTTCACTAGAAATGCTCTGAAACAGTTCTTTTTATGTTAAATTGTAAGACCGTCTTATAAAGTGGAAGACAGCTCGTCCCCTATACTCATTCTCAAGTCTACAGTAAGTGTTTGGTTCACACGGGAATCGAATGTTCTTGAGGGGAGCGTTAAGACATTAGCGCCGAGATTTCTCCTTGGGGACCCCTTGCGGTTGGACTTGCGAAACAAAAGGGGTTTAAAATGTTGCAAATCAACTAAATTGTGTGAATATTTACACAATTTATAGTGTAAGTTAACCGTAGAGTATTGTTCCATAGGTTAAATAAAATTATTCTATCTATGGCCACTTTTGTATGTCAGAAACATATCAGACATCTTTAAGCTGTACATGTTATTCGTATGTAACAACAGTAGTAGTATTAGTGTAGTGTAGTGTATGGAAGAAGTACAGTACTACTTCCACCTTAAAATAGAAATTACACCTTAAAATATATAACTAAATATTGGTGATAGTGGAACATTAAAACACAAAGTAGACATACATTCATTTGTTATTTAAAAGAAAAATATAGGTTAGGTATGTTTTCCAAGCTGTCGTTAGCTTAAATAATACAGTTTATTTAATTACCTGCCAAAGTTACTTCCTTAAAATCGACAAAAGCCAAGGCTCTAAGAAACTTTTGCAAAAAAACCAACTGCCTTCAGTAAACAATGACATTCAAGACGCAGCCCCAGGTAGGCGCAAGATGCGATGTCTTAAGAAACCCATGGACAATAGAAAAAACATTTTATACAAAAATAAACTTTATCGTACACCGTTTAGTGTTTATATTTATTTGGTGTCAGTGACAATCCTCTTGGATTTTTTCATTCGTCTCAAATATTCCGCGTAAGTTACCGTCTTACTTTCAAGCGATATAACACTTTATTAACCCATGAAAAAGTACAATTTTCCTTAGCGTGCCGATCACCGAAAATTCGTTAAACGAATGCGTGCACAATAGCAACAGCTGATTCCCACAGCAACGGTTTTTAATTCACATTTTTATTCCGAATGGATGTCAACAGATTCGGGTTGAAAAGTGCGAATTTATTGTGAAACCAACTTAACATTACCTTGTTAAAGGAAAGATATTTTTCAATGTAGGTATAACCATTGGTGGCTGTATTTCCATTTCCACGCCGAGTACCGTTTCTAGGGTAATTTCTTTTTTCGCATCACCTACTTAAGCCGCCCGCATGCCTATCAAAATCGGTCGATACAGACGGATACGTTAACGGCCTACAAATTACTTTGCAAACAGAATATTCTTGCCATTACTCCGTATTTTATAAAAGCCATCTACCAAAGAGGTTTCCAATTCCAGAATTACCCGAATTTTCATTCGCTACCCGTGCTACCACCAGTCTTACTACCAGTAAATACCTACTAACATTTTAGTACGTATACTTACGTCATTCAGTTTTTTTCCGGAATATCGCATTGGTTTCTCTCTTTGTGTCATCATTCTGATTGCTGAGAGACCTACTTCCTTTAATTATACACATAACGGTGAGAAATTTCTTGGGACAAATGTGGTTGACACCCAAATCCTGTCTACAACGTAACTACCTAGATACAACGTCGACTCTGAGGCTGAGATCTATAGACTGCACTCTCTCTCAACTCAGACTTAAGACAGACTTAAATCGAGACAGATTTATACATATATATAGATCTCAGCCATATCAAACTTTTGTGACCAATCCAATACATTGGTACAAATTCTGCACAGTGTCAAACCTATACCCGAGAGAAGCCGGTGCGGTTCAACTAGTTCAAACTAAAATTCCAATCGGTCAATGATCCTCAAACGACATCTAATTTCAAGGCACTTAATAATTAGAAAGAACACTTGGAGTATATTTTAAAAACGGTCATCACCCACTTCGATGCTGCGACTCGTTTAATAGTCACATCTGTTAAAACAGTTATCAGTAATAGTCCAATATTGATGACATTAAATATTTTCACCACGTGAACACACTTGTTCGCTAATGATCCATAATAATACTAAGCATAGGCATAGATCGTCATGATCGTAGAACAACGACGGCTCTGTCTTTTATCAACTTTACAGTACAGCCATTGGAAATAATTTCTGAAGTTTTGTTATCTCTATCTTTTTTAATTTAAAATCTACAGAAATGAAGTTTCACATATACCCTTTAAATGATTCTGTTTTAAAATAGTAAACAAATACTAGCTTTTACCCGCGATTTAAATCCTTAATATAAAATGAAGTGGACACAAACCCTCGATAAATATTTAAGATTAAAAAAAAAAAAATGAAGTGGACAATGGTGAAGCTTTTATCACTTAAAATAGAATTTTCTTACAGCTTCTCTCGAAACTGTATCCGGGAAATTGTAAAATGGTATGGGTCTTTTTTATTTATAAAACATATTTCATAGCACGTGAATTCAAATTCTATGCTACAGGATCTTAGCTGGATCGAAAAACTCGACATTTCCAACCGAAACGTTTGTCGTGATTGTTCTTTATATCTATCGTGGTTATATTAATAATTATTAGTCGAAAGTGTTGGTGGTAACGCCGTATTATCGTAGTTTGTTATTTGTGCGATATACCCCTAACTTAGCGCACATTGTAAGCGTTCCATCCCTATCCTAATTAGGAAAATACGGCTAGGCGTAGAGAGTAACGTGAGTACCTAAACATCATAGCGCCTCTCACCAGCTAAAAAGACATCTAATTATTAAGACACTTCATTTACTTACTCAATTAGTAAGGCTGCAATCTCTCGCAGAGTGCCAATTAAAAAATAATAGAAACCCCGGTGTGCGAGCGAGAGGTTGGAGTGTGCTCGCTCGCGCAAGTGGCTTAGAGATGATCCGCGTCGATTGATAGCTCACTATTGAGTGATTCAGGTTTGCAGTTCTCTACTCTTTCCTTTTTAACATCATACTTTGATTTACTTCGAACAGCATTTACCATTGCCGCATCCTATAAACGCAACACCTGTGTTTTATTGGTACTTGAAAAATGTAAAAAATAGAGGCCTCCCGAAAAAAATTACAGTTCAACAAATTGCGTTTATTAAAAAAGATCGGACTGCGGTATTGTTTATATTTTTAGCTCGCGCAGTGAAATAAAATAATAAGCATAAAGCGCATTCAAAAGAGAGCAATCCGAAACCTAATTGAAATTTGCATGTCGAAATAAAAAGTCGACTTAAAACCCTTCATACGCCGGTAACAATTTTTCCAAAAGTAACGCGTCACTCGACGAGACGCGAAAAACTGAATTAGCCCGTCTGAATGCAAAACGTAAGTAATTAGCCTCGCGAGACTCTCGATCCGCCCTCGCAAGCGAAGCGAGGCGAAGATAGCGGAGCGATCCGGCGCGACAAGCGAACTGAGCGAAAATGACTAATCAAATCCTCTCCGCCCTCCACGGCTTTCGAGAGCTTTTTATATTTTCATTGTGCCCTCGAGTGTCACACGGCAGGTGAATTCGCCTACACGTCGCTCGCTCCCATTACGGAGTACGCAGCATAGGTGCTCGTACCCTACAGCGGAATACTCTACACGACTCACGGCTCAATACAAGGCTTGAAATATTGCCAGTTATTATCCCGCATCGGGATCGGTTCATATCAAGCCCTTGTCTACCTACGTTGTTATCTATCAGGGTAGGGGAAATATAGAACCAGAATTTAAAAACGTTCATATAAAGTACCTATCTTAGAACATTTATTAAACTTCCTTAACGAGATCTCACTCACCTTGTACTTGACGTACACTGGTATTTGACGATATAGCCTAAATTAGAGCCGGGCTAATTCGGAAGGGGTATGGGAATTAAATGAAACTTCTATCGGTTTCTTCACGGCTTTGAATCGCTTTGCGGTAGGATAACTAGCAACAGCTGAATACTACCAAACCAGACCAGAAGCAATTTTGAATTTATAAATTATCCCAATGCGCAACTCAAATCCTCAAGAGCAAAACTCGATAAGTTACGGTTGTAATAAATGACCATTGCACTATTTGTCGTACTTAAACTTGCTTGGAGCTTGCTTCAGGCAAGCTTAGTAAGAGATGGAATAGAATCTTCAAGAACTGAAATCACAGCTCTCGCCACTGCGCCAGGAAGGTTATCGAAATCCTTTAACATTTTCATGTATATGTGTGTAGGTATATGTATTAATCATTAGGGTTTTTATTCAGTTTTTTGTGAGTATTAAATTATTATTATTTTCTCCACACGAATAATGCGTGCACCCTCAATTTCAATCCTATCATCATCTCCACCATGCATCATGGTTGACTGGAAGAGATCGCTTCTTAGCGATAAAGCCGCCATTTGTGCTCTCATTTATATAATTTATTTTAACTTAAATTTACTTCATATGTTTATATCTAATGTGGTGTACAATAAAGTGTATTCATTTCATTTCATTAACTGTTCCTGTTTTGATTGTTCCAGGGAGTTCTACTACATCCAGATGGAGAAGTACGCGCGGCAGGCCATCAGCGAGGGTCTGAAGGCGGCGGACGACCTGCACGTGGCGGGCGACTCCGAGCTGTACAGAGTGCTCAACTTGCATTACAACAGAAACAACCACATTGAAGTGAGTACGATCATTATTTATACGTACTTACGTAGTTGATATTCTTTTTTTTGGACTTAACTGTGCAAGTACAATACCACTTTATAATTTCACCTTACTCACTTTCGAGGCAACCTCAATTAGAAGCCTCAATAGCCCAACGGTTGAAGGTGTGAACTGAAAACTGTAAGGTCGCAGGTTTGAATCCCATCCGTTGCACCTAACCTAAGACAAGCTTTCCGCTTATTTGGAGGGGACAGGAGAATATTAGTCAACTTCAGGTTGGCTAACATTCTTTAAAAATAATAAATTATTTAAATAATTTAAAAAAATAATAATAAGAAACCTGGAAGTTGCTAACTTAGATATGAACTTCACCTTTGTCTACTCGATAAAATATTATTTTTAGTAGTGTTTTATTTGTACAAAAATAAAATAAAATAAAACGCGATATCGTCTTAAAAATCTTCATCTTCATCATCAATAACCTCCTCCTTTTTGGAAGTCGGTTAAAAATACTACGACCTACTTTATCTAACTAAAGTTAAGAGGAAGTTAGGGTCCAAATTATAATTGTTCTAATGAAACGATTTTTTTTCTAGGTTCCCCCGAACTTCAGATACGTGGTTGAGCAGACGCTCAGGGAGTTCTTCCGCGCCATCCAGGGCGGCAAGGACAACGAGCAGAGCTGGAAGAAGTCCATCTACAAGGTGATCTCGCGGCTCGACGACCCCGTGCCCGAGTACTTCAAGTCACCGAACTTCCTCGAGCAGCTGGAGTGAGCGCCACATCGACTCGACGCACACAAAAGTTTCGGCTAACTAAATTAAAAAAAAATCCATTGGACGATTGTTTCGCACACCAAAATTTTACGACACTCGCATTTAGGCCTTCAGATTCAAAATTATTAATAAAAAAGTTTAATTAAATTATTGAAAATTGAATTTGTACGTTGGACGTCGAGCGACGTGGCGGCGACGTGGCGACGTGGCGGCGTCGCGCCACGGCCCGCGCTCTACTAGGAAATTCATTAGGTTATACGAGTAAGAGAAAATTTAAGTCACCTAGAATTTTATTTCTGCACATAATATATTTCGCTATATATAATTATTATTATATTATTATTAAGTATTATCATAAATGGTTTTTATAGTTATGTATATCTTAAAATCATTTATTGATTTATTATTTAAGGAAAAAAACGATTAATATATTAACTGCTTAAGTTTTGAATGTTTTGTTGTTTTTTTTTATAATTTTGACCGTCCTTTGCCCTTTCCTCGACCTTTGGAGAACAGTTTATTAGTTGAATATTTCCCGTACCACTTGCTTTTGAGGCGCGCCCCGCGTCGCCGAAGATTGTCAACCTTTACCTCGTCATAATTATTTTAGGAATAATTAACGTTAACCATAGTCATTAGTACAATAGAGCAGGGTTATTTTTCGATCCACAGACAAAGAATTTAAACATTATTTTTATACTGATAGCCGGTTATAAGTTCGTGCAGATTTTTCAATAGAATAAAGATAAACAGACACCAAATTCAAAAATTTTGTAAACATCTTGAGTTTCGATTAATGTAAACATCCTCGGTTGTATTTTCCACGTTTCGGCATCGTTCGGCAGTGTTCAGTTGGTCCGGAACATCGGCGAGGAGCCTCGCACCGGACATAGGGTTAAGTTTATTCGTTAGATAAAATATTATATTCCGAAAATGCGTGCGCTCCGACCCAGCAGCGCATCGTGCGGAGCGTCCGATCCCGCCGCATCGTTTTGATATATATTTAATTTTAAAAAATATACGATACTCATGACTTTAGCGACCGTAAAACTTTTAAACACTATATCTATAATCCTATACATATAACCACACGACGTATTATACTGGCATTCCTTTTCTAACCGTTGAAATATTCGAAAGGGACTTGCGGCCCGGACGCTTCGCAGGCGGACGCAGCGCGGCGGCTCTCACCGCTCATAGACGATATCCCACCCCCAAGCTGGACAATAGTTGAAGGCAACAATAACAATAGACCGATTAATATCTCTCGACACGATTAACCGAACTACAGACCGACTCGACGTCACTCGAACCATTCAAACGCACTGGGCCACCTCGTCCGATCAGAAGTGCCTTCAAAAATGTTGATTTTTTACGAAAAATAAATAAGAAATTAATACAAAAGGGCCCTCAATAGAACCTCTCGCCCAACCGAAGCCGCCGCGCGGCGCCCGCGCATCGCGCGCACGCATGCAGTTCGCCGTATCGAACATACAATATACATACACACATTACTATTATACTATAGAAGAATACTTAGTTTGATTCGTAGATATATGTAGCGTGGCGGATTCGAAGCTTGTCGCTGAACTACTGAAGAAGCAGCCGACGATCGACCGCACAATAGGTATCTTATGATATTAAACCAAACACAATAGTCAAGAGGCAGGTCGTTCAGAGACAACCTCGAGTCCGCTGCTGAACTTGATGTATTTGTTATAACGTGTAGAAGCCGGCCACCTTCCCTGCGACGCGGACACAGTTTCAGTTCACATCCTCAGTTCGACAGAAAACTTCTCACAGAATATAATTTATCGCTTCTTTATATAGATAATTCACAATAAGATAGATAGTTGTACAGAGATGTATAGCGACGTGTACATAAATACGGTAATTTTAATACAGAAGAGTTACGAGGTAAACTATCTCTTAGTGCTAACGGTATTTAATTAAGGCTCAATAGACGAACGGCAATTGTGAATTGATTTGCGGAATTGTACAGAATCTTAAGACATCTTCAGTTCACGGTACTACAGGCGCTCAGGGCGGGCGGCCGGCCCTAGATAAGCAAGTGTAAGCATTTTTTCATTTGGTATTACACTTTGTTAACGTTTCATTTGTAACCATTTGAACTATTACAATAATATAAGAGTACCTCAGTTTAGGATGGACCAGGCGTCGACTGGTATGCTTAGAGTAGTGTTCAGGTTAGGTGTGAGTGATGACACGATACCTTTTAAGACATCGACACATAGAAATAAACACGCAGCCTCCCCCCCTCTTTGATGCACCGGTTTTATGTTCCAAATTCGTTCCCCCATACACTTTCACGGAGTGTAATACAGCCAATCTTTCACAGCAATAGCCCGGGTTCATTTTCTCGATTCTCGTCGGTTCGTCGGTACGCAACGCAGTCGCCGCTGGGCTTATTCATGAACGAAAATCGTTCCATGTTACGTTGAAATTTGTATTTTGTTAATGTTACCTGTTTTGTTCTTGCCATAACCGTGGTGTTTCAGAGTTAAGAGTGGGTTCCCACGGCATTGTACTGCAGCTTTTTTGAAAGGTAATCTTTATCGAAAACATAATATAGTCGCGCATACATGAGCCATAGAACCGTAAGTACCACACGTCGTTTGCAAACTTTTTTTGCAGTATAACGACGTATTAACGGTTCTATGGTGCCACTATGTTTTTGGTAAAGTTTATCCTGCAAAAAACATGTAAGACTACAATGCCGTGTGAATGTAGCCTTATCGTCTTAAAATCATCGCGATGCCGAATTGATACTGAATTGAAAATGGAATTGAACATAACCTGTTACAGGAATATTTAGGAACGTATGAAGAATAGCAGCTCAATTCCTTAGCTCTGAAACTCCAACCACTTTCGGTATACCTATGTAATTCCTTGTATAGTAAGTAATGAATCCGTTATTCCAATCTCTCCATAGATTTTTCAATAATAATCTATATTAAACAAGTTAACGATTAACGCAGGCTACACACACATATTACAATAGAAATGTATTGATTTCCCATCAACAGTATTCAACCGACATGCCGTAATTTGCAGATAAGTACTTGGAGCCGTTTTTTTGATATATATAATATTTTCTGGCAAGGTAGAAGTAAACAACAGAACATTGTAAAGATGTTATTTTCTCTCAACGTAAGAATTGTTTAGTCCGGATTTTATACTTGAGTGATTCACTGTGTAACAGTAATAAGACCACAATGGATATAATTATTATTGTTCCATCGAGTCGATTTTTAATCGATTTTCGTGTTCGTATAACTTGTAAGTTATCGGTTGACAATTTGTTCTAATTTAATGTAAAGACTCAAGTTTGAACATCGAAATATTAAGTCCACAGTGATCATGGGGCTAACCCACAGAAAAAAGTACAAAATTCGGTGTGACTTTAAAACTCATGTTTGTAACTATATTTATGTATTGTAGATTTATAAAAAATTGTCCTTTTGGCGATGACAACTCTAATTGTTTCGACCGTACGTATCTAGATAATAGTTTATTTAAGTTTCATAAAAATGTATCTAATGTTTTTCCTTTACATTTTTAGTACTATTTTTGAATCCGTCTACGAAATGTTTGGAATATCGATATAAAATGAAATTATCTACTTAATTATTTTCAAAATTGATTATAAGACAAAAAAAAACAATATATATGTATAATATATTCGGTTTCGCGTTTGGGTATTATGGTTCCTAAATTTTGGAAATTGTAGTAGACTCTATTGTGTAGCGATTCATTTTTTGGAGTTAGGAAACATTAGATGTACCAAATAGCTGTATCAACTTTTCTATACGAAAGAAATTCAATAAGAAAAATGCTGAAAATTAGTTAGTTATAAAATAAGTATCATTCATTTATATAATATTATCGTATATGAAAAAAATTACAAAATTGAGCACGGGTGTACTATTAGGATCTGAAAAACAAATACTGCCGATGCTTATTTCAGTAAGTACTCGTATTAAGTAAGATAGGCTGAACGCTCGACTGTATATATGCGAAACCATGAAGATTTATCGAAAATCTGTCAAACGCAGAGTCCAGGAAGATCTGAGCGTTCGTAATTTTGTATATGAGAGTATATATTATATAATATGTAGTAGTAAAATAAACGATAATTTCAATATCCTTGTGGTCTTCATTCGTAACAGCGATACACGTTCATTTCGTATTCTTATGTGTTTATATGTACGAGTAACTATATTATGTTATGTTGTTATTATAGTTTCGACGAGTCGCAGTCCGTGTGACATATACGTTTCGTATAATATATTTGTAAATTACTGCGAGCGGACGCGGTGCCGGTGATAAAATTAGAATCAAAATTGAAAAAAAAAAACAAAATTAAGTAATCAATGGCGAAGTGTTGTCTGTTCTCCGCGCCGTTCCTTGACCGCTTCGATTCGGTTTGGGCGGACAACGGACAAGCTGTCGTTAAAGAAAATAAAAATTCGACTAGGGTTTAGGCATTGTTTTCGATATCCTCGCATTTCGGCTAAGTAACAAGGGCCCGCGTCCGCTTGTTTTCGATATATTTAGTACAAATTTCAAATGTTAAGGTTACGAGGCTCAAAGCTTTTCTTTCGAGGCGCCCGCGCCGCCGCCCCGACCCCGCGTTGACGATATAATGAGTCGTGTATAAAATTTTATTCAAAAGAGTATTTTTGTATTGAATATTTCTAAAGTTGGTGTAAAGATCAAAATTTCATAAATTATAGCGATGACAAAAATGGACATTAGGTAAATTAGAATGTCATGCGTTTTTTGTATTTAATTTTAAGAATAGTATCGGATATTAAACGTTTAGGATCATTAAACATTTGTAAATAAAAAGTTGAAAGGCGCGTGGGCGCGGCGGCGGCCGGGCTACCGTTATATAGATAAAAAAATATATAAATAACTAAAAGATGTTTATATGGTTCTGGGTGTAAAAAGATACTCTAAATGCATTTTTAAGGTGAAAAGTGGAAACAAAAAAATAAATTTAAACGATTCCTTGGTATTTGTCTTAGAATGGCTGCAACCGGGTCACTATTGTAATCTGTGGGCCTCAGACAAATCATACCTAATGTCACAAAACTAACCTAACCTACATTAATTATAACGGTTCTTAATAATACAACACTAATATAATGTATCACATTGTCATAATGCTTATATTTTCGAGCGTGTGTCTTTGTCCGTGAATGTTTAGGATCTAACCACTGTTTAATGTTTTAGACATAACATAAAGTGGAAGTATTGTGGAAGGAAAAGTACTTAATTGATAAAAAAAATGTAATCTAAATTGAATCTAACAGTCTCACGACCGGTAGATCGTTGCAAATTGCGTTCATATTATTGGTAAATGAAAATTGGCGGTTCTAAAATATGTTGAAACAAAATTGAAAATCAAAGGAAAAAGTAAAGCGTAAGTAAAGTAGAGATACATCAGCATGGAGACTTGTTGATACCACTGAGGGATGTTTCTTCGTGAATATAACGAGTAATAAAGCTAAGCTTTTATTTGAGCATCGTCTTTTATTTATGTACCCCTTCCTCCTTATCCGACACAATCTAGGTTCTCTATGTTAATATAAGTGCATAAGGCGCGGTTGGAACGGCATTCCGAACCAGTGGTAGATTCATTTGACGATTCGAAAGTACTTTGTAAAAGTTTATTTGAATAAAAAAATATTCTATTCTATTCTATACAAAAGTACCTAATACTATGTTTATGGTTGGTGTCACAATATTTTCGTAGATTAATAGCCAATTATCATTAACACAGTCAATTCCTTCTCGCAGAATCAGGCTATTTTTCTGCTATATAATTATAGTAGGAAGTACGAATTGAAGGAAGATAACTAATTAGATAATTTTATTTACTAGCTACGTAGCTGCGACTGTATTTGAAAAAAGTTCTCGTAAAATGAAAATGTAGCGGTGCTACGAGCACGAGCGCTACGAAAAAGCGCCATCTATGACAAACTTAGAAAACTATTTCAAACGCCGAGGTAGTCCCATGAAGAACCACAAGGTAAGGAGAACCTCTGGCACCTTTTATGGTTCTTAGCTGAAGAATTTGTGGAATTATTTAAAACTGAAACCTAACGTCCACACCAGAGGAGGTACCTCTACCTATCTACCTAGAGATAGAAATTCTTAATAACGCACCACTAAAACCAAACAGTAAGTACACGTTTATCTCACGAAGTTACGGGCGCTTTACTTGTGGTTACGTCGTGTACATGCACATTGCGTAAGTGTGCGTGCCTGTGAGGAGCCTAGGTGGAAACGGTCAGGCGCGAACAAGTTCTCGCTCACACTTATACACACACACATCGTGAGCCACGAGCCTTTTTTTTTATTGGATGACAAGATAGTCCTTGACTGCGATCTCACCTGATAGTAAGTGACGATGCAGTCTAAGATGGTAGCGGGCTAACTTGGAAGGGGTATAACAGTGTAAATTCAACCCATACCCCTAATCGGTTTCTACACGCCATCGTGCCGGAACGCTAAATCGCTTGACGGTACGTCTTTGGCGGTAGGGTGGTAACTAGCCACGGCCAAAACCTCCCACCAGACCAGACCAGAAACAATTTAGAAATTATAAATTCCCAAATTGTCCCGTTGGGAATCGAACCCGAGACCTCCCAGTTATCCCACAGCGCTCAGTGCTCACCACTGCGCCAAGGAGGTCGTCAAATGAAATGAAAGAAATGAGCCTTCGTGAAATGAAAGAACTTATAAAACAAAAGGGGTTATTTGACAACGGTATTAGAAACAGGGTGGGTAGGTGTAAGTGCTTACACAGCTACCTAACTAACCCGTAAAAGCGCAACCCTAAGAATTAGAAATTGGTAATAAGCAAAAAATAATTAACAGCTTTCAATATTTAACACTTAGGTACCTACCTACTAAGGCAAGGCATACAGCCCTAAATCAATCATGATGCTAATCGGATTCAAGTTGTCTCATTAAGTAGGTTCACACTGCGTTCCCCCATCTTGCGAGTTGAAACTTGAGACCTATGAAATATTCAAATTGAACCTAATTTGCCCACAACGCTTAGTGCAGCATGTTTCTCCCTTCATTGCTGATATCTAAGAAATATCCACCTAACATACCCTATATCCCAATATGATCCCTATTAAGTAGGTCCTATCTACTTAATTAAAATTTTAGAATAGAATCCAAATTAAGGTTTTTTTTTCACCTCCTAGTAGGCACCTATCTGAACGTAACGTAGGGTACGACGACTTTTAAATGCATCGGTTAAGGTTTTGTAAATTCGGACTTTTGGTTTTTCAGTCCACGCCGTTACGCTATTGAAATTTCAAAAATTCATAATTCAAAATTATTCATTTCATGAAGGCCAATTCGTAGCTCTTATGACACGTCAACACTCTACCACCAGTTCGGAATTCAGTTTCTGCTAAGAATAGTCGGTAAGAAATTCAGCAGTTGCTCTTTTCATAACAAAATATTACAATATTAATGTATAGCTCCATAATATTACAATGTAATAAGTTATTAGGTACACTATTTTGTGGGCAGCTGGATTCCAAATAACTTTGTAATAACCTCGATGTGTCTATTTACGCATTGTTTTTTGTGTAATGGAAAATCCAGTAATTCTTTCGGAGAGGTGCGTTATAAGACATTAATTTTTGAAGAACGTCACAATCATGGTTTGAAAACTCGCTAAATGACATTTACTTGCAGTTACTAACCGGAAAAGTTACACTAGCGCCATCCTTCCATTACATATTCCATCCTCATTAAGCCTCAATAGCCCAACGGTTAAAGGTGCGGACTGAAAACTGAATGGTCGCAGGTTCGAATCCCACCCGTTGCACTATTGTCGTACCCACTTCTAGCACAAGCTTTCCGGTTATTTGGAGGGGATAGGAGAATATTAGTCAACTTCAGCTTGGCTAATACTCTTTTAAAAAAAAAAAAAACAAAAAAATCGATGTAAAATTAACAGCGATGACTAGCGCTCTACATCGTTATTACTTTAAGTACAAAACAAAGAACTACCTTTAGTACTTACTACACAACTTATTGTTGTGCGTTATATTGCGTTGTTTCTACGTCGCTTCGTTGCTGGTAACCTACCCTAGGCAGGCAATAGGTAGGTAAGCAAGTATCACCCCTTACCCTTGAAACTGTTGAAATGACGGCATAAATATTAATAAGCAACTATAAGCAACTCGTATATATCAGTCTGAAGAGGCTCTAAATTATGGTTTTGAATAGACCTCGAAGTGTTGATCATAGCTTACTAAGCAATGCTTAAGTTATTGAGAAAAATTTTGAATCTACCTAAATAAGCCTTAGTGGGTTCCTACCCAGAATTACTCACGCACTAACTGCATAATATTATATTCAATAAATAAACGATTAAATGCGTGTCAGGCCTGCAGTGCAGGGTTCCGTAGTTGCTCGTAACTTTATGCAATATGCATACTTAAAAGTGAGTAGGTTCATATTAGGTTTTTCATTAAAATTTCAAATCTATAGTAGTTGCGACCTGTGTAAAAGGCCATGCACCACCATTAATATATATATAGCTACTCGTGCTGATTCACTGACTGACTGATTGATCACCTCTCCTGTAAAATTTTGTATGGAAAATTTTTTTTTCACTCATGGTTTCGTATTGAGGACAAAAATTCATTCGGAGGAAAAATATGGAGAGAGCTGATGATTGAGGATTTCGGAGACGGGTGAGGAGCACCGGCCAGGGTATCGAAGATAGGTGGGGGGTGTACAACCAAATGTCACTCGAAACCTCATCCAATTGGCAAGGAGCCGAAAAAAAACTCCAAAATGGCGGATTCAAGATGGCGGCCATACAAATTTCGTCGGTGTCTATCTCGGAGACTATAAGAGATGGAAGAGTAGTTTCTTGGAAAAAGATGATCAGGACCCGAAGGTCTACTTGATGAATAGAAAAAAAATTCAAGATGGCGGAATTTATTTTTTTCATATAAAATGTATGCAAGACTTTGTTGATAGGTTCCTTTCCGAAATTTCTGATGATTTCGTATGGAGGACAAAAATTCATTTGGATTAAAAATATGGAGGGAGTTGATGATTGAGGATTTCGGAGACGGGTGAGGAGCACGGTCAGGATATTGAAGATAGGTGGAGGGTGTTCAAACAAAAGTCACTCGAAACCTCATCCAATTGGCAGAGAGCCGAAAAAACCTTCAAAATGGCGGATCCAAGATGGCGGCCATACAAATTTCGTCGGTGTTTAACTCAGAGACTATAAAAGATAGAAGAGTGGTTCCTTGGAAAAAGATGATCAGGACCCGAAGGTCTACTTGATGAATAGAAAAAAAATTCAAGATGGCGGAATTTATTTTTTTCATATAAAATGTATGCAAGACTTTGATAGGTTCCTTTCCGAAATTTCTGATGATTTCGTATAGAGGACAAAAATTCATTTGGATTAAAAATATGGAGGGAGCTGATGATTGAGGATTTCGGAGACGGGTGAGCAGCACGGTCAGGATATTGAAGATAGGTGGAGGGTGTTCAAACAAAAGTCACTCGAAACCTCATCCAATTGGCAGAGAGCCGAAAAAAACCTTCAAAATGGCGGATCCAAGATGGCGGCCATACAAATTTCGTCGGTGTTTAACTCAGAGACTATAAAAGATAGAAGAGTGGTTCCTTGGAAAAAGATGATTAAGACTCGCAGGTCTACTTGATGAATAGAAAAAAATCAAGATGGCGGAATTTATTTTTTTCATATAAAATGTATGCAAGACTTTGATAGGTTCCTTCCCGAAATTTCTGATGATTTCGTATAGAGGACAAAAATTCATTTGGATTAAAAATAAGATGGTCTACTTGGTGGACAGAAAAACCGCGGTTCGCTTTAGCGAGCCGCGCACCCACGCGCCCTACTAGTTACTATATATATAGCTACTCGTGCTGATTCACTGACTGATTGACTGACTCATTGATCACCTCTCCTGTAAAATTTTGTATGGAAAAATTTTTTTTCACTCTCGGTTTCGTATAAAGGACAAAAATTCATTCGGAACAAAAATACGGAGAGAGCTGATGATTGAGGATTTCGAAGATGGGTGAGGAGCACCGGCCAGGGTATCGAAGATAGGTAGGGGGTGTTCGACCAAATGTCACTCGAAACCTCATCCAATTGGCAAAGAGCCGAAAAAAAACTCCAAAATGGCGAATTCAAGATGGCGGCCATACAAATTTTGTTTGTGTCTATCTCGGAGAGTATAAGAGATGGAAGAGTGGTTTCTTGGCAAAAGATGATCAAGAGCCAAAGGTCCACTTGATGAACAGAAAAAAATTCAAGATGGCGGAATTTATTTTTTCCATACAAAATATATGCAAGACTTAAATTGATTTTATTTCAAAATTTCTGATGGTTTCGTATAGAAGAAAAAAAATAATTTGGAGGAAAAATATGGAGAGAGCTGATGGTTGAGGATTTCGGAGGCGGGTGAGGAGCACGGCCAGGATATGAAAGATAGGTGGGGGGATGTTCAAACAAAAGTCACTCAAAACCTCATCCAATTGGCAGAGAGCCGAAAAAAACTTCCAAAATGGTGGATTCAAGATGGCGGCCATACCAATTTCGTCGGTGTCTATCTCGGAGACTATAAAACATGGAAGAGTAGTTTCTTGGAAAAAGATGATCAGGACCCGATGGCCTACGTAATGAATAGAAAAAAAAATTCAAGATGGCGGATGATTTTTTTCACACAAAATATATGCAAGACTTTGATAGGGTTCCTTTTCAAAATTTCTAACGGTTTCGTATAGAGCACCAAAATTCATTTGGACGAAAAATATGGAGAGAGCTGATGGTTGAGGATTTCGGAGATGGGTGAGAAGCACGGCCAGGGTATCGAAGATAGGTGGGGAGCGTTCAAACAAAAGTTTCTCTAAACCCCATCCAATTGGCAGGGAGCTGAAAAAAATCCAAAATGGTGGATTCAAGATGGCGGCCACACAAATTTCTAAAAAGATGATCAAGACCCAAAGATCTACTTGGTGGACAGAAAAACCGCGGTTCGCTTTAGCGAGCCGCGCACCCACGCGCCCTACTAGTTACAATATAAAGGTGCTTTTTAAGCTATTGCATAGCTTCTATCGCGGGCCTTGAGCATGGAGACCGAATCCAGAAATTCCGTAACGAAAATAATCTGACACGGGACTTCTCTCACCGCTAGATGGCGTTGATAAAAAATGCTATGCAATAGCTTTACCGCGGCAGTCCCCGAGTGCCACAAGTCTTTTGATTTTGGCACAAAACTCAGTAAGAGATGTCAATGTGCAGATAAATTGATCTATCGAATGTTTTAACTCACCTCAAAATTTGATTTATTTATCGAAAATAGGTATTGTCTCAGTCTCTGGTGTCACGGCCGTGGCTAATTACCACCCCACAAAAACGTGCCCACATTTTACGATGAGAGTACGATGGTGTGTAGAAGCAGATTCGTAGTGATAGGTTGGTATAAAAAACAATATTTTACAATTCAATATTTTAATTTATTGAATTACTTCAGTAAGTATTCTAAATTAACTAGGTACTTAGTCAATAACATTTTATAACTTAAAGATCTATAAAAAATAGATGTAGCCTTTATGTAGGATTATTTATATCAACCATATAATTCTTTAACTAGTAGGTACATACATAGTAAAATTTTAAAAAGGTAAAATAAATTGTTATGAATGAAATAAAAAACATGCATCATGAATTATATTAGAACATCCTTTCCTTTTAAACTTTAGTTAATGAATTGACATTTAATTAGCCGTAGGAAAGAAAACTGATTTATTCTAGACAACATTTAAATATAGGTACATTAATTTAATTACGTGTAGACAGTATGGTATAACTAGTCTTAGACCAGTAGTTACACTGCTGTCTCCTATTCGAAAGGTTGTGAATTAGATCCTACAACTTCTCAAATAGGAGATCTGATTGTTCGGAGTTATGTGTATTTGAATTATATCACATGCTTTCAGTGGTGTGCAGAGGATAGGCATTACGTGGGCATATGATTTAAAAGGAAGAAAATCGACAGTACGAGTTATAAAAACTTAAGGGTAGGCTTTTTATAATTTGTACAATGCCTACCCTTAAGTTTTTTATAATTCGCACTGAAGATTTTTTCCATTTTGTATCATCTGCCTACCCTGTAGTACATCCTGTGCAAGCCACTGCATGCTTTAACAGTGAAAGAAAACATCATGAGGAAACCTGCAAGCCTGAGAGTTCTCCATGTTCTCAAATTATTAAAAAAAAAAAAAATGTGTACAAAGTCTACAATTAGCATTGGGCCCACGTGATGGACTATGGCCTATAGCCCTTCTCTGGGTGGAAACCTGCACTCATTAGCAAGCTGTTGATGGGTTCTTAATGATGACGATAATGAGAGAGTGTGGAAACAATTAAAATTATAACTAGCAAAAAACCCTAATTCGATCAACACAATTGTTATTACTTCCGTGTAGTACCTTCACTCCCACTTTTGTGAGCACACAGCTTCAAAGATGTGCCGCCAAGCAATTTAGCATTCTGGGACTATAGTGTAGAAACCGATTAGGGATGTGGGTTCAATTTACACTGCCACACTTGTTGTAAGTTAGACTGCATCGTCGTTTACCATCAGGTGAGATCGTAGTCATGGACTATCTTGTCATCGAATAAAAAAAGTGACGACATCCACTTGCACTTATATTACACAGCCCATCCAGCATACTAGTATCGTAGAACTCAGAGCTATATTGTTATTTAATGCTAACTCTTTGTGTTGTTCTTCTGGTTTTCCAATTCCCCGATGCCAATTAACATTAACTTAATATGCGCTTTTGTCTCCACTGCCTTATTGCATATTTCTTCTGATTTCTGCTCAAATACCTTTATTCTAGCATCTAAATACTTGAAAGCTTCATCAGTTGAGAACTCTAAATAGTGGTTTAGGCCAATGTTCATCAGTAGTGTTGATGTATCAGTCACAGAAGCTTCCATAAAGAAATTACATCCGATGTTTACTTGGGACTTAAAACCGTCTGGGTGCACCGCTTTATCCGTGATAACCTTGAGTGCGTGTTTCTGCTGTATGAGGTCAGTTAATTCGGCATTTATCTGTTGCAACTTTAAATGCAAAATTCGTAAATCTTCTTTGAGAACATCTTCGATAAATCGTTGGTATTTTGCAATAGTTTCATTAATGTTTGTTTCAGTCATTGTCAACCAATAAATAATTTGATTTGTTTTTTTCAATGTTACATTGCAATTTAAAACTTAGCCTCCTTTAGTGCTCAAAGAATTATAATTTTAATTAATTAAAATCCAAAATATAAAGAATAATGAATAACCTTACACATAACCTAAAAATTGCTAAAAATTATACATATTATTTTTATTTGACTTGACAATTTCACATGAATATTTGGCATTTGACAATGACATAAATATTTGACACATCAAAATGAAATTGACAATTACCATGGAAGTAGGAACAACGTACCATAGGCAAAATCTAACATAAAATCCAAATTATTTCCATATTACTTACCTATTTTATTTAGATTAATAATTCATCAAAAGAAAAACACATTTTTAATTTTAACATTACATAAAGACAATAGTATCTTAGCGACATCTATTTATGTACTATCAAACTTCTTTGTGTAGATAACGCCATCTACATTTTCCTCTTAGTACTATGTAATGATTCGTACTACGTTGTTCTTTTGCAAGTTGCCACCAGTTGCCACCTCACTGATACTAATAAGTTACAGTAGATGGCGGTGTTCACAATGAACATTAAAAAGCAATTTCCTTGACAACAGAACTAAATATTCAAGTTATGAGTTATCTAGAAAATTGGAAACAGGTAGAATACTTACATTCTTCTAAAAATTTTCAAGCTTTTTGGAGGTCTCATACAAAAATGATAAAATGCTATTGATGCACTACCTACATTATCATAAATGTTGCATAAATGATACGATTAACACTTGTAAGTTACAGTACGTTTATGATCAAATGTAGGAATTTAAAAAATTCTTTGTACCTAGTTGCCTACCACTGGTGTAAACTGGCATGAATCTCTACCATCATTAGTCTAGAGTCGATTTTTTTTTAATTTTTAGGTATATTATAATGTATTTAGGAAATTCATTTCATAACATCATAATACTGGTAGGTACCTACCAGTTTACCAGTGGGTACCGACTGCCACAACAATTACCTACCTATTTTATTCAGCCGCCATAGGTTTTTTTTCGACTCAGGAATAAGTAAATATAATAAAACGAGTAAATATCGATCATTGAAAACGTTTATTTGACAAATAGGTAGTTTATGAACATCATTTCATGAATAAAATCTTCAACCTAGGTACATATTTTCCTCTGTAAATACAACAAGTTGTATTAAAACTATTAATAAAAACTTGTACAGTATAATAATAATTGTTAATTAAGTTACGGTAAAGAAGTACCTAGATAATATAGATTGGGTACCAACTAGGTAGGTATATCTCCTTTTGATTGTCAAAGGGTGAACGAAAAAATTATAAAAAAAATACGTAGGTACAATACATGGAATTCCTACTTCCCAGGTACAACATTACATAGATAGTTTACCTAATAATACACGTAAAAAATTCGGTATTACTAAACGATAGATTAAGATAGACATTAATAAAAAAATATATATATATTATTATTTATTAATAAACGATAAATAGATATTTAGCCTCATTAGCTCAAGGGGGTCTGAATTCTGAATTGAACATGGAAAGTTAGGCTCTAAATTTTTTTCCCCGCAAATTAAAGTTACTTACCTACTTTCTCTGCCAGGTGGTAAAGTGAAGAAAAACGAGACTTTTTTTAATTTAATAAAAAAAGTAATCCACTTAATTTTAATTGTCTAGACTAATCCCTTATTTACTTTTTTATATTAGCAAGATAATATTTTCAATAGAAAGTGCACCTCTGAGCAATTAAAAGTTGACTGAAGTTTTTTAACATTTTTTAATACAAATTAGGTAGGTAAGTATACATTAAAATATCGTAATGCCTATTTCACCATCCTAAAGAAGATAAACTTTAGACAACGAATACAGACGTTCTGGCATATTATGGCCAATACAAAATATTATCGTCGGTTAAACTTTAGGTAGGCAAGTAGGTACTTAATGATGATTGTAAAATAGGCTAAACTAAATGTTGTTGGGAGATATCGTATTTCTATTTCTCGCTCGCGTGGATTTAGTTTTTAAAAATCCCGCCGGAAATCTTTGATTTTCTGGGATAAAAATTAGCCTATGTAACTGTCCCGGTCCTCAACTATACCCATGCAAAAAATCACGGCGATGCGTTGCTTTGTTGCAGCGTGATTGAAGGACAAACAAACAAACACACTGTCGCATTTATAATATTAGTAAGGATGTTGGTTCCATAACTTTAAACAGGAGGAACATAGGTATGTTCCGAGTTGAATAGATAAATAGGCAAGTTTAATAGTAAACGAGCAAATTAGAGATTAGCAGCAGACTGAAATCCGTTGTACTAATACATAATTGGAGGGGAAATACGGGAAATAGGAATATTATTGTATCTAATACATACATATCAAAAATTCCGAGGCCGGCGGGATTTGAACCCACATCTCTCTGGGAATTGCGCCCGAGTGTGTTAACCGTTACACCACGGCCGAACCACACGTCAGCCACGACATTAGTGATATGTATCTACTTTTTCAATCATTTATATTCTATTAGGTTATTTCCTTTAAGTGTAGGTTAACACTTCAATAAAAAATTAAAAATTAGGGTATCTCTGTATCACGGGTGGCCAACCGGTCGATCGCGGCTATTAGTCAAGTCGATCGCGGCATGACTTTGCAAATCTAGCAGAAGATGCTCAGGCGCAATGCTCACACTAATGTTATGAACAAGTAGTTAGTAACTAGTTACTAAGAATTCAATTTTATGTTTTCCCTTTTAATCAAATAAAAAAGACGTGTGGCACTCGGGGACTGCCGCGGTAAAGCTACTGCATAGCATTTTTTATCCACGCCATCTAGCGGTGAGAGGTGTCCCGTGTCAGGTTATTTTCGTTACGAAATTTCTGGATTCGGTCTCCACGCTCAAGGCCCGCGATAGAAGCTATGCAATAGCTTAAAAATACTTCATAAGTAACTTATACTGGTTCATTTATTAACCGACTTCCAAAAAGGAGGAGGTTATTAAGAAGTATGAAATTGGTAGATCTCATAGGGTTTATTCTCATAGGGTCAGTAAATAGATCTTAGCTCTAATCAAATTGGCCACCCCTGCTCTATATTTATCAATCCGCTTGATGCGGTCCTAAAAAGTTTTATTCCTACGGCATAAGGGTGAAAATTATATCGCCTTGGCTGACTTGTAGAACGCGACGGCCATCAGGAAAAAGATTTTTGTTGATTGCTTTCAGAGGTGACTACGGTGCTATAATAGCCAAACCCCCATTTCGGCATACTCTACTGACTATACTTTGCTGACTATACAGGGTGATTTTTTGGCTGTGCACAATTTTTTTTATGTTGTATATAAACGAAATTTAATCAACATATATTTTTTATTTTTTTATTTTACTTAAGAATACCAAAGTTATCGTTTACCAAAGAGGTCCACTTTTAAATAGATGGTTACGGCCACCCTACAAACGTAAAATCTATCAGCTGTTGATACATTAGGCGCGCGCGGCGGCCGTTGAGCTGAGCGCGTATTTTAATTTCGGCGAATAGTGTGACCTTGATTTGCTTATTTTATGGCCAGATATGGTAAAAAATATTTCAAAAAAGGTACAAAACTATTAATGGAAATATGTTCTTTTAATCTTATAGAACTACAAAAAATAATTTGTGCACTACCTAAAATCCTTCCTTTTTTCCTTATCCGTATCCTTTATTTTGGTACAAAGCGGCTTTAATTTATTGAATGACATAGGCGAGGTCTAAAGTCCTAAGTCAAGTTTAACATGGCTAGGAGTTTGGATCGAAAAAATTGCCCAAATTGGGCCTTCAAAAAAAGGTAATTATTGTTTTGACCAAAACTATATTTTATTTCTAAACCAAGAAATAGGGAAATAATAATAATAGGTTTAAAATAGAGCTTGTATTAAAATAAAAATATACTGACAAGTAGCTAAGTATATACTATGGATATAGTATGTATGGTTACATGCCATATATAGCAGAATATTATAAAAAAAAGAAAGCTGGAATTCAAGAATATCTATTCTTTATTACCTCTTTATTTTACACTACACATAGCACTAACAACTGTAACAAAAAATAAATAAAAAGAAAAACAAAAAATCAAAAAATAATATTGTATTGTACCTATGCTCCTGTTTATTGTTCTGGTGTCATTATGCTTGATTTTTAACCCAATTAGTGCTTTTGCAAATTAGGAATCCGTTATATCCACTTGGTAAATTCACTTATAGGAGAGTACAAAATTACATTCGACGCACAAAGTGAAATTGTTTGTAAGTTAAAATGATAAAAATATCATAATACGTGTATATATTAGTTATTTTTAACTGACCTCCAAAAAGGAGTAGGTTATCAATTCGGCCGGTATCTTTTTTTTTTAGAAAAAAATATTTTTAAAAAACTACCTTAAACGCTACTACAAAGAAGGTATATCAAGTGTGCCTATAAAATTTGAAAAGTTCCCAGGATTTCTCCAGGATTCCATCATCAAATCCTGACCTGATAATTATGGGGTCACCTGGTAAGAACTAAACAAAAAAAGAATTTTCCAAATAGGTCCAGGCGTATTCGAGTAATCAGGAAACATTCATAAAAATTAAAAAAAGATTCCGACAAATTGAGAACCTCCCCCTTTTTGAAGTCGGTTAAAAATATTATGTAATATTATGTATTTTATGTACGACTTTAAACTTAGACTTCAAAAAAAAACGTTAGTTACAATTTATGTTTCTAGAAAAAACTTAATATAGGTGACTAAAGTCTGAAGTAATTTATTTATTTATCAAAAAAATTAAGATGATAATAATATTTAAAACACATCTCTTTTTATAATTAAATATTGGCCAAATAGATAAGACAAATTTATAAATAAATCATTTTATTTAATGATTTTAACATCAATTTTTTGTTGACAGTTTCCCTGTCTTCGATAGTCTTGGCTGAACATCAAGGTTAATAAATAAATAATTCATGACAAAAACTATTTATCACGATTTTAATTATTTATTAAATAAATTTTTATTTTTCAATAATATATAAAAACGGCTTAGTTATATACGGGATGCATTCAAGAAATCGCTTAAAAGAAAAGGCAACCCGTGTCTAATATAACTTTCTAAGTCGCAATGCGTTATTTTACCATTTATTTGTAACATAATCTTTTTTATCACAATGACTCACAAACAAAGCTATTTTTAAAGAAATAGTCCAGTCTATTCTAATGGAAATAAGTGCCAGTTTCACCATCGCCGACATAAATTATCGCCGAGAAATGTTTAACCGTTTAAGTGCCGATTTCACCAGTAAAATAAGTCTTATCCGAGCGTAAAAATATTTTGGCAGATTTTCAATACAAAAACTGTCAGAATCCCAAATTCATTCCTCGGTTAAACATCACTTGAAGTTGATAAAATCGGCACTAAATGAGTAATATTCACGTTCTGACAGTTTTGTAATGAAAATCTGCCAAAACGTCTTTATTCCTATTTTAAACGTTACTCGGCGATTGTAAAATTGGCACTTAGAGCTTTGAGAATCGTTTGAGCAGGGAATTAATTATATTTTGGCAGATATTCAATACAAAAACTGTCAGAATACAATCTGATCGGATTAGGTATAATATTTATGTAGTTATTAAAAAGAAAATAGCATTTATCTACTAGTTAGTTGAAAAAGTTTTCCTTTAGTAGCATGATGAAAAAGTTAACAAGTTCGGAAAAATCTTATTAAACATTAAAATATAATATCCATAATAATAGGTTAAAATATTTTGTTATCATATTTTAATCTATAAAAAGCATGTGTTTGTTAGTTTAATGTATTTTAGCTTTTTTTTATGTGCCTAGTTACCTGAAATAAATAAAATAACAAGCGTAAGTCAAGAGCTGTCTAAAATTTTAGAGTTCAAAGAGAAAAATCAACACCAAAGTTTAAAAATAAAGCATAATAACACCATTTTAACATTTAAATTTAAAATTGTATTGTAAAATACTAGCTCGTGAGCTTCCAACCGAAACGTTTCAAAATATTTACAGGTTCACTTAAAACTATATTTCGTTAACTAATGTGATGGACTAAAAATGCTTATAATCTACTAAAATAATCCACTATTCATATATTTACATGTCTAGACAAGAGTTACTTTAAAACAGCGAGCAAAATTACATTAAAATTAGTTTTTACTATAAAATCTTTAGTGACAAACACGTTTTACAAAAAGTTGGCGTGAAATTTTCATGCAGTTTCCTTCCCTGCACGAACTTTGTACAGACACATCGAAATTACGCATTAAGTCTAACTATTAGCGACATCGCGATACATCTACAATAGAATTCACACTTAGAGGTACTTAATACTAGTAATGCCCTCCCGAACGAATCCAGCCACGGCGGCCAATCTCCACAGAGATTAGCCATCTGCGCGGGAGATATTATAGTGCACAAGTGTGTGCGCAAACACTGGTGCAATCTCTATTCCCTCACTCTCATAACCCGATGGGACGGAAAATCCGACACGACCGGAAAGAGATCAGGCGCAGGACCGACGGCTTTACGTGCTCTCCGAGGCACGGGGGCGACTCACCACCGACTTCCTAACTCCGGGCTAGTACTGAAAATTTCTTAACAGAAAACCCAATACAGTTTTGGCCCGATCCGGGAATCGAACCCGTGACCTCGTCATTCGTAGTCGAACTTGCTAACCACTAGACCGACGAGGCAGTATACTAGTAAGAATTAGGTAGCCTGCCCAATTCATAAGATACTAGCATGGAGTTAGGAAATACCTAAGGATTAAGAACTTTCTTAATCCATGGATACCAGTAACTAGAGGCTAGAGGTACATACATAGATACGTGGGTACCTAATCCTAAGTGCAAATTCCATGATGTCTAATCTAGAATTTAAGATGTTCTTAAAAATTAAATGTTATTTATTCTCATAATGGATGGTATTCGTAATTTTGTGACGCGAAAATTTGGACGAAAATTTTACATTCAATTTAATTCCGAGGCTCTAATATAAGTTTCAAGGCAATTGCCAAATTTTGATTTGACACACATGACAGATTTGCATTCTTATGTTGAGATCTATAGAGCGTGCTCTGACTTAGCTCAGACTCAAGATAAGATTTAAAACGAGCCACAATATGCTCCGACATACATCTTATTTTATCTATGTGTCTAGTCTGGTCTGAGCAGAGTGAGAATGCGGTCTATAGATATCAGCCTTAGGGTAAAAACATGCCGAAGATGCCTCACTGCGATACCTCGCGGTCACGGTTTAGCTCGCTACCTCGATGTCACATCCATGTAAAACAAATGTATGCAAACAGACGAGTACGAATATGTCGAAGATACCTCGCTGTACCGCGATGTATCGCAGTGAGGTTTCCTTCGACATGTTCGTGCTTATCTGTTTTCATACATTTGTTTTACATGGAGGTGACATCGAGGTAGCGACCGCGAGGTATCGCAGTGTGGCATCTTCGGCATGTTTTTACCCTTAAAGTTATTTTGAAGAGTTACACTACTAGAGCTCTGATTTTTAATTGGACCATATCAAAATGGAATTCTTGTGTAATCTAACATTTTAAATATTCAAGAACAAAATATTTCTATCTAGATAAAAAGGGACAGCAAATTCGTTTTATACAATGAATTAGTTAAAATGGACTAAATTTTA
Source organism: Hipparchia sbordonii (assembly GCA_038048805.1). Classification (NCBI taxonomy): domain Eukaryota; kingdom Metazoa; phylum Arthropoda; class Insecta; order Lepidoptera; family Nymphalidae; genus Hipparchia; species Hipparchia sbordonii. The sequence goes on along the minus strand of CM076111.1, from coordinate 4,757,521 downwards.
CATAATGAGTAAGGACGTATATATGTAACATAATGAATATCACAAAGGGAGTTAGTTGTGATGATATAATTCGATGGGCGGAAACCGTTAAACCTAAATCCTAAATTTAACTGGGACCATAAATAATTAAAAAAAAAATCAGCTTTTAGCCTAGAGTTTTAGCTTACTTAGCAGAAAATCTTAAGTTTATTAGGATTCATTCACAATTTACATCTAAAAGCTAAACGATTAAAACTACAGCTCTTATAAAATAATAACCATAATAAATCATAAGGGATCTGGGAGCCCACCGCATTATTATCCGAGAAAAACCGCACAATGATGGGCTTTATGGAAGGGATCTCGACCCTCTACGATGAGGACGATATGTCTGATACGACGCAATGAGTGAATGGAAAAGATACACGAAAGACTACCGCGTACCCCGTACGTGCTCACTTTATAGTTTGTATTACAGGAAGGCTATTTAAATTGGGCAGTAAAAATGCTTACAGACTTCCAGATTTATGTCCAGCAGTGGACGTCTGTCGGTTGTTAACAAAGAAGAAAGTGGAAGCAACTGAACACGAAAAGTGTTTACGTCTCCGCAGGTAGCGGTTGATTTCTTATTGAGGGTGTAGCATACAGAGGGTAGTCTGTGAATATTGGAGGAAACATGTTACAAATACAGGCGCCATTAGAGTCATTAGTCAGTCGTGCTAGGACCACGGGTCGGATAGCACGTCGGTTGTGTAACACACATTATGTGTGCTTGGAGTGAGCATTGGTATATACGGACTATATACTTGACTACTATATACGTGAGTGTTTGAGTATACTACAGAGGAAAGAAAGAAAGAAAAGAAAGAAAAAGCATTTATTTAAGAAATTGTGCCACACATCACAATACACTGAGGTACATTATCCCGCCACTTCCACTCAGGTATTTCAGAGGGTACAAGTATAAAATATTCAAAGGTAGCTTGACGTATCCAACACAAGACAAAAAGTGTATCTGTTAGCGCAGCGCCTAATAGGTACAAAATACGTTATATTAGCCCGGCATCTGCGGTGGCTTTAAACGTTCAGTAGAAAAACAGATTGTATGAAGCGGTTTTTCTATTGAAAAGGTAACTATTAAAGCATGCTGAGAAAGTTGTATATTTGTTGCTGTTTTTATTTATTTTATATTATATAGTAGAAATCTCGAAAAAGCGTTAAAGAATAAGTCAATACACACGCACGTTTTAAATCACGCATCAGCTTCTATAAGCGATAGCAGTCAGTGTAGAATCACTGAAAAGTAGGTAATTGTTTTTTTTTTTTAATAAATACTAATAAGAATCTATATTTTTTATGAAATAAATAATAACGAATATTTTTGTCCCGTGAGATACACAAGAATCATTTTAGTGCAACATTATTGATGATGGATTAGATTTGATGGTGACCAAAAATAAATTAGTTAAATAAATAATTAGGTAAATTAGGCTGAGTAGGTATTATGGCCCGTTAAATATAAAATTGCGAACCATTGAATAACTTCCCTCAAAAATATACCCACCTACCTAAATGTAGAGGCAAAAAGTTAATCATAAATAATGTTTGTCGGCAAACGAAAAATAACACATTAGGAGTTCTCATTCTCCCATAAATCAAAATGTAGCCAATGAGAGGTATAAGGAGGTACTTACTACTTACATATACCTCCTATGGTAAATGTATGTATGCCATATACTCATACATGTAAGGGCATAGACAATCACCGTAATCGGGGCGGGTACGCTCCGTGGTTTGAAAGGTGGTTTGTAATTCTTTGAGCGTACAATACACCGCACCTACCTATCACCGGTAATCAAAATGCAATGTTGCGTTACGAAAAGGGCTGTCGATATAGGGAATTTAATATTTTTTCCGTCTCGATCAAAGTGACGGCCTATTAGCACAAAATACAATACAGAAAACATTAAATTATGTGTTATAGGTAGGCACAGGCAAAAAGTTAATTAGAGCTAACATTGTGTGGAATGTGTGGGGTAAGGGCAAAAAGTTAACAGAGCTTCTAACGGACGCCGTTTAACTCGCAGATGAACACTTCATACAAATATCACTAACACCAACAAAAAGTACAGCGGAAAGGACTGAGTGAGCAAAAGAGAAAGAAAGAGTCAATAGAACTGGTGTTAAGGCAAAAGTCAAAACTCTTTGTCAGTGGAAATGTAAACATATTTTTAATTCGCGATAAAAAAAAGAGGAGCGTTATATCTGTATCTCGATACCTCCTACGTAAGTTGTGGTATCCCACAAAATTGGCATTTTAGGTTTTGTGCACTATATTATTTGTTTTTATCTATTTTATATGTTCGTTTAAAAAAAATCTACATACATTCAAGATACATAAAGTTGTATCGTTGTTAAAACAACGGCCTAAACCATTGTAGGTATACCAGGTATACCTTCACAACAATTAACGCGTCACGTAAGCGTTTTGGAGATACAACAACTTACGTAGGTGGTATCCACCTGTGTGTCTGAGTTCTATCATTACGCACCTATTGTAGTGATGAAGGCACACGCACACGAAATTACTACGATAGAGGTGCGATAGAGATTCTAAGTCAAGTGAAGTCGTGGGGCATAAAAATAGTGGGGCGCGTTTTCGTGGATCTATACGCTTTTGCAGTGGAAATTTGCCAATAAACTAGTTCGCTGAGTGAATAATGAGCCTCACGAAGTTGTACTCGACAACCCTAATTGTATAAAGCCTACAGTGCGCATTAGTAATTCGATTCGAAGCAGGGCGGCGCCGCGATGGCTCCGCCCGCCTCGACGCCTGCGTGAAAATGTACGAGGTTCTGCTATAATACCACCTATAATACCACTTGTATGTACCCCTTAGTAGCCCAACCTTTGATGAAGTCGTTAAATGATTTCCAATGGGTCTAACAGCGAACTTAAACGGTTGCAAAAGCGCCCAGAGTTAAAGGTGAAACGGTTTATATATTAGAAGTTTTGTGAAAAACTGGATTTTCAGACTACGCGACGCAAAGGAGGTTAATGTGTTTATCGGCTGTGTGATGTGTGCTGCGTGGTTGAAGAATAAACCAACAAACCAAAAACAAACAGTTTTGCATCCTTACGTCCGCGACTTCTTCGGTGTGGATTAAGGTTTTTAATTCCCACAAGAACTCTTTCATTTTCCGGGATAAAATGTGGCCTATGTGTTAATCCTGGGTATGTTATATGCTATATCCATCCCAGCCAACTCGGTTAATTCGTTGTAGTAAAGGAGTAACAAACATACACAGACACGCACCACATACACATACAAAATTTCGCCTATCTAAATATATAAGGCAAAAGTGACTGACTGACTGACTGACTGACTGACTGACTGACTGATCTATCAACGCACAGCTTTAACCACTGGACCGATCGAGCTGAAATTTGGTATACAGGTAGCTGTTAGAACGTAGACAACCGCTAAGAAAGGATTTTGGAAAATTTCAACCCCAAGAGGGTTAAATAGGGGGTTAAAAAATCGAACTTAACGTGAGCGAAGCCGCGGGTTAAAGCTAGTATAATATAAGTGTGATTAGAATGATATTTTTTTTAAAGTATTTTAGAGATTGTATAGAATACCGGACTTACATTGCATTTAACACGGATAATATCAATATATTTGATGTCTGAACCGTAACGCATTGCATAATAAACGCTTCATTAAATCAAAACTCATTACAATATGTATTTCAATACGCTACGCATGTAACACTATTACAATTAATTGAGTGTTGTTTTGTAAGTTACGAGTATCTATACAACCGGTTTTCGCTTGACCGCGAAATTCTAAAGCCTGAAATACACACGATGCGCGAAGGAAAGTTATAACTATAGTACTGGTAGCATGGGCGGGAGAAATTTTATCCCCGGGAAAAGGATAAAACGTTCATCCCCTCGCTTAGCTTTATCCACCCGTCGAGCATGGGCACAGCGGTGGAAATAACACTCAGTGGATATACTTATAGAAATATACATCGCCTTCGCCTCTGTCGCCATGCTTTAGCATAGGGAAAAGATAATTTTATCCCCTGTCAGTGGATAAAATCGGGGGATAAAACTTTTATCTCCTGCCCATGCTACTGGTGCTGCTCCTCACGTAGTAATACTAGCAAATGCGAAGCGCGCATAATATCAATAACGTCCCGCTGTGCAATTGCCATCTACGTAACCCCACTCTTTCTTCCCTAAAGTTAAATTTATTTAACTATTTATTCCCCTAACGTTTAATTTATTTGACTAACAGCTCCAAGTGAACGTTTTGTAGTCAACAACAACTCCCTCAATATTGTCAAATGAAAGGGCTTGACTAGTAGAATACTATACACTATCATAAATTTCAAATTCAAGATGGCCACCACCACAAAATGGCGAATTACATATTTTTTTAATTTCACATGTCGGGGGTGTTTTAAATTTTCAATTTACACTTGTTTCCGGCCAGCAGATAACGCGGGTACGCGGCGCGGTAGCATCGTATACCTAAAAGACTAAACGCCTAAGATCAAAAGGTGACATGTATTTAGGAAGAAAAATTTGACTTTTATTCTAAGATGTATCTTCTTTATTATATTCTTTAAAGAATATCGTATATATTTCATTACTTAAAGTAGTACCTACATTAAAAATTCCCCAAGAATAAAGATCGCGTTTTATACAATTCATGAATTTTTGTGGACATGTAAAAACAAGAACAACTATTAAAATATCACTGGACAAAATGAAATGGACGCAAGAAATATTAAGGCTCAATTACACAGTTCTAGTCCGTTTCATAGAATGAGTAAGTAGTAGAATAAAGATATAAGTATAATTAAGTTTGATACTAAATTATAAACATCTAAGTTATGAGAAACTTTAGAATGGTTTGTTGGGAAGTATCCGGTATAGTTCTGGATGAAACCGGAACTGTGTAATCCGAGCCTAAGTGCATACATTTCAATCATATTTATCTACGTTCAACTAAAATTAACATACGAACTAGGGCTTCCAATCCTGCATTAGATTTGCGATCCCAGAATTTGCGAGATCAATCTGAAGTATACCCACTTACTATAAAAAGTATACGTATTTGATAGTTATAGTGAGGTGATGGCAATCTCTTCTGATTGGTTGACTCTCTCACTTTTGGCTAAAATACAGAGTTGCAATAAAGATGCTATAACTTCAGCTAACAGATACGATGCTGCTATCTACACACTTTATCAAATCACAAAACTCGCGCTTAGTATGAGAACTTGTAAAAAATAGTCAAATGTGACTACGAGTAAAGACATTATTGTTGACGCCTTAGAACACTTACGTAGCAAACTTAAATGTTCTAAGTTTGTTTAATGCTCTAAAGCAAAGGTTGGAATTTAAAATAGTTACCAAACTTAGAAATAACAGAGGATTACCTACATGTTTTTTTTTTGAAAGACTATGTATTACTAAGAAATAAGTTATTATTAAGAATGTACACTACAATTGCATATTGTGATAGAAACTTCCATGCAAGTTATTGAACTATGGTTCCCAATCAAGGTTTATGTTTCAAGAATCTTACTTTTTACGTTGATAGTAGACTTCGCTATTTAAAATAGCTATATTAAATGACATTGGGGATATAAACTGTAATGATAATAATTGAAAAACAATTCATTCAATTGCTTGCGCCACAGTTGACTATTTTAATTTTCTCTCACGACAATGTCATAATTATAAATAGCACTTCTTGCAAATGCATAATTTCAAGACTAAGCCAATCAATCAATTTAATACCTATCGCATTTCATGACGCTACATAAATATGATGTCTTAAAAGAACTTTAAAAATCGCAAATAATGTTACCTTTAGGTACTATCAGTGCCCAAAATATTAGGATGTCTCATTTAGCCTGACATTTTGAGCACTAGTTTATTATGACAAGATTGGAAGTCCTAATACGGCCCTAAAGTAACAATAAGGTATTCTTTAGCGTCACCAACACGTTATATATACATGTGTATACAGATCTATCACTAGTTTGGTAGTTCATAGTTCACAATCGTGCTCAGCCGGGAGTCGAAGCCGCACTAACAGTCCGCGCCGTCTCTCGATGTAGAGGTCGATGGGGGCTCGGGGTCCTGCGCCATCTGTAATAGACAAACACTATAATATAATAGAGTACTCATTTGAAAGACCTTCAGAAGGAGATGTACTAATATGCCTCAGCATAGCTAGCATGGGCGGGAGAAATTTTATCCCCGGGGAAAGGATAACATGTTTATCCCCTCGCTTAGTTTTATCCAACTGTCGAGCATGAGCAAAACGGTGGAAATAATATCCACAGTAGATATTCTTATAGGAACCAAGTCGCCAAGCTTTAGCATAGGGAGAAGATAATTTTATCCCTTGTCAGTGGATAAAATCGGGGGATAAAACTTTTATCCCCCGTCAGCCCTTATGCAGAGCATGCGTAGAGGATGACGAGACACGTACCATTGTACGTGTATTGTACCTGATCGGAACACGTACTGGAACCTGTACCTTGGACTTGTATCTCGGTTTATTATTTCTATTTCAATCCATATTATATGAACTTCTAGTTTTTACGCGATAACCATTATTAGTAGTGAAGATATAAGGTTACAACTAGGGTTGTTTTTTTTTTCAGATTACAAGGGACAAATGGTTAAATGGGTAAAAAATACGGGATTTCAGTTTTTTACCCGGGACAAATAAAAACAAAATTATTTAGTGTCTTTTTTTGATATTTTTCCGAGTATCAAGTCAGTTTAAACATATTTTTATTCGTTTTAACATATCTGCAATCAATACAATAATTATAATCGTAATTATAAACGGTCATCAACTCGCTTTTTTACGAATGTTACGTGTGTGAATACTTGGATCGATTTCATAATGAAAAACGAAGTACAGTTCAAATACGGGACATAGCCTGTCCCGCCGGGACATTTTAAATTATGCCTAAAATACGGGATGTCCCGGGAAATACGGAACGTCTGGCAACGCTAGTAACAACTGACTCTTGTTAAAGTAAAAACTATATATAGTTCATTAAAACATTTTAACTTGAATACTTTAAAAAACTTTTTTGAAAAAATAGACACATGCGTATTATACATGCAATTGTAAATTGTAACACACTGTACAAAAAGTAATGGTAAGCATACATACGGGTAATAATTATTCTGTATAAGAGGGTAATTAAAATATTATTTGATAGTCACAAAATTTAGATCGCTGGATCGAAAGTCAGTTTCGAAATAAATATCATACTGACGTCTATACCTACCTTAGATATATTTTTTTTCGTTTTGTCGAAGATTAGTTATCTTACAACTTGTGTTTGATTTCAAATAAAAAGACGGGCGTTATAAGTTTGACATTTGTATCTGTCTACCTGTGTATCTCTCGTAGCTCTCTAACGAATGAACTGATTTTGATGAAGTTTTTTTCTGTTTGAAAGCTAACGTTAGATGGCACCTGGCTGTATGTTGGTGTAAATCTAGTTCGCGGTTTGAAAATCGTCAAGACCATACTTATTTTTAATACCATACTTGTTTCTTATGAAAGAAACTGCCGTGGCTGATGCTTTTCATTCAAATTCGAAATTCGACATTCAAATCATCTTTCAGGATGTAGTCAGGTAAACAACTAGGATCGTGCTGTTAACTTTCGCTTCTAGTACCGTTTGGGACGTCTGAAAGGGACTCGATATCTAACCTTCCTACCAAGGTATGGATAGGTAGAAAAAAAAATCCTCTCGGTTGCGCCAAAGGACTCATTAAAAAACTAGTTGGCTAATAATAAGTTACTAAAAAAACCTCCCTGGCGCAGTGGTGAGCGCTGTGGTCTCATAACTGGGAGGTCTCGGGTTCGATTCCCGGCGGGGGCAATTGAGGAATTTATAATTTCTGAATTGTCTCTGGTCTGGTCTGGTCTGGTGGGAGGCTTTGGCCGTGGCTAGTTACCACCCTATCGTCAAAGACGTGCCGCCAAGAGATTTAAGCGTTCCGGCACGATGGCGTGTAGAAACCGATTAGGGGTATGGGTTGAATGTACACTGCCACACCCCTTCCACAGCCCGCTACCATTTTAGACTGCATCTCACTTACCATCAGGGGAGATCGCAGTCAAGGAATATCTTGTCTACATATTAAAAAACATTTTGGATATTGTGGACATACTATATGGAGTTGTAATAATTATAGCATTAGTATCATAGCTTGTAGCCCATTCGCAATAGTGTAGTTAGTTTGTCAATGTAGTTGTATTTATCCTGTAGTTCTTTGTACCTTCTGATTATAGTGAAATCTTCATCTTTTCTTCTCTTTTCTTTACCTAACCTCCCATAGACGTATGTTATGAACGAGTAAAATATGATATGCGTGTAGTGTGTTATGTTAGAAGCTGTTATTAATTTTCAGAGTTCTTCTAGATCTCTATATCCGTGACTCACTCAACTTCAATTATTAAATGGCTACTTTACCCGTTTGTGCACACGTATAAATACTATTTTAACATATTATTTACGGTACTACTCGATTGCTTCACACGAAATGTCGTTATAACAAGCTCAACGAGTATTGGCATTTGATACAATATTTTGTAAACATAAATATTGAACCGGCTAAGAAATGTGCGTTTTAAAATTGATAATTAGAGCCGATTTCATTAACGTAAAATAAGTCTATAAGTCGAAGGTGTGTTTATTTGTTGGTTTTTCCTTCAATCACGCCGAACATAATCACTCAAATATTATTGGCGTGGATATACTCAAAGATTTAGTGATGGATATAATTATTCCAAGACCTAGAGAGTGAAAAAGGATAGGTGGGTACTATTTATCCCCGGAAATGTAACGGGTTCCCGGGTGATTTATAAAAAACCTACAGAAGAAGTCGCCAGTAAAAGTTAGTCTACTAGAGATAAAATAATAGGTAAGTACGAGTATTATACAGTACATTTCATATTACTGTATTGTATTCCTAATTAACTTACATAAATCTTAGTAAAATCCTGCATGAAAGTTGATTTCCAACATAAATTATGAGTATGATTATATGGCAATTAGCTTTTGTCCGCGTCTTCGTTCGCGTGACTTAGGTTACTGGTTATCCGGGGTAAAAGGTCACTTTTCTTGCCATTAAAAAACCCGAGAAAATTAATTTTTTTTAATAATTTTCTTTTTTTCGTGAATTTTTCCGACATTCTAATAAGTATTCTGCTTTTCGGGGCGGAGACAAATCAAACATCATAAAAATCGATCTAGCCGTTCTAGAGTTATAAGTGCTCGAACAAACCCGACTTTGTTTTATATTATGTATGTTAAGATGAACCTAATTAATCATGTTAATAATCCATTACTTTTCCAACTGTTCAGTTTAAGCCTAATTAACTACACACACCATAAATGCTGTACAAAAGCAAGCACGAAAATCGTCGCTCACACTGAAATATATATTTTTGACCTTTAACCTATGTTAAGCTTATCACTAAAAAAAAAGAAATTTCTTCTTTCTTCTTCTAATATATATTGTCTTGTAAATCCTTATATGTACATATCGGCGCAAAGGCGATTAGAACCTTAGATTACAACTGTTTTAAAACCGCTTGATTTTGAAACTCATTTTAATTGTGTAAACTTAAATTCGACGGTAGATGATGATTTGTGAAGTCCATTTGGCTATAAATACGGCTGTCCAATGCCCTGCGCGGCATTATTGCTCAGAACGTCGAGCCGTAACGATATTGTTGTCAAAATAATAAAAGTGAGTCTGATTAATTGGAGTTTTTTTTTGCCATGAGCAATACCATTGAACACCGTGACGTCAGCAATGCTGACGTCATTCATTCTAAAACCAATTCTGACGGTCTCGAGCCGTCATACATAAAAAATAAAAACAAATAAATATCGGTCAAGGGGCCAATGTAGCGAGACAGCAGCATACCGACCGACTTCGTATAAAAAACCGATAAGACAATTGCACCTTGCAACAAAGTTGTAATCCAGTCGCAAACCGCGTCGGATCGGCATCCACGCACGGTAAATGTTTTCACTTCACTTTTAACGTAGTAAAATGAGCCGTGTTTAACCAATCGTCTAATGATGAAATATTTAAATGGGATTAATATTTTGCTGACGACTTGATGCGCGTGGAGTAGGAAAGGTTCTTTTTAAATCCCACAGGAATTGTTATTAAAGGGATAAAAGTCTCTTTCTCTTTCCCTCAGCTATTTATTACGGCTGCGCTACGCAAAGGAGGGTAATGTGTTTATCAGTCTGTGTATGTATGTATGTATGTATGTATGTATGTATGTATGTATGTATGTATGTGGCGCTCTGCAGACCAAACGTGTTGGCCGATTTTGATGACTCTTATGTCAATCGATTTCTGTTAATCTTGTTAATACATTTAAGTATTATTTTCTTGTCAACTGTACAGTATGACGTCATTTTGTAACGGTCGACGATGGCCAACTTGACGTGGACGGGTAGTATATCCCCATGCCCATTGCCCATTGCTACTTCAGCACTGGTAGCATGGGCGGGAGAAATTTTATCCCCGGGAAAAGAATAAAACGTTTATCCCCTCGCTTAGCTTTATCCACCCGTCGAGCATGGGCACAGTGGTGGAAATAACACTCATTGGATATACTTATAGAAATATACATCGCCTTCTCCTCTGTCGCCATACTTTAGCATAGGGAAAAGACAATTTTATCCCCTGTCAGTGGATAAAATCGGGGGATAAAACTTTTATCTCCTGCCCATGCTACCAGTGCAGTTTCGCGATTCGGTGAGCCATACCCTATAGGTATAGTGTTACGCCTAAAAAAAGATACAGGTTTCCGCACAATGATTTCCCGCGCCGCGTGGCGCATGATAAATTCTCTGTGGTAGGGTACATAAATCCTCTCATATCCTTTACATCGAATTCCACGGACAAATTAACACCACTAATGAACTAATTAGTTAAACATTGGCAGTTAATGAGCCCCTAAGAATTATAAGCCCATTTAAAGCTTATTGTTAGTCGCAAGTATTTTTATCGCTCCTGAACGGAATATTTATGGCTCCATTTTAGCGTCTGTCCATCTGCTTTTATAATTTTTTTTATTTTTTTATTCGATGACAAGATAGCTTTTGACCGCGATCTCACCTGTAAGTGACGATGCAGTCTAAGATGGTAGCGGGCTAACTTGGAAGGGGTATAGCAGTGTAAATTCAACCCATACCCCTAATCGGTTTCTACACGCCACACGCTACACGATGGCGGAACGCTACAGCGCAAGTGTGACTATTTGAATACATCCCTCGATTTCTCTAGGATTTCATCACCACCTGATGTGGTGGTGATGGAGAGGTCATCAATCCTGACCTGATGGTCGTGGCATCACCTGGGATATATCCTTTCAAACAAAAAAAGAATTTTCCAAATCGGTCCGAGTAATCGGGGAACATAGATAAAAAATAAAAAAAGATTCCGACGAATTAAGAACCTCCTCCTTTTTTGAAGTCGGTTAAAAAGGCCTAAAAATTCTAAATTTAAAAAATCCCGTCTATGCCAATGATTATACAATATCATAGGTCTATGCACCTTTACGACAACAATGAAGTACTAAAACTTTTTTAAGTACGATTATTTAAGTACGATTTTATTTAAGTACGATTGATAAATAAAAGCAGTGTTTTTAGGTACCATAGAAAACAACAAGGTATCCTTGAAGATTCGCCAAGACTGTCTGTCCGTCTGTCCGTAGCTTAACTCAGACTATTGGTATTGTAGTTTGGGATACATAATATAAACAGGCCTAAAAAATTGTAAAATAAAAAACTTGAGGGGTACCTTCTCTACTCGTAAAACGGGGATGATGTTTTTTAATCATTTATCTGCATTGCGTGGAGTGCAATGATATTTATATGTATAATAAAGTGGGGTGTCGTTAAATAGATCTTTCAAAAATATTGGGGGTTGTTTACATTTTTTAGATTTAGGGGTGGGAATCTCAGAATCCTTACTATATAACATTATTAATGTGAAAGTTTGTTTGTTGGTTTGTTAGTTTGTCCTTCAATCACGCCGCAACAAAACGACGTGATATTTTGCATGGGTATAGTTGAGAACCGGGAGAGTGACATGGGCTACTTTTTATCCCGGAAATCAAAGAGTTCCCGCGGGATTTCAAAAACTAAATCCACGCGAGCAAAGCCGCGGGCATCAACTAGTCTAAAAATAAAGAAGGGCGCATGTTGTGACAACCACAACGGAACCCTATGCGCTATATGTGGCTCGCCTTTTTTCTAAATCGGCTACTCTTTGATTCTGCGGTAGTTACCCGTATATTTCTTTGATCACAATGTCTTACAAATTAAATATTTTTTATTGTCTATTATACAGTGTAATTCTGTACGGAAGGCAAATAACACTGTTATTATAATGATTAATAGGCCCTCATGAACAAATTGCGGGTAAATTATATTAATTGTTATACAACACGAGACTAATAAGCCTGAATCACAATAATAAGCATGAATTATATGAATTCGCATTTAGCTGGATGGTTTTGAAAACACTTGTAGACATCGTGAGTCAAAGGTGATATGTGCAAAGGTGTAGGTAAATAGGTGTTTTATAATACATTGTTTTACAACACACGCTTTTTGCCAGCGGCTTCGCTCACGTTATATTCGATATTTCAAACCTCTATAATATCCTTTCTTAGCGGAAGCATACGTCATAAATCATAATAGCTATCTGTATGCCCAGCCCGATCCGTCCATTGATTAGAGCTGTGCGTTGATAGAGTAGTCAGTCAATCTGTCAGTCAGTCATCTTTTCAAATTCAAATTCAAAATTTATTTATTTCATGTAGGCTACCTTGTAGCACTTATGACACGTCATAAATCTACCACCGGTTCGGAATGCAGATTCTGCTGAGAAGAACCGGCAAGAAACTCAGCAGTTGCTCTTTTCAAAAAATAAAATAAACTAATTTTACAATAAGTAACAAAACTAAGCTAAGTATACAGTGCTTCCACAGTGAAGCTTTAAAAATACAATACATATAATCTAACACACATGTCAACATGGGAATTCAAAGCAGACCCATTCCCGTTGGTGGCACCCGTTCCGAGCACGACGCATGATCCAGCCATTGCTTCGCTCAACCATTTATTTTTATATATTTAGAAGACTAGCTTTTGCTCGCGACGTCGTCTGTTTGGAATTTGCTTTTAAAAATCCCACTAGAATCTGTTTTTCCGTGATAAAAGGTAAGCTTAAGTCACTCTCCAAGTCCTCGACTCTACCCAATTCACGTCAATCCGTTGCTGCGTGATTGAAGGGCAAACCAACAAACAATGGCATTCCGAACCAGTGGTAGATTCATTTGACGATTTGGAAGCATTTTGTAAAAGTTTATTTAAGTAAAAAAATTATTCTATATCTATTCTATTCTATTCCAATGGTGGTCATAAAGCGGTAGGATTTTCATTCAGCTTAAGTATAATCACTGCTGTGACTAGCGTTGCCAGACGTCCCGTATTTCCTGGGACGTCCCGTATTTGAACCGTACTTCGTTTTACATTATGAAATCGATCCAAGTATTCACACACGCAACGTTCGTAAAAAAGCGAGTTGATCACCGTTTTTAATTACGATTATAATTATTGTACTGATTTTAACAGATATGTTAAAACGAATAGAAATATGTTAAAACTGACTTGATCATCGAAAAATTATCAAAAAAAATATGACACTAAATAATTTTGTTTTTTTATTTGTCCCGGGTAAAAAACTGAAATCCCGTATTTTTTGCCTATTTAAACATTTGTCCCTTATATGCTGAAAAAAAAATCTGGCAACCCTAGCTGTGACTGACGGTTAAACTACCGTTCCTATATCCTCCAATCACAGAGTGAGAGAACTGGTTACCAGGTAACTGTGTGTTGCTTCAAGCGCTTGGCGTGCAAACACGTAGTATGGCAGACAGCAAAAACACTAACATTTGTACGTACCGGCAGACGTCTGCCAGACGCTGACGACGTCAAGCAAATCAGCGAGTATATACACGATTACAGTTCTGTCTTGGCTTACCAAGACAGAACTGTAATCGTGTACTCGTAGGTTTTATATCATTTCAATGAACATAATATTTTGAATTTTCTATAGCTATTTGCTTACAACATCTTATAAGAAGATACTAGATGATACCCGCGACTTTGTCCGTGGCGCTCATTTCCCACAAATTGCAATTTTTGAGTTAGGTAACTAATTCTAAACGTGCCATATGTCTACCAGTATGTTTATGGAGGAAAACTTGTTAGCAGATATACTACTGTTCAATGCCTATTAAGCGTTTGGCGTATCCTGCACGTAGGTATATACCTATAGACGCGGGCGACGTCAGGTAAATCAGCAAGTGCGCGATTACAGTTCTACAGTGGTAAGCAGTTTTATATCATTTCATTAAACATATTCTAATCTAATATTATATGTACAATAAAAGTATATTCATTCATTCATTCATTCATATTTTTGATTTACTATAGTTCCTTGCAACATTTAAAAGATATTAAAAAGCGGGTGCAGCTGCCGAATCTGCTCAATTACTCAAGCGCCGCAAATACTCAGCCATTTCTAAGGACTACGTTTTTGCGGCGCTTGCTTTTGAGACTCTGGGCCCATGGTCATCGGACACGAAGAATTTTATGAATGTCGTGTCCGAAAGACTGATCCACGCCTCAGGTGACCAAAGAGCTGGCGCTTATTTAGCCCAACGCCTAAGCCTCGCTATCCAACGAGGGAATAGCGCCAGTGTTTTAGGCACCATGCCCATAAACGACCACTTGGACGGCGTGTATTTTTTGTAAATATAAGTAGTGGTAGTTTTAATTTATTTAAGTTTTATTTTGTTGTATGTCCTGTATTTATACATCTATACTTATAAAGCATGAAATAATAAAAGATATTTAGAACAAACTTATTTAATGCCCGCTACGCGATGCCCGCTTTGGTCCACTTTGGTGATTTAGTTTTTAAAAATCCCGCGGAAACTATTTGATGGTGATAGTTATGTCATTCTCCAGGTCCTCAACTATACCCATGCAAAAAATTACGTCGATCCGTAGCTATGTTGTGGCGTGATCGAAGGACACACCACTCCGGCACCTTGGGACCCCAACGACCATCAGACCAGATAATGTATGCAATTTTTATGACTGTGCTGGTACCTACATAATTGTAGATATGAACGGCTTATCTTGTATTTATGAGTGCGATGATTGATGTTAAAAAAAAATCATCACTCATAATTATGAGTAGTTAGGGAATGATGCATAATATCATAACTACCTCTAATTACGAGAAAATGTATTAAACCATCTGTCTATATACACTTGGCATTTTATTCAAGATCTTAGAAGTTCATAGTAACAAAAAACGTTCTACATTGTTGCATTTAAATAAAAAAGGAGTTTTAAGCTATTGCATAGCTTCTATCGCAGGCCTTGAGCGTGGAGACCGAATCCAGAAATTCCGTAACAAAAATAACCTGACACGGGACTCCTCTCACCGCTAGACGGCGTTGATAAAAAATGCTATGCAATAGCTTTACCGCAGCAGTCCCCGAGTGCCACACGTCTTTTTTATTCTATAAATGGTATTAATAAGCGCGGTTTGTAAACCAAAATATTCATATCGAAGACGTGTAACAAGTATAAATTGAAAAAAAAAAAAAAAACTCCCTATATGTGAGTCTATGGTCGGACTATGATCCATCCTTAGATCCTCTTCCTCGATAACACGTACTCATTGAGTTCATTCTAATGAGCCCAAACACACTTTATCTGCTGTAAGTTTGACGACCTCCCTGGCGCAGTGGTGAGCGCTGTGGTCTTATAACTGGGAGGTCTCAGGTTCGATTCCCGGCGGGGGCAATTTGGGAATTTATAATTTCCAAATTGTCTCTGGTCTGGTCTGGTGGGAGGCTTTGGCCGTGGCTAGTTACCACCCTACCGTCAAAGACGTGCCGCCAAGCGATTTAGCGTTCCGGCACGATGGCGTGTAGAAACCGATTAGGGGTATGGGTTGAATTTACACTGCTATACCCCTTCCAGGTTAACTCGCTACCATCTTAGACTGCATCGTCACTTACCATCAGGTGAGATCGCAGTCAAGGGCTATCTTGTCATCGAATAAAAAAAAAAACAAAAAGTTGCTGAGGAGCTGGGTGTCCTGCAGATTACTTGATGTTAAAGCGTCAGCCCAAGGTTGCCATGACTTGGGAATAATCCGAAGTAAAAGTACAACTTAGTAAATGAATCGCACCAGTAAAAGTTCGTAAAACCCTTTAATAAAGTAAGAAATGAGCTGATGGTCTGAAAACGCCAGGGCAGATCTTCATAAATTATAGCTAAGATCCACCTCGATTCTGTTAGCTTTCAAACAGAAACAAGCTATAATATATATTATAGGATACTTTTTATCCTGATAAACAATAAGGTTTATCCGGGTTAGGGGATGAAATTTTTTGTTGATTTTGCTCTATGACTTTGTCAAATCTAAACCGATTTCGATAATTCTTTTTTTATTATAAATTGTGTAGTATTATAAATATTTTGTCTAATTTTGGTGAAGATCTACTAAATATTATCGGAGATAGAGGACATAACTTCTCGCGGATAGTAGCAAGTCACTCTAAACTTTTTCCACGTAGACAAAGTCGCGGGAATCAGCTAGTTGATTGCATAAAATTATTTAATTTAAAGTTTAGAATATAATGTATATCAGCTAGTATTCATTAACGTCGTAGTTTAATGAATATCCCAACAGTTGTCATTAGTGGTGATGTTGAATAAAATGCGTATTTAACAAAGCTGAAAAAAGCTTAATTGGCAGTTCTATTATGCAGATGCAGGAGTATGAACTAGTGTAAATACTGAATACATTGCACTATCTATAAATTTTGCATTTGTTTTATATGTAGGTAATTCAGTTTATTATGACTATCAGACATCCAGATCCACATAGAAAAAGTATCAGCGATAGACGCAAACCCCAACTAGTTTTACAAGTTTAACCATTAAGTAATTATGTACCTACTACTTTAACGAACATAACCGAATCGAACGAAAATAAACTTTATCTATACTAATATTATAAAGCTGTAGAGTTTGTTTGTTTGAAACTACTGGTTCGAATTGAAAAAATCTTTTTGTGTTGGATAGTCCCATTTATCGAGGAAGGCTTTAGGCTATATTACATCACGCTGATCATAATAACAGAAATTGACGCGGACGAAGTCGCAGGCAACAGCTAGTAAAATAATATAGGTAAATATTATAAAATATCAACTTACCAAAAAATACCTGTCTTTTCGGTTTCGTCAATTTTATTATTAACTAGTAGAGCGCGTGGGTGCGCGGCTCGCTAAAGCGAACCGCGGTTTTTCTGTCCACCAAGTAGACCTTCGGGTCTTGATCATCTTTTTAGAAATTTGTATGGCCGCCATCTTGAATCCGCCATTTTGGAAGTTTTTTTCGGCTGTCTGCCAATTGGATGAGGTTTCGAGTGACTTTTTTTTTTAACACCCCCCACCTATCTTCAATACCCTGGCCGGTGCTCCTCACCCGTCTCCGATATCCTCAATCATCAGCTCTCTCCATATTTTTCCTCCGAACTATCAGAAATTTTGAAAAGGAACCATATGAAAGTCTTGCATAGTTCCCGATTAGTCATATTATATTTTGTATGAAAAAAAAATCCACCATCTTGAATTTTTTTCTTATTTATCACGTAGGCCATTGGGTCCTGATCATCTTTTTCGAAGAAACCACTCTTCCATCTCTTAAGGTCTCCGAGATAGGCACCGACGAAATTTCTATGGCCGCCATCTTGAATCCGCCATTTTGGTTTTTTTTTGGCTCTCTGCCAATTGGATGAGGTTTCGAGTGACTTTTGTTTAAACACTCCCCACCTATCTTCGATACCCTGGCCGTGCTCCTCACCCGTTTCCGAAATCCTCAACCATCAGCTCTCTCCATATTTTTCCTCCAAATGAATTTTTGTCCTCTATACGAAACGATCAGAAATTTTGAAAAGGAACCGTATTAAAGTCTTGCATATATTTTGTATGGAAAAAAATAAATTCCGCCATCTTGAATTTTTTTTCTATTCATCAAGTAGACCTTCGGGTCCTGATCATCTTTTGCCAAGAAACCACTCTTCCATCTTTTATAGTTTCCGAGATAGACACCGACGAAATTTGTATGGCCGCCATCTTGAATCCGCCATTTTGGAAAGTTTTTTCGGCTCTCTGCCAATTGGATGAGGTTTCGAGTGACATTTGGTTGAACACCCCCCACCTATCTTCGATAACCTGGCCGGTGCTCCTCACCCGTCTCCGAAATCCTCAATCATCAGCTCTCTCCATATTTTTCCTCCGAATGAATTTTTGTCCTCTATACGCAACCGTGAGTGAAAAAAAATTTTTTCATACAAAATTTTACAGGAGAGGTGATCAATGAGTGAGTGAGTGAGTCAGTGAATCAGCACGAGTAGCTATATATATATTAACTAGTAGGGCGCGTGGGTGCGCGGCTCGCTAAAGCGAACCGCGTGTTTTCTGTTCACTAAGTAGATCTTCGGGTCTTGATTATCTTTTTCCAAGAAACCACTCTTACATCTTTTAGTCTCCGAGATAGACACCGACAACATTTGTATGGCCGCCATCTTGAATCCGCCATTTTGGTAATTTTTTTTCAGCTCATTGCCAATTGGATGATGTTTCGAGTGATTTTTGTTTGGGCACCCTCAACCTATCTTCAATACCCTGACCGTGCTCCTCACCCGTCTCCGAAATCCTTAATCATCAGCTCCCTCCATATTTTTCGTCCAGATTAATTTTTGTCCTCTATACGAAACCATCAGAAATTTTGGAAAGGAACGTATCAAAGTCTTGCATACATTTTCTATGAAAACAATAAATTCCGCCATCTTGATTTTTTTTCTATTCATCAAGTAGACCTTCGAGTCTTGATCATCTTTTTCCAAGAAACCACTCTTCCACCTTGTATAGTCTCCGAGATAGATACCGACGAAATTTGTATGGCCGCCATCTTGAATCTGCCATTTTGGAGTTTTTTTTCGGCTCTCTGCCAATTGAATGAGGTTTCGAGTGACATTTGGTTGAACAGTCCCCACTTATCTTCGATACCCTGGCCGTGCTCCTCACCCGTCTCCAAAATCCTCAATCATCAGCTCTCTCCATATTTTTCCTCCAAATGAATTTTTGTCTTCTATACGAAATCATCAGAAATTTTGAAAAAGAATCGTATTAGTCTTGCATATATTTTGTATGAAAAAATAAAAAATCCGCCATATTGAATTTTTTTTCTATTCATCAAGTAGACCTTCGGGTCTTGATCATCTTTTTCCAAAAAACCACTCTTCCATCTCTTATAGTCTCTGAGATAGACACCGACGAAATTTGTATGGCCGCCATCTTGAATCCGCCATTTTGGAGTTTTTTTTCGGCTCTTTGCCAATTGGATAAGGTTTCGAGTGATATTTGGTTGAACACCTCCCATCTATCTTCGATACCCTGGCCGGTGCTCCTCACCCGTCTCCGAAATCCTCAATCATCAGCTCTCTCCATATTTTTGTTCCGAATGAATTTTTGTCCTCTATACGAAACCGTGAGTGAAAAAAAATTTTTTCATACAAAATTTTACAGGAGAGGTGATCAATGAGTCAGTGAGTCAGTCAGTCAATCAGTGAATCAGCACGAGTAGCTATATATATAGTAATTACGAGAATTAGGTAATATGGTAATTTCTAGAATTTTAATAACTCTAAACATAACTGACAAGTCATTTAATGACTATTCTAAGACTTAACAGTATTCATTGAAATAGCATTTTCTCAGACACGATCATGCATAATATACTGAAGAGAGAATTCTTAAGACATTAGAATGAATAAAAGTCAAAAGGAGGTGGGTTGATAAGGCCCAAAATCCGCCCCTCATACACTCGAAAAAAAAAGTTCCAGATTCCGACAAATTGTAAATGTATTTATATACTTGAAGATATAAACTTTATTCTAATATAAAGTTTAGGTGATAAAAAAAATAGTAAGTTACAGAAAATATTACCCAAAAAGAGAGTGGTTCTTGTACTTTTCTTACATTTTCATACATTTTAGTCGTTTTTTAAGCTTTGATTTAATATTTTAGAATGAGGCGCTCCATGAACCAAAATAAATTAATACTCATATAAAAGCTTATGAAAAGGAGCATCATTATCAGTTACGTTTACCTTGGTTCATGGAGCGCCTCATTCTAAAATATTAAATCAAAGCTTAAAAAACGACTAAAATGTAAGAAAAGTAAAAGAAACACTCTCTTTTTGGGTAATATTTTCTGTAACTTACTATTTTTTTTATCACCTAAACTTTATATTAGAATAAAGTTTATATCTTCAAGTATATAAATACATTTACAATTTGTCGGAATCTGGAACTTTTTTTTTCGAGTGTATGAGGGGCGGATTTTGTTGCCTTATCAACCCACCTCCTTTATTTATTTCATGTGGGCTAACTTGTAGTTCTTATGACACGTCATAAATCTACCACCGGTTCGGATTGCAGATTCTGCTGAGAAGAGCCGGCAAGAAACTCAGCAGTTGATCTTTTCAAAAAAAATTTTTTTTACAAAGCTATGCTATGTATACAGTGCTTCCACAATAAAGCTTCAAAAATGTAAAAATGCATACGTAGGTACACCAATCCATCGCATATCAAGATGTCATCATGTCAATAAATCATACTAACTGTATAGTTAAAACTTAAATAGCTGTATAGTATTCGTTGTAGTTATTTTCGAACAACTTTTGGTGTGTGAATCAAATCAAAACATTAATCACATAGTATTTCGTGACCATAACCAAACATGAATTTTCTTGATTTACAATACAGCAAACAACCATTAGTAAGTAATTGACCCTAATACCTAAATTCTGCTATCATAAATTGCAAAACTCATTAAATTATAATAATATCTTTTAGATATCGTGTCGGGAAGCGCAATTTATTCGTACCGACAAGCTGAGGAACATATTTTGTTTAAGTATTGTATGCAGATGTCGTATTGATTTAAACAGAACATAAATCGATTTTCGCCTTTTACTGGGCTTCTTCCCGGAGGATTATTATTGCATTAATGTCTTTATTTATTTTAAGTAGCACAGATCATGTTTTAGAGAATATTAAAGATGTTTATGTTCCATTTGCATAGAATAAAGCCACTAGTCAAATGATTTAACCAGATGCATTAGTTTTAATGATAATGCTCTTCTAATTGGAGCATAGCCTTGGTGTTTCATTATCTCATTTTTGCATTGTTTCTATTGTTTTTATTTTTTGTTTTTTACTTTGTCTCTGCTTTGCTATTTAATTCAGTCATGTTTTTTTATGTAATTTTTTCTGCTTTAACTATTGATTATTGATTGATAGAGATTATTGATTTTCTTTCAAAGGATGTGCTTCCTCAGAAGGGTATTATAGAAGTGAAACCAGGCCACGGTACGTGTTAGTTTGATATAAAATCAGTAGCGCTCATAAAGTTTGGGGCGTCAAAAACTTTTGCACTCAATGTCTTTGAACACTGTTGAAACTATAAATCGTAATGACAATTTTATGGTGCATTTCAAGGACTCCTATGTTAATTCATGTATTTTTACTATGTGCTATTTTATGGAACTTACAAAGAATCGTTATAATATAATTTTATATTAGTCATCACTACATAGTCACTACTCACTACATAGTATAAAACAAAGTCGCTTTTTCTGTCCCCATATCCCCTTGGTCGCTTAAATCTTTAAAACTACGCAACGGATTTTGATGCGGTTTTTTTAAATAGATAGAGTGATTAAAGAGGAAGGTTTATATGTATAATAACATCCATTAAATAGTGGAGAAATACTGTTATTTTTGAGGTTTCTAAAGTGATGTCGTAAATAATTACATTTTTTCCGCTTACATTGCAAACGCAGGCTGAACCCTACGAGATGTATCAAAATAATGTACTAAGTATTGTACACATTAAAAAGGTCTACAGAAAACTCCGCGATGGTATATGTGTATCTCTTATGGATATCCCAGAATAACATTTTTTTGTCATTTACTTTTTACGACAAATAATGGCTAATTTTCGAAGCGATTTTAACCAATACAGCATTAATCCTTATCTAATTAAATACCTTAAATACATTGTTTGTGATTTGAGGGGACAGGAGAATATTAGTCAACTTCAGCTTGACTAATATTCTTAAAAAAAAAAAAAAAGAAAAAAGACGTGTCGATGTGTAGATGGCGTTGATAAAAAATGCGCCATCTAGCGGCTCACCGTAGAGGAGTCCTGTGTCAGGTTATTTTCGTTACGGAATTTCTGGAATCGGTCTCCACACTGGCCCGCGATAGAAGCTATGCAATAGCTTAAAAATTGTTCAACATTCGCAAGTAGGTACTTACATACATACATCGATGGGTACATATAGATCTATCTGAGATATTCTCAATGATAACACTGTACGCCATTGTTCCACAATGTTTTACGTCGATTCCATAACAAGTTATACTATCCGTAATCCAACAGTTTTCTTAACTTAACTAACAATATTAGCCGATGTTTCTCAAATAATTGTGCAGTTACAGTGTTTAATAATAATCGCGTGGATCATTTACAATTTACATTAACGCGCTGTCTTTGAGATTACTAAACATTTATAAGAATGACAGTATATTGGTAGAATTGCCATTGTAGTTTGTAGATACATATTTAGCATCTAGAACAGACAGAGTTGACCCGATAAAATGTCGGCGGAAATAGAACAAACGACATGTTCTTACAATTCACGAGGGCGCGTGAGCTTTATTTGTGGTTACGTCGTGTGCATGTACGTTGCGTTAGTGTGCGTGCCTGTCAGGAGCCTAGGTGGGAGCGCTCAGGCGCGAGCAAGCTCTTGCTCACACTTATACAGATACAACACGCACACAACCATGAGCCACGCGCCCTTGTGAATTGTAAGAACTATACTTTACGCAAAGTTTATGAAAATTTGGCATAAAATTGGTTGTCACTTTTTATCGTCTAAAAGACCAAGGTTTACCTTTCGATATTAAATGTCTGATTTACTACAACGCATATTTCACGTCAGTTAAGTTGAAAACTTATACTATATCCTTTGATCTCTATAAAAATGTAAGTAATAAAACAAGGTATAAGTAACAAATTAGCATATCCCAACCACTTAATTATCGGCTAAATCTAGCATTAAAACGTCTGGCCAGGTTTTACGGCTCGCTAAATTCGAGACTCTAAGCCGATCGTAAAAGGAACTTATTCCAGAAAGTGCCAATCAAAGTACGGCGGCTCGTAAAACCATGAAATAAAGTACTTTAAACTTTAACTAACGTCCGTAGTTGTGCTACGGCTAAGTAGAAGCTGGTAAAGTTTGATTTAAAAGTATCTAAAACGTTTTCTAATTTTATTTCAACGAAATCTCAGTTGTGTTTTCTATGTAGGTATACATACATAGTTCACGACACTACACAATACACATGTTTCTTAGCAGTTGAATTTAATATGTCCGATTGTATGCGAAATTGAAAGATGGAATCAGTCCTGGATGGAAGAATTCAAAACCATTGTTCGACCATTTATTCCTTCCATGCTCTATCATTTTTATTTTTTCTGCCTCTACATAATAAGGTATTACTATTATTAGTTTTTTATCACACTAATATTATAAAAGCGAAAGTTTCTATGTGTATGTATGTATGTTTGTTACTCCTTCACGCCACAATGAATTAACCGATTTGGTTTTATGGATTAAAGATAGTTCATAAGTACATAGGTCAAGACTTGTTTTTGTGAGCAATAAAGACGTATTTTCTATTCTATTCATTCATTTCTACCAACTGCTAAACACCTTCAATTAAATAAGTGATTTAATTGCGAATCGTTTATCGTTTTATACTTAACGGTACCAAAAAAAAAAAAAATCAGCTGTCGAACCTAAATTGAAAAGTTTATAAAACGTCGATAGTAAGTCAGCCATGCTGAAACCGGAGTCCAAACAATTACGTGAAAAGCTAAAGCTGCAAAGACCTCCCAGGTGTCAAACAGAAGATATTTTTTTAGTGAGGAACGGCGAATGTCAAATAAAAACTATTTTTCTTTAATTATGGCAAAAGTTTATAAATAAAAGTAAAAATTAACAAATTCAAGTTTTTACCGTTCAATTAAGCCAGTAAACTTTCCCGGTTTCCCGTACGATTGGCACCAAAAAAGAAAAAGTAAACACTAATTAATCAGGTCCTATTTATATATCATGACTAGCCTTATTAATTCCATTGTTTTTCGGAGCGGGCCGTTCAAAATGTTATTAATAAATTGAAATTTTAGTCCTATAAAAAAATTAGAATGAAGAATTTTGTGCATAAATTAACTTAAAAGAAAAAATAATGTATTTTATGATATTTTTAAATTACTTATATATCAAATATCGTCAGTTATCGAACGAGCTTTTTTAAGTTTTTCCCTTTTAAAAAACAACTGCACACTGGCATTTTACTTTAAAGTCGCTAATAAGACCTCTGCATGACTGCGCCAGGGACGTCAGCCAACGATTCTTTTCAGGCTTTAATATTTCTTTTTGATGTGAAAAAAAAAACTTCATCAAATCCAGTCTATTCAAATAGTACCTAAGATTTGATCCGAATATAATACAAACAAAGTCGAGGTGAAATATTATGAATTACTGTAACTCGTTGGATAACTCAGAAAGTGTAAAAGTTTTTAAAAGAATCTGCAGACCAAAAACTTTAGTTTTTTTTTTTATTTAGGAAAATAGCACTTCTGTCATTACACCAGAATAGTAATTTTCAAACTAATAGAGTTTCGGACTCCTGTGTTGTGCATTTGCATAGGTTAAAACATAGATGCATCTTTATAACTTTATGTTAAACTGAGCGATATGAAAATATTCACCTAATATAACATCAGAACTCGACTGAAATTCATTTTAATAAGGCTATAGTGGCGTTCTGCACACCCAGTTTAATCATCAAAACGTCGGATATGCCCCAAGTTATGCGAAGTCGCATAAAATGAGGTCATAAACGCTGCATCCACTTAGTTTTATTACTACCGACTACCTAAGCGGATGTTTCGTCGAAAATCAGCTATATTATAACTTGACGCACCTATGGTGGTTTTATGGTGTTGGAGTTCGCGAAATTATCGTTAACGTCACTAATAATAGTCGTTGGGTTGTATTCAAAGGAAAATTGTATTGGAAACGAAAATGTATTTGGTACAAAAGAAATGCGTATGTAATAAGTATAGTTTCATGGTGTTGATATTATAATTATTGATTTATATTTATCCAAATAAAATGTAGATCACAAGTACTCATAAGTTCCGTGTTAGTAAGATTTATATTCTTTAAGAAATGGAGGATATATTTTTGGCTTTTAGACAATCAAAGTAAAATGTCAGCGTGATTGCGAAGCAAAGCAAATGACTTCAAGCGCCAATTTTGCACAAAGAAAACTAATATTTTTCGTGTGCAAAGTAAGTAAAGAATATATATTTGTAAATTGTGAGGTTTAAATATCCTTCCTACCTTTAGCAAGAAAGAAAGAGATTGAACATTCTAGCAATCAATCCCCATAATATTTGACAGTTTAGTTAAGTCATGCTTCGTTTAGTTGTCGGTTGACTGATTTTATTTTACTCGTAATGTAAATTTTGCCCTGTTATTACATTCGAACAAATTTTGTTTGGAAGAAAAACAATAGCATTCTACGGTTATTTTTATTTCACTAATCTGTAGGGATAGTTAATGTATTTCACACTATCATAAAAAAGCTAAAGCAAAAAGTCAAGCAAAGCAATACAGGTAAAGGTGTTTTAAAACGAGCTTCCCAGTTTTACGCTTGACCACAATCTTACGTGATACCTTTTTTTCTGGTTTACAAAAGATTACAATCAACGCATCAAGGAGGCACTAATCTAAACATGGATTACGACTTACGTAAACAGAAGTTGTTCACATTAGACATCGTTTACACGAAGACAAAGTCGCAGAACAAGTTAGATCATAACATGTCTGTCATTTTGTTGACATATTAACTGTTGAAAGATTTTTGAATTTCGAAAAAGTCATTTTTTAAATGAATTCCATTTGTTCCGTTTTACTTAATTACTTATTATGTATATTACATATTATTAAATCGTAGATACACAGTCTTGGAAGAACGTCATCAAGGAGACGGACAGACGAACTTGCTATGTGTATTATTATTTGGTTAAAAATTTGATGCTATTTCAATTATGATTTCTAAATCGTTTTAGAGATTGAAAAAGTCATTGCCTCGTTGGTTTTGCCTTTTTTTTGTATTCTCGGATTTTATTATTTATGGATTTTTACACACATTTAAGACCGATACTAGCATTTTTAGATTTGCCCTTGTTTACATTTTGCTAGTTAATTTTTTTTTTTATTTATTTTTTTTTGAGGAAACATACAGACAGTGTTGTAAAAATATTAAAGCTAAAACAGATATATAATACTTAAACCTAAAATTGTTTCCAATGAAACTTAGCACATATTAATTACATTATTATCCGACAACGGAACAATCGGGTGTAGCAGAGGAGAAAACAAAAACGATAGGTTATAATTTCCGAAAACCGACTGACGTATAGCTAGTCGGTTAATGCAAGCATTCGAAACGAATAATAATAATATAATATCTACTCCCCGTGGGAAAATTCCAAGATATCGACGCGGAAAATATAAGGGGAACACTTTCCTATATAATAATCTTTTGGCATCTTCTTACATGCCGTACCGAATTATTATGAAACAAAGAACTCTATTTTCGTTATCCCCAATAAAATATCTAGTTTATGCTTTGTAAATGGTTCCTGCGATAGAATTATATCTATACTTCGCCGTCTGAACTTTATTAACGTGTCTGTATCGGCTATTAAATTGGACACTAATTAATGTAGTAATAATATTACTATAGAGTTTATGTTCAATTTTCAAATTCAAAATTTTCGTTTTACAGATTCGCTAAATTAGTACCTACTTACTCATCAGGAGGCCTACCTATGATGTTCTACTACTGCCGTCCACAAGCTATAATGCCGTTAACTACCACGACCATATTTCCTAATATAAACCCAAAAACATTTACACTAGGGTTTATATTAGGAAATATTGATTTGGTAGTTAACGGCATTTTAGCTTAAGGACGGCAAACTAGGGATGAGTTATAAACTCACAAAACAAAAAAAATTTTTTCGAACGACGAAGAGTACAATAGAGTACTTCATTGTTAAATGACATGACAAATTACGACAGACATCTGCCATTAGGCGCTTCATTTACCCGACGCTTGTAACATATCCACCTCTTTTTATACATATACTATATCATAGGAGGCTTACCAACTTTAAAAGTAGTATTATTTTAATATTGTTTTGAAATGTCATACAATGATGTCCATATGTTACATTTAAAGGTTGACATTTCTTAACATGTCAGAACAATGTTGACATAATACTGTGTTAAGCCCCCTGTACATCGTCATGATTGTAGAACAATTGTGACGGATTTGCAAAAAATCAAAAAATGACTCTAGCATATTTAGACATTTAATTAACAATTATTTGTTTACTATTTTAAAACCTTAAAACAGACCTTTTCAATGGATAATGTGCATTTCTACAGTTATTTTCATTTCAAAAGTTATGACAGTAAAATTTCAAAAATTATTTCAAATGGCTGTACTGTAAGCTTGATATAAAATGTAGATCCGCCGTTGTTCTACGATCATGACGAAATAATATTGCAACTGTAAATATACAGGGTGTCCCACGGCTATGCCACATGGAGGGGAAGTACCTTAAATATTGTAGATGGAACATTTTACTGAAAGAAGACTTCATTTTAATTTAAAAAACAATTTAAACTGCATTCATAGATTTTTAAATAATTGCCTGGTTGAACCGGGACTCGAACCCGCTATACGAGAAAAAAAACTAACCTGTATCTTTATCATACCGATCGGAAGGCTTTATCATAAGGATTATTTTTTGTTAAATAACATAGCATGAGAAATAAAAGGAAGACCATGAATTTTAGCCTTTGATGTAAAATTTTGTTCAGAAAAATGAAAAGCTGACATTGGCGTATCGACATACATTAACTGACATGAACTATTACTAATGAGTACCCACTTGAGAAGGACGCATCATTTCTCGATCCTTACTATCCTTACTAATCCTTACTTACGTGTTTGTTTGTTGATTTATTGGTTTGTCCTTCAATTCCGCTGCAACAGAGCTACGAATTGCATTGAATGAGCTCTTGACTTAGTTTTTCACTCTAATTTTTCAATACTTACTGGTGATTCAAAATCAAGAATTATACGAAAAACTGTAAGAGTTGAAATGAAATTGATGTAAGTGACGAAGTTCTAAAAGACTTCTACCTAGTATATCTTTAATAATATATATAAAATTCAAAGTCCTGACTGACTGAGATATCAACGCACAGCCTAAACTACTGAAGTTAGAAACTTGAAATTTTTACAGTTGGTTCCTTTTATGACGTAGGCGCACACTAAGGAAGGATTTTTGAAAATTGAACCCCTAAGGGGGTAAAATAGGGGTTTGAAAAATCGAACTTAACGTGAGCAAAGCCGCGAGCAAAAGCTAGTATATTATGTACTAGCTGTTGCCCGCGACTTCGTCCGCGTGGATTTAGTTTTTAATAATCCCGTGGGAACGCTTTGATCTTCCGGATTAATAAATAGCCTTCGGTTCGGTTCTTGTTCGGTTCTCGTCGGGTGACCGCCCTCGACTACCGACTTACCGCATCGCATTGTTCGCCCGCGCTATTTTTTCTTTTTGCTCGGCTTCTAAGAGTCGTACCGAGATATTGAATAGCCTATAACCTTCCTCAAGAATTGGGCTATCAGATACAAAAAGAATTTAACAAATCCGACTGATAGTTCCAGAGATTAGCGCGTTCAAACAAACAAACTCTTCCACTTTATTGAACGAGCGAAGCGAGTTCTCTGAGTCAACTAGGGCGCTTGTCTGTACTGGACAGAGAAGTGTGTACGTCCAAATGTCTGTCAGAGCCCTATAACTTCTGAATTACTGAACGTAATTACTTCAAATTTAAATATAATATGTAAACTGATGGCCTTCAGCTGAACATTGTATAAAAAAATATAAAAAGCTTTATTTCAGGGGGGCTCTCATAGAAGCGTATTTGAAGTAAAATCTTGTTTGTTGCGTTACATAGACTTGCGATATATCTTTTTAAAGACGACTTTGAACAGAGTACAAAAATATATTTTTTTTTAATTTTTCCCTTAAAATTGACCAAATGGGGGGCTTTCAAAGTCGAGATTTTAATTTGAGCCATATGTCAAGAATGATAAGATATTAGAATTTGAAACTTAGTGGTAAATTCAGTTATATTCTGTACTTGAACAACAAATACTAAAATTAGATAAATGTTATAAAGAAACGAAATTATTTAATTTTAAATGCTAATAGCTTCACAATAATGCTAATAGATGGCGCTGTGTCAGTAAAACAGTTTTAAGTCAACTATTATTTTTTTATTGCGTCTAATGTTAAAAGTTAAATATTACAATATCCTTATAATTAAAACTTTTGGGAATTATGGGATATCGCGAGGTCTCAGTTCGGGGCGAACCACTAGTTATATTAAGTACAGATTTAGATCAGAGTCGCTAAAGCATTTATATTCTCACGCATAATTAATTATTCTTCCAACTTAGCTAAAAAATATCTCACCCAATAAGGTGTACAAGTTATACATGCACGTTCCCTTTTAAAACTCACTAACGATTTCAGAGCATTATCGACGCTAATTTATTCATGATTAAATGAAAAATAAAAAACCGACCAAGTGCGAGTAGGACTCGCACACGAAAGATATTATCGTTACAACGATTGTTAAGGTCGAGCAAAAAATGCCGAAAAAAATCACGTTTTTTGTATGAGGACTCTCGTTTATTTCTTATTTTATTTTTATTATTATAGCGGCAATAGATGTACACATTACACATTCTGTGAAAATTTCAAGTATCTACTTATTATGGTTCATGAGATACAGACAGACAGACGGACGAACGGACGGCCATCGGAGGCTAAGTAATAGGGTCCCGTTGGCTCCCTTTAGCTACGAATCCTAAAAAATGAATATACATAGGTATGATAATGAAAAAAATTCAATTCGGCTAAACTAAAAATTTTGTAATTGACTCATTATCACGTCGAAAAATAATACTAAATAAAAATTCTTTTCAAAAAACCGACTTCAAACGCCACTACAAACTATAAAAATAATTTTATTTTGTACACGTTTGTTGAAGTCGGGCGGCTTAAATAGAAACGATGAAACAGATACGCCATGCTCACCCGATTTCATAAGCGTGTCTTTTATATGTCACCATAAGGTAAGCGGCGTCGCGCATCGATTTTTACCTAAATTTAGTTTTTTTTAAAGAATATCAGCAAAGTTGAACTTGACTGATGTTTCTCTCTCCCCTTTCAAAGAAGTGAAAACTTGTATTAGGAAAGGGTACGACAATAGTGCAACGGGACTTGCAACCTTTTAAATTTTCAGTCCGCACTTGTAACCGTTGGATTATTGAGGCTTAGTTTTTAATACAAATAAATATTTTAAACTATTTCTAGGACACGTCGATATTTCCTAATAAAATAACATATTATATTAGAAGTTAATATGCGCGGTTAATTGGGTACCTATCAAAAAAACAAGCTAACACACTTTCGCATTTAAATAGTAGTAGAGTAGGACTTACAAAACACAATCCCCCACCCCCACCTCCCTTAAAAAAATATAAACGTTCTTCACAGTTCCTGTGTTGAGTTATGTTTAGGTCCCTCTTAAAGCTTAACTCTCGGGGCTCTGGTTGCAACTGGAGAGTGAAGTAGGTACTAAAGACGGTGTACCGAGTACTGACAAACCTTTTCTTTGTTTCGTCCACAGCAATGTTTACTGTAACGTCACGTGCGCATGACCACACCAACGCGTATATTTCCAAAACAATCACAGGGGACACAAGTCATTGCAAATTGTGCGTGGGATTTCCGCTACTTCGTAAGCGTGGATTGAGGTTTTTTACTTCCCGCGTGAACTCTTTTACGAGTATATTCAGCTGAATCGGTTCAGTCGTTGCGGCGCGGCGTGATTGAGTAACAAACATCTATCCATCCATCCACCCATCCACTCATCCACCCTTCCATCCATCGATACATCCAAACTTTCGCATTTATAATTTTAGTAGGATACATAATGAGGTACGATTAACAATCCTACTAATAGTTGTTTGTTACTTAATAACGCTGCAATGACTAAGCCGATTTGGCTGAAATATACTATTCTAGCCGGTGCACTCTATATGTCTTGACTTTTTCTAAATTAAATAATAATTTTGAATTTTGAACTTATTACTTTCACTTTGTTCTCAAAGCTGTTCAAAAAGTAGAGGCCTAGGAATATGGAAAAAAATATATGAAATTTTTTACGTATTCAGGAGCACTTTTATGAAATACCTAACGTGGTCCGTCCAAAAATGTAACATCCACGTTAAACAGATATTTTGTAATAGTTTTGTTAAATCTTTTATATTGTTACTAGCTTTTGCTCGCGGCTTTGCTCACGTTAAGTTCGATTTTTCAAACCCCTATTTTACCCCCTTAGGGGTTGAATTTTCAAAAATCCTTCCTTAGTGTGCGCCTATGTCATAAAAGGAAAAATTGTAAAAATTTCAAGTTTCTAACTTCAGTAGTTTAGGCTGTGCGTTGATATCTCAGTCAGTCAGTCAGTCAGTCAGGACTTTGAATTTTATATTTATAAGTAGATTTATTGGCGCGTATTCATTAGTTTTCCTAAAATGGCAAGAGTATTTGTTTTTGCCGCATGCCACTCAAAGTGCTTCATTTATACATACTTAAAAATAATTGGTCCATCGGGCATGGCTGGGAGCAGCCTCGGATGTTTTATTTCGTATAACATGGTAAATGGCATGCTGAGGGTGTGTCCGTTTTATTTTAAGTGAGGACAAAAATGCCGATAACATGCGACTGTCAAAAACTCGAGCAGTCGCCGCGGACCAGCGTTTTCGGGGCTTCGTCGTCGCCACTCATATATTTCACTCATATTACTATTCGTAATTGAATATAAGTTGACCCTCCTGATTCACTAATTACTCCACCTTATTTCTTTATTCCTACCAGTATATTCGAAATTAATTAATTAATTAATTAATTAAAGAACCAGCAAGACGCAAAAGCGTATGAACATTCCGCGTTCCAGTAATGGTATGAGAAATAAAAATGCGAAAATTTATTAAGTCGTTAGGTATACTTATTAGCAGTAGGGTTTTTAATAGAAGATTTTTGCTTGGCGACAATCAAGTTGAATTATGTTTTGGTGTGGTCTCGGTTTGAGTATTGGAATCGCTTCTTGCCCGGAAGATTCTTGCTTTAATACCAATAAATAAAATTGAAGTGTCTGTTTGTAATATCAAAAGAACAGCTTTTTAATAACTGCATACGAAAGTAAATACGGTACTTATAACAAGAAAACAATTTTTAAAATTGTTGTCTGTCTGTTTGTTGCCGCTAATCTCGGGAACGTCTGGACCGATTTTGACGGGATTTTCACTGGTAGATAGCTGATATTATCGGGCATAGCATAGGTTACTTTTTACCCGACTTTCGAAAAAGGAGGAGAAGGAGTTGTGTTTTTCTACCTCTGTATATCGATATCTCCGTGATTTCTTAACCGATTTGCGTGAATCTTTTTTTAATTGAAACAAAAACTTTGCAAGATGCTCCCATAAAAATTTCAGGTTCCAACTTCTCAATCTCTGATGCTGCTGGTTTCTGCCCACCTAAACTGTGGGGATTTAGGAACTGTCGATTGAGAATTGAAGAAGCGGACGAAGTCGCGGACGTCCGCTAGTTCTTATATAATAGGAAAAATATCCTAATAGATTTATAAATACAGTGTAAATATTATATAATTTTTTTTTTTTTCTTTTTTTTTTTTTTATTTATTTTAGTGTAAATACACATCAAAATACGTGTGGTTTAATTTGGTCGTAGTGTAACGGTTAACACACTCGGGCGTGATTCCCAGAGAGATGTGGGTTCGAAGCCTCGGAATTTTCGATATGTATTTATAAATCTATTAAGGTTACCATGTTTTGGAAATAATCCCAATTTCAAATAAATCGAACCAGTGAAAGTTTTTAAAACCCTTTAATCAAGTAGGAAATGAGCTGATGATCTTCAAAAGCCTGAGTAGATCTTAGCGTTTAATCAGTCAATCACCTTTCGCTTTTATAGATATAGATAGGTTGGGCGTCGCAAATCAGAAGCACAGCAAATAACAATCGGTATAAATCGCCATTTTGTCCTTTATTAATATCGGCAATGTCTCATTGGTACACGACATTGATAATAACAATAGTTATTAGTTTACTGACAAGAAATGAAATTCATTATTATTCATTACATTGAAATTTTCTTGCTCGAATAATAGTTTAGTACCTTAATAGGTATTTATCTCAACATATTATTTTTATTTAAAAATATTAAGTCACGATTTTTTTAGAAAATTGTGTGGATTATACTTTTTCTTGTCACCTGAAACTAGGTACCGTTCAAGGCGAAAACCTTTTTGCCTTGAACGGTTACCTATGCCTACTGGTATATCCATATTACAAAATTTTTGCTGGTAGGAGGCTTTGTTCGTAACTAGTTACCACACTACCGTCAAAGACGTGCCGCCAAAGATTGAACGTTCCGGTACGATGACGTGTAGAAACAGATTAGGGGTATGGTTTGAATGTACACTACCATACCCCTCCCAAATTAGCCCGCCATCATCTTAGACTGCATCGTCTCTTACCATCAGGTGAGATCGCAGAGAAGGACTATTTTGTCATCCAATAAAAGAAATATATGGATGGGCATGTAGTTCAAAGAATTCCTTGCTCGGTTTGTTGATTTTTTATTCAATCACGTAACCAAGTTACGAACCGACGTAGATATAATTGAAGACCTGGAGTGTTATAAAGATTAGTTTTATATACTACTTATATCACATGTATCTACTCCATCTGGATTTGTTTAAAACCTAACTCTACAAAGATGAAGTCGCAGGCAAAAGCTAGTACCCACTGTTTTCTTCGCCAGCGCAGTGAAGAGGCATAATAAACTCGATATTAGTATCGCATGAAGCACGACAAGGTGACATATCGTTAAACTCTATGGCCGTTAATTTTTACGAGCGTGTTCAAAAGGACACCCCTCGCGGACCAAAGACAAGCTCTTTGAAGAGCCGGGATATATAAATCATAAGAGAATTGTCCGCGCGATATGTCACAGAGATGTCTGAGTAAGTACAGATGCTGTAACTTGTGCTCATGCCATTTTATTTGATCTGAATTTCGCTTAGTCAGATTCTCAGCTGATGATAGGTCAGTAGGGTACACTGAAATATAGCTATAGTGCATTTTCTATTTTTTTTAAGTGTACAATACCATGTCAGACAGACAGACTAAGAAGAATATAAATTGGTGGACCTAGAAATTTCTCCCCTAAAGGATTGAAAAGACATGGTAAAGTTAGCAACAATGCCAAAGAAACCTTCATACAAACACACTCTCGAAAAAACACACTCTTTTCGCAGTCGGGGATAATTATTATTAACATCGATCGCTTAAACTAAATCTCAAATATGGTTGAGCGAAGCAACGGCTGGATCATGCGTCATGCTCGTGAGCGGGTGCCACCAACGGGAATGTGTCTACTTTACGTCTGCCCGTCTTAACATGGATTGTAACATACAAATATAGGTATGCATTTTTGAAACTTCATTGTGGAAACACTGTATACATAGCATAGTTTTGTTACCTATTGTAAAATTTTTTTGAAAAGAGCAACCGCCAAGTTTATTGCTGGCTCTTCTCGGCAGGGAGGGCATTCCGAACCAGTGGTAGATTCATCGACAATTCAAAAACACTTGTAAAAGTTTATTTGAATAAAAAATATTCCTATTCTATTCTATAAATCTACTTGCCTACCTAGATACCTACAAGCTGAGAAAAACCTAGCAGAAGTGGCTCTAATTTAAAAAGAACTCGCACAGAAAGCATCACCATACTTAATACTTTTTAATACTCTAACAAAACGCAAAACAAGAAACTGAGCCATGATGCATACGAAATTCAAAGCTATTTTTTACGACAAATTAACTTTTACCACCCAAGTGTTTGGGACACAATTTTTCGAGTTTATTACAAGTGGGGCATTTACGACCGGACACACGTGAAATATAGTTCCAGAGTAAAATATTGTCCCCTCATCGTAAATCATATTATATCCACAGTTTGGCAATCATACAGAAGCAACCAAGGTTCTATGAATGTAACCTCTTACACAAAAACGGCGCGCGGAGTTTTATTATTTGCAAGTCTTTCAACGCTTAAAAGACTTGGCAATTTTATACTCCCTGGAAACGACAACGAAACGTGACAATTGTGACAGCAGAATTCGCTAAACAATCGATTAGTAAAATCCAAAAAAGATGTGTAAAGGTAATCCTATTGCAACAAGGTAAATATGCACAAGTTGGGCAATTAAACTTGATTTTGTCGACCTCAAATGTACGCTGCACAGGAGAATCAAACGAGAGAGGATTCGCAATGGCAGGCACACAGGAATAATCATTGTACTACACGTTTACTGTATGCTAGCTGAACTGTGTTATAGCATGGTAAGTTGTAACTTAATTACTTGCGAGTGAATGGGTACGGACGAGTGAACGAACAAGACGCGATGATCGATGCAGAGGACGCGGGGTCGAAAATAACTTGAAAAGCTTAAGTGCAAAATAGTTCAAGTACATCAGCTTTATGGTTTGTTAAGCAAGGTTAATGGAGGGGACTTTATTAACATAACATCATGAATTTGTTGCTCGACTCTATTCCATCTCTATTCAAATCTTAACCCCCTAAGGAAATAGAGGGGTGTTATAATCCTGATGTATCCTTGTATCTTATATCTGTGTGTATGTCTCTTCTCTCGTAGCTCCCTAATAAATGGTCCGATTTGGATGTGGTTTTTTCAGTTTGAAAGCTAACGTAATCGAAATGGATCTTAAACGGTCTAACAAACTTTCACTGGTCCGATTGATGGTGTACTGTTTGGATTATTTCAAAGCTTGGTAACCTTGAGCGGATGCTGCAGTCTACGGTATACCCAACTTCTCAGCAACTTACAAAGTTACACTTACTTACAAACTTACAATTCGTGATGAAAATATCGACGATTTGAACTGAAACTGGTTGAAAATAGCCAGGCAATCATTTAAAGATAAGTAGCTCGAAAAAATCTATCTGTCAAACATTCAAAACGTAACCGTGCCGAATCAAAAGACCCCATTCACAATCCTATTAATTGAACAACACTATAAAAGCCAAGGCGACGAACATACTCGTAAAACATAGGTGAGTTGACGATCTTTGTAATATTCAAAGAAAACATTGTACTATTTTATCGTTCCTCTTAATAGAGACTTAACACCCGTGTCCCAGCAAAGCGTCCGAACCGGGCGGCGTTAGAAATAAATAAAACTTTTAAACGAATTATGTGAGACGCCGTAAAGCTACACTGTTCCTTTTGATGCGTGATTGACATCTGTGACGATGCGTCCGATCGTAAACGTGTGAACAATTCGATACTTTGGAGTCTGTTTTGTATTGGAGTTTGGACTGACCTAAGCCTTTTTATGTCTTCACATCCAGTCAATCCACACAGTAGAAGATCCGAGTCAATAAAGCGAGATTTTATTGCAAAATTGAAGTTTGCAATAAAATCAAAATTAATAGAACTGCCTATTATTTTTTTTATTATGACTTATATCTGACGAGTATCTGTGACTCTGTTGTAATTTCTTAAATGTGCGTACAATTCGATATATATAGTATAAGTACCTTAATATGACTTTACATCCAGTCAATCCACGCAGTACTTCTACTGTTCGGATCTCGCTTTATTCGACTCAATAAAGCGAGATTGAAAGAAAAATTGGGCAGATTTTTTTATCTCCGTGCCAAACAAAAAAAAAACTCACAAATCGATTTTCAACTTTATAATATTAACATGGATTTAAATTTACAGATTTAAGAGCCTTTTTTTGATTGATTTTTAGAAGTTTTCTTTAATATTCTAATGTTGGCAGCCCTAAAGTAAAACAAAAGGCAACGTTTTTATTTGCATAAAGTCAAAGATCAAACGGTGATTTCACCATTCGGATTCTCGGAATTGCCGTTTATTTTGTCCACCTCTATATCCTATCGAGTTTATAACAGCTGCATTACAGTTTGTTGTCAGTCACGCCACAACAAAACGTTGGATCAACATGATTTGTTGCGTGAGTATACGTGTGGTTGAGGACTATGCCACGCCCTTCAGAGTGACGTGGCCATAGGCTTTTTATTTTGAAAAACAAAGGGTTCTCGCGGGTTATAAGAAAACTTAACTCCTCAATAAGAGAACAATTCTCAGAAGAACATAATTTAACGAGAAAAACACTGCATTAGGCAACGGTTATCGCAAAGATAAGCCCACACAAAACGCGTTCAAACTAACAAGACAAGTTATGTTCTTGCTTTCCTTTTAAATAAGAATAAATAGGTACGAGTTTTATAGAGAGGTCGAGACATCCTCAATAACCAGATCATTATTCATTATTTGAATATAATATTATTTTAAAAGATGCCTAATTTTTGTTTTCTTCTTTAATTTTTAGTAAAAAAAAACTAAAAGAAAGCCAAAGAAGTCTCCATTCCAAACTACTCGTAGTTTGATATAAGTAATGAGTTTGAGATATGCTAACTAGTTTAATTGATCTTAAATGTTTGATTAATGTTTATGCACTACAAATAGACCGTTTACTCTCCATTTATCATAGCTGTTCGCGTGTGAAGCGGAACAATTAAAGTCTTTATGCCTTTGATTTAAAGGCGTTGATGTTTCACTACCGCGCGAAATATGTGCGTGTTTCGCTACTGTACAAAATGCGTAGAATGATTAACCTCTAGAATCCTACCAAGCGTATCGCCGAAAGGGACAGGTAATAAAGTACATACAATATTAAAACGCTGCAACGCACCATTGTTTATATTCTAGATCAGTTTTAATAACTTAGAGCACTCTGTATTTCGAGTTAAAGACTTTAATTTAACACTAAAATGATCATAACACTGTGAAATACCTACTTTTGTACGTCTTATTGCTCACAATGTATTGTGAGCAACAACTCAAAACGTGGCACTCAGTGAGGGACGGATATAGACATAGCTGTGTCTCATTCTATCTTGTTTGACATCGCTATACTGCATCTCTTTCGTGTGGGAGTGAGTACTTCTCTACAACAAAATGCGTCGATGTTCTAAAAGCGTTAAGTTTGACAAGTAGCATTCGAACCAACATTTTAAACGAAATTATTATACTCACTAGACGACAGACGTCAAGCGAGGAGATTTACAACCAGCGAGATGAGTAATTATTAGGCTTAATGACTGTGATCAGACGGTATTCATCGTGGCCAGTGACCACTACGCGGAACGTTCAAGTCCAGCCCGCCACCTGTTGCTGTGCATCGACTGACACGCGGTACAAGATGTGGAAGATAAGCGATTGTAATTTCACTTCTTTTGAGCAACTGTACTTGTCTCTCGACAAGAAATAAACGGTCAAATGCGTGTCAGGCCACGCGCAGTGTAGGGTTCCGTAGTGTCCCGTCAATATGCATATTTAAAAGGGAGTACATTTTTGTGTTTTTTTTTTTTAAATAACATTATAAAATAATGATTTTAGATAAAATTCTTATGTCAATACGTTTCGATAAGCTATAACTTTTGATTAAGTTAAACTTGAATTTTTCACAGCAATGAGACCATTGAACTTTGTAATCGGTATACTTAGTATAACTTAGTACTTATCTACCTCAAGCCGTTTTCGAGGAAAAGGACTATAATAATCGATTGTTACAATATTCATCAAAGTCAGCTCAGTAGTTTAGAGGCTACGGTGGAACAAACATATACTTACTATTTTTTTATTTGTATTTTACCTTTTGAGCAGTACAAATCAATAATGTTCTATCTAATTAAGTATCTCTTTTTGTGCACAAAAAACTGCGCAATGATCTATTGAACCAACTGTTTTTATAACAACTATGATACAATTATAACCAAAGATTGATTAAATAAAAGCGGCCAAGTGCGAGTCGGACTCACCCATGAAGGGTTCCGTAGCAGTCAGTAACATAATATAAAAGTTCTTTTAGTTCGTTGTAACTTTAAATGAAAGGTAAATTGCGGTTTATTCGTTGAAAGTTTGCATGGTTACAGGGGGGGGGGGGGGGGGGGCACGACATACATTTTACCACTTTGTAACTGTCTCTCGCGCAAACTGTTTTTTTTTTTGTCTATTTTTGTGTGAATACATCTACTTACCATGTTTCAACACTATTATAGTTTCGGAAAAAAGTGGCTGTTACATACGGACGGACAGACAGACATGATGAATCTACAAGGGTTCCGTTTTTTGCCATTTGGCTACGGAACCCTAAAAATGCATTAAATGTTAAACGAGCCCGTTAAACAAGTTTAAATTAACGTTAATCTAATAAATAACTAGAATGCAACTATAAAAGTAGCATATTAGAAATTGTGATAGTAATTAAAACTAGAATGTTTATGTTAATAACGGAATAATTAGCGTTAATTATAGCGGGTCGCCATTAGGACACTGAGCCCCGGCTAGGCATTATTGCTCTGAATGTTTAAGCGGAACCCACCACCTGTAAGTTGGGTGTTGCTAATCGTGGGGCAAGTTAGAAGCTTTTAGCGGGTTGCAGTTTAGAGCTCCAATGCTTTTTTTATTCGATGACAACATAGTCCTTGACTGCGATCTCACCTGATGATAAGTGGCAATGCAGTCTAAGATGGTAGCGGACTAACTTGCTGACCGGAGAAGGACTAAAATCCGAAAGATCGACGTTCAAACACCACCATTCGTTGCACTAATATCGTGCAAATTAGTAACAAATAATATCACACTGAAATCCATCAGTGCTGGGTATTATAGTATACTAGCTGCCGCGACTTCGTCCACGTCAATTTCTGTTATTATGATCGCGATTACGAAGTTTTTAAAAGAATATATTTTAAATATGGATAATTTTCCCCGTTTTTGCAACATTTTTCACTGATGCTTCGCTCCTATTGGTCGCAGCGTGATGTTATATAACCTAAAGCCTTCCTCGATAAATGGACTATCCAACACAAAAATAATTTTTCGATTCGAACTAGTAGTTCCTGAGATTAGCGCGTTCAAACAAAAAAACTCTTCAGCTTTATAATATTAGTATAGATCATAGTAATTGACAAACTCGCAATAGTTAAGGTTTCTTTTTGTTGAATTATTACGTCACTCATACGTCACTTTTTACTTCCTCGTGAAGTTTTTCTTCATCGTTAAAGCAAGTCATGTTTAGCTATTGTCTAAACACACATAACTCTGAAAAGTTAGAAGTACCTGGGATTCGAAATCCATACCTCAAAAGAAGGTCTTGCTTACAATCACTGTAGTATACATAGGCCATATTTACTCGTATTACGTAGGCTGTTCCATAGGTCTTGCAATGGCAAGAATCTAAGAGGAAACAAAAGCATTAGAGTTGTATTAGACACGCAGAAGACTGTCAGTGTCAATTCTGCCTGGTAAACTGAGGTTTATTTTCCTCAAGTCATCTGCGACCAAAACTCAAAAGTTTTTGGAACAATCGAAGGTCACGGGGCTTGACCATCTTTTTTATAGCCCCGACCTTGCGCCGTGCGATTTTGGTCTCTTTCCGCTGATCAAGAACCAGTGGAAAGACGATTTTGTGACTGATGACGAGTTATTGAGTGTATGGGATGAGGCCTGCGCCAGTGTTTCACAGGATCTACGGAAGATGATATTTGATACGTGGATTGAACGCTTGCATAAGTGTATTAGCAGTGATGGATACTATTTTGAAAAACTTTAATAAACAGTGATATTTTTGCAAGACTTATGGAACAGTCTACGTATGTTCGAACACACAGATAAATATTTCTCATGGAAAGTAAATATTATATAAGTGAAATTCCAATCACTTGTAAATTAGACCAGCGCGACTGCAACTTTGTTGCAAGCGACATTTACGTTACCATACAGGGCACTTGAAATGCCATCCGTTGTTTTTATAATACCCACGTACAGACAGTATTTGATACTGGAATCAGGGCTGCCACGTTGCCATCCCGTTATTCTTTTTTATTTATGAAATGGTTATGCCTTATGAAGGTATGAATTTAACAATTTTTTTCTTTTTGAAATGAATTTGAATTGAATTGAAGTTTCTGTATAGTTGATGCAAGCGACTTCATTCGCGTGGATTAAGGTTTTTTAATTCCCACGGAAACTCTCTTATTTTCCGGAATAAAAAGGGGCCTATGTGTTGTTCCAGACTATAATATATCTCTGTGCCAAACAGCTCTGTCAATTTGGGTTCAGTCATTGCGGCGTGGTTGAGTAACAAACATCCATCCATCCATACATCCAAAGTTTCGCAATATTAACAGAATTTGTTTGCGGATAGCCTGATTCAAAAAATTTTTAGTTTTCAAGTTTTTAAGTTTTCAAAATTTTTGTCTGTCTATTTGCACGCCCTTATTTCGGATCGGCGAACCAATTTTACAGGATTTTCACAGGCAGGTAGAGGCTTACACAAAGAGTAGTCTAGGCTATATTCTATATCGGAAATGTTAGGGTTTAAAAAATAAAAACTGTGGATATTGGGGGCGTATTAACGCCTTAAACGCTAAACCGATTTTGAGGAAAATTGGCACAGAATAGCTTGCATCTTGGAAGTGAATAACTTTTTATTTCTTGAAATCAAAAAATTCCCACTCTTAAAGCATCAAAATATTCGCGCAGATGAAGTCGCTGGCAGCGTCTAGTTAAAAATAAGGAACTATCCAATTTTATTAGATTTGGTAACCCTAAACTTAATGATATTTGCCAACTGCATAAAACGGGTTAACTGTACTTACTCTACTGCGTTGTTAATCCGCCATCGGGTTAAAAATAGTTATGCAGTTTTGAGTTATATGACGCATCTAAATCATTTTGAATTTCGTAGTAGAAATATTTATAATATGTAGGTAAGTAGATACCTAATAATTGACGTTCCATTTTGCATATTTTAAAAGGGCACATATTGCTGTTTTACATTATTTATTTTATTTATGTACTTCGATGGGAGATAATTTCTTTGATAGATATGTAGGCAGGTAGTAAATTATAGGGCTTCGCGAAAGTCTCTGGAGAATTCACGTAATATACGTATTAAAATATAAAATACAATATTATTTTTATTGGGATTTAGTTACTTTAGATTATTAGATAGATAAGTTTTGTTAAAGATTACTTACACACTTTACAAGTAAAATTATAATATTACTAACTTTTGCCCGCGACTTCGTCCGCGTGATTTGGTTACTGTTTTTCCAGATGACTTTCCTTGCTATCAAAATCACGTTCAATAAAAAATGTAGGTATGAGAAAATGAAATTTTTTCATAATTTTTTTCGTGAATTTTTCCGATTATTTAAAAGTACAACAAACCAAAAACCATGAAAATCGGTCTAGCCGTTCTAGAGTTATAAGTGTTCGAACAAACCCGACTTTGTTTTATAGTATACGAGATAAAAAGTATTCTATGTACGTCTCCTGGTTCTAAGCTACCTCCCCACCAATTTTCAGCCAAATCGGTTCAGCCGTTCTTGAGTTATAAATAGTGTAACAAACACGACTTCTTATATATGGGTAATTCTACGATAAGAGGTTCTAAGTCCATAGAGAATACGGCTACGGAGAAAAGTAGCTGTTTTTTCATTAAACACTTATAATACGATTTTTGTCCTATTTATTTATCTTTTCACGTAAGGGCAAGTCACTTTATGCATATTTTATAAAAAAATCAAAAAAATCAAAAAAGTCAAAAAATTCAAAAAATTCAAAAAATGTCAAAAAAGACTTTTTTGACATTTTTGACGGATTTTGACTTTTTGACTTTTTTTGACTTTTTTTTTACTTTTTTGACTTTTTTTGACTTTTTTGTCTTTGTTGACTTTGTTGACTTTATTGACTTTGTTTGTTTGCACTAACCTTATCTCTCCTGGTCAACAAGTTTCTCTCCTGACGTTTATCTTGCCAGGTGAAATATGGCAGGTGAGAGACGTTTTCATGATAAATTGTATTGTTTTAATTGACATAAGAAGTTTTTCGGTATATTATGTATCACACTTTCACTAGTCCATCATTATTAAATTAGACCAGTAAATGCAAATAAATTGAATGAATAATATAACTTTTATGACTTGCCAGGTGAGAGACACAATGACCTCGCGAAACGACTACTTCGAATCAACGGTCGCAACAACTAACAAATGACGGCGCTCTTAACAGCTCACGTGTTTTGCATTACTAACTTCACGTCCGTAGATGACTTTGAGCAATTTTTGGAATATGGCCGTTTTATATTAGTGTTTGTAGTAGCGGAATGAAATTTTCTAGAGTAGATACCCAAAAACAGTGGGACAAAAGTAAAGTGTAAAATATATTGCAAATAAATAAATATTTTTCTATTTTTCCTTAACAATACTTAAATACATTTATTGAAATTTGTGTTTAACATACTTTAGTTTAATAACTGATACAAAAAAAATATGTATCGTTTAAAATTAAACTGAAAACGACAGAGGGACAGGCCAGGTTAGAGACTTTTTTAGGCTTTATAAGGAATTTCAGAAAAATATACTTTAATTAGGCATTGAATCGTGATTTTATTTAATAAAGTACATTTAGGTGATGTGTTTCATTGCAAAAATAACAATATATAAAGTAAAATTTTTATTTTAAACTGATTGCCGCACAAGTTACCTCTTATCGTAGAACTACCCATATATTATAATTATAGATGATTGATGACGATTTATAGTTTATAGAGCGAAGCAAAACTTCTACCACAGATAGTCCATTCTTTAGGGAGCTAGGAGGGAACAGACAGACACAGATACACACTCTTTTTTCGTCGGGAGTTAAGAAGAGGGTAGCAGAGAGAGAGAAGATGCATGAGGAAGACTTAGAATATTGCTACTCAATAGGAAAGGCCTTAAGGCCTCCA
Organism: Hipparchia sbordonii; assembly: GCA_038048805.1. Classification (NCBI taxonomy): domain Eukaryota; kingdom Metazoa; phylum Arthropoda; class Insecta; order Lepidoptera; family Nymphalidae; genus Hipparchia; species Hipparchia sbordonii. The sequence continues at coordinate 4,713,050 of CM076111.1, read as the reverse complement.
CAGGCTGACATGAGACACTAGTTAAGTTTTGAATATGTGAATTAAGTGGGCGTAATCCTTTTTAAATATTGATATCGTATTCGATTAAAGATTCCGCTCCGATCGTAAAGTGTTAACTTTATGTTAACTCCAATAACTTAAAGCAATTTTACGCTAAATACGAGTTTGCGATATGCAGCTTAGTAGTCGGGTAATGTAAGGCCAACTATACACACGATACATTACGGGCTTTATGGTAACCTTAGCAGTTAAATAACTGGCTTTAACATTGAAGGTAAACATCGAGCAACGTCCATGCCTGAAAATTCTCCATAACGTTCTCAAAAGTGTGTGAAGTCTGCCCAATTGCCAATCCGTACTTGAAAAGCGCGGTGGCCCCCACCCTTTGTATTCTGAGTGGGCCCAAATATTGCTTTTATAGGTAATTACTTGGATAAAAAACTGGTTGAAGTCGCGGGCGACTGTAATGCCACATTTTCATTAGGGGACATTTCTTGCGCGACTCTGTCGCTCGACACGAAAACGTGTCCCGCGCGATGTCGCCCGACGTCGTCCGACATCGCTTCGGACATTTACGGGTTGCGCAACTTGTCGCAAGTCGGTCTGCGAGCGTCGACACGCGCGACCTTCGTGTCCCTCGACAGTCGCCGGACAGGCTTTGAGTGGTGAAAACTTGTGTCGCTTTGTGTTCCGAAAATGGCAGTATGGCACTGAACAACACTACTTCCTCGGGCGACATACTGATAATGTGGACGAGTCATATGTCACGGGACATTGTCCCACAACTTTTGCAGAGACAACTACGTGAATGTCGAGCGACAAGTATCTGCGACATGTCACCTAGTGAAAATGCGGCTTAATACGATTCGACCTATCTCGGTTTTGGGTAGAGCTTTCATAGATATGTTGATATTATTAAACAAAACAATAAATCATCATGTAGCAATCTAAATGGAGAAGAATACGCACTTGTGAGTGTATGGGGAATTACGGTATTTTGGTAGCTTTGTTTTGTGGAAGTATTTAAAATTGTTGAAGGTTCATCTTTTTAAAAATGCAGTAAATATAGCCCACGCTCTTGTAAGGTGCATCGCAAAAAGTCTTAAATGGATGACAGGAAAAAAGGTGTGTGGTGGCCCTAAATTAGAAATCAAATAAAAGTAATAAATGTAATTTATATCGTGGAAATATGTATGAATATACATTTTATAGAGCCGGCGCAATGTTGAAAGTGCTCCTGCGATATTAAAAGTTTAATAATATAGTTGATAACAGCCTTAATTAGCTAATCTTTTATTTATGTATAGGTACATGGAACTATATATCAATTCTTTAAAGAAAAATACTGAAAATATTATTTTTGAACCATGCTTGGAGTATCCACGTCACAGATCTGGCAATCCGTAGGAGAACTAAAGTAACCGACAAAACTTAGCAAGCCATGAAGCTCAAGTGGCAATAGATCGAAATGCACCAATGTAATTGCAACTTGACCAAAGTAGGGCAAAAAGAAAATATGACAAAAAAAGCCATATTTAGTACCGACCTAGTACAGTCTCGGATAACCTTGTCGGAGGAAAAAAAGGAGGAACAGAGACCTTTTTTGAGTTGTTTCCCTTTTGATTTAGGTGTGCGATATACATATAATAAATAATTATTGAAAAATCTTAAACATTTAAAAGTAAAAGTTTCACATAAGTATCATCCTAACCACTGGAACGAGGAAATGTGCCCAGAACGATACCCCGCGACGAGTATAAAACCTCGCTGAACGGTGAAACTAATAATATTGCTTAAATAAAAAAAAGACGTGTGGCACTCGGGGACTGCTGCGGTAAAGCTATTGCATAGCATTTTTTATCAACGCCATCTAGCGGCTCACCGTAGAGGAGTCTCGTGTCAGGTTATTTTCGTTACGGAATTTCTGGATTCGGTCTCCACGCTGGCCCGCGATAGAAGCTATGCAATAGCTTAATAGCTTTATAATAGCTTAATAGCTTTATAATAGTGAAATTAAAAATAGCAATAACAGTTCAGCATTATTCTACTACATGTCGAAGTAGTAACAAAACAAAAGAATAACCCGAAGGTACGGAATTGCGTGCAAAAAAAGCCTGTTTTAAAAATAAACAAAACAGATCGATTTCCTTCGTTAAATTGGTACAAACCATCAGTCCTAACTCATAATTCATATACAGGGCGTCCCACGGCTATGCCACATGGAGGGGAAGTACCTTAAATATTGTAGATGGAACATTTTACTGAAAGAAGACTTCATTTTAATTTAAAAAACAATTTAAACTGCATTCATAGATTTTTAAATAATTGCCTGGTTGAACCGGGACTCGAACCCGCTATACGAGAAAAAAAATTAACCTGTATCTTTATCATACCGATCGGAAGGCTTCATCATAAGGATTATTTTTTGTTAAATAATATAGCATGAGAAATAAAAGGAAGACCATGAATTTTAGCCTTTGATGTAAAATTTTGTTCAGAAAAATGAAAAGCTGACATTGGCGTATCGCATCGACATACAACTGACATGAACTATTACTAATGAGTACCCACTTGAGAAGTACGCATCATTTCCCGATCCTTACTATCCTTACTAATCCTTACTTATATTACCTATAAATGCGAAAGTGTGTTTGTTTGTTGATTTATTGGTTTGTCCTTCAATCCCGCTGCAACAGTTTGCAGCGGGATTGAAGGACATGTCGATACGCCTTTCATTTTTCTGAACAAAATTTTACATCAAAGGCTAAAATTCATGGTCTTCCTTTTATTTCTCATGCTATATTATTTAACAAAAAATAATCCTTATGATGAAGCCTTCCGATCGGTATGATAAAGATACAGGTTAATTTTTTTTCTCGTATAGCGGGTTCGACTCCCGGTTCAACCAGGCAATTATTTAAAAATCTATGAATGCAGTTTAAATTGTTTTTTAAATTAAAATGAAGTCTTCTTTCAGTAAAATGTTCCAACTACAATATTTAAGGTACTTCCCCTCCATGTGGCATAGCCGTGGGACACCCTGTATAACTCGTATGCGATGAGTGCACGGTGTCATTGTTGTTATTTTAATCGCTCGATTGATCCAAGTGTATAATCAGAATCGCACGAGATTTATGTGAGAAGCAATAAATTAGACCTCTCGTAGCCGCGAGCGAAAATAACAAATATGATATCCGAGATGCGCTACACACTCTCGAAAAAAAAAAGGCTCGGGTAGGCGCCAAGAAATCCTGTCACAGACACAGGATAGCTTTAGAAGTTGCACTAAATTGTGAATAAACCATTCTTCGGTGGGTATTATATCTTTTTAAGCTATTGCATAGCTTCTATCGCGGGCCAGCGTGGAGACCGAATCCAGAAATTCCGTAACGAAAATAACCTGACACGGGACTCCTCTACGGTGAGCCGTTAGATGGCGCATTTTTTACCAACGCCATCTAGCGGTGAGCCGCTAGATGGCGTTGATAAAAAATGCTATGCAATAGCTTTACCGCGGCAGTCCTCGAGTGCCACACGTCTTTTTTTTTAAACATAAAATGGTAGACTCACACGAGTACAGCACTCGCTGTAGCACATGTTATTTTTTAACCCCCGACGGAAAAAGAATATAAGTTTGACGTGTGATCTGTGTATCTGTGTGTTTATTTGTTCCCTAAAAAATGGTCTATTCGTCCGATCCGATTTTGATACGGTTTTCCTTGAAAGCTAACGTGATCAAGACGGATCTTAACTATTAACTTGTGAAGATCTCTTCAGGCGCTTGAAGAGCTTCAGCTCATTTCTTACTTGATTAAAGGGTCTTACAAACTGGTACGATTCTTCTCAATCGGTCACTTTTGACAGAGTGGTAGTGGCCGCTAAAATGATGCGACATTAGTCGTCGTCGGTCTCCTTAGTTTTGTGTCGCACCGCCTCCCGCAGGATGCTCCTTCAATTTTGGCGGTTTGTGGCATTGCGGGAGCACTCCACCACAGTTGTCTGGGTCACCGCTTTGATTAAATCTGTCCATCGCGTGGGGGAGCGTCCTCTCGCTCTTTTCCCCTCCACCTGGCCCTGCACCATCAACCACTCAATCAATCCTTCGTTTCTGGAGATGTGGCCAAAGAACTTCAGAATTCGTAATTGCTGTCGACAATAGCCTTTCCTTTATCTTCAGTTCTTTCAAGATGATACGATTAGCGTATACGCTATTATATTGGTATATTACCCATCCAGCAGTCCTTAGCGGTCTATGTCACCATCAAGTTTCTTTCAAGTCGATTATAACTCTGACTATACTCTTTTTCTAATTAATATTTTGTAGAATCATAATACATATAACGTAGCGATATTATACGAACGTCATTATAAAAGTGATTCGATTTTACAAATTACTTAATGATATCTTGAGCTGCCATGAACAGCTCGGAGGTCCATCCTATAATAAAGCCTTCTCCTTTATTTATACCCGCTTTAACCATACGTACATTTCGTTTGCAGCTTGTAATTATTTTTGGCGTAATAAGACGCAAATTATAGGAAGCGTAAATTATGTATGTTTCGAATTGAGGTATGTATAGACTTGTAATCATAATATGAGACGAGCACAATTAAATTGAGGTGAACTCAAAGGCCAGCATCCCTTGCGTATCTCGTCCATTACTAATTTAACGATCACATCTCACTTGTAACTGTCTACGCAAAATTTCTAAAAATTGCCTAATTTGTTATCTTATTGGGCAAATTCGGAGAAATAAAAGAGTCGCCAACCAAGTCTAACGCGCCAGAAATATTTTCTGTCTTTTATACTGCCCACATCGCACCTACATTTGGAATTAATTTTACGTAGATCCTTCTCCTAGATCTTCTCCTTTTTCTTCTTTAATAACCAATGTGGTACTACGCTGGACAATCTGTAGCTATGAGATATTTATATTTTACTAGCGGACGCCCGCGACTTCGTCCGCGTCAATTTCTATTATTATGATCGCGATTAAGAAGTTTTTAAAAGATTTTAAATATGGATAATTTTCCCCGTTTTTGCGACATTTTTCACCGATGCTTCGCTTTTTGTTTGACTGATGTAATGACGTGGAAACTGATGCATTTTATCTCGCGTGCCGAAACTAATACAAAAGAAACGCGAGTTTCGGAACGCGACATTAAACTCCTCCAACTATGTATTCTGTGCTCCAACGCACACACGCACATTGTTTTGATAGATATGATCTTTGACGTTAGGAACACACCTACATTGCTTAGACAACAGTGAGTGCTTGTAATTTAATATGAACTTTATACCATAGCAATAAAGCTCAAATTGACTACGTTTTAGTTTCAAATCATTTGTATGGGAAAAAGAAAAGGGCTATTTTTAGGGTTTTTCAAGCAATAATTCTAATTTTTCTCGCCGTAAAAACCATCCTTGAACTTCAACGAACATTTTAAAAAAAGATTTGGCCAAATTGGTCCAGGCGTTGTTGAGTTATGCGCTTACCAACACATTTTGCGATTCATTTTTATATTATAGATGATCAAAGTGTGCCTTGTTGACAACCAAAATTTATTTCACAGTTAAATAATATTTTTGATATTTCAAACACATCTAGGAGTGACCGAGTTAAATTTAATGGATGATTAAATCGGAGCTCAGTACGACTAAAATGCGGCACAACATTTTCATAGCAAAGTTAACGATTTTAAGAGAAGTGAAGACAACCGTCGCTGTAAATTTTATTTATATTATGAGCGATTAGTATTTACTATCGCAGTTCCCGATCACCTAGTTCTAATTATGTGAAGTATTCTCCTTCTCTCTCTTTATCTGAAGTTTATGCTATGCGTGTGAAAGGGATGGTTGCCTCGTTGGTCTAAGATTGCTCGTCTCGTCTAGCTTATTCGGTGAGGTATGTAACTACGACAATACAACTATGGAAAGTGACATGGCATTTTCAATCTTTAAAACGATTCTTAAATCTAGCTCAAGGGTCTGTCAGTCTTGTTCAACGAAGAGTAATTTACGCAAAAAATCTGACGATGCGATATCGCCTGTTGCCATGTTACAATTTACATTTAGCTTTCCTGCCTGAAACAATTAATTCCATGCAGTCATTTAAATTTTTTTATCCATTACAAAGGGATTGATTTTCTTTTTTTTTTATATTTGCTTGAATATACTTTAATCGGGTCCTAATAGTTCCTTACTTCATATGTTTTTCTTTGGTTAATTATATTGTTTTAGAGTAGGTACTGTAAAAACAAATGTCTCGATTGAAGTTTATGACGAAAATAAAAGTCTATTCTGTAATTTTCACAGAGTAGTAATGTAATTTTTCAAGTGTTTTATCTTCGTTTTGATTTATTATAATGTCTGTAATGCCATCGAGCGAACAGCAACTTTTCACTGAAAACCCTATACCTATTATAAAGTTTATTTCATTTGAAAATGGCTGCCATTCCATAGATAAATTTAAACAGCCTGACAATATTTTATGGGATATTTAGGTGCGGTTTACGACGGCAGACGGGACCGAGTCCGGAGTCTGTCTAGATTTTAATACTAGTTCTAAGAGATAAAGCAATAAACGTTTCGTTTTAAAGATAGGCTTTTAGTACTGTGCATAAATTTTGTAAGGTGGTTTTGTTAGTTTTAATTATTATGGATGTCAGGATTATTTACCTGCCTATGCGTACAGAATAGGACTAGTGGTTCGCCCCGAACTGAGACCTCGCGGTATCCCATAATTTAACATTAGTCGCAATAAAAATAACAATAGTTAGCGCAAAACTGTTTTATTATGGTTTTACCGATAGTAAATACAGCGCCATCTATCAACATTATTGTGAAGCTATAGAATAAATTAGCATTAAAAATCAACCAAATTTCAGGTTCTAATATGCAGTAATTTTTGATATATGGTTCAAATTAAATCTCTACTTTGAAAGCCCCCCATTTCGTCAATTTTAAGGGAAAAATTAAAAAAAAAAAAATTTTATACTCTGTTCAAAATCGTCTTTAAAAAGATATATCGCAAGTAAAAAAAAATTTACTTCACACACGCTTCTATGAGAGCCCCCCTGAAATAAAGCGTTTATATTTTTTTATGCAATATTCGGCTGAAGGCCATCAGTTTACATATTATATTTAAATTTGAAGTAATTACGTTCAGTAATTCAGAAGTTATAAGGCTCTGACAGACGGACGGAGGGACGGCGGACGGACATGTGCAAATTCACTCAAGTAGACTCAGAGACCTCGCTTCGCTTGGTCAATTAATTGGTTTATTCAACCAAGATATAGTTAGATAGCTAAACTGCAGTCCTAAATGTGATTAGGAATGCAGTCTTAAATTATGCGATCTGCTACCGCAGGTTCGATCCCGGGCATACCTATGCTTTTTCGGAGTTATGTCCATTTAAGCAATTAAATATCACATTCTTCAAGGGTGGAGGAAAACATCGCAAAAAAACCTGCATGCCAAAAAGACCTCCATAATGTTTTCAAAGGGGTGTGAAGGTTGCCAACTTTCATTGGGCAAGCGTGGTGGAATATGGCGTACCCTTTTCATTAGAAAGGTAACCTGTGACCTGTAGTGAACCGGCCGATGAGTTGAGATGAATTAATGAAATTTTATCTCGGGAAATAAGAGAGTTCCCTCGGGAATAAAAAACCTTAATCCACGCGAACGAAGTCGCGGGTTTCATCTAGTCAATAATATAAACGTAAAAATTCTTTTTACAAAACCGACTTCAAATGCCACTATAAAGTATCTATATCAATTTTGCCTATAAAAGAAGAGTGCCCTCGAGAAATCTCCAGGATCCTATCATCAGATCCTGACCTGATGACAATGGGACCACCTGGGAAGTATACCCTTTCAAACAAAAAAAGAATTTTCCAAATCGGCCCAGGCGTCTTCAAGTAATCGGGCGACATACATACAAAATAAAAATAAAAAAAGATTTCAATGAATTGAGAACCTCCGCCTTTTTTGGAAGTCGGTTAAAAAGATTACCACTATACCCCAAGGATCTCTAAAACACTAATCTTGTTCTTATTATATTTTTAAACAGAAATTCAATCCGCCTGAACGAAGGTGGCCGGCGAAAACTTTTTGTTTTCACACAATAATGTACGAAAGAGATGTGCGAAATTTGAACCGGTTACGACATCTTGGATTACAGGCCACGACCGGCAATTATCACCTTTTTTTGGTATGCAATGTCCTCTATAACACTAGTTCTCGCTGGACTGTACCAGGTTATACTTAAAGCTTTAGTGTGTAACTAACTTACTAATAACCATTTATTGATTGCCGAAAAGGTGCATCGATAGAGGCATAGTTCTTTCATTTCACGAGGGCGCGTGGCTCATGGTTGTGTGTGTGTGTTGTATCTGTATAAGTGGGAGCGAGAGCTAGTTCCCGCCTGACCGCTCCCACCTAGGCTCCTGACAGGCACGCACACTTACGCAATGTGCATGTACACGACGTAACCACACGTAAAGCGCCCGTAACTTCGTGATATAATTATAAGTTTCAATTGTAGTAATGAATTATTTGACTGAATTGGCCGATTGGCTGAATTTATGGCATTTATGCTGCAACCACGCAAATGAGGCAAAAATTTAAATGTGTAACTAACTAACTGTTAACTGCTTGTCGATTGCGCCTGACTTACGTGTAAAACTAAAATTATTTTATACTTGTAGTGGCTTTTGAAGTCGGTTTTTGAAAATAATTTTTATTTTTATGTTCGTATAAAATGCAGCCTGTGGGTAAGTTATATGGACCATAATAAAGAATCAATTGACAACCTATCACATTAGTGACATCAAAATCTGATCAGTAATTTAGCAATGAGAAGAACATACATAAATACAAACATACATACATACATATAATGCTTCCTTAGCCTTAGTCGGATAAAAAAGAGCAAGTATCATAGAGGACAGTTATATAAGAGATTGATGCAACTTTGTAGCATCTAACCTGATCTCGAGTGATGCGTACCTCCTGAACATTTTAACAATCTTTAACATAAACTCTTTGTAGTAAACCGTAAGCCGAAGATCAGAAAAAAGTGTTTTTTTTTATCCATGAATCTCCACAGATCTGGGCCCCGAGTCTGCTATTTTACATGTCATTGTCAGTGAACCGCAATGCCATTACAATTCAATTATCATTGGTCCAAAATTTCGTAGTCTACTAAATTCACAATGGTCGTTCGATGTTCTTGTAATTGGATTGTAATTCAATGATCCTCGGTATTGCCATTAGCTAAAAAAGCGTTCGCCGAAACGAGTTTATCGTTATCAAAAACGTTATACGCTATCAATTTATGTTTTTAACCGACTTAAAATTGTCAGTGGTAAACCATCGGAAAACAATTGTGACGCCATTGAATTAATAGACTACCAAAATTGCTAAAAGTAGCAATTGGGATGTCATTGATAGACAATTGAACTACAATTACTACAAAACATATTGAACTACAAGAATTGAACTACCGTTACACCACGGCCGAACCACACGTCAGCCAGGAAATTAGTGATATGTGTCTACTTTTTCAATCAGTAGTAGTAGTGTAACGGTTAACACACTCGGGCGCGATTCCCAGAGAGATGTGGGTTCGAATCCCGCTGGCCTCGGAATTTTTGATATCTATATCTATACTATTATAATAAAGAGAGAGCGCGAATTTTGTGAGTTTGTATGTATGTCCGAAGCAAACTTTGGAACCACCGCACCTATTACAATAATTCTTTTACCATTTCAAAGGTACATTATTCCAGATTGTTATAGGCTATAATTATGTTAATAAATGTATTATGGCTAGATATTATGTGCAAATTTGTTAAAGAAGTCGGAATTTTTTTTGACTCTTAAACGTTTTCAAGGCGTGCGCTGGGTCATATACTGTTATTGGATGAAAATGATGTATGGGTGAATTGTTCCTCTTAAAAAGTTCTAAAAAAAAGTCCGCGATAGCATATGTCTATATTCTAAGGATAACGTACAGTAACCATTTCTATCTTTCAAATTTTGATTAAAAATAATGAATTATTTTCGAAGCTTCTTTAACTGATGTGATGTCAATCTATATCTAAATAAATATGTTTATTATCGTAGGTATTTAATTTAGAACATATTTGCCCTTTACACTATACAATTTAAATAAATATTTTAGGAGTTATCGGAAAATTAATATTTCCGCGCGACAAAATAATAAAATGGTGCCGGCCGGCGCGGCGGGGCACGGTGGCGGGTATCGGTGCGGGTTTATATTCGTGTGGTTCCTGTGGTGATCTTATTGACAATCGTCTCCTATAAGAAGCTCACAAGAACAAATATTTAATTTTCAACCCGGATGAAGTCGGCGCGGGCTTCTAGTCTATACGATTATAATAAAGAGGGAGCGCGAATTTTGTGAGTTTGTATGTATGTCCGTAGCAAACTTTGGAACCACCGCACCTATTTCAAAAATGCTTTTACCAATTCAAAGGTACATTATTCCAGATGGTTATAGGCTATATATTATGCACATAAAGTATTATGGCTAGATATTATGTGCAAATTTGTTAAGGAAGTCGGAAATTTTTTTGACTCTTAAACGTTTTCAAGGCGTGCGCTGGGTTATATACTGCTATTGGATGAAAATGATGTATGGGTGAATTGTTCCTCTTAGAGAGTTCTAAAAAAAAGTCCGCGATAGCATATGTATATCTTCTAAGAATAACTTACAATAACCATTTCTATCGTTCAAATTTTGATTAAAAATAATGAATTATTTTCGAAGCTTCTTTAACCGATGTGATGTCAATCTATATCTAAATAAATATGTTTATTATCGTAAGTATTTAATTTAGAACATATTTGCCCTTTACACTATACAATTTAAATAAATATCTTAGGAGTTATCGGAAAATTAATAATTCCGCGCGACAAAATAATAAAATGGTGCCGGCTGGCGCGGCGGGGCACGGTGGCGGGTATCGGTGCGGGATATTCGTGTGGTTCCTGTGGTGATCTTATTGACAATCGTCTCCTATAAGAAGCTCACAAGAACAAATATTTAATTTTCAACCCGGACGTAGTCGGCGCGGGCTTCTAATACCTAATAAAAGCAACGACTCTGACCACCACGTCAGAGGTGAGCCGAAAAAAAAGTGTTTAACTTTATTTTATCGATTAGCTGTTGCCCGCGCATTCATCCGCGTGGATTTAGTTGGGAACTCTGATTTTCCGGAGTAAAAAGTAGCCAATTACACTCTCCAGGTCCTCAACTATACCCATGCAAAAACTTACTTCAGTCCGTAGCTTTGTTGCAGCGTGATTGAACGATAAACCAACTAACAAACACTTTCGCGTTTATAATATTCGAACCACACCCGTTGCACTATTTTCGTACCCACTCCTAGCACAAGCTTTACGCTTATTTGGAGGGGATAGGAGGATAATAGTCAACTTCAGCTTGGCTAATATTCTTATAAAAAAAAATAGTAAGGATTTTCAGTTGGTAGAGTATAACAAGCTATCTTTTCTAAGTTGGCTCCGACATTGGTCGTTCCTTTTTGTAAGGAACTACGCCTTTCGGTTCCTCAATTAATTAACGCCCCTTTATGATGCCAAAGACCTTTGTAAAACGAGTTTGTTGTGTAAACCATCAGCGCACTATGGTCGCGAAATCTCAATACACCGGCCGCAGACACGCCTCGTTGCACTCGCAGTATGTGTCAAGTCTACGATGGAACGGGCCAGCTTTGTACAGGAATAGCTTTTTCCCTTTTATCTATCACTAGGTTAACGTAATGCATGGATTCATGTTTTACTAGATGATGCCCGCGACTTCACCCGGGGTTTTTGATTCCCGCGGGAACTCTTTAGGTTTCTGGAATAAAATTTTGCCTATATATCCAGGGTGTAGGTAACCTATCTCCGTTCCGAACAACCAAATCCGTTGAGTAGTTTTGTTTTGAATAAGTAACAAATATACACACACATACAAATTTCGCATTTATAAAATTAATGTCTGTGATAAAATGCCTAAGTGTTAATTGACGGAATAATCTATCTCCATTCCAAACAGTCAAATCCTTAAATAGTAGTTTTCGCTTGAAAAATAATCACATACCTAGATAGAGAAATTTTATTTCGATAATCACACAGACAGAGAAATTTTAAATATTTGGGTTACGCTAAAAATCTTTAAATGGAAAAAGGTCATTTCAGCTTTAAGATTACAATAAAACGCAAAAAGCGATTAAGCAAAATTTGTTATTAGACGGTACAACACAAAGGATTTTAAGGCAGCGCCGCAGCTGCTAGCTAATGTCAACAGTGACATTTACGCGCGAAAAGTTTTACGACCCGTAGACGCATCAAATAAATAGTGGTGCACGACCACGTAATCGATAACTGTGAAACGAAATCTGACTATGGTAATTAGACAGGTGGCGAATATACCGAAAAGGGCTTACGGAGCGGTTCTCACCCGCGCCCTTACTACAAATAAAGTTTTTTAATATTAAAACACAATATGATTTTTGTTTTTTTTTTTTTTTAATATCTTAACTATATTATCGAAAATATAGAGCTTTAAAATATCCTGTTAGACAGAGAGAGCTTTACTGACATGTGGCGTCACAAAGTCAGTAGCCCCATACACTGTCCATACAAAATATCGTTTTAGAACAGATACAGTCGTAGTAAACAGCGTATAACTTATTTGTTTTTTGACCGATTTATTTTCTGTTTCTACAAATGTTATTCTTACATGTTACATTTTCGATTTTAATTAATGAATATCCACATTTCGACAACAGTAAAATACCCTATTAGGATACAGCTGTTTTATTTCAAAACTTAGTTTTTTTTTTTTTTTTTTATTCTGTGACAAGATAGCCCTTGACTGCGATCTCACCTGATGGTAAGTGACGATACAGTCTAAGATGGTAGCGGGCTAACTTGGAAGGGGTATAGCAGTGTTTTTAAATTAAACCCATACCCCTTATCGGTTTCTACACGCCATCGTGCCGGAACGCTAAATCGCTTGGCGGCACGTTTTTGACGGTAGGGTGGTAACTAGCCACGGCCAAAGCCTCCCACCAGACAAGACAGTTTAGAGTTCTTAGAGTTTAGAATTCTTAAGCTTGACTTTAAATGTACTCATATGTTTGGTTTTCCATTCCCTTATTCTTCAGTCAGGGTGACGACTTCGGCGAGAAAGGCAACCAGTGAAGGACCTAGCGATTTATACAATTGAATACTTGGCCAGTTAGAAGAATGAAACTTATTACCATAATAACCTAATTAATAATTCTTAGTACCAATTCAAATGACTCTTTTTTGGATTATCTGTCTCACAGAAAATTAATCTTTTTCATGCTATTCTAAAAACAATAAATAGGCATAGTTTGTAAAGTTTTTTAAATAATTCCTATTCAGTAATATTACATAGCATAATTACTATGCACAGAATAATTTCTTGTCACTGATATTCAAGAATTCGTTAATTTTAATGATGTATCGATGCTTTGTAAATGATTTACCGACTTTGGGTCCGGTCGCTCAGCGCTCTACGTGCGTACATCACTAAGATGTTTTTACGATCGTCTCGTCTCGTACCCGAGTTCCATTTTTAAATGGGTCTTTACTTGAGGTAGGTTATTGGATTAACGATATTATATTATTATGCATTGTACGTTAACCCAAGAATTTTTACGTATACATTTATATGTATTTATTTGTTTTCTCTCTGTTGGTTGTTGTTACTTTAATGTTTTAAGTGGTATTGCAATTGCAAGTTAAGTTCAGACATAATTTATAGCTGTAGTACTTGTAGGCAATAAAATTTAATTACATTGGTTTGGTGGCAGTATATTTACTCTCAAAACTTAATTTGCGGTTCGCACCGTAACCCATTGTAGATTAGCCATATTTCTAGAAGTTGTTTTTTGAAAACAAAAGCTAATAGATTATTATTAGATACTAGCGGATGCTCACGACTTCGTATACTTCTTCCATTCACAATCGACAGTTCCTAAATCCCCACAGTTTACAGCGGAAACCGGCAATACCTGTTACGGTTCATGAGGTAGGTACAATCCGCTGATAGACAGACGGACGGACGGACACACAGATAGCAGAGGCTTATAATAATAGGTAATAGGGTCCCGTTGTACCCTTTGGGTACTTTATTGTGTAGTGTTGGGTATTATTGAACGAGCGAAGCGAGTTCTCTGAGTCAACTAGGGCGCTTGCCTACTAGACAGAGAAGTGTGTCCGTCTAAATGTCTGTCAGAGCCGTAGAGAGAGAGTAACTTCTGAATTACTGAATATTAGAACGTGAAACTTGGTTGAAAATTCAGTTATATCCTGTACTTGAACAACAAATACTAAAATTAGATAAATGTTATAAAGAAACGAAATTATTTAATTTTAATGCGCCATCTATTAGCATTATTGTGAAGCTAATAGCTTCACTATAATGCTAATAGATGGCGCTGTGTCAATAAAACAGTTTTATGTCAACTATTATTTTTTTTATTGCGTCTAATGTTAAAAGTTAATTATTACAATAAATAATTAAAACTTTTGGGAATTATGGGATATCGCGAGGTCTCAGTTCGGGGCGAACCACTAGTATGTTATGGGTAAGTCACTTGATGAGAAATATTAACAGCATCTTGAATTTAAGTAGGTATAACATATCACCACAGCCAAACCTACGTGCTCTATGTAGTTGATAAGAAAAAGCTTTAAAATTTAAAGAACAACAAGAGAAGAAATCCTTCCATAAAAGAAAGCGCTTTAAAATTTTCCTCGGCGCAGTCTGCGTATAATTTACGAGTAGCGCGCTATAAAAGTTTTTGTAGCGGAGACCATAAAGCCTCCATCCCTTTTCCACGTTGGTTTACGAGCGTGAAAAGGCGAGATAGCTATATATTTCTCTAGTGGTTTTATTGCTGCATCGTGGCTATGTGCTGGTAGCATCCTTGTTTGAAAGTTAATTTTATGTAAAACTAGCCCATAATGCACTATTCTTTACTATTATTCCTGTTTAGTACCAAATAAATACGTCATAATTATATTGAAATAATAAAAATGCAATGAAATTATACTGAAGGTACATACATAAGTACCTAAGTATTAAAAAAAATTGTTAACCTTATTAATCTTTAATTAAGCGCGAATTTTTTTAAGATGTCAAAAATACGATTCTAACGAATGTGATTGGTTGATAAAATTTGCTGTTCACATGTTTTTTGACGTCATATTTCGTTCTAACCAATGGTGTGTGTTTTGCAATTTTGAATTTTTATAAAGTGCGTCTTGACAAGTAGGGCGGAGTGTAGGGCGCCACCAGGCTAGATGGAATGATGATATCCGGAAAGCATCAAGCAGCAAGGCATCGATGATCGATAGATGCGAAAGGCAACGTTGGTGCTACTTCGAAAAGGCCTATGTCCAACAGTGGATGTATTTGGGCTGATGACGATGATGAAAGTTCTTTTAAATCGTAAAATGACTCTACCACTGGTTGTCCCAACCGAGAAGAACCATAACAGATTACCTTTATCCGCCAGCTGGATTATTGTAGGCCCTTGACCAGTGCTTTCGAATGTTATGAACCGTTACAACAATATCATACCATAAGTAAATCGTACGTTAACATGTAACAAAGTTGCATGGAATCAATCGGCTTGCTCGGCTACACACAAGTTAAAAGTTTTAGCTAATAAGTTGTAACATTTTAGTATTACGTAGCTATATATTAATATTGTAATTTGTTAGGAAAAGAGCAACTGCTGAGTTTCTTGCCGGCTCTTCTCAGCAGAATCTGCATTCCGAACCGGTGGTAGAGTCATGACGAGTCATAACCATAACACTACAAACTGGCCTACATGAAATAAATAATTTTGAATTTGAATTTAAGTAGTAAGTATTCTACTTTGTATAAAAGAAATAAGTCGCCTGTAATATGGAACAGTAAGGACTTATGAAGCTCTCAGCTAATTAGGCCAGTGCAATGCTTCACGACTTGACTGAACACATTATGATAAACTTCAAGATTATGTTACCCAGCTATTGCATCTGCATCTAGTCGTCATTCTGTCTTATCCTACTCATCCTACTAAATATTATAAATGCGAAAGTTTGGATGTACGGATAGATGAATGTTTGTAATCATGCCGCAACGACTGAACCGATTTAGTTTAAATTTGGAGTGGGGATGGTCCACTTGCACCAAACCCCTAAATATATTTAAGCTAAATTTGCTATACCTGTCCTTTTCTTGTTCACTCTGAACTAACCTTGCCAAAAGTGACAGCATTGGAAAACTTAACTAAACATGACTTGCAGATTGGTGCAAGTCAGCCATTATCTACGTTTGTCTGAGAATTAAAACGAACTTACTTGTAGGTGAAGTTCAATCATAATTATACGAGGACTAGCTTTTGCTCGCGGCTTCGATCACGTTAAATTCGATTTTTTAAACTCCTATTTTACCCCCTTAGGGGTTGAATTTTCAAAAATCCTTTCTTAGCGGATGCCTACGTCATAATAGCTGCCTGGATGAAAAAATTCAGCCCGATCCGTCCAGTGGTTAGGGCTGTGCGTTGATAGATCAGTCAGTCAGTCAGTCAGTCAGTCAGTCAGTCAGTCAGTCAGTCAGTCAGTCAGTCAGTCAGTCAGTCAGTCAATCAGTCACCTTTGCCTTTTATATATTTAGATTAATCCGAAGGGATTATGAACGTTCCCTAGTCATGCCTCTCTATTGCCCGCCAGTAGTTTTCAGATTTAATTATTATTATGATAAAACATTCAAATATGCCTTTCTCCGACACATCCAAGAAACGTTATGACCTAAGTCTGCAGTTATGTCCCTGTCATTATGTGTCTGAAAATGTGCGGGATTGTTTGCAGTATTTTATTGGTAATAACTTGAAGGAGAGTGGTCTTTATCCGCTACACGTCGCGTTTTATTGTTATCACCGAAAGATTTTATTGCCTATCGTGCTGCAGCTCCGGAATTGATGACGCAGTTAAGATATCTACCGCGTTTAGTTCGTGCCGTATTCCTTTGTTATGTGACACAGCACAGGTGGAATATGAATAACTTAAGACAAAATTGGGTCGATGCCGGTGAGCCAAAACTTCATTTATGTTCATTCCACCTGTTTCATAGGGCCTAAGGACACTTATTGTTTATTAATTTAAACAGAAATTGATCCATATCAATCAACATAGAAAATGGTTTCTAGTCTATCTATGTTGATGACTTTGGACTGGGATATGATAACTATTATGAGAAAATGACTAAAAAAGTATGTTTAGGAGTCTTGAAGCGAGCGGCAGCTGGAGTAAGTCTGGCGCGTACTTCTGTGTACATATATGACGCTGAGCTGTACATCCTTGTTGGGTGTACAGCTCAGCTACATATTTGTTTGTTTGTGGCACCGTTACTGATAAATCACTCACTCCCACTAGTTCAACTGATTAGGTCAAGCGTTACACTAGTTGGACTTTTTTCCCAACTGCGTCTAAATCTTTTTAACAGCTGTACTACTGGGAAAAAAGTTCATTAGTTCACCGGTTGAACTATATCAGTTGTACTAGTGGGAATAACCCGAAATATGTTTTCTTTTTTTTTCTTTCAGTTTCTTTCAGTGCTATCGAGTGGCACATTAGGTGGGCATCTGTGAAGCAAGTAGGTAACAGCTAGAGGCGTACCTCACGAGGCGCAGTGGTACATCGCTACAAGTGCGCGGGCGGCGGCGAGAGCCTCGTGGCGAGCGGCAGCTGGAGCAAGTGCGGCGCGTACTCCGGCGCGAGCACGTACCGCGGCGAGCAGCACACGCCGTACGTGCGCTTTCGCGCCTGCAGCTCGAGGATAGAGCACAGCGACCGCTCGTACAGCTGCCACTGGTGGACCACCCAATGTGCTGCAAATGTTACCACTGGTCAAAAAGATTATAATGGTAGGTGTTTTATTTACATTCGCAGTGGTCGCCAGCAACATTACATAACTACAACACGCAACAGAACGTTATAGTACGAACATACATACATAATTATAATAAAAGCGGCAGTTCCTTTTAAATGATTAATTAAAAGAACTTAGATTACAAGACTTGTCTCCTTTACGCAATAGGAAGACCTAGAGACCTTCACATTATAAAACACAGACAAGAATTTATCACCCGGTAGGCAGGTAAGTTTCTCTCAGACATGAATGCCGGCAAAGGTGCTTATAAAAGTCAATTATATAATAACAAAGCAAACAGATAACAAGGTAAATAATATATTGCGTGATACTATTATTGACGTAAAGCATTTTTGCGCAACTTTTAATATAAAAAGTTTACTTTTCAAACGATACGATTCAGTCGTTGCTCACATTGTCCTTTATTTTTTTTTTCTAGCTTTTTCCCGCGATTTCGTGGTTTTAAGAGTCCCGAGGGACCCTCTTTTTTCCAGGATAAAGATCATTCAGAAGCGAGTGCCATGGGCTATGACACTCTTCAAGTCCTCAGGCCATGCAAAAAATTACGTCGATCAATAAATTTGCTCCTTTGCTGCAAGGACAAACCAACAAGTAAACACTCTATTAGTAAGCAAGTAACGATTTCTTTACGGCAGAAAGGCTGTGGTCACCTGCAGAGTGCAAACCTGTTGTGTCGATAAAAAAGCATGTGTTTGATTTCTCTCCCCATAACTCAGAGCCGCAATTATGGTACAATCGAGTGATTTCCTTAAACACCACTCGTAAATAAAGCCAGCGCATAATACGGCTGACCGGCAATAACTCATGATTGATCATTGATGATAGTGGCGGACTTTGGGATGCACGAATTTGTGAATCCAAACGTGTGTCATTTTATGACCCACAGGCGTTTGCTCGCGTCTTCGTACGCGTGGACTTAGGATATTAAAGATCCTACACGAACCCATTGTTTTTCCCGGATTTGTCTGAAATACGGAATGGAGATAGATTATATGCTGGATTAACACATAGGCTACTTTTTATCCCGGAAAATTATACAGTTCTCGCGGGAATCAAAAAATCTTAATCCACGCGGACGAAATTGTGGGCATCATCTAGAATTCTAGATTTTAATGTTACTAGATGATTTAAGATTTTTTGATTCCCGTGGAAAAGCTTTGATTTTCCGGGACAAAATGTAGCCTAATTAATCTTGGGTATGAGCTATCTTCCTTCCAAATTTCAGCCAAATCGGTTCATTCCTTGTGGTGTGAAGGAGTGACAAACATACACACACACATCCAACTTTCGCCTTTTTAATATTAGTGTGATAGAAGGGACACCCCCATACCTCAGAGCACGTAATTTTATTCTTCAAAGCCGCGTCCAGACCAACAAGAACTTGCGTTGTGCAAAATGTTCGGCGAAAATTATTGTGTCAAGTAGTTTTTGTCGTAGGAAAACTGACGTAAGAAATTGATTTTTAGAGCTCCGCACACAGAGGGCAAAAGGGATCCTCTTGATCGGAGCCTGCTGTCTGGTCCTTTTGTATAATAACGCATCTCTAAATTGTAGGAGGACTGAGTTATAGACCTGAAGTTTAAATATTCGATGTTGAACGTTGATTTAAAAACGAGAAACTCAATCAAATTATAATGTATTTTAGATATTATATTTTAGACACGAACGTGTTTCAGTAGAACAATTGAGTTGTGTACAAATTATATTACATATAATCCTTATTCTTATATCTTCAATAACAATGTATATTTCTTCTAAATATATTTGCTTCTAAATTTTTTTTTTCTTTGAGAATTAATTTTCAATTTAAAAACATCTTAGAATTAAGACAGAAAAAGTGTTACCAGGTAAAAAAAACGATTGGTCATATTATATACGGAATCCTAGCAGGTTCGACGGAAAACTCATACAAAGCTTTTTTATTAAAAACATAATGCCTATCCACGATTCGAACCCGCGATTGCTCAATAATGATGTTCAGGCAAAAAATAATTACCAGCTGCAGAATTGTCTAAAAATGATTGCTACAATGTGACGATCAAAATCACCTCTGATTGGCCGATACCTCTCTCACTAGTGGGTAAAATGCATTGTTACAGCAAGAACGCCATAAGGTCTAGCAATTAGAGTCAGTTGACACAGTTAAGTAACGCACTTTAAACTAGACTGAAGACTTTAGGCCTTGCCTGGTGTCAGTGATGATTTATGGATCCAAAATATGGTCGCTATAATGGGTCTCATAAGAAGGCTCAGGATCACTCAGCGGGCGATGAATAGCACTTTGCTTGGTATCCCAGTATCCCTGCGAGACCAAATCAGAATTTTATAATAATCGAGAATAAAACGCATTTCCTACTACATACTAGAGATACGGCGGTATACCGTATACGGCAAGTTTTACCTTCAGTTTTTGCTATTTTGTAACTAGGCACATTATCAATTTGTGATGTTATCTTAAAATGTATTAAAAACATTTTATGATGAAAAATTCCATATAATTAATTAATTCATTCCTTTCTAAGTACGCATTATATTATGAAATGCAACTACGGAACCTTACACTGCGCGTGGCCTGACACGCGATTGGCCATTTATTATGTTACAGTGCCGCTACTAAGTCAAAGGAATACTAGAAACGGTTCGACGCACTTTAACAAGGAGATAATTATAAAAATAGCCCAATTACAGGACGCGCGAGAAATGTTTATGTAAAGACCCTAATTATGTAACAGTAAGAGCAAGAAATTCAAGTGAACTTTACAACATAGTATAAAAAACTTCATAAAAAATATAAAGAAGCTCAAGGTCCTTCGTCTGGCGATAGAACGAGTGATCTTCTGGGTTCATCTACGGGATCTAATTAATAATAAGGAGATTCGTAGAAGTAGAAGAAGAAAAAGCATGAATAGCAAAGAACGAAAAGACATAGTTGGCCTCTCTGTTGAACGCACTGTTGAAATTTCTTGTGTGGAGCTGGAGCGTTTTATTATAGTCTGTGTATACCGGCCCCCCTCAGGTGATTATAATCAATTTGAGGATATAATGGAGGATGTGTTGAAGCGATTGTGTGTACCCACAAAAAAGATTATAGTCTGTGGTGATTTCAATGTAAATATTCTCCTGGAGAACTCCATCACTGTTAGGCTGCTAAACTTATTTAAATGTTTTAACTTAAATAACGCGTTCTGTGAACCAACTAGAATCACAGAAATTTCAGCCACTTGCTTGGATAATATTTTTTGCAGCAGGGATATTATTGTCATTGATAAATCTATTATTAATAAATTAAGGTCGGACCACTGCGGGCAACGAATAACAATCTCAAGCAATATAAACAAAGACAAAAGAATTATAAAATGTAGGCCAGTAACGGAAAATAAATTGACCCGATTTAAATGTCAAATATCTTCCAGACTTCCTACTCTTAAATATGAAGTTGGTAACCCAGACAATCTTTATACTGGTCTTTTCAAAACAATAGACACTGAATTTAATAAAATTTTTAATGTGAAGCAAATACATGTAAATGCGAAATTAAAATTCAGTGAGTGGGCTACTGTAGGTATTTACAAAAGCAGAGATAGGATGTATGAGTTGTATGAAGAGAAAAAATATAATCGGTCCCCAAATTTTGCTGAAAGCGTGAAAACATACTCTAAAATATTTAAAAAGGTATGCATTCATGCAAAGGCACTACACATTAAAGAAAGAATCATGAAATCTGATAATAAAATAAAAACCACGTGGAATATAGTAAACGAAGAAACTGGCAAAACTAAATCACGTGATACTAACTTTGAAATTATTGTCAATAATGATAAAATAACGTCTGATGAGGAAGTTGCAAGTACTTTCGAAAACTATTTCCAGAACATTCCTATTCTGCTAACTAATTCCTTAAACTCTTCACCTACTGTAGCTCAGGATTTATTGAGGGGCAACGTTAAAGAGTGCAATGTTTTGTTTGAATTCGAACCAATCACTGCATCTGAGGTAGTTAAAAATTTTAAGATGTTAAAAATGAAAAAAACTGGTGATCTGTGGGGTATGTCTGTGAAGATTATATCTAACATAATCAACGACATTGCTCCTTACTTAGCCGTAATTTTTAATGAATGTGTTGCCTCGGGTATCTTTCCTAATTTGATGAAACATGGTAAGCTAATACCTCTATTTAAGTCAGGCAATAAAACCGACCTTAATAATTACAGACCTGTTTCAATCTTGCCGACTCTTAGTAAGATATTTGAAAAAATTATACTCAATCAATTGATGAAACATTTTAATGAAAATAATTTACTACATCCCGAACAATACGGCTTCACAAAAGGTCGTAGCACAACTGATGCAGGTGCTAAACTTCTAAATCATATTTACGACGCTTGGAATCATTCGCAAAATGCTATTGGGATCTTTTGCGACCTATCCAAGGCATTCGATTGCGTTGAGCACCAAACTCTTTTACTGAAACTTAGCCACTATGGCATCAAAAACGTTGCACTTGATCTCATTGCCTCTTACCTTAGTGATCGTACTCAAAGTGTATGCGTAGGTGACGTGAAATCGCGGGGTTCATCTGCTCTGTTGGGTGTTCCACAAGGCTCGATCTTGGGTCCTTTTTTGTTTTTGGTCTATATTAATGATTTACCATATCATGTTCGCGATGCTTGTGATATTGTGCTGTTTGCAGATGATACTTCTCTTATATTTAAAACTGACAGGAAGAAAGTAGGTAAATTTTGACGATATAAACAGTACGTTATCACAAATATCGCTCTGGTTTACTGCTAATAACTTGCTTTTAAACGCAAAAAAAACTAAATGTTTAGAATTTGCTTTACCAAATGTAAGAAAAATTGATAAAACAATAAAAATAAACGGAGGACTTAAGATTGAGAACTCCACAGTTTTTCTGGGGGTGACCTTGGATGACAAACTTCAGTGGGACGCTCACATAGAGACACTAGCAGGCAAACTAAGTTCAGCTGCCTATGCTGTTAGGAAAATTAGGCAGTTTACCGATGAGGAAACTGCTAGACTTGTGTACTTCGCCTACTTCCATAGTGTGATGTCTTATGGAATCTTGTTGTGGGGCGGAGCAGCTAATATTGAAACTATTTTTATATTGCAAAAAAGAGCCATCCGTTCAATTTACAATCTCGGATCGCGCCAATCTCTACGTGAAAAATTTAAAGAGATTGGTATACTTACGGTAGCTTCACAGTATATTTATAATAATATTGTCCTTGTGAGACAAAACATTCATCTTCATAAACAAAGAGGAGATACACACAGTCGACTTCTTAGAAACCGTCATAAACTAGAAACGCCGTGGTGTCGCCTGCGCAAAGTTCAGAAATCCTTTGTGGGGTTGAGTGTACGCTTATATAATATGGTCCCGAAGGAATTACTGGATTTTCCATTGCACAGATTTAAACAATGCGTAAAGAAACATTTGTTAAGTCGTGGTTATTACAAAGTTAGTGATTTTCTCAATGATAAAGTTGCATGGAATCAATCGGCTTGGCATCCAGCTACCCAATAGATAGTGTAATAATTTATTACATTGTAATTTATATTTGTGAGAATGGGCGTGACAGTCTACAATGGAATTCCACAGTCGATCTTAGACTTGCATCTACACAAGTTTAAGAAATCTATTAAATCTGCTCTCATGGAAAAAACATATTATACAATAATTGAAGACTATATAATGATAAAAAAAAGCGTGAATATAATTCGCTCCATTCATGAGTCATTAATAACTATCCTGTGTAACATGATTCTATTGTATTCTGTTCTACAGTGTTTCCACTTTATTTGTGTCTCAGTTATGTCTTAAAATGATTATCTTAATATTAATATTTAATTCGATGCCTTAACATGGGTAGCCTAAGTATGTCATGCTCACTTAAACATTTCTGTGGTGGTGTCGTGTGGTGCGGGTTGTTACGTTCCCTCAAATATGGTTGAGCGAGGCAATGGCTGGATCATGCGTCATGCTCGTGAACGGGTGCCGCCAACGGGAATGGGTCTGCTTTGTGTCTACCCATGTTAACATGTCTTTGGTTGCGGCAGGCGTACATTTTTGAAACTTCTGTGTGGAAACATTGTGTGCATAGCCTAGTTCTTTTTAACAATTGTAAAAAAAAAAAAAAAATTTTTTTGAAAAGAGCAACTGCTGAGTTTCTTGCCGGCTCTTCTCAGCAGAATCTGCATTCCGAACCGGTGGTAGATTTTTGACGTTTCATAAGAGCTACAAGTTGGCCTACATGAAATAAATAAATTTTGATTTTGATTTTGATTTTGTAGGTAACTACCAGAAAAACTAACGTAAAGTTATATTAGTTATAGCTCTATATCTATAGCTAGGCAAAAAAGAAAAAAGTAGAAGTGACTGCTCAAACCAATGGACGGATCGGGCTGAAATCGGGCAGATAGCTATTATATCGTAGGAAAGGAAACAGGAACAGGAAAAACAGGTTTGTTCAGAAAGGATTTTTGAAAATTCAGAGGGCAAAATAGGGGTTTAAAAAATCGAACTTAACGTCGAGCTAAGCCACGGGCAAAAGCTAGTTTATCTATAAAATAGCAGTTTTTCAGTCAGCAAACGCACAGGCCCCTCCCCTATTCCTTGTCCAGATAATCTTATTAGATGCAAATATTTCGCTTTCACAACTCGATACTGTATGCGTACTGGATGCGTAGGTCGAATGACCCTCAGCGCCAGAGAAACGTTGCGTTTTTTATTCACACCTTTAGTGTATAAAATATGAATTATTAATTATCATTAATTAACAAGAAGCAGTTTCCTTCCTCACCAAATACTTGAACGATTTAATCGTATGCAAATAAATAAAATTAAAATATCTGTAAGTGGATTTCGAAATAACTGCCATATTTTAGTTCGTAATGGTTTATTGCGCCGCATTATTACCAAACCAAGTTAACAGTATCTTCTAAATATTTAAAAGGGGGTGATCTACTGACTGACTGACTGATCTGTCAACGCACAGCTCAAACCACTGGACGGATCGGGCTGGACATACAGATAGCTAGTGACGTAAGCATCCGCTAAGAATCAATTTTTAAATTCCATCCCTATTCCCTGAGGAAGTAAAATAGGGGTTTGGAAAAACGAACTTTAAGTAAGCGAAACCCCGAGTAAAAGCTAATAGTTATATGATAATAGAAGGCTGTTATAGAACTTGCATGTTAAGGATTATTTAAGGAGAGATTCAGCCTTTTTATCGCTGGAAAAGAAAGGTGTTTTACGGTATTTTATTACTAAATCTAAATTCATTCCGACGTAATCGCAGGTATCAGCCAATTTTAGTACAAGAAACTGAAAAATCACAGGACGGCAACAAAGCGACGGTAAACAGGACACGATCTTTAGGGATAGTACGAGCTTGTATTCGATAACGTTGATAGATTTAAGTATTGAAACAAAAAAAAAATTATAAAATAAAATTTACCTTAACTCCTTGTTTCACGAAGACAGTCTTTAATCAGTGTGTCCTTTACGTTCTCACATATCGCTCAGCGGCATGAAAACTGACGATTCACGAGCCGCTTGATTAACTCAAATGTCGCTTAGCGCATCATGAAAAAGGGCTATGTTAGGAGTTTTCTAATGAGTTGATGCTCAGGAGTTCCAAGGTGACAGATATATACCAAATCTCTACCAAACTGAAATGGCAATGGGCATAACATACTTGTTATAGGAGCGACGGTATTTGCGTCCAGAAAGTATAGACAGCGTACAAAGGGAGTTAGGACGCCCTAAAGTAGGTAAGTATGTGACATTGCTGATATGAATAAGGGCGTAGGATGTTAGATCAAGAACTGGACAGGATGACGCTCATTTGGCAAGGTGGTCGTCCATAGGCTGATGTTTATTGTATTTCGATCGAAGAGCAACCGCCGAGTTTCTTGCTGGTTCTTCTCGATTGGAATGGCATTCCCACCCGTGGTAGATTCATTTGACCATTCGAAAGCACTTTGTAAAATAAAAAAATATTATATTCTATTCGATCGAGTTGGGCAAACTCGTACTAAGGCTACACTTTCCTAACGCAGAATAGCTCGCCCATAACATTATCAACAAAACGAGGAAGTTGGCTCGTAAAGTGTGCAAGCAAATAGCACCAGTCTCGATACAATGTCGCCCGAGCATGCATATTTAAATATAAACGTAATACTACTATCTATATTTATCGACATTCGCACTTTATTAATTTTAGATTGCATTCAATTTTGCAACGTACCACACAAGGTTAAGTCTCAATCTGCGATTATAATCGTATTCAGATGAGACGTTATGATTTTGATTAAAAAATCCGCGTGCATTCTATCGTAGTTGTATGCTATCGTATCAATGACACAGACATAGTCATAGACGATAGATATCTATATCACAAGTCCACGAGGCAGAACGTTTATACATACATACACTGCATACATTACAATATTACATCTTACGCATTTGAATTGCATAGATCCAGTTTAATAAGAGCTCTCATACTACTGGCAGATTCCCCCATTTTCCAATATTTTTGTTTTACTCTCGAGCAGAGCGAGGGTCTAGTTAGTTGGTCACACTAAAATCGAATGCGATACGCGCCAAATGATTTATTTGACTCTCGAAGATTAATTGCATTGCGTTATATGCATCCATCAATACCCAATTGAATAGCAACGTAGGAAAATATGATTTACTTAATTAATATTATTTATTACTAACTAGCTGAACCCCGCGACTACGTCCGCGTGGAAATAGTTTTGAAAAATTCCATGGGAACTCTGATTTTCCGAGATGAAAACTAGCCGTTTCACTCTCCAAGTAGGTACTCAAATATGCCCAAAAAATCACGTCGCTTGCGGCATTATTGAAGAATAAAGTAACAT
This sequence comes from Hipparchia sbordonii, assembly GCA_038048805.1. Classification (NCBI taxonomy): domain Eukaryota; kingdom Metazoa; phylum Arthropoda; class Insecta; order Lepidoptera; family Nymphalidae; genus Hipparchia; species Hipparchia sbordonii. The sequence goes on along the minus strand of CM076111.1, from coordinate 4,686,131 downwards.
ATAAACACACTTTCAAATTTCATCAATGAAGTTCTAAAAGTGTGTAAGTCATGCAAATATTGTGTGACTTGTGAAGTAAAATGTCGAATGGAATTAAAATGTTATAACCCGCCAAAATTACTTACGCACTCTTAGAACTTCACCGACTATTTATTATAGTAGAGATTTTATTTATTTATTTTATATTTTACTAGAAGCCCGCGCCGACTTCGTCCGGGTTGAAAATTAAATATTTGTGCTTGTGAGCTTCTTATAGGAGACGATTGTCAATAAGATCACCACAGGAACCACACGAATATCCCGCACCGATACCCGCCACCATGCCCCGCCGCGCCAGCCGGCACCATTTTATTATTTTGTCGCGGGGAAATATTAATTTTCCGATAACTCCTAAAATATTTATTTAAATTGTATAGTGTAAAGGGCAAATATGTTCTAAATTAAATACTTACGATAATAAACATATTTATTTAGATATAGATTGACATCACATCGGTTAAAGAAGCTTCGAAAATAATTCATTATTTTTAATCAAAATTTGAAAGATAGAAATGGTTACTGTAAGTTATCCTTAGAATATAGACATATGCTATCGCGGACTTTTTTTTAGAACTCTTTAAGAGGAACAATTCACCCATACATCATTTTCATCCAATAACAGCATATGACCCAGCGCACGCCTTGAAAACGTTTAAGAGTCAAAAAGATTTCCGACTTCTTTAACAAATTTGCACATAATATCTAGCCATAATACATTTATTAACATAATTATAGCCTATAACCATCTGGAATAATGCACCTTTGAAATGGTAAAAGAATTATTGTAATAGGTGCCGTGGTTCCAAAATTTGCTCCGGACATACATACAAACTAACAAAATTCGCGCTCTCTCTTTATTATAATAGTATAGATTTTTATTTTTTATGTACATATCAAGAAGAAATGGACATAGGTGAAGCTTATCTCTAAAAAAAAAGTAATTTCTTCCAGCTTCCCTTGAAAGTGAGTAAGGTTAAAATTATAGAGTGGTACCTATAGGTAAAAAATGTACATCACTACATATACTGTAATACCTACTACTATCCCTACTAATCCCTACTAATATTATAAATGCGAAAGTGTGTTTGTTGGTTTGTTGGTTTGTTGGTTTGTTGGTTTGTCCTTCAATCCCGCTGCAACAGAGCTTCGGATCGACGTAATTTTTTACATGTGTGTAGTTGAGAACCTGGAGAGTGACATAGGCTATTTTTTATCCCGGAAAATCAAAGAGTTCCCGCGGGATGATAAAAAACTAAATGTACGCGGACGAAGTCGCGGGTATCAGCTAGTATTATATAAATATATGATATGGGCATCTCGCAAGGAGGGCACCGGTACCCGTGCCTAGGAGATTTCAGAGCCTTCCAAAATACGCTGTGGGTGGTCACCGAGGGGGTTTTAGTAGATAAAAATTCTACCAGAATGTCGGGTACCTTAAAAAGATTTCCCCTCCGTTAATTTAAAAAAAAGTGATAGCTCTTACTTAGAGCTCTACCCACATAGTAGTTAATAGAAAAAGTGATGTCGGTTTGAAAGATCGTTTATACTAGGGACCTTCAGGAGTACAAGGTTCCTCCAGATGACAAAGCTTCAGAAATATAAATACTAAATCAATGTCTTAAAAAATACTTGAAACAAATATAAAGAAAACAATATTTAAACAGCAGTACTGTGGTTAGGGTTGCCAACCATATTTACTACGAGTATTAAAAAAATTGGCAACACGTAAAAGCCATTGTAATCAAAAAATACTTTTGATATAAGATGCAAAAAGAGCAAAATAAAATTGTTTTTATAAAATACCGTAGACATAATTATCTATTTGTTACTGATATTATAAATGCGAAAATGTGTATGTTTGTCCTTCAATCACGCAATAACAAAACAACGGATTGACGCAATTTTTTGCATGGGTATAGTTGAGGAGCTGGAGTGACAAAGACTACGTTTTATCCTACAAAACAATGGGTTCTCGCGTGATTTTTAAAACAATAATAAAATTAGTTTATAATTTTTAGTTATACAATTGTGACGTTGTTTGTGAACCCTAATAAAATAAATAAATAAATTACCTTATATTCTGAAAAATATAAATATTCACCTATTTCATAATTTTAGCAACCCTAACTATAATCGCAATATATTGTTTTCGATGTCCCCGATAACAAAGTTGTCAAATAAACCAAAATTAATTATCCCCACAATGTGAAGATAACAACTGAAAAATATGAAGTGATAAATATGTTAAACAAAAAAGTCAAGGCCGGTCGTTAATAACCGTTCAGAAGCACCAAAATCGACAACCTTACCAATACTTTTTATTCTTTTTAACAGCCATAAATTTAAAATTTGCATTTATAGCAGATAGCGATGCCGAAGGTCGGTTATAATGATTTTAATGTTGATGTATGGAAGAATAAGAACCGGCCGCGTGCAGTTGAACCCAATTATTTATCGACTGATATTATCGGACACTAATATACAATACTTTAGTAGTAATTTCTGATGTTCTATGAGATTATAATAAGAACAATTTTCCCCCTGTAAGAGGCCTATCAACAGAAGTCCTACCGTTAGTTTACTTTTTTGAAAATTTCGTACATGGTTTTCTATATTATAGAGAACTTTATAATTTAAATCCACTAACAGTTATGTCGATTTACCGATAGCCCTCTGTGCAGAGCATGCATGGAGGGCGACGAGACACCGGCACCCTGATTACGTAAAAATTTGCAACAGCAACAGCAATAGCAACGCGACAGCGATCGGTCGCAAAATGTCACTAAAAATCGTATTACGGAAGCCAATCGCACGTCTATTGCTCACGTGTCGATACTAGCGCCACTCGCGATAGGACGGCAATATATGTAAACAAAATACACAGTTTTTATCGTCGTCAGTGGTTGAATTGTTATATTTTTTATTTGTTTTGTGTTGTGGTCTGTGGTAAAACCCTCTCGAAGTATTTGGACTTCCTTTCTTCTCCATCAGGCATCTCTAAAGAAGAAAAGTACATTTTGCAATAGGCGAGCAATAGACGTGCGATTGGTAACACGTAACACGTACTGCTTAAATGCAGGGGTGTATCCAACCAACGGCACGAATACATTGGCTCTCCAGCTACCCTTCCTGAAGTCCTCGCCGATCTGGGTGGCCTGCTCGGATTTTGGAGGGAGCTCGGCTGGCTGGAATGATCCGGCGGGGAGCTGTACCAGCGGAACCACGCAAAACGGGCGAATCGACGCCTACTTGCGGAGAAGATTCCCAGGAAACGAAGACGAAGACGAAGTTATGTCGATTTTTATGTCTTCGACTTCATTAACTTAGGAGTTACATATACAGGGTGTCCCATGGCTATGCCACATGGAGGGGAAATACCTTAAATATTGTAGATGGAACATTTTACTGAAAGAAGACTTCATTTTAATTTAAAAAATAATTTAAACTGCATTCATAGATTTTTAAATAATTGCCTGGTTGAACCGGGACTCGAACCCGCTATACGAGAAAAAAAATTAACCTGTATCTTTATCATACCGATCGGAAGGCTTCATCGTAAGGATTATTTTTTGTTAAATAACATAGCATGAGAAATAAAAGGAAGACCATGAATTTTAGCCTTTGATGTAAAATTTTGTTCAGAAAAATGAAAAGCTGACATTGGCGTATCGACATACAACTGACATGAACTATTACTAATGAGTACCCACTTGAAAAGTACGCATCATTTCCCGATCCTTACTATCCTTACTAATCCTTACTTATATTACCTATAAATGCGAAAGTGTGTTTGTTTGTTGATTTATTGGTTTGTCCTTCAATCCCGCTGCAATTCGTCAATGTCAGCTTTTCATTTTTCTGAACAAAATTTTACATCAAAGGCTAAAATTCATGGTCTTCCTTTTATTTCTCATGCTATGTTATTTAACAAAAAATAATCCTTACGATGAAGCCTTCCGATCAGTATGATAAAGATACAGGTTAATTTTTTTTCTCGTATAGCGGGTTCGAGTCCCGGTTCAACCAGGCAATTATTTAAAAATCTATGAATGCAGTTTAATTTGTTTTTTAAATTAAAATGAAGTCTTCTTTCAGTATAATGTTCAATCTACAATATTTAAGGTACTTCCCCTCCATGTGGCATAGCCGTGGGACACCCTGTATATTCCTTCAACACCCACTTCACCTCCTTAAGGGTGGATTTTCTCAAACCCTTTTCATAGCTAATGTCTAATGAATTGAATTAATTGGGAAGATAGAGCGTAGCGCTCTACCTGCAACTGCAAAATGAACTCGTGACCACTTTTGGGCAAAAGCAAGCAAAATTCAATTTATTTATGAACCTCTAAAGTCTCTTTTCAATGTAACTTTAAAGAAAACTGAGTAACGGGCTGTCATGTATATCGCGCATAGTCCGGCCATAGATACACATATCGGGGGTGTTAATGTTTCGATTTACACTTGTTAATTAAATCCATACCCCTAATATAATAATAGATGTCGATATTAGGACTCAGTAGCATAGATCTTGGTCACGATCCCGAACCCAGGCCCCTGTTCACCCCGACACGGCTTAGTTCAGCTTCGTTAACTTTGCGCCCAGCTTTCATTATATTTGAGAGCACTCTTGACATCTTTGCTTTGAATACCTTTCGCTTTTTTTCCACGCGAGCCATAAAGAAACCAGTCGTCACTGGACTTTTCTTGGCTACACTTTTTTTTACGCAATTTTTATTTATAGGAAACTAGCTTTTGCTTCATTTTAACCAACTTCACAAAGGAGGAGGTTCTCAATTCGACGGAATCTTCTTTTTTATGTAATATTCAGTCATTCTTGACATATGGCTCAAATTAAAATCTCCACTTTGAAAGCCCCCCATTTCGTCAGTTCACATATTATGTTTAAATCATCAGTTTACATATTATGTTTAGATTTGAAGTAATTACGTTCAGTAATTCAGAAGTTATAAGGCTCTGACAAACGGACGGACGGACAGCACTGGACAGACAAGTGCAAATTCACTCAAGTAGACTCAGAGAACTCGCTTCGCTCGTTCAATTATAGTCTGGAATAACATATAGGCTACTTTTTAACCCTGGAAATAAGAGTGTTCCCGCAGGAATAAAAAACCTTAATCCACGCAAACGAAGTCGTGGGAATCAACTAGTAATAGATAAAAAAATAAAATGTGTTAGTTTTTTCCACAAAGTTGACTTACATTCTCGTATTCGTAGCCTTGCGCCTGCACTAGGTCGACTGCAAATTACCTACGTTGCCTCCAGTTTCCACTTCCCATTGTCTGAGGACCCTTTGTGACGTCATTGCGTTAAATAGACCTCTCTGCGAATGAAAACCTTTTTTAACGCCAGCTCATAAAAGCAAGTGTTTTCCCGACTTAAGGACTAAATTATTTCCCCTAAAAAGGGTATTTTAATCTCAATCAAAGTCAAAGGTCAAGAGTGGTCTGAAATTATTTTTTCATCATACCTATTCGAAAAACGAATATTGGTTTCAGGGGGATAACGAGAGCAAAATTTAATTTTTAGGCCCATGGGAGTTTTCATTTCTCTCTTCTGATTATGTATAGTACCTATGTGTTTATTACTACTCTCAAAACACAACTGTCTCGGTCCCACATAAAACTACTATTAATAAATCTTTCTCAAACTGTAAAAATGTATCCAACATAAATATTAATGTTTAATTATCTCCTAATAATATATTTGTGTTTTATTTAAACTTTCAATATACGTATAGGTAATGTCTATACATAGTAGGTTGATACTCATAGTTTTTTCTCATAGGTAATGATAAAAAATAGTGTGTGTCATTCGGGGCAAAAATAATTTATTTAAAAATAAGTCGTAATAACCATATTATTGTAATAATTGCTAATGCGGTTAGCAATTAACCCCCTAATACTCTTTATACTTGTTGAAGTTGTTGGAAAATAAAACGTTAATTTATCGGTTAAAATGTATCAAGTGCAACTAGCAACAAGGATTCCGATTGTATAAGTTATCACCGCGATATAGCGTTCACAAAGCATAATAATTTACTCGATCAATAGTTCGTTGTTAGTTGTTGAGATAAACTGTAATTTATTAAATAAATACAATGTTATTACTGAATATAGTCATAAAGTAGAGTGTACGTCTAGATAGTGGTTATCAAATGAGATAAGGAAGAACAGTTGCCTCGAGTCCTGAGGCCTCATTTGACTAAAAGCGTTTAAGCAAAGTTTTTTTTTTTTTTAATTTACTGTATCACTGGCTAATGACCGCGAATTCCGAGAATAAGAGTTTTTCGAAACCTGGGAATTCTTAATTGTACTAAGGCAAAAACTTTTATTACTATCTTTATCCAGGATGCAAGCAAACGTTTAGATCTATTCAAAAGTTGATCCCGACCTCCCTGGCGCAGCGGTGATCGTTGTGGTCTTATAACTGGAAGGTTTTGGGTTCCATTCCCGGTGGGGGCGACTTGGGAATTTATAATTTCTGAATTGTCCTTGGTACGATCTGGTTTTGTGGGAGGCTTTGGCCGTGGCTAGTTACCACCCTACCGTCTTCGATCACAGAAGAAAACCTACCGTCTAAGACGGGCCGCCAAGCGATTTAGCGTTCCGGTACGATGGCGTGTAGAAACAAATTAGGGGTATGGTTTGAATGTACCTACACTGCCTTATCCCTTCCAAATTAGCCCGCTACCATCTTAGACTGCATCGTCGCTTACCATCAGGTGAGATCGCAGTCAAGGACAATCTTGTCATCGAATAAAAAGAAAGTAAACTTGCTTTCGAATTGAGTTTGTATTTTACTAAATAATGCTTCTGGTGGTAAGACACAAGTTGAAGTAAGTATATGAAAATAAATGCTTAGAAGTAGAATATTTATTACGCGTGTCAGCAATAGGTCGCAATAGAAACTGTGGAGGCGACGCGTCTGCTCTTTGCCCCGATTAGGGCACTTGGAGACTAAAGAAGAATTATATTTAGCTCCGTTGCATTTGACTAGCGTCAAAGGATCACATAGTGTTGCGTCCGCGCAGAATAAATTTATCTTTTGAATTAATATATCTTTTACATCCTTCTATGTCTCTATAAAGATAATAATATGTCTCTATGCCTCTATAAAGATAATAATAGGCAGACACACTTTCTCACACGCTTAGTTTCGCCTACTTAAGAAATGCTTAAGCGACGTGCTATGGACGTTCTAACCGTATGGTTATTTTATAATTAGTGATAAGCGCCATGCATAACGCTTTATTGGGACAGAATCGTCAATTAGGCATTCTACATAGTAACTGAGCATCCACTTACACCAACATAAGATAAATAATGCCTATACAAGCCGGGCGTTTACGCGATTCTTGTTTGGTTTAACCCCCGACGCAATAATGACGGGGTGTTATAAGTTTAAAATAGGCGTTGATAAAAAATGCTATGCAATAGCTTTACCACGGCAGTCCCCGAGTGCCACATGTCTTTTTTACTTTTATATTATAGTCAAAAAAGAACAACCCAATAGCAAGACGATGAAATAGATCGGAACATCTAAACATACAAGTTGGTCGTGATCCAATGATCCACAATTATTCAGCTAATGAGTGCGGCTCCTTAGGTTAGATTTATCGGAGGCCACCAGGCGACATTAAACTGATACACTGTCACCAAACTATTTATAGCTGCGACTCGTGTAAGTTGCATTTGCACGTACAAATGCTTTGTATTGTTAGGTATATTTGCTAGGATTTGCCAATGCAAAGACTCGCCACTTTTAGGCAAACTCCAGAGTCTCGATCACCGGCGAAAAGTTGCCGGCTTGTCGGTGTTTTATAGGATTTATTTCGGTGAGCGTGCGCAGGAGCTCTTCGATCTTGTACCCCCTTCATCTTCTTACCACCGCACTGCAAGACTTCGGGAGAGCTTCCATCCCTAAGTCCTTGATATTCCATCTACGCGCACTAAGCGTTTTAAGTCTGTAATTTGATTCACAGCTAGGGTATGGAACGCTCTTCCAAGATCTGTGTCTCCTAACACGTACATTTTGGGTATCTTCAAAACAAGAGTGAATAGGCAAACGCGTTACACTTTAGACCTCATCATCACTTTCCATCAGGTGCGATAGTGGTCAAACGTGTGCCTATAATGTATTAAAAAAACCTTTTTTAAAAAACCGGCAATGTGCGCCGTCGCACACGAAGGGTTCCGTACAATCGTAACACTCCGAAAAAATCACATTTCCTTTATAGCGACTCCCTTTTTTTTTCTTTTATTTTATTTTTATTATTTGTTGTTATAGCGGCAATAGAAATAGAAATTCTGTGAGAATTTCAAGTATCTTCCAGACAACTATTATTGAGATACAGCTCGTCGACAGACAGACGGACAGCGGAAGCTTAGTAATATAGTCACTTTGGCAGCTTTTGTATACATAACCCTAAATACCAACTTCGAACACGTGAAATTTAATAAACGGGATTAGTCCCCTTATTTTTTCAATGTCTATTTACATTTTATATAACTTTTTAATATATATACCTTTTTGGATAGTAGCTACCTTTCGCTAATTCTCCCATACGCTTTTCTTCGTTTCTTTGGCTAGGCTTCCTAACTCACAAATAAAAAAAGTCGTGTGGCACTCGGGGCACAAAGCTATTGCATAGCATTTTTTATCAACGCCATCTAGCGGTGAGAGGAGTCCCGTGTCAGGTTATTTTCGTTACGGAATTCCTGGATTCGGTCTCCATGCTCAAGGCCTGCGATAGAAGCTATGCAATAGCTTAATAAACATCTCATGTGGAACTCTCTCACTAGGTATGCTACATATAAGGTAGATCGATTTCATTATACTCACAATATCATTATGAATCTAAAGCACTTCAGTTTATTATGCAACACAGTATATTACGCGTCTGTTACCGACACATGCGAAACTGCGGCCGGCATGATACTTTACGCATCTAATATCATTCGCTCGTAAATTCTCTTGATCATATATTTATTAGGAAATTATCTGATTTGACCCATTAATAGCTCAGTCAATGGGTGCATTATGTTCTACCATCTTGCCACCCAGCTATGCAAAAAGCTATTGAATTTCTTTTTTGCCAGAACAGTTTAGATTGCGGTCAAAAGTACGTTTCACGTGTCGTATCGGTTAAAACTCTTACGAAGTCCCGGAGAAGAATATAACTTCTTTTTATCCCGGGAAATCAAAGAACCGCGGAATTCCTACAAAATTAAAACCGCGTGAATAAAACACGGGTATCATACAGTACTTATATAAAATACAAAGTATATAAATTATAATTCGTAACAAGGTCGCATTCTCGGTTCAGTCAGGTCACTTGTAATCACAATGCAAATAGTTGCACTCGGATTTAATGAACATTACAACGGCGCGACCATGTGTAGGTTCTATTTATAGGAACTGTTATTTCGACGGAATTGTTATTTAAGGGAGACTTAAAATAAGATTTGATTGTTTTTCATTAGCGGGATGTAAAATAATAACATAATAGAAGCCAATTAAGCTGGTAAAAAAATCTTCATTTTTCAGTTTCGATGATTTACGAAGGCGCCGTCAATTTATAACACGTTCTATAATACCTAGTATGCCTAGTATGCATAGTTTAGTTTTAAGATGTATTTAATTTTGTTTCTTTCTTGTGTGCAATAAAGTTTTTATCTACCTATCTGTCTATCTAACTATGTCTGAATAAATGTTTTTATTCAATATTAAAAAAAATATTATCTTTAATCTTTAGTAAAATTACCAAAAAATTATCCAGTGTAAGGTTTCAAAATGAAGCAAAGCCTTTCTCTGTTCTTCGTTCAATACTAATTACTGGTAGAGAGATGGATATTTGTAGGTTTTTCATAAGGTTAAATAAAGTCATTAAAAACTTCTAATACACTATGTAGTATTTATTCATCATAAATTCTGCATAGGTGGCGTGAAACGGAGCCGAGACATGTTCGGTCTCCTAATAATTTAGTTATTATTTTTTCAATTAAAAAGTGTATGCTGATGCTATATTGCTAAGATCAGTCGTCAAAAAGCAAATTCAAGTAAATAAGTAGGTATAGGCCTATTGTTTGTTGAAAATTATATTAAAACACACTGAAAAATTAAAGAACATGTCGTTGATGCTGGTTAGTAGTCAACCCGATGAAACGCATATATCCACGTGTATCTACGGTCAAGGTCAGTTCGAGCGCTGATGTACTAGATATGTTGCACTCTAGTAGCGACTTTGTTTGCGTATTTAAAATCTCTTTCATTACATTTTTTTAGGGTTCCTCACCAGGTACCTCGAATCAGAAAATTCAATCAAATGCGAGTCGGTCTCGCTTATGAAGGGTTCCGTACCAAAAAACACTGGAAAAAAACACGTTTCTAGTTGGGGAACCCCCTTTAATTTTTAATTTATTTTTATTATTTGTTGTTAAAGCGGCAAAAGAAAATTTCAACTGTCTACCTATTACACGATCATGAGATTTTAGCCCGCTGACAGACAGCGGAGGCTTAGTAATAGGGAACCCTAAAAAGGAATCCGTATAGGATCACTTAGTAGTCCGTATGACAAGGCCCTTTTCCTCAGAAACGGCTTGAGGAATCAAGTTTGAATATAGCGAATACTGGGCAAATTTATTATTATTATTTAACCTTTATTTCCTTACTAATTACAGTAGAATAAAATAGAATAATTTCTTATTGAAATAAACTAAATTAAGTCATACTAATTACAGTTAATTTTTTTTTTTTTACCGCGATATTAAATTTTTATTCCCATTGAAAAATTAAAAAACAACAGTAACGTTAGATATTTAATCGTTTAACCTAAAGTTAGTATTTAAACAAAAAGTATTTATTTTGAGATAGCTGAATAATTTGAATCGGACCTCAAAATTCACCAAACTTTCTTATTCTCCAGAATAAAAAAAGCACCAGCTCTACCAGGAATTTTATTTTCCTTTCCATATTTACTCTTCAACAATAGTGGTGATTTATTCGCGAGTAGATAAATTTATGCCTTTGAGTCTATTCCATCCAATGGTTTGAGCTGTGCGTTGAAAGATCAATCCGTCAATTACCTTTTCCTTTTTTTTAGATAAGGTGAAACATCAATATAACTTATTCCTGATATAACTGCTAATTTGCTCTCAAATAAAATTTATTCCATGTTTCTTTCCATACAGAACCCTCGGTGCGCGAGTCTGACTCGGACTTTCTTAACGTTAAAATTACATAATACATTGTATGATTTTTTCCAGCTGTAATTGCGTTACATGGTCCATTATAATTACTTTAATCATGCTTATCAGAATGTGATCTGCCATTTTGTGGCGGCGGCCATCTTGGACCGATTTTCATCAAACATAGCTATAAACACTCCCGACTAATTCACCTTTCAAACAAAAAAAAAAGACGTGTGGCACTCGGGGACTGCCGCGGTAAAGCTATTGCATAGCATTTTTTATCAACGTCATCTAGCGGTTCACCGTAGAGGAGTCCCGTGTCAGGTTATTTTCGTTACGGAATTACTGGATTCGGTCTCCACGCTGGCCCGCGATAGAAGCTATGAAATAGCTTAAAAAAAACAAAATCAAAATCGGTTCATCAATTCGGCTGCTACGATGCCACAGACACACACACACACACATACACTCAGTCACGTTAAATCTATAATACACATTTTACATTACTCTACTTTGGCAGTTGGGTAACAAGTCGGAGCCTTCTCCGTTCTACATCATTATAAAGAGATCACACGCTTAAGAGACGACGAGTAGAGCTAGAATTGTCAATGAGAGCCCTAGAAAAAGATAAAAGCAAAGCACGCATCTCTCTCATCAGAGAAACAAAGAAGTTACCTAGTAGTTTACTACTGCCAAGCGACTTATTACCATCGCAATGCGGTACGATTCCGTGTAGATTCCGTCATATTACGTAGTGTATGATAGATATTGGTCTAATGGTAAACAAGTTCGATTATGGGTGACGAGTCTCGGGTTTCAACATTCCAAAAAATATATTGGTTTTTCTGTCAAGAAATTCTCAGTAGGTAGGTACTCGTCCGGAGTTAGAAAGTAGTGGCGTTTGAAGTCGGTTTTTTAAAAAGATTTTCATTTATTTTTATTTTATTTCCCATATTCAAGGGTTTCGGGATAAACGCAACTAAGCGACTCCCATTGTCTCCGTGGGCTTTTGAAATAGTCATAATCTTCCCTGCACACAGCCTCCTTAAGGCTGACCGTCCACACCAACGCTATTATTTTTATATTTTTTTGTAGCGCGGTTAGAACATTTTTCAAAAAAGGGTAGTTGAGTTCTTCTACCTAGAAAACCTCCGTACCAAGGAGAAGTACCTAACCTACCTACCAAAGATACCCAAGAATTCTTCAGGGATCAAAAAGCTAACATCTTGACCAAATAATTGGCCATCCAAAAGGGCAATGCTTCCATTTGCGTTTTCCATGCATTTTGGGTACTATACCGCGCTGCCGGTATTAATAATTCAGGTTAGGTCATTTTATAAATTTTTAAGATATTTTATTTAGGTTTAAATTATGTTATTTAGAATGTTGTAATATAATTTGTTTTTTATCTATCTTTATAAATAACTATCATTATTTTAATTGATATACCTAGGCACATTAAACTTTTTTAACATGATTGTTCATAACACTACATACTAACTAATCTATTAAATAAAACATGACATCAGAACGATTTTTTTAACCAGACTTAATTTCTAGTCAGCTTAATTTTTCATTTTAGGTACTTATAAACTTAAAAATATGCAATTCTAGATCGTTAATCGATAAACTCAAAAACTTTTGTTCTAAAAACATATTTCCCGCTTTAATCAGTTTAAACAACCTGCACCAACTGCAACCTCCTTTTATGAGTACAACCTCTCATTAAGAATACGATTCGCAAACTCCCTTTCAAGCGCGATAATATCTCGCACTCAAGTCTTCAGCCATTCGATTTTTTTATCATTACAAACAAAAAAACAATTAAAAGCGATGTGTGAATTGGTACTTTCAAAAACATTCACAGCGTTTACAAAGCATTCATTGCAAACTGCATATTATGTCTTAAAATTGGACTCACGGAGGCATGTTCCTGGAGGGGTTGTGCCGGACAATGTAGACGTATCGTATTACATCTGTTTGCGGCAGTTTTGCAGCTCAGTGTGCGCTTAGCATTAGGACGCTACAATGTAAGGAAGGGCGTTGACCTCACGAGGTTATACTCGTAGCACCACTATTTGCCGAAACCTGTTCGTTTTGTAGTTTCAAATAAGTAGTTAGTTTATTTATTTATACTTAATATTTATTTTTAATCGACTTCCAAAAAAGGAGGTTCTCAATTCGTCGGAATATTTTTTATTTTATTTTTTATGTATGTTCCCCGATTACTCGAAGACGCCTGGACCGATTTGGAAAATTCTTTTTTGTTTGAAAGCGTATATACTTCCCAGGTGGTCCCATAGTCATCAAGTCAAGATCTGATGATATGATCCTGGAGAAATCGAGGAAACTCTTCAAATTTTATAGGCACATTCGATATACTTTGTAGTGGTGTTTGAAGTCGGTTTTGTTAAAAGAATATTTATGTTTAAATTATATATTAAGCCTAGGTTAAGACTTTTACCTACTTTTCAGGATATCTAGGCTTCGATCCTATTTGGCACGCATCTCTGACTTTATACATGTGCATTTTAAGTTTAACTAAATATCACTTGCATTAACTATGAAGGAAAACATCCTGAGGAATCTTGCATGCCTGAAAGTTCTCCGAAATGTTCGCATAGGTGTGTGAATTCAAAGAAAATCCAAAGTTATTTTTGTGGCTCTTATGTAACGGTTCGGAAAGCAATTCGCACTTGGCCAGCTTGGTGGACCTTAACTTGACCAGTATTTCCAATGTTTTATATTTAAAAAACAATGACAGTTCCTTGATTAATAATAACAAGGCATCCGACACTAAAGAAAAAACAAAGCAAAAGTAATATAAAAAAAGTTTTAGAAAAACAAAAGGTCTTTACAGCGACGTATTAAGATGTCCAAAAAAATTATCAAGGATTACAAAGTTATCCACCCACACACACGCACAGCACACGGTTTTGGCATTTGCTGCCTTCTACACCCTGCGACTAAGCCAGGTCGCACTGATAAAAGCATGTATGCTTGCGTCAACTTCGTCGGTTGGTAGGTTGATTATGGTTTTAATCATTAACAGGCCTTATCATCTTTCGGATACCGAACACTTGACCTTTATACTCCTACTTAATATTATAAATGCAAAAGTTTGTGAGGATGGATGTTTGTTACTCTTTCACGCCACAACGAAATTTGGAATGGAGATAGCTCATACCCAGGATTAGCATTTCACACATAGGCAACATTTTAATCCGGAAAACTAAAGAGTTCCCACGGGATTAAAAAACCTTAATTCACGCGGACAAAGTCGCGGGTAGTCTAGTCGTTATACTTAAGACCGATAAAAACGCTTCTTCCCATTTTTCAATTTAATTTTTTTTAAGATGTCAGTATTAAAAAGTATCAATTGCGTTGCACTTCAAACACGACAGATTTATGTTATCATAAATCTACCTTTTTTTACAAGCTGAGCAAAGTCAAAGTACGCTATCAGACTCAAATTCATCGAGGTCTTTTCATCTTTCATCTTGCTAGCCTATCGTTGGACATAGGTCTCTTCATATTATGTTATCCCATTTATTACGATGTTGTGCCAATCTTATCCAATTCCTTCACACGAGCTTGATGATGTCCACTTACAAAGTTGGAACATCTGAAGGTGCTGTAAGAAGTAACGCACACATTTACGTCGTGGCCAAGCATGCGTGCAGGCTCGGCACGCGCTGTCTTCCCATGGACAGAGATTTTTCTTTTTTTTCATTTGGGATTTGTGCCAACGCTGTCAAAGAAATTCACTTCAAAAGATTTCTCCCTAAACAAACCTGCATATCTCGATTTGGATAATGAATATGCCAAAAAGTAATACAAAGAAACGCTTCGATTTGAAATACTAAACTGTATCTTTCATGTTCACGCACTCTAACAGACTGTATTTTTCTATGTATAACAATTTATATTACAATTTTATTTTATTTGTCTATCTGATATAGGAATTCTCCATCTCTTTATGGTTATTACACAGGTTATTCCACAGTTAATGAATTCCTTAATGACAAAGTTGCTTGGAACCAATCTGCTTTGCTTCAGCTGTCCACAAGATAGATAAGCCACATATTGTAACATATTTTGTTTTAAAAAGAGCGACTGCTGAGTTTCTTGCTGGTTCTTCTCAGCAGAATTTGCATTTCGAACCGGTGGTAGATTCTCGACTTGTCATAAGAGCCACAAGTTGGTCTACATGAAATATATCATTTTGAAATTGAGTTTATGAAAATTATATTATTGAAAAAACAGGAACTTACACTTTTGAGAAGATACGTAGACACATGTGAACGCATAATTTTTTCAAAACTTCGCGGCCTATAAAAAATAATGTACCTTCAAAATATAAAAACTTCTTAACCTTTGGATCACAATTTGGTGAATGCCCTTCCCTTTTTATTATTTTTGCATTTCTTTTGCACATAGCAGAACCAAAGAGTTCCGACGATGCGACAAGTACGTTTATTAATATCATCATATGAAAATCGAGAAAATAGTCAACCCTCTCTGACTAGTGTCGGAGATCCTTTTAATAATCATACGCCGCTCTCAATAAAACCAGTAATTTGTTGCGCTTAGGTTGACACAAATCCTGTGCTTGCTATTTATTAGCATTGTATTAATTTGCATCTTAAACGCTTGTTCTCGAGAGATTAAGTCGCAATCAAACCAACAAATTTATTGCACGCCCTGTTTTTTTATTAGAAATTGTTCATTAAGTGACCAATAAAGAAAAACTGAAATTTTTCTCTCGATTCATGCATTTTGAGGAAAAGACGAATCCATTTACACGAATAAATTCAACGATTTTTCTTCGTCTTTTTACCCGACTGCGGGACGTAAAGGAGGGCAATGTGTCTATCAGTCTATATATGTATGTACGGAATCCTTACTAATTAATGTTATAAAATAAAATATACGAAAGTGTTTTTATTTCTCGGTTTCTTAGTTTGTCCTTCAATCACGAAGCAACGGAACGTTTTTGCATGGTTATAGTTGAGAATTTGGAGCATGTTCCAAATGACATGAGATGACACGGGATTTTTAAAAACTTCGCTCCAAGCAGACGAAGACGCGGGCAAAAACTAGTATGTGATACTAAAGGTACCCTACAGCACAGACAATATATTTAAAAATGTCACCAGATGTGTTTTTAAGACTGCTCTCAATTTAATTTCGTCCGATTCAAGAAAAACAAAATTAAAATCCATCAGATTCTATACGTGCCCTTTTTGAGTGCGTTCGAATATATAAAGCCGAAAAGCACTCGCACGCATGAAAGCTTTGAATGCACCGGTTTTTTGCAAGGTCTCAACCGCATCGTGGAGAACATTTTTGTTTCTTTGAAACCCTTAATCTTTAGTTGGAAACGGAGACGAAAGGGAAGGACAAAGTTTTAGTTTGTTATCGCAACTTTTGCTATTTTCGCAACTTTTTTTTTTTGAATTTTTGCCTAGGAACCCACCAAAAACGTGGCTGAAGATTATCACAACTAGGCTATCACAAAGAGATATTCCATTATTATTCTAAGACAATATTAGCATTTACAAGAAAGCAAAACGAGAAATGAAAAATGAAAAACCGTCTATGCTAATGCTGGGTAAAAAATGAGACTAACCGCATAAATAAAACCGCATTTTGGATAAAATTAAAACCAGTTTCATAATAGCCATCGTGAATGAATTGAAATGTGCGTGTATTGTTTATGCAGATATTATTATTAGTAGTGCTTAATTTTTTTGACAGACGGTAAGTCGGAATGTGGGTGGCGGGGGACCTTATTTGGTAGCAAATATTTCTCGCGCAACCAAACGTCCAGTGCAGATGGTGACTCTATGAACTCTATATTAGCTCTATGTACATACACAATGATTGTCTATGTAGACACGAGTTGTGTTGAGGCAGCCGTCTGCCTCAACACAACTCGTATGCCGTCATACTGGTTGTATCAAGGCCCATATTTTGCATTTGGCTATCGAGCGTTTATGACGCAATCGATAAGATAAATTGAAATGTTTGTTAATGCATACTACAAGTACGGAACCTTATTTATGAGGACCGCGAAACGGACCGCAGATCAGGTTTTTCGACCTCAGACGTTCAAGCGTTTCAAAGTCGTATGCCTTACAGTGTAAGCGTTCGTTGTCCTTCGAACCATAATGTCGATCTTGTTAAGGTAGGTAAAGTATAAGATAACCTGTCGATCTGAAAATAATGAAATTTTTTTCACACAGCACATTTTGGTCTTTATTTGTAGGGCTGCTATAAAACTTTAGGACCGCCTTTTTTGAACATTAAAAAATTTGCCAAAACTAGTGATGTATGGAGACAATTAGACTATTTTCAAACATTAAAGCGAATTGTTATGGAGTTTCACAAAAAGTTGAGAATAGATTGAGGACAAAGACATCGTGTCGACTACCAAAAACAGCTCGGAATAAAAATATGTGTCAGATAATTTAAAGTTTATACCTATCTGCTTTATTTATTTATTAAACACGTACAAGTCGAAATAAAAACTTAAATAAATAACTTAAATAAATTAAAACTACCACTACTTATATTTACAAAAAATACACGCCGTCCAAGTGGTCGTTTATGGGCATGGTGCCCAAAACACTGGCGCTATTCCCTCGTTGTATAGCGAGGCTTAGGCGTTGGGCTAAATAAGCGCCAGCTCTTTGGTCACCTGAGGCGTGGATCAGTCTTTCGGACACGACATTGATAAAATTCTTCGTGTCCGATGACCATGGGCCCAGAGTCTCAAAAGCAAGCGCCGCAAAAACGTAGTCCTTAGTAGTAGTAAACTTTTTTTACCTATCTGCTTAGCTTAGTTCGTCGAAAAGTCAAAATATGGCACTTCATTTATTGATTTTTACCTAAGGCCACGCGGACAAAATCGCAGGCATCAGCTACTGATAAGGCTTTTTATGTTAGCAATGTTTCCTACAGAAAAAGTATGGCATAATTTTTAATCCTGTCATACCAACTTACTTTTAGTTTCGTGTCCAACCAAGCATTTAGTGGCAGTCATTTTCTATCAAACTAATTTAGGGTTCAATTAGGTACACCAAAATAATAACAGGTACATAATTTTTTTTATGAGAAATGAGAAACTACTACTGCTTAGTTTTAACCGTAGATCGGAATTTCTCTTTTAGTATGAGAGGATTTTCCTTTGGTTCTACTGTTCAGGCTTGATCAGTGATAAAGTGAGGTACAGAGCTAGTGATAAGCTCGTCGTTGGATGCGACAACCAACGCACAGGTTTACGCTGCTGAATGGGTGACCGACTTTTGATGTTGCTGAAACCTAAGAGTCAAAGTCGTCCTCGGATAGAGCCTTATGAATAAGAAAGAATTACGGGAAGCAACCGCATTACAAGACCTAAAGAACTAAAACTTAAATAAAACCATTACGATTTTAATGTACCTACTTAATGGTAATCCAAGAAGAGGGATACATTTATTTATCTATATATATAAAATTCAAAGTCCTGACTGACTGACTGACTGACTGACTGAGATATCAACGCACAGCCTAAACTACTGAAGTTAGAAACTTGAAATTTTTACAGTTGGTTCCTTTTATGACGTAGGCGCACACTAAGAAAGGATTATTGGAAATTCCACCCTTAAGGGGTTTAAATAGGGGATGGAAGTTTATATGAAAGCCCGTCATTTTTCAAGCTGTTTCCATCAAAGTTGGTATTAGAGCTTTCAGTTAAAAGTAAAGAAGTACGTGTGTCACAGTTTTTGAAAATTCCACCCCAAAATCTAATTCCACGCGGACGAAGTCGCGGGGGCAAAAGCTAGTTACGATATACATACAGAGATGGGTGTGCTATTACAATGTCCGTATCATATTTCCCAGGCTTGGTAACAAAACATCTTTAAACTAATATGTAGCCAGTTATTGCCCCACTGAACCTCAATGACCTAAAGAGTAAGTCGATTGTTATCAAATAGAATCGTAGTTACACGAGTCACGACTCATATCGAGTCATATTCCACGAAATAATACTAACTAGTAAACAAAATTCACGGTCACGGCAGCTTTACAAAAGCTAAGTAGGTTCTCACTGTTCTCACATTTGAGAGCTTCTGGAGGGAATCTCTTGCTTAGAGATAAGCTACCCTTGTGCATGTCCTTTAAATGTTTATGTTTTATGGTTTTGTTATCTGATACTAAATAAATAAATAAGTAGGTATTAGGTGTGTTAATAAAAAAATCACGTATTATCGTGATTTTTTTTTATATTATTATATTATTTTATATAAATGCAAAAGTCTGGTTTTCACGTCCCATCCGTATAAAATTTTGATAGAAATAGAAATAGAAATAGAAATATTTTTTATTCAAATAAACTTTTACAAGCACTTTTGAATCGTCAATGAATCTACCACTGGTTCGGAATGCCTTTCCTGCCGAGAAGAGCCAGTAAGAAACTCGGCGGTTGCTCTTTTCAAAAAAAATAAAAATTTTACAATTGTTATTGAACACAGGATAGTTATTACTGTCTTATGAATCACTGGAGCGAATTATATCCACGCTTTTTTATCATTTACATAGTCTTCAATTGTATAATATGCTTTTTTCATGAGAGCAGATTTAATTGATTTCTTAAACTTGTGTAGAGGCAAGTCTAAGATCGACTGTGGAATTTTATTGTAAAACGTCACGCCCATTCTCATAAATGTCTTTTGGACCCTCTTGAGGCGGAGCCCACGAAACATGAGCCTATTTGGATTTCTACTTGGTCTATCGGACAAATCACTCTTTTTTTTGTAACTCAAATGATGAGATTTTATACGAAAATAGTACTAACGCCACTCCATTCCATCTTTGTTATGAACGGCGGTTTGTCCTCGAACGTGATTGGTTGACACTTGCGTCAAAGGAACCGCCGGCGACGCGCGATGTTCACTGACGTAATATTCGAGCGCATTTTTGTAGATGGAATTATATAGGAAAGGCATATGGTTGCCCGCGACCAGATAAGCAAAGCTCAAAGAGTGCCGAAAATTTTCCGAGAAACTCTATGTAACTGAGCGATAATCCGCACTTGGCTATAGTTAAAATTTCAATAACCCTTGTCGCCAGACGCCAGTCGCCACCCGCATGCCGTCTGGACAGTGTGTCAAGGTCGTTAACAATGTTGCAGGTTATTGTCCTGCTCTACTGGACTAATGACTGATGAATACTGAACGAATGTAATTAAATCAATAGGATTATTGGTACTACTCGAAGAGTTACAGCCATTGCGTGAGGCTAAATCAATAAATTCTTGAAGTGAAACACTTGTATAATTATCTATGACTACCTGTTGCCTGTGACTTCGTCCGCGTCAATTTCTGTTATTATGATAAGTGTGATGTTATACCTATAGCCTAAAGCGTTCCTCGATAAATGGACTATCCAACACAAAAATAATTTTTCAATTTTTAACCAGTAGTTCCTGATATTAGCGCGTTCAAACAAACAAACTCTTCAGCTTTATAATATTTGTATAGATTAATATTGGAGAGGGAGAGAGAGAACTATCATATTTTTTGGACGTATTTGTTTGTACTTGATTGTTATGGCGGTGTCATCTGCATCTATCATCTGCAGTCGAACCTGGTAACCACTAGACCTACGAGGCAGTTTTAAGGTTGCGTCAACGACCCAGTTGACGCAACCTTAAAACTGAACAAACGAGACAGTTGCCCAGAGTACCTTCCCAGTGGGAAAGAAGGGCTTGTACATAGGCAAGGATCTATAGGACTTAACGTCTTAAATGTTTGATACTAAATGCTACGGAACTAGGGTTGCCAGATTTTTTTTCAGCCTATAAGGGAAAATGGTTAAATATGCGAAAAAATACGGGATTTCAATTTTTTACCCGGGACAAATAAAAAAACAAAATTATTTAGTGTAATTTTTTTTTTGATATTTTTTCGAGGATCAAGTCAGTTTTAACATATTTTTATTCGTTTTAACATATCTGTAAAAAATCAATACAATTTTATTATAACCGTAATTAAAAACGGTGATCAACTCGCTTTTTTACGAACGTTGCGTTTGTGAATACTTGGATCGATATCATAATGAAAAACGAAGTACGGTTCAAATACGGGACAGAGTGAGTCCCGCCGGGACATTATAAACTATGCCTAAAATACGGGATGTCCCGGGAAATACGGGATGTCTGGCAATGCTATACGGAACGTAGCCGGCATAGTCCGTCACATCATATAAGTGTTCTGTCGGCATAATCACAAGTCGACTCCCGACGACGAGGCGTGTCAAGGTCGTTAACTCTCGTCGACAATGTTGCAGTTTCTTGTCCCACTGAACGACTGGTTTGATCAATACGATCCGACGTAAATATTCGGGTGGTCTAGTTTTTCCGTCCCACCTATTTATTATACGGGCGATTTGATATTTATTTTTCGAACTGGCCGATGCCCGCGACTTGGTCCGCGTGCATACATAAGTCATTTTCATTTATTAATACATATTACGTTCTAATTTCTATGTGTTATTATAACTCTACTTATTACTCTTACTTATTTTTTAATTTAATTAAATCATAGGGACACATTGAAACGTCGTTGGGGCACAGCATTGGAATGGCAGAGAGTGACGTCCAAAAAATTCGTCGAAAAAAAAATATAAATTTTGGATTGTATAATAATACTAGCGGACCCGACAGACGTTGTCCTGTCTTAAGTTTTTTTTACATCCTCTTTGACGAAATTGGCAGCACGCATTCTGTCAATGTTATGTCAAACGCCATAAGGTTACATCAAAAAAGTTTGAATTCTAAAAGCGGTTACATTAGAAATAATTTAATATGGTGGTTAATATTTCTTAAATTTTCTAATTTTCCGCGCAATTTTCTTAATTTTTTCTTTCATAAGAACCTTCTCCTAACAATAACAAACACAATAAAAAAAGAATTAGCGAAATCGGTCCAGCCGTTCACGCGTGATGCGCTTACCAACACATTAAGCGATTCATTTTTATATATTAAGATATACTTTATCAAGTAAGAATCGTTTTAGACATTGAAAAAACGCAATGTCGCTTTCTATCGCTTTATGTTATCTGTGATACCTATTATGTTTAGATTGTTTAGATTGCACGCGGCTTCGCTCGGCCTTTCAAACACCTAGGTATTTTACTTCCTTAGGGGTTGAATTTTCAAAAATCGTTTCTTAGCGGATGCCTATGTCCTGTATGGCAAACAGTCCGATCTGTCCAGGGGTTTGAGATGTGTATTAATAGATCTGTCAGTCAATCAGTCAGTCAACTTTGTCTGTTATATAATTATTTAATATTTAAAATTGAAAACAGCCATGTTTTGACTTTTCTACGAATTGTAAATGAAGCCTATATGCTGTCCCAAAATAATCTAGTTTTATTAAAATTAACAAATTAATTATTATTTATCTTAGGTAAAGATAAAAAAGGTATTATAATTATATTTGTATTATTGCAACAAGTTTTTAAATTGGGACCATAGATGTGAGGATTAAAAATAAATGTAAGTAGATACTAGGTTAATTTAATGGGCTAACTTGTTTTCTTTTTAAGATATTTCAATTAAAAAACAAGATCCTACCTAAGTAGGTTTCTACTGTAATAGTACAGTAAACTTTTTGTTGCTTTAACGTTGTTATAGTTTAATGGTAGATATCTCATTAACAACATTGTTGGCAGGTCATAACATTTTAATAAGAAAAAAAGCTAAAATATCAATAATGTACAAAATTAAAATAATTAATGCACACTTTATATGTTTTGTTAATATTTGGTAACGCAGAAAGATGTAATCTCAGCGACTAAAAATTATTGTCAACACTAATCCAATACTTGAAAAACTAAAAGCAAAATAAAAAAAAATCCGCCTATAAAAAAGAAATAGGTAGGTACATTAGCGTTTCGTTCATTTCGTTGTTTTACTAAAAACACAAATGTGAAAACCCCGTCAAAATCGGTTCAGTCGTTCCAAAGATGTCAAGCAAACCGCTCATTTATACGTTCTATCGCAGACAGATGCTTATCAAAGTATATTTATTTTATTAATATAGACAACAAAATAGGAATAAGAGACAGGAAACGGGTATGCACACTGATATACGCTCAAGGTAGGCCGGCCGTATAATTAATGTGTTAATATTGAGCTATACCTATTATGTATCTTAGACTGAACTGTAGGGTTAGTATAAGACTAGCTTTTGCCCCCGCGACTTCGTCCGCGTGGAATTAGATTTTGGGGTGGAATTTTCAAAAACTGTGACACACGTACTTTTTCATTTATAACTGAAAGCTCAAGTACCAACTTTGATGGAAACAGCTTGAAAAATGACGGAGTTTCATACAAACTTCCATCCCCTATTTAAACCCCTTAGGGGTGGAATTTCCAATAATCCTTTCTTAGTGTGCGCCTACGTCATAAAACGAACCAACTGTAAAAATTTCAAGTTTCTAACTTCAGTAGTTTAGGCTGTGCGTTGATATCTCAGTCAGTCAGTCATGCAGGACTTTGAATTTTATATATATAGATTTAATTCGATTGATCGTATTCGCATTCGATGAATTTGCTCCAGCTTTTAGGGTTCCGTAGTAAAACTACAAGGAACCCTTATGATTTCGCTAAGTCCATCCGTTTGTCCGTCTGAGCGTCTGTTAGCAGCATAGCAGATAGACTTTTTGTACTAAAGATTACCCATTAGAATGGTTTTCGTGAGAAGGTATAGATGATGATGGAGGATAAATGATGATGGAGGATAGATGATGTTCGAGGAGGCGGATCTGGTGATAGAGCAGCAAACTGGTAACAGGATATCGTCCGTAAATAGTCCGGACTCCGACCATTCACATGTCGAGAGTATTTTAAATTTTTAACCGACTTCCAAAAAAGGAGGAGGTTCTCAATTCGTTGGAATTCTTTTTTTTTTTTGTATGTTCCCCGATTACTAGAAGGCGCCTGGGCCGATTTGGAAAATACTTCTTTCGTTTGAAAGGGTATACTTCCCAGGTGGCCCCATTGTTATTAGTTCAGGACCTAGTGATGGGATCCTGGAGAAATCGAGGGAACTCTTCAAATTTTATAGACACAAGTAATTTATTTACGTGTCATACATACAGTTGCTTTATTGAGATAAAGATAAAAATAATATCAATTTTTGCAATCAATTCGACCAAGTGGTGGCTTACGCAAGCGTGGAGTAAGGTGGGTACATTCAATGCGACAGCGAGCAGCGAAACCTGTAAAGGTTTTTGTTATGGATGGCACAGGACAAGTTCCACATTTCATCGGCGCAGAATCAAGGCCGCTTACAATGTTGCAGGCTCTGCTCAAAAAGCTACGATCCCCCTTGGGCTACATAGAGCCCGCCTTGCCACCAAAGTGGACCGCCGGGCCAGAAAAATAAAATAATAAAAATTCTCCGGACCGAATTTCATCAATCACGTCATGCGTGGTTCAGATATCTTGAAGAAACAGTGGACGTTGGGGTTCCAAGTTACTCAAATGGCAACTTCGCACTGGAAAACGTAGCGTTGGAAGCGTTGGGCGAACGAACTCGAAAGCAACGCTGGCAGCCATTGTATAGAAGACTAGTAGGGCGCGTGGGTGCGCGGCTCGCTAAAGCGAACCGCGGTTTTTCTGTCCACCAAGTAGACCTTCGGGTTTTGATCATCTTTTTCCAAGAAACCACTCTTCCATCTTTAAAAGTCTCCGACGAAATTTGTACGGCCGCCATCTTGAATCCGCCATTTTGGTGTTTTTTTTCAGCTCACTGCTAATTGGATGAGGTTTCGAGTGACTTTTGTTTGAGCAGCCCCCACCTATCTTTAATATCCTGGCTGTGCTCTTCACCCGTCTTCGAAATCCTCAATCATCAGTTCCCTCCATATTTTTTATCCAAATGAATTTTTGTCCTCTATACGAAACCATCAGCGGAAAGGAACGTATCAAATCCTTGCATACATTTTATATGAAAAAAAAAAATCCGCCATCTTGAATTTTTTTCTATTCATCACGTAGACCATCAGGTCTTGATCATCTTTTTCCAAGAAACCACTCTTCCATCTTTCATAGTCTCCGAGATAGACACCGACGAAATTTGTATGGCCGCCATCTTGAATTCGCCATTTTGGAGGTTTTTTTCGGCTCTTTGCCAATTGGATGAGGTTTCGAGTGACATTTGGTTGAACACCCCCCACCTATCTTCAATACCCTGGCCGGTGCTCCTCACCCGTCTCCGAAATCCTCAATCATCAGCTCTCTCCATATTTCTCCTCCGAATGAATTTTTGTCCTCTATACGAAACCATCAGAAATTTTGAAAAGGAACCGTAAAAAGTCTTGCATATATTTTGTATGAAAAAAAATAAATTCCGCCATCTTGAATTTTTTTTCTATTCATCAAGTAGAACTTCGGGTTCTGATTATCTTTTTCCAAGAAACCACTCTTCCATCTCTTATAGTATCCGAGATAGACAAAGAAGAAATTTGTATGGCCGCCATCTTGAATCCGCCATTTTGGAATTTTTTTTCAGCTCTCTGCCAATTGGATGAGGTTTCGAGTAACATTTGGTTGAACACACCCCACCTATCTTAGATACCCTGGCCGGTGCTCCTCACCCGTCTCCGAAATCCTCAATCATCAGCTCCCTCCATATTTTTGTTCCGAATGAATTTTTGTCCTCTATGCGAAACTGTGAGTGAAAAAAAATTTTTCCATACAAAATTTTACAGGAGAGGTGATCAATCAGTCAGTCAGTGAATCAGCACGAGTAGCTATATATATAGTAACTAGTAGGGCGCGTGGGTGCGCGGCTCGCTAAAGCGAACCGCGGTTTTTCTGTCCACCAAGTAGACCTTCGGGTCTTGATCATCTTTCTCCACGAAACTACTCTTCCATCTTTCATAGCCTCTGAGATATACATCGACGAAATTGTATGACAGCCACCTTGAATCCGCCATTTTTGTATTTTTTTTTCAGCTCATTGCCAATTGGATGAGGTTTCGAGTGATTTTTGTTTGAGCGCCCTCAACCTATCTTCAATACCCTGACCGTGCTCCTCACCCGTCTCTGAAATCCTCAATCATCAGCTCCCTCCATATTTTTCATCCAAATGAATTTTTGTCCTCTATACGATACCATCAGCGGAAAGGAACGTATCAAAGTCTTGCATACATTTTATATGAAAAAAAAAAATTCGCCATCTTGAATTTTTTTCTATTCATCACGTAGACCATCGGGTCCTAATCATCTTTTACCAAGAAACCACTCTTCCATCTTTCATAGTCTCCGAGATAGACGCCAACGGAATTTGTATGGCCGCCATCTTGAATCCGCCATTTTGAATTTTTTTCAGCTCCCTGCCAATTGGATGAGGTTTCGAGTAACTTTTGTTTGAACACTTCCTACCTATCTTCGATACCCTGGCCGTGCTCCTCACCCGTCTCCGAAATCCTCAACCATCAGCTCTCTCCATATTTTTCTTCCAAATGAATTTTTTTCCTCTACGAAACCATCAGAAATTTTGAAAAGGAACCGTATTAAAGTCTTGCATATATTTTGTATGAAAAAAAAATCTGCCATCTTGGATTTTTTTTTCTATTCATCACGTTGACCATCGGATCTTGATCATCTTTTTCCAAGAAACCACTCTTCCATCTTTTATAGTCTTCGAGATAGACACCGACAACATTTGTATGGCCGCCATCTTTAATCCACCATTTTGAATTTTTTTTCAGCTCCCTGCTAATTGGATGAGGTTTTGAGTGACTTTTGTTTGAACACTCCCCACCTATCTTCGATATCCTGGCCGTGCTCCTGATCCGTCTTCAAAATCCTCAACTATCAGCTCTCTCCATATTTTTCCTCTAAATAAAATTTTGTCCTCCATACGAAACTATCAGAAATTTTTAAAAAGAATCAATTTAAGTCTTGCATATATTTTGTATGGAAAAAAATAAATTGCGCCATCTTGAATTTTTTTTCTGTTCATCAAGTGGACCTTCAGCTCCTGATCATCTTTTGCCAAGAAACCACTCTTCCATCTCTAATACTCTCCGAGATATACACCGACGAAATTTGTATGGCCGCCATCTTGAATCCGCCATTTTGAAGTTTTTTTTGGCTCTCTGCCAATTGGATGAGGTTTCGAGTGACATTTGGTCGAACACCCCCCACCTATCTTCGATAACCTGGCCGGTGCTCCTCACCCGTCTCCGAAATCCTCAATCATCAGCTCTCTCCATATTTTTGTTCCGAATGAATTTTTCTCCTCTATACGAAACCGTGAGTGAAAAAAAATTTTTTCATACAAAATTTTACAGGAGAGGTGATCAATGAGTCAGTCAGTCAGTCAGTCAGTGAATCAGCACGAGTAGCTATATATATATTAATACCTATGTCCACCAGTCACACGACTATCAAGGTATCAGTTTGGTAACAGCATTGACTCTTTGGAGCTCAAATCAATGGGGTGTAACACCGTCAACTTCCCAACTCCGGGCTGTCACTGAGAATTTTCTTTTACAGAAAAACCTTCACGCTCGAGCCATAATCCAGAAAAATATAATGGAGGTATCGTCTACCTGTGCGTATTATTGATTGGCTCTTATATTTTGCAATATTTTAAATCGACTTTTCAAATTAGTTGATATAAATCTGGCACCCCTCGTGATTTGAAGCCTTATATACGGCAGATTTTTAACCCGAGACAATAAAATATAGTCATGTAGTAATGCAATCTCAAAATCGCGGGGTTTTTTAATCAAATAATTTGAGAAGTCGCATCCAGTATGAATGATACATTAGACGTTATGCATTTCAGGATTTCCTGGCATTTCGAGATTTATTTTTAAAATAAAAATTTTAAGGAGCCGGTTTGATAGTTTTGTAGCATAGTAACTTTAGGTTTTGCATCCGAATATCTATTGTATTATCATGTATTGTACGAGTATATAATTATTGTACATTAAGTTTAAAAAAAATGTACAATATATGCGTAAGTATGGCAATTACTCACCTTAAGACTGACACTTTACCACCCACTGAGCTCCTAGCACATGATACAAATACGCAAACGGCAATTGATGCTGTGAATTCATTTTTTGTCAACATAGGGAAGGAATTAGCTACTCCGCTTCTTCTCCAATATAAGCAACTCGACTCATGCACTCTTTCAAATCCTGATGACAATATCCTAGGAAACTCTATGGGACTCCTAGATGTAGATGACCTTGAGTTAAACTCAATAATTATGGGACTCAGAAATAATTGCGCTGTTGGCTGGGATGGCATACCTGTTAATCTATTGAAACCTGCGCGACACGTCATTATCCCTGCCCTAAAGCATGTAATTAATCTCTGTTTTCGCCAAGGTGTCTTTCCCAATGTATTTAAAAGAGCATTGGTGCATCCTGTCCACAAGAGTGGTGATAGAAACAAGGTAACAAACTATAGACCCATATCAGTCCTTACAACACTTTCAAAAGTAATGGAGAAAACTTTGAACAATCGATTGAACAGTTTTTTAAACAGACAAAATATTCTTGCTGATAGCCAGTTTGGCTTCAGGAAGGGTATGTCTACAGAAGATGCTCTCAACTTATTAACTGATCTAATTGTTGATAATATTGAAGAAAAGAATAAAGTGATAGGCTTGTTCATCGACCTCACCAAGGCTTTTGATACCGTTTCTATCCCGATTCTTGTGGACAGGCTGGAAGGCATTGGTATAAGGGGAAATACACTTGATATCTTCAAAGATTACCTCACGCAGCGTACTCAGGCTGTCAAAATTGGTTCTCACGTTAGCCGGGAGGAGTTTGTCACCTACGGAGTTCCGCAGGGAAGCGTGCTCGGTCCTACCTTATTTCTTATATACATAAACAATTTGTGTAAGCTCTCTATCCCAAACACAAAAATAATATCTTATGCAGACGACACAGTTTTGCTTGTTCATGGAAAGGATTGGGACCGAGCCCGCTACCATGCGGAACGGGCTATTGGTATAGTTAGTACGTGGCTCACGAATCACCTACTCACGCTTAACCACATAAAAACCAAATACATGACTTTCTCGGCTAGCGAGAGGTCACAACCAGTGGATACATTCTCACTAAAAATTCACAAGTGTCAGACTGCGAGTAGTAACTGTGGATGTCCTAACCTTGATCGGGTATCTGAAATCAAATATCTAGGCATCAATGTTGATAAACTATTACGCTGGAATTCACACATTAACTTGCTCACTCAAAGGATCAGGAAAATTACCTACATCTTTAGAAAGATTACAAAAACGGCTGATGATGATGTTCTGAAGGCGGTGTACTTTGCTTTGATCCAATCTCAGATCGTTTATGGTATATCAGTGTGGGGTGGTTCCTTTGTCACGTTGATGCTCCGCCTTGAAAGAGCTCAAAGAGCTGTACTAAAAGTAATTTGCAGGAAACCTATGCGACATCCTACTCACCTTCTTTATAAGGAATGCTCAGTTCTAACAGTTCGTCAGTTATATTTATTAAATTTACTGCTACGGAAACATGCCGATATCTCAGTCGATATTAATCAGGTACCTATAAAGCGCACAATACGTAATGTTTGTTCAGTGAAGCAATATCGGACCGCCTTTGCAAATCGCCATAGCTTTGCTCTTGGTGCACGCCTTTATAATAAAGTTAACAAGATCCTTAATCTGAGTACTGTTAACAAGAGGAAGTACAAGACTACACTAACATCATGGCTTAAATCCCTTAATTATGATAAGACAGAGGAACTACTCAAATTCTTCAAGTGAACTGTATATTTATAAGATATCACACGCTTTATGACTAATAACTCTCACGTAATACACTCACTCACTAACACGTACACGCACATGTACGCATACGCACACACACACACACACACACACACACACACCCACACACACACACACACACACACACACACACACACACACAAACTCACTAATACTCACTCATTAATAAATAAATATTTATATATACATAATGAAATTGTTAACCATATTAATTTTGTACGTAACTTATAATCTATTTTCTTTAATTAAAATCTATTTGTAATTTATGTTTGTAATGGTCCGGAGGAAGGTGACGACACTCGTAACACAAGTTTACTTAGTACGAGTGTCTAAGCACTCCTTTGTACTAAAATATTATAAAGTGAATTTTTTGTAGTAATAATTAAGGAGTAAATCTGTAAAAAAATCTATTGAAATGAATAAATAAATCTAAATCTAAATCTAAATTAAAATAATGACTACGTGCTGCTACTCGTATATACCTATTAAATATTTTGTGGCACTATGTAGTCAAAAAATACCCGCCAAGTGCGAGTTGGACCCGCACGCAGAGGGTTCCGTACCATATTTATAAGATTTAACACCAGCTGTTATAAACATCGAGCAAAGACAAAATTTATTGTTTGGAGACCCTCCTTGATTTTTTTTTATTATTGGTTGTTATAGCGGCAGCAGAAATACATTCTGTGCGAGTCAAGTGTCTACCTATTACGGTTCATGAGGTACAGCTGACAGACGGATGGACGGACAGCGGAGGAGGACGGACGGAAAATCAAAGAGTTCCCGCGGGATTTGAAAAACTAAATCCAGGTGGACGAAGTCGCGGGCCTCAGCTAGTATTGATAGTATCATTATGAATCAATAGCTTGACTTGATCATCAGATATAGGGAATGCAATCTCGATCTCGCGAGATCTCGTTTTCGCGAGATCTCGGCCTTTTTTAGCGAGATTGATCTCGGCCGAAAAAAGGGCGAGATCTCGCGAGATTAACGAGATTGCACTCGAGCATAAAAAAGTCTTATTCGAAGCGCGGACTGACACTGACGGAGTTGCGACCTGTCGGTTTCGTTCGGTGCGCGAATTAATTTTAAAATTACTAAAAGATTTGCGTTTGATATTAGAAGAGAAGACTGGTTGTTTTTTTCATTTGTTATTTCAAATTCAAAATTTATTTATTTCATGTAGGCCAACTTGTAGCTCTTATAGATCTATCACCGGTTCGGAATGCAGATTCTGCTGAGAAGAACCGGCAAGAAACTCAGCAGTTGCTTTTCAAAAAATAAAAAATATTTTTTTTTTACAATAGGTAACAAAACCAACATACACTGCCCTCGTAATTGAAAACACAGTAACGTGCTTCCACAGTGATTTGATTGAAACGTACGTCAAAGTTTACTACTTAGAAGTTTATTAAAAAATTATAGATAATTTTATTCATAAAAGTCTATTGAAAAAATTCGTTAAAATAAATGTTATCTTATAATACTTATAATTTTTATTATTTTTTTTTCTAATTTATTCAAATACTAGCTTTTTCACGCGGCTTCGCTCACGTTAAGTTCGATTTTTCAAACCCCTATTTTATCCTTTTACGGGTTGAATTTTCAAAAATCCTTTCTTAGCGGACACCTACGTTATAATAGCTATCTACATGCAAAATTTCAGCTTGATCCGTCCAGTAGTTTGAGCTGTGCGTTGATAGATCAGTCAGTCAGTCATTCAGTCAGTCACCTTTGCCTTTTATATATTTAGATTGTGATTATTTTCAAAAAAAAACACACAAAACTGCCAATCTCGCGAGATCTCGAAATTGGCGAGATCTCACAGTATTGTTATTTACAATCTCGCGAGATCTCGCTTGAGCCCCAATCTCGCGAGATTTGCATTCCCTAATCAGATAGTATGATTTTATGAGTCAATCACTTGACATCAAGTGACCTGCACGCCCGATACATACGCACGCTATGCCTACATATAATACAAATTCTTTTCAAAAAACCGACTTCAAACGCCACTACAAAGTATAAAAATAATTTTATTTTGTACACGTTTGTTGAAGTCGGGCGGCTTAAATAGAAACGATGAAACCGATACGCGATGCTCACCCTATTTCAATAAGCGCGTCTCTTATATGTCACCATAAGGTGAGCGTCGCGCATCGATTTCATCGTTTCTAGTTTAGTCAATTATCAAAAAAATCGCTTAAATCGGTCCAGAAACCCCGGAGTAATCGGTGGACATACAAAAAAAAAATACCGCCCGAATTAATAACCTTTTTGGAAGTCGGTTAAAAAAAGCAGCGAATTTTTTCCGACCATGCCATCAGCTGGCAACCCTAGTTTCTCTTATTACGGAACTGCAGTACACGTGTAAAATTATGGATTGAATCGATATCAAGGTCGCGCTACAATGTTGCAGCTCGTTGGTACTTGGCACTCGCTGCTCGGAGTGATATAATGACACTTATAATTCTGCGTGGCACGGATCGCGAAAATCTAAAGCGGTTACACGAGTTTCCAGATACTAAAAACGACTGGAATTTTCACCATATTTATAAATAGAACGATTGCTAAATAATTCGATTTACGCTTACGGATTAAAAAAATTTATAAAATACATAGCCATTTATATATAATTATACATATAATCGGTAGTAAGTACATCAATAAACCGAAAAATGTGTATCACGCAACGCGCAGTGTATGGGTTCCGTAGTTGCCCGACACTATACCTAATTATGAATACTTAAAAGGAAGTACATTTTATTTAATTTTCGTCATAAAATGTTTTTTTTTACATTTTAAAATAACATTACAAAACTATAACGCGCCTATATTAAAATTAACAGCAAAAACGTCACAGGATTTCAGTATGGAAATACGATTTGAAAAACTAAAACTTTTCTTTAATTGACTTAAACTAGAATACTTACTTGAAATTTTCACAGCATTAAGGGATCATTGACCTTCGTATTCAACATTTTCAACCTAATACCTAAAACCGTTTTTTTGAGAAAAAGAGATGTCTTGACACACAGACAGACGAACAACTAAGTGTACCGTTTTTTTTTTTTGGATCTGTAAAAACTACTTTAGAGCACTAAGGGTGTGGAATGGTTAAAAACGTCATTAGTTTTAAGCGTTTCTTTTAACACGTTTCTTCGAGATTTATTCCATTTGTTTACATTTTAACTCAGCTTAAGATAAAGATCATGTTATTCCATAGATAAAAAATATCATTATCATCATAAACACACCTTGAACGTATTATTTATGTAAATGAGTCTATGTAAATTTAATATACAGCAAGCATGCGAATTGGCGTAATCGATACAATATAGCAATATTCATTGGTGACACGCAACATGACGGTGTTATAATCAAGTTAATAATGCAAAATGTTCATAATCTAAAATATATATAAAAGTAAAAGGTGACTGACTACTGGTCTACCAACGTACAGTTCAAACCACTGGACGGTTCGGACACAAAATCGAACTTAGGTGTGAGCTAACCGCGGATAAAAGCTAGTTTAAAATAGAACTTGACTCGACATTTAGATCCAAAAGAGTCAAGTCGATCCGCAGTCCTGTTGCAGCGTGATCGGAGGACAAACCAACGAACAGACACTTTCGCATTATCAGTGCGGGTTCATTGCAATGTCAACAGTTCGCATGAGGTGTAGGCATGTACCTACCCGCTGACGTAACGCTCCTCGTGTGCAGTCAGTAGGCCAACAAACGGCAACATTGTTGAACCACCTTGACATTGCGTCACGTCATGATACATGCAAACCGGGCCAGACGGGGGCATACGAAGTTACTTTGTACACCCATTAATATATTAATCATCACGTCTCCACATTTTTAACTCCCAGCGGAAAAAGAGGGGCGTTTATAAGTTTGACGCGTGTATCTGTGTGTTGGATCTTCGGTCTGTCTGTGCCCTCGTAGCTCTCTAACTAATGGACCGATTTTGGTACGGTTTTTTCTGTTTGAAAAAATTCAAGTTTCTAACTTAACTCAGTGTTAAAATCTGAAAGGTATATACAGGAACTCTGCAATAAAACAGCGCACTAGCTAATTTAACACAATAATTACAATCAAAAGTAAATACAATCCTCAAAAGTTTCCGACCCACGGACGCGACTCGGCGGTGACTCGCACTTTGCATGTTATTACATTAATATATTGCTGCCGAACATGACAGCTATCGGCATACGGTATGGATGACCTGATTGTTTTCCCGAGTTTTTTCCAGACACTTATTTCCAGGATTAAACCAAAGCATTTGGATCCTTATAAAGGCCAATTAACAAAATGAACCAGTACGTTTAACATAAAGTTTTATCGGTTTTGACACTGCTTAATGAGCGTCAAAAAATTTCGTAACTTGTACATTATAAAAAACCTCGCTCGCGGGATCCGATAACAAATTCGATCGACGTTTAATTAACAGGATCAAGATAAGACAATAAAAGGAGAGGCTGTACATAATAGCCCAGCTACACCGAAGTACGTAGTGGCAGTAGCATTCTCAGAAAATATCTTTTACGTGTCCGGAAGTTATTCTGTTTATTTGTTATTAATTTACGCCTCAGACGTCAGAGATGTGGTGGTGGTGGCACCAGCAATTCCATCTTAAAATAACTTAAGAAAAACATGGGCAGTAATAAGGACTGCTGACAGTGGAAAGTGCCGACAGTGCCGAAGTGGAATTATATTACACTTGACAAAAAACATGACAGAACAAAAACATTCACATAACTGATAAGAATTTCCTCTACCAAAAAGCATTCAGCGCGTCTAAAGAAGTCACTTAAACAATAGAAAGCCATATTTCCAGAAATGAAGGCTCAATTGAGCATTTCTTGATACAGTTCAGTTGGTGGAAGAAAAAGAGTCAGAGGACGTTTAATTACTCAATTGACAGAAAAATTAAAAACGATGACTCAGATATCCGCGTCATCTTCGTCCGCGTGGAATTAGTGGTTTCCGAGTGGAATTTTCAAAACTGTGGCGCACGTATTTCTTTATTTTTAATCGGTAGGCAAAATACCGATTCAACTTAAAAATTACAAACTTTAAACCCTTATGTAACCCCCCTGGGGATGGAATTAAAAAAAAAAAATCCTTTCTTATTGGATGCCTACGGCATAAAAGAAACCTACTACCAAAATTGCAATCTTCAATTCCAATGGTTTAGGTTGTGCGTTGATATATTATTATTTAATCAGTCAGTCAGTCAGTCTTGAATTTTATATATTAAAATTTTTGAACTGGGAAGAAATTTTAAGGTCAGCATTTAACCAGATATAAGCTAACATCCTGGTTAGGTACTAAATGGGAGCGATTCGGTCTACCCACCGATGTCGGATCGGACAGTGAGAAAACACTTTCGTTCCATGGCGACGATGGCACCTTTAATATTTTCAGCCTAACACTGCCCACTTAAACGAAAGAAGCAAAAAAATCGTGTCGTGTCAAGAATATCA
Organism: Hipparchia sbordonii; assembly: GCA_038048805.1. Classification (NCBI taxonomy): domain Eukaryota; kingdom Metazoa; phylum Arthropoda; class Insecta; order Lepidoptera; family Nymphalidae; genus Hipparchia; species Hipparchia sbordonii. Next base: position 4,650,540 of record CM076111.1, on the reverse strand, counting down.
ATCAAGTAGCCTGCGGGATACCACTAATGGTAACTAAATACGAACATTTTACTGATCGTCAAGCATCGAAGCGATTACGGAGTCGAGAGAGAACTAAACAAGTAGCATTTTTACGAAAAAAAAGGCATTCTAAGGAAAAGTTGTTCTTACTTGGGCGCGGATTTTGATTTTGATTCGTATTTGAATAATAAGCAACTGATACAATGTTTCCATCGAAAAAGATGGAGCAACTCTTAACCGGAACGAAAAGGAGATTTTGTAATTGATTTCAACTAAGTAAATAACACATATTATGTAAGTTACGGAACTCTATGCTAAGGTCTAATACAAGTAGCATTAAAGTGTAAAAACACTGGTTAAAAAACCAACTTCCAAATAAAGATTCCTAAATTGCCACCGCCGGGAATCGAACCCGAGACCTCCCAGTTATAAGACCACAGCGCTCACCACTGCGCCAGGGAGGTCGCCAAAAAAAAATAAAGGATATTAATTAATTAATTTTAATTTTCTTTTATGTTTCATGTTGTGTTACAGAATTATAAAGTCTAAAACACATTTAAAAAAGTAAATAGTTTAAATAACTAGTGGTTCGCCCCGAACTGAGACCTCGCGATATCCCATAATTCCCAAAAGTTTTAATTATATATTGTAATAATTAACTTTTAACATTAGACGCAATAAAAAAATAATAGTTGAAATAAAACTGTTTTACTGACACAGCGCCATCTATTAGCATTATAGTGAAGCTATTAGCTTCACAATAATGCTAATAGATGGCGCATTAAAATTAAATAATTTCGTTTCTTTATAACATTTATCTAATTTTAGTATTTGTTGTTCAAGTACAGGATATAACTGAATTTTCAACCAAGTTTCACGTTCTAATATTCAGTAATTCAGAAGTTATAGGGCTCTGACAGACATTTAGACGGACACACTTCTCTGTCTAGTAGGCAAGCGCCCTAGTTGACTCAAAGAACTCGCTTCGCTCGTTCAATAAAATAGAGAGTTAAAAAATTTTGTCGAAATAAAATGTATGGGGAATGCAATATTATACACAAAATTTCTGAACGTTTCTTGAGACGATGAGTTGACGAAACGCCAATCCAATGCGTTCTATATTCAAAACACTTTTTCTCACTGAGTGAGCAAAAACGACTTTTGCTCACTGGTTTTGGGCAGCAAAGGCTCCCTTTTTGAGCTACAGAGGTGAAAACGAATGAGTCGCATCGGCGGCGCTTTGACGGTTTAATCAATTAGTCTCCTTTGTTCATTAATACCATCAGAAACATGTAACGGGGTACATAAATTAAAAAGAAAAAGTAAACGCTATTCCTATTACGGAGAGCAACACGCATGTTTTCAGGTTCTTTCGTAAAAACGCATGTATACGTGTTTACGATATAATATGGGTATGTTTATCTGTCGCTAGCTGCTGCCCGCGAATTCGGCCGCGTGATTTAGTTTTCAAAATTCCGCCGGAACTATTTGATTTTCGGAATAAAAAGTAGCCTATATCACACTCCAGGTCCTCAACTATACCCATGAAAAAATCACATCAATCCGTTGCTCTGTTGCAGCGTCGTTGATTTTCCGACATTGTGTAAATGCGTCTACACTCTCCAGAGCGCAAATTATCTATGTGCCAAGTTTGATCAATATTGGATTAGCGTTGTTTCAAACGAGATTCTTACAAGTTTTTGTAGGTTAGGCCCTGCAGTCCCGGTGACCATGTCTCCAACGCTGAGGGTGTCTTTTAAATTATAAAGTTAAATGTGTAGTTGTTAATTATACTTGAACTGGTTGAAGCCCGCGGCTTCGCTCACGTGGATTTAGTTTTTAAAATCCCGCGGGAACTCTTTCATTTTTCGGGATAAACTGTAGCCGTTGATCCGTTTCTTTTTGCGGCGTGATTGAAGTACAAATCAAGAAACCAACAAACAAACACACTTTCGCATTTATATATGTTAGTAGAAGAATTAAAATGGCTGAGTACGTCATCATCATCATCGTCATCTTCATCATCACCATCAGCAAACCATTAACGACCTCTCTGGCGCAGTGGTGAGCGCTGTGGTCTTATAACTGGGAGGTCTCGGGTTCGATTCCCGGCGGGGGCAATTTAGGAATTTATAATTTCTAAATTGTCTCTGCTCTGGTCTGGTGGGAGGCTTTGGCCGTGGCTAGTTACCACCCTACCGTCAAAGACGTGCCGCCAAGTGGTTTAGCGTTCCGGCACGACGGCGTGTAGAAACCGATTAGGGGTATGGGTTGAATTTACACTGCTATACCCCTTCCAAGTTAGCCCGCTACCATCTTAGACTGCATCGTCACTTACCATCAGGTGAGATCGCAGTCAAGGGCTATCTTGTCATCGAATAAAATAAAAAAAAAAACGACTCACTACTGGGCGCAGGTCTCCCTAGTTCCTATCCGCGCGGAATCCGCGGGCGTCTGAATTCGCTCTAAGTTCACAGTTGGTCATGTTCACGCGCAGGGAGCCTTTTTTGCCGCCTTGGGCGGGCAGACAACAATGTGGTCAGGATGACAGAAATGTCGATAAAATTTTATTTCTTTATAATGGCGATCAGTCAACCACTCGAACGGAGTGCAGTACACACATATTTAAACAGACTTAAGAATAAAATATGGCTATTGGCCATTAGTCTTAACTAAAGACTTTCATCGAAGTGAACTTCGTTTTGAGGTATGATCTTCTATATCTCTACAAATAAATAAAGTCTATTGTAGTCTCTGAGTCTACTTGAGTGAATTTGCACTTGTCCGTCCGTCTGTCAGAGCCTTATAACTTCTGAATTACTGAACGTAATTACTTCAAATTTAAATATAATATGTAAACTGATGGCCTTCAGCCGAATATTGCATAAAAAAAAATATAAAAAGCTTTATTTCAGGGGGGCTCTCATAGAAGCGTGTGTGAAGTAAAATTTTTTTTGTGTCGTAACATAGACTTGCGATGTATCTTTTTAAAGACAACTTTGAACAGAGTACAAAAATATCTATATTTTTTAAATTTTCTCTTAAAATTGACGAAATGGGGGGCTTTCAAAGTGGAGATTTAATTTGAGCCATAAATGTCAAAAACTACTGCATATAAGAACCTGAAACTTGGTTGTAAATTCAGTTATATCCCGTACTTGAACAACAAATACTAAAATTAGATAAATATTATAAAGAAACGAAATTATTCAATTTTTAATGCTGATAGATTCTATAGCTTCACAATAATGCTAATAGATAGCGCTGTATTTACCATCGGTAAAACCATGGTAAAACAATTTTGCGTCAACTATTATTATTTTTTATTGCGTCTAATGTTAAAAGTTAATTATTACAATATATAATTAAAACTATATTTTGGGAATTACGGGATACCGCGAGGTCTCAGTTCGGGGCGAACCACTAGTTTTAAAATATCATTTCAATAGTTTTCGAAACATTGAAAAAACGTGATGGTGTGACAATTAAGCAACTTATTAATGCCGTTATAAAATCGACGCCTCCCCCTATTAAAATGGGGGTAATAAAATAAGTTTTCCTTTTAATGTCTTCAACTAGAACTTCGAAATTCGATGCCGTAAAAGACGCCCGGAGTCCAGAGTGGCTCCACTTTACGAGCCTTAGTTCAGACGCGTGACTTTTTAGCGGAAAGCTCGATTTATGTGACGAATACGCGTTTACTGCACACAGTACGTTTATTGGAAATAGGTACTTTATCCTTTCTTTATACCTATATGGTTTTACGTCTCCGTTGTTAGGTTAGGTTAGGTTACATAATTGAACTATTTACTAAATATAAAAAAAATAGCAATCCTTACTAATATTAAAAATGCGAAAGTATGTTTGTTTGTTGGATTGTTGGTTTATCCTGCAACCACGCAGCAACGGATCGCCGGATTCTTTGCATTATAGTTGAACACTTGAACAATATTACAGACACAGAATCTTTTATCGAAAAAGGATTCCCGTCCGATTTTTAAAACCTAAATCTTAAGTTACTACCTACTAAGTACAAATGTAAATAAAGTGGGAGATCATTCAGTTTTTAATTGAGTCAATAGAAACTGGTCAAGTGCGAGTTGGACTCGCACGCGAAGGGTTCCGTATCATCGTACAGGTTGAGCAAAAACGACGAAAAAATCACGATTCTTGTATGGGGAGCCCCCTTTATTTTTTATTTTATTTTTATTATTTGTTGTTACAGCGACAATAGATATAGGTACACATTCTGTGAAAATTTCAAGTATCTACCTATTACGGTTCAAGAGATACAGCCCGCTGACAGACAGACGGACGGAGGGACTGACGGACAACGGATGCTTAGAAATAGGGTTTCTTATGCACCCTTTGGGTACAAAACCCTAAACACTGAAAAAAGTAAGTTACTTCGAAACGATTTTAAATGACAGATAAAAAGGCACCTTAACTCTTCGATTAACTACAAAGCTAAAACCTTTACTAAATTGCAAGTTATTACGAAGAAAACACAGCTATATGGTCTGTGCTAATTGCAATAGGCTGAAGTGTTTTACCGTCTTCTATCATTAAGGTCAAGTCACAAGTCTGCGAGCCAAACAATAAAGTGCAAGGAGAATTGTCAGCGCCTCACAACACAAGCACCAGGCACCATTTTGTCCAAGTAATTGTTCCACAGTCTTAAACTGCGCGAAGTCAGCACTAAACACTAAGTTTATTAGAACCTATCCGAGCCACTCGTAAAGCTCTATTTATGACGTTTTCAGCGCAGTGTGCTCAGGTCCTAATTGGGAGTTATACAACACTGTGGAAATAGTAAAAATTTCTCGAGTGATCGTAAAATTTACGAGAATATTCCATAGGCGGTTGCAATAATTTTCTACATATTCTAAGGACTAGTTAAGTTTCGAGCCAAATCCACGCTTTTTTGTCATCTAATTAATTATATAAAAAGAAAAGGTGACTGACTGACCGATTGATTGATCTATTATCGCACAGCGCAAACCACTCGATGGATCAGGCTGAAGTTTGGCATACAGATAGCAATTAGGGCGTAGGCATTCGTTAAGAAATAAATGGCCAATAGTGTGTTAGGCCACGCGCAGTGTGGGGTTCCGTAATTGCATTTCACAATATAATGGCATCTAAGTCATTCGCTATGAATTAATATTACTCGTTAACTGGTAAAGCCTACTTTACTTACCCGTGATAGGTTTCCTTTAGAGTTTGCTAAATATACTACAATGTTGAATACTTCTCCTGTATCTAAAATTAAAAGTTTAGTTTTTAGCATACTACTCGAACGAAAATTATCACAAATCGAAAAAATGTCCAAAACGTACCCCCGATACTTTTGAAAGACCTTTCCAACGATACCCCACACGATGAGTTAGACGAGTAAAAAAATATCATCCCCCTTACGAGTAGGGGAGGTACCCAAAATAATAGTTTTTTTATTTTTATTGTACAACTTTTCCGGCGTAATTAATATGCATAACCTTGCCACATTGCAGCTCTTTAGTACCAATAGTCTCTGCGCTGTGCTGAGGACAGACTGACGGACTTGGCGAAACAAGGAACCTTGTAGTTTTACTACGGAACCCTAAAAACAGGCCTGGACGATGGCACACATAGCTGTGCCAATAGTGAAGCCACGTAGTGCGGGAGGTTCTTTATTGATGGCGAGAACTGGTTAGCGGAATTTATATGGATGAGAGACTTGATTGATTCTTTCTTCATAGCATTTAAGGGTTATGGCTCAAGAATCTTTATGATAGAATCGAGTTATTCCGATTAAAATGATCAAGGTTCAGTAGAAATACAGCAATAAAATTTAACAACGACAATGTCTTAAGTAATTGTTGAGTATAAAGACATAAGCGATGTGCATACCAGGTGATGCTCTAATAGTCCAATGGACTTAATAGCTATTGTATGTGAATGCGGGAAGTCTTGCGTGCTGTGAATTAATTGTTGTACCAAGTGAGCTTTTAAAAGAGATGAAAATGCTGAAATAAGTATCTACTTATTTAGGAGTTTCTAGGAGCCCCAACGCAAGCTAAGTGACTGACCTTTTGGTTAGCGTTGAACTGGTATACAAAGTAACGACATCTTATACCTATACCTATAATGGCTGTGTTTTTAAATGTTAATTTATTTTTTTATTTTTGTGTGTTTATAGCTGCCAATAAAGTTTTTTCTGGTTCTGATTCTGATATTACGCTTAAAACAGCAGATTACAATACCTAAGCGATATTAACTAGCTATATTTTATTTATTAAGAAAGAGAGTAAACTGAAAATTTAAAACGCCCCCGACAAGGAATTCCGCAAAGTAACTCCTGCTTCTATCCATTATTATAAAAAACCGCATCAATGTCGGTCCAACCGTTAGGGAGCTAAGAGGGAACAGACAGACACACTCCCCTCCTTTTCCGTCGCGGGTTAAATAAACAACCCTTGAAATAGTTTTTTACAGCACAAGAATCAATAAAATGAAGCAATAACTCTCAACTAACACCCCATTCGCTTCACAGGCCGCGGCGCTCCAATAGCCGCATAGGCGCATCTGTCAAGACGAACTGCGCATTTCATACAACGTTAACCGACCATTATTGCACATTTTCCATAAACTAGTGGCCCATAAACTGCACATATGTTTACCGGAGCGAGGTGCAGCCTTAAAAGCATTGGTAATATAACAAAACGTCTGAACCGAAATTGCTCATAAAAGTCCAACGTTTTCCAACTAAAGCCATGAAACTGAAACGTTGGAGGAATTTACAATGGACGCCGTCTACATTTAACGTTCATCGTTCCACCTTAGTTTAATTAAAGTGCTCTCGAACGCAAATATTCGGGCTGCTTTGACGTTTGGGAAAACAAACGGTAAATATGCTTGGACATTCACACCCTTATTCAGGGGAGGTTTGAGTTCAAACTGGGATGCTGGCACTGGAATATGTCAAAAAATTGAAGTATCCCTATAATGAACTCAATATCAAAAGACGAGGCGAGGACAATCATAGGTCTTGAAATGATCGCCACAAAATCCATCCATTCATGTATCAATCAGCGGCGGGCAGGGTATTGATAGGGCTGCCATCCGTCCGGGTTTCCCCGGATTTGTCCTAGTTTGGAAGACGTCCGGAGAGCGTCCGGGCGGGGTTTCAATTGTAGTCCGGGTTTTCGATCAGATCCCGTTCCCATAATTTATGGGAACCTTTTATTTATTACCTAAGAAGATTAAAAAATAAAGCACAATTACTCACTTGTCGTCACAAAAACGATTAAACACACTATTTCATGCAACAAAAGAGGCTTAAAATTAAAGTTCACTTCTATCAAGTACGGAGTAAAATTTTAATCAAGATGTAAGTGAATGAAAAAAGTATTGAAATGTCCGGGGTAAAAGCTCCAAAATCCGGGGAACTTACGCTTCCGGTCCTGGGGGGCAGGTTTTAGAGATGGCAGCCCTAGGTATTGATATCTCCCATCCATCCCGTGGAAGTCTTCCAACGCTGCGCTTACCAGTACAGAAACGTGTCTTTGTTTTTATAAGACAACGTCCAGGAAATAATGGTACCTTCCAGGTTGTAAGGGTCTTTACTAAATTCACGACTTAAGAACTTGAGTTTCTTTCATCATTAATAGTTTTTTTTTTCATGACAAGATAGTCCTTGACTGCGATTTTACCTGATGGTAAGTGACGATGCAGTCTAAGATAGTAAGCGGGCTCTAACTTGGAAGGGGTATGGCAGTGTACATTCAACGCTAAATCGCTTGGTAGCATTTGACAGCACGTCTTTGACGGTAGGGTGGTAACTAGCCACGGCCAAGCCAAAGTGGTGTTGTTGCTGCAACCGTGCATTATAGCCAACGGTGTCAGAGTTCAGAGGTTATTGCAATCGTCATAATATCTTAGCTGTCTACTTTGGTTCTAGGCCTGCAGGCCTACATTAATCGCGTGTACTGGCATACCAAAACGCAAAGGTCGAGAAGATACGTTACTTCAATGGGTCATCCATTTTTACGCGCGCAGATGTTAATGTTGACGTTTCGTAACGGAAGCTCTGACTTATGAAAGCCTAGACAATGTCCGCGACTTTGTCCGCGCGGATTAAGTAACAAAAGCACCAACTTATGAAAGATGGAAGATGTACGGCCAGTGCAGACAAGCGACTAATTTCCTAATTAAAGCTAATAAAACTAAATAGAATTGAGAATCTCCTCCTTTTTTGGAAGCCGGTTACAAATATTCAGGGGTTAGTCCTAGTACAAATCCTGGATTTGCCGTAAACCGTTAAACATTCGACGCTTAAAGGTTCCCATAATGGAAACTGTCAGTAAAGAAATATTATTCTACGAATACAACTGCGAGCAAACATAAAATCGTTTAAGTACATGTGGCCACAAATAAACAGGCACGCCTCTATATTAAAACTAGCTTTTGCCCCCGCGACTTTGTTCGCATGGAATTAAGTTTTTTGAAAAGCCCGCGGGAACCCCTTATTTCTCCGGGATAATAAGTAAAGCCCAAATTAGACCGTGCACCGTTCGTCGTTCACTTTTGTGATGAACGATCAGTCAAGCTTTCGTCGCGGAGGCTTTACCTGTGTCACTCTGCAGAACCGCAACCATACTTATCAAAGAATCGAACGTCAAAATACCAAGTTTCATATACATAACTTGAAAAATAAAGGATTTTCATACACACATTCAACCCCCTATTTAACCTCATATTTGCAAATATTCAAAAAAATGTGTATTTCGTCTTTTTTAATTGAAAGCCTAAATACCGAGTTTCATGGGTATAACTTGAAAAAAATGACAGACTTTCATACAAACTTTCACCCCCTATTTAACCCCTTATAGGTGGAATTTCTAAAAATCCTTTCTTTAGTAGGCCTACGTCATAAAAGTCGTAACGCTCGCTACCGAACACAATTTCACCCTCACCACTTGGGTGCCTGGAGCACTTCGACCATCCGTTGTACCAGATCTTTTTTCCACGAACTTTGAAACTGTTGAACCAACTCCCTTCGACGGTGTTCCCAGTAAATTACAACATGGGGTTATTCATGGGGCAGGCCAAAACAAGACATTATTTTACTACAGAGCCAAACTACTCCCCACCCCATTAGCTCTAGAAATCAAAATACTTATGTACATACTAGATGGACTGAACATCAGACGAGTCCCAGGGAGCCACTGGATACAGGCGGCGCAAGAGCGAGCCGTGTAAAAATCTATGCGAAAGACTAAGTCCAGCAGAGAACATCTATCGATTGATAAACTAGAAGAATAAGTAACTTTACTTTTAAAATACAATATTTGCTGAAAGATGTTTCTATTTAAGCTATTGCATAGCTTCTATCGCGGGCCTATGAGCGTGGAGACCGAATCCAGAAATTCCGTAACGAAAATAATCTGACACGGGACTCCTCTCACCGCTAGATGAGATAAAAAATATAGATAAAAAATGCTATGCAATAGCTCTACCGCGGCAGTCCCCGAGTGCCACACGTCTTTTTTTTTTTCATTCTACTTTCTACCTGATGAAGCCAAAATCTAGATCAATAAAGTAGGGGTAGCTTATGCCGAGTTACGTGCCGGTGTAAAACATTACGGCCAAATGCGTCCCATTTTTATAGCTTTGAATATTATATTTACGAGATTCGCTTGCAGAAATTGCAAATAAACTTCTCCACTGCAGCAGTTCTCGTTCATAAACAAGCCGATTTAATATAGAGTCAAAAGCCAATCAACAAAATTTTGTAGACGTATTTATTTGAGCCTCTAATGAGCTCGAGTTTCTATATAGAGGTAGTTTTGCTTTAGATTGTATATCTACACTTTTAAAGACTTGCCTAAATATATAGAAGGAAAAGGTGACTGACTGACTGATGATACACGCACAGATCAAATCTCTGGACGGATCGGGTTGGGCATACAAATAGCTATTATAAAGTAGGCGTGAGCGAAAAAAAATGGCTCCATATGTAATTTTTTTTCAACTATAATAATAGTTATTGTATCAAAAAGTAAGTAATGAATACTCCTTTATTGCCCCCCCCCCCCCCCCCCCCCCCCCACCCCCCTGCCTTAATCCGGATATCCTGAATCTGCACAACGACGAAGCTCAGAAGCTTTTCAATCTACGAGACGCAATAAAAATATGCCATGCTCCACAAGACTCATAAAACTAGCAACGACAATGAATTCCTGAAAAAGATCATATCTCCCTCTTTACTACCGGGTTAGAGCGGGACAAAAGCCTCGGGCAATAAAACTTTTGATAGGATCCGACAGAATCCACGGTATCGGTATAGCTTTTACTGCAAGGTCCGTGTTTCGTCTCACTTTTATGTTAGTTCTAAAATTTTAAAGATTTTATCGCATTTCCCTTTTATGCGGAAACGCTCATGAAATTTTAAATTTTTATTTTGTTACGTTCGAAGTCTGGTGCAGCGCGCAAGTATTCAGTTTTACGGTTTAGGATGCAGACGGATAGATGACCGACCGTCGCGACCTCAAGTGATAGACTCTTGTACACGCCGCGGTCTTGTACCAATTGTATTCAGCGACTCTTTGAGACTCGTCTGATGTCGTCAGTCTACCTAGCCTGCTAATCTTACGACTTTCGTTTGTAGAGGTCGCTATTCTAGCACTTTGGAACCCTGTCGGTTCTTCGAACCACCCATGAGCTATGTTCTGTATATGATCACGTAGGGATACTCCTAGAGTAGCTGAGAGCATAGCCCCTGAGTGACTCTGGGCCTTCGAATGTGGCCCATAGTTAGCGACAATGTCGAACCATAACTCGATGTTGTTCTTATTACAAACGATATTTTAAACTATGAAGGGTTGGGGCACGTCGACATTTCCTAGAAAAATAACACATATTTTCGACTTAAGAGGTTTTATTCCCGGCAAATGTTGATGTGCCCTAAGTCCTATGTAGTTTAAAATACCTTGTGTGATAAAAGTAAAAATGTCGCTTACGATAAGTCGGCGGTCACGACTCGATGTTCCAAATTCATAAGTCACACTGGTAACACGTACCTACACAGTCGAAGTAGACTGTTGGATAATAAATATAAGTAGTTCCTCAAACTTCTTTGGCCCTAACAAAATGCTATCGTTAAAATAGGAGACTTAATCGGAGGTATCTATCAATTTCATTAATGTCCAAACCTTCTATACTATTAAATTAAAAACCTTAACTTTGACAAATTGCAAGTTAGAACAAAACCTAGTACCAACTTAAAATGGGATGAATACTCGATTCCCCAAAACAATGACAAAGCGACCGCATCAAAACATATTCACGAAAGTTTGTGCGTTGATTGTTTTCCAAGTGCGGTAAATTTGTGGACAAAATTTCGAACTTCAAGCCCCGTCGCTGTCTGAAACATTAACATGAAACTTGGCGAGCGAAATTGTATAACACAGCTAAAGTCCGATTTAGTTTGCATACACCTGTACGAGTGAAACTCTGGGAAGGCTGCGAAAACTGTTGAAAATAAAGCCACAGGTTCGAAGTTGGTAAACTGACACTGCGAACTGTCACTGTTCCGGATATGTCGATGCAAATATTTTGTGCTTGAGAGTTTGTATTCGTTTAATGGGAAGTTAGTTACAGTTACTTGCGAAAGTCTGCATCTACTCTTATTGCGTTAGTTAAAATAATATGTACATTTATAATTGTATAGCCTAGTTCTTTGTCGGGCTTCTTTATCGGGGGGTGTAGAATTTGATAACAAGCACACATCTCTAATTTCTTGGAGTCAATATATGCATTTTAAGTTAAATATCATAGTCCACCAAGTTCGGGTTGACAGACTTCACACACCTTTGAAAACATAGAGAAGGCTGAGGCATGCAGGTTTTCTCATGATATTTTCTCATTGTTAAAAATATTTAATTACTTAAGATCCTAACTAGCAAATTAATCCTATACCGAACACTACAAGTCTATCAATACTAATAAAGCTCCTATAAAGACATTGTATTACACTCTCTTACTTATAAGAGTATTTCACAAGCACAATTAGTATACTATAAGATCGTTATAGAATTAAATGCTCCTGTAACGACGCAAAAAATCCACATGTAAGTATAGATAGTATGCTAATTTTTTAAATATAAGAAAAGAACTCATGAAGATCGTTTTAAATCATAATTTTGGTAGTTAGGACGCCTCTGAAAAGTCAGAGATGGTATCGAACCCCGACCCCCTGAAAGAAAACCGAATTCTACCACTAGGCTGCCACAGCTTTCTTTGTCAAGTCATTTCTGCTCTCGGGTTGCTCTCACATATTTTTTGGACTTCAAATAAAATTGGTAATCATATTAACGTTTGTTTGAAATAAGGCGTCGCGTCGATGTGATTGCTTTTGGCAGCTGTACAGAAAGCATTTAATTAATTGATACAACCAAGTAATTTGTATTCGTTTCATTTTAACAAGATGAAGTGACCGAATGTGTTTGTACAAACTTTTAGCGCAAATTCACGCCTACTCTCATTTAAAAGTAATTAAAATCGAACATGTTGAAATGTTGATTAATTTAAATCGAATTTTCCGTCCGAATTTAACGACTTTATACATACTTGTTTATACACAAATCCGTTTCGTGCTAGAAGAGACAACTATGGTTCCACAAGATCAAAAATTACTATTTTTATTATGGACGCCAAAACGTCAATTAATTCATCTCAAAGTGTTATTTGATTTCTGATGTCTGATTAAGGACAAATTTTTCAATCTTGAAATTAATAATCAGATTTATTTCACAAAAACTGTCAAAACGTCGTAGTTATATCCTACAAATATTATAAATGCAAAAGATCACGCCGCAACGACTGAACCGGTTTGGCTGAAATTTGGCGTAGAGATAGATTATAGTCTGGAATAACACATAGGCTACTTTTTATTTCGGAAAATAAGAGAGTTTCCGAAAGAATTAAAAACCTCAATCCACGCATACGAAGTACCTAGTTAAGAATCATTTTGGGGATTAATAAAATAACTCAATATAAAATTTATGGTCATTTATTTTATTTGACACGTTTTTCTGTTGGTATAATTATTTATTTATTATCAGAAAAGTTCTGAAAATTAGAAGCAAAGAAGTATTCGTAATATTACTATGTACTACCTACTCGTAATATACTAATATTAAAATGTAGTAGCTACATTTCAGAATAAGGTCAAAAAACTATTATATTAATATTCCATTTGATTATGCTTCAAAAGTTCAAAAGTCCACTACCTGCATCTATCACCTCTAGCAAAGAAGTCTCTAGCTACCTCCTAGTAGTAGTAGATAATAAAAGTAACAATCGTTTCCAGTATCACAACATCCTTGTGGCAATACAATGCGTTTGACACAAATTAATGGAAATGGTCAGAGGGGCATAAATTAGACGAGTGACCGCTTTTAATTATTATTTAAAGCCAAGCCTTTATATTTCAACTTAAATGTATGCACGGCTATCGAACGTTTAGCTTAAATAATTTATTTAGGTATACAAATATCTTACAATTCATATTAAAGAGAATTGCATTTCACCTCTACACCATTTTAACTCAAAGTAAAACCAAGGAGGAAACGAAAAGGCCAATTATACGGTTTTCCAAAGTCACCTATTCGGTTACCGATTTGGTCAACGTTGCTTATCCAATGCAATCGATGAATGACGATTCGCAACTAGCCACACGTCCCTCATAAAGCCACTGATCTCTATAGTTAATCTATGATTAACACTGGATTTGCTGACCCCATACAAATGACAGCATATTTATGAATAAATTTGAAACGCCAAATTTGACATAAGAGTGTCTCTGGAACTAATATTATTGCAAATGGCGCACGGAACTCTATAAAATTAATGTATGATATTATCATTAATCAATTATGGCGGTATAACCATTATAAAATTAGCTAGACTTAAATGACACAGGCTGGTGTTGGGCAGCAGTGAGATCGGTGCAAAAATCTAGTCCAGCGATCGCCAACCCGCTTGCCCAGCGTGGCGATTAGGGCATAAATTCTTTATGAGTTGCACAACAATAAAAAGAGGCAACGTTGGCGCTACTTAAAAGAGGCCTATGTCCAACAGTGGATGCATATGAGCTGATGATGATGATCAATGATCAATGACATCATAGATTAATTATAGAGATCGATGCGCCATTTGCAATAATATTAGTTGCAGCGACACTCGTATGTGAAATGTGGCGCTTCAAACGATCCTTAAATAAAATGTCATCATAGAGACAGCAAATCCAGTGTAAATCATAATTTTATAGAGATCAGTGGTGCCGAGACAAACACAAAACTAAAAAAAAAAATTGGACTAAAAATACAATCCCACATAAATAGACGTTATTTACAATATCACGCGGCGTGGTTTGTTCAGAAATCAATCACAAATTAATAATAACACGTGTGCGTCGGTGCGCGCCGTTTTAATTCAAGAGCAGTTTCTGAACGCGACACTGGGGTTTCTAAAACAGCGATCGCAATAGACTTCAAAGTGACGGCAAAAAGAAGAAACAAACTTTCATAATACGAGTACCTTCGGTTTGGTAAACCCGACCGATTTGGATTATTTTTTTTTGGAAGGGTAGATATACTTTCCAGGTGATACCATTGTCATCAGGTCAGAGTCTGATGATGGGATCCTGGAGAAATCGAGGAAACTCTTCAAATTTTATAGGCACAAGGGATATACTTTGTAGAGGCGTTTGAAGTCAGTTTTGTACAAAGAATTTTTACATTTATATTATTATAAATATACCACGATATTAAGTAAATTTGTTTAACTTCTGGAGACAGCTCGTTCTATTTTCTTTTGTTTTATATTTAATCAAAACAAAAACCAATTTTAAACATCGATACGTATAGTTAGACATGAATCCGACATTTTCTAAATTAAAACAAAAGTACACGTTTATATTAAAACACCAGCTTAGAAAAGACTCAGGCTGTAATATATAGACAGCTCAGACTCAAGACAGAGTTAAAACGAGACAGATTTATGTCAGAGCACGCTCTACAGATCTCAGCATCAGTGAGTCCCAATATTATCGCATATTTAGTGACCACAACTGAATACGTCATGCAAACACTCCCAGACTTTGTTTTCATAGCGCTCATTATTTTTATTTTAATTAAAGCATGTTTCATTGTCGCACTAATAAATAGAAATAGAAATTTTCTATTAAGTTGTTTTATATTTTCAATGGAATCGCGGAAATGGGAAATCATAAATCTATCTTATTGAAATTCTAAGTGCCGATTTCACCAACGTCGAGTGACGTTAAACTAAAGAATAAACTGGGCTCTCTGACTGTTTTTGTATTGAAAATCTGCCAAAATATCAAAATGCTCGGATGAAACTTTTTTTTATTTTTATTCGATGACAAGATAGCCCTTGACTGCGATCTCACCTGATGGTAAGTGATGATGCAGTCTATGATAGTAGCGGGCTAACTTGGAAGGGGTATAGCAGTGTAAATTCAACCAATACCCCTAATCGGCTTCTACACGCCATCGTGCCGGAACGCTAAATCGCTTGGCGGCACGTCTTTGACTGTAGGGTGGTAACTAGCCACGGCCAAAGCCTCCTAGCAGACCAGACCAGAGACAATTTAGAAATAATAAATTCCTAAATTGCCCCCGCCGGGAGAAGATGGCTTTGGAAGAAGGCTTGAGATGAATGATAGTCATTGAAGTTTTATTTATTACTAGCTTTTGTCCGCGGCTTTGCTCACGTTAAGTTCGATTTTTGAAACCCTTTTTTACCCCCTTTGGGGTTGAATATTCAAAAATCCTTTCTTAGCGGATGGTTACGTCATAATAGCTATCTGAATTTGTATGCCTCAGCCCGATCCGTCCAATGGTTTGAGCTGTGCGTTGATAGATCAGTCAGTCAATCAGTCAGTCAGTCACCTTTTCCTTTTATTTGTTTAGATAACAGGAACATGTATTGAAAACTTGGCCGAGTGATATTTAAAATCCTTGATGTTTCACCAGCAATAAATAGCTCAGTAACATCTTAATTCGTACTCTATCAATCTATAAACTAATACTCTATCTATAAATATCTATATAGGGTCATCACCCTGAAATGCTATATTTAAAGGATATTATTCATTAGCATAAAATGGCCGTATAAGAGTTATAAAATTTTCAACTTATATAGATTCTCGGAACACCTATGTTACTTGGCTGTTGGTATAAAATTAGTCACAGGGCAAAATAAGCAATGAAAAGCGTTTAAAGCCCTTCAAGCTATTCACGAGTGCAGTCGTAAAATTTCAACTGTCTCTCTCCGATACATGCCAAATGAGAGAGACGTTAGATATGTTGCAACACTGTAAGCGGAAAGTCCGTAGAAGTATACACATAGGAAAGCGATGTGGCGTGTTTTGCACGAAATGTTGCCATTATTGAGCGTTTTCATTACTTTGACGTTTTATTGTTTTAGTTTTTTTTTTTATTAAGTAGCTGCTGTACGTACGTACCAACGCGAACGTATCTATCCTAAAGGGAGGGTTAAAAGGAGCTAAAGAGTTCCCATGAGATTTAAAAAATCTAATTCACACGGACGAAATGGCTTAAGCAAGTGTTAGCGAAATATTGAAATACGGATAGTAAAGATATACAACTTTAATGTATTGAAGGTAGTTTGACTTTGTTGACGTCGTAGGCGTCCGCCTGGCGCCGCGCGCCGTGGTTATAAATACAGCAGGTTAGACGTTTTTAATTCAGTCTCTTCCAGAGACTCATGCGGCTATTGGATGCTCCCGCGTCTAGGTCGTTGTATTTGATTAAGGGATTGTGATAGCAATCGCGTCCTAATCGAATAAATATTACCCGTAGGTTTAGATGAGTGTAATTGATTAAATAATTATGTTTGATAGTTACCTTCACGTTCAGATGGTGGTTTGTCTGACGTGTTGTGGTTAAATAGATTAGATGTGAGGACAGGGGCCGTTATAGGGGCGGTTGGAGACGGCTTTAGGTAGGATTTTAGCGTTTGTTTTTGTGTTTATACAAGTAACACATGAATCTAGTTTTATCTAATCTGCCAGTTTTCCACGTGTAAGTATTAAATGCGATAATATGTAATGAATGTTTAGACGAATCGTATCGAGGCCATAGGTCGCGGGATCAAGCAGTAAACATGCAGTAAACAGAGGTCAACACACCATCCGATAGTAACAATGAAGGCAAATGTTAATTAATAATTATATTAATTTGTTTTTTATTTGATAAGGCTAAACACCTCGGCTGTGATCTGACATCAATAGGAAAACAGAAAGCGTTGTCTAGAGTCATCGTTTTTGACGACCTCCTTGGCGCAGTGGTGAGCGCTGTGATCTTAAAACTGGTCTCGGGTTCGATTCCCGGCGGGGGCAATAAAGAAATTTATAATTTCTAAATTGTCTCTGGTCTGGTGGGACTGGTGGGAGGCTGTGGCCGTGGCTAGTTACCACCCTACCGTCGAAGACGTGCCGCCAAGCGATTTAGCGTTCCCGCACGATGGCGTGGAGAAACCGATTAGGGGTATGGGTTGAATTTACACTGCTATACCCCTTCCAAGTTAGCCCGCTACCATCTTAGACTGCATCGTCACTTACCATCAGGTGAGATCGCAGTCAAGGGCTATCTTGTCATCGAATAAAAATAAAAAATCGTCCATTTAAACGCCTTATGACCAGACCAGCACCCGATCAGCATACCTAATCACAACAGTTCGCCTTCAACCCACTAACCACTCGGCGGCCTCTAGTGGTGGCGGTTTGGAGTATCTTAAACGCGGGACAAGCAGAGGAAAACGCAGCGTGCGGATGAAAGTGGTCGACCACTAATCAACCGGACACCCGACTGGCAACGCCACTCGTTGTCGACCGGTGCCCTTCTTGGTGACGTCACATGACCAGCGAGTGGACGCCAAGTGGTCAACGGGTGGATCCCACATGGTCAACGCATCATCCTCCAGTCGAGTCACAAAATAGATTGAGTGAACAACTCGCGAGCGGCACGCGGTCCACTCGGAACAGACAATGCAATTTAAGCCTCAATAGCCCAACGGTTAAAGGTGCGGACTGAAAACTGTAAGGTCGCAGTTTCGAATCCCACCCGTTGCACTATTGTCGTACCCACTCCTAACACAAGCTTTCCGCTTATTTGGAGGGGATAGGAGAATATTAATCAACTTCAGTTTGGCTAACATTTAAAAAAAAAATGCAAGGAAAGCGGTCGAGCAGTGGGTGGTCACAGAGATGTTCTCTCAATGTCCGCGTATGGACAGCTAAAAACTAATACCCGACTACGGAAAATTGGATATAACATTCATCATATTGATTTTGTTCGTATAAAATCTAGTCTATGTCACTCGGACTATAGTAACGAATCGATTGACACCTCGTTCATCAAAATCTGCTTAGGCGCAACGGTGGAAGATTCGTAAAAGGTAAATAGTCATACATACATACTCGTACATAGGACTGCTTACCTTTTTTTTTGGCTTTGCTGTATTGGGTAAAAACATAGGAGTCAGAAATTACAGTGTGTTCTGTCAGTCCTTCTAATGGTATCCTTAACCTATTAAAGGGGCGTTTTACGACTCTAAAATAAAATTAGGCCACCATGGATAGTGATGTACCGCTACACTACCTATAGAACGACTTTAAAATAAACATTAAGTAGATCGGTTCAATTTTTTTTTATTCGATGACAAGATAGTCCTTGACTGCGATCTTACCTGATGGTAAGTGACGATCACCTGGCGGCACGTCTTTGATGGTAGGTCATAGAACACATGAATTAATACTCTCTGTAAAAATTAGCCCAATATAGCCGTAGAAATAAGAAATTTATAAAGTTTTTAAGCTATTAAATAGCTTCTATCGCAGGCTAGCGGGGAGACCGAATCCAGAAATTCCGTAACGAAAATAACCTGACACGGGACTCCTCTAGCGGCTCACCGCTAGATGGCGTTGATAAAAAATGCTATGCAATAGCTTTACCGCGGCAGTCCCCGAGTGCCACACGTCTTTTTTTAAATTTATACACCTTCCCCTGTAAAACTTGGACTAGTGTAGATCCGCGGTTTTTACCAATGGTTACGGTACATACGCGGTATTGCACATTCCCCGACGATATACCGTTATAGTGATACACCGTTATAGTTATAAGAGAGAGACCCCCGAAGTAGAAATAGTACATTGTTACCTTAGGGATGAAAGTAACTTATTTAGTCCCGAGACGGGGTTTGGCGCCCGAGCGTAGCGAGGGGGCCTATAGTTCGAGGGACTAAATAAGTCTTTATCCCGAGGTAAACACTGTGCTTTTCATTACGAATATAAGGAAAGTCAAAATAAAAATAGAAATTAGCTAAAGAAAATTGAGTGAACTTTACCGCCTTTTTTTTTTCTTTGGCCTAGCCGGCGGGCTATGCATTTAGCTTTTTAATAGTCAAGTATTGTCTATGATTGTCTATGAATCAGTTGTCTTTACTTTATGAATAAAGTCTATCTTTCTTCTTGTCTATGGATGCACTCGGGTATGTCGTGTTTCATTTGAATTCCAATAAAAATGTGACAACTAGTTTTTTTTAATTATTTGACAGCTGTCAGTTGAAAACGATTCTCCCTAGGGCTGAAAAGTATTACTTTCAACCCGCTTCTCAGGCAACTTCAGACTTACTTTCCGTGTATGAGTAATGAAAACCATATTACATCTCTGTCAACAAAGTAATGTTTTTAATGGTTACGCAAACGTTTCTAGCGCATAGGGGATACGGGTAATCAGTTTTGCGGTTGCAAAAATATCGGTGGGGGTATGAATATCATAATAATAATCGATCTTGCGGCGTCTATTCCTATACAGGGTGGCATTTTTTATGATGGAGGGGCCCATGGACCACCATATCGTTGCCTTACTTTCTCAACTTCGTACCTACCTGTATTTTTCAATTCTTTTTAAGGGTTCCGTATCGAAAGGGTGCCAACGTGACCTATTACTAAGTCTCCGCTGTCCGCTGTATCTTATTAACCGTAATAGATAGACAGTTGAAATTTTCACAGAGTATGTAGATACCTACTTCTATTTTGTTTTAATAATAATAATCTTTTTTTTTAATAATAATAATCTTTATTAGAATTTTTTTTTTAAAAACAAATTAAAAAAAGTTCGCAGCGATTGTTAACGCCAAAAAAAATCACGTTTCTTATCCATACAAGAAACGCGATTTTTTATTTCAATTGATTTGTGTTTGTTGTTATAGCGGCAATAGATGTACACGTTCTGTGAAAATTTCAAGTATCTACCTATTACGATTCAAAAGATACAGCCCGCTGACAGACAGACGGGCGGACGGACAACGGAGGTTAGTAATAGGGTCCAGTGGCTACCCTTTGGATACGGAACCCTAAAAACTACATAGTGTTAAATCTTGTACGATAGTGCGGAAAGCTTCTTGTGCAAGTCCGACTCGCACTTGGCCGGTTTTGTATACAATCTGAATTGAAGTGATTAACTAATTACTCCATCCATGAACATTTAGAGCACCGAAGGCACCACAATTACGTTGCCGGCTTTTCAGGAATTTGTTGAGCCTTCTCTTGAAAGCTCCATGCCCGCGACTTCGTTCGTGCGTATTGAGATTTTTAAAGATCCCGTGGAAATTCATTGATTTCCCGGCATAAAAAGAAGCTTATGTCAGTTTCCGGAATGCAAATTACCTCTCTGCCAAATTTCATCAAAATCGGTTCAGCGCATTGGTTTAAATTTCAATCTAAGTAATTATTGTTTCAATATCAAAAAAAAAAGAATTATATTTTTAAGAAATCTTAAGAGATTTACGAGATATAAAAGCTTTTAATAAATAATGCAACCTAACTTACTCCTTATACAATTATTGTCCTTTAAGGGGAGGGTAAGGTTAATTCGGTAAAAAAAAGGCATGTTTTCAAGATTTTTTTTTTGGCAATACAGATGGTGTTAGTTTATTCAGTCGATCCATACATGATAATGCAACATTAGAGCAATATTCTCCTAAATTTTCATTGCAAAATATCAAAAATTGAGCGAGTGACAGTGAATTTCCGGAGGCGCCTCGAGAAAAAGTTGTTTTGCGGTGCCCATCATAACTCGCAACCAAATCATCTGAAATAAAAAAATCAAAATGCATTCGTTAAAGAAGATGTTTGTCGAGGTATTCACGAGAGGATTTTTTTTTCTTTCGATTTTTCGATTTTTCGTAGCACTTGGAAGCCAAAAACCAGATTTTCGCTTAAAAAAACGGCTTATTTGCTGTTGTAAAAAAATTAATAATTATTGAAATAAAAAAAGCTCTCGACAATACCTGGGAAATTATGTGAAGAAACACTGTGCAAAATTTCAAAACGATTGGTCCAGTAGATTTTTAGTTATGGTGGGCACGGACTTCAAAAATGACAAGTCTCAGAAAAACGCTTTAAAGTTTTGCGTACTGAAGTATTCAAGATAAAATTCGACAATTTTTTTATACTCACACAGAGTCGTCGATGCCAGGTCCGTCACTTGTTACTGTTCAGCACAGCATACAGCGTTTAACTGATGCATAGATCATGCCTCGAATATACTCGACTTTACCTGAAAAGACCCGTTTGGGCCGGGTGGGGCTGTAAAACCTCAGGCTGGCAACGGACGCTGAAATACTCATAACTTCGTCAATTTTGCCCCGATCGACTTGAAATTTTAACACAATCTTCTTGAGATATTATGCATTCAATTAGAAAAATAAAAAAAAAAGTGAAAAAAATAAATTTTAATACCTTACCCCCCCCTTAAAATACCGTCAAAATATATTCACCCGTATGGCGCATCCCTGTATCTGAGGCTGAGATCTAAAGAGCGTGCTCTGACTTAGCTCAGACTTAAGATAGAGTTAAAACGAGACCCAAATATGCTCTGACATAAATGTCTCGTTTTAACTCTGACTTGAATCTGAGCAGAGAGAGTACTCTCTATAGATTTCAGTCTGAGTATCTAGGCAAATACAAAAAAATTAAAAACGTAAAATAATGATTATGTTCAAATAATCATATGATTCTTTTAAGATGTAGTCATTAAGAAATAACAGCCATCTTTATTTACCATTTTTATTTATTTGTACCTATATACTTTACAATCGACCTTCTTTGCATCAACAACTCCATAAGGGAGTTAGTTCAATATTCAACTCTCGAGTTCGCATAGGTAACTATAAGGATTAGTTTGCAGTGAAAACATAGAGTAATTATAAAAATATCCCATATAAATACCTAACCCTACCTAATAGCTGTTTTATAACATTTCTGCGAATCTACTTATATTATACCTACAATTTGCCTACAAATTATTGGCCTCTTTTACAGCGCAATTATGGAGATTCTTTCCAACATTTTTACAATCTCTAATTGCATATTATAAAAATTATACGACCTTACTTTTAACTTGGACGGAAAAAATATAAAGGAACAGTCAGGTGCTCAAAATTAAGTGAAGCAGAATCATGATAGAATTTTTTTGTCGAATGTTAAAATTTTTACTTCTTTACGCAGATAAATTTTTCCCGATTTACCTATACAAGTAAATTAACAAATTATGTACAAAAATGCTTTACGTTGTCATCTGAAAAAAAAAACTTCTAAACCTAAAATTTTCCGTGGAAAAAACCTTATGAGTGTATGAAATTTTTTAAAGCCAGAGACACATCTAGCGGAATTCTGAAATAGATTTCAATCTTTTTCAACGGTGCGGATCAATTTTGACAGAACTCCGAGAGAGTTCCGTCAAAATTGATTCAATTGTTTCGAAATCTAAGATAGGTAGGTACGGACCATACCTGCGCTCAGAGAATATTGTAAGGTTTCGCTACGTTGGTCGCTGGCCTTAAAGATAATAAAATGAAATATGCTTACCAAATCTTCCTCCGCGAGTAAAACACGATTGTCCGTCGGCATTCGCACACAGCATCGCACAGCACGCGTCCACACAAAACATTGCACTTGTAAAACATTGTATCATTCGCAAAACAACTTCATCGACGAAGATAGTACACCACTTATATTATTTGAATTTATTTCGCTCAGCATTTTCCTACAAAAAAGAAAATAACACTAAATAAAAAAAAATAACATCGATAACACACACACTAGCACAACACTATGGCGTATTTTGTGGGTGTTGTGGAAACGTCACTTGATTATTATTTATTTTTATATTTCGAATTTCTCCAACTTCGTCCGGTCACTGCAAAGTGGAAATCACTACTGGTTAGTGGCTATGTATATGTATATTACTGGATTGGCTGACTTTACCATTTCTTTTATCAAGGCGTAAGCAATATTGTTCAGAGTGTGCTGTAATTTGTAATATGTAACAATGTTAAGTGTTTACTATGAAGTGAATGAACAATGTAAGATGTGTAGGCGATATCGTGTCTATTGGATAATCAATTCTTATTTAAAGAAAGCTGGGCAAAAATTCCGCCCATTCAAAGAGATCGCATACGACTTCAAAACCCCCAAGTGGCGATCCAGTCGCCACTCGCCAGTGACGCAAGAGTAGGCGTGTTATTCAGTATTAAAAATGCAAGTGACGTCAGCAACATTGGGGCCAGGGGTCCAGCACTGGCCCCACTGTTGGCTCGATGGCCCGAATATTTGTCTGCGAATATTTGATTTAATTAATTAATTAAATATTTGATTTAATTAGTTATTATCAGAACATTTTGACGTAGGACGTAGACAAAATTTACTCGTTACAATAACATAGATATCGGACCAAGTTTAAGCAGTAAGTACGCTAATGCATGCTGGACGGGGTATACGTGGCCTGATGATATTCTTGCCACTTAACTTCATCAGCGGTTCACGGGTAGGTTGATATGGTTACAAGCACCCCGATGAGTCATTCGTATATTTAGATCATAGCGATATAACATAATAATCGGCGCGGCGGGTGCATGAGCAAAAGTGGTCTTCAAACTCTACTGCTGTTTGCGTCTTTTACTTGGATCTCTTGCGACACCAGCCAGTACTGTCGTAGTATGCGATCTCCATTATGTAGATATCAATATACATAAAAATTATTTATTTATTTATAATTAGGAATTTAACTTCAGATATTGTGACATATTACATTTTACTTAATTTTGTCAATTTATATTAAATGAGTAATTTAATTATTACCTATTTATGTAAATTAAATAGGAAACTATATATCTAAGGATCAATGAATCCTCAGTTAGGTGAAGTCGTTTTTGTCTTTTTTAATATTTCTTAATTTTTTAAAATTTCTTATTGGTAAATAATATTTGTCTATGTTATAGAATTTTAAATACTTTTTTATTTTATGTAATTATTTTTTTCAGAAAACATATCTTAAGATAAGATTCTAAATTATTTATATTTAATTTTAAATATTTAAAATATTTTTTACACATAAACAAAAACAGAAACAAATATTTTGGTTCTTCGGTAGTTATTATTAACTGTAGTACTATAATATATAGTAGTATCTACTAATAGTTATGATGATACATTAATTGAAAATTAATCTCATCACTGAATACTACTATGAAATCAAAAATTGAGATTTTGAAAATTTAGAAACCTTTAGACACATTTTTTTTTAAATCGAGATTTTGAAATAAACAGTGTTACAGCAAATGAACGCAGGCATTGCAATTTGTTTCCATTTTTTATTGAAATAACTAAAAAAGTCACAATAATACGAGTTAAATGCTTTGTTTATCAGGTACTTATTCTGTTTTGAACATTTTTACAATTCGTGATAAAAAAGCTTATTTATTCTTCAGTGAGCTTTTAATTTTGTGTGTGTGTATTTTGAAATGCTTTTAGTTTTATAACAAGTGAATATAACTTACTGTGGTGTGATGAGTGGTACAAATAACAATATTTTACCTGTTGGAATTATTAATTCTTAAACGAAAACATCCTGTTTTCCGAATCGTTGGTAGTCTTGACTTGTCATAAGAGCCACAGGTTGGCCTATATAAAATAAAGAATATTGAATTCTTTTTACTGTAAAAATATTTTTTTTTTTAGATTTCATTAGAAAAATAATAAAATGCTTGTAAAGGAGGAATTAAAAAAAAAAAAAAATTAAAAAAACCAAATAATAACTTAACCTAAAAACCCCTATAATTGTCTTTTCTTTTTGGGCTTGACAGCGTAGAAAATTTAAATAAAATGTTTTAATTGGTAAAGTGATGTTTTAATGATGTCATTTAAAGGATAATAATTAAATTGAGTTTTTTTGTATTATATTGGTGGCATCTAGTTTTGGAGTTTAGTAAAAAAAAGAATACATATAAATAGTATAAGTACCTACCTACGATTTTTAACCGCTTATATGCAAGTTATTTTGTGTTATATGGGCATGCAATCCCAAGTAACATTTCGTTCGGGCCTAGGTTGTAAAAAATGCCTTTAGGTTATATAAGGGTCGTCAAAAGGTTAATGATTTACTATCTGGTCATATTAAGTACTTGACAATGATTAGTAAGTCCTAAAACTAATTGTTTATTATTACAACTATTGAGTCGTTGACAAAAGTTTAAATTAACGTTATTTTGACCTGTGTTTCAAGAGCATATAGTCTTAGGATCTAATAGCTGTCATAGACTCCTGATTAAGTTCTGGAAAGGCTAACATTATGCTAAAGTGAGATCTAAAGGTTTAATTTTTAACTTTGATGTTACCACAAAGTTATGGAATGTTGAAATCACTTTGGGTTCTATAAAAGTTGTCTAGGCGAACAAATTAGGACTACGTGGTGAAAACCCAAACCTAAAGCTATTGTTTATAAGTTGAAGGCATGAATAAAGTCCTACGAGAATATTTTAAAGCTGTAAAGGCATCCTCAAGAAACGGCAGTTGTCTCCGCGACTTAATTTTAATACTGTCTAGTAATTTCCTAACGCCGCCATATTTTTTCACTGAAATAAAAAAAAATCTAAACAAAAAGCAATATTTTAAATCAATAAGGTAAAATTAAGAATCTTGTACGATTGAAAATAAAATGTTTTTATATAAATAGAAGTTTTATTAATTCTTACCACCAATCAACTAATTTTATAATAATTTTGATTGTAATTATTTCATTAAAATATGTTCAAAACTCTAACTTACGAAAGGCCCGTCTCGTATACAACATTATTATCCTAAAGTTTCACGATAAAGTGCCAGTCGCACTATTTTTTTATTATTCCTGACTTCAGCAAGTTAGTTATTATTTTTTAACACTAAAACTTGGTATAATGACATTAAAAGACGCCATTATAAATTTTTAAATCCACCATTCTGCGTAAAGTTTGTGCGTAAAAAAAATTTTACACAGAAACCTTTTAAAACCTGTGAGTCCTGGAAAGGCATGTGTTTACGTCCATTAAAAAGGTTTTAAGTTGTTATAGGGTTACATCCAAGACTAATTTAGAACTTAAAAGCTGGGCGACAAGGTTATATTAACCACAAATTAAGGTTCTGAAGGTTATATTTGGGTTCTATGTAAGTAGTCCGAAAGGTTCTGGATTTAAGCTATAAGTTTTGCTGTAGCTCTCAGAATGGTTCTAAAACGAGGGCCCTTTTTGCAATCAGGAGGTTAATATAAAGTAAATATAACTTTATTGAGCCTATTAAGACTTACGAGCAGAGATTTCCATACAAAAGTTCTAGAACCTTTTCAAAACCTTCCTAAAACCTAAAATGTTACTTGGGATGTGTTGTTTTTCCTTGTGTGTGTTAATCAATGTATTTCGTGTTTTAGAACAACTAATATTACTGTATTTAAAGTCCGTACTGGCGAGTCGAGTTCCGCAGTTCATGACCGTCAAAGATGTTCAGATTGTGCTTCCTAGCGTACTCGTTGATGATCATCTTTCCTGTGGGCAAATAGGGCTACTAAAAATTCGCAATGCGGTCGCTGTGCACATATTAAAACATTAATTACTAAGACTACGACGAAGCTCAGAGGTCGTGTCAACATATTTTTCATGGCCCTCTCAAGTCTCAACCCTTCGATACATCGTGAAAGCAATGCCACAAAGCACGTTGAGACGCCGCAACGCAGCTTTTGCGTTTTTTTGTTTGTCTTACATAATGTGTGCTGTCGATATATTTAATATATATAATATAATTTTTTATATTCGATTTTTGTTTGCCCTTGACTGCGATCTAACCTGGGGGGCGATTCAGACCTATTCGATAACATACCGTGTCGATACGGTTAGAAATCGATCCCGTATAAAATTTTTTTGTCGTGTGATTCAGAGCGTTTGGTTTGAGGATACGATTCGGTATCGACTACGTTATCGACATCGACAAGATACATTCGATTACAAGAGCATTTACGAATTGAAAATATATGTTATCGTACGGTAACAAACCGAATCGATCGATAAATAAGTTATCGGAAGGGTCTAATAAGTGTTGATGCAGTCTAAGATGGTAGCGGGCTTAGTTGGAAGGGAAATGACGTAAATTATTTATATTTATAGCCATATCCCTCATACGTTTTCGACGCGCCATCACGTCTTTGACTGTAGGTTGGTAACTAGCTGTAGCCAAAGCCGCACAAAAACCGCACCATGCGCAGTGTGGCATAACGCGGATATTTCTACGTAAACGCGACGCCCCATCGCGTTCATGACATCGCTCCGGTTCGTGTCGACTCTAATCAAGCCGCTATATTTGATTATGCTCTACCGACACTTAACAGCAAGTATCATCTTGTGTTAGTACTGTGTTTTCGAGCATAAGACAATATTGCTCAGCTAATATTGTGTCGAGGGGCCAAAGCACCAATTTCTAAAATAATTTTAGTACCAATTATGTTGAATTCAGAACAGTCCGATTACCTCGTCGTAGTCACAAAAAAATTCAGCCGAATACAAAATATAAAACTAGAAAAAAAAAGATTAACTTTTTTTAAGTAAATTTTTTCTACTTTGCAATCGGCCGATTTTACAAAATTGCACTTTACTACTCCTTTAATAATATTCTTACAAATAAAATTACGTTAATCAAAAACTTTTTTTCACTTATAAAAATAGAAGACCTAAAGCTAGAGAACAATCTTGTAACAAAGTAGGTATAAAGTGCAATTTTTTATATGAAACACGTTTAAAGTTTAAAAAGTCTTTTGCTGTACTAAACAATAGAAAAATATGCTAATTGCTTTAATTATAGGGTTATACAATATACATACAATACAAAGATATGCCGTGACTGACTTGCAGATTCGTCAATCGCGCGATAATCGACACAACAAAAAATATGAGAAAACAATAGTCTGCCTCTAATTGGTTCAGGTTGATTTCTCTTATATATTATAAAAATTGTTTTTTATTTAACTTATTATTATTTAACTCCTACAAAGGTGTTGTTGATTGCATAAATGAAAACTAAGAATTTATAAATTCTAGATATAGCTATAGATATTTTATTTTACAATAAAATGTTATACAGGTTAATTACATTGGTATTAATTTTATTCGCTAAAGCTCATAATTAATATAATTTATTTAGCACAACCTACCATTTTCAGAACATTCTATAATGGCATTCTCACGTTAATTAAATAAATCGCATAACATTTTTGAATGTTTCCTTTTTATTTATTTTTTCAAATAACTTTAAATATACTCGTAAATACAGCTTCCACTCAGAAACTAATTTAATTAATTTATTTTCAATTTTTTTTTTTTTTTTCAATTTTTCTCATTGCAATGATATGGTTACCATAATTTGGATATAAACAGTTTATTAAGTTTATTATAATCCTTAGTTTTAAATGATTCACTGGAACATTAATTTCCAAAGCCAGCTCTTTTTCGCTTGAGGCAAGCGGCAAGCTCCTTTCTTCGCCTGTACCTGCCAAGTTTAATTGTATCCTTGACAATGATATAAATGAAAATGTCAATATTTTACACTATTGCCAACATTCTGAAGCACAGTTCAGCAGGTATTTTTTTTTTAATTTAGGTCCTTTATTTTGATTTTGGGGACATTTGATCAAGGAGATGAGAGGATTATTAACTTTTAAAAGGTTATGATGATTCAATCATTGCAATATGATCACTATCGTATAACGTGCGTTTTCGCTATATTTATAAAAAGTAGAGTTATTTTATTGAGCAGATGATTTTGAGGAACATGGAACAAAAAAGTTTTTTTTACTAGATTTTTGTTTAATCTATGGTCTTAATAAGTCAACGTGATTTTTCTATAAAACAATAAGGAATTTTGAGATTAAAACGATGTTGATGTTAAATTACTTTAATGTTGATACCGAAGACAAAAATTTTAATTGCCAAGTAGGTAGGTAAATGATAAAACTCTCTCACTCAATACATCAAACTCAAACCAAGTCCAAGTAATAAATTAATGTTGTAAAGGAGAAATTGGCACCTATATCATCCCACTTAGGTATATTTTAATTAGTACCTACTAAATATATCATCATTTAAAATGTTTAATTAATAAAAAAATATTTAGTAGCAAAGGACTCTTTATACCATTAAACGTTAGAATTCAATAATTTTCACGCTTTCTTGGCTGATTGGCAAATTCTTAGGTATATAATTGTTTGTCAAAATAACCAACAATAAGAGAATCATCATTTTGTCAATCAACCAAGAAATATTCGCAAAACAATTTGCCGCTTCCAAAAATATTTTTACTAAAAATTTAAACATTTTTAAAAGCGACACAACAGGCACACAGCTTGTTAAATATTTGGTGGTGTTTTATTTTGACATACTGATCTTCCATATTATTATTATCTCTTCTATATTTTTGTCTGTCTATACCTACCGCAAATGCCTAGACTGTAAAGGAGTAAAGGAATTCTGAGTCCCTTATGTTTGGAGCTAAGGTTGATTGTTCTCGTATAATCCATCAATAAATACAAAAGTTATATAATGAGTAGTAGGTTGAGGCAATTTATTTCTTAAATATTAAATTGGACGATATTTCCCAATCGATCCCAATAATCAATTGAAGAATTTCAAGAAATAGATGAGTTATTGTACGAGCTCTGGAGCTTAAAGCCGAATTTACAAACAAATTTTTAAACAATTTCACGTGTAAACTTTTAATTTCATGCATGAAATTAATGCATGCATCATGAAATTAGAAGTGTGCACGTGAAATTGTTGATGAAATTAATGAAATTCATGAAACTAATTTTATGCCACTAATTTCACAGTGCAAATTCGGCTTAACTAATTACTAATATTCTTTATTCCTGTTTTTCTAGTTTCGGTAATGATTAAAACAACACTTGTAAGTTAATTAGTTACCGACAAGAAAGTTAAGTACATTTACACTATATACTTAACTTTAACAAAGTTGCTTAACTTGCATTTTACTTTCAACAAAACCTGTACCTTTTTTAATTTAAATTCTGATTAATAAAACATTACAGTATGCAATAACAAAGCAACACCAAACGTTAAAATAAGAACATCGCGTAATATCATTCGCCGTCGGCAAAAAGCATTGAGATGGCTCAAGGCAAGCAGTGATAAATTAGCCTATTATAATCTTGAGGCTTATGTTGAAACATTTATTACAATTTAGTTACTTAAAATTTGTTTTCTGTCTATATATTTTTTAATACTTATAAGTGTGTCAGCTTACAGATAGCAATATTTGCAGAAGCCTTGCACAGTAGGGTGGGCCAATTTCAATTATTTTAGAATTTCACAAAACAAGACCCCTCAAAAGTTGCGTAATAATTATAGTTATCTTGTAATCACTTCACCGCCAATTCTTATAAAATATAGTAACAAAGAATAACAAGATAATTGGCAAAAAACACCAAATACCACAGTACGATTATCCTTGACGCTCAAGAATCAATCAAATCAAGAAGAATTAAATCCAGAATACACTGAATTCGCGATCAGAAATGCCCTATTTATATGTGGTGAAAAGTGGAGACATGTGAGTCATTTTGAAAATTTTTATTTTATTACCTGTACCTATATGGAAATTTAATATAAATGATAACAATTCCTTTCAAATATAGTTTTATTTATATTCTTATGTACACTAAACTTCAAAAAAGTTATAAAAACATCCAAAAATAATGAAGTGAAAATTGATTATAAGTTCATTCTTTATAACTGCTGGTAGAGGGCTAAAGATTGAACAGTTTTTTAAATCTAATAGTATAATTTGAATCTAGGTAGTCAGCCGCAACTTTTGATACTTGTTGCGTAAAGAAAATCGAAGAAAAAA
The DNA here is from genome assembly GCA_038048805.1 of Hipparchia sbordonii. Classification (NCBI taxonomy): domain Eukaryota; kingdom Metazoa; phylum Arthropoda; class Insecta; order Lepidoptera; family Nymphalidae; genus Hipparchia; species Hipparchia sbordonii. The sequence continues at coordinate 4,619,231 of CM076111.1, read as the reverse complement.
AATTTCCCATACAAGATCGGCCTACCCATTGCAAGTTTTTTAACATTCTTGCACTCCCTAAAAGACAATTCTGCAAGTTCGATCGATTCAGTCAATATGAAACTAGCTAAAAGTGTGATATTGACATCTGCAAGAAACTACGGATACTACTAGTGGAGTGGAGTACCAAAGCATAACTTAATCATTTATTTTTCACTTGATTCAGTCAAAACACGAAAAAATTTTTAACCTTTTAATTTTTTTACAAACCAGGAGCTCTTTTTATAAAATACTAGCTGATGCCCGCGACTTCGTTCGCGTGGATTGAGGGTTTTTTATTCCCGCGGGAACTCTTCAATTTTGCGGAATAAAAAGTAGCCTATGTGCTATTCCAGACTATAATCTATCTCTGTGCCAAATTTCAGCCAAATCGGTTCAGTCTTTGTGACGTGATTGAGTAACAAACATCCACACTTTCACATTTATAATATTAAGTAAGATATATTTATGATACGTCATAATAACTTCCTTTTATTAATATTAGATGTATTTTTTTAAATATTATAATAACTATCATATTTGTTCCTACGTTAGGTTTGTACCTAATGTGGAAAAAAATTGTTTTTTTCCAAACCCGAAAAAATAAGATTTATAATAAGAATTACACTTTCTAAAAACCATTATTTATTTTCGAGGTTTATTCTTTGGTAACGGATAGGGTAACACAAATGTAATTCGAAACTAACCACAGACTATGTGACTTTGATGCAATCATTGCGACAATCCTCCCGCGCTCTCTCTATTGATTTCACAACAGGTAAGGATATAGATTTAATTCCAGAAACTTCGACTTATTCTGCTATACGTCTGCTTTTGTCTGGTGGTTGATACAGATATAAATATTATGTATCTATATGATTACCGGAGTAAACCGGAGTTTTGTACAAAATATATTATTGCGTAGGTGTTTAGTTTTTTCAAAAGTTAAAAATTAATAGATATTTTAAAAATATCTGTAAACAATTTTTTTAAGTTCCATCTTTCGATATTCAATATTCAACTTTACAATTTTTATTAACTGTGTCATCTCAATACTTTTTGAGTTAAACTGCTTTCAGTTTGAGGCACTAATACATTACATAATTCTACGTATTAGTTTTACATAAGTTGTTAGACGTAAGAACCACTACGTTTTTCAATCTGAAGGCAGTCTTGCATTACCAAAAAATAAGTAAGAAGGTATCGCATTGCAACGTATAAAAAAATACAGCTATCAGTATAGTTTTGCTGTATTTTTTTATTACACACTTAACCTAGATTTCTTAAAATGAGTGCGCGTGATAAGCTTTTGATGAAACGAAACTTGCCACTTGAATTTTTCGTTTGTTTGAGTTGTATGGTGAACAGAACTTGAGCTTTTATAAGGTCCGTTAAAGGCGCTGTACAATGTCCCATACAAATTCAATACAAACCCTTACTCTAGTGACGAGCTTTATCCAAAACGTTACACTCAAAGTACAAATCACAGATTGAAGAAGAAACACAGACGAAAATGATAAAGCAAGTGTGGCGAAGCCTACACATCCAGAAACCTCGACAAATTCAATCAAAAACTCTGCGCTGATAGTTTAATTGGTAGGTACGAGTATAGTAAGTCAAAAGGTCAAAAAATTAAGGGCACGAAATTGACTTCTTTATCAACCTGTCCAAATCTATGAGGACTATGTCTTTCTTTCTCCTTAAACCTGTGAGTATAGACCATAATATCTCCATACAAACGTGCAGAATACGGATTTGGATTGCATTGCATTGCCGTATTAAAGTATAATTATTATCTATTTTTCTTGAGTGAAAAAGTAAACTGCTGAACTGATTTCAGCAGTACCTAACAATGAACCCGAGGCATAAGAAAAACCAAAGTTTAGAACGTCTATGGATGCCTTTTGACTGAAGCCGAACAACGTCTTAGAAGTAAGCCTCTCTGCTGAAGACGTACCTAATCCTTCGCTTTCTCCAGGTCAAAGTAAGTAAGTACTTTGACTTGGAGAAAGCGAAGGATTAGGCGCATTGGAGAGCAGCTTTCCAATGCATTTCAGCAGATAATCTGAAGCGCCGGACAAAAATTGTCACTTACACGTTTCTGTCGAAAACTGTCTGCAATTTCTTTAACAATTAAGTCGGATAATGATAAATAGATTATAAAGATTCAGCGATTACAGTGATTTGTCACAAACATTTTTTAGTGCATGCTCTTGCACGTTTCTGCACGTTTGTGTATGAAGAAAAGCTTATGTAGATATATTATTAAGTTTAAATCTAGTCAAATTACAAAACAAGCCGCAAACAAAGCATTTTTCGATCTGTCCCGGAATTGTAAGATTTTTTTTACTCGCAATACTTTGGCGAATTCGGAATTTAATTCAGGCACCTATGAAAAATTATGTGCGGCGGCAGTTATTAATTGTAATATTCAATCAGTATCAGAGTAGGTCCACATTTGTATCATTTTGGTGTATCGTCCCTCGCATATTATTCGCTTTCTTTAGGGTTAGTTAAGTTTATACTTTATACATTTCGACAACGTCGATAGATTTCAATAATCATAACATTTCTTCTTAAAGAATATCAGCCAAACTGAGCTCAAATTACCTATATTCTTCTCTCCCCTCAAAAAAAAACCAGAAAGCTTGTGTTAGAAGTGGCATACCCACTTCTTTGAGTATATAATCAACAAAGGGGTATGGTAATAGTGCAACGACTGGGGACCAAACCTGCGACCTTTCAGTTTTCAGTCTGCACCTTTTACCATTGGGGGTATTGAGGCTTAAAATCAAAAAATTATACGTCAAAGTAAAATTTATCTTCGTTTATTTATCTACAGTCATATAAAAATTGATAGAATTGAATGTACAACTCTAAAACCAGGACCTTTTAGGTTTTTTTGTACCCACGACAGGTAATTTTACATGCGTTTAACACAAAACGTTGTTCCTACATATTTACCTTTATGTTATAGGTACATAAACACCTAAACATTTCCTGAAACACTATTGGACCGATTTTAATGATGTATTTGTATGCAGGTTCTTAGTTTTTTTTTTTACGGCTATGTGCCATAGGGGTGCACCGTGCAACTATCGTGTTTTTAATTTTTACTATGTAACCATTTCCCTGACTTTCCATTACTTTTTTTTATCTAGGTATTTTGTTGCGGTTTTTTGCATAACACAAATATCATCTCAGACAGGTGCTAGTGCTCTATTATATTCTATCTTTAGAATCTTTCAGTTTTCAGCTTATAAAACACCTGCAGGGTTGGCATGGGGAGGAATAAAAGATTTATCCCCCATTTTGTCCACTGACAAGGGATAAAATTATCTTCTCCCTATGCTAAAGCATGGCGACGGGGGAAAGGAAAAGTATGTTCCTATAAGAATATAACTGTGGATATTATTTCCACCGTTTTGATCATGCTCGACAGGTGGATAAAACTAAGCGAGGGGATAAACAATTTATCCTTTCCCCGGGGATAAAATTTCTCCCGCCCAAGTTAGCTATGCAGGTGTGCTTTTTTTTGTATTTTTTCTCTTCTCAACTCAGTAGTTATCCCCAGCCTATTACTGGGTACAGATCATCCCTCAGAATGAAAGGCGTTTAGGCCATACGCAACAACGCTGGGCAAGTGCGGAAAAGTTTTAAGCCTCAATAGCCCAATGGCTACAGGTGCTAACTGAAAACTTAAAGGTTGCAGGTTCGATCCTCACCCGTTGCACTATTGTCGTACCCACTCCTAACATAGGTTTTCACTTATTTGGAGGGGAGAGCAGAACATCAGTGAAGTTCAGCTTGGCTGATATTCTTTATAAAAAAAAAAGTCTTGTACTCTGAAGTTATTGTAACGATGCTCGCAATCTATGAACGTGAAAACTCGTACCAAGCAACCATCATGATAAACGTCACGTCGCGCATCGAGCCTTCGTGAGTCGAGATATGTCGGGTACAGAAAATGATACAAACGTGGATTTAAAGTGTTCCTTCGCCAGCGCTTACCTTCGTCAATCTTCCGCGACGCTTCCTCGAGATCGCTGCCCGCGTAGTTAAGGATGACTAGCACTAGGGGCATCATCTCCCAGGAGTAGTGGAATTTTTCTAGTAGCTTATGACAGTTTTCAACTAAGGACTCCAGTGACACCGCTGCAAAGAGAGAAAACAATTTTATAATACATAGCGTAAAAATTCTATTTCAAACGCCATTACAAAGTACCTATATCAATTGTGCCTATAAAATTTGAAGAATTCCCTCGATTTCTCCAGGATCCCATGATCACATTCTGACCTGATGACAATGGGACAACCTGGGAAGTAATACCCTTTCAAACAAAAAAAGAATTTTCCAAATCGGTCCAGGCGTCTTCGAGTAATCGGGGAGCATACATAAAAATACCTATATTCAAAAAAAGATAAAAAAAGATTCCGACGAATTGAGCACCTCCTTCTATCTTGGAAGTCCGTTAAAAAGGAAAAGATGACTGACTGACTGATCTGGGTTATCTTGTTAGGTATCCGAATTTAACAAGTAACTCAATCATCATGTAACCGTAATCAAATGGTATGGTATTCTCAAATAAATAGGTTTAAGTGCTACCACGTAACGGAAGTCTATAGTTCTCCAAACACTGCAGTTACGAGAATTATTCCACGAACTACACTCGAGCATTTTAGTTTCTTTGTTTATAAATGTCACTCTATTAATAACAAAGCGGGTCTCTTAATCCAGATTACAAATAAAGTTCACCCGACACTGCATTGTATACCTTACGCGTCTAAATATTTATTTTGGGCACTCATTAGATGCATTTTATTATTCAGTTAACTTGAAACCTTGTTAGGGTTCTGTATCTACCCGAAGGATCCTAAAGGGACTCTTTTGATACGGACCCATCTATACTAATATTACAATGCTGAAGAGTTTGTTTGTTTGAACGCGTTAATCTCAGGAACTACTGGTTCAAATTGAAATATTATTTTTGTGTTGGATAGTCCATTTATCGAGGAAGGCTTTAGGCTCTATAATTACTAATATTATAAATCTGAAGAGTTTGTTTGTTTGAACGCGCTAATCTCAGGAACTACTGGTTCGATTTGAAAAATTATTTTTGGATTGGATAGTCCATTTATCGACAAAGGTTTTGGGCTATGTAACATCACGCTGCGACCAATAGAAGCGAAGCATCAGTGAAAATTATCCATATTTGAGCGCTTCCGTTGCGTGCGCTGCGTAAACGGTTCAAGTTACCCAAAAAATATGTATGAAAGAATCAGTAGGTACGTTCTTCTGTCACAAGAAAATAAAACTACAAAAATGTTTTACGCAGAAGTACTTTAAAATATATTCTTTTAAAAACTTCTTAATCGCGATCATAATAACAGAAATTGACGCGGACGATGAAGTAATTTTTGACATATGGCTCAAATTAAATCTCCACTTTGAAAACCCCCCATTTCGTCAATTTTAAGGGAAAAATTAATAAAAATATATTTTTGTACTCTGTTCAAAATCGTCTTTAAAAAGATATATCGCAAGTAGGGAATGCAATCTCGATCTCGCGAGATCTCGTTTTCGCGAGATCTCGGCCTTTTTTAGCGAGATTGATCTCGGCCGAAAAAAGGGCGAGATCTCGCGAGATTAACGAGATTGCACTCCAGCATAAAAAAGTCTTATTCGAAGCGCGGACTGACACTGACGGAGTTGCGACCTGTCGGTTTCGTTCGGTGCGCGAATTAATTTTTAAATTACTAAAAGATTTGCGTTTGATATTAGAAGAGAAGACTGGTTGTTTTTTTCATTTGTTATTTCAAATTCAAAATTTATTTATTTCATGTAGGCCAACTTGTAGCTCTTATGACACGTCATAAATCTACCACAGGTTCGGAATGCAGATTCTGCTGAGAAGAACCGGCAAGAAACTCAGCAGTTGCTTTTCAAAAAATAAAAAATAAAGCCGTAATTGAAAACACAGTAACTTAAAGGTAACTTCTATTTAACTTACTTTGTTTTCAATTACGAGGGCAGTACAGTGCTTCCACAGTGATTTGATTGATACGTACGTCAAAGTTTACTACTTAGAAGTTTATTAAAAAATTATAGACAATTTGATTCATAAAAGTCTATTGAAAAATTCGTGAAAATAAATGTTATCTTATAATACTTATAATTTTTATTATTTTTTTTCTAATTTATTCAAATATTGTGATTATTTGCAAAAAAAAAACACACAAAACTGCCAATCTCGCGAGATCTCGAAATTGGCGAGATCTCGCGGTATTGTTATTTACAATCTCGCGAGATCTCGCTTGAGCCCCAATCTCGCGAGATTTGCATTCCCTAATCGCAAGTCTATGTAACGCAACAAAAAATATTTTACTTCACACACGCTTCTATGAGAGCCCCCCTGAAATAAAGCTTTTTATATATTTTTTATGCAATATTTGGCAGAAGGCCATCAGTTTACATATTATATTTAAAATTGAAGTAATTACGTTCAGTAATTCAGAAGTTATAAGGTTCTGACAGACGGACAGACGGACGGACAAGTGCAAATTCACTCAAGTAGACTCAGAGACCTCGCTTCGCTCGGGTCAATGAAGTGGGTATAACAAAAGTTGCAATGCGTCAATTTCCCAGTGTCTGTACGTTTTACTACTGACGAATCTAGGGTTGCCACTTGACAAATAATATTATTTGGAATAGGTAATATTTTCAAGTTTCTTTACTTTTCACTTTTTTAGCTTTTATTCGACCTGATTTTAAAAAGAACTTTTAAGTTGTAAAATGTAAGTAGGTATACCCAAATGAGTGAGTTTTTTGTTTTCAAAATTACTACTTGCTTAAAATATTTATCATGATCATCATCATTTTTTAAAACCTCAGCGGTTCACTACTTGGCATACTTCTCCTTTCAGAATGAAAAGTCCTTTTCCACGCTGGCCAAGTGCGAATTGGCAGACTTCACACACATATCTTTAAGTAGGTAGGTAAAGGAATTAGTGAGATTTATTTGCTTAAAACGCACATACCATACTCTGAAAAGCTAGAGGCGTGTTTAGGATTCGAATAACAGACCCTAAAAGGAGGCCAAGGTCTATCAAAAATGTATACTAGGCTATCAAAAATTTTAACTTCTTGAGAGTGTGTTCATCTTTAGCCTTAAAATTAAATGTACCATATATAAATCAAATGAATAATTTGATGGAACTTTAACTGCAGGATCTCCGAAAACAGCCTGTTTTTGATTCAATAGTAAACAATCAAATATTCTTTGTTTTGATAGGTTAGAAATATATGTTGTAGTTTAATACACGTTCTAAATTATTTTACCGTTCAAAAGTCCATATTTTGAACTTCACTCGATCAAATAATATTCCGAAAACATTGTATTTTTTAACTGTTTTTCAGGTTTTATTTATAGTATATTAAAGTTAAACTAAAAAAAAATCTCAAAAAATAGGCAAAAGCTTTTAGAAGAATATTTTACCGTTAATTTTTTTCTAAAAAGTTTTCTTTTTTTTATCATGACTGTTTTATTTTCTTTATAACAAAGTGGCTCGTGCACCTCACTTCAATAACTTGCAAGGTACTGCGGCCGAAGATTGTGCCCTTAAGAATGGGAGATGACAACCCTATAAGTAGGTACCCCTTCGCACCAGTAGCACAACGATGCAGTTTACGACCTCCAGGGATATTTCGCTACAGTTGCTCAGTCGGACACATTTTTTATCGGAAACTCCCAAGCTGACGGTACACAAGCCACAATTATATTATCAAATATTTTCATGCCATGCACTTCAATTTTATTTATTTGCATAGATATAAAACGAGAAGGTGACTGATTGACTGATCTATCAACGCACAGCTCAAATCACTGGACGGATTATGCTGAAACTTGTCATGCAGATTGCTATTACGATGAGTGTAGTGAGTGGCATTCGCTAAAAAAGGATTTTTAAAAATTCAATAGCGCTAAACCGGGGTTTTGAAAAATCGAACTCAACGTGAGCAAAGCCGAGTGCAAAAGTTGGTGTAAAATATGTTTTTTTTTTTCAAAGTAGGTAAAATTAATTTATAGATACAGTCTACCTATAGGTATAGATCGATGTAAAGCATAAATAAAAATTCTGGTTTCTGGAACGCAACGACTAGTAGCACAAACGGTGAAGCAAAGCATTGTTTTACTAAACGTTCATTAGCGCCATTTTAAAAAGTTACGTCTTGGTTAAAATATTATATTGATGTGACCGGCCCTGTTTCCGATGTTAGGGAGGCCACATACCATCAAGTTTGCATGATGTTTAGGGATTCCAAAAAAGGGCCGCTACTTGAGTATTATCGATACTTTTGGTTTGATATCTGTTAAAGCTCCCGAAAGCTGTACCACTCCATCGAGAGAGAACGCTATACATCACATAGAGAATAGTATATACCTACTATAGTCTGCTTACTTACAGTAGGTACCTACTTTTCCAATTACTCGATATTTTTATCTCATCACTAGATTTCATAGGGCAGACAGGAGACTATAGTCTATACCTACTTCTCTTTTTGATGTATAGCGTTATCTCTCTCGATGGATTGGTACAGCTTTCTGGAGCTTTCCTAGATATCGAACCAAAAGTATCGATCCTTTTTTCGAATCCATTAGCATCATGCAAACTTGACTCAAACTTGATCGTATGCGGCCTCCCTCGAAGGGGCGTTTTACTGCTTTCCCTTCACTTGCGCCGAACAATGGTCTGTGGCGTGTCGTTGTTTATGGTGCGACACATTGCACTTATCTACACAGATAAAAAGTTGACTGTACAAGTTACAACCCATTCAACTTAAGTATATTACAGGTAGGTAGGTAGATAACCTACTTTAAAGTTAGGCACTCCTCGGCCTAGCTGAAGAACCCGATCTTGACAAAATTTGTGCACACAGAAGGGCTGGCTTACATCTTGGTCTTGGTTGGATCATGATAGGTTGGTTGGATCATTTTTAACATGGAAATGAAAAACTTTCCACTTGATTACTTGATTTGACTTGATCCGCGAAGTTTAAGGTTGTTTTAATTCCTGCGGGAACTGTTTAATTTTCCTCTGCTTGTTTGAATAAAAAAAATTAATTAATTAATAAGTAATTATAATCCTTCAGGTTGGTAAAATAAAGCATCAATAGCTTAACAGTTAAAAGGTATACCTACCTATTGACTGAAAACTAAAGGTCAACGATTCGATCCCCACCAGTTGTAGCTAGATCCTGCTATTGTTGTACCCACTCCTAAAAAAAGCTTTCCTTATTTGAAGAAAATATTAGGTAGACAAGTGCAGCTTGGTTAATATGTACCTGTTATATGTATAGACTAGGTAGTAGATAGATACTCTAGTAGACAGGTACTCTTTTTAATAAAAAAAGTCAAGGTTAGAAGTTAGAACATCAAAAAACCATTAATAACATCGTAAATCATTGACACATCCCTAAGCCCCGTAACCGTAATAAAACGCGCGGTGTAACGTTCACGTTCACTTGTGACTTTATGAGCGGCGCATCACTATCCAGCCAATCGGAACGCGCGGGCACGCCTTCGCCGCACGCTATTGGCCAGTGCCTACTTTGTATATAGAACCGCATTTTTTCTCTAACGCCTACGAAGCTTGCACGTAAACATTTTTCCGCTCGTTCGTAGCGGGAAATCCGTTCCGAATTTAAATGTAAATACGCACGGATTATAATATATAGACAATTTATTAGAATAAGGTTGTTAGAAAAGAGGTTCTACTACGTTTGTTGTAGCGTGTTGACTCTGAATCGGGACTTGTGTGTCCGATTGGTCTGTGGAGGTCGTGTCGTGTAGCGGTATTCCATAGAGCTTGTGACGACACGCCTAAAGTAGCAGTGCCGGCTTTACCTATGGTGCAGGGTGTGCAACGCACACGGGCGCAGGGTTGTAGGGGGCGCCGCGCCGAGCCGCGCTTGCTTGCTTCCCGACATCATTTAAAATTGCACCATTTTTTGCACTTGAATTTCCTTTCACTGGTGAAAATATGAGCCAAACGATATTCTTGTATTGTAAGTATTCCATTTTGGCCGCGCGTCTGCTAGAGGGCGCCAAGATATTGATTGCATATCGGGCACTACATGGGCTAGAGCCGCCTCTGTGAAGTAGGTAGGTAGTGATGCAGACGCGCGTCAACGAATCGCTGCAAAAAGTCGTCGTGGGCGACCACCCTAAAAGCGACCCCATTAAGGCTGCGATCCATATAAGGTAGCTCTACAACCAGTATTCTCGACTTTACATAAATAATAACGTATGTAATTATTATGATTTTTATTTTATTTACTAGCTGATTCAGAATGGTACAGAAAAACCTATACCTAAATTTATTCACAAGGTGTTAAGTATTTATAAATCCCGTGGGAATTTTCCTTTTTTCCGATAAAAAGTACCTATAGCTTTATAACCATCTATTGCCGTTATAACAACAAATAATAAACATAAAATAAAATAAAAAATAAAGGGGGCACCCATACAAAAAAAGTGATTTTTTCGATTTTTTAAATTTAACATTTTTATTTGACGTAAGCTTTGTTTCTACCTAAATAACATACTATAGATAGATATACCTAATGTAAAACACAATCCAGAAATGGGGATTTAAAACTCTAAACTAATCACGCCTTAAGAGATCTGATCTCTTAAAACGCTGAAACCCTACCTAAAGCCGTCTCCAACCGCCCCTATAACGGCCCCTGTCCTCACATCTAATCTATTTAACCACAATACGTCAGACAAACCACCATCTGAACGTGAGGGTAACTATCAAAAATATCAAAGTATTATTTAATCAACAATTAATTACACTCATCAAATCTACGGGTAATATTTATTCGATTAGGGCGCGATTGCTATCACATTCCCACAATCAAATACAACGACCTAGACGCAGGAGCATCCAATAGCCGTTTGAGTCTCTGGAAGAGACTGAATTAATAACGTCCAAAGCGCTGTATTTATACTAACGGCGCGGCACCAGACCGGCGCCTACATCGTCAATAAAGTCAAACTACCTACTACTAGTTTTATCTAGCTACCTTCAATACATTAAAGTTGTATATCTTTACTATTTCAATATTTCGCTAACACATAATAACCGCGGCAATTCTAACCAACCGCTAATCTAACTCTCTACCGATTAGAGATGACGAGCGACAACTAACTTCAGACGACTGACTCGACACAGAATGACGAATGAATCAATACACGCTGTACGCTTCCCTTTTATGGACCGAACGAGTGGGGAGGGAATAATGATACCAATGCTACGAAACTTCCGTCATGAAACGTTACAAGACTACCGTCACTAAATGGCGCTTTAAACAATAATCACTCTAATCCTACTTTCCTACAAATAATTATACTTAATATTAATCAGTTAGCCAGTGTTGCTGACACTAAGTAGGTACCAATATCGTACCATCTCAATAATTACCACCATGTAGGTAGGTAGATATATCTATTTTTCTACCGTATTGAAGTGTGGTGTTTTATTAATTGGAGGTGCGTTTATGATGTCTAAGCACCTTTGCATCGTAATAGGGTTAGGTATAATCTAAGGAATCCATGTAGGTAGGTAGATATATCTAGGTTTCTACCGTATTGAAGTGTGGTGTTTTATTGGAGGTGCGTTTATGGTGTCTAAGCACCTTTGCATCGTAATAGGGTTATAATCTAAGGAATCATCTAATTTGCACAACGGCACTGCAATAACCCTAAATGCATAAAAGCAGAGAAATGATACGTGCACGATAAAGTTTGTTTCACACGGTCTGTTGTAGGAGTCGATCCCATTAGAACAAAACCTGGGATAATAGCTGTAAAGAGTGCCAAAGAGATCCTATTACTAAGCCTTCGCTGTCCGTCTGTCTGTCCATCGTGAACGTACCATTTGCTCGACCTTAACACTCGCTGTTACTATGGAACCCTTCATGTGCGAGCCCAACTCGCACTTTGCCGGTTTTTTTAGCGAGATAAACTTGCGCTTGACAACAATGAATGATGGAAATAATTGACGAGGTCTAGGTTTTTTTTAAGCTATTGCATAGCTTCTATCGCGGGCCTTGAGCGTGGAGACCGAATCCAGAAATTCCGTAACGAAAATAACCTGACACGGAACTCCTCTCACCGCTAGATGGCTTTGATAAAAAACGCTATGCAACAGCTTTACCGCGGCAGTCCCCGAGTGCCACACGTCTTTTTTATATGAATAGCGGGCAAACGAGCTGGCGGGTCACCTGATGTAAACTGATTACCGCCGCCCATGAACACTTGTAGTACCAGAGGCACCACCGATGCGTTACCGGCATTTCAGGAACTTATTGGTGCGCCCCTTGAATAACCCCATATTGTAATTAAGTGGGAACACTGTCGAAGGGAGAAGATTCCACAATTTGGTGGTACGTGGAAAAAAAGATCTGGAGCAACGGATGGTCGAAGTGAGGGTGAAATTGCGTTCGGTGGCGTGCGGTGCGCTTGTAGAAGTTAGAGGGCGGAATAAGATCAAACAGCTCTTTAGAACACTCCCCGTTATATAGCCGATAGAGGACGCAAAGAGAGCTTACGTCTCTGCGGTGTTCCAAGCTTCCCAGTGAGCGGGTTAATTTGGGATTGTATACAAGCCGAACTGCCCTCTTTTGAATCCGGTCAAATGGAAGGAGTTGATACTGAGGTTGATAGGTTGGAGCGCGCTTGTCTAAAAGATGCTTATTCACTCTTGCTTTTAAGGCAGGTACTCAAATTATGTTAGTGGCATGAAACACGGATGTAGGTAGTTCAACATTTCTGAAACGAACCGCTAAAGTGTTGAACGGGAAAGGCGCTCCACACCTTAGCGGTTCGTTTCATATGTTGCTTGGAATAAGGTTCACTTTAGGTTTTGGTTTTCTCGGTTAATGAATCACGGGTGTTTCCTTTGACGGTTTATTGACAACTGTTGACAACTAGATATTTAATTCTAAACATAACATGCCGCCCCCCAAAAAGTGTGGAACCTTAGCAGTTCGTTCCAGAAACGTTGAACTAAAGTGTTTTTATTTTCCTGAGCTCTAGATATCTACTTTCCTAACAGTTAACACCCACAATTTTAGTTAAGTGCAAATGTGAAGTAACCTTTACAAAACAGTTACAACTTGCATTTTATTGGCTAATTACAAAGATCGCGAAGATATGCAGTTCATTTGTATTGATGAGGGCTGTTTTCTCATTACTTGAGTTATAACTAACTGCAGGTCATAACTGAAAGTTGATACGATGCTTGCAATAAACCGAATAGTTTAATTAAAGGGAACTGATCAGATAGGTACCTACCTACCTAGATGTTAAAAGCAATTAATTTAACCAACGATTATAAAGACACTACATGAAGCCCGCGACTTCATCCGCGTGAATTAAGTTTTTTTGATTCCCGCGGGGACTCGTTAATTTTTGCGGGGACGAAATGTATTCTATTTGCTATTCTAATGTATAAAATATTATTGTGAAGTTCCATCAAAATCATTCCTGTAGTTTTTGCGTGAAATACTCTTTCAACAAGCATCAATCCTTCCATTCTCATAAACTTTCGCATCTGCATTACTACCCAAGTAAAAATAACGTCGATCCTTTGTTCAATTGCTGTGTGATTGAAGGAAAAACAAACAAACGAATACGCTTTCGCCTTTGTAATATTAGTACCTAAGGATATTAGAAGATGTCAGTTACAAAAGTGGACATATTTTATTTTTTCCAATGTTTACATTTTAGGTATTCATACACGAATACCTAACTCAATAAATCTAGCTTGACTAGAATACAATGTAGGTACAATTAACAAGAGAATTATGGGAGTCATGAAAAGACCATAAATCCGCCGTAACGATGCAAGGACGCTGTTTATAACCATTGGCTTTGACGCGATCGGCCAGAAACTTCTATGACATGATTTAGACATTACGAAATAGCTATTAGTAAATACATGGTATTGACAACTCTCAGCGCTGAACTAGGTACCTATAGTACCTACCTAAGTAGGACGTGTGGTCAACAATAGAGCCTGCATCAGTGCATGACTTTGAAACTAAGTAAGAATGTATGTATGTATGTATGTACTTACATAAAACATAACACTAGATAGGTACTGTCAGCAACTTCGCGCGTTTAATAATAATTTAATCTGAGTAAACTTTGATTTCCCGGGATAAGAGTTAGGTAGGTATAATCTACGCTCATCTCCAGATGTTTTTTGAACGAGCGAAGCGAGTTCTCCGAGTCTACTTGAGTGAATTTGCACTTGTCAGTCCGTCTGTCAGAGCCTTATAACTTCTGAATTACTGAACGTAATTACTTCAAATTTAAATATACATAATATGTAAACTGATGGCCTTCAGCCGTATATTGCATAAAAAATATAAAAAGCTTTATTTCAGGGGGGCTCTCGTAGAAGTGTGTGTGAAGTAAAATTTTTTTGTTGCGTTACATAGACTTGCGATATATTTTTTTAAAGACAACTTTGAACATAGTAGGTACAAAAATATTTTTTTTTAATTTTCCCCTTAAATTCAGTTATAGGTATCCTGTACTTGAACAACAAATAGGTACTAAAATTAGATAAATGTTATAAAGAGACGAAATTATTTAATTTTTAACGGTAAAAGAGTTTTGCGTCAACTACATATTATTATTTTTATTGCGTCTAATGTTAAAAGTTAATTATTACAATATATAATTAAAACTATCTTTTGGGAATTATGGGATACCGCGAGGTCTCAGTTCGGGGCGAACCACTAGTTTATATATATTTTTACTAGACGATGCCCGCGTAGATTAAGATTTTTTTATTTTTTATAATTTTCAAGGATATAATGTAGCCTATGTGTTAATCCTGGGTATAAGCTAACTCCATTCTAAATTTCAGCCAAATCGGTTTATTCGTTGTAGCGTGAAGGAGCAAACTTTCGCTTTTATAATACATACTAGAAGCCCGCGCCGACTTCGTCCGGGTTGAAAATTAAATATTTGTTCTTGTGAGCTTCTTATAGGAGACGATTGTCAATAAGATCACCACAGGAACCACACGAATATCCCGCACCGATACCCGCCACCGTGCCCCGCCGCGCCAGCCGGCACCATTTTATTATTTTGTCGCGCGGAAAAATTAATTTTCCGATAACTTCTAAGATATTTATTTAAATTGTATAGTGTAAAGGGCAAATATGTTCTAAATTAAATACTTACGATAATAAAAATATTTATTTAGATATAGATTGACATCACATCGGTTAAAGATGCTTCGAAAATAATTCATTATTTTTAATCAAAATTTGAAAGATAGAAATGGTTACTGTAAATTATCCTTAGAATATAGACATATGCTATCGCGGACTTTTTTTTAGAACTCTTTTAGAGGAATAATTCACCCATACATCATTTTCATCCAATAACAGTATATGATCCAGCGCACGCCTTGAAAACGTTTAAGAGTCACAAAAAATTCCGATTTCTTTAACAAATTTGCACATAATATCTAGCCATAATACATTTATTAACATAATTATAGCCTATAACCATCTGGAATAATGTACCTTTGAAATGGTAAAAGAATAATTGTAATAGGTGCGGTGGTTCCAAAGTTTGCTCCGGACATACATACAAACTCACAAAATTCGCGCTCTCTCTTTATTATAATAGTATAGATTAGTGTACGTATATGTATAGCGAGCAAATTCACTGTTGGCATAGGTATCTTAATAAAATTATTAATTAGGTATTAATAAAATCATTGTAAAAAGTCTCAGATCTATATAGGTATTTTACAGTGGACTATATATACTTCCTGGACGCCTATACCTTCGCAGTTGCTTCAGCTTTTTGCTGATATTAATTCAATTAAAAAATATTTATAAAAGTAGTACCTACTTACCTTTAAGAATATTTAAGTATAGGTACCACTACACTTGGGCAGACGATGATTTAAATAATTATTATATTTATTAATTTACTTAATTAATAAACGATTCCTTGTCAAACAGCTTTTTTACACAGCTAGTAGGTAAATAACTTGCTGTTCAGGAAATGGAAACTTCTAAAAACTTGAGCTCCTTAATCGTCCTTTCAATTAAAATAAAACCTGTACCTACCTACTGTTAAATAGGCATTCGATTGGTAGGTACAAAAATATGCACTACAAAGAAAAGAATTCAAATATATAAAAGGAAAAGGTGACTGACTGACTGACTGATGATTTACGAGTATCACCGCACAGCTCAAATCACTGGACGGGTCGGGCTGAAAGACACACAGATATAACTATTATCAAGATGGCGTCAGCTAAGAAAACATTTTTGACAATTCAACCCCTAAGGGTGTAATATAGGGGTTTGAAAAAGCTAAATATTCAAATTAAACTTAACAAATTACACAGTAATTTCGAATCGTCAGGTCTGTGTGTACGATTGATTCGGAATTTGAAAGCTTAGTGCAAGTTAATCTTAAAAACTACACGAATTTTCGTATGATAACCTGCTTCTGCGAAAAATTTAGGTTAACTTTAAAAGGTGTAAATCGACTAAATTGTGATGTTAAATGGTCGACTAAGCTCTCCAAGTCTATGCATTAGATGCTACGAAAGCTGAGATTTGTACGACTTAATAATACACAGTTATTTAAAAAAAAATAAGGCCAAAAAAGATTCATTACATAGTAATTATAAAAAGGAAGAAGCTGGAAGAAGTTTAACAGAGAAGTGAAAGTACAAATAATGAAAAAATAGAAATGATATTCACAACATGCGCATTTGTGTATGTTTGTATGTTTGTGTGTGTCTGTGAGTTACTACCTAATGCTGCTTAGGTAGATGAAAACAAAGACGACCTCCCTGGCGCAATGGTGAGCGCTATGGTCTTACAACTGGGAGGTCTCGGGTTCGATTCCCGGCGGGGGCAATTTAGTAATTTATTATTTCTAAATTGTCTCTGGTCTTTGGCCGTGGCTAGTTACCACCCTACCGTCAAAAACGTGCCGCCAAGCGATTTAGCGTTCCGGCACGATGGCGTGTAGAAATCGATTAGGGGTATGGGTTGAATTTACACTGCTATACCCCTTCCAAGTTAACCCGCTACCATCTTAGACTGCATCGTCACTTACCATCAGGTGAGATCGCAGTCAAGGGCTATCTTGTCATAGAATTAAAAAAAAAATACCTACTGTAATCTGTTCCTTGGTAGATCCATACAAGCACCTGTAAAAGCTATAGCCCACACGTACAAAGCAGGTCAGCTAGTTCAATAAAATAAAACCGTAATCTCCAGCCTCAATGTGACATTTCGCACGTCCGGCGCGATACGAAACACAAGGGGCTCGCTGAATGGCCAACAATGGACCAAACATGAGCCAAATAACGAGCCAACATTGTGGCTCGGCTACGTGACTCGAGCCAGCGGCCGGAGGAAGTGAGCGAGTGAACGGGGACCGATAACGTTTATATGCCACTATTGTCGACGGGAAATATATTTCATTCAAGTTTCAAAATAGAATCACTCACTTCACAGGCACGATGTACCTACCTAACACAGCTTTTTGATTTGTTAATGGAACGCTTAGAGCGTTATGAAACGTATGTAAGTACGTGAGTAGTTTGTGAACCTTAGAGCTTTTATTTTAATGTTACATCGCATATTCTCTCTACTAATAAAAATTTCGAGAATTTATGCGTTGAATTCTCTAAATCTAATCAATTCATTTTTTAACCACCCAAAGGTACAACCTACAATTAAATATACACTTTCAGAGCCCATGGTTTTAAGTGTCTCTATTTATTATTATTTTCGCCATTGCCTTCAAATATAATTAATGACGACGTGTTATAATCTATTATATAAAAATAAGTCGGGTTTTCCTTCCTGACGCTATAACTTCAGAATGCACGAACCGATTTCCACGGTTTTGCATTCGTTGGAAAGGTCTCGGGCTCCGTGAGGTTTATAGCAAAGAAAATTTAGGAAAAATTTCAACAATTTAAGAACGCGGACGAAGTCGCGGGCGTCCGCTAGTATTGTATAGATAAGCTTACTTAACATGTAAGATATCTATCCACCCAGATTCTTGTTAAGGTAAGTAGTTTGGTACAACTAGCTTTACACGTTTCTGAGGTGGAAAATTCCATTAAACCTATGAATAGTGTATGATAGATTCACAATATAGCTACTTACTATTCCAGTAAATGCTCAAGGTAACTATGGTTTAGTCACTAAACTTTAGTAGTTTTTCTATATTGATTTAATCCCACATCTAAATATATAAAAGGCAAAGGTGACTGACTGACTGACTGATTGACTGACTAATCTATCAACGCACAGCTCTAACCACTGGACCGATCGAGCTGAAATTTGGCATACAGGTAGCTGTTAGGACATAGGCATCCGCTAAGAAAGGATTTTGGAAAATTTCAACCCCAAGAGGGTTAAATAGGGGGTTAAAAAATCGAACCTAACGTGAGCGAAGCCGCGGGTTAAAGCTAGTAAATAATAAGAAGCATCTTCATAAGGGTACACCTGTCCATCTACGTAGGATCCTACATGATCTACCTAATCCATCTATGTAGGATCCTACATCATCTACATAATCCATCTATGTAGGATTTATTTATTTAATTAATTAATTTATTCATTCCTTATTGCACCACAAATAGATCTACCTAATCCATCTATTTAGGGATCTATCTAATCCATCTATACCAGTTTTATCCTATCACATGGACCGGATTTGTAGGTAGGTTTTGCACACCGACTTGAGAGATATTTTTTAAGAATATTACTTAAGCTGAACAAGACTTACCTATAAGTATTCTCCTATCCTCTACTAAATAAAGAAAGAGAATTCTCACATTAAACGTCAGACTGATGCCATTGGATGTTGAAATATACCTAATATAATATCATCAGAATACAATAAATAATATCAATGCATTAGCGGTACCAAGCTATCTATTTTTTTATATTCATGGACTTGTGGTATCAACTAATAGCTATTCGTAAGTTCGGCCTTCGTGTAGTGATAAGCAACTTTGTATGTATGTGATCATAAAAGGAGGCGTGACTTGGTATTCAATATGACTACGGCAGTAAAGGAATAGTTAAATTATTATTTGTTTTCCGTCACGCCGAACGTAAAAATAATAAAGTGTTATTTATTATGTACATTTTGTGTATGCAACCGAATAATAAAGATTTTATTCGTCTTTCCTGCCGTTGTTGTTACTCTTTGTTTGTACATAAGGTAACTAGGTACAATAAATATCTACTTTTTGGCGCCTTTGGTGAGATCGACTCATATATCGTGATGGCAAATGGCATGACGGTCTTCTTTGCCGTTATGAACCCTCTTAGGCGCCGCTTGCTAAACCCTTGTATGCGTGGCGTGTTATCCCACATCTACCAGGGGTCCTAGTACCTAGGGGTCGGGTTGATGGCCGTATGAAGAGCTGATGGTCGATGGGGTCCCAAGGTGCTGGAGTGGCGACCCCGCATCGGAAAGCGCAGTATTGGCAGATCCCCCACTAGGTGGACCGACGACATCAAACGAGTCGCAGGGAGCCGCTGGATTCAGGCGGCGCAAGACTGAGGCCTGTGGAGGTCCATGCAAGAGACCCATGTCCAGCCGTGGACGCGTATAAGTTGAAAGAGAAGAAGAAGAAGCTTCTCTTAAATGATTACCTTCATCTAAAGTTCACAAAATTACAACTAAGGGATTGATCTTAGCCAGTAAAAATTTCCCATATTTTTTTTTTTTATAGGGATGCTTCGCTTAAACATTACCTACATCTTACAGTCCATTGTATTACAACTAGGCTAAAACTTAACCAGTAGAAACCCAATTTACAACTGCAGCAGTTAACAGTGCCTACCTACTAGTCTCAATAGCCCAACGGTTAAAGGTGCGGACTAAAAACTGAAAGGTCGCAGGTTCGAATCCCACCCGTTGCACTATTGTCGTACCCACTCCTAGCACAAGCTTTCCGCTTATTTGGAGGGGATAGGGGGATATTAGTCAACTTCAACTTGGCTAATATTCTTCAAAAAAAAAAAAGATTTCCATACAAGAATAGAAAAAAAAAAACAATAAATTTTGGGGTTCCCCGTACATAGAACTGAAATTCAAAAAATTTTTTTTCATCAAATCCATTTATGTGGGGTATCTTTGGATAGGTCTTCAAAAATGATATTGGGGTTTCTAATATCATTTTTTTCTAAACTGAAAAGTTTGCGCGAGAGACACTTCCAAAGTGGTAAAATGTGTGTCCCCCCCCCCCTGTAACTTTTAAAATAAGAGAATGATAAAACTAAAAAAAATATATGATGTACATTACCATGCAAACTTCCACCGAAAATTGTTTTGAACGAGATCTAGTAAGTAGCTTTTTTTTAATACGTCATAAATCGTAAACCGCAATTGCTGCTACGGAACCCTTCATGGGCGAGTCCGACTCGCACTTGGCCGCTTTTTTTTTAGTATAGGTTTTGTGCATGCTACACAGAGTTTGTAACTTCGACCGCGTTGTTGCTCTACTAGTAGGTAACCACAAGAAGGAGCCGTTATCACCACTGTTTTACTAAGGATTCATGCATGCCTATTTCTGGACAAAACCACGTCATCTGAGTTGCTTGAAAATAATGTTCTTGTTGAATTTAAATTTTAAACACTCTTGTGAAACGAAGCGCCTACTTTTAGATGAAGCTTTATTTCTATAATTACAAATAGTGTAAATTACAACATTTTCAAGGGTTTCGTTTTTATTTTTAACAGACTTCCAAAAAAGGATGAGATTCTCAATTAGTCGGATTTTTTATTTATTTTAATTTTTATGTATGTTCCCCGATTACTTGAAAACGCCTGGACAAAATAATTTTTTTGTGTTTGAAATGGTATACTTTCCAGATGGTCCCATTGTCATCAGGTCAGGATCTGATGATGGGATCCTGGAGAAATCAAGGGTTCTCTTCAAATTTTATAGGCTGAATTGGTATAATTTGTGTAAGTGGCGTTTGAAGTCGGTTTTGTAAAAAGAATTTTTACTCTCTTCTGTTCCTTCGAGTTATTTTAATCAAGAGTTTTTTTTTTTCGTAATGAAAATCCTTCGAGTTATTTTAATCCAATAGGTAGGTACTCAAGAGTTATTTTTTTTTCGTAATGGAAATTAATTTTTAAATAATGAGCCCAATTCGGTCCAATTTCAAACACGGTATAAAGAATTCAAATAAGCAACTCACTGACTCTGAAATAACCGTTGCAACACCACAACTACACGCGGCCTGTTATTACCATGTTATTACAGACAATTTCTATATAACATCAATAACAAACTCAGGCTATCGCGGCAAAATAAGCAACATATCCGTGCACCCATTTATCATTCCTTCGCCGAGGCGTGGTGGCTTCATGGTCGATGGGGTTCAAGTGCTATTTTATTCCAATTTTATAGCCTTTATTTCTTGTGTATCAGGGTTCAGATTACGCGGGTTAATTCACTTTGGAATTGTATGGCGTAATGGTTCTGCGCATATGGGCGGAGCGATGTACTGACAATTATTAATGACTCCAAGCAATAGGCCGCCGCGTGAGCATACTGTGTCCTATGATTTTACTCGATATATATTTGTACGCTCATATATATTTTAGTTTAGATCTATTCGTATCTAAATTCCTAACAAAATAATCTCTACCTGAGCGCAATCGATGTAACATCTCGTAAGTGATATGTAACGCTATAAATTGCGCGTGTACCTAACCTACCTATCAAATCTCTCTTCAATTAATATATCTGCGAAAATGTGTTTGTTCGTTGGTTTGTCCTTCAATCACGCCGCAACGGAACTACGAATCAACGGAAAAACGAGTTTGTGTGACCTATATTTGAGGACCAGCAGCCTTAGACTGAAATCTATAAACCGCACTCTCACTCACCTCAGACTCATGACAGAGTTAAAATGAGACAGATTTATGTCTGAGCATATTGTGTCTCGTTTTAATCTCTATCTTGAATCTGAGCTGAGTCAGAGCACGCTCTATATATCTCAGGCTTAGATGCATGTCACGAGAAAATCTCTATAGAGATTCACAGAGAGATTACGAGTAAACGTGTAGACAAAATTTTCTCGTTAATATATTAATTACTCTTCATTACGGATCTTAATTACCTACTTTTCATTTATTTTTTTATCTGAATGCAATCGGCAATAATAAATCGATTAGGCTAGGTCATGTTCATTACAGTTATCTTGACCAAGCTTTCTGAATTGAATTCTGATATTTCATTGAATTTTAGTAATTATTAATTATACTTATGAGAGATTAGTAATTATTAATTATCTACTTATGAGAGATTAGTAATTATTAAAATAAGAATCAATACGTCATTCGTTTGCCCTTTCGAGAGCGCTCGAGGATGAATCAATTTTATTTATTAGCTGCAGCCTTAGCACCTACTTTCTACCTAGCCGTGAATAATTTATTTTTTATTGGCATCAGTTTTTTATTTTCCTTAAATATGGCAAAATTATATTTTAGCGAAAGAAATTGCGGGTAGTACTAAAATAAAGTGTGGGAACAAGGAGCGGGTAGTTAGATACGGCGCATCATAAAGGCGAGATAAAGTTAAGTTTGAGTTGAATCTGCCGAGTTGAGGAGCCAATGAAACTTTTTATAGCCTCTATGAAAGTGCCTTTGCGAGAAACAACCCCTACTTCGTGATGACTTTGTTTCTTTCTATAATATTAAATTTGGCTCTATAATTATATTATTTACTGAAACTCATTTCATAAATAAAAATAATATTAATATACACATAGATAAATAGAAATACTATTTATTTAGGGCGGATTTCTCCAACGTAAAATAAGTCTTACTTACCCAAGCGTAAAGAAATTTTTGCAGATTTTCTTTACAAAAATTATCAGAACGCCCAATTTATTTCTGTAGGGCTAACATGCACGCCACGACAACATTTTGTCTACCCATTTACTCGTGAATTTGTATGAGATTTGACGAGTAGGTAAATGGGTAGACAAAAGTTTCTCGTGGCGCGCATGCTAGCCCTACTAGATTAAACGACACGCGACACTGGTTATGGAACTTCCAAATATTTAATAAATACTTGTTTATCTACTCAAACTACTCTACTCTACTTTTTTCGATATTTAAAGGCTAGAATTTTCACACTTTTACAAATATATCAAGTTCTACAAAAACGTCTTTACCTGAAACTATTAACTCGTCCTATTTTTTTTTTTATCAACAATAATCAATACGACTTGTTGTTTCATTAGGTATAGCAAAACTACGAATGTACATATAGAAACTCGAGTTCATGGGAGTTTCTTAAAAAGTACCTAACTTTTAGATCTACCATTGCTGGCTAGTGACTTTTTACTAAAAGCGACGATTAACTTCTTATCCTATTAATTATTAATTAATATTATAAATGCGTAAGTTTGTATGTTTGTTACTCAACACGTCGCAACAACTGAACCGATTTGGCTAAAATTTTTCACAGAGATAGATTATAGTCTGGAATAGGACATAAACTACTTTTATCCCGAGAAATAAGAGAGTTCCCGCGGGAATAAAAAACCTCAATCCACGCGAATGAAGTCGCGGGTACCAGCTAGTTCTCCGTATATAGTAATTATTATTGCAATGCAGTTATATCATCAACGGCAGTATAATTATGAATCTAAATCGCCATTTTGTAGTTGCTTGCACACCAACTACAAAATGGCGGTACAAAATGGTTCAGTACGACTATTTACAAAAGTTCATCTTTCGTTCTATATCTATTTCTTTCATCTTATAACAAGTTTAACTTCACAAGTTGATACGAACCTGCAAGGCTAGCATATGTGGGAGAAACTTTATCCCCGGGAAAAGGATAAAATGTTTATGCCTTCGCTTCGTTTTATCCACCCGTCGAGCATGGGCACAATGGTGGAAATAACACTCAGTGGATATACTTATAATATACATCGCCTTCTCCTCTGTCGCCATGCTTTAGCATAGGGAAAAGATAATTTTATCCCCTGTCAGTGGATAAAATCGGGGGATAAAATTTTTATCTCCTGCCCATGCTAGCTATGCAGAGTGACAATCGAGTATCCTTCGACACACTATGGTAACGTTCCGGTAGCTCTATTGTGGTTTACCGTGTGCACGGAAGCGAGTAATTGTCACAGTTTCACAACTACAAGCAATATGGCGCTAGAATATAACACCTCGTGTTTTCACCTCATTTCTTAAACCGTTGCTTATATTTTACACTTCAAAGGTACGGACGCAGATATTTTGGCCCTATCATACATAGAGGAATACCAAATATGTCCTCAGGATTAATTTTCGGTACATTATGCTACGGGAAAATTAGCCAATCCTTGTTCCTTCAAGCAGTTCAAAACTAGGAGACGGCACTACAGAAAAAATATGTCATACCTGCGCTTTTTATATCAGGAAGTCAAAAAGCTTTTTTCAAAGTCTAACATGACTCTACCACCGCGAGAGTTTGGAATATAGGTTAGGGAGTAAAGCCATGAGTCTAACGTTTCAAGCGAACGTTAATTTGAGAAGATTTCATTTCTTATGGAAGTTTTGAAAAATCATCATGATTGATTGAAATCTTTTGGATATGTACTAAATGAGTTTCAAATTTTTTATATAAATTGATAGTGTATAGCAATTACTATATTTAAACTTGGTGTGCCAGGATTTATCCTGGCAACAGTTTACAGTACACTAAATAAATATTTTGACACTTGAAAAATAAATAAGAGTAGACCATTTTATTGCAAATCCCATCTTCTATTTTAATAAAAACTTGGTGTGCCAACTGCTATCGTTGCAAAAAAGTCTATCACACCTATATATATGTAAAAAACACTCAAAACATAAATGTGAAAGACTTTTTGCCACGAGTGAAGGTTGGCACACCGATATTTTTTTAATAGATTTTTGCACTATTTAAATATATAAAAAAATTGTATAAAAAATATGAAAATCCGATTGAATGCAATTTAAGTGCTACCGTTTCCCACCCAAAAGACACATCAACGGACAGGAAAATTTTACAAGGTTCTTTAACTTTTTACCATAATGTAAACGTTATTTAACTGGCTGTAAACTTGTTTAAAAATATACACCTTAGGAGTCGTGAGTATGCGAATAGGTTTAATTAAAACTTTATTGCGATATTGTAGATGCGTGTGTCAATTTAATACTGGAATGACATTAAAGTTACCCGCAATTAGCCCCGGTTTACGACTAAATTATTACAAGTAAAATAATATAATTAATAGTTTCAAGTTTATTTCTCAATAAAAATAACATAAATATTCGAGGTTACAAAGTCCACGTTTTATTACAATATGTGGTACACCTCACTATACCGGCTTAGCCTAATGAAGGTTAATTTCATATGTAGCATAAGTAAATAACATAAACTAAATGCCGCACTCAATATACATGCATTTAATTATGACTAATGAATTATCTAATTATCATTAAATCCCTTAATGAAATGCCATTATCTGTGAGAGTGAAATCTAAATATATATAAAGAAATCCTTAATTAACAATTATTAATTAAGCTACTCTGAGCGTGGCAGTTCGAACACTGTCATGTATGGAACCCACTTTTCTAAAATGCCTGCTGCTTATCAGACGACATCTAATTAAGTCTTCGTCCTAAAAGTTTTGAGCATAGTAATTGGTGACCAAAGTGGATGACGTCGATTGAGGTTTGTTTAGAATAGAATTTTTATTCAAATACTAGATAATGCCCGCGACTTCGTCCACGTGGATAAAGGTTTTTTGATTCCCGCGGGAACTCTTTAATTTTCCGGGATAAAAAGTAGCCTATGTTTTAATCCTGGGAATGAGCTATCTCCATTCCAAATTTCAGCCAAATCGGTTCGTGCGTTGTGGCGTAAAGGAGTAACAAACATACACACGCACACACACATACACATACAAACTTTCGCCTTTATAATATTAGTGTGATAGTGTGAAGTGTGATGTGATGTGATACATTTACAAATACCATCTGGTAATCTAATATTTACTTGTTTTACCTAAAAGCAACGTTGGTACACGTTTACGTGTAGGTACTTATAGCATATAGGTTTTTCAGTAATATTACAGTTAAATAATAACAAATAGGTAGATATCTATACCTACTGTATTATATGGGTATCTTGTAGCTATTATTTTTTCATAAATATGAGGCTTTCAACAAAGAGCACAATAGAAAATTTCACTAAAACACGATAAATGAAACAATAACGTATCGATTAGATAATCGATTACATCACTGATTGTCTAGATCACACTAGATCAAAACATAGTAGGTACAATAACTTGCAGTACATGTTTGTAAATATTTATTAGAGTACTATAGAACTTCTCCTTATTATTGTAACAAGCTGTTCATATTTTTAACCGACTTCCAAAAAGGAGGAGGTTCTCAATTCGTCTGAATCTTTTTAAGCTATTGCATAGCTTCTATCGCGGGCCAGCGTGGAGACCGAATCCAGAAATTCCGGCTCACCGCTAGATGGCGTTGATAAAAAAAGCTATACAATAGCTTTACCGCGGCAGTCCCCGAGTGCCACACGTCTTTTTTTTTATGTATGTTCCCCGATAACTCGAAGACGCCTGGACCGATTTGGAAAATTGATATTTTGTTTGAAAGGGTGTACCAACTTGTTTTGAGCCCTTGTTTGGAGCGGAACTTTCTTAGAAACTTCTGTTCTAAGCGTTATTGTCCATGCTACTTCATCTTATATGAAAATGTTTATGTCTCTTGAGTCTATATCGTATCAGGCACAGAGATAGCTTGCATCCTGCAGGGCCAAGTATAGGCGGGAGAAATTTTATCCCCGGGAAAAGGATAAAATGTTTATCCACCCGTCGAGCATGGGCACAGCGGTGGAAATAACACTCAGTGAATATACTTATAGGAATATACATCGCCTTCTCTGTCGCCATGCTTTAGCATAGGGAAAAGATAATTTTATCCCCTGTCAGTGGATAAAATCGGGGGATAAAATTTTCATTTGCCCATGCTAGCTATGCTGAAGATGGAAATGAGATAAGTCCAAAAAGGTTTTTGAACATTCACAAAATCGCAGGCATCTATCTGATAGTGATTTAAATATTTAGCATTTAGATTATCGGAAGCCCTGACACAGAACGTGTCTTGTCCGACCATTAAATTATAGTATCTGTAGACCCACCACATCGAGTGTCAAATTAATTCAGTGCACACAAATAACACTGTGTAGTGTGTACCTACCTACCTATTCTTAGGACCAAGACACATTGAGACAAAAATACTATTGAAACAATAAACAGTAAACAATTTTTTAAGCTATCGCGGGCCTTGAGCGTGGAGACCAAATCCAGAAATTCCGTATCCGTAACGTAAATAACCTGACACGGGACTCCTTTCACCGCTAGATGGCGTTGATAAAAAATGCTATGCAATAGCTTTACCGCGGCAGTCCCCGAGTGCCACACGTCTTTTTTTTTATTTGATGACAGGTTGGATCTAGATTCGTCTGCACTCTACATTTTGACTAAGTAGCTATGTACCGTATTAACTCATTTGCAATTAATTTGAAATAAGCTTGCTGTCCCAATGCTGCCTATTTGTGCCTTGATTGCGACAAAAAAGATTCCCAACATTTAACTAGGCATATCATTTTTAAGCTATTGCATAGCTTCTATCGCGGGCCAGCGTGGAGACCGAATCCAGAAATTCCGTAACGAAATAACCTGACACGGGACTCCTCTACGGTGAGCCGCTAGATGGCGTTGATAAAAAATGCTATGCAATAGCTTTACCGCGGTAGTCCCCGAGTGCCACATGTCTTTTTTTTATTTAAATAATTTTTTCCAAAGTGCTTATGGCACGTCTGCAATCAATGCGGCACGTTGAAGTTTTGAACTTTTTTCAAGTCTTGTCTGTCCTTTACATCTTAGCAGAAGGTATACCTACCTATTTGGTGTAGGTATTCATCGTGGTATGACTTGACCCTAATTCAGAAAGCCCATAATATAAGACTCAGTAATTAGCACTCTAGCAAGTTCAGGAATGGCGTCATGTTATTTAAATCATTAAATAGTTTTATATCTTTACTAGCGACCCGCCCCGGCTACGCATGGGTAGTAGAATATATTATACCTATTCGTACATGTTCTTTCTGTCGTAGGGTCACATCAGCTTGTTGTCGATGTGAGACCCGCGGTGCTTTAATTTATTTTCTCGCGCGTTCGTTTTTATATAAACAATCATAATAACTGCCTCTTTTTAAGGTCGTATGATACTAATTATTTTGGGCAAAACTCAAAAACGTTGTTTAAACATAAAGGTGTTTTATCTTTTGAACGCGCTAATCTTTGGGACAGTTGAACCAATTTTTTTTTTATTCGATGACAAGGTAGCCCTTGATTGCGATCTCACCTGATGGTAAGTGACGATGCAGTCTAAGATGGTAGCGGGCTAACTTGGAAGGGATATAGCAGTGTAAACTCAACCCATACCCCTAATCGGTTTCTACACGCCACCGTGCCGGAACGCTAAATCGCTTGGCGGCACGTCTTTGACGGTAGAGTGATAACTAGCCACGGCCAAAGCCTCCCACCAGACAAAAATTTTGACGAAACTTTCACAGCCAGGTAGGAAATTATAGAAGGATTGACCAATTAACTTTAATATAGTTTTTAATCGACTTTCAAAATCGAATATATTTAAAAAAGACTTTCTTTTCTTAATCCCCACGGTTAAGAAGTGTACCTTACAGCGTCAGCGTTCAAAAGCTTCAGAGAGAGGAACTGCAGCCGTATTCTGTATTTTTGATATTTCCAATGGCGACTATAAAGAAGACCTGTTAAATCCGTATTTCGTCATACAAAATGCGGTATAACAGTTCTAATTAGCAATTTTCTATTGCCACAAAAATATAGAAAAGCCCTTCTGGAGTTTAAATCTCTAGAGCTTAGGTTCCCAAAGTTTGGGTCGCGACCCACCGGTGGGTCGCAAGTGAATATTGAGTAGGCTCTGTAAATTGGGTAAATATCATGTAAATACCGACATAAATTAAACGTATCAAACTCATTGCGTTTAAAAGTCATTTTAAATTGAAGTAGAAGTGTATGCTAAGGATAATAAAGACAAAAATTAGGAAATAAATGCATTCTTCTTATAAAAAATAGCACTCCTTGTATTTAAATACTTTGGAACCGAACTAAATGTTTTTTTTCTTGTTTGAACAGTCCTTCATTTATACAAGGTGTTTGTTAATGTGTATAACTTACCAGCAACCACCCATGCACTTTGACCCTATAAACACAATGGCGGTGGTAAAAAGTAAAAATTAATTATCAAAAACTTTCATACAAAAATAATTAATTAATTAAGAAAAAAACATTTTGGAAACCCTAACTAGACATAATAACAACACGCCACATAAATCCCTTTCAATTCCTGATTCCCTAGTACCAAACAAGTTCGATGTTTAGAAAGAGTCGTAAATTCTTACCGAGTGCCGCGCACTTGATGTCACGTGATGCCTTTTCGGAATAGGTAGGTAAGCGCGAAATCACTGACGACCTTTGCTGACGACTGACAAGTCGACCACTTTGCCTCGTTACTACGTACACTACGTCAGTAGTGGTGATGACCGGATAACGAGGTCTAGGTTCGAATCCCGGGTCGGTTCAAAATTACACACGCCTTGCCTTATTGGGTTTCTGACAAGAAATTATCAGTATCGGCCTGGAGTTAAATTACAAAGTTGGCGTTGTGTCACTCCCGTTCCTCGGAGAACATGTTATCAATGATAAATTTTAAGATTAATTAAAGCCCACCAACCGCAGCTGCAGCAGCTTGGAGGTATGGATGTACTTGGATTGGAGGGTCTAATTAGGTTCATCTCTAAATAACTTGCGAGTGGCACAGGTCTCCCTTCCAGATTGATTTAGTTTACGACTCAAGAAGCTCAAACAGAGCCGCCCCTAGTTTCCTAACTCTAGGCCGGTACTGGGGGTTTCTTGGCAGAAACTCAACTCTAAAAATGTTATGACCGACTACGCAGGATTCGAACTCAGACCGCAGCAGATTTGCAACCGAACACTCACAAACTCACACACATGATTATGTCATAAATACTCCATTCCACAGTTCACTTAACAGAGACGCAATCGATAGTTGATTATACCGCAACCGTTCACGTGCAACTGCGTTGTAAATTGTAATCCCAAAAAATTAAAGCCGCAAGACGAGTGTTGCCAGTCATGATTTTGATTTTACCCGTTTTTCTTAAAAAAATCCCTTTTTTTTATTCAATGACAAGATAGCCCTTGACTGCGATCTCACCTGATGGTAAGTGACGATGCAGTCTAAGATGGTAGCGGGCTAACTTGGAAGGGGTTTAGCAGTGTAAATTCAACCCATACCCCTAATCGATTTCTACACGCCATCGTGCCGGAACGCTAAATCGCTTGGCGTCACGTCTTTGACAGTAGGGTGGTAACTAGCCACGGCCAAAGCTTCCCACCAGACCAGACCAGAGACAATTTAAAAATTATAAATTCCTAAATTGCCCCCGCCGGGAATCGAAACCGAGACCTCCCAGTTATAAGACTACAGCGGTCACCACTGCGCCAGGGAGGTCATCGAATCCCTAGTCCTAAAACAATATTTTGACTTTCTTTTGGCAAATAACTTGTAAAATGAAAAACTGAATACTGTTTTAGGTAGCAATTTAAAAAATACTTATTAACAAAAGTGTTACATTTGAAAAGCCACATTTTCATCTCAAGAACGTACCTAACATTTGGTAGTTACTGTTAGATTCCAAAATTATTAAATGCACTCGCAATTATCACCAATTCCTTTAAAAATAGTTAAGCAAAAATCTTGCATAATACAAGTATTTTGTGTTGATTTTCCCGAGGTAAAGGCAAAATTTCTAAAGACAAACACTATCAAAAAATATTATTTTCTAAGTCTCCTTATTTTCATGGTGCCCTAGTATTCCACGTAATTTTACGATACACCAATATTACTTTGACGCGCCGTGCGAGTAAAGGCGAGGCTACAAACAAGACTTGCGGTTGCGTTTACGCAACGAAAAATTTCATCGCATAGGACATCGTACGAGAAAACTCTGTCCATTAGTTTAGTTTCTAATGAGACATGGACCACACTAAGTACTTTAGTAGAAATTTATCTTTGTATTCTTCCATTGGTTTCTCCCAAAGGACAGGACGTTCCTGATTCAAGAAAATCAGATAATCGTTATCGTAATTAATCATCTTGACATGCACACGCTGGGAAGTGTGGATACCGATAGAATGGTACAGGTTTTTACGGTGCACAGCGGACATTTCCACGGTGCGTTGTGCGACGTCTATGATTTTTACAATGCTGCGACTTCGCACCCCAATGTGTGCTCGCCCTTACCGGCGGGCGGTGTTTCGAAAACACGTACCGGCGCGCCGGTACGTGTTTGGCGGCGCCGCGGCGCCGCCAAAGAAAAGCCGCCAGAGACGCCGCCCGCCGCTAGCTAGAGCGGCACCTGCGGCGAGCACCGGTGAAAATCACCGGTGATTTGCCATTCTCCGGAGATTCACCGGAGATCTCCGGTGAATTCGAATACAGATTTAGCATCAATTAAAATGTTTTTAACTGTTAATGTTTTAGTACAATGCAATGGAATTTTAAGCGCATCGATATTGTGTGAACTCAAAATGATATTAGATGTATTGTAAAGGTTTTAAATAAAAAAAAATATTAAGAAAAAAATATTTTACTTTATTATGATAATTATTATTTAAGGAGGTAGGAAATAATGATAAAGTAATTGTATTTGAATAAATGTTATTAAATAATTAACAATGTTGATCAACAAACTTCTTTTTATTTAAATAATAAAATTACTTGAGTTATGATTCAATAATAATCGGTTAAACACCGATTACTTTCACCGGAGACTCACCGGTGATTCTCCGGTGAAAAATCACTTCTCCGGTGCAAATCACTACGCCAAATACCGCTCGCTTTCAACTTCTAATGCTAGTACTATGCTTGCACTGTACTGCAAGCGATAATAATAATTATTGTATCGTCTTGCAATTGATTTATTATTAAAAATTTCACACACATTCATTCGTTCATTCACATACAGTCATTGTTAATCAAAACCACAACGCGAGATATTAATTACCTGCAAATAAAGAGGCGGCAGTCACTTTATGGATTACGTAGGTACGGACTTTAACTTATGGAGTCCGAAAGTAGTCGGGAATATTCTTGCAAAAATACGAGATTTCTAATCGGTTTTCACTCTACTGAACAATACTACAGGTTACAGGTTTAATTGCATGCCGATTAATGATTAGGTATCGCATCTGGAATATTTTATCGCAACGTTATAGCATAGCAAGTAGTACGTTGTAGGCCGAGACTAGGATACCAGCGCAGTAGTAGAATAGAAGTACTTTTAAGATTTTTCATTCATATTTTTATCGTTGGCAGTTCATCGCCATTGAATCAGCTGTTTTAAAGGGCTGCCACCGATACATTTATGGTGAATTTTTGAAGTCCTCATAACTTGGCCAGGATATGAGCTACACGTCTCATGATATTTTTTCATGTATCTATACACCGACCCCAACTTATGGGTTTCGGTAGGATAGGGACATTAACTAACACCTTGTATACATAGTCGTGCCTCTTTTTTCTTCATTTAAATTGAAAACCATGAGTCCCGAATTTGAAAGTTTTAGTTAGGTGAGTCGTAGTCCAGTCAACTTTGGGAACCACTGCTCTAAAAGTTAGAGGTGTGTGCTTGGGATTTAAACCTGAGAACCTTCGGAAAAATATAGCGATGTCTCAACCACTTGGCTAAAAACCCTTCAATACCCGAAGCTACGTGCATACGATACGAAATTAAGCTAAAAGTTGTAGCACCAATGTGTATGCGAGGCTGACCACCCATTACAATGCTAAAACGGTTCCACGAAACTTTTCGATGTCTTCCATCCAGCAGATATGGTTCCACCTGCGCAGTTTATATTTCCGATGATGCATAAATTAACATATTATATCGACAGTTGATTCGGTCCTAAAACAATTTGTATTTCATTAGTGCATTGAATTGCATAGTACCTAATACATAGTGTGGCCCGCAGATCTTTTAACACATTCATAGGCTGAAATCTATAGGCCACACTCTCACTCAGCTCTGACTCAAGACAGAATTAAAACGAGACAGATTTATGTCAGAGCATAATATGTGTGTCTCGTTTTATATCTTCTATGTTGAGTCTGAGCCGAGACAGAGCACGCTCCATAGATTTCAGCAATAGACCAGGGCGCGTTTAAACGTTAATTTTTAAAAGTACCCACTAGAATTTCGTCCTGAACTCACCTGGAATACTAAAAGTTTTTCCAAGTAAAGTTTTGGCAAAGATAGTTTTTTTTTTTTCAAGAATAATATTTAAACCAGTGGTACATTCACTTGACGATTTAATAGCACTTTGTAAAAGTTTGATGTAGATGTAGATAGACCTTGGAGCAAAAGAAATCTAAAATGTAGTTCCTAGCCATAATTTGCACAAACGAAAGATTGAGAATAAATAGGGCACATTGTATTTTAAAGTAAAATTAAACAAAACGTAGTTTTGTGCTTTGTTAAAAAAATATTTTCAACGATACCCCGCAAGCCTATGTAAAGCGAAAAACTGTTTTGCTTTCCATTTACTGTGGGCGATTGAATAATGATTTTTAAAACTAGCCAAGGATGTCAGAATATTTAAGTAACACAAATATAATAGCAATTAGTGGATTGACAAGCCCAAGGAAATGCCTCCCACAAACAACTTGTTATTAAAATTTCGCACGTTTAGTCGATGTAAAACATCAATGGAATGCGTTTTGTCAGAAACTAAGAAGCAATGACTTCCATGAAGCTTATTAAGTATAGCGCGAATTCGACACCGGACAGAGATAAGCTCAGACTCACATACATATTATTAAATTATTACAACCAAGACCTACAAGACAATACTTCAATAATGACCCTAAAGGAGACGTGATACTAATTCCATATGCAAGGATACGAATGCTCCATTTGTTCGATGTCCGATCACGATTTGAATTGTAATCGATTTTGATTAATCATTTCGCACTCGATGTAGCGTGTCTTGAATAAAATCGATTAGATCTATTTTACCAACTGGCTATTTTATCAGACATCGTGGCTCATGGTAATCTATGACTAATTCCAGCTTCTGTCTACGGCGAACTGAAAGGAGTAGGCCCCGGAGATTGAGATAAGCTACTTTTAGCTATCCCGAAAAAACATAGGGTTCCGGCGGAAGTTTTAAAAATCTAACCCCATAGCGGACGAAGATAAACCTACTAGACGAGATCGGCAACTTATAATACTACCAAATTACTCAACAGGATACAAACTGGCTAATAAAATACTAAATTTAAAAAATCAAAAACCGGACTGCATAAATAAACACTGAAACGGAAAAAACCAGTCCAGTAATCTAGAATACTGTTAAATAATATGACTTAACAGTCGTCGGAACCCATTACCCGGGGAACCGATCTAGATTTTCAATGGGTCTCGGCTGTTTAAGTCGTATTATTTAACAGTATTCAAGGTTTCTGGACTTATTTTTTTTTTTTCAGTGTTTATTTACGCAGTCGGGTTTTTGAGTTTTTAAATTTAATCTTTAATTAGCCAGTTTGTATCCTGTTGAGTATTTTTAATTTTTTATTGAAGTGTTAACCTACACTTGTTGTGTGTTACCTACTTGTAATATGGCGTCTTGGAAAAAAGTAGATCGACAACTGTAATGTGTCGCTACTAGATGTCGCTAACAATTGCTATAAAACTGATTGAAAAAGTAGATACATATCACTAATTTCGTAGCTGACGTGTGGTTCGCCGTGGTGTAACGGGTTAACACACTCGGGCGCAATTCCCAGAGAGATGTGGGTTCGAATCCCGCCGGCCTCGGAATTTTTGATATGTATTTATAAATCTATTCCTGTTGAGTAACTTGGTAGAACTAGAGTTGATCTTTTTAGTTAAAATAATTATAATCGCTAGGACTATAGGTCGCAGTTTTAAGATAACTTTATATATTGTCGTAAATCGTAAACGATCATTCAAAATAACAAATGATAAGAGAAACCTTACTATGATTTTCAAATATCTATTCAATGATAGCCCACTCAAAATATTTACTTAGTCGACTTTAATTTTTTCTTTTTCACAATATGCTGCCATATTAAATTTTGATTAATTTTGATTTTGTTAAAATTAATGCATGTCATTAGTGACACTCCCAAGATTAACACGAATCGATTGACGTAAAAATCATCAAAATCGGCCCACGCGTTTGGTCTCCAAGGCGCCACATACATACATACATAAACTGATAAACACATTACCCTCCTTTACGTCGCGCAGTCGAGTAAAATACATACCTACTAATAAATCGCTGCAAACCATTAATCAGGTTTTTATATTAAAGACTTCAGTCGGATCAAATGGTAGTAGCTATGCTACGCTTGGCTAATGTCTGCGCTTCCAGGAACTTTTCGCCCGCACAAAAGTCGCCGACTCATTCACCTTCGTAGACATTACACAATTTTGATGGAGACAAGAAATAGAAGCAATCTTTATGTCTTGCACGCTATGTCGCCTCAATAAGTCAACAGAAACTCGATTCGTAAAGTAGGTACCAAAAGAATCGTGGAGATTTATATCACGTATCTACCGTTCGGTCGTACCTACTTACTCTACTGTCACTTGAAATAAAAAAAGATGTGTGGCACTCGGGGACTGCCGCGGTAAAGCTATTGCATAGCATTTTTTATCAACGCCATCTAGCGGTGAGCCGCTAGATGGCGTTGATAAAAAATGCGGCATCTACCGGCTCACCTAGAGGAGTCCCGTGTCAGCTTATTTTCGTTACGGAATTTCTGGATTCGGTCTCCACGCTCAAGGCCCGCGATAGAAGCTATGCAATAGCTTAAAAATTTACTATACACCAGTAGGGTTAGTACAAGATTTAATTCGATTGGTCGTATTCGTATTCGATGACATTAGCGTCAAAGTAAAATGAGCCTTGACTTTATTCATTTAAAGTCACAAATTCTGTACAACCGATTTTAATTTATAGCGTATCCGTATACGTAAACTTGGAAGAATGCATTATTTTCAAACAAATAAAAAACAAAATCAACAGACACATACACTACATATTTGACGGGACTTTCACTGGTAGATAGCTGATGTTATCGAAAGTAACACTACTTTTTTAACCGACTTTCGAAAAAGGAGAAGTTGTATTTTCCACCTATGTATACCTATCTACATATATCTCCGTGATTTTTAAACCAGTTTACGTGAATCTTTTTAAATCGATACAAAAAGTTTGTTAGATGCTCTCATAAAAACTTCGGGTTCCAACTCCTCAATCCTGATGCTACAAGGGTTTGCCCAAACTAACTATGGGGATTTAGAAACTGATAGTGAATTGAAGAAGCGGATCAAGTCACGGGCGTGCGTAGTTTTTTAATATAGAGAGAAACAATAACATATTCGAAGCTCGAGTTGAATCACTAGGGCCGCCCAGTTTATCGGCAAAGTTAAATGGGCTGGCAATTTTTTTTTTTTGCTCCAACAGTTTTTATACGAGATTTTACGATCGCTAACAATATTTTACGATCCCCCGACTGTATCGCAACGAGTCGCATCGGTTTTATACTACTTTAATTTCACCGCCAGAAAACCATAAAAATATGCAAATGCACATAAAAATCGTTCGTGGAGCAACAATAAAACGCAATAATCTGTTGATGATAGCCGGTGACATCTAGACATTTAGGCTAAAACAAGATTGCTTAAAGTTAAGCCATTTGAAATGTTTTACGTGCACATTATTCAATATGCCAGGCGATAATCCGATTAGGTAGGGTCATGTGTTCAACAATGAAACACAAAAAATTCAAAGTCTCATGCACCTTTTGTTTTTACAGATAGAAGTCTAATTTTTTTACAGGTGTGTAGGTAATTTCATTCGGCATCGGATTTCATTTACAATTTTTTTAATTAATATGTAATCAATCGGCAAAAAATTATAAACTAAAAAATGGGAAATGTTTCATTGTGTCCACAGTGGTGGTACACAATGAAACACCACAAATTCAACAATGAAACATTAATAGTATTGTCTCGACTTTTGTGTAATTTATGGAGTAGGTGAATAAAAAAAAATGCTTGAGTTAATAATCACAAAAGGATTTATTTTTAATTAACTTTAATATGGTTACCAGTACTATTACTGGTATTATAAAAAATTTAATGTTAATAAGATTAATTTGTGAATTTGTAGCCACAAAAATTATTAATTTGCCCGGAAAGTACATGATATTATGTATGTACAATTATACGGTACACAATAAAATAAAATGATACACATTGAAATAGTGTTTCATTGTGTTACTGTGCAACTGTTTCATTGTGTACTACCTAAGGTTTTTTTTACTAATCTCAATTTTTTACCCACTAAATTGTAACACTTTAAGATATAATTTATTGCACATTAATCTACGAAATGTGTGTAATGCTAATTAATCATGAAATTTATGAAATTTTCAACCATACTTTAGTAAAAAATCTATAAAGAATGCTAAAAATACTTACTTTTTGTCGAAAAAAACCAAAAGTGCTCCGCAAACACATCTACTCGCACGCGGCGTCGATGCAAATTGGGCTAGGGCGGGGGGTTCACGAGAGTGTCCTAACGCAATATAATGCAAGAAATGGCAACGCAGAATTTTAGAAATATCACAGTGTTTTATTGTGTACCACTGTTTCATTGTTGGACATCTGACCCTACCTACTAAAATGTAAACTAAATATAAAACTGGCTCAGTTTTGGTATTTTGGTGATAAACATAGAACACCCAGTGACAGTAATGACCTAAACCTGACTAAAGAACATTGAGAACGTTCTGGGTTATTACAAGTTTGCACATCTCGATCACGTTGATAGATATCGTGTATCGAAACAAAATAGCATCAAAGTATGTAATATAAACCTGAACCATGCGACGGAATAGATAAACCACGCACCCACACCTATAAATTCATTATTAGGAATTCAATGAATCCATCAACAATTTTCCGTTGATTTCCATTGCTGAACTATTTATGTAAGTAAAAATCATTCAAAAAGTATTGGTATCATTGAAGAAAACTTGAGAGGTGTCAAGGGACACCCGGATGGAACGAAGTTCAATGCGAAATAGAAATGAAAATATCTGGCTTGCTTTCTATAAGAGAGAGAGAGACAGACAGAGAAACATGCGACGCCGCACAGCTTACAATAGCTTACTATAGCAAAAAGTGTCGTGACAACTTTTCGTAAGAATTTTTTCCGTCTAGCCCCCTTTCACAACGCGCGATAAGGAACTTCGTTCCAATAATAGAAAATATATTAGTCGACATAGGGTGACATACCTACTTACTATATTATGTCTATACTCGATGTAATAAGAAGACAAGGGGAAGAAAGTAACTGTCATTAATTGTTTTGCACACTAAAAACAAAAGCAAGTTTTGAGGGGATTTCGAGAACAGCAGTAAGAAATAAAGTGTTATAAAATAATACGAGTACGTACCACGGTAATTATTTTAGTTGGGATTGTCGATATTTCGATCCAATTGCATGGACCGTGGTCACAACGAGACTGTGGTGTCCCAACTACAATAATTACCGTGGTATGTACTCGTATTATTTTATAACAATTATGTCATTAAATCACGAATCAAGTCTAAAATCTTTAGAAACGAAGTGATTATATTCTCTTGGGCAGTAAGTAGAAAGGCTATTAGAATGGAATGGGCTATTGAATTTTCTTTGTCGATTTCAGAGGTCAGGTGCATTGGTAGAAACGAGGTAGAAACCTGCCTGCGTATAGACTAATTACGGAAGAACTGAGAAATCTATGGAGACTTCCTAGTTTCTTTAATTTGTATAATTCTTTTGATGGAATTCATTACTTTATGGTTTGTGGTCAGGCACACTCGTAGATAATGAAGCGAAGTCGATATCTGGCTGAGTTTTAAATCCAGTACATTTGCACTCGACTACATGCGAGCACTTGTCTCGTGATAACTTGCAAGAGGTAATAAATAGCAGTTTGATCAAACCCTAGTCAGTTTTAACGTAACATCGCATCGGAAATCGGTTGGTATGTTGCCAGTAATTGGTGACTTTGCCAGCAGGATGGTAATTAGAAACAGCCGAAACCTTTAATCCGATCTGAGGTAATTCAGAAATTATAAATTCCTAAACCCCGCCAGGAATCGAATCCGGGACCTCACAGCGCTAACCACTTTGCCAGGTAGAGTTCGTGTAGAGCGTAATCTTTGTTATTATGTATTAGATTCAAGTACCCTGCCAATTAAGCGTTTTACCATGTAATAATATCCAGACAGACATAGATCTTACCAGATTAATTGTAGTGGCAATTTGAACATACTCGTGAGTTTTTCCTTTCACTTACTATGCCTATTAGTATCAAGTAGTAACTAGTTATCACGGCAGATTACATTATAAAGTTCTCTTAAGATCAGAAAGTTACCTACTTAAAAATATTTATCTGTAAGTAATAAACGTTGTTAATTATTATAATAAAAAAATAAGTAAAAAACTATTTCTAAAATTAAAACTTAAAATTCGCTCTAACTCAAATGAAATAGTTCATTATTGGTATCATTAAATATATGACTACTTATTCCTGTTTGTTTTGCCAAAAATTTTTCATTCAAAGCTAGTAATAATAAAAGTTTAGTGGTTTCCTATCAAAGAAAACTTTTATTTATTTAAGATTTATATTCATTTGCTATTAATATATTTTTTTAAATAAAACTAAATATTATAATTAACTAATAATATAGATAAATTATTTATTTTAATACTTATTTTGAAATTTATTTATGTGTGACAGCTCCATAGATTTTATTTCTTTATTGGAAAGTACTTAAAGCCCGATTTCATAAGTGGTAGATTACCTATCTAGAAAATTGAACATCACCTACTAGATATTACCCGCGTTTAAGTATTCTTAAACGTTGGTGAAAACCAAATGCCACCTAAATATTATAAATATTATAATTACTCCCTAAATTAAATTATCGATGAAAACGAATACTCGAAACCCTTTCGACTTCAAGTTTTGCAGATTACTTGCTAAAAGACCGTGAAGAACTATTAAAGGTCTAATTAGAACGGATTTAAACCAAAAGAATAGCTTGTAGCAAAATAGAGGCGACTTTTGAATTCGCTAGCTCTTGCAATCAGCCCGCGGCATACACAGGCCCTTCCTTTGATCACTAAAACTTCAAAACAAAAAGATGCACCCGTTTTCACCATGCAAACATGTTGTACGCGTTACATTGAGCGTTGCAATCAGTTATAGCTTCTGAGATTAGCATAAAAACCGCAATGTAGTAAAAACAATATAAATCCTCAATTACGCACACAGCCAGAAAAGTTGCGAGTCTTGGAAACGTTTTGTACCCACTGACATAATATTTTGTACCGTTATATGAAAGGGTTATATGTACCCTGTACAAACATCTGTTCTATGTTCTCACGTTCTTGCCATGAGTTGGGCAGTTGAGAATAACTTCTGAAATCTAAACCAACCTACAGAAGCAACTGAGGTAAGTATTTTTTTTTTTGCTTTACACAAGTTTAGGCGGAAAAAACTTTTAAACAGAGTATGTCATATGCCTGTGATAATCATAAAAAATCATCTATGCTAAAATATCAAGGTTTAGGACGCACAGTTGCAATTTTTTTTTTATACATTATAGACACACGCTTGACCGCTATCACACCTGATGGAAAGTGATGTTGTGGTCTAAAGTGTAACGCGTTACAATTTGGATGAACGTCTAAGTATATTAGCAAGCAGTCGCTA
Organism: Hipparchia sbordonii; assembly: GCA_038048805.1. Lineage (NCBI taxonomy): Eukaryota > Metazoa > Arthropoda > Insecta > Lepidoptera > Nymphalidae > Hipparchia > Hipparchia sbordonii. The sequence continues at coordinate 4,578,116 of CM076111.1, read as the reverse complement.
GATCTAAGTTTGTTGATTAGAAGAAGTAGCTAGGAATTTCCTAGATCACCATAAAATCAGACATATTACAAACAACAGATCCCTACGAGTAAGTTTGTTTGAGCCAATCTAAACTAAACTTTAATCAGTTGTCTTACAGTCAGTTATGGAATAACAAGCTCCGTGCGGGGATTTGCCTGTCCAGTCCCACCACAATTATGCTGACCCAGTCACCAGTAACCTATTTGAAAGTAAATTGAGTTTGTCGAATTCCATCAAAATTCGATGTCTATTCTTGCATTGTAAAGTAGCTTGTCGATGTTGGATTTTAGTTCTGTAGGTATACCATAGCACGACAAACAGCCTATTTGAAATATCCCTTGTTCCTTACTATTTATTTTAATGCAAAAGTATTTTGTTTGATGATTCTTGGTTTATCGGTTTATTTTTAGTACGTGTAATGGTAAATCTTCAGATGCAGATTTGATTTTTACAGCAGTAGATCAAGTTTTAAATATCCGAAAAAAAAGCAGGCAAAAATTACATCATAATATTTCCAAGGGACGATACTCAGTAAAAAGAAAAACATAAAAAAATGAACTTTGCTTTGAAGTTAGGTCTAATATGTGTGCGAAGCCGCGTGCAATTTCTAGTTATTTAAGTACATAAAGTCGATAGCCTACGTCAGGCTTTATTTAAATTGGGCCAGATAGCGGTGATGATCCAGCTCGACCCTCGTCAGATAAGGGATAGAGAGATATAATACAAAGTAATTAGTAATTTTGTTATCCATGTATTTAAAGAAACAATTTGGAATTAAATTATAACTAGATATATGTACGTTTTTAATTTATAGTTTTAATATTACAATTTTGTAAACTTACACTACAGTGTTAAGTCTATTTAGGTGATCTAGTAAATTGTAAAGTAAAAACTGAATGAAAATAGGTATATGTATAAATATACTTACTTAATGAAATTTTGTTTTTTTTTTCTGAGTCAATGGAAGAATCGCATAAAAATAATATTCTCTTCTTTTTCGCCGTTTTTGGGTTCCGATACCTACTACTTTCTAGAAAAAAAATTTTGAAGTTTAGCAATAAGGCCTTTTTTTTTTCATAGCAAGTTCATATTTTGTAAGCGTGGTTAAGCCATAAAAAAGAGTATATATAATAGGAGATTATCCATCTATTATAAATATGTATGATTCTCCAAAACTCATCCAGTATCCTTCAGGATACCGATTGAAAGAAACGTTGAAAATAAGTGCCGAAGTCAGTGTGTTTCTTAAGTTGGTTAAAAATCAGTCTACTTTTAATTAAACCTAACATTTATTGGGTCACAGGCAGTTTGCTACAAGGCAGTACGTAATCACCGTGTGCTACTAATTGTGAACGTGACTATAAAAAAATTAATTAGTAAGCTTATCGCGACTGTGACTTAATGTTGCAAATGACTTTCCGCTTCTAGCCGATTAATTAAACATCTCGTAGGACCTCTAATCGCAGCACACGGGCTTGAAAGTTAAATTTTTTTTCGTTTAATCGAGAACCATTTGAATTCCTAACCATACGATTCTTCAAAACCTTAAACTTAATTCGAACTTCTACTTATTCCAACTGATGGTTTTATTGATCTGATTTCGCTACATTCACAAGGTGAAAAAATTTACTGTTCATTACTTTTCTGTTTTACAATAGTTCTTGTAGTACGGCCAAAACAGCCAAGCCACATATTTTGACTAAGGTGTAGAGTTTGTGAAGTTAGGCCTAGCAGAGTTAGGGCGTGTAGAGTTAGAAGCTTGGCTCTACATGATATCTGGGGCCCAAGTCTGCTATTGCCATTGTAGTTACATTACAGTTACATTGCCTATCAATGACATCCCAATTGCTACTTTTAGCAATTTGACTTGGAGCCCAGGGGTTCAATTGTCTATCAATGACATGACAATTGCTAAAAATAACAATTGTCATGTCATTGATAGACAATGTAACTACAATTGCAATAGCAGACTTGGGCCCCTGATAACTTTTGCGAGTCATATGTCTCGTCTTGGCAACATTTTACATGAAAATATTTTGGTGGGATTGATTTATCAAATATGTACAACTGGTACAATATTAACTTTGGCATTTGTTTTAACAACTCTAGTCTATTCTATCTAAACGTTTATTATGCTTGCTGTTTATTTCTATTTTTAGTGTAATAAATAGAGTTTTAAACTTTTATTTATTCTATTCTAATAACATAATTATGATACCAAATAGGTAGTACTTGACTAAAATCAACTCTGCACCCTTGAGATCATTTAATGAGGTCAAACACTTGAAATGAAGTTACAGAGTCAAGTTCACTTGGTAGGCTTTGAAGGTGGCTTAATTTTGGAATTAAACTTTTTGGTCCTTCGAGCCGGAATGAAAAAAAAATCAAAATTTTCTAGCTTTGGAGAGTTAAGGTACTTATTGATATTAAGTCACAACATATATTGTGTACACTTGCCACACTACGAGAGCCCGTCGCCGTGTTCCTCGAAAGCCTCGAGTTATAGCCCACAAAACGCTGGACGAATCATCAATGCTTAAATCGTAATATATTGAAGAATTCGCAATTATCATATTTCATGCTTATTTACGACGTCTAGGCGTCCAACGGACATGTATCCGAGGCGATCGCTTAAGGTCATAAAATGTATAAACCTGGCAATAAATGTTTGTTTTATTTATGTATAATTAATATACACATACATAGGTGAAATGTTTGTGGTTCTTTTTCCACACGGTCGTGAACTTGACATTTACGAGCTTTTTGAAGACGAAGACTTGCTTTCAAGGCAGATATAGTCTAGGTATCCAAGACGGGAAACAAGGAAACCTTCACAAAACCAAAATGTAAAAGCTTTTCTTTAAAGTTTGATTTAATTAAAACTAAACATTAGGTAGGTACAGAAAAGAAATATCATTAACAAATTCAAATAGACAAACTACATGCAAACTATAATATAATCACACTAATATTATAAAGGCGAAAGTTTGTATGTGAATGTGTGTGTGTGTGTGTGTGTGTGTGTGTATGTTTGTTACTCCTTCACGCCACAGCGAATAAACCGATTTGGCTGAAATTTGGAATGGAGATAGCTCATACCCACGATTAAAACATAGGCTTTTTTATCCCGGAAAACTACAGATTTCCCATGGGAATTGAAAAACCTTGATCCACGCGGACGAAGTCACGGGCATCGTCTAGTAATTAATATTTTTCTTCAATAAATATGATCTGTTTTTGTTTTCGGTCTCATAAAGTAAAACCTTAAACTTCATAACAGAGGATTTAGAAAGTCTTTTATTAACGTCTATCTTTACGTCTATGGACCAGAATCCTTTTTCGACTTGACTGACTCTTAATCTGGGTATGTGATATGGTCGTCCATGGGTTGAGACAATGATCCTTCATCCTATTTGTTTCTTTGAACACGCATGAAGTATCAAACTTACACTGAACCAGCTCTTATGCATCTTGGCTGTATTTAACTTTAATAGCGCCTTGTCAGAATGACTTTTACTGCACAATAGAGTGTCTGCGATGAATTTAATGTTTCGAAACATATCCTATACAACCGAACTCTACGCTTACTAAAATAAAAACTTTATTGTGGATAGAAGTCGTTTATGCCCCAACCTTCCTCATAAATGTTGTGCAAACTCGCGTAATTACCTACGTACGAGAAATGCTATTGTTGTGGTAAATAATACAACGAATAAGACCTGTAGTTCTAGCATGGGTGCACGAGAAAATTTTGTCTAACCTTTGACTTTTCTCAAAATGGTTGTTAAAGGAAATCTTTGTTTTATCATTTTAGAATCAAACTAGCCAATTAAGAAGGTGATATCTGTTATAAAATTTATGTCTAGCTTCATCTTCACTTACACTGACAAAGGTCAGATGGCCAGAGCCATGGGTTAAAATGATTGAAAAATGAAAATGAAATGACCTTATTGGTAGACCGCGAATAGCCAATATACTTTTATGAGGTCATCTCATCCTCACGCGTCTTTGAGTCGATGACGAATAACAAATACACGAATAATTTACAGAACATGATGTATAATGTATTTTTGACCTTCATTTTGACCTTCATCCAATGTAGATAGGAACAAGATCTTTTGTATTCTTATTTCACACGCTATTATTTTACTTCGCGTAAATAGTTCGGCATCTATTTAGTATTTTCTACAGGACCATCATCTCAAACAAGAAGACTTTGATTTTCTGGGATAAAAGTAGCCTAAGTCACTCATCAGGTCCTCATAAAACCATGCATAAAATCACGTCAATCGGTTGCTCCGTTATTATTAACCAACAAACTAACATACTTTCTCATTTATAATATTGTTTGGAAAAAAAATGGTTGTCGTCCAGAAAATGTACGGAGGGAAAAAAATATTTAAAAAACTTGAGAGGTGTCAAGGGACACCCGGATGGAACGAAGTTCCTTTTTATTATTTATTATTTACAAAAAACCTGTATACACTCAACAAAAATAATCGTCGCGACACCACACTGTTCAATGCGAAATAGAAATGAAAATATCTGGCTTGCTTTCTATAAGAGAGAGAGAGAGACAGACAGAGAAACATGCGACGCCGCACAGCTTACAATAGCTTACCATAGCAAAAAGTGTCGTGACAACTTTTCGTAAGAATTTTTTCCGTCTAGCCCCCTTTCACAACGCGCGATAAGGAACTTCGTTCCAAAAGTTTTTAAGTCGGTGGTCAATAGATGTTGTTGGTCAATAGACTAAAAAGTTTACTTATATTGTACTACTCTGCAAAAGGTGCACGCTAATATATTGTTACCAAAACCTACGCAATCCGAGGGCGAAGCTGTTATTTAGACATTTTTAATTATCCAGCACTATACTTACGCGGTGATAGTGCCCAAACCCTTTTAGCCGGATGACTATTATCCTGGCAGTCGTAAAAAGCGTTTATGGTCTATAAAACCAAGTGGAGATACATATCCAGACAGTCCACGTTCAGGGATATCCAATTTTGTCGTATAATAATCCTTAAAACAATACGCTTAAAGACTACAGGTTTCGTTGGGTGTAGATGTATTATTTTTCGCATACTTGTTGCATTTTTATAACCAATATATTTCGGTTTGATTTGTAACTCCTGCACGATGCGAAATGGTTTTTCGTTTTGCTTGCATCGCAAGTCTGGTGTTTCTGTTTTAGCAAATATTGTATAAAGGTTGATGAAATAATTATTATTATTTGCATAATAGGACATACCTGCAGCAGTTTTTCCGTAGCATGTAAGTCGAATTTTATAATTACCGAAAGCTTTCCGAGTTTATTTGTTTTTGATTTTTTTAGGTAAGTACATTCTTGCGCGATTTACATTTAAAATAAGCTTAAATTTAATTTAAAACAAATAATTTCCTTCATGTGCTGAATAAATATTACATTATAAAATCCAGTTATAAATTTATGCAGTTTTAATATGACGCTAATTTTATGATCCAACTGGCTCTTCGCCAATACAATATTCAGAAAATATCAGGACAAAGTTGATCTACCCGAAATCCATGTACAAAATAATAAAATTGAAATGTCTGTCTGTTCTACTAATCCTACTAATATTATAAATGCGAAATATTGGATGTATGGACGAATGGATATTTGTTACTCAATCACGCCGCAAAGACTGAACCGATTTTACTGAAATTTGGCACAGAGATAGATTGCAGTCTGAAATAACACACGCTTCTTTTACAACAGATAATAAGAGAGTCACCAAGTTAGTTAAAAACCTCAATCCACGCATACGAAGTTGCAAGCATCAGGTAGTTTAGAAATAAATGGCATTTTATAGCTCATAAAATATTTTTCACATGTTATTAAATAGTAACTGTTAAGAGGGTTGTAAGGAAGAAATCGCTATTTTATGTGGTCTACAAAAAAACTGTAAGAATTCATTTATTTTTTGTGGGTCCGTCTGTATACGTACGGTATAATTTTCGAAACGGCTAAACCGGTTTGAAAAAGCTTGAGGCTTTTTAAAGCTATCTCTTTAAGACAAACGAGGATCAAGAGTGATTACTAATTAGGCATCTTCTAGGCAAGCGCGCTCAATCTTAGGTTGCATCTTCACTAACCATCAAGTTAGATTGCAGGTTTATAGGTATACTAGAAGCCCGCGCCGACTTCGTCCGGGTTGAAAATTTCAATATTTGTTTTTGCGGGACTGATCGCACACAGCTTCTAATAGGAGACGATTGTAAATAAGATCACCACAGGAATCACAGGAATCTCCCGCGCCGAAACCGCCACCGTGCACCGCCCGCGCCGGCCGGCACCATTTTATTATTTTGTCGCGCGGAAATATTAATTTTCCGATAACTCCTAAGATATTTATTTAAATTGTATAGTGTAAAGGGCAAATATGTTCTAAATTAAACACTTACGATAATAAAAATATTTATTTAGATATAGATTGACATCACATCGGTTAAAGAAGGTCGAAAATAATTCATTATTTTTAATCAAAATTTGAAAAATAGAAATGGTTACTGTAAGTTATCCTTAGAAGCTAGACATATGCTATCGCGGACTTTTTTTTAGAACTTTTTAAGAGGAACAATTCACCCATACTTCATTTTCATCCAATAACAGTATATGACCCAGCGCACGCCTTGAAAACGTTTGAGAGTCAAAAATTTTTCCGACTTCTTTAACAAATTTGCACATAATATCTAGCCATAATACATTTATGTGCATAATATATAGCCTATAACCATCTGGAATAATGTACCTTTGAAATGGTGAAAGAATTTTTGAAATAGGTGCGGTGGTTCCAAAGTTTGCTCCGGACATACATACAAACTCACAAAATTCGCGCTCTCTCTTTATTATAATAGTATAGATAAAAAAGCAGACGTAGTCACGGGTAAAAGCTTACCCATTGAATAAAGTTTTTGAATTTCACTAAGCAAAGTGAGAACTGGTGGCATTGATATTAACGACCTATTGGAGCATAGATACCTTTAGGGTAAATTATTCTACCGAGGATGTATCGACATCCCGAAATAATTCGGTATTGATATCAAGAAGATTCGGATGTACGAAAGACCATTATACTATTTTATATTTATAATTTCTACCTTTTACTTAGCTTATAATTTTGATTATTTTAACATTATACACAATAAACTTTTTTTTTAATTTTTTGTCTGAAGTCTGAACTGATTTATAACGGGATTTTCACAAGTAGGTAGGGGATTATGCAAAGAATAAGGTTACGTATTTTTGTCTGGATATAATTTGCGTTCTTCTTTTGTAAAAAAACTTGATTTTGGGGCCAACACCTATCAGAGAATATCGCTGTGCTGAAACGACGAAATAAGGCACAGAGATATCTCGCATTCAGTAGACATACATACGAGTAGGTTACTTTTTATCCGGAGAAAACGAAGACTTCCTACGGTATTTTAGGTAGGTACTATTGTATTTAGAGGTACAATATTCTTACTGGCATCAGGGTTTGATATTGGTGCCCTTGCCCGCGAAAGCTACTGCCCGAAATACGAACAAACATAAATGTGAAATTTCGCTGTAGGGGTGGCATTGTTCTAACAGAAAAACCAAGAAATTTTGTTTTAAATTTATATTTTAAGAATGTTATATGTTCTTATAAATAAATTTCAGAATTATCTACAGAACTTGGTACCCATTTAGATCGCAATTCTTTTGTCGGCAAAGTCGACAACCACCCATGTTCTTCATTTTGAACTTGGCTCTCATTCTCACATTTATGTTTTTGATGGGATACATTTTAGCAACTGTCATGTAGAGAGAAACTGATGACACCTAAGCTGGTTGGCCACGAAATGATCTCAAAAACAAATTACAAACAAGGTAGATACTTAACCAATAATGAACTAAATCAAAACATAAAAATTTCACGACGATTTTGTAGCTTATAGTTATCTTAATTGTCAAAAATATAAATAAGCACTTAAAACAGTATTTCAAACCCATATTTTAAAATTTAATAACTTTTCACTTGGAAAATCTCTACCTACACTATCTCATTTACATATTTATCTTTAAGTATAATTTGTAATTTTAAGTTTTATAATTTTGGCTTGCAAAAATTCACATAGATCCTTAATACCTACAAAGTCTTCAATCATCGATGCACTATTGTCAAAATAATAATGTAGATGTAGATGTTAATGGAAACAGACGAGTAGCAACCCTAAGAAATTTTGCCAAAACAGGGAAAGGGTGAAATGACGAGTGGTAGAGTCGTAAAACACGAAATGTCTTTTAGGGTTGCCACTTTGTATCCGTTAAAGTAACTTTATTATAGTAAATTTATGTTTGGTTAATGTATTTTTTGGGAAGTTTTATTGAAGTTAAGATTTTTTTTGGTTTATAAAGTTTTACAGTCGCTGTATTTGTTCCGTTTTTTCTCAAACATTGATGGTTGGTGATGGTTTTATTTAATAGCTTAGTTAAAATACACTTTTTAGTGCACATTATTGTCATTTTTATAAAAAACCTAGGCCTTTCCTAATTACACCGTTATAATTTATAGAATATGCGAAAACGTTGCTGTTATTATGATTAAAATATAATATAATTAAAAATGATTTCTGATAAGGACTTAAAGAATATTCTATTCTTAAGTTGGCATAGAAAGATTGGTCTTAAATAGTTTTTTGATCAAAAATATACTTTTGATTTAAATTTATTTCACCTCAAGTGACAACCTTAAAAGTCCCGATGTAGAATAAGTAACCTTCTGAACAAAACACTCCTATCTGAGCTCTGTAGAGCAATGAGAAAACCAATGTATTTACCCCGGCATCACTTTCCTATCAAAACTTGTATCACTTCCATCCACTTTATGTTACTAGTTAAACTTTTATCAGAACAAAACTCGATTTATTTCAGCTAAAAAGTTCTAAGCTTACGAAAAATAGAATAAGGAGAACGTATTATTAGAAAATCGAAATCGAAATTCAACCGGGATATTTTTTTTAATCGATGACGAGATTGCTAACAGGATGGGTAACGGGCTAAGTTGAAAGGGGTTGTTTGGCTGTCTATCTATATTCAACCTATACCCTTAATTGATTTCTAATCGCTGTCGTACCGGAACGTTAAATCGCTTAGCGACATATCTTAAGGGTAGGGTGGTAACTAGCCATGGTCAAAATCTCCCACCAAATACCTGTACCTCTAATTTAAGTCCTTAGCCTGAAATATATACCCAGACTGCACTCTGACACTGACTAGATAGAGTTAAAACCAGACAGATTTATGTCAGAGCCTATTTGTGTCTCGTTTAAACTCTATTGTCTTATGTCAGAGCTAAGTCAAAGCGTGCTCTATAGATCTCAGCATTAACCTAAGATGGAACCTCTAAATCTGGAAGAGCAATAGATTGAGACTAACTGGCTAAGCGTTTGGATTATAATAATTAATAAGTTATAGCTTGGACTTCTTTTAAATGGTGGGTAAATACACAAATTAAAGTTTATTTTATTCAATACTAGTCGATGTCTGTGGCTTCGCTCGCATGGATTTAGTTATTAAAAATCCCGCGGGAATTCTTTGATCTTCCGGGATAAAAAGTAGTCGACATGCATTTTTTAACATAATGTATTTCCCTGGACTTTAAAGGACAAACTCAACGAGGTTTTTAACTATCTACTATAATCTAATATATAAAAATGAATCGCTTAATGTGTTGGTAAGCGCATCACGCGTGAACGGCTGGACCGATTTCGCTAATTCTTTTTTTATTGTGTTTTTATTGTTAGGAGAAGGTTCTTATGAAAGAAAAAATTAAGAAAATTGCGCGGAAAATTAGAAAATTTAAGAAATATTAACCACCATATTAAATTATTTCTAATGTAACCGCTTTTACAATTCAAACTTTTTTGATGTAACCTTATGGCGTTTGACATAACATTGACAGAATGCGTGCTGCCAATTTCGTCAAAGAGGATGTAAAAAAACTTAAGACAGGACAACGTCTGTCGGGTCCGCTAGTAGATAATAATTCTAGTAATAGAATGTAAAGTAGTTAGAAAGATATGGACCATAATGAGACCACCCATTTTGCAGGCGTCATGTGGACTCAATTAGGTACTCTGTAAAACAAAGGTATAATAACTTATGTACCACCTACATGTTATATCAGATCCTTAACATGATACCATCGAGCCTTATAGAAATTATCGCAAGTACCCGCAGGGGACATAATTTCACTTTGCAAATATGTAAAATTCTACATATACTTAAGTTTGTGTTGCAAAAATAATAAAAACCAACATTAGTGACCCTTATTTATTTCATTAATTTCCAAAAACGTTTTTTCACGTGTTTTTAAGCTATTGCATAGCTTCTATCGCGGGCCAGCGTGGAGACCGAATCCAGAAATTCCGTAACGAAAATAACCTGACACGGGACTTCTCTACGGTGGGCCGCTAGATGGCGCATTTTTTATCAACGCCATCTAGCGATAAGCCGCTAGATTGCGTTGATAAAAAATGCTATGCATTTAGCTTTACCGCGGCAGTCCCCGAGTGCCACACGTCTTTTTTTTTTTTCAGTGACATATAACTTTTCCTCGTTTAGTAAATGCCGGAATACCGGATGTTAATTATATTATTGTAGCTTCTTCCGCTGCCCCATTGATACAAAAGGCTTTTTAACCCCCGGCGCAAAAAGAGGGGTGTTATAAGTTTAACGTGTGTTTATGTGTATGAGTATATGTGTGTACATATACATAATCTGTGTGTCTGTCTGTTCCACATTTTCAGTTTACACCTTGTTCTACACTTCAACATCAATTTGAATTGATGTGGCTATATCCTTCAAGAATTTATGTGTAGCTATATATACCTACAGATACCTCTAGTTACAGATAATGAAAACGAAGACAATGATAATATAGAATTCAATTTTGATATTATAAGAACAGTATGATAATTAGGTACATATAAATAGTTAATTGCGAATAAATCTTATATTCAATATGCCATAATATAACATAATGCACCTATAGTATATTTTATTAGCATTGGCAATTGCCACGTGCAAGTCTCAATATATATTATACCTACTACATTCATATTTAGTATATATTAAACGTCCTATCTATACTTATAATAAAACTGTAACGGAACGAATTCTGTACATAAATATATTTTGAAAATTTTAATCGGAGGATCGCTTTAGGTATTATCGATACTGAGCCAAAAACTATTTTTTTTGAATTTTTATATTATTTATATTTTTTTATGCAATATTTGGCTGAAGGCCATTAGTTTACATATTATATTTAAATTTGAAGTAATTACGTTCAGTAATTCAGAAGTTATAAGGCTCTGACAGACGGACGGACAAGTGCAAATTCACTCAAGTAAACTCAGAGATCTCGCTTCCCTCGATCAATTAAAACTATCTTTTGGGAATTAAGGGATACCGCGAGGTCTCAGTTCGGGGCGAACCACTAGTTTATTTCTTGAAGAGTAGATTAAAAGAATATGTTAATAGGTAGGTAGGTTAAAGTAATACTAGTCCAGTCATTACGTACATTCAAAAAAGAAAATGAATTTGCGCTTCTAATTTTTTAATATGTTGTAGGGGATACCTAGAAAAGCTTAACTTGAGATTGTCGACCAAGCTTTCCTAGGAGCTTTCGCCGCCATGTTGAAAAAAGGGGTAAAATTTGTTTTTCGGCAATAACTCGGCTATCCGATGAAATTTCGAAAATTTTTGTAGGACACTTTTTGTAGCTTTCTTTGTGCTCTACAATAACGCCTGAATCATTTTTAGCGTATCATGCATCGTTATCGAGATATCGATCGATAAAGTCAAAAATTTAGGACACAATTTTTGTTTTTTGCTTTTTTTTTCTTTGGGTCTTAATAAATATGAAAAATTGTGGAATTCAAACTTGTAGAGCATATTCAGACCTACAATTTCCTTCTTGGATTTTTTTATGTTGGACAAAAATTACGATCTCCAGCGCGCCGCAAAGTCGGTGAATCCACACTCAGCGTCGAGCGAGCTGCTCGCTCGGTTGTGTCTGGATGTCGAATCGAATGGGAAATTGTTCAGGAAATTGATGGGATAAAAAATAAGTACATAGAGCAACAAATTAAGGATCACACAATAGTAATTTATTAAACAAATAATTTGTTTGTGCAGTAAAAAATATTATTTTTTTACAATACAAAATAAAGAAAACAAAATAAACGGAAAGAAAAATATTTTTTTCTGCACTCGAGACACGAACGGTGGACTTTTTTCATGTCTTTTTTCGCTTGGATGGTCCAGGCTGATGATCTTCGTCCTCCGTAAACTCTTCGAGTTGTTGTGTCTGTTGAAACGTTGGAAATGATGCTGATTCGATGAGAGCATCGTCATCATCATCGTTACAGACATCGTCGTCGTCGTCAAGCAAAATGTCGACTCTGGCGACGTTACTGCATGTTTGTCCACTGCAGTGCATGCAAATAACGGAGCAACTGATTCCCGCTTTTCTGCACCCACAGGCGGCCTCACAATTTCCTTTACACTTACAGGAAATGAGCTTTAATAGTTCAGGCGGAGCGGGTTCGGCGGTGCTGGTGATTGGTTCGAGCCCTCGATTGGTCTGTCGCCAACCCCATCCTTGTGGATCCTTGAAAAATCCGAGCCAGGTTTGAACTTGGAGATACGTCCGGAAAATGTGTTGACGCACAGCGCTTTTGGTTGGCGGGAGTAGTGAGAGGTGATTCACTTTATTCGCTGTCATTGATTTTGCGAAGCGATGGAATCGCAAAATATTTATGGACTTCTCGTGCTTATCACCACCATATAGGGCGATAAGGAATTGCTCTCCCGCGCAAGTGAGAACCTCCGGATCGACCTTTTCTTGTTTGAATAATTCCACCGATGACCGTAGCTCATGATGATATCGAAATTTTTGCCCAGAATATCGGAACCCTCGATTTACACTACGCACAGCAAAAACTCAACACGATACGATATACTAACTTGAGCGCGCTCGACGCTGAGCGTGGATTCACCGACTTTGCGGCGCGCTGGAGATCGTAATTTTTGTCCAACATAAAAAAATCCAAGAAGGAAATTGTAGGTCTGAATATGCTCTACAAGTTTGAATTCCACAATTTTTCATATTTATTAAGACCCAAAGAAAAAAAAAGCAAAAAAACAAAAATTGTGTCCTAAATTTTTGACTTTATCGATCGATATCTCGATAACGATGCATGATACGCTAAAAATGATTCAGGCGTTATTGTAGAGCACAAAGAAAGCTACAAAAAGTGTCCTACAAAAATTTTCGAAATCTCATCGGATAGCCGAGTTATTGCCGAAAAACAAATTTTACCCCTTTTTTCAACATGGCGGCGAAAGCTCCTAGGAAAGCTTGGTCGACAATCTCAAGTTAAGCTTTTCTAGGTATCCCCTACAACATATTAAAAAATTAGAAGCGCAAATTCATTTTCTTTTATTTGCCTTTTTTTCGGACGAAATGACTGGACTATACGTATAATAGCATAACACTGAGGCATGATATGTATAATAATTAAGTTGGTTAAGCTATAATCATGTTAGCTATAAGTTTTCAAATTCAAATTAATTTATTTCGTGTAGGCCAACTATTATGACCGAGACTCTACCACCAGTTCGGAATGCAGATTCTGCTGAGCATAGCCAGCAAAATTTTATTTTAACATTTCAATAAAGAAATGTTATGAATGGTCTTACTAAATGACTTACTTGAAAATTACAGAATAGGTGCAAAAGCACGAACGCGGACCAATCAGAAGAGAGAAATGAAAACTCCCATGGGAATAAAAATTAAATTTTGCTCCCGCTATCCTTTGAAGCCAATATTCGTTTTTCGAATAGGTATGATGAAAAATATTTGACCCATATTATTTTGGGCCGTTACACGAAATTGTCCGCGTTCCTATAGGCTTGGCTTTTTATCGTGTTCCCCCTCTCATCCTCGTGCCAACCTATAGCACAATTCCACCCCTTGTATTGGAGTTTATTACGGTCTTAAGGAACGAACGAGACAGCAGGATAATGTTATGTAAGTGAGATAACAATATTATCTATTGGTGTCGTCCTTGTCTAAAGGGCTATAAGCTATATAATGGGTAATATGGCTATTGACCGATATAGGAGCGACCATCTTTGACTAAGAGGGATGTTGTCACTTGCCAACTAATCTCTAGCAAACATCAAAGGGCGCGCAAAGTAATATAGCTTGTATAAAACACTGAATTGTGTCGTCATAAAAATTCGACGCAATTGTCTTAGTAATTTAAAATAATTATCTCCCTTAAAACTAACAGGAAACGAGTAATATTTTACTAATTTTGATTAACAAAAAATTATGAAAAAAAAAACGATTTTAGGAAGAATATCCCTTACTGTATTTTGATAATGGGGCTGCCGCGCTTTTCAGGCTGTAACTTTTCACTGAGTTAAACCAGAAACTTGAAATTTTCAACGAACAGACCATTGAACTTTATATTCAGTATTTTCGACTTAGTATGTCAAGCCGTTTCCGAGAAAAAGGCTCTTTACACACGGACAGACAGACGGACAAACGTTCCGTTTTTTTCGGAACTCTGAAAAGTTAAAAAGTTAAACTAAAATTAGTCAAGTATTATTTGGTATTTTAATTCTCAAACTATGCAGATATCCAATAAACTATTACTATTTTTACTTTTTCCAATAAAACTCGGCAGAGATAGGTACACTTTTTCCTCAACACTATACGTTTTTGAAGTCTTTTTTGCTCATTTCCCACAAATTAGGTTAACAATTTTGCGTTAGGTCACTTTAATTATAAAGGTGTTATCACAATATATTAATTATCAACCTTAACTTGTGATAGGCAAGTTAAAGGTTAATTTTGCTATTTGCAGTTCATTTATTTTTTAAAGTGAATTATTATTTCTTATCACTTTACTTCACCTTATCATCGACGTACCTTAGCAAGTAAGTTACAATATAGGGTACATAGTAACGTTCAAATGATTAGGCATTAAGTAATATTTTGGGTAGGTCATGATCAATGTTTACATTATCATATTTATTTGGTAAATACTTGCTACTGATAAACTGTAATTTTTTGATAAGTGCACATACACGGTGTGGTCTGTACTTAATTATATAGACACGAGTCCGCAAAACCGCAAACCAAGCGTTTTAGGGTTCCGTACCCAAAGGATAGAATAGAATAATTTTTTCCTCAAATAAACTTTGACAAAGTGCTTTCGAATCGTCAAATGAATCTACCACTGGTTCGGAATGCTGTTCCAACCGAGAAGAACCAACAAGAAACTCGGCCCTATTACTAACCCTCCACTGAGCGTCCGTCTGTCAGCGGACTGTATCTCATGAATATAGGAAGATACTTAAAAGTTTCAAATAATGTGGATTTCGATTGCCGTAATGGCAAAAACATTACTGGAAATTTTGTATACAAATACGCTTCGAAAAGCTGTTTTCATTGAGTTAAACTAGAAGCTTCAAATTTTACAGCATTAATGCTGAGATCTATAGAGCGTGCTCTGACTCAGCTCAGACTCAAGATAGAGGTTAAAACGAGACACAAATTATGCTCTGACATAAATCTGTCTCGTTTTAACTCTGTCTTGAGTCTGAGCTAAGTCAGAGTGCGGTCTATAGATTTCAGCCTATAAGAGAGCATTGACCTCGGTACCTATTCAGAATTTTCAACTTAGTACCTCAAGCCGTCACTGAGAAAAAGGATCTTGACAGTCTTGACACCCTGAAAGATCACAGAAGACAACAAATTAATCCTGTCAAATATATATAAAATTCAAAGTCCTGACTGACTGACTGAGATATCAACGCACAGCCTAAACTACTGAAGTTAGAAACTTGAAATTTTTACAGTTGGTTCCTTTTATGACGTAGGCGCACACTAAGAAAGGATTATTGGAAATTCCACCCCTAAGGGGTTTAAATAGGGGATGGAAGTTTCAATGAAACTCCGTCATTTTTCAAGCTGTTTCCATCAAAGTTGGTATTTGAGCTTTCAGTTAAAAATAAAGAAGTACGTGTGTCACAGTTTTTGAAAATTCCACCCCAAAATCTAATTCCACGCGGACGAAGTCGCGGGGTCAAAAGCTAGTAATATATATAACTTAATCCTTTAAAATACTGTATAATTTTAAGGGTTCCGTTTTTTCAGGAAACCCTAAAAATTGTAAATTAACAATATGCTCCAGCCGGTAACTGAACGAACGATCCCTGCTCATTTATAAGAACGTAGCGCAATACTGGAGTAGGAGGTAGTCAAAATTTTCATATCTTTACACTGATAATGCGTCCTTCAGGCACTAAATAAAATATAGAATTATATCACAAGTTATCAACATGCAACAGATAACAATGATTATATAATAAACAAACACACAAATAACGAAACACATTTTTTATTAATGTCCGCGTAAGATGTCTCATGTCCTCATTCACCTCTGTGATATGCTATCTTGCATTAAAAATATTGGTATTATCGGTCAAATAATAGTAAAAAAAATTAAGTATTTTACCAGTACATATTTACGACTTCGTTCGTGTGATTTGTGTTTAAAATAAAAAAATAAACGGCCAATTGTACCTATGTCAGGCCACACGCAGTGTAGGGTTCTTTAGTTGCATTTCACAATACATATTATGCGTACATTTTCTACGCATAATATGTAGGTGTGCGTGTGTAATTTTTCACCTTTTAAAATGTTTTTATCATTTATCATAACATTTTAAAATAACATCACAAAATAATAATGCGCCTAGTCTATATCTATACTATTATAATAAAGAGAGAGCGCGAATTTTGTGAGTTTGTATGTATGTCCGGAGCAAACTTTGGAACCACCGCACCTATTTTAAAAATTCTTTCACCATTTCAAAGGTACATTATTCCAGATGGTTATAGGCTATATATTATGCACATAAATGTATTATGGCTAGATATTATGTGCTAATTTGTTAAAGAAGTCGGAAAAATTTTTGACTCTCAAAAGTTTTCAAGGCGTGCGCTGGGTCATATACTGTTATTGGATGAAAATGATGTATGGGTGAATTGTTCCTCTTAAAAAGTTCTAAAAAAAAGTCCGCGACAGAATATGTCTAGCTTCTAAGTATAACTTACAGTAACCATTTCTACCTTTCAAATTTTGATTAAAAATAATGAATTATTTTCGACCTTCTTTAACCGATGTGATGTCAATCTATATCTAAATAAATATGTTTATTATCGTAAGTGTTTAATTTAGAACATATTTGCCCTTTACACTATACAATTTAAATAAATATCTTAGGAGTTATCGGGAAATTAATATTTCCACGCGACAGAATAATAAAATGGTGCCGGCAAGCGCGGGCGGTGCACGGTGGCGGGTTTCGGCGCGGAAGATTCCTGATTCCTGTGGTGATCTTATTTACAATCGTCTCCTATTAGAAGCTCTGTACGATCAGTCCCGTAAAAACAAATCTTTAAATTTTCAATCCGGACGAAGTCGGCGCGGGCTTCTAGTACCTATATAAAATTCAAAGTCCTGACTGACAGACTGACTGACTGAGATATCAACGCACAGCCTAAACTGCTGAAGTTAGAAACTTGAAATTTTTACAGTTGGTTCCTTTTATGACGTAGGCGCACACTAAGGAAGAATTTTTGAAAATTCAACCCCTAAGGGGGTAAAATAGGGATTTGAAAAATCCAACTTAACGTGGGCAAAGCCGCGAGCAAAAGCTAGTATTTAATATACAGAATTCATTCCGTTACAGTTTTATTATAAGCAAGTATAGATATAAGCTGTGATATATTATCGTCATATTAAAACACTTTCTAAACGCATCCGCTCTACATAGAAGCCCACAACAAACTGTTCTAAAATTCAATACATTTGCTCACAACAGAGTGCAATATCTGGAGCTCCAATCACTTTGATTCTGTCACGTGTAACCTATCAATCACGCGAACCCTATACATATTAAAATGTAGTAAAATCGGGAGCATCACTTAAGTCTCGATACACTTTGTCATCGCGCCGCGTAACCTATTTTCTGAAATAGCGAGCTCAAATGTCAAGGACAGTGGAACTATAACAATAAAACTATTAAATAGGCTAGCGGACGCCCGCGATTTCGTCCAGGTTTTCAATTCACAATCGACAGTTCCTAAATCCCCACAGTGTAGGTGGGTAGAATCCCTGCAGCATCAGGATTGACGAGTGGGGTCCTGAAATTCATCGTTTCTATTTAGGCCCGCCCGACTTCAACATACGTGTACAAACTAAAATTATTTTATACTTTTAAGTGGCGTTTGAAGTCAATTTTGTACAAATATTTTTTATCGGACAGACAAACAGACGGACGGACGGATTTGGCGAAACTAGAAGAGTTCCTTGTAGTTTCACTACGGAACCCTAAAAAGGTATAGCCATTGCGTCAATTTGGAAAAGCGTTATTATTAAGTATGACTTTTCTATTTTTTATTTTAATAGCGGCAATCGGCATCGGCATTAAGTTTTTGATATTAATTTAGATTTAAGATAAGAAAATAATCGTAATAGAATAAATAATAGGTACCTAGTAAGTACCTAGTTCATATCTACGTATACGTTTTATAGGCATTTCAAAATAATTAAACAGGTATTTTAATTTAAGAAAATAATTAGATAAGGTGGGTAAGTAGTTACATAGCTAGAATTCAATGTTCTTCATCTCTTCAAATAGGCCTACAACCTACAATGAAGTCTCTACCTACTTAGACGTAGGTACCTACCTACCTTTATTTATAACAATTATTTATTAATTTACATATATTAATATCTGTATTAAAATTATTTTTTTGTAGATATTGATAATATTGTAGAATATAATTTTGTTATATCATCAATAGTTTCTGCAGCGCATGACACCTTGCACCACCACTTTTTTTACACCTTGGATTACGTTAGTTAAGTTTTAGTAAGGATCCCTAATCTTTTCTAGCAATAAATATAGCCTATGTTACTCATGGTGAATGTAGCTTTCCAATGGTGAAAGAATTTTTGAAATCGGCACAGTAGTTTTTGAGTTTATTAATTACAAACATACACACAAAAATACAAATAGTTCCTCTTTATAATAGTATATAGTGTAAAAGTGTAAAAGTGTAGAAGTGTAGATTTATGGTTGTAAAGTAGGAACATGAGTAGCATAAGTACTTAATAAATAGATAGAGATACTAATTAGGTAGGTATGGCTACCGATTAATTGTCGATTTTAGTGTAAGTAGGATATAGTTTCATTCTTATAGGTAGGTACTTTACGAAGAATCTATACAAATCTATACATCTATTACAAATAAATAAAATTGAAGTGTCTGTTTGTAATATCAAAAGAACAGCTTTTTACTAACTGCATACGAAAGTAAATTCGGTACTTATAACAAGAAAGCAATTTTAAAAATTTTTGTCTGTCTGTCTGTCTGTTTGTTGCCGCTAATCTCGGGAACGGCTGGACCGATTTTGATGGGACTTTCACTGGTAGTTAGCTGATATTATCGGACGTAATATAGGCTACTTTTTTAATCAACTTTCGAAAAAGGAGGAAAAGGAGTTGTGTTTTTCTACCTCTGTATATCGATATCTCCATGATTTCTTAACCGATTTGCCTAAATCTTTTTTTAATCGACACAAAAACTTTGCGAGATGGTCCCATAAAAACTTCGGGTTCCAACTCCACAATCCTGATGCTGCAGAGGTACTGCTCCCCTAAACTGTGGGGATTTAGGAACTGTTGATTATGAATAATTATTGTAGGGACCAAGTAAAGACTACATCGTTAAATTCCAGGACCCAACTCCACGATCCTGATGCTGAAGGGGTTCTGCCAACCTAAACTGTGGTAATTTAGGAACGCGGACGAAGTTGCGGGCGTCCGCTAGTCTTATATAAAAATAAAAAGTAACGCATATTAATTAACTAGCTTTTTCCCGCGGCTTCGCTCACGTTGAGTTCGATTTTTCAACCCCCTATTTTATGCCTTTAGGGGTTGAATTTTCAAAAATCCTTTCTTAGCGGACACCTACGTTATAATAGCTATCTATATGCCAAATTTCAGCCTGATTCGTCCAGTGGTTTGAGCTGTGCGTTGATAGATCAGTCAGTCAGTCAGTCAGTCAGTCAGTCAGTCAGTCAGTCAGTCAGTCAGTCAGTCACGTTTGCCTTTTATATATTTAGATAATTATTATTAAGATTACGAGTAGAATAAAATTAAAAATTACGGGAATGTAGTGATTGAATCAATAATGCACCTAGGTAGGTATATTATACTATCGTACATTGTATAGTCGTCAGCCTCGTCATATAAAACAGCGTTCGTATGTGGATACGATACTCACGATTGTCATACAAATAATGCTTTGTTTACATTTTAATACTATCGATATGGTCGAAATTGGTTTACTCACGTTTTTTGATACAACTACAAATAATTATGCCGTTACCTTTTATTTACATCACGAACTATAAAAGTATAAACACGAATTGATAGCGAAGGCAGCGGAATCATCATGTAAACACTGTGTCGTTGTTACCAGGCAGGCACACACGTGATATTGTATTCAATGCACTTTACGCTTATCATTCATTAATTATTATACTTTAGTATAGTATAGTTACGTATAATTAATTATTTACCCTTAACCCTGACAAGATAATCAGTAGTTAACGTCAAGTTGAACTAACCGGGCTGTTGCGGCGGCAGGAGCGGCGGCATGGCTGGCGGCGGCGGCGCAGACGGCGCGGGCGGCGGCGCGTACGGGGACACGCCGGGCGAGCCGGGCACCGAGTCGCAGCTGACCGAGCCGAAGGAGCGCGGCGCCGGCGGAGGCACCGCCGGGCTGCGCGGCGCTTTGACCACGGGCGGCTCGGGCCGGTCCAGCTCCACCCTGGGGTCCTGCGAGCCGGACTCGATGGCTCGCGCGCGGGCCTCGTCCTGCGCCTGGGCACGCCGCAGTGCGGTCTGCAGCGCCATGACGCGCTGCCGGTCTGCCGTGAGGCGGCACTTCTCGCAGGTGCAGTACCGGTACTTGCAGTAGCGCTTGTGGCCCTTCAGCTCGATCTTGAGCCGGTGGTTGCGGCAGCGCGCGCAGTTGGGCGGCGCGCGCGGCACGCCCGAGCTGGACGCGCCGGGGTCGGAGCGCTCGTCGCACTCGTCGGGCGTGCGGCGCCTCCACGAGCCCACGGACACCATGGCGGGGCTGTCGCTGTCGGCCGTGGTCGCGATGTTTGCGTCACGTCACGGAACGAACACGCGAGGCGCCTCGCGGTCACGATGCGACTGATCTGATTGCCCGCCGCCGACTGCACTGCCCCGCCCCGCGTCCCACCTCGCCGCGCTACTGCATTTATTGCTGTGCACGATGCAAGTGTGCATTTCCTAGCTCTATAAAGTACTGGATGTGACACAAATATAAACAAACCTAGAAGGTTTTAATCACTTTCCATGCGAATACCGCAGATATAATTGCACTTCACTGCGTCTAAAGCTATAGTTATTAATCTGGAATGGGTTTTTATTCCGGTGAATATCTAGGCGAGTGGTGAAATGTTGAGTGATTGAATGTACTCTACTCTTTACTTTGTAGTTAGGCATAAAATGTAGGAAGGGATTGTATTCTCAGTTTATAAGAAAATCTTTCAAAATGCAAAACAAATAGGAATAAGAATCATCATATTTTTCTAAATAGAAGAGGAAGAGAAGTCATACGAAGATTTTATTGTTTGTTGCATAAACTGTATCCAATGAAGGTCTTATAGCTAAAAAGATGGGCACTTACAGTTTGGCGTGCAACATGCTTAATAGTATAAATTAATTAATTGAATAAGTTCTGACTACTATTTGCACAAAGTTGTACCGAGAACGATTTAGATATAATAAAAACAAAGAATAAGAAAAGACCAAGAGGAGAAGAAAAACAAGACCTAAAACATTAAAACTTACTAAAGCATAGTAGGTATTATATACCGACGTATGGTAAAAAGAAGTTAGAAAATCACTGCAAGAGCAACTAAGAGTAAGGGAAAACTTGCATGCCTTTAATGTGAAAAGATAGTAAAAAACCAAACATATATGGTCGGTATTTCGAACTAACTATAATAGGAGAGATAAATAGAGAGTACGAGACCAAGAAAAATACAAGACTGCAAAAAATTATAACTGTTAAGAATTTGTAAGGCTGTTATTTTTTATTTAAGAACAAAGAAAGCAAAGCCAGAAGAGAAAATAAAGAACTAAATACAAATCAATTCCAGAATCCTATTAATATTAGAAATGTGAAAGTTTGGATGTATGGTTATATAGAATGTTTGTTACTCAACCACACCACAACGCCTGAACTGATTTTGCTGAAAGTCGGCACAGAGATAGATTATAATCTCTGAAAATAGGCTACTTTTTATCCCGGAAAATAACAAAGGAATTACAAACCACGCGAACGATCAATCAATCATCAATCAGTAGCATCAATTAGTAGTATAAAAACCAATTTTAAGAATTACAGACTATGCAACAGGAAACTATTAAGGAAAAACAGGTGCCGTCAAAAACGCCGATGAAAAGATTTTGATGGTGATATCCATCGTTCAGTCAAAAGTTTAAGAAAAATAATTTAAAAAAAAGATGTGTGGTACTCGGGGACTGCCGCGGTAAAGCTATTGCATAGCATTTTTTATCAACGCCATCTAGCGGCTCACCGTAGAGGAGTCCCGTGTCAGGTTATTTTCGTTACGGAATTTCTGGATTCGGTCTCCACGCTGGCCCGCGATAGAAGCTATGCAATAGCTTAATATTTTCAGTTGTCAATCATACAATACAAAATGATTCAAGTGAGATAGGTAATGGTGATTGTAGGAGATAATGAGAAAGTTGATTCTAAATCTACTCGGCCGAGTATTTTTTTAATTAGATACCTCTATCACTAATTTGGTAGAATGAATTGGAAGGAAAATCTTGAGGAAAGCTGTATGCCTAGGAGGCTACCAATCCGCACTTATCCAGCGAGCATGGGTCTAAACTCTACCCAATATAAGAGGAGAGTGGAGACCCGTGCCCAGTATTGGGCCGGCTTGAGAAGATGATGAATAAAAGCGCCCTTCCTGCGTCCATCAATTATTATTATTGATACAAACGCGTCGTCTCGACGTAGCATTTCCATCCGATCGCGTGCAACGTACGGTATGCTGTCGTGCGAACTCTCGTAAGTAGTAGCGTGATCACACCGCCAATCCGCGTGTGTGCGTCACTTGAAGGTGTGCGTAACATTCAAGACGGTGGATGCGTGCGTTACGTCACAGAACATTGGAACGTGTGTTTAATCATTCCCATTTTTTATGCTAATTTCACATATTTAGGACGCATTTAGGTAATTTGGGGTCCAGTATCGATAAAGTAGAAAGGGACTCTTCTGCTACTACTATTTATTTCAGTGAATAAATAGAAGTAGGTAACACTTGGGAATAATTCAAAATTATTAGTTCCCTCCAAACTAAGGCCTCGGGCCTAAAAGTTTATAGTAGGTACCTACCTACCTCCTGTAAAATGTTGGCATAGAACAATTTAAAATATTAACAAAGGGATGTCTCCGGGTTCACTTGGGTGACTTTACATTTGTCCGTCTGTCTGCCTGTCTATCTGTCAGAGCCTTATTACTTAACACAAGCCCACTCCTAACACAAGCTTTTCGCTAATTTAGATGGAAGAGGAGAATATAAGTCAAGTTCAGCTAGGTTGATATTCTTTATTTAAAAAAAAACTTTATAGGCGTTTAACCATGGCAATAATTCTGTTGTAGGTACATTACCTACCTACTAATAAAAATAGTGTTATCCTTGTCACTATGTTACTTGTTCAACCGAATAGTGCTATATTTAGATCGGTCAATATTGTTTTCTTAAGAGAGTGTGTATAGCAGAATTAATATCATTGACCAAAGCTTCAACTTCCAAGTATCTATTTGTAATACTGGCTGAGATCCAGGTGCTATTGACCTAATCAGTGCACTCATGAATGCGGGTGTGATAGATATTTATTACATAGAGACGCCACAAAAATATGCCTTTCTGGAAGTCCTTACATTACCTACTGGAGATTGAGGTCCTGGAGTAGATAGTATCTAGCGGCTTCGGGGATAATCGGGAGACGACTAGACGATTTTCACAACTGCACGTCGGTTCTTTCAGTTGTTCAGACCATCTGCTGATCTATTGTGGAAAAGCTGCACCAATCATTATTGCAGCATATTATCTCGTTGATAGACTGAATTTAAGCAATAAAGTATTTTAGCTAATAGTGAAGAGCATGCATTTCTATTTTGTATAGTTTACTCCTAGCTATTTTTTTAGCTAATAATGGAGAGCAAACCTCTCTACCTATACCTATAGTTTATCCATATCTGTCTCATGTTTTATGATGTCGGAAAAAAACAGTTAGTCAAGGCAATATTAAAAGTGTATAGGCTAATTTTTCGTAAAAAACCTAGCCTGTAATATACCGGTACTACGTGCAAAAACTTTGCATATATATTTCTGAAAGGAGAAAGTTTTATATTATTGGTAGATCCCCAAAGCTTCAGAAGGTAAGATGAGAGTACTATGTATTTTAGTAAGCCAAAGCTCTCTTTTTAGAAAGACGAAATGTCTCTGTATTGATTTTAGAATAAAGGCACAGAACAATGTCATACAAGCAAAAAAATCATCATGTAGTAAAAACAACACTGCTGCGTGACATGATTTCGGTACCTGAAAAATTGAATGGTATTATAATTTTCTATTCTTTAGTTACAGTATGTACCTACTGTAGGCTTTTGTTTCTATCACGTTGTTAGTAGTTGTAACCACATGTTGTAACTATGGGTTGCGTTGTCAGAAACAGCGAGAAGCTTGGAAACGAGAATTTCTGTAACGCTAGTAAAATTAATTGTCCATACATCATTAAGAACATGTTTCATGCACGGAAAATTATAACTGCATTAATAAATAATCTTTACTATTTATGACTGTGCTTTTAAACAAAATAAAAGTGATTATTTTTGTACATTTCATTCTCCTTTTCCTGACAGTAGCATTTTTTTAATTTTATTTAATAGGTACCTACATCGCATAACAAAATTACGAAGGACGAGAGCGGAGCGAACAGAAAAAAATATTAAGCTAATGTAAGGCGCTTTCCCCCCGGGCCAAGCTCGAGCCCACTGTAGAAAAGAATCAGTGCGTTTTTAGGAAATTCCACATCTTTGGAATGCGCCAAGGTGAACTACAGGTCTATTATGTACCTACCTGTCTAAGGCTGAGATTAATAGATCACACTCTCACTCCACAGACTCAACACAGAGATAAAAGGAGACAGATTTATAACATGACTAACGGACGCCCGCGACTACGTCCGCGTTCCTAAATCCCCACAGTTTAGGTGGTCAGAAACCCTGCAGCATCAGGATTGAGGAGTTGGGTCCTGGAATTCAACGATGTAGTCTTTACTTGGTACCTAATATAACTATTCATAATCGGCAGTTCCTAAATCCCCACAGTTTAGGAGGGCAGTACCCCTGCAGCATTAGGATTGAAGAGTTGGAACCCGAAATTTTTATGGGAGCATCTTGCAAAGTTTTTGTTTCAATCAAAAAAAGATTCACGCAAATCGGTTAAGAAATCAGGGAGATATCGATAAGTATACAGGGGTAGAAAAACACAACTCCTCCTCCTTTTTCGAAAGTCGGTTAAAAAAGTAGCCTATACTATGCCCGATAATATCAGCTATCTATCAGTGAAAGTCCCGTCAAAATCGGTCCAGCCGTTCCCGAGATTAGCGACAACAAACAGACAGACAGACAGACGGATAGACAGACAGATAGACAAAAATTTTAAAAACTGTCTTCTTGTTATAAGTACCGTATTTACTTTCGTATGCAGTTACTAAAAAGCTGTTCTTTTGATATTACAAACAGACACTTCAATTTTAACCGACTTCCAAAAAGGAGGAGGTTATCAATTCGGCCGGTATCTTTTTTTTTTTATTTATTTGTATAGATGTATAGATATAGATATACATATTATACAATTCGTGTTTCGTTTTTAACTTTGACAGGGTTTAATTTTTTCTTTATTGTTTGACGTGGTAGATTAGCTGCCTTTTTCAGCTGAAATTGCAGATCCCTGTGACAGGCAACAAAGTCGGACGCATAGACAGCGAAGGCCTAATAGGTAATAGAATAGAGTAACGTGTGGCGTTCTTGGATCCTTTAGAAAGGATGCGTGCCCTTTAGGAATGGATCCCTAAAAGAAGAAATATTAATATTACCTACCCATTTATTTTTAGTTGATGTTAATTATTATATGTTTAGATACTGATAGATATACAAATATGTATCTATAGCATCTAAGACTTGCGTGTAGTAATTGTTAACATTGATATAAGGTAGGTACATTTGTAATACTAATTTATCTTGCATCTAAGTGTATCTCTTCTATATCTATTATGTATTATCTATATCTATTATCTATTATGCAACTGTTTCTACACGTGTAAAATACTAGACTATGTGGCAACAGTGCATCAGTGACGTCGCCACGTGGATTGAATTCTCCCATTTCAACTTGATTCGTCAAGTCGAGGCAATCCACGATATTAAAATG
Organism: Hipparchia sbordonii; assembly: GCA_038048805.1. NCBI lineage: Eukaryota > Metazoa > Arthropoda > Insecta > Lepidoptera > Nymphalidae > Hipparchia > Hipparchia sbordonii. Next base: position 4,551,374 of record CM076111.1, on the reverse strand, counting down.
TTGGTGAGGATATTAAAAAGGACGAGACCTTTTGAATTAGGAATAATGATAGTGCAGTGGTGCTGCCTAAGCATCTTAAATGTGACTATAAGAAACTTTATCAAGAACTAGCTGATGCCCGCGACTTCGTTCGCGTGTATTTAGTTTTAGAATCCCGCGGTAACTGTTTGATTTTCCGGGATAAAAAGTAGCCTATGTCACTCTCCAGGTCATCAACTGTACCTACCCATGCAAAAAATCACGTCGATCCGTAGCTTTGTTGCAGCGTGATTGAAGGACAAACCAATAAACTAACACACTTTCGCAATTGTAAGGATAGCAATGCCTGCCTAACAAAACATGCCGCCAAGCGATTTAGCGTTCCGTGACGATGGCGTGTAGAAACAGATTAGGGGTAGGTATGGGTTGAATTTACACTGCCATACCCCTTTCAAGTTATTCCGCTACCACCTTAGACTGCATCGTCACTTACCATCAGGTGAGATTGCAGACAAGGACTATCTTGTCATTGAATAAAAAAAAAACAACGGATTGACGTGTTTTTTGCATGGGTAATGGGTATAGTTGAGGACAGAGACTATGACATAGGCTTCTAAGCTTTCTATCCCGGAAAATTAAAGAGAATATTTAACGCACATACCTAACTCCGAAGAGTAAGGCTTGGAATTCGAATCCCGAACTCCCCGAAAAGGAGGCGATGTCTTAACATAGACTAGACTGCCTACCACCTACTATCACACGTTTTTCCGAAGCGTAGTAAATACTGGTAAGGAAAAGTAGCATCACAGAAGAGTTTATTTACCATCATGGGACATTACAACAGGTGTGGCCCACCAATCACAATTTTACTACGCAATAAGTTAAATGTTTTACGTACCAGACGTATTCTGCAGTGATGCTGTTTATGGTCCATACGTATGCGAATTTGATAATATTTTACTGCCAATTACCTACTGTATGGAAAACAACCACTCGTAAAATTTTCTCAAAGGCGAGTGGTTTCTGCCAATCCACACTTGCCCAGTGTCGTGGTCTGGTGGACCCTCGTTCGAGAGGAGCCCTGTTATATGCCCAGCAATGAGTTGAGTTGAATGAATAAAAGTGATCATAATATTGTTTATTATTTTAACACTAGCTGTTGCCTACGACTTCGTCCGCGTCAATTTCTGTTATTATGATTGCGATTAAGAAGTTTTTAAAATAGTACCTACTTCTGCGTAAATGATATTTTTAGTTTTATTTTCTTGTGACAGAAGAACATACTGATTCTTTCATACATATTTTTTTGGGGAAAATTTACGCAGCGCACGTAACGGAAGCCCTCAAATATGGATAATTTTCCCCGTTGTTGCAACATTTTTCACTGATGCTTCGCTCCTATTGGTCGCAGCGTGATGTTATACAGCCTAAAACCTTTCTCGATAAATGGACTATCTAACACAAAAAGAATTTTTCAATTCGAACCAGTACTTCCTGAGATTAGCGCGTTCCGTCAAAAAACTCTTCAGCTTATAAAGCTAAGCTAATACTAGTGGTTCGCCCCGAACTGAGACCTCGCGATATCCCATAATTCCCAAAAGTTTTAATTACATATTGTAATAATTAACTTTTAACATTAGACGCAATAAAAAAAATAATAGTTGACATAAAACTATTTTACTGACACAGCGCCATCTATTAGCATTATAGTGAAGCTATTAGCTTCACAATAATGCTAATAGATGGCGCATTAAAATTAAATAATTTCGTTTCTTTATAACATTTATCTAATTTTAGTATTTGTTGTTCAAGTACAGGATATAACTGAATTTTCAACCAAGTTTCACGTTCTAATATTCAGTAATTCAGAAGTTATAGGGCTCTTACAGACATTTAGACGGACACACTTCTCTGTCTAGTAGGCAGAGAACTCGCTTCGCTCGTTCAATTTTAGTGTAGATTATTTTTTATTTAACTAACAATTTATATTTATTAACTAACTATTCATCTAGTGTCTGTCAGTTCCCCCGTTTCTCCCGAACGAATGTACTGATTTTGATGCGGTTTTCTCAGTTTGAAAGCTGATGTGATCCAGGTAGATCGGAACTATAGTTTGTGAAAATTGACTCAGTTGTTTGAAGATCAGCAGCTCATTTTCTGCTCGATTAAAGTGCTTTACACACTTTCACTGGTGCGATTGATTTGAAAGTTATACTGTTACTTCGGATTATTTCCAAGGTATGTTAGCTTGAGCTGATGCTGCAACATCAAGTAGTCTGTGAGTAACCAACTCTTCAGCAACTTTCAGCAGATATAGCGTGATAGGGCTCATTCGAATGGTCTCAAAGAGTAGGTGTTAGATAAAATGATCAAGAACCAAGAAGGATCTGATGATGGAGCAGAAAAATGGGTAACAGGATGTCAGTTATATATCTAAATTCACGTGTTGGGGGTGTTTTTCAATTTACACTTGCCTCGATTGATCTGTGTTCAAGTTTAATAATTTTATCATCTACAGTTAATGAGACACAAATCTATACTAATATATAAAGCTGAAGAGTTTTTTGTTTGAACGCGCTAATCTCAGGAACTACTGGTTCGAATTGAAAAATTCTTTTTGTGTTGGATAGTCCATTTATCGAGGAAGGCTTTAGGCTATATAACATCACGCTGATCATAATAACAGAAATTGACGCGGACGAAGTCGCGCGCAACAGCTAGTACTTCAAATAGTGGGTTAGTTAACTACGTCATTTTCTTAATTTTTACAATCCTTAATGAATGAATGAATATACTTTTATTGTACACCACACATATTATAAGACAGACACAAAGAGCTTAATAAATAGCATACAATTTGGCGGCCTTATCGCTACATAGCGATCTCTTCCAGGCAACCAATGGTGTTAAGGACATAGCTACAGAATCTAAGAGGTAGGTGGTGCAAATAATATAATATACAAACTATATACATAATTAATAATATCATATATAATACATACATAATATAATATAAAACATACATATATATAATACACATATATACATATACAATCCTTAAGTACGGTTGACTTAATTTTATATTTTACTTGTTTTAAAAGTCTTAAAACGTTACGTGAATCTGCTACCTAGAGAAATCATGAGCGTTGGCATCCTTGCATGGTTGAAATTCAACCTACTCGCACGAGACGCCTTAGTGTCAACGTTTCTGAAACGAACCACCAAGGTATGGAACGCCTTTCGGGCATCTGTGTTTCCTGCTTCATATAATTTGAGTTTGAGTTCAAGGCAAGAGTGAATAGGCATCTTCTAGGCAAGCGCGCTCCAACCTAAACCTCATCAGTGCTTTCCAACATTGACCTTCAAATACTCATAAACATTGCATTGCATTCCTAAAGGCAAAACAATTCGTGTTGATTAATTAAAATATGTAGGTATCTAATTTTTAATGACTGCTACTTGACTTAATGTCCCTTTGCCACGCGATGTTTTATTTTAGTAATCCGTTGTAAAATTTACAAACCCATATTAATATGTATTTTGCTTTACTATAATTGCTAATGCAGACAGATGGACTGCATTTGGACTGCGACTGCACCACAAAGAGTAACTAATTGACCACTAATTTAGTAAAGTGAGGTCTCTGGGTCTACATACCTATACTTGAGTGAATTTGCACTTTGTATCTGATGATGAAGCGGATTTGAATTTTCGAACAGTTACCGGCTACTACTGAGGTTTATCTTGTTAAGTAGAGCTTTCTGAATGAATTCTCGATTCACTTGATGACACAATAGTACTTTACTGCCGCGGTCAACAAAAGAGGCATTGATGGACGAACGTGTAAATGTGGGCCGAGGTGAAGCCGAGGCACACATACGTAAGTCCATCAATTCCTAGTTGTGGCCAAGGCTTGTATAGTATTTTTCTCAAATAATGCGCGGAAATTAAAACTAAGTTCCTACTTAGTACCTAGGCAGAATTGAACAAAATTTTCATAAGTTTTCAAATGTTTTTCTTTCGATTTTGGCGGTAACAAGTTTTTTGTTACGGTTCTTGCCGCCTCTTGAATTTCACTCACTCACACATTCATTGTCTTCACTTGAATTCAATTTGTCAAATACAATTTACTTTTCAAAATCAATGACGAACAATGAACATCAATAATTTGCACTCGTAGCTTAGGAATAGTAAAGGGAGTAATTAAGTATTAGGGATTGCCAGTTCAGGTCAGTTTTCTTAAAGAACTTTGTATGCGGAATCGTAACCTCTCAAAACGCGCTCACGCTTTTCTGTTATTAAATGACATTTCCATGTTAATTAATAATTAGCCTTAAATTATTTTATATCGACAGTCACATAAATGTTCTCTATCAGGCAGTCCAACGTTAAGTCTCTATTAAAAATATGGGAAATAAACAAAATGTATGGTGGCGTGAATACAGAAGAAGATTGTACAAACCTAATGTAAGAAATATGAGTATCGAGACTATCCTCAGGATAAGTTTCAAGGAAACATCAAAAGAATACATTGAAAACTGCTCTCTGGCGGGTGTCCAGCGAATGTTTGACCAAAATCAATCTATTACACAAAGGTTAGTAACCTGCTAAACTTGAACATGAAACGATTTCTATTATGCTTATTAGGTTCCAATTTATGTAGCCGATTAGCCGATGTTCGCTTCACGACAATCAAGCTTTATGATTAATTGAAGAGAAATCTTAAAACTTATTTAGGTAGGGTTGCCTTCTTCAGGTACTTACTTCCTCCGATGATCTTCAGATTCATACGACCCAGTAGACGATCTTGTTTCTTACAAGATGACGCTGTTTTTCGTATAAATCTGTGCATCAAACCTGTAACAGGCACTAACTTTATAAACATAAGTCAGACAGTTAAACGATTTTTCCGGGTTTTTCAATAATAATAATCCTAATCCAAATATCCTATCCTAATCCTAACATCCTAATATCCTAATATTCCTAATATAGGTATATATATTAATATTATAAATGTGAAAGTGTGGATGTTTGGATATTTGTTACTCAATTACGTCGCAACGACTGAACCGATTTGGCTGTTTGGCACAGAGATAGATTATAGTCTGGAATAGGACATAGGTTACTTTTTATCCCGGGAAATAAGAGAGTTCCTGCGGCCATCAGCTAGTAATTAATATATTGGAAATCCAATATTTAACGAGTATGAAAATAACAAAATAACACCGCAAAATATACAAAATTATTAAATTTCTACGAGTTTTTATGATTGTCCCTTCATGGCGCCTTGTATGTTACTTTTTATGATACTGAAAATTGAGCCATCATAACTATAAGTATTACCAACCTATATACCGAAGTATTACAATTTTTTTTCCAGGGTAATTAGAGCAGTACGCTTTTGCATAATGTTGGGTATGATTGCCTACTTTCTGCAAAACCTGTGGTTTGAAAATCTTGCAAGACCCTTGATAGTTACAATGGAGTCAACGACGTATCCGATATCCAACATAGAGTTTCCAGCTGTGACACTGTGCAACTTTAACAGAATTAGTAAGCAAGCTCTTGAGAAACAAGTTGAAGAATAGTTAGTATTACAACTTTTTATAAACATAGTAGGTACCTACGGCCTTCAACTTAGCGTACCTATAGCATTTCACATAAATAACTTTTCTTCATATTGACTATTGTATTATATAATATAATATATATTGTATTGTATAATATAATATTGCTAAGTGTACCTATAAGGCTCAGTTTTTTTTTGCATAAATATTGATTATCTTATAACGATGTTATTTAAAATAATCAACTTTTAATACTGACATATTGCATTGTATAGTATTCACACTTCAGCCTAGCCCTAACTACTGGTTAAATGTATAAGGCTCGATTTTCTGTACCTTCACATTCTGCCCTCGTAATTGAAAACACAGTAAGTCTTAAAAGTAACTTGTAGTTACTGTGTTTTCAATTACGAGGGCAGCATTGTTCCCGCATTTTAGTGAATCAATGATCTATCTATAAGAATCGCACATAGGAATCAAAATTTTTACTTGTTCTTCCAGTATCAATCAATCAATCACTGCAACAGGGCAGATCAAAGAATCGCATGCAGAAATATTTTCGTTCTTCAAGCAGCTAGGAAGACTGATTGACTATTCCTTTAATGAGTCTTTGCAAGCCCATTTTCCCCTTACCAATTACCTAGATAATAACAATATTACTCACCTCATGAAAACGGTACGAAAGTTTTGATATATTTATTAACATCTAGCTGATCCCGCGACTACGTCTGCGCACAAGTTTAGAGTGACTTCCTACTATCCGCGAGAAGTTATGTCCTCTATTTTCGATAATTGAACGAGCGAAGCGAGTTCTCTGAGTCAACTAGGGCGCTTGCCTACTAGACAGAGAAGTGTATCCGTCTAAATGTCTGTCAGAGCCCTATAACTTCTGAATTACTGAATATTAGAACGTGAAACTTGGTTGAAAATTCAGTTATATCCTGTACTTGAACAACAAATACTAAAATTAGATAAATGTTATAAAGAAACGAAATTATTTAATTTGAATGCGCCATCTATTAGCATTATTGTGAAGCTAATAGCTTCACTATAATGCTAATAGATGGCGCTGTATCAGTAAAACAGTTTTATGTCAACTATTATTTTTTTTATTGCGTCTAATGTTAAAAGTTAATTATTACAATATATAATTAAAACTTTTGGGAATTATGGGATATCGCGAGGTCTCAGTTCGGGGCGAACCACTAGTATTTAGTAGATATTCACCAAAATTTGACACAATATTTCTAATAGTACACAATTTATAATAAAAAAGAATTATCAAATTCGGTTTAGATTTGACGAAGTTATGGAGCCAAATCAACAAAAATCTTCATCCCCTACCCCGGATAAACCTTATTGTTTATCAGGATAAAAAGTATCCTTTATATTGACCCGGAGTATCGGCTACCACTATACCAAATTTCATTCAAATCCGTTCAGTAGTTTTCGCGTGATGCGCGCACAGACAGTCTGTCTGTCAGACAGACAGATAGAGAAACAAAAAAAAAATTGTTTTGGGCTCAGTATCGATATAATAAAGCATTCTCCGATTAAAATTTTCAAAATATATTTAATGTACCTACAGAATTCGTCCCGTTACAGCAAAATATATTGAATGTACAGGAATTCGTCCCGTTACAGTTTTATTGGACTGACTGTGGACGTCTATCGGTTGATAAAGAAGAAGAAGATGATTTACTTCCTCTAGAAGTGATTATATTATGTAGGTAACAAAGCTACTTAAAAAAGAGCTTAAAATCGTTCCATATTCAGGACATCTTACTCTTTGGTGCCTTAACTAAGCCAGAAAAGTGCCTAAGGACCAAATCATTTTGTCTGGCTTTGGCCGTGGCTAGTTACCACCCTACCGTCAAAGACGTGCCGCCAAGCGATTTAGCGTTCCGGCACGATGGCGTGTAGAAACCGATTAGGGGTATGGGTTGAATTTACACTGCTATATCCCTTCCAAGTTAGCCCGCTACCATCTTAGACTGCATCGTCACTTACCATCAGGTGAGATCGCAGTCAATGGCTATCTTGGCATCGAATAAAAAAAAGTTATTTTCCAGCTAGCGCCAAATTGTACGGATATGCTGATGCGATGCGCTTGGGCAGGTCAGCTCGTTGATTGTAATAAATTTTTTGTCGTCCAACCCACCGCCCACGGCCACTGCTGCGCTTTTAATCTAGTCGTCGTGGAGGACAAATCAGGAGGGTATGAATACTTTTTGTTTTTTGAGAAACTCAAAATTATTTTTTTCATGTAGATCAAATATTGCCTCTTATTACAAGCCAAGAATCTACCACCGGTTCGGAAAGCTGATTCTGCTGAGAAAACATTCAGTAGTTGCTCTTTTCAAAACTAAAATGTTACAATATGTATGTAGCTTATAAATCTATCTGGTGGACATGAAAATCATTTTTTTGGATTCAGTTTACCTAAATTGATGGCAATAGGTAGTTTTTACACTTCTACCATTGAATCGCAAGGGATCACATCGATCGCAAGGACCTGCACCACCAACTGTAACCACCACTGAAATCCCATCCATGATCACCCACTAACTACGTGCTTTGTAAAAACACACCCCCAAAATTGGTTTCATTTATTTAATTATTTACTTCAATAAACTTACAATATACATATTATGTCATTCACAATAACGTTAGTAAAAAAAATTATACTCACTGATATGTCTATTTTTTATATCAATTTACTAGCTGATACCCGCGACTTCATTCGCGTGGATTGAGGTTTTTTTATTCCCGCGGGAACTCTCTTATTTCCCGGGATAAAATGTAGCCTATGTCCTATTCCAGGCTATAATCTATCTCTGTGCAGAATTTCAGCCAAATCGGTTCAGTCGTTGCGACGTGATTGAGTAACAAACATACAAACTTTCGCATTTATAAATTAAAAATAAATAAATAAATATTAAATAATAGGATTAATAGGATAAGCTGTTGGTAAAGTAAATTATTACTACCTATTTCAGGGTAGCTAGAACTATTTACACGATAAAAAGGCAACATTATCCTGGTTACTTGCAAGGCCTCAATATTATCTTGAATGCCATGGTTGAGGACTATGCGTATACTACGTTCAACATGGTCGGATTTGAAGTAAGTTTTTAGAGTTCCGTACCCAAAGCATGCCAACGGCGGGACCCTATTACTTAGCCTCCGCTGTCTGTCCGCTGTCTGTCCGTCTGTCTGTCCGTCTGTCTGTCAGCGGGCTGTATCTCATGTTCCGTAATAGGTTGTATGTAACATTTTTGACATTTGTAAGCGCTTTCGTAAGTCAGAATCGAAGAAATAAACAAAACAATCTATACTATTATAATAAAGAGAGAGCGCGAATTTTGTGAGTTTGTATGTATGTCCGGAGCAAACTTTGGAACCACCGCACCTATTTCAAAAATTCTTTCACCATTTCAAAGGTACATTATTCCAGATGGTTATAGGCTATAATTATGTTAATAAATGTATTATGGCTAGATATTATGTGCAAATGTGTTAAAGAAGTCGGAAATTTTTTTGACTCTTAAACGTTTTCAACGCGTGCGCTGGGTCATATACTGTTATTGGATGAAAATGATGTATGAGTGAATTGTTCCTCTTAAAGAGTTCTAAAAAAAAGTCCGCAATAGCATATGTCTATATTCTAAGGATAACTTACAGTAACCATTTCTATCTTTCAAATTTTGATTAAAAATAATATATGATCAAACGAACTTGCAAAGTGAAGTTCGATCGATATTATATATGAGTACGCTTCATTCGAAGATATATTTATTTTCGAAGCTTCTTTAACCGATGTGATGTCAATCTATATCTAAATTAATATGTTTATTATCTTAAGTATTTAATTTAGAACATATTTGCCCTTTTCACTATACAATTTAAATAAATATCTTAGGAGTTATCGGAAAATTAATATTTCCGCGCGACAAAATAATAAAATGGTGCCGGCTGGCGCGGCGGGGCACGGTGGCGGGTATCGGTGCGGGATATTCGTGTGGTTCCTGTGGTGATCTTATTGACAATCGTCTCCTATAAGAAGCTCACAAGAACAAATATCTATTTAATTTTCAACCCGGACGAAGTCGGCGCGGGCTTCTAGTACAATATAAAAAGCTAGAAAACCATAAAATTGGAAAGATGTTGTCTCCTAATTTTCCCAGGTGCTGATGTTCGACGCGACTCACTTCGCGGACCACCACAGCGGCAGTATGATCCAGCGCATCGCTCAGCCCGACCAGGTGGTGCTCTTCGAGTTGAAAACTGTCAAACAAGTCGCCACGGAGGAAGTGCGCAAATATCCTCCCAAAACGGTATCTGCGTGTCGATCCTTTAAAAAATATCGTATCTGTACAGTAGCCGGCCGTATCTACTGGTCAAATACGAGTGGGTCGGCGCTAACAGTGTGAAATAAAAAACATACCTACTATTCAGGCGATCGTATAGGTATTGGTTGCTGCACACTCCGAACAAAACCTCAATAGCCCAACAGTTAAAGGTGCGGACTGAAAACTGTTTCAAGGTCACAGTTTCAAACCCCACCCGTTGCACTATTATCGTACCCACAGAGCAGAAACAAAGTTTTTTTTTTTTTTGCTTTGTTTCTGCTCTGTAATCGTACCCACTCTTAGAACAAGCTTTCCGCTTATTTGGAGGGGACAGGATTCCACTTCAGCTTGGCTAATATTGTTCGGAATCGCCTCAATTGACTGAGAATTTGTGGCGTTCTTGCTGCATCGATGCATTTAAACCAATATTGGGAAGGTAGGCCTTATAGCTGCTACGTATATTTGGCTAGGTATACATAACAGCTATTGAATTCGTAGTTCAAACAATAAAACAGAATTATAATAATTATAATATTTAACCCTTACTGTCGCCAGATTACGCTAAAGGTGTAAAAACAGCAGGCGTCGTCTGTGCGTAGCAAAGGTTTTTTATATTCACACAGACAATCCGCGTATAATGGACCCTCATTATCCTCGAATAGAACGATGCCTCTAATTACAGAGTCGGCTTTTCTTACGCACTACGCATGACTACATTTTAAGCTTCGGTCAAACTGAAGCGAAACCCGCACGCAATGCGGGATCCGCGGCAATTTGAACATGTACGCTGTCATTGTTTTCCGCATCCCGCGTGAGATACATCTTACCCGAGGTCGACGAAGCCTTTCTAACGAAACCACGAAATCTGCAAGCGTCAAAAAAATGAATTAATTATTATGACCACCAAAAATTCTTACCAATTGTGGCGCTATTTCGTGGCAGATTTTACTTGTCTATCGCAGTAGGTACGGCTAGGAAGTTATTTTAGCAATCTGCGTAAAAATGAAAAAAAAATAATTTACCAAAAATTTTAAGAGAAAGACTATATTTATACTTACATATTTTTTTGCTTAACCTTGATTTTCATGTTGCTTTTTCTAGCACTCGCATGTATTAAGCCGGTTGGTTTGAGCGTTTTTCTGGGGCTTCGGGTCAGTTTGACCGAAACTTTATTTGTTATTTTAGAGAAAATGTCTCTTCCATGATGAGATGAAAGAAGAGTTCTTCAACGTGTACTCCTACAGTGCTTGTATAGTGAGGTGTCGGATCGAAACAATAAAATCGCTGTGCAAGTGCACGCCTTATTACATCCCTGTGGTGGACGAACATTACCCTACATGCAATTTTAATCATTTGAGATGCTTAAATAAGTATAAAGGTAACTATTAAAATGATTTTGACAGGACTTTTACTGGTAGATATCTGATGTTTTCGGGAGTAAAATAGGCCAGGAGTAGGAGTTGTGTTCTTCTATGTGTATCGATATCTCCATGATTTCTTAACCGATTTGCTTGAATCTTTTTTTAATCGATACAAAAACTTTGCGAGATGCTCTCATAAAAACTTCGGGTTCCAACTCCTCAATCCTGATGCTTCAGGGGTACTACCCCCATAAACTGTGGGATTTAGGAACTGTTGAATTATAAATAGTTATTGTAGGTACCGAGTAAAGACAATATCGTTCAATTCTAGGACCCAAACTCCTATTTTACACTTCTAGTTTATAATCAAAGTTTACACCCTTAGGGGTTGAATTTTCAAAAATCCTTTCTTAGCGGATGCCCACGTCATAATAGCTATCTGTATGCCCAGCTCGATCTGTTCAGTGGTTTGAACTATGCGTTGATAGATCAGTCAGTCAATCAGTCTGTCAGTCAGTCAGTCATCTTTGCCTTTATATATTTAGATTTGTATGCGGGTTGTTACGTTCCCTCAAATATGGTTGCGTGAAGCAACGGCTGGATCTTGCGTCATGCTTGTGAACGGATGCCACCAACGGGAATGGGTCTGCTTTGTCTGCCCGTGTTGACATGCGTTGGATTGTGTACCTACGTATGCATTTCTAAAGCTTCATTTTCTGAAGCACTGTATACATAGCATAGTTTTGTTACCTATTGTAAAATTATTATTTTTTTGAAAAGAGCAACTGCTGAGTTTCTTGCCGGCTCTTCTCAGCAGACTCTGCATTCCGAACCGGTGGTAGATTCACGTGTCATAAGAGCTACAAGTTGGCCTACATGAAATAAATAAATTTTGAATTTGAATTTGTCTTGGTTTTCCTTTTCTAGAGAAACTGTTTCACCTATATCCAAAAGACGCCAAAAACACAGAAGGGCTCGAGGCCGAGATGCAAGACGCGCTGTACTGCCCGGAGTGCTTGCCCGACTGCGAACACACCCGGCACTACTCCAAACACTCCAAGATGCCGCTGTCCTACGCAGTTAATAAAAATAAAGAGTTCGCCACGTTCTTTTTGTAAGTACCCTCAATATTCTGTACCGTTAGTTAATCCCCAACGAAAAAAGAGAGGTTTTATAAGTTTGACGTGTGTATCTGTGTATCTGTATGTGGGTGTTCCTATCTGTGCCGCTCTCTTACGCAGTTAATCAAAACAAAGAATTCGCCACGTTCTTTTTGTAAGTACCCTCAATATTCTGTACCGTTAGTTAATCCCCGACGAAAAAAGAGAGGTTTTATAAACACGTGTGTCTCTGTGTATCTATCTGTATGTGGGTGTTCCTATCTGTGCCGCTCTCTTACGCAGTTAATCAAAACAAAGAATTCGCCACGTTCTTTTTGTAAGTACCCTCATTATTTTGTACCGTTAATTAATCTTCGACGAAAGAAGAGAGGTTTTGTAAGTTTGACGTGTACATCTGTGTATCTGTATGTGAGTGTTCCTATCTGTGCCGCTCTCTTACGCAGTTAATCAAAACAAAGAGTTCGCCACGTTCCTTTGTAAGTACCCTCATTATTTTGTACCGTTAATTAATCCCCGACGAAAAAAGAGAGGTTTTATAACTTTGACGTGTGTATCTGTGTATCTGCATGTGGGTGCTCCTATCTGTGCTGCTCTCTTAAGCAGTTAATTAAAACAAAGAGTTCGCCACCTTCTTTTTGTAAGTACCCTCATTATTTGTACCGTTACTTAATCTCCGACGAAAAAAGAGAGGTTTTATAAGTTTGACGTGTACATCTGTGTATCTTTATGTGAGTGTTCCTATCTGTGCCGCTCTCTTACGCAGTTAATCAAAACAAAGAGTTCGCCACGTTCTTTTTGTAAGTACCCTCATTATTTTGTACCGTTAATTAATCCCCGACGAAAAAAGAGAGGTTTTATAAGTTTGACGTGTGTATCTGTGTATCTGTTTGTGGGTGCTCCTATCTGTGCCGCTCTCTTACGCAGTTAATCAAAACAAAGAGTTCGCCACCTTCTTTTTGTAAGTACCCTCATTATTCTGTACCGTTAATTAATCCCCGACGATAAAAGAGAGGTGTTATAAGTTTGACGCGTGTATCTGTGTGTCAATGCATCTGTGTATCTGTGTGTGGGTGTGTCTGTCTATTCCCTCGTTGCTCCCTAACGAATGGTCTGATTTTGATGCGGTTTTCTCTGTTTGAAAGCTAACGTAATCGACATGGGTCTTAGCTATAATTTGTGAAGATCTGTTCAGGGGTTTGAAGATCACTAGCACATTTGCTACTTGATTACAGTACTTAGTTGCATAATATGAATGTTGAATAGATATGGGTAAGTAGGTATACTTTTGTATACTAAATACTGAATTCTGAATTGCAGCGATGGCTTAAACATGACCGGTAAATGTTTACTCAGCATTTATCAAGCCACAACGGGCGGTGTCTTAAACCGCCTTGACATCGTACTCTATTGGTTCGAGATTGTTAGTAAGTACTCAATAATACTTGATTAAAATATAAAAAAGACGTGTGGCACTCGGGGACTGCCGCGGTAAAGCTATTGCATGGCATTTTTTATCAACGCCATCTAGCGGCTCACCGTGGAGGAGTCCCGTGTCAGGTTATTTTCGTTACGGAATTTCTGGATTCGGTTTCCACGCTGGCCCGCGATAGAAGCTATGCAATAGCTTAAAATGAAAACACATATCTGCAAAGGGTAGCTGTAGTAAGTAATATTTACCAATTATGCTTGAATCACACTACGTTATGCGTTATTCGTCATGCGGCTGCGCCATAGCAGCACAAATATTTGTTACTAGATGATGCCCACAACTTCGTCCGCGTGGATAAGGTTTTTCGCTTCCCGCGGGTACTTTTTAATTTTCCGGGGGAAAATGTATCCATGCTATCTCCATTTCAAATTTCAATCAAATCGGTTCATTGGTTGTGGCGTGAAGGAGTAACAAACCAATAACAAACACATATAACAAACTTTCACCTTTATGATATTAGTGTGATGTGTGCGAACCACGTGCGAACAACAAATGTTGCAACGTTGGAAACGGTTGGAAACCACCGGTACCGGTATGCCAAATGTGATGTTTACGTTGACTATGGTATCGTTACCGTTGCGTTACCTATTAATATACCTTTATCTATAGACCTTTATAGTATTCTGTGGTTGCGATGGATGTGTTAACAGCGGCAGCGGCTTATTGTTCCCTAAATGCATCTCTTGCCGGAACCACACTGCGCTATGTGCTATTCGTTATGCGGCTGACAAATTCCAACAGTCTTCAGCATTAGGTACCTATTCACAAGCTAATTCATTAATCAATTTTTTCTGTACTCGCAGGTAACGTTGGCGGGTTCTGCGGTATCTTGATAGGATTTTCTTTAATTAGCATACTTGAATTTGTGTATTTTTTTGTATTTCGATTTTTCGGTAATCTGTATCATTTATACTATCACAATTAATTACCCTTAAAGTAGGTATCTACTTATTTTACCTTGCCACCTCGGCAACTAGTAAGACTGTGTAATTACTTACACTCTTTATTTTATAATTGCAAAAATAGAAAATCGCGATTTTATGGCAGGGTCAGTAGGTTATTGTCTATTAAAATACCATTACTGATACCGATATAGTATAAAATATTTGTTAAACCTGTGCGTTAAACATGTCTGGTGCGTTAAACTCGTATATAACGTTAATATTATTTTGACATTATGGTAGTTGTAAAGAAGTAACGAAGTAACGTTAGCGTTACCTACCAATTAAATAGCGGTAAGAGCGGTATATAAATTAGTTGTTCAAAAATGCTATAAATCAATATCATGCTACTGACTATAAACTATAAAAATTTAGCATGCTATAAAAAATGCTATGCTATAGCAACTTTAATTAGGAAGCATGTGGGCGGCCGACGCGCGCGCTATGTCTTGCAACACGCTAAATCACATAGCATGTTTATGAGTTGCGATAAATCCATCTGCTAACTGCCCGGCCGCCTCAGCGCCGATGCTACGCGCAGTGTGCTACACCGCCTACAGCGCGTGATATTTATAGCATCGTAGCACCACCGCGCCTACGTATGTAGCACTTGCTGTGTGCTATGGAAAAATAGCATGCTGTAATATGTTGCTAAGTGCTATATTAACCACCTCTAATATAAATCCCTTGCCAAAAGAATACCTATTTATTCATATTATTGTAGGTACCTATTTATGTAAGATGTTGTTTGTAAATAGTTACATAATAAAACAAGAGCTATTTTAATGAAAGTCGTATCTTGAAGTTCTATTAGATCACTTAGATTTTACCCAAGAGAATATAATCACTTGGTGGATTTCACAAAAGTTTCCGAGAATGCACGTCATTTATCTGTCATTGTCAAATGGGCCGTGGCGAAATTGGACAAAGGTTTGGAGTCGCAATTGGAATAAATCACGAATAATGTCGGCAAATTCACCTCCCGGAAAAAGCGATGGTGAGTCCCGGAAGGTAGTTAAACGGATGGTTTAGTTTAAGATATCTATTATTATTTACTTTTGATTTTTAGGAGATGAACCTCAAGAACGGGTCGTCCCGCCAATTGCGATTGAAACTATGGGTCCCAGAATTCGGGACTTGGATGTAGACTCGATAAGGAGATACTTAGCGCAGAAACTCGGTTTTTACGAGCCGTCCGAACCGCCAGCACAAGTAGACAAAGTTTTGGATGAAGTCAACTTGGATGGTGTTGTCAAATGGATGAAGAGTGCAGGATGCCGAAATGTTATAACTTTGTCTGGAGCTGGAATATCTACATGTAAGTTAAATCAAAAGATATAAATTAAAACTTTAGCTAGACATTTAGTGTTTGAGAATAATTCCTTGTAAAAAATTAACTCTAATGACCCTTCCTCTTTGCTTACATTTTAGCTAGATTTTAGTTAAAACTCAAATCAATGCCGATGATGTACAATCATCATATATGGACCTGGATGAATTATGTTATTACTCAACAACTTATAAGTTTCTATGTTAGTTTATATTATGTACAGAAAAATGTTGGATTTTTGTTCCATTTTATGTATTGACATTGTAATATTTATTTTGTTTATAGTGAACTATTACAAAATAAATAAATTACACAAAGTTCATCAGATAGTATATCCTTACCAATATTATAAATGGGAATATGCTTATAATTAAGTGTGTTTGTCCTTCAATCGTGTCATTAAAGAGCTATGGATCAATGTAATTTTTTCCACGAGTATATTTGAGGACATGTAGAGTAATAAAAGGCCAGTCTTTATCCCGGAAATCAAAGAATTTATATGGGATCCTTAAAAATTATATCCACGTGGATATAATTCGATAGCAGGCATCAGCCAGTTAACAACACATTATCTGCGGCGCGATTATAAAACGTAATCAATCCAGCCTTAGATCTTGTCTACACCTGTCTAGCTCACTGTTACATATACAAGCCGCATAATATGTGTTACATAATTTTTTTTTATTTTTTATTCGATGACAAGATAGCCCTTGACTGCGATCTACCTGATAGTAAGTGACGATGCAGTCTAAGAAGGTAGCAGGCTAACTTAGAAGGGGTATAGCAGTGTAAATTCAACCCGTACCCCTTATCGGTTTCTACACGCCATCGTGCCGGAACGCTAAATCGCTTGGCGGCACGTCTTAGACGGTGGGCTGGTAACTAGCCACTGCCAAAGCCTCCCACCAGAAAAATTATAAAACACTACATGTGTGTTTCCTGCAGAAAAAGTGTTAAATAATTATTTTATGTTCCAGCTGCTGGAATACCTGATTTCCGAAGCCCTGAAACAGGGCTTTATCACAATCTGCAAAAGTACAACTTGCCTGAACCTCAAGCAATATTTGAAATAAATTTCTTCAGACAAAATCCAAAACCATTCTTCACACTAGCGAAAGAACTGTTTCCAGGAAAATTTAAGCCCACTGTGTCACATTATTTTATAAGGCTTCTACATGAAAAGGGTAAGATATCATTCAACTTGCCTCCTATTAATTATTTTGACAGCAGACTATGGTACATAAGTGGCTCTATTTCTCTGCTATCAAATCTTTACATGCAAGATTCAATTAAGAAACCTTTTATCAATTTAAACTTTGAAATAATTATCACATTATATAACATTATAAAGGCGAAAGTTTTTATATGTGTGTGTGTGTGTGTGTGTGTGTTTGTTACTCTTTCACGCAAAAAGTCCTGGATGGATTTGGCTGAAATTTGAAATGGAGATAGGGAACTATCCTGGGAAATCAAAGAGTTCCCGCGGGAATTAAACCTTAATCCATGCTAACAAAATCGTAGGCTTCATCTAGTTATTAATAATTAATTAATAAACTTATTAGTATATGGAACATAATCTTTTTTTTTCAGACTTATCGGAATTTGAAAATAATTCAATAGATAGAACGTTATGTACAATTTAAGCCGTCGGGGTCCATCTTTAGTTTTTATATATTATATTGTATTTTATGTTTGTGTTCTTTTTTGTTGTTTTTCTTTGTATTTTTTCTGATGTGGCTGTTTTTTATTCTTGATTAAAAGACCATTTATTCATTTTTTTTTTATTTGAAACAAAAGTGAGGTAGTAGTGATAATGTTCAATATAATTTCCACTTTCCAGGCATTCTATTACGTCATTATACACAAAACATTGATACACTGGAAAGAGGTGCTGGTATACCTGAGGACAAATTAGTAGAAGCTCACGGCACATTCTACACTTCACATTGCTTGGACTGTCGGAAACAATATTCCTTGGAGTTTATTAAAGGTAATTAGTTCCTCCATCACCTTTCTACCACCGAACCGCAAGGCATAATACAAATCTGCACCACTAAGTGGTTGAAATTCCACGATCTCGCACCAAGCACTTAGCTTCCTTGTTCCTAATATGCACCGCAAAAATGCCCTTCCGGCTTCCATTTTTCCAACTAACTATAATGCACCATCTTAGGCTGCATCTTCACTTACCATCAGGTGAGATCGCAGTCATGTCAAAATGTTTCTTAAATAAATCGAACTTTTTTTTTTTCAGAAAAGATATTCTCTGACCAGATCCCTATATGTGCAGAGTGCCCAGGGGTAGTTAAGCCAGACATTGTCTTCTTTGGTGAGAGTCTACCGGAGAGATTCCAGCAATGCCTGCAAGAAGACTTCCAGAAGTGTGATATGTTGATTATCATGGGCTCATCGCTAGAGGTGCAACCTTTTGCATCACTGATTGATATGTGAGTGTATATGATTTATTAGTAGCTGATCTCGTCTTTCTCTATGTGGATTTAGGTTTTCCAAAATATGATGGAAACTCTGATTTTCTGAGATAATATATAATATATATATTATATATGAATAAAAGTGTGTTCCATAGTTGTCCATTCATTATACAAACTTAGAAAGAACTATATTGTGTTTTTTTTTTCATAATAAAATTATTATTATTTATTACATTTTACAAATAACAAAGTTATAATGCCCTAAGATTTAAGTTATAGCAAAACACCATGTTAGTTATTTGCTTTGAAATTATTAAGGAATTTTTACAAGTTAGTGGACCTTCACTTGTTGACTTTTAAAGACTACTAAGCCTTGATAGTGTAACTTAGTTATAATAATTTACCTATACATTTGCCTATACAGCCTAGTTCTTTCTCAGGGTACCAGAGTGGTGTCCAAGACTGTTAATTAATCGTGAGAAGGCTGGCTTGCGATCTCCATTGTTGAGGCTCTTGGGTCTGACTGGAGGGGGGTTGCAGTTGGAAGATGATGCTGTGAGAGACGTGGCCTGGCTTGGTGACTGTGATGATGGTTGCCTTGTTGTAGCTGATAAACTTGGATGGGGGGTAAGTGTTAGAGCATATATTGTTAAAACTCTGAGGCCTGACAGGAGGGGGGTTGCAATTAGAAGATGATGCTGTGAGAGACATGGCCTGGCTTGGTGAATGTGATGATGGTTGCCTCGTTGTAGCTGATAAACTTGGATGGGCGGTAAGTGTTAGAGCATATATTGTTAAAACTCTGAAGCCTGACAGGAGGGGGGTTGCAATCAGAAGACGATGCTGTGAGAGACGTGGCCTGGCTTGGATACTATATGGTTGTAGATGATAAACTTGGATGAGGGTAAGTTGAGCATCTTTTGTTGAAACTCTGAGATCTGATAGGAGGGGGGTTGCAGTTAGATGTAGTTAGCATAATTAATATTTATTATATCAAATTGTTCCAGGATGAACTTCGTGCACTAGTTGCGAGCGAACACGCCCGTCTCGAGAGGGAAGGGGGGTTGGCCTCTCCCCACAAACCTAACCCCTCTGTAACAACCACTTCAGAGGAGCCCCTTCCTGGTCAAAGTACAGTAACCAATGTACCGAAGCTATGAGTACCACGCTAACATCAGCTTGGTAGGGTCTATACAATTATAAATAAAATTAATTTATGTCAACGCTAACTGTACTTATAGAGTTAGAACATTTCAGCAACATTGATGAATTTCAAGCATGGAAATATTATTGTCAATATACAGACCAGCATAGATTTCTATCTACACAGGGGGGCGATTCAGACTTGTTCGATAACATACCGTGTCGATACGGTTAGATATCGATCTCGTATAAAAAAATTTTGTCGTGCGATTCCGAGCGTTTGGTTTGAGGATACGATTCGGTATCGACTACGTTATCGACATCGACAAGATACATTCGATTACAACTGTATTCTAAGGCTAAGCCGCACTGGTAAGGCGTATGCAATGCGACGACGACACAAGAAATAAATAAATAATAAATAAACATTTATTCAGCTTACACACATAAATAAAAAGATTAAAAAAAAATACAAAAGCGTCTAGCCGTGTTTCCATAGGCAAACTGCCCCCGATAGGAATCTATATCGCCACCTATATATACCATATTGTAGAAGAGGCTAATCGTAGTTGACACAGTAGATATTAGCTCTCCATCTTTGATAATCGAGGAGATATTAATAAAAAAGTATCGAGCGTCGACTTTTTTTCAAATCGATATAACTAAATAACTTCTAAAGTTAAAGAAATAAAACAAAATGGCGATGCTTTGGTACACGGTAAAGTTAAAACACACCCCAATTCGCCATTTTGTGGTGGCGGCCATCTTGGATTTGAAAATCATAGTGTATAGTATTCTACTAGTCAAACCTTTCCTCATTTGGTCATTCCTTTGGTCATTTGATACCCATATTGAGGGAGTTGTGAAAAAATATGTAATCCGCCGTTTTGTGGCGGCGGCCATCTTGGACCGATTTTCATCAAACATCTAAGAACACTCGACTAATTCACCTTTCAAACAAAAAAAACAGACACCTTAAATATCTCGAAGTTTTTGTCGTCGTCGATTAAAAATAACAAAAGTTTATTAAGAGCCCATGGTGCTTTTCACAAAAATCTATCCAGATATTAGTTTCTAGTTTTTTCGTTGAAGCATGGTATACGAGACAGCCGCACCTTGGTACAACGAAAAAACTGTAGTGGTGTGTATTCACTTTGATTGGTTAATTTTGAAATAAGAATAAAACTTCGTCTTTAGGGGAAGGGGGCGGAAGGGCTTGAGAATGACTTCTCTTCCAGAACTTTAACTGGCTTTTAGAATTATGCATGACCTAAATTAGCATCACTATCATTTTAATCATATGACTTGAAGATTTATCTGTATTTACAAAACCATGAAATGATTCCTAAAACATTGTCATAATAATATTATAATAATTATGGTGATATAGATTTAATTATAGTGCCTCATGAATTATGTAATTAGTATTTATTTTAAGCTAGGCGAATATTTATTCAGAAACACTTAAAGCTTAACTATAGACGAAAATTATATCCATGTTGATGAGAAAAACTATATTTTAGTTTTTAAAAAAGAGTCGAATCTTGTGTTATCTTGAATGGTTTAGTTTATTAGAAAAAACTAAATACATGTCTAAATACTATTTTTCGTCTACAGAAGCTGAATATGTAGATAATAATACAAAGTAGTAGGTATACTTTACTAGCAATAAATAATTAAATTTCTGGCCTCCTACTAATTATACTAGTATAATATATAATGTTTCTGTTTTAAGCCGCGTCCACATCAATATAATTTGGGTATTTTGTGGCGAACGCTGTATATTTTTTCACGTATAGATATAGTTACATCTGCACAGTTAAGAATATGCAGAAGATGCATTTTACAGGGTAGCGTTTTGTAAGCAATAAAAATCTCTATTTTTAAGCTATTGCATAGCTTCTATCGCGGGCCAGCGTGGAGACCGAATCCAGAATTTCCGTAACGAAAATAACCTGACACGGGACTCCTCTACGGTGAGCCGCTAGATGGCGTTGATAAAAAATGCTATGCAATAGCTTTACCGCGACAGTCCCCGAGTGCCACACGTCTTTTTAAAGTGTTAAGTACATTTTAAACACTAATGTAATGTACCAGAATACCCATATGTCTATTATAATTTTAAAAAAACCTATGCGTTCAAAATGCTCCCGTGCAAAATGCACACACCTACACATTTATTGATGTGGGCATGGAATTAGAATTCAGAGCTTTCATAGTGACTGGATACTCTGTCATAAACAAAATTTAGATAAAAAAAAAAGATTCGAAATATGCATTTCTCCTGCAATACGAATTTAAGTGAAGTTTATTTATTGTGTAATTAAGATTTACATATATTTTAGTGTTAGAAGTGCTTAGTTTGAATAAAATATTTTTGCCTCAATAAATTCTTTTATTCAAGGTTTTACCGCGATTATAATGCCCTCTAGCCATTAATCACGGGCAGTTTTTTCAGAATACGAGTCAATAGAAGTACCATTACGACTCGTAGGTTAAATGATTACTATCAGATCATTCGAGTTAAATACTAGGTACTTAATAAATAAAAAAACGCTTTTGAAAAAAATTACAATGTTCCATGATGTATCGTTTAAATGGGTATAATAAATAAAACGCAGTCAATACTCGAATTCATATTGCTTTTTTTAATTCAATTTACAAAAATAGTCGATTAAAATATAATTATTGTTTCGTCACTAGACAAAAGGATTGCTAAATAGCAGTGCTATTGCAGTTCACCTAACTGCAGTAACAGTGCCATTGCAGTTCACATAACTTCAATAGCAGTGCTTTATCGCAGTTCACATAACTGCAGTAACAGTGCCATTGCAGCTCACATAACTGCAGTAACAGTGCCATTGCAGTTCACATAACTGCAGTAACAGTGCCATTGCAGTTCACATAACTGCAATAGCAGTGCTATCGCAGTTCACATAACTGTGGTAAGAGTGCCATTGCAGTTCACATTACTGCAATAGCAGTGCTATCGCAGTTCACATAACTGTGGTAAGAGTGCCGTTGCAGTTCACATTACTGCAATAGCAGTGCTATCGCAGTTCACATAACTGTGGTAACAGTGCCATTGCAGTTCACATAACTGCAATAGCAGTGCTATCGCAGTTCACATGACTGCATCGCTGTTGCCGAATCTATCCTATTTAATTTAATATTATAAATGCCAAAGTTTGGATGTATGGATGTTTGTTACTCAATTACGTCGCAACGACTGAACCGATTTGGATGAGGCATAGAGATCGATGACTATAATTTAAAAAACTTAGAAAATAAGGTAACCGCGGGAATCCAAAGAACCTCAATCCACGCGGAAGTCGCGGGAATCATCTAGTAATTAATATTCTCTTTCAATTAAAACATACAAATTCGACAAGTTAGCTCTTGACTGCGATTTAACCTGATGGTGTCCGAGTCCGGGTTAAGTGCAACTGCAATTTTGCAGTCCCTCTGTCTAATTAGATCCTTAGTATTAATCAGGTATACAACAATCACTCCTTGGCGTCTGTTATGCCCTCCGTGCTAATGGCGAACATGGCCTCTGTCTCCGGCAAACACGGGCTGTCGTATATCTTGCACACGCGGTTGTCTCCCCTTCCCTGAAATCAAATTTTATTGCCATAATATTAACGTAAAATTCGTTTTACAAAAAGTTATGCGTGGTCATACATAAAAAAAATATACGCGACGAATTGAGAACCTCCTTTTTTTTCGTCGCTTAGAAAAAAAAAGTGGGAAAATATACATATTACTCCTACCAACAGAAAAAGCTTACACGGGTAAAGTGCCAATAAATTTCAAAATAAACGTACAATTTCTTTTTACAAAACCTTCAAACGCCACTACAAAGTATATCAATTGTGCCTATAAAATTTGAACAGTTCCCTCGATTTCTCCAAGATCCCATCATCAGATCCTAACCTAATGACAATGGGATCACCTGGAAAGTATGCACTCTTTCAAACAAAAAAATAATTTTCCAAATCGGTCCAGGCGTCTTCGAGTAATCGAAGAATTTCATCATATAATAAAATAAAAAATGATTCCGACGAATTGAGATAGTAGAAAACTGTGTAAAGCATGGAACCCTGACTAAAATAAAACTGGATACAGGACTATCTTGTCATTGAATAAAAAAAAAAACAACTGAAACTAAACTTTATTGGCCTTAGCATATGGTTGAGTTTGGATTAATGAGAATTAAGCAATACCTTGCGCAGGTATAGGCGGGTGGTGGACGCGTGGGCAATGATATGCCCACCGATGGGCTTCTTGGTGTCCGCGTTGAACACGCCCACTGCGTCCACTTGCGCGACCACCTGGTTCGTTATTATCACTGCAACCCCGAACTGGCAAAGGGAACAAAATGCAGTGTACAGCATCCTAATACGAGGGAGGATTGAAAAGTACTCGGCCTAACTAAGAAAATGAACACATACAAAATCAATTATATTTTTACTTTTCTACGTAATCAGTAATCACTATCAAGTTGAATGCACTTCTGCCACCTCTCCTTCAAAGCGTTAATAAATAAGCATCGAATAAGCAAAATAGACTTTTCTTCACTAGTTTTAGGAAACAAAGGAGCGCTTTTCAAGGTACTGCAGGGTTAGCATGAGGAGGAGGTTAAAGTTTTATCACCCGATTTTATCCACTGAAAATTATCTTCTCCCTATGCTAATGCATGGCGACAGGTGAAAAGTATATTCCTATAAGAATATCCACTGAGGATATTATATCCACCGTTTTGCTCATGCTCGACAGGTGGATAAAACTGAGCGAGGGGATACACATTTTATCCTTTCCCCGGGGATAAAATTTCTCCCGCCCTAGCTATGCGGAGGTTAAAAATAATAATTTTCATATGAGGGTTTACCTCGTCAGCTAAGCGGAGCAGCATCCGCATGAACCTGCCGAGGTGCAGCTGTCGCGCGTTGAGCTCGCCCCGGCCGGAGTAGTCCGTGCGGTACAGCGCCGTCGCGCTGTCCACTATTATTAGGGAATATCTGCAAACCCGAAGGATCCGTTATTTAGTTTATTCATTACAAACATACACACAAAAATACAAATCTTTCCTCTTTATAATAGTAGTGTAGATGTAGATTAAAAAAAAAAAAAACTCAAAAGTTATGTTCGCCACTGCTGTACCTGGACTCGGTCATCATGGCGCAGGCCTGCACCAGCAGCTGCGACTGGTGGTCGGTGTTGTAGGCGCGCGCGTACGCCACGTTGTCGAGCACGGCGGCGCCCTCCATGCCGTAGCGCTGCGCCACGGCCAGCAGCCGCTCCGGCCGGAACGTGCCCTCCGTGTCGATGTACATGCACTTGCCTTCACCGCCCGACTGCTCTATCGGTAGCTGTAAACGTACGCGCAAGTTAGGACGTCAATGCATCGGATCCACTGATCTCTATAGTAAAATTATTCTATGATTAGCACTGGACTTGCTGTCCTTATACAAGTGGTATTTTAATTCTTCTGTTTGACGCCTTTTGTCTTTAATGCTTAAGTGGTGGAGGCGCCGGGACAACCTAATCTAGGTATACCTATTAGGTAATGTGTGGCACAATTTATAAAATAGACGTTTCTTTCTAATTATGGATGAATTTGAAACATCATCGCAAATGGCGCACCGACCTCCATAATTAATCTATGATTTCATAGATAGGTCGCCATTATTAGTTCCAGAGACACTCGTATCGGCCAAGTATTGACCTACAGCGCCAAAATAGCGTCAATCAAGTAGGTCCAAAAAAGAAATCACAGCAGCCAGACCAGTGTTAATTTTGGTTAAGGTTGATTGGATCGCAGCGCTAAAATCCGCCAAAATCACTTCTATACAATTATTATATGAACTGTATGAACTATCGCACATTATGACGGGCCGGAGTGAGCCTCATTTGGGCCTGCATAGAGTGCAAAGTACCATTTTGCGTTGCGTCCAGCTAAATCGTCAATATTGCCGTATGTGCGGCGACGGCATAGGACCTGCAACTATACCGCAACTATATCGCGATCTTTTTGCTTGAATTTAAATTGTATCACTACTGTATCGCTGCAAAAAGTCGCCGTAGGTGAACTCCCTTAGTCAAGTCACGTAGAATAAATTGCCACACCACACAAACACTCCAAAATACACTTAACATACGTTTCATATTTTGGAGTTTGTGTGGTGTTGGTGTTGCTATGCATTAGAAATTACAATAAAAACTGGATAAAAATTGACAATTTTTCTGTAATACCTGACAAGTAACAGCAAGCGTATGGCATAGTTGTGTTTTCCCTGTTCTAAACTCCCCAAATATCTCTGTGATTGACCCTGTCTCAATGCCACCTCCGAGCAACCTGTCTAATTCCTTTGAACCTGTGGTTAGCTGAATGATCTCTGCTCTGAAATCAATACATCAATTAACAGTCTTGAATAATGTACAAGTCTAAATGAAAAATTTAAATCACCTCTGAAATTAAGAATATATGAATCTACATTTGATAAACATGAAACTGAAATCTATATTCACTCAGCTCAGGCTCAAGACAGAGTTAAAACGAGACAGATTTATATCTCGTTTTAACTCTATCTTAAGTCCGAGCTAAGTCAGAGCATGCTCTAAAGAGCTCATCATTAGAGTTATTAAAATGCACCAACATCAGCTAAATGATTGTCTCAAAATTATTGCTACAGTGTGACAATTGCAATCTCTGACTGGCTGAATTTATGAAGCAATAGAGAGTACCAACCAATCAGATGTGAGTGTGATTGACACACTGATGCAATCAATTTCAAACAATCCCACAGCAAATCTTGATCACTGCGTCTACCAAGTACAAATTAAATGCACATGACAGTGAAGACCTTTCAGAATCACTTGTTAAAGACATTACAATTTTTTTTAGAATAGAATAGAAAAGTTATTTATTCAAGTACCCTTTTACAAAGTACTTTTAATAATGCTCACCTTTTTTGATGAAACTCAGTGGCTGTTGTAAATCCCATGGGAACTAATTTAGATGCTTCTGCTAATATTTTATCTGCCTTTGCTTCAGATATGCCTTTTATTGTGATCAACCATTTTTTAGGAGCATATGCCACAGATTCAACTGTATGATACCCTGCCTCCTCAAGTTTTTTAATATCTCCTGATGTGATTCCATTTCCCTGAAAAAGATTCACATTACAATACCAATTTTAAGATTACACACTTTTAATATTTTTTCTTACTTTATTTCTTCATCATACAATCAAAAGAATTTACTTTTTCTTGCTTGTGCTTCTTCCTCTCCAAAAGTCCTGCAGTCTAAACAGATATTGATGAATGCTTTTTTGTCAACTATCTGATATTTGGCTGTAACCACAAGCCGACATTCTTATTTATTGGCTTGGGTTCAACTTTTTTTATTTTGGAGGATGATTAATAGCATAAGTGCTTACAACAAAAGCTTTAGAAAATTTTAATAAAAATAACAATTTACCGAATATTCTTGTAGTAGCGCCTACAGCTACATAGTTAACAATGAACCTGGAAATAAAATCGTACCTCTAATTTATTGATCAGCTGGGGACCGCAGTCCTCCAAATCTTCGTCGACGGTAACAGTTGTTGCTGATGCTGTAGCAGCAGTCATTTGTTTGTTAATATTCTCACACTCAGATATCACTTACCAAAAAACGTACCTACAATTTAAAATATCTTAATGTAAAAACGGATGCAAGTTATTATTATAATAAATAAACTTTTTACAAGTTTAAAATATTCAAAAAGTACTTACTACCTTTCTTAAAAAATTACTCAACGCACACTTTTTGTTTTGATTTTAAACTGTCAATGTCATTGTCAATTTCAATGTCATACCTAATTAATTTCCCTCCATTTTTTTGTAGAATGGGTAGGTACCTACCTATGTAATAGAATCTGCTATGGCATAGGTATGCAATAAGTTGTGGCAATAAGAATAATATTTTTTATCTATCATCTCTATAATTAATTTATGCCGTCATATTTTGTTTTTTTTTTGTATAAAGACAGCCAATCCAGTGTTAATCATAGATTAAAAATAGAGGTCAATGCAGTATTATAACCTGTGTCAAAAGCTGTCATGTTAGTTAATAATAAATAATGTTAAAATATTTCGAATGTTCTAAAGAATTAAATTAAACAGAGATTGAGAGTTAAATGTTTATCACACAGATATTTTTTTTGGTCTGCTGCGTTGTTCATTTATTTTAAATAAACTGCTGCACTCATCGTAAGTTAAGTTTAAGAAAATGGAAGAGGTTTTTTTACGAATCGGTGATAAAGTTTTTAAAGCAAACAAACAACTTTTGTGTGAATACAGCGATTATTTCCGTGCTATGTTTAGTGGAAATTATGTAGAGAGTGAAAAACAGGAAATAAATATAGATGTAAGTAATATATATAATAGTAATCGATTTTAACATTTTTTAAATCTTCTATATTTTTTTTAAGTCTAATATTTCATATTATGTATGGTTGTACTCAGTTGTACAGTGTACTCTAATTTCTTCTAAACATTGTGTTATAAGTACAAATTTCTTTTCATTAAATGTACATTTAGTGTAGGTACTTTTTTTGCTATTAGAAGGAATGTTTTGCCCTCAACAGAAAGTTGAACTTGAATTAACTTGTATGTTTCAGATGCTAGAACCTAACATAATGAGTATAATACTTCAATATATGCAAATGGGTATGATACTACTGTCTGAGTATCCACTCTCAACAATTGGTGAAATTGCTATAGCAGCAAATTTTTTACAAATCACTGAACTTACCAAGCAAATTGAATATGTTCTAGATGATCAATTGAGTGAATCTAACTGGGTAGATACTATGGCAATTGCTCAAAATGCATCCTATTCACAATTAGAACAGTATTCTGCTGCTTATGGACTTTATAAATTCAAGTCAATGAATGAAAAGTACATACCTACAATCCACAAATTAGTATGGTATTTATCCCATCCCTATTTAGATACGCCAAATGAATATCATGTTTTTAAATTTGGCTTTAAGTGGCTTTTAAAGTACAATCTGTTAGAACATACAATACTATTACTTGCTTGTTTAGACATGAAAAGGGTCACAAAGAAAATTCTGTCAAACATAGAGAACCTTTTGATTGACTATCTCGACTGCTTTAAAGACAGCTTAGACTTAGTTTTGCAAGTTATACATTGTCTAATAGAGGTAACTAGTAAGGATCTTTTGATAACAGAATTGAGTTTGCGTGAGCACAAAACTGAGTTATGTAAAAAGTTTTCTGAAAATGCTTGGTCTAAATCAGTAGGTATAGTAAAAGATAGTAGAGAGCGCCTAATAAAGTATGTTCCTGTGGTACCATTATGGATTTTGAAAGACCAAAGACCAGAGTTATTGCCTCATTGTTTGTACACTTTTGAAGAAGACAAAGGTTTTGAAAAATACTTGGAGGTGGCAGAGAAGAATCTTTGGGGTTGGAGTGTCACTGCTTGGGGTTCCAATAAACTAGTAGTTGTTTGTGGTGAACATGGAAGAGGGACAGGCATTTTTATGAGAGATGTAAAGGTGTATGACACTTTGAAAAAGAAATGGATACATTTTGGTGCACAGTTGCCGCCTAGGAGGCATGCAGGTGTCGCCACAGTAGGAGATCTACTGTATATTGTTGGTGGTGTAGGTGAGTTTAGGTTGGTATTTTACAGTTGATTAAGTACCTATGTATTATTTATTTGCTTAGGTAGAGTGGCAGGCGTTAGCAATCGGCGTTTTTTCTTACGCGGCATCTAAAATATGCAGAATGCGGCAGCTTAATAACGGAACTCGGTCAGTGCGATTCGTGTTTACGAACAGCAACTGAAATACGCTAAAACGCCGATTTCTGCGGCTAAACAAGCCAGTCTGCCCTCTCCATAATTAAGGAATAACTTGAAAATGAATTACTTATTACTCTAATAATAATTTATTATTGAATATTAATGGAAATAATAAATTTTAATTAAATATTAGTATATAAATAACTTAAACTAGAATTAGAAATTCACTGTCCAACTTTGAAGTGTTTTGTCATCATCTTCATAGTCAATTGATACATTTTCACTGCTAAACATACATAAATAATTCATATCTTTGCACAATAGCACAGATCATCTCATTATCATCTTATTAGACAGTTAGGCAGCCTTTGTATAATTTATGTTATTTGTTTGTGGGATTTTGTTTATCGCTAGTTACTTCAATAACAAGACTTCGATTTATCATCTCTGCTTATGATTAATGAATGAAATATTCTTTATTGTACACCATAAAGGCAAAACCCAAAAATAACATAAGTCAGTAAAGCAGAGCACGAACAGCCTTAACAGGTTAAGGATAAAACCAGTCATAAATGAAATTTTTATTACAGGGTAGTATTAGAAACGGCAGTTGTGTATGACTTAAAAGGAAGAAGCTGTAGAAGTATAGCAAAGTTACCTGATGCCATACAAAGCCCAGCAGTATGCATACACAATAACACAGTCTATGCTGCGGGACATAAACACATATATCGTTATAATAATTATGAAAATAAAGATAATTGGGAGATAGCTGTAAACACAGATATGAGAATAACTTTCCTGAGGTCTTATAACAGCTATATTTACTGTATGCAGGGCTATTTCAGAAGGCTATACAGGTTTTTACCTTCTTATGATAAAGAGTTAAAATATATAACATCGATGACCAATCTCCCAGCTGCAATGTGCAATTTAGGTGAGAAATTTTGGCCATTTGTATCAAGTGTATTTTTTCGATTTTTCAGCGGTTCTTTTGGGTTTTCCCTATTTTTTTTATGTACCCCACCACCCCTGTATTAGAGCGAACAAAAAAGGAAAAATATTTTATTGAAATTCATCAAGCCATTTTTCAGTTTTAGCTGGAGTAACAAACATCAATTGATTTTTTTAACCGACTTCCAAAAAGGAGGAGGTTATCAATTCGGCCGGTATATTTTTTTTTTTTTTTTTCTATGTATGTCCACCGATTACTCCGGGGTTTCTGGACCGATTCACGCAATTTTTTTTTTAATCGACAGAGGAAGCTCGCGAAATGGTCCCATAAAAATTTTTACCTTCAACTCTTCAAGCCTGATGCTGCAGAGGTACTTTCCCCCTAAATTATGGGGTTTTAAGAACTGTCATTTACGAATTGGTATGCTTGGCCTAAGCATATACTAGATCTTAGAGCTTCAGGTCCTACTCCTCAATCCTGATGCTGCAGGGTACTGCCCACCTAAACTATGAGACTTTAGGAACTTTCGCTTGCGAATTGATATTATTGGTATTAAGCATAGTCTACATCGTGGAGCTCAAGGTCCTAGCTCTTCAATCCTGATGCTGCAGGGTACTGCCCACCTAAACTGTGAAGATTTAGGAACTTTCGCTTGCGAATTGATATTGTTAGTATTAAGCATAGGCTACATCGTGGAGCTCAAGGTCCTAGCTCTTCAATACTGATGCTGCAGGGGTACCTACTGCCTACCTAATCTGTGAGGATTTAGGAACTGTCGCTTACGAATTGATATTGTTGGTACCAAGCATATACTACATCATAAAGCTCAAGGTTTTAGCTCTTCAATCCTGACGCTGCAGGGTTGGAGGAATTACGAATCGTCGCTTTCGAATTGATTCGATTGTTGGTATGTACCAAGCATTAACTACATCATGGAGCTTCTGGTCTTTAGAAATTGTGTATTGTTAATAAGTACTGTAGGTACCAAGTATAGACTACATTAGTACCGTAGCGTTGGAGGGAGGGGAGAAATAGTGCAGGAACAAGCTACACTATAAAGCTTAAAATAAAAATTCTTTTCAAAAAACCGACTTCAAACGCCACTACAAAGTATAAAAATAATTTTATTTTGTACACGTTTGTTGAAGTCGGGCGGGCTTAACTAGAAACGATGAAATCGATGCGCGACGCTTATCTTATGGTGACATATAAA
This sequence comes from Hipparchia sbordonii, assembly GCA_038048805.1. NCBI lineage: Eukaryota > Metazoa > Arthropoda > Insecta > Lepidoptera > Nymphalidae > Hipparchia > Hipparchia sbordonii. The sequence goes on along the minus strand of CM076111.1, from coordinate 4,519,671 downwards.
AGACACGCTTATTGAAATCGGGCGAGCATCGCGTATCGGATTCATCGTTTCTATTTAAGCCCGCCCGACTTCAACAAACGTGTACAAAATAAAATTATTTTTATACTTTGTAGTGGCGTTTGAAGTCGGTTTTTTGAAAAGAATTTTTATATAATACATACTTATATAGAAAATTATGTTCAGTTGCCATAATCTCTATTTTTGATATTCCCAGCTATTTATTTAGCAACTTTCGATATTCATTGAGATAGAGATCCTTTGCCCATACGTTATTGGGAATCTCATTGACATGAGACTTTTCAAGTAACACTTAGACTCACTGACTCAGACAGACACAGGTTCAACTTTTGAGTTTTAAGAAGTCTGTAAGTTGCCAAGTGGCCTTTATGAAATAGATAAACTTTGAACTTTTTTGTTTTGGTTTCAGGTAATTGTCTGATGGTGTTCACTCGAACGGATTGTGGTGATCTCACTGTAGAAGAGTACAAAGAAGACTCTGGTGATGAAAAGCCAAGATTTCTTGCCATACAAGCAGAAAACATGAGGGTCAACGATGTGGCTGGCTCTTGTACCTTGATTATGACGATGCCCCAGCTGTGTACAGAGCTTACTCAGTATCATAGACAATATCTGATGGAACATTTTGATACATAGTTACAGTAAAATTGTTAGGTGTATCTATATAATTTTTTTTCACACTTCTCGTGTGTCACCTACATGTGTTGTCGCACATATAAAGATAAACTGGCAGAAAATGCTTTATGCCGCCTTTTGTACTATTTTGTGCAATAAAGTAAAAAGAAAAAAGACGTGGCACTCGGGGACTGCCGCGGTAAAGCTATTGCATAGCATTTTTTATCAACGCCATCTAGCGGCTCACCGTAGAGGAGTCCCGTGTCAGGTTATTTTCGTTACGGAATTTCAGGATTCGGTCTCCACGCTGGCCCGCGATAGAAGCTATGCAATAGCTTAAAAATTTGTTGTATGAGTAGTAAACTTATTAAGAGAAACAATTACACCTATCTAAACATATAAAAGGCAAAGGTGACTGACGGACTGACTGATCTATCAACGCACAGCTCTAACCACTGGACCGATCGAGCTGAAATTTGGTTTACAGGTAGCTGTTAGAATGTAGACATCCGCTAAGAAAGGATTTTGGAAAATTTCAACCCCAAGAGGGTTAAAAAATCGAACCTAACGTGAGCGAAGCCGCGGGTTAAAGCTAGTTATAAATAATAACCTGAAAGTAAACAATGTAACCAGCTTTTTCCTTCGTTATAATGTCCATTGTCGTGAATTAAGCTCATGCAAGATGCAAACACATTTCAAAAATTTTTGTCAGTCTGTCTGTTCATATAAATTAACTTTCAAAATGATTGAACTGATTTTGATGAGATTTTTCACAGTATGTGACATTTGCAAGATTAAGACAAATTGGAACTGGAATAAAACAAGAAATGGTTGTTATTCATTTACATTTATTTCGACATTCATTTACAAACATACTAAATTTGTTTAATAATATTTGTGTACATACATTTTGTACAATAAATCTATAGTAAAATTATTAATGTTGCAATAATTATTATTGTTAAATACAAACTATGAATAAAATTATGTGATAGCATTTCATGCGATTTTAACTCGACTAGTAGTCAACAATTAATAAAATAAATCTTTGCATTGTGGTTTTTGTTTTGATACATATGACAATTTAACCGATACCGTCAGCGTGCGTTTCATACAGGCAAAAAGGCACTGCCTACCTCTCCTTCCAATGTTAGTAATTCTGTTGTACATAATCTCAATAATCATAATAGACATCTAAAAATAGTGCATTCCTTTTCACAATATTCCCTGAGGAAAAGGATAGCAGTTCAGAGCTGTAATTTAGTTAAGGGGTTGTGTACAACAGAATTAGTACTCTTGTTTATTTAAACTATAAGTATGTTGTATTTGATGAATATAAAAATATGCCATCTAACTCCACTTACCACTGGTTTTAACCTAAAATAATCATAATGTTATTTACAATGTTTAAAACCGAGAAGCAAATAATATTGAAGTTTCGTAAAAATTAAGGCCACTCAAAAATATTATTACTCTTAATATATTTTATTATAAAGCACCTTTAGAATTATCAGTTATTTATTTATTTATTGATGTTACAAAACTGTGTTTGATGTAATGGCACTTTTTATTAAATTTAATAAATTCTTACGGAACTAATATACGCCATGCTTAGAAAATAGTGGTCTCTAGTAAAGAGCAACCAACCTTTAGATTACCATACTTTCTCAAAGCGTACGAAAAGTGGCAGTTTAGCTAAAAAAATATGTTTTATCTAAAATATAAAAGCTCATTTCTGTCAAAATTAGGGTGCTTGACCACTGAAGCGGCTATGTTCGGCGGACTACTCACATTATGGACGCTATAAACTAAATTATCTTAGTCAATAGTCTAGCATGTCTGCTCCGCTTCAGTGGATGGACACCTTTATCAAAGAATAATAAAGTGATGTATACTATAAACAAAGGAGACTTATACTACAAAGATCTGCAAGGGTATTATATTTGGCAATGGTAAAAAATATATAAATGGAAGCACTAAAATTAAGACCTACTTGATCCTGAGTCAGTAAAACAGATAAAAAGTCAGTTCATTATTAATTATGTCGTTATTTAAGAAAAATATCATTGTTTTTGTGAATATCTGTTAAATAAAAAATAACAACTGTATTCAATGTTAATTTGTGATATCGTTCGAGTAAAACTGAACTTCTCTTCTGAATATTTTTGCCATGTCATGAACTGTTCATAAAAACTGACATAAACAATTATAATATATCAATATGAATAGTTATTAGTTGGTACAATGAGTGGGTGGGTATATTTAAAATTCTATCAAGTAACAAATTGGATGTCATCATTTTCAAGGCACGTTCACAAAGGCATCCTCCATAATTATTATGTAATACATATATAAATATAAAGAAACAGTGTTACCAAAGCCCTGATTCTGTAAACATTTTTGACATTCAGCAATTCCCACCTTTCACCATACCACCCTAAATATATAGCTACTATGTAGCGATTACAATCACTTCCCGATTGGCTGATAATATCTCACTTTTGGCTGAAAAACACTCGCAAATTACACACTTGCAGTTGAATGATGAATTTTACAGAGTAGCGTTATGAAAGCATAGATTATTTTTTTTTTGTAATAGGATATTGTTTTCTGGTACATTAGCTTTGTAATATCGACCCCTCCGTAGAACAAAGTCTTGTCTGCTAAATTCATAACTTGAGATTTGTGCCTTGCAGATGAGACTTTGTTCTATGGAGGGGTCGATATATGTAATCTTTACAAAAAATTGTCTGTGTTTCAAAATGCTATCCCGTAATCTTTTACAGATTCGTAAGCATTTCGTAAGTGTGCCGTAGATGTGGCAAAAAAATATGCTATTAATATTTTCAGGTCATGACGATAGTGACTGTCAACAATCGCTAAATGTCAAACACTGTTACAGAATCGACGCGACGGGCGATATATATAAATAAATATGTATGTAATAATATTGTTGTGCTATTCAGTCCTTACGTCCATCCACCGGTCAGTTTGTGGAATAGCTCTTCGTCGAGTGTTTGGTTCGCGTCCTTGGAGCGCATGGAGAGGAATATGTACCCTCCGATGAACTCGTGAACAACTTTGCAATCGGCAGATTGCACCGAGAAGATTATGTTGCCCTCTTCGAACTGCACCATCATGTGTTTGATCTCCCAGTTCACGTTCCATGCCTGAAATTTAAAAAAAAAACTTGAGAGGTGTCAAGGGACACCCGGATGGAACGAAGTTCAATGCGAAATAGAAATGAAAATATCTGGCTTGCTTTCTATAAGAGAGAGAGAGACAGACAGAGTAACATGCGACGCCTATAGCAAAAAGTGTCGTGACAACTTTTCGTAAGAATTTTTTCCGTCTAGCCCCCTTTCACAACGCGCGATAAGGAACTTCGTTCCAAAAATTATTATTATACCTAGCATTTAAATATGAACACAGTGAAAGAAGCAATTATAGTATTTGGACAGCCCTAGCACAGGCTACGGTCTAATTGGGCTGCCAGTTGCAATCACCAGCCACAAGTTTTATATACAAATGCTTTGGTCTATAAATTATGGTGTAAATTGTGTTCACTTTTTTTTTAATGCTTTAAATAAATAAATAAATAGTGCGCGCGCTATCAACTGAGTCGTCGGGCCATAAATGTCACAATAATAATAGCACATCATAATATGCTAACTCAAATGGATTAGCGCTTAGCGTCTAACGTCATTATTAATGTTACAACACATTTACCGCAGTAAAATATTGGCCCCATCTGCGTAATGCCTTTATTAACGTGTTAATTTACGCGTTACGGCGCAGGTAGCGTCAACTAGTGTTTGATATGGAGACGAGAACAGACAATCCCTAAGTGCTCAAACAGTTCGGATATCAACTTACCTTCATAGTACTAAACCTCCATGTCTTGATGTGGTCTCCGGTGTTGGGGTCGAGGCGCATGATGCGGTTGTTGGCGATGCTGATGATCTCGTCCTTGCGGTGGCCCATGAAGCGGACCACGAACAGAGTCTGCCCGTAGTCGGGCAGGTTCTGCCACGTCTTGATGTACTGCAGCTTGGCCTCGAGTAGCGGCAAGTCCTTGACGTTAGCGTGGCTCTCGAGCACGCGCTGAGTGAACTGTGAGACAATTCAATGTTTATTATTACCATATTAAAAAAATAACTGACTCATTGGTTTTGTGGCTTAGCTTATTTGATCAGACCACGAGATTCCAGGTCTGGGTTTTTCAAAAAGTTATTCGATTTATCATAACTTCAGCTAGTACTATCTCTACGAGTACGAGTGGGATAAACTCGCCTTGCTCTGCAACTTCTTCTGCAATACCTTTTCTAGCTGCGGTTGTTTGTCTCAACCGTCCTCTTTATGTGTGAGGGGGATAGAAACACCTTGCTTTTCATCTTTTTAAGGAAGCGCGACGTGAAGGAGATTTCGTGGTTGAGATGCGGCACTGTGCTTACGGAGAGACGCTTCTAGTTGCGATAGTTGTTACGCGTTGTGTCTATCACCGTCTTTGTGTGTGCGTGAGATAAGACTTACCTTGCTCTTGAGCTTCTTGAGGAAGTGCGGCGCGAGGTAGTTCTCTGGCTGCAGGTTGGTCGAGGTGCAGCACACTGCCGTTGTTGTTGCGCATTATTTGTCTCTATCATCGTCTATGTGTGTGAGTGGGATAGACTCACCTTGCTCTTGAGCTTCTTGAGGAAGCGCGGCGCGAGGTAGTTCTCAGGCTGCAGATGGTCGAGGTGCGGCACGCTGTGCTTGTGCAGCGCCGCTTCTGGCTGGGGCCGCTGGAGGGCCAGGAGTGTCTTCACGGCCGCCGCCTCGGTGCTGAAAGCAGAGTCTGCGAGGGACCGCCCTCGGGAGCCGAGTCGACAAGCGGCCACCCACTCCGCATATTGTTCCTCCTGTTATGATAGTTACAATAGAACATCTCAATTGGTAACATTTTTTTTTTCTTTTTTAAAAAAGAATATTAGCCGAGCTAAAGTTGACTATCCCCTCCAAATAAGCAGAAAGCTTGTGCCAGGAGTGGGTACGACAATAGTGCAACGGGTGGGATTCGAACCTGCGACCTTTCAGTTTTGAGTCCGCACCTTTAACCGTTGGACTATTGAGCCCATTGATTAATTAGCGAATAATATTTAGTGTGACAATTGCAGACACCTCTGATCAGCTGCAGCAAGAATAGCAACAGCCAACGAAAATAATTGTACGAAAACAGTGATTGGAGCAATATAATGCCAACTTCCGTGCTAATTTTAACAAAATAAATATTTTTGAAAACTATAGGTATTATGTAAATAGGTAAATATAGGTATGATACCACAGTACCTTTTATTTGATACTAAACTCAAAACATTTAAAACAATTGCCATTGTTTTTAGTTAACATATCCGCCATATTGGATTTATCGTAACGTCATAGAAAAGCCTACAATACTTATACCAGACTGACTAATTTGTAAAATTTATTGTTTATAAGAGGATTGATGGAACTATACTATGAAATAAATAAAATCTTACATTTTCGCATTTGAGCCACATCTCATGCATGGTGTCTTCTGAGGGTATCTCTAGTTTAATGCCGTATCTGCCCGAGGCTGGGTGCGCGTCCGGCGTTACCTGAATAAAAAGAGTACTTGATTTATTTTTTATTTTGCTAACATGTTAATTTCATCTATTTGACTTTTATTAATTACTTTTTATTTATTGACATTGTATTCTGTCGTCCACAAGCTTAACTACCAAAACCATATTTCCTAATATAAACCCTAATTTAAATAGTTTTGGATTTATATTAGGAAATATGGTCTTGGTAGTTAACGGCATTATAGCTTGTGGACGGCAGTATTTGCAACACACTCATGTTTGTATTAATGTGTAATAGAAAAAAAAGTCTCTTGCATGGATTGCACAGGCTTCAGTTTGTGCCACCTATATAGGGGGAGTTCTTTCGATGATTTTTTTTTCTAGTAGCATACCTCAGCGCCGCGGAGCTCGACGGCATAGGAGGGCGGGTCCCCCCGGGCGGCGGCGTCGCTCGAGCTGTGGATGCGCAGCACGCCGTCGCGGCACGACACCCAGCCGCGCTTGTACGCGCGCAGCGTGAACCGCTGGCGGCTGAAGCAAACACTCACATTCAACCAGTCTCGTCGCCATGCACTGATCTCTATAGTCAATCTATGATTATGGGTGCCACCAATGGGAACGGGTCTGCTTTGTCCGCCCGTTGTGACATGCGTTGGATTGTGTGTACCTACGTATGCATTTTTGAAGCTTCATTGCGGAAGCACTGTATGTGTATACATAGCATAATTTTGTTACCTATTGTAACAAAAAATTTTTTTTGAAAAGAGCAACTGCTGAGTTTCTTACAGGATCTTCTCAGCAGAATCTGCATTCCGAACCGGTTGCAATAAGTTGTGTGGGTTGACATTTTATTGCATATGTGTGTCCAATTATGGATCAATTTGAAGCGCCACATTTGACATACTGACCTTTAAATTTAATCTACGAAATCATATGAAATCATCGATTAATTATAGAGATCGTTTCGCCATTTGCAATATAACCTATTAGTTCCAGAGACACTCGTATCTACTTAGTGCTTACAGCGCCAAAATGGCGTCAATCAAGTAGATCCAAAACCAGGTAACCATTTGTGTTAATCATAGATTAATTACACTGCACAACAAAATTGCAACTTTTGTCTGATGAATGACTTTTATCACATGATGTTTACTAATTTGACGTCGCTGATTCTAGATATACCCTCGTTTTTTTTGTAACAGCTCTTGTTTACGAGTTATAGATTTCACAAAAAATCAACGTATTGCGCGTGTTAATTTGCTGATATTTTATAATTTATTAAGATTTCCTTATATAATTTGATATGGCATCACCAAGGCGAGTTTGTGTGAATGATCCGAATCATTTTTCTTTCATTTGCGGAGAGTATTTGTTTAAAGAATACCGTTTGAATGTGACTACGCTCGTAATTGAGGCTTATAAAAATTACTTTGGTCACCTGCTAGAAATGAAAAACAAGCTTTGGAATCCGCAAAAGATATGCAAAACGTGTGTTGAGTTTCTACGTTTGTGGACAACTAAGAAAAGGAATAGATTCAGGTACGAAACCGCTATTATCTGGAAAGAACCCGTGAACCATCACGATGACTGTTATTTTTGCTTGGTGAACATAACTGAAAAAATCGAGCCAAATGGGAATATTCTTCCACATAGACGTGTATTGAGCCCTAAATAACACCTGAATCTCAAGCTGGTCCTTCTCAGGAGGAGTTTACTCATTTTGAGGCGAAAACTGATAATAGTGGTAGTGACTTTGTTCGGATGTTTCTCAACACGTCGAAGAACTAATGAGTCACTTTAGAAAGGTCCAGATATAACATGAGCCTGAAGTTACACGTTCTTCACAACGACCTAGACCATTTTCTCGCCAATCTTGGGGTCCTAAGTGAAGAACAGGGCGAGCGATCCCACCAGGGCCTTCGTACAATGGAGGAACGCTATCAAGGCTACTGGAACGCACACATGATGGCTGACTATTATTGGAGCATTCAGAATAGCTCTCTGCCTTCAGCATCAGCAAGAAAATCAAATAAAAGAAAGTTTTTTCCTACTTAAAATAAAATAAATTGGGATCATCTCTGAAAATATAGTGTTTTTTCGTAAAAAAAACCCATGTGTCATATTTTTTTAACTAGAGCTGATACAGAATTTTCAGTCACAGACTTGAAATCGTCATTGAAAATTGGACTAATATCACATAACATAACCCAATCATCAGAAATGCTGTTGTGCAGTGTTATAGAGCTCAGTGTCGATACCCTAGTCGTCAGCACTGCACTATCCTAGTTGGGAGGGTAGGTCGATTTTATGTAAAAGCAGCAATAATCATTGCGATTGGCTGGATTTATCGCGTTCTTTTTTTGTATGCATTTTTTTAGCGAGTGAGTATTTGCCCATCAGGCGTTTGCACGATTGCAATGGTGTGACTAATTATTCATCATCATTCGCATCTCTAATTTTTCGGAGTTTAAGGAATAAAATATCACTCGCTTCAATCATCACGTGCACAAGGAACAACAAACTTCTACTATATTCCGCCAAACAAGATTAATCTGTATGGTAAAACTGAAACTGAAAGTAGACTGCCGTCTTCCAGTACCTACTAGAAATAGAGGAATAACACATAACCAACACGCAACAATGCAAACCACTGAAATGGAATTAACTGTCTAATACTAAAACTAACTGTGACACATTAAGGTATCAAAATATAAATATGTTACAATGGGCAACTACGGTACGGTTTGGCGACATGCAAAAAGGGGTAAAGGGTGACAGTTATTCTTACGAGAAAACGCAGTTCTCGCCGCGAAACTTTCTTCGCATGTAGTCGAAAATGAAATAGAAAATAAATCAATAAATATATTTGTATACATAAAGCTCCTAAAAGTTTGTTCTCCTTGATATAATTAATTATTATAATATTGTGATGAAGTTTTGGTTTGGCATTTGGGTTTTATAGACTGGCAGTGAAAAACTGCCTTAAAACACCTGCACCTCAACGCAGCATCTATTTAGATAAAGTCGTGTAGAGTATAACTATATTTTCCAGTACAATTATTATAAACGACTTATAGGTTTTTCCAATAAACTAACCCATTATATTCTATATTCTTTATGATACTTTTTTTTTAATTCGACGACAAGATAGTCAATGACTGCGATTTCACCTGACGGTAAGTGAGATGCAGTCTAAGATGGCAGCGGACTAACTCGGAAGGAGTATGGCAGTATACATTCAACCCATACCCCTAACCTGTTTCTATACGTCCCATCATACCGAAACGCTAAATCACTTGGTGGCATGTTTTTGACGGTAGGGTGGTAACTAGCCACGGCCAAAGCCCCCCACCAGACCAGGCCAGAGACAATTCAGAAATTATAAATTCACTAATTGCCCCCGTCGGGTATCGAACCCGAGACCTCCCCAGTTATAAGACCACAGCGATCACGACTGCGGCAAGGTGGTCGTCAAGTCGTTAATTTCAACAAATTATTTTATTTTGCGAATTCACTTATTTATTTAAAGCGTTAAAGTAATTATAGTTGCGTGGGCGTTACTTCGCGTCGATCCATAGAGGGAAGGGGAAACTGATAGACAGGATGTGTCAAAATGTCAAGTATCATAGAGTAATAATGTAATAGAATAAATAAATACAGATAAATAATTAAAGGCGTTTACACTTACCCTTTGTACTTCAAGTATCCAGCTAGTTCGGGCACGTGAGTGATGTCCGGGCGCGCGGGAGGCCCGCCTTCCAGCTGCACCTGCAGCTCACTCAGCGCGGCGTCTATCTCGTCCTCGGGGGCGGTGGCCGAGCCCGCGCCGGCAGACCCGTCGTTAGCGTCCACGCCGCCACCGGCGAGGGTTTGCAGTTCGATTTGCAGCTGAAAATAAAGATTTTAAGTGTTTTTTTCTAAAATTTAACTATTTCAACACATCTGCTCATAGCCGGATGGCTGATCGCATGATGTTCGCACAGAAAAAAAAAAGTGTTTCTTATGGAAGAGTTTTTTTTTTTTGTTTATTTCGGTTTTGATTTTAGGGGTATTTTAAACAAAGCATGCTACAATTTGACAAAGCGCAAAGTCTACATTAATCTTTTTCGTGATATTAGATCATACCCATTATCGTCTCACTATTGAGCGCAGGTCTCCTCTCTAAGAAAGGTAAACGCACATAACTAAAAAAAGTCTAGGGTGCGTGCGTGCTATCAGATACTATTATATTAAGTTCCAGAGAAATTGGCTATAAAATATACGTACAGTTTGAAAAGAGAGCAAGAGAATTATAAAGGCAAAATGTAATGATTGCAAAGATCATAATGCAGCAATTCATGTTAATTGTTAGCTTACTTATAACAAAACATCTACCTGAAGCGCTGCAAACAGCAGCATCTCCTCTTCAGTACAATGCACCTCCTGGTTAAGGATCTGCCAGCGCGCTTGTTGGTACAGCTGGTTGAGTCTCGACGCGTCCTGCGCGCGCGGCGTGAGGTCGAAGAACGAGTAGAATTTGAAACGCAGCTGTAGCGTGTCCCACTCGCGGACGTATTGCTCCATGATGGACAGGGACGAATCTAGCCATCTGGATAAAGACGATATGTTACATGGTATATTATTGAACGAGCGAAGCGAGTTCTCTGAGTCAACTAGGGCGCTTGCCTACTAGACAGAGAAGTGTGTCCGTCTAAATGTCTGTCAGAGCCCTATAACTTCTGAATTACTGAATATTAGAACGTGAAACTTGGTTGAAAATTCAGTTATATCCTGTACTTGAACAACAAATACTAAAATTAGATAAATGTTATAAAGAAACGAAATTATTTAATTTTAATGCGCCATCTATTAGCATTATTGTGAAGCTAATAGCTTCACTATAATGCTAATAGATGGCGCTGTGTCAGTAAAACAGTTTTATAAATAAATAAATAAAATAAAATAAAATAAAACTATTATTTTTTTTATGTCAACTATTATTTTTTTTATTGCGTCTAATGTTAAAAGTTAATTATTACAATATATAATTAAAACTTTTGGGAATTATGGGATATCGCGAGGTCTCAGTTCGGGGCGAACCACTAGTAATATGTTATATTGTATTGGTAATGTTGGTGTACGGTAATGGTTACAGCTCCAAAGCAATCAATGGTGCAATTCGTCATGATCGTAGAACAACGACGGATCTGCATTTTATTAACTTTAATGTCAGTCATTCGAAATAAAATATGAAGTTTTGTTATCATGAAAAAGCTGTAGCAATGAAGTTTCACCATCGATGAAAAGTTTCACATATACCCATTAAAAATGTACTTAATGAATTTCCTGTTTTGAAAATTCAGAATTGCGAAGAGACCGTGTCGTTGGGAAATTGGGAAGATGTTTTCAAAACACCTTTTCCCTTACTCACAATGAAAAAAGCTCTTAAATAGGATCCTATGGGGCATTTCCCTTGAGTTGGGCCCATTTATTTCTCTAATTCCGCAAGCCATATCTAAGCTAAAACTTACCCAACGTTCATCCTCGCACGTTCCATCAGCGACTTGGGCGTGAGGAGCGACTCCCGCGACTGGCTGTCGGGTTCCAGCGGCGAGTCGGCCAGCGACAGCTCCGCCAGAGAGTCCAGGGCGTCCAGGGAGGCGGCACGTGGCGGAGTGCCGCAGTACCCGCCGTCGCTGGAGCCGTCGCTCTGCGTGCTGTGAATGTTCCCGCCGTAACGTCTGAGTGTGCCATTCTGGAAGAAAATTTTTGAATTGATAAGTACTCTTTGAATTGCCTTCAATTAAGACTGAAGCTTATACAATAGGTACCTAGTAGAGATGTTATAGGGTAGTGTTTGGGTTGTTTGAATAAATATAGTACTTATTTGTTTCTAATCAAAAGAATCTCATTCAATCATTGTTTAATTGTTATTTAATTAAAGGGCATCCAAATTGAAATCGAATTAATAGTAGCCACTGAACACTAAGCAAAGAAAAAAATTTAAAGATTTCTATTACAATGGAAAATGGTGACGTCTATAATAAAAACGTGAAAATCTATGGGAGATTTAGACGCAGGACCATTTTCAATCAGCAGTAATTAGTCGAGTAAATTTCCGGCAGGGGTTATATCGAAATTCATAATTTCTCAATTATCTGTGCAGTGGTATACCACCACTACCGCTATAACGGTAGATTTAGGCCGTTGCTCGTTACCACCTTATCGGAGAGGACGTGCCGCCAAGCGACTTAGCATCCTATTTCAATGCTACGTAAAAACTTAAGGTGCTAAATAGGGTTTAATTAAAACTGCACTACCCCAACAAGTCAACTTCCATCATAGGCTGCATTGTCATTGAATAAATAAACAGATCGGCAGTTTCTATAATCCCCCAACAGACACTGAGAAACGTACCTGGTGTGATGCCACAGGCGTGGCAGACAAGGAGCGTGGTGGCGGCGGCGTGGCAGGACAGGCTATGGATCTGTCCAAACTATTCGAAGAGCCCCTAGTGGCTGCTATAAAGGTATTTGTGTCAGGTGCTTGTGTGGACTTTAACTTCTTCGCTTCCTTCAAATTCTGGTAGTTCTGCTTTAAATGTGACGGCTCGAGTGGGTAGCATAGAGATAACTCTTCAGGGTGTCTTATACCTGAAAATATTTTTTGGGCTGAGTCAGAGTTAAAAGACTAAAACTGTTCAAGGAGTCGATTGTTTAAATTGGACTCGAGTAGGAAAAGAACAACCGGTAAGATAGGTCGACCTTAATTTTGTGTAAAACCGGTCGTTATCCTCAGTCTATATTTGGGCCTCAATTATTCACTTGTGTTTCCTGCCTTCTTCTGCGCATGATTAGTGACTTTTGTTTCGCCTAAAAGTAATTTTACGTCGCCAATAAACTGCGAAATATCTTTTATAAACCGATAGACGTCCAATGCTAGACATAGGTCTCTTGCTTACACTTTCACTTGTCTCGGTCTTGGGTCGCCTGTACTGCAAGTCCCTGCGATGCATCAGTCTACCAAGTGAAGCTAAGCCAACACTACGCTTTCCGGTGCGAGATCACCACTCCTGCACCTTGGGAGCCCAACCACCATCAGTTCTTGGAACAATAGCTTATATACGATATTCTCTAAGCTTGGAGAAAACACAAACAATGACTGACGGTTTTATCTTTTTGGGTTTGTTTTGATTTGTATATTCTAGCTCGTGATATGCTCTAAGAGGTGACAAAGTTAAAGTTAGTTTAAATTCTGTCGCAAACAACATTTCCTTTACAATTTGTCGAAAACTAGTTTTATATCGACGTTGAAAACTGATCTAGTGTGACAAACGGCAAAGTACTACTTTATGGAAGGCTAACTACTTTTTAATGGCTACAGTAATTATTGAATTTTGAGTTTCGCATCAAATCTTACCAAGACTTTTGCACAGTTGCATGACCGCACTGAATGTGTCGATGGAGAAGTCGATCTTGCAATCGATGTATCTCAAATCTGGCAGTTGTATTCTGAGGGGTTTGTGCATTGGTGTGAAGTGCAGCGCCGCGTCCGCGTGTACTCCGTACTGGTCCAGCGTGTGCTTTGGTCTGGACAACCATTTGTTGCGTGTGGGCCACCATAGCGCGTGATCTGACCAGTCTTTTTTGAATTCTGAAATAAATTTAATCATCAGCATCATCAGGAAACCATCACAGCAAGCAAGCCTCCTCTTAGAGAAAGGATAGGCCATTATAGCTTGATGCCACAACTTCGTCCGCGTGGACTTAGTTTTTAAAAATCTCATGGGAACTCTTTGATTTTCTGGGATGAAATAAAGTCACTCTCTAGGTCTTCAAATTATACCCAAGCAAAAAATGACGTCGATCACGATCGAAAGGATAAACCGACAAACAAACACACTTTCGCACTTTTTAAATCGACGGGTGAAAGGCTAATTGATCTAAGCGACATTTTGAAAAACTTGCAGGAGGCCAGGAAAAAAAGATCATAATTTTTTTTTCCAAAAAAAGAAAACTTTGATCAGTCTTCCTGCAAGTTTTACAAAATTTCGCTTAGATTAATTAGCCTTTCACCCGTCGATATTAATAGTGAGGATAGTCCACCACGCTGGCCCAATGCAAATTAGCAGACTTCACACGAAAGCATCAAATTGTTTGTCTTTCAGAAAATAAAAATAATGCTAAGTAGGTTTCGAATCTTACTCAGGCCATAACTCCCGGGCCCGCTTAAGTTTAGTGTGAGTCACATTGAAGTTGGGTGGATGACATGAGACATAGTCACAAGAACTCATTGTGTACAGTTATAAACGCAATTTGTTACAAACTTTGTAACTAAACTAGCTTTTGCTCGCGGCTTTGCTCACCTGAAGTTCGATTTTTCAAACCCCTATTTTATCCCCTTAGGGGTAAAATTTTCAAAAATCCTTCCTTAGTGTGCGCCTATGTCACAAAAGGAACCAACTGTAAAAATTTAAAGTTTCTAACTTCAGTAGTTTAGGCTGTGCATTGATATCTCAGTCAGTCAGGACTTTGAATTTTATATTTATTGATGTGATATGCTTAATCGCACATAACTCCAAAAAGCTAGATGTATTAGTAAAGATAGGAATACTATGTTTATGGTTGGTAATCGTGTCACAGTTTTCAAATATTTTCTTCTCGGATTTAGATAGGTACCTAAAGTTTACTATTGTCGCTGACTGTATTACTTAAGAGACTAATCATGAGTCATAGCGCAATGAACCAAATAAAACCTTTGCTAGGTAGTTATGGGAGTAATCAGTTCGTCGTAACATCTTAAACGGTTTCTGATTTATAGTCTCTAGTGCTCTATTTCGTGTCTGACAAACGAATGGGTTAAGTATCTAATATATTAGCTCTTTGACATGATAAAGTGGCTACATATACAGCTACATATAGATCAAAAATCGTCGAAAATGGCAAAATTCACGAATCTTTAAAGTTTAATGGTTTATTTCATATAGCTTATAATACTAGCCAAGTTCAGCTTGGCTAGTATTATATAAAAAAATACAGGGTACGAATGCGCGATTAACTGTGAACCATAACGTCACAGTTAAATGAAACCTTTAATGCGAATTAATCAAAACTCACATTTCTGAGAACGCCAAACTGTGGCCTCGAATATGTGTACAAACCGTAACAATGAGTCAGCGACTTGAAATATATTATTATGAAATATAACGAATTTGTTACATTATCGTTAAGGTTAAGGATATTAGATAGCAGAAAATAATATCAATAACAATAATTTGAATCCACAAACAATATTTTGTATTATATAAACAACCTTTTTAACCGAATTCCAAAAATGGAGGAGGTTTTCAATTCATCGGAATCATTTTTTTTATGTATGTTCCCCTTGATATCCTCCAAGATGTTCCCCGATTACTCGAGGACGCCTGGACCGATTTGGAAAATTCTTTTTTTGTTTAACAGTCGCGGACATCAGCTAGTAAATTAATAATCAGATTTCTAGTCAAAACTATTGTGCTATTGCGTAAAAGTTGCAACATTAAATTTAAATAAACACCATGTATAGCACAGCGGTAGTAGTCCAAGCAGCAGCTGCCATATTTGTCAGTTGAATGGACATGTTAGCGTAGCGTGTTCACAGAACTCATGTAGCACTACTAAAAAAGTCTTTAGAAGTGAATAAAACAGACATTACCATAGTACCATTATACCATTATACTATTATTGATATAATTATATAAAACCTCTGCGCTTGTCTGGCTTATTTCTGGTTTTCTATAAATTTCTGAGTTGTACAATCAGTACGAGTTGGCACATCGCGACGACGTTGAAAGATTTTTTGTCTAAATTGATACCTTACACCTTAGACCACATCATCACTTTCCATCAGGTGTGGTAGTGGTCAAGCGTGTGCCTATAATGTATAAAAAAAACTTTTTGAATACCACTTTAATATAAGATAATACCGACTTTATGTCCAATTTTCGCTTGGGACGCTGGTTATAGACTAACAGACAAACCTTAAAATAGGCTATTGAAGTCTATTTTACTTTAACATTAAAGTGTTTCGGCACACAAAATCATTCAACAATGTCAAGATGTTAATGTTGTGTAAACTTGCAGTTAACCTACAGGTGTATAGAGCTTTGAGTGTTAAACGTAGAGAGCCAATCATTGTAGGCTTAATAAACCTTAAGCTAGTCGGAGCTTTTCGGATAGGTATAACGATATCAAAATAGTATTCGACCATTTGGTTTCAATAGACAACGATTCAATGACATCATTCGATGCTTCAGTTGGATTGAATGGTCTAAGTGCTTCAGTGAAACTAGAGTGAGTACTTAACAAAGTCTGTAATACACCTGTGGGGCATACACCGACATAAAAACTGGATGAGGGTGAAAGTTGTCATTCCAAATGCCGTTGCCATTCCAAATGATGAGTACCTACAACTCAGGATACATAAAAGTAAATCATATAATATTAAAGATATACTTAATAAATAGTAATATAGTAATTAACACTGATGCTGACTCGTCATTCATTGCATAAAGTAGGTACTAAATAATAAACGAAACAAATAAAACTAGGTATTCTAAATTATGAATGAAATTCCCCTTGAGTTTATCATTGTGAATATGCAATGTCACAACTGAACGTGACATTCTGCATGTAGGTTAGGAAAATCCGTATGATAGTCCATATATCCGCCGACATTAAATATACCATACTCTTTACTAGCGATTTGTCAACATTTTAACAAAACGCTATTATGGTTTATGTAATCATCATAGAACCAGGACGTACCTATGTATAGTATATTTAGTCTTAGGTACGCATCTCAAAAAATACTGCCATGATAACAACGGCGGTGCTTGCTTGAAGACAGGAATTGTCTAAAAATGATTGTTAGTGTAACGATCGCAATCACGTCTGATTGGCCAATCCCCTCTCGCTAAATTCAGCTAAAAATCACTAAAAATCGCAGCGCAAGAACGCTATGAATTTGACAGTAGCAATAATCGTTGCAGATTTTCCGCAATTCGTATGGGAGCGTCAAAAGACTTACAGAATAAGCAAGGCTGTACTTCAATCCGCTCAATACCCTTTCCCCATCCACAGAATTCATTAGTTCTCAAGGCTAACGCCTATAATCCAGGCCTGAAGCGTATCTGTCAGTCCTTTGTGCAGTTTATTGGTGTGCGTGGGCGAACTCATTCACCTATAATAACCACCCATTTAAACGAAGCATTATAATTTATACGCTATGCTATGGGTAATCTGTCAATTTAAATAAGTTCTAGATTCGTGTATTCCTATTTGCTTTTCTCCGAAGGCTTTAAAAGACTTTTTAATACCATAGCAGTAAATCAAAATTCGGTGTTTTTGACTTACCAGTGCAATTTTTTAATCTTCTAACTTAACCAAGTCTAAGTCTAAAATGGAACTCTGTTTTTCCCCGATTTGTGACTCGAAAAGAAGAGCATTTTCATGATCGGCAGCGGAACAAGCTAGCGACTAGACCGACGAACCAGTCAACTTTTTATATATGCAGGCTCTCTGACTATAAAGATAACGCGACGCGATAAGCATAACCGATAATCCAAAGACGAAGAGGTCTACCACAAGTCCTTGAGATACGCATCCAAGTATTTTAATTAGTCCTTATGTAATTGATGTTGTTGTTGACTTGGGATTAATTAATTATTCCAACTGTCGTTTAACTGTTCCTTAAATGGTGGCGCCTTCAATGTTGAGGTGCAAACTAGCCATATCTATTTGAAGAGAGACTGTTGTTCAATGGACAATCGTAAGTTAAGTGACTTAAAGATTGAATTCCAATAAAATTGATATGTGCTGGCCTGTTTATGTTGGCATAACCTTACCTACATGAACCGAATTTTTATTCATATGGTATAGGCGCTTCGCAACTCAAAATTGGTAGCAAACGAATTCTCAGAAGAATCCGAGAAGAGATCATAATAAATCATGTTATTCAGTTACGCCTTTCGATAATGGACAGCATGAATATTTCGAAGAAATTTGTCTCGTTTTTATTGTACATTAACTGAGGGCCGCGAATGTGGATTTTATTTTAAAACTAGCGGACGCCCGCGACTTCGTCCGCTTCTTCAATTCAGATCGACAGCATTCAATTTATAGATGAAACAAAGACGGAAGCTGTGTCTTCACTTCAACACTTTTCTGAAATAAGCATGCACTTAAGCAATGCAAGCACATCATCACTTTCCATCTGGTGTGATAGTGGTCAACCGTGTGTCTATAATGTATTAAAAAAATGTAATTTTTTTTTTCTGTATCATTCTGTTTGTCTCTATGAGGTGCAGTACGCCATGCAATCATAGAAAAAGGACTTCCGTTCATAGCACTTTATCTTGGTCTTGTTATTTTCCACTAATTATGAGTATACTCGAGTTTATCGACAGCTAAGTAGGGCAAGACAGTCTATTTCTGTAGCTTCCTGCATCGGCGTCTCGACGGCATATTTCATTGATATTGTCTTGGCATTCGTGTTAATTATGTTTAATTTAATGGCATACTATTATCACAAGGAATGATATGAACAATTTTCCATTAGATCTCTTGTAAATTAATAGTACATTATGGTACAAGTGTAAAAGTTGGTGATTACCGCTGAGGCGCTATTGAGACCCGAGCCGTCAGGTGAGGGTCTTAAGGTAGCCGAGGACGGTAATCATCAATATACACGTGTATCATACGACGTTTTTCAACACACTTGTGAAGAAAATAACACTAAAATAGTACATTATGGTACAAAACAGTGAAAACGAGTTGTGAAAATTTTTTCGCAATGGCGGGAAAAATTAATGTTGTTCTTTTGTTCGCCCTCTTGAGATGCTCTTGAGGGCAGGCAAAGATCGACGACCATACAGCCTATTCAGGTGTTTATTTGATTTAATCAGTTTTCCGGAATGCGCGCGCACCTTAATGGCCATAGACTAAAAGAATGAGGTTTCTTTTTTTTTTTTGGCTTTTCTCTTATAGCCACGTACAAAATGGGGAATTTCGAGTTTTCTTTATTACAAAAAAAAAACAAAAGTTACTGACAGTTTTATTTATTAAACACGTACATGTTGAAATTATCTATTTAAATACGGAGTTGTATGAAATGAGCAAGCAATAGGTACATTAATTTAACACGATATTTTTATAAATTATTGAACAAGATCTTTTTTGTAATAGAAACTTTTTTAAGAACACAGCAACTCACCCAATAAAATTTAAAAAAAAATAATTCTATAACTCACATTGTGAATAATAGTAATCAAAAGTCACAGTTTGAGTTAGAGGTGTCATTGTGTGCCTAGTTGCGGTGAACCGGGAGCCCCTTTATGAGCAAGTGTGTTGAAAATTATATTTATATTGTAAGGTAGATGTAATTTTATGCAACTTAGGAATTCTTAAAAATTAGCTGATGGCCGCGACTTTGTTCACGTAGATTGAGGTTTTTTAGTTTATTGGTTTGTCCTTCAATCAATCAGTAACAGAGCGAAAGATCCACACGTGATTTCTTGTATGGGAGCTATGACCAATAGAGCTGAACGAAAATGGGAACACATACTATGTTAGCTCTATGGAAGAGTGACTTGTAGATAGGCTATTCTGATTCCAATTTTTGAAAATATAACTCTACGCGGGCAAAAGCTACTCATTAAGATGTTGGCCGCAACAATCGAATCGAAGTAAACTAAACACAGTTGGTACGATTACAGGACATCGGTTGCTCAACAAACACCTTCTTATTCTAGGTATCACAGACAGCCCTCTATGCATAGCATGCATGGAGGGTGACGAGACACCGGAACACGTGCCTACTGCTTAAATGCAGAGGTGTATCCGACCAACGTCAAAAATACATTGACTCCAGCAACACTTCCAGAAGTCCTCGCCGACCTTGGTGGCCTGCTCGGATTCTGGTGTGAGCTCGGCTGGCTGGAATGATCTGGCGCGGAGCCGTACAAGCGGAATCTCGCAAACGGGCGGCTATCACCTACTTTCGGAGACAATTGCCAGGAAGATGAATATGAAGACGGTTCAAATAGTATAAATAGAACTGTCAAAATACAACGTCTGTCACTTATTCCCCACAAATAACAAGTAGAAGTTACTGCAACACGTGATTGTATGCGTGGTAAATTGTAAAACCGAGTAAGTAATTAAACTGCACCGTTATCAGTTGAAGTAAATAAATCTTTAAGAAGTGACTCGTAAACCAAACAGGAGCAAAGCAAGCGTTTCATGGACGTTGTTTTGTTTACACCAGAGATAAATTTACTTTCGAAGCAACAAAAACTGAGAGACATGACTTAGTGACTACGTAAATAGTAAATACATAAAAACCCTTTAATTTGTATACTTACTTAATAATTCTAAGTTTATGCTATTTTTTTGATCGGTGATAAAATAGGTTTTGACTGCGATCTCACCTGATGGCAGATGACGACGCAGTCTGAGATGATAGAAGACTAACTTGAAAAAGACAAAGAAAAATAGTAAAAACACTTTAAAGATGAATATTGTAAAGATTTTTTTATATTTAAGATCATTAGCAACGATTGAATTTGTTTCTATAAGCCTAAAATTATGTATGTCTAAAGGTCATCCCTAGAGTCCTTTAGAATTCTAATGAATACAACCAATAGGTACATCAATATTCTGGATGCATAATAATAGCAACTACAAATATCGTTCGACGCAAACCAGGCGTTAAATCTTTAGAAAAATAAAACTTAAGAACAAAAGTGTTAAACCAACACTACGGTATGAAAAATCATGAATTGAATACACAAAAAGTAAAAAGAAAAAACAACCATCACAAACACCACTAACTGAAGCCAACTTTCTCTAAAGCAAATCTCCGTTACAAAACAAAATTTGGTGAAAGCAAGAATCGATAAAGAAATGCAAAAAGTAAAAGAAATTTTGAACTCGTTGTTATAGAAACTTCAAGTACCTTCAGAACTTACGAGGATTTAAAAGCTTCAATAAAGGATTCATAAGAAATGCAACAAAGTTACAGATAGAGTCAGTCTCAGAGTTGAGTTGTGCGAGTCTCATTGTATTATACAGTAAGCTTAAACAAGAAACACCTAGATACTTATTTTCTAAAACCATTAAGGTACACGTGTCGGAATGAAACGTGCGTAGAGTAAATTTTAGTGAGTTTTTTTGTTGGTTGTGCGTGTCTAAAGTGGCGGGAGGGCAGGCACTGCATAGCGCCTGCTAATCTTTACCATACAGAGATTTATCGTTTGATGAATTATAGCAAAAGTTCGTTGTTCGTTTCCGGAAATCCATGGCAACAGCCATGGATTTCCGGAAAGTAAAGCCTGCTACAAAAAGGAAAAAGTTTAAAAGTTTAAAAAGTTAAAAGGAAAAAGGAAAAAGTTTCGACAACGGAAAATTGAATATAACATAATATGTTAACATATTATGTTGTTCGTATAAAATGTAGCCTATATCAACCGGAGTATATTAACGAATCGATTGACACCTCACTGATCAAAATCAGCTCAGTAGTTTAGACGCTAAGGTGGAACATACGTAAATAGAAATATACATACATAATATAGAGATTGCTAAAATCATAACCCCTCCTTTTAATTTTTCCGCTGTCGGGTATAATAGCTCAGTATGTAAACTTTGCAACAAAGCCTGATAAGTGTACTACAGCATCGTGGAATTCCGCACAGCTGTCCATATATGACGAGAGGTATCGGTGACATAAGCTCTAAGTGGGTGCGCCATCTACGCCCACGGTTTCCGTCGTGAAGGCGGACTGCCACCTGATTGTGAAGTTACCTTTGAATCTCGCACAACACTACCCAGATGAGAGACAAAATAGTTAGAATAGATACAGTAAACGTTCACTTATAAAAAATCTGGAGTTGTCGATATTTAGATCCAGCTGATCGATTCTGTAAAAGCTGCATCAATCATTGTTCAGTCTCAATTGTGGTGATTGGTTGAATTTATCGCGTTCTGTCTACGATAATGCATTTTAGCCAATAACAAGCAAGTATCGGCCAATCGGAGGCGATTGCAATTGTTACACTGTAGAAATCATTTTCAGAGACAGTAGTTGCATAGTCGGGAGCGCGATTCATGGAACTGCATCGATATATCGACATTGTCTATGAAGCAGTGAGTACCTACCTATTTTTTATTATTATTAAAATAAATAAATAGTGTTAATAACATATATGTATATAGTAACGACATAATAATGCATCCATTAGATAGAGCGTATATTAACATTTGCATTACTCATTGTTTAATTTAGATAAAGTGACCTTTAGCCGGTCTCGACTACTATTATCAGTTGTGTCGTCAATGCAACAACGCCAGGATGAACGATTTGTATTGCCTTATATGGTTAGGTTGGGTTAATCAATAATAAATACATAATTATTCATTTTCCTCCAACTAGAGTAGACACTATACGACATTGGCTTTATTTTTGCTCAATATGTATGTATGTACACATGGCATTAGGTTGGGGCATATGTTTAGTTTAACAAAATTATGAAAAAAAGAAATTAGTATTAACAAACAACTTGAGTAAATCGTAATAGAGTAAGGCAGAGAGTTAAAAATTTAAATAAAGCGTAGTGTGTGTATGTGTAGATGGCTTTGCTACAAGGATTTTACCCCAACTAATAAACTTCAAAAGAGACTTTCAGTTATACTGAATTGAATAGATTTATATGTATTTCACGGGTAATTGGTAAAATTGAGTTGATGCTATATGCATCGCTAACGAATCTAAGATCAAAGACAGTAGATGTAGGTCGCGCGGGATGCTCATTAGGAAATGATAAAGCGGGCATAGACTTATTTTATATTACACATAAAACAATAAGTTTGAAGCTAAATTCAATAATGTTATATGCATAGATAGAAGTTCCGGTTATCCGGCTCGAAGGACCACAAAATTTACGAAATTTAAAAAGTTAAATAATAAAATGAGTACTTGCGAATTTGGTTTCTTCGTTGTGTCAATTATTTCGAATAACGTCTGGGCTCTATTCATTTATGTATCTATAGTAAAAAATCTTTATGACAAAAATTAAATCTCTTCTGATTATTATCATCTAAAAAGATTCCTTACCTACAATAGTAATAACTTATTAAAACTACATAAGATGAAAATAATGACCAGGTGATTAAAATAAACATTACCAATGAATGAAACTTCCAACAAAGAGTTTCGTAATGACCTATTACGAGTCATGCAATAATCGGTCACGTGGACGTGTGTTGAAACGGAAAAATAAAATTATTTTAGTCACCTGTCGCTTATAACAGGAAATCCGTTTAAAAAACACAGAATACAGTAAATGCAAAATGCATTCATAACGACGAGTAGAGTTTTAAATAAATTATTGGGTATTTAAACCTTCTTTCTCATTCATATCACTATTTTGTAGACATTGGTTGAGTATCTAATTCTACCCCTGACTTAATATCTTCACCTTCCCGCATTTATTGGCACTCTAAAGTTTCGAATAAAAAATAACAATAACATTTATTTGGTAGCAGAACTTAAGTTGAAAAATTAACATAGAACATGCACAAGAATAGATTATCTCTAAGTATGACGTTTCCAGAAATCCTCGATTTATATACAAATTATGAAAATAATATTTTCCTTTCAACTTTTCCTTTATGACCTGACCCGGGACACGAACCCAAAACCTCATGATCCGAACAAGCTAACCCCTATGTGACATTTATAACTTATAACTCACCGACATCCGTTGTATTTGTGCCACAAGTAAAAGTGAATCCTAAAACCCGCCCACTAAGATTTAATTAAAGGGACGTAATGGCCATTCATTAAGACACTACAGCTGCTACATGGATTCCATGGTAATTTAAAACCGTATGGATCATATTAGGTCAGTTAATAATTAAATCTTGGCCAGTCAAGGCTTTTAAGGTTCTGTGATCAGCTAAATAGAGCCGAAAGAAGATCGTTTTATTCAAAATCTATTGGTCATAATACTATGAAAAAAAAGGGAGTTACAATTGATCATATTTCTGGCCTGATGCCTGTTTCCAAAACACAATGACGTAAACTTTTTTCAATAGAAAAAAATTGCAAAGTTGCCTCTGCAAATACATGAATTCCCATTTTTCTCAGTTACCATACATTATTTTTTGTAAAATTTAAGTACAATTTATTTGTCATATTTTACTACAAAAAATGGCAGTTTTAGATTTTTTTTACAGCGACTATTATAATTTAATCTTTTTTTATCACAATTTGTGTCTTGGCCGTTTTATTTCCAGTAGCGGCTTCTTTGTCACTCGTACTCAATTAGACAGTGATCGCTAAGGCGTGCTGCTAGGTGGACCTGCGCTGCGCTGCTCTCGCTCGGCTATCAAATAACATCGCGAAATATAATAATTGAAAATTGTTTTTGCTTTATGTTGAAGAGTATTTTGTATATTTTAGTGAAGTCAAATAGAGTGTACCTAGTTATAAGTTTGTATACAATATATTGTTAATAAATAAACCATAATATAGTTGTAAATAAATAAGTACTAAAATTTTGAAAATGGGTCCGAAAAAGAAAATGAACAAAATAAAAACAACAAAAGCAGATGGTGATAGTTATAAGTGTCTACCTACCTATTTTTAATTTTATCGTACAGTACGTAAATGTGACGTAAATCGGCTAATCAAACTTTACTATAATGTACCTTATTTTCGTCATTCTTTCTAATAGAAATTTGGCTCAGTTAGTTTGGTCGCGATTTGATAATTAGAAATTGCGGGTTCGAATCTCAACTACGTTCATTTTGCATTTTCTAAAAAAAGGTTTTATTTTTTTTTTTTTAGGACAAGTGTTTTTTTTTTTTCAAAATTAATTATAATAAGTAAAATTGTTTTTGTTTTATGTTGAAGACTATTTTGTATATTTTAGTGAAGTTAAATAGAGTTTACCTAGTTATAAGTTTGTTTATAGTCAATTGTAAATAAATAATCCATAAAATGAAGTTTTAAATAAATAAGTACTAGGTAGTAGAGGCTAATTTTGAAAATGGGTCCTAAAGAAAAGCAAAATCCAAGAATTCACTATATAAAAAATATCAAAAGCAGATGATGGAAATTGTAAAGTACGTCTCTACCTATTTTTAATTTTCTCAATATTTTGTAAAGGTATTGCATTATGTAAGGGATCATGAAATATCAATTTCATCATCAATTTTCAATTACTTGGTAACTTACGTAATTTCTTCACAATTATTACGTTTTTTCAAATTACCTGCGAGATCAAATCAGAAATGAGGAGATCCGTAGGAGAACCAAGTTACCGACATAGCTCTGCGAGTCGCGAAACTAAAGTGGAAATGGGCGGGGCACATAGTTCGAAGAGCTGAAGGTCGTTGGGGTTCCAAGGTGCTGGACTAGCGACCTCACACAGGGAAGCTCAATGTTGGCAGATCCCCCACTAGGTGGACCGACGACATCAAACGAGTCGCATGGAGCCGCTGGATTCAGGCGGCGCAAGAACGAGGTCTGTGGAAGTCCACGTAAGAGACCTTTGTTCAGCAGTAGACGTCTATGGGTTGACGAAGAAGAAGGTAAGTATCTAATAATAATGGTGTAATAGTACCCCAGTGGTGTAATAGTCAGTGTAGGAGAGAGTTGATAGCTAGAAGTTACGGGTTCGGTTCTTCTACCGTGTTTGTTTTGCATTTTCTAAGCGCATTTTTTTAGGACAATAGTATTTTTTTTTTTTTTCAAAATTAATTATAATAAGTTATATTTAATTTTCAGTCGGAAAAAACGTTTGAAGCTCAATTCTGAGGAACCATCAACATTGCAAGAGTGAGTAAAGCCTTTGCTCCGAATCTTGCGGGCAGCGGTGCGGCGACGGCGCACTATGGGACGAAATCATATAAACCGTCTCGAAAATCAATAACTTTTTTGTTTCTTGACATTTTGATTTGAAAATTTGTACAACAAACTCCAAAATGGCAAATTCAAGATGGCGGCCATACAAATTTCGTCAATGCCTATCTCGGAGACTATAAAAGATGGAAGAGTGGTTTCTTGGAAAAAGATGATCAGTACTTGAAGGTCTACTTGATGAATAGAAAAAAATTCAAGATGGCGGAATTAATTTTTTTCATATACAAAATATATGCAAGACTGTTAGGGTTCTTTTTCAGAATTACCGATGATTTCAAATAGAGGACAAAAATTCATTCTTAGAAAAAATATGGAAGAAGCTGATGATTCAGGATTTCGAAGACGGGTGAGGAGAACGGTCAGGGTATTGAAGATAGGTGGAGGTTGCTCAAACAAAAATCACGCGAAACCTCATCCAATTGGCAGGGAGCTAAAAAAAACCAAAATAGCGGAATCAAGATGGCGGCCATATAAATTTCGTCGGTGCCTATTTGACAAAGAATAAAAAATCGAAGAGTGGTTTTTTAGTAGAAAATGATCAAGCCCTGAAAGTCTAAGAGCAGAAAAACCGCGGTCCACTGCAGCGGGCCGCGCACCCACGCGCTCTACTAGTTACTATATATATAGCTATTCGTGCTGATTCACTGATTCACTGACTGACTGATTGACTCATTGATCACCTTTCCTGTAAAATTTTGTATGGAAAAATTTTTTTACTCATGGTTTCGTATAGAGGGCAAAAATTCATTCGGAACAAAAATATGGAGATAGCTGATGATTGAGGATTTCACAGACGGGTGAGAAGCACGGCCGGGGTATCGAAGATAGGTGAGGAATGTTCAAACAAAAGTCACTTGAAACCTCATCCAATTGGCAAAGAGCCGAAAAAAAACTCCAAAATGGCGGATTCAAGATGGTGACCATACAAACTTCGTCGGTGTCTATCTCGGAGACTATAAATGGTGGAAGAGTGGTTGCTTGGAAAAAGATGATCAGGACCCAAAGGTCTATTTGATGAATAGAAAAAAAATTCAAGATGGCGGAATTTATTTTTTTCCATACAAAATATATGCAAAACTTTGATACGGGTCCTTTTCAAAATTTTTGATGGTTTCGTATAGAGACAAAGGACAAAAATAGGATAAGACAAAAATTCGTTTGGAGGAAAAATATGGAGAGAGCTGATGGTTGAGGATTTCTGAGACGGGTGAGGAGCACGGCCGGGGTATCGAAGATAGGTGAGGAGTGTTCAAACAAAAGTCACTCGAAACCTCATCCCATTGGCAGGGAGCTGAAAAAAAATCCAAAATGGAGGATTCAAGATGATGGCCATACAAATTTCGTCAGTGTCTATCTCGGAGACTATAAAAGATGGAGGACTGGTTTCTTTGATAAAGATAATCAGTTCCCATTAGTCTACGTGATGAATAGAAAAAAAATTCAAGATGGCGGAATTTATTTTTTTCCATACAAAATATATGCAAAACTTTGATACGGGTCCTTTTCAAAATTTTTGATGGTTTCGTATAGAGACAAAGGACAAAAATAGGATAGGACAAAAATTCGTTTGGAGGAAAAATATGGAGAGAGCTGATGGTTGAGGATTTCGGAGACGGGTGAGAAGCACGGCCGGGGTATCGAAGATAGGTGAGGAATGTTCAAACAAAAGTCACTCGAAACCTCATCCAATTGGCAGGGAGCTGAAAAAAAATCCAAAATGGAGGATTCAAGATGTTGGCCATACAAATTTCGTCAGTGTCTATCTCGGAGACTATAAAAGATGGAGGACTGGTTTCTTTGATAAAGATAATCAGTTCCCATTAGTCTACGTGATGAATAGAAAAAAATTCAAGATGGCGGATTTTTTTTTTTTTATATACAAAATATATGCAAGACTTTGATACGTTCCTTTCCGCTGATGGTTTCGCATAGAGGACAAAAATTAATTTGGATGAAAAATATGGAGGGAGCTGATGATTGAGGATTTCGGAGACGGGTGAGGAGCACGGTCAGGGTATTGAAGATAGGTTGAGGGTGCCCAATCAAAAAAATCACTCGAAACCTCATCCAATTGGCAATAAGCTAAAAAAAATACCAAAGTGGCGGATGCAAGGTGCGCTCATACAAATTTCGTCGATGTACATCTCAGAGACTATGAAAGATGGAAGAGTAGTTCCTTGGAAAAAGATGATCAAGACCCGAAGGTCTACTTGGTGGACAGAAAAACCGCGGTTCGCTTTAGCGAGCTGCGCACCCACGCACCCTACTAGTTAATATATATATAGCTACTCGTGCTGATTCACTGACTCATTGATCACCTCTCCTATAAATTTTGTATGGAAAAATTTTTTTACTCATGGTTTCGTATAGAGGGCAAAAATTCATTCGGAACAAAAATATGGAGATAGCTGATGATTGAGGATTTCACAGACGGGTGAGGAGCACGGCCAGGATATTGAAGATAGGTGGGGGGGTGTTCAACCAAATGTCACTCGAAACCTCATCCAATTGGCAAAGAGCCGAAAAAAAACTCCAAAATGGTGGATTCAAGATGGCGACCATACAAACTTCGTCGGTGTCTATCTCGAAGACTATAAATGGTGGAAGAGTGGTTGCTTAGAAAAAGATGATCAAGACCCAAAGGTCTATTTGATGAATAGAAAAAAAATTCAAGATGGCGGAATTTATTTTTTCCATACAAAATATATGCAAGACTTTATGTGGCTCTTTTTCAAAATTTCTGATGGTTTCGTAGAGAGGACAAAAATTCATTTGGAGAAAAAATACGGAGAGAGCTGATGGTTGAGGATTTCTGAGACGGGTGAGGAGCACGGCCAGGGTTTGAAGATAGGTGGAGGGTTCTCGAACAAAAGTCACTCGAAACCTCATCCAATTGGCAAGGAGCTAAAAAAAAATCCAAAATGGTGGATTCAAGATGGCGGTCATATAAATTTCGTCGGTGCCTATCTTGGAGAGTATAAAAAGTGGAAGAGTGGTTTTTTTAGAAAAAGATGATCAGTACTCGAAAGTCTACTTAATGAATAGAAAAAAATTCAAAATGGCGGAATTTATTTTTTTCATACAAAATATATGCAAGACTAAGATAAGGTTTCTTTTCCAAACTGATGGTTTCGTATAGAAGATAAAAATTCATTTGTATGAAAAATATGGAGGGAGTTGATGATTGAGGATTTCGCAGACGGGTGAGGAGCACGGTCAGGGTATTGAAGATAGGTTGAGGGTGCCCAAACAAAAATCACTCGAAACCTTATCTAATTGGCAATGAGCTGAAAAAAACTACCAAAATGGCGGATTCAAGATGGTGGCCATACAAATTTCGTCGATGTCTATCTTAGAAAATGTACAAGATGAAATAGAGGTTTTGGAAAAAGATGATCAAGATCCGAAGATCTACTTGGGGAACAGAAAACACGCGGTTCGCTTTAGCGAGCCGCGCACCCACGCGCCCTACTAGTAATTTTATATACCTAGAACTAAAATATTTTTATTTTTCAACATTATTCATAAAGGTCCTATTATCTGAGAATATTAATCCATGGAAAAATCTTTGGAATCATAACATTTGTCCCAACCATTTATGAGACGGTTTATATTATTTCGTCCCATAGTGCGGCGGCGGCACTATGGGACGAAATAAAAATTTTCTCTAAAATTGATAGTTTGCCCGAAATAGTTATTTGTTCAACAAGATAGCAAAGTTTTTTTTGTTGCGAGTGCCTAGTTTGAATCCCGAGCGAGAGAAGGATTCTAAGTTAGAATCATAAGAGTAGTGAGGGATTCAAAGGCACAAGAAGCAATTAATTAAATTAAGGTAATTAGCCACGGCCAAAGCCTCCCACCAGACCAGACCAGAGACAATTTAGAAATTATAAATTCCTAAATTGCCCCCGCCGGGAATCGAACCCGAGACCTCCCAGTTATAACAGCGCTCACCACTGCGCCAGGGACGTCGTCAAAAAAAATAAAGGATATTAATTAATTAATTTTAAATCTTGCATGGTTTTTGTTTCAATTAAAAAAAGATTCACGCAAATCGGTTAAGAAATCACGGAGATATCGATATACAGAAGTAGAAAAACAAAACTCCTTCTTCTCCTTTTTCAAAAGTCGGTTAAAAAGTAGCCTATACTATGCCCGATGATATCAGCTATCTACCAGTGAAAGTCCCGTTAAAATCGGTTTAGAAATCACGGAGATATTGATATAGTAGGTACATAGGTAAAAACATAACTCCTTTTTTGAAAATCGGTTAAAAAGTAGCCTATATTACTCCTACCATCAGCTATCTGCCAGTGAAAGTCCCATCAAAATCGGTCCAGCCGTTCAAGCGTGATGTTTCGACAAGGGAAATAGGAATTCATTTTAAAAACTAATCCACGCGAGCGAAGCCACGGGCATCAACTAGTAATATATCAATATATCAATATATAGAATATAGATTAAAAAATTAGGTAATAAATTAAAAAATACAACACCTAACTTAAAACACTATTTATTCAAATTATGTACTTAAAAAAATGTAAGTAATATTGAAATACATACTATGGTAAAAAAAGGCTAAAAATGAATAAGGAAATTAAAAAAACAATGTTACATTACTGGTGTTGGCTAGGAATCGAACCTGTACTCTCTCTCTGAAAATAAACTGTAGCCATACCAACCGAGCCATATACGTTACAATATTATTGACGAAAATAAGTTACAGTACAGACCTAATATAGTTTTGTCAGCCGGACTGAGTCGTTTCTTGCCGCTATCAAGCTAATATTTCGCGCTCGCGCTACATTCCCCCCGCGGTGAGCGGGACTAATACCGCGCGCTCTCCTCTGTAGCACCCCCTCAAATACCTAAAATTCCTCCAGAACCCCGTCTTAATGAGCTTACTCGTTGATTTTAAGATTCCAGTAGAGTTCTGTCATATTTTAATCGCAATCTTTACCAAGATTTCTCTTGAAAAGTATAATTTTACACGCAGCAATGATGTTTTTGGGTGCACGTAGCAGCTTACCTTTACCTGAAACAAAAACAAATTAAATTAATAGCTGATATATTAAGGAAATGTACATGTAGATACCTACATCTAAATATATAAAAGGCAAAGGTGACTGACTGACTGACTGACTGATCTATCAACGCACAGCTCTAACCACTGGACCGATCGAGCTGAAAGGCATACAGGTAGCTGTTAGGACGTAGACATGCGCTAAGAAAGGATTTTGGAAAAATTCAACCCCAAGAGGGTTAAATAGGGGGTTAAAAAAATTGAACCTAACGTGAGCGAAGCCGCGGGTTAAAGCTAGTACTAGATATTTCTAGAAAGATACTATAGCCTGTATTAAGCCAAGTGATATAATAATAATTTTTAGACTACGCTATACTATTTCAGTCTAAAACATAATAAATTGACTCTAGAAAAAGAAAGAATTATTGCTTTCGCTTAAAAAACAAAACACTGAATTCACTTTTGGTCCAGTTTCGGTTGACATGTTTGAATTGACACCATTATCATAAATAGTAGGTAGTGTAAAGCGCCCACTCCCGAAAATCTAGTGGGCGAAAAGTGAAAGTGGTCCCATAGAATTACTCGCCCATTCATACGTTACAAGAACAATAGTAAACAGAGTGCAATAATGAATTTGAATGTGCTTTGCTAAAACTATGTAATTCCAACTCGTAGATATTCGATTCCATTCATTTTCCATTGTAACAAGCAAGAATAAATTGTTTTATGCTGGCAAATCAAAGAGTTTCCACAGGATTTTAGAAAACGTAAGTCCATGTGGGTGAAGTCGTGGGCATCAGCTAATTTTTAATAAATTAAGATTTTTTTTATAATTGTAATGATAACATTATATTTTTTCCTGTATTTGATGAGTTGTGGTAGTTTTCAAATAAATACGTTGCAAAAAAGGATTAATAAAAACATAGCCATCTTAGGGTCACATCATGAAGAATAAACAATAATCTATCTTAGATTTATCATGATCATCGTCATTATTGTCATCAGACTTTCGCGGTCTACGGTTTAGGATTAAATACCTCTTCACATACACTCTGTTTTTCAAATGCCCACTTGCCACGAATTTTGGCCATTTTACTCTTCTGCCACTGCTCTAGTTCGGTGGTAGTTACATAACTATCATAAGGTATTACTAGTTAAACCATCTGATGTGCTTAAATTTTAATTTTAGTAGTTTTAAACTCACTGCAAGATCTAGATTTTAATCAATTAGGAACTTTCTTTCAAAATACAAAAATTATCTTTATGAGATCACAAAAAATCTCACGTTGCTTTAGTAACTGTGTTCCTTTGAACAAAAATTAGACCCTGTCTATATTGCGCTGCAATTAACAATTTTGGAGCAATTATCAATTGAGGCGAGATATTCCGAAGCCATCAATTAGTGTGCTCTGGTTAATATATGTAGGTACAATGGCTGGCATTAACAAAATCAATATCTTGAGCTCTATAAGTTTATGCAAGAGAGAAAATATGTCCAGCGCGGAAGTCTACCTGTTGATGAAGAGGAAGAATTATAACTCTATAAAAGTACTGCAGTGAAAGGTTGAATGACCTGATATTTTTAAAAATTCAATTATCACATCTCAGTCGAATAAGTAACAAGAAAATCTCGGCTCTGTAAATATTTGCCAGATAAAACGATTGGGTAAGTGCGAGAAAAAGTTACGTAGCGAAATAGTTTAATGTTGATAATGACTATCTTATCTTTGTAGCTTCTTAAACAGGTATGTTGTCGATAAAAAGGGTTTGCGAACAAGACATTAATTATATGGAAGTCATAACCTAGCTTGGAATTCAAAAATGGTTGTACGATCCCAGAGATTGTGAGACATTTAAAATCTAACTCTGGAGTCGTTGGCAAATCTAGTAGACAATACTTCACAACGGTGTAGTGAGTGCAAATGGCATGATAGTTTACTGTTTAACATTAACTGGTAGGTAGACGCTGTCATCATCCACTTAGCACGTTTGCCGATCGCCATCTTGTGTAATCAAGTCGTTAACCTATGACTGACACCCGTTACAAAGTTCTTTTAAAAATGCCGAGAGCGATGAAAGTTATTCGATTTTTTTTTCGCTAGAGCAAGCGCTTGTTTGAAATTCTTTTTTTTTTCAACAAATCTTTGTCAGAAGAAAATAAAGACAACCGACGAATTCGACGAAACCTAAACCATTCTAAACGACTACCCAGTGCTCATCTAACGCAATACTACGTTCATTTATTACAATTAGATTCGCCTACACATCTTGCGCGCGTGGTATAATATAATAGCTGTAATCAGTTGGTATCATCAGGAGAATCTTACTACATACGATGGTGAGAGCAATGGTGATATAAATTAAAGAGTTCACAAGCGAATCAATGAAATGTACGTACTTACTGACGTCATCAGTACATTAATATGGTGACCAGCTGATGGCACAGCTGCTATTGTCATTCGTTGAGCATACAGACTTATTATAGATGCCAGATTCAAACGCTAATGAACTTAGTTGAACCGGAACGGATGTGAAAAGTTGAATGTAATATTTAAGGCGTGAGAAGTTTCAATGTCGCTATTAATTTTTTAATGGAAAACTACCATTTAACTTTTTAAATACCAATGACCAATTAAAATGTGCAAGAGCCAATGATACTCGTTTAGAATACAACTACTGAGACGAAAGAGGCAATGGGCCAGCTTTCTCCGTTGAGAGAGGTCAGTTAAAAAAGTTTTCAAGATTTTCTAGTTCTAAAAGAATAGGTACAGCAAACAAGATAACAACAAGCAACAAATCACTGGATTAAAATCAAATTATTTTATCGAATTTAAGCTGCTATGTGATGATGCTTTTTAAGATCATGTAACACGCCTTACCTGCAAAAGGTATGGCAAGAGTGCCAATAATGTAAGTCCTAATGACGAGAACCTTAAGGTGGTTTGATCCGGTCAGCTAAGCACATCAGCGCCAATAGATGGCGTAGATTTTGTAATTAGACTTATTTTATTTTTTTTATGAATGAAAATGTGAATATTTTTTTATAATAATATGGTTCCCGGTTGTAGCGGTATATTTGTAATATATCCAACTACGTTTCAGATGTATTTTAATTTTCAAAATACTTTCATTTGTACTGATAATCACGCGGTGGTAGCAGCATTGCTGCTACCATCGAATTACGTCTTCGATTTTTATATCGATGATACATTTTGCAGCAACATGTGACGCATAAACATTGTAAAGGTTGAGCCAAAACCAGATTCACGGTGGACCCTGACCTAGATAACGTGTTCGTTAAGACGAAACAAGTGAACACGATATTCTTAAGGAAATCATTTACAAATGATTGTACGAATGTCAACAACTTACAGTTGATAAAGGACACTGGATAATGCTTGAGCCTGCACGACAGTCATAAAATCCTTAAATAAAACTGTGTTCATAATTTTAATGACCTTTAAATCCATTCCATCCACACCAAAAGGCATATGGTCAATGTCACTTTATTAGTTCAGTACTTTTTAAGTGCTTCAAAAATAGAGACGCCATAACGTCATTCACCGAGGTTATATAATTTTATCAGTCATGTCATGTCTGTTTATTTAGTTCTAATAAACGATATTACGATTCTGTTTTCCTATAGAGATGTACATAATTATAGTGGGATCGTAGACAAGTATGTCGTCTTGAAGATTATAATTCCGATAGATCTAGAGTATAAAGTGAACAGATATAGGCAAGATGGTGGCTGGTAATTACCAGGAAGTTGCTCTGAGCAGGAAGGGCTTGATCAGAGAGGCCATCTACTTCTGGTCGCGTAGCCATCGGATCTAGTCTAGTTAAAAGTGTATTTTAAATTGCTAGACGAAGAACTTCTACTTCTTGCTATGTGTTGTTAAAAAATTATAATCTGCGTGTTATACAAACTTATCCCCAAGAAGAATAAAAGTTAGAATCTGTTATCCGGGAAACTACGGGAAAAGGGAAGTAATATCGTTATGAGGTGTAATTAATTTTTTTTTATAATTGTGGAACTGGCATAAAGTTAAGTCCTTAAAAAAAGTTTATTAATATATTAAATGTAAGGCTGAGCTTTTCATAAAGCTATAAGCCCGTAGGTATTATAGCAGTAAAATCATTTTATATTGCAAAATTTTAGATAAAATAAAATACCATCACACAACACAACACTACACAGGCGTAATTTAAATTTAAGATTTATAGTTAGGCCGTTATAGTTTTTGTTACGGTTTTTGGTCATGGCGGCTACAAAGCCTCCCAGAAGCATGGGAAAGGTGTGGGCGTTTTAACGAATTACGAGTTTCCCCGTAGCGTTTATAGTTTAACCATGATTGATGGGACTGCATCCGCTTTCGCTGAAAGGCTTTTTAGTTTATTAACTTTCATGACCCACAATTTTATATCAGCGTTCTAAATTATACCGATGTTTTAATCAATTTATTTATATTCATTCATTGGTTTAATCATCTAAACTCAACACATGTTACTTCACACTACTGCCTGTCTACTACATGGAACAGCTCTCCTTTCGAATGAAAACGATTTATATCACAGACTAGATTTGAAAGAATGCTGCCAGGAACTAGCCCGCAACGCAAAATAGACGTGATCCGATGTTGAAGCAGAATATCAGAACCAAACATACAATTTCCCCAACGACAACATTTTAATAAAAAAGCCATCGAAATGTGCATTAGAAAGTGAAGTTTATTAATTTGAATTCGTCAGCAAACAAATTTTGAGGTGACGAAGGCTATAAATCGGCGCCATGTTTATGCGGGCGCCACGAATGCGCAGACGCAGCGCGTGCGCAGG
Organism: Hipparchia sbordonii; assembly: GCA_038048805.1. NCBI lineage: Eukaryota > Metazoa > Arthropoda > Insecta > Lepidoptera > Nymphalidae > Hipparchia > Hipparchia sbordonii. The sequence goes on along the minus strand of CM076111.1, from coordinate 4,483,650 downwards.
GCGGATACGGGGGGTATAAATAGCAACTTGTCTATTTTTGTCAGGATACAACGCCCAGAGCGGGCCATGTGCCACTGGATACGTCTGGTCTATGGGTGTTCCTACATACTACTTGTTGAAATTGATCAAATTCTTAGTGCAATGACTCACATGATCTAGTACTAATCTTTGATCTAAAACATGGTCCCGTTGCAACATTGTGCATAGCTTGAATTTCTGTGTCCTCATTGTAATAATTTTGTTCGTCGACAGAATAATAGTTTAGAATTGAACACAAATATTATATTCAGAATTAGGATACTTTCACAAATCATGGTATTGCACAGAAAGGGGCGTTATTTTTCAGATATACAAAGAAAACCAAAAAATATTTACAAGAATTTTGGTTTAATTTAAGAAAAGTCCGTGCCGAGCTACGTTTATATGTCGCTTGGGTAGAATACACAGCTACTAGAGCGAGGTCAGGGGCTAACGCCGGTGTTTACAAATATTTATCTCTCCACTTACCACCACCCGAACATTTCGCGTGGGAACATTCGCTTTTCGTTCATGAATCATGACGAATCTTAAAGTCCTTATGCTGCAAGCTATAAAGGCGATAACGTAAACAAAAAATCTGAGAACATACTGGTTAGTTCAATCCAGACGAATATTTTAGCACTTTCATGTGATTTTAAAATATTTGACTTCTATTTTCATTTTCAGAGAAATGCTTTTTGTTTACTCGATGTACCTAGTATTTGAAACTATAAGAATTTCATGTAGGTGCAAGATTGGGCTATGTGCCAAATAGCGTGATATTGGAAAAGACCTACCAACTAAAGTATATACGTCTATGAAGGCAATCTTGGCAAAAGTAGGCCATTATTTTAGCACACTTTAAGTACTTTGTACTGTATCGCTGCATTATCCTATTTTCACATTGACAGAAAATTATTATCCACATCAATAATGTCGGTTATTTCAGGTTATTTCTCGTACATGTAAATTCAGTGTTCCCTTAAAACTGGGATATGGTTCCTTTGTTGGTGGCAACAACGCGTTAGTAGTTCCTCTTGTGCTGCATATTTTCATGTGCGGCGGTAATAACTTCCATAATCAGGTGATCCGCCCGCTCATTTGCTCTCTTTTCTTAGGAGATATGCCAATAATAGGATGAGAATAGCGAATAATTAATATTAATATTATGTTATAAACAAGGTTTTTCTTTCAGAACAAGCCACTGATTGTTTTTAAACATCTCAGTATTATCTTATGTATTAATTTTATTATTTCTTTATAAATGCAAGTGTCTAATTTTGCCTCCTATTGTGAGCTATGACACAATACGGGTGGTCGCGTAATAGGGTTAAATGGTTAAACCCGATTCAATTTCGTGAATATAACCCTATCTCCAATCATTATGAGAATGACTTGCACTCGCCGACTATTTAATAAATGCACGAGGTTGGGGCGGCGTTCAATGAAAGCATTAAGTGGAGATTGCCTCATGGTGTATGCGTACAATACATTAAGAATAAATTTAGGTTCTCATTTATAAAGTGGCCTAACTGAAAAATTTATTATCAAATCACTGACTTGTTTATTTTAAATCATTAAAAGTTTCTCCGATTTCAAAGTTTTACACAAAGAGGTAAGCTCCTTAAAACCAAAACCATGTCTGATAAAATAAATAAAGTTTCTGGTACAAATTTTAATAAAGCAGGGATTCCAGAGTAAGGCCATTTCCGCGAAGACGGCAACATAATTGATGCATGATCTGATTTTTGGCCACCTTGTAATGCACGCTGCACGTTGTAGATTAGACTTTTTAATTCTTCATTGCATAACTATTGAACGCATTGAAAGGCGTCTAGGCACGTTAATCTTTACAGGGACTTCATTCTAAATATTTGAAATAGTCATTTGAAAAGGACGAAACGGAAAGAAAATTCAAACGTTGAATGGACGTGGAAGAAAGCTCAGATGGAGATTCTAAGAAATGTCGATAAATTAAGGGCGGAACAATTTTGTTAGTATGAAAAAATATTAAGTTGTTTTCTTCATATATAAAGAAACACATAAATCTGGAAAATTCAAAAGAACCTTGAAGAAGTTATAAATCTAAATAAATCTTCTGAGCAGTAACATTATTTACAGATGATTGTTCAAACATGAATAGAAAACAGATAAATCTTACAACTGACAGAACTTCAGCTTGGTATTTAGTACCATCAACTTATAAATAACCCTAAATAAATTCCAAATTCCAGACGTTACTTGAGCAGAAAAGCTGAAAAAGAAAAGCAGGTCTGACAACTTTTAATAACGTGACAACTGACAATGTACGCCAGGAGCGAAGTATTCGAATATTTTCAGAGCATTGACCTGAACATCGAACCCCTACTCGAGACGGCTTCCTTGCGGATTATACAGGGGAACCGGATTTAATGGCTAAATTTGGAACAAAAGTGTCTGAGGATCGCATCTACCGCTGTGGTATGAATAGACATCAATTCCTATTGAGTGCGTTCTTTTCTGTTGAACTTGAGTAGACATCGAGTTTACAAGTATGTGCTCCAGTTTAGAGCTGAAGGATGGCATAAAATTCGAAAGTCATCGAAGTAGAACAGAAGAATTGAAGCATGGAGAATTGGAGAAGGATAACATCTTAAACTTGATATAGATGAAAGAATTTAAAGATGGAGGCATCAAGTTCTATGGAATGCAAAAAATTCTATTAAATTCAAAAACAGTTTGGAACAAAAACTGGCTGCACTATTATAAACTCTCTGAATGAAATTCGGAATATCATGGAGTTAAGCCATTGTTTGATTTTGTACTGAACAATTTCTAACAAATGTCTGTATGCGATGTAGAAACTTATTGATGAGAAAGCAGGATACTAATTAACTTATTTAATTTGAAGCTTTACCTATACAAAATATATCTTTATCTAGATATATCTAATTACATATAATCTTTGGTACAAGCAATTATTGTTAACAAGAGAGATATCCACTCACATTCCATGGGTCATCGTAATTTTATTTATTCGTACCTACAGTATTTTACTATATCTGTCCATAAGTATATCCTACAAAATTTCGAATAAACAGATGTGTTTTGAATATAGCAAGATATATAAAATATCACCATAACAAATTATTTATCTTTGAATATTTTAGTATAGTAACTTACAGACGTTTATATAATTAGAAATCCACACAGAAACACGCTGTAAACTACAGTACAGACTTACATAATATACGAGTAGATTACAAGAATTAATACCATCATTACGTCCGCCGACATGATAAGATAATGACCACAATAACGAGCCGTTTAAAAAGGAAGTCTTTAAGAAAACGAATGTTAAAAGAAAAACATTCATTTATATGGAACAAAGGATTCGTGGGCAAACAATTGCGCTTAATGGATCGGTAAATAAAAGGAGCGGTGATACAACGAACCTTGACCTACTGAAGTTCAGAAAACACCCTTTTATTGCGACACCAGTAATGGATGTTTTAAAAGCCCACACACATTAGTTAATATGGGAGTTTCGCATGTCATCCTTCAAATAACACAGGCCTGCGAAATTTAACTTTTTTTTTCCCCTTTCAATAATTATGTTATTTTTTTAAATATCCAGGCATGGTAAACTAAAGTACATCTTTGATTTTTTTTTAGCACGTCGAGATTTTTTTTTATTGATGACATCAGATGACATGCATATTTTAGGTTATTTTAACAAACTTCATGAAAAAAACAAAAATTAACCAATTTAAAATTTAAAATACCGACAGTATTATTTAAAAATAACGCTAAAGAGACTAAATAAATCAAAAAGACTTATTATTTCTTTTTCTACTTCCTTCAGAACTCCTATTTTATTTTTTTCTCTTATGCTTTCTATCAGGTTTATTTCTCTTCAATATCTGGCAGTAGTCTGCCATCATGTTTGGGTTCCACCTTCCTTGGTATCTGCTCTGAATGACCTTAATATCTTAGTAGAAGCTTTCATCTTTTTCTTTACTTACAGCCCCAAGATTCTCAGGAAAGTGGTCAATTTGAGAATGCAGAAAATGTAACTTTATACTCATATTGCAACCAACTTTATGAAAGTTGCTGAGTAAAATACTCACTATATTGTCATAATTTGGGCTTTTACTGTTTTCTAAAAAAAAAAATTACTACATCTTGAAGTGAATTCCAAGCGTTATCTTTGATTTTATTCAAGATTTTTTCAAAGGTAGCGTCTTGCATGTGCTTCCCTATTTCAGACCCAAGAAAAATGCCTTCTTTGATCTTGGAATCCGATAAATGCTTAAAAACACAAAGGTAATTAACACAGGTACCATCTTTAGCTAGTGCGTTTAAAAGTGGCTTTATAATACCTAAGTTAATATGAAGTGGAGGTAGCAGAATTAAATCACAAAACTATCGTATCATCCTATTTACCTATGTATGTTTGTTACTCAATCACGTCGTAACGACTGAATCGATTTGGCTGAAATTTGGCACAGAGATAGATAATAGTCTGGAATAACATATAGGCTACTTTTTATTCTGGGAAATAAAAGAGTTTCCGCGGGAATAAAAAACCTTAATCCACGCGAACGAAGTCGCGGGAATCATCTAGTAGTTGATACATATGTATTGTAATATGATTTCAATCACGACAAACAATGGCTTATGAGGGTAGGTGAATATTTAAATGTCATCAATTCTACAAGCATGCACTATTATTAAAGAAATTGGAAGTTAACGCTAGTAATGCGCGGTAATACTAAGAAAAATGAAAATTCATTTTCTCAGAAAACTTACGTGATGGAATTTTTTTATTATTTTTTTCGTAGCTTAGTAACTAATACCTACCCAAATTGCTAATTAGTTTTTAAAGGGGAAAACCATCGCAGGCCTGTGTAATTAACCGACTTCAAAAAAAAGAGGAGGTTCTCAATTCGACGCGTATGTTTTTTTTTTTATTTTTATTTTTATTTTTATTATTATTATTTTTTGGCGACGTTACTCCATAACTCCGTCAAATCTGAACCGATTTTAATAATTTTTTTTATATTTGAAAGGACGTATCGTCAGGTTGGTCCCATTTAAATTTGGTGAAGATCTGATGAATATCTTCGGAGATGGAGGACGGAACTCCTCAATGAATAAGAGCAAATCGCTCGTGATCAGAGTGTGTGTCGGATTTTAACCATGCATTCTTCATAGCATACATACATAATGCTTTTCTATTCGGCATTTCAATATAATTTTTTTTAACCGAATTTTTGACGACGTTACTCTATAACTCTGTCAAATCTGAACCGATTTCAATAAAAATTTTTTATTTAAAAGGGCTTATCGTCTGGTTGATCCCATTTAAGTTTGGTGAAGATCTGATGAATATCTTCGGAGATATAGGATGGAACTCCACATTGAATAAGAGCAAATCGCTCGTGATCAGAGTGTGTGTAGGATTTTAACCATGCAAACTTCATAGCATACATACATATGCTAAAGGAGGTGGGTTGATAAGGCAACAAAATCCGCCCCTCATACACTCGAAAAAAAAAGTTCCAGATTTCGACAAATTGTAAATGTATTTATATACTTGAAGATATAAACTTTATTTTAATATAAAGTTTAGGTGATAAAAAAAATAGTAAGTTACAGAAAATATTACCCAAAAAGAGAGTGTTTCTTTTACTTTTCTTACATTTTCATACATTTTAGTCGTTTTTTAAGCTTTGATTTAATATTTTAGAATGAGGCGCTCCATGAACCATGGTAAACGTAACTGATAATGATGCTCCTTTTTATAAGCTTTTATATGAGTATTAATTTATTTTGGTTCATGGAGCGCCTCATTCTAAAATATTAAATGAAAGCTTAAAAAACGACTAAAATGTATGAAAATGTAAGAAAAGTAAAAGAAACACACTCTTTTTGGGTAATATTTACTGTAACTTACTATTTTTTTTATCACCTAAACTTTATATTAAAATAAAGTTTATATGTTCAAGTATATAAATACATTTACAATTTGTCGGAATCTGGAACTTTTTTTTTCGAGTGTATGAGGGGCGGATTTTGGGCCTTATCAACCCACCTCCTTTCTATTTGGAATAATATATTTCAATACTTTTTTTAAGGAGCAAAACAAATGGTCTAGTAAATTGGTCCCATGAAGCTACACTAAAAAGCTTAAAATAATAATATAAAAAAATATTTTAAAAAAACCGACTTCAAACGCCACTTAAAAGTATAAAATAATTTTAGTTTGTACACGTATGTTGAAGTCGGGCCAGCGTTGCGCAGTGGTATCATCGTTTCCATATTTTAAGCCCGTCCGACTTCAATATACGTGTACAAACTAAAATTATTAAATCGTAAATACTATTAGGCCGATATACTTGTTGAATTAGCCCGTGAGACGGACGGGCCTAAATAGAAACGATGAAACCGATGCGCGACGCTGGCCCGACTTCAACATACGTGTACAAACTAAAATTATTTTATACTTTTATACCGCGTCCGCATGCTTGTGGCAAACGGCAAACGCCAAACCTCTACAAACGTTTGCCTTGAATTTGGGAATCATCCGCACGCTTGCGAGGGCGTTTGTATGTTCTGAACAGGCAAGCATGACGGACGTCGAACTTGTGTCGGCTTTATTATTTAGCTTAAGTTATTTTTACAAATGTTTTAAGCTCAGTATCGATCAATAATCCTACTAAAATGAAATATGGATGGATAGATGGATGGATGTTTGTTACTCTTTCAGCCACAACTAATTAACCGATTTGAATGAAATGTGGAATAGCGATAGCTCATACCTACATTTTAGCCCGGAAAATTAAGGACTTTCCGCGGGAATTAAAAAACCTTAATCTGCGAGGACGAAGTCGCGGACGTCATCTAGTTGATAGTAAAGCGTCTTCTAATTAAAATTTTCAAAACATATTTCATGTGCACAATTTGTCCAGTTACAGTTTTAGTATAATATTATAGATTAGTAGTAGTAGCTAGTAGTATGTTCAAAAAGACTTGGTACCTACCTAGTTTATTTATTTGAATAAAAAAATATTCTACTCTATTCTAGTATGTACTCAATAGATATTTTGTTTTTTTTCTTTATCAACCGATAGACGTCCACTGCTGGACTGTTTATTGCATGGACTTCCTCAGGCTTCGGTCTTGCGCCACCTGTACCCAGTGGCTCCCTGAGGGTCGCCTGATGGTGTCGGTCCACCTATTACCATACCATTATATACCATTTTCCGGTGCGGAGTCGCCACTTATTATTATTAATATATAAAACTAATTAATTAATTAAATATATAAACAAATCGTCTTCAAAAGTCTTCAGTCGACCAGTCATTCATTTTACGTTTTTACCCACTCACAAAATGAAGATTTCTAAAGGTGCGATACGTAAATCGTAATACAATAACACGTCTAATCGCCGCCAGTGCACAAACGAGACTGAGTGCGCGCAAACGTGTGGACGGAGACGCAAGCGCTTGCGGCAAATTCCCTTTGGTTTGCGATCAAAAGACCGACACTCGATGGATCGGCCACAAACGCTCGCAAGCGTAGGCAAACCATGGCAAACGCTCTATCCGCACGTTTGCGTTTGTGAAGGTTTGCCGAGGTTTGCCAAGCGTGCGGATGCAGCTTTAAGTGGCGTTTGAAGTCGGTTTTTTTAAAATATTTTTTTATATTGTTATTTATGTATTTAAACATGCAAAAATGTTGACATATTAAGCAAATGCAAACGATACTTGAAATACCTACCCGCAATATTTTAACTTTTTCGTAATATGAAGTCTTTTATACGAAAATTGTTCCTTGAGAAGGATTCAACTAGGATCAACGAATCCCTTCCACAATGTATTTCTACTGCTAGAATCTTAATTTTCTCTATCAATGCCTATTATGTGTGTTTGTTCGAACATCTATGATGTTTATTATTTTTCATCATACCTATTCGAAAAACGAATATTGGCTACAGAGGATAGCGGGAGCAAAATTTAATTTTTAGTCCCATGGGAGTTTTCATTTCTCTCTTCTGATTGGTCCGCGTTCGTGCTTTAGTATGTGTTTATTACTACTGCGATCGTTGTAGAAATTGATAAAACTCGAAATTCAAAAATGTTTGAGCAGCGGTTGTCTTCGATAAGTCACGTGATCATAGAAGGTTGATACTCTTAGCTTTTTCTCATAGGTAATGATGAAAAATAGTGTGTGTCACTCGGGGCCAAATTTTTTGTTCTCGGGCGGCGTATATTGAATTCCTCGCTACGCTCAGGATTCTACTTTAGAATCCTTCACTTCGCTCTGAATTCAAAATAGCGCCCTCGGGGAACAAAAATTGTCTTTGGCCCCATATAACACAAATAACTATTTCTTACTTTTATGTTCACTGAATAAATGAAACGTGGAACCATAAAGCTCACGCGTAAAAATGTTCGATCTACGCGTAGAACGGTAGTATGAAGTATCAATGAGTTATTGGCAGCTATTCAAATACTTCGTGCGTAAACGTGTTAGAATAGTCCGCATTGTGTTTCTAGGCTAACAGTGGTTCGACCACACCGTCGATCGTGCTCATGATGAATCTATAAAGAGGCCGGTCGGTTCATTGTACAAATAGTTTGGCGTACAAAACAGATCAAACTCTACTTCTAATTTGTTCAATTAGTCAATTACGTTGATTTTCCTTAATTTTCAATCATTCATTACATGAAAATATATTTCATTATTTTCTTAAAACTAATTTACCATACATTTTGATTTTAAAGTCGGTCTCTAATTATTACTTTTATCGAAAAAAATAAACTTTTCATTTTGATTATCCGCCACTCTGGTTTCAAGCCCGGTTTTATTTTATTTTTTATGTACATATAAAGAATTACAAGACAAAAACATAATGTATTAGAAGTAGACATAGGTGAAGGTCTGTACAATAAACTAGTTTCCAAAATCTATCTCAAGTGGCAATGAGATTATATTTTAAACAAAGTTACTACCGAGTACCTACTCAGTTTCTTACACGTTTCGTCCCAAAAATTATATGAAACTAGCTTTTGCCTGCGGCTTCGCTCGCGGCTTAAGTTCGATTTTTCAAATGTCTATTTTACCCCCTTAGTGGCTTAATTTTCAAAAATTCTTTCTTAGCGGATGCCTACGTCATAATAGCTATCTGTATGCCAAATTTCAGCCCGATCCGTCCATCGGTTAGAGCTGTGCGTTGATAGATCAGTCAGTCAGTCAGTCAGTCAATCAGTCAGTCAGTCAGTCACCTTTGCCTTTTATATATTTAGAAGACGTTCAACCAACCTCTATTGCGCATAGGGTGAGCTGAGTAATTCATAGAAGGATTATAAGATTCAGTCACTACACGACTCACAATTGATCTGATTGAAATTCATTAGAGTATAGACGCAATTAAGTACATATTTACTTAAGAATGCGTGCCACAAATGCTCAGAATCAATATTATGGCAATGTAGGCGCCAATGTGTAAAACCAGCATAACTACACCCAATGAAATCAGCCGATTATAAATAGAAATTGGACGACCAGTTTAAAATTTAATGGTACGATTTAAAATTACAGCACCTACAGCAGCGAAAATACCTACTGTCCATCATTCATTTGGTCGTATTATTTGGTAGTGGTATAGTTCCTATTGATTTAAGTGGTATTTTTTTTTATAAGAAGGTACGTTACTTTTTTTTAATTTAAAACGGACGACCGTTGAGCACTTAGTAAAATCTTAAAGACAAAAGAGCATAATTTCCATGGAGTTTGTCAGGTATGCTTTTTTATCCTACCTATGAGCAACTAGGTCCTTTTAGTCTTTATAGTAAAGGTATACAGCTGTTGTAGAGAGTCTGAAAACTATGTAATCAAAATTCCTCATGAAAATCTGTTAGTAGTCAAGCAATACGTCACTTGCATGTTAAATAACTAGCTGATGCCCGCGACTTCGTATTCGTAGCTCTGTTGCGGCGTTATTGAAAGACAAACCAACAAACAAACACCCTTTCGCATTTATAATATTAGTAAGGATAGCGCAAGATATTAATGTAAGAAACTGAAAATACAAATAAATTGTCATTGCGAAGTTATACTCGCTTACATCACTGTTACTGATTTTTTTTTCTTATAAATAGCATCATCACCGCGACAAGGCTATGAACGTCGATTCTTATGGTATAGTGACGTCATCGGCGGTTCAGGCAAAACCGGTCGCAATCATGCATGACCGCTACAGTCATTCGCCATCCTGAATCATCCGGCGTAGTTTGCGGTTATCGATTCGCATACAGTCCACGCAACACGTTCTTACTACTTTATATACGAGTAGTATCAAGTATGTACTCCCCTATCAATCAACTATGAGGTTGTTTAAAAACGACAGAGTACAGTCAGCGGTGATTGACATCGTAACACTGATGCAATAAGCCAACCTATTTTATTAAGCTATTGCATAGCTTCTATCGGGGGCCAGCGTGGAGACCGAATCCAGAAATTCCGTAACGAAAATAACCTGATACGGGACTCCTCTACGGTGAGCCGCTAGATGGCGTTGATAAAAAATGCTATGCAATAGCTTTACCGCGGCAGTCCCCGAGTGCCACACGTCTTTTTTTTTAAAGGAAAGCTAATAAAAGAAAGATAATGCCCATTAACACTAACAATCCCTAAACTTAAGGAAACACTTTAAGTCCTATAAGGTGAACTTCAAAAGGAATTGGTTTTCACCAACGTCTAAGGAAACTTGCTTAAATAAAGTCTAGTAACTTGGATGGTGACAACTTTCTAAGAGATACTTAAGAAATCGTTTAGGCAAGACATACTACTGGTAAAATCTGGTATATAAGTGACACAAGAATTACTATTTTAAATCAGCAATAAGAAGCAGTAAAGCATGAAACCATGGCTACAATTCTAAAATAGTCAAGAATAGGTGATGCCTAGTTTCATTGTGTGGATAAACAAACTGTAGGAGCGTGTGTGCTTTATTTGCATAACAGGAAAAACAGCTATAGCGTTGTTTAAATGTTATTTGAAAATACGGAAACTCTAAATCGGATCTGGATCCACCCAGAAAAACACCCAAAGTTACAAAAAAATACACAAAACATACAATATCTCATGTTGCTAAGTTTTAACTTAGTATTCAAATGAGTAAATCAGTCATGTATTTGTTTGTTAGTTTGTTGATTTGTTGGTTTGTCCTTCAATCACGTTGGAACAGAGTGACGGATTAGCTGATTTTTGCATGGGTATAGCTGAGGACATGGAGAGTGACATAGGGTACTTTTTATCCCGGAAAATAGAATAGTTTCCGTGGAATTTTAAAAAGTAAGAATCAAAAATTTGGCAAACATTACATACCTACCTAATTTTAAAGCAAACGTTTAATGCCTTCTTTTAATTGTTATGTTAGACGAAATAAAATTCTAAAATAGTAAAATTAACTAGATAGACGCAAAAATGAAAATTTAAAGAGACATCACATTCCATAATATAATATACATATAGGTACATCGAAGTACTTACATAACTAGTTATAAGGAAATCTTTTGATATCTCGGATAGACAAGAAGTTCTATTAGAAGCATAATACATATTATATTATTAGCTATGAAGTTATATATTACAGATGTCTAGATGTAGCACATTCCATTAAATACAGTGGAGAACAGAAATAGCATCGGCGACCGCAATCTATTATGAATAGTTAAATAGATATTAATGCTTATCGCTAATGGAACATCTCAATTTATGGCTTGCTAGCTTTTATCCGCGGCTTCGTTTCCCCCATTTATGTATTAAAAGTAATCCAAAGTGGTCATTCCTGTACAAAGTTTTTTTTTAAAATATTTATACCCTGTACTGCCTGTATACCCTGGTCAAGCCGTTTTATGTTTTAGCCAGACTAACGAACAGAAATTGATTTTTAATATATAGAATAGATAGATACGTTATTAACTTATTTATTAATATCTCGTATATTAATTTTATTATTGAGCATAGGATAAAAATTAACTAAACATCAACAATCTTATCTGTTTTAAAATAATATAGCAGTCTTTCAATTTGTAACAAAGGATAGAGGAATATTGTTTAAGATTCAATACGCGATGCAGATTTGTAAAGATATAAAATAATTTATGCACCTATTTTAAATTGCAAATACCTACAATAACGTGGAGTAAAACAAGGCAAAATAAAATACCAATAGCAAATGTTGTGAAATAGGTCTCATTCGAATATCATGACGAGGCACCGTGGACAGGTGTGAAGTTGCAGCGCTGGACATAAGTGGCATAAGATCGTGTTCTGTAGCGTTCTTTTCCCAGAGACTGCTCAGTAGTGGACGTCGATCATTTGATGACTGAACTCTTAATTTAGACTGACATGATATTTAATTATTATTTATTAAGTTATATTGGAAAGCTATTAATCCTACTAAATGACGATGAACTAGAAAACAAAATGGCGCAGAAGCTCGAAGCCATTAAAATACGCGTTTATTTGAACAAAGCACGCATTGTTTGAGTTCAGAGATAAGTCGTACATTGTGCACGAAATGAAACATTTGCGCATAAGAAGCAATTAGCTTGTGTTGGGAGGAAAGAGGGAAGGAATGCGCGCGACCGTTAGCGTCCGGCATCGGCAGCCCTAGTTGGTGACACTCCAGCAGAACAACGTCTAGAATCTAGATATATAGTTGATAAAGTCCGATTGCTGCTTTCAATACGATTTTGATCTTTTAATTTCGTACTCCATGAGTTTGGATCGCCTGCATTATCTAGCTGTAAGGGTGTTACCACACCAATCGGTCGATCGACGATTGTTGCCATTGATCGACGTTGATCGATTGGTATGGTAACACCCTAACTATAAGAGCAGTGATAGCCTAGTGGTTTAGACTGTGATCTCTTATTCGACGGGTTTTATAAAACTGCTGGGAGCTCTTGGGATATATAAAAATTTGGCTATTTGCTTCTTCTGTTGACGGGATAGGTTAAGTGGTTGAGCCGTGAAATGTATTTGCATTTATAATATTAGTATGGATTATAGGTATATGTACTAAACGATATCATAATATCCCTGACAGTGGACTTTATGATCATGAATTTTGCTGTGATATCAAGCTGAGTGGTGTCAAAAGGGTTTTATATTAAAGTGGTCGTGTGATGTCGTACACTATCGCTCAGATAGATTGACATGCCAACATGCCCTTTATCGACACTTCTACGATAGCAGCGAAAGCTTTCTGGCATAATTGCAGCTTATGGAAATTATCCAGACGAGATTGTATAGAGCCTAAATCATCTCCGTAAATAAAGGCTCAATGCCTTGCAGGTTTACAATAGTGCAGCGTTTCCATTTTAGTACATGCCACCGAAATGGGCAATACAAGTTGTGTATAATCTTGTGTTTATACCTAAAATGAACTACAATAATGAATAAATTAACCATGAAATACATATTCACCGTCTGACCTTACTTTTGAATTGAATAATATAATCTTTTGAAAGCATAATAATACTAGCATACAACATAGCCAGTTTATTAAACTTTTCGCCGAGCTTATCTGTCTGTGTGCTCTATTGTAGAGATTGCAATCTCTAGCCATTAATAAGATAGAGAAGGTATACTTATAAGATTTATAAAGGTTTCGTGAGAATTATTAGAACTGTGATGAATGATGATGCTGACCTGACAATTTTCCAGGCGCAAATTGGATGGACTGCATGCATACACAAAATCTTTATTTATGTATTTAAAGACTTAAAAAAGTGAACCCAAATATAAATTACACAATATTTAAACCTTTTGGCAGACTCAGCCTAATCCATTGGTGAAAAGGAGAGAAAATGTCTACAGTAGTTTCTGTTATAGGTAAGCGTGTACAAATAATAGATTGACGGCCGTTTTCACTAACGTCTCTAAGTTTTAGAGATTAACTAAGCTAATTTAGGTAAGCCTTACAGACAAATTCGTTTTCACAAACCTTTAGGGAACATCTAAAAGATTAAAATGACGCTAGGTAAGAGGGACTCCTAGATAGAGGATGATGTAGGTACGTATGGTTGGTCGAAGGGAAACGAGTATAAGTCTGGGAAACTTATGAGAACCTGCCAAATATAAAGATCGTGAGAACTCGTGCTGTTCCGGGATAATAAATACCCTATAGCCTATGACCTTCCTCAGGATAATAAATAATTTGCTTGTAGTATAGATCGTCTTGTAAATAGGTTTACTGAAGTCATGCCAAAATTACAGCCAAGTCAACGTCCTGAGCCAACTAGGTACCTCAACAGCACTGAGGAACAATGAGCGGATGATAACGCCTTATCTACGCCCGCTGGCGGGGCAGAGGCGCCGGAAACAAGCGACAACATGGCGGCTTCTCGGCACATCGCGTACGCAGCGTAAGCTATCAATTACTTGAAGACATCCCAGCAAAATGTCAGTATGTACTCACTCGTACCTATCGATATTTTACGGACCAGATAAATAACTAACTTCACGACATAATTATAAAAGTAGAACCAACTTCCTTCGGCGGTGTTCCTACAGTTCCCACTAAAGTTCAATATGAAGTTATTCAAGGGGCGGACCAACAAATTCCTGAAAAGCCGGCAATGCTTTAGTGGTGCCTCTGGTGCTCTAAATGTTCATGGGCAGCGGTAATCACATACCATCAGGTGACCCGCCTACTAGTTTGCTCACTGTTTAGGTAAGTAGGTAAAACTACGGTAAGATTTTCATCTGGATTACACCAATGGAAATACTAATAAAAACAAGAGGCTTAAATTATTTCGCTGATAACAGCAGTCGCTACTAACGCGTATGGCGCTAAAAAGTCAGACACGTGTGGTACAGATAGCTTTTAGCTTTTCATTGGGTACAGGTAGTAACCCTATAGAGCAAGTTTGTTTAACTTTGATGCTTTTCGATCGTATTTATAAATTCAAAGTAAACCTAACCTTAAAACCCTGAACTGTTTTTTATACCCGTATATCATGTACCTACTACCGATTTCATTGCGTACAGCGTACACTATTGGCTTTCTCTAGAGAAGTATGGAACTGCCGTCCCTAAGGATAGGAGTCATAATATGCGATAGCAGAGACAGTGAAAGGAAAAGCTGATTTCTTCGATACCAAAACATTGATACAACTTTCATTTTATTAAACAGTCGTGTAGGTACAATGTACATAGCTAAATGTTGATCTATGAATTTGATTGGTCATTTCGTTGTAGGTGGTTTAATTTCAGTAAAGTTTATTATCAGTCTAAACATAGATATTATTATTAATAGCTGTCATAGCTTTTCGTAGCAACTGTAAGCAGTTACATTAAAAAGTTATGATAGTAAATTATTTTTTGTAGTAAGTATTTGAATTCTTACAAACAAGATGATGGCTTCTAAGAATAAAATGTGAAAACAATGGAAATCGATAAGTAATGTTTAAGTGGGGACTGACTTAATACCTTACCTCAAAATTGCTCATCTTACAGTATTATGTTGGATTTGTTTTCAGATATCTTATACACAATAAGACATCTCAAATACCTACTACACATTTTCGTGCTCGATCAATCGGTGCAATTTCATTCCCTTTTACGTCTAAAAGAGTTGTAAATGAAGTATGCATTTAAGTAAACCGTTTATATGCCATACAATTAAGGCATAATTATGCAGGTGAAACCAGATTTTACAACATGGTTGCATAGATCACTCAATTTCCTTTCTCTTCAATTAAGGACAAGACGTGATTTTGTGACTTTTCTTCTAATTTAAAGTGACCATATCAGTTAGAAGTAATTAGATCGACGAGTGCACTTTTCTATTTTTATAAGTACTCTAAAAATACATTTTTTTTTATTCGATGACAAGATAGTCCTTGACTGCAATCTCACTTGTTGGTAAGTGACAATGCAGTCTAAGATGGTAGCGGACTAACTTGGAAGGGGTATGGCAGTGTACTCATACCCCTAATCGGTTTCTACACGCCATCGTGCCGGAACGCTAAATCGCTTGGCAGCACGTCTTTGACGGTAGGGTTGTAACTAGCCACGACCAAAGCCTCCCACCAGACAATTACAATATCAAAAATATGTTTTGACGACCTCCCTGGCGCAGTGGTGAGCGCTGTGGTCTTATAACTGGGAGGTCTCGGGTTCGATTCCCGGCGGGGGCAATTTAGGAATTTATAATTTCTAAATTGTCTCTGGTCTGGTCTGGAGGGATGCTTTGGCCGTGGCTAGTTACCACCCCACCGTCAAAGACGTGCCAAGCGATTTAGCGTTCCGGCACGATGGCGTGTAGAAACCGATTAGGGGTATGGGTTGAAATTACACTGCTATACCCCTTCCAAGTTAGCCCGCTACCATCTTAGACTGCATCGTCACTTACCATCAGGTGAGATCGCAGTCAAGGGCTATCTTGTAATCGAATAAAAAAAGAAAAAAAAAAATGTGACCATGTATTATGTTGTATTGCGCAATGTGAACACTAACAAAAGTTACAACACATTACCGTACGCTTACTGTGCAGTAGTTACCTATAATTTACGTCATTTTATTGTACATTGAATAGATACTGAATTATTCATAGTTACCATTGGATAACTGTGGGCGAATATCGAACGGCCATTTTGAAAGTTTATCCCATACCCATACTATTTGCGTAGGTGCGAAATGTTATGGTTACGCTAATAATTTAATTTAACAAACATGCCTATTATTGATTTCGTTTCCATGCTATTATAATATTATTGCCCAATAAATTCTTTCGTATCATAATCATAACTATGACTAGGTAAATAGGTACAATTTATGCTTTTGTTTTGGTAGAGAACTTGCTTTTCAACATAAAAAACTTGAGAGGTGTCAAGGGACACCCGGATGGAACGAAGTTCAATGCGAAATAGAAATGAAAATATCTGGCTTGCTTTCTATAAGAGAGAGAGAGAGAGACAGACAGAGAAACATGCGACGCCGATAGCAAAAAGTGTCGTGACAACTTTTCGTAAGAATTTTTTCCGTCTAGCCCCCTTTCACAACGCGCGATAAGGAACTTCGTTCCAATATTCTATTCTATTAATTATCATTGGCTATGGGATTGTCTCAAAACCACATGCCTATTGCCTACTTAAGGAATTAGGTATCCTAATGGATCCTGATCGTTGAAGTTGATACACTAAGGACAGTATAGGTAGCTCACCTAAACCGGGCCAATTAAAAAAACTCGCTAGGCATAGCATATCGTTTGCGAAGGACGTCTACGGCAGCGCATTTTCCGTCTCGCTCGCACAAATTATCACCCCACACCGCGAATCAGGCGCAGCTTTTATTACTATCAAAACCAGTTTCACATACCTACTGGGGAGTAATGAATGCTGATAAAATGCAAATACGAGAAATTCTTGATAAAGTTTGCTAAATTGCTTGAAAGGTTGTCCGAATAAAGTCCATTTATGCTATGGAAGTTATTCTCTCTTGCTAGATTTCTATGAGTTTACTAAATGGTTTGTTATTTTGGTTGCAATATCATCAGTCTAAAGAAAAATTTGATACTACAAGTAAACTTGCTTACTTGCTTGTGGTTGGTTTACCTTAAAACCTACTAAGTATTCTTTTTCTATTACATATTTAAAACAAGCTTTTACCCTTGACTGCAGTCCTGCCATCTATTCAAGGTGATCCAAAGTGGTGATTCTTATACAAAATCACTAATTTTTCATTTTTTCTTTTGGATTTTCCTAATTTTTAGGGTTCTGCACCCCTTGGGTAACCAATGGAACCTATTTTTTTAATTTAAGAATAATTTATACTTATAAACATGTTTTTCAGGGTTTTTTGGTACAGAATCCTTCGTGTGCATGCCTGACTGGCATTTGACCAGTAATTTTTTTAATTTTTAAACTACCCTTGTATGACAAGGAACATAATAAAGAAGCAATATTCAAATTGATCAAGCCTAGTTAGTAGCAAGTGTTTGAGTTTTAGCTGGATTAACAAATATGCAAGACATAGATTACATTATTCAGACTCAAAGCCCAAATGCCAGATATGCATGATATAAATTTAGCTCTCATTTCTCTACGTGTTTCGAAAAGAAAATGGTTGGAATTCGTTTTAGGGAGTTTATACTAACCTGTAACTATCACACAAAGATAAAACCTGACTTTCAAGCTAGGGAGACTTATCTAAATATCAGTCAAGTTAATAGAGTATTCAACCTTTTAGGTGGAATAGTCCTGACATAGTACTGAGCACCTGCCAGGTGTTGGCAGGCGTGCCCTCCTTAAATACAATTTTGTAATCTTTGATGTTTTTAGTTAGTTCAGACTTACGAGTTTGTGACCTCTATATTTATTTAAAATCAAATACCTGTGAAATATTTTATATGATCTTAATAGGTAAATAATACAAACAAATCATTCTGTTCTTCAACTGTAATGTAAACAAAAAAATAATGGAGATGGTAGATAATCAGACAAATAGCTATCTGCTGACTGCTGCTACATTTAGGGCTGATAGCTACAATTCATATTTTTTATTAAAAAAAATTTACTCTCAAAAAACAAATTATTATAAATGTGTTTGTTTGTTGGTTTGTCCTTCAATAACACTGCAACAGAGCTACAGATTGACATGCTTTTTTGTATGGGTATAGTTGAGGACCTGGAGAGTGATTAAGGCTACTTTTTATACTGGAAAATCAAAGAGTTCCCATGGGATTTTAAAAACTAAATCCACACAGACAAAGTCGGGGCATCAGCTAGTAACTTAATAAAGCAATAAGTAATAATAAGAGTACAGAGATAGAGAATTATTATATCAATAAAATTAAGTAATTGCTCTAGTTCATTAAAACTGAACAAAGTCAAGGTGACCGAACCTTGTTGGTACTTTTGGTCATTAATCTCACTCATACGAGCGTATGAGTGACATGTCATAGTCACAAATTGGCCTACATGAAATAATTCTGAATTTTAAATTTATATTGAAAAATAGTACCTACACAGCTTGCTTCCTGGACTGAACAGGGATATAGGATACATTTCATCCAGCAGAGAGTACCTACACCCGGGGACGAAGCCGCGTGCATAAGCTAGTAAATTATAAACTTGTTTGAAATCCAAACTAAACAGCCAATCATTTTAGCTTAAGAATATGACTCAGTATAATAAAGCAGTAAGATGATACAAAGGTATATTAAAAACTCGTTACAAATATGCAATGAACTCATCCGCTAATGATAGCTCACCGAAGCTCTCAGTCAGTTTGAGCATCACCCCGCCGATATGCATGTCTCCCTTCACGACCATGGTCCGCTTCTCGTTCATATCCGTCACGTAAATCGTGAGGTTCCATGATCCGTCACCTACTATTTCACCGTCAGCGAGCATTTTGTAAGTTTTTTAAGTTCACTTTGCACTCTATAGTCACTTCCGATAGCACATCGCGATTATATGTAAACAATTTTTATGCTAACAACAACTAACAGCGCTAGATAACATTCAACTGGCGAAGGCGAACGCTGAACTGGCGCAAGTTCGGGAGTCGGGGCACCGGGGGGCGCGGGCCGCAACTGTGCAGGGATACCAACTTAACCTCCAAAGCAGTGCTGCAGAACTATCGAGAGCTGCGCTATCGATAGTTGACCTCGAAAATCAGTCATACAATCGATACTATTTGCAAGTGATAATACTATCGATTCTATCGGTACTAAAAAATCAAATATAATCGATACAATCGATATTATCGATACTATCGATTGTATTGGCCATAATTTTATTGTATTGTTGTAAATTTACTTTAAAACTATCAATTATAGAGTCAATAGTATCGATAGTATCGACAGCTTTGCTAAAGTATCTATCGGCGTATTTCCAATGATGTCGGACGGGTATACACGTTGAAATATAAAATTGAACCAACAAGACATTCTTTTTACCATTTAGTTCAAGTTGCTCGCTGTTTTCACATTCTTACATAGAAACAAAATGGTAAATAAAACACAATACTAATTATTATTTTTTCTCGGTGTATTCCTTATTTTACATTTGTTTAATCCTAGTTTAATTTTTATTCGTAGTCTAGTGATGAGGAAATCAAAAAATAATGTAATGACTTATCCATTTTTATTACACCATATTAAAAGTGCCAATAGTATCGTGATATTTCTAACCAACGATAACATAAAACTGTCGATAGTATCGAACCTATCGATAGATTTTGTACCGATACTATTGATACTATTGAGTTTGAGCAATATCAGTTACTATTTTTTTTTAATTGATAGTATCGATACTGTCGATATTATTGTCACGTGCAAATAGTTTCGATAGAACTATCGATTGTATGACTATTGGAGGTCACGATACTCTCGATAGACTATTATTATCGCAACAACACGAGTGCAAAGTAAGCATGGTCACAGTGTTTATTATTACCTAATGAATAGTAAATTATGCTATCCTGTTGTACTTGTGATATTATAAATGCGAAAGTTTGGATGTATGGATGGATATTTGTAACTCAATCATGCCGGTATGACCAAACCGATTTGGCTGAAAGGTACGGAGATAGAATATAATCTGGAATAACATATAGGCTACTTTTTATCCCGGAAACTAAGAGAGTTCCTGCGGGAATTAAAAAACTTAATCTACGCGAACGAAGTCACGGGCATAAGTCAGGTATTCAAAAATTGATTGATCACTGTTTAATTTTTTATCGATGTCAATGGTTTTGAAACACACTCCTTAAATGGCGGCCATTTTATGCGACAGCATTCTGTATGCACATGCTAATAGGTGCCTAATCTGTGGACTTAATTTTTATTCGTCAAATTGTCAAGTTTTGACTTTTACTCATGACATTGTTTTTTGTTGGAACTTGGAATTGATTCAGGGTTCCCAACTTAGGGCTTTTAGCCCCAAATTTAGGGCGGAATTTTGCTTATTGGGATTTTTTCAGGGCCCAAAAAAATTTAGGGCTATTTTTAGGGGCATAAATAAATTCAAGCGTCACATAATTGACTGACCAAAACGAGTAAATAAAGCAAAACTAAAGCCTATGGTATTCCGGAATAATATGCTTAAAATCGTTTTAGCTAAAGCGTTTTGAAAATATTTCAATACATTAACGTTGAACACGCTTTTTCGATATATAATTCCCTTTTCATTTTAAAACGTGATGGTGGATCTTGCGTTACTTTTACTCCATCTCCAAAAAATGTTACAGTTATAATGTAAACATATTGTATGACTATAAGAATTCCGAATAATGTAATTAAAATTAAGTTATATTATTTTTATTTACCTCAATAAAACGGGAAACTCATTTAAACATTAGCCTTGAATGGTAACAAGATACAGGGGTTTTTTTGGGGCTTTATAATATTGCATTTAGGGTTATTTAGGGGTATTTCATGTTGATGTTAGGGCTAATTTTTTTTAGGAGTTGGTAACCCTGAATTGATTGAATTTTTATAGTTTTCAAGGTACTACTTTACAAGATAATATAAACCATTCTGTTTTGGTACTTTATTTAACAGCTTTTTTAAGTTAAGTGCAATGTAGCAATCTGAATTCTAGGTGCATTTAAAATCAAAATCACGCATGTGTTAAGCGTATTTGTCCTTTATGAACAACAAAAGATTAACATCCAAAGAAATGGTCGCAAAAAGTAAAAAAAAAGGTAATAATTTAGTTGAATGTTAATGTTAGCTGATTAAGCATCACTGGTGTAAATTTTTTCTCATAAAACAATATTTTTACAGCTTTATCGTGCTCGACACCAGAACACCGGTTTGAACTAGATTCTCCTTCGCGAGATAGCGATTCTGTTTGTGATTCTGAGTCTTCCAGCCCTGTGCCATTTCTTTGTACGCAAGATGGAGCCGAGGGTGAAACCGATGTTGTCTGGAATTACTATACACCTAAATCTGAAACAGCCAAATCACGTTACAAAAACACCACACCAGTAAGTCGACGGTCGAAAAAAACAAAACCACTACCAATAGAAAAACCATTACCAAGACGTAGGGCTGTAAAACCTTTCCAGAAGAAAACTGAGCTGTTCCAAGAACTTATTGAATTGAATCAGAATTTACATGAATATATCTCTAAAAAGCCTGTCTCCACAGTGGTTAGCAAGCCACAGTCTGAAGAAGATATTTTCAGTGATACAAGTGATAGTTCACCCAGAAGCGGACTAAAAAGTAAGACTCGCTGCCTTAGAAAGAATGTTTTGAGTTCAAAATTTACAAAAGCTGAACCAGAAAGTGGCTTGGAGTCTGATGATTCCATGAATGAGTGCCTATTGAAAGCAAGCCAGGTTGTTGAAGATAATATATTAAATTTACATCCAAAAGCAGTGAAAAGACCTTGTCTTGAGTCAGTTACGAGAAGTTTTAAGCCAGGCTTAAGTGTGAATATAGACCAGAATTCGATGGACGCCATTTTAAATAATATAAAGTTGGAGTCACCAAATGTAAATAAAATTAAAAATAGTGATTCACCGAGGTTGAATAATGATTCTTTTGATTGTTTACTTGGCAATTTAAATGATAGTGTCTTAGAGAGACTTTCACAAATGCCTGTTAAAAATGAATCAACCAACAATACGAGTAAGACAAATGAGAGTAATTGGATGCTAAAAGAATTAGTTGTTTGTGATGGAAGCCCTTCATCCAAGTCTGTGTTTGGGAGGTACAATTCAATGCCTGAATCTCCATCAGTCAATCATAGTAACAAGCCTTCAACTAGTGGCATGGCGTTTGGAAGGTACAGTTCAATGCCATTCAACAAAAGTGATGAGAAAATAACAGGTGAGTAAGTACGAGTACTAGGCGATGCTAGCAACTTTGTTGTTTGTGGATTTAAAAAAAAACACATTGAATGTAAATCTCTTTGATTACTTTGAATAAAAATGATGAAACAAGCAGACAAGACAGATAAAAGTTTAAAATTATGTTTGGGTTATGCTATTGTTTAAGAAATCTTTATCAACCAATAGATATCCATCCACTGTTTAACAAGACTGTTTCTCTTGTCTGGACTTCCAATAGGCCTCTTTCTTGCTTTTTTTTTTTTTTTTTTTTTTTTATATTTTTAGCGAGCAAACGAGCAGGCGGGTCACCTGATGTTAAGTGATTACCGCCGCCCATGAACACTTGTAGCACCAGAGGCACCACCAGTGCGTTGCCGGCCTTTCAGGAATTTGTTGGTCCGCCCCTTGAATAACCCCATGTTGTAATTCAGTGGAAACACCGTCGCAGGAAGTTGGTTCCACAGTTTCAAAGTGCGTGGAAAAAAAGATCTGGAACATCGGATGGTCGAAGTGCTCCAGGCACCCAGGTGGTGAGGGTGAAATTGTGTTCGGTGGCGAGCGGTGCGGTTGTAAAAGAGAGACGGTGGAATAAGGTCAAAAAGCTCTTCAGAACACTCCCCATTATAAAGCCGATAGAAGACGCAAAGAGAGCTAACATCTCTGCGGTGCTCCAGGCTTTCCAGCGGGTTGGTTAATTTGGGATTGCCCACAAGCCGAACTGCCCGTTTTTGAATCCGGTCAAATGGAAGGAGTTGGTATTGGGGTGCTCCAGCCCAAAGGTGAGAGCAGTACTCCATATGCGGACGGACTTGCGCTTTATAGAGTAGGAGCCTATGCTCGGGCGCAAAGTACCGTTTTGCTCTGTTGAGCACCCCAAGCTTTTTCGAAGCTAATTTAGCTTTTCCTTCCAAGTGATCCCGAAACTGGACGCTTAAAAAGAGACAGTCATATTAAACCACATGCATACATTATTTTATTTTTATAGATATTAGATTTAATATGTTATAGTTGGATTTTGATTTATTCTGGTTTTAGTTCCAGGAGACTCTCCAATAAGATGCACTCCTGATGAAATAAAGCAGAAACACAGGCAAGCTAGGGAAAAGCTTTTGGCGAAAAGACTTCTACCATTTACATCTACGCAGCAATCCAATCCAGCGTTACTACAATCACAAATACAACCAGTTCCTAAAAAAACAAGTTTCCAACTCAAGGTTCCTAGTAATAAGGTTAATAATAATTTTGTACAACAAAAAGACCCTGTTCAGAAACCTAATTCAGATGTTAATATAAAATTAATTATAGAAAAAAAGAGACAGGAGGCTTTAATGAAGCTAAGGAAAAGGCAACCACAAAATAAATAATATTAATTATAAATGTTTAAGTTACAGTAATCAATTACAGTGTTACCAGTTTCATCAACGATTTTCAATAGCACAGAAAGGAGTACACCACAGACTTGGAATATTTGTAAACACTAATGTAATACAGGCTTGTTGCTTTATTTTAACCTAACAACTGAGGCCTGCGACTTCATCTAGCTGGATTTACTTGTAAAAAAGTGTTTTTTACAAATTTTTCTCGTGGTGCTAGCTGATTAGCCATACTGGTCCTAAACTATACCCATGCAAAAATCACGTCAATCCATAGCGCTGTTGCGGCGTGATTAAAGGACAACCGAACACTTTCACATTTATAATATGGATAAGGATATGTAATACAACAAGACTCAT
Source organism: Hipparchia sbordonii (assembly GCA_038048805.1). Lineage (NCBI taxonomy): Eukaryota > Metazoa > Arthropoda > Insecta > Lepidoptera > Nymphalidae > Hipparchia > Hipparchia sbordonii. Next base: position 4,459,051 of record CM076111.1, on the reverse strand, counting down.
CACAATTATAAAAATAGATATTGCATGTGTAAAATCAATATGGTACATTAATGATTGGTTAAACTTTTAACGCACACTAAAAGAACATTTAAAAGTGGTAGTATGCTTGTAATAAATATTATCACATACTTAACACTATTCAATTTCTTAATTTAAAACAATATAACTGCTACCCAGTCTTGTGTACTACTATAAAGCAGTATTAGGCAAGCAAGAATCATGTTATAAATTATATTTGTCACTTATTTTTACCTATATGTTATTGCCTCTCCTTATGGACTGTATTCAGTATTCATGTTTTCAGTGCTGGTTTTAAGTGACATTTTTCTATTTACTTACTCAATACTGAATAATAACGGATATTCATTATGTGAATATTATATTGTGATTTAATGCGACTTTAAATATAATTTTATTACAGGATCAGTTTCGTTATTCATTGGTAAATTTCATTCATTCTACCTGCTTATTAAATAGGAATCGTTCCATGTAAAGTTTATACAACTTCTATTTAATTTAGTAGTTGTTAAAAAAAATTCAACTGTTCTGTTGAACAGTCTCATCTGCTAAATTCATAACTTGAGATTTGAGCCTTGCAGATGTGACTTAAGGCTCAAATTTCAAGTTGTGAATTTAGCAGATGAGACTTTGTTCTACGAAACAGTCGAATTATACATAATAGTTATTTACTTTTTCAAACAAAGGACAATGGGCAAAATGTCCCAAATATTGTGGCACTTTATTATATATCATTGAATAGATATAATTTAATAGAACAATTTATTTTATGACAACGAAGCTGAATTTTGCGTCAGAAAAAAGTTATAGGTTTTTAGTTTCCTAGATATTCAAATGTCCGCGTTATTTATCATATTTTACTATAGATATTAATAAAAAAAGTACATTTAAAGTAGCCATGCTGCAGCACCACACCACATGGTACACAGCCTGTGCCGTTTTCAAGAAGCAAACACTGCCTTTCGGCATAAATGCGCGGCCCTGTGTTGGCTTAACAAAGCCATGATTTGGACAAACAATGTAGCAACTTATACTATTCATTTCATAGCAATGAAAATAAAGTTTATGGCGAAACTCGTAGTAAAAAGGAGATTAAATCATCTAAATGGATCTTTTTTAATTATTTTCAAAATCACTTTTTTGTTACAATTAGGGGAACAAGGCTGAAATCTATAGACCGCACTCTCACTCAGCTCAGACTCAAGAAAGGGTTTAAAACAAGACATTGCTTGTGTCTTGAGAACTTGTGTCTCGTTTTAACTTCTACCACGAGTCTGAGTTGAATTAGAGCACGCTCTATAAATCTCAGCATAGAACAACACTTGGCCATATGCCTTATATTGCTACAAGGGTTGAGACAAACTCCATACAAATCTGCCCATTGTTGTTTATTACATACTGAACTTAAAAACTATAGGTAAATGATCTCTTCCATAAAAGTCATTCCTATCATATTGTGCCCATGTTATTTCTCATATATTTGCACTATATTCTTTTCATAATCTATATCAGCATCTAAACAATGTTGCAGTTCTGCGTTTTTTGTTTTTAATCGCACATTTTTTTGTCTTAATGCATTAATTCTCCTAAATCGTTTATGGGCTAATTGTTCGAGGTGTTCAAGTTTTCTTTTTAATTCTAATATTTGGCTCTTGTACTGTTGACATTGATTACAGTTGGATTTCTTGTCAATCAAACTTGAGGATACAAAAGTAGTTTTAGGTTTTGCTACAGATGTGGGGGGTTTAGGAGCAGTTTTAGGAGATAGGGGGAGAATGACCATTGTAGGGTAACGTCCCAAATTAGATGTTGGCTCCTGCAATAGAAACAAATATTATCAGGTTGATTCCATCCTATTAATATTATAAATGTAAAAGTTTGGATGGATGGATGTTTGTAACTCAATCATGCTGTGAGGACTGAACCAATTTGGCTGAAATTTGGCACTAGATAGATATAGTCTGGAATAGCACATAGGCCCATTGCTTCCTCCGTGTGGGTTAAGGTTTTTCAATTCCAGGAACTCTTTCATTTTCCAGGGTAAAATGTGTTAATCTTGGGTGTGAGCCATCTTAATTCCAAATTTCAGCCAAATCCGTTCATTATTTGTGGTGTGAAGGAGTAACAAATATATATACACACATATACAAAGTTTCACCTTTAGAATATTAGTGTGATAAAAAGAATGATATGAAACCTCTTACTATGCATTTGTTTTTCGTTCTATTTCAATATGAAAATCTATGAAATTAAAAATATTTAATAAATTCTGTTACAGTACACAAAAAAAATTACCTTTGGTAATTTTAATATTGGCACAGCCCAGTCTGTCAGTTTTCTATGCTTTGTATAAACATAGGGATTTGAAAAACATGCTGCTGTGAAATGCTCGGAGCAAACTGTATGGTGGGTTTTGGGAGTCCAATCAGGTTCACGACCCACAGCATCAATCCACTGGTCTAGAATTTTATTCTCAGTGGGAAATCTAAAATAATACATCAATGGAATGTTGAAAGAAAATATTTATAAAGGCTCATGTTTATTACTGTACACATGGCATTGCAAAAAATCTTGCACTTTATATGGTAACTGAAATGTTTATTGGATTTTCAAACATATAGGTTTGAAAATAGATCTTTGATCATGGTTTTGCAGTGTGTTGATAAGGCTGTTGTTGGCACTTTCAAGCCTTCATATTTAACGTATATATAAAACGCTGCAAGAATATTATATTGTTCATTTTATTGATACCAAACAACTTACTTATGGAAGCTTATGTATTTACCGTCGCTTCCTTTTATTCCACGGTGTGATTTACAGTTTTTTATTATACATGCCATCGCTGTCTTCAACAATTCTTTGGCAGTTTAAGCAACAATTAGGTACTCACAAGATTTCACATATTCCTATTATAATCATAATAAGATAATACCTATTACCTATTTAATAAATATTTTTGTTCTACTATTGGTTCAAGATTATTTTGAATTTTGAATGAAAAAAGTTTAGCTGGGCATAGACAGCAGTATATAGTGTATTATCTATGGCAGTACCCACCTTCCTGTCAAGTGTCAGTGTCGACAATGTCAAAGTCAGTGCTGCAAGACATGATCTATTCGGTAGGTAGGTAGAACTGCGACAAAAAATCGGTTGTTTTCGGTAGATTTTTTACAAAATATTATTTACTTATTGATGTCCGCGAATTCGATGGCGTGGATTGAGGTTTTTTGATTCCCGCGAAAATTATCTTACTTTCCGGGATAAAAAGTAGCCTATGTGGTAGTCAGACTACGCTGTCTCTGTGCCAAATTCCAGCCAAATCGGTTCAGTTTTTACGAAGTGATTAACAAACATCTATGCAGCCATCTAAACTTTCGCACTTATAATATTTTATTCATTCGGAATCGGTATTTCGGTACAGAGGAGTAAATTTCGGTACATCTACCGAAAAGGCGGTAGGTTTAGCATCACTGGTTAAAGTGTTACCCATAGATTAGGTACCTACCTACTAGAGATTATAAACTATAGAGCAGGTAGGTATTATAGTAATCACAGACCAGAAAAGATCTAACACCTGTCAAATGTCAATTGATGATAATTGTAAAAATCTAAAAATCATCAAAAAGCAAAAGCCAAGCAAATAAGAAAAGAAATGAAAACAAACGCGACATTATTTTATGTAAAACATTCGAGTGAAGTAGAAACTAAATAAAAAGCTAATGTGATTTATTTTATTTTAAGGCTCAATTGAATTTGAGCATGTTTTCGTGATTCTACAATATTAAGGTTAATAAAGTTTCATTGGTACCGCCAATCTAAGTTTAATCGCAACATGGCTATGAATTGCCTTCGTCAATTTACCAAAACTGTTGTTACTGTTCCCAAGTCGAGAATGGTAACCCATAGAACAATACAAACAAGTCAGCCAGCCAAAATTGGCATGATACCCATTGTGGTCGAACAGACGGGAAGAGGTGAGCGGGCATACGACATTTATTCAAGACTTTTACGTGAGCGGATTATTTGTCTAATGGGCCCGATAAATGACGAAATCAGTTCCCTGGTTGTTGCTCAACTATTATTCCTGCAATCTGAATCCAGTAAGAAACCTGTGCATCTCTACATCAACTCTCCCGGCGGTAATGTGACTGCTGGTCTCGGTATATACGATACCATGCAGTACATAACTCCGCCAGTAGCAACATGGTGTGTAGGTCAAGCTTGCAGTATGGCATCTTTGCTGCTTGCGGCTGGGGCTCCTGGGATGCGCCACGCTCTACCGAATTCCCGTATTATGATTCATCAACCGTCCGGCGGTGTTAGAGGTCAAGCAACTGATATTCAAATACAAGCTGAAGAGATTTTAAAACTGAAGGCGCAGATCAACAATCTTTATGTTCGTCACACGGGTTTGCCAGTGGAGAAGGTGCAAAACTCAATGGAGCGTGATTATTTCATGTCCCCAACAGAGGCTAAAGCGTTTGGTTTGATTGACAATATACTAGAGCACCCACCTTCTCATGTTATGGAAAATGAATCATCATCACCACCAGCAAGTCCGGCTACAGCAACTGCTACTGATTAGCTTCTTAGATAGTTTCAGTGAAGACTTGATATCAAAAATTCAAAACCACTTTTGATAAAGAAACCTTATTTTCATCAGCCAGAAAAATATTACAATTAATCAGAACAGTTGATCTTGATAGAGAACAGGATAGTTTTTTATAGAGAAGATTGTTAAATGTTGTTTATAAAGAACTACCAAGTTTCACAGGTGAATTTCTTATGATATAGACAACTATTTTAAGGAAAGACTATGACCTCAATATTTTCACTGATAAGTTCATTGATGGATAAGGTATAGTTGACTTGAAGGAGGTCAAATATTGTTGAATGAAAACTATCAAATGTACATAATATAAGAATGTTGGTTTTTGAAATCAAGTCTCCAATTTTTATAACAAATTAAATTTTATTGTAATGGGTAATGTATAGCAAAATATATGAGTTTAATTTTTTAATCTATTTTTTTTAATGTGATCGTGAACAATTGTAGTAATAAGAAACATTGGTGTACACAGGTAAAGTACATCGATGCAGGCCATAAAATATCCTTGTATAAAAGGATTCCTATTAACTGGTGGGGCCTGGTTATTAAACCACTGCCAGAGTCTCATCTGAAATGATTATAGAGATGTAAGGAAAATGATATAATACCAGGTTCAAAATGAATGTAGATTTTAGTAGCTTTATTGGTCCAAAAACATTGTGCCTACATTGTAAGTGTAGTGTGTTGGAAAAAATAACTTCAAATACAAAGTTATTTCTGCTGTTCTGTAACTCTCAGCATGGTAACTCTCTGTTTTTCCGGGATAAAAGTCTGTCACTCTCCAAGTCATCAACTAGATATCCATGCAAAAAATCACATTATAAGTAATTTATATTACTTTATGTACATATCTATACAACTACACAAATAAATAAAATTTAAGTGCCTGTTTGTAATATCAAAAGAACAGCTTTTTACTAACTGCATACGAAAGTAAATACGGCACTAATAACAAGAAAACAATTTTTAAATTTTTTGTCTTTGTCTTTGTTTGTTTGTTGGCGCTAATCTTGGGAACGGCTGGACCGATTTTGACGGGACTTTCACTGGTAGATAGCTGATATTATCGGGCGTAATATAGGCTACTTTTTTAACTGACTTTCGAAAAAGGAGGAGAAGGATTTGGTTATCGACATCTCCGTGATTTCATAACCGATTTGCGTGAATCTTTTTTTAATCGATACAAAACCTTTGCGAGATGCTCCCATAAAAACTTTAGGTTCTAACTCCTCAATCCTGATGCTGCAGGGGTGCTGCCCCCTAAACTGTAGAGATTTAGGAACTGTTGATTATGAATAGTTACTGTACTGGTTGTAATCAAGTAAAGACTACATCGTTGAATTTCAAGACCCCAACTTCTCAATCCTGATGCTACAGGGGTTCTGCCCATCTAAACTGTGGGGATTTAGGAACTGTTGACTGTGAGTTGAAGTCGCGGGCGTCCGCTAGTTACTATTATAATTCGCTTGACTCTTTTGCCCAATGACAACTCCTTCGGTAAATATACTAACGCTATATCATGCCACGGTAGCTTTGAGCACGGTAGGTATATTCTTAGAATCGTAATTCTCATGAACTATATTGCCGATAGGCAATCGCGTCTTTCTGAGAGTATTAAGCAAGTCTGAAATTATAAAGCAAGTACCTATTAAGTTTCATACTTTGAGTTCAGGAAGAAGTTGAGAATATTGAATACAAAGTATAACTTAATGAAAAGTTACAGCTTTTCAAAGCGTGTTTTCATTTCATACAAAACTTCCAGTGACGTTTTTGCCATTAATTTAAATCTAGGCGTTTTATTTTAAAACATTATAATTATGTTATATACGTTATTCTATTATTTTAAAATGTAAAGAAATACATATTTTTATGATGAAAATTACAATAGTACTCCCTTGTAAGTAAGTGTGCATTATTATGCAACTACAGAACCCTGTCTACACTGTGCGTGGCTTGACATACATTTGACCGTTTATCTTTAATTGGTTACAAAAGGGTTATTTTTAGTACACGTGCTAAACAATAGGAATGTGTACAAAAGTGTTTGTTTGTCTTTGTCTCAAGTCTCAACCGAGTTGATCGGTGTGAGCTTTTGGATGGGTGCAGACTTGTAAAGTTGTCTACGTGTAGGGGGATGTAGGCTTTTTATCTTGAAAAATAAATGTGTTCTGCGGGACATTTAAAACCTGTCTCCACGTAGACGAACTCGCGGGCAAAGCTAGTACTGGTTAAAAGCCTTTTCTTGATTATTCTCATCGCAGCTGTTAGGTTATCTATATATATAAAATTCAAAGTCCTGACTGACTGACTGACTGACTGACTGACTGAAATATCAACGCACAACCTAAACTACTGAAGTTAGAAACTTGAAATTTTTACAGTTGGTTCCTTTTATGACGTAAGCGCACACTAAGAAAGGATTATTGGAAATTCCACCCCTAAGGGGTTTAAATAGGGAATGGAAGTTTATCTAAAACTCCGTCATTTTTCAAGCTGTTTCCATCAAAGTTGGTATTTGAGCTTTCAGTTAAAAATAAAGAAGTACGTGTGTCACAGTTTTTGAAAATTCCACCCCAAAATCTAATTCCACGCGGACGAAGTCGCGGGGGCAAAAGCTAGTTTAGTTATACGTGTAGATCCTATCCGATCGAGTGTTTGAAGACTGAAGAGTTTCATTAGCATTGCATTGCATTAAACAAGGTCAATCTCAGCGAGAACACGAATGTAGGTTGTTACATTCAGCAACAGCGCTTATGAGTGTTGCCGTTGAGTCCTTTCATTATCTGTGAAAAGGCTTGAGGCTTTGGGTGTCCGCGCTTGCGTGGCCCCCGGGTCGATATATGCTGACGTCAGCAGAAGTTCGGCTTCAGTCACTCGCCGGTGGCCGCAGTGGAATCATGTGGCTACAATGCTTCGCTGCGACGGTGTTGATTGCCGCCGTCGCGTCGCGCGAAGTCTTCACCAACTCGTTCCTGGTGCGGTTCAAGAGGTCCCTGGGCCGCGACGAAGCGCACGAGGTCGCGCTCCGCCACGGCTTCGACAACCTGGGCCCGGTAAGCAGCCACGTGAGGATGTGTAAACATAACCATAAGCTCTGCTATATTTGTGAGCGTAGGTAACATGATTTCGGAAATTGATAAACGCGCTACATTCGGCTACAAACTAATTCGAATTCATCGACGTTGATGTCGGATTCAGATTAGGTACCTACCTATACTTATGTTGGACCTATGTTGCCTTATTTCGGATTTATAAGTTTCTCTGAACAAAAGTTGATCCGTTGATTGCGTTTACCAGTTAATGAATTGTCATCACCGAGTACCTACCTAGTTACGGGATTAAAGAACTGTTCAATTCGATGAAATACATATAAATATGAATTTCTCAGTAGATTTCACTTCATAAGTGTCTAGATATTCTATTAAATACCGAAACCAACCTTTTATTGTCCACTCGAAAAATAGGATTTTTTTAAGATTTTTTTTGTCTATTTCTCATTTTAGAATGGAGAAAGCTTACGAGCTTAGGTATACCTACTTGGTATAATTAACCGGTCAAATGCTAGTCGGACTCACATAAGAAGGGTTCCGGTACCAAAAAACGCCGAAAGAACACGTTTTTGGTAGGGTAGTAATTTTTAATTTATTTTTATTAACCTACTAGCTGTAACAATAGCGGCAACAGAAATACCTACACATTTTCTGAAAAATTCTACTATCTACCATTACGGATCATGAGATACAGCCCTCTGACAGGCAGACGGACGGACGGACGGACGGACGGCGGGGGCGGCTGTAATAAGGTCCCATTAGTTACTCTTCGGGTACGGAATCCAAAAAATGAGTGCTAAATAAATTTTTCCTGGGTAGCCAGGTAACATTATAGCACCTACATCACTACATACCTACCTTACGATCTATTCTATACTAGGATGTCTGCATGGATTAAAATTTTCAATTCCCGCGGGAACTCTTTAATTTTTCGGGATAAAATATCTCCATTGCTTTCAGCCAAATCGATTCATTGTTGTGGCGTGCAGGAGTAACAAACATCAATCCATTCCATCCATCCTTATAAACTTTCGCATAATTATAATATTAGTATCTACCCAGGGTAGGTATGTACCTATATGATAATAATAAATTTTAATTTCTCAAAAGTTTTCACCGACGATTGTATTTTAAAACTTGTAAATAAAAATCCAAACATAAGTGGAAAATGCTTAAAGAAGTTTGAAGTATTTTGCTTCTCTCTCCTTATCTCCAATAAATACGGAACTTTTTCAATTAGAAGATTTCGTAGAAGGCTACATGATATTTTGTATATCGACCTACACTATGTACCTACCCACCTATATACCTACCACCTACGCCGTGTAGGTGGTAGGTATATAGGTGGGTTATTCATACATCTATATTTCATACATCTATAAAATTACATACATAGTATAGGTACTTAAAAGAAAATGGTTTTCATGCGACGATAGCGCTACACAAAAGTATGACTGTGTCGCAACTCGCAATCTGAACATTTGAATAATGGCTTCGGATAAGCCTTTTACATTTCACCCGCGATACTAGATAACTATATCATCGAAGCCCGGATAGGATTGCTTAATTTGTTTCGTTGTGGGTCTAGTCTGTACCAATTTCGTTAAACACAGCATTTTTAGCAAAACTATTATTGTGTGTGTGCGTGCGTGCATGCGTGCGTGCGTGTGTGCGTGTGTGTGTGTGGCCACGGCTACGCCGCCGTGTCGCTGTACAAAGCATTTAGTACGAGTTTTCACAACTCGACAACGTTCATCATCAAACATTAAAACAGAACTTCAAAGTACAACCGATTTTTAATTCGAAATTCTCTCTCGCTTGCTTGTGTGTGTGTGTGTGTGTGTGTGTGTGTGTGTATATGTGTGAGTGTGTGTGTGTATGCTCAGCCAAATCGGTTTATTCGTTGTGGCCTGAAGGAGTAACAAACATACACGCACGCGTACCCACACAAGCGTGTGCTGTGTAATGTAGGCCAACATTTTGCTCTCATAACTAACATAATAAAACATAAGTCAAGACTCTACCACCCGCTCGGAAAACAGATTCTGCTGAGAAGAATACCTATCGCTGAATAAGCTCCGGTAGAATAATACCTACATTCAATTGACGCGGAATGAATGCAAGAGTACTTCTCATCAATAGGCAGGCTTAACTGCCTCCGATTACATCTGATACCGTGGAGCCGATAACAGTATACCCCTGACATTGATAAAGGTGTGTTCGTGTAGAAATGCGGGTAGGTTCAACGGACATACGTGTTCCGTGGTGGCTTTTTTCTATTTTTAGCAAAGATCTCTTTGTATATTTATTCATACAGTGGCCTTGTAATGTGTAATGGAAGAGTCCGTCTTAAGGCTAGGTTAATAATTACGAATTTAGAATATCTGATTGACTTAGGTCTAGTCTTACTTGGCCACGCCGTGTCACCGAACAAAGCATTTAGTACGAGTTTGCACAACTCGATAACGATCATCATCCTACATCGAAACAAAACTTCAAAGTAAAAAAAAAAAAAAAAAATCTCTTGTTTAAGTTCTTTCTCGCTTGCTTAAAAACAAAGGAATTTGAATTTGAAAATAACTCTACAGATACCAATGTATTCAATGAGTAGCTACGATGCCACGTTTCCGGCCAGGGAACAATAAACTGTCATTGCCCTTCAAGTTTACCACAAATCCATATTAAACGATGTTTTCGCTAAGCAACAAAATATGTTGTGCATTCTGCTCAACAAGTAGCACAACATATTGAGCGGAGATGCGAAAGTTTTGCCAAATTATTGTTATTTAGTGAATAGTGAGCGCTTATTTCTTGTTTAGTGAATAAATTCTCCGTTACATCAGGTAAGGTCGCTGCCAAGCGTCAGCCTATTATCGAAAAAATAAATAAAAGTAAATCAATAAAATTTAAACTAGTTAACTAGGTAGTATATTTCACATGTTCCTTGGTCACTGGGTATTTGGGTAACCTATATGTAGTGACCTACTTAGATGACGGTTCCACATCCCGACGGGAATTGTAACTTTAGAAGAGCGTCTAATATTTTTTGCGTTTACTTCAGCTTTAGCTTTCATTTTCATAAACGGGTGATTGGAAAATCTAAAAATATCAAAAAATACTCTTTGTGTTGTATAAAAAGGCAGTCAAAAAATGACACTTTTCTAGCAATTAATGTAAAAGTTTCAGTCTAGTAGTAGAAGCTTAGTACTTTTGCGGAAAATTTTTCAGTATTAAATTAATTAGTGATCGGTATTCTCGCCGATAATAACTATACTAAAAATATATAGTTAATATGACATGGAGACTCGAGCGCTTTTGAAGAACTTCCAAAAATGGCAATCAAGTCTAGCGGGGGTCCAAGAACTGGCAGCTACCTTGATCAAAAATTAATTTAACCATCCAAAAGAGGAACACATCTTGAGTACTAATTATTATAATGCACTGCTGCAGTGGCATCGATGTTTTAGATTTAATTTGGTTCTGATTTTAGAAGTAATTTAGTTTTAAATAGCTCAAATGCTAAATGTTATCCTAGATAGGTACTCAGGTATACCTATTACCTACCTACTCTTTTCTATTAAAGTAATAATGCCTTTCAGATACCTCTATTCATAAATAATATCATCGAAGGCTTTATAAAAGAACATAATAGCGCAGTAATATGAGAGCCAGATAATTGGCCAATTTCAACTTCTTTCTTCATGAGAGGGGGCTGAAAATGTTATTGAAAATGTATTTCTCATAATACCCACCTACTTTTAACTGAAGTGGTAGTACTTTTGCAACTACCTAAAGATACGAAATTTAATGGATTAAGAAATTCCTCTGTAATCATTTTATTATTACTCAACTACGATAAAGCCAAAAGAAAGAAACATTTCGAGCATCGACAGTCGAAACACAATTAATGCTTACAATATTAACCTAAAAGTCCTTGTTTTAGGTAGAGTCGTGTATTGTAATAATTATTTTTTTCGTAAAGTTTACGCTTCTGATGCTGGCTATAGATTTTACATGACGACAATTTAAGTTTGATTAATAATTCGATACACGAAATCAATCATTGTTGTCGAGAATAAACTTGTACTAAACCTAATAATGAAAATGCATCTAAAACCTAATAATGGGAAGCGCAGTGTTGGCAGACTACTAGGTGGACCGACGACATCAAACGAGTCGCTGGGAGCTGCAGGGTATAGGCAAAGCAAGACCGAGATCTGTGGAAGTCCATGCAAGAGACCTCTGTTCAGCAGTGGACGTTTATCGCTTGATGAAGAAGAAAAAAAGAAACCTTATAATTGTGCAAGAAGTTTGCACTTTTTCGATTTTATACAAAGTTTATTAGAAGAAATTTAAATGTAAAATGTCCTTATACTTGCAGTTAGTTAAGTAGTTGAAAATAGTAGCAAACTTAGCCAATTTAAAAGTTTTGCAGACATGTCAACAACGTGTATGCACTATGTAAAAGACTATGTACGTAGTTGCTTATAAACTTGCTTGGCTACATGAGATGTTATCGGAACAAAGTTTTTCTGTTTTATGTAGGCACAAGTACATAGATGTGGGAAAATAAGTCTTGATTGTTATCATAAGAGGACCTAGGTAGTGAAATTTAGAGCGTATATTTTATTTTTTAAAAAAGATTGAAAATGATAAAATTAAGTTAAAATTAAAACTAAGTAAATTGAATTAAAATTAATGTTTAACCTACATGGAGTCGAGTTTGGGACTGTCTTTGCCATGTCCAACGATCCCGCGGCTCGGCGACGCGACGCGGGAGGTCTCTTTGCTGGAACGCTGTGTCAGTTCTTGCGCAATGCTACCTACCGCGTGAACACCGCTTGTTGTGTGGAGCCAGTGGCGTAACTACAGGGTGGCAAGACGGCAAAATGCCACGGGCCCCCCAGCCGGAAGAGCCTATCTCATTAGTTGAGCTTCTTTATATTGGGGGAGGGAGGGCCGCATCCGATGAATTTGCCACGGGCCTCAAACGGTATAGTTACGCCACTGTGTGGAGCCCTAGGATCTTTACACATAACTAGGTATATGAGTATCGTGTACTACGTAACGACGCGTGATAAAGATAAAATTGATCGAGCAGAATGAGTTATCCGAGTCTTTGGCTCTACGTATCTGTTATCTGTGTGTCTGTCTGTTACCTCGTAGCTTCATAACGAATCGACCGTTTTTGATGCTCAACCGTTTGGAGATCATCAGCTCATTTCCTACTTAATTAATAGGTTTTACAAACTTTCACTGGTGCGATTCATTTGAAAGTTGTACCCTTACTTCGGATTATTTCCAAGACATGGAAATCTTGTACTGATGCTGCAGGATCAAGTGGTCTGCGGGATCCCAACTCCTTAGCAACTTACAGCAGATATAATGTGTTTGGTCAATCGACAAGTAGGATCTGATGATGGAGTACTGGGTATCATAGGATATCAGATATATCGTACATATAGTCCGGCGATAGATTCACAGGTCAGCGTGTTTTAAATTTTCATTGTACACTTGTCTAGCGGCCCGCTCCGGCTTCGCACGGGTATAAAATATATAGCCTGTCATTCACTGTTAATGGTTGTTATTATACATATAAACCTTCCTCTTCAATCACTCTATCTATTAAAATAACCGGTCAAGTGCGAGTCATACTCGCGCACTGAGGGTTCCGAAACTATTGACCAATGTATTAATTAGGTACCTACTAATGACCTTCTAAACGTCAAAAAGAATCAAACGAGTCGAAACTCGATGGGGTTACGTCGTTTCATTACAGAGTTCCCATAAACGCCTTTCGGCTTCATCATCAGAGCCTGCATATCATTTAGGACTAGAGAACTTGTCAAGACGAATTAAAAAGCCCAAACTCGATGGGGTTGTGTAGTTTTCTCACAGAGTCCCCAATCCATCTTTCATCACATTATTTGTCTCGTTGGTCTAGTGGATGTTCTACTGCAGATGACAAGGTTCCATTATATCTGTACCTCAGAGAGCATATAAAGACGTTGGCTTTACACCTAATCTCTCTCTCTGATTTCCGTATCATTGAACTATGAATTGCCTATTACTACTATATTATTTTGGGGTTGACACAATATTTTGATAATACAAAATTATAAAAACAATTTAATTTATTCATTAAGTTTATCTTACCTATAAAAAATGTGAGTAGGAGATACAAACTTTGGAATTAAAGTGACCTAACTCAAAAATTGCAATTTGTGGGAAATGAGCAAGACTTCAAAAAAGTAGTGTTGAGTAAAATTGAATGTATCTCTGCCAATAAAAAAGTTAATTATCTTAATACTTAATCATCTTATATGTATGGATTGGTAATACATATTATATTAAATGTTAAATACATTTTACAACAACAGAAATTACAGGAATTTTGAGTTAAATCACATTAATTCTAAAGGTGATATATAAACATAGCAAAGGTTGACATTGAGCTTACCACACAGTGATTTGAAAATAATGCCTCAGCATATCAGTTTAATAACATTTCTTTGACTGCAATTGGCACCAATAGGCATTCAACATTTTATCCTAAAAATATATAATGTCTCAAGGTAAACACAGAATGTATATGAGCTTGTGACACAATCCTAAAAGTTGTAGGTTCTCTGGGTTGTGTGGAGGTACAGATATATGTATGGATTCTTCATAATCAATATTATCCATACTCAAGGAACCAAATATCAACAACAAAAAATTGACATTGTGCTGCATTTACTTCTGAATATATTATCTCTTCTAGCAGCAATCCAACATGCAGTGCAAACTCTAGTAATAGTCTGGTAATCTGGTAACCTGAAATAAAAATAATTATTGTTAAAATAATATAAGTAACTGGTAAATTGGCAAGCTAAGACAAACAACTCTTAACAAATCCTACATCAAACTTTTCAACGAGACAAGTCAGGACATGTTAACTTGTCATCGTACTAAAGTCTCCTATAAGTGTGGGGAGCGCACTTGCAATTAGCTGGCAGCAAAAGTAGAATGTGCTTCTATTTTTTCTATTGTCAAATGATTATTTAACTGGCCTGTCCAAAAAATTATAATGCACGCCAGTTTTGCAAGTTACTTAACAAATGCCTTTGCATAAATTAGGCTTATCTCTGATTATATTATGATATACTAGCTGATGCCCGCGACTTCGTCCGCGTGGATTTAGTTTTTTAATTCCAGCGGGAACTCTTTGATTTTTCGGGATAAAAAGTAGCCTATGTCACTCTCCGGCCCGAAAATTACCCCTATGCAAAAAATCACAGCAAGCCGTTGCTCTGTTGCTGCGTGATTGAAGGACAAACCAACAAACCAACAAACACACTTTCGCATTTATAATATTAGTAGGGATTAGTAGGGATTGTTGTACAACACATAAATTATCTATACTTCTATATAATATTGACATGAAGAATACCTATTTAAATAAACTTGTTGAAAGAATGTTTATAATGGTATGGGACAAAATTTAGGTAGCATTATTACTAATTAAAACAGTAACAATAACAAGCTAGTTTTAACTCGGTCTTAAGTCTGAGACTGTCTTCTATAGATAGGCATTTCTATAGTTACATGATTGCATGAATTTGGGAGTTGTAGTTTGAGTTTCCCTTTCTAATGCTTCTTTGCGAGAGATTAAAATAAATAAGTAGGTAGGTACTCACCGACATTGGTGATGACGTATTATCCATTGGCGATGGAGTATTGTCCATTTTGATAATGGGTTTAATTCACAAAGTTAGGTGTATGCATTAAGTCTCTGTCTCGAATACGAAGTTCACCTCCATACAAAGTTAAAAGAAAACACTGATTCAGTACTAATATTGTAAAATGTAATATAACTATCCCACATATAAAACAAGAAATCAAATGTTATTTGTCTCCAAGAGAATATAAACCATTTAGTATGCTTATTTGTGCAAACTACTATTGAACTTTTGTTTGTTTGAATTTGGCTTTGAAAGTTTGAATTTTGAACCAACTTTGAACACCGTAGACAGCTGTCTACGCCTCTATGAAATCTATGCTATGATTAATACCTACTGGACTGGCTGTCTCTGCAGGTACCTACCTACCTAGACCTACCTACCAATGATTAGATACCTTAATAGTTATGAATCAATTTGAAGCACCACATTTGACATACGAGTGTCTCTGGAACTAATAATATTGCAAATGGTGCACCGACCGCCATAATTTTATTAACTAATATAAATAGTGAATAAGTAATAGTGGAGAAATAAATTAAAAGTAATTGCATTTATCAATGCAGTGTCGCTAACTTTGTTATACCTATACAAAAGTTAGCAACAAATCAATACTTTCAACTTGAAATTTTATAATTTTTGAGTAGGATTTTATTTTGATTTTAGTAGTAGTTGAAAAGAGTTCGTTTATGTATTTATTTTTAATTGTCTATTTAATGTTGTCATGTTTGTCACTTTAGCTTTTTTCTCTTCTCGATTAAGAATGTAACTTTATAAAAATTTAGTAATAAATTAATTTAACAAATAATATGTTTTCCTGTACATAATATAAAATATCCAAGGCCTCCTACCTTAACATGGTAGCAGAGCTTTTGAAAATACATCGAAAACAATTTTATGGAAATGGAAAGGTAAGAGGAAGTTGAGATAGTACTCAAAAACAATTGAAAGAGGTGGAGGAAAATAATTTATAAAAATGGATAGCAACAAAGAGGAATTTAAAATACCTACGTTTGATGGAACAAATTACGATTTGTGGAGATTTAGGTTGAAGCTATTTTTAAAGCTCAAAAAATGCGAAGAGGCTATTTTAAACGAGGAAGTCAAAACAGAAATTGATTTGAAAGCACAGAACTATATAGTCAATAGTATCAGTAACTCACAGCTTCATATTATAATAGCAGAAAATACAGCTTACAAAATGCTTAAAAAATTGGACGACATGTATTTAGTTAAAGATTGCGCTAACAAGCTATTAATAAAAAGAAAATTACTCGATACAAAGTTTAAGGAAGGAGATCCTATTGAGTTTTTCCAAACTTTTGAGAAACTAATAAATGAATTGAAAATTGCCGGAGAAATAATCTCTGAAGAAGACAAGCTCAATTATTTATTGTTAACGTTACCAGAAAAATTTTCGCATATAGTAAACATTGTAGACGCACTGCCTAAATCAGGACAAACTGTTGAATATGTTAAATCAAAATTAATACTCGAGTTTAAGAAAAACGAATCTGAATATCAACAAGCATTCAATAGTTATCATGGGAATTATTCACGATATCAACGTGGACAATATTACAGAAGACAAAATTTTTCACCAAGGGGAAGAACACAGTATACAAGAGGATATAATAATGAACAAACAAGAGGACAAAATTACTCAAGATACACATATCGAGGAAGAAGATCTCCAAGATATACAAGAAACTTTCGAGAACACTACAATAGAGGAGATAAAGATCAAAACGAAGATGCATTTATTGTTGAAGTAATGCATTCTACAGATGATCAAACAATGACAAACTGGCTTCTAGACAGTGGATGTACTCACCATATCATTAACGATGAAAAGTTTTTTTGTGAGTATCAAAGCTTAGAAAGTCCAATCAATATTAAGGTAGGTGACGGTTATCCGTTAAAATCAGACAAAATAGGAAAAATAATTATTAATTTACAGGTAAATAACAAAGTACGAAAGATTAAAATTGAAAATGTTTATTTTGTCCCGGGAATGAAAAGAAATCTTTTAAGTGTATCATCTATTGTAAACAAAGGAAATACAGTTATATTTAAAAATCAGGTAGCGCTTATATATAATCCACAAAATAATTTAATAGCAGTATCTAGGAAGATAAATAATTTGTATGAACTTGAAGGTCAGATTGTAATTAATGATAGAAATGCGTATAATATAAATGAACAGGTTACATCAATGAAAGAAAAAGAGAAATGGCATCGAATATTAGGTCACGTAAATTTTACTAAATTAAAAACTATGTGTAGGTATAAACTTTTAGATGGTTTACCGGAAGTACTAAATGAAGGTTTCATTCAATGTGAAATTTGTTTGCAAAATAAAATGACAAATTTACCTTTTGAAAATAATCGGAGAAGGGCAACAGAAATTTTAGAAATTATACATACGGATGTAAACGGCCCGATTACTCCAGTAGGTTATGGTGATCAAAGATATTTTGTAACTTTCATAGATGATTACAGCAGATATGCAGTTGTATGTGTAATCAAGAATAAAAGCGATGTATTTGATTGCTTCAGAATGTACGCGAATGCAGTTCAAAATCAGACAGGAAAGCGAATAAAGATAATTAGGTGCGATAATGGTTCTGAATATGTGAATAGAGATTTTTATGAATTTGCAAAACAAAATGGTATTTATTTAAAACCAGGACCACCCTATACTCATCAATTAAATGGAGTTGCTGAAAGATATAACAGAACAGTAATGGATCGAGCTAGATGTTTGATGACGGAAGCCAATTTGGAGAAAAAATATTGGCCTGAATGCGTATTAACTGCTACATATTTAGGAAATAGAATACTTACAGATACAAAAGAAAAGAAAAGTCCCTTTGAAATATTCTTTAACAGAAAACCAGACATAAAAAATTTAAAAATTTATGGAAGTAAATGCTTTGTAAAAATACCTGAAGAAAAAAGAACGTCAAAATTTAATCCAAAAGGAATGAAAGGTATTTTAGTAGGTTATACGGATTCTGGGTATAAAATTCTAATAGAAAATAAAATAGTTATAAGTCGTCATGTTATCTTTATAAACCCTGAAGCAGAAGTAGTTAGATTTCGAATGACAGATGAAGAAGAGAAATTTGAAGAAAAGAACATTAATGAAGACGCTAATAAATATGAAATAAAGAATAATGAAAATAATGAAGTAAGGGATTTGTGTGATGATCAAAATGAAAAATTTTATGACACTATTGAAGATGAAGAAGATATGAGAAAGAAAGTTAGTATTGAGGAGGTGAGCGGACAAAATCGTCCGAAAAGAGAAAGAAGATTGCCTAAAAAATTGGATGATCATGTAGTATATGTTAACGTTTGTGATGCTGGTATACCTGAAACTTATGAAGAAGCTATAAACAGTTCAGAATCAAAGAAGTGGAAGAATGCAATGGATGACGAGATAAATAGTTTGAAACAAAATGAAACATGGGAAATTGTTGATGAACCAAATGATAAAAATATAATTGAAGTTAAATGGATCTTTAGAATAAAATCAAATGGAAGATATAAAGCACGTGTTGTGGCGAGAGGTTTTCAGCAAATTTTTGATGAAAATGAAGAAATATATTCACCTGTTGCTAGAATGACAACAATGAAAGTTTTAATGTCGATTGCATGTGTCAGAGGTTGGCATATAGAGAGTATGGATGTAGAAACAGCTTTTTTAAATGGAATTATTAAATCTGAAGTTTATATTTATCCTCCAGATGGTTATGAAATTGGAGATAATAAAGTTTGTAAGCTAAGAAAAGCTTTATATGGATTGAGAGAGAGTCCAAGAGATTGGTATGAATGCTATAATGAGTTTATGATGAGCATCAATTTCAAAAGATCGAACTATGATTATTGTTTGTATACAGGATGTATCGATAATGAAAAAGTCTATATTTGTTTATATGTGGATGATATATTAGTTTGTGCAGAAAATGAGCATACAATTAAAAAGGTTAAGCAAATGCTCAGTAATAGATTTCGTATGAAAGATTTAGGAAAAGTGACACAATATTTAGGAATTGATATTGATTATAAACCGGAATTAAAGAAAATGACTTTGAGTCAAAGCAAGTACATAGAAAGTTTGGCAGAAAAATATAAAATAAAGGATTCTAAGAAATATGAAACACCAATGGAACAGAATTTATCTATTGACTCTGGAGAACTAAATAATGATAATCTGAAGTATAGAAATTTGATTGGAGCTCTTTTATACATAGCTAGTGGAACCCGACCAGATATTTCGTATAGTGTGAATTACCTTAGTCGTTTTCAAAATACTTATGGTGAAACACATTATAAATATGCATTACGAGTCTTGAAATATTTATATTACACTCGTGATTTAATGCTAAACTATAATTCAGAATATGATGAATGTTTTGATGCTTTTGCTGATGCTGACTGGGCAGCTGATAAAAATGATCGCAAATCAACAACTGGAATATTTTTAAGAGTATATAATAATCCAGTGTTGTGGAAAACACAGAAACAGAAAATTGTTTCGCGCGCATCAACTCACGCTGAATATTATGCATTGGCTGATTGCGTTACTGAAGTTTTACCAGTAATAGGTGTGCTTAATGATTTAGATATTGATATTAAAAAACCAATTAAAATATATGAAGATAATAGTGGTGCCATAGCTCTTTCTAAATATGGTAAATTTTGTAAAAATTCTAAGCATATTGATGTGAGCTATCATTTTATAACTGATTACGAGAAAAAAGGTGTTATATGTGTAACAAAAGTAAACACTGCTGATCAATTAGCTGATATTCTAACTAAGGCGTTAGGTAAAAATAAATTTCAAAACTTAAGATATTTAATTAATGTTTATTGAGTATAGAATTTGAATTTTTTATTTTGTTATGTTGATTATAGTTGAAATGTGAATGTTTATGTTAAATATGCTAAGTTATTATTGAATGAATAGATAAATGATTAACTGTTATAATTAATTAACATATTTTAGAAATACAAAAACTCAAGGAGGTGTGAAAAGAGTTCGTTTATGTATTTATTTTTAATTGTCTATTTAATGTTGTCATGTTTGTCACTTTAGCTTTTTTCTCTTCTCGATTAAGAATGTAACTTTATAAAAATTTAGTAATAAATTAATTTAACAAATAATATGTTTTCCTGTACATAATATAAAATATCCAAGGCCTCCTACCTTAACAGTAGTGAGTAATATTTTATTTATTAGAATGACATACTTAAATCTGTAACATAAAAAGTAAAATCTTATGGGTAGGGAATGCGTGTATGTACTACTGTACTAATAGTACTAGAATTTACTAAATGACATACAGCACAGCACAGACAGCAGCCTGTCCACTGTTAATCATAGATTAATTCTAGAGGTCAGTGTAAAAAAGTTGTAATAATAATCTGTAGTAGAAAAAAAAGCTATTAGTGTTCTGTGAATCTGTAGTTGTGACAAGTGACATGTGGACGTGACGCGTTAAAAAGTTAAGCTTTGAACAAACTAACGGACACGTAAGCCGCGGCTGGATAGTAAATTCCATTGAACTTTAGACACTATATCGGGCGTAGTCGCGAACGTAACCTTTGGCGATCCTTGAGCGTTCGGATGTCCGATAGAAATATGGGCCTGCTGATCTCAAACGACTGTGCACACTTATCAGTCGCAGCTATAGTCGCGGCATCCGATAGTTTGTTTTAGCCTTAGCGTTGCAATTAATTTAAAAGCCATAGTAAGTTATCGTTTTTTTTTTTGTTTTTTTTACTGTTTTAGGTACTATTAATGGTTTAGAGGTATCAAAATCTCCGTAATTTGCAAGATTTTAATACTGGTGTTTGTAAAATATAACGGGACTTACTATGAAACTAAGAATTAGGTGTGGAAAGAAACGATTTTTGGAAGATGTCCCTTAATTTGTTTTAATAGTGAGAAAGCCGTGGTTTTAAAGCTGTAACTTTTCACTGAGTTAAGCTATAAGCTTGATATTCTTAAAACACTACGAGACCATTGAACTTTATATTCAGTATAAATTTCGACTTAGTATCATAAGCCGTTTTCGAGAAAAACGGTGGTGACACACTGACAGACAGACGGACAACGGAGTGATCCTATAAGGGTTCCGAAGTTTTTTTTCGGAACCCTAAAAACCGCATCAAAATCCGTTGCGTAGTTTTAAAGATTTAAGCATACATAGGGACAGAGAAAGCGATTTTGTTTTATACTATGTAGTGATATACCTACCTATTTCGTAGCTAAAGCAAGTTCAAGGCCGAAGCTAAATGCTAACGTTGTAGTTAGTTTCAACAATACTAGGGGCATTCCGCAGTAAACTGCGGAGCTACAAGTAAATGGTGTAACTCTTTGAAGGGCCTAAATTCAGAGATTACGAAGGGATAAGAGTTACGTGATAGAAAGAGAGAAAAGTCTAGCTGAATAAGACGGTAGGTAAGTAGCACTGTGTCAACTTGCACTTTATTGTATGGTAAGAAGAGTCGCTATTTATTTAAATCATTTTGCGGGGTGAATCTTCTGTACCTTCACGTACAAGTTCTTTCATTTCACGAAGGCTCGTGGCTCATGGGTGTGTGTGTGGTATCTTATAAGTGTGAACGAGAGCTTGTTCGCGCCTGACCGCTCCCACCTAGGCTCCTGACAGGCACGCACACTTACGCAATGTTCATGTATACGACGTAACTACAAGTAAAGCACCCGCAACTACGCGAGATAATCGTACTATACGCCAATTTGTAAGCCCGTTTAAAAGTCAAGTTGATGACCGATTTTGACCATAGTAGGCACAAGTGGTAGGTACAATTTACTATGATCAGCAAGGTTTAATACACGCTGTTTTAATGGTTGTTTTCCTGCAGTGAAATGATTTAGCCATAGAAGTAGTAGGTATCGTTTTGTGAAAAAATCTATTAAAATCACAAATGTAGTAAATTGGTCAGTAAGATTCGAACATTAGTAAGTGATAGGCACAGAGACATATTCCCTCCCGGAATCAGATATAGACTACCCTACATCTTACTTATCTCAGGAATCTAAAGATTGCTAAGTCTTTAGCGACACAACATAATATAATTATAGTAAGTAGGTATATAATCAGGGAGACAAATTGGGTACAATGTAAGTATATCGCAAGCCCATTTTCTATGTTATCAAAGACGTCACAGTGACGTCGCCGTCGCCACGAGCGCGGCGTTCATTCAGACTTGTTTGTTCTGTAATTTATTATTGAAACGACCTCTATCCCCCAAGGAGCAGTCACTACGATTATCACGTTATGATGAGCTCGTGATGTGCGTGGGCTAGCTTACTTAAATCTCGAAGTATCAGGTTAAAAATATTGAGGGAAACCCACTCACTTTTATGGAAATTATTGGTCAAAATCAATAGCCTAAGCACGAACATTTTAACTTTCGAATAGTAAAGTTAATGCCAATGTATGAAAATGACAGGAGTGCTCCTATCATTTTCATACATTGGCGTTAACTTCATCTTTACGATTCGAAAGTTAGAATGTTCGTGCTTAGGCTACAGGGCTTGCCAAGCAAAGCTCTTTTAGAATGAGATTCTAATAATATGTAAAATGTATTCGTTTTATTTGTGAAAAGCACGCAAATTAGCCGTTAGGAGTTGTAATTTTGAACTGAGAACGCTAGGGTGCTAAAGTGTTCGAATGACGGGTTCGCACCGGAAAACACAGTGTTGAGAAACCCCAAGAATGATATTAAACAAGTTGCTAGCAGCCGCTGGACATAAGTGGCACAAAATTGAGTTCTGTGGCGACATGAGGACTAAGAGCCGATTTCACCAACATAAAATAAATCTTATCCGATTGTAGAAAAAAAAGGTTTTACTTTAGTAGCTTCTAGGGCTTAGAGGCTAAAGTAAAGGCATAGCTTAGTGTAGGAGATTTAGTCGTGATTTAGTTCCCCTATGCTAGGCTTTAATGACACACTTTTAGAGCATGAGAAGTGAAAAAGTTCAAAGCACTTGGCCCAAGTACAGCTACAAAATGAAATGAAATGAATGAAATGAAAATTTATTTATAAAATAAAGTCAGTTACAAATGTATCAGGAGTCCCGATTTAAGTTATAGATAACCTGTATCCCGGGAAACCTGCTCTTCCTCCGTCGTTTATGTAGATATATATATATATATGTCGGAGCGAGCGAACTCCGGGTAGTCATCGAGGGCAATCTTAGGCTAGTTCATTTATTGTTCTGAGCTTTTGTGGGCAATGGAAACACGAGAGACAAACACAGTCATTATAACGATTTCACTAAAACTTGTTAAACAATATTGTTCGCACTAATCACTCGATTGTCCAATTTATAATCTACGTTTTAAAGTCTTTGTCTAGATTTAGTTAAGAGAGCGGATACGAGTCCGTGGGTCGCGCTTAATCGCTTCCTAGGCAAGTATTTGACTCCCAGGCTCACGCTCTACTCATCTTAGAGGAATCCAAACCAACCCTCGGCCACGTACGATGGCATACTAATCACGTCACCGTCGCTCTGCTTTGAAACAATGATCCTGTTGTAACATAAACAATCGCATTCCCCATATTTGGGCGAGGTGCGAACTAACTCCGGCGCCACGCGCCGACATATATATATGTGTGTGTGTGTGTGTGTGTGTGTGTGTGTGTGTGTGTGTGTGTGTGTGTGTGTGTGTGTGTGTGTGTGTGTGTGTGTGTGTGTGTGTGTGTGTGTGTGTCCGTAGGTGTACTGATTATGTTAGAGTAGATTGATGATAGGTACTACTTTGGGTTAAATTATAAAAATAGAAATGGAAATTAAAAGAAAGCAATTAGGTTTGCAATTCATAAAGTTTTTCTGTTTCGTTGTAGTTTAAGTTATTTAACCAATTAATTAATTTTTGTTTAAATTCGAACAATTTCATATCATGTATATTTAAAATTTTATTTATATTGTTATATAAATAGGGCGACTTAGTTTTGTACTGTCTACTTGCAAAATTAGTATTACAGGGGAATGTCTTTATGACCGCATAGTTACGTCTCTTATTTTGAAGAGATTGGTTGTAAGGTGACGTACGGTGCACCCGAACTATCGTTTGCAGAATGTATAGCTGCCTTATGGTTAATATTTTAGCAGAAGTATATAAACTATGTGTTGGATATCTGTACGGTCTGAAATACATTACCTTCAGAAGGGACCTTTGTGCTCTTTCTAACTGGATTAGTTGGGTCTTACATGCGCCACCCCAGGCGGGAAAGCTACAAAACGCCGCTTGCCACGCGCTACGCTATACTACTGTGTGTGTACGTATCTACCTATAGGAATCGGTGTTTTTTTTTAAATCTATTTTTTTCTTTTTTTTTTTTTTGAATCGGTGTTTGTTGTTCGTGATTCATTGTGTACTCAAAAATTGGCAACCCACCATTTCCGAGATGAGTGGCATTTGTAATTTCATTTGAATGCTGAGATCTATAGAGAATGCACTGACTTAGCTCAGACTCAAGATAAAGGTTAAAACGAGACACAAATATGCACTGACATAAAGTCTCGTTTTAACTCTGTCTTGAGTCTGAGCTGAGTGAGAGTGCGGTCTATAGATTTCAGCCTAAGTGTAACCTATTCACAAAGTTTTCGTTAAAATGTTTTACACCCTGTATATTTTTCCATATCTTATCTCCGTGAAATTGGAAGCTGTAGGATCAATTTAGAGATACCAGTATTCAATAGGTAGCTAGTAGGCTTCTATTAATATCTAAATTGGCCCCAGAAGATCTCGAGTCGCCCACAGCAATCACCGTGGTTCCATTATTAAGGTTATTGATAGATTTGTTGGGTCTAATTGAACTTCTCTAAAAATGTTCAATCCAATTTGTTGCTTTATAATTTTATACTTACCTACTCATTTGACTAGGTAAATCTTAAAATATGTAATTTCCTAATACTTACAGAACAAATACAGGTAATAGAGCTTCGTAATTATGCTAGTAAAAATAATAACTATTTAATCACGAATTTTAAGAAACATAATATAAACGTAAAAATTCTTTTTACATAAACGTAAAAAATCTTTTTACGAAACCGACTTCAAACGCCACTACAAAGTATATCAATTGTGCCTATAAAATTTGAAAAGTTCCATCGATTTCACCACCAGATCCTGACCTGATGACAATGAGACCACCTGGGAAGTACCCTTTCAAACAAAAAAAAATCCAAATCGGTCCAGGCGTCTTCGAGTAATCGGGGGACATACATGAAAAAAAGATTCAGACGAATTGAGAACCTCCCCTTTTTTGGAAGTCGGTTAAAAAGGAAACAACGTTGTATTTTTTAAACTTTATATCTATACAAATAAATGACATGACATTCGGGATTTATTAATATGTATTTAATTGACACAGATTGATATTTGTACATAACTACTTTTAACCAGCTTTTAACTTTGTACTTTTAACTTTTTAACTGACATTGTATTATTTTATTTTATTTTTTTCTGTGTATGTATAATTATGTATAGGTATGTAACGTATCCTCTTTAAATGTAATTTTGTTTGCCATACCCTCACGGGGTCTCATGTGTATATGCGTACCTATCTGTTACATGTAAAATTCAATAAAGAAATATGACTATGACTATGACTAAATAATTGTGTGGTGGTGGACCTGAGTGAAACACAATGCCTTTAAATAGAACGAGATTTACAACAAGGCCTACAGGCGGATCTAAGCCAGTAATTCCCGGACGTGCGGCCCTGACCTCAACAGGTATTATTCAGTTCAGTTCGGGTTATCTGGTTAGAGCCTTTGAGGTAGATTTATATATACGTTAGTATAGACTATGGGTACATAAATCAATAATGTCTCGGGAGCTTTTGTTTATTAAATCAACTAGCATTTGTCCCTGGCGTTGCTTACGTGAAAATATCAAGCTCTATCACGGGTTTTACTATTCTACAACTAATTAATTTCGATCGAAGGAAAAATAAAGCAAAAAAATAGCATTAAGTGGAGAGTCTCGGTTTACTTGGGTCAGTGGATTTAGTGATGTAGAGTGGATGAATGCGCTAGCGAATGCACCGGAAAACTATTTTTTTTAACCCAATATAGAGAGTAGAGATATCTAGATTCCAGTGGTCAAATGAATTCTTGTATAATGAATGGTTTACGTAATAACTTTTTTTTTCAAACAAGATTGCCCTGCTATCTCACGTGACGGTAGTTGGTAACCATGATAGCTTCAACTTGATATCTCGCAACACCGCAGTCTCGTTGTGACCACAATCCATGCAATTGGATCGAAATATCGACAATCCCAATTAACATAATTACCGTGGTACGTACTCGTATTATTTTACAACAATTATGTCATTAAACCACGAATCAAGTCTAAAATATTTATGTGATGTTTGAAATTTCAAACCCTAATAGGGTATTGAAAACTTTACGTGAGACAAGCCGCGGGCAAAAGCTATATAAGAAAATATGTTATTCATAAAGTTTATCTATCTAAATATATAAAAGGCAAGGGTGACTGACTGACTGACTGACTGATCTACGCACAGCTCTAACCACTGGACCGATCGAGCTGAAATTTGGCAAACAGGTAGCTGTTAGGACGTAGGCATCCGCTAAGAAAGGATTTTGGAAAATTTCAACCCCGAAGGAGGTAAAATAGGAGTTTAAAAAATCGAACCTAACGTGAGCGAAGCCGCAGGTTAAAGCTAGTTTTATTAAAAATTAAAATCTGTACCTACCAGACGGAATAAATTGATTTAAGTACTTTCAAGCGCTACAGAAAGTTATGAAATATTAATAAACCTCCGAGAAATACTTAATTAGAGTGTTGTCGTAGCAAATACTGAAAACATTAAGTAGACCGTCTCTAATTACGCTAATAGGACTGAAGTGAATCGCAGGTATTTATGATATTAAGCCGTAATATTCCAAGATATTTAGTAGGTAAGGACTAAGGTTAGCTTAATATTAAATATTCATTTAATATACAATATTTCGTCCGTTTTAATCTTGTTTTAATCGGCTGTCTGGGACTAGAAACAGCAAGATCGTTTCGGGTGCTCTTGTTGCTAAAGCTTTGACTTTGTAGCGTCATTCTAAATTAGCTTTTCAAATAGGGTGGTAAATAAGTAGAATGGTGGTATCATTGAAGCCTTTTAAGCTCGACAATAAGGTGCCTACAATGTGGACGACGAAAGGTCATGCCTAAATGCTCTTCTGGTTTGTGTAATGCAGTCTCATCTTATGAGACGTTTCAAACATCCAAAAATGACAACATACGATTAGGTACTTTTATATAATACTAGCTAATGCCCGCGACTTCGTCTTCGTGGACTTAGTTTTTGAAATCCCGCGCAAACTCTTTAATTTTCCGGGATAAAAAGTAGCCTATGTCACTCTCCAGGTCCCCAACTATATCCATGCAAAAAATCACGTTGATCTGCAGCTCTGTTGCAGCGTGATTCAAATGCAAACCAACAAACAAACACACTTTCGCATTAATAATATTAGTAAGGAAGTAAGGATTTTGATGGGGGGTCTGCCAAAAATGAGATTCCTGGTGCGACGTCGCCACTACAGCACCTTGGGTCACTAATTAATGCCTACATTAATTCTTCGAACTATCCTGCCTCGCCCATTGCCACTAAATAGCTTTGCTCGGTAACTTTGATTTTCTTAAAGATCTCCACATTTCTGAAACACGCAGGGTCTCGCAAGAAAACTCCAAAAGCACTTTTTTTTTTTTTTTTTCATTGAAGTGTTAACCTACACTTAAAGGAAATAACCTAATTTTTGATATGTATTTATAAATCTATTAGTCCAAAAGCACTAGCTTTATAAAAACTTGTTTTTTCATATTGTTTAAATATCCGGGAGAGGCTCATAACTTCAGTAGAGCTGGTAACCCTACCTCTAAGTCTCGTGTACATATCTACGAGCTACAGATTCTGCGAGCGATCGCAATAAATGTGGCGTAAAGTATAAAAGGGAGCGATAAAAAGTTTTATTGTGGCAATACGGCGAAGGTTTAAATAAAGCTCTGTCGCCGTATCCGTTAAATTGATGGAAAATATTTTAAAGTTCAAAGTTTTGTGCTTACGTGATGGTCGAACAAAAAGGCAGACGAACCAACTAATTCACAAAATAGATTCTTCGTTCGTTCCTTATATGCTTAAAACTCGCAAAACTGAATCTGGTGAGATCGCAGTCAAGGGCTATCTTGTCATCAATTACCTTTCCCTGTCCCAAGAATCACATGTGAGCATCGTCATTGTTTAACTATTGTGTCTGTGGTCTGGACAGGGAACCTGTTAAAAAAAACGAGTATAGCTATCCATAGTTTTGGTTAGTTTTAAATAAAATATTTATTTACATCACCCCTAACAATTAATGGCCGATCCATGTATAGCTGACATTCTTTGTTATATATTAACCACCTTGCTCCATCATCAGACATTATAACCAATTTGTCTCCTCAAAACCAACCCAACCAGTATGCAATGCCTAAAATAGGGGGAATCTCGGTACTGATAAGGTACAGTCAGTCCCGGTGCCATAATTAATAATCCAGCACCGGGACTCTCTTTTCCCTCTTATTTTTATTTTTATACAGTCATATGTGTGTACAGTCTCATAAGACTTCGTTGGTGGTCTTGAAGAATATTCAAACAGAATGACAAAAATTAATAACAATACTAAAAAGTAGAAAATAGCAGCTCATTGTTCTCTAATAATATCTGCAAATTATTTCCACAAAACATCCTGTTATCATTTGACACGTGAAAACACTGGGGGATGAATAACGTCCTTTCCGACCTTTTTCGCTTTGCCTAACTGACAGATGACCGTGAACTTGACGTAAAAAAGGCATCCTTTTGGAGATTTCCTTCATAAGCCTTGGCATGTTCTTATGATGAATCTTTCGTTCGAGGAAAACAATTTTTTAACGACAATAACTACGCTGTAGGCTATAATATAGGTGACAAGGCGAATAACGTACCTAAATATTACTATTTTTTCGCTGGTTGCTAGCAGTGAATGCTTCACGGAAATAATGTGATATGAGGACACTGGACATATGAAATTTAATTCTCAGGCTTTCGGTGCGAAGCGGCGCTTTTAATAGAGACAGGAAGTGCTTGATGAACGGTGTATGAAAAGTGATGATGCGGACCACAGTCTAGAATGAAACAACACTCTAAGATATGGCTAGCTGTATTCTAATTCAAAATCAATTTCCAATCTGATCTTTACACAATAGGTACTTTCATCATTACAATTTAGATATTATAGACTAGAGCCTCAGAAGTGATTATGTAAAGCAATATCCATCCATAATAATGACAAAAAACTTAGACTATTGTCCAGGTCCCTAAACACTTTTAAGGATCGTAATTATATATGAAGCATGGTTTAATCATACTTATCTACATATATAAATAAGTACTTTTCTAAGAACACGATGTTGTAGATAATATTTCCGACAAGAAAGAAATACAAAAAAGGCTATCCAATCCTCATCCTCACAAATACCGATATATAGAAAATAAACGATCTCGCGATCTCTTTATCCGAATCTTTTGTTAAATAAAACGTGTATTTTAATTTGACCTCCAGACCTCAGAGCTGTAATAGGATCGCGAGTTCGCTGAAGCCAGAGAACATTTTTGTATTTTCGACTGGCATTTTCTTTGAAATAAATGAACAAAAGAAAAACATTTTTCTCCCTGGTGTCGTGTGAATTACCGATGGTCTTTAATTGGTATTCTGACGCCTGTTTCTGAGCGCTATTATCTAAACAAAGGTTAATTCTTATTGTTCTACAGCGTCGGCTATATTGGGTCCAAATTTGATAGCAAAGGAAAACACCCTGTCATCAGCGTATTTTTAAACTAATAACTTCTTCCCTTGTTCAACTGATAGACGTCAGGCTGAGATCTATAGAGCACGCTCTGACTCAGCTCGGACTTGAGTTAGAGTTAAAACGAGATGTAAATATGCTCTGACATAAATCTGTTTCGTTTTAACTCTGTCTTGAGTCTGAACAGCGTAAGATTACGGTCTGTAGATTTCAGACATAGATCCCATGTTTATACTACAATATACCTACCTTGATCTTGCGCTGCCGGTACCTATCCATCGGCTCCCTGCGACTCGCCTGATGTCGTTGGCTCACGTAGCAGGTACGGGGTTTACCACCACTGCGCTTCCAGTGCGAGGTCGCCACTCTATTACACACACAATATACACCTTGGGATATCAAAGACCATCAATCCTTCGAACTACATGTATAAGTATATGCCCCGCTCATTGTCACTTTTTTTGAAACAGTCTGTCATATTATTTCCTACGATTCATTTTCACAAAGGCCTAAAATAAATACATTTTACAAAAACGAGCCATACAACAATCAGCACGCTTCGTATTAACTTGGGTAATTTATTTTCATATTACACATTTTAATACGTGGATACTAAATAGATAGGTAGGTAGGTCCTCTAATAGTATCAGTCACAGTTAAAAAGATAAAAGTACAGTAAGAAGCGGTTTAAGTAAGAAATCGGTTTCTTCACTATTTTACTAAGCTAGTAAGATGGTCATCAAATATACATTTACCGATTACACGCCGAAATCTCCGAGGACCAAAGCCCAATTATGTCGGTCTCCATTTATCTTAATTATCTATAAAGCCTACACAAAACTAAATCTTCTTGTTATTTCTTCGAACAATTTGTATTCAACTCGTGTACAAGTATTCGTCAAAACAACATTTTATGCTAAGCGTTTTCACAATTTCAGCAATGTGCGTGCGTATTGGCTGTAAAAGTAATGGCCACTTGGACTTTACTGTTCGGTAATAAAGTTCCTATTCGTTAGTGCTCCTAACATCAGATGTTCAGGCGTTGTATTCAGTTAATAAATTAGAAGGAATTGCTGAAGACGGAAGTATACGGCGTAACACGAGGCTGTAAAGTTTTAAAGAGGGTGAGATTTTCTTCCCGTGTTCCCATAAGTTTATGTCAACTCACCTTTACGACTTTACAATATCAGTTCTGTAATATCGAGAGTTTTTTAAAGTGACTGGAGTTTAAGATCAAAAGAAATAGAAAATAGCAAGTACAATATTTTATAAACTTACTCAATGTCCTGATGAAGGAATTCTTGTCAGATAAAATACAATCGATGTATAACGAAAATTGGCATTTGTACAAGGCTAATATTTTTAGTCATACATCTTCATCCGCATGGAATTTTCTGTATAACTGGTCAATTTATTTCATGGTTTGACAGTTTTGCTTTACAGAAATAAATTAAGTTAATACAATTTTACTATAGGTGAGATTATTTGTTAAACAGACTAAAGCGGAAATCGAATCTGAATAATGTTCATCGTAGATATCGTAACAGTACTTATAAATGTAATTTTATGAAAAAAATACATAGTATGCATATGAAATATATTTTCCATTTCGTAGAAGAGATAGCCATCTTGCATCCAGTGTTGATTACACAAGAAGATAAACTCAACAGTTACAGAGAAACTCAAGTTTGTTATAAACCTACAATCTTATCAGCATAGTTTGCAGCGTGGGTGGGCACCTCTTGGACCCAACTTTGCTGCTACAGAGAAAATTAAGTTTGTTCTTGTTTACAACAAGTTTCTTGTGTGTGCTTATTTACAAAGTCCAAGGCAATAGTTTTTCTAAAAAAAATTTGCGTTGGGTTTGTGTTTAAAAGAGCTCTTATTCAAATGGTTAGGTGCATAAATCAAATTTTTAGTTAAGTTGGTTCTTTTTAAAATGGTCTTGGTCTTTGAAACTAGAAACCTCTCATGACATGTACATTTAAGCTCTAGAAATGCTTGATCACTGAGTTTTTTAACAGTCTCTATCTGTTCAGGCACTATACTTTCCCCACCGGATATAGTACTTTGGAATTTCACGACTTTGTTCTTACTTCATCGATTTAACATAGAATTGCGAGAAGTAAACTTCGACATCTTGATTTATGGTTTAAATCCCAATCTTTCAAGCTTGATATCAATGTTTCTGATACGAACTGCCGAAGTGGAACGCATGTCCGGCATCATCCGTGTTGGCTTTCACGCATAACTTGAGTTCTGAGTAGTTCACTTTCAAGACAAGAGGGAGCAGGCGTCATCTACGCATGCGCGCGCTCACCAAGACGTAATAATTTCTTTGGCTTAATTGTTGAAGTGCAAGACCATACAGTGAAACTTTGGCTTGATTGTTGAAGTGCAAAACCATGCAGTGAAAAAACATCCGCAAGACTGTAGCTAATCCCTCAAATGCCATTTCAAATGCTCGTTTAAGCATCGGACTAATAAGTTTTCCAAAATGATCTTACGATTAGACAAATCATTTCTTGGTCTATCGTCCACGCCATCGATAGCTTTAGTAATATCTTATCCTACTTCCTACTTCCTACTAATATTATAAAGGCGAAAGTTTGTATGTGTATGTGTGTGTGTGTGTGTGTGTATGTTTGTTACTCCTTCACGCCACAATGAATGAACCGATTTGGCTGAAATTTGGGATGGAGATAGCTCATACCCGGGATTAAAACATAGGCTACATTTTATCCCGGAAAAATAAAGAGTTCCCGCGGGAATCAAAAAACCTTAATCCACGCGGACGAAGTCGCGGGCATCATCTAGTCTCTAATAACTCAACTCAACTCTTAACATTGACTTTCTGAAGTCCGAAACTTCTGTAATGAACTAACAAGCAAACATCGCTTGTTAGTTTATTACAGAAGATCATGAAAGATCTATATTTAAATACGATGTTTGAATATCAATCTCTTTTATTCGTATCATATTTGTTACTGGGTAAAAATATTTTCTCAGGAACTTAATATCAAATTCTTGCCATGTAACTCAAGTCAAACGGGAAAATGCCACTGTTCACTTTGAGTTCTTTATTGAGTATTTTACCAGAAAACGGCAAACAGTACCTACACCTACGTTTCTAAATTCCACAGAACTTATACGATTTCACAGAGCAGTCTATTTTATTGCAATAAATATATCGGTCTATTGGGAGAGAGGAATGTGGGTGTTTATCTACGATTGAAACGTTTGTTTTCGGATAGGTACATATATATATACCTACCTAAGCGGGGATAAACTAATTTGCGATAAATGAATTAAATTATTTTGAACTAGATTGTGTCCGCGCCTTTATTCATGTGGTTATAGGTTTACCTACTTCTTTAATTTTCCGGGTTAAAATGTAGCGTAGATGTAGTAAATTTCAAATTCCAGCCAAATCTATCCAACCATCTTTCTTTGTGGAGTTAAGGGGTAACAAACATCCATCCATCCATGCTTACAGTCGCATTTATAATATGAGTACTACCCTTCTACGTCAAGTTGGCCGATACCTCGCCTCGCGCTTCCCCGCACCGCACCTCAGACCCGTTTAGTACGGAT
This sequence comes from Hipparchia sbordonii, assembly GCA_038048805.1. Taxonomy (NCBI): domain Eukaryota; kingdom Metazoa; phylum Arthropoda; class Insecta; order Lepidoptera; family Nymphalidae; genus Hipparchia; species Hipparchia sbordonii. The sequence goes on along the minus strand of CM076111.1, from coordinate 4,425,165 downwards.
AGCAACATACCTACCGCTCGCGACTAAATTCAAAGTTTTGTTATTATTACGTTTTGAACGTTTTTGTTACCTTCAAATTAGTTATTTATTTTTGTTTGTTACTAATGTTAGCGCATCGTTTTCTACGATGAGTAAAAAACTACGCAGATTATTATTAATTATACTTTATTAATGACTTTCTTCAAGCGGACAAAATAAGAAAGAATTATAAATTACGCTTCTCGACATTCAAGGTGTCATTGCCATGAAAAGCATTGCCAGAAAGGAAAACTTCCGTCATATCATAGTCGTGGTTACAGTAATTATTATTTTCTTGTCGACGGTACGCTATGACGTCATTTTGTAACGGTCGACGACGGCCAACTTGACGTTTACGAGTAGTAAGAAGTAAGATTTTGAATTTTGAATGAATGTTCCAGGTACTCGGCTCTGACACGGAGTGGCACTTCGCACACCGGGGGCTGCCGCACGCTCGTCCGCGCAGGGCCATCGTGCATACCCGGCTACTTAAGAAGCATCCGCTTGTAAGTCGACCTGCACTAGACTTTAGCCTTGACTCTCATACCCAACGGGCCAAAACCAAAGAGCTTCACGGCCAATAGCTAAGACCCACACAGAAGTCTGCTGGACTACTATGATAAACCTGTAAGGCACAACGTGTTGCAGCGCTATGCACCGCACGTTCCCGCCACTAGAAACGCGGGAAGATCACACACACTTTACACTTTATCTTCAGCTACAGTGGTTTATCGTAACAGCGATAAATGAGTTAATATCATAAATATTTAAATTAAGTCTTAAAAGTAATAAGAAACTTCAAATGGAAATACACTGTTTCTTGTAAAACACAATGCTACAAAAAACGAAAACAGAAAATCGAGATTTCTGAAAAATATTTGTTTTGTAGATATTGTCATGGCACAGTAGTGCGGCATCGCAAGTAGTAAGTATTCTACTTAGCTACGAGTATGATCTAAATATATAAAAGAAAAAAATGACTGACGGACTGATCTGTCAACGCACAGCTCAAACCACTGGACGAATCGTGCTATTTGTAAATCAATACGCGGACAATGTCCAATTATCAAGTAGAAACAAAAATAGTTGTCCTAAACAAACTTATTCGTAACAAAAGACAGCGAAATTAATGAAGTAGCAGTTTGCTAAGCAGGAAACTCCTTGAAAGTTACAGAGCCACATAAAACTTTCTGCTACAATTATTATGTTATGCAAATATTACTTTTATTTCACTATTTTTAAAGTCTATATTGCAACAGGTATTTTACAGTGGGGAGTAGAGTAGGTTTTAAGTCGATTACAAACACATTAGCGGATTAGTTTTCTATTTTGCTCTGACCTGTACAAAGCGTCTGTAATCCATTTTCTACTTGAACACATTTAAAATGTATAAGCTCATTTTGTTATTAGTTGTTTTATCATTTGTTGTTGCTTCAGTACTGTGAGTTATGAATTATGAGAAACTAGCTTTCGTCTGTGACTTCTTCCGCGTGGTTAGGTTTTCAAAAATCCCGCGGGAACCCTGAGTTTTTCCGGGATACAAGGTAGCATATGCCACTCAAGTCTCAGTCTTCAACTATACTCGAACCTATGCAAAAAATCCACATCGATCCGTTGTTTTACCTATTACTGCGTGATTGGAAGACAAACGAGCAAACAAACATGCTTTCTCATTTATAATATTAGTAGGTAAGGATACAAATATAATCAATTCAATACAAAATGGCACAGAATTTGCGACAGGATTTAATGCGTGCGAATTTTAGGGAGTTTGAGAGGTGTTGGAATTCCTTGCTTGGTTGCTTGTTCAAATTCGAATTTCAAATTCAAAATTAATTTATTTCATATAGGCTAACTTGTAGCTCTCATGACACGTCATAAATCTACCACTGCCTTCCTGCTTTCCTGCACTTCACTTCACTGTTCTTCCTGCGTTTGTAGTTGCGGGAGAAAAGGCATTGCTTAGCGCGAGCTACATGTTACGATACAGGTTTTTCTAGTTTGGGGAATTATAGCAAAATAAGTTTTTTGTTCCTTGTATAGCGAGATTTGTAAGTGTAACCACCAATCCGATATCATGCTCATCATTGACGGAAGCTGATAACTTTTTGCCCATTTACGATTAGCCGTAAAGGGGTTACCCTTCACGTTACGGTTACGTATAGGGTTACGGGCATCGAGACTACTCTCCCTACCCATCAAGGTAAGGAGCAAACAAAGTGTAGGTTTACTTTGCATTAAAAGTTTTTTATACTTACTTACTCGTATACTAAGAGATTTTCATAGTTCGAAAAGCTGATGGCAGTTCGTGTTTCAAATTTCTGGAGTGGCGACCCCGTAACGGGAAGCGCTGAATCAAAATCAGACGAGTCGCAGAGAGCCACTGGATGCAGGCGACGCTAGACCGCCTGTGGAAGTACATACAAGAGACCTTTATCGAGCAGTGGACGTCTGTCGGTTGATAAAGAAGAAGAAAAGTTTTCTATGTAAACAGGTTCACACAGCAGTCCAGCAGACGGGCTTCAAGCGAGTGAAACGCGGGTTCCGTCCGCTCCGCTTACCCGAGACCGTGCCCGCCTCCGAGCCGCGCGACCCCTACTTCCCCCTACAATGGTACTTGAAGAACACCGGCCAAAATGGTGGGAAGCCGAAGTTAGATTTGAACGTTGAAGCCGCCTGGGCGCAGGGGTATACCGGCGTTAATGTGACTACGGCCATTATGGATGACGGTAAGCCTCGCCGAGAACGCCCATGTGTATAATTTTACAATTTAAAACGTTAGGAAATAATGTTCAAATTAAAACGAGGCAGTACCTAAGATGCTGGTAGAGATCGTAAAGTAACATACATATACTTCCCTAAAGTTTTCTACTATTGTAAATGTGAAAGTGTATGTTTGTTGATTTGTTCACTTGTTCTTCAATCATCGACATGTATTTTTGCATGGGTATAGTTGAGAACGGAGAGTGACGTAGGCGGATTTGTCGCGGATAATCAAAGAGATCCCGCGAGATCTTAAAAACTAACTATGTCCACTTGGACAAAGTCGCAGGTATCAGCTAGAGTCCTTACCATTCTTACTTCTACTACCTTAGTAAAGAAGTAAGGAAGTAACTACTAAAGGTAGACTACTTTTTATCCCGGAAAATCTAGAGAATACCCCGGACGAACTTGCGGGCATCAGCTAGTTTATATTTTGTAAATATTTTGTAACATATATTTTGTAAAGCGTTCCGAGAACATCTTTTAAAGGTTCAAAATGTTTGTTTATGACGTCCCTATGACGTCCCTTGCCGTTACTTAAGTAAACTACAGTTGAAATAATGTTTTGAGATAAGTTTTGGGCAAATATTTACGTAAATCTCTCGTGTATAACCTGTACATAGGTACTTGTCCTTTGATATATGTACAAGCTTTTTGTGTTGAAAAGTAAGGCTCATAATTCGTTTTCCATGTTGTTTGAAGAAAGTTACGATGATAATAAAAGTTCTAAATTGGACGTCTCTCATTTGAATAAAGGATAGGAGGGTCTCTCTTGCTTCGCTTTTTCAAAAGAACTATACTTAGGTTGATTTTGAATTTGAAATTCATAAAATAATGTGTAACTTGTACCTGGGTAAATTTTCAGAGCGGGCTTTTTTCCGTCATTTAGGTGGCTAATTTTTTTTCTCACATTTCACCCAAACCAAATGCGTTAGATTATAGATTAAGATGCTGTGAATCTAATAATTTGTGAGGCGCCCTTTAAAACACAGTACTTTCGGAGAAATATTTTTTGCGCCACCGTAATGACGATAAAAGCCATAGAAATGGCTCTAATGAATTAAGTAAGCAAATTTTCTTAAATATAAATACAAAATATGCTTAGATTAGACACTGTATACACTATCCTCTAGCTCCAAACTAAATCACATATCCATAATTGTGTTTCAGGAGACAATAAATATTAAATATTGAAACTGAACTCTGAGTCCTACATAGGCCTAATTACCTACGTACTTACCTTCTTATAAAAATAAAACTTATTAAGTTATTATTGAAAATATATGTATGTATTTTAAGTATATATCGTATTGATTATACAAGCATTCATCATTTTGGTAGCCCACTGTGCCACCGCAATGACGCCACCATGATGACGACAAAAGGGTTTTTTCATGATAATTACTTAACTACCTAATTAATGTAGTAGATATTTACAGGTTGTAATATCAAGGCAATTATATATAACATCCTAACTTGACGATACAATAAATCACTCTGTTCATTAGCTAAAACTTGCCACCGAACTGACCGCTCACGGTGACCAAAACATATTTTATGAAAAACTTACCTCGGGAACATTATAAAACCTGCGTATTGGACATCCTCTTTACAAACAAGTTGGGGCCAGACTAATGCTCAGGTGGACCAATACAAAAATTTGGCGTGAAATCGCTTGACTAATAAGAAACAACTAGTCAATTGCGAGCATCGAAAGTGCAGTTTTACGCGGGACAAAGACATATTGGCGTCTCAGATTTTTAATTTAATAGTTAGTAAAGTTTTTGTGTGTTAAAATGTGAAATGGAGTAAATACCTTTAAAATGAGATATTTTGATAAAAGATAAGTTAAAATTTCGTGTAATAGTGAGTAGTTTGGTGAGCGCAATCTGAAGTGGGACAAGCCTCCCAGGGGTAGACCGCCCATACAAGTCGGATATTAAACGTGGAATTTCTTGAATGTTTTTAATATTAATTCTAATCTGGTTTTATATACGGTTAAGCTATGAGGTATATTTTCAAAATAACATGTGTTTAGTCTATTTTAAATTATAGTTTCTATGAAAAGGTCATAGGACGCCTAAAAAAGTACGCTCGAAAATTTACCCACCTAATCTTTATCTAATAGTTAAAGAGATCTCTGAATATTTTTGTGCGCGCCTCTTTTTATTTTAATTCTTCTTTAAAAACCTTTATAAAACTGACCAAGTTATTCTCCACAGGTGTTGACTACATGCATCCCGACTTGAAATACAACTATGTAAGTCTATATTGAATGTTGTTTTCATTAAATATGGTATTATAAAATTTTATTCGTATAAAATGGCAAGCTTCACCCAATAATTGGATTATGATGTAAGTCTTTAATAACATAGCAGTTATGCGTAATTATAGTTATTAAAGGCTGGTCAAGCAACGTGTATGGAACGTTGACCTAAATTAGTGGTAGTAATAAAGTTTCGGGTAAAATAGGTTAACTTGAGCCCAGATTAAGTCGCTTTATTTGGTCAAAGGCTGCTGTTTGTTTTATATTTAACTAGCGGACCCGACAGACGTTGTCCTGTCTTAAGTTTTTTTACATCCTCTTTGACGAAATTGGCAGCACGCATTCTGTCAATGTTATGTCAAACGCCATAAGGTTACATCAAAAAAGTTTGAATTGTAAAAGCGGTTACATTAGAAATAATTTAATATGGTGGTTAATATTTCTTAAATTTTCTAATTTTCCGCGCAATTTTCTTAATTTTTTCTTTCATAAGAACCTTCTCCTAACAATAACAAACACAATAAAAAAAGAATTAGCGAAATCGGTCCAGCCGTTCACGCGTGATGCGCTTACCAACACATTAAGCGATTCATTTTTATATATTAGATTTAATTTAATTTAATAAATTACGCAAAAAGAGGGTAATGTTTTTTTGCACATGTTTGTGTTACGACTGCCACTTTAATTATTAAGTAGTGCCAATGCCGTACATTTAGAAAATCTATACAAAATAATGAGGAATACAAGAGTTCACTTTTATTTAATTCGAGGGCTAAAGTATTCGAAGATGTTCAGGAGTGATTATTCCAACGGGGTTTTATTTGGAAATATATTAGGCTCGATTTGACCTGCACATTTGTGAATAAACAATCATTCATTTATTCAATACTAATATTTCTAAAATTTAACTTTCTTGTAAATATTAAAGGCATCCATGTATAAAATGCAAGTTTAACTACCGAAATAAAACATGAGACCGTAAAGTGAACATAATAATTATATATAAAAAGGTCGAAAAATTTTTCATCTAAATTTCCATCTAAATTATACTCGACTCTTAATTTTCGCGAATCCCTTAAAAGACCTACAGCGCTGAGATTATTTCGCCCCCGAATTTTAAATGAAAATGCTTTATTCATCACCCTCGCTATTATAAAGAGTCTGAACTCGTCTAAGGGGTTATTTAACAAGTAAATTCCTTATTTTAACAGCCATTTCATTATGATAAAAGAAATAGTAATTGCTGCTTCTATTGTCTGACTTATTTACGGTATTACTAAGACTTCTGTTACAGCAATGACCTCTATGATACTAGTACGCTGGATAGATTGTAGGCGGTGAAATAATGTTTGATAGTCCAAAGTATGAATCCTAATAAATAGGTATAGCAAAAAATGTGAGAAGGATCGATTTATACTCATCATAAAATTATATCTTATTAAATAGTAATTAAAATAATAACTTAACAGAGATAATAAAAATCATGATGATTTTTGAAAATTTTATTTATTTACACAAATAAAGAAAAAAAACATTAATTAATGTTTCAGGATAAAACTAAAAAATCAAAATTTTGGAGCGGTGTTTGTAAAATTCTTAATCGAGAATATTATTTCCAATATTTTCCAAGTGAACTAAGATTAAAGAGCCAAAAAGCATACATATATTTGGAAATGAAAGTCAACCTCATAGTTTGTATTCAGTTAGCAAAAATTGTATAAGTCGTGAATATTTTTCGTTAAATTAAATAATCTTCAAACACCTAGAAAACACCACTTAGGTCCCTTTTGTAAATCTTGATAGGTACCTAGGGACATAAGCACCTAAAGTGTCTCTTAAGTGCTTAATTAATTCTTATAGCCCCTTCTAAGTAATTAAAATTCCGGAACAGAGGATGAGTTTGAGGGTGAATTTTACACAGATAAATAATTCACCTTGAATAATCTTTTATAATCTCCTTAAGATTTTAATTTATTACCTAACATTTTAATGTAGTTAGTTTCAAGTTACAATTCTCAAACTTTAATAAACTTTTTTTACTCATACCTCTTTATCAAGATATAGAAAGTGTATTTTTAACCCCCGACGCAAAAACAACGGAGTGTTATAATGAACTGATTTTGATTTTATTTTTTTGTTTTAAAGGTGAATTAGTCGAGAGTGTTCTTAGCTATTTATATATTATATTTAAATTCTTATGTCATTGGTGATTTACTACTAGTAATTCAAATAATGCCAAATGCACCATAGTCGAGTTACGATTGCGGATGAAAATGACGAACAGATTTTCAATACGAAAAATATCGAACATCTTTAATTCTCAGTTAAACGTGTTTGTTGCTACGAGCGTAGGCATTTGCTACGATGTAGGCTCACCGTACGGTTTTTTCGAACCTTTTTGGCTTCCTGAAAATATTGAGGCGTCTTAAATCGCTTCGACTATTGTCGGGACGATAATACGCTCCTTAATTTATAAGCCTACCCTTGCCCTTGTAAAATGCCCTTTCACGAATATCCTTTAAAACTCTTGTTTTAAAACTCTTTAAAGGTTGTAACTTATTGGTTGTTAACAGCTGTAAAGTCCATATTATGATCGCTTATTGTACACACAAAATATAATTTTATATTGAAGAAGAAAAAGAAATTCCAATTAATTTAAAGGAAATCCGTAAATAAATACAATAATATTTATTGGCCTCTCGACCGAATCCACAGACCGACGACGGCGGCCAATCTTATTAATGGACTAGCTTTTGCTTGCGGCTTCGCTCGCGGCTTAAGTTCGATTTTTCAAATGTCTATTTTACCCCCTTAGGGGCTTAATTTTCAAAAATTCTTTCTTAGCGGATGCCTACGTCATAATAGCTATCTGTATGCCAAATTTCAGCCCGATCCGTCCAGCGGTTAGAGCTGCGCGTTGATAGATCAGTCAGTCAATCAGTCAGTCAGTCAGTCACTTTTGCCTTTTATATATTTAGATTAGTTATCTGTGTGTAAGATATCATAGTGCACAAATGTGTGTGCAAATACAGGTGCACTCTCTATTCCCTCACACTCATCGACCAAAGAGATGAAATTCGTCACGGCTGGAGAGAGATCAGAAGCATGATTGATGGCTTTACGTGCTCTCCGAAGTACGGGAGTGACACATAGCTAACTTCCCGACTCCGAGCTAGTACGTAAATAGGTAGGTACTAAGTTGAGAGAAAACCCCAATTTTGGACCGGGAATTGGATACAGGAACGTGTCATCCTATAAATATAACCTAGTGGTTATCGACGAGGCAGTTAAGTAAATAATTAATATAATCGGTACAGAAAAGCTTCTCTCACTCAGCGGCGGAATTCACGCGCGTCACACTCCATTACCCGAACCTGTGACTCGACAAATTTCATTTAATAATGGGTATAATTAACTATATCCATCACGGGCTGAGATATGGTGACCTAATCGCATTCATATAGTTCATAAAATTAAGCATATAACATTAAGTAAGTAATTATATGTGATCTAATCCTTATTTACAAATATGTACAAAAAATTAAATTTTTTTAACATTTAACTTTTATTCACAAAATCTATTGACGTAAACACTATGCTAAAGACACTATGGAAGCCGCTGCAGGTTGCTATGCCAGCCAGTCCAGCGGCGATTAACAAATCTTCGTACAGCACGTATATATGGTGATGCACGGGCAGCATGGCCCGCAGCACGGCCCACAGCATCCACCACAGGTCCACACATTTTGGAGCAGGAGAGTATAATATGTAGTATTCAAAGATTGTAAAATTCGATTATATTCAACGGTAATCTTACGGTCTATTGCAAAAATATAAGCCTGATAGATTTTTTTGAGGTTTTTTATAATATGTGAATCACTTGGAGGATTTGATTGTACTCAAATAAAAGTTAATTAAAAATATTAACAAATATTCACAACACAATCACTCATGAGCAATGAGCATAGTGCCCAAAACTCTGGCGCTATCGCTGTTTAGCAAGGTTTTAGCTATTGTGCTATGAGGTTGTTGTTTTTTTATTAGATATTCGTTATTATTTCAATCAACGATTTCTAGGTATAATATTTTTCAAGCTTGTCACAATGCACTGCATGTATTCGCTAACAAGCAAATCATTAAAACAATACCCGACTGTGTTAAAAAATATCAACTGAAAATTCAAAAGGATTCGATGCTGTTTATTTGCGGACATCATATTATTTAGATTTAATACTCCACTGCCACAATTAAAACTATTTAGAATATCTTAAACTCCATCAAAACGTTTACACTACAGTGCTTGCTAACGAAATGGCATACACACATAAATTATTATGTACATATTATACACTCGAAAAACATTACCCTGTTTTGGTAGACTGTCAAAAGAAAGCACGAGATGTTTTTAACTTAAAACTTAAGGCATGTAAAAAGGTAAAATATAATAAATATGTAACTTCGCTCGATATGTGTGTGTTGTCTATCGTAAATAGTGATGTTTGTTACAGAATGCTGAAGCGTCGTACGATTTCAGCAGTAACGATCCGTTTCCTTACCCCCGATATACAGACGATTGGTTCAACAGGTTAGTACTAATTTTTATTAAGCTATTGAATAGCTTCTATCGCGGGCCTTGAGCGTGGAGACCGAATCCAGAAATTCCGTAACGAAAATAACCTGACACGGGACTCCTCTCAGCGCTAGATGGCGTTAATAAAAAATGCTATGCAATAGCTTTACCGCGGCAGTCCCCGAGTGCCACACGTCTTTTTTTATTGATTAGTCATTAGACCCTATTGGATTTCTATTTTTTATTAATTTAGATTACTATCCTAAATGAAAAAACATAAGCTGTAATGCCAAGTGAGTATGTACTTACATGAAAGAATCCCGCAATACTACGAGTATATTACGAGAAACCTGAATGAAATTAACGAGTTTTTACAATTTTAAAGATATAATTCGAAAAAAAGAATCACACGATAAAAAACAACAATAGGTTCGACCGAGAAACTAAAAGAATAATGCGCTGCGTGTGCGGCTTCCCTACAGCGGAAATCGCCTACCGTTGCCATGGTAACGGTCCAAGGCTACATATACATATAACAAAATCTCTTAAACAAGGATAAGAACACTTCCATCTAGACGATACTGTCAAGTGTTGACCCTTGACATCGAGCAAAAAAATCTTCAAAATAATGAGATATCACAAAGTACACAGGTAACAAAGGAATTTGTCCAAATGATGATTTCGGTTACCTTTTAGAGTGGGCAGTATTAATAACGATAGCTTTGTATATTCAGCGTTTCTATAGGTATATCTATAACTGTATCACAACATACCTACTGCCCAAAAAATAAAGCTTTATCTAACCTACATCCTAATATCTGGTCATACTAATTAAAATCAAATTAGGAATACATTCTGTTTACACAACCATCGTTCATTCTGTATGGGGTAGGTAGCCATAAGCCAATAAAAATATTAATAAACGGCTATTAATTTTGCAACTGTCGTTTGACCTTTCATCTCAGTGGCAAGTCCAATTAGAAATAATTGCCACTTATTTCTCGTCTTCATACTTATAATTAAAAACTTGAGAGCTCTTCGATAGCCTTTGGAACGAAAGGGTTTACTAACTTGTTACGTTTGAAAGATTATCTAGATATAAATTAAATATTTTTTAATGTAGGTGTAATGCTCCTTCAGTTAATTTCATTTATAGTCTTTTACATAAGCTGATATATATATCGCACATCTAGATTAATAGTGAAACAACTGAAAAAAGGTGTCTGTTCCCTAAACGTAAAAAAAGTCTTTCTGAATCTTTTGTTAGCAAAGTTATGAAACTCAATTTTATTTTAGGTCGCACTTCACGACATCATTTATGACCTCGTACGCTAAAGAAGTCTGTAGTTTGATATTTTCACACGATTTTTAAATCGCAAGTATGATTTTCTCCATACGATTGCAAGATAGAGTTGCGAAAAAAAAATCGCGCGGATTTTATTCGCAGTGCGGGCTAGCGCTTAGATTTTAGGTCTCGTCTCGACATACGTAACGTGTTTTTTCGTGATTTGAAAGGACATATTAAGTCCTAAAAGTAACGCAAAAGTAACATTTTGAGTGTGTAACATGGAGGTAACATGAGAGAGTCAAAGGTAACGTAAAAACCCTCTAACTTCTACAACCGCACCGCACACCACCGAACGCAATTTCACCCTCACCACCTGGGTGCCTGGAGCACTTCGACAATCCGCAGCTTCAGATCTTTTTTCCACGTACTACCAAATTGTGGAATCATCTCCCTTCAACAGTGTTCCCACTTAATTAGAATACGGGGTTATTCAAGGGGCGGACCAATAAATTCCTGGAAAAGCCGACAACACATTGGTGGTGCCTCTGGTACTACAAGTGTTCATGGGCGGCGGTGATCACTTAACATCAGGTGGCCCGCCTGCTCGTTTGCCCGCTATTTATATATAAAAAAAAATGTTACAAAAGTAACATTCTGGCAACGCTGCGTATTATCAAACCTGTGTCTTTTATTGAAATCTGCCTCATAACAACTTTCAACGTCTCGTCGATTGGCTCTCCAAACTTTTGATATTTGAAGCGTCGGAGTTAATTTGCGCTTTGTTGCCATTAACAGGATGATGGATTGATGGAGACAAAATGGCCGGATCTTTACAACTTTATTGACTTTTCAAAAGGGCTTTTTAACCTTTTCAGAAACTAATGGACTTAAATAACCTTTTCTTAAATTTATTTAAGTGTATAAAAAGAAAAGTCTTACGTAAAAAAATTAAGTCCAATATGGTACCTACTCAGAGATTTACCGTGAAATTTTAAAACAACATAATATTTTTATGCAGACAAACCATTGACCTAGGTAATTTTTAAGAACATACAATATTTCATTGAATTTATAATAATAATAATAAATCTTTATTTATTTATCAATAAACGTACATATAACATAATAATGTGAAGCCCTGTCTCCTGTGGAAGTAAAAACTGTGTTACAGTTTGATTGGTTTATTTCCAAATAATAGTCAATTTTCGTTAGTATAGGGTGTGCTCGAGTCTAGTTCTTTAAATGTGTCGAAGCTAATATACCGTACATTTACTTGGCTAGAGTCCGACTAATATTGTTTTAACGACTACGTGAGACCTAAGTTAACTTTATTGCTAGTCGCAGCAGTTTTACAAATTAGTTAATTGTTTCTCAATGGCTGCGGTTCTTTTAACACTGAAAGATGAATTAAAAACACACCACACATTTCTGATAAGCTTTTCAGTTATATATCTAAAAATATACCTACGCGCGATGAATTGAGAATCACCTCTATTTTTTCGTCGGTTAAAAACTCGATTTCATTCCGCTTGGTTTGTCATAAATTCCATTTAAACTTCGCTTTGCACGCTAATTGGAATTTCGTTTATGGAATGTGCTATGTTGCGTACCTAATACGAAATTAGTTTGTTAACTAGGATTTAAATTTATTTGTTTTATATGTTACTCTCAAGTAATAAATTAGTACCTATAGTTCTTGCAATTCACGAGGCCGCGTGAGCTTTACTTGTGGTTACGTCGTGTACACGCAGGAGCCTGTCAGGAGCCTAGGTGGGAGCGGTCAGGCGCGAGCAAGCTTTCGCTCACACTTATATAGATACGACACAAACACAACCATGAGCCACGCGCCCTGGTGAATTGCAAGTCATAGTCGGGTTACGGTTTTAAACTATTTTCTTTTTAAATAAGAAATTCCTCGCCGAGTAAAGTTTAACCGAGGAGTACATAATTATGATGTTATGATAGTTTTTGTATTGAAATCTGCTAAAACGTCTTTATTTGTCAAATTTTGAATATTTTTGCGAAATTGATGATGCGAGATTTTTGCGAGATAGATGAAAAATAATAAAAATATTGATGGGACAATTACTTAGTGCTAATCAACTAATACCAATGTAGTAAAGGTGGGTAGAGTAGATAAGATTAGAAAAATATCTCTTTTGTGATTTTCAATTAGGTACTTTAGTTTTATTGTCCGTAGATAACACTGAAATGTATTGATCCAATTGAGTCGCTATAATATGTCATGAACTTATAGGCCCAATATCTGCACATCAAGCATTCAGAACCGGTTTTTTTTAATTTGTGGCTTGGCTCTGACGATTATTATTAAAATGACCTTCTAGAAACCTTCCCAGATAAATTAATGGTGCAGAACTTGTATAATATCACACTTTCCGTAAGTGTTTATTTGAAAAGTTCCCTGGCGCAGTATGATGCACGCTTTTCTTTCTGAGTTGTATCGGGTTTATTGTAGTGGAAAGTTTCGATCAAAGCTAGTAGATGCCGCTTAGTAGTCGATTAGGGTATAATTAAGCTGCCATACCCCTTTCAAGTTTGCACGTTTCAAACTCAGGTTTTACCGTATCTTTACCACAAGGAGAGATTGTAGTCAAAACATACTAATTTATTATGTCATCGAATAAAGAAAAAGATTGGCGCTTTTAGTTAGGTCTCCTATTCGGGGGGTCGCAGATTCGATCCCAAGCACTTAAATATCACATCCTTCAACGGTGAAGGAAAATATCATGAAAAAACGTGCACACTTGAGGGTTCTTTAAAAGGTTCTTATAGGTGTGTGGAAGTTTGCTTAGCATTTGTGACATCCATTCGTCACAAGGGTAAGTACAGGTTGTAAATTAAACAACTATAGTGCCATTCCGTAATGCCGGCTGCATGACCGCTCGGCCTGACCGTTCGTTCACTTGTGAGTTGTGACTTGTGAAGTTGTGACGTTGAGTTACTCCCACCTCGCGCCATGCGTCCACGATTATACCATTTATTTATATCTCATTATACATTGATCATCACAGTATTAGGCCAGCGTGGTGGTCAGGCCGTGGATTGCTGATGATCATAATGCAAGTACTTTTTGTCCGCAGCCACGGTACGAGGTGTGCGGGCGAGGTGGCGGCGGCGCGCGACAATGGTGTTTGCGGGGTCGGGGTCGCCTACCACTCCAAAGTAGCAGGTAACGTAATAGTTCTCCCGACCGAATCCTACCACGGGGGCCAGTCTCCACGGAGGTAAGCCATTTGTGCGCAAACACAAGTGCACTCTCTATTCTCTCTTTCTCATAGTCCCATAGGACGGAAATCCGATACGACCGGATAGAGATGCTCTCCGAGGCACGGGGATGATACACCGCCTACTTCCGGGCTGTGAATTTATTTCCAGAAAAATCTAATACATGTTTCGGCCCGACCCAGGAATCGAACTCGGGATCTCGACATCTGCAGTCGAACCTGATAACCCCTAGACCAACTAGACAACTTCTGGGAACCGCATTGAACGCGTTTGTTTGTTAATTGTTTGTTCTAGCCTTTATTCTGGGGAAAAGCGGGCACAAACAAAGCTAACGTCTACTGGGAAAAATAACTTGAGCCATCAAACATGATAATGCGTATATATGCTTTGTATAGATCTTCATTCATATTCGTGAGGTACAATATATAGTTCTGGACTTTAGCCTAAAACTTTCTCATTCTGAGAGGAATCGTAGGTTGGCGTTGGATTAAAAAATATTAAGATCTAGTTCACGACAGTATCAAGCCACATGTGGTCTTCGACAAGATAGCGACAAAAACCCGACAGAGTTGTAGCAGTAGATATACCTACGCGCGGTAAAAAGGTGAAGAGGAAACGAGATCAAAAATTTATTACGCAATATGGCTCCCGATCTCGAAATATCTGGTCGCAAAAGTATCGTCATATTGTCACAAAACAAAAAGTTCGACGTCATCATATTGGTTTGAAGATATTGCTATGCCTACTCCAAAAGTAATAATTTCATGCATCGACTTCCACGTTACTTGGGTAATACTCCATTTACTTATCCAGTTTTGTAAAAGTGTTATTTTTACTAACTATACTACTTATATTATGTTTTATACCACTAAACCTTCAACTATCTGATGACAAAGAAATATCAAATTATTATTTTTATTATTAGTTAAAAGCTGAAGCATACCTAAAATGATTTCATTTTGAATTGTTGCATGGTATAATTTGAGTGAGAGTTGGAAGTTATACCATGTGAAATAGGAGTTACCTAAAATCTTTCGGGCTATCTAATGAGCGTGGGATGCCCTCCAGCACTGCACTGAAACTGTACAAAGAATGGTGAAGTGCAGATGTGAAGGAAAGTCAAGACCAGGTAGCTGATATTATTCTCTCATCACTCAGTAATAGTACTCTAGACCAAATCCGGCCACGGCGGCCAATCTCCACGTCGGCGCAAGACCGACGGCTTTACGTGCTCTCCGAGGCACGGGTGTGACACACCGCCAACTGCCTAACTTCGGGCTAGTGCTGAGAATTTATTAACAGAAAAACCCAAAACTTTTTTGGCCCGAAACGGGAATCGAACCCGAGACCTCATTATCCGCAGTCAAACACTCGTAACTGCCTCGTTGGTCTAGTGGTTAGCATCACTCAATAGGAAAGGCTAGGCTGTTAAGCTCGACTGTGGACGTCTATAGGCTGATTATGATATTGATAGGAAGCCATGTCTCGTAGCAAGCGTAGCCATCGTAGCAGGCGACGTCTACGTCGTTGTAGCCAACGAGAACGAGGAAACTAGACCAGTGGGGTTAGTATAAGATTTAATTCGATTGATTTTATTCGTATTCGACGACATTAGCGTTTCATTCGATGACATTTCATTTCATTTCATTTCATTTCATTAGCGGCAAAGTAAAATGAACCTCCGTCATATCAAATTAAAGTCACAAATTCAGTACAACCGATTTTAATTTGGAGCGTATCCGTATACGTAAACGTGGAAGAATGCAATCACGAAATTGAGCTCTAATTTAATACTGTTATGGTTCATTTTACTTTGACGCTAATGTCATCGAATACGAATCAATATAATAAAAATACGATCAATCGAATTGAATCTTATACTAACCCTATAGACCTTCAGGTCGCCATTGTCAATTGAGAGATGTCCACGGCTGGACATAAGTCTTCTACCTAGCGACTTCCATAAGGTCGTCCGTTTGAATCAATCGTGTCTTTGCAACTTGTTAGATTGTTTCTGTCCATCTAGTAAGGGGTCTGCAAACACTGCGCTTTCCGACAAGAGCTCGCCATTACAGCTTTAGCTACGACCAAGTATTTGTGTCGCTTGAGATAACCGAGTAGGAAATACGTCATGAATATTTAATGCCACAATTTCACTCAAGGCTTTGAAATTAATTACATCGAGCTTAAGCTTCAAAGAACTCATCGTCTAGGACGTAATATCCTATTACAGGATGGAGGAAAAATACGACTGCGCGTGAGATGTTCAATGCGCCCACAGTTTTGTAATTGCCTGCTTTTGGCTTCAGTCCAATTACGGGTAATCCTAAAATGAAATGTTATATTATTAGGTTCTCGGTACCAACAAGTGCATGTTATCAGTCTTCACACACCTTCGAAAACATTATGGAAATTCTAAGGCATGCAGGTTACCTTTCCAAAGTTTTAATCAGGATGCTATCATTCCACACAATACAAACAACACAGTACCATTCTTCTTTATAGGTTCATGGTATCCATTTATACAATAGGTAGGTACAATATTATCCCAGTTTGTTTTTACTTCTTTCGCAATATTTATTCTGCAATTGTTTGAATAATGGCCTCCTACGAATACGAAGCCGGATTGTATTATTGGGCTTACATTGAACCCTTTTACGATACCAACTGGTGTAATAGAGATAAAACTGAACAAATAGGAGCGGGTGAATCCACGTTAACGTCAACGAAATAATGTAGGTACGTTTTTTTTATAAAGAAAATTTTTATACTCTTTATTCGAGAAATCAAAGTTTCTAAGGGATATTAAAATACACGCAAACAGCCATTAACTAGTTTACTACTACTTTGCATTGGGCTGAAGTCTGCCAATTTGCATTGAGCCGAAATTTGCCAATTTGCATTGGGCCAGCGTGACGGAATATGGACCTTTCTCTGAGAGAATCATTGCGCTCAGTAGTTAGCCGTTGACGGGTAGCTGATGATGATTGATGATGCACGATAAATCTTTGGCGAAATCATACCTGCGACTTGCACTCGATCGCTGAAGAATAAAAATAAACACGGGACCGTTTCTCCCACAGGTATAAGGATGCTGGATCAGCCGTACATGACAGACCTGATCGAGGCGAATTCCATGGGGCACGAGCCACATAAGATCCACATCTACAGTGCTTCATGGGGTCCCACCGATGACGGGAGGACAGTGGACGGACCCCGGAACGCTACTATGAGAGCGATTGTCAGGGGTGTCAATGAGGTTAGTCAGATTTTCCTTTACTTTGCTTTTCAACTGCGAAGACCACCACAATACTAAAACGTACGTAAGACAAAATGAAGAAACAGCTGGCATCATAAATGTATCATGTATGTTCGCGTTTTTTATTTAGTCGGAATACGTTACGTTTGTCACGACCCTAAAAAAGAATATGCGTAAGGCCAGACAGACTGGCTAAAAGTGGCAGCGTTCGGCGTTTTTATGGCCTTTTGCGATTCTCAGTGGCTGTCAAGCGTCCGGACAGCGACTGAGAATCACAAGAGGTCATAAAAACGCCGAACGCTGCCGCTAAAAGTAGCCAGTCTGCTCTCGCCCTAAAGTACGAGTATTTATACAGAGAGCCATCAGTGTAGGTACCTAGGCTAAGGTAACAAAGCTTTGAGAGCCGCACACAGATTCTTTATGTCTATCCTCGCGGTATAACAACCCAAGTATTTACGTACACATTTACGTAGGTAGGTAGTCATATTACACATTCCTTTGAAATCCTTTGTTAAAATTTTTCCGTAAAGTATTTTTTATTGCTGAACTCTATTATTATTATTTTCCTGTAGTGAACAGTGGTTTTCCATAAGGTCGACAAAATAGCAAACAATAAAATTAATTGCTCGAACATCGTTCCGATGCCTGTAGTTTCTTTAACGACTTTCATCCGTTTAACGTTTTTCGGATAGGTTTAATAGAATTAATGTGATGCCTTTTACTTTTCAAGTGTGAAATAGCAATTTTGCCGCCAAAATTAATAAAATTTTAGTGCCTTTAGCACGGAATACCCACATAATTACAGGCCTTTGGGCAATATTGACAAAGTTATATTATGACTCGGTGTCATTTGACGACGTCGTAGGCGCGTGGTAGGGCTTTGGCGATTTGGTAATCAATACATACAAATAAAGTTGAAGTGTCTGTTTGTAATATCAAAATAACAGCTTCTTACTAAATGCATATGTAAGTAAACACGGTAGGTAATGTTTTTCGTTCACGGACCTTAGGTATCTATATTTTTTTTATTTTACATGAAGTTGGCCAGCCTGCCACAGGGTAAGAAGAATAAAAAAACTTAACAAGACATTTTGCATATAACCCAGAGCCTTTCGCAATTTGTTGCCAAAAGTTCAAATAAACCTTAGCAAAATGCAGTCGTATGGACTCGAAAACATGACGACATTTCAGAAACATTCAAAAGAACTTTAGAACCCCTAAAATGTCGAACAAAGCTAACGTGTTTCTCTGAGAAGATTGGTGTGCTTTGTTTGACTTTGATCAGCTAAGAAAAAATATGAAAATAAAAAGATATTTTATGCATGAACTTTGGAAATAGGGGGTAATTTAATAACAGCTGTGACACGCGCTGTGACGTCAACATGCCCTTAGAATACGTAAATACAATCTACAATCTACCTATTTTTAACAGACTCGTGACACCAAAGCCTGGGTTATATTTTTTACGCTGGGTATACCTTAGATGTGAGATTCTCCCAATAGTTGATTTTAATCAATCAGGTGTTTGATTCACCTAAACCGTGCAATGTTAGTTAAAGTTATGGGCTAGGAGTTATTTTTATAAAACCAAAATGGTGGCCGTATAATACAAAATGAAGGTATTAGGAGTCTACTCCTCCGCAATTGTGGATGCGGATGCGAATATTTGCAACACAATCTCTAGACTGTGTTGCAGATATTCGCATCCGCATCCATAATTGCGGAGCTTTTGCATCGATTTGGACATCTGCGTCTGTATCCGCTATCGTATCTGTAATCGGATGTTCATGCGGATGTGGATGTAGCGAAGTAACAAAAAATTGGGTGGGGCCTTTGCTGATTGACCAATATTTATCAATTGTTTTTCGTAAATTAATCATCGTACTTAGTTGCGCTTAAACATACAATAACATTACACAAGATAACATAATAACGTTTCAATTTTAAAATGTAAAAATGGCTAATGGAACTAAATATTGAAAAATTAAATAAATTATTTCTTTTTTCATAACAACTATCCATTCTATACTATCTATACTATCCATTTAATTTATTTAAAAAAAGTTTATTATAAAAAATCTAAGATATGCACCCCTTAAGAATTGCAAAATCTGATAGTTGTCTACTATTGACGTTGTATGTAGGATCTCTACATATTTCTCGAAACTTTTTTTTTAATTATGAGATAGGCTTACGCTTGATTTGGTTGGAGCGTGCTTGAGAAAATGCCTATTCACTATTATCTTGAAACCAAATTATACGTGGCCGGAAACACAGCAGCCTTACTTAACCTTACCGTACCTTAGCAGTTAGTTTCGGAAACGTTGAACTAAAGCGTTTCGTACGAGTATAGGTTCGTCTGTAGGCGGGTTATTGTTTTAACTCTGTCTTGAGTCTGAGCTGAGTGGGAGTCTGGTCTATAGATTTATGCCTAATAGTCTTGCCGTGTTTACCTCGATATTTGGTATTAGCATATGTATGAATCTATTTACGTGTACTAAACAATTTAGGTGATAACGTTGTCCACATTATTGAGATTTCAGACAGATTCATTCATGTTTTTACATTAGTTAACTCACTGAACCTGAAAACGATGCAAACATAATATTATCAGCTATGACATAGGTAAAATTATATGAATAGAAATAAGCGTAACTTTAGGCGTCTGTGATACAAAAGGAAAACTTGAGAGGTGTCAAGGGACACCCGGATGGAACGAAGTTCAATGCGAAATAGAAATGAAAATATCTGGCTTGCTTTCTATAAGAGAGAGAGAGAGACAGACAGAGAAACATGCGACGCCGATAGCAAAAAGTGTCGTGACAACTTTTCGTAAGAATTTTTTCCGTCTAGCCCCCTTTCACAACGCGCGATAAGGAACTTCGTTTCAATAATAGTAAGCTTATTTTGATATTATCCACAATCCTTACCAATATTATAAATGCGAAAGCGTGTTTGTTTGTCCTTCAATCATGCAACAACGGAGCTACGAATCAATGATACGAATAGTTGAAGACTATTGGAGAATGACATGAGCTTTTATCCCGGAAGATATACTCTAAAGAACATATGCTGTGAAGAACATATGCTCTAAAGAACATATGCTCTTAAGAACATATGTCTCGTTTTAACTCTTTCTTAAGTCTGAGCAGAGTGAGAGTGCGGTCTATAGATTTCAGCGTTCGACCATTCAATAGTCTACAAACCAATTGTAGATTGGCAAGCTTCGCACATCTTCGAGAAATTATTGAGAATTCTTAGTCATACGAGTTTCTTCACCATGTTTTCCCAAGCTCCAAGTTTTAAAGTAGAAAGTGAATTCATAATAGAATACAAATATATTAGACGCGACATTTAACATAATGCATAATGTATGAAACAATTTCCATGTAGACAGTATATTGTTAGGATACAATATAAATGTTTTCCCACGGAAATTGAGTTTTCGGGCGATGGATATTTATCTATGCGCATACATCTTGTGACAGTGCTAATACGTTTACGCTGAAAACGTTTTTAGCTATTAGATATATGTAATAACAATTTCAGCTATTAGATATATGTAAATATAAATGATAAATTAATAATAATAATTCATTTATTTCCTCCACATTACACACAATATAATCATAGTATAACTAATGCGGGGACTGGTGCTTAAACTAGGTAAAACCTGTGTGTGTGTGTGTGTGTGTGTGTGACTATTTCAGGGTTCTAATGAATTTCTCCGTCTTATCGTAGTCTAGTTCTATTAGCCAGTCAATTGTGTATATTCAGATAGTATATATTTAGAATTTTATTAGCTTTATTATATAGGTAGGATATTAAGTAGTTACAACAATATTTTGCGATGTAGATTCTATTTGAAATAGAAACAGTATATGTACATGGATTAAGATACTACATACACAATTTTAACAATATTATTTAGATAAATATTATCTAATGTTGTTGCTCAATGGAGTTTACCTATTTTCAACTTCAAATTGACCCAAATTGGTAACCTAATAAACATAATTAACATAAATAAACATTCGAAACCAGACCCAATATTAATTCAGCTTATCTCAATGTTAACAAATAATTTCATGTCTACTGTCTTCGATCACCCTCCGAAAAATCATAAACGGACTCTTTTCACAGCTTTTCTCTGCTTGATTTTAGTCGCCGGAAATAAGGTAAGTGCCAGCGTAACTTCGTCAAAGTTAACAAAAGGCCTACATCAAAGCACATTTATTAAGATCTATTTAAGCGATATTTTATCTCCGCTACGAAATAAATAACACAGCGAAAGAACATATTTTATAGTTATACTAGTTGATGCCCGCGTGGATTTCGTTTTTAAAAATGCCGCGGGATCTCTTTGATTTTCCGGGGTAAAAAGTAGCTTATATCAACTATACCCATGCAAAAAATCTCGTCGATCCCTTGCTTTGTTGTGGCGTGATTGAAGGACAAACCACTAAACAAACAAACACACTTTCGCATTTATAATATTAGTAAGGAAGTAAGAATTAGTCAGAATTTATCTAAGTTTACTGAGGTGGCCCGTGAAATGATATCACGAGATTTAGATCCGTCCATTCTGTTAAGTTTAGAGATTGTGTAGGTACCTACAACAGAATTAGCCACAAAGGCCACAATACCTAAATAAACAAATTTGCAAAGTCGAAAATAAACATGTTATTAAATAAATATGTAATTTTATGCAAATGGCATATACCTAAACATGTTTGTTTTCGGCTCTCATCACGTTATCTAACATAACACAAACGTTTACGCTTGTCAAACATTTTTGGTACAATGTTAATGAGATACATCAAAAACACCAAGTTCCCGAAAGAGTTTTTGTAGGTATTGGTGTTTTGTTGCTTTTAATTAAAACTAAGTAGGTACTAGTGATGTACCGAATATTCACATTCGCAAATGTTGGTGTTAAGTATTCGCATTCGCATTCACGAATCACATTAGATGTAACGAATAGCCGCATCCGCGTTCGCATCCGCGTCCGTATCCGCGTTCGCATCCGCGTTCGTATCCGCATTCGCATCCACGTTCGCATCCGCGAATGTGAAAAATTCAACATTCGTTACATAACTAGTAGGTATCATAAAGACGGCCTTCCTTCATACCGTGTAAGGGATACTATGTTTATGGCAGGTACTTATAACTTATTAAAACTATACTAAGTGCAAAAAGTGTATTCAATAGGTACAAATACTGTCAGAAGTTCAGAACATCTTAGATAAAATCATCATAAAACATCTTAGCATTGGCATTACAGATAGATTTGTAGCGTTAAGATGTCCTTGTACACGTCCTTTATATATTTAAGTTTAGTTTTTAAGTTTATGACTTACCAGAATAAATAAATAAATAAATAAATAACTATTATGTTACGACGTAGGCATCCGCTAAGAAAGGAGTTTCGAAAATTCAACTCCTAAGGGGGTGAAATAGGAATTAAAAATCGAACTTAACGTGAACGTGGCCGCGGGCAAAAGCAAAAGATAATAACAGCAACTGTGGTCAAAGTAAACGGAAAAGATAAGACAAACAGCTGTTACAGTAAGAGATAAGCGCATACATAATGATCGCAACCCCCAAGGGAGGGGTCTCATCGTGAGTTGGGGAGGTCGCAAATTTCCCACGGGCAACAAACAATTTGTGGAAAGCTGTAACTTTTTGAAGGTATTTATTTTGTAAGAATAATAGGAAAGGGCCGGATGTTATTCATTGAACGGAAGAATGATTGATTTGGGTGGAATGAACGTGGATGGAAGGATTTTTCTTTTTCATTGTAACACGTTTTTGTTGTAAATTACTAACAACATACAAAAAACATAGAAAAAGAAAATAAATTTTACAAAAAATTAAAAACTTTTTACTGGAAAAGGGTTTTCTATTAAGGATTTTTTTAACGACACGAATAAAACTAAATAAAATCGTTCTCCCTACCATGGTCTACTGTTCCCGACCAAGTTGCTACATCCAAACTGGGTATCTATATCCTACCTTGTTTAGTACTTGTTCTAAGTGTCTAGTAAAAAAAGAAGTGTTATTTAAGGCATGTGTGTATGGAATTTGCACTAATAAAGAAATTATTAGAATATTTTTGAAAGTGAAAGTGAAAAGTGAAAGTGAAAACTATTTATTCGAAAACAACTGTAAATTATTATAATATACATAATTGAACGAGCGAAGCGAGTTCTCTGAGTCTACTTCAGTGAATCTGCACTTGTCCGTCCGTCCGTCTGTCCGACTGTCTGTCAGAGCCTTATAACTTCTGAATTAATGAACGTAATTACTTCAAATTGTTGTTTCACAATAGTTAATAGATTCGATAGCTTCACAATAATGCTATTAGCATTATTGATGGCGCTGTATTTAGTATCGGTAAAACCATGGCAAAACAGTTTTGCGTCAACTATTATTATTTTTTATTGCGTCTAATCTGTGCGTCTAATGTTAAAAGTTAATTATTACAATATATAATTAAAACTATCTTTTGGGAATTATGGGATACCGCGAGGTCTCAGTTCGGGGCGAACCACTAGTAAAGCGTAGATTGTAGAAAAAGAAGACAAAAGTATGGAAGAAGATATCGACGTTGTCTTTTCACCAGGGTCGCAACGGGCTGGGCAATATCTACGTGTGGGCGAGCGGCGACGGCGGCGAGGATGACGACTGCAACTGCGACGGCTACGCTGCCTCCATGTGGACGGTATCCATTAACAGGTATTTTGACAAGGGATGATTTACATTGCCCGTGGTCCGCTATGAAAATATATCTATGTCCGTTGCCAGGATGCAAACTATATGTGTGCCAAGTTTCAGCTCAATCAGACGATGCAAAAGGCTAATCTTCTATACTTACCTATATAATAAAAAACTGTAACGAGACGAATTCTGTATGTACATTAAATATAATATTTTGATAATATTAATCGGAGGATGCTTTATTATCGACTTTGTCTGGCTCACAGATTTAGAGTACTCTCTAAATCTGTGGTCTGGCTGTCTAAAACTATGATCATGATGAGATATGATATTATTACTACGATCTCATCTTATGGTAAGTGAGATGAGTAGAACTAACTTAGAAGGGGTATGGGTGAATGTGTAAAACCTAGTAAGTGGAATTGACAAAATTTTACAGAAGACCAAAAACATGTTTGTGATAGATGGCTTAGCGAAGTAATAAATATATCAAACTAGCGGACGCCCGCGACTTCGTCCGCGTTCTTAAATTGTTGAGATTTTTCCTGAATTTTCTTTGCTATAAACCTCACGGAGCCCGAGACCTTTCCAACGAATGCAAAACCGTGGAAATCGGTTCGTGCGTTCTGGAGTTATAGCGTCAGGAAGGAAAACCCGACTTATTTTTATATAGTAGATAAAAGCTTTCAAAGTAGTTTCTTTACGAAACATTAATTCATCAACAGGTACTGAAGAGCTAGTTTAGAAAGACTACCACAAATATGTTTTTTTGGTCTACTGTAAAATTTTGTCAATCACACTTACTAGGTTTTGAAATGGGGCAGCCGGGGTGGTAACAATGCCTCCCACCAGATAAATTTTACTACTAAAATTAGTATTATTTGTTATCCAGCGCAATAAACGATGGTCAGAACGCCCACTACGATGAGTCTTGCTCGTCAACGTTAGCCAGCACCTTCAGCAACGGCGCTCGCGACCCCAGCACCGGCGTAGCGACCACGGACTTGTACGGCAAGTGTACGGCCACCCACTCCGGCACTTCCGCGGCTGCGCCAGAAGCCGCTGGGGTGTTCGCGTTGGCACTACATGCAAAGTAAGCCTTTTTAACCGACTTCAAAAAAGGAGGACGTTCTTAATTCAACGCATTAGAAATGTAAAGATCCGTTGTGCGTCCCATATTTACCCCGCCTGACCCTAAATTAAAATGATTTTATACTTTGTAGTGGCGTTTGAATTCGTTTTTTTAAAACGAATAATTGCCTATTTATTTTTATAACAAAACTGCCCAAATTAAGGAGCCTTTGATGCTTCAAATAAAATAATAATAATTATTATTATTTATTAAGAACTATAATGTGTATATGAGTTTCTTTACTCCATCATGCCTTGTAATGCAAGGGCGCCATATTCTATTTAATGTGACGTCACATAGCCTATAACCAATGGGCGATCAAGACGCTTCCAACTATACCTAGTTTGTCTCATTATGATAAGTATTTATTGGTTTAGAAGTTATCAGTGAACAGATGAACATAAATATATACATACCGGATACCGGTCAAAATCATAACCTTTCTTTTTGCTTCAACGTAGTCGGGTAAAAATAATTTCCATATCACTTTTGCTTAAGAAAATACTTGTAAGCACAAAAGGATTTTATACTTTATTTATTCAAGGGCAAAATCGTTCAGACACTGCCTCAAGCTGTGCTTAACTTGAAAGCTTTTCAACAATAAAAGCTTGAAACAATATCTACATGAACATGAAGTGCTAAGTGCCTATAATACGTCGGTAGGTATTATGCAAATATTATAGACTGTAGACATTCTCTGCAATCGGAAAATTAATTGTGCAAAATCGTGTATAATACTGAAAATTTTAATCGCTTGATTAAAATTTTCAGTATTATAAACCTATATTTAATAAGGATCTTGCTTACTACACTGTAATTATGTATTATCATACAATACATTAATTTTAAATTTAATACATAATTTTTAAGCTTGTTTCTTTTAATTTAAAAATTGATAAGATTGTTAAATTGATTTTTTAACATTAGGTCCGTTGCTTGAGAAAAGCGCATAAAGTATGTAACATCACTTTATAATATAATACATAATAAATCATACATATAATATATATTATATGTATATTTTGTTTTTTTCCAGCCCAAAACTAACTTGGCGCGACATACAGCATCTGACGGTGTTAACTTCTAAGAGGAATTCATTATATGATGCAAAGGTGATCAAATATTTTTTACTAATTTTAATTCAACGTTTTGCTCTAAAATTATTTTTTTTGTATTAATATAATCATTTGTTAATGTGAGTGCATTTACTACTACATAAAAAAAATAGTCTAGTGTAGTAATTTCTTAATATCTCGATACGTTACTCTCTCTGATTGAGAACGTGTGCTCAATCTGTCACAACCAGGGAAGTTACAATAAAAATCAGGGACAAGAGTTTTATCCACAAACATATAAGAGTAAGCAGACCTAACATAATTTTCACAACTACATCTAAACGAATAAATAATATCTTCGCTTGCTTCTCTCCAACAAAAAATATATGATTCTATCTCTTTTACTTCTGTTGTTGCAACACTTACGCACTCATAGACATAATTGAGCTTGAGGCAATTCGTAAGCTACAAATAAGAGCAGTATGGTGCAATATGTCAATTTGTCAAAAACAACAACATAACCTGCGAGTTGTTTATTCTTTTAAATTTGCTTTAAAATCGAGTCTAAAGAATCAAAAATTCTGAAATAAAATGGTGAAGTGTTGTGCACCTCTGTGTGGCAATTCTCCGTATAGGAAAACACCTGCAATTACTTTTCATCGGTAAGTTTTGATGTGCTATAGACTCGTAATTTGGTTATATGCTTACTGTGTGATTATTAATAATCGTTCGGCATTTTAGAAGCAGTCCCTAATTATTATATACGCAAAACTCGTAGACAGTTATAGTAATTTTGGTTCTAGTATATTCCTGTTGCAATATTTATCAATTAATTAATATCGTTTCATATACTTGTACAATTTGACAGGGCCGTATTCAGGCGCAAGTTTTGTTTAGTGGGTATATTTTGATTAAATAATTAGTCTGTTTTTGCCTGCCTGTTTTAAGATGTATTGGATTGTATTAATTTTTATTTGTATTGTATTGGACTTAGGAAAATTAATCGTGGAAGCACTGTATACATAGCATAGTTTCATTAAATATTGTAAAATTTTTACTTTTTTTTGAAAAGAGCGACCGCCGAGTTTCTTGCTGGCTCTTCTCGGCGAGAAAGGCATTCCGAACCAGTGGTAGATTCATTGACGATTCAAAAGTGCTTGTAAAAGTTTATTTGAAATAAAATATTTCTATTTCTATTTCTATTTCTATAAAAGTAAGGATAAATTATAAAATTAAATCATTTTTCAGCTTTCCAAAGGATGAAAATCTAAAAAATGCCTGGTTGATGCAGATGAATAAAAAAAATTGGCAGCACAAAACATCGAGTGTGCTATGTTCTGAACATTTTGAAGCACATTTAGTGGATTGCAGTGGTTTTCGTACCGTCCTTACTTCTAATGCAATCCCAATGATTTTTGATTCATCATTACAAGTAAGTTTCTAGTTGTTCTTATATTTAGGTACCAACCCAAAACATCTTGCCATTTAAACGTAAATATTGACAGCTATACCCATATATATATAGCTGTGTACCTATTTGTATTACCTATTAAATTGTTAATACTAGACAACTGATAATTTATTACTCTTGTTTTCAGAATATGTCTACATCATCAGTAAAAGGTCCAGTAGAAAGAAAAGCTGCTGGAGATCAAGTTTTGATGGACTTGCAAAATTTACAGCCTAGTAATACTATTCCTTATTACGTTATTGAAAAGACTGAGACATATGGTTTATTTTGTTATTTTTATAAGTTTAAAATGTGTAATACTATTCTAATAAGGTTATTGAAATGAGTGATACAGGCTGAATAGAATGTAAGAGTTAATTAAACTACTGTTGATGTTATCGTATTGTCAATGTTTGTATTTCTAAAAGATATTAGAGAAAAAGTTGCTTTTTGATTTTGTTTTATTTATCTAATAGATATATCTTTTGGGTAGATTTTGTAAATCATGTTTTGTTTTGATTTTATTAAATATTATTTTGTAACATTATTACTTGTTTGATTACAAAACCGCGAAACTTAGCACATTAGAATCCATTTTCATAATTAAGAATTAATTTATAGAATTAAGTTTACAGAATGTAAAATAAGGGTTTAACCTACAATTTGATGGCAACTTTCCGTAGTTTCCATATTACATATTTAAAATCACAGATACTAAATACTCTCCAGTTCCTTCAACCTCGCTGAACCTCGCTTTTCGAAGTCCGGCTCTGTTTACTGTCAATGTGTGCGTGAGATTTGTATGTAGGCGTAATTGGAACGCCAATTTTTTCTTATGTTAGGTCTGCTTACTCTTATATGTTTGTGGTTTTATCGATGCCCACATCTGTCTGTGTTCATACAATGAGCTTATGAACACTGTTAGCGACAAGATAAATAGTAGATACAGCATTTATGACACCTATTCTTGTTGCTACTGCGTGTTACAGGGTTTATCAATGGCTATTACTTTGCAATTGAAAGATAAGCTTGATTAAAATGCCTACAAAATAATTTTTGTCTAACCACCATCAACTGGGTACTTCTATACCTATTCGAACGCGATTTTTTAGAGTACAGGTATAGTTGAAGACCTGGAGAGTGGAGAGTGACTTAGGCTACTTTTTATCCCGGAAAATGGGATTTTTAGTAAACTAAATCCACGCGGATGAAGTCGCGGGCATCGGCTAGTAAAATGTAATATGTGTAAAAAAAAATTGCAGGGACGTTTCCACTGGACAATGAACGGCGTGGGGTTGGAGTTCAACCACCTGTTCGGGTTTGGGGTGCTGGACGCCGGTGCCATGACGGCCCTGGCGGCCAACTGGCGCTCTGTGCCGCCGCGATACCACTGCGAAGCCGGTTCTGTTAATACTCACACGTAAGCTAAGATTTAATTCGATTGATCGAATTCGTATTCGACGAAATTAGCGTCAAAGCAAAATGAACCATAACTAGATTGAATTAGAGCCCAATTTCGCGAATGTGTTCCATACGTTTACGTATACCCTCCAAATTATAGTCGGTTGTACTGAATTTGTGACTTTAAATCGACAATGTTAAGGTATATTTTACTGTGACGCTAACGTCATTGATTACAAATACGATCCATCAAATTAAATCTTATACTAACCCTACTGAACAAAAGATAAATAAAACATTAACACGCAACAGCTTGGAATATTAGAGGAAAATTAAGTCGGGCAGTTTTACTAACAACATCTATCAAAAATATAGGCCAGAAAATAAAAGAACCATAATAACGGTAACAACAATTTTTCTATGCTTTCAAAACGCTCCCGCGCAACGCATAAAAGATGAATTTTATAAATTCACATTTTACAGGTTCAGCAGGGTTTTTTTATTTCACTGACCTTCTTTATTCTCGACGCACACATCTACTTAAAGTTCAAATCGATGAGAAAAGGTTTTATCGGGTAAAAATTTAGTTTGTTTGCAGCGAGATCCCGCCAGAGGGCAGCATAACGCTGAAGATAGAGACGACGGCGTGCGAGGGGAGCCCGAGCGAGGTGCGCTACCTCGAGCACGTGCAGGCCGTCGTCAGCGCCAACGCGACGCGCCGCGGCGACCTGGAGTTCTTCCTCACCAGCCCCATGGGCACTAGGTACCTAACTTCTTAGGTTCATTAAAAAAAAGTGGTGTGCAATGAGTTCTAATTAGGCCCAGTTTCACCAACCATACCATACCTAAATCATCTCCTAATACTGACCTCTATAATTAACCGATGATTAACACTGGATAGGCTGTCTCTATAAAACTGACAGCTGTCATTTTTATAGGGACTGGCTGATCAATTTGATAAGCGCCAAATTTGACATACGAGTGTCTCTGGAACTAATAATATAGGGAAGCACGAAGTGCCAAAAAATATCAATCAACTAGTGCCCTCACTTATTTAAATAGGAACTATTTTTGGACACTCGTTACTGTTTAACTTTACAGCGCCAAAATAGCGATGATTTAAAAGCGTCATCAATCAATGCTACAGTATCAATTGTGGAGATTGACTGAATTTATCGCGTTCAATCGCAATTAAAGTACAACCGCAGCATAAGCTGTTAGGGTTTTGGTTGGAGGGTGCATGTCTTCATAGACATGCACCTATGCTAGTCAAGTTTAAGCCTATCTTTGTGTTGTATGTTTTTTTATGTGGGTGTCTTTAAATCAAGAGTGAATAGGCATCTTCTTGGCAAGCGCGTATCATCTTAGGCTGCATCTTCACTTACCATCAGGTGAGATCGCAGTCAAGCGCTAGTCTATATCTATATTTAAAAAAAAAAAACTCGCAAATAAAAAAAATGACTATTTCCACAGATCAATGATTTTAAGTCGGCGCGCCAACGACGATGACGGGCGCGACGGGTTCACGAAGTGGCCTTTCATGACGACTCACACGTGGGGCGAGTACCCGCAGGGCACGTGGACATTAGAGGTCAGTGTTAGAAATAAGAATGGCACGTGAACAAAGCAGTAGGTAAACGTCGAAGTATAACGCTTTGAACGGAAGTTTCTAGCAAAGTTCCGCTCCAAACGTGTAGGCTTAAAACAACAAATTATGAGTGGCACGTAATTAATTTTTGGTATTGGTACTGATAATTACGTTTTTGACACGTTACGTTTATTGCATATTAAGAATACTAACAAGTAGACTTTCAGACCTTCTTATCATGTTTTGCTCTTCCATCTTTTATACTTTCTGAGATAGACACCGGCGAAATTTGTACGGCCGCCCGCGCCATTTTGAATCCGCCATTTTGGAGTTTTCTGCTCACTGTCAATTGAATGAGGTTTCGAGCGATTTTTGTTTGACTACCCTATGTTTAATTTCCTGGCCGTGCTCCTCACCCGCCTCCGAAATTCTCAATCTCCATAGTTTTCCTTCGAATGAATTTTTATACTCTATACGAAACCATCGGTAAAAATAATTTTTAAGCTATTGCATAGCTTTTATCGCGGGCCTTGAGCGTGGAGACCGAATCCAGAAATTCCGTAACGAAAATAACCTGACACGGGACTCCTCTCACCGCTAGATGGCGTTGATAAAAAATGCTATGCAATAGCTTTACCGCGGCAGTCCCCGAGTGCCACACGTCTTTTTTTTGGTGAGGTGAAAAATGATTCAGTCAATCAGTGAATCAGCATGAGCAGCTATATATTAATGTGGGATTCCAGGCGCGGTTCAGCGGCGGCTCCGGGCCCAGCTCGGCGGCGGGCTGGCTGCGCGGCTGGTCGCTGGTGCTGCACGGCACGCGCGCGCCGCCCTACGCGCAGTTGCAGCCGCAGGACCCGCACTCCAAGCTAGCCGTCATCAAGAAGGCGCACGAGGACAACGCGACCATCAAGTAGACCCTACACACCCACGCGGCGATCTAGAAATGAGAGGACACGAGGAATAATGAATGAGAGGACACCCCCAAGCTCTACAATTAACACTGAGCTGGCCTCCTAATACAAATGAGAGCTTAAATTATGGATCAATTTGAAGCGCCATACTTGACATACGAGTGTCTCTGGTACTAATAATATAGCGATGCAGGAAGTGCCAAGTATCAACTCTCAGTTGTCAAATAGTGCCCTTACTGATTTAAATAGTTCCTTGGATACTCGTTACTGTTAACAGCGCCAAAATGACGCTAATTGAGTAGATTAAAAAAAATATGGCAGCAGCTGTCCAGTGTTAATCATAGAATAACTATAGAGGTCAGTGGAGAACACTATGCCCATATCTTTGTTTTTTTTTTCTATAATCTATACTCCACAAAACTGGCGAAGTGCGAGCCAGACTCGCACACGAAGACAAAAATAAAAGTTTATTGTACTTTTTAAGATTTAAATTTTTTTTAATATTTGTTGTTATAGCGGCAATAGACATAAGTACCTACTTACATTCTGTGAAAAGTAGGTATCTATCTATTACGGTTCATGAGACAGACAGACAGACAGATGGACGGATGTATGAACGGACAGACAGTGGAGGCCACTAAGTCTCCGCTGTCTGTCTAAATATTAATTAAGTACCCTATTACTCAATAGGGTCTCGTTACGAACAAGTTTTTCAGGGTACGAACGGTACCCTGAAAAACTTGTTCTGACTGACTGATCTATCTGACTTTGACAGTGGGTTTCTTTTATGACTTAGGCACCCATTAAGAAAGGATATTTTGAAATTCTACCCTCAAGGAGGTTAAACAGGGGTGAAAGTTTGTATGAAAGTCCATAATTTTTCAAGTTATATTCCTGGAACTTGGTATTTTGTCTTTCGATTAAAAATACGTGTCTCGCAGTCTTTGAAAATTCCACCTCAAAACCTATTAACACGAAGATGAAGTCGCAGTGGCAAAAGCTAGTAGGGAATTAATATATATATAGCTACTCGTGCTGATTCACTGATTCACTCACTCACTCATTGATCACCTCTCCTGTAAAATTTTGTATGAAAAAAATTTTTTTCACTCACGGTTTCGTACGGAGGACAAAAATTCATTCGGAGGAAAAATATGGAGAGAGCTGATGATTGAGGATTTCGGAGACGGGTGAGGAGCACCGGCCAAGGTATCGAAGATAGGTAGGGGGTGTTCAACCAAATGTCACTCGAAACCTCACCCAATTGGCAGAAAGCTGGAAAAAAACTCCAAAATGGCGGATTCAAGATGGCGGCCATACAAATTTCGTCGGTGTCTATCTCGGAAACTATAAGAGATGGAAGAGTGGTTTCTTGGAAAAGCATGATCAAGACTCGAAGGTCTACTTGATGAATAGAAAAAAAAATCAAGATGGCGGATTTTTTTTTATTTCATACAAAATATATGCAAGACTATACGCGGCTCTTTTACAAAATTTCTGATGGTTTCGTATAGAGGACAAAAATTCATTCGGAGGAAAAATATGGAGAGAGCTGATGGTTTAGGATTTCGGAGACTGGTGAGGAGCACGGCCAGGGTATCGAAGATAGGTGGGGAGTGTTCGAACAAAAGTCACTCGAAACCTCATCCAACTGGCAGTGAGCTGAAAAAAAAAACCAAAATGGCGGATTCAAGATGGCGGCCATACAAATTTCGTCGGTGTCTATCTCGGAGACTATGAAAGATAGAAGAGTAGTTTCCTGGAAAAATATGATCAGGACCCGATGGTCTACGTGATGAATATAAAAAAATTCAAGATGGCGGATATTTTTTTTTTTCATATAAAATGTATGCAAGACTTTGATACGTTCCTTTCCGCTGATGGTTTCGTATAGAGGACAAAAATTCATTTGGATAAAAAATATGGAGAGAGCTGATGGTTGAGGATTTCGGAGACAGGTGATGAGCACGGCCAGGGTATTGAAGATAGGTGGGAAGTGTTCAAACAAAAGTAACTCGAAACCTCATCCAATTGGCAGGGAGGTGAAAAAAAAAATCAAAATGGCGGATCCAAAATGGCGGCCATACAAATTTCGTCGCTGTCTATCTCGGAGACTATGAAAGATGGAAGAGTGGCTTCTTGGAAAAAGATGATCAGGACCCGATGGTCTACGTGATGAATAGAAAAAAAATTCAAGATGGCGGAATTTATTGTTTTCATAGAAAATGTGATACGTTCCTTTCCAAAATTTCTGATGGTTTCGTATAGAGGACAAAAATTCATCTGAATGAAAAATATGGAGGGAGCTGATGATTGAGGATTTCGGAGACGTATGAGTAGCACGGTCAGGCTATTGAAGATAGGTTGAGGGTGCCCAAACAAAAATCACTCGAAACCTCATCCAATTGGCAATGCTGAAAAAAAAACACCAAAATGGTGGATTCAAGGTGGCGGTCATACAAATTTCGTCGATGTACTTATATCTCAGAAACTATGAAAGATGGAAGAGTAGTTCCTTTGAAAAAGATGATCAAGACCCGAAGGTCTACTTGGTGAGCAAAAAAACCGCGGTTCGCTTTAGCGAGCCGCGCACCCACGCGCCCTACTAGTATTATATGTGTGTGCTTTATAATGGGATCAAATATTTCTTTCTGAAATATATTTTATATCTTTCATCATCATAATATATTATATTAAAAGTTGCGTAACGCACACCATTGTGCGTTGGTTAGAACAAATTATGACGTCACAAAACTTGCTAAATGGGTTGAATGGTTCAAGCTTACAAACAATATTTAGCCAAACACAATCGTTAAATTTTTACACGTAAATTAACGTTACACGTAGCATGTTTTGAAAACGCGACAAAATGGCGGCGTTTAAATAAACCGAATCAAAAGACAGTTTGACATAATTGTTATTTTTTTTTGTATTATTTTTATGTAATACTTTTAGAATTCCGTGCATAAACTTCCGCTTGATCTTTCCTTGACCTTTTTTGAAAACTTCTCATTTCTAGATCGTTGAAGGCAGGCTGTAGATATTTCTCTATAAATTGAACTTCTAATATCATGTTTTCCACATCTATATATTATGTACCTTTAATATCTATAACAAAGTATCCATTA
Organism: Hipparchia sbordonii; assembly: GCA_038048805.1. Lineage (NCBI taxonomy): Eukaryota > Metazoa > Arthropoda > Insecta > Lepidoptera > Nymphalidae > Hipparchia > Hipparchia sbordonii. Next base: position 4,390,367 of record CM076111.1, on the reverse strand, counting down.
ATGTCTTTTGGATGACAACTATCGTAAAAAATATTAATTTCGCTTTCAGTTACTTTGATGTCAATGTGAAGTCTCTATCAATTTTATTAGGATTATACACACTGATCTGATATTAAGAATTTTGAGCTTATTTCACTAAAATTAATTATATTTGAATTTGTTTAGTTGCAATTCTTCATAATAGGTAATTATTACTGAAACATACAGTGTGTATACGGCCTAATAGATTAGTCTTTCTTTATTATTTTAAGTTAACTTTAAAATTAAATAATTTGTTAAAATTAAAAGAGAAAATTAATTATTCGAGCAGGGGCCATGACAACCGTGGAGAAATAAATATTTTTGTCTTTCTTGTACTTATTTATACCTAACCTAAGTAAAATTCTCCTGAAAATTAATGTGCATATTAAGAAATTGATACATATAAATCACGTATTATAAACTTCACGATAATTATATTTTTAAACCATTGTTTTAATAATTGAAATAAAAATGTCTATAATTATATAAGAATATATAAATGTATCATAAAATTATTAAGTTAAGTAGCAGAATTTCTTTGTAATTGGGTTAGTTTTATTAGAATACGGGTGTAAAATTTCTAGTCACCAGGCATTTAATATTTCATATTATAGATACAATAATTATATGAGTTTGACACAAATTGTAGGTTTTATAATTACATATATTAAATTTTGTTCATCTTCTATACAATATAACATAATATTTAGCATTGATCATATTGCCTGAAACATATCAGAAATTAACATAACAATACGGTTACTTAAAATGGTTCTAAATTATTGTCATTTATAATTATGACGTTTTTCTTGTAATATTAGAAGTTGAGCAAGATTTAGCAAGAAATACTTACCAAATTTTTATTTAGATTAAGTAAACGCTTAAAACTTTTTAGGCAGCTAAACTCTGTTCCCCAAATAGAAGAATTGGTCATTGATGCCAAAGTATTCAGTTGCCAATCTCAATGTTTAACGAGGCTTGAATTAATGCTAATAGTACGGAAAACCTCGGAAAAATATTGTGAAAATGATAAATTTCACCAGAAGTTTGAAAGTTTTATTTATGTACTTAAGTATAAAATATTCTGAAAAAGCTAAAAAAGCTTATTAAAGCTAAATAGTACCTTAGGGATGAAAGTAACTTATTTAGTCCCGAGACGGGGTTTGGCGCCCGAGCGTAGCGAGGGGGCCTATAGTTCGAGGGACTAAATAAGTCTTTATCCCGAGGTAAACACTGTGCTTTTCATTACGAATATAAGGAAAGTCAAAATAAAAATAGAAATTAGCTAAAGAAAATTGAGTGAACTTTATTTTACATAAATCAACAACTTTGGTGTATGAATAAAGTCTATCTTTCTTTACTATATATATAGCTACTCGTGCTGATTCACTGATTGACTGACTCACTCATTGATCACCTCTCCTGTAAAATTTTGTATGGAAAAATTTTTTTTCACTCACGGTTTCGTATAGAGGACAAAAATTCATTCGGAGGAAAAATATGGAGAGAGCTGATGATTGAGGATTTCGGAGACGGGTGAGGAGCACCGGCCAGGGTATCGAAGATAGGTGGGAGGTGTTCGACCAAATGTCACTCGAAACCTCATCCAATTGGCAGAGAGCCGAAAAAACTCCAAAAGGGCGGATTCAAGATGGCGGCCATACAAATTTCGTCGGTGTCTATCTCGGAAACTATAAAACATGGAAGAGTGGTTTCTTGGAAAAGGATGATCAGGACTCGAAGGTCTACTTGATGAATAGAAAAAAAATTCAAGATGGCGGATTTTATATTTTTCCATACAAAATATATGAAGACTTTGAAAGGGTTCCTTTTCAAAATTTCTGACGCTTTCGTATAGAGGACAAAAATTCATTCGGAGAAAAAACATGGAGAGAGCTGATGGTTGAGGATTTTGGAGACAGGTGAGGAGCACGGTCAGGGTATTGAAGATAGGTGGGAAGTGTTCAAACAAAAGTCACTCGAAACCTCATCCAATTGGCAGGGAGGTGAAAAAAAATTCAAAATGGCGGATCCAAAATGGCGGCCATACAAATTTCGTCGGTGTCTATCTCGGAGACTATGAAAGATGGAAGAGTGGTTTCTTGGAAAAAGATGATCAGGACCCGATGGTCTACGTGATGAATAGAAAAAAATTCAAGATGGCGGATTTTTTTTTCATATAAAATGTATGCAAGACTTTGATACGTTCCTTTCCGCTGATGGTTTCATATAGAAGACAAAAATTAATTTGGAGGAAAAATATGGAGAGAGCTGATGATTGAGGATTTCGGAGACGGGTGAGGAGCACGGCCAGGGTATCGAAGATAAGTGGGGACTGTTCAACCAAATGTCACTCGAAACCTCATCCAATTGGCAGAGAGCCGAAAAAAAACTCCAAAATGGCAGATTCAAGATGGCGGCCATACAAATTTCGTCGATGTACTTATATCTCAGAGACTATGAAAGATTGAAGAGTAGTTCCTTGGGAAAAGATGATCAAGACCCGAAGGTCTACTTGGTGGACAGAAAAACCGCGGTTCGCTTTAGCGAGCCGCGCATCCACGCACCCTACTAGTCTTGTCTATGGATGCACTCGGGTATGTCGTGTTTCATTTGAATTCCAATAAAAATGTGACAACTAGTTTTTTTTAATTATTTGACAGCTGTCAGTTGAAAACGATTCTCCCTAGGGCTGAAAAGTATTACTTTCAACCCGCTTCTCAGGCAACTTCAGACCTACTTTCCGTGTATGAGTAATGAAAAGTTTATTTGTATCTCTCTCTCAAACAATTTTCTTTCTCATTTATACACATGCAGAAATAATATTTGCTTTGATAAAAAAAAGTGATGAGCATAATCAAATTTTCATAATCAATTTTTTTCTACATATTTTGTACAATCGAATAGACACAGATGTTTATTTATGTCGCTCTTAAATATAAAAGGATTTTTTCTCACTACTTTGTGCAGAAAGACTAAGCTCTGTTTAAATATAAGGAATGGATATAGTGGTTTTGATGATCAATTCTTCAATTTGTCGTATAAGAGTAAGGTATTGAGTTTACTGGCGTTTGTTACGATGCGTGCGCGTCATATATATATGTACTTAGTACTAGTGGACCAAGCACGCCTATTTTCAAACGCCATTCTTATCGGTGTATTTTCCGTTACTGACTTTTATATTTTTGTAGTTATTGAAATATGTTATGTAACACAAATTCTATAAATCCTTATCTATACCTACTTCAAATGGCCTTCATTATCCCAGCTAATTGAAGGACATTTGAATGCCATTTTTCATAGCACATACCTCACATTTCACGTCGGGTATATGCATTGAAAATTTTAGACTGTAAGCAAAATGTTAAAGAAATGTTACTTATATTTCTTTAAGTAACAAACGTCTAGTGATAAACGCGACAAACGCGGTGAGATAACGATCATATTACATACTTAATAAACCAACTGATCTTACTAGACGTTGGGCGATAAAATTAGGCTACTATACTACACTGAACCTTGCATGCGACAAAATTTTGAACTAATAAAAATGAAACGCTTCGCGGATGGATTCTATCTATACTCCTTACGGGGTTTAGTGTAGTCTCAGCCTTATAATGTAAAAATCGAGGTTAAAAAAATAATTATAAACTGTGCTCGCCTAAATTTCTAGCGGGCTCTTTATATATTTTCTTAAAAAAATGTTAAAATATAATGACAAATCGTCAAGTGTTTTGTTCTAATATATCCAAATTGCATAAATTAATTAATATAGTTTTGTAATGGCATGCATTAGTAGTTTTATTGCAGATTAGAGGGGATAAGTTCATATAAAGAGAAAAATCTATTATGTATAACTATATAGAAAATATAATGTGATTTGGTGTTGTATTTGAATTAAACGACGTTTTTGTAATTGATCTTCCTTTCCCTTTATTTAACTTTTATAATTACATATTCAGTTTAATTATTACGTATAATTGTGTTTCACGCACTTTATAAAAGTCAGTATTAAATAAAATTTATTTTTATTACAAGAATTTCGACTTTTATGCAAAAAAAAAAAGAAAGAAAAGAAAAACAATAAAACACCTGCATATAAATAAAACTTTATTTCATTAAAAATTATAATAACAATTATTTTATTCGATATTTCTATTATTAACAAATTAAGCTGCTTTATCCGATGATGCATTTTTTACATTTTTACGTGGGTATAACATATTATCCCAACCAGGTAACTTATCAGTTATAATTAAATAATATGAAACTCGTTAATCTAGTAGCATTTTTTAATTTATTACCATGTACCTACAATGGCAAAAAAAAAAGACGTGTGGCACTCGAGGACTGCCGCGGTAAAGCTATTGCATAGCATTTTTTATCAACGCCATCTAGCGGTGAGAGGAGTCCCGTGTCAGGTTATTTTCGTTACGGAATTTCTGGATTGGGTCTCCACGCTTAAGGTCCGCGATAGAAGCTATGCAATAGCTTAAAAACAGATACCATATCAAAACTTTCGACAAAAACAACATTTCTGCAAAAAAAAATGGGAAGTCCACTACTTTTACTTCCCCTTGACGCTGGGGGTGTTAAACCGTTAGGATATTGAGGCCACATAAACCCTACGTGTACCTAAGTTCAATGTTACAACAACAATCTATCAGATGCTGAAAGTAAAAGGTTTGGAAATGAGATGAAAAACGAGTTTCAAACCTAGGAAAACATTAATTTCCAAATCAAAAATATAGCTTTGCGACCACCACAGTGGGCACCAGTCTTATACACTATCCCTTAACTTTAATATCAACATTATATACAAAAAATATTATGCAATAAGGCACACTTTAATTTACCACATTTTATGAATGTTATGCATCAAAAACCGATAAAAATCTTACTAACGGCCGAATGTAGAAAATCTCTTAGGACTAAGCCAAAAATACGTATCATAAACGGAAAATCAGGCAGTCCAGACTACACTATACTACATATTTTGCTATATAACCGGTAAAGTCTATGGTATGGGAATGCCACATTATTTCTTCCAGGTCTGCGTTCTACCATTTTGCCATGTATGATGACTTGCAACATATATATGTATGCTGAGTGATATTGCTTTGTTATATTAAAATAATTAACTGATGCGCGCATCCGTATGGATTTAGTTTTTAAAATCCCGCGGGAACTCTTTGATTTTCCGGGATAAAAACTAGCCTATGTCACTCTCCAGGTTCTCAACTACACCATGCAAAAAATTACGTCGATCCGTAGCTCTGTTGCAGCGTTATTGAAGGACAAACCAACAAACAAACACACTTTCGCATTTATCATATAATATTAGTAAGTATAAGGATATTTGCTAAAGTATATTTTAAATTATGTAACTATGTATACTTAGTGTGAACTGCCTTTAACTGTTTCAGATTTGGATATTGTTTCACTGAATCTCACTTTATTAATACAAATATGTATTCGTACTAGACTGGCTACTGACGACGTGATAGTTTAATTAGTTTCATTATTACGCTTATTTTGGCGCTGAATGTAAAGAAAAGTGAGAGCGAAGGTGCAAGGAAGTATTGTGAATAGTGCATTCCAATAAAATTGTCGGTACGAGACACATGCATCACCTATCATTTGTATGGCACAGCCAGTCCAGCGTTTTTGTATAAATAAATAGAGGTCAGTGAGTTTTTTTACATCCCACTTGTAAATATACACTTGTTTCAATAACTATTGTGAACGCAACTGGCAGCCCATAAAATATCTTTGTTACAAAGCTGTTTTCAAATCAATTTAAAGTCATATTTTCCCCACCCCATTAGACACCCATTTCATTGTATGGCCGGCCATTTTGTATGTCCGCACGTTCAGCTGTCCCGTTGAGCCCGTTCGCGTGCCCACGGGAACTTAATTGTCAGAGATCTGCGAATAAATCATAATATGTTAAATATATTAAATGTAAATCGCTTTGACGCGAGTGTCAACCAATCACGTTCGAGGAGTAGCCACTCCCTATTAACCAGAACAAAAAATGGAATGAAGCGACATTAGTACATTTTTTTAAAACTTTCTTTAAGTTCTTTTAAGACAAGAGAATTTTGCAAATTCTGTTGTCTTTTTGAGCGCGTTTTCTTGCCTCTATAGTCCTATCCATAAACATCGATGTCTCAACCCGATTCTCTTTCGAATGGAAAAGGTTATTAAACCATAGTGGACCACCCTGCTATTCGTAACATGGCGAATTAAGGCTGGCTTCAAACATCATTACCAAAGTCCTAAATCGCTTGACAGTTGATCCTTGCAAGTGGGTATAACTGATTCAGTACAGTAGGTAAAATATATTTATACTAAATTGTTGTCTTACCCATAGTTTCCTGTTGTAACTCTAGTTTGTACGCGGGATTATCGTATGGCGGTAGAGACGACTCTCGGGGTGCTGATGGCACCGCTGAAACGATACCATCTAGTAAGCGAAACTATGAAACAAGCCACCGCATCATCGTTAATGGATAATTGATCAACTTAACTAACACCTTACTTATGTAGGCACCTATCTAGTGATACTGAGGTTGAATTACATTTTTACAGAATGACGTCAACTGAATAGGCGTCATCGGCAGTTTATCTTCAGAGTGGGGTTCGGCCACATACTGCGCTATCCTCAAAGTTATGTTGGCCTTAATATGCCTGTTCCTGGTCAGCGGTTCCGAAGCCGGCCGATAAACGGTGGGTTGACATCGTCCAGGCAGATGCACGTGAGCCAACAGTCTTCAAAGGGAGGACGCTTTAGATCGTACAAAGTGGAAGAAACTTAGCAGGGAGCGGGACCTGGTGTAAGCCGGGATAAACGCTACGAGGAAGAAGAGTGACTCACACGTGATTGGCACAGATCGCGGTCGATGTCGCCGGACCACGACGAGTAGGAGAAGGACTGAGGTGAGGGCGGCCAGCGCAGCGACCACGCCGACGATCACCAGCGCTCCGTAGTAATCCCCTCTGGGAGCGCCGCGGCTGCCCGCCACTGAGGAGGCTTCTATTACATCTGCAAATGCATAATAATAATAATAATCCTCCCGACCGAAACCGGCCACGGCGGCCAATCTCCACAGAGATCTCAGGTGCACTCTCTATTCCATCACTCTCATAGTCCGATGCGCCGGAAAAGCCGGCATGACCGGAGAGAGCTCAGGCGCAGGACCGATGGCTTTACGTGCTCTCCGAGACACGAGTATCACATACGAGCTTGTGTGACCTAAAAACCGTCTTCCTTTAGTCTTTTATTATTAGAAACGGATGTTTATTATTATTAGCTGATGACCACGCCTTGATTCGCGTTGAATTGGGTTTTTCAAAAACATTTTAATTTTACGAGACGAAAAGTGTATTCGTCTCCAGCGCATGCGAAAACGAAGACACAAGTTGTAATATCTTGGACTATTACAGTAACAGTCAGAACATCAAACAGACATTTACTTAATATGGAAATACACCAAATATTTTAAAGGAAGTATACTTACTGTCTATAGGTTCAGGTGAGTCCAGAGATTTAGTATGAATATCCAAGACATTGCTTGTTTTCACTTTACCATTGGTTAGGAAAAGTTCTAGCCACACGCGGCATCTGAAAGTAAAATAATGTAAACTTAATGGTTACTCCTCGTAAAATGATTCATATAATATATTGTTAATTATTATACATATCGAGACAATACATCAAAACAAGATCCTAAGGTTGCAGAGAAGTTGCAGAGAACTAGTGCATGGGTAACGTCATCATCTTCCTCTGAACCGATGGAAGTCCACAGCTGGGCATAGGTCTTTTGCAGTGATCACCCCAGAACACTATGTTGGGCCGCGTGTATCCAGAAACTATTTTGATATCATTCGTCCATCTAGTGGGGATCTAATATCTGTCTGATACGATCTCACTACACCATTCGACCACTTTGGGTCTTCAAGTGCTAAGATATGAGGAATCACAGCACATCACAGCTTCACAGCTTTAAAGCTTACTTTGCATCAGGCTCCAGTCCAGTTAGTGTTATTACAGGAGGTGAATCTCTGGCAGCGAGGCGGAAGGCGTCGTGTTCCTTTCTTCCTTCCCCACAGGCGTGCGCCGCCCGGTACACTCGCACCCAACGTTCAGCGGGTACAGGAATACCTCGCCATGTCATTTCTACTGCTTCAGAGCCCACTGCTCGAACTTCCACTGACACCGACCAATTGTATGGATCTGGAATTCATAGAAGGTTACTTTTTAATTGTGTTTGACGATTTCCTGGCGCATTGGATGTTGTCTTATAAGCGGGAGAGTTCAGTCACATCTAAACCGACCTGCAGCAAAAATATTGCATCTAGGGATTTAGCGTTCAAGTACCATGACACGTGGAATTCGATTAAGGGTAATATTATGTATCATTCCCTTTATTTTAAATGTTTTATAGGTTTATTGCTAGGTTTAATTTATCTGCAATATCCTTCTAACTTTCAAGCCAGCTCGCTTCCGTAATTGACTGCATCTACTGACTGAATTAGTACTAGGTGAGATTGCAGTCAAGGGCTAACATCGAATAAAAAATATTAATTTCATGACCCCAAGAAGATAAAACCTTATTGATTCTGTTTTCTTTTATACTTTAGGTTCGATTCTTTAGAGTACCGCAGAGTTACACTTTCAAGTTGGACATAATACCTTCGATCATATAATACCTACTAATAGGCATAGTTAGGTACTTATGGTAGCCCGCACATCTTATCCAATTATGGTCGATAATTTCTTTGTCAAAATCGATTGTGTTCAATAGTCGCCAATTTGAAATTGTAAGTCTGGGGTCGCTCCTAATTTTGGTAGTTTTATATTCACGACGAATAATTAATTTCTCATCTCCAACAAGTTCTGCTTTATATTCCTTACCGATATAAGGTGTAGTCGTAAACTCGACGTTTTCAGGGTCATAGAGTTCTGTGGTAGCACGTGGTGGTGGAATCAAGACGAGTGAGGCCTCGTATCTGCTTCCTGGGCGAAGATCGTGTAGCTCTGCAGCTGACCGGCTGTGGTGTAGAAGCTCTGTCATGCTGAAAATTGGGGTGCCAGTTGGACGATATCTGTAATTCAGAATTTCAACAGTCATAAGTCTGCGTTTTCGTACACTCTAGTCTAGAATATTATCCTTATTCCTAAATATGCCAGCCTTAGACTTCTCCATAATACCCTTAAAGGCGCGTGAAATCTATCAATCGGCACTTGCTAAGCTAAGTAGTAGACTATGGCTTAAACTTCGCACTCTGAGAGGAAACCCGTGCCTTGCTGTTGTGGGCCAGTAATGGCTTGATAATGAAGCTTCAGCGATTGATTGTAAAGGAAAATAAGAACTTAAAACAGCACAAACATTCAAACTTTCTAAAATTTTAACTTGCCTGACTTGTATGCCGTCAATAAATTGTAACTCTTCTTCAGTAAAGTGCCTCCATGTAACGTGGGCTGTGGTATCATTTACATCTACAACTGTCAATTTGGCGTCGATTTTTCTTCGCTTTTCTTCTGGAGGTAGCACCTGAAATTTATTTTTATCAAGATTAAGTTTTTTTGCAAGTATGTCTAGTTTATAGGTAAGAATAAAGTTTCGTGTGGGTACTAGATTCACTTACTGTAGGCAAGTCTTGCGTGCGCACTGTATGAATTTCACTTTCAGGTTCAACAGGAAGGTTGTGCAGGTAGAGTTTTCCTCTGATCTTATAAGTCGTTGAGGGTTTCAATCCAGTCAAACGGAACTCTAATCGTGGTGTAGTCAGAACTTCATCAGCTGGTGCAAAAACTTGCGAATACCATTGAGATATATCGTCTTCTCTATAAAAATAAATTAATGAATGTATTAAACAAATCCAAATGACCGTAAAGGACCCTGAAGGATAAACAAAACTTACGCCGAATCAGTATATCTCAAGTCAACACTGCCACGCAGTCCAACTAACACTGGTGGTAGACCAAATAACATCTTTATGCTAGTAGGAGAATCGCCTTGCAACGATAATACCGCAAGCTTTTTGTTGTCATCCCCAAAGCTCGATATCGGTAATCCTGGAGGAAGTCCAGCTAATGGTGGTTCTAAAGGATTAACAGGACGATGTATGTTATTTTGCTCATAATCGGGAATATCTTCTTGTGGATATCGGTTCTCAGGAGGCACTGTGGGTAGGAATGGAGGTGTCTGTCCGTGTGATGGGGGTTTCGCAGGGAATCCTGGTGGACTTTGACCTGTAATTCAATTTTTTGATATTAATCTTAATGCTTAAGGTTAATTCATTTTCAACAATAATTAAATAGAGTTCTACAATGCTACTGATGAAGTGCTATATACGAACTGTGATTTAATCTAGTAAAAGTAAAGTAAATATTAGTGATATGAAGAAGCAGGTTACAAATTGATGTTGTGGTTAGTCTGTTACTGTTATTTTAACGGACATGAATGATCAGTTTCCGTAAGAATGAAAGTCGTTTCTGTCGGAAATACTAGGGTAATAAGGCCATACAAAATAAGATTCATTCCAAGGCTAGGTCACTGACCTGCCGCGGATGTACCGTGGCTCTTATCCGCTGATCGTCCAGTGTTTCTATTAACTTCAGATTCTATTTCCATTTGGTTGAGGAAATGTTCGAAATCGAGAGATGAGTAGGTTTTACTAGATGTCTTTGGAATCTCTTGCATAGATTTGAACACAGAGTGTAATTCGGTCTTATGGTTAGATGGAACCTTAAGCAAAATAGTTTCATACGGATTTGGGGCTTTGGTTAATAAATGTGTATCAGGATCTTTTTTCCACAAGCTAGCTTTAATATCAGTCCGTAGTCCAGCCAGCAAATCTTTGTTTTTCATAACAGTCACATGTTGTCCAAGGGAAGTATGGGGCTTGTGGTCGGGATAGTCATTTAGATTGGGAAGTAGTTTATCAAGTAAATTAATGTTCATAGGGTCATTATTTGACTTGTTATGAAACTTGGGATTAGGATTAAAATATAACTGATTTATCCTGGGTATTTCAGGATTCGTTTTAGCGTTTCCTAATGGTAATGGTTTCTGAACTGAAGACTTTTTATCATAAACGGGAAGAAAATAATTTAAATTGTTTAATTGTGATAAAGGAATCTTTTTCACGGTTGGTGTGGCGTACATTTGCTTCACAAATAAGTCATGGGGATTTGAAGTAATCAGTTTCATTGCATCAGGATTCATAACGTATCTAGTTTCCTCTGTAAAGTCACGAAGTTTGCTATCAGGTTTGAATAAATTCATATTATACGCTGAACTGCTATGAGTATTTGTAAATTGATTAACTGAAACCGCGCCTTTAGAAAGTGATGCTTTTATGTCCAAATCGACATTATTGGCTATCATAGGAGGATCAGGATGTATTGTTTTAAAAGGTGAATCAATATCCTCTGGGGTAAATACTGTTATATTTTTCCCTATTGATTGTTCAGGTGGGTTATCTAAATCGAATTTGAAAGTATTATTCTGGATTGAATTAGGAATCAAAGTGTTGAGGATTTTTGGAAAACTTTTGATCATAGGACCCAAATGTTTGTAAAAATTTGTTTCTGTAGTCATGGTAGGCGTAGGCAGTAAGTAATTATTGTTAATCGATGGTATTGCAGGTGTAACTGGCGTCATATAGTTGATCATTGTTTGTTTGTGAGACGGCATACCATATGTCTGAAAAGTTGATGCAGTCATGTTTCCAGCTGTAAGCAATAACGCATGATGAATGATTAGCGAACATGCAACAGTTTTATGAAGCTAATGATATGGAAGATGAATAATGTCTTAATATACTTATTATAAAATGTTTATAGTGTTTGTAAATACGGCATGTGCAATTAAATAGAATATTTGATACAAATACAAAATAACATTACAATTATAAAATGTATGAAAATCTTTGCTCCTCTTAAAGTTAAATATTGGCTAAGTGCTTGCTTACCATGGGGCACACAACCCCATTGCTTGCAACAGTCATCGTCGGATATATTTACAGGTGCCGGTCGATGTTGAGGAGGACATCTTAGCGTTTGAGGAGGTATCGGTGGAAGTGGATTGCACGCCTCTTGGCAGTCTAGTTCACCATTTTCACAAAAACAATGCTGCTCGCAACCCGTTAATTCTAGAGGTACTTCGCTCCAATTTGGAATGCTAAAGACAAAAGGAATCCATGATTACTTATTAATCTAATTTTATAATTGAAAACATCAATTTTTATAACGTTTTCCATTTGAAACTTCTATCATTGCATCAGTTGTTATTTGACATGCTATTGAGGATCCAGGGAAATTATGACCTATATCAAAGTAAACCCACTTACGCTACACCGTTAAAATGACAAGTTCCATCGCTCAAGCACCGCGCTGTTCTCGGACAACAATTTGGGGGTTGAGGTGGTGGGTTCGGCGCCCAACGCACACAACCCCTCGACACAAGTTCCAGACCGACATGTGAAGGACAAATGAGAGGAGCACACTCTCTACTGTCAGGTCCAGTACACTCACACAGTTCTGTGCAACCAATTTGAAATTCGTCACCTGAAAATAAAGATTTCCATCGTTTACTTATTAGCACCGTCTTTGGCATTGAAAATACATTACAATTAATGAAAAATCTAGTTCATTTTTCGCTTACCGATTCCATAAAACTCTCCGTCATGATAACAACCGATTTTCGTTGTATTTAATGACTCTTCTACTGGTACTTCATTACCAACGTCAGACGCTGTTATTGTAAAATTAAATTTGGTTCCAGTTTCTTTAGTTTTGACTATATAGTCTTTGCCTCCTTCTAGATTAAGAATTAAATTCGTATATTTCAACTCTACTTCACTATAAGTTTTTCCTCCATCGCTACTCAATAGTAAATGGATGGGATCATCACTTTTATTCGGATGCATCAGATTAACTTGGACACTATTGTTATGTAAAACTTTGATTGAGCCAATAGGTTCAGCCAAGTCTAATGGATGATTTGACGTCTTCTGATTTACTAAACCGTGCAATTCATTCGGTATCTATAACAAAATATGCTATTAATATATCTTATTATTCAGAACCTATAATAACAATAACTACAGGAAAGTATATCATGTTTCTTTTATGTGACTTATAGTTACCTCTGTTGTAGTTGTTGTGGAACTAGTACTATTATTATCAATAATTGTTTCTTCGTGAACATCTTGAGAAACATCGCAAATTTGTACTTCACAACACTCGTCATGTGGATCCTGCACGTTGATACATTTATCTGATTGCGGTAGAGGTTTACACCTAAAATAAATAAAATTTCAAGATTGTAGCTTACAAGTTGGTACAATAAAGTTCAGTAGGTACTGTTACGTAAATAAAATCCCGTTCGTTTAGTCCATGGTTAAAACTTGACAAAATACCGGGGCTACGATAAATTATCTTGCCAATCTTCAAAAGCCATTAAGATTCAAACCTGTTCATCAATAAAAAACTTCGTACAACAGTTACGTACGGCATCAATTCTTATTTAAACTTTAATGAAACATATGGTTGGTGAAATAAACTTTAAAGATGGAAAATGTGAATAAGCGAGTAGGTAAGTAATTAAGTATGTTATGAAGGAAAATTTATGGAACCATGAGTATGAAAAGATGATTTTACTAAATTTTTTCGAGCAATAGATGTAGGTCTAGATATTTTTGTGGAACAATTTTTCATTTCAACTCGATGATGACTTACCTCGGCTTACAAGTAATGACGGAATGCTCCTCGCAAGTGCACATTTGTTCACATCCGATATGCCACTTTCCGCCCACTGGGTAAGTATCATTACCGTAACGACACACCGCCAGGGACGTCGCTTTGTCTGCACAAATTTTAACGATATTTTCAACGGTTCAGGTTCATTCAAATGTTACTTAAGTTTATTTCCGAGAGACATAGGACGTATTTTTAAGAAAGATAAAAAATATAATTATGTATATATGTGTGTGTATCTTCAAAACAAGAATTTCGAAGTAAGGTAATCTTCTCTGATCTTAATAGCACAAAGTTCTGATTGATTCCTTTCAGTGGCAAGGCAGCAAATCAATTTCGTAACGTCGTATTACTCAAATAATTTTGCTATCGCGTCCCTTTTGCAATTCACAGATGGAGCGTTATTTGACAAAATTTTAATAAAGTAGACAAAATAAAAAAAATTGAACCCAGATTTTATCACATTATGGAAAAGGCAAGATTTAAAAAAAATGCATAACAAAATTACCTCCATTCCCTGTAGCACAAGCAATGATAGAACAGCATTCGTCGACTGGCGATTCAAAGCACAAGGGATCGCTGAGACGCCTGCCGCGACGTATGTACGGATATTTGCATCTTTGCGAACATTTAAAGAGACCATCGGTTAAACACTCACAAGTTTCATCACAACCTCTATCTATATGTTCACCTACCTGAAGTAAAATAATTGCAATGAATTACTTTTTATGTATTATTTGCTTGATAGGTCGTGAAAAATAAGTTTTCTCCCGCTGTTGCAAACCTATTTTGAGTGGGAAATCCAATGTCTCACGATGCTTTAATGTTCATGTAAAATTTTTAAAAAGTTAATAATTTAAGTCAAGAACTTTGAATGATAGTAATACATATTACTTTTAAGAAAACTTATTTTTCACGGCCACGTTTTCAGCTAAAAATCCACATTTTGCAAGGTTTATATGTACATACTAAGTTGTAATCTTTTATATTGCGTTTGTCACATCTTATTTATGTTGTTGAATTAGGTATGCTACTTATTTTCATACGTACAACAATCATTAGATACTAACTTTATATGCAACTTCGTTCTCCTTACATGTTGTTTCAGCTATTTCATATTTTTCAACAGTTAACAACGGATTAAAAGGCGCTTGAAGATTTGTATAAAATTTATCAGGTATCTGTTTATTTTTAGACTCATTTCCTATCATTGTCGAAGGCTCAACGTCATCTTCGTTATCCATATTAACATCACTGAGGTCCTCTAAAGCTTTTTTTGGTCCTTTGGTTTGATTATGTAATGCAATAGCAAAATTTTGTAGGTCGTCAACATTTAAATTTAATAGCCTAGGCTTGGGTTTCACTATAGATTCTGTAGCATCATTAGTTTCGTCAAATGCATTCACTTGAGTTTTGTTTTCTTTTGTAAATTGTTCGACAGTTGTCGATCGTGTTGGCGCAGTTGTAGATGTAGACGTTGATCTTTCAGGAGACATCACTTCAATTGGCGAAGGTATTCTATACGGTAATGTTGATGCTGTTTCTTCATCTTCAGTTAGTTTACCTGTAAATAAAAGTATTGTAAATACGTTAAGTACGACAAAAACCATCTAATCTAGAAGTTCTATTTTCATACTAGTATATATTGTTAGCGTTATTGGAATAATATTACATTTTCTTATAGACA
Organism: Hipparchia sbordonii; assembly: GCA_038048805.1. NCBI lineage: Eukaryota > Metazoa > Arthropoda > Insecta > Lepidoptera > Nymphalidae > Hipparchia > Hipparchia sbordonii. The sequence goes on along the minus strand of CM076111.1, from coordinate 4,374,888 downwards.
AGGTTGGCCAAGACGATCAAGATATGTGGACTACCGTGAGATTGATATCAAACAATTGACACGAATCTTTTAGCTATTGTTTCAGCGTCAATAATTTAATGATACGAAACAGTAATGGGAAGTTGGTCAATCGCTATACAACCGTTATTGTAATCGATTTAACTGCCATTAAAATCTGATCGCGATCATTAGCTTGAAATTATAATAAGATTAGAGGTGAAAGAAACTATGGTTGAGAAAAAAGATGATAATGTGTGTGAAGCTGATTTCGCTCCACAATTCCTCAAATAGAAATTGTCGCTTACTATATTACGTGAACTTTTCACATTTTTTCCCTAACACCTGATAAGACAGATCTTTGCCCAGAATCTAAACAAACAGAATCATAGAACAAGTCAAAAATAGGGTTATAACATGATGTTTTTTAACTGCAATTCAAGTACGTGCTCATAAATAATGCAAATTTCTGGTCATTAGTAAGTAAGTCTGACATAAACGAGTTATAAATAATTTACATACCCGGTGTACTGGGGGACTTTTACTTCTACTTTCTACGGAAAAGACACTCCTATAATTACAATTGCAACCAGTCTACCAATTCTTATAATTATATTGTATTTGCTATTCTAAATGTACACTTTAAAAATGGCCCAATATTAAGTATATTATATCTTTATAAGTAAATTAGTGAAGTGAAGTACTGTTATACCTACTATGCATATTATTGCCAATTGTTAACATAGCTACCAAACGGAATGATTAGACAAAAAAGTTTGACGTTTTTAATTCTAATTTTTCTTTCATATTGTTATAAGTATATCATTATTTGTTTAATCTCACAAATCACTGAACATTTGAGAGCGTTAAAATCTTTATATCAATTGTGTTTATTTCCTTGATTTAATGCCTATAAAACTTGACCGTAGCAACGACCTTAATCTTCACGGCTATCACAAACTAGGTTATTCAAAGGACGCGAAAAGCTCGAACTGCACCAACCGGTTAATTTGTATACGTTACAGAATCAGCCCCATTCACAATGTGGTATTGACCGACATTACCAGACGCGATGGCGTTCGGACGATCTGTTGCATTCGCTATAATAATATCTATTATCTATCTATTTAACTGTTGCTAGGATTTGATCCAATCAAAATTTTAATCATACCTGAATTTAATACAATATTTTATCTCTATAATATAAAAAGACGTGTGGCTCGGGGTCTGCCGCGGTAAAGCTATTGCATAGCATTTTTTATCAACGCTATCTAGCGGTGAGAGGAGTCCCGTGTCAGGTTATTTTCGTTACGGAATTTCTGGATTCGGTCTCCACGCTCAAGGCCCGCGATAGAAGCTATGCAATAGCTTAAAAATGTTTCCAATTAATGTTTCCAAGGAATGACCAATTCCGCTAATTCTTTTTTTGTTGTGTTTGTTATTGTAAGGAGAAGGTTCGTACGGAAAGAAAAGTTAAGACAATTGCTCAGGAAATTAGATAATTTCAGAAAACTTGAAAACTATTTTAACTTCGTGAGTTTGAAAGTTCGTCAGTGAAATCTGAAAGCGAACATAAATCAAACAAGAAATAATAACGGGTTCATACAACACTGTTTCGACGTATAATATTGATTGATACAGAAGATTCTGAAATCATGCTTGAAGCATGTTCCTTCCTTCATAATGAAAATTACTATAGCATCTGGAATCAAGCATAACGCTACAAAAAATCTGAGTTCCAATATTGTGCTAATGACTAATATAGCGTTATATACGACGCACGTACAGTTGCGTAAACGCATCGTGTATCCGGCTCCTTGTATAAGTATTATGGTTACCAAGCAATTTCAATGAAATGACTATATCGATGGCTTCTCCACGTAAAAACTTTATTAGTGCTATTATTTTAGTAAATAAAATTTTCATACCAATATTTATTGTATTACTGTACTTTAAAACAGATTTTTATTTTTCATGCTTTAAATCTTGAGACTCGCGAGTGGTTTAAAAAAGATATTTCACTTTTATCATGTGCAAAATTAGGGGATGATAAAATTGAATAAGCTTTTACCCGAGGCTTCACTTCCGTCATCTAATAAAAGTAATCCGAAGTAGGGATTCCTTTATAAAATTACAAATTTTGATATTTTCATTTTTTCAGGTGACCTATTATTCATTTACCTATTTTTCGTTTTATTTTTAAAGCACCTCTGTATTAAGGCGAAAAATACAAAAAAAAATTCAAATCGGTCAAGCCGATGAAGTTTTAGCCAGACTGAAGAACAGCAATTGATTTCTATTGCAATTGCAATTGCTAAAGCAATTGATTAGATTAAAGTTGTCGAAATTGCTATATTGTTTTTACTTTGTTTTTGTATATTTGAAACACTGTTATTTTATCCCTAAAATTGACTTTTGTTTGGGCACTCTACTCGTGCATGCATGAAACAACATCGGCAATGCTTCGTGAGTCGTGAATTGCTCATCGCTCATAACAGCATATTAAGGAAATCCGTTCACATCTCAAGTTCAAGTAACAGGTGGACATCCGTGGGAGAACATCCGTGAACTTACATTTTAGAACGTTTAGTAATTCTGTGGAGTTAATCAAGCGGGTTATCCGTAATATTATAACACTATCTTTAACCCGCGATTTCCACCACCTGACTTAGGTTACTGTTTTCTGGGGGAAAAGGACTTGCCTTGCCGTCAAAAAACCCTTTTAATACAAAATGTATGAGAAAATAAAAAAAAAAAAACATTTTTTTTCCGTGAATTTTTCGATATTTCAATGGTTATTCTGCTTTTCGGGATGGAGACAAATACAACAAATCAAAACCCATGAAAATTGGTAAAGCCCTTCTAAAGTTATGTATTCGAACGGTTCTAACTTCTAACAAACCCGACTTTGTTTTATATATTAAGAAGATATACGTATATAGAGTCAAGTCTTTTGATATGTTCTTGCATCGTTCTTGTTACTATTTTCATCATAATAGGCATTATAGTCTAATATCAAAAATTGCGGAACTGGGTGGTGGTCATTTATTAGGTCTGTTTTAGGTAGCGCTGACGTTAACTTCGGCTTTTCGCATCCATTCGATGCCTGCCACTTTCCGGATGTCATCGCTCCATCTAGATGGGGAGAGTGGGGGAGGGAGGTGGGGGGAGGGCGTGAGCATCTTCTTTACCTACCTATATTATAATATTATTATGTCGCTTACTTCACGCTTATAGTCTGATTTTTAATTCGGTGGAATTCTGACAGATGTCATTTTATAAATAGAGCGAGTTATTTGTATGAAAAACAGTATTACCACCTGTAGTTCGATTTTACCCACAGAGTACTTTTGTATTACCCCAAACTATCTGTCAGGCATTTGTCATATATCTATGTGCGGCCATTGATTATTATTTGTATAAGTTTCAATTTATTATCTTTTTTGTGGGATTTTTTAAATCTCTGGTAACATTAAGATACGTCAGAATTCCACGGAATTAAAAATCAGACTATAGGTACTTATTTTTCACGGTGACCTCCAAACACCTTCACTTTCCCAGCTTTAATGCATCCATTCAATCGCATCAAAGCTTTTAAATGGAACAAGGTCAGTCAACAATGGTGCTCAAGACGTTGATGTATGGTGATGGCAACGAGATACAGTAGATTAGAGATATGTAGAGTAAAATAAACTTTAAACCATTAAAATTAAGGTGGATTTTCAATTTGTTTATTACATTTGATGTCAATCGACAATCGGCAAATAAGGGATTTCAATGTAAACTGTTCGTTGTTAATCGCAAAAATAATTGCGTTGGCTGTGCTTAGAATGGAATTATGAATGTATCCCTATCGGAAATCTTGCAATAAGTAGGAAGTACCTAGAGAATATATCTCACTAACAATATCTCGATGGCTTTTAAATACCTAGGATATGCCTAGGATGGTATTTTTAGTTATTATAATATAAGGTAGTAGTTTATAAACACTGCCTTAATTGAACTTTAAACCTCCCACACACAAACTAAGTTCAACAATAATACCTATAATATTTTTTTAAGCGTTATTTTTTTTTTAGTGTTCTAGCATTTTGATGTAATCCAAGTAATTTTTAATATCATTAGAATATCTATTTAATTAAATATGTACCAACTTATCTTTATCCTAAGTACCAAGTGACACTTAAGTTTACTCAGTAAGGAGCAGTCAATGTTTCAACCTTTTTGAACCCAGATGAGCATGAGCCCAAGGCTGTAAGACATTCTTTTCCTTTGATTCCTAAACAATGATTATGAAGCAACAGCTGCTAAAGTATACACGTCGTTGACATAATCGCGCCAACTGGTGCGTGACGCCGTCTGTAGTCGAGCCACCCGCGTGATAGACTGGTGAGTAAACTAAGAAGAAAAGGCTAATAGGAATACGTATTATGAATTCGAAAGTATTCTTTTATTTTCTGTTTTAGTTTGATACTAGACGATGCCCGCGACTTCGTACGCGTGGATAAAGGTTTTTTGATTCCCGCGGGAACTCTGTAATTTTCCGGGATAGAAAGTAGCCTATGTTTTAATCCTGGGTATGAGCTACCTCCATTTCAAATTTCAGCCAAATCGGTTCATTTGTTGTGGCGTGAAGGAGTAACAAACATACACACACACACACACACATACAAACTTTCGGCTTTATAATATTAGTGTGATGTGATGTGATAGTGTGATGTGAAGTGTGATGTGATAGTGTGATGTAATTGTTTACGCCTGAACATGGCAAAAATAATGTTGTGTCTACTATATATTTTTATTTATACAAGTGTAAGTTAAAAATTTAAAACATCCCCGACATGTGAATCTACAGCCGGACTTTTTACGATATAGGTACTTGACATTCTGTTACCCAGTTTACTGCTCCATCATCAGATCCTCTTCCTCAATCCTCAACCTCAAAGGATTGAGGAAGAGGATCTGATGATCCTCACGTACTCATTGAGACTATTCTGATGATTACCAGGTTACCATGCCTTGGAAATAATTCTAAGTAGACACATCAAATTTTAAGCAGCGGTGAAAGTTTGTAAGTCCCTTTAATCAAGTAGGAAATAAGCTGATGATCTTCAAACGCCTGAGCAGATCTTCATTAGCTACGATCCACCTCGACTACGTTAGCTTTAAAATAGAAAAAATCACATCAAAATCGGTCCATTCAAGGAAGCTACGAGGGAACAGACAGACGCACGATAAACTTATAACAAAAAGATAGGTTAAAGGTATTGTACTCGTCGATTGCGGTAAGTCTACAACAATCAACATTGCTAAAATCTATTAAGATTGTAAGATTCAGACAATCACCACAATTATGAGGTGATTGTCTGAATTTATGGTATTCTTGCTGCAACAATGCACTTTACCTAGCCAATAGCGAGAGACTGCCAATTTAGAGGTGATTGCGATTGTAACATTGTAACGATCATTTGAGCAAATCCCATAGCTAAAGATGGACATAGGATAATTTGTTTACTAGTAATTGAAGGTTTCCTGGGAGATTTTGAAGTCAAAATTCACGCAAACCAAGCCGCAGCTAAAAGCTAGCTGAGGTTTCTGCTGTTACCACTTTATCGTTAAAAAAATTACGAAGACAGGCTTGACGGTGTTCCGCATTTCTTTAGCTAATAAATAGGTAAGTATATACAGTACGACAAGAAATGCGGAAGACATGTTACAGCTCTTGCGCAAAGCTACAATTTACTTCAATAGAGGCGCACAATGTATGGAAAGTATAAGAGAAGGAATGTCTGGACACTGCAACCAGTCTTTCATCAAGAACTGTTATCATTTCTTTTTGAATACCTATTTATACAAGTGTAAAACGAAAATTTAAACTACCCTTGACATAATTACGAGACCTCTTTTAAGGTTCGGAGTTTATACAGTTTTTCTGTGACTTTTTGTACACACATCACCCTAAACTATTAAACAATTAACACCAAATATTTCGTGTTGATAGGTGAAATAGTTTTGAGCTATATCGAGGCTTAGTAAATTCGTTGTTTGTTGAGCAATTGAGGCTCTATAAAGACTAGCTTTCTTAATCAAGTTGCTTCTAGTTCTACTGGCAGAGACCTTCCGAATTTAAGCGAATGAATCATGGCATAGTTGCTTTTTAATTAAAAGATTGATAGAAATTGATAGACTACAAAATAAATAGGTAAGTAAGTGAATATAGAGATTACAGATCGACGTTAAGACCAGAATATATTTTCCTTATAAAACAAGTTTATTTTAATCACTTCGGTGATTCGGTAAGTACGCGTAGCACATTCAGTGGTTAAACAGGTAAAATATCATGTACTTAAGTAATTATAGTGTACCAAGTATCTACCTGCCTGAGTTTGAGGCCCATTTGTGATAGATTGTTTAATGGCCGGTAACCGCCTTACACTAATTTACTTCCTACAAAAACCATGAAGAAACAATTAAAAAAAGAACAAAGCCCAACGGAATGTGTTGATCTTCCTTTAAAAAAAAAAGCGGTGATCTTACGACTCCACAGCGCGGCGCGGCGGTTCCGTCACATTTCATTTTCTTCTTGCTCCTTTTGAAACCATTTTCAATAGTAGAGATAAGCTTTGTTTTTTTTTTTTTGTAATCCCTTGTATTGTACAATACTTATATAATCGAACTTTATATTCATAATAATTCTTCCTAATATTATCAATTCAAAAGTATGTTTGTTTGTTCGTCCTTCAATTTCAATTATGTAGAACCGTCATCTTCGCCGAACGTCGCGACTCGCGATTTCTCCTCGCGTTTGGTTCTTTATAAATTACGCGGGAACTCTTTGTTTTTCGGGGATAAAATCGGGCTCCGTTACCTACTGCGTGATTGAAGGACAAACCAACAAACACACTTCGTCATTTATGCACATTAAAGTAAGAATAGGAAAAATAGCAGACTTCAATAAAATATGGCTAAACCCACGACATATGACTCAGAAGTTGAAAAATTTTGCTAACCTTTTAAGTTTACACATTACTTTATGTCCGACCGGTTATGGAAGCAATAAAGTTATGTCAAGAAAAAAGTAAGGCTAGTCGTAAGCCAGTTTAAAACGAATTTAATCGTCACCTATTTAATGTAAAATCTTTTACAATACACAAATTCAGGTACCTTTTTTATGCGAATACCTAGGTGTAAAATGTAACAAATAGGTACACAATATAATGTATCACTTCAGTTTTGAAGAAATACTTACATCGTCGATACAAATGCCAATATAATGTACCTATATGATATAAAAAATCCGTAATCGTTTTGGGCTCATCCACACAAATCTTTATTCCAAAAAACTTGTTCCAAACGCGTATTAACCACGCTCTAACCGTAGAGCGAAACTGTTATGGCCGTGTTTAAAAATAACGTGCCATTAAATTCGACCATTTAAATGCTGATATACGAGTTTAAATTGACGAAAATTCTAGGTCCTAACATATCATAAATATTCTTATCGGCTTTGCACTGCTTTCAGCTTGGCGAAGAAAGTTTCTCGTGGGGATTCTTGCTTATTGTAGACTCGGTTAAGCCTAACCTTAGAAAAATAACTATTCTAATAAGGTTAGGCTATATAGGGTAAGTATTCTAGGCTGGACAATGGGATGAGAAAGTATCTCTGATTGAAAACGTTCAGCAGACTAATTTTTCTGATTTTGAACGTGCTATGTGTGGTGCTATGTTTCATCTCTACACACTTTACTGTGCTGATATCTACGATTCATTCCTGCTCGTTAGCCATGGACATAAATATTCTACATACATACTAGATGTCGCGTTCCAAACATTGAGTTTGTCCAACTGACATGCACAGTCGACCGTGCATAAGGTACACTTAGGTGCAACAATGCCTATATTCAAGTAAATAACAAAAAATAATTGATTTAGGGATAACGACATCGCAGTGCGATGTACCTATAAGTTTTGTGTTCTCATGTTTTTTGTCTATGTCGATGCGAATAAGCATTTAAAAATACCACATACTCCAGCATCCATCGTCTGGCCGAATTTTTATTTATTATCTATTTTCCAAACGAAAAAGACGAGAATATTAAATCCCAATCAAGACATAATCTTATTGAGCTCTAATTAGAGGCGTCGGGAAATGGTTTAAAGTGAAAATTTACCCTTATTAATTATTTTATGCTAATTATATTGTATGCTTAGTTGTATGCATATAGCCTGATAAGGCGTGTTGTTGGTGTAAAATAAAATTACCGAAGTTAGCAAGCAAATAACATTTGCGGCCTAAATGATATTAATTATTTTTTTGTGGTTTTCTTTAATCTTTGCCTAAATTCAATTAGCCAGATTCTATCAGTTTTTATCCGTTTAACGTTCCGGTATTAGAATACTGGTAACGTACAAGCTTATTGTGTAAGATTTTTTTTTGGAATAGCACTCTAGAAGTTCACTGCGATCCAATTAGATCAATGGTGGATTACAATGAACTCCAGAGTGCTAATTGGATCCACTCGTGGATCCTAGTGGATTGAACCTTTCTCTGAAAGAAGACCTGCGCTCAGTTGTGAGCAGTTAATGCACTGACCTCCATTAATCTATGATTAACACTGAATTGGCTTTTTTTTATTCCATGACAAGATAGTCATGACTGCGATCTCAGCTGATGGTAAGTGACGATGCAGTCTAAGATGGTAGCGGGCTAACTTGGAAGGGGTAGGGCAGTGTACATTCAACCTATACCCCTAATCAGTTTCCACTCGCCATCGTGCCGGAACGCTAAATCGCTTGGCGGCACGTCTTTGACGGTAGGGTGGTAACTAGCCACAACCAAAGCCTCCCACCAGACAAATCGACCTATACGTAGAATAGAGTTATATATGATTATGGCACAAAATTTTTTTATTGCATTTTTAAGCCTAAAAAGATCTCTAATATTTACTAGTGAAATCAAAATTTTAAAAAGTTATGTAGATCCAAAGATACCAGTCGAATAAAGGTACATGTAGTTTATTTTCCCCAAAGAAGAAGGGCCCGACAGCACAAGTGTCAGTATTCACTGTCCTGATCAGCGCGAACGGAGGGTCACATCTGCAGTTGTATTCATGTTCTCCGAAATGATAGTGTGCACACGCTCGCACTTTTATCTGCTATTTTCGTGTTAATTTTGTTATTATTTTTTACTATATGTGCTCAAAATTAAAAATACACGCTCAAAACATATGATCTTCCCTTCGTTAAAGCCAAAAAAAATTGAATATAGTAATACGACAAATGCCGTGGAGATAAAAAAAATGGAAAAATGGATGTTCCAGGTAAGTGAATGGAATTTTCTTTCTTCAGCTTTGTAATTATAATACATAGATTGCTCTTAGATAGTTGTATATAATAATTTTTACATATATATATTATTAAAGCTAAATAATTAAGTTTAACGGTTCCACATTCATATAGAACATTATACCTCGGAATGTTAGATTTTACTACAAAAACCAATCAAAAAAAGAAATATCAATTCATTACACCTATTAAACATTAATTCATACATTTTAATAAGTAATCAATAATATTAATTATTTTACCATGCTACTTTATTATTCGGAAATCATGTAAAATATATCGGGACAATGTGCACAAGTTACTTTGTTCGAGGGAAATTATTTTGAAATTATGAGGTATATGTGTAAATGTTCTTTTATTCTTGGTTTGACATTGAGATATATATCGCCACCCCAACCGAATAAAGGCGTAAGATCATTTACGCGAATTTTTTTTTATTTCATTATCTGATGATGGAAATCGTGTTACATAGGCTAATTTTTTTTTAGAATTTTATCTATGAAAATGACAAAAATATGAAGGAAGGCGGCTTTATTCTATCGAAATTTACTGCACATTTTCTAGAAGAAGAAAGGTGTTATAAAATCTTACCTAAATTTGCCGGATCTGTTGTCGGGAGTGAATAACGTTTACGTCTTTTTTCGTCTACAAATTTATTTCGAATGATAACTAAAAACCCCCAGTACACCAAAATTTCAAACTGATTGGAGCAACGGAATTTAACTCGCATTCGTATTCTCAGAGAGTCCTTTCATTTGATACCCATATTGTAGGAGTGCATTAAAAATAACTAGTCCGCCATCTTGGATGTTCCGCCATATTGGATTTAGAATGACGTCACACAACTAACCATGCATTGTCATCCAAACTAAACGTGTATACAAAATTTCAGCTCAATCGGTTAAGATATCTGCTTCAAAATTGAGTTGCAAGATTCCACCCGAACAAACATAGCTGCATACATACATTGCAAGTTAAATAAAAGCTTTTAAAAGAAATCCTGTTCCTAAAGGAGTTTTATTAGTAGTTGATACTTTATTACATTATTATCTTTTGATTTTTTATTTTTTAATGAACATTTGAGAAGATTTTACTATTTTCTGTTTTTTTTTTTTGCCAGAAGTAGAAACTGCATAAAACTGCATTTTAAACTATTAACACAATAACTAATGTCATATTTATGTTATTGTTAATTGTATTAGAACTTAAGTTCCTAATAAAATACCAACATCATCAAACGCGTATGTTTGGTTTTAAGCGCAAAGTATAAGATAGATTTCATAATTAAATTAACTAAAAAGAACCGGTACAGTGGCATTTTCTATTCAGTTTTGTCATTAAGAATTATCATAAATCAGTCATATTTGTTTTAATTAAGATATAAATGATTATATTTCCGATTTTTGATCTCCAAAGAAATTCTAAGTAATTGGCTCAATTATTTGTGAATAATATCGATGGTGGTAAGAATGTACTTACCATTTTGAGACTGCCATATTAATTAAGGACTAATGAAGTTTTACATAATTTTTTGTATTATTTCCTTGTTAATTTAAAAAAATATTAAAGTTTTTGTTATTTTTAACGACTTTTTTTAAATTAAAAATTATTTTTCATGTTTAGCGTTAACATTTATTACGAATCTATATTTTTCGCATTGACTAACGAATATAGAAGTGAATCTATAATACGATTCGAGCATCATTCAAAAAGTACAAGAATAACGGCGTTACAAATAATTGCGCGCCAGATTACGATACAAAATTTGACTCAATAAGTTATGCACAAAAATGATGCGTTTCGCTCACTAGAGCATTTGTAGGCGAATAAAGGCGTACTGTTTTTTACAAAAAATAAATGCCGAAGTTCATAGACGAATAAAAATTTAAGATGATTTTTCTTGAATATCTCTTTTGCAAATAAGGCTAAAAATTTAGCAAATAGAGTAAAAGGCGCGTTATTTTTTTACTCGCCTTTCTATATATATAACTTTAATAGCAAAGAAGGTAGATCATTTCTACGGTTTTTTGGCTCTCCTGTAAAATTGACTTTTTTCGATTACGCCTTTATTCGGTTGGGGTGGCGATATCCTTTTTCAACTGAAAACTACCATAAAAGTCTAAAATTAATAATTTTTTTTATGTTAAGTATTTATAAAAAAACTAGATAAAACTATTTAGACTTGTTTTCTGTAGTTAATTGCTTTAACGTTTTAATGATGTTAATTTTTGTTTTCAGAAAATGGCAGTGTCAATAGTGGAGCTTGTACAATAACAGCACTACCACAGGGAGCTGAAAAAATTAGGCAAGAGGTCCCTGATATATGGGAAGATTGATATATCAGACGGAACTGTAAGAGACAGTCGATTATCTATACTGCAGCCGGCATATAATGATAAATACCAGTTTTTGCTACTGACAAAACTAGCCATAAGGCTGCACCATGTTGCTGAAAATTCTATAAAAGAAAATAAATAATGTCTACCGTCGCCTGCAATTGCAACAACTAGACCTAACACTTTTAACTCGGTCCAACTTTGAAAATTCCCCTGCTGTTAGCTTTGGGAATTTGTCTTGAATATCATCACCAAAATGTGTACCGACTCCCATGCTTTCTCCGTTAAATACGCATAAATTGTCGTGATGCCTTTTATTCTAACCACTATGATGATCACTGGACGCAATCACCATCTACAACTAACTCTTACAGTGCGCCTAACGACTCTAGAGATGATGATGTGCCGCATCTTCTTTACAAATTCATTATTTTGATTGATTTAAAATTTTCATTTTGCGCGGTACCCAGTGGATCTCTGCCACCACAATATTATTTTCTTCGTGATTTAAAATATCTATTCAATTAAAATATTAATAATATGGACATAAATAACTTAGATATGTTACACGTTGCGATCGGCAACGCAACGATCACATCCGCGGCAGGCTCAGTGTCCGTGACATCGGAGATAAGCTGCAAGAAGCCCGTCTAAGATGGTATGGTCATGTAGCACGGAAACTTGTAGTTTCCGTGGCAGGCTCAGTGTCCGTGACATCGGAGATAAGCTGCAAGAAGCCCGTCTAAGATGGTATGGTCATGTAGCACGGAAACTACAAAACTACGTCGGTAATAGATGTCTTAACATCACCGTCCCTGGAGCTAAATCTCGCGACCGTCCAAGAAAGCGCTGGCTGGACCTCGTAGGCGCCGATATGAGAGCCAATAAATTAAGAAAATTGGATGCACAAGACCGGGCAAAGTGGGCAAAAGCATGCCGGAAAGCGGACCCCACCTAGTGGGATAGCGCTCAGTCGAAGAAGAACTTAGATATGATTGATTTCTTATTGATTGCCAATAATAAATCGCACAGAAAAATTGTGGAAAATAGAGAAAATGTTCTTAAATCTTTTTGTTTGCCAATATTCGGTTGTACTATTTTTAAAACTCCTGAAAGAACTTATATTATATTGTCCTTGTAGCAATTTTATTTCGTTGGTTTTATTCGAGTTTTCTATAATAGAATTATTATTAATGCTAAATAATAGTTCCTAATACGTTATTTATGTTTATGTTTTATGTTAGTTATTTATTAGTTTCATTTTGAGGTTTCTATAGTAGGATTATTAATACATTCTACATACATATTTACATAATAGTTCCTAAATTTAATTTCCTAAATATATAAAAGGATAAGGTGACTAATTGACTGACTGACTCATCATCATCACATTGCTCAAAACACTGGATGGATCGGGCTGAAAGACATACAGATAGCTATTATGACGTAGGCATCCGCTAAGAAAGAATTTTTGAAAATTCAACCCCTAAGGGGGTAAAATAGGGGATTGAAAAATCGAACTTAATGTGAGCAAAGTTGCAGGCAAAAGCTAGTATTACCTATATAAAATACAAAGTACTTTCAGTTATTTTATTATTAATTTTTACATTTTTCTGTAAGACAATTTTATAGTAGGTACATACTTAGTAATTAAAAAAATTAGTCAAATTATGTTGAATTTTTTTTACTAATAAATGTGTTATTATGAAATAAGAAACACTGTTTATTTTGTATTTATATTTCATCCTTTACAGCAAATAAGACCGTTTGAAGATTAGTATTTCCATAAAAAAAAAGTTATATACAGACATGGTACGAACACTTTTCCCAAGTATAAGGTTACATATACATATAGAACATGGAGACATCCGCAAAAAATCGTCACATATGCATATAGAACCTCCTAAATTCCAAATTATGGGTTTTGCATTGAGTTTATTGATAGTAATCAATGCATAATAATGTTCCAAAAGTATACTATGAGAATCAATTCTCTAGAAAAATAACGAAAAAAGTTACAGGCAAGACAAACTTCAAATCGCTCTCCTGTAAAGTAGGGATTTTGCAGAAGTAACTCTATTCTGCGCATAGGTCGAAATGGCTGCTGTGACTTCCTTTTTGGACGTACTTAATTGACGCCTTTTAGTCACTGTAAGCCGATACTTGGCCGATACGTCGAGTGTCTTCAGAGACACTCGACGTATCGGCCAAGTATCGGCTACTACTAAGTACTAATAATACTGCAAAGTACTAATAATATTGCAAATGGCAAAGAATATCTATTTTTGCCATAATTTGCAAATGTTCTCCAAAACGATACAAGCTTTTTAATTATTTTGTGCACACAAAAAAGATCTTAATAAAAATTCTTTTCAAAAAACCGACTTCAAACGCCACTACAAAGTATAAAAATAATTTTATTTTGTACACGTTTGTTGAAGTCGGGCGGCTTAAATAGAAACGGTGAATCCGATACGCGATGCTCGCCCGGTTTCAATAAGCGTGTCTTTTATATGTCACCATAAGATAAGCGTCGCGCATCGATTTCATCGTTTCTAGTTAAGCCCGCCCGACTTCAACAAACGTGTACAAAATAAAATTATTTTTATACTTTGTAGTGGCGTTTGAAGTCGGTTTTTTGAAAAGAATTTTTATTTTAAGCTTTTTAGTGTAGCTTGTTCCTGCTCTCTTTCTCCCCTCCCTCCAACGCTACGGTACTAATGTAGTTCTACACTTGGTACCTACAGTACTTATTAACAATACACAAACAGTTCCTAAATCCTCACAGTTTAAGTGGGCAGTACCCACCAGCATCAGGATTGAGGAGTTAGAACCTAGACCTCGATGAAGTAGTATATGCTTATTACATACAATAACAATTCATGATTAGCAGTTCCTAAATCTCTACAATTTAGGTGGGCAGTACCCTGCAGCATCAGGATTGAGGAACTAGAACCTAGACCTCGATGGTGTAGTATATGCTTATTACATACAATAACAATTCATGATTAGCAGTTCCTACGTCCCTATAATTCAGGTGGGCAGTACCCTGCAGCATCAGGATTGAAGAGTAGGACCTGGAGCTCTATGATTTAGTATATGCTTAGACCAAGCATACCAATTCGTAAACGATGGTTCCTAAAGTCCCATAATTTAGGGGGGAAATACCCCTGCAGCATCAGGCTTGAGGAGTTGAAGGTAAAAATTTTTATGGGACCATTTCGTGAGCTTCTTCTGTCGATTAAAAAAAAAATCTCGTGAATCGGTTCAGAAACCTCGGAGTAATCGGCGGGCATACATAGAAAAAAAAAAAAAAAAAGATACCGGCCGAATTGATAACCTCCTCGTTCCAAAAATGGAAGTCGGTTAAAAATATTAATATTTTTACTTGACAGTTTTGTTTTTATTCCGTATTATTAGTGTAAAGCAATTTTTTCCTGAAATACAACTAAATCTGCGCGAGCGTGCCTGTTAGCTGCTCTGTCACCTTGTAAAATTGCCATTAAACTCATTCACGCTTCTTAAAACTATTAAGCTTTCATTTGTGTAGGGACATCAGTGTTGATCATTGATTAATTGTAGAGATCAGTGGGTTAATGGGTGGCTGATGATGATGGGTTGCTCTCGATGGCGACATGCAGTAGTCGAGGTGAAGGACTTACTCAATTCCGTGTCACAGTCGGCGTACTCGTGGTTGCAGTCGACGGTGTAGGCGGCCGCGGCGACGGCGAGCGCGCACCACACCGCGCCCCACAGCGCCGCAGCGCGGGCGGCCCGCGACATCACCGCTGCCGCTCCATCTGTGTACCATACATAATCTTTGACTTATGGATGACTAGATAATGCCAGCGACTTCGTCCGCGTGAATTAAGGTGGTAAGCTTTTTTGATTCTCGCGGGAACTCATTAGGTAATTATCAGGGATAAAATGTAATCTATGTGTTAATTAGGAAATAATCGCACGCACGCACGCATGCACGCACACAAGCACACACACGCACACACACACACACAACATACGTATAGCTAACATATATGTAGCTTATAAATCCGCCTTTTATACTTATACATATAAGTATAAAAGGCGGATTTATAAGCTTCTAAAGGCTAGCTTATGCTTTATGTGTGTTGTGGATAATGAGGTGCTGGGTTCCATTATAGGAATAAAAACTAAATTTTTCTGTCTAGAAATTGTCACTATAGTAGGTAGGTGCGTTCGATGTTTATTCGGTCATTCTTAGGGTTCCGTACCCCCTTAGGATGCCAACGGAACCTTATTATTACTTTGTCCGTCCGTTTGTCATCGGGCTGTATCTCATGAACCATTATTATGGCTGAACCTACTTGAAATTTTCAACGGATGTAAATAACATCTGTGGTGATTCATCATCTGTGATTGGTTAACTAATTCTAGGCAAAAACGAACATAATAAAGCGACTGAAAAACATTTTCGGAAGACTGGAGAATCTTAGAATTAAGATTACAAATACATATTACCTAATAGCTTATTCTCAATTTTTTTCCTCATTTTTCGGTCACGTTAACTCCCCATTTTGTTAAAAGTATAACTTGAGTACTGTCGAGTTGTGTCGAGTATTTTGAGGTCGACAAACCTCAGTATTATGTTGCGCCATGAGACAATTTTCCAGTAAATCAACACAGTTGTTTCTGAGAAGTAAGATGGCAAAGACTGATATTATTCTTGATTTTTAGTCAGTTTATTATATTTTTGTATTTTATTTTGGGTATTTGTTGCGACATTGAGTGTATTGACAATTTTCAATATATTTTGAAAATTTTGAGCGGAGGATGCTTTGTTATCGATACTGAGCCCAAAACAATTTTTTTTGATTTTTTTGTCTGTCTGTGCGCGCATCACGCGAAAACTAATCAACGGATTTGAATATAGGATACTTTTGATCCTAATAAACAATAAGTATTATCCGGGATAGGGGATGAAAGTTTTTGTCCATTTTACTCCATAACTCAGTCAAATCTAAACTGATTTTGATAATTCTTTCTTTATTATAAATTGTGTACTATTAGAAATATTTTGTCTAATTTTGGTTAAGATATACTAAATACCTATTATCGCAGATAGAGGACATAATTTCTCGCGGATAGTAGCAAGATACTCTAAACTTTTTCCACGCGGACGAAGTCGCGGGAATCAGCTACTCCATAATAAAATTGAATTCTGCTTTTCCGCATACCTTCAGACGTCATTAAAAAGTCTACTTCCCTAGACTTAGCTTACCTATTGAGATAGAAACTCAATAGGTAGCTATGTCTCACTCACGGAATCACTCTCGGAATCAAAATTTTACAGTCGCCAAACTTGGACGTAACAATGCCAATCGTTTCGTAACTACCTACCATTGTTTACGTGTCTAAAACTGTATCATTATTCATCAAAGGTTGTCGCTTTCAACGGAGGTCGTAAGTACAAAACGTACTACACAAATTGAATCGAGTGAAATCGAAATTAATATTAACATAATTTGAATAAATGTGACATCATGTTGTGATGTAGGTACAATTGTTTGAGACGAAACGATTGCTGTTACTCAAGTTTCGATATATTAAGGTCTGGTCGTCGATAAGTCCCAAGTACACTTTCAACTTGCGGTTCAAAATGCTTTAGACACATCACACTCGGTCCCTATGATCTCCTTTATTTATATAAATAAAACCTACTAACCTAAGTACTTGTATATGTACGTACGTGCCCGTAGGCGACATAAGTCTTTATACCCTAATATTTGAGCACATCTCTTAAAATTTCAATAAAATAATCTCGCCTTACAAAACAATCTTTACACCTAACGAGTGCCATATTGATCAAACGGCGTACACAATGGGTTACGAAATCTCGGTGACCGATTGAGAAAAACCTCGAGGTGTTTTTTACGTGGGAACACCGCGGTTCTCAGCGTGGAAACTTCATTAAATACAATCACTATTGCGTTCGAGCAAAACGTATGCATGTTTAATTATTGCTTAAGCCTTGAGCAGATACGACGCGGCGCGACAGGACGTCACGCTGAAGCTTGTAGCACACCTTGCCGCGAAAAAAGCTAACTCTTGTAACGAAACCGCTGAAGCTCTACCATGACTTGTCTGTTCTATGCTTGCTGTATGACATGAGCTTGAGTATAAATATATACTTATATGTATTTAATAGGTACGTAATTTTAAAATAACTTTCAATCCGATATAAATGTTTCGAATAATTTTGTATAGTTAAGAGGGAAGTTTAAACTACTATTTCATTATTATATGTATAATTGAGTCGTTACTCTGGCTCTTCAGTTTTATTTTGATAGATTTTATTCAATTTTATCGTTTAAAAGTCTGTTATCATAAATAATTTAGTATCCGGATCCATAACCAAACTTAAAATCCATTTGGTATTATGTATCTATATCCAGTTACGAAATCTCCTATTCCTATCCATAAAAACTAATGGGAACGCTGTCATAATCCTTTATGTCTGAAGTGAGGGCGAGAATAGTGCAGCGGTTAGGGTGTATGGGGTTAATTTGTCGGATCTCAGTCCACTTCGTACTTATTGGTATTATTTTTATGACAACTTGCAGTGGACACGTATCCGCAGCGCTTTATGTCTGACCAGGTCTTTATTGCTCCTACGACAATGTTTTAATGATAAAGCTATGATGGTTGTCAAGCTATCTGTGTAATCTGTTTGGAATGGTGCGTTAATTGGTCATGGTGTTCATGCTCCAACTACGTTCCACCATAGCCAATTAACGCAGGTAGGTAACTAGTGGCCATTAAGAAAATCTAAAAAAAAATATTGTGATGTCAGTCGTTTAGTTTTTTACGTAATAATTCTTTGGGTAATTGAATAAGGATGTACCTAGTCACTAATGAAATTACTTAAGGCTTCTCTGGGTAACTAATAATGTTTTTTGCAGGCCATTCTAAATGTTTCGACTTTTTAAGCTATTGCATAGCTTCTATCGCGGGCCAGCGTGGAGACCGAATCTAGAAATTCCGTAACGAAAATAACCTGACACGGGACTCCTCTACGGTGAGCCGCTAGATGGCGTTGATAAAAAATGCTATGCAATAGCTCTACCGCGGCAGTCCCCGAGTGCCACACATTTTTTTTTTTAAATTACGGAACATTAGAAGGAGCAGCTGGATTCAAGCTGCGCAAGACACAGATGTGAGGTGGTCTCTACCATCTCTACAAGGGACCTATCGCTACAAGAGATTTAAGTCCAGCTGGGACATCTAATGTTTGTCGAAGCTGAAGGGAAAAAGAATATGAGAAGAACCTTATCTGGGTGCTACGAGAATTTTATTACCTACTTACCTAATTTTATTTATTAACTTCTATTGTTTTACGAACATTTAATTTAATTCTTGAAATCTAAATGCTGCGCCTTGCTTGCTTGCTAATTCCTTCCCCATTCTCTCGATCATTTGCTATCACTGGGAGTTCAAACGCAAAATAAGAAAAATTGTTTACTTAAATATTCTTTTTAAAAGTAAAGTGCATTCATTAGTAATTTTTTTTAATTCTTGCTTGCGTTTTGTATAAAACAAGCTTCTACAAAATAGCGTGAGCGAATAGGTAGACATGTTTATTCACTTTTGTCAGCTTGTTCACTTTAAATAGCGGACGCGACTGCTCATTCGGAAAAGCACTTTAATAACGTGTAAGCTTGTTTTTCTATATTTTTAACTTTTGTCACACTTTCGTGGCTTGTTCAATTTTATTGGACACTAGCTTTTGTCCGCGGCTTCGCCCGCGTTAAGTTCGATTTTTCAAACCCCTATTTTATCCGCTTAGGGATTGAATTTTCCAAAATTCTTTCTAAGTTGATGCCTACGTTATAATAGCTATCTATATGCCCAGCCTAATCTGTCCAGGTGGTTTGGGATGTGCATTGATAGATCAGTCAGTCACACACTCAGCCAGTCAGTCGCCTTTTCCTTTTTATTATATTTTTTTATCTCTTTATATCTAAATAATATAAAACCAAATTGTTACTATCTGCATCTGTCTTTTGTGCGCTTAGTTAGTTCTTCTAAGTTTAGAGGTAACCTACGAATGTAGAATTTTATATATAGCTTTCAATATGAATTTCTTCCTAAATGTTTTAATTATTTTTACGTCATGCATGCACATTACTTATATTTAAAAAGAGTACAGAAAAATCGATTTTTATAACTTTAATCCGCGGGAATAAAGAATTAAGACGCAGGTGTGTTTTGTTACAAAAAATGTCGCGCCCGACAACGCGCTCGCGGTTTAATGTGAACAGTTGACGTAGCGCTAAGAACAATAGCACGCTCTGGCCACGTGTGGTGGGAGTGGTGGGAAGATTAAGTTGTAAAGAAATCGACCCCAATAGCTGGCTTCATTTCGTCTTGCGTTGTGCAAACTGGGTACATAACTACTTATGTAGGATATTATTGTAGAGTGTGTATAATTGGCGTAAAGTTCTTTATAATTTTACAAAACGGTACATATATAAACCAACTAGCTGATGCCAGCGACTTCGTCCGCGTGAATTTAGTTTTTAAACTCTTTGATTTAGATAAGCGGGAACTCTGACTTAGATAAGCGGGAACTCTTTGATTTTCCGGGATAAAAAGTAGCCTATGTTTTAATCCAAGGGTTAATCTATCTCCATTTTAAATTTCAGCCAAATCGGTCCAGTAGTTTTTGCGTGAAAGAGTAACAAACATACACACACACACACACACACACACACACATACAAACTTTCAGCTTTATAATATTAGTGTGATAGTGTGATATATATATAGTGTGATGTGATGTGATTAACGTTTTTAAAAATTTTACAACATGTCAAGCTAAATTACTAAATTAGGCACAACATATGTATATCCTACCAGATCGTATCTAATTTACAGTTAGCATCTAATAAATATACGTTTCAAATTGTATTGACCGAAAAAATAGTTTTCTTTCTTTCTTTCTTCTAATAAGGTATTATGTTACAATATTTTTGAAGAAAATTCAGGCAATAATTTTATTCATATATTTATTTATTCATAAATAAACAAATTCTGTCTATGTAAATAAATAAATATTGAACGATAGTATGACCCAAACTCTGGTTTTTTAAATATTTGTATTGTGTTAGTACATAGGTATATGTATATTGTATGTGTTCGGGGTGTCTTTGGAACGGTTAACCGATTTTGATGGGATTTTCATAAAAACTTTCGATAGACAGTAATAATTATAAGAGGAAGTAAACTAGGCCATTTATAATCCAGTAAAAAAAAAAAAAGAACCCGAGCTATGTCGCGGGCTAAAGCTGTAGAATATAACATACTAAAAGCTCTCATTAGATAGAATAGAATGTGATTTCTTCATTTTTGTCATTTACTTTCTATATCGTGATATCCATCTATCGAATGATAGACTTTTTATAGTCGACGATAAATCGACCTCGATATTATACTCGTACGATTTGATGTGAACATTCTTCTTTTAAAATGAATTGACGTTTAAATAAATTCGGTCTCGATGTTGATTGTAAATGTGTTGATTAAATGCTCAAAGGTCCCGATTCTAATGACCTTAAAAGTTAAAATCGCACATAATATTATGCGCAATTTGGATTAAAATTATTTTTGGTTTATGAATGTGACACACACATCATGTCATTCGATTTTAAAAACAAAAAAAATCATTGAACAATTTTTCAATGTCCAATATTTACTAAAAAACTTTACTGCACTGCAGATAATTTTTGACTAAGTATTTTAAGTTTAATCGTAATCGATCGCTGAATGCGAGTTAGTGTGGTAGCAAGCCTTCGAAAATGCCTATGTTAAACCTGACGGAAAAAATAAAACCTGCTATGCAATTGTGCTAAAATTACAGCTACATCGCATTGCATACCTCTCGATAAGCAATCATCTCTGACTGAATGTAATTATAGAATTAAAATACACATATCGTACCTTTACAATTAAAGTGACCTAACTCAAAAATTGCAATTTTGTGGGAACGATGAGCAAAAAAGACTTCAAAAAAGTATAGTATTGAGTATATTTAAATGTATCTCTGCCGTGTTTTATTGGAAAAACTTGGTTTTTTGCAGATTTATATATATATATCGATCTTTTATGTATGGATTATATTAAATTTAAGTGATTTAAACAGAAGTTACAGGAATTTTGAGTTAGGTCACTCTAATTCTAAGGGTGCGATATAGCCACGGGCAATACGGAAACCTACACTGTGCGTGGCCAGACTCGTACTTAGCTGTTTATTATATTCAGTAGGCCCAAATAGGCTGATGATGATAAGTACCTAAACGATCTTAAATAAATATCGTGTCGTTCCCGCGTAGGTACAATAAATGCGTCTAACATATTTCGAAGAGTGTGAATTATTTTATACATGTAAAAGTAAAACCGATTTCTTAAAACATTCATTCGTTAGTAGCAGACTTTCACCTAACATTACTTCTTTGATTTTTTTTAAATTTTACGATTGTGTTAATTAAATATTATATGCGAACGTGATTCTGTGATGGAATGAAATAGTTTGGTCACATTTTTATTGCAATATGATTCGGTTTCTAGTTTCCGAAAAATTTATTATTTTTTTGCGTGATATGAAGCAACTCTTTGTACACACGCAATATTAATCTATGTTTAACCGACTTCCGTTGGTGGTGGTTGGTTCCTATGACTACTCTACCGTCAAAGGATAAAAATTATTTAATTTGTACAAGAACGTTGAAGTCGAACGAGCGTCGCGTATCGATTTTATCGTTTCTATTAGGCCCGGCTGACTTCAACAATAACGTGTAGGGTCAGATGTCCAACAATGAAACAGTGGTACACAATAAAACACTGTGATATTTCTAAAATTCTGCGTTGCCATTTAGTGCATTATATTGCGTTAGGACACTCTCGTGAACCCCCCGCCCTAGCCCAATTTGCATCGACGCCGCGTGCGAAAAGATGTGTTTGCGGAGCACTTTTGGTTTTTTTCGACAAAAAGTAAGTATTTTTAGCATTCTTTATAGATTTTTTACTAAAGTATGGTTGAAAATTTCATAAATTTCATGATTAATTAGCATTACACACATTTCGTAGATTAATGTGCAATAAATTATATCTTAAAGTGTTACAATTTAGTGGGTAAAAAATTGAGATTAGTAAAAAAACCTTAGGTAGTTCACAATGAAACAGTTGCACAGTAACACAATGAAACACTATTTCAATGTGTATCATTTTGTTTTATTGTGTACCGTATAATTGTACATACATAATATCATGTACTTTCCGGGCAAATTAATAATTTTTGTGGCTACAAATTCACAAATTAATCTTATTAACATTAATTTTTTTATAATACCAGTAATAGTACTGGTAACCTGATTAAAGTTAATTAAAAATAAATCCTTTTGTGATTATTAACTCAAGCATTTTTTTTTATTCACCTACTCCATAAATTACACAAAAGTCGAGACAATACTATTAATGTTTCATTGTTGAATTTGTGGTGTTTCATTGTGTACCACCACTGTGGACACAATGAAACATTTCCCATTTTTTAGTTTATAATTTTTTGCCGATTGATTACATATTAATTAAAAAAATTGTAAATGAAATCCGATGCCGAATAAAATTACCTACACACCTGTAAAAAATTAGACTTCTATCTGTAAAAACAAAAGGTGCATGAGACTTTGAATTTTTTGTGTTTCATTGTTGAACACATGACCCTACCTACAAACTAAAATTATTTTTATAATTTTTATGCTTTTTATTCTTTACTGAAAATAAATAATAAGTCATTAGGACGTAGGAAGTTCCACTTATTTATCAATTCGTTTAGCCTTATTAATGGGCTCTCAGTTAACCTCAACTTTAATAATTAATAGTCTTACATAATTTGTCGATTTATCTTAGTCAATGCAGATTGTGGGTACATTTAATACCTATCTACCTTGCAATAAGGTCTTCCGTTTTACGATCCTAGAAGCAAAATGAAATAAAATATTATAGCGGTAGAGTAGCTGCATATTTCAAATGCCTGTTGCCGTTGCCTAGATATAACTCTCAACAAGACTGTCATTAAATACTTAAATATGTACTAACATACTAGTTTATATTAGTTTTTCATCAACATTAATTGCAAGCATGGAAATAAACTATTCGCATAGGTACAAATGACGTCTGCCGTTTTTATAGTGTTTTCAACATATACTTAATCGTACTGAAACGTCCACAATATACTCTTGCTAGGACCGTCACAGAACACGATCTTGGCCGCGAGTATCCCGCCTACCTATTTCAGCAACTCGCTTGAGACTTTTTTTTTTATATTTTTAGCTAGCAAACGAGCAGGCGGATCACCTAATGTCAAGTGATTACCGCCGCCCATGAACATTTGTAGCACCTGAGGCACCAACAATGCGTTGCCGGCTTTTCAGGAATTTGTTGGTCCGCCCCTTGAATAACCCCATGTTGTAATTTAGTGGGAACACCATCGTTGGTTGAAGTTGGTTCCACAGTTTTAAACTAAAGTACTCATAACAAAATGAACCATTTGAAATGCTTGGCGACTGAACATGTTTCGCAAGAGTCAAGAAAAAAGTTGAATGCATGGCTGAATTCAAATGATTTGTGGCTGACATCTCGACTTGAGACAGAAAAGTTTGCTTTGAAACGATTGCCTTCTGTTCATATTGTATCCTTGTGTTTACTAGCTATACAACATTCATGACTGCAGGCTCGTTGTCGGAAGGGAATATCAAAGCCGCGGAGATCTATCTCCACACGTAGAGAGATTACTATCGGGATTCAGGACTGTACGGTACGATATGCGACGTCAAGACAAGGATATTATAGCCAATTCAAATACATATATTATCATATCCACTCAAATCCAGCTTTAATATTATAAACTATAAGTAGCTTATGCCAGCGACGTCGTCCGCGTGGAGTTTAGTTTTAGAAAATTCGTGGTGAAAAAAATAAGTTCTTTTTTGAGGTTCGCGTACCTATTTTCCGCATGTGAATTAAGGTTACCTACTGAAAACTATATTTACTCTAGGGTACCTATTACCTATTGAGTAGTTACTCAAGGAATATGTCTGCTGTTTGTGAGTCACTTTATTTTTGAATCATTGAATATTTGAATATTGGCTAAAATTAATTCCTGTAACTAGCATAGTGTTTTTAGAAATATTAATTAGCAATCATCTCTATATCTAAGTCCCAAAAAAGGAATTCTTTTGAGGTCGGGTTTTTTTATTTATTCAGGTAAATCCTTGGACCTGAGCTACCTGCGAAGCTGCGACCATAAAATTTTGTAAACAAAAACCTTTCTTTCCAATTTGAATTCAAGTTTATAATGGTATAGCATAGGTATATAAGTTAGCTAGGTTATGTTTTGTTCTGTTATTTGGCATAACATATTTATCAAGATTGCTTATCGGCTGCCCATTGAGAAGAGTTACCAAAGCAGAACTATTATTGCCTTGGCAGCAAAATATTTGATTTCAAGTTCCGTACAATTCATCCTAACTAATCTACTCTTATCTATACCTCCACATGGAGTTAGGTTTTTAAAAATTCCGTGTAAGCAAATGCAAAAGATGACGTCAATCCGTTTTTCCGTTGCTCTGTGATTGAAGGACAAACCAGCAGACAACACACTTTCGCATTTATGTATAGGTATGTAGGTATTTTTAAGGTAATAAGGAATTAAAGATGTCCTTGATAGTTGCTGTAAAACATAACCTATTAGGAGATACTTATCTGCTTATGTGCACCTAAATACATGGTATGACCAATACGTTTATAATTCGTACCTATATAGAGGTAGGTAGGTACCTACAGCTAACCTACACTCGTGAGGTCAACTCGCCTCATATGCCGTACAATAATCATAAAAGCTCGGGATGTGAAACCTGAGTGAGTTTAAAACTTGTTTATTTGCTTTTTCTTCCGATTGAATATCTTCAAAATTGCAAAAAAATCGAATCATTACAGTCCTTAGTTTTAAGGGCTTTCCATATTACGTATATTACATATAATATTATGCACCTATGTACCTACCAGTGTTACTTAAACTTAGAATAAGTAGTTAATTAATAATTAATATATTAAATTGGGCCTTAAGAACCGGGGGCTTAAGCTTTTTTTGAAGGGTTGGCTGTGCAGCCACATGGCTAAAGAATAATTATGTATTTTTTGTTTGTTTGTAAGAGGTGAATTTTCTACTAATGTGCGATCTCCATTAAATGTGTAAATTAGGTACCACGAAAGAATTTATCGACATACCTATTCATGAATACGTATTGTAGAGTCTGACCGGGCGTTCGTCGGGTCATTGTGAATTTGAAAAACACAACTGGCATATTAATGTGCTATTTATTTCACACACGATGCTTTAGTGAATAAACCTATATCATGATAGGTTAGTCCATTTATTAGGTATGTAACAATGCACTAACTTTTACCAACAAAAAAAATGCAATACTTTATAATATTAAATATACCTACGGCTACGGCTTCGCACGGAAAATAAAATATATAGCCTATGTCATTCACTGTTAATGGATGTTATTATACATATAAACCTTCCTCTTCAATCACTCTATCTATTAAAAAAAACCGCATCAAAATCCGTTGCGTAGTTTTAAAGATTTAAACGTACATAGTGACAGAGAAAGCGACTTTGTTTTATACTATGTAGTGAAGTACATTGTACCTATGTTGTAATATAAAAGTACATAATACTACTGTTATAATAACAGGGTATAAGTCAAGGGTATAAGGGACAGGCCTAAAAACTGAAACTATTCATTAGAACCTACATGATTTGAGTTGTTCAGCGTTGAAATTTTTCATCAGTCAGTTAACATTTTTTAGTAAACCTATTCTCAAAGTTTTAGCTAACATGTCCCAGTCTGTAACTATACCAGCTTACTTACTGAATACTTACGATATGGCTGAGCAGAATAAAAATTATCATCAAAATAATAAGCCAAAGAAAAATACTCTCTGCTACAAGTTTTTAAGAAGCTATTTTGTATGACGGTATATGATAACAGGATACAAAAGGTATGTGTGAAAATTATGCAATTCCAATTGATGTGTAAGTAAGTATGTATAAGTACCGTTACTTTAGCCGGTACAAAGTTTATCATTATTATAAAAGACTTAAAGAGGAATATTTTTAGTGTTTTATTATAAAACTAGCCCGCGACTTCGTCCTCTTCCTCAATTCACAATCGACAGTTCCCCACGGTTTAGGCGGTCTCAATCCTGATTGGGGATTTGGGTTTCAAACGATGTAGTTTTTACTTGGTACTTACAATAACTATTCATAATCGACAGTGCCTGCGTCGCGACGAGCTCCTTCTCCTCCTTTTTCGAAAGTCGGTTAAAAAAGTAGCTTATATTACTCCCGATAACATCTACCAGTGAAAATTCCGTCAAAATCGGTCGATACAATTATTTTATTATTGGCGGCCTTATCCCTTTGTAGTTTATTAATACATGAAAAAAAAAGTGGGTACTTCATGCATTTCCTTCTATTATTGCAAATCGTAAAACGCTTTCAGCGTCTTTCCATACTACTCATGCCGTCACTTTTTTCCACGTCTTTAAAATTCCATCTGTGTAAACTGTAAACAAACCGTTTTTCTACGAATTTTAAAGTATTTAGGTGCATTCCTGCATAATCTGCGTAACACTGTTGGTAAGTATATACTTTCAGTGTCCG
This sequence comes from Hipparchia sbordonii, assembly GCA_038048805.1. Lineage (NCBI taxonomy): Eukaryota > Metazoa > Arthropoda > Insecta > Lepidoptera > Nymphalidae > Hipparchia > Hipparchia sbordonii. The sequence goes on along the minus strand of CM076111.1, from coordinate 4,347,445 downwards.
TAACGAATATCAAACTGTAATGAAGCTACGAACTACATCAACCACATTATTTACTTTCTCGTACTCAAGTTATAGAACAGCACTTGGTCGGCTTTGGAATAGAGAAGCCATAATTGAAAGGAAAATTAATTGAGTGCCGTGCAGATACCTACTACGCTTCCATCTCAAGTTGGCCGCTACCTCATCTCGATGTCAAGTCTGACGATGACATTTTGCGACCGATCGCGTAGTGATTGCTGTCGCGTTGCTATTGCAAATTTTTACGTAATCAGGGTGCCGCTTAGTAAAGATAGCATAACTTACCGCTCGCAATTGTCACTACCAAATTCAAAGTTTTGTTATTGTTACGTTTTGAATGTTTTTGTTAACTTTAAATTAGTTAAGTATTTATTTTTGTTTGGTTACTATTGTTAGCTTATCTTCTACGATGAGTAAAGAAAAGTTTTCCATAGACAAAATTTTGCTCGAACGTCGAACGGCTTTGACCGTGGCTAGTCACCACCCTACCGTCAAAGTGACGTGTAGAAACCGACTAGGGGTAAGGGTTGAATGTAGGTACACTGCCATACCCCCTTTTTTTTAAAAAAAGAATATCAGCCAAGCTGAACTTGACTGATACCTCTCTTCTCCTCTCCCCTCCAAATAAGTGAAAACTTGTATTAGGAGTGGGTACGACAATAGTGCAACGGGTGGGGTTCGAACCTGCGACCTTTCAGTTTTTAGTCCGCACCTTTATTAACCGTTGGGCTATTGAGGCTTCAAATACCAAACCCTTTCCAAGTTAGCCCGCTACCATCTTAGACTGCATCGTCACTTACTATCAGGTGAGATCGCAGTCTATATTGTCATTGAATTAAAAAAAATAAACTATGTTGCAATGCATCGATAGTTGGCGGTCCACACACTCGCGGGCCGCCACGTGCGTTGACACATTGGCCTCGGCACACATCAGGACCGGCTTCGCGTGAGGGAGTCGCGGTTGAGTACTGACAGCCCAATCTACTTAATATACGCCAATAACAGCTCCATAGCCATAATTATTACAGTACATACTGACCTAACTACACAGTTACTGACATGTAATTATAATATCTAACTTATCTCATGTAGGTACACGAACGAGAGCTGTAGAGTAGTGCAATATATCGAGGTTTTATGCAAATAGGAAATTTTATACATAATATGTAATTCAGATTATTTTTTTAGGAACCTACCTAAGCAGCGTATTATACAGATACACTACATAGGAACTCAGTAGTCAGTATTACCTTTATGTACATTGTACATAGGTTTATGGTTTGTTATCTAATCATAATATATCTACCTAATTAATTAAGGATCATTTTCCAGCTAACTCAAAAAATTAAAGGAGGTGGGTTGATAAGGCAACAAAATCCGCCCCTCATACACTCGAAAAAAAAAGTTCCAGATTCCGACAAATTGTAAATGTATTTAAATACTTGAAGATATAAACTTTATTCTAATATAAAGTTTAGGTGATAAAAAAAATAGTAAGTTACAGAAAATATTACCCAAAAAGAGAGTGTTTCTTTTACTTTTCTTACATTTTCATACATTTTAGTCGTTTTTTAAGCTTTGATTTAATATTTTAGAATGAGGCGCTCCATGAACCATGGTAAACGTAACTGATAATGATGCTCCTTTTTATAAGCTTTTATATAAGTATTAATTTATTTTGGTTCATGGAGCGCCTCATTCTAAAATATTAAATCAAAGCTTAAAAAACGACTAAAATGTATGAAAATGTAAGAAAAGTAAAAGAAATACTCTCTTTTTAACCGACTTCAAAAAAAAGAGGAGGTTCTCAATTCGACGCGTATGTTTTTTTTTTTTTTTTTATTTTTATTTTTTTTTTTTTTTATTTTTATTTTTATTTTTATTTTTTGGCGATGTTACTCCATAACTCCGTCAAATCTGAACCGATTTTAATAATTTTTTTTTTATTTGAAAGGACATATCGTCAGGTTGGTCCCATTTAAGTTTGGTGAAGATCTGATGAATATCTTCGGAGATGGAGGACGGAACTCCTCAATAAATAAGAGCAAATCGCTCGTGATCAGAGTATGTGTAGGATTTTAACCATGCATTCTTCATAGCATACATACATAATGCTTTTCTATTCGGCATTTCAATATAATTTTTTTTAACCGAATTTTTGACGATGTTACTCTATAACTCTGTCAAATCTGAACCGATTTCAATAATTTTTTTTTATTTAAAAGGGCATATCGTCAGGTTGGTTCCATTTAAGTTTGGTGAAGATCTGATGAATATCTTCGGAGATATAGGATGGAACTCCTCATTGAATAAGAGCAAATCGCTCGTGATCAGAGTGTGTGTAGGATTTTAACCATGCAAACTTCTTAGCATACATACATATGCTAAATTTCTATTTGGAATAATAAATTTCAATACTTTTTTTTTAAGGAGCAAAACAAATGGTCTAGTGAATTGGTCCCATGAAGCTACACTAAAAAGCTTAAAATAATAATATAAAAAAATATTTTGAAAAAACCGACTTCAAACGCCACTTAAAAGTATAAAATAATTTTAGTTTGTACACGTATGTTGAAGTCGGGCCAGCGTTGCGCAATGGTATCATCGTTTCTATATTTTAAGCCCGTCCGACTTCAATATAAGTAACTAAAATTATTAAATCGTAAATACTATTAGGCCGGTATACTTGTTGAATTAGCCCGTGAGACGGACGGGCCTAAATAGAAACGATGAAACCGATGCGCGACGCTGGCCCGACTTCAACATACGTGTACAAACTAAAATTATTTTATACTTTTAAGTGGCGTTTGAAGTCGGTTTTTTCAAAATATTTTTTTATATTATTATTGGGTAATATTTTCTGTGACTTACTATTTTTTTTATCACCTAAACTTTATATTAGAATAAAGTTTATATCTTCAAGTATATAAATACATTTACAATTTGTCGGAATCTGGAACTTTTTTTTTCGAGTGTATGAGGGGCGGATTTTGGGCCTTATCAACCCACCTCCTTTTCTCTGCCTGTTATGTCGAGAGAACGCTTTGGTATAACGTCCAACATAATATCTTAGGTACAGCCTGAGAAGAACAGAAGTTATATTTATTCTTTAAAAAAGTGCTGCTGTTATTGACGGCAATGAATATCGACGAGTAAATTTTAGTGGCAAGTTCAAAAAAAAAAATTGAACGGCGAATATTTTCTGACATAAATCTGTCTCGTTTTAATTCTGTCTTGAGTCTAAACTGAGTGAGATTGCGGTCTATAGATTTCAGCCCAGGTCCTGCATAGCCGTATATTCTCAAGAAGAAAATAAAAGGAATCAAACATACTCAATAGATGTCTGATGGCTAAATGGCAAAAAACCGCTTTTCATAGAGTTCTTACGTACAAAAATTCCTAGTCTCCATTGCTGTTTAGCTTGGATACATTGGACCCGGGTCGCTGAACCGAACAGCGCGGCGCCTGTTAATCTAAAAATAATTATTATAACTGACCACTCGGACATTATCCATACCTGAAGCTGTTAGGACATCTCCACCGCGAAACCGTAGCAGCGGAATGAAATATTATTCAGTTATAATCTATTTCTCCATAGCTGTCAAGGTAAACAATTGATTTCTCACAGTAAGTCGTAAGCAATGCGGTAAATATACCGCACGTTCTTACCGCCCTGACAATAAAGAAATCGTGCTAGAAGTGAAAAACCAAACTTAACGACGCGACGTTGTGGGCGCCCGGCTACGTTTTTGTCGGTTACGCGCTTTTCCACATCGTTTTTACGATTTGTTTACCATTTAAGACAGCTAAGGAAAATTACTGATAAACAGAAGCGAAACCATAGCAAAAGTGCCACAAAGCAGACGCATACCTATCCCATCGTTTCGCCGCTTCGATGGTTTTGCGGCGGAGGTGTGCTAGCAACCTAAGAGTAAGTACCTATATAGCGGAATATCAAGTATGAATTCAGGTTGCATGATGACATATCACATTCTAATATGTAACAGACTAACAGTACGTCTGAGAGTAATTATTTAGAGTTAAGCGGTGTTCAGTGCGGAATTAGGTTTTTAGCAAAAGTTAAATCATCCCCGACAAGTGGAACATGGACGATATAGAATACAACTGAATAGTTTTTTTATCCAAATAAACTTTTATAAAGTGTTTTTGGATTGTCAACCACTGCTTCGGGATGCCGTATACCCGACATCCTGGCGCTTAGTGGCTTGCTGATGATGGTGATGCGAAGAATTAAAGTAGGTACATACCTATAAAAGTATTACAGTAGTATAACATAAGGCCGAGCACACAAAGAAAGCACGAGCAGTTAGTCTGTGACCACTCTTGCAGTCATAACTCATAGTCAACAGGTTGAAGCTGCCATTGATAACTGCTGGAGCAGTTGATACCAACTGCAGCAGGTATCAACTGCTCAACAAGATACAATTTCATTCAAATCAGTAGCAACGTGGCAGAGATAACTGCGCAAGAGCAATCGACAGCTCGAGTAGTCAATGTATGGCTGGCGACTACTTGACCGCACGATGAAATTTCACCGCGCTGCCAACCGCCCGAAGCAGTCGCAACAGCTTGAGTGGTTCCATGTATGTGTGGACGTAGAAGACTGTAGTTCACTATGCAGTCGCAGGTTAAACCAGTCCATCCTGACTGTTTCAAGCTGGCCGTGTACGGCCGGCCTAAGAGTAAGTGATTGCGATGAATAAGATGCTGTTATTATTGACTCTACAATGCTCTACTGTAAACATAGTAAATTCCAATATTCCAAATCACGGATCAAGCAAGTTCATTGTTATTTTGTAAATAATAATTATGTTAGGTAAATCCCAAATGAGGACGGTCAAATAAGATAAGAGAGTGTTTTAAATAATGTAGGTACCTACGTAGATTCGTTTGACTCAGTTCAGCACATGAACTTAACTATAAATAGTGATATCAGTATTTATAATTGAGTACAATGGCGTCGTCAGGTCAAAGATTATAATTATCTACTCCTATCTACTCAATGTTTATTAAAAAATAAGTTCAAATAAACAAAATCAAATAAAACCCATAAAAACTATAATAATTAGAAATAGGTAAGTACGAAAATATAGAGATCTTACCTACACAAAATATTAGGCGTGTTGTTTAAGGAAGCGACTGTAAAATAACTTGAGGTTCTATTCATCATCTTGATTTTGAAGGAACTAAATAAGTATACCTACATATCATATGCTCTTAGTGCACCAGAAAGTTTATAATTTGACGGGCGAAAGGCTAATTGATCTAAGGGACATTTTGTAAAACTTGCAGGAAGAATGATCAGTTTTTTTTTTGGAAAAAAATCATAAATAAAAAACAACAAAAATACTGTATTAAATAAATAAAAGACTATCCAATAGTTGTTTTTTTATGATTTTTTTTCCTGTCTTCCTGCAAGTTTTACAAAATGTCGCTTAGATCAATAATTACCCTTTCACCCGTCGATATATTTATCAATGTTTGGGAATGCACGTAAGGCTCCTAAGAAACGGACTTTCCTAGGTTAGGAGTCACGATTCCAACGATATTGAGTATTGAGTTTTTCTAATGAAGATTAATTATTATTATTATTTTATAAAGTAGAATAAGCGAGAAAAACAATCCTTTGATGTCACAAGTCGGACAAAAACAATCATTTCGTGCCAAGTATTTTATTTTATTTTAAGAGAATTTAATCACTACGATTCCTAGTACCAGTGATAATCTAAACACACGTTTTCAAACTTTTGTTTGTCTGTTTGTCTGGCCTAATCTTCGAAACGCCAAACCGGTTTGACGGGATTCTTACAAGCAGGTAGTGGATTATAAAAAGGAGTGATCTTTTTAACGGACTTATCAAAAATAAGGTGTAGGTATCTTTCTATCTCGATATCTCTACTTACAAGAAGGTTCACCGATTTCTCTGAGATTTTTAGACAGTGAGTAATTTTTTTTAAAGAAAGCCAAGCTGAAGTTGACTAATATCCTCCTACCCCCTCCAAATAAGCGTAAAGCTTGTGCTAGGAGTGGGTACGACAATATTGCAGCGGGTGGGATTCGAACCTGCGACCTTTCAGTTTTGAGTGCACCTTTAACCGTTGGGCTATTGAGGCTTCACTTATTTTATCGATATAGTATAATTTTTAATCGATATAGGAAATTACTGAGGTGGTACCATAAAATTGCTGGTTCCAAATCTTTATTCCTGAAACGGTGCTACCAATTTAAACTGCAGGAATGAATTTTGCATGTGCAGATATACCTAATAAAGAAGGAAAGTCAATTCCTGACCAAAACGAATCATTGGATACAAGCGGCACAAAACCACGACATGTGGAAATCCTTACAAGAGAGCTATTTTCAAGATATAGTCATTCTTCATCAAACATTGGTAGCTGAAGAAGTAGGTATATAAAGCGTCCAGATCTGAGCCAATTTAGAAATTTCCAAATTGAACCAGCCGGGGAATGAACCCGGGAGCTCCCAATTATACCATAGCAGTCACACACACACACATTGCACCAGAGGGCATTGCGGACGTATTTTTTACGACATCCGTTGAAGTCTTTTGTATGAACAGAAAATGTTTATGGTAACTTGTTTACATCCAAATCAAAATTTTAATTTTATAAACGGGTTTCTTCAATATAACATTACAACCATTTTTGTAAATGTCAATGCCTTGACCATTAAATATTGCCTTAAGCTAAGTTTCGTTATAATAATGAATCTAATCTGATAGGCAGAAAAAAGCAAATTTTCAATTAATAATAAATACTTAATTAATCTAAAACTGACTGGGTCACAGTGAACCTATATATATATAATTAGTTCCTAATTCCCATTCCTCACTACTCTGTCCTAGTCAATCCTGTTACGATTTTCATGAAACTTTTTCAAATCCCGTTATGACAAAACTACTCGTAATAACTGCGGCAAGGCTTACCTAACCTATAGGCTAGCACATTTGCAAACTTAAAAGTACTCGTATAATGGTACAAAACTTCCCGGAGGAAACGCGTAAGCGACGCTCTTTAACCGTGGCGCTTTATACGTTGTTTTGTACCTTCTAAAGTTTTATTTTCACTTGTGGCACGGTTTTTTCTAGTTCATGGAAAGAATGTCCAAGAATTCCTATGCACCGTTAAAACTGTGTCGCTTACGCGTTTATGTGAGAAGTTCTTATTATTCATTAACATTTCAAGTAATTGGTATGTTATTTCAATCCCGTTTTTCGGGATAAAGGGTACTCAGTCCAACTAGTCCAAGTCCTCAACTATATCCATGCAAAAAAACCACGTCGCTCCGTTGCTAAGTGATTGAAGGACAAACCAACAAACAAACACACTTTCGTGGATACAGTCCGTTAAAACTGCGCGTACGCTTATACTAAGAAGCTACCTTTCTAACAGTGAATGGAAGCCCTAAATAATACCGCTATTACATTTTTTAAACGTACCAGTGTTCCGTGGAAATACACACAACACACGCACTTTCTAATCAAAAAAAAAAGTTTCACACCACACAGCACAGCGGAACACAGTGTTGGATCTCGGCGGAGTTTCTTCGAGATGTTTATAGGTTGTTGACACGTTACAACGTAGTTGGAATACGCGATCGTCTACGTGTGAACGCGGCGCGCGGCTCGGGCCGAGTGGGACCGGTCTCAGATTTCTCCCTGTAAACATCGAAAGCGAGCCTTCGAACCTTTCTTCTGCGTGGCGAAACGCATCAGCGGTCCCCTACTGTGAGTTCTCGTTTACAAGTAGCCTGTTTATCGTCGTTTCGAGATTTTTGACCCCTAAAAAGAAATAATAATGTTCAACGCAATGTTGTAGTTTTTAGGGTTCCGTACCCGAAGGGTAATCAACGGGTTCCCTATCACTAAGCCTCCGCTGTTCGACCATCTGTCTGTCAGCGGGATGTATCTCATGATCCAGAGAGTTCAAATCAGATAATGTGTAATGTTGACCGGTTATTTTTATTCATAAGACAGGACAGCCTGTGGTCATCTGGTGGTATTATGATGAGGCAGTCTTAGATAATGGGCTAACTTTATAACTATAATCAGTTTTTAGGCAACGTAATGGAATACTAAATCGCTTGGCGGTACGACTACTCGGTATGGTGATAACTGATAACAATTTTTTTTTGTTGGATGAATTTGCTTAAAATAAATAAAGTTGTATCACTTATGTTAATGTAAGTAGTAGCTTTCTTAGATTTCATGTTGCTTTCACTATAATAATATGGTATCGGTGGGACCCTACACACTAGGTCTGTATCGGGGTCCAATTTGTTTTTTAGTTTTACCTGATGTTAAGTGATTACCGCCGCCCATGATCATTTGTAGCACCTGAGGCACCACTAATGCCTTGTCGGCTTTTCAGGAATTTGTTGTCCGCCCCTTGAATAACCCCATGTTGTAATTTTGTGGGAACACCATCGCAGGAAGTTGAATCCAGTTTTAAAGTACGTGGAAAAAAAAGATCTAGGAAAAGATCTTCTAAAAAAATATAGGGGACTCATAGTAAGGGACTGCCAAAGGCTTTCTTTTGACTCATAAAACGTTCGATGACGTCCGAAGCGGTCAGGATGTAGTATGTATACCGACTAAATCGGTCAAGGTACCTACCGACGAACGTGAGCTCGATCGACGCCGGTTGGCTGCCAGTGCCTCCATAGTGACTCAAAGTTTAACCTTAGACGAACTTATTTAGGAACGGTCACTTCTTTTTATGGACTGTGTCGATTTGGATGTAGTTTCGACATGGTAAAGCCCACGTATTTTGAACGATTTTGAAGTCAAATACAGTAGCTACACCTACTTAATATGGATACCATGGAACTTATGACTTGGAACACAAGCGACCTAAGTGACATTTTATGAGTTTCGAGATGTTAATGCGCCAAATTATTCATAACAAATCTCAGGTGCACACAAGTGGGTCGTTGAAGTTTTCACTTGGTCACAATCCAGTAAGAATGATCGAATGACCCTAAAAACCTACATACATACTTAATGAGCCCAAGAAAGCGAAAATGCATAATTCGATTTGGATCACTTGTGCCCAAAAGTATCAATATAATAATATAGTATTATTATTAGTATTTATAAGTTAGACTAGCGCTTTTTCAATTGTAAATTGCCCCTAAGTAAATTCCTAAACTCACCAAATAGTTAAACATCTATAAACGTAAACTTTTAAACGGCGAGATAGGAGAAAATATTTGAAAACACCAACATGTACGCAAAACAAGGCATTGTTGGATTGTTTATTAATCTGGTTTACAATTTCAAATTCTTTAGAAAACAATGCCAGGATATTACACTACATACTACCAATTGAGTAGACGAACTTAGCACTATATTAGGTAAAGATAGATAAAGGTTATCGCGCACTAGTGTCATACCGTGTACTATGAACTATGGATCACCGTGGATCGGTATCACCTAATTCGGTTTTCAGATACTTTAGGGGGCATTAATTGTAGATAAATATCTTCCTACCTAAATTGAGTCAACTGGATAGTTACTAAGCGCTTAAAAAAATTGTGAGCTGTTTTACAATATACCTACCCTTTATCTCAGATAGTATTCATTACATAGACTGGAGATGAAATAAAACATTAAAAAAAAGAATATAAATATTTATTTCAACACAGCTTTTTTGAATCCATCAATTTAACTTTCATAATTAGAAATAAGATTAGTAATAATAATTATTAATTTAAGAAAATAATATTTACATGCACGTTATATAATTTTATGCAATTTTCAATCATGATAATATTCACGAGTATCCAATTGTTAGTAGTTAGTAGTGGTTTTTTTAATGTGCGGGAATAGTGTTTGAAACACATCTCTATTCCGGCATATTAAGAAAAGTCCCTACAGCATCTTGTCGTATCGCGATATTTCGATGACGCGTCGTAATACGAGATCAGTCTGAAAAGTAAAAAATAAAATCAATTTATTTTATTAATTCCTAAAAGTGTAGGTACGTAGTTACGCAAAAAATACCCTACCCACAAAACTTATCAATAGAAAAGTTTACATTCATTCTAAAATAATATATTTATTTTGACAAAATATATTTTTTTCTATGTTAGATCCTTTGTTGGGTAACTATGACCACATAAACAATTTTTGTAATGTTTAGTCAAGTTTGCAGAGTAATAAACTTGTTTTCATTAATTGAAAAAATCGGTAACAGAATCTTCCTTACAATTAAGTATACGATAAGAGAAAGATCTCTTTAGCGTGCCCCGTATGAAGTTGGATTCTTATTTCATTAGTATCCAATAAACTAAATTAGACACAATATAGTATAGAGGATTTATTTATAAAAAAATGAACGCATAAACTAAATTAGACTAAATATAGTATAGAGGATTTATTTATAAAAAAATGAACGCGTGTATACAAACATAATATTAGCAAGAAAAGGTTAGAGTTATTTTGCTATAATCCGCCAACAGAAAAAATCTGTATGGTCAAACATGCAGTTAAAAGCTAAGCACCGCTTACCTCCCCAACCAAGCAAAGATCGGGTTTGCTAAGGTTGAGTGTACACTTCCATACACCTTCCAAGTTAGCCCGCTACTATCTTAGACTGCAACGTCACTTACCATCAGGTGAGATCTTGTCACCGAATAAAAAAAAAGAAGTACAAAGGTATACCCTACCTTTAAAGTTATTTTACTCTGCAGTTTCAACTTCGTCTGGTGGGAAAAAAAATGGTTTCTTCTTTTTTACGTATGTTGAGTTAAATTCATCTCTGTAAAGAACAAAGTACAAATTTTAAAAAAGAAAAAAAAAATCGTTTACCAAAATACTAAATTTCTTAAACAAAAGTGCAACCAGATCATGTTACATAGCACAGAAATACATCAGAATCATTCAAAAAGGCTATTTTAAAACAGATAATTTTGACCCAAATGCTTCTGATATACAACAACAAAATAGTTCTTTTATTTTTTTATCTATATATATAAAAATGAATCCCTATTTCCTTGGTAATCGCATCACGCGTGAACGGCTGGACCGATTTCGCTAATTCTTTTTTTATTGTGTTTGTTATTGTTAGGAGAAGGTTCTTATGAAAGAAAAAATTAAGAAAATTGCGCGGAAAATTAGAAAATTTAAGAAATAGTAACCACCATATTAAATTATTTCTAATGTAACCGCTTTTACAATTCAAACTTTTTTGATGTAACCTTATGGCGTTTGACATAACATTGACAAAATGCGTGCTGCCAATTTCGTCAAAGAGGATGTAAAAAAACTGAATATTGTTAATTGAAATATATAGTGAACGATGGAACTGGCGGACTTTTTATCTTAGATGCTCCCGGTGGGGCTGGGAAAACGTTTTTGATATCATTAATTTTGGCAACAACAAAATTCAATATTCATAGTTAAGACAGGACAACGTCTGTCGGGTCCGCTAGTTTAAAATAAAAATGACATATAACATGTGTCAACACTAGTGAAAAGTATTGTAAAAGTAAGAAAATTGTTATAAATAATGTTATGTTTATAATCTGGACGCACGATAGATAGAATAACTAAGTAGCGTGCTTTATTTAATTACATTATTGTTAGTTATTAAATAATAACTGGACGCACATATCGCGGTGTAAAAGCCAGATGAACGTATCTACAAAAAATTCAAAAATCGTTTTTTTTTTTTTCATAAAACTGGTCACAAACTACCAAAATGACAATATATTCAATTTAAATAACAGATTCCAAAAAAAAAATTATCCATTACTTATAAATTATAATTATTTCTTTTAAATAACTGGTAAAGATTGAAGAGGCAAATCATCCTATTTTTTGCTCTCCTGTAATATTGAGAAAATGTAAATACGTTCATCTGACTCTTACACCGCGATATGCAAAGACGAGTCAACCCACACAACTTATCAATTGAAAAGTTACCTTTATTCTTTTACATTAAGTATGTATTTAATTTGACAATGGTTTGTGGGTTGAATCGTTATTGCGTATGACCGTCCAACTTACACTCTGTGCGGTGTAGCATAGACTACACACTTATTTAATTTACTACAGTTATTAGGTATTCAGTCCATATTTTACAACTGTAACATTTAGGGTGCAACTGCAAAATAAGTCATAAGTATTTCAAAGCACAATTTGGCAAGAATGAGAAGAAATGGTTCGTCTAATATCACCCGCACTATCATTGTCAATAGTCTATACCCCACCATAATTGTCTATGCCGCACTATCATTGTCTATGCCCCACCATCATTGTCTATGCCGCACCATGCTACACCGCACAGAGTGTAATATTGGTCTTTCAAAAAGAGAACCGCTGGGAATTGGAGAGCGCTGCTGTTCTTAATTGCCTTTCTTGTTTAGCACGCAATACAATAAATAGCGTGTTCATTTTTTGGCCACGACGATTCTCTTTTTGAATAGACTCGATCAAAGTATATTCGTGAGTACTAAATCTATCGCAACCTCATGTCCATCAATTAAATATTATGTTTCGTCTACTGTGTAGCTAAAAACTTTAGTAAAATATCATAAGGATGGGGCAGACCAAGCCTGTATTATGTAACTATGAATTGCACGCCACTGATACTCGCAATAGTGCCGCTAGTTCTGCAAGACTACTCAATACATCAAATAAATTCTAATACATTAAATCAAAACGTGTACTCTAAAAATATATCTTTCTAAATTAATTATAACTTTACTCGTTCTATAATTAGGTTATGTAATAAAGCTTTGCAGAACTATGCACTTACGATAGAATTTAGAGTGTGTCCCTCTTCTTAAATATGTGCCAAATTCCGGATAAGTTTTTGTAAAACGTGTATTTTTCGTTATGCCTTAAAGTATATTGTATGTATTACAAAAAATTAAGGTGAATCTTTAAAGGTGTGCGCTTTTTTACTTTGTTCAACAGACATTCAAATGAAATAATGAAAATAAAAAAAATGGTCTTGTTAGTCCCATTCGGTCAATACACATAATATGTGGTGAAGAATAAGTTCTTAAGTATAATTCAGACTTGACCGAGCGCGTGGACTTAGTAGTCGGCCTCGTTTTCAGAGGGTCCGTGTTTAAAAATCTCAGACACGCACTCTAATTTCGTTTTGTGCAGCGACAACAACAACACAAGACAAAAACAACAATCACATATCACTTGCTTTAAGGATGAAGGAAAACATGTGAGGAAACTTGCATTCCAGGGAGTTGTCCATTATGTTCTCAAAGGTGTGCGAAGTCTGACAATTTGCACTTGGCCAGTGCATATTTAGGGTTACAGCCTAAACCCTTCTCATTTTGAAAGGAAACCCTTGAGCCTCCGCTCAAGGGTTTCCTTTCAAATAATGATAAACATTTTAAATTTCTTTATTGAGTCTCCGTTGCGGTCTGACGCGCTCCGTTAGGTCTGAATCGAACTTTAGACTCTCCCGCGATACTAAGGATAACTCCTAACTTTAATCAAAATCCATTAAGCAATACTCAAAATTAAGCTTGACAAAAGCTAGTTCCTTTCAAAAATTTCATGATTTACCCTAATTTTTTTCTAAGTAAAATATTAAATTAACACATAAGAGTTCAGTAAGAGCATAGTCCGCAAAACTGTATTTGCTGGGGGTTAACCTCTCGCATAAGGAACTTGCAGACGTTAGAGAGCACATTGTACTGGGCAACATCCATCCCATACTGGAATATACTATTAGCACAGTAACCAGACATTGGAGCCACACAAGTATGGTATACTAGGAGTGCTAACATCCAACTCTGCTTTTGACCGCTGGGTTTTAACCTCCTATCCGATAGAGGGAGCAATGTACGTTGATTTCTTTTTGCAGTTAGGTTGTTCTTTTCATCTGATTGATTTGTACTTTCTTGTGACGTTAAAGCTTCATTTAGTTCCTGCGACGAGTCAAATCTGATTTTCATACAACTTTTAGTGATTTTGAATTTTTTTGTGAGAATAAAATTTTATTTTAAAATATAATATTGTTACTTACTTTTTGTTGAAGAATGATGAATACTCTGTGGTTGCGGATGGCTGGAATGGAAATAATATGATTAGATGTCGATGATTCACATACACATCTTGGGATCAAAGAAATTAATTTTTTGAAACATGTTTATTTCTGACAGATGTTTAGAGCGCGTCACACGCGTTTTATGGAATAGTATCTTTACCTCACGAAGTTACGGACGCTTTACTTGTGGTTACGTTGTGTACATGAACATTGCGTAAGTTTGCGTGCCTAGGTGAGATCATCACTCATAGGGGGTATGGATTAAATCTACACTGCCATTCCAAGTTTGCCTGCTACCATCTTAGACTGCATCGTCACTTACCATCAGGTGAGATCGCAGTTAAGGACTATCCTGTCAACGAATAAAAAAAAACATCGGACTTCACATCGGACTCACGGTATGTGCTCACATCGGACTTAACGGAATGTACTCACATCGGACTTAACGGAATGTACTCACATCGGACTTAACGGAATGTACTCACATCGGACTTAACGGAATGTACTCACATCGGACTTAACGGAATGTAGTCACATCGGACTTAACGGAATGTACTCACATCGGACTTAACGGAATGTACTCACATCGGACTTAACTTAATGTACTCACATCGGACTTAACGGAATGTACTCACATCGGACTCAACGGAATGTATGTACTCACATCGTTCTCCTTATACTCACCACGGACTTAACGGAATGTACTCACATCGGACTTAACGGAATGTACTCACATCGGACTCAACGGAATGTACTCACATCGTTCTCCTTATACTCACCACGGACTTAACGGAATGTACTCACATCGGACTTAACGGAATGTACTCACATCGGACTTAACGGAATGTACCCACATCGGACTCGACGGAATGTACTCACATCGTTCTCCTTATCCTCGGGATCGGACGACGCGCGTCGGTTCTTACACACCAGCGGCTGGCAGCGACACGTCGCGTCGCAGGCCTTGTCGGACTTGACGCAGCCACACGTTTTGGTGGAGCACCGGCCGCGGCACGCGCAGTGCGGCGAGCCGTCGCTGCCGCGCTTCACCGCGCGCGTAGACGTGTCCACGGGCGCGTCGTACTGCGTGAAGTTCATCGTCAGGCGGTTGCGATGGGCCTGGAAATAGAAGACGCCATCACAAACTTAGGGCTATGGGTTGAATTTACACTGCTATACCCTTCCAAGTTAGCCAGCTACCATCCTAGACTGCATCGTCCATCCATCCATCAGACCATATATTAAAAAAAATAGTAAATTATGGTACAAGTGTGAAACATTGGTGATTACCGCTGAGGCGCTATTGAGACCCGAGCCGTTAGGTGAGGGTCTTAAGATAGCCGAGGACGGTAATCATCAATACACACGTGTATCATACGACGTTTTTCAACACTTGTGAAGAAAATAATACTAAATCAAATCAAATCAAATTTCTTTATTTGCACAGATTGAGTGTATATTGATGTTACAAAATTAAAAAATGTACTTCAATCTGCTGGGTATTGGCATGCAAACATGTTAATAGTACATTATGGTACAAAACAGTGAAAACGAGTTATGAAAATTATGTGCCTAATTGCGGTGAAATTGGAGCCACTTTATGAGCAAGTATGTTGAAAATATACAGGGTGTCCCACGGCTATGCCACATGGAGGGGAAGTACCTTAAATATTGTAGATGGAACATTTTACTGAAAGAAGACTTCATTTTAATTTTAAAAACAATTTAAACTGCATTCATAGATTTTTAAATAATTGCCTGGTTGAACCGGGACTCGAACCCGCTATACGAGAAAAAAAAAATTAATCTGTAACTTTATCATACCGATCGGAAGGCTTCATCGTAAGGATTATTTTTTGTTAAATAACATAGCACGAGAAATAAAAGGAAGACCATGAATTTTAGCCTTTGATGTAAAATGTTCAGAAAAATGAAAAGCTGACATTCGTAGCTCTGTTGCAGCGGGACTGAAGGACAAACCAATAAATCAACAAACTAACACACTTTCGCATTTATAGGTAATATAAGTAAGGATTAGTAAGGATAGTAAGGATCGGGAAATGATGCGTACTTCTCAAGTGGGTACTCATTAGTAATAGTTCATGTCAGTTGTATGTCGATACGCCAATGTCAGCTTTTCAATTTTCTGAACAAAATTTTACATCAAAGGCTAAAATTCATGGTCTTCCTTTTATTTCTCATGCTATGTTACTTAACAAAAAATAATCCTTACGATGAAGCCTTCCGATCGGTATGATAAAGATACAGGTTAATTTTTTTTCTCGTATAGCGGGTTCGAGTCCCGGTTCAACCAGGCAATTATTTAAAAATCTATGAATGCAGTTTAAATTGTTTTTAAAATTAAAATGAAGTCTTCTTTCAGTAAAATGTTCCATCTACAATATTTAAGGTACTTCCCCTCCATGTGGCATAGCCGTGGGACGCCCTGTATAAACCATACGTTGTGGTACATACATGTATACGCTTGGACAGCGGCGTGGCCCTCCAGTCGGGGTCTCTGTCCTCGTCGTCCTGGTCGTCCTCGTCGTCGGTGGGCACGTAGTGTATCTGCGCGTCCTCGGAAGTCTCCTTCTTGACGCGCTTCTTGGTCTTCTTGTTGTTCACGTTGCGGAGCTCCTCAAGCTCGTCCGTTAACCTTTTCTGTAACAGAAAATATTCCAACGGTGAATTTAAAACACGTCTTAAAATAGAAAATATGGGTGTGGTCTTAACTGGGTTCAAATATTCTTTCTGTAATCCATATAATAAAAAAAAAATCACTCCTTTGGTAGAACAAGGGCACAATTGCACCTAACTGTATTTATTTTAAATTTTTTATTGAAGTGTTAACCTACACTTAAAGGAAATAATCTAATAGATTTATAAATATATATCAAAAATTCCGAGGCCGGCGGGATTCGAAATTTTAAAAATTAAAAATTGTAACAAGCAATGTGGCATCTATAATTTCTTAAGTGCTCCATTGTAATATGGTGTCTTGGGAAAAAGTAGATCGACAACTGTAATGTGTCGCTACTAGATGTCGCTAACAATTGCTATAAAACTGATTGAAAAAGTAGATACATATCACTAATTTCGTGGCTGACGTATGGTTCGACCGTGGTGTAGCGGTTAACACACTCGGGCGCGATTCCCAGAGAGACATGGGTTCGAATCCCGCCGGCCTCGGAATTTTTGATATGTATTTATAAATCTATTAAGTGTATTTAACTTAAAATTCCTCCTCCATTAAATTTTATTTGAAAAACTAAACGTTTTTAATTCTTGTTGCAACAGTTTATTCCCTACGTTGAAACATTCGTAGCCAGTCACATATATAGACTGCTAAAATCATAGCCCTACCTTTTAGCTTCACCATACTCAAGTAAAAAAAGTGTATGTCTCACATTCTCCTGCTCGACCTGCTCGAGCCGCTCCTGCTGCACCTGGATCATGTTCTGCAGCTGCTTGCACGCCTCGCTGCGGTCGCTGCGCCCCACCATGCCGCGCTGCAGGCTCAGCAGCGCGCCTATCTGCAAATACAAACAAATGGAGGTGGACATTGAGTTTATTTATTTATTTATACAACTTTATTGCATGAAAAACAAGAACAAAATACATAAGTAAATTAACAGTGTAACACAAAAGGTGACCTTATCACTAATAGTGATCTCTTCCAGGCAACCTGTACGAGAGAACTTACTGTAAGTGAGGGACGGAATCGCAATAAATACATAGGATTATATTATATTATTACATAATTATAAAAATCTATACATATAATAAAATTGTAGAAAAGTGGTGTCTGTACAATGGAAATATATAAAAAAAAAGTAGCAGGGGTTGTTATTATATCGATGCCGAACCCGAAATTGTAATTAATTTTTTTTTTGTTTGTTTGTCTGTGTGTTTGTGCACGCTATATCAGAAACGGCTTATTCGATTTAGATACAGTTTTCACTAATATATTGTAGTAAGCTTCACTTAACATTTAGTATTTATTTCATGTCAATCGGTTCATAAATAAAAAAGTTATATCAATTTAAAGAATCACGGCGAACATTTTTAACGTACAGAGTACGTACTACACGCCTCGCGCCTGAGCGTCCGTGGCTATATAAAGCGCGCTGAGAGCCGCGCCCCGAAAAGTCACTATTCCATGCGAACGAAGTCGCGGGCACAGGTAGTCACCAATACATACCTTGCTTTCATACTCTAACTTCACAGCAGCCAAGCGTTGCTCGTATTCGCTCTTGCAGTTGTCATAATCCATGACCAGGCGGTCGTAGGACTCCTTGACCTCCTCGTACCGCGCCTGGTAGCCCTTCTCGCTCTGGTTGCTGAGATCCCGCTTCGCTTCCACCAGCAGGTCGAACAAGCACTTGAGAGCAACCTTCGCTTCCAGCATCGACTGTATGCTGTCCCATCGAGTGCGGGACTTGTTTTCTGCGAGTAAATGGATTATGTATTCAGGATGCTGTCAAATAATTAAACCAGTAACTCGTTGTCTGTTGAACTGGAGCTTAGTTGACATGTGACGTCATAAATTTTTTTATAGTTTAATATAAAATGGTTATCAATTACACTTAAAACTGACGTTTGCGAGAAATAAACTCTTATGCCCGTTCCCGCGGGAACTCTTTTTTCCGGGATAAAAAGTAGCCTATGTGCTATTCCAGTCTATAATCTATCTCTGTACCCAGTGGCGTGCACAGGATGTACTACAGGGTAGGCAGATGATACAAAATGGAAAAAATCTTCGGTGCAAATTTAAAAAAACTTAAGGGTAGGCATTGTACAAATTATAAAAAGCCTACCCTTAAGTTTTTATAACTCGTACTGGCAATTTTCTCCATTTTATATCATTTTTCCGCATTATGCCTACCCTGTGTGCACGCCACTGGACTGTACCCAGGCAAATCGTTTCAGTTGTTGCAGCGTGATTGAGTAACAAACATCCATACATCCATCCAAACTTTTGCATTTATAATATTATTAGGACTAGTTGATGCCCGCGACTTCGTTCGCGTGGATTAAGGTTTTTTGATTCCCGCAGGAACGCTCTTATTTGCCGGGATAAATAGTAGCCTATGTGCTATTCCAGACTATAATCTATCTCTGTGCCAAATTTCAGCCAAATCGGTTCAGTCATTGTGGCGTGATTGAGTAACAAACATGCAAACATCCACACCTTCACATTTATAATATGAGTAGGATATGAGTAGGATAATAGGATATAATAGGATAATAGGATTGGCTCAAGCGTGGTATGTACCACAGCTTGGCCAAAGCTTTAAAGGTTACCTTGATCAGCAGTCAGCACCTTCTGCTGCAGGTCTGATATCTGCGCCTTGCGCAACGCGAGGTCTATTTTCAGCTCGGCGATCTTCGCTTTGGTTTCTTCATCTTCCGATTTGTTGTGAAGACTCTCAATCTGCTTCGTTATATACGCCCTAAATGAAAGTTTTTTTTTAAATTTGGTTTTTTTTAAAGAATATTAGCCAAGCTGAACTTGACTTATATTCTCCTCGCCCATCCGAATTGTGCTAGGAGTGGGTACGACAATAATACAACGAGTAGGGCTCGAACCTAACCTGCGACCTTTCAGTTCGCACCTTTAACCGTTGGGTTATTGAGGCTTTATGCAATGTCTGCATTAATATACATAGTTAGTATAAATAACTCTAGGCGCACAGTCAATGGCCTAGTAGAACCCTAACTGCATCAAACTGCAACTTTGCATCCTCTTTCCGTCCAAATGCAGTTCGTCTATATTATAACCATATTGGAATTTTGTGTCTATATTATAACCATAATGGAAGTTCGTATAACCAGTTTGGAATATCGATTATAAATTTTTAGGGATTCTCTCTATATAAAATGAACCAACTCTCTTCAGCAGTTCCCACTGGGCTTCTAACATGGGGTTATTAAAGGGTTGGGCCAAAAAATTCCTGAAAAGCCAGCTATGCGTGGGTACCTCTGGTGCTGCAAATATTCATCACTTAATATCGGATTAGGCTATATTAAAAAAAAATATTACCTGTACTCCATAAGCTCATACAAGGATTTTTCAGCTTCGACGATACTGAGGTGTACTTCGAGTTCCTGCTCGATGTACTGTTGTATGGCGCCAGACTTCACATTGCCTTTGGCGTTACGTTTCATGGCGGATGTCTTTTGTCTGTCTAGAGCTTCCTGAAAACAAAATGAGTTGATTTAGAACTGCGAGAACTATCCACTCATAGTTACAGATTGACTGGTTGTAGATGGCTGAAAAATAAAAAAATAAAAAGAGCTGCGAGAAGTCGTGAGCGTTGGCATTCTTTACACGGTAGAAATCCAACCTACTAGCACGAAGCATTTTTAACCGACTTCCAAAAAGGAGGAGGTTATCATAGTGTCAACGTTTCTGAAACGAACTGAACGAACGAAACTGAAACGGAAGGTGTGGAACTTTCAGCATCTGTTTCCTGCCACCTATACTTTGAGTCTCTTCAAAAAATGACTACGTCTTGTGCAGGACATAGGTCTCTTGCATGGATCTCCACAGGGCTCGGTCTTGCGCCGCTTGAATCCAGCGGCTTCCTGCGATTCGTTTGGTGTCGTCGGTCCACCTAGTGGAAGGTCGGCCAACACTGCGCTTCCCAGTGCGGGGTCGCAACTCCAGCGCCTTGGGACCCCATCGACCATCAGCTCTTCGAACTATGTGCCTCGCCCATTTCCACTTCAGCTCCAGTTCATAGTAAGTACAGAATAGCCCATTTAAGGCTTGCAGTTCAAACATAGTCCATAATAATAATAATGTCCTCCCGACCGAATCCGGCCACGGCGGCCAATCTGCACGGAGATTAGCCACCTGCGCGGGAGATATGATAGTGCACAAGTGTGTGCGCAAACACGGGCGCACTCTCTATTCCCTCACTCTCATAGCCCGATGGGACGGAGAATCCGACACGACCGGAAAGAGATCAGGCGCAGGAGCGACAGCTTTACGTGCTCTCCGAGGCACGGGGGTGACTCACCACCGACTTCCTAACTCCGGGCTAGTACTGAAAATTTCTTAACAGAAAACCCAATACATTTTTGGCCCGACCCGGGAATCGAACCCGGGACCTCGCAATCAGTAGTCGAACTTGCTAACCACTAAACCAATGAGGCAATTTAAAATCAAAAAACGACTCCGACAACCATGTTGGAGGAAGCCGCTTTATCCATTAAAATAATGGATATAACAAAAAAAGACCAAAGAGGCAGTTAAACATAGTCCAGCCACTGACCTTCAACCTCTTGTTGACGGCGACCGCCTCCTCCATCTTGCGTTTAAGTACGTTCTGCTGCTTGGCGTGCAGGGACTCCATCTTGGCCATGGCTGTGGCGCGCTTGCGGTCCTCGTTGCGCAGGCGCAGCATCGCGCGCTCGTTGTCCGCCTTCCACTTGCGGAATTTCTCGCTTTCCTCTCGCATTTGTCGGATGATTTTGACCTGAGGGCAAAATGCGTGTGATTTTTATACAATTTTTTTTCTATGCTAGAGCAAAGTTAATTAGGAATTAAAAAATTGTATGCATTTACTGTATACTTCATTTAGACGGTATGTTTTTCATATAAAATCAAACTTTCTTGGAATTATCCTGAAATTCTTACTAAACCTAAAAAAAGGTACATGACTTAACTGCACGTCAGTTGTGAAACAATTCAATTAATGTATAAGAAATGGAATAAATTTATGAAGCATAGATTTGAACAAATTTTTTTTTATTCAATGACAAAATAGTCCTTGTCTGCAAGCTCAGCTGATGGTAAGTGACGATGCCATCGTACCGGAACGCTAAATCACTTGGCGGCACATCTTTGACGATAGGGTGATAACTAGCCACGACCAAAGCCTCCCACCAGACAAAACAAAACAATATCGTCTTCATAAGAAATTAAAGATAACCATTTGTGTGTGTGTTTGTGGATAGGAAAATGGTAAGTAAGTACTGCTGTAGTGCAAGATTTGCTACATTAATGATACACGTTATACCTTGGTAGCCTTCATGGCCTGCAGTTCAGCATTCAAGGCAGCTATCTTGGACTCGTTCTTCTCCTTCATCTTAATGATGTTGGCCTGCTGTTGGCATTTCTTCTTCAGCTCCGATATCTGAGCTTCCAGTTCCGATACTTTGTTTCGGCGCTCGTCGTGTGACGGGTCTTTGGTCTAAAATTAAAAAAAAGACAAAAAAAAAACCATAACGAATTGCAGCACCCTGTATAACCTTTACACATACATAAAGGTGCTTCTACTTTTAAGGACCCTTAAGCTATATTTTAAGTTAACCCAAAAAGCGAAATTACATATATCGCTCATTTGCGACAAGGGTGACACAATTCAAAATTCACCAATTTTAGTGTCGAAAATTTATACTTTTTGCTATAAAAATAACATTACGCTAAGCACAAAAAAATAAGAGCGAGAGAGACTGTGACTTAATGCTCGGTCGCTTTGTTGGCCGCTGCGTTGTTTCGAGACCGCAGCATCCACAAAACATTACTCTCTAACGAGAGAATTCTATCATCGTCGATTTTGAATTATGTCACCCTTGTCGCAAATGAGCGATATGTTTAACACAATACACAATATAGTACGTTTATCTCACGAAGTTACGGGCGCTTTACTTGTGGTTACGTCGTGTACATGCACATTGCGCAAGTGTGCGAGCCTGTCGGGAGCCTAGGTGGGAGCGAGTAGGCGCGAGCATGCTCTCGCTACACTTATATAGAAACGACACGCACACAACCTTGACCCACGCGCCCTCTTGAATTGCAAGAACAATAGTATAAGTAACATTTTTGACGACCTCCCTGGCGCAGTGGTGAGCGTGGTCTTATAACTGGGAGGTCTCGGGTTCGATTCCCGGCGGGGGCAGTTTAGGAATTTATAATTTCTAAATTGTCCCTGGCCTGGTCTGGTGGGAGGCTTTGGCCGTGGCTAGTTACCACCCTACCGTCAAAGACGTGCCGCCAAGCGATTTAGCGTTCCGGCACGATGGCGTGTAGAAACCGATTAGGGGTATGGGTTGAATTTACACTGCTATAGCCCTTCCAAGTTAGCCCGCTACCATCTTAGACTGCATCGTCACTTACCATCAGGTGAGATCGCAGTCAAGGGCTATCTTGTCATCGAATAAAAAAAAAATGTCACCCAAGGGTGACAAGTCGCAAATGAGCAAATGAGCGATATGTATAACACAATACACAATATAGTACGTTTATCTCACGAAGTTACGGGCGCTTTACTTGTGGTTACGCCGTGTACATGAACATTGCGTAAGTGTGCGGGCCTGTCGGGAGCCTAGGTGGGAGCGAGTAGGCGCGAGCAAGCTCTCGCTACACTCATATAGAAACGACACGCACACAACCATGAGCCACGCGCCCTCGTGAATTGCAAGAACAATAGCATAAGTAACATTTTTGACGACCTCCCTGGCGCAGTGGTGAGCGCTGTGGTTTTATAACTGGGAGGTCTCGGGTTCAATTCCCGGCGGGGGCAGTTTAGGAATTTATAATTTCTAAATTGTCCCTGGTCTGGTCTGGTGGGAGGCTTTGGCCGTGGCTAGTTACCACCCTACCGTCAAAGACGTGCCGCCAAGCGATTTAGCGTTCCGGCACGATGGCGTGTAGAAACCGATAAGGGGTATGGGTTGAATTTACACTGCTATACCCCTTCCAAGTTAGCCCGTTACCATCTTAGACTGCATCGTCACTTACCATCAGGTGAGATCGCAAACAAGGGCTATCTTGTCATCGAATAAAATAAAAAAATTTAACTAACTTGTCATTATCTACGCTGCCACACTTTTTTTTTTTAGCCCGGAACCACACGGACACAACAACACGGACAAGCAGATATTAATGGGTTGCTCGTGACGAGTACTAACCTTGGTCTGCTTCAACAGCTGCATCAGCTTATCTTTCTCCTTCTCCAACTGCGTGATCCGCTCTTCGTTCTCCCGCAGGTTGTTGTTGCTGTCGATCATTTCCTGGTTCTGAGCTCTCATGGCTTGCACTACGGACGCCTTGATAGCTATCGCGCGGTTGAGGTCTTGAAGTTCTTGGGTCAATACCACCTGGTGTTACAAAAAAAATCAAAATATTATAAACTAGTGGTTCGCCCCGAACTGAGACCTCGCGATATCCCATAATTCCCATAATAAGTTTTAATTATATATTGTAATAATTAACTTTTAACATTAGACGCAATAAAAAAAATAATAGTTGACATAAAACTGTTTTACTGACACAGCGCCATCTATTAGCATTATTGTGAAGCTATTAGCATTTAAAATGAAATAATTTCGTTTCTTTATAACATTTATCTAATTTTAGTATTTGTTGTTCAAGTACAGAATATAACTGAATTTTCAACCAAGTTTCACGTTCTAATATTCAGTAATTCTTGACATATGGCTCAAATTAAAATCTCCACTTTGAATGCCCCCCATTTCGTCAATTTTAAGGGAAAAATTAAAAAAAATATATTTTTGTACTCTGATCAAAGTCGTCTTTAAAAAGATATATTGCAAGTCTATGTAACGCAGAAAACAAAATTTTACTTCAAACACGCTTCTATGAGAGCCCCCCTGAAATAAAGCTTTTTATATTTTTTTATACAATGTTCGGCTGAAGGCCATCAGTTTACATATTATATTTAGATTTGAAGTAATTACTTTCAGTAATTCAGAAGTTATAGGGCTCTGACAGACATTTGGACGTACACACTTCTCTGTCCAGTACAGACAAGCACCCTAGTTGACTCAGAGAACTCACTTCGCTCGTTCAAAAAATCATCACATGAGTATAATTAAATTTTTCAAATTATACATGCGAGCTTAAAATCTGTGCGGCATAACGACGAATCAGCCTTTTTGGAAAATTCGCGATACTGCAGCTAGTTTTATAGGATACAAATAGACTATAGATCTCAGTATCAGAGACCAAAATGATCGGGTATCGATTTACATAGCCTTGTGTGAGAAGAGCCTATAACAAACATATAGATACACAGGTGCTCCAAGTGACATTTTATAAGTTCTAAGTTAGATCTTAGACTGCATCATCACTTACCATTAGGTGAGATCACAGTCCAGGACTATCTTGTCAATGAATAAAAAAAGTTATGACATTTATGTCAATGAGCCTAACTATTCATACACTAGTTGATGTCAGGTTTATCCGTTGCTTGTTGCCTCGAGATTGAAGGACAAACAAACGCACTTTCGCATTTATTAGTAAGGATATCTCATGTGCACATAAGTAGGTAATTGAAGTTTCCAGTAAGATAAAATGCTGAATAAAGATTATGAATGAAGTTGCTTTCAATATGCAATTACTAAAACAAATGTGAAACAAACGTTACCTGTCCCATTGCTCTCCTTTCTGCCTCCAAAACCGCCTGGTCGTCATTCAACAACACATCTTCCTCACACTTGTCCCCGTCTCCCTCACTCTTGACAAACGACTTGATCTCATGATCGATTAACTCTTCCTCCGTCTTCATATTAACCGACTGCAAGTCTTCCAGACGCGACTTCATATCTTTGAGGTAATCCATGACTTGTGTCTTCTGATTGTTGTCGTCTTGTAGTATGTCCGTCGTACTCAAATTCTCAATAGTTTGATTACACTGTTCCGTCAACTCGTTGAGCTTCCGTTCTATTTTATCTTTGGCCATCTCAGCTAGCAAAGCTTTTTCACACAGGTTGGTGTTTTCTACTAACATGTTACTAAGGTGTTCGGTCACTTGTTTATGTTTTTTGAGTAGATCCGAGTACCTTGCCTTTTCTTTGTCGAGTTGTTCTTGTAACTGCTCATTGGTTGCCGCGTCTTCATCACTCATTAATGGTACTTTTCCGATTAGTTGGAGCCTGAGGTCGTTCACCAATTTATTTAATCTGAGAAAAATGGAAGTAGAAGTTGAAGAATAAGATTAAAAATTCTGTTAGAATTACACACTTCATTTTCCAGAGATGAAATATCCAGGATGTAACTTTTCTCGAGACACATTTATAAATTGTCATAAAAAAATGACGTCTTATTTTTTCTATTTTATCAAGCGATAGACATCCACTACTTAATATATTCCCTATACTTGTGCCGCCTTTACCTAGCGGCTCCTTGCAACTCGTCAGACTAGATTTAGAGATTATTTATTTATTGATATTGCCAAATATATCATAAACTCAAGGCTTCAGCTGTTTGTACCGTTGGGTTTGTTTTGTAGCTTACCCGTGCGAAGCTGGGGCGGGACAACTAGTAACTTAACTTTACTGACGACCTCCTTGGCGCAGTGGTGAGCGCTGTGTTTTAATAACTGCGATCGATTCCCGGCGGGGATAATTTAGGAATTTATTATTTCTAAATTGTCTCTGGTCTGGTCTGGTGGGAGGCTTTGGCAGTGGCTAGTTACCACCCTACCGTCAAAGACGTGCCGCCAAACGATTTAGCGTTGCGGCACGATGGCGTGTAGAAATCGATTAGGGGTATGGGTTGAATTTACACTGCTATAGCCCTTCCAAGTTAGCCCGCTACCATCTTAGACTGCATCGTCACTTACCATCAGGTGAGATCGCAGTCAAGGGCTATCTTGTCATCGAATAAAAAAAAAACTTAATATATTCTCACCGAAGAATCTCAGCCGCTTTAGCATCCTGGTTGATGATGGGTTTGTTGCGGATGCGGCGGGCGCGGTCCGCGTACCGCAGCGTCGACACCGTCTCATCCAGATTGTAGTCCGCCGGACTCACGCACGCCACCATTAGCGTCAGTGAATTACCGCCGAGACTGTCTGTTAACAAATGTTAGAAGTTAAAACATTTCAAATCACACTATCTAAATATATAAAAGGCAAAGGTGCCTGACTGACTGACTGATCTATCAACGCACAGCTCTAACCACTGGACCGATCGAGCTGAAATTTGGTATACAGGTAGCTGTTAGGACGTAGACATCCACTAAGAAAGGATTTTGGAAAATTTCAACCCCAAGAGGGTTAAATAGTGCGGTTAAAAAATCGAACCTAACGTGAGCGAAGCCGCGGGTTAAAGCTAGTAATATTATAAAGCCGAAGTTTGTATGTGTGTGTGTTTGTTACTCCTTCACGACACAACGAATGAACCGATTTGGCTGAAATTTGGAATGGAGATAGCTCATACCCAGGATTAAAACATAGGCTACATTTTATCCCGGAAAATTACAGAGTTCCCATGGGAATTGAAAAACCTTGATCCACGCGGACGAAGTCGCGGGCATCGTCTAGTGAATAATAAATCTTATTTATTTGTTTTTATTTAGTAGCTTTTGCCTGCAAATTCGTCCGTTTGGATTTTGTTTTCAAATATTTGATTTATTGGGATAAAAAGTAGCCTATGTCACTCTCTAGGCCCAAAAAATGGGTGAGATTGCAGTAGACTATCTTGTCATCAATTAAAAAAAAAAAATGTGGTCTAATGTCATTTTAACTTACAACTAAACCAATATTTTGCTTACCTTGCAGCAATCTAGTGAGTTTACTATCCCTGTAGCTAATAAAGCTCCTGTTGGTGCCGTCTCCCAACGCTGATATAACGTTACCCAGAGCTAGCAAACCCTGGTTGATTTTCACCCCCTCTTTCAACCGTTCACCAACTGCTTTGGTCTTCTTGATGCGCTCTGAACCGGCCAGATCGACAAGGTGAAACTTTGAGGTAGTTGCAAGGTTTCTGTAACAATAGCAATTGTTTAAAGAGGTACTAAACAAAAAATCTTAACTTGACGGAGTACCAACTTAACAAGCTTGAGCGTCTCCAAAATCTTGAAATCCAGTTCATAAATATGAAAGTTCATGGTAATATTTACGCAATCCATTTGGTTTGTAATATTTATGCAAACCATTTGGTTTGTAAATATTACCATGTAACCAAATTTCGTCAAAAACTCAAGTGGCTCCCCTTATTCTCCGGTTACTAAGCGATAAGGACACCCTCTACCGGTCATCTGTGTAATTTGATGCGATGGTGCTCAATAAAATGTATCATTATTTTTATGTCTGTCAGTTTTTACATCTGTGAGCATTAGAACAGGAGATAACTGACAAAATTTTGATGGTACGAAGGGACTAGTACAAAATATATCACTATCAGAAAATATTTCTTATTGCAAGGCTTGTCTCCATGGTAAATATCACTGGTAGCTCCATAACTTACTTGTCAGTGCGACTCTCTTTGGCTATAACGATGGTGAACACTGCGTGGCTGCGACTGGAGGCTTGGTTCATGGCGGTAGAGCCCGTCACGCGACCTGAAGACCCTTGCTCCAGCGCCATCATTGTCTCCATGGTTGATGTTACAGGTAGCTCAGTTATACCTGAAAATATTAGAAAAAAAGAATATTAGCCAAGCTGAACTTGACTTATATGAAGCTTGTGCTAGTTAGTTAAGTTTAAGTTAACATTCTATAAATCTTTGATTTTGTGTAGAGATATCCAATCAATGATTAACTTTAATTTTACCTACTGAAGATCCTCTTAAGTTTAATGCATAGTAAACAAAAAAAATTTTTTTTATTCCATGACAAGATAGCCCTTGTCTGTGATCTTATCTGATGGTAAGTGATAATAAAGTCCAAGATGGTAGCGGGCTAACTTGGAAGGGGTATGGCAGTGTAAATTTAACCCATAACCCTAATATGCCATTTAACCCATATCTACATGCCATCGTGACGGAACGCTAAATCGTTTGGCGACACGTCTTTGACAGTAGGGTGGTAACTAACCACTGCCAAAGCCTCCCAACAGACCAGACCAGACCCAATTCAGAAATAATAAATTCCCAAATTGCCCCCGAAGGGAATCGAACCCGTTATAAGACCACAGGGCTCATCGCTAAGCCACGGAGGTCATAAAAAATAAAAAAAATATGTAGTTATTATTAAACTAAGATTTTACCTGGTAGAATGACACCTTTGTTCATGTCCTCCCGTATTTCTATAATGCTGTGACCCCTTTCTTTTCCAGAGAGCAAATCATAGCATTGCTCTTGGTACAATTCCATGAATGATACACTCACTTTGAAGATAAACTCATCATCGTGAGCCTCTATGTAGTCAAATATGTCTGCTACAGCTTGAGGAATTACGCCTACAAAGAAAACTACTGATGTATGTCTACTTCTTCTAATATATGTTGTCTTGTAAATCCTTATATTATATATACATAAAAATAAAAATAAAATAAATAAAAATATGTGGCTGCTATGAACTCTTTTCTGTATTGAGAATTATCCTGTGAACCTTAGAATAAGGCTGAGTCTGAGCTGAGTGAGAGTGCGATCTATAGATTACAGTCTCAAACTCAATCAAAAGAATGATAGAAGCATCTACATTCAAAAAATTACTTTCCTCATTTGTGTCTTTAAATTCATTAAAACTTTGTTAAGCTGATGCACGTAATTTCGATCGCGTGAATCGAGTTTTTTAATTCCAGCAGGAACTTCTTTCTGGGATAAAAAGTAGCCCATGTGTTATTCCAGAGTATAATCTATCTCTGTGTCGAATTTCAGCAAAATTGGTTCAGTTGTTGCGGAGTGCTTGAGTAACAAACATCCATCCATACATCCAAACTTATGCATTTATAATATTAGCAGGAATTTCTTAAATGGATCAAAATTTAATGAATATGAAATAGTTTTATGATAAACATGAAAAATAATGTTATAGAGATAGCAAACACATGTGTTACATCAAAATTCATTAAAATCTCAAAAGAGATAACAATATTCATTAAAATCTCAAAAGAGATAGCAACATTCATTAAAATCTCAAAAGAGATAACAACATTCATAAAAATCTCAAGAGACAACCTACCTAGTTTAGTGGAGTCTCCATCAGATCCAGAATAATTTGTGCCCATTGTGTATGTTTTTCCTGATCCAGTCTGACCATAGGCTAGTATGGTAACATTATATCCTGGAATATTTAAATAATTATAGTGTGTTTACAAAGGTGTAAAAATAACTAAAATATCAGTAAAACCATTCATCCCAGTACTGGAAACAATTAGGCTGTTGATACATTCTGAAAGATGGACAATGTCATGGATCTATCCTGACTGAGTATCTACAAGTGGCCAATCTCACCTACTAGGGACTTTACATAGCACAAGTGTATTTGCAAATGTAAGTGTATCCTTAATTGCCTTGTGGTCTATTGGTTAGCAAGTTCAACTACAGATGACAAGGTCCCAGGTTCGCTTCCCGGGCCGGGCAAATAAATGCATTGGGTGAAACTTTCAGTATTAGTCCAGCTAGGAAGTTAAGGAACTGGGTAAATAGAAAACATGGAGTGCTAACGTTTAGAATGACTCAGTGTTTCACTGGGCACGGAGCATTTATGGAATACGTTGAACGCATCAAAAAACGCCCCAACAGTCATTGCATGTATTGCCCAGATCACACAGACGATGCCGAGCACACCCTTTTTCACTGTCCGCATTTTGAGGAAGCAAGAAGGAGGGTTACGGGAGAACTGGGACGTGACTTAGGAGTAGATAGTCTTTTAACAATAATGTTAGAAAGTAAGAAAAATTGGGCCCTGGTACAGGATTTTATGGAGTCCGTAATGGAGACAAAAGAGAAAGATGAACGCGGGGGAAGAGCGTGATTTAGACCGCGGCAGTGTTGGTTGGCTAGAGGGCAGGAACAATACTGCTTGGAGGTAGGAGGGGTTTTAGTCGGTAGGAGTCCGACACTATCCGTCGCCTTTGGATGTCGGATGTCGGATGTCCATGAGGATTTCCCCTCCTACAGAAAAAAAAAAAAAAAAAAAAAAAAAAAAAAAAAAAAAAAAAAAAAAAAAGTATTAGTCCAGCTAGAAAGTCACTCCCATGCCTCAGAGAGCATCTAAAGCTGTCAGTCCTGTAATCTGATCTCTATCTGGTCATGTAGGATTTCCGTCCCATCGGACTCTGAGAGTGAGGGAATAGAGAGTACACCTGTGTTTGCATACACACATGTGTACTATATCTTCCACACACATGGCTCTGTGGCCAGATTTGGTCGGGAGGATATCATTATTATCCTTAATCTCAATCACAGATTCCAATATGATACAAATTGAAAAAATTAAAAATTAAAAAAATTGCTCCATATTATGTATGGAGAATCAATAACTTTTTTGACTCAACCAGAGACTTGAAGCCAGGACCTCATAATCTGCAAAATTAGTTGGCCTCTATAACAATCAATGAGTTAATTGGAACCCAATAAGAACTGTCAGACCAATCTTGAGCAAGTCAAGCAATTCAGAATGCTGACAAGATGGAGTTTAGAAACTAATTAGTATGGCTAAAATCAGAAACTGCCATACCCCTACCAAGTTAGCCCTTTATCCATAATCTAATTTGTAGTTACCAGCCAGTTTTAAAATAGTAAGAATAAAACAACACTTTTGCGACTTGTAGACAGAATATGGTTGTACCTTGAAACAATTTGCCAATTAGTCCTTTGACAGCTGTGTCATAGAATTCCTGTTGAGTGATATGTTGCGCAAACACATAGTTGTAAGTAAAAGAGAGGTCCTTTATCTGCACCTGAGGATTCCCAGGCACAACTTCTATACACTCGTCGCATCCTCGATCAATTTCACTCTGCATCAAAGGCCTAATTCTCAAAGCAACCTGTACTGTATCTATCGTGACTTTGTTATCCGCATCTGTCATGTTGGCTGAAAATTAATCTTGGAGTTATTCTCGGTTGAAACTTATCCTATAGGATGGAGAAGGAAATGAAAAATAGTTTATCTTTTCTTGAATCATCACATGAACTATCTTTCATTTCCTTCTCCACATGACCGTTACTCAGGAAAACGTCAGTTTGTCTTTTTTTCCGATGATTTATTAACTTCGTAACTGGCCAGTAGTAAATTAAACCTGTAAAAATATTATTGAAATTCGTATCTCCTTAAAACATTGGAAATGTAAAATGTTTGAAGATCACATTGCACTTATAACAAAAATGTTTATACCTGTTTTTATATAGTTTAGATTTAATCCTTTTCTTTTATGCACACAGTCCCGTTCTAATTATATTTATTTCACAATCACAATCATGATCAAAAATGCTAAATGCAGCAAATCAAACAAAAATATTTAAAATTTTAATTGAATTTCAAATTATTGTAAACGGCTGAAACGAATGCGGAATGCGATGTTGCCCTTTTTTAATTTTGAGATTGCCATTTCACAATAAAGATTATAGTACTTGTGCACTGCACTAGTGCACTAACTTTGAACCAAATCCCCATAGACTACAAGAGATTGTCATTTGTCATCTGTGGACAGTGAATTACGGACTATTAGAGGTTATTCGTCTGTGATTTGACATATTTTTGACGTTTTAATTGTCAAACGATAAAAAACGAGCGAAAATTCATAAACTTTTCAAAGTATTCTAAAATTTTGTGAAAACGACGACGTAATAGTGTAATTTTAACCCAATATACAAGTTATTTATACTGAGTAAATAAACTAGCTTGAAAGTTTATATTTGTAGCCATCAGTACATAGCAATGTGAGTGTAGTCCTCGAGAAATAGAAACGCGTCATGCCATCCAAAACTAGAGGCCGCGCCACAAAATCTTCAAAAGAAAATATAGGTGTGAAAACTAAGACAAAAACATCGGCTAAGGTATTGAAAGGTACAAGAAAACCTTTATCAGATAAAACAAATTCAGCATCCGACGATAATGCGTCTTTATGTGATAAGTCGAAAAATCCTGGTGCTAGTGTACCTGATACACAGCTAAACGATGTTTGTTTTGACAAAGTGAAAAGACCACGGCGCGATCGACGTCTCCCCACACGGTATAAGGAAAATGAAATCTTAACAAATCTATCAAAAAGTTTTAATACATCTAAGCAAGAATCTCCAGAATTTAAAACTCCTTCCCCAGTACAGAAGAAGACTAACTTTGTAAATAACACACATGCCTCAAAGAATCCAAATAAAAAATCAACTGTATTGGCTGAAAAGGTACAAATTTCACCATCTAAAAGTCCTGTTAAAACTCTTGATTGTAGTATACTAAAAAACAGGCCAAAAAGGATTTGCCGGCTACCAAGCAAGTTTCAAGACCACTCTGTTAGTCCCAATAAATACATACCATTACAGCCTATTAATGCTAGTACACCCTTTGCGACTAAAACTAAGAAAGTAATTAAGAACAATGCTTCAACAAATGTAAGTGACATATTAGATATTACACCTGAAGAAGTGCCTAATTTGACAACTCAAAATATAAACAAAGAAAATATTGAAACTGTAAATACAAAACAAAGTAGTTCACCTGAAAAATTGCCTAAAAGAGCAATAAAAGCTAAAAAGGTATATAATGAAAATACTGATAATTCTACAAACATTTCATCTGTACTATCCAAAAAGAGAGTGACAAGACAAAAAGCTGTAAGCAATGGTATAAGGCAAAAAGCTGTGGCAGATACCAATAACAATGCTAAGAAAAATAATAAAGTACAAGAGTCCCCATCAAAATTACCAGGCACACCTGGCAAAATATTTAGAACAAGAGAAAGAGTTTTAAATAAAAATATCTCATTAAGATTATTGGATGATAACAAAAACCAGTTAAAAAGAGACTCAAGTAAATTAGATGTGTATGAATTTACATTTGATCCCAATGAAGAACCTCCTCCTGCAAAGAAAAAGAAGAAGAAAGCAGCTCCCAGAAAGCCTAAACCCAAAACTGTTACTGTAAAGAGTAATTATGATAGAATTCTAGCAGCAGCTTTAGCTAATTTGAAGAAAACAGTTGCTGCAAAGTCTTCAAATACTGAAAATATTAAACATAATGGAGAAAGTACAATAATTATCAAACAAAATATTAATACTGAAAGCAACAATCATAATGGGGGAGTTACAACAACTATCAAAGAAAATGCTAATAATATTAACAATCAGAATATTATAAATAATGAAGGTGTTGCAATAACAACTGTCACAGATAGTATTAATACAGAAAATATTAAACATTATGGAGAAGTATCAACTACCAAACAAAAGGTTAACTATGTTGATAATAATCACATATACACACCTGCAAACGATGAACATTCAAATTCAATGAAAGAAAAGAGTATTGCTAATGAAAAAAACTATCATTCGGTTAGAGTAGAGGACATTGCTCGTGATTTCCAAATCAATGAAGATGACCATGCTATTGATTACTCGCCTGTCAATTCTCCACATCAAGCAATAACTCCGTCAGATGATGTGCAATGTAGTGTACAAGTCCAAAGTACAAATCCTATAGATCCTCTGCATTTACGTGATGACAGTTTCTTTGATGAAATACCTGTGGCCAGCAGTAGTATGAATGTGTCTGTAAGACATCCTCAAGCAAGTCCTTGGAGGGTGGAATTTGGTAGTTTGCCCATAAAATGGCAGGTTAACACTTACGTCAAACCAAACATGACACCAGCATTTGAAAGCTCATTCATTAATTTTAATGATACTAAGAAAAAGCATGTCTATACAAATATTGTACCAGAAGCTCATGATCCAATACCTCACATTAATGACACTTCTAATCTAAAACAGACAAGTATAATCTCCTTTATAAAAGAAGTTGTAGAAAGAAATGCAAACAAAAAGAACAAAAAATTAACACCAGTTAAAACTAACTCACTCTTTGAAGATTTACCAAGTACATCAATTGTTCATCACAAAACTCCTAACAAAGAAACTCCTCATAACAACAATACAAATATAACCCCCCAAACAGGAAAACAATCCGAAAATAGTAGCAGTGATATGTCTAATGAAAAAGAAAATTCAAATATGTTTAATAAAGAAACCAGTACAGAAAATGTAACATCAAAAGATGTGGACGAAAATGTGGATAAAAACAAAACTTATTTTGGTTTTGATGATATTGAAGATCAGGAGAATGTTTCTCCTATTAAGAAAAATGATAGGGCTAGATCATTAAGGTCTCGTACAAGAGGTATTCTTCAAGAAATAAATGAACATAAAGGTCCAACTAGAGCAGTGACGCCAGTTGCAGCAAAATCAAAGCCTACACAGAATAAATCAAATAAAAATGAAATGAAATCTGCAGCAGAGCCACCTATGTTCCCTGAAGTTGCAGTTGATAATTGCACAGACTCAACTAATGCACAAGAATCATGTGTATCGGAAAATTTGGATACTGAAGATCAGTCTGTACATCTATTTGAAGATATAGATTTGTTATTTATACACCATCCTAAGGTTAGTAAAATTATCACTTACTAGCTTTTGCCTGTGACTGTCTATGTGGAGTAAGTTTTTTTAAAAATTCCATGGGCTCCCTCTGTTTTTCCAAGTTAAAAAATAGCCTGTATAACTCCAAGTCCTTACTTATATCTATGCAAAATATCACAGATCAGTTGCTGCATGATTGAAAGACAAACCAGCAAAGAAACACACTTTTGCATTTATAATATTAATAAGTATTATAGTAAGTATTTTACATATATTATTTCTGCATTAATTTTTTTTTTATAAATAGCAATCATTTATTCAAACAGTAAAATGTGTAATAATAATACTTAACATATTTTTTTATATTTAGCTTTAGTTTTTGATATTTACGTTTTAACTTTAATTTAGAGTTTAATTTTGTTTTATAAATATCTTACAAGATTTCATTCATGACACAAAATATTTAAATCTAAAGCTTCCTTAAGCCAGTTGCTATTCAACAAGATTAAACTAAACAACAGATACATTGCAAGGAAATCCTCTGTTCTAATCTAATATTAGACTTAACTGACTGACTGCTAAAAGTATCACTTCAATAATACAGATACATTGCAAGGATTACTCTGTTCTAATTCAATATTAGACTGACTGACTGCTTCTAAAAGTATCACTTCAATAATTAAAATTGTATAACTAGTTTGTCTTAAGCTAAGACTTCGCATCCTAGAAGTTTTTAGATTCTAATTTTGCTACCTACTTAGACCCTTACCATAAAATAAGTTAAAAATCTTGAATTACATTCAGTTTTAATAAAATATACTTATTACATTAACAATACAATTATCGTTTTTCAGCCCAGTCGAAAGAGTTACGGGAAAGCCAAGAAAGTTACATTCATCCAGAAACCTGTAGTTGGTTCTGATGACAGCTCGACGAGTGATCAAGATGTTAGGGGCAACAATGCTGCAATCTCAAGTGACGAGGAAGACTTGAATGATCTCTCATTCAAATTGCCTACAGAAAGACCTAAAAAGACAATTAAAAAGAAGAAGCCTAAGAAGCAATTGTCTAAAAAAGAGGTAAGCACTTTTTTTTTGCTGGGTCGGTCTCCACACAAACTGACTCCCACCGACTTGATAACTCCAGCTGATGTCACTCAAGCTATCAAAGCTATAGCCAGAAGCCTAGCAGGCTGATCAGGTTGCCCGGCTTGTGATGTGCAGTAGCTAT
Organism: Hipparchia sbordonii; assembly: GCA_038048805.1. Lineage (NCBI taxonomy): Eukaryota > Metazoa > Arthropoda > Insecta > Lepidoptera > Nymphalidae > Hipparchia > Hipparchia sbordonii. The sequence goes on along the minus strand of CM076111.1, from coordinate 4,310,864 downwards.
TGATGTGATTGGATTGTTTGCGATTGCTTGCTCAAAAATTACAATATTGGTGACCCACCACTCAGATAAGTGCTGTGTAAATGTGTAACACTGGACACTATCACAGGAAACGTGTGTGTTTGTGTGTGTGTCCGTGTGCGTGCGTGCGTGCGAGAGAATATGTGTGTCTGTGTGCGTGTGAGATTCATATTGATTCTGTGAAAATGGCTTGTACCTGACACAACACAACAGTGTCTAAATAGGTGCAGCTCCTGAGTGTAACTTCGTAAACATCCTGTATGCAATAATAAAATAATGTTATAGTAATCTATATCTATACTAATATATAAAGCTGAAGAGTTTGTTTGTTTGAACGCGCTAATCTCGGGAACTACTGGTTCGAATCGAAAAATTCTTTTTTTGTTGGATAGTCCATTTATTGAGGAAGGCTTTAGGCTATATAACATCCTGGCGACCAGTAGGAGCGAAGCATCAGTGAAAAATGTTGCAAAAACAGGGGAAATTATCCGTATTTAAAATATATTCTTTTAAAAAGTTCTTAATCGCGATCATATTAACAGAAAGTGAAGGAAGTCGCGCGCAACAGCTAGTATACTATACATATCACAATAAATAGATAATAGTAGATCAATAGTTTTTAAAACTACAAATTGTTTCAGGAAAAGGAGGTAGAAGCGTGGGCGGCTGGCTTTAACTCAATGTGTGAAGATATAGATGGGTTTGACTTGGTCGTAGAATAAGAATCCTTAAATTATGTTATTATGGAGATTATGTTTTAATTTTGTATATTAATAATTTTTATTATAAATCTTAGATTTACTGATTTTAAGTTGAATGAATGAACACAAAGACCAACCTTTACATGACTTTTACCTATATTTTAAATATAAACTCTAATCATACTAAACCTTTAAGGAATACTATGTTTACACACTAAATTGAGTGAAATTATGGTTTATTTATTTATTGTTTATTTTTAGATAAAGTGGTACTTAGGCCGAAATCTATATATCACTCTCTCGCCCCTCTAAGACTTGTTAAAATGTTATAAAGTAAACTGAACATTATTCCTTTTGTTTAACATTACATATTTGTGTGAATTGAAATGATCGGATGAGATGTTTTTGTTACGTTGAATTCGTTCGTCGTGAATAGCTACCTTATTTGGTGGAGATAAAGTTCAATTTACTTTGCAACTATTTAGGGGTCTCAAGGCTTATTCAGTACTAGAAGTTTTTTGTCTGTACTTAGTGTGCATTCTATTTTAAATGTTTTTTAAACTTAAAAATGTCTAAGGCGTTCATTAGATGATAGATTTTGTTGTCATTTATTATATCACAGTTACTGCCCTGGTAGCATGGGCGGGAGAAATTTTATCCCCGGGAAAAGGATAAAACGTTTATCCCCTCGCTTAGCTTTATCCACCCGTCGAGCATGGGCACAGTGGTGGAAATAACACTCAGTGGATATACTTATAGAAATACATCGCCTTCTCCTCTGTCGCCATGCTTTAGCATAGGGAAAAGATAATTTTATCCCCTGTCAGTGGATAAAATCGGGGGATAAAACTTTTATCTCCTGCCCATGCTACCAGTGCTGCAGAGGTTGACATAGGGTTGCCAACAGTAATATAATAATTATGTAAATTGTATTGCAATGTATTTCGGGTCTGCATACTTACTACATATATACTGTTGAAGAAATAATATATAGTACGCAAAAATTGGTATTTCAGTTGGATGAGTCAGTTTTTATTTTACAACACTTAAACTCACGACCAACAAGTTCTTCAGAACGAAGAACGAAACGAACGAAGAGAAGTTTTTTAAGAACAGGCCTTAAAGATTTATCTATGTCTATTTTCTTACTCTTTCCATAAAATATTATATTTTGTTTAAGTATAGCTTATTCTGAAAATTACTATAATCAGCCGAAAAAATGTTGGCAATCCTAGGCTGACCTATAACCTACCGTTCGCGTTGAATTCGCTATTGTAGGACGTATAGCAGGGTTCGAATTATCAAAAATAACTAATCTTGATAATTATTAATTATCACGATTCATTATCAAAGATCTTAATACTTATCATGATAATTATCGTGATAATTAACAGATAATTATCCGGTAGTTGTCAAGAAGTGTAATTATCTTGATAACGTCGAACCCTGACCTAATGAACCCATAAGGAGCTCTTGAAGCACAATTATAATATTCTCTTTAAGTAACGTCATGCCATGAAACAGTCCATATAGTTGTATTTTGCCATTTTATTTTATGTTTAAGTAATTTTATTTAAGCTAAAATAATGTCGTATTTAAAACAAAATAAGCGTTTTCGTTTAGGTATATTGGAGGTAAGTTTTAATTTTAAGACGCGGGATTTTCGTCTTGTTTTTAATGTTTTACAGAATATTTCTCATTTTATAATTATTGACATTGCTAAGTTTTAACATTATACTCCGAAATTAACTTTTTGATTATTACATAAAAAAGATTTATTTTATAATTATTTGTGTGTTTAGACATACTAATATCTTGAGACTAACTGCATACAATGTAAGTTTACAATAAATACCTACATTTTGAATCTTCAAAAAAAAAATGTTTTATTTGTAAAAATTAAGTAATATTACCTTAATTAAATGAAGGTGACATTTGAAGTAAGTCATAAGAATAAAGAATTTTCCCCGACTTGCCTAAAACCGACATCTATTCCCACAACTAGACATCGTTGTTAGATTAGTTAAAAGATACTGCTCCTCCATACCAGATGGCGCTATATGTAGCTAATTTATGAATACTATACACTACTGTACTATAATTTTCTATTTCAGTTCTGTGCCGTCGGCTTGACCTTCCGGAGATAACACTACTATCACTTTTCATGCGCATGTCTACTTCTACTGTTAGTGAGAGCGAGATAGCCTATACAGGGCCTAGTCGCGGGGCGGCTCCCCTGCCGCCCGCGTGTGCCGGCTAGGCGCGACGAGTGGCGCGAGCGCGTCTCCTCAGTACGCTATTATTTACCGATTAGTGTGCATGTGTCACGTTCACTGGATTATGTCGCACGGAGTTACGTCGATACAGTGAGTTTTTATATTTATTATATAGATTGTTGGTGAGAGTGAGAATATTCGTGTTTAGAACCGATTTGTTTATTAGTAAGGTCCTGTAAACGATGTTATCGTTGGATCGTATAAAGAATATAAAACGGTTCATATTTTAAACTTTGTGGTACTGTAAATTGTAAGTTAAATAATTGCCTTTTATTGTAATATAGATATTTATTTAATTAGATAATGTATATGTAGGTAAATAACCTAATGTATAGAAAGTTTATTACAGCTTTACTTTATGGGTTGTTTGCACAACCTCTATGGGTCGCTAGCGGCACATAGTACAGTTGCCGGCTTTTCAACCGCAACTGTGGGCATATATTGCCAGACTGACCGTCAGGCTTAGGGGCTCGCTCAACGCAGCCATCTAAAGCTCGTCAGTCACGGCCGTCTGAGGCTCGCTAGCCGCAGCCGTCTAAGGCTCGCTAGCCGCGGCCGTCTAAGGCTCGCTAGCCGCAGCCGTCTAAGGCTCGCCAGCCGCGGCCTTCTAAGGCTCGCCAGCCGTGGCCGTCTAAGGCTCGCCAGCCGCAGCCGTCTAAGGCTCGCTAGCCGCAGCCGTCTAAGGCTCGCTAGCCGCGGCCGTCTAAGGCTCGTCAGCCGCGGCCGTCTAAGGCTCGTCAGCCGCGGCCTTCTAAGGCTCGCCAGCCGCAGCCGTCTTAAGGCTCGCTAAGCGCAGCCGTCTAAGGCTCGCCAATCGCAGCCGTCTAAGGCTTGTCAATCGCAGCCATCTAAGGCTCGTCAATCTTAGCCGTCTAAGGCTTGCCAAAAGCAGCCTTCTTAGGCTCGTCAATCTCAGCCGTCTAAAGCTCGCCAATCGCAGCCCCCTAAGGTTTGCCGCAATCCTCTTAATGCTCGCTAACTGCAGCCCCCTAAGGCTCGCCATCGGCAGCTGTTTAAATGTTAATAATAATAAAGGATTTTGTTGATGCAAATGGTGGAGCCGACCACTTTCCTTACCATGGGAGAATTACTGGAGGAGTCAGGAGAGACAGAGGAAGATGGCCTCTGGTTCGGAAAAATAATAGAGTTAGTACGGAAATTTTTACCAGAGAGATGGACGAATTGGAAAACTCTAAGTCCAACAAAGGAAGAACTTTTTGGCGAAAATACAGATCCTCAAATATGAAACAAGATTCGATTCGCATTCATCATCCTCATCAGTCCACATGCATTCACTGTTAGACACAGGCCTCTTTTAAGTAGCGCCAACGTTGCCTATGCTCGGCTTTTCGCATCCAATCGATACCTGCCACTTTTCGGATGCCGCATTTTTCTGCCTGGCACAGAATATGTGCCGGAGAAACCCTATAAGAAAGTCTCTATACTAGAGTGGACTTTATGTAGAGCGTTAATAATAAGCTCTCCATCTATCGTAAATAGAATTTAAGGATCGGTAGCCTAAGCAAATATTTTTTTTTATTATCGGCCTTGTAGCCGATGCGCCGTCTAATTCTGACAAGATCGGAACTTTGCCGTCAATTACATCAGCCGCCCGAAGATGAAGAGGCAGAAGAGCTACAAGTGGAAGAAAAAGCTGCTAAGAAAAGAAGACTCGATAAGTTAGAAGAAAAAGTAGATTTGGAAAACTGTGTCAGAAAATAGAGTCGCTGAAAACCAAAACAGTAATAGACCAACCAGAGGCTAGTTCTTCTGCGAACACATGGTTTCGACACATGATGACTATGAATCGGAATCAGATATAGAAAACGAGGATCCGTTAGATGATTTTGGGGGGGTGCTTCAGATATTGAGGTATCAAGCGCCTACAAGGTCCAGCTTTTAACTGGAATGACGAACCCATACCAAATATTTCAAGTGAAATAAGTTTTGCCCCAAATGTGAAAGACGATGATCTTCTTATTTAAAAATTTTAAAGAGCCAAGGCATGGCCGATCAGAATTAGGGTCAACATCTGGGAGTAGGATCCGTTATTAAGAGGATCAGAAGAAATTACGGTGTTTGCCACCCTCAAAGTCAATGACCAGCTAGGCAGTTTAACACAATTGCCACACTGTTATAAGTTTATAACCAATGCGGATATGACAGTATTTGTTATGGTCTATGGAAGCAGCTTTGGGGCAGAACGAGCAATGACGTCAATAACTTGATTATTAATTGACGTGAGTTACTGTTGAGTGACTCGTCCGCTTTTAAGAAGGTATCAGACGATCTTCTTCATTACACCTGTGGTCGCAGGGCTGAAATCATTGACCTAAGAGATCATTTAAGCCAGGTAATGATTTTTTAGCAGCAAAATCTGTCTCAAATCTATATATATCTCAGATTCCGCCATCTTTCGCCATCAGAACCACACCTGTTTGATGAAAAATGCCTTGATGCCTATATTAGCAAACAACAGGTTTCTTTCGAGTCTTTCGTTCCGCAAAAAGACCCTTGCAAACAAGTTCCTGTTCTGTTTACAACCAAAATAGGCTCTGGAAATCAAAGCCGGATCAGAAACAGAAAGCAAATCAATTAAATTGGAAGAAACCGCAAACATCTACCTCTACGCCAGTGGCACAAGGCAGATATTATAAGGACAAGCCATAAGGCCCTAGGGAGCGTCGACCTTCTAGGAAGGAGCGCTTGTCTTCATATTGACAATCAATTGAAGGGCGGTCAACTTGCTATGTTGGTGTCCTGTTGGAAAAGACTCGGCGTACCAGAGCCAATTCCCAAAAAGATAATCGGTTACAGAATACCCTTTGTCAAGAAACTTCCTCTTACTCGAATAATAGAGTAGAATTTAAAGAGATTTACAAATCCAATTTCGAAAGAAATGACCAGGAAATAGAGAGCATGTTAAAAGAAGATATTAGAGAGAAGACAGCACAGGAAACGGGATATTTGTCAAAACTGTTCTTAATTTAAAAAGCAAATGGGAAAATTCGCCAGATTGTCAACCTTAGTCGATTAAGTCTTTACCTCAAACCAAAGGAGTTCCGCTTAATAAAACAGTCAAAGGTAGCGAAGTTCTTGCAGCAGGATGATTATATGTGCAAGTAGATCTGTCTCAAGCTATCTACATATATAATAAAAACAAACCATCACAGGTTCATGACTCTCAGTTACAACGGTGTTTTATACCGATTGACTTGCCTACCAAATGGGTCTAGCCAGCGTCCCATTAGCCTTCTCAGGAATCACAAATTGGATAGCAAATTTATTTCGGGCAGAAGGAATGAGAGTTCTGGTTTACTTACACGATTTTCTTTTCGCCCACCAAGACAAGTTAGTTTGTCAGAGACAGGTCGAGACAGCAGTAGACCTGTTATTTCCTCTGGGATGGAAAATAAATCGAGACAAGTCTATCAGCAGTCCAACAAGAAAAAATCGAATTCCTAGGGATTTTCTTCAATACTCCAATAAATCTGAAAACCCTTACCAAGGACGAAGTTGCTGAACTGCGAGCATTTCTCAAAAAGATTTTAACTGTTGGCTGAGGGAACTAGATTGAAGAAACGTCCTTGATAAAGAAACAACAATTCGTAAAAGAAGTAGCTTGGTCGCCCTTGTAGCCCTTGGTCGCCTTTTCTGCAGGCAACTTCAAAAACCAGGTCGAATTCTAGAGGAGGACAGACCAAAGAAATTCTTTCTTTTACCTCAACCGGCGATAAATGAATGTGTCTGGTGGCTGGAACATCTAGAGGAATCAAGCGGAATATTTTTGACAACCGACGCTCCAATTTCAGGGCTACAGCTTGAACAGTTCCTCTGTTCCGGCAAGTGATCTTCCGTTTAGACCAAGTGGCACGTAGTTCAGAAGGAACTGCATGTAATTTTATATAGCCCTCAAGAAGTTTAGTCTTAATTGTGAACAAAGTTGTAATGATTCAGGCAGTCGGTCGTACAGCAATTGTATACTTACGCAACCAGGGAGGCACAAAATCACAGACTTTTGGCGAGAAAGATCAATCATATCAACACCATTCTAATCCCTTATTATGTACCCGGAACATACGTCACGATAGCAGACCGATCGTCGAGATAGGCAACATCAATCGATTGGCAATTGAGCAAGAGTCTCACACACAGAAGGTTTTCAGCCATTGGGGGAACTCCACAAGGGGAACTGTTTGTGACATCCTGGTCCAAAGTAGTTCGCCAGTACGTGTCGATAGATGCGACGGATGTGGCTTTCATGCTTACGCTTCGTCATTGCATTTAGCAGAAAGTGAAAGTACGATCTAGCCTGGGTATTCCACCATCGCCATTGATTCCCAAAGTTATCCAGCACTTCAAAGTTATCCTGGTGGGGATTCCCAGATGGACGCGAGCTTTTCGGCAAACAGCTCTCAAACCCAAGGCACTGCTGCACCTATAGTGTATTGAACCTATCTCTTCACTTGATGGATCTAGCCACTTACCTTGTGAAGATAGGGGATTGCTCAAATCGGTTTGGAGGTCGTCCACTTGGAAGACATATTGTTCTGCGTGGAAAGATTGGGCAAAGTGGTGTAGAACTGAAAGCGTTGTTTCAATCTTGGTTAGAAACTCTGTAATTGCCACACTTGCAAATCCGGAAGCTGAACGTAACGTATGCACCCATCCAAGCGTAACATCTATCCGGAGAGCAATCAGCTTGAAGTCTTCTGAAAAATGTTCATTTCACCCTCGTGTGTGAAATATTCAAGATTTGATCACGTAGTTAAAGGATAATCCCCCAGACGAATCGAGTATTTACCAGATTTCTAGATATTGTGCCCTGTATTGCTGTTGGCTTCGGGAAGGAGAATACACGGCTTGACATTGTTACGGGTAGACGACCGGCATTGCTATACAAAATGAGACAATAACGTTTTGGCCAGCGTTTGGTTCTAAAATGGTTCGGACCAAGGAAAGACGTTCGGGGTGGTTAATAAATAAGTCTCAAGATTCAGAGTTTGACATTGTAAAATGGATACGGCAGTTACTGCTCGTGTCTTCGGAAAGGAGGAAAGCATCTCCTGGGTAGTGAACTTATTTGTTACGACTAGGGGAAAGGTAAAGCCTACCTCCAGAATGGTGATTGTTGGGTGGCTAAGACCGGTATTTTTAAGTTTGTGTTTAGAGGTTGCTTCAAGACCAATCAGGTCAGCGGTGGCATCCTATAACATTGAAAATAATTTAATTCTAGATGATTTATTAATAAGATGTTATTGACGAGGCGCTAAAAATTTTTTCAAATATTAGTGCCCGCGCCTCTTTACATTTCAATAATACTTTATTAAATTCCTTTGGACCAATCTAATTTAAAAGTATTTTTTAAGTTGGATTGATAATATAATAATTGAAAGAATAATCTGGTTCTAACTGTTTAATTCTTGGGATTATTAGTGAGAAAATTTATGTTTTTTATTTTTTATTTATTGATTATTTTTAAGATTTACTGATTTATAATAATTGCTAAATGGCATTAATTGATAGTACCAGGATGCTACAATTTATTCGTCTGTGAAAATTGCCTTTTTTCTTTATGGGTTGGAGTATTTTAATTTATTCTATAGTCACAGTACGCTATACTAGTGCCGGCAGATACCAAAACAAGTCTCCGGAAGGTCAAGCCGACGGCACAGAACTGAAATATAACCGTTTTCTACCCCGAAGGGAGGAAAACGAGTATTTCAGGTCTTGCCTAGGCTTGACCTGGAGCAAGTCCCTTGCCGCCACCAAGAAACTTTACTCAGCTCCGGAGTGGTACTGAGGAGACGCGCTCGCGCCACTCGTCGCGCCTAGCCGGCACACGCGGGCGGCAGGGGAGCCGCCCCGCGACTAGGCCCTGTATAGGCTATCTCGCTCTCACTAACAGTAGAAGTAGACATGCGCATGAAAAGTGATAGTAGTGTTATCTCCGGAAGGTCAAGCCTAGGCAAGACCTGAAATACTCGTTTTCCTCCCTTCGGGGTAGAAAACGGTTATATTATACTAGTTTTAATTTTTTTTTAAGTAACGAGTAAGTTAGGTACTTTCTTGCTTAATTACTATTTTGCTTAAGAAATTCATACCTTGGTTTGCTATTATTTTAAACTTCGTCATTGGTTTCTTATTCATAGAGAACTAGGTGTAGGTACTTCTTATGATGAATAGTTAAATTAAATAGCTATAGGTATATAATTAAACCTATCTCATTATTAAAATATTCCCTCTTCTCTTTACCTATATCTACAGTCCAAATTACTCCGCAACTCCAACTCGCAAAGCGCCCTGTGCAAACAAAATTCTGTAAAACGTTCTAAAAACCGTAGCCCCTAATTAATATAAAAATTAATCCATTCAACAAAGTAAGTATCCCACTCGGTCCTAATGTGATGCCTGACGATATTAAAATGATTGCTCTTTGGCAAATATGGCGGGCCGCTGAATTATACAACGGAAGCAAATATTACCCTCGCAAACATTCGCCCCGAGAGAGCGAGCTAGTTCGCGCACTCAAAATTAAAAGCACACAATGAAAATACTGTACTGAGTGCCCCTACTCAGATACCTATGTCGCGAAAAGTGAGTGCGTACTCCAAACCTCACTCTTAACGCTGCAGTATTGTTGTCAATGAAAATAGTCGCCCAAGTGTTTTTTTGTTTATGGACTCTTCGATGTTGCCACTCGAAAATAAATAACGGCACGGTAACGAGCAATATGCCCTAACAAGCTGTTACAACGCTTTTTACTATCATCGCCTTTGTTTGCTATGGTTTTTAGCTGCGCCGAATTGCTGAATTTTTCGCTTATGCTAATTAATTGCTAAGTTGACGATCTGACGATGAAAATATAAGTATTGTTTATTTTTGTCTCTTTATTTACCTCATTAGAACCTGTACCTAGTTACTGTCAAATCACGTAGGTAGATGAGGTGCCTACGTCTTTATTTTTAGTGTTTAAAATATTCATTAGTATAACTACCTACTTTAAACGGCTTAACTCATGGGATGTGCTTAGGTATGGCACCGTTTCAGCCCATTAGTAGTGTGATCTGCGACGCATCGTAATCTTCTTTATAGGCCCCAGATGGGTTCGAAGTCAATCAGACTTAATTCCGTCGCACTCGTGAGTTAAGTACCTATGTGAGTTTAAAGCAGGTAACTGTGGGTATAACCAACTCGTTTAAGAATGGCGAATTTGTTACTATAATATAATATCTAGAAGTCAATAGGTATCTAAATAATTAATATTAGACAAAACTGTTTCCGAGGTAGTTAGTAGAAGATTGTTACTAGGTACTAGTTATAGCTTCAACGGTTTGTGAAATTGAGAATTGGAATGTTTTAGTCATTTAATTAAAGGGCGACCGCGCTCGTCGCTCCAGGTTAGTCGGGTCGAGAATATTAACCGCAATTCTCGGTCAACATTCACAAAATTGACACGTCAAATATTTGTAACTTCGTCCTGGGACCACGTTAGATGGCAAACAGAATCGTGTCTGGTCCTCCCTTAATTTCCGATGTTCCTACAAAAGTTCTATTCAGCCCTAATATCGTTTTTAACGTGTTGGTTTTAGGTCGGAATTGGTGTGCTTTGCGCGGGGCGAGATAGCCGCTTGTCAAAACAAAATGGCGCTGACTGTGTTTGAATTGGGCCGTATCAGTCGCGAGCGGAGATTCATTTTGTCGCCTTGCTTAAGATCGTAGTAATGTTTCCTACATATTGTCTCGGTACACACGCTGAGTGTGTGCGGCGCGTCGGGCTTGTATTTAAAGCTAGCTACAAATTTGTTGTTTCAGTACAAATACAATGATGATATTGTTTGCGGTTCGACTTTGCGTTCAATCGAGGAGTTTGTTCGGCAGCACAGCGTCGTACAATGTAGCAAGTCAACACTTGTAAATTGATTAAGAGCATTCAAACGATCGCCACTTTTGATGCGGGGATAAATGAGACTTCTGGTTCTTTTCAGGTTATGTAAGGTACTTCTTTTGCGTCCTCGTTTGAAATAAGAACCCGGGTGCTCTTTATCCTTGCTTGCGCATTCCACCACATTTAGGTACAACATTTCAATTTTCGTCAGATTTGGTTGCAGTTAAGATTCACTTAACGATGCAAGCGAAAGGCACTTTCCAAACGTTTATTTGAATACAAACCTATTACAAATCACAATTTATGTAAATTTTAAGGAGGCTCCAGAGATTCCATCAATGGAAATTTGACTGTGAAGACTTCCAAGAGTCTTCCATTCAAGATCAAAGAAAGAAAGGAAAAGCATTGATTTGAGACTTATACTTAAGCTATAATTTCTGTTGGAAGATACAGTAATTTGAGCCACAATTTAAAAAATACGAAATTGTCAATGATCAGCAACTTTTTTGGGTGGTTATAATTTTGTTTTTCCAGCTTCTTGACTTTCCAGTATCTTCTACTACTACTGACTAGGTAATGAAGTTAGCGAGTGGTACAGCTATTATTTAATAATATTTTGTGAGCAGCTGTTTAATAAAGCTGTAGCTTGACTGCCTCGTTGGTCTAGTGGTTAGCATGTTCGACTGCGGATGACGAGGTCCCGGATTTAATTCACGGGTCGGGCCAATAGATGTATTGGAGTTTTCTGACAAGAAATTCTCAGTAGGTACTAGCCCGGAGCTAGGAAGTTGGCACCGTGCCTAGGAGAGCACGTAAAGCCGTCTGTCCTGCGCCTGGTCTCTCTCCGATCATGTTGGATTTTCCGTCCCAGTGAGGGAATAGAGAGTGCATCTGTGTTTGCGCCTTTTAATAACTCCCGCGCAAATAGCTAATGTACATGTAGGTTGGCCGTCGTAACCGGATTCGGTCGGAAGGACATTAGTATTTATTTATTAAAGACTAGCTGATGCTCGCGACTTCATCCGCGTGAATAACTCTTTGATTTTCCGGGATAAAAAGTAGCCTGTTTTAATCCAAGTTATAATCTATCTCCATTTTAAATTTCAGCCAAATCGGTCCAGTAGTTTTTGCGTGAAAGAGTAACATACATACACACACACACACACACACATACCTACATACAAACTTTCGGCTTTATAATATTAGTGTGATGTGATGTGATTAGTGTGATGTGGTGGAGACGGAAGGAAACGCAACTCCTTCAAAGCCTTCTAACATAAACACTGAAGGTATTTAAGCGGTTTAGTTTCTAGGTGGTTATATAAATATTCCGCGTCTCGCAGAGCATCTAGCCGTTGGTCTTCCGCATAATCTCTCTCACTTAGGGCCATACTGAATATATAGCTGCATTACATGACAATAACTATAGATAGTCAACAATAATATAAGTAACAGGTAAATACATATAAAACTGAATGTTCATATTTCATTTTTAGCGAAAGTTGTTTGTATTTACACGATGGAAACATCAACATCGACTTCCACATTACCCCCGCTATGTAAACCCTATCAAGTGTTCAACCTAGTTGTTTAATCTCCAAATTTACCTTTGATTAAAAACCACTATATACGAGGTGTAAACATAAACTTTCAAAGAGGAGCATACTTGACAAATATTACATTGTAAACTTTACATTGCGATGGTAAATATTAAATAATATGTGTACAGATAAATAATAATGTCGCTAGCCGGTGCTCGGAGCCTACCTCCTACCTGCCGCTCAGTGTTGCCATTATCATAAACCAAACACGTCAATATTTGCCCATACAAACAAGGGCGTAATTTTTAAATAAATTGTGGCATTTCGCGAAATTGCTTCCGCAAATAGAATTGTGGACGAGTCAGCCTGGATGCGTGATGAACTTTTTTCATGACATTATTCCGTGATGTGCTTTTTATTGGTCCTGAAATATGTATTGTGGAAAAGGTCGCCGGAATTTCTGATTTCCTATGAGATTATAAAAAACGCAAATTTTCCCGCTGCAACAGACCTATCGACAAAAGTCCTACCGCTAGTAAAAACCGCGACTTCTAGTTTTGAAAATTTCGACTCTATTTTTACCACTCTCAAGGGGTAATTTTCTAATATGTAGGAGTTAGTTCGTTTTCTAAAACATAGAGGAGCTTCGTATACCCTTCCAACTTCCATTTCACTCCCTTAGGGTGTTTTTTTCTCAAAACTTCTGACGTCAACACCCTACAAAGAACCTGCCTTCCAAATTTCAAGTTTGAGGGCTTTGTAGGCTTTATAGTTTCTGAGATTTCGTGACTAATGAGTAAGGAGTAACTCTCTTTTATAAAAATATAAGTAGAAGATGAACGCAGGAAAGCTAGCTACAAACGCGCTGCTTTTAAAATCTCAAATAAGTACAGTAACGTAAAGTAAGGCCAAAAAGAACAAGGACAAAATTACAAACTCTATTTGTGGTTCAGAAACACACCAATACATGGACGCGAAAGTAAAGCTACAGCAAAAATAACTTGGAAGTAGGTACAAAGTTTTTTTTGCTGTTGGTAATTTTATCCATGTTCATTTTGGCCTTACTTTACCTGAGACTTTGATTATTAGGAACAATTTTAAAATCCCAAAATGAACTTGCTAGGTGACTTCCATTAGGAACATTATGAAGAACTCTCAGGCATACAAGTGTCCTGGCGATGTTTTTCCTTTGCTCAAAACACGTATAATTCCGAAATTATTTAGCTGGGTTTGAAACCTCGGATCCTCGAAGGTGGCTGAAGTCTTAACCACTGGCTTTCAGCATAACTTTTTGTAAGTACTTAATATGAAAAATATTAGGATTACAGTATGCATATACATACGTATACATTGCTCTACTCATTGATAGATGGCGTTAGCTGTCCTTAAACTTACTAAATATGTAGAAAACTTGTAAAATTAATTCGATGATCCATGGTTAAAAAATGCAATCGTTTTTGATAGGTATCTCATTTAGGTAGGTATCTAGTATTTTTTCTCAAGTCGTTAATTCATAATATGCAGAGGTGGTTTACTCTGTAAAGTCTGTAGTGAGCATTACAGAGCAAACCAAATTATATAATAGATACTTATGCGTTCTCTTTCTCTATATATTTATCTTAATATCTTTTTATCTGTGATATTTATAATAATGAATCTGCGTAGGTGCCTACTTAAGTACCTATAATTAAGTAGGGAAGTCCGTCCATTTATGAAGCATAGATCAAAGCGGCCATCTTGATAAATCTCCCGCCAACGCAACGCCGAGTCGCCGGCCAAGGAAGATAATCCCCATATTGGCTGCATGAAGCGGGCGGGAGGCCGGGATCTATCTTGTTACATGTCCCCACTCGGCCGCACTACTTGCAATTTAGTAGGAGTCACACCACTGTCGTCTACTGAGCTTAAGTTCTATGTAGCCTTTTTGTAGTTATTCCTGACAAGATAGACTTTGATTGCGATCTCACCTCATGTTAAGTGACGTTGTTAAGATGGTAACTTGAAATATGGAAGTTTTTTAATTAAACCCAGACCTAGGTAGGTACCACTCATCGGTTTCTACACTCCATCGTTCTAGAACGCTAATTCGCTTAGCGGCACATTTTTGGCGGTAGGGTGGTAACTAGCCATGGCCAAAGCCACTCACCAGACTAGTTCTTAACCGACTTCCAAAAAAGAGAGATTCTCATTTCGTCGGGTTTTATTATTTATATTCTCCGATTACTCGAAGACAGGTGGATCCATTTGGAAAATTCTTTTTTTTATTTGAAAGGGTATACTGGCGGTCCCATTGTCATCAGGTCAGGATCTGATGATGGGATATTGGAGAAATCAAGGGAACTCTTCAAATTTTATAGAGTCCACCAATCTGGCCAGTCAGACTTCACATACCTTTGAGAACAATCTGGTAAAACCTCAGGCGTAGGTACAGGTTTCCTGACGATGCTTTTAAAACCTCAGGCGTACAGGTTTCCTGACGGTGCTTTTAAAACCTCAGGCGTACAGGTTTCCTGACGATGCTTTTAAAACCTCAGGCGTACAGGTTTCCTGACGGTGCTTTTAAAACCTCAGGCGTACAGGTTTCCTGACGGTGCTTTTCTTACCGTCACAATAAGAAGTTGATATTCAAATCACATCAACTCCGAAAAGACAAAGATCCCAAGTAACATTTTAGGTTTTAGGAAGGTTTTGAAAAGGTTCTAAAACCTTTGTATGGAAATTTGCTCGTAAATCTTAATAGTCTCGATAATGTTCTATTTACCTTATATTAACCTCCTGAGTGCAAAAAGGGCCCTCGTTTTAGAACCATTCTGAGAACTACAGCAAAACTTATAGCTTAAATCCAGAACCTTTCGAACTACTTACATAGAACCCAAATATAACCTTCACGACCTTAATTTGTGGTTAATATAACCTTGCAACACAGCTTTTAAGTTCTAAATTAGTCTTGGGTGTAACCCTATAACAACTTAAAACCTTTTTAATGGACATGAATACATGCCTTTCCAGGACTCGCGGGTTTTAAAAGGTTTCTGTGTAAAATTTTTTTTAAGCAGAATGGTGGATTTAAAAATAATAATTTATAATGGCGTCTTTTAATGTCATAATACCAAGTTTTAGTGTTAAATAAAAATTCTTTTCAAAAAACCGACTTCAAACGCCACTACAAAGTATAAAAATAATTTTATTTTGTACACGTTTGTTGAAGTCGGGCGGGCTTAAATAGAAACGATGAAACCGATACGCGATGCTGACCCGATTTTAATAAGCGTGTCTCTTATATGTCACCATAAGGTAAGCGTCGCGCATCGATTTCATCGTTTCTAGTTAAGCCCGCCCGACTTCAACAAACGTGTACAAAATAAAATTATTTTTATACTTTGTAGTGGCGTTTGAAGTCGGTTTTTTGAAAAGAATTTTTATTTTAAGCTTTTTAGTGTAGCTTGTTCCTGCTCTCTTTCTCCCCTCCCTCCAACGCTACGGCACTAAAGTAGTCTATACTTGGTACCTACAGTACTTATTAACAACACACAATTTCTAAAGAGCTAGGACCAGTAGCTCCATAATGTAGTCCATGCTTGGTACCAACAATATCAATTCGAAAGCGACAGTTCGTAATCCCTCCAACCCTGCAGCATCAGTATTGAAGAGCTAGGACCTTGAGCTCCACGATGTAGAATATGCTTAATACTAACAATATCAATTTGCAAGCGAAAGTTCCTAAATCCTCACGGTTTAGGTGGGCAGTACCCTGCAGCATCAGGATTGAGGAGCTAGAAGCTTGAATTTTATATGTAGTATATGCTTGGTACCAACAATATCAATTTGTAAGCGACAGTTCCTAAATCCTCACAGATTAGGTAGGCAGTACCCTTGCAGCATCAGTATTGAAGAGCTAAGACCTTGAGCTCCACGATGTAGACTATGCTTAATACTAACAATATCAATTCGCAAGCGAAAGTTCCTAAATCCTCACAGTTTTGGTGGGCAGTACCCTGCAGCATCAGGATTGAGGAGTAGGACCTGGAGCTCTAAGATCTAGTATATGCTTAGGCCAAGCATACCAATTCGTAAATGACAGTTCCTAAACCCCCATAATTTAGGAGGAAAGTACCTCTGCAGCATCAGGCTTGAGGAGTTAAAGGTAAAAATTTTTATGGGACCATTTCGCGAGCTTCCTCTGTCGATTAAAAAAAAAATCGCGTGAATCGGTCCAGAAACCCCGGAGTAATCGGTGGACATACATAGAAAAAAAAAAAAAAAAAAAATATACCGGCCGAATTGATAACCTCCTCCTTTTTGGAAGTCGGTTAAAAATAATAAATAACTTGCTGAAGTCAGGAATAATAAAAAAATAGTGCGACTGGCACTTTATCGTGAAACTTTAGGATAATAGTGTTGTATACGACACGGGCCTTTCGTAAGTATAAGTTTTGAACATATTTTAATGAAATAATTACAATCAAAATTATTATAAAATTAGTTGATTGGTGGTAAGAATTAATAAAACTTCTATTTATATAAAAACATTTTATTTTCAATCGTACAAGATACTTAATTTTGCCTTATTGATTTAAAATATTGCTTTTTGTTTAGATTTTTTTTTATTTCAGAGAAAAAATATGGCGGCGTTAGGAAATTACTAGACAGTATTAAAATTAAGTCGCGGAGACAACTGTCGTTTCTTGAGGATGCCTCTAAAGCTTTAAAATATTCTCGTAGGACTTTAATCATGCCTTCAGCTTATAAACAATAGCTTATTGGTTTGGTTTTTAACCATGTAATCCTAATTTGCTCGCCTAGACAACTTTTACAGAGCCTAAAGTGATTTCAACATTCCATAACTCTGTGGTAACATTAAAGTTAAAAATTAAACCTTTAGATCTTACTTTAGCATAATGTTAACCTTTCCAGAACTTAATCAGGAGTCTACGACAGCTATTAGATCCTAAAACTATATGCTCTTGAAACACAGGTCAAAATAACGTTAATTTAAACTCTTGTCAACGGCTCTATGGTTGTAATAATAAACAATTAGTTTTAGTACTTACTAATCATTCTCAGGTACTTAATATGACCAGATAGTAAATCATTAACCTTTTGACGACCCTTATATAACCTAAAGGCATTTTTTACAACCTAGGCTCGAAAAAAATGTTACTTGGGATGCTTACCTGGGATCGAACACCGTGTCCCACAAAAGGAGACGGTTGTACAGAACGGCTGCCCCATTTCAAAACCTAGTAAGTGTGACTGACAAAATTTTTCCAGGAGACCAAAAAACCTATTTGTGGTAGCCCTTCTGAACTAACTCTTCAGTATCTGTTGATGAATTAATGTTTCGTAAAGAAATTACTTTGAAAGCTTTTACATATTCGATATACCTACTTATTTATTACTTCGTTAAGCCATCTATACCACACTAGCTTTTGCCTCCGCGACTTCGTCTGCGTGGAATTAGATTTAGGGGTGGAATTTTCCAAAACTGTGACACACGTACTTTTTTATTTTTAACTGAAAGCTCAAATACCAACTTTGATGGAAACAGCTTGAAAACTGACGGAGTTTCATATAAACTTCCATCCCCTATTTAAACCCCTTAGGGGTGGAATTTCCAATAATCCTTTCTTAGTGTGCGCCTACGTCATAAAAGGAACCAACTGTAAAAATTTCAAGTTTCTAACTTCAGTAGTTTAGGCTGTGCGTTGATATCTCAGTCAGTCAGTCAGGACTTTGAATTTTATATATATCGATAGATGTTTTTGGTCGTCTTTAAAATTTTGTCAATCACACTTACTAGGTTTTGAAATAGGGCAACCGAGAAGGTTGAACACAATAAATGTGTGTGCTTGTACACTGTACAGGTATATCTATCCCATACGCTTATCGGCGTCGAAGGTAGGGCGCGCAGCAGATGTGATGTGGCCCGTATTTGCTTAGGCTGCGTTCGTCGGGGGGACAACGATAACTTGATACTTCGTTAATATGCTTTTATATCTTTTCTATCTACTAAACTAAGAAAAAATATATAACGATTGAATCTGCTTTTCGAACCGCTGACTAGAATCTTGACTCGGTATCTTGACTTATCTTAGAAGAACCACAGGCAGGATAAATGATTTTTGATTTGATCTCATTTGATAGGAATTAGGAATTAACAGCAGCGGTAGCTAGTGGTTAGAACAGCGGTCTCCTATTCTGGGGTCACGGGTTGGATCCCGTGCACGGCACATCTGACTTTTCGAATTTAGGTAAATGCTGAACGTAATATTAAAAATGAATGAATGAATGAATATACTTTTATTGTACACCACACATAATGTAAGAATATACACAATGAGCTTAATAAATAGAATACAATTTGGTGGCCTTATCGCTACATAGCGATCTCTTCCAGGCGACCAATGGTGTTAAAGGACATAGCTATAGATAGTAGAGGTAGGTGGTGCAAATATTAGAATATACAAATAATAGATTATATTGTATATCAAATTAATAGTAACTAATAGAATGGTGAAAGAAAACATCGTGAGGAAACCTGCACGTTTATTTTCTTAGGCCGAATACTTTTCAATCCTCCCTCGTAGTATTTCTTAGTTCTAATCAAGTTGGTCACCCCTGGTCTAGACCAATGCTACAGTTGATAACTAAACTATAGAAACACTAGCTTTTGCCCCCGCGACTTCGTCCGCGTGGAATTAGATTTTGGGGTGGAATTTTCAAAAACTGTGACACACGTACTTCTTTATTTTTAACTGAAAGCTCAAATACCAACTTTGATGGAAACAGCTTGAAAAATGACGGAGTTTCATATAAACTTCCATCCCCTATTTAAACCCCTTAGGGGTGGAATTTCCAATAATCCTTTCTTAGTGTGCGCCTACGTCATAAAAGGAACCAACTGTAAAAATTCCAAGTTTCTAACTTCAGTAGTTTAGGCTGTGCGTTGATATCTCAGTCACTCAATCAGTCAGTCAGGACTTTGAATTTTATATAAGTATATAGATACAAATTTCACTTACCTATTACTACTAGAAGCTGGAAGGTATGTGTATGTAGGTACCTTACGTTTGAGAGTAGTTAGTAGGTAAAGTTGAAACTCGTATGTAGAATTTATGTAAAACAAGCCGCTGCGCCAACACGCCGCTAATACTTGGGAACTGTTAGCCGCTAAGTAGATTAAGCACACTATAGTACAAGCATAACGACGCTAACGTGCTTATGAAGGTAATATTCAAATGACTTTATAACCTAAGTCTCATCTGAGGCGGGTTATGGATTCTTATTACGAACACTGTTAAGATGCACATAAATGTGGATGTATATCCTTATGGTTATGTACCTACTATCCTTACTGATATTATAAATGCGAAAGTGTGTTTGTTTGTTACTCCTTCAAGCCAATAGTCCAACGATTACAGGATGTGGAGTGGTTATGGATTCTTATTACGAACACTGTTAAGATGCACATATGTGGATGTATATCCTTATGGTTATGTACCTACTATCCTTACTGATATTATAAATGCGAAAGTGTGTTTGTTTGTTACTCCTTCAAGCCAATAGTCCAACGATTACAGGATGTGGAGTGGTTATGGATTCTTATTACGAACACTGTTAAGATGCACATATGTGGATGTATATCCTTATGGTTATGTACCTACTATCCTTACTGATATTATAAATGCGAAAGTGTGTTTGTTTGTTTGTTACTCCTTCAAGCCAATAGTCCGACGGTTACAGGATGTGGACTGAAAACTTAAAGATTGCAGGTTTGATAACCACCCGTTGCACTATTGTCGTACCCACATAAGTTTTCACTTATTTGGAGGGGAGAGGAGAACATCAGTCAAGTTCAGCTTGGCTGATATGCTTTTTACAAAAAAAAACACGCCGCAAATGAGCAACGGATTTACATGATTTTTAGCATAGTTGAGGACCTGGAGATTGACATAGGCTACTTTTTATCTACTTAGAAAATACAAAGGGTTATCGAGGGTGTTTTTTTTTTTTATAAAAAAGAATATTAGCCAAACTGAACTTGACTTATATTCCCCTCTCCCCTCGAAATAAGCGGAAAGCTGGGAATGCATACGACAATAGTGCAACGGGCGGGGCTCGAACCTGCGACCTTTCAATTTTCAGTCCGCACCTTTAATCTAATTAAGTAATTATACTTACCTAACTCCACGCGTATGAAGCTGTGGGCAAAAGCTAGTTAGTAACTAACTATAGATCTAACTAGTTTTTCCTCGTGACTTAGGTTATCAAAAATATTGCGCGAACCAATTGCTTTTCAGGGATAAATACTTTTCACCTCACTAGCTCAAAAAGGGCGCCTTTGCTGTCTAAAACCAGTGAGCAAAAGTCGTTTTTGCTCACTGGTTTTAGACAGCAAAGGCGCTCTTTTTGATCTATTTATTTATTTGTTCTGTACATTATAATTCTAAAAACTATCTACTATACTACTACTACTAGTGAGGTGAAAAGTTGTATGTAGGTATCACGTCATGATAGCAAAGTTTTTATTTCTTGTGCCTTTGAATCCCTCACTACACTCAGAATTCTAAGTTTAGAATCCTTCGCCCACTCGGGTTTCAAACTAGTCAAAAACAAATAACTATAGCCTATGCGAAGATTTAAAATCTAAGATATGCTACTCTTCAAGCCAATTGAGTAGAAAATTGAGTACAAAACCTACCTTACCTAATACCTATATACCTACTTAAGTACACAATTAAAACGATTGCTTTAATCAAGAGGTAATTCTTCATCATTAAATTTTCCTTTCGAGGTGAGCCGGTCCACCCCCCAGCAATTCCCGAACGTTCCCACCGGCGATAGAGCCCATAAATAAAGGGGGGTAAACAAAGTGCGCAAACAACATAAAACACGGAACGATTGCAATTAAAAACGCATCGCGGTCACGTGGCGGCGGCCATCTTGCGACCAGTGACTAATATCCTGTCCCGATGACCGATATCAGCCGATTCGTACCTACGAAGGTACCTACAGTCCTCGCCAATCTTTCTGAATGCTCTGAATATAGCGGCGTTTCGATACACTATCTTTTCTTATAACTATACCTACTGCCAATGTATTTTATGCCAATGCGATTTAGCGTTCCGGCACGATGGCTTATAGAAACCGATTAGAGGGCGTGGGTTGAATCTACACTGCCATACCACTTCCAAGTTAGCCCGCTATCATCTTAGACTGCATTCTATCTTGTTATCGATTAAAGGACTTTATTTATGCTTTATATTTACCATGCGGAAGCTCGAGCTTAATTTATTTGTAGGTGGATTTTGGCTCGTGGTTCCGACTTCCGGGCATTCATAAAATTTGGAAAATTCAAAAAAATTTTTTTTAAATTTTCTTTTCCTTTTTGCCACTAGAGACTTGGCTAGAGAGTCCAAGTGAAGTTTTGACTTGTCATAAGAGCCACAGGTTGGTCTACATGAAAATAATGACTATGTAAAGTTTTTTTTTTAATTTATTCATAAAAAAAGTTATCATAAGTTTATTCAACAAGCTGGTATGTTCTACATGAAATTTGCTCGTTGAACACCGCGTGGGGGCCTGAGTGTGCCCGGGACCAGCTTAGAAGATAAAATGAATGTTTTGAGTTTGAATTGATACCTCCCCACTATAATCCAAACGTCGACAAAGGACCTAATCTCCCATTTGACTAAAAAAAAGTCATTACATATTTATACCTACCCTATAAGTATTTTTTTATTTATGCCCCTGAATTGCCCGGGGCGCTAATATCGGGTAAGATTCGGATCATCCCTTCCTTAGGGGTTGAGGGGATGTGGCCGGGGGCTGCGATTTTATGCACCGGTTCTCACATTTGACGTTTATTAACTAACGTTTTGCTTGCGGGTTTGTCGAGATTCTTTATTGGTAATAGTTGCATAGGGAGGAATAATGTTTCGTTTATTGTTTTATATTATAGGAGGACATATAGCTATATAAGTGAAAAGCAGTGACGTATGCAGCGAAAGAAAAAAAAATCGGTCAAATGCGAATCGGACTTGCATACGAAGGGTTCCGTATCAAAAAACGCCGAAAAAAACAAGTTTCTAGTAGGGGAGCCTGCTTTAATTTTTCATTAATTGTTGTTATAGCGGCAACAGAAATACTAATTCTCTGGAAATTTCAACTCTCTACCTATTACGGATCATGAGATACAGTCCGCTGATAAACAGACGGACAGACAGCAGAGCCTTAGTAATAGGGTCCCTTTGGCACTCTTTGGGTACGGAATCCTAATACAACACTTACCTACATTTATAATTGTCACATTTAGGTAGATAGCAGGCTGAGATTTCGGCCATGATAGAGTAGAATAGAATAATATTCATTGCTACACGAATACATTTATGTTACACTCTTAGTCTTACCCTTTTTTCTGGTGGGAGGCTTTGGCCGTGGCTAGTTACCATCCTACCGTTAAAGACGTTCCGCCAAGCGATTTAGCGTTCCGGCACGATGGCGTGTAGAAATTGATTAGGGATATGAGTACACTGCCATACCCCTTCCAAGTTAGCCCGCTACCATCTTAGACTGCGTCGTCACTCATCATCAGATAGCGGTGAGATTGTAGTCAAGGACTATCTTGTCATCGAATAAAATAAAAAAGACGTGTGGCACTCGGGGACTGCCGCGGTAAAGCTATTGCATAGCATTTTTTATCAACGCCATCTAGCGGTGAGAGGAGTCCCGTGTCAGGTTATTTTCGTTACGGAATTTCTGGATTCGGTCTCCACGCTCAAGGCCCGCGATAGAAGCTATGCAATAACTTAAAAATAAAATTACATTATCATCAGCAATATCTTATGCTGAGATCTATAGAGCGTGCTCTGACTCAGCTCAGACTTTTAAGATATAGGTTAAAACGAGACACAAATATGCTCTGATATAAATCTGTCTCGTTTTAACTCTGCCTTGAGTCTGAGCTGAGTGAGAATGCGGTCTGTAGATTTCAGCCTTCAGAGAAGGCTTCAAACCATAGTCTTTATTATAAATTACGGTTTATAAAAACGAATTAGCAAATTCATCTATAGAGAATTGATACCTAAAAGTAAAAAAAACTTTTTCGCTTTAAACTTAGAAATTAGAAGGGTTTATTGGATATAAATTTTTAAGTTTCTATTCAAAATATCGGCGTGCGTACAGCATTGGATGCGCTGCGAATTGTTTGCTTTAATCACTAGTGAAGGCAAACAAAATGCGGATGTACTACACACGATGAGCTTGGTATTATGGCTATACTATTCGCTTCGCTTAGGATCTACCTAGAGGCTACAGTGTATGGGATTTTTGTTAGGTATTGTGTAGCGATAGAGATCGACGTGATTGCATTCCATAGTGCAGTCTGAAGAGTGATAAAGGCTGTGATAAAGGTGATATTTTCTATTACGAAAAACAAACAGTTTCTGGGGAATTTAATTTTTAACGCCCAATGGAAAAGAGGGATGTTATAAGTTTGACGTGTGTGTCTGTGTACCTGTCTGTGTGTTTGTGTTCCCACGTATCTCCCAACGAATGGATCATTTTGATGCGGTTTTTTTTGGTACGGATTTTATTCACAAGCTAGGTGAAACAATACATCTTTTTTCCTAGGAATTAAATATTGGGTTCGATTTTAAAGGAGCTAAAAAAATTGTATGTCACCTTTTAATTTAATATAGTTTTTCATTGTTTCGAAAGTTTGCGATTTTGGATTCGGTCGTTGTTATTCGGTGGATTTTGGATTTGGCCTATAAACCAAATGCGTTTTAGCCAATCTAAAATACCTATCTTTATTGAGAATTCTTAAACATAGGTTTCCTCACGATAGTTCTTTCACAGTTAAAGCAAGTGATATTTAACTGGTTAAAACACACACAACTCCGAAGAATTAGAGATCCCAGCCACACCGAAATTTCAGAAAAGAATCCCAAAGTCTGCCACTGCGCTGCTGGCCATGACAATATACTGTATCTAAAAAACAAGCATTTTTCAGAAATCGCGATTTTCTGTTTTTTTTTTTTTTTACCATTATGTTTTACGAGATACAGTGTATTTCCATTTGAAGTTTCATAGTATTTTTAAGACTCAATTGAAATATTTAAATGCCATTATATGTGAACATGCAGTGTGAGGAACTCATTTAGGTATCGCTGTTACAATAAAACACTGTATCTGAAGATACAGTGTATTGTCTTAGCACTGCAGCGCTGCGTAGCTTAGATAGGTACATATTAGGTACATGATTTCAATATTTTACAATTTCCCAGTGTAATATACATAAAAAAACATTATACGCTATACTATAAAGTTTCAGAGTTATCGTTTTCCGAGAATTCCCTGCCCAAGACGTTGTATGGAAATATTTTAAGATAGCAGCGGAGTTTACACAGTGAGATAAGCTACGTTGCGGATGCCCGTTGTTTGCCTACAACATATGCCGAGCAAGTATACCTATTACCTATGTGCCTGTACCGCCTAAACGATGGTAATACACGTTTTATTTAATACGGGCTTATGCTAGCGACTTCGTCCGTGTTAAGTTAGGGTTTTCCGCGGAGATCCTTTGTTTTTACGGGATAAAACGTATCGTATTTCACTCTCTAGGTTCTTATACAATAGCTACAGCTATCCAAAAAATCACGTCGATTCCTTAACTCCGCTACTGCATGATTGAAGGACAAATCAACAAACAAGTACTTTTTTGCAATTTAATCCCGAAAATATCATAGGTATTTAAATTACCTGAAAGATTTATTAAAAAATTAGTTGATGCCCGCGACTTCGTCCGCGTGGATTTAGTTTTTAAAATCCCACGTGAATTCTTTAATTTTCCGGGATAAAAAGTAGCCCATGTCACTCTCCAGGTCCACAACTATACCACAAAAAATCACGTCGATCCGTAGCTTTGTTGCAGCGTTATTGAAGGACAAACCAACAAATACTTATATAAAATACTTACGGTCTTCTTCTAACCTGGCTTCTTACTTCTTCTTCACATTTAATCATGAAGTTATAAGTATTCCGATAAGCACTTACGTTATTTTGACCTTTTAATTAATTATCGTACCTATTAGAATCTGTAGCTACTTACCTACCTTATTGTACAGTTTAAAATGTATGTCTGGTGGGAGGCTTTGGCCGTGGCTAGTTACCACCCTACCGTCAAAGACGTGCCGCCAAGCGATTTAGCATTCCGGCACGATGTAGAAACCGATTAGGGGTATAGGTTGAATGTACACAGCCATACCCCCTTCCAAGTTAGCCCGCTACCATCTTAGATTGCATCGTCACTTACCATCAGGTGAAAAAAAAAACCGCCCTTCCACCGCTGGGCTACGGGGGCTTCTATAGGTAAATGAATTATGTATGCCGCTTTGGTAAGCACACACTAAGTGCTACTGATGTTTTTCCCTCGCCATAGGCGTGGCGAGTGTCACATCAAATATTTAACCAAACGACTTGCAAAAATATGCACATTTTGTAAACAGTTTTTTTTTAAACATGGCCAACATATGCATCGAATTTTTACGACAGCCCAAATGTACCTATAATGTATGACCACTACGATCATTTCACTAGTTGTACCTGACTGGCACCTCTTCACCCTCTGGATACAGGCGGCTGAAGACCAAGACCTATGGAAGTATATAGTCCATACAACAGATCGTTGTTGATAAAGAAGAAGAACTGGCACCCATTTTGGTACCTATGTGATCTATTTTATTCCTAATTAAAGTGATTAAAAAGTGGAAATTCCATTTAAACTTTCGGCTACCATCAAAAGTTGTATAAGAAAAGATAAGTTGATTGACTGCATCGGCAGACGAGCCTGTGTCAACATCGGAGGAATTAGTCCAAATTATGTCCCCCCTCCACCGCCGCCCACCCTCGCACACCAGGCTCCGAATCAATATTTGTTGTCCGCACTCTTCTGCCTTAATACAACACGCACAATATCCACATACACGAAAAATCTCAAATCAAAACCAACCTTATGCACAGTTGCATAGACTTAAAGTCCAATTCGCAATTATTTGATTCATACAACCTTCTCACCCTCAGTTCTCCAAGACTCATCCCCGCTATTGCCATCTCTTTAAGCGCAATGTTGTCTCTCTCTAATTGTATTTTCCGCGGGACGCGAAGTCGAAACTCGAAACAGGCAATTTGCTGAATACATTGAACCAAGAATAGACCATTTTTCGCTCATGTGTAAGGAATTCTCAACTCCGAAAAGTTCTGAATTGGGATGGATAGCGTATCTACACTGCCCCCCATTCAAGTTTAATCTAAATAGTGTTTTAAACTAAAAAAAAAAAATAGTTAAAACATGGCTTTTGCGAGAACATAATATTTTTATGAGGGTATGGTTTAAGTTTTTCTGATCAGAAAGGCTTTGTCCTGCGTTATTCATAAGCCCACAAACCAGTCACAAAGGAGGGAGGTCGTTACATGTAAACTAAAGACGCGGAATCACTTAACACTCACCCACGTTGAGCCGTTTACATGTAAGTCACACGTCAATTAATATAAAAAGCCGGCATCTTGTTGAATATTCATAAAGAACTGCTAATTGCACAAGTCGGCAAATACAGCGGAGAGAGCGACTCTACGGTTCCTAGTAAGGCCCCCTTCCATCCCCCCCTCGTCGCAAAAGGCCAACCCTGAGACACACACACACGCGTGCGAACACCCACACACGCGCAGTCAGCGCGCGCAACCGGGAAAACTACGGCCTTTTACGTACGTATTGTGTACAAGAACGCGAATGTGTCTAGGGAAAATATTCAGATAAATTGTTGTTTTTTTGGCCGGTTTTTTAATCGTTAGGTAGTAAGTTACTGACGAATTTTGGAAGATTTCTCAAAACCAACTGTCAAAATGACAGAACCAAATTAAATGACAAACCTTGTAAAGCTAACTCTGGGGGCTTGTATCTATTTTATCATATTATCCAATTGGTACCCACAGTTCAAACCGCTAGTTCAGGAAACTTGAGATTTAAAACCTATGGGTTTTCTAAACAACATAGACTCGCTTTAAGAAGAATATTTTAGAAGCTATAGGATCAGCTGTCCAACAGTTTTAGTTCAGATTAAGGTTTATCGATTCCCGCAGGAACTCTTTAATTTTCCGGGATAAAATCTAGCCTATGTATGTAATCCTGGATATAAGCTACCTCCATTTCAAATAGCAAAATCGGTTAATTTGTCGTGGTGTGAAGGGGTAATAAACAAACATCCATTCATCCTCACAAACATACGCATTTATAATATTACTAGTTGATGCCCGCATTTTGCTCGCGATTGAGGTTTTTAAGCTATTGCATATCGCGGGCCTTGAGCGTGGAGACCGAATAAAGAAATTCTGTAACGAAAATAACCTGACACGGGACTCCTCTCACCGCTAGATGGCGTTGATAAAAAATGCTATGCAATAGCTTTACCGTGGCAGTCCCCGAGTGCCCACGTCTTTTTTAATTCCCGTGGGAACTTTCTTATTTTCCGGGATAAAAGTAGCCTATGTCTTATTCCCGACTAAAATGTACCTCTGTGCCTAGCTAAATCGGTTCAGTCGTTGCGGCGTGTTTGAGTAACAAACATCCATCCATCCATCCCTCCATCCATCCAACCATCCATACATCCAAACTTTCGCATTTGTAATATTAATAGGATAATAGGACAAGTCTACATTTCTCGCATGTACTGCCCGAAACGCGTGTTCGATGTGTGCGCATCTATTTACGCGACAAGTAAATATGTACCCGCGCCGTTTGTGGAGGCTGCATTAATAATTCAATTGCTTGTACGCCCGCTCAGGTACCGTTTAAACGATTTTTAACTCGGATTAATTGGGGACGAGAAGAATCGGCCCCGTTCGCCAATGGAATTCCGTTTCGTTTGAGATTTCAACCATAGATACGAGTTGGTAATAGGTAGCTATCTATTGTAGTACGTATTCGTTTTCTCTAAAAGATATTGCAAGATAAGCTTTAAGCCGCTATTTTATAAACAATATACCAACTTATCTATTACTTAAGATTTATGTTGTTGATGAGGGCGCAACACGAGTATATTGAACGTATTTGTTTTCTCTAAACGATTTAGTAAAATCAGCTTTAAGCCGCTATTTTATAAACATTATACTTAACTATTACTTACTTAAGATAATTTTGTGTAGTTCATCGAGGATTCCAATTTTATACATACTTTACGCAATCCTAAAAAAAGAACGATTATTATGCTATGCCGATTCCTTAATTGATTGATCCAAAGTCAATTTTTTTTATTCAAAACCAAATGGATTAGAAGTTCAAATTGAATTGAAGTGGATGCCTACATCAACTTCAATTCAATTTGAACTTCTATCCTCGATGGATACCTATATTCATCCAGGATAGGATCTAAAATTGCTGTATCCTGGATGGATCTCTTATCCAGAAATGCGGCGATTTTTCGAATTTTATTCGAATTAAGAACGACATTATCGATTGTTCAAATGTTAGTGATAGTAATATGACCGGGCATAAGTTTGATTTTGGAAGAAAGGAAAAGCTAAAGATGTTCAACAAGACCCATCAAGTTACCGACTAGGGTCATCGATACTTAACGAGAACAATCGCCCATATAGCAACGAGCCAAAACCACACTCAGTCTATGATAATTGCTGGGAAATATACTGAAAAAACTTTACAA
Organism: Hipparchia sbordonii; assembly: GCA_038048805.1. Classification (NCBI taxonomy): domain Eukaryota; kingdom Metazoa; phylum Arthropoda; class Insecta; order Lepidoptera; family Nymphalidae; genus Hipparchia; species Hipparchia sbordonii. The sequence goes on along the minus strand of CM076111.1, from coordinate 4,281,725 downwards.
GAAGCGAAGTCGAAGTATATAAACAAATTAGCAAATAATAACAAACACGAAACGGCGACGGATAACTAACACACTGACTTAGTTTGATTGGGGCACGAACAGACAAACACTCCGGCTCCATTTCTTTGACAAACACTAATATTTGAAAACCGGGGCGATTAGGGCAATCTCGCAGTGTGTATACGGCTTTATGTTCACGAATTTGGGTATTGGACAAATATTTTTAGGCAAATTTTTGTAGCACTCCGTTCAGATGGCTTTCATTTAGTTTAGTTAGAGGTCACGACATTTTTGCTATGCAGTTTCAAAGAGTATCTTTCATCATCATCATTTCAGCCTGCGGAGGTCCACTGCTGAACATAGGCCTTAGGAAGTTTGGTTTTTCACTTGTAGCTAGCGTCCGACTGAAGCTTTGGTTTCGGTTTCGGCCAAAATGGACCGCTTCGGCTCCTTCGGCCAAAAATACCATTTTCGACCAAACCTTCGGCTTCAGCCAAAATAGGCCACTGTTTTAGCCGAAGGTTTCTAGCATGCACCGAAATTGAACGAACTTTTACGAATGGGGAGGGCGATGGAGGAGGCGACGCGCAGGAGACAGAAAATCGCCAGTAATAACTACATCAAAATAAAGGCATTAGGTATTTCAAGCTATAATAATTTTTGACATGCAAGATCATTTAAATTATTTTTTTGTTAAGTCATCACTTATCAGCATAAGCTTTTGAGAAAATATTTTATTCCCTTTTAACCAATATTGTACAGAATTTCTTAGGGTTACTTTTTTCGGGTAAGAAATCGATCTTCAGTTGGACATAACTGTATGAAACCGGGACGAAGACGTGCTACAACGGTTTCATTTCACCTGAAATAAAAAAAAGCAATCAAAATCCTCATCGAGTGATCGTCTCATATCGTTGCAATTAAAATAAGTATTAGCAGGCATTATTCGCTCTTCTCATAAAGCCCTGTGCACACAGGGTAGTTAAAGTTAGAGTTGAGCGCCCCTGTATCTTTGTTGAAATATTTGCTGTGTAAGCGGTGACTATACGCTGGGGGTCAGTCCACATTTTACGCGCGATCGTACATGCATTTAACATAGCTTAAATTCCTTACATAATGTACACATCAAAGCTTGTAATCCTATTTCGATCATTTGTAGGTAATATAATTGTCCCATTATTGATAAATTGTTTTTTTTGGCAATTTGTAAGTAAATAATATTCATTGAAGATTCGGAACTTTCATCTATTTGTACCTGTTGACTCATTTTCCACAGAAGAAGACAGGTTGCACTAAAGTTTTATTTAAATATGTTTAGTTAAATATAATTCTTTCTTTCCTTCAGTGGAAAATCAGTCTACAACTCTTCTTTTTTAATATTTTATCAAATATCTTATATTTTTCTCATTTTAATCAAGATCTTTTAAAATTATCCAGTGGATTGGTAGATATGGAAAATCTTAAATCCAAGGTATAATGTAGGTAAGCACCTAATTAGTAATTACTTACCTTATCTATAGACAAAGGCAGTATTGCTCATTTGGGGACTCTGACGTTATTTATCTATGAATTTTTTTGACCTGGATTTCATCCCAGTAAACTACCCCCTGAATGTTGCTCCACCTTTAGGCATACGTACCAATGTTAGGTGCCAGTTGATTGTTGATACAGCAAATTTGTTCTCCGTCTCGCTCGGCGACAGGATTAGCCTGTTTTTCTACTAAAGATAACAGTTTTATCTTGTTGAATATTAATTCTACATGTTTGTCTTGCAAAATCATAGCGCGTATTGTGAAAGAGGCTTTATGAGTCATTTTCGCATTCCTGAAAAAAAATGTCATGGGCCTACCTAGTTAATACATAAGGTGATCATGAGTATATACCTACTTGGAGCTTATAGAAGCGAATGGAGTAAAACATTATTTAGTCTTAAGAAGAAAAAACTATTTTTTGTTTAATTTTCATTCAATCACACTTAATAAAAGATGTATGGCTGATATAGCTCAATAGGTAAACCTTCTTCAGTAGAAGATTCTCTTTTAATAACTAGGTACGTAAGTCATATTGAATTTTAAGCAACACAAATAACAAGAATTTTCCTCATAATATACCTACCTAGTTTCTTCTTATTTACTTACATACTTACATACCTTACCAGTTTTTTTATTTTTAAATAAGACGCAGGTAAGTGAATTTAAAGTAGGTATAATTGTAATAAAATCATACCTAAGTAATTTACCGTGCGGCGTCATAACCTCGATCTCAGCCAAGATGGCCGCCTTATCGCCGCCATGTTTGCTCAACGCGCTGCGCAAGAGTTTGTTCTCTGGAACCGACCTTATCATCTGACTTTGGACTACCTTTCGTAATCGTAATGACAATATTTAAATCGTACCTACCTAATGCCTAAAGGAGCTTTGCATTTCACGATATTCTTTTTGCAGATATTGGATTTTTTACTTATTGCTATTGCCAGCAATTTCTTCGACGATGGTTTGATGGATGAAAATTCCGTGGAATCTCCTTGCTAGTCAGTCCTCAGGATTACGAGGGTACGAGCTAGGCAGGTAGGCATCATTTGCCAAATTTTGTCGAAATCGTGCATTCAGCAAACACTTTTTTAGTATTTTGCAAACATCTAGGTTTTTGAAAATTTTGTGGAAACTTTTTGATTTCTTCGGATAGAATTAGCATGTCTTCTAGCCTATAAATACAAGCTATTAATTTGCCAAATTAGTAAGCGAAGAGTACTACAGACAAATTTATGACATAACATTAGCATAAATCTATGCTAATGCTAGCAAGGCAATAGCCTAGGTACCTACGCATTGCTGACTGTAAGAAGATACTGTCTTTGTAATTAATGAGAATTGAGGACTCTAGGATTATGATATTTGCATAGTTTAAGAATGGATTTTATGTCTTTGTTTCACGTTGGTTTCTTGTTTCTTAAATGACTCATTTATTTAGTTAATATAATTTTATACGGTCTTTGTATAATTTTTTTAAGAAAAACAAAAATGAAGGATATGCTTCTTTAATCTTTAGTTGGTTTTAATAAAGCGAAGACATTTTTAACTTTTTAGTAGGCAGTTTAAAAATGTAACATGGTGGCAGGTTGAAAATATAACGTGGTGGCAGGTTGAAATTGCTAGCTTTTGCCCGCGGCTTCGTTCACGTTAAATCGATTTTTCAAACCCCCATGTTACCCCCTTAGGGGTTGAATTTATGAAAATCCTTTCTAAGCGACGGCCTACGTAACGTCACAACAGTATGTCCAGCCCGATCCGTTCATTGATTTAATCTGTGCGTTCAGTTAGATGACCTAGGCACCCCTAGATTGCAAAATGCGCTTTTAAAGTTACGAGCAAAAACTGGTTGTTATACAATAGTCGTCCTCCTAAAGATAATGAACACCAGTATAGGCACACAACTCCATCATAAAAGGCCAAGGTGTACTAGGCTGACTAAATATGTACTGAACACATAAACAAGACTGAGTGTACCCATTGTACACAACTGCACACGCTAGCACAGAAAATATTTGGTAACAACACTGCTTCATGCAATTAATCTGAGGTTTAGAAGGTTTAGTACTTGGTAACTTTTTAGTAAAGCAGAGATAGCTTAGTGGTTAGTGGTCTCCTATTCGGGAGGTCACAGGTTCCCGGGACGCACCTCTGACTTTTCGGAGTTATGTGAGTTTAAGCAATTAAATATAACATGCTTGAACCGTGGAGGAAAACATCGTTTTTTTTTTTAATATACAGACCAGCGCTTGGCTGCGACCTTACTGATGGTAAGCGAAGATGCAGCCCAAGATGGAACGCGCTTGCCTAGAAAATACCTATTCAGTTTTGATTTGATGGTACCCAAATTGTACCTGTAATTATGTAATTGTATTGCGTGCGTTGATAAATAATTATTTCCTTTATTAAAAACTAGCTTTTGCCCCCGCGACTTCGTCCGCGTGGAATTAGGTTTTGGGGTAGAATTTTCAAAAACTGTGACGCACGTACTTTTTTATTTTTAACTGAAAGCTCAAATACCAACTTTGATGGAAACAGCTTGAAAAATGACGAAGTTTCATATAAACTTCCATCCCCTATTTAAACCCCTTAGGGGTGGAATTTCCAATAATCCTTTCTTAGTGTGCGCCTACGTCATAAAAGAAACCAACTGTAAAAATTTCAAGTTTATAACTTCAGTAGTTTAGGCTGTGCGTTGATATCTCAGTCAGTCAGTCAGTCAGTCAGTCAGTCAGGACTTTGAATTTTATACATATAGATTGGAAGATCGCAACTGCGGAATGTCGCATAGTTACCTACCTAACAAAATTAGCATAGCGTGGAAATATGTATATCCAATTAATTCAATAGGTATTCATTCGTAACCTTCTATAAAGCATGTGAATAAATAAGCATTAACTACCTTTTCATGAAGAAGTTCATTATTTTACAGTAATTTCATATCTACGTGATCGCTTTTCCAGCATGTCTACCTAAAAAATATTGCGGAAACAATAAGTATAATATGTACCTACTTATGCCCGTTTTCACGAACCTTCCCTAATTTTTACGGGCCTACCTTAGCTAAGTTAGGTGACGCTTTCTGTCAATTTCTTAAAACCTTTAGGCAATACTTAAAGGTGAAAATGACACTGGTATAGTTTTTTCAATTCACGAGGACACGTGGCTCATGGTTGAGTGTGTGTCGTATCTGTATAAGTGTGAGCGAGAGCTTACTCGCGCCTGACCGCTCCCACCTAGGCTCCTGACGGGCACACACACGCAATGTGCATGTACACGACGTACCCACAAGTAAAGCGCACGTAACATCGTGAGATAAACGTATATACCTACTATAGTAAATAACCGCCCAAGTTAAACGTACAAGTCTCGGTCCCGTAGAAGTAGATTATTATCAATTTCAGCGACAAATTAAACAAGTGGTTGTTGGTTGTCGGTGTTACCGAAAGTGCTTCAAATATAAATATTATGTTTATATATTGATAGAGTAAAGCGTTCGTCAAACAGTGCAGTATGCGGTGCCAATATTAACACTAGTTATCACGCCTGAACCTGACCGTCAAGGTCACGGCCGGGGGTAGAACTGTACACATTTGTCATGTCAATATTGAAAATGTTTCCAAAATATTACGATGCGTTGTATTTTTGTCAATGTAGACGGAATCCCGCAGTATTAAGCAGTAGATATATTTTTAAACTAGCTTTTATCTCGCGATTTTTTGAATATGCCGCGGGAACCCTTTCTTTTTCCGGGATAAAAGAAAACTGTATCACTTTTAAAAAGCCATAATACCAAAATTTCTGCATATAACTCGAATAATGATGACTTTCGTACCTACAAACATTCACCCAGTTGGGGGTTGGAATTTCAAGAAATCCTTTCTTAGTTTGTGCCCATTATAAAAGTAGGTTCTAATGTCAAACTTTCAACTTTCTACCTCCAGTGGTTTAGGCTTTGCGTTGATAGATCAATCAGTCATTTAGGATAAGTCTTTTTCCAAGCGTACCTCCTATTTTAGAAGATGTTGAAAATATTTATCATTTTCAAAAATAGGTTAAAGTAATCTCAAACGAACTGATGAGCGAATTTCGTTCGATATTAGATTTATTATGTTCAAATCATCCTGTTTTCTCTAAAATATTTTTCATGTGTACTAAAAGTACCTACCTAAGCTAAAGCCACTCCAGGATGCTTTCACTCTATGCCAAATTTTGATAAAATTACTTAAGAGAATTGCACTGGAGCAAATAGGACGTACTTATAGTATATGGACAGGTCGATACCAGGATCACAAGTGCTAATAAGACGAGTGTCTGCAGACGTAGTAAATTATCGGCTATGCGGTGATTTGAACTTCTATACCCTTTCGTTCAGAGCCTCGTTTACACAGCTTTGTAAATAAATAAACTTATATTTTTATAATATACGTAAGTACCATGTAGGTACGGAATGTTAGTACGAAAGTTCTTATACTATCTATAGATTGTAGGTACTTCCGCACTAATAAATATATAAACAAAAAATATACATGCAAAAGTGTTTCTATCTAACCACTTATCTGCCTGTTAAGTTTTGATAGCTAAACCGCAGGACTGATTTTGAAATTTTGCCCGCCAGCTTTCTCTCTGGTTTGGTTTCCTGGTCATAGAAATCTTTTGTTCCGGAAAATTACAGCAAAAAAAGTTCCCACAGGATTTTAAAGAAACCTAATTCCTCGCGGATGAAGTCGAGGGCAGCTGATCTTAAAAATAAGGATATATAACGTTTGTCCATTACCGACATGCATTTATTGACAATTACAAGGATGGTTTTAAGGCACTTGAATGTAATTAACATGAAGACTAGGGTCTACGTGCGTACGACAACGCCTAAAAGTAGACATTTGCGAAACAGCAAGCTTATAAAAATTTGAGTAAACACATTGTATAAACTAGGTACAAGCACAAATTATATACATAATATATTCAAGGCTACCTCTGTACACACACAGGTGTATACATAGCAACGTGACATACGCATAGCTTACTGGAACACGCCTCAAAGTTATATATTTACTTATTTGGTGAATTAAGTAATATTTAGTGTTACAACAGTTAAGCACACACCCATACACTCACACACAATGCACACGCCTGCTCATTTCCTTGATACGCATTATAAAAATTGCTGTTTTTGTTAAATTTTTATTATTTCATGTACCTATCTAATATTACCTATAATAAGGTACTTAGGTGTACTATTGGGCAACATTTTTAAATTTTTTTTCTTCTTTAAGTCGTCTTTTAATTTAAGTCGTAATATAAAATATTTATAATAATGTAATAACATAAATTTAAAAAAAGAGTTTTGGAAAATTTCAATACGATAAAACAAGAAAATTATAAAACAAGCTACGTTAAATTCGATTTTTCAAATAACTGTTTTACCTCCTTTATTCTTTACTACTGGATGACTACTTCATAATAGCTATCTGTATGGCAAATTTCAGCCCGATCAGTCCAGTGGTTTGAGCTGTGCGTTGATAGATCAGTCAGTCAGTCACCTTTTCCTTTTATATATTCAGATTTGTTGAAAAAAGTGAGTGAATGGTGAGTGACTTGAAAGTTGACTCGCGTTGCAAACGGGGCTCAGTCAAAAAAGCGCAAGCCCAATGTTTGTACTTTCAATTCATGTCCGCAAAGAATCTGGTAACATGCCCGGGCTAATTCATATTTGTTTAGCGATACAGATATAATTGCTTGGCTGGGCCCAAATGTCCCAGCTACCTACTCTTACAAGAGCTAAAGCTCTTTATTATACTCAATACATACAAGCTTTTTTCTACAGCGTCGCTCCCGCAAGTCCAGCTAACTATTAAAAGTATAGAAGCCTCAATAGCCCAACGGTTAATAAAGGTGCGGTAGTTAATAAACTCAAAAACTGTGGTTAATAAACTCAAAAACTGAAAGGTTCGAATCCCACCCGTTACACTATTGTCGTACCCACTCCTAGTACAAGCTTTCCGCTTATTTGGAGGGGATAGGAGGATAGAAGTCAACTTCAGCTTGGCTAATATTCTTTAAAAAAAAAAAAGGAATCCGAGGGAGAATTCCTGTACAATTTTGAAAATATTAATTTTTAGATTTCAGCAATTAATTTTTATATCCTACCTACATAATATACCTACCTATAAATAGGTACTATCGCTCGAGCTCCACAGTTTCGCCACAGCATACATATTAAAGTACTAGTAAAGTAATAGTACCTACTATTAAAGGGTTTCGTCCGCGAGGATTTAATATCCCGATATTCCGTGGGAAATTGTAAGTTTCCTTGTTGTTGGCTTATCAAATAAAATACTTAAAAAATAAAAATAGATAATAATATAACCATAGAAACTTGCGCCTAATACTTGGATCAAGGGCAGGATACAAGAGGCGGTACTCCTTGAGACGGCACGCATTGTGAGGAAATTTCTAACTCTGAAGCCCTGACCACCCTGGTTCCTACCCCGCAGCAAGTGGAAATAATGTAGGTACAAACTTAATGTAATTGTGTGTGAAAATAAATCATAGAAAAATATACCTACCTAACGATAGTAAACTTTACAGTGAGTGTATCATGTATTTCGAAACCATAATCCATGTTGTCCAATAAGCGAGATCAAACAAGGCTGGACGTGCGACTTCCAATAATCATGTTTGCCGAAGCCGTTAGCGCGGCCGCCATCTTGTGACCGTGGACAAATGTGGAAAATTACGTATGGAAATAAACACCGTGATGTACGGATATCAGCCCAGTGCGGCCAAAGGCATATAACCCACAAATACTTTGTTTTAATTTAGTTACTTACATGAACTTTGTAGTATGTACCTATATTACATAAACTTTTTTGATCCCAGACGGAAAAAAAGGATGTTATAAGTTTGACGTGTGCGTAGGTATGTCTGTTCCTTCGTAGCTCCCTAAGGATGGAACGATTTTGATGCAGCTTTTTCTATATGGAAGCTAACATAATCGAGGTGGATCTTAACTATAATTAATGAAGATCTGCTCAGGCGTTTGAAGATCATCAGCTCATTCTGGGTCGATTTTATAGCGATTTTTCGCATTCAATTCATCTCAAAACAGATTCTAAGATCTGTTTAAAGTTCTATCAGTATCTTTTCTAACTATACAGAAAGCCGCCAATCTATTATTTATTAACATTGTTCCGGTTACTATTATCATCATTTTCGGAAAAACCTTTACTAAACAGAGAATAAAACTTTGAATTTGGGTGATTTTTAAGCTTCTATCGCGGGCCTTGAGCGTGGAGACCGAATCCAGAAATTCCGTAACGAAAATAACCTGACACGGGACTCCTCTCACCGCTAGATGGCGTTGATAAAAAATGCTATGCAATAGCTTTACCGCGGCAGTCCCCGAGTGCCACACGTCTTTTTTTTTTTAATTCCTGCGTACTGTACTATTTCCAAGTTATGCCACTTTAAAACACTAAATTCCGTCAGAAGCATCTCACGATGCGCTCTCGCATCAAAACTCCGGAGTGAGGTGTTAATAATAAAACCACGAGTGAACTTGTGGCATCTACTCGTATCTGTAAAAACTTAGCTATAGTAGATACAAGTAGGTGCGTCACCACTTAAATGTCACCGCTATATTTTATAGTCCACACTTCGATTTTTTGATGGTCTGTATAATCCAACAAACCTATAAAGGTGTACTTACTAAGTACACACGAATACATACTCCAATTGAGTAAGAAGAAAACTAGATTAAGAATAAAACCGAAAATTAGTAAATTTTTTCGAAAATTTACAAATATGTCAGAGGTGGAGAACACTTTTTCTGTTGATTAACAAATGATTGTTAAAGTTGAACTTATCAAATTGAATTTGATTATTGGTCACCAGTGCCAGTGGGAACAAATATTTTGTTGCCCGTATGACCAACTAATTAATTGCCGACAGAAAACATTTATGAGTTTACCAATACCTCAATGAACCGACTGCTAACCGTTTAAATAATAGCCAAAGAAAATGGACTGTCCTCCAAATGGCAATATGAACGCCGCTCTAAAAATCTATAAGTATTGTTTATCAAAACAATTGGAGCAACATCTAATGAATTTGTCAAGACTTATATTATTTTACTAGCAAACAATACTAGCGTTTATTGAGGTAAATATTTAATGTTTAATTCTGTGTAATGTGCTCTGGATTGTAACGAAAAATATTGTTTGTCAAATGTTTGTGAACGTTACGCGATTAATACATATTGACTTGCATAATTCTATGTTATTTTGGAGTAAATATTTTAAGTACATATTTAAAGGAATAATAGAACTCTACAAGCCTACTGGAGGTAGAGGGGTTTAGTTAAGACAGCTTTGTGCCTATACAAATTACGGAAACCACTGCAGTACCTAATATAGGTATAAATACGAAATGAAATTTTCAAACTAGGTATTATAAAAAGTCAATAATTATTTTCTATCATGCAAATGGGAGTAATATTGCCTTGATCAGTAGATAAAATTGAAAAATTCAGCGAAGATTTGAACCAAGCGTAAGAAAGGTCTTTTAGCGTCACTTTCTTACACTTACTTTTATAATGACTATTTTGAGCAGCCGTGTAATTAGTGGAAGATTCCACAAAGCAAGTTATCTCTGATAACGGCTCACGTTATTTATCTTGTCTTTAACTGACATTACATTCCGAGGATGCTTTGACAGTCGGGTGACACCCTATCTCTTCTATCTTGTAAATTAACGTCAATTTTGAGCCCCGCGATTTCCTGTGTTTGCGAAGGTTTGCGACACCTGATAATATAATTGCAGTCGTTTTTGTTTATCACTATGGTCGCATGACTTTTGATTCACTTGAGTCAATAATGGAAATGAAAATCAAGAACGTTGGACGTCATTCCTTACCGGTGTCTCATCAACTTCGTTTCATTTACTTAATGTCGTTTCTAACAAACATTAATGTTTTAACATTGTAAATAACAGTTTATACCATCTAGTATTTAATTGAGACGAAGTAGGTAGATAAATAGTACCTATAACTGAGTTAAGGCTGTTAGATATACCTATATGTATGTTAAAAGAGAGAGTGAATAATTTAATTACATTCATAATTTAACAAATAACATCACATTAAAAATATTTCAAGGAAGTGTATAGCATTGTTACAAAAATGAAAACATAATACCCATACAAAAGTTTTGTATTTTCTAAAATTGTTTTTTTATTATCCATCCCCTTCAAGTCGGCAAATATCGTTGACCACACAGCATATTATCCAAAAAGTTTTTATAAATAAACTGTAACTATGACGAAACTTGACGAAAGCTACTGTAAAACACTCTATCCGACGGAAAGAATAGCTTTACATCGGTAAAGAACCTATTTCATAACTCATAATTTCTCGTTCGCAGCACCCACAGAGCATCAAAGCCATTAGGCACCGGAAGCGGCTAGTTTTGAAGTCAAAGGGGACACTATTTGGTTAACACTAATTAGTGTGAACTGGCTTTACCTACATCTCGGACTCGCTAAGAAAGTGAAGCTTTCAAAGTAGGTATGTATTCGATTTGAAGCAATGTAACTTCGTCATTCAGAAATAGTGTTCAAAATTGTATGTCTTCATAGTTTTTGAGAGGTACAAAAATCCTAATTGCGTAAATCCAATTTGGGTTTGGTGGTGAAAGTAGATGCTTTTTCTTAGCTTTGTTTATTTGGTCTTCATATTTTTCTGTAAGAATAAATAAGTAATAACAAAAGTACCTAAGTAGGTATAATAATAAAGAAGAAGAAATGTCACTTTAATTGCAAAATGTAGCTTTTCAATTGGCTATAAAAATCATTATTAGTTCTGGCAGGTACCATTAAATTGTGCATCTCTAATCATTCCTTATTTATTCTCATGCTATTCATTATGCGAGTATTAGTAAATCATGCAATAAATACATTATCGTCAATTACCCTGGGCGTAACTTACCCATTGCAATTTTATTATCAACCCCTGTAATTAGTAAAACCATCAAACATTTAACTTCCCTACCTTTTTCATAAATCAATCACATCTCGAACGATTACACGCACAACTTCTCACAAAAGCTACAAGTCAAATGGACTATCAAAAAGCCCATTCATTCCTAAACGGGGGCTAACAACATTATACGTGTAATACATATTTCATTATTACTACCTTTATGGTATGTTTAATTTTGTAGCTGGCAACCCAGAGCTTTTTTTTTTGAAAAGGTTACAATAGCAGTTTTTATATTCAATAGGGGGCGTTGTATTGTTATACAATATTTTACAAACGTTTCGGATGTTACGGGTATGGTTAGAATAAAAATTTTGTAAATGTTTATTATAATATTATTATATTTTTAAAGATTTTAAAGTTAATATTGTTGGGTTAACTTTTTCATACCTGGTCAATATATTTTTTTAACAACAAGTGGTTAATTATTTATTGTTCCGTTAGAAATATCACTATGTAAAGTAGGCAAACCAGTTTAATTTTATAGTATAAACCTGAAGAATTCTTTCGTCATTCCTTGCTCTCTTTAATAAAATTTTAACGAATAAGTAAATTGATGATTGAAAAATATGTCATTAGGAAGATATAGATTACTGTTTTGCTGTCTGTACCACCGTGGACGTTTCCACAGCGACCTCAATAGTTCCTGAACGTATGAAACCCTCTCTATTCACCAAGAGACACCGGCATATTCACTTCCGCTTGCCCTTTCATTGTGCAATTTGACAAGGCAGATTCGCGCGCCGCCGGCCATAGCTCAACAATACCTCAACAAAAATCGAATTCCAAATTCAAAAGCGCATCGTTGAGGTTTATTGGCTTAGCGCTTGATTGATTGTGCGAACGGCATCGCAATTTTTTTCCCCAATCGCATCCGATGTTGCCAGTTCCTAACGTTTTTGCCGGATTTATTACTCGATAATGTATTTTGATTTGGGCGTGGCGAATTCGCGATACCCTTTGTCGGTACAGGAAGTCTTATTTTCGTAACAGGTACATTGTGAGTGCAGTAAAGGAATGCATGATGCACTTGTGTTTGCGTTACGGAAATTAACAATTCCCTGTTAGCTAGAGTCGCGCGTTTGCGCAGATAATAGATTTAACTATTCAGATATTCCTCAATTTCTGAATAAATTTGTAATATTGACTGGAACATAATAGTTGTCTAAGTTATTTTGCCTACTTTTCTGTTTATTTTTACTACCGTATTTACTCATTGGTTCCTTTTAATGCCATGATATGCAATATTATACTAGTACAGAATTTAAATCTGTAACCTTTTCAAAGTTTAATACATTGTTGAACTAATTTTGGCCAAAGCTATAAACGATCTATGATTAGGCTTCAATCTCCGATATTAATAGAAGTAACACCTACTCTACCATGCACATATATTTTTAAATACAACGATCAAATTAATAAGAAAAATCTGACTTATTTTTCTTTACCTACCTCCTTCGTTTCGTTAAGTCACTTTTAACGAAACGAACGAAGCAGGTATAGAAATAAATAGGAACTAGTATTTTTTTTCGCGGACGCCATTTATTTTTACATAGGTACGCCAGCTATATTATGTCACTCGCCACAATTGAGATGCATCTACTGACACCTTATAGTTGAAATCTGTCAACTTGTTTAGATACATTCATACGTTTCAAAAACATTACCCTCCAGCAGTCGGCTAAAAATTAGCCTCAAGAATTCTGTAAAAATAAAAAAGACGTGTGGCACTCGGGGACTGCCGCGGTAAAGCTATTGCATAGCATTTTTTATCAACGCCATCTAGCGGTGAGAGGAGTCCCGTATCAGGTTATTTTCGTTACGGAATTTCTGGATTCGGTGTCCACGCTCAAGGCCCGCGATAGAAGCTATGCTTAATAAAATGCTAGGGCATCTAGAAGAAATCCACATTTTGTAGCGATAAGATGTCCTTGTGCACGTCCTTTCTATATTTAAGTTTAGTTTTTAAGTTTATTATATACAGAATAATTAAATATAATGCGTTGACTCATTGCGGTTATTCGCCGAAATTATATTATTTAGGTTGGTAATAAAAAAAAACAATTTTACACTTATTTGAAATATACACTTTATCGAACCCAAAAATAAAGTATATTTTTGAAAGTACACAAACTGTTTGCGTGTTAAAAAAATATTAGCATAATATGCGCAATTGAAATACTTCTTGGTTTCCACTCACGCGCAGGGTGCTTATTACGTAACCAAAACTCGAGATCCGCCTTTAAAAGGAAAACCACATTAATTTTTCAGTCGGCATTAGAGTCCTCAGCTAAATTAATCTGTATTACGTAGACAGAAAAATTCAAAATCAAAGTAGGATTGTAAACTTCTGTTTTTATTTTATGGTACGTCAAAAGACCGTGACACGTTTGTGCCACCGTGAATAAACGGACAGACCGATGCATATACATACAAATAATATCATAAACGAAGCGCTCTTCGAAATTTCCGACACAAAAGAGTCTATTTTTATTACAAACTGTTATTTAGGACAATACGGAAATAATTTCTTTTCTTGTTATTCAAATTATTAACACCTATCACAATCGATGTAGAATACAGATGTCATACAGAATACAGTATGTCGGTGCTAAAACACAATTCCTTAGTAGTTAGCCATGTAGTCATAAGTGGGATTTAAATCCGGAAGATATCGAAGTACCACACGACATAACCTCGACGGTATCCTTGCTTTGTGGTAGGATTTTATACCAAATCCGTCTGGCTAGCGACCACACTCCAGTCGTAGTCAGTCGCAAAGCATTCGTGCGTTCCGACTGTGAGCTGGAGAGCCAGAGAAACCCTCCCCATCCTCCCGAATGGTGCAGTGCTTGTGGTCTCTGGGTCCTTTCTTTGACCTAGAGAACACCGCCATTGCACCATTCGCTGTCCCGTTGCCCCCTTAGTTTAGAAACTCCTGAAAAGCCGGCAACGCATTGGTGATGCCTCTGGTATACTACAAGTGTTCATGGGCGGCGGTAATCACTACACATCAGGTGACCCGCCAGCTCGTTTGCCCGCTATTCATGTAAAAAAAAGAAAGTAACATCTGGAATGTAATAGTAGTAAACTCTGCAAGTATAGGTAAGTAAAAGAAGAAGAAATTTCTTTTTTTTTTTGGAGATAAGCTTCACCTATGTCTACTTCTTATATATTTCCTTATGTTGTAATTCTTTATATGTACATAAAAAATAAAATAAAAGTACCTACACTCCTGCTCCCTAAAATTCTGGAAAGGTAGTGTGCTCGAAAACTAATCGACTCTTCCTCCGTCACATTCAACTTTTGTACATAATACGCAGTCATACGCATCGCGATGTTTTTTTTTTAATTCATTTGTATATCTAACATCCTGACCTGAAAATGTAAATCAAGAGTAAGCAGGCATCTTTACTTAACATCAGCTGTTGTGTACTCACCTTCTCGAACTCGAATTATGAATTACAATCATTTACTATGCATGTATTGTATTATTCATAGTTTGATTTAATTAAAAATCACACCTCTACCTACTTATAAACTTCAACCTGCACGCCTTGCCACCTTGCTAGTGGATTACCCAGTAAAAAATAGAGCTAATCAGTTTTTAATTAAAAAACATAATCGTAATAATGTTATCATTAGAATGTTAAAAAAGTTCTATACCTACTATTTTTCTCTTCTTTGTCTAAATAAAATATAAATAGGTTGCTACTCAACAAATTCTAATTAGCTCTCTAAGTATGGAAAGAAGTCAGTAAATGTACTCTTTAGATAAACTTCATTACCTAAGTAGTTAAATTAAACAAAGGAATGAATGATAATTAGGCCTAACTACCTATTACTAACTTATCACTAATTCCAAAGTTCGCATCTATCACGTAGTACCTAAATCGTTTGACTATTTGCTTAAACTACGTACCTACCCCCATTCATCAAGAATACCTATTAAATATCCATTATAAATTGTTAGTTTTTGGATGACAACACTCGACAATAGTATTTACATTCGATGTCAGTTTGTTTTACATCCGAAATACACATTCAATGGACGCATAAAATTTTTCGTCTAACATTCATGGTGCGTTTTTGCTATGGACATTATGTCACTTATTATACACGGCCTATAGTTCCTCGGTTCTTTGTACAAAAGATGAATGAAGAATAGAATAATAACACGTCTGGCCGCTAGGATGGATTGGGAATATAAAAAGGGAAAAATGTACTGTGATATGACAACACCGCCACGTGTTGGTGGCACAATGGAGCTTTGGAATCGGAACCTCCTTTTGTGACAAACTTTTTTAATTTTAGGCTGTTGTTAAGAATTTGATGTTAAAAACAAGTTAGGTCGTTAACAAGGAGGTCATTAATTAATTAAAACTACCATATCTCGCCTTTAGAATTAGAGTGACCTAATTCAAAAATTGTAATGAGCAAAAAATAATTCAAAAAGGTATATTGTTGAGTAAATGTATCTCTGCTGTGTTTTATTAGAAAAAGTTGGTTTTTTTTTTGCAGATTTTTATATATTGATCTTTTATGTATGGATTGGTCATATTATATTAAACTTAAATATATTTAAACCGAAGTTACATGAATTTTTAGTTAGGTCACTATAATTCTACCTAAAGGTGCGATATATTGAGTGCGATTAACAGCAATTCAATAAAACGAAGTGGTTTATATTCTCTTGGGATTCAACATCGTGATTACGAGTTTATGCATAAGTTATGAGTTTATAAAAAAATGGAATACTTACAGCATATATACTAAAAGGAGCCTCATAATTTCAAAAGGCAGGGCATACTTTTGCATTTATAATACCTATTACATATTAAGGATAATTGAAGGTCACAGAAATAAATACATACTCAATAGAAGTTATACACGTACCTAAGTGTATACTTAGATACTCTCATAAACTGGGTTTTTATTTTTAAACACAATGCGATATAATTTACCGCATGTGTTCAGCTGGCTCGTAAATTGTACGTGATTTATACGAGGATTATCACGTTATCAGTATTGTTTCTCGTGGATATACCTACCTATCTGCTGTTTGCTCTCGTTGTAGACATTTTACGTAATCAGGTAGGCAAAAGCAAATTTATATGTATTTTGTTCTAATTTGTATTAGCTTGGTATAATACCAATCACAATACAATAAGTATAACAAGTCAAGTTTGCATAAATTATAATCTAAATCTAAAACACTCTCTATCCTATAATTAAGGACTTAATTATATAATTAAGTCCTAAAACTATAGTCTAATCAAAAAAATATTATTCTTTGCCTTTTAAGAAAACAGAAGAATTGTAAAATGGTACTTCACTATATACAAAATCATCGACCTCAAGGGGCTTGAGTCCTTATATCTTTAGATATTTTTTTACAGTACCTAACTCCATAACAATACTTTCATAAAAGAAATACATCGATTCCGCTTGCAAGCGAAGTGTCAAAAACACTTCCCACAAAAATATAATGATACAAAAGCTCGTTTTCGTATCCCAGAACCACTTGATGTCTTTTGCGTGACGTTCGCTGGCAACATCGAGGGCCCTCCAAAATGGCGCGTAAAGTGACAGCTCGCGCTAAATCCATAAACTAAAAAAATATTACACTCTATTGCGATGTAGTAAATTATATTATGTATTGCAGAGATGCAAGTTTTATTTGCGGCAGTAATAACAATAAAGTCCTGCGATTTTTTGTCCTCTCGAAATAGGATTTAGAACTATGATGTTAATCTTTTGCACAATCTATTTTAGCAGCTTTTCTGTGGATTATGTGTTCTGCATAACAATATTATAAACTAGTAGGGCGCGTGGGTGCGCGGCTCGCTAAAGCGAACCGCGGTTTTTCTGTTCACCAATTAGATCTTTGGGTCTTGATCATCTTTTTCCAAGAAACTACTCTTCCATCTTTCATAGTGTCCGAGATAGACACTGACGAAATTTGTATGGCCGCCATCTTGAATCCGTCATTTTGGAATTTTTTTCGGCTCTCTACCAATTGGATGAGGTTGTAAGTGATTTTTGTTGGAGCATCCTTCACCTATCTTCAATATCCTGGTCGTGATCCTCACCCGTCTCCAAAATCCTCAATCATCAGCTCTCTCCATATTTTTCCACCAAATAAATTTTTGCTCTCTATAAGAAATCATCAATAATTTCGAAAAGGAACCATATCAAAGTCTTGCATATATATTTTGTATGAAAAAAATAAATTCCGCCATCTTTAATTTTTTTCTCTTCATCAAGTAGACCTTCGAGTCCTGATCATCTTATTCCAAGAAACCACTCTTTCACCATTTATAGTCTCCGAGATAGACGCCGACGAAATTTGTATGGCCGCCATCTTGAATCCACCATTTTGAATTTTTTTTCAGCTCCCTGCCAATTGGATGAGGTTTCGAGTGACTTTTGTTTGAACACTCCCTACCTATCTTCGATATCCTGGCCGTCCTCCTTACTCGTCTCCGAAATCCTCAACCATCAGCTCTGTCCATATTTTTTCTCCAAATTAATTTTTGTCTTCTCTACGAAACCATTACAAATTTTGAAAAGGAACCGTATAAAGTCGTGCATATATTTTGTATGGAAAAAAATAAATTCCGCCATCTTGAATTTTTTTTCTATTCATTAAGTAGACCTTCGGGTCCTGATCATCTTTTTGCAAGGAACCACTCTTCCATCTTTTATAGTCTCCGAGAGAGACACCGACGAAATTTGTATGGCCGCCATCTTGAATCCGCCATTTTGGAGTTTTTTTTCGGCTCTCTGCCAACTGGATGAGGTTTCGAGTGACATTTGGTTGAACACCCTCCACCTATCTTCAATATCCTGACCATGCTCCTCATCCGTCTCCGAAATCCTCAATCATCAGCTCTCTCCATATTTTTTCTGTGAATGAATTTTTATCCTCCATACAAAATCAACATAAGTTTTGAGAAAGAACTATGTTTTAGTCTTGCACATATTTTGTATGGAAAAAATTTTATTCCACCATCTTGAATTTTTTTTCTATTCATTAAGTAGACCTTCGGCTCCTGATCATCTTTTGCCAAGAAACCACTCTTCCATCTTTTATAGTTTCCAAGATAGACACCGACGAAATTTGTATGGCCGCCATCTTGAATCCGCCATTTTGGAGTTTTTTTTCGGCTCTCTGCCAATTGGATGAGGTTTCGAGTGACATTTGGTCGAACACCGCCCACCTATCTTCGATATCCTGACCGTGCTCCTCACCCGTCTCCGAAATCCTCAACCATCAGCTCTCTCCATATTTTTCCTCCAAATTAATTTTTGTCCTCTATACGAAACCATCAGAAATTTGCAAAATAACCTTATTTAAGTCTTACGTATATTTTGTATGGACAAAAAATAAATTCCACCATCTTGAATTTTTTTTCTATTCATCAAGTAGACCTTCGGGTCCTGATCATCTTTTTCCAAGAAACCACTCTTCCATCTCTTATAGTCTCCGAGATAGACACCGACGAAATTTGTATGGCCGCCATCTTGAATCCGCCATTTTGAAGTTTTTTTTCGGCTCTCTGCCAATTGGATGAGGTTTCGAGTGACATTTGCTTGAACACCCCCCACCTATCTCCGATACCCTGGCCGGTGCTCCTCACCCGTCTCCGAAATCCTCAATCATCAGCTCTCTCCATATTTTTCCTCCGAATGAATTTTTGTCCTCTATACGAAACCGTGAGTGAAAAAAAAATTTTTCATACAAAATTTTACAGGAGAGGTGATCAATCAGTCAGTCAGTCAGTCAGTGAATCAGCACGAGTAGCTATATATATAGTAATTACGCGGCTAAGTAGATGACTAGGTTAGCTTAGCTTTTGTTAAATTATTAATGATTAAACGAACTTACCTGTACGTGAAGTTCTATCATAATTATACGAAGTGCTACGTCCGAAGAATTAGTAACGTCATGATATTATTAACACAATGTAGTACCGCATAGGTATCACCACTTCAGCACAGTAGTTTAGAGTTTTTTTTTTTTTTTTTTCTTTTACCCTCCCTACTGGACTACCTACACTCGCCTCATGGCCGCCGCTCCGCCGCTCTTCATTTAGTTTAGATGATTGCGATGTTTCCTCAACATTCTGGGTTATCAGGGCGGGCGGGTATTACTAATTCTTCGGACGTAGCACTTCGTATAATTATGATAGAACTTCACGTACAGGTAAGTTCGTTTAATCATTAATTATACTCGTGCTACGTCCTCGAATTAGTAACGTCATGATATTATTAACACAATGTAGATGTTGAGAGTACGTGGAGGGAACGTCGCAATAAATTTACAATATTGATGAAAGAATCAAATACTTATTTATTACAGTAACAAAAAGTATTAGGTACAAAGAGTAATCATCTAAAATTAGAACATTATATAAATGTGAATAATTTTAATCAAAGCGAACATAGTGTTCTAGCTAAGGCCGAGTTATCCTCATTATTGACTATCGGCCTGTTGTAAAACTTGGCAAAGGTAGCGGAACTGCCGCTCCACCCAGCGGTTTG
Organism: Hipparchia sbordonii; assembly: GCA_038048805.1. Taxonomy (NCBI): domain Eukaryota; kingdom Metazoa; phylum Arthropoda; class Insecta; order Lepidoptera; family Nymphalidae; genus Hipparchia; species Hipparchia sbordonii. The sequence continues at coordinate 4,261,613 of CM076111.1, read as the reverse complement.
TCTTATTATATCCAAATTGACCCCAAGCTTAAACGCCATAGATGTTGAGGCGTGCCGGGTGCTGTGGGAAGAAAACACGGAGACGTCAATTCCGCTATCCTTCAAGGTGGACTTAATCCACCGGCTTAGCGTTTGAGACGAAACACAATTATGAGGTTTTCGTATGCTTACAAATAATAGGTCAGACTTTCTTAAGGTTTTGGTTCTGTCCATGTATGCCATAAGCGTCTTTGCAGGGCATATTCCTGGGCGTTCCTTGAAGAAAGGTAAGAACAAAATAGGTTGTTTTGTACCCATTTTGGACGTTTTAATTAATTCGGTAATTTTTATAATTATTTGATCATTTGAAATAATTATTTGATCAGTTTTAATTTTAGACAGCGTTTGCACTCTGTGTGCTGTCTCAAGAGCAAGTAAAGTCGTGCATTTCTTTGAAAGTTGCTCTAGAGTCAGACTTTCATTAGGAAACAAAGAACCTAAATGATTTAAAACTGTATTTGTATCCCACGTACTATTATACCTAGGTAGTGGTGGTCTTAGCCTGTAAACGCCTTTACAAAATCTTGTAATTCTGTCATCGTCTGAAATATTTCCAACAATTAGGGAGAGAGCAGCTCTGTAACTATTGATAGTTCCATACTGACCACCATCATTAAATATCTTAGTGAGGAACTCAATGACTATTGGAATTGATGGTTCGTAAATGCTTACACAATTCTCCATACAAAAGGTATACCAACGTTTGAGGCAAACATTATACTGCTTAAGAGTGTTAGATGACCATGAAGCCATCATTATTTCTAAGGCAGAGATTGGCACGCATCGCTGTAGCAATGCAGTCCGGATAAGGTCCCTGCAACCAGGGTAATGTTGGTCCGGATGTTGTGATTGCTGGAACAAGGTATTACAACATCGTTAAAATTTAACTTTACTAAGTCTGACTTAAGCAGGCGCATAAATAGCGGGTACCATGGTTGAGTGGGCCAATAAGGTACAACCATTATACCTTCAGCTTTATCTGCTACGATTTTCCGCAAGGCCTTAAGTATAACAGCGCAAGGTGGAAATGCATAAAATAAAAATTGGGACCAGTCTAATGTGAAAGCGTCGATTGCGAAGGCATCAGGGTCCCTATGCCATGAGACGAATTTTTCACATTTAGTATTTATTCGAGTAGCAAATAAATCGATTTGTGGGGCTGGAAATTTTTCCATCAATTTTTGATAGCCAGAGCTCGTTAACTCCCATTCAACGTCAGGATGTGATTGACGAGATTCCCGATCAGCAATTACATTATCTGACGACCTAATATAGGAAGCTACTATAATAATCTTCTGAGACTCACACCACTGCCATATGTCTTTAGTGACCTTGTTCAAGTGAGGGTATTTAACGCCGCCCATGCGGTTAATATAGCTCACTGCAGTGGTGTTGTCAATCCTAAGCAATATTTGACAATTGTAAAAAGGTTTTGCAAATATTTTTAGTGCAAAGTAAGCCGCTAAAAGTTCGAGTTGATTGATATGTAGTAGCCCCTCACTATAAGACCAGCGACCACAAGCGGTTTGACCATCACAGGCTGCCCCCCACCCCGATTTTGAGGCGTCAGAGAATATCTCTAATACATAGCTGTCACTCCTGATTCTGTGAACTGAATGGTCAATAGCATTCAGCCACCAATTTAAATCTGGAAGTAACGACTGTGACACTGTCATAAGTGCTTCATAATCGTCGCAGGTACGCTGCAAGTTAAGAAACTTACAGCGTTCTAATTGTTTCGTATACAACCACCCGTACTCTATGGCAGGGCATGCAGAGACCAACAAACCTAATAACTTTGCAAACTTTCTTATTTTACAGCGTTGTAATTTCATGATGGTTTGAAGTTCTGATTTTATTCGGACTCGTTTTTGTGAGGGTAAGCTTAATTGCCATTTATGGGTGTCTATATTATAACCTAAATAATTGCAAGACTTTGAAGGTATCATGTTACTTTTTTCCCCATTAATAATGAAGCCCAAAGCCCTTAGTAAATTTTGAGTGGCCTCAATATTTTGCATACAGTCTTGGTAAGTATAACCAATTAAGCATAAATCATCCAAGTATATAGATGATATAAAACCACATGAACGTAATAACTTTACAACCGGCTTCATCAGTTTGGTAAACAAAAATGGCGCCGTACAGAGACCGAATGGCAGGACATTAAACTCATACATCTTATTGTCAATTATAAAACGAAGATATTTACGTGAGTTTGGATGAATCTTAATAAACAAATATGCATCCTTCAAATCTATATTTGCAATATAACACTCTTTGGATATAAGTTTAAGGACAGTACGAATGTCCTCTAACTTGAAGTGTTGTGTATTAATAAATTTATTAAGACTCTTTAAATTTAAGATGAATCTCATCTTGCCATTTGGTTTCGGTACTAAGAACACGCGTGATACAAATTGTCCAGGACATGGTTCACATTCAGATATAGCCCCGATTGTTAACAGATTCTTAAGAGTTTCTACGACATTATGTTTCTCTGCATCCGTAAAACTATTTAGTACGGGTAGGCAAGTTTGATGGACCGGTCTATCAAATTTTATTTGATAACCGTTTATCCAGGACAAGATAGTACGGTTGCGGGTTATCATAGACCATTGCTTATAAAATTGGGCAAGGCGCCCAGCGTAACGGACCGGGTCTACTGGCGGCGAGTCTGCTTGGGCCGCTGCGTGTAGCCTCGCGACGAGTTCCCGCGAGGCGGCACGTTCTGCGGGGCAGGCGGCTGGTGACGCGGCGGCGGGCCCGTCGGCTGCCTGCGAGTCGCGGCCCTCGCCTTCCAGTTTAAATTCTTGCTTGATGTTGAAGCTGATGTTGAAGCTTTAGGTTTCTTGGGAATTTCGGGTCTTAAGTCCGAGCTAGATTTTGAAACAGCCTTCGCTGTTTTAATGGTCTCCGACAAGTTGCTGCCGAATAAGAATTTGTCAATCTTGGTAGCAGATAACTGGTCCTTTAATTCGTTTTTAACCGAATAAAGTGCGAAGTTACGACGCGCTTCGGACTCGAAATGTTGAATGTCGCAAAAGATTCGACTAACTTCCATAAGATCTCTGATCAAATCGTTGTTCTTCTCGGTAGCACATAGCTGATCGGATATTATTTTCCCGAGCGAGGAAATACCGGCTGCTATCTGCTTCTGACGTGCTTCAATGGCCTTGTCCCTTTTGACGACCTGATCAGGAATCGTGGCCTTAATCTCAGCATTAAGCTGTGGTGCAGCTATATTTGTACAGTTCCCCGGAACTAAGAATTTCGTCAAAAGTTCCTTGCGAACATCCTTGTTTAAACCGCATGTCGCTACATGGGTAAATCTTGATGCCACCTCCTTATTGATGTCAGGCCCATATTCGACAACTACTGACGGATCTGCACCCAAAATATCAAGGATTTCGGTGTTAACAGCTGCGTCTTCATCATGAACACTCGATGCGATCGGTTCTCCCGATACGACATTTGGTTCATTACTTTCTGCTGGTGTCGGCTGTTCGAGAGGGATTGTATCATCCTGATCCCTAGGGATAGAAGTGGCTTCCTCACCTAAAACAAGGTAAAGTAGATAAGCCGATACAATTGTGGTTTACAAATGCGGCAAGACAGTCCTAACGACTACTCTGATGCAATTTGTAACAAACAAGGCCTTCTTACAGCCGTTAACGTTCAAATGCGGCGAAATAGTCCCACAGACTACTCTGATGCATTATAAAGTTCAAATGCGGCGAAATATTCCCAGAGAATATTCTGATGCATTTTTGTTAGATCACAGCGTATCATGTAAAGGTTCAAACTAGAACGAATGTGGCGAAAAAGTCCCGCAGACAGTTCTGATACATTCGTAAGTTTTTTCCTTTATCATTCAAATTGAAGGTAGGTAGGTACATACCATCAACAATCCCTTGTGGCGTGGCCGGCCTCGACGAATCCGACGATGAATCCGATGATTGGCTCGATGATGATGAAGAACTCAACGCGAGACCGTCACGATTTGTACGTCGTGACCGTTTCACTTCCTTTTCTAGTTTCCTTAATTTTTTCACTATAAATTCCAAACTACTTTCATTCGCACGTTTCGGCATAGTTACAGTAACGTTATAAATCTACCACGTGCGAAATACTTAACAAGTGAAGTGGTTGAGCACCAAAATGCGAATGAAGAGCGGCGGAGCGGCGGCCATGAGGCGAGTGTAGGTAGTCCAGTAGGGAGGGTAAAAGAAAAAAAAAAAAAAAAAAACTCTAAACTACTGTGCTGAAGTGGTGATACCTATGCGGTACTACATTGTGTTAATAATATCATGACGTTACTAATTCGAGGACGTAGCACGAGTATAATAATATGTACCTACTCGTATGTGCTCTAGTGGAAGTCTCAAATCATGTGGCCTTTTCCAAAAAATTAACTTCGTACGACAGAGGCTGAATAGAACATAAGTCCTATAGGTCATTTTTCAAATTAACATCAGCCATGCATATCCAAAGTGGACATTTAAGGTAAGTAAGTACCTACCTAGGTACAAGTATGAAAATGTCAAATCTCAGTTTTCCAAAAAATTAATTTCCATATTTTTTAAAGTACTAAGTAGGTACTTTCAGTGAAAAAATTCCGTATAACGTTTATATTCATAATTCATATTAACTTATAAAGATTCATTATTTCCAAATAGGTATCGATTTTAAGTAACATTTTTCAGTTTTTATAAAATCATCAAATTAAAAGTTACCCAATTGAATTGAAATGTAATAATTGGAAGGATTACGTAAAAGTTAGGTTAATTGGATTTTACTAAAAATTGTTAAACATTATTTTCCGATTTTCGATCGATTGAATTAATTATCGTCTACAAAGTTTCAACGGGGCTCGGAAAATGTTCGGTAATCTTGGAACTTGTGTAAAATTCATAAAAACTTTAAGCTGCGAGGAACAAAACTTGTAATAGGTTTAAACAAAAAGTTAGCTATTAAGTACTTTTTTGCAGAATAAATTTCTTATCGACTGACACATTAAAAATTTATTTAATATAATTTAGCGATTATAAACATAATGATATACTTAATTTAGTTCTTAATTCAAAATAGCAAGATAAATAAGACTAAAAATCAAAAGAAAAGGATATGATGCAAATAAGATAGTCACGTTTTAAAAAACCCAAAGGAAACTCAATCATAATATTATAGCTAACTAAACGATAAGGTAAGTACTAGGTATAATACCCAAAATTTGACTAGGTTTTAAATTCTATATAAATATGTTCCGCTGCAACAAAAAAAAGGGGTGAAAAGCAATATTTTGTTGGAAAACAGCGTTGTTTTGCGGAAACTCCATCGATGTAAACATTTTTTAATCTACAATACAAACGGTGTCGGTTACACTTAGCTCACCTCCGAGTAAAAATGGTCTACACGAGTTTGTTAAGACAACATGGCAACAATTGCCCTGTTTACACCACGCGACTTCTGTTTCTGTACGACTTTGTCAAATAGCTAGCTTTTGCCCGCGGCTTTGCTCACGTAAAGTTAGATTTTTTAAAACCCCTATTTTAACTCCATTAGGGTTGAATTTTCAACAATCCTTTGCTGATGGGTTGCTGATGACGAAAAGCAAAAGCTTCTGCTGATGTTTACCTACTAGTATTTTTGTAATCCCTTCTTCTCCTCTTTTTTATATCTCTCACAAAAGATGGTGGAACATTTTTCACCACCTGCCCTGGTAGCATAGGCGGGAGAAATTTTATCCCCGGGAAAAGGATAAAACGTTTATCCCCTCGCTTCACTTTATCCACCCGTCGAGCATGGGCACAGCGGTGGAAATAACACTCAGTGGATCACGCAAAATCACGGGCGAATTGACGCCTACTTGCGGAAAAGATTCCCAGGAAACGAACACTCAGTGGATATACTTATAGAAATATACATCGCCTTCTCCTCTATCGCCTTGCTTTAGCATTAGGAAAAAGATAATTTTATCCCCTGTCAGTGGATAAAGTCGGGGGATAAAACTTTTATCTCCTTCCCATGCTACCAGTGCTGGTGGTAATTTATAACACCATAATAACATAATGAAATGAAAGACTATTTAGCACGATGAAATCAATGTCGTGTTACTAAATGCATTTTGTCGCATATTGTAAAAATGTTCAAATGAGTCAATATTTTCTTGAGCATTCTTTAGAATGTCAAAATATTTAAACTGGCATTGATAAAAGAATCGACGACGGGAGGTGGGAACCATAATGGGTAATTTAGAGCGATCGATACTTCACTTTCATACCTTTCGTCAGCGATTGATAAATAAGCATTCGCTGCCTTTCGTACATATTTGTATGAAATAATGTAGATTGAACCAGGTACCTACCTATTCTTGTAACATAGTAGATTCAAATATCGAAAATTCACATAAAGCAGGATTCGTTCACGTGGATTAAAGTTTTTTAATTACCGTGGGAATTTCCCGGGCTAAAAAGAAGCCTATATGTTATTCCAGATTATAATCTATCTCTGTGCCTTTCAGCCAAATCGATTGTCGTTGCGGCGTGATTGAGTAACAAACATCCAACATAGTACATACATTCACACTTTCGCATTTATAATAAGTGTTAATATAATTTGCATGTTATTAATTCATTTCTTTTCAATCCATTACCGGCCCATAACTGGGTATAGGTCTCATCTGAAATAGAAGGGTTGCGAAATATTATGACCATAACTAAAATTGAATTTTTTTTTCGTGTAGGGAATAACAGAGGCCTTTAATGAGTTGTCTGACTCTTAATCTATGTGTGTGATATAAATTGTACCTACTATATTTTGCGGAATTAATAAGATATTGTATTTTAATAATTACATATAACTCTTCGTACAAAGTACGACTATACAATTCAAACACTTGTGAAAACAAACTAAACAGCTCGAATCTTAGACGTTTACACAGTGTTTTAATTAAAATTATTTAAAATATAATCGCTTTACAGCCGAGAGTTCGGAACGAGGGAAGTTGGAAATTTCTGGAACGGAGGGTAGGTATAAGACAAAATAATAAAATATTAATAAAGGCCCCGGAGACGGTGGAAAAGTTTCATTCGAGACAAATATTTGTGTTTTAAATAAGGCGCGGAACGATACGATGGGGTTAGGTAGCAGGAGCTATTCGGACTAACCCGTCGCCTGGCTACACGGAAACTTTTAATTTTCATGTTAAAACGGGATATTATTAACGAACTTCTCGTTTTACCTAGTTTGATTATTTTACTTTCAGTTTTCCAGCTTTATAATTTTAGCTCTATAACTTGGATCTTGGAATTATTATTCCTATGTCAACAAAGATACACTAATAAACACCTAAAGACACACAACTTTCTTAATTTTAGAAGAAAAAGAATAATTTTGGATTGAAATAAAATAAATATAGGCGTCAAATGTTTTTCATTTATTTATTTAAATATAACTAATTATTGTTTTAATTCATATACGATACACGATTCCATTTTTATAGACATACAAGCATCTCGAAAGTTAGGTACATCTCCCAAACAGAAAGACATGGTTTTTTAACTACAAAGTGAAATTTCCTAGCGGGAAAACCGACTAACTACAATAAAAACCTAACATTGAAAGCTATTAAAACCGAGTGCCTAGTGTAATGAAATATTAAAATAGTTGGTAGACGGTTTCCAAAGGCCCCCCGGCGGCTGAAAACAAATCAAATAGAGTGGGCCAACTTGTTAAAATTCTCTCACTACGCTTTCGACTCGATTGTTACAGTTTACCGCTAGTGTAAACCTATTCGACACGCGACTGCATAGAAAAATAGAAATGGCGTAATTTCTAAAACTAATTCATTTGATAAAACATTTTTTTTTAAAGAATATCAGCCAAGCTGAACTTGACTGATGTTCTTCTCCCCCCTCCAAATAAGTGAAAACTTGTGTTAGGAGTAGGTACGATAATAGTGCAACGTGTGGGATTCAAACCTGCGACCTTTCGGTTTTCAGTCCGCATCTTTAACCGTTGGGCTATTGAAGCTTTTTGAAAATTTGATTTGATTGCATCGATTAGTCAACATTAATGTCAATGTGAAGCTAGTTTTTGAACATAATAAACGAGACAAATGAAAAAGTTTTCTGCGCAAATCACTCAAGGTCATATGAAATTTCACAACTTGATTGAGAGTTAAAAAGTCCTTGAATAGAAAAAAAAAAAACATGAAATTAAGTTAGTTAAATTAACATGTATTTTATAAATACCTACACAAGCCTATAATATAATTATTTAGGCACTCGTGTCAATTTTGTTGAAAACTATAAACTAAATTAATTTGGCAAGTTTCAAAGTAGTGCTAACCTTTTCACAAATGTTCCAGAAAAGGATAGCATCGCAATTAGAACCTTCAATAAACTTTAATTTTGAGAGTGTGAATTACGGAATTAGCACCAGTGTCCATTAAAATCACAAATTAACACTGCGGAGACAAACGCACAGTCAAATAAAGAAAATTCGGCAAAGGGGCTCCCCTGCATAGGGCTGTCAATAAGCATAGTACGACAGGATATAAAATCAAATTTTTAAAAAAATAGCACGACTTAAAGCTATCTGATGGCCATATCTAAAACAAAATTTATTCTATTACGTACCTACTTAATGTAGAAATTTATAAAACCAGTAGTTTTCAGGAAAAAGATAAAATAAAAAATTTGCAAACACGCAACATCTTACACTAAACGAATTGAATACCGTCCTCTCTTTTCCATCGTTAAAAAAGGAAATTAAGAAAAAGTTAAAAAAAGAAAATGAAATACGTTTGAGAATCAGATGTAGTCTAGTAAATAAATAAAATAAATGTGATTTTTTTTGCACATATATTTATTTATTCAATTACATATATGTCTTAAATCTAACCTAATGTCAAATAAGTAACGTCACATTCACATTGTGAAATTGTATTATGACACTATTATAGTATAGTTGTGTTGTGTGAGCATGCTCTGACTTAGCTCGGACTTGAGACAGAGTTAAAACGAGACACAAAAATGCTCTGACATAAATCTGTCTCGTTTTAACTCTGACTTGAGTCTGAGCAGAGTGAGAGTGCGGTCTATAGATTTCATCTTTATCGCGCGACTGGCAACCCTATTCCTGCCCCTAGTATTTGCTCTAAAACTATCGCGGGCTGATTGATACGGGCCGCAACAATGCGTGTTTGCTTTCAATTACTAGCTCTGTACTGAATGGAGGTGAGGAAAAATCCTCATCCCAGGACGCCCCTAAACCTCATGAGGTCTTTGTGTAAGATTTCATCTACCTTATAGAAGTCAAGTTATTAGATAATTTTAAATTTATTTTTAGTATTTGTTTTTATAGCGGTAACAGAAATACACGTTCTGTGAAAATTTCAACTACCTATCTACCTATTACGGATCATAAGATACGGCCCGCTGACATACAAACGGACGGCTAGACGGATAGACAGACGGATGAAGGTTTGAATAATTTTAATAAAGGAAAATGTGTTTTTGCATATTTCTACTGGATAAGAACTTCATTTTAGCTGACACTTTTTCAATTAGTTAGGGGCTGCTTATCTTCAGCACTATTGATCGATGGGGAAAAATTAAAACATCATGCATTAAATAAAATATTGCACTAACGAACAATGCCACAACAACGAAATGAGCAAATTATTTTAAATTTGGAACGCTTCCACCCTCATTATCGTGTTCCCGTTGAAATTAGTGATGGTAGGTGTGGCCCTCGAAGGTCCGCGTGGCACGCGCGTGGCGTAAACACGGCCGCGTGCGCACGCACTGTGCCGCGATATTAAAAGAATATGGTAATAACGTGGCGCGGTGGCCTGGCGTGTGGCATACGTGCCACAGTGTTGGCCGCGAGAGATTGAAGCACTTAATGTCACTGATACGTAGATTTGTTTTGTTGAGCGAAAAATAATACGAGATGCGACTCGCGGCGTTATGTTTATGTGGACTGTATTCGCCTGTCTAATCTCATCTTCCTCTCGATGCATCATATTCCTCATTTTTCCATTAATCATATAATGGTAAGGATTGGTTTGAAATAATAACAAATGTAAAATACTAGGAATAACCAGCTCTCTGAGGTAAAGAGGACCTGAAAAGACCAAAGTCGTTCATCCACCCAGTTAACGACTTGGGTGAATGTTGCTTACTCAGTATAATCGACTGGTATGCACTGCCCCAGCTAGGGCACTCGTCGCTTGCTTTCAAAGTTCAATAAACTTTTAACTTGTAATTGGCGCCCAACATGGGGCTAAAACACTTATGCCCGATTTTACTAGTGGTGCGTGAACAATTCCCTGAGTTAGGATCTTGTGGCATAAGATGGTACCTAAATCTAAACATGATCTGTAGTGATTCAATGACCCATTTCCCTCTCAGGATCGTAGCGTTCCTTATTGCCGAGGCCGTGACTTCTTTTCGTTATTTATTTAATGATAGGATTTTTTGGGACATTAGTGCGTTTTTCCAGATCCTTCCGTAAAGTATCCCTTAATCCTTGATAAAAAATTTAAATATCACCAAAAACGGTAATTAATTACAAAATTTTGGTAGATTCAAATGAATTGTCGGAACTTCGCCAAAACTTAGACGCGTTTAATCAGACACTTGGCAGTGTAATTGTAATCTGCGCATCGGCGCTGTAAAGTTGGTTTCTTGGCAAGTTTAGGGTCGTCCTAATCCCGCGGGCACGGGGGCCGGCACGGGCCCGCTATCGCTCCCCGGCAGACGCGCTCCGTCTTCGCATTTACCATTTACCCACTTCCAAATACATAATAATACATCAAATGTTAAGATGTAAAGGGGAACGTGAAGGGAAAACCACGGACATCCCTTCTCGGAAATTATCTTAAGGCATCAAAAACTTACCTACTGATGCTTAATGGAAAATGGTAAAAAGCATGGAAGTATGGATTGTTTGACGAGATAAAATTGATTGAAAATTGAACATAGTGAAGCTTTAAGAATTTTGAATACTACCTACCTGAAGCGATTCCCTAAACCTAGTACTAGTTCTGGAACCCTAGTACCGGAGCAGACCCGAGGCAATAGTTTTGGCCGATGGTTGTCAGGAGCTTGATTTATCGCACTTGTTATCGAGTTTAACAAGTCACTAACTCTCTCTACCTGGGGAAAAACTGCAACATTATGTAGTAACAGTGAAATATAGGAAGTAATTCTTTTTGTAGGTAGGTGCGATTTAAACAATAATTATATTCAATTGTCAGTCAGTCACTTTAACGGTGAAGGAAGGAAAACATCGAGAGAAAACCAGAGAGTTCACCGAAATGTTCTCATAGGTGTGTGAAGACTGCCAGTTCGCACTTGGTCAGCGTGATGGACTGTAGCTTAAAGCCTGGGTTGAGATGATGAGACTAAAATACGCTTATATGGACAGTATATCCATATAAGCGTATGGATATACTGTCCATGTAAGCGTGGTACAGTGCTTACCATGTATCTACCTATATCTATTACAATTACCTAGTATCAGAAATGATTTAACTGCAGCGTAGCGTTGTTTCAACCTGTTTTGTAGTAACACTGTATAGCTAGTAATTACTACCCATAACCTACATTATAATGGCTGCACAATACTGGCAATGTATGTAATATTGGGTAACTAAGCTATACCTAAACAGTTGTATGGAGACTGCTTTATGATTACTATGAATGTTATCAAAGCATCTATGAAGCCACAAACCTTCTATGACAGAGATAATGCAACGGGTTGTTTCGAATCAGCGACTTTACGGCTTTCAGTCCACGCCTTGTACCGATGCACTATTGAGTTTAAAATAGATAAATGTTAAATAATTATGACGTGCGAGTGGACTAAGGTTTTTATTCTTGCGGGAACTCTCCGGGATAAAATGTAGCTCATGTGTTAATCCTGGGTATGACTTATGAGCTACGTGTATTCCAAATTTCAGCCAAATTGGTTATTTCGTTGAGGCGTGAAGCAGTAACAAACATCCATCCAACCATCCTCACAAACTTACGCATTTTATAAAATTAGTGAAATTTTTCTGGTGGAAAGCTTGGTCGTGGCTAGTTACCACCCTACCGTCAAAGACGAACATGATGGCGTGTAGAAACCGATAAGGGGTATGGGTTGAATGTACAGCGCCATACCCCTTCCAAGTTAGCCCGCTACCATCATAGAATGCATCGTCACTTACGATCAGGATCTTGTCATGAAATAAAATGAAATAAATTAAATTAAAAAGATAATAAATTTGTCACTTAAACAAATTGTAAGTGATTAAGGCTTGACCAGAGCAGGGGTTTCAATAATTACAATGTTACAATGAGCAATAAATATAGAATTGAATTGAAACGTTCACACCGTCACCGTTGACATGCCCCTCGCGACGCAGGCGTCTATTCAGTTACACAAATTGGTGCTGGGGTTCAAACCCACACTTAATACGCAACACATGTTTCATGATTAATAGTAATACTTACCTACTAATTGACCATGCTTTTATATTGTTAACTAGTTGATGCCCGCGACTTCGTTCGCGTGGATTGAGGCCTTTTCATTCACGCGGGAACTCTCTTATTTCCCGGGATATAAGGTAGCCTATGTGTTATTCCTGACTATAATCTATCACTGTGCCTTACAGCCAAATCGGTTCAGTCGTTGCGGCGTGATTGAGTTACAAACATACAAACTTTCGCATTTATAATATTAACTAATTAATAGGATAGTTTCCTGCAACTTCGTCCATGCAGAATTGCGTATTCGACTGTTGCCAAAATGTAGGTACATCCTACGAATAAATAGTAAGTCAGGAATTCTAATTCAGAACAAATTCCACACAAAAAGTGGCCCTACTTCAAACCAAAACGTCGTATGATTCAAAATTTTAATTTAATTTTGGAACGAAGTTCCTTATCGCGCGTTGTGAAAGGGGGCTAGACGGAAAAAATTCTTACGAAAAGTTGTCACGACACTTTTTGCTATAGTAAGCTATTGTAAGCTGTGCGGCGTCGCAAGTTTCTCTGTCTGTCTCTCTCTCTCTCTTATAGAAAGCAAGCCAGATATTTTCATTTCTATTTCGCATTGAACTTCGTTCCATCCGGGTGTCCCTTGACACATCTCAAGTTTTTTTTTTTAAATTAAATAATTTGAAAAATTAAAGGGGCCCTTAAATTTTGTTAAAGCAGCAACACACATTGTCTAAAAATTTCAACCTCCTCCACCTATTACGGATCATAAAATACAGCCCACTGATAGACAGACGGACGGACGGACGGTCGGACGGACAGCGGAGGCTTAGTAATAGGGTCCCTTTGGGTACGGAACCCTAAAAGAAACAAAAGAAATTCTGAAGATGAGAAGACGGAGGCGTATCGCTTATTATTTATGTATCCCCCTTGCGCAGTAAAAACGGGTTAATTTGTGTAATAAAACAGGGCAGGGTGAAATTAAACGCTATCTTCGGGCCGCGGATGTCGCGAGCGCCGCTGTGTAAATACTTAAACTTTAATGAATTTTTCCTTTTATTAATATCGCCTTCCATTTAATGAAATGTTTGTTAATTTTTATTACGCAATATCAAGCTACAGGTGGGTAAAGGACCATGCAAAAAATTGTATGGGCACTGTCCCCACCCAGCAATAAACTAGTGTCACGTCCCATAAAAAGACTAATAATCATTTTCAATCCAAAATTTCATGAGGTTTTTAAAAAAAACAAAAGAACTAGGTATTTAATAATCTGATTATTTTGTTTTTTTAAATAAAAATGAATACTTATTTGTTATTTAAAAATAATATTCTAAAACAATAGTACAACGTACACTTTATTTAATACCTCGCAAGGAATTTATTCCTATACACTTACGCTGCACGCTGCAGTACGCGCGCGCACCACAAGCAACGAAAGGACGGGAGGTGGTCAGGGAGAGCGTAACGTAAAATAATTCTTATCCGAGCGTAAAGATATTTTGACAAATTTTCAATACAAAAACTGTCAGAATGCCCAATTTATTCCTCGGTTAAGCGTCACTCGACGTGGGTGAAATTGGCACTAATTAGTATTGTAGGTACATACCTCAAAGGCTCAAACCAGACATTACGTACAATTGTCTCTTCGAAACGCTTTTACATGACCAATCAGCATTTAAGATACTAATGCCTGACTAGGTGCTTTCCGCACCCATATGTACCTACGTACATACGTCCATACATACATCCATACTACTCTACCTACTCCAAGCTACTTGGAAATTCGAATTTCCGAAATCAAACACGCCTCAGAAATCAAAGGCGACCGCTAGCTTCGTGTACTAAATACTATATCTATATGAAGATACATCTCAAATTATTTATTATACTAACTTTTGCCTGTAACTTCGTCAGATTTTGTTTTTAAAATCCCGCGGGAACTCTTTGATTTTCCGGGATAAAAACTATAAAAGCCTATGCCACTCTCCGGTCCTCAACTACATCATACCCATGCAAAAAATCACATCGATCCGTAGCGTTATTGAAGGAATAACCAACAAACACACTTACTTTCGCATATATTAATAAGCATAAGAATCGAGGATAGATTAATTTCATCCCTGATTTTCTTCGGTGGGTACTTACATGGTCTACTCTACTCGCACGGTACTAAATCTCTACAATCAAACAAATAATAATTTGATAGAGGTTTATTTATTTTTTATGGTCCACCAAATTCGCAGAATTGGGGGTGTATTTAATGAGATGCGGTGTAAACACCCTCATTCCTTGGGGAGTTGCCGGTCTTTGGGTGTTTTTTGATTCGACGCGGGTATTTGTCGAGAGCGCAAGTTTATTGCAATTTGTTAGCAGTAAGGGGTGAGCGACGTCGAGCGTTGCTTTAAGCAGTAAGCGTAAGTATGTTATGTTTTAATATATGTTATGTTCTTCATGTTTTCATCCTTAGGTGGGAAACAATTTGTCTTACTTGACTACAATGCAAAATTATAGGCAGGTACAGCTAACTACAGACGCATACCTGCACGTTCAACCATTAAAATTAGGTAGCCTTCAATTTAAACATGAGTCCCACACAACACTATTTTTATAAAAAACCGGGTCTGGGGATAATATTGTATATTCATTACAGACAAAAGAAAGGGTTTATTTCAGGAAATTACTAACAAATATAACACTTTTTAAAGCTGTAATTATAGTAGGTATCCCATACAACTTTATATATCTACTTAGTATCTACGACTCAAGCGTTTAGAATTAGATGAATATGCTAAATATTACGCCTTCCTGATCCATAAGTAGTTACCTAAGCTTAGCGATTAAGTAGGTACCTAAGCGATTTAATTATTTTGAACAAGTTGATGCCCGCGATTATATTCGGGTGGATTAAGGTTTTTTATGTCCCGTGGGAACTCTTATTTTCCGGGATAAAATATTTCCTATGTGTTATTCCAGACTATTATCTATCTCTGTGCCAATTTCAGCCAAATCGGTTCAGTCGTTGCGACGTGACTGAGTAACATCCATCCATCCATATGTATGGATGTCCAAACTTTCGCATTTATAATATTAATAGGATGAGATTGAGATTCAAGGTGAGATTTAGTTTTAGGACATTCTTTCATTGTACATATTATAAATGGCTTCGAATAACATAATATTATCAAACAACTGCACCAATTCATCACAAAGATTTCTATTCAAAACAAACAATGCACGCCTCGCTCGTTATCACAACAGTTTGGACATGCAGGCTCGGTACGACCTTAAGTCCTGGGCAAACAAAGAGCGGCGTTATACGACAGCGTTAAGCAAAGGTTTCAGCATCACTGACAAAAAAGAAAATTATCTTCTCCATAGGGAGAAGATAATTTTATCTCTTGTCAATGATGTTAGCATAGGCTAAAGCATGGTGACAGGGGAAAAAGAGGGGGATATTATTTCCACGGTTTTGCCCATGCTCCACGGGTTGATAAAACGGAGCGAGGGGATAAACATTTTATACTTTCATTTCAGTGGATAATATCTTTGCCCATGCTCACCCTGCTGTGGGTAATGTTCTGGCCGAATTTCTGCCAAAGCGTAGCTAACTACACGAGGGTAGTTTTGTGGACAACGCAGGGGGCTTTAGTTTGTTTTTTGGGGCATGTACACAGCTATCTTGCTGACTCCATGCTATTACTGAAAGCAGGACCGAATGTCCAATGATCCGCAGTTAAATAAACTCCAAATCAACGAGGCTATCGCAGGTTCTTCAGTTAGAATGTCCTTTTTAGTCACGCGCCCCATCTACTGATTTAACATTCGATAATTACTTAAATTTTCTTTTTTTTCACTGTTAAGTAAAAGTTATCTTCTGTTTTATTCCAAACGCTTATTCCTAGTAGGTATCATCTGCAAACTCTACGAGTCTGAGTTGCTACGCCAGAACACACAAGCGCTACGCGTTTTGTCTGTCAAAACCTTAATGTCTGTCAGGACGAAATTTTTTAAATATTCACTAGGAATGTTTATGCAGGTGTGAAGCCGCCCTAAATACCGGCCAGAGTGGCGCTACCGCTACCTTAAGCGACAATACTCGGTATAAAGTGCTATTGTGCTTTATTATTATTTTAGAGTTAGATACGTACATTTTCTTATACTTACCTATTAGAAATACACTATGAAAAAGTTTATTTCAATAAAAATCTTTCCACTTCTATTTCTTCTTGCATTCTCCTTTCCCTATTGTCTCTATTTCTAATAATTCAGTAGCTACCTTGAACCTAATTCCCTTTTTGTAGAAGATAAGAGGCATAAATAGGTAGGTACTCTTATGTATATTATGATTTTTCAGCAGCTAGCCAAATCACGTACTTGCCTGAAAAGGTTTGTATGTATAAGATGTTAACGCGTGTTTAAACAAAAGGCGAACTATTGGGGACGCAGCATATATTTTGGTGGTGCAAATTTATGTATCGAGAGCTTACGCCGTTGCGCACGCTTGCCCCGAGATCGTATTTGCTCGCTAGAACAACCCAAGCAGTAGAGCTAACATGCGCGCTACGAGAAAATATTGTTTAAAAGTTTACTCATTAATCTCTATAGAGACTCACATAGAGATTACAAGATGCTTTCGCACGGTATTTCCATCGATAATGCTATGAGAGATGTGTCGTGTGCTTAGGCTTGGGTGTGTAGATGCTAATTCCTTCATAGCTTTGCGTTAAATGTAATGTGTGTTGATCAAAATTAGATGTTTATTACGACACAGTACATAATACGTGACTGTAAGTGGCATTCAATATTATTTTAAATGAACAAAGCTTGTTGTAAGGAAAATTCAAAATTTGCATATACAAAGCCAATTATAGAAAGATGAAGGGAGTTTACATATAAAACTAAAAAAGACGTGTGGCACTCGGGGACTGCCGCGGTAAAGCTATTGCATAGCATTTTTTATCAACGTCATCTAGCGGCTCACCGCTACATGGCGTTGATAAAAAATGCGCCATCTAGCGGCTCACCGTAGAGGAGTCCCGTGTCAGGTTATTTTCGTTTCGGAATTTCTGGATTCGGTCTCCACGCTGGCCCGCGATATAAGCTATGCAATAGCTTAAAATTAATAAGTTTGATTTTGGTCTCTAATTTATTAGTGTGTTGGTTTGTCCTTCAATCATGTTGCAACACAACTTGACTTTTTGCGTGGGTAGGTATAGCTGAGGACCTGGAGAGTGATATAGGCAGGCTACTTTTTATCCCTCAAAATCAAAGACTTCAAAAACTAAATCCACGCGGACTAAGTCGTGGGCATCAGCTAGTCCTTTATAAAACCTTTGTAATAAAGTAATAGATATCTACTTATCAACCTATAGGTACCTACTATCTACTATCTATCTAATGTTATGCGAATTCACGTCACACAACGATACGGTCTGCGCCGGTGTTTGTCCGCGACTGTCGGCCGTCGGGCACACGCAACCTGGAAATGCAAACATGCCTCGGATTTTCCATCCATAAATACCATTCGGTGCTCCAGTTTTCGATGGCTTTAGAATGCCCTACTGTAGACTATAATGGCACAAAATGGACGGATATTTTTGGTTGCTTACCGCTTACGCCCAGTTTCTAGACTCGCCTGTAATCTGTAGCGCATTCTTCTTCATTGTCGAGTCGAGATAGACCTTTTGACAAATAACAAAGGTAGGGGTATCAATAGATTAAAGAAAGGTTGAATATAGGAACTAGATGTTAGTGCATACAAATACGCTGTTGTACATTTTTCAGTACTAGCCCGGAGTTAGGAAGTCGGTGGTGAGTCACCCCCGTGCCTCGGAGAGCATGTACCTAAAGACGTCGGTCCTGCGCCTGATCTCTTTCCGATCGTGTCGGATTTTCCGTCCCATCGGGCTATGAGAGTGAGGGAATAGAGAGTGCACCTGTGTTTGCGCACACACTTGAGCACTATAGTGCATATCTCCCGCAGATGGGTAACCTCTGTGGAGATTGGCCGCCGTGGCCGGATTTGGTCGGGAGGACATTATTATTACCTAACTTATCTATTGTACATTAATTTTAATCCCTGACTAATAAAGAGAGGTATTAAAAATTTGGCGTGTGTATATGGCGAGGGTGTGTATATCCAGAGCCTCCCAACGACTAGCTTGAGAAGTTGAGACTCATCCGTCCATTAGTTTGTGGTCTTCTAACGCTGTGTTTTCCGGGGATTGCACCTTAGGTTAGGTTCTCTGAAGTCTGAACTAATGTGACTCTATAATTGCTACTTCAGCGTAGCGACTCGAACCAAAGTAGTGTAAAATACGTAATCCGCTCTTATAATATTATAATCTAAATCAATAGGCTACTTCATTACTTACCTATATTAGGTACAATTTCAATGTATGTATACGTAAAAACTAAAGGTATACCATAGGTTTCCAATTTTCAATAGGTAGGTTTTTTGAAGGTAAACGTTATAATATTAGGCAATATTTATTTTAAAAGAAGGTCTAAGGTTTGATGATGAATAGATGAAAGCGTTGGCTAATGTATTTCTAATGTTTTACGTTAACATTCCACTATGTTTGTAAATACATTTGTGGCGATTCGATAATATCGGAATGATGTCAAAAAAAATCTGTCAATAGTATTGATTTATTGTGTCGCCCTAGTTTTCTATCTTCTATTCATGATCGAAAACCTTCTATTTAACAAATAAATATTATAATCCTTACTAATATTATAAATGCGAAAGTGTGTTTGTTTGTTGGTTTTGCCTTTAATCACGCTGCAACAAAGATTCGGATCGACGTATAGTTGAGGACCTGGAGAGTGACATAGGCTGCATTTTGTCCAGGAAAATCAAAGAGTTCTCGCGAGATTTAAAAAACGAAATCCACGTGAACGTAGTCGCGGGCATTAGCTATTAAAATAATAATAACAAGCAACAATAATGCAAGCAATAATAGTTGTTTCGAAAAAACCTAAGCACTGGTAGGTTTTCTGCTTGACTTTGAGAATTATTGGAATCTTATCCCTTACTGGTACTGTCAGAGAACAGGGCCCCAAGTCTACTATTTTACATGTCATTGTCATTGAACCGCAATACAATTACAATTCAATTATCATTGGTCCAAAATTTCGTAGTCTACTAAATTCACAATGGTCGTTCGATTTCTTATGATTGGATTGTAATTCAATGATACCTCGGTATTGCCATTAGCTTAAAAAGCGTTTTCCGAAATGAGTTTCAAAAAAACTACATATTAAAAACGTTTATTTAAGCTAGATTCAAAGCTAGATGTGTCAGTGGCAAACCATCGGAAAACAATTGTGACGCCATTGAATTAGTAGACTACCAAAATTGCTAAAAGTAGCAATTGGAATGTCATTGAAAGACAATTGAACTACAATTGCAATAGCAGACTTGGGCCCCAGTAGTACGTGACTAGGTAGGTACCAAGTCCACGTACTTAGTTTTATTACTTTATTTCGCCCGTGGAGTCTAGACATCCCGTAGCATCGCCTCAGTAGACTTTTTTCATTAAACTTGATGGCATATCGCGGAGCTCTCCTTTATAAGAAGCCTCGTTTCATCTCGTGAAATTAAGTTTCAAATATTAAATTCACTTTATGGAAGAGATACCCTTCTGAGACGCTTCTTATATAAAATATACGTAGTGTAGTAAATGTCCGGAGTATAATTTAATTTGTCGGGGCTTTGAGTTTTATTTCCTGGCTTTTATACGGACTTACTCCAAGCGAGCGAAGACGCGGACAGAACCTAGATAATAAAAGTATTGCACGCGCCTTCTTATGCGTGGAGTTAGATTTTAAAAATTCCGCGAAAATCCTCTGTTTTTCCAGGATATTAAATAGGCATATTCACTCTCCAAGGACTCAACTATTCCCAAGCAAAAAAGCACATCTATCCGTTGCTTCATTGCTGCGTGATTGAAGGGCAAACCAACAAACAAACGCACTTTCGCTTTCCTAGTAAATATAAGTAAAGCTCAACACGAATATTTTTTTTTATTTTTTTTTTGCGAGCTAATGAGCAAGCGGGTCACCTGATTTTAAGTGATTACCACCGCCATATGAACATTTGTAGCACCTGAGGCACCACCAATGCGTTGCCGGCTTTTTAGGAATTTGTTGGTTCGCCCAGCGAATGAATATGTTCGCCCCTTGAATAACCCCATGTTGTAATTTAGTGGAAACATCGTCGCAGGAAGTTGGTTCCACAGTCTCAAAGTACGAGTAGGTAAGTAAGTATTTGGTGATATTGGTGTTATCTAAGTGCAAAGCTTGTGTCAGAAGTGATTACAACCACAATAATGCAACATTTCGGATTTGAACCATCCACTTACTGCGCTATTGAGGTTTTAGTTGATTTTCCTTGAGTATCAGACATTCAGAACGTCACGTAAGCCTTCTATGAAGCTAGTATCGAAATGAAATTGCAATTAATCTGTTACTCTTTGTTATAAAAGATAGCGTTAAATAAAGAATCAGTGCAATAAAACAATAAACAATTAGGAGGCTAAGGCCACCCTCGCATTGTGCCGACGCAACGAAATCACCAGCTCGCGAAATAGCGGGGGATTATCTTCTATTAGCAGGCGTAGCGTGCGTGACTGGAGGGGCGGGGAATGCTGTATGAATTCATTTTTACGTTTGGTGCCTATAAAATAGGCTTTCTTGCTCCATTAGTAAAGGAGGGCTCCGTACTTCTAAGTTCAAAGGACTGTACTAGTTCGGACTTCTAGTACTATTAGTACAGTTGTTCCAAGTCAAGTCACATTTTACAGACTAAACTTCGAACAAAAATATTTCTATGAAGGGAACACACAGGGAACCCTGTCAATGTAATGTTTCCTGTTCGTTCCGAGCCGATCGAACAAAGTACTAAAAGACCGATGTAATAGGTATTAACTTTGAGAATATTAAGCATACGGAATAGTTTGTTATTTTTAGTAGTATCTAGTAGTAGTAGAGTTATTGCAGTTTTCGTAGGAACACAGCGATCCTGTTACTACGAAGACTTATGCTGAGACCTATAGAGCGTGCGCTGACTCAGATAGAGATTAAAACGAGACACAAATATGCTCTGACATAAATCTGTCTCGTTTTAACTCTGTCTTGATTCTGAGCTGAGTGAGAGTGCGGTCTACAGATTTCAGCCTTAGCGAACTTGAAAAATTAGGCACGTATAAGTAGGTAGGTACCTATAATATGTTAGCTTCTTTTTATTAAAGCCTTTATCGGTTTTACGCTGAAAGCTAAAAGCTTCCCATATCATGGACCTAGGATATAAACCTGGAATAGTTTTTGCAAAGGCTTTGCTGGAAGCTCTACAAAATGATCTTTCACATTGCATCTGCGTTGACAATAGGGAACTGTCGGTCCCAATGCTGGATGTAACACTATTTAAACAGATGTCATTGTTTCTTTAGCTAAAACTGTAATTGAATAAAACAATTATCAGCATCAAAGGGCGGTTTTACACTAGTCCCCGCATGGCCCCTGCCCCCAATAGTCCCCAATAGTCCCAATAAAAGAGCGATAATTTATTCGGTCGTCGCAATAATCCGGCGCGCCTCGTGATCCGTACGCGATCAGATGCGAACAATAAAAATCTCTGCACTCACGCCCTCTGCGCCATGCGAGGGTGTGTATTGCGTGTAAAGAGGGCTGTACAATGGAAAAGTTTGCTAATTTTTTTCTTGATCTAAATAAAAATATAAGCAGAATAAACACACCGGTATAAAAGAAATAATAAATTGCCTCCAAAAACACCGTATCTAAAAATATTTATATATTTTTATTTTTTATGTACATATTATCCTTATTTAATACTTAAGCAAAATAATTTACAACAGTGACAAAAATATTATCTCTTATTTCTTGACGAATTTCATAATTTTTACACTTTTTTACTAGTTTTGATCTTTTTCTATTTGTATTTAACTGAATAGTTATAACAATATCAATTACATGAAACACAATTAAAGCAAACCAACGTACCTACAATCCAAAAAATCATTATTTATATAATGATTTTTTGGATTGTAGGTCACTCACAATAAGAAAATAACGTTTGTTTAGGCAGCAATTTGGCAACAATGTCAAAAAGAATGACATTGAGGTCCCAAGGTGCTGAATTGGTAAACTCGCATCGGGAAGCGCAGTGTTGGCAGACACCCCACTAGATGGACCGACGACATCAAACGAGTCGCAGGGAGCCATTGGATTCAGGCGGCGCAAGTCTGAAGCCTATGGAAGTCCATGCAAGAAACCTTTGTCCAGCCGTGGACGTCTATCGCTTGATAAAGAAGAAGTCAAAAAGAAATCATGGGTCAATGTGCAAGGTTCTTTACAAGGAGGGCTTGCAAAGCGACGGGGCGCGACCGAAAACAACACGATTTGTATTTATATCTAAACCGTTCTTTTGTCGGGCGATTAGCGAAATATGTGAGCGGCGAGCGAGCGGCGCAAGTGTGCGCTTACAGGAATAAGCTGGCGGTAAATGTTATTGCCGAGGCCTTAACTGATGTGTATTAGGGCTATAAAGTTTAATTATATACTTTAAGGGGATAGTTTTAATACTTTGCGACATTTTGAAAGTCGAAACTTGAAAACTTTGAAGACTTTCACTTTAATAATGAAGTATCTAATAGGCTAAGTTATTACATCTTTTACGAAATAGTTCATAGCTCATCGAGTCACAAAGCTGAAGTGACAGTGTATGGTAGTGGCGTATAGTTCGAAGAACTGTTCGTCGTTGGAGTCCCATGGTGTTAAAGTTGCGATCGCGCACCCGAAAGCTACGTGTACCGCTGGATACATGTGGCACAAGACCGAGACATGTGAAATACTGTACAAGAGAGAAGACATCTGTGGCTAGCAGTGGTTGAATTAAATGCATCTATTGGTTGATAAAGAGACTATGAAATAAAAAAAAATATTGGAAACATTTGGATTTTCTCAGTAGTTCAAAGCTTTTCCCAATACTGCTCCACCTAATTTAGTGCAGGACCCGTAGAGTGAGAGAAAGTTCCCGCAGCATTTTTAATAACCTAGTACCTAATTTAAAACCTAGTAAACCTAGTAATAGTAAAATTACCTAGTAATTCAACGCGGACGAAGTCGCGGACAAAAGCTAGTATGTTTATAGGTATTAGGTAAACAATAAATTAACCATCACAGCTAACTAATTGCTCATACTACCATAAACCATTTTATCGCACAGAATTCCTCAGTAGTTCAGAGGCTGCATTATTAAAACTAACCGGAGCGTTTGAATGAAACTGCAGAATTTCACGCGCAACTAAATCAATTATGATGTGTATCACAACATGCGCGCGAGTCGCCGGCCGCGGCCGGGGGGCGGCACAATGCTTGTCAGCTAAACGCCTGCGGTACGAGCTTATTTGTGATACAGGGTGCTCTGTATTTTGATAAATGCTATCCTATTTCCTATCCTACTAATATTATAAAGGCGAAAGTTTGTATGTGTATGTGTATGTTTATTACTCTTTCACGCAAAAACTACTAGACCGATTTGGCTTAAATTTAAAATGGGGATAGATATCTTGGATTTAAACATAGGCTACTTTTTATCCCGAAAAAATTATAGTTCCCGCGGGATTTTGAAAACTAATTACACGCGAACGAAGTCGCGGGTATTAGCTAGTTATCCTATAATTTTAATATTATATATACATATACATACTGATAGGAGCTCTGCAATAAAACTGCGCACCTAAGCTGGTCATCTAGTACCTAATTAATACAATCCTCAAGAGGTAAACCATAGTTACTCCACCTATGCTTTTTTTAAAAGGACGTGGAAAGAAAAACAAGGGAAGAGGAAAGAAAAACAAGTTTGATAGATACACTATTGATTTTATCAAACTACTAGCTTTAACCCGCGGCTTCGCTCACGTTAGGTTCGATTTTTTAACCCCCTATTTAACCCTCTTGGGGTTGAAATTTTCCAAAATCCTTTCTTAGCGGATGTCTACGTCCTAACAGCTACCTGTATACCAAATTTCAGCTCGATCGGTCCAGTGGTTAGAGCTGTGCGTTGATAGATCAGTCAGTCAGTCAGTCAGTCAGTCAGTCAGTCACCTTTGCCTTTTATATATTTAGATGGACAATACACAGTTGAAAGGCAAACAACATCCTGTATATGCACACAAGCTTGCCCCGGAGCTATGCGTAGGCTAATACGACGAATTGACTGACAGACAGTTAATAAAAGCCGTAATATCGGCCATATGTCGGCACCCTTTATACGAAGCATTACATTTATTAATGTATTGCACTGATTTACCAAATAATAATTCAGATATACTCGTACCTACCTATTATTGCAAAACTTAATATGGCATTGCAAATTCCAAAGTAAAAATCGTTTTCCAAAAATAGATTGATTTACCAGAGATTATGTAACTAAACTTAACTAAAGTAAAGTAGGTATTTCACAGAATTTTTTACTAATATTGCAAGGTATAAGACCGCAATTAAATAATGATATCGGATTTTTAATAAAAAAATATTGTTATTAATTATTATTATTTAATTTTTCATCAAATTCATAATATTACTTACTAGATGATGCCCGCGACTTAATTTAAATAAGGCTTTTAAATTCCGCGGGAACTCTTTAATTTTCCGAGATAAAAAGCCTATGTTAATCTTGCGTATGATCTATCTCAGCCAAATCAGTTAATTCGTTGCGGCGTAAAGGAGTAATAAACATATACCCACACAAACACACACATACAAACTTTCATATTTATAATATTAGTGTGATCTGATGTGATTAGATAGGTACATGTACTTCGGCAAAATTCGGCATTTCGTTTTCACAGTAGGTATGAATTTTGGTTATATACTCAAAGGTATGAATAAATGGTATAGAGTACAAACACAGAATAGTACCTACAAAGTTATGTTGTGTACACATATTAGGGGTTGTTACTTGGTTCTTGATAAGCTGTATGTATTTATATTTTGTGCACTTTTTAGTTTCAACCTGTTTTGTGTGCCTCTTTAATCCTACTAATATTATAAATGTGAAAGTGTGGATTACTTAATATTATAAATGTGAAAGTGTGGATGTTTAGATGTTTGGATGTTTGTTACTCAATCACGCCGCAACGACTGAACCGATTTGGCTGAAATTTAGCACAGAGATAGATTATAGTCCGGAATATAGTAGCCCAAGTTTTAACATAGCCTACTTTTTATCCCGGGAAATAAGAGAGTTCCTACGGGAATCAAAAAACCTTAATCCATGCAACGAAGTCGCGGGCATCAACTAGTAAATAAATAAATAAAAAGTCATTTGAACTTTAAAAATTCAATAATAGTAGATTGTTACACAAGGGACGTAAGTAAGCTATTACAGAACAAGATCCAATTTGGCGCCAGTGCGAGCGCAGCTCGCATAGGGCGCTAATGGATCGCGTGCACCCGAGATATTTAGTCACACGAGCGAGCGCAGCGAGCGAGGGTGAATATAGTTCGAGGGTGTAATAGCTACTTGCAACCGCGGTAAGCATTCTACTTTATATCATTCTTGCGAGGTAAATAAAACATTGGTAATGCAAAATGAAATTTTGCATCATTTGTTCTGCTTCAAGGAAACAAAAATCAGGCTCTCCTCCTTTTTCATCATCTGATGAAGTGCTTGACATTGTTGTAAATAACTTAAATCCCTTTACGAACAAACTTCACAAACTTTCAGATCAAATGAAATGCCGCCATTTCCATTTTTTTTTCGTAAATAGTTTTCCATTTTTTTTTTTACGGCTCTGAGTTCCAAGGAGTTTTGCATAGTTTGAAATGTATGGAAATTAAATGCCGCCATGTTCAGTGTTTTTTTTTTTCAGTAAAAAGTTTTCTTACCATTTTATAAGAAAAGAGATTGTTTACCAAGGAGTTTTGCATAGCTTGAACTGTAATGAGAACATTACAATTCAAGCATAGTGCGACGTAATGTTGCCTTGAATTGCAAACACCAACTTACAAGGAGACTTTCCACCATAGTAATCCCTAGTTACTGAGCAAGTATGATATAAAAACATGTTACAGCAGACCAATTTCAAGCAACTAGGCACATAATGCGTTGCGGGTAGAGCAATAAACCGGGTATTCTCCAGGGCCGCGGGGGCACCCGTGTTATCACGCCACGGGGCGCACGCTTCTCCGCGGGGACCACTTGAGCCCTGAAGCTAGACATGGCTTATTTACATTGCCACTAATTATTTTTTTTTATCGAGGCTGTCCCCTCTACGTTAAATCATCCCTTATCAATCAAACGGGGTATGAAAAATTATATTATTGTAAACTAGTTGATGCCCGCTACTTCGTTCGCGTGGATTAAGGTTTTTTGATTACCGAGGGAAAGCTCTTATTTTCCGGGATAAAATACTTTTTATAGGCTACTGCCTATGTGTTATTTCAGACTATAAACTATCTCTGTGCTAAATTTCAGCCAAAGCGGTTCAGTCATTGTGGACTGGATTTTTGGCGAAAAAAAGAGGCGAAATTTTCAAAAAGGTAATTCCAGTTTATTTAATTTAAAAACATGGAAAACGTTCAATTTTCGATTACCCGTATCAATAGTGCACATGTGGCTTGACAGCAATATTTCGCCATGTTATTGCACCCGGCGCTCCTCGAAGCTGTCAGTTCTCCCTTCTGCAAGACAACACGCAAGTTTAATTAAGCGTTATAGTAATTATTTAAAGTCTGTCTCTTTATAATTTATATACCTAGCTTCATATATAGATCATTAAATAAAATAGAACACACACATATTTGTTTTGTCATTGTTTCATGAACTCCTGGTACATAGTACCTACTGAAAAACTCGATAAATTATAGTAATGTTATAAAATAAATACTAATAACTTTATAACGTTATAAGTTTATAACGTTATAAAGCCTCAATAGCTCAACGGTTAAAGATGTGGACTGAAAACTGAAAGGTCGCAGGTTCGAACCCCACCCGTTGCACTTTGTCGTACCCACTCCTAGCACAAGCTTTCCGCTTATTTGGAGCGGATAGGAGGTTATTAGTCAACTTGGCTTGCTGATGTTCTTCTTTAAAAAAAATATATCAGCTCAATACTGATTATGAGATTTTTAACTAAGCCAGTCGAGGCAAGTCCATGTTACAGGGTAGGTACGGGGTGGTGAACAAACGTCGCCAGATGGCGTAGTGTTTACTCGACCTGTTTGAGTACAACTTTGAATTTTGAACTATTAGCCGCGACTCCCCCAGCGGGCACCTGTCGCTGTTTACAGAGTTATTGCGGGCAAGTTTGTGTCGTGTACGCTGAATAATTGTGAGTAATCGTGAATTATTTAGCTATGCAAGACCATCTTCCATTAGTACTTTTAAAACTAAACCATTTATTTAAATTACATAAAGGTGCACAGCTCGTACCCAGGATTACATACGCTACATTTATACGGGAAAATTAAAAAAATCCCACGGAAAAGAACAATCCTTAATCCACGCGGACGAATTCGCTGGCTGATTCTAGTAAAAAAAAAAAATAAGTAAAAGTTTGCTACTTTTTAGCATTTGACCGCGACTTCGTCCGGAAACGCATTTTTTCCGGGATAAAATGGTTTTTAAAAAACCTGTGTCACTCTCCAGGTCTTCTACTATACCTATTAGAAGCCGGTAAAGAATACAACTCGGAGTCCGACTTCACATGTTTATTCGTCGAAGTTTCTGTACAAAATGACCGCCTCTAATTTGATCTTCTCGCTTTTATAACATTGTTTTGAATGAAGTTCGCTATTAATGAAGTTTCTACCTACATCAAAAATCAACATCAGTAGAAACAATATCTTAATTATTATTCTAAGAAACAAAAATGTGTATCACAACCCTAATAAATAATATTAGCAATTTTAATGCTTAATTATCATTAAATTAAAGCTACATACATTTTATGGATACATATTGTGCATTTGATTGAATGAATAAGTATTGATACCTTATAATTCATTCAATCAAATGTTTTCTCAATATTACAATACGTTAACTCAGTCAATTTTATCTGTATTAGTGTACAATCTCTAAGTCGCTCACAATTATTCACATAATTTCTAACATTCGGCCTTCCTGACCTACAAGTTTGTCCTCAAACTTTTAATTACATAATAATAAAAAAAATTATCAATAACATAATGTCAATAGGTATGCAAACCAGCTTGAAAATTTGTTACAGTATACAAATACTAGTTTTTGTTACATTCAAAAAGAAAACCAAGCAGTTACGATTTTACAGACATTTAAAATTCTCATTTGACAATGCTCCGCTCACTCGTATATAGACGACACTCGCTAGCGCACATTTCAAAATTCCATATTTCAAAATTCCATATTTCAAAAACTACATTTTATTTTTATTACAATACAGACCTAAAAGTTTCTAACTTTCTCCCTAAATCAATTCATATTTTTTTTTATTACTAAATCTGATTCGCAATTATATAATAAACATTAGATGTACTATTTAATGTCTACTATCTATTTATTATCAGTGCTTTAACGTACCGATTTTTTTTTTTTTGGTTTTTTTTTTTTTATTATTATTATTTTTTTTTAATTATTCAATCATGCATTTACATACTTATCTTAATAATATTTATTTCACGTTATTATTTATTATTTTTATTATTATTTATTTCAAATTATTCAATCATGCATTTACATCTTAATATATTTATTTCACTTTCATTTCACACCTGGAACTTTCTCCAGGACCTTCTTATTTTTTTTTTTTTTTTTTTTTTATATTATTTCATGCCTGGATTTTTTTTTCCAGTTTTTTTTTTTTTTTTATATTATTTCATGCCTGGATTTTTTTCCAGTTTTTTTTTTTTTTTTTTTTTTTTATATATATTATTTCATGCCTGGATTTTTTCCAGTTTTTTTTTTATTTGTTAATATAATGCCTGGACTTTTCTTCAGGACTTACATATTTGTTTTTTTTTTTTTTTTTTTTTTGTTTGTAATGTTATTAATGTTGATATAATTATAAGCAATCATTCAATCTCTTCGCTATCTATATACCACTATTATCATGCTTAATGAGTGTAGGTACTAGACAACGGTTTAGTAGTTATCTGTTCAATTGATACACTGCAATACTTTTTCTTGCCTATCTTTGAACTTGATATATAACTTATAACTTATAAATACATATATTTATATTTTCCTATTTATATTTATGTGTATTTCCTAATATTTTAGTTAATTTATAAGGTTCTAATTATACTGGCAATATTTTCCTACTTTGCCCATTTTTAGAACTAATACAGAGTAAACTTTGGAAGTTTTCCTCTAATTTATGTACAATACAGTTACTAAATTCTTATTCAATTTCATCTATGTTCTGCGTTGGATTTGAAAGCATATTTTCATTATAAAATTCACTATGTTATACTTTATTGAAAAATGAAAAATGGAAAAATATTTATTTAGCAAAACAACATTAACAGTGAATACCATAATATCCATTGAGACCCACACTAGGTATACCTGTATCGTGGGGCCCAATTCACCACCATTACAAAATTTTTAATTTTAGTTGTCGCTCGGATTACGATGACAGACAAATTACCAACAAAACAATTACCTAATTAAAAATGCAATATTACACAGATAAATTACAGATTACCAAAAAAAAATACAGCTTACTAATAAAAGTTTAAAAGAACAGAAAGTTGCACTACAAATAAAGCCTAATTCAAAGTTAATTTAAATTTAAATATTATTATTTAATCACCATTTAATTTTTTTTTACTCCTACTCTTAATTCCACCTATTTCATATCTTTGTGTTATTAGAACATGTAAGGCCTAATATAAAGCTTCACCTGTCCATTGGATCTGAATATTAGAACTTGAAACCCGGTCGCAAATTCAGTTATATCCCGTACTTGAACAACAAATACCAAAACCAGACAAATATTATAAAGAAATGAAATCATTTAACTTTTAATGCTTATAGATTCTATAGCTTCACAATAATGCTAATAGATGGTTCTGTATTTGCCATCGAGAAAACAGAATTATGGGATACCACGAGGTCTCAGTTCGGGGCGAACCACTAGTTATTTATTTATTGTTTTTATTCACCGAATATTTCTTGCAATTCATGTTCTTTAACATTATCCAGATTTTTATGTTTAGGTTTTATAATTACTACCCAACAAAACTTCCCGAATGAAATGTAAATAATTTAGTATCGGTTTTTGTGACACTGTATGGTTATAATATTACAGTGTAATTTTTTTAAAATGTATTTTGTATTTAAATAAATAATCGGTGTAAACAACGATAAAGTTCGGAGTGGAGTATTGAACTGACCCAGGGGTCGGGTTCCTACTGAGAGCTGCCCGTGTTTTACTTATTTATTTAGACTATATTTATTATATTGGTAAAATGTATCTTTTTTTCTAAAGGTGCCTTAAGAGCTTTACAATCAGTTACAATATTGTAAAGATAGGCCTATTAAATAAATAAAAAAATCTAAATCTAATGATTCAATTACAGCTGAAGTTTCAAAATCACAAGCCTGCAATAATTTTTGGTCATCTGGCATAGTTTTTAGACTACAATAAATTAAGTTTTAGGGAGATATTATTCGATAGTATGTTCATGGTTATTTATAGTATAATAAGCCAAAATAAGTCGTTCAATTAATCGAGTTTTAGAGTCAAACCATTTTATATTTCATTATCACCACCTTCCAATATATATATGACATTTTGTTAGATTAATTAGTGGTTCTGCTATCAAATGAATACCCAGAAATATTTTGTGAAGGTCTATAGATTATTTAACTTCCTGCACCTTAGTTGCACAAGAAAAGTTAAGTTAGGTACTTAAAGCTTCTACTTTAGCTTGGCCTTCATCTCATATCTTCACTACTAATCTCAAAGTATAAGTAATCGATATTAGATCTAGAAAAGTTATTTTTCCGAATCAAGGAGAGATTTCTTAAAAGACACTACTTTAAATAATGCTTTTTGAAATTTAATTGGGGCATTAATCAGCCCATGCGTAAACTATACTGGGAATGCTTTTATTCTGCGGTATTGATTAGTTTTGCTGAGGATATAATATTTATCTATTTTTAAATTCTAGATTAACTGTTGATGTAGCTAATCCCTATGTAATTCAAGCTTTACCATTATTATCTTTTCATATACCTTCTACATACCAATATTAAATGCCTAAATAGCAGTGATTACAACTTGGGACAAACCAATTTCTGCTTTAAAACACCTCGAATATGAAAAGGAATAAGCTGTTTAGTAGATTTGATATTATTACAAACTTATAATTTTACAGAATAATGAGGTACCTAATTTTGTGATTATTATTTGGGAGTTCTATAAAATTTTCACTTATAGAAAAGAATTTTGAACAAACTTCCTATGCAATAATAAAAGAATCTACCTCTTCTGTTTTCAATTCAAATTTTGTTTACCTAAAATTTGATAAGCTATTCTTTTACGTCTGTAATTATCGATTTTATCATTTGATCGTTTTAGTTTATTAGGATATTTTCTCGAATTAAACTACATCATTCCCTACATCTTGAAACTTACAAGTTTATCATTATCATTTATATTTCATTTTTTTTCTTTTATAAAGCTTTATGAGTGTTATTTTTCTGATCCAATAGCCATGTTACGTTTTTGTTGGATTTTACGTTGTTTTTTTTTTTGATGGATTTTGCTAGATAGAACTCCTTTAGTTAAAATTGTTCAGTTGAGTACATTGACGTCTAATGTGGTGATTTTCTTTACGATTATGCTATGTTTAGTAAATTGAAGGTAATCTGTATTGTTTAATGTTTTGTTTACAATTGACAAACCCTCTTTTTTTTTTCAATTAATTTTACTCAATTTTGTACGTAAAAAATAACCTCCTCCTTTTTGAAAGTCGGTTCAAAATAATATCTGTGGTTCACTGAATTGTATTTCTTCTAAGACTTATTGAATTGTGTTTTCGTCATAATATAATTTTTGAGATTGATTCATAGTGCTTTTATATCAACATTAATATCATCATTCAACGTACCAGACTTTAATTCTCCCGGCTGCACACCCGGCCGCGCACCCGGCCGCGCTCCCGGCCGCGCTCCCGGCCGCGCTCCCGGCCGCGCTCCCGGCCGCGCTCCCGGCCGCGCTCCCGGCCGCGCTCCCGGCCGCGCTCCCGGCCGCGCTCCCGGCCGCGCTCCCGGCCGCGCTCCCGGCCGCGCTCCCGGCCGCGCTCCCGGCCGCGCTCCCGGCCGCGCTCCCGGCCGCGCTCCCGGCCGCGCTCCCGGCCGCGCTCCCGGCCGCGCTCCCGACTTCACTCCCGGCTCCACTCCCGGCTCCACTCCCGGCTTCACTCCCGGCTTCACTCCCGGCTTCACTCCCGGCTTCACTCCCGGCTTCACTCCTGGCTTCACTCCCGGATGCACTCCCGGATGCACTCCCGGCCGCACCTGCGGCTGCGTCGCCAACTGCACCTCCGGTGTCTTCTCCAGTCACCCTGGTCCCGAAGGCAGTGTTCGGCATTTTCTCCCTTGTCTGTTAATCCATAGCTGAAAAATAAGAATTTTGTGTGACTAAAAAAAAAAATCTAAATTTTGGAAATTAATTGAAAAAGCAGGTAGCTTAAAAATTTTTTTTTTTTTTTTTTTTTGGGTGGGTACTCTTATCCTATATGGGTATCACAAATAAAGTTA
Organism: Hipparchia sbordonii; assembly: GCA_038048805.1. Lineage (NCBI taxonomy): Eukaryota > Metazoa > Arthropoda > Insecta > Lepidoptera > Nymphalidae > Hipparchia > Hipparchia sbordonii. The sequence continues at coordinate 4,228,301 of CM076111.1, read as the reverse complement.
AATAAAAATATAAATGATATGATATTATACTATTATACTTTATACTATATTATAATATTATAATGATATATTACACAAATTTTAATTCACTTAGTATTGAAATTGAAATTGAAATATTGAAATATTGAAATATTTGAATACAGTGATGTGCTATGCATTTATTATTATTATTATTATTTTTTTTTTTTTTTAATATTTTATATTATACATATATGCCTACATACATTCATACATAGAACATTAAAAAAAGAGAGTAAAAAAAAAAAAATACTTATCTGCGTTCAACGTATCCCGCTTCTGATATTAGAAGCCGGTAAAGAATACAACTCGGAGTCCGACTTCACATGTTTATTCGTCGAAGTTTCTGTACAAAATGACCGCCTCTAATTTGATCTTCTCGCTTTTATAACATTGTTTTGAATGAAGTTCGCTATTAATGAAGTTTCTACCTACATCAAAAATCAACATCAGTAGAAACAATATCTTAATTATTATTCTAAGAAACAAAAATGTGTATCACAACCCTAATAAATAATATTAGCAATTTTAATGCTTAATTATCATTAAATTAAAGCTACATACATTTTATGGATACATATTGTGCATTTGATTGAATGAATAAGTATTGATACCTTATAATTCATTCAATCAAATGTTTTCTCAATATTACAATACGTTAACTCAGTCAATTTTATCTGTATTAGTGTACAATCTCTAAGTCGCTCACAATTATTCACATAATTTCTAACATACCCATGTAAAAAATCGCAACTACTCGCTCCATTGTTGCATGCTTAAAGGACAAATCAACCGGCACTTCCGCATTTATAATATTTAAGGCATAATATTATTATTTAAATTTTCATTTTTCATAGTGATCTATCATAACAACCTGTCTATGAATTTTTATTCAATTACCTAGCGATAACCATAATTATGATATTAAAGTTTTCGTCGTGCAGGTATATAAACACCATAATGAGCTTCATAAGTGACAATTAAAATTATCCGTAGCATAAATCAACGTACAACACGACATTAGCCCCTATTAAACTTTACACAACCTTTATAATTGCCTGCGCTATCCACTGTCCATTAGATAACGCTTAGAAAATGTCTCAAGGGACAATCCCAAGCGTTTTTATTTATTAACTAGAAGCCCGCGCCGACTTCGTCCGGGTTGAAAATTAAATATTTGTTCTTGTGAGCTTCTTATAGGAGACGATTGTCAATAAGATCACCACAGGAACCACACGAATATCCCGCACCGATACCCGCCACTGTGCCCCGCCGCGCCAGCCGGCACCATTTTATTATTTTGTCGCGCGGAAATATTAATTTTCCGATAACTCCTAATATATTTATTTAAATTGTATAGTGTAAAGGGCAAATATGTTCTAAATTAAATACTTACGATAATAAACATATTTATTTAGATATAGATTGACATCACATCGGTTAAAGAAGCATCGAAAATAATTCATTATTTTTAATCAATGTTTGAAAGATAGAAATGGTTACTGTAAGTTATCCTTCGAATATAGACATATGCTATCGCGGACTTTTTTTTAGAACTCTTTAAGAGTAACAATTCACCCATACATCATTTTCATCCAATAACAGTATATGACCCAGCGCACGCCTTGAAAACGTTTAAGAGTCAAAAAAATGCCCGACTTCTTTAACAAATTTGCACATAATATCTAGCCATAATACATTTATTAACATAATTATAGCCTATAACCATCTGGAATAATGTACCTTTGAAATGGTAAAAGAATTATTGTAATAGGTGCGGTGGTTCCAAAGTTTGCTCCGGACATACATACAAACTCACAAAATTCGCGCTCTCTCTTTATTATAATAGTATAGATTTAATAACTAGCTTTTACCGCCATCTTCGTCCACGTAAAGACTTTAGAATTTCCTTCTCGTTTAATGGCTTAAAACACACATAACTCCGAAAAGTGCCTCGGATCGAACCCTTCACCCCCCGAAAAAGAAACTGAAGACTTAACCACAAGGCTATTACACAATCTTTTTTAAACACCTCAATGAATTAGTAGCAGTCGATAGAAAAAATGACATTAATAACTTTAATTTAAACTAAAATAAGGAATAAATTAATATTAAATTACTCCTAAAATAAGTAATTGTACAAAAAATAAGTACATATTTTGTATCCAAAGAAATAATGCAGCCAACCTTCTGGAGACATTATCGTCTGGTCTCGAATTGGACCCAATTATTTAGAGTTTATTTTATAAAGCTTACAATATACGTATTATACGATTATTAAGTAAAGTTTTAAATATAGTAAGAAATAAAAGTTAAATCAATGTCATCTTCTAACAATAAAACTAAAATAAATTTAAAACCACATCGATGTAACCGCAGCATTATCCTTACTAGCCAAGATGTTGGCAGCATTGGCCCCTTTGGATGGTCAAACGAATTTTCTTGGAGAGTCCCCGGTAGGCTCGATGACCGATAATTGAATCGCTTTCCGCTTATACCTTAGGCGGTGACCAAAGAGGCCGCACGCGATATTCGAAATTGCCGACATAAGCTAGATAAGGATCGGGCCACATGGAAAGCTTGTAGAGGCCTCGTGTACGAAGCCTTGCATACCTAACATGTAGGCTTTACGTATGGCGTAAGGGTGGATATTTACCTACCCAGCTGAGCTGATTTTCATTGTATAAGTAGGTTTCTTTCCGGAAGTATCTAATTGGTATCTACTAGTACCTACTAATAATAATATTAGTTTACTCTTCATTAGCGGCTCTAAGCTCTATAATTAATCTATGATTAATAATAGAGAGGTTGCTGTGCTGTCCTACCTGGTTTTGGACCTAGATTGACGCCATTTTGGCGCTGTAATTACTAAACAGATGCGAGTGTCACTGGAACTAATCCTTACTAATATTATACATGCGATAGTGTGTTTGTGTATTGGTTTGTCGGTTTGTCCTTCAATAACGCCGCAACGGAGCAATGAATTGACCTAATTTTTTGCATGAGTATAGTTGAGGACCTGGAGAGTGACATAGGCTACTTTTTATCCCGGAATATCAAAGAGTTCCTGCGGGATTTTTAAAACTAAATCCACGTGAAGTCGCGGGCACCAGCTAGTAGTTAATATTGCAAAACGCGCACCGATCTCTATGATTAATCGATGATTTCATTGTTCTTGAATGACTTCATAGATTAAATATAGAGGCCATTTGCAATATTATTAGTTCCAGAGACACTCGTATGTCAAATGTGGCGCTTCACATTTATTTATTATACGACCCTCTGAGAGACGGACGGACGGAGGGACGGATAGCGGAGGCGTAGAAACCCCGTTAGCCTTTGGATACAGAACCATAAAAAACCATGGAAAAATTAACTATTTCAGTCAAAAACAAGTAGGGTAGATTCAAACGCTACGCAAATAGCTAAAAGTAGGAAAATGCTTCCTTTCAATATTCAAATAAATTCTGCCGTTACGAAGCGTTAAATCCCCAGGCCCGCGTATAAAGTAGGTGGGTAGTCTATACATAATTCATTATTATTGTTTCAGCCATCTCCAGGATTATGAAGACATGATGAAGAGGGCCTCGTCTGAATCTCAATAACGCTGTAAAGGGCTCTCCAGTAGACTGAGCGCTACCACTGGACCACAGAGCAATGAATCGTGCCAGAGATATTGGAATAAATTAATAATGTTTAGTAAAAAAATGACGAAACGTAGGAGTATAAAAAATAGTTAAATAAATAAATTAAAACTACTGCTAATTATATTATCAGAAAATACACACCGTCACGTGGTCGTTAATGGGCATGGTGCCGAAAACACTGGCGCTATTTTCTTTAGGTAATTTTGTATGAGCCCTGTACCCAAGACATTTGGAATGGCATTATGGAAAGATATTATGTTCGTTAGAAGAACTAATTTTTCGTAACAATTTAAAGTGTTAATTTAGGGGTCGAATTTTTTTTTCTAAAAGTGAATTCAGACATGTTGTCTTAGCATTTATTAAACTACTCTATAAGAGCAACAAATACCGATATAGTGCAATAATAATACAATTGACTTTGTGTCTGGTTCCAATCTTAACCATCCTCCTTCCAATTTTTTAATTAATTGAAATCTTCTTTAGGCGCGTTTAGCGATTTTTGGTTGTGGAAAATCTCTTGTGTTCACGTCACCGACATATTACAGTTTATCTATAGTTTCCATAGCTTCTGTCGGCAGTCCTCATCACTGTCCATGTTTCAAACATAGTCTAATAATATAGGCAGAGAGAAAGCTTAAAAACGTACATCCAACCAAGGACATCAGTATTCAAATAAGAATCAAATATTTGTTTGGAGCGCCTTATGGAAAATCTCCCTCCCCTTGCAAATCTCTGTTCCCATGGCTGCTCTGTACCGAACGGCGATCGCCGGGGGGTTTAATATTAAAAATAAAATATAAAAGAGACGATCCCAGTGTAGTGGGCCAGCATTGTGTGCTTTTTAATAAATGCCAAAATCATCGCATCGCTCTCGCTCCTCTCTAGGTATTTGCTGTTCTTACCATATGACGGATTTTTGCGTAGAGCTCGTTCTTTGTTCTTTTTTAATAGGTCCTTGTTCTACGAGAGGTAACTGGTAGGTAAGTATGGATGGTTATTTCGGAAGTATGTTTTATTTATTAGAAGGGTTTAGGGTCATTCAGTGGGCGATGGATTGATAGATGGATGGATTCAGTCTATGAGTATCCCTGCGGAATCAAATTGGATCACATAATATGAGGAGGACCAGAGGAGTACCTACCAGAGCAGAACCGTTGGAGAACCAGAGTCACTGCAGAGTATAAAGCTCAAAGAACGTATAAAGTGTTTGAGAGGCCCCTCGGGCCACTGGGCAGACTGGTAGCTACTCGATCCAGGCACCACAGTATCGGGTTCTTGCTAGAAGGTACTGCCACAATAACTCCATCGGCATCGTGTCCAACACGACTCCTGGAAGTTGGAATAAGTACAAGTAACTACTAATGGGTTTAACCTAAGGAATTCACGTCCACACACTTTATACCTTCTTAACAATTTACGCTTAATTTGGAAAAGAATAGAGAATATTAGTCACGTTTAAATTTTACTACGATTACCTACAATCTATTGCTTTCCAATGAACACAAGCCAATTTCGGAGCTCCAGTTTGCAAAATTTCGTGACATTCTCCACGGCACGGCGCCGACGACCCGGCAAGGCAACCACAGTGCAATTGTGCATACGCGCAATCAATATTCCCTCTCTGCGGTAACCTGTAGAGGGCTGGAGAGGCGCAAACATCAGGCGGCGGCCTTTGATGCGCCTCACAGACAACGTCAAAGGCTGCTGTGACGGAATTGTCAAGCGCGCGCTGATTTTACACGAATGCTATGTATTATTCATGGCCCCTTCAAACGGCATTATGTATCGATGCTCTTCAGGATATTATAAAGGAAAATGTGATACAAGCAGTAATTCAGCGTTGTGTTAAAGGCTGCCGTGAAAAAGTAGCGCTCATAGCGGATTCAGCGTACTTCTTTCCTTTTAAGAATGTATTTCGATCGAGAACATTTTAATGAGGGTTGCAAGGGTTAAGAATTGGTGCACAATCGATGTTTGTAGTTATAAAAGTTACTAAGTGGCATAGATTAGATTATCTTAAAATAATTATCTACATATACATTAACCAATTTATTGATAAAAGGTAAAAATTCGCGAATAGGATAATGGTGGTCTATCTAAAATATCTATCGTGTCTAAAAAAAGTTTTTCTATTTTTTCTTATTTAATTCGGAATACTTACTACTACTTACCTACTTAGTTTTTATTTGTAAATGTACATAAATAATTAGTTTAAACGTCGTTAATCGCCCGATACAAAATATTTGAAGGTCGATTTTATCCTAAAATTTTATCCAAATATTAAGTAAGGCCGAAAAGTGTCATAATAAAATCAATCTACGTATCGAGATTGCAATCTGTTTTACCAGTTGATTAATGCTTTACGCCTTATAATAGGTACATATTATTATCTGGATTAAAATTTCGACCTATCAATTTATTGTTTTAAGCTATCCAATCCAAAATCTATAAGCAATCCAAAAGCGTAGAGATATTGGATTAGAATATAGCTTATACCGGCTACATAATGTTATGTTAAAAGTAAGTTGGTAAGTTCATACAATTTTCTTCTTCAGTATTTTATTAGTTGTAACAAGAGGTTCTCGTCAAAAGCACTACCTCAGTCAGCTCGTGGCACGAGTGCAGTTCAAAGGCTCTTCCTTTGCGATTCATTAGCATCCCCATTACTGCAAGTGGATTAGCACCTCCTTCCACCGATTGGCAAAACGTGAGCATGCCATTGCATCTTAAAAGGACCAGGGTCGTCAACGAGATTACTTGTAACGTATTATTATTTTTTATGCCAACGGGAATGGGTCTGCTTTGACTTCCCATGTTGACATGTGTTAGATTATATGTATTGTATTTTTGAAGCTTCACTGTGGAATTACTGTATACTTAGCTTAGTTTTGTTACTTATTGTAAAATTAGTTTATTTTATTTTTGAAAAGAGCAACTGCTGAGTTTCTTGCCGGTTCTTCTCAGCAGAATCTGTATTCCGAACCGGTGGTAGATTTGTGACGTGTCATAAGTGCTACAAGGTAGCCTACATGAAATAAATAAATTTTGAATTTGAATTTTGAATTTTAAAACATTACCTATAGGCATTCGCTTAACCACTGGTCATACCTGATAAGGGAAAGTGATGATGTGGCCTAAAATGGAATGCGTTTGCCTAGAAGATGCCTATTTTCTCTTGTTTTAGAGATGCTCAGGTTTTATGTGTCGCGAAAAACAGATTCTTGGAATAGAATTCCAGAATCTAGTCGTGCGAATGAGAAATTATGAATTGGTGCGCGCAGATGGTAAATCAACGAGGTAGGGATAGAAACTATAGCGATGTCTTGGACAACAATAATAAATCGTTTATTGGTATTTCATAGACTTGCAACGAATATTCGGTTACTATTCGGTATTCGGCCTATTCGGCTGCTTTTATTATATTCGGCCGAATACCGAATATCTACATATTATTCGGCCGAATACCGAATACTTAAATAATATATTTTGTCATAGAGAAATAATTGGTAAAATGAAAAATTAAAATCGATTGATTACGTATATATTCATATTTTCATTTCTGTTATAATCATTTAGGTAGTCATTGGTGCATAGCACAGGTACATAATCATCTTCTGAATTGGAAAAATGGAGGATTCTATGTATTTGAATTATTGTGGTAATCAAAATTTAGAAGGGTAAGGTTCGCATTTCTTTTATAATCATTTATTAAGTAGTCATTGGTACATAAAACAGGTACATAATTTAATCATTTTCTGTATTAAACAAGTTAAGAATTTTTCTATGCATTTGAATTATTTTCATAATTAAAATTTAGAAGGGGAAGGTTATGGTGCAGAAAGACTAACTTTTTTGCATTTTTAGGAAGTAGTTTACTTCTTTTTTTCTCGTAGACCATCCCAACTTCAGAGAAAAGGCGCTCTGAATAAACACTACTTCCTGGCGCCGACAAATATTTTGCTGCAATCTTAATCAAACACGGAAATTCAAATTTCCTCGCTTGCCACCATGTATACGGGTTGTCATGACGTGATATATTACTAATATTTAAGAAATCTTTTCTGTTGAAACTGCATTTTTTTTCTGTTGCAATATACCGCGCAGAGCAACAGCGGGCGCGCGGGCGATGAGTACATTAGAACAAAACAAAGGAGCGCGAAACAATCACGTCTGTACAAGTTTTTGGCGCTAAAATCCAGCCGAATACTTTTGCCTAATATTCGGCTATTCGGTCAGGGGCCTCGCCGAATATTCGGTATTCGGTATACTGCCGAATATACTATTCGTTGCAAGTCTAGTATTTCAGCATCTTAGGACCCCAATGGCTCTATCAGTTCTTTGAACTATGTTCTTCACCCGCTTATTTCACATCTGAATTGCGACTCGTTGGGCTACGTCGGTAACTTTGGTTCTCCTACGGATCGCCTAATTTCTGATTGATCTCGCAGGAATACCTACTACCGGCATACCTACTATCTCTATCGCCCGCTGAGTGACTCTGGGCCTTCTTGAAAATATACTCTAATATTAACTAATTTACCCACCTAATTTTGCTACCGCTACAAAAAACGTGAATGATTAGCGTCCTCATTACTTTAAGTGGATTAGCACCTCATTGCACTTACGGGTAAACGTGAGAGCGTCGTTAAATCGTAAGGACGACCATTGTGTGTCAAGGGACTTCCAAGCCGTGTTGGATTTAAATATTTGCAAATAATAATTAACCTATTTTCAGTAACTGAATAGGTGCCGTCACTATCTGTGACGTCAGCGCAAAGTTTCAAGAACGAACTTCTTATCCTACTAATATTATAAACGCGAAAGTTTGTAAGTATGGATGGATGTTTGTTACTCTTTCACGTAAAAACTACTGAACCGATTTGGCTCAAATTTGGCATAGATTATAGTGTGGAATAACACATAGGCTACTTTTTATCCCGGAAAATAAGAGAGTTCCCGCGGGAATTACAAAACCTTAATCCACGCGAACGAAGTTGCGGGCATCAAGTAGTGCTATATATATTCCTACTAATATTATAAATGCGAATGTGTTTGCTGGTTTGTTAGTTTGTTGCAGCAACGGAGAATAGATTTCTCCGTTGCTGCAACTAGTGATTCATTGCATGGGTGTAGTTCAGGACATGGAGAGAGAAGTGGAGAGTTTTTTGAGCACGAAGTTGTGGACAAAAGCTAGTTCATAATGAACTTAATCGTTCGTAATTTATAATACAATATAGCAGGGAAATGTAAAAAAAATAAGTATCAAAAGTCTTTCTATCTAAAAATAGTCGTCTTTCAATAAGCCAGTGTCGAAAGGTAACAGGTCGCGCCCAAACAAACATGGATTACAAGCTACAAGCGAGCGAGCAAACATACAAACAGCTCGGACCTTCATTCGGAATTCTCAAAAACGCCGTTGTCTTGCTTACACCAATATTTACCCTGGACAGTTATTGGCAAGTATGCTCATGCTTAAAAGCGTAACAAAGAATTTATATTAATTTATTGATAGAATATTTATAACAGAATATTTTTTTCTGTTCAAATAAACTTTTACAAAATGCTTTTGAATGTAATTACCTCCTAGGAGCACTAACTTGCTAAACCATGCAAGCCATTTTTTAAGATATGGTGAGTAGTAGAAAAGTGTATTGTACGATTTTAAAAGGCATGGTCATTTCGCCAGCCTGTCTGGTGAAATTATTTTATTGTCCCTGCACCATAATTCAGACACTTAGAACTTCTGTGCCAAACCCCAAGATAAATGTGTAAGTACCTCAGACAAAACTTCCAGCTTTCATCCAAGTAATATGAACTAAAAATTTATAAAACTTGCTTTTAGATCTGTCAATTTAGTTTAAATTAGAGAATGTGTGGAATAGAATTAGTACATGAATTAGTCAATGTGTGAGATTTGGAATTGAATATGTAATTGTGTATGGTGGTTTGGTAAATGGGTCCATTAAACCCATTTTGGATCAAAATGATACGGATACTAGACGCAGAATACTAATAACATGCATAATGTAGCACCATCGCGTTCGTTTAGAACGCTTCATTTGAGGAGAAAAGTCATTATTAAAAAAGAATCTCACAAGAATCTCATCTAATATTTCTTTCGTAATTTATCCGAGTATGTTTTCTTGCAGATTAGTTTATTTTATCCATGACCACTTCTGGCTGTGACAGTACATCGACGCTAGATGTTATTCGCTTTGAAATAGGAGTCCACGGATGGGCACAATAGTACAGAGAGAAGAGACAAAACCATTCAATTTTCCAAGAGCGTTTACATTTGGTGCATGCGAATGTGAAAATTGTACAATCTTAGTGTCACAAATTGAGACTTATAACTTTTATACGTAGTCAAAGGCTAAAGTTTTCCGAAAATTATTTGTTTCTGTTAGGTATATTAATTTATATTGTAATCTCCAAACATAACTTACTTAAATTCTATACAAAACCTATTATGTACCTATTTTACAAATAACCTGGTTAAAAGTAAAATGTTATTTCGTTTTATGTTATTATTGTTAAAGCAAAAAGATTAAGATCCTTCAAAACTATACTTCAGGGGTTTTTGTGAAGTCTGAAAAACAAGAAGGTTATAGGAAAAATGTTTAGGACCCCAATTAGTCTGAATAGAATTTACAGTTAATATTAATAATTTCATAAAGTAACGATGTTTTAAACTTACAATAGACAGATGTAAAACACATAGGTAATATCCAGACTTTGACCTTTTACTACCTTACCTAAAACTTTGGTTTTTCAATTTCTGTTACTTTCTATTTTGATACAATATTCTGTGTGAACTGTGAGTCCCCAAGCAAAAGATACTTCATTTGTTTTCTATACATATGAGAGCAAGAGTTGAGTTGGGCGGAAAAGACCTCGCATACGGCGTAGAAGAGAAAGCGGGGAAACCAGATAGTTTAGTATTAATAGTATTTTCATTTCAATTGCAAGTAACAATATAATAAAATTTCTCATAAAATATTGTATCATCCTTTATTTTCTTGGCTTTTGGATAAATAGAAAAATAATATTTTATGAAGAGATGTTTTAATTGGAATTATGAATAAGTTATAGGAACAATCTTAAGCTAGGTAGCCCCACTTTATTATGTGATACTGATCACCTCAGAAATAAATAATACAATGCAGGTAAAGAGGCAACATTACAACAATTATTATATTTATGTTGTCTATTTTTTTGGCAGAAAAATTAGAATCTTTAAATCAGATCTTTTAAGACTTCAATATTTTTTCCGCTTTCTCATGTACAGGTGATTCGATCCTAAACTGAGCCTAGTATGAAAACCAGGGACGGAACATAGAGAATACAAAATGAGTCAATTCGCCATAATCTCTGATGAAACGTTTGAAGCGATAAATTAGCCGCGGTCGGCCTCAGAAACTAAGATTGGATCCCCTGTGTCGCCATGCCACGTAACGGGGTTGAGGTAATTTCACTCCCTTTGATATGTGAGTTGCTTTGTGAGTGACCCTGAAAATAGGGGTAATTTTAAGCAAACACCATTTTTATTCTCCCATTCCCCATTTTAGTTGGGCATTGGACTTGCTCGTACTTAGAAACAAAGACTGATGTGTACTGGATCGTCTCTAGCTAAAGGTAAAACGGCATTGCTTGACAATGGGTAAGATGGTAACGCTTGGTAATGGGTAAGATTGTAACGCTTGGAAATGAGCAAATTGGTAACGCTTGGCAATAAGAACAAATGGTAGCAGGCAGTGGGTAAAATAGTATCGCTTGGCAATGGGCAAAATTGAATGCTTGGCAATCGGCAAGATGGTAACGCTTGACAATGGGCAAGATGGTAACGCTTGGCAATGGGTAAAATGGCAAAGGCATTGCAAGGTTGTTACGTACTCACATCTAACACAAATATAAACCGCAGCATTTCGTTACGCCATAAGATTTCTTGATATTTTATCATTATATTTGACTTATCCAAAATTGCAAACTTTAAACTTTATTGCCAAGAGAAAGCCCTTCACATAAAAAAAGACGTGTGGCACTCGGGGACTGCCGCGGTAAAGCTATTGCATAGCATTTTTTATCAACGCCATCTAGCGGTGAGAGGAGTCCCGTGTCAGGTTAGGTTAAAAATATTGGAAACAGCCCCTATCCATATAGATAAAGAAAGATTATCCCAATTTTTTGTAAAAAAAAAAATCCAAAGGCTTTTTAATACAAAGCACACCTTGATGTCTCGACTATGCGACGGTGCTAGCTCGGCACGAGTATGTCAAACATCATAAACTCACGCAAGTTTCCTCGAAGTAACATATCGTTAGCACTCACACGCGAAATGACCGACTTGTGACAACATCAGGGCTTTACACAATTCTTACATTTTTCATAGAAATTAGGATTAGTGAAGTGTCACCACTATAAAAATAGGCTGAGATCATTTTAAGGTTAAAGGTGTGGACTGAAAGGTTGCAGATTTGATTCCCACACGTTGCACTATTGTCGTACTCACTCCTAACACAAGCTTTCCACTTATTTGGAGGGGAGAAGAGAATATTAGGCAAGTTCAGCTTGGCTGATATATTCTTTATAAAAAAAGACGTGTGGCACTCGGGGACTGCCGCGGTAAAGCTATTGCATAGCATTTTTTATCAACGCCATCTAGCGGTGAGAGGAGTCCCGTGTCAGGTTATTTTCGTTACGGAATTTCTGGATTCGGTCTCCACGCTCAAGGACCGCGATAGAAGCTATGCAATAGCTTAAAAATTTACTATTGAATCCTATTATTAATATTATAAATGCGAAAGTTTGGATGTGTGAATGTATGTTACTCAATCACGTCGCAACGACTCAACCGATTTGGCTGAAATTTGGCACAGAGATAGATTATAGTCTGGAATAGCACATATAGGGTACTTTTTATCCCGGATCTTTTAATAAGAGAGTTCCCGCGGCAATAAAAAACCTCAATCCACGCGAACGAAGTCGCGGAAATCATCTTGTAATTCATAAATTTTTTGATATAAAAAATTCTCAAAGGATTTCTATCTTGCCATCTACAAACATAAATGGTATTAAATCCGTAACGCCGAGCTTTCAGTGTCACCACTATCGGGCATCGAACCCGCTATCGCACCGGCTATCAAGTTGACTATCAAGGTGCTGCACTTCTGTTATCGGCTATCGATTCGCCATCTCTGTGTTTACTTTGTGTTCTGTCTGGAATTAAGATTAAATATTGTATGCAGTGGAATTAATGTTAATATCACACTAATATTATAAAGGCGAAAGTTTGTATGTGTATGTGTGTGTGCTTGTTACTCATTCATGCCACAACGAATGATCCGATTCGGCTGAAATTTCGAAAATCATCCCGCAAAATCAAAGAGTTCCCGCGGGAATTAAAAAATATATATATGTAATCCACGCCGACGAAGTCGCGGGCTTCGTCTAGTATTAAAAAGGTTTCAGCCTTTTTTCCGAACCTTTCCGACCCTTGGATAGAAAAGGACAAAACCTCAGATATGTGTGTCCATGCACACACATCTAAGGTTTCGAAGTTGTTTGCATTTCAAGCAATTAAATATATCAATATATTTTATAATATTACAACAAGTACTACAACTACCTATCTATCGATACAACAAGTACTACAACTACCTATCTACTACCTATCGATAGATAGGTAGTTGTAATACTTGTTGTAAGGGTAAAGAATCGTGGGGAAACCTGCTGAAGTTCTCAATAAGGTTTTCTAAACTGTGTGAAGTCTGCTGATGCGCACTTGCGCTCGCGGTACTATGGCGTAAACCTTATTGACTATTTAAGAGGAAACCTAATAAATAAATCTAGATCGGCGATGAGTTGTTTATTATATGCATCATTTATGATGCATATTTTTTCCAGTTTTACACAGTTAAAAATTAAAAATTGAAAACTTTGCAACAAACGAACTACCTTTATTTTTGCGCCATTGGCACTCGTAGCATTCAGTATGTATTTAATATTGTTTCGTATTTCACGAATAGGTACGCTTTTACGAAAGCTTTTTTGAATGAATATGAGCTAATTCTAAAATTGCAATCTAGGGGCTGGGCATTGAGCAAAAAAGAATTCACAAAGGTATATTGTTTAATAATTTAAATGTATCTCTGCCGTGTTTTATTAGAAAAAATTGTATTTTTGTTGATTTTTATATATTGATCTTTTATATATGGATTGGTAATATTATATTAAATTTAAATGTATTTAAACCGAAGTTACATAAATTACTTAGGTCACTTTAATTCTAAAGGTCCATTTAGGTCCTATTCCTAATAGTGTGGAGATGCCTCAATCATCAGGCAACTTGTGTCAGATAATCTTTACTTATGAAATGTACATACCTACCTAATGTACGTATATATATGTAAGTGTGTGTGTAATGTGTGTGCTATATACTTGTACGGAACACGTCGCATTGCTGAGGTCGGGCCTCATCGCAAGGCGTTCCGCGCCATTGCCTGCCGCCATCTTGAACCAGGAGGTACCGTTAGAAGAAAAATTAATATTATTACTTATTCCTTTATTTTATTTTTTTCTAAACTAAGTAACAAATTAGATTCTACTACGCGAAAAGATACCTTCTCTAAATTAAAGTTACTAGGGAATCTATGGCATTCTAACTGTTTCTGTTGTTATAATTAAAGAAATAAAAAATCAAATTGTTAATTAATATTAAGTTTTGTTCGTCTACGACTGAGAAAATTGTAAAATTGTATAGTTGCCGTCAATCCTTTTGAATTTTGAATCTCGGGTTCTTGAACATGACTATAAAACAGTGCACTTGAAGCGGGGATTCCCTCTGTTAACTGAAGCACAAGAATAACTAACCGGCGTATCTCAGGTTCTATATCTTCAGGTCATATTTTGGTCCACATTGGGGCATTTCCTATTTAAGTTTAACATTCGAAACGCGAGAAGTACTTTGTTTGCAACTTTATAAGGGAAGAGGAGTTTACAGTAATCTTTTTTTCCATCAGTACATCACAGCACATCGCTTATCAGGCCAAATATTTTCGAAATCATCCACGAGCCGGTTTTGGAGTTTTTTCGTTTCGTCGCTCGCCGTCTCAGTTGAACAAACAATGACAAGTGTACCTACGCTTCAAGGAAACATCGATTCAGAAAATGGCATTTTTCTGTATCCGCGACAAACAATATTATAATATTACCTATACACACTATAATTATATTATCTTCTCCAATACTCGACGAATGAATTTGTCATTTTGTTAGATTGAGAATAGGTACAACAAGAAAATAGTTTAAAAACTGCAACACGCCTAGGGAAAACTAGAAATATGATTGAGGTTTTTTATTCCCGCGAGAATTTTCTTATTTTCCGGGATAAAAAGTAGCCTATATACTACTCCAGTATCTATGTGCCACAGACAAATCGGTTCTGTCGTTGCGACGTGATTGAATAACAAACACCCAAAATTTCGCATGTATAATATAAAAGGATAGAGTATGCCTTCTAGACACTGTAGTTAAATTATTCTACAAAAAATTAGGTAATTAATAATACGAATTTACCCAAAACAACAACTGCACTATAGTCGTCCCCAATACACGGCGGCGCTTTCCTCCAGATAAGGGTGTTTGCGCGCCGGTTCCGGGACGTCGCGGCGGTTATCTAATGAGAACTGATAACGGCTGCAACCCTCACGCGTTCCTTGTAACGCGTTATATATATGCCCTGTTTATTACACGTTATATACGTGTTATAATCCTTCACACGTCGTATGCATATACGACGTCTGCAAGACATCCAATAATCTCTAGCGTCATGGGCCTACGGGTAATTTTATTTACCTGTGAACCCATTAATGGGCCGACCCACTGGAACCTTGGGTAAACGTTAAGTTTTTTGCCCACGACTAACATTCTCCTTTCCCTCCAACCAGCATAAATCTTGAGAATACTGTCGTAGCTAGTCCTGCCCAGTAGGTAGAACTAGCTACGATAGTAGTCTTTCCTCTTTATCAACCGATAGACGTCCGCTGCTGGACTAAGGTCTGTCGCATGGACCTTCACAGACTTCAGTCTTTCACCGCCTGAATCCAGCGGCTCCCTGCGACTCGTTTGATGTCGTCGGTCCACCTAGTGCGGGGTCTGCCAACACTGCGCTTCCCTTAGGACCCCATCGACCATCAGCTCTTTGAACTATGTGCCCCGAGATTTCCACTTCAATTTCGCGACTCGCTGAGTCTATGTGGGTGACTTTGGTTCTTTTACGGATCTCCTCATTTCTGATTTGATCTCGCAGGGATACTCCAAGTATCTATCTCTCCATCGCCTGCTGAGTGATCCCGAGCCTTCTTACGAGGCCCATAGAAGTGAAACGAAACAAAACACAAAAGTAATTTTCATTCGGCCATTGACTTCTAGACCTACCTACGCTATGTCTACTAAAAATTTGGTTCTACTAAAACTGTAGCTGAAGGTCGATGTAAGTTAAAAATTAAAATGAACAGCAACTGCTGAGCTTCTTGACGGCTCTTCTCAACAGAAACTGCATTCCGAACCGGTGGTAGAGTCTTGACGGGTCACATGAGCTGCACTTAAAATAAATAATTTTAAGTTTTGAATTATAATTTAATCAGCGTCTTACTGAGTTCTTAACCACACATATTGCGTAGGTAGGTTATTTGTTATTCTTTCTGCTCTTTTTTAGTATTTTTTTTACCCGAACAAAAATTAATTCAATCATGAATATAAAATTGAACGTAATCTGATTTTCTAACAATTCAATCACAAAGTCAGAATAAACATAAGGCAGGATCATTGGAGTACTCCATTAAACGAACATCGCGGAAATTTTAAAAGAAAATTTGCACAAATTACCGATCTCCGAAGAAACGTCCTCCTTGGATAAAAAACTTTTTTTTTTTTAATTCAACCTTAATTGCTGGGCGGACCGTAAATGCAGTAGAGTGCCATTACTTCTATTTATTTCTGTACTAGCTTTTGCTTACGATTTCATCTTGCTTGAACTTTAAAATTCCCACGGAAACTCTTTGACATTCTCCAAGTCCTCAACAAAAATCACATCAATTCGTCACTTTGCACCTATGTTGATTCGACCTTCTATCGCATGATTGATTTGAAACAACAACAAACAAACACACTTTCGCATAATGTTAGTAGGGATTTATATGGATAGAAAATTAAGATCCAGCACTGGTAGAATGGGCGGGAGAAATTTTATCCCCGGGAAAAGGATAAAACGTTTATCCCCTCGCTAAGCTTTATCCACCCGTCGAGCATGGGCACAGCGGTGGAAATAACACTCAGTGGATATACTTATAGAATATACCTCGCCTTCTCTGTCGCCATGCTTTAGCATTAAGAAAAAGATAATTTTATCCCCTGTCAGTGGATAAAATCGGAGATAAAATTTTTATCTCCTTCCCATGCTACCAGTGCAGGTGACGGTGATCCAGCCCAACGGTTAATGGTGTGGAATGGAAACTGTAAGGTCGAAGATTCATTCCCCAGTCCCCATCACACGGACAACGGACAAACCGATTTTGATTTTGTTTTTTTTAGTTGAAAGGAGAATTAGACGGGAGTGTCCTTAGCTATGTTTGATGAAAATCAGATAGATTACATATTTCTATTTTAACGATTACTGACTAGCGATTAGGATGTTGTAACATGTTGGGGGTATTTTAAATTTTTAATTTACACTCGTTACGTCTCGTTTTTCTTTAACTTCTATTGCATAGAGCTGTCCATATCGACGCGTCGTGATTAGTCCGGGCGATTTTTTCCATTCAATTGAACTTATGAAAAGTCCAACGACTGTAATCATTGTTTGATCTCATTACACAACCAAATTTAATAAATGAGTAATGAAGTTGCTTGTACTTTCTTCGTAATATTTAACTTCATACCTTTTACAGGGAGTAATTTTAATTTTTTTTCGGTGTTCAAGCCACAGCATCGCATATAGATCAAAAGACGGATAACTCAAATAAAGTTATGGCATTCAGTTTATTTAAAAACTAGGTCACATTCAGTCAGTCAGTCAGCGATTTCCCTAGTGTAGTGGTGAAACGAACGGCTAAGGCATACCTTAGTGTGTTCCATAGAACACACTTTCAGCGTCTGTATTTCCGGCCACGTATAATTTTAGTACATACCTTCAAGACAAGAGTAAATAGGCATTTTCTAGGCAAGCGCGCTCCAACCTAGACTTGATTAATGCTTTCCATCATTGAGTGTCGTCAAGCGCAAGCCTATCTCATAATTTAAAAAAAACCTTAATGGTTCCAGGTTCCTAAAAAAATCGGCAAGGGCCATTTTGAAAGTTTATAATTTTCAAAAAATCTGGTACGTAGGTATAGTTTTGTGGAAGCCTTCGATCAAAAGCACCCTTATAAACTTAAGTAAGCTCGGTTCTAACATAGAAGCCGTCGTCACTCGTCACCTACAAGTTGAGTCTGCTTACTTGTAAACGAACAAACAGAAAATATTTAATGCTGTTGACGTAGCTATTAGGTCATCGCCGTCGTCACAAACAATAGACGCCGAAGCTCGATGTAAGTCTCTTGTAGAGATTTCTTCCCTGCATTGTCCAGCAGTTCTTCTACGGCATACAGCATACTTATTATATAATTACCCATTGCCCGCATCAAGCACAAACTAAAAACATAAAATAAAATACAAGTTTACATCAAATACTTACAGCACCCCCGACATGTAAATATATGGCCGGACTAGCTTTTGCCCCCGCGACTTCGTCCGCGTGGAATTAGATTTTGGGGTGGAATTTTCAAAAACTGTGACACACGTGCTTCTTTATTTTTTAACTAACGCTCAAATACCAACTTTGATGGAAACAGCTTGAAAAATGACGGAGTTTCATATAAACTTCCATCGCCTATTTAAACCCCTTAGGGGTGGAATTTCCAATAGGTAATCCTTTCTTAGTGTGCGCCTACGTCATAAAAGGAACCAACTGTAAAAATTTCAAGTTTCTAACTTCAGTAGTTTAGGCTGTGCGTTGATATCTCAGTCAGTCAATCAGTCAGTCAGGACTTTGAATTTTATATATATATAGATTATGTACGATACAGCTGACCAAAATCTCTATCCATCTGGGGTCATCAACTTCCTCCTAGCGCAATGGTTCGTAATAATTTCATCCTATAGATGATACCTAATGATACCTACTTACCTAGTATTTTTTAGGAACAAAGATTTGAAAAGGAGGTAATATTAAATCTGAGTTGAAAACGGACGCTCTCCAACAATAATGAGCCAACAAACTCTGTTATCTTAGCGACGTCCTACAAAGCTTCAGCTACACTGTAAGAAACTAGCTGTAATTTGTTTTAG
Source organism: Hipparchia sbordonii (assembly GCA_038048805.1). Lineage (NCBI taxonomy): Eukaryota > Metazoa > Arthropoda > Insecta > Lepidoptera > Nymphalidae > Hipparchia > Hipparchia sbordonii. The sequence goes on along the minus strand of CM076111.1, from coordinate 4,209,252 downwards.
CCTATAGAATGATCTCGTCCTGCCATTTGTAGGCTTAAAATTTAAATAACCGGTAACCGGCAAAAAAATGCCGAAAAAATCCTTTTCTATGTAATAGGTGATCCCATTTTAATTTTTAATTGATTTTTATTATTTATTGTTATAGCGGCAACAGAAATACACATTCTCTGACCACTGTCTACTTATTACGGATCATGAGATAGGTACAGCCCGCTGACAGACAGACGGACTGATACCGGACGCTTAGTAATAGAATTCCGTCAGTTACCTTTCGGGTACAGAACCCTAAAAGCCTCAATTGCCTAACGGTTAAAGGTGCGGACTGAAACTTAAAGGTTGACAAGTTGAAAGGTTCGAATCCCATCCCTTGCACATTGTCGTACCCACTCCTACAGGCTTTCAGTTTGGAGGGGAGAGGAGAAAAAAATAAATCTTTTCTCTCTTATATTTACAAAAAGATTACTAAAACTCTGTAGGTGTACCTACTTTGATTCCTAATAAAAGCTTATTATACTTAATATTTGTATGTGTATGTATCTAATAACAATATATTATAGGTATATAATATATTAATAGGTTTTAACAATATGTATCAAGAACATTAATTATAATGTACTGGACATATTCTTAGCACATGCAATTCCTCTGTGGTCTCGTTGGAAAACTACGCAAAGTTTATAAATAACGCTGATAGGCTCCGGTAGAACTAAGTTTTCATAAGCCTCTTAGATACAAAGTAGGTAAGACTTTATTAAATTTTATACGTATCTATGTAACCATACCATATAATATAAAAATTAATATAAATATAATGCATGCCTATATAAATATGCATAAACTAAGCAATACATAAATAAAGAAATCTATGCTTATAATAAAACTGTAATGGGACGAATTCTGTACATTATATATATTTTGATTTGAATCGGAGGATGCTTTATTATCGATACTGAGCACAAAACAATTTTTCTTGAATTTTTTGTCTGTCTGTCTGTATGTGTGCGCATCACGAAAAAACTACTGAACGGATTTGAATGAAATTTGTTATAATGGTAGCTGATACTCCGGGTTAATATATAGGATACTTTTTATCCTGATAAACAATAAGGTTTACCCGGGATAGGGGATGAAAGTTTTATTATAAGTATAGATAGATTCAAGTCGATACAGAGATGCGTCAAATTTTCAGAGCATTATGATCACAGATTCAGGTTCATCGTCACGAACACGCACTTGGAGTATTGACTGAGCGCACTGCGCAGGTCCCGGCAGCCGGCCACAGCACCGACATAGAGACACTGGAAACACACACAATCTATAGATATATAGATATTTGCAAATGGTCTGTATTTAAACTTAAAGCTATTGCATAGCTTCTATCGCGGGCCAGCGTGGATACCGAATCCAGAAATTCCGTAACGAAAATAACCTGACACGGGACTCCTCTACGGTGAGCCGCTAGATGGCGTTGATAAAAAATGCTATGCAATAGCTCTACCGCGGCAGTCCCCGAGTGCCATACGTTTTTTTTTATTCGATGACAAGATAGCCTTTGACTGCGATCTCAACTGATGCTAAGTGACAATGCAGTCTAAGGTTGAAATCTATAGACCACACTCTCACTCGGCTCAGACTCAAGACAGGGTTAAAACGAGACAGATTTATGTCAGAGCATAACGTCATCTAGCGGTGAGCCGCTAGATGGCGTTGATAAAAAATGCTATGCAATAGCTTTACCGCGGCAGTCCCCGAGTGCCACACGTCTTTTTTTTATTCGATGACAAGATAGCCCTTGACTGTGATCTCAACTGATGCTACGTGACAATGCAGTTTAAGGTTGAAATCTATAGACCGCACTCTCACTCAGCTCAGACTCAAGACAGGGTTAAAACGAGACAGATTTATGTCAGAGCATATTTGTGTTTCGTTCTTACCTCTAGATCTCAGCATAAGATGGTAGCGGGCTAACTTGGAAGGGGTATGGCAGTGTAAATTCAAACCATACCCCTAATCTGTTTCTGCACGCCATCGTGCCGGAACGCTAAATCGCTTGGCGATACGTCTTTGACGGTAGGGTGGTAACTAACCACGGCCAAAGCCTCCCACCGGACACACCAACTGAACTGAACTGCAAGCCAACCACAAAATTGCAGCTTGATACCGCATTATTAAACGTCATAACAGCCTCGTTGGTCTAGTGGTTAGCATGTTTGACTGCTAATGACGAGTTCTGGGTTTGATTCCCGGGACGGGCCTTAGTTGTTTCTGACAGGAATCGGTCTGCTTGTCTGTCTACTCGTCTTAACATGCATTGAATTGTATTTATTTGTATTTGTATTGTATTTAGTTGTATTTGTAATGTATTGGACTTAGGAAACTTCATCGTGGAAGCACTGTACACATAGCATAGTTTCATTAACTATTGTAAAAAAAATTATTTTTATTTTTAAGAGCAACCGCCGAGTTTCTTGCTGGCTCTTCTCGGCAGGAAAGGCATTCCGAACCAGTGGTAGATTCATTGACAATTCAAAAGTGCTTGTAAAAGTTTATTTGAATAAAAAATATTTCTATTTCTATTTCAGGAAATTTTCAGTACTAGGAGTAGTAGGTGGTGTATCATCCTCTTACCTCGAGGAACACATAAAGCCGTCGGTCCTGCGCTTGATCTCTCTCCTGTAGTGTTGGATTTCCGTCCCATCGAATTATGAGAGTGAAGGAATAGAGAGTGCACCTGTGTTCGCACATACACTTGTGCACTATAATATCTCCCGCGCAGATGGTGAAACTACGTGGAGATTCGGAGTGGAGAGAAGGATCCGGTCGGGAGGACTACAGTAGGGTAGACTGGGTACGGTTGTAACAATTTCCCTTTGAACACCCACAGCATTGCCAATATTGCTATAAACAACTGTTATGGCACTTGATATGAAAGCCAGGTTATTTTTCTTTAAATTAATATCAAAAACACATGCACGGGTGAAATATTTTAGCAGATATGAATAATTTTATTGAGTGCATGCGATTGTTACAATCGACCCCATACCAGGGGCGGTTGTAACAGTGATGGGGGACAGTTGTAACAAGCAGAAATAATACAGAGTGGAAGTATTTAAACCAGCTTTATTATTTAAAAATGCTTAAATGTACTTTAACTAGTATCACAATATCTTAAGCACATTTTTAACAGTTATTTAGGTAATTTTTTTAGAGTAAAAATAAATTAACAAAAATAGATAATATTTCCGCTATAACTACTTCGGTACTCAACCAAACGAACATAATCTCTTATTATTATATAAAACAAAACTAAATAATCAATAAAATCTAAGTTTAAAATGAAATCAACAATTAAATTTATTTTTCGTAGAAGTTTATTTTTTATAGCTTGCCTCAAAGACGCCCCCAAGTTTTATTTCATCATAGGCGTTCTTGTACAACATCGCTTTACCTCTCGAAGTCTTTCTTACGCGTTTCCTAGGCATCTGAAATGCAAAAATATAGTAAAACTAATGTTACAACCGTACCCATGAAAATCGTTACAACCGTACCCACCACCTATTTTGGCAATAAAACGGACACAGGCATGAGGCCTAATAACGTATATAAAAACGAACCAGCTCATTACAATCTCTAAAATACAACAATTGCATATATTAATACTCAAATATGAAAATTATATTAGTAGTCACGCTATATCATGAAGAAATTCATCAAAAATACTTACTTTTGGTTGCCAAAACATAATAGGCCTTCGTCTAAACGTTATAAGTGCGCAGAGTGCGACGCAACACTTTGAATCATGTTGGCACTTGAAATCCGCGTGTCTGTCTCCTTGTACCCCTTCCTGTGTTGTTTATAGTTTCGGAAATATTTGAGTTGTTTCAACCGTACCCCGTTACAACCGTACCCAGTCTACCCTACAATATAAATAAATTGCTAACGACGGAACGGATTAATTGGAACATTGCGAAAAGCTTCGTGATATTGTCTCTTCCAGTTGTTTTTATCACATGGGATTGCTAACAGTGTAACGGCACGCTAAGTCATACCAAGTTGTTAAGGATGCAATTACATAGTGGGTCAGCGAGGAAGATATTATGGCAACTTAGAATATATACACCTACATATAAACATTTATCTATATATACAAAATTCAAAGTCCTGACTGACTGACTGACTGACTGACTGAATGAGATATCAACACAAAGCCTAAACTACTGAAGTGAGAAACTTGAAATTTTAATAGTTGGTTCCTTTTATGACGTAGGCGCACACTAAGAAAGGATTATTGGAAATTCCACCCCTAAGGGGTTTAAATAGGGGATGGAAGTTTATATGAAACTCCATCATTTTTCAAGCTGTTTCCATCAAAGTTGGTATTAGAGCTTTCAGTTAAAAATAAAGAAGTCCGTGTGTCACAGTTTCTGAAAATTCCAGCACAATATCTAATTCCACGCGGACGAAGTCGCGGGGGCAAAAGCTTGTATAATATAGGCAAGATTAGGCAAGACTAGGCATTTATATAATTTAGGTAAAATATTATAAATCCTGATATACTGATAAAAAAAAATCAGTAAGCTATTTTGTATGCCGTTGTCGAAAATGCATTTTTTAAGATCCCAATATTTCCGTTGTCACTCAAAAAGATAAAATTATGGTTTTTACTATGGCTGAGATCTATAATAGTTATAGATACAGAAAAATCTATTTCTTAATGCTTTGTCAAACAGCCGATCTTGATTAACAGAACCTCAGCTGTTATTTACAGCAACAGAAAAGCCGTTTTCGAATTATTTTGTGTATCAGTATTACCTGCTATCTGATGCCTGGAACTACATCCTTAAAAGTTATTCTGTTTACGATTTAAGTGTCTACTACCTTTGTGCCAGATTTTGTGAAGATTTTAGCAGTTGAAGTGAGAAAGTTCTAATTGGGATTTGGAACCTTAATAGAGATACCATTAAATAATCTAATAAGAATTACTTATTAGAAATCAGAGTAGGTATCCCTGCGAGATCAAATTAGAAATGAGGAGATAAGTAGGAGAACCAACGTCACCGAAATTGCTCAGCGAGTCGCGAAACTGAAGTGGAAATGGGCGGGCATATAGTTCGAAGAGCTGATTGATGGTCGATGGGGTCCCAAGGTGCTGGAGTGGCGACTCCGCACCGCAAAGCGCAGTGTTCGCAGACCCCCATTAGGTGGACCAACGACATAAAACGAGTCGAGCCGCTGGATTCAGGCGGTGCAAGACCGAGGCCTGTGGAAGTCCATGCAAAAGACTGAATACCTACCCAGAATTGGACGTCTGTCGGTTGATAAAGAAGAAAGGAATTATGTTTCTACAGACAGCTCATGGAGTTGCGAGGAGTTGCGAAGTTGAAATGGTAGGTAATAATATTTGGGTTCTAAATTGCTGAGAAGGCGAATTCGTCCAGGAGAAAGCAGTGTTAGCAAACCCCCACTAGGTGGAACGATGTGTAGGTGCGTTGATAGATCAGTCAGTCAGTCAATCAGTCAGTTAGCCAATCACCTATAGACTAATTAAAGCTATCCTGCTAAATCTATACTTATTATAATAAAGAGGGAGCGCGAATTTTGTGAGTTTGTATGTATGTCCGGAGCAAACTTTGGAACCACCACACCTATTTCAAAAATGCTTTTACCAATTCAAAGGTACATTATTCCAGACGGTTATAGGCTATATATTATGCTCATAAAGTATTATGGCTAGATATTATGTGCAAATTTGTTAAGGAAGTCGGAAAATTTTTTGACTCTTAAACGTTTTCAAGGCTTGCGCTGGGTTATATACTGCTATTGGATGAAAATGATGTATGGGTGAATTGTTCCTCTTAAAGAGTTCTAAAAAAAAGTCCGCGATAGCATATGTATATCTTCTAAGAATAACTTACAGTAACCATTTCTATCGTTCAAATTTTGATTAAAAATAATGAATTATTTTCGAAGCTTCTGTAACCGATGTGATGTCAATCTATATCTAAATAAATATGTTTATTATCGTAAGTATTTAATTTAGAACATATTTGCCCTTTACACTATACAATTTAAATAAATATCATAGGAGTTATCGGAAAATTATTATTTCCGCGCGACAAAATAATAAAATGATGTCGGCCAGCGGGCGGGGCGGTGCACGGGGGCGGGTTTCGGCGCGGGAGATTCTCTGGTTCCTGTGGTGATCGTATTTACAATTGTCTCCTATAAGAAGCTCTGTGCGATCAGTCCCGTAAAAACAAATATTTAAATTTTCAACCCGGACGAAGTCGGCGCGGGCTTCTAGTCACTAAATAAAGACAATCCAAGTACAATAACTGGCTGTTATATAGATACGAGCCAAGGAAAGGTAATAATAAAATTAAACAGCATCATTATGATACCATCGGCAGCTGCTCAAAAGCAACGAAACAAAAAACAAACAATAAATCAAAATGAAGAACAATCCATTAACTCGATCCACAATAAAAAGAACGCAGCCCCGCCATTGGTGTGGTGTGCAGGAGTAAAATGTAGCTCGAATTTGATTGGCTGACGCCGACGCGCTTCGTTCTGAAACTCGATACTTTTTAATAATGGCTCCTTTAGCTAATGCGATCGCCTTTTATATCGCTGTTGGCTTTCATAAAAACAAAACCAGTAAGTTATGTAACTGTGTATGTTCTTACATTTATTATCAAAAAATGCGGCAAGTGCACATTGTGTGCCACCGTGCATTCATTACACATACTTACCTATTTTCTATATAGAATCTTCTTCATTTGACAGCTTAATTGTTAATGTATGATTTTGTTTATCAATTTATATGAAACATGTTTTATGTTAATCGATGTTATAAATCGTATTTACTTTACAGTAAATACGATTTTAGAAGTATTTTATCAAGTACACAGGATGTCATTTTTATTACTGGATCCGTAAATTCAAGTCCTTCTTTTTTGGGGTTCTGTACCCAAAGGGACCCTATTACAAAACGTACGCTGTCCGTCTATCCGACGGTCCGTCTGTCAGCGGGCTATAGGTATTTCACGAACCGTAATAGATAGATTCTTGTTTTCACAGAATGTGCAGGTATTTCTATTGCCGCTATTACAACAAATAAAATAATAAAATAAAGTAAAAAATTAAAGAGGTTCTCCATACAATAAACTTTTGTTTTTGTTCGATCTTAATAATAGCTAGTGTTAAATCTCTTTGTAACATTTAATAGCAATACGGTAAGCAGCAGACCTTATGACTGCAATTTTGCACACCATGCATATATGATAAAATGTGAGAAACTATGCTCTGTGTACTATCACCATTGTACCTCCACTATTATTCTTTACTCACATTCGACAAATCATATCATTTCATTTCATTTCATTTACAACTAGCTGATGCTCGCAACTTCGTTCGCGTGGAATTACTTTTCAAGATCCCGCGGGAACTATAATTTTTTTCAGGATAAAAAGTAGCTTATGTTTTAATCCAAGGTATAATCTATCTTCGTTTTAAATTTCAGCCAAATCGGTCCAGTAGTTTTTGAGTTTATTCATTACAAACATACACACAAAAATACAAATCTTTCCTCTTTATAATAGTAGTGTAGATTGCACGGAACCCTTCGTGTGCGGATCCGATTCGCACTTGGCCGGTTTTTTGTTTTTATCAAAGGCTATTAGTATTTTATTACATAGCCCAAATGCGTTCTGGAGTGCCGGCTGTGGGAAGGAGCCGATTGCTTGGGATTTTTGCGGTTGGATTTAGGATACGGGGATTCGGGTTTCGGGAAGATAATCTCGCGGTTAGCGTATGTGTATTATGGCAATTTATTGAATAGGGGCGGCAATTTAATGGAATAAGAGGGTGGAATTGTGTTGAGGTTTTTACTAGGTACATGCTAGGTATCTACATGTAATTTATAAGGAACTAGCTGATACTTCATCCGCTTGGATTTAGTTTTTAAAAATTCCTCGGGAACTACTTGATTTTCCAATATAAAAAGTAGAATATGCCACTCCCCAGGTAAACTATACTCATGCAAAAAATCATCAAATCTCAGATAAGGCCGATTTTTACCTACTGACTTAATTCACAGTTATCGTCTTACTGGAGCTTATTTTTTAGCCTATAAACTTTTTATTTAATTTCTCTTTCTATAAATTCGTAAAGTAGATTTTGAGATTAGCCCGAACAAACACGAACTTAGCGCGGTTTTTGTATAACTTTTGTACTGATTTTTGATACCTTGGGTTACATTATTGCAATTTTGGTAGGGATCTCTAATTTTTTGAAAATAAAATATAGCCTATGTTACTTGTTGATACTGTACTACTGTAACTTTGTATAGGTGAAAGAATTTAGTTTATCCATTAGGTACAAACAAACATACAATCAAATAGAAAATGTTCCCTGTTCTATTTTTCTCGACTTTTGTCAGACCGACTATTAATTTTATCGTTCAGCGTTATGTCGATGCGGTTACATAGGTACTTATAGTAGGTAATTTATTTCGAAATGTATAAAAGTAGATACCGAGTAGTTTATTTGCTCATGATAGACATGAGCAAATAAACTACTTGTGAATGAGAAAAATAAACATATCGATGTATAGTATAAATATAAAGCTAATCACAATCGGGTCCTAATAGATAAAACAAAATAAATCTGAAAGCCAATCTAGAGGATGGCCGTAATCATACCACAAGCATTGTGTATTATTACCTACTATCGAACAATTTAATGATTGACTAAGGAGTCCCCTGACTTTGCCTAACTATGACGTTTTGACGTAAAACCGTGCTTCTGTTTGTAGGGAGGCACATAGAGAGATAAGTTAGGTAATGATAATGTCCTCCCGAATAAATCCGGCCACAGCGGCCAATCTCCACAGAGATTAGCCATCTGTGCGGCAGATATTATAGTGCACAAGTGTGTGAGCAACCACAGGTGCACTCTCTATTCCCTCATTCTCATAGACTCCCGAAATCCCGTGAGAATCCTGTGTTTTAAAATTCTAACTCGATGCGGACAAAGTCGCTTACAAAAGCTAGTTACTTACTATAAATAAAATTAAAAATACCAGACGTAAAGAGCAAAGAGTTTTTAAACGACTTCAAAAAAGGAGGAGGTTTTCTATTCGGCCGGTATCTTTTGTTTTAAATGGCGGGACATATGTTAATGTAGGTATTTCCCGCTTTTCATGTCAACTAATCCCACAGCCCCACAGACAAAAACACGGACAAAAGAATATACTAATATTACAGAGTATGAAATACGCAAGACACTCGACACTCATTGATGGTGGTGTGCAAACAGAAATATCGACTATTCGATAACGACGAGAATCGATACTGACCCCGCGATACGGCACTGGGCAAATACTGTACGTAAGACGATAAAAGTGAACGCGCCTCGATGAGTTGCACCATTCTTTTTGAATTTTATGGATACGATGGACATGTTCACTATTTTTAACCGACTTCCACAAAGGAGGGGGTTATCAATTCGGCCCGCATCTTTTTTTTTCTATGTATGTCCACCTATTAATCCGAGGGTAAATTATGGGGCTTTAGGAACAAAATTTTTATTTCAAGGCTATACTTACCATGATTCACGGCAGAGAGACGCAAGTTCGATTCCCGCCGGTTCCACAATTTTTGATATGTACTAAGCGATTAATATAAGCGATTTAGCATTCCGGCACGGTGGCGTGTAGAGACCGATAAGGGGTGTGGGTTGAATATACACTGCCATATCCCTTCCAAGTTAGCCCGATACCATCATATACTGCATCGTCACTTACCATCAGGTGAGATCACAGTCAAGGACTATCTTGTCAGGAACTAAAAATAAAAATTAAAACTAGCTTTTATCCGCGACTTCATCCTAGACTTTAACTATACCTATTCATGCAAAAAAATAATTTTCACCGCGATTTCATCAGCGTAGAGTTGCGTTAGTTAGACCTTTAAAAATCCTTAGTTTTTCCGTGATAAAATGTAGCTTACAAGGTCCTCAAATATCCTCATGCAAAAATAGCTTCGATACCTTGCCTTGCTGACGTGTGATTGAAGGACAAACCAACACACACATTCGCATTTATAATATTGGTAAGGATTTTTAAAGATTCCTACTTTATAAAATTAATAGTTATCAATAAGTTATCAATGTCAAAAGAATGTGAAGTCGTGCCCATGGGTATGTCTTTTAAATGCCTTGATTTATATCTATTCATATTATCTTTATAATTGTTGTTGTGCCGGAAGACATGTCTTTAATGACTCGTTATACAAATATGTCACACTGCCAGTACAATACTGTCACAAGTGACAGAAATAGTTACTTAAAACATATGACATAGGTATATGAACGCAGCCGGTAGATAGGTATTGCGAACTATTTATTTGAATTGGTGCTCAAAGAACGCAGTCGTTCTTTCTTTCTTCTTGCGGGGCAGGTCACACACGAATTAAAAAAAAAAGTAGATACAAAGTTTTAAATCTTGTACGATGGTACGGAACCACTCTTGTGGGAGTCCTACTCGCACTTGGCCGGTTTTTAGTGCATGTTACTAACCTTGACCTGATGCTGCAATTTCTGAAGATGGAACAGGAAGGTAGTGGGCAGACGGTGTCGGGTATATCACACTGTGAAATCGGCTGTAGATTCCACATGTGGGGGCCGATTTAAATTTTTAATTTACACTTGTTGCGCTATCAAGATAGCAGACCGTGTTATCGATACTAAATATTTGTCTGTTAATAGAAAATTCAGCTTTGTTTTGATGATTTGCTACATTTCGTGTAGAAGTTTAATCAACATTAATAATCAACACGGCAAACATGTGTTGAGGTGCCGAAATTGATGTTTTAATTGTCACTTGCGACTGTAACGTAGGTACCTAATCAATTAACTACTGTATACCAGTTCAAATGTTCTCAAATATTTGCGTGTATGGTAATCGTTTGCTTACTTTTGCTTTGTTTATAAATTACTTACCACTGGCTGAGTATCATTGAGGTTTGTTTACTGGATTCGTTATGTTTGGACGTTGTTGCTTTTGTGTGATAGTTTTCGTAGTGAGTAATAGTTTACCTCCATGATACCTGTACTTATGTAGTGAGAGACACGATGGTGATACTTCAATTCGGTACCTATTGTTTCAGGAAAATATATATGACGACCTCCCTGGCGCAGTGGTTGCGCTGTGGTCTTATAATTGGGAGGTCTCGGGTAATTTATTATTTCTAAATTGTCTCTGGTCTGGTCTGGTGGGAGGCTTTTGTCGTGGCTAGTTACCACCCTACCGTCAAAAACGTGCCACCAAGCGATTTAGCGTTCCGGCACGATGGCGTGTAGAAACCGATTAGGGGTATGGGTTGAATTTACACTGCTATACCCCTTCCAAGTTAGCCCGCTACTATCTTAGACTGCATCGTCACTTACCATCAGGTGAGATCGCAGTCAAGGGCTATCTTGTCATAGAAAAAAAAAAAAACGTGCAAATGAAAGTTTACATTTTCTGATTTACATTATGCATTCTGAATGTATAAGCGATGTATCTATCTATGATATAACCTAACTAGAGTTTATTCATTCCACGAAATTTTCCTCTATATTTTTTCGTGTGGGGGTGAAACTACAGGGTGCGGGGCGCGGGTAGTTCATCCCGAACACCAGTCTCGAGTCGGCCACGGCTCAGTAGGTATACATCACTAGTTCTACTACTAGTTCGTATTGCTGGTACAAGAAGCCGGTTATAAGTGAAGTAGAGCATATTTTCAGTTGATTGTGCATCAGTAGGTCGATTCTTAAAAATTGCATCATCATTGCTACAGTCATATTTGTAGTGATTGACTGAATTTTTCACGTTCTTTCTGCAACAATGCATTTTAGGCAATTGCAAGTAAATATATTACTTTCAGAGAAATGTACAACTGTTTAAGTTATCTTTCGCTAAAAGTAATTTATTTATTTATAGCTGGTGTGTAAGTTTTCTCTTTTCACACAGGACAGCGGTGTGTAAAGATAGATCTCATAAGTATTCTATTTAGCATTAGGACAAAAAAAATACGCGTCGAATTGAGAATCTCCTCTTTTTTTGAAGTCGGTTGAAAAGTGGGGCGCGTCTTTGTAGATTAGACTAACTATTCCACATTATAGTAGGTAGGTACCTAAATTTCAAAACACCAGAGTTTCGCTTGATCATATTTCCTGTTTTGATTTTCTGATAATACTCGTATCATGCGGTTAGCATTAGGTAGGTAAGTAGGCATATGTTCCTTTCTCCTAAAATTATTTCAAAACAAAATACTTCACACTGCCATATTCAACATGAGTGTTTCGATTAACACTGTTGCACTGGATAGTGACGTAATAATTAGAAAAATTCAAGATGGCCGCCGCCTCGGTCAACGCACCGCGTAGTGAGGAGGGTCATATTCTTAAGTGGATATGAAACAGTAAAGCAAACATCATTGTGCAGTTATCAGAATTGCTTTTGATTAACACTGCATTTTTTTTTCTAAGAATGTGAAACGTGGAAAATATATCTGGAACATTGTGGAAACAAACTGTCGTGGTATGGTTTGTTTCCATAGCAGATTCAAATTCAAACTCTTTATTTTTCCTTATCATAACTATTTATAGATTATGCTTATTTGTACATATAATATTAAAACCTGTAGTTAGTAGGTATCTCCGTTAGGTAGTATTATGTTTATACCAGTAGGTACTAGGTAAGTATTGTCTTTATGTATGTGCAAGTGTGTGAATGTTTTAGTTCGTGGATGTGAGAATGTGTGTGCCATTTGATTTGTGTTTTTTTAAACAGATACTTTTATTATTAAAAAAGCTTTTACTTGCTCCTTTGTCTGCATGGAATTAGTGTTCAAATCTCGTGAAAATTTTGAACACAAATATTTTCATTGTTTGATTTCCATGGGATCTTTAAAAATCTAAATCTATGAAAGATGTCACTTGATTGCCACAGGTAGGTAGTAAGTACACATACTGAAGATAATAACTCCCATGCTGTTCTAAAGGGTATAATAATAAATAATTTAAAGCCTCAATAGACCCGTTGCGCTATGGTCGTACCTACTTCTAGCACAAGCTTTCCGTTTATTTGGAGGGGAGAGGAGAATAAATCAAGTGGCTGATATTCTTTTTTTATATAAAAAAAATCAAATTATTTTCTAAAAACCGACTTCTTACGCCTTTAAAAAGTATAAAAATAATTTTAGTTTGTACACGTTTGTTGAAGTCGGGCGGGCTTAAAAAGGAACCATGAAACCGATACGCGATGCTCGCCCGACTTTAACAAACGTGTCTCTCATGTGCCATCAGGAGTCGTGCGTCGCGCATCGGTTTCATCGTTTCTATTATAAAAAAAATGAGTAAGAACTCATTCGCATCAACCAAGTAGGTATCAAGTCTAGCCACAAATAGTACAAGACAGTTATGGATGGGCGCTCACCTTCATGAAAACAGAAGCAATTTATCGAATCCTCGAAGTTTTTCCGACGGTATGATATAAAGTCCCATAAATCATAGTCAGGCAAGTCGCTTGACCGTGGGATAACGTCCGAATGAATTATGGAATAACTGATTAAATTTGCTGGAGGTGGTAGGTAACATCGCACGAAGAATCTACCTACTAATATTAATCGAATATATTGACTAAAAGGAACTAAATAATTGAAAAATAAACTATTTGCTAAAACCCAACTAAATAATGGAAAAATAAACTTAAATCTAAATTAATAAAGTATTTAATACTATCAATAAAACTAAAGGATCTTTTTTTTTCACGTACTTTGAAACTGTAGAACCAACTCGCTGCGACGGTGTTCCCACTAAACTACAACATGGGGTTATTCAAGGGGCGGACCAACAAATTCCTAAAAAGCCGGCAACGCATTAGTGGTGCCTCCGGTGCTACAAACGTTCACGGGCGGCGGTAATCACTTAACATCAGGTGACCCGCCTGCTCGTTTGCTCGCTAAGAATATCATACACCCCATCGAAGTCACCACAGTGTAGCATTACTCAAGATGCTGGCTGCATTGCCTCTTTGGATGGCCAAACTAATACTTTGGCCAAGGCATCTGCCAGCTCTTGAACCCTCGGTAGAGTTGAGAAGATGCACATGGAAAGCCTGGATACCTATGTCCAAAATTAGACCATCTTTTTATATTATCTGTATTATTTATTTGTCTAGACAAGCGCGCTCCAACTTAGGCTGCATTCGTCGCTTACCATTAGGTGAGATTGCGCTCAAGCGCTAGTATGTACTTATACACATATATAAAAAAACCACTTATATATATACAGGGCGTCCCACGGCTATGCCACATGGAGGGGAAGTACCTTAAATATTGTAGATGGAAGATTTTACTGAAAGAAGACTTCATTTTAATTTAAAAAACAATTTAAACTGCATTCATAGATTTTTAAATAATTGCCTGATTGAACCGGGACTCGAACCCGCTATACGAGAAAAAAAATTAATCTGTATCTTTATCATACCGATCGGAAGGTTTCATCATAAGGATTATTTTTTGTTAAATAACATAGCATGAGAAATAAAAGGAAGACCATGAATTTTAGCCTTTGATGTAAAATTTTGTTCAGAAAAATGAAAAGCTGACATTGGCGTATCAACATACAACTGACATGAACTATTATCTACTAATGAATACCCACTTGAGAAGTACGCATCATTTCCCGATCCTTACTATCCTTACTAATCCTTACTTATATTACCTATAAATGCGAAAGTGTATTTTTTTGTTGATTTATTGGTTTGTCCTTCAACCCGCTGCAACAGTTTGCAGCGGGATTGAAGGACATGTCGATACGCCAATGTCAGCTTTTCATTTTTCTGAACAAAATTTTACATCAAAGGCTAAAATTCATGGTCTTCCTTTTATTTCTCATGCTATGTTATTTAAGAAAAAATTATCCTTATGATGAAACCTTCCGATCGGTATGATAAAGATACAGGTTAATTTTTTTTCTCGTATAGCGGGTTCGAGTCCCGGTTCAACCAGGCAATTATTTAAAAATCTATTAATGCAGTTTAAATTGTTTTTTAAATTAAAATGAAGTCTTCTTTCAGTAAAATCTTCCATCTACAATATTTAAGGTACTTCCCCTCCATGTGGCATAGCCGTGGGACACCCTGTATATATATCTACAATCTACATATTGCACCAAAGTTGAATAGATACCAAAGGCCAAAATTCGTGTTCCCATAGCGTCCCCGCGTACGACGTTCCCCATAAAGTATGTAAAATACAGGGCCAGTGTTCCGGCAATACAGCTAAGTGCCGCTTGCTGATGGATGATGTTTGCTCTACAAATAGTTTTCAATTCCGAGCCGCTGCCCGCCCGCGCCGCGCCGCTCCGCTCCGCTCGCCGACGCACGCTGAAGATTCACTTACTAAATTGATCTAAGGAACGTAGGGGACGTTGGATGCAGTATAAAGCCAGAAAATCTCTCAGATACTTGTATTTTTGTCGATATATTCGACAACTAGCTGATGCCCTCGACTTCGTACACGTATTCAGTTTTCAAAATTCCTCAGGATCTCTTTGATTTTCCGGGATAAAAAGTAGTCTATGTCACTCTCTAGGCCTTTTCGCGGAATTAGGTTATCCATTGGTAACAACCAGTGAAAACCGGATGAAAATCTCTGCAATCGTTTTGAGATTAGCGTACAGACAAGCAAACTTAGTGGACACGCTTTGTTCTATAATAATTATGTAGTAAGTAAGTAGATATAATTTAGTCAAACATGAGTCAATCTTTAGAAACTAATAACTGCATCAGTATTATCCGAAAGAGGTCCTAAGGCGGATTCAAATTGCAGGCACCCCTAAAGGAAGCCGAGAAGCCGAAGCCTTATCCACTAGACATTCATCGCTTTCAATGTTTTAACCAATAGCAATATTATAATGACGTTAAGAGCGCTAAATTTTGTTCACGTTTATAAGATCAGTTGCTACTGTCTGGTCTTTGGTTGTCCTTGATCGTTACACAAGCATACGAGTGTGCCTGTTAAAGGAAGATAACGTGAATACCTACCTCAAAGCTTTCTCGGCCACAAATTCTCGTTTCCACACACGAAATTTCCAAGAACGCCCAATAGGTAGGTACGTCAGTGCGAGCAAACACCGATAACGCCGACACAAGCGGCTAAAAAGGTTCACCCTCCGCACAGACATATTTTACACCTATGTGAAATGTTACCTTGCATTGGCAGCGAGCTCATCTTTAAGTTCATTTACGAGAACCTATATATTTTTACACGACTATCCGAGGGACTAATGTTTGACAATGAAGGTTTTCTAAAATCACTCCCACTAGACGGTAGCACGTCAGGTCCAGAAACCTGTCAAAGTTCAGAGCGTCTTTATTTTCGTGTCTGAGCTTTTTGTAATTTTTAGTAAAATTAAATAAGTAGGTACCTACAATAAATATTCTCTCCGGATCGAAATGCCACAATGTTGTGCAGTTCTTATGTGCTCAAAAAAACGGGAGGTCATGTTTCCTAAGGATATAATAGGTACGTTAAAACAATGGCTTGTGGCCATTCGTAGAGCGATCTCTACCCGATACCCGAGCGTAAATCGATGTTTACGTCTACAAATTCGTAAAGTTGAAAGGTACGATAGTATAATGTTTAATGATAATAATCGAAGCACATGATGTGATTATACAAGATCCTCACATTTACCTGTTATAAAGTTGCATAATTTTAAATTGATATCTACTCATGTGTAGGTTTACCAAAGTTATTAGTAAAGAATTTGGGATAGATTCATCAAATATTCCAAAAGCCTCAATAGCCCAACGGTTAAAGGCGCAGACTGAAAACTGAAAGGTCGCAGGTTCGAGTTCCGTTGTACTATTGTCGTACCCACTCCTAGCAAGCTTTTCGATTATTTGGAGGGGTGAGGAGAATATAAGTCAAGTTTAGCTTGGCTAATATTCTTCAAAAAAAAAGATTATTTATCATTTTTTTGAGTTTTTGCTAATAATAAAAACGACTTTATACCTTATAGGTACTCTATACCGATATCACTCAAAACCTTCTACCGTTGCCACGAACAAAGAGTGTTTTATTTTTATTATCATCGTACAGAACACACAAAAGGTCGACATGAGGCCTCGCTGACATAATATCACACGGATTCGTATAATAAAAAACGTTACAACAGAAACTGACATGAAAAAAATCTCAAAATCTCAAGCGATTCACTATAAAACTTACAAATGAACCGCGTTACTTTTGCCGTCGTAAAACGATAGGTCAATTTATAATGATCCTTAATTATTAGGTAATAAAGATTTTGATGTAACATATAATAGATACGCATTAGTAAATATTGGTTTGTAAACAAGGAGGTTTGATGACTTGTAAAGATTTTGAATGGTCGTTATCGAAGTGTTTGGACGTGGCGAAGCCCGGTAGCCTGGAAGGTAACAAGATGAATGGAATGACACATTAAATCAATAAATGAATAAATAAAAAGATGCGCCCACACATGGGGTTGGTTTCCATTTAACGGTACAAATGTTTCGACCTCCAAGCATTTTTAAAGTTAGCCTCTCGATTGTTTTGATTGTACGAGTATTATGCTTACAGTCTTAACTTAATTATTAATTAATTTGGATGTTAGATATGGCATAATCTATATATATAAAATTCAAAGTCCTGACTGACTGACTGACTGAGATATCAACGCACAGCCTAAACTACTGAAGTGAGAAACTTGAAATTTTTACAGTTGGTTCCTTTTATGACGTAGGCGCACACTAAGGAAGGATTATTGGAAATTCCACCCCTAAGGGGTTTAAATAGGGGATGGAAGTTTATATGAAACTCCGTCATTTTTCAAGCTGTTTCCATCAAAGTTGGTATTAGAGCTTTTAGTTAAAAATAAAGAAGTACGTGTGTCACAGTTTTTGAAAATTCCACCCCAATACCTAATTCCACGCGGACGAAGCCGCGGGGGCAAAAGCTGCCTCGTTGGTCTAGTGGTTAGCAAGTTCGACTGATGACGATGACGATTCGATTCCCGGGTCGAGCCATAAAATGCATCTATTGGGTTTTTCTGTCAAGAAATTCTCAATACTAGACTGGAGTTAGGAAGATGGCGGTGAGTCAACCCTGTGCCTCGTAGAGCACATAAAGCTGTCGCTCCTGTGCCTGATCTCTTTCCGGTCGTGTCGGATATCCGTCCCATTGGACTGTGAGAGTAAGGGAATAGAGAGAGCACCTGTGTTTGCGCACACACTTGTGCGCTATAATATCTCCCGCGCAGATGGCTGTTCTCTGTGGAAATTGGCCGCCGTGGTCGGATTCGTTCAGGAGAACATTAATATTGATGTAAAAACAACTTTACTAGCAAAAAGAATAAAATAATACAGCTTATTTTTTACCGCTGGTCTTCACTCTAGGAAAAGGTGTGCGAAGATCTTATAATATAACGATTGTCATAGTATTTAATCAGAGAACTAGATAGTCGTATGAAAACAATATGCCGGTATAGGTAACCTATAACTGAGGTATAGGTATACAAGAATATTGTTGCAAACGACGAGTGATTGTGCAGATTTTAACACTTTGGGTGTCTAATACGTCATAAGTCGTAATAGGTCGTAACATTCAAACCGAGTTGAATCTCCCACTTGAACTGACTTGAAGCAATAAAAAGGTTATTGCTATAGACTGACACGCATTATTTCGCCAAATACATCTTCAAAATAACAAGCGAATTATATATTAAAAAAAATCAAATATTATAAAAAATATCAATTGAAAATTCAATAGTTTTATTTAAATTTTATTCCCTACTAGCGGACGCCCGCGACTTTATCCGCTGCTTCAATTTCACAATGGACAGTTCCAGTTTTTGTGGGCAGACCCCCTGCAGCATCAGGATTAAGGAGTTAGGTCCCGGAATTCAACGATGTAGTCTTTACTTGGTAGGTACCTACAATATCTATTCGTAATCGTATTTAGTTTAGGGGGGCAGTACCTGCAGCGTCAGGAACTTAAACCTAACCTAACCTAAAGTTGTGGTGGTGTGTAGGTGGAACCTAAAGTTTTTATGGGAGCATCTCATCATTCTCTAGCTAGCTAAAATAAAAATAGGAACCTGTATGACAATTAATTATATGATTCCCATGTAACAGGGCTTGCCAAAAGAAAAGAAGCTAAAGGTAAGTATTCCAAACTAAGCATAATATGTTACTTATATAGCATTTTTGATGCCTCAGTAAGTTTTGAGCAAGTGACGTGTGTCAATGAATCCGAGCCACCGGTTCTCAGTAGAAATGGACAGTGGGTCAGTCGAGTGGTTAGTTTTATGGTGGCCGTAAACCACCCGCGGCGATGGCTTCGGCTCCATGACACACGGATAAGCCAATATGACACCGGGACAACTTAATTTAAGAACGCGTGTTATGGTAAATCTTCAGATTTTTACAGCAGTAGATCAAATTTTAACTATCCGAAAAAAAAACAGGTAAAAAAATTAAATCATATTTCCAAGGGACGATACTCAGTAAAAAAATAAAATAATGAGTTCGACATTAAAATCGCGATAATATCGCGATTTTTTAAACCAATTTGCATTTATTTTCAATGTGTTCATTGTGTTTTTTAAACAACCTAATTCCATGCGGTCGAAGTCGCGAGTAAAAGCTAGTAAAAGCTGTAAAAGAGTAGATTTTTACAAATTTTTGAAAAAAAATAAAAATCTAAAAGTGAGATTCACTATGGTTCAACTCAGGTTCTCATTAATTAAGAAAAAAGTATTTAATTTGTTAAGGTATTCTTAGATTTTATTTGCTCTTCTCAGAATTCTCCCTTTTTATTCTAAGTATAAAAATGTAATTACTGTTTATTTACCGTTTATCTGATGTTTTTACCTTTAATATTTTCAGCGTCGTAAATAGTTATTCTGTTTCATTCTGTAATTGAATTCTTTATCAATTTTTTATTTGCATTTCATGACTATTTCAATTACAACCTTTTTTCTGAAACCTTACCCACTGTGCCTTACCGTATAAAAAATAAGTATGTATTTAATTTTCGATCGAACTATATCTTAGTAGGTATTTATTGTTACCTAAATGTTTTTCAATGATAAGTTTTGTCTGGTAGAATATGATGATTGATTTCAGAACCCGTGGTAGTATTTAGGTATATGCACTTCTTTTTATATTTTCATTTTACTTCAATATTTTATATATGTAATTTTAATCATTAATTAAATTAAAACAGCCATGTCTAAAGTTGAGCAGGAAAATGGTAAACTCTATTGATTTTACTATTTACATCACAAAATACGTTGAAATTTAATTTTTCATTAACTTATGGATTTTCACTTGGATTTTAAATTTTAAATATTAATAAAAGTTAAAGAAGTATTTTTCTAAAGTTAGGCAAATAGTAAACTCAACTGACTTTACCATTTACCTACATTACAAGTTACATTGAGATTACATCATAGTTTTTACCACCCAAGTTAACTAGTGAGTATTTATCACCAACGAAATTCATTTATTACATTAGCACTATGTCAATAAATGTGTTTATAATATGGAAATGACCAGTGTTTCCCTACACGCGACATTGTGGTTCATTAACATTAGTTTCGCAGTTTCGCCGATACCTTTAAACAAATTAACACCAACCGTGTTAACCCTTTTGTTGCTTTATGGTTTTATGAATGTCATTGTGGGTTAAGGTAACCCGGCGACTATCGCCGAGATAAGGTATTGCGCAACGCCGACAAAAGTGAAAATATTCGATAGTAAAAGTTAATGATAAATATTTTTATTGTTTGGTTTTTTTTTTCAGGGTTTCGTATCTTAAAAATAATGGAAAAACAAAACCCTTATAGGATCACTTTTTGTCTGTCGGTCTGTCTTACTTTGAAACGGTTTGAGGTAAGAGTCCCTGCCAAACTGTTAGAATGCTTCGAACAAATCCGCGTTTTGGTACGCAGAACGCTACCACGAGATTAATGGGAATTGTAGAAGCTCGTTTATTGGTCGATGGATCTTGCCATGGTTATCAGAGCACTCAAAAAACTTCGCGCCGGTTATATAAGCTGAAAATGTCGAAAACTAAATACTCTTGTGGAAAAAAACAGTTTAAAGCTTCTTTGCATACTAAGGTCTTATTTCACCATCTCCAAGTAAATTTTATTAGACGAATAAAGACGTTTTGACAGATGATAGGTAACGTTTGAACAGGGTAAGTACTTCTCGGTGACCTAAAATCTTGAAAATTGGCATATAAGTAGGTAATTTTATTAAAATAATCAAGTGGTTCAACTGATGAATTAATTACTCCTGCGCAGAACTTTTGAAGCACCAGAGGAAAGGAGATGCCAATGCATTGCTGGATTTTAAGGGACTTTTTGCCCCTTTTTAAATTTCTACTTTTAGGAGTCATATCATATTGTAGGATTGTGATTGTGTTTGAGGGAACGCAGCGTGCAGCGGTTAGACGCTAAATCCATTACGAGACCATATGCCATCCCCTATTGGCATCTATCACCGAGATTCAGCAGTTTCAACGTCATCTTGATTGGCTACTAAAGTTACATAATATTATGAATTTGTATGCTTTTTGTTGAACACTTTCCGTGGTGTACAACTGCATT
Source organism: Hipparchia sbordonii (assembly GCA_038048805.1). Lineage (NCBI taxonomy): Eukaryota > Metazoa > Arthropoda > Insecta > Lepidoptera > Nymphalidae > Hipparchia > Hipparchia sbordonii. The sequence continues at coordinate 4,187,559 of CM076111.1, read as the reverse complement.
ATTGAAACTCAGAATAGGCCTACTTTAATAACGACGGCTGAAATCATTAATTTCAAATCTCGTGCTTATGAAACAACGGAACCCTCTCGAGATGCGAATCCCACTCGCTCTTGACCGTCTTGTTTTGTTATTAAATTGAATGTAGCGCCGGTGCCTCCAGGTATTTTTGTCCAAGAGTCGTTTAGGTACTATTGTTTGGACCGGAAGGGTTAAGTCTGTTTTTTTGCTTTAATATTTTTGGCCTGTTCTGTATTCATGGGAATTTTTATGACAAGAGTTACCGTGTCGTAACGCCGCATTCCGCTGACGAAGGGAGACCCAGGAACAATGGCCAGCCTGAGGATTGCAGCGTTGCAGAAACCGGTGGAATCGAACAATGGATATGTGATCGCAGTCGTTGTCCAGCCACGAGCCATTATCCATTTTCGGGATTTACATTATCTTTTTTTATTTCATTTTATTAATTGTATTTTTTTTCATTAATTAAATCTTTTTATATTTTTTAAAAAGTTATTTCACCGCCGCCATATCGTAACTGGCGCAGTCGGCTATTTCGCGACAATTGGTCGAAACGTCGGTCAATTGAACGGTTCTGATCGTGTAAATCGCGAACTTCGAATCTACGACGGCGGCACAGGTGAAGACTTCACGTGGACTGGCAGACCCGAGAGGAGATGCAGAAGGTGCTGTGGTGAGTACTCTCGCTATTTCAAGTTCCTTTGCTCTATTTCCTTCCGTATTTAGTATAAGTAGTATATGTGGTTCTGTCTAGAAGCTAAAATCGCAATAGACATTTAATTAGGAGTTTATGTTAGTGTAGGTAAAAGTTTAGTGGCTTAAATCGCTACAGACTTACGTTAGGATATATTTTATTTAGTATTTAAGCCTTGAAGCTAGAATCGCGATAGGCAGATACTCCGCACGTAGCGCGTAAATTCAATTTTATTTAGTAAAAAATATCTAAGAGGAAAAATGGCTGTCCCAAACTGCGATGTAGCCAGTTTAAAGTTAATTGCGGATTTGATGCCAAAATATGACGGCAATACTAAAAGACTAAACCATTATATCCGGGAAATCGAAAATATTCTTAACCTATTGGACGAAACCGCTAGGGTACACCCGGCAGTTATATGTCTCATTAAAAGTAGGCTTAGTGGTACAGCGATTGACGCAATAGCGTACGAGGAAACCCTCAATTCATGGGATACCATTAAGGCTGCTCTCATACGGAGACTACGGGAACCTAGGAATGAAATTCAGGTCATGCAGGAGCTAAGTAGGGTGCGGCGCTATAGAAACGAAGACGCGGAGACTCTCGGTAGAAGGCTTCGTGAAATATTGGATACCTTATTTTCTGTGGGCACTCATTCCAATAAATCGTATTATGAAAACATGGTTATCGAACAGTATACGAATAATTTAGATTTTCAAGTCTCTATAGGGGTGCGAATAGCAAAACCCCTCACATTAGAATCAGCCATAGTTATAGCGAGGCAAGAAGAAGCTAGACTTGCCCATAACAAAACATACCACAATAATAATTATAATGCACCATCAACATCGGCTCAGCCAAGGTTCAAGGAACCAATGCGTGCATTTAATCAGCCCCAGAATCCTTCATCATTTAAGTTTAATAGCCCGATACAAAACCAGACAAGCAATGCAACCCCAGTTCCTAGAACAAATAATTTTACACCAGAACAAAGACAGCAGTGGGTACAATCCATGCTCCCATGGAAAAATCGCCCATCAACAGGTAATTATAAGCCCTCCTCAGGTACGTTCAGAAACAACATACCACAACAACACCCACCTAAGATCTCGGATGTTACCATGAGGTCCCTATCGAAACCGCAAAAACCACAGTTCGCGGTAGAAGAGTTGTTCTACACAGGGCACCCGGAGCAGTTGGAACAACCGCATGCCGAGGACGAAGCGGAATATCAACAAGGTCAGTATCAATACTGGGAGGCAGACCAACAAGAATACGAACCACCAAGGGAGGATAGCGACGAACAAAATTTTTACCAGGGACGCAGTCCGCCCGACCAAAGTTAGTAAAACTTAACAATCACGATAAGGATCATCTACCTTACATCGTGCTCCCAGAATTCCAAGGTAAGTTCCTTATAGATACAGGCGCCTCGCGCTCTATGATATCGCCTAGTGTAATACAAGACACAATTTTCCAACATCTGGTCGAGTATGAACCCTTTGAGGTAAAAACAGCACATGCTATTACACGACACAATCACGTTGCTTACCTTCCACTTCCCCCTGCGTTTAATAGCGATGTTATCCATAAATTTCTTATTTTTGATTTTGACGCTAAGTATAAAGGCCTTATTGGTTTGGACTTGCTAACAAAATTATCGTGCAATATAGATATAAAAAATAGACTTTTACATACGGCTCACGCAAAAATACCTATTTCATTTGATTATCCTAGCAAAAACCTTACTATTGAGCCAAGATGTGAAAAAACAATAGTAGTGAAAACGAATTATTCGGATGGTCAGTATATTCAAGATGAATACTTATGGGTTAACGGTTTAAAGTCACCCGCAGCTATGGTAGAGGTCAAAGACGGGAAATTTAGAACATCCATTATTAACTTTAATTCGGAAAAAAGAATAATATCTAACAATGAAAAGATTTACTTAGAACCATATTGTGAGACGTCAGACAAAGTCAAATGTAAACTCAATTCCATTCAGGTAAATTCAGAGGTAGATGAAGAATTATGTAAAAATTTAGATAAAATACGTACAGACCATATGAACGAAGAGGAAAAGCGTGAAATTGCTAAGATTTGTTACCAGTATAGAGATATATTCTATTCTGAAAATATCCCACTTTCTTTCACGCATGCAGTTAAACATCAGCTAAGATTGAACGACGAAACCCCAATATTTGTAAGAAGTTATAGACAAGCCCCACAACAACGTAAAGAAATACAGAATCAGGTAGACAACCTTTTAAAACAGGGTATTATCCGTGAGAGTATATCCCCTTGGTCATGCCCAGTTCATATTGTCCCTAAGAAACCAGATGCATCCGGAAAGGTAAAGTGGAGGTTAGTCATTGATTATAGGAGACTAAATGAACGTTTGGTAGAAGACAAGTACCCCTTACCGAACATATATGACATACTTGACAGACTAGGACGTGCTCAATATTTTACGACGCTAGATCTGGCGAGCGGTTATCATCAAGTGGAAATGCACCCTGATGATATAGAGAAAACAGCGTTTAGCACTGAAAGAGGACACTACGAGTTCCTAAGGATGCCATTTGGCCTAAAAAACGCACCTAGTACGTTTCAAAGACTCATGGACCACATCCTTAGAGGTATAGATAATGTATTTACTTACCTCGATGACGTCATAATCATATCAACGTCGTTACAAGAGCATATCGAGAAACTCAAGCAGGTTTTTGATAGATTCAAAATACATAACCTAAAAATACAGTTAGACAAATCGGAGTTTCTACAAAAACATGTGACATTTTTAGGGCATGAGCTTACAGATCAAGGAGTAAAACCGAATCAGGACAAAATAAAAGCTGTCTTGAATTTCCCACTTCCACAGACTCAGAAAGAAATTAAAAGCTTTCTAGGACTAGTAGGCTACTACAGAAAGTTTATAAAAGATTTGCAAAGCTTACTAAACCGATGACCTTATGTCTAAAAAAAAATAATAAAGTTGTACATTCCCCAGAATTCATAGAGTCTTTTAATAATTGCAAACAAATTCTAACCAATGCACCTATCCTTCAGTACCCAAATTTTGAAGAGTCATTTATACTAACAACAGACGCATCAGACGTAGCACTTGGTGCAGTGCTGTCCCAAGGACGAGTAGGCTCAGATAAACCGGTAGCGTACGCATCGAGAACCCTTTCTGAAACGGAAAGCAGATATTCAACGATCGAAAAGGAGCTTCTAGCCATCGTCTGGGCGGTGAAATACTTCAGGCCGTATCTCTATGGACGAAAATTCGTTATATATACCGATCATAGGCCCCTAACATGGTTAATGTCACTTAAAGACCCTAACTCTAAATTGACTAGGTGGAGACTTAAACTTGCCGAATATGACTACACGGTTGTATATAAAAAGGGACGACAGAATACTAATGCGGATGCCCTCTCACGAACTAAAATTTACCATAACAGCATAGACTCACTGGTAGTTAATTTAGATGACAATGACGATGACGACATCATAAGTAGGATATTTGACAACGTACGTCAAGAGACGGAAGCGGACACAGTACAACAAAACGTATCTGTGGATGCTAACGAAAATAGCGATAATAATACTACTAACGATAATGACGTGACAGTTTTACCTAACGTACAGCCCACACTAACGGATACTGAATCAGATAGTATGAGTATCGTTTCGTTTGAACTTGGTAGCATAGTTCCGACAGTTCATTCTCAGGCAGACAACGAGAATAATGGGATACCAATCTTGTCAGATGCTATAGACAGACAATTAAAACAATTCCACATAAGGTCAACTCCAGGATCAACCTATAGAGTAGAAAATAGGTCAACTAACTCTAGAACGGTAATTAAAGATGTATTTATTCCAGTTAACGATACAGAGAAGGAAATCGTACGTTTCTTAAAAGAACACACTATTGCTGATCGTGTGTTTTACTGCTACTTCTATAATGAAGATTTATACCCCGCCTTTTCTAGGGTGTACACGACTATATTTAACAATAGAGGCCCAAAGCTCTTCAAATGTAATTCACGTGTTACTCTTGTTGAAAACAAAACAGAACAACAAGAAATAATTAAAAAATACCACGAAGGCAAAACCGTACATCGGGGTATTCAAGAGACATATAAACAAATTCACAGAAATTACCATTGGCCTCATATGCTACTCACCATACAGGCATTTATAAACCAGTGTAGTATCTGTTTACAAGCCAAATATGAGAGAAATCCCCTAAGACCCTCGTTAGCTCTAACAGAAACGCCTACCAAACCTATGCAACATGTCTTTATGGATTTATACTCTACAGGTGGAGCTACCTTCTTAACTATCATAGATAACTTTTCAAAATATGCACAAGCAATGCCATTATGTGCAACTAGTAGTGTACACATAGCGGAAGCTTTATTTCAGGTCTTCTCAATTTTAGGAGTTCCTCATAAAATTACTACAGATTCTGATAGCAAGTTTGACAACGAAGTAATAAAGGAAATGTGCGCTTTACATGGAATTAACATTCATTTTACAACTCCGTACAATCCAAATTCGAACTCACCCGTAGAACGCTTCCATTCGACTATAGGAGAGATTATTAGAATCCAACGTATGACCAACAAAGACGATCCGATACAGTTAATTATGAAGTTTTCTATTATAGCTTATAATAACTCCATTCATTCCGCAACAGAATACACTCCACACGAGTTACTATTCGGACATACAGCTTCTAGAAACCCGCTAGAGTTACATTATCCTAAGCAATTTTATCAGGATTACGTCATCAAACATAAAATGCATGCAGAAGCCGTTCAGGAGTGTGTATCAGCGCACATGGCCAAAAACAAGGAACAGGTAATAGCAAAGCGGAACCAGGCAGCAGAAGAGATAACGTTTAAGGTAGGTGAAACAGTTTATAAACAGGTGGCGAAAACAGCGAGAAACGACAAAACTAAACCCGTATTTAAAGGACCGTATAAGATTATTCATTTACACCCTAATAATGTAGCTGAGATCGTTGGGAATCATCCTAATTCTAAGTCTATTCGGGTACATTTCAAGCTTCTACGAAGACCACATCTTGTTCCAGGGCAACCATCTTCGGAGCCTTCGTGTTCCAGGCAAGATCCGACGTAACGTTCCAACCCGTAGATAGTACCAATGGAGTTTTATTGCTTAGACAAGGGCATATCCTAAAACAAATTGATTCCTTCAACCTTGCTTGTGTTTATAATGTGACTCAGTTGCATTTAATATCAACTAAACTATTGTCACTATACGCAAGTACTAAGATGGCTGAAAGTAACACCACTTCAGAAGAGTTGCATAAAACATATAGGGATCAAATAGAACATAAGTTAGATGTAATTAGTAAAAAGATAATGTTTATTTCACCTAGGATTAGGGTTAAGCGCGGTTTAATTAATGGTTTAGGTTCTGTGGTAAAAGTGATAACCGGTAACCTTTCACTGAACCCAGTAGAGGAGATACGCATTGATAATATTCATAGGATAGAAAAGTCTATTAGCGTTAAAGCCTATAGTACAGAACACTCGTTGACATTTATTCTAGAAATCCCATCCATTCAACCTACTATATATGATTATATACATATTTATTCCTTACCAAACAACCATAACCTAACCATTATACCTAAATCCAAATTCCTCGCACTTGGAAGCGATGAGTATACTTACCTGGAAGAGGACTGCAAGAAGATATCAGAAGATAAATGGCTCTGCAAACTACCGAATACAAGAAGCTATCAGGAACCAACCTCGTCAACATTACAGAAGATTGCCGAATAAGTTTAATGAATAGAACCATAAGGACACACATAAGCAGCGTTACCGGAAACGAAATTATCCCTCTACCGGAAGAAAACCTCATAAAACAGGAAGAAGTTAAGTACGAGCTACACTTAGAAGACATCCCCCTGGATAGCGTCCACGAATTATTCAACAAGGTCGAAGACATCAAGGAAATAGACGCTGTAAACTGGCCCTTCATGATGGCAATCCCCAGCTGGTCTACAGTGCTTCTATACTTAATAGTAATATCCATAGCAGTCTGGAAGATAGTCAAGTGGAGAAAACACCTAGGAAGAACAGGTCGCGAGGACGCTCCTGGAAGCTGCAGGACCAGCTTCCATCTTAAGGAGGGAGGAGTTACCGTGTCGTAACGCCGCATTCCGCTGACGAAGGGAGACCCAGGAACAATGGCCAGCCTGAGGATTGCAGCGTTGCAGAAACCGGTGGAATCGAACAATGGATATGTGATCGCAGTCGTTGTCCAGCCACGAGCCATTATCCATTTTCGGGATTTACATTATCTTTTTTTATTTCATTTTATTAATTGTATTTTTTTTCATTAATTAAATCTTTTTATATTTTTTAAAAAGTTATTTCACCGCCGCCATATCGTAACTCAAGGCATGTTAGTTTAATATTTGTTTTGACTTATAATTCCATAGTGCAAAATTTGTAATATGTACATAGGTACACATACCTATTTCAAATTTTAAGAGATAATTATTATTTATATAATATGCTGGCAAGGATAATTATGTATACCTGAATAATAAAATATTATATTAAAAAAAACCTAAATCTATGAAAATGAATCATAAAACTTAACTTAAAAGCTGCTTGTTATAACTAAATCTCAATATTGAATAAGATTTGAATTAAATGATAATTTAGTTGTTATTGCCATATTATTTATATCAGATTACTTTAAATAAAATTACTTAGTTTAAAAAATATTTAGACAGGTAAGAAATATTTTTTGAAATGCAATAAAAAACTGAATTTTTGTAAACTTAATTTTATTAACTCTGGAACTAACAGATGATATTATAAGTGACCTATCTAGGTTCGAGTAAAACATTAATATGTATTTATAGCTACAAGAATGAATTTAGCATAACTAAGTGTTCACATAAAAACAAGCATTCGGCAAACATAGGTGCGTCAATAACTTATACCTAATATAACTCGACATAGGTTTATCCTAATGAAAATATCTACAAATTCTTACTTCCTTACTAATATTATATATGCGAAAGTGAGTTTGTTTGTTTGTTGGTTTGTCCTTCAATCACACTGCAACAAAGCAACGTATCGACAAGATTATTTGATAAGGGCATTGTTGAGGACCGGGAGAGTGACATATGTTTCTTTTTATCCCTGAGCTATATTGCATACAGTTTTGAAGAAAAAAATATTAAGTAAAAAAAACCATATTCAAGCTTATATTTGTTAATGTTTTTGTTGATTTCTCTAAAGTTAAACTAGGTAGCGTTTTTTTCGCTCGATCCTCAGTTGCTACGATATCAATTGTGACTGCATTTTAGCCCCATAATGTCAGCCAATAATGAGGGATGATTGCGATCGTCACACAGTAGTAGTTATCTATAGAAATAAATCAAATTGAAGTGTCTGTTTGTAATATCAAAATAGCAGCTTTTTACTAAATGCATCTGTAAATCTAAGCCTCAATAGCCCAACGGATACAGGTTTAAAATGAAAGGTTTGGTATGAAAACTGAAAGGTCGCAGGTTCGGACCCCACCCGTTGCACTATTGTCGTACCTACTCCTAGCACAAGCTTTCCGTTTATTTGGAGGGGAGAGGAGAATATAAGTCAAGTTCAGCTTGGCTAAATATACTTAAAAAAAATCATCCAACATCGTTAACATCCAAAAAAGTCGATCAATACCCGGAAGAGTTCAACTGAAGTGGGTCTGATAGAGGGGGTCTTTTATGGAACTATATCAAAGTAGTAGACAAAAGCACGAAAGCAGCTTATACTATATGGAGGAATAACAAGACTCAATTATAATTTTCATCAAATTGTGATAACTATACATAGATAGACTTATTTGACATAAAAAACGAGAACCAAAAATGATGAACTCTCTATTGATGTTGGATATAGGTTTCAAATTTACAAACGAGTTCTTTAAGGAAAAAAACTGAAAAAAAAAACACGTGGTTGATTTCCTCCCCAGTACCTACTACCGGTACTACGCTTAAGGTACAGAACTATTAGGTGCAAAAGAGCAGGTAATTTAATGGTATTTCAAAACAGCCTTCACTATGAGAAAGGCTGATGGAGTTTAAAAATGGGAGGTGAAGTAGCTGAGAATCAGATTTTTGAAAAAAATTGTAGGTGTTCCTTTTTTGCTCACTTAGAGAAACTATATGAGCTCTATAGCCTTATATCTATAACTCTCTCTATGGTCCATTGAGTATTTCTGAAGTTTCTGATCTAGCTCTTAGTTAACGGCAAAGACAACACCCACTATTCAAAAATAGATCTTCAGGCACTGTAAAAGAGCCAAATTAACTAATTAACCGACAAAGCTCTATCAATTACGAAGCCAAAGTAGCAGTAGCTCGAGCTTGGATTATGGAAATTCCTAAAAGAAACCTATGTGCATCAAATTCGCCTACGACTATGAATTACAAGCTAACTCAAACAAATTACATAAAATTAAAAAAAAAGAAACAAAGCGAGAAACTGGCAATTAATTTAATCTCAACAAGAATCTAAGTAGGTAGGTATGACGCAATCGTGATTTTTAAATCTATTTTACACCAGCACGACAGACCTAGGCAGGAGGTCACAATATGTATGCAAGGTTAGTTTCAAGGCGATCCACATTACCTTTACCTAATAAACGGACATTTGGAACTAAAAATAAGTTTATGTGGGTAGGTATATAATATACTCTATCTCACGAATCAGTTCAACGAACACTATTATAAAAAAATTGAAACCTATAATTATTTATTTCTGATCGTTTGCATAATAATATTTTAATATTACGATTTACACGTAAGTTAGGTTAGGTAGGTATTGATAAATAAGTTTAAAATAAGTCAATTTCAGTTTAGAATCTGCTACATGTTTTCCCGAGTTAGTAGGTAGGTATATGTTTTTCCAGACCTAAAAGATTATTTGAAGTTATATATTTTGGCATAATATTTTGTTCTTTTCTGGAGAGATCTGTTGAAATCACTGGCTATAAGTTGGAGCTACCGACTTAAAATCAAGATTTTAAATTCGAAAAATAATATTGATAAATGAATGAGCATTCCCGATCTAATATCTACTTTGACGGATGTTCTTAATAAATTTAAAAGTAAAAAATATCTCTATATATTTTCCCTAAACATAATAATATCAAGTCATTTTAATTCCGAAGAAAATTATTCAAGTTTTATTATAATACATATTGAATATTTTCAATTGATTTAAATATTTTAATGGAGTTTTTGTAAATAAAATTCAAAATATACAATTTTGAATTTTGTAAATAAAATAACAAATAAATTACTAAATCAATAAATAATTATATTTTTCTCATAATTACACGCGAAAACGCACATACGTTTGCCAAATATATATTATATCATAACATTAAAGATGCTAAATTGACACTTGCATATAAATATATATTCGAATGGAATGTGCAGAAGCATAGATAGGTACCCTCTTTACACCAAACACCATTATTTAGAAGATATATATATATGTATATGTATATCTAAACGTACCTATATGTACAAACTTAACCGAACTCCTTAATGCGATGGTCATAGGATAATTCAGTTTTTCTCCTATCTATTTATTATAATTACTATATTTATTTATACACATTTGTTACACAGACATTGCACTGTTCATTTCGATATGAAATCACCTCTAGCGCATTCTTATACCAAACCTTTCTACATAATATTATAATACAATACTATTTACAATAAAAATATTCTTTATTTAAAACTGTCGTTTTTAAAATTTATATTTATTTATCATACTTAATAAAAAAAATATTCTTTTAAAAGCTATAAGAAAATTTGACGAATTGGGATAGTTAAGTTTACTTTAAATTGATATTGAATTGACCTAATAAGTATTTTTGTTTAGGTTAGGCAGTAGATATTTAACCTGTCTTTTATGAAAAAGAATAATAACATAAACGTTATAAACTATTTACCTATGTATTATGTGTGTATTTATAAGTTTTAGCATAATACTTTTGTTGAATTACTAAGTTGTTAGAAAACTGACAAAAAAACTTGTCATTCATCTAAAGTAGGTTTTATTTATTATTTTATTCAAAAGTTTAAACAAAAGATTTCAACGCGTGCACACTCATTTTATCAATCGTTAGGGAAAACGATAAGGGTGATATCGATCGTTTTATCGCCACGATTACTCCAAGATTATGTCATACAATACGTTTATTTTGGGCGGAAAAAGCTGTTTTTCATAATAAACATTAATTTAAAAATATTACGAAGACAAAAAGACTATTATCTACTTGGTAAATAAAGGAACTGCGTTGACTGCATGGTTTCCTCTTTTTGGTAAAAAAAGTAAATCAACTTAATCAACACCGAGTATTTCAATAAATCCAATAAGATTTGGTATACGAATGGTTATCAGTTCGGAGGACCCACAAGAACACTTACGCGAGTCCCACAGTTCGAGTTAGGCCTAAGTTAGCCGCCGCCCGCGGCCGTGCATCGAACGACTACCTACTAATGCGCACAAACGGATCAAAATTATCGAAAATATGTACACAATTTACAAACGGGCCCCGGGCGGCTTATCACAAGAACACAACACGCTCACATGAGTCCAGGTCGTGACGAGGGCGGCGGGCCGCTCACCCGCGGCGCGGCCACACGACGCTCGGGCGGCGCGGCGCCTACGCCAGCGGGTACTGATGTCACAAGGGCGGCTGCGAGTGGTGCGCGTGGTGGTGGTACAGCGGCGACTGGTAGTAGTTGTCGGCGGGCGCGTGCCCGTAGCCGTAGTTGACGGCCTCGTACATCTTGAGGTCGGCCTTGTTGTCGGCGCTGGGCAGCAGCCGCGTGATGCTGAAGGGGTGCGTGGCGGGCGCGTAGCCCGTGGGCTCCTGCTTCAGGTGCGCGTAGTGCTCCAGCGCCAGCGGCGTGTGCTCGGGCAGGCACAGCTCGGGCGCGGCGTGCAGCTGCGCCAGCAGCTCGTCGCGCATCTCCTTGTCCTCGCCGGCGCCCGCGCCGCCGCCGCCCTTGTCGTGCGCGTGCTCGCGCTTGTCGTGCCCGCCGTGGTGGCCGTGCGTCTGCGCCGCCTTCTGCGCCTGCCGGATGGTCTCCTTCTTCTCGTCCTTGAAGCGCTTCTGCCGCCGCAGGAAGCAGCCGTTCTCGAACATGTTCCCGCTGTCGGGGTGCAGCGTCCAGAACGAGCCCTTGCCCGGCTTGTCGGGCGTGCGCGGCACTTTGACGAAGCAGTCGTTGAAGGAGAGCGAGTGCCGGATCGAGTTCTGCCAGCGCTGCTGGTTCTGGCGGTAGAAGGGGAACAGGTCCATGATGAACTGGTAGATCTCGGAGAGCGTGAGCATGCGCGAGGGGTTGTTCTGGATGGCCATGGTGATGAGCGAGATGTAGGAGTAGGGCGGCTTGGCGTGCGTGTAGGAGCGGCGGTAGGTCTTGTCGTTGCGCGCGCGCTGCAGCGCCGAGGTGGGCGAGGCGGCCTCCTGCTCGCGCGGCAGGGCGCCGTACGGCACGCCGCCGCCGCTGCCCATGCACGACGGCATGCTGCTGGGCGGCGAGTAGCCCACGCCGGGCGAGTTCATGCACGAGCCGCCCGCCACCATGTTGTTCGCGTACAGGTTCGGGTAGGGCTGCGTCATGCAGCCCATGCCGTTCACGTAGGGCGGCGCGAGGCCCGGCGACAGGGACGACAGCGACGCGGACGTCGGCACGTCGCCGTACGACAGCTTCTGCGAGATCATGGCTAGCGCATCACCCGCGCGTGCACGCCGGCCAGGGGCAAACACTCGCACTGATTGAAAGAGTAAATAGAGGCCGGGGGCCCGCGCTCCCCTCCACGGCCGCCATGGGCGCGAGGGCGTGGCCGCGCGCCGCCGGCCCCCTGCGCGCGCAGGCCCCCGCCCGCCCGGCGCGAGGCCCCGCGGCCCCCCGGCCCCGCGCGAGGCGAGCGCGGCCGCCGTCCGCCCGCTAATAATACTACGGCACAGCTCGGAAAGATAAAAACATGGAATAATCATAAGTGCGTTAGCGGCAACATAAGTGTAGTTGTGTGGAGCTTTGGAAATCGCCCGCGACTTGCGGACCGTTCTTCAGGCGCTCTGAATCTCGCGGCCTCTGGCACAATTACCTACTGCAGCATGCCATTAGCTTTAATTGATGTTTTGTGTTTAAGTGCTGAAAGTATACCTTCCTACCTAATCTTTTTAATTACGTCGTTGCTTAATAAATTAAACGCTCGACATCGAATGAAAATGAAAATTAAATGAAAAAATATTTATTTGCCAAATGCCTAAAGAGTGATGAGTGACTTTAGAACGATGTTTGTGATGTAAATGAAATGAAAATGTAGAGTTACTAAAACCTCTACAATCATAATAATATAGGCTCTACATAATATTTTTATACCTATATGTATTGAACTAAGTTTACACGCTGGTCTCGAGTAGGTATAGATAGAACACCTTTCAGTTTTGATCACATAACGACAGATACTAATTTCCTCCTTCTTTTCACCCAATCCGAAATCATTTCAGGTATTTAAATATTTTAAGTTAATTAATGGCTTACTAAGGTTTTACCTACTAGGTATTTAGGTACTTTCAAAGTATAGATTTCTCACCTAGATGAATTCTTGTGAGTTTTCGACTTTTATTAAATTAAAAATTTTCTTTGTAATCCCTATCTAGATAGGTACCGTTACCTAGGTAATTGCGGTTTTTTTAAATAGATAGACTAGCGCTTGACTGCGGTCTCATCTGATGATCTTACTTAAATAAAATACACTTCAGATACCTACGTTCAAGTTGATATACCTACATACTAAAATTCGAAAGAGATAACGATTTCACTGGACAATAAGTATTTGTAAAAGGAGAAAACTGAAAAATCCTTCTCAACAGGTAGGTAGGTACCTACCTAAATAAGTAAAAAGAAAATTAGGACTTACACGTGAATTTAAAAAATATATAGGTATTCTAACTAGCACTCATACCTACCTAATCCCACAAAAATAAAATAGTTACAAATTAGATACTTAATAGGTCATCATAAATTAATTTTGTTGTCGAAAAGCAACAAATTAAGCTTTTAACAAACAAGCTGATTTGTTTACAGAGATTCACAGATAGGTACCTACTTAAGTACGAAATTAGGGTAAGGTAAGGTATATTGATGATAAAAATGGTGAAGGTGATTTGATAGGAATTTGGCTACGAGAAAGATTTTTCGTATATTACCATTCAATTTTCTACTACATAAGGTATAAAATGAATAGACTTGAAGAAGTGAAAACTTCATATCTTTATGAATATTTCTTAAAGATATTTATAAAGAAATCCATGGTATTTTGGTGATATGGTTCGGTAGATTGGTGACACTAGGTAGGAAAATTGGTGATATTATAATAATAGCAAATAATTATAATTAAAACTGCAAAATATTATTATTCAAGTTACGAAAATCACTCATTAATGTAATATACAATTGTCACATCTGTAATAAAGCTGTTCTTCGAGGTCAGCATCCTCAACAGATACACATATCTCGTGGTATGGCGTGAGACAGTAGGAACATTGGATCCATTTGGCCCCATTTCTTTTTTTCACATCCACTGAGTACAAAACTTCGCATAAGCCACACTCCCAATCATCTTCTTTTTCTTGAGCCTTAGTTTTTCTAGTTTTTCGACCAGGTTTTTCTGATGTAGAAGGCTGAGACAGAGCTTTCTGTTAAAACCTCTTCATTCTCATTCACATCAATTGGTGTTAAGCATTTGGCACTCGAATCTCTTTTTCTTGCTTTTTCTGATCGTTTAGTTGTTGTTGCTGGTTATATTTTCTATATTTATTGTCTTCCATCACTGATCTGAAACAAAAATAATTTATAAGGTAATTTGGTGACAGGAAAAAATATCGTACAGGCAAATTGGCGATAAAAAAAAAAGTACTTCAAATCTGAATTAAAATATATTCACCAATTGCCAGAAATACTAGGTTTCGAACACTATATTACACTTTACTATTTTATTTCAAGCAAAGACACAAATCAGATTCAAACTTAGCCTTCCAAAAACGTACCTAAAACTTTCGTATAAACACTAAGAATTGACGTTCAAAACTTAAGGAATAACAACTTACCTAGATCCTCTCACAACCTCACTGCAGCTTTTTTTAATTAATAGTAATTGTATCTTAAAGATTTAGTACATTTTACCACTGGAACACTAACTATTTTAATTTATTTTCGTCAAAATACGCAAACAGCGCGTACACACTAAAAAAATGGCGACACCGACGTTACTTCGGTGAAAAAGTTTGTTTACAAAACACTCGAGCGGTCAAGAGAAACGTGAAATATATGTCTGTCTTCCTCACACTTGTGATAACCTGCTAGTGCCGTCTCGTCAACATGCTTGCATAGGTTAGAGTGTGAGATGTTTTTAAAAAAATGTCACCAATTTGCCTATACCACCAAAATACCTTTCCTTACCCTACACCTAATGTTAATAATATGATTTATGATGTCTGCAGATGATTTGGTTAATGATTTTTCATTATTTTTCTAATCACACTGCGCTTTCGCTTCTTACACATATCTACCTAGAGATTATTCTTCTTGATTATTTATTTATCTAAATTATCTTAATAGGGAGGTATGAGGAAAGGTTAGGTATCAAAAGTTAGAAGTAGGTATTGTTTATTTTATATTACTTTGAATTACATGCAGTGCCGGCTTTACCTATGGTGCATGGTATGCAACGCACACGGGCGCAGGGTTGTAGGGGGCGCCGCGCCGAGCCGCGCTTGCTTGCTTTCCGACATCATTTAAAATTGCACCATTTTTTGCACCTGAATTTCCTTTCACTGGTGAAAATATAGCTACAAGTCTAACGGTATTCTTGTATTGTAAGTATTCCATTTTGGCCGCGCGTATACTAGAGGGCGCCAAGATATTGATTGCACACGGGCGCTACATGGGCTAGAGCCGCCTCTGATTACCTACATGGTAGAGCAGTCTAGTGATTAGAACTGCGGTCTCCTGTTCAGGGGGTAGTAGATTCGATCCCGTAGGCACCTCTGACTTTTCGTAGTACGATGAGAATTCATTGAAATACAGAATTGTGTCATTCGGAGACTGTAGTGCCGGGAGTACCTACCTATAGAGCGAGTTTATGAAAAACTCAACCCCTAAATAGATTTGATTTTAAAATTGCTCTTCAGATCAAATAAGTATAAGACTAGGTCTTTATTTTAATTTATAGATTTTTAATGCATTTAGGCACATTTTTACATACTTTAATCAAGTAAGAAATAAGCTGATGATCTTCAAACGACTGAACCGATCTTCATAAATTATAACTAGGATCCGTCTAGATTACGTCAGCTTTCAAAAAACTCCATCAAAATCGGTCCATTCGTTGGGGAGCTACGAGGGAACCGACAGATACAGATACACATGTCTCATACAAACTCATAACACCCCTCTTCTTTGTCGGGGATTAGTAAATAGGTAGGTAGGTAATAGAAGTGCACCCTATTGTAGTATTAGGTCTGGTACTGATCTTTCAAAGAGCACACTGGCAACCTGACACCGGATCCAAACTAATGGGCGATGCATGTAGGTACCTACCTACCTACCCTCGTGTAACGCGATGCATTGCCTCCACACATATGACAAGCACCCACTGCGTATATCCATACATATATTAATATGGGTAGGTATTCAATCCATTGGTATTGAATACCCATTTACTTACTACTAGCTGATGCCCGCAACTTCGTTCACGTGGATTGAGGTTTTTTATCCCCGCGGGAACTCTCTTATTTTCCGGGATAAAAAAAATCTATCTTTGTGTTAAATTTCAACTAAATCGGCTCAGTCATTGCGGCATGATCGAGTAACAAACATAGATCCAAACTTTCGCATTTATAAATTAAAAACTAGTTGATGCCCGCGACTTCGTACGCGTGGATTGAGGTTTTGTAATTCCCGCGGGAACTCTCTTATTTTACGGGATAAAAGTGGCCTATGAATTAATCCACAGTATTATCTACCTCCATTGCAAATTTCAGCCAAAGTCCGGTAGTTTTTGCGTGAAAGAGTACAAACATACACACACGCACACACACATACAAACTTTCGCTTTTATAATATTAGTGTAATGAGTAAGCAGTAATTGAACGAGCGAAGCGAGTTCTCTGAGTCAACTAGGGCGCTTGCCTACTAGACAGAGAAGTGTGTCCGTCTAAATGTCTGTCAGAGCCCTATAACTTCTGAATTACTGAATATTAGAACGTGAAACTTGGTTGAAAATTCAGTTATATCCTGTACTTGAACAACAAATGCTAAAATTAGATAAATGTTATAAAGAAACGAAATTATTTAATTTTAATGCGCCATCTATTAGCATTATTGTGATTACTACTACAACTATTATTTTTTTTATTGCGTCTAATGTTAAAAGTTAATTATTACAATATATAATTAAAACTTTTGGGAATTATGGGATATCGCGAGGTCTCAGTTCGGGGCGAACCACTAGTTATAAGATAGGGTGTTTTAATATAAATATTACAAAAATATGCATTAGGAAAATGTGATAGGTCCACAATAAGATACTTTGTTGGTGATTACGCGGCGCTAATTAGCATTGTTGGAGTAAAGACGCGGCTCGCTGGCAGTTTGCCTCATTAACTGTTTTGTTTACTTCTGATAAGTCTTACTGCGCTCCCCCCTTCACAAACAGTCAGCGAATAAACGCCAACTGTTAGTCTGTTTTAAGTTATTTTAATACTGATGTTAAAATAACTTAAACTTCTACTTACTTTTGCTCAAATATTCACAATACAAAATACAGGGTAAAATATAGATGTATGATATAATAGGTATTTTTATATATTTGCGTCGCTTACTGCGTTCATGCTGCATTTTACTAGCGAGTACCTACTCTACCTACCAATTTTGTGATTGAGATCGTCACATTGTGGCAATCATTTTGTCACAATGACACAGCAGGCCGTCAGAAAACCTTATGTCTAACTAGCTGATGCCTGCGACTTCGTCCGCGTGGATTTAGTTTTTAGTTCCGCGGGAACTCTTTGATTTTCCAGGATAAAAAGTAGCCTATGTCACTCTCCCGATCTTCGACTATGCAAAAAAACTCGTCGATCCGTTGCTTTGTTGTGGCGTGATTGAAGGACAAACCAACAAATTAACAGACTTTCGCATTTACAATATTAGTAAGGATTAGCAAGGAAGTAAGGATAACATTAGTAAAACGCAAAAGCTTGACGCCTCAGTACAATTTTAGACGCTAAGAACAAATGGATGAACCTGACCGCACCTCACGGATAAGTTAAGATAACACAAAGCGCAGGTAAAGTAAGCCAACCGACAACAATAAGATCACGTAAAGCCTCCACCCATTCACTGTGTTGTCACTTTTGTTGTGATCGAGCTGAAATTGACGTGAGAACTTGCGCATCCGCAAAAAGTGTTGAGCTGACCGATGACTTTACGTTATGTCACTTAGGAATGAGTTATATACTCACAAAATAAGCGCAAAAATTGTGCCGAACGACGAAGAGTATAATAGAGTAGGTACTTCATTGTCAAATGATATGACAAATTGCGACAAATATCTGCCATTACGCGCTTCATTTACCGGACGCTTGTAAAATATCCACCTCTTTTTATGAGTAAGTACTACTTGTCTAAGCCCAAGCAAGCAAGCTCAAACCTAAGTAACTTGCTTTCTAGCGCTAGCGATGTTGTTATCGACAAAGTTTATAAAATTCGGAAGAGAAATATGACGCTCGGATAGTACTCAGAGGGTTCCATCGGTACTATAGGTACTCTCATTATGTAGGTAACTTTATTAGGTATATTTAGGGTGAAAAATAACTGAGGTTTTTGTGTAACTTTGCACTCTGAACCTTCAAAAAAAAGTTTTAATGGAGAAAGTGACCTTTTCAGTTGTACCTACTGTCATACACTAGTTCCATATTAAGTACATACAAACTTGAGGGCTATTATAAGGTCCATTTTACTGAGACGATAATATAATGTTTGGACTTTTGATTACTGTAATCTATCAACGTTTTCGATCTGCGTAATTTCCTAATAAACCTATAGTGTTCAAGACGCCCACGATTATGAAAACAGTCACTCAGTTCTAATGCGTCGTTTTAAACGCTGCCACAGACCACACAGAGCCTTACCATATAAGGCTTGATTCAAAAAAAGAGTTGTAAATTCTGACAAACGATATTAACACTCCCGCCCGCTCCATTATGGAACGTGTTGACTCATACGCTTGCGATCAGGTAAATCTATACTAATATTACTTGTTAATGCGAAATTGAGTTTGTTTGTTGGTTTGTTCTTCAATCAAGCAGTAACAAGCACTCACCACTGCGCCAGAGCGCAGTGGTGAGTGCTGGAAGTCTCGGGTTCGATTCCTGGCGGGGGCAATTTAGGAATTTATAATTTCTGAATTGTCTCTGGTCTGGTCAGGTGGGTGGGTCTGGCTTTCGCCGTGGCTAATTACCACCCTACCGTCAACGACGTGCCGCCAAGCTATTTAGCGTTCCGGCACGATGGCGTGTAGAAACCGATTAGGGGTATGGGTTGAATGTACACTGTCATACACCTTCCAAGTTTTAGCCCGTTACCATCTTAGACTGCATCGTCACTTACTATCAGGTGAGATCGCAGTCAAGGAATATCTTGTCATCGAATAAAAAAAGCAACGAAGCAACGAATAAACGTGATTTTTTGAGGAGTTGAAGACATAAGCTTTTTATTAATACGAGATATGCTTGCACTTGACGACAATCAATGATGGAAAGCACTGGTGAGGTCTAGGTTAGGCGCGCTTGCCAAGAAAATGCCGATTCACTCGTGTCTCTTTTATACCGGGAAAAGAGAGGGTACTCGAGCGATTTTCAGACAAAAACTAGGTCTAGATACTTAAATATTTTTAATTTAAAAGTTAGCAGTTGGGAAATTGACTTCCACATTGATTTAATCGTAGAAAAATATTCTACACAAAAGTATATTTAATCACTAGCTGACCCGGCTGTTTTTCCATATAAATAAAAAAAAAATTGGGATGGACCAACCTACACTTAGGCGTATGAAAAATAGTTTACATTCTCAGATCTACTGAATATACACACAAAGAATCGGTCAAGCCGTTTCGGAGGAGTTTTGTTACAAACACTGTGACACGAGAAGTTTATATATTAGACAAACGTATATTGATTTCCTATCTACCTACCTACTTACATAGGCTAACCTGTGACTATATGACAAGACTCTACCACCGGTTCAGAAAACAGATTCTTCTGAGAAAAGCCGGTAAAAAACTCAATTTCGATAAAAAGTAAGTACTTACTTATCACAAAAAAATTAATATAATGCTACGAATTTAATAATAAAAAAAAAAAACTCAACTTTTGTATTTTTTTTTTCGAGTTACCCACGGACGCGTATTACCGTCGGTTTAGACGAAATGTTATTTTATTATCGTCTGAAAAGGTAAAGGAAACAAGCTCTTAACTCCGAGGTCGAGGGGTAGTGGCACGGGGGAGGGGGAGGGGGAGGCTTTCACCGTACCTGTGCGCAGGCGCATCGTACCTGACCTAGGAAAACATTGTGCACCGTAGGGAATAGGCAGGATAGTCCGAACGAACGAGTTAAGCTTAAGACTTGCTTTTGCCCGTTTCTTTATCTTCTCTTTTGGGATCACAATATTAACAATACCTATAATCATCCGCATCATCCGCGTAGAGTTAGGTTTGTTAAAAATCCCAGAAATCAATCATCTAAATAAGCAAAAGGAAAAGGTGACTGACTGACTGACTGATCTATCAATGCACAGCTCAAACCACTCGACGGATCAGGCTAAAATTTGGCATACGTATATCTATTATGACGTAGGCATTCGCTAAAAAAGGATTTTTGAAAATTCAACCCCTAAGGGGATAAAATAGGGATTTAAAAAATCGGAAAAACTAGTTATGGTATAGATAACCACAGCGCTCATCACTTTAAAGTAACATATTTAGGTATTTAAAAATTTGCAAGATTGATAGTAGGTACTTAGATATCATCCTATTAATATTTCCTAAACAATTAATTATTATTAAACATGTGTAGGCACTCGAAAAGACAATTCAAATCGAGTAGTACAAACACCTATTACCTAACACAGCGCAGTCAACTATTTTTTACACCTAACAATATTACAAAATTCACCCACGACATTTAGAGAAGTTATAGAAAAACGAACAAACAATAGTATAATAATTACATTACTAGATGTATAGAATAATAGGTTTCTTTAAGAAGAACAAGGAAATAATTTACAACGTAAATCATTATTATCAACCTTGATTTGTCAATAACAAAAAGGCAATAAAAAAAAGTAAAGCGTAAAGTCAAAGGAATGTCCACGCTCATCTTTACCTGTTATGAGTTTGATATTTTCATATTTTGGTGGTATTTTTTGTGACACGCTAAGTGGCACGATGGGGACCACCCACTGCGATGGTGGAAAACCCGATTTTTTATCCCGAAATCTTATGGAGCTGATGAAAATAGGGATTGATACACACACAAATGTAGCCGCAATAGCTTAACGGCTTAAAGGTGCGCCGCGGACAGAAAACTGAGAGGTCAACGGTTCAATCCCCATTGCACTATTGTCGTACCCAACTTTACGTTTATTTGGAGGGGAGAGGGGAATATTAGTCAAAATTAGTATCGCTATTCTTTAAAAAAATAGGTAAAGTCGCGAAAACCTCAATGCAGACGAAGTCGCACACAAAAGTTAATTTTATTTAGCTTTTAACTTCGGCTTCGCTCCCGCCATCTACTAAAACTTAAAAGTAATCCGAAGTGGTGATTCAAAATTACCAATTTTGATTTTTAATTTTTCAGCTGTTCTTTTGAGTTTTCAAATCAGTCAAGCTGTTTTTGAGTTTTAGCCAGACTAACGACCAGCAATTGATTTTTACTTGTATAGGTAGGTACGAAATATAAGTATATAAATTAGTTGGAGGTACCTAATTAGCAAAAACTATTTAGTTATACTTGTCGTGAGATCTAAAACCTTCAAAAGAATATCTCAATGTTTTTCATTTTCAGTTCATAAGGCCCGCAACACATGCGTGTGATTGAATGGTCATTACAGTTTATACAAATAATTGCCGTTACGTACAGTGGCCCACTCGCCACTGTACAATGTACATACTCTACATAAGCACCACTTACTAGTATATGAATATACAATACACCGTACACATGTTTATGTTAACATTTGTTTTAAAATTCCGGTGAACGATCGCAATTTGTAGCTCGCGTCGATTAAATTAATTATTAGGAAGGAAACACAACGCACAGTCTAAATCAGTATACCTAAAGATTTGTTGGTAGAAAATACGAGTGCCTATTAATAGTATTCCTTGAGTAGGACTCCGTAACTACACTTAATAAACTAAACAGTGAGTTTTTCGAAATTCCATCTACTAAACTTTGTTAGTTTTTTAAAATCATGCGGACGAAGTCGTGGGTATTTTACAAAGCTCTGAGTGTTTTTTTAAAAGAACATTAGCCGAGTTGACTTATATCCTCCTAGTCCTATCCCCTCCAAATAAGTGGAAAGCTTGTGCTAGTAGTGGGTACGACAATAGTGCAACGGGTGGGATTCGAACCTGCGACCTTTCAGTTTTCAGAGGCTTACTGAGGCTTATATTGAGTTCTTGCAAAGGTTCTAGTGTAATTGAATAGTTAACTCTAGTATTAAAGTTAATGTTAGATAATAATATAATACAATCAAATCAAGAATTTTTCAATATTTAATTTCCATACTAAGCTATAACTTTGGATTCAGTTAGAAGTCAAGTCCTTTACTGTTGTGCAAGCTAAGTTGGAATTGTATTCCCTTGGGAAAGAAAATAATAATATTATCCCGAACATACCCAAACATTACTTTTTATTTTAATAATTTTCCTTTATTACTAGATAAGTAGTCATTTAATATTTAAGACAAGGATGTAAAATTGATAAGGAAATGGACCTAGCAGACTCCCCTGAACCGTACAAATTACAACACACAAACTCTTTATCACCCAAAATGACAATGCATTATTTAAAATGCCATCTCAATTGTTAGCGAACAGAAGCGTCTGTGAAGCCGAGAACTATTGTGAACAAGAACCATAGCTACAGCTTTGGTCTTAGACAATTTTTGCGTAAGTAAGTACGAGTACGTTCGGAATCCCACACTCTATTGCGAGTGCCCTTTCAAACGGCGAAAGGGAACCGCGTGCCAGTACTTTAAAAACAATTAAAGTTATGCTATGGACCTCTGGTATGGGGGTGGGTTACATGCAGTTGCTAGCTAACTCTCTCAATTTTATCCGCATGAATTTAGGTTAGTTATTTAAAAATGTCTATAAAGTATGTGTAAGTAGGTATATTGATTAATGCATTTATATGCTGCATTTTAATAGCGCAGTACCTACAGCATTTTTATAGTTTAGAATATCGTAATATATTTTAAATAATAGAAAAAAAAGAGTTTAGAATATGTTTACAATAGACATGATGACCGTAACCAAGAATTAATGAAATCATGAATTTTTCTCATGAAATAGGATTCATAGATTTTCAAAAACATATTTATTTTTCTATTTTGAGCGAGATTGATATTTATTTTGATAAAATAAAACTGTAAAATACAGCAATCCGCCATATTGGATTGAACACCGATTAGAGCGTTACGTCACACCTATCATCAAACTTTGACAAACTATATTAAGAAGAACATAGAAGTGACGTCACGAACGACGCCATGACACCGTCGAGCGTTTTTGCATGAATTTTAAAACTTAAACTTGAAATTGTAATTTCTTATACTAAACGTTTTTTTTTTGCTGAAATAAGACATTTTTTCGATATATCCGAACATAATCCAAAGTTTATAAAAATCAGTCATGCCTATATTCTCGCCGTCATGTAACCCCTGTAAAATTCCCGATTCGCGATCAGCAAGACCGAATACGACATAATCCGGTACAAGTGGCCGCCTCGAGGGATAGCTGGGAACGGCGACCGAGGCTTGGGCACCAGCACGCGGGAGGGTTCACTGTGGGACTCTAGACCGTTGATACATTCCTAAACCCAAAGATATCAGTTATGAAAAGTCACTATTTTAATCAATAAATAAACAAAAGTTTTTAACCAATTAACTCAATACGATGTAATTTAAGTTGCTTCTATACTGGCTTGACTGCTTCTCGTAGTACATCCTTACTAATATTATAAATGCGAAAGTGTGTTTGTTTGTTGGTTTGTCCTTTAATAACGCTGCAACGACATTTTGATCGACATTTTTAGCATGGGTTGAGGACCTGGAGAGTGACATAGGCTTTTTATCCCGGAAAATCAAACAGTTCCTGCGGGAACTTTAAAAACTAAATCAGCTAGTTTTCTATAAATAAAAAATCATACCATAAGTTAATTGTTGCCAGGCAATAGGATCGAGATAGTTTCTTCTTTTTGTAGGTTTTATTATGAATGACCACCACTGGGATAGGTACTGTCCAAGGCTGGTACGCATACCTATACCTACAGATACAGAAGATATCAGAAGAAGAAAACTAAACTACACTAAAAACATTTGAAAGACCTTTCAATTGAAGACCGGCGAGAGGACCGACGAGATCAAACAAGTTGCAGGGAGCAGCTGGATTCAGGTGGTGTGAGACTGAGACCTGTGGGAATCCATTGTCCAGCAGTGGACGTCTCTCTGTTGATAAAGAAAAATACGTGTGGCACTCGGGGACTGCTGCGGTAAAGCTATTGCATAGCATTTGTTATCAACGCCATCTAGCGGCTCACCGCTAGATGTCGTTGATAAAAAATGCGCCATCTTGCGGATCACCGTAGAGGAGTCCCGTGTCAGGTTATTTTCGTTACGGAATTTCTGGATTCGGTCTCCACGCTGGCCCGCGATAAAAGCTATGCAATAGCTTAAAAGATCTGCACGAGACGATGTTTTTGCTTTCGGACGCATGTAACTTACGTTTGTACGTAACACAAGAAGATTTTACCTAATACAATCAGCACAAGGTATGTAAACCGCCGTGTCTAGGAAAACAATGCGTATCTTCGCATTTTTATATCATGGGCATGGGACTTTCAGATTGGAATATTTAGCAGCAGTAATGCGGAATTAATTTGCGATCGCCCCAGGAAAGTATCGCTAATCCGCAGTGTTCTGTGGTTATGAGGTACGATTGTAAGGGTTGAACACTTCTTGTTTTAGGGGACGTAAACGACCACTGATCTCATGAATTGCTTAAGTTATTGTTTTGGCGCTATTCGATTGCTAGGAAAAGCATATGCTTTTACTTAAAAGCAATTCAGGAGATATATAAAGCATATGCTTTTCCTAGCAATCGAATCTAGGTAGGTATATACCTAGAAAGATAGATAAAGACTTTATTACACACAAGAGAAAACAAATCCATCCATCTATCCATCCATACTAAACTTTCGCATTTATAATATTAGTAGGATAGGATTACTATTTTACTAGCTAATGCGCGCGACTTCGCGTGGATTTAGTTTTTATCCCGGTCTCTAACTCTTTGATTTTCCGGGATAAAAAGTAGCCTATGTCACTCTCCAGTAGGGCTAACATGTGCGCCACGAGAAAATTTTCTCTACACTTTACTCGTGAATCTCTGTAGAGATTCACATAGAGACTACGAGTAAACGTGTAGACAAAACTTTCTCGTGGCGCGCATGTTAGCCCTACAGGTCCTCAACTATACTCATGCAAAAAATCACGTCGATCCGTAGCTCTGTTGCAGCGTTATTGAAGGACAAACCGACAAACAAACACACTTTCGCATTTATAATATTAGTAAGGACATTAGTAAGGATTATTATTAGCTGTTTTCTAAATATGTTACATAATGAACCTATAATTAGGGGGAAGGGCCATTAAAATATTGAAAAAATCACCTCGTTTAAAAACCATACAAACTCTAAACGATGCATCTAATCAAAGGGAGATAGATGTGTTCAAAAAGGGGAGGAAGGGGGGGAGGAGAAGAGGGGGGTAGGGTAAGTACACGGTAGCCGTGGCGTTAAGTGGCTCTCGCAGTAAAATCATCATAAACTTGTGTCTTGCTATAAGGAGTACAGGCAAAGGGACTATTGGATCTATCAGACATTAAACATAACTCTGTAACACACAAATGTTTCATAATATTTCTACTTCTTAGATGACACTTGTTTATAGTAAGCATAAAATGTTTTGTTAAACGGTTTTTTTATTTATTGCTTAGTTTTGATTGATGAAGAATTGCTTTTTCTCCGATCAGTAAAGTAAATAGACAACATGGTGCTGGTCGTTAAAAAATTTCCGTGAAACTTGTAGAAAAAGCAAACATTACTCGTACTTTTAATATACTTTTAAATAGGTTTAAAAGTTTTGTAAAAATACGAGTGGTAAAGGTTAAAAAAATTAAGTAAAATGTAGTAAAATGTGTTTTTTCATATTTCTTGTAGATGAGAACTTATTTTTCACGACACGCGAAGCTTCTTGAATTAGATTTCTTATGGGACTACTATCTTGTACCAAATCTACTACCTTGTCAGTATATTACTCAAATGTAAGTAACACTTGACTAATATATCTAAATGACATGACAGTTCTTTACCAAAAACATGTTTTCCTTCTAGACTATGATTAGGAGTCAATGTTACTAAATAAAATAAAAGATTCCATGGATAGTAAATCAAGAATGAATAGGCATATTCAAGGTAAGCGCACCCCATCTTTGGCTGCATTTTCACTTACTATCAAGTGAGGTTGACGTCAAGCGCTAGTCTATGTTATTTAAAAAAAGAAGTACCTACCCTCGAAGTCTATACATAAAATTATACTAATAATACTAAGGAATAGCCGATAATATTTACGGAAATACCTATACATTTAAAAATATCTTAAACGGTAGTATCTATTAAGTATTTATTAAAAATAATAAAATAGGCATCTAACTATTACGTAGATTCCAAAGTCGCCTGCGCCTGTACTAGACCACCGGAGCTCAAGTGTTCTTAAACCCTTCACTAGTTCTGTCTGCTGGATACTTTGAGTTACTTATATTAAAGAAATGTTAAGGTTTTTACAAAAAAAAGCATAAAAAATATCGCTTGATGAGTGACGAGAAGAATTTATTTAAATATCTAAAAAGAAATATACCTATAGACATAGACGTCTCATCTTTTTCTCAAAAGTTTCTAAAGCGGAAAAACTAAAATCTACTTATAAAAATTAAAAAGTGTCTCGCTTTGATTTCAAAATAACTGCCTCGTATAAAGCTCATAAATTCATAATAATAATGTCTGTGGGTTTGTCTGTCTGTTTGTAGTTTGCAGCAAAGGGTTAATATTCATAACGGCTGAACCGATTTTGACGTGACTTTCACACACAAGTAGAGGATTAGGTATACAAGGAGTGACAAAGGCTTTTTAACCGATTTTCAAAAAGGGAAGATGTGTCGATTTCAATCTATTTCTATTGATATTATCCCCGAGATATTTTTAGACCGATTTGAGTATTTATTATTATCGATACTGTGAGATAGATACTACAAATCATAATGCTTATGTAAAACAAGTGTAAATTAAAAATTTAAAACACCCCCGACAT
Source organism: Hipparchia sbordonii (assembly GCA_038048805.1). Classification (NCBI taxonomy): domain Eukaryota; kingdom Metazoa; phylum Arthropoda; class Insecta; order Lepidoptera; family Nymphalidae; genus Hipparchia; species Hipparchia sbordonii. Next base: position 4,160,043 of record CM076111.1, on the reverse strand, counting down.
GTTACAACATCCTAATCGCTAGTCAGTAATCGTTAAAATAAAAATATGTAATCCGCCATTTTGTGGCGGCGGCCATCTTGGACCGATTTTCATCAAACATAGCTAAGAACACTCTCGACTAACAACAAAAAAAAAAACAAAATCAAAATCGGTTCACCCGTACGAGGCCACAGACAGACAACACACACACACACACCACACACACTGACACACAGGTACATCAAACTTATAACACGCCGTCGGTTTTGAGTCGGAGGTTACACTAATATAAAAATGTTTTGTTTATTCTGACTGACCATATAATCAACCCTTGATATGGCTAAGAAAAGTATGTTTGTGTTGGCAATTAAACGGGGGCAGAACAAACACCTCGTGGGTGGTCCATGGACCTAAAGGCTGAATAGTGTGAATGAAGTAACTTACCTATGCGAACAGAGCCGCTGAACTTATCGTTTTTAGAATTCCGTACCCAAAGTTTGTGACGACTTCCCTAACGCAGTGGTGAGCGCTATGGTCTTATGACTGGGAGGTCTCGGGTTCGATTCCCGACGGGGGCAATTTGGGAGTTTATTATTTTTGAATTGTCTCTGGTCTGGTCTGATGGGAGGCTTTGGCCGTGGCTAGTTACCACCATACCGTCATAGACGCGCCGCCAAGCGAGAAACCGATTAGGGTATGGGTTGAATCTACACTGCTATACCCCTTTCAAGTTACCACCACCACCACTGCGCCGGGGAGGTCGTCAAAACTAACAAAAAAATCGCAAAATGCAAACTAATTTTCCCGGATTTTTTTTCATTCTCTACCAAAAACATAATCTAGTTAATTATAAATAGAAGGAAGAAACGATTGGTCACAAACTTATTAATGAAATTAAAACCAAATAAAAAGAAATAAAAGAAACGCGTGGCCAACGCAACGCGCCCTCTCCAACGGTCACGTATGACCGAGTCCTGAATGGAAAACACACTTCGAATTACACACAATATTCTTTTAAAACACTAATAAATGCAAGTCATTATTTTTCAGCGAATAGAGTTGAAATTCGCACAATTTTTGCAGATATTATGGGAATATTGCGGTTCTGGCAACATTATCGGTAAAAAGGGTCAGGCGTAATTGAACTGCAATTTGTTTATACTAGGGACTTAGGAGATAATGGAGTTGGACAATGCTTTGATTAAAATTGAAGAGCCTATGAGACTTGATTCATTTTCCCATGGAAAAAATATATGAAGTGACAGTAGGTACTATACTTTTTTTCCACTGCAATAAGGAAATGTGTGGCTTAGAATGTTCCAGGAGTTAAAGGTATTATAATATGTTGTGTTAATATGTAAATTTATATAGAATAATAATAGAATAATTTTTTTTTATTCAAATAAACATTTACAAAATGTTTTCGAATCGTCAAATGAATCTACTATAATACTAATAATTAATTTTTTGAATATTTAATTTGTAGCTTGAGTGTAGCTAAATTAAATTAAAAATCATTAACTTATTTCTCTCGTGTTAATTATTAATTTTTACGTTTTAGATTTACAAATCTTCAAATTTTTTGTAAAATACAAATTTAAAGAAACATTTTTTAAGATGTGCTGATAGGTTATTTCTATTTGCAAAGGATCTCTATTATCTTCCTTATGGAAAGCCTAATAATTCTATCAAAGCATGACCAATTCATCACAAATATATCTTTATCTAACCTACTAATCGACATAATAATCACATTACAAGGTACATTTTACCACCATTACGAATCTCTTTAAGTCAAACACCTGGCTAAAGTTAAGCATATTACAGTACCATGCACATCCCTCATTTAACAATACCTGGACCCTCTCGATCCCACACAACCCCAAAATACTCGTAAAAATATTATTATAATGACATGCGCACGGCCCAACTTCCGCAGTTTTTTTTGGAGGGTACAAAACCTACTGCTCGACGATAAAAAAATATAGCTAACTGCAAAAAATATTTTTAATAAAAATTAAACTTTCAAATAAACACTTTTTGTTTTAATTTATCGCAATCATTAATTATCCTCTGTCAGAGAATTTTTAATGGGAATTTTGCTCTGAATAGGTCACGATGTTCATGAAATGAGGATTTTTTTTTTTTTTTTTTTCACGGATAAACACATTGGCATACTATTCTAAAATTAGTAGATAATAATAATATCCAAAATTTGAGATTCGATTAAATACCTGAAAGAATAATAAACCAGCACTGGTAGCATGGGCAGGAGATAAAAGTTTTATCCCCCGATTTTATCCACAGACAGGGGATAAAATTATCTTTTCCCTATGCTAAAGCATGGCGACAGAGGAGAAGGTGATGTATATTTCTATAAGTATATCCACTGAGTGTTATTTTCACCGCTGTGCCCATGCTCGACGGGTGGATAAAGCTAAGCGAGGGGATAAACGTTTTATCCTTTTCCCGGGGATAAAATTTCTTCCGCCCGTGCTACCAGGGCTGTAGATTCCTAATCACCTTAGATATAGAAGCAATCAAAAAAGATCTACCAACTTTAAAGTAAACCATTTGAGAGTAGAGAGTAATAATTTTAAAGGAAAAATGATTTTATTTTTAGTGCCTACCTACCTATAGCCCAAAGTTTAACAGTGTAACCCACAATTTATTACTTATTGCTGTTACCAAACTTCCTTTTTGTAGTTACCTCACTTTTAGTTACCGGACAACAGTATAACTGTCAGTTTGACGTGATCTTTTTAGTGTTGTCGGTATTAATATGTAATTTGGCGGGATGGGCGCTCTGATAAGCGAGGGTGGGTGATTGATTAAATAAGTGTGCGAGGCAGATAGGTGGTGTATTATGCGTGAATTATAATTACGCCATCGCGATCGTATCATTTGGTGGAAATCATCATTCGTCAGCAATTTTTTTGAGTGAAATTTTTAGTGCACCTAACATATTAGAAGAACACACTTCATACTCAGATTATTTAGTGTACCTAAGATATAGAAGAATACACTTCAAACTAAGTTTTTTTGGTGTACTTAAGATATAGACTAAGATTTTTTCTATAGGTACTTAAGATACCTATAGAAGAATACATTTAATACTAAGAATTTTTGGTGTAGTTATAGGTACCTGAGATATAGAAGGATAAACTTCATACTAAGATTTTCTTCTTTATCAACTGATACACATCCACCGCCTCATTTGAACATAGGTCTTTTACATATACTTCTATCTGCTTCGATCTTGCGCCGCCTGTATCCAGCGCCTGCGCCTTATCTGATATCGTCGGTCCACCTAGTGTGGAGTGTGCTAACACTGAGCTTCCCTTTACGAGATTTTACAACGTAGGTATATCTTGTATCTAACTGTACGTGTATTTGTGCTTATTTGCCTATAAGTGTGTCTGGTGGGAGGCTTTGACCGTGGCTAGTTACCACCCTACTGTCAGAGATGTGCCGCCAAGCGATTTAGCGTTCCGGCGCGATGGCTTGTAGAAACCGACTATGGGTAGATATGGGTCGAATGTACACTGCCGTACCCCTTCCAAGGCTACCGTCCACAAGCTATAATGCCGTTAACTACCAAGACCATATTTCCTAATATAAATCCATAAACATTGGCATTATAGCTTATGGACGGCAGAAGATAGCCCGCTACCATCTAAGACTGCATCGTCACTTACCATTAGGTGAGATCGCAGTCATGGGCTATTTATGTCATCGAATAAAAATAAGTTATACTTATGTAGGTAGTTATTATATCATGAGTGTGTACGAGTAGTAGTGAGAAATATCTAGTCATTTTAATTCATTCCAAACGGTACAGAACTGAGCTCTCCCTACTAATCAATATTAAAACAGCGATTATAATAATATAATGAGCAGACGATACACACGTACAGTACCGGCGCAGCGCGGACCGCACAGGTGGCCTTAATCAAATTATACAAATTGCAACATACAATATTCATCGCGCAGGGACGTGCTGATTGCAGACTATCGAGTTTAGACACTGCAGACTTAATTATTATGTCCTCCCGACCGTATCCGGCTACGGCGGCAGATCTCCACAGAGATTAGCCATCTGCGCAGGGGATATTATAGTGCACAAGGGTGTGCGCTAATGTCGATTGTCCATGGTGCTGTACAGATCTCATATCGATAAAGATTAGATCTCAGACGAAGTGACATCGCAGTGTTAGGTCTGTATAATCTTCTCTCGACCATATCCGGCCTCGGCGGAGCCATCTGCTCGGGAGATATTATAATAGTTCGGAAAAGTGCGCGCAAACACAGATGCACTCTCTTTTCCTTCACTCTCATTGTTCAATGGGACGGAAAATTCGAGACGACCGGAGAGAGATCAGGCGCCGGACCGACGGCTTTACGTGCTTTCCAAGGCATGGGGGTTACTAATCTCTAACTTCCTAACTCCGGGCTAGTACCTACTGAGAATTTCTTGACAGAAAACCCCAATACATTTTTTGGCCCGACCCGGGAATCGAACCCGGGACTTCGGCATCCGCAGTCGAACTTGCTAACCACTAAACCTACGAGGCACTGCAGACATGTTTACATATTGAACAATTTGCTGGAACAGATTTGATGGTTCTATTCACCATCAGCGAATAACAAGTCGATGTCTTACAGTGGATCCACTGTTGGACATAGGTGTCTTTAAGATAGCGCAGACGCGGCTATCTATCCGACATCTGTCGGACCTTATCGATATGAGATCTGTACAGCACTATGGACAATCGACAAGTGTGATTAATTCATGTTCAATAATGAGGTCGAGCTTTTTAGCTCGCCGCGAGCGGCCGCCGCGCCGCCCGCCCGCCATTGATTTGAGCCCAATTTGTCGCGCTGCGGTGCGATGAATATTTGATCTGTCTGCGTAACGTTACATTTACTTATTTAAATTCATTTAAATTATTATAAATGGAAAACTCTGCTTGTTTATTATACCTATGGCCTAAAGTCTTAATGGTGTCATTTGTCGAGAAGTTTGCTCAAAGCTCCAGGTACCTACTAGTAGGTACCTACCCCCCACCAAAAACAAAAAAGATGCAGCCTATCTCAGAATATACCTACCTATAGATGGAACATACTTGGGCTTGAATTCTTCTACTACTTCTAATTTGATGTCATAAAATTAAAAAAAAAATCAAAGTAGGCCAACTTGTGGCTCTCATGCCACGTCGAGAATATACCACCGGTAGATACCTAACATATACTTAGTATTCAGGTAGGTACCTACTACCGTAAATAGACGGACAAAGCGTCATCAAGCAAGCGTCGTCAGCGAGCAAGAATCATCTCCTTTTAGACAGATTAGGTAGGTATAGTAATAATATAATAATAATGTAATATAATAGATAAGAAAATAGAAAGGTAGGTATAATAGGTAGGTAATGCATTATAATGCATTACCTACCTATTATAAGCTTATAAGCTTATAAGCTATTATTAAGCTTATAAGCTTATTTGTGTTTTATTTTAACAAGGACCCCGGTCTAGATTTAGCATAAATATAACAATTACAAATAAAAAAACCCCGTCCACCTTGTCACGTTTTTCCCACACATCCGTACGGAAGTTCCCACCCATCACGCAAGATGGCGCGCGGCGGCACGCGCGCACGTGTCACTTGCCCTTGCTCATTTACTCTTGTTTTTATTGAAAACGCTCAAAATAATGGAAACAATACCCCTCTCGCTTGCCAACAAATAACAAGGGTTAAAAACCAATTGAACCGCTCATTATTCACGCACTTTCAATGTTTGCGTAACATTCCTTTGTTTGAAATAAGTACAGGCTACAACAATAATTAAAAAACAATCACTGCGATACTTATTACTTACACAAGGATCTATTCCGCAGACCTATTCATCATACTAGCCTTGTCTAGCGGCTAGCTTAATCGGCTGCAGTTGCGGTTTAATGTGAACAGCCTTTAATTAAAAATGACGGCGGACTTATAAGTTCATGGAATTCACGAGGGCGCGTGAGCTTTACTTGTGGTTACGTCGTGTACATACATGCACATTGCGTAAGTGTGCGTGCCTGTCAGGAGCTTAGGTGGGAGCGGTCAGGCGCGAGCAAGCTCTCGCTTCCACTTATATAGATACGATAAACACAACCATGAGCCGCGTACCCTCGTGAATTGAAAGAACTATACGAAGAAAATGGGTTTTCTTTCAAGTTATCTTCAGTCGCAGATTTAACAAGTCAGTGTCTCAAAAAGCACGTAGGTAGACGTTATTCGTTATTATTTTGAGTAGGTAGTTAGGCATCGAACTGAAACCTTTCGAAGCACAATAGTCAGCATGGTGATAAACCATGTTTAGTAAGCCTTTAAAGTACACAATACTGTGTACTCGGCCTTTAAAGGTGACCATACGGTCACGTTAGTACGACGAGCTCGGGGAAATTTTATCCCCGGGGAGAGGATAAAATGTTTATCCCCTCGCTCTCTTTTATCCACCTGTCGAGCATGAGCAAAACGGTGGAAATAATATCCACAGTGGATATTCTTATAGGAATATGCTTTTCCTTTCCCCTGTCGCCATGCTTTAGCATAGGAAAAGATAATTTTATCCCCTGTCAGTGGATAAAACCAGTGTAGGGTTATTTTAAAAATTAGACGCACTAGGTTAATTTGTAATGATTTATTAAAACCTTACACCAGTCATTGTTCGTATTTAATTACAAATTGTGACAATCGAATTGATTAAATTATGATAATAATAATTCTATTAATGAGTATTATAAAATGAACTGTGCACAATCAATATCTGTGCAAAAAAAACACTTAAAATTAAGAGACCTTTCGAAAATTAAGTCTAGCATTGATTTAATCCAAAAAAAACACAGGTTCAATAATTCTAATACAAAACTCGATCAAATTTAAAATACAATGCAATACAATTAATCTACTCGAAAGCAAGCCAAATTCCAAAATAAACTTTATTTTACACTGACTTTGGCTTAAAACAATTTGCAACTTTATAATAATAGTCTTTTGCACTCAAATTTCGGTTTAGTTCAGATTAGGTGCACTTAATACCACTGAATATTGTTTTTATAACTTGCTGACAAAAAATATGGAACCTAGAACTATGCAACTATGCTAGCCAAATACAACCACAAAAATTAAATAAAAAAAAAATACATAAAAATATGTAATTCGATCGATTAAAATCTAATAAAATTGAGTACAAGCACACATAATTGTTTAAAGCAAATGAACAAAATAGCAAAGAATGGCACGTGTACACAACAGCTTTTAATAACAACTTTATATTATGGGCGGACATGATTACTTATAAGGCACCTTCATTAATATTACTATATTGTAAATGTAATTAATAATAAATATAATTAGCATCAAATTATAAAATATAAATAAAGTAGGTATGCACAAGCAATGTTTTAAAATAGGACCCATACAATATACGCACCATAATGCCCTTTAACACGTTAGGCCAGCGCATTGACCCAACACGTTGGACCAACGTGTACTAGGCCTAAGAACTGCAAATACCTATTTCTTAGTAATAGTAAAATGTTTAAGATATAAAAAAAATCGGTCAGCTATAAAAGTAATCATATTATATGAACAATAAATTAAATATGTATTAAGTTCTAATTTATTAATAATTTAATAAATTCTAGATTATTATTGCTACAACCTAAAATTAATTTCCATTTGGTATATGATTTATGGGTAAGGTAATAAATTAGTAAAGTCAGTCTATACTATGTGAGACGTCGCGTCGGTGGTTAAAACACAATTTTATCGGACCACAATATTACAGCTTGATGAATAAGACTATAGAAATACAGACTATGATACAGAAGGTTATATCGATTATTATTTATCAGTCTACGATTAACATATTATACATTTTAATATTAGAGACCTGTCTAGTTTTAATCGAGGCAGTAATTGCTGATTAAATTTTATCTATTTTTTTATCGGCTTGCGCTTGACGACAATCAATATTGGATAGCACTGATGAAGTCTAGGTTAGAGCGCGTTTGCCTAGAAGATGCCTACTCACTCAAACACTGGACAGTCAATTTTATAAAAATGATATTTCGATATCAAGTCATCCTGATGCACACATGTAGTACCTAAGTAATACTATGTTTCTGGATTCACATCCTAAATACACTTACAATAATAATTATATCTTAGGGCTTATGCAAACAAAATTGAAATGTCACAAACATGATATCTATTGCTTAATATCTAAGGCTGAAATCTAAAAACCGCACACAGACTCAAGATAGAGTTAAAACGAGACAGATTTATGTCAGAGTATATTTGTGTCTCATTTTAACCTCTGTCTTGAGTCTGAGCTGAGGCAGAGCCCGTTCTATGGATCTCAGGATAAGTGTTACTTATATCACAAAACCTTTCCCACTTTGTCTCTAACATAATCAGTCACACAAACATCAATAACGAGACATTATTTGAGTATTTAGACAATGTATTAGAAACCACGTCGATGTCTACCGCACATATTCACACTTTATTCGTAAAAGAACAACAATATACTAAGTTAGAGAGCATATAAACATTAATTGTTGCAATACTAGATACTTTGTAACGTCTTCTACACACCTTTGTCTTACACCACTTACATCTTTCGGTCTCAAGCGACCTTTCCTGATTGTTCTTTGCTTATTTTAAAAATATAAAATGAAAAAAAAAAAAAAAATTATACAATCTCGTCAAAAATGATTAAGTACATATTTGTCAATCTAAAATCGTTCTCCCTAATAAATGAATAACAATAATAGTTCCGGAATCAGAAGCAATATAATTAATACCTTTCACAGGCGTCAGGTATATCAGCCCATTGCACCCCATCCAGTAGTGTTAGTATTTTAGTGTCCATTCCTTAAAATAGTCTTGCACCCACCGGAGATTATTTATCGTTCAGTGCAACTTATTGATGTATTGAAGGGTAAAATCCGTGGGTGTATTCATCGCTAATTTAGATCAACTCTCTCACAAAGCTTCCACGCGTTGGAAGGTACCTATGTCCCCGCGCAAGCTAAGATCCGGGCTTTATCCTGTGGGAATACACATATTGCTAGTAAAGCGAATTATTCAACCGTACTAAGTTGTAAATAATCCAATGAAACGTTTATTCATTTTATAAATAGTGCCGCAAATCACCCAATAGGTATACCTAGATTAGGTTGTCCCGGCGCCTCCACAACTAGAGCATTAAAGACAAAAAGCGCCAAGCAGAAGAAGCGCCAGAACAATGCAATACATCAGGTCTACAATTTTATTTTACTAAGTGATAAGTGATTAGCAATTACGTTATTAGTCGCTTACGTTAAACTGTATCACATGCGTCAATGTAAGCGTATGTGTGGTGGGAAATTTTCTAATCTCTTCTCATTCGAAAGCACTCTTGGGCTCAGTAGTAGGCCGAAAATGGGTTATTACTGAAGTTTTAAAAATTGGAGGACATAATTTCTTCATAAAAAGAATTATCAACAAACAAACAAAGGACGTTGAAATCTTAAAGTCAAGATTATCCCGGTGACCGTAAAACGGAGCGGCCTCACTCGGTAATAATATAACAAGTATTGGCAAATATACGCGGCCTTTGCGCTCATATTGACAGAAGCGTGTTTATAAGGTGGAGACACATCGTTAAAATAAATCTAGAAAATATATTTGTAAGACATATTTTGAACCGACTTCCAAAGAAGGAGGAAGTTCTCAATTCGTCGGAATCTTTTTTTTTTTATGTATGTTCCCCGATCACTCGAAGACGCCTGGACCGATTTGGAAAATTCTTTTTTTGTTTGAAAGGGTATGCTCCCCAGGTGGTCCCACTGTCGGTCAATCGAATTATATTAAATCTTGTACTAACCCTACTGTTTAGTAAAAGGCTTTAATATCTCTATAGATAAATTGGCAACAATCCTTCACTGAAACCACCTATTGTAATAAATTAATTATATTAATATTATAGAGTCCAGAATTAGAGGTTTTATATTTTAGCAGAAAAATAAATCGAACTTTAATTTTCATAGCGAATGTATGCACCGGTGCATTATAGAGGTCTCCATATCGAATAACCTTAACACAGAATCACAATATAGAGGTGTCAAAAGCGAATTGCTTGAAAATTACAAGAATCAATATAACGTAAAGCCAGAAACACACAGAAATCGCGAAGGAAAAGTCTCCAGCGATGTGTGTAGAATTGCACGTAGAGCCGCGTTGATGCACTGACCACGTTCATGTTTTTAAACTACAACAATACCTATTGAATTAACAACGCACAAGTGGACCAAGAGATTTGAAATTAGGAGGAAATTTTGACGAATATTAAAGGGCTGAAAGGGGTTGGTGAAGTTTGTATAAAAAAACATTTTGTAAACCCTAAATCGACGAGGACCAAGGCAGACATTGTACATAACGTTTTGTGTTTGAAACTTTGAAAAGAACAACTGTTGAGATTTAAGTATGTTCTTCTCAGAAAATCTGCTTTCCGAAACCCGTAGTAGACTGTAGACTTGTCATGAGCCGCAAGTTGACCGAATTTTTGAATTCCCTGAGACATTCTTAAAGATTCTCTTAGACATGTTTTGACTCGTTTATTGGTCGGTGGATCTCCCGGCGCAGTTCGGAGCGATAAAGGGGAGGACTGTACACGTGTACACGCGCGTTTACGACATGTTGTCTGTTAAAGTCTTAACAGCCGGGTCTTTTTGTCGAGAAATCATCATGCGTAAAAATGTGTTGGCAAACATCGAAGAGCAAATTATGCAAACGACTTGTCAGAAAAACCTATATTTTGCAATTTTATAAGCAAATTGTAGGTATCTACTTATTACATCTTGATACCGGGACTAAAGTGTACAACTTTGACTACCTCGTTAATCTAATCATTAGATTCTAATGGTTAGCGAATTAGTCTATGGAACACGAAATTGCGGGTTCGAGCCCAGGTCGAACCAAGAAAGATATTGGCTTTTGTTGAAATTCTCAGTAAGTAGCACCCCCGAGTTGGGAAGTTGGTGGCCCTCGGATTATTTGATGAAATGTTTCAATTAAAATAGTCTTCAACAAATGTTGCCCTAAAATCACAGTAAACTAAATTCGATGATTCAAATAATCACATACATACTATGATATTGTATATGTATCATACATTAAGTATACCGTGCCAACTCAATTATACATAGCATAGTGAAAAAGTTTTCTTAAAATAGGTAACTGTTTTAGTAGGCTTTATTTATACAAGGCTAGTTTTAAAATACCAACAAACTTTAACAGGCAATTCCAAACAATTGTTGTTCACTGACCATTTATAAGACCTACGAGTAAGTACATTGTATTCACAAAAAAAAAAAAATTTTCAAGTGAAAGTTTTTTTTTTTTAATTTAAACCGTAGAACAAAATAATAATAACTTCTCTGTGTTAAGTATGACTTATAGAAGCAGCTTAGTAGAAGATTGCTGGTATTTTAAAACTAATCCTGTATATTGATTTGATGATATAATTAGTATGTTTGACTTCTTAAAAAAATCAATTTAGTTTTATTATTTTAGTTTAGTTATTAGTTTTAGTTATTTAGCTTTACCGTATTATGTTTTCCTATTATTTTTAAGCGTACATTGGTGCTAATTCTCGCAGTTACAAGGAATAAAAAAACCAATCACCATTGAGATTCATCACACTGCCAAAAATCACTCCACACATTTAAATAGTACATTAATTAGTTAATTAGTAATCTCACAACATTTAGTAGCACAACTCAATCTTACAGTTAAAGTGGCTAAGTCAAATATATCGCTTAATTGATCAACTAATCAGTTCGATTTGCCGAATCTGTATCGCACAGACTTGAGGAAGTCAGAAATGACGTAGCATATAACATGCCCCAATTCCATTCGCTACAAGTCCGTAACTGGTCCGAAAACGACCGTCGAGTTTGCCGTCGAGTTGGACAAATTGTTTGCCAAGTTATTTGGCAAGTTGTTGGTCAAATTGTTTGCGGGATTGTTGTTTGAGTTGCTGGTGCGTCGGGTGCGCGGATCGGGTTCGTTGTCGCTGGGCAGCGAGTCTGGCCCGTTGGTCATTTGGCCGTTGGTTCTGGATCGCATCTGCGTGACTAGACGTTCGAGTCTGCAAGTGAGGTTAGCCTTAAAATATAGGAAAATATTCCTCGATTACACCAAAGAAATATTCAGGGCTAATTGGACGCACATACGCAATAAAGAGTCAACCCACACAACTTATCAATTGAAAAGTGACCCTTATTCCTTTATATTAGGTATGTCTTTAATTTGACAAAGGTTTGTGGGTTGAATCGTTATTGCATATGTGCGTCCAATTTTAAAAAATACCAACGTTCGACAGGCTACTACGTCATACTAAGCAATATTTTGTCAGACTTTTTAAAAATTTTATCAAAAAAATAAGTTATGAAAATAAGAACTCTTTTTTTGAGAATGTACGTTTTGTAAAAATCGATGCACGAAAGTTTTTTAGAATTTTGTACAAAAGTTGCCTGTTTAATGTTGGTGGTATTTTTTAACCGACTTCCAAAAAGGAGGACGTTATCAATTCGGCCGGTATCTTTTTTTTATATTAACCTTTTAAGTAACGCAGTCAGGGTCTAATAAGCTATAACAAATTTCACTCCAATCGAATCTGTTTTTGAAAGATTAAAATTAAAACCTGATAGGTACCTAATTTGATGCAATAGAAATGAGCTGGAATAATATGCTGAGGTATGAACAAACTTACTTAAGGGTATGAACAAACTTATGTAAGGGTATGAACAAACTTACTTAAGGGTATGAACAAACTTACTTAAGGGTATAAACAGACTTACTTAAGGGCATGCTCCTCCGCGTTTATCTTTGCTCTTCGCGCGTCCGCAAGGTCCTTGCGTAGCCGCAACCTCTCACACTCTGCGTCTTCTATGTTGCCATTCAGGCGGCTTTCATTGGCTTCGAACCTAGTGATAAATTAATAATCTCAACAGGTAGCCCCAACCTCAAACAGTTAAAGAAACGCCTGATCTCTTTCTGGTCGTGTCGGATTTTCTCGTCCCAATGGACTATCATATATAATGGAGAGTGAGGGAATAGAGAGTGCACCTGTTTGCGCACACTTGTACACTGTAATATCTCCCGTGCAGATCGCTAATCTCTGAGGAGGTTGGCCGCCGTGACCGGATTCGGTCGGGAGGACATTATTATTTTTTTTATTAAATATTTGCTATATTATGATTTGATAAATGTTAATAAATAAAATAAAAATAAAATAAAATAAAATATATTTATTTCAGGCCATTGGCCCATAGATGTTAGTAAAAACACAATTCTTAAAAAAACTATGTTAGTTTTAGCCTAATTTAATTTATTATTTTAATTTAATTACCTGCCACCGCGTCGTAATGAAGAAGTGTAAAAGTTAATACGATTCTCTTACACAATCACAAGGTATCACGGTTGAACTAGACAGTCCTGTAACTCACCCAGTAGTGATCCTAAAGACTCGAAGTTCGTCCTCCAGTTTGACAATCCGATCCATCATGCGTCGCTTGTCAACTTCCGAAGCACGCAGAGAGTTCTAGAACAATGAAAAAACAGTAAGATGTTGTAAACGCCCGTAGGAAGTGAAGCTTTCTCGTACTCTTTGTCTCTGCCACTCATATGCGCAGAAGAGAGAATGAGAAAACGTGCTCTCATTTTTCCTTTGTCTCTGTCACTCATACGTATGCAAATGTAAGAGCGAGACAAAGAAAAATAGTGAGAACGTATGTTCTCTTTATTTTAATTAAACCACTTATAGTATAGGCAAACGATACAGCAAGAAACATTCTTTCTCTTGTACTATTTTTTCTATGTGAGCAACAATACCTACGCGCTGCCCAGCCATTAAGGCAATGACAAAGCTGCCTTCGTTCGTTTAATTTTTTGTGTTTCTACTCACCGGAATTTAAGGACGAACGAACGCTCCATACGAACGAAGCGTAATTTTTTTAACGAACATGATATAGATAGCCTTAGGAGTGGGTACGACAATAGTGCAACGGGGGGATCGAAACGTCGACCTTTCAGCCTTCAGTTCACCTTCAACCGTTGGGCTATTGAGGTCCAATGTGATAAATTTTAACCATTGAAAATCAGAGAAAGTAAACATGATTTGCAGCGTTTCAGTCAAAAGCAAAAGCTTGAGTAAGCGATTTTATCAAGAAGGTTAATTTAATTTATTCGCAGACACGACTGGGATATACGCTGACCGCGTGCATCTATAAAGGTTCCATTGAGTACAGAGACTATAGGCTGTGCATGAAATAATTATGACAACATGGAAGTATGTAGTAGGTCCTAAAGCATGGAACCCGTCTAAAATGAAATGAAAAAAATGAAAAATGAAATGAAATGAAAAAAATTATATCAATTGTGCCTATATAGAAGTGTTCACTACGGTTTCTCCAGGAGCCCATCCTGACCAGAGACAATGAAACCACCTGGAAAGTATACCCTTTCAAACAAAAAATAAATTTTCCATTCATTTGCTGCATCTACAATACATATATGTATATTTAAAAAAAAAACCACATGTATGAAATATCATCTTTTGAGAACGGTTCGACCGATTGTGGCCGACACACACACACGGACGCACGCACACACCCACACACACTTTTGGTATTAGTGTGATGCAAGAAGGAATCAAAAAGGAGGTGGGTTGATAAGGCCCAAAATCCGCCCCTCATACACTCGAAAAAAAGTTCCAGATTTCGACAAATTGTAAATGTATTTATATACTTGAAGATATAAACTTTATTTTAATATAAAGTTTAGGTGATAAAAAAAATAGTAAGTTACAGAAAATATTACCCAAAAAGAGAGTGTTTCGGCTTTTTCATACATTTTAGTCGTTTTTTAAGCTTTGATTTAATATTTTAGAATGAAGCGTTCCATGAACCATGGTAAACGTAACTGATAATGATGCTCCTTTTCATAAGGTTTTATATGAGTATTAATTTAATTTGGTTCCGTGATTCTATCAATCCGGACTTGACTAGCGTGGTGGACTCGGTAAACCTTTGTCATTCTGAAAGGAGATTCCGGAGGTACCGGTAAATAGTTCGTATTAGGGGAAAAGTGGAAAACACATTCGTTAAAAGCTCAGCAAGAACCTTAGTTTGCCGACTAGCCCTATCGTTATAATAGAAATCACAGACAGAAAAGTATCCCAAGATATCTATAAGCGAGGGCAAACAAATGGACATTTGTCACACCTCAGCTAATTCTGTTTGTTCCCTTACGTTACCGGCCACAATCGTATATCTGCGTGATCCGTGTACCTCCATAATAAACAAGTAAGTAAAGGTTGGTACCTACATTATTGTGTATGTAAACTTTTTAAGCTATTGCATAGCTTCTATCGCGGGCCAGCGTGGAGACCGAATCCAGAAATTCCGTAACGAAAATAAGCTGACACGGGAATCCTCTACGGTGAGCCGCTAGATGCCATCTAGCGGTGAGCCACTAGATGGCGTCGATAAAAAATGCTATGCAATAGCTTTACCGCGGCAGTCCCCGAGTGCCACACGTCTTTTTTGTCTTTCATTGAATTCTAAA
The DNA here is from genome assembly GCA_038048805.1 of Hipparchia sbordonii. NCBI lineage: Eukaryota > Metazoa > Arthropoda > Insecta > Lepidoptera > Nymphalidae > Hipparchia > Hipparchia sbordonii. The sequence goes on along the minus strand of CM076111.1, from coordinate 4,144,400 downwards.
TTCAATGTTATAGTACCCTGCGAATCCAATACACTGTAAGTGACTAGCCGCAATATTTCAGTCCCGCTAGTCCCGCGGATGAAGAGATCACAATATAATATGAAGTAATAAAATATGGTAAAATTCTTCTATGACACCGATATTTAGTAGTTGAAAGTTGCGCCGCAAGTCGGTTACATGTTACTGAGATTCTGTAAACACGTTCAGTCACGTTTCTAAGATTTCTCTGGGAAAGCGTTTCCTGTAATAATTGTACGTGCATGGACTACTAAGCGGAATATACACCAGAGGGCATACGACGGTCAGAGAGTGAAAGCTATTTAGGCAAAAAAAAAAAAAATTCTTGCAAGAATTTTTTTTTTATTCCGAAAAAGGCTTGCGATTGACGACAATCAATACTGGATAGCACTGATGAGGTCTAAGTTGGAGCGTGCTTGCCTAGAAGATGCCTAAGGCTAAGATCTGTAGAGCTGACTCTGAAATTTTTCCAGACTTGAAATAAATCTGTCGTGAGACGTGTTCTCATTGATTTTATCACTAAAAATATATTCGCAATCGTGGTTAGGGAAGCGCAGTGTTGGCAGACACCCCACTAGGTGGACAGACGACATCAAACGAGTCGCAGGGAGCCGCTGGATTCAGGCGGCGCAAGACCGAGGCTTGTGGAGGTCCATGCAAGAGACTTATGTCCAGCAGTGGACGTCCATTAGTTGATGAGGAAGGAAGGAATCGTGGTTAGAACTTATTTTTCACGGACACTTTTTAATGACCAAAGAGACTCACAACAACAAACAAAGACAAACAGAAAGATAGAAAGAGAGAAGAGAGAGATTTTTTAAACTGTTAAAAGTAGAGATCGGTTCCCTTTGGTAACCGACAGTTAGGGGTAACAGACAGTTACTTTCGCACTTTTAATAGTACGGAACTATGGATGCATCATATTTATAGACTTTCGAAAAAATTAATTCATTTATATTTAGATCAATTGACTCTAATGCTGAGATCTATGGAGCGCGCTCTAACTTAGCTCGGACTAAGATGAGTTAAACCGAGACACAAATTAATTCGCAAGCGAAAGTTCCTAAAACCTCATAGTTTAGGTGGGCAGTACCCTGCAGCATCAGGATTGAGGAGTAGGACCTGAAGCTCTAAGATCTAGTATATGCTTAGGCCAAGCATACCAATTCGTAAATGACAGTTCCTAAAACCCCATAATTTAGGGGGAAAGTACCTCTGCAGCATCAGGCTTGAAGAGTTGAAGGTAAAAATTTTTATGGGACCATTTCGCGAGCTTCCTCTGTCGATTAAAAAAAAATGACGTGAATCGGTCCAGAAACCCCGGAGTAATCGGTGGGTATACATAGAAAAAAAAAATATATACCGGCCGAATAGATAACCTCCTCCTTTTTGGAAGTCGGTTAAATATATGCTCTGACATAAATCTGACTCGTTTTAACTCTGTCTGGAGTCTGAGCTTAGTAAGACTGCGGTCTATAGATAAACTTGTAAGAGCCTATGTCCCCATCGTAACCACGGTAAACTGAGAAATCACGCTCCAACATTTTTTGTATTGAACACTAGCGGACCCGACAGACGTTGTCCTGTCTTAACTATGAACATAGATAATACACTATATACTATGAATATTGAAACTCTTTGACGAAATTGGCAGCACGCATTCTGTCAATGTTATGTCAAACGCCATAAGGTTACATCAAAAAAGTTTGAATTGTAAAAGCGGTTACATTAGAAATAATTTAATATGGTGGTTAATATTTCTTAAATTTTCTAATTTTCCGCGCAATTTTCTTAATTTTTTCTTTCATAAGAACCTTCTCCTGACAATAACAAACACAATAAAAAAAGAATTAGCGAAATCGGTCCAGCCGTTCACGCGTGATGCGCTTACCAACACATTAAGCGATTCATTTTTATATATTAGATTTGTCACAATGATATTTATTATGCGTAGGTTAAAGTTTATTTAGCGATTAACAAACAGGCCCTCATTCTCTTTCGTATCGCCAGAATTCCAAACTGATTTGAAGTCTCACGCGATAATCACGCGTTAACCAAATACGGGCGGACGTAGGAGCAGGGCATTTGCGCGTGCAATTAGCACCGCGTACCAGCGAACACGGATAGTAATAAGTTAATTGACGTGCAAAAACGCGCGCTTAGCACCGTGCGCTAATGTTGCTATGCGCGAGTGATAACTGATGAACAAACGGGTTAGCGCTCGGGAATTACCTACTCGTATATCCTGTGCTCTTAGCACTCAGGAATTATATTATCACTAGATGATGCCCGCGACTTCGTCCGCGTGGATTAAGGTTATTTTAATTCCCGTAGGTACTCCTTAATTTTCCGGGATAAAATGTATGCCTATGTTTTAATCCTGGATGTGAGCTGCTTCCATTCCAAATTTCAGCCAAATCGGTTCATTCGTTGTGGCGTGAAGGAGTAACAAACATACACGCACACACACACATACACATACAAACTTTCGGCTTTATACTATTAGTGTGATAATTAGGATTATTAGGAATAAGGATTAGGATTAGGATATTATGCTAACTTTGGCTAAGCGTGATCCTAATATGGAAAATGTGAAAATGGTGATGTGGTAGCAGAGTGGCGCAGTGGAAGCTGACTGGGCTCATAACCTGATAGATTAAGGGTCGAATAAGAAAAATGATTGAGGAATAAACGGGAGACGGCAGAGCAGGAAGTGAAAATGACAAACGTTAATATTAGCATTGACATACGACTGTCCCGTTGACCATAGACGTAGAAATCATACATAATGATTTGTTTACAAAGTTAAACAAGTGCATCTTTCTGTGGGTTTATTACGTTTTCCCGGCTTCGATGTTGAACCGATACTTGACAGATATAATTTGCGGATAGGATATTTTTTACCCGACTGCTGAAGGGAAATACTTATTTCTTTGGCATGCTTTGGAGCCTAATTACCTGTATGATTAATTTTAATAATGTTATCAGATTTTTTAGTTGTGGGAGTGACACTCACACAGGGTAAGTAGAATCTAAATTAAAAACCTACTTGAATTTTCTTATGATATTAATTAACGTCGGTTTTCGAATAATTTGCTTGCTATCCCGCCAAGTTAAACAGATCCAACGGGATTTCCAAAAAAAAAAAAATGTAAATCCACGCTAAGGTAATGCATCAGCTAGTTATGATGATAAAGATATGAAACGATATCGCGTGAATCGTCAGTTAGGATTCAAAGGCCAGGTCCGCAGGCGGGCGCGGGGCGGCCGCGGCGGCGGCGTGACGTCACGCAGGGGTGGCGCCTGCACGCTGCCATCCACTCACATCTGCCAATATTTACCCAGCGCCCCTCCCTACGCACCCGTTCATATTTCAAATGCTCGCAGGGGGACTGTAAAGACTACAAAATACCGGGTAACTCGACTCACGCTCACACCGCGTCGGTGTGAGCGTGAGTCGATTCCTCTAATTTCAAGCATCTTCTTTTTCTTCTTCAACTTATAGACATAAGACGTCCACTGCTGGACATAAGTCTCTTGCATGGACCTCCACAGACTTCGGTTTTGCGCCGCCAGAATCCAGCGACTCCCTGCGACTCGTTTGATGTCGTTGGTCGCCACTCCATTACCTTGGGACCCCATCGACCATCAGCTCTTCGAATTATGCTATGCTATGTTATAGGTAATTTCAAGCATAATCCGAAGTTACAACAAGTCCACTACTTGTTAATACCGGAGTAACCGAGTATTAACTTCTTTATAACATACAACAACAACAACGGAGTAACCATCGAGTAGAAGTACAAAAATCGGCTAAGTGCGAATTGGACTCACACACGGAGGGTTCCGTAGGTACATCGGTAACAGCGATTGTTAAGATCGAGCAAAGAACGCCGAAAATCACGTTTCTTGTATAGGGACCCCCTTTATTTATTTTTTATTATTTGTTCTTATAGCGGCAATAGATACGTACAGCGGAGATTTAGTGTCCCATTGCAACCTTTGAGCACAAAACCCTAAAAAGTATAGTTACAAGTAGGTTTAAGGGACTATTTTACAATCACTGTGTAGTGTTTAAATGAAGAATAAAGTTGAAGCTTTGCCAGTTTTTGCATTGACAATCTGTCACAGTGGCAAAATTCGTAAGTTAAAGTTTACCTGAAGATGGTAAAACTATCCCTAAGCTGCATAAACTTAATAGCTAATAATTATTCCAAACTATTTTGTGCTTTAATCGCGTCTATTCAGGTATTTTATTAATTATAATTAATAAAATGAAATACTAGTAATTAGTAATCGTTGTCTGCGACTTCATGTGTTTAGGTTTTGCCGAAACTGTTTTACCGGGATAAACAGAAGCCAGAATGACCATCTGCGGGATAAGAACTACCTTTCTGGCAAAATTTCTTAAAATTTCACCATGGTACAATGATACACATATTTAAAAAGTCGGTAACATAACGGACAGGCGACGCATCGGTGTAACAGACGGCCCCGTTAAACTATTGGATCGTACGAATGCCCTCGTATTGAAATGAATCGATGTGTTTCGCTCTTCACCGACTCACGGTGATTTTATAATCCGCAATGCGAGCGGGTGCGAGCGGGCGCGCCGACCGGCCTACCCTCCCGACATAATCGAATAAATTGAATACAATTATTTAATAAAGACCTTCACAAAATAAAACAAGCAACATCGATGCGAATTTAGAGATGAGTCTATTATACACTAGAAACTAAACCAGTTGGAAACCCTGCTAAATTTTCACGTCACGGACATGTCACAGCAGTTACCTATATCTGTAGCTAGCTGACGTGTTTTCACTTCTGTCGGCAATAAAATTGCTGTTCGTAAAAAAAAGAGTGCAAAAACGACTTGACCGATTAAACTGATTATTTCCTTTAAATATATTTGGGGAACCCCAAAAGAAAAGCTGAAGAATTGAAAAAATCAAAATTGGTAATTTTATATAGATACTTTTAATAGAGGGCGGGAACGAAGCCGCGGGTTTTAGCTACTTTTTTTTTTGGCTTTTTCCTTACTAATATTTGAAATGGGAAAGTACGTTTGTTTAATAGTTTGTCGGTTTGTTCTTCGTGAACATGGGTATAGTTGAAGACCTGGGGAGTGACATAGGCTTTACTTTTTATTCCGGAACATCAAACATTTCCCGCGGGATTTTAAAAACTAACCGCACACGGACGAAGCCGCGTGCATCAGCTAGTTTCTAATAAAAATAAATAAATAACAGTGCGTCGTAAGGCCCGTCACTTGCACTTTTCCCCTCCCGCAACACAAACAACGCGCAGCAACACATCAACACGTATTTTTTTGCGTTTTTTCGATTCGGCGCTATTAAGGTTTATTTACACGCGCGCTGGGTGGTCGTCGAGAGCACTCCACGCTCTTTGACGTCACACCTTACATCTTGCGGGCGAGTGTTTGCCCGCGAAACTACCGGCGCACTCGGATGATGCGTACCTCAAAAATTTATGGTTCCGACGATATATTGAAAATAAAGTGTAAATTGCATTCTGTTTAGTGTATAGCGCGAGTCAGAACAGTGTATAGCGTGGTTCCGTAATTAATTTTTATCATCTCTACGTCTCTACAAATAAATAAAATTGAAGTGTCTTAAACTGTGATTTCGAAAAAACTGCCTTCCTAAAGCTCATCATCATGGTTATTTTTATTTATTTATTTACCAGTTGATGCCCGACTTCGTTCGCGTGGATTTAGGCTTAAAAATCCCGAGAGAACTCTTTGATTTTCCGTGATAAAAAGTAAAGCCGGTCCTCAACTATAACCATGCAAAAAATCTCGTCGATCCGTTGCTTTGTTGCAGCGTGATTGAAGGACAAAACAACAAACCAACAAACACACTTTCGCATTTATAATATTACTCGAAGACAAAAATAGGCTAATTTTTTGTTTGTTCACACGGGAAAACTAAAATCCGCGCGACTTGTAGAGTTCTGCCAACACTGCGCTTTCCGGAGCGAGTTCGTCATTCGGACATGTATTTTTTTAGATTTAAAAGAATATATTAGGTACTAGTGAAAGTCCCGTCAAAATCGGTCCAGCCGTTCCCGAGATTAACGGTAACAAACAGACAGACAGACAAAAAATTTAAAAATTATTTTCTTGTAATAAGTACTGTATTTGAGGAGCTGGCGAACAAAAAGGGGTAATTGCAAGATATTAAATTTTACAGTAGAGGCAAAATACTAAAACACTAGGTTCTAGACCACCTATAGAGTTGTGATTTTTGGATTCATATGACTCTCAAATTTCAAGTCTATATATGTTTTGGCTAATTTTCAGAACTCAATATTTAACGAAATACAGACTAGACAAGTTTTCAATTAACCCATTTTGTTAGCCATCGGTTCACTTATTCCGTTTTGATTGAAACTGACGTGCAATTACCACATTTTGATCATCGATTGAGTAAAAATAAAAAATAGTCTGTTCTAGAATAAAAAAATTTTAATCAACTTAAGAATTTCTTATTGTTACATTAGTAATTTAAAAAAAATAGTTTCATGAAAAAATTATAGAAACTGATAAATTATTATTAAAGTAGTACACGTTTAGTTCTACATCTACTTCAACATTGAAGATTGTGGAGAAAGATGCGAATCTTTCTCCACAATCTTCAATGTCCTCATTAGCGTCACTTTTACCCCTGTTTTCTACGTCACCCAAAACCTCGCCGTACCATACTAAGTCAGGGTTTTCAAGCCAGTTTTCATCAAACTGCTTACTCAGTAGTTTTAGTCCCCGAATTCAGCTCAGAAACAGTGCTAGGACTTCCAGATGACATTTTAAAACTTTATTTGGCGCGGAACTGGCTTCAAAGATACACAAAATAACAAACTAAAATATTGCCATATTTAAATCGGGGATGCCAGAGTAATATAAAAGAATTTCCCCACAAAATTATGCCAATTACTTCGTTTTGATTGAAATCCATGTTCCGTAATCTTGAATAATATGAAATTTACTCCCTTTTGATTGGTATTCAAAAATATATTAGAGAGACGGGATTTTTATTTTACAATTACCACGTTTTGAACGGAATCGTCAACTTTGAGCCCATTTTGATGCAACTTTTAGGCCGTTTTCACAGACTTTTTTGCACGTAATAGATGGAGAGGTATGATAAGAACACGATTTCATGAAAAAAGTTGTTTGAGAAAATTATGTAATTACGCCGTTTTGTTCGCCAGCTCCTCATTTACTTTCGTATGCAGTTAGTAAAAGGCTATTCTTTTGATATTACAAACAGACACTTCAATTTTATTTATTTGTATAGATAAGTCGTTATGGGTGCCTAATAATTGTATGTTTATAATTATTACCTACTACATACAATTAATTTTACTATCAGTATTAATCTGACCACAGTAGTGGCAAATCTCGAGTAATTTGTTATACGCATACCAAAGCGCAATGCCATCTACTGGAATTCATAAAAACTGAAACAACAGTTACACTACTTCGGACTAGATGGCGCTATATTACGTGTACTTTCAGAGTTGCATCGTGTAGCAGTTTGTAGCATCGCCATCTATGTGGTAATGACTATTTGTTAAAATAGATGGCGGTAGTCATAGTCTCTATTTTTGACATTTCCAATGGCTATAGAAAACTATGGAAAGTTGCTAGAACTGTCAAACTAGCATTTCTTCATACAAAAATATTAAATTTAGTAAGACAAAAACCCGACAGCGCCAATAAAAACTGAACGAAAAAATAAGTCCAGTAACGTAGGAGTCTGTTAAATAATATTGACTTCACAGTAGGTACCCATTATTGGAAACATTTGAACCGATCTAGACCTTTTAATGCTTAAACCCTTAATTTTTTAGTTTTTAGCTTTTAACCCAAATGCCCGGCTAAACTGGCTGGTCTGTCCGGCTTTTTAAGACCTGGCAACTTTAGACGATACAAATGGACTAACGATAACGGTAGCACCGAACGTAAATCGGTGATTATAAAATCATACTATGAGATATAACGAGAGAATTCTCTCATCGTCGACTTTGAATTATGTCACTCTTGTCGCAAATGAGCGATAAGTACAATAATATTATTACCTTGATTTCTTCAAGCGATCTCTCAGCAAGTTTCGACTCTGCTGAGGCTAAGCTATTCTGAAAAAAAAAACTTAGTTTAATTTTTGCTGAAAATAAAAACACAAGTATGGGAATATATTCATAACCAAATCCTAGAATTGCTTCTTCTTCTTTGTCAACCGATAGACGTCTACTACTGGTCAGAGTTCTCTTGCATGGACTTCCACAGGCCTCGGTCTTGTGCCGCCTGAATCCAGCGGCTCACTGCGACTCGTTTGATGTCATGCAGGGTCTGCCAACACTGCGCTTACCGGTACGAGATCACCACTTCAGCATCTTGGGATTGATAGGTAAGTAATAAAATTATTACATAGCAGGTACAAGTTACAACAGCATTTCAGAGTCCCAAAGAAGAGTTAAATTTTTATTAATTATAATAATTATCTTTGGGACTCTCTAATGGTCTTCTACTGTGTTAAACAAAGATCATGTAGGTATTAAAAAATCTCGTGAATCGGCCCAGAAACCCCGGAGAAATCGGTGGACATACATAGAAAAACAAAAGATAGCGACCGAATTGATAACCCCCTTTTTGGAAGTCGGTTAAATACTCTTTTGGTGGCAAGTAGACAATTAGTACTTCCTTAATGCGGCATAACAAAGTTGCAAGAAAACATCGGGTATCGATTCGCCAAGTTCAGCACGACAAGGTTGCATCAGAGGCCTTGATACCCAAAGATAAGTATCGCTCAAACGTTTATTATTTATCTGCATCAGATTATCCAGATAGCAACGTAAAGTGCAGATCGAATCATATTTATGAAATCAAATACTAGTAGTACTTAGTATTTAATATGTTATGTATTTAGTGTAATACTAGAACTAGTAATATTTGGGTAAATAGTACTGCAACTTCTTGCGCGTAAACTTATGATTTTAAAAATCTCGCAAGCAACTCTAGAGAGTAAGTATTTATTCTGGGAAGTTAGAACTTCACAGGATAAAAAGTAGACAATGTCACTCTCCAGTAAGGCTAGCATGCGCATCACGGAAAAATTTTGTTGAAAATTTTGAAAAAAAAAAACTGAGTTTCTAAAACGCGGACGAAAATAAGCTTTCGGCTCATTGTAATTTAAATTTCAACTTCTACATTCAAGTATTTTCAACTTTCCGCAGTTAGATCATAAAGAAACTCCGAAATAATACTGAAGGAGGTGAATGTGCTCATGAAACTGAACAACTTTCCCCAAGGATCCTAGGAAGAAATATTAAAAAAAATTTTTTACCTCCCATAGTAAATCAATCAGCTGATCGTTAATTTTGTATGGGAGGTCCAAATTTTTTTTTCACATTTCGACCTTTGTTCCTTGGGAAAAGTTGTTCAGTTTTATGAGCACATTCACCTCCTTCAGTATTATTTCGGAGTTTCAATACACGTTGTATACTGTACTAGGTACCTGTCATCTGTAAGTAAAGAAACCCTCATTGAAAGTAAAAGTAAATATAGAAATATTTCATACCTACACTCTAGCTACTAGTGTCGGAAGCGCCGTGCTGGTGAAATGGAAAGACAGTTCACATTCTTGGACCGAAGCCAAAGTAATTTCAAAAGGACAGACGGTCATTTCTAATCCATGCTAATTACCTATACGTATTATTTTTTACTTAGTACGAGTACTTTCACGAGGAACTGGTAATAAGTTCTTTTAACTTCAACAGACGTCATTAATCGCAGTTATCTTTCTGTTTAATTTTATTTTAGTCTCCTCTCCCAAATAAGCGACAAGCTTGTGCTAGCAGTGGGTACGATAATAGAGAAACGGATGGAAATCAAACCTGCCCCAGGAAACACTTTACAGTTTTAACCTTTAGGCTATTGAGGTGTAAATCGATGTGACATAGGAAATCGGAAACAATTTTCAAATCAATTTTACTCAATATTGGAAATATTTCGGTTAAGGTTTCGGTTTTTAAGCCACAGTTGAAACTTCCTGCCAGATCAGAGAGACGATCCAGAAATTATTTCAATAGAGACGCGAATCCTTACCTCCCAAATGGGATGTTTCCTTTGTTAAAAATAAATTATGTATTAACGATTATTAATTAAAGGGTCTTACTAAAATGCTGCTAGTTTTAACTAACCATTTTGAAATCAAGTACCTAAACAACAAAAATGAGGTCAAATGTTTATGATCGCACAATTCACCATTTCATACCAACTCACATACTATGCGCGTGTGAGTATATGGAGAATTACGGCATTAGCGAAAATCTCTCACGCGCGTTTCAGTATTTCATAGTCGCTTGGCAAAATCTCTATTATAAGACCAAAGAAATCTCGTGCAAACCAAGAGGAAGAAAACAAATTACTTTGTAATTTTGACGTTGCATTGCGACGATGTGTGCGAACCCCAACTGGATATGTTGCTTACGAATACGGAAGTATTTGTTCCACTTTCGCGAGCTATCTGCGCGAACGATCTGCATGAACTTTAGCGCAGCAAACATGTGGCAGCAACAATGCTGTCTATTGTTGCTTTGCAATTACTTTATTTGCAAACTAGCTGTTGTCTACGACTCTGGATTGCGCACATAGTACTGAGCGTAACTTTTTGTATCCTTACTAATATTATAAATCATATGTTTGTACGTTGGTTTGTCCCTCAATCACGCAACAGATCGACGTGATTTTGCATGAGTAGGTATAGTTGAGGATTTTGAGTAGATTTGGTTGGAAAGTAACTACGATTCCCAAGAGGTTTGACGACCACCCTGGTGCAGTGGTGAGCGCTGTGGTCTTATAACTGGGAGGTCTCGGGTTCGATTCCCGGTGGGAGCGATTTGGAATTTAAAATTTTTGATTGTCTCTGGTCTGATCTGGTGGGAGACTTTGGTTGTGGCTAGTTACCACCTTACCGTCAAAGACGTTCCACCAAGCAATTTAGCGTTCCGACACGATGGCGTGTAGAAACCGATTAGGGGTTGAATGTGCACTGCCACACCCATTCTAAGTTAGCTCGCTACCATCTTGGACTGCATCGTCACTTACCGTCAGGTGAGATCGCAGTCAAGGAATATCTTGTCATCGAATAAAAGAAAAAAGGTGTGCGTTCAATTATCACCGCCAAAATTTTAGGTACGCATTTAAAATTTATTTGGATTATATTTAAAACCTTATTTAAAAAAGCGAGTTGCAAGGAGCCGCTGGATTCAGGCGGCGCAAAGCCGATGCCTATGGTTCAGTGCTGGACATAGATCTCTTGCATGGACCTCCATGCAAGAGATCTATGTCCAGCACTGAACGTCTATCAGTTGATAAAGAAAAAGAAAATTTAAAACCTATACGACCGACCTAGAATAGACTTCGACCCCCATGTCAAAGGAAAAAAGGGAGGAACGCATAAAAAACCTACACGAATATTACATACATCGGTTCTCTCCAGCACCATAGCCCGCAGCCTCGCGTACATGGCGTCTTCACGCATGCGTGCCGCGTCCCGGATCTCGCGCACCAAGTCCGTGAGGAACCCCGGGGAATACTGGCCAACACCTGGAGAAAACAAGGAACACATGGAGAATCTATATGCCTATAACCGTAAAACCGTATCTGTATCCCTATAACCGTAAATATCAAATACCTGCGAGAACAAATCAGGGTATACCGGTATTATCCACGCATAAAGCAATATTATTTCAATTTTGTTTTGAGATGTCATAATATCAAACCTTACAGTTATGACTGTTTTTTTTGGTTATTCGATGACAAGATAGCCCTTGACTGCGATCTCACCTGATGGTAAGTGATGAAGCAATCTAAGATGGTAGCGAGCTAACTTGGAAGGGGTATAGCAGTGTAAATTCAATCCATACCCCTAATTGGTTTGTACACGCCATCGTACCGGAACAATGACTGCAGGGTTCTCATTATAATAATATTACACCTCAAAACAAAATTGATATGCATAAAACTTCTTTAAGAGCGGTATCACCCGGCCCAGAAATGAGAAGATCCGTAGGACGCAAAGCTCAAGCGAAAAAAAATGGGCGGGGAAAAAATTTCGAAGAGATGATGGTACCAAGTGGGTCGACCAGGAGTTGAGATGATGACGGATTTTTCTGGATGCTGCTGTGAGCACTACGACAGCAATTGCGTAGTGCGCAAGGTCCCTTAACGTTAACGAATTAGGGTAAATTTTTCATAATTTAAACAGTTATCCACAGTTAGCTATAAAATCGATCAAAATTAATGAAGCATGAGAACTTTTCCCTTACTCGGTAATTATTGCTAACGGACTATGCTGCGTGTATAATTAAATTATGCATATCGTTTGTTTACTGTAAACAACAAGTTTTCTACCGTTAATCTGACTTTTTATTCCACTTTTGATACTAAGTTTGTTGTAACAATCGAATCTCTAAACTGAACTAAATTGACAAGTCCAACAAGTGTAAACTAAAATATTAGAACACCTTGACATGTGAATCTATAGCAAATATACCTGACATCCAAAACAAACACACAACAACACAACAGTTAAACAGTTTTCTGCTCTATCATCAGATCCTTGTCGATCATCATTTATCTAACACCTAATTATTGAGACCATTTGTGTTTTAAATTTTCAATTTGCACTTGTTTTAGTCCAGAGATTGTGTACATTAGTGTCTTTCTTTAAGCTTAATTAAAAAAATAAAAAATCTTAATTACATTCAAGGAAAAAAATGAACTAGGACTTAAATCATTTATTTTCTATGAATTAATATCGAAACGATCACGTTCTTTTAATTCTACTTTAATAAAAAGACGATACACGCAAATACCTTCGTGTATTTACAATGATCAGCATGATTCTCTGGCTAGAACACGCACATTTTCAGCTGATGTACAATTGACCTTTAAACCTATTAAGTCACGCAATTTTGGTCTTAATCTCTTAACTAATAAAGGTTTAAATGACGAGAATAGTGAACAGCAGACATCGTAGCGGGGCGTACCGTAACTTCGAGGTTATCCGACTGGGTCGCACCGACCGACGCACGCAACTTTAATCAACTTAAGAGAAGACGATAACCGATTTGTAGTAATAGCATAGGTAACTTTACAAAGCTGGACGAATTAAAGTTTCCTTCGTGAGTTTTTTCTTATTTATCAACGGTAAATATTTTATGTACAACGGTTAGCTTAGCAATCATTGCAGATTGGATACAGCTTAACTTTTTAATTTTTTATTGAAGTGTTAACCTACACTTAAAGGAAATAACCTAATAGATTTATAAATACATATCAAAAATTCCGAGGCCGGCGGGATTCGAACCCACATCTCTCTGGGAATCGCGCCCGAGTGTGTTAACCGTTACACCACGGCTGAACCACACGTCAGCCACGAAAATTTTTGAATTTGGGAATTTTTGATATGTATTTAGCTTAACTGTTTCACAGTCCAGGTATCTCGCTTAGTTGACGATTTGAACTGAAGTTTGTACTTAAAGAGCGCGTGTATAATGGTAAATCTCAGATACAAATTTGATTTTAACAGCAGTAGATCAAGTTTTATCCAAAAAAAAAAACAGGCAAAAATTGGGTACACCATATTTCCAAGGAACGATACTGAGTAGAAACATAACGGTTCGATAAAAAAAATCGCGAAGTTAGGTCTAATTTTTAACCAATTTGCATTTATTTTCAATGTGTTGCATATTGCAGAGCTAAAATTTATGTAAAATTCCTATACATATTGCCAAGAGACAGACCAGCCATTTGTTTTTTTAATGAATATCTTAAGGCTTATTAGAATACATGATTTCGCGCTTACTACACTCCTACACGCTAGCATCTGTCGCGTTTCAGACGAGGTTTCGGGTATGTTTTGTTTCATCTATCGCTTTCTCTTTCTGGCATTCGGCATACTGTTAAAATAATTTCATTATAGATAAAATGTATTGTTATTCATATAACCTACCATTGAGATTAGCCGCAGCGCCCATGCTGTTCGGTCCCTTGGGAAAATAGCCTGTCTGTTGTCTCACTGCTTCAAGTTCAGCTGGAAATAAAAACAATACATTTGAAACAATCTTATAAACTATAATATGCCTAAAGAGACCTCCCCAATGTAAGTCAGAAAAATAATTTCATATAAATTCTGTAGCCAAATAGATTTTATTAAATGGCTAGCTGATACCCGTGATTTCGTCCGCGTGGATTTAGGTTTTCTAATCCCCCGGGAAATCTTTGATTTTCCGGCATAAAAAGTAGCCTATATGGCACTTTCCTGGTCTTCAACAATACCCATGCAAAAAATCACGTCGATCCGTAGCTCTGTTGTAGCGTGATTGAAGGACAAACCAACAAACAAACGCACTATAGCATTTATAATATTAGTAAAATAAATAAAGCCTTTATTCAAACACACTAAAACTATACAATAATTTTTTAAGCTATTGCATAGCTTCTATCGCGGGCCAGCGTGGAGACCGAATCCAGAAATTCCGTAACGAAAATAACCTGACACGGGACTCCTCTACGGTGAGCCGCTAGATGGCGCATTTTTTATCGACGCCATCTAGCGGTGAGGCGCTAGATGGCGTTGATAAAAAATGCTATGCAATAGCTTTACCGCGGCAGTCCCCGAGTGCCACACGTCTTTTTTTTTACTGATACTTCATAATATTAGTACAGATATTTATTGAAAGTATGATGCATCAATATAATTTACTAGCTGATGCCCGCGACTTCGTCCGCGTGGATTTAGTTTTTTAATTCCCGCGGGAACTCTTTGATTTTTCGGGATAAAAAGTAGCCTATGTCACTCTCCGGCCCGTAAATTACCCCTATGCAAAAAATCACAGCAAGCCGTTGCTCTGTTGCTGCGTGATTGAAGGACAAACCAACAAACCAACAAACCAACAAACACACTTTCGCATTTATAATATTAGTAGGGATTATGTCGATGGTATGATGGTAAAAAGAATATCCGGCTGAGATTGCTGTTCGCTCTTCTGAGACCAGGATGAATTTTGAAACCTCACAGCCTTAGTATTAAGCGATTGTAAATAATTATAATTATTGTAAGTGGTGACCACTTCCAGCAGGGTGAACATGGGCAGGTTACCACCCTACCGTCAAAGATGTGCCGCCAAGTGATTTAGCGTTCCAGCATGATGGCGTGTATAACCAGATTAGTAGTTTGGGTTGAATGTTTATTGCCATACTCAATCCAAGTTAGCCTGCTACCATCTTAGACTGTATTGTAATTTACCATTAGGTGAGATTGCAGTTAAAGACTAACTTGTCCTTGAATCAAAAAAAAAACACATTGAGATCACTTTTGATCTCAAACATTATGTAATTGGAGACTCACATTGTTTTTTTTTTTTTTTGCTTTGTAACATGATGTGTTAAGTCTCCTTGAGTCATTCAATGTGTAGGTGATATGACATTAGAATGTTTTATAATAATAATATGACCTTATTGTATGTGTGGGTTGCAAGGTTGACACCTGATCACCAAAAGCTTTGTTTAAAAAAATTATAAGCCTAAATAGCCCAACGGTTACAGGTGCGGACTGAAAACTGAAAGGTTGCAGGTTCGAGCCCCACCCATTGCACTATTGTTGTACCCACTCCTAGCACAAGCTTTTCGCTTATTTGGAGGGGAGAGGAGAATATAAGTCAAATTCAGCTTGGCTAACATTCTTTTAAAAAAAACTACTCTCCCATTGGTTAAAATGCATTGATGCAGCAAGGATTGGAGGTCGTTAGAGAATCATTACCTTGATGCAATCATTTTTAGACAATACTATTTCTGAGCTTTCTTATGAGGTCTTTAACTAGTAACCCTGTTCCAAATGAACATTATATCGCCGGCATGCTAACACAAAATATCTTTTGAAGACTGGTTTTCAGGCACTTCATAGATTTTAGACTAAACTCTGCTGCTACTATAGATTACAGACAGCTTGTATATAGAAAACAGACATAAAACAGTTAATTGAAATGAATTAAAGAATTCCATTCAATCATATTTTAATTGGCACGCAATATCACTATCCAACCATCGCTGAGCTACTATAAGTCCAATTAATTTTCACTTCCACTCAATTGTGTCATTATTTTAAACTGCACTCTTAAGTAAAAAATTTAATAATTAAAAAAGTTTATCAATAAATTATAAAAATGATTTTATTTTAGAATTATTAATTTTAACAAGGTATAATAGTTATAAGTATTTTATTCCTATACAACATCATTTTGAAAAACTGACATCCCTTTCCTAAGTTCCTGAATTGTAAATACAAACAATACATGTTGTGAGTTGTGACATTGGCTATTTTTTATGTTATGATCCAGCCACTGGTGAATAATAATTATGGCACCAGTACACCTGCAGTTTTTTTATAACATAAGTCTGCATAGCCAACACTTAAATTCAATCAATAAAATAACAAAAATACTTTACCTCTTGTCTCTAGTAGGTCCTTATTCAGTCTTTCATTAGCCATTTTGAGGGATGATATTTGATCCAACAGGCACCCCAGCAAACGGCTGCCCACCTGACTTCCAGACAAGCCAGAGCCAGATTCTGAGCCAGAGTCTGCTTCCCCATTGGCAGGCCTGGCAACATCTGGTAGACCTCTCACACATGGGTCACTGAACCTCCGAGCATTGCTAGCAGATTTTACATCTTCTTTATCATTTTGCAAGTCACTGTTCGAGTTTGTGTCGGCCATAGACGTGACTATCGGCGGGAGACTTGTAAAGTCCTGGCTATCTGTGAAGTTCTTTGGCTGAAGGTAATTTTGGCTCATTGAGGCCCCATCTGCGGGTGTACTAGACAGCTCCTCGGCCTTGTTCTCGCTCCGACGTCGAGGCCGCGGCCTCTGCACCTGTATTCCTTTATTCTCATTCATCACGAAACGATACTCAGAGTAAGGTGGCGGCACCATCGGATTGTAATACGTTGGCAACGAAGGCAATGATAAAGGCTCAGAACCGTACATACTATACTTGTAAGGGTCAAATCCGGGGGCAAACTGTGAACCAACCGGCCAGTTCGTATCCCGAAGCGTTGGACTCATGAATGTGTCGTACATTTCAGAACTCGGTGTCGATTCTTGTATGTGGTTCATTGTTCTGTCGAGCCATTTCGATAAGTAGGACCCTCGGCTGCCGCGCGATTTTTTTCGCTTTCCACCGGAACCGTTGTTATTTGATGGCAATTTGCCATTCGCTTGTTTTGGTGTCGAAGCCATGAACAGGTAGAAATATGACAATTTACAGCCGAATATTACGCCTACCTCTCATCACAGGGAACAAAATCTTATTTATACTTATTTACTAAAGTATAACAACCAACACATAATGCAGAGTTTGCATAAATTATGTTCTCGGATCCACAGTTCACTGCACCAACGAGTAACCGATTCGTTTATCTACCGACGAATGACATGAGAAATGACAATTGACATGACATTGACAGTGTTGCCAGATTACTGTCTAGCGTTTCTGCACCCATAATTTAGGTTTTGAAGAAAAAATGCCTAAACTAGGCAAATAATATGAAGCTTTTGCTTCATTTATTAATCAAAAACAAATGTTTCGTAGCGAAAAATATCTAATAGTTGATCGGCATCACAATCATTCATTCACTCATCATTACTTTTTTTCATATTACTATCCCGATTTTACCTTATAACAAGACTACAATAAATAATTTGCACAGTAACTTTCGGAGCAACTTGGCTACAAGGATTTTTCCCCAGTTCCCTCCCCCAAACCAAATTAATCCCTTAAATTTGGGGGATTCCTCCCATTCTGGCTACAATGGACAATTGGACAAGACTTGTCACTGTCATGAATGTGAAGCTATGAAGTTTGAAGTCTCTGTCTATGAAATTCAACGCCATCTAGTGACAAATTACGTCCAGCAAGACAACATACCTAACTACTGAGATAGATGGCGTAACTAAAACTAGATTAGTCTAAAATAAGATTGTTTCCAAATGAAGACTCCTCGGGAAAAACAATGAATGTCACTTTTTTCGTGAAACTGAGCCTTTACTGCCATCTGTTACTAAAATATAGAACTAAACTATATTTTTTGATAAAGTCAAAGAAAATGTTTAAATAGTAATATGTTATTTCAATATTTATACAAAATGAGCATAAAATGAAAGAAATATTGACTTTGAAACTATAAAAAGTTGTTTTTCTCTTTTTAATCATCTTTTGACATTCATTGTTTTTCCCGAGGAGTCTTCAAATAAGCTCTAAAAATTATTTCTGAGAACGAGATACCATAGTAGGTAGGTACTTATTTGTTTCAAACCTTGCGTTGGTTGCATCCACGAGGGCTTGAGGACTATCTACTATCTAGTATAACCTAACGTTATACGTTACGTTTTATTCATAGATTATTTATTGGTACATTATGCAACTATAGGTTTTATTATTCAGAACACGTAAAATAATATTAAATATATGTACGTGGATTTACGCTTTTGAAAATCCCCCAAAAGCTCTATAAAAATAGTCGCAATCCTGCTAGATCCAAGCTATCTTCTTGCCAAATTCTAATAGGTTCAGCTATAGGCGTAAAAAAGCAACAGATAGACAACCAAACTAAAAAATATATATATTGGAGTCCTTTCTTCCATTTAACAATGCTCAAGGATTGACAAACTTGACCCTGTTTTGATTCGACATCGTTGAAATAAAACCATAATAGGTAATAATAGACAGAATTTTAATCTCAAAATATATAAAAGAATCTGATTTATTATGTATATTTACAACAAATTTTCATCGAATTATTATAGAATATGATATTATACGACCAAGAATAAAATTACATACATATTATGTATTTTTTATAACATAAGGATAAGATCCAGAAGACAAACGTATTCTATGGCACAGCGACTTTCATTCAAGACTTGAAAACATTTTTCATTTTAAATAATAGGAAAGGAAAGTGGCAGTATGATTATTTATCTAAAAACAAAATATCGATAACTAGAATAGACTTAAAATCAAATGAACATGTTAACATTAGCACTTATTTAGGTATAATCCATTTTGAGGGTACTCGATTATTTATAGACCATTTATTGTCCAGATTAAAAATAAAGCTGTCTCAAATCTTGTACACTCTATGGGTCCATACCTACATGAAAATATGTACTTATAATTCCTTCAAATTAAGGGCACGTTCTCACTAGACATAATATTTGCGACTTTATGCAATGGACATCAAGCTAACTATGCTTTTAGTTCA
Source organism: Hipparchia sbordonii (assembly GCA_038048805.1). Classification (NCBI taxonomy): domain Eukaryota; kingdom Metazoa; phylum Arthropoda; class Insecta; order Lepidoptera; family Nymphalidae; genus Hipparchia; species Hipparchia sbordonii. The sequence goes on along the minus strand of CM076111.1, from coordinate 4,125,028 downwards.
ATTTGTGAAAATGTGCCCCAGTTACGTCAATCGACGCATTATAAATTAATATATTGGTTCTATGTGTACACGATTTCTTTTACAGTTAAAAAGTGTACAAGTGTTGACACAGTTAGCTAGTTTAATACAACTAATAATAATAAAAAACTAACTTTGTACGTAACTACTAACGTGTACGTACATAAACTATCGAGATTTTAATAAAAACAATTGCATTTAATGACGTTTTCTCATATTCTCCTGTTACGATTAGACATACAAACATTGTACTTAAAGTGTACATATGAGATACACGATGTAATAGTGTTATTACTAGTTTTTACGGCCCCATATAGGCACAAAGGCCTACTTTTAAGAGTGGATATGAGTCAGTCCTAGTAATAAATTATTGAACTCTGAAGTCTTCAAACTTTTATTATTCACCGACTTAACTAAGGACCGATTAAGGCTACCAAACATTGGGTTGGTTGCCGCATGCGGCTGATTCGACAGATTTATCGGCACGGCGATAATAAAAGATTAAACATTAACCAAGCGTTCTCTTGATTCTCACAACGCCGATGCGTCAACCGCATGTGGCAACTTAATGTTTAATTTTATGGGAGTCCTAACACTACAGCGTTATTATAACGTCAGTCAGGGAGCGGCTTATAAAATGCATTATTATAAGCAAAAGAAACTGAAGTAAATACATCTATTCGAGTTAATAGAAAAGAAGTATTTCTGTAAATGAACCCGACCTGAAAAAGCTTTTATTGACAATATAAATATTAATATATTAAATTAAAAATATTGTCATCATTAGGTACTGAGCTCACAATCGGTTCAGAATACAGTATGTCGTGTATTAAAGTAGAAATAACTAAAATGAACGTGAATAAAATTACCAGCTTTTTTGCGGTAAATAAACTACATATTACAATTTTTTTTCCTGCTGCATTGCTTTTGCACTCTATGGTGTACGTTTTTCTAGGCCATAAATTAAGTCTTTCAATTCACGAGGGCGCGTGAGCTTTACTTGTGGTTACATTGCGTAGATGTGCGTGCTTGTCGGAGCCTAGGTGGGAGCGGCAGGCCCGAGCAAGCTCTCGCTCACACTTATACAGATACGATACACACACAACCATGAGCCACGTACCTTCGTGAATTGCAAGAACTATAATAACGATCACGTTCATTTTGGCTATACTTAAGATAGCAAGATAGAGTAGACATGCGAAATATTTGCACGCGCGCAAATGACGCGTTGTTATTACAAATCGCGCGTCAACCGTCAAGGTCTGGTCGTGCCTTAAGGCCTGAATTTCTCAAACTGACGCCGATCGGTGCGTGCCAACAATAACCCTATTTCTATTGAGAGATTTCTCTCTAGCACTCCTGAGCGCTTCTATACAAACGAAATGCGTATTTACACGAATTATTGGTTTCTGATTGGAATTTAGTACAAAAACTCGAACCTTAAAACGAGTCTTTAAATTCCATTCTAGAATAAGTTAAAGGCTGAAATCTATAGACCGCACTTTCACTCAGCTCAGACTCAAGACAGAGTTAAAACGAGACAGATTTATGTCAGAGCATATTTGTGTCTCGTTTAAACCTCTATCTTGAGTTTGAGCTGAGTCAGAGCACGATCTTAGCAATAATGTTTGATATTCGAAATCTATCAACGTTCTCGAGATGTGCAAGCTCGTACTGTCTACGAGTAAAATTCCTTGTGCTACAAATAGCACACGGCTAGGTTGCTTCATTGCCTTTTAAGGGTTATTTTTGTTTCAGTTTTTCTATGATGACTTTCATTAGCCCATCAAATTTTTCATTACTCGATTTCTTATTTCTAGCTGAGTATATAAGTTTTTGATCATAATACAATAAAAATAAACTAGGGCATTGGTATTAATTCGGCTGTATGAAATCTGTAAACTACAATACACCTATATATTGACAAATGTAAAAGTGGTGTATAAAATGAATCATCTGATAATGCTTTTATCTTTTTGCGTCAGGAATATTGCACTGTTTTTGTCCAATCAATTAAGTTTTAAGATTGTGTACAACCGAATTATCACCATAGGACACAATATAATAATAAAATCGTGAAATCCATTAACAAAAATTCATTTATAACATTTCATGAAACTTAAAGCAATAAAGACCATTTCATTCATAATTATTAATTTTAAAAATTATGGTCTACAAATCGTGGATATAATATTTTGACGATATATAAAGAAAATACTATAAACTTAAATACTATAAATTTAAACAAATAGGGGCCAAATAGGTATTATTTTCCAATAACCTTGATTCGTCACTTACACTTAAGTTACACCCATACCTATAGTTATAATATATTTTATTAATTATGTATAATATATAATCTGTTGTATACTTGTATACACTACAAATTATTTTCACGCTAAGTCACATCATTGTATCACCGAGGATTCCACTCGAAAATATAAAATCGACATGTATATGCCTTATCTACACTAATAAATCTAGGTCCATATTTGTATCATTTTGGACATACATATATCCTTCGCCCGAACGAAGTGTATCATTTATTCTTGAATTAGAGTAACTATTCAACTATAAAATCTATAGATAGATCTATTGATCAACTATAGATAGTTGATTAATGAACTCTATTTGAAGAGTTCATCATCATCGACCTATTTGGCTGATTTTTTTGTTGTGTTCGTAATTGTGAGGGCAAAGTTACTCAATCTCAATTTTTACATTAGTAAATGGTACCCATACGATCCCGAGGCGGGTAGCTAGTTTAGCATAGTAACTTTTGGGAAAATGGCATGACTTGACATCTTCAATCTCCATACTAAATTAACAGTTTACAGGCAGTTCACATTTGCCTAAGTTTAGGTAGTAAAACGAGCACGATTCAATGAACCCCTCAGGACATTGGGAAGGAGATATGATACGTACACCAAAATCATACAAATGTGTACGCAGTCTAATATATATTATAAATATAAAATTCATCAAAAAAGTTAACATCGTCTATTTAAAGAAATAATCGTCGTCTGCGTTGCGCTCATAAAACACGTTGGCTTAAAAAGGTAACTATGAGAACTTTATGTGGAATCCTTTTGGATTTGTTGTTTTAATTTTCGACCCTGCATTCGTTTGAGTGATTTCTTTTTGGACAGAAATATCTCAACCGTGTAACATATTTCAACTCCACGTCTATCGGAATGTTTGTGCGAAGTTGTGAGTTACGTGAAAAGTTATGATGATAACAGAGCATCACAATTCACATGCGGAAACGCTTTTAGAAGCGCCGCCTCGGGGAGTGCAATCCTCCCACAATCATCCAACGGAAACGAGAAATCACTCTTCAATCACTCATTCATTCGCCTATACTAATTTAACGTCGTCAAATGCTATCAGCAAGTCGCTCGTGCCTTGCAACATTTCTGAGTCCGGCCAAAAGTCCGCCGAAGCCATATTGTTCTCGAGCAGCATGTCTGCCGACTGAAGCGGAAAGCCCGGACTGGTCTGCATCTTATTGTTCAGATACGGATCGTAGCCTTGCATAACGCCGGATGGTGAAAGAAGCTTATTATTTGGGCTGTACATGTAACTGCCGGCGGGTGATAAGGATTGGGGAGTTGAATACGGGCTTAGCACGCGATCCTTTTGGGCCGGACTCATGGCTGGGCTGTAATTTGGAGTGTTTGGGCTCGACGGTAGAGAGTACATCGGACTCCCTACGTTCAGGCTGAGTGGAGACATTGGGCTGGTTATATTCCTACGTATAATTGGTGTATTGGGACGCATTATCAGTTTGTTCGGTCCCGCTTGTATTATGTTCATGACGGGGATGGGTATGTTCTTATTGACGGCACTCTGGGGTGATGTTGGTGAATTCCCGAAGATTTCGTAGTTGGAGCGAAGCTGTTGACGTATCTGGTGCTTCGCTTCCGGGTTTATATCCTGTAACACACGAAAAGTAATGTTAATACTGTTGCAAAATTCGCATGACCCTGAAATAAAATGATTATTTACGAAACGGCGAACGATGCACATTGACATGGCTTGTCTACAAAGTTACTTTAAGGATAATGAAGTATTTGCTTTAACCTTGAAGTCCAGTTTACTGTGACGACGTGAGTTATTATTTTGTATCTATTATCTATTTCAGTCAACGAAAACGTATAGAAAATCTACGGAAATGACGTACTTAATATGTATGTCGAGCTTAGTGTGAATTTAATATAAAGTAATCCTAGTTTTTTTTTTTTTACGAGAATTTTATCCATGCTGTACAAGAATAATATCCTCCTCCCAATAAGCATAAAGCTTGTGCTAAGATAGGGTATGACCATATTGCAGAATCCTTTAAAAAATATTTGGGAGTTACTGGAGCAAGATATAATCTGACAGTTGTAAGAGAGCGACTGGGATTTCTAAATGTCCAAAACCTTTTAGACATCCGGCCCGGACTTATGCCAGGATGGACATAATGAAGGGGCAGTACGAAAGCAATAAGCCAGACTTATTCGTATAGTCTTCCATTCGAAGGATTCTACGTTTTAGCTTTTCTGCATTTAATCTACCTATTGTTCTTGTTATATAACAAGTGGTTCTTTTATATTAAATGCACTATTATAAAGGCGAAAGTTTCTGTGCGAGTGTGTGTGTGTGTATGTGAGTGCGTGCGTGCGTTATTTTAATATTTTTAACGAGCAGGCGGGTCACCTGATGTTAAGTGATTACCGCCGCCCATGAACATTTTGTATGTGTTTGTTACTCCTTCACGCAACAATGAATGAATCGTTTCGGCTGGGAATTTAATTAGTTATATTCAGTCATAGCCAGGATTAATACATAGGTTACATTTTATCCCGAATCAAGAAAACCTTAATGCACGCAGACGACGTTGCGGGCATCATCTAGTTCAATTACTTATAGTTTGTCGCAAGTTGTCGTGACACCCGCTTGGGTGCCGTTTGCGTGTTACTTGGAAAGTTTATCTCGGTTGGTTTCTTAATTAAGTTAGAAGTAAGTTTTGTAAATCGTTGACCTCTGTAAGATATGTATCGCGAAGTTGTAGAAGTACCTTTGTGAAAGTTAACATCTGCGAACTAAAATAGATAAGGGAAAATATTGATGTATCCTGGGTATTCTGTCGATTCGATTATTATGTTTAACATTTATTCCTACATCTCTGTGACCGAGATGTATAGAGCGTGCTCTGGCTTTGCTCACGTGATTTGACTTGAGACTGAGCAAAATCTGTTACATTTTAAATCTGTCTTGAATCTAAGTAGAATGAGAGTGCGATCTATGGAACTCTGCCTATTGATATTCATAATTATAATCTATATTTGTTTCTCTTCTATACGCTTCAGTTCTTTAATAAACATTATTTCAATATCACCTAAGCCTGCCTTTACACAAAGGGCGTACAACGATGCGTGGGTATCATGCATGAAACTTGAAAGGGTACCTTAAAAATTGAGCGATTCTTCGATTTTTACACGTCTAAACGTGTAACTATCGAAGAATCGTTTAATTTTCATTGCTTCTTCAATTAGTACACTTTTACTTGAGATTTCTCTGCCACCTACAAGCCTTACGCCCCAGAACATTCAATATGTCTGTTACATTAAATTTTTTTTTAAAAAGAATACTAGCCAAGTTGAACGTGATATCAGTCAGTCAGTCCACACCTTTAACCGTTAGGCTATTGAGGCTTATTTTCGCATAATATGTCTTGGTCTGCCTGTTAGATCCATTTCCCGCAATGTCTAATCTACCAAGGTCCAAACTTCCAAGACTCGGTCTAACTTAGTTCAGGGCGAACCACTAGCTATTTCGCTGCGTATGCATGGAACAGTCCTCAATCGTTTACTAACCTCCCATATCACAGTAAGCACTCCCTCGGACCCGGTTATTATCCTAACATCTGATAATACTTGACCTTAGTGGAAATTACTTACAACCTTTTATCTAACATATCTATAAACAGTCGCAGAGTTCATATGGCAATCTTCATATACAGAAGAACTGATAACTCGGTCAAATTCAAAGAAGAATTTTTTAAAAGACAACTGACTTGAACTTGACTTATTTTCTTTCCCCTCTAAATAAGCGAAAAGCTTGTGTTAGAAATAATTGAAACGTAAAAATTCTCTTTACAAAACTGACTTCAGATGCTACTACAAATTACGCACAGTATATCAATTGTGCCTATAAAATTTGAAGAGTTCCCTCTCGATTTCTCCAGGATCCCATCATCAGATTCTGACCTGATGACTATTGACCTGAGGACCACCTGGGAAGTATACCCTTTCAAACAAAAAAGAATTTTCCAAATCGGTCCAGGCATCTTCGAATAATCGGGCAACATACATAAAAAAAGAAAAAGATTCCGACGAATTGAGAACCTCCTCCTTTTTTGGAAGTCGGTTAACGAGAACGACAAAGTGAACCGTCGACTTTTCAGTTTCCACCCCTTTAACCAGGCTATTCAGGCTTTAATGAGGAATTAGGTACAATAAGATACCTGTAACGTTTTATAATTAACGGATAGACCTTTGACGGCACAAAATCTTGTTAAAGATGATACTGGTTGGTTTTAATGATCATCTCTGGCAGTCGCTCTAATCGTAATATTAATAAATTTCTCAGCAAAGCGCCCTAACCATGATACTTGTCACCATATAGGTACAACTATACGATTAATTAACGGACAGGATTTTGTAGTCGACAGAGCTCGTTAAACCATGATATTGGGACTTCATAACATAAACGTAAAAATTATTGTTACAAAACCGACTTCAAATGCCACTACAAAGAATATCAAGATATTTCAATTTTAATATTATCAAGATTGCGAGATGCTCCCTATAAAAACTTCGGGTTCCAACTCCTCAATCCTAATGCTGCAGGGGTACTGCCCCCCTAAACTGTAAGGATTATGAATATTTATTGTAGGTACCAAGTAAATACTACATCGTTGAATTCAATAAAATACTACTACTCATCTATGTATCTACAATTAATTTACCTATCCATGCATCTAATTTCGATTTTTGACTCCCATACTGCCCTCGTAATCGAAAACACAGTAAGTTAAGTAGAAGTTACCTTTAAGTTACTGTGTTTTCAATTACGAGGGCAGCATAGGACTAAGACGTGCCGCCAAGCGATTTCGGCACTGCTATACCTCTTTCAAGTTAGCCCGCTACCATCTTAGACCGCATAGTCACCTACCATCAGGTGAGATCGCAGTCAAGGGCTATCTTGTCATCAAATTTAAAAAAAAGCTATTACAAGGTTTCTACAAGAACATATTTTATTTCAGAAGAATCTCTTCATCCTTATTATTATGATTTAGACTTTTCGGCTCCATTTTATACAGCGGCTCATGAAGTATATTAAGTTACGTAAAATACATGAATTTATATCAAAGATGCTGGCTTTAATGATTTTCTGTGAAAGTTGCTCTAAAAAGCCTCAATAGCCCAACGGTTAAAGGTGCGGACTCAAAACGGAAAGATCGCAGGTTCGAACCCCACCCGTTACACTATTGTCGTACCCACTTCTAGCACAAGCTTTCCGCTTATTTGGAGAGGATAGGAGGATATTAGTCAACTTCAGCTTGGCTAATATTTTTTTAGAAACTTAGCTGATTTTATTGATTCCCTTTAGACATCGCTGTAATCATGCTTATATGCGATGACATCATCATTAATCAGTAATCATTATCTTCCGATGTGCGTAAATATTATCTAATCACTCAATTCACACATTCGCCCAGACTAGGAGTAATACGAGGAAATCTTTACTAATACTGTCACTAAGGCGTTCTCTTATTTGTTTTGAGTGATAGGAATATTAATACATTCCTATTATTATTTAATAAGTAGAAGTTAAAGGTAAAATAATAGTACTTATTAGCCCACAGGCTAGATGGTAGTATAAAATAAAGCCACCGTTACATTATGGTGCTTTATGGTAGGAAAAAGGAAAATCCTATTATTTTTTAATATATTATGAACTTAGTACCTACTGCTACTACTACTATGTTCTATTACTAAAAAAAAGTTTTTTATGAACTATGAAGATTCAACTCAAGAATTAATAATATTAATTAATAATATGAATATTATTCAATCTAAGTCTCTATCAACAAACAACATTTCTATTCATAGTCGAGTTTAATTTTGATCCTTTTGTGAAGCAATATATTAACTACACCATCAGTGTTTTGTTTTCGTTGACTTTAGATATACAGATTTAAGGATTTCAAGATTAAAGCTAAATACTTCATAAAATAAGGGATGCAGGAGGGGATATTGGTAAGGTAAATAAAATCAATGTGCACCGTTTCACCTGTTTCAATTCTTTTAATATCGAAAACTTTCGCCATTTTGTATTTATAGGCTATTTCCTCCAAGAAAAAATACATCGTCCACCTTAGACTATAAAAATTAACAACGATGATAACTTGATTATCATTTCTACATAATATATATACGTCTTTTAAATATCATCATAATATTGTGTGTATTAAAAAATCGCTATGACAATAATAATTGTTACAAAGCACATCTGGGTTATTTATTCGAGTATTTTGTAGCTGCTTCGATACTTAACGACAAAGTACAAAATCAATGCAATAATAGTAGTAAAAAATACTAAAGAGTACGATCGCTACGAATACAAACCTACTATGTACACAGCGAACAAAACTTTCAACAACACAACAGTTATATTTTGTCTTCTAAATTGTACTTCGTTTGGTTTGGCAGTGACAACAGTAAATTTTAATATATATCTAGCAGGTCGTGTGTACGCATTGCCCTATTTTCTACCTTCATTTTTTTCTAATATAAACTCTGAATAAATTCACGTAACGACCAGTATATTTACTACAATATTTAAACCGCCGCTAGCAGTCTTATCTATTTTAATGTAAAAAAATAACAGAAGAAAAAAAGATAGACCTACGCATAATTTAACTACAACAAATAAATAGCGATGATCATCGAAATTAGATAACGCTAATATAACATGCTAATCTATTATACTAAAGACTTAAGAAACATAAGACTGGAGTGCGCGGCAAACTCTTCGCGAACAACTTAGTACACCTAGAAATAGTTCAGTAGCTCATAACCACATCGATATGCGCACGTTTAAACTTAGCACTAGAATACGACTAAAACGATTGCTTAGAATTAATGTGTAACGTGAGGTGTTCTCTACTATACTCCTACATAAAAAACATCAAGTCTGAATGCTCCAGGCTTCTAGGCATCCAGGCAAGTGATTCTGCAGGAGATAACTAACCTAAACTAAACGAGTCTTCGTCAAGTAAGCGTCACTTCGACAATTTGATTGCCTCAATAGACTTTTGGTTGTGTCGATATATTTTATTGTCATAGGATATTTGTTTAAAGGAAGTTCAAAAAGTATAAACGGCAGTATTATCACAAGTATTGACGGTACTGGTAAGATAATTCGTAAATCGTTTTCGATCCAGAATGTTCTATGGGGTGGGCACCGGTTGACTGCTATGACGCAATTCTCGACCGATCACTGGACGTGCTTATCACAGTTATCACTTAAGACTGTCCAAGACATCTTAAGCTTTCGCCTTTTGGCGGGCCCGGCACTGCACCATGCATACGTAGCCGGCTTCCACGTCACATCCGCTCACCAGGAGGTTCATGAGGACGCTGGAGGACGGCGTTCTCGCAGTCGGAACTGCTGGAGATGGACTACGCTTCGCGCGTTTTGCAGTTGGCTCCTCTTCCTGCTTCATTGCTCTTTTTACACCCGTATCCCACGAAGATATACTTCTGCTTGGAATCAGACCTAAAAAGTAATAAGAATTTTAAAACAACGATCGATTTCATAGTGAAAAACGAATACGGATTCATATTGTTTATTGAATCTAACCTGGATCTGAATATATATTTGTTATAATGTCCTGTGGAGGCGGGCCAGTCGGCGGTGCTGCGAGTAAGCGCTGTAATGCTGGTGCTGAGGTTTGTACTTCAGATGGCTGTGGTTTCGCTTGGCTAACATTATCAGGGAGAACTCCCCACATAACTGCCGGTTCCAATAATGGAAGCTCGTCCGTGGTGGGGATAAAAGGTGAATTTCCATCGTCAATGTCATTATCTGACCGATTACTATCGAATGCGTCTAATGAAAGTTCAGTGAGAAGTGACGACTGCTCACAAGATGATTCCGTTTCCTGCAAATAAAAATCATATATAAATAAGGATAAGTACCTAAAGAGGACATTAAACAAGTCATTAAATAAATTCCAAAATAAAGAAACAAACCTGTGGTTCAGGTGATGATAGTAAAGAGTCGGCGATTAAAGAATCTACAGGAGATCCATTTGCCAGATCATCACCAAGTAGGCTACAGTAATTGTCGTTTAACATAAAATCATCGAACATATTTTCGAAAGGAATATTGTTCTCCAGGGAGATGCAGGCATCACCAGCCGTAGGTGCCAAATGCGTCAGATCTTCCGGCTCGTCTTTAAGCACTGAAAACAGAATAGGTTGTAGAGAAATTCTTGTCGTGGTAATTTGATTAAATAAAGCAAGCAACGGATACCTAAGCTTGTGCTGTTCAAGTGCCACTCACTTGTAAGTCCCTCGTTTTGAGAGAACATGAGAAATCCTTTGTTCATTTCTTTCTTTCTGGGAACAAAAATTTGTTCTGTCACGGGTATAGGGCGCTCCTCTTCTGGGACAACTATGCCCACTATGGACCCGTTAGCAGGCGGTTCAGCGCTTGCGCAGACACGCGGGGCAGAAACTGGTGCGATCGGTGCCACCACCGGCTTCAGGTCCGCATGCTGCACTTGGTGTGCAGCAAACACCTCATCTTTGCACTCTATACCGCTGCAACCAAACAACAAGAACATACAATCCATTCAATAATAACATATTCAAAAACACATGGTCTACCGTTGCAGTCTTTATGAAATACGATTTGCAGAGTGGAATAGTTGAAGGAGTGTTAATAGTGTTTGCAAAGATGCTAATAGAATAGCACGAGTGAAATCCTAAGCTATAGGTGGCGTTATGTTAGATGTGTCTAGTTAGCCAACAATACCTCAAGGCCGATCTTCATCTAAACAGAATACAGTCAATAGCAAACGGACAGTTTACAATACCGAGGAAAAATACCTATCAGGCCAAATATGTACCTACTAGAGTTGTAGTCTATGTATATAAGGGCCACTTTTAAAAGTTTGTCTGAATAAAAACATTTCTTTTCTATTTTATTCTACAGGAATTATGGTATCTATCTAAACTATCACAACAGTATGATATAAATAGGAAGTTAAGCGCCTGTCAACGAATACATACCAGCTAACTAAGTGAAAGTAATGGAACTGTGCCTCAGAAACGCTGAATCTTAAGTTGAAGTCGTAAACAAGATAAATGCAAGCTATAAATTTCGATTAGTTGGTGGCAAGGGAAAAATTACATTCTCACGTATACTAAGCAGTTACAATATTTCAATAGCTATACACGTAGATGAAAAATAAAACGAATTAGGACCACAAGATAGTCATACTATAAGTAACAATCAATTTCTATAATTGTAAGTTATATCATCAAGTTTATAGTCACAATAAAACTTGTATTAAATGAACAGTAACGTGCAAACTGTCGCACTGTCGGTTCTAATTTGAATAAACATAAACGAATCAATAATAATGAAATTAATGACGCTCAACATAAACCTAACTGCAGAAGTGGGTAACAAAGTATGGGATTAATTAATATGGTCAAGCGACCAAGATAACCCACGAATCGGCCCTCAGAGATAAACTTGCGTCAATGCAATTTTATTTCAAAGCGTCAAAACTACAAATCTGAAGATAATAATGTTGTTTACAGTAAACTAGGGTTCAAGTTTTCATTAACCCAATAGATTAATAATTATAACTATATCCAACGGAATTATTTCCTTGATCGTAGATAGCTTATTACGTAAATAACAATGTTGATTCTGCAGTTGTTTAGTTTGTAGAGTAGTATTTTGAACTCAAATTAAAGTCCAGTAAATTTTCATTATAATTTTGTTTAGTTTTTTTTATTTGAATAGCGAGCAAACGAGCAGGCGGGTCACCGATGTTAAATGATTACCACCACCCATGAACACTTTTAGTACCAGAGGCACCACCAATGCGTTGCCGGCTTTTCAGAAATTTAGTGGTCCGCCCCTTGGGTGATAAAAATACTACACAACATGTACTATAATTGCATCAAAAAAAGATCATAGCGGAAGTCAGCAAGTCTTGCCAGTTTTTAACTATTAGTCACGACGTAACATAACTAACGACGTTGCCAAAAAGCCAATTCATCCTAGGCTGGACACAAATCGTAAGAGGGTGTGTTTTCGTTGCATTTACGCCGTATTTCGAAAGTGAATTTGTTAGAGGAGGATAGTTGAATAGGAGGCTGGAAGTTCGAAGGAGATGTACAGATGGTAGTAAGTCCGGCCTTGTTTAACGACCTTGCCTCTCACCCCCTACTCACATCCTCCATGTTTTCTTTGAAGCGGCCATTCACCAGAATGGAAGTGAAACTTGGTGCGCGCGCAGGACACCACGCGGTACATTTCGTATCGATTGCCGGCGAGATTGTGATCCGACGTCCTGTCTAACCGGCCTATAGAGAAATGCCACTTTGTCTGACTTTACTTCGTAAAAACAAAACTACCATCAAAACCATTAGATTGTTATTTAATACTGGATATTAATGTTCTTATCTTACAATTAGAAGAGCCATAAGAGTTCTACAATATAACTGGTGAAGGTCATCTAGGTAAGAAATTGCAAGCTAATGAAACAACGGTAAATAAAAAATTACATCACTCAAAGGATCTAACATGAGCAAAGCAGCTGTTAGACCCGACCTTGGCCGTGATTCCGTTGAACGGGCAACGCAATTCAACAATTATATCTACACGGTCGAGGGCATTCGTTTGACGTCACCTCATTATGTCAAAATTTGTTACTAAAGACACCACACTAAACATACATTTAAACATTGTGATCATATGTTACGAATTTAATAGTTAGGTCGTACTATGTTTAGGTGAAAAGCTTTAGTTTGAAAGCTCGCGTGCCGTCTAATATACTACCTACCTAATATTTATAGTGCATTTAATTAATGAGACCACTAAGATGTATTTTTTGTATTTTTTATCGTCTCTTGAGCAAAGTCCTCCACAACCTAAACTTTTCACTTTCAATGGCTTCACGTTACTTAACTTTGGAGACTATTGTTTTCAAGACAAGATTGTTTGACATAAAAATTTTATTTTAACTATCAAAATGTAAGTTTATGAAAATTTACAATTTTATAATCGAAACTGCCATAAAATATTATTTATTATGTCGATAGTAATATAGATGATTATGGTAATCAGATTGTTGTCAAAGGAATCCTTTGGTAAAAAATTGTAAACGCTAGTCTTAGCTAGACTATCAAGGCATTCTTGGCACATCAGACGATATCACGATAGGTAAATATTTACACATCAACTCAAGGTCGTACTGATAAGATTTACCATATGGTCCATGATGTAATTTACAATGCTGAAAAATTTGATCAAATAAACATTGTAGAGAGGACATTTTGATAGACAAAAGTAAAAATTTTGATCAATACTTAAATAAATAAAACATTTGATCCTAAAATGCATAATGTGGTATGTTTTAAACAGATCTCAGTTAGTTATAAAATTGAAATTATTGGATATTTTTTGTAGTGTAAAGAATTCATTTACTAACACTTCCAATTTTCCATGTTTAGAAAGTTTTTTTTTAATCTTGTAAGTACATACTTTCATTTCAAGGTTAGGTAATTTAGATAAATAATGCGGCTTACCTAATCAATTAGTTTCAAAAAAATATGAAAGAATTACGGCTTATTATTGCTTTATGCTACGAGTTTTTTTGATACTAAAATATTTTTAACTCTTTTTTTAGTAAACTTTTCATACAATTTCGGCTTTAAAAGCATGTAAGAGATTTGTTAGCCATTCTCTTAAATCAGTAGAGTCTTCAATTTAATTATTATGGTTGATTTAATTTATTTGTATAATACATTTAATGTGTTTGTAATTTAGTGTGTAGGCCCATCGGGCCTGCCGTTTAAGTCACTAAGAAAATAATGAGAATGAAAAAAAAAACTAATTTTGCCAAAGCTAATAAAATGTAAACGCGTCGATCATGTTTATGTATGAAGCTAGCAGCCTATTTTCCACAGACAGAAATTAGCATGAGTGATTGAGTCAAAGAGTCGTTCAGCTACTGGCTCGGCTGTGCGAACGGCGCGGGAGTCAAGGCCGGCTCGGTGGCGCGGTTATGTAATGGCTGCCTGAGGATGGCGGGGGACACAGACCCGCTAATATTAGCACATCTCAAAAACAAGACACAACACAACTATCTCAGTGCACAGGCTAACCTCACACACGTAACTAGCACCAATATCCGCGACCATGATGACTTGCCATTACAGATCGCAGATCAACTTCAAATGATATGACATACACTATTGCATTGCAAATGTAAACAATCAGCTATTACCACTAAGTAGGTACTAATGTATGCAAGTTGAACACATAGGTAGTAATGATAAATCGAGGAAACTAATTCAGACACCGCAATGTATATCCGAACTAAATATTTGCAACGCATACAAACATAGGTAATTTTGAAGTGTGGGAATTTCCATTCAGTATGAATTTGTTCGCGAATTATTAAGTTAATTTACCCACCGTCCCTATGTCCCTACGTTATGTTGTTACAGACACTGCGACGACACGTTCACGATATCACTGTTCGGTTACACTGTCACAAATATAATCCACTCATTCTTACCATTGTGCGAAAAGTTGAAATCTTCACTGTTAAAACGAAAAGTTTATGCGAGCACTGGTGCGTAGTACGACTCGGTAGCGAACAGCTGATTGAGATCGTGAGTTTCAGAAGGGCCGGCAGGTTGCCCACATCGGGTGTACGCTTGGTATGGAGTCCGTGGAGCGAATGATACGCGCGGCGATTGGCGACTACGGCGCACACTCGTGAGACTCGTGACGCGACAACCTGAACACACACTGCACACTGACGACGTATTCGTAACCCGATGATAAATTTTCGAGGGTTGCCGCTGCTTTCATTCGGCAGCCACGCGGTAAGATAACAGAGTTCGCGATCCACCGGTGATCCACTACGATCACGACCAGGTTGATCAGACATCATTTATCAACGGATGATAGTCACATGGTTTTTATAGCGGCCACTATTATTGTAGTGGGCAGATAAGCGATGCAACTATTTGCCGTAACGAGCTCGATAAATGTCGATTAAGTCATTATTCTGATAATTTCGCACTTGGCAACAACGTTATAGATAGCCAATTTTGATCTTATAACATTTTTATTTTATAACATCTTTGTTACGTGAATGTAAATGGGTGAATAAGTGAATCTATTCTGGTACCAGCGACTCCTGGAAGGGTCGACGAACGAGTAAAATTAGCGAGTTGCGAGCAGAAACTAAATCAAAAGATGTTTTAACATTTTTTTTAAGAATATAAAAATAGCTCACCCACCTCAAATTATTGTCGTCAGTTTTTTTAAGAAAAACTTTTAAGTTATTTTCAGATGCTTTTAATACAATGCTATTGTTCAACTAGCTTAATCTAAGCTATTTTTTTTTAACAGACGTAAATAGCTGTTGTTTTTATTTGTCTAGAATTTTTGCTCTGAGGCATGTTGTTAATGAGTAGTAAAAAAAGATATTATTAAGTACCACGACAAAATTAAACTGAAGACCGTGGAAAAGAAGGTACAATCTTAAAAAAATTATAGCAGTCTTTTCCATGGAAAATACATTTCTTATCTAAACACAGTGAATCATCAAACCTAAATTTACCGGGTCGATAAAAATCAACTCGAACAACAAAAAAAAAGGACGGAAAAGCTTTACTACGATATTCATAGATAACACTACATCGCTTGTACAACAATACATCTGTATCAATCCATCAAGTATAGGCTGGGTCATACGATATTGCTGGATAGAGCAGTTGTTCCACAATTCAGCCGCGAAATGCGAGCCGGCGCACTAATGGATCCTGTTGTATTCACTCAGACTAGAAACCAATCTAAACCTTGTGAGCTAGATATACGACTACGGTACAAGCTAAAAATAAAATAAGAGATTTAAATATTCGCTACAAACTCCAATATACTGAACACCAACATCATATTTTTACCCAAAGGTAAAGTGGAAAGGAAGGGTGGTTTTGATTTCCACAGTCTATGTATATATCATCATCATCATCATCATCAGCAAGTCATCAACGGCTCACTTCTGAACGCAGGTTTCCTCTCAGAGAACGGTTATAGACCATAGTTCTCCAACGCTTCAATTCAACGTTTCTGATAAGAACCGCTAAGGTGTGGAACACTCTTCCAGCATCCGTGTTTCCTGCCACTTATAATTTGAGTACCTCCAAGGCAAGAGTGAATAGGCATTTTCTAGGCAAGCGCGCTCCAACCTAGATCTCATCAGTGTTATCCAGTATTGATTGTCGTCAAGCGCAAGCCTATTTCGGATAAAAAAAAAATACTGGCCCAATGCGAATTGGCAGACTTCACACAACTTAACAGAGAAACATTATGCAGAACTCTTAGGTGTGTAGGTTTCCTCACGTCTTCCTTCAACGTTGAAGCATGTGATATTTAATTGCTTAAACGCTCATATACGTAAGTCCGGAAAGTCAGAGGTACGTGCCTGGGATCGAACCTGCGATCCTTCGAATAGATCACAGTCCTAACCACGAGGTTATCACTGCTTATTAATACATATGTTCCTACCTAACTTCTGAGCCAATTCTGATGAATAAGGTGACAATCGATTCGACATAGGCTAAATTTTACGCGAACGAAATCTCTGTGAAGGATGTTAGGGTCAGGCGGGGTAAATATAAGACACCCAAATTTCGTATAAAAATAAGACATGATTGTAATTCCGTAGAAAAAGACCAAAAAAGAACTTTATTAAACTAAAAAGTATACTTCATTTGTAATGTCTTAGAACTCAAATTACTAAATTGATAACTTATTGCATGTATACTTTATAACACATTTTATAAAGTACCGAAAATATTGCCGCGAAAACTTTACATTGGGATCTAGGAACTTTTCGTTTGCGTTAACCCGTTCATGCAAGCGCGGCCGCATCTCCCGCTCCCGGCATTCCGGGCGAGATGTGCTTGCGGGGGAGAGCGGTGGTTTTATTCTGCATCCAGTCGTTGATAGGAAAACTCAAGTTGTTTGTGGGGTAAAAAATGAGACACGTAAGTGGGAAAAAATGAGACAGTGTATGGGGTAATATTAAGACAGTTGATATTTTTTGGAAAGCAATAAAAACTTAGTCCGCCTTCTTTAGGAGTCCGCCATATTGGATTTAGGGTGACGTCACTTTATTTTTCGAGTTATTCTCAGCAAGCCCTTTCACTTGATACCCATATTGTAGGAGTGCATTAAAAATAACTAGTCTGCCACCGTGAGTGTTCCGCCCTTTTGGATTTACAATGACGTCACTCAGCTAACCATGCATTGTCATCCAAACTTACCGTGTATACAAAATTTCAGCTCAATCGGTTGAAGCTATCTGCTTCAAAATTGAGTTGCAAGATTCGACCCAAACAAATATAGTTGCATACATTGCAAGTTACATAAAAGCTTTTATATATAACAGAGGAGTGTCAAGGCTCATATTTAGATTAGATACAGATAGTATCAGACTTCCCTATCATATTTTGTAGCTATTTAAGGTTAATATTGAAACATTAAGTACCGACTACTGTAATTATTACCAAAAAAGTAAACCAATTTTTTGTTTTGTTAATTTTAATGATTTTTTTATATCATATCTCCCAGCTCTATTTTATTATTACCACCATCTCTATAAAACACTGAAGGCATAGAAATTCAAACATGTTTCATTTTTAACCTTATATGTCTTATATTTTCCCCTTTATAGAGGAAAAAAATGAGACATATACTTTTTATGAAAAATATACATTTCGCTTGACTATTTTGAATTGAAGTGGTATCATGTGAAAGATACCAATTATAAGTATAATATAATCAGTTTTTCTTACACTTATAATATTTTTAACAGCATTAGAAAAGTAAAGATCCGTTTTCGTCCCATATTTACCCCGCCTGACCCTACATCCAATTTTGTATAGTGGGGTTAAAGTTTTTTCTTGTTCACAATAATTAACAGTCCAAGGACTAATGACTTATGCTTTCGTGAAATTATTTCTTGCCTATAAAGTTGGCATTCCTGTAGCGGTTGACAAATTAAAGGGAAAATTAAAAAGTTCAAGATGAAAATTTTCAAGAGAATATTTTTTTGAATTTAAGTTTAATTTAAACATTTAATCAAACACAAAAAAACGAGCATAATTAAAAACTCATGTCTTGAACGTAGATCTAACCTTCAAAACTCAAACAAGACGATGGAAATATTTACCTGTAAGTGTTATTTACGTACTAATACATATTCAAATACCACGAAAAAAGGTTTTTTCATAAAAAGAGTATTATTAACAACTTACGACTTGAACGTAGATCTAATCTTTAAAACTCAAACAAGACGATAGGAATTTTTGTTCCTAACCCTTCAATATACAGTGTGTGACTAACAGCACAATATCAAACAGATCCTTTAATCCTGGACATGCGCAATTTCACACTACTTAAAATGATGCAAGTGATCGAAACTGGTGATGACGAAATCTTCAGTTTTAATTATTTATTAACCTAAATATAAATAAGAATAGATAAATTATGAGAGTAAGAATAACAACAACAGAATAGTAAAAAATTCTCAAATAACAAGTTATGTAATTAATTTCAAATCATTGCATCAGACAAAAATGTTATTTCCAAGAGCTATGATACATAGGCTTTGAAACTCTATGATTTTGGATATATATAATAGTAAAGATGATGAAATTGAAACGGGATTGTCTAATAATATAAACGTAAAAATTCTTTTTACAAAACCAACTTCAAAGGCCACTACAAAGTATATCAATTGTGCCTATATTTGAAGAGTTCCATCGATTTCTCCAGGATCCCTTCATCAGATCCTGACTTGATGACAGTGGGACCACCTGGTAAGTATACTTTTTCAAACAAAAAAAGATTTTACAAATCAGCCCGAGGCGTCTTCAAGGAATCGAGGAACATGCATAAAAAATAAAAATAAATAAAAACATACTGACGAATTGAGAACCTCCTCCTATTTTGGAAGTCGCTTAAAAATGATGGCTACATTGTGACGATCACCATCACTTCTGATTGGCCGATACTCTCTCTCTCTTTATTGGGTAAAATACATTGTTGTATTAAGAATGCCATATAATCAGCCAATCACCACAATTGAGACTGTAGCAATGATTGAAGCCGCTTTTTTTAAATCAATGACAAGATAGTCCTTGACTGCGATTTCATCTCATCGACCCTAGCTTTTTCGTAATCGACCAGATGGTATCAATTAATTTCTTTCAATACGCATTTAAGCCTTACAATTATTAATCTAGAACTTCCTTTTTAATCAGTAAACTAGTTTCTTAAACTTTTCTGTTGAAATGTTTCAAAGGTTTCAACTTTTAATACTATAGTATTAGTCATAACTATTTTTTAAGAAAAATCTGTACTTCTTTTACACTTTGTTCAGCCTTCGTTAACTACGGCAAGATTTAATGTAAATTTGCAGATCGTTCTCTTTATTTATGAACTCACTAAAATGATTTATTCATAATTGAAACTACTATTATATTCGTTATGTCTAAAAGATTTTCTAAAAAGTTTCAAAACTCCAAACGAATTTTCTTTAAGGACATTAAATAATAAGTTACCTACCCCATTTTATTTTTTCTTTCTAAATGATCTTTAACAATTTCGTGATATATGTTTGAATTTATTGCGTCTCAATCAAACTTTATTGTACAAATGCAAGCACTGTCATCATTTTGGAACTTTGCCTTGGAAGCATGTAATATAAAGTTTCAAATTATCCTTGTAGCAACTCAAAGATCTTTCCCCAACAGTTCAGTTAGTTGCATAATACAAGATTCACTTCGCGATCTGCGAATCATTACATCATAATTAGGGCCGCCGTGTGTCCGTACAATGACCCGTAGCTCCACCCCCATTTTGATCCTGTTTCGAACAGAGTACGTGACTTAAACGACGTTCAACTCTCGAATTGCATCACCTGGGGCAGCGTGTACCTACCAAGTCCGTCACCGTCAAAGTGAGAATGCGGTTTCATTAACAGACTGTAAAACGTGATGATATTTCTGCTAATGAGTCAGAACTCGACCCAAAAAAGCTATATTTAACTGTTATCCTTATTCATATTATAAACTAGCTGATGCCCGCGACTTCTTCCGCTTGGATTTAGTTTTTAAAACCCCGCGGGGACTCTTTGATTTTCCGTCTTTGTCATTCTCCAGGTCCTCAACTATACCCATGCATAAAATCACGTCGATCCGTAGCACTGTGGCAGCGTTATTGAAGAACAAACCAACAAACAAACACACTTTTGCATTTATAATAAGGATACGAAAGCTTGTTTGGTTGTCGGTTTGTCCTTCAATCACGCAGCAATGGAGCATTGGATCGACGTAATTTATTGCATGGGTATACCTACTTGAGGACATGGAGAATGACATATGCTACCTTCTATCTCAGAAAAACAGAGCGTTCCCGTGGAATTTTTAAAAACCTAACTACACGCCGACGAAGTCGGGGGCAAAGTTAGTAACCAATACATTTCGATAATTTCCTCAAGTGTTTTGCATACGAGCTTAATCGGTTGTATTGTATATTGGAAATATGTCGACCTCTTTAGAAATTAACTCGCGCTTAAAATCGATTTCGTAAGAGGTTAGTGTTACAAGAACGTAATTTATACCTAGTAGGTTTGAAATAAAGTTCCAAGAATAATAAACATTATAGGAAAAGCGATTAACGATAATACTTTTATGAGTACTTTAAAAGTTGCAGAACAGCAAATTAAAGAATAGTTGCAGAATATAAATATTAATTGAAATATTATTTGAATATAAATTGAATACGTTTGATTTCATAATCCAACAGAATTCAATGAAAGATATTATTCAATCAGACATGTCTCATTTTTATTTCGATTCACCAAAGCAACAATAAGGGGAAGAAAACACGTTGGTTTAGAAAATAGAGTCTACGTGACCGTATGCATGGATTTATCGCCAAGTACGAGGAACGGAGGTTTGTGTTATAAGCACGTCAGTAGTCAAAAAAAAAAAATCGATCGCGCCGGCTCACACGTAGCCCAATCTGAATGCCGGTCACGATGTAAAACAACGGTAAATCCACAAGCTTGTGTAAAGTTACTAAAATATGTTTAATGAGACAAAATGTATCAGGTATCTGGATAACTAAGGACATTTAGTGTCCTGCGGGAATAACCCTTCAGCTTGTAGCTTGAAGCAAGTTGTCCTTTTCGTAAATCTGTTTTTTAGGCGGATACCGATTTCATATTATTAATGAAAAATGTTTTTCATTACGTAAATGTTTATTTGGTACAATCAAGGTGTTCAATTAAACCTCAATAGCCCAACGGTTAAAGGCGCGGACTGATAACTGAAAGGTCGCAGGTTCTATCCCTATTGTAGGTACTATCGTCGTACCCATTTCTAACACAAGCTTTCTGCTTATTTGAAGGGCAGAGGAGAATATAAGTCAAGTTCAACTTGGCTAATACTCTATAAAAATAAATAAATAAGCTTTTTAATAATGTTAGAGAAAGTCAAATATATACATCCAATCCTAGAAATCTATTGATTCCGCAACTAATCACATCTTAGTATATTGATGGACATTGAGTGAAATGATGGAGTAAGTAAGACCAATCGCATTTTTTTGTTGGAATTCTATTGCTTTTGCTCTTTTCAAATCCTTGATGATAGATACGAGTATGATCTATTTCTTAGTTCTAAAGATGTAGGCGATTAGCGACTGATTATCCGCACTTGTCAAGAGCACATAAGCACTTTACCGACGTTACTGTAATCCAATTGACATAGGCTTGCAGTTTTACACTGCGATTGTCACCTATGCACGATTATCTCACGAAGTGGTGGTTACGTCGTGTACATTCACATTGCGTAAGTGTGCGTGCCTGTCTGGAGCCTAGGTGGGAACGGTCAGGCGCGAGCAAGCTTTCTCTCACACTCAGATACGATACACAAACAACCATGTGCCACGCGCCGCCGTCGTGAACCTATATCATGTTATATTATTAACCGACTTCCAAAATGGAGGAGGTTATCATTTCAGCCGGTATCTTTTTTTAATGTCAAGGTTTGTAGAAATAGAGTTAATTTCGCGAAATTAATTTATGTTTAAAGGAAAATTTTTGACAAGATTTTTAGATTACATAACTGGTATTTTTTCAATGCTTCAGTCCAGTATTTTAATTTGTTATCTATAGAACTTGCAAGAGTGCTTATTGATTGATAAAAATGTGTAACTTCAATAATAGGTATTGGTTTTATCGACTCATGTAGGTATAGTTAGTGTCATCGAACTCGACATGCTGTTGGTATTTAACAGTCGCCGGTCGTAACAAAATATTTTATTAATGACGTGCTGTAAACTTACATAATATCACGCCATGTTCGCACGAAGCGCTATTATTTCATTGCAGGTGCAATATGTAAGTAAATGTACCCTATATTGTTAATTTATTCTATTTTCTCGCAAAGCATAATAAAGTTGTAAATTGAAAGCTGCGTTTAGCTACAGAACTACAATTCTCTCTAAAAGTTTTTGGTTTTTGTATAAATCGTAATATATAAATATCGGCTCTTAAAGAATTTGTTTATCCACCGCCGCCGACCTTTGAATATTCCTACATAATAATTAGGAACACAACATATCACGTGGTTTTATACTTAAACTTAAAATCTATCATTCTAAAAAAAAATTAAAAAAATATATATATTTCATGTAGTAATAAAAATCGTCACACATTGAGAGCACATACACGATATTATCTACAGTTTATTAAATGTTTAATTAAAAACATTAAGCAAATAAGTACAATTTTGAAGTTCAATGAAAGGAAAATCTAAACAATACAAAACACTAAAAGCGAATAGAAAAAATCACATGTTAAAAATATCCGAAATAAGCTTTCAAGGCCTCCGGAGACAAGTGTCTGACATCGTAATAGGCTCGCTGACGTCACAGCCATTGACCCTCCTCCCAACCACATCACTCATAAATATTAATCAATTGTCAATGGGAATCAAAGAATCTAAGTAGATGCGACAATGTGTTTTGATGAATGTTTGAAATTATTTATTTATTACTGAGCTTTATTAAAAGAAAATTGTTGAAAGAGATAAAACAAAGTTAATCAATTGAAAGTCTTAGATCACTAACAACGGAAGCTACAAAATCTGGTTTAAAGTTTAAATCATCAACTCATAAACGACTCAATACTGAAGCGTAGGTAGGAGATCAACCTCATAGAAGTGTAGAGTTTTGAGGCAATAGTTGCTAGCACAAATAGGACGTTTAAAAATATATCAGAAAATTAATATAACAATTTAGTAACAAACTCTAAAGTTGTCACTTTGGAGTTTGTTACCTTTGATACTAGCCCTCTAAATTGTAATGAATCTACAATAGAACAAGCTAATAAACTTTTATAAAAAGATACTATACGAGAGCAATAGTAAGTGAATGAATGTATTAAACATGAATTATTCATGCAAGATGAGAGTACCTATGTTTGGAATAAAAACAAAGATATTGTAACGGAGTGCATGGAAGATTTCAATAATAATTTCAGCGGTATACCGCTCTAGCCGCAAGCGGGACAATAACCGGAGCCCGCCCACGCTACTCATTCAGTTTGAAACGAAAACTGCAATGCTCTACTTGGAGTAGGTAGTAGGAAGAAGGGGTTAACGACCGAGAGGGGGAGTGCTGAGCACTGTGCTTGCATAAACCAGCCGCGCGACGTGCTTTGGCTCAATGTAGACGGCGGACAAGAATTTCGCTTTCATTACATAAAGAGAGGCAGAGCTGAGAATTATGAGGTATACATTTTTGCTCTTACACCAAAAAAATGTTTTAATTACACTGAAATGTTGCGTTAAATTTAATTTTGACAAAGTTGTGCAAACAGTTAAAATGTTTTTGGACGTTACTTTCTTCTCTTAAATAAATTCCTTTAAATTTTTCTTGTCTAAGTGAGAATAATGGAGTAGATACAAAGCGACTTTTATATCAAATATTTTCGTAAAGATCCCATCATTTTTGTGGTTGAGAGAAACAGTTTTTTTTTTTTGTTTATAGGTAAGGTACAATTTTTATCTCAGTAATAGGTACCATTTATACACAAATCAGCTAAGCTGTATTAAATGTATTATTTATTAGAGCATTGCAAAATCGCGTTATAAAAAGAATAAGTAGATCGAACTGAGAGGAATGGCCTGGAATTTATTCATTCGAACAATGAATACTGATTACCGTTTGTACGTTTTGTGACCGGTAAGTATCCGTTTCAGGGTTCTTTAGTAAAATCAGGAAAACACACGCGCACGTATGTCTGTGTGTCATAACCATTTCATTCAGGAACGAAATAATCGTAAAAATTAGAAATAATAATCTAGATCAAAGCTCCAAGGTTTCAGAAAATAGCTCCTTTAACAATTTAATAAATCAATGTTGTATAGTTTTAGTTATCTCTATAAAATAAATTTGATGAAGGTAGTTAAGTAATTTCGTATTCTGTCTGGGTGGAGCCTTTACGCAGACAAAGCTAAAATTAGTAAAAAGTTTACAGCGTTAAATTACCGCTCTCTATAGGTATACCAATTAGGTACTTGTTATCCACTAAAATTGTATAATATTATTTTATAAAATTTAGATATTATATTTAAAAAAAATTATCATTTAAATTTTTATATTTTGCTTCCTGAGGAAGGGCGATACTTTTTATCCCGGGAAATCAAAGAGTTCCCACGGGATTTCAAAAAACCTAAATCTACGCGGACGAAGTCAGGGGCATCAGCTAGTGTATAATAGGTACATATACATATACCAGTAGACCAAAATAGACAGCTCTAGGGGAGAGCCGAGCGAGTGGCATGTATAATATATCTGAAGATGAAATGCCTTCCCCTTTGGCATCGCCATTATAAAATAAAATGGTGGTGTAAAGGTGACTGGCGTATCTATTTCAAAAAGATAAGGTACACTGGGCTTGAAAATCTCAGCCCTATCATATATGGAGAGCAATATTATCAAAATTCTCAAGGGAAAAAAATCTTTTGCTGTAATCCACAAAACCAGAAAAATATGTACGGTACAATGTGGCGCTTGCAACGCTCTATAATCCACAATGTACAACATTTACCATGCAAATTGTTTCCTACTTGCAGGCGGATTATACCAAAAAAGATTATCTTACCTAGAGTATCATGAAATTCCGCAAAGCAAAGCCTACTTCTATCCAATATATCGATGACTAGATTGGAATATACATGCCTAAAAGGCATTCAAAATTATTTATTTCATGTAGGCCAAACTGCGGCTCTTATGACACGTCGAGAGTCTACCACCGCGGCACCGGTTCGGAATGCAGATTCTGCTGAGAAGAGCCGGCAAGAATCACATTACAGTTTCACGTGTGAAAGTTTAAGTGGAACAGTTGGCATCGATTTCTGATAAAAAACATTGCGTGTAATACCTACTATCCGTATCAATCCAAACGCGATCAGATTCTTATAATAGATGCCAAGCTGGTAGCCTTTCGAATACAACGAACATTGTATGCAGTCACATATATAGTTGCATTGACCCACATATGAGAAAATAAACATGTGTAACTGTAACGCACGATTTCGCTCAGGTGTTATCCAGTTTCATGTCACTTGTGTATCTTAGGTCATGGGTATTAATATCCGGATAAAGTTCTAAGAACAGAAAGTGTGTAATGAAAATCAGTTCTACAATATCGAAGGCAGCCATTATTGGATATTTAATTGTTTAAAGTATGTAGTAAGAAAAATTAAAATGATAGCTAAAGTGGCATCTCTTAGATAGCTGTAATGTGTTTTAGATTTAGGTTTTATTTTGTGGTTTAGCGGCATTATTGATATATATTATACGGGCAGGCAATAGGTATGTCCCACGATAAATTCATTTTAGTTGAACCTGTCGATATTTCGATCCAAATGCAGGGTTTCGCCAGTTGATGGGCAGAATCTTCTTGGTCAAGGAACTTCCACTGAATTTGTATTGCGACTTCTAATTATCATGTGTGAAATACATATTCACTCTTGCATTGAAGGTAGTTTGCCTGCTCAAGTATACACAGGGTATAAGTATAACTGGATGTGTTTAATATAAACATAATAGATTTATTTCATGCATAGATCACAAATAGTTATAAGAATATCTGTAAATATGAAGTGTAAGTCATTAGTTTAACTTGCTATGCGCTTTGGCATTAAGCTGAAAGCATAGTAAGGATGTGCAATAAAATAAAATACCACGTCCTCGACGAACAGAAATAGTCGTCCTCTTTTCCCTTATGTTACAGCATCAAGAAAAGTAATTTCACGATCAATGGATATGAGATACAGAGATACGCTAGTACTGGTAAACCTCCGAAGGTCGCGCTCGCTCATTAGCATAATAATAGGTACAATCGTTATCATCTCGCGCGGTAAGGAAACGCTGTTATTTATTATATTAGGTACCCGACCCCATCGAAGAGAGTTGAGATTTATATCTTTATTTATTATTACTTTCCAACGCATTTAACGATTGCTTCCTTTAAGCTGGCTTGTTAATTACTACTTAATATACAGCCTTAGGCTCGTCTTTGTATTTCTCAGTATAATATTGAGACGCAGCAATCATCTTGATGCCGAGCAAGTTTAATCCATTTTTTTTTTAATTACTTAAGTTCGTTGATTGAAGTTGATGACGTCATTCTTTTCCACAAGTCTCCAGCAAGAAGGCGTTAATATTTTAGCCCTTACAGAAAGTTAAGAGATTACATAACTAAGTTACATAAAATTACTAACTACAATTATTTTGCTGTTATTACAATGAAGTCTGCTAATAATTTTCGGGTGGGAGACGTGTCATGAGACACGCAGCGTTAAGCAAGGAAGTGGGAAGAGGGACCTAAGTGGGAGATACCCTAATTGTATCACTCATTTGTCGACGTGATTTACATATTTTACTCGTAATAATGTGAAACGAAAAAGCCAAACTCACAAATGATGGCAACAATTTCTTAATGCATACGCTAACGTTGTGGGTATTAGTTACTCGTTTATTCGTACAGTATGCAACATTACATATGCAACAAGTGAATTACATTGACATAGTAGTTCATGGTCCATACAAAATAAGGTCACCAACATTTTCTGAGCAGTAGACGAGACTGTTGACTTTGTTTCCTTTCATGCACTATATGGTTATAGTTGATGTCACAAAAAAGATCGAATGCTCTACATTTGCCTTATCTTTAATCTGGTGTTAAATGAAGATGCTAAAAATTACATTACATATCACTATAGTGCGGATGTGCAGTATGGATTACATTGGTAACCGCAATATAACCATAAACATAGTAATATATTACTTACTAGCGTAAGATAATAACAGATTGTCATGTCTTATTAATGTACACTGCACACAGGCTTCAGAATCTATAAAGTCATCATGGAGGGATTTATTAAGAAAGGAGTCTAAAAATTGCAACCCCTAAGCGATTAAAAAGGATGATATTCAAAATTTACAGTCAACTTCGAAAAGTTACAACAAAAAAGGGAAATAAGGATATTGATGCACGTATCGCAAAAGACGATTCATTCTTCATTATTATTTTATCCATTGCCGATACCTATTTTATACTTTAAGGTATGTTTCAAGATTTGCTTCATACATAAGAGTTTCTGAGAATTAAACAGTGCTTCTTTGTAGACTGAAGTCTTACTTCACCAAAATAATAAATTCTTTTATAACGCGATACTTTCTCAAGAAGCCCTAAGGGTGCAAGTTGGAAACAACCAAACTAATTTAAACCAAAATAAACTGAGTAGAGAATGAGTTCGTAATTCTATTAAGCCGACTGGCTTAAAATTAAGCGGCGCAATTCCTTTTGGGCACTGACTTTGAAAGTTCGTTAGCTAATTTTCAACTTTAAACAATAATAATTACTGTTAGCTTAAAAAGTAACCAAAACATTTCTTAAAATATAGTTTTTTTTGCTGGGCCCAATTACGGCCTAATCAAAAATAGAATAACACATATTAAAACTACATTTTGAACCGCCTTACAAATACTACCCTTTTTCAGAAATCATTTGGAGAGTTTTGATTTTTCAAGGAATTGATTGCATTCTTTCTGAAATATTCTTCATATCCATGTACCTAAATCTGTCCACGTGTCTCCATTGTAAATACATCGCAAATCTGATTTGTATATTTTTTTATTAAGTTTTGGATTAAGATTTATAAAAATTCATTAAACTGCAAACTGCATTCATCGTCTAGACTACTCTAGATGCTTAATTTTGAAAGAGCCAGTTTCTTAATGTACCTAGATCTACTAGAATAGAAAATATCTTAACATTATTAGGTCTAAGTGATATTATCGCACTGAATTTTAACGACCGTAATTCGTGTCTAGGAGAGATGAAAATAGATACATCAATATCCCCTACTGGAATAACTACGGCGGCTTTGGGTGGACCATTGTCAATGCAGTCATTAATCTCAGTCATTACGGTGAAGGGAGAATATAATGCGGGAGATTTCTAAGAAACTGAACCAGATGATTTTGTTTTGAGTTTCTGGGCACAATGTTCTCTTAAATCATATTTACTGTTGAACTTAGTATTCAAGGTCCATTTATACATAATATTCATTGTCCAAACTATACATAATTCTATCTACTTATTAATACTATTTTTTTTAAATTCAATGACAAGATTGCCGTTTCGACAATGCAATTTAAAATGGTAACGAGATAATTTATGGCAGTGAAACTAATCCCAGATCCCTAATCACGTCTTTGACGGATACCGTACACATGACTATGATCGGGACAGCAAAAGACATATTTTACAGACGAACATAAGTACTGGCATACTAGAAATAAAACTCTGTATAATCTTTTACAATGTATCAATATTTTGTTAAGGTCTTTACTGACCTCATGTAGCACCGACGAAGAAACGTATCTACGTGTAATCAATAATAAATAAAAATAAAAATAACTTTATGACCAAATAGATTCAGATTCGTATAGAGACAACTTTACACTATTCATTCGCCAAAACGCTGATGTATATGCCCACATAGCAGGGAACAATTCGCTAGCATCGAAGAGGGACGGATCAAACGTACGAGAGCGAACTGCGCAAAATCTTAAATTGTCTAACCCACACACTGAGACGACAATAAAGTACGTAGGTATTACGCAAGATAAGTGTGAATACGGGTAGGAACTCGCGCGAAAATTGCATTCTATCGATGACAATGACTGATGGGAAGAGAAAGAATCTGACAAACATGCTATCCTGCAGCCTATACACAAAAGTACTGGATAACGAAATACTGCACCATGACAACGTAAGAGACAAAATTTTCTACTTCACGCATATACTTTTAGAAACAGTGCTTCTTCACCTTGGAGTAAAAGAGAGACTACTTCTTTTATTGGCTTCGTGGTCTTATAGCTTAGTATATTATTATACTAGCTTTTGACCCGGTGACTTTTTCCGCGTGGACTTAGGTTTTGTGGTGGTATTTTCAAAAAGTGTGAAACACGTAGATATGTATTTTTTTATTAAAATGATAGACATTCATACAAACTTTCATCCCCTATTTAACCCCTTTGGATGTGGAATTTCAAAAATTATTTTCTTAGTGGGTGACTACGTCACAAGAGGAACCTACCGTCGAAATTAATAGTTTCTAACTTCAATGGTTTAGGTTGTGCGTTGATAGATCAATCAGTCAATCAGCTAAGACAAGTCTTTTTAGGCGTACTTATAGATTAATTACCATTGCGAGAATTCTATGATATAGATTTTATTGACTTTGAAATCGATTATTTCTTACTGAATTCTATTTCATCGAATCCCGCGTTTAACAATTTTATTATTCATAGTTGTTATGGGTATTGGACTATTGGGTAAACGTAATTCAATATTGTTTGACACAAATGCTTGGTCTTACATATATGCAAGTAGTAAAATGGTAGATGAATGGCGATTAACTAGAACAAGTGTGACAGTTGTATAAGGTTGCATGGCGGAATTAATTTAATTAATTATACTAATAACAGATATCATGATTTTACGTAAGCATGTTCATTTCCTACTCCGCATAATGTATTTTATATTGCAGGGCCTAGTAACTTGACTACCGAGATAACCCATGGCTCTGGGTGCAACGAATGTCATGATGCAGCGGTTGTTATCTAAAGTCAACAAAACAAAAGATAAGGTAAATTTTCCTTCGGCTCAATCGTAAATAGATTTCGATAAGGCGCTAAGCTTTCGTAGCAAACGTTAATTTGCTTAAGTAAGTATATAATAATTTTTGTGATCAAACGAACTCCCAAGTGAAGTTCAATCGATATTATATGAGTCGCTTCATTCGAAGATATAATAGTTACGTAACTATGTAGGTACGTATCATGTAAGTTCTTCAGAAAATATTTTAGAACATGTCTGGGGGTTTTATCAATTTTGATAAAACCCCCAGGGTAATAAAGGAAAAAAAAAAAAAAAACATGCCTAATACTAGATCATACTAGATGGATGGACTAGAGCGTTCTTTCAAGCAGCCTCAATTTGCATGCATGTATGAATTTCATGCTTGTGATGAAAAAATATATAGACAGGAATAATCTCATAGTTATACCAAATGTCTTTAGGAATTCAGAGATGTGTACAAGATCGCAAAATTTAAAACCACAAATGAGGATGTAAGTATATATAACTTTAACACTGGGTATTTTGTGTAACAAAAAATGTGAGGTAATTAATTCATTCCTCAGAGCATAGTTAACTACAGAAAGGGAATCCGACAAACAGGAAAATATTGACGCACCATAATGTACATAATGACGTAAACACTTAACATGTCTATCCTGTCTATCTGACATAATATCGCATTGAATTCAAAGTTAAACATAATTGAAAAAATTTGCATTAGAAAAGTTTTGAAATCTTCATTCTTTGTGGACGGAAAACCTGGAAAGTGTCGGACAGTAGCTGAACAACGTTGAACGATGAGTTCGACGAATTCAGAAACTCCTCCTTTTTGAAGTCGTTTAAAAATAAAGTTTTTGGTAAAATGTAGCCTACCGTCATTGTACGAATCACGTTTGTTATTAAAAAAACTAAGATGATAATAGGAAGATACTACCTTTAGCAATACGTCCGCCCCTTTTCTAGTGCATTGTGTTATGCAATAAAGTGTATACTCTTAGAATAATTACTTAGATAATATGAAGACTTTAGAATTTCCGCTTGCATCATCATACCTTTTTTTAACCGACTTCCTTAAAAAATATGTCCAAAAGTTTATAGATTATCAAAATCTTAAGTTTCCTGTGAGTTTACTTTTCAAGTAGTTCACTTAGGGCATGAAATGAAGTTTTTTATGACATTACTAGTTAAAATCACTATAAGTTTTTCGAGATAAAACATTTTTCAGCAAATGAGCGAAATAGACATTCGCATCTATTTTAACTTTTACGCTGGTGCCTATCACATAACACATTTTAAGCCACAATTTACGTACGCTGTAAATTCATAAATTAACGAAATGACATATTAAAATAAACAAAGTTTTAAAGGTGTTTTGTTTTTATAAAAATTATGTAGGTTTACGACTCTGACGCAAAATCTTTTCGCAGAATTTGTATTTGCAAAGTTAAAAGGTTATATTTATAACTACCAGATCATTCTTAGTACTTTCACTTCTAGACACGAAGATAAGCAAAATGATAATACATATAAACATAAAAATTATTTTTAAAAAAACCGACTTCAAAGGCCAGTAAAAGTATATCAAGTGTGCCTATAAAATATTAAAGAGTTCCCTCGATTTCTACTGGATCCCATCATGAGATCCTGACCTGGCCACCATGGGACTACCTGGAAAGTATATCCTTTCACGTGTGTATGTAGGTATGCTTAGTTGGGAATCTGGAGAGTGACACAGACATTTTTTATCTCGGAAAAGTCAAGGATTGTTAAAAATCCATACCACGCGTTCGAACTTGCGGGCAAAACCTAGTTAATACATGAGTAACACTCTAACTACTAGCGACGTATCTTACAAACTTATCGGTCGAAAGCTAAATAACGAAATCTTCCCGCTTCCTTTCGTTCAAAAAAAAAAATAGAGGCGGCCAGAGGTTGTCACAGAAAATGAAAGTAATAAAAGTAGGCGAAAAAGCTTAGTGGCGGCCTTAAGTCACGACAATGACCAACCGGAGGGCAAATTGTTACATAAGAAGCGGCAGTGCGATATCAAAAGGATTACTCTACTTCTCTTTATTGCTCCAGGGGCCTAAGGCTAACATCATATAGAGCGCGAGCATACTCAGACTTGGCTCGGATTTGAGACACAGTTAAAACGAGACCCGAATATGTCCTGGCCTATACTACCAAGTAGCAACGCTTAAAGTAGTATTATTTCAATTTTGTTTTGAGATGCCATAATTCTGTCTGGTGAGAGGCTTTGGCCGTGGCTAGTTACAATACTACCGCCAAAGACGTGCCGCCCGGCGATTTA
The DNA here is from genome assembly GCA_038048805.1 of Hipparchia sbordonii. Classification (NCBI taxonomy): domain Eukaryota; kingdom Metazoa; phylum Arthropoda; class Insecta; order Lepidoptera; family Nymphalidae; genus Hipparchia; species Hipparchia sbordonii. The sequence continues at coordinate 4,092,083 of CM076111.1, read as the reverse complement.
GCGTTCCGACACGATGGCGTGTAGAAACCAATTAGGGATATGGGTTGAATGTACACTGCCATACCCCTTCCAAGTTAGCCCGCTACTATTTTAGACTCCATCGTTCCTTACCATCAGGTGTGATCGCAGTCAGGGACAATCTTGTCATCCAATGGCATGCCGAACCAGTGGTAGATCCTTTTGACGATTCGAAAGCACTTTGTAAAAGTTTAGATGAATAAAAAATTATTCTATTGTATTCCAATAAAAAAAATGGCATCCTTTGTATTTACCAATTGCATGACATCTAAAAACAATATTGAAATCATACTGCTTTATGCGTTGGTAGTATAAGCCCTGATATAAATCATACTCGATTTAATACCGACTTGAGTTAAGTCTTTGTGCGATCTTTAAGTCTTAGAAGATCACGAGTTCAACTGGCAAGGATATCAATTTAAACAAAATTTAACGAGCTTACAGTTTTTATGTAAAATCTTTGTGTAATTTGGTTTCCCCCTCAAGACCGAGTGTAATAAGTAACATTGTACTTTACGGTATCGCGTCATCTTAAATCCTAGGTAAAAGGTCAACTTTGACAGTTTATAGCCAGTAACGGCATAATAGCTATAGTCAGTCATATAATATTAAAACTAATTAGGAACTCTGTGCGTCAATCTTGTTCGTGATAGTTAGGTTCTTTTCTTAATTAAAGAAGCCAACTTAACGTCTACAAATTTTATGGCTCCATCTCTTTCCAAGTCACAAATTTACATTCCGCTACCAAATTGGCGGTTATGTTATAACGTTGATTAAAGAGCTCCTAACGAAATTCTTACGAGTGCATCACTGCTTTATCAAGACATCCGCAATAAAAATGTACCTACTAAAGTTTGTGAAGTATAAAATAGTTTAAACTGCATACGGTAGACTATGATAATATAAATGTACAGATTTAGATAATAAATGAATCATTACTTACCATTTGCTTAATCCTTTTTTAACAATTAAGAAATGTCATTCATTTTGATTACATCGATGACGTTATAAAACCTGAAAAGTACACATGAACGTATAGATTCCACCTTAATCTAATCCTACCTGATGACGTAGTTGACACATATAACGCTGATCGGCTTCTGCTGCTTGTCGGTGATGACTGTGGCCTGAGTCTGTACCCAGGCATAGCCGCCAGTCTTGGCGAGGAAGCGGTACTGCCCAGTCTCGCATTGTCCTTTTGATAACACTGCAAAATAAGAAGATCCTTTCAATAAAGTTTAGCAAAAGGCTACTATCATTTTTATCATAACATAAAAGAGACGAAAACATTTTCTTGATGTCGCTGATAACATCAGTGAAAATTTTCCTAAAGCGGAAAACTTGAGAGTAAATGAAAGATCTAGATAGCATCAGTTGGTTTTTCAAGAAAAGGAGCAAATTGAAACGAAAGTAAAAATGATTGAATGACGAACAAATAATGAAAATCCCTCGTTCGATCATTTTTCAAGTAAATATAAGATGACTTATACTAATATCCGTCGAAGCGAATTGAACTCAATCATTAATCACGATTTAGATGAGAGTTAGTTGTAGAGAAAGAGATACCTTTACAAGCTACGTAAGATGTATTGTGTACGTAGATTCTTAGATCTGAATTTCTAGAAAATATATTTCAAGAAAACACATACGATCATACACAGAGTCTCTGAATACCCTTCTTAAAATATCGTAATAATTCTTTAACATGAATGATCCAGTAGATTAAGTATTATTTAAAACTGAATTTAGTTAAAAACAAATCATAAGTTCTAGACATATGTAGTCGTAGAAGCCATTATATTATTATCTTTAATTTTCCATTGATTGCATATTATTATGATTAGCTATTTAAAAGTTGAAAGATTTCATAAACAACAATTTTCAAGATGTTATGTAACAAATGAGGTTTTTATGTACTTAAATCTTTTATCACTTTTACAACACTGGCTTCTCCGACTTTTTATTTAAAAAATGTCCCTTATAATGGATATTTAATGGCGCAAGTATTTCTTAAAAAGCTTCTATTCATAGTCTGTTGCTATTTACAAATTAAAAAATATATCAAAGTGAAGAATATGTACAATTAAAGGATAATTGTCTGAATGATGATGCAAAACAAATTCTTAATTACTTTAAACTCTTGATTAAGGTTTGAGACTTAGGTTTTGTAGTCGTTTAGCTGACTTATTGGGGTTTCTTTCATTAAATACCGAACTCAAATTGTGTTTGTGAGTAGACCTAAGCCTTGAGTGTTTCTTTTTAAGCTAACGTTTACACGTACCTGAAGTCATTAAGTTTGGAAATTAAGTTTTAAGAAAACGTCATACTTAACATCTCTATTCTTAACAGAATGCTAACCTTAACTTCAAAAGTGGTAGAGACGGAGTACAATTTTTAAACTATTTTCTTCTTGTTCTTATAAAATTTTTAACGGAGCCTCCTCGATTTCTCAAGGATGGTCAAGCATTATTTAAAAAAAAAACATTAAATTACGGTAACAATAAATTTCTACGGATGTAGTAAAAGTTTGCTACCTTGTATAGTCGCGTGACCACACTGTTATAGAAGTAGTTATAGTAGTAGTTCTGAGCACAATATAAAGGCAATCAAATTAGGTTAAGTGGTCATCGGTTTCCTTCATTCAGAGTGCAATGGCATCTTTATTGAAGGCTTTCATGAGTTATGTTAAGCTAATACTAGAAATAGCACTAGCTTAGGGCATAAAATCTAACGATGTAGATTGCGAAAAAGAGTACAGAGTAAAATCCTCTGTTGATTGAAACAGTAAATATGAAGTAAACAAAGTAATCATCGTCGATGCGATAGGAAGATTGTTTTCGGTAAGTTATTCTTCAATTTCTGAAAACGTCTAATTCATGTAATTAATTATAATTTTTAAATAAATACTTATAAGCTATTTTGAGAGTTTGTTAACGTTTAATTAAGATGGTGTCCAGGACACTGGTATTTGGTTTTTATTTTGTCTTCTGGGAACTCTTTAATTTTCCGGATAAAAATAGCCTATGTCCGACTCCAGAATGCCAAATGTCAAGACCGGTTCAGCTTGAGTTATCCCTTGTATTTCATAAGGTTAGCAAGCAAGCGCCCGAAAATGTTTATTTAACGATTTGATTATTATAAAACATCGATTTTCCCTATTTTCTGTAATTATACATGTAATAAATGTTTCGCAAGAAATTTTCTAATATAAGAAACCGTATAAAAATCCGTTGCGTAGCTAAGAACTAAACGCACGAACCGATGCAGATAGCGACTTTGTTTTCTAATTTTGAGTATTTAGAGATAAGAGAAAAGATTTTGGCGAAAGGCCATCTTTGTTATTACAGTTTACTTCAGAGGTAAAGGTATTAAGTTATATTTAGATTTCTAAGAATGCTAGGAATCTAAATAGCTAGATCACATGAAGTGGTTCATTATTACTATTAAAAAAGAATGAGAAAAACAATAAGTAAGTACTTTATTTATTTGTTTGTGATGTTACTAATCGCTCAGTTGGCGTAGTACCAAACAATTTAAGGTTTAACATCAGTGCTTCAACGTGATTCAGTGAGGTGTGATATTTCCTTTATTTTTCGATCCCTGTTGCAAATTAAGTCTGGCGTAAAAATAGCAGATTATATGCACAATACATATTGTGAGTGGGCATGACCCCTTTAATAAAAACTGGAGCTCTTGAATTGCTGTAATAAAATTTCCTTGTATTATGCAAATACGTATCATGTGATAAAAACGTCCAGTATATTTCTTTTTGTGTGCGGTGGCTACTAATTTTTAAATTACCGTCATTAGTCTTGCAAGAATTTGATTCTCTTTCAATTGCTGTTGCATAGCGGCAAATACGAAAATAATTTTAATTTCGCGCATTATCTCATTCTCAGGTGGATTTTATACGGATAATGCAGCAACAAGTCTTCACGCCACAATGAATGAACCGATTTGGCTGAAATCTGGAATGGAGGTAGATCATATCCTGGTTTATCCTTTGGGCTACATTTTATCCCGGTAAATTAAAGAGGCATTATATCTGTAATATGTAACTTAAATCCATACCGGAACGCTAGAACCCAAGTGGCCAGCGTTAATCTTAATAAATACTACCTGCATGTAATCGGTTATTTATCGGTATCAGCGGCAAATCCACTTACAACTTGAACTATACTAGATAATATAGAGTGTTTTATATCCACATCGGCATTACTGTCACTTCAAAGCTATAAAAGCCGTTAGTATACTGTTAAACATTATAGTTTTATATCTAAGGTTTTATCAGCGCATCTTCAATATCTATAGATTAATCTTACCCAAATGGGTTCAACTAGCTTATCTCTATGTTCGCAGTGGAAATTACAGTGAACCAAAAAAAGCTGCAGAGATGTTATCGGCGCTAGACATTGTACTAACAAATGTGTAATTGTGTGCGTGGTGTAAATTGGTTGACACTCAGGGAGGGATTCCCGAGAGATGTGGGTTCAATCCCTGCCCACCCAGTAAATTAAAATTAATTCGGGAATTTCCTTTAAGTGTTCCAACGGCTCGACGAACGTTTAACGAAGTGACCGAATTTTAAAAACCTAACTCCACGGGGATGAAGTCGCGGCCAAAAGCTAGTTTATTATAGTTACGTCTAAATTAGAGACTAGGGACCAGTTGCAATCGTTACTTTTTAAACTAAGTGCTATATTTTGTCGTCATACAATAAGGTTTTATTACTGCATTTTGCGAATTGAACATTCTGCGTGCACGCAATAATGTAGTTGTTTTTTTATTGGCCAACAAATTGTTTAACAAGTCATTTATTACAGGAGCAAATGAACGTTTAGCGTTATAAATGTTTATCAAAATGCAAGGCCTGTGTCATCGCAACGCGGATAAATTGGGTCAAACGCTGAAATACTGTGCGAAATAGTTTCTTGGAGTTTATTGACGCTGTGCGAAAATAACTGAGGAATATTAATTTGAACGATTAGGTTATCCCTCAAAATACGATCCACGTAACTATCATAAAATCTATCTAGCTATTAATAATGCTTAGAAAAAAAAATCCTTCGATCTGTATAGCAGGAAAATTTGACTAATTTATTTAAGCGTTTAAACTAAAAAAGCCTCAAGCAACAAAATCCGAGATAACAGAAATCATGTATGGCACAACCTGAAAGGTCTAAGCTCAGCTAAATGCTGTCTCTTTCATTTGTACAATAATATATATGCGCACACACTTGTTCACAATAATATGTCCCGCGCAGATTGTTAATCTTTGTGGCTAGACTCGATCGGGAGGACATTATTTATCTATTATTATTATTTATTAAGTTTTATCAGTAGCCATTTTCTGTAAAATAACGAATGCTTACAATTTTATCGGTCAGTATCTTTCAACGCACTTGTTCACAATAATATGTCCCGCGCAGATTGTTAATCTTTGTGGCTAGACTCGATCGGGAGGACATTATTTATCTATTATTATTATTTATTAAGTTTTATCAGTAGCCATTTTCAGTAAAATAACGAATGCTTACAATTTTATCGGTAAGTACTCGTATCTTTAAACGCCAATTTAATTTTTTATGAGTATAGAGACCCGCAGCTACGAGTAAACTGATTTATGTAAATTTTCTAAAGTCGTAAAATAGCTTCAATCAGTATCATGGTGCTTTAATGCTATCAAGGGTTTTATGGTCCTTAAGGTGCGCCACCACCTTCCACAGTACCGCCTCACTTTACATTTTATAGGAAACTTTATTAAAAAGTACCTAACTAAATTTGCTTTGGATTTAAAATGAGGTTGTTAGCAGGTTATGTCAAAATTAAAAAATATAAGTAGCAAAGGCATTCCCAAAAGTACGTTAAACTCACAAACAAAAAATTTGATTCCTCCATGGTTAAACTACTATAAGTACCATATCAACTTTTTGTAGGTAAGTAATTTTTATTTTTTCAATTTTTATGCTAAGTATATTTATTATATTATTATACTCTTTATTTGTACCACTCAAAACAACAAGAAAAAAAAATATATATTTAAAAGAAACAATGACAAAAAGTATGACACAAAAGGCGGCCTTATAGCTTAGTAGCGATCTCAGGCAACCTTGGGAATAGGAAAACTTAGGGAAAAATGAACTGTAGGTTTATGGTCCTGTAATATAACAAACTTGTTCTCCCAAACCGTCATTTTCGTCCAGGTCCGTCAGTCTGTCACGGCCATTTCACATAATGCGTACCAAAGTGGCAATTTTAATTGAGTTAGATGTTCAACTTGTAAACAATTTGTTGTGTTATTTGTGGTTAAAATTAATATTTACCAAAAATTATCACATCGTAAGACAAATATATCTAACGAATTATAGTCAACCAGGATAACGATTGATCGAGGATTGATATAAAGTTACAATACAGCATAATATATCCTTTTTTTCTTATATAATAATAATTGAAATTCACAATTAGATACATTGTTTATACCAGCTGGAGTACAGATCCCGCGTGGAGAATTTCATGCGTGTGTAGAGACGCCACATCTGTGACGACTCAGCTTAATTCCCAAGTTACATAAAAGCAAATAAATTTTGCCGTAGGCGCCTTTAGAATAGGACATTTCTCAGGCCAAGACAGGCAACAAAACGATAAACGTTCCTTCCCATTGTTAAGCCCCTATCCCACTGGCGTTATGCGAGCGTTAGCGTTTCTTCAACGTCTGTGCAGCGACAACGTCGCGTTGAAGCGACGTCAACGTTGAGAGTCTATGGTAACCGTTCGAGCTTCGACTTCGCAACGTCAACTTCGCGTCAACGCAACGTTAACGTTGCGTTTATTTACAACAAGTACAATCACGCCGTCCATGTGCGCGACGTTGACGTTGCGTTCAGCCAATGCGCAACATTAACGTCGCGACAACGCTGCGCAGACGTTGGAGAAACGCCAACGCTCGCATAACGCCAGTGGGATAGGGGCCTAAAACTTTTACCAGTTTATGTACCTAGTACCTACTGTAGATTTCGACGATGCTCGTCCGACTTAAACAAACGGGTCTCTCATGTGCCATCAGAAGGCGAGCATCGCGCATGATAACCTCTTCCTTTTTGGAAGTCGGTTAAGAATAAGCCAAGATAAGTTCCATGTGAATTCGTTATGCTTCCGAAAAAGAAAACATTCAAATACTAGCATTTGCTCGTGAAGGGTCCCGGGATAAAAAGTAGCCTATGTCACTTGTCCACGTCATCAACTTTACCCATGCAAAAGTCACGTCGATCCGTTGCTCTGTTGCTGCGTCATTAAAGGACAAACAAACACACCTTCGCATTTATAATATTAAGGGGATAGGACGGAAAAACCAATGAAAGTTAATGGACTGATTTCGTTACTAAAGAGCCAATTAAGAATGATTTTTCGACGACTAAATGTAGGAAATACGAGACATTTTGGTTCGATGTTTTAGCTCCCTCCATTTTCTTTCTTGATAGATTTCTGCGAAATTGCCGGCATGTAATTAAGCCCCGGGTCTCCCAACCGAATAATTTGTCTAATTCCTTGAACAAATTATACTATAATATGTAGGGGAAAAGATCTGATATTATTCCTGGTTACAGTACTATATATATTTATATACAGAAATAAATAATGAAAAATATCAGATTTTTTTCTATTAAATTAATTAAAAGCTAAACTTAGCTAATATTTACTTGCTTATTTATAGGAGAGTTTACTTCTAAAAACATTTAAAAATTAGTACATCGTGAGCAGCCTCACAGTGGGCAGCCATGGAAAGCGTACCTATCTACAGTAGGTACCTACTTTTTATAAGATAAAAAAAATAGTTTCATAATAATAAATATCTTACTTTCGATCAAAACTATTCCATTATTTAAAAAAAAACAGTTTGTAAATACCTACTATAATTTTAGAGGTTGCTTTTCTCGATAATGAGAATAAAATTCATAACAAAAAATGATAATTCGTATTTTTGTTTATACGCCCCACATTGCTTTGAAGCTCGCGGTATACTTTAAAATAACGACCTAATATTTCTAAAACCTAAAATCACGCAATGCTAGAGTTGGATGGATCACGCCAGGTTTACATCACAATATACAGTAAGGAAACTGCATTGTGACTCATTGCATTATTTTATAACTTACTAGCATTTTCCCAAAACTTTGTCCGCATGGAGTTAGGTTTCTAAAAATCCTGCGGCAACTCTCCATTTTTCCAGGATAAATGTATGACACTTTCAAAGTCCTCAACTATACCCATGCAAAACCACATCGATCTGGTGCTCTGTTTCTGTGTGATTGAGGAACAAACAAACAAACAAACAAACATATTATTTTCGCATTTATAATATTAGTATGGGTGGAGACGATTTTGCTAACCATTTTTCTTACCTACATCATACGACCACTAATATTAATGATCGAAGCCTACATTACGCTATTAGTTCCTGATTTGTATAATACGATATCTAGGAATAGAAAGAGGTACTTATCTAATCTGACGCACCCTTTTGATGTTTATGACGCCTACGAATCTTTCGGCTTTTAGTAAATACATTTCCGCCACGAAAACGTAATAGCGTAACTTTCCGTTCGAATGTCATGCGAAACAAGCGAAACTGCTTGTTATAACGCAGAGTTTCGATTATGAATTTAGGTACGAGTAAAAGTAATGTAGTATATTTTTGACACGCGATTTCGGAAAAAACAGGAAGTCATGGGGACTGCCGACAGAAGTGAAAACACGTCACACTCGAACACACACTGGTGACGCCAAGCCATAACATTTTCCCATGCCAAAAATAATGTAATGCGCCTAAGAATATTTTCAATTAAAAACAAAAACCTTTGATTGATTTTTAAAGAAAACTAGAGGTTCTCTCAAAAGTAGTAGCTAATTTTATAGAATTTTAATATTTTTATGTTAGACATTTAGGCTCAAAGACAGAATTTGCTTATTGAGTAAAAAAATTGCTTAAAACGCTTTAAACATCTTTAAAACAGTCACAACGTGAAATTCGTGTTATGGCATTTGAAAGAACGACCAAACCAAACAAAAATCTGATTAGGGCCGGTGGCCATAAATCCTCGGGAAACAATTGCTAGTGCTCGTAAAGCTCACCGCTTGTTATCTCCGCTAGGATATTGTCAACATGGAAACTTTTTTGTGGCCAATACTGATTTGTCGTAACTTTCAATTCAATAAAAGTATCGGATACCGATAGGCGTCTTTACTTTAAGGCCAGCTGTTCTGCAAATTACGCAAATACTTTGGACAGCTAAAAATATAGATATTTTGAACCGGTGCCGATGGTTAATTAATTTGACTATATTACACAGGTTTAAGGAAAGTTAAGATACGATTGTAAAATTAATCATCAGTAAAAACATTAAATAATTTAATATTTAATATAATTTATTAAATATTTAATTTTAAAGCCACTCTTTCAATTTTATAATAGTAGCGACTTCACTGCACCAAATTAATTGACATAAACTGGAGAAAAAACAGAAAACAGATTATGATATCGATATATTTTCACGTAGGTACCTACTTCAAAATCCGATTTTGGGCAAGCAATCGTGTGTGAGCCACCATATAGATAACAATATTATAGGGAACCATTATGTCTTATTATTATCAGGGTCATGACAGTTCCCAAAGAAAAACACATAAATCCTATGGAGTTCGATTTATTGAGTTTCCTATTTGTTTTCGTTCTATTGTGTGAACATTCTTTCCTGAATTTTCGCTTTGAAGGAATTCTTGGGAAAAGAATCGTAGAATAGAATTTTCTCATAAGAAAAGGAGAAGTATTTCCTCATACCCCCTATCAGGGAAATATTTTATTCGTATTCTTGAACAAAATTACAATGAGGCGTCATAATCAGAGCCTACACATTTTTATTACTCGGGGCCTCGGAAAATCGCCCATGTTACAAGTCAGCCGCATGAATAACAATTTGGACTAAATGCTATTCTTAAGTTTCGTGATTTTCACGACGGAATGAGAAACGCCCTCAAGAAACGTCAAAATATTTTTTACAAGACCTCGAATGACGGGGATGAAAACTCTTCCTTTTATGGTTCGTTACTATGAAGTAACAATGACAATGGAAAAACGAAACCCTTATATAGGATAGCAAATTATCCTCAGAAGATCTTAGATTAGTCTACTCCTAAATTTTAAGCCGGAATCAGGCAATTAACAATTTATAAAAAGCCAATGAAAATCTCTACAGTACTTTTTGAATTAAGGAGCACTGGTAGATACACACTGCAGTGGAACTTTTTTGTAATAAGTGTTTGGTTATTCGGCGTTAATTCTAAAATATAGACAGACATATCTATGCACTATTTTAAAGAACGATTTGACGACTACTAAAACGTTAGAAAATCACCTTTGCGAAACCAATGGTAGGTTAGCTAGATAGTTATTTCTAAATACTCAGTAAAGGTCATAACAAAAACTGTCCGCAGTGAAAATAATAATCGTAGATAGGAAAGTGGGCGCAGTTTAATCGTACCCAACTCCCCTTTTCCTACCAATTACATTACTGATCAAAGTTTTAGGTCCAGCTTTTAACGAAAACACAGTTTTAGAAACAAAACGTTAACGCAAAAACGTAGCGTGCTTGGGCTTAAGTGAATTCGGAAACCATACTGGGATTTGGATTGTTCTACAATCTACATTGCTGAATATATTATTAACCAACCGTCCGTATCCTTTTTGGGCCATAGCAAAAACTATTCTCAAACAAAATCCATTCGATATTGGTTGGTTGGTTATAGCTAGTTCTACCGAACGCATTACCGGAGCAGAGTCTCCCATTCCGTGTAGGAGTTTTTAAGACACAAAATTCAATAAACCTCACCCATACGAGGTGGTAACCCAGAAAGGATCGGATTAATTTGAATAAACCTATTGAAACAGGAATGTGGGTAATGCGAGGTCCATACGGGCGAGCACGTTTTATATTACCTAGCACCCATTTTAAATAACACAATAGGAGACTTTATTTTGAGTGTGATTTTGGTGTAACTTCAACTCGATTATTCTACATACATATTACATAAGTAGGTATAGGTGCAGTAAGGCGTATTGATAATAATGCCCTTCTGAAAGATTTTCAAGAGAGGAAACTAGCAACAGCTAGCAAGGAGATAAGAAGTATAGTGTGCGCATGCACAGGTGTAATCTCTATATAGTTATACCCTCACTTTCATAGTCCGATGGGACGGCAATCCAGCACAATCGGAGAGATAAGGCGCAGAACCAACACGGTATAATCACCAAACTCTACTGTCAAGAAATCGTCACTATCAAATCCTGGTTGCTACTGACCAATTTTTGACAGTCAAACTCAATAAAAAAATTTTGGCCCGACGTGATACAAACCTAGGACCTCATGATGAAGACTCCTTCACTGAGGCATCTATAGTTAGTTGTTTAAGATTGATCTGTCTGTCATTTTTAATGCAATAACTAATTTCGAAATCGGAATTGTTAGTGTAATTTGAGAAGAACTAGCAAGATATCAACAAGAGACAAGTTTTAGTATCAATAGGACCCAATGTAGATACCTATCTATGAAGTGCACGCGCCTTTTGTCCAATGAATGAAATCATTCATATCAATAGGTAAGTAAATGTAACTATGTAGGTTATTGTGATATCTAAAGGAATTCTCGGAACGAAGCACTAAAGAGATCACGGGATCTTACGAGTGGGTCGGAAACGTTCATCTCCACACCGACTATATATATGTTATATGCCATTTACTTACGAAATAATATGCTGAGAGAGATATAAAACTAATGTAGGTTCACACAGCTATTTTTGTAAACAAGTAAAGCAATCGAAAAAACAATAATCCTCGACTGCATTAAAACCAAAAAAATTAAACAATTTCGTATATTGAAACTAATAATTATAAAGCCATAAAGATCCTCGTAGGATTATTTCAGATCTTCCGAGGCTTTAAAGTTTGGCTTTGACTTTCCTGTAAGACACTCTAGGTACCAAACACGTAGGCTGATTTTGATGATTTAGAAGATCATCATTAAATTTTAATAGATTTATAAATACAAATCAAAAATTCCGAGGCCGGCGGGCTTTAAGTGTAGGCTAAAACTTCAATAAAAATAAAAAATAAATCATTAAATTTGTCTTAATTTTGCGAAAATCACTAATAAGAGATATAAAAATATTGAAAAAGTTTAGTATGGAAGAATAAAAAAAACGAAGTCGATGGACACAAATGATCACAAATGGTGTGGATGTAGTAGAGTAATTCTTCTCTAGAGAATTAGCGCTTAAAGAATGGATTACAATGTTTCTGACACAAAAAAAAAATCTTGAGTGTTACTAAAGATATCAAAATAATAAAGATCTTCGTTTTTCATTTACCACGATATTCAGACGTCTATTATGTGATCGATGGGAGGAGTCAGGACCGTTAGCAATAAAAAATGAAACAGAGAAAATAGAAAGTGCACGACAGCGCCCGCACATCCGTCGAATATCTGTAAATGATTCAGACTTTAATGTGAATCTATTTATACTGCGGCAATTTTGCGTTCAAGTTCAAGGCGGCGGGCTCGAAACACATACCTACTCGTCCGATCGGCATGTGAGTATGTTTTAGAATTCGTTTTTATTAAGACTCGCTCTCGGTTATACACAACGCGCTGCAATGTACATTGACAATGTACACATACGCGTACGTAGGTTTTGCGACAGAGTGAACTGTAGCCTAAGCACGAACATTTTAACTTTCGAATAGTAAAGGTAAAGTTAAGAAATTTTGTATGATAATGACAGGAGCGCTCCTGTCATTTTCAATGTTCGTGCTGAGACTACTGTTGTGGGAGTGTCTAAAATAATAATATCAGTGACAACTTTAGTTGGCTGAAGTTAGGGCGTTTTTGCTGCATTTTAACCAATAACGTTAGAGTAACTACCCAGCCAATCAGAGGGCATTGCGATCGTTACACTGATGCAATAAGTTTTAGAGAATACCACATCTGAGCCATCTTATGAGGTCTTTAACTATGTTATACGAATACACAAATCCACTATCCCAGGATAGGGCGTATAGAGCCCAACGTAAGACTATAGTGAATTGAGTGTCATAGATTACTTGATAGTACAAATATTCAGTCAAATAAATTAAACAGCTTAATTATTATTGAACACAACACGACCACGCTGGCAAACTGGCTATTCCAGAATTAAATGATTTGACCTTTTAGGGGCAACATTTTTGTTGTATTCGTAGTTTTCAAATCATATTGTTTTTATGATAACGAACTACAAAACTAAATTTAATTATTTTCACATAGCAACTAATTACCATGATTAAACAATATAATAAAATGTAAATGCAGTGTAAAAGACAGACAATATTATTATGTATTCAATTTTTCGATAGAGGCGTCAGGGGTCTAGCTTAAACTTTTTCGGTCAATAGTCGTGCTTAGATTTCGGTGTGTCCAGCACTCGATATCGAAAAACAACATACCCTTTTATCCAACAACCTATAGGAGAGAGCAAATACTCATTAAGGAAACCAAATATTTGTACTCAATGCTCTCGGTGGAAGCTTTGTCGCAGAAGCCAGTTCCCTTTTCCGATCCTCACTAAATATTTACTTAAGAAAAAAATCACCGATACCTAAGTAAGGTGAGAATTTATTTTCAAACTGGGTGTTTCTCGCGGCATCATTATTGGAGAAACTCATTTCCGGAATGAAGAGATGTTCCTAACCAATAACTGTCATCATGAAGCAAGCTATCTCTGTCAAGTTTCAAAACATTAACAAATGAAGGACGAACAGACAAATAAATTAAAAAAAACTTATACGAATGGCACAATCTGAAGACCTTCAGCCATGGCCTAAAAATAAACTCCCAATTGAACGCTACATGGCCAAGTGTAAAGTAAAAGAGATAGAGGACCACTCTGTTGATAGATTCAGTAAAATTGGCGACACAGAAAAAACTGTAGTAAGAGTTCACCTCTCTACGATAAGTCACACGTGAATGAACCGGTGAAACTGGAAGAACAAGGCCATCATGCTTAAATCATCCCAGAAGTCAAAACTTCTCTATCAAGACTGCACAATTGAGAAGATTTAAACACGTCACAAGTTGTTACAATTGATAAATTGCTAGTAAGGCGCAGAAGTTTATAATTGTTAGCTCCCGGGAAACATCCAAACGTATGGTTATTTAGAAAGACGAAAAATTGCGGAAGCTTGCGACTGATCATTAGCCAATAACTATAATGATAGATATGGGTAGTAGTAGTTGATCAATAAAATCAAACGCCTTCACTGAACCATGTTCCAAATGTACTTTAATGAGGACAAATGAGTTTTAAATAGCCTTCAATAAGAATCAATAAATTGTAATTGAGATTTTGAGTGTTATTGGTGGAGGACAAGGGAAAGACTGACTGCTGAATTTAAGGCCAGTTACAGAACAGCCGATTTGAATTAGGTAAAATTTAAGTTTATAGATAAGCTTGCTCACTAAAAAACAAGCAAAGAGGGTTGCAAAAGTCAGTATTCTTTTGATCAGAAGTCAACTTGTACAAAATTACTTTTTTTTGTTGGTCAAATTTAACTTTAGCTACACTCTAGCTTTTAGCTTAACTAGTCCTAAATAATGAAGGTAGGTTGGTCAAAAAAGCTCGGGCTTTTTTTCCTGAAGAGAAAATAGATACTTTATGAACTAGGCAACGGCAGTAGGTATATACTTACCTACTGCCGTTGCCTAGTTGCGTAAAGTACAGCCACTTTCTTCCATAACTAATCATGTAGTTGATACAAGATAAAGATTTATTTCGCACATAGGTAAAAAAGATATACATAATCTAAATATATAAAAAGAAAAGGTGACTGACTGACTGATCTATCAACGCACAACTCAAATCACTGGAGGGGTCGGGCTGTTTGGCATACAGATAGCTATTATGACGGAGACATGCGCTAAGAAAGGATTTTTGAAAAATCCACCCTCAATGTGTTTAAGCAGGGGTTTAAAAGATCGAACTGAACGTGTGCGAAGCCGCGGGCAGAAGCTAGTAGATATACATAATATAATGCATTATATAAGTCCTAACTATTCTGCCATTTCTAGCAGTTGCTAGGTAAAACATGGGTAAAAAATTCCGCCGGTGATAAACAAATTAAAAGTTTGGCACCTCGGCTGGATTCCTAGATAGCCGGCCGTCACGCCAGTTTTATTTAGACGACAATGTCAACCACTACTTGTTATCAGCTGTTACGCACGTGATACGCTGTAAATTATGTTGACTGAATGCAATTATCTTTCGCGTTTAACGATTGTACTTCATTTACTCATTCAATGATAACATAAAATATGGAGCAAAGAAATTTTTTGCTCCCCGAGTGTGTTATTTTGAATTCAGACCGAAGTGAAGGATTTTATACTAGAATCCTGAGCGTAGCGAGGAATTCAATACGAGTATACGCTGACCGAGAACAAAATATTTTGGCCCCGAGTGACAGACACTATTTTTCATGATTGCTTATGAGAAAAAGCTAGGAGTATCACTCTACTATGTATAGACATTACCTATACGATAATAAGATACAAATCAATTATTATGAAATAAATGTATGGGCGTGATCAACAAATTAATCACGTGAATTATCGAAGACAACAGCTTCTCAAACATTTTCGAATTTCGAACGGAATGAGCGATCGACAGGTTTCTGCAACGAACGCAGTTGTAATAAACACATACTAAAGCACTAACGCGGACCAATCAGAAGAGAGAAATGAAAACTCCCATGGGCCTAAAAATTAAATTTTGCTCCCGCTATCCTCTGAAGCCAATATTCGTTTATCGAATAGGTATGATGAAAAAAGTGTCAGTATCAGCCCAAGCTACATTTTACCGAAAAAAAACAGAGATGCAGATGGCTAATCTAATGGCCCGGGGGTGATTCACCACCGACTTCCCAACTCCGGGCTAGTACTGAAAATTTCTTAACAGGAAACCCAATACATTTTTGGCCCGACCCGGGAATCGAGCCCAGGACCTCGTCATCCGTAGTCGAACTTGCTAACCACTAGACCAACGAGGCACTTCTATAAATAGGCATTACAAAACATAACGTTACATGGTGTAATTTCATTCAACCAACGCAGCTGTTAGTCGCGCCTTAGTACGTGTCGCCATGGCCACGACCGTGACCCACACATCAACTGTATCAATAAAGCATGGAATCTTTACTATTACGATTTACGATAAATGTGAAACTGTATTCGTCCTTGTGTTCGCCTCTATGTATTATTGTATGGTTAAAGTTGACGACCCGGAGAGTGTCACATTAATCTAAGGCTCTAAGGTCACAGGCTACTTTTTATCCCGGAAAACCAGAGTTCCCGAGGGAGAAAACTAAACCCGCGCGGACGAATTTGCGGCCATCAATTAGTTTTTTATAAACTATCTATGCACCATTTCATGCACTTAAAATAAATAAATAAATAATCGTTTTTTCAGACTAGAACAAATTCATATATTACCTAAATATAATCGATCGACAGGACGAAACAACAATGATAAAATTAATGCTTGGTTGTAATTTTAATGTCATGTATGTAGAAATGTGATATTACATTGATTAAATAATAACATTTTACAGTACGTTATACATTGTATAGTTCCTTTAATTCACGAGGGCGCGTGAGCTTTACTTGTGGTTACGTCGTGTACATGCACATTGCGTTTGTGTGCCTGTCAGAAGCTTAGGTGGAAGCGGTCAGGCGCGAACAAGCTCTCGCTCCCACTTATATACGACACACACACAACCATGAGCAACGCGCCCTCGTAAATTGCAAGAACTATATCTACTGTTATTTAGAAGGAGCGTCGCAAATGTTGCCAAAAGCTAATCATTTAGATGTGCGTAAGTAACTATGCCAAATTGAAGAACTTCTCATTGCATATTGTTTATGTAATTACAACACAAATGTTAATTTGATAACTACATACATAATTATTACATTGAAATATCATTACGTTTGTGTATTGAGTAAGTAATTAAATATTTACTGGGTAAATAATATGGTACAATAAGATTTTAAATTTAAAAATTATGTTTAATCATATTGTGGCTGATTCTATCGTATACATATGTATCGGTACGTAAAGTTCAAAAGGGACGAACTTTCTACCTTAAAAATTTACTCACTCCATCCATCCATCTTTAAAGTAAAATATTTTTCATTCAAAGTTAAAACGGTTAAACGACCCCGAAGAGAATCTTACACGGTTGAATTAAACTTTGCGATGTTTACATAAATCAACTTGTTTAACCAACTTAATATAGAGGAGGAAGGGGAGAAAAAATCCTGTGTCTTTATATTACCATCTTTTGTGCTCGCATCGAATACTGCAATATCTCTAACTACTAAAGAGCATCTTTTAATACCTAATAATGGCTAAATCAATTATTTCTTCTTTAAAACTCTGGCCCGATGACCTGAACGACTGAGTATAAATACAGGAAATATTATAAATTCACCGGCTGAACAAGTGTGAACCTTTCATTTCATTGTGTGATAGATCAGTCAGTCAGTTTCTCTCCTCACTTTCCTCGTCCACCTATTCTAAAATAGTCATTACGATAAGCTCAATCAGCTTATTTACTATATTGCGTTGCAGACCGTTCATCTTACAAAACACCTCTCACTTGTAATTGAGAGCAAAGTGTGAACGATTTTTTGGCAATAGTTAGTATTTGAGCTAGTAAAACTACTCTACACTTTCCATTTAATACTAACGAAGTCCGAACAAGCCTGTGCGATATTACGTAGTTGTATATTATTATGAGGATACACATTTATCACCGAAAGCACGGTCTAGTAGAGTCATACAATGAAAGTACCTGTTAAAGCAAAGGTCACGGTCTCGGAAACAATTGCTACCCCGTCCGTCCCCCACCTCCTCCAAAAATGTTATTAAAGAGAATGGTACGGGTAAAGGAGCCAAAAAGATAAAATTTGATCAATATTGTGTCCGGAGTCCTCGGAAATGTAATTGTTTGAAGCGTTGAGTAAAAGTGAGTTACAGAAAATAGGGTTAGAATAGTATTAATACTTCGTAGAGATATGAGTGTAATTCAGACAAAATCAGGATTGAAATAAGCACGCTGTATAGTCTATTAAATAATATATAGAGCGTGCTCTGACCTAGCTTAGACTCAAGATAGAGGTTAAAACGAGACACAAATATACGCTGACATAAATCTGTCTCGTTTTAACTTTGTCTTGAGTCTGAGCTGAGAGTGTGGTCTATAGATTTCAGCCTTAGAGTAACAGTTCGATGCTTGTTGTTTTGCTTCGCTACTGTATAAACCCACAAGAAATGGTTAATGAACTTCTCCATTCATTAAATGTCCAAAATATATTAATGCACTAACACTGACAGATGTTATCAATGAGGTGACATGTTTAAAGCTATTTTACTGTAAAGCAAACATTAATTTTTACCACGTAATGGTAATAGCAGTCACTCGACAATTTGTTCGTCCCACGCCCGGTGGTCCCAAGTGGTGTCACGCGTCACGTCAGCTTAAAAAGAAAATATTTTAAAAGCGAACCCATATTAATCACACTAGAGGGAACTCCCCTTACTTATTGTTAACAATTTTGATGAAAAACGATTATAAACTGAACAGGAAAAAATGTAAACTAAATAATAGCAAGTGTAATTTGAAAAACATTCCCGACAATGAATCTATGGTCGAACTATGTACGATATACCATATTTACGATATTTTCTGCTTCATATCAGACTCCATCTTTCCATAGGAGGAGGAATGTGGGAGGAACGTTATGATTTTGGTGCGCGAGAATAATTGTATGATTTTATCTACTCCAAATGCGTACGAAATTCCAAAAGTCTTATCATCATGTATGCGACAGTACTAAACCAACCCGTAAAGCTTCCTCTGGAGTACTATTAAGGATTTAAATGTTACCGGGGACGCGTGCCGTGCGTGAATGTATGGAATATTATGAAGACCTAAACTAAAAAAAAAAAAAAAAAAAAACGACGAACTACCTGATATGTATGAAATATGTAGGTAGTCTCACTATACTATTATCTTAGGGTAATCTTGTAAAATGTGACACAAGACTATCAATGTCAAATTTAACCAATAAAGGCGGTCAGTATCGGAATCGTGGTTTTAATACACAACACTACCCCTACTAGCAACCCCTGGTAGCCGTAATTTAAGTGCTACAACACGAATACATGATTCTATTGTCATTACTGATTAAGTTTTCAAAAAATCCCGTGGGAATTCTTATTTCTTAGAGTTGCTAACTTTTGATTCGAACCCCAAGTTATACTAGGCCTCTGGCGTTCCATTATGGTTCGAAGATTGCAGATTATTAAATCGCTTGTTTTGCCGGCGTTATCTCTGTAAATGAAGAACCTTGACTTTAACGATAACGAGTGTTCTATTTTAATGTTGTAGGTACAAAATGACAAACAACTGTTACATCACGCGATGAGAAAAATAGTTTTCGTATGTTATCTTTAGGGTTTATCGATCGGGTGGTAACTTGCCACGGCCAAAGCCTCCTACGAGGCCCGACCAGAGACAATTCAGAAATTAAAAATTCGCTTTAAACCCGAGACCTCCCAGTTATAAGACCATAGCGCTAACCACTGCGCCAGGGAGGTCGTCAAAAAAATGTAGCAGGTTGGTATCAAAATGAAATAGTAAGTAAGCAAGAGACGCAAAGCTGTGCCTGTTAGCATTGGAATTTGTTTTTTTTTTTTTGTTCTAAGGGGGAATTAGTCGGGAGTGTTCTTAGCTGTGTTTAATGAAAATCGGTTCAAGATGGCCGCCGCCACAAAATGGTGGATAACATTTTTATTTTTAATTTCACATGTCGGGGGTGTTTTAAATTTTTAATTTATACTTGTTTATCGCTTATAATGCAATGATACAGTTTAATAGCGAGATCATGGCTGATGGCCAAGAGCAAAACAAATCTTGGTCTCAAAAATAAATATTGTGTTGTGCTATTGCGTTCAAGTACGGAGCCATCGTGTTATGCGACTGGATCTAATGCCAGTGAATATTAGAATCGTAGGTTAGAATCTTGACGTCTACTTTAATCTATAGTAGGTAAGTATATAATAGTACATTATGGTACAAGTGTCAAAGTTGGTGATTACCGCTGAGGCGCTATTGAGACCCGAGCCGTTAGGTGAGGGTCTTAAGGTAGCCGAGGACGGTAATCATCAATATACACGTGTATCATACGACGTTTTTCAACACACTTGTAAAGAAAATAATACTAAAATAGTAGTAGTTATGGTACAAAACGGTGAAAACGAGTTGTGAAAATTTTTTCGCAATGGCGGGAAAAATTAATGTTGTTTTTTTGTTCGCCCTCTTGAGATGCTCTTGAGGGCAGGCAAAGATCGACGATCATACAGCCTATTCAGGGGTTTATTTGATTTAATCAGTTTTCCGGAATGCGCGCTCACCTTTAATGGCCATAGACTAAAAGAATGAGGTTTCTTTTTTTTTTTGGCTTTTCTCTTATAGCCACGTACAAAATGGGGAATTTCCAGTTTTCTTTAAGTATTACAGAAAAAACAAAAGTTATATTTGAGACACGTACAAGTTGAAATTATCTATTTAAATACGAAGTTGTATGAAATGAGCAAGCAATAGGTATCTTGGCAATAGGTAGGATTTTTTTTGTAATAGAAACTTTTTTAAGAACAAAGCAACTCAACCAATAAAATTAAAAAAAAAATGTCTATAACTCACATTGTGAATAATAGTAATCAAAAGTCACAGTTTGAGTTAAAGGTGTCATTGTGTGCCTAATTGCGGTGAACCGTGAGCCATTTTATGAGCAAGTGTGTTGAAAAGTAATTAATATAAGCGAAACTGTTTGTTTGTTGGTTTCGTGATTTTTGGCATGGGTATAGTTCAGGTCCTGGAGAGTGACATAGACATACTTTTTATCCCGGAAAATCAGAGTTCCCGCGGGAATTTAAAAACTAAATCCACGAGGACGAAGTCTCGGGCATCAGTTAGTAAAGTAATAAAACAGAAATATACACCTAATTAAGAAGTTCCTTTTTTTCATCATTGATCATTTTCATTTCATTGATCGGTTAAAATTGAAAAAAAAAAAACACTCAAATTAATTAAACTAAAGAGCGTCATTAAAGACCGATAAAATTTATAGATTGAAGGTCTAACAATCATCTTTAATTATACTTATGCGGTATTAGTTGATAAGTTGATATCAAACAATCGACAACGAGTAATGCATGCGTATTATCTTAGTTTCACAATGTCTACCCTTTAGTGTGTAAAAAACAACATGTTGTTTGTACAAAGTCGATACATAGCCATAAATTACTGCGGCATTACAACTAGCTATTGACGGCTGATAGCTAAGAGAATGATGCGTTAACAATAGGACGCTAATAAGTCTTTCGACGAGTCCCCGACATTCCATTGATCTGACGTAAAAATGTCACACTTTCGTAGTTTTATGTACATGCGCTGCCATCTATTAGATGTTCGTAGTACTATTACAACATTTTACCTACAAACGGCCATTGTTACAACACGCTTCTCTAGATGGCGCTTTACTCTAAAACCTATAAATAATAATTTCGGTTTAGGAAAACGACATTGCAAAGAAAGTTTTGGTGAATCAAATTCAATAATGAAAACTTTGGAACAATACAAAATACAGCATACTTTTTCTACTCTTCCTATAATTTAGTAGAAGAGGTAAAATATGCCTACTTTGTTCATCATGTGGAATCATACACAAAGAGCAATGTCGGCAGAACCCTCCCAATAGTTTGGCAGACCCCGTTAAACGATAACAGGGAACTGCTGGATACAAGCAGCGCAAGACCGCAGCATGTGGACGTCCCAAGAGAACTACCTCTTGCGCTGCTTGTACCTACCTACTTTGTTATGCTTGTTTCCCGTCTCTGCGAATCAAATCTGTATTT
This sequence comes from Hipparchia sbordonii, assembly GCA_038048805.1. Lineage (NCBI taxonomy): Eukaryota > Metazoa > Arthropoda > Insecta > Lepidoptera > Nymphalidae > Hipparchia > Hipparchia sbordonii. Next base: position 4,070,003 of record CM076111.1, on the reverse strand, counting down.
TTTAAAGAAAAATAAGAAAAGACAACTTACATGATTTGAACTGCTGTGCCAAAGACGCACTGTCGGCTGCGTGATGGTATTCGTATAGGGAACGACCCACCAGCTCTTCGGATTCGAATCCGAGGCTGTCCATTAACCTGTAACAAAAAGAAAAGTTCTAAATAAATAAGTAACTACTTTCTATTTAATAATGGAAACAATTTTTATTTCCTTGGAATATTCAAAAGGCAAGTTTTATGTAATTTTACTGGCAACACTGATTAGAGACCCTAGTAGGTATAAGCTAACTTGGTTGTTCATTAATCTCATAACTAAATGACAGGTCTAAACGTAATGCCGTCCTTTTCCACAGGAAACATTGTGAAAGAGAGTGCACAACAATAAGCACCATTGTGTAAAACCGGATTAGCACCAATCTGTGCATTGGCATAAATTGATTAATTAGTATGGTCACCTTCTCTCAAATATAGAATGGCAAACTTCATGATTAAACAAACCATAGGTAGCATCTAGGCAGTATAACGAAATTCGCGATGTCACGTTTTCCAACATAAAAAGTTACAAAGGCGTCTGAACAAAAAATCTCGTACTTTCTAAAGTCCTAGTATTCAGGGCAGCCATTAAATAAAACAAAGGGAATGTGACCTTGGCTTTGCTGTTATAATTAGGCAAAAAGGGGCCCTGTGGGGCTGCAACTCATGATAAAAAAAATCATAGAATCAAAATCAGAATTAAAAAATAAAATTATATTTTGAAAACTTTATTTTTTACCCTTTATACAAAAATAAAAATATCTTTACTAGCAACACAATAAAAGATTAATAATTTTTAAGTCTTTATCTTAATTTTCTCACTTATTTTGTATAATACACAAAAAATTATAAACCAAAGGGAAATTTGAAATTGAACTCCAAAGGTCATTCCCAATGTGACCTAAAGTCCTTATGTTTAGGTTATGTTTACCGGTATCTCTGCAGTTAACCTTGAATGACCTATGGCTTTAAACACACCTTTCACTATACCAATTATGATCCCACAACATACACACTATCTAATAGGTTCTTATGATAAATACATGCAATTCTCTGTCCAACTCATTAAGTCAACGGTCCAACAAAAAAGTTAGAAACTTACAGCTTTTAAAAATCCCGCCATATCCATCTAAAAATTCGCTCACAAAAACAAAACTCAAATCAATAATTTAAACTTTCAAACAACACAAGCACGTATCACCCACAAATATTCACAGAAACACTCAATTTTGCCAAAATATCACCACAAATCCAACATCCGTGCATTAACGCGTACAGAGTGAAGTACAACTACAAAACCGCGAAATCGCTTCATGTTTAACCTACAAAATACATTTGAAGGTGATATTTTTGTTGATATTACACCGCCGAGTGAAGTGAAGCGTTTCGGAGGTCGTATCATGGCGATGTGATCGTAACCTAAATTTTGCCAGGTAATACGAACGCTCCATTGTTGTTGAGCGCCATCTCGTAACACGTTTAGGAACTGATTTAAGTGACATTAATGGTTTGTTTACAGTCGTAAAAAATGCAACAGGTACAACATAAAGCTTTTATCTAACGTACCCTTGAGCTAATTCTATTGCTGGGTTTGAATACTTTTCAAAAATATTGGTTTGAATAACTAAGGTAACCTTGAAGCCACAAGAACGGACACTAAGGGATTCGTTATTGTATGTATTTTCAGGAAACTTGACGTTTCTCTTGCCGGTGAATATCTCTTAGATAGAATAATACAGTTGCTTATCTTTTGTTAATGAGCTTACAAAAACAAATAAAATAGTTGTCTTGTTGGATATTCGGATGGAGTCTGACGAACCTATTAATATGTTAAGATCCCAAGGTGCTGGAATTGCAAACTCGCACCAGAAAGCCCAATATTGATAAACCCCTACTAGGTGGGGAGATGACATATATACAATACAATATAAGCGCCACAAGACCATGTGCGAAAGTCACCAAAAGAGATCTTTGTCCAGCAGAAGATGTCTATCAATAAACAACAATATCTTGTTAAAAGAAATCAAGAAATAAAGCGGCAAGGCAGTGTCCATACGCTACTTTAAGTTCAATTTGAATTACTAAACAAATTCGAGATATGGGATAGGTTGCTTTCCTTTCAGTCAAGAGTAGGGTAATTAAACGGAGCTAAGGACTTTTTCAAAGACCCTTTAAATCAAAGTCATTTTATTCTCAACTCTCAAGTCTAAACTGTTTCGGATGCGGTATAGATTTGCCCACCAAGCGAACATAGTAATTTTTTACTTCTTTTATGAACATTTCAAAACATCAGAAGTGTTGGTACTTTCAAAAATCAAAAATTAAGACAGCTTCTTCTTCTTCTTCTTTTAAACTTATAGACGTCCATTGCTGGACATAGGTCTATTGCATAGACACAGCTTGAGATACCAAAATTCTCAGTTTTTTGTTTGGGACTGTACTGAAAATTGGACGCACATACGCAATAACGTTTCACCCCACAAGCCTCTGTCAAATTAAATACATACATAGTGTAAACGAATAAAGTTAACTTTTCAATTGATAAGTTGTGTGGGTTGACTCTTTATTGCATATGTGCGTCCAATTAGTAGTTCCTAATCTACAAAGTTTGGAGAATATTACAAAGTTAACTTACCCTTCGTCTGTATAAGTAAACTTCATGTCCAAACTGTGTTTAGTGAGGAAAGTCATGCTGTTTAGTGGTGTCTCGATGTTGGAAGGGTGCGGTATCGGTCTGCCTACAGCCACCAAAGCTCCTGTGTTGCTGTCCTTTTTTATTTCTTTCTTTTCTTCGTCTGACTCACTTTTGCAGTCTTGATCCTTCTTTTCTTCTGTAGGAGTCAACATGTGACCAGTTACGTGGATCACCTGTTAATAAAAAGAAAAACAAGTTAAATCAGGATTGATATTATAAAGGTTTTACGAAATTTCGAGGGACATTTCGTAAAGCTAAGCGAAATTTCACGTACAACATGATGCATGCCAAAACACTTTGGTTTTTTTACCTAATCCTATTCGAATCAGAATTTAGATCATTATACACGGTGTTATTTTATTCCCCGTAAACCCTGAAGGAGGTGAATGTGCTCATGAAGCTGAACAACTTTCCCCAAGGAACATAGGTCGAAATATGAAAAAAAATTTTGGACCTTCCATAGTAAATCAATCAGCTAATCGTCAATTTTGTATGGAGGGTCGAATTTTTTTTTCATATTTCGAGCTATGTTCCTTAGGGAAAGTTGTTCAGTTTCATAAGCACATTCACCTCCTTCAGGGTTTACGGGGAATAAAATAACATCGTGTATATTGATTGATGGGCCCAGGGTGTTCTATAATTTAATTTATTAATTGCAAATCCCACCTTTACCACCATGTCTGTTTTTGACATTTGTATTGCATTGATTTTGAATTGATATGATGTTGAATTTTGTCGCGACAGAGACGGTGCTACAAAAACAGTTGGTATCTGTTGGCTTTGCCGATATTTGGATTTTTTCTTAAAGTGCCGATACTTGAATAGAATAGAATAGAAATATTTTTAAATAAACTTTTACAAGTGCTTTTGAATCGTCGATGAATCTACCACTGGTTCGGAATGACGTTCCTGCCGAGAAGAGCCAGCAATAAACTCGGCGGTTGCTCGTTTCAAAAAAAAACTTTTTACAATAGGTAAGAAAACTTTGCTATGTATACAATGAAGTTTCAAAAATGTGTGCAAGTGTGTGTTGTTATGCTATGTAACCTGTTATAAAGTAAAGAATAATTTAATGGCAGTTGAATAAAATGATTAACTTTGTTTTTATCGTTAGTATTATCTTATTTGTTTTAAAGTAAGTTAAATTAAAACAGAGTTTCACTGTTGTTTCTTTGTTATCAAGTAGAATAATACATCATCCGACGTATAATCCTTATATGCATATAAGTAGGTAGAAGTTACCAGAATGTCAATTACGACGGTAATAATAACTATAAATGAACCCAGAGCTCCATCAATCAAAAGTAATGGATATAATTATTGTATCCTAGAAATCGCAAGGAAGGTTAACATGCTTTTTATTATGTGTTACTAGCTTTTGCGCGCGACTTGATCTGCGTTGAGTTAGATTTTTAAAAAATTCAAAATCAGCGGGTGATTGTGTTTGTTTGAAAAGATTGAAAACACTTGTGTAGTTTTATTCAAAACTAGCCCGCGACTTCATCCGCGTGGATTTATTCTTAAAATCCCGCGGGAACTCTATGATTTTCCGGGATAAAAAGCCTATGTCACTCTCTAGAGTCTAGGTCCTCAACTTTACCCATGCAAAAAATCACGTCGATGCGTAGCTGTGTTGCGGCGTTATTGAAGGACAAACCAACAAACAAACACACTTTCGCATTTATAATTTTCGCACTTCCAGTTATTTACGTCCGTCATGACGAATTAATTTTATTTATATACCTTTCGAGCAGGTAAATCTATTTCTATACTAAACTATGTACGATACAGACTTATTTACAAACACGCAAACATGTTCTCGAACCTATTCGCTGACGAAATTGTTATTGTAGGGAAAAAATGTACCCAGTGGAAAATTTACGCTTACACGATAATTTGTTAAGACATGCGTTTTGAGCCACTCGCTAGTAATATGTTTGCTATTAATTCAATAGATAAAATTGACGTTATAGTACGTCTTGGTATCTTTGGCCGCGGCTTGTTACTCATAGATTTATCGTTCAGGTACGATGTCACGTAAAACCCATCATCACCATCAACTCGCTTGCATCAGTTCGTAATCTATACTAATATTATAAAGCTGAAGAGTTCGTTTGTTTGAACGCGCTAATCTCAGGAACTACTGGTTCGAATTGAAAAATTATTTTTGTGTTGGATAGTCCATTTATCGAGGAAGCCTTTAGGCTATATAACATCACGCTGCGACCAATAGGAGCGAAGCATTAGTGAAAAATGTTGCAAAAACGGGGAATATTATCCATATTTAAAATATATTCTTTTAAAAACTTCTTCATCGCGATCATGATAACAGAAATTGACGCGGACGAAGTCGCAGGCAACAGCTAGTACCTAATATAATAATATATTTTTGTAGGTCACTTATAGCGCTAGTTCATCACGTGTTCTAGGCTAATTATATTTTATTTGTATCCTCAAATCGGCGCCATTCCTCGAACCCAGCAAGTAACGATGACGTCAACTAATGATCTTAGCAATTTCCTTGAAATTCCGTTGCCGGTAACGGGACTTTTATAGAATAATATAAAACTTAGGTTTTTAAACAAAATACTAAGTTTCAAAGACTTTTATAATCAAAAAGGCAACACATTGCTATATTAATACGTAGTCCTAAAGGCGTAACTTCAAACGGCAGTCTTCTAAAACCACCTTCATCTAATCTTACACCTAAATACGAAAGTGAATTCGTTTGTTGGATTGTCCTTCAATCATGCAACAACAGAAAATCGATCGACATCATTTTCAGCGAATGTATATTTTTTTTTTACTTGAGAACGTAACCGCTCGGCTAGGTTTTTGATTTGCTTACCTTATAAAAGATCTAAGGAAGATTAGATTATAGGTACCTTGTAGGAAGCAGATTTGAGATGCACGTTTCTCCCCTTGCTGGTGAGTGTGCATTTGAGGCGGAGAAGTAAATCGCGCCTCCCGTCGTTGCCCGCGCGAAGCGAATCGCGAATCTCGTCGTGGTCGCAGGGGTGGCTGAACTCGAACACACTTTGTCCCATTATCTCCATCTGAAACATGTATTGGGACATTTTATTATTATGTAGATGTCAAATCTACCTAAATAATAAATAATAAGCGTCGGTCCCTCGTTTTTTTTTTTTTCGATGACAAGATAGCCCTTGACTGCGATCTCACCTGATGGTAAGCGACGATGCAGTCTAAGTGGTAGCGGGCTAACTTGGAAGGGGTATAGCAGTGTAACCCTTACCCCTAATCGGTTTCTACACGCCATCGTGCCGGAACGCTAAATCGCTTGGCGGCACGTCTTTGACGGTAGGGTGGTAACTAGCCACGGCCACAGCCTCCCACCAGACCAGACCAGAGACAATTTAGAAATTATAAATTTCTTAATTGCCCCCGCCGGGAATCGAACCCGAGACCTCCCAGTTATAAGATCACAGCGCTCACCACTGCGCCAGGGAGGTCGTCTTCGATCGACGAATTGAGAACCTAAGATTCCAATATGATAAGAAAAATTTTCATAATATCAGATATTTCCTTTCCGTTCAATTCTTTTAAATCAGGTCTTTGGATCACGATACAATTACACTTTACAGTCATGGCCGTGATCAGATCGTAACATTTACGGCTTCTGTTGCGCATTATTGCCTGGCAACGATTTATCAACGATTTATTATTTATTAATTCGACATTGAATATACAACGAATACAATCAGGGCAAAATAATTGAGTGAAAACAATCCACCAACAATTTTATTATTTTTACTGAGGATGAAATTAATGTTTCGTAATTATTTTATCAATTAAATTTAAGTATATCAAAAGCTTTTTCATCATAGGTTTCCTTATTACGATATAAATGGTATGCAGTCTTCTTTTAATTTATTTACGGTGTTGGTTAAGCAAGCAGCCTGAGGAGTTATCGTTATAAAAAAAAGAAAAAAAAATACAAAAAAAAACTTGTAACGACTCTCTTAAGCCCTAAAGAATAAAGCTAAGCCAATTTTAGTAATTTAAATAAATAAATAAAAAACTTGAGAGGTGTCAAGGGACACCCGGATGGAACGAAGTTCAATGCGAAATAGAAATGAAAATATCTGGCTTGCTTTCTATAAAAGAGAGAGAGACAGACAGAGAAACATGCGACGCCTATAGCAAAAAGTGTCGTGACAACTTTTCGTAAGAATTTTTTCCGTCTAGCCCCCTTTCACAACGCGCGATAAGGAACTTCGTTCCAATAATCAGTTAAACCAGACTGACGTGTGTCCATATTAATCATCTAAATATTAGCAATCTAGATCGACCATTTCGCTAAGAAATCAGAGATAGGATACAGAAAAAATATTATTAGGCCATACTTAGTAGCTTCTTATTAATTTTGAGCTGTTGTGATTTAATTAATGCTTTCAGTTGCCAAACAAATAATTACCTAGTTCTTGAAAGTATTACGTTGCTTATTTGCCTGATGCGTATTTGTAATATGTACCTACATAGTCAGCTTAAAAATGAAATACGATACAAAAAATGCGTCAAACCTACAATGTATTCTTTAAAAAAATAAGTTAGTTATGTACAGTGTAACCCGTAACTCAATGCATTCCTTGAAAGAGAATATTCAGGAAAACTTATCTTGCCGTGTTACAATAATGTTCAAAGTTATTTCTTTCATGTAGGCCAACTTGTACCTCTTATGACACGTCATGACTCTACCACCGGTTCGCGAGCGAAAACTGTATGGAAAGTTTTCGCATAGGATGATCGCAAACTAAACTTGCCGCTAGCATTCGAAAAACTCTTCTTGTGTAACTGACGCCTTAGAAATACACCAGTACACCAAGGAAGAATCTAATACCTATTGTAAATGAAATCCGCAACTCATAAGGAAGTAAACAATGTGTAAACGTTTGTGTGTAATGGAAAATCCTAATACCCTGTGGCCGTAACACTGAACTTATGATTTTATTTACAGAGTTATTGCCGAATGAAAAATAATCATCCGTCTAGGGATGTTCACTTCACTACGAACAGCCAGTCAACTGTGGGAAAGTCTCAGCCAATCAGAAGCGACATAGAGCTGTCTTTAGGTGCTCTCTAGACTTATCATCTTGACAAGATTCCAAAACATCGCCTAGAATATGGACGCAACAGAATTTTACTGAACAAAGCCACTGAAAAATTTTTTTGATATAAACAGGAAGACTGTATCACATTTAGTTTTATTTTTATCTTAGATGTCTTAGAAGCTCCGCTGCGACCAAAGTCGTACTTTGGGTTTCCCAAATCGCATTGACGTGATGCAATAATTATAATGCACACCATCATCGATCCGTTTTGAGAATACTTAATTCGCAAAAGGATTTCCGTTGCTATCAACACAAAATAACAAGTGGTTTTTACGACCTACCTACTACTTTATATAAAAGATGCCACTGGAAGAAGAATACCCAAGGTATTCTTCTTCTAGTGGCATCTCCTAACGGAGGATAGGCATCAATCAGGGGAAAGGAGAAGGATATCCACAGTGTATTTGACATTACACTGTGGATATTATTTCCACCGCTGTGCCCATGCTCGAAGGGTGGATAAAGCTGATCGAGGAGATACATATTTTATCCCTTCCCCGTGGATAACATGTCCCCGGAGCCAAAAGCTTGCGAAGGAGGTCCTGAACGAGGCGAGCTTGCGAAGGAGGTCCTGAACGAGGCGAGCTTACAAGGCTGAGGGGAGCGAAGGCAGGAAGTGGCGAGCGAAGCGAGCCGGCGACCTCAACAAATATCATGTATCTATTGTTTTAAGTATCATAAACGCTCGTTTAAAGTATTAGGTACTGAAGTAAGGTAGTATCGGATTTACGTAATTAGTCTACACTCTACGCGTTATTTGCCTTCCTCATTCTGGAGTATTTTTCTTAACTTAACGTCTAACGAGATCATAACCCTCTAAATCTTGAATACATGAAGAAAGTCACGTATTAGCTTTAATAAAGTCAAGATATATAATTAGTTCAGTCATTAAAAACTTCTAGATATCAACAAGTGTCATGAGTCGAGTAAATATGGAAGTAATTTACATATAATCGTTTGTCAAAGCAGACAAACTATTATTATTAATGTTATTTTACGTAGGTAAGAATTTTGCTGCATGTTCTGAGGGTCTTCAAAATAAAAATATTAAATTTAAAAAATCAAAAACCCAACTGCGTCAAAATTGAATTTTATAAATAAAAACTGAAAAGTTTTTGTTTTTCCCCTAAAAAGGGGAAAAACAAGCCCTACTTAAACAGTCGGGACCCATGAAAGATCTAGATCAGTTCAAATCTATCCAATAGATAAGAACCTGTCGTTCTTATTCTTCTTTTTTATAGACACCGATTATTAAGTTACCGATGAATTAAATATAGGAACCAGGCATCAACTAATATGTATTACGAATAGAAATTACTTAAAAATTGGGCAAACCATAAATATAGAAATGAAACAATCGATACGATTAACAGCTAAAACTAATAAACAAGGGCAGAATTTGTTGGCAGAACTTCTGGGGAAAACGAAATTTATGTGGTACTGTTTACCTTAATTGCTAAGTATACGGTTTATATCATGATAAATTCCATACCTGCGATACGCCGAGATGATCAGCAATATTCTCGCTGCAATACACGATGTCGCCTTGCTGTGACAACACCAAGACGAAGCCGTCCAAAGCGTTCATGTACGACAGCTCAGACTGCACCTCCTCTAAACCTTTAGGGCTGAGCAATTTGGGTGCATCTTTGTCTTCAGGCACTGGAAGAAATAAGAAAACAATATTATGATGCAAGAAATGTTCATACGGGAAAAAGAGGAGTTAGGACAGTCGACCAAAGTCAGAATTTAAAATATGCCTGGACATTTAGAGGATTCAGGATTGATTCTTATCTCAAGGCGCACGAACACGCAAACGTAATAATCGTGCTAGATAGATTTTCATAAATTTCTAGTGAACTAGTAGACTTCTAAATAAAGATAATGACAATGTGTGCAAAGTAACTGTCGTATTATAGAATATAATTAGGTATATATAGAATATAAAATTATAATAATGAATAATTCACACGAATATTTCGTGTCTAGACACAAGGAAAAAAATAAAAATAAACAGGTCATTCCTTTGATGGTGTGAACAATTTTGTCCTTTCTATTTTTGTCTCCGCGTTACCATTACACATGAAAGTGCGTTGAACGTATTTTAGGCACGTGTATGTGTAGACACCGCAATTGTTTTGTAATCATCATTGAGTAATGGTAAGTAGAATATCACCTCAGTAAAAATAAGAGCTACTGAGTACATAATCCAATTAATATTAAGCCTTACTAATATTATAAATGCGAAAGTGGTTGTTTCCTTGTTTGCCTTTTACTGCCTTTTACAACAGAGCTACGGATTAAGAGAAGAGTTGCGGACATCAGCTAGTTAGATTGATATTTAATTTATCCAATAATAACTCTTATTGATATTAAAGTACAGTTTAGAATCCGAAGTTTGACAGGTGATGATTGTATTCAAATCTTATTGGCTATACTCATAGTTGGCTACACATCCAATAAGCTAAAGGCTGAAGGACTCCGTTATAGCAGGAGCAAAAGTTCAACAATTATCTCTCGATGTAACGATGGGTAGTTGAATCGATTTTTTATTGGTTTTATCAAAAAGTATGTGAATCCCCTAAACTTAATAAGGCTGGAGTATTTAAAAATTTGATATGAAATATAGAAAAGGATTCACCGCCATTTAGGTGCTGGCAAGAGAGAGAGATGGCCAGATATTCTCACTGCGCCGTCTATCGTCCGCAACCCTATTTTTTGTGATCGAAGTCCTCAACTCTTTAAAATATATATGACCGTCTTTGTAATCTCCCTTCTTTTTAGTTTTTTCATGTAAAATATTGATATAGTTATAGAAGCAACTACTGCAATCTAAAGTTACCTTGTAACAAGTAAAAGTTGAGCCTACTTTAGCCTGAACTGGAATCTAAATTGACAGTCAATCACTCACGTATCAGCTTCAAAAAACTTTTGAGGAAAATTCCTGCATTTGTTTAGTTATTTTTTTAGCTGCGGGCCTTTGTTTGACAGTAAAATATTGGGAGTGTTAATCTGTGATGTAAATAAACCGAAGCTCCCAATATAAAACAGGAGTTGATGACGTCAACGTGCGGTTTTAAAGATTGCATTTTAATGTGTGGAGTGACGCGTGCCAAAGTTCCAAATAAATCGGATATTGTGGTCGCATAATAAGGAAAACGTATTATCAATAAAATTATTATGCACTTGGCGCTCCAGCTCGCACATTAGGTCCTATTTGAAACAATATAGGCCTGTTAATCAATTCTAATCACCTTTCCTCGACGGGAATAAAACGTAAAGTACAAACTACAATGTTTACTTCGTAGCAAGGTGTAAGTTACAGGTCAATACAACGTGCTTGTTTGATACCATATCTAAATATATAAAAGGCAAAGGTGACTGACTGATCTATCAACGCACAGCTCAAACCACTGGATCGATCGGGCTGAAATTTGGCAATTTTAAATATGTATTTAAAATTAAAACATTTTTTTGTTGTTTTGATGCAAACATTCATATAATGACGCAGCTCTCTCTCTATTAAATAATGCATTCAAGCCGACACCGACCTAATATTCCACAATTGAGAAGTAGGTACAAGTTTCACATCAAATGAGCCTCAGACATTCGTGACGTCAGTAGACAACCCTCTAAAAAAGAATCTAAAACTTCTAGCATTATGATTGAATTTTCCAACACGTTAACTAAATTTCAATTTCTAAAATCTGCAAAGGAATACAATAATAAGAATCCATCTGCAAAACTGAATTCATCACATGTTGGCTTTAATGATCTCAAGTCCCCATTATATGTTGGTGAACACTTGACCGCCAAAGCGAGTAGATTGTTCTTTGTGTCTCGCAGCTTTGCCAAATCTCATAATTTCAATTATTGCTGGACAGCTAATGGCCGTATAATGCTAAGAAAGAACAATGAGAGTCCTTATATTATTGTTAAAAATGAGTTACAACTCCAAGAGCTTGCAAAGTCATCTCAAAAGTGACTACTAAGTTATTTAATGTCTTTTTCTTTTTTTTATGTATTGTTGCATGTTCATTTTAACTTTAAAAATATTTTTACAATTCGTCACATAACAGTTCACCTTACTATCACTTACACAAAAACAAAGTATATGTCTTTATACATGCTGTACACACTTACTTTATTACTTACATACACATTATGTACCTCCTATTTTGAATACAAAATTCATATTAAAATTCATAACATTAGCAACTTATACGATGTAGGCAATTTAAAAAAAAATAAAAAACATATATGTATACATATTACATTCATCTGGGGCAAACACATTCCTTTTCCTGTCTTTTTTATTTCCTACTTACTACCCGCCAAACTTATAATTTTTTACAGTGCATAGCCAAGTAAATACACTAAATGAAAATGTTGATGTATTTTCTGTATCGGAAGCTTACACGTGTAATCCTGAATTATCTAAGTCATACCTTCAATACCCGGGAAACTTTTTGAAAATCTTGTCACAAAACATAAGATCCATCAATTGCAATTTTAACAATTTTCAAACTCTCTTACAGCGCATTCCTTTTGACAATGACATAATAGTTCTTACCGAGTGCTGGCTCCCTTGCAATAATAACCTACACATACCAAACTTAACAAACTATACAATGCGCCGAACGACTAAACATTTAAGGGGGGGGTTAGGTATTAAAATTTATTTTTTTCGATTTTTTTTTTATTTTTTTAATTGAATGCATAATATCTCAAGAAGATTGTGTTAAAATTTCAAGTCGATCGGGGCAAAATTGACGAAGTTATGAGTATTTCAGCGTCCGTTGCCAGCCTGAGGTTTTACAGCCCCACCCGGCTCAAACGGGCCTGTTCAGGTAAAGTCGAGTATATTCGAGGCATGTATGCATCAGTTAAATGCTGTATGCTGTGCTGAGCAGTAACAAGTGACGGACTTGGCATCGACGACTCTGTGTGAGTATAAAAAAATTTTCGAATTTTATCTTGAATACTTCTACGCAAAACTTTAAAGCGTTTTCCTGAGACTTGTCATTTTTGAAGTCCGTGTCCACCATAACTAAAAATCTACTGGACCAATCGTTTTGAAATTTTGCACAGTGTTTCTTCACATAATTCCCCAGGTATTGTCGAGAGCTTTTTTTTTTTCAATAATTATAAATTTTTTTACAACAGCTAATTAGCCGTTTTTTTAAGCGAAAATCTGGTTTTTGGCTTCCAAGTGCTACGAAAAATCGAAAAATCGAAAGAAAAAAAAAATCCTCTCGTGAATACCTCGACAAACATCTCCTTTAACGAATGCATTTTGATTTTTTTGTTTCAGATGATTTGGTTGCGAGTTATGATGGACACCGCAAAACAACTTTTTCTCGAGGCGCCACCGGAAATTCACTGTCACTCGCTCAATTTTTGATATTTTGCAATGAAAATTTAGGAGAATATTGTTCTAATGTTACATTATCATGTATGGATCGACTGAATAAACTAACACCATCTGTATTGCCAAAAAAAATTCTTGAAAACATGCCTTTTTTTTACCGAATTAACCTTACCCTCCCCTTAAATCAAAGTGATGGTGTTGTTGTTTTTGTTAGGAATGACTTGAGTCACTCTTGTGAAGAGCCAGATTTTCAGCTCTCAGCATCTGGATTAATTATTAAGCTTAACTGTGATGTTGCTATTCTTTGTATCTATAGGTCACCTTCTATAGACAACATTGATATGTTTAATTCCGCACTTAATAAAATGTTATCGTCACTAACAAGTTACAAGTCAGTTGTTATCACAGGCGATATTAACTTAGATATTAAGCCCAATTCTCTAGATTCTCGTTCACAAGAGTACCTAAATAACCTTGCATTTCATGGCTATTTACCAGCACATACGATCCCTACTAGAGCCAACAACTGTTTAGATCACGTCATTCTACGCACAAAATTATCGGCTACCACACTTGTTCTAAATACAACGGTTACTGATCACTATGCTACTTTAATTGGCCTCGCAAAAAAAACTTGCTCGACTCAGCCTTTCAGTACGTATACAAGGATTAACTATGAAAATCTGGATAACACAATCGAAAAATTAGATTTATCTTATATTTTTTCCATCACAAATCCTGATATTGCTACTGATTCTCTTGTTAAGATGCTTGCGCAAGCTATTACAGAAAACACTACTACATCTAGGCCTCCTAGTAACAAGCGAATTCTCAAACCCTGGATTACGCAAGGATTGTTGAGGTGTATGAGACATAGAGACTCGTTGCACAGAAAAGTTAAAAAGTTCCCAGATAATGAAATTCTTAAACTAACTTATAAACGATACAGAAACTATTGTTGTAAGATATTAAAAAAAGCAAAAAGGTTGTATGATTCCCAGGAGATAACTAAAGCAGGAAACAACTCCAAACAATTATGGGATACTATCAAAAAAATTTGTTTTGATGGCAAACCTAAACACCATAGTTCTCAGCTTTTACTGAGTGCTTCTTCCCCATATGAGGCATGTAACTCTGTTAATGGTTTTTTCGCGAACATAGGTACAGAAATGGCAAATAGCATTGCCCAAAAAGCATCATGCACAACTTTTTCTACAGTGTCAGCTACAGTTAATTGTCTATCTTCATTTGTTCTTGAAGAAACTGATATTGTAGAAATCGTATTCATCATTAATTCCTTGAGATCTAGTGCTGCCACTGGCTGGGATGGTATCTCTCCAGTGATACTCATAAGATATTCAAAAATTTTGGCACCTATTCTTTGTCACATATTCAATCAATGTTTTGCATTAGGCATTTTTCCAGCGTCCTTTAAAAAGGCAGTAATCATCCCTATTTTCAAAGCTGGTGATGAAAAAGCTGTAAACAATTATCGTCCCATTGCTATACTTACAGCTATGTCAAAAATTCTTGAGCGCTTGGTTTGTAACAGGCTGGTACGCTACCTTGAACATTTTAATTTAATTTCAACACAACAATTTGGCTTCAGGAAAAATAAAAGCACAACAGATGCTGTCCTCGAGCTCACTGATAATGTAGTTCACCATCTGAATAATGGAGATAAAGTCCTGACAATTTTTCTGGACCTTGCTAAGGCGTTCGATACAGTGCCCATTCCTACTCTCTTAGTCAAGTTAGAAGGAATGGGTATTCGTGGCAACCAACTAAATTTCTTCCGCTCCTACCTTACCAATCGAACACAAGTTACCAAAATCAATAACTTTTTTAGTGATGAGCTACCAATTTCTTATGGTGTTCCACAAGGAAGCATCTTAGGCCCGACCCTCTTTTTAATTTTTATTAATGATCTTTGTAACCTCCAAATATTAAACGCCCAAGTAGTATCTTTTGCAGATGATACAGCTATAACCTTCTACAGCAAATCTTGGCCTGAAATTAAAAAAACAGCCCAGTGTGGTTTTGACATTGTCTGTGATTGGCTACTTTCCCACTCTCTAACGCTTAACACCTCCAAAACTAAACTTATCACGTATTCAATTCGTTCAATCTCTCAACCTCTATCTCCACTAACCATTAAAGCTCACTCTTGCCATGTGACTTATAGGACAAACTGTCAATGTGCATCCATAGCTTCTACTGACAACATTAAATACCTTGGAATTCTTCTGGACAAACATTTAAATTTTAAAGACCATATCGATTTGCTCACAAATAGGGTTCGTAAATTAATTTTCATTTTCAAAAATCTTCGTTATGTGGCAAATTCTTCAGTGATACGTAAAGTATACTACGCCTTATGCCAATCTATTGTCCAATATTGTATCACTTGCTGGGGAGGCGCCGCTAAAACTACTCTCAAGCCTCTCGAAGTCGCACAACGTGCCATTCTAAAGGTGGCTACTTTTCGGCCCCTACTTTTCTCCACATCGTTGCTCTATAAAGATTGCAAAGTCCTCAGTGTTAGGAAGCTGTTCATTCTAAATTTAATTTTGAATATGCATAAAAAAACACCGTACCGTAACATTGATACACGACGCAAAAACAAAATTTGTTCCTTGCGTGCGCCTAAGCTTGCCTTTACCAAACGTTTTAGCTACTTCCTTGGTCCATATTTGTACAATAAAGTCAATGCGAAATTGCCTATTTTTAACTTGCCGCTCACGAAGTGTAAACAAAAAATAACGTCATTTCTTCTCGATAAATCATATGATGAAATAGAAGATTTCTTCAAAAATTAATCTAATCTACCTTCTCTTTATCATATTATTATCTTTATTTAATTACTTATCTATTTATTTTTTATCAAAATTCACAAAAACATTGCTGGCGCCTATTCACACACACACACACACACACACGCACACACGCACACACGCACACACGCACACACACACACACACACACACACACACACACACACACACACACACACACACACACACACACACACACACACAGTTTGTATTTTTGTTATACAATTGTCCTAGTAGTAGTATACTTTGATCTAGTAATAAGTGCTAATGGTGTCATTTTTTGAGGGAAAGGGCTGGCTGTCCTTAACACAGATTGACAAAATCTAGCAAGGACAGCCAGTTCTGAACCTAATAATATAAGTCTTTTGGCATTTATTGTTAGGTTAAGTCTAAATTTGTAACCCTGTTTTTATGAAATAAATATTATTATTATATTATTAAATGACACGTGTACCTAACGGAAACATACTAACCAAGTATATGACGAATCATGTATTTTAAAAATATATACGTTAAATTATTATTTAACGTATATATTTTATTTATCGTTTATTATTTTTTACAAAACAGACTTCAAACGTTACTACAAAGTACCTATATCAATTGTGCCCATAAAATTTGAAGAGTTCCCTCGATTTCTCCAAGATCCCATCATCAGATCCTGACTTGATGACAATGGGATCACCTGGGAAGTATACCGTTTCAAATAAAAAAAAAGCAGCCAAGTGCGAGTCGGACTCGCCCGTAGCAGCAATTGCGGTTTACGATTTATGACATATTAAAAAAAACTACTTACTAGATCTCGTTCAAACCAATTTTCGGTGGAAGGTTGCAATGTACATCATATATTTTTTTAGTTTTATCATTCTCTTATTTTAGAAGTTACAGGGGGGGGGGGGGGGGGACACACATTTTACCACTTTGGAAGTGTCTCTCGCGCGAACTATTCAGTTTAGAAAAAAATGATATTAGAAACCTCATTTTTGAAGACCTATCCAAAGATACCCCACACGAATGGGTTTGATGAAAAAAAAATTTTTGAGTTTCAGTTCTATGTATGGGGAACCCCAAAATTTATTGTTTTTTTTTTCCATTCTTGTATGGAAATCTTAATGTGGTTCACAGAATACATCTACTTACCAAGTTTCAACAGTATAGTTCTTAGTTTCGGAAAAAAGTGGCTATGACATACGGACGGACAGACAGACAGACATGACGAATCTATAAGGGTTCCGTTTTTTGCCATTTGGCTACGGAACCCTAAAAAGAATTTTCCAAATCGGTCGGTTGTCACTATCATATCACAAATGTTTGCTTATTGACGCTATTATCTCCTATCACATGATATCAAAGCCCAGTCATTGAAAACGTAAGAGGGAAGTTTCGGTACAAAAGTACAAGCAGAGTTGTAATTTTGTACAAATATATATTACTAGATGATTCCCGTGACTTTGTTCGCGTGCATTCGCGCGGGAACTCTCTTATTTCCGGGATAAAAAGTAGCCTATGTATTATTCCAGACTATGATCTATCTCACATATGAAGGCACACTTCAGCCAAATCGATTCAGCCGTTGCGACGTGATTGAGTAACAAACATACATCCAAACATTCGCATTTATAATATTAAATAGGATAAAATAGGAATAATACGATTCCATTGTTGGGAATATGGTAGGTACCGAGAAAAACCAGTTTTTCGAGTTTATATTTTTTGGCCTGTTTTTATCTAATCCAAAATCTAGAATCGAATTGGTAAAACAGAATGCAATTTTAACACGTGAATTGATGTTATTATCGACAGATTTATTTGAGATACGAGATATGGTAACAGAGAGATGGACGGCCGGACAGCGGAGATTTAAACAGGGTCCCGTTTACACCCTTTTGGTACTGAACCCTATAAGGGTATAAACGTAAAAATTATTTTTACAAAACTAACTTCAAACGCCACTACAAAGTACATATCAATTATTGTGCCTATAAAATTTTTAGAGGTTCCTCGATTTTTCCAGGATTTCATGACAATGGGACCACCTGGAAAGTATACCCTTTCAAGCAAAAAAAAAGAATTTTTCAAATCGGTCCAGGCGTCTTCGAGTAATCGAAAAACATACATAAAAAAAAGACGTGTGGCACTCGGGGACTGCCGCGGTAAAGCTATTGCATAGCATTTTTTATCAACGCCATCTAGCGGCTCACCGTAGAGGAGTCCCGTGTCAGGTTATTTTCGTTACGGAATTTCTGGATTCGGTCTCCACGCTAGCCCGCGATAGAAGCTATGCAATAGCTTAAAAAAAAGATTCCGACGAATTGAGAACCTCCTTTTTTTTCGAAGTTACAAGAAATCTGAACTCACACATCGACACGACGTCTCGCACACGAAGATATGAGATGGCGAGGCGCATGACTGAGGCCTTGTCGAGCTGTTCCACCTCCTCCTTCTTGGCCGGCAGCGCGGCGCTCAGCTCGGCGAAGATCTGCATCTCTTTGGTGCGGCGACATCGCGCCGCCACGCGGGACTTCTCCTTCCGCTTCTCATTGTTCCTGAAGAGAAAGGAACGAAACATTCATGTTACTGAACTCCTACTACATCCTTACTAATCCTTACTAATATTATAAATGCGATAGTGTGTTTGTTTGTTGGTTGGTTTGTCCTTCAATAACGGTACAACAGAGCTACGGATCGACGTCATTTTGCATAGGTATAGTTGAGGACCTGGAGAGTGACATAGTCTACTTTTTATCCCTGAAAATCAAATGAGTTCCCGCGAGATTTTAAAAACTAAATTATAAATCCTACTATCCTACAAATATTATGAATGAGAAAGTTTGTGAGGATGGATGTTACTCTTTCACGCTTATACATCAGAATAAAATCATATAAAACATAGGCTAATATATGATATTTTATCCAACATGATAGAGCAGGTAATACATGTGTAACCCACATAATATAGTAGATAATACACATGTATTACCTACTATATTATATGGGTAATTTGTTAACTTTTACCTAATCACTGTTGATCTATTGACTTAATGTAATTTTTTTGTTGTAATTAATAATGTAATGATTAGCCATGTGCAATAAATATGCCATCAAAATAACTACGGTTTTTTTAATGTTGTGTTTGGTTTTTTAAATACAGAGCCAAAATTTTTATATAAAATTTCTATACATATTACTAAGAGACAATACAGCCATTAAAAAAAATTAATAAGTATAAGACATTCATTTTTTCTTTTCGTTTTTATTTATTGGCGGTGTATTTGGCGCTTATTACACTCTTATTCCGCGCAATACGCTACCATCTGTCGCGTTTCGCGCAAGGTTTCGGGAATGTTTTATTTCATCGCTTAAGTCACGATCGCGTGGATGAAATCGGATTTTTTCAGTCATTCTGCGCAGTCTTAATAAAAGCTCGTGTTAAATCATGTAGGATGGTACGGAACTGTATGCACTTTTTTTTTCTATTAATTATTAGTTATTTATTGACCGGTTTTAGATAATCCCATAACTGAGCATAATATTGAGTAATAAAAAGTGAGTGTACCTTTTTGTTACCGCATAAAATTGTTTTCCCGGAGCAATAAGCTCCGGCACCCCGGGCAAACACATTTCAAAAACACTTTTTTAACCTCTTTTTGGTCATTTAAATTATTGAACGTATATGTGAATATGATTATATACACTGCAGAGGCGAGGAAGACTTTTCTACTTTTTCTAATAGCACACTTTCACTTGTCTATCGATTAAGTAAAATCGTATTATACTTTTGTTCACTTCGCATTACACTTTATTTACAAAAGCACAAGATTTTTTTAATAATATAGTTTTTAATTAAAAACACACAATACTCGTCATCAAGCAAGGAACGCAAGACAACTCTCGTCCAAATCACAGAACTGTGTGGCTTGCAATTACTTAAATGTATGATTAACCATTCCATTAATTTGTCATTAGCTCCGAAGCAACAGTACCTTTTATCGGGTGTTCTAAATAGCATAACATTTAACAAGAATAGATATGTTAGCAAAAAAGATTTTTTTTTGAAGATGCAGGTCTTTCTTGTACATACTAGGTATGTATATAATTATATAAGACAGGTCTTTTTTTAACAATCAATACGGTAGGTATTTAGAACTTAACACAAGACGGTCTCGTCCTTAAACTTCGGTGTAAACATTAAAAATTATCTAAATTAATTAAACCCCTAAACTAATTTATAAAACTCGTAATGTGACAATTTTGATCAGCTTTTTTTTATTCGATGAAAAGATAGTCCTTGACTGCAATCTCACTTGATGGTAAGTGACGATGGAATCTAAGATGGCAGCGGACTAACTTAAAAGGGGCACGGTCGTGTACATTCAACCCATACCCCTAATCTGTTTCTACCAAGGTTTCTACACGCCATCGGCAACGTCTTTGAAGGTGCTGTGGTAACTAGTCAAGGCCAAAGCCTCCCACCAGATCAGACCAGAGATAATTCAGAAATTATAAATTCCCATATCGACCCCGCCGGGAATCGAACCCGAGACCTTCGAGTTATAAAACCACAACGCTCACCACTGCGCCAGGGAGGTCATTAAAAAAGTTTCAATACATTCAACAAGTTGAATTATGACAGGTTCATGATCAACATTTCCCTTGAACAAGAAACTTACTCTCTTCTCGTACTAATGAAACAAGGAAGATGCAATATAGCTTTTAAGTCTATTTGAATAAAGCATTATTTTGAAGACGTCACTATTCCAAGAAAAGAAGTAAGTAATGTAAGAAATGTGTTAATTTTTTGTGTTTACCGTATACGAACATCGACATAATATTATGGCTGATAGATAGCATGTCTCACTGGTTGCGATAATTGTACTTGTTAAAATTCTCCCCGTTTTTTTTACTGTTAACTACCGCGTATTTTATTTAAAGCTATATTTTTCCTCAGTGCGTTCCACTCTGATATATCCGTCCTTATCGTTACGGCGCGAGTTATATCGCTCCCGAAAATAGTTCATATCGACATCTCGAATCTTTAATCTGAATTGAATGAATCAGAGTTGAATTTGTTTAGCTTTCGGAAAGTGCATCGGCGTTTTCCAAAATTTTGTTTGTGTATCACAGGGTGTTTCCCACTGGGGTGAATCAAAAAGTTATGAGAAACGCTATAAAAATTTTAAGATATTTTGACATTTCTTAACCTGCATCCTGATTCACCATCAGGTACTTCTTCTAATATATGTTTTACAACACATTACATCAACACCTTAACTAGAATGATAGAAAATTCGAGGCAGCTCTTTGCAAGATTCTGAGACCCGGCATGTATCGCTTTGTAAAAACGTAAAATTCTTTTTACAAAACCGACTTCAAACGCCACTACAAAGTAAATCAATTGTGCCTATAAAATTTGAAGAGTTCCCTCGATTTCTCCAGTATCCCATCATCAGATCCTGACCTGATGACAATAGCACCACCCGGGAAGTATAACCTTTCAAACGAAAAAAGAATTTTCCAAATCGGTCCAGGCGTCTTCGAGTAATCGGGGGACATAAAAAATTTAAAAAAAAAAAGTTTCCGACGAATTGAGAATCTCCTTATTATTTGGAAGTCGGTTAAAAATGATATACGATCGAAATCAGAGGTGATAGCTGCGTCATAGAACTTGTCGATGTACATAATAAAATGTTGCTCCAACAGAACCTTACAAGTCCCACAGTTAATACAATGCATCAATGATTAGTTAGTAAAGGTTTGTTAGTCAGATCACGTCCAGAGGCCTCTTTGCGTCAATATAACGAACATAACAGACCATTCGATAGACATTACCCTCTCGATTTTGTGATCTATCAATTGAACCTAATCCGTTTTAGCCTGTAAATACACGTCAGGTTTTTTCATCCGATAGTCTGATCTGATGATGTGTCAATCTAATCATCGACGCGACCACGCGTGGGCATGTAAAATACGCCCTCAAAACCCGCAACAAAAGTGAAAAATCGGTGACCCAGGCCTGGAGAGAAGGAGGAACAGAACGCGTCAAGGTCAGTGGCGTATTCCTGTTCGATCCTTGTTTATCCCGCAAAACTACAGTCCACTAGAAGAAATCCACCATATGTTTCAACCGCCATATTCAACCGCAATATTTTTCCGCACATTATTTTTGGTGCATTGAAGCCATTACTTTGTATGAACAGTCAATACACGTCCGATCCGGTGGCCGGATCGGACGTCCGAGTCGGAAACGGGCGCGAGGCGTTTCCGATTTTACTGCCGGTCCGATTGTCTGAAGGCGCGGTCTACATACTTTTAGTATGAGACAAAATAGACATCCGGTTACTCCTTCCGATTTTGCCAGTCAGGGTTCCCAACTTAGGGCTTTTAGCCCCAAATTTAGGGCGGAATTTTGCTTATTGGGATTTTTAGGGCCCAAAAAATCTAGCGCTGACACTGTGTGGACGCATCGTTGTGGTTCGAATAATGGGCGAAAATTATGAAAAAAAAAAAATAATAATAAAAAAAATAATAAAATAAAATAATTCATAATAATAAAATTATTTTTATTATGAATTATTTTGGATGTTTTAAATAGAAATGACTCTCAGTAAGTCTTGTCAAATTGATTGGATGAATCCAATAGCGACGTTTTTACTTCTTTCTCTTTCCTCTCTTTAAAATTTCTGTGGTGGTGTCGTGTGGTGCGGGTTGTTACGTTCCCTCAAATATGGTTGAGCGAAGCAATGGCTGGATCCTGCGTCCTGCGGTGCCACCAACGGGAATGGGTCTGCTTTTGCCTGCCTGTCTTAACATGCATTGGATTGTTTTGCATTTTTGAAACTTTATTGTGGAAACACTGTATACATAGCATAGTTTTGTTACCTATTGTAAAAAAAATTTTTTTTGAAAAGAGCGACCGCCGAGTTTATTGCTGGCTCTTCTCGGCAGGAACGGCATTTCGAACCAGTGGTAGATTCATTGACGATTCAAAAGTACTTGTAAAAGTTTATTTGAATAAAAAATATTTCTATTTCTATTAACTCGTCATCCATCTTCTTTTCTTCTGCTTTGCTCCAAACGCAAGCACTCGGGATGATAGCTCGGGAACGACTGAGTTCAGAAAAAGCCTGACGGAAAAATCGGATGTGTATCGAGTAAATACGATCCGGTTGCCTGATCAGACAATCGGAAACAAAATCGGACGTCTATTGCCAGGCTTATCGAACCGCGTAACGTTCCTATCAACATGTCAACAATAAACGAATAAAGGTCGAAAATGCAGTTCTTATCTTTAAAAGATAAGATAAGTATTGCAGCTTCGGTAAATATGATCGGTAAAATTGTGATCTGGTCTTTATGTATACTTGTAGAAATCTATAAATATTTAAAACGAAAAGGTGACTGACTTGTCTATCAACGCAAAGATCAAACTACGGGAGGTTTGCACAGACCCGTAGTGAAAAGGCGTACAAATAACTACTTTGAAGTAGGAATCCGCTAAGAAAGGATTTTTAAACATTTTAACCCTAAGTGGGTAAAATAGGGTTTAAAAATTCGAATTCAACGTGAACAAAGCCGCGGGCTAAAGCTTGTCTAACTTGTAGATACTCAAACCAAATCCATAATGCGCTGGTAGTTTAAAGCCCTAGTATGTGAACAAAGCTCTATAGAACAAAATAAAGAAAGTTTGTTGCATCACAAATATGAACAATTACGCACTATTGGAGATGCATTATACAGACTTGAACGGGAGTTACAATCGAAAAAACGAGTCAAGCCAGATCTTTAAGGCCAATGGACCCATCATAAATTTGGTGAACCGACCAGTAACAAATTAAGAAGCTACAAAGTAAAAGCACAAAACACAAGTACAGTAAGTAGTTTTTTTTTTATAATTTTAATCAAAAACAGACCTATAAATCATATAATAAATGTTAATGGAATTCCAAGAAGGTATCATGCTGATGACTCAAGGTGAAAGTCCTATTAACTAGAAGTTGTATTCTGTAAAAACAAACATTTATAAATCTGTGGATCGGGTAACAACTCAGAGTTCTTACAACAATAATACTTTCCGTGCAATGTTTTGAACATTTTATAGACAGAAATATACGAATTCCTTATGTAAGTTCATGTCAAAAGAAGTTGGTTAGTTGAATCATGAATCCTATTTCGTACTTTTCAATTACGGTCACATGAATTTACCAACGTACGTCAGGGGCTGTTCAATTGGCATGGTCTATTATTTTTGCAATTACCAGCAATTGCAGACGGCCGCACGGTAGCTAGCCTGCTTGTATAAGTTGTACACCAGACTGATATCACGTCGGTTTATTACTTACGTTCCTATAAAATAATAACATCTACAATGTAACCTACACTGTGATATATTGATCTTTGATCTCTGCTGATATTGAAAAAAAAAAAAAAGTTATATCCAAGATCGAACAACTGGCATGGATCTTTTTGTATGCATGATGCTGATGCATTAATATCATCGTAATTTTTGACAACTTTTTAATAGGAACAATAATATAGGTTTTTTAAGACTGAACTGAAACTCGAATATATATATATTTTTAAATAAAACTCTAGTAAAATTGCAAAATTCCATGCTTTGATCCAATAATAAAAAGGGAAATAAAAATAGAAGAAAAGAGTGATATAACACGGTGTGGTGTGCAACCGCATTTGTTTGGTAAAATCACTACCGCCGTAGAGCGCTATGTGGCGTGGCCTTTACATGTGAGGTTACAAATGGCAGTGATTGCAAAAATAATAGCGTTTGTGTCCGATCATAGAGCAATGACGCGCATCTGCCAATTTGTATGTCCGTTCTCTTGTGTTCCACGTGGTGTTTGGAGGATATGAATGAAGCACGAGGCGATAAAATCAACAGGAAAAATATCTAGAAACTCTACTTGGATTTGCAGACAGTTTAAAATCTTTTTCATAAGAAAGTATTTTGTAACTTGAACTTTCGAAAACTAGACTTTTATGAAATCCGCCATATATAAGCAGAAATTAAAGTAACGTGTTTGTTTTTGCAATGTCCATTAAATAATAACTTGAACTTCAAGACAGTGCCAAGGCAAAAATATGATACTTTTTATCCCGAAATATCTATCTATAAGGAGTTGCCAGAAGGGGACTTAGAGGTAAGATATCAGCATAGTAGATATATTTATAGTATTCCTTTTCAACATACAGCCTTAACTCTATAATAAATAAAATTAATCACTTTAATACCAAGAATAAAGGAATATAGGACATTATAAGAATTCTTAGAATTGATCTAGGAAACAGATAAATTAATCGACTAGTAAACACACACTTGGTTGCTGACAAAGTGAGCTAAGTAATGATAGCGCAATTACTACAGTTACTTCGACAAATAAAATAAACTAAAATTAGACAATACACAATGCACAAGCTTAATAAGGAAAAAGGGGTGAAGGGTTGTCCTAAATGCAGTATCAATTTAAAGACAACTATAAAAAGGTTATTTTTTAACTTATCAAATCTAAAACAACAAAAGCGAACCTATTTTTTCCTCAATCATTAAACCTGGAAGCTAAGCTATTATAAAGTCGTTAAAAGTTAATTAATCTAAATGAGTATAGGTACTGGCACAATTTCCAAGCGTCTAACATACACTTAGGTCTTACTACGTTTAACTGGCTCGGCACGTTCCTATTATATTATTATGGACCTACGAGATCAGTAATGAGAAGATCCGTAGAAGAACTAGGGTTACTAGTTAGCTTAAGGAGTAGTAAAGCTATTGGCAATTGGTATGGTCACATAACTCAGAAGACCAAAAGTATTGAGATCCCATAAACACAGAAACTCTCAATGCTGTTAAATAACTACTCAGTATATGAAAGTGAATAATGGAATTCCTATAATAGTCAGCCTCTAAGTAAAAGTTGAGATGACAAAGTAGAGTTAGTATAAAGTAGTAGTGAGCCAACCTGTGGTTCGTCTACACGCAGAATGTACACTGTTCTTATGACAAGTTAAGACAGAGAGTCCTGACTTGTCATATTAAGAGGCATAAGTTCATTTACATTAAATAAATCTTTTTGAGTTTGAACTTTGAATTTGAAGGAGTGAATTTTGCGATTCAAAGAGTTCAGTTTTAATGGTTTTGTCGGATATTAGAAAACATCACAATCGCAAAGAACGAGAGAGGTTACAGGCAAAGCAATGCAAATTCCTTAAGGAGGTCGCTGTGGCTGAGGACAAAGAAGACGATAATCTTTCGATTCGTGTAATTAATGCATTGAATATACCTATTAACACCACATGACGTTGACTGTTCATTTTTAACGCTGCTAAATTAATCAAAGGACGTAGATAAAAACTTTTACTCACAAAAACTGCCGTTCACGTCAACCAACATTATCAATTATGTAAACGCGTTGCATATATGGAAGTTACAGTTTGTAGAAGATAACATAATAGCCAGTCGCGTTATCACCGCCGGTTTACGTACCTCGTGCTGTTAAGAAGTGAGGTTATCATCGATGTACTGTGGCTATGTTATAGAAATATCCACTAATACACGAGCTCTTTAAGGCTGATTAAGTTATCAACGCAAACACAGACGAGCGGACTGAACTGACAAACAATTTTCCTCACATAACGCTGTTATTGTCTAGTTGTGTCTGGAACTAAAACTGTGCCTTCGACTAATTGAAGCAGGGTATGTCATTTTAGTTAGAAGCGAAGAATCACAAGGCTGCAAGTTGAATTACCTCACGTGGTTTTATCAGCTGATAATCGTTAGGCGTCTGGCGTTCTTCCAGCCGCTGCTTGTAATATCATAAATATGTTGAAAATTTTGATGAAACAGCTATCACGCGATCTCGGGTTATGCGAGTTATGCCAAATATTTTATATGATCGTACGACAAACATACTGGCGCTTTAGTTGCAGATAGACATAGTTCCTATAGTAATTAGTCACCATTAATTATCATCAAATCACGATCAAAGTATAAACTTTAACAGGATCGATAAATATTCATTTGTCAATCTAAGAGAACTAATTAAACTGATTGCAATTGGAGATCTAATAAGGAAAAATCACAAAACAAGTTTGGTTAGGCAACAAAAATCTACAACAAATACGTCCATGTTTGATTTGCTTGTCTGTTACCTAATTAGAAATTAGGATTTTGTACAAATGTGTACTGTTATAAGCAGTTTAACATAATATGACATAATTTAATGGACTTACGATTAATTGTTTACGATCCCTGTGTTTTAGATTTTAAATTGATTCTGCTGTGGCATTGTCTAAAAATAATGCTAAAGTTTAACGATCGCAAGCACTTCTGAATGGCTTAAGTTGTGGTGTTCTTGCCGCATCAATGCTGTCTATCTACCGCTGCATCAATCATAACCCATAACGAGAGATTAACAGCCGATCAGAGGTGATGCCACAGCAGATCTGTTACAGTTCATTCGTGGTATAAGAATTAGATACTTCCTAATTACATGAGTTCAGTTCATTATCACGAAGGCAACAGAAGCACATACCTATAATTTTATTATTACCTAAAAAGTGAGTCAACCGTATAAGTTCATTGATTTCATGCTCGTTTGAAAAAGGAACTGAAATGAAAATAAAACCCAAACTACGACTAAAATCTTTCAACAGCGAGCCTAAACTCAGTTCAAATTCAAGACAGGGTTATAACAAAACAGAGTTAATCAAGGTCTCCATTTCGGAAGGAAGTACCAAGTAGGTGTGATGTAGGAGTAACTGATGTTCGGGACTAAAGGAGGTGGGTTGATAAGGCAACAAAATCCGCCCCTCATACACTCGAAAAAAAAAGTTCCAGATTTCGACAAATTGTAAATGTATTTAGATACTTGAAGATATAAACTTTATTTTAATATAAAGTTTAGGTGATAAAAAAAATAGTAAGTTACAGAAAATATTACCCAAAAAGAGAGTGTTTCTTTTACTTTTCTTACATTTTCATCCATTTTAGTCGTTTTTTAAGCTTTGATTTAATATTTTAGAATGAGGCGCTCCATGAACCATGGTAAACGTAACTGATAATGATGCTCCTTTTTATTAGCTTTTATATGAGTATTAATTTATTTTGGTTCATGGAGCGCCTAATTCTAAAATATTAAATCCAAGCTTAAAAAACGACTAAAATGTATGAAAATGTAAGAAAAGTAAAAGAAACACTCTCTTTTTGGGCAATATTTTCTGTAACTTACTATTTTTTTTATCACCTAAACTTTATATTAAAATAAAGTTTATATCTTCAAGTATATAAATACATTTACAATTTGTCGGAATCTGGAACTTTTTTTTTCGAGTGTATGAGGGGCGGATTTTGGGCCTTATCAACCCACCTCCTTTAAGATTTTTAAAAATATCAAGGAAACTCCTTGAAATTCCGGAAATAGATTTTCTACGTCTATTTTCTAGGCTTTTTTCATGATTGGTTCACCACTTCAGGCGTGAATTTAAAATATTGTAATATTATTTTATTGTATAGATTCAGTCGCAAAGGTAATATCGTACCCTTATTGCAAAAACCGATTATCTGCATTTTTGTACCAAAATTAGGTTAAATATATCAATCGACTCCTCAACTCACGGCGAAGCTGTAGGTCAAACCCATTATCTGCTACGACGCTTTTTTACGGAGATAGCTAGAGTTAAAAGCAACTACCTACAGGTATGATTTAATTACCTTCTTAAAAAAAGAACTAAACTCATTTAAATAATTTAGATTTATAAATCTATACCACAAAAACAATGTATTGTATTATAATACTTTTCAGATGTAGTTGCTTGATTTATCATTATGTCAATATTATTCTGTTAATACATGTTAACCTGCGTTAACAGGTTTCAGCTTTTATTAATATACTAGAAATTGCTGATGTATCTAAAAAGAAAAACGAACTAAACAACATTAGTTGCTTTTTGCAGAATAATGAACTCAATATTTTGTTAAAATTATTTCAGGTAAAAGAACTTAAGTTCACTTTTACTGTATAACTGGGCTACGAGGGTTTTTGAACATCTTCACAAATCAAAAGTTTTTTGATTTGTTAAGCTCACAATATAACTCTATCTTTAAGGTGATAGAGAAAAGACTGTCTAAAGATCTTAAGTTTAGTAACTGGCCAACTGCCGGAATCTATAAAAGTAGAAATAAGCTGCTTGACTTATATGCAGAAAAAAATATAATTATTCCCCCGCGTTTATTGAATATGTAAGAAACTATTCTAAATTGTTTGAAAATGTGTGCGTACAAGCAAAGTCACTTCACATAAAACAAAAAATTGCCAATTCTGATAATAAAATTAAAACAGCATGGGACATCATCGGCGATGAAATGAGTAAACATAAGGTACATAATAATAATAAATTGGAGCTTAAAAGTGATAATCATGTAATTAACTCCGATACAGTAATTGTAAATACATTTGAGAACTTTTTCAAAAATATTCCAATTACTACAACCAGTTCTCTGAATTCCTCGCCAGCAGAAGTCTATCGTCTTCTAAGGAGCAATGTCTCTGAGTGCAATAAGTTATTTAGGTTTGAACACGTTACCCCATATGACATAGTCAAAACATTTAAATCTTTACAAAATAAGAAAACAGCAGATCTATGGGGGATATCAGTTAAAATAATTCATAACATAATTGATATTATTGCGCCATATCTTGCTTTAATTTTTAATAAATCAGTAGATTCTGGATCTTTTCCAGACCTTATGAAATGTAGTAAGCTAATACCGCTTTTTAAATCGGGAAGCAAAAGTGACCCGAATAACTACAGGCCAATTTCAATTTTGCCAACTCTCAGCAAGATATTCGGAAAAATAATGCTCAACCAACTGCTTTTACACTTTAATTTAAATAAAATCCTACACACTGAGCAGTATGGTTTTACAAAGGGTCGATCAACAACCGATGCAGCCGCAAGGCTGTTACAACACATATTCGATGCATGGGAGAACTCACAGAGTGCCATTGGTATTTTCTGTGATTTGTCGTCAAAGGCATTCGAATGCGTTGATCACGAGACACTTTTGCTTAAACTGAGCCACTATGGCATTAAAGATTTTGCACTTAGTCTCATTGCGTCTTATCTCAGTGAACGAGTCCAAAGAGTATGTGTCAATGATGTAAAATCATCCGGATCAGCCTCAGTAATGGGTGTACCCCAGGGTTCTATTCTAGGTCCATTCATGTTTTTGGTCTACATAAATGATTTACCACATTTTGTCCACAATACTTGCGATATTGTACTATTTGCTGATGATACGTCTTTGAATTTTAAAGTCGATAGGATAAAAGTCAATTTTGACGATGTAAATAATGCATTATCTCAAGTTTCTGAATGGTTTACGGCAAATAATCTACTTTTAAATACTAAAAAAACAAAGTGTGTTGAGTTTTTATTACCTAACCCGAGAACTGTCAGTAAAAATTTAAAGATAAATAATGAACCTTTGAAAACTGAGGACTCCAAAGTGTTCTTGGGATTAACCCTGGATTCAAAGCTACAATGGGGCACCCATATAGCAACGCTTGCGGGCAAACTTAGCTCTGCTGTATATGTTATCTTTACATAGTATAAAACAAAATCGATTCCCGCTGTCTGGCCCTCTTTATGTACGCGTAGATCTTTTAAACTACGCAACGGATTTTAATTCAGTTTTCATCAGTAGATAGAGGGATTCGAGAGGAAAGTTTACAGTTATAGTGTTTCCCTAAATTCCTACGGGAACGGGACAAATGTAGGTGAAACCGCAAGGCACAGCTAGTTATTCTAATATAATAAAACGAAATAGTTTTTTTATTTAAATGAGCTAATCTCTAGAACGGCTGGACCGATTTCAACGAAACTTTCTTTTAAAGATAGCTGAGATTATAAGAAATAATGTAGGCTTGCCCATTTCCCACGGGAACGGGAACTCCTCGGGTAAAACCATAGGGCGCTGCAGTTAGTACGTACAAAGTTAAATGAAATCTACTTTACCTTCAGCCAAAAGCGACTAAAGATATTTATTTTACACCTGTACTGGCTAAAGTTGAACTAAAACGATTTTTGTCTTGATGATTATTACTATTCAAAACAAGTGATTAAATAAAAAATGCCATTAGAGCTACCAGAACGGTAAATTTGAAAATTTGGTAGTTTTTCTACATTCAGGAAAAACTAACTAAGTGAGCTCCTTACCGGTTATTTTCTTCTTTTTGTTGAAAAAGTAGTAAGTTTTTTTCAATTATTAACCTACTTAACATTTCTTGAATAGTTTCTTGTTTATAAAAATTATTATTGTTTAAAAATGGGCATCATTATAACTAATTTTTAAGTCGTTAAAGTTTCAAATGCTTATAACTCAAAAACTTTTCGCTCAAATTTTGGTGCAGATAATCGGTTTTTGCAATAAGGGTACGATATTATAGGTTATCCAATCTGAATGCATGAATTATTTGCATGATACAACTTATCTTTTGATGTCTTATATTTTCTTTAATATTATACAATATTACATTTCCTCCATTGTAGATCCTGCGTCGATAAGATAAATAAGTATTAACAGTTAGAATATTCTTTATCTTATTGGTGTGAAATTATGAATGAAAGAGTCGCTCAAATTAAATTAGGTCACTGAAGTTTTACATTTTTGTCTTTCGTTCACTATAATAACTCAAGAAAGGCGATGAGCTTAAAATTTTTGAGTACATATTAATTTTTTACCGACCTACGGAGCAGCATTATCCTTATTCATTATTAATTACAGTTTAATATTAAGGAAGGACTATAGGAAGACTTCACAGAACATTAAGAAGAATGTTAAAATCAAGAACTAACTGTTTATAAAGCCGGTAAGCGAAAACGATCAGCCAAAGGGGAATTGAGATTAATTTTCGCATGATAAAACGCTGCAAAGTTCATAATTAATATCTTAAAGATTACCTTTGAACCCAGAAACAACACGTATCTAATTAAAATAATAAGCCTCTGAATTAAGTAAAATGATGATCAATGTTTATTATACTAAGTATTACTATTAAAGGCGAAGTTACAAAAAAACTTAAGTGTTATTATTACAAAATTATTACAAACATACACATACACATGAAAATTGATGTATAATACAAAATAAAAAAAGGAACAATTGGTATAGGAATCTTTACTAATTATTCCTAAGAAGG
Organism: Hipparchia sbordonii; assembly: GCA_038048805.1. Classification (NCBI taxonomy): domain Eukaryota; kingdom Metazoa; phylum Arthropoda; class Insecta; order Lepidoptera; family Nymphalidae; genus Hipparchia; species Hipparchia sbordonii. Next base: position 4,037,728 of record CM076111.1, on the reverse strand, counting down.
AGGGGCCTTTTGGACGTATAAACGCAGGAATTGGAAAATGAAGAGGGAACAGAAGTGAAAGCAGAAACGAAATAAGGACAAGAAAGCTGAAACAGAAAAGGAAACAAAATTTGAAGCGGCACCAGAAACAGAAGGGAAACTTAAACGAAGGAAAATTGGAGTACAAACAGAAGACCAAGTGTTAGCGATATATTGAGATAGTAAAGATTAATGTAGGTATTGAAGGTGGTTTGATAAAATTAGTAGTAGGTAGTTTGACTTTGTTGACGACGTAGGCGCCGGTCTGGTGCCGCGCCGTTAGTATAAATACAGCGCTTTAGACGTTATTAATTCAGTCTCTTCCAGAGACTCATACGGCTATTGGATGCTCCCGCATCTAGGTCGTTGTATTTGATTGACGGGTGGTGATAGCAATCACGCCCTAATCGAATAAATATTACCCGTAGGTTTAGATGAGTGTAATTAATTAAATACCTACTTAGATATGTTTGATAGGTACCCTCACGTACAGATGGTGGTTTGTCTGACGTGTTGTGGTTAAATAAGTTAGATGTGAGGACAGGGGCCGTTATAGGGGCGGTTGGAGACGGCTTTAGGTAGGGTTTCAGTGTTTTTTTTTGTGAGTTGATATCAGAAGTGGGATGAACACGTTCACAGTTCAATTATTATTGCCCACATTAAGTTTTTGTCAGTTTAAAATCAGTCAAATTAAAACGTAATAAATTGCTTATTTGGATCGTTAGATAAAGTCAGGTTAGACCGAGCAGGGATAAGAAAGAGGGTTGATGGGGAATATTGGACATTAACATCTTATGTTGCATAGTTTAAATTTTGAATAAATGAATTTGAATGAAGAATGTCACATTGGATTGCGAGCGCCTGAGCTTAAGAACGAACTTGGAACACTTAAGTGAGCGAAATGTTCTTTAAGTGCAAGTGGTTTTCAATAATGACACATCTGTCTCCTAAGTTTGGCGAGTTCCCTTAGGTGGGATGGTCATGTTGAATGAGCTCCAGGGTCGCATGATGGACATTCTTCACCAACTTGGTACAGTTAAGGAGGGGTAATGTTAAGAAGTGCAAGTGGCTAGTTCCCTTGAGTGGTATGGTCATGTTCATTGAGCTTCAAGGTTGCATGATGTAATATTCCGATGAGTGTAGAATGATTGATGAGACTCGTGGGGTGCCCGGGGCGGTCACCATGTAGGATGGCCGTGTTAGCGATATATTGAGATAGTAAAGATTAATGTAGGTATTGAAGGTGGTTTGATAAAATTAGTAGTAGGTAGTTTGACTTTGTTGACGACGTAGGCGCCGGTCTGGTGCCGCGCCGTTAGTATAAATACAGCGCTTTAGACGTTATTAATTCAGTCTCTTCCAGAGACTCATACGGCTATTGGATGCTCCCGCGTCTAGGTCGTTGTATTTGATTGACGGGTGGTGATAGCAATCACGCCCTAATCGAATAAATATTACCCGTAGGTTTAGATGAGTGTAATTAATTAAATACCTACTTAGATATGTTTGATAGGTACCCTCACGTACAGATGGTGGTTTGTCTGACGTGTTGTGGTTAAATAAGTTAGATGTGAGGACAGGGGCCGTTATAGGGGCGGTTGGAGACGGCTTTAGGTAGGGTTTCAGTGTTTTTTTTTGTGAGTTGATACAAGGCAACGAACTTAGAAACGGAAGTTAATATGCCAATGGAAACGGAAATTCAAACGGAAACCCTAATGAAAGCTGAAAGGGAAAGCTAATGGAGATGGCAACGGAAATATTTTTTGTACCAAGCCGCAAGTAAAACCGCAGGCAGACGAGCAGACAGACAAACTTAGCGAAACTATAAGAATTCCTTAATGAATTTAGACTTACATAAAGTCTTCTAGATCAACCACATTAGTGTATTGACATGCCTGACCATCGACGTTGTAACACATGCTGTTATAATCCCATTCTGGTCTTTGATGGCAGGGTAGATTGGTCTGAAACTCCGGTACTGGTTGAGTAAACACCACATGTTGTTGTTGTTCTGGTGTTTGGTGGCAACGTAGATTAGTTTGAAAATCGTGCACTGGCTGTGTATAAGTTACATTTTGTTGATAGTACTGTTGTTGAGGTATATCCTGAACATAATTAGTTCTATTATAGCACTGCACTGACAAATCACTGTAGCCATTGTAAACATCGCCATTACACAAATTGTTCACTGGCTGCCTAGACCACTGACTGGTCATAGGACACTGCAGATTCCATCCTGTTTCTTCGAAATTACCGACCACAGGACATCTCTGCGTGAGAGGTTCGCCGTTTACGAACATATTTGTTTGAGTTAGACATAAATGATCTATTAAAACAGACCATCGGGCTATATAATCATCGAGCGACTGATAGCAACCAAGATGTGCTTATCTTGCCCGTTATAGCTGACATGGTAGCAAAATTGATACCTAACTACTCTTGCTAGATAACGCGGCGCTTGCTGGATTAATTTCAAACCTGCCTGTCGAATGAAAATGATATGAAGTTTCGCACATAATTTAGTAGATACATTGTGTATGTTTGTACCGATGAAGCATTTAATACCATAAACATTAAATGATTCCCGTTAAATTCAGTGAAAATGTCCAACTAAATCACAAAACCTACGCCCATGCACCTTATATTTCCTGTTCGATTTGAGCATAATAACGATGTACCGCATAAGACTTCCTTGTGAAATTTCTGGGTTTATTAATTCGTTTACATGGTTCAGGATGCATGCTTCATCGTATACATTAACTTAGGTTTTTTTTAAAATTAAATGGGTACAAAACATGCTTCTAACAATAATCACCTTTTACAGCCCAGTATTTAAATACAATAAGCCTTTTGATTAAAAAATGCACTGTGTTTCCCATTTCGGAAACCCGATGATATCATTTTTCAAGTGTATATTATTTTACATGTTGTTTTGATAATGCGAAGCTACACGCTAACCTAAATTGAATAAATATGATAATCTGATATTGGCACCACAAACGCTCTACTACTCGTAATACTCATTATTGAGGGTCGTGACTTCAGATAAGTACTTTTATGTGTAGGTACGAAAGTTACGCGACGTGATAGCAAGAGCAATGAGGATCTTCTTAGTCTAACTCTAAATTATTCAAGAAATCTCTTTTCTTCCACTCTATTAGGTACATGAAGCTACATCTTAAAAAGGTCTTTCCTTTTACTTTGCCGTCATAAGTCTACATCAGCATGTAATGTTCCCTCTCAGTACCAATATAGCTTGTGACAATAAATTGTTGATAGATAGTTACGCAAACAAAGTCGCAGGTTAACATTAGAGCATTAAAAAAGTGTTGTCTTTGCCAAGTGCCGACAAAGTCACATTGTTGAATATTCTCTTAATAATAGAGGTCAAAATTTTTTTGCTTATCTCGGGACATATTGGCATTATCTGCGATTGATATCAAGTTACATATCACCTATCACAATAATTGCTGATAAGGATCAATATATATTTATGTATATGTTACTGCAGTCAGTCTGATACTGAAATCTAGAGACCGCACTCTCACTCAGCTCAGACTCAGAACAGAGTTAAAACGAGACAGATTTATGTCAGAGCATATTTGTGTCTCGTTTTAATCTCTATCTTGAGTCTGAGCTGAGTCAGAGCACGCTCTATAGATCTCAGCATGAGATATATGAAGCATAAATTAAGGGCCTATTAAAACTCGCCAAGTAAACGTATAGACTAACGAATTATAACATTTTGACAGTTTTTTATTGGCAATTCGTCAGAAACTCAAAATTCATCAATTAAATTTTACTAGGGGATGCGTGGTGAAATAGGATGGCCTTAATTGATTTTTGGAAACATTGCATAGAACGTTTAACTTTGAAGTAGCTATCTAAAATGCATAATTCTTCATGCGCAGTCACTTTCTTATCACATCGTTTAGTACTCAGTTAACCTAATTTCCTTTTTAACTACGTCAACGGCTTACTCTAATATGGATACTGGTAACTGTGAGAACACCATAGCATTCTACTTTAACAACATAAGGACAAGACTCATAGGTTTAGTATGAGATTTTACAGCTCGATAACGATGGTAGATGGCACTTGAAGTCAAAACAATATAGCGTCAAAGTAAAATCCCTTTTTTACCGATTTCCAAAAAAGGAGGAGGTTCTCAATTCGTCGGAATCTTTTTATTTTGATTTTTTATGTATGTTCCCCGATTACTGGAAGACGCATGGACCGATTTGGCAAATTCTTTTTTTGTTTGAAAGGGTATACTTCCCAGGTGGCCCCATTGTCATCAGGTCAGGATCTGATGATAGGATCCTGGAGAAATCGAGGGAACTCCTATATTCTTCGTAGTGGCATTTGAAATCGGTTTTGTAAAAAGAATTTTACGTTTATATTATTATAGAGCTCAAGTTCATATTCTAGTTCACATTCTACAGCCAGCCCACAAAGCGGAAGCTTTGAGAATTGAGACATAGCACAAATTAGACTTTAAATTAATTAATTTTAGGTACAATTTATTCTGCCATTATGTCTTGATGACTGTCGTCTATATGCGTAGGCGAGATGTGCAAATCCGTACTAAGGTTACAGAATAGTTTAAAAAAAGATAATGGTCTGGTGTGTACGTCAAGAACTAGTAGCACTCGTATGGATACTAGTAATACCAAAGTTGGAATCTAAAGAGCACTTTGCTTATCTGTATTATAATATTAATGTAGGTCTTTTCAATATTATGGCTCATACAGCTGAATATGTAATCGTATCTTAGCAACAAGTAAAAGCTTACCAAACACTCAGTGGATGTTCGCTTGATATTTTTGTTTTCTTTACTTGTGGTTACGTCGTGTACATGCACATTGCGTAAGTGTGCGTGCCTGTCAGGAGCCTATAATAGGTTAGCCGCCTAGCAGTCAGTCGCGAGCAAGCTCTCGTTTACCTTTATACAGATACAACACACACACACAACCATGAGCCACGCGCCCTCGTCAATTGAAAGAACTATACAAGTATAAAATAACATTGAAATTAGTAGCAGCTAACATGTATAGCTCAATTACCAGGTAGTACTATAGTTTCCATTCCATTTCGTAACAATGCAGCATCTACCTACCGGGGATTACAGTTGAATGCAATTTGTATCCTACTGAAGTATGGAATGAGATATGATATGAGATATCATACGATGCGATTGTTGCATCCATCTCACAATTTAAATTAACTCTCTCAAGGATCTCTCTATATTCAAATACGTCTCAGGTACCTATTTGTCCACAGGAATGTCCATTGTCCAGGCCTTATTTCGTATAATTTATTAACAGATCATAATATTTTAAGTTAATATTCTTGTACATAAATGTAACTTTTTTTCATTACTTTTTACTATTTCGGTGCTTTTATTTGATAAAGTAGGGTCCGATGATATTTTTTAACGCGGATATAGTATGTATAATCATGATATTTATGCCTAGATTATCTGTCGTTTTTTTTAATTTTCTACCTAATCTCAGTAGTCGTTTATCCAGTAGCTATTTTTTAACGTAACAAGTTAAAAAATAGCTTCTCTTCAAAAATGCTACAAACTTATTCCATTCCATTATTGGTAACCATCGTTGCCCAGTTTTTAAAATCTTATCCAGTTTTTAAGATGTTATGAAACTTATAATCCCGAATGAATATCCGATCTTTTGATATTTTATTATTATAGATTTTTAAAGTACCTTTGTAATATATGTGTATTGTATCTTATTCTCACAATCGAGGGCTGTTGGACAAAATCTCTTCCTTATAGATAAGCTGTCCTTGTGTACCTCCATTATTATGTATGTGATTTAATTTCAAGTTTCTGGTATGAAATAAATAACAAAATATTTTTTTAACTATGATACTGACATTGTTTTAAGATCGCTGTAACGATACCAAGGATATCGTGTTGTTATAATGCCTTGAGATGTGTTTCTTTGAAATGTGATTATATCGTGTATCGACTTTAGGGTCAAAGTTTATAAAAACTCGTTGACTGGCATTAATAAGGTCACTTATACTTAGTAAGTCAGGCGTTGCTATCTATACTATTACTAGTAGGGCGCGTGGGTGCGCGGCTCGCTAAAGCGAACCGCGTGTTTTCTGTTCACTAAGTAGATCTTCGGGTCTTGATCATCTTTTTCCAAGAAACCACTCTTCCATCTTTTATAGTCTCCGAGATATACACCGACGACATTTGTATGGCCGCCATCTTGAAACTGCCATTTTGGTATTTTTTTTCAGCTCACTGCCAATTGGATGAGGTTTTGAGTGATTTTTGTTTGGGCACCCTCAACCTATCTTCAATACCCTGACCGTGCTCCTCACTCCTCTCCGAAATCCTCAATCATCAGCTCCCTCCATATTTTTCATCCAAATGAATTTTTGTCCTCTATACGAAACCATTAGCGGAAAGGAACGTATCAAAGTCTTGCATACACTTTATATGAAAAAAAAATCCGCCATCTTGAATTTTTTTCTATTCGTCACGTAGACCATCGGGTCTTGATCATCTTTTTCCAAGAAACCACTCTTCCTTCTTTCATAGTCTCCGAGATAGACACCGACGAAATTTGTATGGCCGCCATCTTGAATCCGCCATTTTGGATTTTTTTAGCTCTCTGCCAATTGGATGAGGTTTCGAGTGACTTTTGTTTGAATACCCTCCACTTATCTTGGATATCCTGGCCGTGCTTCTCACCCGTCTCCGAAATCCTCAGCCATCAGCTCTCTCCATATTTTTGCTTTGAATTAATTTTTGTCCTCTATACGAAACCATCAGAAATTTTGAAAAGGAACCGTATAAAGTCTTGCATATATTTTGTATGGAAAAAATTTAATTCCGCCATCTTGAATTTTTTTTCTATTCATCAAGTAGACCTTCGGGTCCTCACCATCTTTTTCCAAGAAACCACTCTTCCATCTCTAATAGTCTCCGAGATAGACACCGACGAAATTTGTATGGCCGCCATCTTGAATCCGCCATTTTGGAGTTTTTTTTCAGCTCTTTGCTAATTGGATGAGGTTTCGAATGACATTTGGTTGAACACCCCCCACCTATCTTCGATACCCTGGCCGGTGCTCCTCACCCGTCTCCGAAATCCTCAATCATCAGCTCTCTCCATATTTTTCCTCCGAATGAATTTTTGTCCTCTATACGAAACCATGGATGAAAAAAATTTTTTTCATACAAAATTTTACAGGAGAGGTGATCAATGAGTGAGTGAGTGAATCAGCACGAGTAGCTATATATATATTAATAATAAAGAGAGAGCGCGAATTTTGTGAGTTTGTATGTATGTCCAGAGCAAACTTTGGTACCAACGCACCTATTACAATAATTCTTTTACCATTTCAAAGGTACATTATTCCAGATGGTTATAGGCTATAATTATGTTAATAAATGTATTATGGCTAGATATTATGTGCAAATTTGTTAAAGAAGTCGGAAATTTTTTTGACTCTTAAACGTTTTCAAGGCGTGCGCTGGGTCATATACTGTTATTGGATGAAAATGATGTATGGGTGAATTGTTCCTCTTAAAAAGTTCTAAATAAAAGTCCGCGATAGCATATGTCTATATTCTAAGGATAACTTACAGTAACCATTTCTATCTTTCAAATTTTGATTAAAAATAATGAATTATTTTCGAAGCTTCTTTAACCGATGTTATGTCAATTTATATCTACATAAATATGTTTATTATCGTAAGTATTTAATTTAGAACATATTTGCCCTTTACACTATACAATTTAAATAAACATCTTAGGAGTTATCGGAAAATTAATATTTCCGCGCGACAAAATAATAAAATGGGGCCGGCTGGCGCGGCGGGGTACGGTGGTGGGTATCGGTGCGGGATATTCGTGTGGTTCCTGAGGTGATCTTATTGACAATCGTCTCCTATAAGAAGCTCTCAAGAACAAATATTTAATTTTCAACCCGGACGAAGTCGGCGCGGGTTTTAGTATTCTAGTTATATATAAATACGTATACACGAATCTATCTTCATTCTTCTCCATCTTAATTAAGTCTCATCTCAGTCGTAGAGAAAATTTCATATTATCCTCTCTCCTCCAAATAAGCGAAAAGCTTGTGCTAAACGTGGGCATGACAAATGTGGAATGGGTGAGATTCCAACCTGCGACCTCTCAGTTTTCAGTCCGCACCTTTAACCGTTGGGCTATTGAGGCTTAGGATTTAATACTGCTTTAGGCGTTATTGAGTATGCGCTTTTATAACTTGATTCCGAAAGAAGAGATAGATTTACCATTACACAAATTTAAACAGTGTGTAAAGAAACATATAATAAGTAAAGTGAACAGTGCTTGGAAGAAATCAGTTTTGCTTCAGCAGTCCACGGGATAGAAAAGCTACTAAATGTAACATTTTGTTTTAAAAAGAGCAACTGCTGAGTTTCTTGCCGGCTCTTCTCAGCAGAATCAGGTTTCCGAACCGGTGGTAGATTCTCGACGTGTCATAAGTGCCACAAGCTGGCCTACATGAAATAAATGATTTTGAATTTGAATTTGCATTGGTATGTAAAACCCTGTTACCTATAACTAGGCGATCTCGCGGTTAATCATATTTCACTTGTTTTACAATTAATTAGTATTTACACAAATATTTAAGTTATTGTCAAACAATATTAACATTTGTAACAATTTAGAACCAGTTCAACACAACACGCGTTCGTATGTTCCAATTCGGCGTGAACATCGTCGGCCTTTATAGTTCAACGAACTCTTTTGAATATTCTGGAACTTCACCATATATTAAGTAGATATCGTCACTACAACTATTTCATGAAGAATATTCAAAACTTTGTGGCCAATAATGAACCACAAAATTATAATATACATTTCATCATAGCTTTTGTGTCCGTTACAATACGAATCTTGTTACTTGTTGATTAATCACGAACGAAATTGGGGAAGGAGTTAGTTTGCATCCTGAGGAAGAGGACTGTAGTTTTTACGTCAAAACATTTAGGAAATTTTAATTAATTTATCTCGATACTTTCAGAATTAAATTAATATTGAAACCAAAACAACTCTTTCGTCCTAATATCGACGGGAAGATCATTTCCAGCAGGTAATTACTTAACAAGAGATCAATCATAAATTCATAACAAAGGAGGGACGGCGTACTGCTCTTATACCTAGATCTTCTCGAGGTCATTGAACCATTGTATTTTAGTAATTCACCTCGATTGGAGCAGTGATCGGAGGGTCGCGAGTTCGATCTCGGGCACGCATTTTTCAGAGGTATGTGCGTTTAAGCAATTAAATATCGCATGCTGTGGTAAACGAGCCTGCACGGTGCGTGAAGTCTGCCAATTTGCATTGTGCCAGCATGTTGGCCTATGAATTTCACCGAGAAGAGACCAGTAGCCTAATCACGAACTTTTTTAACTTTCGAATAGTAAAGGTGAAGTTAACGTCAAAACGCAGTTTTGTATGAAAACGCACGTAACGCGCTAAAATCGCTAGCACGAAGCAACTGCAACTACGTAAAGTTAAACTTGACGCAGCTGTGACGTCACTCTCCGGTTTCGTCACGTTTTTCTCGAAGAAATTCAAAAATCGGTAGCACAAACCTTTTTTTGACGTTTGGTTTCGAGAATTACGAAAGCTGGCTATCGAGAATTACCGAATTATAGCTCACTGAACTTTTTGAAGTGAGTGAACTTACGTCGTCATCAAATGTGTTGTTTTTGCGGATTTTTCTTACTAAAAACGTTTTAAAATAATGTTGAGTGTGTCTAGGAATCACTTCAAAAATGATTCAAGACTATAAGACGAACAATAAATAATGAAAGAATATAAATGTCTACACGTAATAGTCTAGGCAAGACGGATATTCAATTCATCGACGTCTGCGACTTAAAACTAAAAGTTTTGATCCAGTCAAAGAATAAGTGTAGGATTGCAACAAAGCAAGTAAGTACCTAATAAACAAAATAATATTATTAATAATATTATAACTTCATACGTGTTAGCATTTTAGTACCTAAACCTATAACATTTAATATCATTAATATATCATCTTAAATAGTCAATGCTTATGTAAAGATATATTATATTTAATATCATTTTCAATACACACAAGTTTTAACAAAAATAAGAAAATAAACTCAAATCAAATTTGCCGCGTAAAATTTGCCGCGTTTGATTTTTATGTAGGATCAATGGGCAAATAAATGGGCGAATGGCAATGACAATTGACAATTGATATTAAAAACATATTAGCGTAAACAAGTGTTGAGTAAATAAAATTATGTGTTGTTAAAACTTAGATTTACAGTTTATTTAGGACAAAAGTGTTTCGGAGTGCTAAGATACAAAAAAGAGTTGTTGCATTGCAGCCTTAAAACTTGCTCAAAGAATGATACCTAATATCTAAGGAATTAGTTATTTCGAGTGTTTTTCTCTATGAGGATATTATGAGGTTTTTTTCTATGTTGAATAAACATAGCACCTTTGTAATTTCATCATGAAATTAAGTAGGTACCTACATCAATCAGTGAACAATATAATATGTGTACCTACATTGCCATTTTGAGGTTAGAAGTTAGATGCATTGCAAGTGTTAAGTCTTAGTATACCTACCAAGTTTATTGAGCATAACTATTACTATTGATTCCATATTGCCCCCTAAACAGACTAATAACTATTTCCATTCAAACTATACTATACTTTAATTGAACAATTGAATACTTAAGTTTTTAAAAACTTGACTGGACATACTTAAAATACTTACCTAATTTACATTTTAATATTTCAGATGGAGAAAGGTTTTGTAAACTTCAATAAATACAAAATGGACTTTCAACAAAAGACCACAAAAATAACAATAGACCATATTCAAGAATGTGATAAGCACAACTAACCAACTAACTAGTCTCAATCAAGAAGCAGAAAGTTATTATTTCATGGCCCATAGGTATGTACATAAAATTCCTGGAAGATTGTTTTTGAATCATCGTAGGTGTTCATTATCTTCATCAAACAAATCACAATGTATTCACTGTGTATATAGGCCTCTTTTGGGTAGCACCAATGTTGCTTAATAGTTACTAATTATGTATTGTATAAATTTCATTTCATATACCTAATATAAATTCTATTTATTCAAATTCTTTTTTTTAATAAATTACTTAAATTACTACTTCCATGTCATTTTGATTTGGTTCAGTGGTTAAGTTCAATTAGATGTTAGTTAGGTGTAAAAGGGTCACAGGGAGAGTTATTTTCATATTTATAATACCTATTACTGAAAAAATATTTTATTTTCAGATTGACCATGATGCATCATGAGTTACATATACAATACATCACAAAAGCCATCCCGGCTTGATAGCAGGCTGAATTTCAAATTTATGAAGACCCGGCAAGGAATTCAATTGAATCAAATCATTGCTAATTTAATATTTTATATTAGGAAGTTTCATATCATGTTGAAGTAGCTTTTTGTGGATAAATGATACCTATTGTTATAGTTAAGACATATTAGAATAATAATATAAAATAAAACCAAGAATAGAAAAATTGCTTTTATTACACTTAGTTTTAAATAAAAATAGGGTTTTTTCTTATAGAATTCTCAAAAAGCCCTGAAGGTCCTAAGTAGTAGGTACACATAGAAAGTCTTAACTTATAGTGGCATTTTTGCCACAGCTTAAATGGGCACTTTTGATTGGAGACCAAGGTTTAGGTAGGTCGTGTTAATTGTGGTGGTAGCCTTCAGACTAGGTCCATGACTCACTGGGGTATAGTGTGTTCCACTCTTGATCATCTAGAAACAAAAATATTAGGTTATCTCAAGTTTTTATACTAAAAAAAATATATATTGGGGTTAATTGATGCCTCTCTTAGGTAGGTACATTACTTTAAAGTACAACTTGATTAGGTGCTGCCTTTCAATATTTTTCAATCACATCAAATAAAGTATCTATCTACTTATGATTATATCAATGATAAATTATGGTTTATAAGTATGACTATAATTTCATTAATAGTATTTTAGGTTTTAACCCAACTACCTATATCAACCTAGCCAGCGCAAAAACAAACACCCGTGGGTCGCGACGCGATCGTCGGCGGACAGCCTATAGGATGTCTAATATTATGTATTCCAACGTTTATTCAACATAACATAGGTTCATTTTAAGATTTTAATTGGATAGAATATTATATTTTATACTTACATTATCCATAAAATAGACCATTGGTATTGCATATTCTTGATGGTAAGTTTGCCTCAGCGCCTGGCTTTACAACAGACAGGCGACCTCAGGAAAACACTAATAAAGCTGCTATTGTATAATATTTATATATATAACGGACACAATTAAAATATGACGACTAATTAATAACTTAAAATACCTACATAGGTACTTATTTAATGATTTAAAGATAATGGATTATGGAATGTTAGGTTAGACATAATTTTATAAACATGACAGTTCAAAAACATAGGTAGGTAGGTACGTTAAAAATACAAATTCAAATTATTTAAATTAAATTCGGTTTTATTGGCTATTTTATTAAAAATCATACATAAAAAGATAAAAATATTAATAATTTAGCTAAAAATATAATTATTATGATGTAGTGTTTGAAAATTTTCGAAATTATTTTTCTATATACGAAATTATACAATTATACAAGTATTTAATTTTTGAACGTGCAGCAGACTGCGTTATGTAATCGTATCGAGTGACGAGAGTTAATTTTAATGATTCGTGCTACCAAAATTCTGCGTTATCGTATCGTCATCGTCACTTGATACGATAACGTAACGCGGAATTCAAAAAGTTCGTGATTAGGCTACTGCGCTCAGTAGTGAGCCGTTGACACTTGACGTGAAGCTAATAATGTAGATGATTAATTTACCTTAGAAGACTTCTACACAAAATCAACAAGCGTATAAAATAAGATCTAAAGATAACGATTATCTTTTACTAGCTTTTTCCCGCGGCTTCGCTCACGTCAATTTCGATTTTTCAAACCCTTATTTTATCCCCTTGGAGGTTGAATTTTCAAAAATCCTTTCATAGCGGACAGCTACGTTATAATAGCTACCTGCATACCAAATTTCAGCCTGAACCGTCCACTGGTTTGAGCTGTGCGTTGATAGATCAGTCAGTCAGTCAGTCACCTTTGCCTTTTATATATGAAAACTATTTGTTATGGTACAACCAAAGAGATTAACTAATTGGCTCCGACTATAAACGCTTAGGGATTGTAATGTCGACGATGAGATCTCTATGCTATTTCCATTGACCTCATTGGCTATGGACCTGATAATTACGCAACAAAAACTCCCGAGTGTTTACAAACATTTCCGTGATCCAATTCATTCACAACTTTTAATAGGGCAAAAAGTTGTTTAACTTTCCGCGAACTAGTTGTTTTTATTTTATGATACAACTAGCGGACGCCCACGACTTCGTCCGCGTTCTTAAATTGTTGAAATTTTTCCTGAATTTTCTTTGCTATAAACCTCACGGAGCCCGAGACCTTTCCAACAAATGCAAAACCGTGGAGATCGGTTCGTGCGTTCTGGAGTTATAGCGTCAGGAAGGAAAACCCGACTTATTTTTATATAGTAGACTATGTGTAGGTACATAGTCTATCTAAATAAGTAAATTGATCTACTCAAAATTAAAAAAATATATTCTATGTAGGTAGTTCCATGTCGCACATCCGAATCAATAGTAAGACAATTCAAAATAAAAAGGTCTCTGTTCCCTAAACGAAAAAAAAAGTATTTCTAAATCTTTTGTTAGCAAAGTTATGAAACTCAATTTTAATTTAGGTCATAAAATGATGTCGTGAAATGCGACCGAAAATAGAATTGACATTCATACCTTGCTAACAAAAGATTCAGAAAGACTTTTTTTTCGTTTGGGGAACAGAGACCTTTTTTAAGTTGTCTCACTATTGATCTGGGTGTGCAATGTGTTGTTTGAAAACAAACATACGCACACTTACAAACTTTTGCCTTTATAATATTAGTGTGATATGATGCCAAATTTCTTTAAAAGAATATCTTACATATTTTTCCCACTGTGTATTGTATTTTTGTAGCAGTCCAAAACAGATCATTAATTTAAAAGCTGTAAACATTAGAAGTTTTCCTGATGCATTTTTAACGAGTAGCTACAAACGATGATACCATGTGTTCAGAATAGCCAGAGTCAACGAACTCCGATTGCAACTTTGTTCGGCCCGCAGAACATTACTGATTAGGGACTCTACATATTATTTTAAACTAGATGATGCCCCCCACTTTGTCCACGTGGATTAAGGTTTTTTTAATTCCCATGGGAACTTTTTAATTTTCCGGGATAAAAAGCCTATGTTACACTAATGCAGTTTTATCGACACTTGTTTATGTATGATGTATCTTTTTGTATTAAATAAATAAAAAAAAATATGTGTTAATCCTGGGTATGAGCTATATCCAATCCGCAGCCAATTCTGTTTATTCGTTATGACTTTAAGGAGTAACAAACAAACATACACACAGATGAACGTGGTCAATGCTATTAACTGACAAAAATGGCCAGGACACGAGCAACCAATGCATACACACTCAGAGAGGCTGAGGGAGTCATTGAAATTGGTGCAGTAACATGTAAGGAGTTCGAAGCCAGGGTTTGTAACTGGTCAGTTTAGTCTTTTCCCTCTCTTTAAATAGCTGTACCCTGCAGGATACACTGCTGACGCAACCGTGTTTTTGTCAGGTTAAGTATTTTTCTGTCTCTATTAATGAATGGAGACTGTAGAGGGACATGCACATTTTGGGAATTTGCTCCACCAAGCTAATACAAGCAGCAGCTGTATAGATTACAGGTCCCCCAACCTTTTTTTCTTTCAGACCACTTTCAAACTTTTACTGGTTTCCGTGGCTGCTGTTACATTTCTATTATATTTCCAAAAGTCATCAAAAAAATGTGACGATTAGATCTATCGATGGAAACTCGATTATGCAAGGGGTGAAAATTAAAAAAGTATAAGTAGATGTAACTTAAATAGCCATTATTTTTATTCTGATACAAGTTGCAACACACAGATAAGATTTTTCTTCAAAATAAAACAGTAGACATTTTTGGATGGGCTGAATTTTATAGGACTAGTTTATTTTATCCACACTATGCAGAAATTACCAGTAGGCAAGGCAGAGCTGTGTTGTTTGAGATTACAGTTTTAAATAGATACTAGTTAATAGAATAATATGAGTTGGTATTATGTTGTTGTTGCGAGCAAGGACATAACCAAATGAGTCGAGAAGATAATATGGGTATAACAAGTACATATTACACATTATCATATCATACACAGTGTACCTCAGTATGTATTTTGATTAGTCTTTTTTTTTTAATTATTTAAATTAAATACTTACAATGTTCCCATTTTCAAAGAAAATCAGAGTTCTTACTGGATTTTAAAAACTAAATCCACACAGATGAAGTCAAGGGTATCAGCTAGTTAAATAAGACAGCAAATATAGTGTGTTTGGGCTTAGAATGGTCTCAAAGAGGTGTTAGATAGATGATAATTAAGGTTCGAGGAGAATTTGATGGTGGCGCAGAAAACTAGGTAACAGGATATCAGGTATAACATATATAATCCAACCTTAGTTTCACATGTGGGGAGTTGTTTAAATTCTCAATATTTCACAAAAAAAAGTGAAGTGAGGTAGGGGGTTCCAACAAGCCCATTTATGACTATTTTGATAAAGAGGTAACTCAACATAGAATAACTTTCAAAACATATTTCAAATACTTATACAGTAATGTGACCACTACCAAGGTGCAGAAGATAGCCCGGGAAGTTAACACTATTAATTAACACTGTGCTAAAAATTTAGCTGCAAATCATAAAAAATTATTTAATTAACAAATGTGTAGCTGTTAATTATATATTATCTACTGACAACTAAAAAAAATAATTTTGAAATGACGATGTAAATTATGCAAATTAAATATTTTTTTGATTGACTTTATCAGAGGTTGCCTATTTACGCGTTTAGCTTTTTTTTCAGGTAGATTTTATTAAAATTAAAGAAGATTCTAATGAGGGCTTAGGCGTGCATGATTAATTGGAAAGAATAAATTGTTTAATTAACAAATGACAGAAAAAATAAAGAGAAAGTTATGAATCAGGGACACAATATTTATTAGCAGGAAAACGTAATTATAAGGTTATGTCTAAATTAAGTTGCTGAAACAAAAATAGATGCCTAATATTAGGGAAATGTAGTCAAAAACTAAAGATAAATACCTTCTTTTTTGATTTGCAGGCTTCGAAGCCATCTCGGATTTTATCATAGTGTCACTATTATGAAACTTCGCGATATGAGCACAATCTTAGAACACTGCTAAGGAGAGTAACATATCGCTTTCCACGATAATATTTAAATATTTGTTACGGTAAAAGTCACAATTTTATTTCACAAATCACAAATTAGGTCATTTTATAAATGCACTACACAAACAAAATACACTTTGTTGTCGTGAACTTGCACAGTGGGGAACGGGAACCATAGAAGTTAGAACGAGAAAAAATCATCTCAAAAACAAGACGGAAAACTATGATGTTACCAGTTAGAAAAATATAAAATAAAATTATACGAAAAATATTTCAATAACTTAAATGGTGCATTATGTAGAGAATTACAAAGATATTCAAAACTATCTTTTCAAGTTATCAATTTTAGTTAGACATTCACAATGCAAGGTTACATTCGTCTTGGTCTCGTTTTTACTTGTGAATGCAATGGCAGCACCAAATAAATTACTTGTCAGTTGTCTATGGTTGTTTTATTTCTTTCCATCCGAAAGATATGTAATAGAATCTGCAACCCCATATACTGTATGCATATTTACTGTTTAAGCGTAAGAGAGATGCAATTATACCAAAATTTGAGTGTGAAGGCGAGACATACGCTACAATTATTTGGGTCCATCCCACGTATGCGACATTTTCATCTGCCATTGAAGTCCATAAAAGTAAATGTAGGACCGCATTTGCGTTTAACGGGCTGTTCACACTAGGTAGGTACCTACCTCCATTAGCTATGCTCGTTGACCTTTATAATTGATCTATGATTAACACTGGACAGGCTGCTGTCATATTATTTTGGACCTACTCGATAGAAGCCAATTTGGTGCTGCTGTAAACAGTGACAAGAACTAATTTAATTGAGATTAGTTGACAACGGATAGCTGTTGATACTTTTTTTTGCATCCCTATCAATAGGTACCTAGTTTCACAGACACTATAGTAGGTACTTATATCAAATGTGACACTTCAAATAATTTGAACTCATGACAGCCTAAATTATGGATCAATAATTATTGATCCATTATTTCAATCAAGATCAATTATTATTATTAGTGATCCATAATTAAAGCTGTCATTTGTATAGGGACAACTAGTCCAGTGTAAATCATAGATTGATTATAGAGGTCAAGTTAAAAAATATACTTCTGCTATGAGATTATAGATGGCGCTGATAACAATTTCCAAACCTTGAAAGCAATAAGCATTACACACCAGTGCTACCCATGGAATAATAATATGGTGCCACCAACTCGAAATAAAACTGAGGCCGCTATTTTAGCTCAAATCTCTTTGAGTATTAAATCATTAAAAACTCAAAGACTGTTGTGGGCTTTTATCGGTTAATGGTTGTTTTGAATAACATATCAGAGTTTACGGGTAACTAACTAGCCCCTATAATAATCAGAAAGACAGCATGACTTTCTGCTAGGTACTTACTTACCCATAAATTAGTGATAAGTGACCCTCACTAGTTACCACCTACTGTGCACCTACTAAGAACATTTCGAGACTGTTTCAATCAATTTATCAATGCAACACTCTTAGATTAACTATTTATTCATATCGATGATCGATGGTAAGGCACACTGTATTGTTCCAAATCGCATTGTCTACTACTAACTATTTCGTAATGGCTTATCATCACTTTGACTAATGTTACCACTTATCTGTTCACTCACTGTACTGTATCCCTCACTGCTGAGGGTCGTGACCCCTTTTCATAAATCACATTTAAAAGAGCCTACCTACATGAAAAGAAAGGGATTTCTTGGGATATCACTTAACTTAACCTGTTCCAGATACTTTTACATACGGCTCCATGGATTTAAACAATTTTATTATTAAGCTATTGCATAGCTTCTATCGCGGGCCTTGAGCGTGGAGACCGAATCCAGAAATTCCATAACGAAAATAACCTGACACGGGACTCCTCTCACCGCTAGATGGCGTTGATAAAAAATGCTATGCAATAGCTTTACCACGGCAGTCCCCGAGTGCCACACATCTTTTATCAGGTGTTTGTGATAAAAACGATTAATCGATTAACTTACTCTGCAAGGTACGGAGCGGCTTTCCGCTCCCGCATCATGTTCGAGGGAACATCATCATTTTCATCATCAGCAACACATCAACGGCTCACTACTGAGTGCAGGTCTACTCTCCATAAGGGTCCATAGTCCATACCGCTGCCGCTGGTCCAACGCGAGTTGGCGGACTTCACACACCTTCGACACCATTATGGCCATTATGGATAACTCTCAGGTGTGCAAATTTTCTCACTTTGTTTTCCTTCACCGTAGAAGCACGTGATATTGAGTTGCACGCACATAACTAACTTCGAAAAGTCAGAGGTGCGTGCATGTGATCGAACCTGCGAACCCGCGAATAGGAGACCACAGCCCTAACCACCAGGCTATTACTGCTTATGTAACTTAAGAGCATTTCCATAACTAAAAGTGTACCTAAATTGAACATTGAAAACACCCCCAACATGTGAAATTAAAAAAAATATGTAATACTCCATTTTGTGGTAGGAGGTGACCATCTGGGATTTCAATTTATCATAGTGTATAGTACACACACACCGTCGTACCTATTTGCGTCGGGGCGCGGGGGTTAAAAATATTACCATTCAATCTTATTCAATTATTTTAATTCTGAGTCTTCCGAGTCTAAATATGATTACTTTTGGACAAAGCTTAGGGTAAAAACATGCCAAAGATGCCTCACTGCGATAACTAGCGGTCGCGGTTTAGCTGGCTACCTCGATGTCACATCCATGTAAAACAAATGTATGCAAACAGAAAAGTGCGAACATGTCGAAGGATACCTCACTGCGATACATCGCGGTACAGCAAGGTATCTTTGACATGTTCGTGCTCGTCTGTTTGCATACATTAGCCACATAATATATTTCCTAAGGCAAAACAACTCTATTGCAGTAGCTCTACTCGTATACCTTCTCGTAACATTACGACGTCATACCCATTAGGTACGTCTGTCCATACTCCATAAGTTACCGGCCTCGTTACGACGATGATATATCGCGTTAATGAACCCCATTTGACGCTCTGAAGAGCTTTTCAACCTTTCGTCGAGCAATACCATTTTAATTATATTGACAGGCACTTCGAACACTTTCGATAGTTTAAAAGACAATTACCCACGTAGTAGGTACTTACCTAATATGTGCGATTTCGAAATAAGAAACTGCTTTTTATTATAAGTTCATAGGCTTTTCATACGTAAGTACTTATTTATTGACTAGCTGATTCCCGCGACTTCGTCCGCGTGGAAAAAGTGACTTACTATCTACTACTATCCGCGAGAAGTTATGTCCCTCTATCTCCGATAGTATTTAGTAGATCTTTACCAAAATTGAACAAAATATTTTTAATAGTACACAATTTATAGTAAAAAAAGAATTATAAGATTAAGATTTGACGAAGTTATGGAGCAAAATCAACAAAAGTTTTCATCCCCTATCCCGGATAAACCTCCGGTTTATCAGGATAAAAAGTATCCTATATGTTGACCTGGAGTATCAGCTACCACTATACCAAATTCATTCAAAACCATTCAGTTGTTTTCGCGTGATTCCGCGTGAAAGAATTTTGTCTGTCTGTTTGGCTTTAGTATCTCTGAGAATATTATTTTTGTAGAAAATAAACCTCTAGGGTAACAG
This sequence comes from Hipparchia sbordonii, assembly GCA_038048805.1. Taxonomy (NCBI): domain Eukaryota; kingdom Metazoa; phylum Arthropoda; class Insecta; order Lepidoptera; family Nymphalidae; genus Hipparchia; species Hipparchia sbordonii. Next base: position 4,017,640 of record CM076111.1, on the reverse strand, counting down.
TTCGATGACAATAATAATAGGCTATCCAGTGCATGCGTTTACAAAACACACGCATAAGACTCCGATAAATGAGCCAAAGCCTTAGGCAAAAACATGTAAGTTTCTACCAAGATGAACTTAATATTATTTAAATTGTTACAAAAAAATACCGATGCTGTAATCACACGGCGGCGTCTTTGTCAATAATTCTGTCGATAACAAACACGGCACCTAGGTACCTACCTATTGTGTAACGCCCTTTAGCCTGGAAATACACGTCAGGTTTTTTCATCCGATAGTCTGATCCGGTAGCCAGAGGCGTAACTATAGGGTGGCATGACGGCAAAATGCCACGGGCCCCCAGCCGGCAGGGGCCCCCGATCAGAGAGGGCCGGAAGCACAAGATGATCATAACATTTATAGCCATTCCTGTGACTACGGCTAGTGCCGAGCGATCATTTTCAAAATTAAAATTGATATAAAGTAAACTCTTTGGGACAAGAAGAAAGGTTACTCACAGTGGTAGATTTACCAAATGGCTGATTTGACTGGAGGCTAGGGCAGCAGATTTTAGGGACGGCGAATTTGGGGCCAAAATTTTTATTTATGTCTTACAGAAATTAAAAAGATACATAATAAAATAATAAATAAAATAAAATAAAAATAAAAAAGCCTTTTATTTATCCTTAATCAGTTACATGAATATTAATACAATACATATAATTACATTTTAAATTTTTACATTTTAAACATGCATTTAAATCTAATTAATTAATTAAATAATTAAGTTATTAAATTTTTAAATTGGTCATTTTATGATTAATGTTATAATTAAAAAAATTAAAAAAAAATTGTATTTTATATGTCAAAAAAAACTTTAAATGTCAGGTCAATATACTACAAAAATAATTAAGGATCTCTCATTGAGTAAAGGCCTCCTCCAGATTAGTCCAAATTTTCCTGTCAATAGCCTTTTTTGTCCAGTCAATTCCTCCGATTTCTTTTATTTCTTTGTCCCAAGTTTCTAATGGTCTGCCTCTTTTTCGTTTACCAACTGGACCACACCATTCTGTAACTGTTTTTGTCCATCTCTTGTCAGTATATCTAATTAAATGGCCTGCCCATTTCCACTTTAGCTTCATAGAATGTTTTAGAGCATCAATAGCTTTGGTTTTCTTTCTTATAGTAACATTTCTAGTTTTGTGTACTCTGCGCAGACCAAGGAGGCTTCGTTCCATTGCTCTCTGAGTAGTTTGGATCTTATTTTTCGTATATTTGTTGAAAATCCAGGTTTGGCTAGCATAAGTAAGGCAAGGTAGTAAGCAAGAGTTCATTATTTTTGTTTTTAAATTAATCGGTAAATCTGACTTCAGCACGTACTTATATGCCCAAAATTTGTTCCATGTGATTTTAATGCGTCTTTCCAGTTCGTCTCTGTGTCTTGATTTTTTAAATGAAATTTGTTTGCCAAGGTATATGTATTGTTGAACATATTCTAGTAGAGTATTTTGTACGCGTATCGGTTTTTCCACATTGTTAGTCATGACTTTTGTTTTGCTAGTATTTAACTCAAGACCTATTTTGAGACTGGCATAGTTTAGATCATTTATCATTGCTTCGAGACCTTTTGCTGTTTCCGAGAAGAGAACAATGTCGTCTGCGAATCTCAAGTTGCTTAGGTACGTTCCATTGATACATATTCCTTTATGAGACCAGTCTAGGGTTTTCATTATACTTTGGAGTACTATAATAAAAATCCTCGGAGACATTGGGTCACCTTGTCGCGCGCCTCTACCTATTTTGATTTCAGCTCCTTTTCTGTCCAGCTTGACTCTACTTACACTTTTACTATAAATATCTTGTATTAACTCTATGAGTTCTATAGGTGTGTTATTTTCTTGTAGAGCTAACCACATGCTTTCATGTGAGATAGAGTCAAACGCCTTTGCATAATCAATAAAGGCCAAATATAAAGGACGCGTGTGCTCTTGAAATTTTTCAATGATTTGATCAAGTGTGTGTATGTGATCGGTGGTTGAGAAACTTCGTCTGAAGCCTGCTTGCTCCACTGGTTGATTCTTTTCGGTTATTTCAGATAAGCGTTGTTCTAAGCAGGTAGCTAGAAGTTTATAGATGCAAGGCTGTAGGCTAATCGGTCTATAGTTTCCAATGTCACCTGGGTCCCCTTTCTTGTATAGTAGGATAATATCCGATTCGGCCCAATCTTTGGGAATTTTGCGTTCTTCTAGGATTTTGTTAAACAGTAGAGTTAGAGGTCTTGATAATAGAGTTCTTCCCACTTTCAACATTTCGTTAGAAATTTTGTCAGGACCGCTACTTTTATTGATTTTTAATTTTTCTAGCTTTTTTAAAATCTCTGATTCTGTAAATCTCCTCAATGTTTCACATGTATAGGTAGGGACTCTACTAACCTCTGGTGCATTATTAATCTCTTCAGGTAGTGTAGTACGTTTGCTATATAGATTTTTGTAAAACTCTGTGGCGATATGTATGATTTCAGACCTGGAATAAGTTTTGTCACTGGACGTATTCAGGCAAGGAATCCAGCATTTGCTTGTATTAAGCTCTCTATCACTTTTTTTCAGACTGCCTGATTTAATTAAGTGTTTTTCAATAATTTTAAGCCTGTATTCTCTGTATTCTTTTTTGATATGTCTATGGATGTATTTATATAAATTTTTGAGTTCTATTTTTTCTTCTTTACTTAAAGGGGTTTTGTGTTTTAATTCGTTTCTTCTTTTTATCAAGTTTTTTGTGTCCTTCGTTAAAATTGTATGATTCTTCGGGTTTCTATCCAGGCTTGGCTGTAAGCTGTTTAATATGGCTGATTTTATTGTATGATAGAATGACTCTACATTTTCGATTTCTGACGTATAGGCAACGCTTATGTTTTCTTTTAGGTTTTCAAGATAATTAATTTCGTCTTGGGCTGTCTTCAAACGGGAAATTGTGCTTCCAAACTGCGCTCTACTTTTTTTTAATTTCTTAATTTTTATTGTGCTTCTCACAAGTCTGTGGTCGCTGGCGAAGGGGAATTGATTGAGTACTTCAATGTTAGTAAACTGGTTTTTCATATTGGACAGTATATAGTCTATTTGGCTCTTATTTCTTTTTGGGGAAATCCAAGTCCATAGAGACTTTGGGTTTTTTCTAAATATGCTATTAATTATAGTCAAGTTGTTTTCTAGCGCAAAATTGACCAATTTGCTACCTCGTTTATCTCTTTTTCCATAGCAGCTCATACCTAGGACTTTATGTTCACCTTGCATTTGATGACCAACTCTAGCATTGAAATCACCCATAATAATTATGTTTTTGCTACATTTTTTTATCACTTCATGCAAGGAATCATAAAATTGGTCGATATCTTTATCTGTAGAGTCACTAGTTGGTAAATGAACTTGGATAATAGAGATTTCCATTGTTAATAGTTTAAAGTTTAATATGCATATACGTTCAGATATCCCTATAAAACTCTCAATGTTATTTTTATACTTAGTTTTTATGAGAAATCCCACACCGTACTGTCCTTTCGTTTCTCCGTAGTAACAAAAAATGTGATTTGAATCTTCTATAATATTGTACCCAGTTCTTCTTATTTCTGAGAGGCCAATTATATCATATTTAATTTTTGATATTGATTCTTTAAATTCTATAAGCCTTTCTTCAGACAGGAGTGATCGAGCATTGTAAGTGCAAATGTAAAGTGGTTGATCTGGAGGGTTGTGGTCTTTATCCCCCGCGGTGACCAGCCGTGTTGGAGGATGTAGAGAGATCGCTGTGTCATGTCAATTAGTATTTGAAGTTTTGTTAGATTGACGCTCAGGGCTCTTATTGTGGCTATTTGTTGGTTGATTTGGCACAAAGAACTGTGATATTTCCACTTTATTTTTCTTTTGGGGTTTTCTAAAGCTTGTGTTTTTTGCTGTATTTTTATTTTGGATTTCAGGGGATTGTGATAAATTTCTCTTATTTCGTTCATTTTGTTGGTTATGTTTAGGTAGGATTATCAGTTTATTATATTTTATGAAGGCTCTATTTCCTTTTTCAAGCTCTACCTTTAGTTGACTTTGTAATTTTTTCCTTTCTTCGATGACTTCAGGGGGAAAATCTTGTTTAATATAATAGGATGTTTTACTAAGAGAGTTCTTGTTTTTTAGCAGCTCTATCTTTTTCCCCATAGTGCACATTGTTACAATAATTGGACGAATTTTATTAGATTTTTTCCCTGAACGTCTAATGTTTTCTATGTCTTCTTTTTGGCATTTTATTTGCATGTGTCTATTTATCAAATCAGTTATCTTATTTTGAAGATCAAAATAATTTTTTTCGGTTTCCTCCACCCCAAAAAATACCACATTTTTTTTTCTCAAAGATCTTTCTAACTGTTCAATTTTGCGCCCTTGTTCTTCTGTGATTTTTTCTAATTTGATTTGCCTGGATTCTAAACTGATAAGTTTTTCGTTTATATAGCTTTTTATGTCGCTTGCAATGCTTTCTTTAATTTCCTTCAATTCATTTGACTGAACTTCAAATTTTAAATGCAAGTTTTTAATCATTTCCGTGAGTTGTTCCATTTTTAAATTATATATGGTATAGCGCCACCTGGCGGAGCGGCTGACTACTAGCACGCGCCAGCGACGTACGTGGAAAATCTGTCAAAGTATTGGTTTGTATAAACTTCAAGTTCGTCTCGCTAGATGGCGCTGTGTGTACTAATACTGGATGATTATGCAAAATTTTGCACTAAAAATTTTTTAGGTTACTTTTATTTCACACACACCAAATTTTGCATTTCTTAACTTTTATTCACTTATTTGCCTTTTGTAGCCTTTCTTTGCAAGAAAAATACTTCACTCAGTCCAATTTATCGTAATGTTTTTATTTTAGCATCGTTTTAAAGTCAATGTTTGAGTAACTTTGCCAAGACTTTTTCACACTGTTTTAACACCAAATTTTTACTATTTCTTTTTAAATCATCTTTGTTTACTTTATACGGCAAGATTTCTGATGATATTTTTAGTTCAATTTAGTTTTGGCACTGTTTAATAACTGTTTTACCACTAATGTTTGAATCACTTTACTTCACTGTTTTTTGTCACTTATTGTTATTATAGCTTCAGATCTTCATTACATATTCATAATTTGTCAGCTAATGAAACTTTTATGGCACATTTTAGAGTAACTTTCTTGCTAAATATAATTAAAAACGATAAAAATTCACGGAGACAACTCAAAACAATGTTAACGGTCGCACTGCAGCGCCCTCTCTCGATCTGAAAAAGATACATATGTATTTGTAATACCTAAATGTCATTAGGTCCACAAACACACTTTAAAATAACCTCAATAACAATTACTAAATATGTAGTTGGTAGGGCCGACCTTGCGTTTGTATGCGCCATACAAACGCAAGGTCTCAAGCGCCAAAAGTACAGGACTAGATATGGCGCAGTGCAGAATAAAAAATTTCGCGCTCACTTCGTTCGTGAAAATGTCACTTTTCTGTTGCTATTGTAGGTGCCAAGAATGGACTACTAAGTGCCGTAATGCAATCATAAAAAATTTCACGCTAGCTTTGCTCGCGAAAATGTCACTTTTATGTTGCTATTGTAGGTACCAAGAATGGACTACTAAGTGCCGTAATGCAATCATAAAAAATTTCGCGCTAGCTTCGCTCGCAAAAATGTCACTTTTATGTTGCTATTGTAGGTGCCAAGAATGAACTACTAAGTGCCGTAATGCAATCATAAAAAATTTCGCGCTCGCTTCGCTCGCGATAATGTCACTTTTATGTTGCTATTGTAGGTGCCAAGAATGGACTACTAAGTGCCGTAATGCATTCATAAAAAATTTCGCGCTAGCTTCGCTCGCGAAAATGTCACTTTTATGTTGCTATTGTAGGTGCCAAGAATGAACTACTAAGTACCGTAATGCAATCATAAAAAATTTCGCGCTCGCTTCGCTCGCGAAAATGTCACTTTTATGTTGCTATTGTAGGTGCCAAGTATGGACTACTAAGTGCCGTAATGCAATCATAAAAAATTTCGCGCTCGCTTCGCTCGCGAAAATGTCGCTTTTACGTTGCTATTGTAGGTGCTAAGAATGGACTACTAAGTGCCGTAATGTAATCATAAATACAATACGCTCCGAATTAAAGGTTATTAGAAAATCAAGTAATTGTAATTGCGTTTGTATGTACCTACTTCACGTAGTGATTTATGAAAAAATAAAAAATACTATCTCATTGGGTTCTTTATAGCTTCTTTATATTGGGCGAGGGAGGGCCCCATCCGATGAATTTGCCACGGGCCTCAAACGGTATAGTTACGCCTCTGCCGGTAGCCTGATCAGGCTACCGGAAGGCATTGAAGCCATTACTTTGTATGAACAGTCAATACACGTCCGATCCGGTGGCCGGATCGGACGTCCGAGTCGGAAATGGGCGCGAGGCGTTTCCGATTTTACTGTCGATCCGATTGTCTGAAGGCGCGGTCTACATACTTCCAGTATGAGACAAAATAGACATCCGGTTACTCCTTCCGATTTTGCCAGTCAGGGTTCCCAACTTAGGGCTTTTAGCCCTAGGGCGGAATTTTGCTTATTGGGATTTTTTAGGGCCCAAAAAATCTAGCGCTGACACTGTGTGGACGCATCGTTGTGGTTCGAATAATGGGCGAAAATTATGAAAAAAAAAAAAAAAAAAAAAAATAAAATAATTCATAATAGTAAAATTATTTTTATTATGAATTATTTTGGATGTTTTAAATAGAAATGACTCTCAGTAAGTCTTGTCAAATTGATTGGATGAATCCAAAATAGCGACGTTTTTTCTTCTTTCTCTTTCCTTTCTTTAAAATTTCTGTGGTGGTGTCGTGTGGTGCGGGTTGTTACGTTCCCTCAAATATGGTTGAGCGAAGCAATGGCTGGATCCTGCGTCATGCTCGTGAACGGGTGCCACCAACGGGAATGGGTCTGCTTTTGCCTGCCTGTCTTAACATGCATTGGATTGTTTTGCATTTTTGAAACTTTATTGTGGAAACACTGTATACATAGTTTTGTTACCTATTGTAAAAAAAATTTTTTTTGAAAAGAGCGACCGCCGAGTTTATTGCTGGCTCCTCTTGGCAGGAACGGCATTGACGATTAGGAACCAGTGGTAGATTCATTGACGATTCAAAAGTACTTGTAAAAGTTTTTTTGAATAAAAAATATTTCTATTTCTATTAACTCGTCATCCATCTTCTTTTCTTCTGCTTTGCTCCAAACGCAAGCACTCGGGATGATAGCTCGGGAACGACTGAGTTCAGAAAAAGCCTGACGGAAAAATCGGATGTGTATCGAGTAAATACGATCCGGTTGCCTGATCAGACAATCGGAAACAAAATCGGACGTCTATTGCCAGGCTTAGACGTGTAAAAGCTTTTATAATGAGGCGTCATTACAATATTTTGTTTACCCATAATTTTGTGGTTATTAAATAACCGTTTATATTTGTTTCCTATTAATCTAACTCTAAGCAGTCGGTTCGGGTTATAATAATATCAATCACGCAATTATTTACTTATAGGAGGATTTAGGAGGACTAGTAGGTATATTGGTGCTTACGACGCGACGCGACGTTTACTAAGCTCAATTGTCATCGCTGCTGTTCGTCTGTCCATCCGTCCGTTTGTCCGTCTATCCTTCTCAATATGGGTAACAAATGAAAGGTAAGGCTTGACTAGTAGAATACGATAGGTATTCTACTAGTCAAGCCTTACCTTTCATTTTTAAATACAAGATGGCCGCCACCACAAAATGGCGAATTACATATTTTTAAGCTATTGGATAGCTTCTATCGCGGGCCTTGAGCGTGGAGACCGAATCCAGAAATTCCGTAACGAAAATAACCTGACACGGGACTCCTCTCACCGCTAGATGGCGTTGATAAAAAATGCTATGCAATAGCTTAACCGCGGCAGTCCCCGAGTGCGACACGTCTTTTTTATTTTTATTTCACATGTCGGGAGTGTTTTAAATTTTCAATTTACACTTGTTATCAATGATGACCCAGTAACCCTTCCATATAAATGTTTAAAACAATATATTACCTACTACTTATATTGGTTGCAGTACTTGCAGCCTACAAAATTTATATTTGTTTCTGCACTTCAAATAGGTAGGTAGGTACCTACCTAACTAAAGAGTCCAAGGACAGTTGCGCAGCTGGGATACATCTCTGTGTACGCAGCTGGTTCGGACTTTGAAATAAACAGATGAAGGTGGTAACTAGTAGGTACAGTAGGTAGGTACACTTACATCGTCGTGTTGCCATACTTTAATCGAATTCCGTAAAACCTGTAGTTGCAACTGCCCCGTTAATGTAGTAATTAGCATCTTCGACCGCAGGAGACCAATTCCCGGGTTCGATTCCCGGGTTGAGGAAAAAATATACGTCTATTGGGTTTTTCTATCACGAAATTCTCAGTACTAGCTCGGAGTTAGGAAGTAAACCGTCACTGTTTCGAATCTACATCCCAACTGTAAGAGTAGAGGAACAGAGAGTGCACGTGTGTTTAACAGACACACACTTGTGCACTATAATATTTCACGCGCAAACCTAGCGGCTAGCTTAGTACCCTGCGAATTATGAGTGCTTTAGATTTTTAGGATAAGTATATCTATTTAACAAGTGTAAATTGAAAATTTAAAACAACCCCGACATGTGAAATTAAAAAAAATATGTAATTCGCCATTTTATGGTGGCGGCCATCTTGGATTTGAAATTTATCATAGTGTACAGTATTCTACTAGTCAAGTCCTTTCATTTGATACCCATATTGAGGGACTTGTGAAAAAATAGGTACCTACAATAGGAAAGTTTTGATGCAAAACTTTAATTGTGGAAATGGATGAGAACAACATCTGTTTCTAATAATTAATTATCTATTTGTACCTACAAGAAAGAGAAAAGGAAATAAAAATCGATTAATGGCTAGGTAAGTATCGTCTATTGTTGCTCAAATAAATGAATGAGATAAAAATACAACTTCGCATCTCTTGCATCTACAAACTATTTATACATATGTGTTATATGAATTACCACGACACTAAACGGCTTTTTAATTTAAAAATCATTTTAGCTGATTAATTCAATGTACCTACCTACCTGATGATGCTAATTTTATTCCATGTCAATGCCATGCAGATTTATTTAATGTCACAAATTGTAATTTACGCATCAGTAAATGTTATAAATAATCATTATCATTAACGATTTAGCAATCACAAAATTATTATAAATAGAGTGTAGGGCGCACATAGACTAAATGGAATTAAGTAGATGGAGCCCAAACCAAAAAGTGTTCGTAAAAGGGAGTGCGTCTTACATCGATATAACGGAAAGGGTTAAAATAGGTAGGTATTGTAGTCACTAGAGACTGCAGCAACTTAATTCGAGACTCATTTTGAAGAACTACTTACTACCTACTTATGAAGCTAATTTTTACGAGCTATTTTTTACTACTTTAAAAAAAAGCAAGGACATTTTGACATGCAAGGTCTCCGTCTTTTGGCATGCTCACAAGAACTCCGTTCGTTCAGTACGTAAAATCACCTTAGTGTTTATTTATTCTACATTTTTTACTTAAATCATCATTTCCGAATAATTTAGGCGGGGAAATTGGCTTCTATAGACTTATCTCATTTATTGGTGAGCTGCTTACTGTCTATGGTTTTCCTATAGTCTGGACACACATAATAGAGAAAACATTAATTAATTTCTGTGTGGTATTGCCCCGGGAAATTCGTTGTTTATGGTCACTGGTAGCTTTTACGACCTTACAATTGTTAATGGATACTAAAATTTCAATTTCATCTCTTATAAATGGGCAGTTACGTTAATGGCTTCATCGAACCAAAATATTTGTATGAACCCATACATACTACGATAAAACCTCAATAGCTCAATGTTATAAGTCTATGAAAAACTAAATAAAATGAAAGTGTCCTTTTGTGAAATAACTGCCTTTCATTAAGCTGACAATTTAACTGAACTAAGTACAGCATTTGTAACTCTAACTAATGTTTTTAAAATTTTTGTTTCTCAAGCTATTATTCTGTTAGTTTGGGTAGCTGAGTTGTTCTCGCCAGTACTTTCACTGGTAGATAGAGGATTGTAAAAGAACAATCTGGGCTACGTTTTATCCCGGAAAATCTAAGAGTTGTGAAGTTATTTCAAAAAATTGAAGTCGCAGGCACTAACTAGTAATACCAAATCTGTATTAAATTACTAAATTAGTAATCATATTTTATTGTATTTACTGCGCAATTAAATTGCAAATCGTAATTATTATGATACACGTGCATAATGGCAAGTATTTAGAACGGAGGCAAAAAAAAAATTTAATGCCCAAGCCGCAGGCGAGCGTTTTAAATAGCACCGAGGGTACGGCCATCATACTATACTGACTGACTACTACGCTCCGTTAGGAGTAATAGTGTTCTGTGCTATTACCTATTTGAGGACCTGCAACACAAAATAACTATTTTAATTAATTCTACCACCACGCCTATGCCAAATTATGTAAAAAGCTGCCTATTTCCGTACTCACAAATTGCGTAATAAACATTGTCTACGGGTTTTGGTCAGAGGAAATTGGAAGCGAAAAATAATAGCGGCATGAAGGTCAAAATATGAAATGTTGCTATATTTCATAAATTTCATGAACTCTACGCGAAAATATGAAAGAATAAAAACTAAACATTTTCATGTAGCAAGGCTAATGGGTAGCTAAAAATATATTATATACTTTAAGAATGAAAAATCCACAACACAAAAAAGAGAACAGTAATAACAATTTAAAATTATGCAACTCCTTAATATGAAAAAGAAAATTTTTCATTCAATAATAATAAAAAATAATAGTAATGTCCTCCCGACCGGATCCGGCCAGGACGGCCAATCTCCACCGAGATCTGCGCGAGAGATATTATAGTGCACAAGTGTGTGCGCAAACACAGGTGCACTCATTATTTCCTCACTATCCTAGTCCGATGGGACGGTAAATCCGACACGACCGGTGAGAGATCAGGCGCAGGGCCGACGGCTTTTACTTGCTCTCCAAAGCACGGGGGTGACTAATTTAATATGAGAGTAAATGAGAAAATCACTTACACCACAATACATAAGTCACTTCAGATTGTCTCTTCTGTAAAAGCGTTACCTTCATAAACAGAATTTTCCTTCCTTGATAGGTAACTGGCAACACTCCCTACCTACTCGGATGTAAATTAAGGAAGAAAATTATTTGGAGGAGTATAAAAGGAATTTCCTGCCAGGTATGGTACCGACTTACGCATTAATTACAAAAGATGATTGATGACCCAAGAAGCCAGTTCAACATCCATCTACTAATCTGAGTAAATGGCTTGATATTAGTAGAAGTAAGTAAAAGTAAAGTTTCTCGCTGTAACCTCGTACCTACTCTAAAAATATTTAATGTAATACAAGATTGTATTCTATGGATTTTGGTAGATTGTATGGCGGATATTTTGTTACGTAACCGCGTAATAACAGCGCCTGTCCAATTTTGCTGGAAAAAAAGGAAAAGGCGAAAGAAAGTGCGGCTAAGAAAAGAGCCTGGCATTAAGAACTATTCCGATTACGGACTGGCCATAGACAACAAAAGTTAAAAAACTAACTGCTGACTTCAGTACCATGAAGAGAGTACTTGAAGATATTGGCTATGGAAATTATTTTGATATGGCATTCTGGAGATACAAGCAAAGCATACACTGCTTAGTAAAGAAAAAGGTTTTTATTCTAGGAAATCAAAGAGTTCCCAAGAGATTTTTAAAAAAAGCATTCATCGATGGCTATGTCACACGGTAATTCATTCAAGTTGCGCGCATCAATAGGGTAAAGATGCCGAATATGAGATACCATTTACATATTCGGCCATAAAAAATAAGTTATTGCCCTAATGACTATGAAAATTATTTATATTCGATAAGAATTTAATGAAGTTTATCCTTGAAAGACCATTTAGTGCTAGGTATAATAGATTTTTTGTTATAACAGATAATATTAGAAAAGTCAGAAATTACGTCTCAGGGAAATGGTCTCCTATTATGAGATACCAAGGGTTTTTAATATGAGATAGTATAGATTTAGAGAAAAAGAAAAGAAATCAATTCAAAAAAACTTTTTATTGGCGATATTTATTAATCTACAATATCGTACTACTAAATAAAAAGGTTTTAGTAACAACTTAATAATATATTATCATGTGCTTGTGCCAAGTGCTTGATGTTCTTCAGATGTAGATGTAACCCTTAAAATCGTTAGTCCAGCTTTACAATATTTTTCTATTTTTGCTTCTAAATAGTCAGAAAAAGCTTCCCATGAACCTTGACAAATACTTCTGCATTAACATCTTTTTTGACATAACGTTCTAGGATTCTCTTAGGAACATCGAAAGTTTTGACGCTATTAGGTAACATATTTGTTTGCTTTGCACTGCACTCAGGGCCCATATTATGGCATCGTGGTCCTAGGACTTCTTTGATCTAGAAAAAGAGGTTTTTAAATAGTCGTATTTCTATACATCCTAATATGAGATATCTCATTGTGGGCGCTTGCCGGTTATTGCGATTATATTTTGTACTTTGATTATATATTTTATAATAAAACTTCACTAATAGCGTTCACATAGGATAATTTAATGTTCGTTTTACATAGGTATATCTTTTTTAATTTCGAGTTAGTTAAAAAAGTTAGTGACACTTGGCATTTGACACTTGACGTTTCAAACGGCGGCAAATTCTGATACGTTTCGTTTCGCCTTTACATGCCCCCGGCCTTGGAATCACCAGGTTCCAAAGTAGTCTTGTTCATCGCCTCGTCGTAGAATAGTGGACATATCTTCGGGAATGAGCGCCTCACCACGCCCGATGCCGTGCGAATGTCTGCTACCCGAGAGATGCCATCTTTGCCTGGAACGGTGTTGATGATGCGTCCAAGATGCCATTTTAGCGGAGGAAGATTGTCGTCTTTGATAACAACCATCATGCCCGGTTGCAGTGTGTCTACATTGGTCATCCATTTGCATCTCGTTTGGAGTTCAGAGATGTACTCCTTAGACCATCTCTCCCAGAAGTGATGTCGCATCTGTTCTACGCGTTGATAGCGGCTGAGGTAGGTGCCGGTTTGGTTTCGCATGTCTTCGTATACTGGCGCCGTCAAAGATCTTCCAACCAAGAAGTGGGCAGGAGTAAGTGGAAGGAGATCTTGGGGATCGGATGATATGGGTGAAAGAGGTCGGGAATTGAGAACTGATTCGACTTGCGTGAGAACTGTGGTAAGTTCTTCGAAGGTTAGGTGTGCGTTACCTATAACGCGAGTCAGGTGATATTTGGAAGATTTGACTCCTGCCTCCCACAAGCCACCGAAATGAGGACTGTACGCCGGTATAAATTTGAATGTAATGTTTTGACTTACCGCGTATTCTGAGATGTCAGCGGAACACCTCGTTAAGAATTTTCCAAATTCGTTCATAGTGCCAATGAAATTTTTTCCGTTGTCTGAGAAAATTTCCAATGGATTCGAGCGCCGTGAGATAAATCGCTTTAAAGCTAGAATATATGATTCAGAAGTTAAGTCGCTGACCAGCTCTAAGTGTACTGCGCGAGTAATGAAGCATACAAATAAACAAATGTATGATTTTACAGTTCTAGCTCCTCTACCCTTTCGGTTCAATGTGAGCACCGGCCCTGCGTAGTCCACCCCACAATAAAGAAAAGGATAAGTCGGAGTCAATCGCTCCTTCGGTAGGTTACCCATAAGGGGATGTAAAGTGTTACCTTTCAATCGTTTGCATAAGATGCACTCATGAACCACCTGACGTGCAAGATTTCTCCCACCTATAGGCCACCAGTGCTGTCGCACTTCATATAGGAGTGCTTGAGGTGCTACGTGGAGCAAACGCAAATGCTCGTGGCGAAATAATAAGCTGGTAAATCGATGTTTTGAGCTAAGCAGCACTGGATGTATTTTGTCGTAATCGAATTTATCTGAATTCATAATACGGCCGCCTACACGAATTAAATCAAACTCTTTATCGATAAATAGATTGAGCTTTAACAACGAGGAAGTTAATTTGTGCGTCTTATTATTTTTTATTAATTGATATTCATCACTGTAAAATTCCACCTGCGATAATTTTGCTAAACCCAGCTCAGCCTTTCTCAATTCATCCGAGCTGAGAGCACCAGTTCGCCGATTAATTTTATAATTACGCGCGTTATGAATAAAACGAAGTACGTATGCGAAGGTACGTCTCATTCGATTGAATTGAGAAAATCGCGAAAAGGGAAACCAATCGCTTTTTTCAGTACAAACTAAAACTGAACGAGATTTTAACTCAGGCAGCTCTTCGTGTGTGGCAGCCTGATCTGGGTCAGGTGCAACGTAAGTGTGGTCGTAATTTAATTCACGGAGATATGGAGGTCCCTCCCACCACAATGAGGAGGTAGCGAGGTCGTTTAACAGGATTCCCCGTGAAGCTATATCAGCAGGATTAATTTTACCACTCACATGCCGCCATGAAAGTTCGCCTGTTAGTTCATGAATTTCAACTACCCGGTTTTGGACAAAAGTTTTCAGCAGATTAGGAGCCATCCGTAGCCATCCCAGAACTATCGTTGAATCCGTCCAGAATGTTACGTTATCAAATTTACAGTGAAGTGATTCGCTTATTCTTTTGTACAGCCGCGCACCTATCACCGCTCCACTCAGTTCTAGCCTAGGTATCGAGAGTGGCTTCACAGGCGCAACCTTTGCCTTTGCGCATAACAATCTACTGCAGACTGAATTATTTTTCATTATAGTGCGAACGTATGCGCATGCACCATAGGCCGTCTGCGATGCGTCTGTGAAGATGTGCAATTCGATAGACGCCGGCTCATGCCCGATGACGTGTCGCGGAACGACGATTTTGTCAAGCACCGATAAACTTGTAGCGAAACGGTCCCAAGCCTCGATGACGTCATTCGGTAATGCGTCGTCCCAATCTATTTTTGTTAACCACAACTTTTGTAATAGCACCTTTGCTACTATTATTGCAGGACTTAATAATCCCAGCGGATCGAATATCTGTGATACATGTGACAATATTGTGCGCTTAGATATGTTTGTATCATTTTTGAATTGCGTGTTATAGTTAAATTCATCGGTAGAATTATTCCATCCTATTCCCAATGTCTTACATTCGCCTTTTTCGTTTAAAAATTGTTTTATGCCGTTGAAAATGGACTGCTCGCATTCATAATTAAATATCCATTTCCGCAGAGGAAAGCAACCCGATTGTAAAACTTTATAAACCTTTTCGCATAATTCCGTTAATTTATCCTTATCGTCTAGGCCCGTAATCATATCATCGACAAAGAAATCTTCTGTGATAACCCTTTTTACTTCAGGATCTGGACACGTAAACCCTAATTCCTTTAAACATCTTACCGCGAGGAAAGGCGCGGACGCGGTTCCGTACACGACGGTGTTAAGTCTATAGATACCTAAAGGTTCCGTCGGACTATCACGCCATACGATAAGTTGTAGATCTCGCTGATCTTCCGAAACTAATATTTGCCGATACATTTTTTCTACGTCGGCACAAGCTACGTACCTGTGCTGCCTCAAACGTAGTAATATGCCTAGCAGGTCGCCTTGTATGGGGGGGCCTACACGCTGGAGACTGTTAAACGAGACTGACGTAGATGAAGGGAAACTGGCGTCAAAAACCACACGTAATTTCGTTGTGGTGCTGTGCTCTCGAAATACCCCATGGTGTGGCATGAAGCAGTGCGGCGTTCCATAATTAGTGATCCGTGTCATGTGGCCTAAGTTTTCATACTCGTGTATGAAATCACTGTACATTTTTTTGTACTCTGGTACGCGTTGTAATCGCCTTTCTAAAGACACAAATCTATTAACAGCTTGAGGATGCGTCTCACCTAATTCATGTGGTGATAATTTGAGGGGAATATTGACACAAAACCTTCCGTCACTATTGCGCGTTGTAGTTTTGACGAAATGATCTTCGCATGCCCTTTCCTCCTCTGTGCGCGTATCACATGGCTTAAGTAGTTCCTCAATCTCCCAGAACAGACGAAGTTGATCATTAACCGACTGAGAGAAATTACACTGGACGTGGCCCACACTGCGCGTATTAATGTGTAAGGGACCTGAAATTATCCAGCCGAGTCGCGTATTTTGTAAAAATGGGCCAGCAGGTAAGCGCATCTTACCCTGGCTTAGTAAATCCCAAAACTTATCAGCCCCTATAAGAATATCAATACCTTGACCTTCATAGAAGTCGGGGTCCGCTAACTGTAAGTTACTAGGAATTTTAAATTGCGCATCTTGTTTAGGTATAGCAGGAAATGTAGATGTAATGTTCGGTAGAACTATACATTGTAAACGTGTGGTGTAGGAGCTGGTTCGTGATTTAATTTCAATATCACAGATAAATGTGGCCTGTGTTAATGAATTTCCAACTCCACGTATTTCTTGAGTGGACTGTATCATAGGTATATTTAGAATATCGCATAATGATTGTTTTATAAGACAACGTTCACTACCGGAGTCTAAAAGAGTACGGGCCAAATGATAATTATTATGTTTGTCGCGTACTTCAACTAATGCAGTAGATAATAGGACTCTTTGCGCACAGGGATATTGTACACATAATGTCTTGGTATGCATGTTAGTTTGCTTATCAACTAGTTGAGGTATGACAGATGTAGTGTGAGATGTTAGTGTCACTGAAGATCCTTTATCATCATTTGACACTGTTTGAGATGATGCTTCTCCCTTTGAGTCTATACTTTTATCACATAATAGAGAATTATGTTTGACATTTTCACACTTTCTGCATGGGCCAAATCTGCAGTCTGCCGCTGTGTGCCCACCTGGCCGTAAACAATTTACACACAGTTTATTATCCTGCACAAACTTTAATCTTGCATTTAAATCTAGCGCCAAAAATTTACCGCATGCATATAGTAAATGATTTGATTTGCATAGTAAACAAGACCGCTGTGTTATTTGTGGCTTGCTCTTTGTGCTGGACATATTGCAGTGTACCTTTGAATTGTAATTGGCATTGTGTTTCTTATTGTCGTTTGGTTTGATACTATTTGCCTGCAAGGAGTCTAACATATCTGCCCTATCTTTCAGAAATGTAAGAAGTACCTCAACTTTCAGGCGGGACTTGGAATCCTCAGATTTATTTAAAATTGTGTTTCTGTATTGTTCCCAAGCTCGCTCCGTTGATTTGTCAAGTTTAGAAACAATAATGTAAATTAATATTGTATCCCAGCTATCAACTGGTTCGCCTAATATCTTTAATGCGCGTAAGTTTTTTAAATAAGTGTCAATTAAATTTCTTAATAAATCTGGTGCTTCCTTAGTTAATGCCTGAAGTGTGAACAGTGCCTTAATATGACTGTGTGTTAACAATTTATTGTTATTGAATCTATTTAGTAGTAACTCCCACGCTATGAGGTAATTATCAGCAGAGAACTCCACGGAGTCTATAACTAGTGCAGCACTGCCCTTTAGGGATGTTTTTAAGTAGTGAAACTTTTGAATACTGGTTATCTGAGTGGACTCATGAACTAACGATTGAAAGGTATCCCTAAACTCTAACCAACGATCACATGACCCGTCAAAGGTAGGGACTGAGATAGTAGGTAACTTAATTGTATCATTATGACTATGACAACGCTTAGAGCATGCACTAGTAACCTCTTCCTTCTTTATCATTTGTTCTGCCCGAGCCAATGTACTATAGTAACAGTTTTCAAACAAATCTCGTTGATTTAATTGTTCTTCTAAATCGACTTCTAAAATAGCCTCTTCCAATTTAGTTTGGAGATCGTTAAACTCAGCATAAAGGCTCGATGCTCCTTGTATGCGCAACTTTAAGTCTACCTGGATTTGACTAGGCAAAATTTCATCAGACTTGAAACTATTGACAAAGTTTGAAAATCTAGTTAATCTGCTTTTCACAATTGCACGTTTTTTGACTAGGTCACGTATTAACTGGTCAGTAACTTCGTCATTAGTTAATGTTATTCTATAGGGTGATTTAGACCTAGGTTTTGCCTCGGTAGGTTTGAGCTCGGCAGTACTCATTTCAATGGCTTGAAAAAGGTGAAGTACTCACGTTTAACGCGTAGAAATACCTTAGGAAAGGGCGTGGATGGGATTTGGTTGGCGATTTTCTTCAGTTTTCCTTCGACTTCTAGACGATTCGACGATTTTCCGGCGAAGCTACCTTTGCGCGCGTAGTATGTAGATCACTGGATTTTGGCGTCCGGCTTCGTAAGGAACAACTATGTGGGCGCTTGCCGGTTATTGCGATTATATTTTGTACTTTGATTATATATTTTATAATAAAACTTCACTAATAGCGTTCACATAGGATAATTTAATGTTCGTTTTACATAGGTATATCTTTTTTAATTTCGAGTTAGTTAAAAAAGTTAGTGACACTTGGCATTTGACACTTGACGTTTCAAACGGCGGCAAATTCTGATACGTTTCGTTTCGCCTTTACACTCATTTAAGGAGCCCCCACGTGTCTCATATTAGGAAAACACCCAAATTTAAAAACTAGGCTGCCTATTATTTCTTGATGAAGAAAATACAACTAAACTGTAAATGCATTGTAAAATTAATCATATAACTGATACAATGACTGTAAATTTAAATCATTTAGTGTGACTATAAAGTTGTAACATACCTCGTTAATATTTGGTGTCAAAAATCGGGTTTTGTGGTTTCGTAAAAACCCGCACGTACACAACCTGACTTCGCCTCGAACTGGGAAGCACCAACACATGTTTCGGCCTGTTGCCACGTGGCTTCTGGTGACAGTATCGCCAAATAGCTGCGGCGATTAGTTTCGCCAAAACCTAACTATCTCATATTTGGCAACCATCTCATATTCGGCATCCTTACCCTATAATTTAAAAAAAATAAGAAGCAAGCGATATAATAATATTGTAATATTTTAATTTCATTGGACGTCCGACACATAAAGTATAAACCGTAATGTTCAATTTAGCTAACAAATAGATTAAAATAAAAAGACATGTCCCATGACTTGGCATCTTATGTTCAGCGTAGACTCAGCGGCAAACTGCGTATGCCCGCTCAGAAAACTTTCCTACGTTTTTGCTATTAAATAAAATTTAAAATATACTCAAAATATATCCTTATTCAGTTCACCTACCAGAGTTTTTTTTTTAAATTATATTTCTTTATTTAAACTTTAAACAAATTATATCTAATTATGAAGATGACCTTTGATAGTAATACACTTAAACGATCCCGAGGAAATTCAAAAAGCTTTTCATTTCAATTCAGCTTGTGAATTTTAGTTTTTTCTTAACACATTTTTGATTTTTAACGTCGCATCGATAAATAATACGAGTAAAAACATTTAAAGCGAAACGCCACATCATTTATTCATATTTTCTTAATAGGGGCAACGCATGGGAACAATTCTGTACAGAAACAGCTAGTTCAGTTACATTTATTATCTGGACTGTTAAACCCTTTATTGTTATTTTGGCACCACGCGGTCGAACAGACTCGCAAATGTTTGAATAAATTCTCAATTGTATAGAAATGTTCGCATAATTATTATATTGTGTGGAATTCTTAAACACAGTCTAATGAATTGAAGAATGCTCGATCATGCAAACTCTGTGGCCTGCGAGCCTCTAGGTCTGTGCTTCCCTAAAGCTTCACATTGACCCATAGTACGTACCTACTACCTAGCTATAATATCTATAAGATATCTTTAAAAACACATGGTGTGTTCGCTTCATAATTAAATCAGGCTTTATCAGCTGTCTTAGCAATTAAAAGTTACGCTTCGGATAATTATGCTTTAGATCGGTAGAGCCGAATTTAGTGGGACGTTGATAAACATTCATGAAGCAGGTAAGTATCTGGGATTTTATTGTATGTTCGTTGTTAAGCTACTTACTTTTAGAGTTCCAAATCTAAGGGATAAAAAAAAACCCTTATGGTTCGGCTTTGTCTGTCTGTCCCTTTGTCAAAGCTGAAGTTTTCCGTAACTGGTGGCATCGAATTGTGGATCATCGTGATCGTTATGATTATCATCTTCCTCTCCTTCTTCTTCTTCATTAAAATCATCTTCATCTTAACCCTTTCTACTCAAAAAATTAAAAAAAGACGTGTGGCACTCGGGGACTGCCGCGATAAAGCTATTGCATAGCATTTTTTATCAACGCCATCTAGCGGCTCACCGTAGAGGAGTCCCGTGTCAGGTTATTTTCGTTACGGAATTTCTGGATTCGGTCTCCACGCTGGCCCGCGATAGAAGCTATGCAATAGCTTAAAAAGATCAAAAACTTTTTTTTTGGATATTTGAATTAATAATTTTTTTCTTTAAGTTAAAAACTATGAGGTTCACCTCATAGTTTTTAACTTTTCATGAAAAATATAATCTTTGAAGTCGGTCGAGACACGGCGGTGTAGCTAGATAACATTTTTACAAACAAACTATGGCCATTAGTTTCCTTGCGCTATCGGCGGCCTAGGTGGCCGGTGAAAAAATAATTATCTTGCGTTACCGCCTCTCGAATATTTTTTTATCCCATCCTGCTCTCAAATTACTGTGAGAAACAGATAGGCTATCTTTGACGTTGATGTGATCCCCCATATTCTTTTATTAAAAACTAGTTTTGCCCATGCATGGATAAATCGTTGCCTGGATAAAGAGCCTTGTAGGCATAATTATATCATCATTATCAACCCATAACTGAGTGTAGACTGTAAATGCATACCTACTTCCATGCTAAATCAATAATACTAATTAATATGCGTGATCACTAAAATAAAAGATCAGTTGATATTCAAGATATTTGTCTATTAGGTAAAGAAATACATCCTATTTTCGCTTTTACTAGGTACCTACCACTAGGTACCTTGTTTAAATATTTATAAATAATAACTAGTTGATGCCCGCGACTTCGTTCGCATGGATTAAAGTTTTTTTGGATTCCCGCGGGAACTCTCTAAATTTCCGGGATAGAAAGTAGCCTATGTGCTATTCCAGTCTATAATCTATCTAGCCAAATCGGTTCAGTCGTTGTAGCGCGATTGAGTAACAAACATTCTTACATCCTTTGAAATTTTCACATTTATAATATTAATAGGATAAATATAATAATAGGATAATTAAAAATCAAGTAAAGGTTTATTTGATTAGTGAATTGATTAGGGAAGATGAAGTGTTCCAATTAATAGGAATTGAATTTATGTACAGTTTCAAAGTTTACTTACCTTGGAATTATATTGTCCCTCACCTACTATAAAATTACACATTCCATGCTTTCTTAATTACTACAATACAAGCTCAAATAAAGTGCTTGCGGTCCAGCCTAAATACTTAGAAACTTTACTAAAACAAAATTTAAATTAAACTTAGGTGTCGTATACACTGTGTGTAAAAAACTATTAATATTACTAGTAGTATTGGATTTTAACTATTATTAGTTTTTACAAAATTTTATTAAGTACCTCTGATTGGTTAATATTCAAACAAGAATTAAACATTTTTTGCTCGAAGGAAAGCAAATCAAGTTATAATTACTGGAATCATTTTTTTATAAACTATAACAAATTATCCATTATGAAAAATTATTTGTAGAGCAATTTAGTTCGTAACTAGACGAAGACGAAGTTAACTCATTTATGTACATTTACTTATCTAACAATAATTGTGTAAAGCAGTTATATGCCTAAAAAATTACCTAAAAAAAAGAAAAGGTCTTGTTTTCTTTTTCTACCATTTTGTTATGAGATGTCGTATAATGAGAACCTTATTGTGATAACTTTAAGGTTGACATTGTATGACATGTCAAAAAAATATTAAAAGATACTGCTTTAAACTTCAATAGTATAGGACCTGTAGGCCTAACATGCGCGAATGAGAAAATTTTGTCTCATAATAAATCTATAGAGCGTGCTCTGACTTACCTCGGACTCAAGATAAGAGTTAAAACGAGACACAAATATGTCCTGACATAAATCTGTCTCTTTATATCTCTGTCTTGAGTCTGAGCAGAGTGAGAGTGCGGTCTTGTATAGATTTCAGTCTTAGAGATTATTTCATTTCATTTCATTATTTTATCAAGCTAGCCCAACCGAAATAATATAAAGATGATATTGATGATACACCATTTACAATACTTGTAAGGAAATATTATAACATGCTTGAAACTCAACGGTCTGTGTGAACGCAGCCTTTACGAATGTGTTACGGGTATAAAAAGCGTCAAATACCATTAGAGAGGCGATTTGTTTATTTTTCCAATTAACATTGAAATGTAGCAGCGTTTACATTTTATACGACTTTTAACGACAACCCGAACTTGCGTGTTATAGTTGAAGAGCTTGTAGAAAGTTTTCAGGATGTGTTTCATATTTTTCTAAATCACAGATTTTGTACAAAAATCTAAGGGCATTCCAGTCTCCAGCACGACGATCTCTTGATTAAAGAATTCAGCGTGAACTGGGTGAGTGGCTGAACGCGAAATGCTGGATTTATCCCACAACTCAGTGTAAGTAATAACAACGGTTCGGTATCTATACCATGCCCAATCCCCATAATATCGGTGTCTCTTGCTTAATATACCATGCTTATGATGTCATCTTGGTGGTTACTGGGTTCTCGAAAGTTAGTTAATAAAGCATGAGGTTGACTGTCATTAATTCTAATACACAGCGAAAACGCTGTGCATAAATTAAAATTATATACATAACTGAGATACGTAAAAGTTCAAAAGTGTAATGTTATTATCCAACAAACTTAGACCTACCAACTGCCAAAAATTCCATGATGAATTCATGAATCATTTTGTGTCAATACATAATTGTAGAACTTACCAATGTACAGGTAGCTTGTAGCAGTTTTTCAAAATATCCGAAACTATGTTATTGTACCTATAACTAAAATGAATGCATAATTTAAGTACATTTATAGAAATCCTAGATGAACTCTAAACTAGACGGAGTTACCAAGTGCTTCCTCATAATTTTCCACCAATTCTTAGGCTATATTCTATTGTACGATGCATCTGCTTTTATAGAATAGTAATGAGCACGAAGATTGCTTCATTAAAGAGCGCATCTCGTTTGATAAGTCGTATTTTAGTTATTTAACTGCTTCAGTGTTTACAGTTTGACTACCTATTTGTTTAAGGAATGAATCAATCTAAAAAAAAATAGTACCTACTGCGACTAACTGACAGAACGCGCAACCTTTAACCATATTGAGCCAGATCTTGAGATTAATTGAAGAGAGGTTTTTGAAATTCCATCCCCAAAGAGTTATTAAAATACTCGTACTTATGGCGAGATCTATAGAGCGTGCTCTGACTTAGTTCGGACTTAAGATACCTAGAGTTAAAACGAGACACAAATATGCTCTGACATAAATCTGTCTCGTTTTAACTCTGTCTTGAGTCTGAGCAGAGTGAGAGTCTTGTCTATCTTAAACATAATATGCGGAGTCCAATGTCAGCATAACAGTGACTGGCATAATTTGAAAAGAAAGGTGTTTGAAAAGAAAACTTCTGGCACATTTAAAGAAAATTCATGCTCGTAAACAGTTGTTTAAATTAAATAAGTAAGTATAAACAAATATATGCAAAGGTATTTTCATTCAGAAAACTGAAAATACTTTCGTCACAACAATAACTAACCTTTTATTTTATTCGTTGACAAGATAGTCACCGAGTGCGATCTCACCTGATGGTAAGTGACGATGACTAAGACGGTAGCGAGGTTACTTGGAAGGAGTATGGCAGTGTACATTCAACCCATACTCCTAATATGTTTCTACACGCCATCGCGCCGGACCTCTAAATCGCTTGGCGGCACGTCTTTGACGGTAGGGTGGTAACTAGCCACGGCCAAAGCCTCCCACCAGAAAAGACCAGAGACAATTCACCTAATCTATTGTAATTGAACGAGCGAAGCGATTTCTCTGAGTCAACTAGGGCGCTTGCCTACTAGACAGAGAAGTGTGTCCGTCTAAATGTCTGTCAGAGCCCTATAACTTCTGAATTACTGAATATTAGAACGTGAAACTTGGTTGAAAATTCAGTTATATCCTGTACTTGAACAACAAATACTAAAATTAGATAAATGTTATAAAGAAACGAAATTATTTAATTTTAATGCGCCATCTATTAGCATTATTGTGAAGCTAATAGCTTCACTATAATGCTAATAGATGCGCCATCAATGTGCCAATAGATGTGTCAGTAAAACAGTTTTATGTCAACTATTTTTTTTTTTATTGCGTCTAATGTTAAAAGTTAATTATTACAATATATAATTAAAACTTTTGGGAATTATGGGATATCGCGGGGTCTCAGTTCGGGGCGAACCACTAGTACTTTTAAGGTCATGTTGCATTTTATCTAAAAAATTTTAATGAAAACACTCACGAGAACGTCATGAAGTGGGATACACACTACACTACTTTTGTAATTACACAGCGCTCGGAGCCTGATGAATACAAGAGTTTCACTTGTTGAGTATGATTTTGTGCGAATAACGAGCTTTCAAAATTACCTTATACCTACTTAATAACTGTCAGTTCAATAATTTGTTTTTGAAAAAATTCACGCAGATTCTTGAAATGAAAATATTTTATGCGTGGCTTTTCTATTTAACTAAATAGAACGTTGGAAATATACTATTCCTTCAGATTTCACAATAGTGTCACGTCATAACAAAGTTATATTACATACAATCGTGTCATGCCGTGCCGGTTAAGATGCATAAACTCCTTCGCTGATTTCCCTAGAGACTTATGTTATAATTACGCATTTATCTTAGGACTGGCATATCTTGCTAATTTCCTACCCCTATCCCTATGTTTCGACATTTTTGCCGCTGAAATACGGTTATGAACATAAACCTTTCTTACTGAAGGAGATCCTGAAATTCAAATAGGCTCGTGATTCCTCCGCCTAAAGTCTAATAGGTACTTTGTAGGAATGGGCGTGACGATCTATAAAATTCCATAGTCAATTTTAGACTTGCCTTTACACTTGTACACTATACAATATATAATAGTGAAGTGTTATACAATTAAAAAAGTTTATTTGAATAAAAACTTTTCTGTTCCATTCTATCCTAAATAGATTATACCTATGCCAGTCGGTAATACTATTTATTCTACGTCGGATTTTTTCAAATATTTAATTTTATGTCTTTTCAGCTTTCCCGCGGCTTCGCTCATATTAAGTTCGATTTTTCAAACTCCTATAGGAGTTGAACTTTCAAAAATCCTTAGCGGATGTCTACGATATAATAGCTATCGTCTATCTGTATGCCTTTCAGCCCGATACGTCCAGTGATTTGAGCTGTGCGTTGATAGATCAGTCAGTCAGTCACATTTTCCTTTTATATTATTCAGATTACAAACAATATCAGGGGCATGTTTCCATCATAATTTTCATTTCATTGTAATAACTGTTCATTGTCCGTCGCAAAGGTAGATGGGTGTAACAATGTTTCCTTTATTCCATTATCCTTACTTGATGAGCGGCAAATACGATTTCAATGGTATTCCAATAGCCTTTCTACGTGTACCTACTCGTTCAACGTTGGTATTGGTATGAATAATTTATCTCTTTACGTAGGTAGGTACTTATAACTGTTACCAAATACTTTTATGCTGAGATCTATAGAGCGTGCTCTGACTCAGCTCAGACTCAAGATAGAGGTTAAAACGAGACACAAATATGCTCTGACATAAATCTGTCTCGTTTTAACTCTGTCTTGAGTCTGAGCTGAATGAGAGTGCGATCTATAGATTTCAGCCTTAGTTTTACCGTAGTAGAATACGTATTGTATTCTTACTATAATATTATAAATACGAAAGTGTGTTTGTTTGTTGGTTTGTCCTTCAATCACGCCGCAACAAAGTAATCGACGTAATTTTTGTATAGGTAGAGTTGAGGACCGGGAGAGTGACATAGGCTACTTTTTATCCGGGAAAATCAAAGATTTCTCACCGAATCCATCAATCAATCAATTCGAGCGTAGCAACGGGCATCAACTAGTCTAATGATAATTATTTTATTTTAATATAAACGGGGCTTTCATACTTCACATTCACTACCTACAACTAAAAAATACGTATTATAGTAATCTTTACTATAATACGTATTTTATACGTATTATACGTATTTGCTTCTAGCAAAAACTTTCTAAAAAGGGTTATCGAATTTACCAGGAATCCAAAAGCCAGCATTTTATTCTTTGGTAGGTATCATGTCGCGCTTTGAATTGACTCTACGGTTTTAGATTTAACTTAGTTTTGATTTGAGAACGTAAGTACCTAATTTGAGAAGTAATTTTAGGTTTATGTATTCGTTATCTAGGTTTAAAATATTTTGAATGAATTTGTGAGAGATGGTAAAAAAATATGTGAGCAAAAACTGAATAGGCATTTAGAATTAAAAAATAAAACTGAATTCTAGAAGCATACGAAATAGTGCTCCTATTTCGCATGCTCCTAGAATTCAGTTTTATTTTTTAATGACGCGAAAACAGTAATTTTTCGTTTTATGCGAGCACTACTGTCCCGCCTTCATTAAAGTTGTATTCATCACTAATTCCTGGAGCCCTAATAGATGTCATTAATTACTAATTTAAGATCTCATCACGAGTTCACGAACAATATTAATGATTAAGGAAGCTGTATATCCTCTCTCAGCAAGAGAGTTGTATCCATGCGGCGCATGCATCCACAACAATTCCTTAACAGTGCATAGAATGCCAGAAAAAAATCCCCGCGATAGGTGACATAAAACATATTCGAAACCTCGTGTGAAACGCGACAGATGCTAGCGTGTAGGAGTGTAGTAAGCACCAAATACATTATGTATTCTAATAACTCGTAAAATATTCATTTTTTTAATGGCTGTATCGTCTCTTAGTAATATGTATAGGAATTTTATACCTATAAAATTTTTGAAAATAAATGCAAATTTTGAAAAAAAAAATAAAAATGGTTAAAAATTAGACCTAACTTCGCGATTTTTTTTTTGTCGAACATTCATTTTTTTTATATTTCTACTCAGTATCAACTTAAACTTAGTAAAAACTTGATCTATTGCTGTAAAACTCAAATCTGTATCTGAAGATTTACCATTAGGTACACGCGCTCTTAAGAACTCATCACGAGTTCACGAACAATATTAATGATTAAGGAAGCTGTATACGCTCTCTCAGCAAGGAGAGGCATCCGTGCGGCGTATGCTCCCACAACAATTCCTTAATTGGTTTCCACTGAGCCACCCACTGTTGGAATTACAATTTCGGGGCGATCTTGTGATTCGATTAAGGCCCCTCAATAGATCATCGGAATGGAAGGCGTAATGAAGTCGCAGGATCTAAAGTTCTAATCCAACCCAACCCTACTATCCTTACTAATATTTGAATGCGAGTGTGTTTGTTTGTTGATTAGTTTGTCCTTCCTTATGTACCTATGTGTCTGTGTGCGTGTGTGCGTGCTTGTTTGTGTCCAAGCATTTCTCGGAAACTATCAATCGGATTCTGATCATTCTTTCTGTAGTTTCTGTAGTTTTCAAGATGTGGTGATACACTTTTCTCTTTTCAGTTATTCTTTATTGTGCTGAGCTGAATTCAGTTCAATCTATCTTAAATTATAGCTTGTATGCATGAGCATAGTTTAGGATTTGGAGAGTGGCATATACATAGATTTAGGATGAACAGTTGCAACTAACTACATATACACATATCCTAAATCTATGGGCATATATTTATCCCGAAAAATAAACGGCCAATCACGTGAATCCGCGTGTCAGCCCACACGTACCGCGCTGTGTAGAGTTCCATAGTTGCCCCTTCGGAACTAGGTAGATACTTGCACTTATAGCACAGCTTATAGACAAACTATATACCACTTTTGAGGGCAAAGCAAAGCATAAATCAAAAATCCAAATATAAATGAAACTTGCCGTCACCATCTGAATGATTTTTTCCGGTGAAAAGGGTATCTACGCAAATGAAGCCACAAGAAAATTAAGTCGCCCCTAAGGTCGAATAAACTTGAGTTTCTATAGAATTTTGCTCTAACTTAGAATTCTGCGTGGCAGCTTGATATCAAACTTTGCAAGTATGGGGTGAGAAATATAAGGGTTTCTTTAGAAACAGAAAGATTCAGTGTCAAAGTTTTTTAAAAGCTAACTCTTTCAATTACGACTCGACTCGACTCAACTCATCTCGACTCGAATCGATTCGAATCGACTTGAACTAAAAGACTCAAGACTTTCAAAACAACTAAGCTCTATTATTCGTAGAAGTTAACAAACTGCTACAGATTAACTGCATCGCCACTGCGGCGCCTTTTACTAATTCTTCCATTTACGAAGATTGTTCTAACCCTAATAGCTTACAAGATATGCGAGAATTAACAGCTTCAACCGTATCACTAAAATACTAGGTATTCTTTGTGCCCTTTGTACCGCTTTCATTGCTGACTAAGCGACGACATTAAACATCAGGAAATGTGACTAAAATCTACTAGTTAATGAGAATTATGGAATTATATCTTAAGTCTGGATATAGAGATTTAAAATATAGAGTAGTTTATAGTTATGGTTTCTGGGGTCATGGGGCGAGAATGCTAAATGCCTTTTTTAAGGATCTGTCACCCCTTCTCAAAGAGTCGTTAGATGTTGTCAGAACATTTATTTTGTAAAAAGAAACGCTGGAATATGTATAAAATATTTTAATTCCGAGTGTCAATGTAATTTATTTCTAAAAGAAAATAAGTATACTCAGAGAAATAGAGATATAGTGCTACCTACAGTTTTGATAGTTCTTATCGACTCTACCTTCAATCATTCCAAATAATGTTCCTGAAAAATATTCTTACCATGAAGGGCTCGTATACACGCAATAGTATAATATTTGAGCATATCCTATCCTATGTCTAAAGATTTTCCCACTTTCTATTTACACAATAGAAACATCTAATTCTGCTTTAAACGAGTCGTCACCTCTTAATTGCTAAAGCCACGTCTCTTAATTACAGTTTACACCACAGCTCATTTAGCTAATGAGATTTTTAATTGGCGTTCAGAATTCCATGACCTTAGGGAAACGAATACGCGTGTAACATTGTGTAGGACACCTTGGTTACTAGTGATACGGCGAATGTTACCTTTAAAACAACTTAGCTTTGAGCATTGACTACTTATTTAATTGTTTAATTAAGTACTAATATATTAAGTCAATGGTGCAAAGTGTTAGGCAGGTTTGACATTTTGTGTCGAACCGAACAATGTTGAAAAAATGTTACTTTTGTTTATAACAGAAATAATATTGTTTCGTTTTCTGTAAAAAAAAAATCGGGTGAGGCTGTGTTGAGTTGTGTGTAGCGTTGCCAGACGTCCCGTATTTCCCGAGACGTCCCGTATTTTAGGCATAGTTTAAAATGTAAAAAAGCGAGTTGAAGACCGTTTTTAATTACGATTATAATTTGTATTGATTTTTACAGATATGTTAAAACGAATAAAAAGACATTAAAACTTACTCAACCCTCGGAAAAATATCAAAAAAAAGACACTAAATAATTTTATTTTTTATTTGTCCCGGGTAAAAAACTGAAATCCCGTAGTTTTCCACCATTTAACCATTTGTCCCTTATAGGCTAAAAAAAAACCTGGCAACCCTAGTTGTGTGTATCTGCTAGATAAATATAATTATAGATACACTGTATAGAGCGGATTAGCATCGAAAAATATATAAAAGTGACATTGAGATAACTGCCATTTACGAATATGTTTGTATGGTGATTTTGTATGATAGCACGTCTTTTTTAATTTTTGTCTGTATGTATGTACCCATTGAACGATTGGACGGATTTTATGACCGAATCGAGTGGGTACCTATAAGGAAATGACACCTTTAGCAACATGTGATTCGAATAACGAGCATTCGCGACTTCTTCCTGCTGGCCAATAGTCTCTCGCATAATGGACCGTGACAACGCGACTCGTGAATTTACATCAAAACATTATTATTAATATTTTTTTTAATTCGATGACAAGATAGCCTTTGACTGCGATCTCGCCCGATGGTAAGTGACAATAAAGTAAGTAGCGGGCTAACTTGGAAGGGGTATGGTAGTGTAAATTCAACCGATACCCCTAATCGGTTTCTACACGCCAGCATCGTGCCGGAAAGCTAAATCGCTTGGCGGCACGTCTTTGACGGTAGGGTGGTAACTAGCCACGGCTAAAGCCTCCCACCAGACCAGACCAGAGACAATGCAGAAATTATAAATTCCCAAATTGCCCCCGCCGGGAATCGAACCCGAGACCTCCCAGTTATAAGACCACAGCGCTCACCATTGCGCCAGGTAAAAAAAAAATAGGTCGGAATATGAAATTTCTTTATCCAAATGAAAAATAAGAGTTATGTCTTATGATTATGACGCAGCATCAAGCCCTTATTAACCGCGCCCATTAATCTCCCGACTTGAACGCCGCGCCGCGCCGTGGGTCAAAACTTGGAAGTTGAGCGATAGCTTAAATAAATTATAGCAGATACCTACGCCCTTCTTATCAACAGGATTTGACTTGTAAAAACCGCCGGAAAGTTGGACGTCCCTTTATTATATCTTCCTATTTTAGTTTAGGGTAAGGGCAGACTGGCGTCTTTTAGCGGCAACAATCGGCGTCTTTTTACGCGACTACGAGACGCAAGGGAGGACTTTTTTAATTCAATGACTTTTTTAAGTCCTTGACTGCGATCTCAACTGATGATAAGTGTGGATGTAGTCTAAGATGGTAGCGGACTAACTTGGAAGGGGTATGGCAGTGTAAATTCAAATCGTACCGGAACGCTAAATCTCTTAGCGGCATGTCCTTTACGGTAGGGTGGTAACTAACTACGGCCAAAACCAGAGATTATGTGTTTATCAATCATTTTAATTAAAAAACATTAAAAATCTAGATCAGATCTTTCCCTAATAATGAGTCCCCGACTATGAATCATAATTATTATTTAACAGTAGGTATTCTAGACTACTGGACTTATTTTTTCCTTTTCAGTGTTTATTTACGCAGTCGAGTTTTTTTTTTAATTTAATATTTTATTTACGCGTTATTTAAAATACGCGGAACGCGGCAGCTAAAAAACGCAACTCGGTCACTACGATTGGCGTTTGCATACGTGTGTCCAGTGAAGCGACTTAAATACGCGAAAACGTCGAATGCTGCCGCTAAAAGAAGCCAGCCTGCCCTCGCCCTTACGGCTATGGAGCCAAACCACTGAAGTTCCGCCATGAATAGAATAAAAAAAAGTTTTTAATCCAAATAAACAAAGTGCTTTTGGAATCTATCACTGCTTCGGAACGCTGTTCCAAACAAGAAGAACCAGAAAGAAACTCGGAGGTAGAAAACAAATAGGACTCATCAGGATATGCGAAACTTCTAACAGGAGATAGAATTTAGGTAGTAAATACACTTCAGAGTATGGATTTACTACTAAGGGGCCATTCGGAGCCTTTATTAATGAGCAAGTTATGCGACGCGCAGATTTTTTAATAAATTGTGTACTCTTAGAAATATTTTAGCCAATTTTTGTGAAATTGAAAAAAAAAATATTATCGGAGATAAAGGACGTAACTTCTCGCAGATAGTAGTAAGTCACTCTAAATTTTTTCCGCGCGGACGAAGTCGCGGGAATTAGCTAGTCCCCTAATAAGTTTCTTTACATTTGATGATTACTTAAACCACAACTTTTAAGTATAAGCTACGAAGCGTATGCTACGCTGTACCTATCTTATCGCAATATCATTAAAATATGATTAAAACTAAACGGCGTTAAGATCAAAAGGTTAACTTGGTAACATTTTTCTTTTCGATATTTATTACTTACCTACATCTTGCCTATAAATTAAACAAAAGAATACATTTATTTCCTTGGCAACTAAAGATCGAAGATGTTTTACATGGTATAATTTAGTAAGAATCCCGCAGGCAGGTAGATAATTTATTAAGAAACTGGGAAATGTTGGTGGCTGGAACTGGCCAGAATTTATTTCTATGGATATTCTACTAGAACTAGAATGTTTTTTTCCCCGTTGACAAGGTAGTCTTGACTGCGATCTCCCCTGATGGTAAGTGAAAATGCAGTCTAAGATCGTAGCGGGCCAAGTTGAAGCGGGTATGGCAGTGTAGATTCAACCCATACCCCCTAATCGGTTTCTACACGCCATCGTGCCGGAACGCTAAATCCACAATCTTCTATCATGTTCCAAAGAGAAGGTACTTAAATGAAATATCATACAATGTTTTTACAAAGGAAATATATATCATCATATCATATAGAACAAATCTCCATTATGGAAGATCTTTTTACGTTTATATGAAAATTCCAGTAGGGTTCAAATTGCGGGACAGTGAAGCACTGCCTTATCGAAGAACAAGGTGAACAGATAAAAATAATCATCTTACTAAAGTTAAAGAAGCGTTTGATATTACTCGAAGCTACGTAATTGAACGTATAGGCGGCGATATAACCGGGTTAAAGACCCCCTATAGGAATTGAATGGGAGGAGATAAGTAAGTACAATTTTTCACACGAGGGAGTCGTTATTTGATAGGGCAAAAGATAAAATTAAACATGTCTGCACGAAGTTTCTTAAGAAAGTAGGCAGCTGGTAGCGGTGGCTAAGTCATCTACATTCATGAGAAAAAATCCTCAAGAACACGGAAGCGCGTCCTATACAAACGAAGTATGTATTATAATTAAATTCATACTCAGCGGACGATGGAGAGCTATGCTCGGAATATCCTTGGGAGATCAAATCAGCAATAAGGAGATCCGTAGGAGAACTAAAGATACCGACATAGCTCAGAGACCGAAATGCATCTCGCACCGTCTTACAAAAACCAGGATCCAATAGTATTATAATTCCTAATTAATAATTTTGAAAGTGTGTTTGTTCGTCCTTCTGCCACTCAGTAACAGATTTGCGAAAGAAGTCGCGGGTGGTTTAATAACTTCTTAACAGTAACTCTGTTAGTTTATTATAATTTATAACAAAGGCGAGCTTTTTCACATGCTCCAAATAAAGTAAGGAAGTATCTTAAAAGGTATGATAAGCATCATTACGAGTTCCTTAGCTGCGATGCTCGCAGCGTCCTGGTAAATGCTATCTACCTAGCATCTTAATAGGGAAATTGCTTCATTTTGCTCTTTCAAAGTTTATAATGTATAAAAGAGTTTTCTGAGGTTCATTAAAGTTATCACGTAATGCCGTAGAAGCATAATAATGGAGCTTGAATCTGCTTCATAATTAATTTGTAGAAAGGTCTCGCAACACACATATACACACACACAGACACAGACACACACACACACGCGCACACACACACGCACACACGCACATGTATTCACATGCACGCATTCACACCCTTGTCTTAACTTTTTATGTATCCCATCGGGTAGTCCTGTTTTCCGAGATACAGTTTTTTATTAAGTTCGGAAAACCGGTGTTTTCATTGTAATTTATCTATTTCAATGTTTTTTTTTTTTTTTTTTTTTATTCTATGACAAGATAGCCCTTGACTGCGATCTCACCTGATGGTAAGTGACGATGCAGTCTAAGATGGTAGCGGGCTAATTTAATACCAATATTAATATTTATGAACTTATTATTAGGTAAGTAGGTATCTAACGATGGTTGTTATCTTAGAGCGCAATTTACTAACTAGCCCATCTGCTCAGTCTCTTAACTTTGCCAAGGCATCTTTCTCACAATCAACGATCTGAGTTCAACGTTTACTGTATTCCATGCAATGACTTGGAATTAGTTTAACATTTTATTAAACTCCATAATACCATTTTTAAATAGGAACTGATCCTTTTTGGGCTTCTAACTAATTTATTGGGTCGTAGGTTCGAACTCGGGCACGCACCTCTGACTTTTCAGAGTTAGCGATTCATTTATCAATCACTAGCTGACGCTCGCGACTTCGTCCGTGTAAACTTAGTTTTCGCAGAAGCTCTTTGATTTTCCGGGAAAAAAAGTAGCGTTTGTCACTCCCCGGGTCCTCAGCTAATATGCCCAGGCAAAAAAAGTTGTGGCGTAATTGAAGGAATTGAAACAAACATACTCAGGGCATGATTCCCGAGTAGGGTTGCCAGGTCGCCAAACCTAATAGCCGGACAGACCAGCCAGTTTGGCCGGACATTTGGGTAAAAAAGCCGGACACCCTATATTATTGAGGATTTTGTCTCAGTATTAATAGGTACGACAAAAAAATTGTATGTAAAATCAAGTTTTTTTGATTATTATCATAAATCTTGTTAATTTTTAGTGAAATAATAAATAAAATCGAATGCCAAATCAGTCTTAGATAGGTACTTTATTAATCAGTCAAATAGTCATCAGTTCAAAATTAAATTCTAGGATACTTAAAACATTATCAACATATTTGAATTTTTCTTAAATACTAATGAAAGGCACAAATAAGACTTTTTTAACTAAAAAAAAAAAAAATAATCAAAAACTTCTTCTCTTTAAGTTAAATAATGAAACAAAAAAAAAATTTTTTCTCTTTGAGTTATACACAAATTGTGTAACACACTAAAAATAATTATTCATATTTTTGGTTTGCCGAAACCCTGCTTTAAGAGCTCAGTTTCTTTCAAAATGTAGTGTAAAAATCCTTACATGGTCTAATGTCTTTAAATTAAATTCTACAACCAACATTTTGGCAACAGTATCAACCTGTAATCTGTTGCGTTCTTTCGTCCATTGCTGACCTATCAAGGAAAAAGCTCTTCTCAACGTTTGCGTTATGTCCTGGGATAGCAAAAAAAGCCTAACAAAAGCCGGACAAGACGGACACCGTTTATTTTGGCCGGACACGCAATCAAAAAGCCTACCTATGTCCGGCTTTATCCGGACGCCTGGCAACGCTATTCCCGAGAGGTTTGGGTTCGAATCCCGCCGGCCTCGGAATTTTTGATCGATGTGTTTAAAAATTTCTTCAAACAAACACTGTTGCGCTTTATATGTATATTATAATATTATAGGAAGGACTACTAAGGGCTAGACTATTTTTTTATTCGATGACAAGATAGCCCTTGACTGCGATCTCACCTGATGGTAAGTGACGATGCAGTCTAAGATGGTAGCGGGCTAAATTGGAAGGGGTATAGCAGTGTCAATTCAACCCATACCCCTAATCGGTTTCTACACGCCATCGTGCCGGAACGCTAAATCGCTTGGCGGCACGTTTTTAACGGTAGGATGGTAACTAGCCACGGCCAAAGCCTCCCACCAGAACTAGACTAGAGGGCTAGACTAGTAAGGAAGGACTTTTAATATTAGTAAAGATTAGAAAAGATAAGGATTTTATCCCGTAGCAGGTAGCTGTATTGTAGAACTCTTATTCGTCGGCAATGGATCGTCGCCTTAGACTGCTAAAACTAGCGGCAATAAATTTCCCTAACAAAATCCCGCATTGCGTGTGTTCGCGTAAACTATGAGCACCTGTGTGTAGCAACATGATTTGTTTCCCTATTATACGTGCTTTTGTGTTCAACGAATTATGCCGTACAACTTTTTATTAGATAAAAAATCTTTGGTTTGACGAGTGAACTTTCATATCATAGTGCGCTAAAGGACCGCAACGCGTTAACACGTTCGCTGCGATGCCATTTTTGATGGACTTTCAGCCAGTGCGTATGAGGTCTTTTCAGGGCAAGCTTGAACTTCTTTACAGTGCGTATGGGACCAACTCGGCCTCATAAAATAGGTTTTAAAAATACCAATATATAGCTCAAGAATGACAATATTTGTTTGAAATTTTACCGTTATAAACTTAAATAGTTGTTAAGTTAAATCTAGCTTCGCCAGCATTTATGGACAATTCC
Organism: Hipparchia sbordonii; assembly: GCA_038048805.1. Taxonomy (NCBI): domain Eukaryota; kingdom Metazoa; phylum Arthropoda; class Insecta; order Lepidoptera; family Nymphalidae; genus Hipparchia; species Hipparchia sbordonii. The sequence continues at coordinate 3,981,612 of CM076111.1, read as the reverse complement.
CCGGTTATTGAATTAAATGTAAAAAAAAATTTGACATCTGTTCAGCCTCACATCGCACTGAAAGAAAGTTCGATTTGTGTTTCGACTAGTGATGGGAAAATGCTTCTGCCGATTAAAAAAAAGTCGGGCGAATCGGTCCAGAAATCCCAGAGTAATCGGTGGACACATATAGAAAAAAGAAAGATACCGGCCGAATTGATAACCTCCTCCTTTTTGGAAGTCGGTTAATAAAAGAACGTTGCAGTTACTAATTACTATTTAATTATTTTTAATAAATAATCAACATAAATGTTTTGTATAAAAACAGGGCAAACAGAACGATTTGTCACACTGGACAAAAAATGTAACAATTTTTTTAGTTTTTTTTTTTGCAGCCTCACTACTATTTAACGTAAGCCTTAATTTATCGTAGCATCCAACACAGCGCTTTCTTTGAATGCCTTTTTGAAGCGCATAATCAGCACATCTGCCACTAGGAAATTCTGGAATAAAACACTTACGTTAAGTGTTTTAAGCATTATTTGTAGTTTTAAAGTATGTAAGGATGTGTGCATATGTGTGTGGGTGTGTGAGGGTGAGTTGTGTACTCTACCTACTCATTGACTATATAACATAATATAATAAACAAGTAGGTTTAGGTTTAAAGAAATTTATTCTCCAAAGAACATTTTGCTCACTTATAGAGAACTTAAAACTAAAATTTATATAAAATTACAAAACATTAAAAAAACAAAAGAAATGGTGACTGCTAACAATAAAACATTAAACATAATTTTTTTTTGAATGTGCACTTCTAAGTTTTTTTTTAAAAGTTAGAAAGACTTTTGAGCCACAATCTCTTGAGGCAGGACTATCATATAATAGTGCTCCCCTCAAATTGTATAGTTTTCGCACCATATGTTTTTGTTCTAGCTTTAGGTACTTGCAGTTTATTTTTATTCCGTGCAAAATATGTATATGATTTATTTTGTATTGTGATTTGTGTAATATAACAAAAACTAATATTGTAGAAACGGGAGCGTACCTGCGCGGTAGCATGCTTCCGTATCGAAACTCATCACATCACTAAGCTAGGACGCGCGGCGCCCGCGCCGCCCGCGCTCCACTCCGTGCGGCTGTGAGGCCTATAATTTTTGAGGCACTTTAAACCTCACTCCGCACTATAAGTGATTCATTTACATTCAGTGCGTATGCGGCCCATTAAACCTCATTATTAATTAATTACGCTGTTGGGATAGATTTCGTAAGGGAAGCAATATAATATATTCTTCTCTGTCATACTCAAAGAAATGCGAACATAGTCGCCCCCCGCACAGAGTGAAAGAGCGCGATTTTAACTGCCGCACCTGCGAAGAGTCACGCATGCGGCTTTTTAGACCGCATAACGCAGTGAACGTGTTAAGGCGTCGCTGCGTTGCTTCTGCGGCACCGTTGCGGTGTGTAGGTCAAGATATATACTTTTTTCGGGGAGTGTGAATAGGCATCTTCTAGGCAAGCGCGCACCATCTTAGGCTGCATCTTCACTTACCATTCGGTGAGATCGCAGTCAAGCGCTAGTTTATATATATTAAAAAAAAGGGTGTGCTCAAGAAGTAAGAACAATTTAGTTTCACCCTTTTACGCGGTTAAGTAGGTAAGCGCTCTCTATCTTAGACTGTATTTTATTTATTTTTATTATTATTATTTTTTTACGATCTGACTTGGCCGGTTATTTTTAATACAATAAAAAAAATAAGGAGCAATATTGCGCAATAAAATGAATAAGAGAAAACAGCTGTTTCATCCACAAATTGTTAAACGCGTGCCGTGATTTCGTGGAGTTTGATTATTATCAGAGAGAATTCTCATCAAACTACAAGAGACTCCAGTTATAAAACACATAAAAATACAAGATTTAAACTCTTTTCTCGCGTATCTCAAAAAAGTTTTTCGTTATCCAAATAAAACACGATGCTTTTCCTACCCTCAATGGCTAGCATTAATAAAATATGCACCGATTTGGCCAGACGGGCTGTTGTAGCCAAGCCAAACAATACAACAATTCATTTCATATTATTTTTACGTCCTTACATTTGGAACGGTTGCCACGAACTGATACTATATTTAGGAGAAACGTTTAACACGGTCTCGACTGTGCCAGAGCAACAGGAGTAACTTTCAATGATTTACTATGGGAGGGAGAGAATTCTTAATATTTTGCCTTCGCAGTGAACCGTATTAACGGTGGAATTCTATTTACGGTTCGAAGTTAAATTAGGACTTGGAATAACTAAAATTCATCATTACTTACTGCAAATTGTACCTATTGACGTTAAAAAAAAAATAAGCAGCCTAAATTAACCCTGTATTTAGGTATGTACACAATAAAGTTTCGTAAATAAATAAATAATATGTTGTGTCCAAAAATTTTGTCTGGTGGGAGGCTTTGCACGTGGCTAGTTAACACTCTACCGTCAAAAACGTTTCGCCAAACGATTTGAGAGACAAAGGGGTATGAGTACACTACCCACAGACACTACCATACCCCTTTCAAGTTAGCCCGCTACCATCTTAGACTGTATCGTCACTTACCATCAGGTGAGATTGCAGTCAAGGACGAACTTGTCATCGAATAAAATAAAATAAATAGGATATTTAGGATTATTATAGGAAAATAGGATTATTATAATATCTATTTATCTAGTTACAAAAATAAGTATGAACGGGTTCTTCCAGAAAGTTAAATAAATATTATTATCTTGCATTAAACATCGGTCACGCATTTTCTACTCACAAATATATACTATTATCGTTAAAAGAAACTCGCTGGTTTAGTAAAGTTATTTTCTGAAGAAACTTCATATTTACTAGCAACATAAATTACACTCTACTGTCGATTCAATCGGTTCATCTTAACAATAATATACCGCTAGGCTTACCATTATTTTGGCTTTTCCAATTTTATTGTAGGACAAGCAGAATTTTTTCTTGCCAGTTTTTTACGACATTTGCCAGTTTTTGACGACCTCCCTGGCGCAGTGGTGAGCGCTGTGATCTTATAACTGTGGTCTGGTCTGGTGGGAGGCTTTGGCCGTGGCTAATTACCACCCTACCGTCAAAGACGTGCCGCCAAGCGATTTAGCGTTCCGGCACGATGGCGTGTAGAAACCGATTAGTGGTATGGGTTGAATTTACACTGCTATACCCCTTCCAAGTTAGCCCGCTACCATCTTAGACTGCATCGTCACTTACCATCAGGTGAGATTGCAGTCAAGGGCTATCTTGTCATCTAATAAAAAAAAAAAAAAAAAAAAATTTGCATTTAATTCTAGTAGACATTGATCTGTCCTGTACGGCGGCGCGGCGAAGGCAAGTCAGCGTTTAGATAAACATGAAATAGAAAACATACGTATACTTTTTAATTATCCATTTATGTTACAGCCATGTTATAGCACATACTCTAAGCAAATCATTATTGACGAAAAAAATGATAGTGAGAAATAAATATTGATGAATTTCATACTAAATCTACAAGGCGCTTTACAGCAGCGCTCCTGTCATTTTCATATAAAACTTTCTGAATCTAACTTCACCTTTACTATTCAATAGTTAAAATGTTCGTGCTCAGGCTACTGGTCACAATTACCCATTGAAGCCTCAATAGCCCAACGGTTAAAGGTGCGGACTGAAAACTGTAAGGTCGCAGGTTCAAATCCCACCCGTTGCACTTTTGTCGTACCCACTCCTAACACAAGCTTTCCGCTTATTTGGAGGGGATAGGAGAATATTAGTCAACTTCAGGTTGGCTAATATTCTTTAAAAAAAATGACGTGTGGCACTCGGGGACTGCCGCGGTAAAGCTATTGCATAGCATTTTTTATCAACGCCATCTAGCGGCTCACCGTAGAGGAGTCCCGTGTCAGGTTATTTTCGTTACGGAATTTCTGGATTCGGTCTCCACGCTGGCCCGCGATAGAAGCTATGCAATAGCTTAAAAAGGGGTCCATATACAAGAACAGTAACAAACATCCATCCATATTCTGTCCAACCAACCTTTTACATTTAATAATATTAGTAGGATGTTGATTGTACACCACTGTGTGTTCAAAAGCTTTCATAGTTTATGTTTTATGTTGGGAGAACAGATTTTAAGTATGCTGATTTATATGCTGATATGAGTTTAGTAATAGGGAAAGATAAGGGGAAAGGTACATTAAGATATTTGGTCACCCTATACCGAGCGCAACTGTTTAATCCCAGCCAGCTGCCTGCACTTAGAGATACATCTCAACTGTGTGATTATACGAAGATTACTCAGTTGGTAATTATTTATGAAGTGTATGAGCAAGCTGTTTGTCATACTGCGGTTTGCATCTACAATCAACTTCTCTTACTACAATCATCCGTATAATTACCGAGAACTTGTGCAAGTATTTATTTTATTTTCTAGTAAATATTAAATACAGGTTCAGAGTACAGTTTGTATTCGAGTATAATAATAGGTATTGGCGGCTTTAAATGGAAGCGGTGACTACCCAACTACGCTGGAGATATTATAATGCACAAGTGCATTCGCAAACACATGTGCATGCTCGATTTTTTTTTAAATATTTTTAGCGAGCAAACGAGCAGGCGGGTCACCTCATGTTAAGTGATTACCGCCGCCCATGAACATTTGATTCTATAGATATATAATAATATGCAATAATAGTGCTACAGTTGTAAAAACAATACATATTTTCAAAAATTGTTTTTGCTCGGTTCCGTCACTCTCATAGTCCGACAAGACAGCAAGCAGATAAGACCGGAAAGATGTCTTTAGCGAATACTAGCAAAATTAGTTTGCTCCTTGATAAATAATAATTCGTATCATTATTTCGATTATATAAACAATTCAACCATAAATACATTTGTTGTTAGATTCGATGGCACGTAATGGATATAAATTAAACATAATGGTTTCTGGTTGTGTTCAGATATCATCAGTCATCCGCACGTGACACACAGATTGTGACAGTCCTTATTTCAGTGACTGATTTCCATAAACAAGACTAATTTTAATGCGCTAAACTCTAAACTTTAACCTTGATAGCAACCTCCAACTTTCTTTACTACATTTCTAAACAACTTTTATTTTAAGACTAGCGAACGCCCATGAATTCGTCCGTTTCTTCAATTCACAATCGACAGTTCCTAAATCCCCACAGTTTAGTTTCAGCAGAATTGCTGCAGTATTAGGATTTTAAGAATGATTTATCTCAAAAATATCTCATTTTGAATTTTGTATGAGAATTTTTTTTTTTTAAATTTCAAAAATGCGTAGAAACAATTTTTTTTATCATTGCCACGAAGGGGGTAGGTACGGAAAATAGTTATTTGTTCAACAAGATAGCAAAGTTCATTTTTGTTGCGAGTGCCTAGTTTGAATCCCCAGCGAACGAAGGATTCTAATATAGAATCACGAGCGTAGCGAGTGATTCTAAGTTAGAATCCTGAGAGTAGTGAGGATTCAAAGGCACAAGAAGCAAAAACTTTGCTATCGTGTGATACATACAATTTTTCACCTCAATAGCGAAAAAGTACAAGATGTAAGAGAAATATTTATTAAAACATAAAGGATATTTTAAAATTTTAAAAATTAGGTTTATTTATTTAAAACTTTTCAATATCATGAGCGGTGAAAACTTTAGATTTTTTGGATTTGTGCCCCTCCGACTGTCTTTTCAAAATACAATAAGTTTAGGATAAGTTTCAATGTGAACGTCGCATTTCGATTTGATTGTAGCTTTTAACATGGAGTAAATACTCCATAATGTAGATGGTTACCTTGTTTTAGACAATTCCATTAAATATGATAAAATCACAGTCTCTGAATAGGACTTCGCATCCTTAGAAAGTCTCCAATCATTAAATAATTCATAGGCTTTCAAGTATTTTTCACGAGACTATTCCGGAAGAAAGTTTAATTCGCGTTAGACACTAATTCTTTTAATTCTGAATTATAAGTAGATTCACTCATTTTGTTATTTTAAAATTCTTACAACAAATAACTACTAAGAAATTAGTACCTAATTAAGATATAGAATAGAGTTAATTATTTTTTTTTTTTGCCGCCATTTTATATTACTCTTTTGTCTGCGTTCGGAATTGTGTCATTCATAAAATAAAATATATTAATTAATTAATTTTAATTTTCTTTTATGTTTCATGTGTGTTACAGAATTATAAAGTCTAAAACACATTTACGAAAAGTAAATAGTTTAAATAATAAAATAGAGAGTTAAAAAATTTTGTCGAAATAAAATGTATGGGGTATGCAATATTATATACAAAATTTCTGAATAGAACGTTTCTTGAGACGGTGAGTTGAAGAAACGCCAATCCAATGCGTTCTATATTCAAAACACTTTTTCTCACTGAGTGAGCAAAAACGACTTTTGCTCACTGGTTTTGGGCAGCAAAGGCGCCCTTTTTGAGCTAGAGAGGTGAAAAAATCATTTTCTCATACATTTTGTATTGAATAGGTTTTTTAATGGCAAGGAAAGTGACTTTTTACCCCGGAGAAACAGTAACCTAAGTCACACGGACGAAGTTGCGGGCAAAAGCCAGTTTATATATTAGTAAGATGTGTAGTATTTCGGTGCGGAATCAAAACATTGCATCGTGAAATCGCGCAAAAGCTACCGAACTTCAGCAGGCTTTGTGACTTGAAAAATTCAATTTCATATTTCAGTTAATTGGCCTCATTAAGCGGCGTAACTCTTTTCTAAATGCTACTTTTTGGATTTCAAAGGGGAGGCAATTCATTTAATTTCTCATTAGTTGGCAAAGGCAATTATTATTCATTTGAATTCTCTTTAATTTCACTGAAATAATGACTCCGCTTTGATGTGGATATTTAATACAAAACCTTTTTCAAATTTTGATCGGTTTCTCGAGAAATTAATTTGTATTTTGTCCGAAATCGGAAGCGTTAACGGCCCTTTCAGACGTGCCACAACGATAAGACGTCACCTAACATCACTAACACGTACAATTTGGGTATCTTTCAAACAAGAGTGAATAGACATCCTCTAGGCAAACGCGTTACACCTTAGGCCGCATCCTCACTTTCCATCAGGTGTGATAGTGGTCAAGCGTGTGCCTATAATGTATTAAAAAAAAATTTCAACACTTTTGCGACAAAAATGTCATCGGACACGACAAGATTTCAAAACGCTTAGAATCGTGAATTCACTCATATCACAATATATAAACGCGTTTGTATGTTGCGAAGGTGTAGTTAATAGCGGCGTAATTGTGACCAAAAACGCAAGCACATACGAGTATACTATTTTTAAATTCTTATAGCAAGGTACACCGACGAATTAGAAGTTCTGCTTTTAACCCTTGCTTAAAACATTGCAGCATTAGGCAGATGCTAGAACTAGGGCTCGATTGGTATGAAATCAGTTTCTAAAATGTGTTCATACCTCGTCTTTGATTACACAATTTCGGGCATGTGCAAAGATACCTTCCACACACGACTACTGGTTGACGACATGTTTGCGGCTAAAGTGTAGTTATTGTGTGGTCCGTCTCTATACACAATAACTTAACTTGGATACCATTTTGAACCGTTTATGGTTCTTGCAAATCACGAGGGCGCGTGAGCTTTACTTGCGGTTACGTCGTGTACATGCACATTACGTAAGTGTGCGTGCCTGTCGGGAGCCTAGGTGGAAGCGGTCAGACGCCAGCAAGCTCTCGCTCCCATTTGTACAGATACGACACACACACGACCATGAGCCACACGCCCTCGTGAAATGAAAGAAATATAGGATCTCAACTTTTGAGATGAATGGCTTTGTATTAAAAAGCGAATGGGAATCAAATTTTTAAATTTAAATACATAGAAACCAGTAGTGTCGCGGCGACACGTCGTCTACTGTTGCTGTCTGCGGTCGGCTACGAACTCGCACCTTTAGTCAATAGGTACGGTCGGGGACTAAATATGTTTACCACTTTTCAAATTAGATTCTTCGTAACCCTGCGTTCAGTAAGGTCTATAATGCTATATCAAGGCATTTGTTACGTTATAAAAATTTCATGCATCGTTTTATCAAAAAAAGTATTAATGACTTTTCTATACAAATATTAGTAATAAAACTCATTTCCTAAATTCAAGTTTGACACATTAGATCATTGCACTTGTAAAAGTGACAATTAATTATCAAAAATATTAGATTTGTTATTTGAAATTTAAATATACAAAATAAATACAAAATGGAAGCTTAATCATAATTCTAATGGTGAAGTTCATATTGTGCATTGTATCATAATGATGCTGATAGCATCCACAGTCAAAGACAGTCAAAAGGAGATGGATGAGCTATGGTGATGCGTGGTGTTTCTGCAGCATTTTACATTGATGTTCTGCAGCAAAACTCCGACAACCTAGTTCAAGATAATGCGCTGAGCTACTATTCCATGGTTCAATCTGCACCGTGGCAGTCATCTCGTTCAATAGCCCGCTCGATCTACTGATTTGAAACTGAAGATTTATGGGGCTTAGTGATTCAAAGCTGGGACTGTCAGAATCAAAGAAATCCTCAAAGTCTTAGATCACATTGCACTGGGGTATGGGATGATATGAACTGACTTATCGCCTTGTCGCGTCTATGCGAGAGAGTCTACGTGTTGTCATAGCAGCGAATGGAAGCTAATTAAGCTACTTAATTATTTATTCATACTAATATTGTTTAGTTTCTTAATAATAAAATTAAGAAATAAAGATTCTTTGAAATTTCATTAGATTATTACTTCCGTTTTCTCATTTTGGTAACTCGTGTCCTGTGTACGGTTGCAAAATTACGTAATTTTACCGAAAAAGCTTGTAAAATACGGATATTTTACGGTAATTTATATATATTACGGTAAAATTACCGGCTACGTATGTATGCTGAAAAGTATGGCGGGGGGGTGAGACGAGCGTGTAGTTGAAACATACGTACTGCGAGTCGCGCGGCGCGACTCGCACGATGCGACGTTGCCGTTTAGTGCAGTTTGCCTTTATGTTTTGCGCTGTTGCCATTCCGACTGAACAGTGAGCATTCGGCAAGCCGATCGGCGATCAGTTGAATTGTTTTGACTGACTGCACTATACGTGCATTTAGTAAATTATGCCACGAAATCAAGCAAAAGTGTGGGTCACAATTAGGGTTGCCAGATTTTTTTTCAGCCTATAAGGGACAAATGGTCAAATGGGCAAAAAAATACGGGATTTCAGTTTTTTTACCCGGGACAAATAAAAAAAAAAATTATTTAGTGTCATTTTTTTTAATATTTTTCCGAGGATCGAGTCAGTTTTAACATATTTTTATTTGTTTGAACATGGGTATCTGTAAACGTCACTACAATAACACACCTACAAATTATTATTTTTTCCTTTTTTGATGTCAGTGCTGATTTCTTGGGTTTTGGAATCTCCTAATGACGAATCTGAAGTCAGTTTGGCTCTATCACATCAGAATACATCAGAATTTTTCACAATACACATTTATAAAAATCAAGAATGTATTGGGGTATTCAAGAAAAAAAAAAAAACAACCAGAAGTAAAGAAATAGCTGGATAGTTAGTATTATTTTTAGTATCCGAATAGTTAGTCAAGAGGAACATTTTAAAATACTAGTGCAACTTGAGGAACTTTTTCTTTTTAAAAGTTAAAAAAACTTAAATACCTTCATTACCTAATTATGCTTACTACTAGCACGTATACGCGCATAGTAGCTGCGTTTTGTTGAAGATTTTCTAAAAACTCAAAGAAATCTATATATTTTTTTAATAAATAAACAGGGCAATTATCCATCCGATCAGACAAACTTCATTTTATATCATAATTATAAGTTTAACTAAATGAAAATCACCGTCATGCTATATTCATGTAGAAAAATTTTGCAAAATAAAAAAAAATATTTCCTCAACTCACAAAAATCTAGGAGAAACGTTACTTGAACTTCAATAAGGAATTTCGTTGTAGGACTGTGTAATTATAATCGTAATTAAAATCGATTTCATAATGAAAAACGAAGTACGGTTCAAATACGGGACAGAGTCAGTCCCGCCGGGACATTTTAAACTATGTCTAAAATACGGGATGTCCCGGGAAATACGGGACGTCTGGCAACCCTAGTCACAATAGTTTTGTTAGAGAGATAAATCATATTTTACCCAATTTTACCGTAATTTACGTAATTTATTTATATTTTACGTAAAATATGGTAAATTACCGAATTTTACGAAAGTAATATTACCGCTTTACATCCCTAGTCCTGTGCTCGTGTCTATATGAGAGGATATCTATTTACACAGTCTATTTATTAAAATTACTAGCTTTTGCCCGTGACTTCGTCCGCGTGAAGTTAGGATTCTAAAATTTCCATGGGAACCCTCTATTTTTTTTCGGTATAAATGTCGCTATCCAAATCCTCAACTATATCCATGCAAAAAATCATGTGGATCTATTGCTCCGTAGCTGTGTGATGGAAGGACAAACCAACAACGAACAAACAAACACATTATTTTATAACATTAGTAAGGATAAATAATAAATGACTTTTGACTTGACTTGACTTGGATTTTTTGTTCCAAAAAAGGTTTTCTACATCTAAACTATTTAGCAGTCACCTACTAAAGAGACCGCTAAAGGACTGTCTAAACACCGCTACATGTTAAAAAGTCTATGATCTATGGCTAATCTAATCACATATCGACCTTCTGACACAGATGTGTGCATGCAATTATGAATCTTAAGGTGGTAAACATTTTCTGTCCGCGACTGTACAAACAAAAGTCGATCACCCTAGCTGTTGATTGGGGTCGACATTTTTAAACAACTCAGGATGTCACATCTGCACGCCACCTCTATCCCGCGTCCATTTAGCCTTTATAGACAGAGAGCCAATGGTTATCTGACCTTAGCTACTCGTAAAGGACAATAAAGACAAACAGCCTTACAAATTGAAAGTGCTTAGGTATTTTAAACCCTACCTACTAAAATTGTATAGATTTCCAATTTAAAAATAGTTAAACATATCATAGAGTAATTGAGTTCAAATTTTTTGTAGTTCTCGTAAAATCGATACCATCCAATGATTATTAGTAATGAAATTAAACTAAGCGCTGACACACATACACACACACACACGCACGCACGCACGCACGCACGCACGCACGCACGCACACACACATATACACCACATGCAGCCTCAGACGCATGCGTACCTAGTACCTACCTATTAAGTTAGAACTATGTAATTCTTAATAGACTTACATAGTTGTAACTTAATAGGTAGGTTATGGAATAGCGGAGACAGAAAGCGTCACCTAACTTAGTTTAGGGAACCCGTAAAAACTAGGGATCGTTGGAGAAGACTAGGTGAAAAGCATCGTTTTGGAATTTGAAACTGTATACCTTTCAGTTTTCTGTTTCAGAAAGGTTTCAGAGGTTTGAAAAGTTCATCGGCGATGTCAAAACATCGCGTACATAGGTACTACATCTGTACGTCGATTCAACACGCAGTTTCAGTAAGCGTCAAGATGACTGACCAAAGTGACCGATCAGCGTCAAATTTTTCCAGCATTTAGTACCTATTTAGTACTATTTAATACCTTTGTTTAAATATTTGGTACCTCAATAGTAACAGAGTGGTCAGCCATCTTGACGTCAAGATGGCTGACCACTTATTAAATTAAATTTCTCTCGGTCACTTTGGTCAGTCATCTTGACGCTTACCCGGAAATCACGTGCTCTTGGTTCATAACAAATAAAAAAACCATACAAAGATACGAAATGTCGTTGACAAACGTGTACGGACGCGGGAGGAGGCTGTCTTATCTAGAAAATGGGTTACACACCCGAAGGCAATTCGGGAGAGCTCAAAATTTCATGAAAAATCCTGTTCCATTCCATGTGGAAATGCCAGCTACGTTTTCGGGTCAGGCAAGTGGCGTGTTATTTATTACCAGCTCCTTTCTCTCCTTGTTTCGTTCGCTGCTGCTACACGTTTGTGCGGAGCCTTTTCAATTTTCCCTGTTTCCCGTCAGCTGCAACGTTTTCGTCAAGCGTTTTAATCAAACAGCCAAATACACAAGTTTTTCTTGTTTGAATGAATGAATGAATGCACCACTGTACTGTACACTGTATACCACATAGATTGCAGATTTGTTTTTGTAAGAGAGGTTAGGCTTTTAATTCTGGCACGCAGCCTTGATTAGATCAAATCATAAAAATTCTTTCCAAAAAACCGACTTCAAACGCCACTACAAAGTATAATAAAAATTCTTTTCAAAAAACCGACTTCAAACGCCACTACAAAGTATAAAAATAATTTTATTTTGTACACGTTTGTTGAAGTCGGGCGGCTTAAATAGAAATGATGAAACCGATACGCGATGCTCGCCCGATTTCAATAAACGTGTCTCTTATATGTCACCATAAGATAAGCGTCGCGCATCGATTTCATCGTTTCTTGTTAAGCCCGCCCGACTTCAACAAACGTGTACAAAATAAAATTATTTTTATACTTTGTAGTGGCGTTTGAAGTCGGTTTTTTGAAAAGAATTTTTATTTTAAGCTTTTTAGTGTAGCTTGTTCCTGTTTCTTTCTTCGTGTAGAACTACATTAGTACATTAGTACCGTGGCGTTGGAGGGAGGCTCCAACGCTACGGTACTAATGTTCTACACTACGGTTTGTAGTTCTACACTTGGTACCTACAGTACTTATTAACAATACACAAGAGCTAGGACTAGGAGCTCCATGATGTAGTCCATGGTTGGTACCAACAATAGCAATTCGAAAGCATCAGTTCGTAATTACTCCAACTCTGCAGCATCAGGATTGAGGAGCTAGAACCTTGAGCATTATGATGTAGTAAATGCTTGGTACCAACAATATCAATTCGTAAACGACAGTTCCTAAATCCTCACAGTTTAGGTAGGCAGTACCCCTGCAGCATCAGTATTGAAGAGCGAGGACCTTGAATTCCACGATGTAGAATATGCTTGATACTAACAATATCAATTCGCAAGCGAAAGTTCCTAAATCCTCACAGTTTAAGTGGGCAGTACCCTGCAGCATCAGGATTGAGGAGCTAGAACCTAGACCTCGATGGAGTAGTATATGCTTATTACATATAATAACAATTCATGATGAGCAGTTCCTAAATCTCTACAATTTAGGTGGGCAGTACCCTGCAGCATCAGGATTGAGGAGCTAGAACCTAGACTTCGATGGTGTAGTATATGCTTATTACACACAATAACAATTCATGATTAGCAGTTCCTAAATCCCTATAATTTAGGTGGGCAGTACCCTACAGCATCAGGATTGAGGAGTAGGACCTGGAGCTCTATGATCTAGTATATGCTTAGGCCAAGCATACCAATTCGTAAACGACGGTTCCTAAAGTCCCATAATTTAGGGGGGAAATGCCCCTGCAGCATCAGGCTTGAGGAGTAGAAGGTAAAAAATTTTATGGGACCATTTCGCGAGCTTCCTCTGTCGATAAAAAAAAATCTCGTGAATCGGTCCAGAAACCTCGGAGTAATCGGCGGGCATACATAGAAAAAAAAAAAAAATATATACCGGCCGAATTGATAACCTCCTCCTTTTTGGAAGTCGGTTAAAAATAGTTCTAGTTCGTACACGTTTTTTAAAGTAGAGCGGCTTAAATAGGAAGGATGAAACCGATACGCGATGCACGCCCGACTTCAATAAACGTGTCTCTTGAGACAACATGAGATACATACGATTAAAAAAAAATCGCGTGAATCGGTCGGGAAATCCCGGAGAAATCGATGGACATACATAGAAAAAAAAAAGATACCGGCCGAATTTATAACCTTCTCCTTTTTGGAAGTCAGTTAATAAACGAATTTTTATTTACCTATTAGTTGTTGCCAGCGACTTCATCTGTGATAAAAAGTAGCTTATGTCACTTTCCTAGGGATAGGATAGATTGCGCACACGAGAAACTTTGTATACCCATACTCGTGATAACTCTTAGAGATTCACGAATTAATAGGAAGACAAAATTTTTTCTTGCGCACTTGCTCTATATGTATATCACGGGTAAATGGGTAGACAAAAATTTTCTCGCAAACATGCTAACGAAATATCACGACTAAATGAGTAGAAAAAATTTTCTCGCAAACATGCTAGCGCAATATCACGACTAAATGAGTAGAAAAAATTTTCTCGCAAACATGCTAGCGAAATATCACGACTAAATGAGTAAAAAAAATTATCTCACGCACGTGCAGATATCACGAGTAAACGCGGACGTGCCCGTGAGAGGTTCCTCTTAACGTACATTCAAACAAACATAACTAAAATCTAACTTTCCGTAAAAAATAATGCCAGCTACGTTTTCGGGTCAGGCAAGTGGTGTGTTATTTATTACTAGTTCCTTTCTTTCCATATTTCGCTCAACTACAACCACTGAGATAGACAATAGAGAAGCAGACCTCGTACGTCATACAACAGGCTTATAAACAAAGCGCCTCCACATGGCTCCCACAAATTGGACATAAGTAGGCGGGTAGTATGTAAATTGAAAATTTAAAACACCCCCGACATGTGAAATTAAAAAAAAATATGTAATCCACCATTTTATGGCAGCGGCCATCTTGGACCGATTTTCATCAAACATAGCTACTCGTAAGAATACTCTGGACTAATTCACCTTTCAATTAAAAAAAACATAATCAAAATCGGTTCATCCGTTCAGCTGCTACGATGCCCCAGACAGACACACACACACACAGACACGTCAAACCTTGATAAGTAATCTGTTTACCTTTTTTGTTACTTGAGTAATGTTGTGAATTGCGATGCAGTTATTTTAGTACCCTTTCCTCGCGCATGCCACGTCCACTTCTAGAAGACTCGATTGTACAAAAAAAGCCTGTCTATACAATTTTAGTCAGTTTTGTGGACTAATAAAATAAAACTCCGATCACTAAAGTTTAAAGAAGCTTGTTTATTTCTCGTAAGTAAACTTATTTATAGCGTACAAAACGGATACGTACCTCAACAAATGTGTTCGTTTGATGTCGATATTTTGACCCAGTTACACGGATCGCGCTCACGACTGGAATCCATTGTAGTAAAACGTCAGGTTGAACCTGTCACAGGCACTCGCCTTCTTGGTCTTTATGAAGGAACGCCACTAAATTTTGGGCAAAATGTTCAATGTAACGTCAATTTTCATAATGTGCGATGGTTTTCTGGATTCTTTATGCTCATTAATTTGAAACCATGCTCAAGATTGAAATTCCATAAATTGCAATCTCATCGAATTTTTGTGGCGGCAACGGTCTGTGGCGAGAACTCGGGGGTTTTTTAAGTCAAAATCTATAGAGAATTTAATAACCATAATAAGCATAGAATTATTCTAAGAGCTGCTTTATACTATGGTAATGAAAATTATATTATTTAAAATAATTCAATTCACACAGTCTTATAAATAATACAACTGATTGCCCTGTTTATTTGTTGTTCAAATGTTGAATATTTTACAAAATATTGCTGCTCTAGTAAGATAACAACTCTCCGGTTGCGACACTTTTGTCCAGAGCTTTTTCAATTTTCCCTGTTTCCATCAGATGCAGTAGAACATAGAAACGGTTTCGTCAAGCGTTTTAATTGAAAATGCACTATCAAAAACCTACGATACTTTTTAACCGACTTCAAAATAACAAAGAGGTTCTCAATAATTCGACGCGTATTTTTTTTTATTTTTTGGCTATGTTACTCCGTAACTCTGGACCGATTTCAATATATTTTTTTTATTTGAAAGTACGTATCGTCAGGTTGGTCTTCACCAAAAATTGGGCTTTTGGTGAAGATCTGATGAATATCTTTGGAGATGTAGGACGGAATTCCTCAATGAATAAGAGCAAGTGATCAGAGTACGTGTAGACTTTTAACCATGCATAGTTCATAGCATGCATACATACATATTACATTATGCTAAACTATTCGACATCTTAATAAGTACATATTTTTTTTTTAAAGCAAACAAATTATCTAGTGAATTGGTCCTATGAAGCTTAACTATTTTAAGTAATAATATAAAAAAATATTTTTAAAAAACTGTCTTCGCCAAAACTTATAAAATAATTTTAGTTTGTACATGTATGTTGAAGTCGGGCTAGCGATAGCGTCACGCATCGGTTTCATCGTTTCAATTAAGGCCCGCCCGTCTTCAGGTGATTTAATTCTTACTAATATTATAAATTTGGAAGTGTGTTTGTTTGTCCTTCATTCACACATCTCTAGAGTATCAGATCGTCTCGATCGACAGACGTGACGTGGTTTTTATTGAGGACCTAAAGAGCGATACAGGTTATATTTATACCTACTGGAAAAAACAAAAGACTCTTTTGCATTTATAATATTAAAGCCTCAATAGCCTGACGGTTAAAGGTGCCGACTGAAAACTGTAAGGTCACAGGTTCGAATCCCACCCGTTGCACTATTGTCGTACGCACTCCTAATATAAGTTTTCCGCTTATTTGGAGGGGATAGGAGGATATTAGTCAAGTTCATGTTGCTTAATATTCTTTAAAAAAAATATTAGAAGTAAAAAATATGTACTTCAAGTTTGCCCTCCAGAAATTCAATCTATTATATCTCGAATTTCACTTCCGATTTTAATCAAACTTGTTATTATGTCAATAAAGGATTTATTGTAATTTCAGAGAAAATCAAAAACCTTCTGTCGTATATTTACAAAAAAAAAGTAATCATTAATTCTTCTTTTGTTTTGTTGCAATATAAATATTAAAATTGCAGGTCTTTGGAGTGTTTCTCGGTCATCGCATCTCTTTGGGTCAGCCGCTTCGTTGCATTACTTTTATCCGATGAATTAAAATCCACATTGTTTTTTTTTTTTCTTTTCGTTATTATTTGTTTTTCATGAAATAAACGTGGAAACTACTGTTTTTAACATAATATTATAGAGACATTGAGATTTTCTGATGATAAATTGAAATTTTTCATTTAAAATTTCAATCTTCATTTCAATTTAAGTCTCTTGAAATGATCGCCATATTGTATTGTATTGTTTATTTCTTCGATTCTGACTTACAAAAGCGATTATGAATTTCAAAAATATTACTTACATAAATTAAATTTAAGGCCCAAGACACGGGTCTGCCCGCGAAATTCAAATTTAATTTGGTTTTTCGCAATTTGTAAACTAATACGACAAAGTAGGCTTATGGTATTCAAATTGCGCCAATGGCAGTATCATCTTCACAGGTTAAATACTAATCTTTACGTGAAAGTATCCAGTTTAAGAATTGAATGAGTTTGACGTGAGCTACTCACAAATTAGTCATTATTTTGACTAATTTCTTAATCGTGTAATCACTTATTAAATATGTCTTTACCTGGTCTTTACACATTGTTTGAATTTGTGTAATGGTCAATTTACCAATTTCTTTGGAATCAAGTAAAAGCGTTTATTCGACCGCACAAAGCACTATCGCACTTTACGCAGACGATAGTTTTTGACGGTTTCTAGTTAACAGATCATGTGTGTCACCTCTTGTTTTAATGGGATGAATATTTTGTTTCACAAAGACTACGTTATTACTGTGAAGCCACCCGGTTCAGATTTCGTTTCACCCCACACGCGTATGTATAAAGTAAATTATACACCTTCAAAATGTCTCCAGAACTCTACAGTAAAGCTGCCTTGAAATGCACCGAGAGCAGAGAATTTAAACGCAAAAATTCTTTTTACAAAACCGACTTCAAATGCCACTACAAATTATACAAGTCGTGCCTGTAAAATTTGAATACTTTCCTCGATTTCTTCAGGATCCCATCATCAGATCCTGACCTGATGACAATGAAACCACCGGGAAAGTATACCCATTCAAACAAAAAAAGAATTTTTCAAATCGGTCCAGGCGTCTTCGAGTAATTGGGGAACATACATAAAAAAAAAGACATGTGGCACTCGGGGACTGCCGCGGTAAAGCTATTGCATAGCATTTTTTATCAACGCCATCTAGCGGCTCACCGTAGAGGAGTCCCGTGTCAGGTTATTTTGTTACGGAATTTCTGGATTCGGTCTCCACGCTGGTCAGCGATAGAAGCTATGCAATAGCTTAAAAAAAGATTCCAACGAATTGAGAACCTACTTCTTTTTTGGAAGTCGGTTAAAAAGTAAACAAAGTAGGGCTGTTATTTTCACTTTCTTATGAGGTGTCGGTAAGAAATTCGGTCAATTAGTAAATAATTTTCATCACCCCGCACAACGTCGCCCCCTAATGATGGCAACAATGGATCTCATCAGCGGGAGGCCTATTTTCGTCCCATTCAATAAATTAATGACGCCGTGAACGCGTCACATTTACTTCTTCGCTGTCATTTGCCGCTCATCCTTGTTTACTTTTTTTCCTCTCACAATTTTGTCCTTTTTACTTTAGTATCTCCTTTATACTTTAGTAAATTAAAAATGTACTTCAACTGAACTTGACCAATATTCCTTCCTCCTTACTTCTCCAA
Source organism: Hipparchia sbordonii (assembly GCA_038048805.1). NCBI lineage: Eukaryota > Metazoa > Arthropoda > Insecta > Lepidoptera > Nymphalidae > Hipparchia > Hipparchia sbordonii. Next base: position 3,963,069 of record CM076111.1, on the reverse strand, counting down.
ATAAGCGGAAAGCTTGTGGATATGACGATAGTCGAGCCGTCATCCTTTCAGTTTTCAGTCTGCATTAACCATTGGGCTATTGCTGTTTTAAATATTATCGCAGTGTTAACGGAACTACTGAGTGTACCTAGTACCTCCCAAGGCGATAAAAACAAGTAATAGTAGGTAATTTGACGAGTTAAACCCCGGGAAAGCAGACCTTCGAACACTGATGGAAATATCATTGCCTTCAAATAACAACTATTCGATAATTACAATTCGCAATCGACTGAACGTTCACTCGAAGTTGGCCGTCGTCGACCGTTACACAATGACGTCACACTGGTACCGTGAACAATAAAATAATAATTGTGTTTTTTACTGTAATCGTCTAGGTGACGGAAATTTTCTTTCCTGACAATGCTTTTCATGGCAATGACGACTTGAGTGTCGAAGGCGTGATTTTTAATTTTTATATTTTCTCCTATTCAAAGAAAGTCATTAATTAAATAATAAATATTACGCGTTATAAAAACTTTTCTTTTTTAACTCATCGTAGAAAACGACATGTGAAAACAAAAAATAAATAACTAATTAAAACTTAACAAAAACATTTAAAACGTAACGATAACAAAAGTTTGAAAAATTCGGTAGTGACAATGGCGAGCGGTACGTTGCTGTCTGTACTGTACTAAGCGGGTCTCAGGGTTCCCAACTTAGGGCTTTTAGCCCCAAATTTAGGGCGGAATTTTGCTTATTGGGATTTTTTCAGGTCCCAAAAAAATTTAGGGCTATTTTTAGGGGCATAAATAAATTTTCAAGCGTCACATAATTGACTGACCAAAACGAGTAAATAAAGCAAAACGTCTATGGTATTCCGGAATAATATGCTTAAAATCGTTTTAGCTAAAGCGTTTTGAAAATATTTCAATACATTAGCGTTGAACACGCTTTTTCGATATATAATTCCCTTTTCATTTTAAAACGTGATGGTGGATCTTGCGTTACTTTTACTCCATCTCCAAAAAATGTTACAGTTATAATGTAAACATATTGTATGACTATAAGAATTCCGAATAATGTAATTAAAATTAAGTTACCTCAATAAAACGGGAAACTCATTTAAACATTCGCCTTGAATGGTAACAAGATACAGGGGTTTTTTTGGGGCTTTTGAATATTGCATTTAGGGTTATTTAGGGGTATTTCATGTTGATGTTAGGGCTAATTTTTTTTAGGAGTTGGTAACCCTGGCGGGTCTGACTTGTAGTGCAGTGCGGGAAAGTGCGACGCGAGGTAGCGGCTAACTTGCAGTAAAGTACGTAGATAATAACAACAAAGCGCTTAAACATAACCACCACATTTTCTTGCTCGGAAGCATTGTAAAATACCTATAAGTATACCTATATTTAATTTTCAAAAACAAACAGACCCTTGTTAAAATATTATAAACACGCAGACTGAGTTTATTGAAATCGATTCGGCTATTTATTAGTCAAAGGACGTCCCATTGTATCAAAGCCAGCCCGAATTGGTTTGATAACAAGCCAAGATAACAAAAGGAATAATAGATCAAAGGATCAGCAAGACAGGTAATTATTCAAAGATAATTTATTCGTGAAGTTTAAAATATTACCACGAACAACCAACTACATCTTCTTTTATAAATCAGCATACTTAAAATCCGTTCTCCCAACATAAAACATAAACTATGAAAGCTTTTGAACACACAGTGGTGTACAATTAACATCCTACTAATATTATTAAATGTAAAAATTTGGTTGAATAGATGGATGGATGTTCTTACTCAATCACGTCGCAACGACTGAAGCCTGAACCGTTTTGACACAGAGATAGATTATAGTCTGGAATATCGCGTGGGAATAAAAAAAAAAAAAGACGTGTGGCACTCGGGGTAAAGCTATTGCATTGCATTTTTTATCAACGCCATCTAGCGGTGAGAGGAGTCCCGTGTCAGGTCATTTTCGTTACGGAATGTCTGGATTCGGTCTCCACGCTCAAGGCCTGCGATAGAAGCCATGCAGATTAGATTTCCTAAAACAGCTCTTGTATGGGGACCCCTTGTTTTAATTTAATTTTATTATTTGTTGTTATAGCGGCAATAGATATACACATTACTTATGCGAACATTTCAAATATCTACTTATTACGGTTCCTGAGATACAGCCTGTTGATAGACATCAGCCCCAGATACCAGAAACGTGATTTTTAACATAATGAGGGACTCTCAGGCGTGCAGGTTTCCTCACAATATTTTCCTAAGATTTTCTTTCACTGTTGAAGCATGTGCACTCGAAGCTACTACTACTGTTATTATATTGGATGATCTGTATGATACTGGATGATAACTTTATACTGTAGTTATGTAATTGGATAACAATAATGGATATCGATATGAATCGAGCAAGTAAACAACAGAATTGGGAGTAATTTGTGGGTATTATTGCCTCGTTCCGGCACGCCCTTCACTCCACTGACACCTTTCCCAATGTTCCGAGTTCCGACAATAGTCGATAACCGCTAACGCGATTTGCCGGGGCCCTTCGGGTGATAATTGGATAAATGTTGTTTACGCCGCTTCGATTTCGGATTTATTATTTATCTTTGACCTTTTTTGAGATAATGCTTTAATTGAATGAACTTATTGTAACATACTTCTAACTGGAATTGCTATTAACTGTTTTCACTTCGTCGAAGTGTTTGTTTGTGTATGATTTACTTCTTCACGCCACAACAAACGCACCTATTTGTCTGGAATTTGGAATGGAGGTGGTGATGCTCATATCCAGGATTAACACACTAGAAGTGGATCTAATTCAGCTTGCAAGATTTAGACTACAGCAGCGTTAGCGATCATGGAAAAAGAATAGATACGAAACGTGTGCAATATGACTAGGGCAGCACAAATTGCTTGTAAGTACCTTCTAGAGTTAGACAGATATTGAATGCTTTTTATCGCGACAAATCAGAAGTTTCAAGGGATTTTTAAAAACAATAATCCAAGTAGGTATTACGAGTAGTCAACTTAGATTTCAGTTTCAGTGCTTATGTTTACTGAGTAGCTTCAGTTAGCCTCGAGCCTAGAGTCGAGGCTACTTGCCCGGGGGCGACGCAACTGGAAGGAATAAAGCTATTGGTATACGTGAGTAGGTTTAGGTTTGTGTACGGTGCTTGCAGCGTCCGCTTTTAGGAACTTCGTTAGAAATTCATAGAATCGTTTGCATGTCCTGAGGAAATAGGGCCGTTGGCAATTCCATCTCCTGGTGACCTGTTTTTGGGAAAACAACTACTATTTAACAGCTATGTTGCGTCTGGGAAGCGAAATTACTGGTGTACTAGATCAAATGGATTAGGTGTTCCTAAAGGACCTCATATTATAGATGCATTGTTATCTAACGTACCTACCTACTTATAAACTTTTTTGTGGATAATATAAAAGTAAAAATTCAAACGCAAATACAAAGTACATATATCAATTGTGCCTATGAAATTTGAAGAGTTCCCAGGATCTCATCATCAGAGCCTGACTTGATGACAATGGAACTACCTGGGAAGTATTTTCTTTCAAATAAAAAAAAGAATTTTACAAATCGGTCCAGGCGTCTTCGAGTTATCGGGGAACAAACATAAAAATTTTTAAAAAAAAAGATCCCGACGAATTGAGAACCTCCTACTTTTTTCGAAGACGCTTAAAAAGACATGAATAACATCGACGGAAAATTACCTAATCAATTTGCAACCTTTAATTCGAGATGTCCTCTCATCCAAAATCCCTCAGAACCTGAAGACGACAGATTTCGAATAGTGCATGATGCCAGTTATATCTTTGAAAAATGCGTACTGACAATGATTGACAATGAGCACGACACAGTTCGAAGAAGCGATAGACGTTGGTATTCCAAGGTCTTGAACTCGGCAGACCTCTGAAGGTCCAAGAGATCTACGAATGTAACCAACAGTTGATGTTTTTTGGTTGACGACAAGTTTTTTTTTTTTTTAGTATTTACTCCTTAGTAATAATTTAGTGAGTATCTTAGATCCTCGTTTTATTTGATCTTATTCGATTAAATAATGTTAACTTAACTATGGGTCAAAAACCTACATAATAATCCCAACCAGTAAAACAAACTTACCCCTTGAATCCTTGGTTCATTTATATAAGCAAAGGGTGTAAGAATCTAAAGCTCCATTTTATAATAAACTCAACTAACACATTCATTCTATTTGCTTAAAGTGCTACTTTGCCTAAGAGGATTTTCAGCTGTAAACAAACAAAGTATCTCCCAACATCCATTACAACTTATAAATACTACTCGTGAAAATGTCGTGAAGCCTTTCAGCCCATAGCAAAACAGTCAGCCCTTAATTGAAACTATTGTTCAGGCTACAGATATTGTAGATAATGTTCAAGCGAAACTTAATACAGCCAGGAAACGAGGAAATGTCGTAGTCGGTAACTGGCTGTTGTACGAGGCACACGTATTTTAATGTAGCGTCCTAAAGATCGAGCTTTCGGCTTCGAAAAGCTTGTTTCTGTTTGGATTTTCGGCTGTGTTATACGCTTATGGATTTGTCTCTGTTTGTTGCGAACTTTTGTGACTGTGTGGTTTAAAAACAATTTGTAAACTTTAAGCGGTCAACAATTCTGTTAGTTAGTTTAGTAGCTGTAGTACTTTTTTAACTAAACTTGAGTTCTGTTCAAACTTTTTTGCGCTAATTTTGGTTTTTCTGTGCATTGTACAAGGAAACTTTGGGGTAAAAAGTGCTTCTGAAAAAAAAAAAGTTCAGGCGTATCCTTCAGTGAGTATAAAATATTTTTATTCATGCCATTTCCATTTAGATCGTAGAAAATAATAGTTGTAGAGATGATACAAAACGTTAACCTAGAATTTTTGTTATTATTGTTAAAAGTTTACAATTGCACGTGCATTATACATGTCATTTTTATAATGTCATACTGGTTTATATACAAGAGATCCTTTTACGAAATTAGGCACAGAAAATGTTTTATTACACTTTTACATTGTGTAATGCTAGTTGTTTGAATTCACTTTGTAGTTTTAAATTTTACAGTACGTAAAAATTACGTTTTCAAGTAGAAGCCTTTATGTTATTTTTTTTATTAATACTGAATGTAGTCAGGCCATGGTTAGGTTAGCTTTTGCTTTCTACTATTTTGTGTTTGGAGGGTGATAACCTGAGAGTACGGCCCCTTTCGTGAGTCCGGAGTTCGATTCTAGGCTCTTATGTCAGACCTTTCAGAATTGTGTTTTGAGCAGCCTCTGAAGCCTCCTACCTGGTGCAGTGGTGAGCGCTGTGGTCTTATAATAATTGGGAGATCTCTGGTTCGATTCTCGGAGGGAGCAATTTGGAAATTTATAATTTCTGAATTGTCTCTGGTATAGTGGGAGGCTTTGGCCGTGGCTAGTTACCACCCTACCGTCAAAGACGTGCCGCCAAGCGATTTAGCGTTCCGGCACGATGGCGTGTAGAAACCGACTAGGGGTGTTGAATGTACACTGCCATACCCCTTCCAAGTTAGCCCGCTACCATCACTTCGTCACTTACCATCGCATCGTCACTTACCATCAGGTGAGATCGTAGTAAAGGGCTATCTTATCATCGAATAAAGAAAAGCTTTCTTTAACGGTGAATAAAAACATCTTAAGGGAATAAATCTTCGTGCCTGAAAGCTATGCTTTTATTATCATGACAAGATAGTCCTCCAGTTTCACTTGATGATAAATGACTATGCAGATGCTCATAGCTTGGAAGGTGGCAATTTTAAGTTAAAATCTTAACTTATACGTCTTTGGCTGGTAACTAGCCTTGGCCGAAACCTCCTACCAGACCGATCAGAGCCATTTAAGAAATTATAGTGGTAATGAATGATAGTGGTAGCTGATACTCCGGTTCAAAATGTAGGATACTTTTTATCCTGATAAACAATAAGGTTTATCCGGGATAGGTTATGAAAATTTTTGTTGATTTTGCACCATAACTTCGTCAAAAAAAATAATTCTTTATTATTATAAATTGTATATTGTTAGAAATATTTTGGCCTAATTTTGGTGAAGATCTACTAAGAATTTTTTTTAAATAAGATTGTATAAGCCAAACCTTTCAGAAATTGTGAGATTAATAAGTAGTAAGTATGTCATTTAATAAAAACGTAGAGTCAAGCTTTCAAAACTGAACTTTTGATGCTGAGTTTTGATGTATTAATTAAAACGAACTTCACTCATTATTTAAGTACCTACTTTTCATTAAAAGCGAAGTTAGGTACGTCTTTGACTTTAATAACGCGGTTAAGTTGAGAAAAAAATGTTCTGCGGAGTTTTGCTGGAGACTTACCTAACTTTAAAATTGAGGATGTATTAAATTCAAGCGAAGAATTTTCATAGCAATTAAAGGCCGTTCATTCCTCTACCGACCATTTATCTTTTTTGGAGCCTTTTTATGACTAAGTAGGTATATTAACTTTGCCCTTTGGAGTCTAAGTTATTTTTACCTAACTACGGCCATACATACATATATTCATAGATACATACATACCTACGTGTACATAGTTCGAAAAGCTGATGGTCGTTGGGGTTCCAAGGTGCTGGAGTGGAACCGGGAAGCGCAGTATTAGCAGCCCCCACCACTGGGGAGTGGTAGGAGGGGTCCTAGATGGGCCGACGACATCATCATAAATAGAGCAGCTGGAAAAGACAGACCTTTGTCCAGCTGTGGACTTCTATCGGTTGATAAAGAAGAAGAATGAGGTGTCGTTGGCTTCATTTCCGACTGTCATATGCTACACGACATAGCTAATATTATGATGGCACTTTCAAATTAAATATTTTGCGTGTGTGGATTTTTTAAGTAAGTCTACAATTACTGTTTCGCAATGCCAGACTAACCGAGAAGAACCAAACTCAAAGAAAGAAACTCAGCGATTGTTCTTTAAAAAAACGAATAATAACAATCCACGCTTTCTTAGCATTTATGTATTCTTCAATTGTATAATATGCTATTTTCATGAGCATACCACTTTTATTCGATCTAAGAAAGTCTAAAATTGACTGCGTCTTAAGTTAAGAACTTGACTTTTGGCTTTGATTGTACGGACACATTTTCAAAAATTAATGACGTCCTTTGGCGTTTAGAGATTTTTTGTACCCAGCCGTTAGACCCTAGCTCGTAATAAATTTAATTTATAAGCCCTACTAAATTAGGAAGACAAAATCTAAAAGGTCTTCCGTAAAAATAAATTTTACGAGCTTCGAAAATTCAGGTAGGTACTTGACTTAAAATATTGATACTTTACAACCTCTTTTTTTTTCAGAACAGAGTCTTTTTACTATTCTTATAAAAGTTAAATTTTATTCAATTTGCGTTAAGAGAAGCTCAAGTTAATCTAACTTCGCCCAGCAATAAAGTACTAAGTTTTATTGAAGAATAAAATAGAAATAAGATCTTCCGGGTCTTTACAGAGATCCTCAATTATTTTATAATACGGAACTTTTAATCATATCGAATTGAAAAACAGACGGACATGCTGACACACTTTCGTATTTTTGTTAATAATTTGAAAGAAAATTTGCGGCAAAGAAGTCTTTTGTTATAATTTATCTACTAGATTCTGTACACGACTTTGTCCGCGTAAAGTTGCATTTTTGTCACCTCTCACGCTCTAAATATGTCATTATAGCTTAGCGCAGGGGGGACTGAAGTGTATAGGTACTTTAGCCTCAAGGGATTAAAGTATTTTTTATTTTATTTTATCCGTTATCACCTTGATGAACAATCCCTTTGCAACCCTGTGTTCTCTCGGGATAAAAGTGATAAAAAGTTTTCACAAGTGTCACACTCCAGATTTGAGGACATAAGTCCTCAACATAAGTCCTCAAACCTGGTACGTATAGACGTATACCCTTGGAAAAAATCACTATCCGTTGATCCGGTGCTGCGTGAACTTTTTTAGAGAAGAATATTAGCCATACTGTACCCGACTACTATTCCTCTCTCCTCTCCAAATAAACGTTAGCTTATGTTAGAAATGGCTACGACACTAGTGCAACGGGTGGGATCGAACCATAAGTTTTCAGTTTGCACCTTTAACCACTGGGCTATTGAGGCTATAACAAATAGAGTATTGAAACAAACCAACGAATAAACACATTTTCGCAGTAATAACATGAGTATGGTATTTATAAAGCAGGGATCTACAATCTACACAGCTACTCGATCCTACTAACCAAGCCTTATTGTATCACAACCGTACATGTTCTAAGGGTGTATATTATTCATAGAGGTTTAATTTGATGGCATTGTGCGCCGGCATGGAGAGATTATTGTAGAGCTCTAACATGTTACTTGATATTTCATGAATAATGACTAACTCGTAGTTCGGATTAAGGGGGAAACCACACACGTTAAATTAGATTCGCATTTTATCTATTGAAAATGAATTATTTGTATAAAGTTGTATTGGTACCTATTGCAAAGAAAACCTTTATAATTTAAACGTAAAAATTCTATTTACAAAACCAACTTCAAACACCACTACAAAGTATATCAATTGTGCCTATAGAATTTGAAGAGTTCCCTCGATTTCTCCAGGATCCCACCATCAGATCCTGACCTGATGACTATGACTACCTGGGAAATATACCCTTTCAAATAAAAAAAAGAATTTACAAAATCGGTCCAGGCGTCTTCGAGTAGATAATCGGAAAAATTGAGAACCTCCTCTTTTTTTGAATGCCGCTTAAAAATATATTTTTTTAATATAAGTCATTATAAGATAAACATAATTACTCGATGAAATCATTAGGTTATTATACATACGTTGAGTAGCTTCAACAGATAAAACTTAAAAAAAAAATGTCATACCTAGTTTAGTGTAGTTGCGTGACCAAAACAATTAAGTATAGTAATATCAAATATCATAGCGAGAACTACTGTGCTACGTAATTTTAGATGAGATTTGTCTTGTGAGGCGTGACTGGCCTACAGAATTTATTTTTTGGCGTGAAGTTAGTTTTTCCGGGATAAAAAGTAGCCTATGTCGTTCTCTAGTTTCTCAATCATACTCAACGATACATAAACATACAAATGCAATAAATCACGTTGATCCATTGTACATACACATACACACTCATGCTAACTTGTTAATAAAATTTTATGTTATACCTATTTTAAGATAACCTGTATATATCTTATATCTGGAAGGAACTGTCCTCTGTAATACAGGTTTTCTTAGCGCAGAAGATAGGTACCAATAGAAATATGTAAATTTTATACGTCAATAAATAAATTCTTATTGTTCCATTGCAGCGTGATTGGTGGACAAACCAACAAACCGAAATCCAAACATACTTACGCATTTATACATGAATAGAATTAGTAATAATTGCGCATCGCATTAGGTCATAATGACTTTGATGTCGAATTAAAGCGGTATGAAATCGCTTTGAAATTAAATAATTTATTATTGTTCCTGTCATTAAATAAATAATAAGTTCGTTGATAGCGAATTAACTGCAATTGCGATCGCGATTGTGACTGTGATTGATAAACGCAATAAGCACCCAGCTCTACATCTCTGACGCTCTACGAATAAATAATAAGCAAGAGGCAATAACTTTATGGGAATTCCGGCTTTTCGCCACCAAAAGTTAATACTGTCACGTAGTAGAATTAAGTACCATAACAGAATCTTTTTATAACAAAGTGTTTTATTTTTATACTACGAATTACGTAGTACGTGATGATTTTGTCTTGGGAACAATTTGATAAACTCGGAAAGTAAATGACGATGGAGTCCAGAATGGTAGTGGGCCTTCTACCATCTTAGACTGCATCGTCACTTACCATCAGATGAGATCGCAGTCATGGACTATCTTGTCATGAAATAAAAAAAATGGTTCTGGATTCCAAATATCCACAGAACAGAATTCACACATAGGCTAAATTTTATCCCGGAAAATGAAAGAGTTCCCGCGGGATTTAAAAACCTTGTCCACGCGGACGAAGTCGCAGGCATCATCTAGTTAAGTATAATGTTTTAGTGTTTATTTTACTTTAAAAACGTAAAAATATATATAAAGAGTTTATAGAGCGAGTTCTCTAAAATAATATTCTTTCTAAAGTCTGGTTCAAAAGATAGAGCTCTTTGTACTTTGTCTTCAGTTTGATTTTCGTGTCTGCTTTTGAAAAACTTGACAAAAACGCTTTTATTCCACCGACGCTTATAGGCGTAACGATCGATCGCGTAGTTCTTCTGAAAAAATCTGTTCGGTACCTACCTTGAACAAGTACTTGCCCTGAATTTTCAATCCACTCTGAAAGTATTATGCTCAAAAATTCAACCGTCAACGACTGATGAAATTGAACCTTCGCCGTTCAATTCCATCAGAGTAGTTCAGCACAATCGTAAGGCCAGTCCACGAACTTTTCGCTATGTACTCGTATTTGACGCAGCGAGCGTCAAAACAAAATTTATGAAAGACGACACAGCGCGCCTTCACTTTGAGTGTCTAGAGACCCACTGCCATACTTGGTACGAGGCAGTATCTTGGCACCCCAACATCCATTAGTTATTCCTTATCCTTCGAATACTAAACTGTAACTACATATCTAGAGAAGCAAAACTTAAACCTCCTCTCTAATTTATTGTCCTCGTCGCCTACAATGAACAAGTATAGGTACTTAGAAGTATTACTTATAGCATTTTTATCAGTAGTAGCAGGTATAATGAAATCAGTTGCGTATATGAAGAGTCGGGGACTCAAGGCTGTGCTGTAGTAGGTATCAACTCCCATTCCTATATTTTTCCGCGCGTCGCTCTACTCAACGCGCCGCTGGCACCGCTGAAATTCGTGGATAGGCCCCGTAAGAGAAAATACAAAAAATACGAAAAAATATGCACTTTCCCGACCCAGTTTATCTTAAACAATGGACACAATCTAGAACGATGTACGGTGTAATTGGAGGAACTCCCGCCGCCCCAAGAAGTTAAGGGTGCATTGTGCCATATTAAATAGTACTAGTATTTGTGCGTGGCTTCGTCGCCCGACTTCAATAAACGAGCCTCTCATATAGCGTCACCAAAAGGTGAGCGTCGCGCATCGATTTCATTGTTTCTACTTAAGCCCGCCCGACTTCAACAAACGTGTACAAACTAAAATTATTTTTATAATTTGTTGTGGCGTTTGAAGTCGGTTTGTTAAACAGATTTTTTTATTTTAAGCTTTTTAGTGTAGCTTGTTCCTGCTTTCTTTCTCCCCTCCCTCCAAGTCCAACGCTACGCTACTAATGTAGTAAACTTGGTACCTACAGTGGGTACTTATTAACAATACACAATTCCTAAAGAGCCAGGAGCTCCATGATGTAGTCCATGCTTGGTACCAATAATATAAATTCGAAAGCGACAGTTCGTAATTCTTTCAACCCTGCAGCATCAGGCTTGAGGAGTTGAAGATAAAAAAAATTATGGGACCATTTCGCAAACTTCTTCTGTCGATTAAAAAAAATCGCGTGAATCGGTCCAGAAACCCCGAAGAAATCGATGGGCATGCATAGAAAAAAAAATATACCGGCTGAATTGATAACCTCCTCCTTTTTGGCAGTCGGTTAAAAATAAAGTATGGATAATCTTGGACATGGTATATTTGGACGTCAAACATTCAAAGTCGTTGAGAAGTTTATGCGTAATTGAGTAACAGACTTCGAAATAACATCTTAACATTTTTAGGAACGAAACTTGGTATAAGCTTTTAAGGTTTATGTTTTGGTAAGGTAACTTGAGCGAGACCTGAATATTAATCCTAATCCTAGTGAATAACAGTAATATTGAGCTATTAAATAACATCGTTATATTTTCCGCCCACCCTAACCATTTAGTGGAAAGTAGGTAATCAAGTTAGCGAGTAGGTACGTAACATTAAGTCTGGATTAAGGCACCTTAATCTGTTATGCCCACAGAATTCCAATTATAGTAATAGAAGTGGTATAAATAAATATCTTTTTTTTTTAAATCTATTTTTTGGAGTGGTTTCTACGCTGTTATTTACTACCGGTATAGCATAATGCTGATTTTTTGCAATTCTTATTACTTACAGATATACGGTATATCTGTAAGTGTAAGGAAAAATTTACGTACTAATTAGGTAGGTATAACATATAAACGAGTATCTAATTGGTACATTTGATTTGGTGGTTGATTTTTCCTATCTCTGTCTTTCAAAGCAACGTAAATTAAACTGCTATTCCAATATATACAATGTTAATGAGGAAGCTGAAAATAGTATGTTTCGAAACAACAATCGATTGCACTAATTTTTAAACAATGTTTTACTTTATCCGAAGAAAGCAATAAAAATAGGTGAAGTAGGATATACTACTGTCCTACTTTTGGAACAGGAGCACGGTGTTTATTATAAAAAATTTACGCTACAAGCTTTCAAAAATAGCTTACAACTTTGTCTTTTTCCATAGTACATATTAACCTTTTATGAAAAAAAAATCAGAGATTCTCGGAATTAAAACATTTTATAATAGTCTTCTCTTAACACTCACATTTTTTTAGATTCAGACCCAGTAATAAATATTACACAACGAGCCCCAAAAAGTGGCAAGCCTCGATTTCGTAGAGCATCGTCTCTGTCACAAATACCTATGTGTCACTTCGTATGAAAGAGACGACAATCTATAGAGTCGAAAATCAGTCGTTATTTAATATTTATTGTACTTTAACACTTCTATATCTGTTCTGAATTCTGTGGTGATATCTAAATTAGGAAATCAGACGTGAGTCATGGCTGTCAAATTGCAAATAAACTACGTGCTGTTATTAAAGATGGTGTATTTTCCGTTGATACAGGATACAGCTCAGATCCGTGATGACTTCTCTAAAATAAGAAATATGTAGGTAGGTCAAAATTCTTCTGAATAATTACCATTGGTACGTCAGGCTGATATTGATTTATCTTACATAGGGATCTATGATACGGTCTAAGGTATTGTATGTTATGCTTATGTATGATCTAATTATATTATTTTTATAAAAACTTTCAAAAATAAGATAGCCCTTGACTGCGATCTCATCTGATGATAAGTGTCGGTATTCACTGAGATGTTAGCGGGGTAACTTGGAAGGGCGTATTCCAGTTTTAATTAAACCCATGCGTACTAGGTACGTACTTAGAGTATTACAAAGAATATTTTTTATTCTATTGGATATTAATTAGAGGCTTAAATTCATTCGTACGAAGTCGCGTACAGAAGGTACAATAATTGGGTATTAGACTGTTGTCGAAATGTGGATATTCATTAATTACAACCGAAAATGTAACATGTAGGAATAACATTCGTAAAATCAGAAAATAAATCGGCCAAAAAACAAATAAGCTGTTGTAAGCTGTTTTACTGCGGCTGTATCCGTCTCTTTCTAAAACGAAATTTTTTATGGACAGTGTATGGAGCTACTGAACTGTGACGTCACATGTCAGTAGAGCTCTCTCTGCCTAACAGGATACTTTAAAGCTCTATATTTTCAAGACTAGTTAAGATATTAAAAAAAAAAATGACATTGTTTTATAATATTAATAAACTTTATTATAAGCATATATATAAAAAATTTAGTCAAATACCTAATGATTAAACTTGTTTTAGCTTATTTCTATTCATCAGGTGCCTGACAATACCCTTGGTAAAATAAAAATATTTGTCCAATTTCACCGAAAATTTTCTCGGCTCATTTTGTGATGTTAAAATATTCAATTATGCAAATTGGTGAAAATCAATTGGTCTCTTCAAATAGTAGTAATGGTGCTGCTTTGACGGTCGACGATTTGGAAAATTATATCCGCTAAGTCCATGAGTTTTGATGATGTCGTTTAGATAAATATCAGGGAAATTACGGACTTTTATATAAAGTTTTTATATTTTTTTTTAATAAAGAGTATTATAGCCAAGCTGATAATTTTACAATATTGTTTGCTCATTTATTTAGAAATTTTGTTTTTAAGACGTCTATCCGGTGCCTCTTTTTTTATCTGAATGTTGTGTATGCTTGTTATTGATATAAGTACATATCAGTCAATGTTGCAATGTTTTTGTATGTTTGTTTTTGAATGTATAATTGTATATTGTTAGTATACCTAATAAATAAATAAATAAATAAATAAAGCTGAACTTGATTTATATTCTCCTCTCTCCTCTGTTATGACTGGGTACGATAATAGTGCAACGGGTGGGGATAGAACCTGCGACTTTTCAGTTTTCAGTCCATAGGTACCTTAAACCGTTGGGCTAATGAGGCTTAAATTTTGTGAAACCATCAGAAATATCATGCGTAGATACGTAAGACCTATTTCAAATTGCTTCTGACGATAAAAATGTCATAGAACCTAATAAAGATAGGTAAAGTATGTACCTACCGTATTACTAATTTATTTAATCCTATGATATAGTATAATTTGATCAACACGCCAACACTATAATTATATCTCAGGTGCATTTACGATCGTTTTGTCAATGCAGATTAGGTATATGCAGGAAACATTAATATTTTGCATAACAGTGTGACCCTTGAAATACCTGTTATTTAATACAGCCCATTAGCATTTTAACTAACAGAGACATTCATTAAATTGTATATTTAATGAGTCATTAACTAATTAGCATAATCTTAATCTTTATGACCTGTCATTTATATGTAATAACGAAGCGTTAAGTTAGCTCTGAGTGAACTTTTTGAAATAACTATAATAACGGCATTCCGAACCAATGCAATGGTGGATTCACTTGACGATTCGAAAGCACTTTGTGATACTTTATTTGAATAGAAATTTATTATTATATTATTTGATGACCTCCACGAATACACGACGTAACCACAAGAGAAGCTCACGCACCCTCGTGAGTTGAAAGAAAGCTATATCGCTACAAAACTCATTTTCAACACACTTGCTCATAAAATGGCTCCCAGTTCACCGCAATTAGGCACACAATGACACCTTTAACTCAAACTGTGACTTTCTATTACTATTATTCACAATGTGAGTTATAGAATTTTTTTTTTTTAATTTTATTGGTTGAGTTGCTTTGTTCTTAAAAAAGTTTCTATTACAAAAAAGATCCTACCTATTGCCAAGATACTTATTGCTTGCTCATTTCATACAACTTCATATTTAAATAGATAATTTCAACTTGTACGTGATTAATAAATAAAACTGTCACTCAAATATAACTTTTGTTTTTTCTGTAATAAAGAAAACTGGAAATTCCCCATTTTGTACGTGGCTATAAGAGAAAAGCCAAAAAAAAAGAAACCTCATTCTTTTAGTCTATGGCCATTAAAGGTTATTCCGGAAAACTGATTAAATCAAATAAACACCTGAATAGGCTGTATGGTCGTCGATCTTTGCCTGCCCTCAAGAGCATCTCAAGAGGGCGAACAAAAGAACAACATTAATTTTTCCCGCCATTGCGAAAAAATTTTCACAACTCGTTTTCACTGTTTTGTACCATAATGTACTATTTTAGTATTATTTTCTTCACAAGTGTGTTGAAAAACGTCGTATGATACACGTGTATATTGATGATTACCGTCCTCGGCTACCTTAAGACCCTCGCCTGCCGGCTCGGGTCTCAATAGCGCCTCAGCGGCAATCACCAACTTTTACACTTGTACCATAATGTACTATTACTCTATGTAAATGATTGATTTGTTGAGTTTATGACATGTTCCCGAATGGAAACCAACTAAAGTTACCCATTAAAGCAGCCTTTCTTAAAGTGGGCGATAACGCCCCCTTGTGGGCTTTGGAAACCTATAGGGGGGCGTTAAGGGGCCCAGAAAAAAATAGGGGGCCTTGGCGTGGTTTAGGGGGGCGATGGTTGATTTGTAATTTCATTTAGATTAGTTTTAAAACTAAAATTGATTACCTATCTATATTGTTTCTTTTAATTTGATTAAAATATATTCTTAATATTATAAAATTGCATAAATCTTGAGGATGTAACGTTGATATATAATGTAAGTTTAAACACCAGAATCGACTAATAACAGATCATAACTAAATTAATTAAAGTAATTAAATTGTGGTTTTTAAGTTTTAGGAGTGTATAAAAAATTGGGGGCGCTGAAAAATAATTGATTTTCAAAGGGGGCGGTAAAATAAATAAGGTTGATAATCTCTGCATTAAAGGAAGTTTATGGTGCTATGTTTGACACATTTTGTAATCTATAATTATATAAAAAGGCTTGTCCTGACTGACTGACTGACTGACTGACTGACTGACGATCAACGCACAGCCTAAACCACTGAAGTTAGAAACTTGAAATTTTGACAGTAGGTTCCTTTTATGACGTAGGCGAGCACTAAGAAAGGATTTTTCGAAATTCGCCCCCCAAGGGGGTAAAAAGGGGGGTTAAAGTTTGTATGAAACTCCGTCATTTTTCGAGTTATACTCATGAAATTCGGTATTTAGGCTTTAAATTGAAAACAAAAAAGTACGTATTTCACAGTTTTTAAAAATTCTACCCCCTAAGGGGTTAAATAGGGGTTGAATGTTTGTATAATAGTCCTTCGTTCTTCAAGTTATTTTTCAAGTTACGTTTATGAAACTTGATATTTTGGCTCTTGATTAAAAATAAAGAATTACGTATTTTACATTTTTTTTAAATTCTCCCCCCAAGGGGGTAAAAAGGGGGGTTAAAGTTTGTATGAAACTCCGTCATTTTTCAAGCTATACCCATAAAATTCGGTATTTAGGCTTTAAATTGAAAACAAAAAAGTAGGTGTTTCACACTTTTAAAAAATTCTACCCCCTAAGGGGTTAAATAGGGGTTGAATGTTTGTATGATAGTCCTTCGTTCTTCAAGTTATTTTTCAAGTTATGTTTATGAAACTTGATATTTTGGCTCTTGATCAAAAATAAAGAATTACGTATTTTACATATTTCGAAAATTCTCCCCCCAAGGGGGTAAAAAGGGGGGTTAAAGTTTGTATGAAACTCCGTTATTTTTCAAGCTATACCCATAAAATTCGGTACTTAGGCTTTAAATTGAAAACAAAAAAGTAGGTGTTTCACAGTTTTTAAAAATTCTACCCCCTAAGGGATTAAATAGGGGTTGAATGTTTGTATGATAGTCCTTCGTTCTTCAAGTTATTTTTCAAGTTATGTTTATGAAACTTGATATTTTGGCTCTTGATCAAAAATAAAGAATTACGTATTTTACATATTTCGAAAATTCTCCCCCCAAGGGGGTAAAAAGGGGGGTTAAAGTTTGTATGAAACTCCGTTATTTTTCAAGCTATACCCATAAAATTCGGTACTTAGGCTTTAAATTGAAAACAAAAAAGTAGGTGTTTCACAGTTTTTAAAAATTCTACCCCCTAAGGGATTAAATAGGGGTTGAATGTTTGTATGATAGTCCTTCGTTCTTCAAGTTATTTTTCAAGTTATGTTTATGAAACTTGATATTTTGGCTCTTGATCAAAAATAAAGAATTACGTATTTTACATTTTTTGAAAATTCTCTCCCCAAGGGGGTAAAAAGGGGAGTTTCAATATTCATAGTTAAGACAGGACAACGTCTGTCGGGTCCGCTAGTATACAACTAAAAATATAGCAACTAAGAGGCTAATTAAGAATGACAGTACGTAATTGATATTTTTCTTGGCATATTTTAGTTTCAAACATACGCTTTTTGTCGAGTTTTACTGCTGCAGTAATATAATACTTGACCACTTATTTTGTTTACTTTGTAAAATTTTTAGTTTCCACTTTGTTTTTGTATAGAATCGCCGTGCCTTAATTTTAAGTTAATTATCATTTAAGGGAATTTGTAATTCTGAATGAGAAATAAAGTTCTTTAACCACAATATCTATCGTACGAAAACAATTTAAGCACTCTAGCTGATATAAAAAAATATCAAAATGAAAAATGAAACCAATTGAATATCGGGCGCTTAGTGCTACGTGGGAACGCGGCGTGACCTTTGAAAATTAATAAAAAGCTTCCCAAGTTTCGGCCGACTCATCCGGCGACTGAAATAACTTAGCATTTCCTTTCTAACCGACTTCAAAACAGGCTATTTTTTTGCGATGTTACTCCTTAGTTCTGTCAACTTATCCCCACTGAGTTACAACATGGGGTTATTCAAGCGGCGGACCAACAAATTCCCAAAAAGCCGGCAACGCATTGGTGGTGCCTCAGATGCTACAAATGTTCATGGACGGCGGTAATCACTTAACGTCAGGTGACCCGCCTGCTCGTTTGTTCGCTAAAAAAAATGAAAAAAAAATGAGCATTTCTTTTTTAACCGACTTCAAAAAAAGATATTTTGTTAGCGATCCAGAGCTAAGCTTCATTCACTGGAGCTAAGGCACATCAGCCACCCTAGTCATATAACAAACGTGTTCTTTCCATTAATCACATTATGGAACGTGTTTTCTTAGGACAATAATGCGGTGAAGT
This sequence comes from Hipparchia sbordonii, assembly GCA_038048805.1. Taxonomy (NCBI): domain Eukaryota; kingdom Metazoa; phylum Arthropoda; class Insecta; order Lepidoptera; family Nymphalidae; genus Hipparchia; species Hipparchia sbordonii. Next base: position 3,944,592 of record CM076111.1, on the reverse strand, counting down.
TTCTTTGACTCTACTCAGTGTGGGATTCTCTAAAAATGATTAAATCTGTGTGAAATTCGCAATCACCTCTCGACCTTACTGTATAAGGTTTGCTATAAAATATGTTAGACAGCTCTACTTCCTAATTTCATCCATGTATTTTCCTTTTTGTTGAAGGTAACCTTTCAGCTCCTTAGAGTATTATGTACCTACTTATGGATTCTCTCTCAATACAATTAAGTAAATATTATTATAGGTATTCCAGATGTTACTTTCTCGGGTTAACCTTATATTTTCTTCAAGGTGGAAAATCCATACGGACTTCTGCCCACTGACCAAACTTCGCACGGACTAAAAAAAATTCGTCTTAAGTTTTTTCTAATCCATGACAAGATAGTCCTTGACTGCAATCTCACCAGATGATAAGTGACGATGTAGTCTAAGGAAGTATATTTAAAGTTTTTGAAAATAACTTTGACTGTTCAATTTTTTTTAAATAAAGAAACCATTATTCTTTCTCCTTTAGCCTCCAAATAACTGTAAAACTTGTGTGGATACTTGGACTATTTTACGATAATGGAAGACATTCTGTTTTACAATCCACACCTCAGGGTGTGGATTGCGCTATTAAGTTAAACTTGTCTTTGAATAAAAAAAATACTTGTCTTTGAATTAAAATTTTTTTTCATGGACTTCCACAAAGTATAAACAATATGTATGATGTAATAACAAATAAGGATATTGTTACTGAGGGAATCTTATAAAAACCCTTACTTTACCCGAGCGTTGCCTCACTAAGCAGTAAAATTATGTAGGCAGTTGGGAGCAATGGCGATTGTTATTTGCGCCGCATTAGGCAAATGAAGGGGCGATTCGGACAAGGCACGGTGTATACTGTACACAGAACTGGCGGACGCGGAAACGTGGCGCAGTCGTAATCTGTTGACTTGTCTACAGCGAAGTTGGAAGAATAATGTGATTAACAACAGGGTAGTTAAATACATAGGTATTTATCCAAACTTCTATACTTATTTTCATCCCGGAAGAGCAAATAGTTTTCGCAGGATTTTTTAAAAGCCTAAGGACCTACTAAAAAACTAGTATTATTACATACCTACTAGACGATGTTCGCGACTTCGTCCGCGGTGATTATGGTTTTCTAATTCCCGTGGGAACTCGGGATGAAATGTAGCCTAATGTTAATCCTGGGTAAGAGGTATATCTCCATTCCCATATATCTCCATCTCCATTCCCAGTGAAAAAAAAAAATTCAGACAAATAGGTTCATTCGTTGTGGCGTGAAGTAGAAACAAACATACACACACACACAATATCAAACTTTCGCCTTTATAATATTAGTGTGATGCGAAAGTAACTAATTCGATATGTTTGTTATCTTTTTCCACCTAAGCCACTGAGTAAAATTAAACAACTGAGATTTTGGTCCCAAACAGCTTTGGAATCATACTGACCTAGATTAAAATATTATCATTTATTTTGTAGAGTTAGAAGCCTTCTAATAATTAGGATAATAGTACATTATGGTACAAGTGTAAAAGTTGGTGATTACCGCTGAGGCGCTATTGAGACCCGAGCCGTTAGGTGAGGGTCTTAAGGTAGCCGAGGACGGTAATCATCAATATACACGTGTATCATACGACGTTTTTCAACACACTTGTGAAGAAAATAATACTAAAATAGTACATTATGGTACAAAACAGTGAAAACGAGTTGTGAAAATTTTTCGCAATGGCGGGAAAAATTAATTTTGTTCTTTTGTTCGCCCTCTTGAGATGCTCTTGAGGGCAGGCAAAGATCGACAACCATACAGCCTATTCAGGTGTTTATTTGATTTAATCAGTTTACCGGAATCAAAGAATATAAATCTTTGCCGGAATGCGCGCGCACCTTTAATGGCCATAGACTAAAAGAATGAGTTTTCTTTTTTTTTGGCTTTTCTCTTATAGCCACGCACAAAATGGGGAATTTCCAGTTTTCTTTATTACAGAAAAAACAAAAGTTATATTTGAGTGACAGTTTTATTTATTAAACACGTACAAGTTGAAATTATCTATTTAAATACGAAGTTGTATGAAATGAGCAAGCAATAGGTATCTTGGCAATAGGTAGGATTTTTTTTGTAATAGAAACTTTTTTAAGAACAAAGCAACTCAACCAATAAAATTAAAAAAAAATATTCTATAACTCACATTGTGAATAATGGTAATAAAAAGTCACAGTTTGAGTTAAAGGTGTCATTGTGTGCCTAATTGCGGTGAACCGGGAGCCATTTTATGAGCAAGTGTGTTGAAATAGTACATTATGGTACAAGTGTAAAAGTTGGTGATTACCGCTGAGGCGCTATTGAGACCCGAGCCGTAAGGCGAGGGTCTTAAGGTAGCCGAGGACGGTAATCATCAATATACACGTGTATCATACGACGTTTTTCAACACACTTGTGAAGAAAATAATACTAAAATAGTACATTATGGTACAAAACAATGAAAACGAGTTGTGAAAATTTTTTCGCAATGGCGGGAAAAATTAATTTTGTTCTTTTGTTCGCTCTCTTGAGATGCTCTTGAGGGCAGGCAAAGATCGATGACCATACAGCCTATTCAGGTGTTTATTTGATTTAATCAGTTTTCCGGATTGCGCGCGCACCTTTAATGGCCATAGACTAAAAGAATGAGTTTTCTTTTTTTTTTTGGCTTTTCTCTTATAGCCACGTACAAAATGGGGAATTTACAGTTTTCTTTATTACAGAAAAAACAAAATTTATATTTGAGTGACAGTTTTATTTATTAAACACGTACAAGTTGAAATTATCTATTTAAATACGAAGTTGTATGAAATGAGCAAGCAATAGGTATCTTGGCCATAGGTAGGATCTTTTTTGTAATAGAAACTTTTTTAAGAACAAAGCAACTCAACCAATAAAATTAAAAAAAATAATTCTATAACTCACATTGTGAATAATAGTAATCAAAAGTCACAGTTTGAGTTAAAGGTGTCATTGTGTGCCTAATTGCGGTGAACCGGGAGCCATTTTATGAGCAAGTGTGTTGAAATAGTACATTATGGTACAAGTGTCAAAGTTGGTGATTACCGCTGAGGCGCTATTGAGACCCGAGCCGTTAGGTGAGGGTCTTAAGGTAGCCGAGGACGGTAATCATCAATATACACGTGTATCATACGACGTTTTTCAACACACTTGTAAAGAAAATAATACTAAAATAGTACATTATGGTACAAAACGGTGAAAACGAGTTGTGAAAATTTTTTCGCAATGGCGGGAAAACTTAATGTTGTTTTTTTGTTCGCCCTCTTGAGATGCTCTTGAGGGCAGGCAAAGATCGACGATCATACAGCCTATTCAGGGGTTTATTTGATTTAATCAGTTTTCCGGAATGCGCGCACACCTTTAATGGCCATAGACTAAAAGAATGAGGTTTCTTCTTTTTGGCTTTTCTCTTATAGCCACGTACAAAATGGAGAATTTCCAGTTTTCTTTAAGTATTACAGAAAAAACAAAAGTTATATTTGAGACACGTACAAGTTGAAATTATCTATTTAAATACGAAGTTGTATGAAATGAGCAAGCAATAGGTATCTTGGCAATAGGTAGGTTTTTTTTTGTAATAGAAACTTTTTTAAGAACAAAGCAACTCAACCAATTAAATTAAAAAAAAAAATCTATAACTCACATTGTGAATAATGGTAATCAAAAGTCACAGTTTGAGTTAAAGGTGTCATTGTGTGCCTAATTGCGGTGAACCGGGAGCCATTTTATGAGCAAGTGTGTTGAAAAAATTAATATAATAATTGATGAATTGGGGGTATTGCATTTATTCGTGTTTTGAGATTATGAAGGTTCAAGTTCACCTTCAGTTCTTCTGAGGAATTGTTCCCATGAACGATAGCAGTTTCTTGGGATGTGTTTTTACTTTATTGAAATTGTATGAATAAAATATTAGATTTTAGCTTTGACTTAATCACAACATCGACGCCACGTCCCCGCTCTCGCCTATTCTCTATGAACCAAGGTTAAAGGCGAAGTTATGGGTGACTTGTAAAAACAGCCGTATAATCTTGCGGAAACAATTTTTTTAATTATTTCAAATTTTATTACGGTATACGCTTATGTAAAATTATGCAAATATTAATTATTCTTTATTTGAAATGAGGCTTAACAAGCCCTTTTGATTTTTAAATCGTTGTACCGGTCCATTTGTTCGGAAAATTTAAGTATTAAGCTAGAATGTTATAGTACTTATTTCAATTCTTGTTTTCTTAATTTAGGGCATTAACTTAATTCTTAATTACAACTTTACGACTTTGCTCCGGATATAATCCAACTAACGAAACCTACCTTATTAAGAAATCAGAATCGCCCAGTTGCCTCACAAGTGGAATAATTGAAGATATATATTTACATGTTACTGTAATATGTTAGGAATGAAGCATTCGATGTAAAGAATGAATTAACGAATTCAATTTTAGTGTAAACCACATAACATACGCAACAACAGTAAGTTTAAATATCCGGGGTGAGTCTAGGACTTGAGACGAAATTTCTCCGCCCACCAGACAACAAACAGACAGACAGACGGACAGACAAAAATTTTAAAAATTATAAGTACCGTGTTTACTTACTTATTTAGTAAAAAGCTATTATTTTAATATTACAAACAGACACATCAATTTTATTTATTTGTGTAGCTATATGTGATTGTGTATTAATACATTAATAGAAGAGCTACATAATATTATTCCTTTTGGAGTATTGAATAAAAGGCAAGGTAGAAAAAGGAATAGGTCACCAGATTCTTTAAGAAAATACTTTTTATTCATTTTCTTTTGTAATTTGGTGCTATATATACTTTCTTTTCTTTGTTAAAGAAATGTACTTTTCCTTATTCTTTTTGATTACTTTATGTTAGATATCTTCGCATAAAATATAGATTTTAAACCAAAGTCGCTTCGTACCTCCCGTAGCGACTGCCAATCCAATAATCTATATTTTAAACTATCGCTGTAAACATGGCAGTCTGACTGTCTAACACCGCTAGACTAGGCTGGCTTAAAAGAAACGATGAAACCGATACGCGATGCTCGCTCAACTTTAACATACGTGTCTCTCATGTGCCATCATAAGGCGACGTTGCACATCTGTTTCATTGTTTCTATTTTAAGCTCGCCTGACTTTAACAAACGTGTACAAACTAATTTTTTTTTATACTACATAACCTCCTCCTTTTTGGAAGTCGGTTAGCAAAATTAACGTATACCGTAGGTACCGTTCAATCTACGTCCGTCTATGTTTCGAATTTTAGTTCGAAACGACCAGCCGTTGGGCTTTGCGTTGTGACAAACTCATCCGTCAGAAAAAGCTTTTATAGGTTGGGGGATATAAAATTCAAACACATTGGTATTGAGTTTAGTTACTCGTAACGGTTGGTAACTATAACTACATACACACACATATATAATCTTCGTAAAATACGAGTTTGATTTTTATATAACACATACAAAATGTGTTTGATTCTTTTATTTATAACACTTATTGTGTTTGAATTTTAAGTAAAGCTAGTAGTAAGTAAGCTTAAACATTTCTGTGGTGGTGTCATGTGGTGCAGGTTGTTACGTTCCCTCAAATAAGGTTGAGCGAAGCAATGGCTGGATCATGCGTCGTGCTCGTGAACGGGTGCCACCAACGGGAATGGGTCTGCTTTGTGTCTACCTATCTTAACGTGTGTTAGGTTGTGGTAGGTGTGCATTTTTGAAACTTCTTTGTGGAAACACTGTGTGCATAGCATTGTTTTGTTAACCATTGTAAAAAATTTTTGAAAAGAGCAACTGCTGAGTTTCTTGCCGGCTCTTCTCAGCAGAATCTGCATTCCGAACCGGTGGTAGATTTATGACATATCATAAGAGCTACAAGTTGGCCTACATGAAATAAATAAATTTTGATTTTGATTTTTTTAAGTAAAAGTAAGTATGTATTCATATTCCCATCTTAATTTCGTACCTTTTATTAAGTCCTACCAATGATTTATCGATTATGACTTATAATTTTGAAACTACTACTTCGTTCATGATAATAACACATTATGGTAATTCCGGATCCAATCTAGATCTAATCTTGCCGCTACTGGGGTCAACGTCTTGGTTAAACATATTGTTAACGTGAATAGGTCTTCAAGATTTCATTCAGTTGTACGGGAACTAGAAACTAAACTCCTCTAATAATGTCCTCCCGACTGAATCCGGCCACATGCATTCTCTATTCCCTCACTCTCATAGTCCGATAGGACGGAAAGTCCGACACGACCGGAAAGAGATCAGGCGCAGGACCGACGGCTTAACGTGCTCTTTGAGGCACGGCAGTGACTTACCACCGACTTTCTAACTCCGGGCTAGTACTGAATTTTTTTTAGAAAACCCAATACATTTTTGGTCCGACCCGGGAATAGAACCCGGACCTCGTCATCCGTAGTCGAACCTTCTAGACTAACGAGGCAGTTAAACTCCTCTATGCCTCAAACGAATTCCAACCCTGGTAGCATGGGCGGGAGAAATTTTATCCCTGGGAAAAGGATAAAACGTTTATCCCCTCGCTTAGCTTTATCCACCTGTCGAGCATGGGCACAGCGGTGGAAATAACACTCAGTGGATATACTTATAGAAATATACATCGCCTTCTCCTCTGTCGCCATGCTTTAGCATAGGGAAAAGATAATTTTATCCCCTGTCAGTGGATAAAATCGGGGGATAAAACTTTTATCTCCTGCCCATGCTACCAGTGTAGGCGTTTGGGGAGATCTGATGCAGACGCTCTATCACTGGAGACTGTCAAATCGGCTTCAAATAACGAGCAAGCATTCCGGTGCTTACCTACATGTTCTGACATGTAAGAGCAAAGGTAACTTAATACACAAGTCTAGCTTAGAATACGAACAGTGAGTGCTTAAAGAGCTTTGTTTAGTTCCTAAACGTATGGAAATTTATACATTACAGGCTCCAAATAATTTCCAGGCTCGGAGGAAATTTAGCTTTGAATGGGTAATTAATTAGCTTTACGTAAGGCCAAACTGAAACCAATGCTGTTAGTTCATTAAAAGGGCGCTAAAGGCCGCAAACAGTAAGGTAAGAATCAGATCTGATTTGAGTGGTCCGTACTCAAAGGTAAAAACTAGCTAAATCGCTAATGTTTATTCCCGCAATCACACCTTCACCTGTGCTATGTATTTGTGTAACTGCGTCGACTAAAGCTTGTTATAATATAAGTTGACTGTCCATCTATCCCCGTTTACATATTTATTTCTACTGAACTGGTGGTAGAGTCTTAACGTGTCATAAGTGTCACTGGTTGGAAAGTTGGACTACATTAAATATATACATAATTTTTGATTGGCTCAATTTATGGCTTCTTGCTGCAACTTTGTATTTAAGCCACTGCTGTAACCACCCAACTAACAAAATGGTCTTAATATAAGTCATATAAGAATTGTGTAAACGTTTTCGAAAAACTGAATGGCATGAAAATAAGGCTTACAAACGCTTATACAACGCGATTTTGGCGCAGTTACTATTTCTATAAAGTCGTATAGCTGTCATTCAAAAGTCATAAGCGAGAACAGAGTAATGTTGTAATATTATCATTGGTATGAGTATTTAGTCGTATAGTTACCATAGCATTCATAGCGCAGACGTTTATCGGACCAATGAATCTATTTGATGCAGTATTGAAGCGCTTTCAATTATAAGTAATAGAATTTAACTGTTAATAAATTCTGCATATGTGCAAACTATATTTTTATCCTTTTATACTATAAGTGTAATCAAATTATTTACAAGTTTGAAATGGGATGTGTTTATGTTTAAGTTTGGAAAACTTAATGCGAATATTACTTTAGGGACCAACTTTTTAGGTTTATTAATAAATTTTAAATGCCCCCTTCATTTATTGTGTATTTAATTATTATTTTTTAAATAAAAAATAAATTATTATATGTCATAATGCCATTATGACTTACGAAATACTTATATACCATGAATACTGCTGTGTTAAGAGTTAAAACTCCCTTCATCGTGCCATTATAAGTTACAAAATACTTGTATACGATGAATACTGCTGTGTTAAGAGTTATAAACTCTTAAAGAACATGGCGTTCTTTCATTACGAACCTATCAGAGTTCCCTAAAACATTTTAGTAAACCGTTATTTGTCATTCCAAAAAATAGTTTTTTACATTAACAGAACATTTTAGAGACCATAAGTTTTTTGGGAATGCGGCAAAAAACATATTTTGTCAACGTCGAAAAATGACATAATTGTCGGTTCCCAACTTTATCCGGGGACTAGGGGCCGTTGTGTTGTGTCGTTAACCATGGGAGGTATGGCCATAATGACTTGATTGACATGATTAAGGTTTCTTTAATTATCAGGGATAAAATGTAGCCTATGTGCTAATCCTGGTTATGAGCTATCTCCATTCCAAATTTCAGCCAAATCGGTTCATTCGTGTTGACATCGATTTTCAACAGAAAAAAAAAAGATACCGGCCGAATTGATAACCTCCTCCTTTTTGGAAGTCGGTTAAAAAATAGGTACGGAACCATCACTCTCTGTCGCGTTTATTGGGCTTGGCTGGTTTACATTACTGCGAATATATTTAAAATGTCATGTTCACATGCATAGTCTTATAGCAGCGTTATTAAGGTTGTAATACCAGCCAAAATGTCCCGCCTAAAACGTTTGTATGACTGTGTATTTTCTACGATTAAATTGCTTTATAGCTATTTCATACAGACGTTTGTACAACGACTTTTATTACCTAATTGCATTGAAACTTAAATGCAATATACATGATGCCTGTACAACGTCACATTTTAAAACTTGCTAATATACGACACCTATGTGACGAAATAATCATAAAAGCTTAAAATCTTATGACCATTTTGTTAGTTGGGCAACTTTTTCAGACAATCTCGGACCGTGGGACAGATTTTATCCTACTTCCTATTAATATTATAAATGCGTGTAATATGGCTAGGGCGGCAGAATAGTTCATAAGCTATATTTTATCCCGGAAAATTAAAGGATTCTCAAACAAATTAAAATCCTTAATCCGCGCGGATGAAATTGTTTAATCAGCTAGTAATATATATAAAAAATATATAAATAAAAGGCAAAGGTGACTGACTGGCTGACTGATCTATCAGCGCACAGCTCTAACCACTGGACGGATCGGGTCGAAATTTGGCATGCGGATAGCTATTATGACGTAGGCATCCGCTAAGGAAGGATTTTTGTAAATTCTCTAAATAAAAAACCTCTAAAGTGGTAAAATAGGGGTTTGAAAAATCGAACTTATCGTGAGCAAAGCCGCGAGCAAAAGCTAGTAATATATATTTTGATTTTGACAATAGATCCCCAAAATACACTTGGTAGTAGAATTTTGAAGCGAGCCTCAAAGTAACAAAAGGATACACTGTAGAATATAAAATTTATATTCTGCAATGTAGAATGACATCATTATGGTGGAGTCCGCCCACTCATGTGGATGTAGAGTTGTTCTCATTATTTTTATGTGATTCAATGACTATTGATTAAATACTGAATGGTACTCGCTACCAAAGCCCGTGGATACAAAATTTGGAGCATGAAAGTAGGGCGTCTTGAGCTGAAATATTTTAACGATGACATTTTGCTACCTCAAATATTATTTTAATAGGATTCTATATACCAAAGTAGTAATACTGTGTTCAGTACCAACAACAATAACGCTGCCTCTAAAACACTAGAAACCCATGAGTAAATAATAATAACCGAGAAGAGCCAGAGCTTACCAGCTATACTATATTGTATAATATAGGCAGGTTAAAAATAAACACAAAATAAAACGGGTAACACATAAGTTTTTCTGTCAAGAAATTCTCAGTACTAGCCCGAAGTTAGGAAGTTGGCGGTGAGTCACCCCCGTGCCTCGGAGAGCACGTAAACCTGTCAGTCCTACGCCTAAACTCTTTCCGGTCGTGTCGGATTTCCGTCCCATCGGACTATGAGAGTGAGGAAATAGAGAGTGCACCTGTGTATCCACCACACACTTGTGCACTATTACTTATCCCGCGCAGATGGCTAATTTCCGTGGAGATCAAGAAGTAGACGGTTCATTCAAAAAGTTCTCTTCAAATATGCACATGTGTAGGGGAGACTTTTTACAGTACTTTTAGTAAAAATAGCTGCTTTACAAAAATAAATAGAAAAACTTTTATTTTACCCAAACATAAGTAAAACGCAAGCTTACATTGCGTTCTTCTGTAATTCAGTGTTAGATACATGTTTCACGTTTTTTAAGCCAAACGCCACTCCATGCGATGTATTTGACTTATCGGGATTAATTAAAACATGTTCGGTATTAGTAAATAAATCCCATTTGCTCGCCAACTTGTTTGAAATTCGCAAAATAAATTTACCTAACTTCCCCATTCGATCGAAAGTTCCCATTTTATTTATTTAGGACAGGAACAAATTGGCTCACTTTTTATTACCTATGGAAAATTTATCTCTAAATGGTATTGAAACATTTTTCCAGATAATTTTATAAATTTTCCTGTACATTTTATATTGCAGACACGTGACACGGTTTCAATTAGAATCGTGTCGAATATGAAATTGAAATATTGTGTCTATTCTAATTTAAATATTAAATAATATTATATTTTATTATTGTAGAATTTATTTTTCTATAATTTTTCAATCAGGTCGCCAGTATGCAACGAAGAGCTAAATAAAATTGAGGTGTGTATATTATTTTAAGGCCGGTTCATATATTCAATCTATTTACAATCTCTTGATTTAGATTTATTCTTTAGCAAGTTAATGATGTTCTATATTATTTTGTTAAATCAAAATAATAGTTCAGTCAAGTAAAACGCTCGTCATGCTGCTGCGATATTAAACTGAAAGCTCGCTTGACGTAACTTACGTAATACTTAGACAATATGATGTATTTGCAAACGCGATCTGTTACTCGTAAACGCATAAATAAATCACCGTCTGGAGTCTGGACAAACTCTAACTCACCAGACGCTTTGTTACGCAATAAAATATATAAACCTCAATAGCCCAACGGTAAAAGCGTGGACTGAAAACTGAAAGGTCGATGGTTCAATCCCTACCCGTTGCACTTGTCATCACTCGTGAACTATTGTCGTACCCACTCCTAACACAAGCATTTTTTAAAGAATATTAGCCAAGCTGAACTTGACTTGTAGTCTCCTCTCCCCTCCAAATAAGCGGAAAGCTTGCGCTAGGAGTGGATAGAACGAGATGGAGCGTTCGCAGGAAGTAGCCAGACCAGTCAAAATGATTCCTTACAAATTCTGTCATTGTTCATTAGGTCCATGCATGGTAATGTTCGTTGTGCTGGAAACGATGCCTTATTTTACGAGTAAGCAGGTACATTCTCACATACTTTAAACACATTCCGTTATATTTTAAGTTCCTTAACTTACCAAGGAGCACATAAATAACTTTAGTGTTCGGCGAAACTTAAAATAGTCTCCAACAAGCACAGGCGCCAAGTTAGTCAATTTCACGGTCCGCGGACACGCAAGCTCGCGGATTTCGTTTTATTGCGTAATAGAGCTGATGATGGAGTGTCTCGTGAATTGGACCGACGAGACTGTTTACGAGTTAACAAGAATTACAACTAGGGCGTCGTTTTATTATTATGATGCTATAACGCAGCATGCTGGCGTGTAGCATGCGTGCCAAACTTGTGGGTGGCTATTACACCTTGCTTGCGGTGAAGGAAATCATCGTGAGGTAACATTCAAGCCTGAGGGTTGTCTATGCTGGCCTGAAAGGTGTGTGAAATCTGCCAATCTGTACTTAGCCCAGTAAATTGATATGTTTATGGTAAATGGGTAACACTAGCATCTCATAGATAGGTATAGTTGGTAATTTTGCCATATGATAAAATAGCTTAGATTTCAGGCATTTTATAATCAACGCTTCAGTAGGTAATATTAACATGGCACGCAAGCAAGCTCGGATTAAATACCGTAACAGCTCCGTATAACATATAAAATTCGCGCAAATTTTCTTAAACCCAGAGGACAGAACTAAATTAACGCGGACATTATCGCGGCCCGCGGGCACCAGCTAGTAGTACATAAGTATCAAATAAGACCAGACATCACTTTGGTGTGTGTGCATCCATCCTCATTACGATAAAACATGTCGATAAAGGGCTGGGTGCGCGGGTTAACGAGCCCTTTCATCGTAAAATGCCTTTTTTAATTATATGGACAGGTGAGCCGTCTCGGCGTACAGCTTCTTTCACAGACCTCCAGGCAAGTTGTTTTGTTGTACCTATACCATTGTACCTGTACACTCGTATTAATGGGATACGTCAAAAGGAACTTACGTGGAAGAAAGAGCGGAAAGTATTCAAAAGGAATACGCTCTCAACCCGAATGTTTCGGTGAAAAGTCCTTTTAGTAAGAGGCTTCCTTGCCGAATTCTATTATCAATTTACTTTTTGTAGAACTATCAAAAAGGGTAATCATATCAACAGGACATCTAAGTGATGGCAGTTGTTTTGACTAAAGAATTAGGTTGGCCATCCAAATCGGCAATGTTGCCAGCATCTTGAGTACTATGCCACGTTGCAGTGACTTCGATGGGGTTTTAGATATTATTTAGTATTAATTAATTAATTAATTAATTAATTTAGATTTAAGTTTATTTTTAAATTAATGCACATCTTATCCAACTCAGTCCCTATGCCTATAGTATACTCTGCGATTTAGTTGTCCAACTTGAAATTGTAAGTCTTCTAATTCTAATTCTAATTGTAACTCTTGATATAACTTAAACTTAAAAAAAATATTTTATTTTTAATTTATTTTACTTTTCAATAATTTATTAATTTACTTTTTAATTGATTTTTCAATAATTTAAAAATAAACTGAAATCTATGTTAATTAATTAATTAATACTAAAATTAAAATTGAACAATATCTAAAATCCCATTGAAGTCACCGCAGTGTGCCATAACACCCAAGATGCTGGCAACATTGCCGATTTGGGTGGCCAAACTATTCCTTTGACCAAGGCTCTTGGATCCCCAATAGACTCGATTAGGTATTAAATTTTTTTTTTTTTATAAGTAGTGTCATAGTCAAGTCGAGTGTAGGAAGTAGAAAAAATTTGTAATTTTCTCTTTTATGGACTTTGTCATAGACTAAAGACTTTAAGACCTTACAAAGTAAATTATGTTGGCTAATAAATAATATTTACTTCCAAAGAAGATAATATCATTGAGCTAACAGCAATGTCGTACCGTGACACAGTTTCACAGATTCTCAGACTTAACAAACTTAATTAATAACAGAGCAATATTTCTCATTCAGTTAACAACACATTTAATCACGACAGGTACAACTATGATACATTGAAACGTCGCGCCGCTAAATGCCTATTTATTCTTCCCAGAAATTACACTCGGCCGGACATTGCCTACATTGTTGATTTGTGACGCTTATAATGATAGACGATGTGATGTTATGCTGCTCGTACACACAGAAAATCCGCACGCAACGTCGCGTTGCTGCAATGACCCGCATTTTTTGGAGGTACCTACTCGTCATGCTATTTTTTTTTTCGATAACAAAATAATCCTTGACAGTGATCTCACGTGATGGTATGTGACAATGCAGTCTAAGATGGTAGCGGACTAATTTGGAAGGGGTTTGAAGTGTACATTCAACCCTTACCTACCCCTAATCGGTTTCTACACGCTATCGTACCGAAACGCTAAATCGCTTGGCGGCTCGTCTTTGACGGTAGGGTGGTAACAAGCCAAAAGTCTCCCACCAGACCAATTCTTTAAGCTAATGTCTACTAAAACTTTAACACTAGAACTTAATACTAAAAAAATGCATGACGTCTTCAGTGTATGATGCTTCATATATACTTAATGTTCGATCAGGATTAGCCATCAGAAATACTTTTTTGTATTATTTTTTTAATTTTTAACGAACCTTGAATCAAGTCAATGAAGTTTTTTGCCATATAAATATTGTGCAAATCTTATTGGAAATCCAAAGAAGTTATCTAAATAATTATGTGCCTACTCACAATATTCATACTCATCCAAAATTAGCACTTAAGCCATACCTACTAAGTCTTAATCTTAGCACCTACGCACGTCACCTACTTGCGGAAACGAATCCCAGGATCAAGAGAATCTTAGTAAGAACAAATACCTATGTACATAAAAAACACGCATCGAATTGAGTTTGAAGTTACTCAGCAATTTCAGTCGGTTGTCAACCGGAAAACCCGGGACAGTTTGGACCGTATTCAAACAAAAATTTAGCCGTCACGTCGAGAGTCCTTGCGGGACACCTATTATTCCGGGAACTAACGCTGTTGAAAGTTTTCGTTCGAATTTTGAAATTCGGACCAAACTTTTTCTGTTTTCCACGCTCTGGAGTGTTCAAACTCCATGGAATAGAAAATCTCGGTTTTAAAGTTTGCAATTGGCAATCAATCTGCCGCACTTATGCCCGTTTTCACCATCCCCTAAATCATGCCCTGAGTAGGAATCTCTTTACGTAGGTAGCCCCTAAACACAATCCCTTACCAGGATAAAAAGGCGTTGACCATGTAACGTAAGCCTATCTATGTACCAAACTAAATTTCGTCAATATCGGTAGAGCGTTTGAGTTTTGTAAAGGTAAACATAAATTCTTATTCTTCTTTATAATATTTGTATGGATTTAATTAGTCTTGATATGTACAAAAAACGAAATTAAAATTCATGGAAAGTGATTGGTGAACGCTGTGTAATCCGACATGTAACATGCTTACAATAAAATGTTACGGAAAGCCAACGTTTTTGGGGTGTTTAACAAAGGCTTTCTTACGATAAGATGCTCAGATTAGACAAGTTAGAATATTACCAGGAAACCCTGGGGCCATTGATTATATAGGCCGTACATTTAGAGCTGTCAATTTAGTTTGATCAAGAACCAATGTGTACCCATTTATTTATGAACGTTCTCTTAGGGGACAGTAGATCAAATACGTACAGAATTCATCCAATCTTTGAATACAATAACCGGATAATCCTACTAATATTATAAATACGAAAGTTTGTATGGATGGATGGATGGATGGATGGATGGATGGATTGATGTATGGATGAATGGATGGATGTTTATTAGTCAATCACGCCGCAACAACTTAACCGATTTGGCTGAAATAGATTATATAGTCTCGAATAACATATCTATAGGCTACTTTTTATCACGGAAAATAAGAGTTTCTGCGGGAATTAAAAAACCTCAATCCACGCGAATGAAGTTGCGGGCATAAACAAGTTAGTGAAAATGTATTTGTTTGTTAGTTGGTCCTTCAACCAAGCAACAATAGAGTAACGGATCGACGCCGACGTGATTTATTGCATAGGTATAGACTATAGTTGAAGACTTGGAGAGTGACATAATTATTACACCACTCACCAACATGAGTACGTACTTTTCATCGCGGAAAAACAAAAATTTCCGGCGGGAAAAAATGGACTGTGCGAGTGTAGTGGACATGCAGTGGACTAGTTATAATATAATGACGATATCTAACATGATTTAAATTATTATTAGAATATTGCGAAATCATTTAAATCGTGCATCGATATTATTGTATGCAAATTATATAAATCAATCGCACGACACGCTGCAGTCAATGGCTGCCTACGCGTGTTTTGTCTATGGTAATATGTTATTGTTACCGAGCCATATCATTGAATTATTGTTACAGTTATAATGAGGTGCTAATAAATCATTTATACTCTGTAATATTGTCTATAGCTGTTGTCGGCTGCAACTGCTAATGTGTGAAATAGGTTCTTCCTACTTTAATGCTGATAAATTAATTACTTCAACAAACCTTCGAGCATTTAACCAACAAAAAGAAGATTCTTTATTATGAAAACTTTATAAACATTATTTTATATTTTTCTCGATCTTTTGCCATCGAACTATAACGCTTTAGAAGCTCTTTAGTCGAACTATTTTTAGTAAGCTTTTAGAAGCTGACAATCATCGCACAACGAGCTCTCAGAAAATTATTAAAAAACTAGCGGACCCGACAGACGTTGTCCTGTCTTAAGTTTTTTTACATCCTCTTTGACGAAATTGGCAGCACGTATTCTGTCAATGTTATGTCAAACGCCATAAGGTTACATCAAAAAAGTTTGAATTGTAAAAGCGGTTACATTAGAAATAATTTAATATGGTGGTTAATATTTCTTAAATTTTCTAATTTTCCGCGCAATTTTCTTAATTTTTTCTTTCATAAGAACCTTCTCCTAACAATAACAAACACAATAAAAAAAGAATTAGCGAAATCGGTCCAGCCGTTCACGCGTGATGCGCTTACCAACACATTAAGCGATTCATTTTTATATATTAGATTACGTTTTGTGCTGTGAAGGTGTCATAATTCATCACAATAAACTATGAAAACCGTAATTATCAGTAGCAGTACAAGAAAATAATTACATGGCACTCACACATTCACTGGTTGAACTTACGTTTGGAACGGAACTTTGTTAGAAACTTACACATACGTACTTTTTTATAGTTCGACTAGCAGCCCGCTGCGGCTTCGCACGGGTATAAATTATATAGCCTATGTCATGTTAATGGATGTTATTATACATATAAACCTTCCTCTTCAATCACTCTATCTATTAAAAAAAAACCGCATCAAAATCCGTTGCGTAGTTTTAAAGATTTAAGCGTACATAGGGACAGAGAAAGCGACTTTGTTTTATACTATGTAGTGATGTGGGAACCTTTTCCCTAACTTGTCATGCAAAAATTGAGAAACTTTGTCATTGACAGAGAAGTTGAGATGACTATGACGGTTGGTAGCTGCACCTACAATGTTGATGAATAGGTAACTAAGTAGGTATATAGATTTAATACAATCGTGCACTGATTGATATAAATTACGTTGAAAGCGACCTACGCTTGTTCTAATTATTATTTATTATTTTTGATTGTTAATAACTGTCAGGATTATTGCTACATAAATGCTAATAAACAATTTTGGTATCGCATCGTGTAGGTTGATCGAAAAGGCTCTACAATTCGCGATATTTCAACGTATCTTAATACATGTACTCTTTTCGCCATTCTGGGGCCCAAGTCTGCTATTGCAATGCTATTGCAATTGTAGTTCAATTGTCTATCAATGACATCCCAATTGCTACTTTTAGCAATTTGACTTGGGGCTCAGGGGTTCAATTGTCTATCAATGACATGACAATTGCTAAAAATAACAATTGTCATGTCATTGATAGACAATAAAACTACAATTGCAATAGCAGACTTGGGCCCCTGATCTATCAACGCACAGCTCAAACCACTGATTCACGGTTCGGGCTGATACGGATAGCTATTATGACGTAGGCATCCGCTAAGAAAGGCTTTTTGAAAATTCAACCCCTAAGGGGATAAAATAGGGGTTTGAACTTAAAGTATTTTAACACTTTGCAAAATTGCTTTGCTAGATAAACCACAACTATTTAATTAGAGCATCATATAAAATATTTACATCGTGTTAAAATTCCACATAGATATTATGTATACTCTTTCGTGACCACAATATTACCAATTTCATAGTGTTTAATTAAAAACTCCCTCCCATCGCACTAATTGTAACAGAGACCGTCCAAATAATTATATATAGTGGCCTATTTGTACTTGCCAGGTTGTTCGTTTATTGTTACGAATTTTCACGCTCGAAACGCCCTAAATTGTAATAAATTACTTGTTTGTATATTTGTTAAGGCGACATTTTTGCTACTAAAATATACTGCTGGAAGTACACAATCTCTAAACTAAATTGATTTGACAGGTCATGTGTAAGTGCTATCCTTATTAATAGCTGGTAAAATGCTTAAAGTTGAAATGGTGAAAAGCCTGCATGTCATTTAACAATGAAGTACTCTATTATACTCTTCGTCGTTCGGAACAAGTTTTTCGCTTATTTTGTGAGTATATAACTCATCTCCAGTAGAACATCATAGATTTTGTACAACAGAATTTGCATTGTTGATCGTGATCCGTCCATTGCCATTTCAGTATAGCGACTCCCTACTTTCGGGTATTTCCTGCAATGTTGTCTATGGTCAGCAAAGGGGCTGTCTATGGGTAGACGACGATGACTATGAATAAATGACAGATTATAGTCTCAACAGCACATCGTTTAAAGGTGCGGGCTGAAAAGTGAAAGAACGAATGTTCAATCCCCAAATCCCCACCCGTTGTACTATTGTCGTACCAACTCCTAAAACAAGTTTTACTTTTATTTGGATGGGAGAGGGGAATATTAGTCAAGTTCAACTTGGTATCTGTTCTTTTTCTAAATATATAAAAGTAAAGGTGACTGACTGACCGATGTATTAGCGCATCAGCTCTAACCACTGGATGGATCGGGCTGGGCATACAGATATAGGTTCTGTTACGTAGGCATCCGCTAAAAAAGGATTTTTGAAAAATCAACCCCTAATGGGATAAAATAGGAGTTGAAAAATCGAACTTAACGTTAACTTAAGCCACGGGCTAGTTCTTACTATAAAGCTAACGTGACATGGGCCTTAGCTTGAAAACATTGAAAAGTTTCACGAGGAACTCTCAGAGCCTTGTTGGTTTATAATCTCAGTTGTTTGAGATATACCACTTTTTGTGCAGCCTTCCCTTTCAGGAGTCCTTGAGTAATGACCTGGCGTTTTTCTCACATCGACCAGTTAATGGCTTTTATAAAGCCTTGACAAAAGTCAATGAAAGTAGGTCAAGTTACTAATACAGTACGTAAGTGGGTAAACAAACCGCAAAATAAATTTAAATTCTAAATATGCGTATTGCGTACATTACACAGTTATACCTACATAATAAGGGGTTGTTAGGGAACTTAAAGAGTTGGTACATTATACAATACGTCTGACCTATACGTAGGTAGGTAGGTAACCTATACAAATACAATTAATTGTAATGATCATGTATCGTGAGAAAATAACAAAAAAATATATGGCATGCGAATAATAAGTATAAGACGCGGCAGCATAAAATCATTACTGTTTTTTACTGACCACCTAGTGTGCCATTGAAATATCAAATAGCATTTCTTATTCATCCATTCCTCAGCTAAGCTATTTTTATTCTTGGAAATATAACAATGATTTTATCATTGACTTATATTGTTCTTTTGTATAAAATCATCAACTAAAATGTACCTATCATCATCAGCGGTAGCAGCTCAGCAACGGCTCACTACAGGGTGCAGGTCTCCCCCCAAAGAAGGTTTTTAGGCCATATAGTCCACCACGCTGACCCAATGTGAATTTGCAGACTTCATCCATTTCGGGACCCACGGGGTAACGCAGCCAGCGTTCTGGGCACTTTTCCTCGTTCCAGTGGTTTAAAAATCTAGATTGGTTCAAATCCTTCCAATAATGGGTCCCGATTGTTTAAGTAGGACTTGTTTTTTTCCTTTCAGATTTTATTTAAAATTCATTTTTCACGGGTTTTTGATTTTTTAAATTTAATATTTTTACTATAAGAAACAATCGACAGAATAAAAGCAATTTATTTGCTTATTATTTATGAAAGACGCGTTTCTGGGAAAAAAAATTATTGTCAAGTTAAATAAAGTGCGTACAAAACATAATGATAGGGGTTGAAGTATGAAATTACTAGTGTTAAGTACTGACCCTGGATATCTGTACAACCTTAATGTATTAAAGAACAATCATATACTGTTCCCAAGTATTCCAGTAAAACACTTTTTAGTTTTTATTACTATTTAACTAAGCTGTACCCGACAGTAAATATTAGGACCTGCGCTGAGTGACGTGACGTGGGACTATTTTATGGTCTGACGAATACAATACCGCATCGTTCCATTACTACCTACTACATTATTTCTCATAATATTTTAATAAAGTATATAATTATTATACTTCCTTAAGTAAGTAAGTATAAATATATTGTGTCGTCCGTCGCCCCTATTATTAAATATTTTTTATTTTGTGAGAAGAAACTCTAATTATATTTCCGGGATAGTGCCTAAGGTACCTACGCCTTTTATAATCCTCTACCTGTTAATGAAAATCTTGTAAAATAACAGACAGACAGACAAAAATTAATAAATAAATAAAATAAAGGTACGGATTGAATATTGGAAGATCGCAGGTTCGAGCCCCATCCATTGCCGTACCCATCGTCGTACCCATTCTTAGCACAAGCTTTTCACTTATTTGGAGGTGAGAGGAGAATATAAGTTAAGTTCAGTTTCCTAATAATTTTAATTAAAAAAAAAAAAAAGACTGTAAGAGCTCCCTTCGCATACGCTAATTTTAGACAACAGCGAAGTATTTGTCACGTAAAACCTAACATACCATTCTTGGAACATTCTTTTGAAAACCATGTACATTCGGAACAAACGAGCCTTTTGAGATAGCGGTATATCACAGCTCTTGACGTAACATAGGTACCTAGTATAGTTCGTGAGCCGTTGTCACTAAAAGTGCACTGTGTTAGTGCACTTTCAAATTTTGTATAAATTGACTAGCTGATGCCCGCGACTTCGTCCGCGTGGATTTAATTTTTAAAATCCAGCGGGAACTTTTTAATTTTCCTCTTTAAATTTCTGGGTAGCCTCCAGGTCCCCAATTATATCCATGCAAAAAATCACGTCGATCCGTAGCTCTGTTGCAGCGTGGTTGATGGACAAACCAATAAACAAACACACTTTCGCATTTATAATATTAGTAAGAATAGTAGGTATTGGGTTTGTCACACATATTTTTTGTTTGTTTTAAATAGGGCTGATAATTTATTTTGCCACGATTGCAGTTCTCAGACCAAAGTCTTAAAATACATAAAACCATAAAATGGTCTACTTAAAATTAATTTCCGTTTAAGTGCAAAAATAATTTTGCTCATTAAAAAAATTTAAAAAAAATGTTGCCAGGATATATCCTGAGTCCTAGGACACTATCAATTTATACAAATGAAAATTCATGTAAGTGCAGTTTCAGTATCACCGGCTTCCCGCCTAGTACCACTCAGCCGGTCATTACTCCGTGCAATAGGCTTTTTACTAACTTGTTTTGTTCCGCGAAACGCGCACAAAAAACTGACACAGACGTACAAAATCTACGCACAAAATGTTTGGATTGACATTTCGTTTGATGATTAATTGGCCGATTAATTCGATTCGATATTATTAATCACTTAGGAAACGGTACTTGACAGCTTATGTATTACTGAATAGGTAGATACCATATGTACCTACTTGATAACGTAATGCCATTCCGCGCTAGACGAATGGATGCGCGAGAACTAGGTATTTATATACAGTCTTACGAAATCATCCCGCCCATATAAGCATTTGATAATTATATAGATACAAGACGGAAAAATGATGTGTCACTATGACGGTATGCTCAAAAAATTCACGCAAACTTCCATAATTTCGTGATTATTGGCCAGAAAATTCTGATGCCTGAGGCAAGTCCATTGTCGCCGTCTTATACTCTCATCCGCCAGTTTACACAAATCTTCATAATTAATATATCTACCTTTGTGCAAAATCAGGCTATCCATTGATGAAAGCCAAATGAAAAACTCTAGTTTTTTGTGATTATCGCGCGCACAAATTGGGCTGTGTGACTTTGATCACAATAATTATAGAGTGACTAGCTTTTGCTCGCAGCTTTGCTCACGTTAAGTTCGATTTTTCAAACCCCTATTTTACCACCTTAGGGGTTGAATTTTCAAAAATTCTTCCTTAGTGTGCGCCTACATCATAAAAGGAACCAACTGTAAAAATTTCAAGTTTCTAAGGTCAGTAGTTTAGGCTGTGCGTTGATATCTCAGTCTGTCAGTCAGTCAGTCAGTCAGTCAGTCAGGACTTTGAATTTTATATATATAGATGATAGATGATGTTGATTGAAATTATCGCTCATCATTAAGTAAAGCCTTAATCGGATATTTACATTTAGCAACAATCATTACATCAGCAAATAATGAATCATTAAGTAAGATTAATATTTAATACACCATTAGCTTTGCTGTCAATCCGTAGGGCGTACTTTGGCCTAAAAACATCGTACATAATTTGAAGATTTAAATCGCTGTTGAGTTTGGCATTGTCAATAAGGTTAAGCGGTACTTTACTTCGGATCATCCTCTCGTTTGATGTAAAGTTCAAGGTTCATAGAAATGTGTCGGTGCCACCTTTGGAATAAGTATTTTTAGAAGCCCGTTGATTATTAGGAGTTTGTTTAGGTAGGTGTATAATAACATGCCGTCTCTCCCTTAATTATTTAGTACTCGTACCCGATAATTTGAGACCTGGGGCCTATACTATCAACGCTTAAAGCAGTATTATTACAATTTTTAAGCTATTGCATAGCTTCTATCGCGGGCCAGCGTGGAGACCGAATAGAAATTCCGTAACGAAAATAACCTGACACGGGACTCCTCTACGGTGAGCCGCTAGATGGCGCATTTTTTATCAACGCCATCTAGCGGTGAGCCGCTGCTAAAAAAATGCTATGCAATAGCTTTGCCGCGGCAGTCCCCGAGTGCCACACGTCTTTTTTTGTTTTAACGTGTCATGCAATGTAAATCTAAGTAATTATTTTAAGTTTGTCAGTATATGATATCTCAAAACGAAATCGAAATAATACTGCTTTAAGTGTTGGTAGACCCTGCATGGAAGGCGTGAAATTTTGACTGGTGGGAAAAGGTCATGGCTAGTTGCCAGCCTACTATCAATGGCATGCATGTATGCATGTACTATACAAATCGACCGTTCCGCAGAACAAAGTCTCATCTGTTAAATTCACAACTTGTTTGAACCTTAAAAGTCACAACTGCAAGGCTCAAATCTCAAGTCATGAATTTAGCAGATGAGACTTTGCTCTACGGAACGGTCGAAATATTTAAGACTACTGGATTATTTTTTCGCCTACTTTAATTTTACTTCAATCATTTTCGTATACACTCCCGTAATTCAGCTTCATGCTTACTTGAACTTTTACATAGGTCCTGTCAAAAAATGGCAAAAGAAATAACATGGATACTTAACTAACAACGCTTAAGATCGCAGTCACCTCTAACTTGAAATATAACTTTCGAACTGGAACTCTAAAATGGTATTTGCCTTAAGCCTTATATCTCTTTGTTCGATGATTTGCAGGCGCCATTCACTGCAACACTAAACCGCAGTCGGATTAAGATGTCAAAATCAGTCGGTGTCAATCTGTAGGCCGTACTTTAACGTGCGTTAACTATTCAGTGCTTAATACCAAATCATTGCTAAGCCATTTGTCAATTAGAAGCTCTTATGCCATAAATGGACCAATATCTATGGTGATTAATTGTAGCTTTCGATAATTTTTCGTACGTTTTTTTCACTGGTTGTTTCCTTTTGATAACATGCTTGGTTTTTGGCTCTTTGACATTTTCAAAAGATTCTCTCGATCAACACGTGACCCCAATATTGACGCCACAAAGTTTGAAAACTAAAGTGCATATTAGCCCAAATGTTAAGAGACCCTTGATTTACAGTTTTCTATAGGTATAATAATGCAATTTTCTTGTATAATAAATGAGATATTGTAATGTTAGACCTAACCTATTTGTTACTAGTTGATGCCCGCGACTCGCGTTCGCGTGGATTGAGGTTTTTTAATTCCCGCGGGAACTCTGTAATCTATCTCTGTGCTTTTCAGCCAAATTGATTCAGCCATTGCGGCGGATTGAGGCTGAAATCTATAGACCGCACTCTCCCTCAGCTCAGACTCAAGACAGAGTTAAAACGAGACAGATTTATGTCAGAGCATATTTGTGTCTCGTTTTAACCTCTATCTTGATTCTGAACTGAATCAGAGCACGCTCTATAGACTGAGCATCAGTAACAAACTCCATCCATCCATACATCCAACCTTTCGCATTTTTAATATACGGATTAGCAGAATTACTCTATTATATTTTAAGCTATTGCATAGCTTCTATCGCGGGCCTTGAGCGTGGAGACCGAATCCAGAAATTCCGTAACGAAAATAACCTGACACGGGACTCCTCTCACCGCTAGATGGCGTTGATAAAAAATGCTATGCAAAAGCTTTACCGCGGCAGTCCCCGAGTGCCACACGTCTTTTTTGTTGCATGCAGGACCTTATTCGGAAACTGTACATACGTGGTTTCCCTTGCAATTTTCACTAATCTCTTAAAAATTCTAAAATATTGTTACTGTAACGCTCAATATTTTCATTAATCGTGTAATTTTTATTTATTTAAATGCTATGAAATCTATAAAAACTTCCTCGATACAATAGTAGAGAATACCTACTAGTATTTTTAACCGACTTCCAAAAAGGAGGAGGTTATCAATTCGGCCGGTATATTTTTTTTTTTTTTTTTTTCTATGTATGTCCACCGATTACTCCGGGGTTTCTAGACCGATTCACGCGATTTTTTTTTTAATCGACAGAAGAAGCTCGCGAAATGGTCCCATAAATTTTTTTACCTTCAACTCCTCAAGCCTGATGCTGCAGAGGTACTTTCCCCCTAAATTATGGGGTTTTAGGAACTGTCATTTACGAATTGGTATGCTTGACCTAAGCATATACTAGATCTTAGAGCTCCAGGTCCTACTCCTCAATCCTGATGCTGCAGGGTACTGCCCATCTAAACTATGAGACTTTAGGAACTTTCGCTTGCAAATTGATATTATTAGTATTAAGCATAGTCTACATCGTGGAGCTCAAGGTCCTAGCTCTTCACTCCTGATGCTGCAGGGTACTGTTCACCTAAACTGTGAGGATTTAGGAACTTTCGCTTGCGAATTGATATTGTTAGTATTAAGCATAGTCTACATCGTGGAGCTCAAGGTCCTAGCTCTTCAATACTGATGCTGCAGGGGTACTGCCTACCTAATCTGTGAGGATTTAGGAACTGTCGCTTACGAATTGATATTGCTGGTACCAAGCATATACTACATCATGGACCTCCTGGTTCTAGCTCTTTAGAAATTGTGTGTGTTAATAAGTACTGTAGGTACCAAGTATAGACTACTTAAGTACCGTAGTGTTGGAGGGAGGGGAGAAAGAGAGCAGAAAAAAGCTACACTAAAAAGCTTAAAATAAAAATTCTTTTCAAAAAACCGACTTCAAACGCCACTACAAAGTATAAAAATAATTTTATTTTGTACACGTTTGTTGAAGTCGGGCGGCTTAACTAGAAACGATGAAATCAATGCGCGACGCTTACCTTATGGTCACATATAAGAGACACGCTTATTGAAATCGGGTGAGCATCGCGTATCGGTTTCATCGTTTCTATTTAAGCCGCCCGACTTCAACAAACGTGTACAAAATAAAATTATTTTTATACTTTGTAGTGGCGTTTGAAGTCGGTTTTTTGAAAAGAATTTTTATTCTTTGAATTATCCAATCTCATTTAAAAGCGTCGTGAACGTCTTTGGCAAGGATAAGATTTAAAATTTCGATACAATTTAACGCCTCCTACTGTTTTCTGTAGTTAAAGTTTGACTGTTTAACATAAATTACAAAACACATCTGACATAGGCTGACTGCACCTTTAAACTATCGGACGCACCCTTATAATTTATTCCCAAACTTTGTAATTTACGAGTGAAACTAAATTAATTAAACTGCCATTGTGGTCCGAAATAATTGGGTGGTTTAATTTACTGTGTTAAATTCAAATGTGTATAACAAAATTTGATATAATATGTGCTATAAATTATAATATTTTACAATTATTGTACTAAAAGCAATAAAGAACCAACACAAGTTTAAATACAGCCGTGTAGGTAGGTGTGCCATAAAATTTAATATACTCGTAATATATAATATGAATATGAAACTTTTTTAAGAACAAAGGAATTCAACCATTAAATTTAAAAAATCTCTATAACTCACTTGTGAATAATGGTAATGAAAAAGTCACAGTTTGATTATTATAGGTGTCATTATGTGCCTAATTGCGGTGAAACGGGAGCCACTTTATGGATGTTAAGTTTCCTGTATTCCTATCATGCGATGCTACAAGGTAAATTCGTCTTAAGTTATACACTGTACGGCTAACTTTGTCAACACAGTTACGAACTGCAAACAGTTTAATAACGCTACGCTAGCTTACAATAAACCCCAGCGGCATAGAACCTTTATTGGTTCTAAAGGGTAAGCATACACGCGAAACTTAACTGGTTTAAACTTATCTTTTGTTGGCAAAATATGTCATTTCTAGGCTTCAATAGTGACAAACCATAACACTATTTGTGTTATAGTTAAAAATACCTTTTCAACACACTTGCTCATAAAATGGCTCCCGGTTCACCGCAACTAGGCACACAATGACACCTGTAACTCAAACTGTGACTTTTGATTACTATTATTCACAATGTGAGTTATAGAATTATTTTTTTTAAATTTTATTGGTTGAGTTGCTTTGTTCTTAAAAAAGTTTCTATTACAAAAAAGATCCTACCTATTGCCAAGATACCTTTTGCTTGCTCATTTCATACAACTTCGTATTTAAATAGATAATTTCAACTTGTACATGTTTAATAAATAAAACTCACTCAAATATAACTTTTGTTTTTTCTGTAATAAAGAAAACTGGAAATTCCCCATTTTGTACGTGGCTATAAGAGAAAAGCCAAAAAAAAGTAACCTCATTCTTTTAGTCTATGGCCATTAAAGACGCATTCCGGAAAACTGATTAAATCAAATACACACCTGAATAGGCTGTATGGTCGTCGATCTTTGCCTGCCCTCAAGAGCATCTCAAGAGGGCGAACAAAAGAACAACATTAATTTTTCCCGCCATTGCGAAAAAAATTTCACAACTCGTTTTCACTGTTTTGTACCATAATGTACTATTTTAGTATTATTTTCTTCGCAAGTGTGTTGAAAAACGTCGTATGATACACGTGTGTATTGATGATTACCGTCCTCGGCTAACTTAAGACCCTCACCTAACGGCTCGGGTCTCAATAGCGCCTCAGCGGTAATCATCAACTTTTACACTTGTACCATAATGTACTATTATATACGGAGTAAATACAAGACTTATGTTAAGAATTAATATAACTACAATTAATGTATAAATAAAACTATAAACTATATATTTTTATAAACAAAAAAGACGTTTGGCACTCGGGGACTGCCGCGGTAAAGCTATTGCATAGCATTTTTTATCAACGCCATCTAGCGGCTCACCGTAGAGGAGTCCCGTGTCAGGTTATTTTCGTTACGGAATTTCTGGATTCGGTCTCCACGCTGGCCCGCGATAGAAGCTATGCAATAGCTTAAAAAGAGTATTTATTTCGAAAATAACGATTTTGGGGCTATCAAAGTCTGTCTCTCTAAACATCGCTGATATTGAGTTCAAATAAACCGTACACTATAAACACAGTTTATCTTAACTCTCCATAGACGTAGAGCTTATTCCAGTGTTAAGGAATCATAATGTGTGTACACTGTACAAGCTCTAAGTGTAAGTTCACGCACACACAAAATGATTTGTTGGTCATAAACACGCCTCCCGACACCCTCGCACCAACACCGGTGTCCCCGCGTCGGAGCGTCCGTTCTTCCATTTAATGCTCATTTTCTACGAAACACTCCATTGTAACAATTTTCCAAATAATGTCGCCATAATATTTTATACGAAATACACAATCACTCGCGACAAATAACTAGTGTGATTTACTGTCGTACATAAAATGATATTTACGCGAAAATTATACTGTAGGGTGATCGGAGCTTTTAAGCTATTGCATAGCTTCTATCGCGGGCCTTGAGCGTGGAGACCGAATCCAGAAATTCCGTAACGAAAATAACCTGACACGGGACTCCTCTCACCGCTAGATGGCGTTGATAAAAAATGCTATGCAATAGCTTTACCGCGGCAGTCCCCGAGTGCCACTTATTAATTTTTTTTCATATTTCCTTTGGACAGAATTCTTAATATCTTACGTCACGTAATTGATTAATTAGTTCGTTCGATTTTTCTCTAAATGAACGCAAAATCTGCATGCCAAACAGTCCAATACGTCCAGTAGTTTCAGCTGTACGTTGATAGATCAGTCAGTCAGACACCTTTTCCTTTTATATATTTTTTAATAACTTCAAAACAAAGTAAACTTTTCGGTGTATAACCGCATTCGACAAAATAAAATTAGAGTGAACCGCATTGTGACTAATCTAATAAACAGAACACTTTGTTCCACCACCGCAGTAGATATAGTTAACTAATCGGATTGGCTTTTCACTGTTCCTATGTTATACAGAAAAACAATTTTTTTTTATATTTGTAGTCAGCAAACGAGCAGGCGGGTCGCCTGATGTTAAGTGATTACCGCCGCCCATGAACATTTGTAGCACCTGAGGCACCACCAATGCGTTGCCGGCTTTTGAGGAATTTGTTGGTCCGCCCCTTGAATAACCCCATGTTGTGTTGTAATTTAAATATAAGATTTTTTCTTATTTATCAACCGATAGACGTCCATAGCTTGACATAGGTCTCTTGCATAGATTTCCATGTCTTCGGTCTTGCGCTACTTATTGCCACTTTAACTTCGCGACTTGATGAGCTAGTCGGTAACTTTGGTTCTCCTAGGGCTCTCTTCATTCCTGCTTTGATCTCGCAGGGATACTCCAAGCTTAGCTCTCTCCATTGCCTCATTCATAAGAATGGCTAAGATACATAAGTAAAGCCTAAACTCTCTGAATTCCCTCGTCATGTCGATTGTCATCCCATCAGTATAAAAGTCAGGGAAAGAACGGTGTAATCTAAATAATTCAATCCAGGTTCAAGCCTTAGATAATTGGATTACTCCTATATGAAGCCGGTAGGTATTAGTGTGAGCTCGTGCACGGATTAATTTCCATTTAATGTATAGAATACCTACCTATTGAGGTAGGTATTCTATACATTAAATGGAAATCATTGAAATTAATCCGTGCATCGCTGCCGTCACGCTTTGACCAGGACTTTACTACTGAGCCAATGTTCAGTAGTAAAGTCCTGGTCAAAGCGTGACGGCAGCGATGCGTGATGCGATGGTAGAAGCAATGTCACACAAAACTCAAACAAACGCGTGTACGATTTGCAATTAGAAGATTCGCTCTTCTTTCTTCTTTGGCTCTCTAGAGCGCTCACTAGAAACACAGTAAGCTTCTTATCTGAATATTTTTATTCCGTGTAACGTTGAAACTACCTTCTAACGGAAATCTGACGAACGGAAGAGCATAGTACTAATAAATAATTAATTTTAGTTTCTAGAAGGTGTCCATAAGTTATTCATTTACTTTGTTTGGTTAATACTAAAAGAAATTCATACTTCATTTGTATGAGGCGCGCTTATTTCTCTTATAGGAAGTGTCAAAATGTAACTGAGTGTACAGTACAGTACATGCGGAGCATTACAGGCTACGCGGTCCACAAACATTCTAGTTTCTTGTATTATAAAATTTCTAGAGGCCATGTTTGACAAAATATCGCTGCTGTACTGTCTAAGCCTTTACCTCGAGATCATATACAGATTAAATTCCATTAAATTGATAGAATATTGTGCACAGGCCTGGACAAACACGAAATGCGGCGGCAACGAACCGGTCTGAATCGTATTCAACGTGGAGCCCATACCACATACTCTAATAAACTTGATGTCAAAAAATAAAATTCGTTTGCTCAGTAGTTAATAGTTATCTACCGATCGGAGTTATTTCCGTAATCCGTCTATAACTTGCCGTCACCTCTAATTATAGTGAGGTGGAGTGTTCGGAACTTTGGAAGTGGGTTAACCATAAAAATAGTTTACCTACTCTACAGTCCATGTACACTAGCTCGCTATTAGAGCCATTTCCTGGCGCACGGATTTGCGACTGCTCGTTTCTTTAATTAAACTGACCTCTGACGTCATACGACGTCACGGTTAGTCAACTGTACATTGTTATACGTTAAAATGTCATGATGATGACCATAATCAAATATACGGAACCCATAATCGTCTCACTGCTAAACTCATCGCGTCCTTTTGGAGTGGTCCAATGCAAATTGGCAGACTTTACACACCTTTGAGAACAATATGGAGAACTTTCAAGTTCGCGGTGTGCAAGTTTCTTCACGATGTTTTCCTTCTCCGGTGAAGCATGTGATACCACAGTACATAATACATGCGTTCCCGGGATCGAACTCGCGTTCCCCGAATAGTAGACTGCAGTTCTAATCACTAGACTATGACTGCTTCACTATCACCATGTAAGATAATAAAAAAAAGTCGTGTTGCACTCGGGGACTGCCGCGGTAAAGCTATTGCATAGCATTTTTTATCAACGCCATCTAGCGGCTCACTGTAGAGGAGTCCCGTGTCAGGTTATTTTCGTTATGGAATTTCTGGATTCGGTCTCCACGCTGGCCCGCGATAGAAGCTATGCAATAGCTTAATATTTAAGTTGTGACTGTACAGTGTTGACAGTGTACACTGTCCACCCATGGCAATATTATTACGACGAAACACCAGGAATGCCGGCTTAATGAGGCATCAAGTCTATGATAGAATATAGTTACTTTAATGATTGAAGTATTAAAATAAGTTTTTCTGCCTCAAATGAGAATACCCGAGATGTTAAATAAAATGTTATTAGTAGAGCTCCCAGCTCGAGGCGACCGTGTCAAGGCTACCTTCATACTTCGTCAATATTATTATAACGTCATATTGCTCCTCGAGGCCTACTTGTTGCGGCTTCGCTTCATTATCCAAAAATACAGGTCAATATATCGGCGCTTTAGATTTGCCGGCCTCTTTATGTGGTGATTACCAGTCTCGGAAGCAAGAAGTTTCAGATTGAAATCTCGATTGGGGCAGCTTAGAAACTTGTTTAAAAATGGAGATTCTTATGTAATGGTGGTTCTTTCTGGTGGGAGGCTTGGCTGTGGCTAGTTACCACCTTACCGTCAAAGACGTGCCGCCAAGCGATTAAGCGTTCTGCGATGGCGTGTAGAAACCGATATGGGGTATGGGTTGAATGTACACTGCCATACCCCTTCCAAGTGAGCCCGCTACCATCTTAGACTGCATGTCACTTACCATCAGATAAGATCGCAGTCAAGGACTATCTTGTCATGAAATAAAAAAATGGTTCTGGATTCCAAATATCCACGATGGCGGCGTCGTCGTTCTTGCATGGTGCAGCAAAATACAGATACAGAGAAGAATATCCGATGTGATTAAATCAAGTGTCTATACTTATTGATAAATCGTAAAACAAGCTCAATTAGGTGAGCGCTTATCCATGGTTCAACCTATATATACATTTTAGTGTGATTAATCAACTTTCTTTAAGTTTCGAGGCTCGAAATCTGTCAACATGATTGGTAAATACTGAATCATCGCAGGAGTTGTCTATTCCAGCCCTTAGGTATATCTTGTATCTGGTGGAATGCTCCGTCCGTAACTAGTTACTGTAATGAAAATACTTGAGTTCAATAAAATTATATCTGTAGAGCTCACTGTCCAAAATGACCGTGTCAAGGCTGCCTCCACACTTCACTGATTATTATAATATTATCATATAGACCTCTCAAAGCCTATTATTGCGGCTTCACCGCACTATCGAATAGTCAATCTCAAACTAGACCGTTTTGATGAATAGCTACGTCTGTTTATCATGTCTGGACATATTCATACATATACAGTTACCTTTTTCGTTACCTTTTAGGTTTTGAGCATCCTTCTATCTCCTCTCTCCGTCTTTTTCTCTCTCTTTTACTGCGAAAGTACCTGAACACACTTTCCACACTGTATACTCAGTGAAACGTCGAAACATTCATTGCAAAGTCTTAATTAAGCTGAAGATTACTAAGCAAAAGCCCGCAACTTGAAATTGCTCCAGATGCGAGGAATTTGCTCGTATTAACAGTATATTAATATCCGCAGCGAACCTAAATACACAAAAGGTGGAACCTTGAAATAACTACAACAGCTATTTTCTGTATTCCGCCTCACCTCTCGAAATCTCTAACGGCTATTGTCGATGTGCCTACATCATTCATTTATTCATCTCGACCCACTACACACATCATCGGCACAATACACACACGTCGGTCTACTCCCGAAATGGTCCACCGTGCTAGCCAAGAGCGGATTGGCACACTTCACATATCTCACAGACCAAACGCACTCTTTCATCTTCATCTCCTGGGAATTTTCTCCGCAAGTAGGCGTTAATAGCCGGTTTTGCGTGGTTCAAATTCAAATTCAAAATTTATTTATTTCATGTAGGCTACCTTGTAGCACTTATGACACGTCATAAATCTACCACCGGTTCGGAATGCAGATTCTGCTGAGAAGAACCGGCAAGAAACTCAGCAGTTGCTCTTTTCAAAAAATAAAATAATGTTACAATAAATAACCAAAGTAAGCTAAGTATACAGTGCTTCCACAGTGAAGCTTCAAAAATGCTATATAAAAATGTTCTGCTGGTACGGCTCCCCGCTGGATCACTCCAGCCAGCCGAGCTCCCTCCAAAATCCGAGCAGGCCACCCAGGTCGGCGAGGACTTCAGGAAGTGTTGCTGGAGAGCCAATGTTTCTATAACGTTGGTCGGATACACCACTGTATTTAAGCAGTTCGTGTTCCGGTGTCCACACGCACTTCACAAACCATTTGAGGACATTATGGAGAACTGTGGCGTGGAAGTTCCTTACGATTTTTTCCTTCACTTGTCCTTCGTTTTGGTTCATTCTTCACATAGAAATAGAGCAATGAATTGACATGATTTTGCATGGTTATAGTTGAGGACTTGGAGAGTTACATACCTTCATATGATCTTGGAAAAGACAAACGGTTCCCTTGAGATTTTTTAAAACTTAATGCGAACGAAGTACAGAAGGACAGAAGCTGGTTTATCGTAATAGCAATGTAAATCGAACATAGAAAATTACAACTACCACTAAATTACAACATGGGGTTATTCACGGGGCGGACCAACAAATTCCTGAAAAGCCGGCATTGCTTTGATGGTACCTCAGGTGCTACAAATTTTCATAGGCAGCAGTAATCACTTAGCATCAGGTGACCTGCTTGCTCGTTTGCTCGCTAAAAATATTTAAAAAAAAAGACGTGTAGCACTCGGGGACTGCCGCGGTAAAGCTATTGCATAGCATTTTTTATCAACGCCATCTAGCGGTGAGAGGAGTCCCGTGTCAGGTTATTTTCGTTGCGGAATTTCTGGATTCGGTATCCACGCTCAAGGTCCGCGATAGAAGCTATGCAATAGCTTAAAAATAGAACCACAGTATTTACCTACTGAGTATAACTACACGTGTCGCCTCAAGCCCTTTGATCAATAATGTACAAGATATGCAGTCCCATTCACGGCGGAAAAGTGTCCGTGAAAAATGACTTTTCTCCCACGAGAGACAGTATGCAGAAATAAGTTTTCTTTCAAACTTCTTTAAGCCTTATATCTCCGTTTGTGTTAGTAAGTTTAGTTAAACGACTTTTAGAAACACACTGTGAAATTGCGCGATGTATTGACATTGGTCTTCTCACCTAAAAAGAAGAATTTGTCTAAAAATTCCATATAGATCCGCTGGCCGATTGCGGAAAAACGGCATTAATCATTGCTACCGTCTCAATTCGTCAAATCTTAAAAAAAAAGACGTGTGGCACTCGGGGACTGTCGCGGTAAAGCTATCTAGCGGCTCACCGTAGAGGAGTCCCGTGTCACGTTATTTTCGTTACGGAATTTCTGGATTCGGTCTCTACGCTGGCCCGCGATAGAAGGTATGCAATAGCTTAAAAAGAAGCAAATATCTAGACCTTATCTAGACTTACTAAAGTAACTAAACATATATTTATGATTTCATAACTAAAGAGGACTAGCTATTGTTAATCTAAACGACAGTCCTATGGAGGAATCCTACATGTCTGAAAGTTTACCAAATATTCTTAAAGATGTATGAAGTCATCCTGCACTGCTGCACGTGGCGAACTTTGGCCTAAGCCTTTTTGATTCCAAAGCAGAATGTGGCCCGCGATCCGATGATAAAGAATCATGACGATGGCTGAAAATGTCAAATTAATTAACTTTCCTTATAAATATTGTACATGCGAAAATGTATTTGTTTGTCCTTCACTCACGCAACGAAACAAGGCCGAAGAGATTTTTTGCATGGCCGTTAGAGTACTTAAATAAGCTTCTATTTATTCCGAAAAAACAAAGGAATTTAAAAACCTACTCGCGGACGAAATGGTTATTTTAATAAAAAAAATGTCCCAATATTATTCTAATATATTTGCATAAATATGAAATTTCTCGACTTTGCAATCTTGAGTTCTATGTAAATTGTGTCTGATTATTCAAAATTATTGTTAATTTATTAAATTCGACAAATATTAAAATGAACGAGTCTGGATTGAATTCAATAATGGGAAATTTTTTATTGAATATAATATTATCTTGTATTTATCTGATGAAAAGTTAGAGCTTTATTGCTATCGCAATTGATGGTGAGTAATGTCACAATCTAAAATAGAGATCGTAGAATTAGGGTCAGCTCACACCGAGCCGCGACGCGGCCAGGCCCGCAGTTGATTGAAGAAGCACGAGAGACCGCGCCACAATGAGATACCAAATTAAGGAAATATGTAATAACGCTAACAGCACAATTCGTAATAAAATTAGAATTACACAAAAGTAAAAATATAAATAGAAAAACACTAAGTACAAAAATAACTTTTATTCTATTCTTATCCTTAATTATTATCATTTCTTATGTAAACGTACCTATATTTTATCTTAAGAAATTATGACCCTCTTTTTCAATTAACTCCTTATCAATGCATGCATATTAACGATCATTAAGATGAATTTGTCTGATAATAGGTACGGATGATTAATAGCGTGATTAATGAGAAACTAGTTATAATTAATTATAAGCCTAAAACCTGTAATATCAACGCAATTAGCGGTTTATTAGTGTTAACTGACCACCCAGTAGATACCATAAAGTTTATGTTTGTGAAAATGATGTCTAGAAGACTAAGTATGAGAATTTACCACAGCCTTATCTCCTTACGAGACTGAATGATTATGATTCTACAGTACTTAAGTAACTGTAGCTTTAAGTTGCTCAGTAAATGTCAAAAGTCTTAAGAACTAGTGACTTTATCTAAAAACCTTTTATCTGCCAGCACTGGCACCAATTTCTTTGATTAGCGGCGATAGACAAAAATATTGCATGCGTGAACGGAACAAAATTATGTAGCATACCTTCAATTTTACATTTTGACATAATTACATCTCTTTTACACTGAAACTGTAATTTTTGTCCCTTCTATCTATACCGGTTGAGTGCTATCACTGCTAGACATCTCTTGTGTAGAAAGTAAACAATAAATCTTAAGGTCTCTTCTAAGATTTTCCACACTCTATGGTACCACTTGTTTCCAACGACTCCCTGGGACGCGCCGTTTGAAGTTTGCCCACCTAGTGGGAGGTCTACCAACTCTGCATTCTTGTATGAGGGTCCCGTTGGTTACCCTGGGGTACGGAACCCTGAGCAAGTTAATTAAAAAGTTTTGATTACATTGCGACACCGCAACGTAAACAATGAGTTTATCGAATTTGCACACTGCTGATGTGGATTTTTATCTGACTACGCCAAAGCTCAAAGGAAGGGTTATTGATTTTAGCAGTCTATGTCTGTATGTATGTTTGTTGATGTTCCACCGTAGCGCCTGAACTACTCAGCCGATTTTGATGAATAAGGTGTCAACGATTCGTTATTATGTATGGGTTCGGGTGACATAGGCTACATTTTTAACCGACTTCCAAAGAGGAGGAGGTTTTATACGAACAAAATCGATTGGATGCTGCATCCAATTATCCGAAGACGGTTTTTAAGTTTTTTTTCTTGTCTATATATGTCACAAAAACGCGTCGCGATTTTACAACGCGCCGTGTGATAACGCTCTAAGGCTTGTCTTGTCCAACTTTTTTGTCTGTCACCTTGTCTCTCGTCCAGGTTCATTTCTACGCATATGTTTCATAATATCAAAACAAACTTAAACAAGGCAATAAAAATCACAGAAAAAGATTCATATCAGCTAATACCGATAGGATTTTCCCATTGGACTGATGTTAAAGTGGCGTAAAGTTTATGTAATTGGTAATTAAACTAAAGGGCCCACGAACACGCAGACGGGCTTGACAACAATTTTCGTTCTGATTTTATCATTACATTTTTATCTTTATGTGTTAAGGTAGGTTTTTAATGATCTAGTAACTGCCGACAGTTACTGTCACCCGCGAACCCTGTGACAACGAGCTAGTCGCTAACACGTGACAGTATGTAATTTAGCGCTGGCAGATGGCGTCTGGCTGGCGGAAAAAGAGTTGCTCAAAAAATATATTGTTATTCCTTCATTAGAATAAAGGAATAACAATATATTTTTCGTGGTAGACCACGAATGAACCGATTTGGCTGAAAATTTGAATGGAGATAGCTCATATGCAGGATTAACACAAATGCTACATTTTATCACGGAAAATTAAATAGTTCCCACGAAAATCAAAAACCTTTATCCACGCAGCTGAAATCGCGGGCATCATCTAGTTAAAAAAAAGATGTGAGGCACTCGGGGACTGCCGCGGTAAAGCTATTGCATAGCATTTTTTATCAACGCCATCTAGAGGTGAGAGGAGTCCCGTGTCAGGTTATTTTCGTTACGGAATTTCTGGATTCTGTCTCCACGCTCAAGGCCCGCGATAGAAGCTATGCAATAGCTCAATAATATTAAATTAATGATTAACAAAATTATCCACAATGTTGAATGTAGGTAGTATTATCATAAACATAGAATTACTTACTATGTATGATTATTACAAGCTCCACAACTATGCCAGGGCGGACATGTCAGCGACGACAGTCACTGGATCAATGTAAACCTGCCATTATGCAGATGACTGTCGCGAGTTAGCAATTAATTTTTTTAATGATGACCGGTTCACACGTGTGAGTGATGGTGCCATGAAAATTGGAATGTGCCAAATTGAAAGAGTTATTGCTGTCATCTATCCAAAAGCTCGTGGGAATAGACCCCAGATGACTAAACTGGTGTCTTATTAGAAAGCCGTAATAGTGATAAGACAAAAAAATTATAATATACCTACCAACAGGTGCCCGTCACTTCATTCGGGTGAATTTAGGTTTTTTGATTCCCGCGGGAACTCTCTTATTTTCCGGGATAAAAGTAGTCTATTTG
Organism: Hipparchia sbordonii; assembly: GCA_038048805.1. Taxonomy (NCBI): domain Eukaryota; kingdom Metazoa; phylum Arthropoda; class Insecta; order Lepidoptera; family Nymphalidae; genus Hipparchia; species Hipparchia sbordonii. Next base: position 3,907,208 of record CM076111.1, on the reverse strand, counting down.
TTATTTCAGATTATAATCTATCAATGCGGCGGTAGGCGGCGCAAAGGCGGCTTTAGTTGAGTATGAAACAATACTTTTTAGATTTTGGAAAAAATAATATAATATTCGTTCACACACACATTATCCTTGATGTATCACTAATATACTTTAGTCGAAAGGAAGCCTCTAGTGCCTCTACTTCGTGATCTTGTTTCAAATAGATATAAGTTTCTATCTGTATTTGATGTTTTAATAGTTTGAATGAACTCTATACCAATGCCAAACACTGCTGATAAAAGTTTATTTGGATGAATTTTTGAAATAATCCAAATAAACTTTAAAGCTTTGCATAAAGAATTATTAAGCTATTGCATAACTTCTATCGCGGGCCTTGAGCGTGGAGACCGAATCCAGAAATTCCGTAACGAAAATAACCTGACACGGGACTCCTCTCACCGCTAGATGGCGTTGATAAAAAATGTTATGCAATAGCTTTACCGCGGCAGTCCCCGAGTGCCACACGTCTTTTTATATTAAATTCACTTTTCATAATAAATTCTTCATGTAACGTTTTTCAAAGAAATCCCTTCTTATTCCAGCTTTAGGGCATCCAAATCTAGTAGTTTAGGTTGTCAGTCAAACAGTCGCGAGATCTTTCAAATCATACTGTGGCTAAGAAGACATTAATATTTAAGAAGTTACACGAACCCCGTGAGTTACTGCGCTTAAACACCATCGGAATGAATCCATTTAATCACCCCCATTAATCTTGAGGTGAAGAAATGCCCTCCTGGGTTAAAACTTGGGAGACCCATGATTTAAACAAATTACGTTTCATTTGCTTTATCTGCAGATCTTTAGGGTCAGCATGAGCTTATAAATCTATTTATTTATTTACCTATTTATACCCGGGGAGAAATTATAGTTACCCAATTAGTCTTCCCAGTTACAATAATAACAATAATAAATGGAACTCAAAATACAAAAAGTAATAATTTACATGAATTAAGAACTATTTAAAATAATAACGACACATTAAACATTGACTTAATAAATAACATTAAATGTTTACTACTAATTACTATAGAATAGAATTCGAGTTTTGAAACACTTTAACGAAACTACAAGCGAAAACTTTGGCAACGGGTTGTTACGTTCCCTCAAATATGATTGAGCGAAGCAATGGCTGGATCATGCGTCGTGCTCGTTAACGGGTGCCACCAACGGGGATGGGTCTGCTTTGTGTCTACCCATCTTAACGTGTGTTAGGTTGTGTTAGGTGTGCATTTTTGAAACTTCTTTGTGGAAACTCTGTGTGCATAGCATAGTTTTGTTAACCATTGTAAAAATTTTTTGAAAAGAGCAACTGCTGAGTTTCTTGCCGGCTCTTCTCAGCAGAATCTGCATTCCGAACCGGTGGTAGATTTATGACGTGTCATAAGAGCTACAAGTTGGCCTACATGAAATAAATAAATTTTGATTTGATTTGAAACTAAAAAAATCAGTAGAACTCTTCAGTTTATTGTCAGTATGAAGTGATCTTCCAAGGTGGCAAAACGAAAAATCTAAATAATGTACATAGAATATATTATCTAAAAAACTTATACCTTTCAAAATTTGTTCATAATTTTAAACAAGTATTAAGAAGAGAAAAATAATCGAAAGCTAATGTGAAAAATAACGAGGTTTTAACACGCTGAAGAATCACCTCATAAAATGCTTTGCGGAAAATAAGCGGTTTTACGCGTAGCTACGAAATAAGTAGAGAAGATAAAATTGCATTAAACTCGCTTAATCCAACTTTATACCTATTATAATAAAATTAGATTTTTTATTAACTACACGAATCATATTTTAGCCCATGAGTGCGATCTTCATATCTTATTATCTCGTGAGTTGAAAGAAATAGGTATAGATAAAGAGTAGATGAATTTAAACCAACAAAATCAATAGGACAGAATGTTACAATTTTTCGTAGTCGGATCGCATCCAATTTTTTTCTTGTTATTTAATACCGAATGGTTTTTTTTTTTTCAAAAACTTTTCAATGTAGTAGCTTATATAAAGGAACGTAAAGCTATTGAGCTTTCGTACCTTCAATAGTATTCAAGCAGTCGTATTTCAAGTGAATTCCTAACACACTTCGAGTATTGACTTTCACTGTTTGCACTGTCATATTAAACGCTAGTTAAACAACAGATGCTCAATAGTGGAAGCGTTTTACGTTTACGTTTCGAGTGTACTGTACTTACTACTAGTGGTTGATAATTAAAAACCAGATGACTAGCGCGACTTTGTCCGGGTAGATTTAAGAAGATTTTTTTGAATATCGTGGAAAACCTTTGTTTTTCCACTATAAAAAGTCTCGAGCCAAGGATTTCCATCAGAAACGATGACTTTATCATAATTATTGTAATTATGATCAGAATTAATGATTGTCATCTTGTCAACATAATCATCTTGAGGAAATAAAAAAAATTAATGCCACTCCTAGTTACTAGCATGAGAGCATAATTTAACATTCCAATATGCTGCGCCATATAGGTATGTATAGGTAAAGCATAATGACTAGACCATAATTATAACATTTATACGCGAAAATCTGACAAATTATATAGGTACACACATCGCACATTTGCGACAAGGATGACATAACTCAAAATTCACCAATTTTAGTGTCGAACATTTATACTTTTTGCTATAAAAAAAACATTACGCTAAGCACAAAAAAATACGAGCGAGAGAGATTGTGACTTATTGCTCTGTCGCTTTGTTGGCCGCTGTGTTGTTTCGAGACCGCAGCATCCACAAAACATTACTTTCTAACGAGAGCATTCTCTCATCGTCGATTTTGAATTATGTCACTCTTGTCGCAAATGAGCGACATGTTCGTTTCCAGAGCACGTCTGCAAAAACATAGACTTTGATTGATTAACATCAAAATAGGAATCAATATTTGTATGGGGCGCGCTCAAATCTGTTTTTGGGGTGACAACTCGTAGAAAAAATCAAGTAAAGTTACTGCACAGTAGTACTGTCCCATAAAGGTACGAGTTCGTAGCCGACCGCAGACAGCAACAGCAGAGACGACGTGTCGCCGCGACACTACTGGTTTCTGTGTATTTCTATGCAGGCGACTTGTCGCTAGCTATTTCATAGAAATAGTTTCTGTAGTCGGCACTATCCAAAAGAATAAAGTCGTAAAATACAGATATCAAAAACTCATAACATAACTTAAATTAAAACGCACCCGCTCAAGGCAAGCCTTTACATTGAGTAACATTTCAATTTAATGCTGGCTTAAGCTTTAAAGCTCATCGAAAATTAATGGATAACGCAATAAATAATACAACAACGCATTACAAGCTTATGTCGTCGAAAGGCAAAACAAAACAATGTTGAGCTGATAGCTTAAGAGCCTTTAGGAAATTTTGATGAGCTGCTAATAAATGCCGAAACCTCATACTGTTCTTCTACATTTCTTAACTATGCGATTCACCCGAAAACAACATTTTTGTTGCCTGCCACACCTACGAGTACCTATTACATGTTTAAATGCTAATAGCACGGCTTAACTTCTTCCGCTTCATTCACAATGCAATAATGTTTTTAATGCACAAAAATGGAAGGAATTTAAGCCTCAATAGCCAACGGTTTAAGGTGCAGACTGAAAACTGAAAGGTCGCAGGTTCGAACCCCACCTGTTGCACTATTGTCGTACCCACCCCTAGCATAAGCTTTTCGCTTATTTGAAAGGGCTAAGAAGATATTAGTTAACTTCAGCTTGGCTAATATTATTTTTAAGAAAAGAAAAAAAAAACAAATTTGATGTTATCAGGAGACGCGAAACCCCATCTTTTAATTTGAAGATGATAATGATTCCTGTGACATAGATTTTAGATTAGCTATATTATTTAAATAACTATAAAAATGAAATTAAATTATTTAAATAACTATAATTTGAAATTTAAATTCATTTAAATTTCATGAAATAAACCGCATTGGCAGGTCTAGTTTTCTAAACACAAGTAACGCAGAAGAACCATGTAATAAACTTTAGCTTCTCTTTAACAAGCACCTCCTGAAAAGATTGTATGGACTCTCGAGCCATGGAGAATACAATCCGCGTCATTTAATATTTATAGCATCATTATATTAAGAGCTTGCATCTATGAAAACAGAATAAAAATATAAGCTACTATAAAGAATATGAACAATCCTTTCATAGTGAAATAGCTATTGTCCACTTTGTTCACGATAGATCGTGTTCTTTGTTAACCCTTTCAAGGACCTGTGGGCTGGTTGTCCAGCCGCTAGCCGTGGACATATTATGGCTGGACAAAGATCCAGGTTATTATATCGGTTGAAATAATAACATAAGATATAGGTTACCAGTGCAAACAACAAAGCATTCTACAGGTGCATAGCATCGTTTACGTACAATACTCGCATGTGTTCATTTTTCTTCACGCTTTGCGTCTAAAAAGGCCTTTAACTTTACTGTGGAGCAAATAGGAATTCTATGAATTACCTAAATGGAAATTAATCCGTGCACGAGCCCGCGCTAATGCCTACCAGCTTTGTACAGGAGTAACCCAATTACCTGTGGCCTGAACTTCAATTGAATACTTAATCGAGCCAGTATTTACAGGGAATTATCGAGCTCCGGGTAGGTAAGCGATGATACCCTAGCGGTTACGAGTTCAGCCTCTTTTTCGGGCGGTACCGAGTTCGATCTTAGGCCACGTTATAAGCAACTAGACAATGACCGCGACTTCGTCTGCATGGATTAAGGGAACTTTTTAACTTTCTGAGATAAAATGTAGCCTATGTGTTATTTCGTTGTGGCGTGAAGGAGTAACACACACATACATATCAGATACACACGCACACACACACACACACACACACACACACACACACACACACACACACACACATATACATATACAATATACATATACAAACTATGATATGTAAGTCTGCAAATCTACACTTGCCCAAGATGGTGAACTATGGCCTAAGCCTTCTCGTTCGAGAGGAGACCTGTGCCCATTAGTTGGCTCATGGCTGGCGATGAATTATTGAGATGAATGAATGAATGAACATCGAACACTCCACACCCGCAATCAGTTTTGGAAAATATATTCGACGTACAGGCACGATGAATCTACCTTGTTTTATTACAAGTGAAATTCCCATTTAAACTTGAAAATAAAAGGCTCCTTAGCTATATTTACTAATCGATCAAGTTTTGGTCTGCTTCCAAGTAGAGTACTTGTTGTTTGATTCCAGTAAGTGGAGGCTCGAGAATAAAGAATTAGAAGAGGTACTCGTACATACTTACCTACTGAGGATATTAATTAATTCGCTACCTAACAAAGCGGGAGGTGAGAGGCAATTTAAGAACATAATAACGGTTTATTTTAGGCACTGATTTTAAAGTATACTACATAACGACCGATATTTAAGTTTCTTTAAAATCCCCTGTTATTTTTTTCCACATATCCGTCTCTCGGATGCTCTCTCCACCTCTCGTCAAGATCGTTCAGGGGTGAATACGCCATGAAAAGACAACTGACGTCTGACAAGCTGTCCACGCGACTTTTAATTTTAGTCTAATGGTCTAGTTATCCCATTTTATAACACCGCTTTTATTTATTTGTACATTATTTGTACATACTAATTGATGTTAGCAACTTAGTCCGCGTAAATTTAGTTTGAAAAGTCCTGTGGGAACTCTTTGATTTTCCGGGATAAGAAGTAGCCTATGTCACTCTACAGGTCCTCTACTCCATGAAAAAAATCATGTTGATCCGTTGCTGCGTGATTTCCGGACAAACCAACAAACTAACAAACCACACTACACTTTCGCATAATATTACGATTAAGGATAATATAATGCAAAAGATATCACTACACCTACAAATAACAATAAATTAAATTAAAGTATCCGAATATTGCTGGAAATAACTGTGTCATAATAAAGCTCATATTATATTCAAAGGTTGCTCAAACACAACACATGTTAATAATTTTTTTTCAATACCTATCTGTCTGTTCGTAACGGCTAATTCTCAGAACGGCTGAAAGGATTCTGACGGTATTATTAGGCTATATTTTATCCCGGATATAATAAGGGTTCCTTCGTAAAAATAAATAAACTTTCTATATTGTGATAATGCGGCCTTTACTGCTAAACAGATCTTGGCGTCGTAAACTTAGGATGCTTTTTATCCAACTACGACAAAGCCGATGGGAAGGGTTATGATTTTAGCAGTCTTTGTATGTATGTGTGGCTTTTTACGTATAGTCCAACGTAGTGCAATAGTTCAACTATTGCTTTATTTGCATGAAAATTTTAATCGGCGGATGCTTTATTATCGATACTGAGGCCAAAACAATTTTTTTTGAATATTTTGTCTGTCTGTCTGTGCGCGCACACGCGAAAACTATTGCACGGATTTGAATGGTAGCTGCTGACACTCCGGGTACTTTTTATCCTGATCAACAATAAGGTTTATCCGAGATAGGGGTTGAAAGTTTTTGTTGATTTTGTTCCATAACTTCGTCAAATCTAAACCGAATTTGATAATTCTTTTTTATTATAAATTGTGTACTATTAGATTTTTTTTTCCCAATTTTGGAGAAGATGTACTTAATATTATCGGAGATAGAGAACATAACTTCTCGCGAATAGCAAGTCACTCTAAACTTTTTCCACGCGGATGAAGTCGCGGGAATCAGATAGTAAGCAAATAACAAGCAAATAAAATACCTTTCCACGAAAGGGGACACCCTGTATAATAAAAACTTAGCTTAACCCGTAAAAGTTAGGGAACGTTGGTGAAAACAGGCATTAGTCTAATAAATCTAATGAAATAAAATATTTTGACTGTTTGCAATCGTAACGCAATTAAGATAACATTGTAGGTCATCCATCCATCACTTTGCTCGGAATCTAAATATTATGGTCGTGACTAGGGTTGCCAGATTTTTTTTTCAGCCTATAAAGGACAAATGGTTAAATGGTCAAAAAAATACGGGATTTCAGTTTTTTTCCCGGGACAAATAAAAAACAAAATTATTTAGTGTCATTTTTTATATTTTTCCGAGGATCGAGTAAGTTTTAACATTGTCATTCTGACTTTAACACTGTTGATGCGGGCTGCGACTGCAAGAGTTAGTAGCGAGACGAGTACGTTTTACGAACGTTGCGTGTGTGAATACTTAGATCGATTTCATAATGAAAATCGACGTACGGTTCAAATACGGGACAGAGTCAGTCCCGCCGGGACATTTTAAACTATGCCTAACATACGGGATGTCCTGGGAAATACGGGACGTCTGACAACGCTAGTCGTGACTAGTCGTGAGTCGACAACGAGCCGGCCGCGAGGATCGGCCATTTCCTTAACCAAAGCGATAAACGCAAGTAATTTATCTCTCTTTAATTGAATTAGCGACCACCCAGGGTTTTATTTTCACGCGCCCAACTTTAATTAATTGATATCGATATTATATTGTTAATATTGAACCTATTTCCTATTATATTATATCTTTTTCCCCAAACCAAAAGTTTTCTAAGTTTCCCTGACTATTCGTTTGGTAGCGCGCTAATTTAGAAGAGATATAGGTATATGGTTTACCCACGAATAAAACATTTGCTTATTCCGTGAATTTACGTGGAATTTGGAAGAGCTAATCTATACATTAAAAATTACATAATATCAAAAATATCATCACCGTTAAGTGCTACAAATGTATTCATGAAATCATTACACGCTTCGTTAAAAGACCAATTAGGCGCAGCATAAAATTTAATGTTTTCAATTAAGAGACGACGCGAATTACAAAAAAAAAAGATAAGAAAAATGTCTCATAATTTATTATTACCCACCCAAAACATCCACGAATTCCATCCACCAATTCATATTATCACCATATTTAGAAGCTTTTCGATATTTAAGAAGAATTTTATGTATCTACCTACCTACTTATAGATAATGAGAATTATATCCGTCCGATACCACAGAATATACAGGTACAGAAGATTCACTTCGGAAAATCATTTTAATAAATAGCGACTCTTGCTATTACACAATAAAGTGCAATTTAGGTTGCACATCGCTAGCCTACCTACAGTCATGTTTACCTAGAAGTTGCCTCTCTTTCTATCGCATAACTCTTATCCTTCGCACTACGTTACCTCATTGAATTGGCACTAGCTGACATAATTGTTAGTTTAATCTGACTGTTACCTTTTTTGAAGGCTCAACTGTAGGACCCATCTTACCTTTATAAATAAAGCTTGTTTTGTCCCAAAAACAAAGAATTCCTCAGGATTAAAAAAATTAAAAACACAAACCTAGTTACGCCCAATAATAATTCGCAAGCAAAAAATTAAAGGTAGATACTATTATAGTATGGTTAATAGCATTTTGATTCTATTGCATCATTATTCAGATACCTAAAAAGAATTAGGTAGGTTCGTAGGTGGAGACTGATTCATGCTAAAATCATTATTTAGCGATTTCTATGTTATCCTGACCGCAAATTGGTCGCTTTAGCTTTGCTTGCGCAACTATTTGGACTCGATTTTGTTTGCGCAGAGGAACGTTAGTACCCAGTGACGGATTTACCAGCAGACTGAGCCGGCTGGAGCCTGGGTCGGCAGATTTTAGGGGCGGCAAATTAGGGGCCAAATATTTTTTTAAGACGGATTTAAATTGCAGCGCGGGAACTTGTAACATGACTGACATGTAAAACGTTTATACAATCTTAGATGTATAGCAGTTAGCATGGCTATATGTGCACCAGTAACATTTTCTTCGGGCGAGAGAAGCTTTTCTTGCATATAACAGGTGAAAAACTATGTATAGATATCGGTAGGGGTGGCATTTGAATAGCCTAGTGGCGGCAAAAGTTTAAATCCGCCACTGTTAGTGGCAGTGTCCTTAAAAGTTGCTTGAGCAACTAGACTTTTTATTTGCACATTTCAAAATAATAAAAAGCCTAATGGTGACCCTGGTGACCAGACAAATCTCCCAATATTTCCGAATTCAATGGTAGGTACGCGACAGGACATCTGTCTAAAGCACTGGCCGTACTGCATATTAACTTACCTAAGTTTAGCTCGCGTAATTTCGCGGTGTATACTTCGGTTTACTCCACGAACAACAGAGCTAGCTAAGCTAAGTGAGCTAACTGAATTTTCCCACCCAGCGATTCCAGCTACTGCCTTCCTCCCAAAAGCTTCCTCCATATTCGCCTCGCGTCGCCTGGGAGCCCGTCAATCTGTATTGACCTTTATTGACCGGCTTTAACCAGTCGATGCGAGGTTACTTTATATTACTGTAACTTTTGATCTGAATATTTATATGTAATTGACTGAACGCTATATGAGCTAAGCTAAGGAAGTTTAGTTTAAGGTGTGGCTCAAACTTAAAACTAACTTAAACACGATAATTTTTTCCGTTCCATTGCTTTTATTATGGTCGCTTTCCAAAAAACTGTAAATTTTAGTGGGCGTCAGATAAAAGAAACTATTGTTTCGCTATAGCATAAAACCCACAAAAATTTCGTAAAAACTCTTCTAATTTGATGTGTAAAGTTTTATCTCATAATAGCTTTGAACTTCCCAGGCGCTGTGGAGCGCTGCGGTTTAAAAGAGGAAAAGTTCTTGGGTTCGGTTCCCGACGGAGCATTTTGGAAATTTACCACTTACAAATCGGTCTTACCCCCAAGGCGTGGCAATAGATGTTTCACATCAAAACTGTCCCGTAATCGACAATATTAGGGCCTGTAATCTAAATATACCTATTAGCAATCCAATATCCTTGACCCACTGCCAAATACCGATTGAAGATTGTAAAGGTCAATTTAAATATAATACCTATAATTTTAGTTTATCATAATATTTAGTGACAAAAACACATGGAGGAATCAATTTTTTTGCAAAAGCACATAAATTATACACATCAAGAATATTATATATTTTTTTATGAAAACATGATTTATATCTACTTGTTTTTGTATAATAATATGACAAAATTGAATCAGAATGGATTAATATAATAAAAATAAAATTAAGTATACCTAATACTTAATTTTTTTTTTATTATATAAACTTAGACCCATCGCAGACAACCGATATTTAAAGTCAACCAAAAGTTGACAAAAATAAGACCGCGCCACCAGTCGCCACGTGATTGTGATCTTGTCTAATTGTATGCAAAAAGCTGGTGCTGCGTCACCTAGCGCGTGATACACCACAGATTCTTCAGATTAGAATGCTGCAGCGGCGACGTAAAAGCAATATGCGACGCTATAATGCGTGCCCTGTCGCAGCGCATAATGTGCAAATAACGAATATTTCTATGTCGGACGTCGAAGTAGCGCCGCAGGAATGTGGCATCTACGGTTGCCAGATTTTTTTTCAGCCTATAAGGGACAAATGGTTAAATGGGCAAAAAAATACGGGATTTCAGTTTTTTACCCGGGACATATAAAAAACAAAATTATTTAGTGTCATTTTTTATTATTTTTTATATTTTTCCGAGGATCGAGTCAGTTTTAACATTGTCATTCTGACACTAACACTGTCATTGGTCGATGCGGGCTGCGAGTGCACGTTAGTAGCGAGACGAGTACGTTTTACGAACGTTGCGTGTGTGAATACGATACAATACGATATAGATCGATTTCATAATGAAAAACGACGTACGGTTCAAATACGGGACAGAGTCAGTCCCGCCGGGACATTTTAAACTATGCCTAAAATACGGGATTACCCGGGAAATACGGGACGTCTGGCAACCCTAGTGGCATCCCTCTTAAATGTTGCATTATATTCTCCCTGCCAAAGACCGTCATCTTCGGTTAATAATTAATTCTGAGAAAAAGGGCCTTGGCACACGGACAGACATACGGACAACCGAGTGAGTCTATAAGGGTTTCATTTTTTTCGGAGCCCTAAAAAAGCGGATGTCTGCGTTAGCCCTTGCCTATTTACATTCCTGCATTGTTTACCGATGAGTCCTTACGACATTCATAGGTCAGTTTCCTTCGCACATCAATCAATCAATCAGCAGCTCATCGTGAACGTGTCAGTGTTATACAAATGTCTATTTCAGATTCGTTGCAGTAGTGAGTCTAAAAATATTGCAGGTTTGTCACATCTTGGCCTCATTTCACATCTTGCCTTGCCTTGCTTGTTATTTATCAGCGTCGATGCGATGTGAGCGATGGACATTCACTACTGGGCACAAGTTATTTATATGGTTTGTGCCGCTTACTCAAAGTAATTTTTGTCAACGGGAGGCTGAAAATTGTTTGTGTGAGTTGGAAAGGTTGTAAAATGAAACATTGCTATAGTGCGGTCGCGGAACAGAAAGAATTTCGTACATTAACCTGTTACTACCTGTCTCTGTCACTCCCGCTTTAAAATAATGCGTCACGCTCGCACAAATGCAATGACCGCCGTCCTCGGGGATTGTAAACCTTTTACTTGCAAACCTAAGGTTTGTTTTTGTTTGCTTGTGAATTGAATTTAGAGAGTCTAGATCATAATGTAGACAAAACTGTACATTATTTCGTTATAACTGTGACAGGCGAGACGTCGTCGGAAAGTAGTTACTCCGATACAGAGAAATCGGACTTTGATTTTTGAATTTTCATTTTTTTATTTCTATGTAATAAGTTAATATAACTCGATTATAATAACTGTTTAAAAATAAATAATTTATTTAATAAGCTACTAATTTTTTTTCTCCTTCAAATATTTTATATAAACCGCACTTAATAGAAAAATGTTTGTGACCACTGTCAGTAGGCAAAGAGGTCATTGTACGAAATTCTTTCTGTTCGGCGACCGTACTATAGATATGTTCGAGATACAAATGTAAAATTTATTTTTTCGAGATGCAGAGGTATGTACCGAAATGGCTTCTAGGGACTCACTGATCATTTCGACTTGTAGAGGGTTAAGATTTTGAGTAATCGAGGTTTTGGGGCTCGAAGGGTTGGAAACAGAACATTTTTTCGAGTTTCGAGAAATGCTGCAAGTTTTGTGACTTATTGAGGTTCGACTTGAAGAGGCTATATTTTACTTTCATATGTACATTTAGATAAAAGCTTTTATTTTGATATGACAAATAGACTCTTCAATTTTATTTATTTTTTTGTTATGTATAAATAACATATAGGCTACTCTGTTATCGAAAAAAAGAGAGTTCCCGCGGGAATCAACAAAACCTCAATCCACGCGGACAAAGTCGCGAGCATCAGCTAGTAATAATTTATTTCATTTAATTTTAAAAAGTTTCGACATTTTTAGATAGCTAAGTAGGTATACACTTGGTCCGTGCTCGTTCCAGTTATTTTCTTTCAAATATATTATGAAGGGTATTTGCTCACAAAACGGCGTTAAATCGGCTTCCGTCCTTTTTGTACGGGACCAGCCGTGCGTGCGGCGGTCGGCGCGAATTCCGAGGATCCCACATCAATCCTCAATGACGTATTGATCCAAAGGGGATCCCGTTATATAGATCGCGGGTGGAAATTATCTCGCCGCCCCGATAACAGGATTATTTTTCTCAACATCTCCAACAAAAAGGAAAAATCGGCGCTTAAATTAGTACCTAGTATCTACGATACCCCCATCGTGTAGGTACACATGATTGACTACCGGCATTGGTGGGAAAAGTCTAAGCTAGAAAGCTCGACGGTTCGCACCCCATCCATGGCAATCCTATTTCCTTCTTCCTTCTAAAGTTCTAACATTATAAATGCGAAAGTTTGTGAGGATGGATCGATGGATGGATATTTATTTTGTTACTTCTTCACGCCACCTTCATCCACGCAAACGAAGTCAACTAGTGGTGAATATTTTTTTAAAAAGTAAGGCATAGTTTTAGATGGATAACTAGTATTTAATCCTAATTAATAGATATATATTTAACCTCAATAGTCTAACGGTTAAAGGTGCGGACTGAAAACTGTAAGGTTACAGGTTCGAATCCCACCCCTTGCACTATTGTCGTACCTACTCCTAACATAAGCTTTCCGCTTATTTGGAGGGGATAGAAGGATATTATGCAACTTCAGGTTGGCTAATATTCATACAAAAAAAAAATATCGGTACACATTACACAACTCATGCAAAGGCCGGCCTTATTGCAAACAGAGCGATCTTCAACTTCAACTTTCTTTGAGAAGAGTGAGTTATGGGGACAGAAAAGTGCATCACAGTTATTAATGTGATTTTTTGCTAATTGCAGGTATCCCAATATTTCGCCAGGTGCTAACGAGTAAGTCAATCAATTTTCACTAGAGCGATCGTGACTTGCAGTCGCGGCCGTCTCCGGGGGCAAGCCATTCGTCTAGCTGTCGTAAATCACCGTGACAGAATAACAGTATTACATAAACTTTTGGGTTATCGATTCTCTTCGCACTAGTTCTTGCTATAGATTTTTCAAAACAAAAGAAACGGTTTCAGAAAAAAAAAACATAATTCGATTAAGGCCGAACGGGTTTTTGTCTTTTCAACAAAAAGGCTTTATCGGTGCATGATATGCATTTTTAGGGTTGCGTACCGGACGGGTAACCAACGGAACTCTATTACGGAACGCTATACATCAGAAAGAGAATAGTATAGACTATAGCCTACTTACTTACGGTACTGTCCCAATTACTCTACGAGTATAATTTTGTGTCTCTCGATGGCGTGGCACAGCTTTCTGGAGCTTACGTAGGTAGCGAACCAAAAGTATCGATACTACTCACGTATCGATTATTTTTTTGAATCCCTAAGCATCATGCAAACTTGACGGCAATCTTGATCGTACGTGGCCTCCCTAAGCCGTTTTCAGGTCGATTTCTGGCAGATTGCCTTCAAAATAAGTCAATACATCTCAAAAAAGTCTGCCAATAGGTGAGTTATCGACAAGAAGGACCCTCGGGTCGACAGAGACGTTCGCATGTAACTGCCATTAAACAACTGTCGTTAATCTTCGGCCCAAGAACGACCCACCTGGGTCAGAACTTGAGAGGGCAATGATTTAAATAAATTACTCTACGTTAACTTTATCTGACGGGAGGGGAGATATGGAGATCAAGGAATATCAAAATGTATCAAAGTATTTGTATATCACTTCGGAATACTCCGTTATTTGATGTGTGAGTACCTTGAGAGTAATTTGAGTGGTAGATAATATCATCCACACTTATATTATTACTAGACGATGCCCGCGACTTCGTCCGCGTATTGAGTATTGGGCTAGCGCAGTGCCGGCTTTACCTATGGTGCAGGGTGTGCAACGCACACGGGCGCAGGGCTTTAAGGGGCATCGCGCCAAGCCGCGCTTGCTTGCCTCCCGGCATTATTTAAAATTGCACCATTTTTTGCACCTGAATTTCCTTTTACTGATGAAAATATATATGTAAGTCAAACGGTATTCTTGTATTGTAAGTATTCCATTTTGGCCGCGCGTCTACTAGAGGGCGCCAAGATATTGTTTGCACACGGGCGCTACATAGGCTAGAGCCGCCTCTGGGCTAGCGTCTTGGACTGTGACCTATAATCCTTCTCTGACAGGAGACCTGCGCTCAGTGGTGAGCCGTTCATAGGTTACTGATGATGAATACGGTGGTTTCCAGGCTGGTAGTGGTGTAGCAAGAAGAAAAGCTGGATCTGAATATCTCATGATCACTAGGATATATTATTACGTAGCTACTAGAAAAGGGCTTTAGAACATTTGAGCCAGTTAATAAATTACTCTTCCTAAACTTTATCTACGTCTCCGCTGTAGGATATATCGGGAGATATCAAAATTATTATTTATGTTTGGCCCGCGGAATATTTATGGGTGGGCACGCAAGCAAATAAATAACGTTGCTATCAAATCAAAATAGCAAATAAATAAATATTTGCTTAAAAACTTATTTAAATAACGATTTCTACGTAACTTAAGACGTGGGTCTGGTATGACTAAGATCGAGCAAAAACAAAAGGTAATACTCGTATATTGGTAAAATACAGGTAATATATTGACCCTCTTTTAACTATACTTTTTTATTATTTGTTGTTATAACGGCAATGGAAACACATTCTGTGAAAAGGAGGTGGGTTGATAAGGCCCAAAATCCGCCCCTCATACACTCGAAAAAAAAAGTTCCAGATTCCGACAAATTGTAAATGTATTTATTTACTTGAAGATATAAACTTTATTTTAATATAAAGTTTAGGTGATAAAAAAAATAGTAAGTTACAGAAAATATTACCCAAAAAGAGAGTGTTTCTTTTACTTTTCTTACATTTTCATACATTTTAGTCGTTTTTTAAGCTTTGATTTAATATTTTAGAATGAGGCGCTCCATGAACCAAAATAAATTAATACTCATATAAAAGCTTATAAAAAGGAGCATCATTATCAGTTACGTTTACCATGGTTCATGGAGCGCCTCAATCTAAAATATTAAATCAAAGCTTAAAAAACGACTAAAATGTATGAAAATGTAAGAAAAGTACCAGAAACACTCTCTTTTTGGGTAATATTTTCTGGAACTTACTATTTTTTTTATCACCTAAACTTTATATTAAAATAAAGTTTATATCTTCAAGTATATAAATACATTTACAATTTGTCGAAATCTGGAACTTTTTTTTTCGAGTGTATGAGGGGCGGATTTTGTTGCCTTATCAACCCACCTCCTTTCAAGTAGGTATCTACTTATTATCTATATTGTTCATGAGATACAGTCCGCTGGCAACCGGACAGATGGACGGATGGACGCTGTCCCGACGGATAAAAATACTTTGAAACCTAATGGGTATAATATCATTGTAGAGTTCAAACAGATTCAATTCGAAATGTAATGATTAAAGATTCAAGAGCTTAAGCTACTCTATAATTACTTTTCCAACTCTATCTGTAAAAATAAACATCGCATTGTCGGCGGCTTTGTTTAGTTTTTGATTTATATTACAGTTAAACCATAAACGAAAGATTTAGATATCAGTCATGTCTTAAAATGAATAGTTTAATATTAGTACCTACTCAATTCGATGCCTTAACATGGGTAGCCTAAGTATGTCATGCTCTCTTTAAACATTTCTGTGGTGGTGTCGTGTGGTGTGGGTTGTTACGTTCCCTCAGATATGGTTGAGCGAAGCAATGGCTGGATCATGCGTCATGCTCGTGAACGGGTGCCACCAACGGGAATAGGTCTGCTTTGACTGCCCATCTTGACATGCGTTGGATTGGTGTACCTACCGTTTGTATTCGAAACAAAATGTCTGGAAAATCCACCAGAAAAGTTTGTAATTTACATTTTTGTATGAAAATCTATTGAGATTTCAATTAATGAAGACATTGATCTTCCTTAGTAAATTGCACCACAATTAGTTTGTTGGTGTGTCCTTCAATTAAAGCGCAGCAAAGGAGCAACGGATCAACGTGATTTTTGCATGATAAGGTATGGTTGAGATCAAGTTGAGATCTTAGAGAGTAACCTTCTCGGAAAAATCTCTCACAGTGTAGTCTAGTTCCTATATTCCTATATTCCTATTAGCCTCTAGTTCTATTATTTGCGCCCAGCCTCACACTTAATAATGTCCATAAATATAGTTTTACTTTAGGTTAGTCACGCTTCGTTGAAAAGATAGGTAATGAGGTCAAGCATAAAATACAGTTGTCCTAATTAAAAACAGCAACAAGAAACAGTAAGTTAATTAATTGATTAATGCACAGTTTCAATTAAAGGTCATATTGTTGCACTCGAATAAAATGAAAATATCAAAACGCTCGGATAAGACTTATTTTACGTTGGTGAAATTGGCTTTAAGTGTGTTTTTATTTGATGACAAGTCCTTGACTGCGATCTCACTGGGTGGTAAGTGACGATACAGTCTAAGATAGTAGCAGACTAACTTGGAAGGGGTATGGCAGTGTAAATTCAACCCATACCCCTCCTAATCGGTTTCTACACGTCATCATGCCGGAACGCTAAATCGCTTGGCGGCACATCTTTCATGGTAGGTCGGTATCTAGCCACGGCCAAAGCACCCTCCAGACCAGGCCAGAGACAATTCAGAAATTATAAATTCCACCACACACCGCACAGCGCTCACAACTGGCCAGGCATTCAAATAAAGTCAAAATATCAAAACATTCAGATAAGACTAATTTTACGTTGGTGAAATCGGCTCTAAGTAATATTATATCGATAAAAAAAAGACGTGTGGCACTCGGGGACTGCCGCGGTAAAGCTATTGCATAGCATTTTTTATCAACGCCATCTAGCGGCTCACCGTAGAGGAGTCCCGTGTCAGGTTATTTTCGTTACGCAATTTCTGAATTCGGTCTCCATGCTGGCCCGCAATAGAAGCTATGCAATAGCTTAACTGTCTCGTTGTAGTAGTGGTCAGCATGTTCGATCGCGAATGACTAAGTCCCGGGTTCTATTCGCGGACCAAAAAATTAATTTGGCTTTCCTGTCAAACAATTCTCAGTACTAGCCTAGTAGTAGTAGGTGAATAACTCTCGTGCCTCGGAGAGCATGTAAAGCTGTCTCTCTGATCGTGTTGGATTTCCGTCCCATCAATAGAGAGTTCACCTGTGTTTGCATACTATAATACATCTAATTTCTGTAGAGATTGGGCGCCGTGGCCAGATTCGATCGGGAGTACATTATTATTATAATACTAGCGGACCCGACAGACGTTGTCCTGTCTTAAGTTTTTTTACATCCTCTTTGACGAAATTGGCAGCACGCATTCTGTCAATGTTATGTCAAACGCCATAAGGTTACATCAAAAAAGTTTGAATTGTAAAAGCGGTTACATTAGAAATAATTTAATATGGTGGTTAATATTTCTTAAATTTTCTAATTTTCCGCGCAATTTTCTTAATTTTTTCTTTCATAAGAACCTTCTCCTAACAATAACAAACACAATAAAAAAAGAATTAGCGAAATCGGTCCAGCCGTTCACGCGTGATGCGCTTACCAACACATTAAGCGATTCATTTTTATATATTAGATATCTCGATATACAGGGTTAATTGTAAAATACCGACAACCTTCTACAGGCAACTTCTACGCATTAAAGTAAAAACTTTTGTTCTACGGCTTTTTAAAATTCCTTAAGAAAAAAAAAAATTTTACACATGGGTTGTTGGTAAAGTAAAATTCACCCTGTATTTGTTTGGAAACTACTGAGTTTATTTCTGGCTCTGCCCAGTTGAATCTGCTTTCTGAACTGGTTCAAAATAATATTTTTGAAAAGGCTTTAAAAGAAAATTGAAGAAACTGATTTTAGAAATGAATAATCGACTGTAATCACTTGTCAGCAAACAATGTTGACACTTAAGTGTCTGTATAAGTGGCAAGGTTAACGCGTGTTTATCACGCACACAAAACTTATGCACGAATAGGCACTTTGGAAATATCACCCCCTTTGTTTTCACAAGCTCGTGATGAGTCGACCTCGCTTTGTTTCAAAACAATATAAAAATAAAGTTTACACTACCCACGATCAAAGTCACCTCAAGTTGTAGTGGATTTAGTCACGTAGAGTCATTCGGGGCAACTGTGCGCACTTTTGCCTTTCAAACAAAAAGTACTATGTTTAAAATATTAAAGCTAAGAAAATAGAAACGCTT
This sequence comes from Hipparchia sbordonii, assembly GCA_038048805.1. Taxonomy (NCBI): domain Eukaryota; kingdom Metazoa; phylum Arthropoda; class Insecta; order Lepidoptera; family Nymphalidae; genus Hipparchia; species Hipparchia sbordonii. Next base: position 3,888,567 of record CM076111.1, on the reverse strand, counting down.
TCTTTAGATAGACCTATTAAATAAGGGATAAGTAAGTCTAGGTTACCTACCTAGATACTTAGGTATATAGATCTATTCCGTTTCAACTTAATTACAGCAACAAAACAGTTTTTTCTAGAAATTGTAGTGAGCAGTAAAACGTTATGTATAAAACGATGAAAATTTGCAAAGGACAGCCTAGGCAAGTCACTTGTCACTGTGTAATCACTTTTTCATCATCGACTGATGGACGTCCACTGCTGGACAAGGGTCTCTTGCATGGACTTTCACAGGGCTCAGTCTTGCGGCGCCTGTATCCATCTGCTCCCTGCAATTGGTCTGATGTCATTGGTCCACCTCGTCGTCTGGCAACACTGCGCTTTCCGGCATTAGGTCGCCAAGCGTTACTCACAGCAAATAATTTCTGCAAGTGTTCAGTCTGGTTTGACTTCTGCAAGGAATTATTGAGATGATCGCTTTGTCTGGTGAGAGGCTATGGCCGTGGCTAGTTACCACCCTACCGTCAAAGACGTGCCGCCAAGCGATTTAGCGTTCCGGCACGATGGCGTGTAGAAACCGATAAGGGGTATGGGTTGAATTTACACTGCTATATCCCTTCCAAGTTAGCCCGCTACCATCTTAGACTGCATCGTCACTTACCATCAGGTGAGATCGCAGTCAAGGGCTATCTTGTCATCGAATAAAAAAAAAAAAAAAAGATCGCTTTGAAACGAACAGACGTTATAATAAACCTACCTACTACTATTAAGGTCATACTACTATTTATTAAGGTAAAATTTGTGCTAGGATATAAAGTATTACTTAAGAGCATTATAATTTGTAACACGTAGGTACTATCGCATGAGATCATAGTCTGTCATCAAAAACAGCGAACAAAAAATTAACCAATCATGTTTTTGTTCCGCAGAAAAACCCAACTTGGACATACGTTTCACATATAAATCCGCTCAACAAAAATACGCCATAAAATTAATAAAACCACCAATTAATCAACGCTACTTGAAAGCTCACTAAACATTTATTCCAAGAGCTAACGCAGATGACCGATAATAATATTCAGTCCAACAAGCCAGTGGCTTATTGTCTAAATATATAAAAGGCAAAGGTGACTGACTGACTGACTGATTGACTGACTGACTGACTGATCTATCAACGCACAGCTCTAACCACTGGACCGATCGAGCTGAAATTTGGTATACAGGTAGCTGTTAGGACGTAGACATCCGCTAAGAAAGGATTTTGGAAAATTTCAATGGGTTAAATAGGGGGTTAAAAAATCGAACCTAACGTGAGCGAAGCCGCGGGTTAAAGCTAGTGTAAAATAAAATTTTAAAACACCCCCGATATACAGTGAATCTATGGCCAGACTATGTATGATTTATTTTTTATTTTTTATGCGATGACAAGTTAGTCCTTGACTGCGATCTCACCTGATGGTAAGCGACGATGCAGTCTAAGATGGTAGCGGGCTAACTTGGAAGGGGTATAGCGGTGTACATTCAACCCAAACCACTAATCTGTTTCTAGACGCCATCGTGCCGGAACGCTAAATCGCTTGGCGGCACGTCTTTGACGGTAGGGTGGTAACTAGCTACGGCGAAAGCCTCCCACTTTTGAGTGTTAGGCAAACGATAAAAAGCCAAAGCCTCCCACCAGACCAGACCAGAGTCAATTCAGAAATTATAAATTACCAAATTGCCTCCGCCGGGAATCGAACATGAGACCTCCCAACTATAAGACCACAGCCGATATACCCGACATCTTGATACCCAGTTTGCTGCCCCATCATTAGATTCTCCTTCTGGATCCTCGATCATCATCTGTGTAACACTAACTCATTGAAACCATTCTAATGAGTCCAAACACACTATATCTGTTTTAAGTTGCTGAAGAGTTGGATATTCCGCAGACTCCTAGATGCTACATCATCAACTCAAGGTTACCATGTCTTGGAAATAGTCCGAAGTAAATCAATCGCACCAGAGAAAGTTCATAAAGTAAGAACTGAGCTGATGATCTTCAAACGCCTTCGCCAACGCAGATCTTCATAAATTATGCCTAAAATCTATCTCGATCACTTTACCTTTCAAATAGAAAAAAAAAAGACGTGTGGCACTCGGGGACTGCCGCGGTAAAGCTATTGCATAGCATTTTTTATCAACGCAATCTACCGGTGAGAGGAGTCCTGTGTCAGGTTATTTTCGTTACGGAATTTCTGGATTCGGTCTCCACGCTCAAGGCCCGCGATAGAAGCTATGCAATAGCTTAAAAAAAATGCGTCAAAATTGGTCCATTCCTTAGGGAGCTGATGGCCGCTGGAGATCCTCGAGTGGAGACCGCGTCTCGGCAAACGGAGTGTAGGGCGCCTCCTGGCTAGATGGAGCGATGACATCCGAAAAGGCATCGATTGGATGCGAAAGGCTGAGGATAGGCAACGTTGGCGATACTTAAAAGAGGCCTATGTCCAACAGTGGATGCATGTGGGCTAATGATGATGTTAGGGAGCTACGAAGGAACAGACAGACAGACAGACACACAGATACGCACGTTGAACTTATACTTAACAACCCTCTTTTTACGTCGGGGTTAAAAATCAGCCTCAAGCAAAAATCGGTAACGAGCGTCCGTTACCGCTAAAATGCACACATAAAATTCTGTCGTATATTTAATAATGTTTAATAAAAAATTTGCATAAAGGAAACTCGGTCGCTGCGAAGCTACGGTCCAACTATTGTTGGCAAAGGCTCGTCATAATAATAAGACACGCTGGAATTTTTATTAATAAACTAGCTACTGCCCGCGACTTCGTCCATGTGGATTTAAATTTTATTAATTCCGTTGAAACTTCTATAAAGTATTCTATGTCCTTTCTCAGTATGCGAACTATCTGCTTGCTTGCGAATGACAAAATCGGTTGAACGGTTTGACTATAGAGCTTTTAATGAGCAGCTATATTTCTCAATATCTTTTAAGTTTGTGCAATTATCCGCATGGAGTTATGTTCTAATATCCCGCGGGAATCCCCCTTTCATTTACCCCGAAAAAGTATCCTTTGCTATTCGTTAGGTCTCAACTGTATGCATGCAAAATATTAAGTCGCTTAATTGCTTCATCGCTGTTTGATTAAAGGACAAATAAAATAAACATTCGCATTTACGTATGTATGTGTTTGTTTGTTGGTTTGTTGGTTGGTCCTTCAACAACGCTGCAACAGAGCTACAGATCGAAGTGATTTTTTGCATGGGTATAGTTGAGGACCGCAAAAGTGATATAAACTAGTTTTATCCTGGAAAATCAAAGAATTCCTGCGGGATTTTGAAAACTAAATCCACGCGGACGAAGTTGTGGGCATCAGCTAGTATTATAATAAGATAATCTAACTAGACTTGGTCCTAGAGGATAATAATCACTATTAGCTTTCAATTAAAGAATAATCGCATTACTACTATATTCCGCTTTAGGAATATTATATTTCCAAATGGATATAAAGTAAGTAGGTATCAATAATACGTGGAAAAACCTCTACCTTTATCAACAAAGCGTATGAAATAAAATAAAGTACAAGCTACACTGCGGGCTAAGCTAACTTAGCTGAGCTTTAGTTAATACAACTTCCTATGTCTATTAATCTAAGCTATACGAACTACAAATGGCTACCAAGTGTGAAAAGACATCGAGCTAAGCTTATATGCAAAGTTAGCTTAGTTCTTAGTCTAGCCCAACTTAGTCTTACGACTTACGAGTAGGATTTTAATTTATCTTTTTAGTACCTTCTCGCTATTTTTTTAAACAAGGAGATGCGGAATAATATCTAGAATCAGGCATACATCAAATCGTGGAACTCTAATCTCCTATGAATAATTATTATTTGCGGTATTTTTTGTAAGTATATTATGTTACCACGTCGTGTTATTTGAATTCGCGGTATTCGATGCGATTAGCTGACACTCCTTTTTACACTATCCTGTTCATAACATGATGTGAATAATTCCAAATAATATTATCTCCTTATTTAATTATAAAAGCCGTTATATCTTAGTGGATAGAGAATACTAACTACTAGTAACAAGATAAGAAACCACATCTTTTGCATGTCCAGGAAATCATCTACATGAATTTACACAATTTAGGTTTTTTTTTTTGAAATCACATTCTATATTTTTGTAAAATAAACACACCAAAAGGCACAAATAAGAAACTAATATCGAGTGGAGACCCTGGCGCCTTGGGGCTCGAAGGCTTGAGTCCTTTTTGTAGGACTATCAAAAAGGGTAATCGAGTCTGCCGGGGATCCAAGAGCTGGCAGTTACCTTGGCCAAAGGCTTAGTTGTAATTTTAATATTTATATTTATTATTTATTTAGGTTTTGAAAAATATTCCTTCATAAAAGCATTTTAACCCATACTCAATGATTTTGGGATGAAAGTTTTAATTTTTATTAATTTTTAATACAACTTTTGATTTTAAATACTCAGAATTTTTAGCAAAGCTCCTGACTTTCGTAACACTTCATAATTCTGAAGCTCTAACAACACATCTGACACTTTTCAGTTGTGTTTCACTTTGAGGGAAATGAAATGAGAAACTGGACCTAGGTATATTCTCAGCAACTGTATTCTACCCAGTATTACTGCAAATATCAACGGATCAACAACAAGTATCATGGTAATAAGTATAAACTACTACTTGACCACCAAAATACGAAAAAATTACATCGTGGCACAAGTAAGGTAAAAAGTTAAAAACGAGGACTGTTTCAACCCGAATTAACATTTTTTTGTGGTTTTTAGCTATCTATTTTACTACTTATTTTGGCGGTAAAATAATTAATTTAACTGTAATCTTACTTTGCCCCTTCAGATTGCGTAAATCCGAAGAAAAACAGAGGTTTAATTTAGAAGCATTTCTCTTATAAGCGTAATTGAATTTGATTTCGGCAATCAAAAACTTAAAGCTCCTAAGGATTGCCGAGACTTTTAGGAGTTCTTGATTGAAATATTCAATATTCATTTGAGAACCGGACACAACTTTGTAGGCTCGGGTCAGACAGACAGTTGAAATAAGGCACAGTTCAAAATTGCCTCGGCTTTGAATCGCACGCGTTCACGTTACCTCTGAACTTGAGCGTCTATATCCGTAGTTTTGTTTTCGTGTAATTTTGAGTTATAGTGTTTTGATTGTGGACTTGTTTTGATAAGTGATCTTTTGTGTTAAATATATTTTCTTGTGTGTGAAAATTATTGAACCTGTTGACGAAGTTTTTGACTTAGGAAAATTATTGTAAGTTAAAGGATTTTCCGTATAGATAATTTATGGTAATTTATTATTGGATTATAATTTATGATTGCAATTTCGTATATCTTGTTCTACTCAAAAATATTTAGTTCATGTAGATCAATTTCTGGCTCTTATCACAAGTCAAAATTCTACCACTGGTTTGGTGAGCAGATTCTGCTGAGAAGGGCCGATAAGAAACTCAGCAGTTGCTCTTTTCATAACAAAATTCCTACTTATACGATTAAGTATGTGATATAAGACAGTACTTGTATAGTGCCTAAATAAATGCGACAACACACAGCCTTTTAAGCGATGGATCTGAGACTATACTTAAGTAAAGCTTTGATAAGACTTTACTTAAACTATTTTTATCCCAGCTATCTATTTTACAAAGAAAATGTGCTTTGTTTTCTTCAAACATACCTACCTATTTCCTAAAAGGTATATCGATTAATTAAAAAAAAAAAGAAAGTTGCCCTATAAACCTTTTTTGTGACCATTCCATCAAACTTCCATCATATTGTACATATAAGTATACGAAAGTTGTTTCACATCGTCCATTCCCAAGATAGAGATGTCGAAAGACATCTAACGCAAGAAACGATGATGTTTGTTCAATACGAGCCATTCCGAGCGATGAATTAATTAGAAATTTGGAAGATGTTTTATTTCTTGAAGGGCTTCTATTGAACTTGGCGCTTTTATCTTGCCGCGGCGCGCTGCGAGGGTGATATAATAGACATAATAATAACAATTAAACCCAAATGTGTTCTGTGTAATACGAATGATTCTTAAAGCGTTACTGCCTCATTTATTGTTCTTTATTTTTAAGCTATTGCATAACTTCTATCGCGGGCCAGCGTGGAGACCGAATCCAGAAATTCCGTAACGAAAATAACCTGACACGGGACTCCTCTACGGTGAACCGCTAGATGGCGCTGATAAAAAATGCTATGCAATAGCTTTACCGCGGCAGTCCCCGAGTGCCACACGTCTTTTTTTCAAAAACTGACTTACCTATGTTTATAATTATGAAGTATCGCGCTTGTACTGAAATTAATGTCCTCCCGACCGAATCCGGCTACGGCGACCAATCTCCGTAAAGATTTGAAATTGCGCGGGAGATATTATAGTGCACAAGTGTGTTAGCAAACATAACTGTGTCTATCCGTTCACTCTCTTTGTCAGATGGACCGAAATCCGACAAGATCGGAGAGAGACGGCTTTACGTGCTCTCCGAGGCACGTGGGTGACACACTGCCAAGTTCCTATTACAGTGTATTTCTTGAGAAAAACCCAAACATACGTCGACCCGGAATTAGGGCTCGACCCGGAAATCGAAGCTCCAACCAACCTTTGTACTGACCTCTGACAGATTAGGATCTATAGGACCTTTTAGATATCAGTGTAGTTTTTGAGGTTTAATACCATAATCGATAGTTAGGTATAATTATTTCCAGTCATATCAGTCACAAAGATGTATGTCCGGTGTGTCGATTCTCTAAAAATGATTTGGCGGGACCTCGTCATCTACAGTTAAACATTCTAAGCACTATAGTCTGATTTTTAATTCGGTGGAATTCTGACAGATGTCATTTTATAAATAGAGCGAGTTATTTGTATGAAAAACAGTATAACCACCTGTAGTTCGATTTTACCCCAAAATATCTGTCAGGCATTTGTCATATATCTATGTGCGGCAATTGATTTTTATTTGTATAAGTTTCAATTTATTATCTTTTTTGTGGGATTTTTTTAAATCTCTGGTAACATTAAGATACGTCAGAATTCCACGGAATTAAAAATCAGACTATAGAGCTAGACCAACGAGCAAGAGACCCGTGTGTCGATTCTCTAAAATGTTTGCATCATTTTTGGGGATTTAGGAACGCGGACGAAGTCGCGGGCGTCCGCTAGTATAACATAATATTATACATATTATTTGATATGCATGAAGGCATGAGGAGATCCTCGTACATTATATTCTGTGATCTTATAAAACAATTCAATTCGGAACTTAGTTAAAGTGACACTTCTACGCCAATTGAGTACAATTTACTTATCCAACGTCGCGTACAATTGACGATCAAATGAACGAAGAATTCTATAATATTTATTTAGGAAGGTACCTACTTCGTAACTTTGTCCATGTCAAATTTCTGTTATCCCGTGGGACAAGTATTTTTTCCGAGGGTAGGAAACTTTCTCTATCGAGATTTTACCTCGAAGTTGGACGTATGAGTATAATAAACAGATAATTCATTGCTATACGGATGCTGCGTACTAATCAAACCAGCAACACTTTATCAAAAGTCAAAACGCACGCATAGAAGGGGAATTTGTATGGTGAACTGTGACTACAAAAACGCACTTTTTGTTAAATCAATAATTTAAAATGGTTATCAGTATACATCATATTTAAAACTAATAGCTGACATGTATTTAACATATTTTGGAAGACTCTATCCTTATTAATATCGTTATCCTTACTAATATTATAAATGCGATAGTGTGTTTGTTTGTTGGTCTGTCCTTCAATAACGTTGCAACAGAGCTACGGATCGACGTGACTTTTACGTGGGTATAGTTGAGGACCTGGAGAGTGACATAGGCTACTTTTTATCCCGGAAGATCAAAGAGATCCCGCGGGATTTTGAATCAGTAAGAAATCAGATATTTTTAACATAGGCTACAATCCTTCAAAACAAACCGCAGCTTTGCTCAGATGAATCTTGACTTACTTGCGGACACAATTAACGCAAGAGTGTGTCAAGTCAAGTTGTTAACTTTTCCTTGGCCTTTTTGAATTTTTATATTTTATGTTATAACTATATATATTTAGCAGCAGAATGTTATATAAAGTTACACAACCGCTGTGTCAGAGAACCATTAGGGTAATTTTTCAAAAGAAAAGTTGAAAACCATTTGATACTTTAGCCAACTTGTAAAGGACGTTCGACCTAGTTTATGGTCTACAAATGATAGCTGATTAGTCCTTGTTATTTGTAATACCAGTAGACTGCAGTATTTCTACTAAGAGCAGGCTGTAACCTGTAACTACATATTATTAACAGCGCTCGTTATGTTGCCGTATATATTTTTAATTTACTATAATTTTATTGTATCTATTGTGTTTGTGACACCGTTCCCACATTTTGTCTTGTATCGAAGGTATAATTTCTCGAAGAAGGTACCTACACGTTACTTTACCTAATTTAAGTTTTAAACATTCAGGAAGTGTAGTGTAGGAGATTTTAAACAATGACAACAATAAAGGCGAAAGTTTGTATATGTGTGTATATGTGTGTGTGTGTGTGTTTATGTGTGTGTGTGTGTGTGTTTATTGTTTACCCCGGAAAATTAAAGAGAACTCACGGGAACCAAAAAACTTAATCCACTTGGACGACGAAGTCGTGGACATCATCTAGTAGTAACATAGGTAGGGCCCCTGCTTGACAACAATTTTCTTTATTCAAGCAACACTAAGGCTATGTTCAGATGGCTGAATTGCGACGCGCGTTTTCAAATCGCGCGCTTAGACATCCTAATATATATCTAGCAACCGTTCACATGCGCGCGCGTTAACGCGCGTCAGCGAGCGTCAACGCGGCGCTCAGAGAAAAAGTTTCTAGACGCAGACAATCGCGCGTTGACTCGCGCTTTGATATTAATGTAATGTCCGTTTGCTGTTCAGTTGAGCGCGCGCTTTCGTCGCGATCGCATGTAATTTTGTTAATTTTCGTAATTATATTTTGTTTTCGCATTTAAGGCTATGTTCACATGTAACGCGCGTTAACGCGCGTCAACGCGCGATCAAATTTGAAGAGAGTTCAGATGATGAGCGCTAATGCGCGTTGCGAGAGTACTCGTCAGTCTAGTTCGGTAGAACGTAGAAAATGGACGTGGAAGAGGCTATTATTTTGTGGTTATATTATAAAGAAAAATATAAAAAAAGAAAACGTACACATTGGGTTCATCCAATTTTGAAAAATAGACCCAGTTTGTTTGCGACACTATATCCGAATCTAAGAGACAATGAATCTAAATTCTTTAATTACTTTAGAATGTCTACAAAGTCATTCGACAATTTGCTTCAACTCAAAATATAATTACGAAAATTAACAAAATTACATGCGATCGCAATGAAAGCGCGCGCTCAACTGAACAGCAAACGGACATTACATTAATATCAAAGCGCGAGTCAACGCGCGATTGTCTGCGTCTAGAAACTTTTTCTCTGAGCGCCGCGTTGACGCTCGCTGACGCGCGTTAACGCGCGCGCATGTGAACGGTTGCTAGGTATATATTAGGATGTCTAAGCGCGCGATTTGAAAACGCGCGTCGCAATTCAGCCATCTGAACATAGCCTAAAATGAGTGAAATTGAAGATATTGACATCGACTTACTAATCGATGAAGTAGAAAAAAGGCCAGCAATTTGGAATATAAGTTCGGAATCCTATAAAACTGGGTCTATTTTTCAAAATTGGATGAACCCAATGTGTACGTTTTCTTTTTCTATATTTTTCTTTATAATATAACCACAAAATAATAGCCTCTTCCACGTCCATTTTCTACGTTCTACCGAACTAGACTGACGAGTACTCTCGCAACGCGCATTAGCGCTCATCATCTGAACTCTCTTCAAATTTGATCGCGCGTTGACGCGCGTTAACGCGCGTTACATGTGAACATAGCCTTAAGCTTCAGTGTCTAAGGAGTGGGTACGACAATTTTGCATCGGATAGGGTTTGAACCGTTGACTTACCGAATTTCAGTCCGATTCTGTACCCGTTGAGCTATAGAGCTTAACTTTATCCTTAGCTATAGGACTGAGAGTCCTAATTTCTAAAGGCCTGCAGATAGACAAAAGCTTTTAAAATTCTGTTCACTCCTTGATAGTCATCTTTTTAAAGTTAGACGTAATAATTTATTGTTGCGTAGGTTCTAATAACTCTTTTGTTTCAATGTTTTGTTACGTTAATATTTTATCTTTATTCATCACACAGTTGACTGTAATATATGAAATTTGATTTAAACGTATTCGATACAGCGACTTCTCTACGTGACCGTACAATATCGGCTCTGCATCTTAATGGATCTTGAAGTTACCTCAGTATAGCAAGTACTTGTGACTTAATCTGCGTTTTACAAGATAGGTATTTAAATGATATACGTATACCTATATAGGTCTATGCGTATGCTTTAAATTGGGTTCTTGGGTTTGAAAGTTTTTCGTGATCGAGATTAATTTTAGCTATAACTTATGAACATATCTGCTCAGGCGTTTGAACTTTGAAGATGATCGACTCATTTTTTTTATTCGATGACAAGAGAGCCCTTGACTGCGATCTCACCAGATAGTAAGTGACGATGCAATCTAAGGTGGTAGCGGGCTAACTTGGAAGAGGTATGGCAGTGTACAATCAACCCATACCGCTAGTCGGTTTCTACACGCCATTGCGCCGGAACGCTAAATCGCTTGGCGGCACATCTTTGACGGTAGGGTGAGAACTATCCACGGCCAATTCATTTATCTATTTTTTAGTAAGATCCAGAGTTTATTTCCCATGTTTTGCTGTTAATTTGGTAAAGACTCAACACTAGGCGATCTTTCATACAAAATTCGGCATTCTCTTTTCTTTTGGATCTGGATGCTTGCATAATAACTCCGAGGGAATAGCGAGCGAATAGTTATAAAGAGACTTACGGTTCGTTAGGTCTTTCCGAATGTTATCTTAGAGCTCCAGTAGCCCAACGGTTGAACGGCGGACTGAAAACCTAAAGGTGAAGGTTCATTCCCCACACACACTACTATTGTCGTAGCCACTCTTAGCAGAAGCTGTACATTTATTTAGAGTGGAAAGGCATCATGTTTAACATGGTTAATATTATTTGACTAGTGGACGCCCGCGACTACTTCCGCTTCTGCAATTCACAATCGATAGTTCCTTAATCCGCACAGTTTAGGTGGGCAGAACCCTTGTAGCATCAGGACTGAGGAATTCAACGATGTAGTCTTTACTTGGTACCTACAATAACTATTCATAGTCGACAGCTCCTAAATCCGCATAGTTTAAGTGGGCAGAACCCCTGTAGCATCAGGTCTGAGGAGTTCGGTCCTGGAATTCAACGATGTAGTCTTTACTTGGTACCTACAATAGACTATTCATAGTCGACAGCCTAAATCCCCACAGTTTAGGGGGACAGTACCCATGCAGCATCATATTGAAAATAGCTAGTTGCTTAATAATTGTGCTTCACACTAATTTAACACGTGAAACAAGGTCGCAAATCGAAAACAGGCCTATTAGTCGATATAAAAGACTAATTTATGGAACATGTGATTAGAAATTAATAACTGGTCATACGGCTTCGCGGCACAAAAACTGGTATATAAACAAAGCGAATTTATAGGATCTACATATATACACTGACACTTTTGCGTCACGAAACGAGTAATATTAAAAAGACGTGTGGCACTCGGGGACTGCCGCGGTAAAGCTATTGCATAGCATTTTTTATCAACTCCATCTAGCGGTGAGAGGAGTCCCGTGTTAGGTTACTTTCGTTACGGAATTTCTGGATTCGGTCTCCACGCTCAAGGCCCGCGATAGAAGCTATGCAATAGCTTAAAAATAATTTTATTAATGAATGAATTTATATAATTTTATTGTACACCACACACATTAAAACAGATAACACATTAACAATGAGCTTAACAAAGTATGTACACAATTTGGCGGCTTTATCGCTACATAACGATCTTCTAACGAGGTTCTATATGAAAAGATATATATTTTTTTAATGATTATTATTAGCCAAGACGAACTTGACTATTCTTTTAAGCTCCAATAGCCCAACGGTTACAGTTACGGTTACTGAAATCTTAAAGGTTGCAGATTCGATCTCCACCCGTTGGTCTATTGTCTTAGAGGGCAGAGGAGATTTTTTATCACATCACAACTCTTCATAAATTATAGCTAAGAACCATTTCGATCACGTTAACTTTCAAATAGAAAAAATCGTCTCAAAATCGGTCCATTCGTTGGAGAACTATTTGGAGCAGAGAAAAAGGACAGACACACAGATGCACACGTATAACGCCCGTCTTTCTTTGTTGGGGTTTAAAAAGACGCAATATTATCTCTTTTGTAGGTAGGTATATTAATTAATTCGCCTTTCAACAAAGCCTATTCTTTATCACCTTTTGTCTACATTGACTAAGAGCCTATGTTTGCCAAAACAAAACTACATCCAAATTAGTTACTTATTAACTTTTTGTGAAAATTATCACAAGAAAATATTTATTCGTGAAATATGAATAATTACAACGATATAGGTATTTATGACTACAATGTAATGAATGAACAATCAAAATATTAAATCGACGATACTACGATAAACAAAATCTGAAAATTCAAATACATACTTATACCACAGAATACATAATAGTGCTTATACAACAGATAGCTTTTTTTTTTGTGGACGCCATATAGACGCCATGTTAACATTGATCAAAAATAAAAACATAAATAATGAATTATAATTCCGAATTCGTTAAATAAATTCAAATCTACATAAATACATAATTAATTTTTACATTACAACTAAAAATCTAACACCGCATCGATGCCACCGTAGCGCGGCATAGTACCCAAGATGCTAGTGGCATTGCCCCTTTGGCTCTCTCTCGCTCTGCGTCGTGTTCCCCATTACTGAGGGTCGTGACCCCTTCCACCGAGGACTCTTTTGTAGATGATGACGCGCCATGTGCCTCGGTTGTTTGCGACATGCAAGGCTTCGTGGACCTTACCATCGAGACTGATGCGGATTTGGTCTGACCAACGCATCGGGCTACGTCCCCGAGGTCTCTTTCCGTCCACTTTGCCAACAACCACAATCTGTTCTAGATTATGTCCCTCCCTTCTGGAATGTGGCCGAAGTAATCAAGTATCCTCTGGAGATAGGTGGTCGATAGCCCCTTGTGATGGCCAAACTAATTCTTTGGTCATAAAACAACCAGCTCTTGTATAGGTAATTAAATTCCACGCTGATCACATGGGTGATATCTATGGTTGCCAGATTTTTTTTCAGCCTATAAGGTATAAATGGTTAAATTAGCAAAAAAATACGGGATTTCAGTTTTTTACACGGGACAAATAAAAAACAAAATTATTTAGTGTCATTTTTTATATTTTTCCGAGGATCGAGTCAGTTTTAACATTGTCATTCTGACACTAACACTGTCATTGGTCGATGCGGGCTGCGAGTGCAAGTTAATAGCGAGACGAGTACGTTTTACGAATGTTGCGTGTGTGAATACTTAGATCGATTTCATAATAAAAACGACCTACGGTTCAAATACGGGACAGAGTCAGTCCCGCCGGGACATTTTAAACTATGCCTAAAATACGGGATGTCCCGGGAAATACGGGACGTCTGGCAACGCTAGTGATATCACAAGAAGAAAACCTACTGGACTGTGCTAAACTAATTGCTCCGAGCCATAACTAAGTCTATGATCCGACAAAAAGTTAATTATGTGTTCGCTTGACAACCGTTCCTATCCGCTCATCTTTGGACTGTGCCTAATTGGCAATAGCTGTGCAGAAAAAAGGTTCAATTACTAACCGTTTACTCTAAGTTGGCCGCTACCTCGTGTCGGGATACAAGGTAGTTTCTTCCTTCTTCCCCATTCCGCATCTCATGTCACACTCGCTTAGTAGGTACAGATAGCAACGTCGGCTTGCGAATTTTACCACAGTTTTTCAAATTTTTTTTTATCGTTACAATTTAAATGTTTTTGTTAACTTTAAATTAGTTATTTATTTTTGTTTGGTTGGACGGATGTTATATATTAAATTTTTCGTAGCCCGATTATAGTTTTTACTTTCCTTTTTTATTACCAGTTTTCTAATGCCCGTTTTCACCAACCCTTTGCGGGCTTCCTAAGCTAAGTTAGGTGACGCTTCTGTCAATTTCGTTTTCACAAACCTTTAGAGGACACCTAAAGGTGGAAATGACATTGGATAAGGTATTGTATTTAGAGTCTACCTACGTAATGAGACTCCTTCTTAGAGGATGATTTCAAATCAAATCAAATCAAATTTATTTATTTCATGTAGGCCAACTTGTAGCTCTACAACACGTCATAAATCTACCACCGGTTCGGAATACAGATTCTGCTGAGAAGAGACGGCAAGAAAGTCAGCAGTTGCTCTTTTAAAAAAAATTTTAAGCTATTGCATAGCTTCTATCGCGGGCCTTGAGCGTGGAGACCGAATCCAGAAATTACGTAACGAAAATAACCTGACACGGGACTCCTCTCACCACTAGATGGCGTTGATAAAAAAGCTATGCAATAGCTTTACCGCGGCAGTCCCCGAGTGCCACACGTTTTTTTTTTACAATATGTTCCAAAACTATGCTATGTATACAATGTTTCCGCAATGTATGGTTGGTGAAAACGGTGACAAGACTGTCATTACTACTTTCTTGTTAGTATCAAGGCGCTTAGTTGCTACCTACTGGAAAAGCTGCGCCGTCAAACGATTTATCGTTTCCATTCCATCCCGCGTATTACTCCATTACGATCCCGCGTAGAGATCAATTAAGTGTATGGCTTTAATTAAGACCATTCCAGTAGGTACCGTACATTTGAACGAACATTTAGTTTTCTTTTCCAATACCTACTAGTGGACCACTTCTAGTGGCGTTGCGGCCCTCACTTCTTAGCGTTTTATTTACATACATGCAACCGCCGAGTTTATTGCTGGCTCTTCTCGGCAAGAAGGGCATTCCGAACCCGTAGTAGATTCATTGACGATTCAAAAGCACTTGTAAAAGTTTGTTTGAATAAAAAACATTTATATTCTATTCTATATTATAATAACCTACAGTTATTTTTAGAATAAATGTATTTTCATTTTCATTCAGGCGGCCCAAGACCTATCCATGCAGAAGAACTTTGTCCCTCTTGACTAGTGTTGCCAGACGTCCCGTATTTCCCGGGACATCCCGTATTTTAGGCATAGTTCAAAATGTCCCGGCAGGACTGACTCTGTCCCGTATTTGAACCGTACTTCGTTTGTCATTATGAAATCGATCTAAGTATTCACACACGCAACGTTCGTAAAACGTACTGTTTAATTGTACCTATGACTCGTCTCGGCTCGAGCGACTGTGTAGTGTGAAGTAACTTGCACTTGCCGCCCGTATCGACCAACGACAGTGTTAGTGTCAAAATGACAATGTTAAAATTGACTCGATCCTCGGAAATACATAAAAATAAAATAAAAAATGACACAATTTTGTTTTTTATTTGTCCCGGGTAAAAAACTGAAATCGCGTATTTTTTTGCCCATTTAACCATTTGTCCCTTATAGGCTGAAAAAAAATCTGGCAACCCTACTCTTGACAAAGAAGAAGAAATTTCCACATTGCTTCTGACGGGAATCGAACCCTCCCACTTATAAGCCCACAGCGCTCAGCACTGTGCCAGGTCGACAAAAAACCTACCTGCCGGATAGCCTCAAGGCTCGAGTAAGTAATTGAGCGGTCTAGAACAAAAAACCAATTCCGTTGTCGGTCAGCCTTTCCTGTTCGCTCATCGGTGGCTAATTGACTATAGCTCTGTGGAAAAAGATTCAATCAACCGCATTACACGCTGGCTTATATCCTGTGTTGGACGTTTACAAGTAAATATAGTTGAAGTAGCAGTACTTAGTACTTACCATCTATATATATAAAATTCAAAGTCCTGACTGACTGACTGACTGACTGACTGAGATATCAACGCACAGCCTAAACTACTGAAGTGAGAAACTTGAAATTTTTACAGTTGGTTCCTTTTATTATGTAGGCGCACGCTAAGGATTTTTGAAAATTCAACCCCTAAGGGGGTAAAATAGGGGTTTGAAAAATCGAACTTAACGTGAGCAAAGCCGCGAGCAAAAGCTAGTTTAAATATATGTAACACCTATGTACCTAGACTCAATCTATGCAAATAAAGAATTTTGATTTGATTTGAAAAGTGTCTGTCTATGAATTAGGAAAAATCGCCTCTTAAGCTCACCTGGACCTAACGCCCAGGATGGCTAGTGTACTTAGGTATATCTAATGCTGAGATCTATAGAGCGTGCTCTGACTCAGCTCAGACTCAAGATAGAGGTTAAAACGAGACACAAATCTACTCTGACATAAATCTGTCTCGTTTTAACTCTGTTTGGGCTGTGTGAGAGTACGGTCTATAGATTTCAGCCTTAGACATAAGTGACTGAAAATTCCAAATGTCGGGGGTGATTTAATTTTTTTAGGGTTCCGTACTCGAGGGGTAACGAACGGGACTCTATTACTAAGTCTCTGCTGTCGGTCCGTCCGTCTGTCTGTCTGTCAGCGCGCTGTATGTCATGATCTGTATATTTATGTGTATTTATTTCTGTTGTCGCTATAACTACAAATAATAAAAAAAAATTGAGATAACAATAATTAAAATGTTGCAATAAAACTTATAGCTAAACTAATCTAATTACTGTACAAATCATGCCGATCCGTTGCAGCGATATTGAAGGACGAACCAACAAACTGACACACTTTCGCATTTATTTTAAAAAAAATCTATAAAAAAAAATTTATAATATTAGTAAGGATAGAAGAAAAGATATAGAAGACGAATATATTTTACTAATAATGATATTAGTCGTAGGTATCAATAACAGGCGTAGTTACTAATATAATATATTGTAATTTTTAATTATATAATGATCTTCGAAAGAAAGAAACCATCGTAAAACAAAATACAATAATTACCTACTTAAGATCTATTAATTAGATGATTGTAAACATAGTAATATTGCGCTAATTAATCGGCTTATCAGAACTATCTCCACGATCGTGACATGCTTCTACTAAGCTCCTAAGACGCATAAAGGTGATCGCATACGAGTCGACCATCAAGAGCCGTAAGAGCCGCAATTTGATTGTGACGTCAACAGACGTCAGCGACATGTAACTTCTCATTTTGAAGCCAATTCTACCAACAAACGTATACGAACACTCAATATGAAATTGCCCGCAATTTACGCGTAATATCTGCACAACATTATAGTCCTCTATATTTGAAACATTCACTACTTTACAAAGTTTAGGTCACAATCTCTTTATCGTATACAAGGATATTATATAATGTATATCGCAGATAGTATAACCAACATTGGCAAGAAACGCCGCAAAACTACGCTATTGTTTCGCAACATAAGGCGTACTGCGGCGCGAGTGTGGAGCACGCGTTTAAGCATTTTGAGTGTCGCCTCATGTCTAGAAGTTAAACGTCAAACACGTGACTAAACCTTACTTTCACGGCGTAGGTACATGATGTTGATGACGTCACTCGCAATTTCAGTAAAGAAAATTCATAGCTTACGACGCGTTGCTGTTACATGTGTCTGGTCTGCGGATTTTGTGGCTGTGTGCGATTTCCTTTTAACTCTAGTGACCGAAGGCTTTAATAACAGTTATTTGTCGTGACACCACTCTGAATAATATAAAATAGCTATTTATCAAACGTTAATAACCCATTTAGGGCACGGTTTGATGAATTGGAGTTTATAATAACCGAGATTACTATCTAAACGTTAATGTTCCATTTTATCATAGCCATGTGAAAGTACAAGTTACAGAAGCAACATGATGTATGACTTGATGACGTATGAAATTGAATTTAAGCACAATTTGGTAGGTCCACCGCTGGACATAGGTATCTTCCATCACCACAAAACGCAATCTTGAGCCGTTTATATCTAGTTGCTGCCAACGAAACGCTTGAAATCGTCCAACGCATTTTACATCTACCAATTCTTAGAGCTATTTTCCCCTTACTGCAGCTCAAACAAACATTGAAGCTTTCAGTTTGATTTGATGAGATTTTGACTTCAATATGGGACATAATAAGTCGAGCCGCAGAATTTTTTTTTGGCCACAAAACTTCCTTAACAAAGGGTTTAGCATCCTTGCCCCAGCCCTCCGGTCACCAGTGGACTCTATCAGAGGGATGACAATTCCTTAACAAAGGCTTTAGCATCCTTGCCCCAGCCCTCCGGTCACCAGTGGACTCTATCATAGGGATGGCAGATCCTTAACAAAGGATTTAGCATCCTTGCCCCAGCCCTCCGGTCACCAGTGGACTCTATCAGAGGGATGACAATTCCTTAACAAAGGCTTTAGCATCCTTGCCCCAGCCCTCCGGTCACCAGTGGACTCTATCATAGGGATGGCAGATCCTTAACAAAGGATTTAGCATCCTTGCCCCAGCCCTCCGGTCACCAGTGGACTCTATCAGAGGGATGACAATTCCTTAACAAAGGCTTTAGCATCCTTGCCCCAGCCCTCCGGTCACCAGTGGACTCTATCATAGGGATGGCAGATCCTTAACAAAGGATTTAGCATCCTTGCCCCAGCCCTCCGTTCACCAGTGGACTCTATGAGACGGGATGATAGATCTACTACTTAATAGAAAAAAAAGGTTTTTCTAAAGCTTAGTAAATATGTAATTGCCTCGGGCAAATAACTTGTCCAAGCTTCAATTTATATGACCACCGAGGTCATCGTTGTTCAACTTTGCACAGGAAAATCCCAAGATAAACAGGTCTGGCGTGTTTTACCGTACAATTAAAATACCTTATCCTTAGATTAAATAAATATTCTAAGACCTTATCACTACAAATGTATATATACGTATATCTTGACTACTAAAAACGCGTTTTATCAACGTTTTTTTGTACGGAACCCTTCGTATGCGAGTCTGACTCGCGTTTGACCAGTTATTGACTTTTGACAACCTCCCTGGCGCAGTGGTAAGCGCTGTAGTCTTATAATTGGGAGGTCTCGGGTTTGATTTCCGGCAGCATACTTCGTCCGTATAGCATCCGAAAAATCACTAAAATCACGTCGATTTGTTGCTCCGTTGCTGCCTGAGTGAAGGACAAAACAACAATCCAATTGTAAAATCACAGTATAATCTCGCCGATTTGTCTTTGTCAATCTATAAGTGGACCAGCCTTAACCTATAATGTTTTGAAATCGATGGTAGTTTAAGGGGATTTGGAAAGGTCAAGATGGCAAGAAATTGTAGGTCGAAAAAGTCACGTTTGTGAATAT
Organism: Hipparchia sbordonii; assembly: GCA_038048805.1. Classification (NCBI taxonomy): domain Eukaryota; kingdom Metazoa; phylum Arthropoda; class Insecta; order Lepidoptera; family Nymphalidae; genus Hipparchia; species Hipparchia sbordonii. The sequence goes on along the minus strand of CM076111.1, from coordinate 3,869,134 downwards.
TTTTGAACGTAAATGTGCCTGAGATTGTAGGTACTTAGAGGGCAAAAATTTAAAACCACTGAATTTCTACACGGCATTACAATATCGTGTAGAACCTACACCGTGTAGAAAGGTAAATACGACCTATACGAGGTCTTTCTGTAGCTGGATAAACACAAGGTTTTCTTTACAGTGTGATAACCTTAGTTGAAGCTTATACCGTTACCTAGTTAACCACCGAAAATAGATCTGGACCAATTTAGAATCAATCACTTTTTACAACTGAGTTATAACGTTTTTGCCTTCAACCTACCTTTAGTACTAGGGCATCCAACTCTGCAACTGCGGGGTCCCGCTTTTGCAGGATAGTGTGTGTGTGTGTGTGTATGTAGGATATTTAAAAAAAAGATGTGTGGCACTCGGGGACTGCCGCGGTAAAGCTATTGCATAGCATTTTTTATCAACGCCATCTAGCGGTGAGAGGAGTCCCGTGTCAGGTTATTTTCGTTACGGAATTTCTGGATTCGGTCTCCACGCTCAAGGCCCGCGATAGAAGCTATGCAATAGCTTAAAACAAAGGTTTTAAGCTATTGCAAGTATATTTAAAAAAACTATAGTCGAATATCCAATTTACCTGGAATGGAGAATCGTGTCTCAAGACAATAACCGTCCTCAGCAAATATTATACAGGTAATATAAAACTCGAAAGCCATCCCTGCCTCGAGCACTTCTGCTTTGTATTTTGCATGGTCCATTAGCTGTGCAAAATACCAATATCAAGTTACACAGCTCTCCCGTATAGGACAGAGGTCCTTCAAATGTTTACTTACCTTTGTAAGGCAACGCAAAATTTAAAAAGAAATCAAAATTATTTATGTAGGTCAACCTGTGGCTCTTATGACAACAAATCGAGACTCCACCACCGGTTCATTTCTGTTGAGAAAAGCCGACAAGAAACTCAGCCGTCACTCTTTTAAGTACAAAATGTTTCAATATTCAATGTGTGTTTCCGGCCACGTATAATCTGAGTATCTTCAAGACAAGAGTGAATAGGGATATTCTAGGCAAGCGCGCTCCAACCTAGACCTCATCAATGCTCGTCAAGCGCAGCCTTGCCAGCAACTTTTTACATCAAATTGGAGTCTACAATGGCAAAGACGGACAGACAGACGCGGTAAACTTATAACACCCCTCTTTCTCCATCTAAGATTAAGAGGAAATGTCGTCGGAGATACTTTCGAAAATTAGGTATTTGAAGAAACTATCGCTATCGCTTTGCTGTTCATAAAGCACATTCGTGCGATAAGAACAACTGGAGACTCGACTAAATAGCTTAAGTAAAAACTCTTAATTGGAGATTTAGCTCTCTACTATTTGCTTCTCCAATATATGGCTATAGCTCCATGCCAATATAGGACCAATTTATAAGATATTTCATAAACTGAATAAAAAGAATAATATATACTGTGTCTCTATGTTTATCTTTTTTTTCGTTAATATATGTCTTGTCTTTGTGCCTACACTAGGCCTTTGTTGATAGCGATCTAAATAGACTTTTGAGCATTTTGTGTGGGTTCTAGTGCTTATAAAGATAATGCATGCAAGGAAAACATAGGGCCATAGAAGAGGCAGATATATATTTTACTGTAAAAAATCATTGCTTTAAGATCATAAACCAGAAAGAAAAAACAGGCCAGAGCGTTTGTATGGAGAAAAGGCCACCCGCATATCTTCTTAGAAAAGGCTGTTAGGGGAAAATAAAACTCGCGAATATTAACCAGTCGAACAGAACATGTCTTCTTGTTGTTATTGTTGTTGTGAAAATATGACACACCCGGCTCAAAATCGTACCATGAAATGTATACTCACGCTAATGCCGGGGTAACATTTTGAGATGGGTCAGAGGAACGATACTTTTTAGGGTTCCGTACGTGTGGCACAATTCATAAAATAAACGTTTCTTTCTTTCTTTCGTTTCTTTCTTACTTGAAATAGGTACTTACAATTTGCACAGAATGTGTATTTCCGTGGCTGCTTAAAACACCAAAAAATTAAAAAAAGTAAAGTTAAAAATTAAAGAGGATCTCTGTACAACAAACTTTTGTTTGTTCTCGATCTTAATAACAGCTAGACAGTGTCGAATGGACTCGTACTGGACCGATTTTTACATAGAAATACTTTGTTGGAAGGATCTGATCTGAACCCAGCGCACTACAATTTTTTTTTATATGTTTCCCGATTACTCGAAGACACCTGAACCGATTTGGAAAATTCTTTTTTGTTAAAAGTCAAATCTGCATCTAAAGATTAACCATTACACGCGCTTTTAAAGATCCTACAAAGGATTTTGTGCAATTTTTTCGCTCAATCCGTGGAATCGGTCTTTGAGTCTTAAATAACACGACCATGTCTACGAATATGTTGTAGTTCAAAACAAACTCGCAAATTAGGTAGTTAAAACTTCCAAGTATTTGTATATAAAAGTTCCATTCGTTGTAGCTTCAGGCATGTTTGTTTGACTTTCACAGAACTTCTGTTTGCGGCCTTATTTGTTTCGCGTTTCTATGAAATTTCAAAGATGGATAACTAAGTTGTATTTACTGACTCTGTACGCATTGAAGCCTTGTGTACTTGAAAATTCCTTTGTTCGTCTAAAATTTCAGTGTAAGTTACTTTAAACAACTATTTTTTAGCCCGTCGTAATACCAGGAACTCTAATAGTTACGTCTAGGACTAAGGGTGAAATCTATAGCCTGCACTCTCACTCTGCTCAGATGCAAGACAGATAAAACGAGACAGATTTATGTAAGAGCATATTTGTGTCTCGTTTTAACCTCAATGTTAAGTCTCAGCGGAGTCAGTGCAAGCTATAGATCTCAGCATAAGACATCCAGTCCTGTAGATTATTTGTATACTCGAAATCGACAGGATCGATGTGTTTTGATACATATAGAAGAAAAAGAAAAAAAAATGCATTTTACTTGCGGAACCCTGAGTGTGCAAAAACGAATCGTGTCCGATCCCGATTAGGGTTCCGTACCCGAAAGGTAACTAACGGGACCCTATCACTAAGCCTCCGCTATCCGTCCGTCCTTTCGTCTGTCTGTAAGCAGGCTGTATCTCACGATAGGTAGAAAGTTGAAATTTTCAGATAATGTAGGTATATTTCTGTTGCCGCGTAACAACTCAAAATTCAAAATTCAAAATTTATTTATTTCATGTAGGCTAACTTGTAGCTCTTATGACACGTCATAAATCTACCACCGGTTCGGAATGCAGATTCTGCTGAGAAGAGCCGGTAAGAAACTCGGCAGTTGCTCTTTTCAACAAATTAAACCTAAAGATAAATTAAAAAGAAAGGGGGCTCCCCTACTGGAAACGTCTTTTTTCCGGCGTTTTTTAGTACGGAACCCTTCGTATGCGAATCCGTCTCGCATTTGACCGGTTATTTTACTTCCTTTAATGAGCGCCGGCGGAACATCAAAGTTAATACCTAATTAGTGTTAGTTAGTAAGTACCCTTTAACCTAGCCAGAACAGCGTTTAGTCGTAACTATGTAGTGAAATAAAGCTCATGTTTTGTTAGATTTTACAGCCTCTCCAATAAATGCGAGATTATTGGATGCGAACACAACGCTCAAAGGCTTTTTAACGCATGTTGTAGGCTATTGAAGGTACAATATATTGCCGTTATGAAAATTCTAGTAAATATTTATATCCAGGATATTACATTCTAATAACGTAAGTTTTTTTTTATTGGATGACAAGATAGACCTTGACTGCGATCTCACCTGATGGTATGTGACGATGCAGTCTAAGATGAAGTTTCATAATTTTGGAATATTCCACCCCAAAACCTATTTCTACGTGAACAAAGTCGCCGGGCAGAAATTAGTTTTTTTTTATTATAAGTTTGATTCGATTGGATGACTGATGGATTGACTTGCGACGATATTGTATCGGATTAGGATCACGATATACTACCTAGTATATTATTTTCAATTCCATTCGACAGATGTGCGACAGAAAACAAATATCTACTCGATTTTGTGGATTTGGTATTTTTGTACATATTCCTTACATTGGATTTTTATTGGTTTGAAGCATTGCTATTTGCTATTATTTGTGCTTATATCTTTTTACACCAAAGCACTTTAGGTCCTCTGAACCCTAGTTTAAGTTTTGACACTGGAGCTTCATTAATCAGTTTAAAGTTTATCTTTGTTTTTTGAGGTTCCGTACCCAAAGGGTGCCAACAAGACCCTATTATCCTTCGCTCATCCGGATGTCCATCTGTCCGGCCCTCCGTCTGTCTGTCTGTCAACGGACTATACCTCATAACCGTATTCTGTATATTAGGACGTAGGCATACGCTAAGAAAGGATTTTTGAAAATTCCACCCGTAAGGGGGTAAAATAGTGCTTTGAAAAATCGAACTTAACGTGATCGAAACCGCGGGCAACAGCAAGTTAATGGTTGCTAAACTCTTTTAGGATATGGCACTAGAAGAAGATTGAAAGAAAAAGACGTGTGACATTCGGGAACTGCCGCGGTAAAGCTATTGCTTAGCATTTTTTATCAACGCCATCTAGCGGTGAGAGGAATCCCATGTCAGGTTATTTTCGTTACGGAATTTCTGGATTCGGTCTCCACGCTCAAGGCCCGCGATAGAAGCTATGCAATAGCTTAACAAGGTTATTGCAATGACGGCACAGTACCTACCGGATAAACAACAATGCCCTTTGACCACGTGTTCAAAACTATGAAAGGTGAAGTTATAAATAAAGCTAGACACGTTATTTAATAAACAAATTCTTTTCTAATGCACTCACAAACGTCTTGATTGTGAGCCACGCTAACATCTCGGTTTATATTTGCTTGTCTTATAGCCCGGCTATAGGCCGTACCACTGACGGTTCATAAACAACCACGGTGGTCGTGATGTTTTTGTTTACACTAGGCTTTCTAATACCATATCGGGACTAGGTTCGCCCTCCCTGTACATTGCACTATCTATTTTTAATCGACGGCGTATGATTAATAGTCTACTTCTTAGGCTAAATAGACCTGTATCTATAGCTATACTAATATATAAAGCTGAAGAGTTTGTTTGTTTGAACGCGCTAATCTCAGGAACTACTGGTTCGAATTGAAAAATTATTTTTGTGTTGGATAGTCCATTTATCGAGGAAGGCTTTAGGCTATATAACATCACGCTGCGACCAATAGGAGCTAAGCATCAGTGAAAAATGTTCCAAAATCGGGGGAAATTATCCATATTTAAAATATGCCTGCCTGGCCTTTAATGGTTGCCTGGTAGAGATTGCTTTGTAGCAATAAGGCCGCCTTTGCATGCGTAGTTTTGAGTTTTATTTATTTTTGTTTCTTTCTTGTGTGCAATAAAGTTTTTATCTATCTATCTATCTATCTATCTATATTCTTTTAAAAACTTCTTAATCGCGATCATAACTAGTGATTCGCCCCGAACTGAGACCTCGCGATATCCCATAATTCCCAAAAGTTTTAATTATATATTGTAATAATTAACTTTTAACATTAGACGCAATAAAAAAAAAATAGTTGACATAAAACTGTTTTACTGGCACAGCGCCATCTATAGTGAAGCATTATAGTGAAGCTATTAGCTTCACAATAATGCTAATAGATGGCGCATTAAAATTAAATAATTTCGTTTCTTTATAACATTTATCTAATTTTAGTATTTGTTGTTCAAGTACAGGATATAACTGAATTTTCAACCAAGTTTCACGTTCTAATATTCAGTAATTCTTGACATATGGCTCAAATTAAAATCTCCACTTTGAAACCCCCCCATTTGGTCAATTTTTAGGGAAAAATTAAAAAAAATATATTTTTGTACTCTGTTCAAAGTCGTCTTTAAAAAGATATATCGCAAGTCTATGTAGAGCAACAAACAAGATTTTACTTCAAATACGCTTCTATGAGAGCCCCCCTGAAATAAAGCTTTTTATATTTTTTTATACAATGTTCGGCTGAAGGCCATCAGTTTACATATTATATTTAAATTTGAAGTAATTACGTTCAGTAATTCAGAAGTTATAGGGCTCTGACAGACATTTAGACGAACACACTTCTCTGTCTAGTAGGCAAGCGCCCTAGTTGACTCAGAGAACTTCGCTTCGCTCGTTCAATAACAGAAATTGACTTGATTTTAACTCTTATCTCAAGATAATGAAATTAAGATAGTGTCCTACAAATGAAAAATGGAATAAGCAAAGTTTTTGTACCGATTAAAAAAAGATTCAAGCAAATCGGTGTAGAAATCACGAGGATACCGATATACATAGATAGAAAAACACAACTCCTTCTCCTCCTTTTTCGAAAGCCGGTTAAAAAAGTATGCCTATGTTACTCCCGATAACATCAGCTATCTATCGGTGAAAGTCCCATCAAAATCGGTCCAGCCGTTCCCGAGATTAGCGGCAACAAACAAACAGATAGACAGACAAATATTTAAAAAAATTCTTTTTTGCTATAAGTACCGTTTTTACTTACATATGCATTTAGTAAAAGAAGCTGTTATTTTGATATTAGAAACAGACACTTCAATTTTATTTGTATAGATTTTAATACCATTCTGTGCCTACCGTCAGCTAATTTACTGTTCAAATATTAGGTTTAGTACAAGCAAGAAGTGTAATAATATTATTCCTCCTTAATTATTTCATAACGTCATTACCTACCCTCCCTTTGGCTTTATACCTAAAGTGCTTGTTTCAGACCTTAATTATCAGAATTTAGGAAAGTAATTAGTAAGATTAGCAATTACAGTAAATTACATCTAATATTCGTCCAAATTATTTTCTATTCAGGAAACTGATCGATGTAGTACTTATATTAGCGCCTATACTTTTTTCTAATTAGGCCACATTTTAAGATACGAACTTGCATTAAGTACCTTTTTTGTTTTTTTTTTATTCGTTGACAAGATAGTCCTTAACTGCGATTTCACCTGGTGGTAAGCGACGATGCAGTCTAAGATCGTAGCTGGCGTAAATTCCTAAATATCCCTCGCCGGGAATCAAACCCGAGACCTCCCAGTTTTAAGAGCACAACACTTTCCACTGCGCCAGAGAGGTCGTCAAAAAAGTAACTATAACTAAACCATTTAGAAGGGTTAAGAAGGGCATAATTCAGGTTTATATAATAAAACTTCAATTATTTATAGGCTTATCTTCCTTTTGACACAATACCTGAGTCCTGACACAGAATGGGATTAAAAGATAAAATAATTTGTTAATCTTAATACTTTGCTATAAAGTTTCAAAGGAAATTGATCCACAAGGACTTAAGCCTCGATTTTACGTCAAATTACTAGGATTTTTTAAATCAATGAAAAGCTCGACTGCGAACTTACCTCAAGCAGGCTTTTTTGAAGGGTTGTGGCAGTGTAATAAAACTCAAACCGACCCTTAAACGTCTATACCTGTAGGTCTGCCACGTCTAGTTAGCACCCTACCGGTATAAATGTACCGTCAAGATAGCCACTAGATAAGCCAATTTCCCCTGATGAAAATCGAACCCGGAACCTCCAGACAACCACAGCGCTCAACACTGCACCAAGAGGATTGTAATCTTTCCGGCAACCCGGAATTTCAAACATCATTTCTGTTAATCTAATCTATCTAATCTATACGGACTACTATGTAAATACTTAATTATATTTTTATAAAATTTTTCGAAGTTTTGGCGTGACTATAGATTTTTAAGTGCGAGTCATATACACACTAAGGGTCCTGTACCTTAGATGGAACCATAAATAGATATTTGCTTAAATATTACGACCGCGACTGGCTCTAAAACGCTTTTTTTTGGAGTCTATTATATGTGCAACTAGCGGACGCCCGCGACTTCGTCCGCTTCTTCAATTCACAATGGACAGAATTAAAAATCTAGATCGGTTCAAATCTTTCCAATAATGGTTCCCGACTATTTAAGTAGGACTTGTTTTTTTTTTCCTTTTAGTTTTTATACGCTGTCGGGTTTTTGATTTCTTTTTATTAGCAAGAAAAGGTTAGAATTATTTTGCTATAATCCGCCAACAGAAAAAATCTGTATGGTCAAACATGCAGTTACAAGCTAAGCACGGCTTACCTCCCCAACCAAACAAGAAAGCCAATTTCCCAAGCAAGCAATACCACCACCACTCACATGCACCACCACACAAGACTTTTATAGGTACTCCTTTCGACGCACGTTTCGCCCCGACACCGGAGCATCCTCAGGAGATGTTGACTAGTCAGTTTTTTTAATATTTTTATTCAATTAATAATCCTCAATAGCCCAACGGTTAAAGATGCGGACGGAACACTGAAAGGTCCCAGGTTCGTTGCACTATTTGGAGGGTATAAGAAGATATTAGTCAACTTCAACTCGGCTAATGTTCTTTATAAAATAAAAAAAAATACCTTTTTGCTACGGAACCCTAAAAACCTATGCTTGGTTACGTTATGGGAACACGTTAAAAATTGTTAGTCAAATTAGCCATCGCCATCGCCTCATAACGTGAGAGAACGTCGTCATAAAATACATAAGTCCAAACATCGCATCGGCTGAATACCTACTATTGATTCTATCTTTACGCCGTATGCCCAAAAGATTTCTCATAACGATACACTGACATGTTACAATCTTTCTTCGAAGACCTTTCCTTTATTTGGATAGGTCATGTGGGGTTATTGTAGATATGCTGAGTATAATGTCCCCACTGGTACCTACCTATAGTCGTCAATTTCAGCTACAATAGGTACAAGTGTAATTAAAAATATTAAAAAACTAGCTGTGCCCGCGACTTCGCGTGGAATAGTGACTTTTCGGGCAGCATATTTTGAATTACATATACCGTCGACGCTCAGGCGCGAGGCGTGTAGTACGTACTCTGTACGTTAAAAATGTTCGCCGTGATTCTTTAAATTGACATAACTTTTTTATTTATGAACCGATTGACATGAAATAAACACTAAATGTTAAGTGAAGCTTACTACAATATATAAGTGAAAACCGTATCTAAATCGAATAAGCCGTTTCTGATATAAAAATATTACACTCAGAGCCTAGTCTGAAATCTATAGACCGCAGTCCCTCTCAGCTCAGACTCAAGACAGTTAAAACGAAACAGATTTATGTCAGCATATATTTGTATCTCTTTTTAACCTCTATCTTAAGTCTGAATTGAATCAGAGCACACTAGTGACAGTATAGATCTCAGAAAGCGATCGATAGATCTATAGTGTGCTTAGACTTTATAGAGCGTTGTTTCTGTCTCTTATGCGACGTTATATTGACTCTTGCGAAAGACGATGCTGCCGTGACGATTGCAATCGCCTCTGATTGGCCGATACTCATTCGCCATTGGCTAAAATGCATTGTTGCAGAAAGAACGCGATAAATTCAGCCAATTCACTATATTTGAGGCTGTATTATTAATAGACCTGTATTCCGAAAAGGTATCTAATGCAGTCTATATTTTTTTTTCAAGACATATTTAAAGTAATTTATTGAAAAAATAAATTATTATCACTTTTAAGCCAATTAATCAACGGAATTATTTTGCAAAATTGCTGGTTTTAACATGAAGTTCTACATAATTTGACCCGTTCACAATTTTCATAGCAGTCAAGCGCGAACTTAAAACTTATTTGGTTAGGTTTATTTGGTTAGGTCACGTAAGGTCGGGTACAGACAATATGTTTTAACATTCTGTTAAAGCAATGTACCAAAAGTAATAGGCGCTTTGGAAACTTTTGTGATTCAAATTCATATCAAATTTAAGTTTCGCCAATTTGGAACGATTTCAACTTTTAGCCTAGGAAAGCTAAAGTAAACTACGAGTATGGATTCGTTCTAGAGTGTTACAAATTGCGATGGTCTTCATGAAGATATAGAGCAGGGGCGGCCGACTTGATTAGAGCTGAGATATACCATTTACTGACGAAACCCTGTGAGATCTACCAATTTCGTACTTCTTTATAAATTAAACAGTAGGTATAAGTTACTTATGTAGAGGGAAAACCTAAATTCAATTCTTAGTAGGTAACTAGTTACTAACTAATTGTTCATAATATTAGTGTGAGCATTGCGCCAGAGCATCTTCTGCTAGATTTGCAGTCATGTTGCAATCGATTCGACTAGGTAATAGCCGCGATCGAACGGTTGGCCACCCGTGGTATAGAGAGTTGACTGGCCATTGATCTAGCTTGTTCGTATCGTGTAGGTTCGAGATCCGGGTAGGACAAAAAAGTTATTAAGCTATTGCATAGCTTCTATCGCGGGCCTTGAGCGTGGAGACCGAATCCAGAAATTCCGTAACGAAAATAACCTGACACGGGACTCCTCTCACCGCTAGACGGCGTTGATAAAAAATGCTATGCAATAGCTTGACCGCGGCAGTCCCCGAGTGCCACACGACTTTTTTTTTTTGAGTTTTGTTTTTAATATTCGATGATAACAGCTCTGCGATCTCACTTGATGGTAAGTGGCGACAAAATTATGATTCGGGTTCTCCAGACCTCCACTGGGTCGCCGATGTCCCGTGGTCCCACCAGTTTCTCCTACCTACGGGGAATTTGAAGTGATGATAATAGAGACGCAGGAAGCAGCTGGATACAAGCGGCGCAGTATCGCACCTCGAAGAAGTTGCTACGTCAGACCTGTCTAGAAGTCTATGGTCGGTGTAAGCGTCTATCTATCAGTTGACTATGATAAAGACGCACATACGTACAGTCGCGGACAGAAAATGTTTACCACCTTAAGATTCATAATTGCATGCACACATCTGTGTCAGAAGGTCGATATGTGATTTGATTAGCCATAGATCATAGACTTTTTAACATGTAGCGGTGTTTAGACAGTCCTTTAGCGGTCTCTTTAGTAGGTGACTGCTAAAGAGTTTAGATGTAGAAAACCTTTTTTGGAACAAAAAATTCTTACTAATGTTATAAAATAATGTAAGTGTTTGTTTGGTCGTTGTTGGTTTGTCCTTCCATCACACAGCTACGGAGCAATAGATCCACATGATTTTTTGCATGGATATAGTTGAGGATTTGGATAGCGACATTTATCCCGGAAAAATAGAGGGTTCGGTTCCCATGGAAATTTTAGAATCCTAACTTCACGCGGACGAAGTCACGGGCAAAAGCTAGTAATTTTAATAAATAGATATCATCTCATATAGACACGAGCACAGGACACGAGTTACCAAAATGAGAAAACGGAAGTAATAATCTAATGAAATTTCAAAGAATCTTTATTTCTTAATTTTATTATTGAGAAACTAAACAATATTAGTATAAATAAATAATTAGCTTAATTAGCTTCCATTCGCTGCTATGACAACACGTAGACTCTCTCGCATAGACGCGACAAGGTGATAAGTCAGTTCATATCATCCCATACCCCAGTGCAATGTGATCTAAGACTTTGAGGATTTCTTTGATTCTGACAGTCCCACCTTTGAATCACTAAGCCTCATAAATTTTCAGTTTCAAATCAGCAGATCGAGCGGGCTATTGCACGAGATGACTGCCACGGTGCAGATTGAACCATGGAATAGTAGCTCAGCGCATTATCTTGAACTTAGGTTGTCGGAATTTTGCTGCAGAATATCAATGTAAAATGCTGCAGAAACACCACGCATCACCATAGCTCATCCACCTCTTTTTGACTGTTTTTGACTGTGGATGCTATCAGCATCATTATGATTCAATGCACAATATGAACTTCACCATTAGAATTATGATTAAGCTTCCATTTTGTATTTATTTTGTATATTTAAATTTCAAATAACAAATCTAATATTTTTGATAATTAATTGTCACTTTTACAAGTGCAATGATGCTAATGTGTCAAAGTTGAATTTAGGAAATGAGTTTTATTACTAATATTTGTATAGAAAAGTCATTAATACTTTTTTTGATAAAACGATGCATGAAATTTTTATAACGTAACAAATGCCTTGATATAGCATTATAGACCTTACTGAACGCAGGGTTACGAAGAATCTAATTTGAAAAGTGGTAAACATATTTAGTCCCCGACCGTACAGCCGACAAGTGTAAAATTTCCTAGACTTCACTTATTTAATACATAAAAGTAAACAGCCTAAGCCTGAAATTTCTAGACCGTATAAATAAATCCCGCCTTTTGAAAAAACTCTTTACAAACGGGTTTCTTTACACTTTCCTAGAACGTGTGGCATTCAAGATATTATGTGCTATTCATTACTCGCTTTTCCACCTTAAATGGTCTTGGAAATATATTTTTTATTATATTTTAGGTTCTTTATGTGCCATTGATAACCATCTTATTGAGCATTCACCTAGTTACCTGTGAAAAATAAACCGCACGTCACTTCCCATCAGGTGAGATCGCAGTCACGGACTATCTTGTCATCGAATAAAAAAAAAAGACGTGTGGCACTCGGGGACTGCCGCGGTAAAGCTATTGCATAGCATTTTTTATCAACGCCATCTAGCGGTGAGAGGAGTCCCGTGTCAGGTTATTTTCGTTACGGAATTTCTGGATTCGGTCTCCACGCTCAAGGCCCGCGATAGAAGCTATGCAATAGCTTAAAATCTTTTTGCTGTGACATAATTGTAGTTTAAGAAATATTTCCACCGAAAATATTCTCGATGAGGAGGAAAACCGTAAGTATTCGTAACGCTTAAGATAAACGACAGCAGAGATTGGTATTTTGAAGAGCAACTGCCGGAAAAAGGGCATCTCTGGCCCATTCCTTATCAGAGGTTCCTTATCACTGGATGTTTCATAGCACTTATTAAAAGGTTATTTGGACAAAAAGCTTTTTTTTTATTGTTTCCATAATGCGAATTGTAACATTACTATTGAGAATTCAATTTACTAGTGGTTAAGGAAACTACATCGGCACCCGTTTTTCTATATACGACTAAATACCATGTCAGAAGCCGTTCAAAGAGCCTTTCAGAAGATAATATGTGGATTTCTGAAAGATATCCACGCACCCTGCGTCCGTTATTCCCTTAGGGTGGGAACAAGCCAAGGATGCCTCACTGCGATACCTCGCGTTCGCGGTTTAGCTCGCTACCTCGATGCCACCTCCATTTAAAACAAATGTATGCAAACAGATAAGCGCGAACATGTCGAAGGATACGTCATTCCGATACATCGCGGTACAGCGAGGTATCTTCGACATGTTCGTGCTCGTCTGTTTGCATACATTTGTTTTACATGGAGGTGACATCGGGGTAGCGAGCTAAACCGCGACCGCGAGGTATCGCAGTGAGGCATCTTCGGCATGTTCTTACCCTTGGAGCCTAGACTCTATTTATCTATTCAACGCACGATACTGAAATATTGTCTGAAACGTTTGGGCTAAGATCCCCTACTATAACGACCTTCTACCATCAGTTAACCAAAGAGATAGATAGTATTTTTAAATCCTTACAATTATTATAATTACAAAAGTGTGTTTGCTCGTTGGTTTGTCTGTCAATCACACAGTACTGGAGCAACAGATCGACGTGATTTTTTTTCATGAATGTAGTTGAGTGACGTTTTTTTTAAAGAATATATTTTGCCAAGCTGAACTAGACTTATATTCTACTCTCTCGTCCAAATAAGCGAAAGGCTTGTGCCAGGGAGTGGGTACGACAATAAATAATGAGTAGGGCTGGAACCTGCGACCTTTCAGTTTTCAATTTTTTACCGTTGGGCTGTGAAGGCTTTTTATGAATATTAAACATAATAGATATTATATTGAATAGTGAAATCGTGTTAAAATTCACATAATATACGAGTAGGATCCACTTGAATAGCTTCTTAATAGGAAATTAAATTCTATACTTAGTACCTGCACTGGTAGCATGGGCAGAAGATAAAAGTTTTATCCCCCGATTTTATCCACTGACAGGGGATAAAATTATCTTTTCCCTATACTAAAGAATGGCGACAGAGGAGAAGGCGATGCATGTCTCTATAAGTATATCCACTGAGTGTTATTTCCACAGCTGTGCCCATGCTCGACGGGTGGATAAAGCTAAGCGAGGGGATAAACGTTTTATTCTTTTCCCGGGGATAAAATTTCTCCCACCCATGCTACCAGGGCTGTATTATATTTATGTAGGAAGGAAAAGAATAATGGAGTAAAATCTGTTATTGCTGAACGATTGGATATTACTTTAGGCCAATTAATTATATCAATAAACCTTCATTGGAAGAAAATATGTAACCTAATTGACCTGTAAGAAATTCAAGTTCACAGGCGGAACGGTAAACAAGGCTTGATTTACATTTTGAATGCATTTATAATTAGCACCTGCTTCAGAATTTCTTTTGCATTTTATTATAACCGATATGAATCGGCTTAAAATATTTAAAACTTTCAATTCTATTAATTTTGATTAAATTGTATAAACTATAAACGCCCACATATATTGCGTTTTATTACTGTTCTATGTTAGGATATATACTTTTAGGTTTGAGTTACAAAACCGGTTCATCACTTCCAAAGATTTGTCGGAACAAACAGGGCCCCGAGTCTGCTATTTTACATGTCATTGTCAGTGAACCGCAATACCATTACAATTCAATTATCATAGGTCCAAAATTTCGTAGTCTACTAAATTCACAATGGTCGTTCGATGTTCTTGTAATTGGATTGTAATTCAATGATCCTCGGTATTGCCATTAGCTAGAAAAACGTTCGCCGAAACGAGTTTATCGTTATCAAAAACGTTATACGCTATAAATTTATGTTTTTAACCGACTTAAAAGTGTCAGTGGCAAACCATCGGAAAACAATTGTGACGCCATTGAATTAGTAGACTACCAAAATTGCTAAAAGTAGCTATTGGGATGTCATTGATGGACAATTGAACTACAATTGCAATAGCAGACTTGGGCCCCAGAAAGAGAAGCATTTAAAATGACACCTTGCTATTGTATGAAGTAAGTGGTTACGCTTTCCGGCTATCCGTTCTAATAAAATCATTAATCAATCATCAAAATCACTTCAATTTTATTTGTTTGGTATTACTTACTTTTACTGAACACCTCTCTAGAATCCTTACTTCCTTGCTAATTTTACAAGTGCGTAAGTGTTATTTGTTGGCTAGTTGATTTATCCTTCAATATGGGTATAGTTGAGGACTCGACTAAATACCGTTTATTCCGGAGAATGAGATGGTTCCCGCGGGATATCTAAAGACCTAACTCTACGCGGACAAAGTCGCGGGCGAAATCTAGTTTTACAACAATTAAAAAAAAAAAACACTTATTAGTACTGATATACTAAATATCTATGTGTCATGTGAAAAGTCATCAAGATTTACGAGGTGTTAAAATAAAGCCACCATGTCACCACAATGTGGCTACAATTTATTTATAAATCATTGTTCGCACACTCTTAGCAATTTTGCAATTAGTTACAATGATTTGCACATTGTATCACATTGTACAATGATATTATGGCAAGGTTAGCAGTTGGATAAAGACTTGATTTTTAAGCTATTGCATAGCTTCTATCGCGGGCCAGCGTGGAGACCGAATCCAGAAATTCCGTAACGAAAATAACCAGACATGGGACTCCTCTCACCGCTAGATGGCGTTGATAAAAAATGCTTTACCGCGGCAGTCCCCGAGTGCCACACGTCTTTTTTTTTTCATTACAACCAGTAATTTCGTTTTAAGACTTTCTACTAAAGTCTAGGCAATTACAAACTTTATGCATTGACGGTTTTAAGTCAGCTTTCGTTATAGATACTAGGTAATGAGCTCAGAATCGTTCTTGTCGACGCGACGGTTCCAAGTGTACTACTGAACTATCTTAATGGGAGAGTCAATCACGTTTTTGTGTACCTTTCCGTAGATAGTTCAAAAAGTAGGTGTGTCCCGGGTGGCAATTCACTGCCACCGCTCGCTGTCATCAATCACTTGTCACGAAAATGGAACGTAAACTATTTGGTAATTAAGTGGTCTGTTGAACTAGTAATAGTAAACCTTTTATGGGTAGGTCCATATGAAATTAATTTAATGCTAATGGACCACGGATCGCTTTACACAAGTTTTATTATGCGTAATCTCATTTAAGATTATAATATTATGGTACTTACAATGTACATACTCGCTTTTACCCACGACTTCATCCGCGTCGAGTTAAGTTTTTAAAATCCGTCGGGAACTTTTTGTTTTTTCCGAAATAAAATCGGCTATTACCTCCTAGTCCTCAACTTATAAGTTATACCCATCGATCAATAGCCCTACTGTTAAAAGTGCAGACTGAAAACTGATAGGTCGCAGGTTCGAGCCCCATCCGTTGCACTATTGTCCTAGCACAAGCTTTTCGCTTATTTAGAGAGGATACGAAGATAACTTTAGCTTGGCTAATATTCTTTTTTTAAAAAAAGAAAGAAGAAACAAAGGAAGGATCCGATGCTCAGTTGCTGCGTGATTGAAGTAGGTGTAAACCAACAAACAAATATTATTGTCATAATAAATATTGCATTTTCAAAAATTAGTTTTTGGCCTAGCAACTCTAGTTCGCCTTATCGTCCACCTCCAACATAGTCTGAATGACTAACAAACTAGTCAGCTGTCAAAATCAAAACAGCTCAATACAACAACAGACAACTCGGACAGAAAAAATAAATCAAAAAGATCGAGTTAAAATAACTTGTTTGGCTTATTAAACCTATTACATATAGATACCTATATCATTTTGCATCATTCAACAGGTGTATTAATGAAAGCTAGACGAGAACGTGATATTTTGAAATGTATTTTTGTTGGAATAGTTCAAAGTTGTTCACTTGTTCACCTTGACGTCAGCCGCGCTGCCGAGTGTCTGTGCTGAACCGTTTGATCGTCATTTCTTCACAAAACAATAATACTTTTACACAATAGTTCTCCATTTTAGTAATTATCACGAAATCCCTCAAAAGTTCGACGTAACATTTTTCATTTTTACGTTCACCACCATATTTTCATCAGAAAATATGGTTTTGCGTTTTATAAGTTTTGACTTTTGAGTAGGTACTGTATGTGTTGCGTGTTTTGCGTTATGAAGTTTTGCGAATTTTAAGCATTACGTATCGTGTTTTGTAGGATCGTAATCTTGTGCCGCTTGTATCCAGTGACTGTTCCTCTATTTAAACGTTTGCATCACTTAAAGGTCGTAGGTTCGTATCCCACCCATTGCACTACTGCGCTATCGTACCTTCGTACCCAATCCTAGTACACGCTTTCCGCTTGTTTGGAGGGAATAAGAGGATATTAATCAATGTTCACATGGCTGATATTCGTTTTAAAAAAAAAAAAGAATATCAGCGGAGAATCTGAGGCCAGAAACTAGTAAAAGCCAAATTAGTGAAAATACCGCCTTCAGACCTTACCGCCTTAAATTTTGCCTAAACTTTCAACTGCTTTCTAACATTCCCCGACAGAACTTTTCGCCATAGCATTCCGAGCTATGCAATTTGTCAAACGATGTTCTACCAGTACCTCGTTACATCAGATAGCCACCGTATTGTTGCAGACGATTAAAAAGCTTCTTGTATAAAGGAGCTACATTAACGACTTATCTGATGGCTGCGGTTTAAGTAATGTCTCACAAACAATGGGAACTCGTGACTGGATTGAGATAATTTCGCGTTCCATAATCCGAATGCAATCTTTAAAATGATATCGGACCACAGGGGTTATCTGGGATTCGAAATAATTGTCTTTCCGTCGACTGTCGACAAGAGAAATTTCATTTCGATTTAAAAATAAATTTCATCAACTTTCTGAGCCTAGTTTTAATGAAGAAACAGATCGTACCTACCTATTTCTTGTCTAGATAACTTTATGACGTATTGATTTATTTTTATCGTAAGTTCATTCAAAAATCTAATCACTTGTGTTAAACTTACATTGAGCTCTATAAGTAGTAGCTTGCTTTAACTTGAAACTGCAGATAAAACGCAGGAAAAATATATCCTGACATAAATCAGTCTGAGCAAAGTGTCTGTTCTATTATCTGTTAAATTTTCGCTTAAGTGTCATAATTTAACAGTCTAATGAAACTTATTATAAAAGCAGCGTTTAATATTCATTATTTATTAGTAGAAGTTAAAGTGCATACGTTGACATTTTGCACTAAGATTAGGCCAAAGTTTCAACACATCATAAACTTGTAGACTTTTTTTAGTACATCTATGTAGGTGTAAGGTCATTTACCTTCACCTAGCGTTCAACAGATGACTGAACGGAATTTGGCAAGCCGGTTTTTATACTTGATTTCATAAGCTACTTGGTGCCAACTGACAGTTATGGATTTGCCAAAAAAAGCCTACATTCCTTAAAGAATACTTTTAGACGGCTGCCATTAATTTTATGTATAAAATATGACGAAATATGACTTCATCATCATTTTAGAGTTCCGCAACAAAATTCGGAAAAGGTGTTATCTCACTTATTGTGAGACTTCGTCTGTTCGTCTGTCAAGACTACTTATTACAACCAATCCTTACTAATATCCTTACAGAGCTACGGATTGACATGATTTTTTCTAGGGATATAGTTGAGGATCAGGAAAGTGACATAAGCTACTTTTCATCCCGGGAAATAGAAGAGTTCCCGCGGGAATTAAAAAACTCAATCCACGCGGATGAAGTCGCAAAGAATACGCAATATTTATATAAACTTTGCCTCTGTTTGTTCCAGAAATCCAATCCAAAAGAAGACGATGAGCAACATGTGATATTTGGAAGACAAAAAGGATGCCTCATTTGTTCTGATGAGAGATTTCTTTGACCAATGAGAGAGATGCGCAGGAGTATGGATGGACCATAGAATGCGCGTCATCGCGGCGCTTATACCTTTCATGGTCATTTCATCGCCTGTCTGCGCTTTTATACCTGGTGCCGATGGTCAGTACAAATTTACAAAGATGCCATTGTGTAAGAAAATCGTATTAACTAAACGTATGAGTTAATTTATCAGTTCACTAACTTTTTTCCGCGATTTTGTCCGGGTGGATATAGTTTTTGGGTTCCGTACCGGGGTTATTACGTATCTCGCGATAGGTTCGCGACAGGCGTAAATCGCGCGATCGTTGCTATCAAACGTCACTTGTCAACCTGATTACGTCAAATTTGCAGTAGTGACAGCAGTAGCACCGCGACAGCAATCACTACGCGATCGGTTGCAAAATGTCACTAATCAGGCCGCCGGAGGGTAACCAACAGGAACCTATTACTAAGCCTCTACTGTCCGTCCGTTCAGCGGGCTATATCTCATGATCCGTAATAGGTATAGAGTTGAAATTTTTAAATAATGTGTATTTCTGTTGCCGCTATAATGTTAATAAAAATAAGTAAATTAAAAATTAAAGGGGGCTCCCCTACTAGAAACGTGTTTTTTTTTTCAGCGTTTTTTTGATACGGAACCCTTCATATGCAAATCCGACTCGCATTGACCGGTTATTTGAGATTAAAGGTGGCTTCTGTCACTCTCCGATTCCTAAAGTACACCTACTCATGCAAAGCTTTTACGGGAATATCTCACAAACTTGGTTTATCAATTTAAAAAGATAACAAGCAATACGGTCAAGAAATCTCATTGCTCCCAGTGTAGGTACATAGGTACATACTACATGATACAAAAGATACGCATCGGTTAAAAGAGTCGTGGGCTACATAATTTAACACTTATATTTTTTTTATTCAATAACAAGGTAATCCTTGACTGCGATCTCACCTAATGGTAAGTGACGATGCAGTCTAAGATGGTAGCGGACTAACTTGGAAGGGGTATGACAGTGTAAATTCAATCCATACCCCTAATCTGTTTCTGCACGCCATCTTTGACGGTAGCGCAGTAACTAGCCACGGCCAAAGCCTCTCACTTGACAAATATGCTAGCTTTGCAGAATTTAGGTTATTTTGTATGAAATAAAATAACAGATGTTGAAACTTTCAGGGCCAGTTATAGCCCAAGAGGCACTGGAGGGCGGTAACGCTACATTATACTGTGATTCCTCGACTGACATTCTCAATGATGAGCTGATGCTTCTAGTCTGGTACAAAAATGATGTACCAATATACAGGTTTGTTAAATAAATGTAACATTGATTATTCCGAAATTAAATCACCGAGACAGGAAAATGTGGTGGTGTGTGCTTTTCAACGAGTCAAGCTATAATTTTTTTTTTTAATAATTATTAATTTAAACTGGCAATACCTAATAAAATATTTATCGGCATATGACTTCCTTTATTCTTCTATCGATGTTTTTTCCTTGACTCCTGCTTTTACTTCCTTATTTGTTCTCCAGCTTTCATTCGATTTTCAATCTTTGTATAAACTTTTTTCAAGCTGAAGTTGACTAATATCCTCCTCTCCCCTCCAAATAAGTAGAAAGCTTGTGCTAGAAGTGGGTACGACAATAGTGCAACGGGTGGGATTCGAACCTGCGACCTTTCAGTTTTAAGTCCGCACCTTTAACCGTTGGGCTATTGAGGCTTTGGGAAACTGAAGCTATTTGTTTTTTCAGTTACGACGCCCGGATATCGGGCGAGTGGTCTAGCTTGTCGTTCAACACCAGCGGTAGGCTGCTAGCTGATCTCCAGAGACAGCCGACAGTTGTCACCATAACCAACCTGCGGGGTGACGACCAGGCGTTGTACCACTGTCGGGTAGACTACCTTCTAGCGCCTACTAGGAATGTCGGCGTCAATTTGACTGTCATAGGTAAGCTTACTCTTAGGGAGGCCTCCTACGTCCAAGATTGCCGCCAAGTTTGCATGATACTTGGGAATTCGAAAAAAGGATCGTTACTTTTGGTTCGATAGCTAACAAAGCTCCCGAAAGCTGTACCATCGAGAGGGATAACGTTATACCTACATCAAGAAAGAGAATACTCGTAGTATAGACTATAGTCGGCTTACTTACCAATTACTCGATACTTTTATCTCATCACTAGATTTCACACGTCAGACATCTCTTAGTAGCAAGAAGCGAATTTTATCAGCGTACGTAATAATAACACACGGCATATGCCTAAGGGCGAGAATGGCTCGTTTTTGGTCATTAATAGTTTTGTTTTTCAGAAAACCGAAAAGAATTCACTTTTAAATTTGTATAAATTGGTGAATATCATCTTTTAAATATATAAAAATCTAAATATATAAAAAGAAAAGACTAACTGGACCGATCTATCAACACATGGCTCAAACCACTGGTCGGATCAGGCTGTTTGGATACAGATAGCTATTATGACGTAGACATCCGCTTACAAAGGATTTTTGATAATTCAACCCCTAAGGGAATAAAATAGGGACTTAAAATCGAACTTAAAGTAAGCGAAGCCGCGGGCAAAACTAGTTAGTACATAATTATTCAATGTTGATTATCAGAAAATTACTTATAGAGGTATAGGTTAGGTAGGTAGTAAAACATACAAAGTAGAATTCAAAAAGTCTTGGAGCGGTTTGCATTTCAAACGTAATAACAGCAAAATTGCCTACGTACGCAATTATAGAACTAACCTAACATGTAATCATTTACTAATTTAGATTATTTCAATCATTGGTTATTACATGATTAAAGTTGAACTACACGGACATTTAATATGAAACGAATTTCTTTGAAATCGTATTGCCTATAGCGATATTGTTGAATAACTAGTTTTTGCTTCGTGCAAAAACCTGACTTCACGCAAGTTAGGTTTTCCCATCCCTCGTGTTTGAGTTGAGAATAATAAAATGGTTGAGTGAAAGGATAGATACCTTCATCCCGGGATAAAGACTTACTACCTTTGTCACTCTCTAGGAATTTCAACCATATCCATTAAAAAATCTTCGTTGCTGCTTGATTGGAGAGCAAGCTAACAAACAATTCATTGCGAACCTTATTGCTATTTTTCTCACCCAATTTCTGGTGTAACACATTTAAATAGGTTTAATTTACTCTGCCAACTAAGTATATTTAAGTTGATCATTCAGTTGGAGTTATATATTTTCATTTTACAAAACACAAAATCGGTTTCTATTTAGAAACGGTCGAAAGCACTTTGTAAAAGTTTATTGGAATAGAAAAGAATAATTTTTTATTCAAATAAACTTTTACAAAGTGCTTTCGACCGTTTACAACGAGTAAACGTATTACGAGTACATTACTAGTAATTTTTTTACTTTATTTTCAGTTCTGCCAAGCCAACCGTTCTTTCTTGATGAAGTTGGGAATAAAGTCGAAGGGAAAATAGGACCTTATCACGAGGGAGACACTTTGGTCCTTAGCTGCTTAGTCATTGGAGGTACGTATCGAAGAATCAAGCGATGATAGCCTTGGACTCCAAAAAAAGGTCGAGGTCTTAAACCAAGTTCGAAAGCGTCCAAGGTTCGAATGCAAGGCAACCTCTGACCTCTAACTTTTCAGAGTTGGGTAGGTGTGTGCGTTTTTCGAAATTAATTATTATCATGCACTTGCTTTAACAGTAAAGGAACCTAATGTAATACCGATATTCATATAACAATAAAAATTCTATGCTTTCAAAACGCTCCCCGGCAAAATACATGATCAGCAGATTCGCAAGTATGCCATAGGAGTGACGTGTTCTGAGGAGATTACAGATACAAACATGTGGAATAAAATCTGTGTCTATTCCCAGGCCGACCTCCACCTCGTATCAGCTGGTACTCTGGTGAGGATCTGGTAGACGCTTCGGATGGCGCCAGTGACATTCCCGGGGTGAAAGAGAACGAGCTGTATCTGCCTCTCACTCGCGCTAACGCTGAGTCGCTATCCTGTAGAGCAACCAATACTCCGCTTACTTCGCCTGTAGCTGCTACATTGAAAATTGAGCTATTTCGTAAGTATTGCACCATACATGTTCCTAACGTCTTTATGCTTCTGGATTTAAAAGCACTTGGCATGAAAGTCAACGGCGAAAACATCACTTACAATGACAAAGTTGCTATGGCCGAAACCCTAGACATCAATGCGAATCCCTCTGTGCCTGAAGACGAAAGCTTTCGAAAACTAGACCGAGATCTATGGAAGGCCAAGCAAGAGACCTTTGTTCAGCAGTGGACGTTTATCAGTTGATAAAGAAGAAGATAAATTGTATTCATATTCCATGTGTTCTTTTTTCTATAGTGTCCATGTGTATATTTCCAGTATCCGCGTACAACGTAACGATTAACTGGGTGCGCGGGACGGTGGAAGATACTCTGAGCGCTGGTCGGCCGGCCATCGTCCAGTGCATCGCGCACGGCTCCTACCCACAGCCCGAGCTGACCTGGTGGCTGGACCACCGGCACCTCACGCAGCACAGCAACCAGGTATCCATCCATCATCCATATATCGATCAGCCTGCATGAATCCACTGCTAGATTGGAGAAAGGCTTCCTACACAGCGAACCACCAAAAATCTTCCACCTTCATTACCCATACACTTCCCGTCCACTTCCATCCAGCTTAAAGTGGATTAGCTATGGCAACAGAGAAACGTCATTTCTGTCTCTTTTTAATATGTAATGAGATACTCGTAAACGATCCACTTTTCACACCATAATTGACAGATATATACACTTGCTTTCAGAGCTGGAACAATGCAACCCGCAAAGCGCAGTCGTTCCTGGAGCTGACCCCGGCCGTGAGCGACAATGGCGCGACGCTGGCGTGCGTCGCCACCAACACTGCCATGGCGCCTGGGAGAGACTCCAAGGCTGACGTCATTATTCTCAATGTTACCTGTAAGTATCCTGTACTTTCCTGGAGCTGACCCTAGCCGTGAGCGACAATGGCGCGACTCTGGCATGTATTGCCTATTTGCCACCTTAGATCATTCAACTCAAGCTGCTACCAACACTGCCACAGTATGCGCACCGCTAAAATTTGGAATGCCCTTCCGGCTTTCGTATTTCTCTCTAACTATAATTTGGGTACCTTCAAATCAAGAATGAATAGGCATCTTCTAGGCAAGCGCGTTCCATCTTAGGCCGCATCTTCACTTACCATCATGTGATCGCAGCCAAGCGATAGTCCATATATTAAAAAAAAAAGTATCTAGGATTGCCGCCAAGGCAATGCAAAGTATTTAAACATGCATCAAACGATTTCCTGAATGGCGTTTAATTACGAAAGACAGAAAATAACTTCTATCCCTGGCAAAAGCATACTAGTACTGGCATAGTGTTTAGACAGTAAAGAAAAGTTAAATAGTATTAGGTACGTTCCATTTTAATAAACTGTACCGAAAACTACCAACAATGGAACTTATGGACCTATGTACTAATTACAAACTAGATGGAAGGAACTTGACGATCTCCCTGGCGCAGTGGTGAGCGCTGTGGTCTTATAACTGGGAGGTCTCGGGTTCGATTCCCGGCGGGGGCAATTTAGTAATTTATTATTTCTAAATTGTCTCTGGTCTGGTCTGGTGGGAGGCTTTGGCCGTGGCTAGTTACCACCCTACCGTCAAAAACGTGCCGCCAAGCGATTTAGCGTTCCGGCACGATGGCGTGTAGAAACCGATTAGGGGTATGGGTTGAATTTACACTGCTATACCCCTTCCAAGTTAGCCCGCTACCATCTTAGACTGTATTGTCACTTACCATCAGGTGAGATCGCAGTCAAGGGCTATCTTGTCTTAGAATATTAAAAAAAAAGCACCATTGGACGAATGGTTATATTATTAGACTCCCTCCATTCAGAATGGCAGCCGTGGCCGAAATCCGTCAGGAGGACATGAACTGAATTAATTTTATATTGTTTCAGATAGTCCAATAGTAGAATTATCCAAATTAGGAGATGGAAGACTGAACGAAGTGGTGGAGCTGGACAGCTTGCACCTGGAGTGCGAAGTGAGAGCCAACCCGCCTGTTGAAAACTTTACATGGTATTTTAATGTAAGGACCTTTTACTGTTTGTTGTAGATGATGCCCGAGGATAAATAGGGAGGTAAAATATCCACTTCATTCATCATCATCAGCAACTCATAATTGGCTCACTCCATGCCAGGATATAGAAATAAGACCGCGTAGTTTGTGGGACAGCCAGAGTTTAAGCAAGAATCCAATTTAAATGCCCAAAATAACCCAATCTAATGGGTCTGTAGCAAGTCCTACTAGTTATAAGTGATATTATTGTGATGATGATAAAATGAATAAAACTGATTTATTTTTATTTATATCCATCAAAATATAATGGGGAGGCTATATAATGGGGAGTGTTCTGAAGAGCTAATTGACCTTATTCCACCGTCTCTCTTTTACAACCGCACCGCTCGCCACCGAACAAAATTTCACCCTCACCACCTGGGTGCCTGGAGCACTTCGACTATCCGATGTTCCAGGTCTTTTTTTCCACGCACTTTGAAACTGTGGAACCAGCTTCCTGCGACGGTGTTTCCACTGAATTACAACATGGGGTTATTCAAGGGGCGGACCAACAAATTCCTGAAAGGCCGGCAACGCACTGGTGGTGCCTCTGGTGCTACAAGTGTTCATGGGCGGCGGTAATCACTTAACATCAGGTGACCCGCCTGCTCGTTTGCTCGCTAAAAATATAAAAAAAAAAAAAAAAATTTAATAAACTTCTCCATGCCAGGATATAGAAATTAGGCCGCACAGTTTATGGGGTAGCCAAGTCTTCTCCCAAACTCTGCTGGTGGAGGAAGCGACGCGGAGACACGCTGGCCGGTACTCCTGCTCCGCTCGCAACAGCGTCGGAGAAACCAGAGCTGAATCTATCAATATTAGTGTATTTTGTAAGTACCGCACTCACTCCCATCGTATTTTTCATGGCTAAGCCTCAGCTACGGCATTTATATCCAAGAAAATATCAACGATTGTGTGATCCAGAAAGCGGCTCTGTACCCTCAGCGGCTGAGGGTAGGGACTCCTTTCCGAATCACACAATCATTGTATTTTCTTGGATACAAATGCGGTGGAGCATTGGTGGCGTGGTAGTAGTAAAAAGGCCTCTCGTAGTTTTTAATGATCATTACCACCATGTTAGTGACGCAGAATACAAAGTAAACTATATAGGAACAGAAGAACAAACTCTGAGAAAAGTGATAATAAACAAGATCGAAATCTTCGAGATCTTATGAGACACAGAGGAAACAAAAAAGCTGTTCGGAACTCTATAGTCCATCAGCCATCCAGTTAGATCATTTGAGATCTGTGGCTACTCCGATCTCACAACCCACCAATCTACCAATCAACCAAATAAGCAACCAGGTGTAGTTAGTGTGAATTTTTCGTTAGACTAACAAAAAATTCACGTATCTAACGAAAAATTTGCGTGGTTGCTCGGTACGGAGCAGCCACAAAATATATAGAGCATACTTCACAATATTCCATTCAAATCATTTGATTCGCCTTACAGATCCGCCAGAATGTCTGGACCATGGCATCACGCTGGTAAAAGAGACGTTGAAATGCAACGTCAAAGCTCTACCACCGCCGGATACATTTTTCTGGCACATCCAACCAACCGATGAAGATGTACAGCACCTTACCACTGGCTCAGCAATCTTACCACTTACCCAAATCACCGGCTCCCTGTCGAGGTATCTCGAAGCGAGCTGTGAAGCTGGCAACGGTATCGCATCCCAAGAGAAGCCGTGCAAAAGGACTTTTACTTTCGAGTTGTTGAGGCCGCCGCAACCGCAGCAGTGCGATCTGACCTATGAATACGAGGAATTCCAAATGAGATGTATTCCAGGTAATTACCCTGTTTATTTTTTAACATCATATAGAACTCCATCATGAACTCATAATGCCTGTTTTCACAAACCACACCTAAATCTTTCCCTAAGTAGAAGTCTCTTTACGTAGGTATATCTACCCTAAACATAATCCCTTGCCCCATTCCATTCCATGCCATTCCCACTTTCAGGTGCCGCTTAAAGGTTTGTCAAAACAAAATTGACAGATAGCATCACACATCTTATAATTTTTATCTTTGCAGTTGAAAACGCAACGTACTATGAAGTCTCAGTTTGGCGAATGTCAACGTCCAACGCTTCTTTGATGCTAGAACGTCGAGGATCCATGGGATATGGGATGAGCCAGGCTTTAGCTCAGGGTGAAGGCGTCCCCTGGCTAGTGAGGGGACCTCTTGGAAACCTAAGAGCGGAAGACGAAGTTGGCGCGTCTGCTTGTAACAGATATGGCTGTTCCGGCTCATTACTGTTAAGACCGACTGAGATATTATTGAATTCTGCTGCAGTTCCTTGGTGGAAATGTAAGTGTGTTAATATTTTGTTGAAACTTTGCCTGAAATTTGAAAATCATTATACTCATTATACTCCTATGACCTTATGATTTTGATCAGTAAATACATCAGTATCTACTGGTCAAAATCATAATATAATTATCAACTTCACTTGTAGAGAATTATACAGGAGTGACATAAACTACTTTTGTGTTGGACAATCAGAGAAGGATCTATATCTAATTTTTAACTTCCGTGAACTTAAAAATTTATTTTTCCAGTTCTAGTGGGCAAAGATGTAGGAATATCAATCGGGGTGGTAGTGCTTCTGGCAGTGTTCGTGTTGTCATCAGTCCTGGTGGTGCGGGTCGCACGCCGCGTCCGCTCCAAGCCTGCCCCCGTCATACAGGTGCTACAGCTTGACGAAGTCGCGCGTGAATATCTTGATAACCTAGGAGGTAGGTAAGGATGCATGCGTGTTTTGTCATCAATCTCATTAGATCTATCATGTTGGTACTGGTCAGAACTAAACCTGCTTTAAAACCTTCCTTGTTGTGTGTGTGTTCCTTGAGTGTTGGCATCCTTGTGTGGTTGAAATTCAATCTTCTCGCAAGAAACGAACTGCTAAGGAGTGGAACGCTTTTCCGGTATCCATTTTTCTGTCACGAACCTTCCAGCCTGCTTTTGAATACCTTCAAGGGAAAATGAATAGGCCTCTTCTAAGCAAACGTACTCCAACCTAAACCTCATCAGTGCTTTACATTACTGACTGTAGTCGAGCACAAGCCTATTCCGCCGCAATATTCAATTAATATTGCGGCGGAATGGAGTGGAAGCGAATTTTTTGTACAAAGCATAGTGAACTTTATGTCATACAAACTAAGCAGGTATGAGCCAAAAAATAGGTCGCGTGATTTTCGGGGAATGCTCTCGCATTCTCGAGAATTCCCTTCTTTTAAGCTCGTATCTATCTAATTTGTACGTTACACAGTTAAAATATAACCCATGTGTGCATGTTTTTTGATCAAGCGTCAGTAATTCTATCGCGAGTCGTAAGCTGAAGTGGAAATACAAACGCATAGTTCGTAAAACTGATGGTTGTTGGGGTCCTGTATGGTATGGCCGAGGATTACATCCTCGACAACTTAAATCGTGAGGATTTATTCATCATTGATTCTTATTTTCACAGAGCATAAAGTCCACGCATCTTGCAGTCTGCGTTCTTGCAGCAGCGGATACTCGGATGGCTCCGGCGAAACTGCGCCGACCATAGATCGACGTCGCAAGCCGCGCCTATGGGAATGGGAACCGCCACCGCCAGATGTGACTCTCACTTTACACAGAGAAAGTGCAGTATGAATCTTACTATGACCTAGACTGGTCATTGAAGAATGCGTCTTTGCTAAGGAAACTTTTAGCACACCTTTAACCCAAGCTTCAGTTTGCCAAATGTAAAACTGAAGTTAGGCTGGCTTCGGTATGTAATGAGGAATCATCCACCATTATGCAGGAGACTACCAAATAAATCTCACGAACTGTGAAGCAGCGGACGTTGTTCGATGAAAGATTGAAGTTAGAAACAGGAATGTACCGATGTTCTCGATTCAAAACCGGTATTATCTCGGTACCGAAATATATTATATTGGTAACATTAGAAAAAGAAGAACGTACGTTACCTCTCGTAGTTTTCTAGTGTTATGTTGTTCATATGCAAGGATAGTAGATGAGTAAAAATAAACCCATCTTGATGTTACTGTTGTTATCATAATATCAAAGATATAATCGAAGACAAAAAGACTCCGTGGCATCCGTTACAGGATTGGTAACATGGAGTGATTTAAATGGACTTTTCATAAAAGTGACAAATAGCTTTTAAGAGACTGTTATTGCTAAGAGATATATACCAAGAGGTATTACAAAGTTCACGTCTTTGGGAGATTACCATAGTAATAGGTGTCTAAATTAAATTTTATTTTCTTATTTTATTTACCTACATAAAGTCATGTTGAGTATAATAATTTCCTTAAAATTTTATAAGAAAAAATCAGGAATGTAAAAAATTATATAACTGGCCTATTTATTGTAAATAATATATTTGATATTGACCACTTTTGAAAAAGACGTTCATAAAAACTAATGTAGGTACCATTTTGTAGTTAACGTAAAACGTTGATACTTACATGTTTATTGTTTATCCATGCTGAACAAAATATTGTATGAATATTAAAAACTTATATGATGTTAAATTTGAAAAATTCGATGTAATTTAAATAAATTAAATTAAAGTATTGAAATACATACCTACTTACATGAAGTAATGCTTTTATTTTCCTTATAATTAATAACTAACGATAAACCTAAAAGGAACTTACTTCAAAGCCAAGCCTTGGGGTCTTAGATTTAAGCCTTAAATTGGAACCCGTAGTTTTTATGGGAGCAAAGTTTTTCCACAGAGATATCGATATTATATATAGGTAGTAAAACACAACTCCTCCTTTTCCGAAAGTCATTTGCAAAAGTAGCCCATGTCCGATAACATCAGCTATCTACCAGTGAAAGTCCCGTCAAAATCGGTCCAGCCCTTCACGAGATTAGTGGCAACAAACAGACAGACAGACAAAATTTTTTAAAATTGTTTTTGTTATAGCTTACGTCGTATTGACTTAAATATGTATGCATTTAGTAAAAAGCTGTTATTTTTTATATTACAAACAGACACTTCAATTTTATTTATTTGCATAAGGATTATTTATCATTATTAAGACGAGTTATTTTAATTGTAAGCAAATTAATGTAAAATAAAAGACACTATGCACTGACTTGTATGGATTTTCCCGTTCGCGATATTTAATATGACCTCATACGTAGGTCTTGAGGCTACGCAGTACTGTGGACACTGACCGGACACTCAGTGTGCGGAAGGACGCCGAGACGGGACAACCTGCTTTATAAAAACATAATTGTATGTTATTATTTTACTACAAGATAAAAAAAAACATTGAACGAAAAATGATTGCATCCTATATATTTTGTGGCCTTGTGTTGTACAGTTGCGGAGTGGCTCGTGCAAGTAAGTTTTAAAGCTAAGATTTTATAAATAAGTAGCGGACGGCCGCGACTTCGTCCGCGTTCCTAAATCACCACAGTTCAGGTTGGCAGAACCCCTTCAGCATCAGGATTGAGAAGTTGGGTCCTGGAATGAAACGATGTAGTCTTTACTTGGTACCTACAATAACTATTCATAATCGACAGTTCCTAAATCCCCACAGTTTAGGAGGGCAGTACCCCTGCAGCATCAGGGTTGAAGAGTTGGAACTCGAAATTTTTATGGGAGCATCTTGCAAAGTTTTTGTTTCAATTAAAAAAAGATTCACGCAAATTGGTTAAGAAATCACGGAGATATCGATATACAGAGGTAGAAAACAACTCACACACAACTCCTCCTCCTTTTTCGAAAGTCGGTTAAAAAGTAGCCTATACGATGCCCGATAATATCAGCTATCTACCAGTGAAAGTCCCGTCAAAATCCGTCCAACCGTTCCCGAGATTTTTATTTATAAAACTAATACTCTGACTTCAAAAACGTATGCCTTTCATAATATTGTATGAAAGTTGTATGGAAGGTTGCTTCCAACCCCTATTCCTCCTGCTTAGGGAGAGAATTTTCTCAAAACCCTTTCTTTGCTGACGCCTACCCTCTAGAAGGAACCTACCTTCCAAATTTCAAGTTTCCAGGTCCGAGATTTTGATGTAGATACATAAGTAGAAAAACGCAAATTATTCTTTTTCGAAAGTCGGTAAAAAAGCAGCCTAGACAGACAAACAAAAACTTGAAAACGGATTTGGGTTGTGGTTACGTTCAAATAACCCGAGCTTAATAAGGGGCAATTATTTCAAAGATCCAGTTTAAAATTGCAGACAGACTCTTCAATTTTATTTATAAGTACAGATATGTAAAAGCTTGTCCTTAAATATTTTTTACGTTTAATTTATTATATTGATTCTGTATTCTTATGAACTTATCATCATCATCATCGTGCCTTCTTCGAAGTGAAGTTTGGCGGTCAGCATACGAAAAGCTTCTCTACGCAGGGCCGCTTCCTTCAGTTTAGGATAGCTAAGCCCAGTCCATTCCCTCACATCGTCCAACCACTTGCGTCTTTGGCGACCTGGTGCTCTCCTGCCTGCAATTCTTCCTTTCTTATCGTTTAAGTAATTAAGTAGGTAGGCACAAGTTCGATAAAGGTCTCCAACAGCTACATTAATTACTATTACCTAGGTGCTTCTTCGACACAGGATCCAAAACCCGTTTTTTATAAACAAATAAAATCAGCTGGTCTGCTAAAACATGCATTAAGCAGGTATGTTAATATCAAGGTGTATCTTTTTGTATGCATTACTATTTAAAGTTTAAAAATAGCAGGCTGATCTTTATTACTACGAGTATAAATAAAATAATTTATGTATCTACAATCTACATTATTATGAAAATACCTATTCAAATAATTACTGGCTGACTTTCTTCCGTAAACATAGTGCATATAAAATTATAAACGATCAACTATAACGTACCCACATATTATAGTACACTAGCGGACGCCCGCGACTTCGTCCGCGTTCTTAAATTGTTGAAATTTTTCCTGAATTTTCTTTGCTATAAACCTCACGGAGCCCGTGACCTTTCCAACGAATGCAAAACCGTGGAAATCGGTTCGTGCGTTCTGGAGTTATAGCGTCAGGAAGGAAAACCCGACTTATTTTTATATAGTAGATTATGATACAAGTGTGGAACATTGGTGATTACCGCTGAGGCGCTATTGAGACCAGAGCCGTTAGGTGAGGGTCTTAAGATAGCCGAGGACGGTAATCATCAATACACACGTGTATCATACGACGTTTTTCAACACACTTGTGAAGAAAATAATACTGAAATAGTACATTATGGTACAAACAGTGACAACGAGTTTTGAAAATTATGTGCCTAATTGTGGTGAAATTAGAGCCACTTTAATAGCAAGTGTGTTGAAAATTATATTATATCGGTACCTAAATGTTTACCTATTAAAATGTAGGCACTTATAGATAGAATTACTAATAGGAAGGTACTACCATCGATGGGTACTACACAATATTACATTACTATTAAAATTATCGTAATATAATAATCTATGTAGATACTTAGATATTAATTAATATACGTTAACATACTCACGTATAAATCAATAAGGTTGTTGATAACAGGTTAAGTTCGTTCGTTTTGCTTATTAAAGTAATAATCAGTAGGTATCAGTATTTTTTGTAATTGACGCTACAGATTCCGACCATTTTCCTTATGGTTAACAACCATAAGGAAAATGGTCGGAATCTGTTGAATGACAGAGCATAAACAATTAACAAGATTGTAAGAATTTTTCATTATAATGTCTGGTATCCATTCAAACTTATAGTGTACAATATTTTTATATTCCTAACAAAAGTAATAGACACTGATTAGTTCAACCGTTGAACTGGTGAGACTTTCTTTCCCAGTAGTACAACTGTTATAATATAAACGTAATTTTATTTTTCACGAAACCGACTTCAAATGCCACTACAAAGTATATCTATTGTGCCTATAAAATTTGAAGAATTCCCTCGATTTCTCCAGGATCCCATCATCAGATCCTTACCTGATGACAATGAGACCACCTTGGAAGTATACCCTTTCAAACAAAAAAAGAATTTTCCAAATCGGTCCGTGCGTCTTCGAGTAGGTAATCGGGGAACATACTTACATAAAAAAAAAGATTCCGAAGAATTAAGAACCTCCTCCTTTTTTGGGCGTCGCGTCGGTTAAAAAGCATTTAGACGCAGTTGTATCTACTTCTGGGATAAATTAATTAAACTCAGGTACTACTACTTGGTAGCATAAAATGCAGAAATCTTTGATTTTTTTTTATTCGATGACAAGATAGCCCTTGACTGCGATCTCACCTGATGGTAAGTAACGATGCAGTCTAAGATGGTAGCGGGCTAACTTGGAAGGGGTATAGCAGTGTAAATTCAACCCATACCCCTAATCGGTTTCTACACGCCATCGTGCCGGAACGCTAAATCAAATAAGAAATTTATAATTTCTAAATTGCCCTCGCCGGGAATTGAACCCGAGACCTCCCAATTATAAGATCACAGCACTCACCACTGCGCCAGGGAGGTCGTCAAGGTCGAGAGGGAGGAGGGAGGGGTTGATGCACAAGAACATAATCCTATTCATCTGCAATTTGCTTTGTGCATTGTAGAGCCGACTAAAGTTGGAGGATGCTCCGGTTTGCAGCGAGTGTGTTTTACAGAATTTGTTTAATCTTGCCAGTTGTGATAGTTTGCTTCTACTTGCTTGGTTACTTGCTTGTCTGTCATACCTAATAGCAGGCCAGAATGCGGTGTATACAGCACGCAGCACATAAACATATTACATTTTGTTTTTGTTCGCTCGAAAAATGAGATCATTGTGCCTCACTTCGCTCGCGATTCAATTTTAGAATGCTTGTTCCGGATTCAAACATTAGCCCTCGCATCAAAATCGGCCTTCTGTTTGTATGCAGAATGAAATCTGTTTACACACCCGCTTACCATTCTTTTTCCCCCTATTATTTTGTAGAAGAATGCAGCGACTGCGTACCGCTACGCTCGTGCCAGAGAGCCCTGGATCTCGCGATCGTCAAAAAGGACGACGAGTCAAAGCAGCAGTTTAAATCTGCCTTCTGTGGATATGAAGACGGTGAACCTAAGGTAATATTGTATACATACCATACTTATTACTTACTAGCGGCCCGCTCCGGCTTCGCACGGGTATAAAATATATAGCCTATGTCATTCACTTTTAATGGATGTTATTATATACATATAAACCTTCCTCTTCAATCACTCTATCTATTAAAAAAAACCGCATCAAAATCCATTGCGTAGTTTTAAAGATTTAACCGTACATAGGGACAGAGAAAGCAACTTTGTTTTATACTTTGTATAGTGATATTTAATAGTTAAGTAATAAGTATTTTAGTTAGTCTTACTTTTAATTTTAGGAGTAATTGTTCATTATTAAGTACAGTTAATTGATTTGTTAAACTGAAGAATATTATTACATGTTATAAGTACTTAAAAGTTATAGTGTGGTAACTCAAAAATTACAGTCGATGTATAAATTCAACAAAAACACTACAAAAAAAAATTACTACAGAATATTATGTATTACTTACTAGGTTTTCCTCTGAGTTTGGAGAGTTGGAGTTTTGGAAGTCGCGGAACCTCTGTTCTGGGATAAAAGTAAAGTTTTCAGTAACACTCTCTTGAGGCAAACTATTATATTAGATATATACTTAGTAGTGCTCCCTCAAATTGTACAGTTTTCGCACCATAATATGTTTTAGTTCTACACTTAGACACTTGCAGTTTATGTTTATTTCGTGCAAAGCATATTGTATGATTTATATTTTTTTGTAAAAATTTGTGTGTTTATAGATTTCGAAAGTATTTTCCTAATAGTCCAGTCAAAACAAGGTTTAACCTCTGGAAAATTGCGAAAGTTTTGAAACTTTGCATATCGAATTATGGGTACCTAGGGATGAATATACCAAAAGTCCTCATGCGTACGAGGTGAGCTCTAGCGGCAATTAGCGGAAACAGGACCCTTTTTTTGGTTTTTTGTTAATATCTCGACAACCTTTGGTCAGAGGTAAAAGTTTACTACTACATAATTGAAGCTTATTAAATTTGCAACAATAATGATTATATACACTTTTCTTGAATTCCTAATAATTACCGAGTTTTAGGCCACTAAAAGATAGCTTTTTCAAAAAATCACGCTAGCGGCGCCCGGTACAATATGGCATTTGTAATAATATTTGACAATCATGGTTTATCATTTTTTTTTGGGTACCAAGGATGATTCAGAAAATAAACTTCACAGTTATGTATAAAAAAAAGACATATTGTTTATTAAACAACTAGCTTTTGCCCGCGGCTTCGCTCACGTTAAGTTAAATTTTTCAAACCCCTATTTTACCCGTTGAACCCCCTTAGGGGTCGAATTTTCAAAAATCCTTTCATAGAGGATAACTACAGCCTAATAGCTACTTGTATGCCAAAGGAGACGGTCCATTTTGGGACAACTCTTGTACCATATACCATGAAAAGTGACAAAATACAAAGAGATCATTAACAATAAAATCAATTAGACAATCATAATAAATAAATTGCAAAAATAAAAATGTAATTTCAAGTTTTTCGGTACTGTACACAACACTTACAAGAAAACCTTTCAGCCACATAGAAGGCAGTAGGTAGGTACCCAGACACAGTTCTGTCAAATGTCATTTCTGAGTTATCTGACAAGTGACGTAATATTATGGCGTGTGATTGGGAATGATTGGAATTTCGTTGATACTGAACATTGTAGATTGTAAATATACGTAATGTTCTTTCAGTTTACATATTAAACATGATGCATTGTTTAAATTGTGCTTCTGTGATAGAAGAAAATGAACAATCTTACCTAATTATTATATTATCTTCAAATGCAGATCAATGACCCCATAATATTTTGACAGCTAACGTCAGAAACATGAATCCGCCCGCCATGATTACGTATGTTATGTTGCCTTACGTGTAGAAAATAAATAATATTAGCATTGAAATTAAGATTAGTTCGTGGATTTGATGGGTCAAAAATGCTTTAATATTTTATTTTATTTTATGTTATTACTGGTACACGACCTGTCCCAGGCTCCATACAATTTTGGACCGTCTCCTTTCAGCTTGATCCGTCCAGTGGTTTAAGCTGTGCGTGGATAGATCAATCAGTAAGTCTGTCACCTTTGCGTTTTAAATATTTAGATGAAATACAGTAACAATAAAAAATGCTATCAACGCACAGCTTAAACCACTGGACGGATCAGACTGAAATTTGGCATACAGGTAGCTATTAGGCCGTAGTTATCCTCTACGAAAGGATTTTTGAAAATTCGACCCCTAAGGGGGTACAACGGGTAAAATAGGGGTTTGAAAAATTTAACTTAACGTGAGCGAAGCCGCGGGCAAAACCTAGTTGTTTAATAAACAATATGTCTTTTTTTTGTACATAACTGTGAAGTTTATTTTCTGAATCAACCTTGATACCCAAAAAAAATGATAAACCATGATTGATTATTACAAATGCCATATAGTACCGGGCGCCGCTAGCGTGATTTTTCGAAAAAGCTATCTTTTAGTGGCCTAAAACTCGGTAAGTATTAGGAATTCAAGAAAAGTGTATATAATTATTATTGTTGCAAATTTAATAAGCTTCAATTATGTAGTAGTAAACTTTTACCTCTGACCAAAGGTTGTCGAGATATTAACAAAAAACCAAAAAAAGGGTCCTGTTTCCGCTAATTGCCGCTAGAGCTCGCCTCGTACGCATGAGGACTTTTGGTATATTCATCCTTAGGTACCCATAATTCGATGTGCAAAGTTTCAAAACTTTCGCAATTTTCCAGAGGTTGGGTCATTTTTTGAGGTTTTTTGACTGGACTACTAATAGATAAAGTATCAGTTTTCTTGTAAAGTTCTTTAGATGGAAATCGTAAATCTCTGTAGATGAAACAAGGTTTTTATTAATTTGTATTATTGCTTATACGTTTAACAGATATGCTGTTCAGATTTTCCCGCGGCCAGTAATGACGAGGATATAGAAAATCATCCGAACTTGGCGCTCCTGCCAAAGGACTGTGGAGAAATCGAGGGCAGCCGTATCATCGGCGGGAGTGTTGCCAAGCTGTACGAGTTTCCTTGGATGGCCCTCCTCTCTTTCCACACACGTAAGCAGCTGTGTAGGAGATATGGATGTACCTACTGAAACGACTCAGAGAGTCGTTTCTTTAAAGTGATCTACTGCTTCGAATTTTTAACATCACTCTTAATGTATAATTTGGAACTATTGAATCATTGAATCTCGTTCCATTCGGCATACCTACCTACGCAAAACGCATGGTCGACGCGCTCGCTAGCCTACATGTATCATTTGAGCGAAAGAGTCAAGAGATCAGAAATTTCTATTTTTGATGCTTTAATAAAAAACTATGACATTATTCTGTCATATATTCATTTTTTTTTTATTTGACAAAAAAAACATGTATCTATTATTTTTTTAACAGTTAACAACGATAGGCCGTGTTTAATTTAATCGCGCTTTCTGCTTTAGTTAAGAATCGATGATCCAAATGATTCAAATCAAGAGATTCACTGATTCGAATCTATGAACTGATTCAGATTTATGATTTACGTAGGTACCGTCGATTTGATCGACATTCCTTCTAGAAGTGAATTCAAATGCAGCGTCATCAATTTTATAACGTTTTTTCCACCAATCACAATAAAAACGGTTATCACGAGTCACGACACATAATTTTATTCATAAACCTGAAGATTAACATGAAGAAGAATCAGCGCCTTTCTGCCCAAACTACAGCCAAAGGGTAAACGAGTGGTCCTTTGAGCACATTTCAGCCAAATCGTTTCAGTCGTTGTGGCGTGATTGAATAAAAAACACCCATCCATCCATACATCCAAACCTTCGCATTTATAATATTAATAGGATTAATAACCCTACAGGTCTTGGACGGCAGTTTCTATGTGGAGGGAGTGTGATCAACTCCAAATATATTTTGACGGCTGCGCACTGCGTGGGTCCCAGCAAGCAGATCGCTGGCGTGAGGATCGGAGAGCTGGACATCCAGAGCAAAATCGACTGTCAGGGGGACCTGGACAATCCTATTTGCGAGTCTAACCTGCAGGTAACCAGGTCTTATAACTGGGAGATCGCGGGTTCGATCCCCGGCGGGGGTAATTTGGTAATTCATATTTTCTAAGTTGTCTCTGGTTTGGTCTGGCGGGAGGCTTTGGCCGCGGCTAGTTACCTCCCTACCGAAGACGTACCGCTAATGGAGGCCATACACGTTAGGGTTTGCATGATGGTTTTAGCCGTACATGCATAACCGACAGGCAAACCCTAGCGTGTATGTGATAAAACTGTACAGTTATCGGCGCATGTACATGCAACCAAGCAAATATCAAAATTGATATTTTTTGCCGCTCGGTTACGTTTGCGCGCGAGCATAACCGAGCGTGTGTGGCGTCCAGCGAGCTTGCCTGCCAGTGTTGCCACCTTAGCGATTTTGTCACTAGATCTGGTGATTTTTCAGAGCTTATAGCGATAATTTTTCATCATTTAGCGACAATTTATTTTTAGTGTTTTTTGGCGATTTTTGATACAGCATCTGGCAATACTTATTTCAGTGGGAAGAACCTTAAAAGCATTTAAAAAAAATGCTTTGTTGTGTGTAGGTAATGACGCAGAAATGCAATACCCAACCAACCACCTTGATTATGACATTAATCTGTCAATGTCATAGTCAAGTTTGCTCGTTTTCTAAATAACTTTTCTTTACTATATATATAGCTACTCGTGCTGATTCACTGATTGACTGACTGACTCACTGACTCATTGATCACCTCTCCTGTAAAATTTTGTATGGAAAATTTTTTTTTCACTCACGGTTTCGTATAGAGGAGAAAAATTCATTCGGAACAAAAATATGGAGAGAGCTGATGATTGAGGATTTCGGAGACGGGTGAGGAGCACCGGCCAGGGTATCGAAGATAGGTGGGGGGTGTTCAACCAAATGTCACTCGAAACCTCATCCAATTGGCAGAGAGCCGAAAAAAAACTCCAAAATGGCGGATTCAAGATGGCGGCCATACAAATTTCGTCGGTGTCTATCTCGGAGACTATAAGAGATGGAAGAGTGGTTTCTTGGAAAAAGATGATCAGGACCCGAAGGTCTACTTGATGAATAGAAAAAAAATTCAATATGGCGGATTTTTTATTTTTTCATACAAAATATATGCAAGACTTTAATTGGTTCTTTTTCAAAATTTCTGATGGTTTCGTAGAGAGAACAAAAATTCATTCGGAGGAAAAATATGGAGAGAGCTGATGGTTGAGGATTTCAGAGACGGGTGAAGAGCACGGCTAGGGTATCGAAGATAGGTGGGGGGTGTTCAAACAAATGTCACTCGAAACTTCATCCAATTAGCAGAGAGCTGAAAAAAACCTTCAAAATGGCGGATTCAAGATGGCGGCCATACCAATTTCGTCGGTGTCTATCTCGGAGACTATGAAAGATGGAAGAGTGGTTTCTTGGAAAAAGATAATCAGGACCCGATGGTCTACTTGATGAATAGAAAAAAAATTCAAGATGATGGAATTTTTTTTTCATACAAAATGTATGCAAGACTTTGGATACGTTTCTTTCCGCTGATGGTTTCGTATAGAGGAAAAAAATTCATCTGGATGAAAAATATGGAGGGAACTGATGATTGAGGATTTCGGAGACGGGTGAGGGGCACGGTCAGGGTAATAAAGATAGGTTAAGGGTCCCCAAACAAAAATCACTCGAAACCTCATCCAATTGGCAATGCTGAAAAAAAAAACACCAAAATTGCGGATTCAAGGTGGGTGGTCATACAAATTTCGTCGTCGTATATCTCAGAGACTATGAAAGATGAAAGAGTAATTCCTTGGAAAAAGATGATCAAGACCTGAAGGTCTACTTGGTGGACAGAAAAACCGCGGTTCGCTTTAGCGAGCCGCGCACCCACGCGCCCTACTAGTTACTATATATATAGCTACTCGTGCTGATTCACTGATTGACTGACTGACTCACTGACTCATTGATCACCTCTCCTGTAAAATTTTGTATGGAAAAATTTTTTTTCACTCACGGTTTCGTATAGAGGAGAAAAATTCATTCGGAACAAAAATATGGAGAGAGCTGATGATTGAGGATTTCGGAGACGGGTGAGGAGCACCGGCCAGGGTATCGAAGATAGGTGGGGGGTGTTCGACCAAATGTCACTCGAAACCTCATCCAATTGGCAAAGAGCCGAAAAAAAACTCCAAAATGGCGAATTCAAGATGGCGGCCATACAAATTTTGTTTGTGTCTATCTCGGAGAGTATAAGAGATGGAAGAGTGGTTTCTTGGCAAAAGATGATCAGGAGCCGAAGTTCCACTTGGTGAACAGAAAAAAAATTCAAGATGGCGGAATTTATTTTTTTCCATACAAAATATATGCAAGACTTTATACGGTTCCTTTTCAAAATTTCTAATGGTTTCGTTTAGAGAAAAAAAATTTATTTGGAGGAAAAATATGGAAAGAGCTGATGGTTAAGGATTTAGGAGACGGGCGAGGAGCACGGCCAGGATATCGAAGATAGATGGGGAGTGTTTAAACAAAAGTCACTCGAAACCTCATCCAATTGGCAGGGAGTCGAAAAAAACCTCAAAATGGCGGATTCAAGATGGCTGCCATACAAATTTCGTCGGTGTCTATCTCGGAGACTATGAAAAATGGAAGAGTGGTTTCATGGAAAAAGATGATTAGGACTCGATGGTCTACGTTATGAATAGAAAAAAATTCAAGATGGCGGAATTTATTTCGCTTTACAAATTATATGGCGAATTTATTACGGTCCCTATTCCTGATAGTTTTGTATTGAGAACAAAAATTACTTCAGAGGAAAAATATGGAGAGAGCTGATGATTGCGGATTTCGGAGAAGGGTGAGGAGCACGGCCAGGGTATTGAAGATAGGTGGGGGGTGCTCAAACAAAAATTACTCGAAACCTCATTCAATTGACAGTGAGCTGAAAAAAAAAATCAAAATGGCGGATTCAAGATGGCGGCCATACAAATTTCTAAAAAGATGATGAAGACCCATAGATCTACTTGGAGAACAGAAAACACGCGGTTCGCTTTAGCGAGCCGCGCACCCACGCGCCCTACTAGTTATTCTATATTCTTTCTCATAGAAGTAATACATACTACGTAACGTAATTTAGGACAACTTGTTAGCAACTGCGGCAAAATTGTCTTCATAATTATATTTATTTTTTAATTATAATTATACATTTATATGCACATATATATTGTACAAGTATCATCAAAATTTAAGGTGTAAATTGATCTGAGAGTTTTTCCATGGTCACGTAATTTATGAGTTGATCTTGAGGAGGTTACAGATCAACGTAATTATGACGTTTCTAAAATCTTGACAGTGAGTTTTTTATTCATACTTATTTAGTACTTATAAAATAATTAGCGACTTCTGGTGTTTTTTTTTCATCCAATTTTTTTAAAATCTGGTGATATTTTACATTGAATCTAGTGACAAGATAATTTTCGAGGTGGCAACACTGTTGCCTGCACAGTTCTCAGTTTGTTATTATCTGTGACGGTAGAAGGACGCGCGCGCGCACCATAGCGTCGCTTCGGAAATGGCGAGTCGCAAGCGCAATGCCATCTCAATTCATTTATTAAATTTACGTGAGAGAATTGCTTTCTTTTCAATAACCAACGTTTACACCATTCAGTACGATCTCTTTTTCTTTTTCTGTTCTGTAGAACAAGTGTTAAGCCAAGTATAGCTATCACATCGTTGTCGTCCATTGTTAAGTTGGGTATACCGTACACAGTACTTAGTAACTGTCCTACACAGATCGTCACGTAGCTCCAACTGAGAGTTTATGGCAAAACTGCATGCAAACCCTAATGTGTATGTTTACTATGAAACTCGGTTATACTTGTCGGTTATGCATGTACGGCTAAAACCATCATGCAAACCCTAACGTGTATGGCCTCCATAAGCGATTATTAGCGTTCCGGCACGATGACGTGTAGAAACTAATTAAGAGTATGGGTTGAATGTAAACTGCCATACCCCTTCTAAGTTAGCCCGCTACCACCTTAGACAGCATCGTCACTTACCATCAGGAGAGATCGCAGTCAAGGGATATCTTGTCATCAAATAAAAATAACCGGTCAAGTGCGAGTCATACTCGCGCACTGAGGGTTCCGAAACTCTTGACCATTGTATTAATTAGGATTAATTAGGTACCTACTAGATGACAACTTAAGTGCGCAGTGTTATTGCAGTTCCTATAGACGCCTTCCGGTCTCATCATCAGACCCTGCATATCATCTAGGACTAGAGTACTGTCAAGATGAATCAAACAAGCCCAAACTCAATGGGGTTGTGTAGTTTTCTCACAGTTCCCACTATCCATCTTTCATCCCATTATTTGTTTCTTTGAGTTACTTCCATAAGACAATGTATAACTTGTAAAACTAAGTCTAAAGACAGCTGTCTTTAAAGCATTCGAGGTAGTCAATCAAAAGGTTCTCTATGTTTGATAGAATTTTCTTTGTGACCCTTTTCATGTCTAAACAAGCAAGTAATAGTATTGTATGTTCTAATGTGGGAATAGCTGAAAGTAAAAACACTAAATATATACTAGTGGTTCGCCCCGAACTGAGACCTCGCGATATCCCATAATTCCCAAAAGTTTTAATTATATATTGTAATAATTAACTTTTAACATTAGACGCAATAAAAAAAAAATAGTTGACATAAAACTGTTTTACTGACACAGCGCCATCTATAGTGAAGCATTATAGTGAAGCATTATAGTGAAGCTATTAGCTTCACAATAATGCTAATAGATGGCGCATTAAAATTAAATAATTTCGTTTCTTTATAACATTTATCTAATTTTAGTATTTGTTGTTCAAGTACAGGATATAACTGAATTTTCAACCAAGTTTCACGTTCTAATATTCATTAATTCTTGACATATGGCTCAAATTAAAATCTCCACTTTGAAACCCCCCCATTTGGTCAATTTTTAGGGAAAAATTAAAAAAAATATATTTTTGTACTCTGTTCAAAGTCGTCTTTAAAAAGATATATCGCAAGTCTAGTAGAGCAACAAACAAGATTTTACTTCAAATACGCTTCTATGAGAGCCCCCCTGAAATAAAGCTTTTTATATTTTTTTATACAATGTTCGGCTGAAGGCCATCAGTTTACATATTATATTTAAAGGACATCATCCATTTTGGGCTTAATCTGAAAGTGCCGGCCAAAAAAAAATTTTGCTGTATTTCGTTAGAACTTGTCCCCCTAAACATTTTTTATTATGACACCCAAGCTGTAGAACCATTGACCTTGGTTTTATTTAAGTTTAAAAATCTATATTTTTTCCTACCAAATGAAATGTTTCTAATGATAATAATAAAAACTGGAGTGCCCAGCAGTCTGTTCTACCTCTCAGTAGCCGAGCCCGGCTGACCTCATCGCCTTTTGGCGAAGAATGTGGTCAAGAAAGATGGAAGATGAGAGATGGATGGATGGATGCTTGAGGAGGGCTCTTGGATTGCGGCGGTAGAGGAAGCATGTGCCTCAATATAGCCGATGAACCCAGTCGCCATCTCTCCAGAGGATGTACTTGGTGCGGTGCGCCGGGCCGCCCGGCGCACCGCATCAAGATCACCGCATCACCGCATCCGGACTGGAAAAATCCTGGATCCGATGGACTGCATCACTCTGGTTTTTCGTTCTGCCATGTTATCTGGCTAAACAATTCCAAGAAGCTCTCGAGCAAAGGGCACTCCCGAGCCTTTTCACCACCGGAATAACTCATTTAGTTCCAAAGTCCACCGATGCCGCTGATAAGTACCGCCCCATCACATATCTTACTAGCATCTATAAGACATTGACATCCGTTTTGAGCCTTAAGATTTCCCGTCATGTATGCGAGAATAGTATAATGTCTGGGGCTCAGAACGGATGTCGGTACAATAGTCGTGGTACTAAAAAGCACCTTCTCATCGACTCCATCGCGAGCCAACTGGTCAAACTAACTTGCCGGAATTTCCCCACAGCCTGGATTAACAATGCATGAAGGTATCCGACTCGGTGCCCCATTCATGGTTCTTGAGGGTCCTTGAGCTGTACAAAGTCGATAGTACAATTCGAAACTTCTTCGGAGAGTGTATGGGGCAATGGAGCACTATCCTTTGTCTTCATGATAAGCGGTTGAGAGCTGCTGATGATCGGATAAGGATACGGCGG
Organism: Hipparchia sbordonii; assembly: GCA_038048805.1. Taxonomy (NCBI): domain Eukaryota; kingdom Metazoa; phylum Arthropoda; class Insecta; order Lepidoptera; family Nymphalidae; genus Hipparchia; species Hipparchia sbordonii. The sequence continues at coordinate 3,824,947 of CM076111.1, read as the reverse complement.
GGTATCTTCCAGGGCGATTGTCTGAGTCTACTATGGTTTTGTCTCTCTTAATGAGCCTCACGTGGATAAAGAAGTGTCCGTGCAGTGGTTGCGTTTCGTTGACCTCTTTAGGGAAACCGAAGGTACAAGATCAGGTAGTTATGACGCGGAACTACTGAAAGTACATCCTAAAGGATGGCACCATCAACATTTGTTGAGCTTGTCGCCATCCCAGTGAGTCACTCAGGCATGTGCAATCGGGATTTTCGGCTCTTGCTAACACTAAGTATTTCCAGAGGCACAACCAAGCAGCCAAAATGCTTCACCAAGAGCTTGAAGCTCTGAAGTACGGTTTCCTGGATGAAAGACTATAAGTACACACCGGTGCCAAAACTTAAGCGTGATGGGGTACGGCTCTACTGGGACCAGTCCATTATCACGGACAGGATGATTCTGGTTAATAAGCTTGATATCGTGCTGATGGATCGGGCGCAGTCGAGGGTATTTTTAGTGGCCATCACCATCGAACATGGCGAAAACCTCGTGAGAGTGGAGACAGAGAAAAACTAAAGTATCTAGATCTGGCTCACGAAGTGTCCGGCATGTGGCAAGTGGAGTCCACTGAAACCATCCCAATCATCATTTCTGCAAATGGGTTGATCCCAGTTGGCCTTAATCACCATCTGAGATGGTGTTTCTTCCATTCCACCATCTGGGGTTCCGTGGTAGTTCCAGCCAAGATGCACAATGTGGTATTTTTAGGTGTGTGGTCAGGATCGGATAGGTAGCACTTAACAAAACTCCAAAAAAGTAAAAAAATTGCCTTAGAAACTCTTCATATATTCGATTAAGATATATTCGATTAAACCAGATTTTTAAACTTAAATAAAACAAAGGTTAATGGTTCTACAGCTTTGGTGTCATAATAAAAAATGTTTAGGGGGACAAGTTCTAACGAAATACAGCAAAATTTTTTTTTGGCCGGCACTTTCAGATTTAGCCCAAAAATGTATGAATCGTGGAGGATCTCCTTTGAAGTAATTACGTTCAGTAATTCAGAAGTTATAGGGCTCTGACAGACATTTAGACGAACACACTTCTCTGTCTAGTAGGCAAGCGCCCTAGTTGACTCAGAGAACTTCGCTTCGCTCGTTCAATAAAATTTTTTTTTTTAATTTTTTTAAAAACTATTAAAATGTTACAAAAAAAAAACTTATAGCTAAACTAATCTAATTACTATACAAATCATGCCCGCGTGGAATGGTGCCAAGAATACTGGCTGCATTTCCGTGCTGGACAGCCAGGCTGATCCGTTGTGCAAAAATGAGGCATATATATTAACTTCTTTTATTTAAACTACTTTTAGCACTCCTTAGCATGTCTTAACTCCATATGCCATCTTGCCAATCTTTTTTATCTCCATATCTTCCCACTCTCTATATCGCATATATCCATCCCTGTCATACACTTACATTCCGTTTCCCATATTCTGTCAACCTGCACAGACATACCTTCTTCGTTTATACATCTTTACCGTATTCATACTTCCTCGCATACCTTCTCAACACTAACACACCTAAGTTAAACAATACAGTTTTCATACATATTTAATACATCTTAAGTTAACCAATACAGAATGACATCTTATAAGGAATCTAAACACTAGTAAGTATACATGGTCACAAATTAATATAATATTTCTTTTACAAAATAAAATAAAATTTGACTGATCTTGAATTTAAATAATGATAAAGTAATTGTATTTGAAAAAATGTTATTAAATAATGAACAATGTTGATCATCAAACTTCTTATTTAAATAAAATTACTTGAGTCATGATTCAATAATAACCTGTAAAACACCAGTTTTTCTCTGGTGTTTCACCGGTATAGTATAGAATGAGACCTTTCACTAATATTATAAAGGCGAAAGTTTGTATGTGTATGTGTGTGTATGTATGTTTGTTACTCCTTCACGCCACAATGAATGAACCGATTTGGCTGAAAATGGAGATAGCTCATACCCAGGATTAAAACATAGGCTACATTTTATCCCGGAAAATTACAGAGTTCCCATGGTAATTGAAAAACCTTGATCCACGCGGACGAAGTCGCGGGCATCGTCTAGTTATTATATAAATCTTTGATTAACATACTTTATGCAAGTAAATAAAACTATGTAGTTGTTTTACTAGCTACCTACCCATGAAAGGTTTTTTTCTTTGATTGTATACTCTCGTTTTTTTGGTTGATTTCATTCGGCAATTTCGTTCCTACCTACCTCACAATAGTCAAATGACTTTGTTGGTTCACAACTATTGTTATAATAACAAGATAGTATATTTGAATACCATAAGCCTACTTTGTCGTTTATAAATGGCGAAAAACCAAATTAAATTTGAATTTCGCGGGCAGCTCCATGTCTTGGGCCTTAATGCGAAAAATTGAGCGGCTACACTTGAAAGGTCAACGTCAATGCCCGATAATGACGATAAAATGTCTTGATTCAAGATGGACGCTGACGCTGCTGCATTCACATTGCGTTATCGCCAATGAATTAATACAGGATTAATAAATACATCATTAAAAAATTAATACAGAATTATTGCGTTATCGCCAATTAATTTGCGTTGACGTTGACGAAGTGTGAGCACTCAGTTTGTCGCGTTTAATATTGTCGGAAATAACCACGATAATAGTTTAGTCATGATCGACATTGACGTTTACCATAGTGTGGCCGCACCATTATAATCTGTCTACGTGACGCGTCATTAAAGAAGCGTTGCAATAGTTGTAATTCACAGTAAGATATCGGTTTTTTTTTGGTTTTTTTGGCTGTTTTAGGTACTATTATAAGGTTTAGAGGTATCAAAATCTCCGTAATTTGTAAGATTTTAAGGCTGGTGTTTGTAAAATATAACGGGACTTACTATGAAACTAAGAATTCGGTATGGAAAAAAACGATTTTTGAAGATGTGCCTTAATTTGTTTTAATAATGAGAAAGCCGTGGTTTTCAAGCTGTAACTTTTTACTGAGTTAAGCTATAAGTTTGATATTCTTAAAACACTACGAGACCATTGAACTTTATATTCAGTATAAATTTCGACTTCGGATCATAAGCCGTTTTCGAGAAAAACGATGGTGACACACTGACAGACAGACGGACAACGAAGTGATCCTATAAGGGTTCCGAAGTTTTTTTCGGAACCCTAAAAACCTATTCAAATAATTACTGGCTGACTTTCTTCAGTAAACATAGTGCACAATCAACTATAAAAGTTGAAACAACGCTACAAGATAGGTATCTAAATCTTTATATTGTAGGAACTTGTAAAAGGAAATTTATATTTTATATTTATATTTATCATAAACTAGAAACGCCGTGGTGTCGCCTGCGCAAAGTTCAGAAATCCTTTGTGGGGTTGAGTGTTCGCTTATATAATATGGTCCCGAAGGAATTACTGGATTTTCCATTGCATAGATTTAAACAATGCGTAAAGAAACATTTGTTAAGTCGTGGTTATTACAAAGTTAGTGATTTTCTCAATGATAAAGTTGCATGGAATCAATCGGCTTGGCATCCAGCTACCCAATAGATAGTGTAATAAGTTATTACATTGTAATTTATATTTGTGAGAATGGGCGTGACAGTCTACAATGGAATTCCACAGTCGATCTTAGACTTGCATCTACACAAGTTTAAGAAATCTATTAAATCTGCTCTCATGGAAAAAACATATTATACAATAATTGAAGACTATATAATGATAAAAAAGCGTGAATATAATTCGCTCCATTCATGAGACAGTAATAACTATCCTGTGTGGCATGATTCTATTGTATTCTGTTCTACAGTGTTTCCACTTTATTTGTGTCTCAGTTATGTCTTAAAATGAGTGTCTTGATATTGGTATTTGATTCGATGCCTTAACATGGGTAGCCTAAGTATGTCATGCTCACTTGAACATTTCTGTGGTGGTGTCGTGTGGTGCGGGTTGTTACGTTCCCTCAAATATGGTTGAGCGAGGCAATGGCTGGATCATGCTCGTGAACGGGTGCCGCCAACGGGAATGGGTCTGCTTTGTGTCTACCCATGTTAACATGTGTTTGGTTACAGTAGGTGTGCATTTTTGAAGCTTCTGTGTGGAAACATTGTGTGCATAGCCTAGTTCTTTTTAACAATTGTAAAAAATTTTTTTTGAAAAGAGCAACTGCTGAGTTTCTTGCCGGCTCTTCTCAGCAGAATCTGCATTCCGAAACGGTGGTAGATTTTTGACGTTTCATAAGAGCTACAAGTTGGCCTACATGAAATAAATAAATTTAATAAAGATTGATTTTTTTAAGCTATTGCATAGCTTCTATCGCGGGCCAGCGTGGAGACCGAATCCAGAAATTCCGTAACGAAAATAACCTGACACGGGACCCCTCTACGGTGAGCCGCTAGATGGCGCATTTTTTATCAACGGCTCACCGCTAGATGGCGTTGATAAAAAATGCTATGCAATAGCTTTACCGCGGCAGTCCCCTTGTTCCACACGTCTTCTTTTTTATTCAATTTTTATTAAATTAATGGCTCATACATAGCTTTTACCACTACATTCCATAGGGCTCAATTAAACATGCTTTTGTTTCAGGATAAAGCCGTTGAGGAGATAAAAATTCATGAAGAATATAATGGAACTCTACCGTTAGTACAATACGACATCGCTCTAATTCGACTTAAAACACCAATCGATTTCTCATTTAGTAAGTAATTCTCAGTCATGTATAGTATTAATTAATGTGAAAGTATGTTTGTTTGGTTAGTCCTTCGATCACGCAGCAGCAGAGCCGATGGGGTGATTTTTTGAACTCTCTTATTTTGCGGGATAAAAAGCCTATGTACTAGTCCAGTCCATAATCTATCTCTGTGCCAAATTTCAGCTAAATTGGTTCAGTTTCTTGTAGCGTGATTAAGTAACAAACATACATCCAAACTTTCGCATTTATAATATTAAATAATAGGAATAGGATTAATAGGATTAATTAAATATTAATAATAGGATTAATAGGACTAGTGGTTCGCCCCGAACTGAGACCTCGCGGTATCCCATAATTCCCAAAAGATAGTTTTAATTATATATTGTAATAATTAACTTTTAACATTAGACGCAATAAAAAATAATAATAGTTGACGCAAAACTGTTTTACTGATACAGCGCCATCTATTAGCATTATTGTGAAGCTATTAGCATTAAAAATTAAATAATTTTGTTTCTTTTAAATATTTATATAATTTTAGTATTTGTTGTTCAAGTACAGGATATAACTGAATTTTCAACAAAGTTTCAGGTTCTAATATGCAATACTTTTTGACATATGGCTCAAATTAAATCTCCACTTAAAAGTTAAATAATTTCGTTTCTTTATAATATTTATCTAATTTTAGTATTTGTTGTTCAAGTACAAGATATAACTGAATTTACCACTAAGTTTCAAGTTCTAATATCTTGTCATTCTTGACATATGGCTCAAATTAAAATCTCCACTTTGAAAGCCCCCCATTTCGTCAATTTTAAGGGAAAAATTAAAAAAAAAAAATATTTTTGTACTCTGTTCAAAGTCGTCTTTAAAAAGATATATCGCAAGTCTATGTAACGCAACAAACAAAATTTTACTTCAAACACGCTTCTATGAGAGCCCCCCTGAAATAAAGCTTTTTATATTTTTTTATACAATTTTCGGCTGAAGGCCATCAGTTTACATATTATATTTAAATTTGAAGTAATTACGTTCAGTAATTCAGAAGTTATAGGGTTCTGACAGATATTTGGACGTACACACTTCTCTGTCCAGTACAGACAAGCGCCCTAGTTGACTCAGAGAACTCGCTTCGCTCGTTCAATAATAGGATTAAAGATTAATTAATTTGCAGAGAACGCAGGTCCAGTCTGCTTGCCAGTGCCAAAGCAGCTCCGTACTCTACAGATTGGGGGCAGGACCGGCACCGTCACTGGCTGGGGCGTGACCGAGACAGGCACCGAGTCCACCGTGCTGCTGAAGGTGGACGTGCCCGTAAAGACCGGCGCGGCGTGCGGCAGATATTACAACAAGTGAGTAGTTACAATAGGACTTCGACCATTTAGCCCGGGACGTGGTAAGCGCACGCATTCCCCTCTGCCGAAGTACATGTACAAACGTACGGTTCAGCTTGTAAGTGTGACAGCTTTTAAGTTAGTGTGTGTTCATAGAGACATTAAGTATTTACAAGAGTGTGAAGTGAGTTAATGTGTGCTGTACGTGATTTGGCCTAACATACATTGCAAGTTAAATAAAAGCCTGTAATAATAATACTCACCAAATTCGGTCACGGCGGCGAAGCGAAGCCACGGGTACGAGCTAGTTATAATAATAATAAACAATCCTGCACTACTTTCAGGAACTCAAAGCAAGGCACAGACAGAACTGACAAAACCCTTTGCGCCGGTGAAATCAAAAAGGACTCTTGCAACGGCGACTCTGGCGGTCCCCTGGTGATTGAGGAAGAGTACGATGGAGTGTTCCGGATGATCCAGTACGGCATCGTATCCTACGGGCCCAGGCAATGCGGCTCCGCGTTCCCAGGGGTCTACACTGACGTCTCCAAGTTCGTCAAATGGATTCTGGACAACATAAGACCTTAAGGCGTAATTGAACCGCCCAAATCACAATCAGAGAGGCCACCAATGCTTGAGGCGTGAACGAGGCATCGACGCTTCTTCTGGGCCGCTCAGCTAACTTACGCCGGCATATTAAGTTTCTGATGTGTACATCTGTGCAGACTGTCCAGGATGTAATGGGCATGCTAACGAAAACTGGTGAACTAATGCCTACAACAAAATTAAAAATAACACATAACTTATAATTTTTGAGCACGCAATGTATCGCGAACAATGAAACGCGATCAACGAACGCCGATACTTTGTGCTTCGCAAGCGGCCGCGGCGGTTTTTGCTTTGGTGTACCTACTGCTGCTTTGAACTTGTGATGAACAGCTGCTGATCGCGCGTATGAAAGTTACCTGCATTGCAGTTTTGTGTTAAATATTGTCATTTGTTGTTGTTCAATCAAAATCAAGTTAAAACAGATTACATAAAGAATTCAACAACGTAATTCATAAAAAACAAAACATTGTCAAAGTCGTGAAAAGATCGATGAAAAATTTCACTGAGCGACAGACAGAATCGTTTTGTATTGAAATCATTGATATCAGTTTTCGTTAGCAAGTCGCTGACATCTGTATAATACACTTTGTACAAATGTTTTTATGCTTTTAACAACATCTATAACTGAACCAGAAAAATAAAAAACCCGCTTTCGAGGTGGCATTTTTTATTTCTAGTCCTGCCCATATAACATTTTATGATGCTTAAAGATCGCATATTTAAATGACACAGTGACAGGACCTATACTTATATCAATGGTCAAGTATAATTTAACCCACACGCGTTGGCTATTTAAGTATTTATTTCACGACTAAGGTAGGTAGGTACTACCTACTTAAATAAGCACAATAGAATTGTTTTATTTTAATAATTCTGAATATTTTACGTTATAATCAAAGCATTGCAATAGTAACAGGGAATTAAATTAAACTCTTATTTTCGATATTTTTAATTTTATCCAATTAATAAATTATATAGAAATTAAAATCTAATCTCAGTCTAAATAAAATTACAAAGTTTTTAGAATACCTACGGGATTGGCGATAGAAAATTATTTTCTAATTTTGTCTAATATCCACTGCATATATTTAGACACATCTGTATAAACTCCAAATTCGCCGCATTTCCTTGGACCATAAGACACAATCCCATATTGGACGTATCGGTATGCTCCGTAGTACTGGCTCTCTACGATCAGTGGTCCACCGGAGTCGCCTTGACAAGAGTCTTTCATGTGTTCCCCAGCGCATAGCGTCTTGAAATTCCTAGTGTCGCAATTACCATTCCTGAAAACATTGATACCGTTTAGCCAACAGTAAGTAAGTTAACATAAGAAATCTATTAAGGATATTCTAATAAAGAAAGCATATTATACAATTTTACAAGATTATATAAATTAGTGGTTCGCCCCGAACTGAGACCTCGCGGTATCCCATAATTCTGTTTTACCGATGGCAAATACAGCGCCATCTATAAGCATTATTGTGAAGCTATAGAATCTATTAGCATTAAAAGTTAAATCATTTCGTTTCTTTATAATATTCATCTAATTTTAGTATTTGTTGTTCAAGTACAGGATATAACTGAATTTACAACTAAGTTTCAGGTTCTAATATGCAAGAGTTTTTGACATACATGGCTCAAATTAAATCTCCACTTTGAAAGCCCCCCATTTCGTCAATTTTAAGGGAAAAATTAAAAAAAATATATTTTTGTACTCTGTTCAAAGTTGTCTTTAAAAAGATACATCGCAAGTCTATGTAACGCAACAAAAAAAATTTACTTCACACACATTCATAGAAATGAGAGCCCCCCTGAAATAAAGCTTTTTATATTTTTTTATGCAATATTCGGCTGAAAGCCATCAGTTTACATATTATATTTAAATTTGAAGTAATTCCTTTCAGTAATTCAGAAGTTATAAGGCTCTGACAGACGGACGGACGGACGGACGGACAAGTGCAAATTCACTCAAGTAGACTCAGAGAACTCGTTTCGCTCGTTCAATGATAAAAATAGCATGGACATAGCTCGCTCCAGCAATACATGAGCATGACTAACCATACATGGTAATAACAATATCATGTACACAACATGATATTGTTATTACCTATATATTATTTTATTTTTAAAAAAGCAACGCCGGAGTTTCTTGCTGGTTCTTCTCGGTTGGAACGACATTCCGACCCAGTCGTGGATTCATTTGACGATTCGAAAGCACTAAGGAAAAGTTTTTTGATTAAAAAATTAATCTATTCTATTCTGTTCTATTTGCATGTGATATCCTAAACTGTAAGAAACTGAAAACTATATTTATATAGGTCCTTTGCTTATTTTTACGAGAACTGGAATTACCAGGTAACTATTGTTGTTGGACAAGTCAGGATTATAAAACCCTGACATTTTATCATTTGACCTTCGACCTTAAGCGTGGAGATAATAACTTTCATTGCAACCTACTTTGCTTGTTTCTTGAAACCTACTTTGGTTACTATGATGTTCCATCTGACCTTATGCACGTCAGATGCTTAAAGTCAAGTTATAGTTAAGGTGGCCACGCTATAAATCAAGCAAATTAGGTTAGTATAACCTTAACCATGGAAGTACAAAACCAGCAAAACCTCCATGGTTAAGGTTTAGGGTCAAAGAATCAAAAATAGCATTCTATGGATGTAAAAAACCTTAGTCTAACCGCCTGCCCTTTTCTCTTTTTCCGAAAGGTACCGGTAAGGAGCAGGTTCTTTCGGAGTTATCTGCGTATCACATGCTTCATCAGGGAAGGAAACCTGCACTGTTGAGAATTCTCCATATTGTTTTCGACGGTGTGTCAAATTTGCCAATTGGCATTAGGCCAGCGTGGTGTATAACCCTTCTCTAAGAGGAGACCCTGCACTCAGCAATGAGCCGTTGATGGGTTGCTGCTGCTGTTGATGATGATGATGATGATAATGCTGGTGATGTTGATGTATGTTACATCATTTTTTCGATTCAGTAACAGACTTGTGTCTTTGTCAAATGAATACAAACTTTTTGCAAGAGGGATGGCACTTTTCATCCGACCAAATTGGTATTTCAGTTTTGAGTAAAATACGAAACTCAAAGTTGACTTCCGTGGCACCCCATCCTGCTACTGTCGCCTGCTTGCCGGCGAGGCGAGCGTCCCGGAGCTCGCTGGACACCGGCAGGCAAATTGGTTCTGCGTTTCCTGTAACCAAAACAACATAACCAAAAAACATAGTTCGAAGAGCTGATGGTCGATGGAGTCCCAAGGTGCTAGAGTGGCGACCCCGCACCGAGAAGCGCAGTGTTGACAGACATCAAACGAGTCGCAGGGAGCCGCTGAATTCAGGCGAGACAAGACCGAGGCCTGAGGAAGTCCATGCAAGAGACCTTTGTCCAGCAGTGGAAGTCGGTAAATAAAGACTTCATCATTGAAATCCAGATACCGCTCTTAGTAAACCCTAATGCTAAAAAAACTTTACTTACATAGGTACTTTATTAGAATAATAAAAAATCTACGCCGACGAAGTCGCGAGCATCGCTAGTAAGTATTCAATAAACATTAAAATTAATGCTGACATTCTTTAACAATAATAATATGCATATACTTACTGTAAGTGAAATTAACTGATTCACTGAGACGAAGAAGTGCGATATCCGCATCTTTCGAAGAATTTCGGACAAAATTCTCATGTATAATGACTTCTTCTATAGCTATGTTCTAAAAAGAAATAGAAGAAAATGTATGCATATTCAAATTGCAAAGCTAACTAAGTAGCTTAACAAGAAAAAGATGAGAAAGATAGATATGGCATTCTGAACCAGTGGTAGATTTTATTAGATATTTGGCGTTTTGAAAGCACTTTATAAAAGTTTATTTGAATAAAAAATTATTCTATTCTATATAAGAAATATACCTACAAATTGTAAGGGACAGGCTAAAGAATACTGAAACCTGTCTTCAATTTTTTTATTATTTTTTTTTTAATTCCACCTTGAAATCGTGCAAAAAATGAGCCAGCCCTTCTGTCACCATATGAGGCAATTAAGCGCGGCGAAATGTCTCGTAAAATTTTTTTTTGCATTAAGACTCCATGGGCCTAGGATCACCACAGCAAACGGAAGAAATATGTAACTCTCGATCAGAGAGGCATACTTGCGCCGCTTACAGGATTCAGTCATTTTAGCTGCGGCTCCCGGTTTTGATGCTATCTCCCTAATATGTGTCTCACCAATTTTAGTGTCGAAAATTTTATACTTTTTGCTATAAAACAACATTACGCTAAGCACAAAAAAATAAGAGCGAGAGAGATTGTGACTTAATGCTCTGTCGTTTTGTTGGCCGCTGTGTTGTTTCGAGACCGCAGCATCCACAAAACATTACTCTCTAACGAGAGAATTCTCTCATCGTCGATTTTGAATTATGTCACCCTTGTCGCAAATGAGTGATATTGTGTCCCACACTAGAGCCCGTCCCCGTTCCCAGGGAACCAGCGTCAAAATCCATCAGGTCTCTTGCATATAATAGGCAAGAAAGTACTTACCTGAGTTTCGGACTCGCAAATCATAATTTCATAATCGCCTTGGCAGTCAATATCGTTGTCTAAGTCGAGGTCCCCGATGCGGACACCGATAATTTGCTTGAGACCTTCAGTGGGTGAGCGTACACAATGGCCAGCTGTCAGGATATACCTTGAGTTGATAATACTGCCTGCACAGTTGAACTGCGTCCCATCCCCTAAATAATATTAATAATTTAAACGAAAAATTTCTTTTTACAAAACCGACTTCAAACGCCACAATATCAAATTGTGCCAATAAAATTTGAAGAGTTCCCTCAATTTCTCCGGGATCCCATCATCAGATCCTGACCTGATGACAATAGGACAACCTGGAAAGTATACGCTTTCAAAAAAAAAAGAATTTTCCAAATACGGTCCAGGCGTCTTTGAGTAATCGGGGAAAATACATAAATTAAAAAAAAAAAAAACATTTTTTAACCATTCTTTTCGAATAACAAGTGTAAATTTAAAATTTAAAGCACCTCCTCCTCTATCATAGATCATCTATTTAACATCCACTCATTGATACCATTCTAATGAGCTCAAACATATAGCTTATAAGCTCTGCTGTAAGTTAAGTTAAGACTACTTCATGCTGCAGTATCAGCTCAAAGTTACCATGTCTTGGAAATCATTCGAAAAATCAGTACCTACCAGAAATTTCAAATTAACCGCACCTGTAAAAGTTTGTAATATCCTTTAACCAAGTATTAAGTAATACATAAATAGTAAGTAGTAAGTAAGCACTAAGTAATCTTCAAACACTCAAGTGTTATGCCATCTCGTTCACGTTAGCTTTTAAACAGAAACAACCTCATAATCGATCCATTCGTTGGAGAGCTACGAGGGAACAGACAGAAAAACAGATACAAATCCATCAAACTTATAACACCCCTTTTTTTGTCGGGGGTTAAAAATGGCTTACTTGTTTTATAAGCAATGAGCGTCATCCACGGTAACTCGTACAACTTAGCAACTCTACCGCCGACAATGCGCGAGCCGTCAATTTCTCCACAGAAGTCCGGTAGCAGTTCTACATTTGGATGCATGTCGATTGCGTCCACCGTACGCAACGCTTGCAGAGGTGCCGAAACAGACAATGTTATTCCAGCCCAGGAATTCCTCGGAAAATCTGAGCAACACACCTATACAGACATTTTAACGAAAACTTTGTGAATAGGTTAAACTTAATGCCAATAATGAAATTACAAGTGTCAGTTATCTCAAAAATGATGGATTACCAATATTGTAATTTTTGAGTACGCAATGGACTAACGCCGATACACACAAAACTTTTGAAAATATTGCGAGCGTATCGTAGGTACGTCTACATTACATGCAAATTGGTTAAAAATTAGGCCTAGCTTCGCGATTTTTTTTGTCATTTCATTATTTTGTTTCTACTCAGTATCATCCCTTGAAAATATGATGTAATATTTGCCTGTTTTTTTTTTTTCGGATAGTTAAAACTAGATCTACTACTGTAAAAATCAAATTTGCATCTGAAAATTTACCATTACAAGCGCTCTTAAGGCTGGGCTCAATTGGTTCCAAATGGCCTCTTGAATTACCATCGAGCTACAGGTCACCAGGATAAGTAGGTAAATATGCTTACCTTAGGTTCGCGTCCCTCAAATCCACATACAGCTTTAAGAAACGTGTCCCTACTGAAAGATGGGCTTGAGACATGTTTCGAACCAAAAACCCTTTCTGCATAGTCGAGGGCTGACTCACACGATCTTATTGAAACGCAGTCGAAGCATTGTCCTGTTGAAATATTGATATTTTTGTTTCTTCCATCAGTCCTTTTCCCTTACTCCTGATTTACCCGATGGATCTACATGGATCTACAAATCTCTAAATCCCTCGGACTGTGTCAATACACATCTAAATTTAGACTGAGTGACAGACAATTCTGTCACTCAGTCTAAATTTAGATTAGACGCTTTAGATTTAAAATCTTATGTTACCCATATTCTTGCAAATAAAATATTTCATTTCATTTCATTTCAAATACCTGGGCTTATAATACCATGCAACGTTTAAAGCAGTATTATTTCAATTTTGTTTTGAGATGTTATATTTAACCTTAAAGTAACTAATTACTTTCGCATGTGAAAACAACATTGGAATAATACTCCTGTAAGCGTTAGTAGCATTAGACCCAGTACATATAAGTTACAAACATCTAAATAATTATGTACTTACTTAATTTAACTCAATGGTTATATAATGATTCTTTGATTAAATTAATAGGTATAACCTTTTACTTACGTGCATTTTCAAAACCGTTGATCATGAGCACAAAAAACATTATTTTGAGTAAAATCATGATTGTAAGAACTTAATTGGTTACTTATATTATTTATTTTATAAAAATATCTGTAATTCCCATCGATGTTAATTCCCGTAAAAATATAAATAGTGTTTTTAACGTCTATGTTATAATTTTCTCAAATAGATTATTGTGTTACACTAGCTTAGATTATTTTATCAACTAGAGAAAATCACTGATGAACAATATTTAAACGCAACAAATAGAGCTGAGTGCATTCCTTATTGCACTTTAATATGGAGGTCAAATTGGGTCATCACTATCAGTTAAAGACATAAGGTCGAACAAATAAATACAGTGATAGACAAAGAAACTTAAAGCAAGCGAAAAAAAGTAAAAAATACATACGTTGACAGTACATGCGAGGTTCATCTAACAATTATACAGACTTTTGTCTAGATTTGCTTTTACCCTGTCTATAGGTAATAAGAAATCGTTTGTCGATACGAGTACTCATCATCATATGGCCAAGAATAAAGCTGATGCTCGGTTATTATTGTTAAATATAGCGAGAGAGTACCGGCAAATCAGAGGTGATTGTGGTCATCACAAAGATGTTTCACAGCAGGTTTTCCTAGCTTGTGTAAAAAAAAATACTACATTTATGGTAACGAAAGTATGAGGTAATTAAAAGCTGGTTTTAATTAGATCAAATGTAGTCAATAAAAGAATTCAAACACCCTGACATAGAGCTAACGTGAGCAAGAAATTTTGCATGAAAATGACAGGAGCGCTCCTGTCATTTTCATACATTGGCATTAATTTTACCTTTACTATTCGAAAGTTAAAATATTCGTGCTTAGGCTACAGTTCTGTCTGCTCTCTTATGCATTTATCTTCTCCCATAAACATAGTATCGCTTACTATCGAAGTATCCTTTAACATATTTATAAAGTAAACGTTAATTTTGCACCCAAGAACAATAAATAAGTTCGTTATATATTTAAAATCTTTTATTGCATCTTTTAAGGGCACCCTAAATTTATTATCATCAAACGTCGATAAATGTTGACGATTAGAGACATAGCCACTTGAATTATAAAATACCACCATTTCATACAGTAGATGGGTCTTTCGTAATAATTTTACTATAATACAGACAATAATTTTATTATAATCGTCATGAAAAATTTTCTGGAATGTCCCCACGGCCGTTTTCTAGTGGGGATTTAAGTTTTCGTCGCCTTACAACTACTCTGGTTGGCTTATTTTTGTTTCCAACATTTGTGAAGGGCGATTCATCCATCGCAACTATAACGCTGTTATCACTTGCACTTGCACTATAGTTATCAGAATTTATTGGTTTCATATTTGTATTAACCCTTGGGATGCCAGTAGGAGGAGGAACATCTGTGCTAACAGGTGGAACAAAGATATAGTTCGACGGCACTTTGTCTTCTATAGCTTTCAACGGTGAAGGATTATTATTTATCATATCTGTACTTTCATTAACTCGTAGAGTCGACGTATCTTCTTTAGATTTTTCAGTTTGTGATTGAAAACTATCCATTTCCACAACGGTATTTCTTTGTGGCTGGTTGTGGTAGATCATTTTATACTTGTAATTTGTATGCACTGGAGCGGCGAATGTTACTTTTTTCTTAATGTTACTGTCGGAGTTAGTTTTCAATTTGTTGTCTTGCTCTTCAGGTTCAGGTTCTTTTAATCTCAAAATAGGCATTGATTTTAAACGCTCTTCTTTTATAGTAATATTTTTAGTTGCACTTGCTTCGTTTGCTTCATTTTTCGTTATTCTATCATCGATCAAAGAATATTTAGATACATCTACTTTTCTTGATCCCTGAGGAGGCATAACAATATCCTCTTGTAACTTGACAATTGGTTTTGGACGATTTAAAATTACCTCACGCATTCTATTCTGTATGTAAAGTGGAGGTTGTGGCAAAGGCTGCCTCGTTTCTGTCACGATGGTACGAGTATCATAGCCACATGCTTCTAGCTTGGTTACACTAATTGGACATAAAGATGGTACTATTTCTTTATAAGTCGGTACTTGGTTGATATAAGGATTTAAAGGTCTATCATACGTATAATGGTCATACGCTCTATCGTTTCTATATTCTTGTATATAAGGAGGATGATTGTGATATACAATGGGATTATAATTTCGAATGGTTTGAACTGGCCTCAATATTTTTCTAGGGTACAGACCTTCTGTTCGAAGATATCTCATGTTATCATTGATTTCTGTTCGTGGTATAGTTCTAACAAGGAGTTTTTGATAGGCTGGTATTGTATAAATTCTCTCGGGCTCGTTTTCAATTACAGGAACCGTCTGTATGATATTTCTTTCCGTTATACCTAATAGCCATTTGAAAATGTTCTGTATTCGTGCTAAATCACGTTTAGGTCTTAAGGGTTCGGCAGATGTTACAGCACTTGCAGCGACGTTGCAGAATATGTGGAATGTGATGAATAGCTGAAAAAGTAGAGTTCTTTTATTATTGTTAGGTTAGTATAATAGCTTAATAAGCTAATAGGACGCATGGAGTTCTTCCCACTGGGGAAGTTGTCTCCGCACGAAAATAACTCCCACAACACATCTGCTCATAGTCCGTCGACTGATCGCATGATATACACAGAAAAAAAAAGGTTAGTATAATATATTTCCCTATATGTTATCTTATTTCCATTTGGTATCTAATAAAATTTCGTCAAAACAAATTATGATAAATGATTAAATTAAGAATAAAATAATAAACTAAATGTCACAGAAAAAGAAAAATTTAAATGTCATTGAGTGATTCATAACCACAATTCATAACAAAATAATACTTAATCTAGACATCTAAGGGCCGATTGCCTGAGTGGCCGGCACGGTTACGTTACGGCTAAGTTAGGTTTAAAGCTAAATGTGACAGCCGAAACAAGCAAATCGCGTTGCACGAGTCCTTTTTTAGTTAACTTTTGACTTTAACTTTAGCCTTAAACCTTACCGACCGAATGCGAGGGTTTACGGTCAAGTTAACCTCAAAATAAAACTTCAATAGACATTTATCAATATTTTTGATGGATTGTGACAGTTTGTTATTTTGTTAAAAGTACAAATAAAATAAGTAATCTTATCTACGAGTATTTTCCGAAGTGTTTATTCGCAAAATAAATTGAACATGAGAGTTTCAGTGATGAAGAAAATATAATGGGTAGAATATCTTTTCCAAGGAAAAAAATCATTACACAAATCAATCAATGTCCGTAGCAGATCAAGTAAAACAAAGCAGCAGGAGCAAATGCAGAGAGTCTTGTCGACTCTTCACCAGAAATCGTCGATTTCAATGTGGTGCAGAAACGGCTCGAGGGATTAATGATGTGTATGGTGGCGGTGTCGCAAAAGAAAACACAGTGCGTTTTTGGTTCCAACGTTTTCGTACTGGAAATTTCGACCTGCAGAACAAGCTCCGTGGACAGCCGGAGACCAAAGTTGACAATGAAGAAGGCTCTTGTGGAAGCGGATCCATCGCAAACCACGTCCGAGCTAGCTGCTCGTCGGCTGTAGTGTTAGTGATAAAACTGTTAATGTGTGTTGTGTAACGGGACGAATTCCATACATTAAATATATTTTGAAAATTTTATTCGGAGGATGCTTTAATTATAGTATCGATACTGAGCCCAAAACAATTTTTTTTGAATTTTTTGTCTGTCTATCTGTGCGCGCATCACGCGAAAACTACTGAACAGATTGAAATGAAATTTGGTATAGTGATAGCTGATACTCCGGATCAACATATAGCATACTTTTTATCCTGATAAACGAAAGGGTTTATCCGGGATAGGGGATAAAAGTTTTTGTTGATTTTGCTCCATAACTTTGTCCACTGTAAACTGAATTTGATATTTCTTTTTTTAATATAATGTGTGTACTATTAGAAGTATTTTTTTCAATTTTGGTGAAGGTCTAATAAGTATTATCGGAGATAGAGAACATAACTTCTCGTGGAGTTGCAAGTCACTCTATAAACTTTTTCCACGTGGACGAAGTCGCGGGAATTAGCTAGTTATTACATATTTTAATTAACAACAGCTCTTTAGATATTGTCAATAAGTTATGTACTTAAAGCTATTGAATATCTAATTAAATTATAACATTGTATCAGTATTGTAAATAGTTAGAATATGTTTTTTAATAAAAGAAAAACCTCTATTTAAAATCTTTTATTTAGCTTACAATGTATGTATGTACAACAAAGTACCAAAAAATGGTTTATTTCCTTACTATTTCTGTATTAATGTTAATAAATGTGACTTCCTGACTTTCTTTTAAGTCTGAATATTCAGTTCCAATTGACTCCTCAGTCACCTGTAAAAATAAATAATTACAAACCAGCTTTTGCCTGCACCTTCGCTCACATCAAGTTAAATTTTTTAAAACTCTATTTTCCCTCTTTAAGGGTTGAATTATCAAAACCCCTTTTTTTAGCAGATGCCTACTTCATAATAGCTATACATATCTGTATGCCAATCAGTCCGTGTGTCAGTCATCCGTCCAGTGTTTTGAGTTGTGATATAGTCAATGATTTACAGTCTTGATTTTGGTATGGTATTTTATTCATAATTACCATTAATTACCATAAAATATTTGGTAGGCATATTGATTTTGTTTGTTTATAACGTAACCTGTGTCACCTGGACCGACCTGGACTGAATCGATTGATACCTCATTCATTAAAATCGGCTCAGTAGTTAACACATTTTTATCCTGGAAAATGAGAGCTCCTGCGAAAATTAAAAACCTTTAATCCACACGGACGAAGTTCCGAGATAGTCTAGTTAAAATATAAACAGGTACTCACAGTTTGTGGTTTAAAATCATCATTTATTGATATATTTATAAAATGATCCTTCACATGCTCTATGGGGCACATGTTAATAAGTATAGTTGGGACCAGTGTGTGTGAACGCTTTTTAATAATACTGTGAAAAATCCCTTTTTCCGTGATCAGTGTCACTTACTTTGCATTAACATCCATATTATTTTTCTTTGTAATAAAACTAAATAAAATGACTATTTCGACAAAAATCTTTTAGTTGACAATCCAAGAGAATGTAATCACTCCGTGTTGACAATCAACAAACACAGATGAAAAGACAACTATCACATAATCACAGACTAGAACACTGACTGTTACTTCAGCATAATGTTGCATGTTGATAAAATAATTCAACATAATAAGACTAAAAAACCGAGAAGGGAATCATCATTTTACTGGCAGCCCCATTAGCTGAAGTTAATTTTGACGGGGGTCAAAATTGGCGTTGTGCAACGCCTATAATGGAGGTCAGAGCTCGGTTACGGAAAAAGTTAAAGTTAAATGTAGCCGCGGTTACAACTTTAACTTAACTTTAAACGGCCACTCAGGCAACGGGCCCTAAGTTTTACATTAAAAACCTATTTAAAGATTTTATCCTCTTACACAAAATACCTATTTTGTAAGACTTGGAGTTGGTTAAATACTCAAAAGTGTAAGAGGAAAAAATCTTTAAATAGGACAATATGTCAATAAAGGTAGAATTTTGCAAAATATTGATTAGATTATGCAATATACCTAACTACCTGCTTCCTATATTTTTACATCCTTTCAAGAGTCGTATTATAAATGAAAAACTTAATAGGCAGGTACGTGTTATCTGCTCAGAGTACCTATAAGTAGCCTATTTATAAAAAAATATTAGTTAATTGGCATCATACATAGATCTATGGCATAAATACAAAAATCCTATCAATATTATAAATGCGAAAGTTTGTTAGGATGAATGGATGTTTGTTAGTCTTTCACGCAAAAACTACATCATAGAATGAATTATTATTATTCTATATTTTATCGCTGAAAATTAAAGAATTCCCGCGGGAAAAACCTTAATCCACACAGACGAAGTCGCGCCCATCAGATAATTATAATAGAAATTCATAGAAAGTAGAAACTTACCCAAAAGATAGACTTCATTTTAATTTTGAATTTTTACCACCAGGTTCACTTTCACACTCAACTGTTTAAAGTGTACTAAATTACAAAGCATGCATAACGTATCTTTTTAAAGACTATAACTAGTTGAAAATCGTTAAAATACCTTTAATTACCATTATGAATGCATTTCAATGAAAAGCATACGCAGATCAATGAATAATTAGTGAGTTTTGCAAAAAATTATTGCTCATTAAGTAGGTTCGTATCATAGGCGTCATTATAATTAGTAATTACACAGTGTTTAAGTAATTATTAATTAGTAGAAGGGAGTCACAGCTAAACTTAAGTGATCGTGTTACGAAAGCGTTATCAATTCGATGAGTCTACTAGAATCAGGCGATCAAATAATTAGTTAATATAATATTAGCGATTTCTACAATAAGTAGATAATAAAATTATGATTTACTTAATATGTACCTTACCTATATATAAATGCCATAACATTTTTTTTTAATACAGAATATCAGCCAAGCTGAAGTTGTCTAATATCCTCCTCTCCCCTCCAAATAAACAGAAATCTTGCGCTAGGAGTGGGTACAACAATAGTGCAACGCGTGCGATTCGAACCTGCTACCTTGCAGTTTTTCAGTCACATCTTTAACCGTTGGGCTTCTGAGGCTATTTATTCATAAAATACTTACCCAACTATACCAGCATCACAATATTGTATTATCGTATTATTTATTGACCGATTGAACCTAACCTATGAAAATAAAGCAATTAACTAGGTAGGTACATTTCTCCGCAAATAGGTTTTTGATGTTAATCAAAAGACGTCCTTTACATGTTTATGTTTTATTATTTTGTTCTCTGGTACTAAATAAAGAAATAAATAAAAGATTTTCCATTAGTAGGTAGGTACACTAGGTACTTACGTGCAATAATGTTTTCCATTTAAAAATTGTCTTCTTAATTTGTAGAGTTACCTAGTAGGTAATTCTAATTTTGAGCTTGGCCAAATTAAAAAAAACATCGTTTATTTCACAATAATAAATATTAATTTTACTCACACAAGTAGGTAGGTACATAACAACTAAACTTACACAATATCTTAGTAGAATTATTTAAATTACATCTAATTACTAAGTATAAAACAGTCATAAGTCATAACTAATGGAAGACATGATTATAGCTCATACGTACTTGATATAATAATGATAGGTATCCTGTAAGGGAGAGGACAGACTAGCTACTTTTAGCGGCAGCGTTCGGCGTTTTTAAGCCCTTTTGCAACTCTCAGGATCGACAGGATGCGACATCTATAGACTGTACTCTCACTCCGTTCAGACTCAAGACGAGATAGATTTAGGTCAGAGCATATTTGCGTCTCGTTTTAGCTCTGCCTTAAGTCTGAGCTAAGCCAGAGCACTCTCTATAGATCTCAGCATAAGTCGCTGTCGAGTGTCCAGACAGCGACTGAGAATCGCAAAAGGCCATAAAAACCCCGTACGCTGCCGCTTAAAGCAGCCAGTGCGCCCTCTCCCTAAGAAATAAAACAACGACTAGTATGTACATTTAAAAAAAATCCATACTTAAGTGCGGAAAAAATATGTCATTTCCCGGTTCAACAGGTAAATTGCTGGTCGATTGCGGGGAAGCTGAATTAATCATTGCTTTAGTCTCAATAGGGATGTTGACAAACCAAGCAACGCTTTATCAAACGTCAAAACGGTGCATATATGCAGCTTATCCAGTAACGCTCCCAAAGCTCACAAATGGAGTCCCACTGTAGCGTAATTACATGGTACTTATTCTACGTTTGGAGCGGAAATTTATTAGAAACTTCTGTTCTGAGCGTTATAATTAAAATCACTACTTTTTCGAGATAAAACATAGGTACACTAAATGATCGTTAAGTATTTATTGGATTCAAGCACACCATGGTACTTCGGCGTCGAAGACGTGTCGCGGGGGGTGCAGAGACGGATGCGAGGGGTGGTGCGGCGGCGGGGAGCCGTGCAGCAGCTCGCACATGAAGCTGATGTACGTGATCGCCAGCCGCAGCGTCTCGATACGCGAGAGACGCTTTTCATATGCGAACGTGGGCACCTGAGGGAAAAACAGAAAAAAACTTTTTTGTTGGGGATATTCATTAAAATAAAACTCATTTTGAAAGCGAACTCACTTGTCAATTATGTCAAACTAGTTTTTGCCCGCGGCGTCGCTCACCTATTTTATCCCCTTAGGGGTTGAATTTTTAAAAATTCTTTCTTAGCGGATGCCCACGTCATAATAGTTATCTGTATGCCAATTTTTTTTTTTTTTATACATTATAGGTACACGCTTGACCATTACCACACCTGATGGAAAGTGATGATGTGGTCTAAGGTGTAACGCGCTTGAAGATGCCTGTTGACTCTTGTTTTAAAGATACCCAAATTGGAAGAGCATTCCAGACCCTAGCCGTGCGAATCAGGAATGAAGACTTAAAGCGCTTGGTGCGCGTATTTCAGCTTGATCCGTCCAGTGGTTTGAGCTGTGCGTTGATAAATTAGTCAATCAGTAAGTCACGCAGACGTCGCGTCGGGCTCGCTTGACGCCGGGTGGCAAGCGAGCCCTCAGCCGACCTAACATCTCTATCAAAGATCTTTGCCTGCTCGTTTACCTTTCGTCGTAACTTGTCAAAGGCCTCGTTGAGGTTGAACATGCGTCGCCGCTCGCGGATGTTGGCGGCGCGGCGCTGCGCCACGGACGCGACGCGGCGCCGCGGCTTCTTGCCGCCCGGCGTCGAGCGAGCCGACGACCGCCCGCATCCCGCGGCCGACCACACTAAAATATTTCTTTTTATTACAAGATAGGCTTCAGCTTGATGACAATCAGTGATGGAAAGTACTGATGAGGCCTAGGTTTGAGCGCGCGAACATGCCTATTCACTCTTGTCTTGAAGGTACTCAAATTATAGGTACGTGGCCGGTAACACAGACGCTGGAAGTGCGTTCCACACCTTAGTGGTTCAATTAATAAAATAATCAAAATTCCGCGAACATCCATCAGACAGGAAGCCGATGGTAACAAGTAGAACAAGACTGACAAAGTTATGGAAGTCCATACAAAAGAACTTTGTCCAGCTGGGGACGTCTATCGATTGAAGAGAAGAGAAGATCCTAGGAAGGTATTTGCCTACTGTATATTACTCATATAAATGTCTCGATCTTCCAAAAGCCATTTGTACTCGGAGTTAAAGGAGGGAAAACGCAAATCTGGTGTCTGGTGGTCAATTTCTGCGGTATAAAGACTTACTGAAGCGCCATCTGATTGCTTGTAATTTGTAACATAACTATAGTGAGAGTTGGGAAGAACTTGTGTTACTTGCATGGCAGGGGCAAAAGTGGCAGGACCCTCTACCTCTAACCTTTGAATATTAGATTGAGAACATCGATGTATTCAGAAAGACTTTTTTTCATCTAGGGAACAGAGACTTTTTTCAGTTGTATACATGACTTTTGATCTAGGTGTGCGATCAACTGTATCGGGCCAGTCGCACTGTGTGCCGCGTAACAGGATTTTTAAAACAATTTGGCTTCGCCAACCATCTTCTTTCACATAATGGGCACAAGCCAAGACCGCCGTTAACGGACACGTTAAGGTAGCTCTCTCATAACATTTACGTACCCAGGTCGGCGGGTGGAAAGGCCAGGATGTCAGGATAGGGCACCGGCGCTGGCGGTCCGTCCCACAGAGGCCCGTACGGTGACACCTCACCACCCTGTGTTGACACTTGCACATTATAGGTAGGTAGAGTCTAAATACGACCTGCTGCAGCTCATTATTCAAGGAAAAATAGCTGGCCGAAGACCATCTGCAGAGTGAGCATGGACAGGGGACATATTATCCACGGAGAAAGGATAAAATGTTTATCCCCTCGCTCAGTTTTATCCACCCGTCGCGCATGGGTAAAACGGTGGAAATAGTATCCACAGTGGATATACTTATAGGAATATATTCGGCAGGAAAGGCATTCCGAACCAGTGGTAGATTCATTGACGATTCAAAAGTGCTTGTAAAAGTTTATTTGAATAAAAAATATTTCTATTCTATTCTATTCTATACAGTATACTTCTCCTTTCCCCTGGTCGTCATACTTTAGCATAGGGAGAAGATAATTTTATCTCTTGTCAGTGGATAAAATCGGGGATAAAATCTTTGTCTCTTGCCCATGTTCACCCTGCGGTCGGAGAAGAATATCATCGCTTAAAAACCTGCGCCAATGGCACGGGAAAAGTGCTCGAACCTTGTTCCGTGCAGTAGCATCCAAGGTGCAGATAACCCCTAATGGGTGCCAACCTCCGATAGGAGACGGCACTACTAGAAGAACATCATCTCTCTCTTCTCTTTCCGTTAAATGAAAAGGTACTTACGTATAATTAATTTATTTAAATTTTTAATCTTTGAAGAATTTTAACCCTCGCGGACGAAATTAGCATCAGCTTTAAAACTTAGGTCTAGGTAAGTACATAGTTTTAAATCTAAGGCTGATGAAATCTATAGACCGCAATCTCACTCAGCTCAGACTCAAGACAGAGTTAAAACGAGGCAGATTGATGTCAGAGCATATTTGTATCTCGTTTTAACTTCTTTCTTAAGTTTGAGGTAAGTCAGAGAACGCTCTATCTCGCTAGATCTCAGCATAAGTCTACATACAGACGAGTTACTCCAAATATGCGGCGTCTCGCTACTGTAGGACATCAGCGGGAAATGAATCTTGAAACCTGGCGTTTACACTTCCAAGGAAAAGCTACACTTCACTTCTCTCACTGTACGTCACTTCACTGAACAAGTGATCACTTCAATCAGCTTTTGTGCTACTTTAGACAGTTGGTGTACTATCAAGCTGCAGTCAAGACTGAGAACGGAAATAAACTAAATCAAAATATTAAATGTTAATCCAAAATATGAATTCGGATTTTATTAATGTTTCGTGTCATACGAAATGCAACTTTATGTTCAAGTAACAGAGTCGAGTCATCATCTTCATAGCAATATCACCCTTCGGCAGGGTTTCGACAGATTTCTCGCCCGTGATTGGTTGAAATAAGGGTGGTTTAGGGGTGAGAGCTGCGATTGGCTGCAGCAGGTGCAATAGGCGGGCAGTATCGACCTTGCATCTCACAAGATATTATATCCTGAAATATGACTGAATCGTTGATAAACATACCACAAAAATCCTAAATTTTAAGATCAAAATAAGTATGAGAAATAATTAATTTTTCTTACACAAACTTTTATAGATTCTTAAAATATCCAGAGGAAACCTTTTCGCTTACCCGAGATAATAAATAGGTACGCAAGTCTGACTTGAAAGTACAAGATATCCCAATCATCGATGTTTCGATGATCCCAATGTTATGCCAATTTAAAAAAAAGCAAACGTATGAAAAAAATAATATAAACGTAAAAATTCTTTTTACAAAGCCGTCTTCAAACGCCATTACAAAGTATATCAATTTTGCCTATAAAATTTTGAAAATTGAAGAGTTACCTCGATTTCTGCAGGATCCCATCATCAGATCCTGACCTGAAAACAATGGGACCACCTGGGAAGGACCACCTCTTCAAACAAAAAAAGAATTTTCCAAATCGGTCCAAGCGTCTTGAAATAATCGGGAACATACATAAAAAATTTTAAAAAACCACGACGAATTAACCTCCTCCTTTTTTGGAAGTTGGTTAAAAATAATATACCTACCTACCGATGATAATATCGGACCAACAGCTTAGTGTTATCAACAATTCAGCCAGCAGAGATATATTCTATTTAACCAACAGCCTATAGCATCCTATAGGTAGTTTTACCTAGACAATGGAACTCGATAGTTTGACTAAAAATATTGTAGGTATACCTAATATTTTACTTTGCTTCAGCTGGCCACAAGATAGATAAGCTACAAATTGTAACATTTTTTTGTTTTGAAAATAGCAACTGCTGAGTTTCTTGCCGGCTCTTCTCAGCAGAAGCAGCATTCCGAACCGGTGGTAGATTCTCGACTTGTCACAAGTTGGCTTACATGAAATAAATAATTTTGAGTTTGAGTATTGCAGCTGGAATAGGTACGCAATATATCGCATTGTCATGAACCATGATAGATATGGACAATCAAACCCTACTTAGTTATGGCACAAAAGAAATTTGACATATTAGCCATATTTGTCACTCATGATGCGAATTAACGGCATATGGAGTAAATCCGATATTAGTTGCACGCTGCACAGGGCAGCCCTAGCGGAGGAAAGAGGGGTTCTAATTTCTACTTAGGCAGAGTAGGTAAGTATTTCTTACTGAAAGAAAACATCGTGATGAAACCTACATGCCTAAAAGTTCTCCATAATGTTCTCATAATTTGTAGGTCCCTGGTGATTGATAAATAATGATAGTCTGATATAAGTGAACTATGTATTTTAATGATATTGATATTATGATCTGATAATAATACTTAAAAACTAGTGATATTGACGCCTCGTAGGGCAACCCGAAGTGCACGGTTCTTTATTTAATTCTGAACGCGAGTAAGAGAGTAAGAATAGGAACAATGAAATTGTGGCATATCTTTTCTTGCAAACCTTTTATTAAGTACTTACTAGGTGATGCTCGTTGCTTTTCGGGGATAAAAAGTAGCCAACTACTTATACCTACCCATGCAAAAAATCATGTCGATCCGTTGCATTGATGCGGCGTGACTGAAGGATAAACTAACAAACCAACAAACAAACACACTTTCGCATTTAATATTAGTAAGGATTTTCTGTAAGAAATAATTTAATCTCGACCGTCTTAAATGTGTGTCAAATTATAAGATTTAGCAAAACATGTCATCGGAATTACACGCTTCAATTACAAATGGGGCTGATATTAAACGAATGTCGCGGGAGGGTGCGATGCACGTGTTGCAGTGAAAGGGGACGCGCAAAATATGTTTTGATATGATAACTAACTGTGTATAATACTATTGTTCTCTAATTGGCTTCAAATACAATGTGGCAGACTTAGGAACAAGTATGAATCGGTCAGAAAATCGCTCGTGTTCTTTTGCCAAATGAAAGCTACCTACTTATTAAAAGCTACCACACTTAAAATTAATAAATACTTAGGTAGTTATAAGCACTTTACTAAGTTTCGTTTTTCTCTCTCTCTTTAGGTCGTACTCGTATGTCATTGGGTAATTTCCGAGGTTTGAGATTCGTTTCCATTGGTAACATAAGGTAAGTTAGGTAGACATGCGCTTTTCTTAAGATTTATTCTGTGATAGGCTCTTTGCAGATCCTAAATAGATACCTACTAGATTAGATAGAGAACGGAATTTTAGCTATGTAGTCAAACATCAAATAATAACCAGGTAATCGAAGGCTTAAAAATTCTCTCCGGGTAGGAAGAAAACGAAAAAGTCAAATTTTAGTCAAGTTAACTTGACTCATATTTATTATCCACTTCCCTCCAAATAAACGAAAAGCTTATGTGAGAATGGGGTATGACAGTAGTGCAACGGATGGGGATCGAACCTGCGACCTACCTAAGTCATAGAGAAAATTTTATCTCTGCCTAAGTTCTAGAATACAAAACAAGTATGCTCAGAAGTATTAAATAATATCTTTTGTCCAAATGCAGACGTTGATGCAACGCACATGCATCAAATTGTCTATGGCTTCACGAGCGATTTTCCGCTTTAGCGACGCCAATGCGATAATATAATTTTAATTAAACGGAACCGGAGCTGATGCGTATGATGCGCTTCGAAAAATCACCCCATTTTGAGTTCTGATAGGGTGACTAACAGAATTGTGTAAGATCTGCCTCGTTGGTCTAGCGGTTAGCAAGTTCGACTGCAGATGACGAGGTCTCGGGTTCGATTCCCGGATCGGGACATAAAAAAATGTATTGGGTTATTCTGTCTAGAAATTCTCAGTAGGTACCTATTAGCCCGGAGTTAGGAAGTTGGCGGTGAGTCACCCCCGTGCCTCGGAGAGCACGTAAAGCTGTCAGTCCTGCGCCTTATCTCTTTGTGTTGTGTCTGATTTCCTTCCCATCGGATTATGAGAGTGAGGGAATAGAGAGTACACCTGTGTTTGCACACACACTTGTGCACTATATCTCCCACACAGATGGCTAATCTCTGTGGAGATTGGCCGCTGTGGCCGGATTCGGTCGTTCGGGAGTACATTACTATTAAGTATTATAGGATCTACCAAACCATAACAAGTACCTATAGCAATGATGCCCATCGAAGTAAGAGATTCTACTTTTTAACCGACTTCCAAAAAGGAGGAGGTTATCAATTCGGCCGGTATCTTTTTTTAATCTACGTGTATTGAAACTCCGAAATAACCCTGAAGGAGGTGAATGTGCTCATGAAACTGAACAACTTTCCCCAAGGAACATAGGTCGAAATGTGAAAAAAAATGTGGACCTCCCATATAAAATTGACGATCAGCTAATTGGAGGTAAAAAATTTTTTTTCATATTTCGATCTGTTCCTTGGGGAAAGTTGTTCAGTTTCATGAGCACATTCACCTCCTTGAGTATTATTTCGGAGTTTCAATACACGCTGTATAAGCAGGTAGGTAGATAATCCCTACCTACTTAGTAAGTATATTTGCTGCAAGTTGCCGAGGAGCTGGGTATCCCGCAGACTACCTACTTGATGCTGCAGCATCAGCTCGAGGTTGAAAAATAATCCGAAGTAACAGTTCACCTTTCAGTCAATCGCACCTGTGAAAGTTTGTAAGATCCTTTGATGAAATAGGAAATGAGCTGATGAAAACTGGCTTAAACTTGCAGAAATTGACTATTTAAAAAAAAAAAAGAATATTAGCAACCTGAAGTTGACTACTATCCTCCTATCCCCTCCAAATAAGCGGAAAGCTCGCGTTAGGAGTGGGTACGACAATAGTGCAACGGGTCGGATTCGAACCTGCGACCTTACAGGTTTCAGTCCGCACCTTAAACCGTTGGGCTATTGAGGCACTTCTTGAGATTGTTAAGACGTCGCAATTAATAACCAGCACAGCGTTCCAGAATTGACTTCTTGTAAAACAATCTAGGAGACATATTGCTAGAGACAAGCTAGAGGTAATATTTAGTTAGTTATTAAAATTAAAATAAAACAAATCACATATTCAATTTGTATTTATTTCGAATCCCAATATCTTAACACAAACACAAAATATATTTACACGAAGTTACAAAATAATATCAACGGGAAGACAATTTCATTCACCCTGAACACACACACTAAAGTCGATCAATGTAGACCAGTATAAGTGTTAGTATAAGATTTAATTCGATTTTATTCGCATACGATGACATTAGCGTCAAAGTAAAATAAACCTTAACAGCATTGATTTAAAGTCACGAATTCAGTATAACCAAGTATAGTTTGGAGCGTATACGCAAAACTATAAGAATATATCTACGAAATTGAGCTCTAATTCAATGTAGTTATGGTTAATTTTACTTTGTCGCTAAAGTCATCGAATACGGATACGACCAATCGAGTTATATCTTATACTAACCTTACAGCAATAAAAATTACAGCAAGCACATTCTATACTTACAAGTGAGATTTACAGAAAGCTGTAATTTATACAACATTTAAGGACCACTTCACAGCAATAATTTTTTATTTTATTTTAACACACCGTAACGGTCACGATCATTAAGGTCTAAAAGAAAATTATGAATTTAATTGAAATAAAAGAATTTAGTATAACAACTCTACAAAAATAGGCATATATTATTTTGTGTGTGCCCGCGACTTTTTCCACACAGATTAAGGTTTTTAACTCCCGCAGGAACTAATTTTTCGGGATAAAATGTAGCCTACGTGTTAATCCAAGCTATGAGCTTTCTCCATTCCAAATTTCAGCCAAATACACACACACACACGCGCACGCGCGCGCAGACAAATTTTCGCCTTTATAATATTAGTGTGATGTTGTAGAAGTGTGACCTTGAGTCGGAATCTCGCCATATAATGTCTATTTGATTGGTGCGGGCGCCTTGAAGGCGGGCTTCGGCCGGTGCCTGTGTCATGAGCCCTCCTTGAGCTTCCCGTTCTCGTTGACCTTGGTGATGCGCTCCATCACCTCGTGGTTGTACGTAGAGTGTAACATCAAGCCTAGGACACCCGCCCTGTGCAGACAAACGTGCGAATTATTACTAAATATCAACCAAAAAAAAATAAAAAAATATACGGAATTTACGTCGCCGATCTTCCGTCACGGATCTATATTGAGAAGAGATAGGCTGTTAACGGAATAGGGAAGAGATAGGTAACCGAATAGGGAAGAGATAGGTAACCGAATAGGGAAGAGAGGTAACCAAATAGGGAAGAGATAGTTAACCGAATAGGGGAGACATAGGTAACCAACTAGGAAAGAGACAGGTAACCGAATAGGGAAGAGACAGGTAACCGAATAGGGAAGAGAGGTAACCAAATAGGGAAGAGATAATTAACCGAATAGGGGAGACATAGGTAACCGACTAGGAAAGAGATAGGTAACCGAATAGGGAAGAGATAGGTAACCGAATAGGGAAGAGATAGGTAACCGAATAGGGAAGAGAGGTAACCAAATAGGGAAGAGATAGTTAACCGAATAGGGGAGACATAGGTAACCGACTAGGAAAGAGATAGGTAACCGAATAGGGAAGAGATAGGTAACCGAATAGAGAAGAGATAGGTAACTGAATAGGGAAGAAATAAGTAACCGAACTGGGAATGGAATAGGAATCGAATTGGGAAGATAGGTAACTGAATAGGAAACCGATTGGTAAATGAATAGGGAACCAAATAGGGAAGAGACAGGTAACCAAATAGGGAACCGATATGTAATCAAATAGGACCCGATAGGAAGATTCCGGATATTTGGGCGCGACAGAACTCCCCCGTCGGCTCGAACACGTCGCGGAATACGGACACCCGCGCACGTCGTTCACTCTGTACACTGTACCTGGACGCCATGGCGAGCCTGATGTTCCGCTCCTGCTCCACCAGCTCGTCCAGCCGCAGCCACTGCCGCACGCGCTCCATGTCGATCTCGGCGCGGCGCAGCTTCTCCCACTGGTAGTGCTTGAGGCAGGACTTCTTGGGCGCGCGACAGAACTCCCCCGTCGGCTCGAACACGTTGCGCACCAGCGGACACCCGCACACGTCCGTGTCGCTCACTTTGGGGTCTTTGAAGTGTTCCGGACACATCACCTAACAATAAATAATCTTTCAAATTACGAAAATCGAACTTTCGACAGACACTTGTTGTCCCTGTTAAGAGACAACAACTTGTCAAGAGACTTTTAAAATTATACATATTTTTAACTATACCATTTTGTCTTGACAATTATTTTCAATACTTTTTAAAGCTTCTTTTTTTTAACCAATTGACGTCCACTGCTGGACTGCATGGACTTCCACAGATCCTTCCACAGGTCTTATGCCGCCTGCGAATCTAGCGACTCCCTACAACTTGTCTGATGTCGTCGGTCCAACTAATGGGAAGAGAAAGTCTGTCAACACTGCGTCGAAAGTTTACCAACTAGAAAACACATGTAAGCAATTACAAGACAAAAAAATATATATTAGAAGTAGACATAGGTGAAGCTTATCTCTTAAAAAAAAAAAAAAATTTCTTCCAGCTCCCCTGGAAAGTGAGTAAGGTGAAATTATAGAGTGGTATAGGTCAAAGATGTACCCGCAGCCTCTTGCAGTAAGTCGCGTTGATGGGGTTGTAGTAGTCGCAGAACATGCTCTGGCCGTCGATGCGCGTGCGGTGGCGGCTGCCGAAGGACGCCTGCGCCTCGTACTTGATGAAGCACTTCTCCATGTGCTTGACGGCCGTGCGCGAGTGGATCTCGTGCCCGCACGTGATGCAGTACATGGACGTCTCGTCGTCTGCTTCCTGTGAAAGAAAACCTCGTATTATAGGATCTTCAAGATTTTTAAGCTATTGCATAGCTTCTATCGCGGGCCTTGAGCGTGGAGACCGAATCCAGAAATTCCGTAACGAAAATAACCTGACACGGGACTCCTCTCACCGCTAGATGGCGTTGATAAAAAATGCTATGCAATAGCTTTACCGCGGCAGTCCCCGAGTGCCACACGTCTTTTTTTTTTTGTGTAAAGAAAACTTGTAACGAGACCCATAGCCTTTGGGACGGTTTAAAAGAAATTATAGCACAGCTGTTGACAAATAACAGAACCATAGTGACCCTAGTTTATTTTTTACAATTTTTATCAATAGTAAGATTTGGACATGAAGGCACATAAAATTATAGTTCTTTCGTGCCACGCAAATGCAAGTACAGCACTTGCAGGGCAATTTTCCTTGAGAAATCCCAACCTCTCGCTTACTAATCTTAATGAAAAAATTTAATCACATTTCCCTAATGTCGCACAAAGATGAAAATGTGACATGGTTCACTATTTCTAATGAGTAAATCAATACATCTTTTGGCCAAGAAAACAAATTTCGTCAATAAAACAAGAAATAAATCTTCACTAAAGAAAAACAAAAAGTACAAAAATAAAATGTTTTCCTAAACATTCTTGACAGCATTTATAACTTCTGACAGAGAAGTTACAATTACATTCGAAAACTTCTGAAATATATGGCTCATGGGTAAACTCCCTTTATAATATCATCAACTATCATGAAACAAATAACTCAGTTCATCTTTCGAAGCACATAATTTACCTTTTCATCACTTTGCACTATAGTGACATGTTTCGCTCTAGCCAGCAAGTTGTCTAGCTCCACATGTTGCTTGTCCAAAGCCCGTAAAGCTGCCTGTGCACGAGCCAGGCCACTGCGAACCACTTCCAAAGCTTTACGGTTGTGTTGTTCGGCCACACAACTCGATAGGGTCCACTCTTGTATCCTCTGAGGTAAAACCTGAGAATGAGAAAAAAAAAAAAGTTTTTTAGCCAAGACAAGCTGATGATAACATTGATCCTATTTTTATTTTATTTTTCTCAGGTCTTGTCGGATTTCTGACTTACAGGAATATGAGAGTGAGGGAATATATAGTGCACCTGTGTTTGCACACTTGTACACTATAATATATCACAGAGAGCTAATCTTTGAGGTTAGCTGCTGTGACAGAATTCGGTTGGGAGGATATTATTATACCTACCTATACTACATTGTAGTATGTTTAAAATTTAATATAAATATAAAAAAAAAATTTCTATAAATAGAAATATTTTTTCTATTCAAATAAACTTTTACAAGCACTTTTGAACTGTCAATAAATCTACCACTGGTTCGGAATGCCTTTCCTGCCGAGAAGAGCCAGCAAGAAACTAGGTGGTTGCTCTTTTCAAAAAAAATTAAAATTTTTACAATCGTTAATAAAACTATGCTATGTATAGAGTGTTTCCACGATGAAGTTTCCAACTAAATACAATCCAATGCATGTTAAGACGAGTAGACAGAAAGTAGACCCATTCCCGTTAGTGGCACCTGTTGACGAGCATGATGCATGTTCCAGCCATTGCTTCGCTCAACCATATTTGTTTTATCTTACAAAGTTACGGGCGCTTTACTTGTGGTTACATCGTGTAAATGCACATTGCGTAAGTGTGGGTGTCTGTCAGGAGCCTAGGTGGGAGCGGTCAGGCGCAAGCAAGCTCTTGTTCACACTTTTACAGTTACGACACACACAACCATGAGCCAGGCGCCGTCGTGAATTGCAAGAACTATACCAATATGTTGTTTTTTTTTTAATCTGGGGTTCATTATTCAACATACCACAAGTAACCATGAACACCTTACTTGATAAATCCTAGCAGTGGCCAGTCGCATCCCGCATTGCGCAGAGCAGTACTTGGAGCCGTACTGCGCCGCGCGGACGCACTGCGGCCCGTAACACTGCCGCGGCTCCACCGTCTGCAAATGAGATATGGACTCCTCTGGTTCGTACACCTCGCGCTCGTGGTGCTTCTTCTTTATACGGTTGCTACTGTGAAAAGAAAAAAACCCGGTCAACTGCGAGGCGACTCACATAGGAAGGGTTCCATACCAAAAAAACGTCGAAAAAAACAAGTTTCTAGTAGGGGAGCCCTCTTTAATTTATCTTAATTTTTTGTTATAGCGGCAACAGAAATACATTTTCTCTGAAAATTTCAACTGTCTACCTATGTTTATGGATCATGAAATACAGCCCTCTGATTGACAGATGGATGGACAGCGGAGGCTCAGTAATAGGGTCCCGTTAGCCATCCTTCAGGTATGGAACCCTAAAAATGAGCTGAAATTAGTTACCTTGATAACCTAGATGCCTTTTTGCTCTTGATACACAATCTCTGACGACATCTTTGCTTCAGCTTATTGTTGCCACCATACTTGAACATATCCTCACATGCATCGCAGCTGTAGTAAACAAATATTATGTTTTATTTAGTTATTCTCTAAAGTTAAGTTTTAAAGTTTATGATGTCATAAACTTTAAAACTTAACTTAAATATAGAAAGGATGTGTACAAGGACATCTTATTGCTATAAAATGTGAATTTCTTCCAGATCATGCTTATGATAACAGCTGTCTAAACTCCAGCAATAAAATAAAATCACAAATTGAAAATGAGGATTTAGTGTCTGAAAATATGTTTTTTACGATTGTGGCTAGGCCAAAACAAAGGATGACATTTCAATCAGTTCATTGTTCAGGTTTGGGCGACTTATATGAACAAAATCAATATGATGGATGTTACATCCAATTTTCTAGTCAGGTTTTTTTAAAAAAAAAAATAACTTGTATTCTCCTCCAAATAAGCGAAAAGCTTGTGCTAGGAGAGGGTACAACAATAGTACAATGAGTAGGGCTTGAACCTGCAACCTTTCTATTTTCAGTCCGCTCCTTTTACCGTTGCGCTATTGAGGCTAAGGTTTACAAACTTTTTTGCTTGTTATCAAGCTAATTGGATGAATGGACGAACTTACTGTCCACAGTCATGGATCTGCAGGCATCCAGGGCAGTCCCCACAGCCATCCTTAGCGGGTCTCTTTGATGATTTATTCTCAGAATGATCTTTCTCCTTACGTTTTTTCTTTCTATCATCTCTGCCTATAAATAAAGTACTAAAATTAGCGTATATTTTTTGACTAAGCATCTTAGAGCCAATTTCACCATTTACTAAGATATAACCCAAGGCCAAATGAAGGCCAAATCTCTTTACAATTTTACCACTTTTTGCTATGGTGCAACTGTCACTAAAAGGAATAATAATACAAATTATACTAAATATAATAGAATCAATTCAATTTCAATTTACTGGATGTACCTGAGTCCCCATCATTTTCTCTCTTCTGTGGTCTAAACCTTGTTTTGAGGCTAGGATCCTCTTCTCTACAGCGGTCGCAGAAGTAGTTCTTAATATATTTGGCCTCTCTTTCCGATATATTTATACAATCTCCATGGTACCATTCTTCACAGGAATCACAAGCTCTACAAATAATATTAAAATTTTACCTTGAAATAAAATTTGTATTGTTTCCTATGACATGCGAAGTCCAGAAACAAATAAGAAAGTAAATCTGTAACTCTGAAAGTAACTCTCAAAGTATCTCTTAGTAAATGAATACCTCCTTTTTACTGGGGAATAGGTAGTTTACCCTCCAACCCTATTCACTTGGGGGAGTCAAGGCAGCAATATCCAAAACTCATATACAGTGCATTTGAATCATTGAATCATAAAAATCGTTTTGTCATTAAGGCTGAAAAGCCTTACTGAGAAACCACGAGCATCTGTAAACATCCCTCATACACTACAAATTAGTGGCAGCTCCGACATCAATCAAGAAAGTTACTTACATCATAAACCGTGAGCTATCGGATGAGCGGCAAATACAGTAAGCCTGCCCAGCTTGATTCAATAACGATGTGATCTTCGACTGCCGCTCGGGCAGGTCAAACTGCTTAGCAATATCTGCTTTCTAGAACACGACATCCAAGTTAAAAAATTGACATCATAAAAATAAAAACTCTTTGTATTTTACTTACGCTCTGTTTAGATTTTTTATCTCCCATTTTGTAAGACATCGTTTTACAGGTCAATAATTGGAAATGCGGCTTCTTTATATGATGAGGCAAGTACTTAATTTAAAAATGCCTAAATTAGTATCAAAAAACATTAAATTGGAAAAGTAAACCATAAAACAATTTTTTTGACCACAAACAAATAAATTAGCCAAGAGAAAACGGAGTGTATTATATACTCTTGGGCCAAGAACAAGGAGTATAACCAAGAGAATGTTTCTCTGTCTACGGCGTAGACAGAGAAGGCAATAGACCAAGGTACTGTGTAACCGCGACTGAAATAGAGATAACATGACGTAACGATGACGTCACATGACAAGTTCGAGTTTAATGTTGCCACAATAACTGCACTCCCCTAGTACCCCAAATTAGATGGAAAATTCTTCCCAGGATTTTTAAATAAAACGACAAAACAGATGCTGAACTGTTTTATTTTTTAAATAACATACCTACACATATAAGGTTGTCTGGGAGAGACATACCTATTAGGGTAAGCTTCTATTTTTTACATATATCTTAATATTGTGTGCAATAAAGAATTTATTATTCTTTATTGCACACAATATTAACTTCAACCACCACTTAAAAGTATAAAATAATTTTAGTTTGTACACGTAAGTCGGTTTTTTAAAAATATTTTTTTTTATACTAAAGTTTTTTAATGTACTTTCATAGGACCAATTCACTAGATAATTATTTGCTCCTTAAAAAAAATATTGAAATGCCGAATAGAAATTTAGCATATGTGAGTCACTTTGAAAAAAGATGTATGTAACACAAAGGAAAATTTTTTTTCGTTACTAGTAAGAATGTTACACAAAATAATTTGTAATGAACAGTTAAAATTTTCCTTCGATCGAGTAATGCTATTGAATTAAAAGCAACAAAAATTGTATATTTAGTCATCAAAATCATCATTAATGAAATTAACAGTATATTCCTTTTTTCAGGCAGTCGTATAAAACTGCAACTCTTCATAGTTTAAGTTAATAATTATTTAAAAAAAACATTAAAAGTCTGCCTCTAGCTATTTAAAAATGGCTTTAAAAATTAAGAACTTTGTAAATAAAATAATTCTTAAGATCGCCAACAGTTCTCGACTGGTTGTTGGACATTCGAACGAAACTTCAGGATGATTCAGAACAGTAACCGACACTATCTAACTGAATACACTTTAATCATCGCCGACATATATTATATTCTAGTATCCATCATCTTTCTTTTCTTTTCTCATAATATTCATTTCTTCCATCACGACTTTATTTTGTTTCAACAAAAATTAAAAAAAAAATTGAAAAAGTAGCCAAAGTAACCCGCCGTTACGGTATGTCAGAGGACATTACTAAAAAAAACCTATCTCCGTGCCAAATTTCAGCCATATCGGTTTAGTGTGGCGTATTGAGTAACAAACATCCATATGTTTGTTACTCAATCACGCCACACTAAACCGATATGGCTGAAATTTGGATGTATGTATGGATGGCCCTACATACATTCAAACTTTCACATTTATAATATAAGTAGGATAGGGAAAATCGGGACATTGTATAGGTACCTAAAGCTGGCAACACACATAGATACTAAATTTTCTTATTAACTGTCAGTTTGTTGGGCACAAAAGTGTGTCGACCTTGAAAAAAACTGGTTACACGATGAGGGACAAAAAATTGGGTAGCTGCGTCTCTGTTTATCACATTAATAACTTTATCTCTGCTCTCTTTTTAGTGTGAGTGAGAAAGAAATCGTCACTGACTCTATGTCTTCTCTCTCTACGGTCTACGGTGATTGATTTGCTGTCTGACCAAGAGAATATAATCCACCCTATCTATATTTACTCTTTGATATAATCACTACGATTCTGCCCAGTATTAGTGTTCTGTGATTCTTGTGGTGACTGGTGATTCTGCCTGATTTGGTTACCATAGCAACATCTTGTTTATTTGTGATTTTTGCTTACGTTATAAATATTAAATACGTATTTTACAATTTAATTGGCAATAATGGATAATGAAGACACACCTCAAATAATAACCCATATAGAACACAATCTGAATCACTGTTTATTTGATTGCAAATGGGTCCCGTGTTCCGCAAAGTTTGTTGTAATTGGTTCGTTGCCGAAAGGGACCGGCACACTAGAAATATTTGAAATTACTTCTGGAGAACTTCAGAAAGTGAAGGAAATCGAGAGACCTGTTTCGTTTAAATGTGGAACTTTCGGTGCAAGCAGTGATGTGGAAAGGCGTCTCGCTACAGGCGACTTTAAGGGTGCCCTAGAAATTTGGTAGGTCTTTATCATTTTTTATATTTTCTGCAGATTTATCAAGTGGGAGTTTCTTTCTAAACCGCTTTCACCACAGTCTTGTTATTATTAAATTAACTAGAATATATTATTATTATAATACCTACCTTCCTGTAGGAAGATGGATAGGTTTTGATTGGACTATTAGTTTTTAATTACTAGTATTTAATTAGCTATAAAAACAAAATGAATATAATTTGCTGACCAATTATTATATATCGCTGTCCAATCAAATCAAATGTCTATATTTGCTTTGCACGTTGCATGTTGTAACATGTTTTGTGTTCGCAAATATAGATATTTGACAAAACAAGCTGTACCATGGCTGTACCTTATGAAAATCTTAATATTCTGTTAACTGTTAAATAAATAGCCAGATTTGTTTAATATTATTATAATTATTATGGTTGTTCTGTTTTTCTTTCAGGGATTTAGAGAAAAGTTGTCAGGTGTATATTACCAAAGAGCACACAGATATCATTAATTCAATTGATGGTATGGGTGGGAATATTGTTAATTGTGGAGCCCCAGAAATTGTCACTGGGAGTAGAGATGGTGAGGATGATAATAAGTTATAATATTAACATAAAATTCTTTTATAACTTCAAATGCCACTACAAAGTATATCAAGTGTGCCTAAAAAATTTGAAGACTTCCCTCACTTTCTCCAGAATCCCATCATCAGATTCCGACCTGATGACCATGTAACCACCTGGGTAGTATACCCTTACAAACAAAAGAAGAATTTTCCAAATTGGTCCAGGTGTCTTGGAGTAATCGGGGAACATACATAAAATATTCAGACAAATTTAAGTACCTCCTCCTTTTTTGAAGTCAGTCAAAAATATTATTTTGTTTAAATTGAACATAGTCTAAGATGGACGCAGGCTAACTTAGAAGGGGTATGGCAGTTTAAATAAACCCAAACCCTAAACCAAACCCTAAACCCTTAGGCCACCTCACTGGCCCAATGCGAATTGGCAGACTAATACTTATTTGGAGGGGGGTTTTTCTTATTAGATGACAAGATAGTCTTTGACTGCAACCTCACCTGAGGGTAACTCAACTTGGAAGGGGTATGGTAGTGTACATTCAACCCATAGCCCTAATCTGTTTCTACACACCATCACGCCAGAATGCTAAATCGTTTAGTCGCCCGTCTTTAACGGTAGGGTGGTAACTAGCCACGGCCAAAGCCTCCCACCAGGCAAAGGTAAAGGAGAAATTAGTCTGTCTTCATATGGGTAATAGGTATTCTGTAAAAAATAAATTACAGGTACAGTCAAAGTGTGGGACCCGCGTCAAAGAGGCAAACCTGTGGCCAACATGCAACCGGCGCAAGGCGAGATAAGACGCGACTGCTGGGCGGTGGCCTTCGGTAACTCATTCAATGATGCGGAGAGAATCGTCGTGGCTGGCTATGATAATGGAGATCTGAAGATGTTTGACTTGCGCACTATGTCGCTTAGATGGGAGTGTAATTTGAAAAATGGGGTAGGCATTCTTATTTCTTTTTACTTATTTTTAAGCTATTGCATAGCTTCTATCGCGGGCCAGCGTGGAGACCGAATCCAGAAATTCCGTAACGAAAATAACCTGACACGGGACTCCTCTACGGTGAGCCGCTAGATGGCGCATTTTTTATCAACGCCATCGGCTCACCGCTAGATGGCGTTGATAAATGTAAGCAATAGCTTTACCGCGGTAGTCCCCGAGTACCACACGTCTTTTTTTTATTTCTTTCTAATTATTAACCGACTTCCAAAAAAGGAGGAGGTTCTGAATTCGTCAGAATCTTTTTTTTTATCTAGGTATGTTCCCCGATTACTCGAAGACGCCTGGACTGATTTGGAAAATTCTTTTTTTGTTTGAAAGGGTATACTTCTCAGGTAATCCCATTGTCATCAGGTCAGGATCTGATGATAGAATCCTGGAGAAATCGAGGGAACTCTTCAAAATTTATAGGCAAAATTGATATACACAATTGTGGCATCACTTCAAGGGCCTATTGCCTTCTATGTTTTAGGTATGCTTCGCTGAATTCGACCGTAAAGATATACCAATGAATAAATTAGTAGCTACAACACTAGAAGGCAAATTCCATGTGTTTGATGTCAGAACACAAAATCCTTCGAAGGGATTTGCACAGGTAACTTCAAGTTTATTACCTAGTTATTCTACATTTTGGTTCATGTACTTAAGCGTCTTGGCCGATCCGCTCTTGCTATTTGGCTTAAATACATTTTTATATGACTGCCTGGAAAAACGAGTATATTGTTTTCAGAGTTCATGTATAATAATATGTATGTATGTGTGTATGTGTGTGAGTTCCTATATTTCACCATAAGTTCTATACGCCTGACCGATTTTGATGAATGAGATATCATTAGAATCCTTAGCTTATTCCAGGTGACATAGGCTAGTAAAATTTTAATAGCCATGGTTATGGTGACCATGGTTACCATGGGGTGACCATGGTTACCATGGGGTAACCATGGTCACCATTAGACTAAAGTTGAAAAAAATAATTCAAAAATAAGATTAAGTACTTATTATATAATCATCATCTAGAAAATAATGAGTACATTCCAAAAATATACAACACCATTATTCAATATCTAGTGATTCACCAAAAAATACCATTTAAAAATTTGAATAAGATTCCAAAGGGCTGTGGTATTTTACTTTTTAATTCGTTTTTGGCTGGGCAGTCGGGTTTTTTAATTTTTTAAATTATAACTTGATGCAGCAAGATCACTATAAATTCAGCCAATTAGGTATGAAGCCTGAAGGTGCAGCTTTTGCCCAATCAACCAGCATTCAAGAGGCGATGACTACCTATATTTTTTATTGATCATAATTATGCATACCTACTTACCAGTTACAGTCATTATTGTGTGATCAATCAATTTGTTTCAGGTCTTAGATAATTCTTCAAAGAGCGGCACCATATGGGTGGCGCGTCATCTGCCGCAAAATAGGGATGTATTTATCACATGCGCCGGTAACGGCCATGTTTCTCTATGGAAATAGTAAGTTATAGCTCTGCGTGTCAATTCTCTAAAAATGATTTCATCAGTGTGACAATCGCAATGACCTCTGATTGGCTGGATTTATGGCTTTCTTGCTGCATCAATGCATTTTTACTAATAGCGGGAGGGTACCAGCCAATCAGAAGCCATTGCGATCGTTACACTGCTGCAATTTTTTTTAGAAAATCGACACTTGATGCCCGCGAATTTTTCTGCATGACGTAACTGTTTTTACGGATTTTTTATTTTTCCTAATTCTACTCGTTTGAACTACATAGGTCAATGTAGTTATAATTTCCTATATTACTTTATTGATAAAGTGCTGATGAGTTTCTTGCCGGCTCTTCTCAGTAGAATCTGCTTTCTAGACCGGTGGAAGAGTCGTGACTCATTTATTTATTTCAATTTTTCATGTACACATAAGAATTTACAAGACAACATATATTAGAAGTAGACATAGGTGAAGCTTATCTCTTAAAAAAAAACTTCCAGCTTCCCTTGAAAGTGATTACTCACTTCACTTACAAAAAACCATTTTTTTATTTTTTTCCCAAAGTTGCTGAAATTGCATATTTCTCAGGAATTGCCCTAATATAATAAGTCCTAAAGTCTGATTTTTAATTGCGTGGAATTCTGACGTATCTTAATGTTACCAGAGATTAAAAAATCCCACAAACAAGAAAATAAATTGAAACTTGTACAAATAAAAATCAATTGCCACACATAGATATTTATGACAAACGCCTGTCAGATAGTTTGGGGTAAAATCGAACTACAGGTGGTAACACTGTTTTTCATACAAATAACTTGCTCTATTTATAAAATGACAACTGTCAGAATTCCACCGAATTAAAAATCAGACTATAGGTGTATTGACCGAGTCCTGTTTATTTCAGCGAATATCCGGAGCAGAGGTTCCACGTGGACGCGCAGGGCGTGGCGACGGGCGTGGCGGGGCGGCTGCGGCGGCTGCAGCGCATGGCGGTCAGCTCGCAGCCCGTCAACGCGCTGGAGTGGAACCGCGACCACCTGGGCCTGGCCGTCGCCACCGCCTACGACCAGTACGTGCGCGTGCTCATCACCACTAAGCTCAACTTGCAGTGAAAACCAAGGATAACTGTTATGTGATAAA
This sequence comes from Hipparchia sbordonii, assembly GCA_038048805.1. NCBI lineage: Eukaryota > Metazoa > Arthropoda > Insecta > Lepidoptera > Nymphalidae > Hipparchia > Hipparchia sbordonii. Next base: position 3,782,918 of record CM076111.1, on the reverse strand, counting down.
AGTTGGTACCTACCCTCACCCGTTATATTGTCGTGCAGCTCTTAACTCAAGTGTTAAGCTTGTTTTATGAAAAAAAAATATTAACTAACACAGTTCGTGCTAACTTGAATTAACCAAACGATCTTATAGATATTTTAGATTTATAGAGATTTGGTACTAGTACTTGCGCGCGACTTCATCCGCGAGGTGTTAGGTTCTTATATATCCCACAGGCACCCTCTGTTTCACGGGATAAAAGTTGAGGACTTTGAGAGTGACATACACTCTTATAAGTCCTCAACTATGCCCATGGAAAACACGTCGACGTGATTGAAGGACGAACCAACAAACAAATACATTCGCATTTTTAGGATAATTTGGGCGACATTATACCGAATTTTGTCTTACGGTTTAGTAAGTTAGTTATTCTTGATCTTGAGTTATTGTGAGTCAATGAATATTGTATACCTAAATAATCACAACCGTTTTCATTAAGTTCACTGTACCTACTTAGCACTAGTAAAAACTTTAGAGCGGTCGAAAGACCAAGAAGTAAATTAAATAAAACAACCCATTAATTTTCTAACTCAAAAGAGCATTTTTATTAACCTAGCACTTATTATAAATAAAATTAAGGCTAGCATTCAGTTCTTATTTAGACTAACGTTAGAACATTTGATTTGTACGCTCACCCAAACTAAGTTCGTCCAAATGATTCGATCCGATTGTGAATTCATGCTTCATGGTGAATTTAGTTTGGACTGAGCTTAGGATCATCGACTAAACGTCGCTACTCTCTTACTACGTTTTTCAAGGCTGTATTGCATCGAATCTCAAAAAAAAAAACATGGGGACTGCTCACATAAGTGAAAACAAGTCATACTCATAGCTACATATGGACGCAGATATGCAATAATGAGTCAACCCACACAACTTATCAATTGAAAAGTAAACTTTATTCTTTTATGCTTTGTCCAAGCCTTTATTTTCTTTTTGGCAGATCACGCCTATAAATTACCGTTTTTTTGTTTTCGGAATAATGTACTAAAACAATGTCGTACTTTATTGACGTTTAGTGAAGTGCCCTGTGCATAACAAACAACCACAGACTAAAACACAGTTCTTGAAAGACGATTAATCATTCACAATTATGATAAAAATAATTTGACTTCGTGTAAGTATTGTTTCTGTAAATTTAATAAAAAAAAGGAAATAAAAATAGTAACTATGACTCCAATATTGAATATTTGCAAGGAATTAAGTTGAAATCTTGGAATTTAAGTTCTAACCAAGGGTAAAGAAATTTTTCTTTTCATTTTTTTTTTTTGACGGCTGCCTTAAAATGTAACTATGCACGCGTTAGTGAAGTGAGTTAACTTCAAAACGCGTGGTTAATAACGTCTAAACCAAGTTTAAATCAAGAGTTATGAGCAAATATACTTGGAAAATCACATACCTACCTACCTATTTATTTAACAAACTAGCTACGTAATTGGGTATACAAATGAAACAAGTAAAATTATTAAATACTAGCGGCTCGTCCTGGCTTCGCACGGCTGGACATTTATTTTTTAAACATTTTGGCATAAACGTACAGTAAATGCAGGGCAAGTGACATCAACGCGTAATTTTTAAAAACATTTCACTGAGCAATTTTATTAAACTCGTAATATGTTTCGAATGGAATGTCCGATTTTAATAAACTAAAAAGTAATTTACAGGTATTTAAACTGCCTTGCTTGAGAAATCATTTATTTAGGTAAGGATTAAGGCAAAGGTATAAATAACTTGATCTGATTTATAACTATACAATTTAAATTAATATCGGAGTTATCAGAAAATGAATATTTCCGCGTGATAAAATAATAAAATGGTGCCAGCCGGTGCGGCGGGGCACGGTGGCAGGTATCGGCGCGGAAGATTCCTGTGGTTCCTGTGGTGATCTTATTAACAATCGTTTCCTATAAGAAGCTCTGTGCGATCGCAGCCCCGTAAAAACAAATATTTAATATTTCAACCCAGACGAAGTCGGGGCAGGTCGCTAGTTAAACATGTTTTGAAAGAAAACCTTAATTATTATTATTATCGATAAAGAACCCAAATCAACTTATTATTTTTTTCTGTTTGTCTGTTACCGCAAACATAATATGTCAAATTAATTTATCTAAGTGATTAAAAATATATAATAAAATATAAGTACGTTAAATCAAAATTAAAAAATATTTCATTAAATCGATTGAAAGTTCTTCTTAAATAAAATCGATTATTACTTCAAATCGAATCGGTAACGTGTGAAGGCGTCACTAAAGTCAAAATTTCTTGATCTGCCAAAAAGAAAATAAAGAATTGGACAATCTATACATTATGTATGTATTTAATTTGACAAAGGTTTGCGGGTTGAATCGTTATTGCGCTGCGTCCAAATATACTGTGACATGTCGATGACGTGAACCCCCTACCAAAAATCCCTTAACGCGCCTAAAGATTTCACTTCAAAAAAACCTTAAAGGCATTAAAGCTGGAGCTAAGGAAATAGAGCAATTTAAAGTGCTGTCGGTTGTATCTTTTTCATACAAAAATTATGATTCGCATCGGCATGAATCGCACTTTCCACACCATCGTTTTAGCGTTTTTGATCACAGCATAAACCAAAGAATTAGGTATACTTTATTTATTTTTTAATTTGATGACTTGACTGCGATCTCACCTGATGATAAGTGACGATGCAGTCTAAGATGGTGGCGGGCTAACTTGAATTTGATATGGCAGTTTACTCATATCGGATTCTACATGCCATCGTGCCAGAACGCTTAATCGCTTGGCGGCACGTCTGAAGGTAGGGTGGTAACTAGCCAAAGCCTCCCACCAGACAAACTTCCTTATTCCATGGGCATAACTTAAAAACTTTGTTGAAAATATGATACAATACAACCCTGAGAAACGTACTTTTAAAAACCACATTCTAAATTAAATAATGCTAATTATATCGAAACACGTAGTCAACGCAACGCAATTTACAACACAGTGATGAAAGCATAAGTATAGACAGATATTAAGCTACGATGGCTTTTTATTCTTCATTATTATTATACGCTTTTTCTATTTCAAAGGTCCAAATAAGCAACATTTTGTCTTTTTTTTTTAATTAAGGAATACTAGAAAGAATCTATTTTTTTTAACCGACTTCCTTTATATTAGCATTGAATGGATTTTGATTATAAGTATCTAAGTTCTTTGATTTGGTAATCCATACTATTAGAGCAAAGTTATTTTTATAAGGCTTCCTTTCCACCAGGGATGAGCGAAAAATGCGCAACGCGGTAAGTGGAAATCCAAACAAAGGATTGTTACATTTTTATAGCTCATTACTCTATTCAAATGCTAATAAGCATCTCTCGACTCTTGATTCTTCCCGCTAACTTCACTCACAAATATTATATTTGTATAGTTCTTGCAATTCACAAGGGCGCGTGGCTCATAATGTGTTTATCGTATCTGTATAAGTGTGAGCGAGAGCTTGCTCGCGCCTGATCGCTCCCACCTAGGCTCCTGTCAGGCACGCACACTTATGCAATGTTATGTACGACGTAACCACAAGTAAAGCTCACGCGCCCTCGTGAATTGCAAGACCTATACTATGTTACCTTCACTCTAAATATGTATAATCAAAATCCGTCCAGTATAAACAATTTCTGTCGATAGCGTCAATCTCTCGCGATATGAGGCGAAATGCTTATGATATCGGTCGTTAAAACAACAATAATTATATTTACAAGCAACGTTAATTTATTAATTTAATCCAAATATATATTATATAAAAATGCTAACGGCTGAGTCAAACTTTTATAATTAATTTTTCTTTAATAAGTTATATCATTATTTTTAATTCCATTCAAACTCTTCGATTCTAAAACAATATTTATTCCGCGTACAATGATCAATATGAACTCTTCAGCAAGCGTGCATTTACGCGGGACAACCTCAACGCTTAGTGTCGACGGACTAACAGCATTTCGACTGCCAGCCGACTGCAAAATTGCAGTTTAGATGCAGTTCTAGAAATCAAACTTCAAAGTCTGTTAACAGTTGCGATACTGTTATGCCAAATTCAATAGAACATAATTTCCAAACTGCAATTTTGTAGTCGAATTGGAATCCATCTATCTAAACCTTTACGTGTAGATTAAGCAATTGAACAAAAAAACGATGTTGCAATTTGCACCATGCTCATCTATAATGTATTTTATAAAGCCAAAGACAAATCTAGTGAAATTCCGGAAGTCCGCTTGGAAAATTCCGCAACAATGTGACACTGAAATATTAGGGCAGTAGCATATCAACCCTGATGTTTTACTGAAATGCGCTGTGGTCCGCCCCGCCTAAATGCGCGTCCGCCAATACAATAACAGACGAATAACGTATTATCTGGCAATATCTCGATTCGAAGACATTAATGTCGTGTAATCACTAACTAGTGGATTCAAATTGTACAAAAACTAAATTTCTCCAATATTCGTAAGCTAAATTCACTACAGTCTATAAAACTTACATATATTTTTACAAGTCGCCCGAACAGTACGAAACGTTTCGGGCACGCGTGTCATCGTGCTAAGTCTTTGCTTATTTTGATGAAGCTACAGTGAGATCGAAGCGAATGGATTGTGCTCAAACAACCTCTATTTTATAACAACTCAGTTCTACTTTTTAATGAAAAAAGTATCAGTTGAAGAAAACGAATCAATTTCACAATATTTATGGTACATAAAGCTTCAGTAAAACTGAGGCTAAGTTTGCGCTTGAAACTTTACAGCTTACTTCCATTTTCTATGTTCAATCTGTCGCTATAACTTTTTTAAAAGTAACATTGCTACAGTCAAAAGTCCGTGTAATTTTGACAAATAATAAAATTGCTGAATAACTTTTCGACAGATTGATTGAATATAGAAAGTATGTATCGCGAATTGTATGTAACTTGAGTTAGTTAACGCAATCAGCGCGAGCGAATCGTTTGCTGTAGTCTAGTGCGAAATTCGCCTCAGTTTGTCTTGACCTCTAAACTTATGAAGACTACAGGTAGTCACAGATTATTTTTCTAGGAATAATGAGCATCGTTTAAATATACTTAGTGATGATATTGTGACTAAAGCCCTATTTCACCACCTAAACTTTAACTGATGAATAAATTTAACGTTTTGACAGATTGTCCTTACAAAAACTGTCAAAATGTCAGCTTTATTCGTCGCTTAACGTTTACTTGAAGGTGCTGAAAGAGGTACTAATTCTTTTGTACACAATCTCTTAACTGACATGGCTAAATCTCATGCTATCTCTTTCATAATACTCCCCGGGGAGAAGGAAAGCACTAGGTTTAGACCTGTCCAATTTAGTTTAATTTAGAGGTTGTATGCAACAAAATTAGGCACAATGTAATAAGTTAAAAAACGTGTCACCAGAGTTAAGTACTGTAGCCTAAGCACGACCATTTTAACTTTCGCCTCACAAAAAGGCCTCGAAGGTGGTGTAAATTTTCAAGTTAGCTAAAAGCAGATTAACCTAACTCAGGTGTCATGTTTTTTAATTTGAAGTTACAGTAGAGCCTTTGGCGCCTTAAGAACAATTTCAATAATTTTAATTTATTATTCCGTCAACCTTTCGATGTCTGTACCAGTCCGTGTAAGTCCTATAAATCACACCATACTTTTACGAGAAAAACATTTTTCAACATTTAATTGGTATGTGGTGATGTGTTTATTGCAAAGCATCAGTGAAGTTCTTATAGTACGTAAGTAATTTTGGTGGGTTAGAACATTTTAATACCATTCGATGAAGAAGTGTCTCAACTGTCAAATCTTATGTCAAATGAAGGAAATGGAAAGCCGTGTGTCAAATGAAATGACGAAAAAACACATTCATTGATTCGATTACCTATCTTCATCGAATAGCATTAAAATATTAAAACCCGCCAAACTGACTTACGTACTGTTAGAACTTCACTGACGAAAGAAGGGTAATGGGCCTATACTTACTAAAATAAGGCAGTATTATTTCACTTTTGTTTTGGCATGTCATACAATGTCAACCTTAGTTGTTGTCAGATGATATTGTCAAAGCAAAATTGGAATTATATACTGTTTTAAGCGTTGGTACTATATAGGCTGTGATAGATGTTCTGCCCTCTTCAAGCTGTAACGTCATTAACCAACATTTATTTTTAATCAAATACGATTTTTTATGCTATTTATTACTTAGAAAGAATTCTCCTTACTGCTGTAGTTTTTGATACAGCAATAGAAAAACGTCGTTCATTAGTAATCAAATGGCATCATTCTTTATAAATTCTCGCTTTTTAACCGACTTCCAGAAAGGAGGAGGTTATCAATTCGGCCGGTATCTTTTTTTTTTTTTGGATCATAGCTAGAAATATGGTTTTGGTAGTTAACGACACTTTAGCTTTAGGACAGCAGCATTACACCCCGTAACGTCGGTCAGTACCTATTTACAATTCACCATAAAGGTCAAACCACACTATAGCGACGTGACACGCCATATCAAATAGTCATTGATTCATGAACCCAAATATATTACCCGCCGTCATAATGCGGTTACTGTCAAATGAACCAATAAAAATAGTTATTTGACGTGTCGCCCCGCTACTCGTAAACCAAATCGCACGCTACAAAAAAACCCAACATAAATTAATCAACAAATATTTACATTCCATTTACTCTTATACAACTCTATTCATTTCTTATTATAATTTCATTCGATCTATAATATAATAGAGCGTTAAAAAAAATTGGTTTTATTCATCAACCAAAAGTCTATTATTATAGGCGAAATTATATTAAATAGTTTTTTTTTGATATTCGTATTTTTCATAATTTTTCTGCCTTAATGAATGCATCAATTTACAAAGCTTTCAAATATATTTCATTATTTGAGCCAACTAAAAATAACCTATCTTTTAGTTCAGTGAATTTCTTATCTCTACTTCATGAAGAAAAGGATTAAAATTTTAATTTATTCATTATAACTTTTTAGTAAGAACAGAAAAGTATAATATAAAGTAATATAAAAAATAGCACATAATAGTGTAATATAAATTAATACAATATATTTAATTTCTAAAAATACAATACAAGACAACATAATAATAATCAAAAAATGACAGAACTGCGTTGTGACATGTAACAATAACGAATAAACTCAAAATAAAACCTTATTTCTTTAGCAGTTAAATGCAATTACAATTAGACAAAACTGAATAAAAAAAGACGTGTGGCACTCGGGGACTACCGCGGTAAAGCTATTGCATATTTATATAGCATTTTTTATCAACGCCATCTAGCGGCTCACCGTAGAGGAGTCCCGTGTCAGGTTATTTTCGTCACGGAATTTCTGGATTCGGTCTCCACGCTGGCCCGCGATAGAAGCTATGCAATAGCTTAAAAACTTGCCCTTTCGTTGCGTTCTTGGTTTTTATTTTTATCATTATCATTGACATGTAATATTAAATTTACACACCATTATATTGGCAATGCTCTAGTCATTAATGTATTGTAACATCTTTCAAGTAATGTGTATAATGCAATATCAAAATAAAATTATTTTGACTTTCCAATTTAGCGATTGTATTAATTACAGCATTTGTAATAAAACCAATGTAAAAACATCCTAAACTCATTCAACTTAAATCCTTTGAACTATTTCTATTTAAAACAGATTCACTGAACTAAAATTAAAGTCAGTTATCCGATGCGCGAAAATTCCATTTTGACTTTTCAAATCCCTATTATGATTATTCTCACATGGTCAACATTTTGTATACATGTATTTGAAAAATATTTAATTTAATATTTTTATTTCGTTCCATAAATAAATACATTTTTTGTTTCTGTCAATGGTGCCAATCCAGTTGAACACAATTTTTTTTTTTTTTTGAAAACAACTACTAATTTGATAGATCTGTACGTTAATTACGTCTGAAAACATTTTCAGACCTAAAAATTAAATTGAGTGACTGTGTACAACAAAATCAATTCAAATATCCTGTTAACTGAAAGGAATCTAAATTAGGAGTATATTCATAATTCAATAAAGTATTTTTTGTGTCAATCATGTTGTTTCTCCATTAGCCAATGGCCAGAGGAAACTTGTCGTTAGCTAAGTCGATATAAAACCGGCTAAATAATATATCATTTATACTCGGATATTTCGACTGTATCGACTTAGCTCTGTCTTCTAGAATTTCTTTAACAGTGGCGTGCGCTTCATAAAGATAAGAAGGCACTGCCTACCCTATAAATAAATATACTGCGATTATTACACTAAGGGCCTGTTTCACCTTCCCCAAGATATTAGAACTTATTTATTCATTGGTTAGTGAAATAGGCCCTGAGTAAAATTTAATATTTTTTTAATTGTTATTATGATTTAAGAGCATTGTAGTGTATTGCAGTGTTTTGTTACCGAAAAAAAAAATAGTTCCGTATCACTGCCGCCCTCCACTTTTACTACATCATAATACAACATAATAATATGATGATTGGTGATTAATTCATTTTATCATCTTATAAAATAGGTACATGTCAGTTCTACAACATTGAGTGTGCCTTTTTCACCATCGCCATCGTAAACTTTAACCGACAAATAAACTTTAAGTTTTCATATAGTCAGTCAAAAAGTCCAGTTGACATGGGTCAATCATCATGAACCATGGGTCATGGGTCAATGGGTAACACATAGACAGTTGTCCATGGGTTACTTCTTTCCATTCATTCCACCTTTCCACATTAATATGTGCATTGTTTATTTTTATTAAAATCAGATTTATTTTTATGTAAATTATCAAATTGTTTGATGGCCCGTTATCAATTTATCCATGTCAACTGGCTTATTGCACAGACTGTACTGGCAATCAGTCGCAACGTTTATATTTTATTCCTCGATTCAAGTTAACATGGTGATAGTGTTATTTTTTGTATTACTCATATATCCTCCCCCACTTTTTTCAACTTAAAACTATCGTTTACGGATGTTCCGAAACCAACAAGGAGGTTTAACCAACAAGGAGATCTACTGGTCGATTCCGGAAAACCTGCATCAAACATTGCTACAGTCTAAATTGTGGTGATTGGATGAATTTTTGGTATTTTTGTAGCAACAATTCATTTCAGCCAATGGATAGTGAAAATCGACCAGAGGTGATTGCAATCGTCACAGTGCAGGTTGCAGCGACCATTTTTAGGCTGAAATCTATAGACCACACTCATTCTGCTCAGACCCAAGACAGAGTTAAAAGGAGACAGATTGAGGAGCTGGCGAACAAAACGGCGTAATTGCGTAATTTTCTTAAACAACTTTTTTCATGAAATCGTGTTCTTGTCATACCTCTCCATCTATTACGTGCAAAAAAGTCTGTCAAAACGGCCTAAAAGTTGTATAAAAACGGACTCAAAGTTGACGGTTCCGTTCAAAACGTGAACCTAGGGTTTTAGTATTTTGCCTCTACTGTAAAATTTAATATCTTGCAATTACCCCTTTTTGTTCGCCTGCTCCTCAATTTATGTCAGAGCATATTTGTGTCTCGTCTTAAGTCCAAGCTAAGTCAGAGCACGTTCTATAGATTTCAGCCTTAGACAATCCCACACTAGAGTATCATTGATCATTATAAACAAAGAAACAAATTTTAATAATGGACCTTACATTGTGAAAAAAATATTCTGGCCCATCCAGGTTGAATAATATTGACATTATTTTTATATTTATTTGTATGTAAAAAATAACAAAAAAAGTCATGTCTCAGTATAGACTCATTTTTTGTCGTCATTCAAATAAATAATTGGCTCTATACTAAATGAATGTGAGATTTCATACACTTGTTTTATTAATTGGGGGTAGTTATTAATTGAATTTGTAATCAATAGAAGTGAGGGGAAAGTTAAGATAGAAACACATTTATAACATCTCATTCAACAACACTACGCATCTTGAGTCAAATCAATTCAATTCAACTAATTTATAACACCAGAAACACACTCAACATTCGTCTTTTAGATGTCAAGCCTGTAACACTGCTCGCTTGAACAATTTGCTTGAATCAAACAATAAGCGGCGTCTAAACCCTGTGCTATGTATTTCTAAACCACACCCGATGTCGGTTTTGTGCTTGTGCACAGGTGGTAAATATGTTTCTACCCTAAACCGCGATGCATATTGCATTAATCGTGTCATATAAAGCGTATTAACATAAGTCTTTAGCTTTTAGGTACTGCCTACTTGTCGACATTAATGTATTTCCTATATCACTTGTTGTTGTCTCTTTTACACCTAACGCACGCGTCGGTCAATGTACCTGGTGAAAGAGAGGTGAAATCAGTTTTTTGTTATTAGATACTAATGTCTTTGTTAAGCAACAGCTATAAATTTCGGCTACGTCGGCCAAACACAAGCGTAGAGTAGAGGTACTCTATTCCTTCACTCCCATAGTCTGTAATCTGAGAGGTAATCTAACTCGACCGACAAGGACTGAAGGAAAAATGATCCTACTTCTATGGTTCACAGATATATTTATGAGAAAAGTATGGTATGACAGCAATATGTTGTTATTAAACTGTCATACATCAAAGAAGAAAAATCCAAGATACAAAAAAGACAGAAGTTACATTTCTGTTTGTTACATTGCAGTTTGAGGCAATTATCTCCTGTCTCCCTCACTTGTTGGGACGTACCTGTGCGTGCGAGTGAGAGCGCGAGATTCAGTCGAGGTTGTCCTGGAAGATGAGGCGTACGTAGCCCGGCGTGCCCTGCAGCGGTGACGCGCAGAACGGACAGATTGCGTGGAAACCATTTGTGCCGTGCGGTATGTCTACGGTCGCCCAATATCTGAGAAATTATTAAAAAAAAAAAAATTATTGTAAAATTCCAATGGCTAGATGTCCTTCAGCAGAAAGTGGCCATACTACCATTTTGGACAGAAAATTTCGAGATGGCAACTAACGACAAAAAAATCGCCAGACGATATTACTATGCCAAGCGGGTGCTAATTTGCAGAAATCCACGAAACTTGCACTCCTGAGAATTTTCTCAAAGATTTGTGAAGTCTGACCCAATATGGTGGACTGTGGCATATAACTTTGAGAGGAAACCTGAGAGGGTTTTCTCTATCTTAGTGGCTATCGTTCAGTTGCTAACTAAAACTATCAAACTCGCATTTTGTATGTAGAAATGCTGGTTTCGCAGTGCTTTTTTGGAAAATTTTCTATTGTTTTCCATGACTAAAGTTATGCTTACATTTTAAATTTTCGATTGTAATTAATGACCTTTTGGCAACAGTCAAATACCCAGTTAAGGCCCAAGACACGGGTCTGCACGCGAAATTCAAATTTAATTTGGTTTTTCGCAATTTGTAAACTAATACGACAAAGTACGGTAAGAATTGAATGAGTTTGACGTGAGCTACTCACAAATTAGTCATTATTTTGACTAATTTCTTAAACTGGATACTTTCACGTAAAGATTAGTATATAAACCTGTGAAGATGATACTGCCATTGGCACAATTTGAATACCATAAAGCCTACTTTGTTATTCGTTTATAAATGGCGAAAAATCAAATTAAATTTGAACTTCGCAGGCAGCTCCGTGCCTTGGGCCTTAATAGAGAGCCGTAAAGTGGTCGGTGATGGCGATGACTCACTTGACGGTCCGCTCGGAGGCCATGTGCCCGCACGGGTTGAAGGCGTAGGTGGGCGGGCCCGAGTCCACGTAGAAGGCGGGCTCGATGCCCATGCACACGCGCACCACGGGCCCCGCCGTCAGGCACATGGGGCAGCGCCGCACGCCCGTCTCGCTGCCCTCCGCGCCCCACGAGTGCTCCCCTGGGGAACGGACACCGAACTATTATTACCGTTTATATTGTCCTCCCGAACGAATGCGGCCACGGCGGCCAATCTCCACAGAGATTTGCCATCTGCGCGAGAGATATAAAAGTGCACAAGGGCGCCAACACAGGTGCATTCTATTTCCTCACTCTCCTGGTCCGATGGGACGGAAAATCCGACACGACCGGAGATCAGGCGCAGGACCGACGCTTTACATGCTCTCCGAGGCACGGGAATGGCTCACAGCCAAATTCCTAACGCCGGGCTGGTACTGAGAATTTCTTGTCAGAAAACCCCAATACATTTTTGCCCAGACTCAGGGATCGAACCCGGGACCTCGTCCGCAGTCGAAAGTAGCTAACTACTAGACCAACGAGGCAGACATAGAATCCTGTTATACAGGGCTGACGATCTCACTGGCGCAGACACGAGTGCTATAAGTAGTACTTAAACTTATGAACCTAGTTTTCAGGTTGAATTTTTTATGATTACTCAACTAGCTGATGCCCACGACTTCGTCTGCATGGATTTTTAAAGTCCCGCGGGAACTCTTTGATTTTTAGGGATAAAAAGAAGCCTTTGTCACTCTCCAGGTCCTCAACTATACCCATGCAAAAAATCACGTCAATCCGTAGCTCTGTTGGGGTTCTGTTGGTCTACTAGTGTTGAATATCCCGTGAAGAGTTCGAGCTAACCTTGCACGTGTCCTGAATATCCCGTTAAGAGTTGGAGCTAACCTTGCACGTGCCCTGAATATCCCGTTAAGAGTTGGAGCTAACCTTGCACGTGTCCGCAGTTGAGGTACACGTAGGGCTGGTTGAGGTCCTGGTGCGCCGAGGACAGCTTGCGCGGGATGACCAGCGTGTTGAGCCCCACGGGGCACTGTGGCCGGCCCGCGTTCAGCTCGTCTACCAGAGCTTCTAGGTCGCGCTTCGTCTGACAAATTGGGTATTTCACTACATTTTTTTTATATACTTAAAGTAAAGTTTTTTAATATTAAAACATAATGTCCTTTCTGTTTTTTTAATATCTTAACTAGCCTCGAAAATATAATTTAAGTATCTTGTTAGACAGAGAGAGCGCTACTGACATGAGGCGTCACAAATTCAGTAGTTCCATACACTGAATCTGCAAATCAACATTTGGCTAGCGTGGGTGCACTATGGCCTAAACACTTAATACCGTAGAAAAAATTATCGAAATAGCGCACTCGGTGGATACCAGTTCGAAGTTCCATCGAGAGTACTTTTCGATTTTATTTTATTTTATTTATTTTGGAAAACCAACAGCTTATAATACTACATAAACTTAAAAGTTAAGTCTCTATCAAACGTGTGTTAGTTAACACTAATTTACCGGTGAATTTTTAAGCCCTTCTGCGCTTCTCCATAGAAGTGTAGCTCCGCATAAGTCTATCATTGTTCCATCTCTAAGGACATTGGTCTCCGCTTGACACGGCAAGCCCTGGAAACAAGTTATTGAATCTTAAATAACAAAAGCTTTCACTGTGTAAAATTATTTAGATGCTTGGGAACTCTTTAATTTTAATGGAATTTAAAAGAACACCGCCCGGTATGAAGGGAAAATTGGAGTACCTAATTGTTTCAGACTTCAGTACTTTAGATGTAGTTAATCAGCTGATCATAGACTAAGCGCGCACGAGGGTCAACGACCACGCGGCGACAGCCACGGAGTGCGAAGTACCTATTATTGTTGGTTCTAGGTCTTTTTCTAGTTTTGTTTTCCTCGATTGTAAAGCCATTTTGATTCTAATCATCTTTTAAATTTAAAAAACGATAGTAATACCATGATTAAATAATTTCACTTCAGGAAAACAACCATTAATATTTCACGGTGTATATTTAAAAATAGATATGTACAGGTAAATCGTGGGTATTTCTAGTGGAAGCTCTACCTTCTGTTGCGCCGAGCGGCTCTCCCGCAAGGAGAACACCGCGCCCCCCACCGAAGTCTCACGCCACGGTCCACAGTTGGCGCTTCCACCGCAGAAGTCACCGCGTGGGTGCATGATCAGAACCCCGTTTGTCGTCAACCCGTCTATCTCGTGGTTCTCTGTCCATTTTGTCGCTTTCTCCTGGAATAAGGATAACAAAAGCGTTTAGTTAAAGTGTTCACCGTTTTTTTTTAATATTTTAATTGAACTTACTTTTAGGCAATGGAAATTTATGACTAAATGTATGAGTAAATTCATGGTCGTTGTTCAAATTTTGAACATGAATTTATTCTTCCGTTGTATAATGAAACATAACTTGTCAGTGTACATAATTAATTCCGCATTTCGGCAAATCAATCAAAAGGCAGAAAATATTCCTCGCGCATCGTATGCGTGTAATGCATTACTATAATACTGTAAGGTGACCGATAGATTTATTAGTTTTTACTATTGTGCATTGTGAAACCTTAAAGAAAATGGGTTTTATTTTATTAAACGACGCTGTCGAACAAGTCTCTGGCAGCCGAGACCTTCAGTTAGCAGAAGACGATGAGATGAGAACAAAAAGCTTTTGATAAGGAGAAACACCTCACACCAAAGAATACACCGACTTACACCAAGGAATATGTTCCTGGAGGAGTCGAAGCCGGCCGCGTAGATGCGGCAGTTGTTGACGTCGGTCCGGTCCGCGAGGATGCGGCACGCGAACCGCGATATCGTGCTCTGCAGCACTTTTGTGTCGCCGCTCTTGTCGCCCGCCACCGTGTCCATCACCACGAAGTCGATTGGAGATTCCGACGATCTACCGATCTGTGGACAAGGGAACGATCGATTTGTATTTGTATTTGTATTGTATTTATTTGTATTTGTATTGTATTTATTTGTATTTGTATTGTATTGGACTTAGGAAAATTCATCGTGAAAGCACTGTATACATATTATATAGCATAGTTTCATTAACGATTGTAAAAAATTTATTTTTTTGAAAAGAACAACCGCCGAGTTTCTTGCTGGCTCATCTCGGCGGGAAGGGCATTCCGAACCAGTGGTAGATTAATTGACGATCCAAAAGTGCTTGTAAAAGTTTATTTGAATAAAAAATATTTCTATTTCTAAAAAAAATATTTCTATTTCTATTTCTAACGTGTAACAAAAGTGTGAGTTAACCCTGAAGGAAAAATTGAAAAAAAAAAAATTCTTACCTCCCATAGTAAATCAATCAGCTGATCGTCAATTTTGTATGGGAGGTCCACATTTTTTTTTTCACATTTCGACCTATGTTCCCTGGGGAAAGTTGTTCAGTTTCATGAGCACATTCACCTCCTTCAGGGTTAACTCACACTTTTGTTACACGTTGTATAGTAATTACATAATAATAATATCTATAATATTGGATAGAATCAGGCGGTAATTTGCGGAAGTTCATCATTATTCATTAGTAAGAAAAGGTTGGAATTATTTTCAAAAAAAAAAAAAAGGTTAGACAATACAGCAATCCAAGATACGGATGGATAGCATTCAAGCATCCTTTTAGTTGATAAGATTTTATGAGGACGAATTTACTTTCAACGAACTTTATTGGAAATCCAATAAAGTGACAACTATTAAAAGAACCCTCGCCCCGCTTTCGGCTCGCTTAGAGCGAAATACGCTCTAATACGGAATTTCTCGTCTTGCGGATATCAAAGTTGGCAGTAGGCAGGCTCTTTGTGAAATATCGTTTACACAAATAACAAATTTATTATCACTGTAGGGGAAAAGGCATGTTTTGTTGTGAAAGTTCAAGAGAATACGTTTACAAACGACAAAGTTATTTATTTAGGGCTAAGCTTCAAATTGATTGTCCCAGCGGATTATAAGTTTTAAAAGTATTCTCAGATTTTAACCACATTACCGATTCTAAGATCGTAAACAAGTGGAATGTGTAGAATGCTATAGAAGAACGTGCGAACAAAATGTCTTAGAATTCCGCCAACGGAGTTTTGCGATTTTCCGGCTCCTAAATGGGCTTTCTTACGAAAGCCCATTGCTCAGCATAGGGACCACTTAACAAACTAAAAAGAACTATAATAACGGGGAACTTTAAAATATAAAATAACCATTCCACGTGTAACGGTCTGGCTTGGCTTACAACCTCGTTACATAACTACAAAAGCTCTTGAATAAAAATTGTAAGCACATTCAAGGTCGCTCTCGTCTCACCCTTCCCAAGTAATCAGAGCGACACGAGCATCCAGCAGAACAGTTATGATGTAACACATTACCTATCCGGCTATATTTTTAATCTTGGGAGGAAATATTAATATATTATTATTGAGGAAATATGAGCCATCAAGGTGTTTTTATTAGTTGTTGCTTTCAGGTCATTATTTGCGTTTTTAATTATGATTTTACGTCGTTGTCAACCAATAGAATTCCCCTGCTGCCGTCCTAGCCATATTACAAACGTGTAGTCTCTTTCTACGATCGCTCACGCTAAAAGGTTCGCAAATTTTATTATCACGCTTCCCTTCTGAAAGGATAGGATGTGCGATAAAAAAAAACTGGGAGCCCCCATTTAAAAGTTAGCGATCGTAGAAAGAGACGACACGTTTGTAATATGGCTAGGATGACTAGTCACAAGTCAGTTGTAAGGACTTTCACACGTTGGTGACATTTGCCGCTTGTGTCTACGACAAATCCAAATAAAAGGACTATGATTTTAGTAGTCTATTTGTATGTACCTATCAATGTAGTTTTATATTTACTTAACTCTATTACAACTTCTCCTTTAGCATTAATAAGTTCGTTATAATTCGGATGTAGGCTACATTTTATATTACGAAAAACTCATTTTTGCGGATGATTGCAGAAAAAAGTTTGAAAACTAAAACCCAACTAAGGATTGAGAAGTTGGATTTTAGTTTTCAAACTTTTTTCTGTTTTTTTTATCAAATCATTAATTACATAATATTATATAAATCACTGGTACCGTCGTTAATAAAAACAGCAAGTTAGATAGGTACCTATAATAATACAACCGGTAACCTCGCAGCACCACCTTCGAGACGCGGTCGTAACGCGCCACCTAACCAAAAGGCCACCTTATCATTTCAGACGGCTAAGCTCACACCTATTGTTTATTACGTGAAACTTGTATGTTTCTCACAAGTGCGTAATCAAAATATAGGGAAGAAAAATATGTAAGGTTGAGTGCAATGCTTCTTTTTGGTCGCACACTTCATAGCTGAAGGTCGTGGCCGTACCTATATTATGAGCCTGGTTGGCGTTAGTAAAGTTATAAGCTTCCTATTTAGATTTAAAAGAACCTCTATTAACCTAGCAATCAATTTTAGTTTGACACATTCCCACACCCAGTCCTGCTTAGGAAGGTTATCCCAATAAGGATGAAAAATTTTAACGATAATATCATTAGTAACACAACAGTTTGCTAAAAATAAATCCTTCAACAACGAATAATACCAAAATAAACTTGTGAACAAATTTCTTGAGTTGTAGCCAAATTGGAGCGCTCACTGTTTCAGAGGTCATAAATTCATAATACCAAGTGAACACAATATTATTCTTTGTACATACATATTTTATTTCTTACAATACCTAAATTTAATTATGTGCTTTCTTTTATTGTAAGTTATTAATCTGAAAACTGAAAGGTTGCACGTTCGAGACCCACCCGTTGCATTATTGTCGTACCCACTCCTAGCTCCTAGCACAAGCTTTTCGCTTATTTGGAGGGGAGAGAGAAATTTAAGTCAAGTTCTGCTTAACTGATATTCTTAAAAAAATATTTGAAGGATTAGTACTCTCGGTAGGCTAGTTTTATAAGTTCTTATTGATTGCGTTATGTAAAATTGCCCCGAAATATGAAAATCGAGAACCTGCAAGTGATAAGGGTTTGGCATATTTCTCGCGCAGAATCAGAGGATCGAAAAGACAACTAAATAAGGTCAAGGTTAAATTTTGGCCCAACCTGTCAAAAACAATATGTTACAAACAATGTTATTTACTTCTATTGCTTGCTTAAAGTTGCTTATTTAACAAAACCCAAAAGCACCCCAAATAGAAGGAAGGCATTTTGAATCATCTCCAAATTCAATCCAGATTAATAATAAGCCCGTGGATGTAAGGAACCAAATTAATCTCCTTTAAAGACCTTTCGGGATCTCAAGTGTATATTGTACCCACCTATAGGAACTATAACAAAGTAGAAATCTATGAAAGACGACGTACAAAGAAACACAAATGTAGGTCATATCCTGGCAGCAACGCTAAAAATTCATAGTTATTCATGAAAACACGTTATACCTTCATTTTTCAAAGACAATATCCGGACCGCATGCCATGTGTTTCTGTCACAAAGAAAAGGTTCACTGCATGATAAATTAAGTGTCTCCTGTAAATGATAATGTGTTTAGGACTAGCATTGATTCATGACTTTGGCGTCACAGTATAGAGCCTATATCACGCACAACACAAAGACGATTTGATTTGATTTACTATTAAGGATTATACCCTTATTTTTAGAGTGAACAAAATTTCAATCCCAAATCTAATCTCCCACATGTCACATCATGCATTGGCTTTATTAATATAACTTTTCAATACTATAGGTTTTTCCTAACCAGTATTAAGTTATAGCAATATAATTTAGTAAGTGTAGACAACTGTTTTGATCAGGTGAAAGCCACTGACCCATATAGTCTTCAAGGAAGGAAGTTTGTACGTTTGTTGTAGTATTGCTGCACAATCGAATGAGGCAAAAGGAAAATCCCACTGTTGACACCAAATAGTAAGTACTGTAGCTGAAAATACAGTGTACCTACTACAAGTAAGTACGAGAATTATTCGTTCCTAAAGCCCATCCCAAAGTCCGACAGGAGTGCAAACCAATTGGTTTTAAATGTGTAAAAATCTTTTTATCTGGACGATCTCTCTAAACATAACGCCTCAAAATATTTAGATGAGTAAAATCCTACATAATCCGATCTCTCAACAAGGAGATTGTGTATCTTTAGATTGTCCCGGAACAATAAAGGGTGTCTACAGATTCTATTATAAGAATGCAGATTAGCGTGATCCGGGCCGCAATGCCGTTGTTGAATAAGGCCGTGTGGCGCCGCGGTGTGATACTTGCGTCATCAAGACTTCAGTGTTGCATGCTAATAATATCAATCCATCGGTGTCCATAAACCATTTTTATTTATTGACAGCCTGTTGATTCAGATCCAGAGTTGATACGAATTCGAAAAATCCGATCGTATCAGAGTCGAAATTCCCTTCCGATTATGTAAAATTAAAAAATTGGTCAACTATCGGCCGACTGCATTATATGACGGAGACCTTATGCTATCTCACGGACTGTCCAACTTAGTTGGTCAGTGGCAACGAAAGATGACAGAGGACCAAGCGCACTCATGATTTCCCCGCGCCAGGACCATCTTACGAAGACCACCCGATTACTCGTTGCAAATGATAAGGTAGAATAACTCATAGATGAGGTGCAAAAACGACAATTATAAGTATAAGCTCATCAAAAAAAGAAATATTCAGTTTAGAATACAAGGTATAATGTTGCCAGTATTTTAATATGTCACTTACTCGTATATAGGATACACCCAAAATGTACTCATTCGTTTCAATCTTCTTTTTATTAATATAGCATATACTAGTGGTTCGCCCCGAACTGAGACCTCGCGATATCCCATAATTCCCAAAAGTTTTAATTATATATTGTAATAATTAACTTTTAACATTAGACACAATAAAAAAATAATAGTTGACATAAAACTGTTTTACTGACACAGCGCCATCTATTAGCATTATAGTGAAGCTATTAGCTTCATAATAATGCTAATAGATGGCGCATTAAAATTAAATAATTTTGTTTCTTTATAACATTTATCTAATTTTAGTATTTGTTGTTCAAGTACAGGATATAACTGAATTTTCAACCAAGTTTCACGTTCTAATATTCAGTAATTCAGAAGTTATAGGGCTCTGACAGACATTTAGACGGACACACTTCTCTGTCTAGTAGGCAAGCGCCCTAGTTGACTCAGAGAACTCGCTTCGCTCGTTCAAATATGATAGCAAGGACACGTTACCGTGCTAGCAACACTGTCAGTTGTCACCCACTAAACTGTCAGGTGTCAACCAATAGTGTATACGTTTTGTCGGATTAAATTGTGAAAGTACGCAATTTAGTTGTTCGATAGAATCGGCCAACTTGAAATTGTAAATCTGCGGGGGCCCTAAAAAGCTGACGAATTCAATCAGTCGTAAACAAGCAGACTAATATAAATAGTAATAAACTGGATTATAACTAAAAACCGTAAATAAGATATTTTTCAATCACCCACACAAGGGCAAACTAGAGCGATAAATAATCACAATTGCCAGTGAATGTCTTGAATCGATCAATATTATGGATTCACAATCGTTTTTTTGGATCGATGGTTCCAATCTGGTTTATCTTGCAAGCCAATAAATATCTTTTTATTTATGTTACTTAGCAACAGGGCCATAAACCATCGTTTCGTGAGAGTACTCAAAGGAGTAGCTAGACATTCGCTGTTATGACCTCTTCTTTCATCTGGACTTCATCATTGCGAAAATTACTCTTATAAGATAGGGGGGCTACTATTTTTTTCATTTAATCCTTTTTTTATGTTTATTTATTCTAAACTAATATTATATGTAAAGAGAGAAAAGATTCGATTGTTTGTAAGGGATAAACTCAAAAACTACTTAACCAATTTTAAAAATTCTTTCACTTATAGAAAGCTACTTTATCAGCGAGTAACATTAGTCTATATTTTATTTTCAAAAAATTTATATTATTTGTGATACCTAAGGCATCAAAAATAAGCCCCCCGGAGCGCTAAGTTCGTGTTTGTTGCTGGACGGACCGAACTGTTTGGCAGACGTAGGCATCCGCTAAGAAAGGATTTTTGAAAATTCACCCCTAAGGAGGTAAAATAGGGGTTTGAAAAATCGAACTTAACGTGAGTGAGGCCGCGGGCAAAAGCTAGTTTCTTAATAAAGAGCATTCGACCAGAAGAGGGTGCTAGAGGTGGGTAGTAGAAGCCACCCCGCACCGGTGGAAGTTTATAGTTTGAGGGTATTCTGCTTCATTAATGTTGGTATTATGTAAAACCGTTATAATACCACTACATTAGGAAGAAGACATTTTGGCTCGCACAAACAACTTCGCATGTCAGAGCTAGCGTGACTTCATTGGGATTACCGATCCACCAGCCGCAGTCACATCGTGTTCTTGTCTTACCAATCATTATTATACTTATACCTACCGGCAAAACAAATAAAACCTATGAAATACTGAAGCAAAAAGCCGATTAACGTTTTGCGGTCTTATAAATAAATCTAATTTGAAATGACTAGCGAATTGAAATAAATCATCTGTCCATTTCCTTGTTGAAATTGAGAAGCGAAATAAAGTCTAAAAAGCTGTTATATAAATCAACTAGTTGATGCCCGCGCTTTTAAAAATCCCGCAGGAACTCTTTGATTTTCCGGGATAAAAAGAAGCCTGTCACTCTCCCGGTCCTCAACTATAGGTACCTAGTTACCTATCCATGCAAAAAATCACGTCGATCAGTTGCTTTGTTGCGGCGTGATTGAAGGACAAACCAACAAACAAATACACTTTCGCATTTATAATATTAGTAAGGATCTGAATAAAGACCAACTAGATTAGATTTTTTTAAACAATATTAGCAAAGCTGAACTTGACTTATATTTTCCTCACGCCTCCAAATAAGCGGAAAGCTTGTGCTAGGAGTGGGTACGACAATAGTGCAACGGGTGGGAACCGAACCGTAAACCTGGCAGTTGGCAGTCCGCAACTTGCCGTTGGACTGTTGAGGTTGTTAAATTGGCACCAATCGAGAATCTCACCTGTTCCATTTATACTAGTGGTTCGCCCCGAACTGAGACCTCGCGATATCCCATAATTCCCAAAAGTTTTAATTATATATTGTAATAATTAACTTTTAACATTAGACGCAATAAAAAAAATAATAGTTGACATAAAACTGTTTTACTGAAACAGCGCCATCTATTAGCATTATTGTGAAGCTATTTGCATTTTAAATTAAATAATTTCGTTTCTTTATAACATTTATCTAATTTTAGTATTTGTTGTTCAAGTACAGGATATAACTGAATTTTCAACCAAGTTTCACGTTCTAATATTCAGTAATTCAGAAGTTATAGGGCTCTGACAGACATTTAGTCGGACACACTTCTCTGTCCAGTAGGCAAGCGCCCTAGTTGACTCAGAGAACTCGCTTCGCTCGTTCAAAGATCACAACTTACCACTACGCCAGAGAGAGAGGTCGTCAAGTACCTGCTCGTACTTTGTTATAGTTAATTTAGCGCGTTAAGCCGACTTAACCTTTAATACCTTGCAAGGTAAGCAACCTCGATTAAAACCTTATACACGCTAATGGTGGGAAATTCTAGTGAAGTATATTTCAGCTTGATTATTCTCTACCTACTGATCTAACCTATTATTAAGATTCCTTGATAGCCTAGCATACTATCGCTAAGGCTAGAGACACCAAAAGGCTCTACAGCCTTTTTGACAAAACGATTTCAATATTTTTCTAATTAGAGTATTGAAACGCTTAACATAATATAAGCGCAAAATTTTTTTTACAAAACCGACTTCAAACGCTATAAGGTATATCGTGTGTGTCGATAAAATTTGAAGAGTTCCCTCGATTTCTTCAGGATCCCATCATCAGATCCTGACCTGATGACAAATGGGACCACCTAGGAAGTATAGCCTTTCAAACAAAAAAAAGAATTTTCCAAATCGGTCCGGTGTTTTGGAAGTCGGTTAAAAAAATAATATAATCAATTTGAAACTAGCCTCATTTAAACGTACAGGTACGATACCAATTCATACTGATATTATGCATTTTTTGGTTTGTCCTTCCTTTATCGGTGAGGAAACTGAGGATTGACGCGATAATTTGCATGGGCAAAGTTGAGGAATTTTAGCATAACATAGGCCCGTTAGTTCCTTTATCCCGGAAAAACAGAGTATTCCCGCGGGCTTTTTAAAAATGTTAATCCACGCGGACGAATCCACAGGCAAAAGCTAGTATAATATGTTTATGAAAAGAACAGAAACAATTTTTTGGTAAGTTGTGTAAAATTAGCCGGATATTAGATATTATATCTACACATTGTCAATAATTCAATTCAAATATAATTATGCATTCGTTTGTTTTATAACCTCCACTTAGGTAGGTATACCTACCTCTAAGACTACGGAGTAGTAAAATGCTCTAAGTATTAGTATTCACATTGCATAACATTGCTTATTATACAACAATAGGTGCGTAAACTTACGATAGTATTTATATGTCTTCCTACAATGACACAGACAAGTGACCGCAATAATGAGATGTTCCTATTTAAATTAAGTGTGTTGTGGAAAGTTACTTGTTTGGCCTGAAAGGCGAATGCATCACCACTTACCGGTGATGGCTCCAGCTGTCTTGTATGGGGTACCCCAATCTTCTTAGGTCTTCAGCTCCATAGGCCTTCGGTGATTTCGTGTTTTGGCTGGCTGTTTGAGAAAAGGCACTCGCGCCGCACCGAATTGATGAGATGAAAGAGGGGCGGATACGCGTCGGTTACGAATATATTATGTGTGGCGAACGTGAGCCGTCCTTGGGACGATCGGATGACGACTGACATTTGAATTGAATTTGAACTGAAGTAGGCGCTATGGGCGCGTTTGGTGAAGATGCATTCGCTTATATAAAGTTAATTAGAATTTTGAAAAGAAAATAAAAAACGTAGGTATTTGTGCTTGCACTTATAATAATGAAAATGCGTAATAATAAAAAATGAACATTCTACGGAACAAGTGCTAATAATGTGAATGCATAAGAGCTAGGAAACTGTTAACAACTACTACAAGTGCAAATCGAATTTTAAAACAAACTCCCCCGATAATATGTTAATCTAAATCAAAAATGGTTGAGCGAAGCAATGGCTGGACCATGCGTCATGCTCGTGAACGGGTGCCACCAACGGGAATAGGTCTGCTTTGACTGCCCATCTTGACATGCGTTGGATTGGTGTACCTACGTATGCATTTTTGCATTTTTGAAGCTTTATTGTGGAAGCACTGTATACATAGCATAGCTTTGTAAAAAAAAAAATTTTTTGAAAAGAGCAACTGCTGAGTTTCTTACCGGCTATTCTCAGCAGAATCTGCATTCCGAACCGGTGGTAGATTTATGACGTGTCATAAGAGCTACAAGTTAGCCTACATGAAATAAATTAATTTTGAATTTTAAAGCGTGTACGATATACCGGACATCCTGTTACCCAGTTTTCTACACCATCATCAGATCCTTTTCGATCCTTGATCATCATTTATCTAACAACTACTTATTGAAACCATTCTAATGAGCCTAAACACGCTACAACTGCTGTAAGTTGCTGAGGAGTTGGGTACCCACTACTTGATGCTGCAGCATCAGCTCAACGTTACCGTGCCTTGGAAATAACCCGCAGTAACAGTACACCAAATTTCAAATCAATGGCATCAGTGAAAGTATGTGAAACTCTTTTTGAGCCATGCTCGTCTCATATTTTAAACTAGACTCTCAATGCGAGAGGAGCTAAAGCTAAACTAATGCATACCTAAGCAATGCTTCCTTTGCCAAACCTCTCCTACATTTCCTTCAGACAGCCCAAAATCAAACCTCTGCGGTGCCGTATGATAATGGTTAAAGTTCCGTTGGCCGTATCGCGTGAAAGAAAAGGTTTCTGCTACCATTGTTCGGCAAACACAATGAAAATACCCGTTAAGTACGCGGCGTACACAGACGTTGCTCTAGAGTGCTTCCTGGAAAGTTTTTTATTATGATGCACTAGGATTGGTGCCAGATAAGGGCTGTGTAGTGTGTCGGCTTGTTGCAATAAAAGAACCTTGATTGAATCTGTAATCGTCTCATAAATGTTAAGGTACGTGTAACTATCAAATTAACAATCATAAAAGACTAGAATTGCCTTGCCCGCAACTGGTCCACCTGGTGCTAGAATTTTTAAAATTTCGCGGGAACCTGTATTTTTCCGATATTAAAGGTATATGATAAAGTTCACGAGGGCGCGTGAGCTTTACTTGCACAAGCTTTTACTGTGTACAAGCATATTGCGTAAGAGTGCGTGCCTGTCAGGAACCTAGGTGGGAGCGGGCAGGCGCGAGCAAGCTCTCTCTCACACTTATATAGATACGACACGCACACAATATTGAGCCACGCGCCCTCGTGAATTGAAAGAATTCAACTACATACCCATGCAAAAAATCACGTCAATAGGGTGCTGCAAGATTGAAGGACAAATCGACACACACTTGCGCGTTAACGATATTAGTAAGGATTTTTCTATCATAAAATTGACAGATCAAACGGAGATTACGGCGCACGGAGAGGGTAGAGGTCTTACGCACATTCGTAGAAGCAATTATGTTTATATTTACGTAACGAGGAACTCTATCCTGCAAATAAAACACATTACATCCTGAGAATATCACCTCTCATATTTAATGAAACGTGTTCATCCATGGATAGTCTACAGTTACAACATGCACATAAAAAAAACAGCTAACATAATTATGTTAAAATGTCTAACATTAGTTTCAAGACAATCAAATGTACAGAAATAAGTAGTTTAACAGTTATTTACTGTTAATAACTTGCTAAAATGACTATCATAAAGCGCATATACAAATTCAGAGCAAACGTTGGACTTCTCCAAGTCAATAAACTCATTAGAGCGTAATCATTTCGAGCACAGATTAGAGGCTCGGAATCTTATAGGCCAAATTCGTTCCATCGTAAACCGTAGGCGGAGTGTGGGCCGCCAGAGTGTAGACGAAATTGGTTGAGATTTGTACAATAAAGGTTCGTTAATTGCCCAAAGTACTTTCTTTGATGTACCCAGATATTGGTATTTTCTTTATTGGAGGTACAAAACTTAATTCAACAATACATATTATTTGACTAGGTGATACCCGCGAGTTTGTACGCTTGGATTAAGATTTCTTAATTCCCGCGGGAACTCTCTTCTTTTCCGGGATAAAAAGTAGCTTATGTGTTATTTATTATCTGTCCTGTGATAAATTTCAACCGAATCGGTTCAGTCGTTGCGGCGTCATTGAGTAACAAACATACATCCAAAGTTTCACATTTATAATCTATATCTATAATTATATAAAAAGGCTTGTCCTGACTGACTGACTGACTGACTGACTGACGATCAACGCACAGCCTAAACCACTGAAGTTAGAAACTTGAAATTTTGACAGTAGGTTCCTTTTATGACGTAGGCGAGCACTAAGAAAGGATTTTTCGAAATTCGCCCCCCAAGGGGGTAAAAAGGGGGGTTAAAGTTTGTATGAAACTCCGTCATTTTTCGAGTTATACTCATGAAATTCGGTATTTAGGCTTTAAATTGAAAACAAAAAAGTACGTGTTTCACAGTTTTTAAAAATTCTACCCCCTAAGGGGTTAAATAGGGGTTGAATGTTTGTATAATAGTCCTTCGTTCTTCAAGTTATTTTTCAAGTTACGTTTATGAAACTTGATATTTTGGCTCTTGATTAAAAATAAAGAATTACGTATTTTACATTTTTTTTAAATTCTCCCCCCAAGGGGGTAAAAAGGGGGGTTAAAGTTTGTATGAAACTCCGTTATTTTTCAAGCTATACCCATAAAATTCGGTACTTAGGCTTTAAATTGAAAACAAAAAAGTAGGTGTTTCACAGTTTTTAAAAATTCTACCCCCTAAGGGATTAAATAGGGGTTGAATGTTTGTATGATAGTCCTTCGTTCTTCAAGTTATTTTTCAAGTTATGTTTATGAAACTTGATATTTTGGCTCTTGATCAAAAATAAAGAATTACGTATTTTACATTTTTTGAAAATTCTCTCCCCAAGGGGGTAAAAAGGGGAGTTTCAATATTCATAGTTAAGACAGGACAACGTCTGTCGGGTCCGCTAGTATTAAATAAATAAATAGGATAATAGGATTAATTTTAACTTAGTTAAGTACGACTTTGACGCAAGTGACTTTCATCTAAATCTACGTCATCAAGATCAAGTTAAGTCAGTAGTCAGTACTTTCCGTTTGATGAAATCAGTTATTCGTGTGTATTCTTAATTTCCTCAGAGAAGCCTTCAAGCTTTTCATTCTAGTTCAAACGACCCTCAGTCAAGGAAGCGTATTGTCACAATCTTGTCAGCTGACGAGCTCGGAAGCGAGACGCATTTGTGCCTCCACAATATTTCTCTTCATATTTTCTGTCCCAAATTAACCTGAAATGCTTTTTTTACTGAATATGAGACGTAACTTTTGAGGTCTGTAGAGCTTAGTTTTCTTTGAAAGTTGTTCTTTTATTGGAAAGTGTTAACCCATCAAATATTGGATCCATGTCGGAAATATTGCGTGTTTCATGTCTTGTCATTTGAATATATTACGGAGGTTAGAATCCATCGTATCGTTTTGAGATTGTCATTTATCGTAAATGTTCCTTATTTACTTAATGTTACTTAGTCTCTATTTAATATTTATACTTTGACAAGAAAAACACAACCCTCTTCCTAGGGTGAAAAAATATATCAAGGTTTGAAATTAGGTTTTATAGTGAAAAAAATCATCTAGTGGTGGGTCTGCCAATACTGCGCTTTCCGCACCAGGTGGAAAGACGACATCAGACAAGTCGCTAGGAAACGCTGGATACAAGCGGCGCAAGACCGATGGCTGTGAAAGAGACCTTTGTACAGCGGTGGACGTCTATCGGTTGATAAAAATAAGACGTGGAAAATAAAAGAGACAGTATCGCTAAAATATTTTCATGTTAAATAAATTCACAAAAATAGAAGCTCCTAGCGTTTAAGGGTTCTACAGCTCTTAGATACATAACTACATATCACATGCAGCGCATACATCGGGCGTGCACATTGTACAGTTCGTCCTACGCAGCTACAAAATGGAACATCCTTTGTACCACATTCACAGTGAATTGTTAGCAAACTCTGCGAGAGCAGATAGCACCGGTCCATAAATAAAAGTGAATGCATTCCGGTGGAGTACGTTCCTAACATGTTGAGCTGTTTATCCCTAAGAAGGAAAATTTTCTTCAAAACATTTATACCTACCAATTTCACGCACCTACTATTCTTGCTTTAGAATTTTACAACTTGTATTTTTTTCATGGCCGCCTTTTAAGCCAGACGACTTCATTATACATATGTATAATGTATATAGAAATTAATATTATAATTGTGTGTATATAGAAATTAAAATAACAATTAGGCCAAGTGCGAGTCGGACCCACACACGAAGTATCTAACGGCAGCTAAAAGTAATAGGGTCCCGTTATTGGTACCCTTTGAGTATGGAACCCTAAAAAGCACAGCTTATCTGGCAGAAAAGAAAATGCTGTACATAGGAGTATCAATCCGTTAAAAAAATGACCAACTTCTTTATTTTGGCTTAATAGCGTGTTGGAATGCTTCAAAAGGGATTTGGGGGGGATCAACCCCGATCCATCCATGACAGGTATGTATGATTGTTTTCTTTACGTAAAACTATTTTAGAAATCTCATGTTTTTTAAATATCTATTTAACGATGTCCCACTCGAGGGAGATCGTAATATGGGAATAATAATGGGGAACGGAAAAAATAGTTTCTGAATAAAATGGCTACTTCACGAAATGACTGACAGACTGGACAAATCATTAGGGTTTCCTTGTTTTATTACGGAGCTTTTAAAAGAAATGATGAGAAAATAAGATGAAAATTATAAATGGAACCGAGCGGATAATACTTTTACGAAGCGCTTTTGGAGTGTTGATTCCCGCCTACGGAATATTACGAGCTTTTAACCCTTAATGAGTTGGGAATGAAATGAGATGGGACGAAATGGCTCGGGTGGAAAATGGGTTTTGTATGAATAATTAATTCCTCGCGTGACGCGTGAAAGTCAGGGAGGAACCATATTATTATATTATTTAAAAAAAGACGTGTGGCACTCGGGGACTGCCGCGGTAAAGCTATTGCATAGCATTTTTTATCAACGCCATCTAGCGGTGAGAGGAGTCCGTGTTCCCGTCGAGCCTTAGGTTTTTTTCGATACGGAATTTCTGGATTCGGTCTCCACGCTCAAGGCCCGCGATAGAAGCTATGCAATAGCTTAAAAAACGAATATTAGCCAAGAGGATTTGAGTAATATTCTCCTCTTCCCTCAAAATAAAGAAAAATAATAATAATAATGACAACAACGTTGATGGTACAGTCTCCATTATCGAGAATATTGCGTATGCACCAGGGTACAACGTACCGATATTAAACTCGCGCCTAGTGATAATGCATGCATGCGCCGTACGTGATATCTGACGCGTACAATCTAGATTCGCTTGGAATGGAATCCCATTTCTGAGTTCAATGGAAACATGAGATCTTCTTGAACTCTGGATTTTCCTTGTTTCCTCGTTAGTAAAAAGGGGTTTACCAATTAATTTAACGGAGAGTTGAGAGGAAACACGTTGCCAGAGAAACATTTAAGTAATTTTACGTACATGATTCTTTAACTAGCGCCTTTGCACATTTTCATTAAAAATAATTACATTGAAAAAAATTATTACAATCCAATTCAATAAGTTTTCGTTTTATGAAAACTTTGAAGTGGTTGAGTGAAGTTTCCAAAATGTATTCTGGTATAGTCATCTATATCGAGTGTAAAAGCTATAACTATTTTTTTTATAGTTTATTACATAAAAGTACACTATGTCGAAAAGTTACCGTTAATTTACCAACCCGCTTACAAAGTTCTACACTCCATACTCCCATGAACAACTATAAAAGGCCATTTATCGCTTGAGGTTCAACAATTTGTTTTACAGATTATTTTGTAAATGCATGAGAAAAGGCATGGAATTTTTTAATATTTGAATACATACACGCGATCAAAAATGTATCCAAATGTATGTCTCAGCTGACGCGTGAACATCCGGTGGTAAACCCAAAAGGCGAGCAGAATTTCGAAGAACGAAATGGGGAAAATCGTATCGTTGACCATTTAAAAAACCTAACCAGCATGTAATGAGTTTACAAGTCCAAACAATTCCCAATTAATCTGTACCAAGTGAGTGATTTCCAGCTTATTTGCGCGTGTAAACAATTGGAATATTGAATTAATTATTTCTAGAATGAGTCTCTGCCACATATTATTAGCTACATAGATCACTCACACTAATATTATAAAACCGAAAGTTTGTATGTGTGTGTGTATGTTTGTTACTCCTTCACGCCGCAACGAATGAACCGATTTGGCTGAAATTTGAAATGGAGATAGCTCATACCCAGGATTAAAACAAAGGCTACATTTTATCCCGGAAAATTACAGAGTTCCTATGGGAATTGAAAAACCTTGATCCACGCGGACGAAGTCGCGGGCATCGTCTAGTATTTTTATAAAGCCCAACTTTAGCTGCTTATTCAGTTTTTGTTGTACAAAAATTAAAATGAACCCCGTTTATTTTATTAAAAATGGCACCTACTCCGCCGTTTAAGTTTTTAGTCGTCTTCAATAACCCATACTTAAAATATGGTTTGGCTAATTACTTACTACTTCTAGAGCTTTTAAGTATTGGATGTAGGGTATTTCGTATATTTTTTGAGCTGATAACGCTATATATATATTTATAAGCTTTTAAATTCGTATCCAGATTTCGTATGTCTGAGGCCGGCTGAAGACAAGGATTTTTTTAAGTTTGAATCTATTGATTCAAAGTTAAGAAAATCCTTGTTAAATAAACAAACAAAAATTGTCCATGCGAGTACATGTAGACATGTACCTACTCATCAATGGAATTCCGCAAAGAATCGACGATTGTTTGAATAGCTGCGCAGTGCACATGTGTTCGCACATCGCATCGCCTTGGTCTATTCCCAATTCCCGTCTCCATTGTCCGTCCAACAAAGGACGCAAGATGGCGGAGGAGTACTAAGTGTACCGTGGATCAGTTGTTTTGATGGGAAAACTTCTTTAGGTGTAAGGAGGGGAAAATCTCATGGGTTCGAGCAACCGACGTTCTAATATTAACAGTAGGTATATCTGTAACAAAGAGTATGATGTGTTTTCACTTGTCTGCAGTCCCCATGATTGCCCATATTTTATTTTAATTTGCAGTTCTATATAACCTCCTACTTTTTTGAAGTCGGTTAATAATGCGTACCTTCCCGAAATTTTCACAAGAGATAATAAAAGGATTTAATACCCTTAGTAGGTACAGAAGTCAGGACACAGATCCAATTAGTCTAGCCTTCAGTAATTATTTTGTACCTTACCAAAATAATTACTCAGGATATGGTATTTCAATATCTTTGTAACTAGAGTATTCTGGCGCCTTTACACTGAAAGTAATGAAACCAATCACAGTTTGCTTTTCATTTTAATTGTACAGTAGGTACATAGTCCATACAGTCTATAGAAATTTCCCCTACCAAAACTCGCGCCTAATAGGCCAGGGTAGATCCCTGTAAAAATAACAAAAAGTGAAAAAAAATAGTAGTAGGATGAAACCCATTAGAAAAGGAGGGGAATATTATAAAGATGAAAGGAAAAATAATTTACGGGCGATCTGAGGTCGGGAAGGGGTGGGGGTGAGTTTTTAAGGGGGAAAAACGGTTTTTCTCGATTTCCGGCAAAACTAAAAGTCCTATCGAAAAAAGTTAAATGGCAAAGTTGTAGGTAATAAAAAGATCTAAAACTTTTGTATTTACACTTTTTTCACATAACCTCAAAATTTATGTGAAAAATTCAAAAAAACCAAGTTTTTGGTTTTTTATTTTTATCTTTTACAAAAATTATTTTTTTTTAACGAAATTTGGTGAAAACTTACCTTTTTATGTCCCAAATACGCTGTAATTTATTTGATTAAAAATATTTATTTTTTCACCTTATTTTGAATTAATATCGAAAAAAAACACCCTAATTTTCAATCGAAAAGTCACCCGTCAAAATATCAGCTTTTTTCAAAAAGTTAGTATGTTTTCTGTTCGTTGAAATCTCTACTTTCCGATGGTGAAAAAAAAATATATGTTACTACAGTAAATCTTCTCAGAAAATAATTTCAATCTTTAGGTTATGTTACGTTAAGCATACTATTTTTTAAAGAAAATATTAGATTTTAATGTTTGAGTTGATTGATACAGATAAAAATTTTTGTTTTATTTTTTTAAGTAAACTTGTCACAATTATCTTCAAGAAAATCTACCTTCACCTTTCTATATCCGGACCACTAGACGCTGTAACCGTGACCTTGGACTTGTATGTAACAGCTAACAGCAGCACTTAAGTGAGATGAAGTTAGGTTACTTGTTTAAAATATTTCTATGGGAAAACTTGATATTTCAAAGAGCAAATAAAATGCAGCCTACTCTACTCTACTCTCGGCTTACAATAAAAGTTAGCCGTTTCGAGTACCTATTTGGATTTCATTATTTGCTAACTGTAGAACTTGAGAAATATAATTGAAGCAATTCAGGTTCTATACCGGATATGGCACCTCTGACTTTTCAATATCAGGTATGTATGTCTATTCATATCACATGCTCAAACGGTTTTCATTGGGCTAGCGTGGTGGAATATATACATAGCAAAGTTTTGTTACGTACCTATTGTAAAAAAAAATAATATTTTTTTTTTGAAAAGAGCAACTGCTGAGTTTCTTACCGGCTCTCCTCAGCAAAATCTGCATTCCGAACCGCAGGGTTATTACGTATCTCGCGACAGGTTCGCGACAGGCGTAAATTGCGCAATCGTTGCTGTCAAACGTCACTTCTGCTGTCAAACGTCACTTCTCAAACGTCAAATTTCAATAGTGACAGCAGTAGCAATACGACAGCAATCACTACGCGATCGGTTGCAAAATGTCACTAAAATTCGTATTACGCAAGCCAATCGCACGTCTATCGCAAAATGTACTTTTCTTCTTTAGAGATGCTTGATGGAGAAGAAAGGAAGTCAAATACTTCGAGAGGGTTTTACCACAGACCACAACACAAAACAAATAAAAAATATAACAATTCAACCACTGACGATGATAAAAACTGTGTATTTTGTTTACATCTATTGCCGTCCTATCGCGAGTGGCGCTAGTATCGACACGTGAGCAATAGACGTGCGATTGGCTTCCGTAATACGATTTTTAGTGACATTTTGCGACCGATCGCTGTCGCGTTGCTATTGCTGTTGCTGTTGCAAATTTTTACGTAATCAGGGTGCCGGTGGTAAATTTATGACGTGTCATAAGAGCTACAAGTTAGCCTACATGAAATAAATAAATTTTGAATTTGAATTTGAATATCGTTCTAGAGGATACTTGCACTCAGTAGTGAGCCGTTTATGTGATGGTGATAGTGAGATTATTCCTAAGTCACTCAATAATTCCTAGATGAAAGTCTGATGATTCATACTCCCGAATGGAAACAAAAATTACCACTGACTTTTAACAGACGGAAGGGCAATAACACCCCAATTTCTATAATCCCTGAGGCGCCAAATCGCATTCACGAAGGCAACGGTCTGTTTCAAATTGAGATTATTTTGGTATTTGGTTGCCTGGTCTCGGGGGCCTACTTTTGAAATGACAGGGGGATTTATCCAAAACTTTTTTTAGGCGTAAGCAATCAATAAACATTTTTGACATGTTGACATTTATCCTCAGGCTACGATTTCATTTCAAGATTGCACGAAAGTAGAGCTCTGTTTTAAGAAATTCAACAGAATATACAACTTTATGCATAACTTAACTATGCGAGTGTCTCGGGAGCGAGCTTGTTTTATGCAAGCTCTTTAAGTTAAATTAGCAATTTCTTTGAAATGGAAATCTGATGAATTTTTTTCATACAAATCTTAATGCATTAAGGAGTGCTTTTGTTGTTGTTTTTGATTATTTATAAGAAAACTTTTAATATCACATTTATATTATTAGGAGTTTTTGCTATGACGAGCATTTTAAGGAACCCTTTGTTTTTAAGAAATTAAAAGTAACCTACGTCACTCTACGTACTCAAGTTGACTGACTCAACTGTGTACTGAAAAAAATTCTTCTATCATTAGGTCAGTTTTAGCGTCATTGAAGGACAAACCAACAAATAACACTTACTATCGTATTTATATATACTCGTATATATACGTAGCAGGATATCTAAAATGTTTCAAATAAAATCATTTATTATCAGTTACATAAAAACCACAAAGTAATCTTAATTTCACATTATTGAATCTTAATTAAATCTTAATTGTGTAAATCATAAAAATAATTACGTATTTATCAGCGGACAACCACAAGATAACTAAATACTTACATTTAAATTAATATTTGGTAACAATATATATACCTACGCTATATGAGGATCCAACAAATTATAATTATTTATAGGTGTCTAGGGAAAATAAACATAAAGAATCTAGTTAATTTACAGGCGCATAGGTTAAGTAGGAGTTTTTTATTAGCATTATGTGAAGGAACTCCATTAAAATCAGGCAATTCATGCCCATTAAAAACAGGCAATTAACGTTTAAGTTCGGCCGCTATCTCTGAGAGTGAGTGGAGAGCGGAGACCAATCAATAGTACTCACTTGAGATTTAATACTAATCACAATCCGCATATCACAAGAAGCAACGGAGAGCTATCGAATGACAAATTGAGTCACAAAGAGCTCAAGAGGTCAAATGCATCAGTTAACGGGCCAGTTAAAATGGTAACTATGTATACAATTTGTTGAAGTACCCTACCACTTAATTCGTTCTTGTAATTACATGCGCGTAGTACCGTCATTATTACTAAGAATTTATCAGGGATGTTCTTTTATTTTACATACCAATTAATCTTCCATATACCAAAGCTAATTATTAATAAATGTAATCTACTATTATCAAAATTATATTATAAAGTAAGTAATTGACTGTTGGTTTTAGCAATGTTAATGTCAAATGACCACGAATCATATCGCTAATTAAACTATTTTTAAAATATGTTTTGTCGGCAATATTAATAGACTACAGTTTTAGCATCAGTCTAGACATGAGATAACAGTAAAATAAGATATTACCTTCCAACCCTTGGCGTCCGATGAACTGTCTCGCCACATCCCCCCACCCATCGCTTCATAGTAGGCTTGATGAAAAAATATCGATGTTTTGTAATATTTAGCAATATTTAGATCTTATTGATATAAAACGAACTCGAAATCCTATCCTATATATATTTTTTTTTCAATAATAACATTAGGTAACAGGTTTAACTCTTCGATACGCCATTATATTCACAGACTCACCAATTTTTGAAGATTTATTTTGCTATAAGTTTTAATAGTTACAGTGTTAAAATTACGTTGAAGCTGGAGCAAAACATGTCGTCTAATTAACGCCTTTCTATCAAAAAATGTACCTTCTACACAATCCACTTAAAACTTTATGTCAAGTTAAAACTCTGCAGATCCTGGCGGGATAGAATCATCGCCATTAGAACTTCCACTAATTAGGTCAACGCGCAGCTTGATAACAATAATAAAGGAAACATTAATTAGCAGTCTCCACTCTCTCTACACAGCCAGCCCTTTGTTCTCACTTCTCGTAGCAGCTTAGTTTACTGTAATACAACTAGTATAAAACTATGATAAAATGTAGCCTATGTTTTAATCCAGGATATGAACTATCTCCATTCCAAATTTCAGCCAAATCCGTCCAATAGTTTTTGCGTGAAAGAGTGACAAACATACACACACACACACACACACACACACACACACACACACACACACACACACACACACACACACACACACACACACACACACACACACACACACACACACACACACACACACACACACACACACACACACACACACACACACACACACACACACACACACACACACACACACACACACACACACACACACACACACACACACACACACACACACACACACACACACATACATACATACAAACTTTCGCCTTTATAATATTAGTGTGATGTGATGTACAGAGGTCACGATCCTCAGCGATTACGAATACCAACCGACACCTCTACGATCGTCTGGGTGTGACAACATTAATTAAATCATTATTATTTATATTCGCGGAATGAAGCGACTCATAAAAAAACCGGCTAAGTACGAGTTGGCCTTGCACACGTAGGGTTCCGTAGGTACCATAGTGATTAATTACACTTCCCTTTATGACATACCTAAGACATTACAAAATCTAATATTATATTTATGTTTATGGAGGTATATATGGTTAAAAGTATCATACATAATTACATATACATAAATTAAGTTTAACAATTTATTTGTCCAATCTTGCAGATTTTATTAACATATGAAACAAACCCCAAAGTGTATAAATATAAATTTTGCCGCCGATAAAACCATAACTCTTTGGTCTATCATAAAAAAATAGAATGATTGAAATATGATTGGCGTTTTTACGACTTTGTTGGTCGTTTTGAGTTATATTAATGCTTTTTTTCTTGATAAAACGTTGGTAACTTGTAAAATACTAATAAATTGTCCTAACACGACTAATATTTTTTTTCCGTTGAAAAGATATGAATCTACTACGAGTACCTAATTTTGGATACACTTAAACGAAGAGAGTGTTCGTAGTAAGAAAACCAAATGAAGCCTCCTTCACTATTTTCCATGCCGTCACAAATTCTGTTTTTGGAACAAAAAAATAAGTTTTAAAAACTGCAACTTGACCACGTAGATTTGATGTCATTGATTTTGCCTGTCACCCGGATCATAATAACGAAAGGCATGACATCTCATTTATCAAAATCAGTTAAGTACGTAAGTAAGTAATAGGCGCTACGTCGGAATATGCGTAAATCTTCGATCACAGAACTTATTTTTCTATGATCGAAGGCGTAAATTTAAAAATTCATGGAGTGTTAAAATACTTTCTTTTGCCTTTGCCTACATTATAGCCTACAAGCTTTTCATTCTAATGCTGAGATCTACAGAGCGTGCTCTTAACCAGCTCAGACTTAAGATAGAGATAAAAACGAGACACAAATATGCTCTGACATATATCTGTCTCGTTTTAATTCTGTCTTGAGTCTGAGCTGAGTGAGAGTGCGATCTATCGTTTTCAGCTTGAGACGAAAGTTGTGCCTACTATTGGGCTGATGATAGTTTCACATGACAACGATAAAAAAACAGTTATCCGACAAAGTGCAAATCTGAGTGTTATCGAGTTAGTGCGGTATCGATTGGTGGGCTGTTGCGCGACGGTCGGCACGGCGACGTCCTTGGTAGAGCCGTCTCGCGTCTCCCCGCTTACGTCACGCCCCACCCCCCCATTACGCGAACGGGTTAGAAGTGACGTCACGACCTAACATTAAAGATTGCTCTAATATATTTTTGCGGTAGGTACGATGTCGCGTATAGAAACTAGAAAGTTTGGCGTGATCAGAAAGTGATCTCTTTCAAGTTAGTCTTGCGATCGTAGTCAATAAAACCTCAATAGGCAACGGTTTAAGGTGCGGAGTGAAAACTGATAGGTCAACGGTTCCATCACCACCAGTTGCACTTTTGTCATATCTAACTACTCCTAACATAAGCTTTCCGCTTATTCGGGGGGAGAAAAGAATATTAGTAAGTTCAGCTTGGCTAATTGGTTTCTTACCGGCTCTTCTCAGCAGAATCTGCATTCCGAACCGGTGGTAGATTTATGACGTGTCATAAGAGCTACAAGTTAGCCTACATGAAATAAATAAATATTTGAATTTGAATTTAATATGATATAAGAAAACCACCGTCAAACTTTTAACATAGTTGACCATGATTAATGCAAATAAGTCTTTTTAGGACATCGTCGGTTAGTCCGCAGTATGTCAGCAGAATTTGCATTCCGAACCGTTGGTAGAGTCTCGACGTGTCATAAGAGCCACGTGTTGGCCTAAATAAAATAATTAATTTTGAATTTGAATTTTTGAATTTGTCGTTGGTCGGCAAGGTTGGTGGTTAAAATTAAGGAAGCATATAACAAGCAATTTCAATATTCGTACCCCCTGGTACATTATCGCTTGATTCAAGTTTCAACACTCGTAAGCTTTATTATCGCAAGGGATAAATAATAAGATTTCAGGTTAGTAGGTCGTGATTAAGATCGATTCTGCTGTGCAAACACGGAGGCGGAACACAACCATTCATCACTGAGACGAGATCGTTCAGAGAACGCGATCGGCGGCGATTCCATTGCGAATGTTTGCATTCCAAACTTGTTAGACCGGATTTCGTCATTTCTAAGTACCGGCTACGAATTTCCTATAGTTTGAACCGTTAAAATACGAGCTATTATTTAGTTTGATGTCACAGAACACTGAATATATAAAACAGTTCAGGCACCGGGGTTTTCATCTCGAGCGAATCGAGCTCCGTACGGACTCGTGAAGGAAAACTACATACAAACAATTTCACCAATAAAGAGTTTAACGGAAAGGACGAGCCAGCAAAGGATTCAAAAAGAATCAGAATGAGCGAAAGTGTTCTATCCAAATTTTTTTTAACTGAAGTGATTTTTTTTATTCGATGACCTATTATCCCAATATAAATTAAATAATTAACCTATTGCTCTTTAGATTAAAATCATACGTATAGAGCTGACATTAAAGTAATACTAGTAATCAATTCCATAATTGAGACCACCCCTACAAACAACCCCACAGCACGATAGCTATTAAGGCTAGTAATGATAAAACCCCATAATTGGTAATTAAGGCAATTCTATATGGATTTTTTTGCGTGCCTTTAGCTTATCCATCGTAGGGAAACCTATCTTAAGCACCTGAACAGTATGGCCGGTGTGAAATAAATGCTGACTTTGAGTATGGTAAAAGTAGGAGAATTCGCACTGCTGCTCTAAAACAAAAATATCAATTTACTCGTTTCTATTGCGGTTGGCGAACGCAATTGTTGAAAACAATGAGAATGGCGTCGGGTCGGGTGAAACACTGGAACAGGATGTGGGACGGAGCGACGACCGCAGCACAACAAACTTTACTACGATCCCATAGGAATTGCTGGTGGCTGAGGGAAAGCAGTTTGAAAGTCCGAAACATCAATAAAATCTGTGTACGACAATAGGGCAACTAGTTGAGATCGAACTGTCGATCTTTTGGTTTTCAGTCTGCTTTATCCTTTGCCTTTTATGTTACTTCATAGCTTTCACTAGCTTTTACCCATGACTTTGCATGGAGTTAGTTTTAAAGTCCTTCGGGGGCCTTCTGTTTTTCCTAAATAAAAAGTA
Source organism: Hipparchia sbordonii (assembly GCA_038048805.1). Classification (NCBI taxonomy): domain Eukaryota; kingdom Metazoa; phylum Arthropoda; class Insecta; order Lepidoptera; family Nymphalidae; genus Hipparchia; species Hipparchia sbordonii. The sequence goes on along the minus strand of CM076111.1, from coordinate 3,743,719 downwards.
GGCTGTGTCACTCTCCAGATCCTCACCTATACCCATGCTAAAAACCACGTCCATCCGTTGCTTGGTGATTGAAGGGCAAACCAACAACAAACACACTTTCGCATTTACAATATTAGGAAGGATAAACACTAATATATCAAGGGTAAGCGTTGATTTGTATTTGCACTGCGAAATTGTTTGCAAGATATAAATTATCGGGTACTGGATGTCCCAGACAGAAGATTATAGGCGTCACTCGTGCTATCAGTCGAGCGGCGTATGCCGTATGCTCATTGAGACGCACCGATAGGGTCGTTGTCACCCCGGCGGTTGAGGACCAACGCATTGTTCTCGCTCCAGGGGGCACTAACCCATGTGCGGCGATTAGATACGCGCGCCGGGATATGACGAGTAAACAGAAACACACGCTGCCCGCGTAAACACTGTTTACGAAATTCTCAAAGATAACAATCATCTGGCGAACGTGACCGAAATACATTGTTCGTTTTATTGAACGAGCGAAGCGAGTTCTCTGAGTCAACTAGGGCGCTTGCCTACTAGACAGAGAAGTGTGTCCGTATAAATGTCTGTCAGAGCCCTATAACTTCTGAATTACTGAATATTAGAACGTGAAACTTGGTTGAAAATTCAGTTATATCCTGTACTTGAACAACAAATACTAAAATTAGATAAATGTTATAAAGAAACGAAATTATTTAATTTTAATGCGCCATCTATTAGCATTATTGTGAAGCTAATAGCTTCACTATAATGCTTCACTATAATGCTTCCCTATAGATGGCGCTGTGTCAGTAAAACAGTTTTATGTCAACTATTATTTTTTTTATTGCGTCTAATGTTAAAAGTTAATTATTACAATATATAATTAAAACTTTTGGGAATTATGGGATATCGCGAGGTCTCAGTTCGGGGCGAACCACTAGTGTTAAAAGTTAATTATTACAATATATAATTAAAACTTTTGGGAATTATGGGATATCGCGAGGTCTCAGTTCGGGGCGAACCACTAGTTTCTTACAAAGTTTCTTACCTAACGTTTTATATTTTCCGTTTAGTTGAGGATCCTTTAATTGCATTTTTGAAGTGAAAACTTATTTAGGCGCGTTGAGCGATATGGATTCATCGACATGCTAATAATAACAGTAAGTACGTCTGTAACTATAAGTATGAAGTGTTCTCACTTTTGTCGGTAATTCCCACGAATGTCCAATGTTTACATTTTTTTTTTTTGGATTTTTTCAAGTAGGTACCTTGGAAATAGCGTAGCGTAATTTTGCATTTGGAGCCTCGTTTGCGGGGGCTCGGGTTCAAATCCCACTCACACACCTCTTTATTGAAGTTATCTGCGTTTTGAGCAATAAATATCACTTGCTTTAACATCGCGAGAAAATCTGCATGCCTGAGAGTTTTTCACCATATTCCCAAAGGTGTGTGAGGTCAGCTAATCCGCATTTAACTAGTGTGGTGGATTAAAGCCTTAACCCTTATATTTTGCGATGAAACCCGTGCCCAGTTTAGACATTCAAGAAATTGTGAGCTGTTTTCGCTTAGTGAGCAAAGCGTTACGTTTAACAAATACATCGACATCTACATCATGTTTATACATCGATGCTATTTGTAAAACATACTTATTGAATTAAACAAGTTAACTTGAACGAGACCCTAGGTTTACTATGAAGTGTTTTCTCGGTTTTATTTGATGGCGTATAGGTATATACGAAAGTGTCTCAAATGAAGCGTGCGGCCCCCCTCCAGCTGATGTAGCAGCGCCATTGTTTGATCACACAACGCATTGTTTAAATGCTCCGCAGAGCAAACACGGGGCGTCTGCTCGCAGATAAGCGGAACAGAATGCAAGAGCACGCGACGCCTTTGACAACCACTACCGCTATATCGAAACGTGTGGGTTGCGATCTTTGTATCGAGCTAAACTAGGGCGTTCGAGTTTCTACGCCTCTGACAATACAACTTTTTTATCGATGACATGTCAGAACTAGTCTGCGATATCACGATATCATCTCGTCTAAGAACTGCGATCAGAGGGAGGTAACCTAAGGGTAAAAACATGCCGAAGATGCTTCACTGCGATAGCTCGCGGTCGCGGTTTAGCTCGCCACCTCGATGCCACCTCCATGTAAAAAAATGTATGCAAACAGACGAGCGCGAACATGCCGAAGGATACCTCACTGCGATACATCGCGGTACAGCGAGGTATCTTCGACATGTTCGCGCTCGTCTGTTTGCATACATTTGTTTTACATGGAGGTGGCATCGAGGTAGCGAGCTAAACCGCGACCGCGAGGTATCGCAGTGAGGCATCCTTGGCTTGTTCCCAACCTAAGGTAATATACCAGTTTAATAGACACGTCGTTCTGTTGATCTATTTACAGTTGTTGTCAAACATTGAAACAAAACATTTATGAGAAAGAAATAAGATATCGCACCGGAAAGCGCATTATAGAAAGATAACATCAGACTAGTCGTAGGGAGCCACTGGACACAGGCGGCGCAAGACCGACCCCTGTGAGAGTCCACGCAAGAGACCTTTGTCTGGACATTTTTGTATATTGTATAGTCACCGATTTGCGACTCAGGCCGATGAAGAACCCATAAATTCAAGTCTTACCTGGAACATATCTGTGTCAGGATCCTCCGTGTACTCGACTATGACGGCCTGGCTGCGGCTGAGGGTGTACGAGATGGAGTGCTGGCTCGCGTCGAGGATAGCTTTGCTGCTGTGAGGCGTCTTCACGACATAGTGTTTGGAGCGACGCACGCCGTTCGCCGCCGGGCGTCGGTATAAGACGAACTTGCTGCGGCGTCGACCACGCTCTCCCGCTGGAAGAAACCCGTTGTATCTGGAATCAAACGGATAAGATTACTATTGCCGGACTCACACATTTGCACGAATAACGTGAACTATTGTAGTACGGTTAGTTACTGTACACGAATGTTATCCGTGGGCCTTTGAGGGCGGACCTTTGGAGGTCCCGGAGGATAAAGCTGTAAACGAGGTTGTATTATGGCTGTTATCAAATAATTGGGAAAGATTGAGGACCGAAAATGGTTAATTTAAAACTATTATTTCTCAACTAAACATGATTATAACATAGTTTTCTGATCGAAATGTCTTGATATAATCAGGTCCTGTATCACAGATTTTTTTTGCATTTTTCTTTAATGATATTATTTTAAAACTACCTTGTAGAAAAATACCCTGTAAATTAGATATAGAAATTAATAATAAGTAGAAGTTTAAGTTAGAATAATATTACTTATTAGCCCACAGGCTAGATGGTAGTATAAAATAAAGCCACCATCACATTATGGTGCGCTTTATAGTAGGAAGAAAAAAAAACCTTATAGAAAAGTAATAACGTGAATCCATGAAAGGCATAATCTAAAAGTGAAAACATTTTACAAGGATTTAAATAGGTCTGGCAATCAATTAGCCGGTACAAAAATGGGGTGTGCTAAAAACGATCGTATCAGTATTCAAAGCCGTCGTGCGTGCGAAGCGGGCGGCTCGCGAACGCCCGCAACCGTACGTAATTTGATTACCGGCTAAAATCATAGCCACAGTATTATTAGTTCAGTCGTAGACAACCTTTTATTCCCGCAGATCATTTAATTTCACTCGGCTTGTTAAAAAAATTACGATTATGCGAATAACGATTTTATTTCAGCAGGTCGATTTTGTAAAAGTTGCATCAATCATTGCTACAATCTCAATTGTGGTGATGGCTGAATTTTTGTTTGAATAGGCTGAAAACCTCATAAAAGTAAACCAAATCATACATACACGCAAGTAAAAGTTATAATAGAGCGCGAGTCAAGTGTTAATGAATTTAACGACGACAGCTCTCATATTAACCGAAATAAATACCTCGGCGCCGAAGGTTGAGTACGCCTGCATTTAGCTTTATTCGAGCGGCGTAACATCCATCCACTGTTTTCATTAAAATTTAATTAAAATTATAAAACGACACCTTTAGTAAAAATATTTCGTGTACTTATATAAAATCAATCATATTATGTGCTTACATTTATAGTATTTTTGCAGGTGTTTAAAGAATGTGTGTTTTCCCACGGGATTTTAAAAACCTTACTCCATACGGACGAAATCGCGGGCAAGCGCTTAAGATATTGGTCTAAATAGTTCAAAAAGTTATTTTTCTGATTAAAAACTAAACATAACATAACAATACAAAGTAATGGCAGTTTAATATACAAAACTTAATAATACTAGTGGTTCGCCCCGAACTGAGACCTCGCGATATCCCATAATTCCCAAAAGTTTTAATTATATATTGTAATAATTAACTTTTAACATTAGACGCAATAAAAAAAATAATAGTTGACATAAAACTGTTTTACTGACACAGCGCCATCTATTAGCATTATAGTGAAGCTATTAGCTTCACAATAATGCTAATAGATGGCGCATTAAAATTAAATAATTTCGTTTCTTTATAACATTTATCTAATTTTAGTATTTGTTGTTCAAGTACAGGATATAACTGAATTTTCAACCAAGTTTCACGTTCTAATATTCAGTAATTCAGAAGTTATAGGGCTCTGACAGACATTTATACGGACACACTTCTCTGTCTAGTAGGCAAGCGCCCTAGTTGACTCAGAGAACTCGCTTCGCTCGTTCAATAACAAAACATACACCAGCAAAGTAGCCATTTTACTCGTATATTTCAACGTTCGATCCAGTTATACGATCCCGTGCATTATCATCTCGTCGAATAATACCCGTAATATAAGCTACGCTACTCTAAAACATAATGGAAACATTGGCAGCTTGGATCACTGAGACAGGAAACTCATGGCGAGCGTAATGTGCTGCATAACAATAAGGAAATGATAAGTTTCAGGGCATACCAACGGAGAGGCGAGGCGCCGAGGGGTGGTCTAGTAACAATAACAACATGAGATGAGTTTATCTCGAGTTCTAAAAGCTGTTTAAGTATCTATCATAAAGTCGCGACACCTCGGCACCACGCGCATCAATAGTGGCCCGCCACAAGTACATAAAATTAACAGGTTCTCTGTACAGACAGTAGACACAATAGTCCATAAGGATAATGAGTTTTTTAAGCTATTGCATAGCTTCTATTGCGGGCCAGCGTGGAGACCGAATCCAGAAATTCCGTAACGAAAATAACCTGACACGGGACTCCTCTACGGTGAGCCGCTAGATGGCGTTGATAAAAAATGCTATGCAATAGCTTTACCGCGGCAGTCCCCGAGTGCCACAAGTCTTTTTTTTTTAAAAAGAATACTAGCCAAGCTGAAGTTGAGTAATATCCTCCTATCCCCTGCCAATAAGCGAAAAGCTTGTGCTAGGAGTGGGTACGACAACAGTGCAACGGGTGGGATTCGAACCTGCGACCATTCAGTTTTCAGTCCTCATCTTTAACCGTTGGGCTATGGAGGCTTAAAGTTTAGTTAAGTTTAGTTGCCTATTTCTTGGACGTGGTTTGAACTACGTCCAGCTGCCACAGCGTCCAGGCAAAGTATCTTACACTTATACGCATTTGGCTTGATACGTACGTTGTATACGTACTTGGCTTGATGACATGCCGTGATTAGTCGTTGCGACCAGTGCACTTTGCTATGAGCTTCCGCTTAATCGTAATATGAGCTTATGTGGCCAACGTGGCGACCACGCCCAATTACATAAAAGCTACATCAATCAATGCTTCGGTTTCAATTGTGGTGATTAGCTGAATTTATCGCGTTCTTTCTACAACAATGTATTTTAGCCAATAGCGAGAGAGTATTGGCCAATCAGTGGTGATTACAACCGTCACACTGTAGCACCATTTTTTTAGCAAATCGAACAGCTGGTCGTGGTCATGATGGCGTGTTGCACGAGATCCCTTACCGAGCATTTCAACTTTGCCGGATGTCGATTACGTACGTGCGGTGCGCCGTCGACAGTAGACACTCGACGCGTTGAGTGATGTCATGCACCGTACGTTTTTGTTTAATTGTCATAACGACGTGAGACAGTAACGGCATTTCTTGCTTGCTGTTTTTGTTCATTTCGTAGCGAAGTGCAAACATTATTGCTGCTACTGACAGTTTAACGGTCATACAGTAGCTCAAAGCGCACGGGCCACGGTAAAGTGAGATAACACAACACCGAAATCTAAGGCTGAAATCTAGACACTGCACTCTCAGCTCAGACTCAAGTCAGAGTTAAAACGAGACAGATTTATGTCAGAGCATATTTGTGTCTCGTTTTAACCTCTGCCTTGAGTCTGAGCTGAGTCAGAGCACGCACTATAGATCTCAGGTTGAGTCCGCATTCCAAAATGAAAGAGACGGCCGTGTAAATTAACTATTTGAGACTTCAGAGTTTCATTGAAGTAGTACGGTCTTAGCTGGACCGCAATGTTAGCACAGGTATATTAATATTTAGGTTAGGATATTGACAATGCCTCAAGCAAAGAAAAATCTACAGGAAAGCTGCATATTAAAGACAAAATTGACAATACACATCGAATATGAGCTGGTTGGCGCGACACAACTCCAAGTGAGAGATCGAGGTTGAGGACTTAGCTACGCGACTGTGTGATTGCTAAACTGCGCTACTAGTGGGCAAGAAATGGTACAATGTCGATCCATTCGCCTCGCATGGGAAGCCGAGCAAGTGCAGCTATTGTGAGTTATTGTATAACCTCGCGTAACTGCGTTGACATAATATTATTATGTTCCAACGTTTTGTGTATTCCGTTAAGCTAAGCGCACATTGGCTACTAATCGCTTCTTTTCAGCTGCCGAAACGGCTTATGCTTCGGTCGCAGCTCGGCTGCACGGAAGCATTAATTGTTCGAGCTTCTTTTTTCAACGCTATAGATAAAATTGATAGATCAACGTTGGAGTAACCAGCTCGCACCAGATAGCACAGTGGTGACTGTTGACAGAGATTTAAAAATTGCCTATTACCAAATACTTTCAAAGCCATCTACCATAAAGGATGAAAGCGATAAAAATAAACTTTACCTAACCATTAGAGAAGTTTAATTAACTTCTTGTTGAGACTACATTTTGAAGACGACTAGTAATAAATATTATATTACCTATGCAATCATAGAGAAACGTTGAAAACTCGACGTTAGACGAATCTGCACCAGACGGCAGACTGAAAGCCAGACTTGTTGAAATTTAAAACTAACCGTACGTGCATAAACATAAATGTAACACTAGACTACCGAATAGAGATGTAACAGAAGGTCGGCTCGATACGACTTGCGGTAGCAGGCGAACTCATACACAGATAGTGTGACAAGTGACAACGAGCTCAGCCTATTATGACCGTTTCACACAAGTGTAATCGCTTCTCCCCGAGAGCTCGACACACACACACACACACACACACACACACACACACACACACACACACACACACACAGACTAGTGTGACAACGGAGCTCAGCCTATTATGACCGTTTCACACACGTGTAAACGCTTCTCCCCGAGAGCTCCATGTGAAACTTTCAGCAATGATATCAACAATTTACTTTTCCGTCTAAATTTTTTTTTTGTTTTATGCGAAATGACAGAATTTCAACACTCCCAACATGCACAAAACTTACTTTATTTACTTACGGGAATCTTTTTTATATATTTTTTATTACAATAGTTGCAAGTTACAACTATCGTTCTTATTCCCACAAAGTCCTTCTCCCGTTTGCTTGCTTGCTGCGACTTGTTCATTTGACAATATCTCCGAGACAGTTGTGACTGTGCCAGTACAGCAACTAGGTAGATTGTGTAGTTTATGGTATTGCCAAGACGAGATCAGAGCGAAGGAGTGCAAGTGTATGTATGCATCCATGAATGAATGCACCTGTTATCGACCGTTGTACTAAGTGGGCCATCTGTTACCTGTCTATTCTGTGACTATATCCTAAAAATTCAATAGCCTACCAGAATGTCTCCGACATTTCCGCTTGGGAAATACCAGATATCCTTTTATCTTTTACTAGGATTTTTTTTCTTCCTATTTGGGAATTGTACGGTACAAATAACATTTGGGGAAATACTTGTAATTGTATTTTGTTTGGCTATGGGCAGTGATAAGGCCATAGGCCTGATTTTAATCGAATAGACAAATAGAATAATAAATAATAATAATAATGTGAGTTAGTAATAGCTACTGCCCTACGTGAACAAAGCATCTTGAGTTTGAACAAACTTCCTGTAGTGAAGAGTCTTTAATAGTATTGTATTGCCTGAACATGACGTAAAATGTGTTTTTTTAAGATTGTAAAACTATGTCACGGGGTTGCCAGATTTTTTTTTTTCAGCCTATAAGGGACAAATGGTTAAATGGCAAAAAATACGGGATTTCAGTTTTTTACCCGGGACAAATAAAAATAAAATTATTTAGTGTAATTTTTTTTTTATATTTTTCCGAGGATCAAGTTAGTTTTAACATATTTTTATACGTTTTAGGGTGGTTCTTCAAAAATCATGTTATTTATGCGAAAATTTTGTGCCACATCTTATTTAAAGAATTTTAGGATGATTTTTAGGGTTCCGAAAAAAACTTCGGAACCCTTATAGGATCACTTCGTTGTCCGTCTGTCTGTCAGTGTGTCACCACCATTTTTCTCGAAAACGGCTTAGGATCCGAAGTCGAAATTTATACTGAGTATAAAGTTCAATGGTCTCGTAGTGTTTTAAGAATATCAAGCTTATAGCTTAACTCAGTAAAAAGTTACAGCTTGAAAACCACGGCTTTCTCATTATTAAAACAAATTAAGGCACATCTTCAAAAATCGTTTTTTTCCATACCGAATTCTTTGTTTCATAGTAAGTCCCGTTATATTTTACAAACACCAGCCTTAAAATCTTACAAATTACGGAGATTTTGATACCTCTAAACCTTATAATAGTACCTAAAACAGCCAAAAAAACCAAAAAAAACCCGATATCTTACTGTGAATTACAACTATTGCAACGCTTCTTTAGTGACGCGTCACGTAGACAGATTATAATGGTGCGGCCACACTATGGTAAACGTCAATGTCGATCATCTCAACTATTATCGTGGTTATTTCCGACAATATTAAACGCGACAAACTGAGTGCTCACACTTCGTCAACGTCAACGCAAATTTAATTGGCGATAACGCAATAATTCTGTATTAATTTTTTAATGATGTATTTATTAATCCTGTATTAATTCATTGGCGATAACGCAATGTGAATGCAGCAGCGTCAGCGTCCATCTTGAATCAAGACATTTTATCGTCATTATCGGGCATTGACGTTGACCGTTCAAGTGTAGCCGCTCAAATTTTCGCATTAAATATTGGGGGAAGCTGCCGTGTTAATAGCGGCAATGTTAACCCTCTAATGTGGCTAGCTCATAAAGCTAAAACGACTAAAGTGAGAAGACATTATGTCAAAATATGTATGTAAGAGCAGGACAAGGCATTGTGTTTCTATTTGGTACCTATCCATTGACGTATAGAGCTGTCTCTATCTAGAGAGCCATGAAGTAGAAGCATAGAGAAGGATGTATATATAGACTCAAGACTGTAGAAGTCTGGCAACCTCGCAAGGTAGTATTAGTACGTCGTGTTATTTTGTTTTGTATATAAATCATAATTATTTAATAAAAGTTACAATAAATTTAATGTACGGTTTCAGTCAAGGTGCATAGAAACCTAAAAATACATCAGTTACGACGAGATAAATCCATGTTTCGTACCTACCTATATGTATATCGACTGCAAAGTGCAAACAAAATTGCAAAGGTAAGAAAAGCTTTATTACTAACTGGCTAATACTGTCAATATATTTTGGTGTAACAAATGAAGATATTTTCTTTTAAAGATGTTTAGTAACAAGGTACAATTAAGTGCCAGACTCATAATTTAAATAAGTAATAAGTACCTATCTAGGTTTGAAAACATAACCTACAAAACAAATACTTATATTTCATTTTGTTTATGATAATAAAAGTTATTTTAACTGTTTTAGATGCCAAGAAAATGCTGTGTGCCCGAATGCAAATCAAATTACGACAGTGTTATCAGCATTGAAAGAGCTAAAAGTACATTTTCTTTCCCGAAAGATGCTCATATCTCTCAAGCGTAGCAACCATTTTTCAAGAAGAAATAATCATTGGACGTGATGGACAGAACAGCAATTGAAATACTCATGTTTGGTCGAGGGAGCAATACCTCATATTTTCAATAATCTCCCATCATACATGTCAACATACAAAAGCACTCCAACTCCAAGAAGCAAGCCCGAAAAAAGGAGAGAACGAGCTGAACAATTTCATGCGGAGCAGGTGTCTAAATTTTTAGAGTGACATAATAACATCATTCGCAGACTTAGTGTATAAATTCCAAGAAAATTTAAGAGACTAAATGGTTGTATCAAGTGATACCTAATAAGAGGCTATATTTCTATTTGTTAAATCTTGATATTGAAAGTGATAATGGTGACAGCAATGTAATAGTGTGTTAATAGTGTGTCGGTGGATGAAAATCTAAGCATTCAGGTATATGTAAAAGGACATTTAATGCATATGAAGATTTAAGCTGGATATTACCTAGTGAACTTAAGCTTAGCAGATGGTCACAGCTTGAAAATATACTATCTTGTTATTATAACAATAGTTGTGAACCAACAAAGTCATTTGACTATTGTCTTGATATAGGTCTATTGATAACTTGAATGAAGCAGTTAATGTTGAAAATGATAATTTTGCTGCAGAGCTTGTTCTAGACCAAATGAAATTGCTAAAAAATAAGCAACGTAGATGTAGTGTTGAGACATCTCTATGATACGGCTATGTGTATAGTATTATTATGTTAATCTTGGTATCAGATTTTTGTAGTGCTGCCAGGGATCGCAACTTATGGGGGTTTCTCCCCAAATTAAGGGAGTAAACAAGTGAAATGGGATTATTTAGGGGCTTTATATTTTAAGAGGTAGGTAGGAACGAAATTGCCGAATGAAATCAACCAAAAAAACGAGAGTATACAATCAAAGAAAAAAACCTTTCATGGGTAGGTAGCTAGTAAAACAACTACATAGTTTTATTTACTTGCATAAAGTATGTTAATCAAAGATTTATATAATAAAGGTCTCATTCTATACTATACCGGTGAAACACCAGAGAAAAACCGGTGTTTTACAGGTTATTATTGAATCATGACTCAAGTAATTTTATTTAAATAAGAAGTTTGATGATCAACATTGTTCATTATTTAATAACATTTTTTCAAATACAATTACTTTATCATTATTTAAATTCAAGATCAGTCAAATTTTATTTTATTTTGTAAAAGAAATATTATATTAATTTGTGACCATGTATACTTACTAGTGTTTAGATTCCTTATAAGATGTCATTCTGTATTGGTTAACTTGAGATGTATTAAGTATGTATGAAAACTGTATTGTTTAACTTAGGTGTGTTAGTGTTGAGAAGGTATGCGAGGAAGTATGAATATGGTAAAGATGTATAAACGAAGAAAGTATGTCTGTGCAGGATGACAGAATGTGGGAAACGGAATGTAAGTGTATGACAGGGATGGATATATGCGATATAGAGAGTGGGAAGATATGGAGATAAAAAAGATTGGCAAGATGGCATATGGAGTTAAGACATGCTAAGGAGTGCTAAAAGTAGTTTAAATAAAAGAAGTTAATATAATATATGGCTCATTTTTTGCGCAACGGATCAGCCTGGCTGTCCAGCACGGAAATGCAGCCAGTATTCTTGGCACCACTCCACGCGGGCATGATTTGTATAGTAATTAGATTAGTTTAGCTATAAGTTTTTTTTGTAACATTTTAATAGTTTTTAAAAAAAATTAAAAATTATTAATAAAAAAAAAATATTTATATATATTTAGTGTTTTTACTTTCAGCTATTCCCACATTAGAACATACAATACTTGCTTGTTTAGACATGAAAAGGGTCACAAAGAAAATTCTATCAAACATAGAGAACCTTTTGATTGACTATCTCGAATGCTTTAAAGACAGCTTAGACTTAGTTTTACAAGTTATACATTGTCTTATGGAAGTAACTCAAAGAAACAAATAATGGGATGAAAGATGGATAGTGGGAACTGTGAGAAAACTACACAACCCCATTGAGTTTGGACTTGTTTGATTCATCTTGACAGTACTCTAGTCCTAGATGATATGCAGGGTCTGATGATGAGACCGGAAGGCGTCTATAGGAACTGCAATAATACTGCGCACTTAAGTTGTCATCTAGTAGGTACCTAATTAATACAATGGTCAAGAGTTTCGGAACCCTCAGTGCGCGAGTATGACTCGCACTTGACCGGTTTTTTTAAAATTATATTGCACACTACCTTTGTCTATGCGATTCCGGCTTTAACTAATCAATATATTAAATATTTTTTCTAATAATCGAATTTTTGTTTTATTTGTGGGTTACGGTAATGAATAAGGTGTCACGGTATAAGAAAAGGTGTGGTCTGGGAATGACAATAAAATTATGGTAATGAATAAAGGTAAAATATGTGTTTATTACTAATTAAAGCACAAAGTAACAAATATAATTAAGAAACAATATGCATATTCAACGGTTAACCTATGTACTAAAGATGAAAATATTCTCTTCTTCTTATACTTCTCTTTTTATAAATAACTAAAACATATCTCTTCTTCTTCTAACATATTTGTTCTTCTAACTAAAACATAATCTTAGTGTTTACATAATTTTTATTTCTTAGCCTCAATCAGTCTCATGAATTTGCAGCTTAATATTATTCAGTGCAGTTCTCTTTTATTTTTAAATTCAAAATTTATTTATTTCATATAGGCTAACTTGTAGCTCTTATGACACGTCATAAATCTACCACTGGTTCGGAATGCAGATTCTGCTGAGAAGAGCCGGCAAGAAACTCAGCAGTTGCTCTTTTCAAAAAAAATTTTTTTTTTAACTTAATTAATCAAATTTTAATGATCTTGTTTATTTTAATCAGTCATTCCAAGTTATTTATAATTACTATTGTAAGGAAATCGGTGATGAAAGAGAACTAAATAGTATTCTTGTTAAATAATTGTAGTCTTTCTTTACATAATTAAAAGTCAGATTTTAAAATAATTCTAATCATTTTGAAATAATGGGAATCAATTATTATTATCAATCTTTTCGTAAATCACGTTCAATGGTAGTACAACTTCCTGTTTTTCATCTTTGTCTACAAAATCAGAATCGCTTATTATGGGTACAAACTCAAAACACCCAAGTAGCACAGATAGCTGTATAAATACTCACTTTTAGACCTATTTGAAACTCTAGGCGTATTAAGACTCTTTTAAGAGTACACTGGTGATCCTACAGCTGCATAATAGCTGTCAGTGATATTTAAACAGCTTAGGCTGAATAAGGGCTGTTTAGTGGATAAAATTACGCCAAATGCTGTATAAGAAGGTATTTGTGAACTCTTATTACACTGACTTATTAAGGGGGCACGTGTGAACTATTATGAAGCTTATTGCTGAATATCAGAGTTTTAACTATTCACGTCGCTGTTTAACATGAATCCACCATTTTGTTGTGTAACCTCATAACCTATATAAATATACTGATTCATTTTTCAACTTTTATGATGTTTTGTGTATGAATTAGGAATGGATTGCATTAGTTTTTACTTCTCGATATCATAATAACAACTTTTTATCTTATAATTCTTTTCAAAGCACTAAAAATTGTTTATTCAAGTTTTCATCACGGCTTATTTATATCACGAAACTAATTAAAAACCGAATATTTTCGTGGCGCACTAAAATTTTCTTAGGTAATATATATGTATAATGTCAGTAAAATTACATTCCCAATCATTTTTCTTTTATAAATATGAAAACAATGCACTTAACTTTGAATATATAACCACACGTATTCAATCAAATTCAATTCACTCCACGAAGTATACTAATTTGCTAGATTTGTATTATCTATGGTTTGCTACTTCACTTTTACGTCACGTGACATATTTGCTGAATAAAGAGTAACTTGTAATCTTTTACTCAACTTAAGGCTGTATAATTTGTGCCCATTTAAGAGGTATAAGAGCTGTATACGGCCGTATACAGCCCTTATGCAGCTTTTTTATACAGCTTTAAGCGTGACGGGAATTCGTTATTCAGCTGCTAAGCAGCCTTCGTGTGCTACTTGGGCATTCATCTAGGTCTGAATCACCACGAAATAGTCTAATTAGATTTAAGATTTGAGGATACAAATTGGAACGCCTTTCTTCAGGAACTTTCTCCAATTCAAATGCTACTAATCTTGCAAAATTTTCATTTCTATCGTCTGTAGGGCGCTGATTGTGAAAATCTATCTTGTGTAATATATCTGTTACGAATGAAAATCGAGTTTTGTCAGCATTTTTTCGATAGAGCATAGCATCTATTAAAACTCTCTCAGTTGTTTGCGTTCCAACTTGTTTTTTTTTATTTAATAATAAATTAATATATAAATTTTTGAGTGTGTCGACGAGGTATCTTTTCTGTTTTTAATTTTGTTTTTGGTAATGCATTCCTTAATACCTGCAGCCATTCTGCTGTTTCGATGTTCAAGGTAAAATTTATGAATTTTTTGAATTATTCCGCTTTCTATTTTTGATCTCAGCACTTTATTTCTTCCTTGGCGTTCATCTTTATTCTGTAATATTATTGGATTGCTATTTTGGTTGCTACTTGCATTCAATCGTTGGATTATCTGTTTCAATCGCTTGTTTTCTTTTTTTCATGCTATTACATATATTTTTGTATCTTCTAAAATCTTTGAGGCGCTGGTTTTTAATCACTTCTACTCTTTTTCGCAGCTTTTCAATAATCTCAGCTTGTGATCTAATGGTATCATCTTTAGACAAAAAGGTTTCTTTACCTACTTCTTTGGCTTTTTCATCATTTATTGAAAGTGGATCTTTCACTTAAATTGTTGTTCTTACTGCATTGCACATATTGTCATTGTTTACAAAAACTTCCTGAATTTTCTTTACTTCTCTATTTTTTTCAAAGATCTTCTCTTATTTTCCCGCCACTTCTTTCTCTGTTCTCTCTGAGCACGTGGCGACTTATCAGCAATGCCAACAATTTTTTTAGCTTCTTTTCTTTTCAAATACCTTAATCTTTCTTTTTCTCTCTCTATGGCATAAAGTTCTTTATTTTCTTTTAACTCCGCGTATTTCTTACGTTTCGCTAATCGTCTTTTAGCTAGTTTTTCCTCTTTACTTTGTTTTTTGTTAGCCATTTTATTATTTGTAGATATCAACTAAAACAAATAATATATCTAAAGTAATATATTATTTGTAAATTAAAGAAGAACTGCATAATTTAGCAGATAAATACTAACATACTTACTGACAAGTGATACGTTTTTAGTATGTAACCTAAGGGGGCTTTTATTGTCAAAATAGATAAATAAATTTAAATTGATTATTAAAAAAAATCACTACCAGTACGATTTGTTCATTACCGGCACCGAATTTTTCACGGTAATTTACGGTAATGAAGGTTACGGTAGTGAATTTAAGGCAGTTTTGGCTGGTTTCTGGCTTGATAGCCATACAAATCAAATTTTAAATGTACAAACCGAGAAGTACTCCGAATAAGTGAGAAATATCAGCTAATATTAAAGAAGTATTATATTTCTTACCTGATTTCACAAATTTAACTGTAATGAACTTGAATTTGATCAAATCACTGTAATTAAACACACAAAATTATTTTTTGGCGCTAGGAAGGATGAAGCATCTGCCTTTTTTGACGTGTTCGGACGAACTGAGAGGGGGGAAGTCTCCCAGGCTAGTCAGGCGGTTTCATCAAACGATTGTGACTACGTAAAGTGCTAGACAGTTTTCCGTTACGGCAATGAAATTTAAACTGTTACAAAGTTTTAAAGCGTTTTTCAAAGAACAATTAGATATTTTAGCTAAGTACTTACACAAATATATAATTGTCTATTGCGTCATAAACACGGGAACATAAAATGAAATAAAATCTCTAGGCGCATTTTTGATTTCTAAAGCATTTCTTAGAAATGTGCTGTTTGAACTCAGTTACAGCAATGACCATTTTTACTGTTTTATTTAAAATAAGTCCTAAAAATTTTATAATTTTTAAAATTGTTTTAGTACTCTTTATGAAGCGGTTTATCATTCATTTTTTAAAAATATTTGAAATTAAGTTCTGTGAGAATTTACTGTCATTTTTGTCTGGCACATTATTTTTGGGACATTTTGAAGAATCACCCTTTAACATATCTGTGGAAATCAATACAATTATAATCGTAATTAAAAACGGTCATCAACTCGCTATTTTACGAACGTTACGTGTGTGAATACTTGGATCGATTTCATAATGAAAAAAACGAAGTACAGTTCAAATACGGGACATAGTCAGTCCCGCCGGGACATTTTAAACTATGCCTAAAATACGGGACGTCCCGGGAAATACAGAACGTCTGGCAACACTAGTCACGACGTTCAGTCTTAAAGTGAGCAGCACGTTTACTTGAAATAGATATTATAATCGAATTAGTGGTAAGGGGAGGGTAATAATATAACCCTAGCCAAGCCTCACAACTGAAAGGATCGATGTAAGTATCTTGTAGGCATGTGGGTTTAAGGATGCCTTACTAACAGTATAACTCCATCTACTGAACTTTGTAGCAATACTTTTTCCCTCACTTATTTAATTATTTTAATACATAGTTTTCTGAACAACAATAGTGACGACATACTGCTGCATATATAATACCTACTTACTTATTTTTTTTTAATAGAAGTTGCCTGCATGTGAACGTCTCATACGAGTAGATTGTTTGAAACATAACATGACAAGCCAAAATTACTTAAATCCATTGATTTACCTAACTCTTAATCATTGGGTTTTTATTGATATCGTCAAACTTAATAAATCATTATTATAATAGACCAGGGTAGATCCCTTTAAAAATAATAAAAAGTGAAAAAAAATAGTAGTAGGATGAAACCCATTAGAAAAGGAGGGGAATATTATAAAGATGAAAGGAAAAATAATTTACGGGCGATCTGAGGTCGGGAAGGGGTGGGGGTGAGTTTTTAAGGGGGAAAAACGGTATTTCTCGATTTCCGGCAAAACTAAAAGTCCTGTCGAAAAAAGTCAAATGGCAAAGTTGTAGGTAATAAAAAGATCTAAAACTTTTGTATTTACACTTTTTTCAGATAACCTCAAAATTTATGTGAAAAATTCAAAAAACCCTGTTTTTGGTTTTTTATTTTTATCTTTTACAAAAATTTTTTTTTTTTAACGAAATTTGGTGAAAACTTACCTTTTTATGTCTCAAATACGCTGTAATTTATTTGATTAAAAATATTTATTTTTTCACCTTATTTTGAATTAATATCGAAAAAACACCCTAATTTTCAATCGAAAAGTCACCCGTCAAAATATCATCTATTTTCAAAAAGTTGGTATGTTTTCTGTTCGTTGAAATCTCTACTTTCCGATGGTGAAAAAAAAAATATATGTTACTACAGTAAATCTTCTCAGAAAATAATTTCAATCTTTAGGTTATGTTACGTTAAGCATACTATTTTTTAAAGAAAATATTACGATTTTAATGTTTGAGTTGATTTTCTTGAAGATAATTGTGACAAGTTTACTTAAAAAAATAAAACAAACATTTTTATCTGTATCAATCAACTCAAACATTAAAATCTAATATTTTCTTTAAAAAATAGTATGCTTAACGTAACATAACCTAAAGATTGAAATTATTTTCTGAGAAGATTTACTGTAGTAACATATATTTTTTTTTTCACCATTGGAAAGTAGAGATTTCAACGAACAGAAAACATACCAACTTTTTGAAAAAAGCCGATATTTTGACGGGTGACTTTTCGATTGAAAATTAGGGTGTTTTTTCGATATTAATTCAAAATAAGGTGAAAAAATAAATATTTTTAATCAAATAAATTACAGCGTATTTGGGACATAAAAAGGTAAGTTTTCACCAAATTTCGTTAAAAAAAAATGATTTTTGTAAAAGATAAAAATAAAAAACCAAAAACAGGGTTTTTTGAATTTTTCACATAAATTTTGAGGTTATGTGAAAAAAGTGTAAATACAAAAGTTTTAGATCTTTTTATTACCTACAACTTTGCCATTTGACTTTTTTCGATAGGACTTTTAGTTTTGCCGGAAATCGAGAAAAACCGTTTTTCCCCCTTAAAAACTCACCCCCACCCCTTCCCGACCTCAGATCGCCCGTAAATTATTTTTCCTTTCATCTTTATAATATTCCCCTCCTTTTCTAATGGGTTGCATCCTACTACTATTTTTTTTCGTTTTTAAAGGGATCTACCCTGGTCTATAATACTTACCGACAGTTACGAAAATAAAATCGATTATAAAGGCTCTTACCGCAATATTTGTCATGGTCACGTTAATTTCGAATTTCAAAGTAATTACGTGGGATGGGCCGTGGTTAATTGTAATTTTAAATGGATATTAGGGAAAACTAGATTTCTTTTATTTTTTTATCAAAAAGTTACAATATCACTTTATTTATACAAAAAAAAAAAGAAATTTGTAAATCGACCCTAAAGTAAATAATGTACGATGTATTTTAAATGCGGTGGTAGGGGTTAGTATTATTTCTTGCAATTCACGAGGGCTCGTGAGCTTTACTTGTGGTAACGTTGTGTACATGCACATGCGTAAGTGTGCGTGCCTGTCAGGAGCCTAGGTGGGAGCGGTCAGGCGCGAGCAAGCTCTCGCACACATTTACACATACACAACCATGAGCCACGCGCCCTCTTGAATTGAAACAACTATTATACCTACTCTTTTTCCGCCTCCGGATTAAAGTATAAACTGCGAAAGTACAAAGACTAATAATAATCTGGATTAACTTATTTTAGCAGATAAGTATCAATCATCAACGATATACTTAAATGATAACAATGTTGTTTTTTTTTGTACAGACGCAAGTACCGCGAATTTCAACGATAACCTAAATCTTGATTGAAGGATTGCTATTTCCGTATTTAAAAATTCATTTGTTTAGAAAGATAAGCAAATTAAAGTCACTTATGTTGGCTTTATACATTACTACGTTTTTGGCTTTATCTTCCTTATCCATAGAAGATGTTCCGATTAATAAATAAAAGACTGCCGACTGCCGTCGAATGAAAACTATCTGTCCTGCGATTTCGTCCGCGTATTTACCTAATCATTTATGCTTCAAAGCGTCTGTTTTACTTTCCTACTCATATTATAAAAGCCAGTTTGAATTTGTGGATGGATGGAAAATAAGAGAGCTCCCGAGGGAATTAAGGAATCAAAAACCTCAATCCACGTAAACGAAGTCGCAAACACCTTCTCTTCTTTTGCTAGTCTTTTGTATGGTCCAACGTTAGATATAGGTACGCCTCGTCACGTGCACGCCATTCCCTTCGATGTTCTGCCAATCTTATCCATGTCTTCCAAACTAGCTTGATGATTAAGCACGAGTCGATAGGTATATTATATAGACAAGTATCACATAGGCACGTGTGAAATCTAACGGTACCTACAGATGAAGGAGGAAAAGCTCTACTGTTCAATACAAATACATATTCATAAAAGTACCTATATTATTGTAAAGTGTCATTGAACCAAGGTTACCGACATATCTCAGCGAGCCGCGAAGCTGTAATGAAAATGGGTGGGGGGAGGGGACACTTCCAAGTAATCAGTACTTGGCCTGCCGAAGTTTGGCAGATCTCTCACAAGATGGAGCGACGACGTCAGCCGAATCTCAGGGAGACGCTGGGTACAGGCAGCGTAACACCGATGCCTGTGGAAGTCTATGCAAGAGACTTTTGTCCAGCGGTGGATGTCTACCTTGTTTGATAACGAAGAAAAAGAGCCTTCGTCGTAACAAGCATGTCCTTTATTTGTTAACTAACCCTTGCCGTTAGTTGCCGAGAGTGCCAGGCTATTGAGATGTGTTCTAATGGATTTTAAATTGAATTATTCCGTAGCGTACTGACTGAACATCGAAGTAATGTAGTGTGTCTATAGTATAATACGCATCATCGATGGAACTGTAAGCATCAAATTTTCCGTGAGCTTCCGCATAATTTAGTTTAGTTTTAGCCGACCAATAAAAAGGAACCATTAATGTGGCTTAAAAATCAAAATACAGATTCTGCTCATAGTTACCCCATACCCATAACCCAAAGATGGTGTAGATAACCCTTCCGTCTTCTATGGCATCTCTCTGTCGCGAGGGAATGTACGTATTCAATGATCAAATCTAAATGAAGAATGTCTCTTTGTCACGCAGTTGGATTACATCAGAGCACCCGTAGCGGAAGAATGCAACGTAATGAAAACTATCGTAAAATCTAATACGATAAAGTTAGATGGTAGTTACTTTTAGCAAGTAATTGTAGTGAAAGCAAGAGTTACTTGTTACTAAATAGAATAATCAGTATAGACTCGAGCAGATATAAAAATATTATCATACGATGCTACCATTATAGACAGAGGACAATTTAAAGGCGTTACTTCGAAGCTCAAGTCGACTAAAAGTTAAAATTTTAGGAAATTTTCTGTCAGTTCCCATTCTGCCTATGAATATTTGATAACCTAACTAAGCATGATTAAAAAAGATTCTTCACCTAGCAAAAAAAAATATTACGATTTACAGTTTGTACTTATCTTAATGTACCCTATCTCTACATCAATTTTTTTAATAATAGGTATATTAAAAAAAAATATGTATTCAGAAAATTACAACACTATTGCAGCTTTCTATTCCCTTTCGAGTAGGTACCTACGCAGAACCAAATAACAATCGCAAAAGGAATGCGATTCGCGATATAGGAAGTCCGCAATAGATTAGGAACTCAAACAAGCCTTATCAAAGCGACAAGGCTTGCATTCTTCGATAAAGGAATAGAATACGTAGAATAGGTGACAAAGGAAAAGAACAGGAATAGAACTGACGTCGTTGTATCTGCACAACGACGTTAGAATCAGTTCTATTCCTGTGGCGAGTGAGAAGAGAGTGAGGATGCTTATGAAAATGAATGTTTTGTGTTTTGCAGATTAGGGTACGAATGTAAGAAAATCTAATTTTAAGGATGCGGATGAGGACGAAGATATTAGGACTTATATTTCATAATTTTACTGCATTCACGAGACGATCATAGCCTACTCTTATCCCGGGAAATCAAAGAGTTCAAGTGGATGAAATTACGAGCACGGGCGGAAGAAACCTCGATAAACAGACGACAACACCAAGATTGTAGGGAACTTTGGAGAAGACACGCTCGTCATCAAGAATGGCAAGTGAGGAGGTCTATGCCCAACAACGAATAAGAAAAGGCTTATGGTGAAGGTATTCCTGGGACTCAAGAGTTCAGAAGTGTTTGTCATCACCAAAAGTATGATTTCCAACAGGTTTCTATGTCTCGCGCTCAGTTTGGCATCTCTACAGTTGGACATAAATGATACTGGCACGCGCCCAGCCAATTCTTTAATGTGTAACATATTAGCTCGCCCATAAAAACGTCCTAAAATAAAATGAATATAATCATATTGATTTTGGCTGTGGCTTCCAAAAGATATTCCAAAGTATTACATAAAACAAATGCCATGGCGTGACTTACTGGCGTACTATGCAAAACGATTTATTGTCGGTTAGCTAACGTTCAGTGAAATCGGGAACTGAATGTTAGCGATTTACTACGATCCCACTGCATTATGGTGTATTTTACGAGATACAAGAATGAGATATTGCTACCTGGATTAATGGTTAGAAAACCCTGTTAGTCCGTCTATTCCTATTTAACGCCTAAACAGCTGAACCGATTTTTGTTATATGTAGACTAGCACTTAACTGCGATCACACCTGGTGATTGAAAAATGGTAATCGGAAGAGTAGTGGTACGGACCTATTCGCAACGAGGAAGCAAAACGTTTCATGCGTACAATTTGGACCGCTTTAGTTTGGAAAGCTTGCAACTAAACAAGAGAAGATTTATGGCCGTTTTCCCTAAAGATTTGTGAAAACAAAATTTGACAGAAAGCGTCACTTACCTTAGCTTATGTAGGCCGTAAGTTAGGGAACGTTGCTAAAAATGGGCATTAGGATACTATTATCTCGGAATAACAAGGAGTTCCGACGGGATTGTCCAAAACCTAAAACAAGACGCGGGCATCAGCCAGTATCGTAAAATAATTTGAAAGCAAGCAGCGCATCCGTTCATCGCACCATTATATCCAGAGGTTAAGACGGTCGGACGTACGGTGAACCGTAAACAATCCATCTTGTCCTTCCTTAACCGTTCCCTCGCCATATACGTGAGACATTACGTGACGTTAAAAGCAAACAGTACGTTGATGGATGAATACTAAAAGCGGTATTGTACACAGCAGATACAGCCGCACGCGCCTAGCGCAACCGAATTTTCATCACTGGAAACGAGACTGACGTCATTTATCCCATATGACTTAGCTTAGTATGACTTTGCGTATCTAAACATCATCAGTCGAGTACCTATCGTTAATCGTATCCCCATAATATCATAGCAAAATAGACTTTAAATTTCGAATTCTTCTATACGTAAAAAACGCTACAACCCAAAGCATTGCAAAATCTTTAGCAAGCAGTTAAAATACTACAGATTTTTCAGTAACGATACAGTGTTCCGAATTTCCGATAGTCGAAATCCATGATTGTCGAGATACGCAATATAGAATAACATGCTATAACCGTAGCACGATTTCATCTATATATCTTTAGCACTGTCTTGTAAGGTCTAGTGAACACAAGCACGAAAGAACTGCTTCTTTATTTCCTAACCATAAACTAACTTATGGTTAGGAAATAAATGAAGGGATGAGGCTGAAGAATCACTTGGCTGAAACCTAGTAGGTACTTCGTTCGTTAATTTGCTGAACTCTGTTTGTTTACAAAGCGAGTAGACGCACCACTGCGCTATAAAGGTCAAAACCGGTAGTTTTATGATAACATCATTAAGTATTACGCCACCACGATCATATTTTACGCGTAATAACTTAAAAAATTAAAAAATAACGTAATAGTTTAAGGTCAGAAATAATATTACGTAAACAAATATTTACGCTTGAAGAGCGCCTATCAAGATCGCTTTGATGCCGAAGTTCAGCTGTGGCATTGTCTAAAAATTATTGAAACTTATGGCGTTCTTGCTGCAATATCATCATCATCAGCAACCCATCAAAGACTGACTACTGAGCGCAGGTCTCTTCTTAAAAGGGTCCATTCGCTGGTTCATTGCGCATTGGCAGACTCAACACACCTTTGTGAACATTACCCAGAATTCTCAGGTGTGTTGGTTTCCTCACGATGTTTTCCTTCACCTCACGATGTTTTTCATGCTTCTCTTGCTGCATCAAAGCTTTTTAACCATCGATGTACAGTCGCGGACAGAAAATGTTTACCACCTTAAGATTCATAATTGCATGCACACATCTGTGTCAGAAGGTCGATATGTGATTTGATTAGCCATAGATCATAGACTTTTTAACATGTAGCGGTGCTTAGACAGTCCTTTAGCGGTCTCTTTAGTAGGTGACTGCTAAATAGGTTAGATGTAGAAAACCTTTTTTGGAACAAAAAATCCTTACTAATGTTATAAAATAATGTCAGTGTTTGTTTGTTCGTTGTTGGTTTGTCCTTCCATCACACAGCTACGGAGCAATAGATCCACATGATTTTTTGCATGGATATAGTTGAGGATTTTCTATTTCTATTTCTATTTCTATTTCGACATTTATCCCGGAAAAATAGAGGGTTCCCATGGAAATTTTAGAATCCTAACTTCACGCGGACGAAGTCACGGGCAAAAGCTAGTAATTTTAATAAATAGATATTATCTCATATAGACACGAGCACAGGACACGAGTTACCAAAATGAGAAAACGGAAGTAATAATCTAATGAAATTTCAAAGAATCTTTATTTCTTAATTTTATTATTGAGAAACTAAACAATATTAGTATAAATAAATAATTAGCTTAATTAGCTTCCATTCGCTGCAATGACAACACGTAGACTCTCTCGCATAGACGCAACAAGGCGATAAGTCAGTTCATATCATCCCATACCCCAGTGCAATGTGATCTAAGACTTTGAGGATTTCTTTGATTCTGACAGTCCCACCTTTGAATCACTAAGCCCCATAAATTTTCAGTTTCAAATCAGCAGATCGAGCGGGCTATTGAACGAGATGACTGCCACGGTGCAGATTGAACCATGGAATAGTAGCTCAGCGCATTATCTTGAACTTAGGTTGTCGGAATTTTGCTGCAGAACACCTCCTTTTGACTGTTTTTGACTGTGGATGCTACCAGCATCATTATGATTCAATGCACAATATGAACTTCACCATTAGAATTATGATTAAGCTTCCATTTTGTATTTATTTTGTATATTTAAATTTCAAATAACAAATCTAATATTTTTGATAATTAATTGACACTTTTACAAGTGCAATGATCTAATGTGTCAAACTTGAATTTACGAAATGAGTTTTATTACTAATATTTGTATAGAAAAGTCATTATAAACTTTTTTTGATAAAACGATGCATGAAATTTTTATAACGTAACAAATGCCTTGATATAGCATTATAGACCTTACTGAACGCAGGGTTACGAAGAATCTAATTTGAAAAGTGGTAAACATATTTAGTCCCCGACCGTATATTGTACCTACATGGATATGCCTGTCCCATATAACTGTGTCTACGAAAATGCGCTTGAATATGACTTCAATGAACACCGCGCGTTCCCCGCAGCTCGCTTTGACAGTAGTGTCAACCAATCACGTTCGAGGAGTAGTCACTCCTTATTAGCAAGAACAAATGGAATGAAGTGACATTAGTACGTTTTTTAAAACTTCTTTTCAGACAAGAGAATTTTGCAAATTCTGTTGTCTTTTGAGCACGTTTTTTTTCATCTAGAGACCTATCCAAATACATCGACGTAAGAATATAGATAGTAAAAAACAGAAATTAAAACTACTTACTGCTAATTATATTTCCGACTTATAAATATCATACCATCTCAAACATTATTGTTCTCTATCACGATATATCTACGCAATATTATCACATAGTGATCTAGTTTAAGGTCAGACACCTATTAAAAATTAATGAAGGTTCTTGCACTCACCCGAGTATGACGAGTTCGCCATATTTGACGAGGGGCTTCGGCTTTTGTTCCGAGCCACTCTCGCCAGCCTCCTCCAGTATTGGTGAATCCGCACTGTCCGCAGCACTGTAAAGAAGAAATATATGACTTATCAAAATATGCCATAGATCAGAAACACGGTCGCTAACTCTATTGTCCTCATGAAATAGCTCACTGCGCGGGCGTTGGAGAGCCAGGCTCAGAGTATCCCTGTGGGAGCAAATCATTTGTATGCGGAATAGGAGTGTAATAAGCGCCAAATACGTCATGTATTCTATTAACTCGTAAGATATTAACTTTTTTAATGGCTGTATCGTTTCTTAGTAATATGTATAGGAATTTTATATAAAAATTTTGGCTCTGTAATATGCATTGAAAATAAAAAAATGGTTAAAAATTAGAACTTTGTGATTTTATTTTGTCAAACAAATTTCATTATTTTATGTTTCTACTTAGTATCGTCCCTTGGAAAGATGATGTAATTTTTGCCTGTTTTTGTTCGGATAGTTAAAACTTGATCTACTGCTGTAAAAATCAAATCTGCATCTGAAGATTTACCAGCCGTTACTGGTTAGGAATCCCACATAAAAAAAAAATCAGCCGGTCAGAAGGTCATATATTTTTAGAAGGCCCTTCGCTCGAAGTAAAAATAAAATCAGAAAATTAGCGAGAATACATGCATAGCCATTGTAACCGAAGGAATACAAATAACTAAGTAATAGATAAGTGTCTACGAGTATTTCCAGAATAACATAAAGTGACATAGTTTCCAGACTTTGAACATTTTACAGCCAAGTATGGTTAGTTAACATTTAAAAGGCGTAAAAACCCACATTAATGGCTTATCTCGTTTTTCAAGTATATTGTAGAGTGAGTACAACATATACTATTTAAATGTTAAATCATTGTTGGTCAGCTATAATTTTTTTGAGGACGAAGGTTACTTATAATAAAATAGAATGTTTATGATTATTTATTATTTATTAATACCTTACGAATGCAATAACCCTTCAAAGAACAAGGGGATTTCACTTAGATAAAAATAAAATACGATCGCTGATAGCGTAGTGAGTGTAAAGGCTTGTACAGACATGATTATGTCGTGTCAAACACGATTTTTATAAGTGTTTTAATACAAGGAACTGCGTGGAAGCGTTCACACACTGCCGATATAAGCTCGCGAATCGCTACGATTGCGCCTGCTATTCACGTGACATTTATATGCGACAAATATAATATTGTATGTCCCTTTACACTCGCAAAGTTTTCACAACCTTTCGCAAGCTTGTCAGGTAATGTTATTTGTACAAAAAAGATTATAACCAGTACCTACTCAGCAGTGTGTAACACACCGAGCTTTGTTAAGGGATAGTCGCTTGGCTATGCTTACGTAGAGTGACAGCGACGACACTCTACGAAGTCTGGTCTGGTGAATCGGTTTCTACACGCCATCGTGCCGGAACGCTAAATCGCTTGGCGGTACTGTACTATTCGAACGTTCTGCCACGCTGTTGCCATCGCATTTACGTGTGCGCAGGGCTTAATTACCGCCCACCATTTCACTTCCGCTCCAAGTTACATTGAAACGAGCGCGGGTCAAGACTAAGATCTTTATGGAAACTGGTTTGAGACAGCTGTGGGTCAAGATTCGAGATTAGTGATGTAAATTATTATGACCATTGGACAAACCGGTTGGGTCAGATGCAGCGGAGTACGACGAAAAACCTATTTCAAACAAACAAAACATGGACTACATGGCATTATTATAGTTGTTTATCTACTCTTGTGTCCTATTTAAATTCGAGTTATTGCGTTTTAGAGCTTTTATCTTGTACATTGGTCACTAGTTTAAAAATATAGACTGGCATTACACTTGTCAACACACCTTAGGATGAAGTGAACGTGTAAACTAAATGGCCGCTGGCGCTAAAAGAATCCCTTTTGATATAAAAGAAAGGTACCTACCCATGTTATAACTTGCATAAACGAAAGCTGAAAGGGCTTTCCAAATCTTAGTGGTGCACATAAGGAACGAGGAAACAAATCACTAATGCTGAGATCTGTAGAGCGTGCTCTACTCAGCTCAGACTCAAGATAGAGGTTAAAACGAGACACAAATATGCTCTGACATAAATCTGTCTCGTTTTAATTCTGTCTTGAGTCTGAGCTGAGTCAGAGCACGCTCTATAGATCTCAGCATAAGTGCGTGTCCGTGGGATGATAGATTTCAGATTGATTTTGTTTTTCAAAATAAATGCACTAAGAAAGAGTCCACGTTATTCATTCAACAATTAAAATATGGCGCACAGCAAATCTAAAATGTACAATCATACAGACTGCATGTTACATGTCAGATTATAATGCATGTTGGACAGCAGGTACCCAACCAAACTACATATTATAATTGCGCACAATTATATTGACATTATCACACAGCGCTCGTTAGTTTTGACTCTTAACCCGCGTGTTAACAAATGTGACCCATCGATAAATACAAATTTTGTATTAATGGTCACAGCTTTATTTCTCAACTGTCTATTGTGTTGTGTGTATTATGGTCTGTCACTTTTGTAACTTTTCTCAAATGAAACGGGAATACTCTTTTAACCTATCCTACGTTGTTTTTTATTAGTCGCACTAATATTATAAAGGCGAAGTTTGTATGTGTGTGTGTGTGTGTTTGTTACTCCTTCACACTACAACGAATGAACCGATTTGGCTGAAACTTTGAATGAAGATAGCTCATAACCAGAATAAACACATAGGCTACATTTTATCCCGGAAAATTAAAAACCTTAATCCACGCGGACGAAGTCGCGGGCATCATCTAGTATTTAATACTTCTTGATTTATAGTTCCGAATTCGATTCCCGACGGGACCGATTTTCTGCCGGTTTCAATGATCTAGACAGCTTTCATCCAAAATCAAACTCATCAATAATTTTAATAATTTAAGATGACATATTTAAAATTATTCACATACATATTTAAAACTATTCACGCGCTATTAAGTAGGCCTCTACTTCTTGGTTTTAGGAATGTTTACTTTGTTATATTAACGTAAGCAGTCAATATAACCTATAATAATTATACTTTGCTGTCGAGGGTAGCAAATGCCAAATAAAATGTAAACTGGCTCAGTTCTTAAACTAGTAGGACAAAAAGACGTATAATAGCTAGTCAGCGTAAAACGTTTGTAAGAGGTGTGGCCTTAAGAAATGAAGATAAGTGAAAGTGAAAAGTAGGTTCGCATTATCCAGGTTGTAAAATGCAATTTGTTCTCATAAGCCCTCGTACTTTAAGTGGTTTATCGATCGTAAATGCGATAAGCTATCGGTCTGTCCATACTGCACACGGTCCACAACAGAACTGGGTCACCCAAGCACTAAATACATGTCATATATCCACTTATCTGCTCATCGTTTAAGTAGAGATTGACATTAATAACTTAGTTGTTGTGTTTGCGAAAGAACCAAACAAAGGAGGGACGAAGGTCTTCTTTGTGATGTCGCTAAACGAAAGGGTTATGATTTTAGCAATCTATGTATGTGTTTATATTCCACCGTAGCTCCTAAACTACTACTCTTTTGATGAATAAAATCAATATGACGTTTTGAATGAAACGAATTTGAATTAGGTATAGTCGTAGCTGTTACTCCGGGTCAATATATAGAATACAGTTTTTAAGCTATTGCATAGCTTCTATCGCGGGCCTTGAGCGTGGACACCGAATCCAGAAATTCCGTAACGAAAATAACCTGACACGGGACTCCTCTCACCGCTAGATGGCGTTGATAAAAAATGCTATGCAATAGCTTTACCGCGGCAATCCCCGAGTGCCACACGTCTTTTTTTTTATCCTCATAAACAATAAGGTTTATCCGGGATAGGGGATGAAAATTTTTGTTGATTTTACTCCATAACTTCGTCAAATCTAAACCGAATTTGATAATTCTTTTTTTATTACAAATTGTGTAATATTAGAAATATTTTGTCCAATTTTAGTGAAGATCTACTAAATATTACCTATCGGAGAGGACATAACTTCTCGCAGATAGTAGCAAGTCACTCTAAACTTTTTCCACGCAGACAATATCGCGGGAATCAGCTATTTTGGTATAAAAAAACTATTGATTAAAATGCATTGATGCAGCAAGTAGGTACGCTATAAATTCAGCCAATCGTCACACTGATGCAATCATTTTTAGACAATTCCACAGCCGCGTAGTCCGTTATCTTTATCAAGATGTCCAGAGACTAGATTTCTCATTCGCAATAACAAAGTGCGGTTATTAGCCGTAGCTGCGAGGTCGTCGAGGCTTTTCCGCCACGCTTGAGTGACTAAAAACTAATTTCGACCTTATTTCTAACCAATACAAATGTCGCTGGGAATCGAAATAACTATGGAAGACGAAATGAAACCGGCCAAGTTCAAGTCTGTCCCGCACACGAAGGATTCCGTATCATAAGATTTAACACCAGCTAATATTAAGATCGAGCAATAACAAGTTTATTTTATGGGGGCCATATGGGGATCCACTTTTTTTTTAAGAATATCAGCTAAGCTGAACTTGACTTATATTCTCCTTTCCCCTCCTAATAAGCGAAAAGCTTGTGTTAGGAGTGGGGACGAACCTGCGACCTTTCAGTTTTCAGTCCGCATCTTTAATCGTGGAGCTATTGGGGCTATACCACTTGAAAGAGGCCACTAGAAATTTTAAAACCTTTATTATTTGTTGTTATAGCGGTAATAGAAATACTAATTCTGTGTAAATTCCCCGCTGACAAACAGACGGACAGACGGATAGCGGAGATTTAGTAATAGGGTCTCTGTGGCACCCTTTGGGTATGGAACTCTAAAACGGCCGCTCTGCCCATTTCTCCGGCATGCCTCAACGAAATTGCCTTTAATTACTGACTATGCCGAAGACAGCCGTAATACTATGTGATTATAATGGAGGGGCAATATTTCTGATTACATCTTTCTGTTTAAATCATAATGTACCATGAAATGAAGCTTTATATTTAAAAGAGGACGCTTTTACGTGTTGGACTTTTGTATTTGCCACTGCCATACCCGCCCGTCCGCTACCATCTTAGACTGCATCGTCACTTACCATCATGTGAGATCGCAGTAAAGGACTATCTTGTCATCGAATAAAAAAAATCAGAAATACGTCATGGCAATCGCATCGCAGCGTTTAACATTAATCCATTCAATCAAATTTCAATGCGTACGCAGTAGATTATTATTGACCTTTAACTCCATTTCCCATAATATAGATTATAGATAATGCTGCAAGTTTATAACGTAAATTAGCAAATGCATGCATAAATAGTTAAATAACAATGTAGTACATATAAAGTAACTACGTCATACTGTTAATGTAAAGCCGGGTTTTCACTATACGTGTTGTCTCGAACCGAGCCCACTCATATGAACTGGATCGGAATTTGGTTTTCACACGTACGAACTGCAACGTCCAAGTAACCTTTGTCTGCGCTTTGTTGTTTTTCTTAGCGGTCGCCATTTTTATTTTCTAAAACCATCCCAGTCAGTTCGTGAAAGTAGAGCACGAGTCGACTCGTATACGGATCGGATACCAACGTCCGAGTGCGCTCGGATCACGTGTTTACACAGTACGAGACACGAGTAGCGTCCGAGTAGTCATCCGAGCGCACTCGGTCCGAGACAACTCGTATAGTGAAAACCAGGCTTTAGAATTACGCAACCTCTGATCGCAGCATACAGTAATAATAATTGTAGCCATTTACGTGTACGTCATGCAGTTAGTTCTTACTTTTAATTGCATCGCTCGTACTTGCCTCTAGTCTCGGCTTTGTCTGCTGCCTCTAGCTTCAATTAGACCGTTTAAGATTACTTAACACAATAACCACGGAATTGTTGGGCGATCAATTTCTATCTTTAGGAATTAGGATGCAATAGCTGTACCAAATATCAAGATCGTTTCAGCGGTTAAGCCACGAAAACGATTTTTTTTACTGAATTATGACTGAATACTAACAACTGAACATCTGCAGAACTAGCGACGCGTTGCAAGTTCTTGAACAATTTGTTGGCACATCTTACTTCTACTAATCTACTATAACATTATAAATGAGAAAGTTTGAATGTATGGATGTGTGTCACTCAATCACGCCGCAACAGACCAGAGACAATTCAAAAATTATAAATTCCCAAATTGTCCCCGCCGGGAATCGAACCCGAGACCTCCCAGTTATAAGACCACCGCGCTCTCCACTAAGGCAGGGAAGCCGTAAAAATCCATTTTAATCACACACTTACTTTCTTATTTATAATATAGTATAGTGCAAGTTATTTATCCCACGTAATACTTGTACCATTAAGTATTCAGTGAAAATACTCATTTCGATGAAAAGTAATCTAATTCACTGGAATCATTGATTAACTAGAACTACTTTTGTATTAATCATGCTATTAGCTATTACATTTGAATATCAATGAATGAACGAACTAGTTATTTACGAACAACTACGAATACGAGTATATTATCAGATCACAGACATAAAAAAATGTTTGCAGTATTTACTTTTGTACTTCCAGGAAACACTACGAGCTGTGAATCAGTAAATAGGTACGTCATCAAATGACACGTCATAGCGAATGATTTGATTTTGTATCTAACTCTATAGTCTAGATTTGCAAAGACTGAAAAAATAATGACTACTATAGGCGGAAGTTTGTGTGTGTGTGTGTGCGTGTGTGTGTGTCTGGTGTGTGTGTCTGTATTTGTTACTCCTTCACCACACAAAGAATTAACAGATTTGGCTGAAATTTGGAATGGAGATAGCTCATACTCAGGATTAATAGGTACATAGTCTATATTTAATCCCGGTACATCAGAGTTCCCGCGGTAATTAAAAAACGTTAATCTACGCGGACGAAGTAGGGCATCGTCTAGTTTAATACGAGTAGTTTGACATAAAAATCGTTACGACAAAGTCACGTAGCGAAGTCGTATTTCGATATCGATATTTCGTCGTGCACGCACGCACAACTCTCGATGTTCAAAGGAAGATAAGGCTTCTCCGCGTCCGGTCCATCGGAATCGCCTACCTGTTTGTGGCAACAACGGAAGTTTACGCGAAATCACACCTACACGACGGAATTCCTTTGACTCATCATGACGTCGGAAATAGCGTTTCGTCGGTACTTCGTTCAATTCGTATCATACAATGTGTCCCAGATTTGTTGTTTTTATAGAAACTTTTACCTATCAGTAAAAATAATGTTGCTTTATTTTCATCTGTAGGAAGCGGGCGTTTGACATCACATAGTTCAATAAACTTTAAGGTATAATATCTTCCTTCTATTATAAACTTGTCATTTGACAAGTTGTTTTTAAGTAGGTATTTTGGATTTTAAGCATCGAGACATGAAATATAAAAGTTCTAGTTGCTCGTTCGGTTTGTAGTAATAGTAATTCATTTCGACTTGGTTCATCTCGATCCAATTTTTTATTTGCACAAATATGGGCATGTCAATATATATAAAGACTAGCTGTTGCCTGCGACATCGTCCGCGTCAATTTCTGTTATTATGATCAGCGTGATGTTATATAGCCTAAAGCCTTCCTCGATGAATGGACTATCAAACACAAAAAGAATTTTTCAATTCGAACCAGTAGTTCCTGAGATTAGCGCGTTCAAACAAACAAACTCTTCAGCTTTATAATATTAGTATAGATGTTATGAAATATAGCTAAGTATATTTATAAAAAATTACTTTTTAACTAGTTATTTTAATATTATGGGAATTTAAACGAATTTACCTATTATCTTAAATGTGACTACACAAACAATCGTAAGTTCAGCAATACAATACAAGATGGTTGCATAACCTACAATCCCTTGTTCTTGTACTTTCCCCGTTCGCACGGTCACGATCTTGAGGCAATTCGTCTAGCCTCACTTTCTATCTAAATTGCGGAGTAGGTACCGGTCGATTAGACAACGTTCAGAGGTCCCACTTATCAAGTAAACAAAACTTGATCGTACCGTAAAGGTCTGCTTAGACAACGACATTAATTGCGACTAAAGCGTCTGACGCAAATGTCTGTACCGTTCACATGTGCGTTCACACATAGGATATGACAGTTTCGCTAAACGGGTGTCGCAATAAATGTTGCAAGCTCAGACATTTTTGTTCATACAGAGGTTAAGGCCTAAAATAATGTCCTCCCGACCGACTCCGTACACGGCGGCCAACCTCCTTTAATTAGCCATCTGCGCGGGAGATAGTATAGTGCACAAGTGTGTGTGCAGCGAAGGTGCACTCTCTATTCCCTTACTCTCATAGCCTGATGAGACGGAAATCCGATACAACCGGAGAGAGATCAGGCGCAAGACTGACGGCTTTACGTGCTCTCCGAGGCACGGGGGTGACTCACCGCCAAGGCCAGAAATGCACACCATACAAGTGGACAAACTCACGCTCTGATTTTTATGCTTTCAGTAACGGGAAAGCTGCATAGGATCATATCCTGAAGCGATCATTTCAACACACCTATGTCTAGTTGAAATGATGATGATGAACGACAGAGTAACAGATTAGGCTCAACATTGACTTGATGGTAAGTAGATACAATAGGTTTCCATTGATGCAGCGACTGCCAACAACGACGCTGGCATGATTGACACTGGCTGGCACTGTGAAACGCTTTATCCTGCCAGTCAAACTCTGCCTGCCAGCGCTGAATTGAATGATGTGATTGATTGAATGACTGTTCAGTCACTGGATCAGTAAAAACTCACCTTAATGACAAAAATTAACACCGTCAAGTAAGTTCAACTAACCTAGTTGACATAGGGCACTGCCTTCGAAAGATTTGTTTAATACATTGGTTAAAAAGTGACCAAATTGTAAACTGTTAAAAAATATAAATGTTTTTATCTTCATAATGAGTAAATAAATGGATCATTATGAGCTAACTGCGCAATAGTTGGTTAGCGAGTAACGACAGTTAATTAGTGAGGTATTCATATATAAATTAATTCTCCAGATAATAAAACTAGTTTCTTTGATTTTTCAATATTATAGATTTTCTAAATAAATATAATAATTATTATATTATACTCGGAAAAATCTTTTAAAATGAAATTTATTTAATTATGTCGTAACCCATAAACAAATAAACATTTGTGACGTTGATCTAAACCCCCTGATTTTAAGGTAGCCATGGTAGAGTTGAAATAAAAGGTAGGTACGTAACTAAAGGGAGTAACATACGCTCGCTGGCAAACAACCTACTTTCATTTCTGCTCCATTTATACTGTTAAATCGATCAAATCCGAAACGATCGTTTAGAGTGATTAACTGCCAACAGCAAACACATTTTGTTACGTGATTAGGTCAAGAGACTTAGGAATATTAAACAAAGTTACCACAAGCAAAGAAAATTGAGTGAAGCTTGAAGTTCTACTTAGTACCTACAAATGTAGTTACTACACCTTGGGCCTAAATATATTTAAACCAAAGTACGACATATCTACAATCTACTAGCCAATTTAAATACGAGTACAATTTATAGCAAACAAGTTGAATATACTTTAATTGTACACCACGTAACATAGAGAATGAAAAAAATAAGAATTTTATTAATTCATTCATTAATCACAAGTCTCAACCTATCTCCAGTCGGCCCAGTGAGTAGAGGAAAAGGAATTGCGTTTTTAACCGACTTCCAAAAAGGAGGAGGTTATCAATTCGGCCGGTATCTTTTTTTTTTTTTTTTTTTCTATGTATGTCCACCGATTACTCCGAGGTTTCTGAACCGATTCACGAGATTTTTTTTTTAATCGACAGAGGAAGCTCGCGAAATGGTCCCATAAAAATTTTTACCTTCAACTCCTCAATCCTGATGCTGCAGGGGTATTTCCCCCCTAAATTATGGGACTTTAGGAATCGTCGTTTACGAATTGGTATGCTTGGCCTAAACATATACTAGATCATAGAGCTCCAGGTCCTACTCCTCAATCCTGATGCTGCAGGCTACTGCCCACGTAAATTATAGGGATTTAGGAACTGCTAATCATGAATTGTTATTGTATGTAATAAGCATATACTACACCATCGAGGTCAAGGTTCTAGCTCCTCAATTCTGATGCTGCAGGGTACTGCCCACTTAAACTGAGGATTTAGGAACTTTCGCTTGCGGATTGATATTGTTAGTATCAAGCATATTCTACATCGTAGAACTCAAGGTCCTAGCTCTTCAATACTGATGCTGCAGGGGTACTGCCTACCTAAACTGTGAGGATTTAGGAACTGTCGTTTACGAATTACTATTGTTGGTACCGAGCATATACTACATCATAAAGTTCAAGGTTCTAGCTCCACAATCCTGATGCTGCAGGTTTGGAGAAATTACAAACTGTCGCTTTCGAATTGATATTGTTGGTATCAAGCATGGACTACATCATGGAGCTCCTGGTCCTAGCTCTTTAGAAATTGTGTATTGTTAATAAGTACTGTAGATACCTTAGTATATACTACATTTGTACGCTTCTGTACATTCCCTATGCTGGGTTGGTCGGGTGTAGCAGAAAAACTCCTCTGAAGATTTCTTCTTCTTTATTAGGTAGCTATGAGCCGCTACCGCTTGCCGGTGAGAACTGTGTCGGCATACGATTTTGGCTCGATATTTATACAAATTTTACCTCAAAAATGTAGGCCCTCTGATTGGCGCATTTCGCCGGCCAATCAGAGAGCGTTGTTTTTACCAATTACAAATCGGTTATTATTATTAAATAAACGACGAGTATAGCCGCGCCTTTCTCTTTCACTCATTATTACTATTATTTTAGCTAAAGAAGAGAGTAGGCGTAGCTTTGCTCTTTCACGCAATATTTCTTATTTACGATTACAGTTTTATGACTATGTGTCTTATTAAATTATTTACAATAAAGTACAATAAAAACTAATCATTCTATCAAACTATTCACTGTACACATAGCACACTGTTCGCTAACTATTTTCATTGTTTTGCACACACATTACACTATTGTTTATTGAAAGTTTTTAATCGTCCCGCACATCTCTCCCGCCGTGCGACCGTGTCGCATCACTGGTCGGTGCGGGCGCGTCGTCTGTAGACAGGGGCAGGATCACCAGCTTCCTCACCGGCCGTCGCAGCACTCCTCCCTTGGTCTGGATGTCCACCGCTCGCACGACGTCGTCTGGTCCCGGGTACGTGGCGATGACTCTGCCTCGGATCCACACGTTGCGTGGCAGGTTGGCGTCGATGACTTGCACGAGGTCGCCGATCTGGATCGCTGGTCCTCGTCCGTGGGGCTCCCGCCGGTGTTGGAGTTCCGGTAGGTACTCCCTTACCCAGCGTGTCCAGAATACGTCGGCCAACCTCTGCGCGGCTCGCCAAGTGGATCTGGAGACAGCATCCTGCTCATCGAATGTACCTGGCAGCGGTACACGTCCCGGGCCACCCAATAAGAAGTGATTGGGTGTCAGTGCTTCTGGATCTTCGGGGCTGACTGAGACGTGTGTCAGCGGTCTGCTGTTGACGGTGTACTCTGCCTCGGCTAGCAGAGTAGAGAGGACTTCTTCTGTAGGGTGACGTTCGTGAAGCGTAGCCGTGAGTGCAGTCTTCACGGAGCGAACCATTCGCTCCCAAGCTCCGCCCATGAATGGAGCTCCTGGCGGTATGAAGCGCCAAGAGATCGTCTTTTTCGCTGCCTCTGCTGCTGTTGCGCTGTCCATGGCCTGTCGAAGCTCCTTGTCTGCTGCCTTTAGGTTCGTGCCATTGTCGGACCAGATCTCGGACGGACAACCACGGCGTGCCATCATCCTTCTTAGCGCCATCACTGCTGAATCCGTGCTGAGTGAGCCTGCTATTTCCAGGTGTATGGCTCTCATGGTGAGGCATGTGAAGATGGCCACGTATCTCTTCTGTCGTGTCCGGCCGACGGTGACTGAGAGAGGTCCGAAGTAGTCGATCCCAGTGAAGGTGAAGGGTCGCTTGTGGTGAGCTAAGCGACACCCTGGCAGGTCACCAGTCCTGGGGTACGGAGGCTTCTGTGTCTTCATTCTGCAGAACAGGCATCTTTTTATTATCATTCTTGTGACCGGACGCAAGCGTAGCACCCAATACTGTTGTCTGCACTCGTTGACTGTAGCTTCGACCCCGGCGTGATGTAGCTGATGATGTACGGCCTTCACCCAGAGCTTGACTGTTGGATGATCTCCGTCGAGTACCATGGGGCTCTTGAAGTCTTCTGTTACGTCTGTTGTCGCTTGAATGCGGCTTCTAAGTTTCACTGCATCGCTGATATATTCGACGCTCAGCTGATGTAGTCGACTCTCCTTGTTGAGTGTCTTGTTGTTTTTCAAGTCTTCTATTTCTTCTGCGAAAGAATCTTCTTGGGACGCGCGCATCAGAAGCTCTTCGGCTCTTCTGAGCTGTTCGGCGGTGACTGGGAGAAACATCCTGCTCGGCGATGTTATTTTCTTTACTATTGGCTGTTGTTTCTTCGCAGGCTTGTTTGTTTTCTTCCAGCTCGGATCCTTTTCTGCGTTCTTTCGCGTTCTCTTATAGTTGACACTTTCTTTGTTAGCTCTACAGAGTTGGATGAACTGTAGAACTCGGGCTGTGGTGTACCGAAGTCTGTCCCAGCTCGAGAAGCGTGATGGTTCAGGTAGCGCTTCTGCGAGCTTCTGTTTTGTTCTGTTAGACGTGACGTGATGAACCTTCTCTTCACCGGAAGCTTCTTCTTTTTCTGTTGAGGTGACTTCGACAGGCCATTGATCTTCTGTTTGGTAGAGGAAGTCAGGTCCCTTGTACCAGCGGTGATTCTTGTCGAACGATGCTGGAACGTCTCGTGTCGCGTCGTCCGCCACGTTCAACTTGGTTGGAACCCAGCGCCATTCGGTGACTTTGGAGGCCTCTTCTATTGCAGCCAGGCGATGTGCTACGTATGGTTTGTATGAGCGCGATCCAGTTCGTATCCAGGTGAGTGCCGTCTTGCTGTCTGTCCAGAAGACCTTGCAGTCTGGCTTCCTTTCGTGCTCATCAATGACTGTTTCGGCGAGTCTAGTTCCCATGACTGCCGCCTGTAGCTCCAACCTCGGAATCGACGTCAACTTCAGCGGTGCAACCTTCGCTTTGGCCATGATGAGAGATAGGTTAACTTCTCCATTTGGATCCACTGTTCTCCAGAAGACGACTGCTGAGTAAGCTGCTTCGCTGGCGTCGGTGAACACGTGTAGCTGTATCGAAGTGGCGTCGCTGTATTGGAGATATCTTCTCGGGATCGTCACGTTGCTGAGATTCTTCAGGTGAGCCATCCAGTCTTGCCATTGCTCAGCCAGGTCTTTGTCCAGCTCGTCATCCCATGATGTTCCTCTTCGCCATACTTCTTGCAGCAGCTGTTTCGCCCTTATGGTGACAGGCGACGCGAAACCGAGTGGGTCGAATAGTGACATGACCACTCTCAGCGCTTCTCTCTTTGTAGGTGCCTTCCCATCGGTGAGCGTTGGTGCGATGCGAGCTAGGTTGAGGTTGAAGGTGAGCTCGTCTGTGTTGAGCTTCCAGATTACTCCCAGCACTCGTTCTGTCTTCTCTTCTGGCTTGTAGAGCTCCATGTCTTCTATCTGTTCGCTTTCACCGAGCGCTTCTAGTAGCTGTGGTGAATTCGATTTCCACTGTTTCAGTTCAAAGCTGGCTTTTAAGTGCACTTCACGCACTGACTTGGTGATGCGTTCTGCGTCTTCAAGGCTTCTGAAGCTGTCCAAGTAGTCGTCGACGTAGTGCTTCTGTACGATGGCAGCTGCGGCTTCAGGGTGAGTATCTTCATGCTGTTTGGCGTTCAGGTTCTTGATGTAGATCGCTGTAGACGGAGAACTTGATGCGCCGAAGATCAACGAAGTCATTCTATATTCTTCAGGTGGCTGGGCGTCTCGTCGGTCTCCGCGCCACAGGTAGCGGAGTGCATCTCTGTCTTCGGCTCGCAGCTTCACTTGCATAAACATTTCCTTGATGTCTGCTGTGACTGCTATCTCGTGTTGCCGGAACCGCATGACGACGCCAGGTAGTGACTGTAGAAGATCAGGTCCTTTGAGTAGCATGTCGTTGAGTGCTACTCCCTTTGTCTTCGCTGCTGCATCGTGCACCACTCGGAGCTTCTCGGGCTTCATAGGGTTTACCACTGCGAAGTGTGGTAGGTACCACGTCTTGTCTGTAGTCTTCTGTTTCGGAGCGGGTTCAGCGTATCCTTTCGTGATGAGAGCTTCCATCTGTTCTGTATACTTCTGTTTCAGCTTCGGGTCTCGATCAATCTTCTTTTCGATGTTGAAGAGTCGCTTCAGTGAGTTCTCGTAGTTATTAGGGAACTTGACATCTTCTTTGCGCCAGAGAAGTCCTGTTTCATATCTTCCATCTTCTGTTTTCGTGGTGGTCTTCTCCAGGATTCGAAGTGCTCGTTCCTCTGGATCTGTTTTCGGTTTCTTAGGCTGTATGCAGAGCGCGTCCATCTCGAAGTACTGCTTGACGAGGCTGTCCAAGTTGTCTTCTGTTTCTTCTGTGACGTGGGACACGAAGTCGATGCTGCGGCCGACGGCGCGTGTCAGGCTGCCATGTAGCACCCACCCCAGCGGTGTGAGAGAGGCCACCGGTTGATTGCTGTTGCCTCTTCTCACCTCTGTTGTCAGTAGAAGATGCCAGTTGTCCTGCCCAATCAGTACCCTTGGCTTCACGTCTGCATATGTTAGATGATGGCGGATGTCGGCTAGGTGCTTGCACGTCTCCACCATCTCTCTTGTCACCCGTTGTGATGAAACTTGCAGATTCTTCACTGTTCTTGCTTGTGCTTGCTCTTCACGATTGTTGAGACCTCTGAGCTTGATGTTTACTCTTCTTGAAGCTGACTCCGAAGTCTTCAAGTCGTTGATGGTTTCTATCTTCAGAGGGTCGACAGGTCCTGTTGCTCCGATGCATTCGGCTACGCTGTTGTCGATCAATGTTACTGTTGACCCGTCGTCCATCAAGGCGAAAGTGTTGAGCGCTCCTTTGGGCCCTTCAACTTGAACCGGAATAATCTTCAGATACGACTGCTTCTTGTTAATAGTCCACGCGGAGTTGATTACTTCTGTAGCTTCCTTGTCTTCTTTCTTCTCCGGAGCCTTGGTGTGGTGCAGCATCTTGTGGTGATAGTACTTGCAGCTGTTAATGCCGCACACCTTAGCCCGGCAGCTGTGTGTTCTGTTTCTGTAGCGAAGACATCGGAAGCATAGGCGTTTGGACTTGGCTATGTCCCATCTTCCATTTGAATCCAGGTTCTTGAACTGTTCACACTCAGGTGAAGTATGCTCTTCCTCGCATACGGGACACTTGGGTGTGTAAGTCTTCTCTGTTACGTTGTGGATCTTCTGTGGTTTCTTCTGTTGAGTGGCTGGTACATGTGGCGCCACCTGTTCAGGAAGCGCGTATGGTCCGCACAGCTCCGCTTCTCTCTTGAGGAACTTCTCCATCTTCAGTAGGTCTGGATCCTCCTTCGGCTGTGTTGCTGCGAAGTCGTAGTATCTGTAGCGCAGCGTCGGTGTGAGCTTGTCCACTATCGCCTTTGAAACTTCAGGGTTGTACATGTAGTTCATGCAGCTTAGAGTCTTCAATGTTGCTACTATGTTGGAGACCTTCGTCGAGAAGATGCAGATGTCGCGCGGTGACTCGGTGAGGCGCGGCAGTCCACGAAGCGATTCCATTTCCATCATGGCTATTGACTCTGGTCTTCCAAATCTTGACTCCAAGGTCTTCATGACTTCTGTAGGGTGCGCACTGGTGATGAGCAGCCCCTCTACTGCTTCCTTTGCTTTTCCCTTCAGGTTTCTTCTTAGGCGGTTAGTATTCTCCACTGTGGTGAACATCTTCTCCGTTTCGTAGTATGCGGCGCGGAACGGAAGCCACTCTTGATGTGATCCTCCAAACGTAGGTAACTCGATGAATTTCGGTCGCTGCGCTGCTTTGACGGCGCGCGTGATTGCTTCAGCTAGGTCTGCTAGGCCAGGTTGTGCTCCCGCCGGTGACTGGAGTAGTTGTTTCTGTTGTCCCGCGTTGTTGACCACCGGCTCTTCTGTAGGGTAGTGCGGCACGTCGGCGATCGCCAGCACGGGGCGTGGGGGTTGCGTCTCCAACCAGTTGTCTACTCGTTCGTTGACTTCGGCTCCGGAGGGGTCGAAGGCACCGTCGTCTTCTATATCTTCATCTGTATCTTCAGTTTCCATGGCGGCGATGCGGGCGGCGGCTAGCTCGACCTGCAGACGTAGCATTTCTTCTCTAGCTTTCGCTAGTCTGTGAACCTTCGCTCTGCTGTGCGTCGATCCACCACCCCCCTTCTTGCTGGAGGGGCGGGGAACATGTAGTTGCGTCGGCTCTTGAGGGTTGACAGTTCTCTTCCTGACTGTAGACGTGTCTGCATCCTGACTACGCCCCTGTACTGTAGCAGGTCCCTCCCTGGCCGCGGGAGGGGTCGGCCGTGTCGCGTCGGCTGGCAGCGTCGATGCGGTGGCGGTGGCGGGCGTAGTGGAGCGTGCGGAGCTGGCGGTGACAGTGGTGGCAGCGGTAGCGGCAGCGGTAGCGGTAGCCTTCTGTTTCACTGTAGCAGAGGATGCCACGGCGGAGCGTGTCGACGCTCCGGATGTACCCGTGGCCCCGGTACCCGAGGTCCCGGTGGTCCCGGTGGTCCCGGTGGTCCCGGTACCCGAGGTCCCGGTGGTACCAGTAGTACCCGTGGTACCGGTACCTGTAGTCGTCTCGCCGGTCCCCCCGCTGGTATCGGTCCCCTCGGAGGTAGTCGGAGCCTCCTCCTTACAGCTCTTGAGTTCCTGCCGTGTGACTGGCATCCTCGCTGACCCGACGAATTTTCTTCGAATTTCCCGCTTTCCCGACGTATCCGGCGACTTGAAGGACCATTCAATGTACGCTTCTGTACATTCCCTATGCTGGGTTGGTCGGGTGTAGCAGAAAAACTCCTCTGAAGATTTCTTCTTCTTTATTAGGTAGCTATGAGCCGCTACCGCTTGCCGGTGAGAACTGTGTCGGCATACGATTTTGGCTCGATATTTATACAAATTTTACCTCAAAAATGTAGGCCCTCTGATTGGCGCATTTCGCCGGCCAATCAGAGAGCGTTGTTTTTACCAATTACAAATCGGTTATTATTATTAAATAAACGACGAGTATAGCCGCGCCTTTCTCTTTCACTCATTATTACTATTATTTTAGCTAAAGAAGAGAGTAGGCGTAGCTTTGCTCTTTCACGCAATATTTCTTATTTACGATTACAGTTTTATGACTATGTGTCTTATTAAATTATTTACAATAAAGTACAATAAAAACTAATCATTCTATCAAACTATTCACTGTACACATAGCACACTGTTCGCTAACTATTTTCATTGTTTTGCACACACATTACACTATTGTTTATTGAAAGTTTTTAATCGTCCCGCACAACATTAGTACCGTAGGGTTGGAGGGAGGGGAGAAAGAGAGCAGGAACAAGCTACACTAAAAAGCTTAAAATAAAAATTCTTTTCAAAAAACCGACTTCAAACGCCACTACAAAGTATAAAAATAATTTGATTTTGTACACGTTTGTTGAAGTCGGGCGGGCTTAACTAGAAACGATGAAATCGATGCGCGGCGCTTACCTTATGGTGATATATAATAAGAGGCACGTTTATTGAAATCGGGCGAGCATCGCGTATCCGTTTCATCGTTTCTATTTAAGCCGCCCGACTTCAACAAACGTGTACAAAATCAAATTATTTTTATACTTTGTAGTGGCGTTTGAAGTCGGTTTTTTGAAAAGAATTTTTATTCTACCTATGTTTATCGATATCTCCGTGATTTCTAAGCCGATTTGCGTGAATCTTTTTTTAATCGATGCAAAATATTGCGTGATGCTCCCATTTCGGGTTCCAACGAAGTCGCGGGCGTGCGCTCGTTAGTAATATATTATGTAGTAATGATAAATGCAAAATATTTAGTCAAGTTAAGGAAATCATTATTTCATTTATACTTACTACATGTTAGAAGCAAATTATGATCCTTAGTCATCACCATCAGTCGAACGGTCAAATTTTTTTATAAGTACGCCGGAAATTAAAGCTGAATCAACGCTCAAACCGAATCCGGATACGAAGCGTTTAACGAACTTTAACGCTCGTTATGTGCTTGAAATTGTTTATTATTTATATTTTTGACGATTTCTCATTCGCAGTATATAGATATTATAGTGCACAAGTGTGTGCGCAAACACAGGTGGACTCCCTGTACCTTCACTCTGATGCCGAGATCTATAGAGCGAGCTCTGACTCAGCTCAGACTCAAGATAGAGGTTAGAACGAGACACAAATATGCTCTGCCATAAATCTGTCTTGTTTTAACTCTGTCTTGAGTCTGAGCTGAGTGAGTGTGCGCTGTATAGATTTCAGCCTTATAGTCCGGTGGAATGGGAATCGCCAAAAAAAAATTAAAAAAAAAAAACTTGAGAGTTGTCAAGGGACACCCGGATGGAACGAAGTTCAATGCGAAATAGAAATGAAAATATCTGGCTTGCTTTCTATAAGAGAGAGAGAGACAGACAGAGAAACATGCGACGAACATAGCAAAAAGTGTCGTGACAACTTTTCGTAAGAATTTTTTCCGTCTAGCCCCCTTTCACAACGCGCGATAAGGAACTTCGTTCCAAAAATATACGCGGCGAATTGAGAACCTCCTCCTTTTTTTTAAGTCGGTTATAAAACCCAATACATTTTTTGACGAGACCCAAGATTAGAAATTTGCAGTCGAACATGCTAACCTACATAGTACAGCACCTACGTTTATCTCACGAAGTTACAGAGGCAGTTAGGTACAATACAAATACAATAAAC
Organism: Hipparchia sbordonii; assembly: GCA_038048805.1. Classification (NCBI taxonomy): domain Eukaryota; kingdom Metazoa; phylum Arthropoda; class Insecta; order Lepidoptera; family Nymphalidae; genus Hipparchia; species Hipparchia sbordonii. The sequence goes on along the minus strand of CM076111.1, from coordinate 3,699,545 downwards.
TAATTAGTTATTGATAAACACCAATATCCTTGGATCGCCGCGCGTATTCCATGTATTAAGGACAAGGCCCGCGATGTTCGCAACGCAATAATGGTCGCGTGCGGAGGATGTATTAAATTCCTCGGAGCGTATGAAATTCTAATTCTTGATCGTTGCGTTGTTACTGCGATTCGTCATTGCACATTTGGAGCGCTACATAAAACGTTTCAGACGGAACGAACTTTATGTAACAATAAGATCTAGTAAAATAGCAAAATCAACTTCTGCTTGGCTAATATTCTTTAAAAAAAATACTGCTATTATTTTTTCAATATTAAAAGGCGTAAGCAAAAACTAAATAGCTCGTGCTGTAAAAAAAGCTAATGGCACTAAAACGTAAATCTTTTTTTTAAACGCTGACTAGATAGTCCTTGACTGCGCCCTTACCCTTGAAAATTCGTGACGATGCAGTCTAAGATGGTAGTAGACTAACTTGGGGCTAAAGTTTAGTATGGAAATGTAGATTAAACCCTACCTAGCCTAATCGGGTCCTACATGTCATCGTGCCGGAATGCTAAGTCGCTTAGCGGCACATCGGTGGTGGTAGAGTGGTGACTAACCTCAGTCAAAACTCCCACCAGAGCAGGTAAACCTCAATCGAAGTACCTAGTAGGCATCGGCTAGTGAGCGCAAAAATGTGTCATTACAATGACAATATTTTAAGCTATTGCATAGCTTCTATCGCGGGCCTTGAGCGTGGAGACCGAATCCAGAAATTCCGTAACGAAAATAACCTGACACGGGACTTCTCTCACCGCTAGATGGCGTTGATAAAAAATGCTATGCAATAGCTTTACCGCGGCAGTCCCCGAGTGCCACACGTCTTTTTTTTATATTTAATGAAACTATGTTGGCAAGTTTTTCTTCACCATTAATATATATATAGCTACTCGTGCTGATTCACTGACTGACTGATTGATCACCTCTCCTGTAAAATTTTGTATGGAAAAATTTTTTTTCACTCACAGTTTCATATAGAGGACAAAAATTCATTCGGAACAAAAATATGGAGAGAGCTGAAAATTGAGGATTTCGGAGACGGGTGAGGAGCACCGGCCAGGATATCGGAGATAGGTGGGGGGTGTTCGACCAAATGTCACTCGAAACCTCATCCAATGTGCAAAGAGCCGAAAAAAAACTCCAAAATGGCGGATTCAAGATGGCGGCCATACAAATTTCGCCGGTGTCTATCTCGGAAACTATAAAAGATGGAAGAGTGGTTTCTTGGAAAAGGATGATCAGGACTCGAAGTCTACTTGATGAATAGAAAAAAATTTAAGATGGCGGAATTTATTTTTTTCCATACAAAATCTATGCAAGACTTTAATAGGTTCCTGTTCAAAATTTCTAATGCTTTCGTAGAGAAGATAAAAATTCATTCAGAAGAAAAATATGGAGAGAGCTGATGATTGAGGATTTCGGAGACGGGTGAGGAGCACGGCCAGGGTATCGAAGATAGGTGGAGAGTGTTCAAACAAAAGTCACTCGAAACTTCATCCAATTGACAGGGAGCTGAAAAAAAATTCAAAATGGCGGATTCAAGATGGCGCCCATACAAATTTCGTCGATGTCTATCTCGGAGGGTATAAATTATAAAAGATGGAAGAGTGCTTTCTTAGAAAAAGATGATCAGGACCCAAAGGTCTACTTGATGAATAGAAAAAAAATCCAAGATGGCGGAATTTATTTCGCTATACAAATTATGTGGCGAATTCATTACGGTCCCTTTTCCTGATAGTTTTGTATAAAGAACAAAAATTACTTCGGAGGAAAAATATGGAGAGAGCTGATAGTTGAGGATTTCGGAGACGGGTGAGGAGCACGGCCAGGGCATCAAAGATTAGTGGGGAGTGTTCAAACAAAAGTGACTCGAAACCTCATCCAATTGGCAGGGAGCCGAAAAAAAATCCAAAATGGCGGATCCAAGATGGCGGCCATACAAATTTCGTCGGTGTTTATCTCAGAGACTACAAAAGATGGAAGAGTGGTTCCTTGGAAAAAGATGATTAAGACTCGCAGGTCTACTTGATGAATAGAAAAAAAATCAAGATGGCAGAATTTATTTTTTTCATATAAAATGTATGCAAGACTTTGATAGGTTCCTTTCCGAAACTTCTGATGGTTTCGTATAGGGCCAAAAATTCATTTGGATGAAAAAAATATGGAAGGAGCTGATGATTGAGGATTTCGGAGACGGGTGAGGAGCACGGTCAGGATATTGAAGATAGGTGGAGGGTGTTCAAACAAAAGTCACTCGAAACCTCATCCAATTGGCAGAGAGCTGAAAAAAACCTCCGAAATGGCGGATCCAAGATGGCGGCCATACAAATTTCGTCGGTGTTTATTTAAGAGACTATAAAAGATGGAAGAGTGCTTCCTTAGAAAAAGATTATCAAGACCCGAAGGTCTACTTGGTGGACAGAAAAACCGCGGTTCGCTTTAGCGAGCCGCGCACCCACGCGCCCTACTAGTTGGTAATATGAGCCATATTATTAGCCATACAGGATTTCGAGAACCTTGACGTAAATGGACATCTTAGGGTCTGCGCATACACGATGCTTTTAGAAGCAGTGGCAGGCATTTGCGTTCGAACACAGCATGCAGGTTCCGAAAAGTGATAAAAAATCACAGCTGTTAAAAGCATCGTGTCTGCCCTGGCCGTCAAGGTTCTCCAAACCCGATGTATGGCACCTATGCGTATGGGTACCAATGAGGACAACCAAATCGCGGGTCATTGAACTCGTAATTCGTATGCGTACTCGTTGCACCGGAGGGTTGACCTCCCGATTGCACGACCAATAAAGTCATCTACGTCCCGCTTTCAAGAATCGTGGAATCGGGGTGTCTTTACAATCCGGTCGGGTAATGTTCAAGGCACGTGCCCCGAAGAGTTCTAAAGAGGGAACGGTTTATTGAATAATTTATTAGGATTCCTTATAGTGACGGCTTCGGAAATAAGTATAAGCGTTGGGTCCGTGGTAGTTTTTTTTTTAGTATTTGGATCGATCGCATCACTTTACGTTAATTACCATAAACAATTTATTGAAAATCAAAAGCAACTTTTTTTTATTGTACGACTTACAATAATGCTAATTCTGATGATCATGTATCTCTAACCCAATCTAAATCTCTGACAAAGTTCATATTAAGAGCTAGGATTTTTTTTTTAATATTAGACATGCTGAACTTCGACTAATATTTCCCTCTCCCCTCCAAAAAAACAAAGCTTGTGTCAGGAGTGGATACGATAATAGTGCAATGGGTGGGGATTGAACTGTAGACCTTTCAGTTTTTCAGCCCCCTTAACCGTTGGGCTATTGAGTTGACGAACAACAAATAGATTGAACACAGAAACAGGCCGTAAGTCAATGTCGATGTAATTATATTATATCTCGTATCCCATTCCCCTTCAGTGTAAGGGATAATAGTCGTACGCTCGAAGGCACATCTGCTGAGCAGGTGGCGACCGGCAGGGATAGGCAGGTGCCGTTCAAACTTCAACGGATGTTACGTCACCTGCGGCATCGCCGAATGTGCTGCTAACGGATCTACGCCTAAGGGCTCAGGATGTTTCGTATGTCGGCCTCATATCGGCACATCTACGGCAAACTTAACAACTGCAAAACACATTTTACAGGGGAGCGTTTTGGAGGCATAAAAAATGATTTTTTCCTCTTTTTTTTTTTCGATAGTTAGTCTTAGTCCTTGACTGCAATCTCACTTGATGTTAAGAGACGATGCAGTCAAGATGGTACCGGGTTAACTTGGAAGAGGTATGGCAGTGTACTCATACCCCTAATCGGTTTCTACACGCCATCATGCCGGAACGCTAAATCGCTTGGCGACACGTCTTTGACGGTAGGATGGTAACTAGCCGTGGCCAAAGCCTTCCACCAGACAAATAATAATCTTTTGTATATAATGTTACATTTTGACCTCATGAATCGAATCAAAATACCAGAATATATTAGGCTTATTAAATATAACATTTTTGTATGCTCTCAAAACGCTTCCCTATAAAATGCGTCTTTTACTGATTCGTAAGTTTGCCATCTTCAGCCATAAATGTGATATTATAACAGATAATTTTATTTTATTTTAAAGAACAATTTTTTTTAAAATGTGTTTCTCCTTTTTTCCTCCGACAAGGTAATCGGAGACTGTTCTAGGTCGGTAATGAATATGGAATGCACCTATTAACCAACTTAACTTGACTAACACTCTCATCTTCCCTCAAAATAAGCGGAACGCTTGTGGAGATTTGATGTACTATGTATTGCTATGAATTGGATATGGAAAACTAACCAATTTTCTAGGAATCCCCACACACGACTTAAGTTCTTAAAGTGTCATACTCATAACATAACCGTCCGTTTTCATCCAATTATATTGAATCACCTTTCATTATCTCGGCGCGACAGGCAGGGGTTTTACGGTTGGTCATAAAACCGCGGGCTTCTATAAAAACTTTGCCTACGCCGTAACGTTCAAAGCCTCGTTGCGATAACGTATTGAATGCGCATCTGCTTCAACTTGAGGCAGTAAAGATTTTATTTATCATCTTATATGAGCTTTTATGAATAATATAAAAAAATCTTTTGTTCAGCGTATGAATAGGTCTTCCCGTGCCGGTCACAAGTCTGAACGGGGTTTATGACTGCGTTGCTTTTGTTTTTTTTTATTTTATTTTTAGCGAGCAAACCGCAGGCGGCGGGTCACCTGATGTTAAGTGATTACCGCCGCCCAAATTATAACTCTACATTTGAGCGCTTTGAACGTGCGTTTCAACTTTCGTTAGGCGCATGCGCTAATTACCCATACCATACCAGACCATGATACCAGATGCCTGTGCGCATGTCACATGTATAATGGTCATAGATCATATTGGCAGGCACATGTCAGCGCATGGGTCGACGCAAGTTGAAAGCGGATTAGTGCAGTTAGACCAACTAGCTAGTAACCTAGTACTCATGTACCTATTACGGGTACATGTCACCTGTATGAAATTGACAAAAGTAAAACCGACATCCTACTAATATAATAAATGCAAAAGTTTGGATGTATAGATGGATGGATGTTGGTTACTCAATCACGCCGCAATAACTGAACCGATTTTGCTAAAATTTGCCACAGAGATGGATAACACATAGGCTACTTTTATCCCGAAAAATATTAAAGTTCCCGCGGGAATTAAAAAACCTTAATCCACGCGAATGAAGACGCGGGCATCAACTAATAAAATATAATAATTTAAGTTGATTAGTGCACTATTTAGTATTCTTTTTCAACGATTTTTAACGAATATTCGCAGATGCCTTTGTATAAGATGCGCCGCGACTCACGAACAAGCTCTATGAAAGTTTAATAAGAGGGTTCCGCGAGCGACGCCCTTTATTCAATGGCAAAGGTTAAATTAAATATAAAACATCAGAAGTGGAATGCTCAGGTTATTCTTGTTTTCCAAACTTGTGTAAACTATGCATACAATATGAAGCTATTAGCTATCTACCTAAAATAAATTAACCTTTAATGTCATTTACAAACTAAGGTCAATAGCATAATTTGATAGATTCTGATATGAGCCTTATGAGGTAGAAATTATGAGGATTATTTCCTCAATAGGTACTAGTCATACTATTATGTATTTATTAACTTCTTACTTTTGAGATATCCCAATACTACTAATATAATAAATGTGGTTGGTTTGTCCTTAAATAACGTAGTAACGGACGGGGGTGATTTTTTTAACCTACCTCCAACAAAGGAGGAGGTTCTGAATTCGTCGTAATCTTTTTTAATTTAATTTTTATGTATGTTCCCTGATTACTCGAAGACACACGGACCAATTTGGAAAATTCTTCTTTTGTTTAAATGGGTATACTTCCCGGGTGGTCCCATTGTCATCAGGTCAAGATCTGATGATGGGATCTTGGAGAAATCGAGGGAACTCTTCTTTTATAGGCAAAATTGATATACTTTGTAGTGGCGTTTGAAGTCAGTTTTATAAAACAATGTAATAATCATCAAAATCGAACCAAACATTTGATCTCCAGAGTGCCACATACATACATACATAGACTGATAAACACATTACCCTGTTTTGCGTCGCGCAGTCGGGTAAAAACTGAACATACTAAGAACCAAGCTATGTTAATAGACTAGCATACCTATGTATTGCATTGAACAAAACAGTGATATTATACTGTTATGTAAATGAATATAATACATAAAATAGAAACAATTAAAAACAAAGGAATTTCAATATAAAAGCAGTAGGGTATTATATAAAACAATGAATACAGATACACACTAGCAAGATACATTTTTAGAAAAGAGTCTTTTTCAATAGCTTTGTGTAACCTTTGTAACCCCAGAGTTAAATGCTATCAATTGAAATTCCAGAGTAGCTGGAACTCTTTCACTTTAGCTTAAATATTGTATAGTCTTATCATTGGTCCAATGTGGATGCATTGGGACCTTTGACATGTATTTTGACATTGGAGTAAATCTTATTAATAGTTAAACAATTAGTATTGGAGCCAAGGTTGGAGCCAATAAGCAAATTATGATGACTGGCTGAATTTAGGTCTTTTATGCCTTTTAGCCAGTGACAAGAGAGTATCAGCCAATTAGAAATGATTGCGATCGTCACACAGTAGCAATCGCTACCGATTACCTACATATTTAAGACAATTCTGCAGCTGATCTAGGACAGAAACATAGTAGGCACTAAGCATATGGCAATTATATATTCCTGGAGGAAATCGCTTAAAGTGATAACACCACCTTTGCACACTTTAGATACCAATGTACATTTATAAGTGTCATATATGTAAACATTGTAAACATTAATTCTTGTGTGTAGCAATAGAGAATTTTCTATCTATTTATCTAACGTTATTGTAGTAAATATTATCAAATTGTTAATACAGGTATGGCAGATGACAAAATCAAAAAATCTGATTTTTTTTTGCAAAGTGATTTAGAGTATGCTAGAAAGCTAGTGGAATAAAACTTAGTTGAAAGAGTTTATTTTTATTCAAAGAAATGTTAGCTGTTGCAATCTCACATTGGTTAACTTCACGTTAAAATGGAACCAGGCTGAATTGGAAGGTGTATGGCAGTCTGATTGATTATACCAGAGTACTAAATTGCTTCACAGCACAACTTTGTTGGGTGATGACTAATCAAAAACCTCCCACCAGACCAGACTATAAATTCCCTTACCCCTAATGGAATTGAACCTGGGACCTTCCACTAATACAACCACATTTCTTACAATTGGGACAGGTAGTTTGTAAATAATAGAAATGTTCAAGATCAGATTTGGACATCAAGCAAAGAAAAACTTTATTAACAACACATTTTCTGCTCTAAAATGAGTAATATTTCTTATTGTTTAATGTTTCATAGAAATAATTACAGGAATGTGATCAAATCACAAAATCGATTTTGTCGACAAAACCAAATGTAAACAAAGTAATCTATGACACAAAGAAAACTAAGAAAGAATCACAACAATCTAATGAGGGAGTGAGGACGATTAGTAAAATTTTTTCGAATATTCTGTAAACAAAAACATGAAACACCTAAACAACTTTGTAAAACAATGTAGGTACTTTGCTGCTACGTATAAATGAGACGCCACTAGTTTTTTTTTTTAAGTTTCTCGGTTATTCATACATTGCCGTTATAAAAATATCGATAAAATAATAGCAAATGTGTTTATTACATGACTGCAAAGCGAGCGTGATAGCAAAACACAAGGTTTTTTTTAGAAACACCACGTTGTAATGATATAAAAACTTACCGTTTTACGACCATGGTAGAATCCGTCTCCTCGGTTGTGGACCCTATGATTCGAACTATAATTTACAAACGACACTGACAATATTGGAAACACCATGAATTATATGAAAAACACCATCAATTCAATTCACACATCGCTACAAAGCGATAAATACACTACTCTCCATTATTCCACTAACTCCGTAAAACTCGCACTTCACTTTAGGGGACATGAATTAATATGTCGAGTTTCGTTTGGGTTTCCAACTTGGCGTATTCAATAAAGAAATTGTGCTGAACTGCTTAAGGGAACAATACACATTACACTGAAACGTGTAGTAGGAAAGATTTCTCGTAAACACAAACTAAAATACAATCGCTGTAAATGTTGTACTTTGTAGGGATGGCGATTCGAGATCGATTAATCGAAGAATCGATTTTTCGGGCCAAATAAATCGATTTTTTAAATCGATATGCAACACTGAATCGATTCAGTGGATCGATATTTCACCCTAGAGAATCGAAATTCGATTTTTTCTATTCACGAGATGGCTGTGCCTAGTTTAATAGTAATGAAAAAGTCACAGTTTGGTTATAGGTGTCATTACGTGCCTAATTGCGGTTCCACCCAAGTTCACCGCAATTAGGCACGTAGCCACTTTATGAGCAAGTGTGTTGAAAAAATAATTGTGATTATCGAATACTCTGAGCTAAAAAAATCCCTGATTTTACTACTAAGTGATCGTTTATTATGGTATCTTGTTTTTCATAACATAGATTTATATTTACATTGTAAATGCAACTTGAAAAAAGATCGATTTTTTGGAAATCGATCTTTTAGACCTCGATCTTTTTATGAATCGATTATTCAAGCTACGATTCGGATCGATTTAAAAATCGATCTTTTTCGGAAAGAATCGCCATCCCTAGTACTTTGTGACATCTTTGTGAAATAAACTGAAGCTAACTTCGTGTTATTCAAAATTCGAACACAACCACAAACAAACAACCATAATGAACCACAGAATAAAACTTAAAATCCATAGAGACTTAGACCATAGCCATAGAATAAGTATGTAATAGAATGCGTAACAGCGTATATCCACAAAGAATTGATTAATAAATAGCTTTTTCAGTACGTACACGTGCCTGAAAAAAATGCACTCATGCAGAGCGTGATATACATGCTAGTGAATGGTATGCCAGTTTTGAAAAAATTAAAAACACTTCCACATTCTACGTACGTAACGTTTTAAAAGTTCACAAAATGAATATTTATAAAGAAATAAATAGTGTTACAAATCAACTTGCAATTATATTAGACAAAAACAACAAAAACAAGATCTGTACTTATAACAGGCAATACAAATCTTTCGTCCCATTCGGTTTTGATTGTAACTGGCATGCTTTTGTGCGAGTAACTAGCATGTGTATCACGCACTTTAATTTAGCAACTTTCGATAACCTCTAAAATTCAGTTTTAAAGATATGTAGGGTGACCAACCCAATAGCTAGCACTGCACCAGTTTATTCGCACTTTGGCAAAAAAGATTAAAATATAAGTTTCTGATTGTGGTTTTTAATTTTCAGATTAAAAAATATTTAGGGGAATTCATATTTTTCACAATCGAAACCTTTCTAATCTGAAAAGTTTTAAAATGACGTCAGTATCGTAGTTGAAAGATATCGTTTTGGAGTTCCCGAAGTTTTTCGGCCATTTTGACTCATCGACGTTAAGGGTCAGTACTTACTTAATAATGATTTAACTGTGGTTTTATTTGAGTTTTAATAATATAATTGTTTTCAATTGATTTTCTTAGTATTATTAGTTACTAATTCAAAAAGTAAATGAAACTTTCCCGTTATTTCATTGCAAAACAAAGGGTGTCAGTATCTAGTTACAAAATTTGGAGATTTTCCTGTTTATTAACACTCCGAAGCGATTCGATTCCCTAGCAGACTGGGAGTCTGTAGACGATCTTAACAAGTGTGTGTAAACTGTCCATACTCTGGAGTCTAAATTCTTTAAGACCCATCACACGAAAAGGACCAAGAAGTTCTCTGACCTTACTCTCAAACTGATGGAAGACAGACAAGAGATGAGACTTCAGTCGTCAGCAGACGCGGATGCCTACTGGTAGGTTAATAGGCAGATCTCTAAGAAAAGAACTCGCGACCTGCGGGCCTTGAATACCAAGTGTATTAAAGATACCATCTAGTGGAACAGAAGTTCCATTCCAAAGTGTCCGTGAGAGATCTATCTATCGGACAGAGCCAGCTGACGCGACTGAAAACTGACGAAGGCTGTCACGTTTCTTCTCCACCTGAGGTATGGAGAAAGGTTGAGAAGTTCTATGGGCAGTTATTTATCACGAAACAATAATCATTCAGTGGAGAGAGCTATGCTCGGAGTATCCCTGCGAGATCATATTAGAAATGAGGATATCTGTAAGAGAATCAAAGTCACGGACATAGCTAAGCGAAACTCAAGTGGAAATGGGTGGGCATATAGTTCGAAGAGCTGATGGTCGATGGGATCTCATGGTGTTGGAGTAGCGATCCCGTACCGGGAAGCTAGGTGGACCGACGACATCAAACGAGTCGCAGAGAGCCGCTGGATTCAGGTAGCGTAAGACCGAGGCCTGTGGAAGTCCATATAAGAGACCTTTGTCCAGCTGTGGACGTCTGTCGTTTGATAAAGACTATGTTTACGTTTTCTTATTAAATATGTAAGGGTGTTTGTTTTAAATATAATAAATATAAAAAAATTAAGTCACCTACAGTTACTATAAGAATTTTCGTATATTATTTCGTAATAGAATCTATATTCTAAAAGAGTTCCGTAGGTAACCTAGGTATTTCCCTTAAACTCTATTAAAATCTGAGTATTGATAATTGGATAATTTTGTGCCCATAACTGGTAACAAATGTGCGAATAATTGGGGACTGGGTCATTTTTCAATCTTATTTAAAATTCTAGTTGATTTAAACAAAAAAATTTCAATATCTTCTTTAATTATATATTTTATTAAACAAGTAACCTTATGAACACAGTGATTTATAGAATTTGGTTAAATTTATACTTAAAAAACATATTTGAAATAAGATAAACTCTTAAAGTGCCCATAATTGGTTCTGCCACCCTACCTACATAATAAAATTTTTCTTTTGCACTAGAATAATACAACAAAACTGTGAATAGGTTATTGACATATTAATATCTTGTCTAACGTTTTATATAGGATGTTAAAACCGTATACCTATACAAGTTATTCTCTGTACAGAATACAGATTCTGCTACATACGGTCGGGGACTAAATATGTTTACCACTTTTCAAATTAGATTCTTCGTAACCCTGCGTTCAGTAAGGTCTATAATGCTATATCAAGGCATTTGTTACGTTATAAAAATTTCATGCATCGTTTTATCAAAAAAAGTATTAATGACTTTTCTATACAAATATTAGTAATAAAACTCATTTCCTAAATTCAAGTTTGACACATTAGATCATTGCACTTGTAAAAGTGACAATTATTTATCAAAAATATTAGATTTGTTATTTGAAATTTAAATATACAAAATAAATACAAAATGGAAGCTTAATCATAATTCTAATGGTGAAGTTCATATTGTGCATTGAATCATAATTATGCTGCTAGCATCCACAGTCAAAAACAGTCAAAGGAGGTGGATGAGCTATGGTGATGCGTGGTGTTACTGCTGCATTTTACATTGATGTTCTGCAGCAAAATTCCGACAACCTAAGTTCAAGATAATGCGCTGAGCTACTACTCCATGGTTCAATCTGCACCGTGGCAGTCATCTCGTTCAATAGCCCGCTCGAACTGCTGATTTGAAACTGAAAATTTATGGGGCTTAGTGATTCAAAGGTGGGACTTTCAGAATCAAAGAAATCCTCAAAGTCTTAGATCACATTGCACTGGGGTATGGGATGATATGAACTGACTTATCGCCTTGGCGCGTCTATGCGAGAGAGTCTACGTGTTGTCATAGCAGCAAATGGCAGCTAATTAAGCTAATTATTTATTTATACTAATATTGTTTAGTTTCTCAATAATAAAATTTAGAAATAAAGATTCTTTGAAATTTCATTAGATTATTACGTCCGTTTTCTCATTTTGGTAACTCGTGTCCTGTGCTCGTGTCTATATGAGATGATATCTATTTATTAAAATTACTAGCTTTTGCCCGTGACTTCGTCCGCGTGAAGTTAGGATTCTAAAATTTCCATGGGAACCCTCTATTTTTCCGGGATAAATGTCGCTATCCAAATCCTCAACTATATCCATGCAAAAAATCATGTGGATCTATTGCTCCGTAGCTGTGTGATGGAAGGACAAACCAACAACGAACAAACAAACACTCACATTATTTTATAACATTAGTAAGGATTTTTTGTTCCAAAAAAGGTTTTCTACATCTATCCTATTTAGCAGTCAACTACTAAAGAGACCGCTAAAGGACTGTCTAAGCACCGCTACATGTTAAAAAGTCTATGATCTATGGCTAATCAAATCACATATCGACCTTCTGACACAGATGTGTGCATGCAATTATGAATCTTAAGGTGGTAAACATTTTCTGTCCGCGACTGTACATTGATGAGCTACATACCTACCTGTTTTATGAGAAATATCAAATGAGTTTCTGAACGTAACATAAGAATCATTTCCGAATCCGTTTTTAATTTAGCGGGAAATTAAAAATATCTCATTATTGTGCAGACACGTCATCAATACAATTATAATTTTAGTAAAAATTAATTTAAAAACAAAATTTAAATTTTTTCACTTTGTGGGAACTATAAAACTGACTTCAACTCACCGTGTTAGAAATCGTTTTCTCTGGAGCTCCGCCATCAGCGTCCAACAGGGAGTATACCAAGGAATTGTGCCACATTTGGAACGTAAATAAATTTCTAATCGCAATAATTCTATCAACTTGTTACTCTTTAGATTTTTTTTCTTTCTATCTTGAGTGGTGCACATAAAACCCATAATATATTTATTTAAATCACTAAATTTAGGAATATATTAATTTGAAAATAAATAAAGGAAAAAATAATACCAACTAACTAGGACTAGAATGTTTCATCACGAAATCAGCGTACAACTCGCGGAATCACGACGTATTCGAATGTTTTTATAGTACATTTGACTTGTATCTTGTTGGATGGTTGTTTGGTCATACTTGATACCCGAGCCGCGCGCGTGTCGCGACATGTCCGCGCGCGCTTTTTGTAGTGATGTTCCTTTTTCGATAGGACTTGTGATTCATGAATCATCACTTCTGCGTATCCAATAAACAGTTAACTATGTAGGTACACACTATAAATTTAATCGTCATTGCTCTATCATCTTACTAATATGCTACCAATATTATACATGCGAAAGTGTGTTTGTTTGTTGGTTTGTTGATTTTTCGTTTGTCTTTCAATTACGCAGCAACAAAGCAACGGATCGAACTAATTTTTGGTATGGATTAAAAGGGACAACACTACACAACTACACACAGTCCAGAAGTGGGAATTAGCCGTCCTAAACCTAATCACGCCTTAAGAGATCTGACCTCTTAAAACGCTGAAACCCTACCTACAGCCGTCTCCAACCGCCCCTTTATAACGGCCCCTGTCCTCACATCTAATCTATTTAACCACAACACGTCAGACAAAACCACCATCTGAACGCGTGGGTAACTATCAAAAGCATAATTTAATCGATTACACTAATCATAACCTCCGGGTAATATTTATTTGATTAGGACGCGATTGCTATCGCAATTCCTTAATCAAACACAACGACCTAGACGCGGGAGCATCCAATAGCCGGATGAGTCTCTGGGAGAGACTGAATTCGCAACGTCCAACCCGCCTATTTATAGCCGATGGCCGGCGCCAGTCCGGCGCCAGACGAGTTTCTACGCCGCACAGCAACACTGTTTTTATCAAACTACCTTCCAATAATAAAAGATCAATTTAAATATGACCCTACCTTCAATACATTAAAGTTTATACTTTACTATTTCAATATTTCGTAATCAATTTTAAACATGAGGCTAACAGCTCGGCCATCCTGCAACCAAACACGTCCCCGTGTTTTCCATCCGTCATAACTACAATCACTAATTCATGTCATGGTCACGTCATGGGCTTATCCTCGCCCTCAGTCATGGGCTTACCTCGCCCTCCAGTCACAGGCTTACCTCGCCCTCAGTCAAGTCAATAATAGTCAATTGTCAAAACAACACAACTGTGAAGATGACGCGAGCAAATCAAGGCAACGTGGCTCTATTATCCCACTTCTGAACTAAAAGGGACAACACTACACAACTACACACAGTCCAGAAGTGGGAATTAGCCGTCCTGAACCTAATCACGCCTTAAGAGATCTGACCTCTTAAAACGCTGAAACCCTACCTACAGCCGTCTCCAACCGCCCCTTTATAACGGCCCCTGTCCTCACATCTAATCTATTTAACCACAACACGTCAGACAAAACCACCATCTGAACGCGTGGGTAACTATCAAAAGCATAATTTAATCGATTACACTAATCATAACCTCCGGGTAATATTTATTTGATTAGGACGCGATTGCTATCGCAATTCCTTAATCAAACACAACGACCTAGACGCGGGAGCATCCAATAGCCGGATGAGTCTCTGGGAGAGACTGAATTCGCAACGTCCAACCCGCCTATTTATAGCCGATGGCCGGCGCCAGTCCGGCGCCAGACGAGTTTCTACGCCGCACAGCAACACTGTTTTTATCAAACTACCTTCCAATAATAAAAGATCAATTTAAATATGACCCTACCTTCAATACATTAAAGTTTATACTTTACTATTTCAATATTTCGTAATCAATTTTAAACATGAGGCTAACAGGATATAGCATTGGGATATAGTTGAGGACCTGGAGAGTAATATAGGCTACTTTTTATCCCGGAAAATCGAAAAGTTCCCGTGGGATGAAACCCCTAAATCCACGCGGACGAAGTCGCGGACATCCACTAGTACATCACTAGTATTATTATATTTATAGGATGAATAATAGTAGGTAATAGACAGTTCTAGACTTGAACTCCAAAGTAACACACATTTCTTTTTAATAGAAGAACTGAAACATTCAGGTAGATACTTTTGCAAATTCAGAGAATTCATAATATCCATTTAAAAAAAACATAAAAAATATATATGAAGGCAGACAAAGTTAGGTATAGGCTGTTTTTTCACAGCTCATCCGTTAAAAATCATAATGATCTGCCGCACACCAAGATTTTCTCCCGCAATGTCTTGTCGATATCACACTCATGAGCAACACTAATGTATGTATATTCTCATACCTATCACTGCAGTAAGCGTACCTAACAAAGGTAACTTTTACTTATACTACGTAGTATAAGCATTTGTGTTCAAGTTTCAACTTGCATGCTTAATATGCAGGTCTTAGAAACCAGTTTATGTAATTTTGTTTATTTACATATAAGTCACATCTACAGCGTTGAATAATTATGTACTACTACTACATGTTCACTACAAGTTGGCCGTTCCTTGCGTCGCGCTTTCCCGCGCCGCACCTCAAGTCAGACCCGCTTAGTAGAGATAGCAACGTACCACTCGCGATTGTCACTACCGCGGTTTTTTTTTTGAATTTTTCTTATTGTAAGTTTTTAATTAGTTATATATTGTTTTTTATTGGTTTTGTGGTTTAAAAATTGGATGGATGTTTGTTCCTCAATCACGCTGCAACAACTGAACCCATTTGGCTGAAACTTGGCACAAAGATAGACTAGAGTCTGGAATAACATATAGGCTACTTTTTATACCACAAAATAAGAGAGTTCCCGTGGGAATTAAAAAAACCTCAATCAGAGGACTATGTCGCGGGTAGTAAAAAATAGAAATGAAAGAAATAAAATATTCATACATTCATTTATTCGACAATAAATAAAAACTAGGTACATACAGCATACTTATAACAATTATTATAATCTGTCCAATATCTGAATAATAATAGTAATGTTTCACTTGATCTAATATTAGCTATGGCTCCCAATGGACATTTACGCATGTCAAGCTTGGACGCGAACTATGCTAGCGCATATTAATTTCATCATGTTTACAAATCATTTGTAATTTATTATTTACAATTTATTTATTTATCAGTTACATAATTATTAACATACATTATTGAATACTGTTTAAAGTAAACGATTATATTGTACATCAAAAAATCTTGTTACAATAAATAAAATCATAATTTGTTATAAATTAAAAACAAAGACCTAATTTACATACATATTTATATTCCTCATTTTTCATTACAACTTATCGTCGTACTGACCATGGATCTCCTATTATGCCCATATTAAACTATACTATTTATAGGATCCTATTTAGTACCATAGATTATCATCCTAGAAATATATATGACTAGCTGTTGCCCGCGACTTCGTCCGCGTCAATTTCTGTTATTATGATCGCGATTAAGAAGTTTTTAAAAGAATATATTTTAAATATGGATATAATTTTCCACGCTTTTGCAACATTTTTCACTGATACTTCGCTCGTATTGGTCGCAGCGTGATATTATATAGCCTAAAGCCCTCGATAAATGGACTATCCAACACAAAAATAATTTTTAAATTCGAACCAGTAGTTCCTGAGATTAGCGCGTTCAGACAAACAAACTCTTCAGCTTTATAATATTAGTACAGATGTTCTGTATAGATTATATGAAATGGTAATCTATGGTACGAAATAGGATCCTATAAATAGTATAGTGTAATATGGGCCTTAGGCTGAAATCTATAGACCGCCCACCCTCAGCTCGCATTCAAGAAAGTTAAAACGAGACAGATATATATCGGAGCATATTTGTGTCTCGTTTTAACCTCTATCTTGAGGCTGAGCTGAGTCAGAGCACGCTCTATAGATCTCAGCATTAGAATGAAAGGGCTTAGGCCCTAGTCCACCACGCAGGCCAATGGATTGAAAGATTTCCTATACCTTTGAGAACATTATAGAGAACTCTCGGACATGCAGGTTTCCTCACTGTGTTTTCATTGCTTAGTTTTTTAAGCAGTTCTTACTTAATGTAACATGAAATAAATACAATCTACAAGAAATAAGACTAATTATTCAATTAAATACTCATCAGTCATCCAAATAACAAACTAATTATATCAGTATTTGTTTTTCGTTTCTATGTTTGGTTAAAAACATAGGCACACATAATTCAAATAAAATTCTTCTTATATGTGTTCACGTAAATAAAAAAGACGTGTTGCACTCGGGGACTGCCGCGGTAAAGCTATTGCATAGCATTTTTTATCAACGCCATCTAACGGCTCACCGCTAGATGGCGTTGATAAAAAATGCGCCATCTAGCGGTTCACCGTAGAGGAGTCCCGTGTCAGGTTATTTTCGTTACGGAATTTCTGGATTCGGTCTCCACGCTGGCCCGCGATAGAAGCTATGCAATAGCTTAAAATTATGCTTTTTTTATCCTAAATATAAAAAATACAATACTAAGGAAACAATAAAAGAGATCGCATTTAACCGCATTGGGCGCACTGTACCTTACAGATGCCAACGCGATTACCTTATATGCGCCTGTGCACGCTGTAAAGATTCCTAAATACCAGATACGATCCTTACCTTTACATACCGATACAGCGTAAGATGGTAGCACGGTAGCCTGTGGGCAGTTTTTATTATACGTGTTCGTGCCGGAACGCTAAATCACAGGCGGCACGTCTTTGAAGGTAGGGAGGTAACTGGCGACGACTGAGGTGACGGCCAAAACCTCCCCACCAGAAGTATAGGGTTTTTTGCCATATTTTATAGCAATACCACTTTGGTCCTAACCCCAAAAGGGTGATAAAGCTTACATGATTGCATTTAAAACCTAAATCCACCTAAATCGCAGTCGCATTGGCTAGTATTCCTCGTAATCGTAATAATCGTCATCGGCGCCATTTTGCAACATGGCGGCGAGGGACAGTTCGCCGCTTGTATCGGGCACCTCCGCTTCCAAGTCCTCGTCGTAATCTTCCGGGGCATCTGTCACAAGTTGGAAGTTAACTTTATACAAGGAATAACAAACTTATTTGATGGGTGTGATGTTCTATAATAAATTCCACAGTCGATTTTAGACTTGCCTTTACTTACACAAGTAAAAATTTCTATGAAGGATATTCTTTTCAAAACAATTTTTTCAAAAAGAGTAACTGCTGAGTTTCTTCCCGGCACGTCATAAATCTACCACAGGTTCGGAATGCAGAATCTGCATTCCGAACCTGTGGTAGATTTATGACGTGTCATAAGAGCTACAAGTTGGCCTACATGAAATAAATAAATTTTGAATTTGAATTTAGTGTTTTTGTTAGACTGCATCGTCACTTACCATCAGGTGAGATCGCAGTCAAGGGCTATCTTGTCATCGAATAAAAAAAAAAAATAGTGGTAGATTCTAGAAAAATATACAACGAGGATCACGAATGTCAGCAATGGGGATTACTACGAAGATAGGGAGGCGGTATACTAAGGTACCTTGTATCTGCGAGGGCGTGGCGGGCGCCGGCGTGGTGGGCGTGGCCGGTTGGGGCGTGGCGGGCGCGGGGCTGGCGGGCACCGTGGCGAGGACGGGGGTAGCCTTTTTTTTCTTCTTCCGGGGCACGGGCGAGGCTGGCACTGGGGTCTCCACTGGAGTTGTTATTTTTGGTCTGCAACAACAGAGAACAGATGCTTCACCAATTCAGTTTTATAGCTAACTAGCGGACGCCCGCGACTTCGTCTGCGTTCCTAAATCCCCAGTTTAGGTGGGCGGAAACCCTGATTGAGGAGTTGGGTCCTGGAATTCAACGATTTAGTCTTTACGTGGTACCTACAATGACTATTCATAATCGGCACAGTTTAGGGGAGCAGTACCCCTGCAGCATCAGGATTGAAGTTGGAACCCGAAATTTTTATGGGAGCATCTTGCAAAGTTTTTGTTTCAATTAAAAAAAAGATTCACGCAAATCGGTTAAGAAAGTACTATGCCCGATAATATCAGCCATCTACCAGTAAAATTCCCGTTAAAATCGGTCCAGCGGTTCCCGAGATTAGCGGCAACAAACAGACAGACAGACAGACAAAAAATTTAAAAATTGTTTTCTTGTAAAAAGCTGTTCTTTTGATATTACAAACAGACACTTCAATTTTATTTATCTATATATATAAAAATGAATCCCTATTTCCTTGGTAATCGCATCACGCGTGAACGGCTGGACCGATTTCGCTAATTCTTTTTTTGTTGTGTTTGTTATTGTCAGGAGAAGGTTCTTATGAAAGAAAAAATTAAGAAAATTGCGCGAAAAATTAGAAAATTTAAGAAAACTTAACCACCATATTAAATTATTTCTAATGTAACCGCTTTTACAATTCAAACTTTTTTGATGTAACCTTATGGCGTTTGACATAACATAGACAGAATGCGTGCTGCCAATTTCGTCAAAGAGTTTCAATATTCATAGTTAAGACAGGACAACGTCTGTCGGGTCCGCTAGTTTGTATATACAATTTATTTAAAGTCTCAATAGTCAAACTGTTAAAAGTGCGGACTGAAAACTGAAAAGTCGCAGGTTCGAGCCCCACCCGTTGTACTATTGTCGCAAATTCAAGTTCATTTATTTCAGGTATTTTCGCCCATTTGAATTTGAATTAAAAAAAGACGTGTGGCAATCGGGGACTGCCGCGGTAAAGCTATTGCATAGCATTTTTTATCAACGCCATCTAGCGGCTCACCATAGAGGAGTCCCGTGTCAGGTTATTTTCGTTACGGAATTTCTGGATTCGGTCTCCACGCTGGCCCGCGATAGAAGCTATGCAATAGATTAAAAATAAATTACTTACTCAGTATCACTTTGAACCGCTTGAACCGGCGTAGCAGGCGTAGCGGGCGTAGCGGGCGTAGAGGGGGCTCGTAGAGGTGTCCCGGGTTGATCCAAACTCTTGAGTATATCGTAATTGATTTTTGTACTCATTTTCCTTTCCGCCAGCATCTTGCCTATCGCCTCTCCGGCCGTGGACGCGTTCAATGCAACCTTTTTTTTATACGAGCCGCGTATTTTGCGCTTTCTATCTTTCCCCTCTTCCTTTTCTCTTGCACGTATTTCCTCCTTAACTGTAAATAGAATAATATTTTTTTACTTTTTATGCTCTTAAATTCTTGTTTATGCTAGATGTGAGTGGACTAAAACCTTTTTTTCTGCGATTGAAGACTAAAACTGATTTCCTTGCTCTTGTGCATTTAAAGTGCTCATAGGTAACATTCATGTTGGCAGCACTGAATGTTCAATATAGCCAGTGTTATAATGTTGGTGTTGAAGAGGTAGGTACAGAACTTTCATAACTTTTTCTTTGTTTTTTTTTTTTAATGGAAGTCACGTCTCGTAGTAACCTATAACTTAGATGATAACATACTCAGGGTAACTAAACCAGGACCTGATGGCAAGACAAAGAAAAAAGAAAAAGTTCGCACTGTACGGCGCGTTTTGCCATACAGATTTTTCTGTTTTGGCGGATTATAGCAAAGGATCAAAGAAATACTACTTTTTCTTTTAGTATCAGGGAAATCCGCAAAGTAACGCCTTCGAATCTAATACTAATAATAATATAAAATTAAATATATTTAGAGTTCCTGGATAAAAAATAAAAGTTTAATATTGGCTATCTTATTTTGCCGCCGAACCGGTTTTAGAGCACCGAAACGCACCATGTATTTCGGACGCACATAACATTTCCCGGAATAAAAATCCTATGATTTTTATTCCAGGAAATTAAAGAGTGTCTGAAGTATTTTTAAATATCCTAATTAGGTACACGCGGAGGCGCAGACGTAGTTTTATTTTAAATAATATAAGTACAGGAAGAAATAAACAAAGAATAAACCTGTTTATTAAAATATGAATATTTTGCTTTTAAATTGTGAACATTAAAATAGACAGAACAAAGAATACAAAACTGTAAAAACCGTAGACAAGAAGATTAATCGTTTTTTTTTTCGCAACAGTGCATTCTTGATTTGCATAAATGCATGAATTAGATATTTATTGGCATATACGATCATTTAGACGCGATTTCCTGTCGATAAAGATTACGGAAAAATATACTTGAACGCAATTTGAAACCACTTGCATACCGTCGATAGTGCAAATCCGCGCAACTAGCATTAGTTCCTTAAAATCCATTTTCATACGTTTGAGGTCAAATCAAAACCGCGTAAGTGTCGTGGCGACTAAATTAATCACTTTAAAAGATATCTATTTTCATCAATACATAGAACACATGAATTAATACTCTCTGTGTAAAAAAATTTGCCCAATAGCGGTAGAAATACGAAATTTATTTAAAGTTTTAAACTTCCCTTGTAAAAGTGTGACTAGTGTAGATCCGCGGTTTTTACCAAATGTACATACGAGGTTTTGCACTATCCCCGACGATATATTTTATGTTTTCCATCGTAGTGGCAGAAATTTTTACTGTACAGAAAATGTGGCAGAATAAGAATGACAACAGAATAACCGGTATACACAATTTCTAAATTAAACTAAATCGATAAATTCAAACCTAATGCTATCCTTATCTACAGGAGACAATACGAAAGGGATAGCTTGAGATTGTATGTATTCGATTTGGATTTGACAAAAACGGAGTGGGTATGTAAAAATATGTAAATGAAAATGCCATCATGTCACGTTGATCTTAATACATTTTATGATATTCAATATTTACTACATATTTTGCATGAATCAATTAATATATTTGAATATATACTATAGAATTGATTCTATAGTTGTTCTTTGAAGAATCCCATCGTTCTTTATCAAATTCAGGTAGGATTCAAGATTTAAATTAACCTTTAATTTTATTATTGGATAGAATACATACTACAATTTTTCTTGGTAGAGGTTTTTTAAAATCCCTTTTTTGTCCTTCTAACCCACTTTTTTAATCCTCGGCGGAAAAAGAGGTGTTTTATAAGTGTGACGTGTGTATTTGTGTGTTCCCTCGTAGATCCGTAACGAATGGACCGATTTCGATGCGGCTTTTTTCTGTTAGAAAGCTAACGTAATTTGAGGTGGATTTTAGCTATAATTTATGAAGACCTGCTCAGGCGTTTGAAGATCATCAGCACATTTCCTACTTGACTAAAAGTCCGTAACTCTGTTGCAACATGATTGAAGGACAAACAAAGCAACAAACACACTTTCGCATTTATAATTTTAGTAAGTACTAGATGATGCCCGTGGGGAAAAGTTTTATGATTCTCTCGAGAATTCTTTAGTTTTCCGGGATAAAAAGTAACCTATGTGTTAATCCTGAGTATGAGCTATCTCCATTTTAAATTTCAGCCAAATCGGTGCATACCTAGTGACGTGAAATAGTAACAAACATACACACGCACCAACGCACGCACACACACACACACACACACAAAAACTTTCGCCTTTATACTTTACTGTGATGTGAAGTGTGATTAGTGTGAATATCTTACCTTTTTGATCCTTCAAATAGTCCGCATTAATGTTATGCCACATCCTAGTCTTGTTCCGCGCCTCCTCATCACTCATAATGAGGGAGTCTATGTAATCTTCATCGGCAGAGCTGAGGAACAAGTCTTCAGCGTTGTGCAGGTCTTTGCTGAACGGCTGTTTCACTTCAGGCTTGAGGAATTTGTCGCATTTCTCTTCTTGCTGGCTTAGCCCTATGACTGCCAGTTCGGGCCCTGGAAGTATATTTATTACACTTTATTATATGTACTTTTACCTACGAATACATAAAGTAAGGAAGTCTAATTCAGAACAAATCCACTCAAAAAATGGCCCTACTTCAAACCAAAACGACGTATGATTCAAAATACGAATCATACAAATCACTTCTGAGGTTACAGATAGACATGCTTGGTGCTTGGTTCAAATTCAGAACGAAAGCAGGGATTAGTATGCCGCGTGCTGCTATGTTTGCTATAACAGCGGAGTCATTGGACGATGTTATGAAAATTTGACGTGCAAGAAAAATGACCAACTGTTGGCGTTCTGTTTTTGTTTTTAATCCCCGCCACTATCGGTTTAATTTTTATCTCCACCCACTTCGGCACAATTTTTGATGGGGCCATTTTTTTCACGCAGTTAGACTTCCTTACTTATTATTTATTCGTAGATTTTTACTGTATTTTTATCCAAAAAAAATCTAGAATCGATTAGGATAAAGTGGATACGGACAGATTCATTATAATTAATAATTTACCCCACGGAAAGCCCAACGACAAAATCTATGAGGAACATGAGAGGGTTTATGGTTTATGATTTTACCCGTTTTAACGACGGAAAAAGACGGGTGTTATAAGTTTAACGTGTGAATCTGTGTGTCTGTGTTTAATTTTCAATTTAAAATTTATGAATTCTCCGTTAAACTTTATATTTTTTTAATTCAAATAATGTAATCATTTTTGGCTTTATCTGAGAACTAAAATAATCGTGTACAATTGTGCTGTAAACGCCGTTGATTTCCAATAAATAAAGGGATATAATAAGTCGCGCCGCAGAATTTATTTTTTGGCCACAAAACCTAGCTTCTAATTTTATAACTTAGCCACGGGAAAATGATGAAGCTTCTAATAAACTAACTCGCCTTTTTCACAATAGCCACAAAATATTCCAAAGAAAGCATCAAATAAGTTATTTTTAGAGGAGAGAGGATACATACCAAGTCCCTTCTCCAACTTGGCAGCATCATTGCTCGTCACTGTTACGGTTTTGCTCTGAGCGTCTCTGGCGATTTCACCGATCAAAGACAGCGTATCTTGCGCCGCGAATCTAGAAGCTTCCTCAGCCTCAGCCTCTGTAGCCTCATCTATATAAATAATAATATAAACATACAAATTATTTCTACAAAACCGACTTCAAACGCCACTACAACGTATATCAATTGTGCCTATAAAATTTGAAGAGTTCCCTCGATTTCTCCAGGATCCCATCATCAGATCCTGACCTGATGACAAGGGTGCAGGCGGCAAAGGTCGGTGCACGCGTCTTTGAGTAATCGACGAACATACATAAAAAAAAGATTCCGACGAATTGAGAACTTCCTCTTTTTTTGAAGTCGGAAGTGGATTTAGTTTGTAAAAATCCCGCGGGATTTAGGGGGTGGAATATGATGTTATTGAACTGTGGTTAAAATATTTCCACGTAATTTCAAATCTCTATGTCCTGGAGAATAACGTAAAAATTAATATTTTATATGTAGATAATATATTTTTAAAGGTTTTATCGTAATAATTATATGCGTAACTGTATGTCGTGTAGGAAAAATGTGTCTGGAAACACAAGCGCCGATTATTGCAACCTTCAGTCATTGTTTAATGTTTTTATTTCTCCTCGTTGACAGCACGTGTTGATTAAACGTGAAGGATCGGATAGACGCCCGTATTTGAATTTATATTTAAAACACTAGCTGTTGCCCGCGACTTCGTCAGCGTTAATTTAGTTTTAATATTAAAATTATTTTCAAAAACTGACTTCAATCACCACACATGTATTAATATTGTGAGGGACTCGCTATTCGCGATTTTGATCTCTCCAAAATTGGATAAAACTTGTACACAGCTATCACCCTACCGTCAAAGACGTGCCGCCAAGCGATTTAGCGTTCCGGCACGATGGCAATTAGAAACAGATTAGGGTTTTGGGTTAAATGTACACTGCCATAGCCCTTCTAAGTATCACTCACTTCAGACTCAAGACAGAGTTAAAACGAGACAGATTTATGTCAGAGCATATTTGTGTCTCGTTTTAACCTCTATCTTGAGTCTGAGCTGAGCCAGAGCACGCTCTATAGATCTCAGCATAAGCCTGAATAATCACTTACCATCAGGTAAGATCGCAGTCATGGACACTCTTATTATCGAACTAGCTTTTTCCCGCGGCTTCGCTCACGTTAAGTTCGATTTTTCAAACCCCTATTTTATCTCTTTAGGGGTTGAATTTTCAAAAATCCTTTCTTAGCGGACACCTACGTTATAATAGCTATCTGCGTGCCAAATTTCAGTCTGATCCGTCCAGTGGTTTGAGCTGTGCGTTGATAGATCAGTCAGTCACCCTTGCCTTTTATATATTTAGATAAAAAAAATCTATATTCAAATCAAGAACATCACCGAAGAGAGTCACTCGCACAATCTGCGTGCATTTGGTAGGATTGATCATGGTGACTTACCGGCGAGTGGTTCAGTTGAGGCGATAGCCATCTTCTTCTTTTTTCTGCTGCAGTCTTTTTCTAATTGAGCATCTATCTCCTTCTGTAGTTCAGTCATTTCTTTTTCACCATCCTCTTCCTCCATCAACTGTCACAAAGAAAGAATCGCTCTATGAAAATGGAAGCAAATGCTTGCTTTGATAAAATGAATATCAACTGTTCTATCTTATTTATATTTTTAATTCGAAAGTTTGTAAGGATGGATGGATGGATGTTTGCTACTCGTTCACGCCACGGAGTAGAGGTAGCACTTTTCCAGGTTAATATTTTATCCCGGAAAAGTAAAGAATTTCTGCAAAACCCCTTACAGATAGATATAGACAAGAGAAGAAATAACTTTTTAAGTCGAACTAGCTATAATTTGCCTCCTCCTTTTTTGAAACTCGGTTAAAAACAAAAAACAAAGTTAAGGAAAAGGAAGTTAACGAACTGAATGCAATTAATTATATACAAAATAATTTGTAAATTACCAAGTGTGAACGACCTATGAATACCTTCGATGATTTCCTTCTAGTTAATAATAATCTTTTACTATATAAAAATAAGTCGGGTTTTCCTTCCTGACGCTATAACTCCAGAACGCACGAACCGATTTCCACGGTTTTGCATTCGTTGGAAAGGTCTCGGGCTCCGTGAGGTTTATAGCAAAGAAAATTCAGGAAAAATTTCAATAGAAAAGCGGGAAAATCTTTTCCGATCCTGCCGCTGAAGGGGTTCTACCAACCTAAACTGTGGTGATTGAGGAACGCGGACGAAGTCGCGGGCGTCCGCTAGTAATTAATAAAAGTTTATAAAAATGCAACCCGACCACGGAAAATTGCATTTAAATCTGTGTGTGGGTGGTTTTTCTGTATATTCTAAGTAGTTTTTATAAAACTTTATGTAAATAAATAAATAAATAATTCCACGTAGTGATTATCTGTGGTAATAGTCTTTAGTGTTAAAATCTTGAGATCATATTGGTTTTTCACTTTAGCAGGACTATGTACGATATACCGGACATCCTGTTACCCAGTTTTCTGCTCCATCATCAGATTCTTTTCGATCCTTGATCATTTATCTAATACCTACTCATTGAGACCGTTCTTATGAGCCGAAACACGCTATATCTCCTGTAAGTTTCTGAGGAGTTGGGTATCCCGCAGACTACTTAATGCTGCAGCATCAGCTCAAGGTTACCATGTCTTGGAAATTATCCAAAGTAACGGGACACCAAATTTCAAATCAATCGCAGCAGGAAAGTTTGTACGACCCTTTAACCAAGTAGGAAATGAGCTGATGATCTTCAAACGCGCGAGCAGATCTTTATAAGTTACTAGTTGATGTCTGCGGCTTCACTCGCGTGGATTTAGTTTTTAAAAATCCACGGGATTTCTTTGATTTTCCGGGATAAAAAGTAGCCTATGTCACTCTCCCGATCCTCAATTATACCCATGCAACAAATCACGTCAATGCGTTGCTTTCTTGCGGCGTGATTGAAGGCCAAACCAACACACTTTCGTATTTATAATATTAGTAAGGATAGCTAAGATCATCTCGATCAAGTTAACTTTGTTCCCACCTTCTGTAACCGATCTTTATCCCTCTTCCGAGCAGCTTTGAACGCGGGCGGGTCCTGCTCTTCCTCCAAGTCCACAGTCATGAATTCGTCAAGGGTGAGAGCGCTGGAAGGAGTTTCACCGAACTCGAACAGACGTTTACGTAACGTCGTCTCGTGGATTTTGACTATTCGCACAACGTCCGCTGGCGTTCGCGAGAACTCGTGCAGACGAGCTGCTATAAGGAGTGCTGGAATAGGAACGAGATTTTGATGTATAAAGGCAGGTTCTCATCAATCAAATACGGTACGGTAGTAACACTGAGCCCTATAATTTATCTTTAATTAACACTGAGAGGCTGCTGTCTTACCTACAGCGAGAGCATGGGCAGGGGACATATAAAATTAATCGACGGGGAAAGGATAAAATGTTTATCCTCTCGCTCAGTTTTATCCACCCGTCGACCATGGGCAAAATGGTGGAATGGATTACTTATAGGAATACCTACTTTCGCCTGTGGCCATGCTTTAACATAGGAAAGAGATAATTATTTTATATCTTGTCAGTGGATAACATTTTAGTCTCCTGGGCATGCTCACCCTGTTGGTTTTGGACCTACTGATCGACGCCACACTAAGCAGATGCCAGTGTCTTTGGAACTAATAGGTAATATGTATTGCAAATGGCCCACCGACCTCAATAATTAATCTATGATTTCATTGTTGTTGTTGTATGATTGTTATACACTCTATGAATCTGATGGCTAGAAGTTGTCTTACCAGCGCCACATATCCCTGAAGGTCGTCGGCCCGAGTGTAAGGAATCCCTTTTCATTCTCTGTACGAGTCGCAGCGCAGTCATGCTTACTTCGTGCTGTTTGTCATCGAATTTTAATTGTGATGCAAATCGAAGTATGTAGAGGCAAGGATCTGCAACAAGAGATTTTTTATGAGCTACGTAACAAATACAGGTTTTCACCAACCATACCTATATCATACCAAAAATATTCAATGTAGGAGTCTCTTTACGTAGGTAGGCTCTAAATACAATTCCTTATGCAATATCATAACCTAAATACAACACTATAGTAAAATAATTATCACTATAGTAAACTTTAGGTAAACACCTAGTCTTTTAAGTATTAATATTTTTAAAACCTCTTTTTTTTGTGCAAGAACTAATTAAAAAGCTTGTGCAGTTCTGAGAAATTTGCAAATTATAAAAAAATAGGTACTCTTCGGGGATTTTTCAGAAGAGGGGGTTGACAAAAATGCAATTTTGTAACATTTATTGAATCTTTATCTTTCATTCTATATTTGATATTTTGAATTAAATGTCCAAGAATTTAGGCGTTTCACACCTCTTAGCGCCTTAAGTATTCTAAGGAATAACAGTCAAACAGAACTGCATCCCGAAGATTATAAAATTTACATTCAGATCGTGCGGGGACTATTTTTAACTCAGTGTTTCAATTGGCCCTGGTGGGGGCAGGGTTCGCCGTGACCTACATCACCTTATATCTACTTACACGGTGAAACATGGATTTCGTGTGGTTAATATTTATTTTACTTATTACATCACATGCATTATTGCAAGGCTCCATAACTTTTACGATTTTTTGCATAAAACTTGTATATTTATGCTAATAATAATAATGTCCTCCCGACCGAATCCGGCCATGGCGCGGCGCCAATCTCCACAGAGATTAGCCATCTGCGCAGGAGATATTAGAGTGAACAAGTGTGCACGCAAACACAGGTGCTTTCTCTATTCCCTCACTCTCATAGCCCGATGAGACGGAAAATCCGACACGACCGGAAAGAGATCAGGCGCAGGACCGACGGCTTTTACGTTATTTTGCGTCGCGACCGACTCAGCACCGACTTCCTAACTCAAAGCTAGTACTGAAAATTTCTTAACAGAAAACCCATTTTTGGCCCGACCCGGGAATTGAACCCGGGACCTTGCCATCCGTAGTCGAACTTGCTAACCACTAGGAGACCAACGAGGCAGTTAATAATAAAAAGTGTCATGGTCTGCAAAAATCACAACCATTCTTTTGTATGTGCCGTAGAGTCGGTAAAATTGCAAATGTTACAACGATAATCTTGTATGTATAAGCTAAACACTGAAGTTTTATTAAAAGGCACATTGTAACCAGTTATTCGATCCAAACCGAAATGTAACCAGTTTATAAGTTTATGGATCTCATCTTCGATGGTATGTCATCGTGGTATTTAAACGCCGCTCATCATCTTTATTTTCTGCCGGTTTTAAAAGAAAAAGACTGGGTGATTCTGGTTCATATAAATAATGTCTCATGGTCCATATCCACTCATTTTCACAATCTGCGTGTGAGATTTTATAGTGCACAAGTGTGGGCGCATACACCTTCTCTGAGACGGAGATTTGCACTCAATAATGAACCGTTCAGGGAGAAAAAATGTTTTTAAGCTATTGCATAGCTTCTATCGCGGGCCAACGTGGAGACCGAATCCAGAAATTCCGTAACGAAAATAACCTGACACGCTAGATGGCGTTGATAAAAAATGCTATGCAATAGCTTTACCGCGGCAGTCCCCGAGTGTCACACGTCTTTTTTTTTTAATTTTTATTTTAGGAGATTGGTCCATAAGGACTACGTCACTCCTTTTGACCTCTAACTTTGTTTGAATAAAATACAATTCGTCTACTACTTTCTATACAGCTGCACCAGCGCTGTAGCCTCATCCGACAGAGGATGGACCAGAGCGCTGTTACAGCCGCCGATCTGCCGGAGCATGGGAAACCGGACAAAAGTGTCCCATCTCTCGGCCTCGTTGCGGACACATTCCAATAAGACATAGGAAAAAATGCTGAATAGCAAAATGTCTTTAGCTGTAGGTATGAAGAAATTGCGCGCTCGTTAACACATATGCAGTACACTTTAAAATATAAGAGAGGAAACCGGTTGCATAACAACTTTCACATAATTATAGTTATGTATATTGAACAGGTTTTTAATACTCGTGTAGCTATGTATTTTTAGCAAAAATAGTTTTTGTTACAGACGATCAAACGATAAGGAAGAAGAATGACGAATGATCTTTAATGGAAAGTGATTGAAAGATTCATGAGTGTGTTAATCTATAATTATATAAAAAGGCTTGTCCTGACTGACTGACTGACTGACTGACTGACTGACGATCAACGCACAGCCTAAACCACTGAAGTTAGAAACTTGAAATTTTGACAGTAGGTTCCTTTTATGACGTAGGCGAGCACTAAGAAAGGATTTTTCGAAATTCGCCCCCCAAGGGGGTAAAAAGGGGGGTTAAAGTTTGTATGAAACTCCGTCATTTTTCGAGTTATACTCATGAAATTCGGTATTTAGGCTTTAAATTGAAAACAAAAAAGTACGTGTTTCACAGTTTTTAAAAATTCTACCCCCTAAGGGGTTAAATAGGGGTTGAATGTTTGTATAATAGTCCTTCGTTCTTCAAGTTATTTTTCAAGTTACGTTTATGAAACTTGATATTTTGGCTCTTGATTAAAAATAAAGAATTACGTATTTTACATTTTTTTTAAATTCTCCCCCCAAGGGGGTAAAAAGGGGGGTTAAAGTTTATATGAAACTCCGTCATTTTTCAAGCTATACCCATAAAATTCGGTATTTAGGCTTTAAATTGAAAACAAAAAAGTAAGTGTTTCACACTTTTAAAAAATTCTACCCCCTAAGGGGTTAAATAGGGGTTGAATGTTTGTATGATAGTCCTTCGTTCTTCAAGTTATTTTTCAAGTTATGTTTATGAAACTTGATATTTTGGCTCTTGATCAAAAATAAAGAATTACGTATTTTACATATTTCGAAAATTCTCCCCCCAAGGGGGTAAAAAGGGGGGTTAAAGTTTGTATGAAACTCCGTTATTTTTCAAGCTATACCCATAAAATTCGGTACTTAGGCTTTAAATTGAAAACAAAAAAGTAGGTGTTTCACAGTTTTTAAAAATTCTACCCCCTAAGGGATTAAATAGGGGTTGAATGTTTGTATGATAGTCCTTCGTTCTTCAAGTTATTTTTCAAGTTATGTTTATGAAACTTGATATTTTGGCTCTTGATCAAAAATAAAGAATTACGTATTTTACATTTTTTGAAAATTCTCTCCCCAAGGGGGTAAAAAGGGGAGTTTCAATATTCATAGTTAAGACAGGACAACGTCTGTCGGGTCCGCTAGTACTTATATAAAATTCAAAGTCCTGACTGACTGACTGAGATATCAACGCGAAGCCTTTTTTACAGTTGGTTCCTTTTATGACGTAGGCGCACACTAAGAAAGGATTATTGGAAATTCCACCCCTAAGGGGTTTAAATAGGGGATGGAAGTTTATATCAAAGTCCGTCATTTTTCAAGCTGTTTCCATCAAAGTTGGTATTTGAGCTTTCAGTTAAAAATAAAGAAGTACGTGTGTCACAGTTTTTGAAAATTCTACCCCAAAATCTAATTCCACGCGGACGAAGTCGCGGGGGCAAAAGCTAGTATAATATATTTATGTCGTGAACTCGGGAACCATTTGAAATTTGGTATATATGTAGTGCTATTTCGGATTATTTCGAAGGCACAGTAGCCTTGAGCTGAAGCTGCAGCATCAAGTGGTCTGTGGGTACCCAACTCTTCAACAACTTATTGCTCACAATATTCTTAAAGAGTAGGTGTTACTATGATAGAGTGACTATGATAGAGGATCGAGGAGAAAGGTCCGATAATGGAGCAGTACACGAAAAAGATCAGTATGAGGGATGTTACATCCAATTTTCTGTAGTATCTTAAGTTTTAGGGGACTTTGGTCCGACACGGACACGCCAGCCCCATCGTAACCTAACTTATAATTAATTATTCTAGTGGAATGTAACAGAAACAACTAGATCCAAATTCACCGCTTGTGCAGATATTATCTCAACAATCGACTTGCCTTCTGTTGCGGGTGGACAGAGAAGACTTGTAAAAGCACCTACGTCATATTTAGTGGGTTTGTTTTTTCATTCTTATTTTTTGCGTTTATAGAGGCTATGGCTACCTATTACGACTGAAATTTTGGACCTTGCTTTTGGCGTGGATCCTCAATAAGATGATTCCATGGCAGGCCTGCACGGGCTACAACCTACTTCCGACAGCAATTAACTAATTAAAACTACAGTATTAATAAGGTCTAGCTATGCGAGGAACTCACTACTGTGCATTACATAATATAAACTCTACTATTATTAACATAAATAATATTATATAACACGGGAAAACTAGACACTAGTCATTTAAATATAGGGTAATTAAATTAAAAGCAATTCTATTCTAGAAGAGTGGATCGGGGATCAATAATTGTGTTGTTTATAAAAACAGAGACTTTCGTAAAATTCTAGGTCACTTCGTTAACTACAAGACCTATTGTATAACAGAAAAGAAATGAACAGTGGATTTTTTCACCTTATGCCTTATGCCCATGTGAATGTATCGAAATGGCCGAGCCACATATTTTGACTAAGGTGTAGAGTTTGTGAAGTTAGGCCTTGTAGAGTTAAGGCGTGTAGAGTTAGAAGCTTGGCTCTACATGAGATCTGATAACATTTTGACAGTGCGAGTCATATGGTCACGTCTTGGCAACACTTTACATGAAAATGTTTTTGGTGGGATGAATTTCCATAAGTTCCCATGATTTGACATCTACAATTTACATACTAAATACCGAGTTATCGACCTCTGTTAGATTTCCAATGCTTCAGTACTAAATGCTCTGTTACACCATTTAATTGCAGACTCTGCTTTTTATTAGGCTATGTTCACATGTAACGCGCGTTAACGCGCGTCAACGCGCGATCAAATTTGAAGAGAGTTCAGATGATGAGCGCTAATGCGCGTTGCGAGAGTACTCGTCAGTCTAGTTCGGTACCTATATTCCAAATTGCTGGCCTTTTTTCTACTTCATCGATTAGTAAGTCGATGTCAATATCTTCAATTTCACTCATTTTAAATGCGAAAACAAAATATAATTACGAAAATGAACAAAATTACATGCGATCGCGATGAAAGCGCGCGCTCAACTGAACAGCAAACGGACATTACATTAATATCAAAGCGCGAGTCAACGCGCGATTGTCTGCGTCTAGAAACTTTTTCTCTGAGCGCCGCGTTGACGCTGGTTGACGCGCGTTAACGCGCGCGCATTTGAACGGTTGCTAGGTATATATTAGGATGTCTAAGCGCGCGATTTGAAAACGCGCGTCGCAATTCAGCCATCTGAACATAGCCTTATGCTCTTGGAGTAGGTACGTAAAGCCCTTGCGTAACATTGGCTACCTACTTTTGGATTTATTTGGAGCGATTTTGTAATTCCAAGTGTTATTTACATACAATTAATTGTGACGACCTTGCACTTTCATTAAGTACGTGTATTGCATTTGATACTGTTTCCTCAGTTTCCTATATTTAACCCGGTTCTCACGGTCACGCGAAATTCTATTGCCGCGTATATACCTATATTTGCCAACCTATAACGGTACCTCTGTCCCCTTTGAATAACCATGAAAAGTTAACAACAAAGCAAAGCCAATGTATGTTTGTATTCACTTGTGTTCCATCGTACCACCTATTTTTTAGGGTTCCGAAAAAAACTTCGGAACCCTTATAGGATCACTCCGTTGTCCGTCTGTCTGTCAGTGTGTCACCACCGTTTTTCTCGAAAACGGCTTATGATACTAAGTCGAAATTTATACTGAATATAAAGTTCAATGGTCTCGTAGTGTTTTAAGAATATCAAGCTTATAGCTTAACTCAGTGAAAAGTTACAGCTTTAAAACCACGGCTTTCTCATTATTAAAACAAATTAAGGGACATCTTCCAAAAATCGTTTTTTTCCATACCTAATTCTTAGTTTCATAGTAAGTGCCGTTATATTTTACAAACACCAGCTTTAAAGTCTTACAAATGACGAACATATTGATATCTCTAAACATAGTAAGAGTAACTTAAACAGCTAAAAACCAAATAAAAACCTACCACTTACTACGACTTTTAAAGTACTGTAAGTACCTAAAGCTAAAACACACTATCCGATGCATCCGTAAACTGCGACTGAGAGCCGCGACAGATAAGGTTTCACAGTCGTTTGAGATCAGCAGGCCCAGATTTCTATCGGACGTCCGAAGACTCAAGAATGGCCCAAGGTTACGTCCACGACTACGTCCGATTGTGTACACAATTCAATGTACATTCACTATCCAGCCGCGGTTGACGCGTCGGATGGTTTGTTTTAAGCCTAACTTTTTAACGCGTCACAACACAGAACTGTCACAACTTTTGTAGACTGACCTCTATAATTACTCTATGATTTGTAGAATAGACCAGGTATGTAATAGAATCTGCAATGGCATATACAATAAGAAAAATATTTTTTATCTATTACCTATCTCTTTAATTAATTTATGCCGTCATATTTTGTATTCTCATCACACTATCACATATCACACTAATTAATATTATAAAGCCGAAAGTTTGTATGTGTATGTTTGTGTGTGTATGTTTATTACTCCTTCACGCCACAACGAATTAACCGATTTAGCTGAAATTTGGAATGGAGATAGCTCATACCCAGGATTAAAACATACGCTACATTTTATCCCGGAAAATTACAAAGTTCCCATTCCCATGACTGCGCACAAGCGAATTTTAGGTCTCATTTGAGGCAAATAAGCGGGGTGGCGTGGTATCGAGCGCGTGATTGGTAGATCAGTCAACCTTTGCTTCCCGCACCGTGTACAAATGCGCCAACTTACATTTCCCTCCATTTTTTTGTAAAATAGGTAGATATGTAATAGAATCTGCTATGGCATGTACAATCCATTGTTAATCATAGATTAAAAATAGAGGTCAACGCAGTCTTATAACCCAGTTGTCAAAAGCTGTCATGTCATTCATCATTGTCTTATTAAATAGATAACGTTAAAATATTTCGAATGTTCTTAGTTCTAAAGAAAATCAGAGATATTCGACCGTAGCAATTAACATAGTCGTATGTGAAAAATCACTACTTTAGGGTACGGCCGTTCAAAGTTTCAAATATGTGAAAAGTGAAGAATAGTCAATATACCTAATTTTTGCACTTGCAAAAACCAAAGATGGTTGGTTGATTTTAAAAGTTTCATAATTGGTGGGGGCATTGCTATTTTTTTTCTAAGACCTTTAATGCAATAAAATGAAAATCGTTAAAATGTAGATCCGACACTGTTAATTGCTACGGTCGATATACATATAACGATAGGAAATGAGTTTTTGAAAGATATTGTAACAGTGTTAATGAGAGGATGCGTGAGGATATTTAAAGATGCGAAGGGGTGGTTAGCTAAGGGAACTTTCATCAAGGGTGAAGTTGAATCTTTGGTGGAACATGCCGAAAAGACATTAATTAAGCAGGAGGTTGATCCGTGCATAGATAACTACCATCCAGTCCAAGTTAAAGCGGCACCTCAGCAGCTCAAGAGTTTGTTAAAAGATGAAGTGTCCATAGCACAGCGGCTGAGATTATTGAAGCAAGGAAATACATTCGTTAAAAAGAAAGATAGCATTAGAGCAAGTAAGGAGATAAAAGAACAGTCGTACAAGAATAATTACTCAGTGGATAGAGACGTAGAAGGATCCAGGACAATCATTGGTCATACCCAAGCAATTGGAAAAAGAAATAAACCATAGCAATGGACATTTTTCAAACAGAAAGAAGAATTGGAAATATAAGAGGCGTGGCTCAGCTGACCATATGAAAAAATGGCCGAATTCCAATAGTCGATAGAGATTAATAGTAGGTAAATAGTACTGTGAGGAAAGAATGAAGGTGACTGTGTTGAATGAATGTGTGTATATTAATATAGTTAAGTAGATGTATGTAGTTAGCTTTGTCAACAGCACCGCCAAGTATATTGTTATGTGTTACACTGATAATATGTTTGTACATGATTTTGTTATTACCAACTTAAGAACACATAGTGAACTCATAGTGAACTCACAGTGAACTCAATAATAAGTAGAAGTTTAAGTTAAAGTAATATTACTTATTAGCCCACAGGCTAGATGGTAGTATAAAATAAAGCCACTGTTACATGGTGCTTTATGGTAGGAAAAAAAAACCAACTTAAGTATACCTATGGTTTTTTAAATTCGAGATCAGTCAAATTTTATTTTATTTTGTAAAAGAAATATTATAATAATTTGTGACCATGTATACTTAATACTTACTAGTGTTTAGATTCCTTATAAGATGTCATTCTGTATTGGTTAACTTAAGATGTATTATTGTTAAGTATGTATGAAAGCTGTATTGTTTAACTTAAGGTGTGTTAGTGTTGAAAAGGTATGAAGTATGCGAGGAAATATGAATATGGTAAAGATGTACGAAAGGAGAAGGTATGTCTGGGGACAGACATAGTTGCAGGATGACCGAATGTGGGAAACGGAATGTAAGTGTATGACAGGGATGGATACATGCAATAGAGAGTGGGAAGTATTGGAGATAAAAAAGATTGGCAAGGGGGCATATGGAGTTAAGATGTGCTAAGGAGTGCTAAAAGTAGTTTAAATAAAAGAAGTTAATATATATTTAGTGTTTTTACTTTGAGCTATTCTCACATTTATTAGAACATACAATACTATTACTGCTTGTTTAGACATGAAAAGGGTCACAAAGAAAATTCTGTCAAACATAGAGAACCTTTTGATTGACTACCTCGAATGCTTTACAGACAGCTTAGACTTAGTTTTACAAGTTATACATTGTCTTATGGAAGTAATTCAAAGAGACAAATAATGAGATGAAATATTCTCCATATTTCATCTCATTATGAGGGAACTGTGAGAAAACTACACAACCCCATTGAGTTTGGGCTTGTTTGATTCATCTTGATAAGTACTCTAGTCCTAGATGATAGGCAGGGTCTGATGATGAAACCGGAAGGCGTCTATAGGAACTGCAATAATACTGCGCACTTAAGCTGTCATCTAGTAGGTACCTAATTAATACATTGGTCAAGAGTTTCGGAACCCTCAGTGCGCGAGTATGACTCGCACTTGACCGGTTTTTATTTTTTATTCGTGACAAGACAGTCCTTGACTACAATCTCACCTAATGGTAAGTATCGATCCAGTCTAAGATGGTAGCGAGCTAACTTGGAACCGGTATGGCAGTGTGCATTCAACCCATACCCCTAATCTGTTTCTATAGGCCATCGGGCCTGAACGCTAAATACCTTGGCGGCACGCCTTTGACGGTAGGGTAGTAATTCGCAACGGCCAAAGCCTCCCACCAGACCAAACCAGAGACAATTCAGAAATTATAAATTCCGAAATTGCGACCTCCCAGTTATAAGACCACAGCGCTCACCACTGCGCCAGGGAGGTCGTCAAACTTCCATACAATAATTTATTTTTGCTCGATCTTAATAATAGCTGGTGTTAAATCTTGTACGGAACCCTTCGTGTGTGGGTCCGACTTGCACTTGGCCGATTTTTTATTTTCGATCATTGCCTCGGTGTCCTGTGCCGCAGGCCGCAATCTCTTTCCTCATTTTCCCAAGGTTATTTATCACTGCACTCATTAATTTTTGGTGCATTTAAAAGTAAGAATAAAATCTACATAAATCGAGGCCAAAGTATTATTTTATCTGACGATGGGTTCAAATTCACTTCCCAGGCAGTATGTCACTTTTTCGTAAGATAAAATAGAAACTTTTAAATTAGTTTTAAATGAATATGTTTGTAATTTTCTGTTGATTCTTGTTATATAAAAATCGAGTATACCTACGTATATAATATTTTGTCAGAAACAAAACAAGTATGAACAAATGTTTAAGCAACATTTTCTAGAATCCGCTTTTTGTTGCTGAGGATTTGGGTAGGTATCCCGCAGATTACTTGATGCTACACCGTGAACTCGAAATTAGCCTTGGAAAAAATCCGAAATAACAGTAATCGCAGCAGTGAAAGTATGTAGGACCAAGTAGGAAATGAGCTGATGATCTTCAAACGCCTGAGCGATCTGCTCAGGTGTTTCATAAATTATAGCTTAGATCCACGTCGATTACTTTATCTTTCAAACAAAAAAAACCGCATCATATTTTGTTATTGATGTCATTCATATATCCTGAACGATAAAAGTTTTGTTGCTCAAGTCGTGAATATGAATTGGTGTGTAATAATTCGTGTATAGCAACGGCCTTGCCTTATTGCAAAACCGATCATATGGCATTCTTAGCGTAGTCCAAATATTAACTTTGAATATACATTCCAGGTCAATATATACGTGATAATTGCGTTAAGCTACAGCCTACAGGTCGTTATCAGAGGGCGAGGAAGGTCGCACATGCAATGGACCGACCAAATATATATCTATCGGCTATATAACGGGGAGTGTTCTGAAGAGCTATTTGACCTTATTCCACCGTCTTTCTTCTACAACCGAACCGCTCGCCACCGAACACAATTTCACCCTCATCACCTGGGTGCCTGGAGCACTTCGACCATTCGTTGTGCCAGATCTTTTTTCTATGTACTTTGAAATTGTGGAACCAACTTCCCGCGTCGGTGTACCCACTAAATTACAACATGGGGTTATTCAAGGGGCGTACCAACAAATTCCTGAAAAGTCGGCAACGCATTGGTGGTGCCTCAGGTGCTACAAATGTTCCTGGGCGGCGGTAATCATTTAACATCAGGTGATCCGCCTGCACGTTTGCTCGCTAAAAATATAAAAAAAAAATAATAATAAGTCTGCAGTGGGCAAACCACATCACTTCGCTAAGAGTTAAGACCACGACCGCTTTGCCAAGAGTGCAGTGTTAGAAGAAGAACGCTACTCTCTACTCTACTGTGGCTAGCACAAGTATAAAAAACCGCATTGAAATCTGTCCATTCGTTAGGGAACTACGAGGGAACAGAAGGCACACAGATACGCACGTTAACAACGTTATAAGTTTGACGTGTTTCTCACTGTGAGAAGTTTGTGAGGGCACTATGCGGAAGTCGAAATTGTCGTGTTATACTGTTAGACATATTCTGATAATCTTCTTGTAATCTGATAATCTAAATATATAAAAGGCAAAGGTGACTGATTGACTGACTGACTGACTGACTGATCTATCAACGCACAGCCCTAACCACTGGACGGATTGGGCTGAATTTTGGCATCCAGACAGCTATTATGACGTAGGCATCCGCTAAGAAAGGATTTTTGAAAATTCAACCCCTAAGGGGGTAAAATAGGAGTTTAAAAAATCGAATTTAACGTGAGCGAAGCCGCGAGCAAAAGCTAGTAATCATTATTTATTTTATTTCATGCTTCATGCTTGTTAATTTGTGTTATTTTATCTTTGTTAATAAGTAATATTCATTTAATATTATAAGTTTGACGTGTGTATACTTTTTCTTATGTGTGATTATATACACCCTTGTTTAACTTTTTGTGGTAAGGCCGAGAGGCTTTAGTGTCATGGCCCTATGTGGTCTTGCGCCGCTAGAATCCAGTGGCTGCAACTCGTTTGGTGTCGTGAGATCGGCACTTGTCTATCCACCTACTTTACAAGTCAAAGCACATTATTTCTACAAAATCAGGTTTCGGTAATGAGTTTTTGCTACGCATAAAGGATATAAGAGTTGATGATTTTTTAGGGTTCTGTAGCTAAAGGGTGCCAACGGGACCCCATTACTAAACCTCCCCTGTCCGTCCTTCCGTCCTTCTGTCTGTCACCAGTTCTTCTGTCAGTATCTCATGATAGAGAGTTGAAATTTTCAGAGAATGTATATTTCTGTTGCCGCCATAACAACAAGTAATGAAAATAGAATAAATTTTTCCGCGTTTTTTAGTACGGAATCATTCGTATGCGACTGACCGGTTATTAGACCATCCCATAGCCGCCGTTCTAGTCATATCCATCAGCCGTGCCTGATAGAGACTGCATTTATTCATTCCTCCTTACCGACGAAGCGTGCGCGGCACGCATACTAAGCAGGATAGGTTTGTGCGTTCGTTCCACAATCGTGCATAGTAATCGCATCGAGACAATACAAATAAAGCTGAATTGTTGTTGTTGTAGGTACTTTATTATACCCTAGATACCGAAACAATCGTCCGTCAATAGAACATTCCGTGTTATTTCGGTCATCGGTAACATTGCCCAACTGCCATAGACTTAATTATTATGTTACTGCAAATGCACAATCTTTTTTTTTTATTGTATGACAAGATAGTCCTGGACTGCGATCTCACCTGATGGTAAGTGATGGTAGCGGGCTAACTTGTAAGGGGTATGGCAGAGTACATTCAACCCATACCCTTAATCTGTTTCTACACGCCATCGTACCGGAACGCAAAATCGCTTGGCGGCACGTCTTTGACGGTAAGGTGGTAACTAGACATGGCCAAAGCCTCCCACCAAGCCAGACCAGAGACAATTTAGAAATTATAAATTCCCAAATTGCAAATTGGTAGTTAGGTCGTCAAAAACAATCGTTTTTTTTTGCCATATGTTCCGATCAAAAGAAAAATTCATATAAACCTGCGGCTCTTGTGATAACAAGTCAAGACTCTACCACCGGTTCGTAAAGCGGCAAGACATTCAGAAAAAAATGTTACAAATATAATTATGTCAGCTATCAGCGTAACAAGTTATTACACTATCATATGGGGAGTAAAACATATTGCTTCCATGCAACTTTGTCACTATGAAATTTTTTTTTAATTGTGTAATAACCTCGACATACAATACGTGTGTTTACACCACGTTTACACAGTCATTGCTTAAGTATAGTAATGACAAATGATATTTCGGAATTATAATATCAAAGAGTTTTCATGAGATTTAAAATTGATTAAGTTTTTGGTCTATAATAATAACTTCCTCTTTTCAAAAGGCAAGGTGAAACAAAAACATACATATATGTATACTATATCTTCTTCTTCTATATATATAAAATTCAAAGTACTGACTGACTGACTGACTGAGATATCAACGCACAGCCTAAACTACTGAAGTTAGAAACTTGAAATTTTTACAGTTGGTTCCTTTTATGACGTAGGCGCACATTAAGGAAGGATTTTTGAAAATTCAACCCCTAAGGGGATAAAATAAAAAAAAGCTAGTATTATATAAATGTCTTTTATACTAGCTTTTGCCCTATTTAATTTTGTAAAAATCCTACGGGTACCTTGTTTTTTTAAAAAGTATCCTATGTCACTCACCAGTCCTTAACTATACCCATTCAAAAAATCACGCCGATCCGTCGCTCCATTGCTACGTAGTTCAAGGACAAACAAACACACTTTCGCATAAATAATATTAGTAGGGATTCAGTAGGTAAAATCTTAAACAAAGTAGCTAACAAAGTTTCTCATTACAATAAAAACTTAATTGAATGCACGGCATCACCATTAAAACTATCTTCGATGGTGTGTTCACATTTTTTTCCTTAACTCAAGGCTATTCCTAATTAATTGCATTAGTCACAAGATAGGTAAGAATTAAAAACCGTGTAATCTATCAGTTGAAAGAAGTGACAGGTATTAACTTCGACCATTTAGCCGGGACGATCCTTTACGCAGATTTAGTACTGAATATATTCTGCCACTTTCTGCGGGAAGTGAGGTAATCACGTACAGCCTACGTACAACACACATTTTCTCACTTCCGCACACTCTTGTAAAAAACTTAATGTCTCTATGAACGCACACAACTCAAAAGCTGTCACACGTACGTTTGTACATGTACTTCGGTAGAGGGGAGTGCGTGCGCTTTCCAAGTCCTGCCTAAATGGTCGAATGGTATTAATGTCCGAGCGAATCTTCGTTTTCGGCTTCGTCCACCTTCGGTCAAACCTTCGGCTTCAGCCAAAGTGGGCCGAAGTTTTGGCCGAAAGCGAGGATTTCTATTCTAACTTGAGCCGAAATTGATTGAGCTGTTTCGAATGTGAGAGGGCGATGGAAGACACGACGCTCGGGAGGCAGGGGATCGCCAGTATAACCAAATCGTAACATTATATAAATGTAAAAATTCTTAAAACCGGGAAGCGCAGTGTTGGCAGACCCCCCACTAGGTGGACCGACGACATCAAACGAGTCGCAGCGAGCCGCAGGGAGGCGCAAGACAGAGACTTGTGGAGGTCCATGCAAGAGACTTATGTCCAGCAGTGGACGTCTATCAATTGATAAAGATGAAGAAGTAAAAATTTTTTTACAAAACTGACTTCAAATGCCACTACAATGTATGAGTATCAATTGAGTCTATTTGAAGAGTTCCAGGCGGCTTCGAGTATCTAATCGGGGAACATAGATTAAAAAAAAATTAAAAAAAATCCAACGAATTGAGAACCTCCTCCTTTTTTGCAAGTCGGTTAAAAACATACTTCCGCATTTGTTAGCAGTCTTAAACTTCTTCACCTCATTATAGAAACTATTAATACTTTGTTTATTTAAACATGTAAGTATGTACCTACGCGAGTTGTGCGAAATTATCAGTATCGATTGAGATTAAACTTGGATGAAAACCTATAAACTAGAACTTGATATAGCTTGACCCTTGCACAAAACCTACAAGATATAGTAAGGTATAGTACCGGTAAATACGTGTTCCTAGAAGATCTCGTAGCCAATACGCTCTGAGAGTGGCCAGTTGGCCACCAAGGGGGTTTTACAACATCGACCGCAAAAAGAGACGGTATTTCAGCATAGCCTTCATAAAGGGGCAAAACGGGCGGGCGGAATTCGCCTACTTGCGGAAACAAGTCTCAGGAAGAAGAGTCCTAAGTATTACCTAACATTTTTGTCATTTCGTGTGACAGAGACCAACCGACTCCACCTTTCAAAACCTCCATGTTTAATGTTAAAGCAAGACTTAGAACTGAAATGTTTACACGTACAGAACTGCAACATCCCAACGCAACAGTCCAGATAAAGACCTGTTTCATAGTAAGTAATCGTAACACTTTTGAAGTTACATATTACGATAACGGTGTGACATCACTGCACTTTCTCGATTCACTTTGCCGCCAGAGACAGGTGTCCCTCGACGACCTTGCGTAAGAGCCATAGCGTTAGTACGAGTTTGACATCTCGATAAAGTAGATAAGCA
Organism: Hipparchia sbordonii; assembly: GCA_038048805.1. Taxonomy (NCBI): domain Eukaryota; kingdom Metazoa; phylum Arthropoda; class Insecta; order Lepidoptera; family Nymphalidae; genus Hipparchia; species Hipparchia sbordonii. The sequence continues at coordinate 3,656,726 of CM076111.1, read as the reverse complement.
ATATGACGTCACAGTGAAATGGATCTTAACTGCCTGCGTGTCTCGTTTTAACGCTCACATTCGTTCATATTCTCGTATATAACCCTAGTGGAAAATTTGCGCTATTAAAATCGGCAGAACTAAACGAATTTTCCATACCCGAGTAAATCCCTCAACCACAATCTATGGTACGGGTCTCGGGCAATCAAAAAAAAAATCCTACTCTCAAGAATGATCTGACTTCTTCAGAACCGATCTGAATCCGGCAAAGATCTTCGGACCACGCCAGTAAGTGAAAGAAGTGAATCGGAGGCCATTCACTTTTTTCAAATACGTACTTATTTTTTTATCAGTGCCACACTACCTTAACTATTACAATAATAGTGCCAAATCCAAAAAAAAAATCTTCATCGCCATACCTGCTCAAACCACAACTTCAAACAATAATAACACTTACGTTTATTTTATTTTGAAGTAACGACGTGATTTTGTTAACGATGCTCGATACCCATCGACGTAAGTGAAACGTACAAACTCGTACTAAGGTGCCTACTGTTCTTGTATGGGCGGCTGAGCACAGAACGGCTGTCAGTCGTGTTCGAAAGCGCAGGCGCACGGTGTAGCCAATCTGCGTTTAAATCCGTCTGATATACAAGTTTTAGTGCATTTGTGATCTGTGTTGGTGGAAACATTTGGAATGGACATGCTCGAAATTAGTGTCCAAAGATGAAATGAAGGGGAGAACCGCGCGGTCGCCCAGGATATTGCCTGTTATATTTGGGAAAATATTTTTGCGCTGGGTCTTCACTAAGGCAGACTTGGTGTTTTTCATTTACCGGTTCGTTTGTCACATTTTACTTTAAATTCAAGTTCAAAAAACTATTCATTATTTTAAAACCCGTTAATACTATTGTATCGGTTTTAGGAGATAGCTTAATGGTTACTTTGGCCTCATTCTCAGGTGGTCCGAGACTTGATCTTAGGCTGAAAACTATACTCACACTCAAGACAAAACGAGACAAATTTATGTCCAAGAATATTTGTGTCCCATTTTAACTCTATCTTAAGTCCGAGCTAAGTCAGACCAGAATCTATAGATCTCAGCATTAAACACACATCTTTGATTCTTCGGAGTTATCTACGGTGAAGGGAACATCACGAAGAAACTTGCATGCTTGTGAGTTATTACTTCATAATATTCCCAAAGGTGTGTGAAGTCTGCCAATACGCATTTGGCCAGGGTGGTGGACTATGGCCTAAAACCCTTCTCATTAGAATAGAATAGAATAGAATAGAAATATTTTTTATTCAAATAAACTTTTACAAGCACTTTTGAATCGTCAATGTCTATCTACCACTGGTTCGGAATGCCTTTCCTGCCGAGAAGAGCCAGCAAGAAACTCGGCGGTTGCTCTTTTCAAAAAATAAAAAATTTACAATTGTTATTGAAACTATGCTATTTATTCAGTGCTTCCACGATGAATTTTCCTGAGTACAATACAAGTAAAAATAAATACAATACAAATACAAATAAATACAATACATGTTAACACAGGCAGGCAAAAGCAGACCCATTCCCGTTGGTGGCACCCGTTCACGAGCACGACTCATGATCCAGCCATTGCTTCGCTCAACCATATTTGAGGGAACGTAACAACCCGCACCACACGACACCACCACAGAAACTTTAAAGAGAGCATGACATACTTAGGCTACCCATGTTAAGGCATTAGAGTGGAGACCTGTGCCCACTGCACAGTAGTGGGACGGCGATTGGTTGAGTTGAGCTATAAGCCATCTGACTGCCGCTACCACGCGTGGATCCCTTGATATTCCGTAGCGATTATCGCGAAAGCATTTTACAAGACAAAGTATCCTATGTCCTTCAGGATGCAAGTTATCTCTCTGCCAAATGACGAATTCTCGATCGAACTGTGTGAGTATGCACGTGCGCACAGTAGTCAAAACGCGTTTAAAACTTTCTAGTCCATTATTAGTGCATCTGTGATCCGTGTTGGTGTAAAAAGTAAGGGACATTTTTGAAATTAGCGTCCAAAGATGAAATGAAGGGGAGAACTGCGGGGACGCCCAGGTTAATCTATATATATATGAAATTCAAAGTCCTGACTGACTGACTGAGATATCAACGCACAGCCTAAACTACTGAAGTTAGAAACTTGAAATTTTTACAGTTGGTTTCTTTTATGACGTAGGCGCAAACTAAGAAAGGATTATTGGAAATTCCACCCCTAAAGGGTTTAAATAGGGGATGGAAGTTTATATGAAACTCCGTCATTTTTCAAGCTGTTTCCATCAAAGTTGGTATTTGAGCTTTCAGTTAAAAATAAAGAAGTACGTGTGTCACAGTTTTTGAAAATTCCACCCCAAAATCTAATTCCACGCGGACGAAGTCGCGGGGGCAAAAGCTAGTTCCTGCTATATTTGGGAAAATATTTTTGCGCTAGGTCGTGACTGAGGCTGACTTGGTGTTTTTCATTATTCATTTGGCATTTTTATTTTCATTAAAATAATTACTTCTGAATCGTCATGTGAATCTACCACTGGTTCAGAATACCGTTCCAATCGAGAAGAATCAGCAAGAAATTCGGCGGATGCACTTAAAAAAAAATTATATCTTTAATTAAACGCCTATGCCTACTTTTAAATCTACCACCTCGGACACACGGTTTTTAATCAACACTAATTAATACGCACTTATTAATAAATTATTATTGATGCGAAAGTAATCCTGTCTGCTCGGTCGTTTACCTTTACACGACTCAACCGCCGAACAGATCTTGGCGAAATATCGCAAAAGGATGCCTTACATCCTCCATCATACATGACTCGGCCACGGGATACTTTTTATCCCGGAAATCGAGGTGGTCCAATAGGATTCTTAAAAAACTCAAATCAATGTAGACAAAGTTCCGGGCCTGATTCCTGGAACTTTGATGATGATGATGATCTTCAAAAGCCTAAACAGATCTTCATAATTTATTTCGAAGCCTCAATAGCCCAACGGTTAAAGGTGCGGACTGAAAACTGGAAGGTCGCAGGTTCGAATCCCACCCGTTGCACTATTGTCGTACACACTCCTAGCACAAGCTTTCCGCTTATTTGGAGGGGATAGGAGGATATTAGGCAACTTGAGCTTGGCTAATATTCTTTATTAAAAAAAAAAATTTCAAACAGAAGAAATGGTATCAAAAGATGGTATCAGACAGACAGACAGATACACAGATAAGAGTTAAACTTATAACACCTCCCTTATTTCGTCGGGGGTAAAAAATTGGAGAAGTACTTATTAATGCGCGTGTTTTATTTAATTTCTAGTGTAATTTGGTATGCGTTCCAATCCCGGTCATCGATGAATAGCAGCGTAGACTTTTTCGAGAGCCTGATCGACGAAGACGGCCGTTTTGCCGAAATCAACTGCCAAGAGACTACGCAGCGTGTTCACAGGCGACGGAACAACGCTGTCCAACGGGCTAGACCGTTGGTGCAAGGTAAACATACTAAGCATATTGCAATAGGGTACCTATGCAGATACCTGTATCACTACGCCTCATCTGTGTTGCCCTTAGTAAGAGATACTAAGACAAAAATAAATATCTAGTTACACATTATAGAAATTTAAATTTTAATGCTTTTGACCTTACGTATAGACGATAAAGATCCCTCCCCCCTTCTACATATCCATCTAAGAAAAAATAAGTCATTTTGGATCCTCAAATATATCCTCATACATTTTTTTTTTTCATTAAATGAACAGTCCCAAGTCCCAACTAACCCGAACCATAGAAGACCCAAACCTATTATGCATTCTGTGCCCCAGCCAACATTCACGCATAGGAGAACACCGACGATTCCTATGCTACATCGGGATGCTGAACTTTCCCCAGCGAATTTAGGTAAACGCTTAAAAACGCACTATCTACTTTTCAACATTCAATTCGTGTTCAACATTTAATTCAAAATACCTAGGTATTTTGACATTACTTCATTTGAAAAATGAAGTTATGTCAAAATACAGCCAATGAGCATTGAGCATAAGGCAAACACAATAATATAGGTAATTAAACATAAAAGTTTCAAGGTATTTTTATCTTTACTGCTATTTTAAAATTAATAGAACAAAGAACCATGTGCACACATGGCAACTCAATTACGCGATTGTCGAAAAATGATTGCTAGATTATGACGATCACAGTCACGTCTGTTGGGCCAACACTCGTTTCCTAATGGATAAAATGTGTTGTTGCCACGTTGTTGCAGTAAAAATGCCATAAACTCAGCCAATCATCAAATTGAGACTGTATCAATCATTTATTCAAGCAGCTTTTCCGCAATCGACCAGTGGTAACACTATAATGTTGGCAGCATTGACTGACTTGACAGTTTGAAATTTGTATCTCGGACAAAATGGCTGCGGGACGTATTGTTTAGCGATCAAGTTTTTGTTTTACACATTTAAGAATCAGGAAATAATAGTGGAAAGGGTCATAAAATGTCTAATTTGTGTTCGAGAATCGTTTCTAAACCACCGAAAAGGCCAACCGAGGCCAGGGATAGCATGTCGGTAGCTCAAACCAATGCATGGATGAATGGTAAGGATAACTGGATAGGAATTTTGTAGTAAATATTGATTTATTCAAATCATAAATTAGTATGTTTGTCACGTATTATACGGAAAAGAAACAGGTTATTTCGTAAATGCACGAGTGTTTTTCCATTAACTTTTAAGTGTTTCAAGTCTGATTTGATAAGATAATTTTTATTCAATACAGATATCAGATATTTTATGCTAGTTTAGAACCTTATATAATTCGTTCCTGGTTACTGCTAACTCGCAATTTCTTCTAAAATATGCAAGTTAGTTAAAGTTACAAGTTGTTATATTTCTTTATAATTAGTTATTATTGTTTACAGCGGAAAACATCAACAATGGTGGTGGTTTGTCGCTGTCACCTCCACACACAATATCACAACGAGAGACGGGCACTCAAGTATCACAATGTTATAGTGGGCCACCTTCCCCCTGTGGGTCATCAAGCTCTGCCCCTTCACCCACTGTGTCGCCAACCCCTCCTCCTGGGACAGCAACCCTGGACCCTAACTGGCAGGCAACCAAACCCACAGTCAGAGAACGAAATGCAGCAATGTTCAACAACCAGTTAATGGCAGATATCACATTCATAGTTGGAAGTCCAGGTATTTAAAGCTTTTTTTGATTCTACTATTCTAAAATATACCTATCAAACTTTTTTTTAGTGTTTAAACAACAATCATTGGACTGAATGAGTTTAAAAAATGAATTATGAATATTATATCACTTTAATTAATATTCATAAGCTGAATATGCTGTCACAATGTATATTTCAACTTTTTATCAATCTATCTTGCTGATATTCCTATTGTTTGTATGTAGAACTTATTCTTAAGGCCTTTGCTAACCTTAAAGGGCAAATCAAGTTACAACAGTCATATTTTATGTAGATATTTTGTATTTAACCAGTGATTAGGTAGAATATTACTATTTTAAATTTCCTATCAGAGAAGTTAACAGCAATTTCAGAATGTGTTTAATTGATTTATGACAGTAAAATTGTAAATGAACAGTTAGTATCATCTACCTATGCACTGCAATGACTAGGTACTGATTTGGAGGAATTATTTTTAAATTAGGATATTGAGAAGTGCACTAAGGACATTTTGCAATTCCATCTTTTGGTAAAGATTATTAACTTATGAGCATGGAATGGGGGTTCTAATGCATAAAAGTTGAAAATACATTCTTTATACACAAAATTTTTGTTTTGTTTTAAATTGAATTTATTTACTTTCCAGGGCACACACAAGTTATACCAGCACATAAATATGTTTTGGCGACTGGTAGTTCAGTATTTTACGCTATGTTTTATGGGGGCTTGGCAGAGTGTAAGCAGGAAATAGAGGTCCCTGATGTTGAGCCATCAGCCTTTCTCATATTACTAAAGTAAGATGTCATTTTAATTACATAATAAGCAAATTATTAAAATAGAATAAAAAACCTGACTGCTTTAAAGAATAACAACTGAAAATTTAAAGCCAGTGTAACTCAGGATGATGTAAGGATTGTAACCATACCCAGTACATCCAAATCTGTTCAGACATTTAGAAGTTATGGTGGAATAAAGAAACATATACTCATACATGAACACTGAAAACCACTCCTTTTTTTGGTTGTTTAAAAAATGCATTGAATATTTGTGTGAGTTACAGATACTAAGCATAATATTCTTTTTTTTACAGGTATTTATATTGTGATGAAATTCAATTAGAGGCAGACACAGTACTGTCAACATTGTATGTTGCGAAGAAGTATATTGTACCACATTTAGCGAGAGCCTGTGTTAACTACTTGGAAACTAGTCTAACAGCCAAAAATGCGTGTTTACTCCTAAGCCAATCACGCCTGTTTGAGGAACCAGAACTAATGCAGAGGTGCTGGGAAGTTATTGATGCACAGGTATGTGAGTCGACAGAAAACCTAGCTACCGTCTGCTTAGAACCATCGTCATCCTATAGTAGCCTATTCATGGATCTCTCTGAGTCTTCCAGTCGCAATTTTTCAAGTCCCGAAAAAGAGCTATCAAATGATAATTTGCACAACTTATACAATTAATTTCATTAGCAAATTATAAAGTCAATGTAATACTCATTTTTGGTTGTGATTTAGGTTTAAGAGTGACAAAAATCTCAGTTTCATTCCAGTTGCAGTGTCTATATATTATCTAGTCATTTATTAAATTTGAAAACAATAGATAGAGTTCATTGATTATTGAAGTAATATTATTGTGTTGATGTAGATTGACTGCAATACATTTTGTATAGTTGTGTTATTTGCATGTATAATATGAAGCATGTAATACCTGTTGAAATGATTTATGAACTTTGTAAAATCTTTATTTACTATTAAATAAGTAAATAAACTATTCGACAATTTGTATTGCAGTTTTATTTGAATCACGAGTCTCATTTAACTATTTCTATTGTAGGCTGAGATGGCACTCACATCTGAAGGTTTTGTTGACATAGACGTATCTACTCTCGAGTCGGTGTTGGCGAGAGAGACACTAAATTGCAAGGAAATTAATTTGTTTGAAGCAGCATTAGCTTGGGCTCATGCTGAATGTGTACGTAGAGAGACTGATATTACTCCAGCTAACAAGAGAGCCATGCTCGGCAATGCAATATACCTAATCAGATTTCCAACCATGACATTGGAGGAGTTTGCCAACAGTGCAGCACAACTTGGCATACTAACACCTCAAGAGACTATAGACATATTCTTACATTTTACTGCAGCAAGTAAACCACAATTATCCTACCCCACAAAAATAAGGGCTGGTCTAAAAGCACAGGTAACTGCAACTTATTATTTATCAATATTCAATGAAATAGATATACTTATTGTATAAGAAATAAGAAATTAATTATATTTTCTTTTTTTAGATTTGTCACAGATTTCAATCTTGTGCGTACAGAAGTAATCAATGGAGATATAGAGGCAGATGTGACTCAATACAGTTCTGTGTTGATAAAAGAATATTTGTCGTCGGTTTTGGACTTTATGGATCGTCAAATGGTGCAGCTGATTACAATGTGAAGATCGAGTTGAAACGATTAGGACGAGTGTTAGCTGAGAATAATACGAAATTCTTTTCCGATGGGTCAAGTAACACTTTCCATGTGTACTTTGAGAATCCCATACAAATTGAGCCTGAATGTTTTTATACCGCTTCTGCAATACTGGATGGAAGTGAGTTAAGTTATTTTGGACAAGAAGGACTGAGTGAAGTGTACATGGGTACGGTAACATTTCAATTCCATTGTTCCTCTGAGAGCACAAATGGAACAGGAGTTCAAGGAGGTCAGATTCCAGAACTTATTTACTACGGACCCACAGTTAATACTTCCATGACCAATACAAATACTAATGAGGACTGACAACTGATATGCAGATTGCGACCACTAAATTATTATTCAGTATAATATTACAAAATATTGCATTTCATTGGAACTCTAGACAAAGATGTCTAACCTAAATATCTATAAAGGTTTTACTATTTTAATTATTCCTATGTTAAATTATTGTTGATTGTAAAATTCCTGTGTATATTGTTGAAAAAGGATAGAAGTACCTTGAGAATGTGATATGGGTGTTGTAAAGCTCTCTAGAAATTCGTAGATTTAGAAAATTAATTAATAATGATAATTATACTTGAAGTTAATTGCAATAAATATAAAATAGCTTAATATTTTTGGTTTTATTCCAGTCTGTAGATTGTATTTTTTTACTATAATATACAAACTTCATTTTCACAATTATGTAGTCAAAGCTGGAAGATAGAAAACTACGTCATTGGGTATTTTACTTCAGTGACATCATTTATCCTTTTATTTAAGTCTGTAGTAGACTTCTAGACTTTAATTATAAGGAATGAGTGCCTTGCAGTAGAAGCTCCAGTACTCTCAATTGCTTTCGATTCTGTGCCACCCTTCTCAATACAGAAAGGATCAGCTTGACAATTACGCACTAAGAAAAAATAAAATGCTAAAATGTTACTGATGGTGAAATCGACAAAGTATCGTATATAATATTGCTCTGGTTCATCATACCTATTTATTTCTAGGATGAAAATAAAAAAAATCCTAAAATCAATTTCAAAAGAGCAAATTTTTAAAGTGTTTTAAGTGTTTGTTGTGAAGTTCTAATAAACTCTGGTAGGCATAACATCTGAAGAATATAATTACAAGATTTAAGCAAGCTTTGTTGTAATTCTTACTAATATTACAATTAATGCGAAAGTGTGTTTTTTTGTTGGATTGGCCTTCAATAATGCTGCAACAGAACTACGGATCGACGTGATTTTTTGTATGGGTATAGTTTTTTTAGACTACTTTTTATCCTGGAAAATCAAAGAATTCCCTCGGGATTTTAAAAACTAAATCCACGCAGACGAAATCGCAGGCTTCTTTAACCCTTTGCTGTTAAAGATAAGATAAGTAACCAATAAGCGTTTAATTCAATTTTAATCACTAGCACTTACCAGTTGGTGGTATGTTGATGCAAAGTGCCCGAGACAACTTGAAATAAGTGCGTCCCAGTTGGTAGCAGCACATCTGTATGGCATCGCTAACATCTATTAAGAGGTCTGATCAGATTTGTTAAGAATAATATTGTTAATTTAGGCTGAAATCACATCTGTCAGCATCAATTGCACGGTACCACATGCATCAATTCAGATTTTTGTGTATAATTTCAGTTACAATTGTACACATACTGTGTCGAAAGAATGCTTAAATATCCTTACATAGTACGTACTCATATAATTTATCACAATTATGTCATTAAACCACGAATCAAGCCTAAAATCTCCTTCTACTTAATATATCCAGGAACTAAATTGGCAAACCTATCCTTTTCTGCAGAGAACAATGTGAAAAGGCTAGCACCATATTTCAATCTGTCACTTTAGCCTAGAAGACTGTGTGCAACAGAATTAGCACCAATATGGTTGTAAAAAAAGGATACGTGCAGTGCCTTCTGTCCTGCAGGTCATGTAGACACAAGCAGCCTGCGTAAGAGAGGCATGTCGACCAATAGTCAAATGTCTGGTTAGAGCCATCTTGAAGAAATTGCATGCAATATCAATGCACTGTTGGTTCAGACGCAGCTGCTGGCACAGTGATGTGATGCCATCTCTTGCTTTCCTTAATGTCACTTCACGAGATTCCTGTCCAATGCCAGCATGGAAAGCTGCAAGTCAATTATACAAGCAATTAAAAGAGATTAAAAAACCCGACTGCTTTAAAGGAAATTTTCAGTTGAAAAACATCTTTAAATTGATCGTAAATGGTCATTCAAAATGAAAAATGATCAAAGAAACCCAACAATGATTTTCAAATTTCTATTCAATGATACCCCACTTAACATAGTTCATTGACATTCAGTTTTTGTCCCCAACAAACAATCCTTTTCACAATATAGGGTCTGGTCACCTTATTGAATTTTGAGTACTGTCATGTCTTTAGTGACCAAGATTAACACAAATCGATTGATGTAAGAATCATCAAAATCGGTCCACGCATTTAGTCTCCAGAGTACCACGTACATACATAAATAGACTGATAAATATTTTCCTTTGTGTGCCGCAGTCAGGTAAAAATGGAAATGGATTTATTATTTCTCATACCACTACATGCTGGAACGTGTATGTCGGTCACGGAATATTCAACTATTTCCATTATCTAAAAATTTACTTAGTTTCATGACAGTCGATGATACCACTGTTGGAGGTTCGAGCTGGGCTCTAGAACTCCTTGATAGCCTTAATTAAGCAGTAGCTGTCTTAACTCTGTGTAAGATGTTGCAGTGCTAATCTATGTTTAACTAATAAAAGTGATCTTATTTCACCTAAAATGTTAAATGCATGCTCCTAAAATATCCTTAGCTGATGCCCACAATTTTGTCTGCACAACATAATTTTGAACTTTAAAGAAACTTTTCTCATTTTTAGGAATGGAATTTTAAAAAACCTCTTCTTATTACATGTCTAGGGAACTCAAGGAATATTTCTTCCAAAATTAAATTCCCTCGACTGGTTTAAACTGTGAGTTATCTGTCAATCAGTTCTTGTAGGCCAGCTGCATATTTTCAGAAATTGTCTGTTAGAAATATTTTTTCTAACATGCTGCAGGTGTTGTCCATAAAAAAAATATATGAGCAGAGTGAATTCAGAGGGGGCATCTGAATTTTTCAGACAGTATAAATATATAATCTACCTCTTCCGAAACCTGAAGCACCTCCTTTAGTCTCGGCAGACACGAACTGGCCGATTGCCGAAGCTCCACCATGTGAGTTTTCCTGGAACTCTATCTCAGCAACTATTATATTGTCTTCCAAAACTGAACCACAGTTTGTACACACGGCATCGCCTCGCGCCGGGTCTAATTCGATCTCCGAGGACCCACAATGATTGCATTTCTTCCCCGACATGGCTTTACCACTTTTTAATTCATAAAACCTGTAAGTTTCCGCTAGAAAGTAAAGACTTTTAAAGTGTGATTTTAGAGAAAAAGAATGGCTTGATATGCCTTAAATCTGTAATACCTACAATGAAAAGTGCTGGTTAAAAATTTTGAAAAATAAAACGCAATCACATCATAGCGCGTAGCGCGATTTCAATTTTCAATCTAAAATTTTCAAAATCACTCAAGTCTGTTCTGTACCCCATGGGGCTGATTCTGTAACTCAGTGCGTAATGCGTATCACCCAGTAGATACCCACAGAACATTATTACCGACGACGGTAGGCATTTTTTAACCATTGAAGGTTTACTATGGAATAGTAAATGACATTTCTCTTCAAACCTACAATGGATAAAAAATATATGTCAGTGGCTTTCATTTTTTGATAGCGTAGAGAGAGAAGACATAGAGTCAGTGACGATTTCTTTCTCACTCACACTAAAAAGAGAGCAGAAATAAAGTTATTAATGTGATAAACAGAGACGCAGCTACCCAATTTTTTGTCCCTCATCGTGTAACCAGTTTTTTTCAAGGTCGACACACTTTTGTGCGAAACAAACTGACAGTTAATAAGAAAATTTAGTATCTATGTGTGTTGCCAGCTTTAGGTACCTATACAATGTCCCGATTTTCCCTATCCTACTTATATTATAAATGTGAAAGTTTGAATGTATGTATGGCCATCCATACATACATCCAAATTTCAGCCATATCGGTTTAGTGTGGCGTGATTGAGTAACAAACATATGGATGTTTGTTACTCAATACGCCACACTAAACCGATATGGCTGAAATTTGGCACGGAGATAGGTTTTTTTAGTAATGTCCTCTGACATACCGTAACGACGGGTTACTTTGGCTACTTTTTCAATTTTTTTTTTAATTTTTGTTGAAACAAAATAAAGTCGTGATGGAAGAAATGAATATTATGAGAAAAGAAAAGAAAGATGATGGATACTAGAATATAATATATGTCGGCGATGATTAAAGTGTATTCAGTTAGATAGTGTCGGTTTCTGTTCTGAATCATCCTGAAGTTTCGTTCGAATGTCCAACGACCAGTCGAGAACTGTTGGCGATCTTAAGAATTATTTTATTTACAAAGTTCTTAATTTTTAAAGCCATTTTTAAATAGCTAGAGGCAGACTTTTAATGTTTTTTTTTAAATAATTATTAACTTAAACTATGAAGAGTTGCAGTTTTATACGACTGCCTGAAAAAAGGAATATACTGTTAATTTCATTAATGATGATTTTGATGACTAAATATACAATTTTTGTTGCTTTTAATTCAATAGCATTACTCGATCGAAGGAAAATTTTAACTGTTCATTAAAAATTATTTTGTGTAACATTCTTACTAGTAACGAAAAAAAATTTTCCTTTGTGTTACATACATCTTTTTTCAAAGTGACTCACATATGCTAAATTTCTATTCGGCATTTCAATATTTTTTTTAAGGAGCAAATAATTATCTAGTGAATTGGTCCTATGAAACTACATTAAAAAACTTTAGTATAAAAAAAATATTTTTAAAAAACCGACTTACGTGTACAAACTAAAATTATTTTATACTTTTAAGTGGTGGTTGAAGTTAATATTGTGTGCAATAAAAAATAATAAATTCTTTATTGCACACAATATTAAGATATATGTAAAAAATAGAAGCTTACCCTAATAGGTATGTCTCTCCCAGACAACCTTATATGTGTAGGTATGTTATTTAAAAAATAAAACAGTTCAGCATCTGTTTTGTCGTTTTATTTAAAAATCCTGGGAAGAATTTTCCATCTAATTTGGGGTACTAGGGGAGTGCAGTTATTGTGGCAACATTAAACTCGAACTTGTCATGTGACGTCATCGTTACGTCATGTTATCTCTATTTCAGTCGCGGTTACACAGTACCTTGGTCTATTGCCTTCTCTGTCTACGTTTGATAGGCACTGAGTTACAGAATCAGGGAGCATGTCCACGAGTATTTTCAACTTTTTTTTTATATATTCACGGCCTGGATTCTAGTTCTTTGAGTCTTTCATTCCAGATTACAATAGATACAGTAGGGTGACCAACCCAATAGCTAGCACTGCACCAGTTTATTCGCACTTTGGCAAAAAAGATTAAAATATAAGTTTCTGATTGTGGTTTTTAAATTTTCAGATTAAAAAATATTTAGGGGAATTCATATTTTTCACAATCGAAACCTTTCTAATCTGGAAAGTTGTAAAATGACCTCAGTATCGTAGTTGAAAGATGTCGTTCTGGAGTTCCCGAAGTTTTTCGGCCATTTTGACTGATCGACGTTAAGGGTCAGTACTTACTTAATTATGATTTAACTGTGGTTTTATTTGAGTTTTAATAATATAATTGTTTTCAATTGATTTTCTGAGTATTATTAGTTACTAATTCAAAAAGTAAATCAAACTTTCCCGTTATTTCATTGCAAAACAAGGGGTGTTAGTATCTGGTTACAAAATTTGGAGATTTTCCTGTTTATTGACACTCCAAAGCGATTCGATTCCTTAGCAGACTGGGAGTCTGTAGATGATCTTAACAAGTGTGTGTAAACTGTCCATACTCTGGAGTCTAAATTCTTTAAGACCCATCACACGAAAAGGACCAAGAAGTTCTCTGACCTTACTCTCAAACTGATGGAAGACAGACAAGAGATGAGACTTCAGTCGTCAGAAGACGCGGATGCCTACTGGTAGGTTAATAGGCAGATCTCTAAGAAAAGAACTCGCGACCTGCGGGCCTTGAATACCAAGTGTATTAAAGATATCATCTAGTGGAACAGAAGTTCCATTCCAAAGTGTCCGTGAGAGATCTATCTATCGGACAGAGCCAGCTGACGCGGCTGAAAACTGACGAAGGCTGTCACGTTTCTTCTCCACCTGAGGTATGGAGAGAGGTTGAGAAGTTCTATGGGCAGTTATTTATCACGAAACAAAAATCATTCAGCGGACGATGGAGAGAGCTATGCTCGGAGTATCCCTGCGAGATCATAAATCAGAAATGAGGATATCTGTAAGAGAATCAAAGTCACGGACATAGCTAAGCGAAACTGAAGTGGAAATGGGCGGGCATATAGTTCGAAGAGCTGATGGTCGATGGGATCCCATGGTGTTGGAGTAGCGATCCCGTACCGGGAAGCTAGGTGGACCGACGACATCAAACGAGTCGCAGAGAGCCGCTGGATTCAGGTAGCGTAAGACCGAGACCTGTGGAAGTCCATATAAGAGACCTTTGTCCAGCTGTGGACGTCTGTCGTTTGATAAAGACTATGTTTACGTTTTCTTATTAAATATAAGAATAAGAATATGTAAAGGTGTTTGTTTTAAATATAATAAATATAAAAAAATTAAGTCACAGTTACTATAAGAATTTCCGTATATTATTTCGTAATAAAATCTATATTCTAAAAGACTTCCGTAGGTAGCCTAGCGTTATATTTCCCTTAAAATCTATTAAAATCTGAGTGTTGATAATTGGATAATTTTGTGCCCATAACTGGTAACAAATGTGCGAATAATTGGGGACTGGGTCATTATTCAATCTTATTTAAAATTCTAGTTGATTTAAACAAAAAAATTTCAATATCTTCTTTAATTATATATTTTATTAAACAAGTAACCTTATGAACACAGTGATTTATAGAATTTGGTTAAATTTATACTTAAAAAACATATTTGAAATAAGATAAACTCTTAAAGTGCCCATAATTGGGTGTGCCACCCTAGGTATTTTTTACAGAACACTATTTAAGCGCGTGATACACATGCTAGTAGACGGCATGGTAGGTGCTTGTAAACTGGTACGCAAGGTACTGGCAGAATGTCAGCGCGTGATATACATTGTAGTGAATGGTATGCCAGTTTCTAAAAAAATTAAAAAGACTTCTACGTTCTACGTACATAACGTTTCTAAAAGTTCACAAAATGAATATTTATGAAGAAATAAATAGTGTTACAATTGAACTCGCAATTATATTAGGCAAAAACAGCTAAAACAAGCATAAAAATCAAAAAGATCTTTGCAGATAGTTGAGAGTTGTGATTTACTAGCAACACGTTTATGTTACAATCTGTTTCACGTACTTGTAACAGGTAAAATGAATCTCTCGTCTTACTTCCCCTCAAGGGGAAAAAATCAAACGGCTTGCAATCTACTCGTGTATGTATACACCTGGCACGTGAGTTACTGGCAGAACCTCAATACACATACGAGTAGTTCGTTCTTGCTTGTTACTAGCATGCGACTTTTGTGCGACTGACAAGCATATTGTGTATCACGCAGTTTACACCCGGAGGTATTATTTTTCGGTTCAGCCCCCTGCCCCCTGATTCTGTAACTCAGTGCCTACCAAAAAATGAAAGCCACTGACATATATATTTTTAATCCATTGAAAATTGACTATGAAATAGTAAAGGACATTTCTCTTCAAACCTTCAATGGATAAAAAATGCCTATCGTCGTTGTTAGGCACTGAGTTACAGAATCAGCCCCATTCTGTAACTCTGCCTATCAAAAAATAAACATGATTAATGACAGTTGGGAACTTATTTTTCAACAGCACCCTTCTTTATTTTTGTCATTTTTCGTGATCTGCGACAAAGGTCCACGAAGTTTCACGAACGCTTTTAAGAAATAATTAACTAACCTGCATAGAAATAAATAACTACTGACAACGTAGACTGACAACGAGATATAACATCATCAAAAATAACGTCAAATTTAAAACAGAATAAATATGTAACAGAATCTGCATCTATACAATATTTTCCAACCTTTGAGTAACTTCCACCTTTAACTTTGTTTACCATCGGTGACGGTTTAGTGGTGGCAGCATAATAAGTATAAGTATTATGTATAAATACTACCACAGGATATAACGTTATTTTATTACATATAACCTAACCTTATAAATAACTAATAGACAATATTATAAGCTATAATATCATGTTGGATATTATTTCGAAAAAGTTGTGACGGTTCCTTGCTCATTGAACGGCTTGCTTGGAAAATAAATATATTTATTTTTCGTAGACCTAACTACGGAAGTACGGAACCAAGTCTTATGCATGTTTGACACACGCTTGACCACTTCATTTTATCTATGACGACATATTAAACGAAGCTTGCCATTGGTTAAATATCACGCCATATCTCCGTTTATAGACGATGAGATCACCCTGCAAATTGTTAAGGCCAAAGTACACTATACATATATGCTGTATAACAAGAAAGTACTTTTGTCAAAGTTATAACGCGGCAGTTAGGACATTTCGCACCTGATAAAAATCTTAGAAATTCTCAGGAGAAGGGCATCCCCAAAGAGTCGGTGACGTCATCGAACTGAACTGCAATGATGAGTCATCATTGTTGTGCTCTCGTTCATGTTTAATTTCTTTTCAAGCGCTTTATTTTATTATTTCTGTCATCAATGAACTGTCAATTAGAACGTAAATAATTTGATTGGGATCAAATAGTTGTGAATGTGTGTGATAATACCTACCTAATACGTTCTCGGAACACTTACGTAAACTTGTTGTGTTGTTTTTTGGACATTATTTTCAAGAGAACTAATGACGATGAAGCTGGAAATGAGTGATAGTCATTCCAACCACTCGGACTTCTCTTGTGACAGCCAATCTTCACAAGGATCCTCTACAAATGATTTCGTATCTTCAATTCCGACTTCAAGATCGCTACTCACAGTAAGTCAACATTCCAAACTCAAATTACGACTCTAGAATTTTCCTTCCAGCCGCTTGATTAACTATTTAAATAGATTAATTACAAGATAAAAACAAAAAAATTGATGTTCCCTATTATTTAACCTTTAGTTGTTAAGTTTAGAAATTGAGTAACTATATCTAAATATATACTTACATACTTAAACCAAACCACTCTACTTTATCAGTGCTATCAGTAAGATCTTTCAATGTCACACTGCCAATATAAATTTTGTACTAAGAAATAATTAATGCTATACTAATTATAAGTTTTAAGTACTAGCTAACTGAAGTTTATAACAGCAAATCAACAAGGTTTTTACCTTTTAACATATCAAACATTTTGATCTATATGTATTATAAGTTATAACATACATAGATGTTACTTTGATGAACAAGTTATTTGAATAGGTAGGTTGTTACAAATACAGATTTTATTTATTGAAACTATAAACTTACACCCATCATCCTGGATATTGGTTGTTAATTTCAATTTTGAAATAGTTAACCTCATGGATTTTATTTACGTCCTACTCAGCCTTGCATACAACTTCATCTCTAGATTGAAACTTATATTTCCATGAGAACTCTTTAATTTTCCAGGCTAAAATACATATATTTCTTAGCCTATCTCTAGGATGCAAACTACATCTGGCCGTTTGCCAGTAGTTGAGCCATAAGAGGTAACAAATTGACAGGCACACTTATGTATTTATAACACTAGTAAATATGGATTATTTAAATTGGCAGTGATTTCCATATATATGTTTCTGTTTATCTAGATACATAAAAGGAAAAGGTGACTGACTGACTGACTGACCTATCAATGCACAGCTCAAAACACTATGAATTGAGCTGAAATTAGGCAAACAGATAGTTAAGCAATAGGATATTTTACTCTTTATTTGATAAGTGTTAATGTGTTAAGGTTTTTATGTAGAAAGGGGATTGAACCGATCTGGCATAGCGACCTGCTGGTATTTTGTTGTTGTTTTTTTTTAGAAATAGTGGCGCGTGGTGTGTATAGATGACAATTTTATTGATAGTAAACTAAGTACCTATAAATTTTTTATTAAAATATAATACTATGATCAGCGAAATTCAACTGATATCTTTATCAACTTGAATTAAAAATAGAATGATGAAGTATAGCTTATCAAAAAGTATCACCTGATGATAAATGCCTACTACTTTCATTAGATACACTATTTTAATGAACCAATTGAATATTATGTTAACAAAAAATTCTTTTTCATATTATACTTTTAAGAATGAATTTTTATATAATCTTTAATTAACAAAAGCAAAAAAATTTGAAGTCGATTGCGTATGTTTTTACTGTTTTCCGTATTCTATTGAACTGCATTATAAGTTGTGGTGTTATTAAATATGGGGTAGGTGTTACATATAACATAACATAAAATGTTATCATAATTTTGTAATAATTGTGCTATGTTTTTGTTCACGGCAACACGTGTTTCAAATCATATACATGTTATTTAATATTATAAATATAATGTACGAAAACACAAGCGATATTGATATCAGTTTGTTATTATAACCAATGTTGTTTTGAGTACAAGTCAAACTCCATGTCCCTTATATAACTTTAGGTCTACCTATAAGTATAATTTATTATTATTTTATCATTGTTCCTGTTGAGGAAAATGTAGTTAAATATAATATGTATACCACATAATTCAGAACAGGGTTCACATAATTCATATTCACTAAAATAAAACTAACTTCAAAAGCAAACTCATAGCACCTTGGTTGGAAGAGATCATATACAGGGTGTCCAGTAAAACGTTACGATCTCGTCGAGAGATTGTAGAGGAGATCAACTGCTATCAAATTATCCCCTAGGTAATACCAAAGGGGCGAAAATGGCTCGTTTTTGAGTTATTAATAGTTTTGTGCCAAAAAACCAAAAGTTTTTTTTAAATTCACTTTTAAAGTTGTGATTCCGTGTTATTTTTTCTGAAAGACACAAAACTATATGGGACGGAGTCGTGATGTTTTCAGGACATCCTGTATATAAATAGAAGAGATAAATAGGGTGATAGAGAATGATTAGGCATTAATTACTATTTTGTATTAGGACGAGTGTCATCACCGTTCCCGTCTTCTTTATCTCTTCCGTGACCCGTAAACAAAGGTGAAGTGAGTTTTCTTTCGAAGTGAGTCTGTATTTTTCTGAATAGAGCACCAGAAGTGGTAAAAGAGTCTGAGCTTATCTTCTCGCTTTATATTGACTAGTAAAGCATCATTATCAACCCATCAACCGATCACTGCTGAGCGCGAGTATTCTCTCAGAAAAGGGAAGGCTATGGTGAGACTGTGCCTAGTAGTTACAAGCAATATACGAGTAGGTTACCTACCTATTAATTGATAGTTACATTAGTACAGACTATGGTTCAGAAATCAATTTAAAGCCAGGTTTACAATATAGTATGATAGGAGGAAAACGCGAACCGAGGAAGGCGATGACCGACCGTAGCTGACGTCATAGTTTCGTGGAAAACTTGGCTTGCCCACGCGCACAGTTGTTCACATACTCTTGTATTACTAGAGAAGATACTATATTACTCGAATTGGTCCCATTATAACAGGTAATTTACTGCATTTATGCGGTTTCCCGGTATGTTTTGTTTTTAACCTTATTTTACTGCCCGTCGCTTGATGGCAGGTTTTCTGTCACTATTAGTTACTATGACTAGACTAGACTAGTTGTACTGAAACTTTTTTGTACAACGGTGAAGAAAATTGCATGTCTGAGAAAGAGTCTGTTTCCCATAAGGTTTTCGAAAGGTGTCTGTAGTAAAATGCATGTCAGGCCATGCGCAGTGTAGGGTTTGCATACTTTAAACTTTAAAGGGAGTAGGTACTTATATTTATATGTAATTTTCATCATAAAATGTATTTTTTTTTACATTTTAAGATAACGTTACAAAATTATAATGATTTAAGATAAAACGCCTAGATTTTAATTAATGGCAAAAACCTCACTGGACGTTATGTAAAAATAAACGCTTTAAAAGCTGTAACTAGAAACTTGATATTTTCACAGCATTAAGCGAGCATTTACCTTTGTAGTCGGTATACCAATCAACTTAGTACCTCACGCCGTTTCTGAGAAAAAAGACCTTTACAAACGGACAGACGGACAGACAGACAACGAAGTGATCTTATAAGGGTTCGGTCTTTTTCGCAACCCCAAAAGTACATCGTTTTGATATGATCAGATGTATGGGTGTTCGAAATTCGGTCAGGAGGTGTAAACCATTAACCATAACCAACCACCATCAGAACTTGGAGTAGTTTATGTAAAAGATAAATAAGGACTTTATATAAAAGATAAATAGGTAGTTTAATAGTTTCTGAGAAATATTATCTAAAAGTAAAATTTTAAGTTTTTTTCTGGTGGGAGGCTTTGGCCGTGGCTAGTTACCACCCTACCGACAAAGACGTGCCGCCAAGCGTCTTTGACGCTTACCGTCAGGTGAGATCGCAGTCAAGGACTATCTTGTCATTGAATAAAAAAAAAGTTCACTTTACAGAGCTAATCAGTTAATTTCAATGTACCGATGACCGTGAGTTGATAAATAAAAATATCCAAGAGGCAGGTTAGTCCTAAGTCTTTCAACAAAATTTTTATAGATTTTGTTGTAAATAAGACGGAACAAAAAACACAAAAACCCGGCGATATAAAAAATGATTTTATCATAAAGGTACATTTTTCAGCGGCCTCGTTTCTGCTGTCATGCCTTTCAAGGCTGTAAAAGTGAAAGATTGCGGTAATGAGCTTGCTGCCGGCATAGGAACATTTTCTTAGTTCGCCGACAAAGACTTGAGTATTCGGAACGCTAAATTGCTTGGTGGGAAAGCCAGGCAACTTTGAGCCAGAGAGGATTCTTCATGAAACAGAGATAATTCTTCATTTTGACGACCTCAGCACTGTGGTCTTATAACTGAGAGTCTCGGGTTCGATTCCCGGCGGGGGCAATTTGGGAATGTATAATTTCTAAATTGTCTCTGGTCTGGTCTGGTGAGAGGCTTTGGCCGTGCGATCTAGCGTTTCGGCACGATATGGCCATGTATGTAGAAATAGATTGTATGAGTTGATCGTCATATTCCGTTCTTTCGATCTTCATTGTTTTTTATCCTTTCTGTTGAATGAATGAAATCTTTACTTTGGAAAACATCTGACTATAGATTTCCTTTCCATTAGATACCTTTACCACAGAGAAATTAACTAAATAGATAGGTATTGGATTATTGTTCTAAGAATTATTTATTTAATAGCAGCCATTTGGATCGCCTTGACCTTTATTTATATAGAAACTGTGTCAATCTTGAATTAAATGGGAGCTACACACACATCTGCAACCAATAAGTACCTCATACATGTACTCAATCAATAAGTAATAACAAAAACCTACTAACCTAAATAAAAAGTTAGGGACAGTTGCGGATACTATATATTGAATAAAATATGTTGTTTTGTGGTTTTTCGATGAATGGGTTAGAAGTCCCATTTTCCGAACCAGTGATGTAATTTTTACGTCAGTACCAATATAGGTATTTTAAGAAATACCTGTCTAGCTCACAAGCTCTGGGAAAGGGGATGCATCGGTAGAGAGACTTTAGAGAACCATAGTTTCGCCCAGTTCGTTCGTTTTACCACAGAACTGCGAGAAGTCGTGAGCTTTGGCAGCCTTATTTGGTAGAAATACTACCTAACGAAACGCTTTAATTCAACGTTTCTGATAAGAACCACTAAGGTGTCCAACACTCTTCCAGCATCCGTGTAATATATTTGAGTACCTACCTTCAAGGCAAGAGTGAATAGGCATCTTCTAGGCAAGCGCGCTCCAACCTAGACCTCATCAGTGCTATCCAGTATTGATTGTCTTCAAGCGCAAGCCTATTTCGGGTAAAAAAAACTACCTGTCAAAGGCACAGCTTTAGAAAATTGTTAAGTATGCCAATAGTCCGCTTGTAAAAAAATTTTTTTCAAGGTATATTAACCAGAAAAGTGAAGGTTGTAAAGAAAATTTATACATTGCCCCTTGAGTGGGACATATTAAAATAAATATGAGGTTTCTAAAACAGATTTTAGATAATAACTGCCGCTTACGAAATGATAAGATCCAAAGTGGCAGTTTTGCCTAAGTTGGAAATCTTTCGTAATTCCTAATGTACGTTTAAAATTTTAGAATATTAGCACAAATTATAAAATTATACCACAATTATCGTTAGGCAAAATATCTAACGATTAGAGCCGACTTTGATAGTGAAGTATGAATTGCTTTAACGGTGAAGAAAAACAAACTGCATGCCTGAAAGTTCTGGATTATGTTATGGCCAAGCATGGTGGACTATACTAACTATACTGCTATGGTCTATACCTAGTCTAACCCTTCTCATTCGAGAGGAGACTTATGCCCAGTGGTGGGCCGGAGATGGATTGGGATGAATGAATGAAAGAAAGATAATGCGTAATAATTCTTTTGGACACCATCTGACATGCGGATCACGGAACTTTTAAAATGCTCAGATCAATTAAGTTAAGTTATAAGCAGTAACGGTGACTATCTCTTATTAAGTACCTGCTTGTAAATTTTCTATGGTTATGTACCTTCCAGACCTTTTTCTCTTACAAGTCTTTGCTTCATTAATATTCAGGACTTAGGTTAACAAATAAGCTATTTTCAACCATCTTAATTACGTTTTTCCAAACTTCCTTATTGATTTTAAAGCTAATTCTCGCTGTTAATGATTAGTTGTTGTTCACGTATGCTAATTAGGATTTAATTTTAATATAATGAATGCTTAAAATTGAAGTCTCCGCCACATAGTTCCAATCCGAGGCAGCCTTGGACATGTAAAAAGAATGGAAGTGGTTCGCGCTTCGGGAAGAGTTAAACTTATGCTGAGATGAGATCTCTATAGATTCTATATTAAAGAACAGATGATGCCGGCGGCTACGATAAAGGTTTTTTAATTCCCGCGGAAACTATCTGCATTCCTTTCATCCAAATCGGTGAAAGACACTAGTAGACCTAATAAGTTCTCATCTGCCTTTTTGTCCCTTTTTATAGTTGTTCAGTGGTCTTTTGCCTGGGTGATCACTAATTACTCGTATCTAGTCAGGGATCAAACACGTCAACATAGTAGCCATGGCGACGGTTAGTGAGACCACGTTTATTATCGTGTATGATCGCATAGTCGTTTCAGAGAAATGGGGTGAACTTGATGGCGTGTTCGTCTGTCTAACCCGAACTGTCCTTGAACTGCTGATGAGGCATGTTACACGTTTGTTTTCATAACGCCACTCATTATGGATAGCCTGACTTCAGTTTGCACCGCAGTCCCAATTACTTGGGACGGGTAATTGGGTATTTGATTAATTTTTTTTTATATACTTAAAATAAGCGTTTTTAATAAAATAACACAATGCAAAATTTAGCATAGGTATCTATTTAATTTTTTAAATTATTTAAAGGTTTGAAAGTTTGACTAGATGAAGGTTTACAAAAATTGAAACAATTATTTGTTTAGGGAATTTGTGGGCTTTTATGCATGGTGCAAAATGTCCTTCCCTGATTTGTGTTTAATACATAGTAACTTCACACATTGCAACGCAATTGGTAGTATTTGTTTTAGGCGACAGTAGTGAAATGCTCCTAGGATCTTCAGATCACAAAATTCCGAATTAATTATTATTATGTAGATTGTAGGTGTCCGCAGGTTAATTCTACTAAATCGTTAGATTCTTTTAAAGATTGAACTGGATTTATCCTCTAATTTTCATCAAATGTGGAATTAGAAGCATTTAAGTAAGTTAGAACCCCATTCTTATTTATATGAAATCAAATATTATTTATAATTACTGACTTACTCATCCAATAAGTTTTTTTAAAATTCGACTTCAAATAGTAGGTACCTTAATGGTTTTCCTCAATATTAAACTATAATGTAATTTTAAATCTATTTTTTTATCACTGATAACAAGAGGAAATCCGTCAAGTATCTATTAAACTTCGCTATCGTTTTTGGAAACATTTGATACACTTTCATTTAATTCCCCGTAAAAACAGTGTTATCCGTGGATGACATCACGTACTTACTACATCGTGTAATAACTTGTAGTATGACTGTCAGACAGCGTGGCTCCAACTTTTACTATTAACTGTACTCTGTTCAAGTAAATTACCTTTACCTTTTTAAGTAATTTTTCTTTTTTCCTCTATTTCTTCTACGTCTTTTGAGCCTTTAATGCAAATTCTTGTTATTATTTCGCACGTCATGTTTATTATTACTGACCCGTAAAATTGTGTATTTTCCTTTGGCATATTGATCTATTTTTTTTTCCTTAGCCTAAACCAAAAAATGCTACGCAAAAAGAACCTGACTTAAGAAACACCTTAACCTGATTAGCTCTATATTATCCTCGGTTACATTTTAAGATACTCATAGAATTATTATCATTTTACATGGAGGAATCAAATTTTTTGTCATTTTATATTTACTAGTGGTTCGCCCCGAACTGAGACCTCGCGATATCCCATAATTCCCAAAAGTTTTAATTATTTATTGTAATAATTAACTTTTAACATTAGACGCAATAAAAAAAAATAGTTGACATAAAACTGTTTTACTGACACAGCGCCATCTATTAGCATTATTGTGAAGCTATTAGCATTTAAAATTAAATAAATTCGTTTCTTTATAACATTTATCTAATTTTAGTATTTGTTGTTCAAGTACAGAATATAACTGAATTTTCAACCAAGTTTCACGTTCTAATATTCAGTAATTCTGAAGTTATAGGGCTCTGACAGACATTTGGACGTACACACTTCTCTGTCTAGTAGGCAAGCGCATTAGTTGACTCAGAGAACTCGCTTCGCTCGTTCAATTATACCAACATTCATTAATAATATATAAAAACTGGAGGTTATTACATTTTGTCAAGTTCTATTTCTTTATATTCATAAAAAAGGGTTCACATGTGTTGGATATCCATTCTATATAGAATACACCTAATGTGGGTTTTAAGTTTTTATGTAAGACATTATCGGTTATTCCACCAACAATTTGGTACTATACATACAATAAACTCTTTACCATACGTTTATTCTCTCTTGAGAATATGGACGTCTAAAGTATCTAGTTTATTTTAGCTGGATCCCGGTTGGGTTGGTATGGTATGATAGGTGTTTGAAGTAACTACTGTAACAAGTATTGTTGATTGTAGTAGTTTATGAGTTGACTTTTTTATATTCGTTACTGGTGGGCCCGCCTCTTTAGTTTTGGTTATAATATATTATATAATCAATGTCGTCATCTCTCTTGTTTTTTTCAGTAGGACTATTATTTCTTAGTAAATAACTAACTTAATGAAATTAAATAACTAAATGTCTTCTCTATATTCAACTCGCTTGTCCACATTAAATACTTTACCGATACAGTGAAATTCAAACGACTTGGTTGGAATTTCCGTTTTTTCTACGACTGTGTTTCTTAATCCCATTTGGCAAACGCTTCATATTTTTCTCCAACATAAATCTCAGCATTTATTGAATCAAAATATTTACACCGCGCGCGTGTCATGGAGAAAGTATTCATTGAATCATTGAGTGTAACTAACTAATTCAAATGGGCAAAAAACTTTTGGCCCAGCTAGCGAATTGTTGGAATACTCGGTCACATAGGACATTTCGTTACCGAAAAACCGTTTCGCGCCTGCGCCGTACGCTCGCCGCCGATCATACAAAACCAGCCGCGACCGTGCTAACTGACTCAGTGTGATATTAAACATTCTAGCTACGCGAACGTATTTGATAGAAACCTACGCATGAGTCATACTGTTATCAAGTAGTGTTACTGAATAGTCACGCCGCGCCTGAAACTTTTTGGACTTTTTGGACTCTCTTTGTTTTGATCCCTCACACGTGCTTGGTTGTGTTGATAGTTGTGAAAGCATTCTTCATGTCTCAGTTGGTGCCGTACCACCTCCTCAGCAGCGAACAGGACGACAGTCTCATGTTCGCCACAATGTTCGACTACCAGATGGACGATTACAATAAGCCAAAGGTAAGTGTTGATGCTTGATTTTCAATTAGACAAACGTCAGTGTTAATTTTGAACTTTGGGGTCGGCGGTACTTCCGTGACGCGACTGGTAAACAACTTTCCCAAGTTATTTGCCTCGCCAAAATTTGCAAGTTGAATTAACTATAGTCGTTTATTTCAATTGATTCTTTATTTTGCTTCACTTCTGTAGATAGGTTTAATTATTTTGAAACGAACATAGAAGTTACATTTAATTTGATTTTTACCTTGACATTATGTAATAACGTCATTTTTAATTCGAAATGTTGAGCAGGCACATTTTCTTATCTAGGCTTTATCAAGTTTGCAAAATTAAATATAATTGGCGGAGACTTAAAAGTTAAATACTTGTATTAACATACAAACGATGTATATTTACTAAATACTATTTATACTAATATGCAATTACAACTTTTTACCTAAGACTTGGTCCCATTTCACTAAAGTTATGCATTGCCTTTTTATGTGTTAAAATATACTTTCAAATAAATAAACTATTAAAAAGTTTTAGGTATATTTTATGCAATATTAAATTAACTAAACTAAGCATTTCTGTGTTTCTGTGTTCTATATGTTCTAACTGACTACCTAAAATATTCTTACAAAATCTCGTTAGATATAATTTTAACTTTAAATACGCTCATGTTATTATAATGTTAATTTAATTAATATTTATAAAATAAAACTTAATCGTTATAATTGCATTTATGTACTGAGTTAAAAAAGAAACCTAAAACTTTTATTTAGTAAAAAGTTCACCTGATTGCCAATAGATGGCGTTATAAGTCTTGAAAGTCGTAAGCAGACCGTTGATAACGATGTTCTATCTGATAACATGATAAAGTTTATTGCGTCATAATAAATAATTGATGTATTTTATGTTAGGAGTTTTCAACTGCTTAAACTACTTTAAAATTTAGACTTCGATTTCGTCTTACAAGCAAAAATGTCTATCGGCTAGTTATTTTTTCATATCCAATATTTTTAATGCTTTATAAATAATTTTAGACTTATTACGTCATTTTTATAACTTTATATCATACGTTTTGACTTTCGTCTTCTTGCTCTCTCTTTAAATGATACTTAAACGGGGTACCTACTACAATTTTTCTCATTAATCTTCACCTTTAATTTCATCATTACAATAAAGTAATGAACACATCATATTATGTATATGAATTACAATGGAACAAACAAGTATTGGCAGGTGCGAATTTGTTTTGAACGGTAAAACATAAAAACTAGAAACGTAACAGTTTGTGCCAGCCGATGACGTCACGCGATGGCGTCACAGTTCCCACTCTATAGCATATTGAGAACTTCTCAGAAGTCTGGCGACTGAGCGAGCTACTTAAATGAATTTATGGCCATCCATACACAAACTCAGGACAGGTTTAACTGCTTTTTGTTATATGGAATTGGAGTTTTCTTATTATAATTACGCAGCGTTTTTTGTAATAAACGTATTTTTCCTCATGCCACTCTATGATATCGAATTTCACAATACTAAGTGTGAGTTTAATCACGTAGCCATAAAGGTAAATGTAATTGTTGTTTATAATATTATTGGGGCTCTCAGACCAAATGGAGGCTATAATTTAGATTGCATCGTTCGCTAATTCATTGTTTGTCTAACGTTCTGATTTAGGAACTGTAGGTGTTACAATTTGTGTAACTTAAAGCCTCTTATTTTGTTTGTAGTATTTTCTATGGAGTTAACCTACCTCAACAAAGTTGTTTTTAATTTTTCCATGATAAACGGCACGTACTATCTACCTAATCGAAGAATTAACAGGTAGGTAAACCAAAGGAGGTGGGTTGATAAGGCCCAAAATCCGCCCCTCATACACTCGAAAAAAAAAGTTCCAGATTCCGACAAATTGTAAATGTATTTATATACTTGAAGATATAAACTTTATTTTAATATAAAGTTTAGGTGATAAAAAAAATAGTAAGTTACAGAAAATATTACCCAAAAAGAGAGTGTTTCTTTTACTTTTCTTACATTTTCATACATTTTAGTCGTTTTTTAAGCTTTGATTTAATATTTTAGAATGAGGCGCTCCATGAACCAAAATAAATTAATACTCATATAAAAGCTTATAAAAAGGAGCATCATTATCAGTTACGTTTACCATGGTTCATGGAGCGCCTCATTCTAAAATATTAAATCAAAGCTTAAAAAACGACTAAAATGTATGAAAATGTAAGAAAAGTAAAAGAAACACTCTCTTTTTGGGTAATATTTTCTGTAACTTACTATTTTTTTTATCACCTAAACTTTATATTAAAATAAAGTTTATATCTTCAAGTATATAAATACATTTACAATTTGTCGAAATCTGGAACTTTTTTTTTCGAGTGTATGAGGGGCGGATTTTGTTGCCTTATCAACCCACCTCCTTTCCTGAGAATCAACTTTGACTATAACCATTTATTAAGTTCTTATTCCACATCTAAAAGTGTTTGTCGTTTGCTTGTGCAAATTATGTATTTATAAAACACCTGTCTAGCTAATATATTTTACTGAAAGCCGTTTTAAATCGATATTCATTTGTCTATCAAGAACTTAATGGGCTATTATTCCATCTAATGTTATATTAATTTAATAGGTAGTTCAACGTTACCGGCCACAAGCCTATTTATTCTTTAAGCACGTTTTGTAGGTATCAATGCTGTGCATGAATGAAATCCTTGGGTATTACCAATGTGGTGCAGCTTAGACGTATAGTCACATGACCTTTAAAAATCATTATATATATATATATATATATACATATATAAGATTTACCTTGTTTTTTATATTAATATAATTATCTATAGTCTCTTTTTCACTTCGCTCACTAAGTATTTTCTTAATTTAATCCAATTTAACTTAGTTACCTATCCCTGGTATGTATGACCTTATTGAAGGTCAATTTAAAAATGTTTACTCTTAATTTCTCATCTCATATCTTCATTAGTGACCTTTATTATTTATTCTTTGTCGGTTTCATTATCATTTCTGATCCACAATCTAAACTTGAGTATTTTAGCCAAACGTATAGTAAGTACAGTGTATTTTTCTAACCAATTATAATAGAATGCAACCTCAATAAGCGGATTGATTTTATTGAGATGCATTTCTAGAAGTGAGGTATGATTTTGCTCTAAAATTTAATCCATAGGACAATAGATATCGAGGACAGGATCAATTTGGTCATTCTTTGTCTCGCCATTTCAACTTATTGCATTGGTCGCTCTAGAACAACTGATCTTTTAAGATCTGATAAACGAGTCTATCAGTTGCGCAAGAGCCCAACCGGACTTGTCGGTAGCGGGCCGGCGTGCCGGTAGCGATGTTAACCTTTGCGAGGCGAAAACCTCAAGTCCGGCTGACTTGACCTACATCGCGCTTGTGAAATTTCTCCTGCACTGTATTGCTTCCAAGAACGCACGTCCGCCTGGGATTCCCCACACGCTATGCACAACAATTTCGATTTTAATTGCATTTCAGAGTTTTGTTTCCTAATATCTAAGTTCTTGCTTGCTTCATACAACATTTATCACATCATTTATTTAATTTCCACAATGTTGCTCTTTCAAATAAGTTACTATACATGTAATACGATAACATATAATCCTAGTCTACTCAATCACTTAACAAAGGAGCAACGAAATCGACGTGATTTTTTTCATGGGTATTGTTGAGGACTTAGAAAGTGGCATGGGCTACTTTATCCCCGAAAAAGAAATGGAAAGCCAGTAGGTAATTCTTCTGATGCAGATAAAATACTTTAAAGTGAGGTAATGGGTTCTGAACTATGTAACAAAAGACATGTGAGCTCAAATTCGTAAGTTCCTATTAAATAGTAACCTGATTATGACATGATTGGACTAACTAGTTGAATCGAGCAGATGGGTTTGGTTGACCGACACCTATTAAACGGCTGCAGCCAATAAAGGCCGGATGTGGACAATTTGTTCTAATTGTAGACGACTTCGAACTGACCACGTGGAAGTACTTAGTCAAGAAATTTTCTACTAAGAATTAGAAGAAATATTTACAGTATGAATTTGAAGTCCGAAATTCTGAACGAACGAATGCTGTAGATTAATTTGACGATCCAATAAAAGTTACTTTAAATGAAGGATAGATATTCACTATAAGTTGCAAAAGTCCGAAATTCTGAACGAACGAATGCTGTAGATTAATTTGACGATCCAATAAAAGTTAAATGAAGGATAGATATTCACTATAAGTTGCAAAGTCTATATGAAGAAACTATTAATACATTTTACTTTTGCCATTTGCTGAATTTTTTAAAACTATTATAAAACTTCTGGAAAGTAAAAATTGTTTTCTCCGTTACTCGACAATGCTTTAGTGTTCAAGACAAAGCGTTTGACCTTGTCAAGCATTTAAGCCTTCATGCCTTTTGAGCATACGATTAATAAAAGTATGCCATCATAAGATTACCATAATTATTATGTAGTAAGTAAATAATCTTTACTGTGTATGCGAGTTCCTAGAAATCTTCGTGAGTCATCGACGACTTAGCCAAGTCGGAAGTAGGTATCATGCCGATGCCTTTTGTGGATTTTAGTTTTTTTTGTACATTAATAATAATAATTAATTGAAAAAAAAAGCATGTGGATATATATTTCTTGTGTTTCTTCTAAAACATATTTCCATTTACCTAAGGTTGCGAATTGCGATGATATCAGAATTCTGCTGATATTGTAAAAATATAATTGAGAAGTAGTTACGCCAGTTAATTATTTTAAAATTTTGAGGCTTGAAATTTTGACAGCAGGTTCCTTTTATGACGTAGGCAATAGGTAGGCACCCAGCCATGCACTTAGTGAAAGTATGTATCAAAGTCCTACATTTTTCAAGTTATATCCATGAAACTTGGTATTTTGCCTTTCGATTACAAAACGAAGAAGTACGTGTTTTTGAAAATTCCACACAAAACCTATTTCCACGCGGACGAGTTCGCGGGGGTAAAAGCAATTAGGTATATTTTCTTTCATTTATATCGATTATGAACACATATCTTAATAAAATTATTACTGCTTTTATTCGCTAAGTACATATGTAGCTATTCGGCAGCCAAGAAGACTACAGACTATAATACTGTAGTTTTATTGCTGGGAATGTTGGAATCCAACATTCCCCACAGTAAAACTGGAAAGGGCCAGGACGAAGCCGCAAACAATAAAATATTTAAATAGTGGCACGAAAGTGGTAGCGGTGGAACTTCGGTGGAAGCACAATAAACTTAGTCTTCATTTAAGTAGTTGCACAAGTCGTAACAATAAAGGTCGGGATTGACTTCTTTATTGCCTCCGTCGAAGATAACTTGACCAATGTTATCCATTTTGGTCCATTACATAAAGTGTTGTCCATTGTCTCCCGTACAGATTTCTCTGTTTTCTTTACAAGTTACAGCCAGTAAGGCCCTTACAAATCTTAAGTGATTGTAGACCGCTAAAAGCTCTTTGTTATTATTAGAGAAACCACTCGACGGGGTCCGTTGTCCGGCAGTGGTAATTTCAAATTTGTTCAGCGAGTAATTTATGCAGCTTTTACTTCATGTTTTGACGGCCTCAATTAAGAAAGGATTAATTATTTCACTTTAATTACGTCTTTGGTATTTTCGACTCATTATACTTTATTTGGTGTGAAATAAACTCCTGGTATTTTAATTTATTAATTAACTCAAGAGTTAGGCCGATGCCACACGGCGCGTTGTCGCGTCGCTCTGTCGCTTCTGCGGCGCCGTTGCGGTGTCCTTATGCGTCCTGCGTGTCCTGTGCCAAACGGTGCGATGCGGTATGTATTTGCGAAAACACGACTTCGCACCAAGCCGTATAGCATATATTCCTACAAAATCAAACGTTACGTCCGAATACTTTTCCTTCCATTATACATAGTAGTATCGGTCTTACTCTTAAACATTCATGGTCCATAAAAGCTCGAAAGGCGTTTTAAAATTTATTTTTTGTAACGGAAAAATCATAGTAATTAGTCTCAGTAAGTGTAGAGTTCAATAGTTTGTTAATGGTCTCATCAGTCGTTTTTAAACAGGAGTGGCCTCTATATACAGGCCCTTTTAACATTTAAAAGTATTGTCTGAACAAATGGGAAATTATTTACGGTCATAACTTAGCTCTCACGGTTTGTCAGGCTTTGTTGGCTGCCAGTGTAGATCGCAGTTTTTTTTTTTTAGTATAAGAGGCTTGGCCTTTGCCTCTGGCGCGCATTCTTGATCAAGAACGATTGATTTTTGCTAATGTATTTAGCCGTGTCGTATATATTTTTTGTTACTGTACATATTAATAATAATAATTGTCCTTTAAGAAATGTTTCTTGCGCATCCATACATCGGACGACTAAAGATACAGCCATAGACTGCCAGAGACTATGTAAATGTGTGGGCCCTGTCAACTATTACACCACCCACGTCGATTTGATAAGCGAATCTTTCCTTACATTTGTCCATTTTATCTTCACACTAGCTTTTCCCCGCGGCTTCGCTCACGTTAAGTTCGATTTTTCAAACCCCTATTTTATCCCTTTAGGGGTTGAATTTTCAAAAATCCTTTCTTAGCGGACACCTACGTTATAATAGCTATCTACATGCAAAATTTCAGCCTGATCCGTCCAGTGGTTTGAGCTGTGCGTTGATAGATCAGTCAGTCAGTCACCTTTGCCTTTTATATATTTAGATTTAAAAGTGATAAAAAATAAATCATCTATGACTTGGCAAAATTGATCAGTTTTCAAAAGTTTTAAGATTTTGGATTAAAATTATCTTTTTTGAGTTAGGTTTTTAAAAATCCGTTTATTTGGGATAAAAAGTATCCTTTGTTGCTCCTTAGCTGCATGGTTTTTTACAAGTTTTCTACAAGTGTCTACATTGTTAATATTAATAAACTTAACTTCGCCATTACTATTATTGTCTACGTAAGAATGTTACTACGGTATAAAAATATTTTCTCACACAGACGTTTATGTACAGATCACGATATAGGTTATCCGTTTATATATTAATTATTTATTTATTAGTCACTTTGCGGTGTGTATTTAATAAAATAATGATATTATTTAATAATACAAACAAAACACTTGGAGATAAAAATATGATAAGGCATTCCTGGAATTTCGTATTCAGATAACAAAGACTGAACATTAAAATCATTTTACGTTCAGAAGGTCAATTCGCATTTGATTGATGCTCCCGGGTTCGTGCATTTTAGTCACGCCTGCTTCCCAGCGGTCAAACAGACGCAGTTAGAATTTAAAATACCCATACAATACTACGATATTTGACTTATGGTTAACAGTTCCATGAACACTTTGTCTATTGCTAATTTTTATCTTCTACCATTGTCTGGGTCGTATGTCGGCGCTTTCGGCTCTATTGTACTTTTCTCTTTTTTAAACATCACAATAAAGATGTCACGGGAAACTACCGCAAATATTTGTAAAGTTGTCAGACTTTAACGGGATGCCATTGAAATTTTAACAATTGCGTCCCAAGATTTCGGTAGGTCCGTTAAATGTAGTAAGCGGTGAGCGATTGGGGGTCGAGACTGTTCAGTGACTCACAGAGCTGGCATGTAAGGCATTTGTCGGACATACAAAACATGCCGCCGACAACTACTGATCTTTCAACATTTATTATAAAACTTACCTACGATTTTTGGAAAGTTGTCAGCCAAAAGAAAGAAATTTTGTTGCAACAAAGGATTCCTCGTAACGTGTCGCGAGCTCAGTTTTCTTTGTTGCACAAAGCAGTAACAATTACGTCACAAATAATAAGCATGTTCAAGTACCGATATTTACCACAGCTGCTAAGTCCTTGTTCCGATTATGGTCATGAATCGTGCTTACGGCTCCGCAGATTACTGACATTTTCTACGTTTCCGTCTTGACTGCCTTATTAAAGGATGTCATACTTACTGCGAGCGCACGTGCGTTTGATTATTGTTATAAAGTTCTATGATATGTTGTATGTATTTGGCTTTAATAGAATTCTACGTAGGCCTCGTAAGGTGCACAATGGAATATTGCTGTAATGCGCTAGAAAGACAAAAATGCTATTACGCACACTTATTATATGTGTACGTTCTTAGGGCTACTGATACTTTACATTCTTCCTTTACTGGGCAAGTAAACTTAATGTTGTCAGTCTTGGAACAATGGGCTGTAGGAATATTATTGAAACACGTATTAAATGTTGTGTATTACTGCGTATTAAATTGTACAAACAAAATCCTACCTACGTTTTACTTTAAAACGTGTTTTGGTCACGTATTTAATAGATAAAAAACATATTATCTAATATAACTATAATATGGATTGAAAGTTTTGTCGTAGTTCTTTTTAGTCCTCAGAGTTTATATAAGAATAGTACCGTGATCTTTTTTGTAATCATCACAAATCAGATTCCATTGGAATTTATATTGAATATAAATATCGCTCCCATCTACAACAAAATTTGTGATAGATGGTACAATAAGCGCACTTCCAATACCAACGCCATTATTTAATGAACCCTCGTCAGATGAAAAGGTCAAATTATTTGAAAAGATTAATCTCGTAAATTATGTCGGCCTAATGCGTCTCGCCAGATTTCTCGGCTGACGGACTGCTTTGTATGACATTGGTCTCATGTATCACAAAAGGTACCTTATTATATATTTTTTGTGTCCGACCCAGAAATCTGTCTTGCATTATATTTTAAATATTGTGATGCTTCTTGATTGGGTCATTGTGGGTAGCGCTATAACGTTTGCCTTGATCGAGCCTTGCATTAAATGACTTCAAAGGCATGTATAACAAATTGTCGGGTCCGCATAATTTGCGCGGATGTACCAGTTTGAGAGTAATGCACTCGTAAAGGTTTACGAGTGTGGCTGCGTTTCAACGTCAATGTTATTTAAATCATTTTTAAGATTCCCCTCCACCATCCCGAATAAGTTTACATCGCGGGTTTTATTGACATACGATAATTCAAATTTACGATTGTCCGTTGAATTCACACGAATATTATATCTTCGGCGCAGTTTATATTCATGTGTTTTGTTCATTATTTAAAAGAATTCGGCGCGAATCGGTCAGTTCCAAGGTCGTTTTAGTCTTAACACGTTTATTTAGCATCAGATATGCATACATATAGACCAACCGTACTAGGTAAGTACCTATATTATACTATATTTAGAGTGAGATTAACGACTTTAGAACTGATATTAAATATGAGACGCTGGTAGTATTTGCTGCAATTCTTCGAAACCAATTTCGCATTTAGCTACTCCTACGCATATATAATTTTTATATGATTGCGAAAGGTCAGACGACTCGAGTTCTTTTGAACTTGATTGCAGTTCATTTCAATTTTTACTTGTATGCTCCTTTGACAACCAACTCGCTAATTTATTTTTTGTTATCTGTAGTTTGTCCAAGATAGTTTAGTATTGAAAAAATACTTAACGATTTTACATTATACGCTTTTTTAACCGATTCTAAGTGTTGTGTATCGCTTCAGTCTACTGACTTATTTAGGTTGCCACATTGCTCAAGTTTTTTTTTATTTACTATGTTATTATGACGATCTCGTCACGCTGCACTGCACACTTAATTTAATTCTATCCTCAGTGTATCTCTGTCTGTTTCCCATTTGCGGTCGATCGGTCCGTATGGATGCAGTATATCTATTTATAAATAAAATTGTAGGACATTTAAGGATCAGTTGATGCTGGTAGAAGGTCTTCTTTGAAACGGAAATTAATTTTCAAGATTTAGTTCTAAGTATTTGAGTTCAACTGCGGGTTGGCGAGGTTAACTAACATATTGTTTTGATTTACCTGGTCTATATTATCATCTCCTAACCACAAACCTCTAGGGTTGTTTTTGTAGCCACGCTTCATTTTGTGGTCACTTATGTTATCATTCTGAGGTTTTACTGTTTCATGTAAACATTAGATTTCAACACATTAGGTGGTCAATGTTAGCGGCTGCTCGCGCTCAACATGTCTGCACTAATTTAATTATTCCGTTTATGTAATGAACGGATAGCGTTGCATACTGAATTTCTGTTCGCCCGACGTAGTTCGGCCCAATTAGGAGGACACTAAAAAGGTTCTGCGTTTGTTTGCGCTTCATTGTTCTCATCGGTATCTGGGCTGGCGGCGAGGTTTCGCAATCGCCGCTGTTTCCTCGTCTTTTTATGGAGTCGAAAGTCGTCGATTCTGCAGCGAGGCGCCTCGCGATGCAGTTGTGAAACTGTGCGTGGGTGCGGTGCATATTGCGTCGTGCGGGGGCCCGTCTGGCGGCGGCGGTGCTAGGGGCGGCCGGCCGGTGGTGTGCAGCGACGGCGCCGAGTGGGGCGTAGGCGTCGCCGGGGGGCGTCGCGCCAGGCTTATCAGACGGCGGCGGGGCCGGCGCGCGAGCCTCACTGCACGCTCCACCGCTGACCGCGCTCCTCGTGTCAAACACGCTCACTGCCACCGGTTTTAGATAACAAAAACCTTTGTCCAGTCGAAGCATAATATTTACAATCCGCGTCCTCTGCGCTGCGTACTTTCTGAGGGGTTTTCCGACGCCGACCCAATCTGTCAGTGGTTTGTTTTCGTTGCGCGCACGCGTATCGCGCCAGTTCCGACGAGTTACGACAAGTTTTTTGAGATACCACGAGGAAAATACGAGTACCTAGTAAATAGTTGTTTGTGAAGTGTGTTACTTGGATTGCAAATTGCAGCTGCTGGAATTTGGTAAGTGGGTTTGTTTCGACATACATAATTATTGTTTGTAATTACATGTCAAGTGGTGTCATTAAAGTTCATTAAACTTAGTAGGTAAATATAAAGATTTTATGCCGTGCAGTTTTGTCATTACAACGGATTGCATCATGGCCTGATATCTAACACTTACCGCGCGAAATCAAATTCCATAATTTGATTTTCGACGAGAACTTCTCATTATGCAGATATATTTTTTTGATTCGGAGTGCGACGTTGTCTTTTCCTTTTGTGTGATCTGCTGCGAGAGGACTGCGGAGTGCGGGCGGGCGACGCGCGGGCGCATGTGACGCCGCGACGCCGCGCGCGCCCCGTGTCATCGCTCGCGGTCAGTTGAACGAACCCTCGGCGACGTCAACCTTGCCATAATCGCGATTATTTGCATCACCATTGTGCCAACTGAGGCCTGTGAGCCTCGATTGTCTCTCTTAGTAGACGGATGAGCACCTTCTAGCTAACATCAAATAGCCAATAGCCATGCTTTGCAGACATTGCAGACACAATTGCCGCCTTGACTACTTAGGTGTTGCATGCCTTATTTTTCGCGGTCATTTTAAAAGCTTTACAACAATCTTGCTGTTATAGCAATTACATATTTACTTTATGATTCTGCCAACTGTGGCCGCAATAATCTCTCTAAGCTAAATGGATGATATACAAGGGTATCTGTATTAAAAAAATTATGTACGTAGGTACAGGCTGCAGGTTTCACACTTGAATTAAAGGATGCTTAATTTTTTTCGCGCACCCCCAGTCAATCTATTGTGATTATTTGCATCACTATTGTGCCAACTGAGGCCTGTGAGCCTCGATTGTCTCTCTAAGTGGACAGATGAGCACCTCGTATCTAAGATCTATTGATCTGACCAATAGCAATGCTAAGAACTAATGTTCTTAGCATGTGCAGACTACAGGTGACGCTTTGACTTCTTAGGTGTTACCATTTTCCTAATAAGTCCAGGCAGGTGCAGCTTTGAATGGTTCTCAGTTGAAGCCTGGGCCATAGTTCCAAGTGAGGCTTGTCTTGAAGACGGATAAGCTGAGGCTCTATGCCCGTTTTCAACCATTACCTAAATCATCCCCTAACTAGGAGACTACGTAGATAGCTCCTAAATATCCCCTACCCAATGCCATTTCCATCTTTAGGGTTTTCCGTAAAGGTTCGAGAAAACGAAATTGACAGAAAGCGTCACCTAACTTAGCTTAGGTAGCCCGTAAAAGTTAGAGAACGTTGGTGATAACGAGCATTACCTATAGATACTTACTGCCGTTTTGACTAAAACTTTTCATATCAATTCAATGTTGAATTTTTATGAAATTTTCCTTAAAAATAAAATTGCGTTATTGAGGTAATTATAACCTTGCGGTCTTGTATTAAACCTGAGGGTATTACCCATAGGTAACGTTTAAAGTTTGTTATTCATCAATGTTAACAAACTTGATCCAGCTAGTTTATGTCACAGCTTGCTGGATCTTACAGCTTATACTCTCATGTCCCTCTCTTTATCGTTTTTTCTTCTTCTAACTAACAATCTAGTTTTTTATTCGCAAGTATTTATAAGTAGTTATAAGAGTTATTGTAACCTGTTGATTATCCATTAAATAAATAAATAAATAAATGTTAAGTTTTTGTATGGAATTCATAACTACGTAAGCAATAGACAATTATATCAAAACCTGAAAAATAGGTAGGTCTTAACACAATTTGTGATTTCCGGAAAGTCACACCTATCAATCTCTATCAGCTGTAAAAGATTTCATAATATACTCACATAGTTACATACGCCCAAACATTCTTGTATCTTATCTAGGTATTTGTTACCAGATTTCCTTTTTAGGTAGGGCTGCAATTTAATCCTACTACATCAGTCTACAATAACAGCTAGTAGATAATGTCTTGATAATAATCGATAAAAATATTCCACTGAAAGCAATTAACTAATGAGTGAGTTCAGTAATTCCCATTTCTTTCTGAATTGAATCTATTAATTAATTAATTTATTTAAAGTTATATAGAGAGTTAATGCGGTACATGAATTAAGTAAAACAAAAGGTTATCCACAAGATAGATAATATAAGCTACATATTGTAATTTTTTTTGTTTTGAAAAGAGCAACTGCTGAATTTCTTGCCGGCTCTTCTCAGCAGAATCGGCATCCCGAACCGGTGGCAGATTCTCGACTTGTCATAAGAGCCACAAGTTGGCTTACATGAATAAAGAATTTTGAATTTGAATTTGAAAGTCAAGAGACCTGTCAGTCATCAATGGACGTCTATATAGTGGTTGACAAAACGAAGAATGATATTGGGGCAGCGAAATATTCATTCGCTGTATTGGGGTTGCGTGTCCTAATTAGAATGTGCATAGATATTATCAGCACATAGCTTTCAAAATACTTGTGACGTACCTCATGCTTGTTATTATCGATTGATAAACACAATTATTATTAGATAAGATAACACGTTACATACTTAGGTGGGGCTCGTATTAAAAACAATGGACTTGCTATGTAGGAAGGTCCTACAGAATGATAACGGCAAAGACTTTAAAATTCCGAGTTGTATAGCTGTTGCACTTGAATAGAACAAGTTGCATATTTTATATACCTTTTCCTGCCAGAGTAAGAGATGCTACAAATATTGGTTTTTTTTTAATTCGATGACAAGATAGTCCATGACTGCGATCTCACCTGATGATAAGTGGCGATGCAGTCTAAGATGGTAGCAGGCTAACTTGAAAGTGGTATGGCGGTGTAGATTCAACCCATACCCCTAATCGGTTTCTACAGGCCATCGTGCCGGAACGCTGAATCGCTTGGCGGCATGGCGGTTGTTTCTATACATATAATAGGAATATTATGAAATATAGAAAAGAATAACTTATATAAACTTTTATGAGATAATATAAACGTAAAAATTCGCGATTGAAGTCACGGGCGTCATCTAGTTACTAAATTGTTCTAAGTTATCGAAATTAAATGTCTTCTTTAATTTGTATTTTACGCTATAAGAACATTTTGCTGATCTATTTAAAGAAGAAAGAAAGAGAGAAAGAAGTTTATTTAAAAAAATTGTGCCACGCTTCACCAAGTAGGAAGTAATTAGTATTAGGTCATTTTGTGTGTTTTCCTCGTATTTGCTTAATAAAAAATGTTACAGGTTCTTAGACTATAATGTTTATCAGTTGCTAGTCCTAGATCTAAATCAATACGTCTCTACTAAAACATGCTCGTTGTTTCGCCCCAACAGGATTGTAGTGTTGTACTTTCATCGTAAATAGACACCGATATCTATCATTATCGGGTTTCGTGATAACTTACCAACACTAAGGGCCACTTGCATTTTACTAAAGAACTTCGGAAAAGACGTCAGTACCAACCTTTACGATTACCCCTCTCGAAAACTGGTGGTTTTGTAAGTGTCGATAACAGTCAGATTAAAATGGATTTATTTTTAAAATTTTCTTTAAATTACATATTTAATTGCATGATACCTTACGAGAGTAATCGCTGAAAACTGAAACTAACTCGGAAATTACTGAAGTTTAATCTACCTAGTATTATGTTTTTAGTTAGAAAAGTGATAGTAATAATTATTATTTATTATCGCCTTCTGATGGCACATGAGAGAGATGTTGAAGTCGGGGGAGCATCGCGTATCGATTTCATCGTTTCTTTTTAAGCCCGCCCGACTTCAACAAACGTGTTGTATACTTTGTAGTAGCGTAAGAAGTCGGTTTTTTGAAAAGAATTTATATTTATATTAAATTAAATGAGAAAGAATTATTTTAAAAATGATTCATTATCCACACCATTTATATGGCGATTTTTTAGAATAAAATAGCCATATAACCAATTGACGAACTGTCCTTTTAAGTGGGTACATAACTTTGGCGCCTCTTTTCATGCTCTTTATAAAAGTTTCTGTATAAAGCTTTTTATACAAAGTTTTTTGAGACATAAAATTCTGTATGCGGGCGTATTGTGCGTGCGTTAAACATGTTCCAAGTTATTATTGTTAACGTCTTGCCTTGACGACGCTATAAAGGGGATCTTTTTAATTTTTATAGGCTGCCATAATTTCAGAAGGGTAACGGAGTTATATTTAGTCTATATAGTTTTATTGAGTAACAGACATCATTTTAATATTTTAATGTTTGACGTCACTTATTAGTATTTGAACCCAAACTATACGTTTTTCCTTATAAATGGAACAAAAATGTCATTGAACGTATTTTGTAAGAGATAAATTGTGTTACAAGTAGGTAAATAAAATGATTAGACTTAAAACTCAATCCTTTTGCATAGAGAGTTAATGTGAGCAGCATGACAAATAAAAGCTTTTAAATCTTTAAAAGTCTGTCTTCTAGTACGAATACTTACGGAGTCTTAGTGCTTCCAAATAAACTTTGACAAAAGTGCTTTCCAATCGTCAAGTGAATCTACTACGGCATTCCGAACCAGTGCCAGTGGTAGGTTCACTTGACGATTCGAAAGCGTTTTGTAAAAGTTTATTTGAATAAAAAAATATTCAATTATTAATAGTTAATATGTATCTACTTAACAAATGTTTGTTTTTGACATTTGCTGTGTGAACAGAAAGCTAACTTTAATAAGTCTAAAAAGCATTTTTTTACTCTTTAGGCCTTGGGATTGTCTAAAAATGATGGATCAGTGTAAATTGTCACACTGCAATCGTTTTAATTCCTTCCTTCCAAATTTCAATTCCTTCTTACTGGTTGGTACTCAGTACTCATTTGCTATTGGTTAAAATGCATTGATGCAGAAAAGTCCCCATAAATGCAGCCATTCAGTGTTGATTGTGACCGTCAGACTGATACAATAATTTTAGACAATCGCACAGCTGTTTTGTATTTAACGATGAAATATATCTACTTATTGAATTTAAATATTGTTATTATAATTATATTATGTTCTGTCCAAGATCCTTGGTCTCTTGGGCCGCGTGCCAATCTTCGCGTTTGTTATACCACGGATACTAGTATCTTTCATCGTACAAATGATCATTATAATGCGATACCCAAAGGCATAAGATAAATTCTATTGAAAGTGGCTCAATATATTTCATTCCAACTAACGTCAACTGAAAACTTATTTTTTATGCTGTCTCACACAATGTGTGTTTTCAATTTTCATATGATAAAAATGTTAAAACGCTTCTGTTGTACGGAGTGGTTGTCGTTATGAATTATCTTATTTTGAACACCTCAACAACTACTCGGTTTCTACACGTCATCGCTTCATCGCTTGGAGGCGCGTCTTTGACGGTAGGGTGGTATATGGACGGTTTGACGGTAGGGTAGGACGGTGGTAAGTGGTGGTAGCCACAGCCAAAGTCTCCCACCAGAACAAACAGAGACAATTTAGAAATTATAAA
This sequence comes from Hipparchia sbordonii, assembly GCA_038048805.1. NCBI lineage: Eukaryota > Metazoa > Arthropoda > Insecta > Lepidoptera > Nymphalidae > Hipparchia > Hipparchia sbordonii. Next base: position 3,614,636 of record CM076111.1, on the reverse strand, counting down.
TTGCCCCGCCGGGAATCGAACCCAAGACCTCCAAGTTATAAGACCACAGCGCTCACCACTGCGCCAGGGAGGTCGTCAGAATGTACGAATAGATGTAGCGATTGTAAAATATTTAGCGATAAATGCAAGTGTTTGTAGACGATTTCGTGGAAGCGTGATAAGGTTGGTTGTTGGCAGACGTTTCGGACGGCCGGCTATCTGCCGCGATAACGAGCGTGTCCTGCCCTGCTTGCGCCTTATCCGTATTTTGCCTAGCTAGTTGTTATCTAGCACTATTGAATTGTACCCATAACATTGAAAAGTTTATTTTTATGCTCGTAATTCGGTTATGGATAAATTAAATATAATCTAACCTAACCGTGTAAACCAACGGTTATAAGGTTCGGAGAAAACCGAGAGTTCGTCAACGTGTTGATTCCCATCCGTTGCACTATTAACATATGAGCCTAATAAGAGCCAGTTAGTTCGAAATGCTTTATTTTTTTGTACTAGTTGATGCCCGCAACTTCGTTCGCGTAGATTTTTGTAATTCCCGCGGGAACTCTTATTTTCCGGGATAAGAAGTATAACTATAATCTATCTCTATGCCAAACTTCAGCCAAATCGGTTCAGTCGTTGCGGCGTATTGAGTAACAAACATCCATCCATCCATCCATACTTACAAACATTCGCGTTTATAATATTAAGTAGGATTTATAATATTAGTTGGATAGATTCTGTGAGTACAATTACCTACCTACCTACTTAGTACGAGGAGAAAATTGAAACGCTTGGGCACAAAAGGAATGCGCGGGCGCAGAGGCGCAGATGAAAGCTCGCCTTATCAGGCCAGCTGAAAGGCCGCGGCGACCCTGGCACGGACGGCACCATGCGAGATAATACCACACGCCACGCCCGCTCCGTTTACGTCACCATACGAAATTAGGTTGCAATCAAGGATGGGGCCGGTTTTTCCCTCAGTGTAATAAGCTGTTAAAACTAAAGTACGTACTAGAACGTCATTGTTTCTGAACAAATATTTAGACCGCGCCATTAGAATTGATTAAACAAAGTATTAAAGCAAAAATAAATGACGTTCCTTTAAAAAGACCAAGAAGGCAGATAGATTCTACCTATGACAGTTTCAACTTGACGTCTCGCATCCCGCCGTGTCCAGGGTCCATACAACTGGACCGAAATATCGACAATTCCAACTGAAACCATTATCGTGGACTTACTCGTATAATTTATCACAATTAAGTACTTATTAAAGCAATCTGTTCCCATGTAGAGGTACATGCAGATACAAAAATAACATTAAATGATAGTTTTCTATTCTTCCTGGCAAAGCACAGACCGCCAAATAATAAGAATTAAACTTCGTTTGTATGAGGCGCTCAAGGTACTCTCCTCTTAATGGTGATTGCGAATTCGTCGCGCAATTCACGCGGTAGGTATATCATACCCTATGTCATTGACCCCTGTAGTGTTTTCTTGTTAAAAACATTGCCAGCTATAAAGTGTTTGTGAGCCCGCAAAGGAAGGTTGTGGCGTTCTTCAAAAGAAATTAGCATAAGTGCCGCCAAACACAGCGCCTTGACTCGAGACAATAGCTTTGTCTGTCTGTGCGTCTGTTCGTCGCCTCGTAACCGTCGCAGAGTTATACTATCCTTAGTATAACATTACTGCGTTGTTTCAAATAAACAGCTTGTCAAAGGCTTATACGGGTAGGAGTACCATGAATTGGTCTAGGAATCTAGGACGACTATTTAATTACAGATTACGACCATAATGACATTACATGACATAATTTTAATTGTTGTTAAATCTTTTTAAAAAAAATTAACTAAGAAATTGTTTAATATCGTAATGAAAACGCACTGCAACTCAGGAAAAAACTTTAGCTTGGAAAAAAACAGTTTCTGTAGGATTTTTTTTAGAACTTAACTCCAGACCAACGAATTCGCGGGCAGCAGCCAATAGCTAATAGGGATATAATATATCAAACTACATACATATTTGTTTTTTTTAATCTTTATTAACTGCCGGGGTTTTATCACTTGGTGATTATGTCACTCCCATAAAAAAATCAAGCTTATTAAACATCAATCAGATTAAATATTTATAATTATAATTTATACAAAAAAAACTATTCTTTACACGTGGCTATGCTCTCGACATCAATAGATATCAATATACAAAATAATCAATTTTGATTTTTCCATTTTACAGCTGTGCTTTTGGGGTTCCCCTATTATTTTTTTGTTTTTAAAACATCCCTGTATTAAGCTAAACAAAAAAGTAATTCAAATCGGTTAAAACATTGTTGAGTTTTAGCCAGACTAACGAACAGCAATTGATTTTTATGTAATGAAGATAATCTCTCCTGCACCTATTCTCTAGTGCATCTGTAGGGTACATCTCAGGATTTCCTGCTTAGCCAATTCAATTTTAAGTCATAGTATAGTTTAGGATCAGCGATGTCTGTCAGTCTGTTTTATAATGAAGATGCAGCTCTAGCTAAAGCAGCGAACCATAATTTTTCATTCAATTAAAACATAAAAAAAAGACGTGTGGCACTCGGGGACTGCCGCGGTAAAGCTATTGCATAGCATTTTTTATCAACGCCATCTAGCGGTGAGAGGAGTCCGTGTCCGTGGTGTGTCAGGTTATTTTCGTTACGGAATGTCTGGATTCGGTCTCTACGCTCAAGGCCCGCGATAGAAGCTATGCAATAGCTTAATTTAAAAAAAAAAAACAAAATGATTTGTTAACGTTAGCAATTATTATTATCTAGACAAAAACAGGACAATCCCATTGAATCAAAACATGTGGTAGACAAACTAATAAAACATTATTGTGATTCTAAAAACGCACGCTACATTGTTGAAACTGCCCGAGTGGCGTAAACTTTGTTCACGGCATTTATATACGCGTACTTTGCAAGTTGTTAAATCTCCTAATGCATACCTATCATCAAAACTACCGCTGGTGGTACCACTGGTTCCCACCAAAAGAACATTTGATGCAGTTATCATGGCTTAGCTAGAAAAACATCTTTTTAACCTACTTCCAAAAAAGGAGGAGGTTCTCAATTCGTTGGATTTTTTTATGTATATTTCCCGATTCTCCCACCAGTGGGTTGAGCGGAATTCGTATTTCCCCGTAGACTGCATTAGGGTAAGTGAGGAGCGTCGGAACAAAAACCGATAAAGCACATTTTGACTTTTTTTTTAGTTTTTTTTTTAGCTCAACAGATACCGAACTCACTACTGTGACATTTAGGTTTCAAAACAGTGCTGCCAAGACCAATATATTATAACTATTGTTCATCTTTAAATTAAAAAGCCATAGACTTCGACACATTTTTTCAATTTCCCAAAAAAAAAAACGGTTTTTGTTCCGACGCTCCTTAAATGTAAAAATATGTCGATGCATCGTATTCCGTGTTAGTGGCCTGTAACTTCCAATAATATTAAGTACATAATTATTTAATAATTGTATGACGATTATTAAAAAGTCATTTGTCTAAATATATGTATTACATAACGGTGTCAGATTATAATCCCAGCAGGATTCGCTCCCACTCGGCGCGTACGGCGTATGTGGGCGACGCAATTAAAAAATTAAATAAAACAAGCAAACACGTGCGTGGGCGCAAGTCGTTGTACCGAAACGAAGGGCCACGAGTCCCGACCTTGTCGCTTTTACGAGTACAAGTCGCATGCGCGATTTATACTGCAAAGGCGAGTGGTGGATACCATAGTCACGCACTTCCAGCGTCTGTGTTTCCGACCACGTACAATTTGAGCACCTTCAAGGCAAGCTCGCTTCAATCCAACCTTGACCTCATCAAAAGCTTTCCATCATTGATTGTCGTCAAGCGCAACCCTATCCTTGCTAATATTATAATGCGAAAGTGTGTTTGTTTGTTGGTTTGTTGGTTTTTTTATTGTGAAACTAGCTAATGCTCGCGGCTTCCCTCGCGTGGATTTTACTTTTAAAATCCTGCGGGAAAAGTACCCTATGTCACTCTCCCGGTCCTCGGCTATGCCCGTCCAAAAAATTGCGTTGATCCGTTGCTTTGTTACGGCCTGATTGAAGGACAAACCAACAAATAAACAGACTTTCGCATTTATAATATTAGTATGGATAGCCTGCTTAAAATATCGTGATTCTGAACATTTCGCTCATTTGCGACAAGGATGACATAACTCAAAATTCAACAATTTTAGTGTCGAAAATTTATACTTTTTGCTATAAAAACAATATTACGCTAAGCACAAATGAGAGCGAGAGAGAGTGTGGCTCTGTCGCTTTGTTGGTCACTGTGTTGTTTCGAGACCGCAGCATCCACAAAACATTACTCTCTAACGAGAGAATTCTCTCATCGTCGATTTTGAATTATGTCACTCTTGTCGCAAATGAGCGATTTATATCTATCGCTCCTCGCGCAGTACAGTCGCCTTTGCGAGGATGTCGTGGCCGCTCCGTAACCCCGAGTGCGATCTGCTATTGAGCGGTTCAATACCACTGATATCTTGATTTACGAATGCAGTGTCCCTGCACATGTAAAATGAACACCGTACAGTACGTAGGTGTCATTAGTTAATTGATATTTGCTAAATAATATAAACATAAAAATTCTTTTTAATTGACTTCCAAAATAAGGAGGAGATTCTCAATTCGTCGGAATATTTTTATTTTATTTTTATGTATGTTCCTTGATTTGGAAAATTCTTTATTTTTTGAAAGGGTGAGCAATTGATATAATTTGTAGTGGCGTTTGAAGTCGGTTTTGTAAAAAGAATTTTTAAGTTTATTAAAAAACCGATTTCAAACGCCACTATGAAGTATACATATAAACTATAAAGTGTGCCTATAAAATTTGAAGAGTTCCCTGGATTTCTAAAGGATTCATTGGACCACTTGGGAAGTATACGTCTTTGAGTAATCGGAAAACTTCATAAATTCTCCGACGCGACGCATTGAGAACCTTCTCCTTTTTGAAGTCGGTTGGTTAAACTAATTTAGAATTTCATATTCGCTTTAAAATAGGAACCTGTTTGTACAATCAAAAGGAAGCGCTATAGAATTTTGTATTCCATTTAATCGATGTTTTATATCGCAATATAGGTGCCAGCCGACCGTTATTTATCCTCAATTTTATGTTAGCTTTATTAGCAGACAGAAAACATTTTAGAGCTTTTCATTTTCTGTTTTTCTGATAGCAGATTATGATAACAGCCAATGCAATATGGGACAAGAGTTTATAAACTTTGAAGGGTTCTTTACAAACAAAGAAAATCAAAGTGCACCTGCACGTGTTAAGGTCCATTTTAAGCTATGTTGTGATTTTAAAATTGCGACACATTTGTCCATTCAATTAATTATTAATTCAAGATAATGCACATATTACGCCTAGCCGTATAACCTCGCGCTGTGTAGAAGTACGAACACTATGAGGGCTACAATATAATTTGCATAGCAATTTAACGCGTTAGGATTATATTCTTTGTTCGACCGCGCGCGCAGCTGTTGCTTTGACTTCTTATCGTCGAACAATAAATACCAATTTAAAATACTTCCCAGAAACAGATAACCTGTGCTCTATATAATGTGCATAAATCATAATGGGACTGATGTTTATTTAATAGAATTTGTAGAAAATTATTAAACCGTAAAGTAGTTTCGAGATTTTAAATATTTAGTCATATAGTGCAGCGGTCACACTGAAAACTGAAAGGTCGAGGGTTCGAACTCCACAAGTATAAGCTTCCCGCTTACTTGGAGGGGAAAGTGGAATATTAGTGTTTAATAGCTTTTTTTTAAAATATACTTTTTTATGTTTCCTGAACAAATAATACCTATCAATTAGGTTCGGGTTAGCTGTGACTTCATCAGCGTAGTTTTAATTCCGTGGAATCCCGCGGGAATCCTCTGTTTTTCCGGGATAAAAGGTACCGTGTCTCACTCTCCATCCTCAACTCATCCATGCAAAATATCACGTGTATCTGTTGCTCCGTGATTGGAGGACAAACTAACAAACACACGGTCGCAATATTGTAGGATTTATATATTTCAAAGTATAGTTTAATCATGTAGTTCACAATTACTGAAAATAAGCAAATCGACCTCATAATAGTTCCTTAATTTATCGAGAAAACCGCAGAACAAACAACTTGACTTCAATATTGACCGCCGAGTCGATACTCGATAACCATTTAAAGTCAATTCATAATTTGTAACGATTTAGAATTTCAAAAGGCCTAAAAACATGTTTTGTTATTTGGTTACGCGAGCAAAAAGCGTAGGATAAGTTTTTTGTTGGCCATCTTGCGGTTAGGTGCGCGGCGCCGCGCCGGAATGCTCGCCATTTCCGGACCATATCCGGTCGCGAATGACGCCTGCTCTCGATTTTGATAAGAAAATCTTAATATTATCGTGACATACGGTTAGGAATACATGTCTGATGATTTTTAAGTTTATCGGTTTCATGATAATACCTACAAAATATATAAAAAAATCAATTGCTCTTCGTTTACTATTTATCACCCTTGTTAAGAGTTGTACCGCCTATGTTATGAGTTCTGAACTTGTCTTCAACTTAATCGATTATGGATAATAATTGTAACTAAGGCTTTATATCGTTAAAAAAAAAAAATGAAAACATTAAAAAAAAATCAAAATTTATTCATTTTCTTTAGAAATAAATCCTCCCGATTTCAAAACAATTTGTCCACTACTGAAGGCTATGCGTTATCTCAGCCAGTCGGTAGGTACAAAATCACAGTTTCAAAATAGATTACAAATTAATGACTAGGTAATATAAGTTAATAGTAATACGTATTAATAGTAAATTAAATAGTAATTAGCAACAAATCATAGTCTTGATTCAAAAAACCCTATATTTTTCTAAGCATATAAATTAACCAATTATGATTAAAAATATTAAAAATCGACGAATTAAAATAATACCTATGAACAAAATTATTTTTACAAAACCAACCTCAAACGCCACTACAAAGCATATCAATTGTGCCTATAAAATTTGAAGTGTTCCCTCGATTTCTCCATTTTCCTCAGGTTCCCATCATCAATTTATTTAAACATATCCTGATCTGATGACAATGGTACCACCTAGTAAGTATAATACCCTTTCAAATAAAAAAAGAATTTTCCAAATCCGTCCAGGCGTCTTCGACTAATCGGGGAGCATACATAAAAAATAAAATAAAAAAAAGATTCCAACGAATTGAGTGAGAACCTCCTCCTTGTTTGGAAGTCGGTTAAAAATAGTAACTTATGTTTTTCTTAACTTTCATCAATAGCTGTGCCAAGTTATTCTGAGTTCTATTATTTCTTCTAAGTTATTTTTTGCATACCTTGCACGTTAAAGCGAAGTCGCCATCATCGGTGCGATAATAAGCATAATTTTTCTTAGGGAAATATTCGCATGCGAGTTGTCAGTTTCCGGCATTATCCGGTTTTACCTGTTGGCTGTCGTCTTCCTCATTCCCCAACCTTCAATTTGCCTAATGTAGTACCACTATGTAGTTATTTCTTGATGCAAATCGACTAGCACAAAGTATACTATAGCATATTAGGGTTCCGTACCCGAAGGGTAAGTAACGGGACCCTATTACTAAGTCTCCGCTGTCCGTCCGTCCGTCTGTCTGTCAGCAGGCTGTATCTCATGATCCGTAATAGGTAGACCATTGAAATTCTCACAGGATGTGTGTTTCTGTTGCCGCTATAACAGCAAAAAAATAAAAAATAAAGAGGGGTCCCCATACAAGAACGTGATTTTTCCGCCTTTTTTTGCACGACCTTAACAATAGCTGTTACGATGGTACGGAACATCATCGAAAACATAGTGTCGTATCTATTCTCTTTCCATGTTCGTTTTCTAAGATCGCTAACGCTAAAACAGGGGCTCCCTAAATTTTTATCGCACGTCCTATCGTGATAAGGAATCGTGATAAACAAACTTTGGAAAACCCTGCTCTACAGCGGCGTTAGCGATCATGGAAAGAGAATAGATACGACCCGTTTGTAATATGGCTAGGGCGGCAGGTCAAAAAAATATATAAGGCCTATTTTTTCGTAAGTGAAATTTTCTCGTCGCACGCTGATTCATAGTTCGCATGAATCATTCAACGTAATCGAGTTTTTGAATCGAGCCGCCACACAATAATATGAAATACGCAAAGCGTAGTGTGACCGCGGACGACAGAGCGAGCTGCGAGCGTGAGTCACCCGGGTTTTCCGAGAACGGGCCGAACCGAACGGTTTTCATGAAAACCTACTGAAGGTCGATTCGACAACGCTCACCGATACTTTTAGCAGATTACTTTTTTCGATGAATCGTTTTTTTTTTAATTTAGGTTTTGCGAAACGTATTTACGAGTATTTTCTTGTATACAATGGATATTTCCTGGATATTATATTATAGACGTAATTATTATTAACAACTAGTTGATGTCCGTAATTTTGTCTGCAAGGATTTAGGTTTTCGAAATCGGGATAAAAGGTATTCTGTTTTAGACTCCAGGGTGCAAGCTTTTAAAGTGCTCATCAAGATCTGTTCAGCGATTGAGCCATGAAAATGTAACAAGCAGATAAACACACAGATTTACATCCACAATTATAAACTAGCTTTTGCCTGCGGCTTCGCTCACATTAAGTTCGATTTTTTAAACCGATGCCTACGTCATAATAGCTATCTGCATGCCTTTCAGCCCTTTTTCAGTCCGATCCGTCCAGCGGTTAGAGCTGTGCATCATCGGGCATCAACTAGTAATTAATATTGTAAGAACGTTATTTTTTCAAGTAGAAGTAAAGAGTGAACAGTTAGCAGGTGAAATTACGTAAATAGAAATAAATAATAAATAATTCATTTATGGTAATACTGTATGATTTAATTTTGTAGTTGTCTTAAGGGAGAAATCTTGGCAATGCGTTTTCTTGCAACAAAGTGAAGTGAAACACTTTTGGCTCCATGCCAGACATTGTTTTCTTTGATTTGATTTTATTTATTATCCTTGGGTATACCAAGTTTTCACTTTTCCGGAGTTATTTTGACTCTGACAATCCTAGAGATAAACACGACGAGCAACAATGTAGGTACCAACTAAAGTAACGAAAACAAAGAAAGTTTTGGAAACACTACATATACGGCCAGTGTACCAAAGTTAAACTAAAAGAGACAAAGAAAGCTGCACTTTCTTTCTTTGTATCCATAAGCCATGTAACTACTACGTTTCATATTGTTTCATCTTGAAAACAGCCATACTGTGTACCTACCAAAGTTGAACTAAAGGTAATAACAAAGAAAGTGAAGTTTATCCGCGACCCACGTACTACGTCGCTTATTTCAAGTTCTCTTTCTGTGATGAAAAAAGGGATCAATGGTGGCAGTGCATTTTCTTAGTTTCTACCATCTCGAATTTTTCTTTAGCTCTGCCAGACATAGCCACAGTGTATTAAAGTTGAATTAAAGGTAACAAAGAATACGTTTCTTATTCAATGTTCACTTAATATGGCGGAAAGAGGAATCAATGTTGGCTGTGCATTTTCTTAGTTTCTATCATCTCGAATTTTTCTTTAGCTTTAGCAGCCACAGCCACAGTCAAAACTAAACGTACCTAACAAAGAAATTGCAGTATATCCACGACCAACATACGTTTCTTATTCCATGTTCACTTTCTATGGCCGAAAAAGGGATCGATATTAGACGGAATCAATGTCGGCTGTGCATTTTCCTAGTTTCTGCCATCTCGTATTTCTCTTTAGCTCTGACAGCCATAGCCACAGTACAAAAAAACTGCAGTATATCCACGAACAACATACGTTTCTTATTCCATGTTCACTTTCTATGGCGGAAAAAGGGATCAATGTTGGCGGTGCATTTTCTTGCAGCGAAGGTGAAGGGAAGGGCTGTTGGCACCGCGCCAGGCGTCGATTTGTTTTATTATTCGTTCGCTGGCGGTCAATGTCGCGACAGTAAAGGCATGTTTACACCAAGCTGACTCATTATTTTTGAGCCTTTTTATTTTACTCAAGACAAGATAGATACTGCGATCTCGCCTGGTTAGTGACGATACAGTCTAAGATGTTATCGGGATAATTTGGAAGTGGGTATGACAGTTTTAATTAAACCTATACCACTAATCGCCACGTCTTTGACTTTAACTAGACTCGATCCAAGTCTCCAACCGTACCAGTTCAGAAATTATTAATTTCTAAATTTTTTCCCGAACGCCCAAGCAGAGATTCGAATGCGTAATCTACCAATATAAGACCACAGCGCTAACCAGTGCGGCAGGATGGTCGTAATGAAGATTTATATTGTCTTGAGGTGAAGAGTTTATTTAAACAAACTCGTATTACTCCAGCATCGTGTGATACAGCCCTTATCGCGGATGGCGCCATACTTGCATGTGTTGTTTGTTTAATACCCACCCTGTACATTTTAATGTTAGATTAGTACTCAACTGTATATGGTATCGACCACTGTAGCATACTGATCTTGTAACGATTTATTTTTGCGCTTATCGATTAATCAGTGAAACCCGCGGTTCATATTAACCCATGTTAACCTATCTCTTTATTCTCCAACAATGGACATACATACGCTTATTTTAGTATTACAAGGGTAAAGGAGAGTAGTTAACCCGTCTTAAACGATCCGTAGCCTAAGCACGAACATTTTAACTTTCGAATAGTAAAGTTTAAGTTTTTGATTGAAATATTGGTCTAAGTTTATATCTACGAGGCACTTATATGATACTGGGCGTTTTATGGTACGCGTTACATGCGTATTATCATTGCGCAGAATGTAGAGATAATTCAACAAAAACACTTGAGTTTTAACGTTGAAGCAGTAAACAAAGTTCATTATAGCAAGCAACAAAATACATATCTTTGTTTATTTAGAAACAGTTCAAGGAATTTTCTAAGTCGACAACTCGAGCAGCTATTAGCCAGAGCAATTAGCGCTCTGTTAATGAGCTTCCAGACAACCGGCCAGATTGAAAATCCTATTCCGTGGAACATGTATCCAAAAAGAAACGACCTTCTCATCTTGACGTGATAATAGTCTTGTGAGTGTTTATGGGTGTTTACGTGAAAATGAAACGGCCTTAAATTCAAAGGCATTGAGGTCAATATCGCGTGGAATTGGAATGTTAAAGGTATGGGAAACGTTTTACGCCGCTTCTTATGAGGTAATGTATTGTAGGGTTGCAATTCGTCAAGATTTTCCGGGATTTGTCTTATTACACTTTCAGAGATTCTAAGCGTTACTTGAATTCACTGGATTTAAAACCGAAATAAAAGTTATTGACGAACGATTGTTATTCACACACTATTATAATCTCACAATTTTCTTTAATTTATAGTTTCTTGAAGTTTTCTAATAAATCTTTAAGCCACTAAGTATATGTATTCCCATTTAATAGGAATACGATTTTCATTTTTTTCATTTAAAAGTAACAGAAAAACTTGCGTTCTCTGCGCCAGTAAGTTAATACAATACTTTACGTCAAACCATAGTAGGTATAACATAGTATATATGTAGGTAAGACATAATTTTCATCAAAATTAAATCCCTTAGTAACCCTAGAATAGAGAACTTAAACTCCGTTGTAGCAGATTGTTTTCTTCTCCAAACCAGTTATTTCACACCAGACCGTACCATATTTGTTTTGGAGTGAAAATTTACATTTTTAATGGCATTAACCATTCCCATTAGCATAACGCTCGGGCATTGTTTTCCGTTTTCACGGAAGACATGTTTATGGTAGTTTTTGAAGGCGAAATCCTTGAGGCTTGTTTAAAGTAGATTAGAATAACAGCGTTGCGTTGCATGAGAGTTCAGTTAATCTTTTCTTATAAGTAACATACAAGTATCTTTATGTGCTGAACATGATCATCTTTTACATTTAAGGATTTGTTAAGGAAGATGCTTAAAGAAAGGTAAAACTTTTTGAAATATTCTGAGCGTCTTAAGGTTAGGAACCTTTTCATTATAAGAGATCATTTGACAAGTTTTTGGTCTTGCCATGGTTATTGGTACTATATACTGACCATTATTATACTACTAAGTATTAGTCAGTACAATATAAAGTGATAATATCAGGAAATTTAGAAATGATACCTACCTACTACTGAAAAAAAGAAAACTTTAGATAATGTGATTTTTGCTTTTGTATCTGCATATAGAATAATATTGTTTAAGAGAGTATGTTGGATAATTTTAGAAATAGATATTAATTTAAAGTCAAAAACTCCACGTGGCCCAATATTTGTTCAAACAATTCTCCCAAGTAATTGTTTAACAAATTATCACCTAATTCTTTGCGCAAATGTGGGCAGGGCACCTGTCACCATTCAACCACGTGCCTCGTATAATATGTAACGACTGGTCGAACGCATCACGACAACGCGACTGCTCAAGTCAAGTGTGCATATAATCAAGTGCGTAGACCCCTTTGTCCGGTTGTAGTAGAATCCATATGATTAATTGTTTTTAGTAAATGTATAATACAATAAGTATTGTATAATGATCCTGCCCCGTCTCTCGTTTATCTTTTAAGCTATTGCATAGCTTCTATCGCGGGCCAGCGTGGAGACCGAATCCAGAAATTCCGTAACGAAAATAACCTGACACGGGACTCCTCTACGGTGAGCCGCTAGATGGCGTTGATAAAGAATGCTATGCAATAGCTTTACCGCGGCAGTCCCCGAGTGCCACATGTCTTTTTTTTATTTTTTTAAAGAATATTTACCTTTAATATGAATAATATTCCCCAATAGTGCAACGCCTGTGAGGTTGGTACCGTCGAACTAACGTTGGTAACGTCGTCAGAAGAAACTGCTTTATTAAATTTTATATTATTGCACAGTTTAAAGAGTGAATAGGCATCTAGGCAAGCGCGCTCCAAGCTAGACCTCATCAATGCTCTACATCATTGATTGTCGTCAAGCGCAAGCCTATCTCATAATAAAAAATAAAAAAAAGTTTCAATGAGTGAAACTTAATAAAAGTGAAACTTAATAAAGTGATAAAAGATATTTCTTAAAACGAGGGAGAAATCTTCTTCAAGATACCCGAAATCAAGGGCAGGATTCGGGTTATGTAGGATTTTTACCTATTTAAACCCCCTCGGTGGCCACCCTCAGTGCGTATTGGAAGGCTCCGAGATCTCTTAAGATCACATACTGGACATATTATATTCATATTAGCTAGGTATTGGGTATTACACTGTGGCCTTAAAGTACTCTCGCTGTCTATTTTTAAACGTGCTAATTTTAGCACCCACTGAACCCCCTTCACCATGGGATCATGCGGGCATGTCTGCGAAAATAAACATTATAAAATCGCAACGCATCTCATGTTGCGGTCAAACGCCTTTCTGATTTAATCTTTGGGCAGATGATAAAGAGATGTTTCCTTCGCTGATATATTTGAATGTGTTTTATTATGAAGCAATCAACGTTTGTATGTTAATTTGATGATGATAATTTTTTTGGAGGGAAACGGTTTTGTTGCTTCGCCAAGCGAAATCATGAAAAAGAGTTGGAATCTTGGCGTAACAATAACCACACATTACCAAAAAGAGACCATACCCGTGACTGTCACTTGCATTGAAATTGATAAATCTTTATTAGGATCAATCCCTATTGTTAAAATGTTTCTAAATGTACTTCCACTCTGGAGTACCTACAGGTTGGATTATTATTTATAGTACGAGTATAGTATTTAATTGGCTTTATGTATTTTTATTTATTATAAAAAACATCATATAGGATTATCTGTGCAGACAAATCTGAGTTATGCCCGCAAACTCAACTCATAATAGTACGTAAACTAAAATGCTAACAAAATGAGGGAATCCAACATCCTAACTTATAAGCCGACAACATTTTCGTGGGTAGACTATATGCATAAATATGCATCGACTAGGTCTAGCCTATTGTTTGACAGTCTTGCATCATTTTATTTGTAGCCTTATACAGAATGATTTATTATTGAGGACAAACCATTATTGTTCATTTTCACAATTATCAACTACAAACCAACTTTTGTTTTTATGATTATTAGATTTTTTTTTTGGAAATTTGTACGAGTAACTTTTCTTTATTCATAAATACTATCTTGACCTAGCCTTCCTGCTAGGTAGATTAGATTGATCTCTGTTCGCAGTATGTCCAATAACATAATGTGGGTAGTGATTTTTTTTTATTGCTAAAGTATGTACCTACATATTTTATACCTTAGTTTTACATGAAAAGCATTTATATTTTAGTGAAAACAAATAGCAAGTATCTGTATAGAATATCAAGACAAATAACAAGTATCTGGATAGGACTTCAGACCAATTACATTCCCAAGTAAATTTTGCTTTTTCGGCCACTCTGTATATAGGAATTAGATAAGTCGCACGGATACGGACGTGGGCGAGCACACGTGCGGATAACGGGTTTTGCATTATCGCCGATATGCCTATTATATTTATAGCTATGTATAGAACCGTATCTACCCATGTTTGTGTACTAGTACATTTAATAGATACTATGTACTTTTTACTTGTATATTATACTCGTTTTTCATTACTCGTTTTAAACGGTGAAAGAAAGCATCGTGAGGAATTTATCTCCTCAATAGCTGAAAACTGAAAGGTCGCAGGTTCGAGCCTCACCCGTTGCACTATTGTCCTACCCAGTCCTAGCACAAGTTTTCCGCTTACTGGAGGGGAGAGGAGAATATAAGTCAAGATCAGCTTGCCTAATATTCTTTAAAAAAAATCCTGGATGCCTGAGGGTTCTCCGTAATATTCGAGAGGAGACTAGTAGTTCGATGACATTAGCGTCAAAGTAAAATGAATCTTAATTGTATAGATTTAAAGTCACAAATTCAGTACAACCGATTATAATTTGGAGCGTATCCGTATACGTAAACGTATTAGAATGCATGCACGAAATTTACTTCTAATTCAATGTCGTTACGGTTCAATTTACTTTGATGTTAATGTCATCGAATACAAATACGATCAATCGAATTGAATTTTATACTAACCCCACTGTAGTGAGCCGGTGCGGTGATAGATTGAGATGAATGAAAGAAAAATACTATTGGTTGTGGCTCTACTAGTATAATAATATAGTAGTAGGTTCTCACTATTATATACCTACTAATGTTTTTGTACCAGTTGTTATGCACTGTGTGCATATTATTGTTAACATTTGCATAGGATCTAATTAACACACATACTTGAAATGCTCACTAAGATTGTTATGCGTTGATAAACCTGTTATAATTTTAAGACTACATTTGGATTAAGATTATAATATGTAGGCACTGTTCTCACTGTTCTCGAACCGGTTTTGGTTCCTGTTTGTTTACTGAATTTTTTCTCATGATATTTCTTCAATACGTATAATTCACTAATACATCTATTGAAAAACCATAAGACTTTCATTAAAGTAGTATATCAATTGTGCTTATAAAATTTGAAGAGTTCCCTCGATTTCTCCAGGATTCCATCATCAGATCCTGACCTGATGACATTGGGGCCACCTGGGAAGTGTACCCTTTCAAACAAAAAAAGGATTTTCCAAATCGGTCCAGGCGTCTTCGAGTAAACGGGGAACATACATAAAAAAAAAAAAAAGATTCCGACGAATTGAGAACCTCCTCCTTTTTTGGAAGCCGGTTAAAAACCAGAAAACCCAGACGTCTTAAGTTCCCGGATGATTTTATTATTGGAACCTCTTATTTTACCAGGCAATTAATAAACCCACGTTCTCAGAACATCCCGATTCCCGAACACATTACTCGGAAGTGACAAACATGTGCTCTGTTTGTAATGTAATTCTCATATAATTTAATTTCACGGTATTACTAGCGGTAAGATCGCCTACCTCACAGCGACGTCACAACTAGATATAGTGGTGATCTCATGACCGCGCGATAACAATATTTGCCTCTTCACGAGCTCGATACTCGACTGCTTGCTCTAGTGCTTTATCTTGAAGTGCTTCAACAAACGCAGGTATAGCGAATTCTTGTTGGTGTTCACGCACATTCCTGACAAATTGTTCTAAACAATTTAGCCACGAGACGGGATAAAAAGTGACTTAACGTATTGTTATAGCTAAATATTGTAACTTGTAAGACTCGATTAAAAAGAGCAACTGTTGAGCTTCCTGCTGGCTATTAGCAGCGAAATCTGCGTTCAGTCATTCAATGGTAGTCTTAACTTGTCCATAGGGCCCATAATAGGGTCCCGTCGGTTAGCCTTCGGGTACGGAGCCCTCAAAATGATGTCCAATTTGCACCTACGCGGATACTACCATCTGAGATTGTAGATAACTTTCAAGATAACCCAAATATTAAGTTAGAGAAATGCAGTAAACAAATAATCTTTCAAGATGAAATGGAATGCGAGATTCTAGGTGCCTGAACACCGATAGGTAAGCACCGTGACCAATTAGTGTTGGTACGTGCTCGAATTTGAGAGTTGAGACGTATTTCATGTGGCCAATTGGTGTAATTGGCCGAGCGCTTCCGGAGCGTTCGCTTTGTCCAGTCGCCAGCTCGCGAGATTGGCCACAATTACCAATTACCATTTCAGTTTTGGCTAATCCTTCTCGTATTGCCATTTGTCAGAGTTTTGAATTCGCTAGCGAACAAAACACAACAGCTGTAGAATAAAAAAGATTTTAATAATGATTAGCGATAGAGGAGATAGAACGCAAGAACGCCAAAAATTCAGCCAAACCGAATTGCGACGTCACACTGATGCAATCATTTTTAGACAATCCCACAGCCAGCATACTACCTTAAACATCATCACTTGAATTAGTATATTCAATAGTCATTCATTGGTATAATTAGGTGAGTTTGCAGCTAAATATAAAACTGATTACTCTAAGAAAACTTTTTTTTTCATCCAATAACTCTTAATGAGCAAGTAAGTATCTATAAAATTTAATCTTCTGATAGTTGACACGAGACCGTATAAGGCTGTATTCACCGAAATTCGCCGCCTACGGCGTAGCTCGTCCTTGAGGCAAGGTCCTGCCGAGCCTCCCACCCACTTGACACCGAGTCGGCGTCATTCACCGCGTTTATGAGCTAACTAATAAATAAATTAGCTTTAGTTTAATAGAGAATTGATTTACTGAGATTGTAGGGAGTTAACTAAAAATCGATTCGTCGGTGATACATTATAAGTAAAAGTAACAAACGCTAGAGAGGAGAAGACTCAGAGATATTTTCATAGATATTTGTTGAGTACCTATAGGAGATTTTGGGAATAAACATTACCGGATTTGGGATAAGTCCCATCCATAGAGTTTTCTCGCTTAAGTTGTATACCTGAGTTATCCTTGATTAGGTTTAGTTAACCGAGATTCTATTCCGAAAGTTTCTGGTAGATTAGGGATGCGCGTTTATTAGTCGTATCAGTCTTCAAAGATGAAAGTTTTATGGTGCCGTCATTACTGAAATAAGTAGTTTTCTTTACTGTGTTTCCTTTATAGGTTATTAAAATAAAATTGATTGTTTGAATATTCTTTACCTGCGGCAAAAGATGCCTTATTTAGATTCCTAAGCGCATAATTTTGTGAGAACTCGACAGGTCTCAAGCGGTGCGGCGGCGTGGCTTTGTTTTCAGGTTGGATCGCCCATTGCCACAGATAACTAGAAGCCGCCGCGTGCGATGCGAAATGATGCGAAATATTTCCGGAGTTAGAGGAGTGTTCTATAAATACGTGATTTCGACGTCGCTCGTGGGCGAGCGCGCGAGCGAGGGCGGGCGGCGGGCGCGACGCCGCAGTAGCGCGCGACCTGCCGCGGCCGGCCGCCGTACGACGCGCGCGCAACGAACGAACGACCCGCACTCCCGCGCACACGATCCCCGGCGAACCGTCGCCGTCGATACCGCACGCCGACACCCGAAACAATAACCGAAAAACAAAACCCCCCCCGACGTTATCGAGTGCACCGATACCAAATTTTATTATTCAATAAATAATTACAATTTTGCGAGGGCGGATTTTATAACGAACAAATCGACTAACAAACTCGAACCAGCACACGAAGGTGTCGCGTCGCAAAAAGCGCAACACAATAGAGTAAGCGTCTAATTATAAACGTGGTTGTGGTGGCGACACTCGACATGCAGAACATTGATCCGCTGGAGTTCGCCAACATGCTGGCCACCGAGCTATGGTGTCAACAGGTAAAATACATCCCCACTGATGTCATAAGTTAACTAGCCCACCCAACCCAAATTCGCACGGGGGGCTTTTCTTTAGCTTGAAAAGCTAGCCCAAGGCACAATTCCAAAGTACATTATTTTCATATCAATCTATGGGTATAAGCAGCTTTCGCCACTAAAGCTAATGACATATTAAGCTGCTCTGCCCCTGAACCAGAGTAACGTAACGAAAAGAATAAATAGATAGTTAGATATGTATAAGATCTGAATGATAATTTTCAAATTAATTGTCTACGCTAAATGTGGTACCTACTTTCGCAGCGAAATTGCCAGTTACAACCAGTCATGCTGGGTTAACCCAGACTACATCCATTCCAAGCTAGATCAAAATTTTTAATATTCATTATCATCATCAGGATTCCATTAACGGCTCATTACTGAGCGCAGGTCTCCTCGGTGAATTCAAATTCCAAATTCAAATTCAAAATTATTTATTTCATGTAGGCCAACTTATAGCTCTTACACGACACATGACACGTCATGACTCTACCACTCTCTGAAGTGTTATAGACCATAGTCGACCATAGACCCAATGCGGACTTCACACACCTTCAAGAACATTATGGAACATTATTAAAAAAAAAAACTTTCAAGTGTGCAGTTTGCAGCACATAACTTCGAAAAGTCAGAGATGCATGCCCGGGACCGAACCTGTGATCCCCAGAATAGGAGCCCACAGTCCTAATCATTAGACTCACTGCTTTTAATATATAGATAAATATATATTTATAAATAATGTGTTCATGGTTTGTCTATTTGTGTATTACTAGGGTTGGGTGGTAAAACTGCGACACAGTGTTACACAAATGCAGTTTTATCGACACTTGTAACGTATTGATGTATCTTTTTGTATTAAATAAATAAATCTTAAATCTTAATATTATGTACCTACATATTGTTTTTTACAAACGTCTAATCAAAAGTGTGCCAAAAACCATGCTGTCTGGCACGAAAGCTGCGCGTCGCTCGCTCTATGATTTTAAAGTAGGATGCAGTGAATCAGACGAGAATTATTTGTCTACCTAGGATATTATTGCCTCAGCGTCAGTGCTTGATCATAACACTCGTACATCTTAATTCGTGAAGGACTCCGACATAGTGAGTAGGTATACAAAGTCGTTTGCGACTGCTCTAGGCGGACTAGGGTTGCCAAAATTTTTTTGACTGATTATATTACTGACTGACTGTTTTTACAGAATAAGCTATAAATAATCGGTCAAATGCGAGTCGGACTCGCATACAACGGGTTCCGTACCAAAAAACCGAAAAAACACGTTTCTAGTAGGGGAGCCCGCTTTAGTTTTTAAATTATTTTTATTATTTGTTGTTATAGTGGCAACAGAAATACACATTCTCTGAAAATTTCAACTCTCTCCCTATAACGGATTATGAGATACAGCCCGTTGATAGACAGACAGATGGACGGACGGACAGCGGAGGCTTAGAAATAGGGTCCCGTTGGTTACCCTTCGGGTACGGAACCCTAAAAATTAAACTTACTTTATGCCAAGAGTAAAAAAAGACAAGAAAAGAGATTTAGATTTTAGTTATGTATTACATATTATAGATATTTGATATCATGTTCCTGAAATCCAACTGAAATATTGTATTTTGGGTTTTTTTATACCTGCACTTACCACTTGCACTTTTGGTTCAGTTTATAAAACAAAGTCTTGCACAGTGAAGTATGGTTTTGTTTATGTTTATTTAACTCGTTTAAAATTACTGCGTGTGAAAGATTTATGATTATAATTTCAACACCAGTTATCAAAAATAACATCGTTAGGATACGTTAGCACGTAACATCGTTCGTAGGCATGATATGATTTGTTTTGACTACTGTTTGTCTTGAATTATTTTAAACTAAGCTAAGAGTCATAAATAAAGAAAATAAAAATAATAAATCGTAAAAGATTAAACTAATCAGTTGTACTCTAGTGGGAATAACTCGAATTTACTTTGAGAAATATTTGAATGGTTCAGAAGAAACGATCTTAAGAAATTAGATATAGGGATAGTTGAGATAGTTGTTATCCTGAAGAAGGGCATTAGATATTATAGATCAAAGAGTGTCATTGAAATTGAAAAAATGAAAACGAGGCAAAATGACTTCTTCTTGTAGTGCCTATCGGAGGTTGGCAACCATTAGGGCTATCTTCATCTTGGACGCTGCTGCACGGAACAAGGGTCGGGTACTTTTCTTATGGTATTTAAGCCACGATG
Source organism: Hipparchia sbordonii (assembly GCA_038048805.1). Classification (NCBI taxonomy): domain Eukaryota; kingdom Metazoa; phylum Arthropoda; class Insecta; order Lepidoptera; family Nymphalidae; genus Hipparchia; species Hipparchia sbordonii. The sequence continues at coordinate 3,594,144 of CM076111.1, read as the reverse complement.
TTCTCCTCCGACCAGGTGGTCTTCGGCCAGCTTTTTTTTCCCTGTATAATGAGTTGCAGGAGGTCGTACTTGTTACTCCTAAGAATGTAGCCAAAGTACCTACTCCAATTTCCGCAAAATGACTGAAAAATTAATTTCGAAAAGATGCCATATTTGTTTACTATGCTAGTTTCACTGCAGTACATGCCTTGCATATAATGCATACTACGATTTCATTTAAATAGGAAATTTTCAATTATTTCTAGTTAGTTGCGTTGTATATTGTTATTATCTTATTGTTATATTATTGTTTCGCGCGCAGTGCGAATGTTTTGCTGATAAAAACCGATTGGAATGTGGAAGCGACATCATTTTTAATGTATAGTAAATAAACATTGCATAACATTATTATATGTTGTGACATTGTATCTTGTACTATAATAATTACTAAGTGTAATTTAGGGTGCACCGACCTTTTCATTTTAATTAAAGTTGTTCACGAAGTAATTGCTGGGTAACTAGTCAAAAATAAGGCTGCATTTTGCTAAAGTTATACGATCAGTGGGGAAACCGTGGCAAGTTACCAACCTACTAATAATGCCTAGATACCTGTATTTAATGCATCATCCATCTCAATTGCTCTATACTTTTCCTTTAGAATATTTTTTGTGCACACCCTCCCTTTCTGTTACGGCCTCTTTCCATTAGGAACCATAAATGTGCCTTTATGATACGGGAAAGATTCGAACCCCATTACATTTTGTACTCTCATCAATCCTAACCAATATTTAAATGTGAAAGCGTGTTTGTTGGTTTGTCCTTTAATCACGCAGCAACGGAGCAATAGATCAACGTGATTTTTTATATGGGCATACTCGGACTTGGAGCAACTTTTTATCCCAGAAAAACCAGAGGGTTCCCGCGGGGTTTTTCAAAAATCAAACCAAGTAGTATCAACAGATGGGTAATGTTTTGTTTGTTTTGTCCACAGTTGGCCAACCTAGAGGGCCTCCAGTCGGGGGTCCCGACCCGCACCACGGCGACCATCACGCCCACGCAGCTGCGCAGCTTCGAGCAGACTTACATCGAGCTGAACAACTGCCACAGTGAGCGCTCCAGCCACGCGGGCTTTGTGCCGCCCGCGGTGGCGCAGGGCAACTCTTACGGTGAGCTTTCTTCTTTATCAATCGATAGACATTCACTGTTGAACTCTTGCGTGGACTTCCAAAGGTCTTGGTCGTGCACCGCCTGCATCCAGCGGCTTCTTGCGACTCGTTTGGTGTCGTCGGCCCACCTAGTGGAGGGTAGACCAACACTGCGCTTCCCGGTGCTGGGGCGCCAGTCCAGTACATTGGAACGCCAACGCTTCCAGTTCTTCGAACTATGTGCCCGCCCATTTCCACTTAAGTTTCGCGACTCGCTGAGCTATGTCGGTGAGCTTTACACAGTTTAAACTCCCTCAGTCATCATTATTATCAACTGCTGTTGTGTGCGCTAGTGTCGGAAGGAAGGTTCACAGGCAAAAGACAACAAGTTCACAGGTATAAAGCATAACCGAAATTCAGAAAAATCTCCGACTGAGAAGTGAATCGGACAATGTGAACTCTTACGAGCTTCATCTGAGTGAGGCTGCCAAATCAGGCCAGCTTGGACCTAGGCAACTGGCTTCCCTCGAATTGATAGAACCAAGGCGACGCTTCGTGGTTGCCCAACCCCTCGGTAACGCTGTATCGGTCACTACGCAGCCTAAAAAAAAATTGTACTGTTATAACATTCCACATGCGCTAAGTGCCGCCAGTCTTCTCGCTATTAGGCATGCAGAAAACAAGCAAACTAGAGTTATTCACCACCTGTCTTTCACCACACAAATACTTTAAAATACACTCAACGCGTGCTTTACTTCGACACCGGAGCAATAACTTAAAGTATTCTCTGATATGTTTCAGGCATCCTGAACCCAGTGGGTTACTGTGAGTCGGGCCCGACGACGCTGCATGTGTCGCCGGGCCCCCTCTCAGCCAGCGGCGACAGCAGCAGCAGCCCGGGCCTGCCCGCGCCCAAGCGGCGCAACATGGGCGGGCGGCGACCGGCCAAAACCCCGCAAGACATCACTCCCGAAGAGGAGGAGAGGAGAAAGATCCGCCGCGAACGAAACAAGATGGCCGCCGCGCGCTGTCGCAAGCGAAGGCTCGACCACACCAACGAACTGCAAGAGGAAACAGACCAGCTCGAGGAGAAGAAACAGATGCTACAGGTATTCAATGTTTATTTATTACTAGCTGATACTTGCGACTAACTCCGCGTGGTAGTATTTGCGTAATCCCGTGGGAACTTTAATTTTCCGGGATATCGCTCACACCAAATTTTCGTCGTCTAAAAAAGGCACGTAAAATATGGGCATTTGGCGACGGCTTAAATTCAGGACACTTAAGAAAAATTCAGGAGGGTGGAAGGAAAACACCCACTTGCATGTCCTAACTCAATTCAAAAACAAACACAATTTTCGGATATGTATTCGTGTTTAGTACACTGTCGTTTACATTCAATTGATATTATTCAAAGAAACCAAATATTTACAGCCCATTTTACTTCTGGAAAGAACTTTTTAAAAGTTTTTGGTACTAAATTCCAACCTAAAAATACCTAACTGAAACATGCTCAGAATGTATTCCTTTCAAGGTGTAGGATATTGGCGTCCCCAAGGTTTGGCGTTGTCTTTCATTCACATAGTATAACATTTAATAGAAAAAAAAATATATACTGTACCACAGATCTGGGAACCCAAGATTATTGTCTCAAAAATACTCCTACGATTACATCAATAAACCTTCAGCAATAAGGGATACGATGCAAACAGTGACTGTATCATAATCATAGTCTAAATCTCCATCATTTGATTACAGGATGAAATACGCAAACTCAATGCCGATAAGGACCAGTTACAAGCGATATTGTCAAACCACATGCCGATGTGCCGACTCAACAAGAGGTCGACCAGCCCGCCCGACGTCAAGCCCTTCCAAGAACCCTACGTGTACCCTGAGTTACCTGAAGAAGGAGTTAGAGTCAAAGTGGAGATCGTGGACCCCGCCGTCGACCCTGTGCTAGGGTTAGATAACGATATCTTTACCTCGCCGACGCCGGACAAAAGGTAAGAACCTCACTATTTTTTTTTCTTTTTTTTTCTATGACAAAATAGACCTTGACTGCGATATCACTTGATGGTAAATGACGATGCAGTGTAAGATGGTAGCGGACTAAATTGGAAGGGGTATGGCGGTGTACATTCAACCCATACCCCTAATCTGTTTCTACACGCCATCGTGCTGGAACGCTACATCGCTTGGCGGCACGTCTAACAGTATCTAGTTACCACAACTAGCCACGGCCAAAGCCTCCCACCAGACCAGACCAGACCAGAAACAATTCAGATATTATAAACTCCCAAATTGATCGAAGAAATTAGCTAACGAATCCTGCATCAAATCAATTGAAACCTTGATCAAATTGCTTGTGCATTATGTGGATGGGTTTGATGGAAAATATCCCGATATTTTTGATTCATTTTTTCATATTCTTAATCCTGTGCGAAATTTCAAATAATAGATTTATTTATTTACTTATTTAGATTACTTGAGCCTCAGGAGTTACTTACTCACTCTGACTATGCAGTTTTTGATGCAAATAATGTCTAGTTATGTGATTAATTGTAATATCATGGTGGCATCAGTTAAATAATTTATTATATGTAAATTGTAGGTCTAATAATGATAATGTAACACTAGGCTATCTGACTCAATGAATGAGTCAAATATCATCATCAAATACATTAATAAACATTATTTTTGACCATATAAACGTTGAAAAGATATATTAGTTGTCGTCGCGATTCCAAAGAGCGTGGCGACCCCGCACCGGAAAGCGAAAGTGTTGGCAGACCCCCCACTAGGTAGCCTGAAAAAATGGATGGCGCAAGATCCCAGACCTGTGGAAGACAATGCAAGATGACCTTTGTCCAAAAGAGGTTTATCGATTGATAAAGAAGAAGAAAGAAACTTTACAAAGTATGATTGTAATCTATCACGTACATTGTACAATTTACAACATTCGTAACAAATGAATAGTTTTAAAAATACATATCAAAAACTCCGAGGCCGGCGGGATTCGAATCCACATCTCTCGGGAATCGCGCCCTGAGTGTGTTAACCGTTAGACTACGGCCAAATTGAACCACACGTCACCCACTAAATTAGTGATATGTATCTACTTTTTCAATCAGTTTTATAGCAAAAAAAAAAAAATTTTAACAAGTGGTTATGGTATTGTTGCAGAATAATGCTGTCGGCGGCCAACCCAGCGGTGGTGACGAGCGCGTCGTCCCTGGACACGCCGCCTGTGCGCCCCAACAGACCCAACTTCCTGCAGGTGCCCGTGCCGCTAACTCCCGCACAGGTAAAACTATCCTCACTGACACTACTCTATTTTTAGGGTTCCAACGGACTTCTGCTGTCCATCCGTCCATACATCCGTTCGTCTGTCTGTCAGCGGGCTGTATCTCATGATCCGTAATAGGTAGAGTTAAAATTTTCAGAGAATTATTTCTGTAGAAGTATTTCTGTTGCCGCTATAACAACAAATAATAAAAATAAAAATAAATTAAAAGTTTAAAGGGGGCCCTTACTAAAAACGTATTTTTTTGGACGTTTTTTGGTACGGAACCCTTCTCATGCGAGTCCGAGTTGCATTTGACTGGTTATTTCGTTACCATCTTCATCAGCAGCCCATCAATAGCTCTTTACTGACCGTAGATCTCGTCAGAGAAGAGTAGTTCATGCCCATGAACTGGCCCATGGCCCATGAACATAGACCACCACGCTGGTCCAATTCAAATTGGCAGACCTCACACACCTGGACCAATTAAATCCAGTTTTCTAAATGACCTGCTATTTACTTGACAGATCCACAACAACAAAGTGTTGGGCAACAACAACAAAATCGCCGGCATCGAGATCACCACGCCCAGTAACGGCATCCCCTTCAACTTCGACAGCATCATGGAGGGCGGCACGGGGCTCACCCCCGTGTATCCGCACCCGCACCCGCATCCGCACCCGCATCCGTGCGCGCAACAACAACGCTCCGCACCCGACCTATCCTCGCCCGATGCGCACAACAGCCTCGTGAGCCTCTGAGACCATCTCACCGCCGCCTGCCCTCTTTTCGAGCCACTCGACCTCTTGGGAGATCTCGAACAAGCTCTGTAGCAGCGCGGTTGTAACTTTAAAGTATTGCGACGCGTTGGTCGCACTACATCATAGTCAACCTCCATGGACGCTTTTCGTATAAGCAATAGTATCACGATGGATCAGTCGCACTAAATAAATTATTAATTTCCATGAACTTTAACAAAGATATCGCGATCGGTTGTCAGAAGGTGTGCAATGAACTTTTAAAATCGAAATAATTCGATTGAACCGTACAATAGTATATTTGTAAGGATGTAGATATGTATTTGTGGTTTTTTATCAAGTGAAATATTTATTTGGATAAATGAATTCTCTCGAAAAAGTAACAGTCGCGATACTTTTGCTTGCGATATTTGGATTTTCGATTTAGTGTTGCCGACTCTGTAAACAGTATTTGATAGTTCATGATATAAAAATTATTAAAATATTTAATCTCTCCAGGCAACACTATCTCCATTCCTAGTCCCCCTAGCGTAGGGGGCTTGAGTTCCCCCACTCGCGTGCCTTGGCCGTCGGGCGCCACGTCAGACGTGACCCGAACCTAGTTCGTAACGTGTAAAGACTACGCTATTTATTCTTCTGTCTCATTTTCTATCGTGCTATCTTTATCTCCCGGGCCCCCGCCGGCTATTTTCCGGGGGCCCAAGTAACATACTTGCTCATAATGTGCTTTGTATTTATATCAATTGTCAAACTCATAGCCAATGGTCTCGCCTACAGTTCTGGGTTCACTTTTACATGAAAATTGATTTAATTAGACTGTTGTGGTCTGTATATTTTGTGAACGCTTCAGGGAACTCTGAAGTAGCCCGCTGGCTATTGGATTGACATCTTATTGAATGATTAAGTAGTCTTTTATCATAATTTCTAGCGTATCGGCCTACAAAAGTCAATTGATATCTAAGCTGTTCTAGTATTCTAACGGAGAATATTTTTTATATAAATAGTTTGTATTTCACAGTGAATAATTGAATTGTGATGTTTAAAAAAAAAACGTGAAAATAAAACAGAGTTTTATTTGAAGCATTTCAGGGATTATTATTTCGAGTTGTGCTTAAATAATCTAGCGAGGCTAGACTAGTTGTATATTATATTAAACGTATGTAAAAGATCTCTTTTACGCATATTAATGCAGTTGGCGTCACGCTATTTTTGATCTTGAACGTAAATCTCAAAACGACCATTTTTGTGACGCTTTTGATTGATTAAATTAGTTAATGTCGGTCATTTAACTGTCGATTAATTAAGAAATTAATTAAAGTAGTAACATTTAATTATGTCAAAGAATAATTAGACTTTTTCAAACTGCGTTCAAGTATTCTACCTGAAGTTTCGTGACGTCATCTGTACGTTACGGCACAATATTTATCAAACTACCCGCGACGCGCTCGTCATAATTATATAATGAATATAAAATAAACCGTGTGCCATTAGCTACGTCTACTCTCATGAAATACAATAATTATTTAGTTAACCATAGACTAACCAGCAATATTACTTAATGATATATACCATGAACCGGGTTAACTTTGCTTGTCTATGTAACTTTATAGGTCAATGTTTGTTTTTCCTGGAATATATATTTACGAAAAATCCTTCTGTATTTTCAATAAATAATTCCATAAAGGTTAACATTGTTAATAGCAAGAAGCCTTCGTGTTTTAAGACAATGTGTTATGGGGAATAATATTATTCATAGTTAAAAAATTCGTTGACTATCAAAGTTACACTGAAAAGCAAAGTCACCTCGATTTAGTGTAATTAATATATTGAATTTAAGTTAGCTCAATGTCGATGTAATGTCATACCGTTCCATTGGATTAGGTAATGGTAGTGTAAAATTATTGTATAAGAAATTCTTGTGATACGTCCAGTGATGCGCGCTCCGTAGGGAGGCGATCATTTTTTATTGTGTATACTCATGCCTTCGTCCGAACTATAGTTAAATAATTTACACAACGGTGCATCGATTTAGGTTCTATTATATATTTTTTTTAATATTTTATCTGTATTTTATAATGAAATAGAAAAAACCAAACCACGATCGCTCATTCACTGTATGTATTCAAATTTTTGTCTATGTAGACAGTGAGCTACTTTGATGTCTAATGCCACCTAACTTTATATAATTTTTTTTTTTTGTATTTTTTTTTTAAATCAAGAATAATAATACTATAATGAAATACCATAATCCATGATTTGATATTGGTGGCAGTAACCGACGCAATGATCAATCTTTTAGAATAAAAAAAACAAATGAGGTTTTTTTTTTAAATTTTATTAAATATTTTATGATGTTTTAAAATAATTTAATTAGAGACAAATACATGATGTCAATAGAACATTTTTAGCACAATTTATAGTATCTTTTTTTAAATATTTAGTCAAAAATAACAAATGGGTTACATGAGCGATTTAACATTTTACATTTTTCTTTCTATAGGTTCTATAATCAAAATGAGTGTAGGTTTTTCCCGTGTATGGATTCGATATAGCATGTTTGCTAGAGGCATGAGTTTTTGAGAGATGTTTGTAGTTTTGTACCGATGGTGATCGCTGGCATAAAACAATATCGGTCTCATGAATTAAAATATGACTACATCTTCGCATAAACCGCCTAATGTTTAGACAAAGTTCAAACGGAACTCAATGCTAAAGTGTATTAGTGCAAAGATGTATGGTCTTATCACAAAAATTTATACAATTTTAGCTAATGCCTCAATTTGACGAAAATATATTGCTACTCTAGTAGTAATGTGACAACTCTCTGTCTATAGGTTATTTTAAAGTTACCCTCAAAGTTCTTAAAAGTTTTAATATTGTTCTTTTCCCTCTCATGTTTTATAAAGTCCACCTTATTTTTTACCGTTTTCAGGTGACCTTTCATATTCTTCTTTGAAAATCTGTCAATTTTATTCACGCGTTTAACAGTTGTTTACTTTTTGTGATAGGACCGGTAATGTTTTATTTATAAGACCGTATTAGAGTAAGGCAATAATTAGGCTAAGAGCACTTAACCCTTTAACTGTAATACGCATAACTTAGACCAAATTATTACATTATGTGCTTTATTATTGTAGTTTTAATTAAAATCTAAGCCAAATATTGATTTTATGTCGTTAATTTAGGTTTAGGTTAAATCGCCGTTTCCGAAAAAGTATTATTGGTTAGATGCAGAGGAATGCGGAGTATTTATTTAAATAAATAATTATATGATTTTTGTTGATGTAGATCAAACCAAAAATATGAAGATCGTTTGTGAAAAAAAATACAATCTATCTTTAAATATAGTTGAGGGATTAAAGTTTTCTTTAAATATATAATTATGAATGTACGCTATGAATTTAATCCGGTTTGTCTTGCTCACCATATTATGTACATATTATTCTCATAATCTCTATCTGTTTTTCTCAAAATTGTGTTTCTATATTTCCCCATTAATTTTTTTATTTCTCCCGTGTTTTCATGGTATTTCTCATTTTTGGTTTGATCTATGATTTATTTTACCAATTTACCATCATACCCTGCCGGTCATTTTATACGAGCAAACTTTATTTATATAAAAATAATTAATAAATTAATTAATCGCCGATGTAACGTCGTAAGCATAATATGAACACTTTAGATAATAATTATTAAGAGAGATGTAATTTTTTCTAGAAGATTTTTCTTAACGCAATCGTAGAATACTTTTGTATTTTTTCATGTGGGAAAATTATTAGCAAAGCAATATTATATTTGATAAACTTTATTGTAATATTACCGCCAGATGTAGTAAATTATATATGTAAATCAGAATATATAAATTTGTTTACGTACACCCGATCTAGCGTTTTTAATTTACCACCTACCCTACGACCGTCTACGAATAAATACGAAAAAAATAAATATAAAACTCAACATTACACTGAATTAAATGAATTCCATTTTTTATACAATTACCTATGTATTTTAAAATAAAACTAAGCTTGAAAGGTGCAATTTTTTTATTTTATGCAAGAAGACAAGTCAAAGCAATTCTAGTAAACTTTAGAGTTGAAACTTTTTTTATAAGTATAATAATAAAATAAGACTAATAAATAATTAAATATAAGACTTCAGCACGTATTTATAAAATGACAAAAAACACGAGTCACGACCTACAGATTGCTGGACTTGTGCACTGGTTTTAGAACAGCTGATATTGTTACTCTAGTAATAATATGACAACTCTCTGTCTATAGGTGTTAGTTTAAAATTCTCGCCCTGGAAGTTCTTAAAAGTTTTAGTATTGTTCTTTTCGCTCTCATGTTTTATAAAGTCCACCTTATTTTTTGCCGTTTTCACATGCCCTTTCATCTTGTTTCTGATAGCACAGTTTATGTAGAAGAATATTTCCAGTACACTGATCACACTGCAACCTAGACATAGGCCAAACACTCCGCCTAGGTTAGCTGAAAATGGAAAATAAATTTCAGTAGGTATTTTCAGTTCCACTTCACCAACTTCTGTTCCATTCCTCACGAATGGCAGCCCAAACCAGAGTTCTATTCAGTTGTCGATTCGGAGGTTTTTTTTATTCGATGAAAAGATAGTCTTTAATTTCGATCTCACAGGTGAGATACCGTCAGGACGGTAAGTTACAATGCAGTCTAAGATGGTAGCGGACTAACTTGAAAGGGGTATGGCAGTGTACAATCAACCCATACCCCTACTCTCTCAAAAAAGTATGTACTCTGTAAAAGTTTATTTGAATAAGAAACTTCTGTAACAGAAAATAACATTGTGGTTTTAATCAAACTCAAACTCGAAATTATTTATTTCATGTAGGCAAAGAATTGATGTAGGCCAACTTGTGGCTCTTATGATAAGTCTAGAATCTACCACCGGTTCGGAATGCTGATTCTGCTGAGAAGAGCCGGCAAGGAACTTGGCAGTTGCTTTTGTCAAAACAAAAAAACTTTTACAAAATCAAAAATTATAGGCACGCATGAATCTTGATGTATTTTTGTGCCTATCCAAACACTTGAAATTGATTTGATGGAATGATCTCTTGCATACACTTATAATGTGTGTCTGTGTTGTTGTTCGCTACTCACATGCTATGGTTATAAGGGACATGACGGTTTCCTGCTTCTGCCTCTCGTGCACAGAGTTACGGAAGAAGAAGTGTAGAATGGACGTGCTCTTGTTAAACTGGATACCTGAACTAAATATGTAAGAATCTTAGTACCTGCCTGTTTTATAGGAAACTAGCTGGTACCCGTAACTTCGTCCTCGTGAATTTAGTTTTTAAAAATCCCGCGCGAACCTTGATTTTTAACTGTATTCCAAAAAGGAGGAGGTTATCAATTCGAAAAAACACACTTTCGCAGTTATAATACTAGTAAGATAAGGTTGTAAGTATTAGATAATAAATCTTCAAATTGTTTAACATATTTTCTTTTTTACATTTTTCATTTTTTATTCGACTACAGCAACGCCAAAAGGAAGGGTTATGATTTCAGCACTATGTTTGTGACTATTTACGAATATTCCACAGTGGGGTCTAAACTACTGGGCCGATTTTCATGAACGAGGAGTCAATCAATGCGTTATTATAGTCCGGGTGACATAAGCTACATTTTACACGACCAAAATCAATACTGCTGTTATATCCAGCATTTTCCGCAGACGGGTTACAGCGTGTAAACTATTTTCTTGTAAATTATATTCCTTAATCCTTACTAAGGTTTATGCATCAAGTACGGGAGCGCCATAAGGTTCCCAACGGACACTTCGGCCCGGTAGCGCATCGACACGCAGTCTCGCAGACACGCGCACGGCCCGCTACTGTGCCACTTGTTGATGCCCACTGGAAATTATACACAAGTATATTTTTACTAGCTTTTGACCGCGGCTTCGCTCACGTTAAGTTCGTAAGGGGTTGGATTTTCAAAAATCCTTTCTTAGCGGATGCTTACGTCATAATGATAGCTAACTATCTGTATGCCAAACGGCCTGTTGTTTTTATTATATAATTTTCATAAAATCATTTTTATTGCTTAAAAATAGTTAAGTACCTATATTAAATTCTGGTAGAGGGCGAAACATCTAAAAGACGTAAAATTATAACAAGATTTACGCGAGCTTTGTTTTCAGTTCTTAGGTATGACGTGAGCTAGTTGTCCCATAAAGCATGTAAATTGCGTTTACTGTAAAAAAAATACCCCTTCACCACACCTCTTCTCTTTCAGAGCACTTTCCTAGCCGGCAACGCACTGGTGGTGCCTCTGGTACTAGAAGGTTCATGGGCGGCGGTAATCACTTAACATCTAGTGCCCGTCTGCTCGTTTGCCCACTATATTATACTAGCTAATACCAGTGACTTCGTCTGCGTGGATTGATGTTTTTTATTGCCGCGGGAACTCTCTTATTTTCCGGGATAAAAAGTAGTCTATGTCCTATTCCAGACTATAATCTATCTTTGTGCAAAATTCAGCCAAATCGGTTTAGTCGTTGCGACGTGATTGAGTAACAAACACACCAACTTTTGCATTTATAATATTAAATAGGGTTAAAAAAATATGCAGTAAAATCAGTAAGTAACGCTTGGTATCCACAATGCAGTCGATGTTGGTAATCTCGCAGGCGCGCGCAGCCCGCACGTGCGGCACGTACGGCGGGCTGCAGCGGCAGCGACGCTCCACGGCGCGCACCTCACACAGCGCGTCGCAGTGCGAGCTGCGGTACTGCGCGAAGTGCGGCAGCCGGTGCTCGTGCTCGAAGTAGCACTGCCGGCTGGAAGCAATCGCCAAAAACCCGACTTTAGTTGAATCAAAATATTAAATTTAAAAAATCAAAAAACTGAAAGGGGAAAAACAAATCCTATATGTCTTTACTAGCGTCGCGCAGTCAGGTAAAAAGCAAACTAATTAAAAAAATATTAGGTTTGCCCATAGTTCATCATCTGCAACCCATCATGGCTCACTACTGACTCCACCGTGCTGGTCCAGTACAATTTGATAGACTTCACACACTTTGGGAACATTATAAAGAACTCTCGAGCGTGCAGGTTTCTTCACGATGTTTTCTTCAATCGGATCGCATCGAACCTGCGACCCCCTGAATCGTGCACGCACTGACTGGTCGAAGGCAGGTCTGCAGACACTGAAGGTTTCTGACAATATACCTATCCCAAAGAATTGTGTATAGGTAGAGTAACCTGTAAGTATATTCAGCTCGTTTACAGTTTTGCTCTACCTAGAAAGAGTATGAACATTAAAACATGATTTTCGTCTTACTCATGTACCTCCTCACCAGGTGGACCAACAATATCAGACAAGTTGCATGGAGTCGCTGGTTACAGGTATCATTTTGAGTACTTAAAATCAACGTTATGCTAAGAAAAATAGGTCACTAACGTTCGACCCTACGCTTAGAAAAAATCAGTATAGACCTCCATACCTCCAATAAGCCAAAGCAGTGACGTCTTCAGAGCAGTAAGTATAGGTTGCATGGATAAAGTGAAAGGACTCCGAATACGCGTGCATGAGGCTCATTTCGTCATCCGCTGGGAATTCGTGGGACTCCGTTAACATTACCTGGTGCAAAAGTTAACTATGCACTTTAGGAATTACCTAAATTAATTAAGTGGCTCTATGGTTCACCAAAACAACAGAAATGCACGAGTTGATTCCCTTTATGATTTCCTTTTTTTTTCTATTTTTATAGAAATCGTGAGCGATGGCCGCTTTACGTGCTTAAAATCCAACCTACTCGTATAAAACGATCTAACGGCCCGGGCAGGCGATGGAAGGTTTTGGAGATTTTTAATCGCTTTTCAGAAGCTCGATGCGTTCCAACGCAAAAACGTCAACAGCCGCTGCTAAAAGCATTGTGTCTGCCCTGGCCCTTAATGGAAAAATCCCCGTTATATCTCACGTAGAGTAAATTAAGCTTACAATCACAGAAATACATGGTAGATACACTCTTACCCGTACAGCCCCCGCATTAAGCAGAGTTCCAGTCAAAGCATTATCAGGATCGTAATCTGTAATGACGGTCAATGCTTCGCCAAAACCACCCGTAGATGCCGTATGTGGCACGAAATTTGGTAACCTTTCATTCCTGAAATTGAATTAGTTATTCAAATGACCACATAAAATGTAATAATATACCTAGACGTAAACTTCGCCAAACTTGAATGCACCGCAGGCTGGAATCAATAAATTAAAATTCAAAATGATTAACATAGTTATTTCATGAAAGGCAATTTGTGGTTCTTATGACAAGTCAAGACTCGCCTAGCACCGGTTCAGAAAGTAAATTCTGTTGGCGGTTACCACTCACTCCCAAGCTAACGCTGAAAGGTGAATATTACAAACCTTAAAAACTAATTACTTAGCTCCTTATTTTCATAGTTAGGTACCTTATTTTGTTATAGTAATAGACGCTATTGAATATGCAGCACATCCCATGTTTGGTCAGTATCGGACTGAACACACTCTTGCAGTTGGGGTAACGCCGCCCTTTCAGATAGCACAGCTTCAAAAAGTCGGCACAGTTCTGCGGCATCAAGCCCAACACTTCTAGAGTCTGAAAGAATATCTTGTACAGCAAGTATAAAGCAATTGACAGCCCTACGATTGACATTGGGCGAGAAAATAAAAAGAACCGACAGAATTTAGGATCCCAGGATGCATGAATGGTAAATTCGCATCAGAAAGCGCTGTATTGGTAGACTCCAACTAGGTGGACGAACGATGGAGTCTCATGGAACTAGAAACAAATGGCGAAAGACCGCGCCGTGTGGCAGTTCGTTCTACTCGTAGACACCTATCTCTAGCCGTGGACCTCGATGACTTGTCAAAGAAACAGCATTAAGCTGTTGTTTTATGAGTATCAAACCCTGAAGTTGGGTTTGCCCTGTTAGGTCTACAGAGCCTCAGGAAGTCGCCACATCAAGCGTAGATATGTATAGCAAATGTGCGTTACGTAGCCCGAAGAGGTTTGATAACCCTCGTAGCTTTGTAGCCTCTACCTGTTAGACCTTTTATCTCCAATTGTAAATGTGCTATTTTTACGTGGATATAGTATTTATTTAGAGTTACTCACATTGTATCGATTGGCCGATGTTAAGTTCTGTAAGTACTCTAATTCTTTCTGTTTTTTGTCGCCAAAGAGTTCGTAAAATCCCAACAGACGCGGCAATATTTTTTTCAAATCAACCGTTGTGTTACGACCACCATCTCTGAAAGTTTTTAATTAAGTAGCTTTTATTTCCTCATGTGATAAGTGACAAATATGCACAGTCGTTTGGAACCAGAGGGCCAGATTTCTATCGGGCGTCCAAACGCTCAAGGACAGCCCAAGGTTACGTCCACGACTTACGTCCGATAGTTTGCACGGCTATAAGTCGCAACTGTCAGCCCCGGCTTACGGACGCATCCTATGGTATGTTTTCAGCTGTATACTACAACGTTACTTTTTGTGAATGAAAAAGCTGAATCAGTAGGTAGGTACCTACGTGCTTAATACTGGTGGTAAGACTGGTAGTATACGTAACTAGTAGATAACCTGTAACATGGGAAACGAATGTAGATTCATTCGTCGATTGCAATATTTATAAAACCATATTTTGGTGACTGACTAACTCTTATTGCTTCTCTTCTCGTGGTATCCCGTGTTGGTCCCGCAGGAGGCGAGGCGAAAAGGTGGCCTGTTCATCGCCGCATTACTTACACAAGAGTCTTCTCGAAGTGTTCGACAGCGCTGAGGGTGACCTGGTTTGGCGAGCACAAGGTGATGGCCGGGTAGGACACGTTCTGTATTGACGCGTACTGGTTTTCGATCGCGATACGGGTCGGTATGTCCGCGAACCGATTGTATAGAAACAGCGTCAGTATAAACGACATGAAGAGATTCAGCACGATGGATACAGTCCAGAAACATCTGGAAACATCAGTGTCAATATTTATACTTTTTTATTCGATGACAAGATAGTCCTTGACTGTGACCTCACTTGATGGTAAGTGAGGATGCAGTCTAAGGCGGTAGCGATGGATGAGGATGGTAATAGGTTGTAAAATATTTTTTAATGGACATGACCTTGAAACTGGATCAGGATATAAATAGAAATATTTGAGGCCCACTATGCTGCTTTCAAGGCAAAACTTCCGAAGTAAAGCCTTGAAATCCCCTTTCATTTTACAAAGTTTTATTCACCACGCGTGTAAAGGAAACAAATGAATACCAAATGACTGCAAGTTCTATCGTGACAATTGTATCTATAATTAAAATGAGTTCTAGTAATTAATGTAAACGACCTTTCACAGCTACTAATTAAAACATTATTTTTTTACTTTTTCACTACAATTGTATGTAAATACAATATGTATTTTTTTTTATTAGTAAAATAATATGTATTTTTTTTTATATTTGAGATTGGTATCTACTTACCATTAAAATTAAAATGCACACGTAAGCTGAAGAATTTGTATTTTGTACCTATATAATTGAAGCATATTCTGCGATGTGTATTGCCAAGATGTAACATTGTCAAAGCTCAAAAGCTTCATCATAATCCGGCCAGCAGTTTAGTTCTGGTTAAGTAAGTATAGAAAATAGATAGGTAGATATCGTATTATTGTAACATGAATTGTGTGCTTGAGTGCTGGCCTTTCATCAAGGCTGAAACCTATAGACCGAACTCTCACTCGACTCAGACTCAAGACAGAGTTAAAAGGAGACAGATTTATGTCAGAGCATATTATTTTGTGCCTTGTTTTAACTCTGACTTAAGTCCGAGCTGAGTCCGCGCACGCACTATAGATCTCAGCTTTAGGCCTTTTGTGGTGTGGGTTGTGTCAATTTTAATCAGACTGATTTTAATGGCAGCTTATATATTTATCACGCTATAGTGATAGTAGGTGTTGATTAAGTTTCTACCTGCTAATGTTCAGGAACTTTGAATAATAATGGAGTGGAACGAGGTAATTGTTATAGAATTTTTAAGTGCTTGAAGTTATATTGTTATCACACAAGTAGAAGTAATGTATTTCATCATCCATTGTCAAAACAACACAGTTATTATCTGGTCAAATGCGAGCGGCCATCTTGGATTATTCCGCGATAATTCTTTTTTTGGTTCGAAGCCGCTAATGTGACTGCTTAGCGCGATAAATTTTTAGCGCGATAGACATACCGAAGCTTCGGCACGAATAGAACGATAGCCGCAAATGCGGCCGTAGCATAATATGTAAGCAAAATAAAAACAATTTTTTAGGAAACTGTATAAAGTGATTTATTAAGAACATTTTTAATATTTTATATTACGAATAACAATCGAATGGGTTCGGCTGGGGATAATAATGACAATATTCTGAAATCTTCATTACAAGAACATTTTGATACTATTGCAATACAAAACTATTAAAAGCATAATCAAAAGTAGATAATTTAAACATATTTTAGCGTATCGAAGTAATACATATTAAGTATACCTAGGTACTTACGAATAAAACTAAAAATGAAAAAAAATAAGTGTAAAAATAATAATATCATTTACTTGTAATACAATGCTTTAAATGTATTTAATTTTTTATTGGCTTTTTAATCTTACATTAACTTCAATCGTAAGAAAGTTCTACTGATCATTTTTTCGAAATCTTTTTCTTATATTAGGAATTCGTAATAATTTTTTATACATATATATAAAATATTGGTCGGTCGAAAGCAAGTTGTACGAGTATATTGTACAATTCTACAATACACGTACGTTTTTATCAATTTATTCCATTCGCAATACTAGTTTTAACCTTTACGAGCTAAGTTGTAAGTTATCACGGTTTTGGTGTATATATTTTTTTTTTGGGTCCAATTGTATCCAACACTACCAGAAACTACAGCTAGCAGCATCAATTCAGCCCCCCGATTCAGACCCTTCCGATAACTTATTTGTCGATCGATTCGGTTTGTTAACATATATTTCGCTCGCTCTGAATCCACACGACAAAAAGAGATCGATATCTAACCGTATCGACACGGTATGTTATCGAACAGGTCTGAATCGCCCTGCTGAACAAAGTTCAAGCTACGATTATCCGCAGTTGAAATTCGCTAATGGAAAATCTGTCGCCCTCGTGCTACGGCTAACTATATACTCGTAGTAACTGCTCACCCCTGTCTACGAGGCGTAGCAAATGCGAGGGTGTAGTCGGCACCAACGCCACGCGTAGCACTCCATGGGCGTGCGCTCTAATGCAGATCTATAGAGCATGCTCTGACTTAACTCAGACTTAAGTTAAGAGTTACAACGAGACACAAAATATGCCCTGACACAAATCTGTCTCATTTTAACTCTGTCTTGAGTCTGAGCAGAGTGAGAGTACAGTCTATAGATTTCAGCCTTAGAGCATCTGCGCTGAAGATATCTACTCGATGTGAAGGAAATTAGTGAATGTCCCACATAGTTCTGAATCGAGCCTAGAAACAATGAACGGCGACATTAGTACGAAGACCGGATATTCGTTGGGGTCCCGAGGTGCTGAAAAGGCGACCTGGCAAAAAAAAAGACGTATGGCACTCGGGGACTGCCGCGGTAAAGCTATTGCATAGTTTTTTTTATCAATGCCATCTAGCGGCTCACCGTAGAGGAGTCCCGTGTCAGGTTATTTTCATTACGGAATTTCTGGATTCGGTCTCCACGCTGGCCCGCGATAGAAGCTATGCAATAGCTTAAAAATGCGCAGTGTAGACAGATTCCTCACGCGTAGAGTGGACGTTTATCGATTCGTGAAGAATAACATAAATGGATGGATAATACTCGTATCACTATGCCACTGTTTGCACATGCGCAATGTTACTATGACACACATAATGTCCTCTGGAAAGAGTGTGTGGATCCAATACTAAAACAAGTCTATCTAGAATTCAACCATAAGACAGTTGATCGCGGAATGCTATAGGTTTACTAAGATGATAAGTCAGCTTTAGGTATAATATCATAGCTTATTACGTACATTCTCATAGATCATCTCATAGATCTATACTACTTTGCCGTGAGTAGCTAGTTGTGACCGATATAAAACCCGTCTAGTTATAGTTTCATAATTAATGATGTATGATGAATGGCAAATAGATATTCATTTATAATAAAAGGTTATCAATAAGTACATAATTATACAAGCCCAATTATTTTAGTACTTCAATAATTATTATGATATTAGAAAAATTGTTGAATGGGACGTACTGATAGGTATCTAAAGATATTGTGATTATGAGGTGAAACTGTGGAACGTAGTATTACGTGGTTCTACGGGTAAGAAATCTATGTAACTATGATACAATTATGATATTACATTATACCTATTTGGGGGTAGTCTCAGTAACAGGTACACAATTTATTTGGAGGCGAATCAATTTAAACTCCATACAATAAATAAGTTAAATTAAATTAAACCTTAACATCTAAGAGGAGAGGAAGCAAATTTAATGAGATTATAAGGGGCGATATAAAATTATTATTTTTAATATCCTTTATTTAATAAGTAACTTTTAAGCGGAAGAGTAATTTTTCTATTAATTATATATTTATTTAAATGGGAATATTTAATTTTATCTATGATTAATTACAGTATAAACGGTTTGTCTTTTGATAAACGAATGGTTGAGTTTCAACCAGGTATCATATACTTAATAGTAATTTAAGATTTTGTAGAAATAATGCGTTGATAATCTTGTTAAAAAAAGAAACGTTTGAAGTTCCGAGTCATTAGATGACGTAATATCTTGATAATATCACATAAGTTTCCGATAAAACATACAATTAAAAATCTGTCACATAATAAAATTTTGATAAAATATTTTAATATATCAAAATATTAACTAATTACTTTTGTTTTCCTAAGATATATAACATTATATAAGAATAGAAGATCAAAAAGATCGCAAATTAATTATAAATATAAACAAATATACATACTGTATTTATATGTATACCTATATAATAATTTTATTAATAGCAAATAAGAATTTAACTATAATTTTATATGAAAATTATACAGTTAAAAAGATTTTTGCGAACACATATTTTTATATACCATTATCTATGTTTAACTGTTATATCGATGTATAATTAACATCCTCTATATTGTGATATAGAAGGTGTTCAGAAAAATTGTAAATTGTGCATTGTTATTGTTGCGAAATAATGATTTGAATAAGAACATATTATAGTATCTGCCGTTGGCACACGTCCTCGGAAATTGTCTGTCTATCCTACCTTTTGAGTGTTAAATTATTATTTATTATTGAACCGATCTTAACGAATTTGGCACAGAGATAGTTTGCACCCTGATAATAAGCACTTTTAATCTCGTAAAGTTCCACGAGATTTTTAAAAACCTAACAACAGACGAAGAACATCAATTTGGAAACAATATGAGTAAGTAAAATTGAGTAGACATAATGTAAAATGGGGTCGTGCCCCTGCTAAGTAAAATGCCTTTAGTAGGAATAATGTCATTAAAATTATTTATATATACAGTTATACATATTTGCAAAATTCATAACTCTAACCTTAGTAGACATTAATTGTATAATATATTCGTATTAAATATCAATAAATACTCTGCCACTACGTTATCCTATCTCACAAGTATTGTGCGCTCCGAGGCTTCATCATCATTTTATAAAATACTACAAAATTTTCATAATTCGAATATCAAATTGAAATAAACTTTTCAAACATTTAATAAGCTTTTACATCTTTTGAAGATAAATCCTTTACCGTTTTCATACTCGATAATATAACATCTCTTTCACTGTGATCATACAAAATAATGTATAATAATAATAAATAATAACATTTTAAACATCAAACATTTCCCCTAATTAAATATACCTACATATATATACCTACTTTTCATCTTGAAAATCATATCACTCCAAGAATCTAGCAGTCAGTCACGCTTTACCTATAAGAACGGTATAACAATTCTGCCCTCGTAATTGAAAACACAGTAACTTAAAGGTAACTTCTATTTAACTTACTGTGTTTTCAATTACGAGGGCAGAATTATTATACTAAGCACACCAAACCTGAATATAATTGAACAACTTTTTCCACATTACAAAAACTTCGACAAAGAAAGCAATTACGTAGATTCACAACACCAAACTCGTAAAAGACCTTTGAGGTCGACAAAAGGGTATATCCCGCTTCGTATCGCACGCGAATCAAACTCGATACGTGCTTTGAAACGGGACAAAAACCGACAAAAATTCGGGAAACAAGGCGCGAAGCCGCAATGATTTCACATTTGCGGGAAATACGGCTTCGCGAGCGATTCGCGCGCACTGTGTAGCGCGATGTAGAAGGTCGTAGACAGAAGCGTAGAGCCGTAGTCTCGACTAGCGTGAGCTGGCGGACGCCGGAGAGGGTCTCGGCGTAAAAGCACCGTCGTGGTGCGGCCAGTGCATCGAGCAGGAACTGCAGACGCAAGTTGGAAGCGATGCCGATGGGCAAGGCAAGGTCAGTTCAGACGAGCGCATCGCTCGCACGCTACGTGGACGAGCGTCAGGAGTCCAACAGCACATGCCACCGCTGCACCTGAACCGAGGGCTGGAATTGAAAACAGACTTTTATAGGTACATACTTGTATAGGAGAAATAATCCCTGTTTTCACCAAAGTTCCTTAAACTACCTAAGCCCTTACTGGCAATCTCATTTTCAACCTTTAGGGAACACCTTAAGACAAAAATGGCATTAGGTAAAGGGTTGCGTTTGAGGACTACCTACGTAAAGCAAAAGGCATGATTTAAGTATGTTTGGTGAAAACGAGCATAAGATACTAACGTATATTTTTACCCGAGGAACTGTATGAAAGGTAAACTACTAATAAAAAAGCATGTCAAAAACAATTATTATTTTAGTCTGAGTTCTGTGCCACTTCACTGGTGCCATCTTACCATAGATTATCCTAAGATGTTTCACAAATAAAGCAACATGCTACAGGAAATCTTTTGCTTTTAATCCACCAAACCAGGAAATCTGTCAGCAGCATGTATTAGGCATAAGTTTTTTTATTTTTTAAAAAGAATATTAGCCAAGCTGAAATTCACTAATATCCTCCTTTCCCCTCCAAATAAGCGGAAAGCTTGTGCTAGGAGTGGGTACCACAATAGTGCAATGGGTGGTATTCGAACCTGCGACCTTTCAGTTTTGAGTCCGTAACTTTAACCGTTGGGCTATTGAGGTTTCAATTAAACAAGCCACTTAGCAAGCGATGCCAAATACCACATTTAAACACTTTAAAATACCGTCTACGCACGCTTCACTCCGACACCGGAGCATCTTCAGGTGATGTTGACTCTATAATGCACAATCACTAAATATTTAAAGCTACATAACTTGCAATGTTTACTGGCAGGAACTTTATTGCTCTAACCTTCAGGGGGGAGGGTCTACTGGTAGTTTCAATTCAAATTGAATTGAACAACTTTGTTCGAAGAGTTCTTGTGTGGGGTAAATAGTTACTAGGTAGATGCGATGAGGCAAACCAATTTTCTGAAAAATAACTTTGTTTTTCGAGGTTAGGTTATACTAGTTATGGACGTGGGGAGTCTGGCAAGGGAAAAAGGTCCTCGAATCGGGAGGCGTATGGTAATGGTATTTCTATTATGCCTTAGATCCAAAGGTACGCTGTGATCCTACTGGAGAGTATTGAGGCAAGTGCCGCTGGCTGGGTTGCGTGAATGAGATGTTATGGTCCCGTGTTCCAGTCACCAGGCAATGCATGAAAAACCGTACTGGTTGTCTATTGTAGTTTCTCCTACGCAAGCATTGTTTTTCCACCAAGAGAGCTTGATATCAGGGTGAAGCAAAGATTACCTGCTGTCCTTGTTGCTCGCACAAATCCTGCCAATGCCTCTCCTCTTCCCTCCCGGAGGAGCTGTGACCGAGGGAGAACCAGCCCACCATCTCGTTGCGCTTGACGCTGCGGCGCCACCACACCGACACCATCAACGTTACCTCAGTTAGTTGAAACAGCGCCACCTAAGGAGACAACTTCTATGTCAGTCTGGTCTGGTAAGTTACGTTACGTAGTAAAATATATAGTGGATATTACGTAACCTCAAAATCATTATTATTTTTTACCGATTCATTTAACACACAATAAGCCATTTGATATATAAATATTATCGAATTCTAATTTTAAATTATTAATTTTATGTAAGGCCAACTTGTGGCTCTTATGACAAGGCAAGACTCTGCCAATCAATATTGGATTGAATAATATCGATGTAAGTGTATCTGCATTATTAAGGTTTTTCATCCAAATTACTATGTCACCGCTCTCCGTCCGTCCAACCCACACTAGGTTGGTTATTTTAATAAAATAACTACCCTGTATCTAAGTAGTAAGCTTAGCTTGCAATGAAAGTCGACTGGTGAAACCTCAACCCTGCCTCTATGGGGAGGATGAAGCTAGCCACGCCACACAGTTATAAACCCTGAATTAAGGACATAAGAATTAAAATTGTTTAGCAAACCTGGAATATAAAGAGCTCCTTGTACAAGGGGTTGGACTGCGCGCGGCGCGTGGAGGACTTGCAGCGACCCATCTCTAAGCCCAGCGAACTGATGAGAACCAATTTCACGTATGTATCTGGCGCCTTGTTGGGCGACAGTTTACGGAAATGTGTGCCTTTTATGATCTGAAAAGAGACATGTACGTCAGGGAGCGCTCGAGTTCGCCTTCTCTTACCTTATTAATATAACACCTTTGTAGACTATTGTCGTACTTACACCTAATACAAGTTTTATTCACATTTGGAGGGGAGAGAGACATATAGTCAAGTGAAGCATGATCACTAATCTTTATAAATAATCTAAGTATGATTAACTCTGGTTTTGCTGTCCTATTCAAAATTTGAAGCGCCACAATTGACATATCTACCTACGGATGTCTCTGGAACTAATAATATTATAAACAACCTTTATGTTTTAATCTATGATTTCACATATTACATACATATATTACATTTATCTGCTAGTGTTTACAGCGCCAAAATGGCATCAATCAATTCCAAAATGGCGTCGATCAATTCCAAAATGGCGACAATCATAGATTAATTATAGAGCTCAGTCAACATGACTTTAATTATCTAAAAAAAAATACCTCAACAGACAAGTGTCCAGTGGTGGGGTTGTACTGCAACCCGAGCAGCAGTTCAGGGGCAGACCTCGTGCTGCAGCAGGACGATGCGGAGTCCGACCGAGCAAGGCTGCACGCCTCGCCGCCCAACGTGCCCGGCGACATAGCTGTGGTTATTGAGGACGGGCTCGCTAGCACGCCGGTGATCGAATGGTTCAGATCCAATTTGGGCAGCTAAAAACATAAGCACCAGTTATAGCTATACAAATTCAACGTCGATTATTATGTACCTATATGTACCAGTACCCAGTTTAACCACAGTCATTTAAAAAAAGTATGTTTAAAGCTTATGAAATCGGCTCTAAAACGAATGTGGTATTCTTTTTATAATCGCACGGCAGTTTAAGAAGAATGAAAGTTAAACGTAAACTGTTCGAATGTATTTTACCTGTAGACTTGGCTGATGATGTTGCCTCGGTGATAGTTGGAGCCACAAGTTATTCTCCAGTTCGAAGTTCAGATTGGCAAAGCTGACTGTAGCTTCGCCGAGCAGTCGTTGTCTGCGCATGCGCTCACACCCGTAGATTCGTATACGAAGCCCGAGGCCGTGCACATCCTCTGTTGATGATAATTTTATAAATGATTCAAAAGCTAAAACTATTATAAATTAAGTTGCTGTCAAGAAACATATCGTGCCTATACACTTCCATCTAAAGTTGCCGCTACCACGCCTTGCGCTTCCCTGCATTAGTTACGCATTGGTTGAAAAGAAACTACCTAACTACTCAGGCAAATACGTGGAACAACGAAGAAAGTCAAAAATTCGAAGAAAATATGATATGAAATAGGCTGAAGATGTCCGCTTAAAATATAAATTAACTGCATTGAAAATGACTGCTTCGCGATTAGATTTGGAGCCATAAGAAATGGATGTTTGAATTGGAATTACCTGGATTGATCTTGTGCAAGACAAAACTTTCCATGTACTGTGGATTTTCGCCGTTGCGTATCTTAGACTTGTATTTCTGTTTCTTTAACGGCAACAACACAATGCGAACCTGTGGGAATTATCACTTATGAATCACGACAATAGACATAGAACCTTGTTCTACTGTAAGAGCACGTTCTGTGATGATAATAAGCATTGGATCAGGGAAATTCAGTTTTTTTTATTCAATGACAAGATAGTCCTTGACTGCGATCTCACCTGATGGCAAGTGACGATGCAGTCTAAGATGGTAGCGGACTAACTTGGAAAGGGTGTGACAGTGTAAATTCAACCCATACCCCTAATTACTGCGCCAGGGCGATCGTCAAAAGTTGGAAAACTATGAGTACTTACACTACTTATAATACGAATTAATAACTAGTTCTTCTCTGCCTTCTCTCATCTCTACCTTCCTATAAGAGTAGGTAGTCGCATTCGACCGGTTATTTCTTGTTGTTGAAATGTGAATATTCCGAGTATACCTGACTCTGAAGCACTTGACCCGGCGCCTTCTGCGGCAGCGAACGCGCCTGTAGCACGTGCACGGTCATGGCACGTACCGGGGCGTCGAAAAGTAGCGTCAACTCGACTGAGCCCCGCTCCTGGGGTCCCCCGCCGCTCTCACCGCAGAGCAGAGATGTGTCCTAACGTAATGTAATGATCTGTACATCTATACAAATAAATAAAATTGATTGCATCAGTGTAACGATCGCAATGACCTCTGATTGTCTGGTACCTACTCTCCCGCTATTGGTTAAACTGCATTGATGCAGCAAGGACGCCATAAATTCAGCCAATCTGAGGCCATTGCCATCGTTACACTGATGCAATCATTTTTATGAAAATCGAAACACAGTTACGCGATTCTCTGAACCGTTTCCTAAATTTTGTTCACCTTTTAAGACAGCTAAGGAAAAATGGACTGAGTAAGTACGTATCGTACGTATAAGAGATCCGTAGGAGAACCAGGGTCATTGACATAGCCCAAAACATCAGTAAGCTGAAGTGGCAGTGGGTAGGCCATGCTTGTCGCAGGAGCGATGGCTGCTGGAGCCGGAAAGTTCTGGAGTGGGGCGCCCTTCAGCAAGATAGACCGACGACATAAAGAGAGTGGCGGGTAGTGGCTGGAAGAAGAGCTGAGAACCAGGTGTGGTGGCGCTGTTTGGGAAAGGCCTATGTTCAACAGTGGACGTCCAAAGGCTGAAATGATGATGATATAAGTACGTAGTTATTACGAAGTAGAAGTTAGTATTTTTTTTTATATCAATAGCGGGCAAACGAGCTGGCGGGTCACCCTAAAGTGATTACCATACTAGAGGCACCACCGATGCGTTGCCGGCTTTTCAGGAACTTATTGGTTCGCCCCTTGAATAACCCCATATTGTAATTAAGTGGGAACACTGTTGAAGGGAGATGATTCCACAATTTGGTAGTACGTGGGAAAAAAAATCTGGAGCAAAGGATGGACGGATGGTAATTACATTATGCGCAATAACATCGCTCTCAACGCTGCTCTGGGCCTCGAGGCTGTGTATGTAGTCTGCTCTCTGCTGCACCACTTCGTCGATCTTCGTCTCCCGGAGGCTGGTCTCTCGCAGCGTGTTCTCTATCACTTCCACCTCCACTTTGGACTGAGTCTGGTTTTCGTTCTTTTCCTCGTACCTGCATTCCACCTCCTCTTTATCCTGCAGTAAAGTTTTTGGCGTTGCAATCTTTTGTGGACTGAGGGAGCGATAATAAAGTAGGTAATAGGGAAATCTATGAAAAATTGATTGATGAACCTGCGCTGCAGATGTACCTATATTATGTGTATTTTTGTCATGAAAATGCAAATATTATAAGAAATAAAAATGCTATCTTATTTCATTTAAGCTTAACTGTGGCTCCTGGCAAAAAAAATTCTTTAAAAGATCATTTAACTAGGATAAATAGTATTGAAGAACTGCCTAGGTAGAAAAAACAAAAGAAAGATAAAATACCCATGTATATACCTAATTAATCTATTTATATATGTATGATGATGACTAATGACTATCATAAAAAACTTGAAACTTTAAATAAACTAAGTGCAAAACACAGCTACATATATTACAAACAAGTGCGAAAGAAATACGATAATTTAAGTTATAAATTTTTACTCGATATTTAATATATTTTACCTACTACTAACAATTGTATTTTAACTACATAGTTAGTCATAATTTTATTAAAATAAGCAGACTATACATATAGTTAATATTAAGGGCAGCGATTAATCAGTGCCTACATCATATTTATTAAGCCACTGTTATCAGAAGATGAGACTAATATGATCGCAGATATGTTAACACTATTCAGGAATAGCTTAGTGATGATTAGTTAGATAATAACATACAATAATAATCATTAGTACACGAGATGTTAGCCAAGTGACTTCGGCCTCGTTTTCGGTTCGTCTGAGGTTCAAATCCCATGCTTTTCGGAGCCATGTGCGTTTTGAGTATTATTTTAATTTTTCACATTACTACTATCCTCATTCGCTCCTTTCATCGAAGATTGCCTGGTAGAGATTGCTCTGTTAGCCTTTGCGTAGTTTTACGTTGTGTATATTAAGCTATTGCATCGCTTCTATCGCGGGCCAGCGTGGAGACCGAATCCAGAAATTCCGTAACGAAAATAACCTGACACGGGTCTCCTCTACGGTGAGCCGCTAGATGGCGTTGATAAAAAATGCTATGCAATAGCTTTACCGCGGCAGTCCCCGAGTGCCACACGTCTTTTTTTTTTTGTTTTGTTTTATTTCATGTGTGCAATAAAGTCTTTAACTATCTGTCTATTTATTATTGAGCCGCTAACGGATGAGAAATTCCTAGATAGTCTACGACGATCTATCAGTTTCTAAGAACTCTGGAGTGGGATGAAATGAAGGCATTGCCCATTGGCGCAATTGCGCGCTGCAGGTGTCGGTCGTCGCCGGGTATAAATATTATTTTAATGTGGAAATGGATCATCCGCGCAGCTGTATTATTATTTATAGTCTGGATCGGAATTTTACAGAATGTAACCGATATTTAATTTTAGAATTCCCATGAATTCGAATCTTAAGAAGGAAGTTATCTTATATTATGATTTAGCTAAGCTATTATATTTATCCTCTGCCGTGAATTTTTCAATAAGTTTGCGTTTTATAAAAACTTTGAAATCTTGAGATATATCTGTAAAATGTCTTTTGGGAGTTTATTATGAAAACATTCACAATTATTACTACCTAAAAAGTACGTATAATGGCAGTGGAAAAACATATTTGTTTATTTTATAAAAAAGATTGGCAGTCTCATAATATTATTTATAAATAGTTGGTTAGTCTTTATTATGTACACGACTCTATTAGATAGGCAATATCTTTGTGTATAACGTATACAGTGCACACACAGTACCTACCCGTCGTCGGTAGTAATTTATACAAATAACGACTTTTCCCTTGTTTCATGGATGTACCTAATTCAATTCGATGTAAGTATAGCTTATTAATATTTAGAGGGAGCAGGTTGTATAGCATATGGATATGCGTAGGTATCTACCGAGGTAAACTTAGTATTGTTTTTCATATGAATGCTATATTTCACATTTATCAATTTACCTGTTGTATGCGCAAGCGCAGTTCTTCATCCGATTCGGAGGCCTCGAACGTGAAAACGCGTTCAGGATAATGGTTCGTTTTCGACAAAGCATCTATAACAACACGTACGCACAACGTCAATCAATTTAATAACCCTCTAAACTAAACTAAACTATCAACTAAATACTACTATATACTAATAACTAACCTAGACTTGGGTAAAATAGTGCTGAGTTATAAAATCTACGGGGTTCACAAAATATCATCCTGTACAACATGTCCCCTGGGATTATTCTGTATGTTTTTTTTCTTGTTAATTATTATTAACTAATTTTCAGTCTGCCATGAACTAATCTTCACAACAAAACAAAATTAAAAATAAATAAATAAACATGAGGAACTGCAGCTCCCCTGGTTCAACATAAATAAAATAAATCTACCAAAATAAATAAAATTGATTCGTGTGTGACATTTAGAAATGAGTGCCTGATATGATTTTAAAGATAGAATAATTCTAGACACGCGATTAAGTGGGTAGAGCGTTATTACAAGAGCTACATTTTAGGCAGGGAAGTGTTTCTTTGTAACAAGTGTAAATTAAAAATGTAAAACACCCCCGACATGTTACAACATTCTAATCGCAACACAAACACACACGCAAGCACGCATGCACGCACGCACGCACGCACGCGGAGCGTAAGAATCGGGACAATAAAAGTAATGGTCTAACCACAGAATTGATCTAAGCGAATCGCATTCTGGAAATGAGCTAGCTTTTAATTGTGTGGAAAAATAAGATCACTCAATTTTAAAGATCCTAAATACGAGCGGGTGAAGTCGTGGGCATAGTACTATCTATTTCTATCTAATAAGTAAAATAACTTTACCTTTTAACCTTGAAAAATGTCTAAGAACCTGCATTGAGGTGATATAGTTAATCGACCCAGTAGTTTTTCAGGTAAGTGTAATGTAGTTTCCTACCTATGTAATTTACCTAATGTATGTAGTTGCGTATGAAAATGACAGTTCGCGAATTGTGAGTAGGTATTAACTACTCGTTTGTAACAGAATAACCCCAGATAGACATAGGACCTTCGTAAGTTTATATAGTAGGTACATGATAGACAGAGCATTTTGTCCTTGGTAGCTACTAAACTATGTATTCACAATATTAACCTAAGGTTCTACTATTCCCCTGGTAAAAAGCTAATGGTTCCACAAACGCATAACATAAATATTTAATTACACATACAAGCAATACGTTATACAATACATTGACAAAGGAACTATTAATCTACTCATAACTACTTTGGTATTTTTTTTATTCAACAAGATAATCCTTGACTGCGGTCTCACTTGATGGTAAGTGACGATGCAGTCTAAGATGGTAGCGGGTTAACTTGGAAGAGGTATAGCAGTGTAAATTCAACCCATCGGTTTCTGCGTGCCATCGTGCCAGAACGCGAAATCGCTTGGCAGCACGTCTATGACGGTTGGGTGTTAACTAGCCACTAGTATAACGTAGTAGGATTTATTTATTTAGTTATTTAGTTATGTAACCTAATCCGCTCGTTATAGCTTTAGTTATTTATTCGACACACATTGTATTACGACGCGACGCGCGCCGTAACGTAGAGATTTTGACGGACTGTAGGTATGTTTTTTTAAATAAAGAATAGCCATGGCTAAAATATTCTCGTTTCCCATCAAAGGTTAGGTACATGCAAGAAAGAGGTACGACAATAATGTCAGAATTTTCAGTTTTTGATTCCGCCGCCCTGACCGTTGCGCTGTTGAAGCTTGTTGATGTGTGCAGGTGCAATTTTGCAGTACCTACTGCGTATTTTAAACCGCGGTGGTAGAGTCTTGAAGTAAATAATTTTGAATTTGAATTTAACAGAAATAACATAGCGAAATTCGTAAATTCACTTTCGTGACGACACATTCATTGTAATATCGGCTTCAGGAGCATAAATAGCCATAATAGGTTACAGGTAGGAACTGAAAACTTAAAGGTTCAATCCCCACCCGTTGCACTATTGTCGTACCCACTCCTAACACAAGTTTTCACTTATTTGTAGGGGAAAGGAGAACATCAGTCAAGTTAAGCTTGGCTGATATTCTTTAAAAAAAACGTGCATACTGACCAAATTGAGCATTGTCGAGCGGCAGGCCGGGGGCGGCGCCCGCGCTCACGGCGAGTATTTCATCGCAACACTTGCGGCCGAACACCGCGGAGTAGCACCAGCGCCGGCCGAGGAACAGCAGCACCACCAGCAGCACCACGGCGAACGCCGCGACCGCGCTTATGTACGCTGTTGCCTCCACTGCGCACAACCAAACACTGCTGCTAATACTGCTAGCTTCGATTTTGTACGCTACCTACTTATGTAGTACGGCCATCTTAACGTGTTTCACGATTAACTCATGGATTTTCACCAACGTGCCCTAACTTTTAATAGGCTATCTAAGCTAATTTAGGTGACACTTTCTGTCAATTTCGTTTTTATGAACTTTTTGGGAACACCTAAAAACGGAAGTGGCTAAGGGATGTCCGTTTTTACGAACGTAGGTTTACGGGCTATCTAGTTTTCATGAACTTTAGGAAGCACCTAAAGATGGATAAATGACTTTGGGTAATGGATTGTATTTAGGGGGTACCTGCGTAAAGAGACTCCCACTTAGGGGATGATTTAGGTATGGTTGGTGAAAACGGGTGTAAGACCCTTTTTTTTAGTATACCTCGGTAGAGTCTTGACTTGTCATGTCAGCCACAGGTTGGTGCCTATAAGAATAAATAATTTTGAATTTTAAGTGATTACAGAATTCGTTACACACGGCGATTGGTTCAGCAAGCAAGCAAAATCCACGGAATTCTTTGTACCTACCATACATGATACATCGTGTGCGTGAATTAAGTACCTGCTTAGGTACAATATTGCAATGTTTTCTGAAACAATGTGACACGTGGTCGCACTTTATGACTGAGTTCTTGTCAGCTCTTCTCAGTAGAATCTGCTTCGGTGCTCCCCGAACCGGTGGTAGTTTTATCACAAGTGCCACAGGTTGACCACGTGAAATAAGTAAGTAATTTTGCATTTTGTATTTTTTTGCAAGGGGCTATTCCACGTGCCTGAAGAAAATTCCTTATTTTTGAAAACACCCTACATGTACCTAAACGAGTTTAATCAGGTGTGAATGTTGTTTTTTATAAAGCGCTGTTAGCCTAGTGGTAAGACTTATGCTTCCTTTACGAGTGGTCGTGGGTTCAAGTCCAGGATCATATCTTTGCTTTAACGGTGAAGGAAAAAATCATGCTATGCCATGCTCAATTTCAAAGAGGACCAAATCAAAATATGTATAGCTGCCGAAATCGACACGATGTCCCCATCGAACCTACCTAGTATCCTACAAGGCTGCACAACGTAATTGGCTGAATTTAATGTTTTATTATTCTACGTTTTAAATAAGAAGTAACCTAAGGATTGCGCTTTGAGACTGGAATTGCAAGCGTGGCAAACGTGTCTGCGTTCTCTAGAATGTTAAAGGGAAAGAGGCTGCACAAAGTATTGTCTGGGAACATTGTTTACCATTAGTCGGGTTGATTCCGCCTATGTTGGCTACCATCCTGGATCACTGGCACATCGCGTGGCGGCATTCACGCACTAATTATATCACCAGGTTAAAGCCGAATCACTTGCGAATGCTCCTGTGCTATTTTCGAATATTTTCACTAATTTTAATTGGAGTAAAAGTGGAAAATGTTTGGAGACGTGTTGGCACGGTGGCTGTCAGTTTTGCGCATGCGTGGTGCGGTAGGGGCTCGGCGGGGCGTGCGGTACACTGCGCGGTGATAGGACGAAGGACTAGGGTAAGTGTATCGGGATAGTATATGTCTATAGGTAGCTGGGTATACGGCTGTATGCTGGTCTTCAAGGCCGAGGGCATGTGACCTCGGATACGCGCTAAGGGAGGGACGTACCTATAGGTACCTATACAGTAGCCTGGTGTTAATTTTATGGATTATTTCGAAATACAGAAACCTATCGACCTACTCCAAGATATAGATAGTTACCTAAGTTATTTATAACGACCTACCCACTAAATACTAATACCTACCTAATGAATTACGTCGCAGTGAAATAAGAGGTGAAATGACCTGCCTATCAGTTATTAAGTACATTTCAGGTTATCATGAAAAATTGGATGCGTCCAGAACGATGGACCGTGTAGCATTCTAACGTGTATTACGACATCTTCTTTCTAAAAATATCTAAGTAAATATCCAGTGAAATGACAAAAGACGTGTCGCCAAGCGATTTAGCGTTCCGGCACGATGGCGTGTAGAATGCGATTAGGGGTATGGGTTGAATCTACACTGCCATACCTACCCCTTCCAAGTTAGTCTGCTAACGTCTTAGATTGCATCGTCCATCAGGTGAGATCGCAGTCAAGGACAATCTTGTACCTAATCGAATAAATAAAAAAGAAAACAAAGAATCTATCCGATTGGTGTTTTTATTAATTTTAAATTATTTCACCTATGCCTTATGCAATAGCCGATGCCCTCGACTTCGTCCGCGTGGATTTAATTTTTTTAAATCCCGCTGGAACTCTTTAATTTACCATGCTAAAAAGTAATTTGGTTTATCCATAGCTCTGTTGCAGCGTCTTTAAAGGATAAACCGACAAACAAACACGTTCATGATCCTATAGTCCACTGATCTTTATAGTTAATCTTTGATAAACCCTAGATTTGCCCTCCTTATACAATTGACAGCCTAACTATGGATCAATTTGAAGCGCCACATTTGACATACGAGTGTCTCTGGCATTAATAATATTGCAAATGGCGCGCTGACCTCTATATTTAATCTATGAAATGTTACAACAACAATAAAATCATAGATTAATTTTATTATAATTACAAAATGTCTACAACCAGGTAGGACAGCAGCCTCTACAGTGATCATAGATTAATTATAGAGCTCAGTGCTTTAATAGATCATGAACAATGCAATGTTAGCAAGTAGGTAGATAAAGATAGGTAAGTATAGATAACTACGTATGCCTACACCCATCGCTTTCGTTTCGGGCAGTTTGGCAAGCTTCCAGTCTTGATTGCAACGCTGCCGCTGGATATTATTAAATAATTCACGGCTTCATTTAGTTATCAGACAGGTAGATACTATTATCATTAATCAGTTACGTCACATACACCCAATTTATTTCCAGATACCTTCATATTTTAACTAGGTATCCGCCTATACCTGATTAGGTATAGATATAGTATATGCTAGTACAGAGCGTGGGTGCGCGGTTCGCTTTCGATTTTTTTTCTGTTCATCAAATAGACCTTCGGGTCTTGATAATCTTTTGCCAGAAAACTACTCTTCCATCTTTTATACTCTTTGAGACACCGACGTACCGCCATCTTGAATCCGCCATTTTGGAGTTTTTTTTTCAGCTCACTGCCAATTGGATGAGGTTTCGAGTGATTTTTGTTTGAACACCTTCCCCTCTCCCACCTATTTTCAATACCCTATGCTCATCACCCGTCTCCGAAATCCTCAATCAATAGCTCTCTCTCCACTTTTTTCCTCTAAATGAATTTTTGTCCTCTATACGAAACCATCAATGAAAAAAAATTTTTCATACATTTTACAGGAGAGGTGATCAACGAGTAAGTCAGTCAGTGAATCAGCACGAGCAGCTATACACCTACCTATATATGATGATTTACTCAATTGATGGCGAATTATTGTTCCTCAATAGCCCGACGGTTAAAGGTGATTGAAAACTGAAAAGTCGACGGTTCGATCCACACACATTTTACTACTGTCGTACCCACTCCTAATATAAGCTTTCCGCTTTTTTGGAGGGGAGAAAAATATTTTTAGTTAAGTTCAGCTTTGCTTTTAAAAAATAACCACTTATAATGCCGTGCTATACGGATACAGATATGTACCTACGTATAAAGATCAATAGCTGATGCCAGCGACGATTTGTACCTACCTACTGCTTTTAAAAATTATTCATTGATTGAATTCCATTTTGAAAAGCACCTTACGAGTATGCCCTTCCTCATAATGCAATAGGTATCACGGGCCTCTAAGCCACGGATCTAAATCCTTACTAATAAGAAATGTGTTTGTTTGTCCTTCAATTACGTTGCAACAAAGCTAATGATCGACGTGATTTTTTTGCTTGGGTAACGTCGAAGACCTGGAGAGCTTCTGGAGAGTGACATAGGCTACTTTTTATTCCGGAAAATCGAATCGAAAAGTTCCCGCGGGATTGTGAAAACTCAATCCACGCGGACGAAGTCACGAGCATCAGCTAGTACCTACATAGTATACGTCTTAACGTAGGTAACACGTACCTAGGTAACTATGTCTCGTTTGTACTGTTTTGAGTCTGAACATGCCTTTTTTGACGTGTCTATGTGTGTCTGTCTTCGTAACAGCCAAACGGATGAATCGATTTTGATTTTATTTGAAAGGTAAATTAGTCGGGAGGGTTCTTAGCTGTTTGATGAAAATCGGTCCAAGATTGTCGCCGCCACAAAATGGCGGATTACATATTTTTTCACAACTCCCTCGATGTGGGTACCTATCAAATGAAAGGGCTCGGCTGCCCCATTTCAAAACCTAGTAAGTGTGATTGACAAAATTTTACAGGGGCCAAAAAAAACATGTTTTGTAGATGGCTTAGCGAAGTAATAAATATATCCAATAAAAGCTTACAAAGTATATTATTTACGAAACATTAATTCACCAACAGATACTGAAGAGTTCAGAAGGGCTACCACAAATGAAGACTCCTCGGGAAAAACAATGAATGTCAAAACATGATTAAAACGAGAAAAACAACTTTTTATAGTTTCAAAGTCTATATTTCTTTCATTTAATGCTCATTTTGTATAAATATTGAAATAACATATTATTAGTTTAGTTCTAAATTTTAGTAACAGATGGCATTAAAGGCTCAGTTTCACGAAAAAAGTGACATTCATTGTTTTTCCCGAGGAGTCTTCAAATATGTTTTTTGGTCTCCTTTAAAATTTTATCAATCACACTTACTAAATGGAACAGCTGGGCTTGACTAGTAGAATACTATTTTTAAATTAAGTATTTTTTTTTTTTAATTTTTCAATTTACACTTGTTTTTGTTTTAAAAAGATTTTATCAAAAAAGTAAACATGACAATTATTCTTTCTCCACCAAAAAGAGGACAGCTTGTTAGTGTATGACAAAAGTGCAACTGGTGGGAATAGAACCGTCGACCTTTCAGTTTTCTGTCCGCATCGTTGGGCTATAAAGGCTTTAAAATATGTAAGCGACGATTGCAGAGTTAGCCGCATCGTTTAAGAGTAACTAAGTACCTAGGTAATTAAGTGGCATTGGGTTAAGGAGTTCGTGCTAAACATTAGCAAATCAGACCAAGGTTCAGCATAAATAGAATTTAATGAGTAATAGCTAAAATATCAATGAAACATCGCAATAATATTTTGAAAATGTTTTTTTTATTAACACTTACATTTTTACAGCGTCCTAGCCAACAGAGTAATACTATAAAAAAGAAACGGTGTAAAGAACTGTCGAACGCAAAACAATGTTAGTCCTACAGTGTACATTAAACAAATAGCTCACAAAGATCCAATCATTACAATTATATCAATCAGATTCAACGACTATTGTCTGTGAAATGTACAACCGGCCGCGTCCGGCGACGGGCGCGGAAGGTCACGCTAAACAAACAAACATCACTTTAAATCTATAAACATTTCATATAATTTAGATTTATAGTCGCTATAATGTAATATAATTATTACTTTTATAACCATTATTATATGTTATATGTATTCGTTACCAAAGTTGAGATGCGTCGGCCGGTGGCGCGGCGCGGCCGGCGCCGACCGACGCAAGGTACTCTATCATAACTGTATAATTTTAAAAAGTTCTAATTACGCATTGCTACGTTTTGTTTATTATCTTTTAATTAAGAAATTAAATCTTACGTAATTACCATGAGCAGACTATTTTAATAAATTTCACAAAAATCACTAATCTCAGTTAATTTTAGAAAAAGAAAAGCATAGTGTCCGGCCCGGGCCACGGAAGCGGGCGCCGGCGCCGTCCGGTGGCGGACGGACCGGCCGGCGCGACCGGGCCGGGCGCGGGCCGGACCGGCGCCGGCGTCCGCCCGCGGCCCTCCAAGCGATCGCGACTGTGTATGCTTCGTTTATCTACTTTACGAATGAAAATATGGTTTCAAAATTTCAACTACCTACCTAACAGTAAGCAGTAGTACACTAACCTCAGGCACTCCACATCGACCTCTCACACACCACGCACCCGTTCGATCGACAACTGAACATTATTCACTCGAAAAATTCAACTTAGACTAAATCACTTAAAACTTTATAATCGTAGCTCCTTAACTGTTAAATTACAACAAATGCTTCTCGCAGCCGCCCGCGAGCGGCGACGATCTACCGCTAGACACTGTTACTTATCGCTTACGGTGTGAAAAACAATTACATCATTATTAACTCTATGTTAGTCGGCCGCCGGCCCGGCCGCGCGCCGCGCCGCACCGCCCGCCTGAGATTCCCGTTCCACCAGATCCGTTGATTCGACGCGTTCGCGATTCAGTTACTCTAAATTTCGTTTCCGAACTGATTTCGATATAAAAATAACTCACAATTTTCAAACAATATCGTGTGTATAACATTTTAAAAACGTCACAAATTCATCCATCACTGAGCATAATATATACATAATGTTCTATGGGCGGTGCGGCGCGGCACGGCTCGGCTCGGCGCGGCTCGGCTCGGGCGGGTCGGCGACGTACGGTAACAAGCGGTGAGAAGCGTACACGACAGCGATTACACATAGACCGTGACGGCACCGCGACTGTGTAGTCAGTCTGAGAGTATGAGAACACAAATGAACGTATGTACTGCGTAACTAATGATGCACGACGCGGCGGTGTGGACGTGGCCGGTGCAGTCTAGTAGTAAGTCTCTTGTTCGAGCCAGCCGCCCGGGTTGCGGCGCAGGTAGAAGCGCCGGATCTCGTCGTAGATGAAGATCGACAGCATGAAGGGGATGGCGGGCAGCCACCACACGAACCTGCGGGGGGGACCGTGTGAATATTTGTGCTTACTGCCGGGCCCGACAGCCTTGCCCAATAATGATAAATTGAAAACCATTATCGCTCCTATGAAGATAAATGTACTTCGGGCTTCTCAACTAAGATAAGGATGATCACAAATAATTTCACAAACACTGCGTTTAGTACCAAAAATTTGACTCCTAGAGTGTATTAGAGGGAGGCCACCAGGGCAGTCTCGAAGGTTACGCGGAAGTTAATGGCCCAGTTGCGAGTGCCCTGGTGAATGATGGAATTTGGACGTGTCTTGCAAGTGATATTATAAAGTAGCTCACTTGAGAGGATACATCCGCAGGCCTTTGTCCATGCCGGGAGTGTATGAGAGGAAGGCGGCCAGGGCAGTCTCGAAGATCAGGCCGAAGTTGAGAGCCCAGTTGCGCATGCCCTGGTGAACGATGGAGTTGCGACGGGTCTTGCAGATGATCAAATCAGCCCACTGCACTACGACGATGGACACGAAGAAAGCGGTGTGGCAGGTGTATTCGAGGGCTTTGCGGTCGCGGTAAGTCTGTGAATTGATCAGGAAGTTATAATTTTGCGAAGCTTAAATTTATATATGCTTAAATTTTTATATTTTCAGAGAAACCTTATTGATAAGTTTTGATGTTTCAGACAAAATATAAAAAGATTTTTCGGAAATACCACGAAAAGAAATAAAAACGAGTTTCGTTTTTCTTCCATCCGCTTCCATTGTGCGGTGTCTTGGCATTTAAGGAACATTTTCAAGATAACTGAAAATTCGACGCTCTAATTCTGGAAATGGACATATAGTACGTTTTGAAATATAAATTACAACTCGTATCACGTACCCATTCCTGTCCATAGGAGTCAGGCAAGTCGTTAATGGCCTTCGAGTCCCATTGCTTTCTGATTCCGAACAGTTTCAGTGGCAGGAAGCCGTTCTCAGCCATGATCACGAAGTATACGAAGAACCCAGCGGCGGCTTGGATCATTCCAATTTGACCGTACGCCATGGAAATCAACCTGCCAACCCCCAAGATCAATATTATACAACCTGTAAAGATTCTGTATGTTTTCAAGCTAATGTAAAGGACTGGCTCTAGGCAACCTGATAAATAATCAGAATTTAAACTTTTGTAAGTCGCGAAATGCGGTCCCAATAGTCGATAGCAGCGGGTAAATATAAGCGGGGAATTAATCCATTTCGAGGTTCATTTTCACTTCACAAAATAAAAGATGTTATTGGAAAATAGGTACTATTATTTTTAATTTTGTTTCATTTTAAGTTATTGTTATATATAATTAACCATATTTTTATTAATTGTATTTCATTTTTCTAATTGTAAATTTTATGCCTATCTGTAATTACTATTATTTCAGTAGCCCACAAAAGTTTGAATTCAAATTATAAAATTTTCATTTATCCAATGATTCTTATGTCAATTTCAAAATGTTCTACCTAAAAGCCGGTCCTTTTGAACCAAAATTCATCTATTGCGTGCTTTGGCATTCATTATACGGTTCTTTCTAAACAAGACCTTTTGGTCTAATACAATTTTGATGAAGTTTCTTTTACAATTTTTTTCAATAATCATGCATTAGTGTTTCTGAAAACTTCATAACTAAATATATTACATTGTTGGTAAGCTTTGTTTTGTGTAGAAAGGTTGCATACCACAGTATGATAAATATAAATCGACAAACAAAATAAATAAAAAAAAGTCAAATTGCGTCAAAAATTATAGAGCCGAGTCGGCCATCTTGTTTTAGGAGCGTTAACGAAACATGTGTTCCATGTATCGTTATTAGAATAGAGATTTCATGGATAGAGATTCCATGGATAATATAATTTATCACAGTGGCTGCAACTCATCATCGATGTAGTAAAAAACGGAGTAAGTAAATAAAATGATAATTAAATATAGTAAAGATTATGGGTTTTTCTGATTAGCCAACTGGCCGATTCTAATTCTGTTAATAACGTTAAAAAAACTGTCCTTTGATTTCGGTTTTTACTTCAACGTTTTGCTTGTTATTGTTATTTGTTAGTAATACTTACAGTTGGACGCCACACATGCATTATCATTGTTAATAAACCACCGATAAGCACAAGCAAACAAGAGTTTCGAAAAGCGTTTGTGATCTAAAAAAAAAAGGATAGCTGAACAGAATATCTAAGTAAATGTGTATTGTGTTGGTGATAAGCTCCTCAGCTCAACTATGCTGTGACCGTAATAGCGTCGTGCTTCTATACAACTGCTATGTTATATACACAAGAAAATATTATAAGTATACCCGCATAAAGAACCAAATTATTATTCGGAAAGGAAATCATAATATGAAAACTATTACAGTACGCTCCATCTCGCCTAAGACATTCCTTGAAAAAAAAAAAAAAATGTTTCTATTAAAATATTCTATTAATATTTCTTTCTACGTTTACTAAACACAATCACACACAATTAATCCACTAGTTCGTATGACAGCTAGGTCACTAGGTTGATCTCTAACGTGCAAATTAACGACATTTCGCTGCGCAATGTCGTTCTTTTATCTATCGTTAAAATATGGAAGAGTGAAGATTTTTAAAAGGTATAAAGGCTATTTATCTATTCTCTATTTAAAAAAGGGTTCTAAATAGAAAATAAGGTTTATTAATCTGATTGCACATTACAGTATACGCCGCAAGATACGCATTTTCCAGTGCTGAAAATGCGTGCTGGAGCGGTGATCCGCAATAAATTTTTTTCAGAACTGAAAAACTGGTTGCGTGCGGCTTGTTCTGAAATAGGCAATCAGCATTAATATATAAAATTCATTCTCAAGAAGCTAAAGGAAGAGAGAATAACATCCGTATCAACAAACATTATTATAATCTCATTGTGCATCCGAGCGTACAAGGTAGGAAAATTGTGCGTTCAGTGATTCCGCCAATCAAATTATAGCAAGATGACGTGATAGCATGTCATCTCTCAATAATCTGATTGGTCTACCATTCGAATGCACTGTAAGACTGCATAGTGATGTTTGCGATAACGGTGTAAATTGTGTATTATACACAGAGTAGAGATCTTGTTTGTTGGTTACTGTGTTGCTTTACAGGTCTCGCTCGACTCTATACGGACAATTGCTTAGTGCTGGATCGAGGGTGGGGGCTGTCTTCATAATCACTCTTCCACATCCATGTCATATGGAACTGTTCAACCACAAGTAGCCGCACCATTAAAATTTTTTTTTTAACCAATTTTATTTTTTATTTCAACGCAGGGTCCAATTTACTTGTAACACTGTAAACTCGCCTTTGAAGAGGGTAGACGGATACATATTTTTGAAACGCAGACTAAATCAGAGTATTTCTATACTTACCCAGAATCATTCTGTAAATACCCAAACGAGTGAAGCTTCGCGTTTCAAAATTATGTTACAGCCCGCGTATGTGTTGATTTGAGCATCAATTTATTTTTCCATCTCACCCGGCAATTGCTTTTTTATGGAGAAATAAATATTTGAGATTTTATGGCAGAAGAATTGAATGGGATCCAAATGACATTTTGGGAATATAGATTGGACCGTGCGCGTATAATTTTGATAGTGGGGCTATACATTGTGTCAACACCCAAATGAGTATCTAGTAAGCGTTGCCACGGCGGTGGCGGCGAGTGCGGCCGACCTTCTGTTGACGAGGTTGTCGCGGTAAGGGTCTCGGGGCTGCCGCTTCATGATATCGGACTCGGGCGCCTCGTACGCCAATGATATAGCGGGTACCTTCGTAAACACCAAGCAATCAGCACAGAACACTAGCGGGCGCGGCCGAACGCGCGCGCAATACACGCACACACCTACCCTGCGCCCTGCGGCACCTCTACCTCCGTATACATATACGCAAATATACACTATGGTTACTTAATGTACTAGGAAATATCGTAAAATAGAAAGATATAGCGTGTGAGACAAAAATAGCTCGTCGATAATTGTACGTACTTATCAAAAGAGCATAGTATAGGATTATCTGAAATACTACACTAGAGATGACAGTTACAAGTAAGCCCTAGAAAAATTCATAAGTTTTTACGAACAGGTGTTGATGTATCTAAGATAGATATTTTATAATGTGACCTATCGAGGACTAAATATACGGTAAATGCGGTGACATGATCTGTGATTTCAAAAAAAAAACCCTGCTCTATCTGATGGTAACGGGTACGATGTAATAAAATATAATATCGTGTATCGGTGTGCATGAAGGATGTGAAAGATAAAGAAATAAATAATAGAAAAGATTAAACGATATCTGTACTAAAAATAGGAATATGTAAAAACGTGTGTTCGGAAACGCATGCACGGAAGATAGATGGCAGACACAAGGTATACATCGACCACTTACCTTAACACGATCACTCACATAAACCACAAATATTAGAAAATATATAATCAATATAAAAAACCACAACTCATACGTGGAACAACGCGCTTCCCGGCTCGCCGCGCGTCGTCGCGAACCGGCAAACGCGTTACTCCACTACGACATCAAGCTACGTTAAAGGAAACAGGAGATCAGTTAATATAGAAAAGTACAAAAGACAACGCAAGGCAGAAAACGGGAGCGGTGCGATTGTCGCCTTCAATATCCACACTCTACTCGTCGTGTGCCTACTGGACACCGTACGCGGCAGGCAACAACCAAACCCCAATATTGAAGACTAATATACACGTGGTAGCAAGCAAATAGCGAATAGTATATGAACTCTGAACGAGCGGTGTCGCTCGCCGTGTTTTTACCTCTCGTTAACGAGCTTATCAGTGAAAGGATTACGCGGCTGTCGCTTCATTATGTCAGATTCTGCCTCCTCGTAAGCCAGGGAAATGGCGGGCACCTACACAAACACTAGCTATGAGAGCGATCGGCAAGCGTGCGTCGCCACTCACGTCACGTGACCACAACATCCAACACTTAACAAGACCTTTGCAAGCACACTCCCACGTCATATACCCATTACCCAGTGTCCCCTCACCGGGTCTACCCGGGTGGTGGTACATAGGCACCTTTACTCTAAAGGCAGCCATCGTACTATAGATACTGCAACTCATTTCGGCGCGCGGCGCCATGTTGGGTAAAGCTTGTATAGATACAGTGTGTGCGTGATAGACATGACTGCTGCCACGTCAGTAGCACACAAATTAAAGCTGCATATTTACAAGTACACGCATACATAGCGCCGCGCGCCATGATGAGTTGAACTATCTATACAACTAAAGAGAAACTGGTGCACATTTTGTTTTATACTATCTCTAAACTGTCAGGTCAAAATGTAGTGCTATTCAGTAGGGAGTTATTAGAAGGAATCACAATTCATTTACAGCTGTCATTTTAGTTTAAAGAATGTGCACAATAGACAACAGAACAGAGCTTAAATGTTCTGGATATCAATATCGTTGTTATAATGTAGCCCCATAGTGTAGCTAAATTGTTACTTGTTTGACCTTTATCAAATTTTAATATTCCAAAGAAAATTGGTATTCTGTAATTTTTTCAGTAGGTACGATTTCATGTTACCTTACTTGGAAATATAAGACAATTCTTTTATTACTTGAAAACTAGAAAATTCTAGCATTAAGATCGGTTCAAATTCCAGTCCTCATACAGGAAAATTAATCGATCTTGGTCTATGAATTTCAGCCTAGATAGCTGGCCACTTAACTTCCATCACAATTTAGAAACTCCCTTTATTACCCTCCCTTTACTAACCCCTTTTTGTTTTCCCCTATTGGGTGAGAGAATTTTTAACCGGGACGTGTGCTTACAATATCTTGCGCTGCTTAAAAACTATCACAGAAAACAAAATGTTAAACACATAAAAAAGACCATGATATGACGTTCGCTCCACCAGGGATGTGAAACAAAACTTAATCGAATGATAACAATGTTAAGTGAATCGATTTTGACTCGATGCGGCCGAATAACAATCGATGATATGTCGGGATGATGGTGATATATGGAGGTGAAGTGATTGTTGTAGAATCGATGTGTTGTGTTTCGCCTTACATGTACATTTACCAAGTACGAGATAATTGTACTTCCTAGTAGTAACTTGTATTCGAGTC
Source organism: Hipparchia sbordonii (assembly GCA_038048805.1). Classification (NCBI taxonomy): domain Eukaryota; kingdom Metazoa; phylum Arthropoda; class Insecta; order Lepidoptera; family Nymphalidae; genus Hipparchia; species Hipparchia sbordonii. The sequence continues at coordinate 3,550,975 of CM076111.1, read as the reverse complement.
CCTTACGATAAATTAGCCGATTAAATCTTATATGACTAGGAACAAACACACAAATTAGTCATTATTATATGTATATAGAAAACTGCGCACGAATTTGGTGTTACGGATTGACGACGTTATTTACAATAGAAGAAGCGATTTTAGTACGTGTTTCATTTTAATGCTTATTCACTCTTGCCTTAATAGAGTTTTGTGAATAGACTTTAAGACAATACAAAATTAAGCACAATTCATATATTTATATTTTTAACCGTATTGGCATTTGGCAATACACATAAAATCTGCATTTGTGAAGATTTTGAATGCAGTACTGAAAGTGCAGTTTTAGGCCAAGGAAAACATTTAGTATTTTTTTCAGATTTACAAGGGTAAATTACAGGCGGAATTTCGATCGCGGAAATTCTCTTCGACGTTTTTAATCCGCGCAAATACAGCGCGTGAACAGATATTATTTTGTCGTCATTTCGTAACACAGACAACAAGTATTATCAAGCATCACTCCAGTCGTTATTAGAACTCGTCGTACGCTAAAAAAAACTCCATTTAGTAGAATTCTTAACATTAAATTCTATGCAATCATAACCAAATTACCAAATGAAGCTATCAATATTAATATAATTAGGCTGCTTCAAATCAAAACTTAATAATTTTAGGCGACACTTCTTTGGTGGATCGTAATCAGCCACGGCCAAACCAGACGAAACTTTTTTTTTTTTTCAAACCAAACGAAAGTTAGGGAAACGGCAATTTGTTCTTTATAATTGCATAGAATAGAGTTTAAAATTAGGTTCACACTCCACTCGTTCACGATACCGAGACAACAGCGGCGTTAGCTGAAAACCAGTTAGGGGTTATACAAAGGCAGCACATTGTATGTAAGGGAACAGAGACCTCTCGTTGACAAGTTTGTCGCAAAAGGGGTTTCTCGGCGGGCGTTTCATAATGTCCGCCTCAGCTTCCTCGTAGGCGAGCGCTATGGCAGGCACCTAGTGTCAATATCTCAGTGAATACCACGGACTAGAGGAAAAATACGATTGAAAACCTTCTATTTTTGAAAATGGAGACCATTCACGTTCCGATTTTTTAAGGAGATAAACTTTTTTTGAAGCCACAAATTAATCACGAAATAATTTTATTTATTAAAATCGGTTTCTCCGGATATTGGCTAGATTTTTTAAGGATTTCGTAGTTTTCATTTAGTCTGTGTTATAGATATAGCCTTTATGTTTAGACTTCATTGGCTGAAAATTAAGTGGGAAATTGAACACCGTAAAATTGTTTTTGCGACTTCATGTCCTCGGGTTAGAACGTAAAATGTTCGTCAGGTGAATTTTACTTTATAAATTAATTTAAAATGTTTCGTAACAACAATTTTACGATTATTTTTAATTAATTTTAATTATAATTAAGAATATCACAAGAATTCCTATTAGTGATTATATAAACATGATGAACAGTAAATTCGCAAAACAGTTCTACTATTCACTGTTATTTGTTTATAGGTATATTCACGTGAATGCAAGCAAATATCTACTTTTATATTGTGTAACTTTAGAACGCTTTGCTTCTGATCTTTATTCCACTTTAAAACCGCGACACTAAAGTGAAATAACCATTAACTTGAGAGCACAACACCAGTTCGAATCTCTAAACTATCAAGAATACGAAAAACAGAAATACTTATTTACTTGCATCTCAAGATGTACAATGAAAATTGAGCCGTAAGTCTTAGAATTAAGAGTCAAACTCACCATGTCAGTTCCAAGATCGATGCACAGGATAGTGACAGTGCCGAGGGGTAGGGGAATGTCGCACAGGATGAAGGCGAGGAAAGGCGAGATTTCTGGAATGTTCGAGGTAAGAGTGTAAGCGATGGACTTCTTGAGGTTGTCAAAGATGAGGCGACCTTCCTCCACACCCGTCACGATTGAGGCGAAGTTGTCGTCGAGAAGGATCATGTCGGCGGCCTGTGGATTTTTTTTTTAAGATTAATCAAGTTGAAATTCAATTACATTCTCTTCTCCTCTCCAAATAAGCCTGTGTTGTATCATGTCAATATATTGGGATATGAATTACCTTTAATACTAATAATAATACCTTTTTGCCAATATTAAAAGTATTACCCTCGTCACTATTTTCTATGACATTTAAATAAAAAATTCCGGGCGTATTTTGTAACTTTAAATACCGTAGAATAAACGAGAGTTGACACAATGTCCTAATTCCCACGAAAAAGTTGCAGCCGATTACGCCATTTTGTGTGCAAGACTTCTTACCTTGAACACAAAATGGCGTGTGCACAAAAAATAAGTCTTTACTTAGGACCTATTTGGCCAATTTGGTCTTTATCACCTGAACCAACCATCATCTTTAAATCCACGCAATCAAGTCTTAAATACCTAATCTCTGGGGGTTATCTTCAAATTTTTCGACGTTGCGCCAAAGGAAAACTCACTTGTTTGGACACGTCTGAGCCAGCGATGCCCATGGCGACGCCGATGTCAGCCTTCTTCAAAGCCGGGGAGTCGTTGACACCATCGCCGGTCACAGCCACGATGGCTCCGAGACGCTGGCAGCCCTCCACGATGATCAGCTTCTGCTGTGGCGATGTGCGCGCGAACACGATCTCAGTGTGGTACCTGTTCGAAGAATTGTCTCGATAATCCTTACTAATATTAGACATGGGAAATTTTGTTTATTTGTTGGGGTTTCCTTTCACGTTACAACAGAAACACGGGATCAACGGATTTTTTGTTAAGGACCTGGGGAGTTACTCAGGTAGGTGTGGTCTTCTTCTTCAACTAATGGACGTCCACTGCTGGACATAAGTCTCCTGCATGGACCTCCACAAGCCTCGGTCTTGCGCCGCCTGAATCCAGCGGCTCCCTGCGACTCGCCTGATGTCGTCTGTCCACCTAGTGGGGGGTCTGCCAACACTGCGCTTCCCGGTGCGAGGTCGCCACTCCAGCACCTTGGGACCCCATCGACCATCAGCTCTTCGAACTATGTGCCCCGCCCATTTCCACTTCAGTTTCGCAACTCGCAGAGCTATGTCGGTGACTTTGGTTCTCCTACGGATCTCCTCATTTCTGATTTGATCTCGCAGGGATACTCCGAGCATAGCTCTCTCCATCGCCCGCTGAGTGATCCTGAGCCTTCTTATGAGGCCCATAGTTAGCGACCATGTTTCGGATCCGTAAGTAATCACTGGCAACACGCACTGTTCGAAGGTAGGTGTGGTACTTTTTTAAAAAAATCAGAGTTCCAGCGGGACTTTAAAAACGAACTCCACGCGGACGTTGCTGAGTTTCTTACCGGCTCTTTTCAGCAGAACCTGCATTCCGAAATGGTGGTAGAGTCATGATGTGTCATAAGAGCTACAAGTTGGCTTACATGAAATAAATAATTAGTTGGCTTACATGAATAAGCTACTATAACGGGTACAGTAATGGTGAATTGAAACCATACCGCCATCGGTTTCTACATACTCGTTATTCGCCGCTAGGGTGGTAACTAGCCATGACCAAAGCCACCAGAAGGATCATGAATGCTTACTTGAGGATTTCATCGAGTTGGTCTGAGTTGAGTTCGCGAAGTTCTGTCCCGTGTACGACAGCGGCCTTGGCTTCGCGCGGGTTCACTTCCGACACGGGTATGTTGAGGCGCGCGGCGATGTCCTCTACGGTTTCGTTGCCTTCGGAGATTATACCTACGGACTTGGCGATAGCCTTGGCAGTGATGGGGTGGTCTCCTGTCACCATGATAACCTGAGTGCAAACATAAATGACGTTAATAAGGAGTTTTATAATAGGCGTGTGAGACTGCTTCAAGAGACTGTGTTCAGTAGTGGCTGTCTATTGATGCAAAGAAGAATAACTTTTGTCTACTCAATGTCATAAAACCGAGATTTAATATAAAATCTGCAGGCCTTATTTAAAAGCGGGATCAAGTTATTGCTAGTCTCAGTTGTGGCTTTCTGCAACAATACATTTATTACATTTGGCATATTATTACATCCGACCAACGTAACCTTGAAAAAATTCGTTGAAAAGCCTTGTACCCACACAGAATAGACGTGCCTGCGTATGAGTGAAGCTAGTACTTGTGTATTATGATAAAGTGAGGGTAGATTTCGAATCAAACGTATAATTGTATATTGTAACCACGTCTGCTGAAATATGTAAATGAAATACTACTATTGTTTTCTCTGTAAGTGAATTTTTGTAACTCTTTGAGAAAATTAAATTCTTTAACCTGATGTTATTGTAAGGTCTTATTTTGTGGGTAAGAGGGTTGAAAATGGGTGTAAGGATAATCTCACCTTGATACCAGCGGATCGGCACTTAGCGACGGCATCAGGCACGGCAGCTCTGGGCGGGTCAATCATACTCATGAGGCCGACGAAGCGAAGGTTCTCGACGGGGAAGTTGATGTCGTCCGTGTTGAACTTGTAGCCGATGGGGTACTTGTCTGAAGGGAGCTGCAGGTCGCAGAAGCCGAGTACACGCTCGCCGAGACCGCCGAGTTCTAGGTACGCGTTGTTGAACGCCTCCTTCATTTCTTCGTCCAAAACCTGGGGAATTTCACCGAAAAAAACTTTAGCTGTTACATAAAAAAAAATGTACACAGAGAAAGTAAGAAGTCATATTTGCGCAGATTAAACCCTTCAGTGGAAAGAGTACGAAGCTTTTATTATGGAGGTGGAATACGATTATTTCAATTTTTTTTCCAAAATCGCTGTCGCACCTTGAATTCTTTATAATTTACTAGAGAACAATCAGATGATAACAACATATTATTAACAATTTTTTTTGTCTAAATTTCAGAGATATTTTATGTCAAAGATATATTTATGACATGGATTGTTAAAACCAAATTTACATAAACCTAATCGTACTGTGGTATCTTACGATACCACAAAATAGCCTTTTTTTGCTGGATATATTTTTACAGAAATTTTTTTTTAATACCTACAATCACATCAATAAAAAAAAGCTACCAGCCGAATTGATAGATTTAGATTTATCACTGTCTCAAATAAAATCACAATAATACCTTCTCCTTTCCTCCAATGAAGATAGTGCTGCACCGTTCCAAAATCCTTTCAGGGGCTCCCTTCATCACGAGCAGGTGTCTAGGATCGCTGCTGTCATCGCTCTCATGGATGGACACTTGGTACTTGTTCGTTGAATTGAAGGGGATCTCGCACACTTTCTTATTCCTTTTCCTAATGGACAGCACGTCACCGAGGGCCAGTTCCATGCACTTGAGTAAAGCTGCTTCGGATGCGTCACCGGCGACTTCCTTCTTCAAAATCGGCACACCGTCCTGACCTCCCTTGAATTCGGCGCGGTTGCAGAGAGTGGCGATTTTGGCGAGCGCCTTGAATCCAGGGCTAGTGCGGTCTGTGAACAAATGAAGACGTTTTAAACTGAAAATCAGCGCTGGGTATCATCAATGCCCAGCATAAAGCTGAGTTTGTGGCCATTTGCTAAGTTGTTAGGCTTGAGAAGTTTAGTTGCAAGCTTTCCTCTTGTTTAACCTTTTTCTTTGTCGTACCTTTGACAAGTTTTATGCCTATTTGGAGGGGAAAGAGTTATGTTCAGCATTTGTAAAAAAAACCATCAACCATCCTGCCAGATACCAAAATTTCCTCAAAAAAAAAAGAAGAGGAAATCCTCTATGGTCCTATTGGATACTTTTAATCACAAAATTGGAGTTTCTTCCATATATTCTTCAATTCATAGTATTGATAAATCTGTCGGAGCTTTTGATAGAGCAGAAAAAATTTGAGAGGATATCATCATGGACTTACCATATTGTACTCCAGACTGGTCCTCAGTAGTATCAGCCTCGATGATCTGGTTATCGAACCACATGTGAGCAACGGTCATCCTGTTCTGGGTTAGAGTTCCAGTCTTATCCGAGCAGATGGTAGACGTAGATCCGAGGGTTTCCACGGCTTCCAAGTTCTTTACGAGGCAGTTCTTGGAGGCCATGCGTTTGGCAGTGAGAGTCAGACATACGGTTACGGTCGCGAGCAAGCCTTCTGGCACGTTGGCTACGATGATACCTGCGAGAAATCAAGAATAGGTTATGTGCAAGTTAGGCTACTAATCGTATTTTCATGTACACCAAGAAGGGGTAAGTTTTTAAGATGTCAACTATTCTATACTCTTTTTGTTTAAAAAATCTATCATTTTAGTGAAGATGTCAAAAAACTGCAAATTGAGAAAAATTGCGAGGGCAATTATATTCTTGAATTCTGGTACAGCTTTTATAGAAAGTACCTAGCTCAAAGACAGAGTGTGTTCTTCTCTTTTTTTTTTTTTGGAGAACACTTACCGATGAGGAAAATGACAGCGTCGAGCCAGTGGTAGCCGAGGATGAAAGCGATGAGGAAGAACGTAACACCGAGGAACACAGCGACGCCCGTGATCAAGTGGATGAAGTGGTGGATTTCCTTCGCGATGGGGGTCTCGCCGGTGTCCAGACCCGACGCCAGTCCCGCGATACGTCCCATTACCTGATGTGACAAGAGTGTTTGCTTAGGTAGAGTTGGTTTCTATGGGATACTACATTAAGCGAACCCACGATCGCCAGAAGAATACAAAAAGAAGTTTTGATACTATTATGAATCTTCGATTGCCTTGCCTAGCTTGAAAAAGCACCTAAGTGTTGAAGTAATACGTGAGCTGAACAACCATTAAAGTTACTACAGAGGCCAAAAACCCAGATAAATCTTAAGGTTCAAAGGCCTCTAGTCTTCCAAGGAATGGACGGAAGCCGTCCATTGATGGACATGGGTATCTTGCAAGTATTGCCACAGAACTTGTATCCGAGGCTGCTATAGTGATTAGTTTTACATCGTCTGTCTACCTAAAGGGAGATCTTCTAACGCAGCGTTTTCTGGTGCACCTCGGGACCCAAAGTTGCTCTATGTTGCATCTTTCGTGACGCGTAGTATATAGATATGCAAAGTGGAGAAAGAATAGTTGAATATACCGTGTTATCGCCGCAGCAGATGACCACGCCTTTCGCGGTGCCCTCAACAGCATTAGTGGAGAAGAATGCCAGGTTCTTGGTTTCCAGAGGGTTTTCATTGGTGAATTCGTGGCCACGGGACTGGGGTTCCGACTCGCCGGTCAAACTCGAGTTGTCCACTTTGAAACCGCGGGCCTCGATGATGCGGATGTCAGCTGGGATCCGGTCGCCGAATTTTACCTAATTGACAAACGAATGGTATGAGGGACGAAATAGCCCAATTGAGACCGAGTCTTATCAGTCGATTGTGCGAATTACGTCTGTCAAGTCGGAAACTGGTAAAGAATTGGGCCTTTTCTATCCCTCCGTGCCTCGGAGAGCTATTAAGCTATCGGTTCCGTTTATTGTCACTTACATCTGATAAAAATCATAAAGGTCTGGTGAATTGCCAAATTCTTTGCACGAAAGAATTTAATGTTAGGGATGATTAGGGTATTAAATTTCAAACACACTCGTAGAACTATTCGAACTTATCAACTGAGTTACCATACTAAATAAATTACACACTAAGATAAGTCATAAAGAATGAGTTAAATTAATAATCACAGTAATATTATATTATGTAGAGTATGTCATTGTTATTGTCAGCAGTAAAACTTGGATTTTGGCATACCAAATGTAACCACAATGATAACACCACATTCGGTACTTGAGGAACAACAAACCTCAACAATATCGCCAAGTACGAGGTCCTCAGCACGCAACGTTAACTTTTCTCCTTCACGGATGACGGTGGCGAACTGCGGTACCATGTTCTTGAAGGATTCCATGATTTTGGACGACTTGCTTTCCTGGTAGTACGAGAAGATGCCGGTCACGATCACCACAGCCGCTAATACAATACCGAGGTATAAGTTGTCGTCCGCTGGTTCTTCGACTGTACTCGCCTAAAAATCATTACAAAATTTTGAAAACTTGTATCCTTTAAATGCACCTATTTTAATTGACTTTTTATATGCATTTAAAGAATTGCATTTTTAAGGTTCATATGTATTTTGTTTTGGACAACAAAACTATGAGATTTCTCACTGCTTTGTTTTAAATAGGGTCGACGAAACTGATCATCAGTATTTTTACACACGACTCACCTGGATTCCGTAGGCAATAAAGCAAAGGATAGCACCAATCCATAGTAATAACGCGAAGCCGCCGAAGAGATTTTTACAAAACTTCACCCATTCGGGCGTCTGTTTTGGGGGTGTGAGTGCGTTTGGACCGTCTCGCTCAAGATTTTCTTTCGCCTTTGCATGACTAAGTCCCTGAGAAAATATACAACAGCTTAAAAGATAAATCCATGAAGAAAGGCTCGTAAATTATTTTATGAGCTTTGTTTCTTACTAAAACTTGTATCAAATGTTTCTTAAATATGTATTTATTTACTCGTGTTACCTCCTGCTAGACAACAGACGAGGCTATGGCGGTATATCCATACACCCGGCCAGGCAACTGGCTGGTAGAGGTTACAGTGACCTTGGAGTACAAATTACCCCAAAAATATCTAGCGCAGAAGGCAACGGGAAACCACTGCGACTATTGTCCCATGTGAGTTGCAAAGATGAGAAGAAGAATGTACACCAACTGAATTTTTCGGAAAGTTTACTCAAGTTTTTTTAGAACAATAAATGCTTTAATTCCTTGACTTAGTACTAAAGAAGCGAGTAGAGCATCCAATGTGTACTGTACCTTAGTTATCATTTAACTACCTAGTAAGAGTATACTATCTTGGGAATATCTCATATGATACTTACATTTTCGGGATGTGTCTGAAATCTTTGGTAAAGTTCTTCGGGTGTAACTTTGTGGAAATCGATATCTAATTCCTGTTTGAGGTCATCTAAATCTCCAGGTTTCCGTTTTTTCGCAGGTGGTTTCCGGCGCGTCTAAGCAAATAGAGCATACTATTAAACACTGCTTTATATAAAAGTACGCCTAGAGATGTCTCAAAGATAAATTGAGGGCCCTATTCTTACATGTTCCGTACTTGCAAAATAAATATGAATTTATGAGTAGGGCCACTTTATTTAATATTGGGACATCTCTTATCTGATCTTTTCAAATTTAAATTGGGATTAACAATTTTGATTACTCTTAAGGCTGAAAATAAAATTATTTATATTAGAATTACAGGTATTCTAAATATTCTAAAAATAGCAAAATAATTTTAATGAGAAATCATGATGATTAAACATGCTTCACAGAGACGACTGAAAGGGCCGAACGCTTTTCTTTTAACTTGGAAAAAGTAGATTTTATTTTCAAGTCGATTTAATTCTACTATTTGATTATAACAAAATGTAACATGTACGAATAACATATTTTGTAAAAACAGAAAATAAATCATTAAAAAAACAAATAGGTTATAAGCTGTTTTACTGCGACGGATATCTCTGTCTAAAACGAAATTTTCTATGGAGTGTATGGAGCTACTCGATCGTGACGTCACGTTTTAGTAGCGTCCTCTTTGTCTAACAGGAAACTTAAAAGCTCTATATTTCCGAGACTAGTTAAAATACTAAAAAAAGAAAAATGTCATTGTGTTATAATATTAAAAACCTTTATTTTAAGTATATACAAAAAAATAGTTAAATACCCAATCATTTTGCGTTTTAAACAGTCTGTGAATTGACTGTTAACAAACTGTCCTGCAGTTTGACGGTAGCATAAAGTAAAAAAATTGTAAGCTCTTGTTTAATAAATAAATTTAAAAAAATAAAAATTGAAAATTCTGCGCGTAAACGCTTTTGTAACGTAGGTACAGCTTTCAGTCGTGCTCCGCGAGAGCTCAATGAGGTGATAATGCAAATTAAAAACCTTGTACTGTCCGTCAGCGGTTCTATTATCATCCTTTAGGGGGCCGATGGTGGCGACGCGGTAGGAGTCGGTGCGGCCATGCTGCAATCATAACTAGGGGCTAGACACATTCTACAAGGCGGCCCTAGGGCCATGCATATGGATCTAGGTGACTTGTGAAGGTGAACTATAAATGTACCAAGTGTTTTTGATGCGGCCTCAAAAGTGTTTCTAAAGGACTGTCCTTATATCCAGAAATAATCAGAACCAGCGCGTCTAAAAAATCTATAAAAATCAATTACTGTTCGTTAGTCTGGCTAAAACTCAAGAACGGCTTGACCGATTTGTTTGTGGTTTAAAAAAAATATAAACCTCAATAGAACAGCTGAAAAATCAAAATTGGAAATACTTGGTGAAAAAATAAATTAAAAAGATTACAGAAAACGTGTACGTTTGTATAATCCTTAAACAAAAGTCATGGCATGTTCAGAGAAATTATTCGCTATCAAGAGCTATGGAGAACCTGGGATTGCTTCTCTCTAACTTACTCTATAGGTAGCATAGCGGTAACGCTTTCTGATCCGCACGTGTTTGAGAGGACATTTTAAGGTCATGAGGTTTTCTCTTCCGTCTTCTATAAAAACAGTCTATTTAATATAATGACTGTAGACTGAATCATGTTTATGAATAAACCTATCCACGTGACGGCTTATGTTAACCTCACTCACGAATGAAATAACGTTGTCAATTTTACGAAGTTGGGAGTGAAGGTATCAGGACCTATCAAGGTTTATCCTGTGAATTTATTTGGAAGGGGAATTTATTCATTTATTATTATTTATCCTCTTACTCGTACCTATTATTGTGAAGGGGCGCCATGCACCGTCAAAATGAATTTATAGATCCCCTCTAACTGAATGAAATCAAAATCACTTGGTACTTGTTAACGATAAACAGTAACTGGCTTACAAAAAAACAAAATTTATGTAGTCACTTGAAAAAATAATAATTAGCACTTAAAATAGATTAGTTGAAACAAAGAAAATGCTTAAATATCTAGGGATCCATTGAAATAAACCCTAGTGGTACACTACGTTAATGTTTCAAATTTATAATGTTACGTCCAGCTTAATAACGTCCCTGGCACTGTACGGTATTGTATGAACTATGAATAGAGTTTCAACCAATTGCTACAGGACAAGCCAAAACACTACTATAGCGAGTTAAAAGATACAAGTGGTGACATCTTATTTGCAACGAATACACTAACTCAAATCAGGCACAAAAACAAACTATCGTATTTAAATAGTTGATACTTATTGACTCTTGCATTGAAGGAACTCATATACCTAGTACTCTCTATACCTTGTTTTGTCACACTAAGCATCCGTGTCGTCGCCCTACGTTAAGTAGTAAGTACTTAGTACGTATTCAGAGCAGGCGGCAACAGTAGCGTGTCCGCGAGGTGTGACCTTGACGAGCAGTTCTATAGTCCTGTTAGGGATCACCGGCTCAATGGCGTTCAATTGAGCCGAGCTGCGAGTAAATGCGTGTGCGAACCTTACAATACGGAGCACGCACCTCGCACATTGCATCGCTGGCACTGGCCTACTTTACATGCGTACGCATTATACCCAAATCTACTGTTTTATTGGTTTCCGTTTCTCAGAATTTGCTTATCGGCCTTTAGTATATTTCCGCCGAACGGAACATGAATGCTACATGAATAGTCATAATATCTGTATATCGTCATCGTGTCATCAACCGATTGACGACCACCTCTCTTGTCCTTCCCAGGTCTCCTCACTTTTTTGCGCCAAGTCGTTCGATTTTGGGTCGGTTCAGGCAATTGGGCTTGCTTAAGGTCTCTCTTAATGTAAGACCACCAGGTCGATGGCGGGCCGCCCCTACCTCTTGTTTCGTCAGGTAGGTTGTTCTTAGGACATAATGTAGTTCTCTTGTAGTGATTTCCAGACGCTGTGGTCCTTCCATGCCCCCAGTTATTATGCGATCAAATCAGAAATGAGAACCGTAGAACCAGAGTCAACGACAGATCATTGGGTTGCTTAGCTATATGGCAATAAGCGATTCCCATACAGCTACAAGTACCGATAAATGTTTTGCGAAGAGATGATTCGATTGCGATCGTGAGACTGAAACTGACATAGAATAGCGTCAGACCACCATTTGGCAAAAAGTCGGCTGCCGACAAGTTCCAAACTGGTTTTTAGTAAAATTGCCGGCGACTCAGTCACTCGATTTGTCAACCAACCTACGCTCGTGAAAACATCGGGACGACTAGTCAACAAATATACTGATGTACAAAACATGGATTGCCACTTAAAGTAGTTGGAAATTGGCATGTTCACTTGGCATTACTGCGCGTTAGAGGGTATGTTATGACCCACTTTTAGTACTATATACAGCTGGGTAAAGCAATGGGGATTATAGCCGCAATAACTATAGGACTGTGTGCGAACTCGCCATAATGTCACAGCGTCTAAATGCGTCCGCGTTGCCGTAAACAAGCCGTCCGCCATCGCTGTCGATAATTGATGAACGTTTTCATAGCGGAGCTCATTAAACCGCGCCCTGAATTCCCGTGAAGGTTACATTTGGAACTCGAAGAAGCCGAACATTACATCGCGGGATATGTGAGCACCGAGGGCATTTTGCAAAGGGCTTTAACTTTATGACGATGCGGGTGCTGCAGCAGATGCTTAACATTATTATATTACAGCAAATCGATTTCGTCGCAATTGCATTAACATCAAAAATCAAAATAAACTGGGACATATAGACCGAAAAAGCGATGTAACTTTGGGACCTCAATTCCTAATATCCTCCAAATGTGACCCTGCACCGATAAAGGTACTAATGTGACTTGCAGGACGCAAGTGTTATAAGATCATATTTTGTGATGATCCTTGTCAATCTGTTAGGACGACGACGAAGTGTTTAGCAATGTATAGGTACAAAATTATTGTCCTCGATGGTTAATCTATTATCAATATGGTTTTAGAACGCAAAACGGGCATACATTGCATACTTGCGGAAATTAATCCCAGAAAGAAGTGGAAGTGGAAGATTATGGTTGAGAATTTGGGACCACGGAATAAAATAATTTTATCAACGAATACATGACAATTGACAAATATTATTCTACTTTGGGAACATTCTGAATGACTTCATCTTATTCAATAAGGTCATGAGTCAAGACCCGAGACCTGACAAGTTGGAGTCACCCTCTGGAGAAGTCCTTGTTCAATATTTAACAGCAAGCACTATCATCGTCAGTCAGAATTGATTTGTCACTCGAAAAAGCGCTCTGAGAAACTATCCTCGGGAAAACTATGATGAAAAATTCATACGATGTAAATGGTATTACTAGCGCACGTTGGAAGGAAGGCGTGCTCCATTCGCCGTTACATAAGCGGCGGGTAGAACGCTTGCGCACTGCGGCCCAACCCCCGTTACCCCGCTACCCTCGACATAAATAGCTGAGAGACAAGGTTGCCACCCCCGGGCCCTAGCGACCGCATTCTATAATCTCTGTAAAGGTTAAACGGTAATATCTGATAGAAAATAGAATCCGGTTCCGTGGAGAATAAAACATTCACGATAAAATCGACGCGGCATTGTGACATTTCACCCGCTGGAAAACAATAATAGGACCACGAAGTGAATAAGCGCTTTGGTTTAAGAATTTATCGTTGAGCAATACAATTTGCTACCTATATACGAGTGCCAAATATAAGTTTTTAGACATATTCTCGAAAATAAATTTTGGAATCTACTTATAAGGATCAACAGATTATAAATGGATACATTTTTCTAAAATTGTTAGGAATGATGAAAATAGAAGACTTTTCAAAGCAAGGATAATTTATCATTGCAAATAAAATGGCAGAGATAGATGAAAATTATTGCTCAAAACATGGTGTTTCATCATCAATCATCAAGTACATTTTACGAAAGTACTCGTTTCAAACAAGCGAATTTAGTCTATATTAAAGCTATGGAATAGCCCACCTGTACGAGGTCGGGGTGGATCAGCAAGTAATTAAATAAACGCAACATTGATAATTCAATTATGACTAGTGGTTCGCCCCGAACTGAGACCTCGCGATATCCCATAATTCCCAAAAGTTTTAATTATATATTCTAATAATTAACTTTTAACATTAGACGCAATAAAAAAAATAATAGTTGACATAAAACTGTTTTACTGACACAGCGCCATCTATTAGCATTATTGTGAAGCTATTAGCATTTAAAATTAAATAATTTCGTTTCTTTATAACATTTATCTAATTTTAGTATTTGTTGTTCAAGTACAGGATATAACTAAATTTTCAATCAAGTTTCACGTTCTAATATTCAGTAATTCAGAAGTTATAGGGCTCTGACAGACATTTGGACGTACACACTTCTCTGTCCAGTACAGACAAGCGCCCTAGTTGACTCAGAGAACTCGCTTCGCTCGTTCAATGACCAATAAGGATAATAATGCTTTAATGTTATTAGTTATTTATCGCATATTTTGATTTGAATGGGTACTTAATTGGGGAAAAAATTAAAATTACTTATTTCATGTAGGCCAACCTGTGGCTCTTATGACAAATCAAGACTCTACCACTGAGAAGCAGATTCTGCTATTAATATGTAGCTATTACAGTGTGGTAAGTTATTACTTAGTGTACACTATCTTATGGGCAACTGGATGCCAAACCGTTTGTTCCTATGCAACTCCTTGTTATAAAGAAATTCGACGATCTAATAGATTAGCAATGAGTAAACGTTGGGACAGAGACCAAACGTCAGCAATCTGATATTCATTGTCACGGTCGTGGAACTGCTTATTACCGAAAATTTGTGGTTACTATCGTAGTAGTTTCCGATGTGAATGAGACAATTATTTTTAACTTGGTCGGCGTCTCGACGCGCCTGTGATCCCGGCATGCAATTATAACATGCGGCCGTTGCCAAAACACTATTAGAAGCAAAATTCACGTGTCTTTGTTGATGGTTGTTGGTACATGTGCGTCAACGTTTCCTATGTACCAAATGGCATTTGGAAAATAAGTCGCATGTGTTTATTATTATTTTGTAATAGCAGTAGTAGAGTTTTTATTTTATTTGATTTTCGTAATGAATTCTTCTTGGGGAAAATCTTATGTGTTCGCGTCACTGACATGCTAATGTTAACAGTAGCTATGAGTATGTGTTTTCACTTCTGCCAGCAAGCCCATGTTTTCAATGCCCGACCAAAAAAGAAAGGTGTAATTTTAACAGTTTGTCTGTTTGTGTGACATCCGTCTGTCTTATTGTAGTTCTCAAACGGAGGGAACGATTTGAATACGAGTTTTTTTTCATTCGAACAGCGCGTTTAAACTAGGAAGCGTCTTAGTAATGTTTTTATAAAAATCTCAGTCATTTAAGGACTATCAGCTCTTTTCTCAGCCGGTGTAGAGATCTGAGTAATATTGATATTTACATTACTCTCACATTTATTCTAATCGATTTGACAAAACTAAATATACTGTAAATATAGGATACTAAAGTTTTTATATGGATTACTGTATTAGCATCTAATAGTCGCAGATATGCATTTAAATATTCGCTAGACCTTAACGTTAACGAGACTGCACTGCTCTTTTTAATGAAGAATTCATGATATATTTTGAAATTCAATGAACTCTAAGATTACGTTAACTTGCAATCGCATTTAATTTGTTGTTGGTTCATTTAATTTTGTGTAAACTGATAGTTTATAGCGAAGTAATTATTACGATAATGCACATTAAAAAATAATAATTCTCATGACAATAACCGATTACGAAAGACAGCGGGGTCACATTAGCAAATTATATCATACGAGACTGGTTGTTTGACAAAAGTTAAAAAATTACTGTACAAAAACTATTTTAATTTTTTTTTTTTTGCATAGAAAAGCATATGAAAGTTTTCTCTTCAAATAAACAAATTGCGTTTGAATCAAATGAATCAACCACTTAAGGAAAAGAATACTATGTACACACACATAAATAGGGAAATGAACTACTTGACATAGTGCCGATTTCACCAAACTTGAGACGTTACCTAACGTTTAACCGTGGAATAAATTTTATATTTGGCAGATTTTCAATACAAAGAATATCAGAACGAGCAATTAATTGATTCGTCAGTTAAACGTCACTCGACGAGGTGAAATCGGCATCTATGCTCAAAACATGACAATGTTATATACATTGTCGTATTTTGAGCATATTGAATCTATAAGGTACCTTTGATTTTGACCTTATTTCTAAAGCCATTTATCGCCACAGTCAGTTTTAATGACTATCATAAAGGGAAATTGACTATATAATACAGTAGCTCGCAGGTTTCAACTTTTACAAGTTTAAAAAAAAAAGTAAATCACCAACATGCGGATTCAAATACCGGTCTGTGTATGATATACCCCACATCCTATACCTACCACCTACTTGCTCCATTATCACATATTAACCAATTGTCTAAATAAATACTCAATTTCAAGACCAATGAGCACATACAATGTCTGTGAGCCTATGTAATCTACCCGCTCTATCATCACTCATCAGTCCCTGATCTTCATCTTATGAACTCAATGAACCCAAACTGTAGATGTTAAGGAGTTGGGTAGTTTTCAAATTATTCTGGTTGCAACATCAGGTCAAAGTTACCATATTCAAATTACAGTGTCATTCGGTATGCTTAGGGAGGCCGCAGACGATCAAGTTTGCCGTCAAAGCATGATGCTTAGGCATTCGAAAAAAGGATTGATACCTGAATAGTATCGATATTTTTGGTTCAATACCTAGGAAAACTCCAGAAATCTGTACCACCCCATCGAGAGATAACATTATACATCAGAAAGATTAAAGAGTAGACTATAGTCTGCTGTCTGACGTGTGAAATCTAGTGAAGTATCGAATAATTGGAAAAGTATCGTAAGTAAGCAAACTGTAGTCGATACTAAACCGCGTTGAAATCGGCCGATCCGTTTGAGCCTTGCAATGTCACAGATAGACAGACACCTAGACAAAAAAAGCGGTGAAACGTATAACATCTTTTCAGTCGCGAATTAAAAACAGCTGGTCGATTGCGTAAAAGCTGCATTAATCATTGCAAGGGGTCTCAATTGGCTGGAAGTAAGGCCTTCTTGGTGCAGCAATGCATTGTAACCAAAAGAAAAGAAGGAAAAGAAAGAAAAGTTGTGAAAGAGGATCGGACAATCAGTGGTGATTGGGGTTTGTGATCGTCATGTTGTAGCATTAGTATTTAGACAATCTCAGAGCAGTATCGTGACTGACTGATTAACTGACTAATAGATGACGCCCTGCTAACGGTGTTTTGGCTTTTAGAGGAAGTATTCCATGAATACATTAGAGAATGTAAAATTGGATAGGGATAAATTTAAAAAACTAAATCCACACGGAGGATATATCAGGCATTAGCTGGTTTATAACTAAGCCACAAACATGTAAACTAAGCCATTGAGCAAAAATATTTAAGTGTAAACCTAATTTAGGATAAGGAGTCGAATGACCTCTTTTAAAATGCTTGCATTTGTAAATTAACCGTATCATAATGATCATCATATTAATTTTAATCCTTATCATAATATTATTATGTTGTGTTTTCAACAAATTAATAATTATATTTAGCATTATCTCAATTCATCAATTTTAACAGCCACTTTTCATAATCATCAATCATCATCTCACATGTATGGTTCTGCTTTGAAATTAATAGTAGTTTACTAATTTGTAACAAATAAAAAAGATCTTATGACATCTTATCTTCATATTATCATCCTTCAATTGAACTTAAAAGAGCAGAGATTTCATTCAATGTTCTTAAATTACTGACTAATGTACATTGATATGACAAACCTATTGGTTGTAAATATAGAATGTTAAAAATAGCACAGCACAAACTATACAGAAAACATAAACAAAATCCATAATGAATTCTCCAACTCAAAGCTCGAAATATTTGTTTAAGAAGTTTCTCAAACATACATACATACAATTTCTCATACATAAAATTATGGTACTTTAACAAAGTTGAACAATCATGGAAATTTTAGGTGAAGGGAGTAAAAATTTTGGAAACTTTTTCCAAGTCTCTAAGTAACTTTGATAGAATTAAAAAAAAATCAATTCTTGTTGCAGTCTGGGTTGAGGAGTTGAGACCAGGACTTCATGGAAAATATCTATACTTCGGACTTACTTTAAGTATTCATAATCAGCAGCTCCTAAATCTACATGGCTTCGCAGTAACTATAGTATTTTTGTAGGATGAGGATTGACGAGTTGTAACAAGAAATTTAAATGGGAACATCTCAGATTCCTCTATCGCAAATTGGTCAAAAAATCTCTAAAAAATCGATGCACGTACATGGAAAAGACATCATCATCTCGTTTAAAAATCATGGTCTATTAAAAACTCTTAAGTTTATATGCTTTTATTTCTTATCTGCCCTGTATCTTTTTACCAAGTTAGTAAATTACGGATAAGTTTATTTTGGATCGCAATGAACTGGACTCTCTGACACAAGTTCTGAAATCTAATGGTCCAAGCGGTAACGTGTCACTATAAGGATGAACAAATATAAACAGGGAATCTATCTCATTTAAGTTGATATATTCGAGAGATAGAATGATAGATATCATTATGTTGGTTTAATACTTAAAGGTGGTACTACAAGTGGTTGAGTTTTATTGAGTGTCTAACTATCAAACAAAATATGAAGTCCATATGGCATTTTAGGAGGGTTGTAAGTTGTTGAATAGGAAAATGCCTTACAACCTATCTCCTCAATCGTTTGCTGCCGCCATAAATGATTCGTAGAAAAAAAGTATGCCCTTAGTGTGTCCGCGTCATGCGTGTCGTTGAGAAAGATTGATTGTCGCTCAGTAATGTCTTGATACTAGTATTTCGTGGGTTGGTGTGAGCTTCAAGGACTCGGTCTAGCAACCTAATTGCTTGGTGCGTGCTATCGTCATGAAGGATAAAGGAAATACTCCAATAGAGCGACGGCACTCTATGCGATTTAAATGACATAATGACAAGGCAATTTTCTAATAAACCCCCGGTGCTCTTATATCTAGTTCTCGTGTCCGAACCGCGGTCGCCTCTAGCGACAACCTGTTTAGCTACTTCCTTCGGGACACCTTGCGAGGAATTGTTCTATACTAATGGTTGGAAAAAATCAACCTCGAGTAGGTTTGCATGAACGATTTATTCTAATTATGATTGAACAATTTATGCTAAAGTGTTGTTTCATTCTAGCGACATCGCCTTGTGGTACCGCTAAATGAAAAAGGGAAGCGAACATTATATTAAAGGACTCTACTGTTACAATTTAAAAATTACTAAAGAGAACAGGAGAAGTTAGCTTTTTGTTTTTGGATAATCCACAGAAACCAAAAACTATAAATTATTCTACCGTTTCTGGAACTAAAAGAAAGGAAACCGATTTAAAACGTCTTCATATTTGCAGGATTGCAGGATATAATGCGAAACAATTTGAACATTGTATGGACGAGTGATAACATATGAGAAGACCACAAAGCGAAGTGTCTCGCCCGCCGCACAGATCGATACGAGTTGTTACGCAACCCGACTGCCGGGGTATCCGACACATTTTTGCTCCTTTTACATTCTATTGATACATTACAATATCACACTGATGTACATAATATTCTAGTGGGAGCGCTTATGATAATATACAAATTGATGATATAAAAATGTGTGAGATTACAGGAACAGAACTAAAAAAGTGAAACTAAACTATACTAATAAATACAAACGTGAATTGTCTTTCTTCGAGCACACTAATTGTGCGCAAGTTAAGACAATCTAGGACGTAGAAAGAACAAAGAGAATGAGACGTGCAGATGAATTCCTCTATTTAAACAATGTACGGGACATGCCTGGAAGCAAGCACTTTACACAAGCAAACGTCGATTGATGTAAATCACGCAACCTCCGAGGACGTGTTCCGCACTCACTGCCGGCTACATGCACTCACATCTTCACGAAAGCACTGCGCTGCGAGGAGGATCGCTATTTCAAAGACAAACACTACTGCAAGCGCACTGCACTCACCTCGCCCATTTTCGCTAGTCTTTATGCAAAAGGCGGATAAAAGAGCAGACCGCCCTCCGATCTCCTCTGTGTTCCTCGATGGAATGAAGTGGATCGTCGCTAGTTCTGCAAAAACGTAGACCGTTACGGCTTCCTCGAATCAACGGAAAAACTAAAATGTGTGCGCTTTCACGTAGTCCCGTCGCACGGCACTGGGGCTATGTCATTATGGTACGAAACTAAAACGCGGTATGAGAGAAGTGCACGGGTGGAGGAGCCGCGTAGGGCGCGTCTTTCGGCGGCCTGTTTCGGGCGGCGACTGAGGACGGGGCTGCCGCGTATCGAGCCGACAGCGCACTGACGTCACACTGCGTCACGACGCCAGCGCCGCCGCCACCGCCGCGCGCACCCGCTAGCGTGCGCGCGGCGCCGACCGCCCGCCCGCCCGCGCCGTAACCTTCCACAACCGGCACGCTGACAGCCCCGCGCCGCGCGCCTTGGAGCCCTTTCCGCACACGCACCGTCTTATCACTGCCACCCTTATCTCATACAATAGAGCTTCGAGCACCCAGCATTTTACCAAATGACTTCTTCATAAAGCCAATACTTAATGCTACTTACGAGTATATAAAAACCTTAATGTTATTTTATGATCCCTTATCCTTAAAGTGGTGTGAAGGCGGGCCGTCACTAAGGCGGCGCGCCCAGTTTTAGATTAATTTTGGATACTTATATAATAAAAAGGAGTTAGTAGATAAAAGTTGAAGGATCTAGAACAATTTCTTTAGGTTATTAAGGGCCTTAAGATTAATTGGATCATATTTTAATTTAAATATCTTTTATAGCTATAATAACGTTTAATTTTAACGTTTTAGAGAAACTGTTCATTTTGCGAATTGAACATTCTGCGTGAAGACGAGTTACAATAACACGTTGTGCTTTATTCAAATTGATATGATAGGTATATGAATTTATTTATGACATACCTTCTTTCATTACCTTCTTGTGTAATATCTAACTTATTCGTAGTGTCACTATTTTTAATTCAGATGGGTCATTTAAGAAATCTGTGGTCCGCGAATCAATTTTATGGGTAGAGCACATACGGCTATTTTATAGCATTCGCATTACGATAGTAGCTTACAATCCACAAACAAATAAATTATAGCCATAGGCTATAAAATACCCGAATGTTTTATAGCTTATGGCTCTGGTAAATCCTTGATTCATTTTTACAAAGTACCTACAGTACTGAGTGGTTTTTTGATGGAATATAAAAGACTACATAATACCCACTACTTCGTCCGCGAGGTTTCTTAATTCCCGCGGGAACTCTTTAATATTCTGTGATAAAAGGTGTGGTATGAACAAACTCGATTCCAAACAGCCAAATCGGTTCATTCGTTGTAGAGTGCAGTAACAAACATACATCCATCCATCCATCCATCCACCCATCCTCACAAAATTTTGCATTGACCAGGTAGGATTATTCTGGAGTAAGAATTATCTGTAATTTTCTTATGGCGAGTCAGATACGTTGTTTATATTTTCCTACATATTGACAATTTAAAATTCTCTCATTTAGTAAAACGCTAGAATTTATGACCAAGCTAAACGAATATTGACACATGAAATCACTCAAACTTCGCATTGTAAGAATAAAATAAAATGTATTATGTAGTAACTTTATTACCATGAGCGTTGTAATTAGTACTTACTCATTGGCGACAAAGTTATTGTAATGAACTCTTACCTAGTGAGTTGCACTTTAAATACAATAGCATGTAATAGAAACATAATTATTACTATTGTAATTTTCCGTGAAAATTGTTAATTTTTTCACATCTTTTAATATTTTAAACAAGAGTAAATAAAAAGTAAAAACACCCCCGACATGTGAATCTATTGCCGGATTATGTACGATGTACCCGACATCCCGATACCCAGTTTTCTAATCCATCATCAGATACTCATTCCTATCCTCGATCCTTGATCATCATCTATCTGACACCTACTCATTGAGAACATTCTAATGAACCCAAACACACTATACCTGATGTATTTTGCTAAGGAATTGGGGGTATCTCGTAGACTATTTGATGCTGCAGCATCAGCTCAAGCTTAACGTGCCTTGGAAATAATCCGAAGTGACAGTACACCTTTCAAATCAATTGCATTAGTGAAAGTTTGCCTTTAATCAAGTAGGAAAGGAGCTGACGACCTTCAAACGCCTGAGTAAATCTTCAAAAACTATAGCTAAGATCCACCTCGATAACTTTAACTTTCAAATAGAGAACACTGCATCTAAATCGGTCCATTCGTTAGGGAGCTTGGAGGGAACAGGCATATACTCAGATACATAGATACAACAATACTCCTCTTTTTCCGTCGTGGGTTAAAAAACCGTATTATCTATTAATTCATCCAGTACTTCGCTACAAAATCAGCTCTGAAAGATTACCGACGGTCAATAATAATCATTGTAGTACATTATGTATCGCTCGCTAGTATAAACGCACAAAGTGATTAATAGAAAGCATGCAGGCACTAGGGGCTAAAGTATTTACAAAGAATCGATCGTGAAAATTGCATCGAGTTCTTGGAATATTCGAGTACAATGAATGTTATGCTCCGATTTGTGTCATGGATAATGCCGGCCGGAGTTCGCGTTCTATTACGATTTACGACACGATGCACTGAAGAATCTTCTTTCTATCATATAAATAAGGAAAGTATATATTGCTTTGCACTATTTTTATACATAAAGTTAAATAAGGGTAGTTGCTTTAAATACGAAGTGTAACATGAAAAGCCTCCATCAACAATCATTTTCTGCAAGCCTAAACAAAAATGTGTGTAAAATCTAGTGAGATCTAAGTATCAAGTAACTGGGAAAGTACCGTAGGTAAGCAGACTATAGTCTATACTATTCTCTTTCTCTTCTGATGTATAGCGTTACCTCTCTCGATGGAGTGGTACAGCTTTCTGGAGTTTCCTAGGTATCGAACCAAAAGTATCGATACTACTCAGGTATCGATATAATCCCTAAGGGACGAGTTCGTAGCCGACCGCAGATAGCAACAGCAGACGACGTGACGCCGCGACACTACTGGTTTCTATGTAATATTTCTTTGCATGCGACGCGGTGTCGCTAGCTACGGAAGGTATTTCATAGACATACATAGAAACTAGTAATGTCGCGGCGACACGTCGTCTGCTGTTGTTGTCTGCGGTCGGCTACGAACTCGTACCTCTAAGCATCATGCAGACTTGACGGCAAACTTGATCGTATGTGGCCTCCCTTACAGTACAGGTAGGTATATGAGGGAATTGTCACAAATAAAGGCAAGTCACAGTCGAGTCATTGCCGTGGGGCGCCAGTGGCACCGGTCAGATATTAATTTCCGCTACTCCACGTTCGCCCTCGCGCAATTACACGTCAGCAAATACAGACCTGGCCGGGAGTATAACTACCGGACAGCGTAAGGGCGCGTTCACAAGCCATACTTCCATATTCATCTCGTCTCAAACCATCACCGGTTCACTATAAATGGGCACAAGTTTCCTCAGATAAGGGCTTAGGCCATAGTCTACCATGCTAGCAATTGCGGAGTGGCAGACTTCACACGCCTTTGAGAACATTTTTTTTGGTCTGTGGAGAACTCGAAGGCATGCAGGTTTCCTCACGAAGTTTTCCTTCCCCGTTAAAGCAAGCGATTTTTAGTTGCTTTAAATTCTCATAATTCCTATAAGACAGTTAGGCGCCATCCATCATCATTAATATTGAAAGTTTTCGTGAAAACAAAACAGACAACTCTCCTAACTCGACTTTCTTAAAATTTTAAGTAGAGTTCCAATGCCCACTCCATTTCCAACTCCCATTTCCAACCACTTTTAACCCCCTACGGAAAAAGATGGGTGTTATAAGTTTGCCGTATGTATCTATGTGAATCTTTTTTTAATCGATACAAAAACTGTGTTAGATGCTACCACAATCTTGCTGTTTTGCTTTGAATGCTTCGAATTCCAGCTCCTCAATCCTGATGCTGCAGGGGCACTGCCCCTTAAACTGTGGGGATTTAAGAACTGTTGATTATGAATATTATTGGAGGTACCGAATAAAGACTACGTCATTGAATTCCAGGACCCACCTTCTCAATCCCGATGCTGCAGGGGTTCTGCTCACCTAAACTGTGGGATTTAGGAATTGTCGATTGTGAATTGAAGAAGCGGACAAAGTCGCAGGCGTACGCTAGTCATAAATAAAAATGCGTCGCGTAAGTGGTACATGATACCACTCTATCTCTGTCTTTATCCAGATGAAGAAAATAAAATTAGCTTTAAGTTCAATCCATCTGCTAAAACTGAAATTTTGTTCTGTTAAAGGATGAAGTAGACAGCTCAACTACAGGTAAATAATAGGTTAACTATTTATTGTAATGCTTTGTTGCCATACAGCTATTGTATTACACATTCGTAAACGTATTTGTTATAATGTGTAGAGGTCACAGTCAATTACGCGATACCTGCAATTCAAGGTTGCGTGACACTGTAATATTTACGGTAGCTAAATAATTCACATAACTGGTGTTGGCAAGGGCGGTGTGGAAGCACCCTTACCTTGCACTACTTGTGCACGTACGCTCTACTTTAAACGGTGCTTTATGTCGAATTAAAATGAAGTTGTACTAAGAGGTTTGTTATAGGTTATCTTAAAAGAGGATCACTCTAAATTGTTGCTGTATACATGTAGTATTAATGATATTGTATAGTACGTTTATCTCACGAAGTTACGGGCGCTTTACTTGTGGTTACGTCGTGTACATGCACATTGCGTAAGTGCGTGTGCCTGTCAGGAGCCTAGTTGGGAGCGTCAGGCGCGAGCAATCTCTCGCTCACACTTATACAGATACGACACACACACAACCATGTGCTACGAGTCCTCGTGAAATTAAAGAACTATATCTAGCTTAAAATTCTATAAAAAATCAACTTCTAACGTCAATACAAAGTATAAAATTAATTTTAGATTGTACAGTGTACACGTTTGTGTAAGTCGGACGTGCTTAAACAGAAACGTGTGACCGATGCGCGATGCAGGATGTATGAAGTGGACTACGGCCTTTCCATTCAAGAGGAGGACGATACTTAGGCTGAAAT
The DNA here is from genome assembly GCA_038048805.1 of Hipparchia sbordonii. Taxonomy (NCBI): domain Eukaryota; kingdom Metazoa; phylum Arthropoda; class Insecta; order Lepidoptera; family Nymphalidae; genus Hipparchia; species Hipparchia sbordonii. Next base: position 3,525,862 of record CM076111.1, on the reverse strand, counting down.
CTATAGACCTTACTTTCACTCAGCTCAGACTCAAGTCAGAGTTAAAACGAGACAGATTTATGTCAGAGCATATTTGTGTCTCGTTTTAACTCTTATCTTGAGTCCGAGCTAAATCAGAGCACGCTCTATAGATCTCATCATTAGTGAATACTTTGCTTGAAAATAAAAATTGAGAAACATGATATTTTTATTAATCAGGAAAATACTCGTAGAAAAGAAAAGACGAAACGTGATCTATCAGCTCAAGCTCACACAGCTGAAACCACTGGACTGATAAGGCTGAAAGGCCTAGGTAGGTTGCTATTATGACGTAGGCATCCGCTAAGGATTTTCGAAAGTCAAGCCTTAAGGGGATAAAATAGGGAAAAATCGCTTAACTTGAGCGAAACCGCGGGCAAAAGCTAGTATGCATATTAAAATCAAACTCTAAACTAAAACTCGAAAACCGCTTCACCGATTTGAATATTTTTGTTCTCTTTTATTCGCTCTTATACAGGGGTGGTTGAAAATTAAAAAAAAAAAACTAGGGAAAGATGGCGGGAGCAAAGCCGCGGGATAAAAGTAGTATGAAATATAAAAAGTTCAAATGGAATTTAACCAAAAATTCTAGAAGGCTCTTGTCAATTTTGAAACTCCTAACGGCTAACGTATTCGGGTCGCTAGCTAACCTAGGAATTTCGTGAAATTTTCATAATCAAAAGTAGCACGCTGACAATGTGGGTAGTTTAAACTTCAAAATACGGCTCCCACATCGGGCTCCCAGTTGTACGCTTTTCAGTTTGTACGCACGGGGTGTCCTGCTATTGTCAGTGTTCATTTGAAATGATATGAGCTGGAATGTTAAACAAAAGAGTTTTCTCATTTGCCCGCCGTTGGTATCTCAGTGGCTCTATTGTGTCGAATTTGTTTAATACCACCACTGTAGTCCGGGTTAAGTTAGACTGTGTTTAGACAGACTGCAGTTTTTAATTTGGATGTTTTGACTACACTGACCTAAGACTGAGCCTTATCAGTCTCATATCATGATTATCTGTCTCGTTTTATCTCGAGCTGGAATTTGGAATCCAAGTAAACTCTATAAGTCTGTCTTAGAAATACTTAAAACTAGTACGTAAATATTTCTACCCTGGTCCAAACAAAATAAAAAAAAAATCCTTAGCCATCACTCGATGTAAACAGCGTCATTTGTGAAGAAGATTAATTATAATTAGATTTTACAGTGACGTGAATGTTTCCATAAAAGCCTCTACAATGTGCGAGATAACTTTGCTTTACAAACCATCACTCAAAGAGAGTGATTCTCTGTTCTCCCTCTAATTACATTTTAATTAATTTCTAAAGGTTTAAATAAAGTAAACATTAGTTTTATAACCGACTTCTAAAAAAGGAGGAAGTTCTCAATTCGTCGAAATTGTCTTTTTTTAATTCTTTTTATGAATGTTCCCCGATTAGGTACTCTAGGACGCCTGGATGTGGAAAATTCTTTTTTTGTTTGAAAGGTGTACTATTTCAATACCAGAAACTTGACAAAAGAAGCTTAGGTATCAATATATCTTTTCATTTATTTCTAGGATAAAATACGAGATCACTAGTATGACATTTCAGTTAAATTATTCCCCATCTCTAGGTAGATACCTATAATAAAATTTCCGTTCACGGTCCAATTATACCCGAAACTAAGTTCTGTTAGAAAATCCAGTTTCACCCCGGTGTAGGTAATTTTATTTGACGTCGGTGGGATTTCGCCCCCAGGCGGATAAAATACGCCAATCAATAATGCAATATGTCAGTTACCATCGGAACACCTATCAAGTACGCATGCACCGACCTGGGGGCTTTCCTGGCCATAGGTCACTTATTACGTTAACGCTATAACGCTCGATTTTATCGGTTAGATATGTTATTTTATTTATATTTGTGTACTACATATAGAACAATAGTATAACAAGTAAGTGCATATAAAAACTTTAAAGCTCCGCGAGTTACACTTACTATCTAAATTATTACCTAATCTAAATTATTTATATTATCAATTAAATATAGAATTGAATTCTTTCGATCTATGAGTACATTTTTGAACTATTTTCATGCTCATTTGGTGCTAAAAATCTGAAAAAATTGTCACATTTAAATAATCTGATATTCAGGAACACGTAGTTGTTAATTAACTACCACCAACACGCAACTGTTTAAACTTTATAAGTGAATACTTTAATTTAAAGGCTACTACTTTTCATTTTTAATGATGCTCTGAAAGGCGGGCGCACTTCAGAAAGTAAATGGACCTGGCAGTGGGTCACCACTCATACACCACTTTAGAGATAAATTACTGAGCGAAATGTTCCACTGTCCTAAAAAAAACCTTTTGAGATATGACAGCGATCTTTAGGATTTGATTGATATATCGCAATAATGAAAAAATTTCGTAGCGCTGAAAGCCTGAAACTAGAATGCCGAGAAGTATACTATTACACGTATTTAGATTATAACTATTACTTACATGACTGTAATTTTTTTTTTAAAGTAGATTAAATAGAAAAAAATTTACACGAAATGATTGTCGCATCTTAAGGAGTGGTATCTATAATTGAACTAGCTGTGGGATTGTCTAAAAATGATCGCTTTATTATTTTATGACGATCACTACCACTTAGCTGCATCAATCTGAGTCAAGTCGAGCCAGATTTGACTAAGGTGTAGAGTTAGAAGCTTGGTTCTACATGAGATCTGATAACTTTTTGACAGTGCGAGTCATATGGTCTCGTCTCGGCAACATTTTAAATGAAAATGTTTTTGGTGAATACTAAAGAATACTAGCCAGGAAAGATGATAGCGATCATCAAACTATAGCAATCAATTTTAGACAATCTAGCTAGTTAAATAAACGCACATGACATGGTAAAGCTAGGGAAACATCAAGAAAACGAAACATCGTGCAAGAAATGTCAAAAGGTGAAGACTGGAGAGGACAAAATGGTGACGAGCGCCGATAAATTGAACAAAGTGCCTACTGTAGGGAGGCTTTGATCGAAAACCGAATATACGAAGATATAACGTATAAATTAAACGGGGAAAAGCTTATTTTCAATAAGATTTTATTTAATTTTTACTTCTAGTAGTAAAGAAATCAAAATGAAGTCACCCAAGATTTCCAGTACCCATCATCCCATCATCAGTCAAGCTAAATGGTTACATAAGTATTGATTATTATCATACATATCCATGTAACTGAAGAGGAGATGAATTTTGGAATGTCTGCGAATCGGTTCATCCGCGAATAAGAATAACTGCAAAAAGGTGACTTGTAATAAATGAGAATAGGAACAATCGTGCCTGACTGAAAGCTAGGTGTGATAGCGCTCATAGAGAAAGAACTATGTCTAACAGTGGACGTTCACAGGTTGATGTGATGATGATAATAGAAACTATTTCTAACTATCCGCAATTGTTCAACAAGCTAGACTTGCTTATAGAAGTAATTTTTCTAATAGGTAGGTAGGTATAACTGAAAAAGAAATAGGTACTTTATTGGTCAACTTAAAGTTGAAGCTACGAGGATACCAAACGCGCCCCACTACAAACTGCCGGGTATTCTTTTCTTTATCGCCACTACATAATGAGGCATCGCATCTTGACAATACTTGACATAAAAAAGAATAGCTCTTATGTAGGGCATTAGTATTACAGACAAGGCAGCGGGGAATTCAGAGTCCTACCGCGTGAAAAGCCGGCTGATATGAAAATTCGTCGCGGAGCGGTCGTCGGGCGTAGGGCAGGCGGCGCGTGGTTGGGGCGGGGGGCACGAAGGCTCTATTTGGGTCACCCGGGGCGTCATTCCCCACGATCAATAAGCGAGAGCCGGCGCGCGCCGTTTACCCTCTTACTAGCGCCGCCTTGCCATATACCTAACGGTCTAACCCGTCTCGCACTGGTCCATCGACGTTAATTATTGTATTAATAGTTCTTATAAGCAGTAATGGCTTAGTGTGATTTCAGATTGGACGTACTTTCAGCGCGTAAAAGCTTGATATGGCTTCGCGAGTTATGATCCTTTACGACGCTTATAAACTCTATGCACTTACCTACTCCTAAACAGTGAAGGAAAAGTAGGGTTATAAGTCCCAACGCCCACGAGTGAAACCGAGGCACATCATTTTTGATAACCCAAAATGTTTTTTGTTTTCTTTCACATAAGGTTGAAATAGGTATAATGGAAACAAGACAGGCGGCACGGTTCCTTAACTACCATTTTCAATAACCTTCATCAATTGATTTCGCCAACGTAGAATAAGACTTATCCGAGCGTAAATTTCATATTTTGGCAGATTTTCAACTGTCAAAACGTCCAACTCAATCCAAATAACATGTAGTTAGGTCAATAAGCAATCCGCGTATCGAGATTGAATAAAGTTTTACCAATTAATAAACACATAAAACTTAGACTACTACATATTTTTAATTTACGGCTTTTGATTTCGGAATTTGAATTTGATAAAGTTGGAAGTTAAATAAAAGAGATACGTCAAGCGCAGTTGAAGCGCATTCAAGTCTGCTCCGTAGGTGTGCGTTGCGCCTTCTTCCATCCACTTCTTCCAACTGTTAAGTCTATAAAATATGGTCCTTTAATACCGATCGCAACGTGTCATAAATACCTTACTTCCCATAGCACATGTACTATAGTTTCAAATCGGTTCTATTTGAAAGTATACGGGCTATGGCTTGATGACCCACCCTAAGACGTTTTCATTGAAATTAAAGATCCGATCTCATGACATTGTCGGAATTTTAATTTCGTGGCAAGTCATTAATATTCCGAGATAAAAAGTAACTCAGTAAGCTTGCAAAATCGTCAAATTATTTCAAAATCGGTTTAGCGATTTAGGCGTGAAAGGCAACAGACAGACAAACATAAGTAAAACTAGAATATTATTTTATATAGAAACGTGAACGCACATCAAATACGAGTAGGTAGCTATCGAAAATTTCAATTGAATCAATGTATATTTATAAAAATTAATTGCTACTCGTTAGTCTGGCTAAAACTCGAAAACGACTTGACCGATTTGAATATTTTTTTTTAGTTTTGTACGCTCTAATACAAGGATGGTTTAAAAATAAAAACAATAGGGGAAATCCTAAAAAACAAGTAATAAATCGATAAAACCAAAATTGTTAATTTTTTTTTTTTTCAAAAAGATCAAGCCAAGCTGAAGTTGACTAATATCCCCCTATCCCGTCCAAATAAGCGGAAAGCTTGTGCTAGCAGTGGGTACGCCAATAGTGTAACGGGTGGAATTCGAACCTGCGACCTTTCAGTTTTCAGTCCGCACTTTTAACCGTTGGGCTATTATATTAATTATATTGGGCTATATTAATAACCTACTGGAATCGATTTTATTCGTTCAATCGTAATCCATATTAAAATTTTGGAACATATCCCAGTCTTAGGCAATTATCGAGTAATGTATTCGGTTATTCACATTCGACGGACTTCATATTCGGGGCAAGAGAGGCATAATAAATCAGGGCTGCTTAAAGTCTCAAGTGGCTCATATTTAAAGCGATAAAAGCTGGAAGCTTATAAACTTAGGAAAAGGAAATTCGTTTAATAGCTTAACGAGCCCACACCATTGAACATTTTTTTTTTATTAGACCATTCATTTCCATTCATATCAAAACATCACCGGCCTATTATTGGGCACAAGTATCCCAATAGAAGGATTTAGGCCAAATAAGAATTGCTTGGACTACGTTAAGAACATTATGAAGAACCTCGAACTCTGAGGTTTCCTCACGAAGTTTTTTGGAACAGTCGGTCAGTACATATAAGCCTCTTTAAGATTTAAAATGGCTCGTCAGATATCTACGATGATTTTGGAAACTACTAATCTTTTATATGGAAGAATGTTTCTTTTTCCCATAGTATTTCCTTCTTTTCTGAACTCAGTTAAAAATAAGAGTGATTTCAAGTAGTTTCAGTAGTTAGTAGGGAAGTCTCCCCCACTCGGGAGTCGGGACCCGCTCCGCAAGCGTTTCGGTTCGTACAAAAATACTCTAGTGGAAACACGAAAGCTATTTCAGTGCCAAGAGCCAGATTAAGGTTAAGACAAAGCCAGTTTAAGAGTTTTCCTGGACGAGATTTTGTTTTCACGGTAGAAATACAAAAGAACAGGTAAGGCAAAGGCAATAAGAGAATCTAACGGTCTAGGTAATACCTACTCGTGAAAATTGGCCCTTTTTTTTTAAATTTATTTATTCATAATAAAATACAAACATTTTTCTACGTACTCTCGGCGAGGTGTCGCTCTTATTACTATTTACACATCACGCGATCTTACTAACAAATATAAATATAAGGAAAAAAGAAAATTAAACATGCATTACTATTGATAACAGAAATAAAACGAGAAGAAAATCATACAAAAAAAAGTAATGTACAATCATATGATAGGTAAACAACATTATTTACACACAAACAAGTACTAAACAAGAATTATTCATACCCCTTGTGCATATTGCATTAAGCTGTGGATAAAAATAAGTGTGTGCAATTTCAATTTAACTGCGTATTTAAATTTAAATCCACTGGTGGAACAGTTCGGATTAATTATTGTGTCATATTTAACGATAATAATACTCGAAGCTTATTAAAACTACCCAACTTAATTTTCATTCACAGTTATTATTCACAAGTTAATTTCATTTTTGTGAGATCATTTCGAGTGGTAGCAATTAAAAACTATCTCATATATTGGACACGAAACGTCTTTCATTTATAAAAGTCGTTAAAAAAGGTGAAACTTATAAATATAAATTAACGGTGAAACATCGTGCGCGGAAACCTGTCTGAGTATTCTCCATAATTTTCTCAAAGGTCTGTGAAGTCTGAAAATCTGGCTAGCTTGGTGGATTAGAGCTTAAATCCTCCTCAATCTGAGAGGAAACCCGTGGTTGCCGCAGCGATGTAGAGATACTTAGGCGCTACACAAGAGTTTTTCGAATGCTAGCGGCGAGAATTAGTTTGTGATTATCATATAGAAAAACACAATTATACATTATAATTTATGACAAAAAGTCGCATCAGTTAACCAATGCTCGAATATGAGTGCCGAAAATTTCGCTCGCATTCTCCGAAACTCTCCTTGTGTAACTGAGCCATTATTCTTATCGGTTGAGGAATACGTATGATCCTAGAACAGCGACGGATTTGCAGAATATCCAAAAATGACCCTTTGGCATATTTGGACATTTAATTGACTAAATGGGTATATGTGAAACTTCATTGCTACAGATTTTTTATTTAAAAAATTATGATAACAAAATTTTGGAAATTATTCCAAATGGCAGTTAAAGTTGATAAAATGCAGATCCGTCGTTGTTCTGCGATCATCACGATTTATTAGTGAAACTCTCCACATATTATGACCAGCAGTGGACTTCTATCGATTGAGATCACGAGACTTTCCATCTATTAGGAACGCAGAATAGGAAATGTTTACACGTGCTATTAATCGAATTACTTTGACGGGCTCTCATTTTGTGGACTTTAGGAACTAATTCCAATGTTTGCCTAACCCGTATAATCGTAGGGCCACAACAGCCTATCAAGTCTCTTTTACCATAAAATTGGCGATTTAATTGAAAAAGTTTTTACAATTAATAACAAAGTGAAAGTGGTTACGGCCTTAACACATCTCCGTCGCGAAACCGCTGAAGCTACGGCGTGACTTGCCCATTGTATCTACAACATTTGTGTAACAGAAGCGAAACTACCTTCTGTATTGTAGAGGCTATGATTCTTACATCTTTTCCACTCGCAGTTACTTTTGCTATTATTATTTGTATAATGACGGCGTGTCAGTCCCCTAAGCAGCTTACAGAAGGTATAGTATGTTTGGACTCATTATAGAATGGTCTCAATGAATAGATGTAAGATAGATGACGAGTGAGGATCGAGGAACATCTGAAGATGGTGCAGAAAACTGGGTAACACGATGTCAGCTATATTGTACATAGTCCGGTCATAAACTCACATATCGGGAGTGTTTTTTTGTTTCAATTTACAGTTGCAAAGTATATTCTTATTTGAGTATTCGTAAAAGCTAGCATGGTTTTCACAAACATTTCTTACTAATAATAATCGTATTCCATTTAGGTCTCGTTTATACAAACGCTCTCCTCTCTCTACATAACGTAATAAGCGTACAAATTCCATTTGGACCACTTAATCCAGAGGCTTTAGCTTGTCATTCATGTCTAAGGCATTCCGTCCCAAAAATAAATGTACATAATATAGGTAAATTATGTATAAAAGGTGCTAGTACCTACCTACCTAAGGTAAAGATATTTTGAGGTAGAAATAGGGATGTCAAGTTGAAACAACGCAGCTACTTCTAATGTTTTCATTAAAATAAATGGGTTTGTATTATTATACACACACAAAGGTTAAGTAAATTAAAAATTTAAATGACCTTGATATGTGGAATCAATAGCTGGTCTGTATACTCGTCTGATATGCCCGACATCCTGTTACCAAGCACCTTTCTGGGTAAAATCGGTGGGCCTGCGTTTAATAGAACAGTCTCTGGGATTGATGATGCAGAAGGGCCATCATCAGACTGTGATCACTCTCTGTAGCCAATTGCTCATCAGGACGAAATAAATGGGCCCAAACCCATCTGCTAGAGTTGTTGAGGAGTTAGTTATTAAGCAAATTGCCCTGGCTGCAGCATCAGTTTATTATTACCATCGTCCTCGGGTGCCTTTAGGTGTTCTTTTTAATAAGAAATGAGAAGATTTTTTTTTATTTTATATAGCCGCGATTATAATTTAGATTTTCTTAAAAATCCTGTTGCTGATACTCCAACATAAAAAGAACCCTATCTCCTTAACAAATGCTGAAATCAGATTAACTGTTTAGGCCTGAAAAGGAAAGGACAGTTACTTTGACACTCATAATATTCTACATGTAATTAAAAGTTTTTATTATATTGTAAGTTATAACATATTATTAATACAGATAGTTTTCGAATATGTAAATGTTATATACTCAGCGAATCAGAAAATAGATAACATAGAGACACAATGGTATTCCGAGAGAATTTACATTTTAACTGGATCGAGTTTGGCAAACTTTTCACATCAAACCAAGCCCAATGGAAATTTTTCTCGAATAATATTTTAATGTGGTATCTTTATGGCATTATTTAAGGGGAACAAAAGGAAACTTATGCATACACATTTACTTTTCAACAACTTTCTGTTAATGAATGACTAAAAGTTTTTCCTGTGCCAGGTGGGTATTTCAGAATGTTTTAATTATTTTACCTACTCATAATACAAGCTTGTTCCCAAGAATTTCAAGTGGAGTAAAGTTTTTTTAAAAAAACCCCTTTTATCTTTTGACTCCCGGTATAAAAATTTCCTGTCCCAAGACCAAATTATAATTTCAGCATTTAGTTCAATAATTATTGAACTAAATACTGAAACTAGTGTAAGTATAACTTTTGAATGGAGAAAGAAATGCGGATACCTTATACCGATAATTAACACATAGGCTACATTTTATCCCAGAAAATTCCCGTTCCCGGTCCCGACGAAGTCGCGGGCATCATCCAGTAATAATATAAACGTAAAAATTGTTTTTCCAAAACCCACTTCAAACGCCACTACAAAGTATATCAATTGTGCCTATACAATTATATTCAAATTGTTGAAGAGTGCTCTCGATTTATCCAGGATCCCATCATCAGATCCTGACCTGATGACAATGGGACCACCTGGGAAGTATACCCTTTCAAACAAAAAAAGGATTTTCCAAATTGGGCCAGGCGTTTTCTAGTAATCGGGGAACATACATAAAAAAAAGATTCCGACGAATTGAGAATTTCCTCCTTTTTTGGAAGTCGGTTAAAAAGCAGCGGCAAAGCAGAAATAGGCACGCAAGTCGCAACACGTCATTCTAAATTGCTAAGTACATACCTAAACGCAGTAATGACGCGTGCCATCAAATCCTAAGGTTATTGCTAGCTGTTTATAGGTACCTACCTACTTGCATGCTTGTTTAGTAGATATACAAGTATAGTGACTATTCCTGTCTTGTGATAAAACATATTTTATTACGGAGCGTTACGTTTAAGACTTGAAGCCTCTGCAGTTGCTAAGGTGAATAAAAATAGGAACTAATGAACTGAAAACTGACTCCGAAGTTTTCTTCAAAATATGTAGTGGTTCAATGGCCTGAGACCAAAGTATACGAAAATCGCGAGGTGCTAAAGGTGACTTGTGCTGAGTTCTATAGAGCGTGCTCTGACTCAGCTCACACTCAAGAGGTTAAAACGAGACACAAATATGCTCTGACATAAATCTGTCTATCTTGAGTAGGAGCTGCGTGAGTGTGCGGTCTATAGATTCACCTATAGGTCACCCTTAGTCACTTAAATATGACCCGGATACTACCTACTTACTACTAAGAGCTTATACAAAGCTCTTAAAGTTGAACCTAAAAATTAAAATTTAAGATGAAAATAGGTTATATTTCCAGAAATTTAACTTATGCAACAACATGTAAATAAGAAACGAAACTCCTGTAACTAAATAACAAAATAACTTCCAGCTCACGACATAACGAAGGCGTGAATTTGAATTAATTACAATTTTTTTAATGAAATAATTTATGGTAGGAATTAAATAACGTAAAAAAGATCTATGATCGTCAGTAGTACGGTTATTTGTACCTCGTAAGCCATAATGAGGACGTGGTTATTAATTTTGTTTTCCGGCCCACTTAAGGGCTCATAATTAGAACAATCATAAAGTGAAAAAACTCACCAAGGTTGGGATCATGAATATTTCGCTTCACGATTTAATTTGTTTGTGATAATAAGGCAATTACGAAACAGCAGCCCCAACTGAAGGTAAAGAGGTCAGTAAATTCAGTAGCTATTTCCTTTGATTTTTCGCCGTAAAAGCTATTAAAGAACAATCAATCTCATAATCAAATAAAAGCCACAGCTGAGATATTACATTCTAGAGCAGCAGATGCCGCTCTTAACCGCTTCAAAGGAGAAATACTTGTACAAGAGACACATCAATTCACCCAATGCCTGGGTGCACGAGAAACGTATATTAGATTAGAGAATCGCGGTCGACAGTGAGGACGAATAAAAAGGAATCATATAGAAATAGAAATAGAAATAGAAATAGAAATATTTTTTATTCAAATAAACTTTTACAAGCACTTTTGAATCGTCAATGAATCTACCACTGGTTCGGAATGCCTTTCCTGCCGAGAAGAGCCAGCAAGAAACTCGGCGGTTGCTCTTTTCAAAAAAAATCAAAATTTTACAATTGTTATTGAAACTATGCTATGTATTCAGTGCTTCCACGATGAATTTTCCTGAGTACAATACAAGTAAAAATAAATACAATACAAATACAAATAAATACAATTCAATACATGTTAACACAGGCAGGCAAAAGCAGACCCATTCCCGTTGGTGGCACCCGTTCACGAGCATGACGCATGATCCAGCCATTGCTTCGCTCAACCATATTTGAGGGAACGTAACAACCCGCACCACACGACACCACCACAGAAACTTTAAAGAGAGCATGACATACTTAGGCTACCCATGCTAAGGCATCGAATTGAATACTAATATTAAACTACTCATTTTAAGACATGACTGAGACAAATAAAGTGGAAACACCGTGGAACAGAATACAATAGAATCATGTTACACAGGATAGTTATTACTGTCTTATGAATCACTGGAGCGAATTATATCCACGCTTTTTTATCATTTACATAGTCTTCAATTGTATAATATGCTTTTTTCATGAGAGCAGATTTAATTGATTTCTTAAACTTGTGTAGAGGCAAGTCTAAGATTGACTGTGGAATTTTATTGTAAAACGTCACGCCCATTCCCACAAATGTCTTTTGGACCCTCTTGAGGCGCAGCCCAGGAAACATGAGCCTATTTGGATTTCTACTTGGTCTATCGGACAAATCACTCTTTTTTTTGTAACTCAAAATGTTTTGTCTGACAAATATTATGTTGTTATAAATATATTGTGAAGCTACTGTAAGAATGCCTATCTCTTTAAATCTTTCTCGAAGGGAATCCCGCGGCCTCAAATTATAGATTGCGCGGATTGCCCTCTTCTGCAAAACAAAAATTTTTCCAATATCGGCTGCCTTACCCCATAGTAAGATTCCGTATGACATAATACTATGGAAATATGCAAAATAAACAATTTTTGCAGTTTCTATGTCAGTCAACTGTCGAATCTTCCTAACAGCGTAAGCAGCAGAGCTAAGTTTGCCAGCAAGCGTTGCTATATGGGTGCCCCATTGTAGCTTTGAATCCAGGGTTAACCCCAAAAACACTGTGGAGTCCTCAGTTTTCAAAGGTTCATTATTTATCTTTAAATTTTTACTGACAGTTCTCGTGTTAGGCAATAAAAACTCAACACACTTTGTTTTTTTAGCATTTAAGAGGAGATTATTTGCCGTAAACCATTCAGAAACTTGAGATAATGCATTATTTACATCGTCAAAATTGTCTTTCATCCTATCGACTTTAAAAATTAAAGACGTATCATCAGCAAATAGTACAATATCGCAAGTATTTTGGACAAAATGTGGTAAATCATTTATGTAGACCAAAAACATGAATGGACCTAGAATAGAACCCTGGGGTACACCCATTACTGAGGCTGATCCGGATGATTTTACATCATTGACATTGATATCTTTATTGTTTCATTTTATATGAACAGTTATTGCTTTTTAATGACTGGGATTTGATACAATCAAAAGCTCTTCAATCGTGATGTGAATCATAATGATGGATGGATGAACTATGCCATTTCCAATTGAGTAAGTGAACCAACTATTAATGTAACTAAAAGCTTTTATTTGCCTTCAACAAAGCTTCTGAAGAAAACTGCTGTTACCCCGGGTCTTAACGAGGAGGCTCCGTAATGGATATGTATACAACACACTAATACGGATATCTTATTTTCATAGCTTAGTTCACTGGACTCTTTTCATCAGTGCACAAATGAAAGTTACACGATTGACTTCATGCCTAGGAGGATTAAGCTCTGGAGTGGCCATAGGATGCGTACCCCTCTGTAAGTTTTTATTTGACGGGTATGCCCAGCGGTCATACCCGTTATATAAAACTGTTTGACTCGCGTCACGCGCCTGTCAACAACGTATGGTTAGCGGAGGATGAGCTCCGGTATAATATGCCGACTATGAGTGATTTTCCTTCTAAAAAAATACCAAAAATATCCAGTTTATGAAAGGATAACATTACTTTTCTCCTGATATATTCTTTTATCCAATTAATGCACTATTTAAGGAGAAAACTTAAAAATACTGTTGATCCGAAAATGTTGCTACGGAATCGTACAAGAAATAATTTCGGGAAATTTTAAAAAATTAACCAATCTACTTATTACTCGATTGGAGCCCTTTATCATGAACTGCATAATGATTTGATTACATACAATTAAAATTACGATCGAATAGGAAAGGTTGGGGGTTTATGTTTATATTAATTTATAAACTTTAGGCAAACAATTTAATCGGTTATTTTGAAAAGGACGAGTCACACATTTTGTCAAAACTGAGTTAAGTAGAATATTCGTTAACATTTTATAATATTTTCTTGTAGTGTGACTGAGATTTTGTTGGTCTTGCATAGTAAAAATATATCATTATCTGTAGTAAACTCTTACTAGTAAACTGAGCTACTATTGTAGCTATGTCACTATAACTACTTTTTAACATTTTAAAATTTAATAGAAATCCGACCAAAATCAGACCAAGTTATTTATACCTTTGCCTTAATCCTTACCAAAATAAATGTTTTTTCAAGCAAGGCTGTTTAAATACCTACAAATTACTTTTTAGTTTATTAAAATCGGACATTCCATTCGAAAGATATTACGAGTTCATTGATGTAATTTATTCTGTTATCATTTTGTTTTCAATCATCAAGTCCCATACCCAAAGGGAGCCAGCGATACACTATTGCTAAATATATTATTATTTAGGTAAGTATGTCCTGCATTTACTGTGCGTTTATGCCAAAATGTTTAAAAAATAAATATCCACCCTTGCGAAGCCGGGACGGGCCGCTAGTATAAGTAACCGATATAATTGCATGCGCAAAAATCATTACAATCATACACAGATTTGTGATTAAAAAGCCTTATTAATATTCAATCGCCACAATTAAATGCCCTCGTGCCACCTCGGTTTATGAAAAATTAAATTGTAATAGGTATTGTACCCATTCATAAAGTTGGATAAGCTTATCATTAACAGTATTTTTAAGGTAGTTTTTTGTTCAAAAATGAGGATTATATTTTAAAGAAGTTGGTCACACTGCAAGAAAATTAGGGCTGGAAGCAGAAATTATATCGATATTGATATTTTCGGTGTGTATGGTATAGGTACATCATGTATTTTTTAATTTTCTTATAGAACCAGTTAGTGTTCCAACAAATGTCTACTATCCATTGATAAAACATGGATAAAAGTTTAAAAACTATAAACTCGACTACAAAATTGTATGTGGCATTTCTTAAATTTATTTATTTACTAGCTGATTTCCGTGACTTCGTCCGCGTGGCGTAGTTTAGAGTAACTTGCTACTATCCGCGAGAAGGTATGTCCTCTATCTCCGATAATATTTATTAGATCTTCACCAAAATTGAATAAAATAGTATTTTTCAAAAACTTTCATCCCCTATCGCGGATGAACCTTATTGTTTATTAGGATAAAAAGTATCCTATATATTAGATTCAGAACATTCGATTTAGATTTATATTCTCATTTTATACAATTCATTAAAAACTTTTTAAGTCTTAGCCAGACCAACGAACAGTAATTGATTGCTAAATTGATTTAACAATATTTTAATTTATACTATTAGTTGAACTTCATTCATTCATTAATTCATTTAGAACTTATCGAAAGTCGATAATCGATAGTGTCGCAGCCCAAAATTGCTTACATAAATGACATGATTGTTTCGTGTAAGGATAGAACGTCCCTGTGTGTGAATTTGGTTGTGTGCGTATACTTTAAGGTTGTGTTTGGTAGTTTTGTCGTGTGCGTGCATAGCGACGTGATTGAAAAATGCACCTGTAGTAAGAAATTGTTTATGTGTGCTACCTCGCCCCGCACCGTAATTGACAGATTTTTTTGCAAAGAAATTAGACGTCAAGGCGTCTCCATCTAAAACACAAAATTTTTTTTCCTCCGAGCTTCATGCACATCGCTGATGTCTAAATGGTCGCTGCTATGCCAAAATAAATAAGTAAAGCTGAGTTTTAGTTGCTATAAGACGCTGCGCCTCAGCTCGCCTTTTCTCCGTTAGAAAAAAAACAACTTTGTAACTGACAATACGGAAAATTGTTTCGGTCGTTCCAAATTATATATTAAAGCTACAAACGAAACAATTATATTAGGAGTACCTAGGTATGATCTAGCACAGATATATCATTGATCTTCTAATTTAATTGAAAATTAATATTAGATGCCGCCAAAATGTCCAGTGACCCGTGTGATTGCGGATTGATACAATTAATTAATTATTTCTGGACGATTAGTGGATTATTCATTTACTGTTACAAACACACTACCTACATGTATTATTGTTATAGAATTTGGAATAGCGCCTAGAGCCTGAACTTATACATCTCTTTAAATGTTTTTCCCATAAAAAAGAAATCAAAGTGGTAATGTTGTTGTGAGGTTTTCAGTTTATAGGTCAATTTAAAGGTAAATGTTTCTTTTACGTCTCTCTCTCTCTCGTGTACCATTCTGTTACAATTTTACTCAAAAAGATTCCGATACAGTTTTATCTTGCAAAATTGCGGTAGGTATTGAATCAAGCGAGCGGCTTTATAAAGTAGCTTTTTATAAGAAACGAGTTAACTGTTTTCCTTAAAACGAGGTTTAATAGATATATGCCATTGACAAATGAACTTCTTTCATAAACTTAATTTATGTATACTAAAAATATTCGCATTTTTATTTTTATTTTAGCCTTCAAAACGCAGGCTAAAATAGTTAAAAAAAGCTTTTCAACCTGTTATTTATCGAAAAATAAGGAACATAATATTCCTGCGAACATCGTAAAATCCCCCCTCTATTGCTTACGTTTATACAAGGCAACGAGGTCAGAATGAGAATTTCGGAGAGATGTCAAATTCCGATATTAAGTTCACCACGGCAAGACAGAGGCGCAAGTCTTGAGTCGATTTGTTTGATCTACTTTCAATATAATGCGTTTCCTTCAAAAGTAGAACTGCTTCATTCGTATGTACAAAATCAACCGTTTGAAGTAATTTTAGAATATTGGATAGAAGCGCGCGTTTCTTTGTGGAATTCCTCTACTACCTACTTTGCAATTGTGCATTGTAGAGTCATAAAGGTAAATTGAGGCTACATTTGTTTCAAACTATCTGATTCCACATATAAGCAAAAAAAAACAACGGCATCTTCTTCTTCTCCTTCTCCTTAATTGATTCCTCGTGACTGAGGCCCACTGCGTCAGCCTGTTTGTTAAGGCTCGGAAGCTGATGCGATCTTGGGCCATTTGTAAATACCCCTGGATGCCGGTAAGTGTCATTTGCAAAATATTGTCAGTCCAATATTTGCAGAATGGCAGCGTAGAGGGAAAATGCCAATGCCATCAATTTTAATGAAGCCAAACGACCCCCAATTCACATTACAATAAGATGCAACAAAACAAATTTTGTAACCCAGTAGTGGCGTAAAATCGATTCGTTTTGTCGCCGTCCATCACGTTTTATTGCCTTCCGCGCTACGAGTATGAACTATGCACATTCACAGAACGTTCTTTTGTCCCAGTCGGCCTCAATCCCAACTATTCAAGACACATGACATCCGTACGACGTCGGCGGTGTCGTCTGGGGACGTGTGCGTTTTTTTTTTAAATAGAATAGCACTTGACTCCTGTCTCACCTGATGGTTAGCGGTGAGATTGAAGATTTGGTAGTGCGTTTGTTTTGAAAACTCTAGAAGTTCCTAAATCCTAGTGGTTTTACCAATTGCGCCTACATTATAGGTGTGCACGTTGCGGAAAAACTGAAGCCGGGAAGGCTTTGGAAATCATTTAATTCATTTTATGCAGTTGCAGTTTAGGTTGCGAAGAGCTTTTTTAAATTATTCTACTTTTTACAGGAATTTTTGTCTTTTTTTTGTTTTTGTCTTTGTCCCATAAAGACTAAGGAGACCAAAGCTCCTTAAAAGTAGGTACGTAATAATAAGATCTGTTTAGACTCACAAATGGTACAGATCTATAAGTTTCGGTATGAAGGTAGACAAGAGATAACTTTTGAACAATTTCTCCAAAATGTGTCTTTCAGAATACCGATAGCAAGCAACCTTGTAAAAGCTTGTAAAAATGTTTCAGTTTCAGCGAATTGTAAATCTTATCAGCCCATAAATCTAATATATAAAAATGAATCGCTTAATGTGTTGGTAAGCGCATCACGCGTAAACGGCTGGACCGATTTCGCTAATTCTTTTTTTATTGTGTTTGTTATTGTTAGGAGAAGGTTCTTATGAAAGAAAAAATTAAGAAAATTGCGCGGAAAATTAGAAAATTTAAGAAATATTAACCACCATATTAAATTATTTCTAATGTAACCGCTTTTACAATTCAAACTTTTTTGATGTAACCTTATGGCGTTTGACATAACATTGACAGAATGCGTGCTGCCAATTTCGTCAAAGAGGATGTAAAAAAACTTAAGACAGGACAACGTCTGTCGGGTCCGCTAGTACATAAATATTATATTATTGTAATAAACTTCCTTCGTCTTCACCTTCACACTGGATATGAAAAGCGTGTGAATCAACCACAGTGGGTTAGCAACGGCCGTGACGCGATATGTTTATATCCGCTCATATTCTGTTTACTGTATATATATGTATGTGTAATAATTTCATTGACTGAAATGTTTTAGAAACTATTGGATCATGCAATACATGATGTAACGAACTGTAAACTTAGAGCCGGTTGATTCAAAGCATTGGTTATGGTAATTAACTCACGACAAAATTTAACAGACGTTAAAGTTTTGTTTCTATTTATTTTCTAGTATACTTTCCAGTTCATCAACTGGTTATTCACTTTTGAAGCGCTATTTTTTTTTTACATCATCACTTTCATCTTCGAAAAAACTACCATGAAAAGTATTAAGACTACAAAATTGATCCAATACAGCACTTAATATGCAACTGGTTGGTAAAGTAACAAACCAAAACTTAATGATAACCAACGACTAAAGTATTAACCTTCTAACGGTTGTTAACGTTAAGGTAGGAATCTCGATTCCCTTCACTAAAGGTTCGTTAACACAACCGGCCGTTAGTACAGAGCTTTTAAAGTATTCGTAGTGAAATTAGCAAACTTGTAGAGCTCATCAGACGTTAAAGCAAAGGAAGTTAAAACAAATACTTAGGCAAACCTAAAGTTCCTCATTACTCTTAATGTATTGCCTAAAACACTAAACACACAGGACTCTTTCCCAATAAACGCCGACAAGAAATAAAATGCAGTAACGTTACACGGTGAAGCCCCATCAACCTTCAGTGATATGACACTACGCAAACAAAACCCACCACATGACATTCAAGAGCTGCGGTCAATAATGTAACGCCGATTGGTATATTTTCTGCCTACTTCAGCAAACGAGACTTTCTCAATTATGAATGAATTAAAGAATAATTTTTGGATAACATTATTTTGAAAACATAATATCTTTCTATCACATAGTAGGTGTCTATTATAGGCCTTATCTCTTAGTACTGAGCATTCTAGAAAAGAATAATTATTACCTCCCACAGAAAAAGGTATTCTCTGGAAGTTGGAACGCGCAGTCGCAATGTGCGAAATTAACTGGGGTAAAGTTGAACGCTCCTCTTGCAATTGATTAAAGTACCTACCAGAGGGAGATAGAGCGTAGCAAAGCTAGGCTGCTTGTAAATGGTACGAATCTGAAAGGTAAATTAGTTTCAGAGTATATTACCGGTAATTCATTAGAGGGTTTCTCGTGTATTACGAGTGGCTTTTGTTAGAATGAATTACGTAATCGAATTGTATGTTCAGTGACCGGAATCCGCGAATTTGATCCAGGAATTAGTATTTTATTACTTTATAAAATGGCCTTGCTTGTCATACAAGCTATAGCTGTTGCAGCCGTTGTAGCGTACACGCAAGCGTTGTGTGAGGGGCGCAAAAGATGGCTGTGATTTATGCTTCAGATAGACGCGGAAATTTTATAACATGGATATTGTCTTTCTCACGCGATTCCGACTTTCGCCGCCAAATAATTATAGCGATAATGATAACAATTTGTGAAAACACAAATGTTACTGGTGTCCGCGTACTGGCGTAAGAAATAGATGCATTGTTAAAGCTATGCATTAGTACAAGCTGTTTCACTTCTGATCTTCTGGGAAAACTCATGCGGAAGCTTCAACAACTTTGTTGCTACAGTTTCGAGGCGTGCTGAGTCATGCCAATATTTCTAGTTAAGGTAAAGGTCATATTGTGGAATAAGTAGGTATAACCTCTATGCGAGTATTAAATGACTTTAAAACAGTGAGAATAATATTTTTTTATACTATGATATTCATTCTTTTGAATACTTAATAAGTAAGTAGACCTTTCGTAAAACGTGAGGCCTATATGCTGATTTTTTAATGTGAAGGAAAATAAGTGTGTAATTTTCATATGACAAGAGAAATGGGGACTTTAATGTTCATTAGAAATGCAAGACAAAGCTAATTCCACGCTAAACTCATTAACTGCTCCGGCTTATTTAGAGGGATTAAATTATTCTACCACACTTGAGGTATTAAGTTAGGTAAACGTAGAACGTTTACATAATAACAGTAGTAGTAGTACATAGTAGTAATAGGATGGTAAAGTAAAATGGAACGTTAACTTAAAAATCATGGCTGAAGTATATGATGACGATGATGATGATAAACATGAAATGTAACGACTCGCTCAACGTCAATCGACAGATACGATACCCTTGATTGTCCGTCCATCTAGTGGATAATAGTTACCAATCGTACTAACACTTTCTCTCTGAGTAAGGATTTATTGTGTAAAATACCAGTAACCTCAAGACATCCGTAGCGTTAAAATCTCCCCTAAATGTTAGCGAAAACGGAATCTTTGTTAAGCATCTTAGGCTTCGATGTTCCTTAGAAAAAAAAAATGCTTCGGAAGAGCTTAGAAATTTTTGTAAAAAATTATGTACAGTAGAATTTACCTACAGGATAAGAGATAGATGTAGGATTACGTAATATGAACGTTATATAACTTAAATTGGCTCTATATTTTATTTTGTGAAGTTCCAGACCGTTTTTGGCATTGTGTCCATACATTTGCCATGTCGGCACTCGGCAGCTGGCTCATTGATAAGATAAAATATTCCGATAGTACCTCCGACGATGGAACCCCTGCTCTTATTCCAGTTTATTTTGTAAAGTTTTAAAGATTAAATTTTCATTATTTTTAAATAATTGTAGATTGCCAAAATGAGATTCTTAACATAAGTATAACAAGCTCAAGAATTTAGCTTTAATATTAAAATTATAGCTTTCTTTCATAAGTTTTACCATATTTCGAGCCCAGTCTGGTTCCTGATTTCGAACAGAATTAATTACCGACAGCAATTTTCCAACCAACCAAATTCCGTCGTCGGGTTAGCCGCCATTTTGAATTTAAGAGCGAATTATTTATGCTCAATTTTTAGCTGTTTTCTATATTTTTCAACAAAAAAAAAAAGGAAATGAACTTAAGTATTAAATTTGATTAAAGCTAATTTTATTGTAATATATTGTAATTTTTACTACCATGGATAATTCGATCTATGGAAAGGTTCGCAAAGAGACCTATTGTTGAAAAGTTGAACGCAATGGCGAAAAGTCGCCATTTTGAAATTAGTCTGGCAGACTTCAGTAATCCTCTAAAGTCTAAAGGCAATAAAACTGTTGTCGGTAATTATTGCAATTTATATCCTTACTAATATTATTGTCCTTCAATCACACAGGAACGAAGCAATGTAAAAATATTTTAAATGGTCGATAAACTTATACCTGGGATTCTGGGGCCAGTTCTAATTTAACCAAAGTTATTAGTTAGGATATTTACTTTTATGTCAAGGTAAATAGTACCGCGATTTCGCTTATAGTTACCCATTTGCGATATCATGGCTGCACACAACTGCAAGTTATGCAATTGGCATCATAACAAACACCAGTATAAATGGTGGATAACCCTGCATTTGGGATTCTGGGACGGGGCCGGTAGCTCGCTAACCAGAGTCCAGGGTATTTTGTGTTATGTATGTCATGTAAATCCAACCGTGAATCAGCCGTTGTTAAATGCACGCGAGAATTGCCGTGCTCGACATAATTCAATTATCAGCTTGACGGCCCGTCGCAAAGATATTGTACGTAGGATATACTCTGTCGGATAAAATGTTAGACCCGTGGGAATAGTCTGAAGCGGACGGAGAAAAATTGTACAAATTGACATAAGATTGAACAGTTCCCTTTGTAAGTTAGACATCACTTAAGTGTAGATTTGTGACCATTCCAACATATAGAAGACTTGGCACAGTTGAAAACGTGAATTTTTTAGGTAATCCATCTTCTTTTCCAAAAACGAAACAACAAAATTTGAATTGTTTTTGGAAAATACGAAGCACTACTAATATTTTTTTTGTTGTAATATTTTTAATCTAATATTATTGTTTATTGTACGTACCTTAAA
The DNA here is from genome assembly GCA_038048805.1 of Hipparchia sbordonii. NCBI lineage: Eukaryota > Metazoa > Arthropoda > Insecta > Lepidoptera > Nymphalidae > Hipparchia > Hipparchia sbordonii. Next base: position 3,504,007 of record CM076111.1, on the reverse strand, counting down.
TACGTACTGTTTTAAGATCTAAGTAAATATGTAATTAGATTAGAAAATGTACAACAGAACTCTATCGATAACATCATAATGTAGTAGCATACATTTAAACATGATTTGATTTATTTGTAGACCGCCGTTGTTCCTTTGACTCTCCCAAAATGAAGATTACTATCTTATAGAAACTGGCCAGGTCCGACAAGATCTAGTCAAAGCGACACAAACCAGACCGGACTTCTCAACATCCGCTCAAACATTCAGTTCAATGACCAATGCTCCAAAGTTAATGTCCAATCCTGCAGAAACAGATAATATTGATATTGAATTTGTTCACGGTTCTGAAACAGTAAACTCGTACATTACTCACATATGCGATCAAAGAAATGAAACGGCAAAAGTTACGGCCAGTAAAATTTTTATTAACATTTTATTTTTCAGCGAACGATACGATCTAATTCAATTTACTTAAACTTATACGGTGCCAATATTATTGCATAATAGGAACACGTATTTTGGTCTTTATTTTATTGAGTCCGTAGAGGGATTGCAGAAAACATAGGTACTAATAGCAACAGAATTTGAAAAGAAATGCATAACAATAATGATCTATTTCATCAGGGACAAGGATGAAGACGAAAAGTAGAAAGCTTTCGCAAAATCCTGGACGCCAAGAAATCACATTATGTATTAGAGAAAGAAACAAACTAGCTATCACACTGATATATTTTTGTGAAAAAACTATTGGACACACAGGGTAACTGTGCTACATGAAAGGAAAACCTAGTCTTGTGAATAAAAAGACCTCCCTTTATTCACAGGAAGCCGAAAGGGGGTCCTCATTTGTCAACTTTTGCTATTATGTGTGTCAATTGTCATTTTTTGTATGGAAAAGTTTACTTTCGCGATTTTAGGCTTAAAATTGTTACTAACGAAGAGTTAAGTAACTAGCGTTATCTGCCTAGCCTTACATAGGTTTCGTTAACTGACAGAATGCAGAGATCAAACTTCGAATAAGCGGGATTGTGATCCATTTCATTCTGAGAACAATGTTATTCAAAACTTAGATTAGGCGTTTTGTGTAACCCCCGACATGGAATAAAGGCTATACTTGTTAGGAACAATGTTATCTAACTTGCAGAAACAATTATAACTCCGTAACACTCTTGAGATTATACTCGGCAAGTTTGGAAGACGAAACAAGACAACAGCTCTAAATACTCGTATAAAAACATAATATGTGATAGGTTCAACACAAATTTAAGTTACCTGATGATTTCAAGACTTACCAAATTGATGAAAAAACTGGCTTCAAACTGTTTAATGAAGAACTGTTGAAAAAAAAGCAATTACATTGCTAGACAAACCGTTCATGAGCCACCTCTAGTCTGGAGCATATCTCATGATCTCATAGTAAAGCTTGTTTACAATTATGATTGAGACCTACGCTAGTTTAAAGCAGGCAGCTATTTACAATATGACCGTAAGAAAAATCTAGAAACAAGTAGGTAATACATACAAAAGACGGATTTATGTATATCAAAATTCCAACTAAAATTTTATGCAACACCGAAGTGTTCCGACAAGATACTTGGCATCGAACTTTTTGGCAGCGTGGCTAAGTACTAAATGTTTTAACAAACTTAGTGCAGCTCGACGAGGATCGAGATTTACTTGCCTTTTAGTTACAAGTTAAGAGCCGGTGTGTGTAATTGCACACTTCAAGTATTTGTAAGTAGGTACACGTGAATCATTAAGGTATATTTCAAGGGATCTACTTCGTACTATTGACTCTATCTAAACATCACGTACATTTATATATTATCGTATCCTTTAGTGGTAGGTCTATTTATTCTTCACTAGGTTTTGTTCGCGACTTTATCCGCGTGGGGTTATGTATTTCAAAATCTCGCTGGAACCTTTTCATTTTTCGGGAAAAGTAGCCCTTTATTCGGTACTGGACAAATTCTGGACTGTCAATTTCCAGGTATTGCCAAAAATCACGAAGATCCTTGCTTCTTTACTGCGTGATTGAAGGACAAACAAACACGTAAACATATTTTGTGTTTATGATATTAATAGGATATTAGAGAACATAAAGTAAACACTTAAGACACAATCAGAAATAGGTACCCAACAGTGTGGTCCACGTATCTTTTTATTACGGTCAAACCTTACCAATAAATAAGAGTTGCAGAGGATCTAATGTAGTTCTTCAAGTACTATGTAGTAGTAAGTAGTATGGAGATGTCAAATCATAACATTATTGCGAAAGTGAAGAGTTCCATAAAGTGTAGAGTGTGTGCTAAAGTGTGTTTAGTGGAATCCATTTTGGGACCACTCATATTATTTATTTTTTGTTTTGTATCTCTCTCTGTCATTAACTGTGCTGTGTGTCTCAAATAAATGCTTTTTCTTTCTTTTCTTTCTTTCTTTCTTCCATCGAAGAATTACGTACAGTTTACGTGATACTCAAGACTTTGTATCGAAATTTTTAAGTTAAAGTACTTCTGTCCTGTTAGACACTGGTAACTATGAATTAAGCAGATACATCGTTATGAAGCCAATGATACTCTGTATATCTTCATGTATACGGATTAAAAGTTTATTGTACAAATTGCGCGTAGGCTTGCGCATAATCATGAATGAAGTTTGTGAATTGCGCCGACATTATCAGATAGTACTCGTATGGACCAACTCAGCGCAGATGCTGAATTGTTGAGAATCACACAAGGTTAAAAGGTACAATACCACAGTATTTTTTTTTACGTGTAACTTTAACAATGTAGTACGATACTGCTATTTTTTAATCGTTTTAATAGACAAGACTTTTGACTATTACTCGTATAAAGATTGTGATAATGTAGAGTAAAGTTAGAAACAGAAAACATAATAGTTAGAGCATATTTAGAGAAAATGTCGAGGGATGACGACTTAATTCAAATTCAAACTTATCCGTTTCAAGCCTGGACTAAAATTTTCAAGATCGTAGGCCCAAATCCCAGCCTGGACTAAAATTTTCAAGATCGTAGCCCAAATATAGTCGCACCTACTAACAGACAAACTAATAATGCTTTACGGGTAGTTTACATGTCTAATATTCTTTTGAAAAACAAGTGTCGAGATTTGTTTGGAGGACATACTTATAGCTATTGACTAAGACGTCAATTCTATTTCATAATCAGCTGCAGTTATATCCGGATTTCATTTCAATCTCTGGAACATTTCACAGAATTTATCTGGTACAGACGTGAGTCAGAGGAAAAGAACAGTTAAGCCTCATCGTTTGTCACCAAATAACCCCAGTGCTAACTGTAGACTGCCAAAATGAATTAACCTTGATTTCAATTAATTCACGTCAGCCTGGGATTCGCTTACCTACGTACGTTTTTAGTATACGTAGTAACTCCAGCACTTATATTTATTATGAGTAAATCTTTTAAGGGCTGTTAGTCAATAAAAGCAAATAAATCTAATTAAACACACGTATAATTCATAAAAATAAAAGTAAATCTCTAAAGATTTATAGTTGATGCATTATTAGTATCAGATTTAGGAAAAAGCTTGTCCACGTAAACAAAGGTAACAAAGGTAAAGGAAAATAATACACATAGGTAATGTCTTTCCCCTTTGAACATTGTTAGTGTATTGAGCAATAAATACTAATTAAAACAAAAAAAAAACAGCTTCAAGCGTCTCCCTTAAGTCTGAACAAAATTAAAGAATTTATTTAAAAGCTCACAATGACCTACGTAGGTACGCGACCGACGTCTGCATGGGGAATTCAAGTCTAACCCAGGATAAAAAACACATGCGTTGTAAACCGAGTTGAGATAAAGTGAGCTGATCGGATATAGTTAATATTATGATAAAACAGAGTGACGCCCATTTCAAACACCAATATTGTGACAGCTCCGACGACACACAGCAATTTGTGAGCGGGTTAACAAGCGCATCAAAAAGCAGAGGAAGCAATAACGCTCGCGTTGAATGCACCACACATCAAAGGAGATTCAGATTGAATACATTACACTTGCGCAATGCAGTAAAAACTAGACAAAACCAAGTCCATGAATCCAAAGTGCAAAGGGTCAAAGGACATTTGGATTTATAATTTGCATCCTTATAAAGATAGCTCGTTCCATTAAATGGTAGGTACTTGTAAAATCGAGTTAGAATGAGTTTTCTTCGCATTTTATGAATTAATAAATCTCTACCGGAATTTTTTAATTGGCATAAAAATCCTGACTTTTACATTGTGAGCGGAAGTTTTTAATTTAAAAAGTGGCGCCTAATGAGTTCAAAAACTCGACTGGAGTTATTTTTATTGTTTTCATTACTACTACACAAAATTATGCTCATTATTGTAAAAAATACTAAGAAACAATAAACTAATTGCAGAGTATTCTGCAATTTTTTTGTTTTATGTACCTAAGTCATACCGTTGGACCTCAAAAGCAAAGTAGATTTTAAAAGAAAACTTCTGTATTAAATAAAAATAAAATTGTAACTGAAATATTAAAATTGACTTAAATAAAGCAGATATAAATTATGATAGCGTGGGCTCTAACAAAAATAAAATAAAACTGAGGGAACATGCTGATTTGTAGGAAAAGATAAACTAACAGACTTTCTTAAATTGATCTACAAACATTTTATTTGTAGCCTTGAACAAAAATAATATTCAGCACACGCGAAGTAACTATGAGTATAGTTTATAAATTTGGATTTAACCAGTTCAAAGAAAAACATGAAAGTACACGTATTACAACTATACATATACAACGTGAACAGGCCTCTTGACGTATTTCTGCAGTTTCGTTCCTGTTTTCGGCGTGTACATAATATTATAAGGGCTAGGAGTCACTCAACGATCGAAGGAGATAGACAGTATCATCAAAGAGAACCAGTGTAACTAACAAAGCTCATTGAGTCGCGAAGCTGAAGTGATAATAGCGGGACACAGATCAAAGATAGACGGGATCCCGAATTCTCGAATTGCTATCCGGGAAAAGCAGCATAGAAATAACAAAGCGAGTTGCTGGGGGCCCTTGGACATAGACGACATAAAATTCGATGCTGTGCTTCAAAGGAGTTGATATCTTTCGTTCGACACGATAGACGAAGATAACAATGACCGAGAGAAGGGTATTTTGATCCGGAAAATACTCTTGAATTCATTGTTATACCAAAAAGGGCTCAAAGGACCCTGTTTAGACTTTTCAATTATTTTCTAGAAATTCCAGCTTATTGTTGAACTTGAAAAGGTTTAAGTACGCTTGAAGTCGCTCAAATGTAAGTGATGCTGCTAACGTAAAATGCTCTAAACTGGAAGAGATAAGGGCAATGCGGTATAAGACTTAAACAAGCTTTTCCTTTAGATGTGAAATTCGACTCAGACTATATCCCGGGTTCAAGAGGAGCGATTTTCATAAAATTTGTAGTCTTGCCTACAATTCAGTCTTTGAATAAAAATAATCTTCTTAAGTTTTTCTTTCCAAATGCTAAAATTTCGTCTAAATCAACACAACAAATATGAGATTAAGGCGTTGGTAGCCTAGCCACCTAGTAGTGGTTGACTCCTGTTCAGAGGTCCGAGGTCACAGACTTATCTCTGACTTTACAGCGTTATGTATGTTTTAAGCAAAATTAATAATTTGACGGGGAAGACACAATACATAATAGTAGGGATGTAGGAAACCATAGCGAGTACCTGTAAGCCTAAGAGTTCTGTATAATATTGTCAAAGATTTTCTATTCGAGACGAGACCTATATACAGCATTATGCTAGCGATGGATTGAAATATATGGCATCAAATAAGTACAATGTACAAAATATAATCATAATAGAGAGTAGATACAAAAAGACAGAGCTAATTTCGTTTCTTCACCTTGTCTCTACCACATTCACATTCTTCGGTTGCTAGAAGTCGATGGAACCTGTTTTCATTTTAGATTCGAAACAACAAAACTCTAATTATGTAACTCTCTCGAATAATCCATAAAATGTAGGTATATTGTACGTAGCATAATACTGCCTACCGCACAATAATCAAATAGAGAATGTCTTTGGAAGAATACAAAATAAAGTGGAACGAAGAAGGTTCTCCTAAAAGTAGGTTACAGCAACTTTATACTGGTAGTCTGCCGTGAGGGGCGCGTCGCGACGCTCTTACGTAACATCAAACAGTCCTGTCTAATCAATACGGCTGCTCCTCAAGTACTTAGTGCTAATGCACGGGGAGAAAGCTCAATTTTCCTTTAGCTGGGAAAAAAGTTCGGTGATGAAAATACTCATGATCGTAAAGGATACGAATTGTATTATGTCGATAAAATATGCTTCTAAGCCCTTCTACGTATTATATTGTCGCTAAGGTAGTTTTTGGATAGTTTGTCTTAAGTGTCTAATGCTTGTCTAATGAATACAAGCTGTTGTTCAAGTACTTTCTTGATGTGTAAATGCACGGGAAACGTCAAATTGAAGCTCTGTGCAAAGAAGATGGATTTTTTTAACACTTAAAAGTTAGATCACACTACATAGAACACTTTACTTCTTAACAATTTCCTTGTTGGACGGCTTTTCTTGAAAATAATATACGAGTATTTAATAAATACAAGCAGTTGTTCTAGTTCTTAGTGCTTATACACGAGAAAAGCTTCATTTTAAACATTTGTCTCGAAATCTCCTATAATTCTCACATACATCATTTACTAATAAAATGACACTTTTTGACGTAATTTCTCATAACTTGGTATTAGATTGGTGAATTTTGTGCCCAAAATATCATAGCAATCTTCATCGTAAAGCAAGAATTTTACCTTAGAAGCGTACGACTTAAATACATGTTATGAGGTAACAAAAGCAATATCCGCACCTACCTACGAGTGGGTACTTGGTATAAAGGATAATGTTTAATGTAAAGGATACGGGACGTATTAACACTTAGATGAAAGCGTTTCCACGCAGGCTCCGTCTTAAGAAATTCGCTATCGCTAAGATCGGTTTTCTAGATAGCTAAGCCTTAAGAATTTTTGTTAAGACTTTAGTCATCTAAAAAGTCTAAAACCGGAACTTTCCTAAATGGACTTTGAGAACCATTGTTAGGTTACGGACGACGCTCAAGTCATAAAAATATGAGACAATTTAAGTTAATTTTGGCAATACACTTGGCCGGGAAGCCGACTCTATATTGTAGATATGTTTTATTGCAGACATCAGTATGATTTATCATTTAAGTCAACTACTACACAGAAAAAAAAGGCTATAAAGCTTTAATAATAAGTTGCCTACGAATAGGTCAGCAATTTTTCCTGAACTGATTCGAAAGGTGAACGCGTTGCAGTAAAATTCTGGTAACACGTAAGCGACGCGCTTTGCCCGGCGATGTCTATGCTCTTGTAAAAGTTCTATACAATCCATTGTTTACTGCAAAATAGAATACAAAAAGGATTTACGCGTACAATATCTCGAGGGAAAATATAATATGTATCCTAGAGGATCGAAAATATCGCACATTTGTCCTCGCTCGAAAACGGGAGGCAATCTCCAAACATACAATACACTATATAAGTACAGGTATCCCGTATCATCAACTGACATCAACTGCCAACGATAGCGAAGAACCCAAAACCATTATAGACCGAGAGACCAATGGAAATTTGGAACAGGTGCTTAAAAACGCTGACAGACGCTCTTTTGTGGTTGCTCAGAAGTTAAGAAATAAGTAAAATATAATTTTTCCTTAATTTTAAATGAAGTCATAAGTTTCTGATGAATACTAAGTTATCAGACGTGCTTAAAGTGTTTTTACGAAAACGAGCCAAGAAAAATTATTAAGATGGTGCGAAATACTTAACAAATATGTTAACTTTAAATTCTAACAAGCAAATTATTATAAAAAAAATATAGTAAAAACCCGACTGCTTTAAAGTATAAATACTCAAAAATAACCAGTCACTCGGGAAAATATTACACGGCAAATATTTTTTGGGCAGTCATGTAAAAAAGCAATCGGAGTAGAAGACTGCAAACTTTCAGCTTTAATCAAGTAATTCATGCACCTTCTCAGTATTTCTCACAGTCTCTCCGGCTATTACCTACGAGTATGTCGTTCAATTTTCATTTCAAGGACCTTTATGCCAGCCTATCATTTACACGCGATTTCCTTCCCCTGTGACCTTCGAGTCTGTCGGCGACTGAAAATTATATTAGGAACCTACTTAGTGGAAATTTTTTAAGTTTTCTGGGAAAAATACGATATTCTAGAATATCAGAAGCAGCTACTTTGATTATTTAATTATTATAACGGTTGTTCTTAGTAACTTTCCTATAGAAAGATAGAGCAATGCAAACCTTATTTTCATTTAGAATTAGATAGACAAGTTTTCGTTTTGCTACGAATTCGCAATACCATTTGTACAGAAATCTGTTTCCTAAGAACTGTGGAAATATGTACTTTCAAATATAAAAGCCTCTTTTTTAACTCGCATTGTTATTTAACTAGGTTAGTGGATTTGGAAGGACTCTCATATCCCAGATTCTGTTCCAAATAATGCCGCTTTTTCCACGAAGAACAAAACTTCGATTATGAACAATAGTAGTAGAGTTTTCTAACACGTGAAATTTTCAAAACATATCGCAATTATTAGCAGACAATTGTTTTGTATTTGGAAGGATTCCCATGCTGCCTTCCTCAAGCTAAAACGTCATTTAAAAACACTTGCCAAATATGATTTTTTAATGACGACGAATGAACTGGTTTCAGAATAAAAAAAAGCCAGTTGAAAAAAGCACTTTTTGAACCTCTTATTTACATCCCTTTACTTCACATAAAATCGAATCTGTCAAATACATATCTGTGTCGAAAAGGCCTTTACAAAATTACAACGAAGCGGTAAATAGATACATGTTAGTAACTCCTATTCAAGAAGCGTTAAGCAAATTAGATTACTAATGAACTGTATAATAAAAAGCGTTTTATTCGACAATGCCGCACCTAGCATCATTCGAAGTAATCTGGATAGTATACTGACCTTCCGTGACTAATTGTTTCCGTTTGCTTATCAAGTTTATTTACCCATAGATAAAAATATACTGAATTTATCATGTTCCTATCATTTTATTTTAAAAATCTTCAGACAGTAGAACAAGAGATTTCTTTCCGGTGACGAGACCCCGGAATACGTACTACTTAAATGCAGTGCCGTACCCGACCAACGATATAGAAACATTGGGTCTCCAGCAACATTTCCTGAAGTCCTCGCCGACCTGGGTGGCCTGCTCGGATTTTGGAGGGAGCTCAGCTAGCTGGAGTAATCCGGCGGGGAGCCGTACCAGCGGAATCACGCAAAATGGGCGATTAACGCCTTCTTGTGGAGAAAATTTTCAGGAAATGAAGATGAAGATGTAGAGATTTCTACAGGCATCAGTAACCAGTTTTCGGCTCATGACTAAGGCACATAGGATAGGAAAGCGTAAGAGATGTCCACTTGATCAACACGCACTCGGTGAACGCGTTCATAGTCAGATATAATCGGTGTGGGCAAAGGACCTTGGTGCAATTAGATAACAGCGTTTACATATTGACCGGCACTTCTCGGACGCATTTGAAAAATATGTGCTTAGAAAATGGTAGGCGATTTTGTGTATAATAACATATTATTAGCATTATTAATCTGTTAAAGCGTTATTGACCCGAGCTTCTGCAAACAAACCTTAAGTGATCTAAATGTTGGTAGAGTAAACAGCTATTCAGTTTCATACGATTTACCTTTATAAGACTCTATCATGCATAGTAGTCATAGTACACAAGTCTCGTTTAAATGTCAAGGAGCAACACCTTACAAAAAAAAAAAAGTTTTCCAATAGTCCGGGGCCACGACATCATAAAATATATAACTGTCTTGGTTCTGGCGCCAGTGCATCTAAATGGTGAACATGCGACTGCCCGGATCGATTGCGACCCCTTTACCGACCAATGCACCTAGTTGGCCCGGGAAAACCGTACCGACTAAATTGCGTATTACATAAGCTTTTTGTATTACAGTTTTGTGCTTGTACAATACTTTTTAGTAGACAGTGAATTTTTATACGCTAGCGTTTTTGTTTATTTTTAGTAGGAAATTGCTTGATGGATGAGCACTCAGCAATGTTTGACTGAGTGTTTTTCTTCGTATGAATATGTGTATTTTGTCAGATTTTTTTATCCGAAATAGTCTTGCGCTTGACGACAATCAATACTGGATAGCACTGATGAGGTATAGGTTGGAGTGTACTTGCTCAGAAGATGCCTATTCCCTCTTGCCTTGAAGGTACTCAAATTATAGGTGGCAGGAAGAGTATTCCATACCTTAGGGGTTCTTATCAGAAACGTTGAATTAATTTTTTTAGCAGTATAACGACCCTTTTTACCAATGAACGTAGTTGGGCCGGAAAGTAATACAGACTAAATCAAGTGGGTATTATACATTTAGTTTTTCTATTAGTTTTGTGATTTTTCTATTAATTTCGAAGGCTTCAGAAAGAAATCTCTTCCTTATAGTTATGCTGTCTTTGTGCACGTCTTTTATATGTTTATTTATGTGTCATTTTAATTGTTCTGGTCCTAAATAAATACATAAATTAGCAAACAGTGAATTTTTATACGCTAGGGTTTTAGTTGTTTTAATTTTTATTAAGAAATTGCTTGATGGATAAGCACTCAACACTGTTTAATCCAGTGATTTTTTTAGCACGAACAATATATTTTCATATTTCTTGCACCGCCAAGATTACGACCTCTTTTACCGACCAATCCTAATATATAAAATTCAAAGTCCTGACTGACTGATTGATTTATATACAGCCTAAACCACTGCAGTGTTTTTTTTACAGCAAATTAATTTTTATTTGGTTGAATTTGAGATAATATCGATAATATGTTAGTACATATTTAACTGCGGGATAATGTCACCCAATAAGAATTATTACAATGCAATCATTGTAATTAATGTTTGCAATCATTGCAGCACCAAATGTAAGAGAATGATTTATGCGACTGCAAATACTATGTAGGTAATGTTAATGACTACTATCTATATCTAATTTATCTATCTATAATATAAAAGCGACAGGTCACTGACTGACGTACTGACTTATTAAACACGAGATCTCAAAAACTGTTGAACGTATTAAACTATAATTTAGCAAGTAGGTAGTTCATAGCCAGGAGATGTAGGTAAGAAAGGATATTTGGAAATTCTAGCCCTAAGTGGGTAAAATGGTTCGAAGTTTTTATGAAAGTCCTATGTTTTTGTAGTTAGTGATTTTTTGCATGGGTATAGTTGGGGACTTGGAGAGTGACATAGGCTACTTTTTATCCCGGAAAATTAAAGAGTTCCCGCGGGACTTTAAAAACTAAATCCATGCGAACGAAGTGCGAGGGCAACAGCTAGTAATGAATAAAGAGTAGGTTTATTCATGGCAAATTCACATCAAATAACAAAATCTATATTCCATCGTGTAATTGCAATGATATCATTTTCTTTTCAGCTCAAAAGAAGTCGAATACCTCCTTGTAATACAAACACTAATGGAAGTATGGGAAATGTAGGGCAAATGTGAAATATGAGAGGGTAGTCGTAATGGAATATGGATTAAGTGGTGTTGACCTGAAGCTGACTAGGCAAATATCAATGCTAGTATTAATTAGGGGGATTTTCTTGATGAAGTTTGGTAGGTATTGGTTTAAGAAAGCATACACGTCGCTGTAAGCACCATTTTCGTATCTATCATAAAAGTATTCAACGCATCCATATAAGCGCAGTCCAGACTAGGTACTTCATAATAGACCATTGAACTTAAACCAGCTCCCTTTTGAGGGAAGATCTGAGATGGTTTTATACTTAGTTTGTATATATGTAACCGAAATAGCCTCTACGAATAATAAGGTAAGTATTAGGTATTTATTGGAATACCGAGGATCAATACCAAAAACGTAGACAAAGTTCGATAAAGGCATAACTTCGTTAAATAAGAAACCACGGCACGTGTCAAGGATTGAATTGAACCGTGCCTAGTTTTATTGTACGGAATTCGAGATATCTCGGATTCAGTGAGCTTTATTGCCGAAATACGTCCCTTGCTGTCTGAGAGCTTATCTCGGCAAGAAACCGCACGCAATATTTTATACCTACTCGTAAGTATAAGCTTATTATTAGCAACACGCCTCGAAGATGACAGAATTGAATTTATTATTAAAGAGTATTTTATACCACAAATATATAAATCTGTCTTTCGGAGAATCTGCCCATATGGAAATAAAGAAAATTAAAGGTCTCGCCCTACTACACAGGTTCATGCTGTGAATGTTTTAAGCACAACAACGGCGTCGTTTTGTTTGATACATATATAACTAGTGGTTCGCCCCGAACTGAGACCTCGCGATATCCCATAATTCCCAAAAGTTTTAATTATATATTGTAATAATTAACTTTTAACATTAGACGCAATAAAAAAAAAATAGTTGACATAAAACTGTTTTACTGACACAGCGCCATCTATAGTGAAGCATTATAGTGAAGCTATTAGCTTCACAATAATGCTAATAGATGGCGCATTAAAATTAAATAATTTCGTTTCTTTATAACATTTATCTAATTTTAGTATTTGTTGTTCAAGTACAGGATATAACTGAATTTTCAACCAAGTTTCACGTTCTAATATTCAGTAATTCTTGACATATGGCTCAAATTAAAATCTCCACTTTGAAACCCCCCCATTTGGTCAATTTTTAGGGAAAAATTAAAAAAAATATATTTTTGTACTCTGTTCAAAGTCGTCTTTAAAAAGATATATCGCAAGTCTATGTAGAGCAACAAACAAGATTTTACTTCAAATACGCTTCTATGAGAGCCCCCCTGAAATAAAGCTTTTTATATTTTTTTATACAATGTTCGGCTGAAGGCCATCAGTTTACATATTATATTTAAATTTGAAGTAATTACGTTCAGTAATTCAGAAGTTATAGGGCTCTGACAGACATTTAGATGAACACACTTCTCTGTCTAGTAGGCAAGCGCCCTAGTTGACTCAGAGAACTTCGCTTCGCTCGTTCAATTATATAGACTAACGCTTGAATGCAATCTCATCTGATGGTAAGTGAAGATGCAACCTAAGATGGAGCGTGCTTGCTCTTTCATTCTTGATTTAAAGGTACCTTGAAGTTACTTGGAATTCGGAAAAAACGTATCAGGAACGAGTGAGCAAAGCGCTAAGGTAGTGCGCGACCGTGGGATGTCAACCACATTACGGTGAAAAAACAGTGTTCTTTTAGAAAAAAATTATTAAATATAATATTATCTTGTGTACGTGATTAATGAATTAATAATAGATATGTTATAATAATGACAGGTAACTATGCGGAAAACGAAATTATCCGTATGAAAATATTCGAAACACCTCCGGCACATAAAATAATAATTACACACATATCGACTAGGTACACCTCTTTTATATTTCTTGACCGAGTGGTCAGATACTTTGGCATAAGGGACATTGAAAAATTACGAGTATATCACCTTTCAGATGAAGGGCGGGGCCGCGTAGCTTTTCGGTGTAACCAAGCAGTTCAAAGCCTCCTACAGTACCCGAATCGCATTACGTAATAAACGTAGAAGCCTGCGTCTGGCAAGCATAAACCTTATCTATCGCTACCGACCTTGGGCCCATCGGTAGTCTTCCACTCCGACATTACACGATATTAGGGCCGTTGGAGACGTAATCGATTTTCTCATCAGCCGCGTTTCTTTTCGGTTTAATGGTTTTCCCACAAAAAACTCGAATTTATTACGTAGCTAACTTTTGGAAGTGACTTCATCCGCGTGAAGTTAGGTAATTAAAAAATCCTTTTTTTAATGGCTATATCATTCTGTAAATCTCAACATGCGTATGGCATGCAAGAAATCACATCGATCTGTTGCTCCGTTGTAATTGAGGGACTAACCAAGAAACAAACATATTTTTCTTAAAAGTCGTAAAAGTAGACAAGAATTTTTATTTTCCCTCTTAACTGAACTAAATAATAATTTATTTTCAACAAAGGCAACCCTATACTCTAGTAGGTATCTATTATGTAACCGTGTTACATGAAACTAGTGAGTATAAACCTTCTTCATTAAACCACGGTACTGTTACCAGCGGAGCGCAGCGCATTGCGGCCAGGGCGCTCAGACGCTCCTGAATAATATCCTCATTACTACACTAGTGAATTACACAACGTATTGCCATACTACTGCCAAACTGAAGGTATCGTGCCAAGTACGTGTTGTTAAGGAAAGAAATTCCATAGAAATTGAATTTTAATTGTGTTTATAGTCCGTGCGATGTAGCATGGTGCAGCAACAATAGACAATGATAGTGTGGGTGAAAATTTTGACGAACCATTGCTTAAAACTCTCTCTCCGTTGCCGCGAAGAACTAGAACCTTATAATATTAGTCAAAAATACTAACCAAATTCTGAGGCTATCTCAGAGTCTATCGTTCAGATTGGTTCAGTTGCTAACTAGAACTGTCAAACACACATTTTTTTGGCAAGTTTGATAGTTTTTAGTTAGCAACCTTGTTTTTCATAGCCACTGGAAACGTAAATAATATAAACGTAAAAATTCTTTTTACAATACCAACTTCAAACGCCACTAAAAATTATATCAATTGTGTCTATAAAATTTGAAGAGTTCCCGCGATTTTTGCAGGATCCCATCATCAGATCCTGACTGATGACAATAGGACCACCTGGGAAGTATACCCTTTCAAGCAAAGAAAGAATTTTCCAAATCGGTCCAGGCGTCTTGCATTAATCGGGGATATACATAAAAAAAAGATTCCGACGAATTGAGAACCAAGGAGGAGGTTCTTTAGGTTAAGAATAGAGAATACATAAAAAAGCTGGTTGAATTCGGGTACCTGCTAGATGCGTTGACTTATATAAACCGAGAGAGCGAAGACTTTAGCCGGAAAATTTTTACGTGATCATATAATGTATATCAACCATTGCATATTAAATTTGACCATTAGACGCAGTACAGCCGGCCGGATTCAGTCGGCAGCGGCTACCCACGGCGACTTTATAAGGACACGCTCTCATTCCCGACATCCTACGGGAAGTGTGGCCACTTGCGTCAGCGCCTGAGGTCCTTGCTAGACGATCCGTCAGACGATTACAAGCGAGCATCGGAGTACCGCTAGTGTAATTGCTTATTACTATGGCTGCAGCAAAATTTCGCATATACTTTACAATGGATTTAAAGTAGATATCATAATCTTCACAAACTTGTAATGTACTTAATTGAATAGAAAAGCTGTTTATTCAAATAAACTTTTACAAGGTGCTTTTGTATTAAAGTCAAGTTTATCTATCATTGCAATGCCAAGGTTAATCAGCAATTCCTCAAGCATTTCGCGAAAGGCGAAGTGAAAGGGTGACGATCGAAGCGAGTAGGTACCTACGTAGATACTCCGTAGCATTACGAATGTTTACTGGCGTAGCACATGAACGAGTTATTTGAGATACACCGTTATGTGCATGATTCAGGTCTACCAATATAAAAAATAAAATAAAAATAAAATTATAGAGTTTTTAGAGCTTCTATGTCTAACGGCCCTCCTAGACTTGACCAAAGAGAAATGACGGCTTTTGATTGTAACAGCAGGATAAACCTTGGCGTAATTGCATTTTTTGAAGAGGTCTGGTAAGGGATTTTTGTAATTACAGTTTTGGCCTAGGAAAGGAATTTAAGGCTGAAGTCGTCTCGAAGTCCGATTGTAAATCTATGACCCAAAGCGGAAAAGAGTATAAAAAGTTACAAAATTGGAGGGACGCGCTCATTCAAGCTAATGGGGGAAAAAACAACTAGTTTTGGCGTTACTTACGAGTACTTAGAATGTCATAAAATTGTGGGGTATGGTTGAAAGAGCCGATGTAAAAGAGGATGAAACAGTTTTTTTGTTCAATTTTCCTTCAAACGTGGAGGGGGCTATCTTTATCGTTTCTAGACCGCTTTCATCCCAGAGTCCATCTCAAAAGTAACTAATACGACGACATATTAAAACTTTCCTCTAGATTTGCATTCTGTACATATTAAAATTTGCCTTTTACTCGTGCATTTAATACGAATGCAGTATAACTAAATGAGAATCTTTTGAATAGCACGAACGCCAATGTGGGCAAAAAATGAGACCGGCTAAGTTATTCAAGCTGGTCCCATTCATCCTGCGCGGCGTGAAGTGGATCACACAATGATTATTATGGGATGGGTTATATTATAAGGTCGGTCTATTCACGTGTCGGCATTGGCCGTAACTATACGCTCTACGATTATTTATGTTAGATTAGAATTAGTATAATATGCACATAGTAGACTTAGAGCCGATTTCACCAAAGTAAAATAATTCTTATCCGAGCATACAGATATTTTGAGTTTTTGATTTTTTTTTTTTAATGTATGACCACGCATAACTTTTCACAGAGTCGTCCGATCTTATGCATTTAGTAAAAAGCTGTTATTTATTTATATTACAAACAGACACTTCAATATACATACATAGATGCGAAAGTTTGTGAGTAGTATAGATGGATGGATGTTTCTTACTCCTTCATGCCTTCAACGAATGAGCCAATTTCGCTGTTTGGAATGGAGAAAGCGGAGAAAGCTCATACCCAGGATTAATACGTAGGCTACATTTTATCCCGGAAAATTAAAGAGTTTCCGCGGGAATCAAAAACCTTAATCCACGCGGAGGAAACCGCAAGCATCATTTAGTTATATAATCTAAGCCTGGTCTGTAGAGACCAGAGCTGGAATGCTCTAAGGCAAGTGCCGTATATAAAAGGACAGGAAGCCTGTAGAACACTGAGGTGAGGATATATTATTATTATGATCGATGTCCGCAATAAAACGCAACCTACTCGTATGTAGGTATTTTCCTACACGCCGGTCTAACAATGACATGAATTACCAAAGATACTGAGTTCCTAAGAAATCTTTTATTTCCTATAATAATCATAAAATTTAACCACTTAAGGAGTGTCTGTAGACACTATCTCTGTCTCTAGCGAGGAATGTCTCTGAAATTTTATAAATGTGCCGATCTTTCATTTATCCATGAATTTTCATGTACCTTCGTAAATGTCAAATTTTTTTACAGTACATTTTGTAGTACAATTAGTACAATTAACTAAAATTGTTCACACTGTTCCAAACGGCATCAGTTATAAGAGAGCTCAAGAGGCATTTGTTTAGATCCATCCAGATTAGATTCATAGAGGATCCATCTTTGTAGATATGTATGCATATAGATAGATATGTATACGTGTGTGAATACAAATAAGTCTCATAATGGCCCACAGATTCGAGAACCTAATGCATACCCTATTTAAATTACCGAATGACGCTCGTGGGCTCGGTATGCACTAGCAAACCTTAACCATACGTCATTGTCATCAAAAATCATTCGTGAGCGTGCCACAAGCGGATCGCACATCGCAGCGAGCCGCCGAATGTCGATTTTTGGCCCATAATTAAATAATACTCACTGTAATGCTGTGTCTACACGGTTGTTACAAACAACATACATAAACAACGGCATTTGGCTTTAGCTTGTGTAGCTTGCATGTGCTTTCCATCGATCCGATTGACCTGCTGTCTGTTAGTCACAAGCGTGTACACAAAGCATTGCATTATAGTTATAGCTCGCGGGGGATTATCGGCTTTGCATACATAACCCAAAAAAACCTGTATGTTTATATCTATCCAGGGTGGAGTATATCAATGGGTGAGGTAACCTTGGGGAAAGATGAGCGCGTCTTGGAGCGTGCTTGTGTCCTCTGACACAAATGCGGATGCGCTCAATTGGCGTAGCGGCCGGTATCGAACCGCGGTAAACACCGCGCAAGGCTGCATACGCGTTTTGCCAACTTGGCCAAACAATAGGGACATTTGAAACAATATTTCTAACTATTTGCCAATTTAGGCTAGGGTCAAATCGAGCGGATTTACGGGAGCAAAATACACTCGCAAAATTGTGCTTCACCGTCTGGCCAGCACAGATATGCTCTCTAAACATGTCAATGTCGCATTGTAGCGAAATTCCAGGTCCAAGAAATTCAGGTCTCAGGCTTTGAATGGACAGACTCCAAACCAACTTTAAAATATCTACTAGCCACAGTGTTGGCAGACCTTCCACTAGGTGGACCGACGACATTAAACGAATCGTAGGGAGCCTCTGGATGCAGGCGCCGCAAGAGCGAAGTCTGTGGAAGTCCATGCACAAAAATTTTTGTTCAACAGTCTACGTCTATTGTTTGGTAAAGAAGAAGTGCAATGGTTAAGGAGCAGATTGAAAATCTCAAAGAATCCCACCCGGTGCAAAATTATTGTGTTCACTAACACAGCCTTTATGCTTACTTGAAGGGCAAATGTGAAAGTCAGCTTGGTAATTCTTTAAAAAAGAAAGAAAAAAGTTGCGATAAATCTGCATCCAAACAGTAATTTTAACAGACTGAGCAGTTCAAATGAAGTTTGCTGTGTAAAATAATGTCATTTAATTGCTCAATTTTTATTAGTAAAGATAAAGAAGATTTCAATGAGCTAAGTAATGGAAATACATATAATCCATGTAGAGGCTGGGTAGGAAGAAAATTTTTGCATAAAACATCAGTTAAACTTTATGTAATGTTTGAACTAGAAAATCAATTGAGCATCACTACATAGTATAAAACAAAGTCGCTTTCTCTGTCCCTATGTACGCTTAAATCTTTAAAACTATGCAACAGATTTTGATGCGGTTTTTTTTTTAATAGATAGAGTAATTGAAGAGGAAGGTTTATATGTAAAATAACATCCATTAACAGTGCATGACATAGGCTATATATTTTATACCCTTGCGAAGCCAGAGCGGGCCGCTAGTAAAAATACAAATGTTTCAAATTCTGTTGATAAAGTTTTTTTTCTTTGCCTTATGTTGCTTTATGATACTCAAGACTCGAGAATTTTTTAAAAATCCAGTGGGAACTCTTTGATTTTCCAGGATAATGCTGATGATAATCCAGATGCTGGCTGTCTCTGTGCCATATTTTGTTAAGATCTGTTCAATGATCGAGCAGTAAAAAGGTAACAAACAGACTAGAAAAATTCTGTCCGAGTTAGTGTCACATTTCCAATATAAGAATGTATTAATAAAAGATTACAAGATTAAAATTATGTCAAAGTAAAAGTGTATGCTAGCATTTTATATGTAAGAGACAATTTTATACACCTGTATTAAGACAGTCTGCTTGCTCTTATAATATTCTAAGATAGATAATTAACACGTTAACTGTCCGTGCCCTACATATAGGACACTGTGGAGTTAGCCATAGCGTCCGTGCACTATATTTAGGGCACCACTCCGTTCGAAATTAATTTTATTTCTTGAGCTGGACGTACGAAAAAGACTATTGAATTTGAGGTGGACGTGTGGATTAGGAATTGCGTAAATATAGTAGGAGATAGTCCCGTCATCTCATGAAGCTCTATATATAATCTTTATTGAAATAATTAAAAAAAAAAAGGTGGACGTAGACTGTCACTTGACCAAATCAACTTGGACAGCTAACGTGTTAATCTATACTGAATTACCCATTTTACTTACACCTACCAATGAATTTTTTATTAATGCAATAGATTTTGAATCTATATAAATTAATAAACTTAAAGTCTGTGATTACAAAATAATTGCTTTATACATATTAAGCTCATAGTAGTAGTTCTGAAGTAGACATTCAGGTTAATTCTCCTGAAAGATTATACTGATGTGAATGAGACTTTCACAGGTAGGTAAAAGATGATATAATGAGTGATATAGTTACTTTTTAAACTGGAAATAGTTAAGGTTCTAGCACAAAAGATAAAAATTGCAAATATAGGGAACATAATATTACTTTAATACATTTTTACAGCTTAAACACGAAGTGATCTTCACAACTTTTGGCAGATAGGCTGAATCCTTCATCCTTCATCCTGAATATGAAGCAGACTTCCCAGTATTTTTACAAAGCCTGAATCTACATAAACAAAGAGGCAGCCAACAGCTAGAAACTACCAATGTATCTATAAAACCTATGTAACCACTGATTGAAAAACATGTTAAAAAAATATTCATTTAAAGTTACATATTACCAAGGAGACAAGGCGCAATGTAGATTTGTATAATTATGTAAGTCCTAGAAAAATGTACAAAAATGTACCTACAGTGTAGGAAAAAGTTGTAGGTATTATGAGTACTGTAGAACATAGTAATATTATGGATTTATAGAATTAATTTCCGCACATTCTTAACAGTAATGAGGTTCTAAGTAAAATACACAAATCAATAACCTGTGAATAGTTGGCCACTGTTCAAAATATCATTAAGTACATTATATCATACAATATGCTATGAATTGAAGATAATCATTGAGTAAAGTAACTTCAAACGTTACCTTGTTTTATACAGAGCATTACTGCCTATACTTTATTTCAAAATATAGAGAAAAGCCGCCTAAATTCAATATTTTGTTTTGCGTTAGTTAGGGCGTGGTCTTACGTTATTTACGCAATCTATAACAGGCAAATATATAATTTTATAAAACGGTTAAGGCCTGCATACATTGAAGAATGAAACAAAAACACTCGAGTATTAAATTAACAAGTAAATTCTAATTAAAATCTTACTTACATCAAGAGACTCCTTTGACGCCATTTTCACACACAAACAATTTGACGTTTTTTGTTGACGTTTGCTATCAAATAATTTCAAATCGATAACATACAAGTTTGGATACACGCCAAAAAATTATATTTATTAAAAATTATCTAAATTCGTGAGATTCTAAGTAAACGAGAAAATTTATTGTAAAAATATATTTATTACAAATTCCTTATATAACAGTAAATCAAAGAATATCAGTGGTAAAATCATACATTCAAATAAAATTACCCATGTTTCACGATTCATTTTACGTAAGTACGTATTTTTTACGGACTGTCAAATTTGATGTTTTTGCTCGAGACTTGACATTTTGACATTATCATAAAATGTAAGCTTAACGTGTAAATAAAAATTAAAAATACGCCGATAAAACATATTGTAATTGCTACTGAATCGATAAAATAAGTATTCTTTCTAAACCTATCGCAGTTCGCATTAAAAACCAGTGCCGGGATCTAAAGTGGCAATCAAATTAAATAAATATGTTTACTTTTTATCAATTAAATTTTTTACTTAAGTAATTCTTATCAATAATTGATATCATTATTGTAATAACATCAAAATAACATACTACTGTTCACCTGTAAATGACGTGTACTTTAGTTTAGTTAGTAGTTCATACAAACGTAATGCTTGCGTTTGCTCTATAGTATGTGGCAAAGAGGTATTTATTTATTTTAAATAAGCAAAGTGAATTCAAGATGAGAACGAGAAGGCTATCGGCTTTCTTCTGGGCGACATGCATTATTGCGTTTCTGTTCATATTGTATGTAGTAACAGATCTCAGCTTCAAATTGCCCAGCATAAAGCCAGCAATGGTTGAACTTGAAGATGTAAGTAACTTTTTACTTATTGATACTCGAAAAAATATTTTAATTTATAAAAAAAATTAAAATTAAACTTTTACGTAGTACACATTTTATTTTATGAGCTGGTTTATCAATAAGTTTATAGTCATGCACTGTTCTATATATTATTTATTACATTAATAAAATTCTAGGTCCATAAGTAGGTATCCTGATGTTTTAATTTAATTTAATTTCATAAGTAATCACTTTATATTAATGAAATTATCATACTCTTCAGTTCAAAAAATAAATGTTTGATGAATTTAATTCTAGAACAAATGGTCATCATTCGAATCAAAACTACGGAATATAGAGAATGGACTTAACCTCCATCATTCTGTGGTGGAAGAGATCAAAAAGTCTATGGATCAGATAGTGGAACAGTCACAGGAGGTCCATCCTCCATTGAGGAGGCCTAAGCCAGTCTTCAAAGAGAAGATCAGAGACTTTAAAGTTGTTGGAGATGAGCCACCGAGGATGCACAAGAAGATTAACATGTCTTACTGCCCTATATTTCAAACGTCAAAGACTGATGTGCAGGTAATACACTAGCTTTTGCCCCAGCGACTTCGTCCGCGTAGAATTAGATTTTGGGGTGGAATTTTCAAAAACTGTGACACACATACTTTTTTATTTTTAACTGAAAGCTCAAATACCAACTTTGATGGAAACAGCTTGAAAAATGACAGAGTTTCATATAAACTCCCATCCCCTATTTAAACCCCTTAGGGGTGGAATTTCCAATAATACTTTCTTAGTGTGCGCCTATGTCATAAAAGGAACCAACTGTAAAAATTTCAAGTTTCTAACTTCAGTAGTTTCAGTAGTAGTAGGATGTGCGTTGATATCTCAGTCAGTCAGTCAGTCAGTCAGAACTTTGAATTTTATATATATAGATATTATAGATATAAAATTAAGTTTGTTTGTTGGTTTGTACTTCAATCACGCTGCAGCAGAGCTATTGATTGATGTGACTTTTTGCATAGGTATAGTCGAGGACCTGGAGAGTGACATAGGCTATTTTTTATTCTGGAAAATCAAAGAATTCCTGACAGATTTTATAAACTAAATCCATGCAGACGAAATCGCAGGCATCAGCTAGTTTCATATACAGTAAAACCTCAGTAAGGCAAACCCTATAAGTTGAAAACCTCCAAATCTCGGAAAAACGTTTTGTTCCCTTCAAGCCCAAAAACCTCGATTACTCAAAATCTCAACCCTCTATAAGTTGGAATAATCAGTAAATGCCTACAAACTATTTCAGAATATAATATCACTCTAGAACTCGAAAAAATAAACTTGACCTCTGCATCTTAAACATAGCAAAATTTGATTTTTCAACCTCTACAACTCGATCATTTGAAACTAATAACCTCTATAGCCTGAAGAAAAAAGTTACCGACACTAGTTTACCGACTACGGAAATTAGTTAAAAAAAAATCTTTTACAGATGCTATCAATGTATGACAGAATCATGTTTGACGACATAGATGGTGGGGTGTGGAAGCAGGGGTGGAACATAGAGTACAAAGAAAACCAGTGGAGTAGCAAAAACAAGCTCAGAGTATTTATTGTGCCACACTCTCACAATGATCCAGGTAATGTTTTTAGATTATAAAATAATCGTCCTAACTTTTTGTTAGGATGTCCTAATTTTAAATAAATAAATTAAAGGGGAGCTTGCTTTATACATGCTTTTGAATTTATGATGATTCTATTTTGTATATTTATAACTTCAGCTCCAATTAAGATAATATTTGTTTTTTTTTCCCTTGGATAGAACATCCACTTTTAATACTTATACATCAAAAAGTTGATTCTGAGTTTTTGCAATTACGTCTTTGTTCTATTGGATGAGCGAATTATCACCAAAATATCTATGGTTTTCTTTGAACAAAACTAAATAAACGGCCAATTGTGTGTCGGGCCATGTGCAATGTAGGGTTCCATAGTTGCCTGTCACAATATTATGTTTACTTAGATGGGTATGTGTGAAAAAACTTTAATTTAGAATTTTGACAGTGGTGTACTAAGATCAACAATCCACAATACATTTGTAGACATTGATATGTTTATTATCAACACAAATATTTATTAAACATTCAAACTTTCAGGATGGATAAAGACTTTTGAGAACTATTACAAATCGCAAACAAGAGCCATATTTACAAACATGATGGAAAAACTGAAGGAAGGTGTTGGCAGGAAGTTCATCTGGGCGGAAACCAGCTACCTGTCGCTCTGGTGGACTTCTGATGCCACCAATAAAGAGAAAGAAACCTTTAAAAGGTATAATAAACTTTTTTTTGATGGTTTGTTGTGTGCTTAATCTTTTCCCCCATGAGCACAAGTTTCCATATAAATAAATAGTTTTGTTTTCATTCAGAAATAAAAAGTTTGAATGAATATGGAGCCAATAGGGTTTCTTTAATACAGACTACAAAAAAAAACATATCTCAATCTTTTTTTTCTGCTTAATTTTTATAAACCTGTGAAATCACGTTAGTTTTTCGAGATAAAAAGTGTCCCTTGTCCGTCTCCACGATACAAACTTGGTCTGTGTCTTTCGTCAAGTTCCATTCAGTGGCTATAACTATGGCAGTCATAAAAAGGTAAAAACAGACAGAGTAACTTATAATATGGAACATCGATATATAATATATGTATAAAATATATAAATAATAAAGGTAATCAATTATAAATTTTTTAGCTTACTAAACTCGGGACAAATAGAAATCGTAACTGGCGGATGGGTTATGAACGATGAAGCGAATAGCCATTGGTTATCAATCACCCAACAGTTGACAACAGGTCACCAATGGTTGATCGAGAACCTAGGTTACATACCCAAGAATGCTTGGTCCATTGACCCATTCGGTTATTCAAGTGGCCAGCCCTATTTGCTCAAGTTGACTGGCCTGGACAATTCCGTGATACAACGAGTGCATTATAGAGTGAAGAAGGAGCTGGCCTTGCACAGACAGTTAGAGTTTAAGTGGAGGCAAGTATGGGGTAAGTTGACATGTTACTTTTACAATATTGTACGCTCGAAAACATTCGACGCATGCCTAAAAGCAGTTCATGTATTAACAGATACAGATCTTACTAATATTATAGATGTGAAAGTGCGGATGTTTGTTATTCAATCATGTCGCAACGACTGAACCGATATGGCTGAAATTTAGCACAGAGATAGATTATAGTCTGGAATTTTATTTTATTTTTATTTATTAATTAGGAAGCCCACATATATGGAATAGGACATAGGCTACTTTTTATCCTGAAAAATAAGAGAGTTCCCGCGGGAATTATGAAACCTCAATCCACGCGAACGAAGTCGCGGGTATTAGCTAGTATTAAAATAATCTAGAAAAAAATATTAGAAAACTGGATCTATTATTATAAGAATGTAGTTTTTATATTACTATTAGCTGATCTCCGCGATTTCGTCCGC
This sequence comes from Hipparchia sbordonii, assembly GCA_038048805.1. NCBI lineage: Eukaryota > Metazoa > Arthropoda > Insecta > Lepidoptera > Nymphalidae > Hipparchia > Hipparchia sbordonii. The sequence continues at coordinate 3,478,955 of CM076111.1, read as the reverse complement.
ATGGTTTTAGTTTTTAAAATCCCGCGAGAACTCTTTGATTTTCCGGTATAAAAAATAGCCTATGTCACTCTCCAGGTCCTCAACTATACCCATGCAAAAAATCACGTCGATCCGTAGGTCTGTTGCAGCGTTATTGAAGGACAAATCAACAAACAAACACTTTCTCATTTATAATATTAGTAAGGATTTGTAACGAATCAAGAAAAGTTACAGTCAAAAATGAAACCCAAGAGATTCTGCTTATATTTCAGTGTTTGAAACGACTACAAAATCTGCATTTTGTATGTCACACCACAGTGCATCTCCTTGACTATTTACATTTTAATGGGTTTTAGAGATCACGCAATCTATTGTGTTGTGTATTCAACATACATTTCAACAGGAAGTTTCAGTGCCACTGATTTGTTAGAAAACTTATTTGTATATAAATAGGTTTTCTGCATCATATAATTAAGGTACAACAACGCTAAACATCCTATTACTTTTATTCCGAGAAAACAAAGGCTTTCACAGATTTTCAAAACCATTCCAAGTGTATGAAGTAGCAGGCAAATACTTAAAGTGGTAGTAGTAAATATACAAAGAAGTAGTAGTAAATAAGTAATAAGGAAAATAAATATATAAAGAAATAGTAGTAACCTGGTGGTTATAGATGCATACCTATTCTAATAAGAGATAAGTTTATTTCTACTAAGACTCAGAAGAAATTGTAGCAGGGTTGAAGTGCAGTGAAGCGTCTTTTCTTAATTGTTTGAAAGTAAACAGAACTTTAATGTCTTCCACACAAAGTTCTTCATGTAGAACAAGTTCCCCGCGAAACTTTACAAAGCACATTACTAACTAAGTAACTAGGGATAAAGTTCAGTACAATAGCCTTTTAAAATACTAACAGGCGCTTTGCACCTCTAACTTCACTCACAAGCACAACTTACCTAATCTGCAACATAATTAGGTATATTTTTGCAAGTTGAAGTTTGTCGTGGCGGCTCTACCGTCAAAGATGTGCCGCCAAGCGATTTAGCGTTCCATTACGATGGTGTGAACAAACAGATTAAGGGTATTGGTTGGTATTGGTTGAATTTACACTTCCATATCCCTTCCAAGTTAGTCCGCTACCATCTTAGACTACATCGTCACTTACCATCTGAGATCGCAGTCGAGGATTATCTTGTCTTTGAATTAAAAAAAAAAATAGCAAGAGGTGTCAAGCTCTATGTATTAGGAATATACTCTCGAACATTTCGGATAAGCCTCATCGCTTCGTTTCGACAACGGTAATGTAGTTTAAGCGCTATGACTCATTAGATAAACATTGCTATATATTGCTATACTTTTAGATGGTGTTGGAAAAACAGATATGTTTACACACATGATGCCTTTCTATTCGTACGACGTACCACACAGCTGTGGTCCGGATCCAAAGGTATGTTTAATTTCAAGATTGTGTCATTTAACTCATTTTTTTTTTTTTGGTGTTGTAGCCATCTAGCAAGCCAACTCTACCTAACTTGCTTGTAAAATATTATAATGTGTGTACTCTCACTTGACAAAGCCCGAATCTTAGGCTTGCACAGGGACATAGGTCCAACAATCTAAATTAGGCGATGTATACCTATACCAACTGGATTTTATCTTCAATAGATCAATAACTTGAATTGAATGATTAAAATAAAACCCTAATTATTTGTTTTTCTTTTTATTTGCCTCGATAGCGTGCCTGTTTCTCCCTGTGGTTTGCCCTTTGTTGGCAAAGGCCTCTTCCAATAATCTCCCTGCATTCCTGTCCCGAGCTGTTCGGGTCCATATGCCACCTTGAATTGAGGGATTAATAAACTATTATTAGTCATAAAGTATTCAAAATTTTGTAGATTTGCTGCCAGTTCGATTTTAAAAGATTACCAGGCAACGGGATAACTTGTCCATGGGGGCTACCGCCCAGGAAAATCATAGTAAAGAATGTCAATGAGAGGTAAAATTTACAACCAATTTTCTGTAATAGTTCTTATACTTCACGAGGGCGCGTGGGTTTTACTTGTGGTTACGTCGTGTACATGCACATTGCATGCGTGTGCGTGCTTTTCAGAAGCCTAAATGGAAGCGGTCAGGCGCGAGCAAGCTCTCGCTTACACTTATACAGATACGACACGCACACAACCATGAGCCATGCGCCGTCGTGAATTGCAAGAACTATAATATTTATTTATATTATTTATTATTTACGTAGATAAGAACAGTTATTAGAAGTGGACACAGGTGAAGAATAAAGTATAGTAATACTGCCCTCGTAATTGAAAACACAGTAAACCCGTTGCACTATCGTCGTACCCACTCCTAACACAAGCTTTCCGCTTATTTGGAGGGGATAGGAGGATTTTAGTCAACTTCAGGTGGCCTAATTTTTAAAAAAATTCTTTTTTTAAAAGAAAAATTTAAAAAAAAATTCTTCCTTCCAACACTAACTAATCTTGGTAATAAGAATTGGGCTCCCCTCTCTGGCCCAAGAAAGTGAGTTTTCTCCGCCGTTTGTATTATTACAAAAAAAAATTGCAGGGCGTCAATGATATTAGACCAGTGGCGCAAAAAGGCGCAGTTGTACAGAAGCAACGTGGTGATGTTCCCTCTTGGAGACGACTTCCGCTACGACCGCGCCAACGAGTGGGACAACCAGTTCCTCAACTACGAGATGATCATAGACTACATCAACAACAAGGACGAGTGGAACACTGAGGTGAGACAGGCTGAATACAAAGGTGCGAGAATGCACATCGACCGTTCCGTAGAACAAAGTCTCATCTGCTAAATTCACAACTCGAAATTTGAGCCTTAAAGTCACATCTACAAGGCTCAAATCTCAAGTTATGAATTTAGCAGATGAGACTTTGTTCTACGGGACGGTCGACATGGTCGCTAACTATGGGCCTTATCCTAATGAGCCCAAACATACTGTATCTGCTGTAAGTTCCTGAGGAGTTTGTTATCCCGCAGACTACTTGATACTGCAGCATCAGCTCAAGGTTACCATGCCTTGAATCCGAAGTAACAGTACACCAAATTTCAAATCACTCGTATCAATGAAAGTTTGTAAAACCCTTTAATCAAGTAAGAGTATGAGAGTAAGAGTATTAGATCTTGAAACACCTGAATACATCTTCATAAATTACTAGCTTATGCCCGCAACTTCGTCCGCGTGGATATAGTTTTCAAAATCCCGCGGGAACTCTTTGATTCTTCAAAGTCCGATCGATGAGAGACGAGTCAATCGGAGTCAAGACGAGATTTTCCGGGATAAAAAGATCCGTAGCTCTGTTACAGCGTGATTGAAGGACAAACCAACAAACAAACACGCTTTCGCATTTATAATATTGGTAAGGATAGTAAGGATCTATATTTCAGATCCATCTCAATCACGTCATCTTTCAAAAAGAAAAAACCGCATCAAAATCAGCCCATAAATTAGGCAGCTACGAGGGGACAGTCAGAACACACGTCAAACTTAAAATACCCCTCTTTCAATCGGGAGGTTTAAAAAGACTATTACTGTAAAGTCCTTGTATTCGCATAGGTTCAATTCGGGACACTACAAGACTACTTCAAGGCCGTCCACGAGGAGGTGAAGATGTCAGACTTCCCAGTGCTGAGTGGAGACTTCTTCACGTACGCGGACCGCAATCAGCACTACTGGAGCGGCTACTACACTTCTAGACCCTTCTATAAGAATATGGACAGAGTTCTATTGGCCTATGTTAGGTAAGATTTTTTTTAATCCAAGACAAGATAAAATTGATAAATAAAATAAAAATCGATAGTAATAAATCATACATGTTGTGGAGACCTCCTAGTAAGCATTAAATACCTGTCAGGGGGCCTCGCTCTTCCATAGCAAACAAAAAGTATATACCCGAGAAAACATCAGACTAAAATAACATGAAGAAACAGGTACTTTTTCAAAATTTGATTGCCGGTAGAGGGCTCAAAGCGTTAAGCTAATTTTTTTAGACTATTTTTCGTATAACCTACTTCGTATTACACAACTTTTAAGGGGTTTTGTGTTGCGAAATTCTAAAATAATTGAAATCGGTCCACCCTAGTGTATTATTATTATGTATGTATAATGTATATTGTATATGTCTTTTTACGTATGTTCGACTAAAATACTAAGCCGATTTTAATGAATGAGGTGTCAAATGATTCAGTATTATCCTCAGAGTGACATAATATGCTACAATTTGTACAAACAAAATGACACATGAACAACTAGCTGTTGCCTGCGACTTCATCCGCGTCAATTTCTGTTATTATGATCAGCGTGATGTTATATAGCCTAAAGCCTTCCTCGATAAATGGATATCCAACACAAAAAGAATTTTTCAATTCGAACCAGTAGTTCCTGAGATTAGCGCGTTCAAACAAACAAACTCTTCAGCTGTACAATATTAGTATAGATTTTTCGTAATCGATTTCCAATTTTTAAACTTTTTTCTTTAGAAACAAAAATAATATATTGGAGCCAATTCTTTGACAAAAAATAGCATTCAAATTGGTCATGCTAAAATGTATCTGTTGGTGGTCAGGGCTGCGGAAATAATAACATCGCAAGCGTGTTCGTCGCGCTCCGTGGGCTACATCACGTCGCTGCAGCTGCGCGACCGCGTGGAGCAGGCGCGCCGCGCGCTCGCGCTCTTCCAGCACCACGACGGCGTCACCGGCACCTCGAGGGACGAAGTGCGAGAGGACTATGCCAAGAAGTGAGGAAAAGGACACCATCCATTTTGGTCTAAATCTAAAAGTGCCGGCCAAGAAAGTAAAAAAAAAAAAATACAGATTTTTAAACTTAAATAAAAGGTTTTACAACTACAGGAATATTCCTCTTTTGCGATGGGGTTTAAAAAAATTTATCATGAATCGCAGAAGGCTAGTTTAATTAAAAGCTTTTATTTAACTTGCAATGTATGTATGTAACTATGTTTGTTAGGGTGGAATCTTGCAACTCAATTTTGAAGCAGATCTTCAACCGATTGAGCTGAAATCTTGTATACACGTTTAATTGGAAAGTGACTTAATATGTTAAAATTTTATCCCCTATTAATTTATTCAAATTTTGGACCCTTGCAGAATGCTCCAAGCGATCAAGCACAGCCAATCAGCGATCCAACAAGCGGCGTACCACCTCCTCAAGCAACCCCCCATACTGGACCAGGTGCAGGACGACGTGTACTTCGACGTGGACGACATCTGGCGAAGGCATGACGAGATACCCTCGAGGATCACCATCGCACTGGACATGATGTCGCCGTCTCGACGCCTGCTGCTGTATAATGCGTTGCCTTTTAAAAGGACCGAAGTGCTCACCGTGTTCGTCTCTACGCCACATGTTGAGGTAAACTTTTCAAAATATATTAATTACTAGTTGATGCCCGCGATTACTAGTTGATGTCCGCGATGACTGGTTGATGTCCGCGATTACTAGTTGATGTCCGCGATTACTAGTTGATGTCCGCGATGACTAGTTGATGTCTGCGATTACTAGTTGATGTCCGCGATTACTAGTTGATGCCCGCGATGACTAGTTGATGCCCGCGATTACTAGTTGATGCCCGCAACTTCGTTCGGGTGGATTAAGATTTCTTAATTCCCTAAGTGTGTGTAGCCTATGTGTTCAGACTATAATCTGTCTCTGTGCTAAATTTCAACCAAATTGGTTCAGTCGTTGCGGCGTGATTGAATAACAAACATACATCCAAATTTTCGCATTTATAATATTATATAATAGGATTCATAGGATAATAGGATTACTATAACAGATTATAATGAACTAGTTGATGCCCGCGGCTTCGCTCGCGTGGATTTGGTCTTTTAAATCCCGCGGAAACTCTTTAATTTTCCGGGATAAAAAGGAGCCTATCACTCTCCCGGTCTTGCAACTATACATATTCAAAAAATCACGTCGATCCGTTGCTTTGTTGCGGCGTGATTGAAGGAAAAACCAACAAATAACACACTAGTAAGAATTGGCGACGTTTTCTGAAGCAATTCCTACTATGTTGCAGAGGATATATTTTGATCTGAAAAAAAAAAGGTTTATAAAATTTATAACCCTGTTATTTGTTTTGTAACTCTCCAAATAGAACATTTAACGTTCTCTTTAACTAACAAGTAATCGCTTAAAATCAAATTGATAATATAATTTTAACATTAAAAAGATATTATAATGACACTTGATAATAATATGTGGTAGGTCCAAATATTGTTTGTAGGTAGATACTGGGGTTTAAAACTTTTATGTTCTATGCAGGTATTTGACCCTGAAGGCAACCCAATAATGGCGCAGATATCCCCAGTCGTGGCCGGTGAGAAGAGGCTAGGATTTGCGGCGAACAAGTTCCACCTGTCATTCCCTGTCACTGTCAACGCACTGGCTATCACTGTGTACACTGTGTCACTGAGAGACAACATGAGTATTAACAAGTAAGTCTACTAACTATGGTATATAACCCTGAAGGTAGACCAATAATGGCGCAGATATCCCCAGTCGTGGCCGGTGAGAAGAGGCTAGGATTTGCGGCGAACAAGTTCCACCTGTCATTCCCTGTCACTGTCAACGCACTGGCTATCACTGTGTACACTGTGTCACTGAGGGACAACATGACAACGGAAGGTAGTCCAATAGAGGCCCAAATGGATATAGTGGCCAGCAAGAAGAGACTAAAATTTTCAGTATATGAGTTCCATCTATCATTCCTTGTCAATGTGTCACTGTGTACACTACTATAATTAAGAAACAATATGAGCATTAACAAGTAACTATTCTTATCCAAGGAAGGTACACCAATAGTGGCCCCCCAGTCGTGGCCAGTGAGAAAACACTAGGATTTGCGGCTTACAAATCCCACCTGTTATTCCCTGTCACTGCAAATGCACAGGTCGTGTAAAGTGTACACAGTGACGGTGTACACAGTGGTGGTGTACACTGTGTGACTGTATACATTGTGTCACTAAGGGACAACATGAGTATCAACAAGTAAGTCTACTTGACCAAGGCATTTGACCCTGAAGGTAGACCGATTATAGAGGTGATATCCTCAGTAGCTGATGAGAAGAGGAACAGGATACACCCTATAAGATGGTAAGATCGCATTTACAAATACCTTAATTACGATTATATAAGTGAGTATTCCTTAGGTACACGTCGTACGCGCGCGTGCGCGTGTACAACGCGGACTACTGGAGCGTGGACCTGCCCAAGATGTTCGCGGTGGAGCAGCCCAGCGCGCGCCTCGCCGACGACGTGACCGTGCAGGCCGGCGGCGGCGGCCGCGTGCTCGCCACCAGCAGCGGCCTGCTCAAGGCCGTCGTGTCGCCCGACGGGAAGACCACGCCCGTCCACATGGACTTCGTGCAGTGAGTTGTACAACACAGCCACTCACCTCGACCGTTCCGTAGAACAAAGTCTGATCTGCTAAATTCACAACTTGAAATTTGAGCCTTAAAAGTCATATCTGCAAGGCTCAAATCTCAAGTTATGAATTTAGCAGTTGAGACTTTGTTCTACGGAACGGTCGACCTGTATCTTTAATCTATGATTAACACTGGACAGGCCGCTGTGATTTCTTTTTTTTTTTACTGGCGCCATTTTGGATTTGATTGACCGCCATCTTGGCGTTGTAAGCATAGATATAAGTGTCTTTGAAACTAATAAAATGGCGCACCAACCTCTATAATTTATCTATGATTTCATAACCAACCTCTTTAACTCTAAAGTTTATTAAATAATAAATTGGATTTCTATAGGTCGGTGCGCCATTTTATTGGTTTCAGAGACACTCGTATTTCAAATGTGGCGCTTCAACTTATCCTTTACAAAGCTATAATTTGTATATGATCACCAAATCCAGTGTTAATCATAGCTAGATATAGATATCAATGTACCCAGCAGATTACATATAACACTAAAATATGTGATACTGTGTGTCTACATCTGGTGTAAAAATATCACAAATGTGTGATATTGTTGCACCACACACATTTTACCAATTTTAGCATCTATGACATTATTGCACTGAATGTGCGATATGTGTAAGTCTAATGCAATAGCTTAATAGCATAGTTTTGTAAAAAAAAATTTTTTTGAAAAGAGCAACTGCTGAGTTTCTTACCGGCTCTTCTCAGCAGAATCTGCATTCCGAACCGGTGGTAGATTTATGACGTGTCATAAGAGCTACAAGTTAGCCTACATGAAATAAATAAATTTTGAATTTGAATTTGAATGCTACTGCTCCATTTGCATTAATGTTAGTGTTAGCGCTTAGTGTCTAACGTCATTACTAATATTTCAACAAATTTAACGCGGTAAAATATTGGCCCCCATCTGCGTATATGCCTTTATTAATCGTGTTAATTTACGCGTTACGGCGCAAGCGGAGCAGGGGCATAAGTGTACCTATTTCATTTTTGTATGTCAATGAATAAACAATATTCTGTTCTATTCTAAATTCACTTTTAGATACGACACGCAAAAGGGTCAAGACAACAACAGCGGCGCGTATTTGTTCATCCCGAACGGGCCGGCCGCGCCGTTCAAGGCGGACGCGTTCCCAGAAATCGTCATCACGGAGGGGCCCTTCAAGGCCACGCTGTATTCCGGCCTTATTAGCCCTAAGAATGCAGAAATCGTTCTAGCTGTGAGTATTTCATTTGTACTCATTACCATCAGCTAGAGCGACTGAGACCAAATTCAGACAAATACCTCGCTTTACGCGCTTCATTTACTGCTCGCTTGTAACATATCTACCTCTTTTTTAACATAATTAATCTGTGTATTTGAAAATATTAGAATGCGCGAGTGAGAGGGATGCAAAAGGTAAACTGGCTCTTAACCGCGCAATTGTAATATTTTGACAGATTTGCAATACAATAACTGTCAGAAAGCCCAATTTATTCCCCTGTTAAATGTCACTCGACTTTGGTGAAATCGGCACTAATTTATCCCACTACTATAAGTTCATGACATTTGCTACAAAAGGTTTAACACATGTAAGTAATCATATTACAATCGAATGCAGATTATTAGACCGATTAGGGGTATGGGTTGAATTTACACTGCTATACCCCTGCCAAGTTAGTCCGCTACCATCTTAGACTGCATCGTCACTTACCATCAGGTGAGATCGCAGTCAAGAGCTATCTTGTCATCGAATAAAAAAAAGAAAAAGATTGTTATGCAATCACCTCTGTTTAGCCGATACTCTCTCGTTATTGACTAAAAGGCATTACCTGCAATGCGTGGTGATTGCTACTGCCTCAATCCCCACGATTGAGGCAGTAGCAATGATTGATGCAGCTTTTACAGAATCGGCCTGCACATTATGCGAATTTCGTATTCCAGATCTCAATATACAACAACCCGTCTCTTCCGCACAGCGAGATAGAGATAACCAACACCTTCCTCATCGACCCGGCGGTGGACGACCTCGAGTTGGCCATGAGGTTCTCCACGCCCATCAAGAATGGAGACACATTCTACACTGACATTAACGGCATGCAGGTTGGTGACTATACGACACTTCGCCTTAAGGTGGTTTGATCCGGTCAGCTAAGCACATCAGCGCCAATAGATGGCGTAGATTTTGTAATTAGACTTTTTTTTTTTATGAATGAAAATGTGAATATTTTTTTATAATAATATGGTTCCCGGTGGAAGCGGTATATTTGTAATACATCCATTTGTACTGATAATCACGCGGTGGTAGCAGCAGTGCTGCTAAAACCAAATGAAAGTATTTTGAAAATTAAAATACATCTGAAACGTAGTTGGATATATTACAAATATACCGCTACAACCGGGAACCATATTATTATAAAAAAATATTCACATTTTCATTCATAAAAAAAAAAATAAGTCTAATTACAAAATCTACGCCATCTATTGGCGCTGATGTGCTTAGCTGACCGGATCAAACCACCTTAAGTCTGTTAATCCTATTAATTTATAAATGCGAAAGTTTGGATGGATGGATGGATGGATGTTTGTTACTCAATCACGCCGCAACGACTGAACCGATTTTGCTGAAATTTGGCACAGAGATAGATAGTCTGGAATAACACATAGGGCTAGGCACTTTTTATCCCGGTAAATTAAAGAGTTTACGCGGGAACTAAAAAACCTTAATCCACGCGGACGAAATCGTGGGCATAATCTAGTCAAATATATGGTGCCTGCAACTTCGTGATCCACGTGGACGAAAAAATCCACGTGGATTTTTTTAAGCCTATGTGCTATTCTGATCTATAAGCTATTTATTGCATTGTGAAGTTCCATCGTAATCCATCCAGTAGTTTTCATCCACCTCACAATCTTTCGCATTTATAATACTAGATGACTAGATGATGTCCGCGACTTCGTTCACGTGGATTAAGGTTTTTAATTCTCTTTAATTTTCCTCATTCACCTTTCAGCTAAATCGGTTCAGGCGTGATTGAGTAACAAACATCCATCCATTCATCCAAATTTTCGCATTTATACCTAATACTAGCTGATGCCCGCGACTTCGTATGCGTGGATTGAGGTTTGTTTCACGCGTGAACTCTCTTATTTACCGGAATAGCCATATCGGTTCAGTTGTTGAGGCGTAAAATATCCATACATCAAAAATTTCGCGTTTATAATAGTAGGATTAGGAAGGATTAGGGTTAGGATAATAGGATAGGCCGTTATAAGTGGAATAGTAATGACATACAAGCACACAGCATCTAAGCTTCTTCTCAACAGATGATAAAGCGCCGCCACTTCGAGAAGATTCCCCTGCAGGCGAACTTCTACCCGCTGCCGGCCGCCGCCTACATCCAGGACGAGACCTCGCGCCTCACCGTGCTCACCTCCACGCCGCTAGGCATGGCCGCCCTGCAGTCCGGACAGATCGAGGTAACTTATATGTAAACCACTATAATAATACCTACATAAAAATATACTCAAACTTAACATATCGCTCATTTGCGACAAGGGTGACATAATTCAAAATCGACGATGAGAGAATTCTCTCGTTAGAGAGTAATGTTTAGTGGATGCTGCGGTCTCGAAACAACACAGCGGCCAACAAAGCGACATCGCATTAAGTCACAATCTTTCTCGCTCTTATTTTTTTGTGCTTAGTGTAATGTTGGTTTTATAGCAAAAAGTATAAATTTTCGACACTAAAATTGTTGAATTTTGAATTATGTCATCCTTGTCGCAAATGAGCAATTTCTATCTATCGTTCATTATCATCATGCGTTGGATTGTGTACCTACGTATGCATTTTTGAAGCTTCATTGTGGAAGCACTGTATACATAGCATAGCTTTGTTACCTATTGTAAAAAAAAAATTTTTTTTTAAAAGAGCAACTGCTGAGTTTCTTGCCGGCTCTTAGCAGAATATGTGTCATAAGAGCTACAAGTTGGCCTACATGAAATAAATAAATTTTGAAATTCTTGCAGGTGATGCAGGACCGCCGGCTGAGCCGCGACGACAACCGCGGCTTGAGTCAGGGCGTGCTCGACAACGTGCGGACTCGCCACACCTTCCGCCTGCTCGTGGAGCAAGCCAACAACCCGTGCGCGGTAAGTGCGCCCGTGTACAGACGATTTTTATTAAATTACGAGTATTCGAGTAAACAAACACCTCTTGTTATGAAATCACATAATTACACATCAAGTACCGCGACTTTAGTTTTAAAAACCCCGCGGGAACTCTTTGATTTTCCGGATTAAAAAGTAGCCTATGTCACTCTCCAGGTCCTTACTATACTTTTTTTTCATGACAAGATAGTCCTTGACTGCGATCTCACCTAATGGTAAGTGAGTATGGTAGAGGGCTAACTGGGAAGAAATGAAAAAAAAAAAAATGATTTATTAATAAAAAAAATCCAAAACATTAATCCGTCGCTGGGACATCCTTTATTCTTTCTTTATTCTTTATTCACATAACAAAAATCAAAATATATACTTATGACTTGTTGAGGCGCTGCACACTCCTCTAGATTATTTTATATCAAACTAGCGGACGCCCGCGACTTCGTCCGCGTTCCTAAATCCCCAGTTTAGGTGCGGCCAACCCTGCAGCAACAGGATATCCTTTTGAGTAAGTATTATAGCTGTGTCAGAAAGTCCCGAGAGTACGAGTAAATTTGTCAAATTGTTTCAGCCTAAGTCACCGGAGCAAGTGAGCGGTCAGCTAACCCTGGGAGCTCACGTGTCCCAACAGCTGCTGCTGCAGCCTCTCATCACGATGCACTACACGGCCAACGAGAACTCTCCACGTCCCGCGTATTCGAGATCGTTATTCAGCGCGGCGGATGTCGTGTTGGCTTCGTATCATTCACATGTAACTGCTAAGGTAATAAAAAAATTGCGCTCACTCCGCTCGCATTAAATATCAAAAAGATACGGTCCAGATTTGTATAAGGCGTGGGACTGGTCTTTGCACTAGTAGTGAAATAAAAGAGAATAAAATATCAAACCACTTTTGATTGTTCAAATCCACGAATTCATTTTCATTTCAGTGGAAAAATTATTTAATCTTTCCACAGTGAGCAACACTAAACATGAGTAGCAATGGCGGATGACATTTATGATGATATTTTCGCCTACTGCATTATGATTGGCTGAACAGCGCCATCTTGGAAACAGATCGAAAAACTTGAAATATTATGTTTTTATTTTTAGCAATTTATTTAGTTTGTTATTCTAATTTATTCAATTTTTAGTAAAATTTATATATTTTCCTCTATTCATGGGATAGTGTACAAGACCAAACCTGGGGGGCGATTCAGACCTGTTCGATAACATACCGTGTCGATACGGTTAGATATCGATCTCGTATAAAAAATTTTTTTCGTGTGATTCAGAGCGTTTGGTTTAAGGATACGATTCGGTATCGATTACGTTATCGACATCGACAAGATACATTCGATTACAAGAGCATTTAAGAATTGAAAATATATGTTATCGTACGGTAACAAACCGAATCGATCAATAAATAAGTTATCGGAAGGGTCTGAATCGGGGGGCAGAAATGGAGGTCTCTTTTGTAACCTGTGGGACTGTTTAAAAATGATTGCATCTGTGTGACGATCGCAGTCAACTTTGATTGGCTGAATGTATGGCGTTTAATACTTAAAATCAAAATTGTTATAAAATATTATGAGTATATACCACAGTAATTGTTTTAGTTGGAATGGTCTATATTTTGATCCATGGACCGTTGTCACGACGGGACTTTAAATGACGTTCCTCCGAAAAGATAATAATTTAAACCTAACGAAAGCTATCCGCTTATTCAGAGGGGAGTGGAGAATATTAGTCAAATGAATTTCACTTTCACTTTCACAATAATAAGTGCTTGCTTTGTCTCACGCACCGCATGTCGTAAGGTCGTAGCCGATTTACACGACACCGCTCCCACCCAACCAAAGTATGAGCATTCAAATATGGACTTAATATCGTGCTCTGGAGGTGCACTTTACAGTGGTACAGTTTACGCGCGGTACCGGTACCGCGCGCTGTATTCTATTTTGTGTTGTTACTGTAAAGTGCACCTCAACAGCACGATATTAAGTCCATATTTGAATGCTCATACTTTGGTTGTGTGGGAGCGGTGTCGTGTAAGTGGGCTACGACCTATAGTTTGCACATTTCCAGAACAAAGATGGGTCGGCGTCCCCCGGCATGGGCGTGACGCTGCAGCGGGTGCAGCTCGACGCCTGCTACGGCGAGCGCGGCGTCGCGCAGTACTACCCCGCGGGCGATGGACAGGTAAATATCTTTTTTTTTACCAATTTCAAAATAAAGAGGTTCTCATTTGGGTATTTGACAAAAATTTTTATATGCCTAAAATAAAAGATTTTAATATTATTACACTTTTTTTTAATATCTAGACTAGCGCTTGACTGCGCTCTCACCCGATGGTAAATGAAGATGTAGCCTAAGATGGTGCGCGCTTGCCTAGAAGATGCCTATGATGACTTAAAGACACCCACATTATAGTTAGTTGGGAAAACTGAAGCCGAAAGGAAGGAAGGAAGGAAAATGAACAACACAATGTTGTTTTTCTTTTTTAACCGACTTCCAAAAAGGAGGAGGTTATCAATTCGGCCGGTATCTTTTTTTTTTTTAATGTCCTATCTATACTCGAGAATATAGAGCGTTATTGCAATATAATGTCACGATTTCATACACAATTTCGTTTTAGAAAGAGATGGATACAGTTGCAGTTGATCACCTTATAACCGATTTATTTTCTGTTTTTACAAATGTTATTGTCACATGTTACATTTTCTATTGTAATTAATGACATTTTGACAATTTTATGACACATAGGTTATAAAACTCCAATTCCCCTTGCAAGTTAGCCCGCTACCATCTTAGACTGCATCGTCACTTAACATCAGGTGAGATCGCATTCAAATGCTATCTTGGTCACCGAATAAAAGGAACCTCTTTACAGGTACCACTAACGGACCTAGTGGACGTACCTTCTGATGGCGTGTACGAAAGTTCATTGACCTTCGTCAGCGTCGGCAACCCGGTACCCGAGGGTCTGGTGATCCTGTGCCCCATGGAGATACGGTCCGTGTTCATCAACCAGACGCTGAAGCGTACCTGAGTGCCCCAATAACTACCTTTATACACACGCTCTTTAACACGTGAATCGGCTTTCGTGCGAGAAAGAGCGCATGTAAAGATGAGCGAAGGAAAAGGGAATGCGCGTTCGCGCTGGCCGCTCGCGCAACCACTCGTGCTTCATCCATCGAAATTTATAAATCTCATACATAATATCTCATAAATAAGTATAAAAAAAAGACGTGTGGCACTCGGGGACTGCCGCGGTAAAGCTATTGTATAGCATTTTTTATCAACGCCATCTAGCGGCTCACCGTAGAGGAGTCCCGTGTCAGGTTATTTTCGTTACGGAATTTCTGGATTCGGTCTCCACGCTCAAGGCCCGCGATAGAAGCTATGTAATAGCTTAATAATTTTTAAAATCATCAGGATAATTCTCACGTACCTCTTGAATCTTGAGTTGTTTATTAACAATCACTCGTGATTGCGCGTGCAAGCTTTCTCGCGTTCAATCTTGCACATTCCAATCGCGAGCGATAGAGCGTGTAATGTAAAGCCAGCTAATGAGAGACTTAACGACACGATTTGAAAGGATAATAATTATTATCAATGATAATGTGATGTAAATCTTGATAATTATGATAATTATCAATTGATAATTGATTGTGCTCGCGAATGTGAACTGTATTCAAACGTGTATTGTACGCTATTATTGATACATCTTTTACAGAATCGGTCTACAGATGATAATTATCAGATAGTTAATTATCTTGATAATTTTGAACCCTGCTTAGCGACCAAAAAAAATGATTCATGTAGGCCAACTTGTAGCTCTTATGACACGTCAAGAGTCTACCACCGGTTCAGAATGCAGATTCTGCTGAGAAGAGCCGGCAAGGAACTCAGCAGTTGCTCTTTTTATAACAAAATATTACAATATTAATGTATAGATATATACATAATGTTACATACTACTGTAATAAACTCTTTACAGTATCTTGTTAGATATTTGTGCGATGCCAAGCCGATTGATTCCATGCAACTTTGTCATTAAGAAAGCTAATTCAAAACTAGCTTTTGCTTGCGACTTCGTATGTTATAGCGGGTTCACAATCGACACTTCTTGTCTAAATATATAAAAGGCAAAGGTGATTGATTGACTGACTGACTGACTGACTGACTGACTGACTGACTGACTGATCTATCAACGCACAGCCCTAACCACTGGACGGATCGGGCTGAATTTTTTCATCCAGGCAGCTATTATGACGTAGGCTTCCGCTAAGAAAGGATTTTTGAAAATTCAACCCCTAAGGGGGTAAAATAGGGGTTTAAAAAATCGAATTTAACGTGATCGAAGCCGCGAGCAAAAGCTAGTTAAACAATAAATTCTCCCTTTTCAAAGCTTCTCAATTTGATTGAACGTCTGTTCAGACGCTTCGAATTGCATGAAATTTAAATGTCCTTTGAAATGACGATGAAATAATAGCCCCTTTACAGAGCTTTGTTGAAAATAATAAAAATACTTTGTGAATAAATTATTATCGTTTTGTAAATATAGTAATATTAACTAGTGATGTTTCAAGAAGAATAAGTAGTTGCATTAATGTAAATGTTTGGAGTGATATATTTATGTAAATTCTCCACTCCAAACATTGTTTTTATGATTGTTTAAATGGTCAGTTTCTGATGTGACCGGGTTATACTTATGTCGTTATAAGATTTTCTGTCAGTAGTACAAAACGCACAATGTAGTAATACATATTCAATATATACACGGTGAAATTTTATTCCCCGTAAACCCTGAAGGAGGTGAATGTGCTCATGAAACTGAACAACTTTCCCCAAGGAACATAGGTCGAAATATGAAAAAGAAAATTGGACCCTCCATACAAAATTGACGATCAGCTGATTGATTTACTATGGGAGGTCCAAAATTTTTTTTCATATTTCGACCTTTGTTTCTTGGGGAAAGTTGTTCAGTTTCATGAGCACATTCACTTCCTTCAGGGTTTACGGGGAATAAAATTTCACCGTGTATACCGATATTATGTAAAGTAGGCTTCTGCCTACTAGTAATGTAATGAAATGCACTTTTAGATTATTTAGAAAAGGACCGGTTTTATTATATCTCCCTTCTTAACTTACTTAAATACATATTATTAAAGTGACTTAAGACCTGTTTAGTTTATATTTAGACGTTCTATATAATGTGATTAAGAGACATATATTTTAATGAAATTTATTTGTCCAATAAGTAATAACAGCTCATCAAGATTGTATATTTATTACTAGTGATGCCCGCGACTTCTTTGGGAATTCTTTGATTTTCCGGAATAAAAAGTAGCCTATGTCACTCTCCCAATCCTCAACTAATACCATGCAAAAAATCACGTCGATCCTTGTTGCAGCGTTATTGAAGGACAAACCAACAAACATACTTTCGCATTCATAATATTAGTAAGGATTCCTGATGAGTATTAAATATTTGCATGTTATCTAGTAGAATATGAAGGTCGCTTATTCATAATCATTGTATTCAGCCAATAAATTTAATTTTCATTTCAATATAGACACGACCTTTCTATCTACCTGTAAAAGTTTAATTCACTGATTTAAAAAAAATACTTATTTGTTTTCTTGTAGGTAATTAATGTCTCATATTATTGATCTCTAAAAATACGTCCAGAATTTATAAAATACGTTAATTTTTTTTTTTAACTTTCATAATCAATCATTAATTTATAAATTGTTATATTTTCTGGACGCGTCGTAATTTTAGTTATCATTATAATTTTCATGTGAGACACGTAGGTACTGATAGAAAATTAAATATATATGTATATTTTTGAAATAATAATTAGTACATATTTTACTTTTAATGGCGCTATTTGACTGTAACACATTTAAATAACCGTGTAAAAATAAAAATAAAAAAGACGTGTGGCACTCGGGGACTGCCGCGGTAAAGCTATTGCATAGCATTTTTTGTCAACGCCATCTAGCGGTGAGAGGAGTCCCGTGTCAGGTTATTTTCGTTACGGAATTTCTGGATTCGGTCTCCACGCTCAAGGTCCGCGATAGAAGCTATGCAATAGCTTAAAACACATTTTCACTCGGATAAACGTTATTTATCGTGAGTTTAATACACTCATGTGCTTATAAAATAGTACCTACGCGTTACTATAGACTTATGTAGCCCATTCGTCCAGAGCGTGAATTAATATAAAAATTAAATAGAATACTACTGTCACATAAGTTACGTTTATGTATTATATGGTAATGTAGTTTGCGCGCAACACGTTGGCCGCGCCATAGGTATGCGCTCAGGGAGTTAAGTTCAGACAAAGTATGAGGAGATACATTAGATCGACGCCTTTAATCTCGATCTCGATTTCGACATTCCAAAGAGAGAGAGAGTTCCTGGAAAATCTGACTCGTATGTATTGCGTTCCCCCTCTCCCATGTCCACACCTAAGTGCAGCCAACGACTTGCGCGCGAGCTATACCTAATACATTCTTAGCGCTCAGTAACAAATCTGTAACTGTATATATATATTATTTTGTTTGTTATTCAATCAATTTTTTATCTATTTTGTAAATAAATAATTGATAGTACCGATCTATTGTATTATTTAACATTTTGCTACATGTATGTATATGTACATCCGCGGACAAGTTAGCATTTCAAAAACGAAGAGTACGATAGCGAACTGCCATGGAACTCTAGTCGTCTCAGCTGACTGGGATCCAACCATTTTCCCAAATGACGATTGGGATAGTGGACTCCACACTTTACATGTTGATGTACATTCCTGTCAGATCCAGACACCTATATAATAATTAATTAATGTATACAGGACAGTCTGCTGTCATCTTTTTTTGAACTTACTTGATTAATGCCGTTTTGACGCTGTGCTGAACAGTACGTGTGTCCAAGGAACTAAAATTACTGCGGGCACTAGTGGACGATAGATAAAATTGATATATACTTTTTGGCACTTCCTGTACAGTACTATATTATTAGTTCCTGAGACACTAAATGTGACGCTTCAAATTGATCCATAATTTAAGCTGTCACTTGTAGAGAAAGTCCAATGTTAATCATAGATTAATTAGGGGTCAGTAGATCTAGATATTTTTTGTCTCATCACTCACGAGGTTCTTGTCATGGAGGTATGGGGAAATCTTCTAAAACCACCCTCACCCAGTCTGTCAGTAAGATGTCAGGTTTATTCACCAAGATCGTTTAGGCCACAGGTTTTGTCAGTGATAATGGACCGGTCCTACTAGAACCGTATTTTTGTCTTAGTGCAAAATATCATTCAAATAATTAATTATTTCAGTAATTGAGGTAAGGTAGGCGTAAATACACACAAACAAGCAGTATGCCTGACATTTTCAAATTTATATATTAATAAAATATTTTCCAGTGTGTTTCCAAATAAAATACATACAATTATTTTATTCCATAATAATTTATTATTAAAAGATTACATCGTTAAAAAAGCACAATAAACTTAGAATCTAAAATACCGCAAAGTATCTACTACTTCTACCTATTTTTATTAGAAATGTAGTAACAATTAATGAATGACTTTCGATTATCACAGCTAATTGTGTTACAATTTGTGAATAACAGCTAAGTATAACTAAACTAATAATGTCTATTAAATGTATAATATGTTACTTATTTATTGAACACGTCCTAGATTAAGCTAAGCTATTTAATATTATTAACCGACTTCCAAAAAAAAGGTGGTTATAACAATTCGACACGTACTATGTATGTAATTTTCTTGAAACTGCAAAATATTCATATATCTAAAAGGGCTTCCAAACAAATATACAAAATTCTATAGAAGTATGTGTACGTATGTATGTATGATTGTGATTATATTTTTTTTTTTGCTTAAAATATCAAATTAGGGAACAGTAAAGATTTCATGAAAATCGGTTCAGTAGTTCTCAAAATATAAACACTTTTTTCAGTTACTATTTATTTCGGTATATTGAAGTCGGTTTAATTTTTCTTAAATTATAGCTCGTTATCGATACGTACCCGTTTAGCACATAATAATAAAATTAAGCAATAAATTCTAATTAGCCGAGTGATTGTTAAATAATTTAAAACAATATATTGATACAAAATCAACAAGTCATAAAACAAAACAATCAACATAATATTTTGTTAAAGAATTAATGCTGCAAAATGTATTTCAGAGGTATTCATTATTCGATGAATAGTTACATAATAATATTCATGATTAATACTTATAGGTATTCAGAAAAGACTTTTGCCCGCATTTCGTCCGCGTAGAGTTAAGTTTTTAAAAATCCTTTGGGAACCCTGTTTTACGGGAAAAAAAATAAACTGTCACTCTCAAAGTCCTGACATATAGGCAAAGGATCCACGTGATTGAAGAACAAACCAATAAACAAAGGCGATAATATAATACATTTATAATATTAGTAAGTGTAATGCGACTATGTTCAGTGCATTCAAAAAGTTTGGCGAATTACAAGTACTATATGTCGATAACTTGGACAAAAGGTACTTAATTACCTATCATACTTTGATAGCAAACAGTTCAAACTCCGTCATTTACATATTAATTATTTTACTGGGAATGCTTATCTATTCGAAAGTTTAAACTTGACCTACAAAAGCGTAAACAAAGAATACTGACTATCTATACTATTATAATAAAGAGAGAGCGCGAATTTTGTGAGTTTGTATGTATGTCCGGAGCAAACTTTGGAACCACCACACCTATTTCAAAAATTCTTTCACCATTTCAAAGGTACATTATTCCAGATGGTTATAGGCTATATATTATGCACATAAATGTATTATGGCTAGATATTATGTGCAAATTTGTTAAAGTCGGAAAATTTTTTGACTCTCAAACGTTTTCAAGGCGTGCGCTGGGTCATATACTGTTATTGGATGAAAATGATGTATGGGTGAATTGTTCCTCTTAAAAAGTTCTAAAAAAAAGTCCGCGATAGCATATGTCTAGCTTCTAAGGATAATTTACAGTAACCATTTCTATCTTTCAAATTTTGATTAAAAATAATGAATTATTTTCGACCTTCTTTAACCGATGTGATGTCAATCTATATCTAAATAAATATGTTTATTATCGCAAGTGTTTAATTTAGAACATATTTGCCTTTTACACTATACAATTTAAATAAATATCTTAGGAGTTATCGGAAAATTAATATTTCCGCGCGACAAAATAATAAAATGGTGCCGGCCGGCGCGGGCGGTACACGGTGGCGGGTTTCGGTGCGGGAGATTCCTGTGATTCCTATGGTGATCTTATTTACAATCGTCTCCTATTAGAAGCTCCGTGCGATCAGGGCCCGTAAAAACAAATATTTAAATTTTCAACCCGGATGAAGTCGGCGCGGGCTTCTAGTTACTATGATAAAGAAATGAAACTCACACCCCCACGGGTTTATCGTTGCCAGCATCGAACAACGCCTATAGTCTTTTTTTTTTTTTATTCGATGACAAGATAGCCCTTGACTGCGATCTCACCTGATGGTAAGTGACGATGCAGTCTAAGATGGTAGCGGGCTAACTTGGAAGGGGTATAGCAGTGTTAATTCAACCCATACCCCTAATCGGTTTCTACACGCCATCGTGCCGGAACGCTAAATCGCTTGGCGGCACGTCTGTCTGATTTTTAATTGCGTGGAATTCTGATGTATTACCAGAGATAAAACAAAACCCAGAAAAAAGATAATAAATTTAAACTTATAAAAATAAAAATCAATTGCCGCACATAGATCTATGACAAATGCCTGACAGATAGTTTGGGGTAAAATCGAACTATAGGTGGTAACCCTGGTTTTCATACAAATAACTCACTCTATTTATAAAATGACAAGTGTCAGAATTCCAGGTGTGTAGTTCTTTCAATTCACTCAAAATTAATATACACGACACTTTATCTACAACTTGGATTTAGTCGAATTTATGCTAATTACAGAGTTAGAATTACCGTAATCTACTGTAATATTTGGTAATACTGACGTAATAAAGCTGTGACATTCTTCAATTTCCTCTGGAATGACTTCATATAATATTTCTTTTTCTCTGAAAAAGTAGAGCATGCATTTTATTTATTTTCAAAATACAATCGAATAACATCCGAGATATAGTTCTTGCAATTCACGAGGGCTCGTGGGCTTTGTTTGTGGTTATGTCGTGTACATGCACATTGCGTAAGTGTGCGTGGCTGTCAGGAGCCTAGGTGGGAGCGGTCAGGCGCGAGCAAGCTCTCGCTCACACTTATACAGATACGACACACACACAACCATGAGTCATGCGTCCTCTTGAATTGTAAGAACTATACCATGATATTATACGTATATACTATTTTACGGTGACATATCGTCGGCTTAATTATCAAACTTCGTAACTCCAAAATTTCCGATTTTTTTTTATTTTGACGCCATCTAGTGTAAAATTCGGTAACGAACACGATGGAATCACTCGTATCTCCCACTTGTTTTTAGTTTTTTTGCTATTCACAAAAAATAAAAATACCACGGCATAAGCCGACGCCATTTTGACCTAATACCTAAGTCCATTTATTGAATCATGATAACAGATAATAAATCATAATTACAATAAACATAAGCACAATTAATATTCAAATGTTATTACTTTTATTGTTAGTTATATAGTAAAAAAGTTTTTCTTTCTCCTATAAAGTTTGACCAAATGGAAATACTAAGTTTGATAATTAGGCCGACGATATCGTTCTTTCGTAAGCTACCCCTTGTACATACCCCTTGAGCCTGGCTAAGACCCCGTAGTTAGCGAGTCCCTGCACGCAGTTGGCCGCCGCCTCGAGGCTGAGGCAGTACGGGTGACGCCGCTCCCCCTCCGCTCGCTCCTGGACTAGCTTCAGCAACTGAGCGAGCTCGCATCTCTTACACTGACAACAAATTTTGACATTATCAGACAGAAGCTAGTATGTATGTACATATTTTACGAACGATGTATTTACTAATATTATTAATGCGAAAGTGTTTGTTTGTTGGTTGTTCAATCAGGTTGCAACAGAGCTACGTATCGACGTGATTTTTTGCATGTGTATAGTTGAGGACCAGCACTGGTAGCATGGGCAGGAGATAAAAGTTTTATCCCCCGATTTTATCCACTGACAGGGGATAAAATTATCTTTTCCCTATGCTAAAGCATGAATAGAATAGAATAGAATAGAAATATTTTTTATTCAAATAAACTTTTTACAAGCACTTTTGAATCGTCAATGAATCTACCACTGGTTCGGAATGCCTTTCCTGCCGAGAAGAGCCAGCAAGAAACTCGGCGGTTGCTCTTTTCAAAAAAAATAAAAATTTTACAATTGTTATTGAAACTATGCTATGTATTCAGTGCTTCCACGATGAATTTTCCTGAGTACAATACAAGTAAAAATAAATACAATACAAATACAAATAAATACAATTCAATACATGTCAACACAGGCAGGCAAAAGAAGACCCATTCCCGTTGGTGGCACCCGTTCACGAGCATGACGCATGATCCAGCCATTGCTTCGCTCAGGGCGACAGGGAAGGCGATGTATATTTCTATAAGTATATCCACCGAGTGTTATTTCCACCGCTGTGCCCATGCTCGACGGATGGAAAAAGCTAAGCGAGGGGATAAACGTTTTATCCTTTTCCCGGGGATAAAATTTTTCCCGCCCATACTACCAGGGCTGGAGAGTGATATAGGCTAATTTTATTCCGGAAAATCGAAGAGTTCCCGCGGAATTTTAAAGACTAAATCCACGCGAACGAGGTCGTAGGCATCAATAAGTATGGTTATTAAAAGTATTTGTTACCTGCATCATGACATCAATGCAAGTCGCTAGTGTGGTCAATGCTGGCAATATAGTCCATTGCAACAAATATTGGAGCGTCTGGTCCGAGCCTACCCTGAATGTGCCAGTGTCTGTTACGATTTTGTTCTCTATACAATACTGTAGAGCTTTGTTGAATTTCTGTAACCAAGAAATAATAAAAAATTGGCCAAGTGCGTGTCAGAACACACAGCAGAGGGTCCCGTAGTTTTGACCTAAATTGGGGAATACTTATATATTATTGTGCTAACATATTTTGAGAGCGCGGCAATATAATGGCGCGGCAAAATAGTTTAAATAATAATAATTATTATTTATGTATTTTCATGAGTGAAAGGTATATATTTTATTTGTTATGATGATGTGGATAATGAATTAAAAATATAAAAATAAAGAATGCATAATAATTACATATGTAACGTGAAACTCACCAAGTCTTCAGTCTTTTCTAAATGGAAGAATTCGTGTCTCAACAATTTCCTCAACCGGTGGTAGTCTGTGGATAGTTGCTCTAAAATGATAAAAATTATATTACTACTACGATTATAAAAAAATTCATAATATATACATAATAATTATAATATACAGAATTCATTGAGGAGTTCCGTCCTCCATCTCCGAAAATATTCATCAGATCTTCACCAAATTTAAATGGGACCAACCTGACGATTCGTCCTTTCAAATAAAAAAAAAATTATTAAAATCGGTTCAGATTTGACGGAGTTATGGAGTAACATGGCCAAAAAAAAAAACGTACGCGTCGAATTGAAAAGCTCCTTTTTTTTGAAGTCGGTTAAAAAATATCAGTCAAATACCCTAATCATACTTAACCACCAGGTAACAGAGCATTCAAGGGTTAACTTATGATCTAAATCATACTTAACCACCAGGTAACAGAGCATTCAAGGGTTAACTACCTCTGCTAGTTTCGCCTCTGTGCACGATTGCAAATATGACGGCTGGCAGTATCAAGTAATGCAGTACTGGATTCACATACAGCTGCACTTCAATTATCGGTATCGCATTCACCATGGTTTCAGCTTTAAGAATGTGTCCTGCAAGAAATGTCATTACATATTTTAATGATAAAAGAGCCCTTGGCCTAGTTACATAATCCACTACCTGCCTATGTGATGATATCTGCAAACGACTGTACATACAACAAGCAAGATTAAAATAAGATCTTACGCGATTAAATGTGGTTAAGACAAAAACTATAGTTAGTAAAAATATGTAAGCTAGGGTTTAAGTATTAAAATTAACCATTAGATCTGTGCTCTAACATTGACACATTGTTGGTTTAAGTACTCTATATTAAAATAGTAGTAGTCAAAATCTTCATTTCCTTTCGTTGCTGTCGCTAATTTAAATACCGCGACTTCGTCCGCGTGGAATTAAGTTTTTTGTTTCATATTTCATTGTATAATATTCACACACCAGTCCTGGTAAAATGTATAAGGCTCGTTTTTTGCATATTACATCACATTGTATCTGCATTTTGGCGAATAAATGATCTATCTATCTATCAAAAAAAAAATCCCGCAGGACCTATCTGTTTTTTTTTTTTGGGATAAAAGGTAGGATGTGCCACTCTACAAGACAATACTCATGAGTGAGTGAGCGATTTTATATTATTTTTTATACGATTTAAAAAAAAATACAAGGTTAACAATGCTTCATTATACGAAGAAAAATAACTTTATAATGATGGGAGGTCGATAAAAACAAGAATCCGGTAGTAATTATTACAAATATAAACAGACTACAAAACGACTTCTTTATTTATTATTTTATTGCGCTTCATTGTAATTACGCAGAAAAGAGGTAAAAAAAACTTAACAAAACGTACAAAAAACTACTAGGTAAGTACGTCGTATCTTATACAGCTGGTCGATTGCATAAAATATGCAAGCTTGTTTATTTTTACGCCAGGGAAATCGTTAAGGGAATTATATTATTTTTTTTTTCTTTTATTTTTATATTTATTTACTAGCTTATGTACCCAAGACTTAGTCCGCGTGGGTTAAGTTTTTAAAAATCCCGTGAGAACTCTAGATTTTCCGAAATAAAAACTAAACTAACCTTTGTCATTGAAGGATAAACTAACGCACTTTCGCATTTATAATATTAGTAGATTATCTTATATCTTGACAATAAATAATTTGTTTTTATCAGTATACAGCAACAATAAAATTCCTTATTGTTAAAGGTAAGTATAATTAATATGTCATTAAGATATTAATTAAATCTTTTTAACATAAGACAGCTGATAAAAATACTACGCATATTAATTCGAGGCCACACGTTTTAATTATATTGTTAGGCCTAACTTATTTTATTGAATTCGTTTCCAAAGGACTATAACAAAGTAGGTACCTACTTTAAATTCTCTCTGCTTTCTCTAATGGCTGCCCAATTAATTAGTCTTTTGATTTATTGATGGCGAAAATTTTAATTTGAGAAAAGCGAGTTATTTTTTATATTACTACTAATTGATGCCGCAGCTTCGCTCGCGTGAATTTAGTTCTTAAAAATTCCACGGGATTTTTAAAAACTAAATCCATTCTTTGATTTTCCGGGATAAAAAGTAGCCTATGTCACTCTCCCGGTTTTCAACTATACCCATGCAAAAAATCACGTCGATCCGTAGCTCTGTTGAAGCGTTATTGAAGCACAAACCAACAAACAAACACACTTTCGCATTTATAATATTAGTAAGGAAGTCAAGATATTGATCATTATTTTAAAAATGTAGCAATAAAATGTTTTGACTGTCAAAATATTAAAAATAAAATTTTGAGAAACGTAAATGTAACTTCCGAACGTCTGTTAGCTCAAAATATGGTGAATCAACGCTTCTTTTCACTTATTTCGTTAAATTGTTAATATGACCGACCCTTATTAATGTTCATAAAGACGTACAGCATATGTCATTGACACTCTTATCAATCAAAGGCCAAAGTATTCGCAACAAAGTATTTTACTGATTAGCTTTATCAGCTAACATTGTATGAATCTATTAATTTATCAAATCAAAGTCTACGATAAGACTACATCGACATACATCTCGCGATTGAAACATAATATTAATAGCTGATAAAACGCTTCTATATTTATTATCAAAACGTCTAAGTAGCAAAACGTCTAATAACTTAAAAAGTCTAATCAGCAATTCGCCTAATTAGCGAAATATCCATGTAGTAAAACAGCCATCTACATATATACGTTTTTATTACATAGACCTTTTGGTCTTTTAAGCTATTGCATAGATTCTATCGCGGGCCAGCGTGGAGACCGAATCCAGAAATTCCGTAACGAAAATAACCTGACACGGGACTCCTCTACGGTGAGCCGCTAGATGGCGTTGATAAAAAATGCTATGCAATAGCTTTACCGCGGCAGTCCCCGAGTGCCACACGTCTTTTTTTTAAACTTATTTAATCATAATAATCTCGCCAAACTAGTGGGCCAGTTTGTTGATGCTCGCGTGGATTTATTTTTAAAATCCCATAGAAACCGATTGCCGGAATAAAAAGTAGCCTATGTCACTCAACTATACCCATGCAAAAAATCACGTCAATCCGTAGCTCTGTTGCGGCGTTATTTAAGGACAAATCAACAAACAAACACACTTTCGTATATATTAATAAGGAAAGGATTTTCTGCGAGCTCATCGCACTAACGCAACGATACTGCATAGTAGGCCTTTAAAGGCTTACTAAAAATCGTTTATCACTGCGTCTACTAGTCGTCTGCGTCTGCGTAGAAGCGCAATCGCTTCTAAGCGTTATAGTTCAATGGCTTTACATTATTTACCTTTCATTTTCCGCTGCACGTCGGAGTTGACGTCCATCGGTAAGCTAGGCACGAGTCGTAGCTTCTCGTCCCGGTCAAGCGTGATCAACTTTTTGTGTACGACCAGTATTCTTTCCACGCTGGCCTTTATGTCGTTTTCGAATACCGATGCGCCGAGAGTTCGTAACACTTCTATCAGCCATTCCACTTTCTTTAACACCTGGATATCGAACAAAATGTGGTTTAATTGGATAGAAATGCATCTTCACTTACCATAAGGTGAGATCGCAGTCAAGCGCTAGTCTACATATTAAAAAAAAAATAGAAAGGAGCATCCAAAGCTGGAACTATGTATGTATTTGACATTGCAAACTTAAAGCATTATCTTTGCAAATAAATGAATTAATTTGACAAATTATTTGTGGGATAATTTTTACACGGCTACGTTCAATATAAGGAGGCAAAGCGGCGATTGTGCTAAGTAGCAATATTGAATCAAATCGGAAACTGGATGGGGGTCCAACTGTCTCGATTATTGTTACTGTATCAATAAGAATTCATCTCGAACCTACTTCATATAGAACAATATAGAGAAAATATTATGTAAGAATACCTGATCGAAAGCCAAAGCCTCATTCTTGATCAAACTCTCCATAAGGACGATCGCTAAGAGATTCGTAATTGTAACAACTGTATTCTCCTGTTGTAACGTCACTATATAATCAGCTATATCCTGAACCATATCAATTTGCTCCCCCGTCAACTGCTGCAAATCCAAAGGCTTCAATGTCTCGGAGCGAGCGGACGCGTCGACGGATCGATCGCCCGACTGATCCAGGTATTCCTTGATGGATATCGGATCGCCCATATTGATGTAGATATTGCCAAAGTGGTCGTTAAGCCTGTGGAGAGATTTCAGGAGTCCCTGTAATGGGATGTCAATGATACGATATGTGTCCCCACAAAAGTATACTCAAGAGCAAGATACGCGATGTTTTTATCGTGGTTCTACGCAAGTGAGCTCCATGTCAGGCTGCAACTTACTTACCATCAGGCATGTTCACAGTCAAGCGTTAGTCAATATAAATAAACGATACGTACTTTTTGCAAAACTAAAATGAAGACGATAAAAAATAAGACATTTAAAATTGTTATGAAAAGTATGCTTTCGAAGTTTGTTTTGCGTATTTTTTTATTCATTGAAATTAGTCGAAAAGTAAATGTTTGATGCGTCACAAATTTTAAAATAAATATAATTTTACTAGTATTTTGTTTACGATACGACATGAAGAGATGCATCGATATCTTGCTTCATCTTAGATCTGGTACAATAAAATTTAAGACTTCAACGCGTCGCTTTACCTGCTAGTCTAGAATTCTATACCTGCTACTTACCCCAGTAGTTTCCTTAGGCTTCGGCACCCCTATGTGTTCGTACGCGAACAAACTCTGCTCCACCACGCGGTCGTAGCTGATGTTAACGGGAACTAATGTCATGTCCGTCACTTCCCGTGCGAAATACGGCACTAGCGTCATTGAGAGCATTCCTGTTAACCAAAGGAGAAATAATATCCATTTATTTAGTACATCTTCTCGAAAGAAATAAGGAAGAAAAGAAAGTTCTTCCCATCAAGATCTAGGCACGATCTTCTCTAAGAAAGAGAAGGGTATAGGCCAGTCCACCACCTTGGCCCAGTAGGGATAGGCTTTCATACATCTTTGAGAATATTGTGAAGAACTCTCATACATGCAGGCAGTGGCGTAACTACAGCGTTTGAGGCCCGTGGCAAATTCATCGTATGGGGCCCTCACTCCCCCAATATAAAGAAGTTCAACCAATGAGATACCTGACCGGGAGCCCCTTCAGGCTGGGGCCCATGGCATTTTGCCGTCTTGCCACCCTATAGTTACGCCCCTGCATGCAGGTTTCTTCACGATGGTTTGCTTCACTGTTAAAGCAAGTGATACCTATTTAATTGCTTAAAACTATCTCTTACCGTACTTGGAAATTCTGCTCTCATTGATTCTGCTTCGGAATTTCTTTCTGGAAAGAACTTGAGGGGCGTGGCAAACTTCGCCTCAAAAATCTGCACACATGATGCCAATGCATAGAGGCTACTCCAAGTTAGCTAGTAAGTCAGAAGTTAGTTAATAAGTCAGATATTTTTCTTACCGTAATTGGATTGGCTCTTATTGCTTCTACTTCTGGTTTCTTCTAAAAAGAACTCGACTGGTGCCAAACTTCGCTACAAAAAGCTGCACATATTCCGCCAGTGTATATAGGCGCTTCTAAGTTAGCCGAAAAGTTATAAATCAGAAATATTTCTCACCATATTTGGGAGGTAGAGTCTTATTGCTTCTGCTTCTGGTTCCTTCTAGAAAGAACTCGACAGGCGCAGCATACTTCGCCACCAGGGTCCGCACGTAATGGCGCAGCGTTGCGGCGTAGAGCGGCGCTCCCACCAGGGTTCGCCGAATGAAGAAGGCGCCTGTATCTCTCATGCTTTGACCGACCACCGCCATTGAGTAGAAATCTAGAGAAACATTGCCTCTGTATAGACATTGTATGTTGTAGTCCCATCGTGGACATGCAACTGGATCGAAATATAGACAATTTTTTTTTTTCTTTTTTCTAATTAAATTCCAATTAAAACAATTTTCGTGGTACATATGGATTTTATCACAATTATGTAATTAAACCACGAATAAAGTCTAAAATCTTTAAAATATACTGTATTGGCCCTGCCGTGCGATTAGAAAAGAAAATTGCATTCATTTTACAACTTTGAACATATTTGAAGTTTTCAATTGATCAATTCATACATCAAGCATGTTTTAAGTTGAGAAATGAATACGATTTTCTTACAATCACATGGGTTTGTTTGATTATAAAGGAAATAATTGCTTTATTTGGAGTTTTAAAACCCTTGGTACAATATTGAGTGGCGTAATAAAGAAGGAGGTCCTGGGGGATTCACAAAATTATAATTTGGTTCTAAAAGTGTAGCAACTGATCTAAAAGTGTAACAACAGTGGTATTGGTTTAATTAAAAACTGCTATATCCCTTCCAACTTAGCCCGCTCCCATCATAGACTGCAAGATGGAAATGCGGTCAGACATTTTTGAAAACAAAAATCTTGTAAAGAGTTCAATAGAAAGTACTTAGGTACAATAGAAAGTAGTTAGATAGTATGTAGAACTTTAAAGTTGCTCATTTGCTTTCGAAATAAAGACGATGCAGATTAAAGGCCTGACATTAATTTTGAAATTACATAATTTAAAAGTGTGTCCTACCAATTTGAATAGATATTAATTATATGGCAAAACATTTTAATACATTGACCTTAACATATTGATTTAAGAATGTTACCTTGAAGAAACTAAACAACTATTTACTATTAGCTATGTTTACTACTTTACATACTTAAATCTTCAAATAAACTGTTTATATTACTTATTTACATACTTAAATAAATAAAGGAAACAAGCATTAAAAGTATGTTACAACATAAATAAGTTGTACTTACAGGAACTATAAATAATGCATTACCTCTTTATTAATAACACAAATAACGGTTTATTTTCAACAGGGCTAATTCTGTTGTACACAATAATTATCTAAACTGAATTAAACTGACAGGTTTTAATCTTGTGCTGTCCTTTTCATAATGCTCTCTGCAGAAAAGGATAGCACTACATCAAGAATTTAGTTAAGAGATTGTGTACATCTGAATTAGGCACATAGTATCTTGTATGTGTGTTGTATGTACTAAGTACTATTATTATTAAGATTTAATAATAATAGTACTTAATACTGAACAAGAAAGAACGACTCGGTATGCTTAATTTAGTACATCATTCTTTTAGTAGTTTGTTCACTCTGCTCTGAACAAGCAGGGTAAAAAGAAATTAGACAGTTATAGTACATCATACATTTAATATTTAGTTTCTTGTGGGCCTATTTAGTCTATGATTCTGTTGCTTGGCTTGGAACTACTGTTCTAATAGTACTAGAAGTAATAGTCTTTGACTACTAGTACAGAGTACTCATTTTAATGACTGAGCAAGAACAAGCCTACATCTTAACTTAAAGTCAGAGAGAAGAGGGGAATACTGATCTTAGTAGGGTAATATTTAAATTAGAAAAAAAATATTTCAAGTACTAACCCATTCCTGCGGCCACAGCTGGTAAAGTAATGTCATAGTGGTAGCACAGATAGGTCATAAGGCAGAAATCAGCATAGCTTCTGTGTGTCGGTAGAAATAATACTGGATTGTTGCCCATTGTTGATTTTAACTACAACAATTAGAATAACATAAAATATGGGGACATTTGAAGACCTTGAGAGATATATGCTATTTTTTCCCAAAAAATCAAGATTGGCTAAATTTATTTTGCTGCAACTCTCCATTTTAATCATTAAGAATATTATGCAGAACTCTCAGGAATGCAGTTTTCCTCAGTATATTTCCCTTCACTGATAAAGTGAGTGACATTTATCTGCTTAGTAACACATAAGTCCGAAAAGTCAGAGAGTTTGGAATTGATCCCCGTACCCCAACCGGTTTATGTATGAATAAGTAAAAAATATTACCTTTAATACAGCTGGCTCATTGACATAAACTCCTATTTTCATCATGAAGCAGATCTTGAGAAACACAATGCCCATCCATCTCATAATGTGTGACTTATCATCCATTGCTATCTCTTCTAGATAATCTAAAACCTCTCTTTTTAACTGTTTTTTACCAATACCTGTTCTTATACTTTCCTAAAATGTAAATAACAATGTTAGAATATAGGACTTGAGAGACTTGTTGATTGATGGAGTATGGACACGAGATCCAAAGGGTTCAGGGCTGGAAAAAAACTCCAATACCGAAAAGAATTTTTTTTTTATAAGACGAGCACATCCACAAAAATTGTGAAGTGAAAAAATTAAAATTTTATTATTATAGATTTTACTTCTTACCGCTTCCAGAAAAGCATCGATATAAACAGAATCAGCGACCAGCTTTTTTAATTCTTGTGGCCCGTAATATTTATCGAGGTTCAGTGTTTTTAAAGGTTTCCAACTACGAGTCATAAATTTCACTATTCCGAACTGTGTATTCCTCGGTTTCAATATATCAGTAAATTTCACAAGTTCACCCATTGTTGGTTTAATTTATGTAAGTTTTATCACAAATTGAAATAATTCTTGTCCTCAATAACTGCTTAGGTACAATTTTACTATTGATCTATTTCACTTGATTTCGCTAGGACATTTGTGCATTGTAGGTTTTTGTAGAATTAAAGAATGCAAATTATTTGCAATAAAATGAAAAAGACACGATATAGTTTAATGAGAGTTATTGTAAAAATAAAAATGAGTAATAACACGACGAAGGAAATTAAATTTTAAAAATCGCTCGTGAAAATCGCCTCCGCACGTTCTCCGCAGCTCGAGAAACGTCAACGTCAAAACTCGATTGTAATCTCGATGTCAAATTGACGCCATGTCAAACACTCAAAACCGTCAAAAGGAAATTGTAACAGACGGTGACAGATTAGGGTACTTACCACAGAATATGCATGAAAATGGACCCACCTCGATTGAAATATTATGAAAGTTACCTATAGGTACCTATTAAGATAGGTACTTCCTACTTTCAATGGTGATAATTTCGATTAACTTTCGACAAGGGCGGAAACCACAAACATATAATGTTTGTGGTGGAAACGATGGAAACCAATCGTTAACGAATCCTGATTGATTTTAAATTAAGGCGATCGAATTAAATAGATGTCTTCCCACTAAAACTTTTACAGATCACCCTCAACACGAAGGCCTATTGCGCCCATCCTGACGAAAATCAGTTGAGTATATTATACTCACTATCTACCATGTTTTAAACGTGTTTTTATTTTAAATGACTAAAGAAATAAACCCATCAAGCTGCCGTGGCATACTTACGCTGTCGGTTTCCCACGGTAGAGTTGATTAGTGCTGTCCATATAGTTTATACACTGCCCTTGGTAGTTGGTCGGCTCAGAGTATGATTTCCATCTTATACCATTCAACGCAAGGTCTAAGCTAGCCGATATTCAAATTACTCCTAACCTTTTTGGAAATGATCCTGTATTTACCAAGATTATAGGAATAAGTGGGAATAAGGATCGAAAGTGGTTAAAAGAAAGAGAAAATAACTTTAAGCATTTATTTTCAAAAAATATTGTAAACCTAAATAATGTAGGTACTTAACATTTTACTCAATTATAATTATTACTGTAACGATGGTTCGGGTTAATTTAAAAACAAAATTGGACATTTCTCTTCTATGGGTAGGTACCAAAAGTTTGGAATAGGCGAATTCCCCTATACATTCGCAATAGGGACCTATTATGATTGTAATATGATAATACACAAAAATAGATTATTGTTCCACAACTAAAAAATCCATTTAAAATCGACGTGTTTCGCGAATACACCTCAATTTTATAGATAACTTAGATACAAACGATACAAAGCAGGTACAATAATATTTAAGCCGATATTACATATTTTACGAATACAAAATTATATCGTCGCGACGGTAATATTTGCGTTTGTAATAAAAACTGATGTTTTTTCATTCATTCTCTATCAATTAAAAAAACGCCAAAACCAACTTTTTTTTTTAACTTATATTATCGTTTCAAAACGACAAAAAGTACCGTCGCGAAAATAATTAAAATCGTCAAATATATAATATCGATACAATTATTATCATACAATATGATTGTAATATTTTTAGAAATGGAACATCAAGTGTATATGCCAGACTGAGCCTTCGCCGTTAGTTAATCAAGTTGATTTAGAACAAAGTTAAAATATTTAATTGATTCTTAAATCTAAATTTTGAGCTGAATTATGGACTTTTTATATCAAAAAGTACAGCACCCTGTAAATAAATCTGTTCTATTCTATTACAATTAAATGCATTTACTTAATAATATTTTTATTTTGTGAAATTGTTTTTTTTTATTTTTTTGGTTTTTTGACGTGTTTGACGAAACAGAAACCAAATCATACTAATAAAACACAAATTACAACATGTCGGTACATTTTCCTTTATCATTTTAATTCTTATTTTCTATATTTTAGAAATGATTAAAAATAAAGACAATGCTAGGTCTCACGTGATAATCATAATTATTATAAAATAAAATGTTCGCTTTAAATTTAATCACTATTTAAAATATGTTTTTGTTATGTAGCGCTTTTATATTGCGATGGTTTATTTGTGTCGAAAGGATCCACAAGACATGTTGTAAATATTATTTTATTATATATAAACTTATTGGTATCTGACTTCCACATACGAAAGTCAATAATAAGAACAAATTATTCTATTCCATAAAATTAAATATGGAATGAATGATTACTTCTAAATAAAATATATCAATAATATAATAATAATCTTGATTAAATGATTACAAACACGATTTCCAAAATTTGTCGAAAATTGTTTACTTTAAGAACAATGAACTTCAAGAAATATTATGAAAGTAACTTTTTATTTATTTTTTAGGAGCTAGATAGATGGACAAACTTTTAACTGCAAGTTAACTGCGAAATTGTAGTTGACAGTCCTAAATACAGTACTTACATCTATCTAGCCACTTAGACGCTTTTGTATCTTATACTCAGTAATAAGTACATATTTAAAGAAGTTTAGCACATGTAAATACATTCAAAACTACTTTAAAATTGATTATAAAAAATCTTCGCAATAACATTACAAAAATATGTTGAAATTGATTTTATTATCACAGTGTGGAGTAGGCAACGCCTTTTTGCCTGTATGGAGTACTTGAAATTCTGCTACACATTCATAAAACTCAGACTCCGACTCATATTACTCACTTACCATCAGGTGAAATCGCAGTCAAGCGCTAGTCTATATATAAAAAAAAAATTAAAAAAAAATGTCAAAAAAAAACTTGAGGTCTTCACGCAACAGTTTTGACTATTTCTTTTGCATTATAACGAAGAGTTTATTCAATTCGCAACCGGTCATTTCAAATACGACAGTGTTCGGCCGTTTGTATTGATAGTAATGCGCGCGCAATTAAATTCCGACCGTCGATAGTTGACTCGACCGATGCAAAATATAATTCTGTTGACTAAGCACTAACATTTTCAATTTTCGAATAGTAAACGCAAAGTTAACGTCAGAAAGAAATTTCGTATGAAAACGCTGCAGTCGTTTTCATACAAAATTCCTTGCTGGCGCTTACTTTACCTTTACTATTCGAAATTTGAATATCTTTGTGCTTAGGCTACTGGTAAAACACTTGCATCTTCGTACGCCACTCATCCAAACACTAAGCCAAAGACTAATGGTGGAAACACTCTTAAAACTTCGAACACCAAGCCACGTGATGTAACCTAAGCCGTAAACTTATGGCATTAATTTATGGTTAGTAAGAACTTATGCATGTCGACAACGTTCCCAGATTTCAAAGATCGAAGCACCCAAACACATCTTATCGGAAAAACAAGTAAAGTCAACGTTGGCGATATGCGCAAATTCGTACCTTAGGTATAGAAAAATTATCACAAACAATCACGGGTATTGACAGTGTCGGGTTAAACCGCCATTTTGTATTTCTGTTTTGCTCGGTGTAAAATCCATGCAAAACAGAAAAGCACAGTGGTGGCTTAACTTTTCCTAACTTTCTTAGGGTGAAAACATGCCGAAGATGCTTTACTGCGATACCTCGCGGTCGCGGTTTAGCTCGCTACCTCGATGTCACATCCATGTAAAACAAATGTATGCAAACAGACGAGCACGAACATGTCGAAGATACCTCGCTGTACCGCGATGTATCGCAGTGAGGTATCCTTCGGCATGTTCGCGCTCGTCTGTTTGCATACATTTGTTTTACATGAAGGTGGCATCGAGGTAGCGAGCTAAACCGCGACCGCGAGGTATCGCAGTGAGGCATTTTTGGCATGTTTTAACCCTTAGATAGATAGATTCCCTTTTAGAAAATAACTACGATTTAATGCTCCACCGTGGCACTGTCGGGTCATAGAGTTCACTCGGGTATCGGGTCGCAGAATCACTCAAGGTAATGTGGCATTGTGGTAAACTGAGCTAATTCTGCTGTATACAATCTCTAAACTAAATTGACAGGTCTAAGTCACGTGCTGTCTCTTTCAGAAAGTTCCCAGCAGAAA
This sequence comes from Hipparchia sbordonii, assembly GCA_038048805.1. NCBI lineage: Eukaryota > Metazoa > Arthropoda > Insecta > Lepidoptera > Nymphalidae > Hipparchia > Hipparchia sbordonii. Next base: position 3,442,466 of record CM076111.1, on the reverse strand, counting down.
AGGATAGCACTAAGTCCACACCTGTCAATTTAGTTTAAAGATTGTGAATAACAGAATTACTCACAATGTAGATCTTAAAAAATAAGCATAGGTTCGCATACTTTAGGCTCGTGCATATTAAGTTTTAATATTTTTTAACCTACACTTGATATTAATCTTTAAAAAAAAATGTATGCTCCATAAAGGCAAAAATGTATTCCCTACTGTCTAACAAGAACAAATCCTCAAAACTCCTTAGGGTGCGAACAAGCCAAGGATGCCTCACTGCGATACCTCGCGGTCGCGGTTTAGCTCGCTACCTCGATGCCACCTCCATTTAAAACAAATGTATGCAAACAGACGAGCGCGAACATGCCGAAGGATACCTCACTGCGATACATCGCGGTACAGCGAGGTATCTTCGACATGATCGTGCTCGTCTGTTTGCATAAATTTTTTTTTACATGGAGGTGACATCGAGGTAGCGAACTAAACCGCGACCGCGAGGTATCGCAGTGAGGCATCTTTGGTATGTTCTTACCCTAATGCTTCATAATTATTGTTCTTTTTATTACCTCAAGATTTTTTATAATTGATTTTTAAATGTATTGTTTACTTCGACTCTATTTTGTACTTTACATGCCTGTATTGAGAAATACTGTTTTATTTTTTTGGATTATTTATATACACACTTTAATTTTCAAGTATAAAAATTAAGTATGTTTTTATAAATAATAATAATTTTTATTTTTTAAGTTTCTCACTAGAAAAACTAAATAATTATGTCATTACAAAGTGTAGAGTTATTTTCTAAAATCAAGCTTATCCATTAAACTTCTTACTTAATTGTCTACAATAATATCACAGGATCTTATTTTTTAGTACTTTAAATTTATCTAACCTTATTTTAAATTCGTTAGGACTTACGTTAAATCACAAACAATGAGAGTTTTTGGAAGATAGTTTTGTGTTATAAATAAATGTTGCCAATACAATTTTTTTTAATCAAACATGTATGATTTGCGTTCAAAATATACTCCAATAAACATTGTGAGAATTTAAAAAAAATATCGTATCTGTGAAATCAGTCTTGATTGTAATTATTATAAAACCTAGTATTTATTTATACTATAAACTAATGTCAATTAAACCTATAGATGCTCACACACTGCCTTCCCATGTAGCCCGTACTGTTTAGAATTATTTTATTTAATAAATAAACGAAGTTTCAGAAAAATAAGACAAGAATGAAATGAACGAGTTAAAGAAGAATAGATGAGTGACAGTAGCTGTTTTTTATATTAAATAAAATAATTCATTAAAAAATAAGGGGTCAAAGAAATTCTTTTCTACAGGTAATTAACTATAGTTAAATTAAATGGACTAGGTAAATCACGCCATAAGCATAAAAAAATTAAGCTTAGAAAATTTTGAAAAATATGGGCTGGACGAAAATGTTAATTTTTTTTTTTTTTGTTTAATTTGAAGAAACGATAACAACAAATCATACAAGTTGAAATTAAAACCCTTTTTTAATGTCATGGGTTTCAATCACAATAAAATAATCTCATTGGAAAAAAAGCTATCAAAAACTTAATACTTAATCAAATATTAATCGAAACTTAATAGTAAAAACATATAATCATTTTAATACGTCAAAAACAAATAAAAAAAATAGACTTCCCGTGATACTATCGAAATGGGTATAACATAGAAAATAACTAAGAAAAAAATTATAAAAAAACACGAATGACACTATCGAATCGGGTGTCCGAACGGATTTATAATATCCAATTGGATTTAAATTTGTAGTTATGATTTTTCCAATTGGATTTATTCTATCCAAATGGATTTATAATATCCGTTTGGATTTACTTATTCTTAGAGGCCTTATTGAACGCGTCAATTTTTGGTATAATGTAGTCTGAGAGCCTGCATTTATCGAAGCGAGTTCTGCTAATCTCGGTAAGGAGACGGGAGGATCTTTCCAGCTGCTGGGTCTCTTCACCGTGATAGCAGTTATTGTCGCGCGCGAACTCCATGTATTTACGCCACTTGCAATCGCGTGTGAGACAGGTCGGGTTGCCGATAATGATCAGCTTAGCTTTGGCTCGGGTCAGCGTTACGTTGTAGCGCTGAAAGTTTGTACAATCGAAATGATCAGTAATTTTGTTTCGGAGATTCAAATTAAAATTACACACACAACATTAAAAGTTACAATAGATTCTCTGAATCGAGGGTTATAGGTGGATGTGATTTTTTTTTTTTTAAGTTAAAATACATAATATAAACGTAAAAATTCTTTTTACAAAACCGACTTCAAACACCACTAGAAAGTGTACCAATTGTGCCTATAAAATTTGAAGAGTTCCCTCGATTTCTCCAGGATCCCGTCATGAGATCCTCACTAGATGACAATCATCTGGGAAGTATACACTTTCAAACAAAAAAAGAATTTTCCAAATCGGTCCAAGCGTCTTCGAATAATAGAACATACATAAAAAAGAAAAAAAAAGATTCAGACCTATTGAGAACCTCCTCCTTTTTTGGAAATCGGTTAAAAACAGTTAAAGAAGTATTACATTTTTTCTTAAATGTAACAGAAATTTTTAACTTTATCCATTTCTCCGTTATTATTAATGGATCTCAATAATTTTTGCAGATCTCACTCACACATTATGAACTCTTCTCCATTAAGTATGAATGAGTTAAAATATTGCAATTGGATTTACAATAAATACATCAAAATGGATTTACAATAAATCAGAGTGGACTTTAAATCAACTTGGATATTTTATTGATATTTCTATTGCTCACCTTGTCATCTACCAAGAATCCAAGGCCATATTTGGCATCATAGTCCAAGAGCCTGCAGTTAGCTCGTACAGTGGACACTAGCAGGACACGTTTCTCTTTGCCCTGGAAGGATTCCACTGTTCCAACTTCTATGTCTTTATAGTTCTCGCTGGTCAGCCAGCCTTTCATTTTGTACACCTGTGAAAAATATACGATTGAATTTAACCCAACTTAGCATGACTTGACTAAGTTCCAGGTTCGATTCCCGGGTCGGACCAAAAAACTAGCCCAGAGTTAGGAAGTAGGCGCCCCCGTGCCTCGGAGAGCACGTAAAGTCGTCGGCCCCACGCCTGATCTCTCTCCGGACGTGTTGAGATTTCCGTACAATCGAACCATGGGAGTGAGGGAATAGAGTGTACCAGCACTGGCAGCATGGGCAGGAGATAAACATTTTATCCCCCGATTTTATCCACTGAAAGGGGATACAATTGCCTTCTCCCTATGCTAGAGCATGGCGACAGGGGAAAGGAGAAGTATATCCCTATTTGACATTACAAGTGGAGCAACTTCCCCCGGCTAGAGCATGGGAACAAATGAAAGAGATAAACTTGTCCTTTTTTGACTTTTGAAAGGGTCAAACGAAAACAAAAACCACAGACATTATTTGACAGATGAATACCAGAAATAAAAAAGGCTCTAAGTACCAAAACAAAAAAGAGCAGAATTTGTGTTTCAAATAATTAATAAATCATTTAAACATATTTCTTTTATTTTAAACTTCATATGGTTATTATTACAATAAAATTCTTTACAACGCTAGTCGTTTAGTCCTTATTTTAGGTTATTGGCGAGGGCAAATACTAAATAATAAAATAATAAAAACCGAAATGAAATTTTTGGCACTTAGACCCTTTTTTATTTCTAGTATTCAGATGTTATTTGGAGTTATTTCCATAGGAAAACCTGTCTATTTACATTCAAAAATAAATTGGATTGTTGATAATAAAAATCTTAGACCTAAGTCAGCTCCTCGGATCTCAACGCCTAGACATAGGTCCGCCGCTTTCAGGGGGACGTTTAAATTTGCAGCCTGTAAAATATGGAACGATTTGCCTCCTCCGATTCGGGTTCTGAAATCGATATATTCATTTAAGAATGCGGTTAGGAAATACCTTTTGGAGAAACAAAAATTGGAATGATTTAAACTCGCACTGCTAACTTTCAATATCCTTCTCTAGGCTTCATAAAATCAAAGGCTCAAAATGTATCATGTGTAAGATATGTATATATATATATAATATAAATATAAATATATGTATATATGTGTGTGTGTATATATATTAGTATGGTTATTGTAATGTAATTATGTTAATTGTATGGATATCTATATTTAATATATTATTATTAATACGTTTTTTCCGAACCGAATAATAGTAGATTGTTACACAAGGGACGTAAGTAAGCTATTACAGAACAAGATCCAATTTGGCGCCAGTGCGAGCGCAGCTCGCATAGGGCGCTAATGGATCGCGTGCACCCGAGATATTTAGTCACACGAGCGAGCGCAGCGAGCGAGGGTGAATATAGTTCGAGGGTGTAATAGCTACTTGCAACCGAGGTAAGCATTCTACTTTATATCATTCTTGCGAGGTAACTTTGGACTTATCCGGCAAAAGGTTTTGCAACATTTGTTCTGCTTCAAGCAAACAAAAATCAGGCTCTCCTCCTTTATCATCATCTGATGAAGTGCTTGACATTGTTGTAAATAACTTAAATCCCTTTACGAACAAACTTCACAAACTTTCAGATCAAATGAAATGCCGCCATTTCCATTTTTTTTTCGTAAATAGTTTTCCATTTTTTTTTACGGCGCTGAGTTCCAAGGAGTTTTGCATAGTTTGAAATGTATGGAAATTAAATGCCGCCATGTTCAGTGTTTTTTTTTTTTTTCAGTAAAAAGTTTTCTTACCATTTTATAAGAAAAGAGATTGTTTACCAAGGAGTTTTGCATAGCTTGAACTGTAAAGTGAACATTACAATTAAAGCATAGTGCGACGTAATGTTGCCTTGAATTGCAAACACCAACTTACAAGGAGACTTTCCACCATAGTAATCCCTAGTTACTGAGCAAGTATGATATAAATATTATTTAAATTATTACTGGAATGTCTAACAATTGTTCTGTCCGGTCCGTGACGTCACCGTGGGGTCATGCCTGAAAACCAGCGCTATGGTCATTTTTGGCTGTGGCATCAAGCTGAGGCAGCGCCCTATTTAGTGGCATTATGCATCCTAGATATTGGTAGGCGCCTGGCGCGTTTTTTTTTTTTATCTTTCCCTCGGTTCTTTGAAAATCTTTAGGGCGCCTACTTTGTCTTTGTTTTATAATTTTTTTTTTTTTTAATCTACTAAAATGTGTTGTGTTGCTGCTAAATAAATGATTTATTATTATTATTATTATTAGACAAAAACCAACTACTATTAACTGTCAAAATCACGAGTATAGATAAAAATAATGACTTTTTGAGACCGAATTGACATACATTTTGAAGTATTGTGATATTTGTACCTCCTACTTCCATGATTTTCTTATAATGGCAATAATTGCGGGGATAAATTTTCTCCCATTTTATCCACTGTCAATATTCTTCCACCGCTGTGTCCATGCTCGATGGGTGGATAAGATTAAGCGAGGGGATAAACATTTTATCCTTTTCCCGGGGATACAATTTCTCCCGCCCATGCTACCAGTGCTGTGTTTGTGTACACACACTTGTATACCATATTTTTCTTTTTAATTATTAGCCAAGCTAAGGTTGACTAATATCTTCCTACTCCCCCCAAATAAGCGGAAAGCTTGTGCTAGGAGTGGGTACGATAATAGCGCAACGGGTAGGGTTCGAACCAGCGACCTTTCAGTTTACAGTCCGCATCTTTAACCATTGACCTATCGAGGCTAATGGTGATGACGATACCACATGAAATTAGCCAATGGTAAACTTACGTAATAAAACGTACCTGTCTTATGTACGGAGCAATGATGCCAATATCTTTAGGCGATACTTGGTGTTTGTCAATCAGTGCTTTGGTGTATCTTTTCAGCATATCAAGTTCCTTTTCATTGAAGTAACTGAAAAAAGACAAATATTATTGTTGTACATATTAATCAACTAATGTAACATTTTTTGTAAGATTTAGTTCTGTTTCTGAAGCGAACTGCTAAGGTGTGGTACGTTCTTCCTGTCACGTTTGATTTGATTACCTGCATGGCAAGAGTGAATAGGCATCTTCTAGTCAAGCGCACTTTAAAAAGATGTTTTTTACTGATATTTAAAAAAAAATACCTTGGAGCATTGCCCATCCTCTGTTCCCGAGAATGCACAGCGTGGAATATCACAGAACGATCACCACCCTGCAGGCCCAATATGCTCACCCGACTCAGTGGATCCAACGGGGCGTAAGGCTGCAAGCAAATGTTATAACATGTTCATTGAAATTGGGCTTGGGGGTCCCAAGGTGCTGGAGTTCCGACCTCACACTGGAGAGTGCAGTGTTGGCAGATCCCCCAACCAGACCAATGACATCAGATTTATTGCAGGGAGCCGTTTGATACAGGCGACGCAAGACCGAGTCTGAAATCTATAGACACACTTACTCAAGCACATACTTAGCACAGACTCAAGGCAGAGATAAAATGAGGCAGATTTATGATGGAGCGTATTTGTGTTTAACTCTTATCTTGAGTCTGAGCTAAGTCAGAGCACGCTCTATAGATCTCAGCACGAGACGTGGAAGTCTGTATGGAGGTCTACACAAGACACCTATGTCCAGCAGTGGACGTCTATCGGTTGATAAAGAAGTTGGAATTTTACAATAATCAAAATTAAAAAAACACACATCACTGGCTAGAATGAAATACAGTAAAAGCTTTTTCACCTCTCTAGCTCAAAAAGGGCGCCTTTGCTGCCCAAAACCAGTGAGCAAAAGTCGTTTTTGCTCACTCAGTGAGAAAAAGTGTTTTGAATATAGAACGCATTAGATTGGCGATTCTTCAACTCATCGTCTCAAGAAAAGTTCAGAAATTTTGTATATAATATTGCATACCCCATACATTTTATTTCGACAAAATTTTTTAACTCTCTATTTTATTATTTAAACTATAATTTATTTTTCACCTCTCTAGCTCAAAAAGGGCGCCTTTGCTGCCCAAAACCAGTGAGCAAAAGTCGTTTTTGCTCACTCAGTGAGAAAAAGTGTTTTGAATATAGAACGCATTGGATTGGCGTTTCTTCAACTCACCGTCTCAAGAAACGTTCAGAAATTTTGTATATAATATTGCATACCCCATACATTTTATTTCGACAAAATTTTTTAACTCTCTATTTTATTATTTAAACTATTTACTTTTCGTAAATGTGTTTTAGACTTTATAATTCTGTAACACACATGAAACATAAAAGAAAATTAAAATTAATTAATTAATATATTTTATTTTATGAATGACACAATTCCGAACGCAGACAAAAGAGTAATATAAAATGGCGGCAAAAAAAAATAATTAACTCTATTCTATATCTTAATTAGGTACTAATTTCTTAGAAGTTATTTGTTGTAAGAATTTTAAAATAACAAAATGAGTGAATCTACTTATAATTCAGAATTAAAAGAATTAGTGTCTAACGCGAATTAAACTTTCTTCCGGAATAGTCTCGTGAAAAATACTTGAAAGCCTATGAATTATTTAATGATTGGAGACTTTCTAAGGATGCGAAGTCCTATTCAGAGACTGTGATTTTATCATATTTCATGGAATTGTCTAAAACAAGGTAACCATCTACATTATGGAGTATTTACTCCATGTTAAAAGCTACAATCAAATCGAAATGCGACGTTCACATTGAAACTTATCCTAAACTTATTGTATTTTTGAAAAGACAGTCGGAGGGGCACAAATCCAAAAAATCTAAAGTTTTCACCGCTCATATTGAAAAGTTTTTAAATAAATAAACCTAATTTTTAAAATTTTAAAATATCCTTTATGTTTTAATAAATATTTCTCTTACATCTTGTACTTTTTCGCTATTGAGGTGAAAAATTGTATGTATCACACGATAGCAAAGTTTTTGCTTCTTGTGCCTTTGAATCCCTCACTACTTTCAGGATTCTAACTTAGAATCACTCGCTACGCTCGTGATTCTATATTAGAATCCTTCGTTCGCTCGGGATTCAAACTAGGCACTCGCAACAAAAATGAACTTTGCTATCTTGTTGAACAAATAACTATTTCACCTCTCTAGCTCAAAAGGGGCGCCTTTGCTGCCCAAAACCAGTGAGCAAAAGTCGTTTTTGCTCACTCAGTGAGAAAAAGTGTTTTGAATATAGAACGCATTGGATTGGCGTTTCTTCAACTCATCGTCTCAAGAAACGTTCAGAAATTTTGTATCTAATATTGCATACCCCATACATTTTATTTCGACAAAATTTTTTAACTCTCTATTTTATTATTTAAACTACTTATTAACTTTTTTTAAATGTGTTTTAGACTTTATAATTCTGTAACACAACATGAAACATAAAAGAAAATTAAAATTAATTAATTAATATATTTTATTTTATGAATGACACAATTCCGAACGCAGACAAAAGAGTAATATAAAATGGCGGCAAAAAAAAAAAATTAACTCTATTCTATATCTTAATTAGGTAGTAATTTCTTAGTAGTTATTTGTTGTAAGAATTTTAAAATAACAAAATGAGTGAATCTAGTGATAATATAACACCTTCAGAATTAAAAGAATTAGTGTCTAACGCTGAATTAAACTTTCTTCCGGAAAAGTCTCGTGAAAAATATTTGAAAGCCTATGAATTATTTAATGATTGGAGACTTTCTAAGGGTGCGAAGTCCTATTCAGAGACTGTGATTTTATCATAATATTTCATGGAATTGTCTAAAACAAGGCAACCATCTACATTATGGAGTATTTACTCCATGTTAAAAGTTACAATCAAATCGAAATGCGACGTTCACATTGAAACTTATCCTAAACTTATTGCATTTTTGAAAAGACAGTCGGAGGGGCACAAATCTAAAAAATCTAAAGTTTTCACCGCTTATGATATTGAAAAGTTTTTAAATAAAGAAACCTAATTTTTTAAATTTTAAAATATCCTTTAAGTTTTAATAAATATTTTTCTTACATCTTGTATTTTTTCGCTATTGAGGTGAAAAGTTGTATGTATCACACGATAGCAAAGTTTTTGCTTCTTGTGCCTTTGAATCCCTCACTACTCTCAGGATTCTAACTTAGAATCACTCGCTACGCTCGTGATTCTATATTAGAATCCTTCGCTCGCTCGGGATTCAAACTAGGCACTCGCAACAAAAATGAACTTTGCTATCTTGTTGAACAAATAACTATTTCGTAAATGTGTTTTAGACTTTATAATTCTGTAACACAACATGAAACATAAAAGAAAATTAAAACTAATTAATTAATATATTTTATTTTATGAATGACACAATTCCGAACGCAGACAAAAGAGTAATATAAAATGGCGGCAAAAAAAAAATGATTAACTCTATTCTATATCTTAATTAGGTACTAATTTTTTAGTAGTTATTTGTTGTAAGAATTTTAAAATAACAAAATGAGTGAATCTAGTGATAATTTAACACCTTCAGACACAGATTAGAGAGTAACCTTCAGAATTACAAGAATTAGTGTCTAACGCTGAATTAAACTTTCTTCCGGAAAAGTCTCGTGAAAAATACTTGAAAGCCTATGAATTATTTAATGATTGGAGACTTTCTAAGGGTGCGAAGTCCTATTCAGAGACTGTGATTTTATCATATTTCATGGAATTGTCTAAAACAAGGTAACCATCTACATTATGGAGTATTTATTCCATGTTAAAAGCTACAATCAAATCGAAATGCGACGTTCACATTGAAACTTATCCTAAACTTATTGCATTTTTGAAAAGACAATCGGAGGGGAACAAATCCAAAAAATCTAAAGTTTTCACCACTCATGATATTGAAAAGTTTTTAAATAAATAAACCTAATTTTTAAAATTTAAAAATATCCTTTATGTTTTAATAAATATTTTTCTTACATCTTGTATTTTTTCGCTATTGAGGTGAAAAGTTGTATGTATCACACGATAGCAAAGTTTTTGCTTCTTGTGCCTTTGAATCCCTCACTACTCTCAGGATTCTAACTTAGAATCACTCGCTACGCTCGTGACTCTATATTAGAATCCTTCGTTCGCTCGGGATTCAAACTAGGCACTCGCAACAAAAATGAACTTTGCTATCTTGTTGAACAAATAACTATTTCACCTCTCTAGCTCAAAAGGGGCGCCTTTGCTGACCAAAACCAGTGAGCAAAAGTCGTTTTTGCTCACTCAGTGAGAAAAAGTGTTTTGAATATAGAACGCATTGGATTGGCGTTTCTTCAACTCATCGTCTCAAGAAACGTTCAGAAATTTTGTATCTAATATTGCATACCCCATACATTTTATTTCGACAAAATTTTTTAACTCTCTATTTTATTATTTAAACTACTTATTAACTTTTTTTAAATGTGTTTTAGACTTTATAATTCTGTAACACAACATGAAACATAAAAGAAAATTAAAATTAATTAATTAATATATTTTATTTTATGAATGACACAATTCCGAACGCAGACAAAAGAGTAATATAAAATGGCGGCAAAAAAAAAAATTAACTCTATTCTATATCTTAATTAGGTAGTAATTTCTTAGTAGTTATTTGTTGTAAGAATTTTAAAATAACAAAATGAGTGAATCTAGTGATAATATAACACCTTCAGAATTAAAAGAATTAGTGTCTAACGCTGAATTAAACTTTCTTCCGGAAAAGTCTCGTGAAAAATATTTGAAAGCCTATGAATTATTTAATGATTGGAGACTTTCTAAGGGTGCGAAGTCCTATTCAGAGACTGTGATTTTATCATAATATTTCATGGAATTGTCTAAAACAAGGCAACCATCTACATTATGGAGTATTTACTCCATGTTAAAAGTTACAATCAAATCGAAATGCGACGTTCACATTGAAACTTATCCTAAACTTATTGCATTTTTGAAAAGACAGTCGGAGGGGCACAAATCTAAAAAATCTAAAGTTTTCACCGCTTATGATATTGAAAAGTTTTTAAATAAAGAAACCTAATTTTTTAAATTTTAAAATATCCTTTATGTTTTAATAAATATTTTTCTTACATCTTGTATTTTTTCGCTATTGAGGTGAAAAGTTGTATGTATCACACGATAGCAAAGTTTTTGCATCTTGTGCCTTTGAATCCCTCACTACTCTCAGGATTCTAACTTAGAATCACTCGCTACGCTCGTGATTCTATATTAGAATCCTTCGCTCGCTCGGGATTCAAACTAGGCACTCGCAACAAAAATGAACTTTGCTATCTTGTTGAACAAATAACTATTTATTCGCGGGGGATACGTTCCGTAAATATGCCGCGAATACAGAATCCGTGAATATGGAATGATCATTTATATGGGATTATAGGGGATACGTTCCTAGGTAACAAAATAAAAACAAATATTAAAAAAAAAACAATATATTTTAAGTTTTTGACCATATTTGATTAATTATTATTTTCAGGTTTAGGAAATGGTTTAAAGAATTTTGTAATTTTTTCTTGCTTGACGCTTTTAAAGGCTCCTTCAATTCAGACTGATATTCAGCAGTGGCATTAGCAAAATACATCTCTTTAAAATAAGACTTTGTTCTATAGACGGATCAGTTTTCATAAAAAAATCACAAAGCTCATTTGCCATTCTTAAACCTTCACTGAGATTTTTCAAATATTAGTCCATTTGACGACACGTTTACAAAGGATATTGGGCTTCATACCTATTGGAATCCTTCTTATGTATGTACCGACTAGAATTTAGATCCGCGAATAGAGAAATCTAGCCGCGAATATAGGAATTGGGTCGCATTTTTTTAATCCGCGAATAGTGAAAACGCGAATGAAGGAAGCGCGAATAAGGAGATTTTACTGTACAACATTAAAAACAATAAACAACAATTTCTTGCAGTGTTTATTTCGTTTGTGATTCTATTGCTTGGCTCGGAACTTCCGTACTTATAGTACTGCCTCGTTTGTCTAGTGGTTAGCAAGTTCGACTACGGATGACGAGGTCCCAGGTTCGATTCCCGGGTCGGGCCAAAAATGTATTGATTGGGTTTTCTGTTAAGCAATTTTCAGTACTAGCCCAGTTAGGAAGTCGGTGGTCAGTCAGAGTCACCCCCGTGCCTCGGAGAGCACGTAAAGCCGTCGGTGCTGCGCCTGATCTCTTTCCGGTCGTGTCGCATTTTCCGTCCCATCGGACAATGAGAGTGAGGGAATAGAGAGTGCACCTGTGCTTGCACACACACTTGTGCACTATAATATCTCCCTTGCAGAATAATAATGGCTGATCTCTGTGGAGATCCACACATATTAGCCATTATTATTATTATTTACTTATAGTACTAGAAGTCCGAACTAGTACAGTCTTTTGAATGTACTACTACGGAGTGCTCTTTTTAGTGACTGAGCCTACCTTCAAGCAGTTGTCGTAGAACAGTTCATTGGGGATGGCCAGTATATCAGGGTCAGAGCGGAAGTTCTGGACCAGCATGGTGATGTAGTTCGAGTTGTCGTACAGGTTTTCATATGTTGTCTTCAAACGCTCCAGCAGGGATTGACCTGAGAACAATCGACAGACCCATATATTATTATGTTTAGTTTTAAAACTTGACAATAGAAGAAGTTACAGTGAAGTGTCAACAATGTGACATATATCATGAATATGACATACATGATATATTATATTTGAATTTTTTTTTAATTTGAATTATTATTATTATATTTTTTTATTTTTTTTTTATTTTTCTCCACAATTTTTTATTTTTTTCACAACAGTCATTACAAGTATAAAAATTGTATAAGTATATGTATTTTATTATTATTCACCTTATTTCTTTCCGGTTGTGTCGGATTTTCCGTCCCATCCGGCTATGGGAGTGAGGGAATAGAGGTCGAGAACCTCATGTATACAATTTTATTACATGTATTAAAATCGTTAAATCTTAGCGATTATAATCTATCCCTATACCAGATTCATCAAAATTGGTTCAATGGTTTAAGCGTGAAAGTGTAACAAACAGACAAAAATTACTTTTACTAAACAGAGCATTTATAATATTATTTTGGATGGTTTGGATAGCACTTACCTAATCCTCTATCACTGGACTCCCTGGACATACAGACAGGGCCGAGTTGCTTCGGGTCGCCGGCCAGTATGAGGCTTCCGTTGGGTGAGAGCAGGCCGGTCACTGGCACCAGGGTAGCCGGCTCCGAAGCTTGCGCCGCTTCGTCGATGAACAGGTGCGTCATTTGCAGCTTGTGCGCCGCTTGGCTTCTAGGCCTAGATATAAACAAAAAAAACGGGTGGAGCTGTGTCGGTGCACATGACCGTTGGTTTTAACGTAAAACGTCTATATCTGCGAGTTTCGGTTATTCTACGCAGTGCCCTTCCCCCACCGCCCCGCCCGGCCCCGATGCAGGTGCACACGGCCGTTGGCTTTATCGTGAAACATCTATATCTGCGAGTTTCGGTTATTCTACGCAGTGCCCCTCCCCCGCCGCCCCGCCCGGCCCCGATGCAAACTCAAGGTCTTAGCAGCGAGATGACTATATACTCTAAATAATGACATTAGATTCATGTTTTTAAGACTTATAGTTTTGTAGTTATTAAGGTAAGATGATATAGACCTTTTCGTTACTGTACATTTTTCTGACTGGTACCCATATGTTTTAGAATAATTTTACAGATGTTTCACGTCAAAAACTGTTTCAGTCTCACAACTAAAATTATACTCTTTATAGTAGGACGAATTTCTTAGGCAAAGAAGTCACTGCTTACTCATTCTTTTCAATAAAAAAATTATGTCCGCTAAAATGGTATGGCTAAAAAACTGTAAAATTCTAAATTTATTGCTGGTTGGGGGATAGCCTGGCAATACTAAAAATGTATGCATGTATATGCTGTTAAAATGGATTTAAATAAAGCTTATTATTAAACTTGAAAATGAAAAAAAAATCCATGATATTTATATATTATAAAACCACATCAAACTTTTAGTTTGTTATTTTGATGAATAAAATTAAAAAAAGAAAGGTGAGATTTCAGACAAGACAAATTTCAGACAGATTTCAGATTGTGTTATCGAATAAAAAAAAAGAACTCACGATCCATATTTAGCAGCGTGCAACAGCGTGGTGACGAACACCCTGTACATGGAAACCTGCGTGTTGTTGACGGGATAGAAGTTATCGTAACTCGTGCCGTTGGACACCGGCGCCAACGCCGCTGGCATCACCGTCCTGACAAATACATACAAAAATAATATAAACATAAAACAACAAATTCTGGGCACATTTCCTCGATCCAGTGCTTATGATATTCAGCTCTTATTTGTGTAGATTTTATTTATTTATACAACTTTATTGCATGAAAAACAAGAACAAAATACATAAGTAAATAACAGTGTAACACAAAAGGTGACCTTATCACTAATAGTGATCTCTTCCAGGCAACCTGTACGAGAGAACTTAATGTAAGTGAGCGACGGGGATTGCAATAAATACATAGGATTATATTATTTTAGTGTTTTTTTTTTTAAATTTAGATTTTAGTATGCAGAATTTGATGTTATATTTTAATGGTAAAGTAAATCTATTTAGGAAGCGCAATGATCACGTAGTGGTTAAACAAGCATACCATTCCCTGGACTGTGAGTTAGCGCGTAGCAGGAAGTTGGAGATGTTAAGCTTCTTGTTATACTGCACGAGCATCATCGCGATGTGATCGGCCGCCATGTTGGAGTCTGTGCACACCATCACGCGGTTCTTTGGCTTTTGCAACACCAACTGAAGGCAATGCAGTACAGTGAGGTCCCTTTTCGAAGTAAATACGAGTGATAATAGGAGTTACTGGACAAAAGCAGCACTAAATGTGCTGTGGAACTTGCAGGGGATCTATATGCAGCAGTGAAAGTTTAACGACGATAGTGTAAGTGGAGGATACCTAACTATTGGCTTGGTGCATCACACACACGCACAAGCACACACAGAAACACACACACACACACACACACACACACACACACACACACGCACACACACACTTGTTTTCATTTTGTTGTTGTTACTCGTACGTCATTAACTATTTCATAGTAAACCATCAATGGATAAAAAATATATGTCAGTGGCTTTCATTTTTTTGATAGGCACTGAGTTACAGAACCAGGGCTGGGGCTGAGCGATGAACAAATGGACACTACAGCAAGAAATATTAAAGGGAAGACCTATACGAGGGAAGAAAGATGACGGGATTGCGTGGAAGATCTACAGAAAATGAGAAAGTTTGTATGACAGAGAAAACTGTAGACAAAGCCAAGAACCCCAAAGGGTTTAAGCGCCTTATAAAGTAATTCAGTTAAGACGCAAAATTAACGATTATTTTATCAGCAATAGGGTATTTGACTGTTGGCAAAATGTGGATATTCATAATTTACTATCGAAAATGTAACGTGTAAATAAATAAATAACATTTGTAAAAACAGAAGTTAAATTGGTCAAAAAACAAATAACTTGGCCGTGGCTAGTTGCCACCCTACCATCAAAGACGTGCCGCCAAGCGATTTAAACGTTCCGGCACGATGACGTGTAGAAACCCATTAGGGGTATGGGCTGAATTTACACTGCAATAGCCCTTCCAAGTTAGCTCGCTACCATCTTAAACTGCATCGTCACTTACTATCAGGTGAGATAGCAGTCAAGACCCTTGCCATACCTGTATGATAGCCTCAACGATGGTCATAGTCTTGCCCGTGCCCGGAGGTCCGAACACGATGTATGGCGCTTTGCCAGACGTGCCCGACACTATGTGCTCCACGGCTGACTTTTGCTCTTCATTACTGGCTATCAGAGGATTGTAGAACCTGAAAATATCAAATTCATTAATGGTACAATTCAAAATATAGTTTTTTTTAAATATATTTTTAGTGAGCAAATGAGCAGGCGGGTCATGATGTTAAGTGATTACCGCCGCCCATGAACATTTGTAGCACCTAAGGCCCCACCAATGCGTTACCAGCTTTTCAGGAATTTGTTGGTCCGCCCCTTGAATATGTTGTAATTTAGTGGGTAAATTGTGGCAGGATGTTGGTTGGTTGGTACAGTTTCGAGTAATTGAAAGTTTTGAGTCAATATTACTCTAGCAGATTATGTTGTTTCCTGTCAATTAGAACCAAAATTTGACTTGTACCGTTAGTGCTTCAGAAAGATTATTCAATTTCCATACTCAAAACACCTGATTTTGGAAATATTCCAATAATGAATTTTACCGACGAATACAAACATTTGTAATATTACTTGGTGCAGTGCCACAAGATGTTATGGCGTAACAGGTGTGGGGAAGACTTGGAAATAGCCTCATGCATATTCCATGGGTTCTCAGGATATGTCATACAGGAGAGCTGTAATAGTTCAATAGTTTATAGTTTACTCACTTAGAAATGGGCTTCAGTGGTGTCCTCTTCTTGACAGGCATGGCGAAGACTTGGAAATAACCTCATCCATATGCTCCATGGGAACTCGGGTTGTGTCATACAATGAGAGCTGTAATAGTTCAATAGCTTATAGTTAACTCACTTAGAAATGGGCTTCAATGGAATCCTCTTATTGGCGGCCGTGGGGAAGATGCGGCAATCCTGCTTGGAGCTAAACACGGTTGAGACAGCCTCGTGCATACGCTCCATAGGAACTCGAGACATCAGGAACCGAATGTCATAGAGTCCATCATCATTGTAGTAACTTTTACTAAATCTGGAACAAAAAGAAGTGATTGGTGTAACGAAATAAATAAAAAGACGTGTGGCACTCGGGGACTGCCGCGGTAAAGCTATTGCATAGCATTTTTTATCAACGCCATCTAGCGGTGAGAGGAGTCCCGTGTCAGGTTATTTTCGTTACGGAATTTCTGGATTCGGTCTCCACGCTCAAGGCCCGCGATAGAAGCTATGCAATAGCTTAAAAAGCCTGTTAACTAGAGTTCACATGAATAGGTTTATTTTATTTATTTCATTACAAGATAAAGCCTCATTATCCCAATTTTTAAAGGTGCAGACTGAAAACTGAAAGGTCGCCTCGAATCCCACCTGTTGCACTATTATCGTACCCACTCCTAGCACAAGCTTTCCACTTATTTGGAGGGGATAGGAGGATATTAGTCAACTTCAGATTGGCTAATGTTCTTTTTTTAAAAAAAAAAAAAAAATGCCTCTAAAACTACGTCCAAGTGCTTTAAAGTGTTTTAAAATCACACGGACACCTCTACAGCATCAGGATTGCGGATTTGGAACCAGATTTTTTATGGGACCATCTGACAACCTTTCATATGAATTTTTGAAACTTTTTTTGGGTTATACAATTGTTTAAATAATCCTTACTAATATTACAAATGCGAAAGTGTTTGTTTGTTGCTTTGTCTTTCAATCACGCTGCAACAGAGGATCGACGTGATTTTTTGCATGGATATAGTTAAGACCTGAAGAGTGACATAAGCTACTTTTTATCCCGGAAAATCAAAGAGTTACCGCGGGAATTAAAAACTAAATCCACACGGACGAAGTCGCGGGCATCAGCTAGTTATAGGCCCTTGAACATTGATGGGTGTGAACTTTACGCATGTGTTAAAAATGTTTTTGGTTTTAAAATGTATTAAGGCAAAAACAATGTCACTTACGAATCGTCCATATTGGCTAACTGAACGTGCGTCTCACTGAGTTCTTTGATGGTACTTTCAAATACAACTTGAGGAATGTCTTGAGGACGTATGTAGACGCGGTCACCTGAAATAGGTTCTTTTTATTAGAAAACCAGTTCATCTGCCTCGTACCTTTGTATGTAATGACAAAGTTGCATGGAATCAAGAAGCTTGGTATCCAGCTACCCACAAAATACTGTAGTTAATACATTGTAATATTATGTAGCTATAGAGTAATATTTTGTTATGAAAAGAGCAACAGCTGAGTTTCTTGCCGGCTCTTCTCAGCAGAATCTGCATTCCGAACCGGTGGTCGAGTTGTGACGTGTCACAAGAGCTACAAGTTGGCCTACATGAAATAATAATTTTGAATGTGAATTTAAATTTTCTCTGTCAATGTTACACTACCATACCAATCTGAGCTAGGTTGGCACGCCCAGCCGTGAATTGACCTGGCAAGAAACTCTAGTTTTTTTAAAACAACAAGGACCTATTTCTCAAACGCCACAAACTCTCACTGACGAATTTTGACATTTTGTCCTGTTTGAATGTCTATTCCTCAGTAAACTGTATAATAATGATCAATTAGTATTAAATTACTTCTAACATAAACTTAATTTAACTTAAGCCTCAATAGCCCAACGGTTAAAGTTGCAGACTGAAAACTGAAAGGTTGCAGGTTCGAACCCCACCCGTTGCACTATTGGCGTACCCACTCCTAGCACAAGCTTTTCGCTTATTTGGAGGGGAGAGAAGAATATAAGTCAAATTCAGCTTGGCTAATATCCTTTTTTTAAAACCTGCTTTCATGAAACTTTATTGCTAGAAAGTCACATTATACATATATGTTGAATTTAATAAACTAGTTCTTACCTCTCAATAAGGAAGGTCTCTTTTCAGCTAATCCAGGCACTTCTAACAGGAAAGCGTCTCCCTTTCTTTCGATTTTAACACCAGACATGTTGTATTTCTGGAAAATGAATTTGATCTTAGAAACTTTTATCTTTAAAATACAAAACTACAGGCAGACAATAATGATTTTTTACTAGAATCAATTTAAAAAAATCCCTAAGGACTTAGTGCTTCTCGGCAAAGGTCTCCTCCACCTCTCTCTGACTGTCATTCCATCGGTGTCATTCTCTGCGTTAACTTGCCCCATGAAAGTCGTTTTGTATGAGTATTCCTAAAAGTTTTTATCCATCATCAGTCCTGTGGATACCATTTTGCCACTAAGGGCACTCCACTTTCCTTGGGTATCTCGGAGTGTGTGGAGGTGCATCCACTTCACTGATCTATCCTGACCCCTGATTCTGTAACTCAGTGGCTATCACAAAATGAAAGCCACTGACATATATTTTTTATCTATTGAAGATTTGAAGAGAAATGTAATTTACAATTTTATAGTACACATTCAATGAATGGGTGCCACCAACGGGAATGGGTCTGCTTTTGCCTGCCTGTGTTGACATGTATTGAATTGTATTTATTTGTATTTGTATTGTATTTATTTTTACTTGTTGTTACTCAGGAAAATTCATCGTGGAAGCACTGAATACATAGCATAGTTTCAATAACAATTGTAAAATTTTTATTTTTTTTGAAAAGAGCAACCGCCGAGTTTCTTGCTGACTCTTCTCAGCGGGAAAGGCATTCCGAACCAGTGGTAGATTCATTGACGATTCAAAAGTGCTTGAAAAAAGTGCTTTAAAAGTTTATTTGAATAAAAAATATTTCTATTCTATTCTAATAAAAACAAATATGTCAGTCTTTCATTTTTTGGTAGGCACTGACTTCCAAAATCTCCTAGCTGGTCAGAATGTTGGAGTGATTATATTCTCTTGGTCGTACAGACCAATTCTACCCAGGAAATTAGATACATACCCTCAAATTGATCCTTGCAACAATTTCCTCCCACCACAGCAAATGGTGGAAGTAAATCATGTAGTTGTTTTTGGTAGGGCCCTCGTCAAATATTGCTCTGAAAATTTGAGATTGTTGTTTATTATTGTTATATTGATTTTGTTGTATATAAATAAACTAATTGTTTATATAGCCTTGGTGTAACATAAACAGGGAATTAAAATTGGGTTAACTTGTAAATCCTGCTTTCAAAGTATATTCCAACAACATAACCTTCAAACAGTCAAATTTATTTTTCAATAATTAATTTATTATTTATTGAACCTTGAGAAGATTGATGCAGCAGCTTTCTTTTGTTTAAATCGATCATTCATTTTTAAATATTAAATAGAGTGACGAAGAATCACCACCTCATCCAGAAAAAGTTCTATCTTTGCTTCTTTGTATCGCAGATTAGAAAAAAGAAAAAAAATCATAACATTTTGAAGGTTTCTTCAACTATTTATTCTTGTAATCATTGCTGATCCTCGAGAAGAACAATGAAAATTACCTCGTGCTTACGAGCAATAGTCTCAGCTTCTCCATTCCATCGGGTGGCATCTGCAGTCCTTCTAACGCCTTCTCCTCCAAGCCTCGCGGCAGGAGCACTTTGAGGAGCTTCGGGATCTTGAATTTTAGTTGATATGGCCTAAAATAAATAGTTTCTTATTAAATTCAAATTCAAAATTTATTTATTTCATATAGGCTACCCTGTAGCACGTATGACACATCATAAATCTACCACCGGTTCGGAACGCAGACTCTGCTGAGAAGAACCGGCAAGAAACTCAGCAGTTGCTCTTTTCAAAAAATAAAATAATTTTACATTAAGTAACCAAACTTAGCTATGTATACAGTGCTTCCACAGTGAAGCTTCAAAAATGCAATACATATAATCCATCTACTATTACCCTCACTACGTGGACTGACAACATCAATCGAGTTGCAGGGAGCCACTGGATGCAGATGGCGCAAAACAGAGGCCAGTGGAAGTCCATGCAACAGACCAACAGTCTATCAGTGATAAAGAAGAAAAATCCTTATTCAAAAAATTTTTTACAAAATGCTTTTGAATTGTCTAGTCTATCCCTGGGTCGGAATATCAATAAATACAAATATGCTATAATAACAATTCTCTGGATCCTCTGGATCCACGGAAGACCAGCGCTATGCCTGTGCTTTCGCCACAGAGATAGCATATGCTGAGTGGAGTCCATTTTGGAACCACACATATTTATTTATTTTTTGTTTTGCCTAACTCTTTCTGTCCTTAACTGTGCATGTGTGTGTCTCAAATAAATGCTTTTTTTCTTTCTTTTTTAGGTATTTTTGAATTCCTTTTTATTATAATAAAGAAAGATAATCTCACACATTAGTTGTTGACGCTATAAAGTGATCCGAGTGCTCCCAGTCTTTTTCAGTATAGGGGCTTTTGTTGCTTATATGTTTTACTTCATGCTCTTGCACTAAAACTACCTGCAAAAACAACACACATTTACGTTCATATCTCGCCGTTAATCTTCAAATGCCACCAGAAAGTTTATCAATTGTGCCCATTAAAAATTGAAGAGTTCCCTCGATTTCTCCAGGATTTCATCATCAAATCCTGACCTGATGACAATGGAACCACCACGGAAGTATAACCTTTCAAACAAATATACCCTTTCAAACAAAAAAAGAATTTTCCAAATTGGTCCAGGCATTGTCGAGTAATCAGGTAACATAAATAAAAAATACAAAAAATAAAAACATATTCGACAAATTAAGAACCTCCTCCTTTTTTGAAAGTCGGTTAATAAGGATAATATAAGAGTTTCCTTCTGACCCTGTAACTCAGTGCCTATCAAAAAATGAAAGCCACTGACATATACTTTTTATCGATTGAAGGTTTACTATGAAATAGTAAATGTCCAACCTTCAATGGATAAAAATGCATATTGTTGTTGATAGCCGAGTTACAGAATCAGAACCCCCTGATCTGAAAACAGTTGTGTAATTAATTGGACATGCATTTTCTTACCATTTCACGAATGAATATGAGATTTTTCTCATCGCTTCTCCGGAAAAATGTGAACATAATTGGCATCTCGTATTGACCAATTTCTGGAGCGTGGAACTGTACACTGACCTCCTCTTTTATAGTTGATTCTGGAAAATAATTTATTTTTCAATCATCTCTGATATTATAAATGTGAAATTGTGTGTGTTTATTGGTTTCTTTCAAATAGGCAGCAATGAAACAACCAATCGATTTGATGTTTTTGCATAGGTTTGCATTGGATTGTTTTGCATATTATCAATCCACTGCTACGTTAATTGTTGCTGTATGATTGAAGGATACTAATATTTGTAAGGATAAAATACATAAATAATTAATAAATTGCTTACGATTTACGATAAGAGTAAACTCTTATAAGAGGTAGTTTAAAGAAACTTAAATTTGATTTATTCTCATAGATATTGAATGGGATATGGGGTATGTCAGACTATGATTGATTGTCATATCCCATATCTGATAATGGCTGGAGAAGCCGATGGCCGATGGACATAATAGAAAAAAAAAAAATAGATACTGAATACTTACTCTTACACAAAACATTTGGTTCCTCTCCAAAAATGAATGGGTGATCATTCATTTGATACTGTGGCTGTGGATGAGCCAGCTGTATGCCAACCACCAACAGATCTTCATTTTTCATATCGTTGGTGATTTTGAATGAGAACTTAACATCTTGGTTTGGTTTTGCCTGAAATAACAAGCTCTCAAATAAGATTGCCTCAGCAGGAAATGCAGTCCAAAAGAATATTAGCTATACTGCACTAGCATCATCTTCCCCCCTCCCCGCTAATTAAACATTAAGTATAACATGTAAATTTAACCATTAAGGCTATTAAGGCTCTGATTTTATTGGTTACCTAGGTAGCTTTAACCCGCGGCTTCGCTCACGTTAGGTTCGATTTTTTGACCCCCTATTTAACCCTCTTGGGGTGTAAATTTTCCAAAATCCTTTCTTAGCGGATGTCTACGTCCTAACAGCTACCTGTATGCCAAATTTCAGCTCGATCGGTCCAGTGGTTAGAGCTGTGCATTGATAGATCAGTCAGTCAGTCAGTCACCTTTGCCTTTTATAGGTGCCTTTTATAGGTGTATTTAGATTGCATGAAAAAATAGATACAAACAATGGCAATTGATTTTGACTATGCAACACTATGTTATAGAATGATTGATATGATATTTTTTATATTTAGCTTTTAATTATGGATATTTAAGATTTTGTGGTAAGTAATTCAGATTTAAGTTAAGTAGAATTTGATAATTATATGTTACTGAAATGGAAAATATTCTTACATAAATCCTTATTTTATGGTGATCAGTGTCTAGCACCTTAAAAGCGGTAGCTTCACAAGAAGGTGTCCTAAATGCGCTGCCCAATATGATCACACCATCTCGGTTTTTACTGAAGAATTTCCTAAATGACAAAACTTAATTTAGAATAGAAATCTTTAATACTGTAATGTATTTTTAGCTTTTGTCTGCAACTGTATACAGTGGTACTGTGTACTGTAATAACTGTAGGTATGCATCATGTAAACTGTCAAAGTAATGCATGCAATTTACATGAGGCATGCAGGCATTTGACTGAATTGTTAGCATGTGCATTGAATATGCAAGTTAAAAATGCATCGATGTATGAGACCTAATAGTAACAATTAGACAGAAACATAAGTATTTATTATATGTATTAAGAACCTACTTCCATCATAATTATTGTTAGCCGCTAGCTAGTGGCAATTTTGAAGATTATTTCTAATTTTTATAACTGTTTTAAAACCTGGTTAAATCAAGTTGTAACACATGTGTGCATAGTGTATTGGGGGTTTGAGAAGGAGGTTTTTAAGATAAATAAATTGATTGCTTGCTGAAATAACATAACTACTTTTTGTGAAGTGATAAAGGTGATTCAAGTTTTATTGGATAATAAGTAACTAATGAAATTATTAATTAACTTACTTATTCTTTTTATAATTGAGTAATATCATATTACACTGATGTTTCGGTGTATCAGTGTGATGGACATCAGAGTTTTCATCGTAATGCTCGTCGACGATACCACACACTTGACAATACATTTTTGCTGCAAATAAACAAAATTATCATTGAATCATTGATGTAAACACTTTTCCACAGAGTTCTTTTTCTAATTAACTAAATTGGAAATCGAAATCAAGAAATGCAAAGTTATAACAAGTTCAAGTTCAATTCCCAACAGCTGATTGAGCAAAAACGTGGTTGATAAATGGCAAGGAAATGGTCGTTATAGGTCGTAAAACTTTGAAACATGTCAATCGGATTTTAAGATTTATTTTAGATAATATTATAACGAAATAAAACAGAATTTAGAAAGTTGCAACTTTTATAAAGTAGAAAGAACTAAATAAGTATAGTTAAACTATGAAATATGAATCACACTTACTTCAACAATACAGGAAGCGATTATCAGTGACCACTGATCATTAAACACGAAGTGAAAATGAACTGAACTGAAGCAATTAGCAAAATGCAGCAAACGAGTGAAGTTATATCAAAATGCAGCAAACTAAAAAAACAACCGGACCGTGAGGCACAAAAGGAATTTGGAATTCCCCGAACGGTTCGGGGGTTGCCAAGTTGTAAAACCGTAAAACCGGACAGATCAGCTAGTTTAGCCAGATATTTGGGTAAAAAGACCATACAGCCTTAATTTCTTTAGTTACATAATTATAACACGATCATTTTTTTAAAGTAAAATAATGCTTTTTATCATTTACCATAAAATCTTAAATTCTTATGAAACAACAATAAAATGATTAAATGATTAGTCATACAATAATAATTTCAATAAATAACTGAAAACTCATGGCAAAGTATGTTAAAAAAGCCTAACAAAAGCCGAATAGACCGTACACCATCTAATATGGCAGCACAAGCAACCAAAAAGCCTGACGTCCGACTTTATCCGTGGCGCCTGGCAACGCTAATCGACCAGTTTAGCCATACCTAAACAAGAAAATATTTGAAACCGAACCAGAAATTACTCGAAAGAATGAAAGAAAGAAACGATTTTATTTGATCAATGAAATTGAAAAAAAGTAACATAACTTAATCAACTAAAATAAAAATAATGTCATATGATCAAAGCAGCGCTGATTTTCAGTGAGAACCCTATGTGATTGCAGTCACGGATATATCATATACATACTTGAAAATGAAAAGAAAAAACAAAATAAAATAAACTCAATGAAATACGAATTTAAAAAGATAATGTAAAAGCACAAGATACAAAACGTAAAGTTTTTTGTAGGTTAATTAAATACAATTTTTCGTTCTTTTAGCGTTTTAACGATATATGAAATATGAAATATCTCTATTTCAACAAGTCATCCCAACAACTCGAATTCTTAAATCGTTTGTTTGTTTTTTTTTATTGCCTTTTTAATGATATCACGAAAATTTATATAAGCCGAATATTATTCCATACTTATACTTTTCTGTTCCATACTTAAACTTAATGATGCCCACTACTAATATCTTCACCAAAACGCTAGTACAAAGTAACTATATCTTATTTAAGCAGTTATCATTATCAAAAAACCTTGCTTTGAGCCTAATTACCCGAATTCGGGTAAAAATATCTGTACTGGTAACATTGCCTTCGGGTCCGTGTTGCCGATACGGGTATTTTTAAATGAAATCACCACAGAATCATAATAATGTAATCGATACTATCACAACGCGTTATTTTGTATCGATACCAAGATCGATAAATAATCCATCTGTGCCTTATAATCACAAACATATAAGAGTAAGCTTATAATATTGTGATAGAACGTGGGACACAGCACGTGATACACATGCTAGTGGATGGCATGCTAGGTGCTGGTAAGCTGGCACCGACTAGTATATAGTGATCTGTGGCTGGCACCCCAGGAACAGAC
Source organism: Hipparchia sbordonii (assembly GCA_038048805.1). NCBI lineage: Eukaryota > Metazoa > Arthropoda > Insecta > Lepidoptera > Nymphalidae > Hipparchia > Hipparchia sbordonii. Next base: position 3,416,948 of record CM076111.1, on the reverse strand, counting down.
AGAATGTCAGCGCGTGATTTAAATGCTAGTGAATGGTATGCCAGTTTCTAAAAAATTAAAAACTTTTACACATTCTACGTATATAACGTTTCTAAAAGTTCACAAAATGAATATTTATGAAGAAATAAAAAGTGTTACAACTCGCAATATTAGGCGAATATTTGAGAGTTGCGAATTACCACATTTACTAGCAAACACGTTATTATTACGTATTATCTATGGGCATACGAATTTCCCGTCCCAGTTCCCCTCAAGGGGAAAAAAATCAAACGGCTTGCGATCTACTCGTATGCTCTGTATTGGCACGTGAGTTACTGGCAGAATCTTGATACACATGCGAGTAGTTAATTTTTGCTAGTGACTGGCATACTTTTGTGCGAGTAACAAGCATGTGTATCACGCACTTAAGCCACAGACATAGTGTGTAGCACAGATTACTATGGATTTTATTACGTATGTGTGTAGGTAGCACAACTAGGTAGGTAACAAGCAAGGATCATGGAACATAATAATATTATAGGTACCTACTCTAGATGCAGGATGAGCACAGAAATGAGTAGGTACCTACCGTACCTACTTCTTCGATTAGATATACCTAGGTAGGTATATTTTATATTTAAGCTCGTTTTCACTAATGAGATTTTGCAATCACAGTATTCCTTAGATAGGTACTATCAAAATCAAAATCAAAATCCATTTATTTGTTGAAATAGGTAGTATAAGTTCTTACAGATATTGCTGTGTATCACTACTTCATGCCGTGAGGCGTACAAATTTTTAGCTTAAAACTAGAAAATATACGTTAAAATAATTAACTAGATACATACATTAAAATTTTTTTCATCAATGTAGTCTGTAATACAATAATAATTTTTTTCCTTAAGAATTTTTAACACTTTTTGCTTGAAGGTATTGTAATTTAGCTGTCTAATATTTTGTGGAAGTTTATTGAATATATAAATAGCCATATAACATACATTATTTCTATATAGGGCGCATCTTGGAGCTGGAAGAGCTAACTTATTATATTATACATTTCTGAGATTTACATTTAAATTTTTATTGAATATATTTTGAAATTTTTTGACGAATAGAACACATTCTAATATATATATACATGGCAAAGGTAAAATGCCCAGAAGTTTAAAAATGGGTCTGCAACTCTCCCATGGCTTAAGCCCTGTTATAGCTCTTATGCATCTTTTCTGCATTTTGAAAATATTATTTGAATTCGTTGAATTTCCCCAGAATATAATAGCATACTTTATTATTGAGTATACATATCCATTATTACATCCACTATTCGGTAGTAAGGAATTCTATATTTTTAATTCAAACAGATTCACATTTTGAGGATATTTTTAATATATAATTTACACATCTTGTTTATCATATCTTTACCTACAAAGGAGATCCTACAACAAGATTAATAGCGACTCCGAAGTCCAAGTGCGGTAAAGTTGTATGTGGGCTGTATTGGTGATAATATCATAATGCCCGACCGAATCCGGCCACGGCGGCCAGTACCCACAGAGATTAGCCATCTGCGCTGGAGATATTATAGTGCACAATTGTGTATGTGTGTGCGATACGACCAGAGTGACATCAGGCGCAAGAGCGACGGCTTTACGTGCTCTCCGAGGCACGGGAGTGATTCACCGCCAACTTCCTAATTCCGGGCTAGTACTGAGAATTTCTTAACAGAAAAACCCAATTTTACTGGCCCGACCCGGGAATCGACCCCGGGCCCTCGTCATCCGCAATTGAACATGCTAGCCGCTAGACCACCGAGGTAGTCAATTGGTGTAATATATTAGTGATACCAGTATTTAAAAGGCAATAAAGATATTCTAGCACATTTTATTAAATTAAACAATATTGAGCATCGCAGCCCGTGATTCACGGGATATTTTTGTTAAGGAAATCTTCAAGCCGTCGCGTCGGTTCACGCGAACAACGCGAGCGAGTTTTCGGGCAGCTCGTCTCTCTTCACGTGGCCGTAGATGCCGCTGCGCATGTGGCTGAGGAAGAAGCGCTGGCGGCTGTCGGGCGCGTAGCCCAGTCCGGTGCACTCGTGGAAGGTGCTGTCGCAGTACAACCCGTGGGCGCACCTTTGGCCGTAGTAATCGTAGTCCATTTTCTCGGTGCACTGCTCTTTTGGTCCCTGTGGAGAATAACGGGACTTCTGAATTTTTGAAGTGAATACTGCCCTCGTAATTGAAAACACAGTAAGTTACATAGAAGTTACCTTTAAGTTACTGTGTTTTCAATTACGAGGGCAGAATAGGTGCTTCTTTAGGGGCGTTTAGCGATCTTTGGTAGGAGAAAATCTGATGGGAGTGTGTCGTCAACGTGCTAATGTTAACAGTATACTGTAGCTATGAGTTTGTACTTTGTAGTAGATTAGTGTATCGTCTTCTACGATGAGAAAAAAGGGACAGTTTTGCATTGCGCAGACTATTCATTACTTTAGTTCATGACTTTTTTCAAGCGGAAAAAAATAAGAAATTAAAAATTAAGCCTTCAGACTTTCAAGATGTCATTGCCATGAAAAGCATTGCCAGAGAAGAAAAGTTCCGTCATAATTGTGGTTGTAGTAAAAAATACAATTATTATTTTCTTGTCAACGGTATGACGTCATTTTGTAAAGGTCAGCGACGGCCAACTTGACGTGGACAAGTGTCCTTACCCGATAGCAGTCCAAGCGATTGCCGCACACCTCGTTGATATAACTGCCACGGGAACAGCGCTTGTACATCTTGTTGCCTTTAGAGACGTCGCACACTTCCCCAGTGGGAATCCCGCTGGGAGACGGCTCGCAGACGGGGCATTCCACCAACATGCTATAGAGATATAAAGAGACAGGTATGTTGCTTTAAAATTCATTTAGGTTGGTATAGAATATAAAAAATATATTTAAAAAAAAATACGCGTCGAATTGAGAACCTCCTCTTTTTTTGAAGTCGGTTAATTAAAAACACACAAGATTCATACAGATAGCTATCATGACGTAGGTATTCGCTAAGAAAGGATTTTTGAAACTTCACTTCTAAGGGGGTAAAATAGAAGTTTGAAAAAAAGCCGCGTGTAAAAGGTAGTTTTAATATATTTCAGAGGATTCTGGTTCACGTTAAGTTCGATTTTTCAAACCCCTATTTCATCCCCTTAGGGATTTAATTTTCAAAAATTCTTTCTTAGCGGTTGCCTACTTCAAAATAGCTATCTGTATCCCAAACAGCCCGATCCATCCAGCGAGCGGTTTGAGCTGTGCGTTGATGGATCAGTCAGTCAGTCAGTCAGTCACCTGTTCCTTTTATATATTTAGCAATTTTTAACTGACTTCCAAAAAAGGAGGAAGTTCTCAATTCGTCGGAATTTTCTTTTTCTTATGTAGTATGTTCCCCGATTACTCGGAGACACCGAACTGATTTGGAAAATTATTTTTGTGTTTAAAACGGTATACTTCCCAGGTGGTTCCATTGTCATCAGGTCAGGATCTGATGATGGGATCCCGGAGAAATCGAGGGAACTCTTCAAATTTTATAGGCACAATTGCTATACTTTGTAGTGGCGTTTGAAGTCGGTTTTGTAAAAAGAATTTTACGTTTATCATCAACTAGCTTTTGCTCCCGCGACTTCGTCCGCGTGGAATTAGATTTTGGGGTGAAATTTTCAAAAACTGTGACACACGTACTTCTTTATTTTTAACTGAAAGCTCAAATACCAACTTTGGTGGAAACAGCTTGAAAAATGACGGAGCTTCATATAAACTTCCATCCCCGATTTAAACCCCTTAGGGGTGGATTTTCCAATAATCCTTTCTTAGTGTGCGCCTACGTCATAAAAGGAACCAACTGTAAAAATTTCAAGTTTCTGACTTCAGTAGTTTAGGCTGTGCGTTGATATCTCAGTCAGTCAGTCAGGACTTTGAATTTTATATACTTATTTAGATATGCTGTTAATTTAAGATTTAACTAAAATTAAAAAATAAAATGCAAAGAAAAACATCGTACCATGTACAAGCGAGTTCACAACACCGATTGACACGGAATTACCCTTCCGGTTCGTGAGGCTCGTCCCGCTCGAGGAGGTTGCGGGACTCGTAGCCTCTGTAGTGGGCCAGGCAGGAGGCGCTCACTAGGAGCATGATTGAAAGTACTGGATGCATGATCGGAGTTCTAAAATGCATAAAAAAATAAAAAAAAAATTGAGAGGTGTCAAGGGACACCCGGATGGAACGAAGTTCAATGCGAAATAGAAATGAAAATATCTGGCTTGCTTTCTATAAGAGAGAGAGAGACAGACAGAGAAACATGCGACGCCTATAGCAAAAAGTGTCGTGACAACTTTTCGTAAGAATTTTTTCCGTCTAGCCCCCTTTCACAACGCGCGTTAAGGAACTTCATTCCAAAAACTTATTAAAAAAATATAAAAATAACTTTATTACCAAATAGAAAAAAAGGCATGGTTGGTGTTTGATATCAAACAACCAATAGTACATTGTTCTACAAGGGCTGAAAGTGGCCGATTACATACGAGGGTGTCATTTGAGGCACGAGGCGAAGCCGAGGGCCGCGATACACCCGAGTTAGGAATCGCACTTTCTCCCGAGTGATACATAGTGCTTTATACTACACCTACGAGGAAAATAATTGACACATTATTTAATTGAAATTTATATTGAAATTCATACAATTATTAAAACTTAGGGTGATATTTTTGTTCTGCAAATTAATAGTTTTTGATTCTGGCGGCGTCATCAAAATATCTTCACTGTCGCTACTAGACATTTTGCGTTTTAAGTAATTTTATAAATTGAAAATTTAGATAAAACAAAAGAAAGCGAATCGCGCGAATTTTTTTTAATTTTTCAAATAATGTACTCACTAAAGAAAATGCAAGCGGCCAGCAACAATTTGTTTTTTTAACAACAATTTGAATGTGTAAATAACCTTAGACCATAGATAAGTAGACCTAAACAAAGAAATGAAATTATTATATTTACTTAAATAGATTATATTAAATAGATTATTATTTAGTTATTAATTAGTTACTATTACTATTTTTATATTTTTAGTACGTTATTTATTTACCTGCTACTTTGAAAATAATAAGTCTATTTGTCGAAAAAGGTCGAAATAGATTTCATTGTTTTTCAAGTTATTACTGAACTGACTTGACCAAAAATTAAAAAAAAAACAGCACGTTAGTAATGGATTTTCATACAGTTTTCAGCCCGCTGAAGCAGGTAAGTAATGAAATTTCATACATTTTGACAGCCCGCAGATTTGTTTCCACGTAATGACGTATTTTCTTTCTCGCTCTTTTGCGATTTGACACAAATCAGAACGTACTTTCCGAGCAGGTGTAGTATAATAGTACATTGTTACCTTAGGGATGAAAGTAACTTATTTAGTCCCGAGACGGGGTTTGGCGCCCGAGCGTAGCGAGGGGGCCTATAGTTCGAGGGACTAAATAATTCTTTATCCCGAGGTAAACACTGTGCTTTTCATTACGAATATAAGGAAAGTCAAAATAAAAATAGAAATTAGCTAAAGAAAATTGAGTGAACTTTATTTTACATAAATCAACAACTTTGGTGAGATATTTATTTAAAGTTTATGTTAAAATTGCGGGCTATGCATTTAGCTTTTTAATAGTCAAGTATTGTCTATGATTGTCTATGAATCAGTTGTCTTTACTTTATGAATAAAGTCTATCTTTCTTCTTGTCTATGGATGCACTCGGGTATGTCGTGTTTCATTTGAATTCCAATAAAAATGTGACAACTAGTTTTTTTTAATTATTTGACAGCTGTCAGTTGAAAACGATTCTCCCTAGGGCTGAAAAGTATTACTTTCAACCCGCTTCTCAGGCAACTTCAGACCTACTTTCCGTGTATGAGTAATGAAAAAATCTATTTTTTGAAATCATTCATTATTCTAAGTAGTAGATATTTATGAATGAAATAGGCGAAAGGCACGCAGGTGTGGGCGCTAATATACGGTGTAGACAAAATGCATCAGAAGTAGTAGTATTTATAAATCTTTGACACATTCAATAAAACACCACGCTGAATCAAAACAGATATGACGTATGCGCGTCCCGTGTATAAAGTCTCAATAGCCCAACGGTTAAAGGTGCGGACTGAAAACTGAAAGGTCGCAGGTTCGAGCCGTTTCACTATTGTCATACCCACTCCTAACACAAGCTTTCTGCTTATATGGAGAGGAGATGAGAATATAAATCCAGTTCAGTTTGGCAATTCTTAAAAAAAAAACCGGTCAAGTGCGAGTCATACTCGCGCACTGAGGGTTCCGAAACTATTGACCAATGTATTAATTAGGTACCTACTAATGACCTTCTAACCGTCAAAAAGAATCAAACGAGTCGAAACTCGATGGGGTTACGTCGTTTCATTACAGAGTTCCCATAAACGCCTTTCGGCTTCATCATCAGAACCTGCATATCATTTAGGACTAGAGAACTTGTCAAGACGAATTAAAAAGCCCAAACTCGATGGGGTTGTGTAGTTTTCTCACAGAGTCCCCAATCCATCTTTCATCACATTATTTGTCTCGTTGGTCTAGTGGATGTTCTTCTGCAGATGACAAGGTTCCATTATATCTGTACCTTAGAGAGCATATAAAGACGTTGGCTTTACACCTAATCTCTCTCTCTGATTTCCGTATCATTGAACTATGAATTGCCTATTACTGCTATATTATTTTGGGGTTGACACAGTATTTTGATAATACAAAATTATAAAAACAATTTAATTTATTTATTAAGTTTATCTTACCTATAAAAAATGTGAGTAGGAGATACAAACTTTGGAATTAAAGTGACCTAACTCAAAAATTGCAATTTGTGGGAAATGAGCAAGACTTCAAAAAAGTAGTGTTGAGTAAAATTGAATGTATCTCTGCCAATAAAACTATTAAAAAAGTTAATTATCTTAATACTTAATCATCTTATACGTATGCATTGGTAATACATATTATATTAAATGTTAAATACATTTTACAACAACAGAAGTTACAGGAATTTTGAGTTAAATCACATTAATTCTAAAGGTGATATATAAACATAGCAAAGGTTGACATTGAGCTTACCACACAGTGATTTGAAAATAATGCCTCAGCATATCAGTTTAATAACATTTCTTTGACTGCAATTGGCACCAATAGGCATTCAACATTTTATCCTAAAAATATATAATGTCTCAAGGTAAACAGAGAATGTATATGAGCTTGTGACACAATCCTAAAAGTTGTAGGTTCTCCGGGCTATGTGGAGGTACAGATATATGTATGGATTCTTCATAATCAATATTATCCATACTCAAGGAACCAAATATCAACAACAAAAAATTTACATTGTACTGCATTTCCTTCTGAATATATTATCTCTTCTAGCAGCAATCCAACATGCAGTGCAAACTCTAGTAATAGTCTGGTATTCTGGTAACCTGAAATAAAAATAATTATTGTTAAAATAATATAAGTAACTGGTAAATTGGCAAGCTAAGATTAAACTCTTAACAAATCCTACATCAAACTTTTCAACGAGACAAGTCAGGACATGTTAACTTGTCATCGTACTAAAGTCTCCTATAAGTGTGGGGAGTGCACTTGCAATTAGCTGGCAGCAAAAGTAGAATGTGCTTCTATTTTTTCTATTGTCAAATGATTATTTAACTGGCCTGTCCAAAAAATTATAATGCACGCCAGTTTTGCAAGTTACTTAACAAATGCCTTTGCATAAATTAGGCTTATCTCTGATTATATTATGATATATTGTTGTACAACACATAAATTATCTATACTTCTATATAATATTGACATGAAGAATACCTATTTAAATAAACTTGTTGAAAGAATTATTAAAATGGTATGGGACAAAATTTAGGTAGCATTATTACTAATTAAAACAGTAACAATAACAAGCTAGTTTTAACTCGGTCTTAAGTCTGAGACTGTCTTCTATAGATAGGCATTTCTATAGTTAGATGACTGCATGAATTTGGGAGTTGTAGTTTGAGTTTCCCTTTCTAATGCTTCTTTGTTTGCGAGAGATTAAAATAAGAAGTAGGTACTCACCGACATTGGTGATGACGTATTATCCATTGGCGATGGAGTATTGTCCATAGGTATATGCATTAAGTCTCTGTCTCGAATACGAAGTTCACCTCCATACAAAGTTAAAAGAAAACACTGATTCAGTACTAATATTGTAAAATGTAATATAACTATCCCACATATAAAACAAGAGATCAAATGTTATTTGTCTCCAAGAGAATATAAACCATTTAGTATGCTTATTTGTGCAAACTACTATTGAACTTTTGTTTGTTTGAATTTGGCTTTGAAAGTTTGGATTTTGAACCAACTTTGAACACCGTAGACAGCTGTCTACGCCTCTATGAAATCTATGCTATGATTAATACCTACTGGACTGGCTGTCTCTGCAGGTACCTACCTACCTAGACCTACCTACCAATGATTAGATACCTTAATAGTTATGAATCAATTTGAAGCACCACATTTGACATACGAGTGTCTCTGGAACTAATAATATTGCAAATGGTGCACTGACTGCCATAATTTTATTAACTAATATAAATAGTGAATAAATAAAAATGAATAAGTAATAGTGGAGAAATAAATTAAAAGTAATTGCATTTATCAATGCAGTGTCGCTAAATTTGTTATACCTATACAAAAGTTAGCAACAAATCAATACTTTCATAGATTAATTCTAGAGGTCAGTGTAAAAAAGTTGTAATAATAATCTGTAGTAGAAAAAAATTCTATTAGTGTTCTGTGAATCTGTAGTTGTGACAAGTGACATGTGGACGTGACGCGTTAAAAAGTTAAGCTTTGAACAAACTAACGGACACGTAAGCCGCGGCTGGATAGTAAATTCCATTGAACTTTAGACACTATATCGGGCGTAGTCGCGAACGTAACCTTTGGCGATCCTTGAGCGTTCGGATGTCCGATAGAAATATGGGCCTGCTGATCTCAAACGACTGTGCACACTTATCAGTCGCAGCTATAGTCGCGGCATCCGATAGTTTGTTTTAGCCTTAGCGTTGCAATTAATTTAAAAGCCATAGTAAGTTATCGTTTTTTTTTTTGTTTTTTTTACTGTTTTAGGTACTATTAATGGTTTAGAGGTATCAAAATCTCCGTAATTTGCAAGATTTTAATACTGGTGTTTGTAAAATATAACGGGACTTACTATGAAACTAAGAATTAGGTGTGGAAAGAAACGATTTTTGGAAGATGTCCCTTAATTTGTTTTAATAGTGAGAAAGCCGTGGTTTTAAAGCTGTAACTTTTCACTGAGTTAAGCTATAAGCTTGATATTCTTAAAACACTACGAGACCATTGAACTTTATATTCAGTATAAATTTCGACTTAGTATCATAAGCCGTTTTCGAGAAAAACGGTGGTGACACACTGACAGACAGACGGACAACGGAGTGATCCTATAAGGGTTCCGAAGTTTTTTTTCGGAACCCTAAAAAGTATAAATTATGTGTGTGTGTAAACGGTAATTGTAGAACCAACACAGTATTATTTTTTACCGAAACTTCATGTTTTTTAGAGTTCCGTAGTAAAACACGGAACATTTATAGTCCCCGTCCAGTTCTAGGTATGTCTGTCCGTTTGTGTGGCAGTTTCATGAAACTATTATAGCTAGAAAAGCATGGTTATTATAGAATCTCTTTCTCGCTTTTCTTCCAATCATTAAAAGTTAAAAAAAAATTGAAAAAAAGAAGCTTTTAGGTACCCCTCGCATAGGTATTTTTTCCCGTAAACAGCTTCAAACTCTGACTACAGTTATTAAATAAAGCTTTGTATCCATGACGTAAGTAGATACCTTAGTACCTAGATTAGATTAGACCAAGTAGGTACCTACCATAATCGCTTGGTTTCAAAAGAAATTGATTGGCTTCTTGTAGTAAGTCTATGATGACCTGATGAGTGATGACGCAAACTTGTTTTGTAACAAATTGTTTTTGAGAGCGCGTCGTGGCAATATACACGTATTTGCTGAATCTATTTCGATGCGCATGACAAATTTTAGGGCGGAACAAAAACGGAAATCGTTTATTCTTGGTATACTATGCACGTAAGCGACGAGAACTTTATACGCGACCACAAACATTTAGGTATTTTTTCAAGATAGTCCTTGACTACGATCTCACCTAATGGTAAGTGATGATGCAGTCTAAGATGGTAGCGGGCTAACTTGGGACAGGTATGGCAGTGTAGATTCATACCATACCCCTTAATGTATTAAAGTAACTATTTAAGGGTGTTTTCTTACTTTCCAGTCGAAAGAAAATTCCAAACCAATTTACTTAGATTCATTTATTGAAAAACTCTTGTACAAATGTTATCAAGCTAAGATACGTAGTGTTTTCTACGTAGCGGTTTACAATCTAAACCACTACTTTACTAAAATGTAAACTTTACATAGTCATACAGCATTGAAAACTCATTCTGATAATTTTCCAAAAGTTACTGCAGTCCGTAAGTGTGTATGTTTTTCTGGACTTGGAGTACTGAAAGAGTTTTGGTTTTAAATTTCAGTTTTTCACGTTTATTTTTAAAGTTAGATACTTATACAGCTTGCAGAAGATTATTAAAACGATCCTCAGTGACCGTTTTATTAAAGGAAGGTGCGAATATAGAATTAAAATAAGACGCTTCAAATTTCACGAGTCACTGACACCATATTCAATTTAATGTGAAACATCGCTGCGGTATTTTCGCCTGACGCGATGACGACAACAGTTTTTTGAGGTGGCGAGACTTGCTGCAAACGTGCCGCTATATTTTGTTTACGTTTATAAGCGGAGAGCTTTGGACTTGAAAACAATTTAAACGCATTGGCACGATGCGATGTACCGAGCGTGTGCGCACACGCGCCGCCCTACCCACCGCCCGCCCTCGACATGCGCATTCGCATCACAAAGGTCGTGCGCTACGGTTGTTTTGATATTTTTATTTATAAACTTCCATTTCACAATATTTAAAAATATTAATAATACTCATTATTTTACGTATTTGAATTAAAAGTTCAAATTACCAGTGTTTTTAAGTCTGTATTTTGTAAATTAGAATTATGGGTATGATTTCCCGAGTGCGTGGTAGAATTAGGAGTGACTCGTTCTCGAAGATTCAACTCAAATCAGAGGACAAAATTGCAAATATTGGTACGTGAAAATGTGACCTACCTACCTACATGTAGAAACCTGTTTACCCGCACGTATACTCGTAGGTATGTTCCTCGAATTCGCGATGATCCGGAATGCCAAACAGATTAGTATTTTTGTCACTTTCTAAGAAAATTCGACGACTCGTCGATGTCGTCGATTAAAAACGTGGAAAATCAGCTGATTTTTCACGTTCTTAACATAAGTATATTTTTGATTTTGTCAATGAAATGATAAAAATTAATCTTGAAAGTCTGGTTTCATGTATCGAGAGTGAAAGTGATCTTGTATAAGTTGTATAGGGCTGGATTTGAAAACGCAGTTCGTTATTTTGGCGTTAGTTTGAAATTTGAATGCTTTGTTATTTCAATGTACTGAATAAATGTTTTGTAGAATGAAAGTGGACTCAATAGTTATGTATTTAGTACAACTTAATTTGATTTTTAAAGAAATTTGAGTTTCCTTTTCATTAGATTTGAAAATTTAGTCCATAAATTTAGCGAAAATGCCGTAAAATCTTTAGATACTTCAGATTACTTTCATATTACATTTACGATCGTACAAAAAATTCGTTTTAGTTGCCCTCATTCTTGGAATGTTTTTATGAGAGCGTTTATTATGCTGAAGGGATAAAATTATTACAATATTTGTCTCAATGTTATTACAAGTTGATATCCGCGACTCCATCCGCCTGAATTTAGAATTTTAAGAATCCAGTGATAACTCTCTTTCAGTATTAAAATTAGATTTTCTGGTAACGATGACAATCACCTCTGATAGGTTGAATATGTGGCGTTCTTGAGGCATTAATGAATTTCAATCAATAAGTAGAGAGTACCGGCCAACAATTGATAGGTACAATGATATCCGTTTGCAGTATGGCTGATCTCAATAGTATTCCTGCTGCCATACTGGGCGCCCCGAGGCTTGCTGGTGGCGTTGGGAGGGGCGTGGCTGATGGCGGCCTACACGTGCCTGGTGGTGCCGCTGCTGATCTCTGCCAACTACCGCTACCCGGCGAGGTGGTACCCCGCCGTTGCCGAAGCTGCGCGGAGTAAGTATCGAGCCATGTATTATGGACTACGCGGTCCAATGAAGTCGTCATCGGGTGCGAGTACCCTGGAACGCGCTGGTCGTTCCCGTACCACCCGTTCACATTTATAAAACGCAAAAGCATCCAGTATGTCAATTGCGGAACAGCTGTCGTTAATATTTTTATCCTATTAATATTATAAATGCGAAAGTTTGTATGTTACTCAATCACGTCGCAACGACTGAACCGATTTGGCTGTTTGGCACAGAGATAGATTATAGTCTGGAATAGGACATAGGCTACTTTTTATCCTGGAGAATAAGAAAGTTCCCGTGGGAATAAAAAACCTCAATTCACGCGAGCGAAGCCGCGGGTATCATCTGTATTCTTACTGTAACAATGCATTTTAGCCAAAAGCAAGAGAGTATCGTATTGTGTCGGCCAATCAGAGGCAATGACGTTCGTCATGCAGTAGCTGTCATTTTGAGACAATCTTGCAGCTTTCTTTTGATGCTTCGTCACCTTCGTCATCACTGACTTCTTCGCATGCCGTGTTTCATGGATTTTGATATTATGACGTCATAGTCTTGATCTTGTACTGTGTGATTAATATAAATGTCTCAATCTGTTTCTGGAGACTTCTTTCCATTTTAAAGTAGACTTTGTGGTACGCGACTGATTTGTAAGCTGCTTTGTACTGTACCTATAGAAATTATTTATATTTTAGGTTAGCGACCGCGACGGGCGACATTTAGCCGGATATAAATTGATTGGGCGACACTTTAGTTTTTATTCTGTGAAAATCATTCGCTCGCTATGCCGTTAGGGGTCGGCTCGTAGGTATGTCTGACTTTTCGAAACTGCATTTTAAGTAAGCCTAACTAAGTATCACTTGCTCTAACGGTAAAGGAAAACTTAATGCCTGAGTTTTCTGTAAAGACCTCACACTGGCAGACTTCATACACACACCACCACCACACCACCACCACCTAGTGGTGGACTATGCCTAAATTCGTCTCATGGAGACCTGTGCCCAGTAGTGGGGCAGATTTGCTGAGATGAATGAATGAACTGCATGGTTTAGAAATAAGTTAAGCCACTGATAGCCATATAAAGCAAGTTTCAAAATCGTTAAAATCAAAATCTTTGAGTATCTAAGTGAGTATAATAATATGCGTTTCGAATTCACTAAAAATAAGGATTCAATTACCTTCTCCAATGAGCAGGTAATTGAATCCTCATTTTTAGAGAAATTACATGCAAGGATAAAATTCACTCGATATCAATAATATTGTATCAATCTTATCGTAACAATACATATAATTAATCAGACTTTGATAATGCACTACACATCCACATGCTGTGAGTACCTACAAAGGTATAAGAATATATTCGATTTGGCAATAAACCGGGATATCTGTTTAATATCACTCAAAGCACAAATTAAACGTACCTTTTACATAGGGTTAGATATTTATTTATCACATGGCTCTTGAAAAGTAGGTACAATCTATTTGTCAAGTATACGTACAACTAATAATATAAATAGGTAAGTAGATGATGGAAGTTTTTTAGGGATAGAGTTTATTGACAAACAAAATTATAATCATGATCATGCCACATAAGAAGACGCGGTAAACAAGAAAATTCATCGTAGATCGTAGTTCATACGCCGCGGGCAACTACGGCGAAAACAAACAGTGGGCTGTGCCAACCTGACCTATAACTACGGTTCCACCCCCGCTTTTTTCTCGACTACGTCAAAGTAAGATTAAAGGAAGATTTGTTTCGTCCGCGTGGAGTTAGATTATGAAAAATCCCGCGGGGAACCGTGGTTTTTCCGGAATAAAAAGTATGCCTATAGTCACTCTCCAACACTGGTAGCATGGGCAGGAGATTAAAAGTTTTATCCCCCGATTTTATCCACTGACAGGGGATAAAATTATCTTTTCCCTAAGCATGGCGACAGGAGAAGGCGATGTATATTTCTATAAGTATATCCACTGAATGTTATTTCCACCGCTGTGCCCATGCTCGACGGGTGGATAAAGCTAAGCGAGGGGATAAACGTTTTATCCTTTTCCCGGGGATAAAATTTCTCCCGCCCATGCTACCAGGGCAGGTCCTCCACTATATTATGGAAAATGACGTCGATCCATTGCTCCATCGCTGCGAGATTGAAAGACAATCAAACAAACTAACAAGCAAACATTTTATCTCATTTATAAATTGTAGTAAGGATCTACCTATCGTAAATGAATATTATTTTATCTTATATTTTATGTAGTTACGTACGTTGATCAGTAAATTCTTTCTTAATCACGTAAATTATTCAAAAATTTTAAAAGCTTTAGAAATTGAGCAAGGAAAATCTTTAATGGAATTTTGAAAAGTTTGCACAACAGATCCGAAGTGGCTGACATATGGATAAATATTATTGCTGCAAACTGATTCGTTGAAATATTTCATGCGGACGCTTTATTTATGGAATATGGAATTAATAATGAATATGGAATTCATCGCCGAGCAGCATCCCAATTAATCTGGAAAAGTTTATGACGAAGGAAGTATTTTTAAAAATATTTGCGTCAATTATATTTATTTTCTTTAGCTTATTTTTCCGATTCAAGATTCGAGTGTAGGTATTTGTTTGTGGCGAGTTTTTAGCAACGAATATTAACGATAAAGTTTCAATAGGTCAACAAACACGCGAACTGAATACCGAAAGGTCAACGATTCGAATCCCACCCGTTTGTAGCAATTCCTTGGTTATAATCAGGTTACATAAACTGCAAGTTTAGTGGCAAATTCGTGTTAATTCGAGTTGAATACAGTCTCTAACATTAACTAAATTGCAAAATAGTAATAATAATCGACTTCCTACGACAGTGTTCCCACTAAATTACAACATGGGGTTATTCAAGGGGCGGACCAACAAATTCCTGAAAAGCCGGCAGCAACCTTCCGACATCGCATTGGTGGTGCCTCAGGACCCTCAGGTGCTACAAATGTTCATGGGCGACGGCGCAGACGACCCGCCTGCAAGTTTGCTCGTTAAAAATATATTTAAAAAAAATCGTTCAGGAGTCAAGGATTTGTGTAGTCGCTAAGTGACGTAGCACCACGCTCTACAGAATACCTAATATTACCTAAAGGTACCTGCGCTATGTTTCGTAGCAAATTCATAGAACTCACTTTACCTGCGATACGTTTCGTAGCAAATTCATGGTACCATGACAAACATCCTGCAATACATTTCTTAGCAAAAGAAATTTATCGCAAGAAATTCTCTAAATGTTAGTGAAAACCGTGTCAAAATCCATTGCGTTGTTCAGAAAAGCTAAGCGCACAAACAGACAGACGTGGATAGCTATTATAGGTACTTTATTTTGAACTAGACCCGTAGAGATAGATATTTTAAAATGACACGCCACTTCTAATGCATTTGCTTTCACATTACGATTGTATCTTACATCGTAGTATTTATACATGCTTACGTTACGTATGCACCTACCTACTCGATAGCTATAGTTGTGTCCGAGAGTCAGGTCATTGTCGAGAAGCTGAATGGAGCGTCCGAAGCTGGCCCAACGCCAGCGCATGTGCGTCAAACAAGTTTTCCGAGTCTCTTTCGACTTTAAACATAAACATTCCACCTCCAAGCCTACCATATACATATTGGGCTATTATATTTTATTTTAGCCTCCATTCTTATTATCGATCCCATTTTACATCAACCAATTTCTGAAGTGAAATTTTCTTAGACGCGTTGTGTGAATTTTTGTTTAGGGAAAGTGTTCGCGTCACTCACATGCTAATATTATTATAACAGTATATCAGTAGCTATGAGTATGACGTGTTTTCACTTTTGTCGGCAGTCCCCATGACTTGTATTTTTGTTATTGCATGATACGCTTGACGACATGCATGAAGTCTGAAGTCTAGGTTGAAGCGTTTGATGCCTATTTATTCTCTTTGATGATGTTTGATGTATTTATTCTTGACATAAATGGAAACTCAAGCCTAGGTACGAGGCAGAAAACATGGACGCCGGAAGAGCGTTCCGCACCTTACAGATTCGTTTTATAAATCGACACCTGTAAGGAAAAACATCGTAACTGATTTTGAGATTTTGAATTACGATCATAATGCTCAAGATTATGATTGGAACTCGAAATTGCTAAAGAGGGTGTTACGACGTTTTTCCTTCCAGGTGTCGAAATGTTGGATTGCACTTTAGTTAATCCAATCCGTGTCCATTGGATTTCAACCGATGCCTAAGGATACCGAAACTCACGACTGGGTTCTGTGGTACAACAGTGAAAGAGGGTTTTAACTTAATTTTCTTAAAGAATGCCATCGGAGAATATTAAAAAAATCGGCCAAGTGCGATTTAGAATCGCACACAACGGGTTGGTCGTGCAAAAAACGCCGAAAAATCACGTTCATCGTGTGGGGACCCCCCTTTGTTTTTTACGTTATTTTATTTTTATTATTTTCTGTTATAGCAGCAATAGATATAAATATATAAACATTCTGTGAAATTTTCAAGTATCTATTCATAAGATTCAGCCCGCTGACAGACAGACAGATGGACGGACAGCGGACAGCGGAGGCTTAGTACCTAATAGGGTTCCATTTTCAACCTTTGGGGTACGGACATTTGGATGTAAGCAGTGTAAAGAACTTACCAGTCTGTTGTACTGTTGAGGAGTTGGTTGTAGCTGTCGAAGGCTGCTCTGAACTGGTTTTCCTAAGGCTTGGGTACCCCTTTTATACTCCACAATTATTGTTCTTTAGAAATATTCCTTAAAATATGAGGTCAACTCAATGCCACAATGAACAAGTCAAAGATTTTTGAAGTGAAAACTTCTGAAGGTCCGTTGAGCGATTTTTAGTAGGGCAATATCTTATGGGTTCGCATCACTGACATGCAAATGTTAAAAGCATATAAGTTTGAAGCTATGAGAATAACGTTTTTTTCAGTTTCACTCAACGACATGAGTGTTTTTTAAATTTTCATCTTTGACCTAGAAAACGTGAATAAAATTAGAGATCAACCATGTGACTGTATAAGAAAAACTGTATTTATTTGACAGCTGAACTTATTTGTTATAGTCCTTTCATTTGACGAGGGCTCGTGGCTCATGGGTGTGTGAGTGTCGTATGCAGATACATGACCAAAAATAGCCAAACAACCAAACTTTGCTTTTATAATAGATACATATTAATAAGATTATATTTCGCTTGTTAACCATTGCATTACACTATTCAATATTTTTCCTATAAAATATTATATTATCTTAAAAATTAGTAATGCAAATAAGCGTTAAACAACTGACTTGGAAAACGCTTAGAGTGGACAATGCGATGTGACAAGTTGTGGAAAAAAGCTGTCGCGAACTGCTCCTTGACTTTTTATTGAAAATCTTTTTGTAAGTAGTTAGGTATTGGGTTCAATCCTTACTAATATTATAAATGCGAAAGTGTGTTTGTTAGTTGGTTTGTCCTTCAATAACGCTGCAACAGAGCTACGGATCGACGTGATTTTTTGCATGGGTATAGTTGAGGACCTGGAGAGCTATCCCGGAAAATCGAAGAGTTCCTGCGTTTTTTAGAAATTAAATCCACGTGTCCAAGTCGCGGGTATCAGCTAATATCGAAATAAGTCAGTGCCGTAGTAAAGCAAGTGTTTTAAATTTTAATTGTGACTCTATGGCCGGACTATTCTCTCGCTTGATTCAATTACTCTTTCGAGCGTTCTTTATTTGAAAAAAGGCAAGAAGGCAAATAAATGAAGTCTCAATCGAGATTATCCCGTTTGCCTGTTTCGGCCTGTGATAGCTTATTCGACGCTGATATAGAGCCTAGAGGGACTTGAACGAGGTTGTAATAAAAATTAAAATGCTTATGAAATATGTTTGTCTTCTTTTCAGAGATAGGGCGACGTCTACGTGCGCCGGTCGCACGTTTGCTGGGTGTGCTGAAAACCGCCTATGCGCCCATTGAGCGCGCCGAGCGGCTGTTCTTGCAAATGAATAATCTTTCCACGATGATTGGCCAGGTAATTGCTTTTATACCAACTTTTTTCTTCATCATTATTCATTTGGTACAATTCAGCAATAGATGGAAAAGACGCGACATAAAAACCTCGAAATAAAAATGGAAAATGCCCAATGCGTCGAGCAAGAGCGTCGCTGACACGTTTATTCATGGAATAATTATCTGCTATATCAGCTACGGAAAAATAGGTTGGGCTACAGCTTACAGCGTTCTTCGCGGAAAAAAATCCGTGAATCTAACAGTTTAATTAATCAATATGTTAATATTATTATGTTAACATAATAACTAGTGGTTCGCCCCGAACTGAGACCTCGCGATATCCCATAATTCCCAAAAGTTTTAATTATATATTGTAATAATTAACTTTTAACATTAGACGCAATAAAAAAAATAATAGTTGACATAAAACTGTTTTACTGACACAGCGCCATCTATAGTGAAGCATTATAGTGAAGCTATTAGCTTCACAATAATGCTAATAGATGGCGCATTAAAATTAAATAATTTCGTTTCTTTATAACATTTATCTAATTTTAGTATTTGTTGTTCAAGTACAGGATATAACTGAATTTTCAACCAAGTTTCACGTTCTAATATTCAGTAATTCTTGACATATGGCTCAAATTAAAATCTCCACTTTGAAACCCCCCCATTTGGTCAATTTTTAGGGAAAAATTAAAAAAAAATATATTTTTGTACTCTGTTCAAAGTCGTCTTTAAAAAGATATATCGCAAGTCTATGTAGAGCACCAAACAAGATTTTACTTCAAATACGCTTCTATGAGAGCCCCCCTGAAATAAAGCTTTTTATATTTTTTTATACAATGTTCGGCTGAAGGCCATCAGTTTACATATTATATTTAAATTTGAAGTAATTACGTTCAGAAGTTATAGGGCTCTGACAGACATTTAGACGAACACACTTCTCTGTCTAGTAGGCAAGCGCCCTAGTTGACTCAGAGAACTTCGCTTCGCTCGTTCAATAATAAAATTAGTATCGATTGGTTTTTCAACACCCAAACTTTTTTTGGTGCTGTAATAACTTATTATGGTTGGTGATCATTGATTTTACGAGCCATTCTGGCCAAATTCACAAGATAATTGCTCATCATCATCATCTCATTACTCATAGGAGGGTTATAGGCCTAGGCCACCATGCTGACCCAATGCATTCTCACTTAGAAATGTATTCTCACTTGTTGATTTTGGCGTTTTTCTTTTCAGTTACTCATATTCACGGCGTGCGATCGGCTACTGGTTTTCCGGGGTCGACTAACCTGTCTCTACTCACTGATGTTCTACAACGTCATCACTTACTCCGTCAGCTACGTGCGCGAGATTTGCACAAAAGAGGACTGGTCTCCGTACGTGAACGTGACTCGCAACTCGCGCGTGAAGCACCTCGCCATGTCCGCGACCAAAATCGTCTTGGAATGGACCAAGGCTGTGACCTTCATAGTTACTATAACATTTATTCTCCTCACCCTGGGTTTGGAGCAAGGTTTAGAATACTTCCGTCCTACGGCGCTGTACACGCTACTGACCGGTACATATTATCTGCTGTCGGAGAAAACATT
The DNA here is from genome assembly GCA_038048805.1 of Hipparchia sbordonii. NCBI lineage: Eukaryota > Metazoa > Arthropoda > Insecta > Lepidoptera > Nymphalidae > Hipparchia > Hipparchia sbordonii. The sequence continues at coordinate 3,397,042 of CM076111.1, read as the reverse complement.
TTTGGAACTTTGGCCTATTGCCTTGACGGCGTTAAAATTGGAGAGGCTTGAGGGCATGGAAGCTTTGTACTGCGGATTTTGGGCAAGGAGCATCACTACAGCCATAGCGATTCCACTCGTGCCAGCACTGATGTGGAATGAAAGGTGGCGACTAGCAGTGTTGATTATGTACATTTGTGTGATAGTACACGGCCGTTATAGGTTCGGTGAAGCATTTTCGAAGCTGAAGGAAGCTCAGGGTTCATTGGCGAGGTTTCGACGCGCGACTGCGGAGGAATTGTCCACTTTAGAGGACGTTTGTGCAGTGTGTCTCGGGACCATGAAGTCCGCGAGAGTGACGCCCTGCGCGCACTTCTTCCACGCTGACTGCCTGAGGAAATGTCTCGCCACTTCGGACAGATGCCCGATCTGCGTTAGAGAATATGTGTTTTGCTGACGACTTGCGGAGACTTTCGGATAAGACTGCTGCTGGCTTTAGCGTAATTTTTCAAGTTAACCTTAACTGTGCGTAATTTGTCAATAGTTGATAAGGATTATCAAGGTATGATGTTTTTTACATTAGACATAGAATACATACAATATAATAATATAATACATAGTACACAGTTAACCTGAACATGAAAAGTTACACTATTGCTTATGGTATAGCTTGTAATTAAGGAACATTCTAATTTCTACCGTGAAATAGCTTTATTTGTTTAAATGTTAACTTACAATATTGATGCCTGTAAGGTCTCTAACACACTGGGATGCCATGGCGATGTCGGTGGCTACGTAGCCATAGTCAAATAGGCTACCTACTATAGTCAAATAAAGTTACCAAATAAGTGGCCAGTGGCTACTGGCTCTCAGTCATTCATTCATTGGATTTTATTCTTGGCGATCATTTTTTAATTTTTATTGAAGTGTTAACCTACACTTAAAGGAAATAACCTTGGCGATCAGTTGGCGTAACTTACTTGTGTACAAAATGCTGGCGACTTGGCTACGTGTCGCCAGGTCGCCAGAGTATCCAGTCTCCACGTAGGGGCTGGTAAGTCGTAGCTACGCTACCTTTGCGACGTCGCCAGACCGTAGCCAAGTGAGTTTTAATACGAATTGTTTGGATACGTAGCCGACGACATCGCTATGGCATCCCAGTGTGTTAGCGTTTTTAAGGAAAAAGATTTTCAGGCTGAAAATCCTACGCTACCTTACTTTCTTTAGGTAAGGTACTTGCGACCGACGTACTCGATGGATATCAGCAAAGGAGTATTTCAGTCTTGAACTGAACGCAGGTCTATAAACTAAATTCATTGGACTAATTAGTTCAATTAATTTAGTTTGAATATAGTACTCCTACTGTAGTAGGTCAATTTAGTTAAATTGACACCATTTTACACACGTCGACGTCACGTCATGTTAGATAACGGTTAGCTATGTTGTAACTTGTGGTCGTAGCTCATAAATTCTAAAGTGCAAAGATTCAAACGACAAGCCGAACCTCGAGAGATTCCGATGGTGTCTGAGATTGCGCATATTTTGTCTTTAATGTATGTACTAACCTGTTTACCTATTAGAAAATTAATAATTATCGTAGGTTAAAATACTTACTTATTAATAAAAAAAAACGATTGCATGTTCTAGGAACATTACTGAAATAAAAAATTATATTTTGTAAAGATATTATTTTATTGATAAATTATTATTATTATTGGACAGTACCTAATCAAGTCTTATATTTTACCTACCTGCCCTATTTTTTGCTATGTATTATTTTATTCTACTACGTCTAAAAAGCATACAGAAGTATTAATTAGGTAAACAAAAACGCATTGTTTTGCTTTACGATTAAACAGAATTTCAAAAATCAAGCTGAAAATACCTTGTATTCTTTTTTTTCAGCTTGTTACTTCAGAAATTGTAACAATATTTAAAAAATAAGAAAGCTGTCTGACGATTGTCTAATGGAGGCATGGTATGCATGCAAATAAAATAAAATGTAAAATATGAAAATCGGTAAATATCTACTGAAAACTGATAGCTAAAATTGTGAAAATTTCCTATAGAAATAACCGATAGAATATTTATGTATGTTTTATACATAGATTCTTATTTTTCATGAAACAATAAATCTAATTTTTATACTAAACATGCTTTTCAATTTTGATCACTTATTGTTTTAATATTTTCATTATAATTATTTCAATTAACACATATGAAAGGACATGACCAGTGTTTGCCCTCCGAATGGGAAAAATGTGCAGGATTACTGCTTTTACAGAAAGATTAAAAAATTGAGGCCTAATTTACTATGGATTTATTATTCCGATAAAGGCATGGTTTAAAATATCAAAAAAACCAGAATGTTTATTGCTTCCGCTTTCTCTTTATTGCACTACTTCATACTTCAACTTCCGGTCACTTGTAATAATGCCCGTGATACACATGCTAGTGGATGGTATGCTAGGTGCTGGTTAGCTGGCATGCCAGGTACTGACAGAATATCAGCGCGTGACATACATGCTTGTGAATGACCTTGCCAGTGAAATGCGAGTTGAAGTTCACAAAATGAAGAAATAAATAGTGTTACAATACAACTCGCAATTATATTAGGCAAAAAACAAGCACGAAAATTAATAAGATCTTGGCAGATAGTTGAGAGTTGCGATTTGCAAGCAAATACGTTACGACCTGCCTTCGATTCTGTAACTCAGTGCCTACCAAAAAATGAAAGCCACTGACATATATTTTTTAACCATTGAAGGTTTACTATGGATAGTTATAGAAGGTTTTCAATGGATAAAAAATGCCTATCGTCGTTGATAGGCACTGAGTTACAGAATCAGCCCCTTGTTTCGCGTATTTGTAGCTGGCAATACGAATCTCCCGTCCCACTTCCCCTCAAGGGGAAAAAATCAAGGGGAATTTTGACGACCTCCCTGGCGCAGTGGTGAGCGCAGTGGTCTTATAGCTGGGAGGTCTCGGGTTCGATTCCCGGCGGGGGCAATTAAGGAATTTATAATTTCTAAATTGTCTCTGGTCTGGTCTGGTGGGAGGCTTTGGCCGTGGCTAGTTACCACCCTACCGTCAAAGACGTGCCGCCAAGCGATTTAGCGTTCCGGCACGGTGGCGTGTAGAAACCGATTAGGGGTATGGGTTGAGTTTACACTGCTATATCCCTTCCAAGTTAGCCCGCTACCATCTTAGACTGCATCGTCACTTACCATCAGGTGAGATCACAGTCAAGGGCTACCTTGTCATCGAATAAAAAAAAAAAAAAAAAAAAAAAAAATCAAACGGCTTGCGAGCCATTCGTATGCTTTGCTCTGGCACGTGAGTTACTGGCAGAATCTCGATACACAAGCGAGTAGCTCATTATTGCTTGTAACTGGCATGCTTTTGTGCGAGTAACAAGCATGTGTATCACGCACTTAAATAGTAAAGAGAAATTCCGCTTCGCGACACTAGAAAGCGCTTATCTATTGAAAAATCAAATTATTCGTGCAAATAAAGTTGTATTATTCCGTGTCCTAGCATCTGTACAAAAATATTAAACAATTTTTTTCTAAGCAACTTTGCGCATAGATGGCATGTTTAATAGCAGAAAATTATTCTTACGACTCGATAAACATATCTTAATGCCATCTTGTATCGAAAGGGAGAGTTATTTTTTGAAAAGTTTTCTTATTTTTTCTCAGTTTTCTAAGGTTTCAGACTCCTTCAACCTTCCTAAAACCTTCATCTCTGAAAACTATAGAATATAACAATTACAAAAATAAAACTTTTATTATTGCACGTTGATTTTAACATTTTAGACTTGATAACCACAATAACTAGCGCCCTCTAGTATCGAAAGGCAGAGTTATTCCGTAAAACTTTTCTTTTTTTTCTCAGTTTTCCGAGCCTTTAGACCCCTGTAAGTTTTCTATCTGAAAACTATAGAATATAAGAATTCCAAAAATAAAACAATCTTTGCTGCACGTTGATTTTTGACACCAAGGCGAGAGCCCATTGCTCCACTGGTCATGTCCTTTCATAAGGCTCATTTTTTTCGTTCATATATTTTACGTGTAGGTAGCATTGAGAAAATAGCTGAAAACATGAAATGAAGGTTTCAAAAAAGGAATGATCAGGTTTCCTATACTAAAATTTTTTTAAACTAGTGGTTCGCCCCGAACTGAGACCTCGCGATATCCCATAATTCCCAAAAGTTTTAATTATTTATTGTAATAATTAACTTTTAACATTAGACGCAATAAAAAAAATAATAGTTGACATAAAACTGTTTTACTGACACAGCGCCATCTATTAGCATTATTGTGAAGCTATTAGCATTTAAAATTAAATAAATTCGTTTCTTTATAACATTTATCTAATTTTAGTATTTGTTGTTCAAGTACAGGATATAACTGAATTTTCAACCAAGTTTCACGTTCTAATATTCAGAAATTCTGAAGTTATAGGGCTCTGACAGACATTTGGACGTACACACTTCTCTGTCTAGTAGGCAAGCGCATTAGTTGACTCAGAGAACTCGCTTCGCTCGTTCAATGACTATAAATCTTTTAAGCTATTGCATAGCTTCTATCGCGGACCTTGAGCGTGGAGACCGAATCCAGAAATTCCGTAACGAAAATAACCTGACACGCGTAGCTGACACGGGAGTCCTCTCACCGCTAGATGGCGTTGATAAAAAATGCTATGCAATAGCTTTACCGCAGCAGTCCCCGAGTGCCACGCGTCTTTTTTTATACCAGTATAGGTAAGTAAAAAAAACTTCTATAGCCAATCAATTAACTAAGATCCTACGCTAAGAGCACATGGATCAATGGATCACCTAAAGGAAAATGAGGTTTTGGCCTAAATTGGAACTCGTAGAAGAGGCGTATTCGATCTTTTCTAAAGATACCCAGATTGGACAGGCTCGGCAAAGTATTAACTTAAATCAAACTTAAGTACAAGGGTCTCTCGCTAAGTTCACAATGGCTCCGTTGCCATGACATCATACAAATTACATCACGTAAACATACTGCAGCCGCTCTATAATAGCTATAAGCCATCTTTTTTACACATGTTGCACCACACTACAGCCTTCTCTATCTACGTTTTAAAACAGGATAACGTGAGATGCGTAAATCTTGTTTTGACACTGTCCCTTTCTTTCCAACGCGTTCTCGATCCAAACGAAAGAGACGAAACGATGTACGGTCCACAGAATTTAATTCTATTTGAGGCAGACCGACTCAGTCGAATCCGCATGTTACGTGGTTGAAACGCGTTGTGAAAACTCGAAAATAGAATAAAACACGTTAAAACGTTAAAATATTTTCGTTAATGAAAATGTGAATAGTCGGGATCTTTGATTTTTAAATTGGATTGACATAGAAGGTTAGTATTTTGTCGTATTATTTATATTAATAACTAGGCAGTTAGGCACCTATACGATTGTTTTTTTCTGATAAAAATCGTGATAAGCATTCTTTACCTACTTTAGTTACCTTCATTTTACTGATAAGAAGTAACAATGTTTTTAAAATATATAGGACATAGGTAATATATTGGGTAGTTCGATTGATGAATATACCTAGTTGTTTTTATTTTTAGGTCAGTGAATTTATTTATTTTTTGTTTGAGACGATATAGGAATATTTTTAGACGTAATATTATGCTAACGGTAATTTATTTTTCTTTATGATTATGGTAATTTATACATACCTATTATTTATTTAATTTTATTTATATGTGTTAAGATAAATTACAGAGAAAAAGGCAGTGTTATGAAGAAAGTATCATTTTCATTACACCTACCTACAATCTACCTACATTGTTTACAAAAAATACATATACGTACTTGATGACGATTATTTATTTTTATGACTTGCTTACCTTCCTGCGTTTATGAATAACCATGAAATGAATAACTTACCTGTACAATTCCTTCATTTTATTTTTATTGAAGGTAGGTACCTACCTACCTACAAATATACACATACCTTCTATACCAATAAATAGATACATATAGCTACTGTATTAATCTACATCTGAAATAGCTTGCAATTAAGACGTATCCTATATGACCTCGACCTTGTAGTCACCGCGACGCCGAAGCTTGCGTCATGGCCCCAATCCGCTGAAGTCCTTTGAAATATTCATAAATACACAATTACTTTTTACAAAAAATTTAACCGACGACAGAAGCAACTAAAAAGGGAAAAATAAAATATAAATGTTTTTAGTCTTGGTACCTAACTAAGCTCCTAAATTTTGAGTCGGTGACAAACTTTTTTAAAAGCTCTACGAGCTGTATTTTTAAGCACGGACTCACCTTTTAAATTTTTTTTGTCGTTGACTCAAAATAAGTTACTTACATTAGTTATGGTAGAATAAACAAACTCACATTCATACACGAGCCCTGAAAATATTACACTCTTTTTTTTTCTAGTTGTGTAAAAACAGAAAGCTGTTGAACAGCGTTGCCCGAGACAATTCAAAATATTGATTTCACCAATACTAACAAACTACAGTAAGCCATGCCTATATGCCTATAAAACTAGTATAGTAATATGTAGGTAGCCACGTAAAAGTATCTACAAGTAGGTACATTCTTGGATGATGTTATTAACACGATCTTTAGTAAACAATGGTTGCTGGAGATAAAGTTTCCGTGGGTGCAATTGATTGATTAATGGCATTATGCAATTAACTGAATAGCTTAGTAATTAGTTATTCATCATAGTTATTAACCATCCAAGCTTGTAATTAAACACATACTTAGTTATTGCGTTTTCCTCTTCAATAATTGATAATGATAGCGGGATTTGCCAGACCCGCTGTGGAATGCACCGGAGTGCTTACTTCTACGTCCCGGGTAAAATAACATCATCATACATCAACATAACATCAACATATTCTGCCCCGTGATTCCGATCAACTTTCCTACAGATCCACCAACTTAACTGTTCAGCCTTTCTACGATCGCTCACGCTAAAGCAGGGGCTCCCAAAGTTTTTTTATCGCACGTCAATCCTATCCTTCCAAAAGAGAAGCGTAATATATACATACGTATACATACCTACCTTATCCTCTATTTTGTTGGTGCTTACCTATCTGATTTATCAGAAGTAGAAAGCGATAATCCTCTCTCGAATACAGTCGGCAATATCGAATAGATAATATCTTCATATTAGGTGTGTAAAAGATTTTAAGAGAGACTCAAGACCTATTTGCACTTTTACCTATTGCCAAATGTGAAGTTACAAACGAATGTTAAGTGGCATTGCGTCATGCAGTTGACGAGTCACAACATTACAAAACTCACGTACCTACTTACCTAGTCATTAAATAGGTAATAGGCACATACAAAACTAAATTATAATGCAGGCCAGCATGCAGGGCGGCCCGCCCCTAGTCTGGGAGACTGCAATTTTGACTTATCCTCTTCAGTCAAGTAATTTATATAAGAACCACCTTGTAGTTGGAGCGCCCTGTAAACTAATGTTCAAAGTTTTTCTTCACAAATTGGGTAGGTACTAAGTACTTAAAATACTAAGTAACCTTTGAAAATCCCGTGAAAACCAGTTCAGCCACACAGACAAACATACATAAAAACCAGCCAAGTGCGAGTCGGACGAAATACGAAGGGTTCTATGACTTCCGTGCCATCTTGTGATCGAGCAAAAACAAAAGTTTATTGTATCGAGACCCTCTTTAATTTTTAATTTTTTTATCATTTGTTGTTATAGCAATAGAAATACACGTTTGGGAGATTGCCCGTGGACGGGCCACCTTTTTGGCGTCGTGTCAAAACTTTAATTAATTCAAAAAATTTGTGTTATTTTTATACGTTTTTATGTTTTATGTAATTATGTGGAATAGTGACTTCGGGGCGCCACTCTCAGCGCGCTTTATATAGCCACGGACGCTCAGGCGCGAGGCGTGTAGTACGTACTCTGTACGTTAAAAATGTTCGCCGTGATTCTTTAAATTGACATAACTTTTTTATTTATGAACCGATTGACATGAAATAAACACTAAATGTTAAGTGAAGCTTACTACAATATATTAGTGAAAACCGTATCTAAATCGAATAAGCCGTTTCTGATATTAGCGTGCACAAACGCACAAACACACAGACAAACAGACAAACAGACAAAAAAAATTAATTACAATTTCGGGTTCGGCATCGATATAATAACAACCCCTGCTACTTTTTTTTTATATATTTCCATTGTACAGACACCACTTTTCTACAATTTTATTATATGTATAGATTACAACATTTCTTTCACCCTAGCATTGAAAAATGTAATAAATAGTTATTCAATTGAATTTACGTAAATCCACGAACCAAACCTAGGGATGATTCGATACAAATAAGTACTCGATACTTTTGTTTTGATACCAAATACTTTTCAGAATCGAATCATTCTTTCGATACTTACTCTCGATATCGAAAGAAAAATACTTGTATAGAATCAATTTGGTGCGCACACTGATTAATGTATGGGCTCATATTTAACTTATTTCAATGCTGTGATATATGTGGGTAGGTTATTTTATTATTTAGTAGGTATGTGTCAAATATGATTTTGGTTTGTCAGATTTGTTCTGAATTAATACATGCTGTTAGAGAATACGTAGCGTCTATTATTTATACGAATATTTCAAATACCTGACCAGAAAATCATGGATAATGGTAACTATGGTGTATGGCTGTTTATTTTTACTGCCCATATTTCGGGCTTCGAAATATTGACAAATAAAATAACATCATTTTTTGTATTGTAGTACGTATTACGTACCCGTATAAACATTATTTATGTCGGTGGTCAAGGGTAGTAAGGTTTATTCTCATTGTTATCCTCATATTTACACTTAAGATATCCACAATTACAGTTAGAATCGTGAACATCCATTTATTTTGAATTATTATAACCTCAATTTCAGCAACATAAGAAATAAGATTTCTTTAAAACCAGGGAGAATAAATGGACATTGTTTGCCGAATATAAAAAGGTAATAATTTGTCTACAACGTAAAATTATAACCATGGTGACATAACAGTTTTTTTGGAGGGGCCCAAAGCTCCTAAGAAAATGGGCAATCTCCTTTCATGTATAGATACGTATGTACGGCACCATAGATGTACTTACACCATAGAGGCTTTACTATGGTAGGTAGTAGGGTCCCGTTAGCACATCTTTGGGTACCTACGGACAAAAAAGACTTCTTGGGTTATTTTATCGTTTATTATGAATTATCTACCAGCTTAATAAGAGAGTTATATCGAAATGACAGACCACTTTTCAATTTTATTTATTCGGATAGTTGAAATCTAATGAATAGAAAGAAAGGTCGTTGTCTTGTCTACGCGATTGGCGTCTACAACCCCGCATCTAATCCCGCATTTCCAAGTCTGTTTACTGTGTAATTTAGGTGTAAGCAGCAGCTTTATTATCATTAGCGTTCAGTTATTGAACTCGAATGAGGCAGAAATAACCGAGCAAATAAAAGTATTTTTCTTCTTGGCCGAGGGCCACGACCTTTCAGAGTTCAATACGTAGCGTAGGTCGCACGTATTCCAATGAGGGACGTCCAATTACGTGTAATCGAATCACAGAGAAAATAATTATGTTGACAATTTGTATGAAATGTCCAAGAATTTAGGCATTTCACACCTCTTAATAGCGCCTTAACAGTCGAGTTTACCTACTTTATCAAAGCATAGGATGATCTCACGGACAAGACGCCTCTAATATTGTAGCGTGATGGCTAATTTATGAATCACAAATGAGTAGATATTGGATCTCCTTTGAAATGAGGTCTTGGGAATGATTTTTGGCGTTCGGCCAGCATAATGAACGGTATAAGGTCGATTCAGAGAAATGTTTGGAGCTTCCATAGTTCTGCGGGTGACAGGACGGAATGAAATTCTAAAAGGCATAGGTTCAGTGCTCAAACCTCCCTCTAAGCTATTTTCACACTCCATCTAAAGGTGGAATCCCATGGTCATGGTTGGTCTTGTGCAAAAAAATTACAGCTGACGCGATAATATCACTCAAAGAAATATTTTTAGGGTTCCGTATCCAAAGGGTGCCAACGAAACCCTCCGTCCGTCCGTCCGTCTGTCATCAGGCTGCATTTCATGAACCGTAAGGTAGGTACTTGAAGTTTTCACAGAATGTGTCGCATTAACAACGAATAATAAAAAAAAAATTTAAAAAGCTGTTGTTTTTGCTCGATCTTAAGAATAGCTGCTGTTAACTCTTGTACGAATTGTACAATGGTACGGGACCCTTTGGTGCGGGTCCGACTCGCGCTTGGCCGGTTTTTATTTTCCTACTCTATTCAACATAAATATAATTAATCATTCAATGAACGTGTTCTAATTCTAAGCTACATTTTAGTGTTCCTACTACTAGGACAAATTAGTAGGTTGACGAGGAAACAACTTATGCAGTTAGAAGCACATAATAATATAATAATACACTTAGGCTAGGTCCTATACTTTGGTCCTATATTTGAAATGGTAGCTGTACATCAAATTATTCAAAACTAGTTAACCTTGATGGGTGTGCCGGCTGCCGAACTGTGACGATACATTGTGGTCTTTGAATATTTATAACCAACTTGTAGCAATGCATACATACACATAGGTATTTTAAACATAGAGAAGTAAATCCACGGAAGACCAGCACTATGTCTGTGCTTTCGCCACACAGGGATAGCATTTATGCTTAGTGGAATGCATTTTGGAACCATACATTATTTCTTGTTTTGTCTAACATACGTCTGTCTGTCTTTAACTATGCATGTGTGTATCTCAAATAAATGCTTTTTCTTTCTTTCTTTCTTAAATTATGGCAGCAGCTTCCACTCGGGTTTGGATTAAAAAAAACCGGCCAAGTGCGATTTCAACTCGCAAACGAACGGTTCTGTAGTTCTGTACCATCGTAATAGGTCGAGCCAAAAACGCCGAAAAAAGTCACGTTTCTTGTACGGAGATCCCCTTTATTTTTATTTTATTAAGCTATTGCATAGCTTCTATCGCGGGCCTTGAGCGTGGAGACCGAATCTCTTCCGTAACGAAAATAACCTGACACGGGACTCCTTTCACCGCTAGATGGCGTTGATAAAAAATGCTATGCAATAACTTTACCGCGGCAGTCCCCGAGTGCCACACGTCTTTTTTTTTTATTTTTTTATTTGTTGTGTTTAAAATATGCGAGAGACAAAAATAGCTTCAAAATAAATCAACCAATTCCCACGGAAATAAAAAAATAAACTTAACTTCACTGACGAGGTCAGGGGCATCAGATATTTTTGTTTTATTTATTTCGCATTACCAACAGACCAACCAAAGCCTCAGGGACTACGAACCGAACGTACTTAATGTTTTCGCCTAATTAGACTAAAATCGCATGTCTGTTTCAAATAAACATTCTCACCATGGGATCAATGACGCTATTTGTTATCTAAATATTAATAGAGGACATATTATTAATTGTTTAATAAGGAAAAATAAAACATACCTAGCTATGTTGTAATTAATGATTATGTCGCACGCTTTTTTTTGAGTTACATCTGTTTTATTAAAACAGATGTAACTCAAAAATCACAACTTGCGGGAATAAGGAATAAGCGATTAAAGTTTTGGACTATTTTCCCGAGTATTATTATTACTCAATAGTTACCTTTAATTCAAAAAACAGAATTATTTTATGTTACACCAAACGAAAAATTTTCCCGTTTCAATCACTACCGGTGGATTTCAAGAGAATATTAAACCATGGTGAATTACCTAATGATGCAATTTTTTAGAATTGACCTGTTAGCTTCTGTCAGTATAAAAAATAACGACCATCTCGCATCTCTCTCATTTTGATCATAATTGCACGGCTGTCAAATTCTACCTACCAATTCTTTACGCAATTGTCACACGTTGCATTAAATAATCTCCAAACTCACAAATTTTGGGTTAAGTACTTTTAATTTTTGTTTTATTTAACGTTTCATACAAGTATATCTGTATGTATGTACTTATGTAGGTACCTACCTATCTACCTACCAAGATAAGGAAATTGTAGTCCCGGCAAATTTCCAGAGCAATTCCATATCCTTATATAATAAAATAAGCAGTAAGCACGTAATTTTGTTTCAGAATGGAAACAAGATAAGCATCAGTCGCAATTATGACTTTACTGCTTCATGACTACATTGACCTAGAAGAGCGGGCTTCACGACATCTTAACGTTTGGAAAGGTATGACAACTTATTTACTTTTACACTGCTTTTACACAAATCTACAAGGATAAAGGATTCCATAGTATGGATGCAGAGAAAGAGGTATGGATAATGGAATCAATACCTCTTTCTCTGCATACATACATGGCTTTCTAAAGTCATAACCTTTTCTTTTAGCTTAGCCGTAGTCGGCTAATTTTGCAGGGTCTGTTGTTATTTCGAAATAACTGTTTCTTATCAACATCGACAACTTATCACACTTCACACCTATCACACTAATATTATATAGGTGAAAAGTGTATAGGTATGTTGTGTGTGTGTGTGTGTATGTTTGTTATTCCTTCACGCCACAACGAATGCAGTTCATTCGTCAGACAATTCAATTCATTCCAAATCTCAGCCAAGTCAGTACTTGGCTGAGATTTGGAATGGAAATAGCTCATATCCAGGATTAACACATAGGCTACGTTATATTCCGGAAAATTAAAGAGTTCCCGCGGGAATTAAAAAAACCTTAACCCACGGACGAAGTCGCGGACATCGTCTAGTTAGTCATTATATTATAACAAACGAAACAAACATACATGCATAAACAAAAATAGGTTGGTAGGTAGGTAATTTGTATTAAAGAAAATAACAACAAGTAGGGTGGCAGACCCAATTATGGGCACTTTAAGAGTTTATCTAACTTCAAATATGTTTTTTAATAAAAATTAAACCAAATCCTATAAATCACTGTAGTCATAAGGTTACTTGTTTAATAAAATATATAATTAAAGAAGATATTGAAATATTTTTGTTTAAATCAACTAGAATTTTAAATAAGATTGAAAAATGACCCATTCCCCAATTATTCGCACATTTGTTACCAGTTATGGGCACAAAATTATCCAATTATCAACACTTAGATTTTAATAGGGTTTAAGGGAAATAAAAGGCTAGGCTACCTACCTAAGTCTTTTAGAATATAGATTTTATTACGAAATAATATAAGGAAAGTATTATAGTAACTGTAGGTGACTTAATTTTTTTATATTTATTATATTTAAAACAAACACTTACATATTTAATAAGAAAAAAAAACATAGTCTTTATCAAACGATAGACGTCCACTGCTGGACAAAGGTCTCTTGCATGGACTTCCACAGGCCTTACGCCACCTGAATCCAGCGGCTCCCTGCGACTCGTTTGATGTCGTCGTTCCACCTAACTTCCCGGTACGGGGTCGCTACTCCAGCACCATGGGATCCCATCGACCATCAGCTCTTCGAACTATATGCCCGCCCATTTCCACTTCAGTTTCGCTGAGCTATGTCCGTGACTTTGGTTCTCTTACGGATATCCTTATTTCTGATATGATCTCGCAGGGATACTCCGAGCATAGCTCTCTCCATCGTCCACTGAATGATTTTTGTTTCGTGATATATAACTGCCCATAGAACTTCTCAATCTCTCTCCATACCTCAGGTGGAGAAGAAACGTGACAACATTCGTCAGTTTTCAGCCGCGTCAGCTGGCTCTGTCCGATAGATAGATCTCTCATGGACACTTTGGAATGGAACTTCTGTTCCACTAGATGGTATCTTTAATACACTTGGTATTCAAGGCCCGCAGGTCGCGAGTTCTTGCCTTAGAGATCTGCCTATTAACCAGTAGGCATCCGCGTCTGCTGACGACTGAAGTCTCGTCTCTTGTCTGTCTTCCATCAGTTTGAGAGTATGGTCACAGAACTTCTTGGTCCTTTTCGTGTGATGAGTCTTAAAGAATTTAGACTCTACAATATGGACAGTTTACACACACTTGTTAAGATCGTCTACAGACGATATTCCCAGTCTGCTAGGGAATCGAATCGGTTTGGAGTGTTGATAAACAGGAGAATCTCCAAATTTTGTAACCAGATACTGACACCCCTTGTTTTGCAATGAAATAACGGGAAAGTTTCATTTACTTTTTGAATTAGTAACTAATAATACTTAGAAAATCAATTGAAAACTATTATATTATTAAAACTCAGATAAAACTACAGTTAAATCATAATTAAGTAAGTACTGACTCTTAACGTCGATCAGTCAAAATGGCCGAAAATCTTCGGGAACTCCAGAACGATATCTTTCAACTACGATACTGACGTCATTTTAAAACATTCCAGATTAGAAAGGTTGCGATTGTGAAAAATATGAATTCCCCTAAATATTTTTAATCTGAAAATTTAAAAACTACAATCAGAAACTTATATTTTAATGTTTTTTGCCTAGGTGCGAATAAACTGGTGCAGTGCTAGCAATTGGGTTGGTCACCCTATCTTTATTTTCTTTTTGGCAGATCAAGAAATTTTAACTTTAGTGACGCCTTCACACGTTACCGATTCGATTTGAAGTAATAATCGATTTTATTTAAGAAGAACTTTCAATCGATTTAATGAAATATTTTTTAATTTTGATTTAACGTACTTATATTTTATTATATATTTTTAATCACTTAGATAAATTAATTTGACATATGTTTGCGGTAACAGACAAACAGAAAAAAATAATAAGTTGATTTGGGTTCTTTATCGATAATAATAATAATTAAGGTTTTCTTTCAAAATATGTTTAACTAGCGACCTGCCCCGACTTCGTCTGGGTTGAAATATTAAATATTTGTTTTTACGGGGCTGATCGCACAGAGCTTCTTATAGGAAACGATTGTTAATAAGATCACCACAGGAACCACAGGAATCTTCCGCGCCGATACCTGCCACCTTGCCCCGCCGCACCGGCTGGCACCATTTTATTATTTTATCACGTGAAAATATTCATTTTCTGATAACTCCGATATTACTATAAATTGTATAGTGTATATAAATCAGATCAAGTTATTTATACCTTTACCTTAATCCTTACTTAAATAAATGATTTCTCAAGCAAGGCAGTTTAAATACCTGTAAATTACTTTTTAGTTTATTAAAATCGGACATTCCATTCGAAACATATTACGAGTTTAATAAAATAGCTCAGTGAAATGTTTTTAAAAATTACGCGTTGATGTCACTTGTCCTGCATTTACTGTACGTTTATGCCAAAATATTTAAAAAATAAATGTCCAGCCGTGCGAAGCCAGGACGAGCCGCTAGTATTTAATAATTTTACTTGTTTCATTTGTATACTCAATTACGTAGCTAGTTTGTTAAATAATTAAGTAGGTAGGTATGTGATTTTCCAAGTATATTTGCTCATAACTCTTGATTTAAACTTGGTTTAGACGTTATTAACCACGCGTTTTGAAGTTAACTCACTTCACTAACGCGTGCATAGTTACATTTTAAGGCAGCCGTCAAAAAAAAAATGAAAAGAAAAATTTCTTTGCTCTTGGTTTGAACTTAAATTCCAAGATTTCAACTTAATTCCTTGCAAATATTCAATATTGGAGTCAGTTACTATTTTTATTTCCTTTTTTTTATTATATTTACAGAAACAATACTTATACGAAGTCAAATTATTTTTATCATAATTGTGAATGATTTATCGTCTTTCATGAACTGTGTTTTAGTCTGTGGTTGTTTGTTATGCACAGGGCACTTCACTAAACGTCAATAAAGTACGACATTATTTTAGTACATCATTCCGAAAACAAAAAAACGGTAATTTATAGGCGTGATCTGCCAAAAAGAAAATAAAGGATTGGACAAACCATAGTTGGTTAATATTTTAATACTTACATAAATCCTATTAATATATTCTGTGGTGAAGGTAAGATCTTTAACTATGTAGGCAGATATAAATATACCTGTAAGATTTGGCGCAATAATTTTCCTTTTAGTAGTAGGTACTACTGCTATAATAAAGCTATAATATAAGTATTTAAGTTTGAGATATAAGTTTAAGCCTCAATAGCCCAAATGTTAAAGATGCGGACTGAAAACTGAAAGGTCGCAGGTTCGAATCCCACGGATTACACTATTGTCGTACCCACTCCTAGCACAAGCTTTACTTATTTGGAGGGGATAGGAGGATATCAGTCAGCTTCTTGGGTTATAAAAAAAGCATACATTATAGGAAACTATCGGACTAAAAGTAGGTCGCATACCTACCTAATAACCAAAATCTCGCGTAACAAAATATAGATTTGATGGTCTACCCATAAGCGTACTACATACCACAGATGATAATCTACTATATAAAAATAAGTCGGGTTTTCCTTCCTGACGCTATAACTCCAGAACGCACGAACCGATTTCCACGGTTTTGCATTCGTTGGAAAGGTCTCGGGCTCCGTGAGGTTTATAGCAAAGAAAATTCAGGAAAAATTTCAACAGAAAAGCGGGAAAATCTTTTTTCACATACAGCGCCATCTCTGATACATAGCATGTGGCGAAACGGAGTTCGCCGGGTTTGCTAGTAAAATATAAAAATAGGTACTCAGAATTCCGTACGATCTAGGGCGGGATATACCTATCTATTTGTGGAATGAGGCCGGGTTGTATGATAACATTCCATTGTGGCTGCGGCTTATTTTAAGGTGTATGGAACATCACATTTTTGCGTAAATTGCAAAGAATCAAACTTGTGTAAAATAACGTATCTTCTGAGCAGAATCAGCATTCCAAACCGGTGGTAGATTTTCGATTTGTCATAAGAGCCACAAGTTGGCTTACATGAAATAAATATACCTATTTGAATTTTGAATCCTTACTAATATTATAAATGCGAAAGTGTGTTTGTTTGTTGGTTTGTCCTTCAATAACACTGCAACAGAGTTACGGATCGACGCGATTTTTTTGCATGGGTATAGTTGAGCACCTGGAGAGTGACATATAGGCTACTTTTTATCTCGGAAAATCAATAGAGTTCCCGCGGGATTACGGGCATCAGCTAGTTTTACAATAATGGACCCTTAATAAAGCAGTTATGTAAATGTTCTAAGAATTGAATGAATGGAAGGATAGATGGAAATATACTATACCTATCGCACACTTTCACTTTTGGGTACATATCGTCTCCTCTCAGAAGTGTTTAGGCCAAAGTCTACCACGCTAGCCAAGTGTGAATCTGCAGACTTCTCACACTTTTGAGTACAATGAAGAAGTTACAGGAATGCTTTATGTATAACATTTTCATTTTTGAATAACAGTTACTTTTTGAATTAAAACGACGAACCGATAGATTAGACACGATCGATTGATAGGCAGATCAATCGGACAATATAGATGAGAGAATAAGCACAGACAATATGGTAGACTTTACTATAGTAGGTACAGAATGATAGAGTTTAGACGTGGGGATAGATTTCTTTAAAATGATAGATCTGTCTGAAGTTCTGTGTCACTTTCTTTTCCAGCATGGCACCTGATACTTTACGCCCTCGCCGCAATCTTCGGGATTCTCAACTACGTGTTTCTTCACAACACAATGTCGATGGTCGATAACAACTGCGTACTATATCCAAGAGAACTGGCATTCCGCTCTATAGAGCTTCCCATGCCAACAAATATAAGCTCAATAAACGATATAGTTTTGACCAATAGCGATACTGCAGGAGATGCTGTAACAGATAATGCTCAAAACGTACCCGTCCTAGTAGCTAGTGAAACTACTGATGCAGAAGAAAAGAATAAAACAATAACCAAAAGAGATGTGACCAATTCAAATGATACGAGACAAAATGACACCGATACATCAGCTAACGAGAATGACGCCATTATTCTTACTGGTAAGTTCAAAACCATTATACGAGTAAGTATTGATACTCGTATACCCAATATCTTATTATGGTGCTATCTGAAGCTGAATTTTAACTATTTTTTGCCAAAAGCGAATTGAAAATTAATAATCGATGTCGCCAAACACTTTCTGTCGGCAGTAATTTCCCACAGACACTTCGCAAAAAAATATGCTGAGTTTCTTACCGGCTCTTCTCAGCAGAGTCTGCATTCCGAACCGGTGGTAGATTTATGACGTGTCATAAGAGCTACAAGTTAGCCTACATGAAATAAATTAATTTTGAATTTGAATTTGAATAGCGTTTGACTTATAGTCGGTCTTCATTTTTATATATCATACTTTGGGAACTATTTTAATATTATTTGTAAACAACTAGACAAATCCTAGGTAAATCCCAATTTTGGTATTGAATATCTAACTCATTACAGCGTGCGGACATACTCATGACGGCATTTTAAATGTGTCTGGGGCATATTTGGCCTCTAAGATTAAGGAACGCTACTGACACTCGTTTATTGCTATGATTTGTTTGTTTTTCACTATCTATTCAGCAAACGAAACTCATCGCCTGGTGCTGGACACGTCGCGCACGCTGTTCGGCTGGGACAGCGACTGTCAGTATGCGGAGTACATGCCCATCATGTCCATGATACTCGCCGCGGCGTGGGCGACCTTCTTCACCATGTGCCCTGGCGGTGGCTACACCAGATCTGGGTAAGTAACTTCTGGGCAACTAGTTATATCGACCCCTCCCTGACAGGAAGCCTGTGCTTAGTAGTAAGCTGTTGATGAGTTGCTGATGATGATGACGAAGTAATTATAATCACAATGGTCCCATTACTTTAGGTGGAACTAAAGCCCAAGTTAGGTACTTTGTCATTTGGCAGATTCTTAATACCAAAACTGTCAAAACGCCAAATTAATTCCTTAGTTAAACGTTATTCAGCGATGGTGAAATTGGCACTAAATGTTCTGCCGTAGCGTTGTAAGTACAACTCGTACTAGCATGTTTCACATGTGCTTGTGGAACTTAAAAATTGTATTAAATCGTGCTTTGTCATATTTGTGGAATGGGAAAGATAAGTGGATCTAAAGTTCATATCTAAGGGATCGTGATCGTGGACTACCACACGCGGCGTGCGGGGTCGGATACGTCCCATTAGATGTGAATCGTATTTTATGTTACCAAAAGGAGAAGTCCAATGTTGATGAATTGGGAACCTCCTCCTTTTTTGAAGTCGGTTAAAAACTGATGTCCCATGGCACTTTTTGTCTGGGTCCACTCTTACCCTTCCTTCTTTTCTTCGTTACCTTTACAGTCTTCAACAGCCGTGGCGCATCTTGGCGCCGGCGCTGTTGTTCGCGCTCGTGATGGTGGGGCTGACGGGCCACAGCTTCACCACCACCAACAGAGGCCTCCACATCTTCTGCTCTGCCTTTCACAACTTCACTAACGCTACCACGTGAGTAACAGTACCACTGCTAAGCAATGCTAATTTTTTCTTTAAAAAACCGGCCAAGCGGGGTTCTGTACCATCATAACAGCGAGCAAAAAAACGCCGCAAACATCACGTTTTATGGGGACTCCTCTTTATTTATTATTTTATATTTATTATTTGTTGTTATAGCGGCAATACATATACGCATTCTGTAAAAACTTCAAGTGTCTATCTACCTATTACGGTTCATGAGATACACCCCGCTGACAGACTGACAGACGGGCGGACTTAGTAATAGGGTCCCGTTGGCACTCTTTGGGCACGGAGGCCTAAAAATATCTCAATGGAAGATGCAGCTAGAGAGAACCTGAACCCTATTATAACAATCGTCAGGTGTTCATCTGTGGGCCCGTTTCTGGAGCGTTCGTGGAACGCGTCGTGGAGCTTCGGCGGGCGGGCGGCAGCGGCGCGCGCGGCCAGTGCCGGCGTGTGGGCGAGCTGGGCGTGCGCCGCCGCGCTGTTCCTGGCGCGCTGCCTCACCGCGCCCGACTTCACCGTCAGACGCACCGGCGCCTACCTCAAAGACCCGCAACAGGTTCGCTTGTAACATTATTTTTATTTTTTTTAAAACGAAGCTGAAGTTAACTGATATTATCCTCCCATCCAATAAGCGGGAAGCTTATGCTAGGAGTGGGTAGGACAATAGTGCAACCCACTAGGGTTTAAAGATATTTTGAAATTAGACTGAAACCGACCTACCTACCTAATTACCTACCTAAATTGAATTAGAAAGTTAAAAAAAATCTAGAAAAATTTAAGTTTAATGTCAGTTTAAAAGTAAAATGAAGTTTATATGATTTGCATGCTCCAATTAGACCTGTCAGGATCAAACATTTTCCAGCACCTTGGCTCACTGACTCAATCAAAAAAATTATGGCTAAACGAAATAAAGCCAAGAGTAAATGCAAAAAATTTCCGACCGATGAGAACGTTGTAGCCTATAAGAGTTTGCGCAATCTCTGCAATAGGATGTGTAGAAATGCTAAGCGCCACTATATTCACTCTTCATTGGATAAATATTCCATTTCTGAAAAGTGGAGATTTCTTAAGTCCCTAGGTGTGGGTAAATTCCTTAATACCTCTACTAATACAACAGACTTAAATGCATTGAATAATCATTTTTCCACTCCTCCTGTTCTAGTTTCTAATTCTATAAAGTCTTTGACTCTTCAAAAATTAGCAGAAGCAACCCAACCTATGGGCGAATCTTTCGTTTTTCAAGAAATCGCAGAAGAGGACGTTAAGAAGAGTATCCTTTCCATCACAACTAAAGCTACGGGCAGTGATGGCTTGAGCCGTGACATGTTAGCACTCGTGATTGATCTTATCGTGCCTATTATTACCCACATTATAAATTTCTCCCTGGCAAATAAGGTCTTTCCAACTGACTGGAAAATGGCTCATGTCATCCCTTTACCGAAATCCCCCAATCCCAATTCTTTTTCACAGTTTCGGCCTATTTCAATCTTACCTATCCTTTCAAAAGTTATAGAAAATGCAGTTTTCAAACAGTTATCGTCTTTTCTTTATAAGAACAATCTTCTGAGTCCTTTCCAATCCGGTTTCCGCCCCTCCCATAGTACCGTTACAGCCCTGCTCAAAGTCACTGATGACATTCGTTATGCTATGGATAACAAACAGCTTACTATTCTTATCTTACTGGATTTTAGTAACGCTTTTAACTCAGTTGACTTTGACATACTCCTTGGTATCCTAAGCTCCCTTAACATATCTTCTTCTGCGATTACTTGGTTCCACTCTTATCTTCATGGTCGCCGGCAGAGAATCCGCACAGATGAGGTTTACTCAGACTGGGCTAACCTCTCTGCTGGTGTTCCTCAAGGTGGCGTGCTTTCCCCTCTTCTTTTTTCAGTCTTCATTAATGAAATTACAAAAGTTCTTTCTTCTCACTACCATCTTTATGCAGACGATTTGCAGCTCTATAGGCATGCTCCGTTATTGGAACTTGACTCTGCAATTACTTCCATTAACGATGATCTTGCTGCCATTAAAGAGTGGGCTGATTCTCACGGACTTGTGGTCAACCCAAGTAAATCTCAAGCGATGATTATTGGCAGCAGACCGCTAAGAAATCGTATTAATTTCAATAATATTCCCCAGGTTGTTTATGCTGGAATACCTATAATTTATACATGCACTAGTAAAAATCTAGGCCTCATTATGGACGGGAACCTGGCTTGGTCGGCACACGTCAACCAAGTCAGTAAAAGAATGCACTATGCTATCCATTCGTTGAGGAGGCTGCAGAATTTCCTTCCGCTACGTACTAAAATTATGTTGGCACAATCCCTGTTACTACCTATCCTTGATTACGCTGACGTCTGCTACCTAGATGCCACTGAAGAGCTACTTGACAAACTCGAACGACTTCAGAATTTGTGCATTCGCTTTATATACGGCCTGCGCAAATTCGATCACGTTTCCAATTTTCGTCATCAATTAAAGTGGCTCCCAATTCGTTTTCGCCGGAACTTGCACATTGTTACTGTCCTCTATAATATCCTTCATAACAGTTCTTCCCCTGATTACTTACGTGAGCGTTTTAAGGTATCGCTCCCATCTGCAAGGCCTTTGCGGGCGTGCGTTACCAGAAAAGCTCTTGATTATCCCCCTTGTAACACTATTTTCTATAAATATTCTTTTTCGTCCGAAGCTACTCTGCTATGGAACTCACTTCCTGAACATATTAGAGACAGTCGGTCAATACACACATTCAAATTTAGAGTGAAGCAGCATTATCTCTCGTTATGTGTTAATTAGTTATGTATATTTACGTATGTATTATATTATTTATGTATTATATGTATTTATGTATCCATGTATGTATTTATGTACCTATTTATGTATCTTCGTGTCTATGTAGTTTATTTTATACTTATATTATATATATTATTTAAGTATATTATATAGTAGGTATTATAGTATATGTAGTGATGTACATTTTTGACCTATACCACTTTATAATTTCACCTTACTCACTTTCAAGGGAAGCTGGAAGAAATTTCTTTTTTTAGAGATAAGCTTCACCTATGTCTACTTCTTCTAATATGTGTTGTCCTGAAAATTTTATATGTACATGAAAAATAAAAATAAAATAAATAAATAAATAAAATAACGCGTTTAATTGCTTGCAGCGACTCACGCCCTACTTGAAAAAGTCATCGCGCCGGGCCAACAAGTCCAACAACAATTCGCCGACCAAACGAGAAACCGCCTCCATCAGATCTGAGCCGACCGCGACCACGGAACTAGTCACAGCGTCAGTGGAACATGGGCAGGACACCGCGCCCACGACGCCGCAGTTCTCGCCCATTAAGAGATTTGACAAAGAGGTCATTGAGATGACGACAACGCCTAACCAATAGTGCAGAAGACTTGGAAAGCAGAATTGTCGAATTAAATTTGCCCAATTCGCCGTTAAGTTTCAAATACAGATTATATTTCTATTTGTGCTAGTACCCTGTGCTAGTACCTATTTAAAGTTTATCGTAGTAAGTTAAGTGGAGAGAATTTTAGAAGGTTAAGTATAGCCAATAAAAAGAAATCAAATGACGCATTTAAATTAATATTAATTATTGTGTACTATAAAAAGTGTTGATTTTTGTATTGCTATTTTAAATGTATTGTGTTTATGAAATAAACTTAAGAATACCTCCATAATATTGCTTTTTTAATTGAAATCTTATAGACGAAGGCGTTATATCTATAGTATGCTTGACCCTCAAATTCGTAAGCAAAGATTTTTGGCATGGATTTAAAAAGTACCTTCATAACTTAAAAAACTTTTTGACGCACAGCAAAGCCCATATTTTTAAATACTTACAGACTGCCTAAAACTTTGAATATATAACCAACGCCTAAAACCAGAACAACCAACCACTCCAAGCCACTTGAAATGATTTCCTTTTTCAAAAACTTTTAAGAAATAATTTTTATATTTTGAAAATTGTCCGTATTATGAAAAGTACACTGAACACGCTTTTATTTGGTACTATATTTTTACACCTAGGTAGGTAGGTAGGTACCTATTAAAAAGGGCCCCGCTGGCTTAAAGAAACTTTCGGACTTTGGAACTGTATGACTTCTCTTGAACGCATCAATATTTTTGTCGACCGATGTCGATAAAGTGTTTAAACGTCAATGTCAAACTGACGTGAGACTGAAAACGAAGGTGGAACGAAACTTGTGTTTACAAAATACTTATCTAATGCTGTTATAATGGGATAAAATATTTCAAAATAAAATCAGATTTACATAAGGAAATAGAATGATATTTTACCAGGTAAATAGAATCTTGTTCAAGCCCCTTGTAATCAATCAATTCTTACGCTATGCGCATACCGAAACACCTTCGAATGTGTTATATCCCTTGCGGAGTCGTGGGTTGCTGAAAGTTGTTGGTGAAGATTCCTCAGCGTTCCTACAAGGACTCATCACGAACGATATGAGACATTTCGAAGAAGGCGCCAGCTCCATGTACGCTATGTTCCTTAATAACAAAGGTAGAGTCCTCTACGACACACTTATATATAAATGGCATATAAAGGATTCATTTTTGATAGAATGCGATAGACAACTCATTAGTGTGCTACAAAAACATCTAAAGATCTACAAATTGAAAAGAAAGGTGGACATTAAAGATGTTAATAAGGATTATTCCTTATATGCCTTGACTTCTGTTATACCACCAGCTATATCTGATAAAAAAATAAATGTTTACAAAGACCCTCGCCTCGCTGAGCTGGGACATAGAATAATAACTTCCACAGACATAAAAGAGTCAGAAGTGGCTCAAATTGCAGGGAAAGAGTTAACAGAAAGTACTGAAGACGGTTACAAGTACTTGAGGTATAAGCTAGGGGTCAGTGAAGGAGCAGAAGACCTGCCCCCGGGAACAAGTTTCCCTCTAGAGGCTAATTGTGACTATCTTCATGGTGTTAGCTTCCATAAAGGCTGTTACATAGGCCAGGAGCTCACAGCGAGGGTTCATCACACTGGAGTTATTCGTAAACGAATAATGCCCATTAAATTTAATGAAACTGTATCTAAAAATATAGAAAGGGATTCTGTAATCTCAGCTAGCAATAATCCTAAGAGTAATTTGGGGAAATTAAAAGGTGTTGTAAAAAATTATGGATTGGGACTGATAAGAATTAAAGAGGCTTTGGATGCAAAGACTTTATGTGTTGGAAATTATTCAGCCGAGGCAGTAAGACCTGTGTGGTGGCCAATGGAAGCTCCAAAGGAGATTACTAAACCTGAATAAAACTTTTTCTTGTTATTTAATAATATAGAAATGTCTAGTCTAGAACATGTATTAGTCCAGTCAAAATAGACATTTGACTTAGGAAAAATTCGCATAGAGCTGAAAATTGGCAGAGACGTTAAATACATCATTATAAATGAAATATCAAAAATCCCCTTCGATCCTACTTCTGCAAAAAATTTTATTCAAGGTCAAAAGTATGAAATTAAGGTTTTTTCCATTTTTCTCGAAAACAGTTAGTATTATCGTGAAAATAGGTCAGACATAAGTTGTAGATCATACAATTTTCTACAAAAATGGTCCAGTCACTTTTTCTCTTACGACTCACCATTCATGAGATATCGCGGTTTTAATCATTAGAAAATTCATATTTTACATAATATGCACACATTTCCGCAATTTCCGCACCACCTATGAGGTAATGTACTTGGCGCATTTTTTTAACGTGGTTTCCCCAGTAGGTATACTCCACGATCTATTGTAATAAAGAAAGTTTGATCAGATCGTATCCTATTAATTGAAAGAATAGTAATATTGCTAATGATTAAAGTGGAATAGGTTGTTTTTTTCTACATGTCATTATACAGGGTCACTGGAAATGTGACGCATTCCTTTTAAGGGGTTATAGATGGGGGTCAAAACTAATCGATTTTGTTATGTGATATTGTATCCGAAACTTAACGGTTAATGAGTTATTTGAAAATTTATAATTATTGGTCAAAATACGATCTAGGCCAACTAAAAATGTAAATTTAAAAAAACTATGTATCTGAGTGAGGTTTTTTTGTTACTTTTTGTCAGAACACATCCCGTTTTTATAATAAATACAAAAATTATCAAAAACTACAACCGTTTTTAAAAATATTGACCCTTTAATGAATAATTAAGATATTTTTTATCACATTCATCGAAAGTAAACACAAATTAAAAAAAAATCTTCTATGTAATTAAATCTGCAAAACATTTTAAAAATATCTCCATCTATCTAGCTTTCAAATGAGGTATTATAATGGCAAATAGCTTTTGTAAACCACTTGTTATTGAGAAGGGAACAATAAAAGGTTGATATTAAAATCAAATTATGAATTTATTAATTTACAAATCTTGTTCGAATTGTGAACCCCTATTTCTAATACATGCTCGTGTTCTGTGACGTAATTCACCTACTGAAGAAACCACGTTAAAAAAATGCGCCAAGTAGGTACATTACCTCATAGATGGTGCGGAAATTGCGGAAATGTGTGCATATTATGTAA
This sequence comes from Hipparchia sbordonii, assembly GCA_038048805.1. Lineage (NCBI taxonomy): Eukaryota > Metazoa > Arthropoda > Insecta > Lepidoptera > Nymphalidae > Hipparchia > Hipparchia sbordonii. Next base: position 3,371,073 of record CM076111.1, on the reverse strand, counting down.
AATATGAATTTTCTAATGATTAAAACCGCGATATCTCATGAATGGTGAGTCTTAAGAGAAAATGTGACTGGACCATTTTTGTAGAAAATTGTATGATCTACAACTTATGTCTGATCTATTTTCACGATAATACTAACTGTTTTCGAGAAAAATGGAAAAAACCTTAATTTCATACTTTTGACCTTGAATAAAATTTTTTGCAGAAGTAGGATCGAAGGGGATTTTTGACATTTCATTTATAATGATGTATTTAACGTCTCTGCCAATTTTCAGCTCTATGCGAATTTTTCCTAAGTTATGACTTATTTTTGTCTATTTTGACTGGACTATATGTATTTATGTGGCCTTGTTACTTTGTAAATATACCATTAAAATATATTGTAATTTTTTTATTGACCTACATGACATTTTAATAATGCCCCAGATATCTGTGCATTGTTAAAAATAAAATGTCACTAGCTATTCACAAATATCTTGTGTTCCCTATACATCATTCAGATTTTAGAATTGTTATGATACTTGGCAGTTTCTTAGTTTTACTCTTTTTGATTGTGAATGTTTTGTTTACGTAGGAAGGTTTCCGGTGGTTGTTGCATGATCCAGGTATAATATCCATCAATAGATCATTACCACCAATAAAATTTGCACCTTGTCCCATTTCAGAACAATGGATAAACCACAGGCAAAAACTGTAAACGAAGATAGCACTCCAGAGAATTATAATTTCAAATGTTCCGCCTGTGGCATGAGCGAAGTAGCTCACTACAAAGGTACCAATCCACCATTCTCACGCAAAATAGAACTCAAATACCCCAGCTATGTGATGAAGGACCCATTCAGCCCCCCAGGGAAAGGCGAGATCTTAGTTTTAGGTGGGGATTGTGATATGTGCCAGAGAACAGTTTGCATAAGTAAGCAGTGCAGTATTTTCTATCAAAAAACCTACTGTTTAGAATGCGTGCGTAATTCACTTGATAAGTTTCCAATTGAAGTAACTAGCAAATTAAAATTGAATTAGAAATATGTTATGGAATTTATTTTTTGCACTTAACCTACTTTTAAGTATAATTTGACAAAATAAGCAGTGAGATTGTGAAGATATTAAGAAAATCGTATTCATTTGACCATTTAAAAAGTATAATAACATAATAATAACTTATGAATCTGGTCGATATCTATATCGACTTTCTATTTAGCTTATAGTCGTTATAAAGGACTTCACACACGGCAGCTATAATGTAAAGATGTATATTATAGCACGATACATCTCGATACATCTCATTACATCTTTCCATATAAATTGACAGGAGACCACACACGATAGCTATAATGTATATTTTTACATCTTCGTATCTTAAGATACCGAGCGGTATGAAAATATACATTTATATCTCGATACATCTCGATACATCTCGATACATCTCAATACATCTTTACATATTTCCGTATATTTACTCAATAGCAAGGGTGTTCAAAAATAGAGGTGGTCGTTGCAAAACATAAATAGTTACATTGTTAGTTTTAATCAGTACGAAAATACGAAATATACGAGTAACGAAATGCATTCGTGAATAAACGTACTCGGTACTGATGGCGCATACCTTTATGATCTAATAAATAATCACCGGTGACACACCGGTGTTTCTCCGGTGTTTTCAATTGATTACTTTCTACGGAGAATCACCGGTGATTTTCCGGTGATCACTGTTCCGGTGCAAACCATTATACTTTCTCAAATTTAGGATGATAATTAATTTGGGCAGATTACGTTCAGGAAGTTTCGTTTTTTTTTCCGGTAAAATGTAATACAGATAATGTGGTACTTCATTGATGGGAACCGCCCACTTAGTAAAGTACCATGCGTATCGAACAACCACAGACTATCGAAAATCGTTTCTGAATTGAAATAGATCGAACATGTAAAAATTAACATTTAGGTAACTATATTATTTTTTATATATATTAAATCGTATGTAGGAATAATTTTATCATTAATTTATAGTAGGTTTGTATTTTAAGGTAGATCAAATATTGCCACGCGTATTCCTCGCTGAAAATTGTTCTATTTTTGGCACATATGGCAATACGCGCATCATAATCACAATCTGAATCATCTTCTGATGAACTATCTAGTAAATCTAGTAATAAATAACTTGACAGATCCATATTAAAAATAATAACACCCTGTATAGCACTTTAGTAGCTGGGAAGTGCGTCAGTCGAGACGTATACCAATGGAATGAAGGGAAAGATATATTACATTACCTGCTCCGTGTGTGATAGGTTAAGATAATGTAAAGCTATACATCCCGGGATGTAATATACATTAATATACATTATAGCTGCCGTGTGTGAAGTCCTTAAGACAGACAAAAAAATGGCGGGTTAAGTTCTCTATTTTTATCTTCGTCGTATTAAGTATATGTTTGCACCTTGTAATTAAAAAATTTTGTGGTAAGTAATAAGGGTTTGTTGTAATGGTGCAGATGAAATGAAAAACACTTATTTTTATAAAATACTGTTTACTTTGGCTTTCCAGTCCGATTTACAGTATTTCTTTTACCAATTTTCACAAATAATTCAATAACACAGATTACTCCGAGCGAAACTCTTGTTTCGATCACTTTAATGTAAGTATAATACATGAATTCAAACAACTTCACCGCTCGCAACGCAACTGCGATCACAACACGGAAAAAAGCAGCCAGCAGCGCCACCGCACTTCATCGGAAAAGTAAATACAATCTTAAAATTATAATTACAGCATATTATAGTTAATATTAAAGGTAGGTATATATTAATAAGCTCCAAAATGACAAATTAAATACATATTTTGTCTCGATCGCCAGTCACCCACCCCAGATTGCTAGCACCACAATACATCATATCCCTTTTAGAAAGTGACTGCATCTCTCAAACAACAAAGTATACCGCTAAAAACAATAAGCATTGAAAATATATATCAATCGTTAACAGCAATTATACAATAAGTAATACATATACAAATTACGGGGAAAAATTATTGCTTCGTGTGTTCCCTAGTTAACTATTGGATTGCCCTATGCGTTTAAACTGAGACGACCGACAGCAAGGTTTAATCGACAATATTCTTTAGCGCAAAAATATATTAAGTTATTAAATGTCGTTGAATTAGTAGGTAGGTATAGTTCTTGCAATCACGAGCGCGCGTGATCTTTACTTGTGGTCACGTCGTGTATATGTACATTGCGTAAGCATGCGTACCAGTCGGAGCCTAGGTGGGAGCGGTCAGGCGCGGGCATTGTGATCTCTCACTTATACAAATAAGACTTAAACACAACCATAAGCCACGCGCACTCGTGAATTTTGTAGAAACGCCTGTACGCGTTAACGAATATAATCAATGTAACTTATAGAAGGGGTTGTAGTTTATTGAACCTTTGAAAATCTCTTACCTTGTATCACCTACGATATAAATCCCTTGATTAATTTATTTATCTATTTTTAAAACTAACCAATTAAAATATTAGAAGAAAAGAATTAGGAAATCTCGAATTTAGTACAAGTTTGATATGACTTTGAAAGGATGGGTCGATATTCTTAGTTAAAACGCATAGTTTTGAAGATTAGAGACGAATTTTTAAGATTTGAAGTAAATTTTACTTTATTATCTTCTTCATATAATGCCATGAAAAAAACGAGCTTTTCTGATGGGTTATTATAACTACTTTTAATACATATAAAATGGATATATCCGAGAGTCAAATTTTCAATCTAGGCTTAATTTTAACAACGCGTCGGTAAGACTAAAGACACCTTACATTTATTTGTGTATATATTACTGGGCAGTGTGCTATTTTTTTTCTATAACTATAATTAAAGTATGCTAGCGATTACATGAAAATAAAAATTATTTTACTATAATATTTCTACGACGTTCTCTGAATCTGATAGATTAGATCTTAAATGAGTAGGTACCTTTCCCGAATTATTAAATAATTCGACAAATAAGTCAAGATACTTTGACGGTACAAAATAATGCCCTGCATTTAAGTTAAGACGTTTAAATATCGAACGACTATTAACGCCTTAATAATGAGATTCAAATGAGAATAGGATAGTCAAGTAGCCATTTTATATTTTTGTCCTGCTCATATGAGTTTACACTGAGTGAAATAGAAACAGTCAATGGCGGCTTCTCATTCCTATTGTCATTTGAATCGCATTATATTTAAGTTTTCTATGCCGGTTGTCAAAGTCTCAACGGGCATTTTATGTCTAGAATAAATGTTTCAAATGTGATGGTTTCACTTTTTATATGAACCACAAATTATCCACAATAAGATTGTTATATAGAAATATGCCTATAAGTAGGTACAGTTCTTGCAATTCACGAGGGCACGTGAGCTTTACTTGTGGTTACGTTGTGTACATGCACATTGCGTAAGTGTGCGTGGCTGCCAGGAGCTTAGGTGGGAGCGGTCAGGCGCGAGCAAGCTCTCGCTCCCACTTATACAGATACGACACACACACATCCATGAGCCACGCGCCCTTGTGAATTGGAAGAACTATAGTAGGTATGTTATAATAATTCGTACTGGCCAAAATTTCAAAGATTCCGCGTAAAAACGTAAATTTTAAACAAAGTGTGGACGTTGGACGGGTTTTCCCTTACAAATAGGTAGGTATAAAATTGTGATTCAAGTTTCATTATACTGGGATATTTTAAGAGGCCCTACACAGGTCCAATCTTCATGATAGTTCAGGTGTATCATGCAAATTGGATTATAAATTGTTACGTCATGCAAATCTACATTCCAATTTGCTTGACTGTCTATCATCCGGCTGGTGCGGTACATTTGAACGTGTGTAGGGCCCTCAGCTAATGGGGTCAAATTACAAATTCAATTATCAAATCTTAACTAATAATTTTCTCACAGCCGAAACAAATAAAATAATTTTGATGACGTCTTCTGTTAGATGATACATGAACTGTCATGTGGTTGTTTTAACAATAATTGTATTCATTTGACAGCTTAAAACGTATGAAAGTTGAACCATGCGTTTTGAGCTATCAAATGAATACAATTTTCTAATGGGGCCCGTAAACGGTCAAACATGTAAAATTTTTATGTCAAATTTTACGTTTTTGTTACGGTTTTGTTTGAACAAGGTCATCAAACACACACGATCAAACTCCATCCGTTTCCGTTTGCCAAACACGTAAAAATTTTACGTGTTTGACAAACATGTTTGACCGTTTACAGGCCCCTTTTACACAACGGCTGTTTTGCGTATAAAGTATTATTCAGTAATATTTTCCTGCTTCAATATTCTATTACATCAAATGCTTAGTGTATTGTTTTAGTGCAAACACGAAACAAATTTTTAAATCTCGAAAGGGGGTTCAGACGTTCAATAAATGTCGCGATCAAGGTACGTGTTGCCAGTCTCAAAATCAAATACCAGTCTTAATGAAAATTATACCGCATATGAGTCATTGCATCTCGCATCAATAAATATTGACGGTCTGAAACTTGCCTAAAAACAACATTAAAGCTGAACGGACATTAGTCTTCACCGAAAACTATACAAGCCAGATGAAAATAATACAAAACTAAGCGAAACAAATATACGGAAAGTGAATTTCACATTGCGATTTACAAACTTTAATTCGATGTATTCGATGTGGACTGTTAATGTGCGATAAGCTTTAATGACCACTTATTAAAAAAAAAACAATATCATAAACACCTTAAAATTTTATACATTATTATTTATTAATTATGTTATGTGTAATAATAATATACTCCGCATCGACAAAAAGATTGGAGTAACTTCAGAAACAAAAAATGTCAGGATTATGAGTACCAACTAATACATTTATTATGATAATTATTACCTACTTAAATTACACATACAAAAGTTATAATTCGTAATAATAGTGATTCCCAAATAACAAATACCTATTAAAAAAAATATTCCTCTGGAAAAATTTAAGAATTTAATCAAACAAATATGTAAATACAATCAACAATAGGAATGTCGAATCGCCAATTTTATTTCTGCCTTGATCACGAGGCTAGCTCGCTGCCATCTTACACTGCATTGTCACTTACCATCAGGTGACATCGTAGTTACATGTTATTATGTAGCGAGGCTGAAATAGATGGCGTACCTGATACCTGACGTTATGGTATGTTCCAGTATAATTATATTGTTTTTCACAAATCGGTGTCACTATTTGGGAAACACTGACCCAAATCAATCTTATTTAAAGCAAGCTTAAATCCACGAAATTATTTAATTTAAACATAGATTTTTCTTATCGGAATTTTGTGGATTTCAATATAATGCAAGTGCATTTTTTGTGGATGTATTTAGAATGGAAAGGCCTTTAAACTCGTCTTTATATACATCCATTGCGCAACTTCTCACCACTAAAAATATCCAGGATCGTAAACGAATTAATATATTATTATGTATAGATACTATTAATAATTACGACTTTATTATATTAAAAAACTTTCTAATTTGTTAAGTTTACTTTTTAAACTATTTTTATTTTATAAAATTACACCAACTGAGTAGCGATTGAAACAAAACTATAGCAAATCTAAAAACTGTGTTTTTCATCTTTAAGATTACTTAACGACACAAGTTTAAGATTTAGCTTACGTTTTGCTTTGTCTAACCACCAATAATAATTATAATATGTATTATAAACACTGTATAACTACATTATATTATAACAATTTAAAATACTTGATGTTATATAATTAAATGTATTTGACGTATTAAGCGAGCTTTTAAAACAATAACGGCAGATTTACACTGTAAATCTGAAAAAAAATGTAAATGACTTGATGTAATTAGTTGTCAATTTGACAACTTAATAAGCCTTAAATTCCATTTACAGGTATAGATCAAGACCACTGAGCATTTCCTATTTTGGTGTTAATAACTGTCCTAATGTATACCCGCCTTTAGGTAGCGTCATAGATAACTTAGCGCCTAAAGCCTAGGAGTTAAGGTTTTAGGACTTAAGCTATCGTGTAAATCTAAACATAGCACTAAAACAATATAATTACATACAAAAATCCTTAATATATTACTCATACATAAAGTGAACGAAATTACGCAGTAAACCAATCTTTTCAATATATCTTTTATATAAAACTACAACTTGAGCCACCTATGGATCTCAAAAAACAAATAAAAAGCCCCGTTTGCCTTGTTTGGCGTCTAATTTGTTTTCTGAGAGATCTTAGATTAATATAGAAACCGTAACGAAGTCTAATATACTAATATCTAATTTAAATAATATCGTAAACAGAAAGACGGACATTAAAAAAAAATATGGTGTTAATTCGGCTTTCTCAGAAAACTAAACTGAAATAGTGCTAAACTTTTCACAATAAAGAAACATTGAAGCCGAGAAGGATAATTCTCTCAATTGAGTTCAAAGATTTTTGTTCAACCAAATAGCACCAATGGCCAATGCATAACAATTTCCACTCCATTATTTAATTTTTCTTTAAATCAATTGCAATGTTTTATCTCGAAAATGCTGTGATTTTTACAAAAAACGTAGAAAAAAAGTCGCAATTTCATGCTGCATGAAAAGTACATTACTTGAAAAAAAAAAAAAAACTCACAGAATACTATAAAACTTTCTAAAACTAAGATTTGATTCCATTTGCAATTTTAAAGATCATAAAATCAGTGCGCCTTCGTGGTATTTCCTTATTGTTGATTTTAGGTTTTTTTTTCTCTGTTTTTCTATTTATCGATAGGGAATTACGATAAGCCCACAAAAAAAAAATGAAATAGGTAGTTTAAATGGCGTTTCCTGTCAATTAAGATTACGAAAAAGAAAAAATTTAAGTCACATGTATATTCCTGATTTGCTATTTAAATAATAAACATGTTGTGTATCTCGTGGGACGCATATGTGCATATACACTTATTAACCGACTTCCGAAAAGGAGGAGGTTACCAATTCGGCCGGTATCTTTTTTTTTTTATGGTTAGGATCTCGGAAAGGCCCTTACTCTGTCGTCTGTGTGGACTCAGTCGTCGGGCGGCTGCAGCTGGTGCAGGCGCCGCAGCGCGTGGGACAGCAGCGGCAGGAGGTCGGCGGGGGGCGAAGGCGCCGGGGCTTCGGAGCCGGACTCGTCCGACTCCTCTATGGGCTCGTCCGCCTCGCTGCCTTCCGCGGACGGACATCGCGTCTCGCTCGGCGAACCTCCCGTTTCAGTTTCGCCGGTTTCTTCTTCTAATAAAATAAAATCATATTAATAATTATTCTTACAAAATATGAGGGAAATATAAAAACTGATATTACGTGCGAAGGTAAAATCTTTTGCTATTACGTCTCAAGGTCAAACTTTAAATGTAAATTTTTTAAATTTATTAGGAATCCTAACTTTCATGATTAATTAATACATAATTATCTCTTATAATTAGACTTATTTATGTTTAATGCACATATAAGGAAAAAATTATACGTCGTATATTATTATTCTTACAAAATATGAGGGAAATATAAAAACTGATATTACGCGCGAAGGTAAAATCTTGTGCTATTACGTCTCAAGGTAAAACTTTTTATGTAAATTTTTAAAATTGATTAGGATTCCTAACTTTCATGTTTAATTAATGTACAATACATACCTCATACACAGACTTACTTATGTCTAATGCACATATAAGGTTAATGGTAAGGTAACATAGCCTAAAGATTAAAGGTGGTGCAAACTGAAAACTGAAAGGTCATAAGTTCAATCCTCACCGGTTGCACTAATTTCCGCTTATTTGGAGGGTAGAGGAGAATATTACTCAATTACGAGACTAATATATAATCTTAAAAAAATATATAATGTTAACATAATAATATGACGGTTCCTACAAAGGTACTAACCAGAGGGTCTGAGCAGTCGCTGGTGCAGCGCGGCGGCGGCCCGCTGCAGCGCGCGCGCCAGCGGCGAGCCCGGCGCCGGCCGCGCGCGCTCCGCGAGCAGCAGCAGCGCGCGCGTGTTGCCGAGCAGCGTGGCCAGCGACGCGACCGCCGCGCTGCCCGCGATCTCGTCCGCCAGCGCCTCCGCCGCGCGGGACCCTCCCATCACGGCGCCGGACGTGCCGGAACCGCCCGCGGCTCCGGACACGCTCGTCGCGTTCGGACTCGCCGTTGTCCCTAGCTGCATGTCGGAAATATTGAGTGAAAAAATCCTTCCGGTCGAATTCGGCCACTCTGTCCGGTCGGTGGCTCCGTAGAGATTACACTTTTGCGCGGCAGATATAAGTCCAAAGGCAAGTCTAAGCGCTCTGTCTAAGTCCAATAGGAAGAAATTCCGACACTCCTATTATAAATTCCTAATTTCAGGCTAGTTATGAGAACTGATAGATAAAAAACCCAGTATCTTAAACGAGCAAAACAAAAAAAACATTATTTAAATCGGTCAAGCCGTTTTTGAGTTTTAGCCAGACTAATACATTGATAGATTTTCGTGGCTGACGTGTGGTTCGACTTGGACGTCGTGTAATGGTCAACACACTTAGGGCGCGATTCCCGAAAGGTGCAAGTTGGAATCTCGCCAGCTTCGGAATTTTTGATATGTATTCAAAAATTTATTCGGATATTTCCTTTAAGTGTAGGTTAAGACTAATTAAAAAAAATAGATACATTTGGGTTTCTTAAAATCCTGTGGAATACCTTTGGATAGTAATGCTGCATGAACTCGTAGATAGCGGCGTCCGCCAGCGACTCGCGCTCGTCCAGCAGCACCGCGTCCACGTATTCCGACAACACGCTGCATTCCAATAGCATTTCCTCCAGCTTTGCGTCCGCCTGGTTACAAGAAGGAAGATTAGTGGACGTCCAGTAATGGACGTATAAATTGACGTTGAATTCTTTTATTTGATAAAGATGTTAACTTTAATGAAAAATTTGACATTTTGATAGATTAGAAATACCAAAAAGTGTCAAAGCTTTAAGTTTATTAATCTCGAAATAGGCTTATTACCGGCGACGCCGCCACGTCCCTCCAGAAGGCGGCGAAGTAGTTGAACCGCAGCGGCACGGCCTCCAGCGCGCACAGCGCCGACAGCAGCACCAGCTGCTCCGACATGCAGCGCTGGCTGCGCGCCACGCGACAGCACGTGTCTGCAAGTTTTTACATCACTAAAGTCATTGTATTTCTTTTCTCATGCGAGTTTTTCTTTCTTATGTATTTTTTATCTGTGAAAAAAATCTATTTTCCTTACCTAGCTGCAAGTTTTCCGAGTAAATAAAATAAGCAAAAGAAAGAAAAGAAAGGAAGAAATAAAAAAATAAAACTCATCCCCTCCTAATTTTATAAATGCGGAAATTAATTCTCTGTAAGGATTTTGACAAAAATTAGGACGATATATCTTGAATTGCGAAGGACAGATTTATTATTTATTAAAAGCCACGAAGTCAGCGAAACAGAAACGTTGATATTTCTAATCCCAACATTTGCACAATTATTGTATTGCTCCAAGCTAATATTCTTAAAAAATAGAGATGAGGGGAAAACACTTTGATTATTCATTATTAATGGGGTTGTCATCCTAGCAATAGCAATTTACAATCAGCATAATATATTTACAATAATCTACGCTTCAGAGCTACATAGAAGAATTTATATAGCATTCTGGCATTAAATAGACACGAGAGAAAACACTCACCAATGAATTTGTGATAGGGTCTGTAGAGCGCAGGTCTCGGCGAGTGCGGGTGCGCGTGCGCAGTGCGGGCGCGCGGGCGGGACGCGGCGCGGGCGGCGGCGTGCGCGCCCGCGGCCAGCGGCACCAGCGCGCCCAGCGCCGCGCACCCACCGATCAGCACCAACTCACGCACCACACCTGTTCATCACGGTTAACAGTTTGATTCGAGACCTCAGACACTTTTGTTAAAAACCGCTTGAATTTTTTTAAAATATTTTTAAGAAGTTACAGCACACTTGAGCTTGTGGTAAGAAAAAACATGGCGTCGATTTTTGGATAATCAATTATAATAATAATTATCATTTGTTTGAAATATTATTGCAATAAATTTGTTTATTAATTTTTGGATAAAGACAAACTGACATTTACGTACATATTTCTTAAAAAAAACTAAATCAATTTGATACTTGATTTTTTTTTTTAAGATATAACCAGCGGAAGTACATATTTCAGAAAGAAAGATAATAATCTGCTCTCTATGGTATCATAAACAAATGGTATCATAACCAATTATAGATACAGATATAACACAATATTTGAGTACAACTCAACGTAAGACCCGCACCATAACAGTTTCTTGATATGGAACACTTTGGTGTTTGGTTGGTTTGGAAGTCTTTTACTCACCGAGCGCAGCATGCGGTAACCGAGGCGTCCTCTGATGCAAGTTGAGCAGCGTCAGCAACCGGCGCGCGCACTCGGGCCAGTCTTTACACGCGAGCAGCAACGCGCGCGCTTCCTTCGCGTCTCTCCGAAGCCGCAGCGTCCGACATAGCGCCCGCGCCCACCGCAGTGCCGCCACCAGCTCATTGCGAACTGCTCCGCCGCCCACGCCGACGCCCACGCCCGCGCCCACTCCACCCACGGCGCCCACGCTCGCGCCGCCCTCTACGTATACCGCGTGGAGACTGTGCAGCGCCTGCACGAAAATAGTTGAAAAAAATATAAAAGGTTAACCCTTTTATTCTGCGCAAAATTATGCAATCAGTCTTCCGAATATAGTAGTTGTGTAGGTTTGAATTGATAACCAGTTTGGTCGAAGAAAGAACACAAGGTGAATACCTATTTACAATACAATATGACAGTCAGCGACTGATCAAGAGTTCTGACCGCCCTAGGCTAATTTTTACGCACGCTTTTTAAAATTTCAAAATTTATTGTTAAAATTAGGGACTCTCAAGCTCATTTACTTTTAGTGTTTTGTCTCGGTCTAGTTGAAATATGTAGAGTAGATGCAATGATGCTAGATTAGTGCATGCGAAGATACGATTTCAGCGCGCCCCCCCCCGATGCTCGCGCCCTAGGCTGCAGCCTAATTAGCCTAAGGGTTAATCAGGCCCTGATGACAGTAAATATTTAGCTTGACAGACACCGAGAGCACCAGCCTCGGAAACTCACTTCAAAAGTCATCTGTAGACCGCCATTATACACTACACAAAGCCTGCCTTCTAAACTAAAACTTAACCTGAGACGGGGCCGATTTGTCAGCACATGAACCATATTACATCGGTTCAAGTACTGACAACTGATCCCGTCGGTATAAGTTACAAGGTTAACTCACTTCAAAAGTCATCTGTAGTCCGCCATTATACACTACATACAGCCCTCTCATCATCGTTTTCTACGAATATTCTTATGCGAAACTTAACTAAAACTAAACCTAAGACGGGGCCGATTTGTCAGCACATAAATCATATTACATCTGTTCAAGTACTGACAATCGATCCCGTCGGTATAGATTACAAGGTTAACTCACTTCAAAAGTCATCTGCAATTCGCCATTATAGACTACGTAGAGCCCTCTCATCCTCGTTCTCCTATTCTTATGTGAAACTTAACTAAAACGGGGCTGATTTGTCAGCACATGAACCATATTACATCGGTTCAAGTACTGACAATGGATCCTGTTATTATAAGTTACAAGGTAAACTCACTTCAAAAGTCATCTGCAGTCCGCCATTATAGACTACATAGAGCCTGTCGTCCTCGTTCTCCACGAGCGTGCAGAACGCCGATATGAGCGTCGTCCAGCACGTGCGCCCGTTCAGACCTGCAAACACTATCTTTTGAATCACTATCTATAAATCGTTAGTTCGGATGTAAAAAGAACTTAATGTAATGGCTCAGTTATACAAGGAGAGTTTGTTTTTCATATTTAATTTAGATCGCCTAAAAATGGAACCAACAGGCACCAATTCACATTTATAATATAAGCAACCCCCGACTTCCAGGTACTTAAATATATATAAAGTACGGGTGGAAGTAGTAGAGTGTGGAAGTACGGGTTTACACGCACTACAAATAGCGATGAACACACCCTGTAAATAAGCGGAGAGCGTGCTCCGTCGAAACGCAGCGGCCTCCCGTGCGTCGGTGCCCTCTGTGCCACTCGCTGCGCCGGACCCACCTCGCGCCGCCAAGATTCGTGCTAGCCTGCAACAAAAATCACCACCAACTTTTTATCCCGGAAAATAACAGAGTTAAATCTCAATCCACGCGAAATAAGTCGCGAGCATCAGCTAGTAATGTTTAAAAAAAAATGTTACCTCAACAGTTCGTCCGCGGCGCCGGGGTAGAGGTGCGCGTGCGGCGCGATGTTGCGGAAGGCCCAGTGGATGTTCTGGTGCTGCGCCAGCGAGCGCGCGAACGCGGCCGAGCGGCGGCAGCACAGCCGCAGCAGCGCGTAGTACGGCGGCAGCATCGCGCGGTTGTACGCCACCACCTCGCCGTCCTCGTGGTCCGCACTGTAATATACACCTTGTTTACTATACAAATATAATTAAAGCTAAAATAAATATATATATTAACTAGCTGTCCCCTCGCGACTTCGTCCGCGTGGAATTAGGTTCTTTGAAAATCCCGTGCGGACTCCTGATTTTGTCCGAATAAAAGTAACCTATAACACACTGTCTGCAACCATACCCATCAAAGAATCACGTAGATCCGTTGCTCGATATTAACTTGAAAAATTATGGATTTTCATACAAACATTCAACCCCCATTCAACCCCTTTGGGAGTAGAATTTTTGAAAACCGTGAAACACGTCCTTTTTTATTTTCAATTTAAAGCCTAAGTACCGAATTTTATGGGTATAGCTTGAAAAATAACGGAGTTTCATACAAACTTTAACCCCCCTTTTTACCCCCTTGGGGGGAGAATTTTCGAAAAATGTAAAATACGTAATTCTTTATTTTTGATCAAGAGCCAAAATATCAAGTTTCATAAACATAACTTGAAAAATAACTTGAAGAACGAAGGACTATCATACAAACATTCAACCCCTATTTAACCCCTTAGGGGGTAGAATTTTTTAAAAGTGTGAAACACCTACTTTTTTGTTTTCAATTTAAAGCCTAAATACCGAATTTTATGGGTATAGCTTGAAAAATGACGGAGTTTCATACAAACTTTAACCCCCCTTTTTACCCCCTTGGGGGGAGAAATTAAAAAAAATGTAAAATACGTAATTCTTTATTTTGAATCAAGAGCCAAAATATCAAGTTTCATAAACGTAACTTGAAAAATAACTTGAAGAACGAAGGACTATTATACAAACATTCAACCCCTATTTAACCCCTTAGGGGGTAGAATTTTTAAAAACTGTGAAACACGTACTTTTTTGTTTTCAATTTAAAGCCTAAATACCGAATTTCATGAGTATAACTCGAAAAATGACGGAGTTTCATACAAACTTTAACCCCCCTTTTTACCCCCTTGGGGGGCGAATTTCGAAAAATCCTTTCTTAGTGCTCGCCTACGTCATAAAAGGAACCTACTGTCAAAATTTCAAGTTTCTAACTTCAGTGGTTTAGGCTGTGCGTTGATCGTCAGTCAGTCAGTCAGTCAGTCAGTCAGTCAGTCAGTCAGTCAGGACAAGCCTTTTTATATAATTATAGATGACAAGATAGTTCTTGAATAGAATAGAATCATTTTTTATTCAAATAAACTTTTACAAAGTGCTTTCGAATCGTCAAATGAATCTACCACTGGTTCGGAATGCCGTTCCAACCGAGGAGAACCAGCAAGAAACTCGGCGGTTGCTCTTTTAAAAATAAAATAGTATGTAATAACAATATTACGTTGTGTACAATTTATGGGTTAATTATGCTCGTGTATGACTTGACTGCGATCTCACCTGATGGTAAGTGACGATGCAATCTAAGATAGTAGCGGGCTAACTTGGAACGGGTATCAGATGGGATCGTAACCAAGCGTGTAGAATAAATAGTTATTAAAAAAAGGCTATACTAATTTTTGAAAGAAGTAAGCTAAGCTACTTTTAAATTATTTATTTATTTTTATTTTTTATGTACATACAAAGAATTACAAGAGAAGAAAATATATTAGAAGAAGTAGACATAGGTGAATTAAGTTCAACTCGTCTTGGCGCGCGGCGTTATGTGTGCGTGTGCTTGTAAACATGCAGTTTTAATTTGTGTGGCAAAGACGCGGCGGTCGCCTATTCTTCCTTCTGTCACGCACACACAGTTACTGACTTTACACAGACTTTCTACCTATCCTATATATCCTATATATACAAGTGCGACTCACAGTATGTAGTTGAAGGCGATGTGCTTGGTGAGGCGCTGGTTGGCCAGCATGAGCTGCACGTTCTCGGGGCAGTCCACGGACACGGCGTGCCAGAACGTGAGCAGCGCCTGCTTGTTGGGGTGCACCGCCACCGACGGCTCCGATATGGCGGGGTGGTACAGCTCCCACAGGTCGTTGAAGTACTGGCCGAACTGTGGACCACGGGAATACAAAAATTTATTCGCTTATGTATAATCCCCTAACTAATGCAAAAGGGTTTCCTTATACTTTGTCTTTCAAGCATGCAGCAATGGAGAAACGGATCGATGTGATTTTTTGCATGGGGATAGTTTTTTTTTTTTATTATTTAAAGAAGAGTATTAGCCAAGCTGAACTTGACTTTTATTCTCCTCTCCCCTCCAAATAAGCAAAAAAAGCAATAGTGCAACGGGTGGGGTTCGAACCTGCGACCTTTAAGTTTTCAGTCCGCACCTTCAACCGTTGAGCTATTGAAGCTCAGGACCTAAAGAGTGACATAGGCTATCTTTTTACAGAGGATTCCTGCGGGATTTTTAAAAACTGATTCCACGCAGACGAAGTGAAAAAAAATAAGAAAAAGCTAGTAAAGAAATATCTAAAAATCATGCCGTCTTTTCGCCAGGAAATATAAAGAAAAGGAAGACACTTTTTTTTAGTAATTTAATGGTCTAGAAAACACTCCAAGAAATCATTCATATAAAATTAAATAAGTACAGTACTCACCATTAATTTTTCTACTCGGCTGACGACGCAGTACGACATGACACCGAAGTACGCTGTCAATTTCATCGTCCCGTGAACCGCGATGTCGGTGTACTTTCGCGCCGCTTTCAACTTGCCCAGTAGCATCGTGTACACCTGCGACAAAGCAATGCCCCCGATAAATTAACAAATCCAGCTTGGCTTGACAAAAACAACAACTAATAAAAAAACAAAAAAAATTTTTTGAAAAGAGCAAACGCCGAGTTTGTTGCCGGCTCTTCTCAGCAGCATCTGCATTCCGAACAGGTGGTAGATATATGACGTGTCATAAGAGTTACAAGTTGGCCTACATGAAATAAATAAATTAAAGTTGAAATTAGAAATAACAACTTAACAAAAAACAGCTTGGCTTGGGAGTCCCATAATCCGAAAATTTTCCAAAATTTACTACATTACATTACTGAAAGTCGACAGTCTCTCCTTTATCCTAAAAATACCACAGAACTTGCCTGATGCAGCGTGTGATGGGCGGTGTCGGGAAGCTTGGCCAGATGCAGCGCGGGCGCGGGGAGGGGGCGCGCGCGCGCGTACCCGGCGCGGAAGTGCTGCGACGGCACTAGTGCGACCAGCAGCAGCGCCGCGGCCGCACGTACGCGCGCAGGGCCCGCCGCCAGCAGCTGCGCCTCCAGCCAGCGGTCCGCCGTGCGCAGCGCCCACGCGTGCGCGGCCTTGTTGCGCGGCACCTACACCACGCACGACACAACTCACTATACAAAACGCCCGGCGTGGCGTGCACACGATGTACTACAAGGTAGGCAGATGATACAAAATGGAAAAAATCTTCAGTACGAATTGTAAAAAAACTTAAGGGTAGGCATTGTACAAATTATAAAAAGCCTACCCTTAAGTTTTTATAACTTATACTGGCGATTTTCTCCATTTTATATCATCCGCCTGCATAATGCCTACCCTGTGTGCACACCACTGAGTTGCCACCCAACCCCACTGCTATGCCTTTGCTTTCACCACAGGGATAGTATATGCTGAGTGGAGTCCATTTTGGGACCACACATATTTTTTTTTTTTTTTAATGTCTCTCTGTCTGTGTGTGTCTCAAATAAATGGATTTTCCTTCTTTCTTTCAAAAACTTTAGAATGGAGGCGTTACAATTTGTCTCTTTCAACATATGAGGTATTTTTGTCGCGACTAATAACAAACAAAGAAACTGATTGAAGTTTGTTAGTTGTTAGAATTTTATTTTTCAGAAGTTTTTGTACTGTACCATTCATACATTACTAATATATTTTGTGTGATAGAATTTAAAGTTTCAGTGATGCGGTATTTTATATTAAGAGAACCGTTGATAAAGGTTATTCTCTGTTCCTTTTAGTTGTATATGGTAGCAGTTTCTATTACATACTTATTCTATACTTCAAATACAAAGTCGTACAGTGCAACCTCGATATAACAAATCGGAGGGGAACAAGAAAATATTCGATATATCAAGTAATTCGTTGAACTGAGGTTTGTTATGTTGAGGTTAGATTGGTCTAAAATTCGTTATAAAGAGGTAAAAGAATAGTTTTATTCACCTCAATATTACGTACTTATCTTGTTATAGCGAACAACTTCTGATTAACAAACAACAATGATTACTTTACAAACAAAAGCGTGTCGAAACATGTCGAGACATGAATCACATTATAAGATTAAGAGTTATATTATTGGTGGAAACTTTATATAAAGGTTTTGGGTTGGCAAAATTCGTTAATTAGAGGTATGAATACTTTTTCTTGATAGTTGAAAATTCGTTATTAAGAGGTTGTACGCAAAGAATGTTCGCTATGTAAAGGTATATTTTATATTGACTCTTATGGACAATTCAAGGGGATTACGAAGAATTTGTTAAATCGAGGAAGTCGTTATATTGAGGCACGTTATATTAAGGTTGCACTGTATTACCTGCATAGCGAGCCACTCCAGGGCCGCATGCGGGCAAACATCGCCCGCGTCCCACAGTCGGCCCAGCACCAGCTGAGTGAAGCACGGTAGCCCGCTGGCCGCACCCGTCCCGCCGCCCGTCCCGCCCCCGCTGCCCTCCACCAGCAGCGTTAGTAGTTTAAAAAATGGACCACAGCTCTGAAACAAGAAAAAGTCATATTGACTTTGTTCATATAAAATCTAGCTTATATCACTCGGATCATCATAATGAATCGATTGAAACCTTATTCATCAAATTCGGCTTAGGCGCTTTATTCGTCGGTCGAATCAGGAAATCGTAAGTGAATCTTTTTTCAAAAAAAAAAAAAAAGCTAATATCCACAACTTCCTAAAGTAAACTAAACATAATTTAATTTCAGCTATAGAGGGCCAGTTGTTAATCTAAATGACGATCCTATAAACCGCTTTAAAGTTTTACATAATATAATGCATGGTGCATCACGGTCCATTTTATGAAAAACTAGAAGCCCGCGCCGACTTCGTCCGGGTTGAAAATTAAATATTTGTTCTTGTGAGCTTCTTATAGGAGACGATTCTCAATAAGGTCACCACAGGAATCACACGAATATCCCGCACCGATACCCGCCACCGTGCCCCGCCGCGCCAGCCGGCACCATTTTATTATTTTGTCGCGCGCACATATTAATTTTCCGATAACTCCTAAGATATTTATTTAAATTGTATAGTGTAAAGGGCAAATATGTTCTAAATTAAATACTTACGATAATAAACATATTTATTTAGATATAGATTGACATCATATCGGTTAAAGAAGCTTCGAAAATAATTCATTATTTTTAATCAAAATTTGAAAGATAGAAATGGTTACTGTAAGTTATCCTTAGAATATAGACATATTATGCTATCGCGGACATTTTTTTAGAACTCTTTAAGAGGAACAATTCACCCATACATCATTTTCATCCAATAACAGTATATGACCCAGCGCACGCCTTGAAAACGTTTAAGAGTCAAAAAAATTTCCGACTTCTTTAACAAATTTGCACATTAATATCTAGCCATAATACATTTATTAACATAATTATAGCCTATAACCATCTGGAATAATGTACCTTTGAAATGGTAAAATAATTATTGTAATAGGTGCGGTGGTTCCAAAGTTTGCTCCGGACATACATACAAACTCACAAAATTCGCGCTCTCTCTTTATTATAATAGTATAGATTAGTAAAATTGATAAAAATTAAGATAAGTGATTCGATCGATAAATGAAAATGGGTTACCAAAATAGAGTTTTATTTACCTAGCTGATCTAGCAAACACTACGGACGTTAATGTTAGTTTCGGCATACCTCGGAATGTTTAGCAATCGCCTGGAAGATCATGTTGACGATCTTCTGCGCGAGCGCCTCGTTCCAGCGGCACAGCGCGAAGATCAGCGAGCGCGTCTGCTGCAGGTTCAGACAGTCGCGCGTCTGCTGGTAGATGAAGGGAAACCCCTGCGACAAACAAACTCGTTAACACCCCAATACTGGAAAACACTAATTTACCTAATTTACTAGTACTGTTGCCCTCTTTTGTGTTTTGATGTTTCTGAACTATTTTATCTGTGGCTCATATGCCCAGAAGTTTTCAGTACCACTACTGCTTGCTTCATCATTTACCTATTCCACTTATGCTTAAAAGTATGGAGGGATTCCCCCCACATAGTGTATAGTACCTATAACCTTAGTGGTGGTAGCTAAAGATGACCAGTTGCTCGACTAGTCGGCTGACTAGTCGAACCAGTTTGTCCAGAGCTCCGGGCCTTAGTTTGTCACTTGTTTCTTCACTTGGTCATTTCCTTTTATCTAACAGAATTATGTGAAAAGTGTAGTGTAATACCTTCGCATGTAACAAAGCTCGAGCGTCAGGGTCAGCCAAAGCAAGATGGCCGGAAGCATCTCGCGATCGCTCGACTAGTCCGCTGACTAGTGCGACCATTTTGTCGAGAGCCCCGGGCCTTAGCTTGTCGCCGCAGCTTTCTGCCGCCCCACTGCCGCTCCCGCTGCCGCTGCCGCTTGCTTCCTCATTTGGGGATTCCACCTATGAAGGTGGTACGATATTAGGCATGCAAAATGTCAATATGTTTAAATTCAAATTTATTTATTTCATTTAGGCCAACTTGTGACTCTTATGACAAGTCGAGAATCTACCTCCGGTTCGGAATGCTGAACAATGTTTGTCAACAAATCTCTAGAATTTTACAAATTTTCCAAATAGGTCCAGGCGTCTTGAGTAATCGGGAAACATACATAGAAAAAAAAGATTCCGAAGAATTGAGACCCTCCTCCTCTTTTGGAAGTCGGTAAATAAAATATACTGTTCAAGCAGTAATTAAACGCATTGCTGAACGCACTACCATTGGTCCACGTATGCGCAACCGTCATCTAAGTCATCAAGTAAAAACGTCAAAAATTGTCATCGTCATTAAATTAGACTCCATTCGAAATCATATACGCACTGTAACCGTTATACCTAATTAATACTAAGTTTTAAAACGAATTCATGCGAGTTTTTATTTCATACGTAAATACTTCGATTAAATCAAAGCGCCAGCACATACCGTATTAGAGTTCTGTCCCAAATAGAAGTTGACCATGGAGGAGATGGCGTTAACCCTCAGCATGAACTTGCCCTCCTCCTCGCCCATCTTGCTGAACTCGTACAGCAGGCTGAAGTACTCCGTCAGGTGCCGCAAGTGAGATCGAGCGCCGCTCTCCATCTGGGGAACAAAAATATAAATGTAAAAAATTCTTGTTCCAAAACCGACTTCACTCCACTACAAACTACATATCAACCGTTCCGTAGAACAAAGTCTCATCTGCTAAATTCATAGCTTGAGATTTGAGCCTTGCACATGTGACTTTTAAGGCTCAAATTTCAAGTTGTGAATTTAGCAGATGAGACTTTGTTCTACGGAACGGTCGAATTATATCAATTGTACCTATAAAATTTGAAAAGTTCCCTTCCCTGCGTTCCCGAGGTCCCATCACCAGATCCTGCCCTAATGACAATGAGACCACCTGAGAAGTATATCCTTTCCAACAAAAAAAGAATTTTCCAAATCGGTCCGGGCGTCTTCGAGTATTCGGGGAACGTACATAAGTGGACAGTTTATTCTTGAAAAACCTTAAAAAACTTTGTTCTTTACGTAATTACGTTTATTTTAGAAATGAATGTAATTACGTTTTTAATGACAATGGTAACTTTAAAGTTGATTTTTTAACTCACCAACGATAACAACATCCTTATAAACCTAGTAACACAACTGGCTTCGCCCAGCTTACTGCTGTCCTCGCCCTCCTCCACGCCCTGCAGGTACAGGGCGCAATGACTAGACCTGCGACAAAATACATTCAGATATTATAGACTAATCATAAACAAGTGTAAATTAAAAATTTAAAACACCCCCGACTTTAATAAGACTTGAGTAAGCGATTAGGATGTTATAATCAACATCCTGATCGCTAGTCAGTTATCGTTAAAATAAAAATATGTAATCCGCCATTTTGTGGCGGCGGCCATCTTGGACCGATTTTCATCAAACATAGCTTACAGTCTACCAACTACCAATAGATTTCTTTTACGTCACGCCCATTGCCACATAGGCTTTCATACTAGCTTGAGGCGTAGTTGAGGAATCAGAAACCTACTACAATTTCACATTTGCCTATCGTACAAATTATGAAGCTACTGCAAATACCTATTTCTTAAAATTTCTCTCGAAACTGCCGAAATAAACTGCATATGTTAAAGAAATCAATTACCTTAGCCTTTGTATGACGTGCATGCATAGCCTCTGAAACATTTGCCGGACCATTTGATTTGGGCACTTTATTAAAACCTGAAAGAAATAAGACATTTTTAATAATTAAAGTATTTAAGTAAAATTACTATTTACTCATTAAAATTTTAAACCTGAGATTCATTAATATACAATACTTATTTTTTTTTAAATGTACGTTTTTTTCACGTCTCAAACGCAAGATTTTTGCAATTAGATAGTTGATATCTAGGGAAAAGATATTAGATTTTTTTTAAAAATATGAATAGCGGGCAAACGAGCAGGCGGGTCACCTGATGTTAAGAGGTTACCGCCGCCCATGAACACTTGTAGTACCAGAGGCACCACCAATGCGTTGCCGGCTTTTCAGGAATTTATTGGTCCGTCCCTTGAATATCCCCATATACCGGAATGTCAAGAAGTTTTCACGGGATTTTCAAAAAAAAAAAATTGCTCCGAATCGAACTAAGTAAAAAGAATCGAAGATTTAATTAAGGTGTATGCCCTAACTAGGGTAAATACCTGCATAGGCCACCAAGTGTCGTCAGCCATGTGGCCGAGAAACCACTCGGAGGCGGCTGCGGACGCGTTGAACTGCTTCGTCACCAGCTCCACCCACGACACCATTGTTGGCTGAAATAACACGTCAACACTAAAGGTACGAATTCGTAGTCGACCGCAGACAACAACAGACGACGTATCGCCGCGACACTACTGGTTTCTATGTATTTCTATGAAATAACTTCCGTAGCTAGCGACACGTCGCCTGCTCCAGTAGTGTCGCGGCAACACGTCGTCTGTTGTTGCTGTCTACTCTCGCACCTTTAAGCGCCTTATTCAGGCTTAATAATATAAACGTAAAAATTCTTTTTACAAAACCGACTTCAAACGCCACTACAAAGTATATCAACAGTGCCTATAAAATTTGAAGAGTTCTCTCGATTTCTCCAGGATCCCGTCATCAGATCCTGACCTGATGACAATGGGACCACCTGGGAAGTATACCATTTCAAAGAAAACAAGAGTTTTTCAAATCGGTCCAGGCGTCTTCGAGTAATCAGGGAACATACATAAAAAAAAAAGATACCGACGAATTGGGAACCTCCTTTTTCGAAGTCGGTTAAAAATGACTGACATCAGTGTAATGATTGCATTCACCTCTGATTAGTTGCTTCCTGGCAATGCTTTAAATTGCAAAATGGTCCTACTTTCGCAAGGAGCGTTATGAAGTGGATGGTGCTAGATATAGGCCTTTAGTCAGGCTTTAGTTCATTTAGTTTAATAGATTAAATTTTTTAAAAATACTTTTTTTTTCACAAAGACTTGTAATCACCTTTTCCTTAGCATGTATAAATGTTTCGATGAAGAAGGAAGTGGACAGCCTGGCGGCCACCTCCGTCACCTCCGGCCGGAGCGTCAGCAGCGACTGCGGCACAGAGCTGCACATCTGACCCATGAACCTGTATCGGACATACCAACTACACTAGAGGATCTTATTTTTTTTATTTTTAAAATCATTAATCTAAATATATAAAAGGCAAAGGTGACTGACTGACTGATCTATCAACGCACAGCTCTAACCGCTGAACGGATCGGGCTGAAATTTGGCATACAGATAGCTATTATAATGTATGCATCCGCTAAGAAAGGATTTTTGAAAATTCAGCCCCTAAGGGGATAACATAGGGGTCGGAAGAATCGAACTTAACGTGAGCGATGCCGCGGGATTAAGCTAGTAATATTATAAATGCGACAGCGTGTTTTTTTTTTGTTAGTTTGTTGGTTTCCCCTTCAATCTCGCGGCAACGGATGGACCTGATATTTTGCATGGGTATAGTTGAGGACCGGGAGAATGACATAGGCTACTTTTTATCCTTGAAAATTAATGAGATTTCACGGCAGTTTTAAAAAATTAATTCCACGCGAGCAAAGCCACGGGCAAGGGCATCAACAAGTAAATAATATAAAAATAAATCTCTTCATCATTCACCATCCATTGTCAAACAAAGGTATCTTGCAAGGTCTTGAGCCTTCTTATGCCATGTTTCGAATCTATAAGTCGCTGGCAAGAAGCAAACTTTGTTTTTTTTTAAGCTATTGCATAGCTTCTATCGCGGGCCAGCGTGGAGTCCGAATCCAGAAATTCCGTTACGAAAATAACCTGACACGGGGCTCCTCTACGGTGAGCCGCTAGATGGCGTTGATAAAAAATGCTATGCAATAGCTTTACCGCGGCAGTCCCCGAGTGCCACGTCTTTTTTTTTTATGAGATAGGCTTGTGCTGGACGACAATCAAAGTTGGAAAGCATGGCTGAGGTCTAACTTGGAGCGCGCTTCCCTAGAAAATGCTTATTCACTCTTATTTTGAAGGTACTCAAATTATACGTAGCCGGCAGGCACGGTCTTCAGACACTGAAGGATTTTGGGCTACCCATACCCATACACCTAAACGAAGCTGGAGCCGTATAAAAGCTTTTCCGAACCATGTACTGCTGTGAATTAACAGTAAAGAAACATACATACGTGAAATATGCATGTTGGAAAATGTTCTTGTCGTGTAAAAACTGCATGTTGTCGTCCCATATCCAGCGCAGCAGGTCGGGGGATAGATTGACTGCAGGGATCGATTCCCCGCGCCTCTCTACCGCAGAACTTGGACTTTCTTCCGCTCGTGACGACTGAAATAACATTAAATAGAATATAATAGAAGTTTTTGTTGAAAAGCCTCAATAGCCCAACGTTTAAAGGTTGCAGGACTCAAAATAGAAAGGTTGCAGGTTCGAATCCCACCCGTTGCACTATTGTCGTACCCACTCCTAGCACAAGCTTTCCGCTTATTTGGAGGGGATAGGAGGATATTAGTCAACTTCAGCTTGGCTAATATTCTTAAAAAAAAAAAAAAAAAAAATTATGAAGTGCTTCTATCATGTGAATTTACCAGGGCTTCGGAATACTGTTCCAACCGAGAAGTAAGTGCGTTTATTGGAGCGATGTACATTTTTAAGAAATTAAATATCCCTTGCTTTAACGATTTCGCCTGTACAAAGATAGATTAAGAGATAATGCTTTGTTTAAATATTGTCCAGTAAGGGTAGTGTACATACAGAACACGATCTTAAAGCCTAAATATGCAATCTTATACCGTGTACCCTTAAGTAGGTACTGAATGTACGTTTAATAAAGTATACCTGTGGAGACGTGTTCAGCAAGAAGAAAGAAAGAAGGTCTACCTGTGGAGACACCCCAGCAAGAAGAAAGAGGAAGAAAGAATGAAGGTATACCCATAAAGACCTGCCAGGCAAGAAGAAAGTCGGTATATATACCTGTGCCTCCTCCTGCTGTCCGCAGTCGGAGCCGCGCTGCGGTCGCGGCGGGCTGAGCTCGTAGAACAGCATGTACGCGCTGTTGGTCTTCTCGAACGAGAAGTCCATGAACTTGTCCGTCACAGAGTCGTAGGTTTTACTCTGAAATTAACAATCATATATGAGCCTGCTAGCTGATGCCTGTGACTTCGTCCGCGTGAATTATTTTTAAGCTATTGCATAGCTTCTAACGCGGGCCTTGAGCGTGGAGACCGAATCCAGAAATTCCGTAACGAAAATAACCTGACACGGGACTCCTCTCACCGCTAGATGGCGTTAGTAAAAAATGCTATGCAATAGCTTTACTGCGGCAGTCCCCAAGTGCCACGTCTTTTTTTTAAATCCCGCGGGAAGTTCTTTTAGATTACCCGTATAAAAAGTAGTCTATGTCACTCTCCAGGTCCTCAACTATACTTATGCTAAAAATCACGTCGATTAGTAGCTCTGTTGTAGCGTTATTGAAGGACAAACCAACAAACAAACACACTAGTAAGGATGAAGCGAAGTGGTTAAGCCTACTGTTCCCCCTTTTCAGAGCTATGTGAGTTTTAAGTTTGTTAAGAAATTTAAACTGAGATATCTCCATTATTTTCTTGTTCTTCCTCGAGAACTAATGCTAACATTTATAGAACGTGCTCTGACTTAAGATGGAGTTAAAACGAGACACAAATATGCTTTGACATAAATCTGTCTCGTTTTAACCCTATCCTAAGTCTGAGCAGAGTGAAAGTGCGGTCTACAAATTTCAGGCTAAGTTTGCTCGCAAGAACTAGTCACGCTAGGTCGAAAAGCCAATTAGTCGTTGCATTTAAGTACACAATGCGTATTGGATTACGATACTATATCTGAAAGATAAAAAACGGTAATGTCACTTGCTTCAACAATGAAAGAAAACTACATGCATGAGAGTTCTTCATGTTTTCAAAGAAAAAAAAAGGTACATATGTCAAGTCTACCAATCTGAATTTCACTATGGCCTAAGCCCTTTCTGAGGCAGTAGGGGGCAGACGAAGGGTTGGGATGATGATATGGGGGTGATACTCACGGTCATCTCGCCCCCAAAGCATTCAGCAGCTATATGCGCTGGATCGAACGGTTTGACCTCAGCATCATTGAACAGCAGCCAGCGGTCGTGGTGGTCGTGCTCGCGATCCCTAATGAAGGAGTAATAGTGCCCGCCGTCCGCCGTGCCCGTGTGTACCGTCACGCCTATCAATTCGTACCTAGAAAGAGATATAGAATAGAAAACGGGTTTGAATATATTGGCCATGGTCCGCCATCTTGTTTTTTTCTTTTTCAAAATGGCGGCCACTAATAAAATCAAAAGCTGTCATCAATAGAAACAAGTATTCTTATGTGACAAAAGCTTCAGATCAGGTTTCTAAGATATAAGCTATCAAAGTCAGTGAAAAAAATTTTTCAAACAAATTTTTTCTTAATAAGTAAAAAAATACGAAAGAACAACTCACTCGTAATGCTCCTCCGATTCTAACTCCTCCATGTCATTGAAACTTCCTTCGCCGTCTTTTTTTAACTCTGCAGACTTTCTTTTCTCCTCTAAAAACAAATTCAAAACAATTTCATTCAACAATTCTTTTGGACACTCACTGGACAAAGCCTTAAGCTTAAGCTTTGGTGAAGACAAAAATCCAACACGTAGAAGCTTCATGAGAGTATTGGATGGAATTAGTCTGGAGAACGAATCCAAGGCTCAAAGGCCTTCGGAGTTGGGTGCATTTAAATATTACTTGTTAAAGTGAAGGAAAACATCGTGAGAAATCCTGCCAGCATGAAATTTTTCGTATCTGGCAGTAAATAAGAATTCAAAAAATTCTAAATTATTTATTTCACGACACGTCAAGACTCTACCGGTTCGGAATACAGATTCTACTGAGAAGATACTAAAAGCATACCTTGATACTGCGCCGGCATGAGATGCTTCTCGACATATCCGGACATGTCGAGCCGCATGGGGAACGAGAAGTGCGTGTTGACCTTCTCCTTCAGCATCGTGAGCATGTTGAACGTGTACCGCATCGTGTTGAAGCACAGGATGCGGGGTAGTTTCTTAAAACACGCTCTGTAAAAGAAATAATGATAATGCATATCTATACAAATAAATAAAATTGAAATGTCTGTCTCAATACATGACAGGGCCAGTTCCGGTTAGGTATTGAGTTTGAGTTTACTTCAGTACAACAATATATTTCCAGATAGCTTAATGACAGAGAAAAATCCATTCATAAGCATTTATACATAAAGAGATTTCACAGGTTCATACTTTTTATCAAGACAGGTTAGGATTTATAATCATAAATTACAACATGGGGTTATTCAAGGGGCGGACCAACAAATTCCTAATAAGCCGGCAACGCAATGGCGGTGCCTCAGGTGCTACAAATGTTTTCGTTTGTTCACTAAAAATATTAAAAAAAAAAAAAAAAAACGGGTGAAGCTGTGTCTGTGCACACGGCCGTTGGTTTTAACGTGAAACGTCTATATCTGCGAGTTTCGGTTATTCTACGCAGTACCCCTCCCCGCCCGCGCCGCCGCGAAAAAAAAAATGGTAAATGGTCGAGAATGGTAAATAGAATCTTTATTTTAGGGTTAAGCTGTTATGAAACAGCACATAAGTGGATATCTTACCGTTTCTCGGCGCGCACTTTGTTGGCGCACTGCGAGCACGTGTAGCAGTTGTCCCCCTCCAGCGTATCCTTCACGGTGACCTCGTCCAGGCTCTGATGCAAGTTCCGCATGTCCGCCACCTGACACCGGACCGTGTAGAACTCCTCCAGTGTCCTCGACACGTGCGGACAATCCTGGCAAGACAGTTAAAACTTAGCTAACGTTAAGTTTATGTACCATGTACCATATTCTGGCAAAATTAAATAATAACCGGTCAAGTGCGAGTCATACTCGCGCACTGAGGGTTCCGAAACTCTTGACCATTGTATTAATTAGGTACCTACTAGATGACAGCTTAAGTGCGCAGTGTTATTGAAGTTCCTATAGACGCCTTCCGGTCTCATCATCAGACCCTGCAAATCAAACAAGCCCAAACTCAATGGGGTTGTGTAGTTTTCTCACAGTTCCCAATCTCCATGTTTCATCCCATTATTTGTCTCTTTGAGTTACTTCCATAATGCAATGTATAACTTGTAAAACTAAGTCTAAGCTGTCTTTAAAGCATTCGAGATAGTCAATCAAAAGATTCTCTATGTTTGACAGAATTT
This sequence comes from Hipparchia sbordonii, assembly GCA_038048805.1. NCBI lineage: Eukaryota > Metazoa > Arthropoda > Insecta > Lepidoptera > Nymphalidae > Hipparchia > Hipparchia sbordonii. Next base: position 3,342,689 of record CM076111.1, on the reverse strand, counting down.
TCTTTGTGACCCTTTTCATGTCTGAACAAGCAAGTAATAATATCATATGTTCTAATAAATGTGGGAATAGCTCAAAGTAAAAACACTAAATATATATTAACTTCTTTTATTTAAACTACTTTTAGCACTCCTTAGCATGTCTTAACTCCGTATGCCATCTTGCCAATCTTTTTTATCTCCATATCTTCCCACTCTCTCTATCGCATACATCCATCCCTGTCATACACTTACATTCCGTTTCCCACATTCGGTCATCCTGCAACTATGTCTGTCCCCAGACATACCTTCTCCGTTCATACATCTTTACCATATTCATACTTCCGCGCATACTTCATACCTTCTCAACACTAACACACCTTAAGTTAAATAATACAGTTTTCATACATACTTAACAGTAATACATCTTAAGTTAACCAATATAGAATGACATCTTATGTATAAGGAATCTAAACACTAGTAAGTATACATGGTCACAAATTATTATAATTAATATTTCTTTTACAAAATAAAATAAAATTTGAATGATCTCGAATTTAAAAAACCATAGGTATACTTAAGTTGGTTTTTTTTTTTCCTACCATAAAGCACCATGTAACGGTGGCTTTATTTTATACTACCATCTAGCCTGTGGGCTAATAAGTAATATTACTTAAACTTAAACTTATTATTAATTTCTATATTATCTAATTTACAGTCCAATAACTGTCCTTAGTTTATTCTAACAAGTTCACTATAAGTTCACTTTGAGTTCACTGTGTGTTCTTAAGTTGGTAATAACAAAATCATGTACAAACATATTATCAGTGTAACACATAACCTAGTATATTTACAATATACTTGGCGGTGCTGTTGACAAAGCTAACTACATACATCTACTTAACTATATTAATACACAAACATTCATTCAACACAGTCACCTTCATTATTACTTTACAGTACTATTTACCTACTATTACTATCTCTATCGACTATTTGACTCTGGTTTTTTTTCATAATATGGTCAGCTGAGCCATGCGTCTTATACATATTTCCAATTCTTCTTCTTCTTTAAAAAATGTCCATTGCTATGGTTTATTTCTTTTTCCAATTGCTTGGGTATGACCAACGATTGTCCTGGATACTTGCAGAGTACATCTCCATCCACTGAGTAATTATTCTCTCTTTTCTCTATCCTCTATAGTCCGCATACTCCTGGTTATCTCAAAGAACGTTTCACCTTTCTTGCTTCCATCGATCGTCCCATGCTACTTCGCTCATGCCTAGACAACAAGCTCAAAGTTCCTCATAGAAATACTAATTTTTATGGCAAGTCATTCTCAGCATATGCTGTGGAGTTGTGGAACTCCCTGCCGAATAACGTCCGAAGCTCACCATCCTTAAATATTTTTAAAAATCGCCTGAAACAGGTATTAATATCCAGATGCCATGGTAATTAAACTATATATTTATCGCTATTTCGTATAGATATATATGTATATATAGGTATGTATGTATTATTTTATTTTATTTGTTCAAATAGATATTATAGTATTTGTTATGTAGTTTGTTATGTACATATATTGCTTAGATAATGTTGCACCATACTACCCTCACACATCATTTCACTCCTATCACCAATGGTTGCCTGGTAGAGATTGCTTTGTAGCAATAAGGCCGCCTTTGCATGCGTAGTTTTAAGTTTTATTTATTTTTGTTTCTTTCTTGTGTGCAATAAAGTTTTTATCTATCTATCTATTCTTGTACTTCGACTGTTCTTTTATCTCCTTACTTGCTCCGATGCTATCTTTCTTTTTAACGAATGTATTGCCTTGCTTCAATAATTTCGGCCGCTGTGCTATGGACACTTCATCTTTTAACAAGCTCTTGAGCTGCTGAGGTGCCGCTTTAACTTGGACTGGATGGTAGTTATCTATGCACTGGTCAACCTCCTGCTTAATTAATGGCTTTCCGACATGTTCCACCAAAGATTCCACTTCACTCTTGATGTTTCCCTTAGCTAACCACCTCTTCGCATCTTTAAATATAGACGTATCCTTCTCTCATTAACACTGTTACATCTTTCAAAAACTCATTTCCTAATTCCTATCGTTATATGAACATTCGAAATATTTTAACAATTCAATTCAAACATTATTTCACAGATTACTATCATAGACCAGGAATTACTATGATACTACGTATCATTAACATTATTTAATAAGACATGACAGTTTTTGACAACTGGGTTAGAAGACTGCGTTGACCTCTATTTTTAATCTATGATTAACACTGGATTGTAAATGCCATAGCAGATTCTATTACATATCTACCTATTCTACAAAAAAATGAAGGTAAATTTATTAGGTACTAGACGATGCCCGCGACTTCGGCCGCGTGGATCAAGATTTTTCAATTCCCATGGGAACTCTGTAATTTTTAGGGATAAAATGTTGCCTATGTTTTAATCCTGGGTATTAGCTATCTCCATTCCAAATTTCAGCCAAATCGGTTAATTCGTTGTGGCGTGAAGGAGTAATAAGAGTAATAAACATACACACACACATACATATACAAACATTCGGCTTTATAATATGAATTAGTGTGATATGTGATATAGTGTGATGTGAATACAAAATATGACGGCATAAATTAATTAAAGAGATAGGTAATAGATAAAAAATATTTTTCTTAATGTATATGCCATTGCAGATTCTATTACATACCTGGTCTATTCTACAAATCATAGAGTAATTATAGAGGTCAGTCTACAAAAGTTGTGACAGTTCTGTGATGTGACGCATTAAAAAGTTAGGCTTAGAACAAACGATCCGACGCGTCAACCGCGGCTGGATAGTGAATGTACATTGAATTGTGCACACAATCGGACGTAGTCGCGGACGTAACCTTGGGCCATTCTTGAGTCTTCGGACGTCCGATAGAAATCTGGGCCTGCTGATCTCAAACGACTGTGAAACCTTATCTGTCGCGGCTCTCAGTCGATGCATCTGATAGTGTGTTTTAGCTTCAGATACTTTACTCCAGTTACAGTACTTTAAAAGTCATAGTAAGTGGTAGGTTTTTATTTGGTTTTTAGCTGTTTAAGTTACTCTTACTATGTTTAGAGATATCAATATGTTCGTCATTTGTAAGACTTTAAAGCTGGTGTTTGTAAAATATAACGGCACTTACTATGAAACTAAGAATTAGGTATGGAAAAAAACGATTTTTGGAAGATGTCCCTTAATTTGTTTTAATAATGAGAAAGCCGTGGTTTTAAAGCTGTAACTTTTCACTGAGTTAAGCTATAAGCTTGATATTCTTAAAACACTACGAGACCATTGAACTTTATATTCAGTATAAATTTCGACTTCGGATCATAAGCCGTTTTCGAGAAAAACGGTGGTGACACACTGACAGACAGACGGACAACGAAGTGATCCTATAAGGGTTCCGAAGTTTTTTTCGGAACCCTAAAAATGATTAAAAAAAAGATTGAAGGCACTAACTTTTAACAACATATAAGTAGAGTGGCAGAATTAAAAGCCTCAATAGCCTAAAGGTTAAAGGTGTGGACTGAAAACTGAAAGGTCACAGGTTCGAACCCCACTCGTTGCATTATTGTCGTGCCTACTTCTAGCACAAGCTTTTCGCTTATTTGGAGGGGAAAGGAGAATATAAGTAAAGTTCATGTTAACTAATATACTTATTAAAAAAAACTCACCAAAGACACGACATTATTGCTGAGAACTCCGCAGAAGAGCGTCTTGACCAGCTGCTTGAGCTCCGGCGTCATCTCCTCGAGCTTGGAGACGAGGTCGATGAAGAACTCGGCCATGTCCTTCTGCTCGCCCGTGTTGAGCGGCTGGTGGTCCATTTGGTACACTTTGCAGAAACTCCGCGGGTTGTACGCTTTTCTCTCACTCTCCTTTAGGACAAAGTGGTGTTTTAGGACCAAGCTACGTTTACGCTTTTTAACTTAGATCAAAAAAGGAGGCTAGTGTCTCGCATCGGTTTCATCGTTTCTATTTAGGCCCATCCGACTCCAACATGGGTGTACAAACTACAATAATTATTATTTTATACTTTGCAGTGGCGTTTGAAGAAGAAGTAAAACGATATTTGTTTTGGAAGTTATGACCGTTCAAAAATATTGATCAGTTTAAAAAAAAAAATGTAATACGTCACTCTGATGCGCGGCTTTTGAGTATTTTACTTACAATATGGGGTTATTCGAGGGGCAGAACAACAAATTCCTGAAAAGTCGGCAAAGCACTGGTGGTGCCTCAGGTGCTACAAATGTTTATGGGCGGCGGTAAACATAACATCAGGGGCCCAAGTCTGCTATTGCAATTGTAGTTTTATTGTCTATCAATGACATGACAATTGTTATTTTTAGCAATTGTCATGTCATTGATAGACAATTGAACCCCTGAGCCCCAAGTCAAATTGCTAAAAGTAGCAATTGGGATGTCATTGATAGACAATTGAACTACAATTGCAATAGCATTGCAATAGCAGACTTGGGCCCCAGGTGACTCGCCTGCTCCTTTGCTCACAAAAACTATTAAAAAAAAAACGTGTGGCCCTCGGGGACTGCCGCGGTAAAGCTATTGCATAGCATTTTTTATCACCGCTAGATGGCGGCTCACCGCTAGATGGCGGCTCACCGCTAGATGGCGTTGATAAAAAATGCGCCATCTAGCGGCTCACCGTAGAGGAGTCCCGTGTCAGGTTATTTTCGTTACGGAATTTCTGGATTCGGTCTCCACGCTCAAGGCCCGCGATAGAAGCTATGCAATAGCTTAAAAAAATGTTATGTTCTTTCATCCGTATAAATAAGTGGGGTAAATGTTCTGTCTGTTGTGAAGTTGTGAATGGTGTCTCACATGGCGCCTAACACTTACCATCAGATAGGCGAACATCCTCTGCATCTCGTGTAGGGTGGTCCCGTGCCTGCTGGCGGCGGGGTCGGCGCTCAGCACCGCGGCTCTTGCCGCCGGCATCATGTACAGGTGCTGCATACAAGACGCCATGTAACACGTGGCGCCCAGGTTAGTGAGGCCGACGTAGCCGCATTCCGATCGCGACTCCTCCGCCGGCCAGTAATCCCACGGGTACGATGATTGCGGGCCTACAATCAGACAAACTGGTACAGACACCATACCAGTGCGTAACGAGAATTAGATGAACTGGACATTTGCAGTGGACGCGAAGCCGGTTTTGATTAAGCGGAAAATCTTGGTTAACTACCAGTTAGAATTAAAGTAAGGTTTTTGAAAATCGAAGCGAACCAACCAACGAATACACTTTCGCATTTATAATATTAGCATCCATTCTATCTGAAGAATTTCTTAAAATAGGGTTTTGCAAAATCGAACTTAACATGAGCAATGGTGCGGGCAAAAGCTTTTTTTTATTCGACCACAAGATAGCCTATGACTGTGATCTCACCTACCCCCCCGTGACGATGCCCCCCCCCACCCCCCCCCTCCCCCACCCCCAGGAATCGAACCCGAGACCTCCCAGTTATGACGTTATCGCTAGTTCACATATTACTGTCTAAACTCACCGGGTTTGTGGTGCTCCATCAGTTTGTGGTGCAACACCATATAGTTGTCGGGCGCGCCCTTCACCAGCTCCACGAGAAGGTCGTAGGCGGCGGCGCGAGATTTCTGCGACTTGCACTTGGGCAGGTTGCGTTGCGATGGATTTGGTACATCGAAAAGAAATCCAAATACCTGCAAGCAAATAGGACATTTTACTCCTACTAAGAAATCATCTAAAAATATATAAATTAGATAGTTTAGATATCAATCTCTACAAAGTAAGGAATATTTCAATCTTAAAAAAGAATATCAGCCAAGATGAACTTGACTGATGTTCTCCTCTCCCCTCCAAATAAGTGAAAACTTGACAATAGTGCAACGGGTGGGATTCGAACCTGCGACCTTTCAGTCTTCAGTCCGCAGCTTTAACCGTTGGGCTATTGAGGCTTTAATCCTGTTGAAACCAAATGTGGTGGGTCCAAGGCTGTATGGACTACATTGATCTCATGTTCAATGTTGACATCTATAGAGCGTGCTCTAACTCAGCTCAGACTCAAGATAGAGGTTAAAACGAGACACAAATATGCTCTGACATAAATCTGTCTCGCTTTAACTCTGTCTTGAGTCTGAGCTGAGTGAGAGTGCGGTTTATAAATTTCAGCCTAAGGGAACAGTATGTTCTTCTTGAGAAATAAACCGAAACCGAATAAGAATTTCCTCTACTAAAAATCGCGTTTAAAAAAACGGGTAGACCTGTGTCGGTGCCACGGCCCTTGGTTTTAACGTGAAATGTCTATATCTGCGAGTTTCGGTTATTCTACGCAGTGCCCCTCCCCCGCCGCCCCGCCCGGCCCCGATGCAAACTCAAGGTCTTAGCAGCGAGATGACTATATACTCTAAATAACGACATTGGATTCGTGTTTCTAAGACTTAGGTAAGACGATATAGACCTTTCCGTTACGGTACATTTTTCTGACTGGTACCTGTAGGTTTGGTGTGATTTTAAAGACGTTTCACTTCAAAAACTCACCATTTCCAAAGTCCGAGTACCCTGTTCGGAGTTCTTGAACCTCAGCGGGTGTTTCAGCAGGTGGGTCAGCAGGCTCAGCTGGCCGTACAGCCCGTCGTCCGGAGTGCAAGGCTCAGAGCGTTTCTCGATGATCTCGCGCTTCTCCAACGAACAGCGAATCTGTTCGCACAGTTCGTTGAGGTCTGGCGCCCCGATGTCCTCTGATACTGCGCCTTCTATGACGTAAATAACATAATATGCTAACTTGTAGCTATAAGTAAAATAGACCTACTTAGGATGGATAAAATCTAAATATATAAAAGGAAAAGGTGACTGACTGACTGATCTATCAAGGCACAGCTCAAACCACTGGATAGATCAAGCTATGCGGATCGACGTGATTTTTGCATGGTTATAGTTGAAAACTTGTAGAGTGATATAATATCTAATTTCACGAGGAAGAAGTCGAAGAAAAACTAGAAACAATATAAATTCTAGCGAAAAATTAGTTTAAATAAATGATTTCATTCATTCATTCATTCATTCATTCATTCATTACAACAGACCGCCGGCTCACTACTTCCTCGAACAAGAAGGCACGAAAGGGAAGCCACTCCAACTTACATACCTAAAGTAGAGGTAACGTGAAACTTAAATTGGGGGTACCTTTAAAAAAATCCTCCGGTAGTCCGTCAATCAGCCTGCAGACCAGCCAGAAGTAATCTCTGCAAGCGGGCCCGTACGGCTCCTTGCCTTCCTCCGCGTGGTGATGGACCACCTGTGAGATGAACTACTCATAGCTTACACTTAGGCTCACTTTAAGCCATTAATGCTGAGATCTATAGAACGTGCTCTGACTTAGCTCAGACTTAAGATAGAGTTAAAACGAGACACGAATGAACGCGGATACGCAATAATGAACCGACAAACTTATTTAATATGACAAAGGTTTGTGGGTTGAATCGTTATTGCGTATATGCTATGACATAAATCTGTCTCGTTTTAACTGTGTCTTGAGTCTGAACAGACTGAATGCGGTCTATAAATTTCAACCTAAACATGTAAACATCAAAACATCATCGTCATCAGTCATCCACATCAAAGATTTTGAAAAAAAAAACCGGCTAAGTGCGAGTTCGAATCGTAACAATGATTATTGATTAGTAAGGTCGAGCAAAAAACGCCAATAAAATCACGTTTCTTGTTCAGTGTTCGTTTCTAATATGTTGTTTCCGTATTTGGTGTACACTAATAGTACATTACTGCCGCGGCCAGCAAAAGAGGCATTGATGGACGAACGTATAAATGTACATATGCACACATACGTAAGTCCATCAATGCCTAGTTGCGGCCAAGGCTTGTATAGTATTTTTCTCAAAAAACTAAATAGTACCTTGGCAAAATTGAACAAAATTTTCATAGGTTTTCAAATGTTTTTCTTTCGATTTTAGCAGTAACAAGTTTTTTAATTACGGCACTCACTCCTAAGACAAGCTTTCTGCTTATTTGGAGGGGACAGGACCCGCCACCTCCCATGGCCCCTCCAACCTCACGGTTATATGGGCCGAATCTTTGGGAGAGCGCCCGGTACTTGCTCTTGGCGTGTTTCCCGGAGCTCTTTCTTGACTCCCTACAAATTCTTTTTCTTATTTGGAGGGGAGAGGAGAATATAAGTCAAGCTCAACTTGGTTAATATTCTTTATTAAAAAAAAAAGGCTCACCTCGTTGTGGTGCTGCGGATGCGGCCGCATGTCCGCCGCGCGGGGCAGGTGCTGCAGCAGCAGCTGCAGCAGCGGCGCCAGCACGCCGGGCTCGCCGCCCGCGCACAGCCGGTACAGCGCGCTGCCCGCTTCGCGACGCACCTGTGCGAGTTACACTACCATTGAATCATTCCAAAATATCGATCTCAAAATACTAATGAATATTCTAATCTTAGTAATTGGGTATATGAAAAAAAAGACGTGTGGCACTCGGGGACTGCCGCGGTAAAGCTATTGCATAGCATTTTTTATCAACACTATCTAGCGGTGAGAGGAGTCCGTGTTCCCGTCGAGCCTTAGGTTTTTTCGTTACGGAATTTCTGGATTCGGTCTCCACGCTCAAGGCCCGCGATAGAAGCTATGCAATAGCTTAAAAATTATACACTTAAAATAAAGTTTTTAATGACACTAACAATGAAATTATGAAATAAATATTATTATTATTATTCCGCATATTTTATTTACTCTCACACCCGCGTACAAAATAAATACATATATAGCCAAAGAGTTATATAATAAACGTAAATATATATACAAATAAATAAACTTACATATACTCTACACAAATAAATACTTGTAGCGGGCGGAGGATTACGCCCCGGCAGGGGAGACCAAACGGCCGGGGGTCAGGGCGACAGGCTGAGAAACCGACGGACTATCCTAGCCGAGTCTAGCAGCACCGCTTTCTGCATCTTGGCCGCGAGCGAACTGCCACGGAACCCCAGTCGCCTCAGATGGTGAGCGAGGCTGACTGGGATCAACCCATTCGCAGATATAACGATTGGGATGGTTTCAGTGGACTCCACATGCCACATGCTGGAAACCTCGTGAGCCAGATCTAGATACTTTCGTTTTTTCTCTGTCTCCGCTCTCACGAGGTTTTCGTCATGTGGAATGGTGATGTCCACTAAAAACACCCTCGACTGCGCCCGGTCCATCAGCACGATGTCAGGCTTATTCGCTAGAATCGTCCTGTCCGTGATGATGGACCGGTCCCAATAGAGCCGGACTCCGTCACGCTCGAGTACTGGCACCGGTGTGTACCTATAGTACGGCACTCTCTCATCCAGGAGACCGTACTTCAGAGCAAGCTCTTGGTGAAGGATTTTGGCCGCTTGGTTGTGTCTGTGCAGATACTCAGTGTTAGCAAGAGCTGAACATCCCGAGAGCACATGCCTGAGTGACTCACCGGGATGGCGACAAGCTCGACAGATGTCTAGAGTGCCATCCTTCAGGATGTACTTTCGGTAGTTCCGCGTCTTAACCACCTGATCTTGTATCGCACACACAAACCCTTCGGTTTCCCCAAAGAGGTCACCGAAGCGCAGCCATTGCACGGACGCTTTCTTATCCACGTGGGGCTCATTTAGAGCTTTAAAAAAGCGTCCGTGCAACTCCCTCTCCTTCCATACGGTCTCCCGGTCAGAGGTGCTTAGTACCACCGGTTTCTGCCACTCGGGATTGGCCAGAGATAGGGGAGTAAGTCCTTTATCACATTCTATGACGTCTCTATGCATTGGGCCCTCCCTCTTCGTCTCAAAGTAGGTTCTGAGGTTGGATACCTCCCGATTATGCATGGTCTTGACGCTTAACACGCCTCGACCACCACATTTTCGGGGGATATACAACCTCATAACAGACGATTTCGGGTGGTGCATGCGATAGAGAGTCATAGTCGTGCGGACTTTTCTGTCCAGAGCGTCTAATTCGGTCTGAGTCCATCTGAGTACGCCAAAGGTGTTCATGAGAACGGGCATGACCCAACCGTTATAAGCTCGGACCTTATTGGCACCCGACAAATAGCTTTTACAAACTTTTGTCAGGCGTCCATAAAAGACCTCGCAAACTGATTGTTTCATGTCCGTCTCCTTTACCCCTACGGATTGTGACATACCCAGATACCGGTACGACTCAGCCTCAGAGAGGGTTCTGATGTTAGTCGGCTCGAGATTGATTTCGGCCGAGTGCGTGACCTGTCCCCTCTCCACATGTAGGACCGCACACTTGTCTAGTCCAAGCTCCATCCTGATGGAGCTACTGAACTCAGTGGTGATATTCAGCAACTCCCTCAGGCGGGTGGCATTGGGTGCTAGCAGTTTGAGGTCATCCATGTAGAGAAGGTGAGGCACTTTTGTCCCTCCTCTCCGAAACTGAAAGCCTGTCCCTGATCTCTCCAGCAAAGTGCTGAGCGGGTTCAGGGACAGACAAAACCACAGTGGACTCAGACAGTCGCCCTGGAAGATACCCCGCCGTATCCTTATCCGGTCATCCGCTGTTGCCAACCGCTCACCATGGAGACAAAGGATCGTGCTCCATTGCCCCATACACTCTCCGAGGAAGTCTCGAACTGTACTATCAACTTTATACAGCTCGAGGACCCTCGAAAGCCATGTATGGGGCACCGAGTCGAATGCCTTCCTGTAGTCAATCCAGGCTGCGGAGAAATTCCGGCGATTGCGTTTGACCAGTTGGCCCGCGACGGAGTCGATGAGAAGGAGCTCCTTAGTACCACGACTACCGCCCCGACATCCGTTCTGAGCCCAAGACATTATGCCATTCTCGTCTACATGACGGGAAATCTTAAGGCTCAGAACGGATGTCAATGTCTTATAGATGGTAGTAAGACACGTAATGGGGCGGTACTTAGCCGGGTCAGCGGTGTCTGTGGACTTTGGAGCTAAATGAGTGATCCCGGTGGTGAAAAGGCTCGGGAGTGCCCTTTGCTCGAGAGCGTCTTGGAATTGTCGAGCCAAGGTAGCATGGCAGAGCGAAAAACCCTTCAGCCAGTAGTGATGCAGCCCGTCGGGTCCCGGACTTTTCCAGTTCGCGGCCCGGCGTACCGCACCAGCTACATCCTCCGGAGAGATGGCGACTGGGTTCATCGGCTCTATCGAGGCACATGCTTCCTCTACCGCCGCAATCCAAGAGCCCTCCTCATGCTCCACCTCTCTTGACCATACACTTCGCCAAAAGGCGACGAGGTCAGCCGGGCTCGGCTGCTGAGAGGTAGAACAGACTGCTGGGCACTCCAGTTTTTTATAGAACCTTTTCTGATCACTCGAGAAGAGGCGATTTTGCCGAAAGCGCTCGACTCTTTCGGAGTATCGTCGGATGCGATTCCCCCATGCAGCGATTTTCTGCTTCAGGTCGTCGATGCGCTCCGTTAGTTTTTGGGCTATATCGGGCTGATCTAGCCTTACCCCTAGCCCATTAAAGGCTATCCTAACTGAGCGCACAATCCTTGGCCTGGTATTGCCCGACCTGAAGCTCTGCAGTCTGCCAATGAGAGCTCTGGCAAGGGTGATACGGTGTTCTATCCTCTTTTTCCAGACTGGTTCCGTGCTGTGCCTTGGAGTAGAGCGTCCCCGTTTCTGGGCCTTGACACCCATGAAACGGTGAACAGCTAAGGCCGCACCAAAGAGAATAGAAGCCGTATCATCCAGGCCAGTGCTGCGCTCAAGATATTGAGGCAGCATTTGGTTTATGGCCTCAATGACATCCCGCGTCGCTACATTTAAGATGAGCCGGGAGAGCCGCGGACGGTTCTCTAGAGGAGTGCTCTGGATCTCAGAAATCGCCTCTCCTAGGATCCTTCTCATCCGCTCTATGTCTAGGGAGACTGTTTCCTCCGCGTCCTCCTCCACAGGCAAATCTTGCGCGTTAGCGTCCGTCTCTTCGCGGACAGGGTCCGCCAGAGAGACAATTTGCTCTGTGGTTGGAGTTGTCACTTCAGGAACAGCCTCACGTCGTAACCGTTCGAGCTCGGTAGCGCTAAAGATGTTCGAGCGCTGGATATACCGAGCTCGGTCTGCCAGGTTTTGTTCCGTGACAGTTAAAGTCGGCTCAAGCAGCAAGAACTCGCGGTACATTGCCGCTCGGTAGCCAGTCCGTCCGGTTTCCCCTCCTGTAGCCCTGTAGTACGCACGCATGACATTTTCGTTCATTTGAGATGTCCATCTCATGCGGCGTACTCCACCAGCGGCGGGCTCCGAAGATTGGGTCCTGGATGACCCTGTCGGTGCCAAACCCTCTGGTGGGGATGATGGATTTCTCGGCCGCCGAGATGGTCGTGGCGGCCGACTGTGTGTGTGACTGGCGGTTCGCATGCTGTCACGTCCAGCGCCAGTCCCAGACGCGCCCTGGCGCCCCCCAGGCAGCGACCCTATTCGCGCATTCTTATTTCTGTCCATCATCATAAAAAGGGGGGGGGGGGGGGGTTGAGTGGTTGTTACATCACTCGGGGTCCACTCAGGTCCCCAAGGAGGCTGTTTGGAGCCAGCTAGCTCAATTGCGGGGAACTCAGATGGTTAATGGTTCTCCAGTTCCCTTAGTCGCCTCTTACGACACCCACGGGATAGGAAGGGGTGGCACTATTCTACTCTGCCGGTGCCACACGGCTTTGCCGGTGCCACACGGCTTCTTTATTATTATTATTATTATTATTAAAAAAAAAAATTACAAGAGAGTGCTATTAGAACATGACTTCACGAGTCAGTAGCTCCATACCCTTTCCGTATAAAATTTCGTTTTAGAAAGAGACGGATACAGTTGCAGTGAAACAGCTTATAACTTACTAGAAGCCCGCGCCGACTTCGTCCGGGTTGAAAATTAAATATTTGTTCTTGTGAGCTTCTTATAGAAGACGATTGTCAATAAGATCACCACAGGAACCACACGAATATCCCGCACCGATACCCGCCACCGTGCCCCGCCGCGCCAGCCGGCACCATTTTATTATTTTGTCGCGCGGACATATTAATTTTCCGATAACTCCTAAGATATTTATTTAAATTATATAGTGTAAAGGGCAAATATGTTCTAAATTAAATACTTACGATAATAAACATATTTATTTAGATATAGATTGACATCACATCGGTTAAAGAAGCTTCGAAAATAATTCATTATTTTTAATCAAAATTTGAGAGATAGAAAAGGTTACTGTAAGTTATCCTTAGAATATAGACATATGCTATCGCGGACTTTTTTTTAGAACTCTTTAAGAGGAACAATTCACCCATACATCATTTTCATCCAATAACAGTATATGACCCAGCGCACGCCTTGAAAACGTTTAAGAGTCAAAAAAATTTCCGACTTCTTTAACAAATTTGCACATAATATCTAGCCATAATACATTTATTAACATAATTATAGCCTATAACCATCTGGAATAATGTACCTTTGAAATGGTAAAAGAATTATTGTAATAGGTGCGGTGGTTCCAAAGTTTGCTCCGGACATACATACAAACTCACAAAATTCGCGCTCTCTCTTTATTATAATAGTATAGATTTGTTTCTTGACCGATTTACGTTGTTTTTACAAATGTTATTCTTAAATGTACCATTTTCGATTGTAATCAGTGAATATCTATATTTTGACAACAGTGAAATAGCCAATAGTGTATTATCCTACCGCAGGGTCGGCATCGTCGAGCAGCAGGCGCGGCGCGGCGCGGCGCAGCGACCACGCGAGCGACACCGCGTCGCCGCCGCCGCGCGCCCACACCACGCACAGCCGCATTGCGTGCTGCACCACCTGCACAACGTACCCACTCGTGTTGAAAAGGCGATAGACGATGTTGAGTCTAATTCATATGACTCATAAAGTTCAAATTCCAACATTAATCTGTTGAGACTGTTAATTTTTTTTTTTTTTTTTTTTCAGAAAATCTGTTTTCGTAATGTGAACCTTATTATTTCAATAATACATTTTGACGACCTCCCTGGCGCTACGGTAAGCGCTGTCTTATAGCTGGGAGGTCTCGGGTTCGATTCCCGGCTGAGGCAATTTCTGAATTTTCTCTGGTCTGGTGGGAGGCTTTAACCTGGTTAGCTGGTGGCTAGTTACCACCGTACCGTCAAAAGACGTGCCGCCAAGCTATTTAGCGTTCCGGCATGATGGCGTGTAGAAACCGATTAGGGATATGGGATTTTACACTGTCATACCCATTCCAAATTAGCCCGCTACTGTCTTAGATTGCATCGTCACTTACCATCGGGAGATCGCAGTAAAGATAATCATGTTATTATATTGAATAAAAAAATGATACAAAATAGGTTATATTCTATTGATCTGTCAACCGCAACCATGCTACAATGATAAACTGCAGTTGCCAAGCCAAGCCATCGAGCCAAAGTGACCCTATTATTTTATATAGGTAGGTAATAGATATATTTACCTGTGCTCTTCCCCAAAACCCAGTCTTATACGTGGTAGGTTCCTTCATCGTAGCCGCCTCGCACAATATTGATATTAGCCTCTCCGTCGTTTCCTCCACGTTCATTAATGATAACAGGGCCTAAAACATTTTAAGCAATGTCTTTAATTTTTCATATTCTTCTTCTTCTTTATCAACTGATAGACGTCCACTGCTGGACATAAGTCTCTTGCATGCAAAGGCCTCGGTCTTGCGATGCCTGAATCCAGCGGCTCCCTGCGACTCGTTTGATGTCGTCGGTCCACCCAGTGTGGGGTCTGCCAACACTGCGCTTCCCGGTTTGAGGTCGCCACTCCAGCACCTTGGAAAGCCATCGACCATCATCTCTTCGAACTATGTGCCCCCCCGTTTCCACTTCAGTTTCTAATATTTTTTTAATGTTCTAATTGAAAAACTTACAGTATAATACGGAAGGTGTTAAGAAAAGGTAAAACAAAGGTTGGTGCTGAAAAAGTTGGTGCTTTAGATCGATCTAAAGCACCAACTTTTGGGGAAATAATTTCAAACCTTATCACACCTGTTATTTGTTCTGGCATTTATTACGTTTATTTTTTTTCTGTTTGTGTTTACTAATATTGTACATGCGAAAGTATGTTTTTTGGTTTGTCCTTCAATTTGTTATATGATTTTTTGCATGGGTATGGTGTAGGACCTGAAGAGTGACATAGCCTACTTTTCATCCCGGAAAATTAAAAAGTTCCCGCGGCATTATAAAAACTAAATCCACGCGGGCGAAGTCAAAAAAAAACTCAAAAATTCAAAATTTATTTATTTCATGTAGGCTACCCTGTAGCACTTATGACACGTCACAAATCTACCGAAGTCAAAGGGAATCAGTAAGTAAAGAAGGATAAATAAATAAATACTACTACCAAAAACACCATGAACGTTTCAAGATCCAAACTGGATTATTACAGTAGTAGCTTTTGGGTTTTGGGATTTGGGTTTTTAATCCTTAAGTAAGTATATCCGTGCAAAAGTTAATAAGCTCTGCTGCTGAATGACTGAAGGACAAACAAACATACTTTCACGCCGATCTAAAGAATTAAGAAAATAAAACATACAGGGTGTAGTTTCGGTGTCTGTCCGGTTTCGCCCGCGGGCAACGTTCCGATACGACACAGCAGTTGGAGGAGCAGAGCTAGACAGTCTTGTCGCCACTCGCTGTCGTCACTGCGTTGTAACACACCTGTAGACAATATTAACATAGATTATATAAACGTATATTAACATTAACATAGATTATATAAACGTAAAAATTCTTTTTACAAAACCTACTTCAAACGCAACTACAAAGTATATCAATTTTCCCTATAAAATTTGAAGATTTCTCCATGATCCCATCGTCAGATCTTGACCTGATGACAATGGGACCGCCTTTCAAACAAAAAAGAATTTTCCAAATCGGTCCAGACGTTTACGAGTAATCGGGGAACATACATAAAAAATAATTTAAAAAAAAGACGTGTGGCACTCGGGGACTGCCGCGGTAAAGCTATTGCATAGCATTTTTTATCAACGCCATCTAGCGGCTCACCGTAGAGGAGTCCCGTGTCAGGTTATTGTCGTTACGGAATTTCTGGATTCGGTCTCCACGCTGGCCCGCGATAGAAGCTATGCAATAGCTTAAAATAAAAAAAAAGGTTAACTCTGGCTACGAATAAATCAGTGTATACTAACCTGACATCATTATATCATAAAGCAACCTCAGTCCCCCTTTCTTAATAAACAGCTCGTTCCAGTTCTCAACAGCCACTTTATCTTCAGTCTTCTCTAAAGTCCCTTCCTTCGCATTGGGCCCGTTGTTCGAACTAAGTTTATCTATTATGTGTAAGGAGTACATTAGTTTCTGGGGACTGTTCGGGTCTAGTAACTCTGGTAGTTTGTTTTCTGATGGATTTTGAAAGGCTTCCAATAACGTGGGGTTCAGTGGGACGGCTTGAAGGATGTCCCACACTCGGCGGGATAAGAGTTGCGCTTTAGTGTGCGCTATCGGTTCCTGGAAAGAGCACTTGGTATCAATACATTTGTTGGTAAAAGATATATTTAAACCAAATAATTTGAAGTCATACTCGTACTAAGTGACAGTGTTACGAGTGCCGTCACCTTCCTCCGAACTGCCACAAACATAAACTAGATTTTAATAAACATACAAAAAGTTTTGTCGGATTATAGCTAACTAATAATAATAAAATAATGTCCTCCAATATTATAGTGCACAAGTGTGTACGCAAACACAGGTACAATCTCTGTTCCCTTACTCCCATAGTCCGATGGGACGGAAAAATCAACACGACCGGAGCGAGATCAGACGCAGGACCGACAGCTTTATGTGCTCTCCGAGGCACGGGAGTGACTCACCGCCAACTTCCTAACTCCGGGCTAGTACTGAGAATTTCTTGACAGAAAAAACAAATACATTTTATGGCCCGACCCGGACATCAAACACGGGACCTCGTTATCTTCAGTCTTAACTTGCTAACTTATTGGACCAACGAAGCAGTTATATAGTAGCAGTATAGCTAAGAAAATCACTTAAGCTGGTAGTATGCAGTTGCAAACTTATTTGTGAAGGTGTTCAGACATACCCCAGTGCCAGGTTCCTTCATCTGCCCCAGGGCCTGCATGAGGGTGAACAGGTGGTGGAAGTACGTGGGGTCGAGCAGCAGGTGCGTGGGCAGGCGCGCGCGCGCCGGCGCCGGCTGCGCGGACGGCCACTCCGCCCACGCGCCGCGGCTGCCCACGCCCACGGACACGAACACCAACTGACGAACAAACATTGAGTTCATTAATTCCCTTCTACCTCTGTCCTCTCTTTCTCTCCCATATATATAACCCTTTCACTCTCATTTTCCGGGATAAAAATTAGCTTATGTGTTATTCCAAACTATATTCTATCTCTGTGCCAAACAGTTCAGTTTTTTAGAGTTAGGATTTTTATCTGCAAGTCCTCAATTATACTCTTGCAAAAATCACGTAGCTTCGTTGCTGTGTGATTAAAGGATAAAGCAACAAACAAACACACTTTCGCATTTATAATATTAGTAAGGATTAGTAAGAATACTTCAGATGAGGTCATCAGTAGGCATTTCCAGGACTAAAAATGGTTTCATTAATAAATAATAATACTCTATAACAACCTGATTATCCTTAAACCCCATGTCGTACAGCGTCCTCTCGTCGTAGTCAATAGTCAGCTCTTGGCCCTGAGTGATCATTCTCAGTGGGCCATCCGTTGATAGAGCCGTGACGCCGTCTTCACCTTGGATCTGTACGCAAAAATAATTCTAAAATTAACTGAAAGATGGCGTTGCTTGTAGTTCGTTCGTTGAAACCAATTGATATATTGTCAGATTAGGTATAGTTCTTTCAACTCACGAGGGCACGTGAGCTTAATTGTGGTTACGTCGTGTACATGCACATTAATTTAAGCAATGTGCATGTACACGTAACCACGTGCGTGCTTGTCGGAGCCTAGGTGGAAGCGGTCAGGCGCGAGCACGTTCTCGCTCAAACTTATACAGATACGAGACACACACAACCATGAGCCACGCACCTCGTGAGTTTCAAGAACTATAAGTATGTGTTCCAGACTGGAACACAGTTTTTATTAGTTACTAGAAGCCCGCGCCGACTTCGTCCGGGTTGAAAATTAAATATTTATTCGTGTGAGCTTCTTATAGGAGACGATTGTCAATAAGATCACCACAGGAACCACACGAATATCCCGCACCGATACCCGCCACCGTGCCCCGCCGCGCCAGCCGGCACCATTTTATAATGTGCGCGGACATATTAATTTTCCGATAACTCCTAAGATATTTATTTAAATTGTATAGTGTAAAGGGCAAATATGTTCTAAATTAAATACTTACGATAATAAACATATTTATTTACATATTTATTTATGACAACACATCGGTTAAAGAAGCTTCGAAAATAATTCATTATTTTTAATCAAAATTTGAAAGATAGAAATGGTTACTGTAAGTTATCCTTAGAATATAGACATATGCTATCGCGGACTTTTTTTTAGAACTCTTTAAGAGGAACAATTCACCCATACATCATTTTCATCCGATAACAGTATATGACCCAGCGCACGCCTTGAAAACGTTTAAGAGTAAAAAAAAAATTCCGACTTCTTTAACAAATTTGCACATAATATCTAGCCATAATACATTTATTAACATAATTATAGCCTATAACCATCTGGAATAATGTACCTTTGAAATGGTAAAAGAATTATTGTAATAGGTGCGGTGGTTCCAAAGTTTGCTCCGGACATACATACAAACTCACAAAATTCGTGCTCTCTCTTTATTATAATAGTATAGATATTTTGCAAAGTACTGGAAGTTCCACTACTTTGCAAAATATAACTAAAAACTAGTAAACTAGATTTTTGAGTGAGCCTTTAAAATAACAGCTAGTCAATCACAGGCTTATGATATATATGAAATATGAATATGAACGCGTACTATGACACAAGCAGTAAAGGATAGTGTAGTGTATTATGACGATTTTTGCAAGAAACCTATGGACGTCCATGGTTATATGCGCATGACGTCACTCACCTGTCGCTCCCACCAGACGTGCACGTGAGCCCGCAGGTGCGCCACCAGGTCGGACTGGTGCAGCGCGAGCGAGGCGCGCGGGCCCGCGCCGGCCGGCTGCAGCGTGACGCGCACGCTGCCCGCGCCGCTCGCGCTGCCCTCCCACGCGCCGGACTCCGCCAGCGCCCAGCGACGCAAGTGGTACGCGTATCTGTTGGTAAGGAACAAAATCCTTTTTTTTTTTATTCGATGACAAGATAGCTCTTGACTGCGATCTCACCTGATGGTAAGTGACGATGCATTCTAAGATGGTAGCGGGCTAACTTGGAAGGGGTATAGCAGTGTAAATTCAACCCATATCCCTAATCGGTTTCTACACTACACTTCACTTTCTTCTTTGTGGTGATTTGTGTGGTGCTTTATTATGCTTCCTAATATCACTTTTGCAAGATTTAATTACGAAATTCGGCATTTTTGCATTATTATATGACACTGAAATAACTGCTCCACGTCAATGTTCGATGACCGACTAGCGAGCGAAATGACCCGGTATTTGAATTGCACTCGTATTTGTTGGTTACACAAATCGGACTAACATGCGATATCATCTTATTTTTCTGTGACCGAAGGGTATTAATAAATAAATATAAATCGGCAAGAGGAAAATGAAAGAATTCTCGAGGTATTTTTAAAAAACCAAACCATTGAGACGAAACGGCCAAAAGCTAAACTAGCGGCACGCTATGATGGCCGGTTTGACACATTACAATAGTGATGTGGAATGTCAATTTATTCTCGAACAAAAAACAATTAAGTTTTGTTTTTGTACCTGATTAAATAGGTTTAATAAAACAAAAATGTATATGTTTATTTAATTTATTTGAACGAACTGAATATTTGAACGAAAATGAATATACATACTTTATATGCACACAAGAAACATATGAATACAAAAGATACCAAAAAAGGTGCCACAAAAGGCCATAATTAATCAGATTCGTCCATACTACTATTTTCACTGTCGTCACTGCTATCATCACATACATTAATAATTATATGTTCGTTTTCTATAATATTATCTATTTTCACATCTCTTTCATAATCTTCCCTTATTAATTTAACAGTTCTATTCACAACCTTTTCCCAGTCTCCTTTAGTCACATGTTCACAAGCTTCTTCTAATAATTTTAGCATTTTTTTTGTGGTAAATGGGGGTTCTGTATTGTGTCTTGCAGCATATTCCTTAATTTGAGCCCACACCAACTCAATCGCATTATACTCACAATGGTAAGGCGGTAACCGTATAACTCTGTGCCCATGTTCTAATGCTATTTCGTCAATGACGTATCGGATCTTGGTTGGTTTGTTTTCTTTTAAAAGACGTACTAATTCCGCTTTTAACATATTCATGTTTGCATCTACGCCATTTTTACGAAGCCATGCGATGATATCAGCTTTCTTTTGGGATTGGGCAGGTGGCTTGTCAATTTGCATCGAGTGGTATGGGGCGTTGTCCATAATTATAATAGATGGTTCAGGGAGGCTACACAACATTGAGGTAAACCATTCAGTAAACTTTTCTCCATTCATGTCTTCATGATAGTCTCCAGTGGTTTTTGACGCAAAAGCCATGAGAGAACCTTCGACAAACCCGTTGATGGTTCCGGCGTGACAAATTATAAGTCGCGATCCTTTTCCTACAGGAACTTTGGAAGTAGATGCTGCTGTGTCATCGTTCCAAGAACGGCCTACAGTATGGTTAGCATTAAGCCATGTTTCATCCAAGAACACAACATTTTGCCAATTTTTGATTTCTTTCACTTGCCGTAAAAAAGTATACCTTGCCATCGCTATATCAAATCTTTCCATCAATATTTTGCGTTTGTTACATTTTTTGTATCGAAATCCAATGGTCTTCAAAATCTTCGTTAAAGAACTTTCCCCACCGAAGAATAATCCAGCTTCCTTCAGTGAATGCACCAACTTTTTTCTTGTTGGATACTCCTTCTGTAAATAGTAGCCGTAAACATGTCTTCGGATAGCATCGGCATCAAAGCTATCGATGCCTACGACTGGTTTTGCTCGTTTTCTCTTTTTTGGTGTGTGAAGTTTATTTTCTTCTGTGCCAGTCTCGCCATATTTTTTTTTAGTTATCCGTCTAACAGTTCGTTGTCCAATATTAAGCGCATCAGCTACGCGTTCAACCACTGACGTTATAGGTAAAATTGGCCCTCCATTTTGAGCTTCTCGATCGAAATAGTTACGAAGGCGTATTACGAACTCACGTGTCTGACTATTTAGAACAGTTCTCTGCGTACGTTCGGTCATATCGACGAAATCCACAACAAAGGGCTTGAACAGAGTCCAAATTAACGAGCAAGGGTCAACAGTAATGCAGTATCAATATTTGAAATCCAAAGCCAGGTCAAAACTATATCACAATCGCATTGCACTGACAGTTTATACTTTTCGAAGCAACGTCAATTCGAAACTGCTTTGTTTTGCATTGAGCATTGACGCGAGTTTGCCGGAGGTAGTAGTTGTGCTAGCCAGCGATCCTATGTGACGATCGTATTAGATTCCATTTTTAAAAATTTATTGATATTTTTTTGCGATTTCAGAGGTTTGTCCACATAGTGAAAATTGTTCATATTCACAAGTACATTCACCCCTTAAATGGTGCAAACTGATTTTTCTACACTTGTATACATTTAAGAAATCAATTTAATAAATAAATTTTGAGTCCTAAACCTAAAACTACATTCGATAAAATTTATGAATCTCTGCACATCACTATCGTCAATAAAGTAATACAATTATTTCCTTCAAAGTCGTTATCAATTAATACGGAACTTCATGAGAAACTACATTCGATAAAATTTATGAATCTCTGCACATCACTATCGTCAATAAAGTAATACAATTATTTCCTTCAAAGTCGTTATCAATTAATACGGAACTTCATGAGCGGACAAACGTCAAACCGGCCATCATAGCGTGCCGCTAGTATAGTTAAGTAGCCCAATGTTTCAGCTCAAGTGCCTAAATGCAGTGATTATAATACAATAACTTATCACATTTCACTTATTACTTTGACAGAGCATGGTTGACTATGGCCTATACCCTTCTGAGACCTGCGCTCAATAGTAAGCGATTGATGGGTTGCCGGTGATATTTATTACATTTCCATGTTAAATACAGGAAGATTACAATTGTAGATCACCTACCTCCTTTTGAACGTGTCCAAATGTGTTTTCAACAGCAACAGCGCCCTCTGTATGCACTGCAACGCGGCCTCCTCAGTCATATGCTCGTATATATTTTGTTTGTCAACAGTCTTTTCTTTCTCTTTCTCTTCGATTGAAACGCTGGGCGATGTCGATGTCCCTTGGCCGTCCTTGTCTTTTGATATGAGTCTCTCAGCCGCTGAAGAGAGATGGAACATGCATTTGGATACGAAATCGTCCTCCTGTTGTAGTTGTTGGCCCATGTAGTAGCTGTTTAGGTACTGGATCGCACCCATGGAGACATCTGTGAAAAAAAAAACATGGCGATGACAACATAACTGAGGTTATCATTCTACAGCGACAATATGTACGCTCGAAAAGAGTTTTAATTTTCAAATGTTTCTCAAATTTTTTGACGATGCAGCACAGTAGTCTTATAACTGGGAGGTCTCGGGATCGTGTCCCGGCGTGGGCAATTAGGAAATTTATAATTTCTGAATTGTCTCTGGTTTGGTCTGGTGGGAGGCTTTAGCCGTGGCTAGTTACCACTCTACCGTCAAAGACATGCCGACAGGTTGGCGTGTAGAGACCGATTAGGGGTATGGGTTGAATCTACACTCTGCCATATCACTTCCAAGTTAGCCCGCTACCATTTAAGACTATATCGTCACTTACCTTCAGGTGTGATCTCAGTCAAAGATTATCTGGTCATTGAAAAAGATACGTATATTTTCTTCAAGTTTTATTGGAATGAGTGCGACAACGGCCGATACCTGTGCTATTGGCTCTCAGCGCGATCTTCCACAGGTGGTCCATGGCGAGCGTGTGCGGGTGCGCCGCGTCGCGCGAGTCGCCCGCGCCCAGCGCCATGCGCGCCAGGTTGCACAGCTGCTGGTACAGGCTTAGCCCCATTATGCTTATCGTCTGAGGGAAAGAAATACCATTTTAAAGTACCCATAGCATATTAAATTTTTCAATACCAAAATTCAGCGCGTGATTCCCGAGATATTGGGATCCCACGGTCCCACCGGCATCAGAATTTTTGATATATATTATTTTAAGTGTACTTTAATAAAAAAAAATATATATATTTTAAATATTATAAATTAGCTTTTATCCGCAATTTCTTCGACGTGTTTTCAAGGGCTAAAAAGTGGCTTATGTAACTTCCCAGCTCCTCAAATATACCCATGCCGGGGCAACGTTTATCGGTTGCTCCGTTGCTGCGTGTGTGAAGGACAAACCAAAAATTAAACACACTTTCGCATTTATTATTTTAGTAAGGATACTGCAACAGAGCTATGGTTCAACGTGATTTTTATGCATGGGTTAAGTTAAAAACCAAAGTTTCCACAGGATTTTAAAAACTAAATCCATGCGGACGTCAGCTTGTCCTATATAATCGAATCGTAGGTTTGCATTGGCTTCCACAGACTTCGGTCTGGGCCGTCTGTATCCAACTACACCCTGCAATTTGGCTGATGTTGTCGTTCCACTTAGTGGGGAGTCTGTCAACTCTGCGCTTTTCAGTGCGGAGTCGCCACTCCAGAACGTTGGGATTATGGTCTATGGATAGATTTGTAAAACAGATTGCAAGATCCGGTGAACTCGAAGGCACTTACCTCTGGATCCAGCGTTGGCATCTTCTCCACGTAAAGAAACCGCAGTGCGTCAAGTCCCAACGCATGCTGATCAGGAGACTTGGTATGTGACAGCAGCCAAGAGTAGAGGCAGTCTGCGCACTCGCTGGATCCCCGCGCCACTAGACACTGCCATAGCTCTTCCACTTGTTCTACCGTTAACCTACAGAAAAGATATACACTTTTACAAAGTGCTTTTGAATCGTCTAGTGAATCTATCACTCGATCATTTATGTTATTTATTTTCATAGGGTCGTCGAAGAGATGATTATGTAGTCGTAATTCAACATTTCATCAAAATATTCCGTTTTTCAGACCGACGTGTACTTTGGGCAAAGATATATGTACAAGTATTTGTACGTGATTCTGTAAAGTTTTAAGAATAATAAAATATTTTTGCACAATACCTTATTCGATAGAGACCCCGAGGTTTCTTATGTTAAGAGTAGTTGATGTCAAGTCATTGATATGAAGTAGGAATAATATTGGCGACTATGGCCCACCCTGTTGTACCCAATTTTTATTACGTACTAGCATAAACTGAAAATACGTTGCCGATTTCCGTCCTGCGAAACGATGGTAGTAGAAAGTTCTGCCTCATGGTGACCTCAGTAATATACAAGTAGTGTTAGCGTTCGTGGTCCCAACCCAGGTCCTTTAGTGTTTTAGTAAAAGGCGTTTCGAGGTGCGGTGTTATTTATCTTACGCCACACGTCTCGATGGAATAAGGTCATCATGCCTTTATTTTGCAAATAATTAAATCAAGACCAGCTAATGTTGAATTATCGATACCAAGTCATTGATATGAAGCAGGAATAAAGTTGACGACAATGGTCAACCCTGTGCCGCCACATTTCTACAATATTAACTAATATTAAAATGTACTAACCGAGTATGTAGAACGATAAAATGTTTAAGTTGGAACATCATGTCGACAGTCCCGTCGTGACCACGGTCCTGCTGGATAGAAATATCGGCAGTTCCAATTAGAACATTTATCGTGGTACATACCCCTTTACCAGTTAATAATATTACCTAAAATGATGCGGAGATCCCACAGGCGAGAAGATGGCAGTAAGGAAATGCAGTCGAACGGTGAGTTCGGTAATATGCGCGTAGTGTTGCGCGTCAGTCGTCCCGACCGGCGTGCTTTGGTTGGAAGTATTGACGGCACGATTCTGAACGTAATGCCGTAAATCTTCCAGGAATAACCTCATCATGCCCCGCTCGCGTTCTGCCCACATTACCACCTACAGAAGTGTATAAATTTTAAAGCCAGTAAGACCACTAAAATAAGTTAAATCGAGAATAATAAAACTGTAGAATGGAGTATTCTTACATAGAAAAGCGATTGTAAGCTGTAATGAAAAACAGACCTTGTTGCTTTAAGCTTAGATTAGTCATAAATATAACATTAATTTATTAAATCTATAGCGGTAATATTTCCGCATATTCCAAAAGAATTAATTTTGTAAATTATTGTAACGTGTAACATTTAAATTCAAAAAAGTGTGTATCTAACATTTAAATAAACCGTGTCGATCTGTAATTTAAAAATATCATAGTCTCATATTAAGTTCATATGATTATTTGAACCTATGTTGCTTAAGCCACGTTGTTAACATCTTTCTCGATCGAATCACCAAATTAGGCTAATATGATGCCAGGAACTCAAATAGATCTCAAGAAATTTTCAAAACCTAATATCTGGTAAACGTAGTTAGGCCATTATTCTAGTCTTCAGTAAAGCGAAAATAAAAATACCAATATCAAAAAATAGCTATTTTTCTTGCTAAAATGCACGGAGGTTATTTTAGGGGTAAAAATGCAATTACCACACATTTAATTCCTTTTTTGCGCAAACGACATCAGTATAGAAGAAATTAAAGCCATAAAGCAAACGACATCAGTGTAGAAGAAATTAAAGCCATAAATAGTAATTTACTATAAACGATCGTACCTGATGCATATCCATGCCGCGTAGTTGTTGAAATGATGAGAACAATTTCGGCAGCAGTCGAAGTGACACTGCTACCGATCTGTTAAATAAAATTGACGTCAGTATTTCATCGAACATGTATAAAACGTCTTTAAAACGTGCAATTCAAGCCTGAAACATTCAATTAAGGACAGCAACTTGTCTAGCAAGTTCTAGAATCAGAAGGTGTAAGATTCAATAAAAAATCCCAAAAAATATAAATACAGTCGAGTTTGAGAACCATTTTGAAGTCGGCAACATAATACTTTACAGTACCCGCAAGATATTATACATCGCTTCAGCTTCGTAGAGCGTAGTCTCTGTCAGACGTAGCTTAAAAAAATGAGTGGCAAAGACAGCTTGCTCTACAAAGCTGAGACTGGTCGATTGTCGAAACTAGTGTTTTCTAAATATAGTTCACAAACCTGTGATTAGCAAGATTGTCCAGACACCCCTCGATGAATTTTATCCTAATGAATTTGTCTGTACTAAAACATAGTAAAGCACAGAGTGCTTTTTCAGCTTCTAAGGCTAAGCCTTCTCCAAGTTGCTCCTGTAAACAGACATCATTAGATTTACCTATTCTCATAAATTCCTTTCAAGCAACCAGAGACCTTGACCATCTTAGACTGCATCGTCACTTACCATCAGGTGAGATCGCAGTCAAGGGCTATCTTGTCATAGAATATAAAAAAAAGAGAAATCCTTCCATAATTCTTAATGCCACATTAATAAGCCACAGAACCTTATGTATTCCCTTACATACTTTCATTTTCTGATGTTAAGGCTACCAAACAAGACCCAAGAAAACCAGAAGCAAGAGGGATATCGTGCTTTCCGAGGCAAAGGATAGTAATAACTAGCCAAGGTCCTTTAATGTGTGATCAGCATTGATCAGGTTCATACATTGGACCAAAGGCTGGTCCCAAATCCGTTCTCCTAATGTGTGGTGAATAAAACGCATTGGCCCTAACATTCGCACCAACGCAGTTCTTCAAAATATTTAATTTAGACTATTATGGTCTCATCTGGGGTGGCCGGTCTCTCTAGTTTTCTATACCTGTCCTTTTATCAACTTTGAAAGAAAATTGTTGAAAAGTGACAGATGCATGAAATTTAACTAAACAAGATTAAATGTGTTTTGCTGCAAGTCTGCCTAAACTTAAATATATATTTACAAGGAAAAGGTGACTGATCTATTAACGCACAGTTCAAATCACTGGACGGATTGGGCTGAAATTTGGCATACAGATAGCTATTATGACATAGGAATCCGCCAAGAAAGAATTGTTGAAAATTCATCCCCTAGAGGAATAAAATAGAGGTTTGGAAAATTGAACTTATGGCGAACGAAGCCGCGGCTAAAAGCTAGTCATATTAATATTATAAATGCGAATGTTTGTATGTTTGTGACTCAATATGTCGCAACGATGATTTGGCTAAAATTTGGCACAGAGATAGATTATAGTCTGAAATAGCACATAGGGTACTTTTTATCCCGGGAAATAAGAGAGTTCCTGCGGGAATAAAAAATCTCAATCCACGCGAACGAAGTCACGGGTATCAACTAGTAATAAATAGTATAAAGTAAATAAAAGAGAAGGTATACATATAAAACGGGTCATACGACTCACAATGGCGCCGTCCTGCAGCAGGTCCCACAGCAGCGTGTTGCCGGGCCGGCACACGTCGTCCACGTTGAAGGGCAGCGGCGCGGGCGCGGGCGACGGCGGCCGCGCCTCCAGCCCCGCGCCCGCGCCCACGCCGCCCACGCCACCCACGCCGCCCACACCGCCGTACTCCGTCAGGCACTGCGCCTGAAACGAATCAGCACATTGAAGTATCAACAGCTCGAAGGGCCAGGGGCCACACCAAAACCAGTTTGAACTGGGTCGTGCCGGTTCCTAATACCGCACCGCAAAAATTTGGAATGCCCTACCGTTTTTCCAACTAACTATAATGTGGGTCTTTAAATCAAGAGTAAATAGGCATTTTCTAGACAAGCGCGTACCATCGTAGGTTCAATTAGCTAGATTTAAATGACACAGGCTGGTGTTGGGCAGCAGCGACATCGGTGCAAAAGTCTAGTTCTGCGATCGCCAACCCGCGTACCCAACGTGGCGATTAGGGCATAAATTCCTTTATGAGTAGCACAACAATAAAAGGTTGTGAAAAGCCGAAGATAGGCACCGTTGGCGCTACTTAAGAGGTCTATGTCCAACAGTGGACGCATGTGGGCTGATGACGATGAGATTCCTTTTTTATTTATTTTATGTAACATTTTTGACATTCGTAAATGCTTTTGTAAGTCAGAATCGAAGAAAAATCTAAATATATAAAATACAAAGGTGACTGACTGACTGACTGATCTATCAGCGCACAGCTCTAACCACTGGATGGATCAGGCTGAAATTTGGCATACAGATAGCTATGACGACGTAGGCATCCGCTAAGGAAGGATTCTTGAAAATTCAATCTCTAAAGGGGTAAAATAGGGGTTTGAAAAATCGAACTTAACTTACTAGCTTTTGCTCACGCAAAGCCGCGAGCAAAAGCTAGTAAACAATACAATACTGGACTCCCTGACAGGTTTTCTGATACAAACCTGTGCAGCCAGCCGGGCCAGCTCCTCCTCGCAGGCGGAGTCGTCCTCGTCCAGGTCGGGCAGGTGGCGGTGCGAGTGCGCGGACAGCGCGGACGACGCGCTGCCCTCCTCCTCCTCGCGCCGCTTGTAGCTCTCCATTAGCCGAAGCTCCATTAATCTTCTATGGACAAATTCAGCATTAGAGGTATCCTTATTATCTAAATATATAAAAGGCAAAGGTGACTGACTGACTGACTGATCTATCAACGCACAGCTGAATCCACTGGATGGATCAGGCTGAAATTTTGCATGTAGATAGCTAGATTATAACGTAGGTGTCCGCTAAGAAAGGGTTTTTGAAAATTCAACCCCTAAAGGGATAAAATAGGGGTTGGAATAATCGAACTTAACGTGAGCGAAGCCGCGGGGTAAAGCTAGTCCTCAATTAAAATTAAGAATGCGAAAGTATGCTTATTTGTCCCACCATTAGAGGCATGGGTCATTACTAGAGACCGGATTATATGCAACATAAAAAGCTTGTTATATGCATGCAAATATGCATGAAAAATGCTTGAAATATGCACGAAAACTTGCAGAATATGCGAAATTGAATGATTAATTTTAGGAATCCCTAAAAAAATAGAAAAGAAAGTATTCATTTTTTTATTTCAAAATCAGCATACAATTAGTAAATTATTTTTTTATAGGCGACAATAGGTACAGTAAGTAACATTATATGATATTAAAATTATTTAGTATTTGTGTAAACGTAAGCAATCAAATATTTTTCTAAATTTTCAGTGGTAAGATTGTGTCTACGATCATCTAAATATATAAAAGGCAAAGGTGACTGACTGACTGACTGACTGATCTATCAACGCACAGCTCTAACCACTGGACCGATCGAGCTGAAATTCGGCATACAGGTAGCTGTTAGGACGTAGACATCCGCTAAGAAAGGATTTTGGAAAATTTCAACCCCAAGAGGGTTAAATAGGGGGTTAAAAAATCGAACCTAACGTGAGCGAAGCCGCGGGTTAAAGCTAGTTTAGAATATTTTTGTAAGTAGAAAAGGTTCGCTCCATATCCAATGAGGTAACTGGGCAGAATTTGAACTTGGGTGCTATGGCACTTGTAGTTTCCGGCAAAATTTCTGCCATCCCATTAATGAAACTATCAATTTGACACAAGCTTTGAAAACCTGGGTTATTGCTCAATACGTTTTCAAACTTTTCTTTAAGTTTATGGGGCAATGCGGCGGCGGCGGAACGCAGAGTGAGTGAAAAATATTGTAAATGTACCGATAATATGCATCATAACTAGATCTTAGGTAAAATATGCTATTACCGCTGAGAATGGCTAAAATATGCAAATGCATATGCGAATATGCAAATGCATATAATCCGGTCTCTAGTCATTACTTATATTATAAACTAGCTGTTGCCTGCGACTTCGTCCGCGTCAATTTCTGTTATTATGATCAGCGTGATGTTATATAGCCTAAAGCCTTTCTCGATGAATGGCCTATCCAAGTATCCAACATAAAAAGAATTTTTCAATTCGAACCAGTAGTTCCTGGGATTAGCGTGCAAACAAGCAAACTCTTCAGCTTTATAATATTCCGATGGATTGAGAACCTCCTTTTTTGAAGTCCATTAAAAAAGTATATTTTACCTAGCATCGACGTTTTCACACAGGAGTTGGCAGTGCGCGGTGTCGCTGCCCGACGACTCTTCCTCGACCTCCGACACAGATTCCGCCAGCTCCGCAGTTTTCAGCGGCGCCGCTATTAGTTCAAAACTTATTTGTTATATAATCTATTTTTCAAACAAGTGCTTAATAAACGTTTAAACAAATGTTTTCTCGTAGAAAAAGACGTCTCTTAAGACGTCTCTTAAGACGTTTCTTTAAGCCCAACGCATAGGATTCTTACTGCACACTATAAAAACCGTGCTATACCAATGTAAAAAACCAAAGGAGATGGTTCATTTTAGGATGAATATAAGTATAATAGTACTATAATATATCAGAAAAACGCAGAGAAATAGTGAGTTTACTTATAGCAAAAATAAAATCCATACATTTTTGCACTATCTCCTTTAAGAACGTCGTAAATGTCCGGGTACGTTTCCATCCGGGTATTGCCGATTACGCGTTTCCTGCGATTTATTTTGCTTTGAATCAGCAAAGTAAAAATAGATAAATAGATATAATAGTTATTATGTTGTTTCTTGTTAGATGGAGATATGATATAGAACTCACGGAAGTGCCTGGGCTTGTGCGGCTTACGCGTGGTGCGCTTCTTGTAGAGCTTCTTGCGCGGGCGCAGCACCTCCTCCGCGCCGCTGCTGGCGCTGCCGCTGCTGCCCGCGCGCTTGTTGCGCCTGACCGATACACAAGCACGTGTCACGAACAAGTTTCATGGTACAGTGGTAACCCCACTGTATTTAATGACATTAGCGTCAAAGTAAATTTAACCATAACACGATTAAATTAGAGCTCAATTTCGTGTAAGCATTCTTATACGTTTACGAATACCGAATACGGATAAGCTCCACTTTAAAATCGATTGCACTGAATTTGTGACTTTAAAATGATACATTTAAGGTTCATTTTAATTTCACGCAAATATCATCGAATACCATCGATCGAATTAAATCTTACACTAACTCTACAGATATTATAATATTAAGTTACATACAAATAATATATAGACCACAATCACTACAACGCAAAATTTTTTAAACTGACGTATCATCACCAGTCAGGACTTGATGAACAAAGTTATTTTAGAGTGCAACAATGGTGTGTGACGAGAACAAACATTCTTTTGAATAAATACTATTTAAAGTTTGTTATGGGTGCACACCACATGCATTTCAGATATGCATTGGGCGGCTATTGGCTGCATTCCTGGCCATGAAGTGTAAGAGGTCCTTGAATATTTGTATTGTATTTAAGGTCTGATCTCTCGACCTATATCCTATTCCACCCAATATATATAATAGTCCTCTATTCCACCCAATTCCCCGTCAATTCCCTGAATGTTAAACCATTACTTACTTCTGACAAGATTTGAGAGTAGGGCATTCTTTTTTTGTGAGTTCCTCTCCTTCCCGAAGCCACTCGGCTTGCTCGGCTGAAATTTAACGAGATACATATTATTTTTTACGAATTGCGCAAAAATTGTATGTAATCTTAAGTGTGAAAATTACCAGTAAGCTCTCTCTGGTGTTTACTTTGCTTGCGCGGCGTTGGACCCGCCTCTTCACCCGATGTGCTTAGTTCCTCGCACTAAAACAGACAAAATGTAGTTCAAAAACTAAGACCCGATTTCTATTATACTATATTTAATTGAATATAATATTTCAATGTAAAAAATACATAATATATTTTATGAAATATGGACAGTTAAATTGTGGCATTTTCTTTTTTAATTTGATTTATTTATCTTATTACATCAGCCTATGCATTTTTACATAAAATATACAAAGGTGATACAAGAAAATTATATAATGACGGTAAGTTAAAATTTAATGAAGCTAAAAACTTCTTTAGCATGATCACTTCTCAATCGATTTCTTAGCGATATCTACTTCATAAACGTTCGTTCAAGATTCAAGTTGGAAGAAGTAAACTTTGTACAAGTAGTCTTTTTTCTTCAGCGTTATTGAACTCCGTGCAGCGACATCTAATAGTTTGCGTTGCAGAAGTCTTTATGTTCCCAAGGTCATATCTTCAATAGTTTAATAAGTAAAACTAACAGGATAATAGTAACTTACCGGATCATCGTCAGAGTTGGTCTGGTCCATGCTGACACTAGCTTCGGAAGAGGAGCGGTGGTGCGGCTTGCAGGCGGGCGGCGCCAGGCGCGGGGGCTCGGGCGCGGGGGACGCGGCGCCGGCCCCGCAGCCCCCCCGGGCCCACATCGCGCGCATCAGCGCCGACGCCAGGTATAGACTCTACCGAGATATAAATAAGGATGACTTTGCCATGTATTTTTTATCTTATGTTTTTTTTTTGCACGCTAAACTTGGCAGAGTATGTTGACACTTTATTTATTGTAAAACCTATGTATGACAAGTACCATATTCTGGCACAATAAAAAATGATTGATCGGTTGATTGCAAATTCTTAAAAGGCCTATAGTTAAATGTCAATTTTTTGGCTAGGCAGCACTCGGGAATCGTTGGGATATGTACTTATATCCCAAATACTTAATATTTAAAACCCCTCAGACAGTTTGTGTGCCCACACATTATGATGATTATAAAATATTGCACAACAATGGTGTTATACCTCTATGACATGGTTTCTGTGTGCCTGAATTTTACAAAAATATTGGAAAAATTCTTGAAATAATGTTGTTATGCACATATTGTTGTAAACATGTTGCCATCAAACTTCTCAAAATCCACACAAAATATTAATAAACATCATCAGTCTAAAAATACCTAGTATGATTTTTGTCACAATTTTTTTTAGCAATATTTTCAGATTTTAACGTGTGACCTGCTTATCGATTTTCTTACCTGCTCTGTATGTTCCTTAGGAGGTAACGCACACAGAAGACTGTACAAATGCGCGCACGGCTTGGGCGCTAACGCTCTAATGAACCCAGGTAGCAAGTCGTATACTTGACGTCCACAGTGCTTCAACTGGGCGGCCGCCCATACAAGCTCTACGTGTTCTGGAGTCACTCGGCCTTCCACAGCGAGGAACTTTAGTATCATGTGAGATTGTTTTATAACCTGCAAAAAATTTATGTTAATTGTTATATAAAAATAACATATTAATAATATTACTACAAGCTGAAGTTGACGAATATCCTCCTATCCCCTCCAAATAAGCGGAAAGCTTGTGCTAGGAGTGGGTACGACAATAGTCCAATGACTGGGGTTTGAACCTTTCAATTTTCAGTCCACACTTTTTAACTGTTGGCCTATTGAAGCTTACTAACAGAAAGACTGACATAGTTTTCTATTTTTATTTATAACATTTTTAATTTATTCAATAATGCTGTGTACACATTATTAGGGGTTGTTACTTGGTTCTTGATAAGCTGTATGTATTTATATTTTGTGCACTTTTTAGTTTACACCTGTTTTGTGTGCCTCTTCAATAAATAAATAAATTAATTAATTAATTAATTAGTAATCTACTAATACATCCAGGGTTAGTTAAGTTCATTCTTTTAATAATTGAATTTATACAACTTGCATCTTAAAATTGAAATTCTTTCCAAAGTCAAAAAGCACATTACCTCAACGTGTAAATTGGGTCCAAACAGGTGTTCAATAATATTATTGAATGTTAACCAAGCAGCCAACTGCTGTCCTGCTATCTCCACGTCTGCGGCAGTCTCCCCAGCACACAATTCATTGTGGGCCGCTATATGCGCATTGATCTGAGCTACACCAGCTAGCCTCATGGTTAGAGTGCTACTGTTGAAGTATTTGAACGCTAGGGCTAGGCCATCTTCGTCGAACGCTAGCGGCGCGTCCAGCGGCTCTTTCGCTGCACCCCACATGAAATCTATGGAAATTTATGTTATAAATCTTATGGTTCACTTTGGATCATTTTGATGATCAGGACTATTATTGGCATGTGCTGTATATAATTAAAAATTTCTAATTGTAACTAGCATATAAAAAAAAATTGTATGTTTTTTAGAAAATCACAACCTCAATTTTACAAGTATTATGGAAGTGAGGTGCTCAGTTTAGATCACAAATACAATAGTAGGGTATGGCATATATTGATATTTGATTTTTAAAGAAATAAAACCTTTATAAAAATGAATATTTCTTGTTAGTATCGATGAAATCTAAAGCTTATTTCTAGTAGGAGAAAAGTCTAATATATTAAGGAAAACTTTATAAGCTATTCACCCTTAACACCCTGTTAATTCAGCCCTTAGCTCCTTAAAAATTTAATGAAGTATATTTTCTCACCTGCCATAGATTTGACAGCCGGCACTCTTAAATCTTTATCCTCCAAACTGCACATGTACTTTAATATCTTACTCCTCAACGGCATAAAAAGTTGCGCAACTGCTCTAAAATTCAACCACAGCTTCAGATTACCAACAGCTGCCACTATCGCATGCGCCATAGACAATGGTAGAGTTGTCGGAGTGGCGGACTCAAACACAGATGTCATGGCACATACCCCTCCCAACTTACAAAACAAACTAACATTTCTTAATAAATAAGCAGGTATTTCTGTATCGTGCAGATCACAGTATGAACTTAGATTTGATATTTCCTGTGCTGACAAGTCATCTAAGCGGCTCAAAGCTGTGTGTTTACAGGCTAAGTATAAAGGGAAGTTTAAGAG
Source organism: Hipparchia sbordonii (assembly GCA_038048805.1). Lineage (NCBI taxonomy): Eukaryota > Metazoa > Arthropoda > Insecta > Lepidoptera > Nymphalidae > Hipparchia > Hipparchia sbordonii. Next base: position 3,307,848 of record CM076111.1, on the reverse strand, counting down.
GAATATTTTTGAGACTATATGCATTAGCTTTTCTTTCTGCTGCATTGACCATGACTCAGGATTTCCATTTGACGTCGTTGGTTTATCACCAACTGTTTCATCTTCAACTTTTTCAGTGACTTCTTCTGGTTTTGTACTCTCTGTTTCCACACTGTCTTCCTTCTTTTCACTACTTTCTTCATCAGTTTTAGGAGGAGTTGTGACATCTTGCTTTTGTGTATCTTGATTTTCAGGTAATGGTTGTGTTTTAGCAGATGCTATTAAATCATCTTTCAATTGTTTTAGCTGGCATACTGATAAGCACAGAATGCTTTGGACCACTAGATAGAATCTCTCGAAGTTTTTTGCATCTCTATAACAGCACATGCATTGCCTAAAATAATACTGAATTGTTAGTTTCTTTTTTTAACAGAACATCGAGTGCAATTAAAATTTCATCCAAAAATGAGCAGTAATTAACAGAAAAAATATGTTTTAACATACCGGAGAAAGTACAAGTAACATATTTCATTTCTAACACCAGTAAGTAATGATTGTTTTAAAGTATCAAAAAATTTATAATTTTTTTAAAGATTGTCTTCAGATCGTATTCGTGTTATATTTAATAGTACTTTCGTATAAAATATTTACCTTTGAGGCCAGGAAAGTATGTAATTTAACACTGTTTCAAGCTCAGATTGGCTTATTGTAGGGTATTGGGATACATCGTCAGTTAATCTCGTTTCACCTACAATGTAAATAAAATCGACTGTAATACAAAGTTATTATAATTTACACTGATCCAACACATAAATAAACAACGATAGACCGTTGAATTTTGCGTAAAATAAATAGACCACAAAATTTCGAAACAAAATAACTTACAATTTACTAAAAGCTGTGAAAACTCAGGACAAACATCACACATTCTCAAAGTTTTGTGTCAATAAATAGCGAAATATTGTTAAAATATTATCGCAAATGTTATTGTGGTTAAAATATTGATCATCATTGATATTTTCGTATCAGAAAACGAACACTGCCTCACTAATGTCACAGAATCGTTCCACCATTGTTGACGATGTTGTCAAAGCTGCGTTTTGTTACTCATATAAAAGTGTATGGATTTATAAATAATTATTTGAAACTGTGAAAATCACTCCGTTTCAAAAATTAATTTATAAGTTTAATTCTTTTTTGCATAAAAAATATATTCCACCAGGGCTTGTTAAAGTTACCAAATAACAAAACAAAATAAAATAATAATTAGGTACCTATAGTATGTAGTTGATCAACGAAAACAATTCGTAGCGTTAGCGCTAGCCGCTATGGAATATTATATCGGCATTTTTCGATTATTAAATAACGGTTTTAAAGCCCTGCAAAGTAATTAAAAACTCCAGAAAGCTCCAGAAGCTCCGAACTAAGAGCTTACTTTAGCAGAAATTAAACGCAGAGAAAACGTTAAAATAAAATATATAGGTACCTACGTATTCTATGATAATAATAGGAATTAATAGTGTATGCATTGTAGTGGCATTATGTGGCATTATTTGGGCATTACACTTGAAAATTAGCTACTTTCTAAGTCCACGGCGTCTTTGTACCAGAATCGCCTTCGACCAATTCTGTGTACACTGTCATTGGTTAGTCCCAAATACTGTAGTCTTTGGTTAGTTCTACTTCCATGGTCAGTAGGTACCTACCTACCTATCATTTTGTTAATGTGTCAATTTTGACATGTTGTGACGTTTTCAATTTTTATTTGACGGATCCGGTGATAGAAAATTTATTATGAGCGATGGGTTAGGCTGTTAATTTTATAGTTTTTCTAAATAAAAAGAAATGGTTCAGTTACTTTATATTATCGCCAGTTTACACGTGCTACTGTGTCCATTCACAAAAGTCGAGGAAAGTTTCAATATCCAGGCTTCCCACGATATTTTGTACCATCGGTTTAACCTATCAGAGGTATAAAAAGTATTCTAATTTTGGATGCTTGTATTGCGCACTCTGGGTGTTAATAATCTATTTTTTTCCAGTACGATCATAATGAGTTCCCGGGTGTTGTGCCGCGCACTTTCATCGGGCCACTCGTGATATCGGTACTGTCTGCACCTGTCGTCGGGGTGTTGCACTTGTGCGGTATTAATAAGTTTTGGATACAATATGTTGGTACGTTTTTAATATTCTAATACGACTGTGACTTGACGGTTTTATAAATATGACGAAGGATTTATGCTTGCACTCTTTGTTTTATAAATAAAACTAAACATACATTGTATTTCTGTTTGATGTTCAAGATTTAGTCTCAGACAGATCTTCTTCTTCAGAAATTTTCCTTTAAAGATTTTGTATTTATTTCATGGTTTAACAACAAAATAAATAATCATAAAACCACATACTTGGTCAATTTTGATAAGGTTTGTTTCAGAGCAAGTGTGTAGTTACTAGACAACCATGCAGTTCATAATTATTTTTTTAACTGGTTGTCGTTTTTTGCAGTGAGGTTAACACTAGCACTGTCAGTGATAGCAGCATGGAGCCGCCTACGCAGCGCTCTGCAGAAGCAGTTTGGGCACACATTCTCATGGTGGTTCAGTGTGATCAGCGTCACACAGTACCACTTTATGTTCTACATGAGCCGTCCATTACCTAATATTTTAGCTTTACCTCTTGGTAAGTTAACAATTTTTAACTGAATGACAAGTTAGCAATTACCTGGTGGAAAGTTACTATGTACTTTGAGTTTTAAGAATTAAGATGTATAGACACGCTGTAAATTGGCCTTGGTGCTATACCATCCATCTCGTTTATAATTCAATACTAGCTGAGGCATTCTGCTTCGCTCACGTGCATTTAGTTTTTAAAATCCCGTGAGAACTCTTTTATTTTCTGGGATAAAAAGTAGCCAATGTTACTCTCCAGATCCCCAACTATACCCATTCAAAAAATCACATCAATCCGTAGCTCTGTTGCAGTGTGATTGAAGGACAAACCAATAAACAAACACACTTTCGCATTTATAATACTAGTTAGGATTACACCATAAAAGTTGAGCTATTATTATGCAGGATTGAACTGCATCCTGCACTTAAGCACACGTAAAACCTTACCGTTCACGTGGACTGACTCTTGTTAATTATATATCTTTTTCAGTTCTGCTAGCAATGGAAGGATGGTTGTCGGGAAGACATAAACAATTTATTATAATGTCTGGTGCCTCTATAATTATATTCCGCTCTGAACTAGCCATGTTGTTTGGATTATACCTGATAACAGATTTATTTTTCAAGAAGATTGATTTACGATCGTAAGTTTGTCACATGTACTATAAATTTTGTAGCCTCAATAGCCCAACGGTTAAAGGTGAGGGCTGAAAACTGGAAGGTTGCTGGTTCGATCCCCACCTGTTGCACTATTATCGTACCCACTCCTAATACAAGCTTTCCTCTTATTTGGACGGGAGAGAAGGATATAAGACAAGTTTAAGATTGGCTAATATTCTTTTTAAAAAAAAATTTAACCAAAAAGGCTGGCCATTAATTTTACCAAATCCATTAATTTGCTTCCCGAGTGCTTATTGAGGCCAATCTAATGAGTACAAACTCAATGAACCTATTTTTCATAGTTGAGTATTGTCGCAATCTCCCTACTTAATTACCGGGCCCAAGGCCCTATAAATGACTGTAAAGATTTTGAATAAACAGCTAAGAAACCCCTACTAATTAAATTAAATTATTAAATGGAAAAACTGTTTTTTTTTTATATGGTAACAAGATAGCCCTTGACTGCAATCTCACCTGATGGTAAGTGACGATGCAGTCTAAGATGGTAGCGGGCTAACTTGGAAGGGGTATGACAGTAAAGATTCAACCCATACTCCTAATCGGTTTCTACATGCTATTGTGCCGGAATGCTAAATCGCTTGGCGGCACATCTTTGACTGTAGAGTGGCCATATATGCATCGTCACTTACCATCAGGTAAGATCGCAGTCAAGAACTAACTTGTCATCGAATAAAAAAAAAAGTTTAAGTGTTGCTAATAGTCTTAACAGAAAGGTTGGGTGAAAGCTATTTTCTTCCTTGTTTCAGCATAATATCGACAGTAGTGCCGGCCGGTGTAGCCCTGGTGGCGCTGACGGTGGTGGTAGACTCCATATTCTGGCGCCGCCTGTTGTGGCCAGAGGCAGAGGTGTTCTGGTACAACACCATTCTCAACAAGAGCTCCAACTGGGGTGTATCCTTTATAAAACACTAGCTGATGTCTGCAACTTCATACGCGTGGACTAAACGTTATGATTTCCGCGGGAACTCTTTAATTTTCCGAGATAAAATATAGCCTATGTCTCAATACTAAATATGACCTATCTCCTTTCCAAATTTCAGCCAAATCGGTTTATTCGTTGTGGTGTGAAGGAGTAAGAAACACACACACACACGCACATACACATACTAACTTTCACCTTTATAATATTTGCGTGATATGATTAGTGTGATAGATTTTATCCGCGACATCTTCCGCATAGGATTAGGTTCATCCTGTTTACGGAACAGAGGGGTATTATAAGTTTGATGTGTGTGTCTGTGTGGTAGTCTATCACATCCAGGTCTTCAACTATATCCATGCAAAAAACCAACAAACAAACACACATTTATAATACTAGTGAGTTTTATCTTCTAGGTCATCAATGTATATCCTTACATGTCCAAAAACAGACTTCACCATTCTTCTGGTACTTCTACTCTGCATTACCCCGCGGCCTGGGTCCAAGCATAGTGCTGTTACCCATCGGCCTGTATCTAGATAGACGGGTCGTGCCCATCGCCGTGCCAGCTCTAGTCTACATTCTGCTGTTCTCATTTCTGCCTCACAAGGAACTACGGTTTATCATCTACGTGTTCCCATTACTTAATATTTCATCGGCTGTCACTTGTTCCTATGTGTAAGTATTCTAACCACTGACCTGTATATACAATACTAGTATAATGGTTAGGGTAAAAGCGATATTAAGAGTATGTGTAGACTTACAATTTAACGTACACACCTGAGTGCCTGATGCACTTCGACCATCCGATGTGCCAGATCTTTTTTTCCACGTACTTTGAAATTTTGGAACAAACTTCCTGCGACTGTGTTCCCACTAAATTACAACATGGGGTTATTCAAGGGGCAGACCAAAAAATTCCTTACAATAGGTCTTATTGTGATACAGGCAAGGTAAAATATTTTTCATAATATTTTCATTCACTATTCTCCCTTCTTTACAGATATATTCGACGGACGAAAGCGCCAATTTACGAATTGCTGTTCTGGGCAATAGTGATGATCATAGTATGTAACATTGCGTTCACTGTGGCGCTTACACTGGTCGCTATGACCAACTATCCCGGTGGAGTAGCCATGATAAGGTGAGTACCTATATTCTACTTCCATCTCGTATCTTCTAATTATGTATAAAATGTTAAATCATCAATAATTATAATAATAACATACAGATGCATAGTTAATTTGCTTAATTATTTTGCAGATTTCACAAGTTATTAAAAAGTGAACCCTACGTAAACGTACATATCAGCAATCTAGCGGCGCAGACCGGCGTCACCAGGTTCACGCAAATAAACGACCACTGGACCTATAGCAAGAACGAATCCTTACAAGTGGACCAGTTACAACATTTTACACATCTACTTCTCGAAGCTAAGAGTAAATATTCCTCTAATCTCAGAGCATTTTCACAAACACACATAATTTTAGATAGCGTTGAATCATTTTCGCAAATCACTATGAATTATAAATTGATACCACCCGTTAAAATTAAAACTAAACCAGCTATATTTATATTAGAAAGAAAGAACTTCAGAGACACACCCTATTCCTATAATGTTGTAAACACGCTAACAGATGAAGAATATACAGTAACAGAACATAGTCAAGTGAGTTTAGAAGAAAAAGAAATAAATACTATAAATATGAGCGAAGAAGTTTTTGATAAAACACCTGAAACAGTATCTGTCGTAGAAGAAAATATAGATGGATCAGAAGAACTAAATCCTGATGGATCCAATGAAGTTATGAAGGAACCTGTTGATGTAATCTCTCCTGAACAAATTACCGTTACAGTGGTCAGCGATATCGATAACGACAGTTCTTCACGGGAAGAAATAGAAGACAATCTAGTTACAACATTTAAGTCCAAAAAAGTTGTGGACGATATTAAATCATTTAATAAACAAGAAAGAAAGAAAAGAGCCATAGCAAAGATAAAATCGGAAACACGGAAAGAAGTTGTGGCGTCGGCGAAAGAGAAATTAAAAGAAATAATGAAACGACATAAGCATATCGCTCAAGAGCTTCCTGAAGATATCATATCAGAAGATATTAAGACTGAAGAAGTAGAAGAGAAAGATGGCAGGGGAGATATACCTGATGTTGAATTTACAGAAAAAGATGAAACTCCTGCTATTGAAGAAGTTGAAGAAATAACTAATATTAATTCCTCAGAAACTATTATTGAGTTAAATAATGCAGTTAATAGTCCAGACATTAATATAGATTCTATAGTCGAAGAGGTAATAGCTCGTATGTTGGAGCGGAAAATATACGATGACAAAACCATACCAGATGACATTAAGATTGAAGACAGACTGATGATCCAAAGAATTGTTGAAGAAATTCTATCGGAGAGAATGAATTCTACACAAACAGATAATAAAACGGTGGGAAAGAAGTAATGTAAGTAAATGACCATGGTTCATTTGAACTGGTGATCTCTATTTGAATTATATTTATTGTTATATATTTATAAAATGTAGTACGTGAGTCTAAAGATCATGGTGACCCTAGTCTGTACACTGCCTGTGATTTGGTCTGTGTTAGGCTTTATAAAAACTCCGTGGGAACTCGTGATTTTCCGGGACAAAAAAGTAGCCAAGATAAGTCCTTGTATAATGCTCTACCGACTTTCCTGGACAAAATTTTAAATCCTGATAAATATGCGTCCTTTTATATTTGTGAAGTTTGATGTCAAACTGGCTTTTGTGGTTTCTTAATATACAGAAACCATGTTTGTATGGAAAACGTTTTAAAAAGTACTCGTCACTACATAGTATAAAACAAAGTCGCTTTCTCTGTCCCTATGTACGCTTAAATCTTTAAAACTACGCAACGGATTTTGATGCGGTTTTTTTAATAGAGTGATTGAAGAGAAAGTTTTATATGGGTAATTCTACGATAAGAGGTTCTAAGTCCATAGAGAATACGGCTACGGAGAAAAGTAGCTGTTTTTTCATTAAACACTTATATTACGATTTTTGTCCTATTTATTTATCTTTTCACGTAAGGGCAAGTCAATTTATGCATATTTTATTAAAAAATCAAAAAAATCAAAAAAGTCAAAAAATTCAAAAAATTCAAAAAATTCAAAAAAGTCAAAAAAGACTTTTTTGACATTTTTGACGGTTTTTGACTTTTTGACTTTTTTTGACTTTTTTTTGACTTTTTTGACTTTTTTTGACTTTTTTGTCTTTGTTGACTTTGTTGACTTTATTGACTTTGTTTGTTTGCACTAACCTTATCTCCCCTGGTCAACCAGTTTCTCTCCTGACATTTATCTTGCCAGGTGAAATATGGCAGGTGAGAGACGTTTTCATGATAAATTGTATTGTTTTAATTGACATAAGAAGTTTTTCGGTACATTATGTATCACACTTTCACTAGTCCATCATTATTAAATTAGACCAGTAAATGCAAATAAATTGAATGAATAATATAACTTTTATGACTTGCCAGGTGAGAGACACAATGACCTCGCGAAACGACTACTTCGAATCAACGGTCGCAACAACTAACAAATGACGGCGCTCTTAGCGGCTCACGTGTTTTGCATTACTAACTTCACGTCCGTAGATGACTTTGAGCAATTTTTGGAATATGGCCGTTTTATATTAGTGTTTGTAGTAGCGGAATGAAATTTTCTAGAGTAGATACCCAAAAACAGTGGGACAAAAGTAAAGTGTAAAATATATTGCAAATAAATAAATATTTTTCTATTTTTCCTTAACAATACTTAAATACATTTATTGAAATTTGTGTTTAACATACTTTAGTTTAATAACTGATACAAAAAAAATATGTATCGTTTAAAATTAAACTGAAAACGACAGAGGGACAGGCCAGGTTAGAGACTTTTTTAGGCTTTATAAGGAATTTCAGAAAAATATACTTTAATTAGGCATTGAATCGTGATGTTATTTAATAAAGTACATTTAGGTGATGTGTTTCATTGCAAAAATAACAACATATAAAGTAAAATTTTTATTTTAAACTGATTGCCGCACAAGTTACCTCTTATCGTAGAACTACCCATATATGTATAATATTACAGTTTCCATGGGAATTGGAAAACCTTGATCCACGTGGACGAAGTCGCGGGCATCGTCTAGTACATTATATACTATACGTTATTTTTTGTTCGTGCGAAAGCTGAATGTAATTTGTTCATAATCAGTAACTACTAGTCAATTTTAATAATTTTGATATTGCGCAGCTAGGTACATAGGGCCGGCGTGTGCGCAAGTAAGAATAATTTTGCGTGGTCAACTAAGTATCAAAACTGGATTAAAATTATGTCAGTTTTCACACTTTTTTTTTTTTTTGAAAAAATTACGCCGAATCACGGAAAGTAACTATTTTATTCGTGTTTCATCTTTTCTTTTAAGAAAAAATAACATTGTATAAAACTTAGTAGGTATAGTTCTTGCATTTCACTAACGCGCGTGTCTCATGCTTAATGCATAAGTGTGAGCGAGCGCAATGCTCGCGCCTGACCGCTCGCACCTAGGCTGAAGTCTATGACAGCACTCTCACTCAGCTCAGACTCGAGACAGAGTTAAAACGGGACAGATTTATGTCAGAGCATATTTGGACGCACATATGCAATAACGTTTCAACCCACAAAACTTTGTCAAATTAAAAACATACATAATATAAAGGAATAAAGTTAACTTTTCGATTGATAAGTTGTGTGGGTTGACACTTTATCGCATATGTGCGTCCATTTGTGTCTCGTTTTAATCTCTATCTTGAGTCTGAGCTGAGTCAAAGCACGCTCTATAGATCTCAGCATTAGACCAGTCTATAAGGCTCGCGCACTTACGCAATGTGCATGTACATGACATCCAAGAGAATATAATCAATTCGTCCGCGGAACTTCAAAGGTTTTTAGCCATTCCAACCCAAGAGAATATAAAAAGACGTGTGGCACTCGGGGACTGCCGCGATAAAGCTATATATAGCATTTTTTATCAACGCCATCTAGCGGTGAGAGGAGTCCCGTGTCAGGTTATTTTCGTTACGGAATTTCTGGATTCGGTCTCCACGCTCAAGGCCCGCGATAGAAGCTATGCAATAGCTTAACTCACGCGCGTTCATGTTTTGCAAAAACTATACCTACACTATCAAGGTACCAAAGTGTTACTACCGCAAAGTAATCGTATTGCAATAAGATTGTATCCACATGTGGAAGTGCCAAATAGACTTTATCATAACGTTTTGTTAATAAAATATTCTATTAAAAGTTCGTGTTTTAATCAGACATATTGGGATCCCTAGATCGTGCAGTTAGGTCAAGTTAATAAAACGCAGTCAAATCATTTAAATAATGTGTTTAATTCTTTATCAAAATACTTTTTATTTACCAGTAGCATAATTTATAATTCTTTATTATGTTAGGCTGAAAGTTCGAATTTTCTTACTTGAATATCACAGTTTTTAAACGACAAAATTGAGAACCTCCTTTTTTTCGTCGGTTAAAAACTGTGATACCTATATCAAATGTACCTATAAGCGAATTCGATTTTCAGCCAACAATTACATAAATAAAAATTGTATATTTATATAGTAAAGACAAAAGAAATAACACGTAAGCGTCCCCAATCCCCTTAATCTACAAGTCTACATACTAAGTACTTGGAAGTTTTATTGAGTATATTTTTGTTTGTACCATCCTCAGTTAACAAACAAAACTTAAAAAAATAATATCAGTCGAGTATTAGACCAGTGAAATTAAATATCTAAATAATAAAGGAAAGCTGGACTTAGCTATGTAACTTGATATTGATGTTCTACACAAAATTTCAAAACTCCTTCGATGTTTGTGAACCGATTATTTTTAGATCTGTTAAGCAACTCAAAAAAGGTCTCTGTTCCCTAGACAAAAAAAAAACTCTTTTTGAATCTTTTCTTAACAAAATTATGAAAGTCTATTTTATTTTAAGTCATAAAGGATGTCATGAAATGCGACCTAACATAAAACTGAGTTTCATAACTTTGTTAACAATAGATTCTGAAAGACTTTTTTCGTTTAGGGAACAGAGACCTTTTTTTGAGTTGTGTCCCTTTCGATCTAGATGTGCGAGTTGTGATAAAAGATCACTAGTTTTCTGTGAATATTTCACTATGGGTTACATACAATAATGGAAAAATTGTTCTAAAAAGAAAAAAAACCATAGTAAATAATAATAATCATGGTTTAAGAGGTATTTAAGACGTCCAAGTAATATAAAACTGCCGCCCTGAGATTACTTCATAATGATTCCAAGGAATCTATTCAACCACTCATTCAAAGGGGTAAGCCATGTTTTGTTTTACTTTCAATAATTGTCCATGTAGAATAGAATAGAATAATTTTTTATTCAAATAAACTTTTACAAAGTGCTTTTGAATGTAGTCTAGACTATTCTAAATTAGATAATAGAACTATTCTAAATTTCTTTTTTTAATAGACGGTCACTGACGTGATTCCAATCCAGACATTTTGTTCACTATCTTCTTTTCTTATTTAAATTAAGTACTTACGTAATCACATTTTCCAAAACTAGCATAGCATTATTACCTACATATACTAACTACAAACTCTACTGGAATAGATTACGGTTGATATTTGGATACTTTCTTTTAATAAAACACTTTTATCACAATATTCAAGACACACAAGTCACACTTAGGGTGTAAGACAGACAAACTGCAAAACTGCAGTCTGAATGCAGTTCGTTCAATTGGAGCTGAACACAGAAATATATTGAAATAAAACTGAAATGAAAAGTGACGATTATATGACATTTTTGAGATCGTAAGTACTGACTGACTGCCCAGTTAGACAAGAACTGCATGTGGACTGCAATAGAACCACATCCAAACTACAATTTTGCAATACAAATGCAGTGTGTCCATCGAGACACAATCACAGTCACTTTCTTAAGACTAGAAAGAATTTATTGGAGATCCAATAACATCTTCCAATCAAACCTTCCAGAGCTGGAGTTAATGGAAGGCGGGCAGGGGGGTGACACCACCTCCCAGGGCTTCTCCCGGATCGCCCCTAGCGCGCAGTATGGCACTCGAATTAAATTTTTGCTGACTTGATATGGAGGGTAGTCTGATCTTTCTTGTCCAATCCGCTTCAGCGCTATTACCATTGAGTCTAATGTTGAGGCGTGGCCGACGAACAATATGTTGCCACCTAGGAATAAAGGAAACAAGAAAATTTGGATTTTTTTTTGTGTGTGAAAGGTGAATTAGTCGATGGCGTTCTTAGCTATGAATTTTGATGAAAATCGGCGGATTACATATTTTTCACAACTCCCTCAATACGGGTATCAAATGAAAGGGCTTGACTAGTAGAATACTACACTAAGATGTTCAAATCCAAGATGGCCGCCAACTCAATTTTTTTTTAAATTTCACATGTCAGGGGTGTTTTTAATTTTCAATTTACACTTGTGAAAGAGTATCTTGCTGAGCTTCTTGCCGGTTCTTCACAGCAGAATCTTCTTTCCGAACCAGTACTTTAAAAAAAAGTACATACCTTCCTCTTCAGTATTTTTGACTGCCGACTGCATTATTAATTCGTTTCGTTTGTAGAAGTCTTCTATACTCTCCGTAGATGCCACATCCAAATCCACGAGTGGTTTATATCTGCGATAAAATTTCAGATTCAAGAAAGTGTCATTGTAAAAGTTGTGTACGACTAAAATCCTTAAAAGGCACGATTGAATACGCATCTTTTAGGCAAGCGTGCTCCAACCTAGACCTTTCCATCAGGAATGATTTTCTTTATCTGAATATATAAAATGCAAAGGTGACTGACTGACTGACTGACTGACTGATCTATCAACGCACAGCTCAAACCGCTGGACGGATCGGACTGAAATTTGGCATACAGATAATAAATTAAGACGTAGGTATACGCTAAGAAAGGATTTTTGAAAATTCAACTGCTAAGGGGGTAAAATAGGGGTTTGAAAAATCGGACTTAACGTGAGCGAAACCGCGGGCAATAGCTAGTATTATTAAATATTTTCTATATCTTATTGATTTTCTTTGAATTTAATAGTATAATTCGTTGGCGCTCACTCCAGGTCTACGGTGTAGCCAGCCTTGTGCAGCTCCTCGGCGGTCATGAAGGGCGGCAGGCCCTTAGCCGAGTGCCAGCCCATGTACTCGAACAAACCCGGCTCCACTCGTATTTTCACTGACGGGTCAGCTTGTAGACCTAGAAAATTCAATGCTTGATATAATTACACTTTTCCTACTGGAGACTGGATGCAATTTATTTGAATACTTTTTATTTCTTTTTTTAAATGAAAAAAAAAATATGTTGTTACATCTGTCTCAGCTACAGAAATAAATTAAAAATTAAAAAGCAATCTTATACAATAAATCAGTCTTTTGTGTAGAGACAGCCAATCCAGTGGCAATACTGGAGGTCAGTGCTATAACTTTTTTTTTTAAAGCATATTAATCAAGCTGAAGTTGACTAATATCCTTCTATCCCTTCCAAATAAAGCTTGTGCTAGGAGTGGGTAGGACAATAGTGCGACGGATGGGATTCGAACCTGCTACCTTTCAGTTGACCTTTAACGTTAGAGGGCCCGTACACGGTCAAACATGTTTGTCAAACAAACGGAAACGGAGGTGTTTGATTGGGTGCGCTGGTGTTTGATGACCTTGATCAAACAAAAACACGCAAAAATTTTACGTGTCTGACAAACATATTTGACCGTGTATGGGCCTGCTACCTTTCAGTTTAACGTTAGAGGGCCCGTACATGGTCAAACATGTTTGTCAAACAAACGGAAACGGAGGTGTTTGATGACCTTGATCAAACAAAAACACGTAAAAATTTTACGTGTTTGACAAACATATTTGACCGCCCCTTAAGCTATTGAGGTTTCTGCTTGACATTAACCTTGTAAGAAGTGGTGCGCGGTCTCCACGCAGCGCAGCGCCGCGGACGCGTACACGTGCGCGACGCTCGCGTTGGCCAGGCGCAGCCCCTCGCCCACCAGGAAGGCCTGCAGCTGCCCCACGCGCGTCAGCGGCGTGTCGCGCGCGTACGACTCCGCGCCGCCTGCTCTGACCACACCAACCGTTTTATCGTTATTACATTTACTATTGACAAAATTTACTAAAGACAAGTCTTTAATTAGTACGTCCTACCAGTGATGACTTATGGTGCTTAAACGTGGACACTGACAGTCAGGCTAGCTCACGAACTTCAAGTCGCTCAGCGTGCTATGGAGAGAGCTATGCTCGGAATTTCTTTGAGGGACAAAGTCCGAAACGAAGTGATTCGCCAAAGAACTAAGGTGACCGACATAACTCTCAGGGCAGCTTGAAGTATCAGTGGGCTGGTCACATTTGTCGGAGGACTGATGGCCGTTGGGGTCGTAATGTCCTGGAGTGGAGATATTTTTGAAGCTTCACTGTGGAAGCACTGTATACTTAGCTTAGTTTTATTACTTATTGTAAAATTAGTTTATTTTATTTTTTGAAAAGAGCAACTGCTGAGTTTCTTGCCGGTTCTTCTCAGCAGAATCTGCATTCCGAACCGGTGGTAGATTTGTGACTTATCATAAGTGCTACAGGGTAGCCTACATGAAATAAATAAATTTTGAATTTTGAATTTTTTTTTTTGGAGACAGCGTCTCGACAAACGGAGTGTAGGGCGCCCCCCCGGCTAGATGGAGCTATGACATGCGAAAAGTGGCAGGCATCGATTGGATGCGAAAGGCCGAGGATAGGCAACGTTGGCGCTACTTAAAAGAGGCCTATGTCCAACAGTGGATGCATGTGGGCTGATGATGATGATGACATTTACTATTGAAGGACGTGCGGCCTAACTAGGCCCGTCCTCAGTTTTCGGTCCGCACCTTTAACCATTGGGCTATTAAGGCTTAAAAGATTCATGCAGCTATTACATAATCGGCCTGTGTATGAATCGGTCAAAAAACAAATAAGTTACAAGCTGTTTTACTGCGACGGTATCCGTCTCTTTCTAAAACGATATTTTGTATGGACAGTGTATGGAGCCACTGAATTTGTGACGCCACATGTCAGTAGCGCTCTCTCTGTCCTAACAGGATACTTTTAAAGCTCTATATTTTGGAGACTAGTTAAGATATTAAAAAAACAAAAATGACACTATCTAAATATATAAAAGACAAAGGTGACTGACTGACTGACTGATCTATTAACGCACAGCTGAATCCATTGGATGGATCAGGCTGAAATTTTGCATGTAGATAGTTATTATAACGTAGGTAGCTAAGAAAGGATTTTTGAAAATTCAACCCCTAAAGGGATAAAATAGGGGTTGGAATAATTGAACTTAACGTGAGCGAAGCCGCGGGGCAAAGCTAGTGTTTCAATATTAAAAAAACTTTATTTTACGTATATAAAAGAAAATTTAGTGAAATTGTTCCCAACCCAATTGTTCTCACCTATCACCCAAGCTCAAGGGCATGTTAAGGTCCTTCCTCACGTACGTGCCGTTGTCGTCGAAGCAGAACGGCACCCACGAGCCGTACGTGAGGTCCACGCGCTCGCCGTGCCTCAAGGCGAACATCCACCGGCGAGGCTTGGTTGACCCCTTCGCGAGAGAAGTTTCACTATCCTGAAACAAGTATTCAGTTAGGTCTAACTAAACTGGTGCGCTTTCATTTTGGGTTAAACGCATACGCTAACCGGTCTAAGTACCCTGACTGCACATTTTTTTGGGTTAAACGCATGCGCTAACGGATCTGACTACACTGACTACGCTTTCACTTTGCGTTATACGCATGCGCTAACAGGTCTTATTACACTGGTGCGCTTTCAACTTGCGTTAGACGCATGCGCTAACCGGTCTGACTACACTGACTGCGCTTTCACTTTGCGTTTACGCATGCGCTAACAGGTCTTATTACACTGGCGCACTTTCAACTTGCGTTAGACGCATGCGCTGTTTGTACCATTAACCGTTGGACTATTGAGTTTGAAGAAAATGGAAATTAAAGAGAGAGAGAGAGTGCAGAGGATTTAAACAAAAAGTGAATGAAATCGCATCCCTCGACTAAAGAATGTATAAATTAAAAATAATTACTTTGCTAGAAGCTTTGGCATCAGTGTCGCCACTCCCTCCACTTGAAATGGTGTTCCGAATAGCACTACCTCCTGTAAAAACGATAAACTTCAAATTTGCTTCTGTATAATAGATGTACTACTTAAGAAATTGGTCTATAATTAAGCTGTCATTTGTATAGGGTCAGGAAATCCAGTGTTAATCATAGATTAACTATAGAGATCAGTGGTTGCATTAGAACGTAAGTGCTTGAATATACGACAGATTAATATAATGATTACTGTTTGGTTGTATTTTTTTTTAATACATTATAGGCACACGCTTAACCACTATCACACCTGCCCCCTGATTTTGTAACTCAGTGCCTATCAACGACGATAGGCAATTTTTATCCATTGAAGGTTTGAAGAGAAATGTCATTTACTGTCTCATAGTAAACCTTCAATGGATATAAAATATATGTCAGTGGTTTTAATTTTTTGATAGGCTCTGAGTTACAGAATCAGGGGGCTGATGGAAAGTGAAGATGTGTGTGGTCTAAGGTGTAACGCGTTTGCGTAGAAAATGCCTATTCATTCCATTCACCAACGGGAATGGGTCTGCTTTGTGTCTACCCATCTTAACATGTGTTAGGTTGTGGTAGGTGTGCATTTTTGAAACTTAATTGTGGAAACACTGTATGCACAGCATAGTTTTGTTACCTATTGTAAATTTTATTATTTAAAAGAGCAACCGCAGAGTTTATTGCTGGCTCTTCTCGGCAGGAAGGGCATTCCGAACCAGTGGTAGATTCATCGACGATTCAAAAGCACTTTTTTTTATTTTATTCGATGACAAGATAGCCCTTGACTGCGATCTCACCTGATGGTAAGTGACGATGCAGTCTAAGATGGTAGCGGGCTAACTTGGAAGGGGTATAGCAGTGTAAATTCAACCCATACCCCTAATCGGTTTCTACACGCCATCGTGCCGGAACGCTAAATCGCTTGGCGGCACGTCTTTGACGGTAGAGTGGTAACTAGCCACGGCCAACGCCTCCCACCAGACCAGACCAGAGACAATTTAGAAATTATAAATTCCTAAATTGCCCCCGCCGGGAATCGAACCCGAGACCTCCCAGTAATAAGACCACAGCGCTCACCACTGCGCCAGGGAGGTCGTCAAAAAGTTAAAAAATATTTCTATTCTATTCTTGCAAAAGTTAAAAAATATTTCTATTCTATTCTTGTTTTCAAGATACCCAAATTGTACGTGTTAGGAAACACAGATGTATCCACTTACCCTGCGTGACAGTGAGCACATTCTCGGTTTTGTTGAGGGTGACCGCCTTCCAGTACTTCTCCCAAGCTCTGTACGTCTCCTCGGATTTCTCGTAGCCCAGTTTCGCCGCGTCCTCGTGCGGGTACCACGGCGATTCTGCTTCGGTGTTAGAGTCCGACTCGGACTTTGAGTCCGTACCTACAAATTATCGAGTTAAAAAGAAAAAACAACCGGTCAAATGCGACTTGGACTCGCATACGAAAAAGCCGAAAAAAACACGTTTCTAATAGGGGAGCCCCCTTTAATTTTTTTAATTATTTTTTTTGCTGGAAAGGGAAGTTAGTTAGCTTTTAGTAAAAATTAAAAATAAAAGGCAGAGGGCGCAGCGCAATTTTCTGTGTAAAATCGAATAGAAATGGGGCAACCTGAAAACCAGCGCTGAACATTGCTGTCAATGCTCAGAAATGCTGAGGTTGCCTCCAATTGTTTATTGTTAGTGTTTAGTTAAGTCATAGACTTAAGTTTCAGATTGTATGAAAAATCTAACAATTGGAAACAATAAAGCTTATTATTATTATTAATTTTTATTTTTATTATTTGTTGTTATAGCGGCAACAGAAATACACATTCGCTGAAAATTTCAACTGTCTATTAGGGATCAGCCCGCTGACAGACAAACGGACAGAAGGACGGACGTACAGTGGAGGCTTATTAATAGGGTCTCGTTGATTATCTTTTGGGTACGGAACTCTAAAAACGGTCAAATGCGTGTCAAGTCAAGCGCAATGTAAGGTTCCTTAGTTGCCCGTCACCATAATATGCATACGAGTATTTAAAAGTAGATACAGATCGCCGGAGACTAAAATGGTAATCGGTATAGTACAATATATGATAACGAACGATACGATTAAATAAAAAATGTATTTTGATTTTACATATTAAAATATCAAATTTATAATGATTTAAGATAATGCCTATAATTTAAACTAATGGCAAAAACGAAAAAAAAATTTTACCTCTATTGTGAACAGGATTTATAAGTATCATACACGATATTACTATTAAAATGAAAGCTTGTTTCATTTTCACAATAATTACTTTAACTGATATCACAAAACAGATGATTTACATTCAGGGCTAATATACTAACTGTTCCAATCAAGGATATATTTTAATAGCTATTTTAAAATAGGTTGACCTTTCGGCTTACGCAATTTAGGTACCGGTTATTTATCGAAATTAGAGACACGTTTTAGAAGATATAAAAACAATTAATTGAATTCGTTATAATTATCATAAGTAATTATTACTCATTAGTACTAATCGATACCAATTATAAAAATACTTGTCTTGACTGACTGACTGATTTATCAACGCACAGCCAGGCCTGGCGCACTTCGCAGTAAACTGAAGAGCTACAAGTAAATGACGTACTTCTTCCAAGGGCCTAAATTCAGAGTGCGAAGGGATAAGAGTTACGCGATAGAGAGAGAAAAGTCTAGGTGAATAGGACGGTAAGTAACTAGCGCTGTGTCAACCTGAATTGCACTTTATTGTGTGGTAACAAGAGTCGCTATTTATTTAAATCATTTTACGAAGTGAATCTTCTGTACCTTTAGGTACTATTACGTATTCTGTGGCACAGCCTAAACCACTGTCGATTTATAATATTAAATCGACAGTTTGTTCACGCTTTGTAGATAAGTAGACAGTAGGTATTAAGTCAGCTGGATATAGCTGCTTCGTAGAGAGTTGCCTCCGTCTCGCGAAGCGTTACTTAAGTATGACAGATTGTCTTTTTCTGGGGCTCAATGTCATATTGAACTGAACATACTATTGAGTGTCTTCAGGCTCGGTGTAAGGGACATAGACTTTAGGCATGACTGACAGAGTTGACGAATACTATTGTCTGATTGATAACCTCCCTGGCGCAGTGGTGAGCGCTGTGCTCTTATAACTGGCAGGTCTCGGGTTCGATTTATTAATTTATTATTTCTAAATTGTCTCTGGTCTGGTCTGGTGGGAGGCTTTGGCCGTGGCTAGTTACCATCCTACCGTCAAAAACGTGCCGCCAAGCGATTTAGCGTTCCGGCACGATGGCGTGTAGAAACCGATTAGGGGTATGGGTTGAATTTACACTGCTATACCCCTTCCAAGTTAGCCCGCTACAATCTTAGATTGCATCGTCATTTACCATCAGGTGAGATCGCAGTCAAGGGCTATCTTGTCATCGAATAAAAAATAAAAAAAAAGTCTTTTTCTGGAACTTGACGTCATATTTACTGTCGGGTACTGTACACACTATTAACTTACCATTAGGCGTTTTAAGAGAGATGGCTCGGTGTAAGGTCCAAGCATCGGATTCAGGAGTACGACGCGTGAAGACTCCCGGCAGGTAGCCACTTACACCTGGAAAATTACCACTCTTAAAATCCATCGTAGATTTTGGATTACCTCGTAGTTTATTTGTATTTGTGTGTGAGTGTGCCGTCTAAAGATTTCAGCCTTAGTGTGTGCGTGTGTGAGTGCATATGTACTTGTGCACACACTACGACATCTCCCGCGTAAATTGCTCATCTCTGTAAATTAGCTAGAGACTAGTGGCCGGATTCGGTCGGGTCGATTAAACATATTTTATTGCGGATTACATTTTTAAATATGGTTGAGCGAAGCAATGGCTGGATCATGCGTCATGCTCGTGAACGGGTGCCACCAACGGGAATGGCTGTCTGCTTTGACTGCGTCCCGTCTTGACATGCGTTGGAGTGGTGTACCTACGTATGCATTTTTGTATTTTTGAAGCTTTATTGTGGAAGCACTGTATACATAGCATAGCTTTGGAAAAAAAAAAATTTTTTTTGAAAAGAGCAACTGCTGAGTTTCTTGCCGGCTCTTCTCAGCAGAATCTGCATTCCGAA
Source organism: Hipparchia sbordonii (assembly GCA_038048805.1). Lineage (NCBI taxonomy): Eukaryota > Metazoa > Arthropoda > Insecta > Lepidoptera > Nymphalidae > Hipparchia > Hipparchia sbordonii. The sequence continues at coordinate 3,288,286 of CM076111.1, read as the reverse complement.
CCGGTGGTAGATTTATGACGTGTCATAAGAGCTACAAGTTAGCCTACATTAAATAAATAAATTTTGAATTTGAATTTGAATAAGAATAAGAGAAACTTTAACGTTAAGCCTCAATAACCCAACGGTTAAAGATGCGGACTGAAAACTGTAAGGTCGCATGTTCAAATGCCACCCGTTGCACTATTGTCGTACCCACTCCTAACACAAGCTTTCCGCTTATTTGGAGGGGATAGGAGGATATTACTCAACTTCAGGTTGGCTAATATTCTTTATTAAAAAAAAAACGGTTACTTATCGGCAAAAAAAAAAGAAAATAACTTAAGCCTGCAGTCTGGGCGCGTGAGAAGTTGCGATTGAACACCCACATTGATAATTTCTATTCACACAGACATATCATACAATATTAGTATACGCACCCTGGAAAGTAACAATCTTAACAATCTACGTTTGGCGCTTCCCTTAAGTTAAATGTACATCACGCGTTCGTCTTAGTAGGATATTAATGAATTTCACAGAAAATACGCAATGTATTTAACCATTAGATTGTCGTTTTGTTTAGTTCGCGGGCGGCGACGTGCGGTAGTGAGTGGCCGGTAGGATAGGGTGGGGTCACAGTGCACGCTTTTTGTCATGTAACTTTTGCGTAAATTGTGATTCGAATTATGTAAAGAGGAATTTCCAAATACATAGTCAATTATTGTTACAAAAATATTTAATTGGATAAAGATTACTAAATAATCATGATGAGAACAACAACATTTTTCATCGTACTCATGTTTCAACAGACTAATTTGAATAAAAAAGGGGTTATAGTTGCTCCACTATAATAGTTCAATATATAGCCCCGCGGACGTGCTTGTAGGTAATTATGAGTATTGCAAACATCTATAGTACGTATATCTCACGAAGTTACGGTTAATTTTTTTTAAATAAAATATAGCTCATGTTACTTAGGAATAATAGCTTTCCATGAGTGTAAGAATTTTTAAAATCGGTTAAGTAGTAGTTTTTGAGTTTATCCATTACAAACAATTTTACAAACTTACAAATAAGCAAATATTTCATCTTTATGATATTAGTTTAGACAAAACAAGTGTCACTAAATAATTCAAACTCAAACTCAAAATTATTTATTTCATGTAGAATGCTGATTCTGCTGAGAAGAGCCGGCAAAAAACTCGGCAGTTGCTCTTTTCAAAACAAAAAATGTTACAATATGTAGCTTATGTATCTTGTGGCAGTTGAAGCAAGCAGATTGGTTCCAAGTAACTCTGTCATTTACAATTATATTTTGCATGTTTTGTATTTCCTGAAATAGAACTCTCGATGCTTTTTCAACATCAGTGCACGCATCATCCTTCAAGCTTTTGTTTTCCAGAATTGACACTTTCTTTCCTGAAACAATATAGTTAATAAGGTATTTATTAGAAATTAGGATATAATTAATTAAATTAGATTTTTTGCAAACCCCAATTAGATTTTAAAGGTTTAAAAGGTAGCCTATATGTTAGAATAGAATAGAATAGAATAGAAATATTTTTTATTCAAATAAACTTTTTACAAGCACTTTTGAATCGTCAATGAATCTACCACTGGTTCGGAATGCCTTTCCTGCCGAGAAGAGCCAGCAAGAAACTCGGCGGTTGCTCTTTTCAAAAAAATCAAAATTTTACAATTGTTATTGAAACTATGCTATGTATTCAGTGCTTCCACGATGAATTTTCCTGAGTACAATACAAGTAAAAATAAATACAATACAAATACAAATAAATACAATTCAATACATGTCAACACAGGCAGGCAAAAGCAGACCCATTCCCGTTGGTGGCACCCGTTCACGAGCATGACGCATGATCCAGCCATTGCTTCGCTCAACCATATTTGAGGGAACGTAACAACCCGCATCACACGACACCACCACAGAAATGTTAATCCAGGGTATAAGCTATCTGAATTCCAAAATATGTATCAGCCAAATCGGTTTAGTGTTTGTAGGGTTATAAAGACAGCTAGTCCATTTTAAAGTAATTTTTTAATACGGCTGCTCAAAGAGCTTTTTGTAGCTGTATCTCGTGCGGAAAGTTCGATTTTCCGCATTTGTATCAAAATATACTATTGAAGGTTAACAAACATTCAGCCAGAAAACATAACAATGTTTTGGGCTTCGCCACAGTCGAAGTCGAAGCTTTGTCTGGGGGGAGGCTTTAGCCGTGACTAGTTACCACCCTACGTCAAAGACGTGCCGCCAAGCGATTTAGCGTTTCGGCACGATGGCGTGTAGAAACCGATTAGGCTTAGGTTGAATTTACACTGCCGTACCCATTCCAAGTTAGTCCGCTACCATCTAAGACTGGCATCGTCACTTACCATCAGGTGAGATCGCAGTCAAAGACTATCTTGTCAACGATAAAAATAAAAAAAGTCGGGTAAAAAGATGAGTACATTATAAGTACTTACAGCTTTATGTTAAATCTTCCTTTGTTTTTTTTTGTGTTTTTAGTAATTTCCTTTACGCTTTTTCATATCTACCTGAAATGAGAAGAAAAATAAGTTACGATATTAATGAGTACATTAGTGTTTGCTAATTAATGAAGTGTTTGATGATTAAAAAAATACATAATAAAACTCACATACTTACTACGTTCGAAGAATACAAATAAAATTAGCAGTCGTTTCCGACACTCGCGACCCACCCTAACGCTCGAAACAATTATTATATCGCGATCGCCGGAGTTGCGGTGCTCTGCGAAAAGGAGCGTGCTATCACCTTGAATATTGGGACGCGATTGAATTGATTTGTGGTTGAACACTGTAATATAAAGCGAATTACGGGCGGCTACTGCTTCATACTAAAATGTATGAGCAACGGGGAACGATTTTCGCTACAAAATTAATGATTTTTAGTCTTATATTATTGCTTTTTGGTTTGAATTAATATAAAATTTTAGTGGTGAAAATATTTTCTATACTTCCTTCTCACGATTTAACCAAAAATTATTCCAAATATAACATCGGAATAGCATAAGATGTATTAAATAGAAAAGGTCGATTTCGGTGATTTTGATAATGTTGTCGATTTTTTTTCTCAAAAACTGAGATTTATTTTAGATATATTTCGTGGCGTACTTATAGCCTCATCTATTAAGCAATTGAGGTTTTTTTGTGGTGTCATTCAATTCAATGAGTTTTTTAATTTGCGTTAAACCGTAAGTGTCTATTTGCGCATTTCTTCCAGACTTGCCCCTTAATAAAAGTATCGCCGAGCGCTTCAGAGCACATGTAAACGATAGGCGATAGGATAGGGCTGTGGGTTTACAATATTTAGTACCAATGTTGCTACGCGCAACGAGGAAAACATTAGGTATAAAGTTGGTATAAAGTGACGTCGGTAAGGCATAACGACTATCCGTATAATTACATAATGGATATAATCCAGTAGTAGGTACACAAAAACACTTATCGTTCTAATCTCTGCGTGCCTATGAAGTTAGGTAAACGATAGACAATTTAAGTCACTTTATCTAAATCTTATCATACTTTCTTTTTTAAAGAAAAGCAACGAAAGTTACATGTTATTCGAGAATCGAAAATATTTCTACGTTATGGAACGTTCACTCATGGAATGCTCAAAAATAAGATATAGTATAAAAGTAAAAATTCTTCTTAAAAAACCGACTTCAAACGTCACTACAAAGTTTATCAATTACTATAACATTTAAAGAGTTCCCTCGATTTAGCCAGGATCTCATCATCAGATCCGGACCTGATGACAATAGGACCACCTGGAAAGTATACCTTTTCAAACAAAAAAAAAGAATTTTCCAAATCGGACCAGGCGTCTTCGAGTAATCGGAGAACATACATAAAAAAAAAACATTCCGACGAATTGAGAACCTCCTTCTTTTTTGGAAGTCGGTTAAAAATGTTACAATAACAAAGTTTAATTTTTCTTCTGTGATCGCTGGTTTAACTACTTATATCAATGTAACAAGTTAATTTATTATCTCGAAGGCAGCTGAATACACAGCCGATTTCTTCCATTAAATTTTGTTCAGAATTTCAGAAATTCCAATGTACCTATTTTCTCGACTTAACAAGGTTCTTAGCACAATAATTCTTTCGGGATTCATCAGCTGCAATAGTCATTCATAAATCATAACGTACGTCATGCTAAGTCTCTGTCGTCAACAAACACTTTGTAGAGGTTTATTTATAGAAAAAAGTGTAGGTAGGTGCCTATAAGCACACTGCTATGTACCTTGCCAAATGAGTTTTATTCGAAACATAAATAAATATACATAAATATAAATAGCAATAACAACATTTATACTTATAAATATGTAGTAAGATACGAATATACCTACTATGTAATGATATACTTAACGTAAAGAACTAACCTGTAGAACTTGTCACTCGAAAACATTTCAAGATCGCGCTCATGTCGACAAGAGGGTATTGAACGCGGTATTTCTGATAACGACTGCCCGGTTTGAGGCTTACTATAGGGTTGCCACCAGTTAATTTATCAAATTGCTAATACCTTAGTCGACTTTTTGTGTTCAATTCAAAATTTACATAAATAATACTTACAACGTAAACAAGGATGTTATGAACTATAAATTTAATTGCTAGTATCACCACAAATGCCCATAATAAACTGGCGTGCGAAAATTCTATAACAATAACAATAATATCAAAATTCAAGAGCCAATTATTCGTATTATATAGTTTCAAATAATATCAAAATCAATTATAAAAGTAAGGTAGGTTAGTCAAGAAATCAATAATTTAATCCAATTATCTAGAATTATTTATTTTCAAATAAATGTCACTTGTCAGTAATCGTGTTGACGAACTGCCTGGCGCAGTGGTGAGTGCTATGGTCTTTTTTTTTTTTTATTCTATGACAAGATAGCCCTTGACTGCGATCTCGCCTGATGGTAAGTGACGATACAGTCTAAGATGGTAGCGGGCTAACTTGGAAGGGGTATAGCAGTGTAAATTCAACCCATCCCCTAATCGGTTTCTACACGCCATCGTGCCGGAACGCTAAATCGCTTGGCGGCACGTTTTTGACGGTAGGGTGGTAACTAGCCACGGTCAAAGCCTCCCACCAGACCAGACCAGAGACAATTTAGAAATAATAAATTACGAAATTGCCCCCGCCGGGAATCGAACCCGAGACCTCCAGTTATAAGACCACAGCGCTCACCACTGCGCCAGGGAGGTCGTCAAAAAAATCGTCTTATATCTGGGAGGTCTCGGGTTCGGTTCCCGGCTGGGGCAATGTGGGAATTTATAATTTCTAAATTGTCTCTGGTCTCGTCTGGTCTGATAAAAGGCTTTGGCCGTGGCTAGTTATCACCGTACCGTCAAAGACGTTACTGCCAAGCGATTTAGCGTTTCGGCACAATGACATGTAGAACCGAAAGTGATTAATTTAGTCGCTACGACACTTACGCGGTTTTGATTTGACCACAAACGTTTGTAAATGGATTTTAAAGTACCAATGCTAGTTACGCGGATTTGCACTATCCCCGACGATATGACGGATGTTACATCCATCATTTATTGGTTTTGATACATTCCGTAGTCAGGTTACAATTTTTAATATCAGGTTTCCTTACCGGTAAGCCAAGATGTGCCGTACACCCATCCGTCAGGTGAACTGTCGAATTGTTTCTCTTCAATGTAGATATAGTCTCCAACCACGAGCTCCAGCTCGTCGCTCGCTACCGGCGTATAGCTTTGCGTCACTCGGTACACCTATTTCAGAGCAATATTGTTCATGGACTATTTGGAATAGAATAGAAGTTTTTACACAACTACTGCAAAGCCAAAAGAAAGGGTTATAATTTTGCACTTGTAGAATAGAATATTTTTTTATTGAAATAAACTTTGACAAAGTGCTTTCGAATCGTCGAATGAATGGTTCAACCACTGGTCAACCACTGGTTCGGAATGCCGTTCCAACCGAGAAGATTGTGATGAATGTTTTTTTCAACACACTTGCTCATAAAATGGCTCCCGGTTCACCGCAATTAGGCACACAATGACACCTTTAACTCAAACTGTGACTTTTGATTACTATTATTCACAATGTGAGTTATAGAATTTTTTTTTTTTAATTTTATTGGTTGAGTTGCTTTGTTCTTAAAAAAGTTTCTATTACAAAAAAAAATCCTACCTATTGCCAAGATACCTATTGCTTGCTCATTTCATACAACTTCATATTTAAATAGATAATTTCAACTTGTACGTGTTTAATAAATAAAACTGTCACTCAAATATAACTTTTGTTTTTTGTTAAATAAAGAAAACTGGAAATTCCCCATTTTGTACGTGGCTATAAGAGAAAAGCCATAAAAAAAAGAAACCTCATTCTTTTAGTCTATGGCCATTATAGGTGCGCGCGCATTCCGGAAAACTGATTAAATCAAATAAACACCTGAATAGGCTGTATGGTCGTCGATCTTTGCCTGCCCTCAAGAGCATCTCAAGAAGGCGAACAAAAAAACAATATTAATTTTTCCCGCCATTGCGAAAAAATTTTCACAACTCGTTTTCACTGTTTTGTACCATAATGTACTATTTTAGTATTATTTTCTTCACAACTGTGTTGAAAAACGTCGTATGATATACGTGTATATTGATGATTACCGTCCTCGGCTAACTTAAGACCTTCACCTGACGGCTCGGGTCTCAATAGCGCCTCAGCGGTAATCACCAACTTTTACACTTGTACCATAATGTACTATTATTATGATCCGAGTGACATAAGTTACATTTTATATGTAGAGTTGGAGATTTGTTAAATATTGTTTGTATTTTGTACTCTGTGGTGTGTTATCTGTGAACTCTGTGAAGAAAATGTAAGATGTCGATTATATAAGTAAGTTTGTGAACTTAATTAGGGTGTTTATTTTCCTATCATAAAGTTAATTACTCAACTGGGTAGGTTTGATCAAATAAAAGGCTATCAGGTTATGGGCCCAGCACGCTTCTACTGCGCAACTCTGAAATGTCAAGATTTCGCCAAATGAGCACCATACCTGATGATTAGAGAAGCGAGGATCTCGAGAATAGAGCCGCAGCTCCCAGTCAGGATGCAGTGGCTCCGAGAAATCTAGTTCATCCACCATGGCCTTGAGGATTTCGTACGAATTCACGTCGAAGTGATACGCCAACGTGAGATGCAAAGACTTCGTTTGCGCTTCAGCGGGCGATGCTTAGAGGCAGGAAAAGATAGAAAATCAGTAAAAAAGACAAGATAGAAAAATAATTATCATATTAAAAACAACATCACATTCTTTGTTATTATAATAACTAATTAAATCCATTATCTTTTAAATCTAGATAAACTCTAATAAAATACGCAAATTAAGGCGGAAACATACTTTATAAACCAATTATAATATACCTTATGAAAGCAATAAATTAATTCAGATTAAATTGTAAAACTGCATTTACGATTGGCAAACTGAGCATAAACAGTATAAAATAATTCTGTGAAACATTGACGAAAAATTATGCATTACTTACTATATTAAAAAAAAAAGGCAAACTATATGTAATATATCCCAAGTCATGCCATGCCTACTATTAATTATAATAAACTAAGTGAATCCTTACATGTATTACATATTTCTTCTGATACTATGCAACCTTCCAACCTTTGGTTAGTATCCACCTTACCACCCACTGTATAAACAATACATTTTTATTATAATTTAACAGATTATATTTAATAATAATATTCATAGGTCATAATAATATTATTACTTTTATTGATAAAAATAAAAGGTGCTACAATAAATTTATTAGAAATCTGGTGCTAAAATAAAAAGAAAATGTTAACTGCAAAAACAGTGAAAATATTTATAGTGAGTTATTATTATTCCATGTGTCACATGGAGCTAGACTTTTAATACCCTCGAGAACCCTTTGTTTTTTTGGGATAAAAAGTAGTCTATAGTCATACAGACACTCTCCAGGTCCTCAGCCCTACCCATACAGAAAATGACGTCAATTGATTGCTCCCTTGCAGCGTGATTGAAAAACAAACACTTGCATTTATAAGTAAGGATTAATAACTAATTTAATGGGGGTTGATTATGCTACAGAAATGATATTAATAGTGCTTTTTTAGTTATACTTACATAATCTGTAAACTAAACTAGAAAGACAATTCTAAAAGTTCTATTAAAATTGTTAGTCTTAAAAAATAATATTAATATATGACTTAAAATGGATTCTACTACACTAAGGTAGAAATATAATTAGTCTTACCCAAAGGTGATACTTGTTTTGCATATTGTAATGCAATTTTCTTCAAATAGTCGGAATGCTCCTCAGAAATAAACAGACCCATGAAGTTCTGTGATATGTAGGACTCTAATTTCAATGGTGTTTCAGGAGGTGGCCCCACTACCTCCACTAGTTGTTTCATTGATTTCGCCAGTTGTAGGGATACATCATCTTTCGCCTATAACAGGACATAAGTTTATGGCTGTAACTAGTATAATATTGTGTAGGATATTTCCAGAGAGTTCCAGTAGTTGGCGTTCAAAAAAACAAATAATCACTTCTGCTTTAGTGTTTTAGTAATGCCCACAACTTCGTACATTTATAATATTAATAGGATAAGTATACTTAGATGTATTATAAATGAATTCAAAATTAAAATAAAGTGAGTTAAAGTAGTTTACAAGATTAAAAATTGTTAAGCATTAGTGAGGGCAATAACAAAGCTCTCAGCAGAGCCTATACACCCTCTCAGCAGAGCCATATCCTGCTGGTTGGCTTACCTTAAAAAATGGCACCAGTGTAATATGAGGTGGAAAATTATGTGCACCATTCCACCCTGTAGCTATTGACCTCTCCCAGAAGCCTTGGAGCTGGGCCAGCAGACGCCCAGTGGGATTGGCGTAGAATATGTACTCTCTAGGTTGTTCTGTGTCTATGTAAGCATCGTTCACATGAGTTAGGAGCCAATCTGAGGCCAGTTGGACGCTGCGATTCCCTGTTGCTGCTAAAGCTTTCAGGCTAAAATAAACACAAATACTTTATCATACTAATACTATAAATCTGAAAACATTTTTAAGATTTTTCCTTCAATCATCCCTCAATAATCAGGTTAACTTGATTTTCTGCATTGTTCAAAATCTGAGAGATTATGACTCAGTCTTTTGTTCCCAGGTAAAAAAGGGTTAAAGGGGTAGTGTTGGGTGGAGACTTCCTCCAATCAGTTGGGACTGTTCTTAACTGAAATCGCGCAGTTCTAAGACTGATCCTAAGATCACACTCACGCTTTGCTCAGACTCAAGAAAAGTTTCAAAAGAGACAAATATATCAATAGTCTATATGATTTTTAACTGTCTTAAGTTCAAGCCGTGTGCTATCCTTGTGCTATCACAATTAACACCAAGTATAGGCACCTTTTAACCGACTTCCAAAAAGGAGGAGGTTATCAATTCGGCCGGTATCTTTTTTAATAAACATAGTATTCTTTACTTACGGTACTAAGGAATGCTACCTTTGTCTGTAGGCCGATTAATTTTTTAATTTTTTTACGAGCCAAGTAGAATGTTGTTATTTAAAGAATTAAAGGTAGATACTCAAGCTGCACGCTTGATAGTAAATTAAATACAAATTCATAAAATATTTTCAATTTTATTCATTTTATTGGTTTTTTTGTAAGAAAAGTAGGCAGTACTTACGCTCGGTTTTTAGGGAATCCCATTTGTAGTAGTATCTCAAGAGGTGTCGCATCCTGTTGTTTGGATACCTTACTAGATGTTGAAAGTTTTCGTGGTGGAAGATCAGCCATATTCGCAAGTTTTAACAATTTACATTTATTTAAAATTTTAGTAAGATTAACAAAACCCTCAAACATATACAATACCATAGATAATAGTGGATAATAGCTACAGAGCAGACACAGACCAGAAGGCTACAGATTACTATAGTGTATTATACACAAACATATAAGAGTAAGCAGACCTAACATAATTTTCACAACTACATCTAAACGAATAAATAATATCTTCGCTTGCTTCTCTCCAACAAAAAATATATGATTCTATCTCTTTTACTTCTGTTGTTGCAACACTTACGCACTCATAGACATAATTGAGCTTGAGGCAATTCGTAAGCTACAAATAAGAGCAGTATGGTGCAATATGTCAATTTGTCAAAAACAACAACATAACCTGCGAGTTGTTTATTCTTTTAAATTTGCTTTAAAATCGAGTCTAAAGAATCAAAAATTCTGAAATAAAATGGTGAAGTGTTGTGCACCTCTGTGTGGCAATTCTCCGTATAGGAAAACACCTGCAATTACTTTTCATCGGTAAGTTTTGATGTGCTATAGACTCGTAATTTGGTTATATGCTTACTGTGTGATTATTAATAATCGTTCGGCATTTTAGAAGCAGTCCCTAATTATTATATACGCAAAACTCGTAGACAGTTATAGTAATTTTGGTTCTAGTATATTCCTGTTGCAATATTTATCAATTAATTAATATCAGGATCTTGTTTGTCGTTTCATATACTTGTACAATTTGACAGGGCCGTATTCAGGCGCAAGTTTTGTTTAGTGGGTATATTTTGATTAAATAATTAGTCTGTTTTTGCCTGCCTGTTTTAAGATGTATTGGATTGTATTAATTTTTATTTGTATTGTATTGGACTTAGGAAAATTAATCGTGGAAGCAATACATAGCATAGTTTCATTAAATATTGTAAAATTTTTACTTTTTTTTGAAAAGAGCGACCGCCGAGTTTCTTGCTGGCTCTTCTCGGCGGGAAAGGCATTCCGAACCAGTGGTAGATTCATTGACGATTCAAAAGTGCTTGTGAAAGTTTATTTGAAATAAAATATTTCTATTTCTATTTCTATAAAAGTAAGGATAAATTATAAAATTAAATCATTTTTCAGCTTTCCAAAGGATGAAAATATAAAAAATGCCTGGTTGATGCAGACGAATAAAAAAAATTGGCAGCACAAAACATCGAGTGTGCTATGTTCTGAACATTTTGAAGCACATTTAGTGGATTGCAGTGGTTTTCGTACCGTCCTTACTTCTAATGCAATCCCAATGATTTTTGATTCATCATTACAAGTAAGTTTCTAGTTGTTCTTATATTTAGGTACCAACCCAAAACATCTTGCCATTTAAACGTAAATATTGACAGCTATACCCATACATATACAAGGTGTTTGTTAATGTGTATAACTTACCAGCAACCACCCATGCACTTTGACCCCATAAACACAATGGCGGTGGTAAAAAGTGAAAATTAATTATCAAAAACTTTAATACAAAATTAATTAATTAATTAACAAAAAAACATTTTGGAAACCCTAACTGAAGACATAATAACAATACGCCACATAAATCCCTTTCCGTAGTAGTAATTCCAAGAATGACTTTGACCGCGCCGCTCGAGGTAAAGGCGAGGCTACAAGCAAGACTTGCGGTTGCGTTTGCGCAACGAAAAATTACATCGCATAGGACATAGTACGAGAAAACTCTGTCCATTAGTTTAGTTTCTAATGAGACATGGACCGCACTAAGTACTACTTCTGCTTGGCTTAAGACGCATCAATCTTCCGTTGGTTTCTCCCAAAGGACAGGACAATCCTGAATCAAGTAAATCAGATAATCGATATCGTAATTAATCATCTTGATCAATTAATCAATCATCCGTTTTTACGGTGCACAGCGGACATTTCCACGGTGCGTTGTGGTCGCTACGTCTATGATTTTTACAACGCGATGTCGCACTCCAGTGAGGGCTCGCCCTTACGGTGTTCGACGTACCTATTTAATATTCAAAGCACGTACGCGGCTTTGGAAGGGGCCGGAACTAGAGCGGGGAATTTCGAGCACCGGTGAAAATCACCGGTGATTTGCCATTCTCCGAAGATTCATCGGAGATCTCCGGTGAATTCGAATACAGATTTAGCATCAGTTAAAATGTTATTGACTGTTAGTGTTCTAGTACAATGCACAGGAATTTTAAGCGCATCGATATTGTGTGAACTCAAAATGATATTAGATGTATTGTAAAGGTTTTAAATAAAAAAAATATTAAGAAAAAAAAAATTTTACTTTATTATGATAATTATTATTTAAGGAGGTAGGAAATAATGATAAAGTAATTGTATTTGAATAAATGTTATTAAGTTAATAATTAACAATGTTCCTCAACAAACTTCTTTTTATTTAAATTAAATTACTTGAGTTATGATTCAATAATAATCGGTTAAACACCGATTACTTTCACCGGAGAGTCACCGGTGATTCTCCGGTGAAAAATCACTTCTCCGCGCCGCCGGTGCAAATCACTACGCCGGACACCGCTCGCTTTCGACTACAAATGCTAGTAATATGCTTGCAATGTACTGCAAGCGATAATAATAATTATTGTATCGTTTTGCAATTGATTTATTATTAAAAATATCACACACATTCATTCGTTCATTCACATACAGTCATTGTTAATCAAAACCACGACGCGAGATATTAATTACCTGCAAATAAAGAGGCGGCAGTCACTTTATGGATTACGTAGGTACGGACTTTAACTTATGGAGTCCGAAAGTAGTCGGGAATATTCTTGCAAAAATACGAGATTTCTAATCGGTTTTCACTCTACTGAACAATACTACAGGTTTACAGATTTAATTGCATGCCGATTAATGGTTAGGTATCGCATCTGGAATATTTTATCGCAACGTTATAGCATAGCAAGTAGTACGTTGTAGGCCTACAAACATCCATTCATAGTTTTATCGTTGGCAGTTCATTGCCATTGAATCAGCTGTTTTAAAGGTTGCCACCTAAACATTTATGGTGAATTTTTGAAGTCCTCATAACTTGGCCAGGATATGAGCTACACGTCTCATGATATTTTTTCATGTATCTATACACCGACCCCAACTTATGGGTTTCGGTAGGATAGGGACATTAACTAACACCTTGTATAGCTGTGTACCTATTTGTATTACCTATTAAATTGTTAATACTAGACAACTGATAATTTATTACTCTTGTTTTCAGCATATGTCTACATCATCAGTAAAAGGTCCAGTAGAAAGAAAAGCTGCTGGAGATCAAGTTTTGATGGACTTGCAAAATTTACAGCCTAGTAATACTATTAATAAAGAGTATAGAGTAATACTATTCCTTATTACGTTATTGAAAAGACTGAGACATATGGTTTATTTTGTTATTTTTATAAGTTTAAAATGTGTAATACTATTCTAATAAGGTTATTGAAATGAGTGATACAGGCTGAATAGAATGTAAGAGTTAATTAAACTACTGTTGATGTTATCGTATTGTCAATGTTTGTATTTCTAAAAGATATTAGAGAAAAAGTTGCTTTTTGATTTTGTTTTATTTATCTAATAGATATATCTTTTGGGTAGATTTTGTAAATCATGTTTTGTTTTGATTTTATTAAATATTATTTTGTAACATTATTACTTGTTTGATTACAAAACCGCGAAACTTAGCACATTAGAATCCATTTTCATAATTAAGAATTAATTTATAGAATTAAGTTTACAGAATGTAAAATAAGGGTTTAACCTACAATTTGATGGAAACTTTCCGTAGTTTCCATTTTATTTCAAATTACAGATATTAAATACTCTCCAGTCCCTTCAACCTCGCTGAACCTCGCTTTTCGAAGTCCGGCTCTGTTTACTGTCAATGTGTGCGTGAGATTTGTATGTAGGCGTAATTGGAACGCCAATTTTTTCTTATGTTAGGTCTGCTTACTCTTATATGTTTGTGGTATTATACACAAACATATAAGAGTGTTTGTGCAGAATACACTCCTCACGGAGTTTATGACAAATAGCCACTAACCTTTAATCAATTGATTAACACTGGACTTGCTGTCCCTATCCAAATGACAGCTTAATAATTATGGATCAAATTGAAGCGCCACATTTGACGTACGAGTGTCTCTGGAACTAAGAATATTGCCAATGATGCAATGACCTCTATAATAATTAAATAAAGAGGTTGGTTATAAAATCATATATTAATTAAAGAAGTTCGTGTGCCATTTGCAATATTATTAGTTTCAAAGACGCTCATACCTATGTTTACAACCCAAAGTGACGTCAAACAAATTTTAAATGCCGTCAATCAAGAGTGACGAAAAAAAATTGCAGCAGTACATCCAGTACTAATCATAGATTAAAGATGGAGGTCAGTGGTTTGTGGTCTATGGAGGAGTAGGTAATTGTTTATTGTCTTGTGTGGTTTATGCCTTTATGTTTATGGTTTTCATCTGTGGTTTTCATTATTTTGTTCAATTTTGTTGTGATAAAACTTGATAAAAGTAATAAGTATTGTTTCTGCAATAAACGTACAAATTTTCTTGTAAATTATTAAAAAACATACAAAATGTATTTAAGATACTATCTAAATGAAAATGGTGACAGACAATACACATTAGCGGTAGGTACATGTTTATAACCTCCTTTATATTTTTATTCACATGTGTACTTTAAATATGTAATTAAATTGCTGTTTTTTGTTTCAGACAATAGATCCATATGGAAAACCAACGCTATCAGCCCATCCAGGTAACAAATATGTACAAACAAATATGCACAATAAATAAGGCTTATAAATAGTGCTAGCCTTGTCAAAATAATCCCTGTAAACACAAAGAAAAAGTTCATTTAGACCTAAATATTCATTTAGCTTTGTTATATTAAACAACATTAGTGCTAATAAAGAGTTCAAGCTCCAATTAATGATGTTAAATGAATTTGCATGGACTTAAACCTGTTTTGTTTGCAGCACGCTTCTCCCCAGAAGATAAATATTCAAGGCAAAGGATAACCATCAAGAAGCGATTTGGTCTACTTCTCACCCAGCAGCCAGAACCTATCCATTAATCTGATACCTATTAAGCTAATTTTTTAAATAATAATTATTGTGACTAAGCTATAAATAAGTTTCATTTATTTTGTTTTCCACTTGCCCATATAATATTTCAGTTTCCTATTATTTTATTTTAACTGATCCAGTCCAGGCAAGTAGTCTTATCGATAGACAGATTTTTCTGGTCATATTGGACTAATTTTACCTTTATTTCAATTTTTAAATTATTGATTTGTAGGTAAGTACTAAATACCTATGCATAGTATTGTTAAATATAATAAAATATGAAATAGAATCACATTAATTTCTTAAAGTAATTTTGTCTACTATAGGTACTATACATTGAACTTTAAAAAATTCACCATAACAGTAGAATTGTTTCAAGCTTGAATTATTAGTGAAATGTTATTTTTGAACGTTCCTTTACATGTCAAAAATAAAAAGTTACGATTGTCTATGGTAATTTTTAGGTTATTTATGTCTATACTCTATAGTAATTTTGTTGTCTTTTGTTTGTTTTAAAATTTAAATTGTTTCTTTTTATGCGATTTTGTAATAAATTGTGATCAGAAAAATTATTTATCCAGTATAAGTAATTTATGTATTTAAAATGGCCATCAAATCAGAAGAGCTGAAGGCATATTGGAATAAAATTAACTATGCTTATCCCATTCTCAATGATACCCTTTTTACCGATTGCTCGGACGCCGAATATGAAGAAATACAGCAAATAATAGTGGGTCTGGGTGTTCAGATAAAGATTCGGGATCTTATTTTGGTCCACACCGAGAAATATTTGCGTCAACATGTCGCTCCATCGTTTTGGTCCAAGTTTACAAAAACTGAGGAAGAAGTTAAGGGATTTCAATTGTTCAAGTCTGCGGTGAACGATTTGTATGACGCTACGGCGAGTTTTACACCGATTATTACTAGACTTAGTATTTTAAATAATAGTTGCTGTGATAATAAGCCTATGTATGGTGAACGAGATGTAACGTTGGGCTTCAAACAACTCCTACGTGCCACTCTACTATCACAACTGCCACTTGATTTTCAAGTTATAATTAATCATTTTTATAAAGTATCCTTCAACGTCTTTGATAATGCAGAATATGAAAATTCTGATATGGGCGAGGATGTGATGTGCTCAGGCTGTTGGAATGAATATTCAGATTGTAATTGCGCCTACATTGTGAAAGTATTTCACGACACAAACAGGAAACTTGTGGAACTCACACTCCTGGAGAGACTAACAGGTCAAGTGTTGACAAATTTTATACAACAGAGAATTGAATTGCACATCCAGAAACTTTGCACTGGCACATTTGATGTTTCCCATATAGGTTTTCTGGAGAACTGGTTAGACACAACTGTGATGTCGTGGCTGACACGGATCTATTGTGCAGGCTCATCGAAACCACCAACTCTTGATAAAAATATTCAAAATGCTGTTGCCAAGTTCAAGCAGAAGCTAAGTTACTACTTGTATCATAACTATACAAAGTTACGAATTGATCAGTTATTCAACATAATAATAGAGTATCCAGACTCTCAACCAGCAGTTGATGATATAAAACTATGTTTAGATAAAACAGATCTGCGCGCTACACTGTGTAAGAAATTACAGAACGCTTTGGAGACAAGACTGTTGCATCCAGGTGTTAATACTCCTGACATTTTAACGGCTTATATTTCTGCAATAAGAGCATTAAGACATCTTGATCCATCTGGAGTTATTTTAGAGACAGTGACAAAACCTGTCCGTAATTATTTGAGGAATAGAGAAGATACAGTGCGGAGTGTTGTCAGTAGTTTGACAGAAGAAGGTGCAGGAAGTGAACTGGCTGAAGAATTGGCTAAATTCGCTGCAGAAACCGATGATGACCTTGACAAAGAGGAAGATTGGGATAATTGGGTACCAGACCCTAAAGATGCAGACCCCAAAGTCAATGGTACTGACAGAAAAGCTAATGATATAATATCGATGCTTGTAAATGTTTACGGAAGCAAAGAGTTATTTGTGAATGAATACAGAACCCTGCTAGCTGACAGACTTCTTGCCCAAAGTGTGATCAACACAGAAAAAGAAATAAGGTACTTAGAACTACTGAAACTGAGATTTGGGGAGTCACAATTGCATTTTTGTGAAGTAATGTTGAAGGATGTCTCTGATTCAAAGAGAATCAATGCACTCATACAACAAGATAAGAACTTTGAATTATTGAATAGTAAATTTGCTTCTAACGCAATGATTCTATCTGCACAATTTTGGCCACCGTTTAAAGATGAAAGCTTGGAATTGCCTGAAGAAATTAAACAACATTTTGACGCATATACTAAGTCATATGAGGCACTCAAGGGAAACAGAACTTTGAATTGGAAGCCACATCTAGGAAATGTGAACATTGAAATTGAGATTGGAGAGAAGAAGCTAGACTTAACTGTGTCCCCTTTTAATGCAACTCTAATAATGCATTTCCAAACCAAACCGGAATGGTCACTAGATGAGCTGCATCAGATCATGAAAGTGCCAATAACTATTTTGCGAAGAAAAATTACTTATTGGCAATCTCTGGGGATCATTTCCGAGAAAAGTACAGACAATTATGTATTAATAGAGGGTAGTGAAGGTAATAAGTCCAGTTGCGCAACAAACCAAGTACAAGAAATGATATGTGAAGATGAAGAAAGTGAAAGTGTAATGGCATCTGCACATGATCAAAGAGAAGGGGAACTGCAGGTGTTCTGGTCATACATTGTGGGAATGTTGACCAATTTAGATTCTCTGCCCTTAGAACGCATCCACCAGATGTTGAAGATGTTTGCGTCTCAAGCCCCAGGTACAGAATGCAGCCTTCAGGAGTTGCGTCAGTTTTTAGATACTAAAGTACGCACACATCAGCTTGTGTTGCAAGCGGGCATGTATAAATTACCTAAGACTTAATAAATGCATAACATAGTATTTACTTCTTTGCCTTTTTTATTGAAGGATGAAGGTTCACCAGTCTTAATATTGGAAATAGCAACCACTCACTGGAGACCTATGCACTAGAGATAACGCAACCACATAGATGCATACTTTTTTTTTAAAGAATATTAGTCAAGCTGAAACTGACTAATATCCTCCTATCCCTTCCAAATAAGCGGAACGCTTGTGCTAGGAGTGGGTACGACAAAAGTGCAATGGGTGGGGTTCGAACCTGCGACCTCAGTTTTCAGTCCACACCTTTAAACGTTGGGCTTAGTTGCGTTCACTACTGTCATAAATCACTATAAAAGCTCTGAGCTCGCTAGGAACGGGAGTTTACGATACGATAAAGCCAATCGATTTGTTCATTCAGATTTTAATAAATTCCTAGGTATAATGAGAGGGTTGGGCCGCTCATTCGAAAAGGTAATAATGAAGTATGCAAGGTACATTTTGACTTTTGTCTCGTTTCAACTAGTTACTTCTCAAGTCTGAGATAAGTAAGAGCGCGATCTAAAGATGTCAGCATAAGTCTGAACACCCTCTCTTGATAACTATGCTTATTTTATTTAGAAATGGGACAGTTTATAGGCTGTAAAAAAAAGAGGGTTTAAAAGTTTCAAGAAACTTTATTTATTTCATGTGTTTATATAAAAAGAAATTTTGGTTATACTGATATCTGTGGATTAATATCTGGGATGTTTATTGTTAACATAAAAAAATGACAATTGTCAATCTTTCTCTACAATATACTTATTAATATACATTACACTGAAGAACAAATTAATACATAATAATATTATTAACATAAACAATGACAATTCGCAAGCTTTCCCTACAATATACTTACATTAAACAATCGAATAAAACAAATTAATACATAATAATAAATAAATAAATAACTATAATCCCCGCGCCAATGTTAGAAATATTAAAAACATTTGGATACTTAATGATTTTAATACATAATCTTGTCAGTCTTAATATCTATTAAATACTGTTAAAATAGGGGATAAATAAAAAATATTTCATTAATAAATTATAACTTCCGACCGACATTGACGTTGGAGACTCCAAAATGATGAACCGATTTAAATCTCTTCATTGAATATTTAAGACTTGATTTGCGGTTTAACGACATAACTGTGATAATGTAATACAAGTATACCTTCAGTAATATAGTACAAGTCGTGACCACGGTCCTTGCAACTGGATCGAAATGTCTACAATTCCAATTAAAACAATTACCGTGGTACGTTCTCTTATTATACTATCACAATTATGTTAATAATAAATGAGCGCGCATTACGTCCAAACTATCGCCTCAATGGCCAAAGGTTAAAGGTACATGTGCTTCGACCCTTTTGAGTTATGCAATTTTCAGAACTCGGCATTAGTCGCACTAGTAAGAATACAAAGAACATCGGAACATCACTTTGCTAGCTACGATGCCACAAACGAAAATAATGCCTCAGACAACTCTCGCGCTTTGACGGTGGAGGATAAAAATAAAATTAAAAAAAAAACTTTCGATACTGATACACAATACAAACATACAATAAAAAGTGGAATGCATTAAATTATTTCAAAATAAAATCATTTAAAATACATGCACGCAGATCATAAAATAAACATTAATCGTTAGGTATTAATCTCAAGAACACAATGAAGAACATACTTTGGAAAAGGTACATTGAGTCATAAAAAACTAATTGTTTTTAGTTTAGTAATCATAATATAGTGTGGAGGAAACAAACAATATTATATCTAGCTGTACTTCAGAATTTCAAAATTAATCTCTTAGATATTTGAATTTCGGGAAGTTATGTTGTAACCAAATCTCTATGTAGCACCAATTTTTCAAAATTTCAAAACAAGTTAGTAATAAAATAGAAGAAAAGTTGCAGTAAGAATAACAGAACAATCTACCTGTTGGTATCTAAGAAAATAAGACTTCTTTCTTACCAAATTAAAGCTTAACAAATATTCGATTTTACTGAGATAGTTAAAAATGCAGAACTTTCTGTATTAAACATTCAATACAAATAGGGCTAATTTATATTGCCGAGAACTTCACGCAGCCTCCAAATGGCATATCATAACATCAGATGTAAAAAAACAGCATTGGGCCATGCCCAAGTCTCAAATTCCAGACACATACTTATAATATTGTAACAGGCGGCATACAATTAAATACTGTGAAAGGGCCAAGGGATGTAACAACAATACATGTAAAAACAATACATATAAAAAGAAAATTTTTGAAATTAAGCAGATTGCTTATAAATACATAATATATTATGCAGGCTAGACAATATATAACTATCAACTATTTCGTCCAATTTATATGAGGCTTTCTTTGCAATCCCACAACTGGCATAATAATATAAACGAACATTTGACCAAATGTCGATTGGATGAAGGCATAAGTCAGATAAAACAAAGTGGATATTATAATATTTAAAGAAGCGTGTTGACCAGAAAAGCCATTTTATGAATAAGTAGAAGTAGATGAACTTTATACTTGATGGTGATAAGAATTATACTAATTAAAAAAAAAACTGTTTCAAGTATACAGCGTGAAATTTTAGTAGTTGTTTTCCCGCATCAGAACGATCTACCCTCAGTAATACTATCGAAATATTTATGTATTTAAACTTCAAAAATAAACAATATTTTTGTTTATAACTCGAAAGCGCGACAAACAATAGTAATTCACTAGGTACTAATCGAGCCGCAAGCGCTAGGTACCGCAAAATTAGAAGCAATTCATAATTTTCAAACTTCAAAGCAAAATAAGCTCTCGCGCGTAGTGATACGGCATAAACTAGCCTGCACGCGCGAAACTATCGCGAGGTTACTATTGGTTCAAGATCGATTGCGAGTTTTGTGTTTCACAATTGAGTGTCGTTAAGCAGAAAGCGACCAATGGCTTTTTTTGCGAAAATAAGTAAGATTTGATATTTTGGCGACAAAAAATGGCTAATATTAGCTATTAAAATATACTATAAACTTAATATTAGCTAATAAAATATACTTAAACTTTCGTTACTTTTTTAACAATTTTGGTCATTCGAAGCAGTGATAAAAATACCTAAATCAGCTCATACCTAAAACTGGTTTTTTGGCGTTGGTCGTTTTCTGCTTAACAACGCTCAATTGTAAATCCGCCATTTTTGATTTTAATCGATTTATTTTTATATAAATCAATTATACTACAAAGACAAAATAATTTCGCTGTGGGAAAACAACCATGAAAATTTCAGTGTGTATAAAAGGTAATAAAGTTTCAAGTACAGTACACAAATAAATAGAATAGTCTACAACAGTTAAAACTCTACGACTAAATTACATATGTACAGAAGAAATCAGGGGGCCTAGCGCGGAAGTCTGAAAACACTCTGATGTTCTAATTAAATTGCTGTTTAGACCCATTCGACCGACAACAGCGCTGTAAGCGCTGTCATCGTTTTATATACGACGTTATATACGTCGCAATGCAAAAATTTCGGTGCTACTGCCACAGCTCTTAAGAAAACATCTTTCACAATATAATAACATACATCAAAATCCTGTTGTCGTTCCATTCAATGCTTTTATATTGACCAACCTTATTCTTCTTTAGCTCAATTATTAAAAGGTAGCCGAATCACTTCTAGCAGAAACGCCTAAGCGACGCTTTGGGCCACGCTGCTCGCGTCACTTTTCATAAGTCTCTATTCATATAAGTTTGACGTGTCTGTGTGTGTGCGGATTAAATATTTTTTTCACAACTCCCTCAATATGGGTATCAAATGAAAGGGCTTAGACTAGTAGAATACACTATGATAAATTTCAAATCCAAGATGGCCGCCACCACAAAATGGCGAATTACATATTTTTATTTAACTTCACATGTCCGGGGTGTTTTAAATTTTCAATTAACACTTGTTAGTCATCAGATGTTACTTGCGATTTTTTTGCCTTTTAAATAAGCTAAGAAAAAAAATTGCCATTTTATTGTCACAGATTGGTCATTCAGTTTTGGTCTTAATATTGTGAGAGATGGTCTTGTCAAGCCTTGTTTGTTACTTAGATTAATGCTACCAAATACTAAAAACACTAATTAAAATTTAAGGGTAGATATACCCTAATTTATTTTGGCATTTTGTCCAAACAGCAAACTATAAGAACCGTCACTTAATACTTGAGGTGCGCTTAGCACTTAATCGGCAGTAAGATGATTAGATCGATTAATCTATAAACACACAGAAGCCGCTACTTTTAATATTTGCTAAATAATATTTTAAATGCAATAATCTATGTATATAATTATTTATTTAAATAGCTTATGTCTTACATAATAAATTATTAAGTACAAAAAATTTCATTAAGTCCATTAATTTTTTTATTTTAGTGTTAACAAATAACAATCTCATCGCGGACGACATTTGTTACACTGATTAATATTATGTTCTAATATTAATATAATAACTTAATATACATATTATCAATTACCTTACAATCATGAAAAATAGGTGTTGGGGGCCGATTTGGACAAATTGGCTTAGGCCAACTCTAGTAAAAATGCGAATACTGCAAATTCTAACGGATACTCAAATATCAACCTTATTACAATTCCAATAGGGATGTTAATGGAAGCAAACCGCCGCCGCCTGTTTAGAATCAGATATCGAGGATCGTAACACTAAAGTCAAAGTAAAATGGATCTAACTGCCTTACATTAAACCCACATTTTCGTCCATTTCAGCATATGTACAGTCAGCGCTCCAAGCGGAAGCTTAGCGAAGAAAAATTTATAGTATGTATTTAATTTGAATGCACAACTTTAATACAAGGACCATTAGATCCATTTCACTATGACGTTATTTGATTCTTGATTCTCGAAATCTATCCACTAGTACTGTATACGAATTACAACTCTATTCGAATTAAATAACATCGAATTTTAATCATCAGTAATAATTAGTCATATGACATAAGATTTCTTTATTGTAACCACAAATAAAGCTCACGCGCCGTCGTGATATACAAGAACTATAGCAACTTTTTGTTTAACAATTTACTTTCCCGGTTCAGTTGGTTAGCAACCATAGACAAGCCTGTCTATACTATTATAATAAAGAGAGAGCGCTAATTTTGTGAGTTTGTATGTATGTCCGGAGCAAACTTTGGAACCACCGCATCTATTTCAAAAATTCTTTCACTATTTGAAAGGTACATTATTCCAGATGGTTATAGGCTATATTTTATGCAGATAAATGTATTATGGCTAGATTTTATGTGCAAATTTGTTAAAGAGGTCGGAATTTTTTTTTACTCTTAAACGTTTTCAAGGCGTGCGCTGGGTCATACACTGTTTTTGGATGACAATTATGTATGGGTGAAATGTTCCTCTCAAAGAGTTCTAAAAAAAAGTCCGCGACAGAATATGTCTATCTTCCAAGAATAACTTACAGTAACCATTTCTACCTTTCAAATTTTGGTTAAAAATAATGAATTATTTTCGAAGCTTTTTTAACCGATGTGATGTCAATCTATATCTAAATAAATATGTTTATTATCTTAAGTATTTAATTTAGAACATATTTTCCCTTTACACTATACAATTTAAATTAATATCTTAGTAGTTATAGGAAAATGAATATTTTCGCGCGGCAAAATAATAAAATGGTGCCGGCCAGCGCGGCGGTGCACGGTGGCGGGTTTCGGTGCGGGAAGTTCCAGTGGTTCCTGTGGTGATCTTATTTACAATCGTCTCCTATTAGAAGCTCTGTGCAATCAGTTCCGTAAAAACAAATACTTAATTTTTCAACCCGGACGAAGTCGGCGCGGGCTTCTAGTTCTTAATAATTATAAAACGCACTTTAAAGCTTTTGGCACATCTTTGCAACGAAAACATAGCAATGGAGTGATAGATGTACAGTGAAAATTATTAAATCAGACATTCCGCTATAGTTTCGCTTTTGGTTCGCACATTTATATCATTTTCTATAATCTTTCATTCCGCTGTTTCGCGGCGGAGACGTAATAACATAAAGCCTAAATAGCATTTTAAGTAAGAATTTAAGAACTATAAGTGTAACATGAGGATTTATTCTGTTCCCAATCTACGATTATACTATGTGTTTCAATTAAGAAGAATACCATTGGCAAGGAGCACAGTAATTCGCGTAACTGTCAAATTTTTACCACTGGCAATAAAAAAATCGTTTGATTTATATTTTACTGATTTTTTAGAACGAAATGGATGGAAATACAAGAAATAAGAAAAAACATAATATGTATTAAGTAACATTTCCACGAGCGCTATATTTATATTTTATACTTTGTCACACATTATTAAAACGAAACTAATGAGTTAATGACATACACTCACAATTAAGACGAATCTAATCTCTTTTAATCTCATATATTAAAATCTGTAAAATATTTCAAGACTTCAGAGCGTGTCACGTAATTTCAATACAAATAAATACTTTTCTATTGATATATGTATTTTATTATTCACACGAAAAAAAATGTATAGCTTTTTCACAAACGCCAAATATTAGAACGAAGCGCCATTTTCTTGAAACCAGTTTTTTTGGCTCGATTACCACGATTACACGTATGGCTTTTCTTAATTTAAACGCATAGTAGAAATTTAGGCCTATAGGATTGTTATCATAGAAGAATGCTGTGATATTAAGCTGCGTGCCCATTGACGCGGAGCGGTGCGAGAGAGTTTTGCGGATTCTATTGGCCACTGACTTTTATAGTTAACACTGGACTGGCTTCTGTGATTTTTTTGACCTACTTGATTGACGCCATTTTGGCGCTGCTTGCCCATACTTGATCGATACGAATGTCTCTGGAACTAATAATATTGCAAATGGCGCACTGACCTCTATAAATCTATGAAATCATAGATAATAATTATAGAGGTCGGTGCGCCATTTGCAATATAATTGGACCAGAGACACTCGCATGTCAAATGTGACGCTTCAAATTGATCCATAGTTAAAATGTTACTCGTATAGGGACAGCAAATCCTCAGTTCCGCTCCTCTATTCTCCTGCCTCATGTTCTCCGCACCAGTGGTCAGACAGCCTCGCGGCGGTGGTGTGGAGGTTTCCTCGCTCACCGGTTGTGGCGCGCGGGTGGGTGGGGCGCGTGGGGCGCGTGGGGCGGGTTGGGCGGCGCGGCGGCGGGCTGCGGCGGCCGCTTGAACGGGCCCAGGCGTTTGGTGGGCCGGGGCGATACGGAGTGCGGCTCCCCGATGCCCCCCCACGAGCTCGCGCCGTGGTCTATCAGCGCGTTCGCTAGACGAGCGCTGTTTTGATCTGTAATCAGAATTAAGAGTAACGTCAAATAGTTATATATGGCAGCTGATGGTAGCGACTTTGTTCGCGCCGATTAAGGGGTTTTGGTTCCCGCGGGGATTCTTTTATTTTCTGGGAAAACTATAGCCTATGTGCTATTCTGATGTATAAGATTAAATTGTGAAGTTTCATCAAAATCCGTCCAGAAGTTTTAGCGTGAAAGAGTAACAATTATCCATCCATCCTCACAAACTTTTGCATTTATAATATTTGTAAGAAGTAAGAAAAAATGTTGATGGTACTAGAAGGCGAGGAAGGTGCCGCAAGCGATAGTCCGACTAAGTCTGCCGTGGGCGGTCCATTGCACGAGTGTACCAGGCTGTCCGTCAGCAAGGAGAAGTACCGAATGCACGCGAGGTGAACCACTTCTGCCGCTGAAGATTTCCCTTCATGACAACCATGACGGCTTTGCCAAGAGTATTACAAAAGACAAGAAGATATTGACAATACCGACACTGATAGTAACAGAATACGGTCACGTACCGGTGGCTTGGTCGTGCGCGAGGTGCGGGTGCGAGTGCGGGTGCGGGTGCGGCACGGGCTCGCGCACGCGCGTCACGAAGGTCTCGAAGGTGGCGGGCTGCGTGTGGTTGTGCACGAGCGCGTCCAGGTCGCGCGCGCGCTCACTGCACGCGTGCTGGTACAGCGGCATGGTCGCCCGCACCGCGCGCCCGCCCGCGAACGCCGCGCCGCGCACCAGCGCCGCGCAGCAGCTCACGCGGATCACGCACTCCTCCCACAGCGGACCGAATACCGCTACCTGCGAAAGGTATTTTTTTTCGATGACAAGATGGTCCTTGACTTATCTGATTGTAAGTAACGATGCAGTCTAAGACATAACTATCTTGGAAAGGGTATGACAAAGTACATTGGCTGTAATGAGTGTAACGGGCTCTGATTGGCTGAATTTGCGGCGTTCTTGATGCATCGATGCATTTTAACCAATAACGGGAGAGTACCTAAGGGGTAAAAAAGGGGGTTGAAAAACGAAACTGCGGGCACGAATTAGTAGGTAATATCTCACGTCGGGTTTCCTGGAGACGGTGCAGCGCAGCAGGCCGCCGGGCAGCGGGTACAGCACGATGAGCACGTCGCAGAACTGCGTGGGCAGCGTGTCGCGCTTGTACGGCCGCCAGTGCTCGCTCCACACCACGTGCACCTCGTCGTTGCCCAGGTGCCGGGTCTACAATACAGATATAAATTACGAGTGTAAAAAAAACTTGAGAGGTGTCAAGGGACACCCGGATGGAACGAAGTTCAATGCGAAATAGAAATGAAAATATCTGGCTTGCTTTCTATAAGAGAAAGAGAGACAGACAGAGAAAAATGCGACGCCGCACAGCTTACAATAGCTTACTATAGCAAAAAGTGTCGTGACAACTTTTCGTAAGAATTTTTTCCGTCTAGCCCCCTTTCACAACGCGCGATAAGGAACTTCGTTCCAATAAAAAGCATCCCTGACATGTGGCGATATGTCTGACACCCTGTTAGCCAGTCTTCTGCTCCATCATCAGATTCTTCTCGGTCCTCCATCATTATCTGTTTATTCCACAAGAAAATTCTTTTAAATATTTTAAGGTTGTCTGGAGGAGATCGCCTTTGCACACCTATGTTCATTAATTAACTCTAAGATATCATTGTAAACTTCGTGTAGAAATAAAGTATTTTCTCTTCTATTCTATCTGTCTAACACCTACTCATTGAGACCATTCTAACGAGCCCAAACACGCTATATCTGCTGTAAGTGACTGAGGAGTTGGATATACCCACAGACTACTTGATACCCGTCCACGTGACTCTCCATCTAATACGTACCTTGTTAAGTATCGCGTCCGGGGTGTCGGCGGGCATGCGGGTGGCGACGTGGAACAGCGCCTCCAGAGTGAGCGTGGCGATGTAGGGCGCGCTCACGCCGCCGCCGCCGCCGCCGCGCAGCCCGCCCGTGAAGCCCACGTGGCTCTCCAACTCCACCTGCCGAGCGAAACGTACAACCTTATACAAAACCAAATAATAATAATGTGCAACGGCGACCAATCTTCACAGACATTTGCCATCACATACAGGTGTACTAAGTATTCTCTCACTCTTTATAGTTTGATGGTGTGGAAATTCAACACGCCCAGAGAGATTAAGCGCAAAACAGACAGCATTATGTAATCTCCGAGGCACGGGGGTGATTCACCGCCAACTTCCTAACTCCGGGCTAGTACTGAGAATTTCTTCACAGAAAAACCCAATAGTAGGCTTCTTTGGCCCGAACCGGGATCTCGTAATTCGCAGTCAAGGGTGCCAACCGTTAGAATTAAAAAAAGTACTTAGAAAGAAAAGGATAGTTTTGCTATAATTCGTCCAACTGTTTTAGGCCATAATGATAAGAAAAGAAGAAGCACGGGAAATCACGAAGTAAGGCTATGCAGTTCAATGCTGATCCAAAAGACCTCCCCTTGAGGTCATTCTAGTTCGTGCAAGTCGGACTGCCAGCCGGCAGAATTGCGAAGGGGTGTTTTTTTACCCGAAAAAAAACCGCCGAAATAAAAAAATGTGTGTTATAATACATACCTCCCAAGCAAGAGCAGCCAGGAACGCCTCGTAAGCAGGGCTGCCGCAGCGGTTGGACAGGATTTCGTTTCGCGTCTCCTGCCCCTTGCCCACGTAGATAACCGCCACTTTATGCGTTTCTCTACATCTGGAGTAAGAATAGTACATTATTGCAAAGGCAGGGAAGTAGCAATTGCAGGTCGAGTATGAGTTTGAAGGCCGAGCCGTAGGCGAGGACTTCACTAAATACGAGACAGGCAATTGCCATTTCCCGCCGAGGCATATATAGTGCTTTTCTCAAAAGAATGCAGGGAAATAAAACACTTTATATTATACATCCAAATCCATCCGCCATTTTGGTTTAAATCTGGTGGAGTACAATCATTCTCCATTTCACTCTCTGAACCGTTGTAACTCATTTTATTTATTATCTATTATATAAAAATAAGTCGGGTTTTCCTTCCTGACGCTATAACTCCAGAACGCACGAACAGATTTCCACGGTTTTGCATTCGTTGGAAAGGTCTCGGGCTCCGTGAGGTTTATAGCAAAGAAAATTCAGGAAAAATTTCAACAATTTAAGAACGCGAACGAAGTCGCGGGCGTCCGCTAGTTAAATTTATATTTATTAAGTAGGTATGTAAATAACAAATCAAGACGAATTTTCAGCTTTGCCGCCAATTTTTTTTTATCATCTGTGCCGACAGGCAAACGCATTTGTGGCTATACAGCCACGTAAACGCAATTTGTACTAAGCAAAGAGACTATGGTATGCCAAGAATGACAAAAGAGATCCGATCAAAGAGTATTTAGTAACCCCAGCACGTTAGTTTCATACTGTTGTATGAAACGGCATTACTACAACGCTCCTGCAATATTTAAAAAAAAAAAACAAAAAATGTTTTGCAGGAGCGTTGTAATGTTCCAAATTCAAAAAATGCTCCTGCAATGGATTTGATTTTCTTTGTCCGACAATTCGATACTTCGCGTGTTCTTTTTTCGAAAATAATGACAATATTTCCATGCATGTTTGAGAAAAGTATATTTTTATAAATATTTAATAAAGAACTTACAGAATAGAAAGCCCCTAAATACAATCCCTTACCCGAGTTATTTCCACTTTTAGATGTTCCCTAAGGTTGAAATCATATCGGATTTTTCCGTATGATTTCAGTCACACTTATGCGCATCGCGCGTCGACGCATCCGAACGGAGCCGAACGGATCCGTTCGCATCCGTACGGATGACTACGCATGCAAACGGATCCGTTCAGATCCGTACGCGCTGTCAATATCAAGTTACTAACTTTAGTTAGTACCTTTAGGCACTATTAGGTATTCTGTGTTCTAGTGGTTTACGCTGGGCGTTGATAAATTAGTCAGCCAGTTAATTAGTCGGGACAAGTCTTTCTATGTGTACAGATGATAGAAGACTATTAATATCTAGAATTGAGGTTAAGCTAGCGATGAAAACATCGAAGGAACAGCTCCCTCAGCCATACGACCCGTCATCATATTTGTTACCTCTGAGCGTCTAAGTTTCTTAGTTCCCTCAGCAGTCTGTCGGACCGCCTCAACAGCTGCGCGTGCGGTCGCCGCGCGGCGCCCAGCGTGCCCAGTTGCGACACCAGCAGCCGACTCTGCTCGAACGGCCCCGCCTCGCCGACCGAACAGCTCTCCCAACCCTCCGACTCGTCGTCACTGCAATTTTATAAACAAAATTTGAAAAAAAAAAAAAAAAAAATCTGTACAGGGAAATGATCGAAAGTACGAGAAAATTGTGGCTTTAGTCGTGATGAATCTTTATGAATGGTTGGACAAAAATAAGGAGCTTAAACCCAATATTATTTTGCCAAAAATCTGTTCACCACATTTCAACAAAAAATACAGAAGGCTCACCAAATCTAATAAAATGTTCTGCAAGTTTACTTTTAGTGGAAAAATAGTGTCGTTTTCATAAATCCTGAAATTGCTAATTAAAACCAACATTGTCTAGGTACAACTTTTCTTTAATGTACGGGAGAATAATGGTCCTTCGAGCCGGATTAGCCGCTTACCTGTCGCGGTTGGCCAGATAGTGTCGCTCTGAGTTGCGGTGCGCCACCAGTGCACACACTAGCTCGTCCTCAAGCCCGCTGGCGAGGGGCGAAGCACCCACTTCATCGAGACGCCGCCCGCACGTTACCTCGGGTGATGTGTGACCTATGTAGGCTAAGACCTGCAGACAAGGTTGATTCTAGACGATTCCAATCCATTTGCAATCAACATCTGGTATGGAAAGCTTATGAGCTTTTTTACTCAAGCATTTTTAGGGTTCCCTAACGAATCCTTAGTTTCGTTCAGCCTATCTGTCTGTCTGTCCGTGGGGTACCTCTCGGATTTTAAAAATGAGAAAAAAAACTACTTATCCCATCGAGTGAGGTATCGCTGTATAGGTATTTTATAATCAGTTGTTCGAAGTAAACAAAAAAAAAAAAAATGGATATCATCCTACTAATATTATAAATGTGAAAGTGTGGATGATTGGAAGTTTGTTACTCAATCACGTCGCAACGACTGAACCGATTTGGCTGAAATTTGGCACAGCGATAGATTATAGTCTGGAATAGCACATAGGCTACTTTTTATCCCGGAAAATTAAAGAGTTCCCGCGGGAATAAAAACCCTCAATCCACGCGAACGAAGTCGCGGGCATCAGCTAGTGAATAAATAAATCTCACATGATCCAGCTGATGTTTATCCGGCGGCGAGTTTTTGTAGTCTGGTAACAGATCAGCGGGCAGCGGCGGTGGCAGCGACGATAACGTATTTTCTCTTGGGCTGGCAACACTGTCAAACAACAAAGTAAAATTTGAAATGTTACCAAATTACCTAGTGGCCAAAACGCCGGCCTTTCGAGGAGTTTGAGTTTGAACCCACGTATGCATCTCCAATGTTTTCTTAAAAGAATATTAACCGCGTAAAACTTAGGAGAAGTTGCGTCCATAGTGAAACAGTTAGGATTTGAACCTTTTGTTTTTCAGACCGTGACCTATTGAGTTTGAGGCTTGACACTGAATTGAAATTATATATAAATAATCTGTTGTTTTAAAGAATAAGTCATTGAAAGGTCAATTTTGTCAACCATTTTGACAGAAGTTTATACTTGCCTCTTGGGTAATGGAAGTAGTTCCAATGGTTCCGACGATGCGACCGACGGGTCATAGTAAAGCGCCGACGCGTCCCAGCACGCCTTCCCGCAAATGTCACGCAGTAACACTCGCACTTGACGATCAGATGTCATCAGCCCTGGAAATGGATCATTTGTGACGTCATACCTTCAAGGTGAAGGGCAGCCAGTATGGCAGATACCTAGTAAATATAATGAGGGGAATTTCAGGAAAGTATTTATGTTTTTATCACTGAATGGCATCGTAGCTAGTATGTCTAATATTACTCGAGCCCTGATTAAACTTACCGGAACTAGCACCACCATTATATGCGAGAGTTCCATAAGACTGGACATTATCATATCCGGATTTATTGAATTTCGTATAAGTTAGCGGCATCCAGCTATCTTGTCCAATATTACTTGAGCCCTGATCAGACTTAACGGGAGAAGTACAATCGCAGGTTGGATAAAATGCCGGGAGTTGAAAATAATTAAAAAAAATATGTATTTGTAGGCCAACTTTCCGCCACCACAGGTTGGCCTACGAATATGTTTTTTTGACTATATTATGACTCAAGGTTGGTAATTATGATATAACTTAACTGCATTAATTGAATGTCGGCTCAGTTCAGCGGCATCCAGCACTGTCCAGTGATGTCCAATATTACCTGAGCCGTGATCAGACTTACCGGGCGTAGTACCACCGCAGGGTGGATGAATAGCCGGGAGCTCCACAAGACTTATCAGTGTCGTATCAGTGAAGCGCAACATTTATATATGAGACGCAGTTAACGACATCCAGCTCTCTTGTCCAATATTACCTGAGCCGTGACCAGACTTACCGGGCGTAGTACCACCGCAGGGTGGGTGAATAGCCGGGAGCTCCACGAGACTGGCCAGCGTCGTATCACTGAACCGCATCAGTTGCACGTGCGGTGCAGCTAACACTGCGGAACCCAACTCTGAGCCGAGCGCTGTATCGTGTTGCTCGCACACGCTTGACGAGGTTTGACAGCCGCTCCATAGCGGCCAGTGGCCTAAGTATAGGACCAATTGCGAGCATATCTGTTGAAAGCAAAAATAATTTATGACCTTGTCTGACAATTATTTTCTTATCTAGAAAATTATAATTATTACCCTTCCACGTCAAGTTGACCGTCGTCGAGCGGTACAAAATAACGACCGTCGACAAGACAAAAAATAATTGTATTTTTTACTGAAACCACAACTATGAAGGAAGTTTTCTTCTCTGGCAATATCTCGACAATCCATTTCGAGCCATACAGTTTACAGAAATTTCTGGAGTGAGTTATACCACACGTTTAAGTAACAGTTTAATTATATTATTTTAAGTAACAGTTAAATTAACAGAGTAGGTAAGTCTGAAATCTATAGGACACACTCTAATCTGCTCAGACTCAAGACAGAGTTTCGAGACAGATTTATGTCACAGCATATTTGTATCTCACTTTAACTCTATCTTAAGTCCGAGCTAAGTCAGAGCACGCTCTATAGATCTCAGCATAAGACTCACCGTTTGAGCCCAGAGTTTAACGTCAATGGTAGATGCCGGGGTGGTTTTAGGCGTCAAATTGTCCAGCTGAATGTTCGGGTCGAAGTCTTCGTCGACTGGCAGCGAGAGTCCTTCTATATCGGATCCATTCGTTCCCTTCATCACTGCATATAGCACCTGGACAACATTTGAACAAAACTCATTTTTAAAGTGCATATTGGAGTATGTTTTCGGGGAAAAAGAATTTGGATTCTTCCAATTTAGTTTCATTATAATCTGTATTCACAAATGAAGAGTGATCATTATTTTGTTCAATTATTCATTAAAATAGTTAACTATTACTTGACCACGACTTCGTCTGGGGTTTCTCTTCTTCTTTATTACCCTTCATTTAAGGCCATATTGCCAGTTTATACGCCAATTTTCCCGCTATTGGTTCATTCAAGTTTAGATAAATTCAATTAGTGTAAATTATCCTATATCCTAGGCAATGCTCTGGGATATAAACTACCCATCTCAATATTTTCATGACCATCTTTTATCTCGGAAAAGAGAGTTTCCGCGGGAGTTAAAAACCTCAATCCACGCGTACGAAGTCGCGGGCATTAGCTAGTATATATTTTCCTGTTCAGAATTCAACATTTCACAATGATAGCAGCCTATGACAAAGTGAAAATGTGCCAAGGTTTTTCGTGTAGACATTCTAATAAAATTCTTATAGTTTTACGTAAGACAGTGCGATTTAGTGCTGGACATATTTTGAGCGTTGCATCTTTCTAATTAGCACTACGTTACGTGGCGTCATACGTGCGTACAGTGCGATTATGTTTAAAACGCCGGCGCACTGTACCGTTATCACAGTTCAACGGCTGACTTCGACGCCACTACTTCCGAATTATTCAAAACCATCCCCCCTAAATCAACATGCAAAAAATCGTAAGTGAATATTTTTCATTTTATTAGCTCAACGACATTCATTTTTTATTTAATGAGTTCTTAACTATCTTTAAATCCCTTAGGACCAATTTCACCATCGCCGATTAACCTTTATCCGAGTTTTTGACAGTTTTTGTATTTTATCTAAAAATAAAGACGTTCTGACAGTTATTGTATTGAAAATTTGTCAAAAATATTAAACATCAGTAAAACGTTACTTGGCTATGATGAAATTGAACTTTTTTTTCATTAATCATCAATCTTTAATCAGTTGTCATTTATATGTACATACAAACGAACCGTTAATCTGATTCTGAGAGTGGATTTTTTAACTATCATTTTCCAATAATTTCTTCACAGAAGTTTGGATTTTCCTTTCCATTAAACGACAAAACAGTATAAAGTTCTAACATTTTTCTCAGACTGAACTATTTGTTTGATTAAAGTGTTAACAAGTTCATATTAGAAGTTCTCATGTTCGCACCTTTAATGTATGCTATTATTTCCATTAGCGACTGATCTAGCACAATTTAAGGTTAATGACGAATACAGTGAGGTTTAATAAATAATCGTATTCCAGTATTTTGAAATTAATTTTTTTAAAGAATATTAGCCAAGCTGAACCTGACTTATATTTTCCTCTCCCTTCCAAATAAACGAAAAGCTTGTGCTATGAGTGGGTACAACAATAGTGCAACGGGTGGGGCTCAATTCTACGACCTTTCAGTTTTCAGCCCGCGCCTTTAACCGTTGGGCTATTGAGGCTCTAAATAATAATAATTCAAATACTTTGGCATGCAGTATGTCGACTACTGTATCTATGCTTACTGAAAGGATTGTTTCTAAACACATACATGTTGTCATTTAAGTAACGTATTACGTTTTGTTTCCAAAGCTTTGTTAATTTTCCCGTGTCTATCTATCTAAATGTTTATTGCGTTTTGTAAACAACAATGAACTTCGCAGTACTGAAAAGTCTGCGCTGAACGGTGAAAGTGAACAATTCCACAACCTGGAGTTTGCGGAATTGCCGTAATTTTTTGCGGAAAAAATACACGCAATTTTTCTATAGATAAATTCATATAGTCTATTGCGTTGCGTTTGTTTAACTATACCAAAGAAAGTAGGTAACGAATGGATTATTGTCAAACTTTTCAATGAATTTTCTGCTTTTAAATAAAATAGGAATAATTTTAATAATATTTAAGATTTATTAAAAAACGTGATATATTGACAATTCTTGTATTGAAAATCTGCCAAATTTAATTTTACTAAGGTCCGCTGAATTAGGACTAGTATTTGTGGTGTGATGAAGAAAATGTTTTTAGTTACTATTTTTTTAATACATTTTGCAGGTATTGTGCGCGTTAGCCTTAGTGGCCCTTGCTGCAGCGGTCCCTCAAGAACAGGAACCAGCCTACATCCTCAAGCAGGAATCTGATGTCAATCCCGAGGGCTACCATTTTGAGTAAGTGTATATATTCTCCCGCATCCCGGAAAATTTTATCCCGGAAAATAAGAGAATTCCCGCTGGAATTTAAAAACCTCAATCCACGCGAACAAAGTCAGGGGCTTCAACTAGTATGACGCTGCAACAGAGTTACGGATCGACGTGATTATTTGCATGGGTATAGTCGAGGACCTGGACTGTAATATAAGCTACTTTTTATCCCGGAAAATCAGAGTTCCCGCGGGATTTTTAAAAATAAATTCACGCGGACGAAGTCGCGGCCATCGAGTTTGAACGGCATTCCGAACCAGTGGTAGATTCATTTGACGATTCGAAAGCACTTTGTTATAGTTTATTTGAATAAAAAACTATTCTATTCTATTCTATCAGTTAGTAAAGAAATAAATCTCTGTCCAGATTCGAAACCAGCGATGGCATCTCCCGCCAAGAGCAAGGCACGCTGAAGCAGATCGGCGAGGACCAGAAAGCCCTGGAAGTGCAAGGCACGTACAAATACACCGCGCCCGATGGCATCACTTACGTCGTCACCTTCACCGCCAACGAGCACGGCTACCAGCCTCAGGAGCACATTGAGCAACCAGGACAGTAAATCCCCATAAACAACACAGCTACCCCCAAATAAATACATAGGCCCGATTTCACCAACGTAAAAATTCTGTCTACAAAACCGACTTCAAACGCCACTACAAAATATATCAATTGTGCCTATAAAATTTGAAGAGTTCCCCCGATTTCTCCAGGATCCCATCATCAGATCCTGATCCGTTGACAATGGGACCACCCACCTGGAAAGTATACCCTTTCAAACAAAAAAAGAATTTTCCAAATCGGCCCGGGTATCTTCCAATTATCGGGGAACATACATAAAAATTAAAACAGAAAAAGATTCCGACGAATCTCTTTTTTTGGAAGTCGGTTAAAAATAATTCTTATCCGAGCGTTTTGATATCATGGCAGATTTTGAATACAAAAACTGTCAGAACGTCCAGTTTATTCCTCGGTTAAACGTCACTCAACGATGTTGAAATCGACACTCAATGAGTTGAAGAGTAGTTGAATGGGAAGTTGCCATTTTCTATTTCTGTCTTACTCAGTGCTAGACAGAAATAGACGATCGTGGTTTAACATTCCCATTCTTATTCTGATTGCTGTGTACAGTCGCGTGTATACAAGGTAGGCATTAAGCGGGCAGATGATATAAAATGGAGAAAATCTCCAGTACAAGTTATAAAATTTGTAAATTGTATGTTTGTCATTTGTATAATGCCTACGCTTAAGTTTTTTATAACTCGTACTGGAGATTTTTTCCACTTTATATCATCTGCCTACCCTCTTGTACTATCATTCCAATTTATGAAAGAAGTAACCGCTTGTTGTTGAATGGACGACGGGCCGAGTGCTTGTAGTATTATACCAAAAAATTGCGGAATGCGCCTGGCCTGCTAATGCAAACCTCTGATTGGCTGGTACCGTCCCGCTATTGGTTAAAATGCATTGACGCAGCAAGAACTCCATAAATTCAGCCAATCAAAAGCCATTGCGATCGTTACACTGATGCAATCATTTTTAGAGAATCGACGCACAGGTCATATGACCTATTCTATGATGAATATTCATCAAAGCGGCTCAAATGTGAATAAGGAGGATTCGTTGTTGTAATCCTTTGTACGATTTTTGTATGTTTGTAAACAATTTGAAATAATATATTTTTTTATAAATAATGTTTACGTTTGATTTGACTTTCCTTCATCGTTGTACGAGATGAAACCCATGATTCAATAATTTGACGACCTCCCTGGCGCAGTGGTGAGCGCTGTGGTCTTATAACTGGGAGGTCTCGGGTTAGATTCCCGGCGGGGGCAATTGGGGAATTTATAATTTCTAAATTGTCTCTGGTCTGGTCTGGTGGGAGGCTTTGGCCGTGGCTAGTTACCACCCTACCGTCAAAAACTTGCAGCGATGGCGAGTAGAAACCGATTACAGGTATAGGTTTAATGTACACTGCCATACCCCTCCCAAGTTATCCCGCAACCATCTTAGACCGCATCGTCACTTACTTCGACTTATCATGTCATCGACTAAAAAAAAAATGATCTTACCCGAAATATTACAAGCAACAAGGTCTGTTCGCCGTCTTTCTCTTCCATAAGCCTGGCGGGGCCGCAGCGCACGGCGAACTCCGCGAGGCAGAGTAGTAGCGAGCCAGCCAGCGGCTTCACGGAGTCGCGGCCGCTGCTACTCGATATTTGAGCGAGGCAAGCGCAGATCCACTTTATTATTTTTTCTGTTTCAAAGAATAAAATCTATATATAAGAAAATCTGTTGCTGTTCGTTGGTCTGGCTATAACTCAAAAACGGCTTGAGCGATTTGATTTTTTTATTGCGTTATTTGCTCTGATATAGGGGTGTTTTTAAGATAAAAAAAATTGGAAAATCCAAAAAAAAAACTGAAAAATAGAATAAATTAAAACTGTTAATTTTGTATAAGTATCACCACTTTGGATTAGGTACCTTATAGATGGAGGGAGCAAAGCCGTGTGTAAAAGCTAGTGTCTAATTCATCAAAATTTTCAATAAAGACGACATTAGTCAACTTCAGCTTGGCTGATATTCTTAAAAAAAAAGATTCGATTAATATTAAACAAAGAATAGTTCACATATTACTTACCAGCGAGGCCTGGGTATAACTCCACGATGCGATCCGTGTAGTCAGCCAACACCAGCACGGCGTCGCTTACGACTTTTGCTATCATTTTATTTTTCATCTGTAACAAAAATCATAATATCATTCAAAACACTAAAGCAAAGATGTCTTCCCTATCGAAAGTAATACATCGAAGTAATACTTAGGCTGAAATCTATAGACCACGCTCTCACTCTGCTCAGACTCAGGACAGAGTAAAAATGAGACAGATTTATGTCAGAGCATATATTTTGTGCCTCGTTTTAACTCTATCTGTATCTCAATGTTGAATCTATATTGTTGAATATAAATCTTAACATGCATAAAAACTGCTCGTGTATTGTTCCTGATCACTGCAACAGAAACTAAAATACAAAGAACTTTTATTATTAAAAGACGCAATAAAAATATGAATAAATAAATAAGAAAAAAGCACACAAGGACTCCGACACCTATCGGGGGCACAAACGCGTCTCTTAAGTAGAGAAAAAAAAAACTCTATCTCAAGTCCGAGGTCAGTCAGAGCACGCTTTATAGATCAGCATTAGAAGCAGCACAGAGTTAGCAAGTCAGCGGTATTACATCCTTGTGCGTCGGAGAATACGTAAAGCCATCAGCACTGGTAGCATGGGCAGGAGATAAAAGTTTTATGCCCCGATTTTATCCACTGACAGGGGATAAAATTATCTTTTCCCTATGCTAAAGCATGGCGACAGAGGAGAAGGCGATGTATATTTCTATAAGTATATCCACTGAGTGTTATTTCCACCGCTGTACCCATGGGCACACGAGGCTCGACGGGTGGATAAAGCTAAGCGAGGGGATAAACGTTTTATCCTTTTCCCGGGGATAAAATTTCTCCCGCCCATGCTACCAGGGCAGGCCTGCGCCTTTCTCCAGGGGCTCTCTGCGTCTCCTGAAATTCAATCGAAAGAGATGTTACGATGTCTCATACCATCAGCATCTGCAGCAGACAGGTGACGTAGGACGGCAGGCGCGGGCAGGCGGTGCGCGCGGCCAGCAGGTGGCAGCAGTGCGCCGCCAGCGCGCACGCGCCCGCGCAGCGCGCCGCCGCCGCGCCCTCGCGCCGGCACACGCGCACCACGATGTTCAGCACGTGCTCCTGTCGATAGTACACCGTGTTTTACAACATGCCTCAAAAGAAAAGCCGGCCAAGTGCACCGAGGCTTCAGTACCTTGGAAGTAAACGTATAAACATTAATTTTTGTTAGCGATACAATCGCGGTAATACATTAATACGGCTGCGTAGAGGAGGACCACGGGATCGGCAATGGATTGTCAACTTAGCTTGTGTACCGTATAAAGTTCCTTAATGTTCACGAACTAAGGAGATCACTTCTACAATATCAGGGCACTCGGCGCCATCAATTTTACTAAATTATGCCACCTAATAAAGAATTTGTTTGGCACAGAGACAAAGGAAGATTTCCTCAATTTAGAGGGGACTTTTTTGTTGGACGATTCAGTATAGCGATTCATGTTAAGCTGAGTCACGTATTATCAAGGAGCAGTAAACATTTCTTCTTCTCAGTCGTTACACTCTTGTCAGAGCGGTCGTGGTCGTCATTTAGGTGTTGTGGCACGCTTCACTATACGCCTCCACTCTTCCCTAACAGCTGCTTTTTTTGTGCACTCGTGCAACGGGACATCCACCGCAGTAAACATTACGCACCTTCAAGTCCGGACAAGACACCGTGTTATACTGGTGTGGATAGGGCTGCAGCATCGGTGCGTTCATGAGGCCGTCGGGCAACGCGAGCAGGGACCCCAGAAACGTTACAGCTGCTGTGCGCGGACACTGTAATAGTGCAAACCATAATATTTCTATAAGAACATATATGTGGGAAATGGAATGTAAGAGTGTGTGAAAGGGATAAATGTATGCGAGAGAAAGAGAGGGACATAGATAAAAATGGCGAATCGGTATGAGGGTAGAGTTAAACATATTTAAAATAAAAATAAGTTGGTTAAAAATATACTGTGTTTACTGTAAGCTATTTCGCACACATAGAATAGGTTAAAGAATTTATAATAATAATAAAAAAATTAGTAACAATTGTTATCAAATTAATGAATTCAACCCATCGCCATCTACTGAAAACAATTCTCTCGAATAAGAAGGGTTTAGGCCATAGTCCATCACGCTGGACATGTGTATAACGATTGATTCTACATAACGTTCTCAAAAGTGAAGTCTGCCGATTCACATTGGGCCAGTGTGGTGGACTATGGCCTATAACCCTTCTCTGAAAGGGGACCTGCGCGAAGTAGTGACCCGTTGATAAGTTGCTGATGATGATGAACTTATTGTTTTGTGCAATTATTATTATGATGCTTAAAACACATACCGAGGGTCCACAATCGGAGGAGTTGAGTACGACAGTGGAGGCGTGAACAAAGTCCAGCAGGAGTAGCGAGTAGCCCTCGAGAGCTAGCGATAGGTACCGCGGCGCCGCGTGTTCCACGAGCACGTCCACCACGGAACGATCCTCACCGGTCAGACCTGAGGAGCGAAGTTGGTGATAGTTACGAGTGTGTAGCACGTGCGCTAACTAGAATATGATAGCCTAGCCATAGGCAAGGATTTTGATAGCACCGAGTTTTAATTTCAACTTGATCATTATCTCTATCATAAACTAGATTAAAGATAGAGATAATCAAGCTCACTATATTATAGTTATTGCACAGAATTGGCTCAGTTAGAAGCGGAAAAACGCAAAGAATTTGTTAAAAATAAACTTTGTTTTAATTGTTTGACACAAGGACACTCAATTATGTATTGCAGGCAAAGCACTTTTTGTAAAAATTGTGGAAGACGCCATCATACTTTGCTTCATGAGCTTTTGAATAATACAGTAAAATCACTGTAGCAGAAGTAAGCTCAGAATCTAGTAAACTTGAAGACATTGTAGCTTTGAAAACTGTAGTAAATAGAACTCAAGTTCTAGTAACGACGGCGACAATAGCTGTAAAATCTAAAAAGAGAGTGATGTAGTCGATCCACCAAGGCATCAAACGAGTCGAGACCCCAACAACCATCAGCTTTTCGAGCTATGTAAATAATGAATAGTGCAGGTGTAGGGAGTATACCGTGGTGCAGCGCTCGCTGGTAGAGCTGCAGATGCGCGAGGTGTGGGCGGCCGCTGCAGACGGCGGGCGCACCCGGCCCCTGCGCCTGCGCCGCGGTCGCCTCGCACAGCAGCCGCAGGGCAACCAACTTGCCCGCTCTATAGTGTTAGGTAAATAAAAAAAAGTTTATTAGATAAAATTGCCATTCCAATTTAAAGTTTTAACATAGCTCGACGGTGTGATGACATCGTTTATGACGTCACTGCTGTTTTTTCACATCGTCGTTTCGCTCTGATCAGTGTTAAATGCAATATGGCGGATTGCTGTATTTCACAGTTTTATTGTATCAACATAAATTCAATCTCGCTTAAAATAGTTTTTTTTTTTAATAATCCATGAATTCTATTTCATGGCAAAAATTCATAATTTCATTGATTCTTAGTTACTGTCATCATGCCTATTGCAGATTGGCTGACTCATTGATCAAGTTGGTTCCACAGTCTCAAAATTGAGTATCCAATTGGATACTCAATTTTGAGACTGTGGAACCAACTTCCTGCGACGGTGTTCCCACTAAACAGGCTACGCATTGGTGGTGCCTCAGGTGCTACAAATGTTCATGGGCGGCGGGAATCACTTAACATCATGTGACCCTGCTCGTTTGCTCGCTTAAAATATTTTAAAAAAATCAGAACATTATGTAGAATTCTCAGGCGTTGTTTTCTTTCATGGTTGTAATGTTTTTCTATATTTAGCTATCACCGCTTGCAGCGAGATTAATCAGTAGGAATGTACGTTCCTCCGCTTGGCCGATAAGAAATTAAATTGAAAACTATCAAATCATTTGATTTTTCAGCAAGATGTTTAAATATTTTCAGTTATTTTAAATGCAGTAAATTTTTTTTGCTTGTTTATTTAAAGTTCTTGCATGCATGTTTTTTTCCATAAATTTTTAGCTAGCTGACGCCCCCGATTTCGTGGAATTAATTTTCAAACCCCCTCTTTGATTTTGCGGAAAAAAGGTAGCCTAAGTATTTTATTCTCCAGTTTTCAACTATAACCATAGTACCCTCGTCGATTGATGATTCCTATACAAAAATTACCAATTTGAATTTTTTGACTTTTTAGCTATTCTTTTGGGTTTTTCCAATTTTTCTTTGTTTTGTTCGCTCTAATATCATCGATATTTGAGCGTATGTATAAACAAAAACAATATCCTACTTAA
Source organism: Hipparchia sbordonii (assembly GCA_038048805.1). Classification (NCBI taxonomy): domain Eukaryota; kingdom Metazoa; phylum Arthropoda; class Insecta; order Lepidoptera; family Nymphalidae; genus Hipparchia; species Hipparchia sbordonii. The sequence goes on along the minus strand of CM076111.1, from coordinate 3,246,430 downwards.
TATTATAAATGCGAAAGTTTGGATGTATGTTTGTATGTTACTCAATCACGCCGCAACGACTAAATCGATTCTGAAGAGTCTGGAATAACACATAGACTACTTTTTATCCGGTAAAATAAGAGAGTTCCCGCGGGAATCCAAAAAAACCTCAATCCAGTCGCGGGCGTCATCTAGGATTAAATATATTTAAATCGATCAAGCCATTTTTAAGTTTTAGCAAGACTAATTTCTAAGTAAACAGAATATTAATTTTTGTGTAAACAAAAGATTAATTCATTTTTTTAATTCATTTTCAACAGAAGATATTGGATACTTGCCTGTGCGAAGGCGGCAGGGCCTCGGCCTCAAGACACCAGCCGGCCACAAGGTTGAAGGGCACGTGTATTTCCGTGTTGCCATTGAGGGTTTGGTTCGCGCTTATCTGCAAATTACACACATTAGCACTTACGTGTTAATTTACCATTTAATCTCTGAAAAAATAATGCTGCTAATTCGGTACTCCTTATTAAAGAACACTATATTTAATTTTTTTATTCGATGACAACTACGATCTCATCTGATGGTAAGGGACGATGCAGTCTAAGATGGTAGCGGGCTAACTTGGAAGGAGTATGGCAGGGTACATTCAACCCATACCCCTAATCAGTTTTCTACACGCCATCGTGCCGGAACGCTAAATCGCTTGGCGGCATGTCTTTGACGGTAGGGTGGTAACTAGCCACGGCCAAAGCCTCATACCAGACCAGACAAGACTAGAGACAATTCAGAAATTATTTATTCCCAAATTGTCTCCGCCGGGAATCGAACCCGAGACCTCCCAGTAATAAGACCACAGAGCTCACCACTGCGCGAGGAAGATTATCGAAATGTTTTAACAATAGTGCCATCTCTTTCACTAGGGAAGGGTAGCATTCCCTGAAGAAAAGGATAGAACTGCTATTAGTCGGACTGTTTGACAGTTCTAGCACTTAAAATTAATACCCCCAGGATTAATTTTAATCCAAAGATTGAAGCTTTGAAGAGCTATTAAAGTCGCCACCTTTAGACCTCGTTTGTTCTAGGATCTAACTCAAAAATCCTATCCTGTAGTTATACAATAAAAACTAAAATCAATCAATTAATTATTATCAAAATATCAAACAGAAATAAAGAAAAAAACGCTTTTTTCTTGCAAAAATTGTCTATGCTAAAACTTCACATACGTAGATATACGGCGAATTATAAGTTAAATCTTCATACATACACAATACACATTGCTAGTACACTTGTACTTTTTAAACGAAGTTATTAATGTTATTATGGTACATTAAAAATTAAACCGTGCCTATTCTGTATTTTATACCTACGAATTCGTTTTTATACCTTGACACAGAAATAACAGATGAGTCATACAATTAGTCTAATTTCCAATGTTGTGTTTAATTTAGTATAGTATAGAGCTATTTCAAAATTATGTTTTAAATATAGTCAATATAATAATATAAACGTTAATCTTTCTTCAAACGCCACTACAAAGTTTATCAATTGTGCCTATACAATTTGAAGAGTTTCCTCAATTTCTCCAGGATCCCATCATCAGATCTTGACCTTGTGGCGATCCTTTCGAGAAATCTTTATCCAGCAGTGGACGTCTATCGATTGAGATGACGATTATGAGGCACGTCAAAGGTTAAATTTAACATTTGTCAGTTTTTACAGTCCAAATCTGTTAGTCAGATCGTAGTTAGCGTTGCCAGACGTCCCGTATTTCCCGGGACATCCCGTATTTTAGGCGTACTTTAAAATTTCCCGGCGGGACTGACTCTGTCCCGTATATGAACCTTTAAATATTTTTTTTTAATTTGTCCCGGGTAAAAAACTGAAATCCCGTATTTTTTGCCCATTTAACCATTTGTCCCTTATAGGCTGAAAAAAAATCTGGCAACCCTAATCGTAGTACACTTTAAAATGAACAAGCATTTAAATAAATGCAAACAAAATGACTGTCCCAAAGAATACTTTCCGTGATCCTATACGGTTGAAATGAAACCCTCATGGACTGCGGATTAACATCACATATCGCATCTAACAACGAAAATACCATAGTCACATACATATAAACTTTCCAATAAATTATAATAAAACATTAAATAAATGAAAGCATCACAAGTTAAAAACGTTTCGAATGACACTAATATGATTATCGATTACCTACTTGTCAAATTTTGTTAACAATTTTAAAAGTACCCTTTGTTTTTGTAATCTTCGATAAGTAAAAACATTGTAACAATATTAACGATTATGATTAGAAAGACAAAATGATTGTTATTGATACTGATAAGTCTCAATGGCTCAATAACATAAAAGCAGACTTACTTACTTTAGGTTTAGGTTCGATACAAGCCCGTTGTATAATAAAACCAGCCAAGTGCGAGTCGGACTCGCACACGAAAATTTCCGTACCATCTTAACTTTTTTATTTTATTTTTATTTTTTGTCATAGGGACAAGAGAAATAAACACACTGTGACAATTTCAACTGTACGAGTATTTCTAAATCTCATGAGCCTGACAGACTGGCGGACAGCGAAGGCTTAGTATTAGGGTCCCGTTGGCACCCTTTGGCTACGGAACCCCAAAAAAAAAAAAAGTTAGCAGCTACCTCCCGTTTCCGAAGCCTCCTGAGGAGCCTTCTTCTTCCTGCACCTCTTTCGCATTGGCAATCCTTGAAGAGTTTCGAGTTGGACAGCAGTGTACACAGTTTGAATAAGACCATACACTACCACTTCGCGCAATGACCACTGGCCCGCTGCGTGTTGCGTACTCGCACGAAACAAAGGGGAAACGCATCGGACTAATAACGAAATATGATCCGTATGAGATAACCGGACAATAAAATATAGTGTTACAACATCTGTCGAAGAGCTCCAGATATCGACTGATAAGTCCGTCACTAGTGTTCGCGATAAACATGCCACAGAATCTGTATGGACCGCGACGGTTACAACTTACAAGTACAACTGTTTAAGAGCGCGTGTAATGATTAATCTTCAAATGCAGTTTGTTCAAGTAAACCATAAAACTTCAGATTAATTAAATGTTTTCACTATTTCAGACTATCTACAAGGTCAAGGTCTTTCAGTCTCTTATACCTACTTCTTGTTCTTTTGTACAAAGTCGTGAAATCAGTACGTTTTTGTACAGCAAGCCTATATCTATCTTTGTAACGAGTAGTGCAATTATTAAACTTTGTCAGTTAAAAACAGCTGAACAGCAGTCTGATTGGATTATATCAGATTTTTTATCTAACTTCCTGAGACGGTGTTCCCACTAAATTACAACATGGGGTTATTCAAGGGGAGGACCAATAAACTCCTGAAAAGCCGGCAACGCATAGGTGGTCCTTAGGTGTTCATGGGCGGGGGGTAATCACTTAACATCAGGTGACCCGCCTGCTCGTTTGCTCGCTAAAAATATTTAAAAAAAAATCTATGTTGAGTCTGAGCTGAGCACGACCTATAGATTTCAGCCCAAGTGCCGATTTCACTAACGTTGAGTGACTTTTACCCGTTGGGTAAATAAATAAAAGATACTAAATACACTATGGCTTCTTCCGGGAAATTGGAGGACTTTGATGTAGCAAGTAGGAGCTGGGTATTAAACTGTGAGCAAAATACTCATTTGCATTCGCCCACTCTATGGCTTTAACGCGAACGTTATGTAACAGTTCATTTAATATTACCTTCCTAAGCAGACTTATGATTATGTAGCGCAAACTGTGACTGATTTGTTAAAACCTCGAAGGCCACTTTCGACGCTTACCTACTTCTAAATATACCTACATTAATACTAATTGTGCAGGCGAGTCAGTAAAATTGAATGACACCATTTCAACTAGCCAATAGATTGGCCTGTGACAATTTTAGCATGTTTATTTTAGTGATCATTCATGAGGAAGATTTAATGTTAAACAGGACAACGAATGATTTATTATTGTTTCTTCATTTAAAGTTTAATTTTATTTTTAACTGACTTCCAAAAAAGGAGGAGGTTCTCAATTCGTCGGAATATTTTTTATTTTTTATGTATGTTCCCCGATTATTCGATAACGCTCGGACAGATTTGGAAAATTCTTTTTTTGTTTGAAAGAGTTTACTTCCCAGGTGGTCCCATAGTCATCAGGGATCTGATGATAGGATCCTGGAGAAATCGAGGGAACTCTTCAAATTTTATAGGCACAATTGATATACTTTGTAGTGGCGTTTGAAGTCGGTTTTGTAGAAAGAATTTTTACGTTTTAATCACATCACACTAATATTATAAAGCCGAAAGTTTGTATGTGTGTGTGTGTGTGTGTGTGTGTGTGTGTATGTTTGTTACTCCTTCACGCCACAACGGATGAACCGATTTGGCTGAAATTTGAAATGGAGATAGCTCATACCCAGGATTAAAACATAGGCTACTTTTTATCCCGGAAAATTACAGAGTTCCTGCGGGAATCAAAAAACCTTTATCCACGCGTACGAAGTCGCGGGCATCGTCTAGTTTATCATAATAATAATATATTTCTACTAACTTATGCCCACAATTTCGTTCATGTGGATTTAGTTTTTCAAAATTACGTGGGAACTCTGATTTTCCGGGAATTAAAATTAGCGTATGTCATTCAAGAGGTCCTCAATAGTACTCACACAAAAAATCACAACAAAACATACTTTATTTTTTGCATTTATCACACTAAAATTTCAAAGGCGAAAGTTGTGTGTGCGTGTGTGTGTTATGAGGAAAAACCAAACACAATTTCTCATTTATTATATTTAGTAAACATATGTTATGTTTAGGTGTTATCAAACGGTCAAGCGCTGTCATATGATGAAACTAGCTGATGCCCGCAACTTTGTCCGCGTGCCTATGTGTATAAGCTATCCTGCAGGGTGAGCATAGGACATATTATTCACGGGGAAAGTATAAAATGTTTATTCCCTCGCTCAGTTTTATCCACCCATCCAGGATGGGCAAAACGGTGGAAATAATATCCACAGTAGATATAGTTATGGGAATATACTTCTCCTTTCCCATGTCGCCACGCTTTAGCATAGGAAGTCTTGGATGGGATTGGGAGAACTGGATACTTTCACGTAAAGATTAGTATATAAACCTGTGAAGATGATACTGCCATTGGCGCAATTTGAATATCATAAGCCTACTTTGTCGTATTAGTTTACAAATTGCGAAAAACCAAATTAAATTTGAATTTCGCGGGCAGACCCATGTCTTGGGCCTTAACTGTGCACCATTTGTTGGTGGAATGTGTCCGGTATCAATCTGTTAGAGTCCGGTCGATGGAAGATTTAAGACTGAACAGACTGCACGTTGGCGTCTTTCACAATTTATTGGCAAACCCAAATTCTGACGAAGCATGCAGTTTTTCATTTCATGTGTAAATAGTATTTTAGTTTTATAATTTGTAAATAGTTTTTAGGGTACGATAAGGCCGACATACGTCCTAACGTAAAAGCCTTCCAATAAGCCGATTAAGAAAAAAAAAGGCATATTCCCACCCACCTTGAGCAGCGTCGCGTTGAGATGCACCAGGTAGTTGAACAGGTGGTGGTGCGCGTGCGGGTCGCGCAGCGCGTTGGGGTCGCCCAGCGCGGCCAGCATGCGGCGCCACAGCACGCACGCCACGTCGGGCAGCCAGCCGCGCGCCGCGCCGCCCAGCACCACGCCCACGCCCGCGCCCACCCCCGCCGCGCCGCCCACGCCCCCACCCACGCCCCCGCCCGCCTCGCTCTCCGACCATTCTATACGGAAACATTACCCCTATACCTGTGCATGACTGCGACCTCACCTGATGGTAGTGACAGTCTAAGTTGGTAGCTGGCTAACTTGGAAGGGCCTGTACTGATGTTTATCACTGTTATCTTTTTTATCTTTCTTCTCTTCTTGTTATTGTCATTCAAAGCAGTGAAAGAAGAAAGAAAGTAAAAGCATTTACTTGAGACACACAGCACAGTCAATGACTAAAAGACATACAAAACAAAAAATATATATAAACTAGCTGATACCCGCGACTTCGTCCGCGTACATTTAGTTTTTTATCATCCCGCGGGAACTCTTTGATTTTCCGGGATAAAAAATAGCCTATGTCACTCTCCAGGTTCTCAACTACACACATGTAAAAAATTACGTCGATCCGAAGCTCTGTTGCAGCGGGATTGAAGGACAAACCAACAAACCAACAAACCAACAAACCAACAAACCAACAAACACACTTTCGCATTTATAATATTAGTATAAATAGTATAAAAGTATAAATATATGTGCATGTTTAGATGATAATTTTCTTTCTTTAACGCCTGTTACTGGCAACCTTACTGATATATAATGTATTAGAATTTGTCTGACTTTTTTGTATGGAAGTTGTTGGTGTAAATAAATTATAAAAAAACCACTTACCAACGTTTCCGCCATCCGAAGCTAGGTCTATTTGCAATGGGGAATCTTTTATAGAGCTGCTTTCAACTCCGCTAGATGGCGCTGGCGACGGTGACCGGGAACCTATGGAAAGAAAACATTTTAACCCTATTCAAATCTTAACCGGCACGGTTTGCACCTCCGGCTAACTTCACTCACAACTTCGCTATGTTATCAACTATACTACATTTGTGAGTGAAGTTATGCAGGACCGGTTTAAGCCTACTTTGAGTAAAAAACAAAATTTAAATGGTGGAAAAAGTGTAAGTGGCGTTTTAGTATAAGCCTATACATTTTCAACAACAAAGTGTTAAAAGTAAAATAGGGGTGTATACTAAGTTCCTTAAAGTTCTGGACGTTGATTTAAAAATTAAAAAAAAATGTTTACCACTAGCGGAATCCCTCTCTTCGTGTTGAGACGACTGCCTCAGCGAGTCCAGGGAATACCATCGCCTTGGTTTATTGCTTACTGGTTCTTTGGTATCATCTGTTAAACACAATAAATAAATTTAAATTTTTTCTATTCGATGACAAGATAGTCCTTGACTGCGATCTCACCTGACAGTAAGTGACGATACAGTCTAGGATGGTAGCGGGCTAACTTGGAAGGGGTATGGCAGTGCAAATTCAACCCATACCCCTAATCGGTGTCGGTGCCGGAACGCTAAATCGCTTGGCGGCAAACCACAACTGGTTTAAGAGTGGAAACCAGCCCAGTATGAAGAAAGAAAGACCATACCTGCTGCTTGCTGCGCGTGCAAGTGCGCGTGCCTGGGCAGGTGCGGGTCGCTGCGGCAGCGCGCCAGCGGCCGCCGGAGCGCCGCTTCTTTGCGCGGGTGGCTCTCGTGACTCGTTCGCGGAGATTTCCCTACGACAATAACGTTTTTATATCGACATCGTTCGTTAATATATATTATTATGATTTATTTTTTTATAAAATCACACGGGAATCCCACAAAAAAAAAAAAAAATTGCCCATGTCACTCTCAACTATACCCATCTAAAAATCACGTCGATCCGTAACTCTGTTGAAGCGTCATTGAAGGACAAACCAACAAACTCACTTTCGCATTATTAACATTAGTGAGGACAAGCTGCTCCGCCCCGGCTTCGCTCGAGTGGAATTTGTGGAAATTAGTTATGGGTGGAATTTTCAAAAAAAAAATTGAATCTCGAAAACCATTTCCATAAAATGAATCGAAAAATGACGAGCTTTCTAGGGGGTATTCTATAAGTGAAATTACTATTCCTTTTCACTACCTTACTTTTATATATGTTTAAGTCTATATCTAGTCATGTAATTTTGTTGGTTGTCCAAATCTATACTAATATAATAAAATGCAAGAGTTTATTTGTTTGAACGCGCTAATTTCTGGAACTATCAGTCGGATTTGAAAAATTCATTTTGTATCTGATAGCCATATTCTTAAGGAAGGTTATAGACTATTCAACATCTCGGTATGACTCTTAGAAGCCAAGCAAAAAGAAAGAATAGCGCGGGCGAACAATGCGATGCGGTGAGTCGGTGGTCGACAGCGGTCACCCGATGAGAACCGACGGCAACGACGCGGGCAACAGCTAGTAATAAATAAATGAATGAATGAATGAATGAATGAATGAATAAATAAATAAATAAATGCTACCTGGCGTCCTGGAGTCGCCGGCCGCGAGCGTGGGTCGGCGCAGGGGCGCGGGGCGCGGGTGCACGGGCGCGGGCGCCGGACGCCGCCCCCTGCCGCGGCCTTCGGGGGCTGAGTTGGTCTCGGACAGCTCCAGTGAGTACACGTGCCTCGCCAGCACGCGGGTCAGAGTTTCCATTGTTTTCTGGAACAATTAAAGTTCTCAAGTTCTCCCAAGGTTGCCTAGAAGAGATCACCATTAGTGATAAGGTCACCTTTTTTGTTACACTGTTTATTTACCAATGTATTTTGATCTTGTTTTTCATGCAATAAAGTTGTATAAATAAAATAAATAAATAAATAACATAAACGTAAAAATTCTTTTTACAAAAACGGCCTCAATGTCAAAGCCCCAATAGCCCAATGGTTAAAGGTGCAGAGTGAAAACTGAGGTCGCAGGTTTGAGCCCCACCGGTTGTAATATTGTTGTACCCACTCCTAGCACCAGCTTTCTGCTTATTTGGAGGGGAGAGGAGAATATAAGTTCAGCTTGGCTAATATTCTTCCTATTTATTAAAAAAAAAAATGTATCATAACTAACATAAACTTCAAAGTGTATCAATTTTGCCTATAAAATTTGAAGAGTTCCCTCGAATTCTCCAGGATCCCATCATCAGATCCTGAACTAATGACAATGGGACCACTTGAGAAGTATAACCTTTCAAACAAAGTAAGAATTTTCCAAATAGGTCCAGGTGTCTTCGAGTAATTGGGGAACATGTATAAAAAGTTAAAAAAAAAAGACGTGTGGCACTCGGGGACTGCCACGGTAAAGCTATTGCATAGCATTTCTTATCAACGCCATCAGATGGCGTTGATAAAAATGCGCCATCTAGCGGCTCACCGTAGAGGAGTCCCGTGTCAGGTTATTTTCGTTACGGAATTTCTGGATTCGGTCTCCACGCTAGCCCGCGATAGAAGCTATGCAATAGCTTAAAAAAATTGCCGAATTGAGAACCTCCTCCTTTTTTAAAAGTCAGTTAAAAATATTTCATTATGATGCCCGTAATCATCCGGTTAGATTTCACTTTTTTCTAATAATTCTTCGGGAACTTCCACAGCCTCCCACGAGACAAATATTAAAGCAAGGAGCTTACCGCCCATTCCTTTATCAGATCTTCCCAATGTGTGAGCCGAGTCAACAGTTCCATAAAGTTTTGCCACAGTTCCGGTTTGACCGCCACGTTCAGATTTGCTTTTATCCACGTCACTATTAGAGTTTGGAATAATGCCGGAGCCAAAAACCCACCTGTAAAAAGGCTTTAAATTGGTATTTTTGAAAACTACTATTATAAACTTTAGCACCTCCTGCAGCACTGGCAGCATGGGCAGGAGATAAACATTTTATCCCCCGATTTTATCCAATGACAGGGGATACAATTGCCTTCTCCCTATGCTAGAGCATGGCGACAGGGGAAAGGAGAAGTATATCCCTATTTGACATTACAAGTGGAGCAACTTCCCCCGGCTAGAGCATGGGAAAGAGATAAACTTGTCCTTTTTTGACTTTTGAAAGGGTCAAACGAAAACAAAAACCACAGACAAAAACCACTTACGAATCACCTATTAACTGTCAAAATCACGAGTATAGATAAAAATAATGACTTTTTGAGACCGAATTGACATCAATTTTGAAGTATTGTGATATTTGTACCTCCTACTTCCATGATTTTCTTATAATGGCAATAATTGCAGGGATAAATTTTCTCCCATTTTATCCACTGTCAATATTTTTCCACCGCTGTGCCCATGCTCGATGGGTGGCTAAGACTAAGCGAGGGGATAAACAATTTATCTTTTTCCCGGAGATACAACTTCTCCCGCCCATGCTACCAGTGCGGGGCTAGCATAGGCGGGAGAAATTTTATCCCCGGGAAAAGGACAAAATGTTTATCCCCTCGCTTAGGTTTATCCACCCGTCGAACATGGGCACAGCGGTGGAAATACCACTCAGTGGATATACTTATAGGAATATACTTCGCCTTCTCCTCTGTTGCCATGCTTTAGCATAAGCAGAAGATAATTTTATCCCCTGTCAGAGGATAAAATCGGGGGATAAAATTTTTATCTCCGGCCCATGCTAACTATGCTGGTACTTATGTAATTTAAAAAAACGCATCAAAATCGGCCTGTTATTGTTCCATTTAATTGATCATATTATACTGACAGACCGACGGACAGACGGCTAAAAACAAGATGGTACCAAACAAAATTAAATAATGTTGGTTTTATAAGCTTACCTAAGGTATCTTGTTTCCTTTTGGGTGGCACTTTTGTCAGGACCAAGGATGTTATTTGAAGCAGTACCAAGAGCAATTGTTCCCTGTTAAGAGTAATTATAATTAATAACTTACAATAATGTTGGTAACATTATTAATAGTAATTGTCCTCCCGACAACATCAGGCCACGGCGGCCAATCTCCACAGAGATTTGCCATCTGCGCGAGAGATATTGTAGTGCACAACTGTATGCGCAAACACAGGTGCTCTATTCCCTCACTCTCATAGCTAGATGAGACGGAAAATTCGACGACCGCAAAAAGATCAGGCGCAGGACCGACAGCTTTACGTGCTCACCGAGGCACGGGGGTGACTCAGCACCGACTTACTAACTCCGGGATAGTACTGAAAATTTATTAACAGAAAACCCAATACGTTTTTGGCCCGACCCGGGAATCGAACCCGTGACCTAATCATCCGTAGTCGAACTTGCTAACCACTAGACCAACGAGGCATTTATCTGTTGGTAACGTAACAACAGTGACAGCTGACAGTAGCGTGGTAACCAGCCACGGCGAAAGCCTCCCACCAGACTAACAAACTACCCAAAGGTTGTCAATGTTGGACGTGTAAACGAACCTTTATAGAGTGGTTAGTCTATGGCGACTTGATGGTTTTTATATTCTATCAAATGTCTGTCAACGTTTATTCTCTTTGCCTAAGACTGACCACCGACTTGTACGTCTTTTTCGTATGTGCTCCCAAATTAATAATTATCTATACATATAATAAAATTGTAGAAAAGTGGTGTCTGTACAATGGAAATATATAAAAAAAAAGTAGCAGGGGTTGTTATTATATCGATGCCGAACCCGAAATTGTAATTAATTTTTTTTTGTCTGTTTGTCTGTGTGTTTGTGCACGCTAATATCAGAAACGGCTTATTCGATTTAGATACGGTTTTCACTAATATATTGTAGTAAGCTTCACTTAACATTTAGTGTTTATTTCATGTCAATCGGTTCATAAATAAAAAAGTTATGTCAATTTAAAGAATCACGGCGAACATTTTTAACGTACAGAGTACGTACTACACGCCTCGCGCCTGAGCGTCCGTGGCTATATAAAGCGCGCTGAGAGCCGCGCCTCGAAAAATCATTTTTCCACGCGAACGAAGTCGCGGGCACAGCTAGTAATAAATAAATCCAGTTTAATCTTCAACACTCTTTTGTATTTTAGGCCCAAAAACCCTTCAGGTTATGGGCCCAGCACGCTTCCACTGCGCTACTATCCCAGAGAGGTGTTTTATTATTATTTATACTGATTCTGTAACGGGTATAGTTTACCAGGAGGCCGCGTCCATGGCGACGTGCATGACCATGTATCGGTAGATGTTGAGCACGCGCTTGCACGTGTCGGTCTGCTCGTCCAGCAGCTGCGGCGCGCCCAGCCCGCCGGGCGGCGCCACCGGCGACGCGCTCGCCACGAACACGTTGGCCGCCTGCGTCATGAACACTTGCAGCACGTTCTGCAACAATCACGGCGTTCACGTTAATCTATCTATACAAATAAATAAAATTGAAGTGTCTGGAAAAAAATGCAATTTTGTATAGAAGCCTCTTATGCAACGCCCGTCAATCGCGTAACAGCGCGTTCCAAGCTACAGCCAGCGCCATCTATTTTAAATTATGACATTACAAATGTTAGTGTTACATCTATTAAAATTGAAGGGTCGCTGTTTTTTAAATTTTGATTTATTTTGTATTTCTGTGTGTTTATAAGCCAATAAAGATTTTTCTGATTCTGATTCTGGATCGAAGTGATTTTTATCCCAGGAAATCAAAGAGTTCCCGCGGGAATTTTATTTTTTAAAAATCTCGCGGAATCTCTTTTATTTTCCGGAATAAAAGTAGCCTATGTCACTCTCCCGGTTCTCAACTATACTCATGCAAAAAATCAAGTCGATCCGTTGCTTGGTTGCGGCATGATGGAAAGGCAAACCAACAAACAAACACTTTCGCATTTATAATTATCAGTAAGGATATCAAATATTACTGATTTCCTAAAGAAAAAAGTTATTACCTGCATGCCCGCTCGCACCATAACATTGTCTCGGCCAATGGCGCCCAAATAGGAATCGTTACGAAGTCGCCGCGGCGGCGCGAGCGGCTCGCCGCTCTGTGCCAGCTGCTGCTCGTATATACTCTCCATCAAAAATGGAGGGATTTCTGCTACCTGGAAGGAAATAAAAAGCTTTAATTAAAACACAGGCCTTTACCCTTGAAGGGGGTCTATATTTCACAAGAAATCAAATAAAATCAATAATAATAATCATAATAGCTAACGCTTTACACCTTAGACCACATTTGCCATTATATCTAGATATAAGAAAAATGTAATACCGACAAAATTAACAACAGTTTATTACAATAATTAAAATTTAAGGAGAAATGAGGCTTTTTATTTATTTATAACTAGCTTTTGCCCACGGCTTCGCTCCTTTTAAGTTCGATTTTTAAATCCCTATTTGACTTCCTTAGAAAAGTTTATCAAGTGGTTTGAGCGGAGTGTTCATAGATCAGTCAGTCAGTCTTACCTTCCCTTTTATATATTTTTCACGCAAAACACGCGCAGCAAGTGAATTTTGTAAGCAAAAGTCAAGGGAAAAAAGAACTTATAAGCATACTTACTGTGATGTATTTATAATATTAAGTAGGTAGTTCTAAAAGTAATGTCAATGAGTGGCGCAGTCGGTAGGATACTTGTGATATTTAAGTTAAACTCGGATGGCGTTGAACTCAAGACTGATTTATTGTTCTTGACATGTTGCTCATTGACATTACTTTTAGAACTAGCTACTTAATATTATAAATACATTAATTACACTTACATTCATCTGTATCCAGTCCTTATAAAGTGCGATGACCCGGCGTATAGCGGCCGCATGCGAGAAAGGCAATAGGAACGCTTGACGTAGTACTTCGACCGTAAAGTCCACGTGCTCCCGCGACCAGCAACAGAGCACGTCGCGGACCACTTGCTCTGAGCTTAGTTCCTCGTACAAACCTGAGCCTGCTGAAGAAGTATAAATGATTTATTATTTAACTAGTTGATACCCGCGGCCTCGCTCGCGTGGAATTAGCTTTCCCGTGGTAACTCTGATTTTGTGCGTAGGGTTCAGCCAGCGTTTGAAATGTAAGCGCAAAAAATGTGTTTATTTACGACATCGCATTAGAAACCTCTAAAATTATCAGTGTTTCTCTACTATATTATGCATGTTTTATACATATAAACCTCCCTCTTGAATCACTCTATCTATTAAAAAAACCGCATCAAAATCCGTTGCGTAGTTTTAAAGACCTAAGCATACATAGGGACAGACAGCGGGAAGCGACTTTGTTTTATACTATGTAGTGATAGTGATGTACAGAATTCGTCTCTTTACAGTTTTATTATAAGTATAGATAGTTTGGGAAACTGGGAATTGTGGTTCATAGTCCGACGATAAAATACACGCGCATACCTGATTCCAAACTAGGATGAGGGGTAATAGATGCAGAATCATGAGAGGAAGCGCGGCTTGAATCCGACGGATGGCCCACTGTGAACGAAGTTTCTTCTTCGTGATGCAAAGATTGTGCGGGCGTGGGCGTGCCCGAGTGTGGGTACTGGGATCCAGTGCTGGTCATGGAAGACGGCTGACCGCCGTCACTGCCCGGCTTTTTCATAAAGTGCACGTAGTTCGTCACCCATTTTATCAAAGTCACACGGCAGAGCACGTAATCATCCTCTAATATGGTGTGTTGTACTGGCAGCTCTGAAAGTTAAATAATAATCAGTATTAATAAACAACTCTTGGTTTACTTGGTATATTTTTCAATTTGATTCAGTTAGCCCAAAAGTCTTATATTTCTAAAATAGACAAAATGAACGTAAATAATTTAAATAAAACGATACTATAAATTGCAATAGGTACCGTGATCTCCTATTACTCCCATTATATTAATTTATTTGAATAAAAAGATATTCTGTTCTATTCTATTCTGTACTCACCAAGATTGGGCTTATAAAGCGAGTTTTTGTGATTGAACTGCGGGCATATTATCGGTAAATAGTACATTTTGAACTTCTCTAACAGAAAAGCGAAGCTCCTCATCGCTTTCGCGTGTGAACGGTCTTTCCATTGGATTTTCGTAACCGTAGTCGCCATTCCATCGAGGAGTATTTCAAAAAAATACTTCGTCTCATTCTCTACTGGCCTTTCGTTGGCACTGGCTGGTAATAAAGGCTGTATGTCGACACTTTGAACCGGGTTCAGAGCATTCGTATCGTGGAAAATAGACGCCGACACGTTCGCCAACTTTCCCATTATTCCCGTAGGTGTTTGTTCCACTACAACTTTCTTCGCATTATCCGTACTAAAGTTTGGATGTTGCAAGATATCTTCCATTTTGAAATCACCCGATTCGTTTGTTATGTTGGTCACTACGTCAAACGGCTTTGCTTTGAAAGGGGAGCTTATTGTCGGTGGTATACATGTGTCGGGTAATCCAGGCACGAGTGACGCAAACATCTTGTTGACCTCCGGAGGAGCATTGTCGCCGAGAGCTTGATACCACAAAAGGAAGTATCTGAAAGAAATGTAACTGTCAATGTGATCCGTGATCAAGTTAGGGCGATCAAAGCAAATGTTTAAACCCTGGAAAAAATAATGGAAGTTCAAACCAAATGAAGCCTTTCTTGGCTTGATTTGGTTAGAAAGTACTTTGGCAAAACAAACTTACCTTATGGAATCTGCTCTTAGTTTTTGTAAATAGAGAGTACTTTGGCAAAACAAACTTACCTTGTGGAATCTGCTCTTAGTTTTTGTGAATAATGAGTACTTTGGCAACACAAACTTACCTTATGGAATTTAATAGATTTATAAATACATATCAAAAATTCGCCGTGGTGTAACGGATAACACACTCGGGCGCGATTCCCAGAGAGATGTGGGTTCGAATCCCGCCGGCCCACGTTGGTGCAGACGTATGGATATCATATCAAAATTCAATAACTTTTAAACTATTTGGAATATTGAAGTGAAATTTTGAATAATAGTAGATGAATAATTACAGATTTATATTTTGTAAAGATTGTATTTATTTTTAGAACATAAATAGATAATATTGCGTAATAAAAATTCAGTTAGCCATTTATTGAAATTTATACATAATATTGTTTATTTTATACATGTTTATAATTAATTTATAAATGTTTATTTATGCATAAAATAAAAACTGTGTATTAAAATACTAAAAAAAGTAATAATAATAAAACTTATGTACGTACAGACCGATTTCGGAATGTCTGTTGAAACTATAATTATTGTTAACAGCGGTTATTATTATTAATAGTAGTAATAATAATATTTATTATTATCATCCTTATATCCTTAATCTTGAACTGTTCGCAGAAGTGTTTTAGCTTCTTCTTCCAATTCCACGACTTTGCGTACCTTTGACGAACTCATACTAGAAATATATGGATCCGAAGTGTACATAAGAGTGTGCATCACATCCTCATTCCTCGATGATCGTGAGCACATTCTCGCATGGTGTAAGTGGAAGAATTTATAATCCTAGTTTCTTGCTTCTTGAGCATCTTCTGAAAGCTGTCCCAGTGGCAAGAAGTAATAATATGTTATAATATTTTTGTTAATAATGTAACCAGTTTAGTTACGTTAACATATTTATTTATTTACTACCATACAAAACCATAAACTTTTAAAAACAATTAAAACAAACAACTAAAAACTAAACTAAACAATTAAAAACCTTGAATCACGCGGACTAAGTCTGCATGGTTTAAGGTTTTTAATTCCCGCGAGAACTCTGCTACTTTTCCAGGATAAAAAGTAGCTTTTTTATTAATTCTGGGTATTAGCTATCTCCATTCCAAATTTCAGCCAAATCGGTTCATTCGTTGTGGCGTGAAAGAGTAACAAACATCCCTCCTCACAAACTTTCACATTTATAATAATAGTATGTAGTAGGACTTATTTATTTGCATTCAAAATTTTTACGGGTGAAGTCATGGGTACTGGCTAGTGTAAGAATAATAACTAAAAGACATTATAACACTTAAAAGAAGAAAACTTAAATTCTAATAATTAAATAATGTTACGTTGAAAAATAAATGACAATATTTTAATACTGCCATTCAATTGTAAAACGCTGATTTTAGAAAAGGGTGCAAATTCGTGCAGCCAATAATTATAGATTCTTAAAGTACATTAATTTGCTAATAAGAATACCACCATATCCGAACTTCGGCAAAATTCGCAAACAGTTAAAAGTCTAGTGAAACATTTTATATGTACTAAATTCGGCAACATTAATTCCCAATTTAATTTTATATATTTTGCTATTGAAATTAAATCAAATTAGCTCTTTATTATTTAGATGGATTGTAGATCGAGCGAATAAATTTAAAAAAACCTTAGAATCACAACTAAAATATTTTTTTAACGTGTTCCAAGTTTCACTTAAAATTACAAATAAAAATAGTTCATTATAAACTTTCAAGTTTGAGGTTTCATAATAAATTAACGGAAATACTAGTAAAAAAAAAGTCTGCGGGATTAATAAACATAGGCTTTCAGGAATCAGACGCAATAGTTGTTTTATTTTTGTAATACTATTGCGAAAATTGAATTATGAGATGATATCGCCCGGTCTGCACCATAGTGCGGCCCCGGAATTTTTGATATGTATTTATAAATCTATTAGGTTATTTCCTTTAAGTGTAGGTTAACACTTCAATAAAAAATTAAAAATTATGGAATTTGCTCTTAGTTTTTGTGAACATAGAGTACTTTGACAAAACAAACTTACCTTATGGAATCTGCTCTTAATTTTTGTGAATTGCCACTGTGTAGAAGTTTCGAGAATATTCGCGTCAACGAATGCAACTGCCATCTTTTGCCGATTAGCTCTGGTAGAAGACATAATACTTTTTCTAGAAGACACAAAGCCCCTTCCAATTCTTCCCTGCCAGCTTTGTGAACTAAAATATACCATATTGTTTATATAGTTTTCGAAAAAGTCGAATTGACAAGTTAGTATGTCAATAATTAGGAAAAGCTTTATGTGCGTTATTTAGGTGTACCCAAAATAATATACCCATTGTTATTACAAGCGTTTTTAATTAGATTATTTGTTTTAAAATGTTCCATTACGCAAAAGAAGAGTAAATCAAATAGCAAATTATTACACTATACCATCATAACTATGCCATGCTTTTTCTTCATAAAATACAGCCTGTATTGTAAGAAATTATATTCTTATAATTATGTATTTGAAAATCTTATGATACATCACTTGCCTATGGAGAAAAATTCTCCTATAGCTCAATCATTGGTACTAAATCTTTTGTAATAATCTCTAACTTAATTGATAGGCAAAAAAATAGTTCTTTCCTTCTCAAAATGTTAAATGCGTCACCATTATACTTATGACGTCACATTAATATTTGTATTACATAGACTTATGATGTACTATGAGAAATTCTTAGACAGTTCACCTTTGTCAAATAAATTATAAAATCATTTTATTTCATGACTTTCCCTTGGTGCATTGTAATATTAAAGCTGATACAAAATATACTTATAATACTGATATCTATCTACTTGAGAGGCGAGTGAGTGTGGTGTTACCAACGATAAGCTTGTGATATTGCAAGATAAGTGACTGCTACTAGATTACTAGTATGTGAAAATGGCAGAGAAACAGCAGCTGTGCGGTTGTCTGAAAATGATTGCATCTGTGCGACGATCGAAAACACCTCTATTACTGGTACTGTTTCACTAACAGCTAAAAGCCTCAATAGTCCAACATTTAAAGGTGCAGACTGAAAATTGAAAGGTCGCAGGTTCGAGCCCCACCCGTTGCACTATTGTCGTAACCACTCCTAGCACAAGTTTTTCACTTATTTGGAAAAGAGAGGAGAATATAAGTCAAGTTTAGCTTGGCTAAGATTCTTTAAAAAAATATTGATGCAGCAAGAACACTGTTTTCAGTCACTAAGACGTGATTGTAATAGTCACACTGATTCAATCATTTTACACAATCCGACAGCAATATTCCATAACTAATTTTTTTTTTAATATACCTAAATTATCAGAAATTTTTGAAATGATAAATACATATTTTAAAAGAATAAGCGCTAGCCCGCACTGTGGATAAAATCCACGCGATTTTTTCTTCGCAATTCTGTAACACTTGCAATCATATGGAGATACCCGCACTTGCGATTTAAAAATCGCGTAAAATGTGTATCAAACTACAGATTTTTTTACCGCGCGAAAAAATTCGCGCGATTTTTTTTTCACAGTGCGGGCTAGTTTTTTACTGCGTGAAAAAATTCGCGCGAGTTTTTTTTCACAGTACGGGCTAGTTTTTTACTTCGTGAAAAAATTCGCGCGATTTTTTCACAGTGCGAGCTAGGTCTAAAGCGGCCATTTTTCACTCAACATGTTTCATTAGACACACTTTATTGATGAGGTGAATGATGTCTAATATAAAACTGATGATGATATGATGTGATGATAATATGATTAATTTTATTTATAAATGTAAATTTGCGACAATTTACATTTAGTGCCACACCCACAACTCACCTAGGTGAAACGGAAGTTCTGTACGGCAGAAACAGAAAAAGAAAAATAAGTTAAGTGCACAAACTAGCATACTGGTATAGGGTTATGCTATACTAACAAAAGTAACAAATGTATCATACAATAGTACATTGTGATACAATGGCGATAATTAGGTTATCAACTTATTACAAATGAGTTGACATTTAGAGCCCAAGCCGTAGGCGAGGATTTACTATCGCCACAAATTTGTAATACTCTTAATAACCATGTATTATAATTATGAAGTTTTTCAATACACTTGTCAGAAAATAAATATTAAGAACAACTAAAGCTCAAGCTAATTGAAAAAAATTTAAATAAAAATGTAACAAAACAATCCTCAATTCTTTAGACTTCTTTCACAATGCCCAAATGTTTAACCGATGAATAAAGTTCATATTTTGAGAGATTTATTGACAAGCTGTAAACATGTTAAATTTTTTCATCTGTCAAAAGCATTTTTCATAAGTAGGTGTATTGAAAAAAAAAAAATTAACTATCATTATTGTATTTGTATTGAATTGTAGTTATGATTATGATTAAGGTATGGCCATTCTATTGGTCTTGAAGTAAACTAACTATACTATGACTAACATTCTTGTCACGTTCAATAAATGGTTGGCATAGAATGACAAAATCAGGCATGAGTCAGCCATTCCATAGTCATAATCATGTCAAACAAATTAACATAATATGTTTTACATAGATATTTTATGTTGTAGAATGTTATACAAGTATGTAGCCAAACTGTTACCCTTTATTGTTTAAAATATCAGGGAAATATAAACTTTTTAACATTGTAATAAATAATGTATGTTAAGAAAAAATTATTAAAATTAGTATTCTACCAGATACATTAACATTTATTTAATAAGCTTGCTTAACACTTTAACTTGACTATATTCCTGTATTCTATCATTTTTTAAACAATGGAGATAATGGTTTTGTTAAACAAACTTCTAGTTGAATGCAGCATCAAGCTATGAATAATTTTAAGTTAAAATTGCAAACCCCAACGATGTTCTATGTCTATGGATCAGATATTTCTAAATTATGAATACAACCAAGGAATTTAACTACAATAATATTAAATAAATCTAAGTCTCAATACCCCAACAAAACAATTTAAAGTAGAAAAACCAAAAAGAAAATTTTATTAAATTCTAGTTTTACTAAAATTTCTGGATATCTAATTTAAATAAATAATTTAAATTCTAGTGTTTAACTAAATTAAATTCTAGTGTTTACTCTGTACTTAATAATCTATTGCCATCCAATGACTAAGAGTGTTAAGCGAAAATACCTGATTTTAGTTAAAAGAAAAAATGTGGGCAAAGAAGTAAGTACCAAATTACTTGCCTACTTGTGAATATTTATATTTTCACGATTCATCCCCACGATTTCATCCGCATGGATTTAGTTTATGAAATCCCATGGGAACTCTTTGATTTTCCAGGATAAAATGTAACCTATGTCACTCTGCAGGTCCTAAACTATATCCATGCACTAAATCACATTGATCTGTAGCTTTGTTGCAGCAAACCAACAAACAAACACACTTTTGCATTTATTAGTAAGGATTTTTCTGTTTCAACTTATCTACTCTAAAATTTACTCCTCTCATAGTCTAGGATCTCAGTCAGTAGTAACTATAAATGATAAAGTTATATGACATCTACTAAACAATGGAGAAACAGATCATAGTTCAGAAATTGGATGGCAGAAAAATTCTTCATTTATTTTAGTTTAGAACAAATTTTTTTTTTAATCTATTATATTATAAACAAAATATACACATACCTCTTTGTCGAAGGTTGTTTTCTGCTAATATGAAATTGTCATATAAAATGAAATAAACATGGCTAAAGTTGTTTTCAAAGTAATTTTTGGCTTCATCAGCATCAAAATGTTCTGTAATTAAATGAAACAAAACTTAGTTTAATAAAAATTTTATAATCATACTGAGAGAAGTCAAGTGATCATATTTCAACTGTTATGATAATAATAATAATACTACTAATGCTGATGTTTCAAGTCATTTTCAGTTTTACTAATGGTAATAAAGGTACTGTACTGTAATATGTAACTTAATAAATATGTGTTCATTTTTGATGAATCTGTCTTTACTTTTCCCTACAAGTACCTACTATTAGTAAAAATCTAAATTTAACAATCTAAACCTTCTCCAACGGGAATGGGTCTACTTTCTGTCTACCCCTCATAACATGTATTGGATTGTATGTAGGTGTGGATTTTTGAAACTTCATTGTGGAAACACTGTATACATAGCATAGTTTTGTTACCTATTGTAAAAAGTTTTTTTAGAAAAGAGCAACCGCCGAGTTTATTGCTGGCTCTTCTCGGCAGAAAGGGCATTCCGAAACAGTGGTAGATTCATCGACTATTCAAAAGCACTTGTAAAAGTTTATTTGAATTTTTATTCAAATATTTTTATATTTCTATTCTGTTCTATTCTAATTTACAAGTAAAAAGGTGAACAGGCTAATAATATAGCTCTACAATGAGTTAAAACTCATAAACACATTAAGGAAATGTAGCTTCTTCATAGATAACTGACAATGCACCGAGATACATCAATTACAGTTATTCTCGACTAATTAGCATCTAGTACGCAATGTAGCATTCACAGTTCTCAATAAATATTTTTATAACACATAAGCGGCTGTTTGATACCAAATAAACACAAAATTAAACGTAAAATTCCGTGTTTACTCACCTAAAACAATCTTTAAATGCTTTAGCCTGGTCGTCGAATCCTTTTTAGAATCCTGTATTTTAACTGTAGATTTTTTAACATCTTGATGAGATTTTTTGGTAAACATCTCGCCGGTGAATAAATAGATTTATATTATAAATGTTTTCATTATAACGATGGGGAAACAGTAATTTCACATTGTTTTTTTGTTAGTTTTCACTGCATTTGTATTCGAGTTTTCACTTCGCACAAAAGTCATCGCAACAAAACTTGACAGTTTGACATAGTACCTACCTATATTGACAAGCGGTGCGTGCCAGTTGACGTAGGCATACTTTTTTCTGAGTGTTGAATTGTGTCGGCCGAACATGGTTACTTTATGGTCGGACATGAGTCGGATTTGAATTGTAAAGTCTAAATCTAACATTATTGCACGGTAAAATACCCACAAACATGAAAATACCTCACGTTACCATAAGGTTAGCATTCCTACCTTACGTAAGGAATGCTAACTTTATAGGTACATGCTGATCTCAATGATTTCATTGATGATTTGATAATGGCTTCAATCTTTGGTTTCAATCAAGTAACTATGTAGTAGTTGGAAAAACCAAGCAAAAACCAAAACAAATCACAGCAGCCAGTCCAGTGTTAATCATAGATTGGTTATAGAGGACAGTAGGGTAAGCATATTATTATAAATGCGAAAGTGTTTGTTTGTTGGTTTATTGGTTTCTCCTTCAATCACGCAACAACGGATCGACGTGATATTTTTTTGTATGGCTATACTTGAGGACCTGGAGAATGGCGCTATTTTTTATTCCGGAAAATCATAGAGTTCCCGCCGAATTTTAAAAACTAAATCCACGCAGAAGCCGGGGGCATCAGCTAGTATTGAATAAATAATTAAATAGTGTAGGCTGCTATAGTTTTGTTTTATCTGATCATTCTGAAGAATGTAGATAGTCCATAATGATAGTGTATTAAAAGTTAAAACCATAAAGTTTGCATAATTTTATGATTAAGACCAATTAAGATTATGCGAAGCCTGACAGCCGACGCACGGCTGACGACTGCGGACAGCCACCACATTTAAGTATTAAACCAAGCCACCAAACCGCACTATGAATGAACTTAATTAGTGTAATTGATAATTTCCGTACTAATTTGTACATACATACATACATACATACATACATACATACATACATACATACATACATACATACATACATACATACATACATACATACTTACATACTTACATACTTACATACATACATACATACATACATACATACATACATACATACATACATACATACATACATACATACATACATACATACATACATACATACAAATCAAATTGAAGTGTCTGTTTGTAATGTCAAAATTACGTATCATGAGATACAGCCCGCTGACAGACACAGGGCTGGACGAGCGGATGGAGCGGAGGGAGTAATAAGGTCCCGTTGGTTATCCTTCGGGTACAGGACCCTAAAATAGTTTGTAACAAGGTACTAATAATAAAGTAAAGTGGTAATATACCTATGATACGACTCGACTTCATAAAAAAGTAAGTAGAAAAATAATAACAGGTTGCAAAACCGCGCAAAACCGGGGCGAATCGCTAAATTTTGTTATAGCAGACATTCATGCCTAAAAATAAAATCGTCCGCAGAAGTCTCTCGAGCAAACTGGTTTTCGGTAGGATGAGATTAATATAAACAGTTTTACGTATAATTTTGATTAAATAGTGACCGCAAGTTCACATTATAAACCCGATTACTATGACGCGTTGGATAGACAGTGTATCTCAAACTGTAGGTACAGTTAAACGTGATTAAAATAAAACGTGCTAAAAGTGTAAATATTAACTCCATTGATACTTTATTAGCCTGATTTTGTACGAATAGAAATAAAATAAAAATACTTACGAGTGTTAAAAATAATAAAAATGACATCCTGCTGGTTTAGGTGTATATTAATTTTTAATTTAAGTTTATTAGTGTCTTCGAGGACTGCCAAAGTGAATAAGCATGTAATAGGTTTTCCAGAATATGAGGAAAACCCTTTATTAGTTAATAAACAGGTAAGAAGTTCGTATTTCTTTTAAACTTGGCTAATATTCTCCTCTTCCTACAAATAAGAGGAAAGCTTGCGTTAGGAGTGGGTACGACTATTGCAACGGGGAACGATCCTTTGAGCATTCAGTTTTCAGTCCGCACCTTTAACCTTTGGGCCATTGAGGCTTAAAATTAATGAGGTGTCCACTGTCCAGCTGATCCATACTTAAACATTCGCACCTTTAGAATTATATTGACCTAACTCAAAAATGATTCGTGGAAAATGAGCAAAAGAGAATTCAAAAAAGTATAGTGTTGAGTAAATTTAAATGTATCCCTGCCGTGTTTTATTGGAAAAAGTTGATTTTTTGCAGATTTATATATCGCAGATTTTATGTACCTACGGATTGGTGGAATTTTGAGTTAGGTCACTTTAATTCTAAAGGTGCGATATATCTACGCACTGGGTTGGGTAATGGGTTGCCAACCGCTTGTAGAAGAAACAATAATTATTTTCCCAAAAGAAGATGCTCGATACAACGCGCAGCGCATGGACAAAATAGCTGTCTCTGTGATGTTTGTTCATAAGATGTAACAAACTTTGTATTGGCACACAAAGCGCGCAACGCCATAAGAACGCCGCGGAAAGCGGTGAAGCGGATCTTACGACGTATGGGCTTGTATGTAATCCGTCGATGCTTAACATGCGTACACGTACCTTATAGATATATGTTATGTTTATGTTATTTAAGGTTTCATTTTAATGTTGTGTACAATAAAGTGCATCAATTCATTTCATTTCATTTTCACTTTACCGCGCCGCTCGTCCATACGGTACATTTGTTAGGCATCGACGGATTACTTATAAGCCCATACGACGTATCATAAGATCCGCTTCACCACCCTCCGCGCTCTTGCGCGGTGCCGTGTGCCAATCGCCTAAGTTTGGTGCACAGCATAAAGTTATTACTCTTTATGACTTACTAGCAGATGACCGCGATTTCGTCCGCGTGGATTTGTTTTTAAAATCCCACGGGAACTCTTTGATTAGCCTATGTTACTCTCCAGGTCCTCAACTATACCCATGCAAAAAATTACCTCGAACGCTCTTTTACAGCGTTATTGAGGGACAAACCGACAAACAAACACACTTTCGCATTTATAATATTTGTAAGATGACTAGGCGTTATACGTCCTAAGTGACACTGTTTGAAGGTCGGCTTTTTGTTAGGTTCAATTAAAACTAGATACCATTGAACTACGTTGTACTATACTTATGTAGTGGAATGCACTGATATAGGCACTTAAGTTAGTTCTGAATATATAGTTAGGGTTCTTTAGTAAAACAACAAGAAACTCTTTAATTTCGTCAAGTCCTTCTGTCCATCTGTACTTTGTCTGATACTATTGGATTGGTAGGTACTAAAAAGCTGTAATTTGGCATGGTTAGGTTTAGGTACCTACATAATAATCACGCCTACAAAAATGTTGTGAAATGAAGTCATAACTCTTTTATCTGTAAAGCGAGAATGATTTAGGTATTTAATACTTACTTATTTAATAGGAGTATACAATTTTTAAGCTATTGCATAGCTTCTATCGCGGGCCTTGAGCGTGGAGACCGAATTCAGAAATTCCGTAACGAAAATAACCCGACACGGGACTCCTCTCACCGCTAGATGGCGTTGATAAAAAATGCTATGCAATAGCTTTACCGCGGCAGTCCCCGAGTGCCACACGTCTTTTTTTTTAATATATATTGTCAATGTAATTTTTGAAAGATGTATCATCTTTCAAAAATTACAATGTTCTCCGTTCTAACTACGCATTTCGTAACGAGCAACTATAACCTTATTCTTGTCGTACCCGATGCGTCGGTCTTGTGGCGCCTATATATCCAGCGGCTCCCTGCGACTCGTTTGATGTCGTCGGTCAACCAAGGGGGGCTCTTGTGACCTTGGGACCATAACAACCGTCAGCTATTCGAACTATTCAAATTACAGGACCGCAAGCCCGTATTCCTGCCTTCCACGTGCCCGGAGAACGAGTTGTATTATCCCGGAGACCAGACTGACGATTGGATTTGCGACTGTCGCCCGGGTAATTTTTTTTATTCATGACAAGTTAGTAGAGAACCACAAAGGGCGCTAAAGGGACAAGGGTGCCTCCGCTGTCCGGCTATCTGCCTGTCAGCGGGCTGCATCTCAGAATGTGCATTTCTTTTAAAGCTATAACATTAACAACAAATAATAATAAAGAAATTAGGTTAAAAATTAAATTAAAAATACAATAAACTTTAGTTTTCGCTCGATCTTAATAATAGCTCGTGTTAAATACTTGCCTATCGTACGTACGGAACCCTTCATGTCCGACTCGCACTTGGCAGTTTTTTCTAATTCATATGATTCGACGCAAACACCATCAGAACAACGATAGGTAAATACTTAATTAAAAGATATACCTACCTACGTCAGCCATCATAAATCACAATCCTATTTCCTACTTCCTACTAATTCTAAGTAGGTACTAATATTATAAAAGCAAAAGTTCGTGAGGATAGATGGATGTTTCTTACTCCTTCAAGCCCCAATGAATGGGACTGATTTGGCTGAGAATGGAGATAGCTCATACCCAGGATAACACGTAGGCTACATTTTATCCCATTAACAAAATTAAAGAGTTCCCGTGGGAATTAAAAAAAGCTTAATCCACGACGAATTTGCAGGCATCTATTAGAAAATAATAAAACCTTGTGAAATCCCTTTTCCAGGATACATCTTTCATCCCGACACAGAAAAGTGTTGGCTGGCGTACCGAAGAGGTCCGTGTCCGAACGAGGAATACTTGGTGCTACCTCCAGACTCCATGGTACCCGTCTGCGTACCGAACCCTTGCAAGAACGATTCAACGGTCCCGTGGAACGGGCAATGCGAGCAGCTCGGCACGAGGGTGTGCGGCGACGACTTCCCAATCAAAGAGCTTTGGATCAACGCAACAACGGTCACCGTGGACTGTGTCTTGGTCTACATAAACAATAGATTCTCGCTCGATGCGGAGTTCGAAACATCTACGACCTGTCCGCTGGGGGGCAGGCAAAATGTCCTAAACAAATGTACGCCGCACCAAGTATTAATTACCTAATTATTTATTTAAATGTGTTTCAATAAACTTTTTTTAATCCTCGACGAATACAGAGGGGTCTTATAAGTTTGACGTGTGTATCTGTGTCTGTCTGTTCCTCGTAGCTCCCCAACGAATGGACCGATTTTGATGCGGTTTTTTCTTTTTAACCAACTTCCTAAAAAGGAGGAGGTTCTCATTTCTGTTCTCAAACCGCAAGCAGTATTTGAACATTGAAGTTATTGAGAACTTATCACTGACTTCTGTATTTAATCTATAATTGACACTAGACTTGCTGTCCCGATAAAAATGATTATGGATCAATTTGAAGCACCATTTTTGACATTCGAGTGTCTCTGGAACTAATAGTATTATTGCAAATGGCGCACTGACCAACAACAACAATCTTACTAATATTATAAATGTAAAAGTTTGGATGGATGGATGGATGTTTATTATTCAATCACGCGAACGAAGTCGCGGGCATCAGCTAGTGAAATCATAGATCAATTATAGAGGTAGGTGCGCCATTTGCAATATCACCTAATAGTTCCAGGGACATTCGTATCTGCTTAGTGCTTACAGCGCCAAAATGGCGTCAATCAAATCCAAAATGGCGTCGGTCAAGTGAGTCCAAAAAATGAATCACGGCAGAAAGTCCAGGTTAATCATAGATGAAAGATAAAAGTCAGTGTAACTTATTTAGGCGTTTCAATAGGACTAGTGTCAAATGCGACAATAGGAACGACAAGCCGCCATTTACTGTTCCTATCTCACTCAGTGTAAACCTCATAATATGAGAAGGTCAGAAATATAAAATGGCTGTTTAACAGTCCTATTCTCATTTGAAACGCACTATAGTTTTTTTTCGTTGGTGTCCACAAAATATATCTACTTTTATTTATAAGAAATAAACAGGTAATAAAACCATATAATATTGTTTATTTGTTTGCAGCCCCATCTAACCAAACTAACCCTCGTAAGATTGACTCAACGGATTCTTCGGTAAGGAAATTTACATCGCGTCTGAAATCATTTCTCGTTGGATTATTTAATTTGAAATTGTGATATTTACCTATTAAGTGTACATAATTTATCCGTTAAATAAAATAATAATAGAACATTTTAACTATTACATTACGAAATTACCTATTCACCATTTATCCCGAAAAAGTACCTGATTGCAAAATTTGGCTAACCTACTAAAACTACTTAATAAAAAGCAAAAAAAAAATCACTTTAGAAAAAATGTCTGTCTATGATCGTCATAGTTTTCAAATTTTATTTGTTTTATACTATTTTGCGAAAAGCACTTTGTTTCCAGTAAAAAAAATATTTTTTACTAACTGATATCCGCGACTTCGTCCACGTGGATTTAGATTTTAAAAATCTAAACTCGCGGGAACTCTTTGATTTTCCGGGATAAAAATTAGCCTATGCCACTCTCGTCCTCAACTACCTAAGCAAAAAAATCAGGTCAATCCGTAGCTCTGTTGCGGGGTGATTGATGGACAAACCAACAAACAAACACACTTTCGCATTTATAATTACTTAGTAGATAAGAATTTAAAACATCTAACTTAACCGGTTAGCAAAAATCGTGGACAGAATCTTGTTTTATGGTAATAAAAAGATGGGTATAGAATATCCTGTTATGATTATTTATCTAATAAAATGAATATCTAATCTATTTAAGAAAATAAAATTGCAACGTTCGTCTGTGATTTTGAAATAGCTACCTGACGCACGCACGCACAAACACACACACACAACACACACACACACACACACACACACATACACCCTGTCGTTTTTGCATCGGGGGTTAAAATTGGATGTAACATGTCTCATATTGATTTAGTTCGTGTAAAATGTAGTCCAATTCACCCGAACCATAATAACAACTCGATGAACAACTCATTCATCAAAATCGGCTCAGTAGTTTAGGCACTACTGTGGAATATACGTAAATACATACATACATAGACTGCTAAAATCACAAGAGATCAACTCAAAAGAGAGGGTTCTTTTGGCATTCCTTTAATCGGGTGAAAAGCTTCCTGTACTAAGGCTTCTCATAAAGCTCTAACCAATCAAATGGCTTGTGATCGCGATGTATTGCCATCGGTTATCTATGGCAACAGATAGGCGTCCTCCGCGTTGCCATGGCAACGGTTCTACCACCTCATACCGTGAGGCTTCCAATCAGCCCATATTGTAATTATTCACCATTGTTTAAGTTTTTGGAAGCAGCTAGGTATGGATGGATGCCTGTCAATGAAAGTCTATTGTGTGTATCTTTTGTGTTGGTGCTACATATGGGTGGCTACGAGATTTTAAACAACGAATAATGATTAGTTTAAGGTAAGCTGTACATCTTATTATCTCTACTAAAGCAGATATTAAGTAGTAAGAAGAAATAGATTGCTACACCTTCGTTTAAATCAAATTAAGACAAAAAAATTATCATAGATGGCGTTATAGTTACCAGGATTGTTTGTTATATTTTATTGTTGAAATCGACAAAATACTTTATTTTTATTATTCTGGTTTGTCATATTTATTTATTTCTAGAGTTAAAATTCCAAATTTTTATAAAATCAAGTATAGGTAAGTAAATAGTAAATTTCGTAGCTGCATTGTATTCCAGTAGATGGCGTAACTTCTGAAAGACATAATATACCTACCTACCTTATAACTAGATTTACACGGTCGGTCCAGTGGCGGCTTTGCCTATGGTGCAGGGTGTGCAACGCACACGGGCGCAGGGTTTTAGGGGGCGCCGCGCCGAGCCGCGCTTACTTGCTTCCCGACATCAATTAAAATTGCACCATTTCCTGCACCTGAATTTCCTTTCACTGGTGCAAATAAACTCTAAGTTAAACGGTTATCTTGTATTGTAAATATTCCATTTTGGCCGCGCGTCTACTAGAGGGCGCCAAAATATTGATTGCACACGGGCGCTACATGGGCTAGAGCCGCCTCTGGGTCGGTCATTAGGGAGCTACGAGAGAACAGACAGACACACAGATATACCCATACACAGATACACACGTCAAACGTAACACCCCTCTTTTTCGGAAAAACGGAAGGCGGAAGGCAAGGGCAGGGAAGGATTCCACAAAGTGCTGAGTATCAGGAACGAGGAAGCAATGGGTCCAAGAGATGTTGTCAACTACGTAGTAGTGCAGACTTGTGCGATACCTTGCGATTCGATGCTATAATATAAGGGTGACGGAAAACTAAGCGTCTAGTCTACACCTTAACCTACCTACCTAAAAGAAATGTGGGCTAATTAACTGCAAGATGCTGACCAGAAATTGGATCCAGGTCAGGGCTCCGTTATAATAAACATTTAATACAGGATGTCGATAATTTGCCTTTTTTATAGGTAGGTACTATAAGATTGAGCCAATTCTCACTTTAACTTGGTAGATGTAGTACAGGAGCCGACAGACAAACTTATTTTTAACCGAGTTTCAAAAAAGGAGGTGGTGCTCAATTTTTTGGTTTTTCTTTTCTTCATTTTTATGTATGTTCCCCGATTACTCGAAGACGTCTGGACCGATTTGGAGAAATCTTTTTTGTTTGAAACGATTCTTAGGTGGTCCCATTGTCATCAGGTCACGATCTGATAATGGGATCCTGGAGAAATCGATGGAACTCTTCAAATTTTATAGGCACAATTGATATTCTTTGTAGTGGCGTTTGAAGTTGGTTTTGTAAAAAGAATTTTAACGTTTTTATATCAACTAGCTTTCTCCCGCGACTAGCGTGTGCGTGGAGTTAAGTTTTTTAAAATCCCACGGGAACTTTCGGTTTTCCGAGATAAATTAGCCGATCCGATAATCCGATTAGCCTATGTCACTATCCCAGTCAAATCTACCCATGAAGATGTCCATCCGTTGCTCCGTTGCTGCGTGTTTGAAGGACAAAGCAACAAACAAACAAACAAACTTTTTTCTTTCTTTTACGTACTTTATTTTGGTATAAAAATTTAGACATATGTATATAGTAGGTATGAATGGAGTAGTGTTTAAAAGTAATCATTTTGTTTTGCTTTAAAGATTAGGGTTGTGGTCTCTCGGACTATTGGGGGCGATTAATTTGAATATAATCGCGACCAAGCTTGCTACTATCGCGATTGACCGCCGACCTACATTTGCTCTGCCATCGCCGATTAACAGCACTGCAGGCCGCAAGATAAGACCAAACCAAAAAATTGTACATGCTACTTAAAACAACTTGTATCAGATAGCGCATAGTTGTAGTTGTAGTATAGTGTTTATCTTTCTTAGCGGTCGAATACCGAAACCTAAGCTTATATATTTTTTTTTTCAAAAGAACTTTAGCCCAGCTGAAGTTGACTAATATCATCCTATCCCCTAAAAATAAGTGGAAAGCTTGTGCTAGGAGTGGGTACGACAATAGTGCAACGGGTGGGTTTCGAACCTGCGACCTTTCAGTTTTCAGTCCGCACCTTTAACCGTTGGGCTATTGAGGCTAAAATTTTTGGCTGAAAAGTCTGAAATGGATCTAAGGAGTTCGTTCGGGGAGTTAGATCTTCCGGGCTGTAAAGG
The DNA here is from genome assembly GCA_038048805.1 of Hipparchia sbordonii. Taxonomy (NCBI): domain Eukaryota; kingdom Metazoa; phylum Arthropoda; class Insecta; order Lepidoptera; family Nymphalidae; genus Hipparchia; species Hipparchia sbordonii. The sequence continues at coordinate 3,214,914 of CM076111.1, read as the reverse complement.
GTTGTACAAAAAAAAAAATATTTTAAAAAAACCGACTTCAAACGCTACTACAAAGTATAAAAATAGTTTTAGTACCTACATGTTTGTTGAAGTCAGCGGGCCTAAATAGAAATGATGAAACCGATGCGCGACGCTCACCCTCTGATGACAGTGATAGACACGTCTCTTGAATTCAGGCGGGGTTAAATCGTAAAATGAATCAGATTCGCAATGCTCGCTCGATTTCAACAAACCCTGTCTCTCATGTGTTATCAGAAAGCGAGGATCGCGTGTCGGTTTCATCGTTTCTATTTAGGCTCGCCCGATTTCAACAAACGTCTACGAGGCAAAATTATTTTTTAAATACTTTGTCGGTTGGTTAAAAATAGCGTTGCCAGACGTCCCGTATTTCCCGGGACATCCCGTATTTTAGGCATAGTTTAAAATTTCCCGGCGGGACTGCCTCTGTCCCGTATTTGAACCATACTTCGTTTTTCATTATGAAATCGATCTAAGTATTCACACACGCAACGTCGTAAAAAGTATGGTTTAAATTGTCTGACTCGGCTCGTCTCGAGCGACTGTGTAGTGTAAAGTAACTTGCACTCGGAGCCCGCATTGACCAATGAATTGATCATTGATCAATTGCAGTGTTAGTGTCAGAATGACAATGAAATGAATGACAATTAAAACTGACTCGATCCGCGGAAAAATATAAAAAATAATAAAAAATTACACTAAATAATTTTGTTTTTTATTTGTCCCGGGTAAAAACTGAAATCCCTTATTTTTTGCCCATTTAACCATTTGTCCCTTATAGGCTGAAAAAAATCTGGCAACCCTAGTTAAGAATAAAGTATTCGAAACTTTTGTTAGAGCTTACGTCATAGAGATAGTATAATTGATAGCATGCGACCTTGAAATGACAGACATTACGATGGTCCTGTGATGCTATCTACAAAGTTCTTTGGGTGTTTGACTTTGAGCGATGTTGCGTACGTCATAAAGACAAAGGATGATTGTATTTTGATTTCGACGTTCACGACGCTTGACTAATATTCTTTTTTAAAAAAGACGTGTGGCACTCGGGGACTGCCGCGGTAAAGCTATTGCATAGCATTTTTTATCAACGCCATCTAGCGGTGAGAGGAGTCCGGTGTCAGGTTATTTTCGTTACGGAATTTCTGGATTCGGTCTCCACACTCAAGGCCCGCGATAAAAGCTATGCAATAGCTTAAAAAAATCCTTACTGACTGCAGGAGTGTTAAGGTTCTTAAGTCTTTTCCTTGACTTTATTTTGTTTGCAACTAGAACGATTGGATGTCCCTCCGGTCATCCCAAATTTTAGATGAAAGACCAGGCACGATCTTTTTCATCGCTTTGAAGTGAAAACTTCTTTAGATGCATTGAGGTTGAAGTTGAGGTTTTTTTAGGGTTCCGAAAAAAAACTTCGGAACCCTTATAGGATCACTCCGTTGTCCGTCTGTCTGTCAGTGTGTCACCACCGTTTTTCTCGAAAACGGCTTATGATACTAAGTCGAAATTTATACTGAATATAAAGTTCAATGGTCTCGTAGTGTTTTAAGAATATCAAGCTTATAGCTTAACTCAGTGAAAAGTTACAGCTTTAAAACCACGGCTTTCTCACTATTAAAACAAATTAAGGGACATCTTCCAAAAATCGTTTCTTTCCACGCCTAATTCTTAGTTTCATAGTAAGTCCCGTTATATTTTACAAACACCAGTATTAAAATCTTGCAAATTACGGAGATTTTGATACCTCTAAACCATATAATAGTACCTAAAACAGTCAAAAAAACAAAAAAAAAACGATAACTTACTATGGCTTTTAAATTAATTGCAACGCTAAAGCTAAAGCAAACTATCGGTTGCGTCCGTAATCCGCGACTATAGCTGCGACTGATAAGTGTGCACAGTCGTTTGAGATCAGCAGGCCCATATTTCTATCGGACATCCGAACGCTCAAGGATCGCCAAAGGTTACGTTCGCGACTACGCCCGATATAGTGTCTAAAGTTCAATGGAATTTACTATCCAGCTGCGGCTTACGTGTCCGTTAGTTTGTTCAAAGCTTAACTTTTTACGCGTCACGTCCACATGTCACTTGTCACAACTACATTCACAGAACACTAATAGAATTTTTTTTTTCTACTACAGATTATTATTACAACTTTTTTACACTGACCTCTAGAATTAATCTATGAAAGTATTGATTTGTTGCTAACCTTTGTATAGGTATAACAAAGTTAGCGACACTGCAATGATAAATGCAATTACTTTAAATTTATTTCTCCACTATTACTTATTCATTTTTATTTATTTACTATTTATATTAGTTAATAAAATTATGGCAGTCAGTGCACCATTTGCAATATTATTAGTTCCAGAGACACTCGTATGTCAAATGTGGTGCTTCAAATTGATTCATAACTATTAAGGTATCTAATCATTGGTAGGTAGGTCTAGGTAGGTAGGTACCTGCAGAGACAGCCAGTCCAGTAGGTATTAATCATAGCATAGATTTCATAGAGGCGTAGACAGCTGTCTACGGTGTTCAAAGTTGGTTCAAAATTCAAACTTTCAAAGCCAAGTTCAAACAAACAAAAGTTCAATAGTAGTTTGCACAAATAATCATACTAAATGGTTTATATTCTCTTGGAGACAAATAACATTTGATTTCTTGTTTTATATGTGGGATAGTTACATTACATTTTACAATATTAGTACTGAATCAGTGTTTTCTTTTAACTTTGTATGGAGGTGAACTTCGTATTCGAGACAGAGACTTAATGCATATACTTTAACTTTGTGAATTAAACCCATTATCAAAATGGACAATACTCAATCGCCAATGGATAATACGTCATCACCAATGTCGGTGAGTACCTACTTATTTATTTTAATCTCTCGCAAAGAAGCATTAGAAAGGGAAACTCAAACTACAACTCCCAAATTCATGCAGTTATCTAACTATAGAAATGCCTATCTATAGGAGACAGTCTCAGACTTAAGACCGAGTTAAAACTAGCTTGTTATTGTTACTGTTTTAATTAGTAATAATGCTAACCTAAATTTTGTCCCATACCATTATAATAATTCCTTCAACAAGTTTATTTAAATAGGTATTCTTCATGTCAATATTATATAGAAGTATAGATAATTTATGTGTTGTACAACAATATATCATAATATAATCAGAGATAAGCCTAATTTATGCAAAGGCATTTGTTAAGTAACTTGCAAAACTGGCGTGCATTATAATTTTTTGGACAGGCCAGTTAAATAATCATTTGACAATAGAAAAAATAGAAGCACATTCTACTTTTGCTGCCAGCTAATTGCAAGTGCGCTCCCCACACTTATAGGAGACTTTAGTACGATGACAAGTTAACATGTCCTGACTTGTCTCGTTGAAAGGTTTGATGTAGGATTTGTTAAGAGTTTAATCTTAGCTTGCCAATTTACCAGTTACTTATATTATTTTAACAATAATTATTTTTATTTCAGGTTACCAGAATACCAGACTATTACTAGAATTTGCACTGCATGTTGGATTGCTGCTAGAAGAGATAATATATTCAGAAGTAAATGCAGCACAATGTCAATTTCTTGTTGTTGATATTTGGTTCCTTGAGTATGGATAATATTGATTATGAAGAATCCATACATATATCTGTACCTCCACACAACCCAGAGAACCTACAACTTTTAGGATTGTGTCACAAGCTCATATACATTCTGTGTTTACCTTGAGACATTATATATTTTTAGGATAAAATGTTGAATGCCTATTGGTGCCAATTACAGTCAAAGAAATGTTATTAAACCGATATGCTGAGGCATTATTTTCAAATCACTGTGTGGTAAGCTCAATGTCAACCTTTGCTATGTTTATATATCACCTTTAGAATTAATGTGATTTAACTCAAAATTCCTGTAACTTCTGTTGTTGTAAAATGTATTTAACATTTAATATAATATGTATAATTGGTAATAACCAATCCATACGTATAAGATGATTAAGTATTAAGATAATTAACTTTTTTAATAGTTTTATTGGCAGAGATACATTCAATTTTACTCAACACTACTTTTTTGAAGTCTTCCTCATTTCCCACAAATTGCAATTTTTGAGTTAGGTCACTTTAATTCCAAAGTTTGTATCTCCTACTCACATTTTTTATAGGTAAGATAAACTTAATGAATAAATTAAATTGTTTTTATAATTTTGTATTATCAAAATACTGTATCAACCCCAAAATAATATAGTAGTAATAGGCAATTCATAGTTCAATGATATGGAAATCAGAGAGAGAGATTAGGTGTAAAGCCAACGTCTTTATATGCTCTCTGAGGTACAGATATAATGGAACCTTGTCATCTGCAGTCTACTGCTACATCCACTAGACCAACGAGACAAATAATGTGATGAAAGATGGAGATTGGGGACTCTGTGAGAAAACTACACAACCCCATCGAGTTTGGGCTTTTTAATTCGTCTTGACAAGTTCTCTAGTCCTAAATGATATGCAGGTTCTGATGATGAAGCCGAAAGGCGTTTATGGGAACTCTGTAATGAAACGACGTAACCCCATCGAGTTTCGACTCGTTTGATTCTTTTTGACGTTTAGAAGGTCATTAGTAGGTACCTAATTAATACATTGGTCAATAGTTTCGGAACCCTCAGTGCGCGAGTATGACTCGCACTTGACCGGTTATTTTATTTTTCATTGACAAGTCCTTTACTGCGATCTCACCTGATGGTAAGTGACGATACAGTCTAAGATGGTAGCGGGCTAACTTGGAACGCGTATGGCACTGTAGATTTAACTCATACCCCTAAACTGTATCTTCACGCCATCGTACCGGAACGCTAAATCGCCTGGCGGCACGTCTTTGCTGATAGGGTGGTAATTAGCCGCGGCTAAAGCCTCTCATCAGACCAGAGACAAAAATTATAAATTCCCAAATTGCCTTCACCGGGAATCGAACCCGAGACCTCTCAGTTATAAGACCACAGCGCTCACTACTGCGCCAGGGTTGCGCAGTTTTTCCCCGTCAAATTAAGTGCATAGGTACCTTATTTATTGAGCGGCCACGTCGATAGTACTCGATAGTGTTGCACACATGCCGTTACATTATAATATGTATACGCAGGGATTAGAAAATATCAAGATGATAGAACTAGGTCAGTCCACGCTCTAGTTTACCTATAATTTAGTTTAATTCAAAGATTAATATGGATGTAATTACTTCGCACACCCTACTCGATAAATTGCAAAAGCCATTAAAATGTTCAAAGTCGATTTTATTATTATTATATTATTGAAACGATGGTTTCCTTTTATTCTGTAGCCTCATAACTTTTAATAAATCAAAATATACAATAATAATTTATCCCAGTGAGTAATATTCATTATGTGTTTTAATAGATAGTTTAAAATACCCGCCGGAGAATATATCGGGATTATATCCCGATGGGACGAAATCTAAAACTAATATCGAACACCTCTCTTTTAACTTCTATTGTGTTTATTTAAGTATACTTTTTCTTTTTTATCAACAGATTAATGTACACTGTTGAAAAAAGGTCTCTTGCATGGAATTCTACAGGTCTCGGTCTTACGCCAATTTCGAAAAAGAGAACAACGGCGGAATCTAATTCGGCTGGGCAGCGTTTGGGAAGCTTCGAGATGTCTTCTCGTCTAAAACTCCTCTTGTGCCTGAAGCAGTGGCGTAACTATAACGTTTGAGGCCCGTGACAAATTCATCGGATGGGGCCCTCCCTCCCAAAGAATTATATCAATTTTGATTTTGAAAATGATCGCTCGGCACTAGCCGTAGTCACAGGACTGCCTATAAATGTTGGAATCCTCTTGTGCTTTCGGCTCTCTCTTCATAAGAAGGCTCAGGCTACATCCACGCGGACGAAGTCTTAGGTATCTGCTAGTTCCACCAGAAAAGATACGGTGCTGTTCTCAATTTAATTCACAGCCACAGGACTTAGGGTCGCGCTTACGGTGGTTTACCTTTAGGTACGTGTAAAACAATTGAACGGTACAGCTAATTAGGTTGTGTGGTTATATACTGAAGTACCTACCTATAAAATACTTCTTATATTTAAGGTTGTTATATATTCATTCGCTGGTTGTTATAAATTATTTGTTGTTCTCTAGTAAACAATCGAGGTCACTAGGTCTGTAATGCGTGCTATGATCTAAACAAAAATGTTTATTTATCATTTACCTACCATTAAGGTGGCCTTAAACTAGCTATAATTTCAGTACATAAATAATTAAAAATAACTTTTTGACTTTGACAATGAACATTTATTTTTAAACTATTCTAGTCTAAAAACGTAATTACAGCGCCAGTTAATTCATAGAATTTTTTTATCAAGTAATTTAACGAAAATTTGTAACCATACCTATAGCTATAATATAGCTAATTGTAGCCGTAAGTTTAATAACTTATTTGTAACCATAGTACCACAGTAGGTACCTACCGATGTTTGTCATTTTTTAAACAAATAAAAAAAAGTAGGTAACTAGGATTTTAAAATATACTTTTTTGGATCACCTACCTCGTGTTCCCCACTTGACGTTAAGTTTCTAAACACCCTGTATGAATGTAAAGGATTAGGTAGAAGTTTCCAGAAACAAAATTACAGCATACTTTGAAAAGTTCGGCCATAGTCGAGTGAAAATCACAACCAATTTGTACCTACGATAACTTGGTGTAGTGCGATTAACATCAAGGGGTGAAGCGTCGTGGCATGACGTCACGCATCGCTCCCTTAACGCGATCAGACTCTCTACACACTGCATCAAATTCTTATCTTATTTAATTCCAGATTACAATAATATTAACGCAAAAATTCCGATTTCAAACACCATTACAAAGTACCTATATCAATTATGCCTATAAAATTTGAAGAGTTCCCACGATTTCTCCAGGATCCCATCATCAGATCCTATCCTGATGACCTGGGAAGTATACCCTTTCAAACAAAAAAAGAATTTTCAGGCGTTTTCGAGTGATCGGTATACATAACCTTACCTTTACCTCAACTTACGGGGTAAAAGTTGTACAAGGTACAGAAAGTTGACGTTGCTTGTTACATCAGTTAAACAACTTTAGCGTCACCTTATTAAGATTACAAAACATTGGAAAGTAAGTTGGGATTGGAAATCGGTTTCGTGTGTAGAGGCTAATAAGCCAACGGCTACTGGCTCTCCAACATAATGGCTGCCTAATAACGCCTGTAACAGTTACCAAGGCGCCTGCCACAACAATCAAATCGTTTCTAACCTTGTCCTATTTCAAAGAAATGCTAAGGTCACAAAACTTGATTATCCTTAAATTGTCTAGAATCGGCAGAAAGCAAAACGTTTTCTCGTTGAACAAAAACTCTTAAAAACTTTTATACGATATGTACCACACTAAGAGAACAGTTATCAGAAAAACTTCCAGCTAGAACAGCTAATTAAATAGGAAATGATAGTCAGACATGGTAACGTTACGTCTGCGGTGGATGGGGTATGTAAAGTATCTCTCTACATTCCCCATCCACCCGATAATAAAGGAGTTTAGAATGATGATAAAAAAGGAAAGGAAGACTCAGAAAATTCCGGGAGATTCCAGAGTTTTGGATGCGGTATTCCAGGAGGCGTTGCGGTAATCAATAAGGAGATTAGCTAAACTAAATGTTTACCAAAGTTTTTCAGCGAGTTATAAACGTTATAAAGTTGTTAAAGAATTTTGTTTCCTCAGTACGAGATTTTTATATCGAGAACCGGACTGCATTAGTAAAAAAACATTTAGCTCCTCTTGACACAGAAATTTTATTTACTCGCACTTTTCTAAACGGGGGTAATACGCGTGCGTGTCGGATTCATAAAGAATTCAGTAAATTATTTACAGAACCTATTCAGCATGGTAAGTACCTAAGTCTAGAAAACGAAAACCGATCGCTGTGTCATAGGACAGGTGATTACTTATTTCAACATCGCAATGGTCGAATTTATTTACCAGTTGGACACAACCAATAAGTTCTTTGATTACGCTGATAAATTCCTCCTCTTCTCTTCGTATCTTTTTGGATCGATTACTTCTTGGATGTTGGCAACAAATTCATGTTATTTATACATTTGATATTGTTTCAGTGCTTAGGGTTAATTGTGTCAATCGCGGTCTGAAATCACATTTTCCTCGCTAAAAGCAGACGGTGACCTGGTTCGGTGATGTAGTCGGGTTCGGGGGTTGCGTGCCGGCGCCGTGTCCGAGCGGCCGAGCGGGCAGTAGGTGGCCGCGGAGCTGGTACTACTCTCGGGGTCAGTCGGAGCCTCGCGCCCTCCGCGCCCGCTCGTCGCGACTCGCTACACTCCCTGCACCCTCGCTCGACACATGGCACGCACCCCGACTAACCCTCCTTTGTTATGGAAAAGCGCGCAGTCAGCGGCCGGGGCGAGCCCATCCCATCAATTCTCAAAAAGCCTAAAAAGACCCCAACAGGCGAATTCCTGGACAAAAGTTCCAAGATCAAGCGGGAAAAGAACGGCTCCAAAAAGGGTGATGTAAACACCCCCCTGCCCCAGGGGTGCACGCCTCTTATGTATGCTTGTCAGCAGGCAAACTACAAGTCCGTTGTCGACATTCTCAACAAAGATGTAAGTTCTGTACATTCTTCTAGTTCTCTGTAAAAAATATCGACCGTTTTGGTGTCCAAAACATTGGCGGTGACAATAATTTTGATGGTAAATAGGCAACATCAGACTTTAATGCGCTTTTTGGCGCAATGCATACAGGTACTCGTAAATCCAGACGTTATAATGGTGTGGAAATATTAAACGTTAGCTTTGTTTCTAGTTCTTAGCTCTCACACGCGATGTTTCTCCGTGACGCCAGCCATCGCATCGTATCGTCTTGCTGCTTGTAAACAATACATCAAAGTTAACTCATTTCCGTCACATTAAATTGTGCAATGCTTAGGAGAACTTTCGTTTCGTTTTTCAAGTAGTTTGTAGTTTTAACGGTCAGTGTATCTATCTATGCCCGAGTACGTCGAATAACTATGTTATTTTACAACTACGAAGCCGATGAGAAATCAGTCAGAAGGTAATCATTACAAAACATTTCAAAATTAATTTATTTCCTAATATCATCATCATGATTACCGCGCAATTTTTTCAAACCACGTTTTGAAAAAAATTTATGGTAATCATAATGAATTTGTTGGCTTCGAAAACACTTTACGAAAGTTTATTTGAATCAAACAAGTTTATTTAAAAAAAAAAAAAAACAATTTGCCTTATTTTGTCTATTGAATTTATTAGGCAGTAGGAATATATTTCACGACGACAATTATAGTATTATCATTAGCATTGAAAATAATTTTTAGATTTTTAGATTGTCAGCTATTCGTTATCAATTAGTTTATTTAGATTAACTAAGTATAAAAATAAGGATAATTCCTTAAAATAATAGTTAAGTCAATAAGAACATAGGTACTATGAGTATTTCTAAATGCTGACTGTAAAAGATTTTAAAATTATTGTAAGAAGTTAACAATTCATGTGTACTTCCTTGCGTGATCCTCTAAGCTATTAAATTGAAAAGCTTTCAAGGAAATGCAGCTAGGCAAATATCGCTAGGAATACATGGTAGTCAGTCAATCAATAGCTAGATACCTACAAACAGCCCCCGCGTATGGAAAACGTTCTCACGTCACCCTTTATCGTAACACCTTCGATTATGACATAGTGTTTACCTTGTTAATCATGCAAGGGCTGTCAGTTGAGACTGTTATATTCATTGTTATTGGTTATAGTCTGTTATAGTCATATTCATTATGTTAAATTAAATAAATAGTTTACGTTTAGTAAATTCTATAACTTTACAGTGTGCTGGATTTGTAATACATCCAGGATTTTAATTCGATGAGATGTTAGCGCGAGTGCGGTCTCGTTGATAATTTCTGATATTAACGATGGAATTATGGAAATATCCTAAAATGGAAGGAGTTTAGGTCGGGACATATCTACACCCTCTATAGGTTGATGCTTCGGTTTTTTTTTAGGTTGAGAACTGGTCGCGGCCAAATCTATCACTGATCTAGAAACGAGAGTATTTTCATAAAATGTATAAGTCTAATACGTTTAAGAATCAAGATGTCCTACTTATATGGTCACCAGAAATGGACCGCATTCAAATGTCTATAGTTAAGCGAAGTATGTTCTCCACAGCCATCATCAGTGCGTATTCGAGATCGCGGGCTACGCTGCGCGCTGCACTACTGCGCGTCCAGTGGTGCCGGAGCAAACCAAGCTGCGAGGGCGGCGTGCGCTGACCGCGTCCTCATGGCTGCACCGGTCCTAGCCGATGCGCGAGACGCTGATGGCCTTACGCCCCTACATCTGGCAGTAGTGCATGGGAATGTGCCACTAGTGCAAACATTGCTAGCTGCTGGAGCAGATGTCAATGCGAAGGACAACGAGCAACATACTGTTGTGCATTGGGCTACAGGTAAGATTGCAAGACTTCTATTAGTAACTTTGGCGGTTTCACTCACGCTCTTACATCTGGTAATAGAGCTTGGGAATGTGTCACTTATGTAAAAATTGTTGATGTTGGTTAGGATGTATGTACTTCATATTGGTAGATATCTTCATGCTCCTTGATTTCTAACGTCGATTAATCGAAGCATACAATACAGCATACCTATAAAAATCGATAGCTTTGCATAAAGAACGATCATTTCGCTTACAGACAACGCAAGAAAAGAAAATATAACCATTGAAATGACAGTATCTCCAACCGATTGGGATCAATTGGGAAAATATTGAACATTTTGAAATGGCGTGCTTAGAACGCCTTCACACAAAGCAAAACACTAGGTCAAAGCCATTCTACAGTGATGTAATGTGGGTTGAACGAAATTATGCTAAGAATTTTATTATTCTGAACAAACAAGTTCGACTGAATAAATTGGAACTTTTTCTATAAGGACTTAATCATCTTCATATAATATAATCCATCACTTTTGAGTCTTTAGAACAGGACACTTAATTCCACTTTTCACACTCAATGTTCTGTTATAGTGATTGCTCTTTATATTCTCGCTAGAATTAGGTCTGTGAATCACTTCAGCTGTTTTAGACTTCTAGATAATGTTGTGGTATTAATTAGTCTCTATTCCGGCTTTAGTCTTCACAGTCATATCACCATCACATACCACGTCTTTTGCCAATTGCCACAATTTGTCAATCAATGCTCGTTGTATTAAGTTGTTGCTACTATAACTTGTTTCTACTGACGTCATTAGATCGATACGGTGCAAACTACTTAATTTCCATTTTTACTTTATTCTGTTTTATTGCTATTCTTATCATTTAAATGATAATCATTTACATTTAAATTAGTTAATTTTAGAACGCCTTTTGGAATATTTTACGAATCAAAACTCGTTTCCTGATTATTTTCAAAACAAAACTAAAGTCTAGTTTTGTTTTTTTTAATGAAACTAGCGACTCGCCCGGCTTTGCACATATGCAATGTAGGTACATATCAGTCAAAGTCCTATCGCGGTTTCCTTTGTAATAAACAATTATGTAGTAGGTACTAAATTCTGTTGGTAGTTTGGTAGGTCCAAGGTTTAGGGCAGATTTAACAAAGCGGAAAATATATATTTTTTTAAATGTAAGTTTAGACTTAGCGCTTGACTATGTGATGAAATAAGTCTTATCCGAGCTGATTTTCAATATAAAAATTTCTAAAAATATCAAATTGACGCTCGGATAAAACTCAATTTATGGGGTGAAATTGGGACGTCAGCGATGTGTTATGTGATGCAAATGCCCGGAAAATATTCTTACGAATTTATTACAAAAGATCAACTTTTCTCTCCTTTCTCTAAAGTTGGTGTTGATATTGTTGGTTTTTGCTGTGAAATGGAATTTTCTGTAATCACAGTATCCGTAGCAGTATTAAACCTGGCAAAGGCTGGCCGAGTAACCAAAGTTTGTATGTCGTCGTTAAGGGGGTGTGGGAGTCCAGTGATTACATTATTGAGCGGCGAGCAAGGCCGGGCCCTTGAACCCGTCGTGGAGCCTATCTCGGACTTAGATTTTCCACGAAAAGACTAAAAAGGTCAAACTAAATGACTCAGTATTTGAAAATAAAAGCTACTAGACCAACTGCCTACGATAGTAGGCAAAAATTATGTCTAGTTAGTTAGGTTTAAGCAAAATAAAATTAAAACAATGTCCAAGTTCTTAATCAGATATAAGTAGGTACCTGCCTAGATAACAATGTAATGTAATGTTTCATGCAGTGTGCGGCGAGGTGGGCGCGCTGCGGGCCGTGCTGGCGGGCGGCGCGGACGCGGCCACGTCGGACCAACACGGCGGCTACCCGCTGCACTACGCCGCGCAGATGTGCGGCGCGCCCGCTGCCACTGACCACCAGGTCATACCCTTCTTACATCCCTCACATACTGTTCCCTTACTCTCATAATTCAGCAGCATTGTATTTTTAGCAGGGATTACCCCTTAGATTAGATTGGGTTAAAAACCCGTCCGAAATTCGGGCTAGTTCTGACTAGTATTGACTGAAATTAATACATTTTTGGCCTGATCCGGGACCTCGTTATCCGCAGTCGAACATGACCATTAGACAAACGAGGCTATTTTGATATAACAGAGTAGAGGAGCAGCGCTAGAAGTTCTCCGCGCACTGGTGCGGGAGGGAGGGGCGCGCGTCGACGTGCGAGATGCCGATGGGCGCACGCCACTTTTGTGGGCCGCCTCCGCTGGCTCTGCAGCCGCCGTGCTTGCCTTACACCAAGCTGGCGCCAGCGTTGACGACGCCGACAGGTATACTATACTACTGCAATAGCCTTTAGCTATCTAGAAACAGTCCCAATAAAACTAATGAAGTCGTAAGAATTCATTTTTCTAAAAATATTTGTGCAAATTCAAACTGTATAAAAACAAAATATTGTGTCGTACTACGTATTTTATTTTTTCAGAGATGGATTAACAGCGTTACACTGCGCAGCAGCCCGTGGGCACACTGAAGCACTAGAAACTTTAGTTGGTCTTTGCGGTGCCCGCGTTGACGTTGCCGACTCGCATGGTTGCACTCCTCTACATTACGCAGCGGCGCTGGGTCATGCGGACGCAACTTCAGCCCTACTCGTCCATGGAGCAGATGCACATCGACAGGATCGAAGGGGAAGAAGTCCTGCACATACTGCAGCTGCTAAAGGACAGATAGAGACCGTACGTATACTAGGTAAGCTTTTTCAAAAATATCATATTACTAATGTAAGGTTTCGATCAAGTGATTGAGTATTATGTGTTGTTTACAGGCGCAAGGGGAGCAAATTTATGGCTAAGGAATTCCAAGGGTGACTTGCCGTTACACGAAGCAGTAGCTTCAGGACGAAGGGAATTAGTGAAGTGGTTGCTAGACGGGAGACCATCACAAGTTAATGCCACAAATCACGAAGGACGGACACCGTTACACATCGCAGCGGCTACTGACAATGCCGATCTTTGTCGTTTATTGTTAGATCGTGGCGCTGAAGTTAACCCAGTTGCAAGGTCGTCAAAAAATGAACCTTTAACGCCTTTAGACTGTGCAGCAAGCAGAGGTCATAGGTCGACTGCTAAGTATTTGCAAATGCATGGTGGTTTACCGGCTTCAAAACTTTCTAATACACAAATAGTTATAGATGGTGCTCAAATTACTGGCCTACCAACTAGGAAAGTTACAAGTACAAAAATTGATGTACGCGATCGAATAAGAATAGAAAAACGTGAGGTAGTAGAACTTTCGAGTCCAGTTTCAGACAAGCGTAAGATAATTAAACCAAAAAGTGAGGTAGATTCATTAAGTTCTTCATCTGATGAACGGAAAACTAAAAAAAAATCACAAACTGAATATACTGACCGTTATTCTGATCGTCGGAAAAGATTATCTGAAAAGCAAAAAAGTTTTAGTGATGGATATGATAGTGAGTTTGAAGGATACGATAAACGTAAGGACTACAAATATAAAGTAAAGAAAGATTTAAAACAAAAAAAGAATAGATCAAGAAGTGAACCTGGTAGACGAAGTAAAGAAAGTGCTAAACATCGAAGATACTATAGATATTCAGAAAGTTCATCAGACTCTTCAGATCATTCGACAAGAAGAAAGAGTAAACGGCATAGAAAACGCCATAAAAGAAAATCAACAACGTCTGAAAGTAGCTCAGAGTCAAGTGAACGTCAAACTACAAAACGACGAGGTAAGAAAACATCAATACATATTGAACATGATGATGAGAAACAAAAAGTTAATATTGTTAAATATAAAAAAGTTGAAACACCACATCAAAGTCCTGAAGTTACAGAAAACGACAAAGATAATATACAAACAGACAGCGTGCCAGTAAAAGCAGATATTGAACCTACAAAAGAGGGTCAACTAAGTAAAAGCAAAACACACAGTGAAACAGAAACTGATACTGTTTCAGTTAAAACGAACATGGTTATAACAGAGGCTCAAATACATATGGAGCGGGAATCGAGTCAACACGGTAGTTCAGAATTGACCGTTACTATGGATTCATTAAATAATGTATCAATTGAAACTACAAATTTGTCCGTTACACATAAGGATGAAAGTGAAAAGGCGGACGATGATGATAAATTAAAAGAAAAAGAAGCTATCTCTGAATCAGTAAAAGATGAAACTGAAGGAAAAATTGAAGAATCGCCTCCAGAAGCTACAACCTCAGACATGATATTAGAAAGTCATATTGCAGATATTGAAGGGAAAATTTCGTCCAAAAGTATTGATACTTTAGAAGAAGCTAAGTCTGAACTCGGTTTAGAACCTGAGACTGAAAAAAAGGAAACTACAGAAGATACAAATAAGGAAACAAAAATTACAGAAAAAGAATCAGCGGATAAAGACACAGGTGAAGAAACAATTGAATCACCTAAAGATAACTTAGATAAAACACGCAAAACTTCGTTCACTGTTTTGTCAGGTCCAGATGAAATTAAAACTGAAAGTAATGGAATCCAAGAGATAAGATCAAACTTAGAACCTACTAGTAGTGAATTGGCTGAGGTCCAAGATAAAAGTCCTACAGTTTCTTTTTCTGATAAAGATGAAGTTTTCAAAATTAAGGACACAGATGCATCTGAACATTTGATGGGTGAACACATTGATCATAAAGAAGTTGTTGAATCTGCAAGTATGAAAAAAGAAACTTTAATAACAGATACCAAAGAAAGTTTTGAATCCACAGAAAAGGAAATCATTGAAGCAACAAATGCTAGTTCTGATAAAGTTACACCAGCCGATAAGGGTATTATTAAAATTTTGGATGATGGCACTTCAACTGATATGGCACAACAAAGTTTTGAACTTGAAGATACTAATTTGCCCCTTGCACAAACATCACCTAGGCGATCGAAATCTTCAAAAGATAGCCAAGGCAGCAGTAGGAAAAGTAGTATTTATGAAACTGAAAGTTATAAAGTTCTATCAGATACCGTAGGTACAGTTGAAGTAGGTACTGGTATATTAAAAAAACCAAGTATCGTGGATGACGAACAAGAACCTAATTATGAAAGCCTACGTAGGGATAGTTCATTTGGTAGGATTCCCAGTATAAGTGATAATGAAATTTATTATAGTCATTCAGAGGCAAACGGAAGAAGAAAACGTTTCCGTAAGAAAGGTAGGACAAAAAGTCGGATAACAATACGATCAAAAAGTGAAAATTCTGAAAGAGGTTACGAATCAAGTGGTTTACTAGATTCAGGTTTTGAACCAAGCCCACGGCCAGTTCAGCGCTGCATAATGAGTCCAAGACTTAATGCTTATTACCAGCAAAGAAAGAGTGCAAGAACTACTGGTATAGTCGATAGTAAAATACCAGTTCGTAAGCCGGGGGACAAAAGAGCTGTCGATATGAGGTCCGTTACGCAACGCATACAAACAAATATGAGAAGGTGAGCTTGTCTCTATTATATTCTTACCTAAGTCTTTTTTGTTAGAAACAACAAAAGTTTTCTTCTTTCAGATATTACTGCGAGCGAAAGATTTTTCAGCACTTATTAGAACTTAAGCGTCTGCAAATAAGAACGAGTAAAGCCAACGAAGCTGTCCTCGTCAAACGAGCGATAGACGAATACAATAAATCCAATTTGGCTCAAGTTGGCTTAGGTCCTTACAACAGTACGGATTACTCATTCAGTAGTTTTGAGAAATTCCTTTATAACAGCCTTAGGAAGTTACAGAAGAGTGGGAAGAAGCAATTAGACAATTTGCCAGAGAAGCCTATAGATTTTGACTACGGAGAGAGTGAATTGTATAAAATGAGTGCTATACCAGACAATCCTTGTCTGTGTACGAGCAAGACACATCGATGTTTTCATGCTGTACATGCATATACTGGAATTCCGTGTTCGGCTTACAGTAAGTAGTTTGCTTTATATTTTTGTTCTCAATTATTCGTTGATACTATTTAAAATCTTTGTTTCAGTTCCTTACAAATGGAATCACCATACGATGCCTAAACCAGCCACAGCGGGTCCAACAGTAAAATCTAAAGGCTTTCTGCCTAAGATCAATTCAAAACCACCATCAGGAAAAGCTCACGTCACTTTGGAAGTTACGCATGGCACAGAAAAACAGTTGATAGCCTTGCCAGCCGAGAAATTGGATAGAAATAAAAAATATTACGTAACATTTACTGTGAAAGGTTCTGAACCACCATCAGATAATGACAACGCTTCACCAAAATCTTCTAGCAAAGTTGTTAGAAGTGGTTAGGTATCCAGATTTAATATTTTATTGAGTACCTTCTTTTTGAGGCAAGAAACAAACCAAACCTTATGAATTTTATGAAAAAACTCATTCGAAAGCTTTAAATAGCAATTTATAGAAGGATAATAGTATGTATGCTGAAATAATAATAATTAAATTAAATATTTTCTATACTTATTTAAATGAAAGAAAAAATACGATGGATACTGAATTCAACAAAACATTTACCTATCTTTTTTTAATTAGTTCCTATTTTATTATATTATGTAGAGATTACTTATCACTGCCATTTTGTACATTTTGCTTTTCAAATACGTAATTATTACCTATATATATATTTAATTCAAATTGTGATATGTAACTATAGCTTAAAAATTAAATTATTATTAATTATGATGAACTATCTACTACTACTATATAGAAGCCACCCAGATTTCAAGGAAAATATTATATATTTTTGTAATTTTATCTGATAAATAAAATCAATATTGATTATTATCAATTGGGATTTTAATAAAACTGAACGGCACATGAGCCATCGATACTGTCATAATTATTTCGTGATCTTTAATTTCTTTTTGTGTTCTTTGGTCCTTTTAAGTGTCTTCCCATTTAAAGGATTCAATAGGTAAATATGTAATATTAGTATGCGGGAATGAATATTATGTACAATTAACATTTAAGAAGATAACGATAATTTTGCCCCATATATTAAATAATTTATTATAATGTTGTCTTTCTGTGTTATAAGTACGTAGGAACATAATGATATGTATTAGACGAATATTTACTTAAAAACCATTCTTTTATTAAACCCTTTTCAATTAATAGAATAAAGTATCAAGACGACAATATTTCGTTCATAGATTTTGATCAAGTTGGAACGCAAAGTGAATTAACCGAAAAAGCGCAAGTGAAATAAAAACTTAATGTGTAAAATGTTTAATTGTATTTATTTATTACTAATATAATTAACAAACAATGATTAAGCTATAAGCATAAAAGAAACAAGAGGAATAGACAGAATTAGGTCACTGATTAATATGATATTGATTCAAATTATAACAACATATGAATTGCTAAAGCAAAATTATTAAGCAATGAACTATTAACATTGCTTTAAAGCTTGATAAGCCCATCTCTATAAGTGTACATATAGAGCAAAGTACAATAGTAATATCATAATAATAAGTTAATAAGTTTTAGTAGCATATTTGATAATGAAACAACTACACTCCTAGTAGCAAAGCGACGCCGGCGAGAGTCCAGCGGGTCGGTTTATCCTTAGTTTTCAAGTTGAAAGTCCACACGAATGTAGGGCCTCGCATGCTGTGAAATGTATAAATAGAATGATATGAAAATTTCAATCAAGATAAGAAAGATAATGGTAAACTGCCATTTTTTATTTCTGTTTTGCTTACGTGTGTACTGAGTAACAAAAATATTGAAAATGGCACTTTTAAAATTCGTAATTCCGTTTTAAAGGAATCCAGGATGTAAATTCTTAATGAGTTTAATCACTAATGAAAACTAAGAGACATTGTCTATCAATAAGATTAAGAGAGTGAGCACAATATGATAAAGAAATGAAAAATTAAGAAACTAAGACACGAGAAGTCGAATTAAGTTTGTGATATATCAACTGTCTCAAAAGGTAAATATTTTTAAGTACACATACTCACCGAACTTTATAGACTGGGCACTCGTAAACGTTGCGTGTATCCTGCTTGTCCTGGGTGACTGCCTTGATGTAGATGACAGGCATCATCGGGAAGAGTTCCATCATGTAGGATTCAACTATGCCACCTGTAGCGGTGTCCCAGCGCGCACCTTCCATGTATAGACCGTGGATGTTGGCCCCCTCGCGCGGGGGAGCACTGAATGTGGAAAAGTTATTAAGCCATTGGAAGCAGTTTAACAAAAGCGTCATAGCAAAGATCAAGCAATACTAATGTTTAATGGATGCGCTGAAAAAATTTACAAGCCACAAGCTTTAGATGTTAACTTAAGTAATGGTCAGGCTCATAAAAGCTCGAATTAGGAAACGTGTAAGATAATTTTTTTGAACTGGGTCATCATAAAACGATAGTTTCTCAACGGGCGATTAAGCTAAAGTGACAATCGTCGGGACTCAGACGAACTGATAAACGTTAAAGTTCGAAGGTACTACAATGGCGATCTGGCACCGGAAAGAGCAGTATTGGTAGATCCTCCACTAGGTGGACTGACATTATCAGACGAATCGTAGAGAGCCACTGATGTTAAAGCTCTTACTGAAGTCTAGTAGTGGAAACTAACGGTTGACGACAACCAAAGTTTGGCTTAATGCACTAACTTGAAGTCTCCTCTGTTCTTCTTGGTGACGTCACAGTTGAGGCACATCTTGTCGAGCGGCCACTCGTTTTTGCGTGCTGTCTGCTGCATGATAGCCGTCAGGAAGGACTGCGGGTTAAAGAATCCGGCCAGCCACACCGCCGGTGGAAGCTGAATGTTGGATAGAATCAAGCGTTACTTTCGAAATTTCATGATAAACAAGGAATTACAAAAATGAGAATAAACAAGGTACCTCGTCAATTTATTACTAAAACCTTAATTTCTTTAAGTTTTAGCATACTTAATCAAATACAATTGCAAAAATAATTTGGACTATCTTACTAAACGAGCTCCCGTACTGAATGAAACCTTTGATAACTTACATTAAAGTCACCAGACCAATTCTCGAGCTCAGTGAGTCGTAAGCACAGGTCTGAGAACCACGCAGCGAGCCCCAGTAAACTGGGGTAGGCCAGTTTGGTCCACGAGTCCGGCACGTGGTCCATGAACAAAGACTCCATCAGCTTCTCCATGTCGCTACTGATTGTCAATTCGCCCTGTTTTGCAGACAATTATTCCTTTTTAGTAATGGTAATAACTTGCAATTTGCTCTAATACAATACATACATTTCTCAGGCTATCAAGCAAATCGAATGGTTTTATTAGAACTTTTGCAAATGTCCGCCAGGAAACCATAGCAGTAAAACTACTTTAGCGTAACTTGTCCTTTATTAAAAGCAAAACAGAGGTGAAATCAATCAGATCAGCCCTAAATTCCCAAATTCTCAACTAACCTCATGATTCACAGTCTAATTATAAGCTACAAGACCAATGAGACAGTCTCTAAAAATATAGTTAACTTGACATAAGATCAATGTTACCTTCAGACCCAGCTCCAACTCCTTCAGCGATCGTCGAATCTCCCCCATAAGTCTGTTCATACGCTCGCACTCCTGTAGCGCTACGATGGTGAAGGGAGTCAGCTCTTCCACCTTCCCCATCAGCTCTTGTAGATTGAACGGCTCTGGCACTCTATCCATGATGTCGTCCAAGATCATTCGAACCTATTTGTAACGACAAAAAATGTGTGATCACTTGGTCATGAATTTGCGAACATTATGTATGTCAATATTTACCATTTCCTCCTTGCTCGCTCCACCGCCCGCTTGAGCTCCTGCATCTCGTGGTTGCATCTCAAACACAACCTGTGAATGGTCATTGAAGCGTAAGGAGATATTAGCACATACTTTGTAGCACCTGATCATCTATCCTCTCTATCAGTTACAGCGTCTCAAGAAGAAGCTCAAGCTTAAAATAAGGTACTTATAAAATATTTAATAAATAAAAAAATAAAATCACACGCATTAGAGTCTTGATGGATTTATAAGCTGCTAAAATTCAAACGTTAAGCTGCTGAAAAGAAGCAACAAAATATGAGACAAGAATGCATGAAACAAGTAGAGCATAAACAAAAACACAAGGAGAAATGCCATTTTCTATTTCTGTGTTGTTGACGTTTCTCTTGTACACATCACACATACATTTTGCCCTCGTAATTGAAAACACAGTAAGTTAAATAGCAGTTACCTTTAAGTTACTGTGTTTTCAATTACGAGGGCAGCATTATACACTAATTTTATAAAATATAAAATAAAAAGGATTGTAAGAACCTGGGCACACGTATACCCTATAAGCTATAAATTAGTCAAGCGTACCTACTACAGAATACTGAGAAATTCTCAATAATTACTTCACCTTAAAAAGTCGTTCAGACACCGTGGTCAAGTAGCCGATTTCGGCGTTGGGATGTAGTCCGTAGAGGTACGGTGTCTCGTCAGGTAGAAAGTCATCAATGTACTGATGATATCCAACATAGTCCGAATTTGGTGGCGATATGAATCCTTGCGCAAGTTGCAATTCGCCGTCTACCTATATTGCAAAACGAACGGTTTGTAATTGACCTTATTTTTAACCCAAAGGTGTCGTGTTTAAGGTTTCTGTACAGAATTAGCATCATCATCATAATAAACAAATTGGAGCATCCCAATGGTGGCTAAAATTAATATTATAGAAATAGGTTGAAAATAAAACGTTGATAATGATGAAGCAAAACAAGCCCACTCACAAGTTCAGGCTGCATATACTCAAGCAGGAAAGTCCGGCACAGCCTCCTGTCCCAGTCATCTGTGATGTGTCCACCGTACATAATCTCACCGAAGAGATACCTCAGATCCTCCCAAGGTACTCGAGGATTGGCCTCCAAGTAGTTGTATAGGACATACACGCATATCGTCAGGTCACCGAAATTAAATGGATAGACCCTTTACAGAAAGTTTTTAAATACATTATCATGTCAAATGTATTAAATTAACGTAAATAGCAATGAATTGCTAACTATTCAAAAGAAGCAAGATAGTTATAACGAGCTGATGGCTATTTAAGTGTTATATATCATGTATTACCTGTTCCACCCTTGAGGGCCGAATTTCCGCCGTTCTGCGACCACAGCGTGGAAGTAGCACAGGGCAAACAGTACAGCCTTGAACTCTGCTTCCTTACTGCACATTTCCAGGGTCTCTTGACTGAAGTTGTCAAGAGCCTGTGGATTATAAGTATTTAAAAAAGTCTGTACAATAGTACAAGATATACTCGCACAGATTGAAATCAACAGAATAATATACCAGAGGAATATGAGGAATATCTCTAAGATACCTTATGTAAGTTAGCCCACATTCCAATAGGGGGTTCGTTTGTTATTTTGATGGCAGATTCTAATATCCCTTGGGGGATAATATGATAAGCGGGGTCGGCTGCCGGTTCTGCGCTTAAGTACAATCTAGAAATTAAGAGCATAATTGAGAGAAAGATAGAAGACCTTTCGTATTCACACATTCACTTGCAAAAAATATTAAAAATTGTTCTTAACCGTGCCACAAGTCGATGCGTGGAAAGCTAATTGTAATATCAGGCTGTCGTTATCAGCAATCACTGTATTATAGGTAATTTCACAATTTTTGGTCAAAATAAAATTAATATTTATCCAAAAAGTTTGGTAGATTGTAAACGCCCGGATATGTATTGCATTAATTTAATGATTAAGAAAAAAATCATTGCTTATACAGGCCTATAGTCAGGAAGTGGGTTTTCAAAAGTCTCCTCCATTTTCTTTTCCAGCGTGGTCAGCCACTTTGCCACTAGATGCACGTTCTGCAAGATGACCCAGTCGCCGTTGACAGCGGACACGCTCATGGCTTCTTCGGCCACCACCTCCTGGCCTTGGCCGAGCGACACGATGTGGAAATTCTTTTTATCCGTTGAGAAGCCAAGCTTGCGACCTAACTTTTCCACATCCTGGGTACAGAAATTTTTATGTAAAATTTAAAGCTGAATAGGATTTTGATCTTAGAAAATCCTTCTTCAATCTTAGTTTTCGGTTTCCATTATTCGTTAATAATGGTTGAACGGTTCAACTTGGGTTCAACATACAAGGTGAGATGAGAGGTGCTTTAAAATTTTCTGACTATTAGTGTATAGCAAGCTATCTCTGAAAAATTAAAAGAACTTTCTGGAAAATATCTCCAGATAGTAGGTATTTCAGGAAATCTAACGCAAATTATAGTACATTCCAAACCTTTAGCGGATCAACTCCTGGTGATAATATAAAGAACATGGCTGTTGTACTCGTGCTCTCCTCGAAAGACTTCTCAAAGGGTGGAGTTCTTGCTTCCACGTATTTAGTTCCAAGGTTTTCTTCGCAGAATGCTCTAAATAATGAAAAAATTTAATTAGATTAATGTAATCTATGTAACTCTCACGTAATGCAAATTTCTCTGAAACAAAAATGTGATTTTCATACAATTGAATCAGGTATCCCTTGTATACCTGTAGAATGTCCAACCATAACACACTAAATAAGGTTATTTAGTGCTCAAAATAACTTCATTACGCTGAGTATTTATTGGTTCCGTGTCATATCCTCGTAGCTTTTTGGGATGTATTGGCTTAAGAAACCGTCTCCATTACTCTCTGACGGTTTCCTTAAGGCCTAAACATTCGGGTAAAGGATTGCCAATGGTAGCCGCAGACATATTACTGTGTTATCACTATAATATGCCAACTACTAGATTATCACTCGCTGATGCTTGAGCCGCAATCTAATTGGGCGATCGTCGTGCCAAATTGTGCAATATCAAAACCATAACACAGCAATGATCTGGAGTAAAAACAAAGCATCTTATACCCAGAAGCATATGACATGCGGTCAGGTCTAAGTGCGCGGAGGATGCACAGCCGTTGCAGCGATGTCTTGTTCTTCCACTCGCCCGGCAACTTGTCGCGTTCCGGAGCCTCACCGTCTGTATACTTTTGCCATCTAAACATAAATATTATTGTAGGCTGAAAACGGAGCATGGCAGATCACATCAGGTTCTCTTCTCTTGCTCTTTTTTATCCTAAGAAAACAAAAGTTCCTATGGGGTTTTTAAAAAAGCTTTCACATGGTCGAAGTCTCAAGCATACATAATTTAGTTGTAAATATAAGGAGAGCTAGAACTATATTCGTACCTTTTTGTGGCCCCCTCAATGTCCTTATCCAAGTTTTCGAAGGCATCCATCTTGGAGAGCGCAACTATCCCGCCAAAAGCGTTATTTGAAAGCCACGGGTAAGGAGAGTTCACGGGTGCCACGGCATATTTCAGCAGGAAGTCCAACTCCCTTGGATCTAATCTACCCTCGGTTTGTAATACCTTGAAGTAAAAAGCTAATTACAAACAAAAAAAATTTGTGACACGAGTTATATTAATTAATTACAGAACAAGGATTGTTGATTATACTCATTAGTGCCATTTTCAACTGCGTGGGTGCGCTAGTTGGTAGAACGGTAGGCTCTTACTCCGAGAAACCTGTCGCTGCCTGTACAGATGAAATATTCTTACAAACGGTAACAGACATCAAATCTTACAAACCTGCAAAGTGATAAGGAACAAGAACACGAGTTTATCCCTTTCGAACAGTCCTCGGCTGGTATACACGAATACGGCAAACGTGATACTGTCCAAAAGATTAGCAACTCTCGCGTCCAACTCTTCTGCAGGCTGAGCTTTATTTAAAGCGTCCTTAAACACCACGCTGTAGGCTTTAAGGGAGAACTGGTACATCGGATTGATCTTGCACAAGTCATTCAAAATGAAGTACAGCATCGAAGCGCGAGTTGCTGCACGCCTGTGATAATTGTGTAGTATGTAATAAATAGTTTGGACCTAACACAGTTTATAATTGATAAATGCTTCATCCTCACGGTTTATGTTGACATTATTCCTACAGTGTATAGATGGAGAAGTTAGAAACCTTAATTCTATTCTTGAAGGGCGCATTTTATTATCTAACAAACATAATCAAATTCACAAAATCAAATGAGCTGTCTCAACCTTAAAATACGTCCTAGTGCATAAAATACAAATCGTCAGCATCCATTTCTTTTTGAAATATTTATCGGATGTTCCTTTAAAAATTCTCAATTTAAGGGATAATTTTGGTTGATGCTAAGTCCTCATTTACCAGATAGAGTTTAAGACAATTTCCTAAGACTTAGTTTTTACCTGTATCTTTCACGTGCTTCATCAATTTTGACAGCAGTAACTTTTCCTTCTTCAACTTTGATTTCAATATCCGCAGCGGTTTTCTTTGTTGTCTCCAAATTAATCACCAAAGCTGAATCACTAAGAATGTCCGGTCCAGCTGAAGACAATCGCTTCAGCAAATCGTCTTCCAAACTTTTCAGTGTAATTTTGAAATCGTTTTGCATTTTTGTTAATCCAGCCCGAAGGGCTTCTAGATCTGGTCTTTCTGCTTTAACCACTTCTCCTAGCAGCTGTTCTTCGAGACTTACAAAAAAAGAGCATGAATTCAGTTTCTATTACATTGTGTATATGTACACAATTATATTCTAATTATTTATCATAATGTATTTATTATGATAAATAAATAATTAGAGTATAAACAAAGGTTTATCTTACCCATCCCTTGTTACAGTAAAGTTTATTAAGGTACATTGCGCTTGCATTTCGGGCTGATAGTGAGGGTTGGCCAGTTTTGTTTGAAGCAAAAGCCTGAAGTTTGCATGATAATCTATCTCTCTGTCACCAATCTATAAATAAATTTTATTCATCAAAATTCGACCTTTTAACTGCCGATGATAGAATTTCATGACGCTAGTGATTTGGATGGGTGTTTGCGTACATGTAAGCTAGTTTAGTGTTAAGAAAGAGAAGTAATAAAGACGAATTTACAATTTTGATTCAAAAAAGGACGAATCCCTACCTTCAGCACTCGCCCTTTGCGAATCAACACACGTCCCAGCAAAGGTTCAAGTACAGCGTCGACACTCTCTCCTATATTCTCAAGAAGCACCACATCACCATTGCTAACTGCACGCTCGATGCGATCCAAGTAGTTACGCTGTGTCAGCCTAATCACTACAAGCGCATCACCGTAGCGGGATTTAATCCATTTTATTCCTTGTCTGTTGAAAAATATTTTTGAATTATTCTTCAATATCCAAGGTCAGGTTTCTTGTCATAATTATTTTTTTCTCGTATTTTGTATGCTCTTCAAAAGAATAGGTAAACAAAAACTAGGATATTCATCACCCATGCTTTAGTTTGGAGTTCAAAACGTTAAGAGAATTTGTACATACAATTGTGGATCGATCATGAGCGGCCATCGAGCTGAATTTGTGAGAATAGTTGCATTCTCTGTGCTCATGGTATCCGTTGGCAGCCCTTCGTTGTTCCATGTTGCTACTTGAGCATCATCTGTTAACATCGTTAGGGGTTCCAGACCTTCTGTTGTCTCAATTTTAGGCTGCAAAAAAGAGTCAGGAGAATCAAATAAGAGTAAAATGTCATTTTGGTCCCAAAAAGGGTTTCCAATAAAACATTTACCAGATTTATTTTTGAGCTTACTTTATTTTCACTGTTAAAAAGCACAATTCAGTCTTGAAAGTTTTACACTGATAAAGATACTCACGTCGGTCTTTTGAAGTGTTGGAACCCAATCCTCGTCCATTAGCAGCAATCGGTAGCGGCGTGTAAAGCAACCAACGTATGATATGAAAGCTGTGACTAGTAAAACATCTCCCGGCAACATCACACCAGATTCCTTCAGATTTACCACTGTTGCTGACCATCTAAATGTCAAAAATCACAAATGAAATTTAGAAGAGCAAAATAGTTTATTAGGTGGTAGAAACCAAAAAATCATCTATATTTAATGCGTTTGTATTAAGTATAATAATTAAACTGCGTGTAGTTATTGATGCATCCATTCGGATAAAGATGTCACTTAATCATCATTTCTTTGGTCATCGACTTTGGCTTTTATTAGAATTGTTTGAAATTATTTCTACCTTATTTTTTCCGAAGCTAAACCATTCACTAATCGGTTAGCTAAATCAATGGTTGCATTCGTGGCATCAGCTTCTGCTTGGCATTTAATTTTCTCATTGACAGCTTCTTGGAAAGCTTTCAGCAATTCTTCCAGTTTCTCTTCGAGTTCCTGTTTGACATAACCATTATTTTCAGAACTATTTATAAACGGTACAACCGAATTATCAAAACTTATAGTAAAATCGTGAAATATCATACGCGAATTTGATCGGTGAGAAATGCGAGCTTATCCCTCGCAGCCTGTAATTCTGCATTGGCTGCATTGAGAGCCCTTCTTTTAGGCTCTACCACCACATACACGTCGTAAAACTTGACGATGTTTATAACCCAGGAGCAAAGCCCGGCGGCCGCAGCCGATTTAGACATTATGAACTCCGCGTTGAATTCCGGATTTTTTATGTAGGGCATTACGGCCTGAGGATTGAAAATATTAAGATGAGAAGATTACATAGTTATCATTCAGTAAAGTTGTCAATCTTAAAGCCTATAGTTACCTTAATAACATCTGGATGAATGTTTTCTTTATCATAGTAAACCAGGTCGTATAAAAATTGATCAACCTTTGCCATCATTAGCTGAAATATACAATTATACATTAACAAATAATATGTCACTATTTACGTATGTAGATTGTAGGTATGTCTTATGGTCATTTATCATCTTGAGAAATTGGAGACTGAATCACAATAATGCTTATTAGAACCATTGTTACCTTACATGCTTTCCAGGACCTATCTTTAGGTATTTTGCCTTTTTTAGAAAACAGTACAAGTACAGCAGCCGTTACGTTAACCACAGCGTCAGGTGGCGAACCAAAGGACTTCAACTCTGTCAAATTGTTCTTATTCAGTGTATTCAAAGCCTCTTGGGCTGCAATCAACGCTGGCTCAGCCTTGGCCAAGTCGTCTGCGCAAATTTTTGCCTTTATTGTTACATCCTCCTCAATGACTTTTACTTTCTTCTCTTCTTCCGCAGCTATTTAACAGAAAAGGACAGTGTATTCTTTTATATTTCTTACATTAATATTTCAAAAACCGTTGAATGACTTTTTGTTTAGAAAATTGCGATTTCCTAATTGTGTATGTGTATTTAATGTCATGCTTAGGCGACTGGGGTTAGTATAAAGCTTTCTTTAATGACTCAATCATACAAGATCTATATCGTGTAGTCTGCCAAACAGGTAATATAAATTACAGGCAAAATAATTGACATTACCAAATGCTTTTTCTTTTGACACTTTTTCACTTTCAGCGCCCACCACTTCGATGAGTTCTTCAGCGGCTTTGTTCTTAACTTTCAAAATTACTTCTTGTTCCGCCAAGGTTACCTGACAGTGAATTAAAGAGAATCTATAGTAACAATATAAATTTACCAGAGCTATATGGCGTAGATACAAATCATTCTTAACTACTAGAAGTAAGGAATATTTTCAGGAAAATAAGTCAGGAAACTTTGTTATAATATCTTATCATCCAAGTTTTAGTCGTGGTTACATTTTACCTTTAACACTGCAACATCTGCAGCGCAAGACGCCAATTTTTCGAGACCATTTTCAAGCCTAAAGATCATCATCTTCAAATTCTTGGTCTTTTCCGTCAGCAGCCTTGAGTACAATGATATTTGTTCTAGGAAAGTCTTCGGCGTCGTATAGTTGTAACGACGCTCATTCGTGAAGTACACCGCCGACATTTGATTGACGCTTTGATGTACGTGCGACATGAACGCTGCGACTGGATCTATCAGATGTGTCTGAAAAATATACAAAGATTACTATTTAATAAAATTTACATTATTGCCGCATTGTGAGACTTTTGAAGAAACTTCATAATTATTTCACACATATCTAAAGTCATAAAGTCATCAAGTAAAAGGATATAAGGTTTTCAAAAAGTAAAATGAAAGAGTTTACGAACGCTAGTTTCATATTATCAGAGAGTTTTTATACAATATATTGTGCTTGACAACTATCAAGCCTAGAGTAAGATGATAATGATTATTATCGTAGTTTCTCGTCCCCAAGTGGGAACTTAGAAACCCAAGAATTGTAAATATATTTACCGGCAAAGCCTCCACTTCGGCTATGAATCTCTTGGAGACTGAGCGCAGAGCTTCCTGCGGCCACTCGTGGAACCAATTGATGGCGGTGCAGTTTACAATGGAGGGGAACTTGCGCGCGCGGACTCTTAAAGTTGCACCAACAGGAGAGAAGCATAGCACCACCTTTTTAAAATGATTACTTATTGCAATAAAATATTGATGATCTAGATTCTAGACCTAATTAATTGCAGACGGACATTTTTAGAAATCTCACTAAATATTTGAAACGTTTCTTCCTAAAAAAAAATTTAAAACACGTGATTAATTAAAACCGTAAGACTGATTTCTAAAAAAAAACTGTCAGAAGTGACTTGTTAAATTTTTGTGGTGACTTATGATGATTATTTTAAATTTTGTTAAGAGAGAAGATACATTGAACAATCTTACCTTCAACATTGTCCGCACCCTATTAATGTAGAATCTCCAACAGTTCTCGCGTGTATCTGGTACACCGGAGGCCTTGGTCTAGAATTTAAAAAATATTATCAATTAAAAATAGCAACAGTTTAAAAATCTATCATATTGCCTTCGACTGGTCTTGTCTTTTTATGCCCGTATTTTAGATTTTTTGTATCACTCGCAAAGCGGTCGTGGTCATCGTTGTGATGCCATTCGACCGTAGCAATTAACATAGTCGCATGTGAAAAACCACTACTCCAGGGCACGGCCGCTCAAAGCTTCAAATATGTGAAAAGTGAAAAACAGTCAACATATCCAATCCTTGCACTTGCAAAAACCAAAGATGGTTGGTTGATTCCAAAAGTTTCACAATTGGTGGGGGCATTGCTATCCCCATTCTAAGACCCTTAATGCAACAAAACGAAAATCGCCAAAATGTAGATCCGACACTGTTAATTGCTACGGTCGATATATTCACCTCTGCTAGCTGCAGCTACCAGTGGTGAATGCTGCTTCTGCTAGCTTCAATCGATAATTTAACTTAAACATGCTGTCAGTCATTAGAAAGTTAATCGTACGGGTAACCTTCCTCGCGTTTTGGTGGTTTGACTTTGCTGTGCATTACAGAATGCTTGATAAACTCACGTACCTCACCCCTTACTCCGTTGATGATATTCTCGATTTCATCGTCGGCAAATAACTCAGGTATTTCTCCTGAGGCGAGTAAATCGTTGATGAGTACGAGGAACCGTTCCTCAGCCACTTGACCGTCCGTCATTAGGAACATACTGCCTATGTTCTTTAGACCCGCCTTGATGTTGAGCATCGCTGAATCATTAAAATTAACATTAATCTGCACTGTGTAAGAAGTATCAATGGGCCAACACTGTTATTACTCGTACTTGCCCCAGAGTTGAAAATGCTTTTCGTAAGTTTTGGTAGTTTCAATAAATAAAGAAATAATGCGAGTAAAGGAAATATTTAAACCATATAAAGTGACAGATAAAAGAGTAAATTTATGGAAACAAAGTGTATGTAAGTTATATTCTATAAGACAACTTCAACAGGAAATAATATGCTAAGAGGACGAAAATAGTAAAACTTACCGAGATCAACTTTAAGGTCATTTATGCTGTAACCCTTGCGCAATTGAATCTGGAAGACCTCCAGTGATGAGATGAAAGCTGACAGTCGAGACAACGACTGTTTTCCAGAACCTCCCACGCCCACTAGCAATGCATTACCACGTGGCGCCTCCAAGATACGATTTATTCTACAACGATACGAAAAACTTAATGCCACATTACTCAAACTGAAGGTTATTCTAATTTTAAAGAAAGCGTGGATTTTTATACAGAATTTAGGACCCAAATCCTAATCAGGCGTCTGAGAGTTTTGAATACGTTAACTTACTTCCTTTATGATCTTAAATTCCTGAAAATGTTCAAACGCTATATGTTAGTAAACTAACCTGCATATATGGTACATAGCATCTTCAAAGAGCACAAGATTCATAGTGGCCACGAGATCGTTGTAGGAAGATAGAGATTCATCGAGTAATTTTTTAATATGTGGCCAGTCCTTGATAGGGAAATATTTAGGGTCTCCAATACCCTCAGCAAAATGGCAATAAATTAATGGTTTCTCGAATACGATGTTCTCGTCGAAGTCCTGAAATATTGGGAGAATAGTGAATTTGTAACATCTGAATAATCTTCAGATTATTATTATCAATACTTCAGATTAGCTGTGATAAAATAAATTCAGAATTTCAAAATTTCAAAAAAATTGTTCAGGATTAATAAGTACATATCAGTTTAAGTGTTTAAGCATTTTAGTGTCGAATGCAACATCTAAGTACAGTCTTTATCCTTTGAAGTTTTGGTTGGATGGAAGGACATTTGAATTAAGTTCGACGTCATAAAATATGGATTACTTCACAATTCTTCTTGATGGTGTCGCCTATGAGCTTCGCGAAACATTCGTTGTCAGTCGAGTCGATCAACTTATCGGAGTACACGCGGGTAGCTTCGTGCAGCCACAGCCTTATCAGTTCCGAGTTCAGTTTTATAGCATCCCCCGTTGTGAATAATATACCCTGTAATGACATTACGATCATTATTCACATTTACAATATGCGTAAATCGTAATAGATTATAGTGGATAACATTATCATCACCATAAATATATACGCATCATCCTATGATAATGATGAATGATCAACTAGAGCAGCCACTAAGCTATAAGCTTGATGATCCAGCGACAACCTTGACGAATTATTTTTATTAGCAAAATATTTCACATGTACATACATCGATTGATTTTTTGTCATCAAAAAAGAGAGAACGAATTTGCGTGGGTACGACATCTCTCTCTGACCAAACAGTCGACCAGAAGATATCAATAAGGGTGTGCTCAGGACGAAGATTCAAAATAAATCAAAAGCACTCTGACATCAGACAGACCAAAGATCTTACCTGGAATATATTCGATAGATCTCTGAGGTTGAATATGTAGTGGAATTTGATGGCGGTCGGTAGGAAGGTAGAGGAGAGTTTGGAGTGGAGGGCCAACGCACAGTTGACCATTGGCTCGGAGTAGCGTTGTACTTGGACATTGAATTTGTTCGCAGGATTGGCCAAGTGCTGGTACAGGATCTGCTTGTAGATGTGGAAGCACGCGTCTAGGCCTGGGAAACTGAACAAACATTATAAATGAAGCGCTTCTTATTCTAACATTTTTTTCAAAAGAATGACCTTGAAATCACACAAAAGTGCACTGATGACCAGACGTTCAATATGGAGTAGTGGTGTGGTATTATTAGAGCTTTTGTCATATTTGGATTCATTTGGATTTTAGTGTTCATTTATAAACTAACCTGACAGCAAAAGTGCAGAAGTGCCTCTGCAACCTCGGATCGATAGTAAACGACCCAGCAGTCGGATTCATGCACGACACAAACATACAATTCGCAATGTCCTTCAGGGTCAACTTTTGTCTGTCATACCTGAAAAATTAAGTGAAAAATTAAGTAAGTTTAATATGTATTATTAGAAAGTAACAGCCAATTATTTAATTCAAAAACTTGCTCAAAGCTTAATAAAGCTCTCCACACGAGCATAGATCGCAATACTCCAGATATAATCTTTCTTTACTGAAGTTAACTAGACTTCCTCCACTTATTTATACACATATTTCTAGCGAGCAAATGAGCAGCTGGGTCACCTGATGTTAAGTGATTACTGCCGCCCATGAACATTTGCTTTTACTATGCACTTTCAGATAAATGGCTTTTTCTTACCAATGGTGATAATCCATAAATTGCCTGATGAGAGTGTGTGGCTGTACCGTCCCGTAGGTGTCTACCTCGGGCATGTTCATATCATCCACGAAATAAATCATAAGCTTGCTGCCAGGAGGACCGAAACTGCGTCCAGACTTCTTTTCTAAAGGCTTCTCTAAAACCTTTTGGATCATCTCTGCTCACACAAATATTAGTTAAATTAAAAACTATGCAGTTTTGCACGGATAACGTCATGGAAACTTATTTACAAAATATATTAATAGACCTCAGAAAAGTGCAAGATAGCGAGCGAATAATGGATAAGAGTCACTTCGGAGGTTAATACTAGAAACACTGACCTGATGTAGTGTAGAAGTTGAGGGGTACGTTGGTGATGGCGTAGTTATCGGACAGAGCGTTAAGCTTGGCCGCGACGCTAACCGTCTTGCCGCTGCCCGCGCTTCCCACCAGCATCACCGGCTTCTGTTTCGCGATCAGCAGGTCCATGAAGAAGCGGATACGGGTCGTCTCGGAGGTAGATACCAGACATGACTGCAAGAGCCACGAATTTCAATATGGTAATTTAGGATTATCGGCGAAAACGTGCATTAAACTCCGTAAACATTTCTTACCTGTAATGGCATATCTGGGTCCAATTCAAACGGCTCGACCCGTTCAGACCAAGGCAAAAACTTTTTCGTTTCCGGGTCTATGAAGAAACCAAATACATTGCCGGTAGATGGAAACTTGATCTGTTTAAACTCATTGCAGAACCACTTGCTGAACTCATTGCGCCAATCGACGAGCTGGTCTTGGAAGAGTCCCGAACCAAATCCCCAGACGATGCAAAATACAAAATAGGTTTCATACCTTTGGAGGAGAAAGAGTTCTTGTTAAAATAAACTAGACTGACACGTTTTCTTTCTGATAATAAAGGCATAGCAGGTAGACAAGAAAATTCCTGGCTCGTTTGAAATTAATTTAAAAAAAATTATATTTGAAAATGGTTCTTCAAAGTGCAGAAATATTTGAAAATGGTTCTTCAAAGTTGGATAGAAGTTGGTTTTCTTTTTGAAATCTCTCAAATTCAATTCATAAAATTTTAGGATTTACCTACTGTGAGCTTTAAGACACATGAACCAATATTTCATCATATTGGTTCATGTGTTTAACTGGTATAAATTATTCTTAATTTATACCAGCTTCCTACTCAACTTACCATTCCTTTGGGCAATCACTGGGTAGTAAAGTCTTGTTGAGGAAACACTCCAGCAAATAGCACGTTAGCTGAATCTGCTGCAACTCACTCAATGGTGTGATCCGTTTATACTTCTTACAAGATTCCAGCAGGGATGGAATGTATTTGTCGAACATCACTGTTAACATTGCCTTTTCCGATTCATCGTCACGAGTCGTGTCGATCCACGATGCCACAAATCTGTGACAATCAAAGAGTTGGTAAAGCACACCTATTAGAATGGAAAATACTCACTGCTCCGTGGAATTCAGTGGTCAGGCACCTAATAGATAACAAGAAAACACTTACGGATTCCATCCTAAGTCTTGCGGATTGATGTACAAGATTCCAGCGCGAGACACGGTTGCGGGCGTCGCGGTCCTCAGCGACGCTATCTCAAACAGCAACCTCATGGACTTTGTTAGCGCTATGCGTTCGTTACTGGCTAACGTTAGTACCTAAACAATATAACCCAAGGCTAACCATGAGAATCCTATTAATATTATAAATGCGAAAGTTTGGATGAATAGAATAGAAATATTTTTTATTCAAATAAACTTTTACAAGTGCTTTTTAATCATCGATGAATCTACCACTGGTTCGGAATGCCTTTCCTGCCGAGAAGAGCCAGCAATAAACTCGGCGGTTGCTCTTTACAAAAAAAAAAAATTTTTTTACAATAGGTAATGAGACTATGCTAAAAATAATAAAAGTAGGAGAAAGAGAATCACCGTCAGCAAGTTGCTAGAAGGAAATTTTATCCATTTGTTCAAATGGGATGCAATTGTAATTGATAACAGTTGAAGATAGAAAATGACGAGTTAGATACTGTTCTACCTTACCTTATTGTCATCCATCAAAGTGTTCAAGCTTTCGATCCACATCGGATCAATATCCCCATCAAGCACGATCCACTTAGGCCCATCGCCTGGCATATTTGCCATGTCCCTCATAATTGTGGAAAATAGACCATCCTTCCACTCCCTAGTCGCTGGGTTGATTATACCTATAGTAATTTAGTGTAATGTAGATGTCCTTAGAAAAAGTGATCAAAATATGGTTTATCAATCCAAATGGAGCATGAATTTGTGACATACCAAACAACTCGTCATTGGTAACAGCTTTTGGATCGAGATCGTTGTAATAAGGTTTCAGTTTCAACATTTGATATGTTTTGTTGAGGCATTGCCAGACCATAGATTTTCCGGTGCCGGCGAATCCGTCAATGAATACAGAGTGACGCACCGCGAATAATTCTACCAATTGGACCATCTAAAAAAATATTTGGTATCTTCACAAACGTTGCTACTGATAAATAATAGAGAGAGTAAATTTTAAAACTTTCAAGATTCACACAAAGAAATATTGATAACTTAAATACGGCAAGATTCATCGGACTAAAATCAAACCTTCAATATAAATCCTGGTTCAGGCTGTAGTTTCATAGAGATAGCTCCTTCTACTAGTCGCTTTTCAAACTCAAAATCCCTTTTTCTTGGTACATCTAGGGCAGGGAACAAATCACCTATCAGGCCCATGAACACTGGCATATCATCAGTTACAATCTTCGGTATGTTGAAATCTCTCAAGGCTCTCATTAACACTTGGTCTTCTGGTCTTAGACGATCACCTCTCTTTTAAAATAAAATCTATATATTATTTTTCATTCTTTATTAATAATTTCTATAAATGGTATCGCGATCAAATTAGATTCATTTGAAAGTCTACCATTTGAGAGAGCAGCATATATATCTACAATAGTTAAAAAATCAACAAAGTTAATGAATTTATAAATTCTACAGATACAAAGAAAAATTTACCTTCAACGAGCCAGCAACGACAAGCACAGATTTGATCGCTCTCAAGCCCCAATCATAATGATCTTGTTTGGAAAGCAGTTCTTTACATAGAGTATACAGCGTAATGAACTTTCGTGCAAGCAGACGTGCTTCCTGGAAACCTTCTGCTACCAACATGATTTCGCAAATCAGTTCGAAATCCGGCACTACCATTGCACATGGCCTAAAGAGGAAAAATATCATAACGGTGGCAAATTTTATATCACGAGAAAAATTCTAGAGAAATATGGGGTTCACTAACCAGCTCTAGAATTTTCAAACTAGAATTTTCTTGGCTAGGAAATTAAAAAAAAAATAAGTTGAATAATTTAAGGTTACAGTTTGTACTACTTACCTAAACAGAGCTTTTAAATTCTCAGGTAGCTCAGTCCTTCCTGCGTATCCAGGATTCATAGTGATAAACATTCCGACAGTGGGAATTAGAGATATAAACTCTCCCATAAAGTCGAACTTCTTTTTCTTCGCCTTAATGGCATCGAGGACACTCTTTACTTGCACCGACACTACTGAGAGCACTTCGACTGAGATCCGATTGAACTCATCGAAGCAGCCCCAAGCACCAGTTTGAGCTAATCCTATAAATATTGCTAAGTGAGGACACTGAATCCTTATTCCTTCCAGCAATGCAAATATCAGTTAATTGTTTACTGTAACTCAAATCTCTAGATAGAACAGAAATAAGTAATAGATGACGATTATCATATTTGTTTGCTTCTTAAGAAATATCACTTGCTAGAAATATTAGTGAAGGAAAACGTTGTGAGGAAATCTGCATGACGAAGAAGTCTTCATAATGATCTCGTAGCTGTATGATGACTTCAACTCTTGAAGAAGAAGCACTTGATGAGCATAGTGGACTATAGTTTTATCTTTCTCGTTCTGACAGGAGACATGTGCCCAGTTGTGAGCCAGTGATGGGATTAGATGGAACGTAAATGGAGACAAGCTTTAATTTATCAAAATATAACAATAATACGAACCCTTGTAAATATTCCCGCAAGACTTGTAGTCCATTTGTTCGGAGCAGTTAAACACATAGACCATGATACCCAACGCTCTGCCCAAATCCTTTGTTGTTTCCGTTTTACCCGTACCAGCCGGTCCTGCAGGAGCTCCGCCCATCACCAAGTGGAGACTCTAAAATGGCCCATATTATATGCACGATTAGGGTTTTTCTGAGACGACTATTTAACTATGTTAGTATAGTATTGAAATAAATAGAGCGAGATTTACCTGTGTGAGCGTTATATAGCACCTATCCGTCAATGGTGTGATCACAAGTCGCGGTGTATTGCCCAAATATTCATAATCATAGAGAAATTGGGCGTCGCAAATATTTGCAAAACAATTGTTCGCCTTCAAGTCCCATCGGTGTCTAAATTTGATAAATTGTGTAAATAAAAATAACTCACATTTTCATGAAATACAAATAAAGTACCTTCTTATTACATTAGACAAACCAAGAATAGATAGATTTTTAAAGCAAATAAAAAAAAGATAGCGAATGGAGACTGTTTAACAGAAGTTCCTCAAAAGACGGCTATGCATACTGACATTAATATAAGAATAATAATTTACTACATTTTCATGGACTCAGCTTCCGTTGACTGATTTGACTCTCACCTCAGTTGACTCTGCCACTGGAAAGCAGCGGCAGTTTCTACTTTGGCAACAATGAGTTTAGCCACAACATCTCTCGAATGTACGTCAATGGTACAAATGGTCATAATCTTCTGACGATCTCCAACAGTCAAATCACCCAACAGCAATACAATCAACGCATTCAGCTGAGCAATTTGTTTCTTTTGGTAATCTTTGAGAGCATTTTCGTAACCTGTTCATTGTAACATTAATTGTAACATTGTAATTTGTCTCTGTGGTGTCTGTGGTTTGTATGATTGATTAGTTTCGATTTTTCGTCACAGATGGACAAGGGCTTGTTTACTCCCTTTTCCAGTGTGATTAAAATGTCCCCCAAAAGTTAGTTTTTCCTCAGTAAAATAATTGACCTTACTTTAATTTAACTACAAAAATTCTGAACTTTAAGCTGTCTAGTAACTTGGTTAACTATAATAATTATTATTGTTACAAGCAAAAGTATTAATTAAATTCTTACCCTCCTCAAGTTTTTCAAAGGCCTGGTTAGTCTCGGTAGTCCACCATATCTGTGTACCGACCAATGCCGGCTGAGCTGGCCAATCGAACACCCACTCGTCACGCGGCTTGTCTTCATAAGACTTTACACTGTGCTCGAATATATCACGTAGTGTGTAACGCATGCAATCTGTTACTCGATTCAGCCATATTTCGACCTGGACCACATACATAGTTAGGTTTTGTTAAAGCATTACTTAAAGAGTCTTTTGTACATATCAATAGTACCATCGAGAGATGTAGATAGGATTTAGAACGTTCAAGTTATTGCTACGCGATTTGGCAGTCTGCCAGGCCGACTAATATCCCAAAATATGCTGGTTGTTATTTCTTTCATCGTGACTGAAAATCTCGAGCTTTTTAAGAAATTCAAAGATGCCTTGAATTCGAAGCCTGTGAGAGTCCATAATTTGTATTTATTGCATTTTTTATTAAAGGTTAATTTCGGGTTTTTGGAAAAAATATTATCAAGAATTTTCGGTTTTTAAATTATTTAAGTTCATCGTCACATCAGAAAGTCGGGACTTTCTTAATGGATAATAATTAATTTCAAAATGGGCAGATCCAAAATATTAGTCTTTCCTCTGTCGTGATATTTAAAAACTTACCTTTCCAGAGCAATCGCAACATGGTGCTTTAAACGGCACATGTTCTTCATTCTCCTTAGATATCATCTCAAATGCTTGCTTGCTGCCAGGCTTTATGAAAACTAGTTTAGCCAAGTTGTCGTACAACTTGGACAGGTGGCGACATACTGCTGGTGGATTGTTTCCGTTGGATAATATGTCTAAAAAGACAACCAGAAAGCTTAATGGACTAGTGATATGTTAGACAAATATATTAAAGTACCTACCTATTCAGGTCATTTGTGATTTATCACGATGCTAATAATGTAACATAATATGTCATATCTATATCTTAAAACATCTGGAAAAGATAAATAGTTACCAAGCAAATCTGCTGAAGAAACGAAGTAAAACCGTGGATACGCCAAGCGTTTTGTCTCTAAATAATCGTTGAGAGCTTTCTCGCATAGATTAAGCGCTGCCATTAGTTCCTCTAGTTTATCCAGCAGTCCAGGTTTATTCGTAGCTTGAATAACATTTGGCGTTGCTCCTATGTCTTTCAACAATTCCTAGAAAAAACCTTGAACTATTAAATTTATTAGGTTCGATTACAATTTGTCAGCAATAACATCGGCTCTTTCTTTGCGAAACTGAAGTGACAATGGGCCGAGTACTTAGTTCGGAGACTTCATAGATGTTGGGCTCTAAATTATCATTACCTTGAAAGTCTTATCAACATTATCAAATCTTTTAGAATCTTCAGGCAGTTGAGATCGAATATCATCAGAGCCAACAAATATACTCTCCAAATACTGCCATTTGCGTTGAACTTCAAACCATATAGCGATTACCGCATCTGCGGTGCCAAGCTTCTTTTGCCACGCTGTTACCTCTTCCTCATAGAAGCCGATAAACTTGGACGACATCATGTTTTGGACTTGGTTCTAGAAAACAAATTGGGATCTAATATTTAGTGATTTCTAATTTCTCTGAAATTACCTTCACACTCCAATAACTTTAAAGTAACTATTTAAGTTTTGATTAAGAGAATTTAAAACAATGTCTCAAAATAATAATTGTTACGATAATGAAAGGAATTACTACATAAATAATGAATTTTGACAAAGATGCATGGAAGCAATAAGCTTCAGTTAATTACCCATGTTTCTTTTTAGAATCTTCTTTCCGAACTTATACAGTCTTGACTTATCAAATGAAAACTTACCACAGGTTGTCCTACGACTGAATAATTATGTGCATTTAGAATTACCTGATTATCTTCAAGAGTTTCTACAAGCTCTTCACTTGCTTTAGGCAACTTAGCACCAGTTCTATCATGGGTTGTATATTCGAATTCCATGACTGCCCATGTTGCCTCCAACTCCCTAAAATATTAGTAAACGTTATTTAGTTTATAATTTAATAATCCTTGTATACACAATTTATTACTTCCTTTTAATAGTTATTTTTATTACTTATTTTTAATAGATATATTTATCACTTTAATATTATTTTTATTCAATCTACTTATTATTTAAATAAGGATGTTTACTTGAGCGTTTTCTCCATTGCAGCTTCCTTAACAGACTTATCGACGATAGTCTTGACTTCTTCCTCATATTTGTGGAGATTCAGTGCCAGTAAGTCTGCCAGCGTTGTATCATCAGTGATATTGAACTTGACCTAAAAGCACCGTCAATTTTATAATACTTTGTTAAAAGTTTAGATTTAAAATCTTCTAGCTTTAACTTATTCTCATTCATTTACTTTTAAAGGATTATTCTTACCTGATTTATTCAGTTTTCCAACGTCACTTTTTCTTCATACACTATATTTACATTTTACAGTTTTATATGAATTCTACGATAGTAAATACTTAATTAACTTATTTTAACTGTCCTAAGGTTATTAATTATATCTCTTACATCTCAGTAACTATTTACAAAATGAATTCAGATAAGATGAATGAATGATTTAGTGAGTTCGATTGCAATTTTCCTGTGGCAGGAGTTATTTGCAGTCCGTTTTCCTTTATTTCTTGCATGGTGTAAGATCTGTTTAACTTTGCGAACTTATTGCTATGTGGCATTGTGCATTCTTGCAACTTTGGTCTTCTAAAGTCTTGCAATTGAAGATATCTTCTATAGTCCGTATTTGTTGCTTCCCTTTCATGGCTATTTTCAACAACTGTTACATTATCATCTAATGTGTTAGCTAAATCTTCTAATGATTTGAAGTCGTCTAAGATTTCATTAAAAGATACGCGGCTTTGCAGGTTGTGCTTTATTGAAAATGACTTGGAACAACGATGATTTGTTTCGATGGTCGTGATGAGTGAATGTGCAGCTTTCTACATGTAAAATGACAAGAATATGTTGACAAAAACTATTGTGCGAGGTAACGGAAACACGTTGAAAGAATAAAAAGTACAGTATAAAAATTAGTGAAATTAAACATCTAAATATCTCTGATTAATGAAATCGTAGTTCCGAAACGTTTAAGCTGATTTCAATATGTAGTTTATAACTTTTCACAGTGTAGCCACTTAGGAATTACGACATCACCATAACTACGATGACCGAATTAAAACAAATCATTACAAAACTTACTTTTGTGGCCATCATCAACTCAACCCAATGTCTGTCTTTGATAGCAGGATTCTGTAGGTCAGTCACAGCACGGAGTGAAGTCATCAAGTTTTTAATGGTTGCTTCTATTGTAAGATAGGGTTCCCTAAAATTTATTACTTAGGTGTTAATTAATCTAAACATACAACAAGTTCCGAAGCAATGCGACACATAGTTGTATAATTGGGCGAAGGATGCGATCGTATCATCGTTTAAGTTTTGAATGATCATATCGATGTAAGGCCCAGACGATATTCACTTCCAAGAATATTATGTGGCCGCAATTTATACGTAATATTACTTTCGCGATAGCATATAAACGTTACCAAAATAACATCAAATAATATTCAACGTAATCTTTTATTCACATTTTTTTTTTGTTTTTTTTTTGTGTAATCTATGATGCAAAATTTTACCATGTTCTCATTTCCTTATCCAACTGCCGAAGATCTTTTGTAAAGCGTTTACACTCCTGGTCCATTCCATCAGCGTCGATCTTTTTCCACGGAGATTTCTTCCAGAATTCTATCGTTCCCATCACCAGATTATAGTAGTCCCATAGTTGCTGTAAGGCAATTAAACATCATAATACTTTCAAAATTTTTTGATGTTTCAATGTATTCAAAAAAAAAAAACCGAACGTAGACTTTTCTGATCCCTTATAATGTTTACAACTAAGCGAAGCTTAGATTTCCATTATATGAAGATCTTAGAGGACGATGCAAAATGAATGATTGATAATAATTAATTATTATTATTTTCATCTTTCTTCTAAGATAATTATAATTACCTTAGCAAGCTTCAATTCACGTCTACACTGTTTGAGAACCTTCTCATCCGGTGGTTGTATGTCAAAAAGACTGCTTGATTTCTTTAAAGTTTTCACAACGTCTTCAAATTGAGCAAGCTCTTGATTAATTTTGTCGATTTGTCTATAAGGTTCTTTGCACCTTTCGTAGAATATCTGTATAGAAAGTAAATACGAGAGAAGGAAATTTTAAATAATATTGTAAG
This sequence comes from Hipparchia sbordonii, assembly GCA_038048805.1. NCBI lineage: Eukaryota > Metazoa > Arthropoda > Insecta > Lepidoptera > Nymphalidae > Hipparchia > Hipparchia sbordonii. The sequence continues at coordinate 3,173,091 of CM076111.1, read as the reverse complement.
AGTTTTCGAGGTTCACTACTTACTGAATTGCAGAATTATTAGGATGCAGTGAAAAAACCAATCAGAGATGATTGCGATCATCACACTTAACATGATAAACTAAAGCGGTAGACCTTTAGATTTAGAAACATACATTATGAATGAATAATAAATAGGCTAGGAGAAAAAGAAATTATTAAAGGCATAAGAGTATTAATGTTTACACACTTTTAATTCTTTTTCTTAAAGACAGCTGTAGATTGGTTGGTCGAAATTAGTCGATTCACTTATCTCAGCCACCTTATACACAGCGAGGCATGGATTGACCAAATCTGATTAACCAATTTGATTTATCCCCTGAACTATTTACGACTGGCCTAATCTAGATTAGAATTAATTCCAACGAGACTGGACTAAAACATACATCCTTTAATCCAAACTGCTCTCTGTACATATTGATGCGTAGATTGACCAACGCCACTCGTTTAGCTATGAGGGCAGCCTGAGCGGCCTGCATTGGTGCTACTTCATTCTTCATCACCGTCGCTAGCTTCACGAGATTACGCCATCTCTCCGGAAGTAAGTCCAACTGGTAGAAACAAAACCCTTTTTTTATTTGCTCTGCGGCCAAAGTCTTTTATCCTTTCAATCTGTCTAGTACTAAGCTAGTTCACTATATATTCTTACCAAAGTATATACGGAGTATTGATGACTGTCCGAGTACTTCTTTTATCCAAAAGAGAGCATAAATAATAAAAGGTTAGCATTTTATTTGCACGCTTAAAAGACATCTAATAATTTAATTTATAAAAAGGGCATAACTTAGTTGTAGCATCAAAACTGTGAAGCAGCGTCTGAGAGGCTGAATCAAGTGAGCATTATGCATATGCCTCAGTTATTGAGAGTAATACTGTTATAGAACATAACTATGTTCAGTTTGCGGTAAACCCTTGGAACTATTTTTAATTCTAAAAGATTCTTACGAGATGCGTCGCTGATTGGCTGTTCTACGTAGAAATTCAGCCAGCATTCATGGCACCATTTCACGTAGGAATGATTTCTAAAGTGATTAGATGAGGCCTACCTATATGTAATAAAGAAAATATAATAAAAAGTAATTCTTTACCTGTTCATAAGTTTCTTCGGGGAATTCAACACCGTACTCCTTAAGGACGTAGATTATGTCCCTGAGCGGCTCAAACATCATTTCAGTACCGGCGTCCACTTTCGCCCTCACTTCATTGAGTACGCCCATGATTTTCAACAGGCCCTCATAATCATCCTCAGCCAACTCAACTGTCAACTCTTTGGTAGCGTAGACAATGAATTTCTCTAAATCGTCGAGGCTGTAAATATTGCAAGTGCCTTTTTGTTTGTTGGGAAATCTAAATGGCCTTGAAGAACTGATGGGAATCGGGGTCTACTTTAGCCCCACTACATTGGAGTACACCCATGACTATAATAGAATAGACCCTCATAATCAGACTTCACACAACGATGAGAACATTATAAAGATCTCTCAGGTATACAGGGTTCCTCACGACGTTTTCCTTTACTGTTAAAGCGATAAGATAGATAGCGATAAGTGATATTTTAATTGCTTAAAAAAGCTGTAAATTATAACTTCCAAAAAATGAGTAACAAAACCTGTTACTGATAAATAACAAAAGAATTTATGTACAATAGTCAGTAGTATAACTATGAAGGGTGAAGGTAAATAGATAAGAGTGAAGATGTACAGAATAAATAAATCAGAAACACACCTCGTCTGCACATGATCCTTAAGATTCTGCTTGTAAAGGTTACTCCATTTGCATATAATGTTCATAATTGCCTGGTTGAGTCGCTTCAGGTCGAGTTTCAACCAGCCATTGCAGAGGTAATCACTGGGTAAGCTTGATAGCTCGTTATATAGCGTATTGTATTTGTCGATCTAAAAATAAACGCGCAACGTAGCAACAATTAAACAAGTAAGAATTTTTACAAAGAATACCAACCGTTACATAACCAACGTATCGGCTTTATAATGTCTTACCACGACTATAGTTCGTGTTAATGAACCAAGACAGTATTTACTAGCTAGCTAGAACACACGTGTAGAGGTATGTAGGTATGTGGAATTCTCATGACAATCAGCGTTCTAATTCCAACATAGACCTCAACATTGATTTTTATCATCAAGCGCTAACCTAACCAATACACACGCATAACAAAGCTGATTTTTTTCGTATAAGAGGAATGCCTAAAGAAGTCAACGTAGAAGACCTGAATAACGACGCGTTGCTTTGTTGCTGTGGTGGTGACTTCTACAATCTACATAGAAAAATCCGTGGTATAATCACGCAGTGTACTGATTACTGAGGAACCTGTGTTGAAGAAATAATTCGACCCCTCCGTAGAACAAAATCTCATCTGTTAAATTCATAACTTGAGATTTGAGCCTTGCAGATGTGACTTTTAAAGCTCAAATTTCAAGTTGTGAATTTAGCAGATGAGACTTTGTTCTACGGAGGGGTCGAATTGTTGATACCAAAGCTACACGATACGCTGCCAAATTTTATCCGTCATAATACAAATACGTATCGCCTTAACGCCGCGTCTAGTATGTATCTACCTCAAGTTGGTATTGTTCAAGTTTTGGTTTGGCTTCCGGAGGATCACTACCATTCTCATAACGATACTTGTCAAATTCTTCGGGAGGTATCACGCGGCCATACTTCATGAAACCCGCCAACACTTCTTGCCTGTCCTCGAGCCATAGTGGCGCATATTTCTCGTATTTCTGTAGGCAAATATCTCCGAATCAAATTCAAGGTACGCCATAGAATTTAATATGACATTAGATGTGAGTGTGAATCTAACGCTCGCATACTGAAACTCTTGGATACTTGGACTTAATTTTTTGAAATTAATGTATGAAAAATTCCATACAAAGTTAGTTTTGCTCTAATTTAGAAACTTCGGGTCAGATTGATATCTAACTTTGAATAATAGGTTTGAAATTGATTTTTGTTGATAAAGATCCTCTATTATCTCGCCTAAAGAAAAATTAGTTACTTACAGATGCATATTGTACGACATCGTTTATACTGTTTTCAACCCTTTTCAATATATCGTGATACAAATCGATCATTGCGTCTTCATTTCTTATGTCATCTGTGAATGAACGTTACATTTAAACAACTTGCAAAACTCACGTAAAAATTGAAGACAATTTACTAAAGATATGAAACTCATCTTCGTCTTTTAATCTGATTTGAGTTCTGCAAGAAATTGCAAAAACTAACTTACCGTTGGACGCTGCGCATTATATCAAGGGGAAAAATTGAATGTGTTTATATTTCGACCATATTACATGAAACATGGTCACGATGTTACAATATTATATTTCTTTGAAAATATAACCTGCAGAATCTATTTACCCACCTTCACTGGTCTCATTTGGTATATTCAGCGTGTAACTGGACTATTTGATATTTACAGCAATGATATTTATCCTGTTTTAAATTTTAAGAATGCTATTATAGACACTCCTTATAATATACATCTTACCTTCATAACTTTCGATTGGCACGATTGGATCAATTCTTGGGAATATTGTCGCTTGCAAGAACATATCCTTCATCATTTCTCGCAGTGTGTCATATAGACCACCGCTGTCATCAAGGTCCAATGATGGTGAGAAATATATATCTGTTTAAAGAATATGGCGACATCGGTCACAATTTTCATGTAAGAAATAGGAAAACTGTCACTACACTATAGTCACTCAATCAAGTAGAACTTGTAAAACAATTTGGAAAATTTGGGAACTGACTTAACCATTTCAGATTTTGTTGAGTCTCATCAAAGTCTCTTACAAATATAATCAACACAATCATCTTTTAAGAAATTAACCTAAGCTAAGTATAAAGTCGTACCCATGTGAGACCAAAGAGAATTTCTGACCAATTCTTTCTGAATATGGAAACAAAAAGAATTGGTCAATAACATAACCACTTGTTTTTCAACTTCGTGAAACTTACCAGGATCTCTGAGTTCAGCAATTACTTCCATAAAAGCCACTCTTGGACCTTTCTCCAAGTCAGTTTGTTTCTCAAATAGATCTAGACTTGATTGAATTGCTTTCATTATTTGTGCTGATACCTAAACAATCCAGATAAATTAAAAATGACTTAATACAGCATTAAAGACACTGATATCCATTTTCAGAAACTTTCCCTGTCTTTTACGGGCTACCTAAGCTAAATTAGATGACTTGATGTTAATTTCGTTTTCATGAACCCTTAAGAGATTGTATTTAGGGGCCACCTACGTAAAGAGACTTACTTACGGGATGATTTAGGTACGGCAGATGAAAACGGGCATAAGTAACTCAAAGATGAGAAAAAGTATTACAATCATAGATGTACCTACTTGAAATTACACTTTAACTAAATATGTAAAATAAATAGTAAATACAATGATACAATCCTACCCAGATGCCGTAGAAATAGACTGAATACTCTTACACAATACGCTGTGTGCTATATTGGTGGATTTTACTCGAACGTAGAAGACTTTAACCAGTTTTTAAAGAAAAAGTGAACTTTAGCAGTTCAATCGCATAACAAGGCAGGACCTAAATAAAGCTGCTATGTTCAGCACATGCTGCTAATCTCGAATGAGCTACATAGATATTTAATTGCGTCTTAACAGTAACTAACCAGGGAATCGACGTACTGCACGTAGGCAGGCCATCTTTCAGCACGGAATGCTTCTATCTCCATCTCGCGCTTTTCTTCTTCAATATCCGCCAGCTCTTCGGGGTCCAATTCTTCTTCCTCCTCAGCTGGTGATTCTACTTCCTCACCTGTCCAACCAAACACAAAACTCAGATTTTCAGTCCGGCCCTTAACGGTTGAGCTATTGATCTCTGAAATCCATTAAGATATCAGTACCTGCATCCCTAAGAGCCTGACGCTCTCTTTTTTCCGCTTCCTTAGCTTCTCGTTTAAGCCGTCTCTTCTCTCTTCTCTCAAACTTGGCCTGGGCTAACTCCGCTTTTTCTAACTCTCTTTGTTCCCTAGCGATACGCTTTGCCTCTTTTGCTTCCATCATTTGCTGGATCTTTTGTCTTCTTGCGAGTTTCTCGTCTTCATCTAGAGTTGCTTCATCAACTTCCTCAAGTTCTTCTTCTTCCAAGTCAGACTGAATTGATTCAAGAATTGTTGAAAAATTATTAAGCATTGTGTAACTACTAAATTCGTTGATAGCAGTACAGTAGAGCTAAAAGTGGCTTGTTTAAAGCTATCTTTCTTAGTAAATCACTTTTAACTAGATATCAATAATAATTAAAATAACTTACCTCTTCCTCATCTTGAATGTTGAAAAACAACTTGTAATTATCTATTAATATATCTTTAAACTCATCATGACTCTCTTGGATCTTTTTACTTCTATAAAGGAATATACTAATTATGACGAATAAAGAATTATCATTTATAAATAATATGAGATTTCTTTCAAATTGATGTTTAATAAAGATGCATTGATGCAAGGCAAATGTTAAAGAAAAAACAAATCCGGGCTATTTGAAGTATGACATTCTCAAATCGGAAATTACTGAAGTACAGAACCCCTAAATTTTTAAGCATCCGTGATACGCTTCGACACATCCCACTAATACACATGGGAAAAGCATTGTAAGGTGCTATAAATAGATCAATGTTTAATTTACCTTGCAATCAATCTAGGATGCCGTTCATTTACTGCCAGGAGTTCCATCTTCTCCGGGTTTTCTTTACGATTATGCAATGGTTTATTACCCCACGCTGCAATATTTGTTAATCCAGTGCGGACATTTTTCTGTGCTGTCAGTACCCGCTCTTGGAGCGTATTGATAGCTGCGTATACTTCTGCCATCCATTCTGTGACTACATTTATGTTTAGTTACTAAAATATTTAGTCTGACAAGCAAAATAAAAACCTCAGCGTTCCATATTAAAGAAAGACACGGAACTAATTTCTTCTACAACACTATGTAGAAAAAAAAATCAGACTGAAAATTAAATAAACTCAACGTCTACGAAGTTGCGGGCTTCTGCTAGTGATTTATAAAATTTGTGACCTCATAAAAATTGAGAAAAATTTTGATTTTTAGAAAAGACAAGCAATAAAGACTAATAAAAATCTTAGAATGGATTTACAGTCATCATTCCAAGTGAGCTCTTCAACGCCTCTTCCGAGAAGATCATCAATTGCTGATATTTCTTTTTCTATTAGAGCAACTTCAGTTTCATGACTGCCTTCGCGTATTGCGTTGTACCATGATATTGCGCGGTTAAGACGATTCATGTCGTACTAAAATATAAATAGCCGTAAACTTTAGAATAGCCTGTATAACTTAAAAGAAGAAAATAGACGTAGGAAATTTAGTGAATATGTCACTGGATATAAATCGGAATTTGATACGACTATTATACGATAATTTGAATATTTAAGACTTGCCTGTAACTTTTCATTTCTCGCATACAAATCTAATCCGTCCTGTGGAATTCCTTGTTTGTTCAAGTACTTCATATAGCGTATCTCGCGCAACAGCATAACAAGCTAAAGGATTATGGAAAACGAAATAAGTAAAACAAGTTTAACCTATTAAAATATCTAGTGTGTATATCAGGTGCATGAATGGACCTAAGATACGGCCTTGTACTGTCCCGTCATAAAAAGGGGTTCAGACTATTAATAGAATTAACTGCTGTTACCTAATCTATATTTTATATAATTTATGTATGTATATTTATTATAATCTATAAACCTAAAATTTTTCGTCACGTAAATTGAAACCTCTCATTTTAGATAACCAATTTCACCAATTTACGTTACGCATACGGCAAATTACATCGGAAAACATTAAGTAATAAGGAGTAAGATAACCTCAGGACTAAAATTATTTCTGACAAACGGCGGATCCCTGTATATAAGATTCTTAGCGAGGTAAGTCTTGCAGATGGTGGGCACCGTTGCAGCCCATTGCTTGAACTGTCTATCTTCCAACTGGTTTAGGTAACCCATCATTTCATGGTGTTTCTGTTTCAAGTATACGGCGTATTCGCAATCCGTGATGCTAAAATATTATGACGGTATGTAATTAATGTATTCGATTTAATGTATATTTTCAGATAACCCTATTATATATAGCGGCTTTTGTTTAAAAGTTTCACTATAGATACGTACGGATCTTCAAATACAATAAAGTCCTCCATGGGGTTCTGCATCCTTCTCCGTTGTTTGTGGATCCACCACAGCATTCCGCTCACTGGCGGCAGATACGGATCCACCATTGGTCTTTCCACGCCTTTTGGATTCCATTTCTGAAAGAAATCATAGATAGATGGATACAAAATTCTTTATTTTTATACACAAGACAGGTTCATAAGGTCGATTTACCAGTTTGTTGTTGGAATAATAATTACGAACTTGCTTATAGATGATAATTTTTACTTACGGCTATTTCTTCGTCAAATATTTCCTTCACTTGGTCTAAATTCGTATGCATAAAGTCAAGTACTTTCGCCACCTTCGGTTTTAGTTCTCCTTTTATGATAGGTCGATGGAATAAGTCTCCGATGATTTGGAAAAACTAAAAATAAACGACCTTCTAAATCCTCTGAATCTGTTTTAATTTTCGATTTAGCTTTCAAGATCATAATACTAACTATAACAGATGAAGCGCAAGGCTCTCCTGAGAAGTTCTTAAATATGACTAACTCCTGAATGTCTAAATCTAAGTAATTAAGTACTGTGATGGTAATTACACACTTTGAAGAAATGCTCCAAGTCGTTACACTCATCCAAACCCTGTGAAAAAAGGGACGCAAGTTTTCTGTCAACATCCTCTAGTATTCTCATGTGTTTCTCGTAATCGGGTAAAAATTTGTTATCTTCGGGATCTGCCGGATCGTACGTAATGTTACCAAGACGCTGATAATCCAACGTGTATTCTTCCAAAACCTACAAATTATGAAATGAAATAAAATTTATTTGCATTTATTTATTGTCAAATGAGATAATTAACTGAGAGTCATGGAGAGAGGCACTTGAGAGAACTATGCTTGGAGTGTCCCTGCATCACCAAACCAGACATAATTCCTAAATATATAGATGGGTTACGATGATATCCCATGATTAATGTAATCGAAAAGAAAAGTGGAATAGAATTTCCAAAATCTGACCTTCAAACATTCCGTACTCAATGTTTTGCCTCGCAGTCCAGCAAATTCGACCTTTTCCAATTTCAAGACTTCCACAGTTGCCGCCACTATGTCTTCGATCATTTTGAGCCGCTGCATGTACACGTTGAACCGCATGAACACGCGATTGAAGTCAAAAGACCAGCGCACCGGCATCACGCCCGGAGGAAAAAATGTGTGGACTTTGTCGCGATTGAGCTCGTAGGTCTCGCTGAAAGATTAATCACTTTCTTTTCGTCTTCTGCAGGATATTTTACTAGCTACTAAACGCAAACTGTACAAAAATATGGTTTTCTTTTCAGAATTGATGTCTATCTTCGTTTCGGAACTTACATAAAATGGTTCAAAGTGCCCATTGCCTTCCTCAATTTGATTAATTGCTCATCGGCATCTCCTTGGAATATTGAGGATGGATCGATGGAATTGGTGCACTGTTGGATAACCAGATTGCACACTTCTCGTAAGAGGGCTAAAACAGTGATATCAATTACAGTCTTAGAAGAAACGCTCATAAAAAACTGTATCTTGTGGACTTTAAACTTTTTAAAAGGACTTCGGTGTTAAAGGAGGTAATAAAATAGCTAAGTACGACAAGAATGCCAGATTTTATATCAGGAAATAATCGCTAACTACAAAAAAAATTCGGTCAAAACCAAAAAAAAAAAAACAAAAATAAATGAGAGCAATTTGGAGTGTTCTAAGAAAACTCCTATCCACATTTGCATTGCGTCAAACATTACCCACTCTTGGGTCTCGACTCGCTGCAAAATAAATGAACGATTTTATCAGGTCTGATAACTCCATAGTTTTATTCCTGCTCGATCTGTATCTCGTTGACACTAAGTTCTAATGAAAAAGGCAATTTAAGAGAGAGTTTTATGTTCTTACGTATTAACTTCTCGACACTACAAAAGTATCGCGAGTTGCCCCAAAGCAAACCGATGCAGTGGAACATCGGCCTTATCAGTGGCTTCGCATCAGAAAAATCGGTGGCTTCAAACGTTTCAAAGTGCTGTATCAGCGGCCTCTGGTAAACGTAAATGTCCCGGCATTCTATGATAGCTGCAAAATAATTGACAATACATTCGGTTAAAAAATTTTCATACATTTAAATAAAAGTTAATGTTAAAGCTGTCTTAATTCTTCTGTTCTTCTTCTGCACAAGAAATGACTTCAGCCAAAAGATAGTTCAGGTGTTGGATTTTTTTTTCGAACTGTGTATACTGTGTAGTGAATATCAGGAAAACACACTTTTTACATTTCAATAATCACCCGCATAATGAATAATAGATTCTTCTTCTTCTTCTATGAGATATAATAACTGTCTGAACTTTGTATGGCTGTAGAACTATAAAAGTTGGCACCAAAGCGACGTTCGCCTAAATGCTCGGCCGTTCTTTGTTGGTAGTTTTGAGGAAATAATTTTGTAATTTGCATCCATACTTGCCATCTAGACATAACGCCAGCCTAGGACTAGTACTTACCGGCAACCACATTTGTGAGCATGGACTTGAAACAATTAAAGTAAACGCTCCTAGTCGCCTCCAGATAATGCGCCATTCGCTTGACCCGAGGGTCCCTCAGTTGAGAATAAATCCCTTCAAGGTTGCGCAGCTTGCTCGTGTAGAATTCTATATCGGCGATGGGCAGTGGAAACTTCGTCCTTTTGAATGCTGGTATGAATACAAAAATAATATTATGAAGAAATATTGGATAAATATCTAATCAAAATCTGAACAAGAACTAACGGAGAGGGTACTTATTGATTGCAGAGAAAAAAATCATTAGCTTGCGAGCCAAAAGTTGATATTTCATTTTAAAGAATTATGTATTTTTATGTAAATTTTTCCATTTTTCATTATTGTATATTGTATAATACCCATAAAAAACTGCATATAGATCGGTGACGGCTTGGACCGGCCCATCACCACGACCCGGTTTCCCGAGTAACATGGAATTCCCATGAATATCAGTGAAGCCTCCATTATGAACAAGACATAAGTTGTTTAAAAACCCAACTTCCCTACATATCTCTTGGTAGGTACTTAAAGAGTAAGTACAAGTTTTATACCACAATTTAAGCTATTGCATAGCTTCTATCGCGGGCCTTGAGCGTGGAGACTGAATCCAGAAATTCCGTAACGAAAATAACCTGACACGGGACTCCTCTCACCGCTAGATGGCGTTGATAAAAAATGCTATGCAATAGCTTTACCGCGGCAGTCCCCGAGTGCCACAAGTCTTTTTTTTTCTTCCCTTGGTTCCACAATTTTGCATACGTACCAACATAAGAATCCTCTTGCAACAAATCGTGAACCTGCTGTGCCCACCTTATTATGGCCCCTTCTATATTTGTCTTCAATTGAAGATCTACGTCTTCTGAATCACTAAAAACGTATTAATTTATTTAATATTTTATTTCAAAAATATATACAGCAGTTATGAAATTGCACGTACGTCTCTTTGAGTCTCGCTTCAGCATGATAAATGTTTTCCACGCCTTCTGGCATCGGAAGCATTATCTGACTGGCCATCTCTCCCTTTAGCTGTTATAGAAATTGGTTAAACAGGTAAAATAATTAAATCAGAAACTAAAGCTTACAACTACTTCAGCAGCAGGAACAACTAAAATACTACTTACTATAACTATACCCTATATTTGCAGTGTACCAGAAAGATTATATATTTGTCAATGTTTGGGAATGCACTGGCCCCTAAGATAAGGACTATCCTAGTTTAGGGGTCAGGATTCCAACGATATGTATTGTATTGAGTTTTTTCGAATAAAGATTATTATTATTAAATTAAATTCCCCTCAAGTTGGAAAAAGTTAGAAAACCTCCACTAGATACACAGAGGATCTCAAGCGAATCGCTGGCCGCTGGCAGCCACTGCATACAAACAACAAAAAATCGTGTTCTTCCTGTGTCAATCCTTGTGAGAGACCTATGTCTAGTTCGTGACTACGATATAGATTTAGACGACGGATTTAACAATCTAGAAGTTTTAACATTTGCAACCATTTCTAATGAATTATATCAAATATGTATCGTACTTGATGCATCAAACTCCTCAGGTCGTTAACGTGCCTTCTCATATCGTTTTTCACTATTTTGGGCCAGCCCTTCTGATTTTCCGGGTTACATAACAGAGGACCAATCACCTCGTCCGCCATGACGCTCAAATCCATCAGAACATTCCCTGATATTTCCCCTATTGTGAGAACCTACAATAAGGAATTTTTCATTTACATTAGAAGAACCTCTTTAAGTCGAAATCCAATAAGTCGAAAACCGCCAAAAACAAAAAAAAGTTTTGTTCCATTCAAAGCCCAAAACATCTTTATTCTTATATTTTCTCTCTGTAACTTGAAAAAATGAATTGGACCTCTGTGTCTTGAACATAGCAATGTTTGATTGTACAACCTCTACAACTCGATCATTTGAAAATAATTAACTCTACAGCTCGAAGAAAATAAGTTACCGACGTTGGCGCAGCTCACTATGTGGTTGTGATGCCGCGTGTGTATTATATGTTCATGTCGAATGTCTCAACGCATCTCGGTTCGGCAACGCGTCATGGGGATACCACGGATTTTTCTGTGTAGGAGACAGCAGCCGCAGTGCAGAAGCAACATCGCGACATCTCAATGCGCTGTGAGGCTACCTACCAAAACACAAGAACAAAATGTTGCCATAATGTAACGGAATACAAAATTACCTTTCGAAAGTTGGCGGTTGTTATTTTATCCTCGACGTTGCGTAGAAAGTAGACCATTTTCCCCTTGTTTACAGGCGGGAAGGTGAAAGCGCAAGTCAACATTCCACCCGCGTTGATACGAAACACTAGCAACTCGTATTTCGGCATCTCGAAGAACTTGAACAGTAGGTGCTGTAAATGATAAAAAATACATATGTACATACCTACCTTAAACAAATTTTTACCCATGACCATAATTATTATGGTTTACTAAAGTATAATAATTATGGTGATGTAAAATATACGAAGTGTTAAAAAGTACCTACACTATAAAATCTGGAGAGAACTTTAGAGCTAACTTTATAATTTTCTTGTTCCTATAGATAGTTAGGCTTACGCTTGATGACAATCAATGGTGGAAACATCGATGTATTGGAAATCACTGATAGGTTGAATCGCGCTGGGCTAAAAGATACCTATTCTCACTCAAATATTACCTAAATACATTATTATTTGCACTTTACCCTTTCGTCGCCTGTAATAAACTTGTTCCATTTCTCGATTTTTTGCTTAAGTGTCCTTAAAAGGTATTCACTCAGGAACTCTAAGCGAATATCAACATCTTCCTTCTGCAAATGCAAAACAAAATTAAGGAAATATACTAGTACCCGATCGTTATATTAATAAGACTGGTAAGATACATTAGCACGGAAGACACGTGGTGAACTATATTGCCTACTGTGGACATGCTCGCTAGCTTGGGCCTCATTGTCAATCAGCGATGGAGAGAGCTATGCTTGGAGTTTCTCTAGGTACGTGATCATTAAGAAATTAATTGTTCGTCTAGCAGTGGACATTTTGCAATTGCCAACGACGAGGACCCGTAATCTGGGTACGTACGTAGTTACACGGGGCAATAAAAGTTAACCGATTACACTAACAGGAAATTAACTTACATCACCCATGGCTGAGAAGCAAGTACTTTACTCAGTAGATAGTTTTCAATAGCTGCATTTCCTTGCGCACCTATTTAGTTATTCTCTACTGACGAAAAAGTCGTTACTTTTAAAATCATCTAGGACTTAAAACAATAAATCGTAAGTAATACGTTATGTACCTGTCCTAAAATCTAAACTAAAAATAATATCTAATATTTACTCTTTGCTAAGAAGAAATAGGAATACGAAAGTTGATGAAAATCAGAATTGAAATTAAAAATATTTACTTCGTCGCTTAGCAACCGATAGCTTCCATCGAATTTTAAAAATAACTGTCAAAAAAAAGAATTTTAAAAAACAACCAGAGATATTATTGTGTCTATGGAAACTTAAGGCGAATATCATTTTAATATTTTAGAACAATATTCCACTGCTAAATTATAAAGATATTTTAAATCCAGTTTAACTATACAAGATACAATACCTATCAGTAATAATTATTATGAAACATCATTAAATAACTTTCGAGTCTTGCAAACACTCCAACAAAGTCAATCAGGTCGTGTAAAATAAGCATTAATACCATAAATAATAAAGTTAAACCGTCAACTATCAAAACTGTCAATGTCGTACAATCATGTCAATTTAGGCGCCAAACGCAGCTAAACTTGTTGTTGTGATATAAATTGTTATTTAAATTAACACTTTAATTTGATTAGAATTTCGAGTAACTAGGTACTAAACATCCACAAGAATGGAAGGATTTGATGATCCTGGTGTATTTTTCTCTGACAATTTCGGTGTGGAAGAAAACGAATCTCAGGACCAAATTAACTTGCAAGGGGTTAAGAAAAAGTTCAAAGAGTTTATAAGACAGTTTCATACAGGAAATTTTAATTTTAAATACAGGTAAAGTAACTAAATACTCCGGTAAAGTAATTAATTTTCCGGTTTATCTATTAAAAGGAAGTTATTAGTGTGTTTTTATTTCAGGGATGCTTTAAAACGAAATTATAACCTACACCAGTACTGGGTAGAGATAAACATTGAAGATTTGTCCAGTTTCGACGAAGTCCTGGCTGAGAAGTTGTATAAAAAACCAACCGAGCACTTACCGATACTGGAGGAAGCTGCTAAAGATGTAAGATTTTTCTATCTTTTTTAAACACAATTTTGTAACTTTCTATGTTTTGATCTACAAGCTAGTCAGATAGATCTGCTAGTCAGTGGATATTGCAGCATATTTTAGGGCATTCAAAAATATTGACTATTAGTAAGTAGTTGTACAATAAGTTATAACTATTTGTATTCCAGTTAGCTGATGAACTAACAGCTCCCAGGCCTGAGGGTGAGGAAAAAGTGGAAGACATACAAGTGCTACTCACTTCTGATGCACATGCATCTAACTTGCGAGAACTTAAAGTGAGTATTAAAGTATACCTTGGTTGTACAGAAACTGACTGTAAAATTGCAGTTTGAGTGTAGCTGTCAAAACTGCATTGCAATATTTATAATATTCGTATGATTTGTTTTTAAGTCAGAAACAGTGTCAAGGCTAGTGAAGATACCAGGCATTGTGATATCAGCTTCAGGCATCAAAGCCAAGGCCACAAAGATATCCATCCAGTGCAGATCCTGCCGTAACATCATACCCAACCTGCCAGTCAAACCTGGCCTCGAAGGCTATGTCATGCCTAGGAAGTGTAATACGTAAGATATTTTTATTTTATGAAGTAAGTGAGATAGTTTTCATACTTAAAAGTTTCTTAAACAAGATAGTCCTGACTGTGAACTGTGATCTCGGCTGCTGTGGGATTGGTTCAAAGTGATTGCATCACAGTGACAATCTTAATCACCTCTGATTGGTGGGCTCTCTTTTGCTATTGATAAAAATGCATTGACGTAGCAAGAATGCTATAAATACAGCCAGAAGTTATTGCCATTGTTAGACTGATGCAATCATTTTTAGAAAATCCCACAGCTGGTGGCAAAAAAAGTAATACAGTGTGTTATATCAAAGAATAAAAATAAAGCAGTTCCGGGTTTCTAATTGCTGTAATATTTCTATTTGTACATTACAGGGAACAAGCTGGCAGACCAAAGTGTCCATTGGATCCATATTTTATCATACCAGACAAATGTAAATGCATAGATTATCAGGTAACCCGTTCAATATCAATACACAACTAAAATTAATAAAAAAATTACTCCCTCTAAAGAGTTTGTTTATCTCCAAAGTGTTTAAAAAATATTTAAAATACAATTTTAAAATCAAACCAACACAAATCTACCACTGGTTCGGAATGCTGATTCTGCTGAGAACAGCCAGCAAGGAACTCAGCAATTGCTCTTTTCAAAACAAAAAATGTTACAATATGTAGGTAGCTTATCTATCTTGTGGACAGCCGAAGCAAAGCAGATTGGTTCCAAGCAACTTTGTCATTAAGGAATTCATTAACTGTGGAATAACTTCTACTTATTAAATCTGTCTTTACACAGGTGCTAAAGCTCCAAGAGGCGCCGGAGTCGATACCGCAGGGTGAAATGCCGCGCCATCTCACGGTGTATTGCGACAGGATGTTGTGCGAGCGAGTCGCGCCTGGCGCCAGGGTCACCGTGCTCGGAATATACTCTATTAAGAAGATCGCTAAAATTGGCGTAAGCTTTACTGTCTTTATTTATTTACTTAAATACACTTACAATATACATATATGACATTCACAAAAACATTTACGAAAATTTTAATACTCGCTGATATGTACTGTCTTATTTCTAAAACTATATACTAACCTTACACAGATGAATAAAATGAAACTACATAGGCAGTGGGATGAAAGTTAAAATTGGTTCAGTGGTTCAACTGAAAATTTCCAATATTTAAACAAATTTTATATTGGTGGTAGTGTTGACTTGTAAAAATGTCCCAAATTGGCCTACATGAAATCAATTTTTCTTATATTTTTTTTTTTTTTTTTTGAATCTTGTTTCTTATATAAACTGTTTTAGACATGAATCCTGAACATTTCCAAGACAAATTAAACTCAAGCCTCTGAAATTCAGACAAAATAGACAAAAAAAAGATTCCTTTATCAACAGAGAGAAGGTCGCGACAAAGGCTCTGTGGGCGTGCGTTCGTCCTACATCCGTGCAGTGGGACTGACGGCTGAGGAAGGGGTCACTGGCGGCCTCAGCCCCTTCACGGCTGAGGAGGAGGACCAGTTCCGCAGGCTGGCCGCCTCGCCCGACATCTACGAGAGAATTGCGCTCTCCATAGCGCCCAGCATCTTCGGAGTCACCGACATGAAGAAGGCCATCGCCTGCTTGCTGTTTGGAGGTATCACTCCTTCCCACTTACTAGCTCTCAGCCAAGTAGGGTGTCAATGGCAGCCACAGCCCGGTCATGGTAGAAGAGCAGTTGCCATGTGCATGCCACCCAAACAAAAAGCCAAAATTGATTGGGACAAGACCTGTCAGATCTGTTAGTCTTAAATAAAAACTTGCATTAAAATTTTTTCGTCATATTTAAAACTTTTCTGTATCCACCATCTAGACTCTATAAGTAACCATAAATCTAAATATATAAAAGGCAAAGATGTCTGATTGATTGATCTATCAACGTACAGCTCAAACCACTAGATGGACCAGGCTGAAATTTGGCATGCCGATAGCTATTATAATGTAGGTGTCCATTAAGAAAGAATTTTTGAAAATTCAAGCCCTAAGGCATTAAAATAGGGGTTTGAAAAATCGGATTTAACGTGAGCGAAGCCGCGGGAAAGAGCTAGTAAATAAATAAAAGGATTTAAAATGAATGTCAATTAATGTCTGCGCAGGTTCCCGCAAGCGGCTGCCGGACGGGCTGACGCGGCGCGGCGACATCAACGTGCTGCTGCTGGGCGACCCCGGCACGGCCAAGTCGCAGCTGCTCAAGTTCGTGGAGCGGGTCGCGCCCGTGGGCGTCTACACCTCGGGCAAGGGCTCCAGCGCGGCCGGCCTCACCGCCTCCGTCATACGCGACCCGGCCACCGTGAGTCTGCCTCGGATCTATATATCGCACTCTCATCCTGAGATCTATAGATCGCACTCTCATCCCTTATCCTGAGATCTATACATCGCACTCTCATCCTGAGATCTATACATCGCACTCTCATCCTGAGATCTATACATCGTACTCTCATCTTGAGATCTATAGATCGCACTCTCATCCTGAGATCTATAGATCGCACTCTCATCCTGCGATCTATAGAGCGCACTCACCCTGAGATCTATAGATCGCACTCTCATCCTGAGATCTATAGAGCGCACTCACCCTGAGATCTATAGAGCGCACTCACCCTGAGATCTATAGATCGCACTCTCATCCTGAGATCTATAGATCGCACTCTCATCCTGAGATCTATAGATCGCACTCTCATCCTGAGATCTATAGATCGCACTCTCATCCTGAGATCTATAGATCGCACTCTCATCCTGAGATCTATATAGATCGCACTCTCATCCTGAGATCTATAGATTGCACTTTCATCCTGAGACCTATACACATCATCTCCTTTTCTCCGACTCTGTCCTTCAATCAAGGATTAAAGGATTGGCATGATTTTTTGCATAGGTATATTTGAGGACTTGAGGATACAGGAAAACTCAAGGATGCACCATTTAAAAATCTTACTTCACGTGGACGAAGTCCCAGACAAAAGCTAGTATAAAATAGAAATTCAAGGTGACACAGATGTACTTTATGACCTATATATTAAACTAGCTGTGCCTGCGACTTCTGTTATTATGATCAGCGTGATGTTATATAGCCTAAAGTCTTCCTCGATGAATGGACTATCCAACACAAAAAGAATTTTTCAAATCGAACCAGTAGTTCCTGATATTAGCGCGTTCAAACAAACAAACTCTTCAGCTTTATAATATTAGTATAGATGTATTAACTATTGTTATGTTTATAGCGTAACTTCGTAATGGAGGGCGGAGCAATGGTGCTAGCGGACGGGGGCGTGGTCTGCATCGATGAGTTCGACAAGATGCGCGAAGACGACCGCGTCGCCATACACGAGGCCATGGAGCAACAGACCATATCTATCGCCAAGGTTTGTGCCATTTTTAACTGACTTCCAATCAATTCGGCCAGTATCTTTTTTTTTTTTTTTTGTATGTCCACTGATTTCCCCGGGGTTTCTGGACCAATTCATGTGATTTTTTTCCCACAACCAAATGACCGAAGATAATTGGACAGTCATACGCAATAACGATTCAACCTACAAACCTTTGTCAAATTAAATACATACATACTTAATGTAAAAGAATAAAGTTAACTTTTCAATTGATAAGTTGTGTGGGTTGACTCATTATTGCGTGTGTGCGTCCAATTGAGTTGCAAATAGGCCATGATGGCCCACCAATGATGATGGATATCGACCTTCGAAATACCATCTAAGTTCATCCAAACAATTATTTAACTAGTTTTTAATTTGAGATCCTTTCTCCCTCTTGAGAACCTCACAGGTGCAGTAGTGAGTGCTGTAGTCTTAGAGTGGGAGGTCTCGCGTTTGATTCCCAGCAGAGATAATTTCTGAAATGTCTGATCTGGTCTGGTGGAATTACAGTAACCCTTTAATTAAAACTACCATACCACCTTCCAAGTTAGACCACATTCGAGTTAGACTACTTTGTCACTTACCATCAAAGCCAAGCTTACCAAGTGCTATCTTGTAATTAAAATTTTTTTTCTTTTGTGCTCTCTTCTATCTGCAATCAGTCCGTGAACTATGAGTAGATCCTGGGGTTCTTTAATCGAAGGGTTTTTTTATTCGATGAAAAGATAGCCTTTGACTGCAATCTCACCTGATGGTAAGTGACGATGCAGTCTAAGATGGTAGCGGGCTAACTTGGTAGAGGTATAGCAGTGTAAATTCAACCTATACCCCTAATCGATTTCTATACGCCATTGTGCCGGAACGCTAAATCGCTTGGCGGTCTTTGACGGTAGGGTGGTAACTAGCCACGGCCCAAGCCTCCCACCAGACCAGACCAGAGACAATTTAGAAATTATAAATTCCTAAATTGCCCCCGCCGGGAATCGAACCCGAGACCTCCCAGTCCCAGACCACAGCGCCAGGGAGGTCGTCAAAAAGGTTAGGCTTTGCACATCCATTGACGTGACATCCCATAATAGCAGAAGTTAGCCAATTTGTAATTGAATTAAAAAATATATTTATTTCAGGCAGGTATAACCACGACTCTTAACTCTCGCTGCTCAGTGCTGGCGGCCGCTAACTCGGTGTTCGGGCGATGGGACGACACCAAGGCGGAAGATAATATTGACTTCATGCCCACCATTCTATCTAGATTCGACATGATCTTCATTGTTAAGGATGAGCATGATCAAAATAGGGATATTGTGAGTAGCATTATTGATCAATTATAGATTAATTAACATCTGTGCTTGGTTAATGTATTTTTTTTACGTTAAAATTTTATCTTGAATCTTTTCTTATGCTGATTCTTTTGAAATAAGCAGCAGTAAATACTCAATGTTCTTTGTTATTTGAGTGCTGAAAAAATATATTGTCTATGTGAATTTTTCACAAGTAATTTTCTTGACTTCATATATATAAATTACAGCTTATTAAGACTCTTAAATTGAATTAGTTAATAATTTATTACATATCCTTACTAATATTATAAATGCGAAAGTGTGTTGGTTTGTCCTTCAATTACGCCGCAACAATGCAACGATCGTGATTTTTTGCATGGATATAGTTGAGGACCGGGAGAGTGACATAGGCTACTTTTTATTCCGGAAAAAGAGTTCCAGCGAAATTTTTACTAGTAATTTAATAATTTAATGAATCTCTCTGCATTAGATATAATGTAGATGTTATGCTTATGCGCGTCTGATTTCAAAATCTTGGTCATGGTGCGATTCTGTAGGATTACAATAAGATTTAAATGTAAGGAGGTGGGTTGATAAGGCAACAAAATCCGCCCCTCATACACTCGAAAAAAAAAGTTCCAGATTTCGACAAATGGTAAATGTATTTATATACTTGAAGATATAAACTTTATTTTAATATAAAGTTTAGGTGATAAAAAAAATAGTAAGTTACAGAAAATATTACCCAAAAAGAGAGTGTTTCTTTTACTTTTCTTACATTTTCATACATTTTAGTCGTTTTTTAAGCTTTGATTTAATATTTTAGAATGAGGCGCTCCATGAACCAAAATAAATTAATACTCATATAAAAGCTTATAAAAAGGAGCATCATTATCAGTTACGTTTACCATGGTTCATGGAGCGCCTCATTCTAAAATATTAAATCAAAGCTTAAAAAACGACTAAAATGTATGAAAATGTAAGAAAAGTAAAAGAAACACTCTCTTTTTGGGTAATATTTTCTGTAACTTACTATTTTTTTTATCACCTAAACTTTATATTAAAATAAAGTTTATATCTTCAAGTATATAAATACATTTACAATTTGTCGGAATCTGGAACTCTTTTTTTCGAGTGTATGAGGGGCGGATTTTGGGCCTTATCAACCCACCTCCTTTATTAAGACTTTAGGTTAAAGAATAATTGTAATCTGTTTGGATTGCCCAAATAATTAAATAAATAAAAATGAAACCCCTATTCTAGACGCTAGCAAAACACATAATCAACGTGCACATGGGCGGCGACAGCGCTGAGCGCCAAGCGTTGGCCGGGGAACTCCCGCTGGCCGTGCTGCGCCGCTACGCCGCGTACTGCCGCGCTCGCTGCGGCCCGCGGCTGGCGGCGAGCTCCGCGGAGCGACTGGGAGCTAGATACGTGCTCATGAGATCGGGAGCTTCGCAGCAGGAGAGGCAGGCGGACAAGCGACTCCCTATACCCATCACTGTCAGGTATTCTATTGTCAAATACCTGCGATTGATTCGGCCCGCACCCCTATAGCTACGAGAGATGATACATGCTCATTAGATAAATTTTGCAGCAAAATTTTTTTTTTTTTAAAGAATATTAGCCAAGCTGAATTGACTTATATTCTCCTCTCCCCTCCAAATAAGCGAAGAACTTGTGCTAGGAGTGGGTACGACAGTAGTGCTAGGGATGGGGCTCGAATTTGCGACTTTTCAGTTTTCAGTCTGCACCTTTAACCGTTGTGCTATTGAGGCTTATTGATTATCGAAAAAGTATTACTGTGACTATTCTATCATTTAGGAGGCCTTTGATGTGTATTGTTGAAATTGTTGTATAGATGACCAGTCAAAAGAATAATGTTAGTTAAAATTTTGTCAAACGGGCAGGGAATGTCCTTACGTCTCGTCACATCCACTTCTACTGACTCTTTACGTAGGCGTATCATAATATGCTTTGCAATACCGACATAATTAAGCCACCCTTTTTAACCGACTTCCAAAAAAGGAGGAGGTTCTCAATTTGTCAGATTAAAAAAAAAAATTATGTATGTTCCCCGATTACTCGAAGATGCCTGGGCCGATTTGGAAAATCTTTTTTGTTTGACAGCTTATACTTCCCAGGTCCCATTATCATCAGGTAAGGATCTGATGATGGGATCCTGAAGAAATCGAGGGAACTCTTAAATTTTATAGGCACAATTGATATACTTTGTAGTAGCGTTTAAGTCGGTTTTGTAAAAAGAATTTTTACATTTATACTTGTAATAGTATTTTTATTAGAAGTGCGTACGAAAATATTGCAACCGGGGGATTTGAACCCCAACCAACCTTTCATTGGGCATAATTATTAATAGCGCTATAGTTATCATTCCCTTCCCTCAATAATTAATTGGAGCTAATCGAAACGTGTTGTCCGTAGACAACTGGAAGCCGTGATTCGTATATCGGAGTCGCTCGCCAAGATGCAGCTACAGCCGTTCGCGACCGAGGCTCACGTGACCGAAGCGCTGAGACTCTTCCAGGTGTCGACACTGGATGCCGCCATGACTGGAAGCTTGGCTGGTAAGCTATTATTAAAAAAAAAACACAAGGCGCATTGCAGGATGGCATCGTTTAAAAATGTCGTAATATAAACTGAACTTTATGTCATTAACCAACTTCCAAAAAAAGAGCAGGTTCTCAATTCGTCTGAATCTTTTTTATTTTTGCATGTATGTTACCCGATTACTCGAAGACGCCTGGACCGATTTGGAAAATCTTTTTTTGTTGAAAAGTACACCCTATACTTTCCAGGTGGTCCCATTGTGATCAGGTCAGGATCTGATGATGGGATCTTGGACAAATCAAGGAAACTCTTCTAGGCACAATTGATATACTTTATAAAGGCGTTTGAAGTCGGTTTTGTAAAAATAATGTTTACGTTTATATTATTTTATGTAGATTTTTGTCAGGAACAAGTTAAACAGTATAGTTGGACGCATGTATTTGGGCCTATTTTATTTCGCTTTAGCAAATATTTGCACTGTTGCGTTAAGAGAATAAAGTTCTGGATACTCGATAACGTTTTTGAATAAGTAAAGATGCGTCGCTTTGGTTGACTCCGCCCCAACTCTGATACTAATTTTGTACAGATTTGACTGATCCATATTAATAACTTTTATGACGGCCGCATAAATTCGTTTACCAACTTTAAGATTTCGGTTCCCTTTAGGATGCCGTTTGCAGATGGCATTTTCTTACTCAAATGAAAAAAGAAACTATAGTAGTATATACCAATAATATTTTGTCATATTTCAGGTGCAGAAGGTTTTACAACAGAAGAAGACCACGAAATGCTGACACGAGTAGAGAAACAGTTGAAGCGTCGGTTCGCAGTGGGCTCGCAGGTTTCAGAGCAGACCATCATACAAGACTTCCTCAGGCAAAAGTACCCAGAGAGGGCCATTCTTAAAGTGATACATACCATGATCAGGCGGGGGGAATTACAGCATCGCCTACAGAGGAAAATGCTTTACAGGCTCTCGTAGTCCATATCTTTATCTGTCATTTAATAATAAAGTGTAATTTTCTCTGTTGTTTATTGTTTTTTTGGTATTAGTGTCATAGTTTTTGATATTGAGCTGATTGTTACAGACTCTATTATTGTGTGCGTGCGTGCCTGCGTGTTTTTTTGTTTGAAAGGTGAATTATTTTATGTTTGATGAAAATCGGTCCAATATGGCCGCCGCCACAAAATAGCGGATTACATATTTTTTTACAACTCCCTCAATATGTATCAAATGAAAGGGCTTGACTAGTAGAATACTGCACCATGATAAATTTCAAATCCAAGATGGCCGCCACCACAAAATGGCGAATTACAATTTTTTTTATAATTTCACATGTCAGGGGTGTTTTAAATTTTCAATTTACACTTGTAACCAATAGCGAGAAAGTTCCAGCCAATATGAGATAATGGCTATCATAACACAATGAAGCAATCATTTTTAGATAATCCTAAAAGTCAATCTGATAGTTTATCTTAAAAAAAATGGTTCTGCGTATTAATATTTTATTGTAAGGTTTGAAAAATAAACAGTCAACAATTTTTTCTCTATTTTATTTAAATTAAAATATAATATTAATATGATGAAAATAATATTAATTTGACTCTCATTATTTATGTGAATTTTACGGCATATGTGTTTTAATAGGAATGGTTAAACTAGGCGTTTACCTAATCAACAGTTTGAAATATTCTATTTTAACAATAATAATTTGCATAATAAAAAGTTGAATTACATTCAATGTTCAGACTTCAGTCTCGCCTCAGTTACACTGGACGTGTGACTGTGCCTTAATCTAAGTCAAATCCCTATATAAATTACTACTATCGTAAACATGGGTTGCTCATATTTTAAGCGTAACAATTTTAAGCTAAACTAGAAGAGGTATTGATTGACTAGAATATAACTGTTTTAATCTTTCCTTTTCTAGAGATTAAAGTTCTTCTATGGCCACCTTAGTTACTCGTACACTGCTTTGCGTACAACATGCCCGCTTTTTCGCTTAATTGAGTTAACGAACTCTAGACTGCCTCAGTGCCTCACATCGCTTCTTCGCTTGAAGGCTTGCTTCCTTAATGCCAAAATCGCTTATGTGATAACTCGAAATAATATGACCGGTTAGTAGTCTTATTGTTTCCAATAAAACTCACTTAATTTCTTGTATCCCAGGAAGCATATTCGAGACTTCTTTGATGACAGAATCTCTTATCTGCGTAAGACCTGTGTTTAGCATCAAGCATAGACTTCGCCGGCTAAGTCAGAACTTATCTTACTTGCTCACTTATGATACTTCCTCGTACTTAATTGCTTAAGACTAACACAGCCGTGCTTTACTTTTGTGGCATTTATTGCATCTACTTCAAGTGATTGCTCGTACACTTGTTTGATTTCTTAAATCTAGCCTTCAGTCTTCCTGTCCCTTACATAAAACACCATGGCCTTCGCTTCCTTGAAGTCTTTAAATTTCCTCATAAATTGCCTAGATCTATTTTTTTTTCAGGCTTACCACCCTTAGTTTGCAGGAAGGCTTAAAATCATGCAAAAAGCTTCAGAGGAATCCTTACTATCCTTACTATTATTATAAATGCGAAAGTTTGTTTGTTAGTTTGTTGGTGTCCTTCAATAACGCTGCAACAGAGCTACAGATCAGCGTAATTTTTTGCGTGGGTATAGTTGAGGTCCTGGAGAGTGACATAGGCTACTTTTTATCTCGGAAAATCAAAGAGCTCCCGCGGGGTTTTAAAAACTAAATCCACGCGGACGAAGTCGCGGGTATCAGGATCAGCTAGTATTTCTTTATTTTTAGTAGGTCCGAAACTTCGAACTTTGGCAGTGAAAATATTAAAACTTAAAATTATTGAGTTTTTTTGAAGGATTCCCGTTTATAACTAGTAGCAATTAGTCACCATCTTATCCTACCGGTGGGTATAGTCAATTATAACAATGATTGCGACGACGGTTACAATACCAATCAAAGTAGGTATTCTAAATAGTTTCTGCGTGATGTACAAGCTGCGACGCCATTTTTTATTTGAGCAAATGACGTTGATAGCATTCCTTTGGTATACATAATTTAAGAGTAATACATAACGCACGGAAAGATTGGAAAGATATTCTTCTAAATAATGTGCGTCCGACGTCCTAACATGTCATGACGTAAAATTATTTTTTATCGGCTGCCAAAGTTAATAATTTAAAGGGATACTCAGGATGGTTCTCAACTCCCTTCCAAAATAGAAAATTGAATATACGACCGTCCTCTCCTTTATCTAATTTCTTCAGCCTGTTTATTTCTGAAGACGTAAGTTCAAAATCGTATATGTTTGAGTTTTCCTGTAAAGAAAAACACGTTACGTCAAAATCGGTACTTGTCTTCCACCTCTAATATCAAACTTTAGATTAACTCAAATTACCTTTAGCCTTTTCTCACTAGTGCTCTTCGGTATCACTACGACTTTCTGTTGGACTAAATACCGAAGCAATATTTGAGCAGGTGTTTTTTCGTGGCTTTTAGCAATACCATTCACTTCTGGATGCCCCAGCAAGTCTGGAAATGCATCAGGGCTAAAAAAATATTAAAAGTTACAAATTTTAAATTGTTGATGATATAATGTGCATAAAAATTTACATTACCTAAAGTTACAAGTACAACCACCTCCTACCTGTAATTGTACTTATTAACGAAATGGTCCTTTGCTCCCGGACTCCCCAAAGGCGCATAAGCAGTGACCACAATATCGTGGTCCGAGCAGAACTTCCTTAAATTCATTTGCTGAAAGTAAGCATGAAGTTCTACTTGCAAAACCTGCGGCTTCATCGTGGACGCGCCGATGATCTTCCCTATTTGAGCTTCGTTGAAGTTTGATAGCCCTAGGTTTCGGATGATACCTTCCTTTTGACAACACTCCATTACCTTCAAAGAACACGATGCGAATAAAATCTAAATATTTATTGACGAACTTTGGACCTAGTTGCAATAGTAGATAACATTCGACTAACGCAATCAGCTAAGTAATGTTGACCCAAGTCAGTGACTGGATAGGTGAGTGACTTTTCTGCCTCGTACTTAAATTAATCAAGGAAAATGGATCATAAACCGCAGGACTGAGGAATACGCCGGGGAAAAGCTTTTAGGACCGTACAGTTTTTGTAGGAGCCACAAACTAGCCTATAATATGTATTAATTCATGATGCTTATGGTAGGTAGGTGAAAACTTAAGTGTTCACGTAAAACAAGTACTTAGTAGCAAAGTCTTACTTTCCACGTACTAATGTGGTCTGTCTCCATATCCAAATCATATTCTCCATTGCCACTAACTATGGGCGTCAGCGTCTCGGGGTCACAATGAAATCCAAAAGGCACATGAATTAAGTACAAATCTACATAATCCATCTGTAGCCTCTTCAACTGCAGATCTAAGAACTTCTTAACATCTGAAGCTCGGTTGCCAACGTGAGGTAGCTGGAAGGAACGAAGATTAATGGCTATAAAAGGGAACAAGTTGCAGAAACTTGTAGGTACATAGATAAATAATTGGAAATTAGTATTTAATACCTTTGTGGTGATAAAAAGATCTTTTCTGGTGCC
The DNA here is from genome assembly GCA_038048805.1 of Hipparchia sbordonii. NCBI lineage: Eukaryota > Metazoa > Arthropoda > Insecta > Lepidoptera > Nymphalidae > Hipparchia > Hipparchia sbordonii. Next base: position 3,146,702 of record CM076111.1, on the reverse strand, counting down.
CTTGCCATCATTTATCCATTTCTTTATAGCATTACCGATAGCCTCTTCATTATTGTAATTAAAAGCGGTGTCAATATGCCTGTATCCTAGATCAAGTGCTTTGTACACTGTAGACTCTATTACTTCCGGTGAGGCCTAGAAAAATTCATAAGTAATGGAAACTAAAAATAAATTCCCAAATGTATTATACTCTAACCAACCATATGCCTTTCCTATATAATTCCGTCTACAAAAACGCGCTCGAATATTACGTCAGAGAACATCGCGCGGCGACGCGCGGTTCCTTTGACGCGAGTGTCAACCAATCACGTTCGAGGACAAACCACGCCCACATCCAGAACAAAGATGGAATGGAGTGGCGTTAGTACTATTTTCGTATAAAATCTCATCAAAATTTTATTTGGATGGGACGTGTAAACCAGACTTTTGCATTTATATAAAATAATATAATTGCGGTTGAACGTGTAATGAATATAAATCAAAGAATATTCACTTATTATGCATGTACGCAACGGATACACGTACAAACATATTTTTGCCATAGTTAATTGAATCACTTAAATTAAAAATATAATGTATTTATTTATTAGTTATTTATTACATAACATTAATAAAAAATATAATGTATTTATTTATTAGTTATTTATTACATAACATTGTATATTAATAACTTCCAACTTGACGTTTTATAAAAATAATCTCAATTTTTATTTTTATAACTTTTTCAGTGTTTATAATATCTATAGTAGGGATGTTGCGGATGCAGTTTTTTTTAAAAGTTGCGGATGCGGATGCGTATATCCGCAGCATCCCTAATCTGTATGTACGTAATACGTACATACAGGTTAGGGACGTACGTACGACGTATACATACAAACATACATACATAGTTAAATACATACAAACAAACATAGGTACAGTACACAGTTTTCGCAACTAGCAACATCCACATCCGCATGACCATCCGCATTGATTATTGCGGATGCAGATGCGGATGTCCAACTCAATGCGGAATATCCGCAACTTACCTAATCTATAGGTACGTAATACGTACGACGTATACATACAAACATAGTTATATAGTTAAATACATACAAACACGTATACATAGTAAAATACATACATAATCATAATTCATACGCGGATAAAAAGTTTTACTTCGAAAAAAAAACACGACTCCATTCTTTTTGTAATGCAATTGTACGACATTTTAGTAGCACATTTTTTATCATAGCAAAATTAAAAAATACCCAGCTTATGCTGTAAATTAAATAAGAAAACGATATACTTACAAGTGAAATGTTATTACATCTCTTTTTTGATGGATTTCCGAACGTTTTTTGCATGATTTGACTGCAAACGACGGCTTTTTTAACGATCAAAAATACGAGCGATACGTTGAAGCGCGTGCGGCCGACTGATAACAAAGACAAGAGACTTTTGCAAATTCTATTGTCTTTTTGAGCGCGTTTTTTTTCTTCTAAGGGCCTATCCTTATATATCGATGACTCTAACTAGTCTTTACTGACCTGCCATGTTCCTAAACCTAGTGTAGGCATCAAATCATCTGTTTGGGAAAGTTTCACGTATTTCATTCTTCTAACGACCTTATGAAAATAGCGATAATGATAAGCAACAGAACACGGTTTTTTTAACACACACGCAAAATCTCTTCTCAAGATAAATTTGAGGGACATGAAAATTGGCTAATCGCCAACTATGAGAAACGCGCAACTCTAACTGAACTGCTAAAAATTATTAATATTTTAACTTTACACAGTTTTAATCTTTGTATTATAGAAAGAAAAAATTAAATACCAAAGAGAATGTAACCACTCCGTTTTTAAATACCAATTTGATACTTATTGATTTTTGTGATGTAATAGTTCTATAATTTAAACTTCGCGGTTATCACGTTCAAAAACTTAAAACGTCATATACATGAACATTCAATGTGATTCAATCATCATACAATCACATACAATTTATTTACAATACAAGTCAGTCATTTCAAAAGTAGGTCATCATCTGAATAAAATGTTATTGATATCCGAAATATGATTTTAATAACAGTTATACGCAGTCCAAATGTTTAAGTAGGTACAGTGTGGTGCCCAAGATGCACTTTATTTTCTTTGATTTTAATTTAGCTGTACTATCTATTCTATTCTCTGATCATGATTAAAAAGTACCTACTGCATTTGAAAGATTATTGAACGATTAAGTAGGTATGTTTTAATTTAAGAAAATTATTCATATCGAAACTGCATCGTGCAAATCCATTGGTTGCTTTTTGTTTTGATAAATCAGTCAAAGAGAACAGTAGGTACCTACCTACCATATCTGTGACAATAACATAACATGATTGCTGCCATAAAACCAGTTATTAAAAAAAAATTATGACGACTGCTGCTCTATACTCTGTGTCTATAATTTTTTATTGAACTGTCATCAGGGTTCCCAACTTAGGGCTTTTAGCCCCAAATTTAGGGCGGAATTTTGCTTATTGGGATTTTTTTAGAGCCCAAAAAATTTTAGGGCTATTTTTAGGGGCATAAATAAATTTTCAAGCGTCACATAATTGACTGACCAAAATGAGTAAATAAAGCAAAAGGTCTATGGTATTCCGGAATAATATTAAAATCGTTTTAACTAAAGTGTTTTGAAAATATTTCAATACATTAGCGTTAAACACGCTTTTTCGATATACATATACATAATATAGTGAAAAACAAATTACGAAACCGATTTCCCTTTTCATTTTAAAACGTGATGGTGGATCTTGCGTTACTTTTACTACATCTCCAAAAAATTTTACAGTTATAATGTAAACATATTGTATGACTATAAGAATTCCGAATAATGTAATTAAAATTAAGTTATATTATTTTTATTTACCTCAATAAAACGGGAAACTCATTTAAACATTAGCCTTGAATGGTAACAAGATACAGGGGTTTTTTTGGGGCTTTTGAATATTGCATTTAGGGTTATTTAGGGGTATTTCATGTTGATGTTAGGGCTAATTTTTTTTTAGGAGTTGGTAACCCTGACTGTCATGTTATGTCAATAATTTTTTGAGGTTAGCTATTTGCTGTTTACATTCCCGCCGATTTAAGAAAATTGAAAAATAAATCTATAAGTATACTGTATAAAAATATCAACGGTCAACTTATTTGGTTACATTTTAGATATCCTCAAAATGGGCGTAAGTATTCTATAAAATCTACATATTCATTTTATTTTCATTCAAGCTTTTGGGTTTGTTTACATACTATTGAGTTTATTTTAAATGTAAAATCGTAATGGTCTGTAAAAACATTGAATATAACAGATTATTCTTCTTGGGACGGGCATTATTTATGTATGTAGTACCTAGATTATTTATTACAATAAATTGGCCAGCTTGGTGGACTACAACCTGCCCCCTGATTCTGTAACTCAGTGCCTATCGAAAAATTAAAGCCATATAATTTTTATCCATTGAAGGTTTGAAGAGAAATGTTATTAACTATTTCGTAGTAAACCTTGAATGGATAAAAAATGCTTATAAATTTTATTGCATTTAAATTACAGAAAAAGTCGACTACCTCAGTAAACAAAAACAAAGAGAAGCGTCAAGCTAGAAAGTTGGAACAACGTCGTATAGCGGATGGAATGTCCTTTGTAACATCAGCAAACAAACTGGAAGACTTGGCTCCTTTATGCAAAGACCTACTAGTGTACAGCAATCGGGATCTGGAAATAGATATGTGCATACGAAGGGTCACTGAACTTGATAGAGATGTTTTGAATTGGGCCATCAGTCTAACTGAAAAGAATATGAAAAGATTGTAAGCAAAGTTTTCCAGAAAGTTATAATATAATATAATATACTCCTATGCCCTCCAAATAAGCAGAAAGCTTGTGCAAGGAGTGCATACTACAATAGTGCAACTGGTGGGATTTGAACTTGTGACCTTTCAGTTTTTAGTCTGCACTTTAACCATTGGGCTATTGTGGCTTAAAGATTAAGATTATAAGCAAATCATTCCTTTGTCTTTCTAGATATGAAACTTGTGCATGGGGTTGGAACAAGGATCGCAAAGTGGAAGAAATGACGGACGATGCAGCCTGGTACCTCGTAGCCACAGACAAGCACAAAGAGTTCCAGGCTTTCTCACATTTCAGATTTGATATGGATTTTGGAGAACCGGTACTTTACTGGTAAGAAATCTTGTTAAAAATTATATGCCTGCAACTTTGTTTCTGTGAATTTTAGTTCTTTTATAATCATATACTGTCAATACTCTTTGATTTTCTAAGTTTAAAAAAAAGTATCTGAGGTAAATCATCAGTCAAATTAATTAGTGGAGCATTTCCAAAATCAGGTGTTTTGAGTTAAGTAAGCAGAAGTCTGTTAAAGATGGTTGGAAGTTGAATAATCTTTCCGAAGCACTAACGGTACAAGTCAAATTTTGGTTCTAATTGACAGACAAAACCACATAATCTGCTTGAGAAATATTGATTTTAGCTGTCAGTTCAAAACTTTGACTCTCAATTACTTGGAACTGTATATTTTGAATTGTACCATTAATGAATTTGACCAATGAAATATAAAGTGAGGTGAGGTATAGAGTGTGCTCTGTCTTAGCTCGGACTTAAGATATGAGTTAAAACGAGACACAAATATGCTCCAACATAAATCTGTCTTGTTTTATCTGTGTCTTGAATCTGAGCTGAATCAGAGTACACTCTATAGATCTCAACTTTTTTTTTTTTTTTTTAACATTAGACGTATCGTCTAGCGATTTACTATTCCAGTATGATAGCGTCTAGAAACCTATTTGGGGTATCTATGTTATAATATATAAACATGTTTAATTCTTTAAACTTTAATTAATATCTGACTTGAACACACTTAATACACTTCCCTGCATCACAAATTACAGTACATCACCGTTTACACTACATAACTACAAAACTATACATAGTTTCAATATTATAAAGCCTGACCAGAAAAAAAAATCCTGCCCAGCAGGGCTAACATGCGCGCCACGAGAAAATTTTGTCTACGCGTTGACTCGCGAATCTCTATATTCACATAGAGGAGCGCCATTATCGCTTTTCCCTTTGCAAAATAAAGTCATCATAGAGTGAATGAGAGTTGACATAATGTGGCTGACTTTTATGCTGAGATCTATAGAGCGTGCTCTGACTCAGCTAATACTCAAGATAGAGGTTAAAAGGAGACACAAATATGCTCTGACATAAATCTGTCTCGTTTTAAGTCTGTCTTGAGTCTGAGCTGAGTGAGAGTATGGTCTATAGATTTCAGCCTTATTTCATGTCTCTAATCACCCTATAAATAAACAATCCCGCACACAAAATCCGGGACACATGGACCATTTTGTGTCAAATCGTGCATGTGTGAGTAGACACATTTTCAGGGTTCCTTAGTAAAACAACAAGAAACCCTAATAGTTTTATCAAGTCCTCTGTGTGGTCGCGGTTAACTCCTAGACCAGGGGGGCGATTCAGACCTGTTCGATAACATACCGTGTCGATACGGTTAGATATCGATCTCGTATAAAAATTTTTTGTCGTGTGATTCAGAACGTTCGGTTTGAGGATACGATTCGGTATCGACTACGTTATCGACATCGACAAGATACATTCGATTACAAGAGCATTTACGAATTAAAAATATATGTTATCGTACGGTAACAAACCGAATCGATCGATAAATAAGTTATCGGAAGGGTCTGAATCGGGGGCCCCCCGATAATTGGTACTTAGGAATTGTATACCTATCAATCATGCCGACAAAGTTATGAAATAAAATCCTGAAAAAAAAAATTTTTTGCCCAGGTAGGTACCCAAAAAATGATTTTTTTTTTCAGGGACGATTTTTTTTTCTTTATGTCTGATGATAGCCTTGCATTAAAAGTTCACAAATGATATATATTTAAAAAGCCATTTTAAAGTGCCTTTAGAAGACTTTTTATCGATTTTTCACTACACGACTGTGTTGTTTTGGTCAGGCCTTAAATATTTAATATCATACACTTTTTTTTAAAACACAATAAAATATCTACATAAGTTTGAATCTCTTGATGTCTTATTTGATGTAACTCACATAATATTATATGGTAATTCACAGGGGAAAACAATAAATACCTTATTTGTAATTATTTACAATAGATACAGTTTGTGGAAAAACAACTGCTTTGTTGTGAGTTTGGAGAATGCTATACTGTTTTAAAATTTAAACTATCGTAGGCAGCATTTTAGCAGAACAAGTCTTATTCTGAGACTTAAGAGGACGACCTCTGGTTGGCCGGTACCCTCCTGCTATTGGTTAAACTGCATTGATGCAGCAAGAACGCCATAAATTCAGCCAATCAGAAGCCATTGCGATCGTTACACTGATGCAATCATTTTTAGAGAATCGACACACCGTCCAAATAATGTCTGACGTAAAAAGTTTTTCGGTACTTAGATACTATTTTACATCTGTACACTATTACAACAAGATAACAAAAACCATCTCCTCTAATTGTTTCTAGGTTTTCATTTAATTCGTTTTCACTTTGTAAATCCAAAGAAAACTGTGAAATAAGCTAATATTTCTTCTTAGAAGTTTCTTTTCTGATATAACTTCTTTTGGCCACCACCGAACGCAGCGGGTGCATAAATATCTGAATAATATGTGGAGGATGAAAATTATCATCAATGCTATGGCTATGCTTAATGCTATGACATCCAATAATAAGTATTGTGCGTACGACAGATCGAGAGCAGGCGATCTTAAGTGCGAAGCACCCTTATGTCTCAATACGTACTCTATCCAATACATGCCAGTCTCTAGAGGTGGTAACAGTCGATCTAAGAACTTATCCTTCAATCTTAACGCGTTTACTTTGTACCTGCAAGTAAAAAATAAATTAATTAACACACAAGCCTTTTTATAAGTTACGACGTACGACTGGGCATAAGCTAAGTTTTGCACACCGATATTTTAGTAACAAAACTTTTGATTAAGCATCCCGCGCATGTTAAGCTCAGTTTTCATAGTTCCGAACCCGAAGGGGACCTTATTACTAAGACTCCGCCGTCCGTCCGTCCGTCTGTCTGTCAGCGGGATGTATCTCAATAGATGGACAGTTGAAATTTTCACAGAATGTGTATTTCTGTTGCCGCTATAACAACAAATAATAAAAATTAATTAAAAATTAAAGGGCTCCCCTTCTAGAAACGTGTTTTTTCGGCGTTTTTTTTTTTTTGGTACGGAACCTTTCATATGCGAGTCCGACTCGCATTTGACCGGTTATTTACTACTTTTGGCAATCAATCACACAAATTAGCGAAGTCTATGCCTAGCGGACTGTACCTATGTAGATGTAATTTTATTGGTAGACGCGAAAATATTTTAGCCAATCATGATACACGCGCGAAACTTCAGCCGCTATTATTTGATTCAAGTGTCAAAGCTGATTTGGCAACCAATGAAATTACCTCGTATACAATGATTTTTAGCTTGTGTTTTTAGCAGCCGACGTTAGACTACTCATTTCTGAGCTATTGGATTATGATTTATTTTGGTTGTTATTGGATGTAAAATATAAAATTGATAATACTAGCACAACTACACCAATAATTCCAACTAGTGATTGAAAGTCACTTGAGTTATCACTGGGTATTGACCTGTGTTTTTATTTTGATAAATAATTAGTATATATAATAGGTAATTTATATAATAATATTTCAAACCAGATTGGTACAAAATGTGAATACGCTCTATTCAATAAGATTTTGAAATATCTATGTGGTCGAATAATTTGAAGAATCATTAGTTTGTAATTAAACTAGTAAGGTTATTAACTGATGAAAAATTGTAAACGGAGACTATTTACACATATGGATAGTTTATGATCTTGCATTAAAAGACCAATCAACGCTTTGATTTTTAATTTTACCGCTTTTGCGAACATAATATCGCCAGTTAAATTGCGAACCTTCCTCTGATTAGGTCAGTGTTATAGGTTGCTCATGTTTGTACTATTAGAGTTAGTTACAAATAGAATGGGCTACGCTTATATATAGCTTCGTCGTCCCTTCTTTCAACTTCACCTATTCGACCTTCGCTTTTAGTTTGGCTTAATCAAATGGCCTAACTTTCCAAGTTATCCCGTTTCCATTTTGGAGTGCATCGTCACAATGCCAGTAAGATCGCTGCTTGTACTCACAAAAAATATTTCTGTACGTTACGTGTTAGTCCAGACGACATAACTAAGTAGGTATACCTAAGAATTAATTGGGTTTCTTGGACAAAACTGTTTTTTGGATGCCAATAAAGGGAGAACATCTGAAAGGCAGTCAAAAATCCAGTATGAACATAGCATATTATACCTATTATTTGCGAGTAAATCGTGAAACGCCTCTCTCCAATCGTTCGTAGTGGAGTCTCTCAAGGAGATGACGCGGGCAACGCCGCGGTCGCTCATGGCTCGCCCGTTGAGAGCCTGGTCGGCGTATAGTGGGACCATCAGCGTTGGGACACCACACGCGACCGCTTCTTGTGTGCCCAGCAAACCGCCGTGCGATATGAACAATTTTACATGCTGATGACCTGAAAAATAATTACAAATCTAATATTAATAAACCAATGGGTGTTTATGATGGCTCCGGAGTCATTCAACGGGATGGAGTAATATATGCTCAAAGTATCGCTACGTGAATAAAACAGAATTGAGGGAATATATCGGAGAACCAGGTACCGACATAGCTCATTGAGTTGCGAAGTTGAAGTGACGATGGGTGAAGCACATAGCTCGAAGAACCGATATATGTTGAACTCCTAGGTGCTCGAATGACCATACAAAAGCTATGCAGCGTTGGAAAAAGACCCACTACAGTCTACGAGATTTTGTATGTACGATCACCAGAAAATTGCTGGTAGCCACTAGACATAGCAAAACATCATAGTTGTCGTTGGCTGTATTTATGGCGATCTTGCAGCATTTTGAGCAATAGCGGAAGAGTACCAACCAATCAGAGGTCATTGCGATCGTTACACTGATGTAATCAACTTTAGAGAATACCACTACAGTAAATACCAACTTTAAAGCAAAAACCAAGTTAATCAACTTTTCAAACTTACATAAAGTCTTGTATTGAGGTATCCAATCCATAGTGTAAACGTTATCAGGAACAGTGAGGTTCGTGAATTTGGCGAGCATTTTTCGATTTAATCTCACAAGGACAGTTTGTGACAGCTCTGATATGGCGGTGAAAATCTGCGATAATTTTTCTTTGGGTATAGTTTCAATACGGGACATAGATCCGAAGCTCCAGTAGATTATTCCTTCATGTGCGTTGTCCAGAAGTCGCTTCAGCTCCTGATTAAGAAAGTGAACGATTTATAACCTGCAAGAAGTACCTCTTAAACAAAAGATATGAACAAATCCACGATCTTCTTAAATATAGCTGGATACGCATCGTTAGAAGGAAGATCGTGTACTGACTTAAATGTGCAGCAGTGGATATCTATCGCTTAAGATTATAACGACGATCTACTTAAATATTTACAGATTTACGCTCATCATCAACGTCGGTGTCCTTTTATTTTATTAAAACTTCAGTTTGTCTTATAAATAGACAAATCATGGAAAATTCTGCGTATGATTACAATTTAACAACTGCAGCAAAAAGTTCTCAGAAAAAAATGTCCTTTGCAGAGATCGTGTTTTGCATCGAAGTTGTTATGCGTATATTGATTGGTCAGTACTATCAGGTTCGGAGAGGTCTTAAGGTCCTACAACAAACAGTAAACAGCTGCGATTGCGATTGTCGGAAAACTCCTGTATCATATTTAATTTAGGCTAATTAGATAAGGGCTTGCTATCATAATATGGAATATCAGTATTGACACTGATGACTGAACTTACTTTTACTATGCAAATCGTAATAGGTACGTGTTAACTGTTACCCTTGTAAAATTAAGGTATTATATTTTTACCTAAAGACCCATATTATTAGTTAATTTATTTGTACAGTAAATATTGGAACAAGTTCCCATACCTTGGGTAAGGTTTGTGTGTTGTCCAAATGTAAACCTCCAACTTCGACTAGAGCAGGAACTAGGGGCCTTACTTCATTAATACTGAAATGGCTATTAGATAGTATCAGACTGTAGTTCTGCGCTAAAGCTTCTAGCTTCGAGCCAGGTCCAAATAATCTATCTGCTATCACCTGCGCACAAAAAATTAAGCATGATAAATAAACCCCTTTACGCAGTACCGTTTACTTAATTAAGCTAGGAAGTATCTTGAATTTGGAACCAACCTGCGACGGTATTTGCGATTTATTTCTGTACATAATTTTCGCCCAAAGAACTGCTGCAGTATTAATAAATCGTTCCCATACATTCATCCGCTGTCCGTAACCCATCATATACGCTGGAATATAGGCTGTCCCTTCGGGATTCCCTAACTGCTCGTTGACCCACGGCAGAGGTACACTCGAGAGAAGCCCGACGACCGGAGCTTTAAACCTTTTCCCAAATGGCAGAAAACATTCGCTTCCAAAGACTTCCACTATAACTAAATCGAATGTCTTCGATGAATTGACTAGTGCTTTAACTTCTGGGTTTTGTGACACGATTTCGCATGAGTGGACGCACTCTGCCATAATTTGCTCCAGGTTTCTGATAGAGTCAGGTATTAAGGAGTACTGCTGCTTAGTGAGATTGTTCGTTAACTCGGGAATTGTGCCGGCTAAACTGATCTCTTCCACATTTGAAGGTGGATTTTTCTGAAAGAAATTATTTAATTTATTAAACAAGTATATATAGATTTTGTATAGATAGTTCAGCTCATCTTGGCGCGCGGTGTTATGTGTGCGTATGCTTGTAAATATGCAGCTTTAATTTGTGTGGTAGTGACGCACCTGTCGTAGTTTGTCACGCACACACAATCATTGTGTCTATACAAGCTGTACAGTGTACACACACATGGCGCCGCGTGCCATGATATTTTGCAATATCTGTAGTGTTCTTATAAAGATAATAGGATTATGAATAAACACAGTAGTAACCTTACTAACTACTGAACTCGCTTTGGGCCCTTAAGCTGGAAGAGCTGTTTTGGTTATGATGTGTCCAAAACTTTTCAAACTCAGATAAAAGTCAAGCTTACACCGTCTTAAATGGAAATTAGTATTGTGGCTTTCAGTTTAAAAAGATGCATATCTGCACTGGTAGCATGGGCGGGAGAAATTTTATCCCCGGGAAAAGGATAAAACGTTTAACCCCTCGCTTAGCTTTATCCACACGTCGAGCATGGGCACAGCGCTGGAAATAACACTCAGTGGATGTACTTATAGAAATATACATCGCCTTCTCCTCTGTCGCCATGCTTTAGCATAGGGAAAAGATAATTTTATCCCCTGTCAGTGGATAAAATCGGGGGATAAAACTTTTATCTCCTGCCCATGCTACCAGTGCAGTTGGACAGTTCTTAGTTAGCAACTCTCCATTGTTTTACATAGCCAGTGGGAATGCGGTATCCGCGGACTGTGAGTGAATTATGTATCAACCCGGTGTTGTCGTACTTCGTAGTCATCAACTAGTATAATATGTTTCCATTCCGTGAGAGCTCCGCAAGACATATAGTCGGGATCGAAGCGCGTGCCGCGATAAGGAACGCGGCAGACGGCAGAGGTCACACAGTCATTTTCCAATAATCGTACATTATTTGCATTCATGTAGGTCTTACCTATATTTCATATGTTCCTAGTACATGAATGTGTGTTGCAGTTTACGTAATAAGTGATAGTAATAGTTCTATCATTTTCTATTGTCCATCTTAACAATTAGGTTGCATTTGCGAGCTACATCAGTATAATACACCTACGAGTATATTATATCCCAAACAAAAACTGTTAATGTGAATTTAGGGCCAAAGACACATAAAAAATTATTGGCCACTTAAAGTTGGTAATGAAATCAAATTGTAACCAAGGTCTTGCTTGGCTCAATAAATGAAACCATACTAGAAGCTATATTTTCTTCGACCATTTCCTCTTCGACTTCGTCCCTTCTTAAAATTATCGATTTTTTTAAAAACTGCAATATAGTGGGTATTCCAAGTAAGAGCACGCTACCATCGAGAGATTTTTATAAAACTTAATTAAAAACTAATTTAAAAAACTAATAGTACGCGCGGATGAAGCGCGTTGAATATAAACAAAACATCTTCAAATAATCGCATATCGCACACTATCAGAATGTAAATTATAAACTAATTTCGATAATAATTTACGATCAGCTAGTTTATTGACCCTCTTCTCTTATCAGTTCAAAATGTGGTTGGTTGAAATCATTATAAAAAATGTCTGGTCGATACAGTTTTCAAGGGTAAAGAAAAACATATTATCCACGGGGAAAGGATGAAGTGTTTATCCCCTCGCTCAGTTTTATCCATCCGTCGAGCATTCCACCTGATGGTGAGTGACGTTGCAGACTAAGATGGTAGCGGGCTAACTTGGAAGGGGTATGGCAGTGTACATTCAACCCGTAGGTACCCCTGAAGGGTTTCTACGCGTTATCGTGCCGGAATGCTAAATCGCTTGGCAGCTCGTCTTTGACGGCAGGGTGGTAACTAGCCACGGCCAAAACCTCCCAGACCAGACAAGAGACAATTCAGAAATTATAAATTCCCAAATTGCCCCCGCCAGGAATCGAACCCGAGACCTCCCAGTTATAAGACCACAGTGTTCACCACTGCGCCAGGGAGGTCGTCAACTTGTGCATTGGATCTAAACACTCTGATTTCGTTAATACTTTAAGCATTTAAACAACGTTAATAGCACATATTAATGTCCATTGTGTTAGTAAATGGGTCTTATCAAATTCGATTTTGGAGCAAATGTTTTGATATTTTCAATTAATTGATTGTTATTGTGCGCGCCTCAATCTGTTAAGGTGATTAAGTTAACTGGAGTAGATATTTAATTGCTTAAAGATCTTGGTCTTGTAATGAAACAGTTTGGGTGTATGGATGTTTGTTAATCAATAACGTCGCAGCGACTGAACCGATTTGGCTGAAGGATACAGAGATAGATTATAGTCTGGAATAACACATAGGCTACTTTTTAACCCGGGATAAGAGAGGTCATTGTCATCAGGTCAAAATCTGATGACAAATGGGACCACCTGGGAAGTATACCCTTTCAAACAAAAAAAGAATTTTTCAAATCGGTCCAGGGGTCTTCGAGTAATCGGGGAATATTCGTAAAAAAAAAAAGATTCCGACAAATTGAGAACCTCCTCCTTTTTTGGAAGTCAGTTAAAAATAAAAGTTGTGAACAATCTCGAGGCGATTAAACGTGGACACAGAAAACTACGGCCTCAGAAAAATCTAAATTGCAACTAATTCTATGCGGACGAAGTCGCAGGCGTCAACTAGTATCTACTTGATACTAACATGTAATATAGTTAATTACCCTACAGTGCAGTTATAGTAACAGTAATCTTCTACAGAATAATATTATATCACAAGATACCTATTACGTAATAATTAATTCAATCGACTAGCTTTTCCCCTTTGCGTTCGCCCTCATTAAATGCGGGTCGTGTGTATGTAAAAAGCGATCAGGGACTATGGGCTTAATTAGAACTGCCACACCCCTTTCCAAGTTAGCCCGCTTCATTTTAAACTGAATCCTGCATCGTCACTGAGATACCTACCCTCAGGTGAGATACCGCACTCAAGGGCCTTGCCAAAAGTCCGATTATAAACGGCATTTTGATTGCTCAATCGGTCCGAGGAAGCCTCTATCTCAACGAGCAAAGGGACAGACTTAAACCGGGAAGGACGACGATTCAAACCCAAGCGTTGCACTACTGTCGTTATCAGTCCACTCCTAACACGGCTTTACACACAGGGGAATATTTTATACTAGTTAGGTTTAAATAGGCTAATCATTTCTTTAAAAATGTTTTAAATTTTTTTTTCAAAATGCGCACAATCATTAACAATTTAACAGAAGCAAGAGATACATAACTGACATCTCTTAACGGCTCGGAAGCTCCAATTCCCCGGACGTCCAATACATATGTAATGTATGTTACGTTCCATTCACGTCCTATGCCCGAAAATCTACAGTACAAGTATAAACGTAAAAATTCTTTGTGCAAAACCGACTTCAAACGCCACTACAAAGTATATCAATTGTGCCTATAAAATTTGCAGAGTTCCCTCGATTTCTCCATCCCATCTTCAGATCCTGACTTGGTGACAATGGGACTACCTGGGAAGTTTCAAATAAAAAAAAGAATTTTTACAAATCGGTCCAGGCGTCTTCGAGTAACCGGAGAACATACATTAAAAAAAAGAGATTCCGACGAATTGAGAACGTCCTCCTTTTTGGAAGTCGGTTAAAAACACTCACCATAGGGAAGTGCGTGATAACAGTCAAGTGATGTTCCTTCTTAGCCAGGGCATCTATGAGGCGGCCGTACATCGCATAGTGGCTCTTCGTGTTGGTCGGCAGCACCGCCAAGATGCGCGCGGAATCTGCCGCCGCGATGCACACCACTACTAGCCACAACAGCGCCTGCATCCCTCTGCCGCTCGACACAGATTGCGAACCGCCGGTGCATTCATGCACCCATCCTGCCGTCTACAGATGACATCACCCTGAAATCTGTCGCGCACACGACCTCTTCCCTCCACCCGGCTACTAGATACGGCAGATTTTCCTTCGCACCATCGCGTCGAATGTAGATTGTGCATGCTTATTGTATTTTTCTCGATGCAGTCGTATTTTATATTACGATTCAAATATTGAGTTACGCCTTCCTAGGCAGCTCGTGTGTTCAGTTGCCAGGTGTTGAGGAAGTTTTTGATATGATGACGTGCTAAATTGTAAGTTCTATATTTTGCAACAGATTGTTTTAGTCCATTTTCATTATCACCGTGAAATGTAGATGCTGTGGGTCTCTGTTGATCACAACACACACGAACAGGCTGATAGACAGAAGAACGACAGCTCGTTATCACCATTGACGTCCAATGTTGAACATGCCTATAATGCCATCTCTACGTTGAGCTCCACCCTGCATTCAGCCTTTCCAATTCAGCTGCTTCCCGCCACCTTTCTTTATATTGTCAGACAATCATGCCAGAAGAAGCTAGACGATGCTTTCTAGTACATTTTTCTACTCCTTTTCGGCTCCAACCTTAAAGCATTTATGTAGAAATAGAATAATTTTTTATTCAAATATACTTTTACAAAGTGCTTTCGAATCGTCAAATCGTTCTACCAGTAGTTGTTTAAATACTCCAAAGGCTCCAACGGACATCGCTCCTACGACAAGTATGCCATCTGCCCTTTAAATTGTTTTGGCTATTTCGGATCTTATCCTTTGAGAAAACATAGTCCTCTCCATACTTTGCTGAATGTCTTTAAATTTATTATTGTAGTCTGAGACGACGAATTTGGATACTGTAATAGTATGTCTTCGAAATTAAAATTTTGTCGATACAGGCGGAGACGTGGACTACCACGTCCACGTTTCAAAACCTAGGAAATTAATTGTTTTTAAACTTACATAATTTTAAAATTAAAGGGATACAAAAATTTTGTCATCAGTGTCGGTTTTAATTTAGACGAATGTCTCCGCCAAACCTTAATTATAAGTGCTAACCTTTCCAGCAAGATTTAGAAAAGTATATAGGTACCTACTACTTTCAGACCCATCATTTTCGTTGTATACAGCTCAGATAGGCAAACAGAGAGGTTTTAGTGTTCCCAGTTCAATCGAAACAGGAGAATTTATCACCGGCCAATATGGTATTAGACTGCAAGCCAATTCAAAAATTATACGAATTTTTCGATGTATCCCAAGTAGCACATTAGCGATGAATTACGTTATAAACAAGCTACATTACAGTCTATTGCTTTTATGCAGATGTACTAAAGGATATGATGAGTCTTTAGGCTATACTGAGGAAAGATTATACACTATTAAACAGCATAGCTGACTAATGGCTTTATAAAGGCGAAAAATTATACTTAAAGCATTTAAGTAGAATTTTAAAAAGGTCTTGTCCAGCTATTGGCTGCATGTGATACTACTAGTTGATTTAGAAGTCCAAAGCTTGTTAACGACTGGTTAATACGAAAAATTTACCTCTCTTGTAATGCTGCGGGCTGCATTGAGGTATTCGCTGGTTTTAAATTGGTGTACACTAATTCAATTCTAATTCTACTTCAAGGAGCTTGTTAATGGCTGATTAAAAGTGGATTTGTAATCTCTAAAAATGCCGTTACATTTATAAGAAAATCATTAAACACCCTGAGTTGTAAATTGGAGTAGCTGTACTCCTTTCTAATCACAATGCATAAAGTATATCTGGCAGCTATTTTAAAGCTTTCGGCGTTATTTAAGAGTAGATCTAGATTATTGGTGTTCAAATTACGTCAGATTTGTTTTTTTTTGCATAACGTGTGACGCGACCTCACGAGTTACACGCGTGTGTTTATACATTTTAAATTAAAAATGAACAACTTAAAACCATGGAATAAAAGAAAAAGAACTGGTGGAATAAAAAGAAAACTATCTAAAGCATACGCTAAGGCTTCTATGGACGAATTGCGAAGGAACAGTACTGATGCAGTTAATATTTACAAGCCAGTGTCGTTTACGCAAAGTAAGGGTTCCGCACAAACAAATTTTGATGAAAATATTGATTCTTCTAATAAGCAGCATTTTCATGAACCATAACCACAAGCCAGACTAATGTTGTAAACAATCTTTTTACACAAAAAATGTTATTAAATAATACCTACCTACCACTAAGTTATTATAAAAAGCAGTAGGTATATGTATACTCAAACTTTATTTGTATAACATTGTTCTTTTAAAAAACTTTGCTTTATTAACCGACTTCCAAAAAGGAGGAGGTTATCAATTCGGCCGGTAAATTTTTTTTTTTTTTTTAAGTCAATATTTCATTTATAAGTAGTGCTAAAATTGTTTACAATATTAGTCTGGCTTAAAAATGCATTAGATATACTTGGCACTTTTTCGGTTGTTTTGACTAGAATGACTAAATAAAAAAAACATAACACTGCAAACAATACTGTGAAGGATGCGCAAAACTCTTTGAAAGTTTACTTTTTAGAAACTTAAATCAAATCTACTGAGCCTGCAAGGGTATTTTGAAAGCCAAACATTGTACCTACATACAAAATGAAATGGTTTTTGATCGAGATTTCTTTATCCCTAGAAAGCTGTTGTATGCTCTCTCTTTATACCAGTACACAGTAAGAAAGATTATTAAAATCCTTTGTCCAGCCAGCATAATGCTATAAGCTAGTAAATAGACTTTGGTAACACCACTGCACATCAAATAACTTTTCAAATGCATTTATGGAGAATTTGTGCTGGATAAGAAATGGACACCATTTTAGCAGTACATAAACGATTTGTTAATAAATATCCAAATGATTTATCTTAAAGATTTCAGGATACTTGATAGCTTTTAATTCAAACTATATATATTTTCCACTTATTTCCTAAATAGAGTATTCCTAATAGGTACAATGATTTAGAAAGCAAACATTTGAGTGATAAATTTATTTATTTAGTATTCATACACTTTATCTTATGAAATATTTTCGTTAACGCGATATTATTTTGATGGCGCATGAAATATTTGATGTAATTACCTATACACATTTACAGTAAAATTGTACTCGCAACTTAATTTACTTACATAATGACAATCAAAACCAACGAGAAAACTATTCAAAAATATAATATCTTATCTTAAAAATGTCCGCCTGCACAAGCTCATAAATAAACAAACAATGAATGTAGATAGTGTCACATAATAATACGTAAAAAATAATTAAAAAACTATTTTTTTAGGTTATTTATATCTTAATAAAAGCTATTACGAAGCGTCAAAACATCTAAGAGCTGTTGAAGAGAATTAAAGTAGCTGAATCTTATGCTGCAATGGCTGTTGTATACCTGTATAAGCTATTCTACAGGCCCTGTTCAGCTGTTTCAATGATTATGCTGCCGTTAACCAGCCACTGTAATGCTCGGAGCTGGTTAATTTGGGGCCCAACTTAGCATTATAAGGTCTGGGTAGCTAACTACACAGGCCTTATGCAGGAAACTAAAACAGCCTTAAGTAGTCACAAATTCTATAATCAAGTCACTGTGTGGCTGTCATGTGCTACTTGGGATGTAGTTGACGTAACTGGCGATCAACTGCTGTCTGCGTGAAGTTAACGCCCGTACAAGGAAAGCCGAAATTTTTCTTTGCAATCCTTTTGGAAAAAGTGGCCAATGTTACCTAACTAACTAGCTTTTGCTCGCGATTTCGTCCGCGTGGAGTTAGGTTTTAGAATCCCACGGGAACTCCTTGTTTATTCCGAAATATAAAGCCTATGGACACACTACAGGACCTCAACTATAACCATACCATAATCACGTTGATCCGTTACTTTGTAGCGTGTGATTGCAGGACAAACCATCAAATAAACACATTTTTGCATTTATAACAATTAATAGTAAGGATTTGACCAAAAAATGTCACTACGGTAATTATACAAAAAATTTGTTAAACTATTGTTTGAAATCTTTTGAAATGTATCTTGCGACTCGCTTGGAAAGCTACCAATACAAAGTTGTCATCACTGTATTTAATTAATATCTCACATTTTACTTGACTACTAATACTATGTCTAATTACCGACTGCAATATTGCATAAGTACCTATTACAGAGTTATCACAACTCGTGCCCAATGCACCGACGACACTATCAATTAATAAGGCGGATTTAACACATTCAAGTTCACCCCTAAAAGACGCATTACTTACGATTAGCGTAAAACGCACACACACAATCACATACAAACAACATACACTCGGATACAAAGATTTTAATTATTGTAATATAAATAAATTCATATTAGTGTATTTTATAGCGGCCGCGCCATTATTTTTTATCACGGCTAACGATATTTTCTTTCAAAACACGTTGACTGTACAGATAAAAATAAATTAACCTTTTAACTTTAAAAGTAATGAAGACCAATTAACTCCACGGGCAAACAAGCCCTTACCCACTTATAATATACCTACCTACTGGTATGTTGTTGATTCCAATAGTAAGTATAAAAATTTATTACTGCGGGAGCCTTTTGATTTTCAAGGAGAAAAAGTAGCCTATGTCACTCTCCAGGTCCTCAATTATACCCATAAAAAATCCGCGCTTACGAGTAGGTACATGACGCAAGTTAAGCGTATCCAGTGTAGTTAGCATACATTGTCAATCAATTCATTTCATAATTCAAATTTCATGGGGTTATTCAAGGGGCGGACCAACTAATTCCTAAAAAGTCGGCAACGCATTGGTGGTGCCTGAGGTGCTACAAATATTCATGGGCGGCGGTAATCACTTAACATCAGGTGACCCGCGTGCTCGTTTGCTCGCTAATAATACCTATATATAAAAAAAATTCATTGTTATTCCAGTTACGAGGTGCAAATAGAAGAGGGCGGGCGTAGAAGAGGGCTCGGCCAACGCATGATGCAAGTGCTGGAGCGGTTGGCGCAGGCGACGCACATGTGCTGCGTGCGTCTCACCGCCCTCACGCACAACCCTTCCGCCGCCGCGTTCTTCAAAGCATGCGGGTGAGTTGAAAAAACTTTTTTTTAATTCTATGACAAGATAGCTTTTGTCTGCAATCTCTGCTGATGATAAGTGACGATGCAGTCTAAGATGGTAGCGCGGACTAACTTGGTAGGGGTATGACAGTGTACATTCAACCCATACCCCTAGTCGGTTTCTACACGCCATCGTGCCGGAACGCTAAATCTCTTGGCGTAACTAACCACAACCAAAGCACCCACCAGAACAAACTTCTAAATCAATGTGTCTACTAATAGGTAGTCAAAATTTTCAGAAGTCAGCTCTGACCATAAAATAGTAGCTATTACTTACTATTGGGTCTGTCATTGTCACGAATTTACACTCATCTTGACCCAAACTGTTTCTGGGTACGGGTCTCTCTTAGAATGAGAAGGATGGTAAGTCCGCCATCAGTATTCTCCACCAAGTGCAGCTTAGCAGACTTGACATACGTTTGAGAACATTCTGGAGAACACTCAAGCACGCAGGTTTTCAAGCAATGGTTGCCTAACAAGTGATATTCCTTACACACACACACAGCTCCAAAAAGGTAGAGTGCCTGGGAATTGAACCCGGATCCTTATGAACTAGTGGTTCGCCCCGAACTGAGACCTCGCGATATCCCATAATTCCCAAAAGTTTTAATTATATATTGTAATTAAAACTTTTAACATTAGACGCAATAAAAAAAATAATAGTTGACATAAAACTGTTTTACTGACACAGCACCATCTATTAGCATTTAAAATTAAATAATTTCGTTTCTTTATAACATTTACCTAATTTTAGTATTTGTTGTTCAAGTACAGGATATAACTGAATTTTCAACCAAGTTTCACGTTCTAATATTCAGTAATTCTTGACATATGGCTCAAATTAAAATCTCCACTTTGAAAGCCCCCCATTTCGTCAATTTTAAGGGAAAAATTAAAAAAAAAATATATATTTTTGTACTCTGATCAAAGTCGTCTTTAAAAAGATATATTGCAAGTCTATGTAACGCAACAAACAAAATTTTACTTCAAACACGCTTCTATGAGAGCCCCCTATGAAATAAAGCTTTTTATATTTTTTTATACAATGTTCGGTGAAGGCCATCAGTTTAAATATTATATTTAAATTTGAAGTAATTACGTTCAGTAATTTAGAAGTTATAGGGCTCTGACAGACATTTGGACGTACACACTTCTCTGTCCAGTACAGACAAGCGTCCTAGTTGACTCAGAGAACTCGCTTCGCTCGTTCAATAAAATTAAAGTGTAATGGCAAAAGTTCTTTCGGAATCTATACCTAAGCTACAAAGTACTTTAATGGATTTAATTAATTTGTCAACAATTTTTCGAGACAATATTGATTCAGAAGACGAGTGTGTTTATTCAGAAAGGTATTGAACCACCCAAATTTCGTTGTTCGTACTGTACCGGGCACCCTGTATACACCGGCGCTATTGCATATTGCAGTGTGTAAAAGTGCACGCGGTAATCACGTGGTAGGGTCTTATCGGACTTCGCTCATTGAGTGTGTTTGGTTATTGGTCATTGATCGCGAATTTTGCTTTGGTTACACAAACTTAGAAATGTTATCATTATTAACTAGTTTATGCGCGCGACTTCGGCCGCGTAGAGCTAGAAATCCTGTTTTCCAGGATAAGTTTTGACGACCTCCCTGGCGCAGTGGTGTGTGCTGTGGTCTTATAACTGGGAGGTCTCAGGTTCGATACCCGGCGGGGACAGTTTAGGAATTTATAATTTTTAACTTGTCTCTGGTCTGGTCTAGTGGGAGGCTTTGGCCGTGGCTAGTTACCACCCGGTAGGGTGTACCCGGGACGGTAGTCAAAGACGTGCCGCTAAGCGATTTAGCGTTCCGGCACGATGGCGTGTAGAAACCGATAAGGGGTATGGGTTGAATTTACACTGCTATACCCCTTCCAAGTTAGCCCGCTACCATATTAGACTGCATCGTCACTTACCATCAGGTGAGATCGCAGTCAAGGGCTGCAAGGGTTATTTAATTAAATAGGTATTAAATTAGTTAAAGCGATAGTATACACACATATATATATTGTTGTCTGTTTAGCTTAATTAGCTTAACTTAAATGTCGTATGTACGTATGTATATCTTCTTTTGCAGGTATAGTATAGACGAGACAAGTCCAGCTAAAGAAGATAGTGCACACTATGAAATTTTGAGCAAATCTACTGAACCTACAGAAGTTTGTGATGCCTCGGAGAATCAAGTTTCAAATAGGATAGAATTGGCAGGCTCATAAGAACATTATAATAATTTCGATATAGTATTACAAGAGACTTACGATCGAATACTAAAAAAATATAGTAGGGTTAGTATAAGATTTAATTCGATTTCGTATTTCGTATTTGATGACATCAGCGTCAAAGAAAAATGAACCTTAACTGTATGGATTTAAAGTCTCAAATTCAGTACAACCCATTTTAATTTGGAGCGTATCCGTATACGTAAACGTATATGAATGCATGCACGAAATTCAGCTCTAATTCAATGCTGTTATGGTTCATTTTTCTTTGTCGTTAATGTCATCGAATACGAATACGTAAATTAAATATTATAGTAACCCTATTGGACCTATATAGCATAATAGGGCTGTATGGACAAAATGCCACTAGTAGTAACATGGGGAAAATAAAAATTTCCCCATGTATAACTTCTGTATTTGGTCGTGAGCTCTTTCAAGTTTAAGTTAGAAACAACAAAAATATAGACTGCTTTTATTACGTTTTGTACCTACTCTAGCTTGTACCTTCCCGTTTGTATCTACTAGAACCTGAAGTTAGAAGTGTCATTGATGGATTCCATAGTCCGTTATGAATCGCATGAATTGTAAAACTCTTAAAGGTAAAACTCATTATTAAGGATAATAAAATTATGGATATAAAAGGAATAAAATGGTTTTTATTGACTAAAAAGGAATTTACCTATATACAGAAACAAATGTAATATTTTGCTGTAATCTGCCAAACCAGAAAAAATCTGTATGGAAACATGCGCCGACCGCGACGTACACCATCGTTTGTCCAGAACAGAAAAAACTGGGAAAACACAATACCAACACGCAGCTCCACACAAAATCGGCACTTCGTTTTGGTATAGATTTTATTTTGTTTGGCGGATTATAGTAAAATTTCGCAAAGTAACTAAGTAGGTATATCACAGTAGCAAAATTGTGGAACATAGATGCTACAAGCTGCCTGTGTGCGTTGACCCTAAACAATGGGCGTTATCTTAATGGAAATGGTTATTCTGATTCTCCAACAAGCCACTTAGAGGATAGATAATAAATAGGTAGTAGATATTGCGTAACGATTATAAAATTTAAAATTAAAAACAATATGTTTCATGCAGGCCAATTCTAGGGTCGGCAGACTAAAGCACATAAGTCACAAAAACTCATATTTTTTTATTTAACCAATAATTACAATAATATTCATTTATTTTAATACACCGTCTGACTAAAGCACATAAGTAAAAGCCGTTCGCTTGAGAGTTCAAATTGAAGCCCGCTAAGAAAGGATTTTTGAAAATTCAACTCCTAAAGGGGGTAAAATAGAAGCCGCGAACAAATACTAGTAGGTACCTAGGTATATAAATCTCATCATGATGTAACTCACAATTGCGCAGACTTCTCGTAACTGTAGGTCCTAAAGTCAAATTAAATTAAATAATTATTGTCATCGACAATTAACTGAGATAAACCAAGATGGGACTAAGAAAATCATATTGGTAGGTAAATTTTGAAACAAATATCTTTAATAAAAAAAAAAATTATAGATTCGTATATTTTATTTTTTATTATAATCTTTGCCGCTGAATGATGGTAGGAAAGTATTCTTACTACAGCAATGCATTTTAGCCAAGAACGAGAAAATGCTAGCCAATCAGAGCTAATTGCGATTCTATAATTTGACATTGACTCTACAAAAAGATCAAAGGTCATCCGTAGTCATTTTTTGTGTTTATTGGCATTTGGTTCTCACATCTGTGTTCTATACACGATGTCCAGCCAGCAATTTCTTGGGCGAGAAATATACCAACTATAGTTGGATGATCGCTTAGATTACTTTCTTGTTGCGAATTTTAACTCCTACCGTCGTTACTTTGAGGTACTTCTTGCAACTTGTCTCTTACCCAAGGTTAACTTGGTTTATACCACTTTGATTAAGTTTAACGGAAATCTGCTTTGTTAATTTAATTTCAATCAACAGTCTCTACGTCTAATGGAGATTCACATCTACTGCCACTGGAGTCATCTGACGCGCTACTATAGCTTTGCCTAAGATGGCTATTTGTTCCACTTGTATTGCTTTCACCATAATTAGGGATCTCATTTCTGATGTTGAATGGATTGTTGACCATTTCTTCTGTAAAGTTATTGATGCTATTTTGTCTGATGTGGAACGTAGTATATAAAGCTTGGCTGTTTACTGGAATCCAGACGTTATTCGCAGTAGTTTGGACTGGGGTAGTGGATGGTAAAGTCACAGCACGGGGAGGCGTAATGGATCCGGATTTCTCTCTTCTTTCACGAGCTCTTCTGTTTTGAAACCATATTTTTATCTGTAAAAGAGTAAGTTGGTTATGCAAAGTCGGTTGCATTGAGTAGATATTTTTAAATATTCCCATCTACGGTACCTGGCTATAAATATTGCACATAGAGCTTTAAAAATGGAATAATTGGCTGGCTTTGACTTCGTAGAGCGTAATTTCTGTCGCTCTATGAAGCCGAGACTAGCTGATTGTCTCATTCTTATATTTTCTTATATCTAGCTGAGAGACGGACTCTGCATCTAAACGTTTTTCTAGACAGTAGATCTCAAATTAGTAGATGCAACTACTCGGTCAATGGGCACTACATTGCAGTTACACAGTAAAGTGATATTGCTATTTGATACTTGCAGATTATTTTGAGACTGTTCGTTTCCGTAAGGTTTCCGTACCATATCTCCATATCTGTTGTCTCCATGTCACAAGGGTGACGCGTCCTCAAAAAAATATAAAATTGATTATAAGCGTGTGAAACGCTTATAATCAATTTTATATTTTTTTGAGGGCGCGCGCACGTACTTTCTAGAAAGATGCCCACGCGAGGTCGAGGCCGATCGCCTCGTACTTCGCGACTCGAGCGCGCTTACGCCACCGCTTGCGCACCCGTTATAGATGTTTACTCAGGAGTCAGAGGGTACCCACTTACCCGATCATCTCGTAGTTGCAGCGCGGCGGCCAGCGCCCGGAGCGCGGGCGGCGCGAGGTAGGGTGCACGCGCGTACGCCGCCTCCAGCGCCGCCGCCTGCGCGCCCGTGAACGGAACCCGCGCGTGGCGCCCCGAGCGACGCGCTCGACTCGCGTTGGACGCACCTGATAGTGGAATTTTAACTACTTTATATTATGTGAACATTTTACGAATTACTTCCTTAATTTCTGTCATAAAATAGCATAATGTTTAATTGGTAACGTTATTTCCTAGTACAATTTAGCTCTTAACCTTCTACTCATGATTACGTTCACTCTACGTTCTATTCTATGAAGTGAGCTCAAGAGCTCTATTAGACGTATTGGATATTCGGGGAATTGGAGTTTCCGGGCTGTAAGAATTCGAACGGCTTAAAAGAAGCTACTCTAGACCCCTCTTTTAGCCTCAGGAATTCAAAAGTTTTTGTGGTCCCCATAAACAACCGATAGACAGCCTTGTATGTTCTTCAACAGAAAGTAGGTACCTACTTTCTGATGAAGAACGAGAATAAATGACGAGGAAAATCGAAGAACCTACAAATCCCCAGGGTATTAAAACTGCGACCTTTCATCGGAAAAGTTTTGTAGGTGTCCATATTACTAATACATGTTATACATGCGAAAGTGTGCTTGTTTTTTGGTTTTCCCTTCAATCAACAGCAGTGGATCGACGTGTTTTTGCATGGGTATATTGGGACCTGGAGAGTGACATAGACTACTATTTATCCCGCGAAAACCCGAGGGATTTTAAAAACCTAAACAGACTAAAATTAGACAATTGTTTAGCATCCATTATTTCAATAAAAGAGAACAAAACCAATTCTAACGCGGAAGCCTTGGAGGCTGGTACCGTGTGCAGCACAACCAGCTCGGTCTTTCATCGCCACCCTCCCGACTCGAATCCTCACTCAAAATCCTTTCTATACTAAAATCGGAAGTACCGCACTTTGCACTGGACACCGGAGACAAATTCATGATCACAACTTCCAATACCACTGAGGGATGTCACGATTTGCTGTTTATAAAAGCTTATACACAAAGGGTGGGTTTTATATAAGCCACGCCTCGTATTTATTAGTTTTGGGGTTACTTGCCGCTTCCCCTAATTTGGTAACAGTCAAGATCCTTATCGCCCGCCGCTATGAATGGGTAGCACGCACCAATAGCCCTGTAAGTGTTGTGACAGTGGTCCATTCATACGTAACTAAGGTTGAATGAGAAACTGATACAGTTTGCACACAAAAGGATGTTATTACTTTAAGGGTATGTGGGAAAATTAATTTGCAACTCGTATTATATTACCTTTGTTGGGGCATTATAATATTATGTAGTCTAATGTAAAGTGATACCGTATTGTGATTGCTAATTAAAATGTTATTAACTTTTGCCGTCGGTTATGGGCATGTGGTGGTAAATTCTGGCCCCTAGTTAATCTTTAATCCTCATAGAGATAATAAAATACGAAGTAGGTAGGTATATACAAAATATACTTCATCATCAGCAATCCATTAACGGCTCAGCCTATCTGTCTGTCTGTTTGTGGCATCGTAGCAGCCGGATCGTAGGATGAACCGTTTTTTATTTTGCATTTTTTGTTTGAAAGGTGAATTTGTCGGGAATGTTCTTAGCTGCATTTATATAGCTACCTTCGACAATTCAGCCGGGACGTGCCTTTACGCAGATTTAGTACTGAACATATTCTGCCACTTTCTGCGGTGAGGTGGGGTAATCACATACAGCACACATTTACTCACTTCCGCACACTCTTGTAAATACTTAATGTCTCTATGAACGCACACTACCTCAAAAGCTGTCACACTTACAAGCTAACACGTACGTTTGTACATGTACTTCGGCAGAGGGGAATGCGTGCGCTTGCCACGTCCCGGCTGAATTGTCGAAGATAGCTACATAAATGAATACAAGAAATAAAAAAGGGTCTAAGTGCCAAAAATTTCGTTTCGGATTTTATTACGTTATTATTTAGTATGTTCCCTCGCCAATAACCTAAAATAAGGACTAACCGACTAACGTTGTCAAGAATTTTATTGTAATAACTAGAAGCCCGCGCCGACTTCGTCCGGGTTGAAAATTAAATATTTGTTATTGTGAGCTTCTTATAGGAGACGATTGTCAATAAGATCACCACAGGAACCACACGAATATCCCGCACCGATACCCGCCACCATGCCCCACCACGCCAGCCGGCACCATTTTATTATTTTGCACGCGGAAATATTAATTTTCCGATAACTCCTAAGCTATTTATTTAAATTGTGTAGTGTAAAGGGCAAATATGTTCTAAATTAAATACTTACGATAATAAACATATTTATTTAGATATAGATTGACATCACATCGGTTAAAGAAGCTTCGAAAATAATTCATTATTTTTAATCAAAATTTGAAAGATAGAAATGGTTACTGTAAGTTATCCTTAGAATATAGACATATGCTATCGCGGACTTTTTTTTAGAACTTTTAAAGAGGAACAACTCACTTATACATCATTTTCATCCAATAACAGTATATGACCCAGCGCACGCCTTGAAAACGTTTAAGAGTCAAAAAAATTTCCGACTTCTTTAACAAATTTGCACATAATATCTAGCCATAATACATTTATTAACATAATTATAGCCTATAACCATCTGGAATAATGTACCTTTGAAATGGTAAAAGAATTATTGTAATAGGTGCGGTGGTTCCAAAGTTTGCTCCGGACATACATACAAACTCACAAAATTCGCGCTCTCTCTTTATTATAATAGTATAGATAACCATGTGAAGTTTAAAATAAAAATATGTTTAAATGATTTATTAATTATTATTTAAAACACAAATTCTGCTCTTTTTTGTTTTGGTACTTAGAGCCTTTTTTATTTCTGGTATTCAAATAT
Source organism: Hipparchia sbordonii (assembly GCA_038048805.1). NCBI lineage: Eukaryota > Metazoa > Arthropoda > Insecta > Lepidoptera > Nymphalidae > Hipparchia > Hipparchia sbordonii. The sequence goes on along the minus strand of CM076111.1, from coordinate 3,118,842 downwards.
GAAAATCGGTCCAAGATGGCCAATTACATATTTTTTTTGACTTTACTTACATGTCGGGGGTGTTTAAAATTTTCAATTTACACTTGTAGATTTATTATGAAACTAGTAGGGCGCGTGGGTGCGCGGCTCGCTAAAGCGAACCGCGGTTTTTCTGTTCACCAAGTAGATCTTCGGGTCTTTATCATTTTTTTCGAAATCTGTATGGCCGCCATCTTGAATCCGCCATTTTGGTGTTTTTTTGAGCTCACTGCTAATTGGATGAGGTTTCGAGTGGCTTTTGTTTGAGCACCCCCCCACTTATCTTCAATATCCTGGCAGTGCTCCTCACCCGTCTCCGAAATCCTCAATCATCAGCTCTCTCCATATTTTTCCTCCGAATGAATTTATATCCTCGATACGAAACCATTTGAAAAGGAACGTCCCAAAGTCTTGCATACATTGTATACGAAAAAAAAAAAATCCGCCATCTTGATTTTTTTCCATTCATCAAGTAGACCTTTGGGTTGGTTTTTCCAAGAAACCTGTCTTCCACCTTTTATAGTCTCCGAGATAGACACCGACGAAATCTGTATGGCCGCCATCTTAAATCCGCCATTTTGGATTTTTTTTCAGCTCCCTGCCAATTGGATGAGGTTTCGAGTGACTTTTGTTTGAACACTCCCTACCTATCTTCGATACCCTGGCCGTGCTCCTCATCCGTCGCCGAAATCCTCAACCATCAGCTCTCTCCATATTTTTCCTCCAAATGATTTTTTGTCCTCGATACGAAACCGTCAGAAATTTTGATAAGGAACCGTATAAAGTCTTGCATATAAATTTTGTATGGAAAAAAAATAATTCCGCCATCTTGAATTTTTTTTCTATTCATCAAGTAGACCTTCGAGTCCTGATCATCCTTTTCCAAGAAACCACTCTTCCATGTTTTATAGTTTCCGAGATAGACACTGACGAAATTTGTATGGCCGCCATCTTGAATCCGCCATTTTGGAGTTTTTTTTCGGCTCTCTGCCAATTGGATGAGGTTTCGAGTGACATTTGGTTGAACACCCCCCACCTATCTTCGATAGCCTGGCCGGTGCTCCTCACCCGTCTCCGAAATCCTCAATCATCAGCTCTCTCCATATTTTTCCTCCGAATGAATTTTTGTCCTCTATACGAAACCATGAGTGAAAAAAAAAATTTTCATACAAAATTTTACAGGAGAGGTGATCAATGAGTCAATCAGTCAGTGAATCAGTGAATCAGCACGAGTAGCTATATATATATTAATTTTTTGAAAAGAAATGTGAAGGTTCGTTAGCATTTTAAAGTTAAAGCACTCCAGTTTAATTTCGACACTTCGGTAAGTTCTATCTCTGACAAGCATTTTCGACACAAACTGAATAGCTGACCTTCAGATAGAGTAAATAGGTAACAAATAAAATAAAAATGTGCAGAGTATTGTTACCAATCACCTTGACCTCGGGAGTAAAACGATGTCGATTAAAAAGAACAGGAAATTTACAAGTCTGTTGCAAATTCGATTACTTATCTACTTTTGTGTAGTTACAGTTGTTTGTATTTAGAATTTTGTACTTACCTATTATCTACTTAAAAAAAGCGCTAGCCCGCACTGCGAATAAAATCTGCGATTTTTTTTTCGTAAACCTTACCCGTAAAACCTTCGATAACAGAAAAACGTATAAAGCTCTTTAAACAAGTAGCAAATGAGCTTATGATCTTCAGACGCCTGGGCAGATCTTCAGAGAAGATTTGCTAAGATCAAGATCACGTCAGCTTTCAAACAGAGAAAACCGCATCAAAATCGGTCAATTAGTTAGGAACAGACAGATACACTCAAACACAGATACACATGTCAAACTTATAATATCTACCCCTTTCGTCGAGGGTTAAAAAGGATAGAATTTGAAGCTTTGACCTCTGGTGATTGTTCTAAAGCAGAAGTTTGAGGCTTGCAAATGCCTAATAATAATTAGTTATTTATGTATGACTATATATAGGTGACTCGTTATAGCATAAAATTGATTGTAAACATCTGCTATCCGCAGTTCAGTGTTATCTTGCTGCGGCCATCTCTAGTGGCGATTGTTACTGAATCGCCCCGTTTATAGGATTACAACCGGCATTGTATCTTTATTCAGTCCCTTAAACCGCAGTTAGAAACCAAATAATGGCACTTGAACGTTTAAATACCTACCAATTGCAGCAATTTGTGTGTAATTTCGGAAGATTGTCTGATTGTCTGCGATTTCGTCCGCGAAGTTTTTAAAATCCCAGTCTTTCGGAGAAGTATACCTTTAGTCCGTGCGGTGTAATCATGGTCCGGCATAGACTATAGACCACGGGTGGCCAACCGGTCTATCGCGGCTATTAGTCGAGTCGCTCGCGGCATGACTTTGCCAATCTAGCGGATGATGCTCAGACGCAATACACACACTAAAGTTTTGAACAAGTAATTATTAACTATGTGAGTAGTTACTAAGAATTCAATTTTATGTTTTCCCTTTTAATTTTAATTAAATAAAAAATCTATAGGTACTAATATTATAAAGCTGAAGAGTTTGTTTGTTTGAACGCGTTAATCTCAGGAACTCAGGAACTACTGGTTCGAATTGAAAAATTCTTTTTGTATTGGATAGTCTATTCATTGAGGAAGGCTCTAGGCTATATAACATCACGCTGATCATAATAACAGAAATTGACGCGGACGAAGTCGCAGGCAACAGCTAGTACGAGTACTACATACGTAACTTAATACCTACTGTTTCATTTATCAAGCAGTATGAAATTGGTAGATCTCCCAGGCTTTCTTCGTAAATACTAGATCTTAGCTCTACTCGAGTTTGCCACCTGCAATAGGCAATGATGGTGCGAATGACGAACCCTTCCTCATAACTCTTGTTCATTGCCGCGAACGACTTATTTACAGTTGCACCCTGAATATGTCAGTCGTAAAATACGCAATGAGTACCTAACAACTGCTGTAAATTAAATAAGTCTGTAGGCTATGCCGCACCAGCTACACCTTACAGATAATAACAGCGTATTCATAACAAAGTATAAAACGTAAAAGTCTAAACCCTAACTAATATCGACCCTCTCCCATTAAGAATAAGGTCGAATGTAAAGCCTTCCGCCAATCAAGGCTGTATAAAAGCATTGCAGGAAACCCGTCTACAATCTTCGAATAATAATTCAACTAGATGTGCAATCCCAAACGAAACCTAATTGTGGCTAGGTATTCGTCAATAATAAGCTCTCACCTATGAACTTAAAATTTTTTACATTTTTCAAACAAACTTCTTTAGACTTAATATTATAGGTACTCGCTTTTCCGCGTGACTTCATCCGCGTGGAATTTTCAATAAACCCGCGAGAACCCTCTGCATTTCCGGAATGAATAAAAGGTAGCGTAGCGTCGCACTCCAAGGCCTCAACTGTACCCTTACTTAAACCCATTCAATTTGCATATTTTTATCATATTAGTAAGGATCTGCACTTGAGTTAGTATTATTACTTACTAGATGATTCCCGCGACTTCGCGTGGATTAAGGTTTTTTATTCCCGCGGCAACTCTCTTATTTCCCGGGATAAAAAGTAGCCTATGTCCTATTCCAGACTATAATTTATCTCTGTGCCAAATTTCAGCCAAACCAGTTCTGTCGTTGCGACGTGATTGAGTAATAAACATACAAACTTTCGCATTTATAATACTAGACTAGACTAGATAGGATAATAGAAAATAGGATAAAAGCATATTCCGGTATCATAAAACGGTGTTCACGATACTGAAAACAGGTACACAATTGTGGATCGAATGAGAACTTATTTTTCGCGAGTACAAGTTTTGAGCGATGACACATCTAGTATACTGTAGATCAAAGCTTATAACGGTTCCTCCAGCCAGCGTCACCGGCGACTAGTTTCTGACAATCAGTTTAAATTGGTATCCACGTAACGAAACACGCGATTGTACGCGTTTATTTCCCAAAAATAAAAAAGTAACAAAGATATTCTGCAAGCAAGTGTGCCCAAAAAAAAGATGTCGATACCAAAATATTTTGAATTAGAAGGCGGGGATCGCTTGCCGCGGATTGGATTCGGCACTTGGCAGGTAGATATTGCAATTTACAACCAATATGTAATTATGTTTTTGGGATTCCATACGCGAAGGGGAACCAACGGGGCCCTATTGCTAAGCCTCCGCTGTCCATTCATCCGTCTGTCTGTCTGTCAGCGGGCTGTATCTCATGATCCGTAATAGATAGAGAGGAGAAATTTTCAGATAATGTGTATTTCTGTTGCCGCTATAAAAACAAATAATAAAAATAAAAATAAATTAAAAATCAAAGGGGGTCCCCTACTAGAAACGGGTTTTTTCGGCGTTTTTTGGCACGGAACCCTTCGTATGCGAGTTCGACTCGCATTTGACCGGTTATTTCTGTTCTTTTTTTGTGTTTTTTTTTGTACTTATTAGGTACTACTAGGGTAGGTATTACATCCCTACTACATAAGTATGTAGGTACACAAGAACAAGTAGGTATTACTAGGTTTTTGACCCCGATAGTAAATATCATAGCAAACATAGTTATCAACTAGATATCAAGATCAACCATTAACATTTAGTTTAGGTAAAGGCAGGTAGTTACCCAAGTTTTAATAAATAATTTTGAATTTTAACTTCTTTAAAAACAAGGTGCAATTAATTAATGCAATGGGTCGCTTTAATTCGGTGAGAAATTCTCAATAAAAGATCGTGCGAAAGTTCCCAGACCTACCTACTTCCATGTAGAAACAATTTAGGTGGGTATATGTAGTTAATTTGTGTAGAACTGGTTTCGTAGAAGAATGGATTTTATACAGTCTTCAAAACTCAATAAAAGCTTTGAAGACTAAAGCGCCAAAAAACCGGTCAAAATCGGTCCATTCGTTAGGAAGCTACGAGGGAACAGACAGACAAATTTTGACGTGTATCTGTGTGTTTGTCTGTTTCCAATCCTTTTGCGTCGCGGCTGAAAAGAACGTGATCGGTGCTCCATATCTCTTGTTAATGCAGTTCCAGAACATAATCAAGCAAACAACATTTCTTAAATTCTGTAGCCAAGGTCTCCGTCTCCTGTCGGAGGGATTTTCGGAAAAAAAAAACATTTCTAAGTTTAAGGTTTTATTTCCCGCTTTGGGAGACATGAATCAACGTCTTTCGTACAACACTGTTCATCATTTATATCACAACATTCTTCACTTTGCTTTTTCGATCTTTTAAACTTGTTGCTAATTCTTTTCACCTTCATATGTTTCTTGACGTATTTTTTGAAATCTTTCCACTTCGATTTATTGAGCTTTGTGGAGGAGTCGACGATAACACACGGTCTCTCGAAATGCCGAGATATGTATCGGCTGACGGAGCTGCACGAACATTTCCCGCTACAGATAGAGTGTGTCTCATTATCGTGGTCACCACTGAACGGCGACAGACCTCTGGATGTAGAAGCGAAACATAAACTTCCCTGGGACCACTTCTTTCTGGCATTATGTATACTTTCACAAAAAACGTCCGACGAAGACATGGTCTCTCAAACAGCCAAACATTCGACCGCCGCGAAAACTGTAGAATACATACCTACCCCATTTTTATCACAATTCAAACATTGTTTATTTACCAATTTTCCTCATTATACCGATTGCTTAAGTATACCATAGCTGTCTGCGTAAAATATTATTTTCGAGTAGGTCGATGATTATAGTGGAATAATTTGTTTATTGATTTTGAACAAAGTTGTGATTGAACTACAATCACTGAGTAACTATATTAATCACGCCACACTTGAATTTATTGGTCGAATTGGTGGTATTTAAACTTTGCATTTAGATAAGCCGCATTGTCTTTGGTGCTAGCTTACTGTCATCCTATTGTCTTTTTGATGTTGTTATCAGCATGGAAATAAGAAGTACCCGCTTCTTAGTTCCCCAGCAAAGAGAAGAAATATACTTACTAACAAGAAATCATATCTAGGTATGGGATATTGTAATTCATTCGGTAAAAAGGTTTTTCAGTAGCTCTGCTTTCCGTCTCCACCTTACTCAGTTTTTAGGGTGCCAATTACTAAGCCTAAGGCTTAGTAATTAATTACATAAATAAAGCGTAAATAAAGCGAATTCGCTGTGCTTTATACCTACTTGCAGTTAGGTACAATCCCTCTTTTCCACCGTTAACCCCCGACGAAAAGAGGGATGTAATAAGTTTGACGTGTGCCTGTCTGTTCCCTCCCAAGATCAAAAGCACATACCTACTACTTAGATTTTAAACTACTACCAACTACTACTACTTACTTACCAACCAAACAAACAGCATCCTTAGGTATGTACATCTTTTAAATCCTACAGGCACCGCCAGATGTCCTCGAAAAAGCAGTGGAAGCAGCCCTAGAAGCTGGCTATCGGCATTTCGACTCTGCTCGCGCGTACGAGAACGAGGACGCGCTCGGTCGCGCCCTCACCCGCTGGATCGGGGGAGACCCCGCCAAGAGGAAGGAGCTGTTTGTCGTTACCAAACTACCGCCCTCAGGTAATAGTTCAAAATACACCGCGAGCCATTATGTACCCGACTATGCAAAGCCAAAATGGTTATGATTTTAGCAGTCTGTGTATGTATCTAGGAGGATCAAAATTTTTTTTCCTCCGAGGTATGTATCTATGTATTTACGTGTGTTCCATCGTATCACCAAAACTACTGATCTTTTGATGAATCCTCACTCAATAAAATCGGCCCGTTATTATATTATAGTCCTGTAACTACATTTTATACGAACGAAATCAATGACGGATGTTCCTGTTTCTTGTGGATGGCGGTGACAGTTTTCTTTATGTTCTTAACACCTTTCCTTTTCCTTAAAAATCACGTGGAAAATCAACTTCTTTAGCTTCATTCCCATTCAATATTCACAGCCTCCCCGAGATCGACCCACATTGTTCGTATCTAATCTAGTACATGTACGACCGTGAATATACTTGTATTCACAATTCTAATAGTAGATTAGCGATAGGTGCAGGTGAATGTAGACAAATGAACTTACAACCTACACAATAAAATGACTGATTTAAAACTACACTTGATTCCAGGAAATCGACCTGACTTAGTGGAGGAATTTTTCGAGGCGTCGCGTCGTGACCTCGGGTTGGACTACATCGACCTGTACCTGATACACGCCCCGTTCGCGTTCGAACACGTACCAGGGGACTTACATCCCAAGAACCCAGACGGAAGCATGAAGATGGATCATTCCACCGACCTGGTGGGCATCTGGAAAGTTAGTACCTACCAATACTTCGTACCAAATTTGAAATCGGCTATGGGATTGTCTAAAAAAGATTGCATTCGTGTGACGATCGAAAGTTCAAATAAAAACAAGCTTAAAGTAATTTTTTTTTTTTAATTAATTGTAATTCGTTTCCTATGTTAGAAGTATTCCGTTTCTGTGGTCTACGTCATAGATAATCGAGAAAAATTATCTCAGAAGATTAAAATGTCGTCAAGGCATGTCAAGACGAAGCTTATACTCTTGCATATTCTCTTGGGACGAAGCTGGTGAAAAACTTCAAGGAATATACCCAAGAATAAACTCTCTACCGCAAGCCTAGTGATTATATACTCAGTGGGTGAAATAAAATGTGACAAATCATGGAAAATACTACTCTCTTCACTTTCTTCGCAAATTAAGAATCCAAATTATCTCTATAAATTTTCAATAATTTAACAAATAAACGATGTTATTGTAATTGTTAATTATACTAAAGCCTTAAACTTACAGCTTATAAACATGGGCGTATCTTTCCTACGAGACAAGGAAAATTCCAGAGTCAAAGAAGTAGAAATTGAAAGCAAAATAGAAATGATCAATTGTGGCTATCACAGTGATGCAGTATACAGGGCATGTAGTTACCCCAAATGTACAACAAAAGCCACTGCATCTAAAAAAGACAAAGCAAGTTTAAATCTTACAAGCGAGCGTATAACTATACCAAAACGCGACATATTTTCATGGACGAAGATTTATCGATCACCAGTTCAAACTCCAAAGAACAGCAATAATGAAAATGAGGTAAAGGAAACCATTTCAAATGTATGCAATGAGATGCAACAAAATAAAGTAGAGCCAATTCTGAAACAATCCACGGCGATGCAAGTGAATACAGAAACATCCATTACATCAGTCCCAATGAATTATAAAATATATAAGACAAGAATGATTCCATACTTATTATGTCCATGTTGCAGCGGTGGAGATGATAAATTAGAAACTTATGATATGCCGTATAACAGGCAGAATACAACAGATTCCTATGAAAGTATTGAGCTACGTACAAACTCTGATCGTAACTTTCCACCTCTCAATTTAGACGCTTCTCTTATGAGTATCATATATTTACAGAGAAACTTAAACCGGAATAAAGCTCTTAGAAAATACCCAAAAATTATCAGAGTTATTATAAGAAATGCATACAATAATTTTATAAGCGTCTTCAATTTCAAGTACTTTGGGACTAATACGAGTAAAAACATATCTTAACAATTCAAAGCTGTGTATAAATCCAAAGTACTCATTGTTTATCTTGATCTAATACAAACTTATTCACTTACATGCTTACAACATTGGTAAATATTCTAGCACGAGAAGAGCAAAAGTCATAAAAGAAGAAAATGATGACAACGCATCAATCATTTGTCACTGTCAAATTTAAGTTAATTTTTCAACAATAAAAAATACCATAATGCTTTCCAATATTTATTTAATACAACAACCATAAAATGAAATAAAATAAAAAGTAACAGAAGCCACAAAACTCTTATAACGACAGTTCTTGGGTGTTTATTTTTATACTTACCCATATCTAATATGATTTTCATAAAAAATGTGCATTTTCTATGGATCAGCTCAGATTTGTTGAGATAAACAAACATGGTAACAACTACAACGGTCTTAAGATCATCGGCTGTTGAATGTGGAGGATGTCAATATAGCCGTGCTCGCAGTCGTCCTCGAAGTCGAAGGCGAAACCGTTGCATTGATAAATTTTTCCGTTTCTGTAAATATTTATTCTGTTGTAAATGTTGTAAGAAAATATGCTGTAAAAAACGCAATAGAAGACCATCTAAAATAACGAGAAGAGTTCGAGATATCCAATATGTAAGACGAGGCAAAGGGTCTAAAAGTCGATTGGACGAAGGGCGAGCTTCAGATAAAAATGAAAATAAATTACAAGCCTACTACTACAGCGAGATGCCACACTCAAGATCAAATAATCCCACGCATACCCTTCAGAGAACTCCCTCGAAACTATATTTCAAACAAAAATGTAACAATGATAGTAAAAGTAGGCAAACTATCAAACAAATATCTGCAAAACGAGGAAAAGCCGAAAGTGGCATAAATATAAATCAGCAGGTACATAGAAATAGTAATTATAGAAAAATTCAGTCTCTAGCCCTAACTTCTACGCAGGATTCTTTGCAAACTCCTGTACAAAATACGCCTCGGCAAAAGAAAAGAAAAAATAGATTTACTTTATCAAATATACTTTTCTGTTGCTTAGGGCTAAATGAAAACCAAGGGGAAGGTTTGCAAGATGCCAGAACAACAAGAACTGTCAAATTGGGAGACAGAGAAGCAGCAACGAGCAATAACGAGTTTAACAGTCAGCACCATGCGAATTCAATACAAAGCCTTGAAATAACTTCTCATCGTTTAACAAGATCAACCTCACGAATGCCAACATCTGATAGTAATTTTAGTTTCTTGAGACCATGTTTTCTAACAGAGGAAAAAAAGTCCGCCGTCTTACAACGGAAGTTTTTTCATTTAACAAACAAAATCAAATCTAGGAGACACAAAAATCGCAGAAACTTCAAACACAACAATGTAATACTTCGAGTATTTAAGCAATACAGTTCTGAAACCTGTTCTGTCTTATCTGCAAAACTCAGCAAAACATTTATGATAAGAGACCCGTCAGACACCATGATATGCTCTCCTATCGACGCTATCACCAGACCAACAAATAAACTTTGCGGTCTTGGTGAAGTCCGATTGAAAATGACGTAAATTCTTGATGCTTAAACAAGTTTAGTGTTTCCTTATGTACCTTAACATTAGATCCTAGTCTAAAATAGCAGAAATCTTAATACTAAGTCCAGCTTAGAGGATCCTGTGGATTATGCAAAAAATGTAGAACGGAACGTAGGAATCATGTTATTTTTGTAACATAAACAGTTTTGCGTTTATATTTGAACATTACAGCAATAAATCACAGGCATCACTCTTGCTGAATTACTGCTTTCTTTTTACGTTGCATCCCAAAACCAATTTATCTCCTGATCGGAGTAGCAATGTTTTTTATTAATTAAAAAGAAGAGTTCTCAAAGATTTGTTACCTACTACTTACCTACTAGCACTGAGATACTTTTCAGAAATTGCTCAAGATAAAGGAATCCGGACGAGTCCGGCATGTCGGGGTGTCAAATATGAATGAAGAGCAGCTAAGCAGATTGTCCGCAGTGGAGAAACCGGCTTGCTTACAAGTGGAGGTCCACGTCCTGTGCCAACAGAAACCATTGATAGCAGCTGCAAATCGGCTTGGAATACCCATCGTGGCATACTCTCCTTTGGGATCTAAGGCGTTAGCTGATGCATTAGCCGCTAAAACTGGGTACGAAAATTTTTCTATAGACTTAAATTAATATTTAATTATCAGCAGGGGATCTTCCCCGTTTGGCCTTAGCCAAGTTAGGGATACGGGTCTCGAGGCAAGGCCTCCTTGCCCGGATGAGGCATTGGAAGAATACTTCCCTGGTGATATACTTTAAGACACATGTTAGCTATGCCTTCTTGGCTACGGGCCTGGTCACGTGTCAAGCCCCATGGCCCCTGCGCTGTGAGCGATGAGCTCGCTGGTACGTGCAGGGATGCTGTCATGGCCGGAAATGCTCGCCTTCTCCCGCAAGTTGCGCTGGTACACGTAAACTAGATGTCCCCACACATTCCTCAATCACGCTAATAATACCTGATAATTTTCTTAGTTGGCCAGTTTTTTTGACATTATATATATTTGTAACAGACGCGACTATCCAAATCTTCTGGAGCTCCCTACGGTGCTGAAGATCGCAAAGGCACACTCTCGCACACCAGCGCAAGTGCTGTTAAGATTCTTGCTGCAACACGGAGTAGCTTGCATCCCGAAAAGCACCAGTCCTTCAAGAATAAAGGAGGTAAACACCACGTTCAAGCTTTCAAACAAATTGCATGCAACATTCCTAAAGCACTGATAGCCTAGTAGTTAGGACTAAGGTTTCTTATCGGGGGGTGGAGGGTTCGATCCACGGCACTCACCGACTTTTTGAACTTATGTGCGTTTAAGCGATAAAATATTACATGCTTAAATGTTAAAGGAAAATATCGTGAGGAAAGAAAGTTCTCCACAATATTCTCAAAGTTGTGTGAAGTCTGCCAATTTGCATTGGGCCAGCATGGTGGACTTACCTACTTACATATACATAACCCTAGTCTGTGAGGGTGACCTGCGCTCAGTAGTGAAAGTTGAGACATTGATGGATTACTAATGATGACCAAAATTTTTTTAATTTTAGAATTTCTCTCTCTGGGACTTCGAGCTAAGCAATAATGAAATGCAAGAACTGGCAGCTCTAGACCGCGGAGAAGACGGGCGCATCTGTGACTTCGCGTTCTTTGGCGGCGCGGAGAAACATCCCGAATTTCCTTTTAAGAAATAAAGATTTATTTGTTTACGCCGTACTATATGGAAAGGAATTCATAAATATATACAAAAACGGTTTGTTATTTTTAAGTATTGCTGTATTTAAAAAAATATTTTGTTGATATTATATAAATGATTTACGAATATTACTCTTTTGTCGCAATTCTTTTGTCGGCGATGTCGACAACCACCCATATTCTTCATATTGAACGTGGCTCTCATTTTCATATTTATATTTTTGATGGGATTTATATTTTTCTGTACATATATTGTGGACCGGCTGTGAAACTTCGTTCGCTACTAAATTTTGCCAACGACCTACAAATATAAGTCCAATTAAAGAATCGCCGAATTTGGACATATCGTTAATATATAATATATTGCACTAAGTCGAATATTCGAAACTTATAGAACCAATCTAAGATCGCTCCAAGAGCGAATTTATCAAGATTTTCATAAAAGAATTAGGTGGGGTACATAGGTACATCATAAGGATTTCGCAAGAATCGGACATGGTGAAGTTATCCTAAGTTCATAATATTTTAGTGGATACCTACCAAACTTTTTGTCATATTAGGGTTCCGTGGTAAAACAACAAGGAACCTTTACAGTTTCGCCAAGTCCGTGCATCTGTGGCTTTTCTCAGAGAGTCTTGGTACTAGAAATCTATAGGTAATTTGACAAATGAAACTAAGTATTTCAAAATTATATCATAGGCTTCATACTGCAGCTATATTATCGGTATTGCGTGAATATTGCTATCTCGACAAGTGTGGCCGAGTAATTCGTTGAATAGCGCTGCATTCGGGTGAACGAATCTTTATCGCGACACTGTCGCTAATGTAAAAAACAAGTTGACTGAAGAGAAGAACATCGCTTATAACCAAATACGATAATTTTATCGCGTCAACACAATACGAATTTTTGCACGATAATGTAGCCGCAGCATTACAAGTTAAAAAGTACTTATTAGATAATAATTCCATAGCAAATGATTTTAGTTGGCGTTTACCAATACGGTAAAACTAGTATAGGTTCGTTATAACTTTGTATGTTATTATAAAATGCACCTATTTTACAATGAGGCGGCAACTACGGAACCCTACGTACTATGCGTGGCCCAACACGCACTTGACCGTTCTTATTTAAAGTACGGAGTACTTACGGGCTTGAGCGTTTCGTTACATTTAAATGAGTTAATATATTTGTATTAATTAACTATTGTACCTACCTACTGAATATTCAGTCACTATCCACAGTTGTCAATCAGTACGCACCCAATGCAGATTCCTGTTATGACTGTCTAATTTTTTATCGTGCACCTTATTAAAGAGACTATGCAAGTTCTTAAAACTTAATTTCGATCTTCAAAGAGCGTTTTAATTAAACAATGTTAGTATAAAACGACATGGATTGTCCATTAGATTCCCACGTTGAGTAGGTAAAGAACATATGAGACAGCTTTTTCGGAAATTTTTGAAAAAATAAAGTTACCTACTTAAATCAGTGGCACCACAAAATGGCACTAATACTGCGGGGAGCCGTGAAACTCTACTACTATCTTAATGAAGACATTGCAGGTAACTATTAAACTTTAAATAACTTACTTTTATCTTATTTCACGTAGAGATAATAAAGGCGCTCTTTGGCTGTCTGCTATGATTTTTTAATCTATTTATTTTTACTAATTATTTTTTTAGCCAAGCGATTTACGTTGGGCACTTTCTGTTTCATCTGCGCGGGAGATATTATATGCACAAGTGTGCGACACAGACACTCAGGTATCTATTCCCTCACTCTCATAATCCGATGGGATCGAAATCCGACACGACCGGAGAGAGATTAGGCGCAGGACCGACAGCTTTACGTGCTCTCCGAGGCACGCGTGTGTGCACTTGCCGCCAACTTCGTAGCTCCGGGCTAGTACTAAGAATTTCTTGACAGAAAAACCCAATACATTTTTAGCCTGACCCGGGAATCGAACTCGGGACCTCGTCATCCACAATCAAACTTGCTAAAATGAGGCAGTATGTAGGTACCTACTCAAGGGGTACCTACTACCTACCTACCTAGAGGTATAACCTCTGACAGATTTTTTAAGCTATTGCATATAGCTTCTATCGCGGGCTTTGAGGATGGAGACCGAATCCAGAAATTCCGTAACGAAAATAACCTGACACGGGACTCCTCTCACCGCTAGGTGGCGTTGATAAAAAATGCTATGCAACAGCTTTACCGCGGCAGTCCCCGAGTGCCACACGTCTTTTTATTTTCTTAAATTCAGATCCCAGGACACAAAACTGGCCATTAATGAGGACGCCATGGCCGGGAATCGCTTTGCTGGCCTTCTACCTGATGGTAGTTCTAAAATGGCTGCCAAAATACATGGAGAATCGACCGGCCTACAATCTGCGTAAACTATTAGCTCTGTACAACGCAGTACAAATCTTGTGTTGTGTGTATGTTGTGTATCAGGTCTGTTCAAAAGTCGACTTTATTAAGCTCCAATTTATTTAACCAACCCAGAACCGAAGAATATCCAGCGCTATAAACTGATCTTCACTAAAATTGGAGAAAATATTTATAACAGTACACAATTTATAATAAAAAAAGAATTATCAAATTCGGTTTAGGTTTGACGAAGTTATGGAGCAAAATCAACAAAACCTTTCATCCCCTATCCCGGATAAACCTTATTGTTTATCAGGATAAAAGTATTCTATATATTTACCGGAGTATCAGCTACCACTATACCACATTTCATTTAAATCCGTTTAGTAGTTTTTGCGTGATGCGCGCACAGACAGACAGACAAAAAAATCAAAAAAAAATTGTTTTGGGCTCAGCTATATCGATAATTGAACGAGCGAAGCGAAGTTCTCTGAGTCAACTAGGGCGCTTGCCTACTAGACAGAGAAGTGTGTTCGTCTAAATGTCTGTCAGAGCCCTATAACTTCTGAATTACTGAACGTAATTACTTCAAATTTAAATATAATATGTAAACTGATGGCCTTCAGCCGAACATTGTATAAAAAAATATAAAAAGCTTTATTTCAGGGGGGCTCTCATAGAAGCGTATTTGAAGTAAAATCTTGTTTGTTGCTCTACATAGACTTGCGATATATCTTTTTAAAGACGACTTTGAACAGAGTACAAAAATATATTTTTTTTAATTTTTCCCTAAAAATTGACCAAATGGGGGGGTTTCAAAGTGGAGATTTTAATTTGAGCCATATGTCAAGAATTACTGAATATTAGAACGTGAAACTTGGTTGAAAATTCAGTTATATCCTGTACTTGAACAACAAATACTAAAATTAGATAAATGTTATAAAGAAACGAAATTATTTAATTTTAATGCGCCATCTATTAGCATTATTGTGAAGCTAATAGCTTCACTATAATGCTTCACTATAGATGGCGCTGTGTCAGTAAAACAGTTTTATGTCAACTATTATTTTTTTTATTGCGTCTAATGTTAAAAGTTAATTATTACAATATATAATTAAAACTTTTGGGAATTATGGGATATCGCGAGGTCTCAGTTCGGGGCGAACCACTAGTAAAGCATCCTCCGATTAAAATTTCCAAGTATTCCAAGCGATGATTGATGCAGCTTTGCCGCAATTGACCAGCAGGTGCAGGACCAACGGCTTTACGTGCTCTCCAAGGCACGCAAGGGTTTTTACCCTTGCGTCCTTCGTTCTGGATAACGACCAAACCAAAAATAACCAACTGCTGTCGATCTCCCTGACGTAGCGGTGAGCGCTGTGGTCTTATAACAGGGAGGTATCGGGTTCGATTCCCGGCGAAGGCAATTAGGGAATTTATAATTTCTGAATTACCTCTAGTGTCTAGTCTAGTGGGAGGCCCTACCGCCAAAGACGTGCCGCCAAGCGATGTAGTGTTCCGGCCAAAACAGATTAGGGGTATGGATTGAATATGCATTACAATAGGTACCCCTTCCAAGTTAGCCCGCTACTATCTTAGACGGCATCGTCACTTACCATCAAGGCAAGGACTATCTCGTCATCGAATTAAAAAAAACAATAACTTTGACCCGTGACAGGAACCTAAGACTTCATGTTTCGTAAAAAGCCGAAAAAACTACCAAAAAAAAGTTTTTGCGGAAGTGTATGACGTCATCACACAACACTATTTGTCTGCTTTAATTAATTCGGTTCAGTTGTTTTTTAACCTTATTACCTATGTAAATTTGAAGTATGATGACAAAGCGTTTGTGATTTTGCACGTTTCTGTTGATTTTATTCAATTTCACCCGTGGATAGCCTCCTACCTGATTCTGTGATAGGGTTTTAGCTGGTGTATAATATATACTCCCGTTTCTTATCTTCAATCTATCTGTAAATAATCTCTCGATATATTACATAACAATATTGCTAACTGGGAACAAGGTTACTGGGTAAATTAATCGACAGATTACATATAGAATTAACCGGAAATTAGTGTATGTACTTACGCCTACAATATTGGATTTGTTAGATAGGTCAGTGAACGTGTTTAGCGAAGTAATATTGTGGTATTGTGGTCAATAAACATGATATTTATGTAAAACAACTGTAGGTACTTCAGTTACAACTGATTAACCTTACCACAGAATTCTGACCTGACTGACATTAACAGGTTATTAAACCGCACAAAAACATATTATGGATATCGACACTGTAACTACTAACTAGAAAGACATTTAAAACTATGACCCGACTACAGAAGATATATAACATCAAATTGATCCTATAATACCTACGTGTATAAAACGTAGCCTTAGATATCGCCCGGACCATAATAAATACCTCATTAATTACAATGGGCTCATAGTTTAGGCGCTAAAGTGGAATACGTAAAGACGTAAACAGACAGTCACGTATACCTACCTACCTACCTATGTAGGTAGGGTACCTGTGAATGATGTTCTATTCTTAACTTAAACAGTACCTATAACAAATATTGAGGACTTGGGGTCCGACCTAGGCTTTTTATCGCAGAAAAAGCTAGTTACCTACCCGCGAAATTTTTAAAAATCAAACCGAAGAACGCCAGTTTCAAATAAACTTCATATGTATGGAGTCGAGTTCTGAACCACGCCGAGATGACTTTATTTAAGACGTTCGTATAGCTCAACTAGCTTATGCCCGCGACTTCGTTCGTCGAGCATTCTTTGATTTCCCTGCGCGGATAAAAAAGTAGTCAATGTTACTCTCGTCCTCAACTATATTCAAGCAAAAAATCACATCAATACGTAGCTCTGTCGCAGCGTGATTGGAGAACAAACCAACAAACAATCAAGTGTTTCAGAGCCTGCGGCTGGGCTGGCTGAGCCACTACCAGCTGGTGTGTCAGCCGCTGGACTACGGGCCTCAAGCTGACGAATACGCGTGGAAAGTCTGCTACGCCTACTTCCTCATCAAACTAGCGGACCTCTTCGATACGGTATGTTACACTACCCGCCAGTGAATATTCCCCGAGCCCCAGAAATAGTCTCAGCTTCGTAGAACGACTTTTTTAAGCTATTGCATTGCTTTTATCGCGGGCCTTGAGCGTGGAGAGTTGGAGACCGAATCCAGAAATTCCGTAACGAAAATAATCTGACACGGGACTCCTCTCACCGCTAGATGGCGTTGATAAAAAAGATGATGCGCGCTTGCCTAGAAGATGCCTATTCAATCTTGATTTAAAAACACTCACATTATAGTTAGTTGGAAAAACGGAAGCCGGAAGGGCTTAGGTACAAATTTTAGCGGTGCGTATTAGGAACGAGGAAGCAAAGCGCTTCTCCGTTACTCATGCTTATATACCTAACGTTTTGTCACGATTTGTACCTGTGTAACTATACTGCCAGATATTCATCTACTGCAATAGGTAAGTACTCATAAAGTTAGCTCAATAATATTTATAACAAAAAGATCGACGCTTCAAACTCTAGGGAAATCTGTAGCTTTGACTATGACGTGTATTTACTTCTATCGACACTGCCTAGTTTTTTAAAAGCTGGCATAAATCCATAGGTACGTACCCAAATACAAACCTACTAATTAAATAGGCAAAGCTTTCTGTTTGCAAAACGGAGTAGAGTAGAGACGTTTCTAGCAGACCGAACTATAATCTGATTAACTAGTTAGTTGAAGAACACAAAAAAAAATGAAAACGATTTATCCATAAAAAGTTTTACAAAACATGGGACATCCTTTTAAGTAGGTAAGTATTATATCTCACACAAGTCTCCACTCCCAATTCTCTCCGCTTCAAATACGATTGACGAGTATTTTTTACCTTTACAGGTGTTTTTTGTACTGAGAAAGAAACAAAATCAGGTCTCATTCCTACACGTGTATCATCATTTTGGAATGGTCGCGGTTGCATGGGGAATGGTCAAATGGGTGCCAGGTATGTAAAATGTAGGTTTGCGAACCCAAAATAATTACCATAAATTAACCCTTTTCAAGTTGATAAAGATTGGAAGGTTGTCGCGTATAAAGTGTTTTATGTATTATCAACCCATCACGTCCTACACTGTTAGGTATATTTTAAACAAAATGTCGAAGTGGCCACAGAGGTCCACAAAATAATATAGGTAGTAAGTACTAATTTTATGGTAAGTACTAGAATCCGGTAACATTGAAAGCCCTGACGGGGCTTAATTTTTTTATATGAATTGATAGTTAGTCAAAAATTAAACGAACAAAATAAGCTTGGTATTCGTTAATTTAAAAAGCCGAAAAAGTGCAAAAATTTCTTACCGTCATCACATATTGATTACTTGCAGTATTCGACAGAAAAATTCGTAAGTACTCTTTCAAAAAAATATTGCGCAAAAAGCTTTTTTGGCCGAACAAATCCGCATACCTAGTTGAAGTGTACGACAAGGGATAAAGTTAGCAATCTGTGGGATAAAGTTACTCCGTCATCATTTCCGTCCGCATTTGCGTAATGTTTTCACCAAAAAGTTACGAATATGTTATCTATCGAATACCTACTCTGCAAATAATCAAATCCGCGATGTCGGTAAAACATGACTTGCGTTTAAAAAAATATATTTTTTTTTACATTTTTTCCGCTATTTAAATTAACGCATACCAAGCGTAATTTAATCGTATACTGTCGAAAATAATTTCCATAGAGAATTTTCGATTCCTCGTGACGGATGGGGCTTATATTGTTACCTCTTCCTCACATTTTGCCAACCTCCGTGGCAACTTAGACATTCTGTTTAAACCTATTAAATAATGGTCTTGTTTATTTCGCAGGCGGGCACACCTCGTTCTTGGTGGTGGTGAACTCGTTGGTCCACATCGTCATGTACTCGTACTACTTGCTGACCGTCTGGGACGACTCCTACAAGCAGTCCCTCTGGTGGAAGAAACACGTCACTCAGATACAAATCGTAAGCTCACTGCCAGCCGTTACTCTTGTAACAAGGAGATGCGATTTAATTTTAAAATGAGTTTGTTTGTTGGTTTGTCCTCCAATCACGCATTAAAACAGAGACTAACCCTTCTGTAATAAAAACAAAATGTCCTCCTGACCAAATCCGGCCGCAGCGGTCAATCTCCAGAGATTAGCCATCTGCGCGGGAGATATTATAGTGCATAAGTGTGTGCGCAAGCACAGGTGCACTCTGTATTCCCTCACTCTCATAGTCCGATGGGAAAATCCGACACAACCGGAAAAATATCAGGTGCAGGAACGACGGCTTTACGTGCTCTCCGAGGCACGGGGGTAAGACGCCGCCAACTTCCTAACTCCGGGCTAATACTCTCACTTATTTCTTGACAGAAAAACTCAATACATTTTTAATTCCGAACTGGGAATCGAACCCGGGAACTCGTCATCCGCAGTCGAACTTGCTACCCAATAGACCAACGAGGCAGTCCTACTGTAGAATACATAGATGTGAGTCTCTATACGTGTAATGAAACTCCGAAATAATACTGAAGGAGGTGAATGTGCTCATAAAACTGAACAACTTTCCCCACGGAACCTAGGTCGAAATATGAAAAAAAAATTTTTACCTCCCATAGTAAATCAATCAGCTGATCGTCAATTTTGTATGGGAGGTCCAAATTTTTTTTTCATATTTCGACCTATGTTCCTTGGGGAAAGTTGTCTTTCATCACTTTACTCTGTCATTTCCAGCTGCAGTTCTCGATCCTGCTGGTGCACTTCTGCGTGCTGGCGGCGGCGCGCGCGTGCCCGTTCCCGCGCGAGCCGGCCTACATCCTCATCCCGCAGAACCTGTTCATGGTCATCCTGTTCAGCGACTTCTACTACCGGACCTATGTCAAGGCTAATGCGGCTAATAAGGGAAAATAAACTTATGTTACATGAAACTGCCACTAGTTTGATTTACACGCGAGTTCCCACGAAGTGTAGATACCTATGCGCTGGCGGTGATTATATGAAATAAAAAATCAAAATCAAAATTTATTTATTTCATGAAGGCCAACTTGTAGCTCTTATGAAACGTCATAAATCTACCACCGGTTCGGAATGCAGATTCTGCTGAGAAGAGCCGGCAAGAAACTCAGCAGTTGCTCTTTTCAAAAAAAAATTTTTTTTTTTTTACAATTCTTAAAAAAACTAGGCTATGCACACAATGTTTCCACACAGAAGTTTCAAAAATGCATACCTACCACAACCTAACACATGTTAACATGGGTAGACACAAAGCAGACCCATTCCCGTTGGCGGCACCCGTTCACGAGCATGACGCATGATCCAGCCATTGCTTCGCTCAACCATATTTGAGGGAACGTAACAACCCGTATGTACCTCAAGGGCCAGCCGCCAGCCAATCTCTTGGCTGGCGGCTGGTCCTTGAGGTAGGTACGCTTCCGTGCGTACCAAACTTGGAAAGCGGCGCTTGCAAACTGATACTACATAATTAAATATTATACCTAGGTCTTCGACCATTTAGCCGGGACGTGGCAAGCGCACGCATTCCCCTCTGCCGAAGTACATGTACAAACGTACGGTTCAGCTTGTAAGTATGACAGCTTTTGAGTTAGTGTGTGTTCATAGAGACATTAAGTATTTACAAGAGTGTGCGGAAGTGAGTAAATGTGTGCTGTACGTGATTACCCCAGCTCACCGCAGAAAGTGGCAGAATATATTCAGTACTAAATCTGCATAAAGGCGCGTCCCGGCTAAATGGTCGAAGACCTAGGTAGACCATTTCTAAACGGAATTCACAGGTATAAACAGTCATTTTCAAGGATAAAAATATCGCCTATGTGCTATTCTGATGTTTATGCACTTCATTGTGAAGTTTCATCAAAATCCGTCCATTAGCGGTAAGTGGTTTTTGGATTTAAAAGTGACAAAGATCTATCCATCCTCGCAAACTTTCGCATTGTATGATTATTAGTAGGATTATAAAATTGTTCCCTTATACTTAGGTACCTACCGGTAACAAAACCGGTTTTAAGAACAATATTTTTAACCGGTAATTTACCTTTCCGGATAAATTGAATAATAGAATTGGTATCATATAGCACTATTGTAAGATTGGTTAGGTAACTTTTTCATTAAGTAAAATCATGCAATTCAATCAAAAACTAAAATGAAGTATGTGAAAGGTATATTTGCAGAAAGCATTAAAAAACAAATATTTTTAAATATTTATTTATTACTTAACCTACTTATATTGTTACGCATACAATTATTTCAGTAAACTTGTTTAACAAACAATTTTAAAGACATACCTACTTGTGCTTTTTGCAATATTTAAAAAATCTGTAATAATACTAGTATTTACCTACTAAGATACATTAAATAGAAAAAAAATATATATATATTAATCTTCATTAATATATTAACTTTCCCGGATATTCCGTTCAATAGAAACATTATTAAGGCACTCCACAGATAACTCGAGTCTATACCAATTAAAGTTTAAAATTTTTTGTCTGTCTGTTTTTCCGGACCAATCTTCGGAACGACTAAATTTATTTTGGCGGGACCTTAACACTTTTCATCCTGTAAATATTAAGGGTTTCCTGCGTTAAAAAACTGTTAGTAGAACATAGTTGGCAAATAGCAACGTAGATTCGGTAAACCTTCAGATTACAGATAGACTGAATATCTTATATTCAGTCCTATACATACATCTTAATCAAATCATCAAAATTGTTCTTCGAACAACAAAGATTTTAAAGGAGATCAATCACATGACTACATCTAATCAAGCCAAACATAAGCTTTCATCAGTCGAAAACTTTTAGGGCCTATGTACCATCTCAAATTAAACTTTCACCAATGAATTGACATTTAAATTGAATTTGACAGATTGCCAATGCAAAAACCCTCAAAACATCAACTTTATTCGTTGGTTAAAGTTTATTGAAGATGCTGAATTAGGCAATAAGTGTCTTATCATAAAAGTATTTTTTATATAAAAATATCATAATATTTTTATAACTTTAGCTGTCACAGACAATAAATAAAAATATTGCACAAATAGAGTTTAACAAAAGAGGTTTTGCTTTTACTTGACATTGCTCTGATTTTTGACAGCATTTATTACACATTATCTGAAAAAAAAAGAAAGTGTCTGCCGGCTTCCACTTTTACCTCGTCAGGAACCTTTTTATTAAATCACTGAAATCCTTCGTTAGCCTATCCGAGCTTAGCGAAAAGGTTTTGCTTCACAAGATCGATGACATTGGCCTGACTGAACGAGTCAATGACAGCCTTTGTCAGACAGAGGCTGCTCGTCCCGGCTTCCACTTCATCTTCGTCCTGAGCCTTGTTACTGACAAACTCTCTAATATTACCCTTTATTAAGTCAATTAAATCACTGCTAGTTATTGTGGGAACTGTTTCTAACTTGTTGCTGTGATTGTCTAATAAAGCTTTGAGATCGAACTCCTCAATGTCCGGCTCTGTAGCGTTGTCGTCTAGAGTCTTTTGTCGTTTCACTCGTCGAGTTTTACGTTTTTTGTCTAAATAAGTTTTGACTACTGTTTCCAGTTGTAGGAACAATACTGCTAAAGGAGTATCCGATATGTCATCCTGGAACAAGAGAATTAGGATTATTGAATTGAACGTAGATTTTTACTACTGCTAGTGAACTAGCTAACTTATCGATAGCTAGCAATAGAACTCCCAGAGATATTCTTTGACAAGTCAATAGTTATTTAGGTTTAAAGTAGGTAAATGTTTATGTTTAAACCGACAGCCTTCTATGTAGAGCGTGCATGGAGGGCGACGAGACACCGGAAAATGTACTGCTTAAATGCAGGGGTTTATCCGACCACCGACATAAAAATATTGGCTCTCCAGCAACACTTCCTGAAGTCCACACCGACCTGGGTGGCCTGCACGGATTTTGGAGGGAGCTCGGCTGGCTGGAGTGATCGGACGGAGAGCCGTACCAGCGGAATCACGCAGAGAAAATGAAAATGCGGAGAAAATTTCCAGGAAATGAAGAATAAATGTTGAATTAGATGAAGTAAATGTTTCTCAATAGTCATCATCCGTCATGCACTTCAAATCTTTTATGACTAGAGTATGATGTCAATACTAATAAAAGACCATAAAGCCTTTAGCACATCTCGAGGATTAATATAAATGCCTGTGTTAGAATACTATCGTACATTAGACTAGCTATCAGACACAATATCTACAACCCTATATTAATTTTGCACCTGCCCTTCCCGCTTCCCCTTTCGCCATCCCGCGTTCGCCCTGTTGCATCAGTTGTTTTCATACCTTACTAGAGCGCCGATACGAGTGCACAACTGCACGGATTATGTGAATGGGTTGAATAGAACGTGCTCACTACTCAGACTTGAAAAGCTTGGAAAGTTAAAAGTAGACACAAATATGGCTTGCTATATTGTCCCGTTTTAACTGTCTTGAGTCTGAGCAGTGATGCTGAGATCTATAGAGCG
Organism: Hipparchia sbordonii; assembly: GCA_038048805.1. Lineage (NCBI taxonomy): Eukaryota > Metazoa > Arthropoda > Insecta > Lepidoptera > Nymphalidae > Hipparchia > Hipparchia sbordonii. The sequence goes on along the minus strand of CM076111.1, from coordinate 3,095,161 downwards.
TGCTCTGACTCAGCTCTGACTTAACACGTTAACTGTCCGTGCCCTACATATAGGACACTGTGGAGTTAGCCATAGCGTCCGTGCACTATATTTAGGGCACCACCCCGTTCGAAATTAATTTTATTTCTTGAGCTGGACGTACGAAAAAGACTATTGAATTTGAGGTGGACGTGTGGATTAGGAATTGCGTAAATATAGTAGGAGATAGTCCCGTCATCTCATGAAGCTCTATGTATAATCTTTATTGAAATAATTTAAAAAAAAAGTTGGACGTAGACTGTCACTTGACCAATTCAACTTGGACAGCTAACGTGTTAAGACAGTTTTTTTTTAAAAGCCAAGCCAATTAATTATTAATTTTATTAGCCAAGCTGAAGTTGACTAATATTCTCCTATCCCCTCCAAATAAACGGAAAACTTGTGCTAGGAGTGGGTACGACAATGGTGCAACGGGTGGGGTTCGAACCTGCGACCTTTCAGTTTTCAGTCCGCAGCTTTAACCGTTGGGCTATTGAGGCTTTAAAACGAGACAGACTTATGTCAGTGCATATTTGTGTCTCGTTTTAACTCTATCTTAAGTATGAGCTAAGCCAGAGCACGCTTTAGTGATCTCAGCATAAGATAGCGGTTAAAACGTAACATGAATATGCTCTGACATAAATCTATCTCGTTTTAAGTTGAGTCTGACCTGAGTGAGAGTCCGGTCTATAGATTTCAGCCTTAGACTTATCTTTTCAGGTGGACAGAAGATTCGATCACTCGATTCCACTGTCCAAGTGTTCCATGGTCTTTGCTGCGGTCAATTCTTTTTAATGCGATACGGAACGGATTCGCGCAGGAGATGTGCTAAGGACCTTTCGTAAAGTATTGACTCATCTTTAGGTATTAGGCATTATATGCAGCTGCATACAATGCCTATTACCAGTCATGAAGACATTATAATATACAAGGTGTTAGTTAATGTCCCTATCCTACCGAAACCTATAAGTTGGGGTCGGTGTATAGATACATGAAAAAATATCATGAGACGTGTAGCTCATATCCTGGCCAAGTTATGAGGACTTCAAAAATTCACCATAAATGTATCGGTGGCAGCCCTCTAAAACAGCTGATTCAATGGCAATGCACTGCCAACGATAAAACTATGAATGAATGTTTGTAGGCCTACACCGTACTACTTGCTATGCTATAACGTTGCGATAAAATATTCCAGATGCGATACCTAACCATTAATCGGCATGTAATTAAACCTGTAACCTGTAGTTTTGTTCAGTAGAGTGAAAACCGATTAGAAATCTCGTATTTTTGCAAGAATATTCCCGACTACTTTCGGACTCCATAAGTTAAAGTCCGTACCTACGTAATCCATAAAGTGACTGCCGCCTCTTTATTTGCAGGTAATTAATATCTCGCGTTGTGGTTTTGATTAACAATGACTGTATGTGAATGAACAATGTGTGTGAAATTTTTAATAATAAATCAATTGCAAAACGATACAATAATTATTATTATCGCTTGTAGTACAGTGCAAACATAGTACCTACTAGCATTGAAGTTGAAAGCGAGCGGTATTCGGCGTAGTGATTTGCACCGGAGAAGTGATTTTTCACCGGAGAATCACCGGTGAGTCTCCGGTGAAAGTAATCGGTGTTTAACCGATTATTATTGAATCATAACTCAAGTAATTTTATTATTTAAATAAAAAGAAGTTTGTTGATCAACATTGTTAATTATTTAATAACATTTATTCAAATACAATTACTTTATCATTATTTCCTACCTCCTTAAATAATAATTATCATAATAAAGTAAAATATTTTTTTCTTAATATTTTTTTTATTTAAAACCTTTACAATACATCTAATATCATTTTGAGTTCACACAATATCGATGCGCTTAAAATTCCATTGCATTGTACTAGAACATTAACAGTTAAAAACATTTTAATTGATGCTAAATCTGTATTCGAATTCACCGGAGATCTCCGGTGAATCTCCGGAGAATGGCAAATCACCGGTGATTTTCACCGCTGCTCGAAATAGCTAGCGGCGGGCGGTGTCTCTTTGGCGGCGTTCTTTGGCGGCGGCGCCCGCCGGTAAGGCCGAGCACACATTGGGGTGCGAAGTCGCAGTATTGTAAAAATCATAGACGTCGCACAACGCACCGTGGAAATGTCCGCTGTGCACCGTAAAAATCTGTACTATTCTATCGGTATCCACACTTCCCAGCGTGTGCATGTCAAGATGATTAATTACGATAACGATTATCTGATTTTCTTGATTCAGGAACGTCCTGTCCTTTGGGAGAAACCAATGGAAGAATACAAAGATAAATTTCTACTAAAGTACTTAGTGTGGTCCATGTCTCATTAGAAACTAAACTAATGGACAGAGTTTTCTCGTACGATGTCTTATGCGATGAAATTTTTCGTTGCGTAAACGCAACCGCAAGTCTTGTTTGTAGCCTCGCCTTTACTTGCACGGCGCGTCAAAGTAATATTGGTGTATCGTAAAATTACGTGGAATACTAGGGCACCATGAAAATAAGGAGACTTATAAAATAATATTTTTTGATAGTGTTTGTCTTTAGAAATTTTGCCTTTACCTCGGGAAAAACAACACAAAATACTTGTATTATGCAAGATTTTTGCTTAACTATTTTTAAAGGAATTGGTGATAATTGCGAGTGCATTTAATAATTTTGGAATCTAACAGTAAATACCAAATGTTAGGTACGTTCCTGAGATGAAAATGTGGCTTTTCAAATGTAACACTTTTGTTAATAAGTAATTTTTAAATTGCTACCTAAAAAAGTATTCAGTTTTTCATTTTACAAGTTATTTGCCAAAAGAAAGTCAAAATATTGTTTTAGGACTAGGGATTCGATGACCTCCCTGGCGCAGTGGTGACCGTTGTGGTCTTATAACTGGGAGGTCTCGGGTTCGATTCCCGGCGGGGGCAATTTAGGAATTTATAATTTCTAAATTGTCTCTGGTCTGGTCTGGTGGGAAGCTTTGGCCGTGGCTAGTTACCACCCTACTGTCAAAGACGTGCCGCCAAGCGATTTAGCGTTCCGGCACGATGGCGTGTAGAAACCGATTAGGGGTATGGGTTGAATTTACACTGCTAAACCCCTTCCAAGTTAGCCCGCTACCATCTTAGACTGCATCGTCACTTACCATCAGGTGAGATCGCAGTCAAGGGCTATCTTGTCATTGAATAAAAAAAAGGGATTTTTTTTAAGAAAAACGGGTAAAATTAAAATCATGACTGGCAACACTCGTCTTGCGGCTTTAATTTTTTGGAATTACAATTTACAACGCAGTTGCACGTGAACGGTTGCGGTATAATCAACTATCGATTGCGTCTCTGTTAAGTGAACTGTGGAATGGAGTATTTATGACATAATCATGTGTGTCAGTTTGTGAGTGTTGTGAGGAGTGTGTGGTTTACATGTTCGGTTGCAAATCTGCTGCGGTCTGAGTTCGAATCCTGCGTAGTCGGTCATAACATTTTTAGAGTTGAGTTTCTGCCAAGAAACCCCCAGTACAGGCCTAGAGTTAGGAAACTAGGGGCGGCTCTGTTTGAGCTTCTTGAGTCTAAACTAAATCAATCTGGAAGGGAGACCTGTGCCACTCGCAAGTTATTTAGAGATGAACCTAATTAGACCCTCCAATCCAAGTACATCCATACCTCCAAGCTGCTGCAGCTGCGGTTGGTGGGCTTTAATTAATCTTAAAATTTATCATTGATAACATGTTCTCCGAGGAACGGGAGTGACACAACGCCAACTTTGTAATTTAACTCCAGGCCGATACTTACTGATAATTTGTTGTCAGAAACCCAATAAGGCAAGGCGTGTGTAATTTTGAACCGACCCGGGAATCGAACCTAGACCTCGTTATCCGGTCATCACCACTACTGACGTAGTGTACGTAGTAACGAGGCAAAGTGGTCGACTTGTCAGTCGTCAGCAAAGGTCGTCAGTGATTTCGCGCTTACCTACCTATTCCGAAAAGACATCACGTGACATCAAGTGCGCGGCACTCGGTAAGAATTTACGACTTTTTCTAAACATCGAACTTTTTTGTACTAGGGAATCAGGAATTGAAAGGGATTTATGTGGCGTGTTGTTATTATGTCTAGTTAGGGTTTCCAAAATGTTTTTTTCTTAATTAATTAATTATTTTTGTATGAAAGTTTTTGATAATTAATTTTTACTTTTTACCACCGCCATTGTGTTTATAGGGTCAAAGTGCATGGGTGGTTGCTGGTAAGTTATACACATTAACAAACACCTTGTAGAATAATAAATTGTTTGCTATTAGATTATAATTGCGGAAAACTTTTTTATGACTAAAATTACCATCACAATAAAATATAATATACTCGTTTCATTATGTTATGGCTTTATATAGTTTCTACATTAATTACTAATTAATTTATGACATTTTATTATTAAAACTAGCGGACGCCCGCGACTTCGTCCGGGTTCCTAAATCCCTACAGTTTAGGTTGGCAGAACCCCTTCAGCATCAGGATTGAGGAGTTGAGTCCTGGAATTTAACGATGTAGTCTCTACTTGGTCCCTACAATAACTATTCATATAACCAACAGTTCCTAAATCCCCACAATTTAGGGGAGCAGTACCCCTACAGCATCAGTATTGAAGAATTGGAACCCGAAGTTTTTATGGGACCATCTCGCAAAGTTTTTGTGTCGATTAAAAAAAGATTCACGCAAATCGGTAAAGAAATCCCGGAGATATCGATGTACAGAGGTAGAAAAACACAACTCCTCCTCCTTTTTCGAAAGTCGGTTAAAAAAGTAGCCTATATTTTGCCCGATAATATCAGCTATCTACCAGTGAAAATCCCGTCAAAATCGGTCCAGCCGTTCCCGAGATTAGCGGCAACAAACAGACAGACAGACAAAAATTTTAAAAATTGTTTTGTTGGTATAAGTACCGTATTTACTTTCGTATGCAGTTAGTAAAAAGCTGTTCTTTTGATATTACAAACAGACACTTCAATTTTATTTATTTGTATTTGTAAGACTACAAAACAAAAAAATTCTTGCCATAGTTACGAAAGAAACTGAAGTACTTGGAAGCAAGAATGACTTACCTCATTTGGATTGACCAGCAGTCTCGCCGTTTCCTGCGGGAGGTCCTTGCATATTTGAGCGATCAATATTTTTATTAACGCTTCTGATATTTGTGTGGAGTTGTCTTTTTCCTAAATAGAAAAAAAACATGTATTTCGTTCAAAACTTAATTTATTGATCAATTTTAAAATGAATTTTTGTCGGTGGGACTTGGGAAGCTTTGGCCGTGGCTAGTTACCACCCTACCAAAACGTGCCGTCAAGCGATTTAGCGTTCCGGCACGATGACGTATAGAAACCGATTAAGAGTGTATGGGTTGAATGTACATTGCCATATTTCAAGTTAGTCCGCTACCATCTTAGACTGCATCATCACTTACCATCAGGTGATATCGTCGTATCTTGTCATCGAATTAAAAAAAAAATGCTGACACATTCAAGGATGTCCAAAACAAACTACAACAGGCGTTCCTAAATCGCGATATCGAAATAATAATCCTAGATGACTCTATAATTTGGAAAGGGAAGATTATTTGTGCACCTGATACTAGTGCTCTGGTGTTGGAAAAACCCTTACAGTATATGTGACCCACACACATAATTTTCACCAAATACAACCCTAAAATTAAAAAAATACTCGCACCGTATTCATTATCACTACAATAATATGTCATAGTATGTAGTGCGGTAGTCAAAAATAAGCGTCTTAAATCAATTGAATAAGTTTGTATGAAAGATTATGTTCTTTCGCTTTTACTCTTTCTCTAAATTAAGTATCTCATATATAAGATGCATATTACATGCACATTCATTATTTTTTTTGCGCGCCCGGAAGGAAGGTCCGATCTATCTATCAAAGACCATATACACACTCCTGTAAGATCCTTTAAACAAGTGAGGTAATTACATGTGGCAGCCAGACGTTGAGCGCGATGTTGAGCGGGTCCATGTTCTGCACGTAGTGCCACCAGCCGCGCGGCACCAGCAGCGCGTCGCCCGCGCGCAGCTCCACCACGCGCCCGCCCGTCAGGCCTACATACAGTACACCGTTCATTGTAATGTGGACACCAGCGACCGCTTCTATGCGGATTTAGTTTTTAAAAGCCCTCGAGAACCCTTTGTTTTCCGGGGTTAAAAGCAGTCTTAGGGCCGGCGCACATATGGCGGAGCGCAGCGCAGAGCATGCCCGCGAAGTTTTTATAATCGCGTGACACATTACTCGAATTTCAACCAGAGAATGCGCGAGCACGCGCGGAACTGCGCGCGGTTGCACAATTATGCGCATACTCGACTCACCGTCGTCATTCTCGAGCACGCGCGCGGAGTAGCGTGCATGCTCGGGCAGTCGCTTTCCTGCGCGCTTCCTTTCGCATTAGTCGCTTCGATGCTCTTCAGGATTTTTTTTGTGTTAATTGATTTTCGATATTATTTCAATAAGGACAATGTCGATAATATTTTGTCGGTGAAAAATGCTCTGCGCTGCGCTTCGCTATATGTGCGCCGGCCCTTAGATGTCACACTCCAGTGATGCGATTTTCTAAAAATAATTATGACGTGTAATCAAATATCAGACGAGGCGCAAGGAGCCGCTGGAAATAAGCGCAACGAGACACGTGGAAGTCCACGCAAGAGACTTTTGTCGACGGTTGATCAAGAAGAAATTAAATGGATACATCCAAAAATAATGCTCACATTAATTTTATTTCATTCATCACTAATTCACAATCTTCACGTGGGCCTATTTCAGCTGGACAAAGGTCTATTCATCTCAGTTATATATTTTAAGTGTTAAAATGCATACAAATATAGTTTACCATTAAATACTTCCAAGTCATTTGGGCAGTAGAAGTTCAATTCACTGTAAACACTAGACTCCTCGTACGGTACTCTCGTGGGCTTCAAACCACCTGCTTCAGGAGGGAAGAGGATCCAACGTTTCCTGTGGTATTCAAAGTGGATAAAAAAATATGCTTGCAATGCTCTAACACTACACAGATATTGCTGTCAGTTATAAGAGCATAGAGCTCAAGACAAAAAAATTTGTCAATGAGACTTTTAAAACTTAAAGATTTAAGATTAAACAATAATAATAATTCAACTCATTGACAAAATTTATGATGCCTCGAAAATTCTACACCCATTCGAAAAGTCAACGACCCAGTAAAGGTAAGGGTGACCTTGTTTTGTTTTTGATCAGTTGGAATTTTTATTTTTTTTTGTTAAAGTTGCAGTATTATTTAATAGTATAGTAGTATCTCATGGTAGTAAGGAATGGTGTGTGTGAGTAGGGCGGGTTTGCGCCCGTGTGTTCACACAATCGCCACATTATCCCGTCTGTCTGTCAGCGGGCTGTATCTCGTGATTCATAATAGGTAGAGAGTTGAAATTTTCATAGAATATTTCTGTTGCCACTATAACAACAAATAATAAAAATTAAAATAAACTAAAAATTAAACAGAGCTCCCCTACTAGAAATGTTATTTTAGGTATTTTTTACTGAAGTCACATTTGACTGGTTATTTTTTAATAATTTGCTTGTCTACTCCACAACTTGTCCAGAATATTTGTAGGTATTAATAAAGGTCTAGAGTAGCTTTTAGATTACCTTCCATGTACTTGTGCAACAATATTGTAACCATAGGTGTCCTGATGTGCAGGTGTGTGAGAACCTTTATTCCCTACCCATAGGGTAGAGTCTGCAGGCCCTTTATCAGGATACCCAAACAGTTTCCATGATACAGCCTGTAACAATCCATGCTTTTAATTTTCAAATACATATCAAAAATTGCAGAACAGAATTTGAACCCACGTTTCATTGACAATCTCACTCCTATAGACTGCACTGTCACTCACCTCAGGCTCTAGACAGAATTAAAACGAGGCAGATTTATGTTATTTGTCCCATTTTAACCTCGATCTTGATCGTGCTCTGACTTAGCTCGGACTTAAGAAAGAGTTAAAACAAAACACGAAATAAATGTTCTGACATAAATCTATAGATTTCAGCCTAACAGCCTTAATCTATCGTACTTTAATAATAACTTAATGTTTCCTATGGAAAATGATCAGGTCTAAATACACTGGGGTGCTAGGGTTTTCAAAGCTACATAATTATACATTTTACATTAAAAAAAAATCAATCCAATTTTCAAAAATTGTTGGCATTCAAAAAATCTGAAATTGTACCATAAAAGATATGAAGGGTTCATTTATTAAATATAAAATATTTGGTTGATTTTATTAAAATTCTTAATGTGAGAGTACCATTAATATGGGTGAACATTAGTTTATAAAAAGTTCTATAATGGCATTTTTTAAATAATTATACTCATGCTTTCCCCTTCAAATAAACGTAAAGCTCTTGAAGAGGGTATGATAGAAGTGATAATACATCGATGTGATTAAACAATCAACCTTTCAGTTAACAGTCTGCACATTTAACCATTGCTCTATTGAGGCTCTGAGCAGATTTTGAAATTTTTAAGCCCTTAATTAGCTCACTTTAAAATCTCATACCAGTGTTGGAAGAAGTAAACAATTCAATTACCTTACATAACTCACTGTCGCTACTGAACCATTGATGAAGGTATTTGTAATCAAAGTACATCCACTCTTGGCTTGTGTTCAGAACATCTAAAAACGCCTTGAACGTCATTTTCTTCACCTGGCACCGTCTCTCCCAACATGGTTCGTCAGAAACAAAACTTTTTCGCAAACATCGAAAAGGTATTTCTTTTTCACCAAAAACAGAGGTCCACTTATTTGCGTCCCAGGCACAAATCGGCCAGTCTTTAATAAACTGTCGAAATACGAGTGGTAAAGAAGTTTTTGCGGTTAAATTGCGAATCACCTCGTCCGTAAGCTCCATCGTGAAGCCCGAGTGCAAACTGATGTCGGCGTCGGCGAGTTGGCGACATGCAGACTGGTTGAATGAATCGAATGGCAAAATAATGCAATGACCTCATCTATCATCAGTCATCACCACGTAATAGTGAATATGAATTTTATAAAGATTTTATATAATTCATATTCATACTTAAAAGTTAATAACTTTAAGTTAATTAGTTTTGGATAGATATCAGATAGATATCTCGTAATGGTATTGCATAATTCTAATTTCTATTTTGTGGTCTGATTTTCAATTTTAAATATTTTAACTAATTTTAAATTATTTATCCTTCGCGGCTCGCGTAGCGCTAAACCCAAGAGAATATAATCACTTGGCTATATATATACCTAATCAAAAGTTTACTAATTCGGGCCGTTTCGGCACAGACTTTCGGTAGAGAGCAGTATACTTATTGTGATACTTACTAGGGTGGCAGACCCAATTATGGGCACTTTAAGAGTTTATCTTATTTCAAATATGTTTTTTAAGTATAAATTTAACCAAATTCTATAAATCACTGTGTTCATACGGTTACTTGTGTAATAAAATATATAATTAAAGAAGATATTGAAATTTTTTTGTTATCAACTAGAATTTTAAATAAGATTGAAAAATGACCCAGTCCCCAATTATTCGCACATTTGTTACCAGTTATGGGCACAAAATTATCCAATTATCAACACTCAGATTTTAATAGAGTTTAAGGGAAATATAACGCTAGGCTACCTACGGAAGTCTTTGAGAATATAGATTTTATTACGAAATAATATACGGAAATTCTTATAGTAACTGTAGGTGACTTAATTTTTTTATATTTATTATATTTAAAACAAACACCCTTACATATTTATTAAAAAAACGTAAACATAGTCTTTATCAAACGACAGACGTCCACAGCTGGACAAAGGTCTCTTATATGGACTTCCACAGGCTCGGTCTTACGCTACCTGAATCCAGCGGCTCTCTGCGACTCGTTTGATGTCGTCGGTCCACCTAGCTTCCCGGTACGGGATCGCTACTCCAACACCATGGGATCCCATCGACCACCAGCTCTTCGAACTATATGCCCGCCCATTTCCATATCAGTTTCGCTTAGCTATGTCCGTGACTTTGATTCTCTTACAGATATCCTCATTTCTGATATGATCTCGCAGGGATACTCCGAGCATAGCTCTCTCCATCGTCCGCTGAATGATTTTTGTTTCGTGATAAATAACTGCCCATAGAACTTCTCAACCTCTCTACATACCTCAGCTGGAGAAGAAACGTGACAGCCTTCGTCAGGTTTCAGCCGCGTTAGCTGGCTCTGTCCGATAGATAGATCTCTCACGGACACTTTGGAATGGAACTTCTGTTCCACTAGATGGTATCTTTAATACACTTGGTATTCAAGGTCCGCAGGTCGCGAGTTCTTTTCTTAGAGATCTGCCTATTAACCTACCAGTAGACATCCGCGTCTGCTGACGACTGAAGTCTCACCTCTTGTCTGTCTTCCATCAGTTTGAGAGTAAGGTCAGAGAACTTCTTGGTCCTTTTCGTGTGATGGGTCTTAAAGAATTTAGACTCCAGAGTATGGACAGTTTACACACACTTGTTAAGATCGTTTACAGACTCCCAGTCTGCTAGGGAATCGAATCGCTTCGGAGTGTTAATAAACAGGAAAATCTCCAAATTTTGTAACCAGATACTGACACCCCTTGTTTTGCAATGAAATAACGGGAAAGTTTCATTTACTTATTTATTTATTTATTTTTATTTTTTATGTACATATAAATATTTACAAAAGAAGATATATTAGAAGAAGTATACATAGGTGAAGCTTATCTCTAAAAAAGAAATTTCTTCCAGCTTCCCTTGAAAGTGAGTAAGGTGAAATTATAGAGTGGTATAGGTCAAAAATGTACATCACTACATATACTATAATACCTACTATATAATATAAATAAATACTAAACTACATAAACACGAAGATACATAAATACATATGAATACATAAATACACGTAATACATAAATAATATAATACATACCTACATAAATATACATAACTAAGTAACACATAACGAGAGATAGTGCTGCTTCACTTTAAATTTGAATGTGTGTATTGACCGACTGTCTCTAATATGTTCAGGAAGTAAGTTCCATAGCCGAGTAGCTTCGGACGAAAAAGAATATTTATAGAAAATAGTGTTACAAGGGGCATAATCAAGAGCTTTTCTAGTAACGCACGCCCGCAAAGGTCTTGCAGACGGGAGCGATACCTTAAAACGTTCTCGTAAGTAATCAGGGGAAGAACTGTTATGAAGGATATTATAGAGGACAGTAACAATATGCAAGTTCCGGCGAAAACGAATTGGGAGCCACTTTAATTGATGACGAAAACTGACTTACTATTTGAATTAGTAACTAATAATACTTAGAAAATCAATTGAAAACAATTATATTATTAAAACTCAAATAAAACCACAGTTAAATCATTATTAAGTAAGTACTGACCCTTAACGTCGATGAGTCAAAATGACCGAAAAATTTCGGGAACTCCAGAACGATATCTTTCAACTGCGATACTGACGTCATTTTAAAACTTTCCAGATTAGAAAGGTTTCGATTGTGAAAAATATGAATTCCCCTAAATATTTTTTAATCTGAAAATTTAAAAACCACAATCAGAAACTTATATTTTAATCTTTTTTGCCAAAGTGCAAATAAACTGGTGCAGTGCTAGCTATTGGGTTGGTCACCCTACTTATTATATTCCTTGATGGCGTAGACAGAGAAGACAATAGACCCAACACAAGACCCAATGACAACTCAGTGACGATTTGCCTTCTCTGTCTACGAATAAATCTGTATTAAACCCAAAGAGTATAATAATATCGTAGAGAGAGAAGACATAGAGTCAGTGACGATTTCTTTCTCACTCACACTAAAAAGAGAGCAGAGATAAAGTTATTAATGTGATAAACAGAGACGCAGCTACCCAATTTTTTGTCCCTCATCGTGTAACCAGTTTTTTTCAAGGTCGACACACTTTTGTGCCCAACAAACTGACAGTTAATAAGAAAATTTAGTATCTATGTGTGTTGCCAGCTTTAGGTACCTATACAATGTCCCGATTTTCCCTATCCTACTTATATTATAAATGTGAAAGTTTGAATGTATGTAGGGCCATCCATACATACATCCAAATTTCAGCCATATCGGTTTAGTGTGGCGTGATTGAGTAACAAACATATGGATGTTTGTTACTCAATACGCCACACTAAACCGATATGGCTGAAATTTGGCACGGAGATAGGTTTTTTTTAGTAATGTCCTCTGACATACCGTAACGGCGGGTTACTTTGGCTACTTTTTCAATTTTTTTTTTAATTTTTGTTGAAACAAAATAAAGTCGTGATGGAAGAAATGAATATTATGAGAAAAGAAAAGAAAGATGATGGATACTAGAATATAATATATGTCGGCGATGATTAAAGTGTATTCAGTTAGATAGTGTCGGTTACTGTTCTGAATCATCCTGAAGTTTCGTTCGAATGTCCAACAACCAGTCGAGAACTGTTGGCGATCTTAAGAATTATTTTATTTACAAAGTTCTTAATTTTTAAAGCCATTTTTAAATAGCTAGAGGCAGACTTTTAATGTTTTTTTTAAATAATTATTAACTTAAACTATGAAGAGTTGCAGTTTTATACGACTGCCTGAAAAAAGGAATATACTGTTAATTTCATTAATGATGATTTTGATGACTAAATATACAATTTTTGTTGCTTTTAATTCAATAGCATTACTCGATCGAAGGAAAATTTTAACTGTTCATTACAAATTATTTTGTGTAACATTCTTACTAGTAACGAAAAAAAATTTTCCTTTGTGTTACATACATCTTTTTTCAAAGTGACTCACATATGCTAAATTTCTATTCGGCATTTCAATATTTTTTTTAAGGAGCAAATAATTATCTAGTGAATTGGTCCTATGAAAGTACATTAAAAAACTTTAGTATAAAAAAAAATATTTTTAAAAAACCGACTTACGTGTACAAACTAAAATTATTTTATACTTTTAAGTGGTGGTTGAAGTTAATATTGTGTGCAATAAAGAATAATAAATTCTTTATTGCACACAATATTAAGATATATGTAAAAAATAGAAGCTTACCCTAATAGGTATGTCTCTCCCAGACAACCTTATATGTGTAGGTATGTTATTTAAAAAATAAAACAGTTCAGCATCTGTTTTGTCGTTTTATTTAAAAATCCTGGGAAGAATTTTCCATCTAATTTGGGGTACTAGGGGAGTGCAGTTATTGTGGCAACATTAAACTCGAACTTGTCATGTGACGTCATCGTTACGTCATGTTATCTCTATTTCAGTCGCGGTTACACAGTACCTTGGTCTATTGCCTTCTCTGTCTACGAATAATATAGATTAAACCCAAGAGAATGTAATCACTCTATATATTTATTAAACTTATTCTCTGTGTTCTTATGTTTTTGTGATTTAATCTTATTTATTTTACTTGCTAAATAAGTAAATATTAATAATAGTCGGTGTCTGGTCGTGACTAGTTGCTCACATAAATAAATAGCTACAAGTTGTAAGTAAAAATGTGTTGATGGACCGCTTACTTTACTCTTTAATGGTACAATATGAAGGTAAACGTAAAGTGTAAACCCCTTGATTCCGGTAGCAAACGTCGCGTCGTCGTGACGATTAGAACACTTCAACTGAGTTCTGACTAAGATCCAGGCGATCCAGCAGTCCAATCCACTTTGAAATCTACAAAAACTGTAGGTAGACCCAAGTTTTGCGACGGCTTCTGTATGTAGCCTTTGTTGCGCTTCTAGTCCTCTTGATCCTTGACTATACCCATGCAAAGGATCATGTTGATTTGTTGCTCTGTTGCTGCGTGATTGAAGGACAAACAAATACTTTCACATTAATTATAACAAGTATGATAGAATAAAATTATCATCTGTGATTATATTCTTATGCCGGCTATGATTAAATGAATAATAAATTATTTCAGCCCTTATGCAGTCGATAATTTGATTTATAAGAGTATGAAAGAAGGAAACCATGAGTGTCGAAGTAGTATCATCCTTTTTCTCGCCTGAGGTACCAGATCTCATTGAAAAGAATTCAAATGATTTGAGTGATGAATTTCTTGAATTAACAGACGAACTGAATGAGGCTCTTAATGAATTCAAATTGCCACCAGCTGTGAAATGTGTATACAATCCTTCTATATATGCGAGATATACTTTTGAATTGTATGTAAGAAAATACTGTAATACTAAGAAAAAGATAATGTTTTTTGGGATGAACCCTGGACCCTGGGGGATGTCTCAGACTGGGGTTTGTACTTTTAATTATTTTATCTCTTTGAGATTGAGTAGTAGACTCGGTAGAGAATGGCGTTCTTAACCAATGGTAGATTCACAATGACAATTTAAAAGAAATTTGCAATAGTATTCTATTAATTGTTAATGTTTAATTAACTGTTTACCTTAGAAGGAAGCTTTACCTTTAGATTTAAGACCTTTTTATGTTTTAGTTAACTTAAAATACCTGTTAGGTTTTGTTTGTGATACAAAAATTCTATATTTCCAGGTACCATTTGGTGAAGTAAGTTCAGTAAGAGACTGGCTAGGAATTGAAGGTCCAGTTAAAAAACCATCCAATGAATTACGTGAACGCCCTGTTGATGGCTTTCATTGCAAAAGGACAGAGGTATTTAATAATGAGTACTTACAATCAATATTTTTACGGTCAATATCTTACTGTTACCAGGCCACTCCACATTTTAGGTGAAAAGCTACAAGTGTCCGGCATTGTAAGGCCCATCAGGCTAACATAGTCCGAAGAATTAAACGATAGAAAGAGAGGTAACTTCTAGGTGAATACAACTGTAGGTAATTTAATGTAGGTAGTGTGAATTGTATTTTATTGTGTGGTAGCAAGAATCACTCTTTACTGAAATGATTTTGCGGAATGACTCTTCTGTACCTGTACCTGTATTCTGTGGTGTTACCTAACATTTGTCTCACATCTACCATTTTACAGCAGTCATACATAATCATTGTTATATTCTGCCCTCCTAAGATATAAAACCTTAACTAATCTTTCTATGAAAATTATAATTAACTATACTAAAGTTTTTGATAAAATTATTACTAACTAGCTGTTGCGCGTGACTTCGTCCGCATCGATTTCTGTTATTATGATCGCGATTAAGAAGTTTTTAAAAGAATATATATTTTAAATATGTATAATTTTCCCCGTTTTTGCAACCTTTTTCACTGACGCTTCGCTCCTATTGGTTGCAGCATGATGTTATATAGCCTAAAGCCTTCCTCGATAAATGGACTATCCAATACAAAAAGAATTTTTCAATTCGAACTAGTAGTTCCTGAGATTAGCGCGTTCAAACAAAAAATCTCTTCAGCTTTATATATTAGTATAGAAGTATAGATTAAATGAGAACATCTAAAACTATAATAGAGACTAGCTGGCCTTTGCGCATAACTGTTACATTGTATATGTCTTGGATTTTAATTTTTGATATATAAGTAAATAAAATTCTAGGTGAGCGGAAAACGCTTTTGGGGATTACTTAAAACAATATGTGGAACACCAGATAAGTTTTTTGAAACAAGTTTTGTATACAATTACATTAACCAGCAGTGGATGAAAAGCAATGGTTGTAATCTTACTCCAGGTGATTTTAAGGTACCTTATTTTCTTTTACTTAGGTATTTATGTATCTTTAGTTATATTATCCAACTGGGACACAGCAATAGGGTTATGTTGTTTCATGTCTATTTGGATATTTTCACACTGTTTATTTATATTATTAAATTATTAAATGATATAGTTCATTAATTATAATGTTTACATCATTTTCCATGGAATAAAATCCTCATTTAGTTTATATTACTTTTTCCAATTACAGGCATCAGAAATGGAACATTTATACAATATTTGTGATCCCATTTTTGTGAAAATTTTAAAACTATATGAAGTGGAAATTGTGGTTGCCATAGGAAAGTTTTGCGAGAATCGAGCCCAAAAAGCAATTAAGAAATATTTGCCTTCAAGTTCCATTAAGGTAAGTGATCTATCTATGTGAGAAATATAATAAAGTCAATCAATCAATTATCCTATTAATATTATAAATGCGAAAGTTTGTATGTTTGTTAAGCAATCACGTCGCAACGACTGAACCAATTTGGCTGAAATTTGGCACAGAGATAGATTATAGTCTGGAATAGCACATAGGCTACTTTTTATCCCGGGAAATAAGAGAGTTCCCGTGGGAATAAAAAAGCTTTATCCACTCAGACAAAGGCGCGGGCATCATCTAGTAAAATCAATAAAGACATTCATAATCATCAGCGGTACTAAAGCCCCTTATGAGCCTGACTTGCTCCAGAAGTTTCCTCCGTCCATTTCTATCATTCACACTCTTAGACCAATGTGTTTTGTATCTTGGTTAAAGTTTTGGCAGCGCAATATTGGAACTAAGACCATGAATATTTGGATGTTAAGCTGTCCAATTGTTCGTGATCTTTGCTGCTGTCAGTTCTTGTTAGTGCAAGCACCATAAATACATCGATACACAAATGTAATGAAGTACCGATTTTCTCGCTTAAATTCTTAAGTAATAAGTGGCAATAATACTACTACTTCAACTCATCTTGGCGCACGGCGCTGTGTGCGTGTGTTTGTAAATATGCAGCTTTAATATGTGTGGCAGTGACGCGACAGTCTCGTCTGTCACGACACAATCAATCTCTATAAAAGCCGGAGTGATTACATTCTCTTTGATAAAAGCTTTACGCAACATGCGTAGCGTCAAGATGTGGTATCTACCCAGATACCATATAACTGCATATCGACTTTGTTTTTCAGATACTGTATTTGTCTCATCCAAGTCCTAGGAGTGTAAATAATAATAATTGGGAACAAAAGGCTTTGGAAGAATTAAAAAGGCATGAGCTGTTAAAATATTATAAGTAAAGCACGGCCGACAAATTTTGAAAGGTGCACCTTTATTGAAGTGACTAATTTTATTATACACAGTAATGTGGAATTATATGGCGAAAATATAAAATATGGGTAAGCCGTCAACAGCAAACGAGTGGCAGGGAACCGCTGGATACAGACGGCGCAAGACCGAGCCATATGTAAGCCCAGGTACGAGACCTATGCCCAGCTGTTGCAATCGATCGGTTGCTAGAGATACCTAAAGTCTAATTTTTAATTCAGTGGAATTCTGTCACTTGTCATTTTATAAATAGAGTGAGTTATTTGTATGAAAACAGGATTACTGCTGTAGTTCGATTTTACCCTATACCTATCCTTCAAGATTTTACCCCAAACTACCTGTCAGGCATTTGTCATATTGTCTATGTGCGGCAAATGATTTTTATTTTTATAAGTTTAAATTTATTACCTTTTTTGTGGGATTTTTTTTATATCTGGTAACATTAAGATACGTCAGAATTCCACGCAATTAAAAATCAGACTATAGCTAGAAAAATCTTTCAATGTTCTGAGTGATATGGCTGATAAGTATTTTATTTCATAAAAACATTGGACGTAAACTTTTGTTTTTAGAGATCCGTTAGTGTTTCTTCAGTTGTATTATATTTTTATTTTATAACTAATCCAAAAAAATATTATTAAATATCTTCATTTGTCATTGTCACTTGAACAATCAGAACAAACATAGGTGAAAGATCATAAGGTGCACAGTAAAAAATAATAATTATCTAATATTATTTAGTAACTATATACATAGATACTTTTCGTCTAAGTTTCACTGTGAAGACTTTGTGATATTATCATACAAAATTTAAGGTAATTTTTATTTAATAAGTAAGTAAGTAATAATTTTTCTAATAAAACCACTCATTTTGTTTTTGATTATTTGTTTTTCATAAGTACCTACACCCTAGTACCTACCTACTTAAGAAGAAACACTCACTGTCGAGCACAATGCAGGGCTGACGCTGCAGGGCGATCGGCTAAAAATACATAAATCCTTAAAGGACAGCATCAATGTCAAAATATGGTTTTTAGCCAATGGGATTGGCCAAAAGCCGTATTTTGGCATTGAGATTGATATATTATTTTTAGCCGATCGCCCTGCAGGTCGAGCATACCTATCACGGAGTATTAGTGTTCTGTGATCACCTACGGTGATCACGATCCTGTCTTTGACATCACTAATGTTCAAATGTCTTTAAGCGCGTGATACACATGCTAGGTGCTGGTAAGCTAGCACTGTGGCTAGCACACCAGATACTGGCAGAATGTCAGCGCGTGATATACATGCTAGTGAATGGTATGCCAGTTAAAAAAACGTTTATACGTACGCAACGTTTCTAAAAGTTCACAAAATGAATATTTATGAAGAAATAAATAGTGTTATAACTCGCAATTATATTAGATAAACAAGCACAAAAATTAAAAAGATCTTGGCAGATTGTTGAGAGTTGCGATTTACTAGCAACCCGTTACGACCACAGACACATAATAGCAGACTAAACATAAATTACCTACACCTACTTGACAGATAGTAATCTGTGGATGTAAGTAAATCAATGGTCCGGCCAAGGAACAATACTCTAGAGAGGGTCCGGCTCAGCGTTGCCAAAAGGTTACTTTTGTAACCTTTTAGGTGATTTTTAACTCCGTCCGGTTACTTCTAGGTTACTCTATTCAAAAGGTAACTCTTAGGTTTTTTTTTTTTTTTTTTTTTTTCCAATAATATGAGTACACACTATTAACTAATATATACTCACTAAAATTACAATCTAGCCTATTAAACTGGCTAATGAGTAATTTTATTTTAACCTAAACTTATAAAATATCTTATATACTAAGAAGTAGTCCACTGACGTATCTTAGTCTTTCTTTATCAGTTTAAGACACTTTGTTCTTGTGTTCTTTGAGGCAGCTTTTACACTACACTATCACTATTCACTAATCACTATGCACTAGTCACTAATTCAAAACTAGTTCATGCGGTTTTGTCCTTTTGAGTCTCCTCACTAACTGCGTTACGTCGAGCAGCTGGATTGCCTCAACGTTAACGTGATGATGAAGCCGATGTTCGTGGGCTTCAGAAAATTTGGCAATTACTCTGTCCACGTATTCAACTTTGAGGTCCCGGTGAATACATTCATTTCTTATGTACCAGGGTGCGTTAATAATGTTCCTTAATACTTTATTTTGGAACCTTTGGATAATTTTTGTGTTGCTCTTTTTGGTGCAGCCCCAGAGCTGGCATCCATAAGCCCAAATAGGCATTAAAACTTGCTTATAAAGCAGAACTTTATTTTGTATTGACAGCAAGGAATTTCTTCCTAGCAACCAATGCAGATTTCTATAGCGAAGTTCTAGCTCATCTCTTTTCTTTTTAACGTGCGCCTTCCAGCGTAATTTTGCATCCAGCGTCATTCCTAGATACTTTGCAGTGTCAGCATAAGGTATTTTTTGATTATTCAATAAAACAGGACAGTACTGTAATTTTTTGTTGGTGAAATCTACATGTGTTGATTTTGTTTCATTGAGTTTTATTTTCCACTTTTTAGTCCAACTGTAAACTTTATTTATTCCATATTGCAGTCTCTCTACTGCTATCTTATGAGAATCACCCACAGCCATAATAGCAGTGTCATCAGCAAAGGTGGCAATAGTACTGTTGTCTAGCTCTGGTATATCGGATGTGTATAGTAGGTATAGGACCGGACCTAGAACACTTCCTTGAGGTACACCAGCTTTGATTTCTTTCAGATCAGAATAAGCTTCTTCTTGTCTGACTCTGAACATTCTGTCTGTTATATACGATTCAAGAATATCTACTAGTGCTTTAGGCAATATCAGCCTAAGTTTGTGAATTAGACCAATATGCCAAACTTTATCAAAAGCTTGCGCCACATCTAGAAAAACAGTGGAACAAACTTTTTTCTCCTCAAGCGTTTTCTCAATCACATTGACAATTCTGTGGACTTGATCAATGGTCGAGTGCTTTTCTCTAAAACCAAACTGATGATCTGGAATTAGCTTTTTATCTTCTATAATAGGTTTTAGCCTCTTAAGTAGAAGCTTTTCAAATAATTTGGACATTATGGGTAATAAGGAAATAGGCCTGTATGACGTTGTTTCATTGGGTGGCTTCCCAGGTTTTGCTATCATGATGACTTCTGCCACTTTCCACAAGTCGGGTACATATTTTAACCTAAATGCGGCATTAATAAGTGTGGTAAGTTTTACTAGCGCTTTGCGTGGTAAATTCATTAAAATTTCTGCTGTAATGAGATCAAATCCTGGTGATTTCTTTTTACTTAGTTCTAGCTTTATTGTTCGCACCACTTCTTTTGGAGTAGTAAGCTTTATTTCAAAATCCGTCTCTAAATCTTCAGTTGTATATATAGTGTCTGTATGCCCTTCGTTAGGCTGAAATATATTTTCTAAATGCTGAGCAAATCTTTTTGCTTTCTGAATATTGTTTATTGCCCACTCTCCGTTATCTTCCTTTATCGGTGGAATTTGCGTTATGGGTCTTTTTAAGTTTCTGGTGGCTTTCCAAAGAGAATAATTGGTTTTTCGATCACCCGTTAATTTTTGGAGATAATCATTCACCAAGTTATCATTGTGGGACCTGATTGCTCTCTTGATTTGTTTAGTTAAATTATTCAGTAACCTTTTGTCAAATGGGGATCTAGTTTGATGCCATTTTTTCCTCTGTTTTCTTTTTTTATTAATAAGGGAAATGATATGTTTTGGGTAAATAGTTCCCTGGCACTGTTTTCTGAAGGTAGGAGTATTTTTCCAAGCAGATTGTTGTATATTTACTATAAATTTCTCTAGTTCCTCATTTAACTGTTCTGGTGTTTTTAGTGGAACTTTTAGGTTTATGACGTCTTCTAAATCTAGTTTAAAACTATTCCAGTCTGTGTTTTTGTTCACTAGAAACAAGTTATTTTCTTTGAATTTAATTTTTTCATTTAATGTTAACAGTATGGGTGAATGATCAGAGCTCATGTCACATTTTTGGTCTATACTTAAATATTTCAGCGAGATATTTTTACATATAAAGAAATCAATCAAGTCTGGGATTTTTGATGGATCAGTGGGCCAGTAGGTCGGCAAACCAGTACTTACCACGTCACAATTCATTTCTTGAATAGCACCCAAGAGCTCCTTTCCTTTTGTATTTGTTAGCCTTGAGCCCCAGAAGGTATTTTTGGCGTTAAAATCACCTCCAATAATAAACCTATTTCCATATTGTCTTAAAAAGCTAAGATATTGGTATTTCTTCAAGTTATGTCTAGGTGGACAGTATAATGCAACTACTGATACAGAATACCTTTGAGTTGTAATGTTGACAGCTACTGCTTGAATTTCCTGTGTCTCATACCTACTTTCTTCGAAGTGGCTGACATGCTCTTTTATTAAAATAGCGCTGCCACCTCTTGCAGAATTGTTAGGATGTAGTGCTTGATATACCTTATATCCTTTAAATTTAATGTGTGATTCATTTGTAAAGTGAGTCTCAGATATCAAACACACGTCAATATTTTCTATATCTAGGACTACTTGAAGCTCTTGCTGATGTTTAAGCAGTCCGTTTGAGTTCCACGCCATGATCTTAAGTTGATTAGTCATTGTTTCTTTTTAGGAATGGCTTTATTATTGCCATTTTCTAGTTTATGCAGTCTTTCATCAAACGAAGACATGAGTTGTAAAATTCTATCCAATTTTGATTCAAGGGTGCCATCTTGATCGTTGTTTTTAGCTGACATTCTTTGGGATGCTATTTGTGCATAAGTAGCATTCTTAAGAGCAGCTCCTTTTTTTTCTGCCTGTTGCTCATGCTTTTTAATTGGTGGATCTTGAGCTGTTGATATTTTTTTCTGCGTTTTGTTCTTGATGTTTTGTATTTCTTTAGCTACAATGCATCCTCTGTAGTTCGCTGGATGGGGCTCACCACAATGCACACATTTCGGTTTCTGATCCGCTGGTTTAGTACAGTCTCTGGTTAGATGTTTGCCAGTACACTTAACGCACCTGGGTTCTCTTGAACAAAAAGGTAACTCTTAGGTGATTTTTCGGATCTTGTAGAATTAATTCTTAATCTAAATATATAAAAGGCAAAGGTGACTGACTGACTGACTGATCTATCAACGCACAGCTCTAACCACTGGACCGATCGAGCTGAAATTTAGTATACAGGTAGCTGTTAGGACGTAGACATCCGCTAAGAAAGGATTTTGGAAAATTTCAACCCCAAGAGGGTTAAATAGGGGGTTAAAAAATCGAACCTAACGTGAGCGAAGCCGCGGGTTAAAGCTAGTTTTTTGTATAAAACCAACATGAAACGGAACGCAAATTGAAAAAACGCAAAAAAAAAAAAAAAAAAGAAACTATAGTAACCTACCTACCTACTCTCTCTGTGGTTTGGTAACTTCGTAATTTGTGAGTAGTTCACGTCAAACTCATTCGCGAACCGTGTCTTAGGAGTATTAGTGTTCTGTGGCCGTGTCGCGACGTTTCACGTAATTTGAATAAGTAGCTGTTAAAATGCAACTTAAAATGGAAAATACAACTACATTATCGTTTATATATGTGTAAGTTATTACAACCAATCAACGTTTAATACATTTCTACTAGAAAAAAATTAGAGGTTATTTTTTACACTAAAAGGTTACTTTTTTATTTATTTTAGGTAACTTTTGACATGACCGTAGTGGCAACACTGGTCCGGCTATAAGAACCTTTGGTAGTATCATAGTAATCTGTGAACCTTTGATAAGAACATTCTTCATTTGATGACCAGACTTACAGAGAATTTTGAAGAGACTGACCAGACCGTAGTGTTCATTTACCTACTCTTTGCAGATCACCATGGTCGAATTCATGAAAAGGGCTTTGGAGTTGGCGTCTGAAGCACTAGCCTCTCAAGAAGTACCAGTTGGTTGTGTATTCACTATCAATAATACCATTGTGGCAGAGTCAAGGAACTGTGTAAATGTTACCCGTAATCCAACCAGGCATGCAGAAATGAATTGTATCGATTCCGTCTTAGAGTATTGTAAAAATAATAATATTGACTATGCAAGCTACTTTAGAAATATTGTTGTTTATGTCACTGTTGAGCCTTGCATCATGTGTGCTGCTGCATTGAACATTTTGAGAGTAAATAAGGTTGTTTATGGCTGTGCCAATGATAGGTTTGGTGGCTACACAGTATTAGATGTTAGAAAATTTTATGATCCTGTATACATGTTGACCGGTAACTTATGTGGCGATGAGGCAATGGCTCTCTTGAAGCAATTTTATAAAGGTGTTAATCCAAACGCCCCTGAATCAAAAGTGAAAAAAAAGCCATCTTAACTTCTAAAATGCTAGGATTCTCATCACAACATGCCAGGGCTATCTTCATCTTCTCTGTTTCTGCCCTGCTATAATACATAAACACAGCATCTATCTGAGGAAACATATAGTACACCCCGAGGAGGCTATACTCATTCCAGCCAAGAATGTGCTGCTGTTCCTGGCAGCAATGAACATCGATGAGGAGATATGAATAGTGGCAAGCACAATCGATCGGCGACATTCAACTTGCTACAGGGCCTCAGAACCTGCATAGCCGCAACACAAGAAGATGAAGATGCCAGGGCTAAGCTGTGCATTAGATGGGGCACAGTCAAAAGGTCTTGAAACTTGAAATTTTCACAAAATGTGTATTTCTATTTCCCACTGTACCAACAAATAATAAAACAAAGTTAAAAATAACAGAGGAACCCTATACAATAAACCTTTGGTTTTACTTTTGGTTTTGCTCTATCTAGCTGGTGTTAAATTCTGTATGATAGTGTGGAACTCTTATGTGCACTTGCTCTTGGCCAGTTTTTTAATTAAAGATAAGGATACTTATTCAGAGCACTTTATTACTCTTTGAATGTTGTAAAATGTGATGCATGTTAAAAAAAAAAAATAAGAATCAATATTCCATTTATTATTAGGTATACAGAGATAAAATTATGGTTATAAATATTTACATAAAACAGTCACTACCTACTCTGTTTTTTTAATAGTGATTGGTGCTCAAAATTATCCACTACCCAAATCATTTTTGAGTTAAAAAAAACAGTAAATCACACAAAAAGCCTTTAAGGATACTAATTCACTGAAGTGGAGTGGACTGTGTGAACACTTATAAATAAGGTTAATTTTACCATGAAAGATGATAATAAAATTATCTTGTGATAATCTGGTTGGTTATTTATAATTTCTCTGCTCCACATCGCTTCAGTAGTTAGGCATCCAAACATTTTTCCTTAGTTTCATTTTAAACACGCTAAATAACTTAATAAAACAAGCATATTATATTCCACACCAAGAAAATTATACATGATAACAAAATTGTTATTTTTAATTTTTTGCAACCATAACTCCTACCTACTATAAAATAAATAAAAAACCTGGGTTTGGTTTCAAAATACCCAAAAAGGAGGTGGGTTGATAAGGCAACAAAATCCGCCCCTCATACACTCGAAAAAAAAAGTTCCAGATTTCGACAAATTGTAAATGTATTTATATACTTGAAGATATAAACTTTATTTTAATATAAAGTTTAGGTGATAAAAAAAATAGTAAGTTACAGAAAATATTACCCAAAAAGAGAGTGTTTCTTTTACTTTTCTTACATTTTCATACATTTTAGTCGTTTTTTAAACTTTGATTTAATATTTTAGAATGAGGCGCTCCATGAACCATGGTAAACGTAACTGATAATGATGCTCCTTTTTATAAGCTTTTATATGAGTATTAATTTATTTTGGTTTTGCAGCTCTATAGGCATGCTCCGTTATTGGAACTTGACTCTGCAATTACTTCCATTAACGATGATCTTGCTGCCATTAAAGAGTGGGCTGATTCTCACGGACTTGTGGTCAACCCAAGTAAATCTCAAGCGATGATTATTGGCAGCAGACCGCTAAGAAATCGTATTAATTTCAATAATATTCCCCAGGTTGTTTATGCTGGAATACCTATAATTTATACATGCACTAGTAAAAATCTAGGCCTCATTATGGACGGGAACCTGGCTTGGTCGGCACACGTCAACCAAGTCAGTAAAAGAATGCACTATGCTATCCATTCGTTGAGGAGGCTGCAGAATTTCCTTCCGCTACGTACTAAAATTATGTTGGCACAATCCCTGTTACTACCTATCCTTGATTACGCTGACGTCTGCTACCTAGATGCCACTGAAGAGCTACTTGACAAACTCGAACGACTTCAGAATTTGTGCATTCGCTTTATATACGGCCTGCGCAAATTCGATCACGTTTCCAATTTTCGTCATCAATTAAAGTGGCTCCCAATTCGTTTTCGCCGGAACTTGCACATTGTTACTGTCCTCTATAATATCCTTCATAACAGTTCTTCCCCTGATTACTTACGTGAGCGCTTTAAGGTATCGCTCCCGTCTGCAAGGCCTTTGCGGGCGTGCGTTACCAGAAAAGCTCTTGATTATGCCCCTTGTAACACTATTTTCTATAAATATTCTTTTTCGTCCGAAGCTACTCTGCTATGGAACTCACTTCCTGAACATATTAGAGACAGTCGGTCAATACACACATTCAAATTTAGAGTGAAGCAGCATTATCTCTCGTTATGTGTTAATTAGTTATGTATATTTACGTATGTATTATATTATTTATGTATTTATGTATCCATGTATGTATTTATGTACCTATTTATGTATCTTCGTGTCTATGTAGTTTATTTTATACTTATATTATATATATTATTTAAGTATATTATATAGTAGGTATTATAGTAGGGTGACCAACCCAATTGCTAGCACTGCACCAGTTTATTCGCACCTTGGCAAAAAACATTAAAATATAAGTTTCTGATTGTGGTTTTTAAATTTTCAGATTAAAAATATTTAGGGGAATTCATATTTTTCACAATCGAAACCTTTCTTATCTGGAATGTTTTAAAATGACGTCAGTATCGTAGTTGAAAGATATCGTTCTGGAGTTCCCGAAGATTTTCGACCATTTTGACTGATCGACGTTAAGGGTCAGTACTTACTTAATTATGATTTAACTGTAGTTTTATCTGAGTTTTAATAATATAATAGTTTTCAATTGATTTTCTAAGTATTATTAGTTACTAATTCAAAAAGTAAATGAAACTTTCCCGTTATTTCATTGCAAAACAAGGGGTGTCAGTATCTGGTTACAAAATTTGGAGATTCTCCTGTTTATCAACACTCCGAACCGATTCGATTCCCTAGCAGACTGGGAGTCTGTAGACGATTTTAACAAGTGTGTGTAAACTGTCCATATTGTGGAGTCTAAATTCTTTAAGACTCATCACACGAAAAGGACCAAGAAGTTCTCTGACCTTACTCTCAAACTGATGGAAGACAGACAAGAGACGAGACTTCAGTCGTTAGCAGACGCGGATGCCTACTGGTAAGTTAATAGGCAGATCTCTAAGGCAAGAACTCGCGACCTGCGGGCCTTGAATACCAAGTGTATTAAAGATACCATCTAGTGGAACAGAAGTTCCATTCCAAAGTGTCCGTGAGAGATCTATCTATCGGACAGAGCCAGCCGACGCGGCTGAAAACTGACGAATGCTGTCACGTTTCTTCTCCACCTGAGGTATGGAGAGAGATTGAGAAGTTCTATGGGCAGTTATATATCACGAAACAAAAATCATTCAGTGGACGATGGAGAGAGCTATGCTCGGAGTATCCCTGCGAGATCATATCAGAAATGAGGATATCCGTAAGAGAACCAAAGTCGCGGACATAGCTCAGCGAAATTGAAGTGGAAATGGGCGGGCATATAGTTCGAAAAGCTGATGGTCGATGGGATCCCATGGTGCTGGAGTAGCGACCCCGTACCGGGAAGCTAGGTGGAACGACGACATCAAACGAGTCGCAGGGAGCCGCTGGATTCAGGTGGTGTAAGAGCGAGGCCTGTGGAAGTCCATGCAAGAGACCTTTGTCCATCAGTGGACGTCTATCGTTTGATAAAGACTATGTTTTTTTTTTCTTATTAAATATGTAAGTGTGTTTGTTTTAAATATAATAAATATAAAAAAATTAAGTCACCTACAGTTACTATAATACTTTCCTTATATTATTTCATAATAAAATCTATACTTTTAAAGCCTTAGGTAGGTAGCCTAGCCTTTTATTTCCCTTAAACCCTATTAGAATCTGAGTGTTGATAATTGGATAATTTTGTGCCCATAACTGGTAACAAATGTGCGAATAATTGGGGACTGGGTCATTTTTCAATCTTATTTAAAATTCTAGTTGATTTAAACAAAAATATTTCAATATCTTCTTTAATTATATATTTTATTAAACAAGTAACCTTATGACTACAGTGATTTATAGGATTTGGTTAAATTTTTATTTAAAAAACATATTTGAAGTTAGATAAACTCTTAAAGTGCCCATAATTGGGTCTGCCACCCTATATGTAGTGATGTACATTTTTGACCTATACCACTTTATAATTTCACCTTACTCACTTTCAAGGGAAGCTGGAAGAAATTTCTTTTTTTTAGAGATAAGCTTCACCTATGTCTACTTCTTCTAATATGTGTTGTCTTGAAAATTCTATATGTACATGAAAAATAAAAATAAAAAAAAAAAAAAAAAAAAAGTTTATATCTTCAAGTAGGGTGGCAGACCCAATTATGGGCACTTTAAGAGTTTATCTTATTTCAAATATGTTTTTTAAGTATAAATTTAACCAAATTCTATAAATCACTGTGTTCATAATGTTACTTGTTTAATAAAATATATAATTAAAGAAGATATTGAAATTTTTTTGTTTAAATCAACTAGAATTTTAAATAAGATTGAAAAATGACCCAGTCCCCAATTATTCGCACATTTGTTACCAGTTATGGGCACAAAATTATCCAATTATCAACACTTAGATTTTAATAGAGTTTAAGGGAAATATAACGCTAGGCTATCTACGGAAGTCTTTTAGAATATAGATTTTATTACGAAATAATATACGGAAATTCTTATAGTAACTGTAGGTGACTTAATTTTTTATATTTATTATATTTAAAACAAACACCCTTACATATTTAATAAGAAAACGTAAACATAGTCTTTATCAAACGACAGACGTCCACAGCTGGACAAAGGTCTCTTATATGGACTTCCACAGGCCTCGGTCTTACGCTACCTGAATCCAGCGGCTCTCTGTGACTCGTTTGATGTCGTCGGTCCACCTAGCTTCCCGGTACGGGATCGCTACTCCAACACCATGGGATCCCATCAACCATCAGCTCTTCGAACTATATGCCCGCCCATTTCCACTTCAGTTTCGCTTAGCTATGTCCGTGACTTTGATTCTCTTACAGATATCTTCATTTCTGATATGATCTCGCAGGGATACTCCGAGCATAGCTCTCTCCATCGTCCGCTGAATGATTATTGTTTCGTGATAAATAACTGCCCATAGAACTTCTCAACCTCTCTCCATACCTCAGGTGGAGAAGAAACGTGACAGCCTTCGTCAGTTTTCAGCCGCGTCAGCTGGCTCTGTCCGATAGATAGATCTCTCACGGACACTTTGGAATGGACCTTCTGTTCCACTAGATGGTATCTTTAATACACTTGGTATTCAAGGCCCGCAGGTCGCGAGTTCTTTTCTTAGAGATCTGCCTGTTAACCTACCAGTAGGCATCCGCGTCTACTGATGACTGAAGTCTCATCTCTTGTCTGTCTTCCATCAGTTTGAGAGTAAGGTCAGA
Source organism: Hipparchia sbordonii (assembly GCA_038048805.1). Lineage (NCBI taxonomy): Eukaryota > Metazoa > Arthropoda > Insecta > Lepidoptera > Nymphalidae > Hipparchia > Hipparchia sbordonii. Next base: position 3,066,336 of record CM076111.1, on the reverse strand, counting down.
GAACTTCTTGATCCTTTTCGTGTGATGGGTCTTAAAGCATTTAGACTCCAGAGTATGAATAGTTTACACACACTTGTTAAGATCGTCTACAGACTCCCAGTCTGCTAGGGAATCAAATCGCTTTGGAGTGTTAATAAACAGGAAAATCTCCAAATTTTGTAACCAGATACTGACACCCCTTGTTTTGCAATGAAATAACGGGAAAGTTTCATTTACTTTTTGAATTAGTAACTAATAATACTTAGAAAATCAATTGAAAACAATTATATTATTAAAACTCAAATAAAACCATAGTTAAATCATTATTAAGTAAGTACTGACCCTTAACGTCGATGAGTCAAAATGGCCGAAAAACTTCGGGAAGTCCAGAACGATATCTTTCAACTACGATACTGACGTCATTTTAAAACTTTCCAGATTAGAAAGGTTTCGATTGGGAAAAATATGAATTCCCCTAAATATGTTTTAATCTGAAAATTTAAAAACCACAATCAGAAACTTATATTTTAATCTTTTTTGCCAAAGTGCGAATAAACTGGTGCAGTGCTAGCTATTGGGTTGGTCACCCTATATAAATACATTTACAATTTGTCGGAATCTGGAACTTTTTTTTTCGAGTGTATGAGGGGCGGATTTTGGGCCTTATCAACCCACCTCCTTTGCTCTTCATTACAACTATGATTAAGATGTAATGGTAGTCAACCTAAGTTTAAACTTAAGTCATAACTAGCGACCCACCCTGGTGTCGTACGGGTAGTAGAGCATATTATGCTTTGCGGCGCTTGAATTTATTTTCGCGCGAGTTAGTTCTTTTGCGATAACGCCTAATATATTCATTTAAAATAAATGGTGTAAAGGATTATTATAATGTGCATGAAATGCTTGAAGTTAACATGGGTATAGTTAGTTAGATATGTGCCATCGCGGATTTTTCTATATAGAGGTACCCCACCAAACCAACACCATACATTGTTTTGTTTATCTCAAAGGGATTAAGGGAAAGCTCCCAGGCGGCTTGGCTTTTTCCGACATTTTCAACAATTATCGTTATATTTTAACCAATTACACAAAACCTTATCAAATTATATACCTACCTAAACCGTCATGAATGACCCTGTCTATTGGTAAAAACCGCATGAAAATCCGTTCAGTAGTTTTTGACTTTATCGCGAACAGACACAGACGCGGCAGGTGACTGGTTTATAATATGTAGTGATACCTACTGGTAACTAGACGAGCCAAAATCAATGTCCTAAATAATAAAATAGGTAAGTACTTGATGTTACAAAATACATGTATGAATGTTTACATGTTGCTAGTAGAGATAACAATTTTCTTATCAAGTCATAATCATGTCATAATATTATTATATATTGTGTACGATAATTAAAAATAAAATTCAATTATGTTGTGCCTGTAGTTACATAACTATAGTATAGCATACTGCACAAGTTGTAATCTAAAGACATGTTCCTACAGACTGTGTGTTCCAATATATGCATACTGCATAGCCTAGTCTGGACTAAAGTTGAGATATACACCAGCCATATCAGCTCCAGTAAATATATGCCACTGAATTAAAATCTTCATAACCTTGTAACTATGATTGTTACATGTGGCATTAGCTTTGAAGCTAATGTAGTTTGTGTTTCCTTTATGTGTATCCTTGAGGACACATACAGTCTGTATGTACTTAAATTATTCATAACTTAAAAATAACTTAGTGTTGGCAATAGACAACAGCTATTATGAAACAACATAAACTTCTTAATAAGTATTTCAAGTAAACAAATAATATATTAGTCATAACTCTACAATAATATGCTCATAAATATTATACATAATACCTATTTTCCTTACCTGTATTAAATATAAAAGTGAGATCCATTTTATGGATAGTGTGCAATATTATTTTACTCTAAATTACAAAATTCAATACTTTCATATTGTCTCAAAATAATACACCTTACAATAAATAGACAAATTTGACAAAAGACTTTCATTCAGTTTCTCCTAATCAGAATTCTCAAAATTATTATGCAAAAATCAGTAATGGCAAATCAAGAACTTTGCAATAAACTAGAATCACCTCTATTGACTGAAGCATTATCAAGTTGATACTTATTCATCATGTATTACAAAACTAAGTTGCAATTGATGTGACACATACAATCATTCTAAATAATTTACGACCTTGCACAATGTTTTAAAATCAGCCACATCAATCACAACAGAAGGGAATAAAGCCAATAGGAATGATTCTAATTTTTGCTTTTTTATATCCCATCAAACAGATCCATTACTGGTCAACTTAAAACAACAAAATGTATTCAGTGTATTCACTAATAAAAATTTATACACTGCTAGCATTGCACATTTCTGTCATACATTTGATGTACTGTAACTTTTGTATAAGCAGTGTGTGAATATTTCTTAGTAAACACCTTACAGTTTACAGGATTAATAATGAAGTCTGCTTATGATGAAATGAGAACTGTGATAAATACTGCCTTTTGCATAGAACAGATATTTGTGATTTTAGACCTTTGTACTGTCAGGTTTTAGATTCTCTTAATAATAATAACAACATTCTTTTCAACCACTACAACCTGAAAGCAAAGAGCACAACCCTTTTTTTACTATCATCATAACATATCCACCAGGATATCACAGATGTTCCACTAAATCTAAGATGAGATCTCACAATTACATTCTCCAAGCTGCTTGCTGCTTGCTTAACTTTGAGATAGCTATTGTGATAATCACATGCTTAGCTAACACACATTTATTATTTACTAGTTGATGCCCCTGGCTACGCTCACATGGAATTAATTTTTGAAATCCAGTGGGAACTCTTTGATTTTCCGGGATAAAAAGTAGCCTGTCACTCTCTTGTTCCTCAACTATACCCATGCAAAAAACCACATTGATCCATATTTTTTTTATTTTTTTTTATTCGATGACAAGGTAGCCCTTGACTGCGATCTCACCTGATGGTAAGTGACGATGTAGTCTAAGATGGTAGCGGGCTAACTTGGAAGGAATATAGCGGTGTAAACTCAACCCACACCCCTAATCGGTTTCTACACACCACCGTGCCGGAACGCTAAATCGCTTGGCGGCACGTCTTTGACGGTAGGGTGGTAACTAGCCACGGCCAAAGCCTCCCACCAGACAAAATCCATTGCTTTGTTGCAGCATGATTGAAAGACAAACCAACAAACAAACACACTTTTGCATTTATAATATTAGTAAGGATACTATAATGGTTACAGTAATGTAAATTCAGCCAATAACAATAATCACAATATTATCACAAGTTTTGCAATACAGCTGCAGCCTTAAAACTATGACTTATCATAAAGAACAAGAGTGCATCAGCGACATATACTTAAACATTTATGGTACCAACTATCAGCATTTATTCTAGCATAAAATATTTCTTATTATACCCTATTGACAACATATCACACATAATATTGATATGATATGACAGTACACACAGCTTTTGGTAGCAAACTGGTTTGCAAAAAATATATATATTTTGATGAATAAAAATCTTACTTTGCCAAAATCCTAATTTATTCATGTCATCAATAAATTGAAAAAGTTAATAGCTGAAACCACAAAAATTTATGCTTAATTAAAAAAAAAAATGACTGAATTTAAACATTTTCTCCATACATAAATTAAAAAACTAACTAGTGTTTGGAATATTCTTAATGCCTGATTTTCAACAACACAATAGAGCCCAGTAAATTATGTTTATTTTGTGTAAATTAATAATAAGCTCTATTGAAATAATTGGACCATTAATAGCAGGTTCACACAGTTCAATGTTAGTTAGTCAAATGCTGAATGGCATGCCATTCGAACCTTCTCAACAGAAGTTCAATCAAATTGAAGCTTTGAAAAAGAATTTATTATTGAATATCTAGCGTTCATCAAATAAAATCAACTGTGTAACCACTATAATAAGATTTCTACCAAAAGTTAAAACACATAGAACCAACATGTTCAATACTTATTCATTTGGGGTATGAAAACCATTGACTGGTGCAGGTTGGGGGCTGCTTGCATGCTCTCCATTCTCTTGAACATGGTTTCCATTTGTAATCTCATTGTTACCATTTTCGGCAGGCTGATGTTCTGGACTTGAGCAGCTCGAACTACTGCAGCTATCTGAACTAGAAGAACTGTCACTCTCAGAGTCCTCGCTCGAACCTTGGCTGCGCCTCAAATGGTTATTTTCAAGGATTAATTTTTCATTTGCCATTTGAAGCTCACGGATTTGCTGCTCTTGTTCCTTTAACTGGTGCATGACATCATATAAAGAAGATTCATCCATAGAGCCAGAGTTAACAGATGTACCTGATGTATCTCTATCTGTCGCCATGCTATCTCCATCTGTTGCACACAATTCTCTGTCAGCAGCAGTATCTTTGTCATCTTCTATACCTTTAGGCTTGGAACGTTCAGTTCTCTTTACGAGATTATCATATTTAGCTTCAAGTAAAAGATACTCCTGAATCAGTTCATTCTTGGACATGTTAGACAAACGTTCACACTGCGCATCCTCATACACACTTGAAAACTCCTTTGTCAAGTATTCTTCTTCATCTTCTGGGAGAGAATAAAAGTAGTTTTCCTCTGAATCAACACTAAAACTGGAATCTCTGGTCCGAGCGGATGGTGTTCTGAAAAGATACAAGTTATTTTCTGGTTCAGGTTTGTGAATTTCCATCAGAAACTGATTGTTATTAAATGGAGCCTGAGTTTTGGACAAAGCTAATTTTCGAAAACGGTTATTCCTTTTAGTATTGACCATTTTTCGTCTATCTTGCCAGGGTGCCTTTAGATAGGGCTTCGAGATTTTCCATTTTGTCTTTCCCCGCCTTCTCTTTTTCTTAACACTTGTACTTCTTTCCAATTTGTGTTTTGGCATTTCCAATATAGATGGCGCTTCAACTAATATCAGTGAACGGGTTGAGTCGCCATCTTTAATCTCCGCTAACTTATTTACATCCATATTTAGCAAACAAAAAGTATACACTTTATACACGTTTAATTAAATTACTAACAATTAAACACTGGATTGCTACTAGATTATACCGCACTAACACAAATGTAACATTAACGATATTGTTTCAATTTTTGACTGAACTAAACTCATTTCATAATTCGCCATGTTCCTTTAAATAAAACACTTTAACAACACTTCAACGTCTTCAACAACGCGCATCATACAAGGCCGAAAGCGCTTTGCCGAATGGCGAATGCCGATGCCGATGCCGAACGATTACGATACGCCACAGATTAGAGTTGTTCAAAAATGCTATAAATCAATAGCATGCTACTGACTATAAACTATAAAGCATGCTATAAAAAACGTAAGCGTCAAGATGACTGACCAAAGTGACCGATCAGCGTCAAATTTTTCCAGCATTTAGTACCTATTTAGTACTATTTAATACCTTTGTTTAAATATTTAGTACCTCAATAGTAACAGAGAAAGGAGTTGTCCCAAAATGGTTTTTTATTATTGAGTGTAATTAACCAGAATGATTTTAATATAGTTCGATAGAGATCCAAAAAGGCTTCTATCTAAATAATTTACCGATTTTTTAAAGACCCCGATTTGGAGAAAATATTTTTTTTTGTTTTGATGCATTTATGGACCTTTGCTTGTGATTACGCACCGATTAAAAAAAAAAACTTGAAAAAATATTATTTGTCTAGGTAACTTGTCAATGTCAGGCGTATGTCAGGTGATTGTCAGGACTGTCAAAAGTGACAATTATAATGACGTTTTTGACCTTTTGGCATTTAAATGACATTAAAGTGACAGTAACAGGTGTCAGATTCAATTATTTCTAGATAAGAAAATGGTTTTAATGTTGCCATCCATCGAAAAATATTTTCTACCAACAATATTTTTCTTTATTAATTAAAAAAAAATGGGGGTTTCTAAAATTACTATTTAAATGGCGTTTAATTTTATATTTTTTTCTCTTTCATGTGATAGCAGTTTGGTTCTGGTTAATAGACACTCAGAATAAAAAACCACCCTCCATACTAAACTGGGACATGTCCTTTAATTTACTAAGTGGTCAGCCATCTTGACGTCAAGATGACTGACCACTTTTGAGTTTCCCCATAAGGGCTTAGTATTGTGCATATGTTTCTGCACTATAATTTAGTACCTATTTGGTACCTACACATATATTTTTTCCAGAATTTTTTGACAAAAAATAAAGATTTTATGAATAGATCAAGTTTTTCTATACAAATAACACTATGAAGTATGCAATGAGAACGAAGGGAAAAACTGCCAAGTTTTCACTACAGATGTCGCTCGTAATGCTCAGCCATGAATAAACGTACATAATTATAAGAAACTAGTTGATGCCCGCGACTTCGCTCGCGTGGATTTAGTTTTTAAAATCCCGCGGCAAAGAGGGTACTTACGGGCGACTACTTGTTACTTTGTGTGTTTATCAGTCTATATAATTATGTAAGTGTTTATCAGTCTATATAATTATGTAAAAACTAAATCCACGCGAGCGAAGTCGCGGGCATCAACTAGTTTCTTATAATTATGTACGTTTATTCATGGCTGAGCATTACGAGCGACATCTGTAGTGAAAACTTGGCAGTTTTTCCCTTCGTTCTCATTGCATACTTCATAGTGTTATTTGTATAGAAAAACTTGATCTATTCATAAAATCTTTATTTTTTGTCAAAAAATTCTGGAAAAAATATATGTGTAGGTACCAAATAGGTACTAAATTATAGTGCAGAAACATATGCACAATACTAAGCCCTTATGGGGAAACTAAAAAGTGGTCAGTCATCTTGACGTCAAGATGGCTGACCACTTAGTAAATTAAATTTCTCTGTTACTATTGAGGTACTAAATATTTAAACAAAGGTATTAAATAGTACTAAATAGGTACTAAATGCTGGAAAAATTTGACGCTGATCGGTCACTTTGGTCAGTCATCTTGACGCTTACTAAAAAACGCTATGCTATAGCAATTGTAATTAGGAAGCTTGTATTTTCTCAAAAAACTTACGTGATGGAATTTTTTTATTATTTTTTTCGTAGCTTAGTAATTAATACCTTCGATCACAGAAGAAAATAATACCTACCCAAATTGCTAATTCGTTTTTAAAGGGGAAAACCATCGCAGGCCTGTGGTATCGTTTAAAATATCAGTACAAATAAATAAAATTGAAGTGTCTGTTATATCGAAAGATCAGCTTTTGACTAACTGCATACGAAAGTAAGGTACTTATACCAAGAAAACAATTTTTAAAATTTTTGTCTGTCTGTTTGTTTGTTGCCGCTAATCTCGGGAACAGCTGGACCAATTTTGACGGGACCTTCACTGGTAGATATGGTATTATTGGGCAAAATATAGGCTACTTTTTAACCGACTTTCGAAAAAGGAGGAGAATGAGTTGTGTTTTTCTACCTCTGTATATCGATATCTCCGTGATTTCTTAACCGATTTGCTTGAATCTTTTTTTAATCGACACGAAAACTTTGCGAGACGGTTCCATAAAAACTTCGGGTTCCAACTCCTCAATCCTGATGCTGAAGGGATTCTGCCAACCTAAACTGTGGTGATTTAGGAACGCGGACGAAGTCACGGGCGTCCGCTAGTCATAAATAAAATCGACATTATTTTTTAGCTAGTAATAAAAATATCGATATCATTACGATGGATTTTCAACATTGTCCCAACCCTATTTATGTCAATATGATAACTGTCACAGCTCCACACAGCTCACAGGACAAGACAAGACAAGCTATATTTTTAATTGTTTTTAATTATTACTATAGTTGGTGATACATAGTATTTATTTTATATTTACGCAAGAATATTATATCAGTAACTAATCATTGTTATAAAATCGACAATTTTTGTACTATACGTATAAAATGGCTGATGATATTGTATTTGATTTGTTGCATTCTGAAATTATAAATTACTCTCTAGAACAAACAAAAACAACCAATGGGAGTAAGGTAAGTAAATGATTTTAAACCTTTATTTATTTACTCTTAAACCTTGTTATGGTTAAGTATGTCATTAAAAATAGATAACATTTATTGTGAATATCAGCTTGATACCCGTGAAATTTAAATCGCCTATGGGGATGTCTCCGATTTTCCTAGTTATGAGACTTAGATGTCACATCCCTCAGGAGTGTAGTATATTCCCTGCTCAGGATGCAAAATTACATTGATAGGTAGGTAACATTCTTCTGTATTGAGCTAATACATGCCTAGTCAATATAAAAAAAAATGTTATACAAATGCATCATTATTTTAGGAGGTAGATCTGTCAGTCGTCGAATACATCGGTTTTGCAGCTGGCTACAAGATTATGGAGAGGCTAACCAGAGAATGGCCCAGATTTAAGGATGAACTAGACACTATGAAGTTTATATGCACTGATTTCTGGACGTGTATTTATAAGAAACAAATTGATAATCTAAGAACAAATCATCAAGGTGTTTATGTGCTACAAGACAATGCATTCAGATTTTTGACTAACTTTTCCAATGGCCACCAATATTTGGAGTATGCACCAAGGGTATTTATTTTTGCCTTATTAATTACCTTAGTAATAATTCTTTTCCCATATGTCTATCTGCAATATATTGAATTATTGTTTTTATTTTGCTAGGTATATAATAATTATAATATTGTGGACCTGTGGCTGTCCAAGAAGAAGCGATGGCTTAACAAAATGAAAAATTGGATGTACAATATTAGACAAAGTGTACAAGGGCATGCCAGAAAGAGGACCCCAACTAGTGGGATAGTATTTAGGGCCAGGGTTGACACGATGTTTTAGCAGTGGCAATCAGCATATTTAGTTGCTTTTCGGAATCTCAATGCCACATTCAAACGCATTCAAAAATGCTGATCACTACTGCTAAAAAAGCATCTTGTCTACCATAGGCATAAGTCAAAACAGAATGATAAATAATTATAATATTGTGTTGTTTTAGGCTAGAGACTAATAAGTAATGTTAGTAGTAATATTCATAATTTTTATTTCAGTATGTGGCATACACATGTGGATTGATCAGAGGTGGTCTCGCAAACCTGTGCATCAATAGTATTGTGACAGCTGAAGTTCAGTCAATGCCTTCCTGTAAATTCCATATACATGTACAAAGATCATAAATAAATAAATATAAAACTCAGAAGGTAATTTATTTAAAAGTAAATAAATTTTTATAGATATACAGTAATTTTAAATAATACACCAATTCTGTTTGAACAATATGGATGTTGTTGTTGACAAATAATGTTTCTATCTAAGAATACATGTATTGTACATAAAAATGTTGTACTGAGAATCTGCTTTATTAATTGAATAGATAGCTTGTACAATTTTAATTGAACATTGGATATTTATTCAATATCTACCAAAATGCCTAGGCAAGAAATTGCATCTTTACATGACTTAGTTCAATGTTATAGTTGCTGCTGTATCAGGCATTGTCCTAATACAACGCGAATGCGGGATCATCGCAAGTTCGTGCGAATTTTACTCGTACGAACGCGCGATCAAACTTACTGATCTCGAACAGGTGTCCTAATAGGCATTCGCGCGATGGAACGAAGCGCAGTGGAACCCGCGGCCGCTCGCATCGCTTATTCGCGCAATGATCGCGCATTCGCTTTATATTAGGACAACGCCTCACACTACAGCTTCTGTACCGCTATCTATAGATTGCAAAAGTACCATGGTAACAAAAATATGATGCTATTAACTTGAAAAATAGGGTTGATAGTATTTTTTCACATGAGCTTAGGTTAAATCCCATATCACATAAAATTTATTTATGGAAGTTAAAATTAAGTACTTACATATTTTGAATTGGAATATGTTAGAAATTATAAATATATTATTTAATGTAGGTATAACCAGTAATAATGAAACAAAAAATCCTGTCAACATGTTTTGGCTGTTTTCCATGATGCCGGCTTGGCATTGTCATAAACCGCTGATAAAGTCATAAAAATGCCTACATAGCACAGGAAAAATGTTGTTGAAGAAAGTATACGGTCACTGGCACCACGTTTTAACCAAATTGGTTTGCCATCTTCTGCCTGAAATAAAGAATTGTAGGAAGTACAATATAAAAAAAATACTTAACTCAGTGTCAGCTTTTAGTGTAGGTACTTACTTGAAAATCAGCTTGAAGTTTCTTCATCTTAGCAAGTGAATTGGTTTGATTTACCTTTGTCGTAAATATACCCCTGTAGCAGTATCGTTGAATGCTCTGACAATAAAATATTTACAATATAATATTTTTTTTGCATGTTAATAAATAATTACTGTACTTAAATCTAATTTCACAAAAAAAAAAGTAACTAATCGTCTAATTATCACTATCACTACAAAGTATAAAACAAAGTCGCTTTCTCTGTCCCTATATCCCTATGTATGCTTAAATCTTTAAAACTACACAACGGATTTTGATGCGGTTTTTATAATAGATAGAGTGATTAAAGAGGAAGGTTTATATGTATAAAAACATCCATTAAATAGTGGAGAAATACTGTTATTTTTGAGGTTTCTAATGTGATGTCATAAATAATTACATTTTTTCCGCTTACATTGCAAACGCAGGCTGAACCCTACGAGATTTATCAAAATAATGTACTAAGTATTGTACACATTGAAAAGGTCTACAGAAAACTCCGCTATGTTATTATGTCTATCTCTTATGGATATCCCACAATAACATTTTTTTGTCATTTCCTTTTTACGACAAATAATTGCTAATTTTTGAAGCGATTTTAACCAATACAGCATTAATCCTTATCTAATTAAATACCTTAAATATATTGTTGATTTAACACGTTAACTGTCCGTGCCCTACATATAGGGCACTGTGGAGTTAGCCATAGCGTCCGTGCACTATATTTAGGGCACCGCTCCGTTCGAAATTAATGTTATTTCTTGAGCTGGACGTACGAAAAAGACTATTGAATTTGAGGTGGACGTGTGGATTAGGAGTTGCGTAAATAAAACCGCGAGGGACATACGGAATAATCTTAATAATATAAGCGGTAGTTGAGGGTAATTTGGAAAGAGGGTAATGAGGAAAAATTATTAAATAAAACATTAATATTTTCAGTGGCATTCATTAAAATATGACAGGCAGAAGTCTTTTATACAATAAATACATTTTGTAACCACCTTTGGCGTTTGTCTCCTTGCTTCATTTACCGTCTTTCCACTTTCCGTTAAACTTTAAATTAATTAAGTAAATTTCCGAAATTACGTTATATTTTGACAGTAAAACTTTTAAACAGCTGTCTGATACTTTCTTGTCTATGCCTCACGCTCAAAAAATACAAAAAATAGAAATACCCACAAATAGTGCACTAAAATATAGCTGCAGTTCCTGGTGATACGTCCGTGCACTACATATAGTGCATCGAAATTAAGTTGAGAAGTCCGTGCACTACATGTAGGGCATAGGGAAATTCAGCCTGTAATACAAATTCATGAAACCTGGAGATAGGGGCGTCATCTCGTGAAGCTCTATATATAATCTTTATTGAAATAATCTAAAAAAAAAGTTGGACGTAGAGTGTCACTTGACCAAATTAACTTGGACAGCTAACGTGTTAATATAGATCTATATGGCCCTTTACAGCATATGATTTAATTGAATATTTTCGAAGATATTACAGATTTAAAAATTGCGGGACGTAGCGTTTGCGGCGGTTGATACGAGTAGCAGGAAATCTTCATGGTTTAGGGAAAGAAGAATTGTTTTACTCTAAATTTAACGCGTGCGGGCCACGGGCAGTAATGAATAAATCAAAACTACTGGATCGATTTTAATCATTTTTTCAGTGAATGACATATGAGGCTATATATTTTATACCCGTGCGAAGCCGGAGCGGGCCGCTAGTAAACTATATTTTGTTGACGAACTATGACAATAGAAACAACCAATGCTTAAAAGCTTCTGAAATGTTGTAACTGTAAGCATCAATACTATTACCTCAGTGGCTACTTATTTTGGTCTTAACCAACAGAAGGTTGAAAAATCTTACCCTCGGAAAAATCATCTAGTATCGCTTTTTAGCAGAGGAAATAATGTCTCCACTGAGTAGGTATATAATGAGAGTCGTATATTCCTTGTATCTAATGAATCTCTGAAATACTATTTTGGATACTATTGACACGTTATTGACTTGTTATGTTTTTATTTTTCAATTGATTATGCAATGTCACATGTAGGTATTTAAACTTCTTAAAAGAATGTATGAATTAAAAAGCAACTATATATTTTACTCTTTTTTGAAGTGACTTTTGATCCTAAGGTAAATTGGTAAAAATATACTAGGTACTACTAGAAAATCTAATAATTCAATCGATAAGTACTAGTACCAATAAAATAATTATAAATTTTGCATTTTAAATTTTCGCGCGTAAACGCTAGATGCCATGTGATGTCATCTTTTAGATAGCAAATTCGTTCATGATTCGTTCGCTCAAACGGTTGGCGCGCTTTGTAAAGTTGACAGCGGCCGCCGGTTCATACCGAAAGGCGGCACGGCTTTTGTGACCCGCTGTGTACTTAAGTGCGTCGCGTTTAATGTATTGCGCGTATATGCGCGTGTGTTCTATTGTGATTTGTGATGATATATTTATTAGTTCCAGAGACACCCGTATGTCAAATGTGACGCTTAAAAATGACCCTAAATTGTTATTTGTCTAAGGATAGCCTGCAAAGAACATAGGTAGGTACTACTCTCTAAAGCCAGTCAAGTGCTGTGGTCAAGTGCTGTGGTCAACTGTTAATTATAGACACATTATAGAGGTCAGTGGTCAGAGTATCCCTACATGGAGTATCCACAAACATGGAGTATCCTAGTATTCGTGGTCTGTGGTCTATGGGTCCTAGTTATTCTGACAAAGAGTATAAAATTATCCAGCCGACCAGATTTATATTGGACGTCCGAACCGAACCAAGGAGGAATCAAAAATTTTTGTCCGAACGCTTAAGGCCAGCCCAAGCTTACGTCCGATAGTGTGCACAGCTGTTCAGGTAGGTACCTACTACATTCACTTTTGAATTTTAACATATAGGTAAGTCGCAACTTTCAGCCACTGACACAGCCATGGATGACGGACGCGTCCGATAGTTTGTACTTTGTTGACAGCTTTACGGACGCATCCGATAGTACCTACCTATGTGTACAGCTTTACCTATTCTTTTTATAGTTTGTGTTATGACTTTGTCTATGGCCAAAGCCTATAATATTTTTTTTGTCTGTGGTTCTGACGTAGTTTTAAATGTTAACTTTTTGATTGGCGCTCTTTTACTTCGTGCTTCCTTCATAGTTCATTCGCTCCGCTCTTTCAAGTTTCAATTTTACAGAAAATGGCTTCCGAAGAATTGGTGACTGAGCAATTTCAATTTTTAGGTATCGAAGTCTCTAAAGAAGTTTTGAGTAAATGTAAGTAATAAATAAACATTCTGAAGATGTTTTGCGAGACACTTTGTCTTGAGGTTGAAAGTTCCACTTGATAAAAGTTAGTTTTTGTTGAAATAAAGTTTTGTTAAATTACTTTTCAAGGTTGTTCAGTTATTCATGTCTTTCAAGGTGTAAGTTTGTGTGCCGAATACGATGTGGATGCTGAAACATTTATCGAGCAATGGATGGCATTTAGTTTGACGGCTTTAAACGGTGCAGAACCAAGTTTAGAGAACTTGAATTTGTTCGAGAAAAGGGAATTTTCCAAACGGTCGGCGATTCGGAATGCTACTACTGATGTACAAACTACCGGCACAAGTTTAACAGTGTACGGTGCGCCGCCCTCTGTTCAGTATCCTTTTCAAAACTTGCTCCACGTGTTTTGTTTGTAGAACTTTTATGCATTTTGTGTTTGAATTCAAAACATGGAAGTGGCAGTAATTACTTAGGTAGATACTGCAGTAAAAAACATTGCTTTTGCTAGTTCAAAAGGTAAACAGAGTAAGGTATAACTTGCATGCATACAAAAAGTATGTAATTACACCTTTAAAGGCAATATGCAAGGGACAGGTAACCTTTATCAGTTCCTTCAGCCTTTAATACTGCAGTTCTCTACTGTAACATAAGTTCCTCACACAAAGTTTATTATACGTTTTCTTTCAGTTTTCTGGCATCTTAAGCCGCTGGGCTATTGAGTCTATAAATCGAATAGAATTGGTATGTTCTGTTTGTTTATACAGAACTAGTTATCACAATATAATCTTGTTTTTATAGTAATATTTCTTAGCAATCAGACCAGGAAATGAAGTTCTCTCAAATTACTTGAGCGATACACCAAAGGTTTGTGATTTTCTATTAAGTATTTAATTTAATTGTAAGGTTAATATGAAGGAATGAATTATCAGACAGCCACAGTGAAGCTAGTTGCTAGCTTATTTATAATGTTTTTTTATATCTGTAAAAGAAACAAAAAAAAAAAATATCAGAAGGGCCAAAGACTACTTTTTATTCCAGAAAAATTAGTTTATAACTAAATCAACAAACAAAATTGTGGGCAACGGCTAGTAAAATATAAGTTAAAAATCGTTAAAGAGTCTTAAGAGTTGGAAAATTTTCTCCTGGTAGTGATCATCAAGGCTTCAAGAGTAGAAGAATTTCCTTCTGACAGTGAATGGGTTCATTCATGAAGTCTTCAAGAGTAGAAGAATTTTCTTCCGGCAGTGAATGGGTTTAAATCTACTGGCACAGTATCCACCTGTGACTAGATCTACACTCATTGATTGCTGGGAAGCCGCTCAACATTGAAGAAAACAAGAAAATTTTTAACTTGCATCGAAATGAAAAGAGGTCAATGATTTCAATGGACTATTGTGTATGGGGCTCACATAATAAAGCTTTGACTTGATGATATTTGTGGGCGAGTTTGCTTCTGGTTCATGTGCTTGTGCCATCATGACTAGATCCATACTCGTCTGCAGCCATCAACTCAATCTGCATATGCGCTGACACAGAGAAGCCATCAAACAAGAAAAAACAAGAATGTTGAATTAGATCGAATTAGAAACAAATCGCTCATTTGCAACAAGGGTGACATAATTCAAAATTCACCAATTTTAGTGTCGAAATGTATACTTTTTGCTATATAAACATCATTACGCTAAGCACAAAAAAATAAGAGCGAAAAAGTTTGTGACAATGCTCTGTCGCCTTGTTGGCCGCTGTGTTGTTTCGAGACCGCAGCATCAACAAAACATTACTCTCTAACGAGAGAATTTTCTAATCGTCGCTTTTGAATTATGTCGCCCTTGTCGCAAATGAGCGAAATATCCTCCTATATGTAACTTATCCTGAGATCTATAGAGTGTGCTCTGATTCAGCTCAGACTCGAGATAAAGGTTAAAACGAGACACAAATATGCTTTGACATAATCTGTCTCGTTTTAACTCAGTCTTGAGTCTTGAGGAGTGAGAGTGCGGTCTATAGATTTCAGCTTTAAACTTATGTTGATGTTGCTGTTATTTCTTAACGATTATTTATTTATTTATTAAATAGAGAGTCCTCGAAAAGTGGACCCTCCCCCTTTTTTGGAAGTTTTTTTAAAATACACGACTGCTGTTAGTTTTAAGTTAATATAACCATTTTATACCTAATTATCGATTATCGATTGATATCGAAATGTTTTCGTCATAACTCTATAATAATCCAGAGCCTAACAGATCACAGGTGGACGAAAATCCGTTCAATTGTCATATTTTCCATTTACAGAGACTATTTTATTACAGAGAGTAAAATTAGAACCAACAGAGCCAGGCTCAAATCAAATTGATCTTCATCCAGTCACATATTCGCCTAATGTGTAAGTCTCTATCTATTGCTAGTTTTTTTTACATATTTTTAGCGAGCAAAAAAGTAGGCGGGTTTTCTTTATCTACTAATGGACGTCCACTACTGGACATAAGTCTCTTGCATGGACCTCGGTCTCGGTCTTGCGCCGCCTGAATCCAGCGGCTCCCTGCAACTCGTTTGATGTCGTCTGTCCACCTAATGGGCGCAGGCGGGTCACCTGATGTTAAGTGAGTACCGCCACCCATGAACATTTGTAGCACCTGAGGTACCACCAATGCGTTGCCGGTTTTTCAGGAATTTGTTGGTCTGCCCCTTGAATAACCCCATGTTGTAATTTACTGGGAACACTGTCGCAGGAAGTTGGTTCCAGAGTTTCAAAGTACTTATAGTAAAAGTAAAAGTTAAGTAAAACCTGTAATAATTGTTTGAACCTTACAATTATTATTCAGTGAACATAACTAGTGAATATATCTATACCTACATTATGTGATTTTAAAATACCTCTCATTAAGCTTATGTTGTTTATGATATCCTACCTATTTGATGATATTAAGGGGTCCAAATCTACCGAAATCCTTTTTGGGAGCATTATAAAAGGGAAGTTAAAGTTCAGAGATTGTGTAAGTACTACTGAGTTAATCACATTAACATGATGCATAACAGCCCTTTAAGTAACGCTTATCCTTACTAATATTAATAGGTCGTTGGTTTGTCCTTCAATCACGCTGCAACAGAGCTACGTGGATCAACGCGATTTTTTTACATGGGTATAGTTGGGGACCTGGAGAGTGACATAGGCTGCTTTTTATCCCGGAAAATTAAAGAGCTCCTGCGGGATTTTTAAAACTAAATCCACGCGGACGAAGTCGCGGGCATCAGCTAGTCTATCATATTTTTAAAATGTGACCATTTTGTTGTTTAAGGGACCGCTCGGAAAAGTACAGTTCTCGCACTAATCAGGGTTCTGTGGTGCATTCGTACGGCGATGAGAAACTGCTAGCCGCTATCGCAAATCCCACTGCCGCGAATGATATGCTGGAGTTGAATATATCGCAAGTGTGTAACGATGATGGAGAATTGTATACTAAAGCAATGTGAGTAGACAAATACAAATGTGTATCCACTAATCAACATTACCCTAATCTGTCTGTCTGGTGGGAGGTTTTGGCTGTGGCTAGTTACCACCCTGTCAGTCAAAGACGTGACCCCTTCAAGTTAGTCCGCTACCATCTTAGACTGCATTGTCACTTACCATAAGGTGAGATCGCAGTCATGGACTATAATGTCCCCGATTAGAAAAAAAAAAGTACAAACATCTCCACTAATAGTGAGGTAAAGTTTGTAAATTGTAAGTTTGGATGTAGGAGGTAATTTAAACTACTCATTCTACATTCATCCATTACAGGTTCGGTTTTGAGCTGTTACAAGAAAAGGCGAGTACATTCGACAATCATATCCGCTACATATCTCAGTGCATCATGAAGAAGAATGGTTTCACAGAATCTTCTTCAGTGAGGCATAAAACTCAGGTAAGGGAACCAATTACCAATATGATATCATTTTCCTAACAATGATGGACTAGTTTCTTTCTGAGAGACCCTCTTGACGACCTGCCTGATGCAGTGTAAGCGCTGTGGTTTTATATCTAGGTCTTGGACTCGATTCCTGGCGGAGACAATTTGGACATTTATAATTTCTGAATTGTCTCTGGTCTGGTCTGGTGGGAGGCTTTGGCCGTGGCTAGTTACCACCCTACCATCAAAGACGTGCCGCCAAGAGATTTAGCGATCCGGCACGATGGCGTGTAAAAACCGATTAGGGGTTTGGGTTGAACGTACACTGCCATACATACCCCTCCCAAGTTAGCCCGCTACCATCTTAGACTGCATTGTCACTTACCATATGGTGAGAACGCGGTCAAGGACTATCTTGTGATCGAATAAAAAAAAGACCTATGCTCTTCGATCACAGAAGAAAAAAATTTTTCTGTGATCGAAGCCTATGCCTAGTAGTGGATTACGATATAAACGTAGGACTAAGTGACGCTTTGCAACTTATAACCCTTTTACTTTTGCATTGCATATTTTAAGAGATGATACCACAAGAAATAAGATCATATGATTTTAATAAATTCCAAGGCATCGTACGATCACGATACGAGGGTTGGGCCGCTCAGGCGAAACGTTAATATTAGTGGACTGGGATGGGTTGATGTGATATTGTTGATGATGAAACGTGGATGAAACTATATAATGTAAAATATACAATTTACAGACAGAAGTATTAGTAGCGGGTCGGATAGAATGTGATGCAGACGCGAGACTCAACTCCAAGAGTGTGGTTCTCCAAGGGACGTGGGATGACTCACTGAGTCTAGCTGTGCCTGTCGACTTGGACAGGTAAAATACAAACTTTCTTCACATATCTATACATATAATAAAATTGTAGAATAGTGGTGTCTGTACAATGGAAATATATAAAAAAAAAGTAGCACGGGTTGTTATTATATCGATGCAGAACCCGAAATTGTAATTAATTTTTTTTCGTCTGTTTGTCTGTGTGTTTGTGCACGCTAATATCAGAAACGGCTTATTCGATTTAGATACGGTTTTCACTAATATATTGTAGTAAGCTTCACTTAACATTTAGTGTTTATTTCATGTCAATCGGTTCATAAATAAAAAAGTTATGTCAATTTAAAGAATCACGGCGAACATTTTTAACGTACAGAGTACGTACTGCACGCCTCGCGCCTGAGCGTCGACGGTATATGTAATTCAAAATATGCTGCCCGAAAAGTCACTATTCCACGCGAACGAAGTCGCGGGCACATCTAGTAATAAATATGATCGACCGTGCTGTAAGAATACGCATTAGGTTTCAAAGCTGTCTAAAGCAACTTAGCAGTTATGCGCAATTTCATAACTGACTTATGTAAGTAGGTAACCTGATAAAAATAAACTAACATCGTTGTGGGGTATGCGTAAAATTTTTTCAGTGTTCCCTAGAAAGTTTTTTTTCCGAGTGTGGTCCAAAGTTACGCTGGTCGCATTTTATACGAAACTGACTGTATGTAACTACCCTCAAAAAATTAAAACTAACATTGTAGCACGTGGGTAAGTGTAGCCCGGCTGGTAGTGGTGATAAAGGGCATTAATTCTCATGGGGATAAGTTTGTAGCGCTAAGAAAAGATTTTGTTCAGGGTGTATGTAAGTTGTAACTACCCTCAAAAAAATTCGAACTAACATTATCGTAGTATGTGTGTAAAATTTGTTTAGTGTCTCGCAGTACTCGCTGTTCCCCGGCCAGGTGGTGGTGATGAAGGGCATCAACCCGCGCGGGGACAAGTTTGTGGCTCAGCAAGTGTATTGCGACGCCGCGCGGCCCGTGCCTGACCCGCGGGCAGACATGCTCAACACGCTCAAAGGTGAATGACAAACTACTGTGCCCTATAATAATCTTCACTCTACAAAGATTAGCCATCTGCGATATTATAGTGCATAAGCGTGTGCGCAAACACAAGTGCACTCTATTCCCTCACTATCATAAGTGGTATGGAGATCTGACACAATATGAGATCATTGAGTAGAACAAAGTTTTAGTGCTCTCTGAGGTACTGGAGTGATACACCACTTACTTCACTGGCTCAGTTACCCACAGAGGATCTTGGCCTCTGACACCAGAAGTTGCCAATCATGCCTGTCGTGCACCGCTTCACGCCAATCGGGTGTATTGAGGGCTTGCAGGTCTTCCGTCACTTCGTTCACCCAACGATACCTGGGTCGTCCAACGGGGTGTTTTCCTTTTGGGCGACCCAAGATTGCTCTCCATACAACACGATCCTCTCCCATGCTCTCTAGATGCCCGAGCCAGCGGAGTCCTGCTGATTTATATTCCAACTCCGGGCTAGTACTGAGCATTTTCTGACAGAAAACAAATACATTTCTTGGCATAAGCTGGGAATCGAACCCGGAACCTCTCCATGTGCAGTCGACAAAACTCCCTTATTGCTTAGAAACGATCTCTACCAGGCAACCACGTTGCTGAGCATATGATGATCTGAGAGAAGGGTTAAGTGTGTACGTGAGTTTAATGTGAGTATACTTCATTGTAGGTACAATCTCAATAGTAGTGTCAGCCGGACCATACACCACATCGACCGACATGAGGTACGAGCCTCTCAAGGACCTCATCACGTATGTGGGTGCTCATAAACCGCACCTCCTTATCATGACGGGCCCTTTCATGGACTGTGACCATGCCAAAGTTAAGGACAACTCCATGGCCGAGACATACAAATCCTTCTTTGACAAACTGATGGATAATTTAGGAGAACTTGCTACTATAAGGTGGGTAAATTAAACTTCTTCAAAAAATTTAAATGGTTAGCCTTGTTCTCTCCGAAATATGGATTTAAAACGGATCTTTGAAAGGAACTAGTTTATTTACTTTGAAAAAAAGTAAAAGAGACCAAGAGATACGAAAAATAAACAATTTCGAGAAATCTGTTTATAGCTGTTTTAGGTTATTGCAAACTGGTTTGACACACAAGTCTTGTGAAAATTGAAGCTTTTGCTATATATTTTTTCAAACATTACTATCAAATTTTTTTTACGGAAATGCCTTCGTTTTGATATTTTTGCAAATATTTATTTAGTTTTGTGAATATTAATTAAGATGGTGATGATTGATCTTTTAGAAGTAAAAATTATAATATTTAGGGCCGATTTCACCAACGTAAAATAAGTGTTATCTGGCGTAAATTTCAAATTTTGGCAGATTTTCAATACAAAAACTGTCAGAATGCCCATTCCTGTTTCTACGTTAAACCATCACTCAACGTTGATTGGTGAAATCGGCACTAATCTATGGATTATGGTCTGACTTAGCTCAGACTAGATAGAAGATAGACTTAAAACAATACGTAAATATGCTCTGAAATAAATCTGACTCATTTTAACTCAGTCTTGCGTCTGAGCAGAATTAGAGTGCGGTCTACAAATTTCAGCCTTAGTGCCTAACATATTTTTTATTGCAGCCCATTTACAAAAATATACATAGTGTCGAGTCAAAAGGACGCGTTCCACACAAACATGTACCCCACTCCAGCGTACAGCAGTCGCAAGAAGCACACAAACATACACTTCCTGCCAGATCCCAGCACTTTGAACATCAATGGAGTGTTGATCGGTATAACCAGTACAGATGTGCTGATGCATATCAGTCAGGAGGAGATTTCACTGTAAGTTTTTTTTTTTTCATAAAAAAGAATATTAGCCAAGCTGAAGTTAACTAGTATTCTCCTATCCCCTCCAAATAAGCAGAAATCTTGTGTTAGGAGTGGGTACGACAATAGTGCAATGGGTGGGGTTTGAACCAGTGAGACCTTTCAGTTTTCAGCCCGCAACTTTAACTGTTGGGCTATTGAAGCTATAAGTTATTTAGTTGAATAGAGAGCTGATTACGAATTACAATACTAAACCAAATAGACAAAGCATGCATAGTATAAGTATTTGGAGGCGATAGGGAAATATTGATCAACTTCTTAAAATTCTTTATAAATAAAAAAGAAACTTTATAATGACATCTATATTGATGTTAACAAAAGAGTTATGAAAATTCAAAATTCAAAATTAATTTATTTCATGTAGGCTAACTTGTAGCTCTTATGACACGTCATAAATCTACCACCGGTTCGGAATGCAGATTCTGCTGAGAAGAGCCGGTACGAAACGCAGCAGTTGCTCTTTTCAAAAAAAATTTTTTTTTACAAAGCTATGCTATGTATACAGTGCTTCCACAATAAAGCTACAAAAATGCAAAAATGCATACGTAGATACACCAATCCAACACATGTCAAGATGGGCAGTCAAAGCAGACCCGTTGGTGGCACCCGTTCACGAGCATGACGCATGATCCAGCCATTGCTTCGCTCAACCATATTTGTATGTGTGTATAATTTCAATTAGTCGTAATATAGATTGGTATAATTTGCAGCGGCACGGGTGGCGACAAGCTGGCGCGGCTCGCGAGTCACATACTAACGCAGCAGTGCTACTACCCACTGTGGCCGACCTCGCTAGCCGTAGACGCCACGCTGTGGGCGGCGCATGCGCAACTACCCGCCACTCCGCACTTGATGGTACTACCCTCCAACTTCAGATACTTCGTTAAGGTATTTAATATTTGGAATTTGGATGACGGATGCTATATCCAGTTTTCCGTAGTCGGATTTCAGTTTTTTTTTTGTATTATTGTGCTGTAAAGCCATTTTTTGTTTTGTAGGAAGTAAACGGCTGTATAGTAGTGAATCCAGAACATTTGACGAAGGGGGCCGGTGGCGGAACATTTGCGCGGATTCTGGTAACTCCCGATACAACAAACCCCATCAGTGCAGCGGCGCAAATCGTACGGATTTAGTCAAACACTGATTGATTACCCAACGACATTTATTATTAAAAAAGCTTAATTATATAAGTTACAAAATATTTTAGGTTTTTTCTCTTAATTTCCCTTAAATCCGATAAATAAAAATTTAATGATAGAAATACACACACCTATATCGAAAGCAAGACAACTCTCTGTTCCCTAGACGAAAAGGTCTTTCTGAATCTTTTGTTAGTACCGCTAAGAAACTCTATTTTATGTAGATTTTATGTCAAACAATGTGAAATGTCACTTAAAATTGAGTTTCATACCTTTAACAACAGATTCAGAGACTTTTTTTCTTTAGGGAACGGAAACCTTTTTTGAGTTGTCTCTCTTCTGATTTAGGTGCGCGAAACGTATAAAAGTAATAAAGTTGTATACCTATTTTATTCACATGCAAGATTAATTTTTTGATGTAAGATCTTAAAAATCCGAGATTTTAATACGTATATCTTTAAAAAAAACATTTAAAGTCTGTCGTTGTTAAGCTGCGTATATTCGATCGTTTATTGATATGATTCCACCTTGCGGGGTGCGCAGCGCCATCTGTAGACCCATTCGCGGCGAGCTACCCGCTGACCGACGCGCTTTGGGGTCGGAAATTTGACGGTACCTGGAAAAAAATAGAAATTCTTTTTTCGGATTGAAGTTAAAAGGGTTTATTATAATTGAATTTCAAACTTTCTAGCTGAACGTCTGAATAAGTCCTTTAATTTTCCGGAACTAATAACCTATGTCCTTGTTAAATTTCGTCAAAATAGGTTCAGCGTTTATTCTTTTATAAACGCAAAATGTTATAAAATGGTGTATCATTATGTACCTAGTATATGTATCTAGTTCACTTACGTTTTCAATGTTTCCAACGGCTCTACCTTTTCGTTCCGAACGCCAGTTTCAGGGTCTATCGTAGTCAAGACACATCTGCGAAAAATTGCAATATCTCCATTGTTATTGACTGTAGCACAAATATATGTAATAGGAATTAATGGTGCTAATGCGTTTCAACGCAATCTAAATAAACTGGTTTAGACCACAGATACATCGAGAACAATAACTACACTCACATACACAATCTGATAAAACAAAAATGAAGGTATTATTATAAGTTTCAATATCGTTGGCCTACCGCCTTAATTTCATTGCTACAGTGTGACGAACGCAATCACCTCCGATTGGTCGATGCACTCACTATTGGATAAAAATTAAAAGTTGCAGTGAGAATACGATAAATGCAGCCATTCAGAGATTGAGCTCGTCACACTAGCAATTAAATTGCAGCAATAGAAGTAAGTAAGAGCTTACTTAATTTTTCATTAAGTAGGCATAAAATTTTTGTACTTCGTACCTGAAGCAAGGTTTGATAACTTCAAACACGTGCACTCCAATTTTAACGAACTTCCAGTCGTCTTCTTCATAAGCCTTAGCGCCGCTCAGGACGAAGTTGGGTCTGAAGTGGCGGAGAGTAACCTTGCAGTCACTCACTCTGGTGGCGAGGTCTTCCACAGAGGCCTCGTTTATTAGGTTGTAAGGAACCTCGTCAGGAAGAGCGCCCTTAAATACACAAAAAAAATTGTAAAGGGATTTTGTGCACAGTTAATAAGGCGAATGGAATAATTATTCATGCACTTGTTGGTCAATTCGAGATTTCTTACCTAGAAAACTCACACCTGCAATTATGTTAGGATTGCTATTGCCTCTAATAGGCCGATGCTAGTTTCTCGCGCATGTTACAGAAATAATATCAAAGATCTAACCAACTATAGGCGCCTGCTTGCAAAATAAAATGCCAAAGATATCCAATTTTCAAAGAAAAAAAAATAGAAGCGTAGCGCGCACAGAATTTTTGTGAGTAGAAGTGGGTAAGTCTACATTTAAAAAAATTCTATACCTATCTGACTATCCGGGCTAATGTTCGAAATGGCTGAAACGATTTTAACGTGACTTTCACAGGCAGGAGTTGACTTAGACCACTTTTTAACCCGGATTCAAAGAGATCCTACGGGATTTTAAAACTTAAATCCATGTGGAAGAACTTGAGCTAGTGAAAAATAAGGGCTTACTGTATCATTCTTGGTGAACTTATATAATTCGTTAGTACTGGGTCTGAGAGTACGACTTTCTTGAGAAGCGTAGTAGACCAGCCTGAAGTTAGCGGAAGACCGGTCTAGCAATCTGTAAAGTTTAAACATCGTTAAATTAGTACCTAAATACCTATCTATAAATTGTAGTCCTTTATCGGTATGACAACTGAAAAAAATGTTTTTGTAAATTTTACTTTATTTGACAAACCAACAATATTCATGTAAAAATATAAACAAGTAGTAGACTTACAACTAAAATACATAATATAGCAAAAATATCAATAAGTGGCATGTACAAAAGATTTTAGGACATACAGATTAGTAGTGTAAAAAAAATACAGAACATACCAACCTATTCCCTTCAAACTTATCTAGATTATCAGCAACCTATAAACGGCTTGCAAATCCATCTTATTAAGGTGGGTCATAGTCCGTCATGCTAGCCCAACGCAAATTAGCAGATTTCACTCCTTTGAGAACATTATGGAGAACTCTGTTGGACAAGTTTCCTCACCATATTTTCGTTCACCGTTGAAGCATACGTAATTTAATTCATAATTCATAGATGTGTGCCCGGGATCGAACCCACGACCACCCAAATCATATTTTCCGTGAAAAGTAGGAAAATACCTGGAAAACCACTCGCTCGCCTCCCAGCCGCAGTCGTACACCGGCACTGGCACGCCCCATACTACAGCAGTTTTAGGAGATTGCGTAGCTTCTACCTTAAAAAATAAGCCGAAAAATTAATTCGAGTAGATCCCGCTATTGATTTGTTCGACTCTACTGCTTATGTATTTTATTTTTTTTTGGTAAACTTGGTAGGCATGATTTTTGTACTGCAAATAAAGCTGGTAATTTTTTGCACGTTCATTTTGAACATGGTAAAATCTCCCTATTCACACAATTTGGGGCTTGTTAGGAGTCACGCTTGGGTGTGGCCTTACCTCTGCTAAGTTGACATTGATCGGCTCCATGGCCGCATGTTTGAGCGTGAGTATTGGACTAGGGTAGGGTGATCTTCGTATCTCAGGCTGCACTAGCAACAGTTCCGGAAACGCTCTAGCGGTGATGAAGTTGTATTTATCATCGACTACCATTAGGAAGCTGGAATAGGTAATTAAAGCTGTAACCTTACACATCTGTCATCACATTCGTGTCTCCATACTTTAGATATATCTAAGTGCCTTGTTCAAAATGAACGTGGTAAATATTACCAGCTTCATTTGGGGTCCAAAACAAATCGTGCCTACACTGAACGTGTGGCGGAAAAAACAAAATTTTGTGTTATAAAGCTGTTTCTGTTGTTGAGTTGCTTTCGCAATTTATAGATGCCGTGGTTTTGGGCCGCAGGTAAGTTCATTTTTCCACGTCAATTTTGAACAAAGTGTACGTTGATCATTCTAATATATTTAAAAGTTCTTTATCTAATAAATACATAATCGATTTAGTTTACGAGGTCTCCATATCACTTGATACCCCAAAATGCTAAAGTGAGAACCTTGGTATACTATATAGGTAGTTCTGATAAAATTACTCTAACCGGAATCGCTTACACGGACTTAAATAGGTAATTACGTATTTTATACTAACCGATCTCTCATCCAACCATCCTTTAAACCCAACGTAGAGACCTCGGCTTGAGTCAATTCTATCGGCCCACAGGATTTAATGGGGTACACGTAAAAGGGGTCTTTCAAAATGCCTACTTCTTTCCATTCTGTCGGCAATTTTGGTCTCTGAGACTTCTTGTACAAGTGGTAAATACAATACGCGCTGCCTAGAACACCTGCAGTTGCTACGGCTGCGGTTACGTATGAACCTGGAAATTGATGTTAAACTTATTGTTATGCTTGCTTAAAATTAACATTGAAGAAAATTAACAACTTTATTTGCGGCCCAAAATAATAGATACACTGTCCAATCAAGTATATACAAGTAGGTACTTAAATTAAATTGAAGTCGATTGTGAATAGTTATTTAACTATATTATGTTAGTTATATTTGGTTGAACCGCAAATAAAGTTGGTAATTTTTACCACATTTATTTGAGAAACGGTCCTAGTAGGTAGTTATTCTTTCTCTTTCTCTAAATATTCCTTTATTACGACATACATATATCCCAAATGCAAGTAAGCACGACTTTTGAGTGATAAGACGATTTGATAAGATCATGGCCGCAAGTAAACATCCGCAATTCCGGATTTATTTCCGTCTCCAGTGTTGCTAGCCTATGGCAAACTAATATTAATAAGCTAAGCAATTCAACTGATGGATAGGAGTATTTCGTCTTAACGTTGGCGTATTTTTGTGAGAAGTTTGTAACCCTTTCCGGATCTAAATTCCGGATGTGATTTTAGATGTTTAAGTAAACCCAGCTCATAGATCCAGCCTATCTTCTTCTGAAATAAGGAATCTTCAATAGAAACACTGACCTATAAAACGGTAATAATTAATACCTTGTACGTTTATGGGCTGGCCACACACTTTTTGGTAAAAGTTAAATGTTTAGGGTTCCGTACAAGAAGGGTAATCAACGGGACCCTATTACTAAGCCACCGCTGTCCGTCCGTCCGTCTGTCTGTCAGCGGGCTGTATCTCAGGATCCGTTATAGGCAGACACTTGAAATTTGCAGAGAATGTGTAACTTTCTGTTGCCGCTATAACAACAAATAATAATAAAACTAAAAATTAAAGGGGGCTTCCCTACTAGGTACGTGTTTTTTTTTTCGGCTTTTTTGGTTCGGAACTCTTCGTATGCGAATACGACTCGCATTTGACCGGTTATTAAATTTTAAAACTTAGTTAAACAAGGTTTTGTTCAGGTTCAGGGAGGGTAAAAAACTGACTATGTACCTACGCTCAGTAAGTAAACAGGTACAATAATATAAGTAGATAAATATAATTTAAGTAGGTACACGTATAATTTTATTACATTATAAACAAACATCTAAATGTTACTGTTATAACTACATATATCACCTACATAGATAACGTGCTGGTTTATTAACTTATCATTTATTTATCATTGAAACGGAAAACAAATATAAATAATAATATACAATGTGGAATCCTAAAACAAACTGAAAATAATTAAGTAAATGCTTACCATATTACATACCTTTAGAACTCATGATTAAAACACTACACCGTCTGAATACCAATTTTTTATACTAGTTATTGTCGTTCAATGTCGGGTTCAGTTAGTATTAATTAAAATATGTAGGTAGGTACAGTAGGTACTCTGGAAGGTACAGTGAGTAGATAGGTACATAACACATTATTTATAAGCTTACTCTTATATGTTTGTGTTTATAAGATTGTATCGAGTATGTAGGTACCTACCTACACAGTCTGGTACATCCATGGTACATCTCATTTATTTCTCTGTAGTAGCTGCATCTACATCGTAGAGAGAGAAGACATAGAGTCAGTGACGATTTCTTTCTCACTCACACTAAAAAGAGAGCAGAAATAAAGTTATTAATGTGATAAACAGAGACGCAGCTACCCAATTTTTTGTCCCTCATCGTGTAACCAGTTTTTTTCAAGGTCGACACACTTTTGTGCGAAACAAACTGACAGTTAATAAGAAAATTTAGTATCTATGTGTGTTGCCAGCTTTAGGTACCTATACAATGTCCCAATTTTCCCTATCCTACTTATATTATAAATGTGAAAGTTTGAATGTATGTATAGCCATCCATACATACATCCAAATTTCAGCCATATCGGTTTAGTGTGGCGTGATTGAGTAACAAACATATGGATGTTTGTTACTCAATACGCCACACTAAACCGATATGGCTGAAATTTGGCACGGAGATAGGTTTTTTTAGTAATGTCCTCTGACATACCGTAACGACGGGTTACTTTGGCTACTTTTTCAATTTTTTTTTTAATTTTTGTTGAAACAAAATAAAGTCGTGATGGAAGAAATGAATATTATGAGAAAAGAAAAGAAAGATGATGGATACTAGAATATAATATATGTCGGCGATGATTAAATGTATTCAGTTAGATAGTGTCGGTTTCTGTTCTGAATCATCCTGAAGTTTCGTTCGAATGTCCAACGACCAGTCGAGAACTGTTGGCGATCTTAAGAATTATTTTATTTACAAAGTTCTTAATTTTTAAAGCCATTTTTAAATAGCTAGAGGCAGACTTTTAATGTTTTTTTTTAAATAATTATTAACTTAAACTATGAAGAGTTGCAGTTTTATACGACTGCCTGAAAAAATAAATATACTGTTAATTTCATTAATGATGATTTTGATGACTAAATATACAATTTTTGTTGCTTTTAATTCAATAGCATTACTCGATCGAAGGAAAATTTTAACTGTTCATTAAAAATTATTTTGTGTAACATTCTTACTAGTAACGAAAAAAAAATTTTCCTTTGTGTTACATACATCTTTTTTCAAAGTGACTCACATATGATAAATTTCTATTCGGCATTTCAATATTTTTTTTAAGGAGCAAATAATTATCTAGTGAATTGGTCCTATGAAAGTACATTAAAAAACTTTAGTATAAAAAAAATATTTTTAAAAAACCGACTTACGTGTACAAACTAAAATTATTTTATACTTTTAAGTGGTGGTTGAAGTTAATATTGTGTGCAATAAAGAATAATAAATTCTTTATTGCACACAATATTAAGATATATGTAAAAAATAGAAGCTTACCCTAATAGGTATGTCTCTCCCAGACAACCTTATATGTGTAGGTATGTTATTTAAAAAATAAAACAGTTCAGCGTCTGTTTTGTCGTTTTATTTAAAAATCCTGGGAAGAATTTTCCATCTAATTTGGGGTACTAGGGGAGTGCAGTTATTGTGGCAACATTAAACCCGAACTTGTCATGTGACGTCATCGTTACGTCATGTTATCTCTATTTCAGTCGCGGTTACACAGTACCTTGGTCTATTGCCTTCTCTGTCTACGATCTACATAAAAATAAAAGTGAAGAATTACTTATCTACAAATAAATATTTTCTACCGTCAATTGAAACAAAAGAAAAATAGTAATTTCATTTTATTTAAGGGTTAATTATTACAGTCGACATTTCCGGAGAAAATAACATATATTTCAATAATTTCATGGGAAAATAACATAGGTATATGTATTTAAATAAATGTTATATACCCGGGAAATGTTGAGGTGCCCTTTAGTGCCCTGTTTTTATAGTTTTTCTCAGTTTTTCTTTAGAGTACCTACTACCATAGACCAGGAACAACTAGACCTACTACCTAAAAATTAGGCAGGTACTTCCATGGTAATGGATTTGACAATAACACTGACAGTGACAACTGTCAACGTCAACGAAGTCGTCAACGTGTATTTTGCGTGGAATGTGGATGAATTGGATTTTTTCGAGTCTAAAATCATTTTAGAGTTTAAAATGAGTGAAAATAATAGGTTTCTATCGTAAAAAGCGTGCAGGATTATTGGACTGTAAATAGCGTTTGTTATGGTATAGGAAAAAAAGAATTTTACAACTTTTACAATCATGGTCTTGTTAGGAAATGAAGAGGTAAACTTTTCAATATGTATTCACAGAATTTATTGTATAAATTCCTCCAGACTTATAATAAAAAGTAATTTTATTAAATTTCAGTTCTTGACAGAGTTATCGAAGTTATTCCAAAAAGCTCGAGCATCGGGATCTGTTACTATGACGATGAAAAGATGTGAGTATTAGTTATTAACATTTCGTTTTTTTCAACTGAGATGGTCTTTTCATAAACCTTGGACGTTTGAGCGGCTTTAGGTTCAAATCCTGACTGGAACTATCTTCTAAAACAACTGTAATTGAGGGACAAAAATGATATGAATCAGGTGGAAATATTAACTGTTTTTATTACTTTCTCAATAAAAGAGGTACATTCACAGTCGAAACTCTGTGCTAGAACATGTGACAAGCACAAGCTGGAGCCGGAGCTTTAGTGATTTTTTATATGACAAGAGCCTGAATCAATGGTTTTCTAATCTATTATCTGAGCACTTTTAAAGCACATTCAATAGATTTATTACAGCATTTATTATGATGATATTATGATATGATGACTTAATAAGTGGCATCAAAAATTAAGGAATTATTAAACTTGATTCATAGCTATCTATTCTCCAACACTCTTCAATTAATTGCCCTAAAAATATATCTGGTTCTAAAGCTAATAATAATATGCATACATTTGTGCTGATTTGCTGAAAGAACTATGCATCTATCTATTTTGTTTAGCTGCTACAGGTTGGCAAGAGATTTGAAAACATTGTCATACTTACTTAGAAATAAGTTAATCCAATACTTGACATTGGCAAAGTGCATTGTGCTGGCTTGGCACTGGAAAAAGCCATTCACCAAAGAAAAGAAAGAAAGAAGATAATCCAAAGTATATTTCTCAAACATAGTTGCTTATTTTTCAGATGATGGTAGAACCAAGCCACAGCCACGTGATGGCACCCCAGCTGTCAAAGACCCAGAGTACAAGTGTCTGGTGAGAGCACAATCACGAAGCAAAAAGATATCCACTATTATAGAGCAGAGGGACGTAGAAAAGTTCACAACTGCCTACTCAAACTTGTTGAAAACTAGTGTCAACGGGCTCAAGCGATTAAAGAAGCCGAAGAAAAAGGCTATGGCAGCTCAGTAAAGTTACTATGTGGTCAATATAAGAGACTGAAGCAAATAATTATTAGTATTTATTTATATTATGTGAAGTGCTGTGGGTGTGATATAGGTTCCATCTAAATGCTAGTATGCCTTGAATATGAGACAATTGCTGATACTAAATTTATGTTAAAAGCACTGTGGTGCTTTTAACATAAATTTAGTATCATAAATTTAGTATTGGCACACTAAACTACTTTATATTTACTTTAAAAAAATGCTTTATATATTATTTGGTGTAGCCATGAAAAAACTGATGACATGGAAGCAAGCGATTTCGTGCACAACTGTTGTAGAAACCAATTAGGGGTATGAGTACACTTCTATACCTCTTCCAAGTTATCCCACTACCATCTTAGATTGCATCTTCACTTACCATTAGGTGAGCTTGCAGTCAAGGACTATAATAAAATAAAAAAAAAAAACAAAACGGCAGCCACGTTTTGTTTTCTCTATACCAATTTCAAATATATAGACAATGTCAGTAAAACTGACGGAGTTTAATGAGCTTTGTGAATATTTTAAGCATACTAGTGTTTGATGCACCTTGTACTAATGGCGCTGCGTGCGTCAAGTTCCATTAAAGTGAGCTCTTCTCTCTGTGAGATCGAAGAGTTGGAACCTTGTGTGTATGGTGACTGTGACTAAGTTACCAACTTAAGTACTGTCCATACTCTGCATTTTTGTATAAAGTTATTAACATTTATCAAATAAATACTGCTGGTTCTCATTCGTTTTTGTGTTCTATCAACTGGAGGCTGATAGCTGCTTGTCGATTCTCTAAAAATGATTGCATCAGTGTGACAATAGCAATGGCATCTGATTGGCTGAATTTATGGCGTTCTTGCAGCATCAATGCATTTTAACCAATAGCGTTAGGGTACCAATCAATCAGATGTTACTGCAATTGTTATGCTGATGTAATTATTTTTAGAGAATCAAAATACTGTACCGTATTGAGAGGTTATATGTGCTCTCCACTACAGATAAAATTAGGTCACCATCAATAAAACAAAAAACTGGAAAGTATAATAATTTTATTTTTTGATCTTACCAACATTTTATATCACAAGATGAGACCAATATAAACTAACAATACAAATCTTTATATAGATCTATTATATGCTACACATTTACTTAAAACTGAACAATATAATTTGTTTTTTTTTAACAATAATTAAAGCAACACGATTGCGATATTTCAATGAAACACAAAATAGTTTGGTAGGTAACTCATGAAAATAACAAATGATACTCGAAGCATATTGGCGAAGTTTCAAAGGAAACTGAACTTTAAGTATACTACATAATGTAAATATTTGTGTACAATAAATATGTACTGTCAATATACTTCACAAAAACTAATCGCCATTGAACATTAATGCTGAGATCTATAGAGTACGCTTTGACTCAACTCAGATTTAAGATAGAGATTAAAAAGAGACACAAATATGTTCTGACATAAGTCTGTCTCGTTTTAACTCTGTCTTGAGTCTGAGCTGAGAGAGAGTGCAGTCTATAGATTTCAGCCTAAGCTTATGTGGTTGAGCTCTATAAATTGTATAGAGTACAAAACAAGACATACTTATCTAAGAATATATTTATCTCTAGATCTCAGCCTTCTTTATTCTAAGAACGAATTTAATTGCGACATTTTAGTTGTTTCTGAATTAAACTAAAGCCAGTTTGGAATCCATTTTTTACTACTATATAATATATTTGATTTATTTTATTTACAGACAGTTACTATCACATCATAATATATTATAGCACCTGGCGGTTTTTTTGAAAACAAAAGGGTAGTAAAATGACTAATTTGAATATAATCTTGTTAGCCACATAATACTCCCTTTTATCTAATATTCAGTCATTCAGTCAAAAAGCCCTGCCCAAAGCTGCCCACAACAAGCCACAGTTTAACGAGTATACAGTTCAGATATAAACATATAATATACTCCACAAACTTGCTTAGATCGATTAGCGTAGTAAAACGCCCATCATTTTAAATCCATTTTCTATTTTGTTATTGTTATTTATTTAGATTTTGATAGATTTATTGTTAAAATTTTTATTCAGTAACCATGTACTTAGCAATCTACCAATCAGAGATAAGTAAAGTGTAGGTTTTGCTAGGCTTATTAGTAAAGCTACTGCTTGCATTATATGTCGATTCCATACTATATTAATTTATGGTTGCTTAATTAATATGTATAAAACTATGAGTATGACATTGAGACAGCATTTTATGACATTTTATTCACATACTTAGTATAATGGTGCTCTAAAAAAATATATTGACAGGTCTAAAGCTAACGCTATCCTTTTATGCAAGGAACATTGTGAAAAAGACTTTATTTTCTGACTTCAAAAAAAAGGAGGTTACCAATTCAACACTATGTACGTACATTATATTATTAGAACTCCAAAATGTTCACATATAACACATTCTATTAGGGTTTCCAAACAAATATGCAAAATTTTGTAAATGTATGTAAGTATCCACGCATTTCTCCGAAATTCGAAACTCGCATTATGATCGATAACATTTACTTCAATTTAGTAAACATTTCATCAAAATCTGTTCAGTAGTTTTCAAGAAATTGACACTTTTCTTTTTTGAGTTATTCTTTTTTCGGCGTATTGAAGTCAGTTTAATTTTTCTAAAATTATAGAGCTTGTGAGACATATCAATTTAGTAGATATAGAAATTGCGTAAAAGCCATATAATTTATTTTTCTTTAGCCGTTTTAAAAGGTTCTATTGATTTTTCACTTGTAGCACTTGTAGGATCTAGAGAATACTCATTCTACGACCTATACAGAGTACTTAAAATCAATTTTTAACTTTACTTACAATGAACCCATTACTAACCTTACCCACTTGTTTACCTTTTAAGACACCTAAGGAAAAATTGATTTTAAGTACTCTGTATAGGTCGTAGGATGAGTTCCTCTAGAATCCTCAAGCGTGTCGCCGAAAGGGATAGGTAATAAAGAACATACAATATTAAAACGCGTCTTGTTGCTCACAATCACGTCACAATGTATTGTGAGCAACAACTCAAAACGTGGCACACAGTGAGGGACGGATATAGACATCGCTGTCTCATTCTATCTTGTTTGACATCGCTATACTGCATCTCTTTCGTTTGGGAGTGAAAAGGAGATATCATTAAGTTTATAGTACTTCTCTACGGTATAGGTTACATACATCCATAGTATGATAAACTTTTTCCTTTTATGTGGAAGAGATACTAATCATGAAATAAGAAGAGAGCTAGAAAAGATCGCGGTTTCTATGTGATTTCTACTAAGGAAGACAACACAACTACGCCAGTATGTTCTTGGAGGTGAGTCGCTTGAGGCACGCGTTCCTGACCTGCTCGTTGCCGAGGCGCTCGGCCTCGTGCAGCACGCGGCGCAGGTCGTTGGCGCGCTCGTGCCGCGCCGCCAGGATGTACGCGCTGCTGACGTTGCGGCACACCAGGTAGCACGATATCTGGCCGAACAATCATTATTTTTTATTTTTTTAGTACTTTAGACATCCAACAGGCTACAAATTATTTAATCTATTTTTTTCTTAAACCTCCGCTAAACATGGATACGAAGTAATGTAAACCTACTTACAGGTTGGCACGACATGCTATATGACTCATGATTACTATCATCTAAACCCATCGGTCCCCTACTGCAGGGCGATCGGGATTGGCCAAAAGCCATATTTTGACATTGTTGCTGTCCTTTAAGGATTGATATATTTTTAGCCGATCGCCTTGCTGGGTACCAGTCTCCATTGACGTTTAACGGATTTAAACGTTGCTCGAGCAGGCTTCAGGTTGCGCGACATCCGCTGCCTCCACGGGAACACCTTGTTGATAGATGAGGGGAGTGCCACAGAGTGGACGGCGCAGGTAGGCTCGAGCTAACTCTCGAAGCTAAGAGGCTTCGCCTGTGCCGGCCTCCAGCACCTAGTCGCTGATTAGCCTGAAAAACCAACACAACGAGGGTTACCTTGATGGCGTGGCTGCAGATGTCGTCGATGAGCAGCTCGGCCTGCTCGTCGTGCAGCTGGCCGCGCGCCTCGCAGCGCGCCACCACCGCGCCCGTGCCGGCCTCCAGCACCTGGTCGCTCATTAGGCTGAAACACCAAACAACATTTCGCTCATTTGCAACAAGGGTGACATAATTCAAAATCGACGATGAGATAATTCTCTCGTTACAGAATGTTTTGTGGATGCTGCGGTCTCGAAACTACACAGCGGCCAACAAAGCGACAGACCATTAAGTCATAATCTCTCTCGCTTTTATTTTTTTGTGCTTAGCGTAATGTTGTTTTTATAGCAAAAATTATAAATTTTCTACACTGAAATTGGTGAATTTTGAATTATGTCACCCTTGTCGCAAATGAGCGATTTATACATTTGTAATCTTCAACTAAGAAAGAGACAGAATAAGAGTATGCACATTCAATAGTCAACCTCACCTGTCTGCGGTGCTCCCTGCTGGTCTACTAACGATGCCCTGACGACCGACAAATTGAGCGATATAACCATTCCTACTGGCTAGACTGAACAAATGACAGGCCTATGTTGGGCAGCAGTCAACGACCTGTCTAGCCCGACGATGTCCAACACGCCCGCCCAGCGCAGTCATTATAGGCGAAGCCTTACATGGTGCAAATCACATGGCCAAGGTCCCTAGTTCCCGGCGGCTTCGCTAATCCTGACCCTGACAGCGGCCGTAGTAATGGTGAGGCAGGGGATGCGAGGCACTGGATGGGATAACTATGGGCCTCATATTATGGCTTTTATTTATGGTTTTAGGGTCACTCAGTGGACGATAGAAACCTCTATGCTCGAATAAATCAAAAATGAGGACTAGAAGAGTTACTAAAACAGCTTAGCGAGTCGCGAAGCGGAAAAGGAAATAGGTAGGGTACATACAGTTCGGAGAACTGGTGGCTATTGGGATCCCAAAGTGCTAGAGTGGCGACATTCCACTGGAAAGCGCAAAGTTAGCAGACCTTTAGTGGATCGACGACATCAGACAGGGAAACATTTGATTCAGGTGGTGCAAGACCAAGACCTGTGGAAGTCCACGCAAGAGACCTTGTCCAGCAGTGGACATATATCGTAAAATTATAATTACCTGGCAGCGGTCTCATCGGAGGCGCGAATACATTTGGCGAGGGTCTTTACTTCCATGAACCGGTCCGCGTTCACCAGATACTTCGCCACGTGTATGTAGATGTTCATCGAGTCCAACTTGTGTTCCCTCACTATCCTATAATGAACAAACATGAATTTAAAAACTGCAACTGTATTGAATATTGGATTAAACATCCGTTATATTGACTTTGTTCGTATAAAATGTAGCCTGTCACCCGGATTATCATAAAGTATCGATCGACCTGTCATTCATGAAAATCGGTTCGTACACAATAACAATTACTAGAGATTTATAGCATTGAACTAACATTGTTCCCATAAAAATACTTCTTTACCAATCCGAAAACAAAACTTTTTTTTTTTTATGTACATAATACAAAGAATTACAAGAAAAGATATACTAGAAGAAGTGGGCATAGGTGAAGCTTATATCTAAAAAAAAAAAATTTCTTCCATCTTGAAACTTACTTGAGCGCCAGGTCAAATCCACTCTCCACAGTCGGCCCACTCGCCAATACTAGAGCAACTATCCTTATCTTATCTGTATTCGACCCAAACAGGGTCAAAGGTCGCGGATCTCCCTCGTGCCTACCGCCCTGCATGGGAATGACGTCATGCACAACTTTCTCCGTCAATCTTCCATCGGCTTCACAAGCCGCTAAATACTTGGCTATTTCCATTTGACGAGACACGGTCGTCATTAGATTGTCTATGGTTACTTTGTCGAGATGAAACTGTATGGATTTTGGATCGTTGACTTCTGTAAAGATTAAAAACAACTTTTTAATTGCAGCAGTATTCTACTATCCTATTTTTAATATTGTGTGTGTATATTATGTGTGTGTGTGTGTGTGTGTGTGTGTATGTGTGTGTGTGTGTGTGTGTGTGTGTGTGTGTGTGTGTGCGCGCGCGCGCTAACACTGGTGTACTCTCAATTCCCTTAGCCTCATCGTCCGATGAGACGGAAACCCGACACGACCGGAGAGAGATCAGGCGCTGGACCGACAGCTTTACGTGCTCTCCGAGGCACGCGGGTGACTCACCACCAACTTCCTAATTCCGGGCTGGTACTGAGAATTTTCCTGACAGAAAAACCCAGTGCATTTTATGGCCCGACCCGGGAATCGAACCCGCGACCTCGTCATATGCAACTAACAACTAGAGCAACGAGGTGTATAGATAGTTCTACTCATCATGGCGCGCGGCGCTTTGTGTGCGTGTGCTTATAAATCTGCAGCTTTAATTGTGTGGCAATGATGTGGCAGTCGTCGTCTGTCACGCACACACAGTCACTGTCTCTATACAAACTTTACGCACACATGACATGATTTACGCAAAATCATAAACGTAAACATTTTTTTCATTAATTGTCATCGCTATTTCAAATTTATGTAAAATCTTATCTTTATTTCCGCTAGTATGTTTTTGTTTATTGTCTTATTTAATTGTCATAAATCATAATAATTTTGTTATTATCATGCTTGTTTTATATATAAATGTTCAGGGGAGTTCGGCACTGAAGCTGAAGCACAGGGCTACCTAGTTTAGCTTCAGAAGCTATATTTATGTGTAAATTAAACATTAAATTAAAGGGATGCCCCGCCCATATAAAATTGTTAAGTATTAGTGTGTTTAATTTTACTTTTCGCTAAATAAATGATTATTATTAGTAAAAAAAAAAAAGTTTCAGTGTCATAGACTACGTAGGAAGCACTCACTGTTGGCGACGGGCACGCACTGCGCGAGGTGCTGCAACGCGGCGGTCAGATGGTGCTGACGCGCGAGCAGCACAGCGAAAGGCGCCGCGTGCGGCGGCGCGGGGCGCGCGTACAGCAGCGCGCACGACGCGGACGCGCGCGCGTGCTGCGCCGTGCCGCACTGCAGAGCGTACAGCGCGTCCAGCTTCTTGCCCGCCTCCAGCGTGCGGCACACGTGCATTATGTACTCCTGGACACGAACAAGCGACTGTTCCGATCAATTCCTGTTTTTATTTATTCTTCTGCTTTCTTCTTCTTCTTTTCCAACCGATAGACGTCCAGTGTCGAACAAAGGTCTCTTGTATGAACTACCGCAGACCTTGGTCTTGTCTGTGTCCAGCGGGTCTGCCAACACTTCGCTTCCCGGGCCTGGGTCACCACTCCAGCATCTTGGGACCCCAACTACCATTACGGTTTTCGAACTATGTGCCTCGCCCATTTCCACTTCAGTTTCGCGACTCGCTCAGCTATGTCGGTTACTTTGGTTCATCTACGTATCCTCATTCCTGATCTGATCTCGCAGGGATACATCGAGCATAGCTCTCTCCATCTCCCGCTGAGTGACCCTGAACCTTCTTATAAGGCCCTTAACTAGAGTTGGTTGAGTTTAAGCCTCAAAAGCCCAACGGTTAAAGGTGCGGACTGAAAACTGAAAGGTCGCAAGTTTGAACCCCACCCGTTGCACTATTGTCATACCTCCTAGCTCAAGCTTTTCGCTTATTTGGAGGGGGAGAGGAGAATATAAGTCAAGTTCAGCTTGGCTAATATTCTTTAAAAAAAAAAAAAGGTTGATGCATACTTACAGACCACATTTCCAAAGTGCTGTCGATATCACTCATCGCCTTCAACAAATCATTCACCTTGTTCCTCTTCAAACACTCCATATAAACTGACTCGGTGAATGTTTCCTTCTCGACCATATTGTCGTAACAGTACCGAATAACCTCCCGCAAGTTGCTGTGTTTCATGTAAAACATTATATTTGCCACATGGGACCCGTAATTGCTTAGATAGTAAATACATTCTTTGTAGAAGAACGGATCGAGCTTTTTGTTGGTATGATCGATTTTTACTTCGTTATGGTTGTTCCGCCTCAGAAGTTCTTGCGCTAAAGTTTTCTTTGGTTGAATGGTGGCGGTTTGGAAGTCGCTGTAATCGCCTTGTTTGATCTTCTTGACGCTCGCTAGCATGTGCATTATGTTTAGAGCTGGTTCGGTTAGTTGGATCTTCTTTTTGCTTGTATTCATTGTCGATAGCCTTTCGTTTGTCGACTAGAAAAAAATATTATATCAACTTAAACAAAGTAAAAAGGAGAGTTTATAATCAAAGGTAAAAAGCATAGGACGGTATGGGCAGAGAATATATCGCACACCGGATGCAATAACGTCATAAATGCTAAAATTGGTAAAATGAGTTCTTGATGAATGAATTAATATACTTTTATTGTATATACGGTGTACAATAAAAGTATATTACAGAATGTACAGTACACCACTCATAATATAAGAATAGACACAATGAGCTTAATAAATAGTAATTGATCACAAAAGATATCAAACATGCGTCTACATCCGATGCAACGATATCACAAATGTTAAAATGTAATGTCCCACAGTAAAAAAAATTAAAGTTACATTGTCACAGACGTGTCGCCAAGCGATTTAGCGTTTCGACACGATGGTGTGAAAACAGATTAGGGGTATGGGTTGAATACACACTGCCATACCTGGCTTTCAAGTTAGCCCGCTACCACCTTAGACTACATCGTCGCTAAGTGAGATCGCAGTCAAGGATGTTGGCATGGAACAAAAAAAAATCTTACCTTTATAGTCTCAGCCTTGTCTAGCAGCTGCTGATTGACGGGATAGTTCATATCCTCCAGCATGCTGATAATCTCGTTCAGCAGCGGAGGATTCGTTCGCCCCCTGCCTTCCGACGTCGCACTGGAAGTCGATATGGACCTCTCAGACGACCTCATGTGGTTTAACCTCCTGTAGACGTATTACTGTTGTTGTATTACTGTGATTTTCTAACCAGTGTTATTTTCTAGTCAGTTTTAATGTGTAGTATTAGCATGTAGTTTAAATAATAAAAAGTTTAATATTACTATATTAAACTTTTTATTACAGTACATACATACAGTACTTATAGTACATAGAACAGTAAAGATAAATAAGGAAAGTAAAAAAAAAAACATCAAAAATTTTAAAGTGTATACCACAAAACAGCATGCCAAAGAAAGGGGGACACAGTTTAAAAAAAAAACAACCTGTTGACGAAGGCGAACTCGGATGCCTCCTTCCCGTATTCGAGCTCGTCGACGTCAACGCAAACTGGTGTGTTCTTGAAGCATAAAGCGAACTTTCGTCTGGCTTCTTTAAAGCACCCGGCTTTCAAACACGCTTTGCCCCACGCTGCGAGTACACCGTTCCGGGGAAGGCCCGATTTTGTCGCGATCTCTAATGCTAGCTCCCATTTTTCGGCTTCAAGGAGGGAGCGCACAATTTGACCTGTGGGTTAAATATTTACAAGTGTAAATTGAAAATTTAAAACACTCCCGACGTGTGAAATTGAAAAAAAATATGTAATTCGCCATTTTGTGGTGGCGGCCATCTTAGATTTGAAATTTATCATAGTATTTTACTAGTCAAGTCATTTCATTTGATACCCATATTGAGGGAGTTGTAAAAAAATATGTAATACGTCATTTTGTGGCGGCGGCCATCTTGGACCGATTTTCATCGATCAACATAGCTAAAAACACTTTCGACTAATTAACCTTTCAGACAAAATCATTTCCGGGTTCATCCGTTCTGCTGCTACGGTGTCACAGAAAGATACACACACACACACAGACACGTCAAACTTATAACACCCCGTCCTCCTTACTAATGTTATAAATGTTTGTTTGTTTATCCTTCAACCGCGAAGCAACGCATCGACGTGATTTTTCCTATCTTTTACCCCGGAAAAGAGATGATTCCTTCGAGATTTTTAACCTAACTCTATGCGGACAAAGTAGTAGGGAAAAATTAGGAACTAAAAATTAAAAAAAAAACTATATCTAGCAAAGTGTATATAGTAATAGCTACGTACTAGGATGCGCGCCCTGGTGCGGCACGAGGTGGTGCGCCTGGTGCTTGACGAGCGTGGCCATCGCGTCCGCGTGCGCCAGGCAGCGCGCCGCGTGCGCCGCACCCGTCTCCGCCACGCGCGCACCCGCACTGCATAAGTATACTTGGGTAAAAAAGCTTATAATCATAAGCTAGTTTCTATAAACGACTATTACGCTTACGCTTATCGTTCTTCAACGCGATCAAGGTCGAAAGCAAAACAAACGTTTGCCTAAAACTACCAACCAAAGTTGAGTCTTATGCTGAGATCTATAGAGCGTGCTCTAACTCAGCATAGAGGTTAAAATGAGACACTTACATGCTCTGACATAAATCTGTCTTGTTTTAACTCTGTCTTGAGTTTGAGCTGAGATTTCAGCCTTAGTCATAAGAATAAGTTTACTAAAGTTTAATATACTTTTCAACACACTTGCTCATAAAGGGGCTCCCGGTTCACCGCAACTAGGCACACAATGACACCTCTAACTCAAACTGTGACTTTTGATTACTATTATTCACAATGTGAGTTATAGAATTTTTTTTTAATTTTATTGGGTGAGTTGCTGTGTTCTTAAAAAAGTTTCTATTACAAAAAAGATCTTGTTCAATAATTTATAAAAATATCGTGTTAAATTAATGTATCTATTGCTTGCTCATTTCATACAACTCCGTATTTAATAGATAATTTCAACATGTACGTGTTTAATAAATAAAACTTTTGTTTTTTTTTTTGTAATAAAGAAAATTCGAAATTCCCCATTTTGTACGTGGCTATAAGAGAAAAGCCAAGAAAAAAGAAACCTCATTCTTTTAGTCTATGGCCATTAAAGGTGCGCGCGCATTCCGGAAAACTGATTAAATCAAATAAACACCTGAATAGGCTGTATGGTCGTCGATCTTTGCCTGCCCTCAAGAGCATCTCAAGAGGGCGAACAAAACATGAACAAAAGAACAACATTAATTTTTCCCGCCATTGCGAAAAAATTTTCACAACTCGTTTTCACTGTTTTGTACCATAATGTACTATTTTAGTGTTATTTTCTTCACAAGTGTGTTGAAAAACGTCGTATGATACACGTGTATATTGATGATTACCGTCCTCGGCTACCTTAAGACCCTCACCTGACGGCTCGGGTCTCAATAGCGCCTCAGCGGTAATCACCAACTTTTACACTTGTACCATAATGTACTATTATGGCGATAGCGAACCACCTGAAATGGATTCTTATAATAAAGTCCATAAGGATACATTTCAATTGTACTATTGAAAGCATTTTGGTTGACCAGACAATCCCAAATGAAATTAGCTTATGTTTTAGAATTACTTTATAAAACGCTCACTTCTATTCACAAGCACGTTAAGTACAAAGGGTAGCAGAGGGGTTAGTCTCTAACTCAGTGGCTATGGAGCTTATGGAGAAAGAGATCATTAAAATTAACAGTTTTAATACAAACAGAATAACAAACAAAGGCGTCAAACTAGTGGCGTGCACAGGATGTACTACAGGGTAGGCAGATGATA
Organism: Hipparchia sbordonii; assembly: GCA_038048805.1. Taxonomy (NCBI): domain Eukaryota; kingdom Metazoa; phylum Arthropoda; class Insecta; order Lepidoptera; family Nymphalidae; genus Hipparchia; species Hipparchia sbordonii. The sequence goes on along the minus strand of CM076111.1, from coordinate 3,023,712 downwards.
CAAAATGGAAAAAATCTTCAGTGCGAATTATAAAAAACTTAAGGGTAGTCATTGTATAAATTATAAAAAGTTAAATTAAGTTTTTATAACTCTTACTGGCGATTTTCTCCATTTTATATCATTTTGCCGCGTTATGCCTACCCTGTGTGCACGCCACTGAGTCAAACCCTTACCTTTTTTCACTGGGAGCTCTGGCGTACAACTCGGCAGCCGCTAGCAGCAAGGAGCGCCGCGCCCGCACCAATAGTCGAGAGTCCCCGCCATTGGCCAATTCGCGCGCCACTTCGTCACTACGGTCTAGGAGGAACCTGACGGGATTAACACGTACATAGTTAATGAAAGATATATGTTTAATGCCGAGATCTATAGAGCGTGCTCTGACTTAAGATAGAGTTAAAACGAGACACAAATATGCTCTTACATAAATCTGACTCGTTTTAACTCTGTCTTGAGTCTGAGCTAAGTGAGAGCGCGGTCTGTAGATTTCAGCCTTAGTGGCAGATCGAGAAACGTGTGGCCTGACTGTGACAGGAAATGTGGCTTATTTTATTTGCTTTTGTCGAGGGAAACTAGTCCACACTACACTTACCAATGGCGGATTACATATTTTTATATGTAATCCGCCATTTTGTGGCGGCGGCCATCTTGGACCGATTTTCAACAACATAGCTAATTCACCTCCCGACTAATTCACCTTTCAAAGAAAAAGAAACAAAACCGGTTTATCCGTTCGGGAGCTACGATGCCACAGACAGACACACACTCACGTCAAACTTATAACACCCCGTAGTTTCAGCGCCGAGGGTAAAAAGGAGAAGATTAAAAAAATAAATAAAGTACTAATACTAACCTCGGGTAATCCAAACTAATAGTGTGCATCTTCATAATGGATAAGCAAAGTGTGACATTGGGCGTGAACTCGTAACTGAATTCCGCCCTGACGGCCTCATTCTTCTTGGCGTTGGGGGAGAGACACCAGTCCATACAAGTGGTGCCGCTGCCGGCGGAGTCGGAATTGCTGCTGAGCATCAGGTTGTCGTACTCCGAGTTTGTCTTTCTGTTCGTCGTTTGAGTATAGCAGTCGTCGCAGACGCGGAATTTGACGCCGCTTGGGTATGATGGCACCTTAAGTAATTTGAAGAAACATAATTTATGTATCTACTAGTACTACTTCGTTTGCACAATATGACTGAATCTACAGATTTAGTTTGACTTTATTTGCTTTAAATGTGATGTAATACATGATCACACAACGTTTATGTGACCAAACATACAACATATACAACATGCATGGTATTTGGTTTGGTAATATTTTCTGTAAATTAAGGCAATCATCAAGGCATAATTTATAATAATTCTTTCGCTAAATAAATGCCATTGAACTCGAGACCTCCCATATTATATAAGACCACAACGCTCACCGCTGCGCCAGGGAGGTAGTCAAAATTTTTTTTTTATAAAAAGAAAGGTCAGCTGAACTTGACTTATATTCTCCTCTTCCCTCCAAATAAGCGAAAAGCTTGAGCTAGAAGTGGGTACGAAAATAGGGCAACGGGTGGGGTTGGAACCTGCGACCTTTCAGTTTTCGGTCCACACCTTTTAACCGTTGGCCGAGTAGTTAGTCGAAATAAAATATTTTTATTTATTTATTTATATAATATTTATTTATTTATTCCATCAAAGTCTTACCTGCATCCGATTTCTAGAGCAAGCGTGGCACACCAATCTTCCACATCGCCTGCAATGGTGCCTCCGAATGATCATCGAGAAAATCGATATTTTACACAACATGCACCTGTCTACGGTGTAGTCCTCCACCCATTGCTCCTTCGGAGGCACTTGCTCGGGCATCACAAAGGGTTTTGATGCGGCTTCGATATTAATAGAGTCGATGGACTGGAGAAGGGAATCGTCCCACGGTTTGGGAGGTGAAGGACAGTTGTGGCGAGGGTTTTTCATATCTAAAGCTTTTTCTGCGTAGTACCTGGAAAGTAACTGTATCTTAGATTTCAAAGAAAATTATACCGCTGTCCATCTGTCTGTCTGTTTCTTTAGTTGCAGTTGCGTTGCTTTCGCAATTATTTATGAATTGGGTTTTGGGCCACAAATAAAGATGGTGATTTTTTTCTACGTGCTATAATATAAATATAAGTTTTCGCACAAGGGGCAATGACGGCTAACCAGAATTTGAATCGGATATTTTTACGTGTACTAGAAACCCAAGTTCCATAGTTAACCATAGTTCTTTAGTAAACTCTGAAGGGAGGTTCTGCCCGTGGCTAGTTACATACTGTCAGACGGTGCCGCCAAGCGATTTAGCGTTCCGGCACGATCGATGATAGCGTTTAGAAATCTCGATTAGGGGTTAAATTAAAACGGCCATACATCCTTAGACTGCATTGTCACCTACGATTAGGTGAGACCCAAATCAAACTCAAAAAAAAAAATTCATTCAGAATGCGTCATGTTTTCACAATATAAGTGATTCAAATTTAAAAAAAAGGTACATACCTCAACAAGCTATCGACAGCATTCCTGGATATCATCAAAGTCTCAATAGTCTTTATGTTGTAGTATAGATTGTCGCCGCTTAAATCGGTCTTCAAGTTGGGGGAAATTTTGTTTATTATATGCGCCAACATTTCCAGTTTACCATTCATTAGCAGCTGCTCAAGCATAAGCAAAGGTTTTTCAATTAAATCCCAGAAGAGGTGCCTCACATTGGCCTCGATTTCGAGCATGATTTGGTACCCCGTTTTGATGTTTTCGAAACATCGCCAAGTCGAGGTATTGGCTGCTAGGAAGTCGATACAGACTTGGAGTATTTCTATGTTTCTGATCTTTGATATCTCGTCGGCGACCAAGTCGACGGCTTGACTGCTTGGTAACCTTCTCAGTAGATCTTGCACTGAGGCCGGTGTCGTCTGATTCGTGTATTCAAAGAATTGGCGTAGAAGATTCACGACTATCAAGTTTTTCATATGATCCGACACCTCGTGGGTGTCTGCCCACTCGAGGCATAACTTGAACTATAAACAAGATTACAATATAATATTATCGAAAACATGGAAAGATTTTTTGCACAAAAATCCAACCAAACTTTGTAATCGCATAATAGGGAATAGGACTCCTATCTCCTATTATGCGAAAGTTCATAAACAAACGCTTAATATTTTGTTGTACATATAGATTTACCTGTTGACTATCCATTAGAATCTCGATGACATTTTCCGGATTTTCCATTGATTTCTCATAAATTGTGTACCAATGATTCACACCCATTATTGAAGATATCTGAAATAATGCAACAAACAACACTAAACAACAAACAAACAAACAATAAAGCAAAATAAAATTATGCGAAAAAAACTCTATCCCTAAAATCGGGGCCTTTTGTAAAAGGAGCATTAGGAAAGGGACACCATGAGATTTAGATCTGTTAATTAAGTTTAGTTTAAAGATTGTGTGCAACAAAATTAGCCTGAGTGCATATTCGTACACTACTGACATTAAAGCAGAAGGAATTCAAGCTTAAGACTTCCTTTGCGCTTCGTATAGCAACGGTTCGATTTTATGAATTTCATTGAACAATCCATTTTGTTCCATGCAGCGTATACGGTGAGGCCTTTAAGCTGAGTGGTAAATTACCTGTTCATAGATGGGTATTTTCACTTTCCATTCATTACATTTATCGTACAGCCCTTCTTCGACAGCCGTTTGATCCAATATAAACCGTAGGTAATCGATAGCTTCCATCGCACCGTCGGCCGGCCAGCACGATAAATTATCCAAAATAAGATTAAACTTCAACTCTGAACATTGCAAGTATTGACAATATTTCCAACTATTGGGCACTTTTGGGTTTGTCGCTATTTTGAACAATATCAAGTCTCGTAAATTCGTCAGATTTGCACTGCACTTAAGCTGGCGTTCTGATAACGCGTCTATTATTTTCAGGCACTTTAGTATCTTCCCTGACTCTAGCAGCTGCGGCATGTACAGAAACAATTTATCCAAGTCAATGACTGTGTGTAATGAAGCCAAGCACTTGTTGTTGCCGAACAAAACTTTGGTATTGTCAAATCTTTCCAATTCCATGTATTTATTGAGGTATTTCGTCCTCGCATCTATACTATGTTGAGTCGTACTTTCACTTAAGCTCGAATGGATTTTCCTGATTATGTGGGCTAGTACCCAGTTGTGTAAAACAACATATGTTAAGCATTGAGGGTCTGGGGTTCTCGGTAGTGGAGCGAAGTCAGCAGTAGGCTCCACAAATAATTTTTCCTCTAAATTCTTGAAATCGAACACAACTTGAAGAAGGTTATTAAAATTCTCTTCGCTAGCTTCCTTCAACGACTCCGCCAATGTAATCGACGGGCAGAAATTTAAAATCAACTTAGGAATCAAGTTAACGTTTAGCTTCTTGCATATCGGTTCCAAATACGTCACAGGCATTTCTTTGTTATTTATCATGTTACCGAATATGTCGTGCAACTGTCTTTCTAATACTGAGAAGTAAGGTGCTTCGATGGAAGATTCACTTTGTCGATCCTCTTGTTCCAATTGTGACACTGATTTGGCGTACATGTAACATTTTCTTAAGTAATGCACTCTAGCTTTTTTCGTCTCATGTCGGGAAACTTCCCCTACGTTACATAAGTCTTTGTCCGAAGCGGCCACAACATTCATATAAATCTGGTGATATTTCTGTAATAAATTTTCATCTAGCTCTGTATCTTTGGTAGGGTTAACAATGTCAGCTAAATCTAAGCAGCATTGCCTTAATTCTTTGGAAAGCTGATTCAATTTACAAAAGTCTTTATGCTTGATCGGGATGCGACAGTCTGTCACTAGCTCGCAAACGTTGTCGACGAAATCGAAAGATTTCTCGGTGTTGCCGAAAATTTCAAATGTGACGCTGGCAATATCTTCAACGAATCTTATATAGTTAATCTTTTTAACGGCCGTGATATCCGTGCTGCATCTCACTTCGGCCAGTTTGCGCTCGACGACATTTATGAGCCCGTATGTAATTTCCCTATTGAGACCGCTACTCAAAAGTATGTCAACCGCATTTATGAACGGAGCGTTTTGGTGATTATAAAGTTGGAGATGCGGGTGTCGAGAACCCAATTCGATGATGTCAAAAGAATTCGGCGCTCTATTTGACGATAGGAACCCTTCAACGAGGCCCATGACCTCCGTTGATACGACGGAGAGAGCCGACAACTCCTTAGAAGGGTAGCGAGAACAATCTCTGTAGCAAATTATATTCTTTATCTTCGCAACTAAGTGTCTCAATTGCTCGGTGAATGTTACTTCCGTGGCGATTTCCGAATCGGATAAGTCGAACATCTGAAATGGAAAAAAATATAAGATTCGCAGTAAACTCACGCGTGTGTTGCGCGTGAGTTTGTTGTGAATATAGAATTTTATAATAGGTATATTATAAGAATTACATGTATTTATTATAACCAACCATATATTACAGAAATAAAAACTATATTTTTGAAAAGAGTAGCTACGTTTTTATTGTCAGACTGACGTATTTTTGTCAGTCGAAAGTAGTCAAATATTTTCTTGGGTAGTCAAGATATACAATAAATAAAGGGATTTAGAATAACTAGTAGAATAATGATATTAGATTATAATTCCCTTTTAAAGAGCAAAGTCATATTATTACTTTGGATTTTTAACTCAATAGATGCCAATGCGTTTGAAATATATAATATTGATAACACAGCATCCGAAGATAAGCATATGGTAATTTCAAATTTCAACGCAGACATTTTTTATTCATATTAGGTAGGTAGACGGCATACATAATCAGTTCTCGCCATTATTCTCGCTGCATTCATAAAAACTGTCAGATACGTATGCTTTTTGTATAGTTCTTGTAATTCACGAGGGTGCGTGGCTCATGTATCGTTTCTGCATAAGTGTGAGCGAGAGCTTGCTCGCGCTTGACCGCTCTCACCTAGGCTCCTGACAGGCACGCACACTTAAGTGAACTAATGTGCACATACACGACGTTACCACAAGTAAAGCTCACGCGCCCTTGTGAATTGCAAGAACTATATCAGAAAACAATAAACAAAAACATTGTTTAATTTACAAAACATTGTCATATTTGTACGATTTTCAAAGCAAATGTTTAAATAATATTGATGTGTGTAAAGTTACTACGTTACGTTGTTTATGATTATGATGCATTGATAATAAACATTAATTATTTTATTGATTGTGTGAACAGTTGTTATGCAGAGTCGCGGGTTAATGACTTTATTTATATCAGTTCCTAGCATACTAACGAAATTAAGAAGGTTTTTACTTCTTATATAATTTTCGAAATGTAGGCTCTCGGCTCTGGATCACTATCTTTACTAATACATATTATAAATACGAAAGTGAGTTTGTTTGTTGGTTGGTTTATCCTTCAATCACACAGCGACGGAGCAACGATTTTTTGCATGGATATAATTGAGGACTTGGAGAGTAACATGAGCTACATTTTATTCCGAAGTACAAAGGGACGAAGTCATAGGCATCATGTAGTAGAGATTATATTGTATTGTAACATTCCTAGGTTCAGAATATCTAGTTGTGCGTTGAAGAACCCGGATTGTTAGCAGAATTGCTCCTGTACACAGGGGGTTGGTGACTTGCGTCTAAATAAAAGATAACCTGATAGAAAAATACTTAGTTCTATTTATAGTTCGAAACTTTTTTAAAGGTACCGAAAAATGGTAACTATGAAAAAGGCCAATCCGAGGATGTAGAAGTAGACAGTGGTATCAGTTATGATTATAATTTATTAGTCAAGGAATATTATAATGATGACAAAGAAGTTAATGGATTGAATTTGAATACAAACAACACTGGTAAACTTCCGTAATCTGTTTAGAGAGCAGTCGTGGCCAAACTAACTCCGTTAACTAATTAATTGTCGGCATCATAAATATTTTTAGTCTTACTAACTAAAAAAATTTGTTACATTAGTTTAAGAGCTTAGTTAGACTACAAAGATTTATATTTTTTTAAGCTATTGCATAGCTTCTATCGCGGGCCAGCGTGGAGACCGAATCCAGAAATTCCGTAACGAAAATAACCTGACACGGGACTCCTCTACGGTGAGCCGCTAGATGGCGTTGATAAAAATGCTATGCAATTGCTTTACCGCGGCAGTCTCCGAGTGCCACACGTCTTTTTTTCCCCCTTTTTGTTTCTATCGTCGGTTTAATTTTTTTGTACAATATGTATGCGCGCCGACTTCTACCTTCGGTAATTTAGTAGTTATTAAGTCATGCTCAGATTGCACGCTGGAAATTGACAAACTGTTAGAGTCATTTGTAAATATTAACACCTTGTTACACAGTTTATGCAATCAATAAATGAATTTGAATTTCTTTTAGGGATATGCATTAGGCAAACAATGTTGACTTTACAAAAAATAATCTTTTCTCGCTTCGTATTATTGTTAACTCAGATCTTATTCCTCAGATGATGTAGAATCAACAAGCACGCAATCTATTAGAGGCACACTGTATGATATTTGGTCGCGCAGGCAGAGGACATTAATAACACGCCTCTGGAAGATAATTAAAGTCTGGTTCGTTATCTATTTGGTTGTTGCTGTGCCATTATGGTGCACCAGAGGTATGTCTTCAATATTTCGTAGTTTTAAGCTATTGCCCAAGTAGCACAGATAGCTGTATAAATACTCACTTTTAGACCTATTTGAACCTCTAAGCGTATTAAGACTCTTTTAAGAGTACACTGGTGATCCTACAGCTGCATAATAGCTGTCAGTGATATTTAAACAGCTTAGGCTGAATAAGGGCTGTTTAGTGGATAAAATTACGCCAAATGCTGTATAAGAAGGTATTTGTGAACTCTTATTACACTGACTTATTAAGGGGGCACGTGTGAACTATTATGAAGCTTGTTGCTGAATATCAGAGTTTTAACTATTCACGTCGCTGTTTAACATGAATCCACCATTTTGTTGTATAACCTCATAACCTATATAAATATACTGATTCATTTTTCAACTTTTATGATGTTTTGTGTATGAATTAGGAATGGATTGCATTAGTTTTTACTTCTCGATATCATAATAGCAACTTTTTATCTTATAATTCTTTTCAAAGCACTAAAAATTGTTTATTCAAGTTTTCATCACGGCTTATTTATATCACGAAACTAATTAAAAACCGAATATTTTCGTGGCGCACTAAAATTTTCTTAGGTAATATATATGTATAATGTCAGTAAAGTTACATTCCCAATCATTTTTCTTTTATAAATATGAAAACAATGCACTTAACTTTGAATTTATAACCACACGTATTCAATCAAATTCAATTCACTCCACGAAGTATATTAATTTGCTAGATTTGTATTATCTATGGTTTGCTACTTCACTTTTACGTCACGTGACATATTTGCTGAATAAAGAGTAACTTGTGATCTTTTACTCAACTTAAGGCTGTATAATTTGTGCCCATTTAAGAGGTATAAGAGCTGTATACGGCCGTATACAGCCCTTATGCAGCTTTTTTATACAGCTTTAAGCGTGACGGGAATTCGTTATTCAGCTGCTAAGCAGCCTTCGTGTGCTACTTGGGTGCATAGCTTCTATCGCGGGCCAGCGTGGAGACTGAATCCAGAAATTCCGTAACGAAAATAACCTGACACGGGACTCCTCTACGGTGAGCCGCTAGATGGCGTTGATAAAAAATGCTATGCAATAGCTTTACCGCGGCAGTCCCCGAGTGCCACACGTCTTTTTTTTTAAATTTATTCGATAACAAGAGAGTCCTTGACTACGATCTCATCTGATTATTTTTAGGCTGGTGTTGCTGCTGCCTGTGTTGCAAGTTTTTCAAACCATCTCAAACTATCGAAGAAGCTAAAAGGTTTCTAGAAGCGAATCCACCGGGAGTACTCCAGGACAAGAAGGGTGGAGTCATATTTTACGAACCAACGAGTAACGAAAGAGAATGTTATGAAAAATTCGAACACTTGATTAGAACCATTTAGTGCCATTAAATTTTTGTTTATCAGGCAATATCTCCAAATAAAAAGCCTCAATAGCCCAACGGTTAAAGATGTGAACACACAAACACACTCACAAACTTTCACATTTATAATATTTGAGAGAAGTAGGATTAGTAGGATTGATGCAGCTTTTCCCCAATCGACCAGCAGGTATAATAGATATGATTGATGAAAAAATCCATAAAATAGTACTCTCCCCTTTAGAGGGGGGGACGCGTACTTATCTCTATTTGTAAAGAGAAACTGCTGAGTTTCTTGCCGGTTCTTCTCACCAGAATCCGCTTTCCGAACCAGTGGTAGAGCCTTGACTTATCATAACAGCCACAGGTTAGCCTATATGAAATAAATAACTTGTTTCTGTTTAATATAATTAAAAACATACCTCCAAAATTTGATTCGCCTTTGAAAAGTCATTCTGATAGAGCGCTAGAGCCACAAGACAATTTGGCTTCGCCAGCATAATTGATATGAAGTCTATTGTATTCTTCTTCATAGAATATGCTGAAAAAACATTATTACTGTACTACTTATTTTATTCAATGACAAGATAGTCCTTTACGGCAATCTCACCAGATGGTAAGTGATGATGCAGTCTAAGATGGTAGCGGACTAACTTGGAAGGGAATTGGCACTGTAAATACACTCTTAAGCGGTTTCTACACGCCATCTTACCGGAAAGATAAATCGCTTGGCGGTACGTTTTTGACGAACTAGCCACGGTCAAAGCTTCCCACCACATTATTAATAGAATAATTATCATCATCAGCAACTTATCAATGGCTCATTACTGATACTGAACGCAGGTCTCCTTTCAAAGAAGGGTTACAGGCCACAGTTCACAATGCTGGCCCAATGCAAATTGGCAGACTTCACACACTTAATATTATGGAGAATTCTAGGGCATGCAGGTATCTTCACGATGTTCTCCTTCAAACTAGAAGCATGCGATACTTAATTGCTATTGTAAATGTGGACATAACTACTCTAAAATAAACATGATTTATTAACTTAAAAGTTTTATTACCGTCTTCAGAAGCAGAAACTGTGGACGCGAGCATAACATGCTCGACTTCTGGTTTAGGATTTGTATGACGTCGTTTCATTTTGGGTTTCTTCCTAAACGCCTTTGGCTCGAGTTCCCGCTCTTCATCCTCACTGCTCCCATCTACTTCAACGTAATCTAAGCACAGCTTGAGTTGCAGAGGACTACTGTCAGGTGAAAGAGTTGAGACCAGTTGCATCTTCCATATAGAATGATTAACTACATTCACCAATTTTTTAAAACGTGCGAACGTGTTTGGATCATTAATTTCAATGCTTTTAATCTCCCCTCTTTCTGTTAAAGTCTCCAAACAAAGTTTTAGAGTATTCAAAATGATTTGTGTCGTCAGTGCATTGCACATGAACCCTGTACTAGAACTCTTGACGTTGGTAGCATTTTTGTTCTGCTTTTTCGAGTAAAAATACGAGCATTCCGAATGAGTTCCGCACGGAAATTCCTGGTTGTGTTCATAGCAAGAGAAATACTCGTATCTCAGAAATAGACACGAGAATATTGTCTCTATTACTTCAATACAGTATTGCAAAGGTTGAATTGATAAGACTAAACGTTTGATATCGTCCAACGATGTGCTCATTTCTTGCGTGTTGTCGATGCTTTCGGATGAGTTCAATATTGTATCTATCACTTTAGTTATTGCACAGTAGCTATTGTATGTTGAAATGTCCCAGTTAGGACAGATTTGATCAGACTTCTTGCCACTCAATGATAGCAACTCGGCTATGAAATCATTGTTTGTGTTTAGCAGCCTCGAAACTTTGTATCTATCGAATTTTGAAAGTCTGCACACCTGCGATATCACAGTCAGAGCACTTTGACTCAAAACTTGGCTAAATATAGAAGTTGACATCAGTTTACAATTATTCTCTAAGCAAAACTTTATTACAGTCAATTCCCTTTTAACCTCGGTCATGTAGAACTGTAACTGATGATCGGTTGTCGTGTATGTATCTAGGATTGAGAATATATTTGTCAATTGATTCACTAATGACGGTAAATCGTATGATTCGGGAGAATTCGTGAGATCTATCAGCACCATTATAAGGATTTGCTTTGTGAAATTATTGATTTCAAAGGTCACATTTTTCATATCTTGCAACTGTTGCTTGTATATTTGAGCGGCTTTTGATAGCCAGTGAGTTTTGTCTTGATAACAAAGCTCAATCATATATTCTGCTGTAAGCTTGAAATGTTTCTGAGATTCATTTCTATGTATCATGTCCACTGCTACGTTTATTAGATCGGGTTTACTGTGAGTCACTAAGCTAATAAGAATCTGCTTTCTGTGCTGTCTAAATATATCATCAGAAAAATGTTTGAATACATCATTTACAATTACGGATTGTAATTTATCGTCCCATCTTGCCAACGATAAAGTAGTTATCACTCTATCTGGACAGTTGTTTGTTAACTCAGTTTTCAAAACATCTAAATAAAGCAACTGTATTTTGTGCAACTCATTTGTATCAATTATATGAGATTGTAGAAAATTTAGAACAGTAGAAGTTGTCACTGGATTACTTTTCAGATTTATTTTGAGAAACTCTAACGCCTGCTGAGAGAGTTCTTTGACTGGTTTAGATTCTTGCACTGAGAAGAATATTTGTATGATTTCCTGTGAAAGATCATGTTAGTTAACTAAACATTTCAAAAAATAATGGTAGGAAGGAATAAGAGATTTAGAGCTAAGATGCACCAAACATGCTCAATGCTCCATTGCAGATGAAAAAGACATCAATTTAAATAAAACATTATGGTACAGTTATTGAACTATAATGTTTAGAACAGAAGTTTCTAACAAAGTTTTGCTCCAAACGTAGGCTCAAAACAACCAATGAATGTGTGAGTGCCATGTAATTATGATTTTGGTAATCATAGTGATAAATTTTGACACCCTTTTACAGCACAGGACATTTTTTATAATTTTCTGTGTAGCCTTTAAAGGCTTACTAAAATTGGCTAATCACTGTGTCGAAAATTATACTTGTGAGTGTTATAGTTTGATGAGACATTACAGTTTATGCTTAATTTTACTTGATTTTATTGCATTATCATTTCAACCAATAGAGGATAAGTCTAATAATATGAATTAACAAAAATTAAAGTTACCTTAAAAACATCAACTGTTAGCTCATCCAATAAGCGCAGATTATATTTTAACTCTTCCTCCTTCATCTTGCTTTGAAACCTAAAAAAAACTTCAAATACTTAATAGATTCAAGACCTCTAACAACATTTGAGTTCATGGTAATGAGGAACAATTTCAAACATTAAATTGCAAAATCTCCCATTTTAAGTGATCTAAGTACATAAAATGAAAGTTCTACTAAATTAACCTGACTCTCAAAGGGATCAAACTCTAAAATGGGTCATACCAAAAGACCATTAAGTTTTAACTTTTCAAGTCTTTGGGTCACATTTACAAGAGCACTTCAGGAGTAGGATTGTCTAGACTGGAGTCATTGCAAAATGATTTTGTTTCGCTAAATTCAAACAAATCTAATGATTAATACATAGTTGATAAGCAATTTTTTGAAGAGAATTGGATTTTGAATGCATATCATTTATTATGTTAGCAAACAAAGAAATTAGAATACACAATAGATGAATAATGCGTACAAAATACAGTTCATAAATTAGCATGAATCACCAGAAGTGAAAACAAAAATAGCATACAAAAGAGACTTGACTGTAGTTCTTAAGGTTGCTTTGGTAAGATCTAACTTGGGAAACCTTAGCAAATTTTTATTATATGAGCAACATAGTGCAGAAATAGATGTGTGTAGTAGTGCAGAATACATAATATTACAAGGAAAAATCATCAAAGACCTATTGTGGTCTATAACAAAAATATTTTTTTTTATTCAAAGAAAGTAGACAAAATTGTTATAAAAATTCCTAATATGTTAAATTTTGTAAAAAAAATGGACACTATTAACAATAGCTGTTAGGCATTCGGTATTTAACAACACTTCAGCAGCTGATTTTAGGAAGAACGCGGAAATATCAGTGGAAAAATTTCCTGCACTATTTTTACAAAACAGGTAAACAAATCTGGTATAATCTGTTTTTCTATCTTTATTTAGAAAGTAAGTTATTTCTGCTGAAAAACAACGATACCATAATAGTAGTAGAAACAAATAAATAAAAAATAGTCCTGTATTGATAGTTGAATTTTGTAATACGAAGTTCGATATCAATGTCCTAAGATTTAGGTACCTACTTACCTTACGTTACAAAAACTTACAGCTCTTGCAAACTCATCTTATAAAAAATTCCATCACAATACTAAGAATTCACCAATAATATTAACAAACTAGATTTAATGGTTCTAACTTTTGTTTATTTTATTAATTTGTAGGTACAAGTTACAACAAAAATAAAAACAGAAACAATTTACCAATTTGTGACCACAATTTTTTGACGTGATTTGACAGCACATTTGACAGCATTAAAGCCATTAAATTAAAATGACATTGACGTTCATTTCGTCCATAAACCAACTATTCTAAAAGGCTTTTTCTTCCAAAGTAGGTATTCAAGGTAGCGAGTATTTCTAAACGTAAATGTCCAATGTCCACTGTGCAGTACTGCAGTGATTGTCAAAGTCAGCTGTTTTGAGGTTATATTTACAATCTGTGATCAGTGATGTGATAATTTTTTCGCAAGGAACATAATATTTGTATTTCTCATAAAACTCAAATGAGAAAGAGTTAAAGTAAACATTACTAATATGAGGTTTAGAACGTTCAGTTTTGTTAAACAAATTCAAACTTTATGTAGTAACCATAGTCAACAATACAGTACATTAACAATTCGAAACATTTTTGCGAGGCGGCAAATTGTAAAATGTCCCATAAAACTAACATCCATTGTTTGTGTGTACTCTTCAGACAATAAGAAACATTTGCTCGATATCGATAAGCAGACAGAAGCGTTGAAAGATGTATTGGAACAGAGGAAAATCCAAATCAAAGATACTGAACATAGACTTCGTCAAAAGGGTGTTGCGATCGTTCGAGACTTGAAGCAACAAAAAGATATTACGGGGCAGAAACTTAAAGAGAGGAAAGAACATTTAGTTAAGGATATTTTGGAAACAAAAGCTAAAGTCAGGGAGAAAATAGAAGAAGTTGTTGAGGTATGATTACTTAGATTTCATTGAGTCGCCATCGTCGGTTTCTCAAACCATAGAAATCTACTACTGGACTTAGGTCTCTTGCATTGAAGGTTGTGATAATTGCCGATTAGTTTGGCTTCAGCTTTAGTCAGAAATCAATCTTTGGTCGGACACTAGTTTCAACAAGTTTTCAAGTTTAGGTAGAAAAGGTTTTTCAACACACCTCTTGGTTATACAAGACATTACAATTCTTAATTAGGATTTTTGTATTTTACATACACCAGCGGAATCTTCAAAAGTCATGATTTATTGGGTTATAAAAAACTTTAAATTTAATTGCAAAATCAAATAAAAATAGTTCTATGGTTTGTTAAGTATTTACAAGCATGATTAATTAAATAATTAATCATGCTATTTATTAATTTTTTTTTTTTCAGAAAGAAAATGTATTCACAGTCCCAAACATACTTTGCATGACAAGAATAGCTATGTCACCATATTTAGGATATGTTATATTGCAAGACAATTACAATTTGGCTCTGGGCCTGTTGGTGTTTGCAGGAGTTACAGATGTGGTAAGTCATAGCGTTTTTAGTTATGGATGTACAGTGCCCCCATAGCTCAACGGTTAAAGGCTTGGAATGAAAACAGTTAGGTTGACAGTTCAAATTCCTTGTCTTTTGGACATGGACCTATACAGGGTTAATTTTAATTTACCTCCCACATGTATTTTTTATGCATGACTAGCTTTAACTTTTTGTTGAAAAGTGAGTAATTTTTTTAACTTTATGATCATTTTATGTAAATTACAGCTAGATGGATGGATAGCCCGTAACTGGAAAGGTCAATCATCCAAAATGGGGTCATTCCTAGACCCAATGGCGGACAAAATTTTAATAGCAACACTGTTCATAACTCTCACCTGGCAAGACTTGATACCACTGTCTCTTACATTACTGATAGTTGCGAGGGATGCTGCGCTGGTTGCAGCTGGCTTCGTCATCAGATATATTAGTTTACCACCTCCAGTAAGTAAATTTTTACTTACTGTACCCTCTTTACCGTCTTTGACTTAAATATCCGTACTAATATTTTAAATGCGAAAGTGTGTTTGTTTGTTGGTTTGTCCTTCAATCACGTCGCAATGGAGCAACGGGACGATGTGATTTTTGTTTGGGTAAACTGCTACTTACTGCACTGATACGGCTCATTATCCATTGGTTCATTGCAGAAGACCCTGAGCAGGTATTTCGACGTGACGCATCCGACGGCGCAGCTGGCGCCCACGTTCATCAGCAAGATGAACACCGCCCTACAGCTGTTACTGGTAAACGCATTTATAACATACTTTCTATTTGGATGGCCTAACATTTTGATGATTATTTTTTAAAGCACAACAACAGATAATATCGCCGTCCCCGGATAATGAAATTGTAACGCAGTTTGGCGATTACCTTATTTTCCAGGGACAGCGATATATGATGAATGATATTGTTATTATTCTTGCAACTCACGAGGGAGGCTCATGGTTGTGTGTCGTATCCGTATAAGTGTGAGCGAGACCTTGATTGCGCCTGACCGCTCCCACCTAGGCTCCGACAAGCACGCACACTTACGCAATGTGCATGTACATGACATAACCGCAAGTAATGCTCACACGCCCTCGTGAATTGAAAGAAATATTTAATAAGTTTCACAATTCACCTAACTATAAGTAATACTATATAAGTAATGTGAATTGTGAAACTATCATGCATTGTATTTAGAAATGTCAGTTCAGTTTTCCCAGTACGCTATAGAAGTGTTTCTAATCGGCACAAGTATGCCAGCTGTTTCATTTTATAAGACACAGCCTGTGACACATAAGAATGATTGCATCAGTGTAACAATTACAATGACATCTGGTACCTTGCCCCTATTGGTTAAAATGCATTGACGCAGCAAGAACGTCATAAATTCAGCCAAACAGAGGCCATTGCGATCGTTACACTGATGCAATCAGTTTTAGAGAAACGACACGCTGTTCAGCGTACATTGTTGTATTAATAGAATTCAGTGGCATAATTGGACACAGATACGCAATAACGATTCAACCCACAAACCTTTGTGAAATTAAATACATACATAATGTAAAGGAATAAAGTTAACTTTTCAATTCATAAGTTGTGTGGGTTGACTCTTTATTGCGTATGTGCGTCCAATTATCCTTTCCAAGTAAGTCTACTTCAGTCTTAGAATGCATAATTGCATCACAGTTACGATCAAGGGCTATCTCATTAAGCAAAAAAAAAACGATTATTTTCAGGTAGGGACAACATTGGCATCACCCGTATTCGGTTATGTGGATCATCCGGCACTTCAAGCCCTCTGTGGACTTACTGCTGCATCTACCATCGTCTCGGCGATCAGTTATCTAATTAGTAAGGACACTTACAAAGTGCTCAAGAAAAAGTTATGAGTGAAGTGAATATTGTTTATTTATTGTATCATTGATTGTGTGTAGTCTTCCAGTGTGTATATCATTGTTGTATTTAAGGCACAAGCACACTTGCAACATCCCATCACAATTGGACGCAGATACGCAATAATGGGTCAACCCACAAAACTTATCAATTGAAAAGTTAACTTTATTCTTTTACATTATGTATGTATTTAATTTGACAAAGCTTTGTGAGTTGAATCGCTATTGCACCGAATTTATATAATCAAATTACGTAGGTGATAAAAATACGCGTACGCAACTGTGCACCGAATTTGATAACCTCCTTTTGATGTCAGTTAAACAAGAATCTTATTGGAATTGCGTGGTGTGTTGAAGATGTGTTTCTGCCAATATTGTACAAGATCCGACATAAGAAACTAATATTCCTTCAGTATAAACAAAGTACATTTTAAAATGTACAACCCAAACTAATGTTCAACTTCATAGATTTGGAAAAAAAAGTTTTTGAGCAATTCTTTCAAAAAAAGTGGTGATAAAATTTGTATGAAGAAATATCTCGGGCATCAGCTAGTAAACTAATAATCCCCAGTCTTATACGGATCTTACACTATTTATTGTATATTATATTTATATGATAGTGAATGACATACTCTTATTTCGTTTTGGAAAAATCCTATACCTAAGCGTAGGTAATAGTTGTGGAATGTTATAAAATTAAACACCACACTTGTATAAAATAGGGATAATTTTATTTCCTCATTCTATT
Organism: Hipparchia sbordonii; assembly: GCA_038048805.1. Lineage (NCBI taxonomy): Eukaryota > Metazoa > Arthropoda > Insecta > Lepidoptera > Nymphalidae > Hipparchia > Hipparchia sbordonii. The sequence continues at coordinate 3,006,260 of CM076111.1, read as the reverse complement.
CACATGAATTAACTGCACGTAATGCATATAATATATAATATTATAAAAAAATGATAAAGTACAAAATTATACTTAGGCTAAAGGCCGATTCACATTGAGCCAATCAATGTCATCTGTACTGACGCCGAGAAGTGAACTCACACTGTTAAACCTAGACATGGTCAAGCAGACTCCAGACTCACGTTGAGAATATCTGCAAAGAGGAGTGTGGATGGTATTGGGTTCAGATGCAGTTTTTTATGATCGATTTACATTTATATCGATCAAAATTCGTGGTCGAAAACTTTCAAGAATTAAGGTCTCGCCGTGAGTCAGCATTGCAAGTACTGTTATCGACTGAATTCACTGTACTCTGCTAAAACTCAGTTTTAGCCAATAATGGAAGAGTATCAGCCAATCGGAACGATTGTGAGTTACTTGTAGCTATCGCCTACACTTATGCTGCGATCTATTGAGCGTGCTCTGGCTTTGTCTTGAGTCTGAGCTGAGAGTGCAATTTATAGATTTCAGCCTTAGAAGCGACAACAATGTGCACAGTCATATCAACAGGCTAACACTAATGAAATCTATTTACAAGACATCAGTACCGAATCAGCGCTGAAAATTTTCGTTTTGAGACAGTAACTGGCCCAATGCAAGCCCGGCTTGATAAAGAAAAATTTCAGTTGGTAGGTAACATTATTGGAGGGTCACATTTAACCGAGTAAGTAAGGATATCTGTCCACTAAAGCGGAGCATAGTCGCAATTAGCACATTTTCGATTCGCTCCGACGTAGTAGACAAGTACCCAAATTGCTTATTATAAAAATTCCTGTCTGAATCAATGAGGATGACATTTTCGAGAAATTAGGAGACAAAAATATTTTTAACAAAAATATAGCGTGGAATGTTGATATTGTTCGTTATCAATTGGTTATAGTTTGTTAGCCAATGTTTAGTGATTATATTAATAGAAAAAATATATCAAATTACCACTATAATTGGGGATAAGTGATCTACTTTAATACTGGCTAGCCAAAGAGACAGTTATTTACTATAGGTACTTATTTATTTCCAAAAAAATAACGTATAAATTGAACAAACGAAATAACTAATATCTTTATAGGTAAAAAAAAGTTTAACTGATGTCTAAATTAATGCATTGAAAGTGTTGCAAAATTAAACAAGCGGTAACATTCACGTAAATTTTTTATAGTAGTCTTTTAAGAAGAAAATCAATAACTGTCTCTCTACTGCCTTTCAAATATCAAAATAATCAGTGCCATAATATTACAAGCTGTAATACTTTTGCGTCAAAGAAAAAAGTTAATTATAAACTACTAACCACACTTGGACAGTACAATAGTTACCTACATTAGTTATAGTCCGAGAACCGGTGAACTATTCATTCGAGGTTTTTTAAGATTTTTTATTTATTATTATTATGTATGCGTACATTATTTATAATTACGTAATATATCTTATTTTGTAATTTTTGCTTTTTATGAGTATGTGTCTGAAATACATAATAAATGCTAAAATGCCCCTATTAGTAGTTCCTTTAATCGACAAGCAACGACACACATTTTAAAGTTTTATTCAAGGTATGGCAACAAAAAAGTTCCTTCACTATAGGTACAATTCCCACGCTATTTAGCAGCTAGTTTGGTTTGCAACAGCAAAATAGATAGCTATTATTTTTAGGGCTGGTTAGGATTCTTATATTCGATATTAAACACTAAACGAATCGTTCTCCAGCTCTCAGAGTATCACATATTTAACACACTTAACAACTCTCAAGAATATTTCGTAATGTATTGTTACACTGGATTGGATGGATGGTGAGACATTTTTCACAAAGGCACACATACAGAACAACCAAAATAATCTAATTATTTTTATTTAATAGCCTAGACGAGCACGTGACCAATTTACGGTCGATTCAGTAGACTTATTCCACGTTAAACACAATTAAGTAAGTATTAAGTCGGTCGTTGTTCGTTTCGTCTGCACACGATGATTTTTTACGCGCAGTTGAATCAGCCTCGACTAAAATAAGCTACGAACCGTATTGCACTGAAAGATATATTTTTTTCTTTTAAAAAAGAATATTGGCCGGCTAAAGTTGAATAATATCCTCCTATCCCCTCCAAATAAGCGGAAAGCTCGTACTAGGAGTGGGTACGACAATAGCGCAACGAATGGGATTCGAACCTGCGACTTTTCAGTGTTACCTTTAATAGCTGGGCTATTAAGGCTTAAGCAATAAGTAATCCATTCTGCCTACCAACTACTATTAGTTATACTTTGTGTCTATAAACGGATTACTTTTGAACCACAGTTCACGCACGTCACGTTTGCAGTCGACGTGTGCATCGCAGATTGGAAGCAATTTTTGACATCGGCGAACATCAACTGACTGCAAGCCAAGTCTGTTATACCTAAATGCTAAAATTCTACGCAAAACTGCAATTTGCATCCAAACTGCTACTTTTAGTCAGCTTCCAGTTCCGGTCTGTCTACACACTAGCATACTATTATCATAAATGCGTAATTCTGATATTGTTGGTTTGTCCTTCAATTACACAGCAAAAGAGCAGCGGATCGACTACACTTCGCATAGATATAGAGTGACGTAGGATACTTTTTCAATAATATATCAATTAGAGTAAGTACAGTTCACGCTCTTCAGCTGCGCGCGAAGTCATCATAACATATGCAATTCAGTTACTAGGGTCGAGATATTCGATTTTTCATTTTCGATTTCAAAGGATAAAACAGGTCAAAGCCGGCGATCTTTTTTGAAAAGATATAGGTATCAGGTATCCTTATAAAATGAATTATCGATTCTAGTGTTATGAATAATAATTATTTATCGATTGTATCTAAGTAGATTATCTGAAACCGATAAGACCAAGAGTAGATAAATAATCTCGATAATTACTGTTTTATCGATATTTTGAGCAGTTTTTAGTCCCACGAAAATACGAAGTATTACGAAGAAAAATACATTGTATAGGACAATTGTATGCGTTACGGTGCTCAGGATACCTGTGGCCGACCGATGTTTAGATTTCGGCCAGTTTCGACCCAGGTTTTTGTTTCGACTAAAAGTCAGCCGAAACACGTTGGTTAAATAAATAAATAAAATTATAAATAAACTTAAATTTTTATTTAACCAAACCTTCGGCTAAAATCAGAACAAAGGCCGATTTCGGCTTTAGGTAAATTCAATTTTGTTCGATCCGGGACACTACAAGCGACTCGTGAGCGTTATCCGCCATCTTTTTCAACTTTCGTTATGCGTGGGTAGTATATTAGTTTTTTTTTTTCATATTATTAGCTCCGAGAATTGGTTTTAAAAGCAAAGCCTTTTTCATAAAACTACAACTTACTGAGATGGAGATTCTAAAAAATAGGAACAGAATTTTAGAATATGTGGGTGACACACATACATACATACCAACACACATACATACATACTACACATACATACATACATACTACATATACATACATACACAATACAAAATCCGTACGTCATAAAAGACGCCCCCGCGGCCGGATACAATGCGAACGAGGCGCGGCGGCTGTAAGCGGTCGCGGGGGGGTACGAAGACCCGTTAGGCGCGCGCGCTGCATGTTCGAGTTCGAGGCGCGCGCCAGTCACGACCCAACGCTCGAGCGGTAGGCCCGCGCCCCTTGTATGCGTAATCTCTATTGTATCTGTCATTGTGTGTCTGCCATTGTAGTTCCTTCCGATTATAAATTACTTACTTCTATACTTTTTCATCCTTTCATTGCTCAACCCCATAAATATATTAATTGTCTACTTTAGGCCAAAGGCAAACGTGTTCTGACTATGGTGTACAGTGAATTGATTCAAGCAGTATTTATTAACACTATTTTTCACTAAACATTAATACACATTTATAAATCTAATTATAAAAGTTCTTAATCTCGTAAGCAAAGCAAAATGAAAATTTCGGAAAATATGCTTTCGGACTAGATCTATCAAAAAAATGCGCATCAAATTGAGAATCTCTGTTTTTTAGTCTTCAATAGCAAAAATCTGGACTATATTTTTAACTAATCTGCACCTTCAGGATAAAAGTAACATAATTCGAAATAACGTATTTGGTACGTTGGATACAATTTTGTAATTAAATGTTATGAATTAATTTATTGTTATTTTACAGGATAGGCTGTAATTTATTCAGTTCACATGCTGAAATTTGCAATTTTTTAACACCTTATTTAGGTCACTTTAATTCTGTAGGTGATATAATATAACCATCAAATACTAATAGTAACTTAAAACATTAATAACACAAAATATAATAAATTGATATTAATAAGGTTAATAATAAAATAGTAAGCACAAAAATAACAACTACTCTTACACTATAATATTATAATAATTATTATTTTATACAATACAAAATTTTTATTCAATGACTTATCTGGACTTATGGCAGCTAGGGTTGTAACATGTATACTAAATACAACAAGATTCAGGATTGTATTCAATAAATTAAAGTCCAAAAACTGAAAAAACAAAAATACAACTACAGAAGAACATTTCATTTTCTCTTAATTATTATTATACAAAAACCTTTCCATTTATATCAAATACGATTATTTCCTTTAGGTGTATTTTTGACAGTCCACCATTTTGAAATAGTCATGACGTCACATAATAGCTTAAGGCTCGCGTGATGCTATGATTGCAAAATTACTTCACCAATCAAAATCTAATGATTACTTTGGGAACTACGCGCGAACAGATGACATACATACTAGAAAATAAACAACTACTTCTGTACTCAAGTAATAATAATTAAATCTCTATAAAAAATTGCTTCTAAGTCCTGAAATACTTCCTTTCGCACTGATCGTGTCGCACCATACTTTCGTGAGCACTCTTAAATAAATCTTTGGATACAAGATAAAGAATTTTTACAATACTTAAATGAAAAACTTTCAGTCACTTTTTTTGTAAATTAATCAGAATAATAAAACCAAAACCTAGGCAAAACTATCTTCCAACAAAATACAAGTTGTCTATGGAATAAGCAGTATTTCTATTCCAAGAGTAAAGAAATAAAACTGCTGTCATAGAATATTGAATAATTAAACTTAATTACTATTGATTTCACTGTACCCTATATGTATTAAACAATAGTGGATGATTGTCAGCCAATCTGAAAGGGAGCATATTTCAAATTAAATGATTCATTAAATATTGGTGGTATAAGCTGGAATGAAATCTTAAAGTCAGGCTCATATCAAGAATATCAAGTTGTGATAAAAGAATGTGAGTGTAGATAGTATTTCAAGTAGTAGTGATAGTATAGTTCCTGCTTTCTGTTTGGAAACAGTTTATAGGTCAGAGACATAAAATCCACAGTTGTATAATAAGAATGCCCTCCTTCATTCTGAGGCTTCTAGGGTTTTTATTTTAAAATTTAGTATATTTTCCATAGACAACAATTAAAGCTCTTTTAATGTAAAGGAATTGGTTTTCGCAAAGCACAAGAGCGATTTAATTGCTGGTGAGATATGACACAATTCACATTAATATAAAATATAAATTAAAATGTCATCAGATAAAAACAAACTTAAACAATAATTAATTAAACTAAACTATAATTAAGATTTTTAGAAGGGTACAAAATTAAAAAAATAGATTTTACTGAGCCCCGAGTGTAAGTTTTCAAGTAATCTAATATGACTTTGGCTTTGAAAAATCTGTAATATAGTGTCAAGTGGTTTGACAACTCCATACAAATATGACCAAGTGAAACAAAGTAGACTTTTGTTGAAAACTCATACTTAGACCCCTGATTGCACAAATTATAAATAATAATTAATATACATTATGTATTATTTTTTAGAAATGGTAACAGCTTCGCTTGCTTGTTTGCTTATTTTATAGTAATTAACATTAGAGACTGAGTGATTATTTACTTAATGTACTCTAATGTTATTTTTATACTAGTAATTAGTGTTAGTTATATGAAAATGATTATGAGTATAGTCAATATGTTTTACCATCAATATTATTATAGATTAACCCACTTTGTTTATCAACTCATCACAGATTGCTGTGAGTTCCTCGTTATCTTTTATTTTCTGTGACAATGATTCCTGTAAAGATGATGCGTGTACTTCACTTTTCTTAAGCATTGCATTTAACTTTAGTATTTCAGCCTGATGAGACTTTTTTACTGAATCAAGTTCTGCATTAGCCTTGTTAAGTTGTTGCATTGCATGCTGCCTTAATGTTTCATATCTTGCTTCCAATTTTTGGATTGCATCTTTATTTTCTTCGACCGTTCGTTTTAACATTTCTTCATTGCCTTTGTAACCTTGAATAATCACTTTACACCTCTCATATTTAGTATGAACATCATTGAATGCATGTTCCATGGACGCTAAATGTGCTGCAGCCTCATCACGCTCCCTCAATAAAGTAGTGCGTTCCTCCCCCCACCTCTTAGCTTCAGTTTCTCGCTCTCCTATTAGTGAGGATATTGTGCGTTCATACTCTTCCATAACAACACTCATTTGCTTGTTGTTCCTTACCTTTTCAGCTACGCGCTGCGAAAGCACTTTCTCTTTTTCAACATATTCATCATTCTGTTCAGTTAACTTCTTGATTTTTGTTTCGCAGTCTTCTAAACGCTCACGCAGGTCTCTGTTTAGATCTCGCAAGCTCTGGGCTTCTTCTTCCTGAGCTGTTAACATTTCTTTAACAGCACGTAACTGTTCCAACGTGTGAGGGTCCATGTCTGAAGACCTCGTTATCACAGGAGGTGGTGGAGGGATGCTAGCCCCAAGACTTAAAAGCCTATCAATGGTAGCGATTGCAGGTGAAACGCAGTTGGCCTTTACAGGTGTAACTTTGTTGGCAACAGGCTGACTCCTGTTCACTGCCGGTGTGACTACTTGCGTGGGTTTCTCCGTATGAGCACTGTTGCTTGGTTGCACAGAGAGTTGTTGCATTGAGTTCACAATATTCTGCTCTGTACCTGACATGGTACTTACCACGATCTCCACAAGTTACCTAATTACACTGCATCAAATATCTACACTTGGTGATCCCTTTCAGTTGACATCGTCTCCCTAAAACCAAATAAAGAATTGCACTTCCAAGGACAATGACATTTACAAATACATCAAGCAAAAGTTACCTATCAGGTATCACACATGCTACTATAATTACCTTGTAATTTATGTATAGCATCACAAAGTCGCCTGCAGGACACAAATATAATGAAATTACAACAAAATTATTGTAAACATCCCACGCATGGAACTTAAATTAAACATTAACACTTGGGTACAGAGTATGTATTTGAGTCATAAAAGCACTATAGTCCACACGTATTTCAGAACCGTTTCTTAAGACCCTCGGTCAGTTTTAAGCTTTTTTGTACACTTTTTTTCTATTTTTATGTAGATTCGGGTAATAAATTCAGAATTTTCGCTAAAAACTAAATGGTCGACGGATGGATGACATCAGAATTTGTCATAGATCCAGTGTTGCCAGTCGTTTCGAATCGAACAAGGCGATCGTGCGTTGGGTAACTAAAAATTCGTATTCCTTATGAAAGTTATTATCTATATAAATTAATTATTTATCGTCCAACCATCGTACAACTGTCCAACACGTCAACATGACTTCTATGCAACCCAACTCACGATCATTCAATACAGAATCTCCACACATGCATTCCATACGTTGAAGTGATAGATTCATTTGACGATTCGGAAGAACTTTGTAAAAGTTTATTCGAATAAAAAATTATTCTATTCTGTTCTATTCTATTCTAAAGGTACTTCTGCACTATACCTTATGAGTGCATAATTTTTACAACTTTGTAATCGGTTACACCACCACCTTTGTTTCCGCCGTAATTCTTTATTTTATGTCGGCATATCGATTTAACGATGAGGTATTTATGGCAACACTAAAGATCATAGACAAATAAGTGATAGATTGTATATACCTACTTTTTGTTTTGTGTATTTGTCTTTGACTTGATTGTCTTTATTTTTTCGTCTGTGATTGTCATATTTTATTTTGTAAATAATTATTCTGTGTGTGCTGCGTTATTTATTGTATTTTCAGATGGATATTCAGATTTCTGTATTGAATTGTGATGTACAGGATAGGATTTCAGTTTTCTGAATGAAAATAAACGATGTTTTGTAATAGACACTAATACTTTCATTCGGAAGTGCGGGTTTCCTTAACGCAATAGGTGCAATAACCTCCAGTCTCCATTCATTAAATTACAAATAAATTTCTAGTAAAATGAGGTGTTGCCTCTCTTTCTGCAAGAATTCAAGAGATAATCATTCCTTGACAACATCCACTGGACCGCAGAAAATTACTTTTCATAAGTGAGTATCGTTATAAAAATCAATAGTTATCCTTCATCAATCATATCTTCCAGCACGAGCTAGTATTACTGCAACCGCTACAAAAAAAAATATTTTTCGTTTATATCTAGTATTTCATGTAAATCTCTCTGGGAAATACCAAATTGGAAATGAGTTTGCTCTGCATAATGCTCAGCTCAAAGAAAAATTATTTGTGTCCAAAGTCTGAATCTTAGCAGCTTACTTCTAATTACTTTTTTAACCGACTTCCAAAAAGGAGGAGGTTATCAATTCGGCCGGTATCTTTTTTTTTCTCTAATAATTTACTAGATCAGTAATTTGAGTGCAAAGTAACTTTTCTAATTTGTGACTACACCTATAAGTAAGTTCTTTTGATTTATTAAGGCTCAAAGGATTTATTAATCAAATGAACTGCACAGGCTAATCTAAAAAAAAATTTAACCAATTTAAATTTAGTCAATTTCTTGAAGAAAATAATACTATATTTAAGTTATATCAATTACTTTTACGTTCATCTAAATTACTTCAATAATAAAAATAAGATCAATCCAGTCCATCAATCATCAAATTTGCACAGAAATTAGCCTCTTGGCCCAAGATATTGCAGTGAAAAAATAAAAATATGTAAACTGTTAATGTTCACCGATGATCTTTCATATATTTCAGTTTCCCAACTACACCATATCTAAGGTCATGCTGGTTGGCAGCTCTGGATGTAGAAGAGAGCCAATTGCCAGATGTGCCACTTGTCTGCTCCCAACATTTTCAACAAGATGACTTTTATGTGAATAAAGATGGGTTTATTCACCTGAGAAGTAATGCAGTTCCTTCTACAGTGCAGGTAGTCTGTGCTAGCCAAAAAAAGATATAATTTCAAAAAGCTGGATACAAATCCCATCTAAGCTGAATTAAAATCAGAATAACTATTTTTAAATTAATAAATTACTGGCATTTAATTAATTGATAATAGAGTGGTCAGGCCTGCAGTCTTCTGCCAGAGAAATTGCGGGTTTCAATCCCGGGCACACACATCCAATTTTCCGAAGTTATGTGTATTTAAGCAATTAAATATAACATGCTTGAATGGTGAAGAAAAACATCATAAGGAAACCTGCTCACCTGAGAGTTACCAATAATGTTCTCGAAGGTGTGTGAAGTCCACCAATTTGCATTGGGCCAGGGTCGTGGTCTATAGCTTAACCCTTCTCAGAGACCTGCGCTCAGTAGTGAGCCGTGGATGGAAGCAGATAATGATTTAAAGGCAGGATCTCCGAAAAGAGCCTGTTTTTGATTCAATAGTAAACAATCAAATATTCTTTGTTTTGATGGGTTAAAAATATATGTTGTAGTTTAATACACATTCTAAATTATTTTACCGTTCAAAGGTCCATATTTTGAACTTCACTCAAATAAATTATATTCCGAAAACAGTGTAGTTTTTAATTGTTTTTCAGGTTGTATTTATAGTATATCAAAGTTAAACTAAAAAAAAAAATGTCAAAAAATAGGCAAAAGCTTTTAGAAGAATATTTTACCGTTAATTTTTCTCTAAAAAGTTTTCTTTTTTTTATCATGACTGTTTTACTTTTTTTATGACAAAGTGGCTCGTGCACCTCACTTCAATTGCTTGCAAGTTACTGCGGCCGAAGAATATAAATTTTACTCTGTATTTAACTTATAGGTATGCAGGATATGCTTAGATACTGCCAGTGAACTGTATCCACTGGGCAAGTTTAATTTGGAAGAGGCTTATGTTAACATTACTGGGATATCTGTAAGTTTACTTCTTTGTTTTAGTTGGCTGTTATCAATCGTTATAAAATGGTGTCAAAAGTAAAAAAATGTATTTCGTTTTATTTCAGCTGTGCAATGATTTGAACATTGCACTGAAACTGTGCGCAGAATGTGCTCAAAGATTGATAAACTGCCACACATTCAAGGACAAGAGTTTACGAGCCCATGCTCTGCTACTGGAGTTGGTCTATAAGCATGGTTTTGTAAGTCTTTTAAAGATAAAGATATTTTTATTTGCTTGAGTATGGGTACAAAGTAGATGTAAAATGTGATGTGGTATCATTTCCAAACATATTCTGCCATTCCAGCGTGCAAATTGTATACGTAAATTAATATTAATATTGTTCTAAAAAATTATTGAACGAGCGAAGCGAGTTCTCTGAGTCAACTAGGGCGCTTGCCTACTAGACAGAGAAGTGTGTCCGTCTAAATGTCTGTCAGAGCCCTATAACTTCTGAATTACTGAATATTAGAACGTGAAACTTGGTTGAAAATTCAGTTATATCCTGTACTTGAACAACAAATACTAAAATTAGATAAATGTTATAAAGAAACGAAATTATTTAATTTTAATGCGCCATCTATTAGCATTATTGTGAAGCTAATAGCTTCACTATAAGGCGCTGTGTCAGTAAAACAGTTTTATGTCAACTATTATTTTTTTTATTGCGTCTAATGTTAAAAGTTAATTATTACAATATATAATTAAAACTTTTGGGAATTATGGGATATCGCGAGGTCTCAGTTCGGGGCGAACCACTAGTTTAATAAAAATTAAGAAAAATTAAAATTAAAAAAAAGAAGAAAAATTATTAACTAATTTATTTATCAACTAGCTGATGCCCGCGTGGATTTAGTTTGTAAAATCCCGCGAGAACTTTGATTTTCCAGGATAAAAAGTAGCTTATGTCACTCTCTAGATCCTCAACTATACCCATTTCTTTTATTTTCAGTTAACAACACAAAAGGTGAAGTCGATAAACCGAGAGAGCCATCAACTGACGTCTAACATAGTTAAGAAGGTATTCCAGCCGGACCATTGTGACCTCTACCTGATAGATGACAAAGAGGAAAACGTGTACCATGTACCAGTGGTCAAGGATGAAGAGGAAATTAGAACTGATGATATCTTTAACTCATCGAAACATATTAATAGTGCCAATAATAGAGATTTAGGTAATACATATGTATTTAAATTATGTATTTTATTAAGCCTCAATAACGCAATGGTTAAAGGTGCGGACTCAAAACTGAAAGGTCGCAGCTCCGAATCCCACCCGTTTCACTATTGTCGTACCCACTCCTAGCACAAGCTTTCCGCTTATTTGGAGGGGATAGGAGGATATTAGTCAACTTTTTTGATATACTCCTAAGATTTTTATTTAATTTCTAATTTCTGCATTTCAGAGCCAAAACAAGAGAATTTAAATTGTGAAATTAAAAACGACGATGATTTTTCAAATGTCAATGATGCGAAATTCCTAAACAGTAGTGATTTCAACTATGTAGGAGTTATAAGCAATGACTTTGATGGCGGCGTAGACATCTCTAACAGTGATGCAGACAGCAAACCTGATATACCGAAGGTTGATGTGGGAGCTGTAAGAAAAAGAAAGGTTGATAAAGGCTCTAGGAAAAGGATCAGTAGTAAAAAATCTGTAAAAAGGGTTACAGGTTTGTAAATTTTTTTTATTTCAGTTTTTGTCCATGCGTCTTATAAAAGCAAATGTAATTTATGCATTTTATAATATCAAATTCAAAACTCAAACTGAAAATTATTTATTTCAAGGCCAACTTGTGTCGAGAATCTACCACCATTGTCATCAGGTCAGGATCTGATGAATCCTGGAGAAATCAAGGGAACTCTTCAAATTTTATAGGCAAAATTGATATACGTTGTCGTCTGTTTTGACAAAAGAATTTTTACATTTATACTTGTCTCTCATTCAGCCAATTCGGTTCTTGAGTCTTGCATATATTAACTTTACAGGTTCCCTAAAAAGGATTAATAATAGAACTAAAGTTAAACCAAGTAAAGAGCGTTCAGCGGCCAAAGTGAAATTAAAAAATGGTATACTCAAACTGAAGAAGGAAAGGAAAAAGGCCGCTAAGCCGAAAGTAGAGAGTAAACCGAAACCTGTCCCAGATGAAAAGAAGTTATTTAAGAAAACTGTACTCACATATGAGGAACAATTAGCAGATGTTCAACAAAGGAAGGAAACTGCCAACTATTTGAATGCACGCTATAAATGTACCAAGTGTTATAAAGGGTTTTTAGACGTAGATGCCTATAATGGTCACATGATTAAACACACTAATGTAAGTATTCTTTGGATAACTTTATTAGTTACTAGCTGTTTCCCGCGACTTCGTCCACGTGGAAAAAGTTTAGAGTGACTTGAGTGACAGACAGACAAAAAGTTCATGAAAAATTATTTTGGACTCAGTATCAATAATAAAGCATCCTCAAATTAAAATTTTTTGAAAATATATTTAATGTACCAAATTCGTCCTGTTAGTTTTATTTGGTATCAATAATAACTAAAAATCTGATTAAAATTTTCAAAATATATTTAATATATAGAATTCGTCCTGTTACAGTTTTATTATAAGTATAGATTTGTATTGATAACACACTCGTGAAGGCAATTTTTGAAGGCACACCAAAAATATAAGTTATTATATAAATATCATCATTGTTAATTATTAATCATCATTGTGGTCATCATCACCTGCCCACTTGTGGGCTCGGATCTCCTCTGAGAATGATAAGGGTGGAACACTCCACTAAGGTGTGGAACATCCACATTTACTCTTCCAGCATCTGTGTTTCTTGAGTAATACGCATCTTCTAGGCAAGCGCGTTCCAACCTAGACTTCATGTGTGCTATCCATTTTGGATTAAAAAAAAGGGTTCATCGAGCTGGCAAGTGTGGATTGGCAGATTTCACATACCCTTGAGGACATTATGAAGAACTTTGACGCAAGTTTCCTCACAGTATTTTCCTTCTCAGTTAACCCTTTAATTGCTTAGATTCACGCTAATTATTGTCTTCCTTATTATTAATTTTTTCAGAAATATGGACCTTTTGAATGCGACATATGCGGTCTCCACAGCAAAAGCCGTAACAATCTATGTCGACATATAGTTGTTAATCACAGTATTAGATACAGCTGTACTCTCTGTCTGTTTGTCACCATGCACGTGTAAGTAAATCCATACTTATAATATATAGTAATAAAAGGTCCAAGCCATTCTGGCTACTAGCAATGTTTTACTTTACAGTTAAAACAAGTAATATTTAAAATCTTCTTAATATATAAAAAAAAGGTGACTGATTGACTGACTGATCTATAAATGCACAGCTCAAACCACTGGACGGATCGGGCTGAACTTTGGTATACATATAGCTAATACGACATAGGCCAAGAAAGGATTTTTGAAAATTCTATCCCAAAGTAGGGGTTTGAAAAATCGAACTTAAAGCGAGCGAAGCCGCGGGCAAAAGCTAGTTTATATATATATTAATTTGATTAAATCCACTAAAATAACAGTAACTTCTCTATTGTTTTAGAGGAACGGCAAAGTCTCACGAGCGTTGGCACAATGGAAGCAAATTTAAATGTCCCGAATGCGATCTAGAATTTGGGTATGTTACGTATTATTATGTAATACAAACATAAAAATTTATTTAACCGACTTCCAAAAAAGAAGGAGGTTCTCAATTCGTCGCAAAAAGTCACGTCGATCTGTTGCTCCATTTGCGGCGTGATTAAAGGAGAAACCAATAAACAAACACATTTTCGTTTTTATATTAGAAAGGATATATTATAAAAAAAATAAAAATAAAAATAGCCTTTATTTCAGTCTACCAGTTTATATTTTCGTTATTTGCCTTAACCTAGAAAATCCCTAAGGACTGAGTGCCTCTCGGCAAAGGCCTCCTCCAGCTCTCTCCAGTGGTTACGATCCTGTGCTACCCTTCTCCAGAATGGACCAGCTGTAAGCTTCAGCTCGTCCTCCCAACGTCTAAGCTGTCTGCCCTTTTTTCTTTTTCCGTCCCGTGGGTACCACTGTGTTATGAGGGTACTCCACTTATCTTGGGCATCTCGAAGCATGTGACCTGTCCACCTCCACTTCAGCTGATCCATTTTAGCCAGGATGTCTGTAACCCCAGTTCTTTTCCTTATGTCCGAACTCCTAATTCTGTCCCTTCTCTTTACTCCCACCATGCTCCGTTCCATTGCCCTCTGACATCTTTCGAAACTGTCCCTATGTGCCTTATTTAGTGCCCAAGTTTCGCAAGCATATGTTATGGTCGGGAGAATGCAGGTATTGAATACTTTTTTCTTCAAGTTTAAGCTCAGATCCTTACTTTTAAAAATTTCCTTTAATCCCCAGTACTTTTTCCAGCCTAAGGTTATTCTTTTGTTTACTTCCTTGGTTGTCTGATCTTCCGGAGAGATTATTTGTCCCAGATACGTATATTCTGATACATATTCTAATACCTTTCCTTTTACTGTAATTTGTGTAACTACGTTGTTTACATTGGTCATTACTTTTGTTTTGCTTTCATTTATTTCCAAACCAGCATAGCTACTTTCAGTTGCCAGTTCTTGTATCATTTGTTCCAATTTTGTTGGTGATTCCTCAAATAATGCTATATCGTCCGCGAATCTGAGATGATGCAGCCTGCGACCATTTATTTTTAAACCGTTTTCATCCCAGTTTAAGTTTCGGAAGATACTTTCTAATACAGATGAAAACAATTTAGGGGACAGCGGGTCACCCTGTCTGACGCCTCTGCTTATTGGGAAAGCGTTTCCCAACTCTTCTAGTTGTATCCGTGCCTTGCTATTTGAGTATATATTTTTAATTATATTTATATATGTATTGCTGATTCCTTGTTGTTGCAGACTAGTCCATATTCGGCTGTGGAAAACGCTATCAAACGCTTTCGCAAAATCGATGAATGCTATGTACAAAGGTTTATTATATTCGTTGTACTTTTCTAACAGTTGTTTGACTGTATGAATGTGGTCTATTGTAGAGAAGTTCTTACGGAAACCCGCCTGTTCAGTTGGTTGGTTCTCGTCTAGCTTCTTCTCTATTCTACCGAGGATGACTTTCGCAAAAACCTTATACACGTTGGACATTAGGCTAATAGGCCTGTAATTGCTTATATCATCCTTTGCCCCTTTCTTATAAATCAAAATAATGTGCGATTCCCCCCATTGACCGGGTATAAATCCTGTTGTTAATATACCATTAAAAATTGAGGTGAGTGCAGGGGCTACTTCATCCATCGTACCTTTTAAGAGTTCATTGCAAATCTTATCCGGACCTGGAGCTTTCTCAATTTTCTGGCTATTGATTGCTTTTTTAATCTCGCTAATTAAGAAATCAGGTTCAGTGTTGGATTTTTGAATCATCTGTCCGAGATCACTATTTGGGCAGTTCTTTGATGAATAAAGCTCACTATAAAAGTTTGTAGCTACCTTATATATTTCTTTTCTTTGAGTTATATTTTTGCTGTTTTTCTTTAACCTCGGTATCCACTCCTTCCCAGTCTCCTTTAATTCTTTTAAAGCTTTTCTTATTCCTCCTGTCTTTTTGATATGGTACTCTAGTCTCTCAAGCCTCTTATTTTTCCTATCCTGTCTCATACTCTGTCTAATGTTTTTACTAATCTCTGCAATCTTGCGGAGATTATCTTTCTTGTCTGGTTTTGATATTAGAATCTTCCTTTCTTCAATCAAATTCTTAGTTGCCATACTTAGGTATTTGGTTTTGGAGGTTTTCTTCTTTGATGTTACTTGTTTTAGCGCCTTCTCTATTGTGTTATATTTGGTTTCAACATCTGGCGATTCGTATGTGGTATGTTTAATTGACTCCTGTAGGGTTTTAATTGTCTCTTCAGTGATGGTTTCATTAAATATGTGGTTTGTGTTTCGTGCGATATTCTTTCTAGACGTTCTAGGCCTTCTAAGATTTACTTCTCCTCTTACCATACGATGATTTGTATTAAAGTTTAATTACTGTATGACAGTTGTGTTTGTGAAAGCCTTATGGTAGTTGCTTATGATATAGTCAATTTCGTTTTTGAATTTCCCGTCAGGGGATATCCATGTCCATTTGCTCTTGGTATTCTTCTTGAAAATGCTGTTTAGAAGCGTCAATTTGTTTTCTTGTAGGAATTGTATCAGTTTCTGACCATTTTTGCTTCTTTTTCCATACCCATGTTTACCTAGAACAAATTCTTCAGTGTTAAGCTTTTCCTACTTGGGCATTTAAGTCTCCCATTATTACCAGATGCTTATTTTGATGTTCTCTTAATATTTCGGATAAATCATCATAAAATTCATTTATTTGAGTTTGTTCTGCCTGTTCTGTGGGTGCATACACTTGTACTATCATCCAGTCTTTTTATAACTCGGTATGCTTAGTATTACTGAGGCTATCCTTTCTGAAATTCCTATGAACTCCTTGATGTTATCTTTTAATTTCTTTTTAATGAGGAAACCAACCCCTTTGTGACCAACGGTTTCTCCCTTGTGGTACATTACGAAATCGTCTCGTTCATCTATTGCCTCCCCTACTCTTCGCATTTCACTGATACCAATAACATCCCAATTTATGTCTTGCAATGCTAACAACAATTCCTGTAAACTTTCCTCGGTTCTAAGGGTTCGTGTATTAAGTGTTGCTATGTATAGAACTTTTTTAGTGGATTTATTATTTTCCTTTGACATAGATGCAGTGTAGTCATGGTGTTTCTTATAATTGTATTTTGTTTTGGTTTTGTTATAAATTGTTACTGGAGGGTTTTGGTCTTTAGGCACACCCGCGGTGACCAGCCGTGTTGGGGGCCTTAATGCTTGTTTGTTATTTTTGTTTTCATGTAGTTTTGGTGTCTGTGATTTGGAGTTTAGTTGCTATTGTTCATTATTATTTGTGTTTCCTCTATTATTTTTTAACCGACTTCCAAAAAGGAGGAGGTTATCAATTCGGCCGGTATATTTTTTTTTTTTTTTTTTTCTATGTATGTCCACCGATTACTCCGGGGTTTCTTGACCGATTCACAAGATTTTTTTTTGAATCGACAGAGGAAGCTCGCGAAATGGTCCCATAAAAATCTTTACCTTCAATTCCTCAAGCCTGATGCTGCAGGGGTATTTCCCCCCTAAATTATGGGACCTTAGGAACTTTCGTTTACGAATTGGTATGCTTAGGCTAAGCATATACTAGATCATAGAGCTCCAGGTCCTAGTCCTCAATCCTGATGCTGTAGGGTACTGCCCACCTAAATTATAAGGGATTTAGGAATTGCTAATCATGAATTGTTATTGTATGTAATAAGCATATACTACATCATCGAGGTCTAGGTTCTAGCTCCTGAAACCTGATGCTGCAGGGTACTGCCCACTTAAACTATGAGGATTTAGGAACTTTCGCTTGCAAATTGATATCGTTAGTATTAAGCATATTCTACATCGTGGAACTCAAGGTCCTAGCTCTTCAATACTGATGCAGCAGGGGTACTGCCTACCTAAACTGTGAGGATTTTGGAACTGTCGTTTACGAATTGATATTGTTGGTACCGAGCATATACAACATCATAATGCTCAAGGTTTTAGCTCCTCAATCCTGATGCTGCAGAGTTGGAGGAATTACGAACTGACGCTTTCGAAATGATATTGTTGGTACCAAACATGGACTACATCATGGAGCTCCTAGTCCTAGCTCTTGTGTATTGTTAATAAGTACTGTAGCTACCAAGTATAGAACTACATTAGTACCGTAGCGTTAGAGGGAGGGGAGAAAGAGAGCAGGAACAAGCTTCACTAAAAAGCTTAAAATAAAAATTCTTTTCAAAAAACCGACTTCAAACGCCACTACAAAGTATAAAAATAATTTTATTTTGTACACGTTTGTTGAAGTCGGGCGGGCTTAACTTGAAACGATGAAATCGATGCGCGACGCTTACCTTATGGTGACATATAAGAGACACGTTTATTGAAATCGGGCGAGCATCGCGTATCGGTTTCATCGTTTCTATTTAAGCCGCCCGACTTCAACAAACGTGTACAAAATAAAATTATTTTTATACTTTGTAGTGGCGTTTGAAGTCGGTTTTTTGAAAAGAATTTTTATGTTCTAAAATTGTTATTCTTCCCTCTGCGGATTCTAGTTTTTCTTGCATTTGGTGTAACTCAATGTTTACAGCATTGATTACATTACGTGTTATGCATTCGGTTTGGGTTTCCAATTCAATTTTTAATTTTCCGAGAATTTTCTCAATCGCATTTTCCGAAATATCCATGTTGATAGTGTAGTCTGGGCTTTAGGAGGAAGGGTATGTCTATGTGTAATTTTGTGGCGCGGCAACACTGGGTCTTGCGTCAACTTCACCGGAAGTTTGTTTTGAGATTGACGTTTTAAAGAAATTACGACAGGATAATATACGTAGTTATGTTTATACTCATAGAAACTCGATTTTATTTTACGAGAATACCAGTCTTAAGTATGTGATTTCTTCTTGATGTTTTATTATTCCTGTAGCAGGTAAGTTTGTCACTCGAAAATACGACCGAAACACTTCAATTCCCGCCTATAATCACTGTGTTGAATTTAAAACTCGAGCAGCAAATTTAACGAATGTTCACTTGACACCTGACACTTGACAAATATATATTACCAACAAATAAATACACTTACGCATTTATATTAGAAAGGATATAAATATTACCAACAACCAAACACACTTTCGCATTTATGTTAGAAAGGATACATTACCAACAAACAAACACACTTTCACATTTAAGGATACATTATGTTTTTGTGGGTTTTTATTTATTCAATCATTTATATTCATATTCATAAACGCACAGCCTATCTGAACGTATACCAAAGTGTCAAGCAAAACTATACTCTATTGTTGCAGCATAAGGTCGTCGTATTTGTCACATCTTCGCATAAAGCACCCTTCAGACTACGCGTGCACGATCTGCGGGTTCTCCTTCATCGGTGAGAGAGGCATCAAACTCCACATGAACAAGAAACATCGCTTCGATGTCGAGGTGAGTGGCACACAGCGTCGAATCTACGTCAACATTTTTTCTGTTGGCGGATTATCTATACATATAATAAAATTGTAGAAAAGTGGTGGTGGTGTTTGTGCACGCTAATATCAGAAACGGCTTATTCGATTTAGATACGGTTTTCACTAATATTGTAGTAAGCTTCACTTAACATTTAGTGTTTATTTCATGTCAATCGGTTCATAAATAAAAAAGTTGTGTCAATTTAAAGAATCACGGCGAACATTTTTAACGTACAGAGTACGTACTACACGCCTCGCGCCTGAGCGTCCGTGGCTATATAAAGCGCGCTGAGAGCCGCGCCCCGAAAAGTCACTATTCCACGCGAACGAAGTCGCGGGCACAGCTAGTAGCAAAATAATTCTGACTTTTCTTGCTGCTGCTGCTGCTGCTGCTGATGATGATGATGATGCTGCTGCTGATTGTTCAGAACCCCGAGGGCCCGCTGTGCAAGCCGTGCAACATCCGCTTCGCGTCCGATACGGCGTACAACCAGCACGTGAAGGTGTCGCCCCGGCACAACATTGGCGGGTGAGCTATTATTTACCGACTTCCAAAAAAGAGGAGGTTCTCAATTCGTCGGAATCTTTTTTTTTTATGTACACATGTTCCCGGATTACTCGAAGACGCCTGGACCGATTTGGAAAATTCTTTTTTTGTTTGAAAGGAAATATCCCAGGTGGTCCCATTGTCATTAGGTCGGGTTTTGATGATGGGATCCTGGAAAAATCGAGGAAAGTCTTCAAATTTTATAGGCACAATTGATATACTTTGTAGCGCCGTTTGAAGTCTTTTTTGTAAAAAAAATTTTTACGTTTATATTATTTTACTAAGTTCGACGAAAAGGAGGCGGTATATGGGCGGTTGATTTTTGTAGGGTTCTGGAAAACTGAGCTAGTCATCTAGTTATTATGATAATCCTCATAAAGTACGGAATCCTCAGTGCGCGAGTTAATATGGTGAGTCTGCATCGAGCTGGTACCTGGTTCTTTGATATCAATAAGATTGTAGACCGCCAGAGGATCGTCTAGTTCAATGGAGGTGTTTAAGTTTAGTAAAGTTGTAACATTACTAATAGTCGTCCGCTGTTGTCAGGAAGCGCGTGCGCAACGACCCGCTGATCAACACCATCTGCTGGCGCAAGCGGCCCTGGAGCGGCAAGTCCAAGAAGGAGGACCCCGACGCCGCCGACGGCGAGCCCGTCGACTGCGAGCAGGTAGCCAGCAGTCTGTGTCCTTAACGTTGTCGCTAACACAACGAAAACATTCAGCGATAGGCCGCCTATTGTATTCTCTATTGTTACTTTGGGGCCGTTCAAATATTACGTAAGCAGATTTATTACTATTATCCCCCCCCCCCATACCCCTTGTCAACAAAAGTAAGCAAAGCTCTTACCCCCTCCCCACATGCTTACGTAAACATTTTTCAATTGTAATAATTTATATCATTATTTGCGGGAATCCCCGAAAATGCGTTTCGTTTTCAAGCATAGACATTGTGAGGGTTGCCATTCGTGTAAAATCTAGACTCCCCCCCCCCCCCAATGTTATCCAAAATAAGCAAAACAAAGACCCCCCCACCCCCCCCCCATAGTGCTTACGTAATGAACTGACAAGGTTCTAGTTTAGTTCTCTGTCACATACACAACATAAACGTCGTGTGAATAGCACTTACTGTATTAGTATGCACAATGTGTGCGCACTATTTATTCGATTAGATTTGTTCTGCACAAAAACGCACGGTGTATTGCCGTGTGAACTCAGCCGCCTGCTTCTATCCACTACGTGTCACGCTTTGTCGGCAGTGCGGCATCCCGCTGAAGGACTACTGGGCGTACACGCAGCACTTCAAGAAGGCGCACCCCGACAAGAACCGCACCAAGTACCACCGCCCCAAGCTGCTGTGCGAGCTGTGCGGGAAGGTGTTCAACGTAAGACTCGTTCACACCCCTATTCTTCTTCTTTTTCATATATTCGTTCATACCATACCATATTCGTACCAAAATGTTGTCGACAGAACGAGGCGCAGCTCCGCTACCACATGCCGGTGCACTCGGAGCACAAGCAGTTCAAGTGCGAGGTGTGCAGCAAGAGCTTCGGCTCCATCCTCAACCTGAAGAGCCACGCCACCCTGCACAGCGCGACGCGCCCCTCCTACGCCTGCGACTACTGCGGCAAGACCTTCGCCTACCAGTCCAACAAGTACCGCCACATGACGGTGAGTGCGCCGCCGCCTGGCTGCGAGGGTGCAGCGAGAGCTTCGGCTCCATCCTCAACCTGAAGAGCCACGCCACCCTGCACAGCGCGACGCGCCCCTCCTACGCCTGCGACTACTGCGGCAAGACCTTCGCCTACCAGTCCAACAAGTACCGCCACATGACGGTGAGTGCGAGGGCACCGTCACATGACGAGGGTGCCATTATGTGACGGTGAGGGTGCCACCTCACGAAGTTGAGTATACCGCCACATGACGCTGGGGTTGCCCCACCTTAGCGGCGGTAAGTTTGCCACCACGACTATGTTCAAGTGGCAGTGGCGTGCACAGGGTTTGGGCTTAGGGTAGGCATATATTAGGACACACACGTATATGTATAGGTACGTCATTATAGGTAAAATGAAAATTTAAGTCAAGTCATATATCTACATAGATCCAAGATGTGAGCTGGGTTCCCTGTAAAGTAGAGGGTTAGCGCAGGCGTTTTAAAAACCCCCCTCACGCAGACGAAGTCGCGGGCAGAAGCTAGTTAAAATAAAGGCACATACCTTTTCAGAATATCCTATCATTCCATACCGTACGGCTAATTACAAAATAAGATGCAAGGAAAACAAAACAAACTATTTGTGTGTACACAACCACTAAAGCCGGTAAAAAGAATCAATAATTATTAACGTTAAATACTCGTGTTAAGTACTTTCTCACTTTTTTCTATGATAAAATAAGTTCCATTTTCAAGAAAGTCACAAATCCTATAAGTTTTTATTTACTTATGCCCGCAAAACTTTACACAAATTACAAAATAAACAAAAACACTATGCACTCATACGAAAGTAAACAATTATAAGAAAACAAAATGGCCCTGGCCTTGGCCCTTGTTGCGTAGAATTAGAAAAGATAATCTAAAAACTGGAGTCAAAAATAACTTTTAAATTTTAAGTTAGCAAAACCTTTCATTTTCTTTGTGAGTTACTATTTAAATAAAAAAATCTCTTTTTTAATGTATTAAAAATTAGGGCTCAGGGCTATTAAATGTTTTATTTTTTTAAATTAGACTCCATTTGGCTTATCTGTTTTTATTCGCATACGAAAACATTACGTCTTTTCGATGTTAATATTTTCTAAAACCGTCTTTAAATTTACGGAAAGAATCTGAATAAATAAATTTAATTAATAATAAGTTTATAATTATAATAGATTAGCTACTTATTTGGATTACAGAAAATAAAAAGTTCGTTTGTTTTCACCTTCGAACACGCGCGATTATGACCCTTATTAATTACCCTTTGCGATTGACCAATCACAAGCCATAGGCACTGCCTTTGTATCACGTCATAATTCACGTTATTGGACAAAATCTTCCATGTAATCACAACACATCTAAACCAATCTACACGATTTACTTGTGTTGAGTTGTATAATATACTATCTGTGTGGGCAAGGTTGTGTGAGTTTATAGGCATTCGAAGCTGCTGCCTTTCGGTTGCGCGTTACCTATACAGTTGCTCATCTGTAGCGATAGATGGCGTAGATAGCCAATTGTTTATGCCGAGCGCTAAATAAGTAAATATTTGAATTAGCCTATTTCAAGCCTTTAATTTTAGTGTCTTTAATTAAGTGCTTTATTTTGTTTTTGTTAAAGGTAGGCACTGCTTTTATGCCTCTTCGTAATGCACGCCACTGTCAAGTGGTATATTAACGGGAAAAGGGTATAAGTAATCTATTTACATATAATAAAATTGTAGAAAAGTTGTGTCTGTACAATGGAAATATATAAAAAAAAAGTAGCAGGGGTTGTTATTATATCGATGCCGAACCCGAAATTGTAATTAATTTTTTTTTTGTCTGTTTGTCTGTGTGTTTGTGCATGCTAATATCAGAAACGGCTTATTCGATTTAGATACGGGTTTCACTAATATATTGTAGTAAGCTTCACTTAACATTTAGTGTTTATTTCATGTCAATCGGTTCATAAATAAAAAAGTTATGTCAATTTGAAGAATCACGGCGAACATTTTTAACGTACAGAGTACGTACTACACGCCTCGCGCCTGAGCGTCCGTGGCTATATAAAGCGCGCTGAGAGCCGCGCCCCGAAAATACACTATTCCACGCGAACGAAGTCGCGGGCACAGCTAGTATAGTAATAAGTGTCACAAAATATGCTTTAGCAGTTTCCACCCAAAACGAAGTACTTGGCCTCTTTCCGGTCTATCGGATTGCCTTCCCATTGGATCGAGGGCTCTATTGTTTGGCATATAACATCTTATATTAATTTATTTTTTAATTCTGTAGGAAGATCTCTGAATACAGGAATATTTATATATTTACGTAAGTGGGCCTAAAATCAATATTATATTGTCCCACAGATACACAAAGGCATCAAATTCAGTTGCGAGATTTGCGACAAAAGCTTCAACACGGCCCCCGAGAGGTCCATCCACGTTCAGCACGTTCACATGAAGGTGCCGTGGCCCAAGCGGAACCGTGGGCCTAGAAACAAGACGCGACATCTTCTGCCACAGGAAGACCTCATGTGATCCCATCGGGAAACAAGTGAACCACAGGCAGAAATTTGTTGAACCCAGGAAGATCTCATACAAGCCATATGTGACTTCAACACAGCATGGTGTCATTGGCCATCAGTATATCATAGCAGGCACCCATGTGCATGACATAATCTCATGTGAGTTCTATCTGAACATGTGAACTCAAAATTTCATGTGAATTACTTTTGTACGCAAGTGAACCACAGGAAATCTGTTGAACTCTGAAAGACCCCATACAAGCCATATGTGACTTCAATACAGTATGGTATCACTGGATATCAGTACATCGCAGCAGGCACCCATGTGCATGACATAATCTCATGTGAGTTACGTATGTATGCAACTGAATCACAGGAAGGAATCTTTTGAACCAATCACACAGGAAAAACTCAGAAGCCATTTGTGACCTCAACACAGTACAATCTCATCGAATACCACAAAAGGCACCCAAGTGAGTTACATATGAACTCAAAATGAAGAAAATCTCATGTGCGATAAATGAGTGCAAGTGAATCACAGGAAGAATTTAATCACCCAGGAAGTACATAAGAAAACCACATGCGACTTCAACTTATCAGTATTATCTCTTTGAATACCATTCACACAGAATACACCCATATAACATGTGATCTCAAAAATTAAAAATCTCATATAAATTACATGTGTTGTTTAGTACAATTTAAGTGTCGCAAATAATTAAGTAAAGGACTTGAATGGAATATTTAGAAGGCGAAACGAGGATACGCGGTCGAAGTCGTATGTTAATGCTAGTTGATAAATAAATTAAGTAGCAAATAGTAACTGCATTTTTCTTTCAATGTAATTTATAGAATAACAACTACGAAATGAATAATGATATAATATTATTTATCTGTATTTATTGAGGCTAAATTAAAACTATTTACACTCCAACTATATATCTGTCCGTTTTGTACATTTCGTAAGCAAAATCTTCGTCGTGCGTCGGGTCAAATTCCAAACCTAGAAAAGAAAACACCTTTAAAAGACCTAGCATTTAAGCCTAACGTAAACTACTATAATCAATTAATAATGGTTAATTTAGAATATATATTAGTCGTATCAAAAATGACTAGCTATTATTCCTCTCAGAGTTTAACCTAAAGCTTTAGGAATGGACATAACAATAGTGCAACGGTCCAGTGGGGATTAACCCGCCGACCTTTTGGATTTTAGTTGACGGTTCGATCTCCACACTGTACTACTGTCATGCCCATTTTATTGGAATTAAAAAAAAAAAATTATCTAAAGTGTAAGAGGCTTATTTTTTTATCGGCAGGAACTCAGGACACACGTTAAATACCTAATAAAAAAAAATAAGGAAAACGTTATGGTCTGTTCATAACTCAACCGCTGAACCGAACTTGCGCTTGGCGAATGCAGCTTGCATTGTGGAGATGCACATAAGAAAAATCTAAAAGATACAGACGAGTCAGCTAGTTAATATTTAAACAGAATAGAGACTTTTGAACTGACTTTGACTTTTGACGAATTTTTTCATGAGAATAAATACTTTTAAAGAGTCCCCGTAGACAGGCCGATAAAAAGTCTGTGGACGCAGACCACAGACAACCACCAGACAGAAAAATCGATTAGAATCGATTTTTTAAACTTATTTAAAGGCAAGTCTAGACTCGACTATGGAATTTTATTATAGAACAGCAAATAACATTTACCAATATACTCTATTTCTAGATTGAATACGCCGTTGATCTTATCCCCGCAAGTGATACCGAAGTGCGTGACCCTGTCCAGACGCATCCTCGTCTGCTTGTCCTGTATTCTCCCTTTTGAACCTAAAATAAACTTTGAGAACGGAATCTGGAAAAAAAATAAAAGTTTCGTATCTTTCGCAAAATTTTAAAAAATGACGTTATATCGGTTCAAGTTAGGATTATAAGTAGTACATTATTGTAAAAGCATTTCTTCTACTTTTCTACTGTTTGCTTAATTCCTATAGTTTTTTTGTATGTTTTGTTTACGAATAGTATCTATTGATGCCACTAAAATATCTAAGTCTCAAAAAGTTCGTGTGCTGATATCTGTAGATCTCTACTCTATTAAGACTCAAGACAGTTAAAATGAGATAGATATACATCAAGACATGTCTTGTTTTAACTCTATCTCAAGATATTATAGAAAATATAGGATATTTATCTGTAATCTGTGGATAAGTTACCTAGCAACGGGATTTTTCGATAAATAGCAAAGCTGCCAGGTAAAGACGCGGTTAAACGGCGCGCTATAACACGAGCCGAGCCTAGCTCGGCGCGCCACGCGCCGTGTAAACAACTACGCTCGGCGCGGCTCGGCAAACTTTGCCCGATCCATCACTTGTCGGTTTTTTCGACACGGATCAAAGGTGCGCGCGCCATCTAGGTTGGGCTCGTGTTAATACGCGCCGTCTAAACAGATGGCACAGAGCGCGCGACGAACGAATGCCGCTGATGCCGCATCTCCACGGACGGCTCGGCTCGTGCTACCCCGCGTCGTTTAAACGAGCAGGCTTGCGTCCGCATTAAGCCGAGCCGCGCCTACACGGATGGTGCGGCGCGGCGCGGCTCGTGTTATAGCGCGCCGTTTAACCGCACCTTAACTTATCTAAAGATTGCAGATAGATTGAACACAGGAACCGGATGTTAGAGTAGTCAAGCAGTTAGGGACGAGGGCAGTATTTAATATGAATATGAGATTTGAATTAGGTACCTTCGCAATTTGCCAATAAGGTCCTCCCCTAGTGTAGAGCACGTAGTGGTAGATATCGTTCCACGTGATGTCGTAGTAGCCCTCGCAGGATATGTTCAGCAGGTAGGAGCGGCCGTCACCGCGCACTTTGAGGACCAGTGTGTTGTAGAGGTTCCAGTTGAATGTTGATTCACGTTTGAAAGCTTTCTACAAAAAAAAAAATAGATCTGTACGTTCGTG
This sequence comes from Hipparchia sbordonii, assembly GCA_038048805.1. Lineage (NCBI taxonomy): Eukaryota > Metazoa > Arthropoda > Insecta > Lepidoptera > Nymphalidae > Hipparchia > Hipparchia sbordonii. The sequence continues at coordinate 2,979,267 of CM076111.1, read as the reverse complement.
GTCACAGGTAGGTGTTTTATTATGTGGACTTTTTTGTCAATGGCCAAAATTAATAGGATTAAAAATACCTAATTTTTACCTTATGTGTAGGTATTTACGTATATAGTTAATAGCTATAGACCATAGAGAAAAAAAAATATACACTCTCTGCTATACACAGACACACCACGAAAGTTGTGAAATTAAAAAGTGACTAACATGCGGGTACACCTCAGTAGGTATGATGCATCTTTATTTTGACTACCCTACAGTTTCATTTTTCGTTGCGAAATACATAAGTAGAGTCTATTCAAAAAGCCTCAATAGCCTAACGGTTAAGGGTGCCGACTGAAAACTGAAAGGTTCGAACCCCACCCGTTGCACTATTGTCGTACTCACTCCTAGCACAAGCTTTCCGCTTATTTTGAGGGGATAAGAGGATATTAGTCAACTTAGCTTGACTAATATGCTTTAAAAAAAAGAAAGACGTCTTTGGATTTTCATTAGCCGGACGCAGAGCAGATTTCTCCTACATTAAGAAATTCATTCACTTGTAATAACTTCGACTTAGGATTATCGTACCCGTATCCGTTGTGATCTCAGCGCGCAATAGCCAGCCTTCTTGATCCTGCCATCCTTCGGCACCCTGGTGTCGAGGTAGCCGTGGAACAGGGCTCTGCCCGCGGGGCTCATGCTGAACCCGCACGAACTGTAGCCTTCGTTGTGATCGCTATCGCTTGTCGTCACGAACTGATCTATGACACTGGGGTCATTGAAACACCATAATAAATCTGTCTCACCTGAAAAAAAAAAAATTAATTTGCATACGTTCTCCATACCGAATTTGAGCCACAATGGCCAATGTCTAGAAGATATAGCGTATAAGTGTATGCGGAAACAAAGCTGAACTCTCTTTTTCCTCAATCTCATAGTCCAATCCGATAGGATGACAATCCGACACGACCGAAGAGAAATCAAGTTCAAGATCGACGGCTTTATCGATCGATGACACACCACCTACTTATTTAGAATTTCTTAAAAAAAAAACCCAAACCCTAGCTACAAGTATGTCTGGCTCAATTCGGGAATTGTACTCGGAAGTCGGAGCCTCGTGATTCGCAATATAACATGCTAACTTCTAAAGCAACAGAGGCAGTCAACTCAGATAGATGCCTACATAAAATAAATAAATGAACATTAAACGTAGGTACCTACGTACTTTCGCATCTAATTCATATTAGTCAATAGAATATCATAGAAATTGCAAGATTACCTATAACTAAATTCGTATGAAAGGTGTCGTATCGTATATAAGAATCGATTCGGTGGGTGCATTTGAATTTCAGTTTGTTATTAATATTAAGTAGATATTAGGCTAAATGTTGATGGAATTTCAACTTGGTAGAATTTTATTCAACCAGTAGCCTACTCTGTTTTATCCTAGGAATAATTATATTTTAGGAACAGCCTAAGCAGATTAGAGGGAAATATTACAGGTTTAAAATGAAACAAATTATAAACCTCAATAGAAACTTTATTTTCACAGATCGAGAGTTTTAAATATCACCAAGCAGATACTAATGGTTTAAAATTACCTTAACAAAACCTGAGATTCCTTTCAACACAATTTATAAGTACAACCGCTGTAACTAATTTATAATTCAAGTCCCTTAAAAACACATAATATCCAGAAATGCAGTAAATAATTATAAAATCTAATACTAATAAAATAATTTTAATTAAATGAAATTAACATTAGTGTGGCAGGATACAAAATAAAATGGTATAATAATTACTTAGTGTTAATGAGCTGGTCACAAATTCGGGTCAATTCTTCAATGTCTCTATTTTTCTGTGACAATGTTTCCTGTAGGGAGGATATAGTAATTTCTTGTTTTTTAATATTAGCGTTTAATTTAGTTATTTCTATAGCGTGTGCTTTATTAACCTGCTCCATTGTCTCATTGGCTTTGTTCAGAGCGTCAGATGTAACTTGCTTGAGTGTATTGTATAAAGTTTCATACTTTTTCATTCCCTGTTCATTTTCCAATATTTTCTGTTCCATCACTTTTCGACTGTCCTTGTAATCATTTATAATAACCTTACACTTTTCATATTTTGCTAGTAAATCATTGAAAGAGCTCTCCATATTGTTTAGATGTTTTAAGGCATCCTCTTTATCTGCCGATAGTTTTTCCTGTTCATCAATGAGCAGTGTGATTGTTTTCTCGTATTCCTCCATAACGATTGCCATTTGTTTGTTACTCAAAGCTTTGTCGTTCAATTGTTGTGATAGTTTATGCTCTTTTTGTCTGCAATTTTCTACCTCACTTTCAAGTTTCTTAATTTTATTACCTAGTTCTTCTTTTGTGTTTTGTAGCATGTGCTTTAGTTCTTTATTTTCATGCCTCAGATAAGAGAGCTCTTGATCTTGGTTCTGTAGAATGACTCTTAGGGATTGTATGTGATCAAAGTCTTGAGAAGCATAGTATTTGAAGCGTGGGCTACGTGGAGCTGCCATGGGAGGAGTGCTTCCAGATAAGTTGATCAGTCTCTCTGGGCCCACCTGGGTTGGAGTTAGAATAGCTGAGACACTTCGCACAAGAGCAGGAGTAGGTGCTGGTAATGTAGGAATAACTTTAGGGGCTTCTGGGATCACCACTGGACAGACAACCTGTGTAGGCTTTTCAATCCCACACTTAGAAGCGACAGATGCACCAGATGATGTGGATGTGTGTATGGAATGTGCAGCAACATCAGTTAACAACACTGAATTATTACTCGCAGTTTCATAACCAATGTCACATTCCGATAACTCCTCCAGAGACTTCTGTGGGGAACTGTTTGTTTTGTTCGCTTTGGCGTACAAGGGGTCGAATTTTACGAATAAGCTATCCTTCCCTCTGTCTACTGTAGTTTGATTTTTCTTTGATTCAGTACATTTGATCAGGTAATCCAAGCTTGTTGCGTCAATAAATAGATTATCGTCACGTAGTGGAATCTCTCTCATGGTAACATCGCATATGCTGTCGAACTCGGTGTCAGTTAAAAAATCGCTTTTCATGTCATGTTGGTCTTCGAGACCAATAACTCTTTTAGGAGATAAGGTCATTAGATCTTCGGTTGAAGATACAGGTGTTCTGAAGCTTCCATCGGACGCCATTCTTCGTATTCCTCACGATTTCACGATTATTATTATATTATTTTTTCGTTCACTAGATAACCACGTTGAACAACAGTTTGACAAAGTTTGAAAAATCAGTTCATTCCATTTTCTATTTCTAAGGTGCCAATGGCGATACAAAAACACAATTAGCAGCTAGAAGATACAAAAACTATTCCTGAATCGTCAGCCTCGAATAACGAAAATTGAAATACAAAATACAAAATTAACGGATGTTTTAGTTTTGAAGTTTTGAAATTGACATTTGTATAAGTATTCTCTGTCTACGGTATTGATCACAGAACATGTCAGATGTGACGGAACACAAACGGCAGAAAATATTGTCAAAAATCCCATAGACAAGCATAAGTTGCGCCCGTAGACAGAGACGGTTGCGCCGGACAGAGGTATATACGTAATAGAATCTGCAACCAGAATAAAACTAAATTTTTATTTACCATCCATTATTGGAAATATTTGAACCAATCTAGATTTTTCAAGGGTCCTGACTGTTTAAGTAGGACTTGTTTTTTCTTTTTCATAGCTTCTATCGCGGGCCAGCGTGGAGACCGAATCCAGAAATTCCGTAACGAAAATAACCTGACACGGGACGCCTCGGTGAGCCGCTAGATGGCGTTGATAAAAAATGCTATGCAACCGCGGCAGTGCCCGAGTGCCACACGTTTTTTTTATTTAAAATTCAATTTTTACACAATCAATATTTGATTTTTTTGAATTTAATATTTTTATTTACAATTGGTACAAAAACTGTGAGATGCTTCCATGACAACTTCAGGTTCCAACTCCTTAATCCTGATGCTGCAGGCGTACTGCTTTCCTAAACTGTGGGATTTTAGTTTTAGGAACTGTCAATTGTGAATAGTTATTTAATATTTTAGTTACCAAGTAAATACTACATAGTTGAATTTCAGGACCCAACTCCTCAATCCTGATGCTGCAGAGGTTCTGCCCACCTAAACTGTGGGGATTTAGGAACTGTTGATTGTGAATTGAAGAAGCATATGAAGTTACTGGCGTTCACTAGTTAATGATATAATTTTGGAACTATTATGTGCGTAGAAGATTTTCTCCTTTATTACAACAGCACTAAATATGTGACTATAGACATCAAAACAAATAAGTCAAATAGAAGTAATATCTATGATGCTGAAATAAACTCATGTTATTTTACAGTTTATTTGAACATATCTCAAGCTTGGCGAAACAACACACACTGAATTTCATAATTTTGACTGAAAACATTGAAATTATTATTGTTTTGTTAACATACCTGGTCTAGCTATAAGTAGAGGGTCTGTAGCTACAAATTCCTTAAATTCTTCTGTTAACAACTTAAACTCAGATTTAACTTCTTTTAAACCTTTCTTAATATGTTGGAGAGTTGAAACTTTTTCCTTCGTGTCATAGCCACCCTTCCTATCTTTTTCCCAGAACAAAAGTCTCTTCGGTGTTTCGTTGACTTGAGGGTGCTTGTTCAACAAGAGAGCATCGTAAGTTTTACACAAAATACTGTAATTACGATGTCCACGCAAAGTACTTCTGTTTACACACCTATACAATGCCATTTGGAAAAATATATTTATAAATTAATTCATAATTAATATTACACCTTTTTGCGTGATATTTCCAAGCGTTTTAAACGAAAGTACCTAAATTTTAATCAAGGAATTCTACAAGTAAACAATATTATAACCTCAATTTATTTTCACTTTTCCCTTGTCAAAATCAGCTGTAGGTAGTTTTTGTTTTGATCATGGTAGGTAGGAAATATGTGGAAATGCCCCACTTACGAAAATAGGGTGCATACCTACAGAATGCTGTCGCATAAAATGGCCGCCCATTAGGGAGTTGTGGATACCTACCTACCTACTATCGATAAAAAGTAAAACCAGTACCCAATCAAACATTTATGAAAAGAGTTCGTTTATGTATTTATTTTTAATTGTCTATTTAATGTTGTCATGTTTGTCACTTTTGCTTTTTTCTCTTCTCGATTAAGAATGTAACTTTATAAAAATTTAGTAATAAATTAATTTAACAAATAATATGTTTTCCTGTACATAATATAAAATATCCAAGGCCTCCTACCTTAACATGGTAGCAGAGCTTTTGAAAATACATCGAAAACAATTTTATGGAAATGGAAAGGTAAGAGGAAGTTGAGATAGTACTCAAAAACAATTGAAAGAGGTGGAGGAAAATAATTTATAAAAATGGATAGCAACAAAGAGGAATTTAAAATACCTACGTTTGATGGAACAAATTACGATTTGTGGAGATTTAGGTTGAAGCTATTTTTAAAGCTCAAAAAATGCGAAGAGGCTATTTTAAACGAGGAAGTCAAAACAGAAATTGATTTGAAAGCACAGAACTATATAGTCAATAGTATCAGTAACTCACAGCTTCATATTATAATAGCAGAAAATACAGCTTACAAAATGCTTAAAAAATTGGACGACATGTATTTAGTTAAAGATTGCGTTAACAAGCTATTAATAAAAAGAAAATTACTCGATACAAAGTTTAAGGAAGGAGATCCTATTGAGTTTTTCCAAACTTTTGAGAAACTAATAAATGAATTGAAAATTGCCGGAGAAATAATCTCTGAAGAAGACAAGCTCAATTATTTATTGTTAACGTTACCAGAAAAATTTTCGCATATAGTAAACATTGTAGACGCACTGCCTAAATCAGGACAAACTGTTGAATATGTTAAATCAAAATTAATACTCGAGTTTAAGAAAAACGAATCTGAATATCAACAAGCATTCAATAGTTATCATGGGAATTATTCACGATATCAACGTGGACAATATTACAGAAGACAAAATTTTTCACCAAGAGGAAGAACACAGTATACAAGAGGATATAATAATGAACAAACAAGAGGAAGAACACAGTATACAAGAGGATATAATAATGAACAAACAAGAGGACAAAATTACTCAAGATACACATATCGAGGAAGAAGATCTCCAAGATATACAAGAAACTTTCGAGAACACTACAATAGAGGAGATAAAGATCAAAACGAAGATGCATTTATTGTTGAAGTAATGCATTCTACAGATGATCAAACAATGACGAACTGGCTTCTAGACAGTGGATGTACTCACCATATCATTAACGATGAAAAGTTTTTTTGTGAGTATCAAAGCTTAGAAAGTCCAATCAATATTAAGGTAGGTGACGGTTATCCGTTAAAATCAGACAAAATAGGAAAAGTAATTATTAATTTACAGGTAAATAACAAAGTACGAAAGATTAAAATTGAAAATGTTTATTTTGTCCCAGGAATGAAAAGAAATCTTTTAAGTGTATCATCTATTGTAAACAAAGGAAATACAGTTATATTTAAAAATCAGGTAGCGCTTATATATAATCCACAAAATAATTTAATAGCAGTATCTAGGAAGATAAATAATTTGTATGAACTTGAAGGTCAGATTGTAATTAATGATAGAAATGCGTATAATATAAATGAACAGGTTACATCAATGAAAGAAAAAGAGAAATGGCATCGAATATTAGGTCACGTAAATTTTACTAAATTAAAAACTATGTGTAGGTATAAACTTTTAGATGGTTTACCGGAAGTACTAAATGAAGGTTTCATTCAATGTGAAATTTGTTTGCAAAATAAAATGACAAATTTACCTTTTGAAAATAATCGGAGAAGGGCAACAGAAATTTTAGAAATTATACATACGGATGTAAACGGCCCGATTACTCCAGTAGGTTATGGTGATCAAAGATATTTTGTAACTTTCATAGATGATTACAGCAGATATGCAGTTGTATGTGTAATCAAGAATAAAAGCGATGTATTTGATTGCTTCAGAATGTACACGAATGCAGTTCAAAATCAGACAGGAAAGCGAATAAAGGTAATTAGGTGCGATAATGGTTCTGAATATATGAATAGAGATTTTTATGAATTTGCAAAACAAAATGGTATTTATTTAAAACCAGGACCACCCTATACTCATCAATTAAATGGAGTTGCTGAAAGATATAACAGAACAGTAATGGATCGAGCTAGATGTTTGATGACGGAAGCCAATTTGGAGAAAAAATATTGGCCTGAATGCGTATTAACTGCTACATATTTAGGAAATAGAATACTTACAGATACAAAAGAAAAGAAAAGTCCCTTTGAAATATTCTTTAACAGAAAACCAGACATAAAAAATTTAAAAATTTATGGAAGTAAATGCTTTGTAAAAATACCTGAAGAAAAAAGAACGTCAAAATTTAATCCAAAAGGAATAAAAGGTATTTTAGTAGGTTATACGGATACTGGGTATAAAATTCTAATAGAAAATAAAATAGTTATAAGTCGTCATGTTATCTTTATAAACCCTGAAGCAGAAGTAGTTAGATTTCGAATGACAGATGAAGAAGAGAAATTTGAAGAAAAGAACATTAATGAAGACGCTAATAAATATGAAATAAAGAATAATGAAAATAATGAAGTAAGGGATTTGTGTGATGATCAAAATGAAAAATTTTATGACACTATTGAAGATGAAGAAGATATGAGAAAGAAAGTTAGTATTGAGGAGGTGAGCGGACAAAATCGTCCGAAAAGAGAAAGAAGATTGCCTAAAAAATTGGATGATCATGTAGTATATGTTAACGTTTGTGATGCTGGTATACCTGAAACTTATGAAGAAGCTATAAACAGTTCAGAATCAAAGAAGTGGAAGAATGCAATGGATGACGAGATAAATAGTTTGAAACAAAATGAAACATGGGAAATTGTTGATGAACCAAATGATAAAAATATAATTGAAGTTAAATGGATCTTTAGAATAAAATCAAATGGAAGATATAAAGCACGTGTTGTGGCGAGAGGTTTTCAGCAAATTTATGATGAAAATGAAGAAATATATTCACCTGTTGCTAGAATGACAACAATGAAAGTTTTAATGTCGATTGCATGTGTCAGAGGTTGGCATATAGAGAGTATGGATGTAGAAACAGCTTTTTTAAATGGAATTATTAAATCTGAAGTTTATATTTATCCTCCAGATGGTTATGAAATTGGAGATAATAAAGTTTGTAAGCTAAGAAAAGCTTTATATGGATTGAGAGAGAGTCCAAGAGATTGGTATGAATGCTATAATGAGTTTATGATGAGCATCAATTTCAAAAGATCGAACTATGATTATTGTTTGTATACAGGATGTATCGATAGTGAAAAAGTCTATATTTGTTTATATGTGGATGATATATTAATTTGTGCAGAAAATGAGCATACAATAAAAAAGGTTAAGCAAATGCTCAGTAATAGATTTCGTATGAAAGATTTAGGAAAAGTGACACAATATTTAGGAATTGATATTGATTATAAACCGCAATTAAAGAAAATGACTTTGAGTCAAAGCAAGTACATAGAAAGTTTGGCAGAAAAATATAAAATAAAGGATTCTAAGAAATATGAAACACCAATGCATTACGAGTCTTGAAATATTTATATTACACTCGTGATTTAATGCTAAACTATAATTCTGAATATTATGCATTGGCTGATTGCGTTACTGAAGTTTTACCAGTAATAGGTGTGCTTAATGATTTAGATATTGATATTAAAAAACCAATTAAAATATATGAAGATAATAGTGGTGCCATAGCTCTTTCTAAATATGGTAAATTTTGTAAAAATTCTAAGCATATTGATGTGAGCTATCGTTTTATAACTGATTACGAGAAAAAAGGTGTTATATGTGTAACTGCTGATCAATTAGCTGATATTCTAACTAAGGCGTTAGGTAAAAATAAATTTCAAAACTTAAGATATTTAATTAATGTTTATTGAGTATAGAATTTGAATTTTTTATTTTGTTATGTTGATTATAGTTGAAATGTGAATGTTTATGTTAAATATGCTAAGTTATTATTGAATGAATAGATAAATGATTAACTGTTATAATTAATTAACATATTTTAGAAATACAAAAACTCAAGGAGGTGTGAAAAGAGTTCGTTTATGTATTTATTTTTAATTGTCTATTTAATGTTGTCATGTTTGTCACTTTTGCTTTTTTCTCTTCTCGATTAAGAATGTAACTTTATAAAAATTTAGTAATAAATTAATTTAACAAATAATATGTTTTCCTGTACATAATATAAAATATCCAAGGCCTCCTACCTTAACAATTTATGAATACACTGTCCCGCGACTTAATTCACGTGGATTGAAGTTTTTAATTCTCGCGGGAACTCTCTTATTTTTCGAGCTAAATATGATAGTATTCCGAGATATACCTATAGGTAATGTTATTGCAGACTATAATCTATCTGTGTGCCAAATTTCAGCCAAATCGGTTTAGTCATTGCGGCGTGATTGAGCTACAAATTAAAAACACTTTTCATCACTTTTAATTATTAAGCTGACATTTGTATAGGGTCAGCCAGTCCAGTGTTCAACAATGATGTTGATGATTAACTTATTAAATATCAGTGCACCAGCCTGTCCAGTGTTGACCATGGTATTATAGATCATTTATAGATAACCTATAATATGTCAGTGTAGCGTAGACAGAGAAGGCAATAGACCAAGGTACTGTGTAACCGCGACTGAAATAGAGATAACATGACGTAACGATGACGTCACATGACAAGTTCGAGTTTAATGTTGCCACAATAACTGCACTCCCCTAGTACCCCAAATTAGATGGAAAATTCTTCCCAGGATTTTTAAATAAAACGACAAAACAGATGCTGAACTGTTTTATTTTTTAAATAACATACCTACACATATAAGGTTGTCTGGGAGAGACATACCTATTAGGGTAAGCTTCTATTTTTTACATATATCTTAATATTGTGTGCAATAAAGAATTTATTATTCTTTATTGCACACAATATTAACTTCAACCACCACTTAAAAGTATAAAATAATTTTAGTTTGTACACGTAAGTCGGTTTTTTAAAAATATTTTTTTTTATACTAAAGTTTTTTAATGTACTTTCATAGGACCAATTCACTAGATAATTATTTGCTCCTTAAAAAAAATATTGAAATGCCGAATAGAAATTTAGCATATGTGAGTCACTTTGAAAAAAGATGTATGTAACACAAAGGAAAATTTTTTTTCGTTACTAGTAAGAATGTTACACAAAATAATTTGTAATGAACAGTTAAAATTTTCCTTCGATCGAGTAATGCTATTGAATTAAAAGCAACAAAAATTGTATATTTAGTCATCAAAATCATCATTAATGAAATTAACAGTATATTCCTTTTTTCAGGCAGTCGTATAAAACTGCAACTCTTCATAGTTTAAGTTAATAATTATTTAAAAAAAACATTAAAAGTCTGCCTCTAGCTATTTAAAAATGGCTTTAAAAATTAAGAACTTTGTAAATAAAATAATTCTTAAGATCGCCAACAGTTCTCGACTGGTTGTTGGACATTCGAACGAAACTTCAGGATGATTCAGAACAGTAACCGACACTATCTAACTGAATACACTTTAATCATCGCCGACATATATTATATTCTAGTATCCATCATCTTTCTTTTCTTTTCTCATAATATTCATTTCTTCCATCACGACTTTATTTTGTTTCAACAAAAATTAAAAAAAAAATTGAAAAAGTAGCCAAAGTAACCCGCCGTTACGGTATGTCAGAGGACATTACTAAAAAAAACCTATCTCCGTGCCAAATATCAGCCATATCGGTTTAGTGTGGCGTATTGAGTAACAAACATCCATATGTTTGTTACTCAATCACGCCACACTAAACCGATATGGCTGAAATTTGGATGTATGTATGGATGGCCCTACATACATTCAAACTTTCACATTTATAATATAAGTAGGATAGGGAAAATCGGGACATTGTATAGGTACCTAAAGCTGGCAACACACATAGATACTAAATTTTCTTATTAACTGTCAGTTTGTTGGGCACAAAAGTGTGTCGACCTTGAAAAAAACTGGTTACACGATGAGGGACAAAAAATTGGGTAGCTGCGTCTCTGTTTATCACATTAATAACTTTATTTCTGCTCTCTTTTTAGTGTGAGTGAGAAAGAAATCGTCACTGGCTCTATGTCTTCTCTCTCTACGCAGTGTAGTCACCACCAAAGACTACAGTCACCACATACCTATACATTATATTCTGTGCCCAAGACCGTTGACAGTTAACACTTGTCAAGTCTCAATCTTTAATCTGTGATTTTTAATTACCTACCTATTTAAAAGGAGTCTGAAAAAAATCAAAGAAATTGAGAATTATAAATATAATTTTCGGATTAGTTTATTTACAACCGTTTTAAAACGTTGTTTCAATTAACCTATCAGTTATGTCTTCATATCAACTATATCGAAATACAACAATCGGTAACACTTTACAGGAAAGCCTCGATGAATTGATAGAAGTAATTATTTACCCAGTAATCAAAACATGAAATCATACATTTCGTCGCGTCCTTGTATTTAATTGAATTTTATTTTTCAGTATGGACAAATAACTCCAACTCTAGCAGTGAAAGTGATGTTACAGTTTGATAAATCTATAAATCAAGCCTTATCTAACAGGGTAAAATCTAGGCTAACATTCAAGGCAGGAAAATTAAATACGTATAGGTAGGTTTATTTTTAAAACACTAATCGATATATCTTTATAAAATACAATGATAATTTTCTCTGCAATTATGAAGTTTTGATCAGTGTTATTTTTTTTTTTCAGATTTTGTGATAATGTGTGGACATTTATGTTGAACGATGTTGAATTTAGGGAAGTACAGGAAGTTGCCAAAGTAGATAAAGTGAAAATTGTAGCCTGTGATGGTAAAAGTAAGTATATTTTAATAACAATTGGTTTTGGCTGCCTATTTCAGTCATGGTGCATCTCTGTGTTTAAAGAATTCCAATGTGAGCATATGCAAATGATTCTATTGTAAGAAATACACTGGGCATAAAAATGATGTCATGAAGTCAGAAAAAAAAGAGTTTTTACTTTCAACATCCTACATCTTTCAAATGGAAACTGTCCATGTCCACCATTATTCAAAAACAGTAAGGAAGCTCTTCTGTGATATAAAGTTATATGCCTCGTACAAGACTTGACAATACATATTGTTCACAGGATAGTTTGTTGATGTTATCTTTTTATTTACAGATGTTGATGACCGGAGGTAACCTATTGTGCGATGATTTGTAACCGAGTATGGTTTTGCTAAATTATTAACTAATGTATAACATATTGTATAATGATGCATATCTTTGGTTTTGTCACAGTTTTTTGTCTTTAGAGAAAATACAAATTAATCTGGTTAAGACTAGTATGGTTTTTATTTCATTAGTTTTTCAAGATATTTAATTTGTTCATTTAAGGTGATTCTACTGAATTTACACCCCCTTTGGTACATTCACAGATCTCTGAATGATGTCAGGGTGTTTTAAATTTTTGTTAATTTTTAGATTTTGGTTTTTGAAAAAAATCTCAATCCAAAATCTCACATTTAACAATAATTTATCATAAAATCCTAATTGGCATAGTTTTGCATCTCCTGCTGATTTCACCTATAACTTTAATACTTGCTACTTATAAGATTTTGAGTGAAGTTAGTGGAAGGTATCAAGCTATAACTACAGCATTTGCATAATATGATAATCTCATAACAACTTAAAGGATTTTTATGAGCTAGACTTTTAAAATAAAACTCTGTATGTTTGGAATTAATTTTTATTATTTGCCTATAAAAATTACACCATATTAGTTATTCTGTTTTCTGTAAATCAACCTTCACAGATCTTTAGCAAAATTAAACTAACTAAAAACACTAGTAGTAGGTACAATTATAATATAGAGAACCCAAATCTAATTTACATCTAATAATAAAAAGACAAGTTGTACACTCTTTTGATAATACAAATGCATAAAAAATTATTACATCATAATATAAGAGTATAATATATACAAATCCTAGATTTCGTAATTGATTAAATATAATGAGTTGTGAGGTATTTTGTATAACCTTAAATCAAAAGCCTTCTGTATATTTTATTGTTTTATTATAATATGGTTTAATTGTAAATAAATATAAATTATATACATAAATATATATCGGAGAAGGAAGCCTGAATAGAGTTGCTAATTAATGCATAATGTCCAAGAGAATATAATAATTTCATGCATAATGTGATATCAATCTAATTTGATTTTTTACTTTTTATTATTCTGTAAAACCTCATTGATTAATTACTTTTTAATATTGTGTAAAACCTCATGTTTCACCTCAGAGGTGAAGTGAGATTGGTGTCGCGAACTCTCTCAGAGTAAATTAGTAATTAGAAAGTGATTAATCATTTGGTGACTTTCAACAATATGTAGACATGTTTTGTGCTTGCATTCAACCCTGATGACGCCCACTAGATCGGCAATCACCAATGATGTCAATGTGAACGGCCATTCTCCGACATATATTATGCCATTATAGAATTTAAAAATGTATTAAAAAGCATTTAAACATAATCACACAATTTTTACAGTAATGTTACTAATATAGTGATACACAATCTGTCTACCAAATTCACAGACTCTAATCTAATGCTTTCTGAAGTTTTAACATCGTGAAGAGGATTTTTGTCTAAGTCTATACATGTTGACTATTTTTAGACAGGTAATTTTTGAGATTGCGTACAACAGAATCGAGGCCAGTAAACTGATCCCATACCTGTATTTAATAATAATTTATTGTTTGCAACAATGTACCTCCAACCTCCACCACATTATAAAAAAAAATGTATGTGTAATCTGTGCTTATTAAATTACAACAAGATGTTATCTTTTGACTAAAACAGGGAAGTAGTACTAAAACATGGAACCCTGAGTAAAATAAAAACTGAGTAGGTACACCTATATTTTATCCAATTTTTGTTCATAACCATCACATTAGTGCTAGTGAACTAAAACATCGCCGTGTTTATTCCAGTATCAACTGGTCACAAATTTCAAATTGTCAAATGACACTAAATTACATCATTCGTCTTTTATACTGTCAAATTTAAAATAGGTACCATATTTCTGGTCAAACTACATGTGTGGTTCTTTAATAAAAATTCTTTTCAAAAAACCGACTTCAAACGCCACTACAAAGTATAAAAATAATTTTATTTTGTACACGTTTGTTGAAGTCGGGCGGGCTTAAATAGAAACGATGAAACCGATACGCGATGCTCGCCCGATTTCAATAAACGTGTCTCTTATATGTCACCATAAGATAAGCGTCGCGCATCGATTTCATCGTTTCTAGTTAAGCCCGCCCGACTTCAACAAACGTGTACAAAATAAAATTATTTTTATACTTTGTAGTGGCGTTTGAAGTCGGTTTTTTGAAAAGAATTTTTATTTTAAGCTTTTTAGTGTAGCTTATTCCTGCTCTCTTTCTCCCCTTCCTCCAATGCTACGGTACTAATGTACCGTATGTAAGTTCTACACTTGGTACCTACAGTACTTACAGTACTTATTAACAATACACAAGAGCTAGGACTGGGAGCTCCATGATGTAGTCCATGTTTGGTACCAACAATATCAATTCGAAAGCGTCAGTTCGTAATTCCTCCAAATCTGCAGCATCAGGATTGAGGAGCTAGAACCTAGATCTTGATGGTGTAGTATATGCTTATTACATACAATAACAATTCATGATTAGCAGTTCCTACATCCCTATAATTTAGATGGGCAGTACCCTGCAGCATCAGGATTGAAGAGTAGGACCTGGAGCTCTATGATCTAGTATATGCTTAGGCCAAGCATACCAATTCGTAAACGACGGTTCCTAAAGTCCCATAATTTAGGGGGGAAATACCCCTGCAGTATCAGGCTTGAGGAGTTGAAGGTAAAAATTTTTATGGGACCATTTCGCGAGCTTCCTCTGTCGATTAAAAAAAAATCTCGTGAATCGGTCCAGAAACCTCGGAGTAATCGGTGGACATACATAGAAAAAAAAAAAAAAAAAAAGATACCGGCCGAATTGATAACCTCCTCCTTTTTGGAAGTCGGTTAAAAATGTTGTCGTATAATATTTGGTCACTTGGAGTTTAAGATAGATACATACATAGAAGATCTTACTTCCATGCTTTAGTACTACAATCCATGGACTAAAATTTTCCTTTCATGCTACGAATGTTATAATACATGTACTTGCTTGAAGAGAAATTCCGCCCTTTCCCTCTAGCTTGTAAACATCCATTGTTGCGCAGAATTCCTGTCAGAAATCGCTGCTGTCAATGTCAACACGAGAGTCGCTACATTATATCGCCGCCTGTTAACTTCCCTCGTATGAACAATGGTTGTTCCTAGCTTCACCCACCCCTTTTCCGTCTTTTTCCAAGTAATCCTTCCACCATATTTAAAAAGACTTAACATATTCATTTTTAAGCGGACTTCCAAATTTCTTTCTAATTTAGATATTAAGTAAGATTTATCTTTTGATAAAAACGATAGCAAAAGAAAGTTATTACGTATATTTTTAAGTGCCATCATACATAATCTTGTACTTAAGCACAGTACGACGGCGGTGAAGTCAAATCAGCCAATAAGTCTAGTTCTTCTTCGGTGAGTTGTTCTCTATGTTTGGGCCAATCGTCCTGGTGAGTCCTTCTAAAGTCGGCCAACGCCGTCCTTATAGTGGCCGGTATTGGATCAGGCGCGCTCGTGTGTCGGGCCAACTCGGCCAAAACGTCGCCAAGCTTTGGGCCAAGGCTGTACGGCCTCGAGGACAAGTAGCCGCACAGGCCGAGCACTCCGCAATGCCGTTCCACCAAGTCCTTGGACCGGCAGCTTCGTGTGAGGGATTTTAAGGTCTTTTCTTCGTCGGGGAGAGCCCGACAGTGCATTAGTCCTGTCAGGAGTTTGGCAGCGGCTTGGCGGACCTGCAATTATTATATTATGTTTGCAGTTAGTATATATTATATAAGTCAATTTAATAATTTTAAATACAGGATTTCGAGTTTAGTTATAAGTTTTCGTCCCTTTGTTCCAAAGTTGAACTTGTGCTGGAGTCGATACGACAATAGTGTTTTCATTCTGCACTTACCACTTACCCGAGCGGTTATTTCAGTTTGTGATGAAATAGTAAGGTTTTGACCAAAGTCCAGTAAAGTAGGTATATCAATTGTACCCATAAAATTTGAAGAGTTCTCTCGATTTCTCCAGGATCTCATCATCAGATCCTGACCTGATGACAATGGGACCACCTGGGAAATATACCCTTTTAAACAAAAAAGAATTTTCCAAATCGGTCCAGGCGTCTTTGAGTAATTAGGGAACATACATAAAAAAAAAAAAAAGATTCTGACGAATTGAGAACCTTCTCCTTTTTTGGAAGTCATTATAAGTCAGTTATTACAAGGTAACCTTACCTCAATCCTAGAGTCCCGCATGAGTTTGAGCGCGAACCGCTCGGCGCGCACGGCGCGGTCGGCGCGGTCGCACAGCATGGGCAGGCCGTAGAACAGCAGCGGCTGCGCGAACTCCAGGCACGCCAGCCGCGCCCACCACGAGCGGCCCTCCGCCAGGGACTCCAGCACTTCCAGCGCTACGGGATACAAGAGCAATAAGTGATAATAAGCTTGAGGTTGGCAACAAGAATAGAATATTTCTGGTGGGAGGCTCTGGCAGTGGCTAGTTACCACCTTACCGTCAAAGACGTGCCGCAAAGCGATTTAGCGTTCCGGCATGATGGCGTGTAGATGGCGATTAGGGGTATGGGTTGTATCTACACTGCCATACCCCTTTCAAGTTAGCCCGCTACCATCTCAGACTGCATCGTTATTTACCATCATCGGTCTGATTCTGTAACTCAGTGCTTATCAAACAATTGACATATATTTTTTATCCATTGAAGGTTTACTATGAAATTGTAAATGACATTTCTCTTCAAACCTTCAATGGATAAAAAATGCCTATCATCGATGATAGGCACTGAGTTACAGAATCAGGGGGCGGGGTGAGATTGCAGTCAAGCACTACATTGTCATCGAATAAAAAAAAACTTCAGTATTGAGCCGTTTTTGGGTTGCTGTTTCAGCAAACAACAAAAGCAGTACATCATCAGTGATGTCGTATTGCAGCTGATGCCGACTGCTGTTGTGGAGTCTGCCGTCTCCAAGGAGTTTTGCGACTGGCCAGTTCATCGAGAGGACTGGCTATTTGTATTTCCATTGTTCGACGATATTTAAATTTAAAACTATTGTTCAGGACATGCGCCGCAGTTGCTCATAACAAAAGCATTCGTCTAGCAGCAGCCACCCAAGCTGGTTGGCTTCCTAGATTTTACGAAGTATTACATATGGCTCTGACCCGATCAGACGTTCTGCATCGCATGTACAGACGTCTCTCTCGATTGTGAAACCAATTATCCAATACAAGTGCAACCGGAGATTGGAGTTTTATTTATATGGTATATTACATGCTATACTGTTAGTGCACGTACCCTTGTCGAAGGCGGCGTAGGAGTGGTTGGCGAGCGCCAGGCTGGCGAGGAAGCCGCCCGCGGCGCGCGGCAGCTCCTCGTGCGGCTGCGGCGGGCCGCGCGCCGCCAGCGCGCACGCCGTGCTCACCAGCTCGTACTGCGTCTCCGTGTTGCCGCACACGCCGCGCACGATCACGCCCATGCAGCCGCGCAGCACTGACAAACCACAAGTGCTAACTTAGTCACTTTGTAGCCCACCACGAAAAACGCATTCACACTGACTCCTTAAGTCAGGTAGATTCTCTGTGCCTATGGCGTTATTGTGGAGGTCGAAGACATTTTGAATGAAAGGAGTAAAGGTCGAATAGGTAAAGCTGAATGAAGGGCTGTAGTCTTGACACAGCCCGGTTTAGTGATCTGTGATCTCAGAGTAAATAAGACTCCACACACCAAAATCTGTCCTGATTTCGCTTTAGATTAGCTGCAGTCGTAACCTTACATCAGACGAGTCGAAGAGAGCGGGGCCGGGGTATTAATTACCGGGGGGGCCTTTTGTATTACATACGTTGTGCAATAAATTAAAAAAAAACAATCTACCGGTGGTGAGCAGGTTGACGGCGCGCGCGTGGTGGCGCAGCGCTGGCGCAGCGTCGCCGGCCAGCCGCAGCGCACTGTCCAAGCGCTCCACCAGCTGCTTGTCCACGCGCGTCTCCTCGCCCTCCGACTCCGCCGGGTCCGCGGCGCCCTCCGTCTGACAATAATATGTAATGTTTTAGACTTTTGCCCGACAGCAGCAAAACCAAAACTGGTCAGAAGACATAAAGAGGGCCAAAGCTAGTAATAAGGGGCCGTTCAAGTATAACGTAAGCAGATTTATTACAATTATTTAACCCCCCCCCCCCCAACCCATGTCACCAAAAGTAAGCAAAGCTCTTACCGCCTCCCCCCATGCTTACGTAAACATTTTTCAATTATAAATGTATTTTTTTTATATTATAATTTATTTATATAATTATTTGCGGGAATTCCCGCAAATGCGTTTCGTTTTCAAGCATAGACAATGTGAGGGTTGCCATTCGTGTAAAAAAGTAAATAAGTACCGATGACGTAATCATCATCTAGACTCCCCTACCCCCCATGTCATCCAAAATAAGCAAAACAAAGACACCCCCCTCCCCCATAGTGCTTAAGTAATACTTGAACGGCCCCTAAATACAGACATAATTATTTGAAAAATTATTCCATTTTGATTTTCAGCGCCTCCGGAAACCTCGATACTTAATAGTTGTATCAGATGTGACACACAAGTTTTTTTTTTTCAAAAAAAAAAAAAATTATGTCAGCCATCTTGGATCAACGAATGTTGTAGTCGTATGTCACCTGGTGCGTGTGGTCCGCGTGCGGCGCGTCCGTGGCCAGCGTGGCGAGCTGCGTGTTGGCGGCGAGCACGGCGAGCGGCACGGCCACGGCGGCCACGGGCGGCTCGGGCGACACGCACGCCTCTTGTGACGCGCACGGACCGATCAGCGACGCTGCCGTTTTTATTACTGCAAACAATTATACCAATTTAAGCAATTTTTAACAAAGCTAAGAGTCAGTTAGCGGGCGATGGAGAGAGCTATGCTCGGAGTATCAGTATAATCGTCATAGCTCATCGGTTGCGAATCTAAAGTGGCAATGGGCGGGGTTTGTATATAATAGGTAGATTGAGAATGTCAATAAATCAAATAAAAATTAAAAAATGAGTTCTAAAAGTCGATTGCGGAAAAGCTGCATAAATCATTGCTAGTCTCAATTGTGGTGGTTGGCTAAAATTGTGGTACTTTTGCTGCAACATAGCATCGGATAAAAAAAATAAAGAGATTTTCCAGTTACCGATGCGTAGAATGAGTATTCTCTAGAATCCTACCAAGCGTGTCGCCGAAAGGGATAGCATAACACTGTGACATACCTACTCTTGTACGTCTTGTTGCTCACAATCACCATACATTGTGAACAACAAACTCAAAACGTGGGACGCAGTGAGGGACGGATACAGACATAGCTGTGTCTCATTCTATCTTGTTTGACGTCGCTATCTCTTTCGTGTGGGAGTGAAAAGGAGATATCATTAAGTCTATAGTACTTCTCTGTCTACGTACCAATGTCTCCATTTTCGTCGTAGAGCGCGGCGAGGCGCGGCTTGACGTCGGCGAGGAAGTGCTGCAGACGCGGCGCGCGGCCGGCGCTGCCGCCGGGGAACACCAGCTCCGTGTCGAAGATCGTCATCAGGATGCTGCGGACAAGTCACTATATCATAAAACCTCCCTACAGTGTTTTCGTTGTGGCATAGTGGTTACGAAAACAGATCTAACAAACAAACAAATCCTGACCTGATGACAATGGGATGACCTGGGAAGTATAGGAAGTATTTACTCAAAGAAAAAAAAAATTTCCCAAATCGGTCCAGGCGTCTTCGAATAATAAGGGAACATACATAAAAAAAAGATCCCAACGAATTGAGAACCTTTTTGGAAGTCGATTAAAAAACGGTAGTGCATGACAGAGTCGCACACCTTATAGGGAAACATAAAGTAACTTTTATTTATATGTCTTTAAGGATGGTAATGTTTTCATATATAATTAATAACAAATACTTATTGTATGATATAATAATAAAATAATAACTAAATACGTACGTAGTATATGTAAGTTTATTTATTTGTATATATATTTATGTTTATTATATAACTCTTTGGCTATATATGTATTTATTTTGTACGCGGGTGTGAGAGTTAAAGTATATGCGTCATAACTAAATACGTACATATAGAAATAAAAAAATACATATTACATATAAAAAAATAATTTTGAGTTTAGACTCGAAAAATATGATGTCCACAAAAAAAAAAAGAAAACTAGCAAGAAAAGGTTAGAGATATTTTGCTATAATCCGCCAACAGAAAAAAACTGTATGTTCTGTTGGCGGATTATAGCAAAATAACTAACCTTTTCTTGCTAATCATGAACTTCCGCAAAGTAACGCCTGATTCTATCCAATATAAAAAAAAACTATTTGAAATTACTTAATTTTTACAAAGAGTTTTTTAAAATTCGCTTGTTGTAGTAGAGTGTAGGTTCACCTCACCTGCCAACAGTTTCGCGCACATTCTGGTACGGGTGCTGTATGAAGTTGGCAGCGTCCAGGCGCTTGAGCAACTCGGCGGCCAGCGGCGCGGCGCGCCACGTCAGTGATCCCAGTGCGCCCTGTTCAATACAGTTTTTTTTATTCGATGACTATACAATATACATCATATACTTCGATGATTGTAGCGGGCTAACTTGGAAGGGGAACAGACAGACACACATATACATAGACACCCAGATACAGAGGTCAAACTTATAACACCCTTTTCTATCGTGGGTTTAAAAAGTGTAAATTAAAAATTTTAAACTCCCCCGACATGTTACATCATCCTGATTGCTAGTCAGTAATCGTAAAATAAAAATATGTCATCCGCCATTTTGTGGCGGCGGCCATCTTGGACTTATTTTCAACAAACGTAGCTAAGAACACTCCCGACTAATTAAACTTACAAACAAAAAAAAAAACAAATTCGTTTATCTGTTCAGGAGCAACGATGCCACAGCAGACACACACTCACACCGACACTTACAATACCCTGACATTTTGTGTCGGGTGTTAAAAAGGACAAAGAACAGTCTGTACGCAATGCTGTCTCAGGAGTCTGCTCACCTCAAGTCCCTGGGGACCTCAGGGTCGCGAGCGGCTGGAGGGGGGGTCCAGGCGTTCATTTTTTCATCTCCATAATGACCCTGGGAAGATGGTAGCTTGATGTGGCACAAGCAGCCTTAAAATCCATACGTGCAGGTGGTTCGGGGCTATTCTCCCTGAGATGAACCCAATGGCGTCGCGCAAGGAAGGCACCGGATATGTTCTCAGGAGATCTCGGAACCCTCCAGTATGCGCTGAGGGTGGCCACCGAGGGGGTTTTAGTAGGTAAAAATCCTACATAACCCGACTTCTCCCGGAGGTCGGGTATCTTAAGATTTCTCCCCCGTTAACAAAAAAAAAAAAAGGAGTCAGCTCACCTGTAGGGCATAAAGCCTCGCGCAGACCACGAAGGAAGTGTGGTGGTCGGGGTCGGCGTCGCCCAGCGCGGGCGGCGGCGCGCACAGCTGCAGCAGCTCCCGCAGCACCGCGGCGCCGCGCACCGGGTCCAGCTTCTCCACGCCCGTCGCCACGCACGTGCCCCAGTCCTCCAGCGTCTCTGCCGTTACCGATGTCAGCCCTGGGAACATAATCCACGTAGGAACATACACGTCCTAATACTTTCCTTACCATCTTTTTAATAGTTACACTGTGCAGGATTTTCAAAACCAAATTGTGGTTTCGCGAGCCACATTTACGACGTAAATTGACGACCACCATTCTAAATTGTCTCTGGTCTAGTGGGAGGCTTTGACCGTGGCTAGTTACCACACTACCGTCAAAGACGTGCCGCCAAGCGATTTAGCGTTCCAGTAAACAGGTTAGGGGTATGGGTTGAATTTACACTGCCATACCCCTACCAAGTTAGTCCACTACCATCTTGGACTGCATCGTCACTTACCAACAGGTGCGATCGCAGTCACGGATTATCTTGTCACTGAATAAAACTTCTAACGATAACTTTCTCCTTTTGTGCTCTTTGTCTTTCTCCTTTTCTTTGTAGGGTTGAAATCTAGCAATATCTTCCTCGCTTAGTGGGTGGCTATAAGATACATACCAGCTTTGATAACTTCCATGGCGGTCGTGTACAAGGCAAGCGCCCGTTCTCGGGGCCAGTAGCGCGGCGCGCGTAACGCAGCCGCGGCTAGTTCTGCCGCGAACCGCTGCGGCGCCTCCTGCGCGTCGGCGGCGCAGCGCACCGCGTGCCGCATCAGCCGCTCCGACACGCGCTCGCCGAACTGAGCGAACGCCATCTGTTGGCGAACAAATACATCATGATTTTGACGACCTTCCTGGCGCAGTGGTGAGTACTGTCTTATAACTGGAAGGTCTTGGGTTGGTTTCCGGCGAGGGCAATTTGAGAATTTATAGGTCAGGTCTGGTGGGATGCTTTGAGCGTAGTTAGTTACCACCCTAACTTGACGTACCGCCAACCGATTAAGCGTTCAGCCCACCGATTCAGACCCTTCTGATAACTTATTTGTCGATCGATTCGGTTTGTTAACATATATTTCGCTCGCTCTGAATCCACACGACAAAAAGAGATCGATATCTAACCGTATCGACACGGTATGTTATCTAACAGGTCTGAATCGCCCGGCTGGTACGATGGCGTGTAGAAACAGATTAAGGGTATGACACCTAAGACTATATCATCACTTACCATCAGGTGAGATGTTAGTCAAGGACTATCTTGTCATCAAATAAAAATAAACAGAGAAGATATTTTACCCTCGAAATACTACTCAAGAAATCAAGGACCCTCTCGTGCTTGACGTGTCATTGAGTGAGAGTTTGAGATTGAGTGTCATAACTTTTTATTTTGAATTTTGAATACTGCAATACTGTCAAGGAATGGTACCCGAAACATGGTGAAGCGAATCCCATTGAACTTGTCCTTGCCCTTCTTCTCCTCCACCGTGAAGAAGGCGACGAGGCGGTCGACGTTCGCCTCGTCGCTGAAGAACTCGAACAAATACCGTTCGCCCTCCTCCATTTCCTCGGGCGGGGTGTCGAGCGACAAACTCTGTTCGCTTATGGGTGCTGCCACCTGATGGAAACAATTTGTGGTTTAACCTTCCCCCTTCTTGGTGGGAGTGGGGGGAGGGGCACGTGTCTTGGTCTCGAGTCTCACAGAGTAATGTCACTTTAGAGAAATAATATAATTTTTTTTTGTACGAAAAAAATTAATGCGGAATTTTGAAAAGTCGTACAACAAAAGTTGTTAGTTTTAATAGAAATAGAAATAGAAATATTTTTTATTCAAATAAACTTTTACAAGCACTTTTGAATCGTCAATGAATCTACCACTGGTTCGGAATGCCTTTCCTGCCGAGAAGAGCCAGCAAGAAACTCGGCGGTTGCTCTTTTCAAAAAAATAAAAATTTTACAATTGTTATTGAAACTATGCTATGTATTCAGTGCTTCCACGTAATTATTATCTAATGATAATAATTACGTGCCGAGAGCTTTCTGGTATTTTTTTATTTAACCCTGTATACTCTGTCACAACTCTGTCACCATTGATATTCGTTCAGAATATTTATGTAAATTGTATTAATAAAGTTCAGCGGAGTTGAACCAAAGACAGATGTTTCATTATGTATATATTTATTAAAGTATGGTTTCCTTCAAGTAATGTTACCTTAAGTCTGTTGGGCCACGCGAAGAACCCGTAAATATAGTCTCGTAACCACGGCCTGTCCCACTCCTCGTCAGTCTTTATTTCCTTGTCCTCAGACCAGATGGCCCACTCGAGGTCCTGTCTGTAACCTGAAAGGGAAACGTCAGTACCTACATAAATACCTACTAAAATATATATTTTTTTATTTAAAAAGAATATTAGCCAAGCTGAACTTGACTTATATTCTCCTCTCCCCTCCAAATAAGCGGAAAGTTTGTGCTAGGAGTGGGTACGACAATAGTGCAACGGGTGGGGTTCGAACCTGTGACCTTTCAGTTTTCAGTCCGCACCTTTAACCGTTGGGCAATTGAGGCTTAAAAAATATTGGATAGAAGCAGGCGTGTGGCAGACTTTGTGGAAGTTCATGATTAGCAAAAAAAGGTTAGAATTATTTTTCTACAATCTGCCAACGGAAAAAATCTGTATGGTCAAACATGCACTTACAACCTGAGCACCGCTTACCTCCCCAACCAAGCAAGAAGGCTGAAGTTAGAAGTGGCTGAGGAGTTGGATACCTCGCAGACTACTGATGCTGCAGCATCAGCTCCAGGTAACCATGACTTGGAAATAATCCGAAGTAACAGTACACCCATAATTTCAAATCAATTGCACCAGTGAAAGTTTATTAAGCCATTTAATCAAGTATGAAATGAGCTGATGATTTTCCACCAATCATGTCAGCCTTAAAACAGAGATAACGGCATCAAAATCGGTTCATTCGTAAGGGAGCTACGAGGGAACAGATAGACACACAGATACACACGTCAAACTTATAACACCGCTCTTTTTCCTTCAGGGGTTAAAAAAAACTTATGGTAAGGGAGATCAAGATGCTCAATGAAGGACTAATTCAAGATTTTGTGCGTGAATTAAATAAATCTTACCAGGTATATGCTTCTCAGGTTTCGGCAACCCCATAACCTCATAAGGATCGATTTCGATCTTCTTGATTTTGTTCTTCCTCTGCTTCAATGCGTAGAGCGTTAACTTCTGCGCGGTCCGCCGTACCGCGATGTCGTCGTGCAGTAACGACTGTACCATGAAGCGTACCGCTCGCGCAGGGTACGGGGTTTGGACCAGCGGGCAGTATGTTAGCATCTGCATCGCCAGTTCCAGACGACGCCATTGCCTGTTAAAAAAATTCGAAATTCAAAATTATTTCTTTCAACCAACTTGCGACTTGCGACTCTTATGACAAGTCGAAAATCTACCACCGGTTCGGAATGCTGATTCTGCTGAGAAGAGCAGCCAAGAAACTCGGCAGTTGCTGTTTTCAAAACAAAAAATGTTACAATATGTAGCTTGTCCATCTTGTGGAAAGCTGTATGGTGGTGTCAAATTGGGTTTATCAATTTTAGTGGACAAAATGGCGTCGATTCTTTTATTTGCTTTTGGCATATTCCGATATAAAATATAAATAATATTGATGTCTCAAGTACAATAATCCTGAAATAACAGAAAACCGAATAAATTTTTAAATACCTATAAAAAATTTCGAGGCCGGCAGGATTCGACACTATATCTCTCGGGAATCACGCCCTGTGTGTGTTGAGCAAATTACACCACGGCCAAGTCGAAGTGTATCTACTTTTTCAATCAGCTTTTGTGCAACTGTTAGCGACATCTAGCCTCGGAGTTTTTGATATACATATATTTAAAAAATTATTCGGATATTTCCTTCATGTGATGGTTTAACACTTAAATAAAAATTAAAAATTATAAGGAACATGTTTAACTATGGGCTTCATAAGAAGGCTCAGGGTTTCCTCTGCGAGTGAGGAGA
Source organism: Hipparchia sbordonii (assembly GCA_038048805.1). Taxonomy (NCBI): domain Eukaryota; kingdom Metazoa; phylum Arthropoda; class Insecta; order Lepidoptera; family Nymphalidae; genus Hipparchia; species Hipparchia sbordonii. The sequence goes on along the minus strand of CM076111.1, from coordinate 2,953,492 downwards.
GCACTATGCTCAGAGTATTCCTTGAGATCAGATCAGAAATGAGGATACCCGTATTATGAAGTATCTATCACTACCGCGCTTCAGCACTATTGTACATCAGCTTCCGTGCCTCGGAGAGCACGTAAAGCCGTCGGATTTTCCGTCCCGCCGGACTATGAGAGTGCACCTGTGTTTGCGCACACACTTGTGCACTATAATATATACCGCGCAGATGGCTAATCTCTGTGCAGATTGGCCGCCGTAGCCGGATTCGGTCGGGGTTATTATTTACTACAACAGCTTCAGTTAAAAAAGACGTGTGGCACTCGGGGACTGCCACGGTAAAGCTAGTAAAGCATAGCATTTTTTATCAACGCCATTTAGCGGCTCACCGCTAGATGGCGTTGATAAAAAATGCGCCATCTAGCGGCTCACCGTAGAGGAGTCCCGTGTCAGGTTATTTTCGTTACGGAATTTCTGGATTCGGTCTCCACGCTGGCCCGCGATAGAAGCTATGCAATAGCTTAAAAGTTTAAGTAAATTATTCCAATGGCCGGTACTCACACATTAGGCGTTTCAGCAACTTCAACTAATTCCTCAACCAACTCGTTATACACCTTCTCCATTCTGTCTGACGTCGCCATCTCTTTCTCGACGGCTTTGTCTAACAAGGCTTTGAATGTGAGATCATTTAGTTCTGCTTCAGGGATAAGGTTCTTAGCACATTCTATGGCACTGTCTGAGATCGTCAGTCGGGTGTTGACTGTAGGGAACTGGCGATGTAGACAGTCGCTGAACGCTTGTTCTAGCCTGTAGGCGAAAATATATTACTCAAAAAAAAAAAAAAAAATTCAACATCCAAAATTATTTATTTCATGTAGGCCAACTTGTAGGTCTTATGAAGTTATGACACGTCATGATTCTACCACCGGTTCGGTTACTGTTTGGAACTCTATCTGATATCGATGTGGATACATATTAGTGAGATGACAGTACTTTTTACCCCAAATAATACACGAATAAAACTCTCATGTATAATTTGTTATATGAATTAAAAAAAAACTTAAAATAATTTGTATAAAAAAAAAATTTAATCGAATTTTGACTGTATTGCAGATTTATGATACAGTTTTAGACGATTACATATTTTTTCACAACTCCCTCAATATGGGTATCAAATGAAAGGGCTTGACTAGTAGAATACTATGCACTATGTAAACAAATCCAAGATGGCCGCCACCACAATATGGCGAATTACGAATTTTTCTTTTAATTTCATATGTCGGGGGAGTTTTAAATTTTAATTTATACTTGTTTATTAGTATTAAGCGTGATAAATTTTATTTACCTTAATATACTAGGTTTTTCACTAAGCGGTGCTTTCAGGATAGCAGGCCAGAGGGCCCGAATAACGTCCCAGTCCTGCTTCGCGATCATGGGTCCGACTTTGGGGTACATGATAATGTGCAAGGCGCCCTTGTGCCGCGCGTGCCACTCGTCGCCCTCGCCGCCCTTCGCCAACAGCTCCACCAGCTTTGGCACTAGCGCCCGGTACGAGTACGGGAAGTGACTGAGCATCCAATACAGGCGGATCTGGGCCAGGATACGGACCTGGAGAAATTACAATTATAATCATCCATCAATCTGTCTCACTACTGAGCAACCCGTCAACGGCTGGCTCACTGCTGAGCAACCCGTCAACGGCTCGCTCACTACTAAGCAACCCATCAACGGCTGGCTCACTACTGAGCAACCCGTCAACGGCTCGCTCACTACTGAGCAACCCATCAACGGCTGGCTCACTACTGAGCAACTCATCAACGGCTCATCACTGAGTAACCCATTAACGGCTCACTACTGAGCAACACATCTACGGCTCACTACTGAGCAACTCATCAACGGCTCACCACTAAGCAACCCATTAACGGCTCACTACTGAGCAACCCATCTGCAGCTCACTAATGAGCAACCTATCATAGGCTGGCTATTGAGTGCAGGTTTCCTCCGAGTTTCCTCCGGTGCGATTGGCTTTCATAATACGATTTTTAGTGACATTTTGCGACCGATCGCGTAGCGATTGCTGTTGCGTTGCTATTGCTGTCGCTATTGCAATTTTTTGAGTAATCACGATGCGGGCTTTACTCACAGAGCTATAAGTGTTGATGGAGAGCTCGTACAAGGCGTCCAACGCTTGAAGTCCCGAAGGCGTCATCCCAGCGTCGCACACGAGGTCCAGCCGCGACTCAAATTGCAGCCTCGCCGCGTCAGCTACCAGCATCCGCAACCTCGCCGCCCCCGCTTCGTCACCTCCGTTCCCCACCCCCGCTTTACCGAGGCCCCCTCGGCCATCTAGGGCCCTCTCCAAAGCGTTGTACGAACGCAATTTGGCCTCTATTCCAGGCCCTGATCGAAGGCCTCTTACGACTATCACGCGTTCCCAAACCTGAAGCGATAGGGGATTTCAAATTAACAAAATACGACTAACTTGATCAGCTCTCGCTAACTTCACTTATGTTCGATGTCGTAAGTGAAGTTAGTTTCCTGTTATAAAGTGAAAAAGTGTAGAAATCAATAAACCGCTTTTGTGTAGCCCACTACAAAGTCAAAAAAGTTTTATTTAGCCCTCGAATAGGTTTGCAGCCTACGGTTATGCAAAGCGCTAGTCTTATTTTGTTAAAAAAAGATACCGGCCGAATTGATAACCTCCTCCTTTTTGGAAGTCGGTTAAAAATGTTAAGTACTATTAAATCTGGCAATGCAATATACTTGTCACTACACTTTGTGCATTAGTTGCTAATAAGATAGTGTAATAATTTGTTACACTGTAATAGTAACAGCTACATAATTATGTTGTAACATTTTGCTTTGAAAGGAGCACCTGCTGAGTTTCTTGCCGGCTAAATTCTTGGCATTTTTTTGTTGACATATCATAAGAGCCATTTGAAAAAAACTATTTGTTATTTTTTTTAATATAGGTCTTGGATAAGACCCAAAAGCTTTGCGATCATATTTTTTGTGGAATAGTCCACTCACCTGAATGAGCATGTCCAATCCCCTGGTGTCGTCCGTCTTATCATCCAGCATCCGAGTTTGAACGTCGAGCAATAGCTGAGTGAGCGCTACTCGCATGTTCTGCCCGTCTAACGTCACTTCGTATGGTACGGCGTTCGTGAACGGCAAACACGTGGCCGGTACTTGGGACTCTATCCTGAAATTGGGCCGAAATATTAGGCTAATTATCTCTGTGTTAACTGCTGTCAATACCTATTGTATACTTAGGCGAAAGACTGGATTCCTTCCAAGGAGATCCTTGTTTGGGGGCCAGCACCAGATCGATGATTGGTACAGCCCAACAAACGTCTTTTGATCTAAAAAAATAAGTGTACCAATCATGGTAAACTTATTTTTTCAAAAGACCTTCACAATGTCACAATGATGTCTGATTTCCGTACCAGTGATAATCTTTCAAATCATCAGAGGAACCAGCCTACAAAAGATCTCGAATGATTTCTAATGATAAGTCAAGTCTAAGCCACTTGTTCGGAAAGCAAATTATCTACTTGTCGTTAATGAACTTACTACTGTGTCTAAAACATTATTTGCGTGGATTCAGGTTTTTAATTCCAGAAAATCATCGAGCACTTTTACTCTTTGATTTTTCGCGATAAAAATCGCCTATGTCCACCTCCGATGCAAGCTATCTCTGTCCAAAAGCCTAAATCGGTTCAATTGAGCTAAGAAAAGGAATCATGCAGACAGGAAAATTTTTGGCATAACGCCTTAAATATACGACTCACATAGCAACATGCTCCTCATCCGGCGGCGGCAGGAAGTTGCAGCCCACCATCATTGCGCTGAACACGTAGAAGCTCTTCATCCTTCGCTCGCGACTGATGTCCCTTTCCCCTTTCAACCACTGCCTCAGTCTGGTCACCTCGTGTTTCACATAGCGGTCCACTAACATCTGCGCACACTCCGCTTCCTCAGCGTTGGGCACATGCCATTTCAGGTTCGCATCTTTCAATAAACAACCTCTGCCCCATTCGCGAATTGGTAACCATGTTTCCGGAGCACTTCCATAGTCTTTCGCCGAACTCCTCCATTCCTTTACGTCCACGTTTGATAATGAATGAAATATATGGGCCAAAGCATCCGCGGCGCGGATTAATGCGTAAGTCGCGTGTAACTTTAAGGCGCGATCCAGTACTGGGATAATTTGTGGAATGTATTTGAGCAACGCCGTACCGTCACACTCTACCACCTGTTTGAACAGAACGAGTCTGTAGCAAAGATCTCGAGGAGGATTCTCCTCCTTTAACGCCTCATCGTGCGCTACCAACTCTGTTAGTTCTTCTATAAGTTTTGGTAGAAATGCCGCTAAAGTAGATTCGGAATCGATTCGACTAAAAACTTTTAGGAGGATCCCGACCATGCTACCTGCGACGTTTGTCTCGAATGTGGTTTCTGTTGCGAACGATTTGAACTTCCTTAACGCTTCCTTGAATATTTTGGGGGAACACTGCATTAGTACAGCGGTAGCAGCGGAGGATATGGCTGTTTCCATAACAGCGTCTGTCTTACTCCTAACGCTGTCGTGGTCTTTAGTGTCCAGACGCGCATGTTCTGTGACAGACGACTCTATAATGACGAATAACCTGTCCAAGAAAATTAATACGAAATCCTCGAACTGTGCGGTCGATTCGCAAACCAGCAACTCTTCCTCGGTTAAATCGGGATAGTGTTCGTGAGCGGAACTGCAGTCTACGTAAGGTATCATTCCACTGAAAATTAGTATGAAATGTAATGTGACCAATGTTTTCTTTATATCGTTCGGGTCCAGGCCGGGTAACACCGCCATCAGGAAAGGGACTACGTGGGTCGGACCTTCGGGGTAATCTGCGTCCGCGCCTCGAATCATCGGTCGAGCCACTGCGGCCACGGCGGACATAGCCGCGGTGACCCTGTGAGGCTCGGTCAAAGACGTTAATGACGTCCTTAGCCTTTCGATTAGAGGCGGTATTACAATCGCGGGTCGTAAAGTGGCCAGGTTCTGTAGCGCCACAGATATGTCGAGGGAGCCGCTCCTGCTGTAGACGGCTTGTAAGGTCGGTTCGAGGACAATTTTGACGAATTCCGTTATGTCGTCATCTCGTAGTTTGTAGTGTTCGGGTGTTTTGTTTTCCCAAGTTTCTTGCAATTTCTTTTCGCGTTCTCGACGAACCCTGCAATAATATTATGTTTTAGGTTACCGCTCTCATACGCCTTCTAAAGTTGATCGCACATTTATCAAAATGCACCAAAAGCATTCCCTTATTTTTAGTTTGCAAGGTATCGTAAATTCGTATACGAACAAAATCAATACGATCTCAATTCCCATAGTCCAATTTTCGTTGGGTTACAGATTTAAAAACCTTTATACTTATTCATGGACACCTTTTCAGCTAGAATTTTAATGGAAATGGATATCTTTATCGTTATTGATCGAAGTGAGAGGAAAAATCATACCTGATAAGAAATTCTCTAGCCAACTTCCTCAATAAATCCCTCAGTTTGAAGGACCACCGGCCAGAGTTTGCGCTCTGCAAGTAGCTTTCCACTCCCGCCAGGAAAGACCTTAAGTGTTTTAACACGACGCCGTCTGGGTTTATGGTCCAAACTATCCAAGACGCAACAACCTTCATGTCTAAAATAAAGGGATAGATGATAAAAAAGAGAACTATGCCTTTATAGTTTATATACCACAAATTTCTTCTACCGTTTTTTATCGTCATTAAGGGAAGCAAATTCTTCTGAAAACATTTATGTTTTTTCAAAACATTGTGAGCAAAACTGCATGGTTGAGAGTTCTCCATAATCTTTTTGAAACGTTTGAAGTCCGCCAATCTACACTTGGCCAATGTGAGACTCGTGTACAGTGAGCCGGCGATGGCTTGAGCCTGAGGTCTTGAGGTCATGATGATGATCACGATGAAGAATGTTGAAGGCAGTAAGATTGTGACGTTCTAGACTTCAGTTACCACAGATAGCTGTGGTTCTCCTCATTCCTGTTAAGACGGTGTTACAGAAAGTCTGTCAGGAGAAGTTTGTTGTTACTACTTAGTTACTTACCGAGCGAATGGTTCTTGGTATACTGCATGTCTTTATAACTGACGGGTAAGTTTAGCGCGTGAAGGAATCTCATGAACATCTTGGGCACGTGCGGCGTCCAGTCCACGGCGCCGGGGTTCTTTTTCGCCAGACCAGCGAACAGAATCATGACATCCTGGGAAAACATTACGAGTATTGAGCAACTGTCATAACTTTGTCCAGTCGTGGGATCGTCTGAAATTGATTGCTGGGGTGTTACGGTGTTTTTTTGCGAGCAAACGAGCAGGCGGGTCACCTGATGTTCAGTGACTACCGCCGCCCATGAACATTTGTAGCACCGGAGGCACCACCAATGCGTTGCCGGCTTTTCAGGAATTTGTTGGTCCTTGAATAACCCATGTTGTAATTTAGTGGGAACACCGCGCAGGAAGTTGGTTTCACAGTTTCAAAGTACGTAAAAAAAAGATCTGGCACAACGGATTCAATCGCCTCTGATTGACAGAGCCTCTCTCGGAATTGGCTAAAATGGATAGTTGAAGCAAGAACGCCTATAAAACCCTAGTCTCCTAAAAATCCGAATTTTCGCAAAATATTTTCTTCGTCATTAAAAGAGCGATAAATTAAATACATTATAACGCCTGCTTCTATTCAATAGATGTTACTGATGGCTTTTATACTTACGGAAATCCCGCACTGGTTGTTATAACACACGTCCCATAAGTTCATAAGTTGGTCGAACCACAGCAAGTGACCATGTTCCGCGTACTTTGGATACAGCCCCACTGGCAGAAATGTGGTGAACGGACCCATCATTTGAGAGTTGGATGACCACGGACAGATTTGCGGCAGCAATTCCTCTAACATTTCTTTTGTTGCACCCACTTCGAAATATCTGAAAGCAAAGATAACTAAGTTTGTCGACTATGTAACTAATGACTGTAAGATATGAAATCTCTTGGCCAAATTGCTCTAGTGATGCACCATTTAGGAAGGGGAAAATTATTCTCGGTAAGCAAACTTGTCTATAAAAGTGAGGTGGTGTTAAATAGAGAAGCTTTTTGCGTGCTGACCGCCAAACTTCATTTCGAAGAAGGCACATGCTGATGATGATATATCACTCTACGCGGACGATATCGGGGGCAAAAGCTATTGTACAAATATTATACTTACGGCTTTGCGCATTTTATCATGGTCATGTAGGATGTCTCCAAAGATCTGCAATCAAAATTCAAAACGTTGAACATTCTGTGATTTATAGTTTAAGCCAGTCATGCAAACCCTGCCACCACAGAAATATCTCAAGATAGAACGGAAAATTCGGTAAAGCACGCGAGCAATCAATTGGCAATAAAGTGCAAGTTATCAAATAAAATAAAAATCTGTTGATAAGGAATTTATAACACTATTCTTAATTGTAGAAAAAGAAGCTTAAAGTTAAGTCAAAAAAGTCCCATTATTCTTCACAAGGGAGTGTTTATTTTCATTCCACGTATGAATTCTTATTAAAACTGTGGTGATAATCGTTCTATCTCAATATATTTTTGTGCCTGCCACCTTTTAATTTATGACGGTGAGGTCGACAACATGTGACGAACTAGTACCTAACGTGGTTCATTTATCAAAGGGCACATACAAAGGCATCTTTTGATGCTTAAAAGTGTCTGGAATATTGTCATTGCTACAACAAATTAAAAGAACAATCATTTAGGCCTGTAGTACACCTCCTTATATTATAATGTATATGCTATAGATATCCAGTTCCGAAGTCTCAAATCTTAACAATCCTTACCTAACGGTGACAACCTGTGCTAAGAGATGGACCGACATGTATACTCAAAACCTTGGAATAAGAGATGAACCGACATATAGACAAACAGGTGAAGTTTAAACAGGATTTACTTAAACACTGCGTATACGTTGACTTTTTTTTAAACTTGACATTGTGATGAGTGATGAGCCAACTCTACCAACCACCAAGTATTCAAGCATCCCACCCTCGAATACTGAAACGCTTCTTAAATTTTCAGGGCACCTTATAGCTACACTTTTAAAAGCTGCTATTTCCCGACGGCTTAAGGTTTCTTTCAAATAGAAAGCAGGCGACCGGCGCCGATCTGAAAGACGCTTATTGATGCTGATATTACATAATATTAGCTAATTAAAGCAAGGAAACATAAAGAACAGTAAGTTAGCAGTTACAGACGTTTATGGAACAAATCGGCACGGGTTCGGTAGAAAAGATACATATAGTTCTTGCAATTAACTAGGGCACGTCAGCTACTTGTGGTTACGTCGTGTACATGCACATTGAGTAAGTGTGAGTGCCTGTCAGGGAGCTTAGGTGGGAGCGGTCAGGCGCGAACAAGTTCTCGCTCTCACTTATAGAGATACGACACACACACAACCATAAGCTACACGCCCTTGTGAATTGCAAGAATTATAGGTACCTAGATTAAGTACCGAATGGTTACGCTGAATATCTGTGTAGATCACTATCAATAAGCGTCTCTTTTTATATATAAATAGCGACCAAACGAGCAGTCGGGTCACCTGTTAAGTGATTACCGCCGCCCATGAACACTTGTAGCGCCAGAGACACCACCAATGCGTTGCCGGCTTTTGAGGAATTTGTTGGTTCGCTCTTTAAATACCGTCATATTGCAATTAAGTGGGAAGACCGTAGAAGGGAGTTGGTTCTACAGTTTGTTGGTATGTGGAAAAAAAAATCTGGAACAGCGGATGGTTGAAGTGCAGCAGGCACTCAGGGTGAGGTGGGGGTAAAATTCTATTCGGTGGCGTGCGGGGCGTCTATAGATCGGCGCTGTATGCCTGCTTTCTTCATGAACACAGGGTTACCAACATGCAGAGTTACAAAAAAACTCCAAGCGACGTACAAAACAAATACCGCTTGGCAGTATCATGATTTGCGAACGATTTTATATCTACTGAATGAATGGAGGTGCTGTTAAATATTAAGCGGCGTTACAGTATTCAGCCGCCAATTATTTAAAATTGATTTACGTAAATAAGTCATTTTCGTCCGGAAATGCGAGTCCAAACAATTCGAGGGCATCGTCTAAACCGTGCCCGGAGATAAATTTCCGAACCATGGCGAGCATGCTCGGTCCTTCATTTCCACTTTTGGCCCTGAACAAACATTTTGGACCCTCTTGATACTTATGTAGTTTTATCATAAGTCTAAATTGAAAATAGCCCCAGCATTAGAATTTATGGCCGAGCTCCTCTTTTGACGACCTTCTTGACGCAGTGGTCTTATAACTGGGAGGTCTCGGGTTCGATTCTCGTCGGGGGCAATTTGGGAATTTATAATTTTTGAATTGTCTCTGGTTTGGTCTGGTGGGAGGCTTTGGCCGTAGCTAGTTACCACCCTACCGTCAAAGACGTGCCGCCAGCGATTTAGCGTTCCGGCACGATGGCGTGTAGAAACAGATTAGGGGTATGAGTTGAATTTACACTGCTATAGCCCTTCCAAGATAGCCCGCTACCATCTTAGACTGCATCGTCACTTACCATCAGGTGAGATCGCAGTCAAGGACTATTTTGTCATTGAAAAAAAAAGTCCCTAAACTCACCAAATATTTAGCTTCGATGGCTCTTCATCGATTAGCTGTATAGCCTTCACTCCAGATCGGAGTCATTTATACCATAGCGGGTTAAAAACTGTTACTTTATAATAAGGCGTTGCGCTAGGTGCACGATGCACAGAATAAATTAACGCTTGGCTCCTATATTCAATCTATCTGTAATCAGTTGATAGGTTGCCTAGCAACCTTACAAATTGTTTTCGATCGTTGCTAGGCAACTTATCGCCAGATTATAGATAGATTGAATTAATCAGGGTGGATTCGCCGTCCGACGAGGTCATGATCAAGTGCAATGATTGTATCATGAATCATTGACTACACGTGCGTCGCCAACTCTAGTTATTTTATTTATAGTTGTCTTAAGGCCGCCTGACAGTATAGATGCGGCCTTAGGTCAATTAATTTTAATGGAATCAATCTGTTTTAATTGCTTAAGATTATTTTAAGATTGTCTGGATGAAATGTATGCAAAGCTTTTCATTTTCTAATAGAGTTGTAATATGTAATAATAATGTGTAATGGTCTTACAGCGAAAAGTTTCGATCAACACTTTAAGAAACTTTTGCTTAGTACTTGGATCAAGGGCAGGATACAGAAGGTGGTACTCCTTGAGACGGCACGCATTGTGAGGAGGTTCCTCACTCTGGAGCCCTGACCAATGACTGCTTGGGACCTACCCTGCAGCAAGTGGGACTAGCTATACTGTATTTTTGTAAACATTTTTTAAAAATAACTTAGTGTGTGTGTGTGTGTGTGTGTGTGTGTGTGTGTGTGTGTGTGTGTGTGTGTGTGTGTGTGTGTGTGTGAAAATAAATGATCGTATCAAATGTATTAAAAGTATACCACTATATTAAGCAGATATACTTAATTTTCGGTCTATAAAATTGGCATCCGCATCACATTCACAAAGTAATATACTGGAGATATTCATAGCATGTAGAAAACGATAAGAGGTATGAGATATGGGTTTAATTTACACCAATATACCCCTCCTAAAGCTCGCCACCACGCTAGACTGCAGCGTCACTTACCATTTAGGTGAGATTGCAGAATGATCATTGCACATTCATTTTAATCTATAATTATATAAAAAGGCTTGTCCTGACTGACTGACTGACTGACTGACTGACTGACTGACTGACGATCAACGCACAGCCTAAACCACTGAAGTTAGAAACTTGAAATTTTGACAGTAGGTTCCTTTGATGACGTAGGCGAGCACTAAGAAAGGATTTTTCCAAATTCGCCCCCCAAGGGGGTAAAAAGGGGGGTTAAAGTTTGTATGAAACTCCGTCATTTTTCGAGTTATACTCATGAAATTCGGTATTTAGGCTTTAAATTGAAAACAAAAAAGTACGTGTTTCACAGTTTTTAAAAATTCTACCCCCTAAGGGGTTAAATAGGGGTTGAATGTTTGTATAATAGTCCTTCGTTCTTCAAGTTATTTTTCAAGTTACGTTTATGAAACTTGATATTTTGGCTCTTGATTAAAAATAAAGAATTACGTATTTTACATTTTTTTTAAATTCTCCCCCCAAGGGGGTAAAAAGGGGGGTTAAAGTTTGTATGAAACTCCGTCATTTTTCAAGCTATACCCATAAAATTCGGTATTTAGGCTTTAAATTGAAAACAAAAAAGTAAGTGTTTCACACTTTTAAAAAATTCTACCCCCTAAGGGGTTAAATAGGGGTTGAATGTTTGTATGATAGTCCTTCGTTCTTCAAGTTATTTTTCAAGTTATGTTTATGAAACTTGATATTTTGGCTCTTGATCAAAAATAAAGAATTACGTATTTTACATATTTCGAAAATTCTCCCCCCAAGGGGGTAAAAAGGGGGGTTAAAGTTTGTATGAAACTCCGTTATTTTTCAAGCTATACCCATAAAATTCGGTACTTAGGCTTTAAATTGAAAACAAAAAAGTAGGTGTTTCACAGTTTTTAAAAATTCTACCCCCTAAGGGATTAAATAGGGGTTGAATGTTTGTATGATAGTCCTTCGTTCTTCAAGTTATTTTTCAAGTTATGTTTATGAAACTTGATATTTTGGCTCTTGATCAAAAATAAAGAATTACGTATTTTACATTTTTTGAAAATTCTCTCCCCAAGGGGGTAAAAAGGGGACTTTCAATATTCATAGTTAAGACAGGACAACGTCTGTCGGGTCCGCTAGTTTACAATAAAATACACAGGTATTACTTTTTGTTTATCTTCTTGAAAGTGAAAATAAAATAGCATTAAAGTTATGTTATAACAAACCAGAAAACTTACGACTTAAAATCATATTAATAGAGTCTGTCTGAAAAGAAAACTGTCGTAGGCAAACAGCGAACTGACTAACGCTGTTTATTGCACTATTGTATGGCTAATTGTGATTATATAATACAAGTACGAACTACGGTAATTGTTTTAATTGGAATTGTCGATTGTGTAAGTTTCGATCCAGTTGTATTATTATAGTATCACAATTATGTCATTAAACAGTGAATCAAATCTAAAATCTTTAGTTTGTATGGCTAATGTATTGTGCAATGCAATAAAAAAAGGCAATAAGGCACAGCAGCACCTTCCAATCCCATGGTTCTTATTTTCAAGAGACTCTAACATCATCTCTATCATTATAATGTACCTAGAGAAGTTTACAGTAGGTGTGCTTTTATGAGTGTAAAGTAATTGTAGGTATAATATTACATACGTGTGATAGTGGTACATTCCGATGCTTGTTGAGCTCTTTTCAAATATCCTTATGCCAACATCGTAAAGAGGTCTCCACGGAAGTGTCAGCTCTTCGGGAGATATAAGAAATCTTTTCCTAAAATCAGAAAAGCATCATTAATAGTTGTTTGTATGAAGCTTATTTGTCACTCATAAATTAAAAATAAAACTGGCTAATTTGGAAATAAATTAAAGTCGGACAAGCACAAAAAAGAAAAAAAAAAATTAAAATAATAAAAAGGGTCCTATACCATCTTATTTTATTTTATTTTTATTTATACTATCATACAATGCTTAACACAATGCACTTCACAAATATTATTTAATATTATTTGTTCTTATAAATATAAACTCTGTTCAAGCAGAAATGAAACGTTTTCCTAAACGCGACACTATTGGTCCACGTATCGTCAATCAGTCATCCAACGTCAGTTAACACGTCAAAATTGTCATCGTAGTCGTTGCTCATAATTACATTCGAAATTCATACGAAATTATACGCACTGTAACTAACCGTTATCATATTAATACAAAGGTTTAACCGAATCTACGCAAGAGTTTTATTTCAAACGCAAAATACTTCGAAGAAAATCAAAGCGCCAACAAACTCAATAAAAATATAAACTCTGTGAAAATTTCAATTACCTATTATGTTATACCTACCTATTACCTATTCATGAGATTACACATGGATGGACAGACAGAAGGTCCCGTTGGCACTCTTTCTTTTTTTGGGTAAGAGGTCTAAAAGTTTTTACTTCCAAAGGAGACAGAGCAGAGCAGACAATGTGATTGTTTAATTGTATGTTCATTGATAAATAAATAAAGATTTATTTATTTAATGGCAAACTTACTTTGTGAGCATCAGAAACAAAGTTGCAAACTTGTGCACTTTGCATGGCTCTAAATCAGGAATGAGTACAAGCTCATAGGCAAGTTTTATGAACGCCAAGTGATCCTCCTTTCCAAACTTCAAGCCGTGAATGCGTACATATCTATATAAAGAAATACACATATATAAAGAAAATGATATAATGCATAGGTATTTATTTACTTGCACTTATTGTCCAGATCAAGGTTTTTTGGACAATTATATAACAATCACAAAACAGACGAAGAAGTGTGTGTGTATATAAAAAGGTGGGATTAGTTTAATGTTTGTAAGAAATCTTCTATTTTATCATAATATGATTAATCAAGAAGAAACAACGTTATTTTCTGTTTACACTTTGTGAGCGGCAAGTTAAAAATAGACAATTTCACATTGATTTTATTGTACAAATATGGACCAAGGAAGTAGCTAAAATGTCTGGTAAAGGCATAGTATTACTAAATTATAGTATAGATTTCACACAGTCTTAGGTACATATTATGCATATAAGAATGTGTGTAACTAATAAATAAAGGTATATCAGTTTATATGTACATAACATTTCTATTTAAAGTTAAAACATAATAATTGATAGTATAATCAAAGATATGTTACAGTACATTCCAATGCCAAGTGTCTGGGTCAGGAAGTTCTGGGAAGTCGCCAGATATTTGAAACAGGGTGTGCTGCCAAAGGTTAGTGAAATGATATTATATAGGCATAATATTGCATGACACGTACTAATAAATGGGAAGTTCAGTTTTTATTTGTGTGGGTAGTCCAGTGTATTTGAGGCCTCCAAAAAGACTAGTTACCATCCTACTGGCATCTGGCAACATTGAATTAGCATGTAATAGAATTGATAGGGTCAGGGTATATACCATTATTGTCTTAAATACCTACTGCAATCCATCGCTGTAACTTAAATTACTCATACACGAAGTTACAATAATTAAGTACAGTAAAGTTAAACTTAAGTAAATAGGTTTTAACTTAATCAGTGTAGTAAAAAATCTTGACAGTATAATAACATACTGTTTAGGATCTCCACTTATACATTGTTGCATAGCTACATCTCTTTTGAGTTGTAACTATAATTTTGTAAGTAATTTTTTTCTCTAGAATCGATTGGATAAAATTTGGAGCAACAACATAAATTCAGCCAATCAGAGATGATTGTGATCACCACACTCAATCATTTTTAGACAATACCACAGCTGGTTCATTGTGATGATAACTGAAGTTTTTATTCTACCTGTCGAAATGTGAATATGTTCATATCATTTAAAAAGATTGTCAAGAACTATACTAGCACTTAACAGGCATATTATGTGATATTATATTGGAAAGTACAGATATTTGAAACATACTTCATCAACCTGGACGACCAGACCCCGCAGGCTGGTTTCATCTCACGCAGCATGACAGACTTAGCAAGGTTCGTCTTCACTTGCTCGAGGAATCTTTGTGATTCGTCATCTAACTTGTCAGCATACGGCAGCAGATGATTCGTGAGCAATTCCTTCTGCGGCTTGAACCCCAGAGCCTTGATTCGCTCTGGGGTCGTAACGAATGCCTCGTATTCATCGTCTATAAGCATTTTGAATAACTTCTAATCTAACAATTCACGTAAACATCACTGGTCTATCAAGTTCACTAGGGATTCTAACACATGTTACACCAATTTACTTCACTTTATGAATAGTGCTTTATTGATTGTCCAGTCACTGACACATGGAAAACAACACTGAATTTAAAGCAAGTCATCAATAAAATTGAGCAAGAACAGAAATCCGAATAAATTGAAGATTCATTTATAATTTTTTAACGTTCCATTTTACGATTTTTATACACTTTTACGATTTAGTTTGACGTATCAATGATCATGACCAAATTGCAATGTCATGTCAACGAATGCCAAGAAGGTCGAATCATTTTGACCGTGCGACTATTTTTACGCCGATTTTAATAAAAATTATAAAATACTTAATTTTAGTATAAATTTAAATAAAACCAAAATATTTTACACGTTTATTTGATAGGCAAAAATTAATTGCATCGTAGTCAGTAGGTAGGTACACTTAGAAGTTCCTGGGCCAATGAGCTGTACTGCCGCCGCGCTGTGCGTTAGTGATGGGACTCGAGTGATGTTTTTTCACTCGAGTGACTCGGTACTGATAACTTTCTCACTCGAATGCCACTCGAGTGAAGATAAAACTCGAGTGATTTTTAATGACTCGAGTCACTCGGAATATAAATCTCGAGTGACCATAATTTTAAAAGGAATAAAACAATATTAATTTTACGTAAAAAATGTGTATTCATTTTCGCATTAATGTAAAAGCTACTTAAAAAAAATCTAAACAAAATGTAAAAAAATAGAATTTTCCTTCAAACTAAACCTGTCATACATAAACAAGAAACCTCTTATATCAACTATCAGTCAAATTGAAATATTATAATCTACTAGTTACTACTAATACGTTCTAATCCAATTTAATTTATTCTAACAAGGAACTTTCAAGAGATCCAAATATGAACAGTTTTATTATGCTCTTACACAATTTAGGTAATAATAAACATGCTTTAAAATTAACTTAAATGAAACTTCAATAAACTCAACAAAAGAACAGAAATAATGTATTTTTAATGAGATAACAAATTTAACTGAAATTGTTGTAATAACTACTTAAAAAAATGATTTGATCAATTTTTTTCCCTTCCAAACGGTTTCTTCTTTGATTACATATCAGCGCAGCTTTAGAAAAAACTCGTTCTGAAGGAACAGAAGTCGCTGGGATGCATAAATATTTCATAGCTAATTTATACAGCACTGGCATAATCAGTTTCCTTTTCTCCCAGTAAGCAATAGGATCATCTTTTCTATCTAAGTATTTTTCCTCATTGTATTGTTTCACCACGATAATAGCCGAGGCTAATGATGTTTGATTTGTAGTACGTTCCGAAAGTTTTGCATCAAAATGTTCCCATAAATCATTCACGTCCTTATTTTCTGGTTGCGGTTGGCTAGACGATGAAGACTCCGATTCTGTTCTGATATTATCTGAATTTGTGGTTATAGAAGTAGATTCAATTTCATCAATAACGGATTGCATAGCCTTATCAGCATTAGATTCTACGCCAAAACCAATTTTCTTAAATCTCGGATCCAAGTAGGTAGATTTAGCTGCAGTTTTGTTTGATTCTAAAATACCTAACCGTTTATCAACAGCATCTAATAAAGATTTTTTTAGTTCTTGACCAATGCCTGTATTTACGATCTTTTTTACCAGTGCTGCTTGAACATTTCTAATCAAAGGAATCACTGAAGACAATGTTGGATATTTCTCTCCGGATAAGGCTGCAGTAAATTTTTCAAGAGGTCCTAAAAGATCTACGCATTCTTGAACCACTTCCCATTCAAAGTTTTGTAAATTATTTGGTGAACCAGGCATATCGGACATAGTCGCTGATAAAGCAGTTTTAATTTTGAGCATTCTATCTAGCATTAAATATGTAGAATTCCAGCGCGTTGGGACATCTTGCTTTAATTTGATACATTCCATATCCATTGTACGTTGCATTTCCATAAGTTTGTAAGACGCTTTGGTGCTTTGTTTGAAATATGTGACTATGGATTGGCATTTATTTATAATTTCCATAAATTCAGGGTTAGCTTTCTTACAGTCAATGATCGCCAAGTTCAAAGTGTGAGCTACACAGTAGTGGTTCCTCTTACTTAAATGTTCAGAAATAGCTTTCTTTATATTCGGAGCATTATCGGATACTATTGTCACAATTTTTTCTAAAATTTGCCACTCATCAAATATCGACTTCAGCACACTTGCTAAAACAATAGAAGAATGTTCCTCCGTAACCTCTCGAGTACTAATAGTTTGCGAAAAAAGTTTTGAATTATAAATGAAATGTATTGTAACAGTTAGGTATGCTTTGTTACTGTCAGAAGTCCATAAATCTGTTGTAGCAGCCATATATTCAACTAAATGTAGAATATCTACAATTACAGTGCGTGCGGCATGATAAGCATCAGGAAGAATTTTCTCTCTTAAAGATTTCCTACTGGGTAAAACATAGTCAGGATTCATTTCATGGCAAAAATTAATAAAGCCTTTATTTTCCACTATTTGTAGAGGTTGCAAGTCTTGACAAATCATTTTAGTAAGAGCTAAAGAAATTCTTTTTTCTTTTAGCTTAGTAAGTGAAGCATTTGGCTTTGCAAGCTGTAATTGCTGATAACGCCGTTTCTTTGAAATAGAATTATTGTTAGTGGCAGACGTGGAAGCAGAACTCTCACCTTCACTCGAAGAACATGCTTGTGACGAACTATATTCACCACTACTATCCTTGTACTGAAGTGGATGTTTATTTTTCATGTGAGAAATCAAGTTAGTTGTATTACCAAAATCTTTGTAACTTTTTTTGCAAAACTTACAAATAACGGTTTTTTGTTCTAAATTTTTGTCAAAAAATGACCACACAATTGCTTTCTTTACACTTTTACTCATTTTCACCACTTACTAATAACACACAGTCATAAATAACCAAAACATTAAACAGTAACAATTCACACAAACAGATTTCTACGTAATTTCAAAGAGAACCTACAGGGGGTAAACTTGTCACAACTTGAATTTCTCACTCGGCTCGGTATATTCCACTCGAGTGGTACGAGTCAACTCGAGTCACTCGTAATTCGAGTCTACTCGAGTCACTCGAAACTCGAGTCGTCAAAAATTTAACTCGAGTGCGAGTAATATAAAAACTACTCGAGTCACTCGAGTGAAAAGCAACTCGAATCCCATCACTACTGTGCGTATAAGCCCTATAATCCTACAAGGGCGAGGGCGGCTAAATATTGCACTTATTAATTAATTAGGGGAAGTAGCTTCTGCCTTCCTATTATGTTATTCCAAGAGAATATACAATCACTTTGATGTTATTATTTAACTATTGTTAAATATTATTATCTAGGCAACTACTTCTACTAAACGACTACTCGCGTTCCTTCAGCCAAAATACTGAGTTTCGTACATATGTTTGCTAGATTTAGTGCTCAATTCTGACTATGAATACAGTATATAATATTCTATCTACAGTACGTACCTACCTAATTAAAATTCGCTACTAGGGGTCTGGGTGGTACACAAGACTAGAAAATTAGTGTATAAATTAGGTATTCTTTATTATTTTTTCAATAAAACCTTACAATTAAAAGTATTAAGTTACATACATAATTATTCTTTTGGTTAACCTTCTGATTACCAAAAATTACAAATTCTATTCCTCATTACAACAATAAAAAAAGCTAGCGTTGCAATAAAACCAAATAAGACTAGCATTTAAGTGTACTTATAAAATTCCTTTAAAAATATTATGCAAAATTATTATGTTAAATAGGTAAATACAATGATTACATTAGGTACTAATTATCACTTTCACTATCACTTTTGGTTCAAGTTCCAATTTTAAGTTATTACATACCTATCAACATTACAAATATTCAGATGTTTTTTCAGTACTTACAGTAAAATTCTCTGGCATAACACAAAGTAAGACTATAAAATAAGTGTAAGTACCTATTAAATATAACCTTACAAACAAATTGTTGTACATTACTATGTTCTATGTATACTTTATTAAGATAACTGTGTCTATTCTAATATTATGTGTGGTGTACAATAAAAGTATATTAATTCATTCATTCATTCATAATTCGTGTTGAAGGGGTAAAGCTGGGTGCGACCCTGTTCTTATGAAATAACAGTTTCTCGTTGCGTGGTATACAAGCTCGCGGCAAACACAATGTCCCTTTTGATGGCGGTGGAAGCTTCCATCATCTTGGCTTGGAGCTTCGGATCGCCGATCGCCACCGCCGAGTCCTTCACGTCTACTAGAAGCTGGAAAAAACGAAATAATCATTCAAACACTATAATATTTATAATTTAAAGAAAGCCCGAAAGTCGTTTGTTGAAATGGGCGTGACATTTTATAATAAAATTCTACCCTCAATTAGGTATTTGACTAAAATTCTTTTATATACTTAAAATAAAGTTTTTTTTAGATATTATAACACAATAATAAACCCAACACGTATGGTCCAGATGGAAGTGTTGGCTGCAGCTTTTGAATAAACTGCGGCGCAATCGTCAGCTATCAAAAATTCGTGGACGTCACACTTCACAAGTCCTACGTTGAGCAGTTGACGTGTACTGGTTGAAAAGTGGTGTTACCTCATGCAGCTGTTGAATACACCTCACAATGATGCCCTCTTGCACGTCGGTCAGGTCGACGATCTCTGCGAAGGGCTTCTCCAGCGCCCACTCGTACACCACCCGCACTAGACCGAAGTTCAGCCTCTCTGCTTGCCCCTCGAATTGACCCACCTGAATGCAAATCGCTATTACCATACAAGTGTACATTGAAAATTGAATACCCCCATGTGAAATTAAAAAACAATATGTAATTCGCCATTTTGTGGCGGCAGCCATCTTGGATTTGAAAATCATAGAGTATAGTATTCTACTAGTCAAGTTTTTTCGTTTAATACCCATATTGAGGGAGTTGTGAAAAAATATGTAATCCACTAATTTGTGGCGGCGGCCATCTTGGACCGATTTTCATCAAACATAGCTCCCGACTAATTCACCTATGCTCCAACCTAACCTTACCTGTGCCTTGCATAATTGACTGTCGCAATAAAAAAAATAAAGCAGTTTCAACATACATTTTGTTTAAAATGTTGCAATAAAGTTACGTTAACTATACTTCTTAACATAATTTAATAATACACAAATCATGCTGCCAAGAATAGATAATAATAGGAAATATCCGACTTATTAATCTCAGGTTTCAAATAGGTCGAGTGTAACTTTTAAACTAAATCACATCACCCCGACTCCACGTAGTCAATAATATCCTATCTCTTAGCCCTTAAATAAAACTAGTCTTTTCTAGTGGGAGGCTTTGGCCGGGGCTAGTTACCACCCTACCGTCAAAGACGTGCCACCAAGCGATTTCGCGTTCCGGCACGATGGCGTGTAGAAACCGATTAGGGGTATGGGTTGAAGTACACTGCAATACCCCTTCCAAGTTAGTCCGCTACCATCTTAGACAGCATCGTTAATTACCATCAGGTGAGATCGCAGTCAAGGACTATTTTGTCATTGAATAAAAAAAATAGTCCGTAAACTCACCAAATATTTAGCTTCGATGGCAGTCAGCTCTTCATCGATTAGCTGTATAGCCTTCACTCCCGCAGCCAATTTGTCAGTCAACATTGGATCCACCCTGGTCTTCGCTTGGAAAACGAAACAGCTCAACAGAGCGGCGATTTCAGCTGGATTCTTATCAGTGAACACATTCCTAAACACCAACTCCGATATTATCAACTCGTTGGTACCCATACAGCAGGCGACCCTGCCCTTTAAAATTACACTATCATGTTCATCTATGTAGTTTAGCTCTCGTAGAACTAGCAACCTTCTTTGGTAGTCTGGGTATAAGGCGAGGTTTTCGAACGAGAGTAGGCGTTTGTATTTATCTCGTTTCCGTTCAGCTTGTTTCCGCTCGTAGACTATCGCGAATTCGCTTTTGAAGTTTGCGATGTCTGTGGCTTTCCTTTGGGCGTCTAGTTCGTTCTGAAACAAGTGTGAATTGAAAATTTAAAACACTCCAGACATGTGAAATTAAAAAAAATATATATATATGTAATCTTGATTTTATTGTGATTTATTTTATTTTTTATGATTCTATCAAATGTGGTGTACAATAAAGTGTATTCATTTCATAATCCGTCATTTTGTGGCGACGGCCATCTTGATCCCGTTTTCCACCCACGCACGCACTCACTCACATTCTCTTTCTCACTCACGCACGCACGCACACGCTCACACACACACACACACACACACACACACACACACACACACACACACACACACACATACACGTCAAACTTATTAACTTGACCGGTTATTTCTTGTTTTGCTGGTTTATAGCAAGAGAATTTACTTTTTCCTCGAGCGAAGCTGTTCGTCCCAGTCTACTTGGATCATGATATAATTAAATCTACCTTCAGTTTGTTCATTTTGTCGAGCGAATGCAGTATCTCGCCAGTGGATATGGCAAGCGACTGCGTGAGGCTCACACGATCCAGGCCGCTCGCTCCGGTGCGGACCGCGTGGGAAATCCGCGACAGCTCCTGGACTGCGCTGGCGCAGCTCGACCCTACTGGAGCGTCCTTAAACCTGGAGCAATATGTTTATTCTCTTAGGGCCCGGAAGGTCCAATTCCCCGAACATCCAATATGTCCATTACATCCTATCCCCGAAGATCCAACTTAAATAAACTAATTGATAGCCTCATATCCATTTTTATCAACATATTGTAACTTTTAAGTTAGGTAACGCTTTCTGCCGATTTTCTTTTCACGAACCTTTATAGAACACCTTAAAAGTGGAAATGACAATGGGTAAGGCATTGTATTTAGGGGCTACCCACGTAAAGAGACTTCTACTTAGTATGGTTGGTGAAAACGGGCGTCAGTAGCTCAGCGGTTAAAGGTACGAACTGAAAACTGAAAAATCTGATGACCTTTTATTGACTGTACTGATATAAAATCGCAGGGTCAATCCCCAACCGTTGCACTGTCTTACCCACTCCTAACACAAGCTTTACGCTTATCTGGTGAGAAGAGGGGAATATTAGTCAAGTTTAGGATATTCTTAAAAAACTTTTTTATATGTTGGTTGCCTAGAAAAGGCGGGCTAGTAGTACTCTGTTTTGTGTACCATTTTCTTTGTTGCTTTTTTGTTCGTTTGGTGATTACAAAAAAAAGTTCCATATCAACTTCATAATCACATGCATATGTTTAACGGTAAGGGGGTCGAAAACCTCCGCAATAAGGACGCAGAGAGATTACCTTGGCATTTGTCTCTTCTCCCAATCTTGTATGATGATGTTGGCGTCAATTTTGAGATTGGTTTTGGTGACCGCCACCACATTCTTCGGCGCGATACAGAGTATGGTATGGTCCATGGTGCTTTCCTCGGTACCTGGTTTTTTACGGTTTCAAATTTGAATTTAAAGATTATAAACAAGTGTAAATTAAAAATTCTATTTTTAAAAAACAAGCTTTATTAGCTGGCTATATCATGAGAACTTCGATAACATCTAGATTCTAGGACCAAGTACTTGTTAAGACGAATCAAACGATCCCAAACTCCATGGGATTACGTCATTTAATTAAAGTTTCTATAGCCACCTTCCAGCTTCCTTAAAACAAATTGCGTTGTTCAACAATGACTTCTTCTTTTCAAACAACTTAAAAAAAGAAGGAGGTTCTCAATTCGTCGGAATCTTTTTTATTTTTTATTTATGTGTGTCCCTGATTAATCTAAGACGCATGGACCAATTTGGAAAATACTTTTTTTTTGTTTGAAAGGGTATACTTCCCAGGTGGTCCCATGGTCAGGATCTGATGATGGGATCCTAGAAAAATCGAGGGAACTCTTCAAATAGGCACACTTGATATACTGTGTAGTGGCGTTTGAAATTGGGTTTTTGAAAAAAAAAAAAAATCTTTTATATTATTCAAAGCTTCAGTTTGATCGAACCTCTGTTCAAACGGTTCGAATGGCATGCGATTAAGCACTTGATCAACTAAAATCGAACCCGCTATTCAACGTACAGCATTTTGCTGAGTTGGGACCTTCTTTTTAGGTTGTGCAGCAGGGCGATCGGCTAAAAATATATCAATCCTTAAAGGACAGCATCAATGTCAAAATATGGTTTTTAGCCAATTTCTTCTGCTTGACGTCTTTTGTCTTTAATGCTCAAGTGGTGGAGGCGCCGGGACAACCGGGTATACCTACCTACTTGGTGGTATGTCCCACAATTTATTCAATAAACATTTCTTTCTATTACCGATACAGTCGTAGGTCGCCGAGAAGCTGAGCATGCGGTACCAGTTGTCGTCCACATCGAAATTGTACCGCGTCGTATCCTCCTCTGCCGTATTCAGCACCAGTACCTTATAAGGAGTTTGTCGAGGACCTGCGGTCATTTGAAGCTCATAAAGATGGCGTATCGGTTGATAAGGACCAAATGTATGTGAGAAACGGAACGTAAGACTGTGTGAAAGAGATACATGTATGGGAGAGAACAAGAGGCATATAGAATGTAAAATGGCGGATCAGTGTGTGCGTAGTTAAGACGAGATTAAGATATTTAAAATATACTGCGTTTACTTTGAGCTCATTCCCACAGGTATATGTTTTTTTTTTACTCGACTACAGCTGTAGTCATTATATAGAACTCCTAGGAAAACTTAATTAAAAACTTACCCTTTCCATTTAAATAAACGCCCAACTGATTGATATAAGGACCCGCAGATAACAAAAGCACTTTCCCAGGCACAAATTCCTTCACAACTTTGGGCTGGTTCAACAGAAGGGGCATTATTTCATTCAACACTTCGATATAAGCCACCGCGGTATCGTAGAAAGTGGCAAGCGGGGTTAAATGCGACGACAATGGAGTACTACATTTTTCTGAATACTCCTTTTCAGCTATTTGCAACTGCTTTCGGTAATTGTCCGCTTGGCATACTTGGTGGAACTCCCGGAATGAGCGTTGCATCATTCCTTCCACTGATACTGTGGCAACCCTGAAATGTGTTTAATTTTTTTTATCTAAAAGGAAAAGGTGACTGACTGACCGATTTATCGCCGCACAGCTCAGACCACTGGAATATTCAGGCTGTTTGCCATAGCTCAGTCTCCAACACCGACGCAATGTCGCCTATCTATCGGTCTTCTATCGGATATACTTTATTTATTTATTTATTTACACCTTCGACCATTTAGCCGGGACGCGCCTTTACGCAGATTTAGTACTGAATATATTCTGCCACTTTCTGCGGTGAGGTGGGGTAATCACGTACAGCACACATTTACTCACTTCCGCACACTCTTGTATATTCTTAATGTCTCTAGGAACACACACTAACTCAAAAGCTGTCACACTTACAAGCTGAACCGTACGTTTGCACATGTACTTCGGCAGAGGGGAATGCGTGCGCTTGCCACGTCCCGGCTAAATGGTCGAAGATTTACACCAACAACTTCCATACAAAAAAGTCAAACCAATTCTATTACATTATATATCGGTATGGTTGTCAGTAACAAGCGTAAAAGAAAGAAAATTATCAACTAAACATGCACTACTTTTTGACATTCAACCTACTCGTACGAAACGCTTCAGTTCAACGTTTCTGTAACGAACGGCTAAGGTATGGAACGCACTTCCAGCTTCTGTGTTTCCGGCCACGTATAATCTGAGCACCTTCAAGGCAACAGTGAACAGGCATTTTCATGGTAAGCGCGCTCCAATAAACCTCATCAATGCTTTCCATCATTGATTGTCGTCAAGCGCAAACCTATCTCAATAATAAAAAAAGACGTGTAGCACTCGGCGACTGCCGCGGTAAAGATATTGCATAGCATTTTTTATCAACGCCATCTAGCGGCTCACCGTAGAGGAGTCCCGTGTCAGGTTATTTTCGTTACGGAATTTCTGGATTCGGTCAACACGCTGGCCCGCGATAGAAGCTATGCAATAGCTTAAAAAAAGCTCTTATGATGTAGGTACAGTTTAAAAGGTCTTACCGTAGTAAGCTGAGTATCATAGCGTATGTAAGCCTGAACTGTGATGACAGTTTCTGAGGAGTCCCCAGCATCATGGCTTTTAACGTCATTTCGTCCGGAACGCCCTCCTTGCATAGGATTATGACAGTGCCCGTGTCGTCAAGACCTACATACGAGTACAGAATATTTTAAACTACTAAATGATACCCGCGACTTCATCCGCGTGGATTAAGGTTTTTTGATCCCGCGGGAACAATTTAATTTTCCGGGATAAAAAGTAGATGTTTTTATTCCAGATTATAATCAATTTATGCGCCCAATTTCAGTGAAATCGGTTCAGTCGTTGCGGCGTGATTGAGTAACAAACATTCAAACTTTCGCATTTATAAATTAATAGGATAATAGGATTAATAGGATTCACAACTAACTGATGGCAACGACTTTATCCGCCTGGATATCTCTATTTATTTCCATCCGTTTGGATCCCATGGAAACTCCCTTTATTTTTGGTGGATCAGTGTCAAAATTGGTGGGAGAAGTATCCTGTTTTCATCTTTTTTCAGTTTCTTTTTTCTCTTTTTAATTCCATCAGAAAAATACCTTTTTGCATTTAATTTTAGAAAGCATAAATACTTTTTGCCTTAAAAGAAAAGGGCTGGTAACATTCGAAAGTTGGAAATGTGGACTAAAAATCTGACAAACATAATCTTTGAATTAGAAACGGAAACCGTGAAGGCCATTTAAAAGATGAAATGACCTGTAATAAGAGTTGCAGCTATAGTGCGTTTATCTCATGTAGTTCTTTCAATTCACGAGGGCGCGTGCGTTTTACTTGTGGCTACGTCGTGTACATGCACATTGCGTAAGTGTGCGTGCCTGTCAGGAGGCTAGGTGGGAGCGGTCAGGCGCGAGCAAGCTCCCGCTCCCACTTATATAGATACGACACAAACACAACCATGAGCCACGCGCCCTCGTGAATTGCAAGAACGATAGTAGTCTAACTACATAGATCAATCATTGGCTAATTATTCTTTTTGAGCGTTAGGCTAGGAGGAAAATGCGGTATATTCTTGAAAATAAAGACATTTCATTTCAAATTGAGATAAGATTAGAAGATAGAATTCAGATATAAAAATATTTAAAGGTACTAACATAACGAATGAAAATAAGTTTTAAAACTATTTTATTTAAAGTCCAAATTAGCACCATTGCTTATACTACAGGAAGCCGTTGTTGTAAATAAAAAGTTTATTCCATACCAGCCGATATAATTAAACAATAGTTCTTTTTTTGTTCTCATTCCCCTCATCTTATAACTGAAAACTGCACCGGTAGATGGGGCGCAGAAGTTTGGGAGTATCGAACTGGTGAAAAAAATAATCGTAAATCGGAATAGGCATTTGATAAGATAAGTGGAAAGTGCAGGTCCTTAGGTGGACCGACATCAGACGATTCGCAGGGAGCTGCTGGTTGCAGGCGGCGCAAGTCCTAGGCCCGTGGAAGTTCATGCAAGGGACCTTTGTACAGCAGCGGGCGTCTATCGGTTGGCGAAGAAGATGAAGTTTTCGCCAAAGATTTCGAGAAAAAAACCAGCCAAGTACGCGTTGGATTCGCACACGAAGGGTGCCGTACCATCGTTACGCAGAAAAAAAATCATGTTTTATTTCCATATGGGGAGACTCACTTTATTTTTTATTTTATTTTTATGATTTGTTTTTATAGCGCTAATATATATACACGTTCTGTGAAATTTCAACCTACCTACCGACGTAACCGATTCGGCTTCTCCAACCTTGAGGTTATATGGGGCGAAGCATTGGGAGAGTGCCCGGTACTTGCTCTTGGCGTGTTTTCCCGTGCGCTTTCACGACTAACCTAACCTAACCTAGGTATACCTATTGGCAGTGGCGTGCACAGGATGTACTACAGGGTAGGCAGATGATACAAAATGGAAAAAATCTTCAGTGCGAATTATAAAAAACTTAAGGGTAAGCATTGTACAAACTATAAAAAGCCTACCCTTAAGTTTTTATAACTCGTACTGGCGATTTTCTCCATTTTATATCATTTTTCCGCATTATGCCTACCCTGTGTGCACGCCACTGCCTATTGGGTGATGTGTGGCACAATTCATACAATAAACGTTTCTTTCTTTCTTTAACAGGGTTTCATTGGAATCCTTTGGGTACGGAGCCCTAGAAAGGTTCTTACCTCGCCTGCCAGCGCGGCCCGCCATCTGTATGTACTCCGCGGGCGCTAGACTACGGGACTGGACACCGTCGAATTTGGTGATGTCGTCGAACACCACGGTACGGGCTGGCATGTTCACGCCCATCGCGAATGTCTCCGTCGCGAACAAGAGTTTCACCTGGTTCCAAAAAAAAAAAAATTTGACGGCGCGTCGATATTTTTGAGTGGAAAGGAACGCATCTGACAGAGTTTGACAGTTGACGTTTCTATGCTCTATGGTGCAACTCCGAGCGCTAGAATAAATATGGCGAAACTGCGCAATATCCACGTGCGGTACTATGTGTTCGGTGGAGTGCCTATTGTTAATTATTATCATTGATTGATTGTTATTTGAATAATTACTTACATTGTGAATCTTCGAACATTGGAGTTTTTATTAGTTCTCTTCCCACCTACCAACATTGCCTGGCAATGAACCTTACCATTGATGATGGAGGCCTTCTTGTGACTTCATTTTTTAGGATAGTAAAAAAAAACGGCTCGGCAACTAATTTTTTTTTGTCAGTAAATGTCAGTGGTGTGTCATTTAAAGCCTTTGGATTCATAAATATTCAATACACTAGCTTTTGCCATATACGATACAGCTTTTGCCCCTGAAAGTCCCAGCAAGAGACTTTTGTCTAGTGGACGTCTATCGGTTCATAAAGAAGAAGAAGAATTGTACGTAAACTTACATGGCCAGTCTGAAACAGCATTTCGACGATTTCCTTCAGCAGCGGCAGAATACCGCTGTGGTGTACGCCGATGCCATTCTCCAACACTCGTTGCAAACGTATCACCTGCGTTATTTATTTATTTATTTCAAGTCTATAGCAACAAAATGATGCGAGAACAGATTAGAACCTGTGATTAGAACGTTGATGATCCCGCAGAAGTATAATCTGTGTTGCGGTGATCATCGCCCTGCTCGTACATTATTAACAAAGACATACAGTGAAGACATGACATGACAGACAAGTTACAAAATTACAACACGAGTTAATAACAACAAAAGTTTAACGTGACAATTTGTGTGTGTGCATGAGTGAGTGTGTGTTCAACCCTCTATTTTACGTCCTTAGGGGTTAAATTTTCAAAAATTATTTCTAAGCCTACGTAATAATGTCTGTATGCCAAGTGGCCTGATCCGTCCAGTGGTTTGAGCGTTGACAGATCCGTCGGTCAGTATTTTATATATTTCGATTTTTTCTAGCTGGACCGACACCAGACTAGTCGCAGGAAGCTAGATGAAGAAGTATTTAAAATGTAGAGTATTCCACTAACCTGAGGCAACCGTCTATCTGGTTCTTTTAAACGCTGCAGACACTTGGAGAAGAAGGACCGTATGTGGCTCTTCTCTTTCGCGGTCGTCAAGTCCACCGACATCAAATTCTCGGCGTTCTGGTCGCATCTTGAAACAACGTATTCTAACATTTGTTTATTAAAATACTAGTCAAGATCAAGTCAAGATAATGATGGGATCCCGGATGAGGAATGAGGGAACTCTTCAAATTTTTTAGACACAATTGATATAGTAGCGTTTGAAGTCAGTTTTGTAAAAAGAATTTTTCCGGTACTACTAGCTGAAATACTACTACTAGCTGATTCGACTAGCCGCGACTTCGTCCGCGTGGAAAAAGAATGACTTGCTACTATCCGCGAGAAGTTATGTCCTCTATCTCCGATAATATTTAGTATGTCTACACCAAAATTGGACAAAATATTTTTAATAGTACGCAATATATAATAAAAAAAGATTTATCAAATTCAGTTTAGATTTGACGAAGTTATGGAGCAAAACCAACAAAAACGTTCATCCCCTAACCCGGATAAACCTTATTGTTTATCTGGATAAAAAGTATCCTATATGTTGACCCGGAGTATCAGCTACCACTATACCAAATTTCATTCAAATCCGTTCAGTAGTTTTCGCGTGATGCGCACACAGACAGACAGACGGACAAAAAATTAAAAAAAAAAATTGTTTTGGGCTCAGTCGATAATATTAAAGCATCCTCGGATTAAAATTTTCATAATATATTTAATGTACAGAATTCATCCCGTTACAGTTTTATTATAAGTATAGATATAGATATGCATAGATGTGTTGTAAACTCACCTGTTCCTAGATAAGGTAAAGGCTACGACGGGCAATTTGTCGTTGGATCGCAGATGATCTATGAAGGCAACCCACATGGTTTGTTCTGCCTTCGGGTTCCCGAACTGCTTACCACCTGAACCAACAACCCATAAGATCAAATTACCCATTATTACATTGAAACCTCTCAGTTGGGAGGTCTCGAGTTCGATTCCCGGCGGGAACAATATAATTTCTAAATTGTTTCTGGTTTGGTCTGGTGAGAGGCTTAGGCCGTGGCTAGTTACTACTCTGCCGTCAAAGACGTGCCACCAAGAGATTTAGCGTACTGACACGATGGCGTGTAGAAACAGATTAGGGGTGTGGGTTGAAATTACATTGCCATACTCCTTCCAAGTTAGCCCGCTACAATCTTAGAATGTAACATTACTTACCATCAGGTGAGATCGAAGTCAAGACTATATTGTCATTAAATAAAAAAATGTTCCAGGCCTGAAGGCCAGATAGGAAGAAAGAAAGAAACATTAATTTTTTATGATTATTAATTACCTTTAGGTCCAAAGCTTTTCTTGTACTCATTCTCCCGGGCCTTCTTAGCGGCTACAGCTTCGTTGTACCCGCGTAATTGGAAATTACCTTCTTGGTCGACAACTAAAAACCTTTCGTGTTTCGACTTTCCACCAGAACCTGAAATAACATGTAAACGCTTTTAATATTTTTACATTAAGTGCTATTCACTAAGGCGATAATGCTTAAAATGCCGTACTCTGATTGTAACTAGTATTTCTTGGAGTAAATTAGGGTTTAGCAAGGATTAATAAAATACTACCTAATAGCCTTGAACTCAAACTTATACACATAAAAATCTATATATTTTTAAAAATCCTGTGGGTAGTTTTACATTTTTCATAAATTTTAGACTACCCACCCACTGGTATAAAATTATTCTATGCCTGTTTTAGGATGAAAATTATTTTTGTACCATGTTTCGTCATTATAGGTTCAGCGGTTAGACCATTATAAGGTAAAAATCGGACTAGCATACCATAGAGTTTCGATCGTCGATTTACGCCAGATCTAGAATTGTTGAAAAATCTATACATTAAGCCTCACTAGCCTATAGGTTAAAGGTGCGGACTGAAAACTAAAAGGTCGCAGGTTCGAGCCGCACTCTTGCACTATTGGGTACGACACCCACACCTAGCACAAGCTTTTCGCTGTTTTGGAGGGTAGATGAGAATATAAGTCAAGTTCAGCTTGGCTAATATTCATTAAAAAAAAAACATTTGATATTAAAGTACCTGTGTAAAGATAATGGCAGAGGGGCACGGGTCGTTTAGGCGTAGACACTACGAACACTTTCCGTTTCTTGGTACGTCCCACCCAGTCCGCGAACTGCAGCGTGTTGGGTACAGTTGCACTTAACATCACTATGCTCACGTGCGCCGGCAGCAGTATTAGGACTTCCTCCCATACGTAACCACGCTAAGATAATGTGAAACAAGAAAAAAATTAAGAAACTGTAAGGGGCCGTTCAAATATTACGTAAGCAGATTTATTACAATTATTTACCCCCCCCCCCCATCCCCCTTGTTAGCAAAAGTAAGCAAAGCTATTCCCCCTTCCCCCATGCTTACGTAAACATTTTTCATTTATAAATGTTTTTTTTTTTTATAATTGTAATGTTATAATTTATTTATGGCATTATTTGCGGGAATCCCCGAAAATGCGTTTCGTTTTATTTGTACAACATCAATATATAATATTCGGCTCAGTAGTTTAGGCGCGATGGTTACGGTACTTAGCTGTAGTTGATTGATTTTTTTTTTTTAACTCTTGGTTGTCTCTATCAGGGGCTCAATGCCTGCCACAAACTGTAAGCGCTAGAGTAAAAGAGCCTATGTATTAGTAATGATATGAAGTAGTGTACTTCATCCCATTACTAATACATAGTCTATTGTGTTAGTTATGCAATTTAGTTTAAGTTATCTATTTTCATAGACAACAAAAGTACGCAAATTACTCATCCTTTAGTATTAGTTTTTTTTTTAACTCTTACCTCAGCATTATTAATATAATGAACTTCGTCGAAGATAACAAACTCGAGGTCCCTCGTGACGTCAGAGCCACAGTACAGCATAGAGCGCAAGATCTCCGTAGTCATGACAAGACAGGAGGCGGTGGCGTTTATTTGAAGATCGCCAGTCAGTAGGCCGACCTCACCGAAAGTCTTGTTGAAATCGTTGTACTTCTGGTTTGACAGAGCCTTTATAGGTGATGTGTAGATAGCTCTAAAAAAAAAAAAGTCGTGTGGCACTCGGGGACTGCCGCGGTAAAGCTATTGCATAGCATTTTTTATCTACGCCATCTAGCGGTGAGAGGAGTCCCGTGTCAGGTTATTTTCGTTACGGAATTTCTGGATTCGGTCTCCACGCTCAAGGCCCGCGATAGAAGCTATGCAATAGCTTAAAAATTCAATCTAAATTTATATGTCTCCAGTTTATGTATATGTTTTAGATATAAATAGATGTATATGTTTTAGAGTTAAGAGTAGTTTAAGATGTAGCAAGAGACGCCAAATGTTTCAAATTCCTAAGTACTAATAAAATGTACAGTAACAGAATAATTATCTTTTAAACATAAATACCTAGTACAATTTCTCCTGGACATCGCAATAGCATATTCAGCCACCACTGTTTTGCCGGCCGACGTATGCGCTGCTACAAAAACGTGATGTCCCTCCTCTAGCTTTAATATTGCCTGACAAAGATAAATAATGTTACTTACCCGAATGGAAGACTTTTTTGTCCGTGATACTACCAACATACCACCTTGCCAATAGTACTAGGACAATCAGGCCTTACCAACTAATTTTACCCCAGGATACTAGTGATTAATTTTATAAATTAAAGAACATCTTCAGCAACCCATCAATGGGCCATTACTGAACAATGTGAGTTCAATGTGAGTGAAACTGCATGCCTGTGAAGGCATGCAGGTTTCCTCACAATGTTTTTCTTCACTGTTGAAGCATGTGATATTTAATAACTTAAACTCATTGAAGCCCCACCCTCTGAATAGGACCACAGGCTAACCCTAACCACTATGATATCACTGCAGAAACTGTTTTCTTGCACTATGTAATCACATAAGAGATTAGATTGTGATGAAGATGATGAATAACAACTTAATCATAACACTTCCTTTTAGTTTTGCTGAGGTCGTGTGAAAACTTACATACCTGTTTCTGGAAAGTGTCCAATTCAAAGGGATAAGTATGCGCCATGTCCTTTATTTTCTCCCTAAAGTCCGTCACAGGCAGAGAAACGTCTATCATTTCCGCCCACTCCGTTGAAGTGACTCCCATTTTTGCCACAGAACTAGTAATATTTAGGACTGGTATCTCAGGTAGCTCCACTGGAGGTTGTATGACTGTGCTTTCTAGGAAGTTGTCTTCGGCTGGGTCTTTCTCTATTTCTATGTGTACTTTCTTAGGCTTGGGTTTCTTTTCTTCTGGTTCATTTTCATCTTGCCAGAGACCTGAATATTTAGTGACCAAATTCGTATAAAATGTACCATAGGGTTAAAGTTATACTGCAATAAATAATCAATAAACAAAAAAAAAATGGTTCAAAATGAAACCAACGTTTTGTCATTTTTTTAAAGAATATTAGTCATTCTGAACTTGAGTAATATATCTCTCAAACAAGCATAAAGCTTGTATTAGGAGAGAGTACGACAACAGTGAAACGTGGCAAATAAACCGTCACCCTTTCAGTTTTCAGTCTGCGCCTTTAAATGATGAGCTATTGAGGTTCTAATTTGAAGACTGTACTACCACTACTGTACTACTACGTGAACCTACTTGCATAAAGTGCTTTAGTTCAACTTTCTGAATAGTTCATGTTTCTGAAACGAACTAATAAGATATGGAATGCCTTTCCAGCATCTGTTTCCTATCATCTATAATTTGAGTACCCTCAAGGCTAGTGTATAGGCATTATCTAGACAAGCACGCTCTAATCTAAACCTCATAAGTGCTTTCTATCATTGATAGTCGTCAAGCACAAGCCTAACTAGCAATAAAAAAAAAAAAAGACGTGTGGCACTCGGGGACTGCCGCGGTAAAGCTATTGCATAGCATTTTTTATCAACGCCATCTAGCGGCTCACCG
Organism: Hipparchia sbordonii; assembly: GCA_038048805.1. Classification (NCBI taxonomy): domain Eukaryota; kingdom Metazoa; phylum Arthropoda; class Insecta; order Lepidoptera; family Nymphalidae; genus Hipparchia; species Hipparchia sbordonii. Next base: position 2,920,070 of record CM076111.1, on the reverse strand, counting down.
TAGAGGAGTCCCGTGTCAGGTTATTTTCGTTACGGAATTTCTGATTCGGTCTCCACGCTGGCCCGCGATAGAAGCTATGCAATAGCTTAAAAAGTTACCTAAGAGGTATTATTTACCTGCTAAATGTGTATTGCTGTCAACCACCTCTTCCAAGTTAATATTGATAACATCAATCTCCTCCCTCTGTTCTTGGGGCACATCTGTGTTGATTCCACTGAGTAATGTCATCCCGTCATCACCAAATACAACACTTTCTTTTGCACCGGGCGCAGTTGTTAGGATTTCTGGAACATAAAATAAATTATATAATTATAGTAAAAACAATTAAATTTATAAAATACCAAAAGTATTGGGTATTTTCGTTATTTAATATTATTGCTTCTAACGTCATGCTTCTACAAGTTGCATCACTAGTTTTTAGATTTAAATGATTAAAGTCATGGGCAAAACTATTATCTTTTATTTTTACTAATCTAAACTTTAAAGGCTTACAAATACCTACTCTTAAAATATTCTAAAATGTTCAAAATGCAAATAATAATAATAATAATTCCCTTGGAATTTGATATAGAGTATACTGCAGTGGGCAGTGTTAAATTTTGTGTTATACTTGATAGAGGTCAAGTTTTTCCAGGTTAAAAATAATGTTATACCTTCCCCAAGAAATTTCCCAGGTTCATCATCCTCCAAATCTATCACTATCTCTCCAGTTTTTGCTGCTTCATCAAGCATTTGCTGTAACTCCTCCTCAAAACCTGCTGGTAAGAAGGGATTCTGCATGATGCTTCCTCTGGTGGCCTGACTGGGAGGCAATGGTGCTCGGGACATAGAGAGACTGTCTTCATCATCTTCCACTGGTATATTTACCTCTTCTAGGCCTACTATTTCACCTGTTATAGGGTCTCGGACAACCTGTTTTAATATAAATATAAAAGATTTACTTTTTATCCCAAAAAATCAGTTTTAAATAGTTAAACCCTTCTTAAATACATAGATATATTAGATAAAAGACTGTTCAATGAATAGATAGGATAGTGTAGTGATTTTAGAGTGTATCTTGGTGACAAAACAAAGCCAGCACACTCCACAATCTCATAAGAGGCATACGTACACAACCCCAAATCATTTCGTTTTAAGGTAATCGTTATTTAATAGTTGTGTTTAGTGTGTTTTATTGAGTATCAACCCATTATGGACAACTTATTTCTAGCACTAGAAATTATCTTTCTAAGTAAAGGGTAAACAGGACCTTTACTTACTTCTAAAGTAGTATCAAGACCTAAATCGTCTTCATCGATTTTAAACAAAGATTCGATATCGGCAGTTCTATGCCAGTGCGACTGCGACTTCTCCCATTTGTGAATAGACAGCCTTTCGGGTTTCAGCAAATAATTCTTTACCCTTTCACTTAAATCTTCGAAAATAGGAGGCGACTGAAACATTTTGAAGCAAGTTTAGATGTTGTTTTTGTTTATTAAAAAGATATTTATATTCTTTGTAAACCTTTAGATCCGAAAAGATTGCATCTTCTAATTCTAGAGACATTATCACTATTTTCTAAAGGTATAAATTCATGGATTGTTTAATTTAAATATTTCGCACAGAAATTACTGAAATGAGGTTATGTTTTTGATATTGATTATGATTTTTAACCGACTTCCAAAAAGGAGGAGGTTATCAATTCGGCCGGTATCTTTTTTTTTTTTTTTTTTTTTTTTTTCTATGTATGTCCACCGATTACTCCGAGGTTTCTGGACCGATTCACGAGATTTTTTTTTTAATCGACAGAGGAAGCTCGCGAAATGGTCCCATAAAAATTTTTACCTTCAACTCTTCAATCCTGATGCTGCAGGGGTATTTCCCCCCTAAATTATGGAACTTTAGGAATCGTCGTTTACGAATTGGTATGCTTGGCCTAAGCATATACTAGATCCTAGAGCTCCAGGTCCTACTCCTCAATCCTGATGCTGCAGGCTACTGCCCACGTAAATTATAGGGATTTAGGAACTGCTAATCATGAAGTGTTATTGTATGTAATAAGCATATACTACACCATCGAGGTCAAGGTTCTAGCTCCTCAATCCTGATGCTGCAGGGTACTGCCCACTTAAACTGTGAGGATTTAGGAACTTTCGCTTGCGGATTGATATTGTTAGTATCAAGCATATTCTACATCGTAGAACTCAAGGTCCTAGCTCTTCAATACTGATGCTGCAGGGGTACTGCCTACCTAAACTGTGAGGATTTAGGAACTGTCGTTTACGGATTGATATTGTTGGTACCGAGCATATACTACATCATAAAGTTCAAAGTTCTAGCTCCTCAATCCTGATGCTGCAGGGTTGGAGGAATTACGAACTGTAGCTTTCGAATTGATATTATTGTTGGTACCAAGCATGGACTACATGATGGAGCTCCTGGTCCTAGCTCTTTAGAAATTGTGTATTGTTAATAAGTACTGTAGATACCAAGTATATACTACATTAGTACCGTAGGGTTGGAGGGAGGGGAGAAAGAGAGCAGGAACAAGCTACACTAAAAAGCTTAAAATAAAAATTCTTTTCAAAAAACCGACTTCAAACGCCACTACAAAGTATAAAAATAATTTGATTTTGTACACGTTTGTTGAAGTCGGGCGGGCTTAACTAGAAACGATGAAATCGATGCGCGACGCTTACCTTATGGTGATATATAAGAGACACGTTTATTGAAATCGGGCGAGCATCGCGTATCCGTTTCATCGTTTCTATTTAAGCCGCCCGACTTCAACAAACGTGTACAAAATCAAATTATTTTTATACTTTGTAGTGGCGTTTGAAGTCGGTTTTTTGAAAAGAATTTTATCCTCTTTGGTTCCTTATGCTTGGGACAAATGCTGCAGTAGTATTTATAGTAATCTGTGGAATCCACAGATTACTATAAATACTACTGCAGCATCCTACTCTGTGTTTTATACCACGGTTATTCCGAGCGTGGAATTACAATAGTACATTATGGTACAAGTGTCAAAGTTGGTGATTACCGCTGAGGCGCTATTGAGACCCGAGCCGTTAGGTGAGGGTCTTAAGGTAGCCGAGGACGGTAATCATCAATATACACGTGTATCATACGACGTTTTTCAACACACTTGTGAAGAAAATAATACTAAAATAGTACATTATGGTACAAAACAGTGAAAACGAGTTGTGAAAATTTTTTCGCAATGGCGGGAAAAATTAATGTTGTTCTTTTGTTCGCCCTCTTGAGATGCTCTTGAGGGCAGGCAAAGATCAACGACCATACAGCCTATTCAGGTGTTTATTTGATTTAATCAGTTTTCCGGAATGCGCGCGCACCTTTAATGGCCATAGACTAAAAGAATGAGGTACCTTTTTTTTTGGCTTTTCTCTTATAGCCACGTACAAAATGGGGAATTTCCAGTTTTCTTTATTACAGAAAAAACAAAAGTTATATTTGAGTGACAGTTTTATTTATTAAACACGTACAAGTTGAAATTATCTATTTAAATACGAAGTTGTATGAAATGAGCAAGCAATAGGTATCTTGGCAATAGGTAGGATCTTTTTTGTAATAGAAACTTTTTTAAGAACAAAGCAACTCAACCAATAAAATTAAAAAAAAAAATTCTATAACTCACATTGTGAATAATAGTAATCAAAAGTCACAGTTTGAGTTAAAGGTGTCATTGTGTGCCTAATTGCGGTGAACCGGGAGCCATTTTATGAGCAAGTGTGTTGAAAAGTTCTTTATTCTTAGGTACCTACCTATCTCCAATTTATTAAAGTGCCTACTCGCCAATTTATTATGGGTATTTCTAGTGATTTCTAGGGTATTTCCTAGTTTCTTGTATGTATGCATACATTTCTTAATTCTTAATATTTCTTCCGAACAATTGAACCGATTTTAGCGAGATTTTTTGATTCCCTCGTCAGGGCATAAAATGCATTCGATTTTTCTTTCAAGAAAATCTCAGTACAAGCCCGGAGTTAGGAAGTTAGCACGTAAAGCTGTAGGTCCTGCGCCTGATCTGGCCTGATCTCTCTCCGGTCGTGTCGGATTTTTATCCCATCGGACTATGAGAGTAAGGGAATAGAGAATGGACCTGTGTTTGCGCACACACTTGTGCACTATAATATCTCCCGCAGGGTTGGCTTATCTCTGTGGGGATTGGCCGCCGTGGCCGGATTCGCTCGGAAGTACATTACTATTAATTAGTATTATACTAGCTGACTCTTATACTATACTATATTATACTTCTTCAACTCACAATTAATAGTTTCTAAATCCCCACAGTTTAGGAGGCAGTACCCCTACAGCATCAGGATTGTGAAGTTGGAACCCGAAGTTTTTATGGGAGCATCTTGCAAAGTTTTTGTATCGTTTAAATAAAGATTCACGCAAATCGGTTAAGAAATCACAGAGATATCGATATACAGAGGTAGAAAAACAGAGCTCCTTCTCCTCCTTTTTCGAAAGTCGGTTAAAAAAGTAGCCTATATTACGCCTGATAATATCAGCTATCTACCAGTGAAAGTGATTCCCGTCAAAATCGGTCCAGCCGTTCCCGAGATTAGCGGCAACAAACAGAGATTAGACGTTCTTAAACTATTTCTTCTCGAGAAGTATAAAAACTTAATTAATCATATCCATAATATTATGCAAAAGTGTTATTTGATAGTGATAGGCAGAACTAAAGACCCGTATGTGATTCAGTGGGACCGTGGGGCCTTGATTGCCAAGGTTGGCATGTCCCTATCAGCCCTCACTCGGTACCTAGTCGATACAGCCTCATTCGGTGTTCACTGTTCGACCGTTCGACAAATGAATACGAGAACGACGATCTTTGCCTTGAATTAACGATTAAAATAAAAAAAAAAAACCGCGCGAACTCTTGCTACTATTTAATAAATAAAAAAAAAAACAAGTGGAAATATTTTGTAGTGTTTAAATACGTAATTAAATTAGGAAAATGTCGCTGTTAAATATTTTAAAGACTACAGTTTTCTTGTTGTGTTTAAATATTATTTTTATTGGTACATCCGATGGATTGTCTTTGGTGAGTTACCTATTAATTTGGCATTGTTTAATGTAGGGCTAGTTTTAAGAGAAAGCGTTATCAAGCCAGAATTGAGGAGATCCGTAGAACTAGAATCATAGAAAGAGTTACAAGCGCCACAAGTCCGCAGCCTGTGGAACTGCCTAACATAGTTAAGGATGACGTACCTCTGTGTTTAATAAATAGGTACATAATATTATCCAACAGTCAACACTCTCTACCATAATAATAATAATTAATTGATGTTTGGTCGCTGCGGCCAAATGTGCGATGCGTATTATTTGGGTTCGATATTTTACCTAGTCGTTTGCAACCATTTGGCTGTGGTCAGCTTTTGAACTGACGGTTAACATGTTCAACTGCTGATGACGACGTCCCAGGTTGGATTTCCGGGTCGGGCCAAAAAATGTATTGGGTTTGTGTATTGTTGGGTTGTGGGTTTGTATAGGTTAATACCTACTGAGAATTTCTTAATAATTGATAACTTCGGTCTAATGACCGAAGTTATCAAGGGGGAGTTTGGCGTTTGTTTTTCCCGTTTTCCCCGTGCCTCGGAGAGTTCGTAAAACCATCGGTCCTTTCGGTTGTGTCGACATTCTGATTTCCTTCGCATGGGATTATGAGAGTGAGAGAAAAGAGTGCAACCGTGTATGCGCACACACTTGTGCACTGTAATATCTTCCACCCAGATGGTCCTCTAATCTCTGTGGAAATTGACCGCCGTGGCCGGATACGTTTGGGGGGACTAAAAATGGACCGACATCCTGTGGATTAGATAAATAAATAAATAAACATTTATTTATTCAGCTCACAAATAAAAAGATACAAAAGACTAAGTGAAATCTACAGACTGCACCCCCACTCCGCTCAGACCCAAGACAGAGCTAAAACGAGACAGATTTATGTCAGAGCATATTTCTGTGGCTCTTTTTAACTCCAACCCAAGTCCGAGCCGAGCCAGAGTACACTCTATAGATCTCAGCATTCTAATCTATCTATGACATAAAGGTATGTTCGTGCACACGAACCTTTACTACACTAATTAACGTATCTAATTAACATAAGATCGCAGTCAAGCCAAGTAGGTAGATATAACTTCCTCATGCTTGTACGTCTAAGATGCGATTGTATCTAGAATCGTGATGAGTGATGAGGCAATAAAGGCCTTTGCACAAACATGGTATGGTATGGCCTTTGCAGATACACGCGAGCCGGTTACGAAACGCTTCCCGTATCGCCTTGAGCTGGACAAGAGGCCGCTTACAGTGTGTCACGAGAGATAGTGGTATATCTAAAGCCCAAATTAGACGGTTCATTTTTCGAGATTTTTGCTATCATTTTCGAGGCTGCACCGATGAGTCATCGGAAATGAACCGTCTAGACACCGGCCGTTCATCGTTCACAGGCGATGCCTCCGCGAGGAAAGGTTCACTGGTATCGTGCATCGTTCATCGCAAGAATGAACGATGAATGGTGAACCGTCTAATTTGGCCGTAACTACCTCGACTAACTGCCTCGTTGGTCTAGTGGTTGGCAAGTTCGACTGCAGATGACAAAGTCCCGGGTTCGATTGCAGGCCACTGGGTCGGGCCAGAAATGTATTTGATTTTTCTGACTATAAATTACTAGTACTAGTCCGGAATTTCTGTGGAATTTTCCGTCGGTGAGTGAGGGAATAGAGTGCACTTGTTTGCGCACTCACTTGTGGACTATAATATCTCCCCCGCAGATGACTAATCTTTGTGGAGATTGGACGCTGTGGCCAGATTCGTTCGGGAGGACATTAATTTTATTTATTAGTGGTTCAATATTAATCTAAATTAGAATGTATTGGTACAGGAAATTCCAGCTATTAATGACATCCTACGCCCTAGATTTTCGACTGGATTTTACTAGTGACTAGCTAGTGAATAAGAAGACATCACGCGCTTAAACGTTACTAGTTGTTAGCCGCGGCTTCGCTTCTGCCATCTATTAAAAACTTATTTAAAAGTAGTCCGAAGTGGACATTCCTCTACAAAATTACTTATTTTGATATTTTCGATTTTGCAGCGTTTCTTTTGGGGTTTCCCTATTTCTTTTTTCTTTTCTTTTTAAACCACCCCTGTACTGTTATGCTTAAAAAAAATAAAGCTCGTAGTTATGATTTTAAAAAGTTTACGTTACTTTAGGAACTTAGTGAGACTAATAAGATATATAATATTTATATTTTATTTTTCCCTTTTTAGTTGCTTCTATCGTAGGTTAAATTTTTTGTAAAAAGTAATTATTAACGTTAAATAACGTAATTAACCTAACATAATGTTCTAGCTGTGTTTCTAGTGAAAGGATATTAACGTGTTGCGTATTGTAACTCGCATACGCGTGTTCTCGAAGTAGGTACCTATATGCGGACATAACGGAACATGCTTTGTGGTTATGCTATGATTGCTATGGCATTATCTAGTACTTATGTATTTCACGCTTTTACTTATAAAACAATAACTCTTGATGTTTTGTGATTAGAGTGATTTCACGCAAACTTTTGATATCTTAACTTTACTGCACTTGTTTATTTTATGGTACAAACTTACTACTTACCTGTTAACATACAAACATACATTTAAAAAATCAATAAGAATATGCTTTGCATAAAAGTAGTCCGAAGTGGAGATTCCTCTACAAAATTACCTGCTAATTTTGATATTTTCGAGTTTTCAGCGTTTCTTTTGGGGTTTCCCTATTTCTTTTTTTTCTTTTTAAACCAGCCTGTACTGTTATGCTTAAAAAAATAAAGCTCGTAGTTATGATTTTAAAAAGTTTACGTTACTTTAGGAACTTAGTGAGACTAAAAAGATTTATATTTTATTTTTCCCTTTTTAGTTGCTTCTATCGTAGGTTAAATTTTTTGTAAAAAGTAATCATTAACGTTAAATAACGTAATTTACCTAACATAATGTTCTAGCTGTGTTTCTAGTGAAAGGATATTATCGTGTTGCGTATTGTAACTCGCATACTCGTGTTCTCGAAGTAGGTACCTACATGCGGACATAATGGAACATGCTTTGTGGCTATGCTATGATTGCTATGGCATTATCTATAAGTGATTTCACGCAAACTTATGATATCTTAACTTTACTGCACTTGTTTATAGTACTTATTTCACGCTTTTACTTGTAAAATAATAACTCTTGATGTTTTGTGATTAAAGTGATTTCACGCAAACTTATGAGATCTTAACTTTACTGAACTTGTTTATTTTATGGTAGGTACAAACTTACTACTTGTACTTACCTGTTAACATACAAACATACATTTAAAATCTACTATTAATCTTATATTGTCTGGTGGGAGGCTTTGGCCGTGGCTAGTTACCACCCTACCATCAAAGACGTGTCGCCAAGCGATTTAGCGTTCCGGCACGATGGCAAGTAGAAACCGATTAGGGGTATAGGTTGAATGTAAGCTGCCATACCCCTTCCAAGTTAGCCCGTTACGATCTTAGACTGCATCGTCACTTACCATCAGGTGAGATCGCAGTCAAGGACTATCTTGTCATTGAATAAAAAAAATGAAAGTAATTGTCTTGTATGTATATCATTTATTTTTCAACCCTAAACCCATCCTAAGCCAAAGGCTTTTGGAGATTGGTTAGTAATGGATTTCGAGACTTTCATCCTGGAGAAAGGAGACGGTCATATTATGTTGATGTTCACTTATCACCAGGTGAGATCACAGAAAAAATTTAACCTGGAAAATAGAAACTCCCGTGTGATCTTAAAAAGTCGAAAATTCACGCGGACGAGGTCGCAGGCCTGGGCTTGTACCTACCTAGTCAATAAATCCTAAAAGGTGTACGTATCTTCCGAAACTGGAAACAAACCGGTTAAATTGAAATCGGGTTTGCGTAATCATCATTAACTGCAATGTTTATGATCGAACTTTCGTATACGTAATTTTGCCTGCGGGTGAGCGCGTGTGATTTTCCTGATATATATTAACCTACCTATTGTACCTATCTACTGATCACATTAATTGTTATTTAACCTTATATTTAACTTGCAATGTATGTATGGATGGATGTATGTATGTTTATGTATATGTATGTATGTATACAATATAAATGTTACAATTATTAAGAATGTATAATAAAAATTCTTTTCAAAAAACCGACTTCAAACGCCACTACAAAGTATAAAAATAATTTTATTTTGTACACGTTTGTTGAAGTCGGGCGGGCTTAAATAGAAACGAAGAAACCGATACGCGATGCTCGCCCGATTTCAATAAACGTGTCTCTTATATGTCACCATAAGATAAGCGTCGCGCATCGATTTCATCGTTTCTAGTTAAGCCCGCCCGACTTCAACAAACGTGTACAAAATAAAATTATTTTTATACTTTGTAGTGGCGTTTGAAGTCGGTTTTTTGAAAAGAATTTTTATTTTAAGCTTTTCAGTGTAGCTTGTTCCTGCTCTCTTTCTCCCCTCCCTCCAACGCTACGGTACTAATGTAGTTCTACACTTGGTACCTACAGTACTTATTAACAATACACAAGAGCTAGGACTGGGAGCTCCATGATGTAGTCCATGGTTGGTACCAACAATATCAATTCGAAAGCGTCAGTTCGTAATACCTCCAACTCTGCAGCATCAGGATTGAGGAGCTAGAACCTTGAGCATTATGATGTAGCATATGCTTGTTACCAACAATATCAATTCGTAAACGACAGTTCCTAAATCCTCACAGTTTAGGTAGGCAGTACCCCTGCAGCATCAGTATTGAAGAGCGAGGACCTTGAATTCCACGATGTAGAATATGCTTGATACTAACAATATCAATTCGCAAGCGAAAGTTCCTGAATCCTCACAGTTTAAGTAGGCAGTACCCTGCAGCATCAGGATTGAGGAGCTAGAACCTAGACCTTGATGGTGTAGTATATGCTTATTACATACAATAACAATTCATGATTAGCAGTTCCTACATCCCTATAATTTAGATGGGCAGTACCCTGCAGCATCAGGATTGAAGAGTAGGACCTGGAGCTCTATGATCTAGTATATGCTTAGACCAAGCATACCAATTCGTAAACGACGGTTCCTAAAGTCCCATAATTTAGGGGGGAAATACCCCTGCAGCATCAGGCTTGAGGAGTTGAAGGTAAAAATTTTTATGGGACCATTTCGCGAGCTTCCTCTGTCGATTAAAAAAAAATCTCGTGAATCGGTCCAGAAACCTCGGAGTAATCGGTGGACATACATAGAAAAAAAAAAAAAAAAAAAAGATACCGGCCGAATTGATAACCTCCTCCTTTTTGGAAGTCGGTTAAATACAGAACATACAACGAAATAAAACTTAAATAAACTTAAATTATTATAAAACCGCTTAACGAGTTATAATCGTTTGTCGATAGAGTGAAAAAAAAAAATATATATATAAATGTTTGTTTGTTTATGCAATATATTGCAAGCTGGATAGACCCAATTATTACATTTTCATGCTTTTCCTTCCGATTAAAGTTGACCCTCATGGTAACAAGTTCAAGGTAGGTACGTAATTACAAAAGACCTTGATAATGATTTGCTCTAAAAGTTATTCAGTTCTATTAGATTAGGTAGGTAGGTACCTACATAATATTTCACCATAGCTAAACTTTAATCGACGATTACTTACGTTTTGTCAGATTGCTAATTCAAAAACTATCATCAAATAGGTATATCGTTGCCTAACGTTAGCTTTATTAATCGGTCAGAGTCATTAGAGTTTCTTAGGAAACGGTGAAATATACTTATTAAGATTAAACAAAAAAAAAATCGCATGAATCGGTCCAGAAACCCCGGAGTAATCGGTGGACATACATAGAAAAAAAAATACCGGCTGAATTGATAACCTCCTCCTTTTTGGAAGTCGGTTAAAAAGTAGGTAGGTAATAATGTTATGAGATTCACTGATAAAATGAAAGGATTTTTAGGTACTTATCTATAATCTTATATATTTTATTCTTATATGTATAATACACGGCTAAATCTTTTGTAGGTGCTCAGACTTAAAATGGGAAGTACCTCTGCCGAGCTGAGGAGCTCTACTTTCCATTAATATCATCTTTCCTCTATTCTCTATCTCAGTGACTACCTATTTATAAAAATTCTTTTCAAAAAACCGACTTCAAACGCCACTACAAAGTATAAAAATAATTTTATTTTGTACACGTTTGTTGAAGTCGGGCGGCTTAAATAGAAACGATGAAACCGATACGCGATGCTCGCCCGATTTCAATAAGCGTGTCTCTTATATGTCACCATAAGGTAAGCGTCGCGCATCGAATTCATCGTTTCTAGTTAAGCCCGCCCGACTTCAACAAACGTGTACAAAATAAAATTATTTTTATACTTTGTAGTGGCGTTTGAAGTCGGTTTTTTGAAAAGAATTTTTATTTTAAGCTTTTTAGTGTAGCTTGTCCCAGCTCTCTTCCTCCCCTCCCTCCAACGCTACGGTTCTAATGTATTATGTAGTCTATACTTGGTACCTACAGTGCTTATTAACAATACATAATTTCTAAAGAGCTAGGACCAGGAGCTCCATGATGTAGTCCATGCTTGGTACCAACAATATCAATTCGAAAGCGACAGTTCGTAATTCCTCCAACCCTGCAGCATCAGGATTGAAGAGCTAGAACCTCGAACTTTATGATGTAGTATATGCTCGGTACCAACAATATCAATTCGGAAACGACAGTTCCTAAATCCTCACAGTTTAGGTAGGCAGTACCCCTGCAGCATCAGTATTGAAGAGCTAGGACCTTGAGTTCCATGATGTAGAATATGCTTGATACTAACAATATCAATTCGTAAGCGAAAGTTCCTAAATCCTCATAGTTTAAGTGGGCAGTACCCTGCAGCATCAGGATTGAGAAGCTAGAACCTAGACCTTGATGGTGTAGTATATGTTTATTACATACAATAACAATTCATGATTAGCAGTTCCTAAATCCCTATAATTTAGGTGGATCGTACCCTACAGCATCAGGATTGAGGAGTAGGAACTGGAGCTCTATGATCTAGTATATCCTTAGGCCAAGCATACCAATTCCTAAACGACGGTTCCTAAAGTCCCATAATTTAGGGGGGAAATACCCCTGCAGCATCAGGTTTGAGGAGTTGAAGGTAAAAAAATTTATGGGACCATTTCGCGAGCTTCTTCTGTCGATTAAAAAAAAATCTCGTGAATCGGTCCAGAAACCTCGGAGTAATCGGCGGGCATACATAGAAAAAAAAAAAAATATACCGGCCGAATTGATAACCTCCTCCTTTTTGGAAGTCGGTTAAAAATAATGGAAGTTGCTAAGTTTTTTATAAAAGAATAAGTACCTACCTATAAGCCCAGTTGAACGTGCCTTATATTCTCCTCTCCCCTCCAAATAAGCGGAAAACTTGTATCAGGGGTGGGTACTGAACCTGCGATCTTTTAGTTTCAGTCTGCACCTTTAACCGTTGGGCTATTGAGACTTTGAAAGTTAGGTGCGAGTTAGTAGCAACTTTTGATAGTCATTGAAATAGAGATTAGCCTACTATTCTGTGAGTATACAAAAGAGTAGGTTCAAAAGGGTAGGATCAAACTTCACGTAAAGGCATTCAGGCTAATATTGGACATGACTAAACAGTTGTTAATTGTCTTGGTAGATACATAATGCATGACCGGTTGTAATACCTGTAGGTGCGCTAAACATAAATAAATTAAATGTATAAAAACGCTAAAGTGTTGTAATTAAATTCCAATTATATTCTCTTTTATTAATTTTATTGAATGAACGCCATCATTGTGTGATGCGAAAATTACGTCTTTTATTTCCATAGTGTATAATGTCCTGCGGTCCTGCCATGAGCAAGTGTGTCACGGACAATATGAAATTACGGCCAGCTTTGATTGTATCTATGAGGACCATCATCGTACCACATTTATGGGGTACTAGCATAGATAAATTATATCGTACCACATTTATGGGGTACTAGCATAGATAAAAAGAGGGTACTAGCTGATACCCGTGCCTTCGTTCGCATGGATTCAGGGTTTTTTAATTCCCGCGGAAACTCTTTTATTTTCTGGGATCAAAAGTAGCCTATGTGCTCAGTCAAATCGGTTCAGCGTTGCGGCGTGATTGAGTAACAAACATTCATCTATACATCCAAACTTTAGCATTTGGATGGACAGAGAGGTGCCGTATGCTAGAGACTTCCTAATTTTGCAATTTTCCAGAAAAGGTATCAAAATTGACATGAGTACAGCAGGCCGATTATGTAAAAGCATCACTCATTACTACAGTCTCAATTTTCACACTGTAGCGATAATTTTTAGAGAATCGCACAGTAGACGCATCAATCATGTTTTTTGAAGTGAAAACTTCTTTAAGCACGTTGAGCGATTTTTGGTAGAAGAATATCGCTAATGTCGCTAATATTAACAGTAGGTAATTAGGTATATTTCTTGCAATTCATGAGGGCACGGTCGTATCTGTATAAGAGGGAAAGAGGGCTTGCTCGCGCCTGACCGCTCCCACGTAGGCTCCTGACAGGCACACATACTTACGCAATGTGCACGTACACGACGTAACCACAAATAAAGCTCACGCGCCCTCGTGAATTGAAAGAACATGACGTATTTTCTCTTCTACCGGCAGTCCTCATTACTGCCCATGTTTTTTTTTAAATAGTGTTGGATTAACTTTACTCTGAATTATTACTCAGTTGTATCAAATACCATTAACCATTAATTTCTTTAATTACAGCCATTACGTTTTCCGTGTGAACAGTTGTTAGGTAATTGACGTTGTGGTTACGTAATATAATAAGCATAACCGATTGAGATACATACCTGTACGCTAAAACGTTGTAATTAAATTCCAATTATATTCTCTTTGATAATAGGTACATAATATTCTTATTGAAAAAACGCCATCATTGTGCGATGCCCCACGGTAAACTACCGTACCGTGTCATCGGCAAAATGAATTTTATAATGACCAGCATTGATTTTATCATGAGTAGGTAGCATTCTCGTACCATAAATATAATGGGGGTACAGATAGAGAGGTATACCATCGTCTTCGATGACGTATATTTTTTTAAAAACCGTCAAGGAATGTCGGTATATCTAGTTACCTAGTCAAAGTTGTATGGTGTCGGCATGTGATGCGTGCTAATATTCCAACCCATCAAGTGTCGTACCTTGTTAACCGACGTCCAAAAGAGGAAGAGGTTCTTTACCTATATGGTCTATAAATTCTGTATTTAAAGAGCTAAGTTAGTGTTTTTTTGACTGTAATGTTAATTTGGCTTATGTTTGTACTAGCTGTTGAAATATCACATAACGTTGCGCCGTGCGCGTTGGCAGCACTTTTACATCAGTGTAAGGGGTCTGTTGCTCCATAGCTTACATCTCGATGGGTGAATGCGAAACTAATTTTGGTCATTTGCGTGTCACGCAAACAAGTAAACCTTGACTGAACGGGTAACTAGACATTTCCTTCTGTGAGTACCAACGTACCGACAAAGTCATTCAGCATTCTATTATAGGCAAATCGAATAAGTAATTACGTGAAGTGGTTAGCGAAAATGAATAGATACTTAATAAAAATTTGATCAATTCAGTATCATGAATGCGTAACTTCATAATTTAAAATTCATAATTCATTTATTAATTTGTGAATGTGGTACAGTCAACGTGGTACATACAAACTCATGGTATTGTAATTTGTACGTACACACTTCCTCAATTAGAAATGTGTTTAAAAATCACTTAAACATGTATCGGTCCAACGAGATATTCTAATTATTATTAGTGTACCTCCTTTTATATTAGTTCAAGCCTTAGAAACATTACGACTGCCCCATTTCAAAACCTAGTAAGTGTGATTGACAAAATTTTACAGGAGACCAAAAATCATGTTTTGTGGTAGATGGCTTAGCGAAGCAATAAATATATCAAATAAAAGCTTTCAAAGTAGTTCATTTACGAAACATTAATTCATCCACAGATACTGAAGAGTTCAGAAGGGCTACCACAAATATATTTTTTTGGTTTCCTGTAAAATTTTGTCAATCACACTTACTAGGTTTTGAAATGGGGCAGCCGATTAGGTTTAAACATTATGTATGAACTCATTGATGTCTTTAGTCACGTACCGAGTAGTTAGGTAGGTAAGTAAGTACTTACTGGTAATAATTTGTGACAAATGTTCTCCTATCTTCATGTATAAATGTAGGTACGTACTGTCTACCTATAACGGATCATGCGATGCCGCTGACAGACAGACGGACAGACAGCCGAGGCTTAGTAATAGGGTCCCGTGGGTTACCCTTCAGGTACGAAACCCTAAAAATGACAATTAAATATTAAAGCCTAAATGTTATAAGTATCTACCATAAGTCGACAACATCAAGTTTCTAATTTATTTATTGTGGTACCTAACCTTTATGTATAAGGTAGATTCATAACGTCTACATAAGTAGTTAGGTATTATTAATCAAACAACATGGTATTGAAAAAATACATTGTTATTTTATTATTAACTTTGTGCAATGTGGAAATACTTGAATTGAATTATAACTTAGAACAACTGGATAAGGTAAGTAGCTACCTATTCTTGAATTCAAAGAATTGTTAAATTATGAATAGGTACTCATTCGTCTTTGATAGGATAAATAAACCAGTGTGTCGATTCCTCCCTCCCATTTTTAAATAATCGACACGCAGTCTAAGCTAGACCTTACTAAGCTAGCCTGTTGGCTAGCTTAGTAGATAACATGACTCTTAAAAGTTTGTTTGTCTGTCTGCTTTTGTCTTATGACTGCCTGGTTTAGTCCGGTACGTATATCATTTGATATTTAAATATTTTCGTGCCTACCAAAAATTACGTTTGCGCAGCTATGTAATTAGTGGCGAAGTCGTCGACCAGTTATTCCTACCTATAGGTATTTTTCACTTATGGCTATAGAATTAGAGAACATATCGGCAAAAAATTAATTGAACTTTTCGTTAACCACATTACTTAAGTGCTGTGATTACCAGTTTTTTGTACCATATTATTATGGTATAAGGATAATAACATTACGTGTAAAAAGCAGTACAAAAACAGAACAGATTCAATGTCAACGAATATTTTAACTCAGAATTATTAGACTCCGTCATCACGTCGCATTGACGTCATAGCGGGGTAGGTACCCAACTAACAAAATGGTCATAAGATTTTAAGCTTTTATGATTATTTCGTCACATAGGTGTCGTATATTAGCAAGTTTTAAAATGTGACGTTGTACAGGCATCATGTATATTGCATTTAAGTTTCAATGCAATTTGGTAATAAAAGTCGTTGTACAAACGTTTGTATGAAATAGCTATAAAGCAATTTAATCGTAGAAAATACACAGTCATACAAACGTTTTAGGCGGGACATTTTGGCTGGTATTACAACCTTAATAACGCTGCTATAAGACTATGCATGTGAACATGACATTTTAAATATATTCGCAGTAATGTAAACCAGCCAAGCCCAATAAACGCGACAGAGAGTGATGGTTCCGTACCTATTTTTTAACCGAATTCCAAAAAGGAGGAGGTTATCAATTCGGACGGTATCTTTTTTTTCCGTTGAAAATCGATGTCAACACGAATGAACCGATTTGGCTGAAATTTGGAATGGAGATAGCTCATACCCAGGATTAGCACATAGGCTACATTTTATCCCTGATAATTAAAGAAACCTTAATCATGTCAATCAAGTCATTATGGCCATACCTCCCATGGTTAACGACACAACACAACGGCCCCCAGTCCCCGGATAAAGTTGGGAACCGACAATTATGTCATTTTTCGACGTTGACAAAATATGTTTTTTGCCGCATTTCCAAAAAACTTATGGTCTCTAAAAAGTTCTGTTAATGTAAAAAACTATTTTTTGGAATACCAAATAACGGTTTACTAAAATGTTTTAGGGAACTCTGATAGGTTCGTAATGAAAGAACGCCATGTTGTTTAAGAGTTTATAACTCTTAACACAGCAGTATTCATCGTATACAAGTATTTTGTAACTTATAATGGCACGATGAAGGGAGTTTTAACTCTTAACACAGCAGTATTCATGGTATATAAGTATTTCGTAAGTCATAATGGCATTATGACATATAATAATTTATTTTTTATTTAAAAAATAATAATTAAATACACAATAAATGAAGGGGGCATTTAAAATTTATTAATAAACCTAAAAAGTTGGTCCCTAAAGTAATATTCGCATTAAGTTTTCCAAACTTAAACATAAACACATCCCATTTCAAACTTGTAAATAATTTGATTACACTTATAGTATAAAAGTATAAAAATATAATCTGCACACATGCAGAATTTATTAATAGTTAAATTCTATTACTTATAATTGAAAGCGCTTCAATACTGCATCAAATAGATTCATTGGTTCGATAAACGTCTGCGCTATGAATGCTATGGTAACTATACGACTAAATACTCATACCAATGATAATATTACAACACTACTATGTTCTCGCTTATGACTTTTGAATGACAGCTATACGACTTTATAGAAATAGTAACTGCGCCAAAATCGCGTTGTATAAGTGTTTGTAAGACTTATTTTCATGCCATTCAGTTTTTCGAAAACGTTTACACAAATTCTTATATGACTTATATTAAGACCATTTTGTTAGTTGGGTAAGGCAAAATGGAATACTTACTTATAAACTTTACGTAAATTATTAGATATATTAATAAAACTTTTTTGTCGTATATCAGCTATTAAATATTTTAAAAAAAATCAGCGTATTCGTATCCCTTCTAATGTTTTAAATGAGAAAGTGTTTCTTTGTTGGTTTATCCCTCAAAAGCACAGCAACAGAGCCAGTAATCAACGTGATCTTTTACATGGGAACAGTTGAGGACGTGGCGACTGCTTTTCACGCCGGAAAAACAAAGGATTGATCCCACAGGTTTTAAAAAAACTAACTCCACGCGCACAAAGGTGCGGTCAAAAGAAATAAATATTTATCAAAACTGATACAGAAAAAATATTGTTATCTACCTGTTAAAAACCTAGAACAAAAGTTTTAATCTCAGAAAGCACAGAATGAATAATGACATAGAGAGTTTAATTTTACAGGAGAATAAATAACAAATAGGTTGTAGGCTGACTAGGTATTTATTTTAAAATAAAATAAATGATAATTTTATTCGCAAATTCCAAGGTGTGCTATCTGTCCCCTAAATGTCTTCTTGAGACCTGTTGACGTCTTGTAAATACGCGAAAAGATAATAGGGTCTACTCAGAACCTATTAACCTTGTACTAAATTTCGGTTTTTCCGATTACTCGGACACTTCTTGGACATGCCTCCAAACTACTACTAGGAATATCCGTATTAGGCTTAGGTATTAATAGGCTTTGGTCGTGGCTAGTTACCAGCCTATCGTCAAAGACGTGCGCCTAGCGATTAAGCGTTCCGGCTCGATGGCGTGTAGAAACCGATTAGGGGTACGGGTTGAACACTGCCATACCCTTTCCAAGTTAATCCGCTACCATCTTAGACTGCATCGTCACTTCCCATCAGGTGAGGTCGCAGTCATGGACTATCATGTCATAGAATAAAAAAAATATCCGTATGCGAACTTTACGTTCACTTAGCAAACCTAGATTTACCTTGCCTCATGATTGCGCAAGTGGATAGGTTCGTACTAACGAAATGCAGGTGTTAAGTTGCAATACGTTGAGATTTGTAACTTAGACATTAGGTATATCACTTATATCAGGATATATACTCTTAAATTTAAAACCGAAATTACCTTACGAGTATAATATTATCTTTTTATAGACCTTCACTGCTGGACAAAGGTCTCTTCCACAGGCCTCGGTCTTGCGCCGACTGAATCTAGTGGCTCTCTGCGACTCGTATGATGTCGTCGGTTCACCTAGTGGGGGGAGGAGGGAGTCTTCCAACACTGCGTTTCCGGTGCGGGGTCTTCAGTTTCGCTGAGCCATGTCGATGACTTTGGTTCTCCTACGGATCTCCTAATTTCTATAGATATCTAATTATCTAATGGACTATATAAGATGATGCCCGTGACTTCGTCCGCATGGATTAAGGTTTTTTAATTCCCGCGGGAACTTTTTAATTTTCCGGGGTAAAATGTAGCCTATGTGTTAATCCTAGACGTGAGCTATCGCCATTCCAATTTCAGGCATATCGGTACATTCGTTGTGGCGTGAAAGAGTAACAAACACACACATACAAACTTTCGCCTTAATATTAAGTGTGATTGGTGTGATGTGATTATTCCACTTTCCCGTAACCATCTATAATATCCTAACTACCCTTACTTTTTACTTTATTATCACATCGCAATATACTATTACATCAAAATATTATAAAGGCGAAAGTTTGTATGGGTGTGTGTGTATTGTCCGTGTGTGTATATTTGTTACTCCTTAATACTTAGTTTATTAACCGACTTCCAAAAAGGAGGAGGTTATCAATTCGGCCGGTATTTTTTTTTAAGCTATTGCATAGCTTCTATCGCGGGCCTTGAGCGTGGAGACCGAATCCAGAAATTTCGTAACGAAA
This sequence comes from Hipparchia sbordonii, assembly GCA_038048805.1. Classification (NCBI taxonomy): domain Eukaryota; kingdom Metazoa; phylum Arthropoda; class Insecta; order Lepidoptera; family Nymphalidae; genus Hipparchia; species Hipparchia sbordonii. Next base: position 2,900,413 of record CM076111.1, on the reverse strand, counting down.
ATAACCTGACACGGGACTCCTCTCACCGCTAGATGGCATTGATAAAAAATGTTATGCAATAACTTTACCGCGGCAGTCCCCGAGGGCCACACGTCTTTTTTTTTATTTATGTTTTCTTCAATGTAATTTCCTTGCAGCCGGAAAGCTCTCCATACACGTGCGTGATAGGCGGCGGCTACTCCGGGCTGGCGGTGTCGCGGTACCTCAAGCAGCACGGTGTCAACTTCACGGTGTTCGAGGCGGCGCGCGAGGTGGGCGGCACGTGGCGCTTCGACCCGCACGTGGGGCTGGACGACGACGGGGTCCCCGTTTTCACCAGCCAGTACAAATATTTGAGGTAGCTGTGCAATATTTAAGTCTAATAGTTTAATAGTTTTAAGTCTGTGAGCAGTGGCGTAACTATAGCGTTTGAGGCCCGTGGCAAGTTCGTCGTATGGGGCCCTCCCTCCCCCAATCTAAAGAAGCTCAACCAATGAGATACCTGACCGGGGGCCCCTTCAGGCTGGGGCCCGTGGCATTTTGCCGTCTTGCCACCCTATAGTTACGCCACTGTCTGTGAGGCTAGGAGCCCCAACACAAGCTGAGTGACTCACCTTTTGGTAGCGTTGCACTGCTGTGCAAAGTAACGATCTGTAACACCTGTCATAGCTGTGTTTTTAATTTTGATTTATTTTGTATATTTTTGTGTTTGTTGCTACCAATAAAGATATTTCTATTCTAATATCAGAGCTTTTCCAAGGCAGTATAGATTGCTAACATCGTACATTAATAATAACCGGTCAAATGCGAGTTGGAAAGCTACCAAGTAAAGTTTCTAGACCCCTTTAATTTTTAATTCAAAAAAAATCAAAATTATTTATTTCACTATTACCTCGTTGGATAGCGAGGCTTAGCCGTTGGGCTAAATAAGTGCCAGCTCTTTCGTCACAAAAAAATTCCATAACTAAGTTTACGTTTTTTTCCGTTCGATACGGAGACCTTGAGATCATGAAGTGTTCTATCTATTCTGTTGTCATGGAGTCTCTGTGCAAAATAAAATCGTAGGAGAAGCTTTACCGCTGTTAATTGCCCTGACTGATGACCTAAGAGACCAGAAGAGCTGGTTCATTTTGCCCAAAAAATCAACTTAGATGTTCAGCGTGGAAATGCAGACAGTATTAAAATTCCATTCCACGCGTAATTTAGGTTAGGATTAGTAAAGGAATAGTATAATAAAGCGGTTGACTTCGGCCACCATTTCGGGGTTCCCAGGAGAAATCCCAGGCTAAACAGGGAGTTTAAGGTTTTGCTTAAACAGTGAAGGAAAACATGGCGATGAATTCTGCATACATGCCTGAGAATTCTACATAATGTTCTCAAATGTGCGTGAAGTCTTTCAATCCGTAATTGGACAGAGTAATGTAATATGGCCTAAATTCTCATTGTAAGAGCATTGCTGGCAGTGATTCGGATGATGGAAAATGAAGAACTAATAACTTAGAATACCTATTCTAAAGTATAAACTATTCTATTCATGAAGTAATTTGTATCTTCAGGGTAAACACTCCGAGGCAGACGATGGAGTTTGGAGACTATCCTTTTCCTGCCACCACTCCGGCTTACCCCAGCGGAACATGTTTCTACAAGTACCTCCAGTCATTTGTCAAAACCTTCGACCTGATGACCAATATACAAGTAAGTAGGTATGTCTTTCGAAAGATGAAAATTATAACATAAGTACCTACCCTTTTAAGTATAGGCAATCTTTGGTATAGGTACGTAAAGTAACAGGTAACTACGGAACCCTAGAATGCGCGTAGCTTGACATGAACTTGACTGTTTATTTTATTAAAAAAGCCCGGACATATTATCTAGAAAAAAAGTTTAGTGTGGCACTCGGGGACTCAAGCAGGCAGCGGCTCACCGCTAGATGGCGTTGATAAAAAATGCGCCATCTAGCGGCTCACCGTAGAGGAATCCCGTGTCAAGTTATTTTCGTTACGGAATTTCTGGATTCGGTCTCCACGCAGGCCCGCGATAGAAGCTATGCAATAGCTTAATACTGTAAATTTATTCCTCCAATTTCTTCAAGACTCAGAAGTATAAGTAATAGTGTTATGAAACTGTATACCTACCCAAGGTTTAATAAACCAAAATTTAAAACACTCCTGACATGTGAATCTATGGCCGGAGGATGTATGATATACCAAACATCCTGTAACCCAGTTTGCTGTTACAGCATTAGGTTCTCCTCCTCGATCATCATCTATCTAACACCTACTCATTGAGACCGTCCTAATGAGCCCAAACACATTATATCTGCTGTTAGTTGCTGAGGAGTTGGGATCCCGCAGACTATTTGACGCTGTAGCATTAGCTCAAGGTTATCATGTCTTGGACGTAATCCGAAGAAACAGTACACTAAATTTCAAATCTATCGCACCTGTGAAAGTTTGTAAGACCCTTTAATAAAGTATGAAATGTGCTGATGATTTTTAAACGCCTGGACATATCTTCATAAATTATAGCTAAGAACTATCTCGATTACTTTAGTTTTTAAATAGAAAAAATCAAAATCGGTCCATTTGGGAAACTACGAGGGAACAGACGGTCACACCGATACATATGTCAAACTTATAAAACCTCTCTTTTTTATCGAGATAGGTAATACTTAGAATTCTTATACTAGGTCATACGCAAGCAAAAAACGTCTATGGTATCGATTCCCAGAAGTATCTACTGGTGGGCGTAAAAGCTCATTGTAATCCTTGACACCTACAAAATCCCTTTTGATTTCACGTCTATTTATATCTATCATATTATTCAGATTCTTATTAAGTACTCAGTACTGTCGCTTTCAACACAATGGCCTAATCTACATCACCTTGATTTATGTTCATACGCGTTCAACTCACGTCTCTATTGCTCACCTAGCTATTCCGCTTAGAACGTTATGGTCATGTTTACAACTTATATTCCAGTATTTGACGACCTTCCTTGCGCAGTGGTGAACGCTGTGATCTTATAACTTGATTCTAGGGTTCGATTTCCGGTGGGGCAATTTGGGGGTCTCTAGTCTGGTTTGGTGGGAGGCTTTGGCCGTGGTTAGTTTGGTAGTGGCCTTTAAAGCGATTTAGCGTTCCGGCACGATGGCGTGTAGAAACCGATTAGGAGCGTGGGTTGAATGTACAGCGTACATTGCCATACCCCGTCATGAATCAATGCATCGTCACTTATCATCAGGTGAGATCGCAGTCAAGTCAAATCTTGTCATGGAATAAAAAATACTCATTAAAGGGTTTCGATTTTCTTTGTGTTACAATTGGTCACGCATTAAAGAAAGATGCACATTGCATGACTGCACGTGTTTCTGGTGGTAACGTGGCTCTAAAGCGGAAGGAACTTCGATCACAGAAGAAAAAATAAGGAAGTACAAGTTTTGTTACCTACAAAAATTCGATGAATTCGCGAATAAGATATAAAACGTCATATTTCAAAGACTATAAAGATTGGTCGATGTTTTATGAGATCTTTGAACTTATACTTTGTAAAGATCACAGCCTAAACGAATTGTCGAATAAATTATGTCTTCGAATAAAGTGACTCATACCTATAATATCGATCAAACCTCACCCGAGACGTTTAGAGAATTAGTATCCATTAGGATTTTATTAAAGCTACAAAAACCAACGAGGAAATTATTTAAATTTTATTAGGGTTATTTGCGAGCTCCTCATGTGGCTATGCACATGAGATGATCGACCGCTTTATTTGACGTCTCGAAAAGTTTCCAGAAAAGAAAAATATTTTTTTTATTTATAAATAAAATAAAAAATAAACTTATTCTCATGTATGCCCTAGGTAGCGCTATGTTACAATAAGCTTTGAAAGCTGTAACTTTTCACTGCAGGGTTGAACTTGAAATTTTCAAAGCATTAAGGACGTATTTGCAAAAATAATAGGTATTAAATCTCAAAAATGAGTGAATCAACTTGTTTTGATACTTCGATATAAATTTTTTATTATGCGACTACCTGAAAAAAGGAGTATATTGTTTTCAGGGTTCATGTATGTGTGTATGTATGTGAGTTTGTATATTCCAGCATGAGTTCTCTACGCCTCGACCGATTTTGATGTTTTATTTGACTGGGGAAATGTTAATAGACATTATTATTTATGCGAAAAATTATTTTTGCCCAGGTTCGCAGCCTCGTGAAGTCAGTGACGTGGGCTGGCGACCATTGGAAACTAACGTACATGAAGACAGATGAGCGCAAGAACTACACCGTCCCTTGCGACTATGTGGTCATCGCCAGTGGACAATATGTGCTGCCTGTTGTGCCGATGTTGATGGGACTTGAGACGTTCCAAGGTATTTTCTATGCCATCTCAATAGTTTTCAAATGGGTATTGATTCTAAAATCCCAAAGATAATTTTTTTTTGGGTACATACTAATAGACTAGAGTGACGACTGGCTTGGCATCGGATCGGTTTCAGTATCAGTATTACCACTTATTGACATCCGTTTTGACAATCACTCATATACGAAAGTGTGCTTACGCCTCGTGGACTATAATATTACTTCATACCGTTAGTCATTCACCTAGGAAGCTTTCAGCTTTATGGAGTTAGTCATAGTTGAATTAAAAACAGATAATATAATGTACATATTATGTGTTTTAATTCAACTATGCTATGGAATTTTATCGAGAAAATCAGCGACACACTGAGTTTTCCTGTTTAGCATTAAATAAAAGTGACGTCACAAATTCTTTGATTTGTATTTCTATCTCATAAGTACACTATTTGATATTCCCTTGAGCGATGATCCAGGCTAATTGCGCAGTCCTTAAACTTTAGAAAATATTTTTTTTTCTAATTGGCTCAGATTTATAGACTCCCATTTTCTTTTTGGTGTTCCTCCCTTTTTTCCTCCAATTAATGGGGGTCGAAGATTGTTCAAAGTCCGTACCTACTCGTACTTAGCTCAAATGCTTTCTGTTTATGTCCAATTATGAAACATCCTCGAGACCAGCTGATTAATTTTTTTTAAATTCCAGGATCAATGATCCACAGCCATGATTACAAAGCGCCCGAACCCTACACAGGTCGAAGGGTCCTTCTCGTAGGAGCTGGTGCCTCAGGGCTGGATCTATCAACACAACTTCACAACATCACAAAGAAGTTGGTCCACAGTCACCATTTGACTTACAACCAGCCGAAGTTCGCGGAACAATATGTGAAGAAACCCGACATTCAGGGCTTTGTTGAGAACGGAGTAGTCTTCCAAGACGACAGCTTTGAAGAGATTGACGATGTGATATTTGCTACAGGTAAGCTATTTCAACTTATTTCTACTTATTTTTGCACTTGATCCTTTGTCACAATTATCGAGATTGGCGGGGGCAATTTGGGAATTTATAATTGAACGAGCGAAGCGAGTTCTCTGAGTCAACTAATGCGCTTGCCTACTAGACAGAGAAGTGTGTACGTCCAAATGTCTGTCAGAGCCCTATAACTTCAGAATTACTGAATATTAGAACGTGAAACTTGGTTGAAAATTCAGTTATATCCTGTACTTGAACAACAAATACTAAAATTAGATAAATGTTATAAAGAAACGAATTTATTTAATTTTAAATGCTAATAGCTTCACAATAATGCTAATAGATGGCGCTGTGTCAGTAAAACAGTTTTATGTCAACTATTATTTTTTTTATTGCGTCTAATGTTAAAAGTTAATTATTACAATAAATAATTAAAACTTTTGGGAATTATGGGATATCGCGAGGTCTCAGTTCGGGGCGAACCACTAGTTTCTAAATTGTCTCTGGTCTGGTCTGGTAGGAGGCTTACGGTCGTGACTAGTTACCACCCTACCGCCACTCGATTTAGCGTTCCGGTACGATGGCGTGTGGAAACCGATTAGGGGTAAGAGTAGGCACACTGCCATACCCCATCCAAGTTAGCCCGCTACCATCTTAGACTGCTTCGCCACTTATCATCATTTGTTGATTTGTTCTTCAAACACGTTGCAACATACATACAGAACTATGTGATTTTTTGCATGGGTATAGTTGAGGACCTGGAGAGTGACATACTACTTTTTATCCTGGAAAATCAAAGAGTTCCTGCGGGATTAAAAAAACTAAATCCACGAGGACAAAGTTACGGGCATCACCTAATCGGATCGGATGAAGAAGTCGGAAGTAACTATCCAGTAACAACTCCCCAATTTTGTAAATCAACAATCTTTTAGGTTTTGAATTCTACCATCCGTTCCTTGACGAAACCAGCGGGCTGACGCGCTCGGGCAAGTACGTGATGCCTCTCTACCAGCACATCGTGAACATGCGGCGACCTACCATGACCTTCATCGGCGTCGTCAACAAAGTTATCAACAAAGTCATGGACGCACAGGTAATTTACCTAATATCTACGCGTAGATACTGCCCTAGTGAAAGGTATTATATACAGAAAACTACGATATATCTACTTAGAATCAAACGAATTATATGACCGTCTTGACGGAAAATTTATTATGACGTAAGCATCCGCTCAGAAAGAATTTTTTAAAAATTAACTAAACCCCTAATTTTCAAAAAAGCTAGTTACTTTATAAAACTAATAGAATTATTGAACAACGCTGAAAAGCACACTTTGAGTGTCTGCTGTGTCTTGTCTATCACGTTAAAAATAATATTAACAGCTCCGTTTGTTACCCATGTTACTACCAATCGTACATCAAGTACGATGTGCTGTAAGAGGGTTTTAGAGGCCGTTAATAAAAAGGTTGAACTTTAGATTATGGATTTCATTATTTGTATTTTATACAGGAAATGTGAACAGAGATAGGTACGCAACTGTCACCAAAACAATTGAATGCAATTGAATGGCTTTGGTTTAAACCTTAAGTCAAGAACAGACTATTCGTTCACACTACTAATAGTAATACGGGTACTCGTAACTTCTCTACGCTGAATGGAAGTAGGAAATTAGCTTCTATCTAAAATATGACTTAGATTGGGTGTGTAGTTTTCTCTCTCCATGTTCCAGGCGGCATACATAGCGGCGCTGATCGCGGGGAAGTTCCAGCTGCCCTCCGAGCAGGCGATGCTGGACGCGTGGTTCAAACACGCCTACAAATACAAGATCGCCAAGGAAATTAACACTGTCGGCCCCGAAATGGTACGTGGGGACAAGCGTGTTTTGACGACCTCCCAAACGCAGTTGTGAGCTCTGTGGTCTCGGGTGGGATTCCCGGCAGCAATTGGGGAATTTATAATTGGTCTGGTGGGAGGCTTTGGCCTTGGCTAGTTACCACCCTACCGTCAAAGACGTGCCGCCAAGAGATTTAGCGTTGCGGCGTGTGTTTTCTGCTTGTCGCCTTTTGTTTTTAATGTTCAAGTGGTGGAGGCGCGGACAACCTTAATCTAGGTATACCTATTGAGTGATGTGTGGCACAATTCATACAATAAACGTTTCTTTCTTTCTTTCATACCGATTAGGGGTATGGGATGAATGTACACTACCATACCCCTTCCAAGTTAGTCCGCTACCATCTGAGATTGCATCGTCATTTACCATCAGTTGAGATCGCAGTCAAGGACTATCTAGGAATAAAAAAAATCAACGCGGGCGAAGTCGCGTGCATCGGCTAGTCATTCATATATCCCTAATTTCTGGTTTCAGGATCAATATTTCGCCAAACTCTCCAAAGAGGCGGGCATCACAAGAAACCCGCCGGTGCTAACTCACATCAGGGACTTCAATGCCAAAAACAGATTGGAGGACTTGTTCAACTACAGGGATTACGATTACGAGATTATTGACAGTCACACGTACAAAAGATGGCATAATGGTGGGGGGAAGGGGGAGGTGTGTCCTGTGGAAGTAGAAACTAGATAATATAATACGTTACTTGAGAAAAATTTCGCGTTACGCACTCCGTAAGAACGTTTTGTATAGCCGCGGTCAAAGGTACTGAAAATTGAAAGAATGAAAGTTCTATCTTCACCTGTTGTTAAAATTTTGTTTGTATATCGATATGTGGGGTTAGTATAAGATTTAATTCGATTGTTTGTATTCGTATTCGACGACGTTAGCGTCAAAGTACAAACATAGGCTACTTTTTATCCCAGAAAATCAAAGAGTTCCCGTGGGATTTTAAAAACTAGTTAAATCCATGCGGACGAAGTCGCAGGCATCAGCTAGTACTTAATAAAGGTCAATTAAATGGCGGTATATGGTATTTAATTGCATAAGAACTCTTTCTGCTCTAGTAGAGAATTGATGATCCAAATGATTCAAATGAAGGCGGTTCACTGATTTGATTCTTTAGACTGATTCAGGTACAAATGATCCAATTATTGTTATGATTGGATCATTTTTACCAGTTTTTTTTTGCGTTGGAGTTGCATTTTTGCTACCTCTATCAGTTAATGGTCGAATACGAAAGAGTTTAGATATAGTTCCAATGTAGTTACTGACATATATACCTATGTGCCTATAACTGCTGACTGACTGCGCTATTCGTACGCAGTTGGTGTGGAGTCTGCAAACAATTCTAGTGCAAGTGATCAGGTTGAGTTCTACAGAAATTACCTACTCGACTCAGATGAATCTTAAGACAGAGTTAAAACGAGAAACCAATATGCTCTGACTACTTCCATGGTTCTGACATTTTCTCTCATTTTAACTTTTAGTTTAGTTTTTCGGTTAGTCTGTAAACCACCTGAATCAATGCAATAGCAATAGTTAGTATCCCATTGATAACTGTTACCATTTTGTATTACATTTATCACAATTTATTATATTAATATTTTTATAATTCATAATTTGTTTTGTTTAGGTTTAAGTTAGCGAGCAATCTTTAAAACGTAAGATTTTGTAAAAATAATACTAATAGTTATATTTAAGTGAAGAATAAACAAATTAGAATACTCGAAAAATTTTTTATTAGTAGATGGAAGTGGATGGTAAGGCCTTATACAAAAGCATAAATTAACATGATCCTCTAGAGTTGTAGAAAAACTTAACTAAACTAAAAACTATGTGAGTTTAGTTATTTTTATTTACAACAATAATAAGTTTAATATGAAATAAATTAGGTATGACACTCTTTTATTAAACCCCGTGGTAAATATTACACATACGAGTCACAGAAAGAGACCAATCGGTCAGATTCAGCGTCGTAGAGCGTCGACTCTGTCACTCATACCTATATAACGTTATGTCACTGTGTGATAGAAACGACGCTATAGGAAGCTGAAAACTGCCCATGTGTATATATAGGCTTTAGGCAAAGCGTATAATATGATGAAACGCAGAACAGCGTAGCACAGATTTCGCAAGGCAGTCGAGGCAGACGGGCGGTTGAGTGTAGGTAAGCTGCGACGCAGCTGAATGACACCGATACATTAACTCGTGAAGTACAAAGAATAGAATATATTCTTAAATGCCTATTCTCTCTTAATTTCAATGTACCCAAGTTATTAATTATATATTATGTATCTAGCTGGATGGAAAAGCTCTCAGCAGATCGTGCTGCGTGGACTGCGTCGCGTGCGTGTCAACATACGCCTAGCCAGTAAGGCTTATCCTATCTGATAGTGTTGTCATGTTTGTCTTCCAGTGTCCTAACAAATGTCTCATTGTCGATGACAGTGTACACATAGTCCCTGTACGTGTAGAGGTTCTCGAGTTTGGCCGCGGTGTCGACGGTGCGGATCTTGAACATGACTGGCGGCACTCTCTCTATACCGGATTCTGCTGTCAAATCCGCGTAGTAGTCATCCTGAGAAAAATAATTGAATTAAAAAGGATGGCTGTCGCGTCTCGCCCGGAAAAAGCCGCGTCAAAATCGATCCATTCTCTAGGGAGCTACGAGGGAACAGAAAGACACACAGATACACACGTCAAACTTATAACACTACATCCTTCTTTTTCCGTCAGGTGCTAAAAATAACCGGTCAAATGCGAGTCGGATTCGAATACGAAAAGTTACCTACCAAAAAACACCAAAGAAAACACGTTTCTAGTAAGGGAGGAAAAAATTAAAAAATTAAAGGGGGGCTCCCTTTAATTTTTTTATTTTTTTTATTTGTCGTTATAACGGCAACAGAAATACACATTCTCTGAAAATTTTAAGTGCCTACCTATTAGGAATCATGAGATACAGTCCGCTGACAGACAGACGGACGGACGGACAGCAGAGGGTTCCGTTCGGGCATGGAACCCTAAAAAACGGAATGGATGAAAGAGCAAAAGAGATATTCCTTACTTCTTTCTCGGCGAGGAAGTGTATGTCGGACATGGGCCGCCCCTTGGCCCTGATGAGCTCCGCGCGTCGGTTCCACTCGCCCAACATCTCCTCCTGCGGAGGCAGCGTGAAGTTGCCTTTGACCAATGCTGCGGCGTAGCGCGACTGTCAAAGTTAGAATTGTATTTTTAAAATTGAAAGTCATTGATATACTCGTAAATGGGTCGTGGGCCATGGTTCATGACCCTCAACCATCTGCGCAGAACATAATATTGTAGTGCACAAGTACGCAAATACAGGTGCATTGTCTATTCCCTTATTCTCGTAATTCGGTGGGGCGGAAATCCGACTCGAGCGGAGAGAGATCAGACGCAGGATCCCCTCCCCTTCCGGCTCCCCTGCGGATCACTCCAGCCAGCCGAGCCCACTCAAGAATCCGAGGTCAGCGAGGAATTCAGGAAGCGTTGCTGGAGAGCCAATGTTTCTATGACGTCGTTGGTCGGATAAACCTCTGCATTTAAGCAGTACGTGTTCCGGTGTCTCGTCGCCCTCCATGCACGCTCTGCATAGAGGGCTGTCGGAAATACCTAGAATGAAAAGGTGTTTGTTAACACGGCCTGCTTATTATACCTGTGCATCGAGAGCAACGACGAGGCATGCTCGTATGATGAGCCCCATCACCAGCATAGTGGGCTGGCGGATGTTCACCATGTACTTGTAGAGCGGCGTGACGCTGCGCGGACTCAGGTCCAGCCCACAGCTCTTGTCCAGGAACGGGTAGTAGTACTGGAAACCTAGAACAAGCAAACATTTTAAGAACTAGACTACGGAAAATCACATCACACGAATGAATAGATTTGGCTGTTTGGAATGGAGATAGCTCACACACAGGATTAACATATAGACTACGTGTTACCCCGGAAAATCAAAGAGTTCCCATGGCAATTTTAATCCACGCGGACGAAGTCGCAGGCATCATCTAGTTGGATATAACATTTGTCATATTGATGTAGCCTGTGTCACCCGGACCATAATAACGATTCGTCAATCAACTGACACCTCATTCATCAAAATCTGCTTAGTGGGAAAAAATTAAAAAAACTCACCAGTACAATAAATGACATCATCAATATCCTCGTAGCTCCCATCTTCGAATATAACTCCGGTAGCATTAAACTCCTTTATATCCGGTTTCTTTATATAGTGCTCGGGGAAGACAGTTTTGAACTGTACCCTGGAGTGGTGGCTATGTACCAGGGTCTTAGAGTAGTACGCCACGTCGATAGCTATATCCATGCCAGACGGACCAGCGCCTACTATTAGGACCCGACGGTCTTTGTAGACTTCAGGCACTCTGTAGTCGTGGCTGTGTATTATTGTACCTGAAATTTTTATAAGTAATTAATAGGAATCGTACTGACAATGTTGGCAGACCCCTCACTAGATGAACTGGTGACTTGACTCACTGGACAGAATACCGCGACCTGTGGTAGCTTCTTCAAGTCGCAACCCATAGCCAGAGGTCTATTTTTTGAAGCGAAGACTGATTCTTTGCGCAAATAATGTCACCACAAGAAACAGTTAACCACTTAAGAACAGAGACACATAATTGCACCACCTTAATTACTGCTTCCAGTCTTGATGCTGTCTGCCTGACATGGGCCAGATCAAGAATTCACACAAAAATAAGACATGTTCTGGTCTACCTGTGAAAAGCTCTTCCTTGGGTATCTCTGGATAATTTGGTTTACTGTAATGGCCAGTCCCAACTATGACAAAGTCAAACTCATCCTCGAACTGTTCGCCGGTCAACACGTTTTCATATTTCACTCTCCATACGTTTTGGTCTCGTGTTACTAATATAACGTTATGTAGAAACTGGGGACAAAATATTAAATATTAGGATGTAAATTGTTTCAGCAATTTAATCTTCTAAATGTGCTCGAATAAACACCTAACACCGGAAATCGCTGAAAGTAACCGCACTAGGCGGGCGGACCACCTCAAACGAGTTTCTGGCAGTTGTTGGACATAAATGGCACTAAATCGATGTGATTTGTGATTCTCGCAAGACACCTATGTCCAGTAAAGCAGGTCAAACTGTTGCGACGGCGAAGCTTATAAAAGTTATAGAATCAGTTTGAGTTTACCTTTATAAGTCTCTCCAAGTCGAAATGGTTCACGTAATCCTGAATGTACTTGTAGTATAATTTCCAACTAGGGAAGGAGGGCATGTCATCTGGTAATGGAAAACCTCGCAGTTCCATGGTCGGCTTTGGGAGATTTGTTCTGAAACGTGGAAAGGCTAAGTATTAATTAGAGTGAACTGCAGTTACACTCATTTCAGGAGACGACTTCGCTCATTGCTTCGTGAAGCCAAAGTTGCAATTGGCATATAGCTTGAAGAACTGATAGAAGATGGGGTCCTGAAGTGCCCGAACGATAATCTCGCAACGGAAAAGGCAACATTGGAAGATCACTAAATAAATGGACGATTTCATGGAGTCGCTGGGAGCCGCTGGACAGAAGTGGCACAAGATCGTGTTTTGTGGCGAAACTTGCAGACTTATATCCAGCTTTGGTCATTTATCGGTTGTAATGACTTCGACTATGCATTTTGAACGTTTCCTTCCTGATCTAGATTTCTGGGAATTCATAAATAAGCATCAAGTCAATATTGTTTGTTTTATAGATCTCAATAGCTCATCCAGATGATAAGGCATGTTATGACCCGACATTATAAGTCTATTGTATACTTTTATCATTATCAATAACTATTTAAAGATAAGATATCATTTTTATCATTTGCGTGAGAGATACGAATGCATTAAGTACTTAAGAAATAATGCATCTGAGCCAAAAATCTGTGCTATCATAAGGATCTACTCGAATGTTCTTAATGAAATCTTTTGGATTATTCTAGTGCTGTCCTTTGGCCGCTCAGCAACCCTGAGTTTGTGACCTTCTTTTGGATCCGTTTGTAATCACTGGCAACATGCACACACTATTTGGAGATTAGTCATCAAGCACTAAGGGATTTTAGACGAGAAAACAACAAGGAATTTGTTAGACCACCACCATGTGGATATGCACTCTCAGGCGAGTCACTTACAGCCGCTTGATGCAATGGCAAAGGATTGTGTTTTGTGATGATCATTCGATCATACCATCTCATTCCATATACTTTTTTCCTTCCATGGGTATCATTGTTTCGCTAGGTTACTCCATTTTCCTTGAATGTCTCAGAGCATGTAACCTGTCCATCTCTATTACAGCTGAATCCTAGTTCGAATGTCTGTAACCCCGGGTTTTTCTCTTATGTCTGAGCTCCTGACTATGTACCTTCTCTTTACTCCCACGATGCTTTATACTGTTGTCTACTGTTGTCTTACCTCAAATGTTTGTACATGCTGGTGTGGAGCGGCAGGCCGTTCTCGTCGGCGCCGACGCGCGGGTCGTACCGCCACGTGCCGCCCACGTAGCGCGTGGCCTCCAGCAGCGTGAAGCTGACGCCCGCGTCGCGCAGGTACCGCGCCGACGTCAGCCCGGCCACGCCGGCGCCGATGATGCACACTCGGGGATTTGGTATCTGTTTCTGTAAATGTATTTCTTAGATTTTTAAGCTATTGCATAGCTTCTACCGCGGGCCAGCGTGGAGACCGAATACAGAAATCCCGTAACGAAAATAACCTGACACGGGACTCCTCTACGGTGAGCCGCTAGATGGCGTTGATAAAAAATGCTATAGCTTTACCGCGACAGTCCCCGAGTGCCACACCTCTTTTTTAAGTGTTTGCCGCTAATAAGTCGTACGTTGTGATACAAGAGCAGGAAGTAGTGTTACAAACGAGGTGACATTTGTAAGTCCGAGCCGCAGGCGAGGGCAAACAAAAGTCAATGCAATTATAAGCGTTACTTATAAATATTGTTTTAGAAAAATATCTTTGGGCAGAATACTATACCTATTTAAAAAAAACTGGCTACGGAACATCTAATGCGGAAGTTGTTCAAGATTCTCATATGAAGTAAGAACCTAACCTAAGTAATCTAAGTTCAAAAGCCAATGTATATCAATTTTATTATTGTGTTAATGTCATGAACGCCTCGTGGGAGTGAAGTTAAGGTTTTGTAAGTAATAGATAAAAGATTGAAGTTTATTTGTTCAACTAAAATAACAACATAAGCATTAACTTAATTCTAAAAAGAAACGCCAGTTATTTATTAAAGACCAAATAAGTAGACACTCGATAGAAAGTAGTATATTCCTTGGGTACTTAGTTGTTGTTCTGTGGTTACCAAGCCGAGCAGTGTTTATGCTGCATCTCATTCTATACTAAAGCGTACACGATAGTAGAGAAAGAGAAAGCTACTAATTCTGTAGTACACATGGATACACATCGCAGTTAATCTGAGGTACAATACGAGTTACGACATCCTGTTTATACACCATAGACACAAACTGTTTGAAACATGTAATAGACAAAAATAAGGCTATTATTGATCTTTCATTTTTTATTCGTATGCTTCTCTGTCTATGTTCGTATTTGACGAAGTTGCCAAATACAGCTACAAAGACGTGATTAGACAATTAAAGAGTGTGTAACTCAAGCATTTAGCATAATGACCGAATTATTACAACATCTGGCGATAGCGTTATCATTAGCAAAAACATAATATTATATCAGTGTCAACCAAATAAGTACATGTAATATTTATTTTGATAATTTCAGATCAGAGTAGAGGTTAAGAATGTTGTTAACTAATTTAATAAGTAATGAACTATTTACTTACCATTGTCGGTAGCCTCGTCGATATACAACTGTCACAATGAAAAGTTTTAACGCGTAATTAAATATTGCTTTATTTATCTCATGTATTTTTCTATTAGGATAATTTACTGCGAAGTAAATCGAGTGGTAAGTTTTTATCAAAGCGCCAGTCGAATACTGAGATGAGGCGATCTTTTTTCGTGTTTTTTAGGAATGAACAACCGTCCGATAGGTGTTATCTATTATGTAAATTATATTATAGGTAGATTTCGCGATTGATTAGAAAGTAAATATTAAAATTAGTAGCGCCCTTTGTCTACCTACAGAGGTAATACTAGAATGTGCTAATACTTATTACAAACGCGAAAGTAGCTCTATCTATCTTTCTGTTTGAGGGGCTTTAAATAAAACATCTCAATTCATCACCGCGCATAATTCGCGGTCATCAGATATCTATACAAATAAATAAAATTGAAGTGTCTGTTTGTAATATCAAAAGAACAGCTTTTTACTAACCGCATACGAAAGTAAATGCGGTACTTATGATAAGAAAACAATTTTTAAAATTTTTGTGTATCTGTCTGTTCGTTGCCGCTAATCTCGGGAACGGCTGGACCGATTTTGATGGGACTTTCACTGGTAGATAGCTGATATAGGCTACTTTTTTAACCGACTTTCGAAAAAGAAGGAGTTGTGGTTTTACTGCCTGTGTATATCGATATCCCCGTGATTTCTTAATCTGTTTTTAATTTTAATAATAATAAATTAATTCATTCTTATCTTGATTTAATATTTAAGCATATTTTTTAACTTACCTTATAATTCGTATTTATCATGGATGTTACAGCCAAATTGATATTCACCAACCAAACACAAAGAAAAACTTTATAGAATAAACTCATTTCTGAAAGAAAAACTCCTAAGTCAACGTAAAACTAGGCGTAGGCTCGTTATTAATGAGTGTATATTCTATAGAATTTATTTATTATTTATTTATTTAATTAATTTATTAAAGTTCTAATTCACACTCGATTGCAGATAATACTGGGCCCTTGGGCCTTGGCATCGCGTTGCGTTGTAGTTATCGCGTATCGTATTATTTGACCTCTGAAGGTATCTTAAATATTATGTACGGGTAGGTATCTATAGATCTACGTTCTGTACATACCTACGCAATCTTAGTACGATTGTACAGACAGATATTTTTAGAGTTCCCCGAAATGAAGACCCAAAGTTATTGTCGAATTGTACACGTCAAGTTGGCCGTCGTCGACTGTAATTAAATGACATCATTACCGTATCATTGACAAGAAAATAATAACTGTTTTTTTTTTTTTACTGTAACCACACCTATGGTGAATGTTTTCTTCTCTGGCAATGCTTTTCATGTCAATGACATCTTGAAAGTCTAAAGGTGTAATTTTTGATTTCTTATTTTTTCCGCTTGAAAAAGTCCTCAATCAAAGTAATTAATAGTCTGCGCTATGCAAAACTTTTCTTTTTTTACTCATCGTAGAAGGCGATAGGTACGCTACAACGAAACCAAACCAAACAAAAAAAAGACGTGTGGCACTCGGGGACTGCCGCGGTAAAGCTATTGCATAGCATTTTTTATCAACGCCATCTAGCGGCTCACTGTTAGATGGCGTTGATAAAAAATGCGCCATCTAGCGGCTCACCGTAGAGGAGTCCCGTGTCAGGTTATTTTCGTTACGGAATTTCTGGATTCGGTCTCCACGCTGGCCCACGATAGAAGCTATGCAATAGCTTAATAAATAACTAATTTAAATTTAACAAAAACATTCAAAACGAAACAATAAAAAAACTTTGGAAAAATTTGGTAGTGACAAACTGCGAGCGGTATGTTGCTATCTGTACTAAGCAGGTTTGACTTGAGGTGCTGTGCGGCGAAGCGCATGGCAAGGTAGCGGCCAACTTGACGTGGACGGGTAGTATGGGACTATTTACTAATGTTCCACCTTCAATCGATTCGTTGTACATTTTATACGAATAAAACTAATATGACGTCTGTTATATCTACCAGAAAAACAATTTTACTATAATATTTCAGCGATTATGATACTACTAGCGCTATCTATCGGCAGCTTGTCTCACCACGCCGCCGCCTTATGTTTCTGTTTCCTCTAAAAATGTATAAATACGAACAAAATCGATATGACGGATTTTTCATCTCATTTTCCGTAGTCAAGTTACAGTTTTGAAATGAAAAACTGTTAAACTTAATTCTACTTTACTAACTTAGTTTAATTTAATTCTTTCTTTTTCTCATATTACTATAATACTATTATAACTAACTCAAAACGTTCTTACGAGGTACGGAACCCATATGCGAGTCTAATTCGCACTTAGCCGTTTTTTTTTTTGTACCATAGTGATAGTGATAATAACTAATTGATCTACAACTTTCTTAAACATAACATTTATTTTAGGTACCTACCTACCTACGGAATCTTTTGTTATTTTCCTTATAAAAGTGTCTATTCAGTATTCCACTGTCCACTGCCTGTTGACCTATTGACATATGGATGGATTTCCCAACAGCAAAATTTACGCGGCATGGATGAAATCGGTAATATTATTTTCTAGATAGAAGAGGTAGTTACCTATGTTTGAGGCCATAACTGTTTATGATTAGGATTGTAGCTGTTCACGAGAAAATAATTATTAAATCATGAATTTTGCATTTCGGTGGCTGTCCTCGCAACATTTTTCAGTGTAATTTCCCTCATAAAACAAAAACTTTTGGTTATTTTGGTTTATGGCTACTTTTATTTAATAGTGGTATTATTTTCACAAATTTTATAATAATAATATCTACCCAGTTTAATAACTGGTAAGTAAAAATGCATGTGTCCCAGAAAGTCCTTCAATTTCGGTGGCGCGAAACACAGCTCGTATGTCAAAAAGGCATATTTTTATTTTGCTTTGTAAAATTCGAATGAAAACCTAAAATTGTATAATACAGCGAAACCGTGAACACAATATATGACTACTAGTGCCATCTATGGAGTAAAATAAATAAATTAATAGTAGGTATGAGTTCTGCGACCAAAGTTCTTGACCAAAAGGGACCGAGACGTGTTCGTGGCCATATAGTGTGTAAAGTCCTTAATGTAATGTGAATGGAATTACCTATTTACTTTTATTTATTTAAGCTTAACGGTCCATAGTAAAAATTGTTTAGAATAATACCCTCTATCGAAATAATTACTTGACTTCTTTTGGCCGGCATTTTCAAATTTTGGTATTTTTTGTATGGGCCGTGAATGATCTCCTTTTTGATGGTTTCTATTGATATTCATTTGAGGATTTTTGACCCGAAAGGAGGCTTAAATCTTAAGTCTTTCTTAACCACAAAGCCATCACGGCAAGTTGTCATATAAATACTTGTAATAGCGTGTGTTTGAGCGAAGTAGGTATCTACATTGCGGAGGCGAGAGCGCAATTTGTCTGGGTAATGGAAAAATTCCAGGAAAATCGTCGGAGCCTCGCTCTTTGAGCGCACTGGGACTTCATTTACACCTACGTATATCCATCTATGTTGTTCAAAATTACTATAAAAGAAATAGTTGGAAGAGTGGAAGGCAACAACAAAATAACAAAAAACTTATCGATAGAATAGCGATCACTTGACCGTGTTCATGATCATCATCAGCAACCCGTCAAAGGCTCCCTACTTAGTGTATGCCTCCTCTCAGAGATGGGTTACAGCCTACAGGGCATGGTCCACCGCGCTGGCCCAGTGGAAATTAGCAGACTTTATACACCTCTGAATACCACATTATGAAGAACTCACAGGCGTGCAGGCTTATTAAGCTATTGCATAGCTTCTATCGCGGGCCTTGAGCGTGGAGACCGAATCCAGAAATTCCGTAACGAAAATAACCTGACACGGGACTCCTCTCACCGCTAGATGGCGTTGATAAAAAATGCTATGCAATAGCTTTACCGCGGCAGTCCCGAGTGCCACACGTCTTTTTTTTTATTTTTTCTTCACCGTTGAAGCATGGGATAGTTTATTGCTTAATAACACCGCAGTCCTAAACACTAAGCTATCAGTGCTCTCAAACCGTGTTCTCTGGAATGAAAATCATTTGCTATAGCAGCGTCTTATGTAAGGTACTAACGAAATCTACATCACGTGCTAACTTACAGCTAGCGCCATCTATTTTAACTTGCGACATTACGAATGGTAGTGTTACGTCTATTAAAATAGAAGTGTCTGTTTGTTGCCGCTTAACTCGGGAACGGCTGGACCGATTTTGACGGGACTTTCACTGATACATAGTTGATGTTATCGGGAGTTCCATAGCTTACTTTTTAAACCGACTTTTGAAAGAGGAGGAATTGTGCTTTTCTACCTATGTATATCGAAATCTCCGTGATTTCTAAACCGATTTGCTTGAATCTTTTTTTAATCGACACAAAAACTTTGCGAAATGCTCCCTAAAAAACTTCGGGTTCCAAGTCCTCAATCCTGATGCTGCAGGGGTACTGCCCCGCTAAACTGTGGGGATTTAAGAACTGTCGATGGTGAATTGAAGAAGCGGACGAAGTCGGGGGCGTCCGCTAGTTATAACGTAAAATAAAAACAATCACTTGAAGGTTTGATTGGTTCTTTACAAAAAGTTCACGCCTTCAAAATTGGAAGCTAAATGGTGAATAAAGTTATTTGCTACGAATGCCTCCGGGCACAAATTTCAATTATTGTCGCATCCGAATACTAACATGGGGTTTGACGTACAGTCAGCAACACAAGACTTTTCTTACAAAATCCTTGATACTGCAGGCTGCAATCAGTTGTTGCAAACGCGGTATAAACTGATAACCAAAAAGCCTGAAAATTCCAGTTAAGCTTTTCTGGTATACCAAATAATGAAACGGTGATAACGCATTTCCGACCAAACTGGTTACGGCTGCAACCTCATTTTAGAGATGAGCTATCTGCGCGGGACATATTATAGAGCACAAATGTGTGCGCAAACGCAGGTGCTCTCTCTATTCAGAAAAAATAACATTAAATCATAAAAATCAATTGTTATAAAATAATACGAGTACGTACCACGGTAATAATTTTAGTTTAAATGACGTTCCTCTGAAAAGATCAAGAAGGCGGATAGATTCTACCCACGACAGCTTCAACTTGACGTCTCGCAACACCGCAGTCCTGTCGTGACCATGGTCCATGCAATTGGATCGAAATATCGACAATTCCAACTAAAACAATTACCGTGGTACGTACTCGTATTATTTTGTAACAATTATGTCATTAAACCACGAATCAAGTCTAAAATCTAAATATATAAAAGGAAAAGGTGACTGACTGATTGACTGACTGACTGACTGTCTGACTGATCTATCAATGCACAGCTGAAACCACTGGATGGATCAGGCTGAAATTTGGCATGCAGATAGGTATTATAACGTAGGGATCCGCTAAGAAAGAATTTTTGAAAATTCAACCCAAAATAGGCGTTTGAAAAATCGAACTTAGCGTGAGCGAAGCCGTGGGAATAAGCTTGTATTTAATAAAAATCAAAATAAATTAAAAATTAAAGGTGTTTCTTTCGGCCTTTTTTCGGTACGGAACCCGTTCGTATGCGAGTCCGACTCAATAAGTTTATAGGGATTTCTGAAAGTTTAAACATCTCATCTTTAAAGAAATTGTGCGCGATTGTACGGGATAGTGGGCGTAGACGTCTAGTAAAAGGGTCAAAACATTTTATTAGCCTTGCGATTTTAACCAAGTAGCAGGGGTGCCAACTAGATTACCGGCAAGCCCCGGGACACAAGAGTGCAAAACGATTCTTTTATGTCCAATTTAACCTCTGGTGTCTGGACTATTCGTTTCCCTAACCATATTCAAAGGTGTTTGAGATATTTCGACTTCAATAGTAACTTTTATTATTTTCTTTTAAGCAACATTCGGGTTCGATTCTCAATGGGGTCGATTTGTGAATTTATAATTTTGAATTGTCTTTGTACGTGGCTAGTTACCACTTACCGTCAAAGACGTGCCGCCAAACAATTTATCGTTCCGGCACGATGGCGTGCAGAAACAGATAAGGGGTACGGGTTAAATGTAAACTGCCATACACTTTTCAAGTTAGCCCGCTACCATCTTAGGCTACATCATCATTTACCATCAGGGGAGATCGCAGGAAGGACAGGAGGTTCAGTTGTTGAGGCGTGATTGAGTACCAAACATCTATCTATCCATCCATCCATACATCCAAACTTTCACATTTTTAATATTAATAGGATTCATATTATTTAGAAATCCTCTACATTATGCAGCACTCATGCACTCTATTCGAAAAACTTTTAAAACCTTTCATCCGATAATGGTAATGTAAACATTTCCCTTCGCCGTTGCCAGCGTCAGATCTCGTCGATGAAGTCAATCTGTCATAAAATGAATCACTTAAAATATTCATGAGCAACTCCCCGCGGCAGACGGGTGTCGCCCTCTTCATAAGCTCTACTTATAGGTAGGGAGTGATTGCAGGAAAAATAAACACACAACTAACGCCTATTTCACACTAGTTCAATTCAACCTACTCGAACGAAACACTTTAACTTAACGTTTCTGATAAGAACCGCTAAGGTGTGGAACACTCTTCCAGCATCCGTGTTTCCTGCCACTTAAATTTGAGTACCCTCAAGGCAAGAATGAATAGGCATCTTCTAGGCAAGCGCGCTCCAACCTAGACCTCATCAGTGCTATCCAGTATTGATTGTCATCAAGCGCAAGTCTATTTAGAATAAATAAAAAGTTTTTGCCCGCGACTACATCCGCATGGAGTTAGGTTTTTAAACCTAATCTAAAGATTTACCTGTGTAGATAAGCAAGTAAATTAAATAACTTGTTTAATGACGAGTAATGACGAGTTTTAAAAGAGTAGTTTATTTTATTCTTTTTAGCGCATTTAAATAAAAGCTTGTTTTTAAAAAAGTTTTTTTACTTTTAATTTTTTTTTTTAATAGCACGGAACGTCAGGCACAGCGCAATAATTAGAGGGCTTGAGAATGAAGCGTCGACAATGGGTGCAGCCGACAGCGTTAGGCGCAGGCTTCATTTGATTTCTGCGATTTCTGCTTCTGATTCCGCCTACGTTGTACTAGCTGTTGCCTATGTCCTGGTTAATTTACGTTCTGACCTCTATCTCCAGTTAAAGTTATAAATATAGTTACCTTCACCAAAATTACACAAAACTTACCTACTTGATACACACTTTCCAATAAATTATCAAAATCGGTTCAGGCTTGACGAAGTTGTTTAGTAAAGTCGACAAAAACAATCATCCCCTATTTTACCCCCTTCAAGTTTTATTTTTGCAACAAAAGGTAGCCTATGAACTTTTACAAGGTTTCATCTATTTTTACTTATATCAAAATCTACGAATAATATTTATTTGTAGATGAAAATTAATCAAAATTAGCCCAGCGGCTTACGCGTGAAAGCGTAACAGACATACAGACAGAGTTACTTTCGCATTTATAATTGAACGAGCGAAGCGCTGTTGCCTATGTCCTGGTTAATTTACGTTCTGACCTCTATCTCCAGTTAAAGTTATTAGACCTTCACCAAAATTACACAAAACTTACCTACTTGATACACACTTTCCAATAAATTATCAAAATCGGTTCAGGCTTGACGAAGTTGTTTAGTAAAGTCGACAAAAACAATCATCCCCTATTTTACCCCCTTCAAGTTTTATTTTTGCAACAAAAGGTAGCCTATGAACTTTTACAGGGGTTTCATCTATTTTTACTTATATCAAAATCTACGAATAATATTTATTTGTAGATGAAAATTAATCAAAATTAGCCCAGCGGCTTACGCGTGAAAGCGTAACAGACATACAGACAGAGTTACTTTCGCATTTATAATTGAACGAGCGAAGCGAGTTCTCTGAGTCAACTAGGGCGCTTGCCTACTAGACAGAGAAGTGTGTCCGTCTAAATGTCTGTCAGAGCCCTATAACTTCTGAATTACTGAATATTAGAACGTGAAACTTGGTTGAAAATTCAGTTATATCCTGTACTTGAACAAAAAATACTAAAATTAGATAAATGTTATAAAGAAACGAAATTATTTAATTTTAATGCGCCATCTATTAGCATTATTGTGAAGCTAGCTTCACTATAATGCTAATAGATGGCGCTGTGTCAGTAAAACAGTTTTATGTCAACTATTATTTTTTTTATTGCGTCTAATGTTAAAAGTTAATTATTACAATATATAATTAAAACTTTTGGGAATTATGGGATATCGCGAGGTCTCAGTTCGGGGCGAACCACTAGTATTAGTTTGAATATAATTATGCTTTGCAAATAAATAAATATTTTGATTTTGATTTTCAGCCCTCGGCTTCGCTCTCGTAGATTTAGTTTTTAAAAATCCTTTGATTTTCCGGGATAAAGAGCAGCCTATGTCACTCTCCCGGTCCTCAACTATAGCTATGCAAAAACTCTCGTTCAACCGTTGCTTTGTTGTGGCGTGATTGAAGGACAAATCAGCCATCAAACCAACAGATAAACGCTTTCACATTTATACTATTAGTACGAGTAAGGATACTTCACTGTGATCTTTTGTCAATCAAAGCAAGGAAGACGCTTAAATGTTCACGAAAGTTCGCCCCGACATCCCCTGGGAATCCTTTCCTTTCAACTCTCCGTGAAAAATCCAATGTATCCGGAAATGTAGAGGCGATGAAATCTGAAGCCGCGGAAATGTGAAACTCCGCTAGCTTCAGTGTTGAATGCCTACATACATACCTAGGCATAATACTTGATGATGTCGATACTCACATAACATGGTAATATTAACACGTTTACTGCGGCAAGTAAAATCATAATTCTTCATCTGTTGCGGCGGCGGGTCAAAATGCGCCCCCTATGATATTTCCGCCAGTGCGTGGAAGGTCTTTCTAGACCCACCAGCACTAGGATAGATTAACTACATGGCAATAATTAATGAGTTATCACAGATTAAATAATAGATTGTGTAATTAATGTCTACCTTAGCATTTGTGAAGTGACAGACATCAAGATTTTTAGGGTGCAATGAGAATTAAAAAAAAAAAAGATTTTTAGGGTGCCAACCGGACTCAATTATTACTAAGCCTCCGTTGTCCGTCCGTCCGTCCGTCTATATCTCGGCGGGTCATGTATCTCATGAATCCTAATAGGTAGATACTTGTCACAGAATGTTGAATCTATTGACGTTGTAATAACAAAAGGGGGGTCCTCATACAATAAATTGATTTTTTCAGCGTTTTTTGCTCGACTTTAACAATCACTGTTACGATGGTACGGGAACCTTCATTTGCGAGCCGAATTGGCACTTTTCTGATTTTATTCATATTTGTTGTCAAATGATAGATTTTGTAATGCCCTGTATAGTTTTGTCAACTCACGAGGGCTCAAGGTTGCGTGCGTGTCGTATCTGTATAAGTGTGAGCGAGAGCTTGCTCGCGCCTGACCGCTCCCACCTAGGCTCCTGACAGGCATGCACACTTACGCAATGTGCATGTAGATGACGTAACTACAAATAAAGCACCGGTAACTTCGTGAGATAAACGTACTATTTGTAGTAGTATTTTAGTAGTCTACAGCAAAGCAGCAGTGATAAAGTATTCAGTATTCCGCCCGCCCGCCCAACCTGCCACTGGAGGCCCGCGCCCCGCCCACCGCGATCCGCTTATGTACAACATTACGTCCATTCCATTCAAATTGGTATCTGTGTTAACTTTTAAATTAGTTCAGCACTAGGTTAAATTATTCTGTGTTGAACTAAAATAAAATTGAAAAATAAAATTCCCAATCGCCACAGATTTAAAAGGGGACACATAATGATGAATTGGGCTTCATTTTATATGGCCGAACATTTGCAATAAATCGCTGCCAATCGGTTCGACTATTTTTTGGTTGGTAAATATTCTTGGGCCAATAATTCTTAGTGTCATAACTTCTTAGTATTTACGAAAAACCTAGGTGTGTTGATGAGATTAAATATACTTATACACTGTACTGGTATATACGTATTTTGCAGTTAATTTAGTTAGATAAACACATTGATCACATCAAAAAATAAACTAAAGACGTACCCCAGGGCTGAGAATGTACCAACCGACAATCGTTAGGTTTAGTTACTTGTTGATTGCAGTAGGTAGTTTTGGTCTGATGGGAGGCTTTGGCCGTGGCTAGTTACCACTCTTCCCTTGGATCCAGTCTATAAAAATGTTGGTCCTTTCGTACTTTGCCATTTCGTGGGGTAGTAATCGTATCATAACGAGGAATTGGGAAGTGGGGAGTCGGCAGTTGCACATCGGAGTGTAGCATGCATATTTGATGTCTGCTTAATGCGCTCTCGTAAGCCGATTGTGGCGCTGCTAACCACCCCCGTTCGCTGTATTTTGTGTATTTTGTGTATTTTGTTACTGCACTGACTACGAGTGTACGCTCTTTTTAACAAATTACAAAAAAACCCAACTTTGGTAAAAAAATATCAACTGAAACTTCAAAAGATTCGATATTTCTCTTCGAGAACGCCATACCTCTAAGAGTATGGATGTTCCTATAATAAATAGCCATAAAGTGTGAATGTCACTCCTAAAATTAAGACAAAGACACTTCCTAGACTAATGCCTACATACATTATACAATCCCTTATTCAATGTAATTTTCCCCTTTAGATATTCCCTAAAGGTTTGTGAAAACATAAAAAAAAAAACATACGCGTCGAATTGAGAACCTCCTCTTTTTTTTGAAGTCGGTTAAAAATTGACAGAAAGCGTCACCTTAACTATAGCCTAGTAAGCCCGGAAAAGTTCAGAGTTGGTGAAAACGGGCATAAGAAGACCTAAGATGTAGGAACTACCTATTCAATAGTAAAGACGTAAATCGTATTTACTATTTATTTTAATTAAATCCTGAAATTAATACAATTCATACTGATATAGGTATGAAATTGAAAGACGAAGAAGTAATGTATGTATTTCAAGTGGTCTATTGTATTTTGTACCAATGGCAGTCCAAAGAAAGATTACATCAAGCCCTAAGTCCTAACGGTCCATGATAGAAATACTAAAAATCCACGGGATAACAGCAATTTTTCTTTATTCAAACATCACGTCCTGCTTCATCTTCTACAGTTAATATAATGTTGTCGTCATCTATCACAGTGTAGGCATACTTCCTGAACGTATAGTAGTCGTCAATCATGGTTTGTATCAGGATGTTGTGGATTTTCATCACGTAACGCGGAACTCGCTCTATGCCAGATTCTTCCGTCAATGCTGCGTAGTAATTGTCCTGTGGAACCAGATTTGTTAAAGTCACAAATCTAATATGACAATTTTATTAAATACTATGCCAATATATACGATGCCCGTGACTTTGCCCGCGCGGAGTAAGGTTTTTTAATTCCCGCGGGAACTCTTTAAGTTTTCGCGATAAAATGTAGCCTATGTGTTAATCCTGGTTATGAGCTATTCCATTCCAAATTTCTGACAAATCGGTTCATTTGTGAACGCACGCACGCACTCACGCAAGCATGAACGCAAGCACGCACGCACGCATGCACGCATGCACGCACGCAATTCGGATTGAGCCATCAGTGTGGAATATGGTCTATACCATTTATTTTCTAGCACAAGCTTTACGCTGAGTTAGAAAGGAAAAGGGTTGAAGTTTTTAAGGCAACCATAATTGAGATTCAAGAGTTTGTAGGAACCTAGATACTTAAAAATTTGATATACCTCGTCCTTTGCCAAAACGTGTAAATCAGATAGTGGTCGTCCTTTCGATCTAATTTTGTCCACTTGTTTATTCCAATCCTCCAACATTTTCTCCTTAGAAGGTAACGTGAAGTCGCCTTTCACCAACGCCGTGGCATATCTTGCCTGGAACAGTAATATCAAAGCTGGATTGATATTCTAAGTATTTTTGCGGATCAAAATCGGATATTTGGAAAGTGTTTAATAGTTAGTATAATTATTGATAATTTTTCTCGGATGTCCAAGATGTGTTTTATCGTACGGCGTCCAACTTGTCCCAATAGTTAAACTGTTTGTTTAACGATTCACTCTTCTTTCATTAGTTCCATTAGTTCAACGGTTGAATTAATCAGCTATACTTCAACGGTTGAACTAATCGTAAACTCGTATCTGAATTTAGATGACAGCGTAAACAATAGTAACCAGGCATTGTCATAATAATACTTGCACCTTGGGTGTAATGCAAAATTCACGAAAATAGTGTCCCGAGAAAACCTATATATACGAGTTTACATGTGTATTTTTATAAACAAACTAATACATTATAATTTATGTCTTAGACGATTATTATACAGCGTAATTTTGCTTACAATAATTTGCTTCAACTGATGGTCGATTGGAAACCTTTTTCGCGTTTTGGATTTCTTTCGGTTCGGACAATTTTTAGCGCTGATCATTTATTATGTCAATGTAACTAAGTTATATACACGTTATTATGGTTGTCGCATTAAATTCATCAAACAAGCATCTAGATAATCGTAACACACCTGAGCATCCAAAGCAACGACCAGACAGGCGCGGACGATTGCTCCCAGGAACACCATAGTGGGTTGGTTGATGTTTACCATGCAATTGTGTAAGGGCTTAACGCACTCAGGAGTCCAATCCACGCCACAACTCTGGTCCAGAAAGGGGTAATAATACTGGTATCCTACAATACAAGAAGTACCCGTCCCTTGTCAAAAAAATATGTGACTATGGCTGGACTATGTATGATATACCTGACATCCTGTTATACTGGATATTTTCTGCTCCATGATCAGATCCTCCTCCTCGATCCTCGATCATCATCTACCTAACACCTACTTATTGAGACCATTGTAATGAGCCCAAACACACTATATCTGCTGTAAGTTGCTGAAGAGTTGGGTATTCCGCAGACTACTTGATGCTGCAGTATCAGCTTAAGGTTACCATGCCTTGGAAATAAACTGGAGTAATAGTACACCAAATTTGAAATCAATCGCACCAACAAAAGTTTGTAAGACCCTTTAATCAAGTAGAAAATGAGCTGATGATCCTCAAACTCCTGAGCAGATCTTCATAAATTATAGCTAAGTTCCGCTGTATCATTATAATACACCTCTTTTTCCATCGGGGGTTAAAAATAAAAGAAGAATTACATAGCTCACCAGTACAATAAATAACATCATCAATGTCCTCATAACTCCCATCGTCAAATAATACACCGGTAGCATTGAACTCTTTTACGTCAGGCTTCCTGATATAGTGTTCAGGGTATGTCTTCGTCTTGAAGGGAAATTCGGAATGGTGGCTATGCACTATTGTCTTGCAAACGTGTGATACGTCGACGGCTATGTCCAAGCCTGATGGACCGCATCCAATTATGAGCACCCGGCGGTCTTTGTAGCGATCCCTATCTCTGTAATCGTGACTGTGGGCGATTGTACCTGAAAGTACAGATCAAATACAGATTACACAGTGTGGTCGTAGATAGGTCTCCCCAGTGAAACAAAGGGCGTTTACAGTATAGCGCGATTTTAACTTTGTACTATGCCATCCATATCTTCGCAATCTCCGTCAGAAACGTGTGCCGCCAAGTTTATTAACTGTTAACATCATGGAAGAAGGAAGTACCAAGTCCTAATACTTTCTTTTTCCATGATTCACATAATATCCTTGTTATCGTTAAATTCGACCTAGCTTTAGATGTTTCAGATAAGTACATTACATTTGAGAGGAACATTTGAGGATTCCACACATTCCACAGTATTTACATGGTTTTCATTGCATTGAGAGGCTGCTTACGTTAAGAAAGCTCTCAGATAGAGGAATTTGTATCGACTTAGTCGAAAAATCATTAGTAGAGCCTGAAATTCGGAAATTATTATAAAAAATTACCAGTAAAGAGTTCTTCGCCAGGAAAGTTTGGATAATTGGGTTTGCTGAAATGTCCCGTGCCGACGAAAACGAAATCGAACTTATCTTCGAACTCTTCGCCCGTTAGTATGTTTTGATATTTTACTTTCCATAAATTGTTCTCTCGGGATACTAATATCACATTGTGTAGGAACTGAAAGAAAAATAAAATTGGAATGATGACTTGGGTCTGGTTTTAGAAAAATTTGTAAACTTTTTACTCCAACGCCTTTCAAACGCAAATGAAATCACTTTCGGCATATGAATTACTTATGATGTTGCGGTTAGAAAAAAAAGAATCCAACGAGTTTTAAGTACGTTTTTTAAAAAAAGGAGGAGGTTCTCAATTCGTTGCGTATTTTTTTATGACTACGCATAACTTTTCGCAGACTTGTCCGATTTTGATGATTATTTTTTTAATGTATAGCGTCTACCTCGAAGTTTGAAAACTAGCTTTATTTTTTTAAGCATAGCAGATTGCTTAACTATGAGCTGTATTTTTAAGCATGGTTGCGAGATAGCTTTTAAAAAAGTTTGTCGCCGACTCAAAATTAGTTACTTACATTACTTTTGGAGCTTATTTAGTAAGACTAAAAAGATTCATATTTTATTTTTCCCTTTTTAGCTCTTTCTATCGTCGGTTCAATGATTTTTTGTAAAAGTAATTATTAATTTGCGCCACATGGTACCAGCCCTGCGTTTATTAATTGAAATATTATTCTGTTTAGATAGGTATACTAGGGTATGGTCATTGGTCAAGGAAGATGTAAAGCATTGTGCCAAAGTAAAAGCTTTTTTATATTGTTGTGTAAGAAGGATTATCCTTATAGATATTATTATCCTTACCTTTATTCTTATAGATATTCTTATCCCTATCCATATGGATACCTATATCCTTATCCTTATAGTACCATAATTATTTTTTAGTTACCTTGATGTGTTTTTCTAATTCAAAGTGCTTAGCATAATCCTGAATATACTTGTAGACAGTTTCCCAACTCATAAAGGAAGATGCATCCTTAGGGACCGGAAAACCTTTTAGTTCCATGGTGGACTTCGGGAGATTTGTCCTGACCAAAAAATAAAAAATAAAGTGTAAAATACCTGTAGGAAAAGACTAAGACTCTTTTAGTTTGATGTTTCTTTTGATTTCATATTATTATGTTATTTGAAAAAAGGAAACTTAACTTTCAGTTATAAATTATTATTTAAAATTAGTAGTTTCTTTGAAAACATTAGATTATAGGTGCTTCTTTTTACTTCAGATGTGCATGTTTCCTCAGCGAACAATGATATTTTTATGCGAATAGAGTAAAAAAGATTGAAAAAACAACTTCATTAGTAGGCAGTAGGTACCAAGCCTTCATCAAAAATATAATTAAATTCATGTAACATGAGAGCAGTAGATGCAGAATAAATTATGACCTGCTGCATTAAATAATACCTATAGATAAAGTAAGCCTTAATTTGATATCATATACTTTGTTTTTATCTAATAAACATCTTGCCCGATTAGATACCTAAATTGATAATATCAAAGTTAACATACTTTGTATATGGGCAGATAGCTCCTATCTAAATATCCATCAAAAACATAGTATGACTTGCAGTAGCAAGGTATCCACTAGTATACAAATTCATGGCCGAAGTAGACGAATGTGCTCCGATAGGGCCAATTATTACTGACTTTCGACTTAGATTAAAACTTAATAAAATCTTAAACCTCATAAAAGTCACCACAGTGTGGCATAGT
Source organism: Hipparchia sbordonii (assembly GCA_038048805.1). NCBI lineage: Eukaryota > Metazoa > Arthropoda > Insecta > Lepidoptera > Nymphalidae > Hipparchia > Hipparchia sbordonii. The sequence goes on along the minus strand of CM076111.1, from coordinate 2,869,686 downwards.
ATCTAAGCTGATGCTGGCAGCATTGCCCCTTTGGATGGGCAAACTAATCCTTTGGCCAAGGTAGCTGCCAGTTCTTGAATTCTCGGTAGACTCGACTACCCTTTTTAAAGAGGCCAAAAAGTAGAGAAAGTGTTCAAATATAAATATAAATATTTAGGTACTTGGTTGAGTGAAACTTGGAACAGTGATGAGGAAATTATGACGAGGATTGAAAATGAAATTGCCCGAAGTAACTTTAACATAAAAATTCTTTTCAAAAAACCGACTTCAAACGCCACTACAAAGTATAAAAATAATTTTATTTTGTACACGTTTGTTGAAGTCGGGCGGCTTAAATAGAAACGATGAAACCGATACGCGATGCTCACCCGATTTCAATAAGCGTGACTCTTATATGTTACCATAAGGTAAGCGTCGCGCATCAATTTCATCGTTTCTAGTTAAGCCCGCCCGACTTCAACAAACGTGTACAAAATAAAATTATTTTTATACTTTGTAGTGGCGTTTGAAGTCGGTTTTTTGAAAAGAATTTTTATTTTAAGCTTTTTAGTGTAGCTTGTTCCTGCTCTCTTTCTCCCCTCCCTCCAACACTACGGTACTAAAGTAGTCTATACTTGGTACCTACAGTACTTATTAACAACATACAATTTCTAAAGAGCTAGGACCAGGAGGTCCATGATGTAGTCCATGCTTGGTACCAACAATATCAATTCGGAAGCGACAGTTCGTAATCCCTCCAACCCTGCAGCATCAGGATTGAGGAACTAGAACCTTGAATTTTATATGTAGTATATACTTGGTACCAACAATATCAATTCGTAAGCGACAGTTCCTAAATCCTCACAGATTAGGTAGGCAGTACCCCTGCAGCATCAGGAGTGAAGAGCTAGGACCTTGAGCTCCACGATGTAGCCTATGCTTAATACTAACAATATCAATTTGCAAGCGAAAGTTCCTAAATCCTCACAGTTTAGGTAGGCAGTACCCTGCAGCATCAGGATTGAAGAGCTAGGACTTTGAGCTCCACGATGTAGACTATGCTTAATACTAATAATATCAATTCGCAAGCGAAAGTTCCTAAAGCCTCATAGTTTAGGTGGGCAGTACCCTGCAGCATCAGGATTGAGGAGTAGGACTTGAAGCTCTAAGATCTACTATATGCTTAGGCCAAGCATACCAATTCGTAAATGACAGTTCCTAAAACCCCATAACTTAGGGGGAAAGTACCTCTGCAGCATCAGGCTTGAAGAGTTGAATATAGAAAAATTTATGGGACCATTTCGCGAGCTTCTTCTGTCGATTAAAAAAAATCGCGTGAATCGGTCCAGAAACCCCGGAGTAATCGGTGGGCATACATAGAAAAAAAAAAAAAAAGATACCGGCCGAATTGATAACCTCCTCCTTTTTGGAAGTCGGTTAAAAATGATGAAAATGTTGGAAACATTTTCATCATTTTGTTCTTTTTGCGCATTCGACTCCTGCGTTGTTACATCTGCCGGACTTCTAAACGGACCAATAAAGAAGACTTCAGGATTCGCTTAGAAGTTTTCATGGGCTTATAGGCGAATGCTGGTCATTAGTTGGAACCAGAAAGTAAAAATGAGGAAGTTCTGCGTTCGTCAGTAAAAAGCGCAAACTTCTGCAGATCGCCAAGATGAGAAAAGTCGCATATCTGGGGCATATGCTCAGGAACGAGAGGAATGAGCTTCTACAATTCATCACGATGGGAGGAGTTGCTGGTAAAAGAGGCTGGTAAAGTTTGACTTTCGGAACATTCGGGAGTAGACTGGAATCGCGAGTGCAGGTGAACTCTTTCGCCTCGCGCAGCCCAAGTAGGAGTGTGCAAAGCTAACTGCCACATTCGGAGAAGCACTCCAAGAAGATTTTTCAGTACCTTAAATTTTTGTACATGCTGGTGTGGAGCGGCAGGCCATTCTCGTCGGCGCCGACGCGCGGGTCGTACCGCCACGTGCCGCCCACGTAACGCGTGGCCTCCAGCAGCGTGAAGCTGACGCCCGCGTCGCGCAGGTACCGCGCCGACGTCAGCCCGCCCACGCCGGCGCCGATGATGCACACTCGGGGATTTGGTGTATGCGTCTGTGGGTTTTGAAGTGAAAACTTCTTTGGGTGCGTTGAGCGTTGATTTTTGGTAGGGGAAATTCTTATGGGTGCGTTGCGTGTATACTATTTAGGTACATCGTTGCTTCTTCGTGTAGTTTTTTAACTCCTAACTTATTTATTGGCATTCTTTATGGCTACACAAGGAAAGTTTCTCGAATGCAACCGAAAGGACAATATGACCAGTAGGACTATGGGCGTTTGCCTAAGTATATCAGGTCGATGCAACAATCATAGTTATAGTTTTATAATTGTTGTATTCTATAGTTTTCAGAGATGAAGGTCAATCACGCAGCAACGGAGCAACGGATCGACGTGATTCTAGTGACATGGGTATAGTTAAAATCCCGGAAAATCAAAAGGTTTTAAAAGTTAAATCTACGCGGACGAAGTCGCGGGTATCAGCTAGTAAAATTATATAAAAACCTCAAAAAATAAGAAAAATGTTCGGTACCTACTTATCACGTTAAAAAGTCCACAAAAAATAATAAAAATGACCCTTACCATTGTTTTGTAATTAAAACTATAAAGAACAGCTTAAAAAACACGGACTTTTATATCTTATAGTTAACAACATTAAAATATAATATTTAATACTTGTTGGTTTGCCTTATCTCTACAAATGCTTACAGTTCACTGAGATGCAGCGAATTTGTAATATGTAATAGGTACTTACATCAAAAAGTTGATAAAAGTTATCTATTGTATTACATCAGCACATTATCTCAGTGGTACAGAACAACCCAGGTATTTTGTCTACTGCCACAATAATTAATTATCATTTACTTCACATATCGAGCAATGACCGCCGACTTATCGTAAGCGACATTTTTACCTCAATTGAGTTTTTTTAATTATAAACGATATTTTAAACTATTTTATGGACAAATGTTCATGGGCGGCGGTAATCACTTAACATCATGTGACCCGCCTGCTAATAATATTGCTCATCTTTCAGAAGGTTCGGGAATAGAGTCCTAGTTGGTCTAGGAGGCCATCAAAACGCGTTAGATCTTGCATCACTCGGTGATATGAGGCGAGGGCGATAGAAGCGCAAATTAGATTCGCGAGGGGCCATTCGCTTCCGACAACTGTATTATATTTTAAATTGACCATGAAAAAGAATTTGAGTGGAGGTTGCCCCTGAATATTATCAGCCTGTGGGAATTTTTCAGATAAAATCACAACCAAATTTAAAAAGCTCTATTTTTAACTTTCGACGCAAAAACGACGGGCGGGAAGTTTGACATGTTTGTGTGTGTGGCTAGACTATAGCTATTAGAATACTATAATACACTATGATAAATTTCAAAATCAAGATGGCCGCCACCACAAAATGGCGAATTACATATTTTTTTAATTTCACATGCCTTAAATTTTCAATTTACACTTGTAAATGTTTGGCCTTACAAGCAAATAGGGGGCAAAAAATATATTTTGTTTTACAATTATAGTTTACAATAGACTTACAAGTTCTTGACACCATCTGACTTGTTAAAACCTGAAATTAATACAGAATAGAACAATGTTTTATTGAAATAATTTTTTACAAAGTGTTTTCGAATTTTGCTATGAGTTTCGGTTGGCTATAAGTTTTATTAATACTCTAACTTTGGGCTTGGTGCGCTGCCGTGCACCTCGAAACAATATGTCGAGTGCATTTTGTGCACTACTGAAACTAATTTAATACAAGCTTCTTATGGGAGTTTAATCTAAATATTTTGCATTAACACTGTTTAACGTCGAACCCTCCTGTAGATTAGCTAGACGAACTTAGAGGGTGGGCCGAATCACAGGCTATTCATGTGCGAGATTTGAACTTGATTCATATTTTTAATCTCTCTTCAACCCATGACCTGTTCATTCTTAGTTGAACGAGCGAAGCGAAGTTCTCTGAGTCAACTAGGGCGCTTGCCTACTAGACAGAGAAGTGTGTTCGTCTAAATGTCTGTCAGAGCCCTATAACTTTTGAATTACTGAACGTAATTACTTCAAATTTAAATATAATATGTAAACTGATATCCTTCAGCCGAACATTGTATAAAAAAATATAAAAAGCTTTATTTCAGGGGGGCTCTCATAGAAGCGTATTTGAAGTAAAATCTTGTTTGTTGCTCTACATAGACTTGCGATATATCTTTTTAAAGACGACTTTGAACAGAGTACAAAAATATATTTTTTTTAATTTTTCCCTAAAAATTGACCAAATGGGGGGGTTTCAAAGTGGAGATTTTAATTTGAGCCATATGTCAAGAATTACTGAATATTAGAACGTGAAACTTGGTTGAAAATTCAGTTATATCCTGTACTTGAACAACAAATATTAAAATTAGATAAATGTTATAAAGAAACGAAATTATTTAATTTTAATGCGCCATCTATTAGCATTATTGTGAAGCTAATAGCTTCACTATAATGCTTCACTATAGATGGCGCTGTGTCAGTAAAACAGTTTTATGTCAACTATTATTTTTTTTATTGCGTCTAATGTTAAAAGTTAATTATTACAATATATAATTAAAACTTTTGGGAATTATGGGATATCGCGAGGTCTCAGTTCGGGGCGAACCACTAGTCTACTCATATCAAATATTTATTGGATAAAGATTCGCACATATTCATCAATGATTTTAATCCTAAGATTTTAAGTGTTAGTGTTTTCTGCCGTATACCTACCTACCTTGAATATGAGAGACTGTTAGTATAGTTATCACTTATCACCATAGACTAGGCCATTTTGTTATCTAATCCATCGCCTGACAAGAAAGAGCCCTCGAGTTGGGAGGTGCACCCGATGTTCTTGGTGCACCTCTGATGGCGTATTGGGCCACTTTATCGGTCCCGGAGTTCCCCGGGCACAGTGGTATCCATGAGGATTTCCCCACAGGAAAAAAGTGTCATATATTATCTTCTTATTCTTCTTATAACATTATAAACATAGTCTTTGAAGAATTGGCGTTTAAGCCAAAACGCTTCTTCTTCAAAGACAATATCTTTTCGTAATGAGAAATTCTTACACAAATTAATGTACTAACCGACATCAGTATTCGAGCCAGTTTGATTAGTCGTTATAGAGCGGTATGTGTCCCTCACTTAATAGCGGATGCTTGCTGTATTAAATTTTGCGTTAATTGATAAATACTTGACCATTGATGTGAATAATTGAATGTTCATACAGGGCTTTGCTGTTTCTCTGAAATATCCCTTATGTGTAACTGGTAAAGTCTAGTTTTGCGTGAATAATAATTTTGTCAGTTTCGCAGGTTGATGTCGACAGGTCACCATAGTTGGGCAAAATTTGGAAAAGAATTTCTATTTCCATTGGCTCGTATACAGGTAATAAAAGAAACCTTTTATAAGAGATAACAAGATTTAGTAACTGCTGAGTTTCTTGCCGGCTCTTCAGACACTGGTGGCAGAATCTTGACTTGTCATAAGAACCCTACTAAATTGAATAAGAGAAGTTGGCCTAGATGAAATGAATAATTTTGAATTTTTTAAGAGTTTAATCATCACACCAAAACTAAAATCCTATCAGCTGATTTACAAAGAAGAATTTTTAAAGATATCAGCTGTTTTACAAGTTTCTGTATAGAGAAAATCTTATTTTAAGGGGACACCCATTAGAAACCAGTCTCAAAGTAAAGTGTTAACTTTGAGGCTGCTATCCAATGCGTACAACTGTAGACGGTCAAACGCGTTTCAAGGAAAGGAATATGAATAATATGGTCATTAAAATAATAACACTCAAGCGTGTAACGGGCACAAAACTTTGGACGAAACCGCACCGTTACGGTTACCTTTGTCATGCCTTTGTTTGAGAACAGCGCGCGCGGTTGCAATGGGGAAGTTGACCAAACTGCTCGAGTTATTCATGTGAAATGGCAACTACATACATGAGTAAAGTTTTCGAGCTGTTTTAATAAACAAGTATTACAGGCGGTAGTTTTATCTTGAACTAAAAACCACGCCGTTGACGTACATGAACCCTTATTCCACCCTCTTTCTTCTACAACCGAACCGCTCGCCACTAAACACAATTTCACCCACACCACCTGGGTGCCTGGAGCACTTCGACCATCCGTTGTGCCAGATCTTTTTTCCAAGTACTTTGAAACTGTGGAACCAACTTCCTGCGACGCTCACACTAAATTACAACATGGGGTTATTCAAGGGGCGGACCAATTAGTCGCGTATATATTTTTTGGTAAGTAGGTACATAGATTTTGCGGGTGCTTGAGTCCCTCCTCTCTATGCGTCTACGATGTGCTGCCAAGTCTCGGAGCGAGTGGGGCGCTGACAGATTTCCACGGAATTTTTCCATTAGGCGAGAAAATTGCGCCCCCATTTCCCATCATATGCGCTACCGTCGAACAAAATCATTTATTTCTTGTGTTCAACATTATATTTTTATAATATTTCAGACGTTTTAGTGATTATTCTGTTATTCTGAGAGTAGACCTGAGTTCAATAGAGGATTGGCAATGTGCTGAGATGATTTTGATGCACTTGCGCTTGATTGCATCTCACCTGCATTTTCACTTACCATCAAGTGAAAATGCAGCATACACTCTTGATTTAAAGATATTAGATAAGATTTACTATTTTTGCTTTATCTAAAGAAAATATCATTTGATTTTCCGACGCCAACGGTACGTGTTTAACAAGATTACTTTCCTTCTCTTAACAAAATAACAAAGCGAAAGGAATTCTTAGACATCTCGGACAAAGGTGTCTCGAGCCACGACAATGCTGGTATTAGACATGCCCTTACAAAGCCGGTCAGAGCCGGCAATCCCCGGACAAAATGAGGCCCGGACATCGGGATTACCGCACAAAGGCATTGACGTACACTATATAGAGGTTTGACTTTTTAAATTATGTCTAAGAAAATCCACTCCCAGTGCCGACTTCTCCATATCTATCAACTCTAATAGAGTGCCGAACTCTACGAATTCGTAGGCCCATTTAGATGTTTGAAGATCCCGAGGGAATCCAATGTTTTTGCAGAATGAAAAGTAAATATTCTAATATCCATCCATCTCAGAAAATCACGTCGAACTGTTGCTCCGTTGCCGTATGATTGAAAGACAAACCAACTATTAAATAATCTTTTACTTGCATTTATAATATCACAGTAGGGACTATGGATCCAATGTGTACCCTTGTTGTAACTGTGGTAGTAAAGTATTATAATATGTATGTACATAACATTATTTTCAGGTTTTCCCTTGATGTTGCGCGGTTCTTCATCCGCAACACAAAACATTTGTAATCCCCAGTAATTCTTAATGGAATCAAACAGGTGATCGCCTCAACATTTTTGCGAATACCTACTAGAGATCCTCAAAGTTTTTTTTCTAATAAATAATTACGTACCTATTTCTATTTTCTCATTGGTACGTCCGGTATAAGGTTTTTGCAAAAATAGCGATGTTGTCTATGTTAAAAGTAAAGTATTTCTAACCGATTTTTAATTCATGTCATAATCGTCAGTCATTAATTTTATAGATTTTACGTGTTCATTTTAAAATCTATAAAACTACAAAAAGTGCGTCAATTGTTTATGACGTCACAGTTCACTTTTCATACAAACTCACATACATGATTAGTTGGTAACATCCCTGTTGCAGGGTGTGAAACCGAGATTAATCATTTAAAACGGAGCACACTTCTGCCTTCTGCTACAATCAGCGAATCTTTCTTCGGAAGTGCCGATTGGCGAACACGTATTTTTCCTAGAGCTCAGAGAAAGCTGAAAGCCTCGATTTTAGAAGAAACTGAATTTTAAAAATGTGTATCTAAAAAAGTGTTAATATTTAAGTACCTATTTTTTTTTTTTTCAAGTTTGAGCACCACCGAATCTCTATAATCGCTAATTCCTGCTCACAGCCTATTATCATCGAGCACATTATATCATAGACTCCGACCGCGTCTAATACGAGAAATCGAATGTTCGATCGCATTATTCACTAATACGAGCTGATGCCTTCAAAGGTGCCCTCCGAGGGGCGGAAAAACGATGAATAGGGCTTATGGAATCTAATAAAGTGGAGCATTCTTTGCAGCTCGCAGCGTCTCGGCTAATTTTGCTTTGCTCTTAAAATCCTGTTTGAAATCTGTATATTATTTTTATTACTAGCCTTATGTGAACCTGGGTTAAAATCCCTGAATCCCTGGTAGGACTAAAGAAAAAAAATTGGGCACAAAAAATATTTTCAGTTAGAATGTGGGTTCAGTTATCAACACCGCTAACTTCTCAACACAAAAAACTTAAATTCGTGGGTCCTGCGCATTATTTCTTCTATAGTTGTGTCACTCACACTCTTTCACTGTTGCATAGTTCGCCAAAAGTTCTACAGCAGTGGCCTTATGTCTAGCAGTAAACGTTTGCCCAGCTGTGTAAGTAAACCCAGCTGTAGGCGTATGTCCAGCTGTGGTAGTAAGGCCAGCTGTGGACGGATGTCCCCTGCTGGCTAAAAAGGAAAAGGCGACTGACTGATCTATCAATGCCTAGCTCAAATCACTGGATGGATCAAATAGCTATTTTGACATAGGCATCCGCTAGGGAGGAATTTTTGAAAATTCAACCCCTAAGCGGGTAAAATAAGGGTTTTAAATCTCTAACCTAGCGTAAACGAGTTAATTCAATATTATAACGGGACTGCAACTGTATGTATAATAATAATACCAACGTGCTACAAGTGTACACATTAATAGCAATGACAGCATTTAGCGGTTCCACAATCCACAATCGGCTTAAGAGCTTACTACATTACCTCGTGCCTAATAGCCATCAAATATGCATGTCCCACTCCGCATGTCGAACACAATCCCTCCTCGCAGTTTACTTTGTATTCTTCGGTACAAATCAGCTAATGCTGGCTATACACAATCAAGTTTACCGTCAAGTATACTGGATGTCGCTTCAAATCCGCTGCAGGCTTGAAGCGACATCCAGTATACTTGACGCTGTATGGCTATCAGTGTGCACGACAAAGTCTACAACTTGAAGCAAAAAAATTTCGATTCTGCTGGCTTGATCAAGTCTCAAGGACCATAGAAACTTAAACATGTGTATGTGCGGTAAGTACGCTCCAACTCCAAGGTACTAAAGGCCATAGCCCAGCAACCTGGCCAATAAGTTTTAGAACCTTACATCCAGCCTCACAAACTTTCTCAACACACTAATATTATAAAGGCAAAAGTTTGTGTGTGTATGTGTGTGTCTGTGTGTGTGTATATATTATTCCTTCGTGCATGGAATGGAGATAGCTCCCACCCAGGGTTAACACATAGGTTACATTTTATTGGAAAATTAATGAGTTCCCGCGGGAATTAAAAAACCTTAATCCACGCGGACAATGTCGCAGGCTACATCTAGTTTATAATATTAGTAGGATTAGGTACTAGGATTTTAGAATGAAGGTATCTGACAAGTTGGATCCATGGCTTGGATGCTTTTTGTGTAACTACATGCAACTGTGAAACAGTAATTCAAAGGTTTGAATTGTAAACTTAGGTGAGGGTACATAAGCGGCTCGCGGTGGGCGGGGCGCGGGCCTCCAGTGGCAGGTTGGGCGGGCGGGCGGAATACTGAATACTTTATCACTGCTGCTTTCACTGTAGCCAGTTTAATGGATAACTTCATAAGCTGTAAGCTTTGAAAAGCGGACGCCACATAGATGGGTTGTTACTCGTATGTATGTTGATGGGATGTGTACTAGGTACATAGCGGTATATAAGTTTTTTCGAAAACATATAGATAGATAGATAGATAGAAAATTCTTTATTGCTACACACAAGAACTGATGTTTACAATTAAATCTTATAAATAGGTGCGCAAAGGCTATCGCTATAAGCGATCTCTTCCAGACAACCTTAAAAGCTTTAAGAGAACTGACGGATATGGGAAAATGCAATAATTTTATATAAATTACATAAGTATAATTATAAAGTACATACTAAATCACATGATTTAGTATGTCCTTTTTATGGCATATGCCATACCTAAACAATATACGTAAGTCCTTCATTGCGATCTCAACTAACGGTAAGTGACGATGCAGTCTAACTTGGAAGGAGGTATGATAGTATTTAATTAAACCCATAGCCCTAAATTATTTTCTAAAAACGCATATAATTCCGAAAAGTCAGAGGTGCGTGCCCGGGATCGAACTTGCGACCCCCCGAATAGGAGGCCACAATCCTAACCACTAGCCAACCACTGCACTTTGGCTTTGTCGTAAAAAACAAAGCAGCACGAGCAAACATTATAGTAGAGTAAACATCTCGCAGCCCCCGCTTCATTACCATAACACGCGGCGTCACAAGCAGCTTTACAATAAACTTAATGGCTTTATAAATACGTTCGGGAAAATATTCTATTAAATAAACTTCCATTTGACGTGAGCTCGTATGAATAAATCATATCAAATAACTATCAAGGGAGCGTCGAGGCGGTGTGTGTTTTTTTTACATTGCAGTTTCATCTTCTGAACGGCCTATTTGTTTTGTTATGAGTTGATATCGATAGTTTTAGAATGGGGTCTGAAGGATTCGACTGAGCTGTTTTAATGCGACTGTTCCCGTCTCTTTCTAAAATGAAATTTTGTATAAGAGTGTATGGCGCTATTGGAACGTGACATCATGTTGCAATAGCGCTCTCTTTTTCTAACAGGAAATTTAAACGATCTATATTTTCAAATCTAGTTATGATAGTAAAAAAAAGCTTGACATTGTGTTATAATCTGTCTGTAGGTGTTCTACAAGATATACTTATTTCGGAGAGTGTGCCCAAGAGCTATTCAATTCAGTTCCTCCATCACTATTCTACCACCGAATCGCAAGGCATCGTACGAATCTGCACCGCTACGTGTAGGGTTGCCAGGTCTTCAAACAGAAAAGTCGGACAGGCCAGCCAGTTTAGCCGGACATTTGGGTACAAAGGCCGGACACCCTTATTTTTTAGACCTAGCACAAAATGGCAATTTTTTTCAAAGTTCGTTTGCGCAAGCGTAGCGATACAAGATGAGGTGAGCGGAGCGGAAACCAACACATGACAAATATGTAAAAAAAATGGTTAAACTTAAAAAGCCTAGCAAAAGTCGGATAGGCCGGACACCGTCTAATTTGGCCGGACACTCAACCAAAAAGCCTGACTGTGTCCGGCTTTATCCGGACGCCTGGCAACGCTAGCTACGTGGTCGAAATTCTACGATCTCGTACTAAGCGCTTTGTTTCTTCGTTCCTAATACGCACCGCAAAAATTTGGAATGCCCTTCCGGCTTCCGTTTTTCCAACTAACTATAATGTGGTTGTCTTTAAATTAACAGTGAATAGGCATCTTCAGGCAAGCGCTTACCATCTTAGGCTGTATCTTCACTTACCATCAGTTGAAATCACAGTCAAGCGGTCTATATATTTAAAAAAATATATATATTAAAAACTTTTAAGTACCTAAATAAATTTTTAAGCTATTGCATAGCTTCTATCGCGGGCCAGCGTGGAGACCGAATCCAGAAATTCCGTAACGAAAATAACCTGACACGGGACTCCTCTACGGTGAGCTGCTAGATGGCGTTGATAAAAAATGTTATGCAATAGCTTTACCGCGGCAGTCCCCGAGTGCCACACGTCTTTTTTATTTTTTGTCAAATACATACCCAATTTTGCGTTGAGCCAGCTTGTGGACTGTGGTCTATGACAGTTCTCTGAGAGGAGACTGCGCTCAGCCGTCGATTTATTTATTTAAAGTCTATACAACAAAGTGATGCGAGAACAGATTAGAACGATGATCCCGCAGAAGTATAAACTGTGTTGCGGTGATCATCGCCCTCCTCGTAAATTATTAACAAAGACAGTTGATGGGTTGATGATGCTCGTATGTTTACTTTTACTCGTTACGCCAATTTCTGCAGTATCTGATGAGACCTGTAGGCATCCATCAACACAATCCATTCAACGAAACAAGCCGAGTTCCGCCGCTTTTCATCACATCTCTTCGTCTTTACATTTCCGGATACATTGAATTTTTCACGGAAAATTGAAAGGAAAGGATTCCCGGAGGATGTCGGGGCGAACTCTTACGAAGATTTAAGCCTCTACGTTGCTTTGATTGACTAGAGATTCCGAAAATGTATAGAAATAATATAGCAGTAACAGTCATATATTTTGACATTAAATGAAATACTATTGTTTAAGTATTCTATCGGCTATATAACGGGGAGTGTTCTTAAGAGCTATTTGACCTTATTCCACCGTCTTTCTTCTACAACCGCACCGCTCGTCACCGAACACGATTTCACCCTCACCACCTGGGTGCCTGGAGCACTTCGACCATCCGGTGTGCCAGATCTCTTTTTCCACGTACTTTGAAATTGTGGAACCAACTTCCTGCGACGTTGTTCCCACTGAATTACAGCATGGGGTTATTCAAGGGGCGGACCAACAGATTCCTTAAAAGCCGGCTACGCATTGGTGGTGCCTCAGGTGCTACAAATATTCATGGGCGGCAGTAAACACTTAACATCAGGTGACCCGCCTGCTCATTTGCTTGCTAAAAATATAAAAATAAAAATGTCGACCGCTATAGTGACTGTCGCAATGCGAATGGCGTTGACAGCGAAAATTAGTTGCGGTCGTAGTCTCATTAAAATAACTAAACCTAATCCGTCCGGACCCGGGGAAAATAAATAATTCAGTAAAAAGGTGCGGTTAAACGGCGCGCTATAACACGAGCCGCGCCGCGCCGCACCATCCGTGTAGGCGCGGCTCGGCTTAATGCGGACGCAAGCCTGCTCGTTTAAACGACGCGGGGTAGCACGAGCCGAGCCGTCCGTGGAGATGCGACATCAGCGGCATTCGTTCGTCGCGCGCTCTGTGCCATCTGTTTAGACGGCGCGTATTAACACGAGCCGAGCCTAGATGGCGCGCGCGCCTTTGATCCGTGTCGAAAAAACCGACAAGTGATGGATCGGGCAAAGTTTGCCGAGTCGCGCCGAGCGTAGTTGTTTACACGACGCGTGGCGCGCCGAGCCACGCGCCGAGCTAGGCTCGGCTCGTGTTATAGCGCGCCGTTTAACCGCGTCTTTACTAAACAGCCATGCCGTAAACATGCATGCAGTAAACTCGATCTTATTAAAATCTTAAGTTAAAATGTTGTACAGCAATTTTGTACGTAAAGGAGATCGCACATGTACCCTGGACGCGCAAGAATTGAAGAAAAGCGGTGATACGAAAAGTGGTTAACACTTTTCGGGAGGTCCGGAGTTCGATACAACATTTCTGACTTTTTGGTGTTATATGTAATTAAATATCACTCGCTTTATCGTGACAGAGAACATTGTGACGGATCCTGCATAGCCTAAAGTTCCCCACTGTTCCCCATAATGTTCTCAAAGGTATATGTGAAGTCTGCCAATAAAAGTTTTGTGCCACTATCTGTCATGATATGACATGATAGTTTGACGAGTTTGACATGAAAATTACAATATAATAAAGATTTTGTGAGTCACTGTTGCGGTCTTGCGGGTCGTCTCGTGATCGGCAAACTTGGTCGTATGTTGCTTCCCTAAAGAATTGACGGCGACGGCGGGCGTGCGCCTGACGCTGCACCCATTGTCGGCGTCTCATTCTCAAGCCCTCTAATTATTGCGCTGCGCCTGACGCGGACGTCCCGCGCGGTTCATTATCCGTGTAACTCACAAAGCTGATGCAAGGAATATTTTAAAACTCTACAAACAGTTATTTGTAGAGTTTTAAAACATTTATTTTGGCCTTTAATTAGGATCTGCATCACCATCAGCTGGGGTCTCTCTTATAGGCCCAGGCCTGCTCCGAAAGTTTTCTCCACACATCTCTATCATTCGCGCTCTTAATTATCATATTTTTAACCAATAGGTTTATTAATATAAGATTAAATTCGATGGGTACGACCCATCGAATTTAATTTTTAATGAGTCGTATTCATATGACATCAGTGTCAAAGTAAAATGAACCAGAACTGAATTCAATTAGAGCTCAATTTCGTAAGTGTATTCTTATACGTTTATTTAAACGGATACGCTCCAAATTAGAATCGGTTGTAATTAATTTGTGACTTTAATTCAATTCAATTAAGGTTCATTTTACTTTGACGCAAATGTCATCGAATAAGAATACGAGCAATAGAATGAAATCTTATACTAACCCCCTAACCCTACAGTCGTTCGTTCGCGTAGACCTTTAATTTCACGTAGCACTCTACAACGACGAACCTACGAAAAGTATTTTAGAACTTCACAGAAACTTCACGTAGCAGTTATCTCTACAAAGACGCATCTACAAAGTAAGTGTTTTAGAACTTTACAGAAGCCAAGAAAGTCAAAAAAGTTTTTCGAAAATTGACCGTCAGAATTCAAGGATGGCTCGCGAGGTGACGATGACTCGATTTGCAATTGCATGTCCCGGGGCTATCGTAATCTAGTTGGCACCCCTGCTACTTGGTTAAAATCGCAAGGCTAATAAAATATTTTGACCCTTTTACTAGACGTCTACGCCCACTATCCTGTACAATCGCGTACAATTTTCTTGGTGAAGTAAATAACATCAAAAGAGTACATATTTTGAATATGAAAATTTTTTAGGAGATCAGATTCTAGTTAGTGAATTTTTTTTATTCAATGACAAGATAGTCCTTGACCGCGGTCTCACCAAGTGACAATGCAGTCAAGATGGTAGCGGACTAACTTGGAAGGGGTATGGCAGTGTAAAAAAAATGCTTTTAGTATTATGTCTAGAGTCCGCTTGCTTGAACTATTCGGCTTAGTCAGTTATTCGGTTTTACGTTTTTGCAAAGCCTCTGGCTCTCTTACACACCTAAGCGAATATTTCGAGAAGGTGTAATTTTAAACAATCCATTATCTGAGATTTAAGTATCCGTCTCCATTTTCTTCATGAACCGATAAAAGTCCTCTGTTGAACAAGGTATTTTGCATGGATTTCGACAGGCCTCGGTATCACACCGCCTGCATCTAGCGGCTTCTTGCGACTCGTTTGATATCTTCCGAATTAAATTTAGACAATTAAGTATCAGTGTTTTAGATCTGTATTATGCCTTAATTAATGGCCATTAATTTGGAATAGCGGTAGCGGGTGGGGAGTTCCACGCAGGTCTCAAGTTATCGCGCACGAGTAGTAGGCATCTAGGATTTTTTAAGAAAAACCTTGTGTTGCTGACTGTACGTCAAACCCCATGTTAGTATTCGGATGCGACAATAATTGAAATTTGTGCCCGGAGGCATTCGTAGCAAATAACTTTATTCACCATTTAGCTTCCAATTTTGAAGGCGTGAGCTTTGTTCAGGGCGGGTGCCAATCTGATTGTTTGTCAAGAGCATAACAAAAGCTTTTAGAGATTAAAATAAAGTTTCAAGTTTTTTATCGTATGACGGAGAAAATAAAACGTGCTAATTTTTTTGTTAAGTTCCAATCATTCGATTATTCGATATGGTTAGTAGATAATGTGCGTTTACAATGGGCCCTTTGTAATAGTTTATTTGTATACTAGCTTTTACCGATGGCTTCGCTCCCGCCATCTAGAGTAATCCGACACCGTGATTCCTATGTAAAATAACCAATTAAGATTTTTTAGATTTTTCAGATGTTTTTTTCCCAATTTTTTTAAATTTCTACACCACCCCTGTATTAAAGCAAACAAAATTTAAAAAAAAATTAAAATCAAGCTGTTTTTGAGTTTTAGCCAGCCTAACGAACAGCAAAAAAATATACATACATAAAACTTTAATATTCTATTCTACCCGTTCATTTTAATAACTTGATGATACCAGTTTAACGTCTTCCGGTTTATCCTGCCTACAATAAGCTATGTTTATTTAAAGTTAACTAGGCAAAAAGTCCTTGGACGAACGTCACGCAAGTTGACTAGGAGAAAGGGTTTGTTTGCTAGTACTCGTACCAAAGTATAATTTAATATTTGTGTACAGTATGAGGTCGCGAGTCAAGAGTGCAATTTTTACAGTAATTTACGTCAGCTGGCGTGAGTGCCGTCACATGGAAAATTTCATGTAAATCATACTAGGAAATTACATATTTTAAACTTTACAAAATAAATCTTTACTGTAGGATTAAAAAAATATATATACGTGACGAACTGAACTCGCTTTTTTTCGAAGGTTAAAAAGATTTAAATAAGTACTGTATGTGGCACGAAGAAAACGAACAGGCCGGACTTTCAGATCTCCCATCTAGTTACTGACTTGCGTCAACGTTGCGTATCGTAATACGTTCGTCACTTCAAATCTCTGCTCGTATTATAAACGCGTGGATGAAGGTTTTTTAATTCCGGCGGGAATTCTTTAATTTTCCGCAATAAAATGTAGCCCATGTGTTAAGCCTGAGTATGAATTATCTGCATTCCAAACAGCCAAATTGGTTCATTTCTTGTGTAGTGAAAGAGAAGAAACAAACGAACACACACACATACATTCATACATACAAACTTACGCCTTTTTAATATTAGTGTGATATGATATGAAATATATCGTATTTAGTGACGAAAAGACGTTAATGTCATATTTTATCTAAACACCTATTGTAACATTCGCCATTTTTTTTTGGACGAAGATAAATAAAGTCAAAATTTTTGCCTTATTTGTTCTAAAAGCAAAATTTCGAACACAATTAATTACATCTTCGTCAAGTCCCAGCGCCGTCCCTCTCCCGAAGTACCGGAGTCGGCGCGAGTTAATTGTGCCTTGTATATTGGTTCCGCATAATTGGCTCGCCGTGACGCCGGCCGTGCGCTCGCAATGTAAGTAATTACACTTTTAACTTATAAAATTACCACCTTGTTGGGGAAAAATTTGTAGTTTTTGACGAAGCAACGTTTAATATGTATCTTTACAATTCAATACGTTTTAGTTTCGTCCATCTATTTTGGCGCGAGTTCTTGAATCATGACAGTTTAGGTGAGCAGTTTCATAATTCATAATTCATGTGGGCAACATCATAATTGAGGAGTGTATCAGAGACGATTTTAATGCAAATGCTATTAGAAGGTGCCAGCTTATAAAAATAAATAAAATACTTATTATTACTCAAGGAGGCATCAAAGCAACTCGCCTAATTAATTAAATTAAGCTCAATTCTTAATAATACCTCGCAAAAGCGTCGGAAACACCAATTAGGCGCCTGCGATTGAAAGTTAATAAATTGCTTTTTGTTTTTATTATAATTTTTGTATATATTATCACTTCAACAATTTTATGAAATAGAAAGAAACGAAAGAAAGAAAGAAAGAAACATTTATTTTATACATTGCGCCACACATCATCCAATAGGTACCTATACTAGATTAGGTTGTCCCTACGCATCCACCACTTGAGCATTAAAGACAAAAGGCGTAATAGCTGTGTTTTAGGTGATGCCCTCAACTTCATCGACGATAGTTTGTTGGTTTGTCCTTCAATCATGCCGCAACAGAGGTATGGAACGACACGAATTTTGGCATGGGTATAGCCAGTTAAGGGTTTGGAGAGTGACGTAGGCCATAATTAAAAAAAAAACTCAGACAAAGTCGCGGGCATATAAAATATATGGAATAAAATATATTGTGCACGAAGTCTAGCTAGATATACTTCGTTCGCGTGACATTAGTTTTTAAAAATCCCGTGGGAACTGTTTAATTTTCCGGGATAAAAAATAGTTTATATTATACAACTGCATTACGGGGATACAGGCGCTCGGGGCGCGCATTATAGTGTTATGTTACTGTTTTAACGAATATGCCTGCGGCCTGCGTATTCGGATACTGGATGCAGAAAGTAGATGATATATACCTGCTATATACAGAGTGGATACTGGATACAATAAGTGTGCTTGCCTTACTATAAGGTCCTGTACATACCTGACGTCCCGTGCGATTCAATGAAAAAATAATATATTGTCTAATAATAATTATTAATCTTATTTTTTTTTGTAATCCTTTTTAAGCTATTGCATAGCTTCTATCGCGGGCCAGCGTGGAGACCGAATCCAGAAATTCCGTAACGAAAATAACCTGACACGGGACTCCTCTACGGTGAGCCGCTAGATGGCGTTAATAAAAAATGCTATGCAATAGCTTTACCGTGACAGTCCCCGAGTGGCACACGTCTTTTTTTTAATTTTATAAATGTGAAATTTTGTTCGTTTGTCCTTCAATCACGATGCGACGGATCGACGTTATATTTGCATGGGTATAGTTGATGACTTGAAGACTGACATAAGCTTCTGAGCATTCCCGCGGGATTTTTATAAACCTAACTCCACGCGGACAAAGTTGCGAGAGAAAGCTAGTTTTTTCATAATTGCATCGATTTTTCATCACTCGCTCGCCAACGTACCTTCAGTATAATATTATTACACATGTAGATCAACCAATAAAACATTACAAACATTGTAAGCAAACGTTAACTGAACGTACAAAGTGCTACGTCATACTGATGGCCTAAAAGCAACCACTATTTATTTTCGCTTCCAAAAAACGTACCACTCTTACGGCTTTCACAATAAGGTAGTAAATGTGGGTATATTGATATTAATAGCTGTGCGTATAAAGTTGTATAAAGGGTTCCGCGACTCTTCGTGCATTAGGATTTGTTTGGGCGTATATCGTAGGGCACTTTGCAGCTTTGCTTCCGGTGTATGTGAACTATGTCACCTTGCCTGTCTGTTTGTTTCCATGGATATCAACGGTCTTTGTTGGGTTGAGGGTAGTGGTTATATAATTTAACGGCCACAAGCCTTCCCGGTTAGCTGTTTTTCATACAGAGCGTAAGGAATACCTAGTATCATAACGAAAACTTTGTGAATAGGTTACACTTAATGCCTAAAATGAAATTACATATGTACTTCTCGGAAATGAAGGGTATTGCGAACATCGTACACCGATGTCCGATACCTACACTCGCTTTAAGTACGGCGCGTCGCACGGCGGTTTGCTGTTTTATGTTAAATATCGCCATTTCTTGTTATTTCAACTAAAATTAAGTTGAGATAGGTTACATACACGACTTTCGTGAATCTTTTTTTAATCGATACAAACACTGCGAGCTGCTCCCATAAAAACTTCGGGTTCCTCAATCCTGATGATGCAGGGATACTACCCCTAAACTGTGGGGATTTTGAAACTGTCGATTATGAATTGAAGAATAAAATAAAATATTTGAATTTTGACATTCAATACGTCCCGTGGATTCGTTCTATTACCCCCTCCCAGTACTAACATCAGCCCTCGCAGTGTATCACAAAGCAAAGTCTTAGCTCTTCACATGTCCCGTCCGACGGAAGTGGCCGAAGTCGCGGCAGCGTCCTCTATTTTATTTATTGATGGACAATAGGGTGACAATGTCCCTATTAATACGTATATTTCCCTACTAATATAATCCTACTTACTATATTATAAATACGAAAGTTTGGATGGATGGGATGACTCTATCACGCTGCAACGACTGAACCGATTTGGCTGAAATTTGGCACAGAGATAAATTATATTAGCTGATTCCCGCGACTTCGTCCGCGTAGAAAAAGTTTAGAGTGACTTGCTGCTATCCGCGAGAAATAATGTCCTCTATCTCCGATAATATTTAGTAGATCTTCACCAGAATTGGACAAAATATTTCTACAAAACACAATTTATGATAAAAAACGAATTATCTTTGACGGAGTTATGGAGCAAAATCAACAAAATCTTTCACCCCCTATCCTATCCCGGATAAACCTTATTGTTTAGCAGGATAAAAAGTATAGTGGTAGCTGATAATTCGGGTACAATATATTATAGAATATTGACCCGGAGTATCAGCTACCACTATACCAAATTTCATTCAAATCCGTTCAGTAGTTTTCGCTTGATGTTCACACAGACAAAAATTGTTATCGATAATGAAGCATCCTCCGATTAAAATTTTCCAAATATATTTGATGTACAAAATTCGTCCCGTTACAGTTTTATTATAAGTACAGATAGCACACAGGCTACTTTTTATCCCGGAAAATAAGAGTGTTATCGCGGGAATCAAACAAACTCAATCCACGCGTATGAAGTCGCGGGCATCAGCTAGTTAAAAAAAGACGTGTGGCACTCGGGGACTGCCGCGGTAAAGCTATTGCATAGCATTTTTTATCAACGCCATCTAGCGGTGAGAGGAGTCCCGTGTCAGGTTATTTTCGTTACGGAATTTCTGGATTCGGTCTCCACGCTTTCCGCGATAGAAGCTATGCAATAGCTTAAAAACATTTTTTCGAATTCCCAATAGTCCGTTGAAAACATGAAACTTGTGGGCCCTAGCAGCAGGCCCCTGGAGCCTTCCGGCTAATAGTTTCTGCGGCCGGCGGTCCACCTCGCGAATACTTGGGGGCATCTCTCTCGAAGTGGACTTTATTGCAAAGTAATAAAATCTGTACATCCGTGATTTACGGAGCTTTAAATCCATTTGATGCTCTTGACATTTTCTTTTATCTTTCTGATATTTGTTTTACAAAAGAGCTTTATGAGCAAGTAAGTAAATAGATAGGTAAGACCGTTGCTACGAATATAATATTACTAGCTGATACCCGCGACTTCGTCCGCGGGGATTTAGTTTTTCAAATCCCGCGGGAACTTTTTGTTTTTAGGGGATAAAAAGTAGCCTATGTCACTCTCCAGCCCTGGTAGCATGGGCGGGAGAAATTTTATCCCCGGGAAAAGGATAAAACGTTTATCCCATCGCTTAGCTTTATCCACCCGTCGAGCATGGGCACAGCGGTGGAAATAACACTCAGTGGATATACTTATAGAAATATACATCGCCTTCTCCTCTGTCGCCATGCTTTAGAATAGGGAAAAGATTATTTTATCCCCTGTCAGTGGATAAAATCGGGGGATAAAACTTTTATCTCCTGCCCATGCTACCAGTGCTGGGCCTCAATAATAACCAAGGAAAAAGTCACGTCGATCTGTAGCTCTGTTACAGCGTGATTGAAGGACAAAGCAACCGACAAACACATATTCGCATTTAATATTTGCAAGGATTGTAGTCTCTATCAATTAAGTAGCAATAGTTATAAAACTATCAGAACTATTGTGTTAAACTTAGTACATAAAGGATGACTTGCGTATTTGGTACGTTTTATTTATGAGTAGGTATTTACTGCTGCTGACTTCTATTTCTTTTGAAACAAGTCAGCCATGTTAAACTATTAGACATAAGCGTTTAACATGGTTCGTGTTTTAAAAATTTAAAATGAGTGGTTACGATAGTAGTGCAACGGGGTGAGATTTGTGCCGAAGTGTACCTACCTACCTATATTTTGTGTATGTCATGTATCACAACACACCATATCCTTTGTACCTATACATTATGCACCTGCACAGTAATGAGTGCGGTATGTCACCGCTATTACCGCACGTGCTGGATCCAGTTCCAATTAGGGATGTGACAAAACATCTAAACTTATAGAATACTACTAGCTTTTGCCCGTTTTGCCCGCGGCTTCACTCACGTTAAGTTAGACTTTTCAACCCCTTTTTTCACCCCCTAAAGGGTTGAATTTTCAAACTGAATTTTTTAACATCATGGCATATTATGGGGAATTCTCAGGTTTGCAGGTTTCCTCGCGATAATATTTTAAGCATGTGATATTTAATTGCTTACACACATAACTTCAAGAATTCAGAAGTGCATGCCCGGTATCGAACCTGCGACACCACGAATACGAGATCACAATCTTATCCACTAGACTTACTGCTTTTTAGAATTTTTAGAATGGTCGCTTCAGTATAAATAATAATTACTAGCTTTTGCTCGCGAGTTCACTCACGTTAAGTTCGATTTTTCAAACCTTTTAGGGGTTGAATTTTTTAAAATCCTTTCTTAGCGGCTGCCCACATCATAATAGCTATCTATATGCCGAATTTCAGCCCGATCCTTCCAGTGATCTGAGTTGTACGTTTATAGATCAGTCAGTCAGTCAGTCAGTCACCTTTTCCTGTTACACATTTAGACTAAATTGGCAGCTGGGGCTCTAATCCAGGGCCTTCCGTTTTAAAGACCAAAACACACCGCTGCGCCCGACACTCCTACTTATTTACGCACATGGCTGCCACCCCTAGGCCCAGCAGAAAGCTTTGTGTCCCCAATTGTCGGGTTTCATATGGTTCACTTTATTACGTGCAATTATTTTCACCCCCTACTGTGTAATTAGGAGCTGAGGTAATAATGATTTTTAACCCCCTACGCAAAGAATTGATTTTTGCTCCTACTTTTATCAACGAAATTATTTCCTTCTTCAAATTTTTGTTTTAGAAAACTATAAAAATAGTGAAACTAGGTTTTGCCAGCCGCTTCACTCATTAAGTTTGATTTTCAAGCCCTTATTTTAACCTCTTGAGGGTTGGATTTTCAAAAATTCCTCCTTAGCGGATGCCTAACTATCTGTATGTCAAATTTTAGCCTGATCCGTTCAGTGATTTGAGCTGTGCGTTGATAGATCAGTCAGTCAGTCAATTACCTTTATAGATAAATGTCTTTATCGTAGAAAACGTTTCGGAGAAACGCTTAATCGATGAACTTTACCGGGTGCTTACGTCTTATGTTTGGGTTTTCACTTGTAGCACGCTTTCATAAACAGCACAGTTAGAACGTGCTATGCGCTGTGCTTGGCGCATCGCTTACGACTTTCTACAAGAAACCACTCGTTAACGTCGTCTCTGCGTCGTATTCCTCAATATTGAGAGTCGTGATCCCATTAATAAATTAATGGTAAGGGTTTTTTCGTTTAATAAGTACAAGATATCTAATGAATAATATCAGGACATAAGGCTGTGTCCACGCGAGCGGCACGCGCGCAGATTTATCAGCGCGCAACATTGGCGTGTAATTAAAAGGCGGCACATTAGTGCGGCGGGTGCGTGCGCGGCCGCGCAGCTGTCCCCTCGCGTGTACTGCGGATGAACACACTCGAGCCTTTACTTTATAAAGTTCGTTAAAAATGTAAATAAATATTATGGTAAAAATTTTCCCTTAAAGTTTAAAAAGGTAATAAAGAGAAATAAAGAAATAAACAACTTTTGTCAATTTTTGATAAGATATAAAAAGAAATACCTAATGTATCCAAGATTTACAAGCTTAAAGTTGCTTATTTTAGTATACTCTTAAAATTCCCAGGATATCTCACAAATATTATAAAGGCGAAAGTTGTCCCGGAAAATGAAAGAGTTCCCGCGAGAATTATTTTAAAAAAACCTTATCCACGCGGATGAAGTCGCGGGCATCATATAGTAGGTTATAATTTTGAATTTGCTTAATTTAGTAGTAAAATAAAAACTATCACACTATCATAGTCATCTCCACATATACTGGTTGCAGGTTTCCCCACTATGTTTTCCTTCACCGTTGAAGCAAGTGATATTTTATTGCACATAACTCCGAAAAGTGTATGGGATTCAACGAAATCAAAGACCAAACTTTTAACTCTTTACCACTGAGCACCGCAAACATTTCAACGACCTCCCTGTCGCAGTGGTGAGCACTGTGGTCTTATAACTGGGAGGTCTCGGGTTCGATTCCCGGCGGGGGAAATTCAGGAATTTATAATTTCTATTCTCTTTGTCTTTGTATTCTATTTGTCTCTGGTCTGGTCTGGTGGGAAGCTTTGGCCGTGGCTAGTTACCACCCTACCGTCAAAGACGTGCCGCCAAGCGATTTAGCGTTCCGGTACGATGGCGTGAAGAAACCGATTAGAGGTATGGGTTGAAATTACACTGCTATACCCTTTCCAAGTTAGCCCGCTACCATCTTAGACTGCATCGTCATTTACCATCAGGTGAGATCGCAATCAAGGGCTATCTTGTCATCGAATAAAAAAAATATAACCAAGCCGTCTATAATTATCAAGACTATAATTCCCGGTACACTAAATCGCGTGACGTATCGTGATTGTCTAAGCCCTGACAGATGTGTGCCGGAATGTAATTGTTTGCTCGTAACTTTACATTTTATATCAGTCGGTACGCACTGTGGTACGCACCCTCGCGGTGGGATTCATTCACCTCGTCAGATGTTCAATGGGCCGAGTTTTGGGGTCGGAAGTGGGTAAAGGTTTTTTGGCAGAAAAAGTTCTATTTTCTAAATTTGATTTATTTAACGCTAACGGTATAACGGAACGGTGGCGTAGCAAATGGTCCTCCATTTATAATGTTACGGCTTTTTTAGACGCATAATATTTATTTACAAAAGGCACCTATAACATCGTAACTTTCAATGCTCGTAAGCGCTTAATGTATGTTATCTCTGTGCAATGAATTTACCTTGATTAAATTAGACGTGCAAAAAAAATTACCAACTTAATTCGCTCTTTAAATGTAGCCACGATTTGTTTTGGACCTCGAATAAAGGTTAAGTTTGAATTAAGTTTCCATATTCTTTTTGTACAAGGTATAATATATTAACTATGTATGCTACTGTGAAAGCCCGTTTATTGGTAAATCCTAAGTTATATTATCTATTTGTAAGTCTTAGGAAGTACCATCATAAGTTGGTAAATAAAAAGATTTTTATGAAGATTATTTTCCGGGATTTTGATAATATACCTTTTTTTTGTTCGATGATAACCATTCAACCCATACTAGGGATATGGATTTTAATAAACATATTTACTTTAATGAAATATTTGTTCATAGTAACAAAAAGTTCGCTCGAAGTGGAAACTCTTCAAGATCTTTTCCAAGGAAACCTTATCTCACAGTTTTATAATAACGGGTAAAGATAAATTAAAACAATCCTGACTTCATTAACCCGTCTCGTTGGAGGTTTTAATTATAATTACCGTTCAAAGTTCTCCATAATGGAGGGCGATCTGAGAGAAGTCCTTCAATTTTCCAAGTTTCTGATCTGTTACACTTACAGCTTGAACACTTTATTATAAATTTATTAAAAATCTTGTAAAATTTTGCAAGTTTTTCTTCTGTACAGACTACAAAATAAAGTTAGGTAACTTAATTAGTTCCTAATAAAAAGAGAACCGTAGTCTCTTAATATATTTGAGGATACTTCTCAGTGTTTGAACTTTTGAGCTTTCCAAAATAAAATTGATGAAAATTTCGTTTTCACTTAATGGATTAGGTACCTATATAGTTTCAACTAGTAGGGACTTCCACATGTCGCGGCCTTGTGCCACTAATATCCAGCAACTCCCTGCGACTCGACTTAGATCTTCGGTCCACCTAATCCCAGCAATCTTGTTAAAATAATAATATAGAGATTCTATATTCTTTTCTAGTCTAGTTCTATATTCTTTTAGAAATTAACTGAATATAGACTGTAGAAGTAGATGAAGATATTAAAAGATGTAGAAGTTGACTGAATGGGTTAAACATAATAGGGACTGTATAGGGATCTCTATTTAAAGCTCCCAAAAATAATACCTAATGAATTCATTTTATCATTATAACATCACTGAGTTGTCATGGTTAACAGTATGTTAGTGATCTGATAATATCTAATGATGATTCAAATAGTTGTACTTATGATTATTAAAATTTAAAATTAGGGACACATATGTCGACGTGAGGTCATAATATCAGTTTTTGCCTTGTTACGTTCCCTCAAATATGGTTGAGCGAGGCAATGGCTGGATCATGCGTCATGCTCGTGAACGGGTGCCGCCAACGGGAATGGGTCTGCTTTGTGTCTACCCATGTTAACATGTCTTTGGTTGCGGTAGGCGTACATTTTTGAAACTTCTGTGTGGAAACATTGTGTGCATAGCCTAGTTCTTTTTAACAATTGTAAAAAAAATTTTTTTTGAAAAGAGCAACTGCTGAGTTTCTTGCCGGCTCTTCTCAGCAGAATCTGCATTCCGAACCGGTGGTAGATTTTTGACGTTTCATAAGAGCTACAAGTTGGCTTACATGAAATAAATAAATTTTGATTTGATTTTGATTTGATTTGATTTGATTTGCCTAAACGTAATAAGTAATTTTTGCTTAAGTGTGATAATGTTTTTTTTTTCCATCGTTCGTTCGGTCGTTTCGCCTTTACACGCGACGTTTTTTTCAAATTCAATTTCCAAATTTATTTATTTCATGTAGGCCAACTTGTAACTCTTATGACACGTCATAAATCTACCACCGGTTCAGAATACAGATTCTGCTGAGAAGAGCCGGTAAGAAGCTCAGCAGTTGCTCTTTAAAAAAAAAAAAAAAAGAATTTTTTACAATAGGTAACAAAACTATGCAATATATACAGTGCTTCCACAATGAAGCTTCAAAAATGGATGCGTAGGTACACACAATCCAACGCATGTCAAGATGGGCAGACAAAGCAGACACATTCCCGAGCATGACGCATGATTTTAACATATATAACTACACTAAAGCTTCTTGTCTTGCAGATTTTTGGTGTGAAAAAAACATAGCGACCGGTGGGGCTCGAACGTTGACCTTTCAGTCAGGTCTCTTAACCTTTGCGTCATTGAGGCATTTTCCATTAATCATTATTTTCATTCGCTGACGTTTCATTCATTCACTACAAGTGTACACATGTGAAGAAACAGGTCAAGGTCCAACCTGTTGCTCCCTCCTTAAGTTTACGAAGGGTAAGAAATTAGGGGAGCCCTGTTATTTATACGAGTATTCCTTTGGCTGTATTTCTATGTAGCACTTCATTAAATGCAATGCTACTTTATAACCAACTTCCTAAAAGGAGGAGGTTATCAATTCAGCCGGTATATTTGTTTATATACTAACTAGCTGATGCCTGCGACTTCATCCGCGTGGATTTAGTTTTTAAAATGCCGCGGGAACTCTTTGATTTTCAGGGATAAAAAGTAGCCTATGTCACTCTCCAGGTCCTCAATTATAGCCATGCAAAAATCACTTCGATCCGTAGCTCTGTTGCAGCGTTATTGAAGGACAAAGCAACGAACAAACACACTTTCGCAGTAAGGATAGTCGACGCTTGCGACTTTATTCCGCTTGAATATAGGTTTTATAAAAATCCCGTCTAAGCCGGGAGCACTTTAATTTCCCCGCATAAACAGTAGCCTAAGTTTATGTCAGGCTGACAAGCTTGTGAAAAAATTTTGTAATTTTTGTCACTCCGAGCAGTTTTTACACAAGAAACCCCAAACATTTTACAGCAACTTAAAACTTCGCGTGTTCTAAACGTACTCTGTAGGGCTAAGATGCGCGCCACGAGAAAATTTTGTATCTCTCTAGAGATCTCTACTTATAGAGATTTACATAGAGATTACGAGTAAACGTGTAGACAAAATTTTCTCGTAGCGAGCTCTACTGGGTCTTAGAAAAGAACACAACAAACTCAGTTCATTCATATAAACCATGGCTATAGTGGCGTAAATACACTTGCTGTGTCTAAGAAACAGGTAAAGACGCCACCTGTTCAACCCTCCATAAGATCCTCGAGCCGGGGTGTAAGAAATTATTAGGGGAAGCGTGATATTACGAGTATAAACGATTAGGCGTCATTTAAATGCAAATATTTGTCAAGATTTTCATGTAGGTATACTATATTCTGTGTTGTTTATGTTTTCTTTTTAACCGACTTCAAAAAAAAGAGGAGGTTCTCAATTCGACGCGTATGTTTTTTATTTTTATTATTTTTTGGCGATGTTACTCCATAACTCCGTCAAATCTGAACCGATTTTAATAATTTTTTTTTATTTGAAAGGACGTATCGTCAGGTTGGTCCCATTTAAATTTGGCGAAGATCTGATGAATATCTTCGGAGATGGAGGACGGAACTCCTCAATGAATAAGAGTAAATCGCTCGTGATCAGAGTGTGTGTCGGATTTTAACCATGCATTCTTCATAGCATACATACATATGCTAAATTTCTATTTGGAATAATATATTTCAATACTTTTTTTAAGGAGCAAAACAAATGGTCTAGTGAATTGGTCCCATGAAGCTACACTAAAAAGCTTAAAATAATAATATAAAAAAATATTTTAAAAAAACCGACTTCAAACGCCACTTAAAAGTATAAAATAATTTTAGTTTGTACACGTATGTTGAAGTCGGGCCAGCGTTGCGCAATGGTACCATCGTTTCTATATTTTAAGCCCGTCCGACTTCAATATACGTGTACAAACTAAAATTATTAAATCGTAAATACTATTAGGTCGGTATACTTGTTGAATTAGCCCATGAAACGGACGGGCCTAAATAGAAACGATGAAACCGGTGCGCGACGCTGGCCCGACTTCAACATACGTGTACAAACTAAAATTATTTTATACTTTTAAGTGGCGTTTGAAGTCGGTTTTTTTAAAATATTTTTTTATATTATTATTCTTTATAACAGATTTCGCTGTTGTGCTCCAGAGGCCGACAGCCTCAAGTGATTGAATCTTTTTTCTTTTTTTTTAAAATTTTTTATAAATTTATTCCCGATACCCGATACTTCCCGATTACTCGAAGACGCCTGGACCGATTTGGAAAATACTTTTTTGTTTGAAAGGGTATACCTACCTCCCAGGTAGTTCCATTGTCATTAGGTCAGGATCTGATGATGGGATCTTGGAGAAATCGAGGTAACTGTACAAATTATAGGCAATATTGATATACTTTGTAGTGGCGTTTGAAATTGGTTTTGCAAAAAGAATTTTTACGTTTATATTACTAGAGGAAACATTTTATACTTTGAGGCACCTATTTAGTTATTTAAAACGATCTATTGATGACTGTGTGAAAACTTTTAGGACTATTTTCAGAATAATAAGACAGATGTGTTAAGCACTTTAAATTGAACTCTATTGCAGCTAGTTTAAGATTTAAATCAGCGTTTTTTCCACGCGACTGAGTTACCTGTATAGGTATTGTAATAAGGAAACAAAACACTGAGCAACCACTATAGGTATTCGATAAGTGTGTGCTTTATACGCGAGTGGTATACGGGTACTTTGCATTGTGCTTTATTATTTAGACGTGCTTGTCGAGTCGCGATAGAGATGTAAGAGTACTTGTAATCGGTAATGAAACTCATTTTGATTACGTGAATAAAAAAAAAAAATGGTTTGCTGGGGGAATAGTTACAGTTGCACAATAAACTATTGTCGAGGTTATTTATGACAGTTGGCCTTTATTTGAATGTGCTTTTTACTAGGCATTGATATTCTGTTCTAGTCTAGTATTGTGGGGGCTGATATGGGATGCAAGTAGTACCTGTAATGTTATTATATAAATTCAAACAAGTTTTAAGCTATTGCATAGCTTCTATCGCGGGCCAGCGTGGAGACCGAATCCAGAAATTCCGTTACGAAAATAACCTGACACGGGACTCCTCTACGGTGAGCCGCTAGATGGCGTTGATAAAAAATGCTATGCAATAGCTTTACCGCAGCAGTCCCCGAGTGCCACACGTGACACGACTTTTTACCATAAACCATACTAAAATTTGACAGATTAATAAAAATGCCCTTTCAAAGTTCAAAGGTGCGACTTAACCCCTAGGCTATGATGGCTTGATGGCTTATTGAACGAGCGAAGCGAAGTTCTCTGAGTCAACTAGGGCGCTTGCCTACTAGACAGAGAAGTGTGTTCGTCTAAATGTCTGTCAGAGCCCTATAACTTCTGAATTACTGAACGTAATTACTTCAAATTTAAATATAATATGTAAACTGATGGCCTTCAGCTGAACATTGTATAAAAAAATATAAAAAGCTTTATTTCAGGGGGGCTCTCATAGAAGCGTATTTGAAGTAAAATCTTGTTTGTTGCTCTACATAGACTTGCGATATATCTTTTTAAAGACGACTTTGAACAGAGTACAAAAATATATTTTTTTTAATTTTTCCCTAAAAATTGACCAAATGGGGGGGTTTCAAAGTGGAGATTTTAATTTGAGCCATATGTCAAGAATTACTGAATATTAGAACGTGAAACTTGGTTGAAAATTCAGTTATATCCTGTACTTGAACAACAAATACTAAAATTAGATAAATGTTATAAAGAAACGAAATTATTTAATTTTAATGCGCCATCTATTAGCATTATTGTGAAGCTAATAGCTTCACTATAATGCTTCACTATAATGCTTCACTATAGATGGCGCTGTGTCAGTAAAACAGTTTTATGTCAACTATTATTTTTTTTATTGCGTCTAATGTTAAAAGTTAATTATTACAATATATAATTAAAACTTTTGGGAATTATGGGATATCGCGAGGTCTCAGTTCGGGGCGAACCACTAGTTTATTTATTGAACGAGCGAAGCGAATTCTCTGAGTCAACTAGGGCGCTTGCCTACTAGACAGAGAAGTGTGTCCGTATAAATGTCTGTCAGAGCCCTATAGCTTCTGAATTACTGAATATTAGAACGTGAAACTTGGTTGAAAATTCAGTTATATCCTGTACTTGAACAACAAATACTAAAATTAGATAAATGTTATAAAGAAACAAAATTATTTAATTTTTATGCGCCATCTATTAGAATTATTGTGAAGCTAATAGCTTCACTATAATGCTAATAGATGGCGCTGTGTCAGTAAAACAGTTTTATGTCAACTATTTTTTTTTATTGTGTCTAATTTTATTGTGTATAATTAAAACTTTTGGGAATTATGGGATATCGCGAGGTCTCAGTTCGGGGCGAACCACTAGTTTTATTAGTTACTAGCTGATTTCCGCGACTCCGTCCGGGTACATTTAGTTTTTGCAAATGCGAAAATCTGATTTTCCGGGATAAAAAGTAGCCTATGCCACTCTCCACGTCTTGAACAGACTAGACAGTCGCAACGACTGAACCGATTTGGCTGAAATTTGGCACAGAGATAGATTATAGTCTGGAACACATAGGCTACTTTTTAACCCGGGAAATAAGAGAGTTCACGCGGGAATACAAAACCTTAATCCACTCGAACGAAGGCGCGGGAATCAACTAGTATCTAATATGAAAAACCAAGAACTTAGGATCATTTTCGCAATATTATTTATCTACCCACCATATTAAACAAGCTTTGAAGTTGTCAAAGCTTATACCCGGTGCGGTAACCCAATACTGCTGTGGTGCATCCCCTTTACACCATTGCTGCGTTGGTGTTTACTTACTGCGAGTTTTACTGAATTGCAGGGACATTCGTTGCAGTATAATACCATAGCATACCTATCTATCTATCATATTCGAAAGCACTTTGTAAAAGTTTATTTGGATAAAAAATTATTCTTTTCTATTCTATAGGGTAAGTATAATGCGTCATGCTCGTGAACGGGTGCCGCCAACGGGAATGGATCTGCTTTGACTTCTTGACATGCGTTGGATTGGTGTACCTACGTATGCATTTTTGCATTTTTGAAGCTTTATTGTGGAAGCACTGTATACATAGCATAGCTTTGTAAAAAAAAAAAAATTTTTTTTGAAAAGAGCAACTGCTGAGTTTCTTACCGGCTCTTCTCAGCAGAATCTGCATTCCGAACCGGTGGTAGATTTATGACGTGTCATAAGAGCTGCAAATTAGCCTACATGAAATAAATTAATTTTGAATTTTGAGTAATTAAATATAATATTTTACGCTCATCAGCTTTAGATTAACATTTCTACCTACCTAATACTAAGAAAAATAAACAGCTTAATAAGCATTAGGTACTTTTTTGTTTGCTTTCTGTGACTTTTCATTGAGTTAAACTAGAAACTTGAAATTTTCACAGCATTAAGAGGCCATATGCATTAACCTTTGTAGGTATTCAGTATTTTCAACTTAGTAGGTACCTTAAAAAGCTTTCTTAGAAACAGGATACTGCTTTGACACATGGACAGACGGACAGACATCGAAGCGATCCTATAAGAAAACTGTCAAAAACTAAAACTGTCAAAAAATCGTTTTGTAATTGAACGAGCGAAGCGAGTTCTCTGAGTCAACTAGGGCGCTTGCCTACTAGACAGAGAAGTGTCCATCTAAATGTCTGTCAGAGCCCTATAACTTCTGAATTACTGAATATTAGAACGTGAAACTTGGTTGAAAATTCAGTTATATCCTGTACTTGAAGAACAAATACTAAAATTAGATAAATGTTATAAAGAAACGAAATTATTTAATTTTAATGCGCCATCTATTAGCATTATTGTGAAGCTAATAGCTTCACTATAATGCTAATAGATGGCGCTGTGTCAGTAAAACAGTTTTATGTCAACTATTTTTTTTTTATTGCGTCTAATGTTAAAAGTTAATTATTACAATATATAATTAAAACTTTTGGGAATTATGGGATATCGCGAGGTCTCAGTTCGGGGCGAACCACTAGTATTATAATAAGGGTACATACACCGTTGCTCCGTAGCATGTGATCTACACCATCGACCCCTCTTAAAAATAAAACATTTCAGTACTTTTTATTCCGTTACGTAAAACTAGAAACAACCGGGTTGAAACTGCTTTTTTTCGTCAAACATTGACTAATCGAACCCCGCACCCTGGCACCCATAGCGTGAACACACCTGCCCATATCACTGCGCACGCAGCTGCCTGCGGATACCCCAGGGCATACGGGCACGGGCGGCGAGATAAGCGCGCATTATTCGCGAGATAATGTGCCCGGTTACGGAGAATGAAGTGCCCATTTGCATATGAACGTACCCAGTTATAGTTCTTGCAATTCACGAGGACGCGTGAGCTTTACTTGTGGTAACGTCGTGTACATGCACATAGCGTAAGTGTGCGTGCCTGATAGGAGCGCAGGCAGAGGCCAGGCAAGCTCTCGCTCACACTATACAGATACGACATACACACAACCATGAGCCAGGTGCCCTCGAGAATTGTATACGTAAGAACTATACGAGAACGAGAAAGTTAAAACTTTAAAAGTGCCGATTTCATCGACGTCGAGTGACGTTTAACCAAGGAAACGGAGTGATTAGATTCTCTTGGATCAAGGAATAATTTGGACGTTCTGACATTATTATTTTTTTATTCGGTGACAAGATTGTCCTTGACTGCGATCTCAACTGATGGTAAGTGCAGACGATGCAGTCTAAGATGGTATCGGGCTAACTTGGAAGGGGTATGGCAGTGTACTCATACCACTTAGTCGGTCAATAATCGGTTTCTATATGCCATCGTCCCGGAACGCTAAATCACTTAGCGGCACGTCTTTGACGGTAGGGTGGTAACAAGCCATGTACAAAGCCTCCCACCAGGCCAGACCAGACACAATTCAGAAATTATAAATTCCCATATTGCCCCCGCCGGGGACTGAACTCTGGTCACCACTGCGCCAGGGAGGTCATCCACCAAGTGACGTTTAAACAAGGAATAAATTGGACGTTCTGACAGTACCTAAGTTTGTAAGACCCTTGAATCAAGTAGAAAATGATGTTCTATAACTTCGCTTCACACAATAGTTACATGGACCGTGGTCATGATAGTAGAACTTTATCGTGGTATATACTCGTATAACACATTATAATTATCTCTACCAATATATACTTAGTTATGTAGGTATATCTATACGTATATAAAATCTCAAAATAACGGTCTGTGGATTAGAAGGGCACGCTTAGAAGCCCCCTCGAAGCGTACGCCGAAAAACACAATAAAATAATCCAACGCTTTGTACGAAATTTGGTTGTTGGTACTGTTTGCAAAAAAGGACTATTTAAATAGTTTTTTCATCGATAGATCTTTGAATTTTTTGTTAAGTGAACCTGTAGTTGATTTCCAATTTTAGCTTGTACCTAACCATTACCTAATCGTAACACATGCTTTTATCTTCTGAGAGGTTCTGTTATTGATACTGTGTGGAGTTTTCCGGGATAAATAGTGACCTATGTCACTCTCCAGGTCCTCAACTATTTTTTACTTTCTTCTTTATCAACCGCTAGACGTCCACTATTCGATGTGTCCAGTCTCTTGCATGGACTTCCACGGGCCTCGCTCCCACCAATTCGCTAAACTATGTTGTCTTCAAAAATACCCATAGCTCTATCATGCATAATTGAAGATCAAACCAAACAAACATTTTCATATTTATAAATTTTATCAATACGAGTGTGCATATTTGTTAGTTTGTTAGTCTGTCCTTCAATCACGCAGCAACAAAGCAACGGATCGTCGTGATTTTCCATGGGTGCAGTTGAGGACCTGAATAGTAATATAGGTATTTTATCCCGGTAAAACCTAAGGTTCTCGTAAGATTTTGGGAAACCTGTGGGAGTACACAAAGTATAGGGGCAAAATTTGGTGTAAAATAAGGAAATAGTTATAATTAATTATTATTTAAAAAATGTATTTGGTCGTTGCTAACGCTAGCAAGGTGCACGGCGGGAGCCGCGTGCGGCGCGTGGCGGGCGCGTGCGCGGCGCGCTGCACTGTCATGGCCGACGTTTTCAGGTGCTGCTTATTTTTTTATTTTTTTACGCATTTTAGTCTTGGAGACGACGGATATTTTCAATGAAACTCTTTAAACTATTTTTTTTTATAACGAGTGTGTTTGGAACCAATCTACTTTGCTTCTGCTGTCCACAAGATAGATAAGCTACATTATTGTAACATTTTTTGTTTTGAAAAGAGCAACTGCTGAGTTTCTTGCCGGCTCTTCTCAGCAGAATCAGCATTCCGAACCGGTGGTAGATTCTCGACTTGTCATAAGAGCCACAAGTTGGCCTACATGAAATAAATAATTTTGGGTTTGAGTTTGATTTCAGCTTTCGAAGCATACATTTCGAACATACCTATTATATTGTATTATGAGCCCATGCTATGGGTACTAAATAACTAGTAGATAACTATTAGCTGCAGTAATAGTTATTAAACTTTAATTAGTACTAAAACGTTGTAGTCGTATCTCTTTCTCTCTCTATGCGACGTAATTTTGCTTTGTCGGTACCTGTAATTATTTTTGAATGTAAGCGTGACGTTGTTTGGCTAGGATTTCTGTACCCCATTATTTTGGCCACTATCTCTTACTTTATGAAGTGCACTCCTATTCTCTCTCGCTTTTTCCAACTAATCGACTATGAATTCACTAAACTGCACCATTATGTGCTGTAAGTTAGGGGAGTATGAAAGAATTCGTTCATGTTTACATGAAATATTTGTACGGCTTGCCTATTACGTCGCTAATGGAATTCTGTTAGAGCATAACATATTTAACTATTACTAGCGGACGCCCGCGACTTCGTCCGCGTTCATAAATTGTTGATATTTTTCCTGAATTTTCTTCGCTATAAACCTCACGGAGCCCGAGACCTTTCCAACGAATGCAAAACCGTGGAAATCGGTTCGTGCGTTCTGGAGTTATAGCGTCAGGAAGGAAAACCCGACTTATTTTTATATAGTAGATTATTTCAACGATACAGGCTTAGAACGTAGACATGATACAATCCTAAAAAAATATCGTTCAACGTTTAAAGGTATGGACTGAAAACTGATAGATGTCCACTATTATCGTAATACAAGCTTTTAGCGTAATTGGAGGGGGGGGGGGGGGGGGGGGGGGGGAATATTAGCGAAGTTCAGTTTGGCTAATGAATTTTCTTAGAAAAAAACCCGTAATAAACCGTATACCTACCCTTTGGTTTGTCCCACAAAATAATGGGAAAGCACTGTTGATATTTAACTAAGGTATTCACGAGGTACGGTGGTGAGTACGATGCAATAGTTACATCAGGGGTGAGCTGTCAGTTACAATTAATTGATTAAATCCAGCGCACCTGCAGGACGGACGGACGGACGGACGGGCGGCGGACGGGGCGCGGGCGTCGTCACGGCAACACCGCTGATAAACAGTTTATATCGTAACAGATATAATTCAGATGCATCCTCACAAATTGGGATTAGCCTAAAAAGTTGCGTTTTGAGATTACTATCCTCTAGCTGAAGCCATATTTACCCGCTAGGATCTAGTTTTTAAAACTCTAGCTTTTTATAGAATAGAATAGAATAGAAATATTTTTTTTTGGAACGAAGTTCCTTATCGCGCGTTGTGAAAGGGAGGCTAGACGGAAAAAATTCTTACGAAAAGTTGTCACGACACTTTTTGCTATAGTAAGCTATTGTAAGCTGTGCGGCGTCGCATGTTTCTCTGTCTGTCTCTCTCTCTCTTATAGAAAGCAAGCCAGATATTTTCATTTCTATTTCGCATTGAACTTCGTTCCATCCGGGTGTCCCTTGACACCTCTCAAGTTTTTTTTAGAATAGAAATATTTTTAATTTAAATAAACTTTTACAAGCACTTTTGAATGGTCAATGAATCTCTTTTAAAAATCTTTATCTAGATAAAAAGTAGCCTATGTTATTCCAGACTACTATAATCTATCTCTGTGCCGCAGCCAAATTGGTTAAGTCGTTGCGGCGTGATTGAGTAACAAACATCCATCCATTCATCCATATATCCAAACTTTCGCATTTATAATATTAGTTAGTAGGATTGTCAAGGATTCGCCGTTACATCGTATTTCGGTATCGATCCTCGTGGAAATCAGTTGCGAGGGTGCGTTTCCGCCAATCACGTGCGCGGCGGAGACAGATGCGCGCACGCTACCATTGTCCGCGCCGCCATTGTTGTGATGGGGTGAGCGCGGGAGAGTCGGCGTGTGAGTTGAAAGGTGAACTGACTGTGGGTCGTTACTCTTTTCCTATGTAATGCCTTTTGGGTCCTTTTTACACTGGACTAGCTTATGTTCGGTATTTTGTCCTCGTGGAGTTAGGTTTTTAAAAACCTGATTTTCCGGGATAAATGGTAGTTTCATCCAGTCTCCATGTCATACAAGAAATCACGTCGATCCGTTGCTCGAACGCTGCTGCGTAATTCAAAGACAAACAAACAAACGCATTTTCGCATTTATACTTTTAGTCCTAAAATAGAAAATCAAACGAACTTACCTGTAAGTGACGTTCGATGACTATTAAACGATGCGATTCGCCCGAGAGATTACACTTATTTACTTGTAGTAGCACGAAGACTTTCCGCGAGAATTAGGAAAAATTCAATCCAAGAGTAAGAAGTCGAAATATTATATCGACATTTATCGATGCCCACAGTGCTGGCTGTACTAAAATGTGGGTAACATTTAATTCATTTTTTTTTTAATTCATTATTTGAGGATATCCGCGACTTCGTCCGGGTGGATAAAGGTTTTTAATTTCCCCGTGAACTCTCTAATTTTCCGGGATAAAGCTATCTCCATTGCAAACTTCAGCCAAATCGGTTCATTTGTTGTGGCGTGAAGGAGTAACAAACATACACACACACATACAAACTTTCGCCTTTATAATATTAGTGTAATTTTTTGAAATTGTTATCATAAGTAATAGAGTGAACGGAGGTTGTAATCGGAACTTCGGAACGGCAAATTTTTTTGACCCAAAAGACCGATGGAAAATACAAATTCACCCAAGTAGACTTTTGGTGACCTCCCTTCGTTTGGCCAAAATTCATTCGAATTTGAAATCACACCCTTTTTTTAAAGTAGGTTAACGTTAAAACCAAATACTCAGGGCAGTCCGTCAATGCCCTCGCACGCAGTGCGGTGGTGGGAACCCGATCCCGGTCGGAAGGATGTGTGCTATTGACACTTTGAAGTACCTACCAAGCGTACCTACCCACGCCGGTGTGAGTACACCTTGCCTAATTGACATTTCAACATTTTTTTTTTACATAAAAAAAGTGAAAAAGTTTGACTTCCCGCGTTTGGCGAACTCTAGCGATGAAAGTTTTTTCTTTTTATTTTCAATCTATCTAACTTATTACGACTCCTGCTGCAATATGCATTTTATTAAATAGCGAGAAAATGAAAGTCAAAAATCAAACACAGGTGCACTCTCTATTCCCTCAATCTCATAGTTCTGTGGGACGGACATCACACAAGGACAGATCAGGCGAAGGACCGGCGGCTTTACTGTGGACTGTGCTTCCTTACTACCGGTTAGAAGTGCTACTACTGAGAATTTCTTGACAGAAAAACTCAGTACATTTATTGGCCCAACCCGGAATCGAACTCGGGACCTCGTCATCCAACTAACGAGGCAGTATTTTATACAGCTGAATCGACTTATTGGTAAAGAATGACGCCATCTAAGCACTATGCCATCACGGCTTCAAATTAGTGAAATTTATTGACGCAGCCAGCGATGACATCGTGGGAACTGCGAGGTACGTCGTTACGCGTTAGGGGTTCACAAGGTGTAATGAATTGATGGTTCGAATTGGATAACACAGCTATTTGGACTATTTTCGTTCACACGTTGATATTTTTGGGATGACTATGCCATACCTGCGAATCTATCCTGGTATAGTTCTTTCATTTCACGAGGGCGCGTGGCTCATGGTTGTGTGTGTGTCGTATCTGTATAAGTATGAGCGAAAGCTTGCTCGCGCCTGACCACTCCCACCTAGGCTCCTGGCACGCACACTTATGTAATGTTCATGTACACGACGTAACTACAAATAAAGCTCACGCGCCCTTGTGAAATACAAGAACCAGCCTAAAATATCGACCTTAACGCGAGCAAAGCCGCGGGCAAAAGCTAGTATTCTTTAAAAAAGTACCTAATACTATGTAGGCACTGTAATCGATACAAAGCGAGTACTTGTATTTAATTAGGTGTACTCGCCGTGCGCGGAGTGGGATGCGCGGGCGCAAGCTTCCGGCGCGTGCTGAGGGGCTTCCCTGTTCCGCTCAGCGCCATGTGACACTCGGGGGTGAGGGACCTTAAAAGGTGGCCGGGGAAAAGTTATACTGATTTCGGTTTTTTTTTTAATTTTTAACCTCTAAAGAGTTTTTAATCCGGCTGCGGGAAAGTCAAGGGAAGGGTTATGAATTTTTCTTTTTCTTCTTTATCTACCAACTAGCTGATATCCGCGACTTCGTACGCGTGGATTGAGAGTTTTTTTGGAGTCCCACGGGAACCATAATTTTATTCGGGATAGAAAGTAGCCTATGTTTTAATCCAAGGTATGGTCTATCTCCATTTTAAATTTCAGCCAAATCGGTCCAGTACTTTTTGAGCCAATTCGTTACAAACATACACACAAAAATACAAATCTTTCCTCTTTACAATAGTATATAGTGTAGATGTAGATAGACGTTCGCACCATCTTAGGCTACATCTTCCACCAGGTGAGCTGGCAGTCAAGTGCTAGTCTAAAAAAAACCATTAGACATCTATAAAGGCCTCTTGCATGGATTTTTCAGTGCTTGGGCTGCGGGGATGTCAAAGTCTTTATCAGTCGATAGACGCTACAAAGGTCTCTTGCACGGGTTTTCACAGGGCTCGGTCTTGCGCCGTATGTATCCAGCGGCTACCTACGACTTGTTTGATGTCGTTGGTCCACATAGTGGGGGTTCTGCCAACACTGCGCTTCTCAGTGCGGGGTCGCCTCTCCAGCACCTCGCGACCGCAACTAACATCAGCTCTTCGAACAAAGTGTCCCGCCCATGTCCAACTTCAGTTTTACAAGTATGTAGATATGTATGTATATTTACGTGTGTTCCACCGAAACGCCTAAACTACGAAGACGATTTTGATGAACGAGGTGTCAATCAATTAATTCGTTACGATGGTCTGGGTCTCATAGGCTACATTTTATATGAACAAAATCAATATGATTTATGTTATATCCAATTTTTCATAGCCGGGTTACGGTTTTTAAACGTTTTTCTTGTTTTGTAGAATGAAAAAAGTTTATTTAAAGTTTTATTTAAAGTTTTTATGCAACTGAAGTGTTCCTTCAATTAAACAGCAACAGAGCAACTGATTGACGCAATTTTTTGCAATTTTTTATAGATCTGGATTTTTTTAAACATATTTTTTATCCCGGAAAAGTAGTTCCCGTGGGATTATCGCAAACATAACTCGTGGGCAAAAGCTGGTAAATAAATTTCATTCTGTTTAATTCATACATTGAAAAGTTTCATGAAATAAACAATTTCGTAACATAATAATAAGAGCAAAAGCATCTCTGAATACACATTCGCAGCATCCGCCGCGGCGAACAATCGCACAATTAGTTGCATTAATTGAATACAGTGTGATTCGATTACGTCCAATTATTCAGCGAGGGCGGGCGGAGGGCGGCGCCCCGGCTGGGCGGCGCCGGGCGGCGCAGGGCGGGATCCGCCCAAACAGTCTCCGGCTTTTTGGTTTTATCTCGCGTTGCGTATTCTGTTTTGAGAGGCATTTTTTATTCGCGATACATATTTGAAGAAGTATTATTGTGATCGTAAATCAAAGGACCATAGACCTTATTAACAAATTAATACCATTGAAAGGAACTATTACTGACCCAAAAGTTTTTTTTTTAAATCTGTAGGTGCGTTTTCACTAAAGAGGAAATGTGCAAAGTGCCTTTTTTATTACATAAAAACTACCACAATATTTATAAAATATTGCCGAGTTTCTTGCTGGTTCTTCTCTGTTGTAACAGCATTCCGAACCAATGGTAGATTCATTTGACGATTCGAAAGCATTTTGTAAGTCTATTTGATTAAAAAAATATTTCATTTTATTCTGTATATATAATAATCCGTTCCATTTAATTATATTTCGAAATATACACCAACTTTAAACTTTGTTTTACTTAACAAAAATTACCTCACATTTGTAATTAAATTCCGTAACATTAAAAATCCTTTATCTTTGAAAAGATAGCGGTTACCTTGAATTGTACCAAGTTCATGACTCCAAATATACTTCACCTGCTCTGAACTACAGTTATAGACAGAGACAGGTATAATTGTTGACAAGTAACTGATGTAAGATGCGGGTGCTCTCCGAAGACTAATGAGAAAATATAGATGGTAGAAAAGTAACTTAATGAAGACGGTATAAAGAAGCCAAATAAAATGGAAAGGACACAACCGGAGCGAGACGATCAGATGCACAGTCTTTAAGTGTTCTTCAAGGCGCAGGGTTGTAACACCGTTAAATTCTGAACTATAAGCCTCCCTAATATAGATCGTCATACTCAGCTGAATATAAAACGAGGCAGTTCATTCATAGCGTCACCTAAAGTCAATATGTATTCATTGTTAAATAAGATGAGATTTAGGGTATATTTTACTATCGAATTTAAACAAAGAATAAATTTGACAAAATTAATTAATATTTAATTGTGGATGGACAACTAAGCCGTGTCTCAACATAAACAAAGTCGAGAGCCGTCAATTTGTCCTAACCTCTGTCAAATCGTAATAGATATTAATAATAATGAATAAAAAAATTTATTATTGTTATTTTTAAACATAATGTTTTAATTTTTTTACGTTTGAGTTATGACAAAAAATTGGTAGTAACTTTGTAAGCCTTAAAGAAGCTTGTAAACAATTGATTGATTTGATTTTTATAAAAGAAGATTGTTTACATTTTGTAACACCCTAGGAATTAAATCTTAAAGTAAAAAAGCCTTTCATTTCAAAGTTGTCTCTATAGTTTTCGTTCAGTCTATGACGTTATCTCGAAGGTGGTAATAGGTGGTAAAAAAGTAAAAAAACTCAGTGAACACCGCGGCGAGTATGGGGGTCGCGGAACAGTGTCGGCGGCTCGTGCTACTACGAAGCGGGCGAGCACGGATCACTGCACTCTATAGGGTGTGACGAAATTATATCGCACCCTTAGGACAAAAGTGACCTAACTCAATTCCTCTAACTTCTGTTTAAATATGTACATGTAATTTACTAATATATTACCTATCCATAATCAATATATGAATCTGCAAAAAATCAACTTTTTGAAATAAAACACGGTAGAGATGCATTTAAAACTCAACATAGAGCAACGAGGAGCATACATAAAAAAAATTGGCAGATTGCACACATCTTTGAGAAAATTAAGGAGAAGACATGAACGATTTTTATGTTCATCATTAAAGCAAGTGATATTTACTTCTTTAAAACGTACTTATAGCTCCAAAAAGTTAAAGGTGTGTGTTTCTACGAGCGAACGCAAACATATAATTTCAAGTTAACCGACTATCGAACACATCGATTTTGACAATGAAATGATAGACGATTTAGTTGGATATGATGGCTACTGTATATATTTATATTAGTATACTCTGCGACTAAGTTGTCCTACCTACTTGAAATTGTAAGTCCGCAGATACTCTGAACCCGCACCCTGCGAAAGAACGGCTGAAGTCCTAACCATTAGGCCGTTACCGCTGCTAGATACAAGAACATCCTGTAGGAGGGTTGAAACGAGTAGGCCCGTAGCCCGCGTCAAGAACGCACCCTGTCCAACCAGTCAGTCTACTCCAAACCGCCCCGCCGAGCGGACGGCCGCGCACCCCTACCGCAGAACACCCAACTTCAAATCAAACGTTCCAAATTCAAACACACGTCGAATAGTTATCTTTTTTTTTTTAATAAAGCCAGTTGGAGGTGC
Source organism: Hipparchia sbordonii (assembly GCA_038048805.1). Taxonomy (NCBI): domain Eukaryota; kingdom Metazoa; phylum Arthropoda; class Insecta; order Lepidoptera; family Nymphalidae; genus Hipparchia; species Hipparchia sbordonii. The sequence continues at coordinate 2,827,205 of CM076111.1, read as the reverse complement.
AAGGGGTGAGCCGGCTGAGTCAGCAACACAGGTAAGGGCTTTATGAGTCATCTTGCCATAGTAACACCCTAAACTTGAGTTCGCGAATGTTGTGAAATGATGGTCGAAGGTGGACTATGGTATTTTTTGAATATTTCGATGCTTGATTTATTTTGAAATTTTTTTTTATGTTAACGTAAAGTTGTGCGAGTTTTTTGTTATTTAATTTTCAGTTTATCTTTCTTTTCTGAAGACCGCTTTTTCTTTTTTTCGGAACCCTATACGTAATAACTATAAGCCTTCGTTGTACGTTTATCCGTCCGTTTGTTTGTCAGCGGGCTGTATCTCATGAGCCGAAATATGTAGATTAATTTTTACTGAGTGCGTATTTCTATTGCCGCTATAACAACAAAAAAAAAAAACAATTTAAAAATTAAATTTAAAAAGTACCTACACAGTGTTAAATCTTGTAGGATGGTATGAAACAATTCCGTTCCCAATCCGTTTCCAATTGAGTCCGACTGGATCTTAGCTGGTTTTTTTTTTAGTTGCCAAAGTGAATGTGGACTGTAAATATAAAAAAAAAACATTTAGACAAAGCATGAAATCATGGATTTTTTTTTAACAAGAATCGTATAAGAAAACGAAGATCTTTTTTTTTTTTTGAGTAAATCGGTTTCGTATTTTATATAATCCTTAAACAAATAATAATAAAAACCTAAATTTTTTAAATATATAAAAGAAAAAGGTGACTTACTGACTGACTCTATCATACATACCTACATTGAACAATATGATATTACGTAATACATTTAACAATAGTCAATATCAAAAAAAAGTTATTAATTTGAAATGCTGTGGTCTGTGAAATATAATTTATAAATAATACTAATAATACATAGAATAAAATCATTCACCTACGTTAGGAAATTCATATTCTGATGTGCAACTATGAAGCCGTACAGATACTTCCGAAACAAAGTGAAAAGTATCGGTTTCATAGACAAGTTGTTACGTACGAGAACGTCTAGATCGCAGTTTGCGTGAAACTTTCGTACTGTAACTGAATCTCGGGTTCTTAGTAGGGTAATTATTATCGGGTAAGTTTGAGGAGCTCTACATGTGAACTTAAAGTTTGACCTAAGTTCTAGCTAAACTGTTACTTGACCACACACGTACGTATCTTATAGACTACCTACTAGATTATGCAGAACAATAGGTATATCAAGATAAAAGGTTTATGACATCTATTTTATAAAGGACTAGCGTTTGCTCGCGGCTTTGCTCACGTTAAGTTCGATTTTTCAAACCCCTATTTTACCCCCTTAGGGGTTGAATTTTCAAAAATCCTTCCTTAGTGTGCGCCTACGTCATAAAAGGAACCAACTGTAAAAATTTCAAGTTTCTAACTTCAGTAGTTTAGGCTGTGCGTTGATATCTCAGTCAGTCAGTCAGGACTTTGAATTTTATATATATAGAAGAAGATTCAAGGGTGCCTGTTTCTGGACAAAATCATGACAAGGCCACTCGTTTTGTTTGAAAATAGTTTTTTTGTTCAAAATAAACACTCCTTTGTATAAGAAAATGCCTCATTTTGAGTGTTACTTCAAAGCTTTGATTTCTGTACTTAAGAAAAATGTAATGCAGAATTTGTATGAGTTATTATTTTTTAACTGAATTCCAAAAAAGTAGGAGGTTCTAAATTTTTTTTTTTATGTATGTTCCTCGATTACTCAAAGACGGCTGGACCGATTTGGAAAATTCTTTTTTGTTTGAAAGGGTATACTTCCCAGGTGGTCTCATTGTCATCCCAGCACAAGCTTTTCGCTTATTTGGCCCTGCTCCCTCGGAGGAGAATATAAGTCAAGCTCGGCTTGGTTAATATTCTTCTTTAAGAAAAAAAAAATTACCACGGCCAAAGCCTCCGACCAGACATCGATAAGATTGTTGTTTCTTGTAGATATAATACACATAGCATATGCTATACAACTAGGTTCCAAGCTCAATTAACCCCTTTATCCCTAAAGGAGCGGGCACCTACTCGCATTAATAAAAAAATATTAGGCATAAGTCGCACCCTCGATTTAAAGTTCGTGTGACATTTGGTTATCGCTTATCAAGTAGTAAAAGTAAGTAAATAGTGAGAAGTTAAATGAAAATAACATTTTATAAAAGTTTAAATTGCTTCATTATCATATTTCGTTGCGAGGGTGAAATTTTAAGGTTGTAATTTGAATTTGAATTTTTTTTATTAGATCTAGCTTAGTTCAGTATAGCGATTCTAAAAATTGTTACATGCCATAAACTACTTAAAAAATATACAAACAAACATAATTAAAATGCGCAACATATCGTAACTTATTTCTTTATAATTAATTATACTATTCTAGAGTATAAAAATAAAATAAAACTTTATAGTATCTAGAAATAACGAAGCTCTTAAACTAATGGAAGTAGATAAGTAATTTTGAGTCAGCGACAAACTTTTAAAAACTTAACTACGAGCTTTCTTTTTTTGATATAGCAGCCATATTGCTTTAAAATCCGAGTCCGACTCATATACAAAGGCTTCCGTACTAAAAAAAAAACGTCGAAACAACACGTTTCTAGTAGGGACTGTTATAGCGGCAACATAGAGTAGGTTGGGTTATGGGTACCAACTTTAATACATTTACGAGTAAGTATATGAACGGTACAAAAGTGCCAGAACTCAGACCTTCTTAGCTTTAGCCTTTATTTAGGTATCCTATTTTATGAAGATAGCCATTTCAATGCAGCTCCCATATTATGAGCTGTATCGAAATGAGAAACAATAAGCCTCAATAGCCCAATGGTTAAAGCGGACTGAAAACTGAAAGGTCGCAGGTTCGAACTCCACCCGTTGCGCTATTGCCGTACCCACTCCTAGCACAAGCTTTACGCTTATTTGGAGGGGATAGAAGGATATTAGTCAACTTCAGCTTGGCTAAACACTTTATCAAAGAAAAACAGAAAAAAGAAAAGATTTCAAATTCGAAATTGGAACGTTTCGATGCTGGAATAGATAAAATAATTCTATGTATTCTATTTCTTGATCATTTTCCTAATAAATAATATTGTTACATTTCAATCTAAGGTGGCATTAACACCTTTGGAACAGCAATTAGGTATAATAGCTCGCTACACTGATTATAGGTGTGTCTCTATCATAGGGAGGGGTTGATGTAATATTCAGTAATAGCCACCAGTAATTATTGTGCTACCATAATCTTCTAATAACATAATACAAGTAGTTGTAAGTAAATCGGTTTTGGTATTGAGATTACAAATTATATTTAAACTTCATTACTAATATTGTAAATCGTAATAAAAAATAAAAGACGTGTGGCACTTGGGGACTGCCGCGGTAAAGCTATTGCATAGCATTTTTTATCAACGCCATCTAGCGGTGAGAGGAGTCCCGTGTCAGGTTATTTTCGTTACGGAATTTCTGGATTCGGTCTCCACGCTCAAGGCCCGCGATAGAAGCTATGCAATAGCTTAAAAATTAATTAAAAACTAGTTGATGCCCGCAACTTCGTTCGCGTGGATTAAGGTTTTGTAATTCCCCTCTCTCTCTCTCTTATTTTCCGGGATAAAAAGTTGCCTATGTGTTATTTCACACTGTAATCTATCTCTATGCCTTTCAGCCATATCGGTTCAGTAGTTTTTACATGAAAGAGTAACAAATATCCATCCATTCATCCATCCATACTTACAAACTTTCGCGTTTATAATATTAGCAGGATTAAAGGAGCCGACTTTAATGTTTAGTAATTTTTGAACGAGCGAAGCGAGTTCTCTGAGTCAACTAAGGCGCTTGCCTACTAGACAGAGAAGTGTGTCCGTCTAAATGTCTGTCAGAGCCCTATAACTTCTGAATTACTGAATATTAGAACGTGAAACTTGGTTGAAAATTCAGTTATATCCTGTACTTGAACAACAAATACTAAAATTAGATAAATGTTATAAAGAAACGAAATTATTTAATTTTAATGCGCCATCTATTAGCATTATTGTGAAGCTTATAATGCTAATAGATGGCGCTGTGTCAGTAAAACAGTTTTATGTCAACTATTATTTTTTTTATTGCGTCTAATGTTAAAAGTTAATTATTACAATATATAATTAAAACTTTTGGGAATTATGGGATATCGCGAGGTCTCAGTTCGGGGCGAACCACTAGTTATTTTTTGTTGTTATAGCGGCAACAGAAATACATACTCTTTGAAAATTTCAACTCTCTACCAATTGCGGATCATGAGATACAGCCCGCTGACAGACAGACGAACAGACCGACAGACGGGCAGCGGAGGCGTAGTAATAGGGTTCCGTTGGTTACCCTTCAGGCACGGAATCCTAAAAACTAGCTACACGCGGACGAATTCGCGAGCATCAGCTAGTTTAATAAATTATCCCAATTTTTTTCTACGCTGTGTAAAGAAGCTGCATAAATAATGTTTCCGCGCAGTCGTGTAACTGTATTTAACTGTAAAAGTCAACGATATTCCATAGTATAAAATGTCGGTAAAAGGATAAAATTTGGCGCCCCGCCCACTCGTCCGCCCAAACAACTTATCTCTGCTTGGACACGCCCAGCCGCCGTCAATGTAAAGAAAACAAGATAAAAATTTGATTTATACGAACTTTGATTTTGGACATTTTCACTTTCATACGACTCCACATTCACTCACACCAATTAACGTTAATTCAAGTAAATAATATTCACGTTCAGGAAAAAGATTCTGCTCACAAGAGCAATTGCTCTTTAAGAAAGAAAATCAATAAAAATGTTTATTAGAAATTGATTTGTATAGTATATAGAATAATTGATTTGTATAGTAATTAGATTTTTTTTTTTCTCATTTCACTTTAATTTATTTAAGATCAAATTTCATTACATTAACAATAATTAAATTAACAGTAATTAGATTAGTTTAGCTATAAGTTTTATTGTAACGTTTTAATAACAGTAAAAAAAACTGTTGTAAAAGTGATAGGATCTATTTTTAACCGACTTCCAAAAAGGAGGAGGTTATCAATTCGGCCGGTATATATTTTTTTTTTTTTTTTTTTTCTATGTATGTCCACCGATTACTCCGGGGTTTCTAGACCGATTCACGCGATTTTTTTTTAAATCGACAGAAGAAGCTCGCGAAATGGTCCCATAAATTTTTTTACCTTCAACTCCTCAAGCCTGATGCTGCAGAGGTACTTTCCCCCTAAATTATGGGGTTTTAGGAACTGTCATTTACGAATTGGTATGCTTGACCTAAGCATATACTAGATCTTAGAGCTCCAGGTCCTACTCCTCAATCCTGATGCTGCAGGGTACTGCCCGTCTAAACTATGAGACTTTAGGAACTTTCGCTTGCAAATTGATATTATTAGTATTAAGCATAGTCTACATCGTGGAGCTCAAGGTCCTAGCTCTTCACCTCCTGATGCTGCAGGGTACTGTTCACCTAAACTGTGAGGATTTAGGAACTTTCGCTTGCGAATTGATATTGTTAGTATTAAGCATAGTCTACATCGTGGAGCTCAAGGTCCTAGCTCTTCAATACTGATGCTGCAGGGGTACTGCCTACCTAATCTGTGAGGATTTAGGAACTGTCGCTTACGAATTGATATTGCTGGTACCAAGCATATACTACATCATGGACCTCCTGGTTCTAGCTCTTTAGAAATTGTGTGTGTTAATAAGTACTGTAGGTACCAAGTATAGACTACTTAAGTACCGTAGTGTTGGAGGGAGGGGAGAAAGAGAGCAGAAACAAGCTACACTAAAAAGCTTAAAATAAAAATTCTTTTCAAAAAACCGACTTCAAACGCCACTACAAAGTATAAAAATAATTTTATTTTGTACACGTTTGTTGAAGTCGGGCGGCTTAACTAGAAACAATGAAATCGATGCGCGACGCTTACCTTATGGTCACATATAAGAGACACGCTTATTGAAATCGGGTGAGCATCGCGTATCGGTTTCATCGTTTCTATTTAAGCCGCCCGACTTCAACAAACGTGTACAAAATAAAATTATTTTTATACTTTGTAGTGGCGTTTGAAGTCGGTTTTTTGAAAAGAATTTTTATATAGACAGCTGAAACAAAGCCGATTACTTTCATATAACTTTTCATTACGAAAACTAAATAATCTGGACCTGATTATTTAGCGAATTCCTTAATGACAAAATTGTTTCAATGAATGCCTTGAATGAAAAAAGCCTAATTTAACCAAATAAAAACAATTAGGGTATGCCCTTTCCAAGTTAGCCCGCGACCATCTTAGACTGCATCGTCACTTACCATCAGGTGAGATCGCAGACCATCTTGTCATCGCATAAAAAAATACCTACTAGTATTCCCATTCTGCTTTGAACGTTAGTAAGGATATCTATGTTAAACGTCGTGCACTAAATAAATTATTTATTTCTTAAACCTATTTTCCCATTATCCTTTATCTTATTATCAGCTATTGTTATTTAAGTTTGCATTTATTTGCATTTTAAATAAACGCACCATCGAAGCTAACCATAACGACGCCATTACGGCATGGCATATTCATGCTATTTGCTTAGCCAAAATACACAAAAAGTATTACGCAAAGAGGGTGGTGTGTTTAAAGCTGCTTGCCTATAGATCGAATTTCTACTTGTGGTATAATAAATGAAAAATTGTTGGTTGGTTTTTCGTTTGGGGCAACGGAGCATCCAATAGACGTGGTAAGTATTTCGGAGTTGGACCTACGCCTAATATCAACAGGACGAGAATTCCAAAGTCGAACTTTGATAGTGAGTGACTTAGAATCGAAGCCTAAATAGCCTAACGGTTAAAGGAAGTGCGGACTCAAAACTGAAAGGTCGCAGTTTCGAATCCTACCCGTTGCACTATTGTCGTACCCACTCCTGGCACAAGCTTATTTGGAGAGGATAGGAGGATATTAGTCAACTTCAGCTTGGCTAATATTCTTTAGAAAAAATGTGGTGCTATGTGAGAGTTTGAGCAAAAGTTTGAACTGTGGAACCAAATTCCTGCGACGATGTTCCCGCTAAATTACTACATGGGGTTATTCAAGGGGCGGACCAACAAATTCCTGAAAAGCCGACAACGCATTGGTGGTGCCTCTGGTGCTACAAATGTTCGTGAGCGGTGGTACTCACTTAACATCAGGTGATCCGCCTGCTTGTTTGCTCGCTAAAAATATAGAAAAAAGATTGTCATCTGAGCGAAGAGATCGACTTGAGTGAGAATCACATAGAAACTGTAACCGCTCTTTCAAATAGGGGAAGACGGATTCAATAGAACAGAGTATAGAAGTGATACAAGTAAGCCAGTGGTGTGTCAACTTTAGATGGGTAAATCCCAGGAGGGTTCAATTCAGAAGGGGAGCGTGGGAGCCATCTCGGTGACAGTAATTAGACAACTTTCTATTAGCTCTGTAGTACTGGACAAAATAAATGGCCAATCGCGTATCAGGCCATGCGCAATACAGGGTTCCGTAGTTGCATTTCACAACATAATGCGTAGCTTAAAAGGGTGTGCGCAATATTAATGATGTATAAGTCATTTACTATTAAATTTTTACTTTTTAAAAGTTATTTTCCGATTACCCGTGATAGTTTTCCTTGAAGATACCTGCGTTGGAAGGGACTTGCTCCGTTGGTCTTGTAGTTAGTAAGTTTGACTGCAGATGAAAAGGTAGCGTATTGGAATCCCAAGTCGGGTCAAATTCTGCTTTCTCGTCAAGAAATTCTCAGTACTATCCCGTCGTTAGGAAATAGCGGTATGTCTGTGACAGCTCCGTGCTTCGGAGAGCACGTAAAGTCGTCAGTCCTGCGCCTGATCTCTCTCCAGCCGGACTATGAGATTGAGGGAATAGAGAGTGCACCTGTGTTTGCACACACTCTTGTGCACTATAATATCTACCGCGCTAATCTGTGTGAATTTTAGCCACTGTGACTGGATTCGGTCGGGAGGACATTATCTTTAAGAAATTCATTTATTCGATGATAACGTTTTCTATTTGAACGAGCGAAGCGAGTTCTCTGAGTCAACTAGGGCGTTTGTCTGTACTGGACAGAGAAGTGTGTACGTCCAAATGTCTGTCAGAGCCCTATAACTTCTGAATTACTGAACGTAATTACTTCAAATTTAAATATAATATGTAAACTGATGGCCTTCAGCCGAACATTGTATAAAAAAATATAAAAAGCTTTATTTCAGGGGGGCTCTCATAGAAGCGTGTTTGAAGTAAAATTTTGTTTGTTGCGTTACATAGACTTGCAATATATCTTTTTAAAGATGACTTTGATCAGAGTACAAAAATTTTTTTTTTTTTTAATTTTTCCCTTAAAATTGTCGAAATGGGGGGCCTTTCAAAGTGGAAATTTTAATTTGAGCCATATGTCAAGAATTACTGAATATTAGAACGTGAAACTTGGTTGAAAATTCAGTTATATCCTGTACTTGAACAACAAATACTAAAATTAGATAAATGTTATAAAGAAACGAAATTATTTAATTTTAAATGCTAATAGCTTCACAATAATGCTAATAGATGGCGCTGTGTCAGTAAAACAGTTTTATGTCAACTATTTTTTTTTATTGTGTCTAATCTTAAAAGTTAATTATTACAATATATAATTAAAACTTTTGGGAATTATGGGATATCGCGAGGTCTCAGTTTAAAAAAAAAAGGAATATTAACCAAGCTGAAGTTGAGTAATACCCTCCTAGCCCCTCCAAAAAAGCGGAAAGCTTGTGTTGTGGGTACGACAATAATGCCTGGTTCGAATAGCGACCTTTCAGTTTTCAGTCCGCACCTGTAAGCGTTGGGCTATTTATTAAGGCTTCAATTAATTTTAAAAGAGTGTGTAGAACACTCTTTCGGAATCAAGTTATAAAAGTGTATGACTCAATTCCACAAAGTATTTCTGTAACAAAATACGTCAGAAAAGCCATAGCGTACAACAAAACGATGAATCACCATCGGTCTACGAGTAGTGTCTACGAAATCTCTACGAAAGTAATTCGAAAGGGTGTCTGGCATCTACGGAGCTACGACGGACAATCAAACATAATTTCTACCCCACTCTCCACTGTACACCTTTTACCACCTTTTTGTGTAACAGCAATTTGTTAAAGGAGCAATTTCTTTATTTGAAGTACGTTGTTACAATCAGAGAAATGGACATCTTCAATAAGATGAGGATGTTGTTCTTTTTGTTATTTTCACTCTATATTATCAAATAACAATTCTGTGAGCCATCTAGCTAGTTGTTATTATTAACAGGTTTATTTAATCGTGAGAAATTAGCCGTAAACTGTGATCTCTCCTATTGGTAAGAAACAATGTTGTCTAAATCCCTGGCTTCGGTGACGTTAAGTTCGATTATTCAAACCCCTATTTTACACGGGATGAATTTCTTTCAATACTTTCTTTGCGAATGCCTACTTCATAATACTCGTAGCTATCTATATGCTTTTCAGCCCGATCCATTCAGTGATTTGAGTGTGATTTGAATAAATATTCAATAGAGCCTATTGAAATTATTTATTTTAATTAGGATTCGAATCATGCACTATTTTAACGGTTTTATGTTTTGTTGCAGACTAAAACAACATCAAAACCAAACGGATGAAAAAATGAGTTTAAACTACAAGGATTTGCCGATACCTTTCGTGTGAAAATGGAAGCGGCACTACCACACTTTCACCGGCTAGCTTCCTCGCGATTTTACCAGCAATATGCTGCTCCCCCAGTACGCATATCCAGCAATTATCTCCACGACTTAATCCCTCAGCAACACCCGACCCTATTGCAGCAATATCTAGCATACTACAATGAACCTTTAGTACCCCTTGACTTATCACTTAAAGCCACTTCACCCATCACCCCTCCTTGTACACCCCCTCCCGCTCAAAAACGAAAATCCTCCGACAGTAGTAAAAATGATAAAAATGAAAAACCGAAAATCTTTCGGCACTTCGAAGACACAGACGACAATGCTATCGACGAGTCATTAGATAAAATCCAAAAGCGAAAATTCGACGATGAGATTTCAAACGATAGCGATAGCCCTGAAGCTAAAAAACTTAAATTTACTAAACAATTCTTTGAAGAACTACGCAGTTGTCTACCCAAAGAAGATTGCGAGAAAAGCGAGAGAAGTTCTCCAGACATTGTCGAAATCAGGGGAGTTGAGGAACGACCAAAGAAATCTCCAAAGCCTGTACAGCCTTTGAAAAAGAGTAAAGTTGTAAGAAGGTTGATGTTCGACGAGGACAAGACATCGCCAGTCAGTGGAACTATCATACGAGACCTCGAGGAGGATGAAACATTAGTAGTTCGAAAGGTAACTATTTTATGTTTTCAATCAAGTAAAGCGCGTAAAAAAGAACAAATATAACACTAGTTTTGTAAAATTTATTTTCAAGACATGTTTACTTAACAGTGCATTATTAGTGCACAATTGAGGGGTGAAATAGCGAAGAATCACAAAAGTATCAATGGTTTGCTACTCACAAAAAGATACTTGTTTGATTTAATCAAATTTTTGGCTTTACGATTATAAAAGAGTACAGTTTCAGAATTTAGCTTATTCAGTAGCCATACGATTATAAAACGAAATACTTGTACATAATTCGTACCTTCGAAGGAAACCTCATCATTTATTCGTGCCAAACAACCGGCAAAGCTGCACAGGAACTGTTAATTAAACGTTCTAACCATACCTTGAGCGACTTTCCTTATCGCTATAACAATTAAACGCTGTAAATGTTAACTACAAATAGCCATACTTGCTACTTTTTGTTTCAATACATTTTTGTGGTGAGTCACAGTCTACCATATTGTATTTGTATTTAACTTCCTCTTCAGTAGAACTAGGCTAGCTTGTTCTGCTTGTGTGTTCAAATCATGAGGCCTGCGCTTGGGCCAAAATTATACGCTTACCAAGTAATTAAGTAATACCTTTACATCTAGTGTATTATATACTTATCAAGATGACATTACAGGGCCAGCTCATTGATAAAATTTGTGTAGAAAATAGCAAGTGTCACCTAAACAGATTAAGTCCTTTGGCCTGGACCTATTCTCTCGTCTCTCATTTTTCATGTAGGTAAGTGTCCAGTTTACACCGATTTCTTAGCAAAAAAAAGTTAACAATATGGTAAAATTTTAACTTTTTACGATTTTAAAATTTTAATCTATCTGAGATTGCATAGAGATCCCAAGTTCCGAAAGAACTTTACTCGTGTTTTACGTTGCAAAATAGCGACTTTTTGTGTGGCAACAAAATTCATGTGTACTCTCGCCCTAATTGTGTTGTGTTTTTGCTAATAGCAGCTGTAAGGGCAAACCGCAACGTTCACAGCGAGGGGTGGGTCTTGGCGACATTAGATTTGAAATAAATCCGTTTCAGGCATTCCAACCTAACACTTTTCTTTATTATCGCACAACTACTAATACGAATTGCTCTTTGTTTGTAATTGCTCTCCATAAACGCTAAACATTTAGGGCTGAAATGGTTTATAGGCCCAATAAGTATGCTTTTAACTTTGTATCAATTATTATTTAAGTTTCGCATATTAGTAGGATCTAAGAGCGTGCTTTGACTCAGCTCAGATTCAAGATAGAGGTTTTTATTTTTATTTTTAGCGAGCAAACGTGTAGGCGGGTCATCTGATGTTAAGTGATTACCGCCGCCCATGAATATTTGTAGCACCTGAGGCACCACCAATGCATTGCCAGCTTTTCAGGAATTTATTGGTCCGCCCCTTGAATAACCCTATGTTGAAATTAAGTGGGAACATCGTCGATGGGAGATGTGTATTACGTGGAAAAAAAGATCTGTAGCAACGGATGGTCGAAGTGCTCCAGGCACCCAGGTTGTGAAGGTTACAACGAGACACAAATATGCTCTGACTCATTTTAACTCTGTCTTGAGTCTGAGCTGAGTGAGAGAGTGGTCTACAGATTTCAGCCGCAGATTGGCTGCCGTGGTCAGGAATCGCAATCGGTCAGGAGAACATCATTATTTTTTAATATAAAACTCGCAGGGCGACATCGACCCGGCCTTCAACGTGGTGGAAGTGACGGACGAGGCCAAAGCGCTGATCGCCACGATAGAGAACCGGCTGGGCCGCTACATCTGCAGGCTGTGTCGGCGGCTGTACGGCGACGCGTTCGCGCTGGCGCAGCATCGGTGCTCCAGGATCGTCCACATCGAGTATCGCTGTCCGGAGTGTGATAAGGTAACTGTTTTTTACAAGGTTTTAAGATTGTTGGAGCGCGTTTGCCTAGAATATGCCTATTTATTCTTGCCTTGAGTCCTTAAGCTGAAGTGGCAGGTAATAGGCGGAATACGGACCGCACTTCCAACCAGTTCCAACCGCAGGGTTGGACTGCGTTGCGGACACGTTCCCTTGAACGGATTTGGATACCTTGTAGATAAAATGAGCTCACCAAAATGTACAGAATGCGATGTGATCGAGGATGTGTATCACGTTTTAGTGGAATATGTCCGAACGACAACGAAAGGGAAAGATTTTGATTTAAGTATAAGTTTAATATTGATTTACGGGAGTTAGGCACTTGTAACAGTGTTCTAGCTTGCCCGTTATCGAAGGAGGTTGGTACACTGTACGAGATATACAAATTACATGTAAAACGTAGGCAGTAGGTCCGTAAGATGAGGCCCGATGAGGATGGCATGTTCATAGAACAAACTCTCTATAAATATTTGAGATAAAAAAAAAATTATGCTTTGTAGTGGCATTTGAAACTATGATTTAGTATAAATGTATAAAACTGTGATTTGAAATCGGTATTTTAAAAACATTTTTTATTTCGGGTCTATTTGTATACGTTATCAATCAAAGCAGTCAATCTGGACAAACCTTGCTTTACAGTTCATTGTTTTATGTAAGCTAGGACTTACACCTTACAATGTTCATAACATCGATATAACAAAAAAAATTGCCGATATTTTTTATTAATTACCGACGCCACTTAATTTTTTTGACACAATAGCGTTGGGTAAAAGGTTTCGTGCAGTGTGGGAACGCATAGCGGGACTGACAGGAGGGTGGTGATTGCAAACACTTGGCGCATTTCCATGGGAATAGCCGCGCCGGAACGCAAGCGAAATGCTCATAATGTTTGTGCACCTTAATTGATACTTCAGTTGGTGCGTGACGGACGATTGTTAGCGGTTATCTCGATGATGGGGCAATGTAATTATTAATTATATTCTATGTTACCTATGTTAAAAGATTATAGAGTTTTGTCTGTATGTTACTGAAAATAATAACGTACTTTTAAATCAAAAACTTTTTTCGCAAATTTAAATGGATATATTTTCAATTCATAATTCACAATAGTAAGATACGAAATTCCTTATATTGTTTAATTATCTTAAATATATAAAAGGGAAAAATGACTGACTGATTGACTGACTGGCTGACTGACTAATCTATCAACGCGCAACTCATATAATACTACTAGAAGCCCGCGCCGACTTCGTCCGGGTTGAAAATTTAAATATTTGTTTTTACGGGACTAATCGCACAGAGCTTCTAATAGGAGGCGATTGTAAATAAGATCACCACAGGAATCATAGGAATCTCCCGCGTCGAAACCCGCCACCACGCACCGCCCGCGCCGGCCGGCACCATTTTATTATTTTGTCGCGCGGAAATATTAATTTTCCGATAACTCCTAAGATATTTATTTAAATTGTATAGTGTAAAGGGCAAATATGTTCTAAATTAAAAAGTTACGATAATAAACATATTTATTTAGATATAGATTGACATTACATCGGTTAAAGAAGGTCGAAAATAATTCATTATTTTTAATCAAAATTTGAAAGATAGAAATGGTTACTGTAAGTTATCCTTAGAAGCTAGACATATGCTATCGCGGACTTTTTTTTTAGAACTTTTTAAGAGGAACAATTCACCCATACATCATTTTCATCCAATAACAGTATATGACCCAGCGCACGCCTTGAAAACGTTTGAGAGTCAAAAAATTTTCCGACTTCTTTAACAAATTTGCACATAATATCTAGCCATAATACATTTATGTGCATAATATATAGCCTATAACCATCTGGAATAATGTACCTTTGAAATGGTGAAAGAATTTTTGAAATAGGTGCGGTGGTTCCAAAACTAAAAATTGGATAGGATTATTAATTATCAATTTCGTGAGAAAGCTATGGACTATTATTTTAAAAACACTAAATAAGATTCGGAAGCAAAGTAATGGACTGCGACTAAATAAAAATTATTAAAAAAAAAATGTACTTAATAGTGTTCCTATAAAGATCTTTGACACGAACAAGTACGACCTTATTGCAGCGCGGTTTGAATCATGATAATAAATTCTTAGGTGAAGATGGTGTGACTATTCAAATTAAAATAATTAATGAAGCAAATTATTACTAGGCGTGTTCTCAGCACTAGCCTTGCAATTGAGTACCTACTATTCCACATTTGAAAGCCCTTTGTATAAATATATACAACTGTATCGGCACTCCATTATTAAGGGCGATTTTAACACTTGCCTTTTAAAAAAAGGATTCCCACTCTGCTCAACTAAAATCAATAGTTAAAGCAGCGAATTTACATTGTCTCCCCCTTTCTGCTACTCACTCTCTTCCAAATTGTTCTTCATCTCTTCTGGATCTTATTCTTGTTTCTTCCATTCATTTTATGTTGCTAAGCCTAGTCAATTCTGATGCTTTTTCAAATCATGATTTGATTTGATTTATTTAAAAATTTGGGCATTTTTGACAGATTCCCATCTTGAGCTCCTCAGATAAGTGAGGTAAGTAGGAAGATTTTTGCTTCGGTTGAGTCTCTTCGTAGGCTCGGCAATTTCTTACCCATACCAACTAAAATTGCGCTTGCACAATCACTCCTTTTACCAATTCTCGATTCCGCGGACACGAGTTATCTTAAATGAAGAATTGCTTAATAAAATTGAGCGCATTCAGAATCTTTGCTTAATGTTTCTGAATTTCGCGAAAAACTTAAGTTACTTCCTATTCGCCTTCGCAGGAATACTTACATTCTTTCTCTTTTATACAGTGTTCCATTCAATCCCACATCCCCTCCTTACCTTAAAGAGCGGTTTGAGTTCCTCGGGGTCTCTCACTGTCGCTCCCTTCGTTCTGATAACAATCTTATTTTAAAAATTCCTTCACATAATACTTCCTTTTATTCTAAGGCCTTTACCGTTGAGGTTGCTCGGCTCTGGAACTCCCTACCACTTCATATTAGGCGTGCGCAATCTCATGCCATATTTAAAAGGCTCATCAAAGCGCACTTCTTACCTCCTTCAAAATTCTCTTCATTTCTGATATCCTACTTCCTACTAATATTATAAAGGCGAAAGTTTGTATGTGTATGTGTGTGTGTGTGTGTGTGTATGTTTGTTACTCCTTCACGCCACAATGAATGAACCGATTTGGCTGAAATTTGGGATGGAGATAGCTCATACCCGGGATTAAAACATAGGCTACATTTTATCCCGGAAAAATAAAGAGTTCCCGCGGGAATCAAAAAACCTTAATCCACGCGGACGAAGTCGCGGGCATCATCTAGTGTTTAAATAAGTTCTGTAATGTAGTAAAAAAAGTACATAGCGCATCCCGGTTTTCTTTCTATTTTTTTTTTTTATGTTTCTATCTAATGTGAAACATTTTTTTTGGAAAGTGCTGAAGTTGACTAATATCCTCGTGTCCCCTCCAAATAAGTGGAAAGCTTGTCCTAGGAGTGTCTACGACGATAGTGCAACGGGTGGAGTCCGAACCTGCAACCTTTCAGTTTTCAGTCTGCACCTTTAACCGTTGGGCTATTCAGGCTTCAAACATTTTGCGATACGAAACGACGGGAGCCAACTGTAGTTGTAGTTCAGCGAACATTTGTTTGTATCAGGTCTTCAACTGCCCAGCAAACCTAGCATCGCACAGACGATGGCACAAACCTCGAGTTCCTGGTGCCACGAAGCGCCGTGAAGCACCCACACCTGACGCTGGTCGGTTCCCGTGCCACAAGTGTGGCAAGCTGTTCAGAAGGCAGGCGTACTTGAGGAAGCATCTGGTAGCTCATGAAACACCGGAGAATGATGCGGAGAAGGAACCGTCCGCCTTCCGACAGGTCCATGTCGAGTATCCGTATCAACCAGTATGTATCACGTATGAAACGTTGATTTTCTCTGTGTTCACAATCTTAATAACCTGGTGCCATCTTCAAACAAAATAGTAGAGACAACTTTTACATCTAAGGCTACAATATCACTTTTCATCAGATGTAATCGTGGTAAAGCGTGTGTCTATAACGTATTCATAAAAAATGAAGTTTTTTAGTGGTAAATTTCTGGCATCTGCTACAATGGAGCTCCATTCGTCAAAATTATTTTCGATTCACTCTCTTCTTTGTGATTTTTTTCGCTTTGATTTTTATCATGCTACGAGCAGATTCATGAAATAATTCCTCTAACTTGGTTTAGTAAAATTCTTCTACAGCACAAATTAATTATTGTAAATATCGCAGCAGGAACCAGTACGAGACACCAACTTCAACTCTTTCTGGAACAAGCTTCCCCCGCAGCCGGAGCAGAGTTGGGATGACGTCAGACGTTGTCCTTCAAACTGCTCGTCGGAAGATTCTAGAAGCCTTGACGTCACGGGGTCCGAGGACGAGGGCGGTGGGGGAGGGGACGGGTGACGTCGCGTCCTGCGGCCGGTGCCGCGGTTCCCTTACACTGTATCTAATGGCTTGTATCCATATTCATCATATGGACATGATAGCTCCTTGTATTTTTCTTAAATAAATAGCTTAGTTGTAGCTCCCAAGGTGCTGGAGGGGTGAACGTACATCGGAAAGCGTAGTGTTGATAGACCCTCCACTAGGTGAACCGACGACGTCAAACGAGTCGCAGGGAGTCGGTAGATCAAGACGACGCAACACTGACATCTGTGGAAATCTATGCAAAAGACCTTTGTTCAGTAGTGGACCTCTAGTGAACCAGCCAAGAAGCATTCTTAACGGTTATAAATAAAATCTCTCTTTTATAGCCAATTTATTAATAAGAAGAAGAAATGCTAGTTCGGATGCTTTTAAAGATACACATTTCAATATAATAAAGTAGAGAAGTTATCTGCCGCCCTAAAACTAAAATGTCATTAATTACCAAAACGCGAGAATCCAAAAAGCGGGAATTTATAAAGAAATAAAACCATTTGATAACTACTATACGACGTTTTTCATATTGCTATTTCAAAAACTACAGCAATAAGGAGAATACCGATTCAAAGGAGAATTTTTTATAAGTAAGATTTAAAAAAAAAGTATTTGGCAAATGTTGGTTAACGACGTTATAGCTTCAGGAGGACAGTTATAGGATTTTGGGTGAAACTAATAGGTACCTACAAATATTTTCGTTCAATAAATGTTCATAGATTAAAAGTTATTAGAATTTGGGAAATTATAATGACATAGCATTATAATTGTTATGTTTTAGGGAAAAAAAGAGCAATATAATCGAACTGCTTTCATTTAATAACAATATTCCTTAGATTACTTCTTTTTCTTAATGTGCCGTCTCCTTACGAAGGTTGGCAATCGTTAGGGCGATTTCAACTTTTGAGACCGCTGCTCTAGACAGTGTTCTTGTGCTCTTCCCGAACCATTGGCGCAAGTTTTTCAGCCACGATATCCTTCTGCGGCCAGGCCTCCTTCTACCTGCCACTTTCCCCTGTATGATAAGTTGAAGGAGTTCATATTTCCCGGTGTTACGCATCACGTGTCCAAAATACTCCAATTTACATATTAGATTACTTACATTTCACAATCCTAAAACACGAGTTTCAACAAAAATGTTTAATGTTACCCTAAAAAGTACCTTATGTTTCAATTTCAACCCTGTTGAACTCCAACAAGCGTGACCCCAAGAATGTATGGAACCCTATTCAACTCCTTTAGAACTATGGAAATGTTAAATGAATGATAACTTGATAGTCAATTTTTATTATTATCATAAATCGGTACGTAAATACAATATTATAAGCATTGAACTTCTAATTTTAACTATCATTATATTTCTTTCGCTTTATTCGAAGATACTATTATAAACACGTAGTACTTTTAACTTACTAGGTAGCTTCGCACGTCTTAAGAGATTTTTGGAAATCGATATTGTGTCGATTTTCTACCAACCACACCGGATCGCCTAGATCTGGCCACACCACGGACTAGCTGTCATTCTTTTTTCGTGCGAGGTAGCAAGCGCACGCGCACTATTTATATAAAAGTGAATATTAAAATGCCGAAACGAAATTGCGAAAACTGAACGGAATATTATCGACGGATAATAAAGAAATTCGAGGAACAGCAGAGACGTAACGTATAATCCTTTGGGGATTATAATACAATTCTCATCAGACTCCGGTATGTACCTATTAAACCTACCCTCATATAAGTATCATTTTTCAGTATCGTAATTAAACGTAATTATTCAATGTACCTAATTAAGCATTCCAATAAAGCTAAATTACATTGCTTTCAAAGCAGAAATCTTGCTTTTCATATGAATATATAATTGCCTGGCAGTTGAATTAACACGATGGCGATGACCATATACTTTATCGACCTACCTACCCTACTTTACGTTTTAGTGTACCATTTTATTAAACTTTCTCTCGATAAATCACAAATTGTGGGGTATATGAACGCTTAATTTGATACTATTTTTGTCCGGTATGTTTCATACGATGCTGATGTGTAAACAAACTGGCGGTTAGCCGAGAGTTAACACGAAAGTTCGATCTAATAAGAGTACCTACCTACGTTTCTTACGTTAATGCTGTGTAACTGAATATCCTGGCGGTTAACCGAGAGTTAACACGAAGGTTTCATGCTTGTTTCATACATACTATTAAAAGTTCAGCCTAATATGAGTACTTACGTTCATACGACAATATTGTGTAACCGAACAACCTGGCCGTTAACCGAGCGTTAACACGAACGTTTTATTAATACAACTAAAACTTCGGTCTTACACCTACGTTTTATAGGATGATGTTGTGAACCGAACAACCTGGCGGTTAACCGAGAGTTAACACGAAGGTTTAATAAATACGAATAAAAGTTCGGTCTTATGCCTAAGCTTCATATGATAATGTTATGTGACCGAACAACCTGGCGGTTAACCGAGCGTTAACACGAAGGTTTAATAGATACCACGAAAAATTCGGTCTTATGTCTACGTTTCAAACGATAATGTTATGCGACCGAACAACCTGGCGGTTAACCGAGCGTTAACACGAAGGTTTAATAGATACTAATAAAAGTTCGGTCTTATGCCTAGGCTTCATATGATAATGTTATGTGACCGAACAACCTGGTAGTTAACCGAGCGTTAACACGAAGGTTTAATAGATACCACTAAAAATTCAGTCTTATGTCTTCGTTTCAGACGATAATGTTATGCGACCGAACAACCTGGCGGTTAACCGAGCGTTAACACGAAGGTTTAATAGATACTAATAGAAGTTCGGTATTATTCCTACGTTTCATAAGATAAAGTTGTGTAGCCGAACAACCTGGCGGTTAACCGAGAGTTAACACGATGGTTTAATAGATGCTACTAAAAGTTCGGTCTAATATGAGTACCTAGGTTCCATACGCTAATGGCGTTTAACCAAACAACCTGGCGGTTAACCGAGAGTTAACACGAAGGTTTAATAGATACTACTTAAAGTTTGGTCTTATACCTACGTTTGATATGATAATATTGGGTAATCGAATAACCTAGCGGTTAACCGAGAGTTATCACGAAGGTTAAATAGATATTAGATACTGAAAATTTTGTCTTGTATGTTTAATACTATAAGATTGTATAACGTAACAACCTGGTGGTTAACCGAGAGTTAACACGAAGGTTTAATAGATGTTACATGCCTACTCAAAGTTTTGTCTAGTATGTTTAATATGATAAGGTTTTGTAACCGACCGACCGAGCGGTAAACCGAGAGTTAACACGAGGGTTTTATAGATATTAAAGTTTCATCTTGTGCCTACGTTTCATACGAAAATTTTTCAACCGGTCGATCTGGCGGTTAATTGAGAGTTGACACGAAAGTTTAATAAATGCTAAAAGTTTCGTCTTGTACATTTCAGACGATATATGCGTCACAGAGTCACAGACTCTGGCCAAAGGCCAGATTCGGTCCTCGGAACAGCTGGCAATACCTACCACAGAGGCGATGACGGAACAGGTGACCCCTAGTTACAACAAGGCACGTACCAAGGAAACTGGTCCGGGCCCTCACGCCTTCAGCAGAACAGGGGGGGCGTAGAGGGTCGGGCAGGACTTACGCCATTGCAACGAGCCGCTGGCCGACGCCTCAACCGCATCAGACAGCGGTTGCAACCGGCCCGAACAAGCAGAAGCAGTCTGCGACGCGTCAATGCATCAGGTACACCATGGTGGTGCAATCTTACAGTGGCTGGCTCAATATTACATCGTGCTCTGTAGTTTTAAATTGGATACGTAACGGTTTCCGTATTATATCTTTTGAATTTAACGTTACACAAATTCATATGTACCAAAACTTTCTTTGTCAGTCTCCGAAAAAATAGACATGACCGTAGCTATTAAAAAAGTGCAGACAGGTGTCAGCCCTTATATACCTACCAATGATCAGTTTATTTTGAAGGCATTATTGGCCGCAAAACTGAAGAGTGAAACACGATTTATTTTAAATTTATTATAACTTAAATTATAATGTTTCTAAATTACATTTTAAGATGGAAAGCCAGATTGCTGGATTTTAGACTGATACCCGCTAAAGAGTTCATGGCTACCATTGATCTACGAGAAGCCTATTTCCTTTCTTTTCTAGTGCCGATTTGAAAATCGGACCAATAATATTTGAGATTCCCGTTTGAAGTTGAGCCTCGGGATCTCATAACTTATGAGTTCAATACTATGCCATACACTCTTTCGTTACCTCTCAAAGTCTTCACTCTAAGATAATGAACGAAATTTATTAATTAAGTTTTACGGTACTAAGGCTTTAAAAATGTGTTTATTTAGATAATTAATATACTCTGCATAGAAGATAATTTCTATAAATATTATGAAAAACTGCTTGTATGTCTTGGATTCATGTCAATCACATACCAAAACAATCATGCCAGTACCTGGGTTTTATGTTTAATTATGTAAATCAAACAATTTTCTTGCTTCCAGAAAAATGACAGAAAATCATTAAACCTATGTAGAAATTCTTACCACTGCGAAAGTGTAAGGTAAATTCGCTAAATTAGTTAGCGTCCTTATTGCTGCATATCCCGCAGCCAAATGCGGTTGGTTGTATACTAAAATTCTTGAATGACAAAAATTTCTTGCCTTACAAAAATACGGAAGCACAGTTCTTTCATCCTGTAATTTTAGATGACTTAAACTGGTAGAAACTAAACGTGTTGACTAGTACCAGTAACTCCTTGAAAACAGCTTATTACGATTCAGAAAATACGACACATCCCGTACTGGTTGAAGAGCGGTTTGCAACAATTAAAGAGCTCATGGAACTAGGGAAAATAGTGAACTGGAATCACATATTAACTATTTAGAGTTATTAAGTTGTTAGCTGTTTTCTTAGAGCTCTAAAATATTTTGCAATGCGAGAAATCTAACTCCCATTTTACTGCGCATGGACAACACAACAGCTATCAGCTATGAAATAGTATGGGCGACATACAACACCCTCATCTAAATTATCTATCTAGGCAAATTTAACAGTGGTCACTCAGTCAAAAAGAAAAAAGATATTATATATTAATAAGTATCTGTTCATTTGTTTCTTACATAAACATTAAAAAAAAAAAAAAAAAAAAAAAACTGACACTGAAGGTAATTTGGATAAAATTAGCTTTAGAAATGATAAACATTTTATAGAACGAACCGGAATAGATCTATTCGCTTCTTGATCGTCCTATGTTCATTGTAACAAATATTATATGTCAGAGAAAAATATCCTGATGCGTTGTCCATAGACAACAGTAAACTGGAACACAAAGTTCTCGTATGCTTTTCCCCCGTTTCCACTTATTCTTGCCTTGCCTTAAAAAATTATATATTTAAAAATAAAAAATAAAAAGGCTAATGGGATTCTTCTTCTCTCAGTCTTAGGCCTTATCTTATGGTATCTTCGATCACAGAAAAACAATTTCTTCTGTGATCGAAGCCTGGTATCCACAACCAAAGTAATTAATAAAATAAAAATTGTTTCTGATATCATTTGGTTTGATCCTAACGCGATGCTCGCGTTAAATCTTGTAACAGAAATCCGCTTATTCCGGGTGCCACTGACCACAGTACACGATTATTATAATACATATCTTTGATTATTCTGTTCCAACGATTTTGAGTTTTGTAAGTGAGCAGTACAATAAGGTAACATCGTAAAAAATTAAAAAAAACTCAATCTCCTTTTTACCTGGCACTCGTACCAATAGAGAGCTCAGTAGAAAGGAATTACCAAGAAATTGGCAATTTTACTCGTAATATATTGTACAGCCCAACGGTTATGTATGTAAATGATTTCATTGACAAAGCTTGAAAATATAAGTACAAAGTTTAACGGAACCATCATAACAATCAAAGATATTTTATACGCGGCCGCGGCAGTTCGCGGTCAGCTAACATTTTTCCTACTGTATGTCCGTGGAAAACCCCAAATCTGTCCCGCGACTTTCAAGGATTATTTCTATGTTACAAGTGAAGCAAATGCTTTTGCAAATACCTGCAAATGTATCCAATCTCTTATAATAACTGTGAAGCGCCCTTATGCGCATCAGCACTGTCAATAAGCAGATGGCGAAGAGCGGCTTGGACGTGGCGGCGTTCAGCGCGCACACCAGGCGGTTCACGTCCGCAGACATTACTCGTTGACACTAGGTATAAGAAAGGCCGCGAGATGGGCTCATACATTGAAGGTTTTTGGCATTTGCCCTCGTCCATTGGTAGACGATAATAGTTTTGCCCAATCGATTTTACAAAACGTAAATAATTAGATGATTCTTTAAGATAACTGCTTAAAAGTAGCTGAATTAAAAATAGAAGTCCAATTATTTTTAATTTCAAATTATTTAATTTAATTAGGCATAAGTGCTTAAGTTTACTTAATTAAGCATAAAAATATGTAATTACCTATATTTTGTTACTAAGAAATATCCATATCGATTAAAACCCTATATTATGCCTACTAAAACCATTGTTTTATCGCAAACAAATGCAAAAATCTCTAAACATCTACGTGTTTATAATAGTATCTTCGAATAAAGCGAAAGAAATATAATATGTGATCAAATGAACTTCTGTGAAGTTCGATCAATATTATATGAGTCGCTTTATTCGAAGATATAAGAACCCTCCCAACCCAAACCCGTAAACAATGTTTTTGCATTTGTCTCACTGATCTCTAAAAAGAATGACAGCTAGTCCGTGGTGTGGCCAGATCTAGGCGATCCGGTGTGGTTGGTAGAAAATCGACACAATATCGATTTCCAAAAATCTCTTAAGACGTGCGAAGCTACCTAGTAAGTTAAAAGTACTACGTGTTTATAATAGTATCTTCGAATAAAGCGACTCATATAATATTGATCGAACTTCACAGAAGTTCATTTGATCACATATTATTTAGTATTACATAAGTTCTAAGTTCTAGATAACTAGGTAGAATTAATTATAAATATTTAATGTGTAGTTAGAATTATTGTACATATAAGAAAGATCTCCTACAGCGACATTCCAAAATACATAAAGAAGGCGAAGATGTGAAACATCTTTCGTCATTGTAAAAAAACATTTCTTGAATAATAGACATAATAATATATAATATAATTACTATACTTAAGTGTTTCATAATTGTATTTATAAAGTAAAAAAAACATAAGTACGTTATATAACTACACACGTTTCTACTGCCTACCTATACCATTTTTAATATAATTTATTTTCAAAATGTTTGAAAAAGTACTAAAAAATCTAGCCAACATAATATGATGATATCATGATTTAATTTTTACTGTTAATATCACTTTTACTTTTAATATCAAAATCATATCTACATAACTATAATTGATATACTATCTATATTGTGATTTATAAAGAAAAAACGTCTCTTGTTGAAAAACATTTTTTTGGCATATTATTGGTATTTTTACGAAAATTACGGTACCAGTATTTAACTATGGAGACAATTTTCTTGGCAAATTGCTTTTCGATGCAGGTCAGTTCATTCGATCGATTGTTCGGCATATTTTTAGATGCATCGACGGACCATCTCATTAATTTTTACTTACTTACCTATCACGTGAGGAAATGACACCTAAAAAGATTTTTTTATTTCAAATTCCATAAAATACAACCAAACGAAAATCAAAACACAAGAAAAGTTTTTAAAATTTAGAATTTTTTTAGAAAAGTTTTTGAAAATATTTTAAATAAAAAATTAAGTTTTAAAAATAATTAGGATACTTAATTTATTTCTTTTAAAGTCATAAATAGCACTTACGAATCAAAATACGAAACAATAATTCACTAATAAACAATTTTTTCAACAATTAATTTAAAACATTTTAGAATAAATAAAAATATAATCTTTGATTATGATAATTCTTTTGGTCAATCAAAAAATAAAACAAAAATGTAAACAATACAAAAAATTCAAACCCCTAATCGGCATATCAGAGACAATGTTATTAGGCCATTGTAATTCGATTGTCTGAAGGGTTGGCGTAATCGATCGACTGTGAAGCATATTTTTAGATGCAACCCTCGCCATCTCATAATTCTTTCACCACCCACACAAGAAGTCCTGGTTGAGGTAGATTGTCTCTGACGATTATAGACTAAGCTACTTTATGGTACCCTATGGCCTCTACTCTAAATTTTACATTATAGATTTAATAATAATTTTGAATAAAATAAAAAATTTAATACGTTTAGGTGTAATTTTATCCAAATCTAGTCATTTCTTATTTTAAATTCTTTTTTTTTTTAAGTTTATAAACACGAAAATCATAATAATTTTGAAAAAGTTCTTTTTAATTATTATATTACTCAGATCTAGTCAATCTAAAGTCATTTCTAATGTTATTAAGCTTATATTATATTCCTAAAAATAAAAAAAAACACGAAAATGTGTATAATATTTTATTAACTTAGTCTAGAAGTATTTTTATTTTATTTTAATAATTTTTAATTAAATTCTAGTCATGCATATTAGTCATTTTTAATTTTAAGTAAAAAAATATAACAATGACAGAATAAACAAATTTGTATTTATTTGTCATATTCTAGTCAGACTTTATAGTCATTATTATATTCGGCTAGATTTCTCTACATTTTAAATTATTTATATAGATTAAAATAGATACTATTCAAAGTAGTTCAAAGATCTCACAGTTTAGAAGGTAGTCGTTTCTAAATGCAAAATAATTAATTGGGTATTACCAAAACAAAAAAAAATAATATTATGTATTTGTCATATTCTAGTCAGACTTTGTAGTCATTTGTAATGTAAGGCCAGATTTCTGTAGTAATAATTATTTTAAATTAATTATCTTATAAACAAAATATATAAAATAGATATCAAGTTACTTCAAAGATCTCACATTTCTATTCTAGTCCTTATTTCTAGTCACAATAAGACATATTTATTATAATTACAATTCCTATATTTTCTTATCCTGTTTTGTATGAATCAGGAAACAATTAAAAAAACACATTGTTTTTAATTTTCAACATTAATTTGATCTCTAGTTTTATCCGATCTCAATATTCTAGTCATAAAGAATTTTAAAAAAGTGTTTATTTTACAGTTTAAAACATAAAGTGAAAATGTATACTGTGAACTTAAAACTAGTCATATTATGAAAAATCTAGTCCAAATAATTATATTTCTAGTTTTATTTAGTCGGCATACTTATTAAGCTTTCTAAAAAAACTACAGTTATTTACAAATTAAAAACAAATGCAAAATCTTTACGCCGAGACACCTACAAAATTAAAGACTTAAACTAATAACTCAAACTCAAACTCAAAGTCATTTATTGCAAATTAATATAAAACTAATAATATGCCAACAAAATGTTTTCAATAATAATAATGTTTAATACTTAAAGATTATATGAAAATAAATAAATAAATAAATTTTAAAAATAAAATCTTTAAACATATCAATGTATTAATTTAAATATTAAGTAGCATCTTGTAAATATTCGGAGTATTAGTAGAAAATAAGAATGTTACAAATATAAGGAACAGTATTTTACTAAAAATATCGAGTGGGAATCTAGTCAGTGTGTTCTTCGTAACGCGTTCCAAAGATTTGTACATTAAATGGCGCTAGTAGATTTATATTTACTTTTTAGAGTTTTTATATTTTGCACAGTGTTTTATTTCGACACATTTATTGAAACAAACAAAAGCTTGTAAAATTAATCGAGAAAAGATATAAATAATAGAAAATAATGTATATTTTTTTACTTATTTCAATTTTTAACCGACTTTTTTGTTAACTTATGTATTTTATCACAGCTTTTTTAAGAAATATATTTTGCTTTTGATTGTTTGTTAGTGGATACATCTTTTTGCAGTATTAATTTAAGTTATAGCAAAATTACTTTAAGTAATATACTTGTAACTTATTTCTAAGGGCAATTGATTTTACCAAAATTATTTATGTAACTTTAATTTTAAGAAACTTTGTAACTTCCACAAAGTAAAAAACATATTAGACTTAAGTTTTATGCTAGAACTTTAAATTGATTAATGTTGGATAACAGATATAAACAGAATTTAATTAATTAATTATTATAACAACATATCAGATTTATCATTTTAGAGCGTTGACACTTAACGGTCGCTCAAGTAAATTCGAGTTTTCATGCAAACGTATTTATGTATCATTTGGAAACTACGTGTTACATTGATATCAAACTTTACAAAAATGATGGGTTGTATCTTCCCTTGGAAAAATGATGTAATTTTGCCTGTTTTTTTTTTCGAATAGTTAAAACTTGATCTACTGCTGTTAAAATCAAAAATGCATCTCAAGATTCACCACTACCTGCGCTCATAACTGACTCTATTTCTTTTATTAGTTTTCCCGAAAAAATACCAATTTCAAATCTAGAACTGTCTCAACCCATCATACTTAAAAAAAATACTTGCAAAAACAAAACAACGTTTGCCTAATAACTCAAGCTTACAGGAGACTTTAAAGCATTCACAAAATGTTGTAGAAGTAATTAAAAATTGTATTTAGTTATGTAATATGCACTTGTAAGTAGTGAGTAGGCGTTATTCTATTGTAAATGTAGATATATTTATTAGAAAATGATTGTATGACTCAATAAATACCGATTTTAAAAATGGAAACGTGTTTCATTTTATTATTTAATCGATTTCAAAAACCGGCAAGTTCAAACGAAACTTAAAATATAACGTGTTTTAATAAAAGTTTTTTAATGAATTATTTTACAAAATCAAACGAATCCTTGTTTGGTAACATTACTATCAGTGGCGTTACCTTTTGCTATTAGTCTATTTTTCCAAATCGCAGAAGACACAATTTCCCGTCCCATTTAAAACAGCTAAGGAAAATCTGATATACCTGAAAATACCTGATTATACCTGAAAAATTAAATACGTTAACATAGCATCCGTTGTGTACGAAAATTCATCATATTATGTTGAATTTTCGTAACTTCGCTGATATAGGTTGTAAATAGTACAGAGCCATCTCGTGAAAACCTGGAGTACAACTTGGTTCCCCGCCCTCCATTTCAAATATTCTAATTCACCTTTCATTGGATTGCATTGCACCCATTGCACCCGTGGACATTCGGAGAGGTATAGCAAATGTTTAATAGATGGCATTTAATGATTTTCCAAAATTAATGTTTAATTATTTAATAACCCGTATACCTGTTAAGAATAAAATCAGAAATGAAGAGATCCGTATAATATATCAAATAACAGTACCGACATAGCTCATCGAATAGAGAAGCTGAACTAATGGGTGAGGCACATAGATCGAAGAACAGAAAGACGTTAGGTTTCAAGTTGCTCGAATAGCTACCTCGTATCAGCGTTGGAAGACCGGTCACTACATGGACCAACACTCTCAAGCCAGTAGTAGATAACTGTTGGATACAAATGCCACAAAATCGGCTTCTGTTGTTCGTTCTTCTGATGACGATGATAACAATGAGATGTATTGCAAATCGATACTCATCACCTACTTAGTAACTAGTGGTTCGCCCCGAACTGAGACCTCGCGAATTCCCAAAAGTTTTAATTATTTATTGTAATAATTAACTTTTAACATTAGACGCAATAAAAAAAATAATACATAGTTGACATAAAACTGTTTTACTGACACAGCGCCATCTATTAGCATTATTGTGAAGCTATTAGCATTTAAAATTAAATAAATTCGTTTCTTTATAACATTTATCTAATTTTAGTATTTGTTGTTCAAGTACAGGATATAACTGAATTTTCAACCAAGTTTCACGTTCTAATATTCAGTAATTCAGAAGTTATAGGGCTCTGACAGACATTTGGACGTACACACTTCTCTGTGTAGTAGGCAAGCGCATTAGTTAACTCAGAGAACTCGCTTCGCTCGTTCAATGACGGAGCAACGTAATTAATGATGCCTGATGAAATTGATTTTGTACCGCCAATTGTGACGTTTCTTAATAGTAATGAAATAGTATGAATTCAACGTCACAGACTGCATTCACTCATTGTGAAATCAACATCATTCAATCAACAACAAACTAATAAACCGACACAAAAAAAAAACTTTCGCATTTATAATATAGGATTATTAAGGATAAAAGACAGTTAAGTATGTGGATTCAAAATTTAGATTAATCTCAGTTAACTTCTACATTTCCTATTCTATTCTACTGAGGCTGTATTGCGATTGATAAAATCAACACAATAGATGCGATCAGTAATTACAATTACCGATGACTCCCGAGATTGCCTGACTCGGTTATGCAAGTTTTTTTTTCCCACTTAGTATAATGAAACACCATCTAGATTGAACTCTTGTTAATGAACCGACGACTCTCGAAGGGACAACATGAAAGCGTTTACTTTATTAATCGCGATAAACTTTGTGGTAGCAAAATGCTCTGTAGCGACTTCAAATAAAAATACGGACTCTATCGCACCGTCGGAAAACCACGCTAACTTTTCCGAAACCAAAACTTATAAGAAGCATGAGATTTATAAAACGTTTAACGTTAACGAGAGTGGAATTTATTTGGACGATGTTTTGTTCGCGCTGAAGAATCAGAATTGGACGGAAGCGGAGAAACCGTGTCTGGAGAGGACTCTGTTGATGCTTCGTAATCTACAGAATTTTACGCTGTGGGCTGTTTGGGGTAAGTTTTATACTCTACTAGCTTTAACCCGCGGCTTCGCTCATGTTATGTTCGATTTTTTAAACTCCTATTTTATCTCCTTCACGGTTGAATTTTGAAAAATCCTTTCTTAGCGGATGACTACGTCATCATAGCTACCTGTATGCCTTTCAGCTCGATTGGTCCAGTGGTTAGAGCTGCGCGTTGATAGATCAGTCAGTCAGTCAGTCACCTTTGCCTTTTATTGAACGAGCGAAGCGAAGTTCTCTGAGTCAACTAGGGCGCTTGCCTACTAGACAGAGAAGTGTGTTCGTCTAAATGTCTGTCAGAGGCCTATAACTTCTGAATTACTGAACGTAATTACTTCAAATTTAAATATAATATGTAAACTGATGGCCTTCAGCCGAACATTGTATAAAAAAATATAAAAAGCTTTATTTCAGGGGGGCTCTCATAGAAGCGTATTTGAAGTAAAATCTTGTTTGTTGCTCTACATAGACTTGCGATATATCTTTTTAAAGACGACTTTGAACAGAGTACAAAAATATATTTTTTTTAAATTTTCCCTAAAAATTGACCAAATGGGGGGGTTTCAAAGTGGAGATTTTAATTTGAGCCATATGTCAAGAATTACTGAATATTAGAACGTGAAACTTGGTTGAAAATTCAGTTATATCCTGTACTTGAACAACAAATACTAAAATTAGATAAATGTTATAAAGAAACGAAATTATTTAATTTTAATGCGCCATCTATTAGCATTATTGTGAAGCTAATAGCTTCACTATAATGCTTCACTATAGATGGCGCTGTGTCAGTAAAACAGTTTTATGTCAACTATTATTTTTTTATTGCGTCTAATGTTAAAAGTTAATTATTACAATATATAATTAAAACTTTTGGGAATTATGGGATATCGCGAGGTCTCAGTTCGGGGCGAACCACTAGTATATTTAGATTTATTTATAACTAGCTTAGCTGATGCCCGCGACTTCGTCTGCGTGGATTTAATCCGAGATAAATGTAGCCTATGTCACTCTCAAGGTCCTCGACTATATCCGTACGAAAAATCACGTCGATTCGTAGCTCCGTTGCAGCGTGATTGAAGGACAAACCAATAAACCGACAAAAAACACACACTTTCGCATTCGTCAGTCAGGATACGTGTAGTTGACGTTGAAAATTATAGTCGAAGTGAAAATTCTACTAACCCGAGGGTTTTAAATAGCGCCGAGAGTTTTCGCATAAAGTAGGTATTTATTTATAATTATTTATTACCTTTACTAAAAAGAGTAGAGAGATCTATAAAAAAATCTTGTAGTTATATTTTAAAAAAGTTTGTCGCCGACTCAAAATTAGTTAGGTACTTACATTTTTTTGTATAGTTGTAGTTACGTCGTGTACATGCACATTCCGTAAGTGTGAGTGTCTTCCGTGTCCGAGCCTTGATGGGAGCGGTCAGGCGCGGACAAACTCTCGCTCGCACTTATACAGATACGACACACACACAACCATGAGCCACGCGCCATCGTGAATTGCAAGAACTATAAAAAGTAATTACATTTGCATAGATTGGGACTCGATATCTTCCGAGCCGGAGGGCCTGCTGTACGGCAACAGGTTCCACCTGGGTAACTTCGACGAGTGCATGCGAGCGCCCTGGTACAAGGACCACCCCGAGCTGCGGACCCAGTACTGCCTGTCGGACATCGTGCTGGAGAGGACAGACCGCGCTGTGAAGAAGGCCGCGGACCCTTTCAATCCTTATGAGTCTGCGCTTAATGTGCTGGAGGTAAGAACATCGAGGTTCAGGAGTCCCTAACCCTAACCTTATAGTGACTAGTTAATTAATTTTAAACAATAAAACTTCTTTTCAAAAAACCGACTTCTTACGCCATTGCCATACTAACAATTCGAAATCGAAAATACCTAAATCCTGACGGTTTAAGTGGTTTAGTTTGGATGGCAATACATGTTTAGCTGTGTGACGTCATTGTAAATTCAACATGGCGGAACACCCAAGATGGTGGACTAGTTATTTTTAATGCACTCCTACAATATGGGTATCAAATGAAAGTGCTTGCTGAGAATAACTCACGCATTTAGCGAATTTAAATAAAAGCTTGTTTTTAAAAAAGTTTTCTACTTTTAATTTATTTCTTATTCTTAGTACGAATCGCCTATAAAGCGGCCACTGAACAAGCTGACGTGGGGAGTGTGTGTCCCGGCGGTGTGCCAGCCCCGCTCAGTGGAGCGGCTGACGGGCGTGCTGCTCGCGCACAGCCACCTTGGCGCCGTTGGGCTGCGCGCGCGCATCTCCGTCAACGACAGCTGCCAGAAGGCCGACGAGCCGCTGCGCTATGACAGCCTGTTCTATGCTTTTGTGTACGTAGTATCGGTCCATTTCTTTCTCTCCACGTCTCAGTCCTCACTAGTTGATGCCCGCGACTATGTTCGGTTGGATTTCCGTGGAAAAGGGAACTTCTTGATTTTCCGGGATAAAAAGAAGGCCTAACATGCGCGCCACGAGAAAATTTGGTCTACGCATTTACTCGTAATCTCTATGTGAATCCCTATGGATATTCACGATCAAAGTGTAGATAAAATTTTCTTGTGACGCGCATGTTAGCCCTACAGGTCTCCTCAACTATACCCATGCAAAAAATCACGCCGATCCGTAGCTCGGTTGCAGCGTTATTGAAGGAAAAACAAACACACTTTCGCATTTATAATATTAGTAAGAATCTTTTATTAAATTTCTTACATCGAAGTCAAGAAAAAATAATTCTGTTTGTATTTTAGCTCTGTGGCAGCATGTTTGATGGTGATCACATTAACATGCACGTTTCTAAACTGCAGAAAGAAGCAACCCAATGAAAATCAGTTAAGTACGTTACATTTTGTCTCTTTTATTTACTTTAAAAAAAATCGAAATTCAAAAAAATGATTTATTTCATGCAGGCCAACTTGTGGCTCTTACAAGTCGAGAATCTAGTAACGGTTCGGAATTATTTTATTTTTTATTTTTCTAGTGGCTTTGAAACCCGAAAACTGTACAATAACTATTTATTGTTTTTAAATTTTAACAATATAATTTTTTGGCAAAAATCATCAAGCTAAAATTATAATAATTAACTTGTTTTCCCTAGTAAAATTCAGTTATCACCTCAGACTTATCTCCGACTTAACACGTTGATTCTGGTTGTGTGGAATCAACTTTTTGATGTTTGTTTTTTTGCAGAATGCCAGCTAATAAAAGCATTCGACCTGCAGTCGAACGCTAGTAAGCTTCTGGAAAGGACTGACCAAGGGACCGATGTTGTATATGGCATCAAGTTTTTGTCCATGTGCGTCATAGTGTCCGGCCATCAGTATGGGATATTTAATGGCGGACCCGTCAGCAATGGATTCAAAGTGGATGAGGTAGTTAATTTACTTTCATCATCATCAAGTACTAGCCTTTTCCCGCGGCTTCGCTCACGTTAAGTTCAATTTTTCCAACCTCTATTTTAGCTTAAGGGTTGAATTTTTAAAATCCTTTCTTAGCAGATACATAGATATGTCATAATCTATCTGTATGCCCAGCCCGATCCCTCCCGGTTTGAGGTGTGCGTTAATAGATCAGTCAGTCAGTCAGTCACCTTTGCCTTTTATATATTGAGATCAACCCTTGATGGGGTGAATTGGCTTCTCACTATTGAGCGCAGGTCAAACAAAAAAATATATATAAGAATCCAAACAGAACAGCTGAATAAAAATTCTTTTCAAAAAACCGACTTCAACGCCACTACAAAGTATAAAAATAATTTTATTTTGTACACGTTTGTTGAAGTCGGGCGGGCTTAACTAGAAACGATAAAATCGATGCGCGATAAACAAAAATCTTGTGAATCGGTCAAGAAAGAGTAATCGGTGGACATACATAGAAGAAAAAAAAAAACCTCCTCCTTTTTGGAAGTCGGTTAAAAATCGAAAAAAGACGTGTGACACTCGGGGACTGCTGCGGTAAAGCTATTGCATAGCATTTTTTATCAACGCCATCTAGCGGTGAGAGGAGTCCCGTGTCAGGTTATTTTCGTTACGAAATTTCTGGATTCGGTCTCCACGCTCAAGGCCCGCGATAGAAGCTATGCAATAGCTTAAAAATCAAAATTGGTATTTTTATAAGAATAAGCAGTTCGGATTACTTTTAATATACCTAAGCTTGTAGGTACTTAGTGCAATAAGTGTTTAAAATTCCAGGATGCAGTATCAGTACTAGGATTGTTGGTGCTACACGAGGACATCGTGGTGGATACCTTCTTCCTCTTGTCTGGCTTCCTGACGGCCGTTTTCCTCGCCCAAGCTGAAAGATTGCCCAATATATTCCTGATGTTCTTTAAACGATATTTCAGGTAAATAATTATTAAATCATATGACACTGTTTGATGGATTACCTGCTTTCCTTTTACCGATTTTGACGACTTTCCTGGCGCAGTGATCAGCGCTGTTGTCTTATAACTGGGAGGTCTCGAGTTCGATTCCCGGGGAGAGCAATTTGGGAATTTACAATTTATAAATTGTCCCTGGTCTGGCCTGGTGGGAGGCTTTGACCGTGGCTTGTTACCACCCTGCCGTCAAAGACGTGCCGCCAAGCGATTGCGTTCCGGAACGATGGCGTGTAGAAACAGATTAAGGATCTCGTTGGTTATCCTTCGGGTACGGAATCCTAAAAAAATCCTGAGCTTATACCGCCTTAAACTCTTTCGTTCCATTCACAGATTAGTGATAACATACGCCGTTGTAATTTTCTACATCTGCGCGGTATACCCCTACATCGGATCGGGCCCGCTGTGGAACAGAGCTATCGCAGAGGACACGAAGCCTTGTCGCCAGAACTGGTGGCTCAACCTGCTCATGGTCAGCAATTACGTCGACAGCCAGAATATGGTAAGGCTCTTAATAGCTTTAACCGACTGCCGAAGCAGGGAAATTTTTTCTGAGCTGATATCCTTTCTTCCTTACAAATATTTTAAATGCGAAAGTGTATTTGTTTGGTGGTTTGTTGTTTTGTCCTTCAATCACTCTGCAACAGAGCTACAGATGCAATTTTTTTGCATGGATATAGTTGAGGACTTAGAGAGTGACATAGGCTACTTTTTATCCCGGAAAATCAAAGAGTTCCCGCGGAAAAACTAAATCCACGCGGTCTACATAATTCTCTGATCACGAGCGATTTCCTTTTTCTTTTTATTCAATGACAAAATATGGTTAGGTGGTAACTAGCCACGGCAAAGCCTCCCGCCAGAAAAAATTATTGAGGAGTACCGTCCTTTATTTTCGAAAGATCTTCATTAAATTTAAATATGACCAAACTGACGGTATGTCCTTTCAAATAAAAAAAAATATTGAAATCGGTTCAGATGTGACTGAGTTAGGGAGTAACATTGACAAAAAAATTCGCGTCGAATTGAGAACCCCTCCTTTTTTGAAGTCGGTTACTAATAGGAATTAAAAGTACCTAGGTCTCAGCAACTTATAAAGTTAAATATATGACAACATAATTGCAATGTTTGTCTAGGATTAGTCATTTCCGCTCCTGCTATATATCACTGAGCAATTAAAGGCTTTACTGAGTATATTGCTTACAGAGATATTAAAATATAATACTGGATTTCTCACTATTCTTAGAAATATCATCTCATATCGAATATCTTAACATAAATTAGGTTGGTATGTAAGTAAGGTCACTAGGTACTATATACATAATAGAAAACAAAATTACTTATGTTATTTAACTATTTAATAACCTATTGGGAATATTTGTATAGTGATTAATCATTGAATACAATAGAATAGAATAATTTTTTATTCAAATAAACTTTATACGCTAATAAAAAATAATTAAATAATCACGTTACATTACACTAATATTATAAAGGCGAAAGTTTGTATGTGTGTGTGTGAATGTTAGTTACTATTACACAGGAAAACTACTAAACGGATTTGGTTGAAATTTGGAATGGAGATAGATTATTAGGAGGAAAAGTAAAGAGTTCCCGTGCGAATCAAAAAACCTGAATCCACGCGGAGCAAGACGCGGACATCGTCCAATAAGATATATCATATCGCTCATTTGCAACAAGGGTGACATAACTCAAAATTCACCAATTTTAGTGTCGAACGTTTATACTTTTTGCTATAAAAACAACATTACGCTAAGCACAAAATAATAATATAAAAAAATATTTTTAAAAAACCGACTTCAAACGCCACTTAAAAGTATAAAATAATTTTAGTTTGTACACGTATGTTGATGTCGGGCCAACGTCGCGCATCGGTTTCATCGTTTCTATTTAGGCCGGTCCGTCTCACGGGCTAATTCAACAAGTATACCGGCCTAATAGTATTTACGATTTAATAATTTTAGTTTGTACACGTATATTGAAGTCGGACGGGCTTAAAATATAGAAACGATGATACCATTGCGCAACGCTGGCCCGACTTCAACATACGTGTACAAACTAAAATTATTTTATACTTTTAAGTGGCGTTTGAAGTCGGTTTTTTAAAAATATTTTTTTATATTATTATTTTAAGCTTTTTAGTGTAGCTTCATGGGACCAATTCACTAGACCATTTGTTTTGCTCCTTAAAAAAAGTATTGAAATATATTATTCCAAATAGAAATTTAGCATATGTATGTATGCTATGAAGTTTGCATGGTTAAAGTCCTACACACACTGTGATCACGAGCGATTTGCTCTTATTCAATGAGGAGTTCCATCCTATATCTCCGAAGATATTCATCAGATCTTCACCAAACTTAAATGGAACCAACCTGACGATATGTCCTTTTAAATAAAAAAAAAATTATTGAAATAGGTTCAGATTTGACAGAGTTATAGAGTAACATAGTCAAAAATTCGGTTAAAAAAAATTATATTGAAATGCCGAATAGAAAAGCATTATGTATGTATGCTATGAAGAATGCATGGTTAAAATCCTACACATACTCTGATCACGAGCGATTTGCTCTTATTTATTGAGGAGTTCCGTCCTCCATCTCCGAAGATATTCATCAGATCTTCACCAAACTTAAATGGGACCAACCTGACGATATACCCTTTCAAATAAAAAAAAAATATTAAAATCGGTTCAGATTTGACGGAGTTATGGAGTAACATCGCCAAAAAAAAAAAAAAATAAAAAAAAAAAAAAAAACATACGCGTTGAATTGAGAACCTCCTCTTTTTTTTGAAGTCGGTTAAAAATAAGAGCGAGAGAGATTGTGACTTAATGCTCTATCGCTTTGTTGGCCGCTGTGTTGTTTCGAGACCGCAGCATCCACAAAACATTACTCTCTAACGAGAGAATTCTCTCATCGTCGATTATGAATTATGTCACTCTTGTCGCAAACGAGCGATATAACTAGCTTGCAAAACACTGGTCGGTTTAATGTATATGTATTTTTTCAGTGTTTAGTGATAAGTTGGTACATCCCTTGCGACTACCATTTCTTCATCGTCACAGTTCTACTGTTCTTGTTCTACCGACGGCACCCGCGTGCGGGGCGGGCAGCTGCTGCAGTAGTACTAGTAGCAGCAATCATAACACCAGGCGTCATCAACTACCTCAACACGCTACCCGCTATACAGCTGTTCACTTTTGAGTAAGTAGTAAGTTTTGAGTAAGCAAAACAGGCAAAAATTACATCATATTTCCAAGGGACGATACAAAGTAGAAACATAAAATAATGAGTTCGTCAAAAAAAAAATCGCTAAATTAGGTCTAATTTTTAATCAATTTGCATTGATTTTCTATGTGTTACACAGAATATTATCAAGATACGGACCAGCCATTTTTTTTTAAATTAATATCTTATGAGTTATTAGAATACATGATGTATTTGGCGCTTACTACACTCCTACACGCTAGCATCTGTCGCGTTTCACACGAGGTTTCGGGTATGTTTTATTTCATCTATCGCGGGGATTTTTCTGGCATTCTGCGCACTGTTAACTTTGACCGTGACCACCTCAATTTAATCTATGTGCATCCCACGCTTAGGTAAGTTAGGTCTTAGTAAGGTCTGTAGATGTAAATAGGTACTACCTAATCAATACAAGTAGCAGGTACAATTCAATGTACATCTTGTCATAGGTATTGCGTGTCCGTAATGCATTTAGTTCAACGTAATAACGGAAAATGCCAACTGAATAATGACGCTTGAAGTTCTATTTATATTACTATTATATATTATTTAAAATATATGCTAATAAGAAAGGCATATTATAAAATAAATGATATGAATTATAATATAGAAGAGATAAAAACGCCTGGAAAATCTAAGTTTGCACAAGCCATTGTGAGGTTAGGAAAAAATTAAATTATGTGCTATTGTATATATCTTTTTTTTTGACATAAAAATTATGTACTTGATTACCTATTTCTTTTTTAGTCATATTTGTTATGTTTAATGACATCACATTATTATAATTTTTTCTTTTGACATTTAATTAATTTATTTTTATTTTTTATTAAGTATTTTGTACTTATTTGATGTAAAAGTTGACATTCGTAAGCGCTTTTGTAAATCAGAATCGGAGAAATAAACAATACAATACAATACAATGTGGGAGTCTATGCAAGGGACCTACGTATGTCCAGCAGTGGACGTCTGTCAGTTGATGAAGAAGAAGGAACTCTTGTAACTAGTTGTTATAGACCTCGCGTCCTAGAAATACCTATAGGTACTTCCTAGTAAATACAATAGTAGGTAGAGCCCTCAAGGTTCCTGATTGTTTGTAACTTTGAATATTTTGCAAGAAATGAGCATTTTTTAAATAGGGTAAGGGGAGGTTATTTCGTGATACAGGCTATGCCGTGATAATTTTTTAGACGTATGCCACTGCTTTGCCTGTGACAGAAACGACGCGAATACACGCATAAGGGTGCACTAAAGAGTAAGCGAGATGGCAGCATGACGCGCAGTCACATAGCGTTTGAAGCTAGCTTCAGGTAGAATTTTTAGTCGCGCGTGGACGCGGATCTCGATTAGCTGATTTTAGATTGACTCGTTAGTGAAAAAAGGATTTTATACTGGAAACTAAGGTAAATATCCGGACAATTTTGCACGACGCGTTAGAGTATTAATTAAGAAACCTAATGAATGAAATATTTATCTGAATTTATATGATTTTTCATTCAAAAATACTTAAGTTTGTGGCCAGAATATTAAGGTTATTTTCGAAATTTTTCTAAGTGATTTGAGTGAGGTGTTTTTGTGACTGATTTTAGTCATCTTATCGGCAATTTCATAGGATTTTTATTTTTATATGTTTAAATATATATTCTTGGGAATACGTTGTGTCTGTTCCAATGCATTAATTGCATATTTTTTTTTTGTCACGACATTACCTCTACTATCACGAAATTACCGGTGTATAATTTTTTTTACAGAAATCATGTCACTATCGTCAAACATACGTACAAAGAATAGACAATATACCGCCCAGGACCTACGGCTTGCCTTGGATCTAGTAGAAAACCAACATAAATCATTGTATGCGGCAAGCAAAGCGACAGGTGTGCCATGGAGCACTTTAAAGGACTATCTAAGAAAAGAAGACAAATCGTTTGCTAAACTAGGCAGACCCTTTGCTTTAACTGTTGATTTAGAGGTAAAGCTGTATAATTATATAATTACAATGCAGGAATTAGGTTTTGGGCTCACAGTTAACCAAATCCGGCACATAGCATATGATTTAGCGAAGACTAAAAACAGGGATGCTCTGCTTAATCCCAACTCCGAGGCAGCTAGTAAGTGGTGGTGGGATAATTTTAAAAAGAGATATAATCTAACACTTCGTGTGGCAGAAAACCTGTCTGCTTGCAGAGCTTCGATGGCTAACACGGTCTTAATTGGCGATTTCTTTGATAAGTTAGAGACTTTATTGGACAACCTGGGTATCAAAGGCTGCACAGACCGAATTTGGAATTGTGATGAAACAGGATTAACCTATGTAACCAATAAAGGTAGAGTGGTCACAGCAATTGGAAGACGCTACATATATAATAGAACATATGCTGAAAAAGGAACTACTACAACGGTGATGGGCTGCATATGTGCAGATGGCACATGGCTACCTCCACTGGTAATATTTAAAGGAGTAAGATGGTCAGACACTTTAAAACAGGATGCTTTGCCGAATGCAATGGTGAGGTTATCTCCAAAAGGTTGGATTAATAGCGAGATATTTTTGGAATGGTTCCAGTTCTTTATAAATGCTATTCCAGAAGCTCGTCCTGTGGTGTTATTAATGGACTCTCACGCTTCGCACATTAAGCCAGAGGTGATTCAGCTTGCACGTGAGAACCAAATATATCTTCTCACTTTTCCTGCTCATAATACGCATATTCTGCAGCCGCTAGATGTCGGCGTTTACAAAGCATTAAAGAGTTACTGGAGTGACAGCGTTAAGGATTTTATGAAAAAGAACCCTACTCAGAAGCCTGATCGTTCAAATTTTCATCAAATATTGAATCCTGCTTTTATTAAAGCTTTTTCTTCGAATACAATTAAAAATGCCTTTAGAAAATGTGGCATATACCCACTGAATAGGGATGCCTTATGCCCAGAGGCATTAACTCCATCAAGACTCACTGAAGTGAGTGTTGATGGAGCACTCTGTCCATCCGAAGACAGCATATTGAAAATTCCTGCTCCAACTACGCAGCGAAAAGTGGCAACTACCACAGTAAAGCGACAATTGGATTCTAAATCGAGATGTCTAAATTATGATACAATACCTGTTGTATTATCAGAGGTAGAGGAAACTGTGAATGAACCGGCAATTGCATCATTATTTGAAAACCCCATGTTTTCAAACGATGATGCTATTGCGGGCCCATCTTCGCAACTAGATAGATCGGTTGCTGGAGAAAAGAAAAGAAAAACAGGAAAGAATAAGGAAAATAGAGCTGATGATGATTGGGTATGTTTCGTCTGTAATATAGCATACTCTTTTGATGTCAAAATGAAAAATGGTAAGAAATGGGTACAATGTTCTTATTGTTTCCGTCCTTATCATAATGTATGCTTAAACATTGCTCCTGATGACGATGAGATATATGTTCAATGTGATATATGTGCAGAAATTGATCAATAAAATAGATTTTGATGTTATTTTATAAGCGTTTCATTTAACTAGTATATTTTTTTCCTATCACGATATTGCCTTCCGACTATCACTACTTTACCTGTATAACTCACGAATTTACCTACATATACTATGCCAGAATGTAATTTAATATATGTTTAGTAGCCAACTGTGCATATCAAACATTGTTTCAAAATATATATAGTAAAATATATGCCCAGAACACATAACTACTTATTATACAGATTTCTTAAGCACAATTCGAGAATTTAATTAAAATATCAAATCTATCACGAAATAACCTCCCCTTACCCTACTGTTTGTGTAACTACAGGATTTAAATGATATTATCAAAGATTCAGTTTTTGATGTTTTTGAGATAAACCCTGAATGTTATCATAGCCCTCAAACGTTTAACATTTGAAGTAAAAAGTAGTTTTGAAATTTTTTTTCTGTGAAAAGAGATTTTTTTTGTTGCATCTTAGAAGCAATTCTATGGTCAGTAGTCACCCCTATCGATTTAAAAGTTTTATTACTTTTTACATTAATTATTTTCGACTTTTGGTGAAAGATTACTTGCGTAATATTTTTAAGTAATTCTGTTAATTAATTCAATACTTTCTAAGTTATTATTAAGCCTCTGACAGACACTCAGAAAAACAAGTGTAACCAGAACGACCCTAACTTCGCTCGGTCAAATGCTGGTTACGATATAAATCGGCAAGAGTGATTACTTAGGATTAACATTAAGGAAGAATTTCCTTATTAGGGAAACTTGTT
Source organism: Hipparchia sbordonii (assembly GCA_038048805.1). Lineage (NCBI taxonomy): Eukaryota > Metazoa > Arthropoda > Insecta > Lepidoptera > Nymphalidae > Hipparchia > Hipparchia sbordonii. Next base: position 2,785,819 of record CM076111.1, on the reverse strand, counting down.
TTCTCTCTTTTACCTTTGAATAGTAAACAAATACTACTCGTAAGAAGCAAACTTGTTTTAGTTGATTCCTATTAAAAAATCCACGCAAATAAGGCTAAGGTAATAAATAATTATTTGCATGATCATTTATTAAAGAAAGATAATAATCGTATGATTTGCGCCATTATTCACAGTTTACTAATAATTAACATTGTTAAAAAATAACAATTCTCCATTAATTTTTATTAGCACGTGGATGATTACGAATTCATGCAAATTCTGAAATCCGATTAATGCAACAACTATCTTACTATTATGTTATTATTAGTTTTTTAGCCGACCAAATTAAAACTTCGCATAAGTAGGGGGTTTCTTTACGAAGGCAGCCCCTTCATACAATCCCTTACCCAGTGTAATTTTCACCTTGATGGTCCATAAAGATTTGTGAAAAAATAAAAAAAGACGTGTGCCACTCGGGGACTGCCGCGGTAAAGCTATTGCATAGCATTTTTTATCAACGCCATCTAGAGGCTCACCGCTAGATGGCGTTGATAAAAAATGCGCCATCTAGCGGCTCACCGTAGAGGAGTCCCGTGTCAGGTTATTTTCGTTACGGAATTTCTGGATTCGGTCTCCACTCTGGTCCGCGATAGAAGCTACGCAATAGCTTAATAAAATTAGCAGAAAGCGTCACCCAACTTAGCTTACGTAGTCCATAAAAGTTAGGGAATATTAATATAAAGTTACTCTACTTTGCAGTTTTATCTCAAACCCTCGTGGGCCGAAGCAATTTCACCTGACATATATCAAGAGTCACACCCGATACGCTCCCTATCTCATCGGGTTCCTCAGTGGCTACATATTCCATCGGATCACCGCCGCTGGTAATATCAAAAAAATTCCACAGGTTCGTTATAAACTTCCTCTTTGACACCTTCTCTCCTTTTTGAACGAGCGAAGCGAAGTTCTCTGAGTCAACTAGGGCGCTTGCCTACTAGACAGAGAAGTGTGTTCGTCTAAATGTCTGTCAGAGCCCTATAACTTCTGAATTACTGAACGTAATTACTTCAAATTTAAATATAATATGTAAACTGATGGCCTTCAGCCGAACATTGTATAAAAAAATATAAAAAGCTTTATTTCAGGGGGGCTCTCATAGAAGCGTATTTGAAGTAAAATCTTGTTTGTTGCTCTACATAGACTTGCGATATATCTTTTTAAAGACGACTTTGAACAGAGTACAAAAATATATTTTTTTTAATTTTTCCCTAAAAATTGACCAAATGGCGGGGTTTCAAAGTGGAGATTTTAATTTGAGCCATATGTCAAGAATTACTGAATATTAGAACGTGAAACTTGGTTGAAAATTCAGTTATATCCTGTACTTGAACAACAAATACTAAAATTAGATAAATGTTATAAAGAAACGAAATTATTTAATTTTAATGCGCCATCTATTAGCATTATTGTGAAGCTAATAGCTTCACTATAATGCTTCACTATAATGCTTCACTATAGATGGCGCTGTGTCAGTAAAACAGTTTTATGTCAACTATTATTTTTTTTATTGCGTCTAATGTTAAAAGTTAATTATTACAATATATAATTAAAACTTTTGGGAATTATGGGATATCGCGAGGTCTCAGTTCGGGGCGAACCACTAGTTAGGTACATATTATAGCCATCTAATTTCACAGAAACCGAGAGCAAAGCTCATTAAATCATGAAGCTGAAGTGGCAATAGGTGAGGCATAGTTCTAAGAACCGATATACGTTGGGGTCCTAATTCCTAAGATGCTCAAATAGCGCCCTCATAACAGGAAACACAGTATTGGTGAGCCTAAGGTGCCTAGGTGGACGGACGTTACAAGGGATCCGCTGGCAGTCGCTAAGTGACACAATCTGTGTTCTGTGGAAATCCTTCCAAGAGACCTATGCAAACGTCATTGGATTTAGGAGACCAACTCTAAAGTGATCAACGTCTGTCTGTCTATTGAGATATCTTTGAAATCCCTGACAAAAATCGCTAAAAGTCAAGTTAATAGCATTGGAATTCCAGAAATGGGCAATCTTCGGCGCTACTCTCAGCATATTGGTTATGGGCGTGGTGGCACTCACGGGGCCTATGTTCCTGTGGAGAAGCTACAACGTGCTGGAGAGCGCAGTGTACGCTGCTCTCAACCGCCCTGTCTGGGCTGGCAGCGTTGCCTTGCTCGTCATGTGCTGCTCCCTTGGATATGTGCGTAAGTGATCACCTCATGTCCCTGCGGAGACGCTACAATGTGATAAAGAGAGCAGTGTACGTTGCTCTCAACTGCACTGTGAGGGCTGGCAGCGTTGCTGTACTCGTCATGTGTTGACCTTTGAGGTTGGTTATACAAAGGTAGCACCTTTGGATACGTGCAACGTCGTCTATCTGATGTTCCTGTGGAGAAGCTAGGTACAACTTACTAGGCATGTTCTAAACTACCTATCGACACTTTGTGATCGAACCACAAGACAAATCTGGGTTCCACTTCTTAATCCTTTATCTCCTATCCTGATCTATCGATAATAATCGATAGATCAAAACAGCGTTCAAGTCTCGTTACTCTCATTATGGAGTAACAGTGAGGACATAGAATTAATCCCCAAGATCTGAATTTGATACTACCTACTCTACTTTGTATACCTTAACCGATGGGTTATGCATACAGATCTACTCCACAAAGTCAGCAGCTTTGGCGTACCCATAGATATCTATCCACCGTTAGTGACCATACTTTTGTAACTTTCCAGCGATCATTAATGGATTCCTGAGCTGGTCTCCGTGGGTGCCGCTGAGCCGCCTCACTTATGGCCTCTACCTGTTCCACACTACACTGATAGCGAGAAACGTCTATGTCACCCGCAATCCTCAGCATCACGACCATTTTAATTCCGTAAGTAATAATAATAACTGTCCGTGTGCAAAGCACAGCACACACAGCAATTGTACAAAATTGTATGCCCAAATTGCTGTGTAAGCTGTGCTTTGCAAACACAGCAATTTGGGCATACAATTTTGTATGTTCAACATTACATCGCCGCGCCGGTCATTTTACATTGTCGTATATCTACTAATAGTAGATTGTTACACAAGGGACGTAAGTAAGCTATTAGAGAACAAGATCCAATTTGGCGCTAGTGCGAGCGCAGCTCGCATAGGGCGCTAATGGATCGCGTGCACCCGAGATATTTAGTCACACGAGCGAGCGCAGCAAGCGAAGGTGAATATAGTTCGAGGGTATAATAGCTACTTGCAACCGAGGTAAGCATTCTACTTTATATCATTCTTGCGAGGTAACACATTGGTAATGCAAAATGAAATTTTGCATCATTTGTTCTGCTTCAAGCAAACAAAAATCAGGCTCTCCTCCTTTTTCATCATCTGATGAAGTGCTTGACATTGTTGTAAATAACTTAAATCCCTTTACGAACAAACTTCACAAACTTTCAGATCAAATGAAATGCCGCCATTTCCATTTTTTTTTCGTAAATAGTTTTCCATTTTTTTTTACGGCTCTGAGTTCCAAGGAGTTTTGCATAGTTTGAAATGTATGGAAGTTAAATGCCGCCATGTTCAGTGTTTTTTTTTCAGTAAAAAGTTTTCTTACCATTTTATAAGAAAAGAGATTGTTTACCAAGGAGTTTTGCATAGCTTGAACTGTAATGTGAACATTACAATTCAAGCATAGTGCGACGTAATGTTGCCTTGAATTTCAAACATCAACTTACAAGGAGACTTTCCACCATAGTAATCCCTAGTTACTGAGCAAGTATGATATAAAATAATATAAAAGCGGGTTTTTGACTTGTTTCTATAATTCTGTTTTTTTTTTTCCTAAATTCTAGCTGACATCTTGTATCGGTGTAATTGTCGAAGGCACCATCGCCGCTCTTCTCATGAAAGTTTTTGCCGAAGCCCCCATCCTGAATGTGCTCAACATTTGCCTGACTCCGCGGTAATCACAATAATAGTACTTTAGTAAACTCTTAAGAATTTAGTAATGGTGTTCAGATTAAACTGCAACATGGGGTTATTCAAGGGGCGGACCAAAAAATTCCTGAAAAGCCGGCAACGCATTAGTGGTAGATACCTCAGGTGCTACAAGTGTTAAAAGCCAAATAGAAAACAAATACTTTTTCGGATTTACAAAAATTTTTTTTTATTAATTTATCAGAGAAAATAAAACATAAACATATAAAGGGCGTGCACAAGGACAGCTTGTCTCTAAGGAAGAGATTTCTTCTTAGCCCTCGAATGTGAGAACAGCGATAACATGCATTCTTAAATTTAAAGTTAGAAGCCTATTACTTAGTAAGAATTATATTGATAGCTTTTAGGAAGATTTTTTACATTCAAATGAAGGTGTTTTTTTCATTCCAGAACAAGTCGACGTGAAGGAAATATCTCAGATGTGGAAAATAGCCACTCAAATAAAGTTATGGAGAAGGAAACTTCAGAGAGTGGTCACCTAGAGGATAACTTGCCGACGACTGTACATGTTATATCTTCGAAGATGTAATAGGTATTATTTTAAGTTGAATGTATTTAAGTGTAGGAAATATACAATTAATTGTACGTCCAAAATGTTTATTTTCTTTTTAAAAATCATCAATTATTTATTTTAATACTAGATGTTGCCCGCGACTTCGTTCGCGTGGATTAAGGTTTTTTGATTCTCTCGGGGACTCTATGTTCCGAGATAAAATGTAGCCTATGTAGTGTACATATCCTGGGTATGACCTATCTCCATTCCAAATAGTCAAATCGGTTCATTCGTTGTGAAGTGAAGGAGTAACAAACATATACACACACAGACACATACATACACACACATACAAACTTTCACCTTTATAATATTAGCGTGATTAGCGTGATCGTAGTCGTACGTATATATATAAATTAGACTTTGGAACGACTTTATTCCTCTCTGGCTTCTGGGAAATAAAATAAAAAGCGACATTAAATTAAATAAAATATTAAATGGGGTGTCCATAAGGTTGATAAATAAATAGAATAAAATCTAAAATGTTCTACGAGAATTAAACATTTTGATTTCAGCGCCATCTATGTAGCATAACTAGTACTAGGTAGCTAATCAAGTACTTATAAACGACGATATCGTCGACTTATCAACGGTTATACTCGTAGTAAGACGTGACTGGTGTAATAGAGCAACAAATTTACAGCTGTTTTTAATAGAGGGCACGTCTACGTCCAATTTTTTCTCAACCCTGCGTCTTATTTGTGTAAAAACATTAATGTTAAAAATGATTTTTTCACAGCTGTGCCATTCAGCAGAGTAGTCAGAGATAAAATTGGTTCGATCTAATTATCGCAGTTTGCTTTTATATTACACTTCTAAGTAATCATTAACCTTCGTTAAAAATATCGAAGATGATGCCGATTTGTCAGGGCTGAAGGTGGTATCGAAGTAAGAGTCAGGAGCGTGGTTATAAACATTACCATCACCGCACTTGAGTACCTACTCTCCTCGATGGCGATTTTTTGCATGTGGCAGTGGCTGTAACGTACCTATGTGAATCCTATCGATGCATCTGCGGTTCCGGTGGAAACTAAAGGTTGTCGTTCCATAGGGAGGCTCCCGCGTCACCAGACCCTGAAAGTAGTTGTCCGCAGAGACTTCGTATCTATTTCATCTAACTCATGTAAAACTAGTCAATGCCCGCGACTTCGTATGCGTGGATCAAGATTTTTTAATTCCTGTAGAGGACTCGGAGGTTTTTCACATACGTTTTATCCCGGAAAAACATAGGGTCCCCGCGAGTTTTTAAAAACCTAACTCCACGCAGTCAAAATCGTGGGCAAAAGCTAGTTATATTTGTCTGTACGAAGCTTTTAAAGCTGTAAGGCCGCCTTTACGTACCTACCTACTTAATTTATCTGTTTCATTTTATATTCAATAAAATAATTACAATTATTTAGATGTGAGAAACGATAAAAACTTTAGTGAGTACCTAAGCATCACAAGACTGGATGTTACAGGTAAATCAACAATTAGCACGAGATGTCGTCACCGACCACACGTGATGTTGGCATTATTAATAGAATACATTAAGAATATAATGCACCATAAAATACGTAGAAGAATAAAATCTATCTATAGAAATAATTTCATATTATTATTTTGTAGTAAGAATTATGTAGGTACAATTTTTTAAATAATTGGTATACTTTTAATTTTGAATTTTGAATATTACCATAAAGATTAGAGTCGAGTAGGGTTCCTATACCAAAATCATTTTTGAAGACATTCCCGAATTGTGAATTCAATGTCACTGTAATATATTAATTTATTCAGTTTTGACGTTTATTGTAATATAACGATTGATTTGTTCTTTCTGTGAAGGGATACTCAAGGGAACTTTTGTGGAAGTTAATTGTTCTAAGAACAATAATATGTAGTGTCAAAGGTGTATTCTAAAGTATTTTTATTTAAAGGCATATGTAGTTTTTTTTACTGTAGAGGTGTGTATTTACTATAGATAATACTAACGATTATGTAAAAGCTTTTTATCAAGTAAGTTTACAATAGTTGCAGTAAAAGCATGTGTCAAACATAACTTACAACTTGGCACGTGTAAATTCTTTATCCCTCGAACATGTAATATATACCGTTTTGTAAATTCAAATAAAATTAATTACTTACCAATTTACTTTTAATTTATTTAATATCTTATATGGATTATTTTTTTAGTAAGTACCAATATACCTAAATCGATAGCAAGTCTCTACCTACCTATGTGTAATGAAGCACAGCGAATCACAAGTGTAAATTAAAACTTAAATGTGGAATCAATAGCCAGTAAGTATAACCTACTACATATATATGTACCTACCTACCTACTACATATGTATCTACCAACTACTAGTTAAGACAGCTAAGAACCATTAAAATTGAACACGCTTTCGATTAAAAAACCACATTCAAAGCGATCATTTGAATGCTGTAATGACATAGACAACATATAGATATACATGCAAAGCATTCAAAGTCATACTTAACATCCCTTTTTTTGGGTAGAGCCTAGAGGGTTAAGATCAGGTTGGTAACTATCTAGGTAAACTGTTACTGGTAGGTAATTGTTTTAACCCTAAAGTACCTAATAAGAACAACAATCAATTTTGAAAAATCACAGAAGAATAAATACATACCTAACATAAATAAATAATTAATCAATTGGCATCACAATATTTACCACCTGCTTGCTTACTTAGAATTTTTACATACTCGTACCTAACACATATTGAAGTCCTTGGACAGATATACAAAGAATAAGCACCTATATAATATGTATCAGAATTTATTTGCATATTGAATGATGCATCAAGTCATTATAGGAAACACGTGAAGTAAAACCCGTGCTCTACAAAGTTTCTTGATACGAATTAAGCACAGTTCGTAGCTATAAGTCATTATACCTATCCAGTAAGTATCAAAATGTCGTGAAGCCAAATCGTCACATGAAATATGTTAGGAATCTATCCAGCGCGCAGCGTCCAGTGGAGCGCGTCTCTGTTTGGCAACACAACAGCAGCGAACATAATGACATAATTGCCGGAGGAGACGCGGGGCGGCGCGGGGCGCATGCGCCGGTTTGACGGCCAAGGTCGAGGCCGCGCGATTCTGCCGCGCGCCGCCGCGTCGGCAAGTCTTGCGTGCCCTCTTTCTCGAAACTATTTCTATGAGGGCTAAATGCGCAATTCACGACGCGAGTGCACCCACAACCACCCCATCACATCCGCAAAAGGTAACTTTTCATGTAAATTTCACACTGGATTCCTCGGTTCGATTTCAGTCGGTTACGGATTGAGCAATGTTTGTAATCAATATATTATTTATAGGTAGGCACGTATCTGCCTTCGCGGATTAAACATGGATCGATTAGCGGATACAAAGACGCTTCTGGTTCGGGAATGTTTATTTTGACTACGATAATAATTGCAAAATAGATTTACGGGCGGATATTTGGAAAATTGGCCGCCTCAATTTGATTTTGGTTGGTCTTACGTGTCTCGCGTCACCGCGGCAAGTGCTAATCTCCTAAACAAACTAGGTACTCGGTAATAGGTAACACTTTAAACGATTTGGTTTATGTTTATAAGTTGGACTTAAGCCCCTGAAACAAAGGTACGATGTTACGTAGGTTATTAAATTGGCCCCAACAAACAGCTGCACATAATTTTGTCTGTTGCTTAGGTATGTTTTACCCGACTTACGAAGGTTTATCATATTATTAGCCTACGTTTATGTTGTTTTAGTATGTATGTATGTATTATTTCACCTTACTCACTTTCAAGGGAAGCTGGAAGAAATGTCTTGTTTTTAGAGGTAAGCTTCACCTATATCTACTTCTTCTAATATATGTTGTCTTATAAATTCTTATATGTACCTACATAAAAAAAAAATATGTACATCTATTATCCTGTTACTCTCAAAAGACTCATTAGATTATGATAAATGTGGTGTTGTCGTGTAGGTAAGCATAATAGGTTACACATAAATGACGTAATTACAAATCAAACATGGCTGACATACTAGGTCGGCATGAAAATCGAAAATGAAATATGCAGAAAACAAAAATTCAATATATGAAATTCATAATATTGATTACTAACTAGATGATGAGCGTTACTTCGTTCGCGTGGATTGAGGTTTTTTAATTCCCGGAAGAACACTCTTATTTTTTGGGATAAAAAGTAGCCTATGTGTTATTCCAAACTATAATCCATCTCTGTGCCAAATGCCAATGCAGCCAATGCGATTCTGTCGTTGCGGCTTGATTGAGTAACAAACATCCATCTATCCATCCATCTATCCATCCATCCATTCATTCATCCATCCATCCATCCATCCATCCATCCATTCATCCATCCATCCATCCATTCATCCATCCATCCATCCATCCATCCATCCATTCATCCATCCATCCATCCATCCATCCAAATGTTCTCATTTATAATATTAGTAGGCAGTTGGATAAGAAAAGTTTATTTCAAATGCATACTTTAAACTTATTGAACCATAGGTATACATTATTTAGGTGATTACGAAAAATATAAAAATCGAACCATTCTACTCTGGTATTGTTTTTAACTTTAACAAAGTTGTCAGATTTAAGTGTACCTACTCTATCTTTGTGTACTAGGCATCCACTGGTAATAGAATTAGAGATAAATACGTTAATGGAATACCTACCCAACAAACGTCGGTTCGCAGCACATATAACCTTTGTCAATGAAGTTCAAGGTTTAGGGAAGATTAAGTAATAAATAGTAATATATGCTGATTCTTTTCGTAAGGATTTTTTCAGTGAATCATAATGCAATAGGTACCTTATCTGTTTACTGCCCTAGCAGTAGATGTAGGTTATGTTTCCATTGGAATCAAACCATTACTACGCGGTTGTGACTATTTTTTATTATCAACGTTTGACATAAATCCTAACATTTCACAATAATTATTCTATTTTTTATTTACCTAGCTAAATGGGATTTTCAGTTGTATCTTATTACTTTTAGGTCTTCAGCGAAGGCTAAATAATAACATTGAAAACTTATTTACTTACCAATTAGTTACGAATACTTACTTATATTGGCTAAAAAGTAGGCGATATATTTAATTCTACAAATTAGACTAATAACTACTCGTGCATACTTAAGTAAGGTTACTATTTTGTAGTAGTAAGTGAGTAGAATGATGGTAAGTCAGGGAATAAAACAAATAAAACCTGTCACCCGAAACGGGACATATCCGAAAAAACTGTGAATCATGGTTATTCTACAAATATCAATGATAATTACATAATATAATATTTTTAGGGAATAAAATGGGTTATTAATTTTAAAATAAACAAAAAATTATTTTAAGTACCTAGGTATAAAACTTCTGGTAAAAACAAATCTGACATTTTGTACCTTTTCTACCTTAACTTAAAGATCTATTATATAAAAATAAGTCGGGTTTTCCTTCCTGACGCTATAACTCCAGAACGCACGAACCGATTTCCACGGTTTTGCATTCGTTGGAAAGGTCTCGGGCTCCGTGAGGTTTATAGCAAAGAAAATTCAGGAAAAATTTCAACAATTTAAGAACGCGGACGAAGTCGCGGGCGTCCGCTAGTTTTTTATAAAGATATTTGTCAATTGCTACTACTATCAGTCTATGCTTTGCATTGATGTATAATTTAGAACCTTTGCTTTTACAGGCTTTTCCTAAAGATCAACTGTTTTTCATTAGTTACCTATGGTGGTAGGTATCTAAATTTTCTTTTTTCTATTCTTTCGCAGTCCTTGTGAATCCAAAGACCGGATATTATATAGTTATCTTTGTAGGTACTTGCATTAAACTTTATTGAATTTATAGGTTTAATAAAAAAAATTAGGTAATAGCTACGTCTGATGGCAGGTTTTGGGCATGGCTAGTTACCACCGTACCGTCAAAGATGAAGGGCGTATACAAACCCATTACAGATAGGGATTTTATTTACACTGTCATACTCCTTACAACATAGTTAGTCCGCTACTATCTTAGACTATATCGTCACTTGCCATTAGGTGAGATCACAATTGGTAACACCATCCTATCGTCTGCCTTAAGTCCAGTAGGGCTAACATGCGCGCCACGAGAAAATTTTCTCTACACTTTACTCGTGAATCTCTGTAGAGATTCACATAGAGACTACGAGTAAACGTGTAGACAAAACTTTCTCGTAGCGCGCATGTTAGCCCTACAGAAATCCTTTGTGGGATCGAGTATATACATATGCTTTTATAACTTGATTTTCCCTTAGAAAGTATATAATATGAATACGATAGAGCTGTCATATAGGTACCTAAAAACGAGGCTACTTGCAATTCGGGGGCTATTTGAAAATTACAATTACAAAGATCTGAATGTGTTTTGATTGGGGCCTATTTAAGAGGTCCACTAGCATTAATAATACTTTTAGAAAAGATATACTCGTACGTATAACTGTGGGAATCTTTATAAAAATCTTGATCCAGAAAAATTGGTAGAATTACCAATTCTTGAAAGCAATGGCTTTGACTCAGCTATCTACAGGATAGATAAGCTACGTATTTGAACGAGCGAAGCGAGTTCTCTGTGTCAACTAGGGCGCTTGTCTGTACTGGACAGAGAAGTGTGTACGTCCAAATGTCTGTCAGAGCCCTATAACTTCTGAATTACTGAACGTAATTACTTCAAACTTAAATATAATGTGTAAACTGATGGCCTTCAGCCGAACATTGTATAAAAAAATATAAAAAGCTTTATTTCAGGGGGGCTCTCATAGAAGCGTGTTTGAAGTAAAATTTTGTTTGTTGCGTTACATAGACTTGCAATATATCTTTTTAAAGACGACTTTGATCAGAGTACAAAATTTTTTTTTTTTAATTTTTCCCTTAAAATTAACGAAATGGGGGGCTTTCAAAGTGGAGATTTTAATTTGAGCTATATGTCAAGAACTAGCGGACCCGACAGACGTTGTCCTGTCTTAACTATGAATATTGAAACTCCCCTTTTTACCCCCTTGGGGAGAGAATTTTCAAAAAATGTAAAATACGTAATTCTTTATTTTTGATCAAGAGCCAAAATATCAAGTTTCATAAACATAACTTGAAAAATAACTTGAAGAACGAAGGACTATCATACAAACATTCAACCCCTATTTAATCCCTTAGGGGGTAGAATTTTTAAAAACTGTGAAACACCTACTTTTTTGTTTTCAATTTAAAGCCTAAGTACCGAATTTTATGGGTATAGCTTGAAAAATAACGGAGTTTCATACAAACTTTAACCCCCCTTTTTACCCCCTTGGGGGGAGAATTTTCGAAATATGTAAAATACGTAATTCAAAATATCAAGTTTCATAAACATAACTTGAAAAATAACTTGAAGAACGAAGGACTATCATACAAACATTCAACCCCTATTTAACCCCTTAGGGGGTAGAATTTTTTAAAAGTGTGAAACACTTACTTTTTTGTTTTCAATTTAAAGCCTAAATACCGAATTTTATGGGTATAGCTTGAAAAATGACGGAGTTTCATACAAACTTTAACCCCCCTTTTTACCCCCTTGGGGGGAGAATTTAAAAAAAATGTAAAATACGTAATTCTTTATTTTTAATCAAGAGCCAAAATATCAAGTTTCATAAACGTAACTTGAAAAATAACTTGAAGAACGAAGGACTATTATACAAACATTCAACCCCTATTTAACCCCTTAGGGGGTAGAATTTTTAAAAACTGTGAAACACGTACTTTTTTGTTTTCAATTTAAAGCCTAAATACCGAATTTCATGAGTATAACTCGAAAAATGACGGAGTTTCATACAAACTTTAACCCCCCTTTTTACCCCCTTGGGGGGCGAATTTCGAAAAATCCTTTCTTAGTGCTCGCCTACGTCATAAAAGGAACCTACTGTCAAAATTTCAAGTTTCTAACTTCAGTGGTTTAGGCTGTGCGTTGATCGTCAGTCAGTCAGTCAGTCAGTCAGTCAGTCAGTCAGTCAGTCAGTCAGTCAGTCAGGACAAGCCTTTTTATATAATTATAGATTACTGAATATTAGAACGTGAAACTTGGTTGAAAATTCAGTTATATCCTGTACTTGAACAACAAATACTAAAATTAGATAAATGTTATAAAGAAACGAAATTATTTAATTTTAAATGCTAATAGCTTCACAATAATGCTAATAGATGGCGCTGTGTCAGTAAAACAGTTTTGCGTCAACTATTATTATTTTTTATTGCGTCTAATGTTAAAAGTTAATTATTACAATATATAATTAAAACTTTTGGGAATTATGGGATATCGCGAGGTCTCAGTTCGGGGCGAACAACTAGTGTAACACTTTTGTTTTGAGCAACTGCTGAGTTTATTGCCGGCTCTTCTCAGCAGAATCCGAACCGATAGTACAGTCTTAAGGGGAGGGTAAGGTTAATTCGGTAAAAAAAAGACATGTTTTCAAGATTTTTTTTTTGGCAATACAGATGGTGTTAGTTTATTCAGTCGATCCATACATGATAATGTAACATTAGAACAATATTCTCCTAAATTTTCATTGCAAAATATCAAAAATTGAGCGAGTGACAGTGAATCTCCGGTGGCGCCTCGAGAAAAAGTTGTTTTGCGGTGTCCATCATAACTCGCAACCAAATCATCTGAAACAAAAAAATCAAAATGCATTCGTTAAAGGAGATGTTTTTCGAGGTATTCACGAGAGGATTTTTTTTTTTTTCGATTTTTCGATTTTTCGTAGCACTTGAAAGCCAAAAACCAGATTTTCGCTAAAAAAAACGGCTAATTAGGTGTTGTAAAAAAATTGATAATTATTTTAAAAAAAAAAGCTCTCGACAATACCTGGGGAATTATGTGAAGAAACACTGTGCAAAATTTCAAAACGATTGGTCCAGTAGATTTTTAGTTATGATGGACACGGACTTCGAAAATGACAAGTCTCAGAAAAACGCTTTAAAGTTTTGCGTACTGAAGTATTCAAGATAAAATTCGACAATTTTTTTATACTCACACAGTCGTCGATGCCAGGTCCGTAGAGCAAAAGGCTTCTAGCACGGCATACAGCGTTTAACTGATGCATAGATCATGCCAAGAATATACTCGACTTTACCTGAACAGGCCCGTTTGGACCAGGTGAGTCAGCGTCCGGCCTGTCGCTCAGGTATAAAACCTCAGGCTCGCAACGGACGCTGAAATACTCATAACTTCGTCAATTTTGCTCCGATCGACTTGAAATTTTAACACAATCTTCTTGAGATATTATGCATTCAATTAGAAAAATAAAAAAAAATCGAAAAAAATAAATTTTAATACCTTACCCCCCCCTTAACTTGAGTCACAAGAGCCATAAGTTAGCCTACATGAAATAAAAAAATAATCAATATAATAAAAATAATTTGTAAGTATAATAAATACCTCCATACCATTTTATAAGATACCTATCTATAACGATTAAAATAGCAATGCTCATAGGATATAAGTAATTAGAGTTATAAAATTAGTAGGTTTTTTTGTTCGTTCTTCTCGTATATTCGCAAACCGGTCCGCCGCCGCCTTGACTCGAGACTATTGTAAGTTGTAACAACTATCAAGACTACTGTATGAATAACAAATAAATGATCTTCTATAGATTGTGTGCTTCGCTACGTGACATTGGTGGAGCAAACTGTGCTCTATTTAAGGAAAATAAAACCATAGAAACAACCATTATGTAGAGACTAAATAATATCCGCGACTTTCGCGTTGATTTACCAGTCTAAATTTAATATACCCCCGACATGTGAATCTATGGCTGTACTATGTATGATATACTCGACTTTGTTACTGTTACCCAATTCTCTGCTCCAGTATTAGATCCTTCTCCTCGATCCTCGATCATCATTTAATTAACACCTACTGAAAACTCATTGAGACCATTCGCACCTGGGAAAATTGGTACCCTTTAATCAACTAGGAAATGAGCTGATGATCTTCAAACGCCTGAGCAGATCTTTATAAATTATAGCTAAGATCCACCTCGATTACGTTAACTTTCAAAAAGAATTGGGGTTATTCAAGGGCCGGACCAATAAATTACTGAAAAGCCGGCAACGCATTGGTGTTGCCTCTGGTACTACAAGTGTTCATGGGCGGCGGTAATCACTTAACATCAGCTGACCCGCCAGCTCGATCACCCGCTCTTTATATAAAAAAAAACCGCATCAAAAGCAGTCCATTCGTTAGGGCTCTAAGAGCGAACAGAGAGACTCACAGATACACAGATAAGACACATAGACAAACAGATAGACACGTCAAACTTATAACACCCCTCATTTTTGTTGCGGATAAAAAAATACAGGGGCAGTCATTCAGACCGCCAACAGAACAGAAGTGAAAATGCGTCACACTCATAGCTACAGATAATACTTTTAGCATGTCGGTGACGCAACGCAAGATTTTCCCCTACGAAAAATCTTAAAACTGCTGAAGCTTCTGCCACATTTATCTTCCTATTATAGGGATTTGTGACTGCAGATATGTCACGTAACTTTGTCAGTAGGGTGGTTATTGGTAGAATACCTAACTCCTCAGCAACTTACAGCAGATAAGGTGGGAATGGTCTCAATGACTACTCATTGTGTTTGATAGGTGATGATTGAGGATCCAAGAGGAGGATCTGATGATAGAGCAGAGAACTGGGTAATAGATTTTTAAGCTATTGCATAGCTTCTATCGCGGGCCAGCGTGGAGACCGAATCCAGAAATTCCGTAACGAAAATAACCTGACACGGGACTCCTCTACGGTGAGCTGCTAGATGGCGTTGATAAAAAATGCTATGCAATAGCTTTACCGTGGTAGTCCCCGAGTGCCACACGTCTTTTTTTTTTATGAATGAATTTAGAATGTTAGGTATATTACTTACTATAGATTCATGTGTCGAAGGTGTTTTAAATTTTCAGTTTACACTTGTTGGAAATATTGGAGAACATCTGTTTTTTGCCGAATATTGGTGTGGAGAATTTAATGAATTTTTCTAATTTTCATTACACTTCTCTCCATATTTCTTTGGCAAGACTTGAATTTTTTATGCAGAAACTGTATTCCCAAGTTTGACAAGCATAAGTTACTGAAGATAACAAAAAAGTATCCAGCACCTTTGTTTTTATCTTCATTTAGTAAATGAAAATTCTTTTAACAAAACCGACTTCAAACACCACTTATCAATTGTGCCTATAAAATTTTAAGAGTTCCCTCGATTTCGCCAGGATCCCATCATCAGATCCTGACTATGGGACCACCTGGGAAGTAAACCCTTTCAAACATAAAAATAATTTTTTAAATCGATATCTTCGAGTAATCGGGGAATATACATAAAAAAGATTCCGACTAATTGAGAACCTCCTACTTTTTGGAAGTCGGTTAAAAAATATTGAAGTCTTGAAGAAATCCTGAAAATAGCGTACCAATTATTGCCAACCTATAGAGACAATTTATAACATGCAGTTTACAGATAAGCAGCTAATAACATCTGATATCCGGAAGTGGTAAACAGACTAAGGCCGTAATACAACACCGCGGTACATGCACCTACGTTTGTATGGGTAATACACCTAACTAAATAGGTTGCTATGTGAAACTATGCAGCACTTGAGAGGAACAAAAAGCTATATTATACATATATATTAGGCATTTTTTAAGGTTCCGTAGTAAAACTACAAGGAACCCGTATAGTTTCGCCAAGTTCGTCCGTCTGCAGTGTAGCGCGGAGACTATTGGTACTAAACAGCTGTAAGGTAAGTTTACAGACAGACAGACAGACAGGCAGACAGGCGGACGGACGGACAGCGAAGGCTTAGTATTAGGGCCCGTGGGCATCATCATCACATCCTTTGGGTATGGAACACCAAAAAAAGGTAAAGTAATGTCGGACTGTGATACAACTAAATTACAACATTTTTTTTATTTTTTTATTCGATAACAAGATAGCCCTTGACTGCGATCTCACCTGATGGTAAGTGACCTAAGATGGTAGCGGACTAACTTGGAAGGGGTATAGCAGTGCAAATTCAACCCACACCCCTAATAGGTTTCTATACGCCATCGTGCCGGAACGCTAAATCGCTTGGCGGCACGTCTTTGACGGTAGGGTGGTAACTAGCCACGGCCAAAGCCTCCCACCAGACAAACAACAATAAAATAACATGGGGTTATTCAAGGCGCGGACCAACAAATTCTACAAATATTTATGGACAGCGGTAATTACTTAACATCAGGTGACCCGTCTGCACCTTTGTTCGCTAAAAATATATAAAAACAATACAACACAAAATGGGTGATATAGGTATAAATACATAATAATTACTTAATACATAAATCAGACACACTCTAAGACACCTAATATGTATTTGGATTGCATTTATTCACACCCACAGTCAAAGATTAACCCCTAAACCCGAGCCATAAATTCATCGGAATCATCACACATAATCTGAGACTGTGTGCGTAATACGCTTGCGTACTCCCGTCTCATCCCCTATATAGGTCAGGGGTGGGGGCGTGGGCGGCATCGCCTCTATCGACCGACCCGACATCCACACACCGCCCACAGATAAAAAAAAATGTTTATTGACGCTGCTTCACGGTAAATTCGAATTGAGATACATTCCCATACATTCCGGTGCGGCCATCTTGATTTTGCTGACAGGTAGACAGGCTTTGTTATCTATATCTATATCTATATCTATACAAATAAATAAAATTGAAGTGTCTGTTTGTAATATCTAAATAACAGCTTTTTACTAAATGCATATGTGAAAACACATACGGTTTTTATAACAAAAATGCATTTTTTTTAATTTTTGTCGGTCTGTATGTTTGTTTGTTGCCGCTAATCTTGGGAACTGCTGGACCTATTTTGACGGGACTTTACACACGGAAAAGTTAACACAAGGCTCATGAAAAATAATGTATTTTTGACGTAATAATCATCAAAATCGGTCCACGTGTTTGGTCTTCAGCGTCACTTACATACATACATAGATTGATACACACTATACAATCCCTTGCGTGCCGCAGTCGAATAAAAATAAAAGCTGTTCGTTTTAAATATTTACAATAGGTAGATATTAATTTTAATTATGTAGGAGAATTTTGTATAATGTGAGATAGAAGGTTTTTGTGCAGAATCAGTAAAAAAAGCAGTTTGACTAAAAATATCAGATAGGCGCTCTTGGTGGTTATTAACCGTTGATAAGCTATCTATATGAATCGGTCTAGATTCATAAATAAATAAATAAGTAATAATTATATCAAATCGGCTGCCATTGACCGATTGATGGTCGAACTGTTTTGGCTATCGGATATCGATGTTATGAAATCGAAAACTATGTTAATATGTCGCGTGACGCGGCAAAGTTTACGATATTTTGTTCATCCAAGCTATTACAATTTGTTGAACGAGCGAAGCGAAGTTCTCTGAGTCAACTAGCCTACTAGACAGAGAAGTGTGTCCGTCTAAATGTCTGTCAGAGCCCTATAACTTCTGAATTACTGAATATTAGAACGTGAAACTTGGTTGAAAATTCAGTTATATCCTGTACTTGAACAACAAATACTAAAATTAGATAAATGTTATAAAGAAACGAAATTATTTAATTTTAATGCGCCATCTATTAGCATTATTGTGAAGCTTATAATGCTAATAGATGGCGCTGTGTCAGTAAAACAGTTTTATGTCAACTATTATTTTTTTTATTGCGTCTAATGTTAAAAGTTAATTATTACAATATATAATTAAAACTTTTGGGAATTATGGGATATCGCGAGGTCTCAGTTCGGGGCGAACCACTAGTTAAAATCAGTTTACTCTGAAACGTAAATTGTTTAAGCGATAGATTACAATATAGAAACCGAGCGTAGGTAATTTCGACCTCTGGCACGCGAGCTAAGTTTTTCTAATATTTTTCCGCCATCAGTCTCTTGTCTATGAGCCATGAGCCTTTACAAATTAAGTTGCTAATGTTGGCCGCTTAGCAACAGCGGCATTGAGTCACTCCACAAATAAGTGAGCGTCCTCGAAAATCTGAATTCATGTTTTGGCCGCATGTGCTAGTTTTTTGCGATACACTGGCGCAGGTTACCGGTTAGAACGTTGATTTTACATGTGTAAGAAACTTAGGCGAGGAGCTGGTGGACGAATGGACGACGGGGTCTAAGGGGTCTAAGGGGTCCAGAAAGAGGGGAGTAAATGAATGAATGAATGTACTCGTACACCACATAATATACAAAAAAGCACAAAAAACATAAAGTTTCGCGGTCTTCTCGCTACTTAGCAATATCTTCCAGGCAACCGGTGTGAAAAGGCAAATGGTGTAAAATGACATACCTAGCTACAGATACGAGGTAGCTGATGAAACTATATGATATTTTCAAATAAATACCTAAATAATAAAATAACTTAAGACTTACATAAAAATACAATACCGTACAGTAAAATACAGTTAGGTTAGGTTAGGTATTCATTTTGATAAATAGCCTGAAAATACCTACATATCGTTATTAAGAAATAATAATAGTATATTAAGGATACTAAAAATAATTACATATACTAAATCCTCACGTAAATGTATTAAATTCAATTATGCTCGAGTAATTGCAATAAAGAGAGATCAAATTATTATTTTATTATGATAAGCCAGTATATATGGAAGGTTGCTGACCTGGTGTTATTTGAGCATATATTTTTTTCACCATCGATGCCCCGAGGCACTGTTTTACATCTCTACGTATTCACATACTTGAAGCGCTTTCCTTATGCGTATATTACGTGTTACGTGTGTGATTTTATAGGGAATACCCTTCCGAGATTTGTGTTTCCTGTGACCATTCAGAGTATCCTTAACACAGCAGTGAATAGTCAACGTCTATATAGACAATCGCGTTCTATATTAAACCACATATCAATTATCATGAAATGTTTCTATTGATGTAGTATATTTTTTTTGTAATTCTTGTGTGACTTCCTGTTGGAAAACCAATAAATAAAATAAAATAAAATCATCACTTTCCATCAGGTTCGAGTGTGTCTTTAACGAAAAAGTTTTTGAAAATCGTCCACCATCTCTTAAATTTTTTGTGTTACGTAAGTAATATGTATGGCTTGTTATAGTATAGCAAAGTTGAAGAAAAAAAATTCTGTGATATTAGAAGCTGTGTGTGTGAAGTTAGATATGATATTCGATGGTGTCACGGTGAAATAATTGTTTTATCTCAACTATTACTGTGGTTCGCCCCGAACTGAGACCTCGCGGTATCCCAAAATTCCCAAAAGATAGTTTTAATTATATATTGTAATACTTTTAACATTAGATGCAATAAAAAATAAAAAAATATTAAAAAAAAAGACGTGTGGCACTCGGGGACTGCCGCGGTAAAGCTTTTGCATAGCATTTTTTATCAACGCCATCTAGCGGTGAGAGGAGTCCCGTGTTAGGTTATTTTCGTTACGGAATTTCTGGATTCGGTCTCCACGCTCAAGGCCCGCGATAGAAGCTATGCAATAGCTTAATTACATAATTATAAGGCTTTGACAGACGAACGGACGGACGGGCAAGTGCAAATTCACCCAAGTAGACACAGAGAAATCGCTTCGCTCGGTCAATAAAAATTGTGCTACGGATGGAGTTTGAAAAAACCATCAAACTTTAGTTTTCAGTGTGCCTTACCGTACTCGTACATTAGCCCATAGAATTTTTAATTTTTTATTGAAGTGTTAACCTACACTTAAAGGAAATAACCTAATAGATTTTAAATACATATCAAAATTCTTAAGAGCTCCATTGTAATATGGTGTCTTGGAAAAAAGTAGATCGACAACTGTAATGTGTCGCTACTAGATGTCGCTAACAGTTGCTACCAGTTGCAGTTGATTGAAAAAGTAGATACATATCACTAATTTCGTGGCTGACGTATGGTTCGGCCGTGGTGTAGCGGTTAACACACTTGGGCGCGATTCCCAGAGAGACGTGGGTTCGAATCCCGCCGGCCTCGGAATTTTTGATATGTATTTAAAATCTATTAGCCCATAGAACACTTGGGGCTCTACTCTCTAGTCACGAGTTGGCTCTAATAAATTGATAGAATGCAGATATTATCCAGCCACTTCACTATATTGCGGGCGTGTCAGCATTTATAACTGCTGAATATATATTTTCTGTGAATATATAATTTTTGGTGTTTGGAAGCAGTTCGAATTTTTACTTAACTGCTCAAAAAGGGAGTGTAATATTTTCAGGGCTCGTAATATGAGTTTGTTTAAGCTTAAGTACAAAAAGGGCATGAATCCACAGCCTCAATAGCCCAACGGTTAAAGGTGCGAACTGATAACAGTAAGGTCGACGTTTCAATCCCCACCCATTGCACTATTTAATACCCGCACTTAATAAAAGCTTTATTCTTATTTGAAGGTATATATATATCGCACCTTAGAATTAAAGTGACGTAGGTCAAAAATTGCAATTTGTGGGCAATGAGCAAAAAATAACAAAAAGGTATATTTTTGAGTAAAAAATTTATCTCTGCCGTGTTTTATTAGAAAAAGCTGTTTTTTACAGATTTTTATAAATTGATCTTTTACATACGGATTGGTAATATTATATTAAATGTATTTAAGCCAAAGTTACATGAATTTTTAGTTAGGTCACTATAGGTGCGATATGTATATGCTGGATTCAGGCAGCGTAAGACCTAGGCCTGTGAAAGTCCACGCAAGAGACCTTTGTCCAGCTGTGGACTTCAATCGGTTGACAAACAAAAATGAGATATATGTATAAACCTAGCCGTTTTTGTCCTGGGATCTATCTCAAAAAGGTCTCAATATCAAAAGCTGAAAGTCATGTATGTATTAATTTTTTCAGTAAACAACAAATATTATTGAATAGAAATAACATTGCTAAACTCTTTATTCAGCATACGGGTGAAGAAATCTGTCCTTTTTCGATATGAAATTATAAATTCCTATAACGAACGAACCAAAATAACTCTACTGTGACCTTCGCCTGAAGCCATTACCATAATAGTTGCGTTAACAAAGTGCAAAGTTCGCCATACAAGGCACATTTATACCCCTTGGTATTTATTTATACCCATCGTTTGCCCCATAGTATTTAAATTTAAATAGATGAAATCTATAAGTTTTATACCTAGACACAGTGTACCTAAGAAGTGTTAAAAATTCCAAATTGAAGCGCTGATTAAAGTTTACTTGAGGATGGTAAATAGGGTACTCTTCGGGGATTTTTTTATAAGAGGGGGTTGTCAAAAATACAATTATGTTGCACTGAACACATTTACTGAACCTTTTTATTTAATTCTGTATTTTTTTTTGTACGGCTCAAATCAACTATTCAGTTCACAATTTGATTTAAATATACATGAATTTATTCACACTTAGGCTGAAATCTATAGACTGAACTGTCACTGCCCATACTCAAGACAGGGTTAAAACGAGATAGATTTAAGTCAGAGCATATTTGTGTCTCGTTTTAACTCTTAGTCCTAGCTGAGTCAGAGCATGATAGCATGATAGTCATAGATCTTAGCAGAAAACGCTATATACGTTGTTATAGGTAGGGACTAGGGAGTATACGCTTTTATAACTTGACTAGCTTTAACCCGCGGCTTCGCTCACGTTAGGTTTGATTTTTTAACCCCCTATTTAACCCTCTTGGGGTTGAAATTTTCCAAAATCCTTTCTTAGCGAATGCCTACGCCCTAACAGCTACCTGTATGCCAAATTTCAGCTCGATCGGTCCAGTGGTTAGAGCTGTGCGTTGATAGATCAGTCAGTCAGTCAGTCAGTCAGTCACCTTTGCCTTTTATATATTTAGATTCCGAAAGAATTGGTAGATTTACCATTACATAAATTTAAAGTGTGTAAAGACACATTTAATAAATAGAACTTATTACACAGTTAATGAATTCCTCAATGACAAAGTTGCTTGCAACCAAACTGCTTTGCTTCAGCTGTCCACAAGATAGATAACCTACGTATTGTAACATTTTTTGTTTTGAAAAGAGCAACTGCTGAGTTTCTTGCCGGCTCTACTCAGCAGAATCAGCATTCCGAACCGGTGGAACATTTTCGAATTGTCATAAGAGCCACAAGTTGGCCTATATGAAATAAATAATTTTGAATTTTGAAACTTTCCTCGTGGTCCCGCAAAAGGGACATATCATCCCGGCAGTCGGCTGGACCCAGCTGAGAGCGCGCGCTTATTGATTTTGTACTCGTAGGTACAAGGACAAGGCCACCCACACGCCGACGGGATTGTTACACGTACTTTTACCTTATCTCACCTAACGTATTAGGTACATGTTGTACAGATGTAAGGTAGAGAACATCATTACAACCTGACACCTGTACAATTTATTGAATTTTTTTTTAAGCTATTGCATAGCTTCTATCGCGGGCCAGTGTAGAGACCGAATCCAGAAATTCCGTAATGAAAATAACCTAACACGGGACTCCTCTCACCGCTAGATGGCATTGATAAAAAATGCTATGCAATAGCTTTACCGCGGCAGTCCCCGAGTGCCACACGTCTTTTTTTTTATATTAAAGTTTTAGGCCAAACCTCGGAACAGACAGACGCACAGATACACAGACACACACACGACAAACTTATAACACCCCTCTTAAGCAGAATAACTCCAATAAGTTAGAGGTGTGTGCCTGTGGATCGGATCCCAGACCTCGTAAAGGAGGTCGAAGTTTTAACCCCTATACCAATGACTTCCAAAGTAGTCCAGATGGACCCCCAAGGGGTGAAAAATATGGGGGTTCACAAATTGTAAGTGGTCCACGAAAATTTATGTGGTTTCGATAGTAAAGAACAAAAATGTTGACTTGTCTGGAAATGGATCAGATAGCCTGTTTATTTTCCTTTCTTTAAAACCTCGATCAGTTATAAATTTAAACCTGCATAATATCTGACTTTCCATAGATCTAATGATCTATGATATGAAAATCAGATTCACATTTTTTTGACGAGTTTTGGGAATATAGTAGAAATGCAGCAGCAGGGGATCCACCGCAACCAGTAAAATTTTAAAAGGGGTCTACGAGAAAAAAAACTTTGGAAACTAAACATATAACTGCTGTATGTTTATTTGTAGAAACTAAACATGCAACCTCTCTGCTAAAATTTACCAAAAGAAGTCCTTAGTAGCGGCCCGTACACACATTTGACTCTTCTCATATACATGCACTCTACGTTGTGTAAGTTTCAACCATGTTACAACAAAGCCTATTGAAAAGTAACGCGCCAGCCTATATGTTACGGTACTCTCATTACGTATACACGATCTCCCTTTCGTCAGCTCAGAAAGGGTAAAATACCTACGAATTTCATAAAACTGCACTCTGCATAAACTAAAATAGGATCCTCAAAATGTTTTTGAAATTTTACACATATTTCCGAGACCACAGAGATTTTTATTGTACCTATGGATCGAACTCGCGATTTCAGCAAGATAGGGTCTTGTCAAAATTATATAGAAAATTAAACTTGCCTACCAAAAGCAAGGCACAAAGTAAAAAAATTATATTAGACTAAGCAAGGGCTAAGCATATATTCCGAATAAAAAAACTAATATCAAAATGTGTAATGCTCTCAGAGGCGTAACTATACCGTTTGAGGCCCGTGGCAAATTCATCGGATGGGGCCCTCCCTCGCCCAATATAAAGAAGCTCACCCAATGTGATAGTATTTTTTATTTTTTCATAAATCACTACGTGAAGTAGGTACATACAAACGCAATTACAACTACTTGATTTTCTAATAACCTTTAATTCGGAGCGTATTGTATTGTACATTACGGCACTTAGTAGTCCATTCTTAGCACCTACAATAGCAACGTAAAAGCGACATTTTCGCGAGCGAAGCGAGCGCGAATTTTTTTATGATTGCATTACGGCACTTAGTAGTCCATTCTTGGTACCTACAATAGCAACATAAAAGTGACATTTTTGCGAGCGAAGCGAGCGCGAAATTTTTTATGGTTGCATTACGGTACTTAGTAGTTCATTCTTGGCACCTACAATAGCAACATAAAAGCGACATTTTCGCGAGCGAAGCGAGCGCGAAATTTTTTATGATTGCATTACGGTACTTAGTAGTTCATTCTTGGCACCTACAATAGCAACATAAAAGTGACATTTTCGCGAGGCAAGCTAGCGCGAAATTTTTTATGATTGCATTACGGCACTTAGTAGTCAATTCTTAGCACCTACAATAGCAACGTAAAAGCGACATTTTCGCGAGCGAAACGAGCGCGAATTTTTTTATGATTGCATTACGGCACTTAGTAGTCCATTCTTGGTACCTACAATAGCAACATAAAAGTGACATTTTTGCGAGCGAAGCGAGCGCGAAATTTTTTATGATTGCATTACGGTACTTAGTAGTTCATTCTTGGCACCTACAATAGCAACATAAAAGTGACATTTTCGCGAGCCAAGCTAGCGCGAAATTTTTTATGATTGCATTACGGCACTTAGTAGTCCATTCTTGGCACCTACAATAGCAACATAAAAGTGACATTTTCGCGAGCGAAGCGAGCGCGAAATTTTTTATGATTGCATTACGGCACTTAGTAGTTCATTCTTGGCACCTACAATAGCAACATAAAATTGACATTTTCGCGAGCGAAGCGAGCGCGAAATTTTTTATTCTGCACTGCGCCATATCTAGTCCTGTACTTTTGGCGCTTGAGACCTTGCGTTTGTATGCGCCGGTCGGCCCTACCAACTATTTAGTAATTGTTATTGGGGTTATTTTAAAATGTGTTTGTGGACCTAATGACATTTAGGTATTACAAATATTATGTATCTTTTTAATTTCTGTAAGACATAAATAAAAATTTTGGCCCCAAATTCGCCGTCCCTAAAATCTGCTACCGTAGGCTCCAGTCAAATCAGCCATTTGGTAAATCTACCACTGTGCGTAACCTTTCTTCTTGTCCCAAAGAGTTTAGTTTATATCAATTTTAATTTTGAAAATGATCGCTCGGCACTAGCCGTAGTCACAGGAATGGCTATAAATGTTATGATCATCTTGTGCTTCCGGCCCTCTCTGATCGGGGGCCCCTGCCGGCTGGGGGCCCGTGGCATTTTGCCGTCATGCCACCCTATAGTTACGCCTCTGAATGCTCTTTGCATTGAAATAGATTCAGCGTTTGAGCCGTGATTAGTATGATTAATGGTGGTTTACATCACAGAGAGTTAGGGTAAGGTTATGGTTAAGGTTAAATACCAGGAAAATTTGTGAAACCAAACATTATCAATATTTGATCCCTTTACCTATATCATGGTGGTATAACTAATACTGACTTATGGACCTCACTTTTCTAAAATTTTTGGAGGCCCTTAGCAGTAACTTAATTTTAAGCGCTTGACTTACAACCGCTAGTAGTATAATTGATGATGAAAGTATGCGAGTACATTGGCATTTTCTAAGTACTAGACTACAAAGGCTAGATACAGATAAATGTAGCCCTGAGCTTGTCACGAGCTAGGCTTCCAGGCTATACAGGTCTGCGCATGCGTCAGCATCGATCTAAACCCCAACCTCGACTCCCTTCGCGTAGGAAGGCTCCACATCGCCCGAATAATTCATTTTGTTGCTCAATGGAAATATCCGCTGATGCCACTCGAGTACTCATAAATCTGCCAAACATTTATTGGCCTAATTTTTTTTCTCTGGTTATGATTTTTGCAAAGTGATGAATTAATGAATTTTGAAAAAGCTGGCTCAGATCCATAATGTACGTTTTCCAGAAACCCCGTGCCTCCTTTTTGATTTCCCAGGTAGAAAAGAACCGTATATTCTTCTTCAATGTGCAAGCCTGCCGAAATCGGTTCAGCAATTAAGACGTGAAAAGGTTACAAACAGGGAAGAGTTACATTTCCATTTATATTAATTGAATGAGCGAAGCGAGTTCTCTGAGTCAACTAGGGTACTGGACAGAGAAGTGTGTACGTCCAAATGTCTGTCAGAGCCCTATAACTTCAGAATTACTGAATATTAGAACGTGAAACTTGGTTGAAAATTCATTTATATCCTGTACTTGAACAACAAATACTAAAATTAGATAAATGTTATAAAGAAACGAAATTATTTAATTTTAAATGCTAATAGCTTCACAATAATGCTAATAGATGGCGCTTTGAATCTGCCTAGCACCCATCAATGAATAATTTTCGGAACTACTCTCTCTATTTTTTCCCTATAGTGAAGTAGTCAACTGGTCAAGAAGTGGACTGTTGACTTTTGGAAATCTTATGAGTGTTTTTGTGCAAACCATTTCCTCTGGATTTCCGTATTCAGCGCCATGGCAGTAGGCACCTACCTGAACCAAAATGTCCGACCAAGTGATGGCTGTGAAGAAGTAAATAGTTTGTGGAAAGATTAAACGAGTTTCTGTTTTTGCCTAGTCGTGGGAGAATCTAGCATTGATTAGATAAGTGATAACTACTATCTGCTTCGATGTACTTAAATAACGTATCCATCTATTCCGTAATAATTATACAAACTGGCTACGTCGACCCTTATGTGCATTAAATAGCATTATGACCAAATTATGACAGTTGTCTGAGGGAAAAGTAAATGGACAAAATGAATCTTGAATTTCATCACAATTCCATCACAGGGCTTGTTTATCATTGGTCAGCTTTGTTAATTTGTGTAAGGTATCTACTGAATAGGAAAGACTATTGGTATGTGAAATTATCCATTATGTATGAAGGAAACTGGGATAGACGGCGTTTATATACATTCAATGGTAGTTAAGGAAGAGAAATGGACAAAAGGAAACTTCAATCAGATCACTAATCCGGTTAGCAGTCTTGGTCGTCATTGGATAACTTAGCTATCAAACAATGTTTTGAAAGTGAAGAATAGGAGATTGAAAAGGCCTTAATGAAAGCCAAAATGCCGAAGAAAAATTCCGGTTGCGTTTTCCTGCTAGATTTACCTTGAAGGGGGGAAAATCTTTTTGCGTCTCCCATGAGTCATCTTTAAGCTTTGTTTTACGACGACTTCACTCATCACTCATTATACTTTTGATTTCGAAATGGTTTCGACGGAAATCTTATGAGATTTCCGTCAAAACCATTCTGAAATTTATATCTGCGTCTGCGTTGGTTCAATAAAAATTTCTTGTTTCAAATCGTCAATCTTGACGATGCAAGGGTACTGCCCGCCCAAACTGTGGGGACTTAGGAACTGTCGTTTATGAATTGTTTTTGTAGTTCAAAGTAGACTTCATCATTAAATCAACGTGCCGCCAAGCGATTCAACGTTCTGGCACGATTGCGAGTAGAAACCGATCAGGGGTATGGGTTGAATGCACACTGCCATGCCCCTTCCAAGTTAGCCCGCTACCATCTTAGACTGCATCGTCACTTACCATCAGGTGATCGCAGTCAAGGACTATCTTGTCATCCAATAAAAAATCTCCAGGCCCCAACTCCTCAACCCTGACGCTGTAAGGCAAGGCACTCCTAAACCGTGATTATTTGGGAACCGTCTTTTTTGATTTCATATTATAAGTTTGTATAGACTTAAACATTAAAGTAATCCAACTTTCAATTTCCAAATTTTGATTTTTCAAAAAAGATTCCAAAAGAAACTGCGAAACCGTCGGGACGCTTGATTGCCTTCGACATACGTGTATAAGCAAAAATGATTTAGGTGCACTTTGTATTGACTTTTGAAATCTGTATTTTGTAAAGCATATCTATCCCGGAACAACGATGACTTTCCACTTTCCACAAGCTTTTATAAAATAACCTAAATTCATGCGGACGTTATCGGGAGCATCATCTAGTTGATAACATTGCCATCAATGAGTCCAATTTATATCGGTTGGACGGTCTATAGGTTTCCTAGTTACGTATCAATAAATACCAAAGCAGGCTAGGTACGTCCACTTAAAAATTGGAGAACGGAGAAGGGTTGGTGGAGGCGATCTCGGCAAAGCGGAAGGACGGAGGCGGGAAGGGGGTGCAGCTGCCGGTGCATCGCGGACGGTGAGGCGAGGGGGCAGGGGGGCCACACCGCCCCCGACCCGCCCCGCCCCGCGCCGGCCCATTGCCAAGTTCAATGCCAAGGTCATGCGCGAGCGAGTGCGCTGTGCGACTGCGCGCCGCAATGCAGGAGCGGCCGGCGACGCGGCCCGCCGTCACTCTCAGTACCTAAGCGACGACGCCGCATACCGCAGCGCGGAACCGTCTTAGACCCCACACACTCACCGAACCGCCAAACACTCCCAGGAAGTCCCAACACCCACGCCAATCAAACCGCATCTTCCTGGTCTTGGCCAAGTGATTGTAACATCCACGTGTGTTTAACGTCCGTCAGTAAACGGTGGTCCCGTGACCACCATGTGCATTCAAGAACATAAGAAGACCGGCTCCAGTTATGCAATACCTGACAATTCGCCGGTAAGCTATAATATCTAACTCTGCTAGTTCCGTGATGGTTTGTGACTTGCATCCTTTTCGTTCGAAACGTTATCCCACTCATTTACCACACTGACAATAAATCTGGACAAATTGGAAATCTACTGAAGGTAATTGTAATTGATTTTAACTTTCCACCTTCAAAATCTAAGGAACGACTACATATTTTGGTGTTAAATACTATCTATTTTAAGTCAAAAAATTAAGGCATCTTGTAAACCGTAGCCATATTTGTTTTAGGTATTAGACGTAGCTGAGGGGTTAGGTCTTAGCTAGCTAGCCAACAGTTTGCATTCGTGGCGGTTTTCATGAATAGTTTGCAAACGTTTTTCTTATCCATTTGGTGCACATTGTTTTACAAAATTTTGAAATAGTAACAGAATAAGTAAAAGTAGCAGCTGGAAAATTTCAATTGTAGTAACGATACTATGCAGCACGGATTTTCTTATTTTATAGGAGCTAGGGGCTGTACGTAACAGGAATATGGGACATAGTTTTGAATTCTTTTCTAATAGTTTATTTGAATAAAAGCTATTCTATTCTTGATATTGTTGAACGTTTAAGTGCTATAGAAAACAATATTGGTATATAGGTACCTACAGATGAAACAAAGCTAACGTCAAAAAAAATTGTTATTAAAGACGAAGTACATATTTAGAACACAAATATCAAGCATTAGGATGTATCTTAACAAATACAGTTTTTGGACAAAAAGACAGCGCTCGGAATGCCGAGAAAACTATTTCAAGTTTTGCTTTCAAAATGGCAGCCAAAAATTTTTCAAGCCCATCAAGGCCTCAAGGGCATCAAGAATAAGGGCTCAGAGACTGATACATTGCGTCGTATCCTGTTGTGGAGTTGGCAAAAAATATCGAACACACAAGTTCAAGGCGATCGGGTGATCCCAGACGGCGACGCTAGCTAGCTTTGGTGAGCCTTTAGCAGGCAGTAATCGTATGTACACTATGCTCGAATATAATAGTTTTAAGCATAAGTACAATTTAATTAGACAATAATAGTGATTATCCACCTCTACCTTTATAGATGTACTATTTATTTCTTGTTTTGGTGATGCTTTAGCAGATTGTCTCGAAGGAACACTATTTTGTGTCCGAATATAATAGTTTTAAGCATACATTTTAAACAATAATAATGACTAGCCAGCACATACTTACAGTTAAATCTTTATAGCTATGTATAGCTCTATAATTTATTTCTAGTTTTGGTGAGGTTTTAGCAGTCGTCTCGAACGAACGCTATATTTTGTATTCGAACATATAGTAGTTTTAACCATACAATTTGAACATTAATAGTGACTATCTAGTCCTATATAATATAGTTAGACCTTTATAGCTACATACTTTATTTCTAGCTTTGGGGAGGTTTTAACAGGCTGTTTCGAACGAACTACTTTTTGTTCGAACATAATAAATAGTTTCAAGTATAGTATAATTATTTAAACAATAATAGTGATTCTCAGCACACAACGTGAAGGAAATAACAAACCTACACACACGCACACATACAAACTTTCACCTTTATAATATTAGTATGATAATTTATTTCTAGCTTTGGTGAGGCTTTAGCAGTTGTCTCGAACGAATACTACTTTGTGTTCGATCCAAAAATAATAGTTTTAAGCACACCTATGTGCTTAGACCAATACTAGTAGGGCGCGTGGGTGCGCGGCTCGCTAAAGCGAACCGCGGTTTTTCTGTCCACCAAGTAGACCCTCGGGTCTTGATCATCTTTTTCCAAGAAACCACTCTTCCATCTTTAAAAGTCTCCGACGAAATTTGTACGGCCGCCATCTTGAATCCGCCATTTTGGTGTTTTTTTTTTTCAGCTCACTGCTAATTGGATGAGGTTTTGAGTGACTTTTGTTTGAGCAGCCCCACCTATCTTTAATATCCTGGCCGTGCTCTTCACCCGTCTTTGAAATCCTCAATCATCAGCTCCCTCCATATTTTTTATCCAAATGAATTTTTGTCCTCTATCCGAAACCATCAGCGGAAAGGAACGTATCAAATCCTTGCATACATTTTATATGAAAAAAAAAACCGCCGTCTTGAATTTTTTTCTATTTATCACGTAGACCATCGGGTCCTGATCATCTTTTTCCAAGAAACCACTCTTCCATCTTTCATAGTCTCCGAGATAGACACTGACGAAATTTGTATAGCCGCCATCTTAAATCCGCCATTTTGGAATTTTTTTTGTCTTTCTGCCAATTGGATGAGGTTTCGAGTGACTTTTGTTTGAATACCTTCCACTTATCTTCGATATCCTGGCCGTGCTCTTCACTCGTCTCCGAAATCCTCAACCATCAGCTCTCTCCATATTTTTCCTCTAAATGATTTTTTGTCCTCTGTACGAAACCATCAGAAATTTTGAAAAGGAACCGTATAAAGTCTTGCATATATTTTGTATGGAAAAAAATAAAGTCCGCCATCTTGAATTTTTTTTCTATTCATCAAGTAGACCTTCGAGTCTTGATCATCTTTTTCCAGGAAACCACTGTTCCATCTTTTATAGTCTCCGAGATAGACACCGACGAAATTTGTATGGCCGCCATCTTGAATCCGCCATTTGGGAAATTTTTTTCGGCTCTCTGCCAATTGGATGCGGTTTCGAGTGACATTTGTTTGAACACCCCCCACCTATCTTCGATACCCTGGCCGGTGCTCCTCATCCGTCTCTGAAATCCTCAATCATCAGCTCTCTCCATATTTTTGTTCCGAATGAATTTTTGTCCTCTATACGAAACCGTGAGTGAAAAAAAAATTTTCCATACAAAATTTTACAGGAGAGGTGATCAATGAGTCAATCAGTGAATCAGTGAATCAGCACGAGTAGCTATATATATATTAACTAGTAGGGCGCGTGGGTGCGCGGCTCGCTAAAGCGAACCGCGTGTTTTCTGTTCACTATCTTCGGGTCTTGATCATCTTTTTCCAAGAAACCACTCTTCCATCTTTTATAGTCTCCGAGATAGACACCGACGACATTTGTATGGCCGCCATCTTGAATCCGCAATTTTGGTATCTTTTTTCAGCTCATTGCCAATTGGATGATGTTTCGAGTGATTTTTGTTTGGGCACCCTCAACCTATCTTCAATACCCTGACCGTCCTCCTCACCGTCTCCGAAATCCTCAATCATCAGCTCCCTCCATATTTTTCATCCAGATGAATTTTTATCCTCTATACGAAACCATCAGAAATTTTGGAAAGGAACGTATCAAAGTCTTGCATACATTTTCTATGAAAACAATAAATTCCGCCATCTTGAATTTTTTCTATTCATCACGCATCGGGTCCTGATTATCTTTTCCCAAGAAACCACTCTTCCATCTTTCATAGTCTCCGAGATAGACATCGACGAAATTTGTATGGGCGCCATCTTGAATCCGCCATTTTGAATTTTTTTCAGCTCTCTGCCAATTGGATGAGGTTTCAAGTGACTTTTGTTTGAACACTCCCCACCTATCTTCGATATCCTGGCCGTGCCCCTCACCCGTCTCCGAAATCCTCAACCATCAGCTCTCTCCATATTTTTCCTCCAAATAAATTTTTGTCCTCTATAGGAAACCATCAGAAATTTTGAAAATGCGCCGCACAAAGTCTTGCATATATTTTGTATGAAAAAATAAAAAATCCGCCATCTTGAATATTTTTCTATTCATCAAGTAGACCTTCGAGTCCTGATCACCCTTATCCAAGAAACCACTCTTCCATATTTTATAGTTTCCGAGATAGACACCGACGAAATTTGTATGGCCGCCATCTTGAATCCGCCATTTTGAAGTTTTTTTCGGCTCTCTGCCAATTGGATAAGGTTTCGAGTGACATTTGGTTGAACACCCCCCACCTATCTTCGATACCCTGGCCGGTGCTCCTCACCCGTCTCCGAAATCCTCAATCATCAGCTCTCTCCATATTTTTGTTCCGAATGAATTTTAGTCCTCTATACGAAACCGCGAGTGAGAAAAATTTTTTTCATACAAAATTTTACAGGAGAGGTGATCAATGAGTCAGTCAGTCAGTCAGTCAGTGAATCAGCACGAGTAGCTATATATATATTAACTAGTAGGGCGCGTGGGTGCGCGGCTCGCTAAAGCGAACCGCGTGTTTTCTGTTCACCAAGTAGATCTTGGTATCTTGATCATCTTTTTCCAAGAAACCACTCTTCCATGTTTTCTGTTCACCAAATAGATCTTCGGGTCTTGATCATCTTTTTCCAAGAAATCACTCTTCCATCTTTTATAGTCTCCGAGATAGACACCGACGAAATTTGTATGGCCGCCATCTTGAATCCGCCATTTTGGGTGTTTTTTTTTTTCAGCTCACTGCTAATTGGATGATGTTTCGAGTGACTTTTGTTTGAACACTCCCCACCTATCTTTAATATCCTGGCCGTGCTCCTCACCCGTCTTCGAAATCCTCAATCATCAGCTCCCTCCATATTTTTCCTCCGAATGAATTTTTGTCCTCTATACGAATCCATCAGAAATTTCGAAAAGGAACCATATCGAAGTCTTGCATATATTTTGTATGAAAAAATAAATTCCGCCATCTTTAATTTTTTTCTATTCATCAAGTAGACCTTCAAGTCTTGATCATCTTTTTCCAAGAAACCACTCTTCCACCTTTTATAGTCTCCGAGATAGACGCCGACGGAATTTGTATGGCCGCCATCTTGAATCCGCTATTTTGAATTTTTTTTCAGCTCCCTGCCAATTGGATGAGGTTTCGAGTAACTTTTGTTTGAACACTTCCCACCTATCTTAAAAACCCTGGCCGTGCTCCTCACCCGTCTCCGAAATCCTCAACCATCAGCTCTCTCCATATTTTTCCTCCAAATAAATTTTTGTCCTCTCTACGAAACCATCAGAAATTTTGAAAAGGAACCGTATAAAGTCTTGCAT
This sequence comes from Hipparchia sbordonii, assembly GCA_038048805.1. NCBI lineage: Eukaryota > Metazoa > Arthropoda > Insecta > Lepidoptera > Nymphalidae > Hipparchia > Hipparchia sbordonii. Next base: position 2,751,840 of record CM076111.1, on the reverse strand, counting down.
ATATTTTGTATGGAAAAAAATAAATTCCGCCATCTTGAATTTTTTTTCTGTTCATCAAGTGGACCTTCGGCTCCTGATCATCTTTTTCCAAGAAACCACTCTTCCATCTCGTATACTCTCCGAGATAGACACAAACAAAATTTGTATGGCCGCCATCTTGAATTCGCCATTTTGGAGTTTTTTTTCGGTTCTTTGCCAATTGGATGAGGTTTCGAGTGACATTTGGTCGAACACCCCCTACCTATCTTCGATACCCTGGCCGGTGCCCCTCACCCGTCTCCGAAATCCTCAATCATCAGCTCTCTCCATATTTTTCTTCCGAATGAATTTTTGTCCTCTATACGAAACCATGCGTGAAAAAAATTTTTTTCATACAAAATTTTACAGGAGAGGTGATCAATGAGTCAGTGAGTGAGTGAATCAGTGAATCAGCACGAGTAGCTATATATATATTAACTAGTAGGGCGCGTGGGTGCGCGGCTCGCTAAAGCGAACCGCGTGTTTTCTGTTCACTAAGTAGATCTTCGGGTCATGATCATCTTTTTCCAAGAAACCACTCTTCCATCTTTTACAGTCACCGAGATAGACACCGACGACATTTGTATGGCCGCCATCTTGAATCCGCCAGTTTGGTATTTTTTTTCAGCTCATTGCCAATTGGATGACGTTTCGAGTGATTTTTGTTTGGGCAACCTCAACCTATCTTCAATACCCTGACCGTGCTCCTCACCCGTCTCCGAAATCCTCAACCATCAGGTCTCTCCATATTTTTTCTTCAAATGAATTTTTGTTCTCTATACGAAATCATCAGAAATTTTGAAAAAGAATCGTATTAAAGTCTTGCATATAATTATTTTGTATGAAAAAATAAAAAATCCGCCACATTGAATTTTTTTTCTATTCATCAAGTAGACCTTCGGGTCTTGATCATCTTTTTCCAAGAAACCACCCTTCCATCTTTTATAGTTTCCGAGATAGACACCGACGAAATTTGTATGGCCGCCATCTTGAATCCGCCATTTTGGAGTTTTTTTTCGGCTCTCTGCCAATTGGATGAAGTTTCGAGTGACATTTGGTTGAACACCCCCCACCTATCTTCGATACCCTGGCCGTGCTCCTCACCCGTCTCCGAAATCCTCAACTATCAGGTCTCTCCATATTTTTTCTCCAAATGAATTTTTGTTCTCTATACGAAATCATCAGAAATTTTGAAAAAGAATCGTATTAAAGTCTTGCATATATTTAGTATGAAAAAATAAAAAATCCGCCATATTGAATTTTTTTTTTATTCATCAAGTAGACCTTTGGGTCTTGATCATCTTTTTCCAAGAAACCACTCTTCCATCTCTTATAGTCTCCGAGATAGACACCGACGAAATTTGTATGGCCGCCATCTTGAATTCGCCATTTTGGAATTTTTTTTCGGCTCTCTGCCAATTGGATGAAGTTTCGAGTGACATTTGGTTGAACACCCCCCACCTATCTTCGATACCCTGGCCGGTGCTCCTCACCCGTCTCCGAAATCCTCAATCATCAGCTCTCTCCATATTTTTGTTCCGAATGAATTTTTCTCCTCTATACGAAACCGTGAGTGAAAAAAAATTTTTCCATACAAAATTTTACAGGAGAGGTGATCAATGAGTCAGTGAGTCAGTCAGTCAATCAGTGAATCAGCACGAGTAGCTATATATATAGTAACTAGTAGGGCGCGTGGGTGCGCGGCTCGCTAAAGCGAACCGCGGTTTTTCTGTTCACCAAATAGATCTTTGGGATTGGTCATCTTTTTAGAAATTTGTATGGCCGCCATCTTGAATCCGCCATTTTGAATTTTTTTTCAACTCTCTGCCAATTGAATGAGGTTTCTGGTGATTTTTGTTTGAGCACCCCCCACCTAACTTCAATCCCCTGGCCATGCTCCTCACCCGTCTCCGAAATCCTCAATCATCAGCTCTCTCCATATTTTTCCCCGAACCATTAGAAATTTTGAAAACGAACATATGAAAATTCCCCATTCGCTATATATTTTTTATGAAAAAAAAAAAATCCGCCATCTTGAATTTTTTCTATTCATCACGTAGAACATCGGGTCTTGATCATCTTTTTCCAAGAAACCACTCTTCCATCTTTTATAGTCTTCGAGATAGACACCGACGAAATTTGTATGGCCGCCATCTTGAATCCGCCATTTTGGAGTTTTTTTTCAGCTCTCTGCCAATTGGATGAAGTTTCGAGTGACATTTGTTTGAACACCCCCCACCTATCTTCGATATCCTGGCCGTGCTCCTCACCCGTCTCCGAAATCCTCAACCATCAGCTCTCTCCATATTTTTGCTCTGAATAAATTTTTGTTCTCCAAACGAAACTATCAGAAATTTTGAAAAAGAATCAATTTAAGTCTTGCATACATTTTGTATGGAAAAAATTTAATTCCGCCATCTTGAATTTTTTTTCTATTCATCAAGTAGACCTTCGGGTCCTGATTATCTTTTTCCAAGAAACCACTCTTCCATCTCTTATAGTCTCCGAGATAGACACCGACGAAATTTGTATGGCCGCCATCTTGAATCCGCCATTTTGGAGTTTTTTTTTCGGCTCTCTGCCAATTGGATGAGGTTTCGAGTGACATTTGGTTGAACACCCCCCACCTATCTTCGATACCCTGGCCGGTGCTCCTCACCCGTCTCCGAAATCCTCAATCATCAGCTCTCTCCATATTTTTGTTCTGAATGAATTTTTGTCCTCTATAAGAAACTGCGAGTGAAAAAAAATTTTTCCATACAAAATTTTACAGGAGAGGTGATCAATCAGTCAGTCAGTCAGTCAGTGAATCAGCACGAGTAGCTATATATATAGTAATTAACATTAAGGCAACAAATTACGAGGGTCATTCCATTGAAGTTTTTACATGAGATTACTGCAAAATTGACATAATGTATTGTTCTGTATTTCTTGAATTTTATTGAAGGTTTTCGTATATGAATAGTTTATTTATTTTACATAAAAGTTTACAAAAAATACTTATACCTACATGAGAAAAACAAAGAGTTAAATCTAGGTACGTTACAGAACATAACATAGGTAATGGCATTAGTGCCAGTTGAACGTGTTGTGTATAAATTATCATAAGCGACTTAAAAAGTAGGATTTCAGTTTTTTCTTAATATTACGATTAATACGGTCCCGTACATCAATGAGTGACGCAAAGACCTACTTATTCGAGAAGAAACATTGATTTACATGATAGTGTTGGAATTTTTATTACTTAAAGTACCTAGCTGAATTCTTAATAACTCATGATTTTGAGATTCAGATCCCTACTTATGACAGAAGCAACACCAAAACGCGAAATATTACAGTTACTTACTAAAAAAAATTATTTATCCTTAAATGCCAATTTTTTTAGATACTTAATTGTAAAGGAGGATGATATGACTAGCTTATAGCCCGCGACTTCGTCCGCGTGGTGTTAGGTTTTAGAAAATCACGCAAAAAAGCTCTTTCTTTCCGGGATAAATGGTAGCCTTTGTCACCCTACCAGAATATACCCATGATAAAAATCACTCCGACATACCTAATTGCTCCGTTGCTGCGTGATTGAAGGACAAACAAACACATTTGTATTTAAAATATTAGTAAGGAAGTAAGGATTGATATAATATACAATTTTATCTTTCCAGACGACAAGGGATAAATTATTATTATACAACTAAGTATTTTTTTTTCTTTCGTTTCGCAAAAATGTTTCGGAATAAGTTTTTTATCAAAGACTTTTACACGTGTATTTTTTATCTGATTAAACGATATAATTTACAGTAGAGCTAGGTATTTACAGTAGAGGTAGAAAACTGAAATTAGGGATTCAGTAGGTACATTGATCCTGAGTAGCTCAGATTTGGAATTTTTCATCGGTATTTTCGCGATTTGGACAATTTTCATTTCTCATTTTTTTAATGCATTGCAATGAGAATCGTGTATTTATCGCGTCTCAACTTGATCTAAACTGAAATAATATAAACGTAAAATTTTTTTTACAAAACCGACTTCAAACGCCACTACAAAGAAGATCAATTTTGCCTATAAAAGAAGAGTTCCCTCGATTTCTCCAGGATCCCATCATCACATTCTGACCTGATGACAATGATACCACCTGGGAATTATACCCTTTCAAACAAAAAACGAATTTTCCAAATCGGTCCAGGCATCTTCGAGTAATCGGGGAACATACATAAAAAAAAAAAGGATTCCGACTTATTGGGTACCTCCTCCTTTTTTTTTTTTAGAGAATTAGAAATTGCAAACAAAACAATTTAATTCCCGGGAGACCTTTAATCTTCTGGGATCAAATGTACCTATGCCTTTCAGCCCGATGAGTCTAGAAATTTGAACAGTTAGCCACTTTTTCCTTTTATATGTTTAGATTAGCTTTTGCCCGCGGCTTCACTCCCGTTAAGTTCGCTTTTTCGAACCTCTATTTCACCCCCTTAGGGGTTGAATTTTCAACTCTTAGCGGATCCTTTCCTAGCGGATGCCTACGTCCTATTAGGCTGTATGCCAAGTACAGCCCGATCCGTCCAGTGGTCTTAGCTGTGTGATAGATCAGTCAGTCAGTCACCTTTTGTGTATTCAGAGATATATAATGAGTAGAGACCGGATTATATGCAACATAAAAAGCTTGTTATATGCATGCAAATATGCATGAAAAATGCTTGAAATATGCACGAAAACTGGCAGAATATGCAAAATTAAATGATAAATTTTAGGAATCCCTAAAAGATAGAAAAGTAAGTATTCATTTTTTTTATTTCAAAATCAGCATACAATTAGTAAATTATTTTTTGATAGGCGATAATAACATTATATGATATTAAAATGATTTAGAATTTGTGTAAACGTAAGCAATCAAATATTCTTTTAAATTTTCAGTGGTAAGATTGTATCTACGGTCATTTAGAATATTTTTGTAAGTAGAAAAGGTTCGCTCCATATCCATTGAGGTAACTGGGCAGAATTTGAACTTGGGTGCTATGGCACTTATAGTTTCCGGCAAAATTTCTGCCGTCCCATTAATGAAACTATCAATTTGACACAAGCTTTGAAAACCTGGGTTATTGCTTGTTATGTTTTCAAACTTTTCTTTAAGTTTATGGGACAATGCGGCGGCGGCGGAACGCAGAGTGAGTGAAAAATATTGTAAATGTACCGATAATATGCATCATAACTAGATCTTAGGTAAAATATGCAATTACCGCTGAGAATGGCTAAAATATGCAAATGCATATGCGAATATGCAAATGCATATAATCCGGTCTCTAATAATGAGTAATAGGTACAATTTAATTTGTTGTCAAACAATAATATAAAACGCTTAAAATCTAATTAATATACATAGCAGTGATCGCGTGCCAACCAAATATTAAAATTGATGACTGAAACATTAATTCTAAATTCAAACTCACTATTATTTGCCGCTAAAAGGCTGGCTGTAAACATCCGGAATCATCATGTTTAAAACATAAGTGCCACCAACTTATAGATAGATAGATAGAAAATTATATATTGCTACAAACACACGGTGCAAAGGCGGTCTTATCGCTTTAAGCGATCTCCTCCAAACAACCTTAAAAAGTTTAAAAGATTTTACTGAGGGAGTATGGGAAAGTGCAATTTTTTTTAATATAATTTACATAAAAAGTATTATACTAAATATTAGATAGATTAGATAGCAAAGTTAATTTTTATTACGAGTGCCTAGTTTGAACTCCGAGCGGGCGAACAACTTTTCACCTCACTAGTTCAAAAAGGGCGCCTTTGCTGTCTAAAATCAGTGAGCAAAAGTCGTTTTTACTCACTCAGTGAGAAAAAGTGTTGTCTCAAGACAAGTTCAGTACTTTTTCTCTCTGAGTGAGCAAAAACGACTTTTGGTCACTGGTTTTAGACAGCAAAGTCGCCCTTTTTGAGCTACTGAGGTGAAAAAGTCCGTTTTCTTTTAATTTTGCGTCGCAAACGATTTCCTTAAATGCTACATCACATTCGTACATACAAGGCTAAATGACTAATCAATTAATCAACTTTGCGCATAACGTACCTACTTTAATAATTCGCTGCCTTTGCTTGGACATTTGGTTTGTTATTAAATTCAACAAGTCTCCTGTATACGAAAACCATACCTATATTGTTAATTATTTGATCTAAAACCGGATCGGACGCCGTTGTAGAGCTAATATTTCATTGAATCTAAAGATTCTAATGCATGAAGTCGTGTCGCCTCGGCAGTGGCGTAACTATTTGAGGCCCGTGGCAAATCATCGGATGGGGCCCTCCCTCCCAAAGAATTAAATTTATATCAATTTTAATTTTGAAAACGATCGCTCGGCACTCCGTAGTCACAGGAATGGCTATAAATGTTAGAATCCTTTTGTGCTTTCGGCCCTCTCTGACTGGGGGCTCCTTCCTGCTGGAGACCCGTGGCATTTTGCCGTGTTGCCACCCTATTGTTAAACCACTGCGCCTCGGAGAGCACGTAAAGATGTCGGATCCTGCGCCTGTTTTCTCTCCGGTCGTGTCGGATTTCCGTCCCATCGGACTATAAGAGTGACGGAATAGAGAGCGCACCTGTGTTTGCGCACACACTTGTGCACTATAATATCTCCCGCGCAAATGTCTAATCTCTGCGGAAACTGGTCGCCGTAGCAGGACCGGTCGGGGGCACTTGAAGAGCAGTCTCGTTTTAGCTCTGTCTTGGGTCTGAGCGGAGTGGGGGTGCGGTCTATAGATTTCACTTAGTGTTACACAAATTTTGTATCTTTTTATTTGTGTGAGCTGAATAAATGTTTATTTATTGAACGAGCGAAGCGAGTTCCCTGAGTCAACTAGGGCGCTTGCCTACTAGACAGAGAAGTGTGTACGTCCAAATGTCTGTCAGAGCCCTACAACTTCTGAATTACTGAATATTAGAACGTGAAACTTGATTGAAAATTCAGTTATATCCTGTACTTGAACAACAAATACTAAAATTAGATAAATGTTATAAAGAAACGAAATTATTTAATTTTAAATGCTAATAGCTTCACAATAATGCTAATAGATGGCGCTGTGTCAGTAAAACAGTTTTATGTCAAATATTTTTTTTTTATTGCGTCTAATGTTAAAATTTAATTATTACAATATATAATTAAAACTTTTGGGAATTATGGGATATCGCGAGGTCTCAGTTCGGGGCGAACCACTAGTTTATTTAAAAGTTACACGGCCTCTGAAAACCGATGATTTGCTAGTATTTAGTAGGTAACTAGCTACTTATCGCGAACAACCTTCACGAGGAATAATAAAACAACTTCGCACAGTGGCTGCACGGCACAGAGCATGCGCTATCAACAATATCAGCTGACGAGCGCGTCACGCTGACGTATGTTCCAACATCCAACATGGCGGACAAGATATACTTGTACTTCCATGATTTTATGTTTATTTACGTTTTGAACCTACATATTAGTCATGGAGTAGGTATATTGGTGTATTTACAATTTAGGCTTGGCCTTACATTTTCTATTTAACAACTGCCTTTCCGATCTATTATAATGGATTTTATTTTATTACTAGCTGATTCCCGCGACTTCGTCTGCGTGGAAAAGTTTAGAGTGACTTGCTACTAATCCGCGAGAAGTTATGTCCTCTATCTCCGATAATATTTAGTAGATCTTCACCAAAATTGGACAAAATATTTCTAACAGTACCTACACAATCTATACTATTATAATAAAGAGAGAGCGCGAATTTTGTGAGTTTGTATGTATGTCCGGAGCAAACTTTGGAAACACCGCACCTATTTCAAAAATTCTTTCACCATTTCAAAAGTACATTATTCCAGATGGTTATAGGCTATATATTATGCACATAAATGTATTATGGCTAGATATTATGTGCAAATTTGTTAAAGAAGTCGGAAATTTTTTTGACTCTTACACATATACTGTTATTGGATGAAAATGATGTAAGTATGGGTGAATTGTTTCTCTTAAAGAGTTCTAAAAAAAGTCCGCGATAGCATATATCTATCTTCTAAGGATATCTTACTGTAACCATTTCTATCTTTTAAATTTTGATTAAAAATAATGAATTATTTACGAAGCTTCTTTAAGCGATGTGATGTCAATCTATATCTAAATAAATATGTTTATTATCGTAAGTATTTAATTTAGAACATATTTGCCCTTTACACTATACATTTAAATAAATAACTTAGAAGTTATCAGAAAATTAATATTTCCGCGCGACAAAATAATAAAATGGTGCCGGCTGGCGCGGCGGGGCACGGTGGCGGGTTTCGGCGCGGGAGATTCCTGTGGTTCCTGTGGTGATCTTATTTACAATCCTCTCCTATATCGGGCTTCTAGTTTATGATAAAAAAAGAATTATCAAATTTTAAATTTCCCGCGACCGTTCAGTTTTCAGTCCACACCTTTAACTATTGGACTATTGAGGCTGAAAGAAACCTAAATTCAGCTATTGTTTTTTTACTTCACACCTACAATCCTACAATACTTATTGTACACGTTCCAACTCATTTTAGAACAATGCGAAACCGCAGCAAGCATTTGCGTCAGTACATTTTAAAACTACTGAATAATATAAACTTATGGTTTTAATCGTTTCTAATAGCTGTAAGTTACGGTCGTAATAGCATCGAAATAGTTGATTCTTTACGAGTTCCTAAGTAATTAAGTATTTATTTCCCAAAATTACGCGGCTCATATAAATTAGACGTTTAGAAGACTAAGCAATAAATATGCTGCAGTGGCTGACTCCAGTAGGGCTAACATGCGCGCCAGGAGTGAATTTTGTCTACACTGTATATTCAAATTCAAATTCAAAATCCATTTATTTCATGTAGGCCAACTTGTAGCTCTTATGACACGTCATAAATCTACCACCGGTTCGGAATGCATATTCTGCTGAGAAGAGCCGGTAAGAAACTCAGCAGTTGCTCTTTTAAAAAAAAATTTTTTTTTTACAATAGGTAACAAAACTATGCTATTTATACACATACAGTGCTTCCGCAATGAAGCTTCGAAAATGCATACGTAGGTACACACAATCCAACGCATGTCAAAACGGGCAGACAAAGCCGACCCATTCCCGTTGGTGGCACCTCACTTCTCTGTAGTGCCTGTATAAATAAATATATTTGAACACTTTCAACTATTTGCGCCCCACCGTACTAAGCGAGTGAGGGAATAGAGTGCGTCCGTTGTTGTGCATAAGCACAACCAGTCGTGCACTTTTCTTGTATGGTTGACTAGTCTGTTAAGATAGGACGCTATGGCCGGAAAATAACGTTCACCATTGGCCTGCCTTGGTAGCATGGGCGGGAGAAATTTTATCCCCGGGAAAAGGATAAAACGTTTATCCCCTCGCTTAGCTTTATCCACCTGTCGAGCATGGGCACAGCGGTGGAAATAACACTCAGTGGATATACTTATACAAATATACATCGCCTTCTCCTCTGTCGCCATGCTTTAGCATAGGGAAAAGATAATTTTATCCCCTGTCAGTGGATAAAATCGGGGATAAAACTTTTATCTCCTGCCCATGCTACAAGTGCTGGAGAACATTATTAAATTTCGGATAAGGGGTAGTAAAACTCATACGTGAAGCGGGGCAGAGGGTAGTAAATAGGTAGGTGAGGTGAGGTGAGTCAGCGAAAACGAGGTCACTTCTCTGTAGTGCCTGACATTGCAAAGGTTACCGTTTATTACGTTTACCCCTTTTACGTCAGAGCAGACGTAACGTTTACGTGTTTACGTAATAAACAGTTAACAGCTGCCTCTGTGTTCGTGTAGTGGTTAGCAGATGACAAGGTGCCGGGTTCGACTCCCAGGTCGAGCCAACAACTGTATTGGATTTTGAGGAAATTCTCATATCTACTAGCCCGGAGTTGGGAAGTTGGTTGTGTATCACCCCGTGCCTCGGAGAGCACGCAAAGCCGTCGGTCCTGCGCCTTATCTCGTTCCGGTCGTGTCGTATCTCCATCGAACTATGAGAGTAATGGATTAGAGCGTGCACCTGTGTTTGCGCACGCACTTGTGCACTATAATATCTTCCGCTCAGATGGCTTATCTCCTCAGAGATCCCGCCCATAATTTGTACGTGTGGAGTTAGGTTTTTATAACTGCGGAAACTCTCAGTTTTTCCGGGATAAAGTGACAGCTATGTCACTCACCAAGTCCTCGCGAAAATAACGTGGATCTGTTGTTCTTTTGCTGCGTGATTGAAAGACAGGCCAATAAACAAACTCTTTACCATTTCAAATTTTGCCACATTTTGTATTGAAATAGCGTTTTGAACATTACTCGACAAAAAATGGTGAAATCAGCACTTGGTAGGTGCTATTGGAACGACATTTTTTGAATTTCGAATTTTAAGGGGGTGAAAAGCGTGTGGCTGTTTCCTTATATTTTAAAGGAAACCCAAAATTAACCTTAAATGCTTGCACGTGCTAGGCTTGCGAGATTCATTATGTATACCTACAGACATAGTGCAAGAGGCAGTGCCAGTTGTATAAAACCTTTCTTAATTGCCTTCACTAAATAAATACAGATTATATAAATAACTATATATGTATTGTACACGTCAAATATATGACAAAAAGGTACATAATATTTTTGGCATAAGTACTTGATTAAATGATAAAAAATTTACACACAAAAATTTACCGAACTTCGCACGGCTAGAAGCAAGTCAATCGCATAAGAGTTCACGATGTTAATACATGCATATTATGCATAGTTTGGTAGAGACTAGGGTAGAGTTTAGATACAAGTTAAAAATAAAATCGACTTTGATGAAAGCTTAATCTTCTTTTTGAAGTGCCTCATCTAATGAAGGCCACTGTTGCTCAGAATAAAGATCAGGTGTTATTATTAAACCACTAGTGCATGTTCTTCAAGTGATGTCTTTGGGCATCCCATGCCCCTTTTGCCTTATCTTGCCTTTATAAAATGCTTAAATAGAAACACAGTAATAACTAGTAGGGTGCGTGGGTGCGCGGCTCGCTAAAGCGAACCGCGGTTTTTCTGTTCACCAAGTAGATCTTCAGGTCTTTATCATCTTTTTCGAAATCTGTATGGCCGCCATCTTGAATCCGCCATTTTGCAAGTTTTTTTCGGCTCTCTGCCAATTGGATGAGGTTTTGAGTGACATTTGTTTGAACACCTCCCACCTATCTTCGATACCCTGGCCGGTGCTCCTCACCCGTCTCCGAAATCCTCAATCATCAGCTCTCTCAATATTTTTCCTCCTAATGAATTTATGTCCTCGATACGAAACCATTTGAAAAGGAACCCTATCGTAGTCTTGCATAATATATTTTTTATGAAAAAAAAAAATCCGCCATCTTGAATTTTTTTCTATTCATCACGTAGACCATCAGATCCTGATCATCTTTTTCCAGGAAACCACTCGTCCATCTCTTATAGTCTCCGAGATAGACACCGTCGAATTTTGTATGGCCGCCATCTTGATTCCGCCATTTTGAATTTTTTTTCAGCTCCCTGCCAATTGGATAAGGTTTCGAGTAGCTTTTGTTTCAACACTCCCCACCTATCTTCGATAACCTGGCCGTGCTCTTCACTCATCTCCGAAATCCTCAACCATCAGCTCTCTCCATATCTTTCCTCCAAATGATTTTTTGTCCTCTATACGAAACCATCAGAAATTTTGAAAAGGAACCGTATAAAGTCTTGCATATATTTTGTATGGAAAAAAATAAAGTCCGCCATCTTGAATTTTTTTCTATTCATCAAGTAGACCTTCGGGTCCTGATCATCTTTTTCCAGGAAACCACTCTTCCATCTCTTATAGTCTCCGAGATAGACACCGGCGAAATTTGTATGGCCGCCATCTTGAATCCGCCATTTTGGAATTTTTTTTCGGCTCTCTGCCAATTGGATGAGGTTTCGAGTGACATTTGGTTGAACACCCCCCACCTATCTTCGATACCCTGGCCGGTGCTCCTCAGCCGTCTCCGAAATCCTCAATCATCAGCTCTCTCCATATTTTTCCTCCGAATGAATTTTTGTCCTCTATACGAAACCATGCGTGAAAAAATTTTTTTCCATACAAAATTTTACAGGAGAGGTGATCAATGAGTCAGTCAGTGAGTCAGTGAATCAGCACGAGTAGCTATATATATATTAATATCTTCAAGCATACACGTGTTTTAAGTACCTTGTGGCATAATATATTGGACGAGAGTTGGCAACTCAAAATGTAACACAATGTAAAATAAATTCCTTATGTATCTAATTTGTTGTAATATTTGAATAACTATATTATATTACTTCGATTTTTTTTTAGCGGAACATTTTGTATTTTAATATTATCCTTATCAAAATAACCCTAAACTTATAATGGATTTAGGCATACAATTGATAAAAAATAATTTTAATAATGGACTATTATAATATGAGATAGGTAGATACTATTCAAACGGGATCATTTTCATCCTCGAGATTTGAACATGTAGGCCAACTTGTGGCTCTTATAACAAATCCAGAATCTACCACCGGTTCGGAAAGCTGATTCTGCTGAGAAGAGCCGGCAAGAAACTCAGCAGTTGCTCTTTTAGAAACAAAAATGTAGCTTATCTATCTTGTGAATATTACAATTTACAACCTATCTATATTTACCGAATAGGACTGGTTGGCTATAAGTAATAATCGTGCTTAAGTTTGGTGAGCGCGGGTGTCCTTCTGTAGGTTTACTGGCTTATAGTAACCTCGTAACCTAACAAAAATACAATCTGGTGGGAGGCTTTGGCCGTGGTTAGTTACTACCTTACCGTTAAAGACGTACCGCCAAGCGATTTAGCGTTCCGGTCCGCGAAGGCTTGTAGAAACCGATTAGGGGTATGGGTTTAATCCATATTGCCATACCCCTTCCAAGTTAGCCCGCTACCATCTTAGACTGCATCGTCACTTACCATCAAGTGAAATCGCAGTCAAGGACTATCTTATCATCGAATAAAAACAAAAATTTACCTTCGCAATTTTTGTCACCAGCTCTCACAGTATTACACGGTTTCATGTGTGCACTATCTATGCAGTGTGAGTGCAGCTTGCACATGCGCCGTAGGGCGGGAGGCGGTGCGGGGGGGGGAGGGGGGGAGGGCGGCCGGAGACCTTGAACGCGCCTAGCAACACCGCTGCCAGCGTTTGCTTATTTATTTCTGTTTTAACTCGTCTGCACTCTGCACGTTGGCTGGCAATTTTTGAACGTTTTATGGAGTCTATTATAGGGTTGTCGAGTGAGGGAAAATCACTAGTATTGTTCAGAAGTCGCTAGTAAATATAGGTATATCATGTATAGAAGCAGACGTTACACTTTGTGAAACAAGTGTAAATTGAAAATTTAAAACATCCTCGACATGTGAAATTAAAAAAAATAAAAGATGTAATTCGCCATTTTGTGGTGGCGGCCATCTTGGATTTGAAATTTGTCATAGTGTCATATTCTACTAGTCAAGCCCTTTCATTTGATACCCATATTGAGAGAGTTGTGAAAAATGTGTAATTGCTATAAACCGCCAAACAAGAAAAATCTGAGGTGGGTGACCCAAATAAGGCCTATGTCCTAATAAGGCCTATTTTTTAAATTTCGCGCTACACGATTTCAAATGGCTGCCAATGTTTATAGAAGTGTGCGTATACATTAACTAGCGCACACAAGCACAGCTAGCGGCCTGTGCCGCGAGCGTGTTGGAACTTGCAGTTGAAAACAACCACGCCGCGGAGTGCACGCTTGTTTTTATAAAATTCTGGCAGAGTAAATAGTAAGTATTTTTATTTTTATTCGTACTTGGTCTGCTGTGTTTTGTCTATAGGATAATTATACGTTTAGTCATCTCCTCACATAAGTGAAAAAGCTGTATTATCGGTGTATTCCATATAATTGTTATTTTGTTTACCTATGTGCGATGCCCTAATAAGGCCTATAACAAAAATGTATAGGCCTTATAACGGCACAGGTATATGCTTTATTAGGACAATGTTTTATGTCAGTTAGAAAAGTATCACAGTAAAATAGTAAACCCTTGTTTTCAGTAACATCATGGAAAACGGATGACCAGCTTCTACCACAAGGAGAAAAAAAGGGCTCAATGGACTTCGCAACAGATGGAAAACGCTGTTAACCAACCCTGCAGCATCAGGATTGAGGAGCTAGAACCTTGAGTTGAGCTCGACAGTTCCTAAAGGATCTCATTAGATTTAATATAAGTGTTTACAACGTTTTCTATTAATTAAGAAGTTGAATGCTTACTTGTTTTTATTAAGGCCTTATTAAGACACAGGGTTCCCAATAAGGCCAAAGTGACATTTTAGTTATTTGTGTTCATAAAAGTGTGATTTTTGTTTCTAAAGCAATTTTATTTCATTAATTACAAAGTTTAATAAATAAATATAAGTATTTTAAAATTACCAGAGCATTTTAATTATAAACCTGCTAGTTACGTAATAAAAAAATTAAGGTAGGCCTTATTTGGTGACCTTACCTTGTATGACAAAAACCAACCATTCGCGCTACACTTTGTTGCTTCTACAGGACATATAGAAGAGACGATGGAACAACACAACACCACCACGCACCACCACACAAACTCTTCGAAAAACACTCTAAGTAGGTAAGGTTTCGCCCCGATACCGGGGCATCCTCAGACGATGTTGACTCAACAATGCAATGTGCAATCAATTTACAATCCCTTCCAATGCTTCCAATATTATAAATGCGAAAGTTTTTGTTTATCAAGCAGACAAGAAATTGATAAACGTTTTCTATCAAAAATTTTTCTTTGCCAAAATTTTACGTATAAATTCACCCAAGTAGATTCGTGAGATCTTTTTTATGCCCGCCATTCGCATCTTTGACAGCTCTCTCTAAGGAATTATGTTCGTTAATTGAGGAATTATAAGGGACTGACAGACACGCGGACAGATAAAATGACAAAACTGGTCAAGTTGCACTTACTTGTAGATTTAGTACGAGTAGATCTACTTGTAATAAATCTACGCTCCCTTCGCTCGGCCAACAATTCGAGGTACCTACTACCTACAAAGTTCTGGGGTAGGTACGCGAGAGTTTAGTTCGGGGCGCTGCACTAACTACATTATTCCTCAACCATTTTTACGTCGCGACACAAGAAAAAGTTAAAAAGTCACGTAAAAAGCCTTGTGACGGACGAGTCGGACGGAGTAACCATAAAATTAGGTCTAATAATATTTTAATTAATGGAGATTACACAATGGTTATCCTTTTATTATTTTTATGAAACCACCAATCCAATTTCTGACCCGCTAGGGTCTGAAACGCTCTTCCAAGATCTGTATTTCCTAACACGTATAATTTGGGTATCTTTAAAACAAGAGTGAATCTTCTAGTCAAACGCGTTACACCACATCATCACTTTCCATCAGGTGCGATAGTGGTCAAGCGTGTGCCTATAATGTATTAAAAAAACCACTGAAAATCTAAGCTAGAAAGAATAAAATACACGTCTTACTTTCGGACGTGTTTAAAGGAGATAATTAGGTACTTTTTACCAAAAATTGAACCGACGACGATAGAAGCAAGTAAAAAGGGAAAAATAAAATACTAAACTAATGTAAGTAACAAATTTTGAGTTGGAGATAAACTTTTTAAAAGCTACTTTATTTTTTAAGCATAGCAAATTGCTTAACTATAGTCTGATTTTTAATTGCGTGGAAATCTGACGTATCTTAATGTTACCAGAGATTTAAAAAATCCCACAAAAAAGACATCAAATTTAAACTTAGAAAAATAAATATCAATTGCCGCACATAGATATTTATGACAAATGCCTGACAGATAGTTTGGGGTAAAATTGAACTACAGGTGGTAATACTGTTTTTCATACAAATAACTCGCTCGATTTATAAAATGACAAGTGTCAGAATTCCACCGAATTTAAAATCAGACTATACTTGCTCGTATTTTTAAGCATGGCTACGAGAGAGCTAGCTCATCGCAAAATGAACGATGAACGGTGCACCGTATAATTTGGCCCCTTGAGTATTTGGCCCTTGTAACATCTATCTGTTGTGGTAACCCTGAGCAGGCGGGCGGGAATTTGACCTTTTGTGCACATTTAGTCAGTTGCCCGGCCCTCACAGGCGGGAGTTAGTACGGATTGTCATCAATGTCGCCTCACGACTCCTTTTGTTGTTTCGCAAATTACTCGCAAGATAAGTGGGAGGGTCGTAATTCGTATCGCGTGAGATTTTGTCTTATCGCGTCTTTTGCACGTTTCCCTTAGTTACCTACTACCTACTTACTCGTATGCAGAGATCTATAGAGCATGCACTAATTGAAGAATGTGTATTTTTCTATTGCCACTATAACAACATTATCTTTTTGCTCAATCTTAATAATAGCTGGTACCTATTAGATCTTGTACAATGGTACGGAACCCTTCGTGCGTGTTCCGAGTCGCACTGGGCCGTTTTTATAATGAAAGCTTCGTTAATGTCTACAAGAAATAATTATGCTCTCCCGGGTCTGCCCTTTGACATTTCCGTGGGCGTCAGGAAGCGCATGCGTACATCCTGTCAACCCCCCCTCCCCACCTCTCCTCCTAACCTCTTCCATCCTCACCCCTGGCGTGGGCAGATGACGCAAAAGCCTGAGAGTCCTATATTTAGGATACTGGCAGTGCCTTGAAATCTCAAACATGGCATTTGCAATCGATAAAAATTCTAAAGATATGAACATCCGAACAAAAAGTTTGTACCTACACAGGCTACTTTTTATTCCGGAAAATAAGGTTCCCGCGGGAATTAAAAGCCTCAATGCACGCGAACAAAGTCGCGGACAGCACCTAGTATTATAAATGCGAAAGTTTGGATCTATGTACGGATGGATGGATGATTGTTTGTTTGTTACTCAATCACGCCACAACGACTGAACTGATTTGGCTGAAATTTGGTACAGAGATAGAGTATAGTCTAGAATAACACGTAGGCTACTTTTCATCTCAGAAAATAAGAGAGATTTGGCTGTTTGGTGCAGAGATAGAGTATAGTCTAGAATAAGACTTTACTTTTCATCCCAGAAAGTAAGAGAGTTCCCACGGGAATTAAAAAACCTCAATCCACGCGAACGAAGTTAGGGCTAGCAGATAATAATGTTCTCTCAACCTAATCCGGTCACAGCGGAAGAAATCTCCATAGAAATAAGCCATCTGCGCGGGTGATATTATAGTGCAAACACAGGCGCACTCTCAAGGTATTCACTTACTTACTCTTATAGTTCGATGGGACGAAAATTCCACACGACCGTAGAGAGTTCAAGCGCAGGACCGACGTCGACGGCTTTGCGTGCTCTCTGGGGCAAGGGGATGACAAACCACCAACTTCCTAACTCCGGGATAGTATTGTGAATTTCAAAACCCAATACATTTTTGACCCGACCCGGGAACCGAACCCGGACCTCATCCGCAGTCGAACACGCTAACCACAAGACCAACGAGAAAAAAAAAGACGTGTGGCACTCAGGGACTGCCGCGGTAAAGCTATTGCATAGCATTTTTTATCAACGCCATCTAGCGGCTCACCGAAGAGGAGTCCCGTGTCAGGTTATTTTCGTTACGGAATTTCTGGATTCGGTCTCCACGCTGGCCCGCGATAGAAGCTATGCAATAGCTTAAAAGTCAAGTGTCAGCGTCATGATATGGAGTTTCGCTATAATTTCGCTTTTAAAAAGCAGACGCGAAACCATAGCGAAACTGCCTGTTCTGACGCGAAAAACTGCATCTATCCCTTTCTTAACGCTGCTACAGTTTGAGTTAAAAGGCCATGACGATTAATTTGAAAAGAAACAACCACACGGGACGAAACGCCTCAAGGGCATCGTCTATTAGCACGGATGACGGATGACATCATCCGAGCGAGTTGGATGCATCCGTCGATGCATTATTACATGCATAATGCATTTTCTATATCATAAAATATAATTGCATTTAAACACAGATATTGTGTGTTGTTACTTGTTATGTGTGTAAATAAAAGCAGCCAAGTGCGAGTCGGACTCGCCCATGAAGGATTCCGTAGCAGCAATTGCGGTTTATGATTTATGACGTATTAAAAAAAACTACATACTAGATCTCGTTCAAACCAATTTTCGGTGGAAGTTTGCATGGTAATGTGGCTGTGACATACGGACGGACAGACAGACAGACATGACGAATCCGTAAGGGTTCAGTTTTTTGCTATTTGGCTACGGAACCCTAAAAATGGGTCAAGTGCGACTCGGAATAGCGCACGAAGGGTTCGAAGGGGAAGATCGAACAAAAACAAAAGTTTATTGTATGGTCTTAAACGTAACATAAACTTCGATTTTCCAAACCCCTATTTTACCCCCTAAGGGGATGAAATTTCAAAAATGCCTGCTCGTATAGCAATCAGTATGACAAAGTAGCTCGATCCGCCCGATCTTGAATTTTGATTTTTTTCTTTGGATTTTGATCCGTCCAGTGATTTCAAGCTGTACGTTGATAGATCAGTCACTCAGTCAATCAGCCACCTTTTATATATTAAGAAGAAAAATAAGATAAAACTAAACTATTTTTTCTAAAATTAAAAAAAAAAAAAGATAAAACATACAAAAACGTGTAAATTGTACCTAAATAATTATAATAACAAGCGGATGTACTAGTTTATCGTCAGGGAAATCTTTACAGCAATCTTAGCTTAGCACTGACTCATGTCTTATTACGTAGGTAAGCTGTACACCAGCTAGATGGAATTACATCAATGGTGAACTACGAGTAGTATCTTATTTTATCTTCTACCCGGCTGGACCGATTTTTATACGACTGCCTGATAAAAGGAGTATATTGTTTTCAGGGTTCATGTATGTATGTGAGTTTGTATATTCCACCATAACTTCTATAAACCTGAACCGATTTTGATAAATGAGGTATCGTTCGAATCCTTAGCTTATTCCGGGTGAGATAGGTTAGTGGAAAAAATTGGTGTGACCATGATCCCGCATTAAAGACTAAAGTTGAAAAAAAAATTCGAAAATAAGATTAAATATACATAATCATCATCTAGATTCTAGAATATGATGAGTAGATTCAAAAAAATTAGAACAATATAGTTCAAAATCAAGTGATTCACAAAAAGTGTCATTAAAAATGCGAATAAAACTCCAAAGTTAACGACTGTGGTATTAAACTTTTTACTTCGTTTTTTGCCTAGGCAGTGCTTTTAATTTTTTTAATTATAGCTTATGCTATGATCTTTGATTCGTTGGATTTGCCTCCGCTCCGAACAGCAGATTAATTATTAAAATAGAGATTATGAACGTCAGAATTAGCACCGTTATCTATGCAATCGCAAAGTTGAAAATGCACTCCACTGAGACGTAAAGATTAATTTTGTTTATCTTAACGCATCACAGGTTTTATTTTTTACTTTTAAGGGCCTGGTAGTCATTAAAGCATTTCATTTATTGTGACAGACACAAACAGGTTTATCGTGTACTGGATCCCTTTGATCCAGCATCCTTAGGGTAAGAACATGGTAAAGATGCCTCACTGCGATACCTCGCGGTCGCGGTTTAGCTCGCTACCTCGATGTCACCTCCATTTAAAACAAATGTATGCAAACAGACGAGCACGAACATGTCGAAGGATACCTCACTGCGATACATCGCGGTACAGCGAGATATCTTCGACATGTACGCG
Organism: Hipparchia sbordonii; assembly: GCA_038048805.1. Taxonomy (NCBI): domain Eukaryota; kingdom Metazoa; phylum Arthropoda; class Insecta; order Lepidoptera; family Nymphalidae; genus Hipparchia; species Hipparchia sbordonii. The sequence continues at coordinate 2,732,081 of CM076111.1, read as the reverse complement.
CTTATCTGTTTGCATACATTTGTTTTACATGGAGGTGACATCGAGGGAGCGAGCTAAACCGCGACCGCGAGGTATCGCAGTGAGGCATCTCTGGCATATTTTTACCCTTAGAGTAATGATAGCGTTGTGGTTAGGACTGTCGCGGGGAGTCGCGGGTTCGATCCTGAACGTGCGCCTCTGACTTTTTCGGTGTTATGTGCGTTTAAGCAATTAAATTTAACATACTCCAACGATGAAGGAAAACATGATGAGGAAACCTGCACGTCCGAGAGTTCTCCATAATGTTCTCAAAGAAGTGTGAAGTCTGCCAATTCGCATTGTTAACTATGGCCTATACCCATTCAGGTATGGTTGGTGAAAACGAGTATTAAACTCCAAGTTTAATTGGTTGTCATTACTTAAATATAGCAACGTCCTGTTTACAATATAATATTATGCATAAATGAAAATTTTATAAAAATGTAAACCTGTTGTCTTTTCAGGAATGCCCGGAGTAGCTGGCCTAGCTGAAATGGAATTATTTGTGTAAGTATTTTTAATTAATAAATTACATTACTTATTAATAATGGAAAAGGTATATACAATTTCAAAATCTAGCAAAAAGTCCCACGAATTCACGAAACCACTCATATTCCGCTTTCAGGCCCAAAAATGTATCTTTTCAAGTGTCCAAATCTTTTAAATAAACTAACATTATTTTTTTCATTTGCGCAAATAAAAAAAAGAAAATTGGACAGCTCTGTAGAATAAACAAAGTCTGAAATCATATTCATTAAAGGCAGGACGTCATTAAGTATCATTAAGTGAACAATACAACCTGATTAATTGAACTAGACGGGGAGGGGAGTTCGGAAAGGCTTTTCGAACTGACTAGAGGCTGTTGTAGACGGTTTGTGCCATAAAATAGAAAGGTTATTGTGAATTATATTGAACGTTATTACTCATACTATTAATATTAATGTCCCGGTCAACATAATCTCTTAAGTATACTAAGTAAGACTAGGTTTAATAATAGGGCTATCACCTTAGGCTTAAATCTACAAACCGCACTCTCTCTGCTTAGATTTAAGACAGAGTTAAAACGAGACAGATTGTCAGAGTATATTTGTGCCTCGTTTTAACTCTATCATAAATCCGAGCTAAGTCAGAGCGTGTTCTATAGATCTCAATATTAGAGCTGTCTATTTGAGCTAACACCATTCCAAGTTACAGTCAAATCGGTTCATGGTTGTGGCGTAAAGGAGTATCCAACATTCATCAATCCATCCATTCATCCATACATTCATCCTCACAAACTTTCGTCTGTAGACCTATTCTATAGCTTATTATATACCGAACGACTCAAAATAGGTGTAACATTTTTGGATCATTCGGCATATACCCTATGTTAATACTCTTTTGGCTGTTGTTAGTAGTATACTCGTAATATAGTTGTAGTTCTGTAACCGATCTCGCGTCACAATTCCGCTTGTTACTCCTCACCTATGTCGTTATCAGCTGTTATCAGTGTATACCTATATGATAGACATGTGTTACAAGAGTCGATGATGTGTTGTCTGGCCTTTACTGTCTGTTTATGTACATAAAGTGATATAGGTACGTACCTATCTACTTATCCATTTATCTAGACATATATGTAATAATTTTATGTCTACATTCGTTAGCTATAATTTCTTTATTATCTAAATGCATTTTTCGATTCCTCTAAAAGTTGTCTGAACGTTATAAACGCAGTCTAAGATGAAAGCGGTCTTACAGTATTGGTTCTACGTGGCATCGTACCGGAACGCTAAATCGCTTAGTGGAATGTCTAGTTACTACACTAATCGGCAAGCTGAAGCTTATTTTTATACTAGATGGCCGCGATTTCATCCGCGTGGATAAAAAGTAGCCTATGTCATTAATAGCCCTAAATGTACCTATTTTAGTTTTTTTTTGTTTTGGTTATTTTTGACGTTGGTTTTTGTCCAAAAATACTAAGGTTTTCAAATATAAATATTAGCAGCGACATCTGTTGGTTACTTGTTGCAGCTCGATGTGTTTTGTGGACGTAGTTTCTATACAAAGAGATAGATGGCTCTAATCTTCAGTAAACGATTCACACGATCTCCGGTAGATGACGTTGTCATTTTGACGTCGAATTTTTCTTAAATATTTTATTTGGTAGGTACTGTGGTTTACCGCAAATAATTTTTCACCAGCAGTTTTCCGATTCGCATTGATTTTCGAGGCATATTAAATAAAAAGTGTCACTGTCACTGTGTTTTGTATAATGCCAATAGAAAGTGAAGACCGGTGGCAACTCAGCAAGTTGGAAGAAGTTCAAGGCTGAAGATGACTGACCACGGTGAAGATGACGACGCAACTCTCGTTGAAGTGGAGTTGCAGTCTACGGGCTATCGAACGACCGGGTGCCACGCTGTGCTCTCTCGGGATATGAGATGAGTGAACACAGCTGGTGGTATCTCAGTTGTTCCCTAGCTCTCACAAATCGCGCTCTACGGGCTACGCGCTACGTGCTACGAGCTACGGCCTGATAAGCACGCCAAGAAATCGAAGTTCAAAATTGGACGCACGTATACGCAATAAAGAGTCAACCCACACAACTTATCAATTGAGAAGTTAACGTTATTCCTTTACATTATGTATGTATTTAATTTAACAAAGGTTTGTGGGCTGAAATGTTATTGCGTATGTGCGTCCAATTATGTATTTAGAAATGAGAAGATGGAAGAAAACACCTAGTATCACTAGTATATTTAAATATACTTATTATTTTAAAATATTCAGTAATTCTGTCACTCTTATTATTAATCAAATGCAATCGCAGGTCTATTTCCTTTTTGTTTAAAAAATATTAGCCAAGCTGCAGTTGACTAATATGCTTCTATCCTCTCAAAATAAGTAGAAAGTTTGTGCTAGGATGAAATATTTCATTTTAGATTTACATTAGTCATTTATATTTTTTAGTCTGTCCCTAATTATCCATGCACAAAATCAAGTTTATCCGTTGCTCCCTTGCAGCGTGATTGAAAGACAGACCAAAAAACAAACACCTGTGTTCATTAATTAACTCTAAGATATGATTTTAAACATCGTGTAGAAAAATGTGTAGCAATAAAGAATTTTCTATCTATCTATCACATTTTCGCATTTATTATATTAGTAAGGAGGAAGGACACAAAATCTATATTGTAAAAAGGTCGTAAAATTAATCCATATCACCCAAGGTATTAAGATAAAATCTGTAGGGGAATAAGGACGAGGGTCGTGTCACACTGACCCCAAAGGCCTACGTCAGTAAACCTGTATCCACCTCAGGGCAGAAGCGTCTGCCAACTAGTTACTTAAGTACAAGTAACTTACTTGGATATGACTTTCTCTTGGTATACGGAAAATTTTACTTCGGTGTGAACATAATGCTAGCAATCCTTACTACCGTGAAATGCTGACTTTATGGGTGAGAACAACGCGATCATTATATTGTAAAGTACCCTAATTTCAATACAAAATAACCTACCTCTCTATAAAATATCCTACTCTATTAGTATAGAAAACATAAGTTGAGGCCTATACAATGTGCGAAGTGTTTAGTAGTAAATTGGTGCTAAATCAGTTCTACCCAATCTGTCTTAAAGTAATGGGATTTTTTTTAAATTTTCTATTTTAGACCTGTAAAGTCCTGTCCTGTGTTAGTTTAGAAATTGTTTACAAGCGATTTAACACGTTGCTACTAAAAATTTGCACGTAAAATGGGCTTCGAAAATGTTAATTTTTCAAGTTGTTCATAGTTATAAGTTTCACTGATTCAATTGAAATACCGCGAACGATATAACGTGCGCGGAATTTCTTTTAGGCATTTTATTAGATAAAATCTAAAGGGTTGTCAACCTCATCATCACTACCACTCAGTGCGTGGCAGCCAGAATTTATAACCTCAGTAAAGTAGTAAGTAAAGTATTCTTGCTAACTTCACTCTCATCTTCGTTTTGATACTAATATTATGAGATTTGTTAGTGAAGTTAGCGGTCTGTGTTCAAGTGACGCCTGTTAGCTCTTGGATAAGATGGAAACGAGATTTTATGAAAAAAGACGTGTGGCACTCGGGGACTGCCGCGTTAAAGCTATTGCATAGCATTTTTTATCAACGCCATCTAGTGGCTCACCGTAGAAGAGTCCCGTGTCAGGTTATTTTCGTTACAGAATTTCTGGATTCGGTCTCCACGCTGGCCCGCGATAGAAGCTATGCAATAACTTAAAGTCACCAGATAAGTAGAGATTCTCTACTCATCTGGTGACAGAAAGGCTGGCTTATTTTTTGCGCAACGGATCAGCCTGGCTGTCCTGCGCGGAAATGCAGTAAATTCCACGAGGGCATGATTAGTATAGTAATTAATTTAGCTGTAAGTTTTATTGTAACATTTTAATCTCTACTCTGTATGGGGACAATCTGCTTCCCAGCTGCCCACAAGATAGTGTAATAACTTTCTTGCTAGTTCTCAGCAGAATATCTGCTTTCCGAACCGGGTACTAGTCTTGAGCTGTCATAAGAGCTACATGAAATAAATAGTTTTAAATTTACGTTATGAAAATAAAACATTACGACTTTTTGGTGCGTAGATTTTGCAACTGCATTCAAGATCTCTGTGTAAAACGTAAGCACAGAGAAAGCTGCCATTATCTCACGTACCTACCGACGCGATGACCGACACTTGAGTTTATCTAGATTTGATGCAAATAAGGCATATGGGAAGTTAAGTTCTTAAGATTGATAACACCCGGTGAAAGTAAACTGTGCTTACTTAATTTAAGGGACGTAAAACTGGTACAAATTCGGCCAAAGCAGTAAATCTCCACAAAGATTATTTATTAGCCTTCTGTGCCGTAAATGCAATGGCTGTTCCTTCACTCTCATAGTCTGAAAGATAGGAAATCCGACACGACGGCTTTCAATACGTGCTCTCGTATGCTGAGATCTATAGAGCGTGCTCTGATTCAAGACAGAGTTAAAGCGAGATACAAATATGCTCTGACATAAGTCTGTCTCGTTTTTACTCTGTCTTGAATCTGAGCTGAGTGAGAGTGCAGTCATTCAGCCAGTGAGTGAGTGAGAGTCAGAGATTTCAGCCTGAGGCACACACCGCCAACTTCCTAACTGTGGAAATAGAATTTCTTGATAGGGAATCCTATATTTAGCTATAGGTAGGTATATTTTATTATCCTTTATTTTATGTAGCTATATTTTGAGCTGATACAGGAATAAAACCAGGACCTCCTTCGTCTCTTGTCGTTAACCATGCTAACTACTAGATAAACGAGGCAATCAAAATATTAAAGCTAACTATCAGCCGATTTCCGAATTAAGCATTCAACCAAAACTCAATTAAATTTTTTTTGCTCAAATATTTGATTAGGATTTGAGTTTTTTGTGTTTCACAGGATGAAATTAGAATTTCTCAAACTGTAATCAATTAAGTATTTCCCTGAGTGTTCAGTTTATTTCAGAAACAATAATTAGCTTGAGTAGTGCTTATGTCAAACTTAAGTATTCTTTGAGACGGACTCAGCATGTAATTCTCAATTCGGAAACCAGCGCCTGTATACCTACTAAGTTTACTGCAGTTGTATAAATATTGGCATGTAACAATTTTTTTCACTTTGACCTAAAATATCGTAGCTCATTTTTCTGGTGGGTAAGCTTGGCCGTGGCTGGTTACCACCCTACCGCCAAAGATGTGCCTCCGATTTAGCGTACCGGCACGATGGCGTGTAGAAACCGACAAGGCGTATGGGTTGAATGTACACTGCCATACCCCTTCCAAGTTAGCCCGCTACCATCATAGACTGCATCGTCACTTACTATCAGGTGATATCGCAGTCAAGGACTATCTTGTCATGAAATAAAAAAAATCATTAGTGTGTGTCTGAAAAATTACGTATGTAAAAATATTTCAATAGTCCTTAATTAGCTCAATAAATTCAATGGCCTGAGAATAAAAAAAAAAAGACGTGTGGCACTCGGGGACTGCCGCGGTAAAGCTATTGCATAGCATTTTATATCAACGCCATCTAGCGGCTCACCGCTAGATGGCGTTGATAAAAAATGCGCCATCAAGCGGCTCACCGTAGAGGAGTCCCGTGTCAGGTTATTTTCGTTACGGAATTTCTGGATTCGGTCTCCACGCTCAAGGCCCGCGATAGAAGCTATGCAATAGCTTAATAACACTAAAACAAATTAACAATGATTTTTAAATTAAAAATTTAATTTAAAATATACAAATATAACAATGTTTTGCCCGAAAATATCGCGTCACCATTTCATCCTACGCTACCAATTAATTGAATGAAACTGTATACCTACGGGCTCACCATAAAACTAGTTGGGCCTCGCGTTTATTGTTATTGATAGAGCAAGGCCAAACCGTTTTTGTGTCTACTAACACACCCATGACATCCTTAACTTGGAGTCCCAAAATTCTGTACCCATCATAATATGGGACTCAAAATTCTGTACCTATCATATGGGACTTAAATTCTGTACCTATCATATGGGACCCAAAATTCTGTACCTATAATATGGGACTCAAAATTCTGTACCTATCATATGGGACTCAAAATTCTGTACCTATCATATGGGACCTAAAATTCTGTACCTATCATATGGGACTTAAAATTCTGTACCTATCATATAGGACCCAAAATTCTGTACCTATCATATGGGACTTAAAATTCTGTACCTATCATATAGGACCCAAAATTCTGTACCTATCATATGGGACTTAAAATTCTGTACCTATCATATAGGACCCAAAATTCTGTACCTATCATATGGGACTTAAAATTCTGTACCTATCATATAGGACCCAAAATTCTGTACTTATCATATGGGACTTAAAATTCTGTACCTATCATATAGGACCCAAAATTCTGTACCTATCATATCACATATGGGACCCAAAATTCTGTACCTATAATATGGGATTCAAAATTTTGTACCTATCATATGGGACTCAAAATTTTGTACCTATCATATCACATATGGGACCCAAAATTCTGTACCTATCATATGGGATTCAAAATTCTGTACCTATCATATGGGATGGATATATATATTTTAAGCCTTAATAGCCCAACGGTTACAGGTGCGAACTGAAAACTTAAAGGTTGCAGGTCCCGATCCCCACCCGTTGCACTATTGTCGTACCCACCCCTAACATAATTTTTCACTTATTTGGAAGGCAGAGGAGAACATCAGTCAAATTAAAAAAAAAAAAAATGGGACATCCATATGATACAGGATTTGTTGATGAAATAGATCTTTAATCTAAAAGAACTTTTATTTACACCGATAAAAAATGAGAAGTGTTATAATTTTGACGTGTGTTCCATCGTAGCTCCCAAAAGATATGAATTTTTTCTTTTAGAAAGCTCACATGATGGAGATGAAAAAAAAATGATCCCGTCGAATTGAAAACCTCGTCCTTTTTTGGAATTTAGTTAAAAATCGATTTGATTGGATATGTTCTACATATCCATTATAAAATTGGTATTTGGTGAAGACTGGTTTTGGCGCCTTCGAGTCTAAATAGCTTTGGCCGGGGGCTCGCGGTGCACGGCCAACACGCCATGCCAACTGTCTCTGGCACATCCCTTGCTTGCAACAGATATATACCGCAAGGGCAACTCCGCGGTTACAAATAGTGCATTCGTGTATCGAGAAAAAAATAATTGCAAAACACGTGTAAATCTCTAACCCTCTAGCTTCTACAACCGCACCGCACGCCACGTGTATCGTGAAAAAAAATTGCTAAACACGTGTAAATCTCTAACCATTTAGCTTCTAAAACCGCACCGCATGCCACAGAACGCAATTTCACCCTCACCACCTGGGTGCTTGGAGCACTTCGACCTCCAGCTCTTTTTCTCCACTTACTACCAAATTATGAAATCATCTCCCTTTGACAGTGTTTCCACTTAATTACAATATGGGGTTATTCAAGGGGCGGACCAATAAATTCCTGAAAAGCCGGCAACGCATTGGTGGTGCCTCTGGTATGTACTACAAGTGTTCATGGGCGGCGGTAATCACTTAACATCAGGTGACCCGTCTGCTCGTTTGCCCGCTATTTATATTTAAAAAAAAATCGATTAATTGACCTTTTATTTCTATCTAAAGTTATCTTCGGTTTTTGGGCACATAAAGTACCTATTGATGACGCTCAAGGTAATATTATGATTAACTTATTTGCTCAAGTATCATGCGTTAAATATGTATTAAGGGATTGCTGTTTATCATCTTCTATATATATAAAATTCAAAGTCCTGACTGACTGACTGACTGACTGACTGAGATATCAACGCACAGCCTAAACTACTGAAGTTAGAAACTTGAAATTTTTACAGTTGATTCCTTTTATAACGTAGGCGCACACTAAGAAAGGATTATTGGAAATTCCACCCCTAAGGGGTTTAAATAGGGGATGGAAGTTTATATGAAACTCCGTCATTTTTCAAGCTGTTTCCATCAAATTTGGTATTTGAGCTTTCAGTTAAAAATAAAGAAGTACGTGTGTCACAGTTTTTGAAAATTCCACCCCAATACCTAATTCCACGCGGACGAAGTCGCGGGGGCAAAAGCTAGTTAAAATATGTATCTTGAAGCCTTCATTGTTCTTTGAATCAGAAAGAAACATGATTTGTTTTATGTAGTTGGAAGTTTTGCTTAAGTTCGGGAACACAATATGCCGAGAAAATCTGCAAATTGTTTTTAATATAACTTTGGTATGTGGTAATTAAAAATTTAATAATTTAACTAAAAATTCATTTCATAAATAATTAAAAAGTTAAGGTATTTTAAGGTTAAGTACACAGAAATAGTCGTCAATTATATTATTATGAACGGAAGTTATCTACTTAATATACCGCATATAAAATGTTTTTGGAGAGCGGAGGATGTTATAAGGAAACTACGAAGGAAATTTTTAATGGTTCTAGACACGGACTATTCAACGTTTTTGTCGTTTTTGCGTATTCAACTTTGTTTATGTTTGATTGACTTCCAATATCTCTCGTACATATTACATACTAGATGTGCCCGCGACTTCGTTCGCGTGGAATAGTGACTTTTCGGGCAGCATATTTTGAATTACATATATCGTCGACGCTCAGGCGCGAGGCGTGTAGTACGTACTCTGTACGTTAAAAATTTTCGCCGTGATTCTTTAAATTGACATAACTTTTTTTATTTATGAACCGATTGACATGAAATAAACACTAAATGTTAAGTGAAGCTTACTACAATATATTAGTGAAAACCGTATCTAAATCGAATAAGCCGTTTCTGATATTAGCGTGAACAAACACACAGACAAACAGACAAACAGACAAAAAAAATTTAATTACAATTTCGGGTTCGGCATCGGTATAATAACAACCCCTGCTACTTTTTTTTATATATTTCCATTGTACAGACACCACTTTTCTACAATTTTATTATATGTATAGATTATGTATTTCTTTACCATTTAATTTTTGACAGATAGACGGACGGACGAACGGACGGACTGCGGAGGCTTAGTAATAGCATTTCTCGATCACGTCAGCTTTCAAACAGAAAAAAGCGCATCAAAATCGATCCATTCAGAGCCAGAAAAATTACTGAATATTAAATGGTAATTCTTTACCATTTAATTTTCAGTAATTTTTCTTCAAATATGTTTAACGTAATCATCACATTAACAAAGTGCAAACACACACAAATTGATGCTTAAGGAAAAGTGAAAATCACAGTGCAATTTACAACAGGAAAAATTCCTCGTATACTTAGTGCCACTAAGGTCTGAAGTTCAAGGACATCTGGGACCTCGAAGCAACAGCTGGATCGATAGAGGCAGCACTCCATCGCCATGACGACCTGCAGCCATGACCTGGAGGGGGGGTGGGGGGGAATGCATCGAGCGGCCCGGTTGCATTGAGCAGTTATTTCGGTGCTGGGTGCAGCTCAGTCGTTCGCCGCGCCTCCGATAGTGCGCGCGTTTTCCGCCCGATGCAGCGTTGACGCCCCCGTGTACTCTGCCTCTTAAACGATTCCATATTCAAACGTCATAAATATTTTTTTTTTTAAATTCAATACTAAAATAAGGTTTTACAACTAAACAGCCAGTAGTGTCACGTGTTATAAAGAGCCGCCATCGCCACCTGTTGCGTGGAGAAACCGTGTGGAAAACTCTTTTTCTTGGTAGCGGACGAGACTACTTTCACCGTTCACATTCCGCGGTGCTTGCAAACCTGTCGCAATATTATGTTGTCCTAGTACAGATTCGTACTTGCGTGAAGTAATTAGACTAAACTCAGTGATAACTGTTTCATCCAATAAGTATTATAGTAAAGTATTGTAAGTAAGTTTGTACGTGGATCTGTATTTTCCCTGAACTGGAAGGGAAATCTTGGAATACCCGATGCCAATCCATCTCTCGACGCCCTTCTTGCAACCCTTCTGATAACAATCTTTCAACACTACCTCATATTTTTTTATTAAGTGCATAACTACAAGTTTTATACTTTAAGTTGTTTAGCCATAATTCCAAGGCTAGCTTATAGTCCAATTCTTTCATATACAAATAAATTAACCATTAGTTATTTAACTTGAACGATACTATTTGATAGTGTTGTGATTAATGGTCTCCATTTAGATATAAAAATACCTGAATGAGGGGACAAGTTATGTAAATAACATGTACGTACATAGTTGCGTAATATACGTCACGATGTGCAACAGTATGGACTCAATAATTGGTTAGTGAAGATTGTTGGTATAATTTAAGATGTTATGAAATGTAACTAAGAGGTATGCCTGCATCTGGCGTCCGGCCAGGGATGCAATCCCGAAGGTCGTCGGGCGGTGGGGAGGTGCGAGGAGAATGCAATCATTTACGAGTGAAATGCGCAGGTGCAATCGGTCCTCGAGATCCCAGCCATCGGCCCACACAAATCAGCTACGACCTCGCATCAGACCTATTGATTTTGTAAAATTCTCATATCGATAACCACTCGATGCCCAGCCTCCCCTTTTTCCTCGCTACAGCAAAGCCAAAAGGGAGGGTTACGATTTTAGGATATACAGGGTGTTAGGAACATCACACTTCCAGTTTAAAGCTACCAAAACGCGGGAATCCAAAAAGCGGAAAATAAAGAAATGACGCCATTTTATAACTAGTAAACGAGGTTTTTATATATTATTATACATATTGCTATATCAAAAACTACAACATTAAGCAGAATACCGATTAAATGGGTCGATAAAGATTTTTTTTAAATGTTGGTTAACGACGTTACAGCTTAAGGAAGGGCAGCATAACAAAAACTTTGTGAATAGGGTACACTTAATTCCTATATTGAAATTACAAATACCACTCATTTTGGAAATGATGGGTTACCAATATTGTAATTTTTGAGCACGCAATGTATCGCGAACAACTCACGCTGACACCTACACTCGCTTTAGGTACATCGCGTTGCAAGTGGAGTTTACATTAGATGCGCGCATTACATTGCTCTTTTGTATTAAATATTGCCATTTCTTGTTTTTTTTTTTTCAATTAAAATCAAGATAAGTAACATACACGATTCCAGTTGTGTAATTAATTTTAAAAAAATGTTAGTTAATGCTGTTGTAAATAATTTAAAAGATGAAAAAAAAAAAATTTCAACATCACGCTAAGACTGATGAAAAATTTCAACACTGAGCGACTCAGAAACATGTACACTCCTTACACCCTGTATGTGTCTTTTTACGTAACAAATTAACTACTGAGCCGATTTTGATAAATGAGGTGTCAATCAGTTCGGTATCATGGCCCGAGTGATATAGGCTATATTTTATACGAACAAAATTGATATGACGGATGTTACATCAAATTTTTCATAGTCGGGTTACAATTTTTAAACGTAGGTAGGTAGGTATATTCTTGTTGTATCATTGACAAATGAATCACGTAGATAATCGCTCCGGCTGGCACGTGTAGCCTTATGTATGGAATCATTATCTATTGGTGCAAACATTAATATAATTAGTTCAGTATTTCAGTTTAGCGTTTTTCTTCATAAAACGTATATATGTACGTAATGTAATTAATGATTATATATCGCACACCTAACTAGACCAAAATTCGGATAACTCAAATAAGATCTCTGTTCCCTATTACGGATAATGAGATAAAGCCCGCTGAGAAACAGACGGACGGACGGACGGACGGACAGCGGAGGCTTAGTAATGGGGTCCCGTTGGTTATCCTTCGGGTACGGAACCCTAAAAAGTTGTAAAAAAACTATTCGGAGGGCGTTCTTACAAGCAATAAGGCAAAAGCTATATCGCTTTACATAGGTCTGTGAGGTACCAGTGGAAAAACGTTTTAAACACAGCGCAAAACTATTTTTTGTTTAATTTTACTTAAAATATTGACGATTGTTATATAACAATTTAAGTATAACATTATTGAATAGTCTAAATATTACCATGTTTTAGAAATAATCCGAAGTAACCAAACCAATCGCACCTGTGAAATTTTTTAAGACCCTTTAATCAAATAGAAAATGAGCTGATAATCTTCAAACGCCTGAACAGATCTTCATAAGATCCATCTCGTCATCACGTCAGTTTTCAAACAGAAAAAACCAAATCAAAATCGGTCCATTCGTTAGACACACACACGTACACACGTCGAACTTATAAAGCCCTTCTTTTTCCGTCGGGGATTAAAGACGGACTATTCTAAGATTTCGTGGCGCATAAATCCTGTGCTTTCGCGTATTTTCCGTACATGTGTTATCTCTTTAAACTCCAATTAAATGGAGAGGTAACGTTGCAAACATCTCGACAGTTAACCATCGCCAAATTACCATTCTAAAGGTCACACCACTCAAGATGGTTACCTCTTAAACGCAGCGTTATCACTTTCATCTCGCTCAAAACTCGTATGAGCATGCATATCATATTGCGAAACACGCGTTAACACCTAGGGCTGTCGACCATTTTGACGTGAAAACTTTAGGCGCGTTGAACGATTTTTGATAGGGGAAAATCGTATTTATTCGCGTCACCGACACACTAATGTTAACAGTATTTCTGTAGCTATTAGTATTACGTTTTTTTCATTATTGTCATCAGTCCTCATGACTGCTCAATTTAATTTCAGTATCTAAATCTAATTTGAAATATTTTGTAAAAATAATCAATAACTATTTCAAAAAGTAATGAAACTAGTTTAGTTGACTTATAAAGTTAGTGATTATAATGATAACTAACTTTAGTGATTATATATATATAGAAAAATAATTCCATGAATCATTTGAATAGAATATCTCAGTAATTTTTAAGGCAAACCGCCAAAACCTATAGTTAACGTTAGCAACCCAAAATAAATGCAAGGCAAAGATTTTTTTTAATTCAAAAACTTTTTATTGTATTTTTCTTTTTTACAAAGATATACATTTACATTCTTTTTCTTAAATTCGATTTTTTTTAAATAGTTTTTAAGACATTATATTTAAATCGTGTCGTAATTTTATCTTAACTTCTTGTGTTGATTTATTTTACTATCGGTAAATAACACATATAACCATCTCATTATTATCGTTATAGCATGGCAATTCAGCCCATTAAAATTCTTTGTTTTTGCCTCTATAAATTGCCTATTGCCTATTTTTTTTTTTTTTTTTTTTTTAAGAAAATCTGTTTTCGAAATCTGAACAATATAAAAGACGTGTCACTCGTCCTATGCTAAAACGAAGAAACTGTAAAAACTGTTTTATTTGAAGAAAAAAAAAATTGGCCATCCCTGACCACACCATACGAAACTTTCGCTGGCGGGACCATTGACCGTGGCCCGACTTTCTAAACGATTTCGTAACGTTTTACGTCGGTGATCGCCCCGCGCCCGACTCGGCGAATTGTAATTCACGATACGCCTCAACGAGACACGCGATGTCATTACCAGTGTTTTTTGTAACATTTCGTAAATCCGTAGAAAGTTTCGATTGCAAGTCGCAAAGTGAACACCCAATCGTTGCACACTTCAGTCTGTAGGTAGGTATTTCAGGATTCCCTCAGCGCCCGAAAAACGTAAAGCTATGAACAGATGGCGCTGTTTTCGTTTTAAATATTGATACTGTGTTGTTTCAAGTTTGCATGTACTCATAATATGTGCGCAGTATTGTTAGTTACACAGCTTTAAATTAAATTAAGTAGATTAGCTTCTCAATTTTCTAAGGTATTTTACTGTTTATGAGTCAAGCGTCACGACTCACGAGCGACATCTACAGTGAGAACTTGGCAATTTTCTTCTAAATCGCACAATGGCGATTGCGGCAATCTTTTTTGTATTACAATGCTTTTTTTTATTAATTTACAAGTAAATATTTGTGTTTAATTTATTAGCTAGCGCCAATTGAATATGATATAATTAGCCGTATCCGTTAGGAAATATTACATACGAGCCGCAGAAAGAGACAATAGACCAAACTAAGTAAGCTTCGTACGGTGTTATCTCTGTCACTCATGCCTTTTGACGTTTTGTAGCTTCACACGATAGAAACGACGCTCTATGATGCCGAAGACAGCTGATGTGCAATATTTACTGACATTTATTATGGTACAGCTGCAGTAGTGTAAAGATATCTGTACACTCAGCGCAACATTTATATTATAACATAATATAATATGACGTTTAATATGTTAGTAGTATGTGATAAAGCCTTTGATAAGGCGCATATTGTTTTGATTTTACATTAAAACAAAATTTTCACGTCGTCATTGCGCTTCTACGTGCTAAGCTAAATGTTGAACAATATGTTGCATAGTATTTGTTGCTGAATACCTACTTATAACTCCAGATTGTGTCAACATTATAGCGAACGAATATCCTTTAGGTGGTGTTAGTAGGTACAGATAAAGGCTCCATTTACCTACCTGCATTAAAAGTCTTTTTGCGCGCTACAACAAAGTCTTTTAAAAGTAATTTGTAGCTTACGATGTCGCAAATCGTCTAACATCTTTGCTAAACCACCTGTGGAATGCAATGAATGGCGACAGCTACGCCGCTGTTCAAGTACCTCTGATTATAGGGTTGCCACTGAAACAGTTCCGGTGCAACCTGTTAAGTTGTAAGACGTCCTTCCGACGTTCTGCCTCATCGTATAACTTGAGTTCCTTCAAAATGAGAGATTGCCTTCGCAACTTAGAATCTCACTACTACCAGATTTTCTCAAAAAATAACCGAACCGGTGGTAGTCTTGACTTTTCATAAGAGCTACAAGTTGGCCAACATGAAATAAATAATTTTCAATTTTGAATTTAACAATAGCTTTTGCGCTTAGTAAAATAATTTTGAACCTCGGAGATAATAAAGATTTTTTAATTTATTCATTTAAAAATCAATTGTATAAGTTCTATATTCAATCATCAATATTGGTCGCCATATTGAATTTCGACTCGGAGTGAGAGTGAGATTAACACGAATCTATTGACATAAGAATCATCAAAATCGATCCACAAGTTTGGTCTCCAGAGCGCCATATACATACATACATGCATACATACATACATATATACATAGACTGATAAACACGTTACCCATTCAGAACAAGACTCAAAATTCATGATTTTTAGTCTGCAATATGTATAAAGATGGCGGGATTGTATTGTAGGCAACCCTATCTTATACCCAGCTTGGCAATGGGGCTAGCCCGGCAGTCGCACTGTGCCTTTCTTTATCCTCCACATGCGATGTTATACTCTTAGTTATAAATAATAAAGCTGATATTTGAATGACACATACCACTTCCCAGCCTTGCTCTATCCGTGCGAACTATTCCAAAGCTTCGAAACAGTTGGTAATTTAGGTCAATCTTTTATTAAAATGTACACGAAACTCAAAATATTTTATACGAAGCAGACTTTATACTGATACCCTCAAGTCTTTATGTTGGTAATGACTCTACCATCGTTTAGAAATGATGATTCCGGCAAAAAACATAGTAGCACTAAGACAAAAGTGATTTTTAGTTTTTACTCACATTTTTAGAGTATCAATTTTCACCACGATTTTCATAATATCATTGTCCAACATTGTTTATGGACCGTATTATGCCATTTCGGTATTTCCATAATTTAGACTGATTTTTCATGAATAATTAATAATTCATGAAAAAATTCCGTTTAATAAATTTTAGTTTCTATTTGTTTATTATGATTATATTATTACTAAAGGGTTATTAGGAGTAGGTAATGGGTGACAACCCTAACAAAAATAATATCAAACAAATCGATTAAAAATTTTCGTTTAGTTTAGTTTTTTAGTTTGCTTGTGTTACGGTATAACATTTTTATTAATATGTTGCCCGAAAAAATTCAATACCTAAGTAATAAAATAAAAAAACCTTTCACTTTGTTTAAAACGAAATTTTAAGCGAAGAACAGTCAGTAGTTTACATATTAATTAAGTAAAGCATTTGAAAGGAAAACTGAAAGTAGGTAAGAGCTTAACTTGCCATTCTTGTAAATAAGTAGGTAAAAGTTTAAACGATGGTTTAAAGCAAAGTTAGAAACCTGGGGAAAAAGAGAGCATGAGCTTAATGAGCTTAAACTGCCGTCTTTTAAATAAGTCAAGGTAGTGTGAGCTTAAATTAAATGAATTAATAAATAAAAAAAAAAAACAAATGTAAATTGAAAATTTAAAACACCCCTCGACTTGTGGAATTAAAAAGAAATAAGTATGTAATTCGCCCTTTGTGTGGTTGCGGCCATCTTGGATTAATTTATCATAGTGTTTAAAAACTAAAATAATCTTGTAAAATTGTGTTGTAAATGCTGTTGATTTTATCAATAAATAAATAAATAAGTAAAAATAAAATAGAAATTATCTATAACGGTGGCAAAATTTGAATGGCGGCATTAGCTATCACTGCTTTATTAATAACAGCTCAAAAACGCTAATTTCAATCTCGCTAAAACTTGAACGGCCACCGCCACGTGTGACCTAAGTCCGGCCCGACCCTGACCGCACGTCCTAGGTCGGGTGCTGGTCGGGTGCTGTCCTTGGGCTCCGCGCCAGCCCGTGCGGGAGTCGGGACGGGCAGGAAACGAGCGATATTGCCAATAGAGCTGCAATAGGTATTCCATCAATTATCGGGACGACCTAATTATATTGGCCGTATCTACACTTACTACCCGTCCACGTCAAGTTGGCTGCTTCCTCGCACCGCACCTCAAGTCAAGTCCGCTTAGTACAGATAGCAACGTACCGCTCGCAATTGTCACTATCAAATTTTTTCAAAGCTATGTTATTGTTACGTTTTGAATGATATATTAACTTTATAGTACATTGTTACCTTAGGGATGAAAGTAACTTATTTAGTCCCGAGACGGGGTTTGGCGCCCGAGCGTAGCGAGGGGGCCTATAGTTCGAGGGACTAAATAAGTCTTTATCCCGAGGTAAACACTGTGCTTTTCATTACGAATATAAGGAAAGTCAAAATAAAAATAGAAATTAGCTAAAGAAAATTGAGTGAACTTTATTTTACATAAATCAACAACTTTGGTGAGATATTTATTTAAAGTTTATGTTAAAATTAGAACAAAAGTCTAAGTTCTTCTTGTCTATGGATGCACTCGGGTATGTCGTGTTTCATTTGAATTCCAATAAAAATGTGACAACTAGTTTTTTTTAATTATTTGACAGCTGTCAGTTGAAAACGATTCTCCCTAGGGCTGAAAAGTATTACTTTCAACCCGCTTCTCAGGCAACTTCAGACCTACTTTCCGTGTATGAGTAATGAAAAATTAGTTATTTATTTTTCTTTGGTTACTGTTGTTAGCGTATCGTCTTCAACGATGAGTAAAAAAGGAAAAGTTTTGCAAAGCGTAGACTATTATTATTTTAATTAATGACTTTTTAGAAGCGGGAAAAAAATAAGAAATTAAAAATTACGCCTTTATTAGACTTTCAAGATGTCATTGCCATGAAAACCATTGCCAGAGAAGAAAACTTCCGTCATAGTTGTGGTTACAGTAAAAATACAATTATTATTTTCTTGTCAACGGTACGGTATGACGTCATTTTGTAACGGTCGGCCAACTTGACGTGAACGGGTAGTACAGATAGTTATACCTAACTCTTCTCCTTATTACGATCTACTTCCTATTTACTTTCTAGATTTTTTGTTCGTTTTTAACCTCCGACAGAAGAAAGAGGGGAAAGTTTGACGTGTATTTGTGTGTATGTCTGTTCCCTCGTGGCTTCCTAACGAATAGACCGACTTTGATGCGATTTTTTTCTGTTTGAAAGCTAATGTCATCCATATGGATCTCAGGCGTTTGAAGAACGTCAGCTCTTTCTTATTTCATTAAAAAAGCTAATAGTAAATACAGGTACTGAACAAAATTGTTTGAGTTTTCACCAATAGATAGAAGTCTTTTTAGAAGTTGGTTACAGATACCTAGACGAATATGAAGACCGTAAATATTTATCGTATTTACATAGATACTACCTCTGCAGCTATTTTGCTTTGTGTGTCTGTTTATTCATCATATTTATCCTTATCTACTATAACTTGTAATCATGCCCAAGACAAAAAAAAAGACGTGTAGCACTCGGGGACTGCCGCGGTAAAGCTATTGCATAGCATTTTTTATCAACGCCATCTAGCGGTGAGAGGAGTCCCGTGTCAGGTTATTTTCGTTACGGAATTTCTGGATTCGGTCTCCACGCTCAAGGCCCGCGATAGAAGCTATGCAATAGCTTAAAAAGTTAGCATAATAGAAAATGTAAATGATTTACATTGCCATTTCTCTTTTCTCAAGTGCCGATTTCACCGACGCGCAACGTTGAGTAACTTTTAACCGTGGAATATATATTTTTTGGCAGATTTTCAATAGAAAAAAATATTATGGAACCACCTAGCAAGCTTCCTTTGTCGATTAAAAAAAAATCAGACGAATCGGTCCAGAAATCCCGGAGTAATCGGTGGACATACATAGAAAAAAATATATACCGGCTGAATTGATAACCTCCTCCTTTTTAGAAGTCGGATAAAAACTGTTAGAATGCACAATTTATCTCTGTCAGACGACGTTGGTGAAATCGACATATTTAGAATTTTAATATCTCTACCAACTACTCCAACACAAAGTAATTATCCAAAATTAAAAAAAAAAAACATTTTTATGTCAAAATACTTAATTACCGGGCAACTAGACTAGACGCTAAATTACTAGATCACGTAGAATGGCGTAAATATCGGTAAAGATTGATTGATAATAATATAATATTTTGAAATAGAAATCGGGGCAGACTTAAAGTAGGTACTAAATAGATATTTAGTATCTACCAACCGGATTTTGGTATTATTTTATAACTGCTTATTCGACCGCGGATGACAAAGTCCCGGATTCGATTCCCGGTTCGGGCAAAAAAATGAAATGAATGAAAAATGTTTTGGGTGCTTAAAAATTCTCAGCTCTAGCCCGGAGTTAGGAAGTTGGTGGTTTGTCACCCCCGTGCCTCGGAGAGCACGTAAAGCCGTTGGTCTTGTGCCTGATCTCTCTCCGGTTGCGTCGGATTTCCATCCCATGAGTGTAAGGAAATAGAGAGTGCACCTGTATTTGCGCACACACTTGTGCACTTTAATATCTTCCGCGCAGAATCACTTCGGAGAATGGCCGCCGTGTCCGGATTCGGTCGGGAGGACATTATTATTAGAATAAAATTTTAGTTGATGCCGGCGGATTCGCTCGCGTGGATTTAGTCTTTACAAATCCCGCGGGAACTCTTTGATTTTCCGGGACAAAAAGTAGCCTATGTCACTCTCCCGGTTCTCAACTATACCTATGCATAAAAACACGTCGATCCGTTGCTTTGTTGCGACGTGATTGAAGCACAAACTAACAAACCAACACACTTTCGCATTTGTAATATTAGTAAGGATTATTATTATAGGCATTATAGAACGTTTTTGTCGCAACTCAATCAAATGTCTCACTAAAGTTTAAATAGGTACATACCTTCGAAGATATCTGGGTCGCAGCACGCGCCAGGGCTCCTAAAATACACCTTCGAATCGCCCTCGTGACTCGACTCGCCCGGCAAAATTAAAATGCCTAAAGGTTTAAAATGCCAACCGTTAAAAACGTTAAAACAGAAAATATCGAAAGACATTTTACCTCTTAAAAAATTTGGATTATATTTGATTCCAGTCCATAGCTTCTCAAACTCTGCGGCGAACCCCTAATGAGACAAAACACTCTTATATACTTGCCCCCTCTAAAGACTCAACGCAACGTTTTCGTATTTTAAAGTCACGTTATTTTATTTGAAAATTTTCATGCAGTGAAACAGCTATTCTTGATAACGAGTGAATTCTAAAACTAAATATGCTCACAAATAGTTAATGAACTTAAATATTTTTTGTATTCATAATAGATTTTTGTTTAAGTTAATTATTATTTTTAAAGACTGACGTCCGGCATTTAACCTATGTTATGAAAAAAAAAAAATTAACTTTAGGTACAATGTTATAAACACCCCCTATGTTTGACGAGCAATAACTAGATTGAGGAACGATGTTCTAGAGTCTAGGCCATAATAATTGTACTTAATGATTTATATTCCATTAGAAGTGAATAAATAGAGCATACTGATAATAGAATGCAGTAGCTGCAATCTGAGCGCGTTATCTATTAGCTACATCGATAGCAACGACTTGCCATTATTGCACCGAGATAACCTCGTCCTTGATAACAGGCACATTTAGAAAGCCAGTTAGACTTCTTTCTTATTAATTTTCAACTTTTAAATACGGTTTAAAGTCTGAAAATTATTGTAAAGAGATCATTTGTTCTACTCATATGTTAATGAGGCAAAACATAAATATCAAAATCTTCTGAATTCTTATTATTCATACTTTACTTAGATTGAGTTCACTCTGTTTTTAACCGACTTCCAAAAAGGAGGAGGTTATCAATTCGGCCGGTATATTTTTTTTTTTTTTTTTTTCTATGTATGTCCACCGATTACTCCGGGGTTTCTGGACCGATTCACGCGATTTTTTTTTAATCGACAGAAGAAGCTCGCGAAATGGTCCCATAAAAATTTTTACCTTCAACTCTTCAAGCCTGATGCTGCAGAGGTACTTTCCCCCTAAATTATGGGGTTTTAGGAACTGTCATTTACGAATCGGTATGCTTGGCCTAAGAATATACTAGATCTTAGAGCTTCAGGTCCTACTCCTCAATCCTGATGCTGCAGGGTACTGCCCACCTAAACTATGAGGTTTTAGGAACTTTCGCTTGCGAATTGATATTATTGGTATTAAGCATAGTCTACATCGTGGAGCTCAAAGTCCTAGCTCTTCACTCCTGATGCTGCAAGGTACTGCCTACCTAAACTGTGAGGATTTAGGGACTTTCGCTTGCGAATTGATATTGTTAGTATTAAGCATAGGCTACATCGTGAAGCTCAAGGTCCTAGCTCTTCAATACTGATGCTGCAGGGGTACTGCCTACCTAATCTGTGAGGATTTAGGAACTGTCGCTTACGAATCGATATTGTTGGTACCAAGCATATACTACATATAAAATTCAAGGTTCTAGCTCCTCAATCCTGATGCTGCAGGGTTGGAGGGATTACGAACTGTCGCTTTCGAATTGATATTTTTGGTACCAAGCATGGACTACATCATGGACCTCCTGGTCCTAGCTCTTTAGAAATTGTGTGTTGTTAATAAGTACTGTAGGTACCAAGTATAGACAACTTTAATACCGTAGTGTTGGAGGGAGGGGAGAAAGAGAGCAGGAACAAGCTACACTAAAAAGCTTAAAATAAAAATTCTTTTCAAAAAACCGACTTCAAACGCCACTACAAAGTATAAAAATAATTTTATTTTGTACACGTTTGTTGAAGTCGGGCGGGCTTAACTAGAAACGATGAAAATATCGATGCGCGACGCTTACCTTATGGTGACATATAAGAGACACGCTTATTGAAATCGGGTGAGCATCGCGTATCGGTTTCATCGTTTCTATTTAAGCCGCCCGACTTCAACAAACGTGTACAAAATAAAATTATTTTTATACTTTGTAGTGGCGTTTGAAGTCGGTTTTTTGAAAAGAATTTTTTAAGGTAAGGATTCTAACAATGACTACTTTAAAGACGTTGATGAATAAACTGGAAGTGATAAACCTCTATAAGAGATAGTTTTCTTATCCTCCATAAGTGAGACTGTGTACGTGCAAAATGCACTCTCTATATGTGTAAGAAGGCATTCACATAAATCTCTATTGAGGAACCTCTATAAGTAAGAAAATAATCCAGACACCTCGATCAAGATGTAATACTAAAGCATTGACACGTTTATAAGTGCAAAATATTATGCACATGCATAAAGCAAGTGAGGTATGATCTGTAGAGACGCTGGGCGTGACTCACGCGACCTTGGAGCTAGTACATAAGATGCGGGCAACTGAAATATTGTTTTATTGGACTATGAGACGCCGGAGGTCGCTTTACTCCCATGTAAAGTCCATTCAATAAAGGAAATAGAACGAGCAGTTTACAAATGCAATATTAACTCCAATCGTCCGTTGTATGATCGTGTGTGAGTCATTTGTGGGTAAAATAGCGTACAGGCAGATTCACTCTCATAGCACGGTTAAATCTAGGTTCACGTTCATAAAATCGGAATACTTTTTGCTTCGGTACTGGTATTCCTATGATTCGTATGATTGCATCAATATAACAATCGCAATGAACTCTGATTGGTGGAATTTATGGCGTTCTTGCTGCATCAATGTATTATAACCAATGCGGGGGAGTACCAGCCAATCAGAGGGCGTTGCGATCAATAAATTTTAGAGAATACCACAGCAGGATTTGTGAGTAAATGTGAACATTGTAGTAAATTTAACGGATTTCTGTAGTACTGTTGGTCAAATCTAATTTGATGCTGACATTTTTAATGCTAATAGTTATCGTTAGGTAAACCCTATTTTGAAAATCTGATTTCGTTAGTTTTTCAAAACTGATTATTAAATCATGGTTTAGTCCTGATTACCTAGCAGAGATCACTCTTAATCATAAACCCATATTTAGTATAAAGTTTCTTTTACCCGTATTTCTTTATTATGTACGTACGCTATGAAGATTTTTAAGTAAATAAATAATCCACTAACTAGAAGAAAGTAGGTAATGTCCACACTTTGCCAGCAAGTCTGGCATTCCGCCGTCTTCGTGACTAATTGGCATAGTAGATAGAAGTGAGTTACATAATGAGATACCCTTGGCCTATTGGAACTAGCCTAGCTAATTAATAAATGTTTAATGCATCCATCACCCAACGTAGGCCAATTGAGGCCAAGCCACTTGCATTTTTAACAATTGCAGCTATGTAGGAGCTTTGATTCTAGTCTCATGTACTTGATATATTGAGTGTGTGTCAACTAGGCAACCTTGGCGTATAGCAGGCCGCTGACCACTAAAATAATATCGTTTTATTCGTCCACTAGTTGACGACGGTTGGCCGAGGCCGTTTCACTCACATGAAAACGATTTTAGGTCTAGTGGACATCTTGCACATTAACAAGGCCGTAGCCAGGAATATAACTATATTTCTGGCTATAACTATATTCCTTGCTATGGGGGATCTTAACCTAGACAACTAGGCAATTAAGATAAAACATTTTTTGATAAGGTCAAATTTTTTACCAAATCCTCTCCTTCACCAGCTGAGAAGCTTTCAACTGAGTAGGTTCCTACAAATTGTGCAGGACAACTTTTTTAAATAACTCTCAAAATTTCAAATGAATATAAAGATGCAAAAACAAACCCAAATACCCAAAATACGTGATAATCTTCATAAAACTAAACTCACATTCGCGAACAAAAGAAACGCTGCTTTCAAAAATCTTATCTTAACATTATTTCGACAGAAAGCAGCACAAAAATATTTACGTAAACCGATCAGAATTCCAAGAAATGCACAGACTGTTTTCAAATTAAAAATAGACTTGGTAGCGTATTCTATAGTGAAAATGATGTAATAATAACTTTCTCAGTCTGTGCAAATAGTAAACGGTTAAGTCCTAAATATAAAATAGAAAATCAGCAATGTTTTCGCTTATCGCGGCCGTTGAAATGGTACATCTATTTGTAGCGCGAGGCCCGCGACGTTATTACTGTAACCGAGTGGCGAGATATTGGCCTATACTTTTAAACTGTACACAACTGCTGTAACCTGCGAACGAACGTATTTGATATAGACCATTGTATCACAAAACAATAATAAATTTCAAAATCATACAAACAAGAGGCAGAGTGCCGTGGCCTAGTTAAAAGGTGCATCTGGCAACGCGCGCTTATCTCACGCGTACTACCATACACTGTGCAAATATAATACGCTCTCTACGTGAATTCACACGTATGCTGTGCGTTGGAGGATGAAAGCGAGCACGCAGGCGAAAGTGATATACGTGAAATCAGAAGAGATGGTGGGGTGCAACAGGTGTGAGGCTACGCGATGGCGCGATGGTGCGGCGAACGACGGTGGACGGGCGGCCGCGGCTCGGTTGCGGCAACGGTGCGGCGTATTTCAAGCCGGGCTCGCTGCACCGGCGCTTTGCGAAACCGATGGTTATGCAAGGCTCCTCGCTGCCAACTCGCGGCCGCTCGCACGCCCGCCGGAAGGAAAAGTGGAACGCGTCGCAGTGGTTCAGCCGCGCGCGCCGCCTCTACACGTTCCGCGGATTCCAGTGAAGTGCCTAGTGTCGTGTAGTGTCGCTTCTAGAACGTTTTTGTGTTGCGCAAGTCTCCGCCTACAGCGGGATTATTTTAAACTAGATAATTAGACGACCTCGTCGCACTCGACTCGACTTCCAACCCCCTACCTGTACATAAGTAACATAACTGACACGTGCAGTGTTGCACTGTGGCCGTCACGTGCGCCTACCGCATTATCATTTTGATCGAGTCTTTATGCATGCGAACTATTCATGTTTCTGTTTATACTTCTATTCATCTGGAGGGGCTTTGCTTGGCTGTTTGCATAAAATATGATAAAGTGTAGGTCGCACGGAATGCTAACTACACTGGCACTGTAACATTTAAACGGAAAGTAGGTGCAGGAATCTCACAGGCGAGTGCTTACATCAGTCGAGTCAATCGTGACGCTGGGGCCTAACCAGACCGTATAAGCCCCGAGGGCCCTAGAGTATCCCTTTCTAATTTGGGGGCCTCAAGTTTATGCCTTATCTCTCACAAGGTGTAAACTAATATTGTACTAAATAGTAAAATTATAACTATCTAAACTATTTCACATAAATTGAGTATGTGTTCCAATCCCATCGAAAACAATCTCACCGCATATTTTAAATTAATAAATAACGCATTTAATTCAATATAACAGACATAGAAACACACATACACATAAAATAAACATTAATACACAGGAATTCTTTAATGTGTTATGAAATAAGCAGACTGGGGGATGTGACGTCGAGAGGGAAAGTATTCATTAGAGCGTTTCTTCCTCGCCGCTCGCCTCGCAAGCGGCTAGTAAAAGTGTCTGTAACTTTTGAATTCACTAACAGATACTCGCGACTGTGTCTGCATAAAACATACAAAGCAATGTTGAAGAGGTCTCCACTTGTAGGAACTTAAGCCTAACACACGCTTGTTCTTAAATCATTGTTAGAACTCTATTGATAAAAGGTGGCTCAGATTACATGTACCCATTTATTCAAAAAGTAATAACTTCATAAAAAATTATCACACATTTTTGTCTTTCCTGACGAGTTTTGATAATTTTATGGCAAGTCTCAAAACATTCTTTTTGCTCTACTAAAACCATGTCATACAATGTTTATGACTAAAACTAATTATTTTACTTTTCGAAAGCAATAAATTCAGAAAAAATATTAAAAATTTATAAGATTTTAGGGTTATTCGATTAGGGGGTAATCTCATTAAGGTTGAGAGCCACTGGTCTAGAACAAATAGTCACAAAGTGGCTCATTCTGTTGTACGCAGTCTCTAACCTTAAATAAATTGAAAACATTTGACAGGTCTAAATTTCATGTTGCCGATTTCATAACGCTCCCTGCATAAAGGATAGCCTTAATCTTTCAATATTTTTTTTTAATTCGATGGCAAGATAGTTTTTCACTGCGATCTCACCTGATGGTAAGTGACGATGTCTAAGATGGTAGCGGACTAACTTGGAAGTGGTATGGCAGTGTAAATTCAAGCAATACCACTAATCGGTTTCTGCACGCCATCATGCCGGAACGCTAAATCGCTTGGCGGCACGTCTTTGACGGTAAGGTGGTAACTAGCCACGTTCAAAGCCTCCCACCAGACAAGGTACAGTTTAGTTTAGAGATTGTGTACTTACAATAGAATTAGGCCACATTACCTTCCCATTCAATGGTTTATTGCAAATAAATAAATAAGATATAATATACTAAGTATGTTAATCGTTAAATAGCTAACGTTCTAACCGGTAACTCTCTTAATGCGGCCCATGTATCCAAGGACATATTAATAGGGGAATAGCAATGAAGCATAATGATATATCATATGCCCCGTACATTGCACAATGCAATCCGCATGTCTAGATAATTGTATGCTCTACTTTCTTGCTTATAATACGATTACGTTACACTTAATTAATTCCATTGTAACTGGTGACATACCTAGGGCATCGCCCAGGGGACAGGGGATTAGTCCCCTGGCATCATTTTGTCCCCTGTTCATTTAAATGAAGATTGTGCTGGGGACTTTTTACCCTTTACCCGAATACGGCATATCCAAAAGGAAGGATTATGATTTTACCAGTCTATGTATGTATGTTATCTATTTACGTATGTTCCACCGTAGCTAATAACTTCAAGACAAGAGTCTTGTCCGGAAACACAGACGCTGGAAGTGCGTTCCGTACCTTAGCCGTTCGTTTCAGAAACGTTAAACTGAAGCCTTTCGTATAATTATCTTTTGCGACAACTTTAAATACAATTTTCGCTTTTACTTACAATTACATTAGATTATGATACATTACGACAAAAACTCGTATCAGTTAAACAATGCTCGAATGCGAGTGCCCAAAATTTCCTGTAACTGAGCCATTATGGATGCGCGAAAAATATTTTCTGCCTTTTGAGGTCTCCCTGTCGCCTATATATGCGCAATTAATGTAGGTACACTGACAGAAAAATTATGCGTCACGACAACCGAATAGAGAGGTACATAAACAATTTTAGGTACACTTCAATATTGTAGCGACTTGATGACTGCACGCAAGAACCAAAGGTCAATCCTATTCTACTAATACGTAATCTTTACGTAATACATGCTCGTGTACTTAGTTCAAAGAATTATAATAATATGGTCGTTGGGCTCGCGAAGTGCTGGAGTGGCGACCTCACGCCGGAAAGCGTAGTGTTGACAGACCCAGATAGATAGAGCCTCAAGACCGATACATGTGGAAGTCTATACAAGAGACCTTTGTCCAGCAGTGGACATCTATCGGTTGATAAAGCAGAAAGAAGAAGAATAATGTAGATAAGTACGTCTAGTCGACATTTTACCGGTCGGGAAATTAGCTATTAGCAAGCGAGAGGTCCTGCAGGGCTCTCTATCAGTGGCTATGTATGTATTGTCAACAAATATGTAACAGTTAAACTTCTAATTTGTTATTGGTCAACGCTACCAACGATATGACGTCATAAACACCGTATGTCGGTGATAGACACTTGTTTGCATTTTGTTCGGCACTGGCGGCCGGTTTCAATAACCTATCTTATCCAATTCAAGGGCTAAAAATTGAAAAAGATTTACTGAAGATTCGTTGATGATAGTACTTAATCTTTTGCTCACGATCTCTAAAGTAAAATTAAATTAATAGGTCTTAAAAAAAATCCTACATCATCTAAATATATAAAAGGCAAAGGTGTCTGACTGACTGACTGACTGACTGACTGACTGATCTATCAACGCACAGCTCTAACCGCTGGACCGATCAAGCTGAAATTTGGTATACAGGTAGCTGTTAGGACGTAGACATCCGCTAAGAAAGGATTTCGGAAAATTTTAACTCCAAGAGGGTTAAATAGGGGGTTAAAAAATCGAACCTAACGTGAGCGAAGCCGCGGGTTAAAGCTAGTACATTATAAGTGTGCATAAGTGTACTCAGGCTGAAATCCATAGACCGCAGTCTCACTCTGCTCAGACTGAAGACAGCGTTCAAACGAGACAGATTTATGTCAAAGCATATTTGTGTCTCTTTTTACTCTATTTTGAGTCTGAGCTTAGCCAGACCACGTTCTATAGATCTCAGCATTAGTGAAAATAAAAAAATATATACGAGAGTTTTTTCGACGGTCTAAAATGGGATATTGTGAAAAGGATATTAAAAAAAATCCATTTAACTTGACTAACTAGCTTGTTAGTCAAGTTAAATGGATTAGGCTGTTAGGTGTAAGCACGAAAATAGTGCAATGGGCGGGGTTTGAACTTTCGACCTTTCTGGTTTCAGTCCAAACCCTTATACCCGTCACTTACAAATACATTTAACATGGCTAAGATAGAATTCCTTGTGGACTTGTTTTTTTGTTTGCGATTGCGGAGATTGTTTGCAAAAGATTAATTAGATCCATTGTCAAATAACCATACTATTTCTGACAAATTAGAATACAGAAACCGGATGTTAGTAACAAAATTCACAGACAATATTTTCCACATATTTAAACTCTGTAGGTAGTTTGTTGATTTATACAGGCAAAGTCGCGAGTTAAGTTTGGTTGGAAAATACCTGTGTAGAAGTTAAGTCTTTTGAATACAAGAACCGGACGTTAAGAACAAGTTTCACAGACAATATTTTTCACATATTTAAACTCTGTAGTTTGTTCATTTATACAGGCAAAGTCGCGAGTTTTATTCAAAGTTTCGGGCCGGGAAATACCTGTGTAGAAGTTAAGTCTTGTTCGAATATTTTCTGCATATTCTGCAGTCATTACCGTGCCTAATGTGCATGTCGCATGCAGATTACGTCATATTGCATCGAGCACGGCGCGTAGGCAGGCGGCATTAAGGCTGCAAGCACATCTACTGGAATGCAGTGGTCACGCTATGCGCATACTGAATAGAAGAGTACATGGAGCAGTCATATTAGTGACTGTGTTAATTTTTTTTTTTTTTTTCATTTTGTAAAGTGCAATTTTAAAGTCAAATTCTTTTTAGTAGGTATGCTTACACACAGTACGATGCCTCAACAACAAATAAGATACAAATACAATAAAAATAAGTGAAAATATATAAAAAAAATTAAGAATATAATTTAAATTAAACCATCAATGATGAAAAGTTCATCGATACTATAAACACATATGATCAAGTCATAATATATTTCTAAAACACCATTTTATGTTTGTAACACAATTTCTTTCTTTACATTTCTTTAATTAAATGAATTTCAGAAAAATAGATTTCAGTGTCAATATACCTACCATTAATTGAGATTATTACATACCTAACTGATTATAATATCTTAAATTCATTCACGAAATATTATACGAATGTATACCTATATGCACTAATAAATTAAACAATTGATGATGTCATAAATCATGACACCTTAATTATACAAAAAAACACCCCTCTTTTTTCATCGGGAGTTGAAAATTAAACGCATTTAATGGGCATGCAATAAGTTTAACTGATTTCATGAACGTATTTCTAGGAATGCATTAAAGTTGACGCGTGCACTTTTTGCCGGTGGTAAAAAATTACACAAAGTCGACTTGGGTAAAAAAAAAAAACAATATGACTCAAACAATTGCACACAGATCGTCAATTCAGCGGGGAATACCAACTAATGATGTCAAAGCGCACAACTTGTACTTACGAACATGTGCAATCATTTATTAAGTCCTCCTACTGCATAATTACCTATTACAGAATAATTGAAAGCCAGGGCTTTCAATATTATTGTAACTTAAACATAGAAATACGAAACTAATCTGTTGCATTTATTTTGTATATAAAATTAAAACTTAATCAAAAAATTCATTAAAAATTCAACTCTACATTTTTTTATGTTCAATGTCGTATGCCTTAAAAATGTAAAAGGCACAACTTACTTTTAACTGAATTTTAAATAGTGATGTTAGTTACAAAAAATATATATATCGATGAATTCTTACAATAATATACTATTTCTACTTATATTTGTAAATTCTAAAATCGATTATAGATTACTCGTAAATATTAGAAATTGTAGAGGTTAAGAATTTGAATTTACACACTTTTTATTTTGTATCAACTATTGACACAGTTGGGATATAACTATTATTTTTCACCGTTGATACGTGAAAAATGCAAATTCCTGGCTTTAAAGTTGCGTTATCGATTTAAGCCGATGAAATCGATGATATGTATTTCCATCTATCCCATTGCCTCACTTGGACGGATGGAGGGCTGTGTCAGTTAGAAGGCAAGGCCGGTCTGACCCACATTGCGCTCACCTCCGCGTCTGTTCACCGCGATTCTCGTCTCTAATGGCGAACAATAATTACTAACAATTGACGCTAATGTAACTATAGTTGTCTACACAATGCCGGTGCTCGGTTTTCACACGATCAGTAGCTTTTCATTCAACGCGAAAAATACTTTAATATTGCAAAAAATACATTTAAATATCGGGTTCAACAGTTATGAGATAGGTACACTCCAGTGAACGCATTTTCTAACAATAACGAAGCTAATTTTAAATCGATTTTTTATAGTTTTCCTAATCACGTAATAATGTATTGAGAATTCCGTGTTCGTAAAACTTATTACTGAGATATCAAACGATTTTTTGTTATTTTTACTAATGAAGCTGTATTTTTAATTACAAAATATATAAATTTATTTTACCTACTATTGAAAGGTTGAATTAAAACAATAAAACTATAATTCATGACTTTTAATTATTAATTATTGTTAAAATTAAAGTAAAGTGTTTAATTTAGAAACTTTATTGTCTAACGTTGCCATATTATTATCAGTTAAATATGTACATAACAGTGCATGTATTATCTACGTAATATTTTACACGTGCCAAGCCAACCAACAATGTTGTGTTCCTTTGTAGAGAAACGTCACGATATAATGTCGTTAGACGATTGCATGATGACGAAGTCAACTTATAAGAGTGTTCAGTGGGTTTGTCATCAAAAGAAACAACCACAAAACTCGCTGCATTTACTTAATTTATTTCTTCACAAAATACGAATAAATATATAATTACTAAATAAATATTAAACATATTTTTATAAATGAAGTTTTGTTTCGTTAAAAATAACAAAACTAAATACAAAGAACTCACTTTTTATTTGCTAGCATTCATTTCAGCGTAAATATTTTATTGAAATGTTACTGATAAAGATTGTACAATGCACTATTTAAAAAGGTTTTTTTTAAATATTACACTACCTATTTATTTGTTTACAAATGAATTCAAACAATGGAAACTGACACTGATTTTCTATTTCTTACCTTGATCTATGATAGTCCGGAATGACGACATCTAATGGCCGATGAACAAACAACAGAATTAATACACAATCATATATTCGTTAAAGGTTTGAGCTTGAATGCTTGATATCTCTCTTATTCGTGATTTCATCATAGTAATTAAATTGACTTATTATGAAAGGTACCAATGATCAAATCAAAGAGAATTAAAATAATTGAAATCATCTTTAACTTACTTTACTACATATTCATTAATAGCTTTCAAAATTAACTCACATTAAAGCAAAAGTTACATTAAAGTAAGTAACAAATGGCATTTATTACATTGACATTTTCATAAAAAAAAATACATCGGACATCGTAATATCATAAAATATTATCTTAAGATACTACAACGCAAACAACAATATATTCATAAAAATGCAAATTCAATGGAAGCAACTCCATCTTCTTACATTTGTACGCTTTTTAATATTTAAATTTCATACTTTCACCAACTTTCCATTTCGTATCTAAGCCTTTTTAACACCACGTCTTCATCAATGACTCGGTAGTCCAAAACTGGATATCATTAATTAATAATCGCTAATCAAACAAGTATACCTTTTTTTATAAATGGAAACAAACACAATACTACTCATGGTTAATCCAATGACGCATTACGAATACAGAATCGACAATGTCAATCAGTTTGTGACAGTCGTTGAGCCTATAAAATATTAATTAGTGTGACACTTAGAAATGCAATCAAATACAAATGGTAGCGGGGACGTGACAATCATTGTGAAATAATACTAACTAACTAACTTCTAAGGCTTAATTCACACAGTACGAGTTAGTACTCTACAAAATAAGATTACTGAACGATAGTTGCACTACTTTTACCCGACACGGAAAAGTCAAAAGGGAGGGTTATGATTTTAGCAGTCTATGCAATTATGTATGTATGCATGTATGTGACTATTTACGAATGTTCCACAGTAGCGAATAACCTACTGAACCGATTTTGATGAATGAGGTGTCAATGGATTCGTTACAATGATCCGGACGATATAGAGTTCATTTCATATGAATAAAATCAATATAACGGATGTTACATCCTATTTTTCGTAGATAAACTTTTATTCTTGTGCAACTTAATTTCTAAATAATGATGTGGTAATATTACAAATGTGGCTACAGTTGTTGTTATATAAAAATATTGTCTTTTTTCCTTACGCTTACAGCTTGTAGATAATATACTTACCAACGTAATGTTAAAAATCTAATTTATCACAAAGCCGATGAAACAGAGTTTATTAAAATAAATGAAGGCTGTGATAAGAAGGTTTAGGTCGTTTGTGTATTACCTTATTTCCACGCGATTCATTATCAACTACGAATATTTCCAAGATTACTAACATCTAAGATGATGCGTCTCCAATACTAAATTATTAGGCGAAAGACGACTTTTTTGTAGCTTTAATTTGTTCGAAAGTGGTACGTGTGAGTTTTGCCTAATTCATTTCACTACTAACAAACGCTAACGCCTTGGCTACATTGCAGTGTTAGATTACTTTTGGGGACCTTAAGTTTTGTGATAGCGGCAAAGACGCTCCGTGCTAATAAACGATAGTGACGTTCATTTCATACGTGAAATATCGATATCGACGTTTTGAGTACGTCTCGGGGTGCGTGCCAGGAGTGTGTTTGCAAAGCACGCGACGAGTTTGCTTTATGGCAACGTTGACACTGTAAATGCACTATCTGGTACGACACCCCGTGATGTGTAACGACGCTTCTGACCCACCACTTGGAATATAAAAGTCTTCCAGTTAATTATTTGAACATTAAAGTGCTTTTTACAGTTTATTTTTTGACTCACTTCTGTTTAATTTGATTAGTTTATTATATTTTATATTATTGTATGTTTTATGCACTAATTTGAGATTATTTTATGCAAAATGCTAATATGTAACATATCTAATTTTATTATTTTTATTTAATGTTATTGTATCAAATTGAAAGTAGTTATTAAATTTTAAATAAGATACATCTCATATTACTGTGCCTTATAGCATATTTTATGTTTATTATTGTATTTTTTTACTGTTTGTATAATTTATTAGAAACTATTTGTATGATCCTCTAGTTAGTTTTACTTTTGTTATGTTTATCGTTAGCTTAATATGATGTATTAAATTTATTTTGTGTCAAAATTTCAATGTTGCTATTTTCTTGTAGTTTCTTTAATTTTCTCTGTTTTTCAATGTATTTTATTGATTTAAGCAATTTTTCGAATACCAAAACTACGTATAATAGTCGAAGACAGAAATAATTTATTATTTAGATTCTTCTACTCAAACTCAAACGATGCACGATATAGAATTTATCATTAAAACAACGATAATATTGGGAACGATAGCAAGCTATTATGACTTTAATTGCTTCAGTTTACCTTAAATAATTAATTTTCTTCGACTCTCTCATTAGCAACACTTCTATATTTTACAGGCTGGTGTAATTTTAGAACTTTTAGTAAATCAAGACGTAAAAGAAGCGCTATCACTATAGAAAGTTTCTAAAATAAGTTATTTCTTTTTGAAATATTATCCATGGATGTTCTAGAAGACAAATTAGCAAAGTATTTTCTTAAATACATAATATTTAAATAGAACTGAAAGGTTATTTATTTCATGTAAAGGGCTCACTCTGTAAATCTTTTTTCGTAATTTCATATTAATGAAAACACCATATCATCATAAACTGTTTAAAATTTAAATTGATTCCGTCTGAATATTATGTTTATTTATGTTTAGGCGCTGGTCATTAATATAAAAAGTATCTCTCTTTTTTTACGAATTGTAGGTGTATTCGCATTCCATCAATCTGTCACCAGCTGCATACATGCTGCCAAGTGATGGAATCGTTAGAAGTTATGAATCAGCGGACGTAAAATAACTCGTAAGTTTACGTAACAGAGGCCACTGCCACGATGCATAGAAATAGTTTTTATTGCTGCACTCTAAAACCTAGTAACTATTATATTACTTTTAACAGCATATAGATAGTATTATAGTATACCTATTTGTAAAATAACCAGCACATTTTCGTAATGAAGTTTTCATATTTTGTGTTGCAATTTATTTTCTCTGATTAATAGATATTAAAATTAATCACTACGCCCACATCTATAATGAAACTTTTAATTTCTTAATCCGTAATATTTGAGGTTTTTGAATGAGTTATTAATATTGTAAACATTTTTTTAAATGTATACTTAATTATTATATATTTAATGATTCAAGTATTGAATCAATGGAAAATATTTAGATCAGATAGTAAGCTTTATTAGTTTCATTCAGTACTAAGGTTATGCTGGTATTCTGAATAAACCCTAGCCACTTACTTAATGGTGCATAGAGATTGTTTATTCTAGAAAATCAGTGGCCTAGATTCATAAGCGAGTTTGACGGCTGACATCTACGAGACCAAACACTATGGTAGCAAGATACTGGCGCGGATATAATTAGCGATACCTTGTAAAGCCTCGGTCACACACAATGCGTAATGGTGGTGATACGCGATGGCAGTGATTCCAATAAGATTCCTATAGGAATAGTAGGAATTGTATGAAGGCGTTTACAATGCGGAGTTATATTTTGAAACTCCGTAATTGCTTTGTACAGTTTCTTGTATAAAAAAATGTCTAGGAAGGCTGCAGTGACATTTTGCTTTGGTTTTTGGAAAGAATACTAGCTACACTAAACATGACTAATTCTATTTTCCTTTCCACTCCAAATGAGCATACAGCTGGTGCTTGTGAGTACAAAAATAGTGAGATGGGGTTTGAGCCATCGACCTTTCAATTCAGTAGATACTGCTGTCGCGCGTTCTGTGTGGCCAGGCCTTAATAACATCAAACATCGCGGTGCTCCCTCCTATTCACACATCCGCACTATTCTCGTATGACCTTGAAAATCTTACCAAGCAACGCGAACGATTCATTGTGTTTTCTAGGAAAGGATGTCATGATTACGTACCCTCATACAATATGTATCCTTTTCGCTTCACTTTTTTCCATAAGAGAATAATATAATTACATATATTATGGGTTTATTATTAAACAATAACACCACCGGTCTCTATCTCTATAATAATAATAGATTGAGAGTGAAGTAATTTTTGACATTTAATTAAATAAGTTATCGATAAATTACATTTAAAGTAAAACATCCCTATTTCTTGTACGAATCGAATCGTAAATACTTATGAATATAATTCGTTAATATTAAATTATGAATGAGTAGTGATTAATAAATATTAATATAAACTTATAAAATATCTATTTGGAGAAAATACCGAAGTATTTTCTTATAAATCAAAAACATATCCATGCAATTAAGTCTATATACCTACTGGCCGAGTCGTGGGAATTTCCACAGTTTAGCTTCGTAGTAAATAAAACATTCCTAATTCATAATTCTTGTAAGTCTCCAATCTACGAGTATACCTATTTATCATTTAACTTACTTGTTAACATTGGTATTATTAGAAACATACATTGGAACGTAAAGTTTAATATACATATACATATACATATTTCAATAATTAATTTATCAATGAAATTACTTTTAATACTTATTAATAAAAGATTATTACGATTATTTAGTGTTAATTCAAATCTTGGTTACAAACCCTCCTAGTGGGTACGGGTAATATTGTGACGTATTTTAGACCGTGGATAAATTCTTAGGCAGCTGCATTCCACGTGTTCAATGAATGTAGCTGATGTAAAATGTTTGCACAGAAGGACAAACTAATTACTGAATGATAAGTAATTATTACATTCACGTTTTATCTGACCGGATTAAGCTTATAAATATTCCACCAACCCCTTAATAATTAGATTAAAAATTTATTTAATTTTCCTGTCAACGCCTAGAGAAAACTTAAGAAAAGTGACAGGCGCTAGCATTACAAGATACTGAATTTAATCCGATCGGTATAAGCGGGTAAATAAGTAAAGGTTTTCGTTATTATCGTTACACTTATTTAAAATGTTTTTTGAATAATTTTTACCGCAAAATATACTATAGAATTTTACTGTTTAAACAATTAAAGAGAAGGTAAACGTCACTAATTTTATTTATTTGAGAATGTCATCAAGTGTAAGTTCCAACTGTATATTTAATTTTTCATACAATCTTTTAATTTTTTTTTAATTCTGTATTTCCTTATTTTATTTTGTCGTGATAGAAATGAAAAGCGAGTGTTTAACTCGGGAGTAAAACCCATGCATACTCGATTCAGTAGCCTCCCTCGCTATCGCTTGGGAGCTAAACATGTCGTATATAATAGAATCGTTTAGCCCCTTTGTAAAAGTTTATTTGAATAAAAAACACTTTGTAAAAGTTTATTTGAATAAACAACTATTCTATTCTATTCCTTGATGAACACTCTATTATTTCAGTTTTGGCTATAATAGCGTGATTTTCAATTCGAATACATGAGCGAAATGCACGTTTTCTGTCTTGAGAATGAGCCTCGAGCGGTGGCTCAGTTGCTAGATATTGAATATTAATAGAATATGCAAGAAACACATTTAGTAGGTCAAGTATAGTTGGTTCACCAATGCGGGGGAAGCCTTAGTTGGCCTTGCATTGTAATCCCATTTTATTGTACACGAGTGTAGGTACTCTAATAATATACTTATTTATTACATATGTAAAGTAGGGTTACAGATGGATAGATAGTGTGTAACTAGGCGATATTATTGCGAATTCAATGAACTCCTATTGAGTCTGCTCGTATTGAGTCTTGCTGGTTCTTCTCGGTTATAACATCATTCCGAACCAGTGGCAGATTCATTTGACGATTTGAAAGCACTTTGTAAAAGTTTATTTGAATAAAAATTATTCTATTCTGTTCTGCATCTGGGTATCGTTGGATCCTTTCTTCATTGATGAATTAAGAAGCCTGTTTAATTACATACCATTAATAAATACTTAAATTATTTTAAGATACTTTTTGATATGATGATGCATTTTATTATTCATGAATGACGAAAAAATTTATAGCTATCATTTATGGCGGATTGAACAGGCCTTTATAATTAAAAATTTTACTTATTCATAATTTTTGTTTTTAATTGTGTATCCACTTACTTTTATAATTCACTGTGTGGGTTACTTTCAATTGTACCAACCATCTTTTTATTATGCTTATGATTTATTTAATTTTGTGCTATTTGTCTTTTTTTCGTTTATTGTCAATTTGTGTTATTACTTTTATTGTAATTGTTTATTCATTGTTAACTTTTTGGATTTTTTGTTCTTTTATTGTCAAATAAATTTGTTTTACATTTTTCTATTGTTTAATTTTCTAGTGTTATGACGTATTATTGTACGTTGAATTCCTTCTTACTTAGAAAAGAACTGATTATTAGCTGCTATTTCGAGAAAAAGAAGAAAAGCTAAACGTACACGGCGATAGAAACTTTTATAGTTCCTGCTAGGTATACCTAGGATTATTGAGAAGTTGCCAACTAAATAGAAAATACATACCATGCTTAGGTATCTGTTAAGACTTAATACTACAAGAACTAGTTAATTCGTTTGCACTTTAAGTTATTAAAAATACCGTGAGACCTCCTTGATTTCCCAGGATAAAAGGTATCCTATGTTCGTCTCCGGAATGCAAGCTATCTTTGTGTCAAATTCCACCAAAATCGGTTCAGCGATTAAATCATATTGTTATTATTATCAAATAACAATATATTTTTATTATTTTTCGGGAGCAAGAGGAAAGGAGGAATCCAAATTATTTTTGGGATATAATATAGCTTAAGTTACTTTAGATAGGTACTTATCTCATAAGATTAATTAATCAATGCCCAAATATAATATATTTTTACCGACTTCAAAAAACAGGTTGTTAGCAATTCAATACGAGTATGTATGTAATATTATTGGAACTCAAAAATATTCACATAATCTATTAGTGCTTCCAAACAAATGTACAAAATTTATAGGTGTATGTATGTATGTTTGTCCACGCATTTCTCGGAAACCATTAGTCGGATTGTGATCATTCTTTTTTTATTTTCTTACATCAACTTAGAGAATAGTAAAGATTTCATCAAAATCGGTTCAGTAGTTTTCAAGACATGGACACTTTTCCCTTTTCAGTTATTCTTTATTTTTCGGTAATTGAATTCGATTTAGGTTTTTTTAAATTATAGCTCTTTATGAGTTACGACTCTATTACAAAGCATCAACTTTTTCTACTCTCTATAAATCATGATGATAGTGAAATAACCCACATTAAAAAATCCGTTGCGTAGTTAGAGCTAAGCGCACAAACCGACAGAATATAAAGCTAATTTGTTTAAATTACTTATAGAAGATATTTTATCTATTTCTAACCCGACAGTAAAGAGGTTAGGAATAGATAAAATAATTGATTTGCAATATGCATTTTGTGCGCTTAATGATTCTTCGTGTCTATAATTATAGTTCTTGCAATTCACGAGGGCGCGTGGCTCATGGTTGTGTGTGTGTGTCGTATCTATATAAGTGGAAGCAAGAGCTTGCTCGTGCCTGATCGCTCCCACATAGGCTCCTGACAGGCATGCACACTTACGCAATGTGCATGTGCACGACGTATCCACAAGTAAAGCTCACTTGTCCTCGTGAACTTAAAGAACCATAGGTACCAACTTCTACCGCATAAGGCGGTCCTTACATAGGTTGTTTTGGCTGTGTTAACCTTACGGATGCTGGGGCAGTAGCAGTGGTGGTACGGTTACAACCCATACTAATGTTATAGATGCGAAAGTGTGTTTGTTTGTTGGTTTGTCCTTCAATAACGCTGCAACAGAGGATCGACGTAATTTTTTACATGGGCATAGTTGAGGTAAAAACTCTACCACCACGTGTATAGTATATACTATTACTATACGTAAAACGTATGATTAACTGGACGCATATATGCAATAACGCTTCAACCCACAATACTGTCAAATTAAATACATAGGTATATAATGTAAAGGAATAATGTTAACTTTTCAATTGAGAAGTTGTGTGGGTTGACTCTTTATTGCATATTAGCGACCCGCCCCGACTTTGTCTGGGTTGAAAAATTAAATATTTGTTCATACGGGACTGATCGCAGATCGCAGAGCTTCTTATAGGAGACATTGTTAATAAGATCACCACAGCTGCACCACACTGCGTCCAACTAAGATATGGGGCAAAACTTATAACTAGGTGATATATATAGTTATAAGTTTGTCTGTCTGTCTGAGTGTCTGTCAGACAGAAAATAAACATTAAAGTAGTTACTACACATTGTCCAGCAGTTTTATTGTGGAAAGGTAATAAACGGACAGACATACTTTGGCGTTTTAAATACCCACCAGTATGGATTTTGTATCTACATATGTGAGATCTCAAGGGAAGAGGTTTCTCTTCAACAGCAATTAACTCGGAACGCTAAAACGGATGCCTTGAAGTGTATCCGCTGACATTAAAATAATGAAACCATTAAAAATTTTGAAACAAATGAAAGTTAGCTTACATCAGCTTAGTTAATTTTAAAAATAATAATCGCTTTATAAAGTGAAAGAGAGTGAAGTTAGCGACATTTTACTTATCCACTTTCATTTTTTAAGTTTCGACTTTTAGAACTTTTTGTGTTTTCGAGTTTTCAGCTAGAGATCAGCCTAAGATGAACGCAATCACAACGCAATAATCATGAATCAGCCCAGACAAGCCAGCAAGCGGTAACGATCACGAAGAATCTAATATTTTTAAACGACTTCCAAAAAAGTCTTCAATTCGTCGGAATCTTTTTTTTAATGTAGGTATTTTCCCCGATTACTCAAAGATGTCTGAACCGATTTGGAAAATTCTTCTTTTGTTTGAAAGGGTGGTCCCTTCCCAGGTGGTCCTGATGACCATGAGGTTAGGATTTGATGATAGGAGATCTGGAGAAATCGAGGGAACTTTCAAATTTT
Organism: Hipparchia sbordonii; assembly: GCA_038048805.1. Taxonomy (NCBI): domain Eukaryota; kingdom Metazoa; phylum Arthropoda; class Insecta; order Lepidoptera; family Nymphalidae; genus Hipparchia; species Hipparchia sbordonii. Next base: position 2,691,527 of record CM076111.1, on the reverse strand, counting down.
ATAGGCACACTTGATATACTTTGAAATTATACTTCCGTTTGAATTTGAGAATTATTATGTTTTTATTATCTATATATATAAAATTCAAAGTCCTGACTGACTGACTGACTGAGATATCTACGCACAGCCTAAACTTCTGAAGTGAGAAACTTGAAATTTTTACAGTTGGTTCCTTTTATGACGTAGGCGCACACTAAGAAACGATTATTGGAAATTCCACCCCTAAGGGGTTTAAATAGGGGATGGAAGTTTATATGAAAGTCCGTCATTTTTCAAGCTGTTTCCATCAAAGTTGGTATTTGAGCTTTCAGTTAAAAATAAAGAAGTACCTACGTGTGTCACAGTTTTTGAAAATTCCACCCCAAAACCTAATTCCACGCGGACGAAGTCGCGGGGGCAAAAGCTAGTGTTCGTATAAAATGTAGTAAGTCATCCGTACCATCATTCACAACGAATCGATTAACACCTCAGTCATTAAAATCGGCTCAGTGGTTTGTTCGCTAAGGCGGAACATTCGTAAATCATCACATACATACATATCATAACCCTTCCTTTTTGCTTCGCCGTAGTCGGATAAAAAAAGTAGGTATTATGATAACTGATGATATTAACCTGTCAAAAAAATTACGATCAAGGATATTAGAAACGCAAGCGAGCACGCAATGCGTGCATGCATTAGAAACCACTGGCTAGGCTGGTATTTCAATTTTAATAAAACGTGAGGTTTATTATTGATAGTTTAACAACAGTTTGGCTGAAGGAAGCAATTCAGCGGCAGTTAACGCAGCGATCAATAACACTTTCAAATACCTCCAGTTCATTCCTTGTATACATAAATGATATTAGTTATGGCATGTGGACTGAGGTGATAGTCTAGTGGTTAAGACTCCAGCCTCATTGGCGGAGGTTCGGGGTTCGAATCCCAGACACGCAGATTTTACTTTTTGGATATATTTGCGTTTCAAGCAATTAATGTCGCTTCTTTAAGTGAACGATACTACTGTGAGGAAACCTGCATGCCTTATGCTGAGATCTGTAGAGCGTGCTCTGACTTAGCTCGGACTTAAGATAGAGTTAAAGCCAGACATAAATAAATAAAATAAATAAATAAATAATCCTTTAATTCAGAATAAATTCCATAGCATTGCAATAAAAATAATAATTAGTAACTAAGTTAGTGTGTTAGTAACAAAATTTCGTAATTCTATGTTAGTATTGTTAATAGTAATTAGGTATTTAGACTTATTTAGGGAACATTGCCCGTCGCCACTGCCACCCAATGTTTTACAATTGGGCAGCCTATGTTACCACTTATAGCTCTCAGGATGCTATTGTTGCTGCCGCGTAAGCGCTGTAGGAGTGAGGCTGATTTTTTGATAAATATGCTGTGACATAACTCTGTCTCGTCTTAATTGCGCCTTGAGTCTGAGCAGAATGAGAGTGCGGTCTATAGATTTCAGCCTCCATAATGTTCTCAAAGATGTCTGAAGTCTGACATTCCATATTTGGCCTGCGTGATGGACTATGGCCCAAACCCTTCTCATTCGAGAGGAGACCTGTGCCCAGCAGTGGGCCGACGATAAGCTGAGATGAATCCATGTAATAATAAGCATAAAAGTTTGTTAAACCTATTTAAGTATCAATAATTAATAAACGATCTGACGTTTTGAGCTGTAACTCTTCGTAAAAGGTAAATCTATAATTTGTAAGGTTGAATTCTCTAAGGGCATGGCTTATTATCATGGAAGTATAATGAAGCGAAGCGCTGAAGCTTCGCAATGACTCTTCCGTTGTACCTATGATAGGTAGAAGCTAAAAGCTTATAGATTCATATTCAAATTCCTGCGTTAGAATAAGCTTTTTAACTTTATAACTTATTCTAACCCAGGCATTTGAATATGAATCTATCTTTCTATGAACAAATTGAACATATAATAGACAAATCTAACGCGGAGGGATTACTGGCATCAAAATGATTTAACACCGAAATGACATGGAATCCTTGCCATGTTACTGAGATAGACAGCAGCCAATGTTCTCACTGCATTGGGTAAGGCAAGGTCATCAAATGGACTGTGCTATGACTTCGTGGCGGATGCAATATGCTACAAATCTACATAATAGATTCACGGTCTTCCTTACTTATTAAAATAGGTACATTCTTCACTGCCATAGAGAATCTTGGTTTAATGGTGAGATATATAAAGTGTACTCTGGCTAAGCTCGGACTTAAGATAAAGTTAAAACGAGACACAAATATGCTTTGATATAAATCTGTCTCTTTTCTCGTCTCTGTACGGTCTAGGTTTCAGCATGAGACACTAGAAGCTGCCACTTATGCTTGTCCTGCGCTGCTTTGTGCCAATCGGGTTCTTTGAGGACCTGCAGGTCCTCAATCCTCAAGCGATACTTAGATCGTCCAACAGAGCGTTTTTTTATTGTACCAACCTTTTAAAAGCACGATTCTCATCCAGGTGCCCGAGTCAGAGAAGTCTCGCCGATTTGGTCTTTCGAATGATATTTGTAGTCCAGTCAAAACAAGGTTTAACCTCTGGAAAATTGCGAAAGTTTTGAAACTTTGCACATCGAATTATGGGTCCCTAGGGATGAATATACTAAAAGTCCTCATGCGTACGAGGCGAGCTCTAGCGGCAATTAGCGGAAACAGGACCCTTTTTTTGGTTTTTTGTTAATATCTCGAGAACCTTTGGTCAGAGGTAAAAGTTTACTACTACATAATTAAAGCTTATTAAATTTGCAACAATAATGATTATATACATTTTTCTTGAATTCCTAATAATTACCGAGTTTTAGGCCACTAAAAGATAGCTTTTTCGAAAAATCACGCTAGCGGCGCCCGGTACAATATGGCATTTGTAATAATATTTGACAATCATGGTTTATCATTTTTTTTTGGGTACCAAGGGTGATTCAGAAAATAAACTTCACAGTTATGTACAAAAAAAAGACATATTGTTTATTAAACAACTAGCTTTTGCCCTCGGCTTCGCTCACGTTAAGTTAAATTTTTCAAACCCCTATTTTACCCGTTGTACCCCCTTAGGGGTCGAATTTTCAAAAATCCTTTCGTAGAGGATGCCTACGGCCTAATAGCTACCTGTATGCCAAATTTCAGCCTGATCCGTCCAGTGGTTTAAGCTGTGCGTGGATAGATCAGTCAGTAAGTCTGTCACCTTTGCGTTTTAAATATTTAGATGAAATACAGAAACAATAAAAAATGCTATCAACGCACAGCTTAAACCACTGAACGGATCAGGCTGAAATTTGGCATACAGGTAGCTATTAGGCCGTAGGCATCCTCTACGAAAGGATTTTTGAAAATTCGACCCCTAAGGGGGTACAACGGATAAATAGGGGTTTGAAAAATTTAACTTAACGTGAGCGAAGCCGAGGGCAAAAGCTAGTTGTTTAATAAACAATATGTCTTTTTTTTGTACATAACTGTGAAGTTTATTTTCTGAATCACCCTTGGTACCCAAAAAAAAATGATAAACCATGATTGTCAAATATTATTACAAATGCCCTAAGAATATTTATACCTAGAAGCGCAGTAGTTGACGCGATTATAAGCCATTTTTAGGGATATTAAATCATATCCGCACGCCTATCGTCGCGTTAGTGTTCAAGGTCGAGTCTTACTAGGACGAGCTCGCACAAAAATATTCAAAAATGCCGTACTGTGCTGTGAAAGGATGTAATAATTCATCACATAAAAAACAAAAACATTTAAACATCACATTTCACAAGTAAGTACTTCCAAAAACCTTACATTTTTGAGTAAAACATTCTTCACAACATAAAAATAAATCGTAGGTATCACAGACCCTATTGCAATGAAAATGTTGCTAGCTCTACGAGAAATATTTTACCCCGTAACTTTTTTTTCTCATTCTAAGTACCTGTTGTTTTTAATCCCGATTCACATTAGTTCATTTATGTATTACTAGGGTGACCAAATATTAATTATTAGGATGACCAAGTGGTACCTACTCTAAAAAAAAATTGTAAATGGTAGATTCATTTGACTATTCGAAAGCACTTTGTAAAAGTTTATTTGAATAAAAATTATTCTATTCCATTCTGTTTGAATGATATCTAAATATTATATTAAAGGAAATGTTATGAGTTATGACTATTATGACGTGGATAGCTATTATGACGTGGGCATCTGTTAAGAAAGCATTTTTAAAAATTTAACCCCTAAGGGGTTTGAAAAATCGAACTTAACGTGAGTGAAGTCGCGGGCAAAAGCTAGTGAGTTAGACATCATTAAAAAATTACAAACAGAAACATCAATTTTATTTATTTATCTATACTAATATTATACAGCTGAAGAGTTTGTTTGTTTGAACGCGCTAATCTCAGGAACTACTGGTTCGAATTGAAAAATTCTTATTGTGTTGGATAGTTCATTTATCGAGGAAGGCTTTAGGCTATATAACATCACGCTGTGACCAATAGGAGCGAAGCATAAGTGTTTTCAAAAATGTTGCAAAAACAGGGAAAATTATCCGTATTTAAAATATTCTTTTAAAAACTTCTTAATCGCAATCATAATAACAAAAATTGACGCGGACGAAGTCACGGGCAACAGCTAGTATACTTATAAAATTGCCGCTTAAGGCTAAATCGGAAGATGAATTTTCCCTACATCCAGGGAGAATTTCTTTCCAATCCTTCCGCTTGTGGCATGACTCACGCACACAAGTGCGTATCGGTGAATGTAATTACATGAACTCACACATTGTTGTGGTTGTTTTGAAGCTTACGTTTCGAGCGGAATTTTGTTAGAGACTTACTATCTATGTATAATTAATCTAAGCAAATGCCATATTGTACCGGGCGCCGCTAGCGTGATTTTTCGAAAAAGCTATCTTTTAGTGGCCTAAAACTCGGTAATTATTAGGAATTCAAGAAAAATGTATATAATCATTATTGTTGCAAATTTAATAAGCTTTAATTATGTAGTAGTAAACTTTTACCTCTGACCAAAGGTTCTCAAGATATTAACAAAAAACCAAAAAAAGGGTCCTGTTTCCGCTAATTGCCGCTAGAGCTCGCCTCGTACGCATGAGGACTTTTGGTATATTCATCCCTATGGACCCATAATTCGATGTGCAAAGTTTCAAAACTTTCGCAATTTTCCAGAGGTTGGGCCATTTTTTGAGGTTTTTTGACTGGACTATTGTATTGGTAACTATGCATAAATCCAATGATTCGTAATTGTTGTCCACAATCCATTATTATTGCACTTATGTTAACGTTAACTTGAAAAGCTAAACTCGAACCAATCGTCATTAGCATTCACTCTTTTTTTTTTCGGAATAAAAAGTAGCCTATGTGTTATTCCAGCCTATAATATAATCTATCTGTATGCCAAACAGCTAGATCGGTTCAGTCGGTGCGGCGTGATTGAGTAACAAACATCTATACATCCAAACTTTCGCATTTATAATATTAAAAAGACTAATTACTAGGATTGTTATAATTAGCGGCAATAGAAATACACATTCTGCGACAATTTCAAGTAACCTTTTACGGTTCATTAGATACAGCCCGCTAACAGACAGAAAAACGGACGGACAGCGGAGGCTTAGTATAATAAGTTTCCGTTGGCTTCCTTTGGGCCCTAAAAAGAGAGTTTTCACTGCGAGAGTGCTGAGCTGAGAGAGAGCTTTAACGACGAAGAAAAATTAGATAGAAGAATATATTTCCCATCATCGTCATCTTTTCAACGCATCGCTAGCTGACTTCTCTCAGTTGAGAGAAGTCAGCTAGCCAGCTCAATGGTTTGTGAAGTTAACTGACTTCACAAACCCTTGAGAACATTATGGAGAACTCTTTGGCATGAAGACTACCTCCCGATGTATTCCGTCAACGTTCAACAAAGAGCTATTTAATTGTTTTAAACGCACATAGCATTACCGTAAAAATGTATGTAGGTGCGTGGGCCTAGGCGTTTTTTTTAATTCGATGATAAGTTAGTCCTTAACTGCGATCTCAGCTGATGGTAAGTGACGATGCAGTCTAAGATGGTAGCGGGCTAAAGCGGCGTGATTGAGTAACAAACATACAAACTTTCGCATTTATGATATTAAAGGATAAAGGAATAATAGGAATATGCCAAATTTTATTGATCTTGACTTATATTCTCCTGTCCCCTCCAAATAAGTGGAAAACTTGTGTTAAGTGCGTACGACAATAGTGCAAAGGGTAGAAATCGAACCTGCGACCTTTTAGTTTTTCAGTCCGGACCTTTAACCGGCTATTGATGTTTCAACAAAAATATAACTCAAACTAAGTCACTGAACGGTCTCTGCACGGCAGCTGTGCGAAATTACGTTGAAACTCCTTCATATTCTCTCAAAAACCCGTTCAAAGGGAAGGAAAAACACTACAGAAGTCGTTCTCTTATTTTTTCAGGAGACAAGGTGATCCATCAGACATCGTGACGCAATAACTCGAAGCAAAATCTCTAAGCTGCATCGAAGGAAAAGAATACCTACTGTGGGAGACTCTGTGTTGGCTGGGTGCTCGATGAATTCAAAACAAAACAACGGCTTGTGGCACAGTACTTGAGTATATTGAAAAATTAAAGAACGCGAATAATTCTTGACATCATGACAGTTCGAAGGCAAGAGAACGATAGCACATAGCTGAATGAACTATTGAATGATCGAGAACTAATCTTATATGATCTTATGTTACGTTCCCAACACCTACCACGAGAAAACTGCAGATTGAATAAAAGTATTTGACTGGACCAGTTCAAGAACTCAATACAGCAACGACGCAACCTCGCCTGTCTTTCGGTTTTTTATCGGATTTACTTTGGAAAGTGCTTAGGAACTTCACCATCTCGTTCACCGTTCTAACACAGAACTACAAGAAGTTATGAGCGTTGGAATACTTATATTATGTAGCTGATACCCAAGCTAATCGCAGGAATCGCTTTAGTTCTTTTTTTTATTCATAGACAAGATAGTCCTTAACTGCGATTTCACCTGATGGTAAGCGCCGATGCAGTCTAAGATGGTAGCGGACTAACTTGGAAGGGGTATGGCAGTGTAAAACCCATACCACTAATCTGTTTCTATACGCCATCATGCCGGAACGCTAAATTGTTTGACGGCACGTTTTTGACGGTAGGGTGGTAAGTAGCCACGGCCAACGCCTCCCACTATTCCAGACCAAAGACAATTCAGATATTATGAATTTCCAAATTGCCCCCGCCGGGAATCGAACCCGAGACCTCCCGGTCATAAGACAGACACAGCGCTCAACAATGCGCCAGAGAGGTCATCCGGCCATAGATTCACACGTCAGTTGTTTTAAATTTTCAATTTAACTTGACGTTTTCATTTAAAAAAAAAAGAATATTAGCCAAGCTGAACTTGACCTATATTCTTCTTTCCCCTCCAAATAACAGAAAGCTTGTGCTAGGAGTGGGTACGACAATAGTGCAACGGGTGGGGCTCGACCCTGCGACCTTTCAGCCCGCAGTCCGCACCTTTAACCGTTGAGCTATTGAAGCTTCAAATAGACATTTACGAATCTTCTATAGTTTTCCAGGTTCGGTGGTTCGCCAAGCATGCTGCTACGCCATAAGGGAGCCTAACTCGAGAGTGACAGACCGATTGGTACACGGTAGTACAACGCTTTAATGGTCATTTAGTCTTGAGTATAGGCTTCCAGCATTTATTGCTACGTGAACAACTGAAGAAGAGACAGAGGAAGATAGAGACGGGGTCAGAAAATGCGTTTACCTATACCTTTTTGAATGATTATGTTTAAGGTAGACTTTTCAATATTTCATCTACCTACCTACTTGTTTCACAAAATTCAAAAATTTCAATTTTAAAATAATTTATTTCATGTAATCAAAAAGAGAACCGTCGTGGCCAAACAGTTATTTGTGTTATATGGGGCCAAAGAAATTTTTTGTTCCCCGAGGGCGTTATTTTGAATTCAGAGCGAAGTGAAGGATTCTAAAGTAGAATCCTGAGCGTTGCGTAGCGAGGAATTCAATATACGCCGCCCGAGAACAAAATGTTTTGGCCCCGAGTGGCATGCACTATTTTTAATCATTAGGTACATAAGGAGAAAAAGCTAGGAGTAGGTAAACAGCTTCTCAAACATTTTTGAATTTCGAGCGGAATTAGCGATCGACAGGTTTTTGCATCGAACGCAGTAGTACCAAACACATACGCGGACCATTCAGAAGAGAGAAATAGAAATTCCTATATGGGCCTAAAAATTAAATTTTGCTCCCTTCATCCTCTGAAGCCAATATTCGTTTTTCGAATAGGTATGATGAAAACGCTATTTATTGCGCTATTGTATGACTATTGTATCGCGCGCTAAACAAAAAAGGCAATTTAGCACAGCAGCGCCCTCCAGTCCCACTACGGTTTTCTTAACAGACTCTACAATATAATAAGTTATTAGACTATTTTGTGGGCAACTGGATGCCAAGCCCAAGGCAATGTTAGACACGTTAACCCCTAGTCCAACGAGGCAATTAGTATGTCTATAAACCTATGTAAAGTATGCTAATAACCATAAAGAAAGTAAAAACATCTTAGTGAGAAAGACTAAGCTGGCTATACGATAGGCGATCTACTTTTCTGACCCCGTCATCATATCGCACCATAGACAACAGAAGATAGAAGAAGCAACGGCTGTCCGCACTGGCAGTGTGGTTAGCTGGTTGTTTAGTTTATCCAACAGCCAGTGACGGCACTGCCTCTGCGTACTTCCACGCTCCACTGAAGAACGAAACAGAAGAACCGACGCTGAACAAAAGACCTGCTCTAAAAGACAAACAAAAACATGTTAAGTGTAAATTGAAGTGTAAGAGTTTTTACGTTTTCATAGATTATTATAAATCATAGATTACAGACCTAGTTATAAAAAAATATCTATTTCGTTCAAATTCCACTTTCCTATTTTATCTAAGTAATTTTGATTATAATCTAAATATTACTTAGAGCCTAGAGGCAACAAACAAATTGTCAGTTTTGATTTAGAACTCTCTAAATCTGTGTTCTAGACCATCGAAACCATTAGAAACTTTGCTGGATATTGTTGTCTTTCGTTTTAAATTGGATAGAAGCAGACATTATTTTGTGGAGTTTCATTATAGGGGAACAACAAACTTGTATTTCATAACCTTGTGTTGATGATATTGTGCTGGGGTGGGGTGATAACATTGCTGACAAACTCCTTAAAAAAGATTAAAACAAAATGTAGCGTAAGTACCTAACTAGTTGTACTGATATGGAGCAGTACAAGAGTCAAGACACGCACATAAATAAGGATGTGTCTAATTAAACTGTCCCACGTGTCAGCGGCACGCTTTGGCGCCCGGCCCACTAATGCGGCGCGTTGCACCTGAAGGCGACTGCATTTATTTCAGTGCATCACTGGCCGTGTTACGTTCGAATATTACGCTATTTTTGTCTGTAGCGTCGTTCTAGGCCATCATAATATGCTAGCCCGTGATTTCATCCGTACAATCTATTTTTTCTTAGCTGTCCTAAAAGGTAAACCAATCGCGGGAAACGTTTCGGAGAAACGTGTAACCGTCGAACCGCTTTTCACTTGTAACATTGACCTCTATCTTTAATCTATGATTAACATTGGGCTTGCTGTCCCTATATAAATTACAGGATAATTATGGATCAATTTGAAACGCCACGTTTGACATACGAGTCTGTCATCTCTGGAACTAATTCTAATATTGCTATGTAATCATAAATTAACTATAGAGGTTGGTGCGCCATTTACAATATTATTAGGTCCAGAGATTCTTATCTATGTTTAGAACGCCAAGATGGCGTGAATCAAATCCAAGATGGCGTCAATCAAGTAGGTCACGACAGCAAGTCCAATGTTAATCATAGATTAATTATAGAAGTTGGAAGTTGGAAGACACTCAGATCATGTTCTGTGGCGATCCAAGAGATGTCCAGTAGTGAGACGTCTATCGGTTGGCAGAACGATGACGATAGCTTGTATCTTGAGTTCTAGAGGACTGATTTTGATTAGATAGGGCAGTACTGAAGTAGATACACTTATTATTATCGGGGTCCTTAGAAATGTCGCCAACCATGTCGTAACTTTGGGTCCATTCTATATTTTAGTGTGAAGATAAAAACATCAACACAATAAATTGATCATTTTATTTCACTACACATAAGTTACAATAAAAAAATGATGTAGCTTTACTTAAATCACTTACATAATATTAGGTATTAAGCTTACTCAACTTAAGTAGGTATACTTATAAGACAACTAAAAATGTAAATATTTAGTTTAGTTATAAAAATATAGACTGCTAAACTTCCATCTACTTATTATGAGACCAAACTCAATAATTCAAAAGAAAAAGTTTGCAAACTGTAATTTGACTTCGGAAAACTGGATGTAACATCTGTCATTGATTTTATTCGTACTTATAATGTAGGTAGCCTGTGCTATACATACCTAATATCCGGAACATAATATCGAATCGATTGGCACCTCATTCAATAAAATGCTGAGCCGATTTTGATGAATGAGGTTACGTACGTTCCACCAAAAATACGTAAATACAAACATACAATACACATACATACCTAGACTGCTAAACCTTCCCCTTTGCCTTTGCCGAAGGCTGTGAGTACCATATCGAAAGGCATATAGGTATGTATCTCGGAAACCATTTTTTTCCAATTTCAACTGTTTTACAGTCATAAATTACGTTTAACAAGTTTACGACGTTAACTATGCGTAAATCTGTCAATTAGTGTAAACGGAAAAAGAATGGAAAATTCTTCTTGCTTTTGCTATCTAACCAAAAGTTAGATTTAAGCCCAGTTAACATAACTTAAAAAGTTATAGTAACTATTATGTTTTTTATTTCTTTTTCTTTATTTTTAGAATAACTAATAATAATTATAAATAAGTAATTTAATTTTAAGTTAAGATTAAGTGAACGTGAATACGGATGGCTTAAATTGTTTGGTATTTTGTTTTTGCATGAATGTCTTGAACAATAAATGAAAAAAAAAAAAGATTTAGACTTATTTGATAAATTTCCAGATTTCATGTTTTTTTTTAATTAAGGCGACATTTTCATTGTGCAACAGATATGGAACAAAGGTTTTTTGATCTGTATTGTATTATTGTGAAAATTATGAAATTAAAACTTTAGTTATTGTTAAAATTGTGTTTCATTGACCCGAACAGATTTAAGTGGATCAAGCGAAAGTTTTCGAATGTTTTTTTTATTCGTTGACAAGATACAGTTCTTGATTGCGATCTCACCTGTAAGTGACGATGCAGACTAAGATGGTAGCGGGCTAACTTGGAAGGGGTATGGCAGTGTATATTCAACCCATACCCTTAGTCTGTTTCTACGCGCCATCGTGCCGGAACGCTAAATCGCTTGGCGGCGCGTCTTTGACGGTAGAGTTGGTAACTAGCAACGGCCAAAGCCTCCCACCAGACATGTTACGTATACCTACCTACTATGATATATTTTAAGTTAATCAAGGATAGCACACAACGCACCTACAACTAGATTAACATGGCGAGCAAGAGGACAAGTAGTGAAAATTGCGCTTGAAATTTTATTTTGTTTTAAATATTTTCTGTTGGTGAAAAGACACGAATTTCATGTTCCAGACATCAATAGGAAAGTAAATTATTAAGATAATATTAGTTAGAAATATGTAGGTATATTTTTAAGCTATTGCATAGCTTCTATCGGGGGCCTTGAGCGTGGAGACCGAATCCAGAAATTCCGTAACGAAAATAACCTGACACGGGACTCCTCTCACCGCTAGATGGCGTTGATAAAAAATGCTATGCAATAGCTTTACCGCGGCAATCCCCGAGTGCCACACGTCTTTTTATTTTATTTACGTTTAATCGTATTTTTATATCAACTGTAGTAAGTAGGCTCTTAATACGAGTTAGCTAACATCTTGACAAAGTTGCTAGATTTCGAGTAGGTACCTATCGAATTAGTTACTATCGTTTTTGTATGAGTAGGTAGGTACAATGGATATAATTTTAGTAGCCTACGTACTTATATAATTTATAATCGCCAGATGAAGATGTCTGCAACAACCTGTACCTACTATACTACATATTCTATTGGTAAAAGAATTCAGGGGTTTAACTATAAGACCAGGGACAAAACTACCGGAAATCAGCTACATACCTATGACATATAAAATTTTAAATGAAAACCCTACCTACGCAGACAAGAGCTGAAGAACAAGAAAGTATTTGGATACTTTCTTGTTCTTCATCTCTTGTCTGCGTAGGTAGGGTATAAAAACGTATTTCCGTCCACTGAGTTCCGCTAGATGTGTCCCTGCCCTACAATGGAAAATTCGAAGGTATCATGAGTAACATTTTTTTTGTTTATTTCAAATTTCAACATCACTTTAAGTACAGTTTACACGCATTGTACAACACCGTCAACAAATATCAGGCATCCAAAGAGGTAGCAGTTTCCTATACTTATCAATCTTCAAACCTTGAACAAAAGCAAAGTGGCCACTAACAATAAAATAATTGCAGAAGTCAGCTTCGTAAAATCGATTGCTGCAATTTTTGACTAATCAAATACCTATGGACTTCTGCATGAGATTGCGGAAGTCTCTTGCACTTCACTTTATGCACTTTTCAGTATTTGCCTGGTAAAAAAGGTACGTAACTAGGTAGTCCCCAAAATAATATAATCCATTACCCAATGTCATTTCCAACTTTAGGTATTCCTATTCCCTAAAGGTTTGTGGAAACGAACTCGTACCTAGATTAGGTAGCGCGTAAAAGTTTATCGACTCTGGTGAAAACGACTATTCATCCCTTGATGACTAAGGTATTAACTAGCTAGTCTTAATAAAAATTGGGGACTGCATTATTGCTAGTGGGGTAATCGCAAAGAAAGCTAGCTACCTATTATAATTACTAGGTACTAAGTAGTCCCGAGTTAGGTAGGTATTTGATTGATGGTACAAATTTTAAACAGTAAAGGAATAAGGCGACTGAGCACGAGATCATCTTGCAGTAGGGATGCAGTTGTGTCAATTGCATAAAAACCGCATTCGAACTGCAATTGTAAAATTGCAGTTCGAATGTGGTTTTAGCTTGCGATTTGGCTGGTAATCCATAATGCTGCTGCATCATATAACCTTACCAGGCAAATACTGACAAATATGTAGATAAGATACATAGGTACCTAATAACTTCGCCTGACTTAACCACACTTGTTTCACATATCTCACACGTTTCTAATACTTACAGAATATAGCACACTACACCATTGTAATATAATTAATACTCGTATCATCTAGACAGTAGAATCGCCTTACCGACTTAGTCGGAGCCCACGATGAAAACCACATGTTGGATTGTCTAAATTGATTACTAACTGCCACGATCGCAATCACCTGTCCTCTGATTGGCTGGTTCCCTCCCGCTATTGTTTAAAATGCTTTGATGCAGCAAGAACGCCAAAAATTCAGCCAATCAGAGACCATTGCTATCGCCACACAGTCGCAATAATTTTTAGACAATCCCATTTTGCTCCAGAATTCTAAACGTAGGTAAATTTATTAAGAGCATTGATAAGGAAGGGAGAATATTGTATAATGTAAATAATAAAACAAAATATTAATTGGTAATAATTTGGGCGATGTTAAATTAATATTACATACGTCTAATTGTAATTACTAAAACGTTTTATAATAATAGGTCGGTACTTAAAAAGGCGCCGGGCACTAGATAGCCTACATGTGCCAGCCAAACCTACAAGAAAAGGGAGAAAAGGAAACCAAAAAAAATTAAAAACGAAAAAAAAAAACTAAAGATTTAATAAAGTAAAGTTTTAATTTTACGACCCATTTCACTACAGACAAATATTAAAATGAGATTTTACGCGCGCTTCCATTTCCGGATTCCGCTATTAGTATTTACAGACGACCCAATTTAGTTGTTGCCGATATGCTGGATCAACTTAATTGAAGCTTTCTAGTTCCAATTAAGTTGAACCAACATAAGCCAGTAATTGACTCAACATTGCCCAATATGGCGCCGCTGATCATTTTGGAAACGTATCGACAGACATGCCAACCTCTAACTTTAATTTACTTGCAGTCTGCCGCACGTTTATCTCGCTGATTGGGTTCGTTACATCAAGAAAATTATTTTTATTTACTGGTTGGAAAATGACTTCAGCAGAATTGTCAGGGTTAGTCAGGTCGTCTGTTAATACAATATAACCTGACCATTTTCTACTTATAAACCTTATACAGCTAAAGGTGCAAAATGTTCACTTACACTAGTTTTTATGTTAATCTCCCTAGTCAACGCAGTCAGTTCGAATTCATCTACAAAAGTACAAACAAAATAAATAACTAGCAAGTAAATATACTAACCAGACAGTATATATTTCGACGTGACATGATACAGTCTTTTTTCGGCACGAGTAATAAAATCTACAGGATTTAAATTTCGGCGGCATTTCCACAATCGAATAAATAATATCCGTATACTGTCCGTATTTCGGTGGCAAATATCATGGAGACAATTTAAGAGATTGTACAAGTGTGTGCAGAAACACAGGTAGTGCACTATACACAATTATTGAATTTCTTAATCAAAATCTGGATCACTCTCATGAAATTTTCTATGAGACATCGATCCGACATGACCAAAGAGCGATCAGGTGCTGTATTAACGGCTTTACTTGTAAAACCAAGGAATGGGGGTAAGAATAATGCCATAAAATTCTCAACGCCGGACTACTAAGAATTTCTGAATAGATAAACCCAATATTTTGGTACCGCCCATGATCTGCATCAATATTCGAACATATACTGTCGGTATTGTTACATACATAAACATTAATTATACACGTTTTCTAACACTATTGTTATCTGTATATTGGTACAAAATAAAAGTGCAGGTACTGCTTATGGAGAATTAAGCGTATCCGGTATTAAATAAAGCTACGTTAAGGGTACCTGTACACTGCAGTGAGCGGAGCGGCGAGGAGTTTCCACATTGGGAGGCTATGCGGTAAAATTATCACGGCAGTGTACATGTACCCTAACGCTGAGGCAGGCGGGTATCTAAGACTCAAGTTGGTTTCTGCGTACAAACTCTCTCATTACAGTTAGCGTTATAATGTAAAAAATATGCAAAGTAGAAAACTACATTTTTCTCATTCAAAATAATTTAAATTATGAAAATGATGTTTGTCCTTAGTGTAGATTTTCATGTGGAAAAAAGCTACACTGGCTGGAGTAACGCATCTGCCAAAATCAGATCTGACAGATTAACGCCAACTCAAGTGACATGTATTCAAATTCCAATATAGACTATCGCAGATGAAAAACCGAAAATAAATTCTTCTTTAATCCCTGTGGAGAAAGCAATTATAGTAATTAAGAGTAAACTGCTATCACGTGGCAAAATTGAAAATAAAATTTAAAAAGCTTCGCAAAGTCATTCTGCTTACACATTTTTATCATTTGTCTGTTGTTGTTCTACTATAAAAAATCAGAATTTAATGAGCACTAGTATATTATAAGTAGGAATTTCGTTTTTATAAAGGCATGAAAAATCACTATGTTTTTTTTATTATGTACTTCCCAATGTTCATTTTGCCAATCACACGTTGACACGGTTTGATTTTTTAAACATTTCTTTATTTTTTTTGTTGTGATATTTCAAAAGAAGTGTCACACAAAAGGTGGCAAAACCTTTTTTTTTTTTTGTTCAGAGCATTTAGTCGGAGCTTATATTAAGACGCGTTTGCTAAATCGGTCATATTTTTACATTCACTGTGTCAAAGCGAGACAAACAATAAATAAATTATAAGGCTCTATAGATAGTACAACTCACCTTGGTGCGCGGAGCTGTGTGCGTGTGCTTGTAAATACGCAGCTTTAACTTGTGTGACAGTGACGCGGCAGTCGTCGTCTGTCACAAACACACAGTCACTGTCTCTACGCTTTAAGATCGTAGCCCATTTACACGACACCGCTCCTACCCAACCAAAGTATGAGCATTCAAATATGGACTTAATATCGTGCTCTGGAGGTGCACTTTACAGTAACAACACTAAATAGAAAACAGCGCGCGGTACCGTTACCGTACCGCGGTGTTGTGACCTTTACGCACACATGGCACCACGCGCCAAGATGAGTTGCACTATCTGTACACATGTTGGTCCTAACAAGTCCCAACATGAATTTCAATGCATCGCAAATCGATTCGAAACTGACACAGACCGGCCTAATTCCAAAGTTGGCGCAAGATGGAAGTCAAGCTACTTTGTCTACCTACATGTTGGGCGAAAGTGTTGGGGCCAACATTGATGCATTGGAATCACTGATCTATAATTAATCTATGATTAACACTGGATTGGCTGTCCTTAGACAAATGACATCTGAATTATGGATTAATTTGAAGTGTCACATTTGACATACGAGTGACTCTGGAACTAATAATATTGTAAATGACGCACCGACTTCTATACCTGATGTATGATTTCATTGATGATTTCATAGATTAATTATAGATGTCGGAGCGCCATTTGCCATATTATTACTTCCAGAGACACTGGTATCTGCTTGCAGTGCCAAAATGGCGTCAATCAAAATGGCTGCCCAAAAAAATATGACAGCAGTCTCTTCAATGTTAATCATAGATTAGTGATAGAGTTCATTGACTGCAATAAAAAATCACCAATTAAACTTTAATACTACCGACAAATCAGTGCAGACTTTCATATCGGTGGGGTCTTGCGGACCCGCTGTGGGATCGTCTAATAATGAATCAGTGTAACTCTATTGGTTAAAATGCATTGATGCAGCAAGGACGCCATCAATTCAGCCAATCAGAGGCTATTACAATCTTTTTTTTACACCAATGCAATCACTTTTACACAATCCCGCAGCCGACGAACAACGAGAACGATTGCTATAGGAACATAAGGTTTTTACAAAAATATGTATTTTTCTTCTCATTAATCATTTGGTTTGTTTACACTCTATTCGCCCACTAATAATAAAAAATTAAAACGTTCCATACACCGTCGATATCTAGAAATCTTTTGACTTGCTCGCACTCATTTAAAATTACACATGTCAAAAGAAGACAAAAACGTATGATGCAGCCAACAAGGGTTTTTGCAACTCAACAGTTAATACAAAAACGTTATGGATAATGTCTATTTCTTTTAATGAAGTATTTTTGTGTAGGCGTTAAATAGATTATTAAGAATTAATTTTTTTTCTGTCCTTTAATTTAAAACAAGTTTATTGAACGTTTTAAATTGTTATAATAAAGGGGGTATTCCTATTTTATAGTAAGTATTTGTTGAATGTTTATTGTTAGTCTACGAAAATCAATATGTACTAAGATGTTTATAAATAAAAATGGAGTTTGAAATTAATTACATTACAATAATGATAAAAATAGTGCAAAAATTCATCCGTACCCAATTTGCGACCTGAAAACTTCTGCTTATTTAAAAAAATCATGTCATGAATCTATTTATTTCTTTCACACGCACAAAATTGATCTCTTGCTCAATTTTTGAGTTTCGATGCAGGGGCCCTCGAAATATAAATATTGGGAATTCGAGAGCATTTGGTATTTTTATAAAGGTTTAACACATAAGAATCAATTTTTAGGTATTTCTACGACCTTAAAGAGTAGGTACGTAATATGTGTTACAGGCGCTTACAACAATTTAAATAATATATGATAGAATATCATAATACCATTATAAATTCATCATACCATTCAAACCTTGAGAACAGTTTAAAGCAAGCAGTTCCATTATCTTACTAAATGTATTGCAATCACAGAATGACACTACCGTGACACGCTTCAAGCCAATAATGGACTGCGATCTCTTGAACTATAGTCGCGGATATATCAAAGGAATAGGAATCTCGGAGGAAAATTCCTCCAATCAAATTTTAATCGTATTTCTAAAAGGTTACTTCGACTCTACACTGCAAGCGTGCTCTGAGATAAGCCCAAAAAATTTTGATCACCCCGACTCCACGTAGTTTTGTTTTGGGCGTAACCAAAACACAAAGTCTAAAACTTCGAAAATTTGGCCTTGTTTTTTATGTCTCTAGAGAATTGAGAATTTTCTCGGAAAATCCAAATATTTGACGGTATTTCAACTTTTACTAAAGCGAATTTAAAAATTCGTATATTGATTGTAATTCGTGAAGTTATGTTATACATGTTATTAAATGCGGGATTTCATCACGGCTTGTTATTAACTCTGGTTGTTACGTATTTAGGGATTATTGTAGAAGGAATTTATCGACGTATTAGGTATTTCACTACCATGTCATATTATCATATCTCCAATTTTTTTTTTTAAGCTATTGCATAGCTTCTATCGCGGGCCTTGAGTGTGGAGACCGAATCCAGAAATTCCGTAACGAAAAAAACCTAAGGCTCGACGGGAACACGGACTCCTCTCACCGCTAGATGGCGTTGATAAAAAATGCTATGCAATAGCTTTACCGCGGCAGTCCCCGAGTGCCACACGTCTTTTTTTTGTGTGTAGTGTAGGCAACAATAATAATCAAGAGACCATAATACATTATCAACCCTTTACTCTATGTAACAATGAGCTCATGCACTAAAAGCAAGCATACTTTAAGGTTTTGAGAGTTTTCTATTGGCCACCAACCAAACTAAAAGTGCTTAAACATGGAATCGTTAGTAAATAGTTTTAGATAAAACAAAATGTATACTTTCATATCACATGCGTAAATAAAAAAAAGTGCACAAGCTCATTTAGACTTTAATAGCTAACTAGAATAAGTGAGAACCGACAAATGTTTTAAGAAATTTGCTTCTTGTCAATTTGGATGAAGTATCTTCATGTTAGTATGACGCAGACATAATATATACCCCTGCAGGGCTAGAATAGGCGGGAGAAATTTTATCCCCGGGAAAAGGATAAAATGTTTATCCCCTCGCTTAGTTTTATCCACCCGTCGAGCATGGGCACAGCGGTGGAAATAACACTCAGTGGATATACTTATAGGAATATACATCGCCTTCTCCTCTGTTCTCGCCATGCTTTAGCATAGGGAAAAGATAATTTTATCCCCTGTCAGTGGATAAAATCGGGGGATAAAATTTTTATCTCCTGCCCATGCTAGCTATGCTGACTATAAATTTCCAACTACGTGTTTCCTATCTATTGCTGGCCTACAACTAGTCTCCTCTCGGGTTCAGGGGCGATAGGCAGGCTTCGGAGGTTCCGGGATTCGATCCCAGGCACGCATTTCTGACTTTTCGGAGCAATGTGTTTTAAGCCATTAAACATCACTTGGTTGGTTGAAAAGAGCAACTGCTAAGTTTCTTGCCGGCTCTTCTCAGCAGAATCTGCATTCCAAACCGGTGGTAGATTTAAGACGTGTCATAAGAGCTACAAGTTGGCCTACATGAAATAAATAAATTTTGAATTTGAATTTGAATTTTGAATTTAAGGGTGACGATAAACGTTGTGAGGATACCTGCAACCTGAGATTTTCAAAAAAATTTTCAAAGGTTTCAACGACTTCCCTGGCGCTTCTTATAACTGGGAGGTCTCGGGTTCGATTCCCGGCGGAGGCAATTTGAGAATTTATAATTTCTGAATTGTCTCTGGTCTGGTCTGGTGGAAGGCTTTGGCCGTGGTTATTCATTTGTCAAAATGTCTGGTACATTTGATGCTGTGACTCCATCAAATCCATATAGTGAGAAGGAAAAAGTATACTATTTCTATATATTGCTTCTATGTCATGGAGTAAGAGAGAGGCAACTTATGATTTGGTCTATAGCTTTCCCTGTCTACACAAAAGGGCCTCAGATCATTATAATTTATTAGGAATTTAGGAAACTACGTGTGCATATTATAAATTGTATTAATAAAAAAATAATACTGACTGATTACTTCACTTATTAAGATACTAATTAATTTAAATGCCGATTAAAAATTCACGTTGAAACGTTTAGGTCCACTTACATCAATCGATTAGACGTGAGTTAGACGTGTAAATTAAAGTCTCTCTATCTGTCCTTTTCTTATCAACCCTGCTGTTAGATTTCCTAAAAATGATTGATGATGAATAAATGCTGCTGATTGTGACGATCGCTATCATTTCGTATTGGCTGGTAATCGCTCGCTATGGGTTAAAATGCATGATAAATAAATTAATAATTTGCGAGAAAGTTTGTACAATGGTAATTTGGTAGCAACGTCCCATTACCAAATTTTTTCAAAGTTTTGTTATTGTTACGTTTTGAATATTTTTGTTAACTTTAAATTAGTTATTTGCTTATTGGTTAAATTGTTAGCGTTTTGTCTTTTACGATGAGTAAAAAAGGAAAAGTTTTGCATAGCGCAGACTATTAATTACCTTAAGTAATGACTTTTTCAAGCGGAAAAAATAAGAAATTAAAAATTACAACTTTATACTTTAAAAATGTCATTGCCATGAAAAGAATTGCCAGAGAAGAAAACTTCTGTCATACATATTCTGTTGTGGTTACAGGAAAATACGCAACTATTTTTTTGTCAACGGTACGGTATGACGTCATTTTGTAACGGTCAACGACGGCCAACTTGAGATGGACGGGTAATACCTAATTATTACACTAAATATTCTTTATCTTGCTTCTAATGGAGCAAGAATGCCATAAATTCAACCAATCCGAGGTGATAGCGATCAAAACACTAAAGCAATCACTTTTAGACAATCCTGGAATAAAATTAACCAAAATTCACAGCATTACCAAAAACTCAGCAACTTCGGTCCAAGTGGACCAAAAAGAATTTACGCTACTAAGAAATTAATATCCGCTATAATATACCGCTATTTTTAAGGTAATTCTTTTACATAAAAATAGTAATAGTAAAATCGATGACGTTATCCAAAATAATTTATCGGGGCTCCCTTATCTTACAATTTCATTCAATAACACTCGACTTTTAAAACTTCTCTCACCAAAATCCTACTATTAACTACACATGCACACAAGAACTTAAAGCATGAAGAAACTTGAGACTACGATTAACGAATTTGTTCCTAAATATATCGTACATAAGGTTTACTTTAGCTTAGCATAAGACGTGTGTGTTATTATGTTATGAAGGCGCGCTCGATGATATCTCCATAGTGACAGCGGCCGGTACCTGCATCTGTAAACGAATAAATCCTTCATGCTCTTAGGAATTTTAGAATCTGATCACCCCTCCTTAAATACAATAGGGAAAACTTTTATCGCAAGCGCGCACGCATGCACGCACGCTCTCACTCACGCAAGCGCGCACACACGCAAGCATGCACGCACGCACGCACTCACGCAGCGCGCACGCACGCACGCATGCAAGCACGCACGCACGCACGCACGCACGCACGCACGCACGCACGCACGCACGCACGCACGCACGCACTACTCAATTGATCTTAAATCTTCTTTGTTTGTTTCTTTCTCAATACTTATTTGTTTGGTATGGAATAGCGAGGCCTCCTGACACAGGTATTTGATGCTTATTAGGAGGTTGCCCCAACATGTATCATTTATTACTATGTAAGATACTATGTAAGAAACGAAATAAACGATTTTTTTAACCGACTTCCAAAAAGGAGGAGGTTATCAATTCGGCCGGTATCTTTTTTTTTATTTTAGGCATGCTGCGCTGTGAGCTGAATTGCACTTTATTGCTTGGCGATAGAGTTGCGCCATTTGTTTACAAGTCTTTGTGGAATTACTCATCTGTATCCGTACTATTAATTAGTGCTATGAGATATGTGACCTGGGAGGGGATTTAAAGTAATTGCTTTGGCCAACCTTGGTCTTGGCTTGGACGTGCGACTGTGGGAACACGTCAACCATGTCCAATGCTCGTTCGTCCAACACGGCCTCCAACGCCGCCGCCAGTTCCAGACCCTCGCCAAACGTGGTGCCGCTCTCGGCTGACAAAACGGAAATATTCCATTAGTTTTTTTTTTTTTTTTTTAATTTTTATACAGGTGTCCCCTATCTAAGACAGGGATTTTGTTTTGCAATTTTTGATTTTCATTTTATTTAAGTTTTTTACCATTAATTAATATTTATTTTGAGCAATTTTACAATTATGTAACATAATATATAATAACAATATAATCAATATAAGGTGTGTTCATTCTTTGAAGCTCGGAGTACGGAACAGCAGAATAGAAGACTGTTCCGGCTATTGCGAAAAAAAGAACAAAGCGATTTATATGCAAGTGCCATCTATGTATGCTAACTATACGAGTTAATCCACGAAGACGCACCTCACTATTTTTCTTCAGGGTTACTTACATATCCGCTCTCTTAAGACGCTCACTCCGCTCAGACACAAGACAGAGTTAAAACGAGACAGATTTATGTCAGAGCATATTTGTGTCTCGTTTTAACCTCTATCTTGAGTCTGAGCTGAGCCGAGGTTGCTTTATAGATCTCGGCATAAGACTCAAGTTGGTTTCTACGTACTAACTCTCTCATTACAGTTAGCGTTAGTCATAAGAAAACACACGAGTCACTTAGCGGGCGAAAGAGAGATGCTATGTTCGGAGTCTGTACGGAATTAGAGATGAGAAGATCTGTACGAGTAGAAAATACTCCTACATATATCGTTTCCCAAAGAGATCCAATTTTAAAACAGATGGTTAGAGTCACCCTACAAACGTTGTCTATCAGCTGTTGATACATTAGGCGCGCGCGGCGAGCGTTGACCTCCGAGCGCGTATTTTAATTTCGTCGAATAGTATGACCATGATTTGCTTATTTAATGGTCAGATATGGTAAAAAAAAAATAATGTATTGTATTAATTAATAGTAATATAATGAAATGTATAATGTATATGTAATAAATTAATAGTAATGTAATGAAATAGATTTTAAGCTAACTTTTAATGTTGCATGCTGTATTTAAGCAGAGTTTGGTTGCCCATTTATTTTATTTGTAACACCTGTATATTACCCAAATTCGCAATAAAGAAATTGATTGATTGATTGATTGATTGATTGATATATCAATGGATTGGAACTGTTGGGGTTCCATAGTTCTTGTAATCTTATTCGTTGTACCTTGATTAAAAAACTCCGTAAAAGCTTCATCTGGTATCTGGTTCAGTACCGACGGGTCCAGGATGTCGTCCGGCGGCACTTGACCCACTTCTGGCAAATGAAAAATAACCTTGTTATAGGTACAATAGGACCATCCCTCCCAGTTTTCCCCTTCCAAGTTAGTACTTCAGGTAAATTTTTTTTTTTTTATTCTATGACAAGATAGCCCTTGACTGCGATCTCACCTGATGGTAAGTGACGATGCAGTCTAAGATAGTAGCGGGCTAACTTGGAAGGGGTATAGCAGTGTAAATTAAACCCACACCCCTAATCGGTTTCTACACGCCATCGTGCCGGAACGCTAAATCGCTTGGCGGCACGTTTTTGACGGTAGGGTGGTAACTAGCCACGGCCAAAGCTTCCCACCAGACCAGACCAGAGACAATTTAGAAATAATAAATTACTAAATTGCCCCCGCCGGGAATCGAACCCGAGACCTCCCAGTTATAAGATCACAGCGCTCACCACTGCGCCAGGGAGGTCGTCAAAATGAGAAATAAAAACAACCTTGTAATAATATGTACAATACACTTTTCCACGTTTTTTGGTATGGAACGCTCCAATATGTGATATTGAATACATACCCAGCCCGTGCGAGTTGGTCGCCGTCATGTACTCGTTCTCACTCAGACCCCCCATCGCGGTGTCTTCTGAACTATCGTACGCTGAGGAGTTCGAACACACGTTGATCTCTGGAAAGGGAATGATATAGAAAAAAAATATTGGATCATACTTCGGTTTCATCGTATTTATTTAGTTGTATTTGTATTCTATTGGACTTAGGAAACTTCATCATGGAAGCACTGTATACATAGCATAGTTTCATTAACTATTGTAAAAAAATTTTTTTTTTTTTTTGAAAAGAGCAACCGCCGAGTTTCTTGCTGGCTCTTCTCGGCAGGAAAGGCATTCCGAACCAGTGGTAGATTCATTGACAATTCAAAAGTGCTTGTAAAAGTTTATTTGAATAAAAAATATTTCTATTTCTATTTAAGCCCGCCCGACTAGCGCAATAAACGTGTCTCTCACGTGTTATCAGAGGGCGAAGTTTTTTTTTTAATATATAGACTAGCGCTTGACTGCAATCTCACCTGATGGTAAGTGTAGATGCAGCCTAAGATGATACGCGCTTGCCTAGAAGATGCCTATTCACTCTTGATTTAAATACACCCACATTATAGTTAGTTGGAAAAACGGAAGCCGGAAGGGCATTCCAAATTTTTGCGGTGCGTATTAGGAACGAGGAAGCGAAGCGCTTAGTGCGGCATCGTGGAATTTCGACCACGTAGCGGTGCAGATTCGTGCGATGTCTCGCGGTTCATCGTTTCTATTTATCGTGCTTAACACTTACCGGACAACGACTGCGAGTGGTTGGGCGGTCGCTTGGGCACGAGCCTCCGGCGCCGCTTGGCGCGCCTCGGCGCGCGCGGCGCACGCGGGGAGCGCGCGCTGGGCGCCCACGTGCGCTTGCGCACCGCCTTCGCGGGCTTGCTCTCGCGACTCAGCAGCTCGTAGTTATCCTGAAACCAGTAGCTTTCATATTACACCTTTAGTGAATTTTAGAAGCCTCAAGCCCAACGGTGTGGTTGTGAAATGAAAACTGTAAGGTCATAGGTTCGAATCCCACCCGTTGCACTATTGTCGTACCCACTCCTAACACAAGCTTTCCGCTCATTTAGAGGGGACAGGAGAATATTAGTCTACTTCAGGTTGGCTAATATTCTTTAAAAAAAAAAATTTACTAATCTGTATTCTGTTCTGTGTCTATGAAATGTTTTTGGTGTAATACTACTTTACAATTACAACTAACCTTTACCTACGACTCGTTCTGTGAAGTTAAGTTTATTGAAAATCTGTCATTGTAAGACAAAAAGTAGACTATGCCACTCTTCATGACCTCTACTATACCCATGCGAAAAACCATGTCTATCTTGTATGTTGCTCCGTGATTGAGAGGAAGGACTTTGCCATGTATAATATTAATAGGGGTTTGTTATTTTATAATTGTTAATATAGTTCAAACTCAAAATTATTTATTTAATGTAGGCCAACTTGTGGCTCTCATGACAAGTCGAGAATCTACACCGGTTCGGAATGCTAATTCTACTGAGAATAGCTGGCAAGAAACTCAGCAGTTGCTCTTTTCAAAACAAAAAATGTTACAATATGTAGCTTATCTATCTTGTGGACAGCTGAAGCAAAGCAGATTGGTTCCGAGCAACTTTGTCAAAGCACCTGCAGATGTTGGATTGGAATATTATTATTAGACTCAAACAAGCCGAGATACTAATGATTACATATTTATTCCTCAGATAGCACAATTTTAACAAAACCCATAGTTCAACTTTAGCAAAACTGTTGTGTCGTTCCCGGAGTCTCAGCCAAAAGTGAGACCCGATGCCCACACCGAGGCAAAAGCCGCCATCTTTCCCGCCTTTCGATCGCGCGACGCTGACGTCTCGACCTGACAGTTGCCGAGGTGGCGCTGGCGTCGCGCGCAATATCCGGTGTTGCTAAGAGGGTCCATACACGGTCAAACATATTTGTCAAACAAACGGAAACGGAGGTGTTTGATTGGGTGGTGTTTGATGACCTTGATCAAACAGCGCACCCAATCAAACACCTCCGTTTCCGTTTGTTTGACAAACATGTTTGACCGTGTACGGACCCTCTAACAGCGCACAAGGCGCGACAGGAAGCCTGCGGGCGCTCACCCGCTTCCAGGCGTGCTCGGCGCACAGCGGCGTCTGGTCCTGCAGCGGCAGCAGCGGCTGCTTGCAGCGCTCGCCGCCCGCGAACACGGCCGCGCACGCCGCGTACAGGCGCTGCTCCGGCGCCAGCGTCACGTGCGCCAGGCAGTGGCGGCCGCACGGCAGCGGGCGCCGCGCGCAGCGCTCCTCCGCGCACGCGCCCGCCTCCGCGCGCACGCTCTCGCTGCCCGACCACCCGCTCTGTCTGTACCGATATACCACGTCACGAGTCATTCATCTCAGCCTATCTGCTACTATAGTCTGATTTTTAATTGCGTGGAATTCTGACGTATCTTAATGTTACCAGAGATTAAAAAAATCCCACTAAAAAGATAATAAAAAACTTATAAAAATAAAAATCAATTGCCACACATAGATATTTATGACAAACGCCTGACAGATAGTTTGGGGTAAAATTGAACTACAGGTGGTAATACTGTTTTTCATACAAATGACTTGCTCTATTTATAAAATGACAACTGTCAGAATTCCACCGAATTAAAAATCAGACTATATCTATATATATAAAATTCAAAGTCCTGACTGACTGACTGAGATATCAACGCACAGCCTAAACTACTGAAGATAGAAACTTGAAATTTTTACAGTTGGTTCCTTTTATGACGTAGGCGCACTCTAAGGATTTTTGAAAATTCAATCCCTAAGGGGGTAAAAAAGGGGTTTAAAAAATCGAACTTAACGTGAGCAAAGCTGCGAGCTGAAGCTAGTTTTTTCTATAATTCTAAAAGTGCGATGTGTACTTTTGAGATTATATTATGTAAATTTATCTTCGGTACTTATACATTACAGAAATTTAAAAATATCCATTTTACCAACAAATCGCTCATTTGCGACAAGAGTGACATAATTCAAAATCGACGACGAGAGAATTCTCTCGTTAGAGAGTAATGTTTTGTGGATGCTGCGGTCTTGAAACAACACAGCGGCCAACAAAGCGACAGATCATTAAGTCACAATCTCTCTCGCTCTTATTTTTTTGTGCTTAGCGTAATGTTGTTTTTATCGCAAAAAGTATAAAAATAAAAAGTATAGCACTAAAATTGGTGAATTTTGAGTTATGTCACGCTTGTCGCAAATGAGCGAAATGTATCGCAACTATTCTTACCGTAACCTCCTTCGCTCTTGCAAAGTCAATACAGAAGACATCCCTCGCATAGCAAGCAAATGATTGATAGTTTGTGGCGGAATACGACACGACGAACTTTGACTCAGCTGTTTCTGTTGGAAAGAAGATTATAGACGAATTATTTATTGTGATTATTCTTGTTTCCTTCTGAAATAGCGAATTAGCACCATTAACCACACCACTACTGTAGTAGGTATCTTTGATAGACTTAATATACCAACACAGTTCTAGGGATATTGGGAGAAACTTTATATAATGCTTTAAACAGAATGTTAGGAATAGAATGTTAGTATATGATTCTAAATTCCTCAGCATTGGAATTTTTCATTGATCTTTCCATGATTTTTTACTATAAATCTATAGCTATACTAGTAGGGCGCGTGGGTGCGCGGCTCGCTAAAGCGAACCGCGGTTTTTCGGTCCACCAAGTAGACCTTCGAGGCTTGATTATCTTTTTCCAAGGAACCACTCTTCCACCTTTTATAGTCTCCGAGATAGACACCGACGAAATTTGTATGGCCGCCATCTTGAATCCGCCATTTTGGAGGTTTTTTTCTGCTCTGTGCCAATTGGATTAGATTTCGAGTGACTTTTGTTTGAACACTCTCCACCTATCTTCAATATCCTGGCCGTGCTCCTCACCCGACTCCAAAATCCTCAATCATCAGCTCTCTCCAAATTTTTCCCCCAAATGAATTTTTTTCCTCTATACGGAACCATCAGAAATTTTGAATAAAGTCTTGCATACATTTTATATGAAAAAAAAAATCCGCCATCTTGAATTTTTTTCTATTCATCACGTAGACCATCGGGACTTGATCATCTTTTTCCAAGAAACAACTCTTCCATCTTTCATAGTCTCCGAGATAGACACCGACAAAATTTGTATGGCCACCATCTTGAATCCGCCATTTTGGATTTTTTTTGGCTCTCTGCCAATTGGATGAGGTTTCGAGTGGCTTTTGTTTGAACACTCCTCACCTATCTTCGATATCCTGGCCGTGCTCCTGATCCGTCTCCGAAATCCTCAACTATCAGCTCTCTCCATATTTTTCCTCTAAATGAAATTTTGTCCTCCATACGAAACTATCAGAAATTTTTAAAAAGAATCAATTTAAGTCTTGCATATATTTTGTATGGAAAAAATTTAATTCCGCCATCTTGAATTTTTTTTCTATTCATCAAGTAGACCTTCGAGTCCTGATCATCCTTTTCCAAGAAACCACTCTTCCATCCTTTATAGTTTCCGAGATAGACACTGACGAAATTTGTATGGCCGCCATCTTGAATGCGCCATTGTGAAGTTTTTTTCAGCTCCCTGCCAACTGGATGAGGTTTTGAGTGACTTTTGTTTGAACACTCCCCACCTATCTTCGATACCTTAGCCGTGCTCCTCACCCGTCTCCGAAATCCTCAATCATCAGCTCTCTCCATATTTTTCCTCCAAATTATCAGAAATTTTGCAAAGGAAACCGTATGAAATTCTTGCATAGTTCCCAATTCGCCATTATTATTGTATAAAAAAAAATTCGCCATCTTGAATTTTTTTTCTATTCATCAAGTAGACCTTCAGGCCCTGATTATCTTTTTCCAAGAAACCACTCTTCCATCTTTCATAGTCTCCGAGATAGACACCGACGAAATTTGTATGGCCGCCATCTTAAATCCACCATTTTGAATTTTTTTTCAGCTCCCTGCCAATTGGATGAGGTTTCGAGTGACTTTTGTTTGAACACACCCCACCCATCTTCGATATACTGACCGTGCTCCTCACCTGTCTCCAAAATCCTCAACCATCAGCTCTCTCCATATTTTTTCTCCGAATTAATTTTTGTCCTCTATACGAAAGCGTCAGAAATTTTGAAAAGGAACCCTTTCAAAGTCTTCATATATTTTGTATGGAAAAAAATAAATTCCGCCATCTTGAATTTTTTTTCTATTCATCAAGTGGACCTTCAGCTCCTGATCATCTTTTGCCAAGAAACCACTTTTCCATCTCTTATACTCTCCGAGATAGACACAAACAAAATTTGTATGGCCGCCATCTTGAATTCGCCATTTTGGAGTTTTTTTTCGGCTCTTTGCCAATTGGATGAGGTTTCGAGTGACATTTGGTCGAACACCCCCCACCTATCTTCGATACCCTGGCCGGTGCTCCTCACCCGTCTCCGAAATCCTCAATCATCAGCTCTCTCCATATTTTTGTTCCGAATGAATTTTTGTCCTCTATACGAAACTGTGAGTGAAAAAAAATTTTTCCATACAAAATTTTACAGGAGAGGTGATCAATGAGTCAGTGAGTCAGTCAGTCAATCAGTGAATCAGCACGAGTAGCTATATATATATTAACTAGTAGGGCGCGTGGGTGCGCGGCTCGCTAAAGCGAACCGCGGTTTTTCTGTTCACCAAATAGATCTTCGGGATTGGTCCTCTTTTTAGAAATTTGTATGGCCGCCATCTTGAATCCGCCATTTTGAATTTTTTTTCAGCTCATTGCCAATTGGATGAGGTTTCGAGTGATTTTTGTTTGG
Source organism: Hipparchia sbordonii (assembly GCA_038048805.1). Lineage (NCBI taxonomy): Eukaryota > Metazoa > Arthropoda > Insecta > Lepidoptera > Nymphalidae > Hipparchia > Hipparchia sbordonii. Next base: position 2,661,894 of record CM076111.1, on the reverse strand, counting down.
GCTTCCTCAACCTATCTTCAATACCCTGACCGTGCTCCTCACCCGTCTCCAAAATCCTCAATCATCAGCTCCCTCCATATTTTTCATCCAAATTAATTTTTGTCCTCTATACGAAATCATCAGCGGAAAGGAACGTATCAAAGTCTTGCATACATTTTATATGAAAAAAGTAAATTCCGCCATCTTGATTTTTTTCTCTATTCATCAAGTAGACCTTCGGATCCTGATTAGTTTTCGCAAGAAAACCATTCATCCATCTTTTATAGTCTCCGAGATAGACACCGACGAAATTTGTATGGCCGCCATCTTGAATCCGCCATTTTGGAGATTTTTTTCAGCTCCCTGCCAATTGGATGAGGTTTCGAGTGACTTTTGTTTGAACACTCCCCACTTATCTTCGATACCCTGGCTGTGCTCCTCACCCGTCTCCGAAATCCTCAACCATCAGCTCTCTCCATATTTTTCCTCCAAATGAATTTTTGTCCTCTCTACGAAACCATCAGAAATTTTGAAAAGGAACCGTATTAAAGTCTTGCATATATTTTGTATGGAAAAAAATAAATTCCGCCATCTTGAATTTTTTTTCTGTTCACCAAGTGGACCTTCGGCTCCTGATCATCTTTTGCCAAGAAACCACTCTTCCATCTCGTGTACTCTCCGAGATAGACACAAACAAAATTTGTATGGCCGCCATCTTGAATTCGCCATTTTGGAGTTTTTTTTCGGCTCTTTGCCAATTGGATGAAGTTTCGAGTGACATTTGGTCGAACACCCCCCACCTATCTTCGATACCCTGGCCGGTGCTCCTCACCCGTCTCCGAAATCCTCAATCATCAGCTCTCTCCATATTTTTGTTCCGAATGAATTTTTCACCTCTATACGAAACCGCGAGTGAAAAAAAATTTTTCCATACAAAATTTTACAGGAGAGGTGATCAATGAGTCAGTGAGTCAGTCAGTCAATCAGTGAATCAGCACGAGTAGCTATATATATAGTAATTATAATAAAAATCAATTGCTGTTTGTTAGGCTAAAACCCAAAAACGGCTTTACTGATTTTTTTCGCTCGCTCACATACAGGGCTGGTTAAAAGTCAAAAATAGGGAGAACCCAAAAGAACGACTGAAGTACTAAAAAATCAAAATTGTTAATTTTGTACAGGAATCACCACTTCGGATTATTTTTAAGAGAATGCTGGGGCGAAGCTGTGGGTAAAAGCTAGTTACAGCATAGAATTATCTATTTAATATATCTCAACTTGATTTTATTTGAAAAATAACAACATAATTGGCATTACTTAATTTTTTTTAATTCAATTTAACTTTTAAATTTTTTTTTTCGTATGCATGGGTTTTTATCTCAAAAAAAGAAAATTATTATTATTACTAGCTGTGCCCGCGACTTCGTTCGCGTGGAATAGTGACTTTTCGGGCAGCATATTTTGAATTACATATACCGTCGACGCTCAGGCGCGAGGCGTGTAGTACGTACTCTGTACGTTAAAAATGTTCGCCGTGATTCTTTAAATTGACATAACTTTTTTATTTATGAACCGATTGACATGAAATAAACACTAAATGTTAAGTGAAGCTTACTACAATATATTAGTGAAAACCGTATCTAAATCGAATAAGCCGTTTCTGATATTAGCGTGCACAAACACACAGACAAACAGACAAAAAAAAAATTAATTACAATTTCGGGTTCGGCATCGATATAATAACAACCCCTGCTACTTTTTTTTTATATATTTCCATTGTACAGACACCACTTTTCTACAATTTTATTATATGTATAGATTATTACCTTGATGAGGGAGGCCAACGCTCTATGTTCTCTATGGTCCTTGGCGAGTTTCAGCGAGGTGGCAGCCCTTGCCACGTGTCGCCGCATGGCTGCTGTGCGTAGAGCTAGCCTGGCCCCGCGGGTTTCCGCTGCGCTTTCCTCCACACAAACCGGACCGACACCTAATTCTAGCAATAGATTAGTTTTTTTTAATACAACAGACTAGCACTTGACTGCAATCTCGCCTTATGGTAAGCAAAGATGCAGTCTAAGATGTAGCGCGCTTGCCTAGAAGATGCCTAACTCTTGATTTAAAGGTACCAAAGTTACAGTTAGTTGAAAAAAATGGAAACCAGAAGAGCATCACAAATAGCAGTGCATATTAGGAATGAAGAAAGCACTTAGTGCAATTCTAACAATGTGTAGATCCATGAGATGCCTTGGAGTTGCGTAGTTTAGATTAATGAAACACTTTAGTTGAATGTTTCTGAAATGGACAGCTAAGGTGTGGAATGCCCTTCCCACATCCTTGTTTGCAAGGATTAGTGATTACCATTTAGGCATCTAGAATCTTTTTTTTCTTTTTTTTTAGGTTCCAGCCTAGACATCATCAGTGTTTTCCATCAAACTCAAGTCTATCTGGCAAAAAAAGATTCGTTTCAGAATTATAATATTTTCAAAATATTATATTAGGTTGTTTGTAAAAAAGCTGAAACACATGTAAAATCTTTTTGTATACTATGATTTTTTTTCCAATAAGAAAATATTAAACTGACAAAGTCATAAGCAACTTTCGATATAGAGTGAAAATACTTTTTATAAACATTCCCTTACCTCGTCAGATCATATAATCCCTACTAATATTATAAATGCGAAAGTGTGTTTGTTGGTTTGTTGGTTTGTCCTTCAATCCCGCTGCAACAGAGCTTCGGATCGACGTAATTTTTTACATGTGTGTAGTTGAGAACCTGGAGAGTGACATAGGCTATTTTTTATCCCGGAAAATCAAAGAGTTCCCGCGGGATGATAAAAAACTAAATGTACGCGGACGAAGTCGCGGGTATCAGCTAGTTTTTTATATAAATTGGCAAAGTCTATTTACCAATTTCTGGTACATTGTCGTCATCGCTGCTGCTACTGTCAAGCTGTCGGTACACATTGGGCGTCTTGTCATCCAGAGGCCCACATAGGAACATCTCTTCCCCTGGAGCGTGCCATCTCAGGTTTGGTAAGGCAACAGCTCGAGTTTGATGAGGTATCCGTTGTAAGGCCTCATGTACGGTCGGCCCTCTACCTTTGCGTGGTTTTGGATTGGTTGTTTTTGCTGGAGTACAATAATAGTATAATAGTAAATAAATAAAAAGCTTTTATCCTTAATAATAATTTTTTTTCAGCGTAAAATGTAGTAAAATACCCATGCAAAAAATCACATTAATTTGTTGTTGCGTGATTGAAGGACAAATCAAATAACATTAACACTTTTACTAAAGTGATAGCCTCAAGTTTAAAACAATCATAGCCTCGAATCAAACCCCTAACTAAACTATTATAGTACCCACTCCTAGCGCAAGCTTTCCGCTTATTTTGAGGGGATAGGAGGATTTTGGTCAACTTCAGCTTGGCTAATAATATTCTTTTTTTTTTAAAAAAAAAAACATAGTTTTTTATGATGAACTAGCTTTTGCCCCCGCGACTTCGTCCACGTGGAATTAGATTTTGGGGTGGAATTTTCAAAAACTGTGACACACGTACTTCTTTATTTTTAACTGAAAGCTCAAATACAAACTTTGGTGGAAACAGCTTGAAAAATGACGGAGTTTCATATAAACTTCCATCCCCTATTTAAACCCCTTAGGGGTGGAATTTCCAATAATCCTTTCTTAGTGTGCGCCTACGTCATAAAAGGAACCAACTGTAAAAATTTCAAGTTTCTAATTTCAGTAGTTTAGGCTGTGCATTGATATCTCAGTCAGTCAGTCAGTCAGTCAGTCAGTCAGTCAGTCAGGACTTCGAATTTTATATATATAGATTACATCATATAATTTATAGTTACTATTTTCAATAAATCGAAACCTTTTCATTATATTTGTAATATAATATCTAAATTATAAATACAAACATACCTGCTGCAGGCTTTTTGGGAGGTTTAATCGTAATAACTGGAATAGAAGTGTTTGGTTCAGTTTTAACCGTCACAGCGTTCTCCGTAAGGCCTTGCTCCCTTTTGAAGACATCTAAGAATGTTTCCGTACTACTCTTTTTGCCAGTTGCTTTTTCATTTGTATTAGAATCGCTATTGCTTACGTTGGTGGGTAAATTATTAGTTGATGTACCAGCATTATTTGGGTTCTGTGGCTTTTGATCTTGAGAGCTTGGAATGCTTACACGACGCACTTCGGTTACTTTTGGAAAACTATTGCTTTGAGTCTTTGCTTTTGGAACTTTGGCATTTAATGTTTTTGTTTCAACATGATTTGGAGTCACGTTATTTAAAGTTGCTGTATAGTGTCCATTTAAAAGTTCTTTATTTTCAGACTTAACTATTCCATTAGTCAAATGAGGGAAACTAATTGATTCAAATTGTTTAGGACTTTTCGTTTTTGTTTCAACATTATTTTCCGGAAAAATAAAATTATCCTCAGTATGACTGACTGTTATCTCCCCAGCAACAACATCAGAGTCGTGAAATGTGTATAACTCATTAGGATCTATCTTAAATTTGGTATGGAAGAAGTTGTCAGTGATGTGCGGTATGTACGACTGTTCACTGTCAGAGTCATCAATGTACATCACTTCACCACCGCAGCCCGATACACTCTCAACTGCCATCTTATATTGTGTGGCGCAGCTGCCATCGGATATATTTTGGGTAATACCGCTAAAACTGAAGTATAATAGTAATTTATAATCAAGGAATTGAAACTGAGTATAAAATCATAATAATAATTTTATATACATTGTAAGGCCAAAACTATTGATATTTGGTTCTACAATTGGTAATTCTAGCATTTAATTTTAATAGGTAATTCAAAAATCAGTGATATTTTTCTACCATGTTACGTTATAATAAAACAAAATTATGTTAGTCTATGCATGAACTATTTTATTAATATAATTTCTCATTTGTATGTGTAAATATACTGACTGCACAGCTGACTACAAACTCACAACATTCAAACAGCGAAATATAAGTTAACATAATGACGGAAGATATTTTATCAATTAACCAAAACCTACTATGATTTCTAGAGTAAAAGTGCAGTTTTTCCAATAACAATGTTGTTTAAAACAAGGGCTTACCCCACATTTTCTGAAGCACTCAAATAAGACATACTGTGTTCATTTTACCACCTAACAATGAAAACAATTTGTTTTGTATAGAACGGAGCTATTTAATTGGTCCCTTTGCTTCATACTGAAATAAGAAAGTTTTCGTAATGCATTATCACCGTATATTGTTAGTATTTTATGCAAAATACGTATTATTTTGCTTTTGAAGATAAGAATTCTATACTATGACAAGTACAATGACATCTGTCACAGACTAATTACTGCTTATTATTTTCTAAAAAACCTTTCAAAACGATTATTTCGAGATTTTTCAACAGTGAAACGTGCTCTTGAGGTAATTTGACAAAGATTAGTGCTTTAATAAGCACACAATGAGACGAAATAGTATTTTTTTTTACAGTATCAGGTATAACTCTCACATTATAATCTAGACGATTCGTGGAACATTTCTTGCGTTTATAAGTTAGTAAACCAGTATAAATGCACCAAATTTAGTAGTTTATTTAATTAATAATCTACACAAATGTGATTAAAAACGAGATTTTCCAATTAACTCAAACTTATATTCAATAACATCAAACTAAGAACATCAAACATCAAAAGTTTGACAGATGAAAGCAAATGGCAGCCAAAACGTTGCGTTCAGTAACATTAAAAAATCATAAGTGTGACCTACACATGGCGGTCCCCGCTTGTGTAAGGTAGGCGTATACCTACCTACCTACCTAGGTAGTAGGTACCTAGTTGCCATTATAACAACAAATAAATTAAAAATGAAAGGGTTAAAAATCTTGTAAAAATAGTTCCACACGTTTGAACAGTCCTTAAAACCCGTAGAGAGAGAAGACATAGAGTCAGTGACGATTTCTTTCTCACTCACACTAAAAAGAGAGCAGAAATAAAGTTATTAATGTGATAAACAGAGACGCAGCTACCCAATTTTTTGTCCCTCATCGTGTAACCAGTTTTTTTCAAGGTCGACACACTTTTGTGCGAAACAAACTGACAGTTAATAAGAAAATTTAGTATCTATGTGTGTTGCCAGCTTTAGGTACCTATACAATGTCCCGATTTTCCCTATCCTACTTATATTATAAATGTGAAAGTTTGAATGTATGTATGGCCATCCATACATACATCCAAATTTCAGCCATATTGGTTTAGTGTGGCGTGATTGAGTAACAAACATATGGATGTTTGTTACTCAATACGCCACACTAAACCGATATGGCTGAAATTTGGCACGGAGATAGGTTTTTTTAGTAATGTCCTCTGACATACCGTAACGACGGGTTACTTTGGCTACTTTTTCAATTTTTTTTTTAATTTTTGTTGAAACAAAATAAAGTCGTGATGGAAGAAATGAATATTATGAGAAAAGAAAAGAAAGATGATGGATACTAGAATATAATATATGTCGGCGATGATTAAAGTGTATTCAGTTAGATAGTGTCGGTTTCTGTTCTGAATCATCCTGAAGTTTCGTTCGAATGTCCAACGACCAGTCGAGAACTGTTGGCGATCTTAAGAATTATTTTATTTACAAAGTTCTTAATTTTTAAAGCCATTTTTAAATAGCTAGAGGCAGACTTTTAATGTTTTTTTTAAATAATTATTAACTTAAACTATGAAGAGGCAGTTTTATACGACTGCCTGAAAAAAGGAATATACTGTTAATTTCATTAATGATGATTTTGATGACTAAATATACAATTTTTGTTGCTTTTAATTCAATAGCATTACTCGATCGAAGGAAAATTTTAACTGTTCATTACAAATTATTTTGTGTAACATTCTTACTAGTAACGAAAAAAAATTTTCCTTTGTGTTACATACATCTTTTTTCAAAGTTACTCACATATGCTAAATTTCTATTCGGCATTTCAATATTTTTTTTAAGGAGCAAATAATTATCTAGTGAATTGGTCCTATGAAACTACATTAAAAAACTTTAGTATAAAAAAAATATTTTTAAAAAACCGACTTACGTGTACAAACTAAAATTATTTTATACTTTTAAGTGGTGGTTGAAGTTAATATTGTGTGCAATAAAGAATAATAAATTCTTTATTGCACACAATATTAAGATATATGTAAAAAATAGAAGCTTACCCTAATAGGTATGTCTCTCCCAGACAACCTTATATGTGTAGGTATGTTATTTAAAAAATAAAACAGTTCAGCATCTAAATATTGGATAGAGTCAGGCGTTACTTTGCGGAAGTTCATGATTAACAAAAAAATGTTAGAGTTATTTTGCTATAATCCGCCAACTGTTGGCGGATTATAGCAAAATAACTCTAACATTTTTTTGTTAGTTCAGCATCTGTTTTGTCGTTTTATTTAAAAATCCTGGGAAGAATTTTCCATCTAATTTGGGGTACTAGGGGAGTGCAGTTATTGTGGCAACATTAAACTCGAACTTGTCATGTGACGTCATCGTTACGTCATGTTATCTCTATTTCAGTCGCGGTTACACAGTACCTTGGTCTATTGCCTTCTCTGTCTACGTTAAAACCCCTTCAATAGGACTAGAATCCAAAGCCAAACAAAATTAAGCTCTATGGCACCTCTTTGACTACATTATTGTCTGTGGTCTATTTTCCAGAAATAGAATACCTATTTTTTTTAAATTAAATAAATCTTAATTTTATTGTTTAAACAGCTTGATAAATATAAAAAGTTTAGAACTACTTTAAATAGTTGCCTAAATTGAAAATATCATAAAATTAATCAAAATTATAGAATATTATATCTATTTCAAATTTGTGATGTTTAAATTTGCCGCTATTTTCATATTTGATTTGAGAACCCCTTCATTCGAAGCGTTGTTGTGAATTCAATATGGCGTTATCTGATGTTTTAATATTTTGAAGGTACGTCAATTTGACGATTCTATAATGTGTAATCCGGTAAATATCTTGTTTTTAGAAACTTTCTACCATGAGGATGTTATTTACGTTTAAATTTGTGTATTTGTGTAAGTTTGCAAAGTGTAGTGAAAGTCTTACAGATTGTATTGTTTTGTTTGTGATTTCCGATAATTTAGCGATCCATTGTCACTCAGAAATTAATTTTTAATATTAATGAACAGTTTTCTACCGATGTTATGAGTGACTAAAGGAATGAAACTGTGTATTTTACAAATTCCTTAATGGATCAATGCAAAATGTAAGCCATCAACCGATTCTAATTACAGTAATTATAGGGCCTATGGTGATGTATTTTGTGTGAGGATTTCTAATGTTTTATAATTAATAATGTATTGTTGCAGAAGTGTACAAGTTTAAATACAAATGGGAGTGAAATAAACAAATAAACCGGTGCATAGGATTAGCGCCCGAATATCTGATTCATTATTTGAGTATATAGTTATAGTTGCTTTGACTAACATGACAGACACACGACGAAGAGTGAAACTTTACGCTCTGAACGCAGACCGACAGTGGGACGACAGAGGAACGGGCCATGTGTCGTCATGTTACGTGGAAAGGTTGAAAGGTACTTCCTTACTGGTAAGGGCAGAGTCCGACGGCACACTCTTGCTAGAAAGCAAGATACAACCTGACACAGCCTATCAAAAACAGCAAGACACTCTGATAGTATGGTCAGAAGGTGATAATTTTGACTTGGCATTAAGTTTTCAAGAAAAAGCTGGCTGCGATGAGATATGGGAGAAAATATGTCAGGTAATACTTAATTTTATTGAATACTTTTATAATTATGTTTGATCAAATTAAATGCAGTATGTTTTTCCCTATAATTTTTATAAAACAAGTGTCAGTCTAGATAACTACATAATCCTGTAAGAAGATTGTATTTCTTCTTCATTTCTTTTCTATACTTCTAACAGTGGGTACAATCTTTCAATCATCAATTAAACTTTCGAATTATTTTTTTTTTGAAGAATCCATTTTGGTCCCATAATGGTGCTAATTTGGCTGTAGGCTAGACATAGATAGGTATCAAAGTAATTTTATCGATATGCCAACAAATTTTGTTCTGTAGGGAACATGTAATGGACTATTTTTAGCCTGGTGAATTTAGTTTAGTTTACAGATTGTGTACACTGAAACTAGCACCATTAGGATATTATAATTTATTTTAGCCATAAAAAGTTTAATTTACTTAGTATTTTTCAACATCCTATCACTTAATAACCTTGGTTTTTTATCATAGGTTCAAGGCAAAGATCCATCAGTTGAAATTACTCAAGACATAGTAGAAGAGTCAGAAGATGAGCGTTTTGATGAGATGTCAGAGAGTGTGCAACCAGTAGAGCTTCCAGCATGTGAAATGGGACGACTAGAGGACATAAGTGAACTAGTGAACAGCTGCCTTGTCTCACCTAACAGGAAAGATAAGCTAGCTGCAGCTTTGGAGAGCCAGCACTACATAAAGAAGCTTCTTAACCTCTTCCATATGTGTGAGGACATTGAAAATGTTGAGGGTTTACACCATTTGTATGAGATATTCAAAAGTATATTTCTTTTGAACAAGAATGCGCTTTTTGAAACTATGTTTGCTGATGACACAATTTTTGATGTTGTCGGTTGTTTAGAGTATGATCCCTGTTTACCACAGCCCAAGAAGCACAGAGAGTATCTCAGAGAGCTAGCAAAATTTAGAGAGGCAATCCCTATTAAAAACAAAGATTTGCTAGCAAAGATACATCAGACATACAGAGTACAATATATACAAGAAATTGTTTTACCTACCCCTACAGTTTTCGAGGACAATTTGCTAAGCACATTGTCAAGTTTTATATTTTTTAACAAAGTAGAAATAGTGAAACTTATAGAAGAGGACGAAAAATTTCTTACGGATCTATTCAAAATGCTCATGGATGAAAAAACTCCAGACAGCAAGAGGCGAGATTTAGTACTATTTTTAAAGGAATTTTGTAATTTTTCACAAAATCTGCAACCACAAGATAAAGACGCTTTTTATAAGACACTAGTTTCACTGAGGATCCTGCCAGCTCTAGAGATAACACTAAGCATAGATGATCAGAAAACCAAGACTGCATCTATAGATATTTTGACATATATTGTTGAATTTTCACCGTCGGTAGTCAGAGACTATACATTACAACAGGCTAACAATACAGAAGAGGTAAGTAAATTTTTTCTGTATATCTAAATATATAAAAGGCAATGGTGACTGACCGACTGACTGACTGACTGACTGACTGACTGATCTATCAACGTACAGCTCTAACCACTGGATCGATCGAGCTGAAATTTGGTATACAGGTAGCTGTTAGGACGTAGACATCTGCTAAGAAAGGATTTTGGAAAATTTCAACCCCAAGAGGGTTAAATAGGGGGTTAAAAAATCGAACCTAACGTGAGCGAAGCCACGGGTTAAAGCTAGTAAAATATATTTTTATTGTATTTTACTTCAGTATTAATCATATTGTTGTCAAAACACTACAGGTAATAAATATCACATTTAAAGTGATGGAATTCTTTGGTATTGATTTGCTATGTCAAATGAGTTATGATAGCTATAGCTTATGAATAATAAAAGTTTAGGACTTTTATTCATAAGCTATAGCTAAGTGGCCACATAGGCTTCTTATGTATTAAAGCTATCTCAGTGCCAAATTTCAGCCAAAATCGGTACAGTTGCAGTGTGATTGAGTAACAAACATTCATCCATCCATATGTCCAAACTTTCACATTTATGACATTAGTGTTAGACATATTATATAGACATTAGATTGTGAATAAATAGATAGCCAAAATTCATGTTCACAAAAACAAGTGTTGTTTTCTCTATGTTGAAAACTATGTTGTAATGTAATAAGTGTCAATTCTTGCTTCCTTCTCTTTTTTCTTTCAAGAAAGAGAAGTATCTTCAATCATTATTATTATACTACAAAAATTAAGAATGGGGCACTTTCTATAAAAAACATACTATATTTGGTGTGTATACTCAGTTCACAATATTTTGTTGTATTTACACTGACTTATGGGTAGGCATGATTGAAGGACAAACCAAAAAAACACATTAGTTAGTAGGGATATTGTTAACATTAATAAGTACACCAAGCTTATTTCTTTTCAGGAGCAAATGTTATTAAATATAGTGATAGAACAGATGCTCAGGGATCACGACCCAGAGTTGGGTGGTGCGGTGCAGTTGATGGGTGTCCTACGTATTCTGTTGGATCCAGAGAGTATGCTAGCATCAGTCAATAAGAGTGAAAGGGCAGACTTCCTTAATTTCTTCTATAAACACAGTATACAGACGCTTATAGGTATGTGTTGCTTTACAGAGTACAAGTTTTATTCTAAATATTACTCCCGACAACATCAGCTATGTACCAGCGAAAGTCCCGTCAAAATCGGTCCAGCCATTCCCGAGATTAGCTGCAACAAACAGATATTTTTGAATTTTAATAGATACTAGCTGTGCCCGCGACTTCGTTCGCGTGGAATAGTGACTTTTCGGGCAGCATATTTTGAATTACATATACCGTCGACGCTCAGGCGCGAGGCGTGTAGTACGTACTCTGTACGTTAAAAATGTTCACCGTGATTCTTTAAATTGACATAACTTTTTTATTTATAAACCGATTGACATGAAATAAACACTAAATGTTAAGTGAAGCTTACTACAATATATTAGTGAAAACCGTATCTACATCGAATAAGCCGTTTCTGATATTAGCGTACACAAACACACAGACAAACAGACAAAATTTATTACAATTTCGGGTTCAGCATCGATATAATAACAACCCCTGCTACTTTTTTTTATATATTTCCATTGTACAGACAATTTTCTACAATTTTATTATATGTATAGATAACACTGCCATTCGTAATGTCGCAAGTTAAAATAGATGGCGGCTGTAGGTTGGCACGCGATGTTTATTTCGTTAATACCTTTCATAAGATGCTGCTATAGCAAATGCTTTTCATTCCAGGCACTTCAATTTTATTTATTTTTATAGATAAACTTTGTATTTAGCTGCCCACTAATGTTACCAACTAATTGAGGAAATATGGGTGGGTACTTTAGATAGGATGTCTTTTTTGGGGTACTAATTATGTAAAAGGAATCCATTTTAATTCATTTCCCAATAAAAATTAGCTGTTATACTTTTTAAATTAAAATTAGTGTCATCCTTGATGATTGAGGCAGTCTTGCATATCTGCAGTTTTACTTTCCTGTGAACACTACAACTTTTTCTTTCTTATTCTAGCACCGTTACTTGAAAACACGAGTGGTGAAAAGCCACTAAAAGAGGACTATCACACAGTACAGCTATTGGGCCTGGTGCTCGAACTACTATCATTCTGTGTTGAACATCACACATACCATATCAAAACTTGCATATTAAATAAGGTAAGTAGGGTTAGAATAAGATTTAATTCGATCAATCGTACTGTGTATTTGATGACCTTAATGTCAAAGTAAAATGAACCATGACAGCATTGAATTAGAGCTCAATTTCGTGCACGCATTCTCATACACTTACGTATACACTCCAAATTAAAATTGGTTGTACTGAATTAGCTCGAACTCGAGAGTTAGTATGAGACACAAATATGCTCCGACATAAATCTGTGTCGTTTTATCTCTGTCTTGAGTCTGAGCAGGGAGAGTGCGGTCTATAGATTTTAGCCTAAGTTTCTTTAGTTTTAACTTGAACATTATTATTTACAGGACCTCCTTCGTCGTATACTCGTGCTTATGCGATCTACCCACACGTTCTTAGTGCTCGGGGCACTCAGGTTTATGAGGAAAATTATTGCGCTCAAAGATGAATACTACAACAGATACATTATTAAGGGAAACCTTTTTGCACCAGTTATAGATGCTTTCCTTAGAAATAATGGCAGGTTGGTATTTCTGGTTTCATACAATTACATTAGATCAATCCTTTGAAAAGATAGACAAGATTCTTTTAACAGTAACTTTTTATATATTTTTTTTAATATTATACTTAATTAATGACATTAAATGAAATGAAAAATATTGTAATTTGTTGACTTTTAAAAAGTGCCAAATATTGAAGAATATTGAAAAAAATAACTTTGTTTACTTTCAAGCATTCTAATATTTACATAAGTTTTTGGGTTTATCAGGCTAAGTACCTGTAATGATAGATTTAAGTTTGTTGAATAAATAAATAAATCAATTTTTGTAGTAAACATCTTGAAGGTCAAATAATTTTATCTTTAAAACCAATCAAGGTTGATCAGTTCTAGCCATATATTAAAGTCTGATTTTTAATTCGGTGGAATTCTGACAATTGTCATTTTATAAATCGAGCGAGTTATTTGTATGAAAAACAGTATTACCACCTATAGTTCGATTTTACCCCAAACTATCTGTCAGGCATTTGTCATAAATATCTATGTGCGGCAATTGATATTTATTTTTCTAAGTTTAAATTTGATATCTTTTTTATGATTTTTTAAATCTCTGGTAACATTAAGATACGTCAGAATTCCACGCAATTAAAAATCAGACTATAATATACATTGGTGCCAAACTTTAGCCCCTTTGTAATTTGATTGACAACTTAGGATCTTGTCTCCATTTTGCCTTACTTGACCTAAATTTCTGATACCTAGTCACGTCTTATGATTCTGTTGATGTTTATAAGTATGTTTTCGCCCTTATCTAAAAAAAGTCAATGAATAAATTATAATTATACTTTACAATTTCCAGGTATAATTTATTAGATTCTGCTATACTAGAGTTATTTGAGTTCATAAAGTTGGAGGACATCAAATCGCTGTGTTCGCATGTCGTGGAGAACTACGGCAAGATTTTGGAGGATGTTGAATATGTACAAACGTTTAAGGCTCTGAAGACGCGGTACGACCAGCATCAGGACAAATTAAAAGAAAGGGATAGAGGTTAGTTCAGAATATTTTGTAAAAATGTGAGATGACCTTTCAATGTCTGGACACACCGACACCACACGCACACACGCAAGCGCACGCACGCAAACGCACGCACGCACGCACTCGCACGCACGCACGCAAACACGCACACACATATATGCACGCACGCAAACACGCGCACGCAATCACCCGCGCATATGCACGCACGTACGCACGCAATAAGGTAATTAAACCTACAGGAAAAGATATGTAACTGTCGGAAATTTGGGTAAATTGGGGAGATACCTACAATGGGCTATTAGTTTATTTCCGGGCCATATGGATAAGTACAATATTTTTATAAATAAAGAATATTAGCCAATCTGAACTTGACTTATATTCTCCTCCCCCCTCCAAATAGCGAGAAGCTTGTGCTAGGAGTGGTTACGACAATAGTGCAACGGGTGGGGCTTGAACCTGCGACCTTTCAATTTTCAGTCTGCACCTTTAACTGTTAGGCTATTGAGGCTCTACACACTACAATGGTCTGTCGCTTTATATCCGGTACATAAGGAGGACTAGTACGGGCTACTGGTTTATATCCGGGATGTAAGGGTGACTACTACGGGCTATCGGTTTACATCCAGTACATAAGAAGGACTGGTATGGGCTACTGGCTTATATCCGGGATGTAAGGGTGACTACTATGGGCTACTGGTGTATATCCAGTACATAAGGAGGACTAGTACGGGCTATCGGTTTATATCCGGTACGTAAGGATGACTACTACAGGCTATTGGTTTATATCTGGTACGTAAGGATGACTAGCCTTCTTCTTTCGTTTTTGTTTCCTGGGAATCTTTTCCGCAAGTAGGAGTCAATTCGCCCGTTTTGCGTGGTTCTGCTGGTACGGCTTCCCGCCGGATCACTCCAGCCAACCGAGCTCCCTTCAAAATCCGAGCAGGCCACCCAGGTCAGCGAGGATTTCAGGAAGTGTAGCTGGAGAGTCAATGTATTCGTGCCGTTGGTCGGATACACCCCTGCACTTAAGCAGTACGTGTTCCGGTGTCTCGTCGCCCTCCATGCATGCTCTGCACAGAGGGCTTGAATGGATTGAAGGATGACTAGCAGGGGCTGTGGGTTGTTTTCCAGTGAGCGGCAGCGTGGCGGTGGCGGAGGCGGTGGTGCCGTCACTGCTGCGCACGCGGTACCGGCGGGAGGCGCGCCAGCCCGACGAGGAGGAGGAGATGTGGTTCAACGACGACGACGAGCTGGAGGACGACGCGCCGCTCGACGCCGCGCAGCCGCACGCGCACGCGCACGCGCACCACGCGCTCGACGCTATCGGTAAACATTGTTACATTCAATTATACTTGATCCGTACATTATCCCTACCTAATTAGTATAAAACTAGCTTTTGCCCCCGCGACTTCGTCCGCGTGGAATTAGATTTTGGGGTGGAATTTGCAAAAACTGTGACACACGTAGGTACTTCTTTATTTTTAACTGAAAGCTCTAACACCAACTTTGATGGAAACAGCTTGAAAAATAACGGAGTTTCATATAAACTTCCATCCCCTATTTAAACCCCTTAGAGGTGGAATTTCCAATAATCCTTTCTTAGTGTGCGCCTACGTCATAAAAGGAACCAACTGTAAAAGTTTCAAGTTTCTAACTTCAGTAGTTTAGGTTGTGCGTTGATATCTCAGTCAGTCAGTCAGTCAGGACTTTGAATTTTATATATATAGATATGTGGAAGTGTGTTTTTGTTGATTTGTCCTTTAATCACGCCACAAAAAAGCTACGGTTTAAATTGAGAGTGACATGGCTACTTTTTACACTGGAAATTCAGAGTTCCCACTGCATTTATGATTCTTTTTTGATTGAAAGGTTATACTTCCCAGGTGGTCCCATCAAATCCTGACTTGATAACAATTCATCAGGTCAGGATTTGATGATGGGATCCTGGAGAAATTGAGTGAACTCGTATACTTTTAGTTGTTTTAACTTTGAAGTCAGTTTAGTAAAAATAATTTTTACGTTTATATTTTTTACGTTTTTACGTTTATATTATTTGACGGTAAACCGTCATGCGATTATAGAAGCCTTAGTCTTACAGTAAAGTATATGATGTACTTTCAAGACAAGAGTGAATAGGAGGAGCCTAGAATCTTCTAGGCAAGAGCGCTCCAACGTAGACCATGTGCTTTCCATCATTGGTTGTTCAAGTACAGGCCTATCAGAAAAAAATATGATGAACCATAATAAAGGAGTTTTTTTCCGTTTTCCAGGTAAAATAGTGGAAAAGAAGGTGTGCTCCGGCGCCGAGAGCGTGAGCGTGAACGGGCCGGGCCGCGCGCTGCTGGGCGCGGGCAAGGCGCCGCTCACCGACGCTCAGGTATCCGCGCCCAGATTACTCAGTCAGGTACATACCGCCTGTCTATCCTACACCGCCACTCAGCTAGGCTGTACCTCTAACACGAAAGGGATAAAATCAAAATCAAAATTTATTTATTTCATGTAGTGAACTCATAGTGAACTCAAAGTGAACTCATAGTGAACTCGTTAGAATAAACTAAGGACAGTTATTGGACTGTAAATTAGATATAGAAATTAATAATAAGTAGAAGTTAAAGTAATATTACTTATTAGCCCTTAGGCTAGATGGTAGTATAAAATAAAGCCACCGTTACATGGTGCTTTATGGTAGGAAAAAAAAAAAATTATTTCATGTAGGCCAACTTGTAGCTCTTACGACACGTCATAAATCTACCACCGGTTCGGAATGCAGATTCTGCTGAGAAGAGCCGGCAAGAAACTCAGCAATTGCTCTTTTAAAAACATTTTTTTTACTATGGGTAATAAAACTAATCTATGCGCACAGTGTTTCCACAAAGAAGTTTCAAAAATGCACACCTACCACAACCTAACACATGTTAAGATGGGTAGACACAAAGCAGACCCATTCCCGTTGGTGGCACCCGTTCACGAGCATGACGCATGATCCAGCCGTTGCTTCGCTCAACCATATTTGAGGGAACGTAATAACCCGCACCACACGACACCACCACAGAAATGTTTAAACTCTCTTAAGAGAGCATGACATACTTAGGCTACCCATGTTAAGGCATCGAATTAATCTTATATATCTATCTTAGATATATTCCATTTTTTTTAAAGAATATTAGCCAACCTGAAGTTGACTAATATCCTACTATCTTCTCCAAATAAGCGGAAAGCTTGTGTTAGGAGTGGGTACGACAAAAATGCAACAGGTGGGATTTGAACCTACAACCTTACAGTTACGACCTCCCTGGCGCAGTGGTGAGCGCTATGGTCTTATAATTGGGAGGTCTCGGGTTCGATTCCCGGCGGGGGCAATTTAGGAATTTATAATTTCTAAATTATCTCTGGTCTGGTCTGGTGGGAGGCTTTGGCCGTGGTTAGTTACCACCCTACCGTCAAAGACGTGCCGCCAAGCGATTTAGCGTTCCGGCACGATGGCGTGTAGAAACCGATTAGGGGTATGGGCTGAATTTACACTGCTATACCCCTTCCAAGTTAGCCCGCTACCATCTTAGACTGCTTCGTCACTTACCATCAGGTGAGGTCAAGGGCTATCTTGTCATCGAATAAAAAAAAAAGTTACACTTTTCAGTCCGCACGTTTGGGCTATTGACACTAGAGTTGCCTGAATGATTGAATACTCTTATTAGCCTAACTTGCTTCAGGTTTGAATCATATCCAATGGAATTTATCCACGCATGATAACTTCATGTTAATGCTAACTTATTTTGAAGATAAGGTGCAAGTTCTAATTCTCAACTTCTTTCAATAACAATCGGCAAATATTTCATTTTTTACACAAATCCATCTTCATTGTCTAGATAACCTGACTGCATTTGGACTGTAAGCTGTCTCACAAATTGCAGCTTGAATGCTATCCTATTGCAGTTGACAGAATTGCATTGCAACTAGCGTCCGACTGCAGTCCGTTTAAACAGATAAAAGTACATTATGGTACAAGTGTAAAAGTTGGTGATTACCGCTGAGGCGCTATTGAGACCCGAGCCGTCAGGTGAGGGTCTTAAGCTAGCCGAGGACGGTAATCATCAATATACACGTGTATCATACGACGTTTTTCAACACACTTGTGAAGAAAATAACACTAAAATAGTACATTATGGTACAAAACAGTGAAAACGAGTTGTGAAAATTTTTTCGCAATGGCGGGAAAAATTAATGTTGTTCTTTTGTTCGTCCTCTTGAGATGCTCTTGAGGGCAGGCAAAGATCAACGACCATACAGCCTATTCAGGTGTTTATTTGATTTAATCAGTTTTCCGGAATGCTTTAATGGCCATAGACTAAAAGAATGAGGTTTCTTTTTTTTTTGGCATTTCTCTTATAGCCACGTACAAAATGGGGAATTTCGAGTTTTCTTTATTACAAAAAAAAAAACAAAAGTTACTGACAGTTTTATTTATTAAACACGTACATGTTGAAATTATCTAATTAAATACGGAGTTGTATGAAATGAACAAGCAATAGATACATTAATTTAACACGATATTTTTATAAATTATTGAACAAGATCTTTTTTGTAATAGAAACTTTTTTAAGAACACAGCAAGTCACCCAATAAAATAAAAAAAAAAAAATCTATAACTCACATTGTGAATAATAGTAATCAAAAGTCACAGTTTGAGTTAGAGGTGTCATTGTGTGCCTAGTTGCGGTGAACCGGGAGCCCCTTTATGAGCAAGTGTGTTGAAAAATGATTTTATTATTTCTGTGTTGAGTATGATTTTGCTTATATTTAAATTCACAAAAATATGTAGTTTATAGGACTTATAATTATAGACTATAAACTTTTGTGTTTTTACAATGTTATATCTCAAAAAAGTGATATTGATTTGTTAAAATGACTGGATAAAGTAACGTTGGAAAAAAAAAACCGCCGCTGTATGCTCTATGAAAACTAGATTAGTTGAAAAGCAAATTCACATAAGACTATAGTCTGATTTTTAATTCGGTGGAATTCTGACACTTGTCATTTTATAAATAGAGCGAGTTATTTGTATGAAAAACAGTATTACCACTTGTAGTTCGATTTTACCCCAAACTATCTGTCAGGCATTTGTCATAAATATCTATGTGCGGCAATTGATATTTATTTTTCTAAATTTAAATTTGATATCTTTTTTGTGGGACTTTTTAAGTCTCTGGTAACATTAAGATACGTCAGAATTCCACCGAATTAAAAATCAGACTATACACAAAAATTTTGAAAATTTGCAAACTTTTAGACACATTAAAAAAAAAAACGGGATTTTTGAGATAAAACAGTGTAACAGCAAACAAGTGGTTTATGGATTGATTAAACCCACGAAATATATATTAAACCTCGTCCATTTCAACCACTCAGGGCCTGGTAGACTACGACGGCGATTCAGACGAAGAGGAAGATGGCAGTGCGTCAAGCGGCTCGTCGAGCGGCTCGAGCTCGACAGAGGAGCGCGACGCCAAGCGGCCGCGCCTCGCGTAGTGCACACCATTCCAACCCCGAACGTTTCAAGGAATATAACCAGTCTCGCCACCTACGCAAGTGCCGTGAGAGTAACTGACATCATTTCGACTGTTCCGTAGAACAAAGTCACATCTGGTAAATTCACAACTTGAAATTTGAGCCTTAAAACTAAAATTTCTAAGCCTCAAATCTCAAGTTATGAATTTAGCAGATGAGACTTTGTTCTACGGAACAGTCGATTTATGTACCTACTTTTTTTTTTTTTACTAACTCCTTTATATTATTTATGTCCTGTCGTCAAAAACTGCGTTATAAATACGAACAAATCACAAAAAGCATGGCTATTATGAATCCCATTTCTACTACCGTATTCTCTATATTTGACATTGCAAACAGTGGAAAGTTGCTGACTAAGAACTGTCAAACTCGTATTTCATCATGCAAAGTGACAGTTTGCCAGTCCCCCGATTCAGACCCTTCCGATAACTTATTTATCGATCGATTCGGTTTGTTACCGTACGATAACATATATTTTCAATTCGTAAATGCTCTTGTAACCGAATCTTGTCGATGTCGATAACGTAGTCGATACCAAATCGTATCCTCAAACCAAACGCTCTGAATCACACGACAAAAAATTTTTATACGAGATCGATATCTAACCGTATCGACGTGGTATGTTATCGAATCTGCCCCCCGATTCAGACCCTTCCGATAACTTACTTGTCGATCGATTCGGTTTGTTAACAAATATTTCGCTTGCTCTGAATCCACACGACAAAAAGAGATCGATGTCTAACCGTATCGACATGGTATGTTATCGAACAGGTCTGAATCGCCCTGCTGGTCTGAATCGCCCCCCTGGTCTAAGTTAGATTCCGTCTGGTGGGAGGCTTTGGCCGTGGCTAGTTACCACCCCACCGTCAAGAACGTGCCGTCAAGCCATTTAGATCTCAGCATAATATTGTTCTACCCTGTATATGGTAAAGTACATGTGCATTTTTTGACATGAGAATGGTGTCGTATTTTATGGTAACCAACATCTAGGAGCAGCTGATATTGTAGCGCCTTACTCAAACAATGAGGAATCTTATTCTGTCATATATTTTTTGAACTAAACGTCATTTGGCTGTACATTTGTAATGTCGCAAAACTGCATGTTTCTATTATGGTAAAAGATAATAAACAAAAACTCGCACGCAAAAATATGATAAAATTATAAGAGACTATCGCTAGAGTACTGAGGTACTAGCATCTTACTACTGAAATGATATTGACGTAATATTAATGTTTTGCTAATTAGAACTGTTTAAAGTTAGTTGAAAGATCAAATAGATCTTTTGTGAGCCGATTTTTCTAGCTTTAGGTTTGATCAATGAGGAATTCTACAATTTATTTATTACCTGAAGCGACAGTCCTCGGTAACTATATTAAAAGCTTGGCAGTTTAAATACAGTCTCGTGTTTGGTTTATGCAACTGATAAATAAATAATCGGATTGGAGATTTCTGTTACTTCGTTGATAAACTTCGTGACTCACGTTATCTTAGATTGAAATCTATAGACTGCACTCTAGCTCTGCTCAGACTCAAGATAGAGATAAAATGAGACAGATTTATGTCAAAGTATATTTGTGTCCCGTTCTAATTCTATCTTAAGTTTGAGCTAAGTTAGAACACACTCTATAGATATCTGTAGTAGTCGCCAATATAAATACGTAATTCGGCAATGGCGATTGCATACAATATGTCGATATATCGAATATAGGAACCGGATATATGTGGATAGTAAAAGTTATTTAAGTTTTTTGATCTAAGAGCTGGTGAAAGATTCGTTTAATGTAATTTTTACTTCGAATAAATTAACTACGTTTTTTCCGCTTCAACCTTTAGAGGTTCATGGAATCTTTTGATCTCTCCAGAGAACGGGGTCGATTGAAGCTATGAAAATAAAGAATAAGCTAAAACAATAACTTTGAAGCTACTTGATAACTAACAGGACTACCAATCGCTATGACTTTTATCAAATGTCGCGCTACTTTCGTCATAAATATAATAAAAAGGCTAACATAACAAAGTTGCGAGTGAAGTTAGCAGCAGGCGGATTTGCGTTTCTTGCTTACTTCATTCACAAGTTTGGTCATTATGGATGGTTCAGAGGTTAGACAGTATGGCCTTGCCACTAATGGCTAAGATAGATAGTAGATAGTAATTTATAAACTTACTGAAGTTTAGACGTTTTTTCGTTTCATTTATATAAAATTTAAATTTAGCAAAACTTAGCAAAATGCATGCCCTCAATGACATTTTTGACAGTGATTTGTCTTGTTGTTATAGTATGTCAACAGTGTTATTTCGGTTGTACACAATCTGTAATAAACTAAATATAATGCTATCCTTTTCTACCAGAAACTTAGTGAATAGGATAGCAATATTTTAAAACCTGTTAATTACTTTGTGTACATTCGAACTGACATCTATGATTATATTCATTTGCAAAATTGACTCGTATAAAAGACAAAAACGAATCGTTCGCCAATCTCTTAGAGTATAGTGTTAATTGTAATATCAAATGAAAAATGTAGAGAAATGATCGTTTGTATAGTAAAATGTACGAGATCAGCTCGACACGTTGGTTCCAAAAGGGTCAGGCCAATGTCTCAAACATTGGCCTGTTTTTCTAAGAAACTAAGTCAGACCATACAACCACCAACCTTGGCGCCAATGTTGGGGCCAATGCCATTTCTTTGATCCACATGTTGGGCGAATAGTTTTGGAGCCAGCGTTAGGGCCAACTAGTGGAGCCTGAGTTTATAAGGTAACTTAGGCTGAAATCTATAGACCGCACTCTGCCGCTTGACTCTTCAAGACAGAGATAAAATGAGGCAGATTTAAACGGATCATATTTATGTCTCGTTTTAACTTTTATCTTGAATCCAAGCTAAGTCAAAGTATGCTCTATAGATCTCGGCCTTAATGATTAGGATACACTTTCGAGGGCTATTAGTTACACTATTAACTACGGTAATGAGTTAATGGCATGATGTAAAGAATTTTCGTAAGTCACGCTCGTAAAATCACTCTTATTAAATCTCTTTCTCAATCTTTAATTTTCTATCGCACTTGTAACATAAATGACTATAATGATTTACTATTTTGTATCAATTTTAATTGTGGGCCACTGTTGATTTTGTTTGCAGAATAAGTTTTTTTATTGCATTCCTTTAAATTTCCAGTGTTGAGCTTATAAATAAATAAATAATTGGATGCGTAAAGGACGTTATTACCGCACTGTTTTTGTGCATTGTTTTCTTTAATTGGTTTATCTTTTAAGACAGCTAAAGAAAAATGCTTTACTTTATCTTTGAGCGTATGAGCTTCTACGACTAACGTGCAATGTTACGACTATTCTCTATCTCTGTAGGGTTAGTGTAAGATATCGTATTCGTATTCGATAGCATTAGCGTCAAAGTAAAATGAACCTTAACCGCATTGATTTAAAGTCACAAGTTCAGTACAACCGATTTTAATTTGGGCCGTATTCGTATATTACATACGTATGAGAATGCATGCACGAAATTGAGTCATCGAATACGATCAATCGAATGAAATCTTATACTAACCCTGCAGGTCATACAAAATGCGGGTTTGAGAGTTCTTAGCAAGTTTCCACTGAGATAGAGAATAGAGTCCAGAAGAGAAGCAGCTGGGAACTTCTTACTCAGAAATTCTTCATCATTTCTTTTAATTATATGATAATAATGTGATAACTGGTAACAGATATCTGATCCAGAGCGGTTTATTTTATTACAATATAAATAAAATAATAATATAGTTTTATCAATATTACGTTGTACATAACAATAATAATATTATTATAGCTTTTTCTATATGTTATAGACTATCTTTTAACCGATTTTATCACAAGCTCCCAAATTCTCCGAACACGTTGAGAATGTTGTGAAAAGTGAAAGAGTTTTTGGTTCGTGAAGAACCGCGCTAGCTTATTCAATATTCACTCTGTGTGAATTCTTCTCTATTAACCGATATACGTCAAGTGTTAAACAAAGGCCTCTTGCATGGACTTGCATAGGTTTCGGCGTTACGCCGTCTGTATGAGTGATTTTTGAGGCCGTTAGTAGCTAGCGACCATATTTCGAAGGCATAATTCTTCACTCGTAACATGCACGCGGTGTGAACTCGCCCAGTTAAACGACTCCGACCACCACGTTGGAGGAAGCCGCTTTATCCATTACAATAATGGATATAATTATTAAAAAAAAAAGACGTGTGGCACTCGGGGACTGCCGCGGTAAAGCTTTTGCATAGCATTTTTTAACAACGCCATCTAGCGGCTCACCGTAGAGGAGTCCCGTGTCAGGTTATTTTCGTTACGGAATTTCTGGACTCGGTCTCCACGCTGGCCCGCGATAGCTATGCAATAGCTTAAAAAAAAAGAACTCACCCAGTAAAATTTTTTTTTGTCAAGTAACTTTGTATAGTTCTTGCGACTCACGAGGGTGCGTGGCTCATGATTGTGTGTGTGTCGTATCTGTATAAGTGTGAGCGAGAGCTTGCTCGCGCCTGACCGCCCCCACCTAGGCTCCGACATGCACGGACACTTACGCAATGTGCATGTACACTACGCAACCACAAGTAAAGCTCACGCGTCCTCGTGAATTGAAATATCTATAGTAACTTAGGCGAAATGACTTGTTACGTTCAATAAAATTTCATATTAGGTATGCACTTCGCTCTTGTACGCGGCATGTATTTACAACTCCTACGTGAGCGATTCGCCGTAAAATCGGGTCTACCCCAAACAGCTGCGTTATAAAGGCCTGTAATATTTGCGTTATGGCGATACCTGTTCATATTTCGCTAATAATTAAGATTGCAGAAGTAGAATGATACAAAATGTATTAAAAAAAAGACGTGTGGCACTCGGGGGACTGCCGCGGTAAAGCTATTGCATAGCATTTTTATCAACGCCATCTAGCGGTGAGAGGAGTCCCGTGTTAGGTTATTTTCGTTACGGAATTTCTGGAATCGGTCTCCACGCTCAAGGCCCGCGATAGAAGCTATGCAATAACTTAAAATAGATGAAGCACCTGTGTTGGGTGGTGGTTTATCCTGTCTATAAACATGCATGCAATACCGTAATTTTTCCAATTTTATATTGTTATTATTACAATAATGGTCTAATGTCTTATGATTTATTATTATCGCACTCCGCAGCGTTCTATTTTTTTTTTTTATCAGTCAAGCTGAACTTGACTGATGTTTTCCTCTCCCCTCCAAATAAGTGAAAACTTGTGCTAGGAGTGGGTACGACAATAGTGCAACGGGTGAGGTTCGAACCTGCGACCTTTCAGTTTGCAGTCCGCACCTTTAACCGTTGAGCTATTGAGGCTTCAGTTATTTTCAGTCTCATCGAGGTTGCGACAGTCGTGTCGCGTCGTGTGGCGTCGTGTCGCTCACATAGGATAATGCTTAGATCGCTTGAAAATCAAATTATTGAATGCATATTTAGAAAAATTATTTATTTGGTGTGTAATTTTTTGTAATATATTACGTGATACATTTGTGTGATTTTTATATTTATCAGCTATTCTTTGAAGATAACCGCTACAATACTGTACTGCATTTTTTTTTTAAATTAAAGATGCATCTGCCCTAGAAATACATATCAATTTTGTACATTAGACAAAGATATTATATTGATCTCTGTGTTGATTTCCTTTTTATCATTTAAACAAACGGATTCCCGTAAATTAATATTTGGTCAGGTATCACGTCATCAATATTATAATATAAGCTGATATTATAATGCAACAGGTTTTTATACTATAATGAACAGTAATAATTGAATTTGAACTTTTTTACGTACGTAATAAGGCTGTTATTTATACTGATCAAGTATTACGGATCAAAGTAACACAAAAAGTTTATACATAATAGAGAAACAGTGATACCTGCCCATGTAGTTGGATCCATATTTTATATTGGTTTTTTATTGTAATTTATTTTTTATTCCAACAGAAAACAAATAAAATAGGCATTGATGATAACATGCACTGTAAATGCG
The DNA here is from genome assembly GCA_038048805.1 of Hipparchia sbordonii. Classification (NCBI taxonomy): domain Eukaryota; kingdom Metazoa; phylum Arthropoda; class Insecta; order Lepidoptera; family Nymphalidae; genus Hipparchia; species Hipparchia sbordonii. Next base: position 2,636,355 of record CM076111.1, on the reverse strand, counting down.
AGACTAAAATTAAATTTATTATTAAATGCGTGGATTGGGTGTGTCAGAGAAAAATTGTAAATAGACGTTTTATTGTAATACATTATTTTGAAAATCTGTCAAAACATCCACGTGTATAATAGCGTCTAGCTGTCAATTAGATTTATACGAATCTTATATTCCTTGAAATAATTTTCCGTATAATAAATAAATAATTATAATTATAAAATAAAAATGGATTTCTAGATGAAAGTAGAATGTAACAACTATTTTTTATCTGTCTAGGTGGATGACCATCATAAACTAATTTATACACAGAATAAAAATAAATAGATTTACCTATTGGCAAGTTGTGTAAAATAAATACAATAATTCTAATATTATGTCACTAGTTACGTAAGCAATATAAATATAAGGAAATACGATATGATAGTGTTTATTTTATTTAAAACTACCCCCCATCCTAGTAAACTAAAAAACTACCCGCGTGTACTAATAATTTCTGCGGACATCTTCTACGGACATTACGCCTAAAAACAGGCAATTGCTCTGTTGCTTTTCACTTTGTTCTTTTTATTTGAGTTTTAAGTTCAGGTTTTTGATGGAATTAAATCAAATACTACCATCACAAACTTATTTTTATTTTGAAATTATTAGGCAAGTAAATATAAATTAATTTATTACAATAATTAAGTGCGTTATTGCTTAATGTCGACGACTTCGGTCTTCAGTTTGGAGGCAAGCGCCCTCCTCAACTGCATCGCATCGGGCGGCGGTGCTGGCGTGGTGCCAGCGAGTGCCGCTTGTGCTGCGCGGGCGGACTTCGGTCTTGAGGCATACTGGCGGGAACCTTCACCTGCTAAGTTACAATTTCATTTATTAATGTTATGTAATATATTGCATGTTGGTAAGTTACAGCTGGAATTGCGTGATATGCTCGCGTGAAGTTATTGACTTTATAACCTTGACCAGTTCAATTAGATGATTTCGTAAATATTTGGGTCTGAATTTAATTTTGGCACATGGCTCGAAAAACCATTCGACGTCAGGATCCCAAGCTGATGGAATGACAACCCGCACCGGAATATGCAACGTTGGTAGACCCCGCTTAAGGTGGATGGACAGTCTAAAGCCTAGAAAGAAGTATACAGAAGGCACAAGATCGTATTCTTTACTTGCTTTAGTCTTTCTAGACTCAAGTATTTCAAAAGACATACCAGTGTCTGTTTAGATGTGAAGGAGTGGTATCGGTTGGAAATGCTAGACGATGCTACTGACCGTACCTTATATGACATTAACTTTCACGGCGAAAGCTACAGATCTTTATCTTTAAGCAAATTGATACCTGCTACATCCGTTCCATTTTGCGCAGCGTCTAGCCTTTTCTCTCGCACTTGTTTCTTAAGCGCTAGAAGTTTGTCACGTTGCTGTTTCAAATATTCTTGTCGAGCTTGAATTTCCTCTTCACTTACCTTTTAAATAAATGTTTATTGGGTTTACGTACCTACGTACTTACTTACTGTTTATTAGAATCTCACGAAATACTGCCATAGCCAAATGGTTACCTACTATTAAGTACCTATCAGAATTCTATTATTATTATTATTATATATTTAATTTTATCTTTAAAATCTTCTGCACAAACCCTTATAGTTTCGCCTAGTTCGTCCATAATACAACAGACGGACGTTTGTTGTCCGTGGTTTAGCGCAGAGACTGTTGGTACTAAAGGAGAAACTGTTTGTTTCACTGCTGGAAAAGCGGCAGTGTTCGGCGCGAGTGGTACGTTGCACCTTAAATTTTTGCCATTAATTTAAACCTAGGCGCATTATTTTGATGAAAATTACGTACATAAATGTACCCTCTTCTAAATAGGTACGCATATTGTGACGGGCAACTACGGAACCTTACGCTGCGTGGCCTGACACGTAATTAGCCGTCTATTTTTTTTTAAATGATTAAATTATCACTTACTTCCACTTTCTTAGGTGCTAACAATTTTTCTTCTTTAATATTCAAACTATCTAGCTTAGTCACTATTTTTTCATCTTTCTTTTCGATGTGTTGCAATTTGGATAGCAAAGTTTGTTTTTCGGCTACTACTTGCTCTGGGACGACCGTGATTATTTCATCATTTTTAGGGAAATCATCATACTGCAATCTGGTAAAAAACGTTATTAAATAATTTAATTTGAATGCGTAGTACGTTAAAGTAGGGTACATCGAATAATGTTAACTGTTACTTTTTGATTTCTGTCATGACGTCATCGTTGTCTGGCCAGTCGGAGCTTTCGTCGCTGTGCGAAGAATCTAAATCCTCAGGTTTGGACGTAAAAAGATTTGGCATCGTGCCAAAACGCTTTTCGATTAGCTCTAACGCCTGCAAGATAATTTTTATTGGGTTATAACTACCTAATTGCGAAAGAAGTTCGTATTTACTGGTATAATATTCTTTACGGTACTTACTTGTAGTTGCAGCTCGACATTTTTGTGAGTCATCATTTTGACAAACATTTCGTAATCGTTAGCTGCCCAGATTTGTTCAAATAGTCGTTTGTGAAAATAAGCAGGTAACCCAGCGAGGTCGTGTGCGGACAGACGGCATGCGGCTTCGAATTGGTCAGCTGATATCCCAATATCATCCATGAAGGAACCCAGCATTACATCGACCTGAAGATTTTGAATTATGATATTACTGTTCAAGACCAACCGCGTGTTACGAGAAACTAGACAATGCCTGCGACTTCGTCCGCGTGGATCAAGGGTTTTTCAATTCCCGTGGGAACTCTGTAATTTTCCGGGATTTTTGTAGCCTATGTTTTAATCCTGGGTATGAGCTATCTCCATTCCAAATTTCAGCCAAATCGGTTCATTCGTTGTGGCGTGAAGGAGTAACAAACATACACACACACATACACACACACACCCATACACATACTTCAGCTTTTCAGCTTTATAATATAAGTATGAATTAGTGTGATTATAGTGTGATGTGATTGACTTTCAAAAATATTTCTAAGCACACATCCAGTGGGCGATATAGAAGGGAGCGCGATATTCGGAAAAACTTTGAAAGTGTATTGGTATTGTGTCTGCTATTTCTGCTAAGTAGTCAACTGACGTTTAAATCAGGTGTTAGGTACTTTGCGGTAGGTATTCCGTAAAATACTTGGATTTTAGAGGGTAGAACTTTGGTAGCTTACCAAATTGCGATACTCATTATGGATCTTTTTATACTCTGGCCTGTCTAGAACCTCTCCATCTTCAGTCGGTTCGAAAGCTGAAATCAAAAGCAATATTAAATATTCTTCTTTCACAACTAGTTAGGTACCTAGACTAGAAGTCTGCGATTAAATTATTTTAGTAGTCAGCTGCTAGGCTAAATAGTAATTAGACAAAATACCTATAGAACACCTTGAGGATGATATTTTGATCAGAACAAAATAAAATCGATGGTATTTTTTGTACAGATGCATAATAATTTACACTCACGCAACGATTTCTCTTCAATGAACGTTTGTAGCGGTATATTCCATACCGGACCATGCAAGAACCCAACGAGAGAGTCGAAGACCCATGCATTGTTATCCAAGTTGTCCATAGTTAATTTTTAAATTACTGAACTGCAGTTTACTGCAATGGTCCACCTCACTATAGGAATTAGGTAGGTATAATACTTGCTCTTCATACACCAAGCCTAAAACTAAATTACGCTAGTGGCGGCATAATTACCTTGACATTAAAATGTTTATTTGTATTTTAGTCGCCATGGTTACATGTGGACTACGCTCATTGCGCTCAAGCCATTGGTACCTAAATAGTAAGTAGGTATTACTGATGAGAAAGCCGGTAAATAAGTAACACACATAAACATAATAGCTATATCCTTCAAGTAATAGCTATTTACTCTAATTATTTATTTGTAGTATTTACTACCGTAAGGTACAAGGGTACCGCGAATTGATTTAGTAGTCTTTTTACAGTATATGTATTCCATTAAAAGCTTCGATCATGCACCTAGATGCATGATCGAACTATGACATTATGTCAAGTGTAATGTGTGATAGGAGATATAATTTCTTCATCACCTCGTGTATTCGCATATAGTAAATAGGTAGGTAAATAGGTATATGATTTTCTGAAAGAGTTACATTTCATACATTCCATCATTTGCATTCTTAAACCTTTTTTTTTTGTTTCTTTATTTATTTAGGGGCTTTTGTACCTTAGTACATGTCACCCCCATTATTCTTAAACCTTGGAATCAGAGAAATTCAGCTTAAGTTGGTAGGTGTAGAGACTAGGAAACTTAGTAAAGAAGTTCTAGAGACTTACCTAAATATTACCTAGCTAATAAAAAAAAAAAATTTAATTCGTCAATGCGAGTTCAGAATAAATCTTTTTAATAAATTATTAAAAAGTAGGTATTTTAAAAAATTGTAATTTAAGGTTTTGTCGCGGCAACATTCTTCTGTCAATCTTACACTGACAGCACTTATCACTATGACATTAATTGTCAAAACTCAAAACGATTTGAAATGTGTTTGAAATCGAATTTGTATTTGTAAATAAATATCCTAAAATAAATTATATTAACAACTTAAAATATGAACAAAAATGTCTAATAATTACAGAATAATAAACCACGAAAACGTTAATGGCGTAAACTTATGTCTTAAAGTTGAAAACCGTATGAATTCGCCAAATTCTCAACGCTTTACAATAACTTACAAAAACAAGGAACAGAAATCTGCTTGGCCATTGAAATCTCTGTTTTTAGCTGTTATATTTAATGTGTTAGGCTTGTGTTTTGTCCGTATAAGCGTGCAGACTATATTAGTGATAGTTATTGTCCTTTCATTCTTAGTTTTCTTCTGGATAACACATAGTGTACAATCAGGTTTGTATGGGTGATTAATAAGTATTTATTACTTATATTAGATTTGAGAAATACTTAGAAATAAGTATTTCTTTGCTTGGTTAAGAAAATTAAACATGCAGAAATATAATAAGAAGTTTAATAGTGTTTTATGCATGCCCAAAATCAAACTGAGTTAATCACAAACCAAATCTATTAGAGATCGGTCAATTTTGACATACTATCTGTAATATAGACCTGTTAATATTTTCAGAAAGCCTTCTAGTCATTCCAACAGTTGGTGTGCAAAGCTCGGTCAAGTATGTGTTTGGGAGAGAAGACAGTTTCGTGCCGTGGTCCAGCATAGATGATGTTATAATTAATGAAGTTATTAAATTGGTAACTAAAAAATAGTCCATAGTTGTACATATATATGGAGGGATGAGAGTATTTTTGAAGAAAACTATATGTTCCTTCCAAAATACTCTCATTCCAATTATCCTTACAGTCCTTATTAATATTATAAATAAAAAAGTGTGGTTTTTTATTTGATGACAAGATAGTCCTTGACTGTGATCTCACCTGATGCTAAGTGACAATGAAGTCTAAGATGTTAGTGGACTAACTTGGAAGGGGTATGGCAGTGTACGTTCAACTCATACCTTAATATTCCCTCAGCTGGTCTGCGGTTAATAGAGTTAGTACCTTTATAAACCCCCTACACTGTAGTTTTCTTTGAATATTATGATTTGGAATTTAGATGAAAAACCTTTTCTGTTTCAGAATCGAGTTCTATACATTCTCACTTTATTAGTTAAAACTGGAAGTGCAACATCAAATAACGAAACTTCAACCTCAACAAATAATGAGTCTATAAAATTGATACCATTATTCAAGGTGAAATCTCAAAAACAATTGTATGTATAAAGCTATAATTTAGCAAGTAGGTAGTTTATGGTTAGGAGATGTCAGCTAAGAAAGGATATTTGGAAATTCTACCCCAAAAGGGGTAAAATGGGGGTAGGAAGATTATATGAAAGTCCTGTGTTTTTATAGTTACGAGACAGCTAGTTTCTTATGTTGTCTATTTATACAGTGCTATTTGACAGGCATTGTCTAGGCAAGCGCGCACCACCCTAGACATCAGTGCTTGCCATCATTGATTGCCATCAAGCGCAAGCTTATCTTGTAATTAAAAATTTTATTATGAACTAGCAGACGCCCGCGACTTCGTCCGCTTCTTCAATTCACAGTTTAGGTGGGCAGAACCTCTGCAGCATCAGGATTGAGGAGTTGGAAGGTAAAGTTTTAATGAGAGCATCTTGTAAAGCTTTTGTATTGGTTTAGAAAAGATTCACGCAAATCGATTTAGATTTTAGAAATTAAGCTGTTATTTGATATTACAAACAGACACAGAAATAGTTTTTTTTTTTTTTAATATATAGACTAGCGCTTGGCTGCGATCACACCTGATGGTAAGTGAAGATGCGGCCTAAGATGGAACGCGCTTGCCTAGAAGATGCCTATTCACTCTTGATGTGAAGGTACCCAAATTATAGTTAGAGGGAAAAATGGAAGCCGGAAGGGCATTCCAAATCTTAGCGGTGCGTATCAGGAACGAAGAAGCAAAGCGCTTAGTGCGCGTTCTTGGGATTTCAACTATGTAGGGGTGCAGATCTTTTCTGTGCCTTGCGTTTCCATGGTAGAATGGTGACGGCGGAACCAAGTTGAAAAGTTCCTGAGCACACTCTCCGAAATATATTCTGTAGAATACCGACAGACAGGCAACTTTTCGCCGATGCTCCAAACTTTGAAGTCTGGAGTTGACCAGCAGTTGTCATGATTAAATAGAAAGCTTATGCTATTGGTTTTTTTAACTTGTTTTTTATTAATTTTAGTACACGAAACCTCGGCTGCTGATGTTGGAGACAATATACTCTGAACTGCAATCCTTGCTAATGGCATCGCAGAGCAAAGACGCGGATCCAGGGGCCGGCGATATCCCATCGAATTAGACCTACATTTTAATGTAGTATCAACATGTACATTCCGTCAGCATCCTATCTGTTTTATTATTTGTCATACTAGCTGATGCCTGCGACTTCGTTCGCGTGGATTTAGCTTTTAAAAATCTCGCGGGAACTCTTTGATTTTACGGTATAAAAAGCCGATGTCACTCTCCAGGTCCTCAACTATATCCATGCAAAAATCATGTCGATCTGTAACTGTTGCGACGTGATTAAAGGACAAACCAACAAACAAACATACTAATATCCTTCAATCACGGAGCAACAGATCGACTTGATTTTTTGCACGGGTTTAGTTGAAGACGGAGAGTGACGTAGACAACTTTCATCCCGGAAAATCAGAGTTCCCGCAGGATATTTTATAAGTTCATCCGCGCGGACAAAGTCGCGAGCGTCAGCTAGTTTACGATTATTATTAGTAAGGTCCAAATACTAAAAGTAGGTATGAAAATTAGTATCAAACTCCTCTGTTTCGAAAACTCTCTTATGTACCACAATTTTTATTCCAAATCATTACTAGGTATATTTTATTACTAGATTGATTAATAAAATTGATTTATTAGGGTTACTTTAGTTTAAGATTAAGTATGTTTTATATATAAGACTGTTATTATTGTTAGTATTAATAAACATAATAAAATAAAACAAATTCAGATAGCCATTTACTTATTGAATTTGTTAGTTTTAAAAATCCCATTGAGTTTCTTTGTTTTTCCAAGATATGATTAATATGTGTCCGTCATCAGTATGCCTTCTAATCACACTTCACACTAATATTATAAAAGCGAAAGTTTGTATGTGTGTGTGTGTGTATGTTTGTTACTCTTTCACGCAAAAACTACTGGACGGATTTGGCTGAAATTTGGAATGGAGATAGTTCATAGCCTGGATTAAAACATAGGCTACATTTTATCCCGGGAAATCAAAGAGTTCCCGCGGGAATTGAACATTAATCTACGCGAACGAAGTCGCGGGCATCATCTAGTTTATTATAAACTAGCTTTTGGCCGCGACTTCGTCCGTGTGGAGTTAGCTTTTTAAAAAACAAGTAACCAGATATTCTACCTAAGAGTAATAGTAAAGACTATGAATTCTTTAATCTATATTTTAGGGTTCCGTCCTCAAAGGAATCCTGTAGATCCGTCTGCCTGTCAGTGTATCTAATGAACCGTGATAGGTACCTACTTGAAATTTTCACAGAATGTGTATAGGTACCTACTAGTAGGGCGCGTGGGTGCGCGGCTCGCTAAAGCGAACCGCGTGTTTTCTGTTCACTAAGTAGATCTTCGGGTCTTGATCATCTTTTTCCAAGAAACCACTCTTCCATCTTTTATAATCTCCGAGATAGACACCAACGACATTTGTATGGCCGCCATCTTGAATCCGCCATTTTGATATTTTTTTCAGCTCATTGCCAATTGGATGATGTTTCGAGTGATTTTTGTTTGGGCACCCTCAACCTATCTTCAATACCCTGACCGTGCTCCTCACCCGTCTCCGAAATCCTCAATCATCAGCTCCCTCCATATTTTTCATCCAGATGAATTTTTGTCCTCTATACGAAACCATCAGAAATTTTGGAAAGGAACGTATCACAGTCTTGCATACATTTTCTATGAAAACAATAAATTCCGCCATCTTGATTTTTTTCTATTCATCAAGTAGACTTTCGACTCTTGATCGTCTTTTTCCAAGAAACCACTCTTCCACCTTGTATAGTCTCCGAGATAGACACCGACGAAATCTATATGGCCGCCATCTTGAATCCGCCATTTTGGAGTTTTTTTTCAGCTCCCTGCCAATTGGATGAGGTTTCGAATGACTTTTGTTTGAACACTCCCCACCTATCATCGATATCCTGGCCGTGCTCCTCACCCGTCTCCGAAATCCTCAACCATCAGCTCTCTCCATATTTTTCCTCCAAATGAATTTTTGTCCTCAATACGCTACCATTAGAAATTTTGAAAAGGAACCTATTAAAGTCTTGCATATATTTTGTATGGAAAAAAATTAATTCCGCCATCTTGAATTTTTTTTGTATTCATCAAGTAAACCTTCGGGTCCTAATCATTTTCTTGCAAGAAAGCACTCTTCCATCTTTTATGGTTTTCGAGATAGACACCGACGAAATTTGTATGGCCGCCATCTTGAATCCACCATTTTGGAGTTTTTTTTCGACTCTCTGCCAATTGGATGCGGTTTCGAGTGACATTTGTTTGAACACCCCCCACATATCTTCAATACCCTCGCCGGTGCTCCTCACTCGTCTCCGAAATCCTCAATCATCAGCTCTCTCCATATTTTTCCTCCGAATGAATTTTTGTTCTCTATACGAAACGATGGGTAAAAAAAAATTTTTCCATACAAAATTTTACAGGAGAGGTGATCAATGAGTCAGTGAGTGAGTGAGTGAATCAGCACGAGTAGCTATATATATATTAATGTATTGCCGCTTTAACAACAAATAATAAAAATAAAGGGGGTCCCCATACAGCAAACGTGATCTAATGTTTGTGTGTGTATATGTTTGTTACTATTTCACGCCACAACGAATGAACCGATTTGGCTGAAATTTGGAATGGAGATAGCTCATATCCAGGATTAACACAGTTTGTCCCGGAAAATTAAAACCATAATCCATGAATAGCTGAAGTCGCGGACTTTATCTAGTTTTTTTAAATTCTATGACAATAATGATGGTAGGTATAAGGGACGATGCAGTCTAAGATGGTAATTCAGTAATTATAAATTACCAAATTGCAAATAATAATTCCGCAATAAATGACAAGTAGCACATTAGGTAAGTCGTACGCCTCAGCGCTGGCAACTAATTGACGCCGCAGACGACGTCTCCGCGGAGGCAGCGGCGGAATCCGGAGCGGAACGCCGTCAAATGATTTCAATTACCTAATTTGATTTAGGCGGATGCAACGTCGCTTCGGCTGCAGGCTGGGAGTTGATTGCTCGAATTACTCGCAGTTTCAACCTGAATGCATGCGCGATTTCTATTCCCGTCAGGGTTTGTGGAATCTATCACTGACTAGTTGTTGCCCGTAACTTCGTATGTACATGTCGAGGTTTTAAGCTATTGCATAGCTTCTATCGCGGGCCAGCGTGGAGACCGAATCCAGAAATTCCGTAACGAAAATAACCTGACACGGGACTCCTCTACGGTGAGCCGCTAGATGGCGTTGATAAAAAATGCTATGCAACCGCGGCAGTCCCCGAGTGCCACACGTCTTTTTATTTTAAAACTCCGTAAAAACATTGGAATGGAGATAGCTCATACCCAGGATTAACAAATAGGCTACATTTTAACTCAGAACATTAAAGAGTCACCGCGCTTACTTACTTACTTTTAAAAAGCATAATATCTTGAACAGAGAGAAAAGACAATTTTTTTTCTCTATGTCTTGAATGAAATTCGTAGTATTCTGAAAACTGACGTTTGTCCCTTGAAATTCAAGGGTTTCCAAGATTTCAATAGTACATTATTGCAAAGGCAGGGAAGTAGGCAATTGCAGGTCGAGTATGAGTTTGAAGGCCGAGCCGTAGGCGAGGACTTCACTAAATACGAGACAGGCAATTGCCATTTCCCGCCGAGGCATATATAGTGCTTTTCTCAAAAGAATGCAGGGAAATAAAACACTTTTTATATTATACATTCAAATCCATCCGCCATTTTGGTTTAAATCTGGTGGAGTAGGTACAATCAATCTCCATTTCACTCTCTGAACCGTTGGAACTCATTTTGATTATTATTAAATTTATATTTATTAAGTAGGTATGTAAATAACAAATCAAGACGAATTTTCAGCTTTTCAGCTCAATTTTTTTTTTATTATCTGTGCCGACAGGCAAACGCATTTATGGCTATACAGCCACGTAAACGCAATTTGTACTAAGCAAAGAGACTATGGTATGCCAAGAATGACAAAAGCGATCCGATCAAGGAGTATTTAGTAACCCCAGCACGCCATTTCATACTGTTGTATGAAACGGCATTACATTACAAAGCTCCTGCAATATTTAAAAAAAAAAACGCTCCGCGAAACAACTGTTTCGCGGAGCGTTGTAATGTTCCAAATTCAAAAAACGCTCTTGCAATGGATTTGATTTTCTTTGTCCGACAATTCGATACTTCGCGTGTTCTTTTTTCGAAAATAATGACAATATTTCCATGCATGTTTGAGAAAAATTCTTTATTCAAAGTTGGTAAACTTTTGCTGACAATAATAAGACTTACCTAATAGGTAACTTTTTTTTTTATGAAAGGTTGAAAAAAAAACCATCACGGCTAGAAATGTCTGTAGCACTCACAAATAAAGACGCTTTATACCTACCTAACTTTGCAGCTATTACAAACTTTCCCTCCCTGAGGCGATTTCTTTGACAGTTCACTTTAACTTGGACCTACCTAATAGAGCTCCCTGCGGATGGAATTTTAAGATTATCTACTGAGTGTTTTTTATGACTGCATGTTACTCTGTGGAGGAGAGAGAGAATATAATATTAGGTATCGATCCAACTTAAGAAAAAGAATAGATACTTACCTCCCTAATATAAGGATATTAGGGAGGTAAGCATCTATTCGTAAGGATCCTTATTAATATTAAGTATAAATGCGAAAGTGTGTTTGTTTGTTGGTTTGTCCTTCAATCACGCCACAACAAAGTAACGGATCGACGTGATTTTTTGCATGGGTACAGTTGCGAACCGGGAGAGCGACATAGGCGACTAGGCATAGGGATTTAAACTAAATCCACGCGGACGAAGAAGCGGGCATCAGCCAGTTATTAGAATATAGCAAATGCAAAAGTTTCTATGTTGATTTGTCTTTCAATCACGGAGCAACGGATCGACGCGTAAATACTTGTGCGATGTATTGATATATGAATTACAGCCACTTTACGAGGGAATGTATTGAAAAAAGGTTTTGAATAAACATCTCTTATCAATTGGGATAGGCAATATAAGCACGCTACCCGCCATCCAGCCTAACGGGACGGCTGATTGATTGCGTTGTGTGCACGCTCACAATCTATATGCTAATAGGGCGAGGAGCTTTTTAAGGCGCTCTTATTATGTAAAGTAGACTCGCTTAATCCCGTTCGGACACTCCCAAGGCTGCGATGTAGAGAAAACAACGGTGTAGGTAAAGTCGTATTATGTACCCCGAAAATTTTGGAAATGAGGCGGGCATTGTACTAATCTAAGGGCGAAAGGAGCATCGCTGACGTCATATTTAGAAGTACCTAAGCGCATAGCTTACGTACATAGTTCGTAGAACTAATAATCCGTGTGTGGTCGTGCACCGGAAAGCGCAGTGTTGGCTTGGCAGACCCCCTATGAAGTGGGCCGACCAAATCAAACGAGCCGCTGGACGCAGGTGGCACAAAACCAAGGCCTCACAAGTCCATGCGAGGGAACTAAGTATGTCCAGCTGTGGACGTTTATCGTTGAAGAAGAAGAAGAAAATGTAGACTACCTACTTCAGAAGGTAGACGTGTGAGGTCGAGAAATGCCACATTGTGTTGCAGTGACACATCACACAACGCATTGATTTTGTCAGATTGTATGCCACACAGCTGGCGCGGTATTGAAAGTGACATCGTACGCTACCAGTGACATTTGACGGCACACACACACACACAAAAACACACTCACACACAGCAGCGCACTCAGCGAAGGGGTTGTTCGATGTTTTAATAATAATACTGGTGTTACGAGTAACTATGTAACTTTATACGATGGAACCCTAAGTGTGCGGGTCCGACTTGCAATCGACCGGTTTTTTTCATTAATCCACAGAAAAAAATCTTTTTCTCAAACATGCATGGAAATATTGTCATTATTTTCGAAAAAAGAACACGCGAAGTATCGAATTGTCGGACAAAGAAAATCAAATCCATTGCAAGAGCGTTTTTTGAATTTGGAACATTACAACGCTCCGCGAAACAGTTGTTTCGCGGAGCGTTTTTTTTTTTAAATATTGCAGGAGCTTTGTAATGTAATGCCGTTTCATACAACAGTATGAAATGGCGTGCTGGGGTTACTAAATACTCCTTGATCGGATCTCTTTTGTCATTCTTGGCATACCATAGTCTCTTTGCATAGTACAAATTGCGTTTACGTGGCTGTATAGCCATAAATGCGTTTGCCTGTCGGCACAGATAATAAAAAAAAAAAATTGGCGGTAAAGCTGAAAATTCGTCTTGATTTGTTATTTACATACCTACTTAATAAATATAAATTTAATAATAATCAAAATGAGTTCCAACGGTTCAGAGAGTGAAATGGAGATTGATTGTACCTACTCCACCAGATTTAAACCAAAATGGCGGATGGATTTGGATGTATAATATAAAAAGTGTTTTATTTCCCTGCATTCTTTTGAGAAAAGCACTATATATGCCTCGGCGGGAAATGGCAATTGCCTGTCTCGTATTTAGTGAAGTCCTCGCCTACGGCTCGGCCTTCAAACTCATACTCGACCTGCAATTGCCTACTTCCCTGCCTTTGCAATAATGTACTATTATTTCTATGTAATGTGGTGTACAATAAAGTGTATTTATTTATTCATTCATTCATTCAAGAAGGAAACTTCTCTATTGCCAAAACAAATAACATACAGTTCAAAATCACGAGAAATATATTTAATCCCGCGACACAGTTAAGTTCAGAAATTAATATTTTAAAATAAAGAAAGCCCTGCAGCGCGGTGCCCGCGGGAAATCAAAACCCAAGCTACACTTAGTAATTATTTATGTTTTGTCTCCCGGCGTTCTTTCTGATTCGACATGACGAGAATTCCACGAAATTTTCTACGCCTGTTATTTTTTTTTCCAATCACTTCGTTGATGACCTAAAAACAAAGCACAATAATATATAATTTATGTAGGGTGATTTCGCCGGTTGGCGACCGATTAGCGGGATATTCAACTTTACGTCAATATTTAAGTATGTTGCACCCATAGCACATGTATTAAAGTTATATGACGGGGTCCTAGATATTGTCAAGTTATATTTAAAAGTATAAAAATAAGAATTACAGTTATGAAAACATTTTAAATTGAATAAATCTTAAAAACTATGTGAAATGCTAGTTGGCGACCACTTTTGCTAGTTGACGACTGCCCCCTTATCTAGTTGGCGACCTCTCGATTTGCTAGGGAAAACTAAATTTGATTAATTAAAAATAAAAAAATATGAACGTGTTAATGTTTAAAAAATAATTACTATTCATACTTTATTATTCATACATTTAATAAATTATTATAACACATTTTTTCATGAGATCGAAGGTACACTTTAATATTCAAGCTTAAGCTTAAATGAATCTTAGCAAGTATTACATTTTCCTACACAAGTACAAAATTAAAAATATCACTTTAAACAACAATTACAAATGTTTAGAATCAAATCATCAGATCATCAGATCTCGGGATGTTATACTTTTTACATTTTTTTCTAATACCGTGTCCTCCTTCTCTTATATTTTTAAAGCACATTCCAGATCTCTTTGGGAATAAGCCGGTGTTATTTTCTAATAAGGTTTGTGGAGGACATCTGTAATGAAAATATTATATATTAAACACCTACATTATGCAAAAAACAGATAAGATTATAAGTAGTGATTGCAAATGGTCGTAAACCCACATATTAATTTGCCCATTTTTAGTTGGCGGCCACTTGATACCCATACATTTTAAGATGTTTTATAATAATAATTTGGTGGTCGTAAACTAAAAGATACACGGATAAAAATAAACAAATTAAATTGAAAGTGATTAAATTCCGAATTAGATTTGTAGTCTATAAAAAATAAAAATAAATGTTTTTCTTTCTAAATGTCTATTGGCGGCCAGGTGGTCGCCAATTGAAGTTATTGGATAATTCCAATTTCAGTTAGCGACCATTCAATTTTTTTACCTGATTTTGTATATTACATGTAATAAATGTACAAATAACGTAAAACATATATATATCCACCTAATAGAACATTAAAAAATTGACTCAAATAAATACATCACGATCTACTTACCTCGAACGCATCATTTACTCACTATTTTTTCCGTTGTTTTGGGAACATGTACGCGCGAAAAGTATGAGCGGCGGAGTGAACTAAGATTTGTTTGCTTTCGGGTAAACACAAAGCTGCCAAATATTGTAGGTAAAACTAATAGATCTATCCCCCTCTTTACTTAAGTGATTTTCATTTGGAAAAGAAGGATAGAATTCTTATTTTCTTCGTTTTAATGCAGTAGGTCCTGTTAGTGGTCGCGTAACTGACCCTGGTCGCGTAACCGGCGAAGTCACCCTACCTACCTACTTACTTCACATCTATATATTATTAACTATTATTTTCACGTAACTGCTTCATTGGTCTAGTGGTCTTATTTCAAAACAATTTTAATTTAAGATTTTTCACTGCAAATACGAGTCAACCAACCTACCTCAACGAACTTTTATTTTCCCAGCTGCTAGAGATATTTTATATTCTAAAAGTTACTTACTCGTAGCGAGTGAATATTTTGCTTATAGTTGTAAACAAAATTAGTTTGTGGGTAGATGTTATCAGATTGCATAAGAGGAAAGGGAGTACCCACCTACCTACCTTTATTAAATTGCACGTTAGGTCGCTTCTGCGACGCGCCGCGAGCTCTCTGCTTCGAACTCGCATGTTTATAAGTATTTAGATACTCTAATAGGTTAATTTTGGTTGTAAAGTAGGTTTAGAATGTAAGTTACACAAAATATCAAATTTAAAAAATCAAAAACCCGACTGCGTAAATAAGCACTGAAAAGGAAGAAATAAGTATCTAGAATACTGTTAAATACTCAACTGTCGGGACCAATTATTTATTGGGAAAATTTGAACAGATCTAGATTTTTAATGGGTACAGTAGGTAGATACTTGCAAGCCGCAATATATCTATCCCGTGCTTTAGCCAAGCCATACAAATTGCCAGCACACTGCAAAAGGTCCGTTATGTATTGTAGACATTCTGCTCCCTAACTTTTTTATTTCATTTTAGTTTTATATGAACACAAACGTTTATTAGGTAGGTATATATAAAAACTCTTGAGTGTTTTTGAGAGAGGAACAAGTAACACACATATTGAAAAAGTTTAAATTATAATTTTATTTAATTGAGTCTATTATGTACTTACAAATCTAAATCTAATCTATGATTCTACAACACAATCTAAAAGAAGTGGGTAAAGATTTAAATTTTATATGTACCTAAGCTCAATATCACAAAATTATTGTAATAAACAAACAAAAATCTCATGTCCTCAAATAAATGAATATTCTCTATTTTAGTTTGCGAAACTTCTAAACAAAAAAAGTGGAACGAAGTTCTATTCTTATTTTGATTACTAACCAGTCTTTGACATTTTGTGGCCACAGTTAGGTACTCAAACATAACATTCAATAAAATATTTAAATCAGCAATATAACTTTCAACCCTGGATCACGTTTGTTCTCAGGACATTTAGGTTGATTACGCATAGAGATTATCGCGACCCCAATTCACATAACAATATAAATAAATTGAGAAATATTGTACTTGTAGCCAGAGATTTTCTTCTTTTTAATCGCTAAGTTAACTGCAAAATAAAATTGAAGTTTTGTCAGATTTTCAATATTTATAACTGTCAAAAAATCATTATTTATTCCTCGTTTAAACGCAATTCGGCGATTGTGATTTACTAAAACATCTATCAAAGTAACAATAACATCTAATTAATCATATTATGCTCCTAAATACTAAGTACATTATTTAACTTTAAAATTATGCAATCCAGAGCTATTTATTTCAAGACTGAGTTAGGTTTCAGCGTAGACCTACGTTGAGGTGCAAACGTTCCCTTATTCAAATTTTCTTCAGGCCGCTTTCCTTGTTCAATTCTATTGTTGTATACAAAACGATTCGCTGGGTCCATTCTATGAGACGCCGATGCAATAATCGATGCTACAGTGTAGGATGGGTGCGGCAGATCGGGTATTTGGGAGACGTAGTATTCGCGAAGTTTACGCCTCTTATCCTCACTTAGAACATTAGGATTAGCATCCGTAGAATTAGTATTATTTAAATCTTTATTTTCACGAAAACTCTCACTCGTTGAAGCATTAGTGGAATATGCGGAATCTTGGAATGCTGAGTCATTCACGTCAAAGGATATGTCATCTTGATGCTGATAGTAAGACAGTCTCAGATGTGAATAATCATCGATAAAGAACTCGCCGTTGCTAGTCTGATTCGCTGATAAGGCTGATTCATCTAGCTCCTTTACGGTATTATCATTATCACTCATTTTTATTTTCGGAAATACCACTGCTTTACACTTCAACTCGATTAATAGGACGTAAAAACGTGACACGTTTATGTAATTCGTTAAATAACTGTTTGGATGAGTAAGTAGGTTTGCACTATTATAGGTGTTGACATTAGCACAGATAAATGATTGGGGTACTTACGACTGACATTAGCGGTTTTAAAATTTTTGAACTACCCACATTTCATAAAAGAACGAAAATACAGATTAAATGCTACGCTACCGGGCCGTGTAACTTTGATTGATTTGAAATTTGGTGTTGGTACTGTTAATTCGTATTATCATGCAGCATCAGCATCATATTGAGCTGATGCTGCAGCATTAAGTATAGTCTGCGGGATACCCAATTCCTCAGCAACTTGCAGCAGATATAGTGTGTTTAGGCTCATTAGAATGGTCTGAATGAGTAGGTATTAAATAGATGATGATCGAGGATCAAGAAAGAGAATCTAATGATGCATCAGATAACTGGGTAAAATCGTAGTCCGACCATAGATTCACATGTATGTGTTAGATTCACATATTTAATTTACACTTGTATATGTAGTAGCTAGCACGTGGAATTCAAGTGCTGTATTTTTTACCAAGAAACATGATGTACTTTCCGAGTGATGGACAGGTTCGATAAGGTGTGATATGAGTAGCAAGTTTAAGATTACGTGATTATCTGTGTCAATCCGTTTTGTTGCTAGTCCCTCAGTTCCATGGTAGCGAAAATTTATAAACCTCCTTGGCGCAGTGCTGAGCGCTGTGGTATTAAAGTGGGAGGTTATGGGTTCGATTCCCGGTGGGAACAATTTTTGAGTTTCATAATTTCTAAAATGTCTCTGGTCTGATCTAGTGGCTTTGGTCGTGGCTGCTTACTACCCTACCTTCAAAGACGTAGTTCCGGCACGATAGTGTGTAGAATCCTGATAAAGGTAGTACGTTAAGTGCCATGCCACAACCGACAACTAAGCGTATTAAGAGTTGATATACGACAATTGTATGACTTAAATGCTTATAAAGACTGGGAAAATAGCGGATTAACCTGCTTCTCGATTATATAATAAGCCGTTTTCGAGAAAAAGGGTCTTAACACACTAACAGACAGACAACGAAGTGATCCTATAAGGGTTCCGAAGTTTTTTCGGAACCCTAAAAAGAAGTTATAATTTAAGAAAAATTAAACCGACTTCAATATACCTTGAAAACTACTGAACCGATTTTTATGAAATTTTTAATGTTCCCAAAGCTGATACGTAAGCTAATAAACAAAATAATGATCACAAATCGAATACTAGATTCGGAGAAATGCGTGTACAAGTCAATCACCACAATTTAGATGGACCGCGCCAGCTGAAACGGCAGAACAGATTTTCATCAAACGTTACTTACACGAACAAGAACTGAATTGAGAACCTCCACTTTTGAAATCGGTTAAAAATACATCTGGCTTGTAGGAGAAAATCTCTTTATGTCACTTTCGTTAGATACGATATCAATACAAGATATCACCATGCTATATAAGACAGATTCTATTGCCACAGCCCATTGTAAATTCACAATCAGTCATAATGAAGATTTTTGTCGCTTTCCTAGCTTTGCTGACCCTTTGCTATTCAGCTCCTCAGCCGAGGCACCTTTTCCACGAGCATTATGAAGAGTTCATGCAGATTATCACTGAAGAGGCTCAGGAGGAGTTCGAGGACTTGGTGGACACTTATATACAATTCGAGGAGTTCAAAATGGGTATCGACTACCTCATGTCACCCAAATTCAGAAACTTGGTCTACGAAATGGAAGACTTACCCGAGTTCAAAGCTGTGAGTAGAAACTTGATGCTAAATGCCACCATTTTCATAAGTATTTTTTTTACATTTCGGGCTTTATTCCGTATTGAGGTGTTTTGAATTGGTAGATTATTTTCATTACTAGTAAATGCCTGGAACTTCGTCCGCGCAGATCAAGGGTTTTAGATTTCCGCGGGAGTTTTTTTGGTTTTTCGGGATGATAAAATATAGGTATCTTGTGTGTTATTCTAATATATAAGCTACTAGATGATATTTTTTGATTCCCGCGGAAATATTTTAATCTTCCGGGATGAAATATAGCCTATGTGTTATTCCTGACTGTAATTTATCTCTATGCCAAATTTCAGCCAAATCGGTTTAGTCGTTACAGCGTGATTGAGTAACAAACATCCATACATCAATCCATCCGTCCATTGATCCATACATCCAAACTTTCGCGTTTATAATATTAGTGTGATAGGATTAATAGGATTACACAGTTTTATCACAATCCGTCCACTAGTTTTTCATCAAAGAGTATCCAACATCCATACAGCCATCCATCCTCACAAACTATCGCATTTATAATATTTTATTACTTTGATAGGATAATAGAATTAATTAAAACTTGGTGCTTTCAGGTGGTT
The DNA here is from genome assembly GCA_038048805.1 of Hipparchia sbordonii. Taxonomy (NCBI): domain Eukaryota; kingdom Metazoa; phylum Arthropoda; class Insecta; order Lepidoptera; family Nymphalidae; genus Hipparchia; species Hipparchia sbordonii. The sequence goes on along the minus strand of CM076111.1, from coordinate 2,616,728 downwards.
GAATTCTTGGAGACTCACAACATCGACATTCTTTACTTCATTAATCTAATCAACGAAGCCGTTGGTGAGTAGCCAAGTACAAATCAATTATTTTTTAACCCTTGACAGAAACCTGACCCCAGACAGACTGTGTGTCTGTCTGTTCACTCGTAGCTCCCTAAAGAATGGAGCGATTTTGATGCGGGTTTTCTGTTTGAAAGCTAACGCAATCGAGGTGGATTTTGGCTATGATTTATGAAGATAATTTATGAAGATCTGCTCGGGCGTTTCAAGATCATCAGCTCATTTCCTAGTTGATTGAAGGGTCTTACAAACTTTTACTGGTGAAATTGATTTGGTGTACTGTTACTTCGGATTATTTCAAAGGCATGGTTACCTTTAGCTGATGCCACAGAATCAAGTATCCTGCGGGATACCCAACTCTTCAGCAACTTACAGCAGTATAGTTTTTGGGCTCATTAGAATGGTCTCAATTAGTAGGTGTTGGATAGATGATGACCGAAGATCGAGAAATCTGATGATGGAGCAGAAAATGGCATAAGGATGTCAGGTATATCGTGCATTGTCCAGCCATAGATTCACACTCCGGGAGTGTTTTGCAATTTACACTTATTATATTCTTTCTTTTATTTCGTGATAAGAAGTTTTTTTACAACGGAACCCTATCTTATGCGTGTCCAATTCTTACACACGTAAAATAGGGTCCCAAATTACTGGTTAAGTAGGTAAAGTTAGGTCTAGTATCCAGACTTGATTAGTAATTTATCTAACGAGATGTTATAATATTTTTTTTTTTGAAGAATATTTAGATAACAAGAATAGCTAGACTTACCATCTAGATTAAACATTAGAAAGTGATTAATCATATGGTGACCCTCAATATTGTGGAACTATGATTAAATTGTACTAACGAGATTAATGCTTATTTATGTAGTTCAACCTTCAAGTTCTCAATACCTACGCTTATCTTTAGCCTCGTTGGTATAGTGGTTAGCAAGTTTGACTGCGGATGATGAGGTCCCGGGTTCGATTCCCGAGTCATCTCCGTCTCTTAGAGCAAGTAAAGCCGTCGGACCTGCGCCTGATCTCTTTCCGGTCGTGTCGGATTTTACGTCCCATCGGACTATGAAAGTGTGTTTGCGCACACAATTGTGCACTATAATATCTTCCACGCAGATGGCTAATCTCTGTGGAGGTTGGCCGCCGTGGCCGGATTCGGTCGGGACGACATTATTTTTTTTATCTTTGGCCTCACTCGTTCCTTTTTTCGTGTCTCGTCTTTTACCCTCATCTCTGTACACAAGTCATTTTTTATTTCTCACGCATGAACGGCGCTCTACCATTTATCTCGATATTGATAAATTGTCAACTTGTGATTGATTATCTCTTAACAGAATTTTGTTTACGTCTTTCTCTTATCTCGCCGCTTAGATTTTTTCTGAAACATTTCAATTGAATAGGTGTACCTTTATCTTTATATGAGAGGTGGTAAGATTGACATCATTAGGTTTTTGTTATATTAATAGCGGGCAAACGAGCAGGGGGTCACCTGATGTTAAGTGATTACCGCCCTCCACGAACACTTGTAATACCAGAGGCACCACCAATGCGTTGCCGGCTTTTCAGGAATTTATTGGTCCGCCCCTTAAATAACCCTATATTGTAATTAAGTGGGAACATTGTCGAAGGGAGATGATTCCACAATTTGGTAGTACGTGGAAAAAAAGATCTGGAGCAACAGGTGCTCCAGGCACCCAGGTGGTGAGGGTGAAATTGCGTTCGGTGGCGTGCGGTGCGGTTGTAGAAGTTAGAGGGTGGAATAAGGGTTACTAGGGGACCGACGTCTGCCGAGATTCAGGGAGCCGTTGGATACAAAAGGCGCAAGACAGCCCTTGGTCCAGCAGTGGACGTCTATAGGTTGATAAAAAGACAAAAGTAGGATCAATATAGTTTTGACTTAACTGCTGCTTATATAAAGTTGCGTCAATTTATTTTCAGACAATATCGAGTCTGATAGAACTGTTCGTCAAGCGGTGAGCGGTCGTGACATCTCGGCTTTTATCCAGGACTCCATCAAACTGTTCCCTAAGGACAAGCTCACTGCTCTGTATGAGGAGAAGATGGCCAACTCTGAAAGTTTCCGACTGGCAATGGATAACTTCCAGAGCGAGGAATGGGACCAGCTCTACAGCGCTCTTTGGCAGAACGAGGTCTTCTTGGCAGAAGTCGCGGAGCTTAACGCCAACGGTATCGATGTTGAGGTCTTCCTGTATGAATTGAGGGCTATCGTGGGAATTTTCGATTAAAAATTTCAAAAAGTTCCAAAGGAACATCCCTAGACTATTGATGTGGCAACCGTAAAAACTGTTGTAAATAAAATTAATAAAAATCCTTCTTTTTGTATTGGCTATTTTTTTTAATTTCCCTGTGATCTAAGAGTAGATACAAAATAATCCAACTCGTAGAATCCCTTCGGATTTGGATTTCGGTTCGCTCTTTAAACCATTGATTTTCAAACTCGTCAGGGTACGACTTCAGACTCCTTTTAAGGAAGCTGGAGGTTTGAATTGAATCTCTCTGACTTTTCGTAGTTAAGTGCGTTTTAAGCAATTAAATATCACTTGCTTAATAGTTTACCATAATGCTCAAAGGTGTGTAAATTCTCTCAATCTGTTCTTGGCCAAAGTAGTGGACCACGCCTAAACTTTTCTTTTTCATTTAAGACGATGAGTCGAATTGAATGAAAATGAAACAATGAAGAATATAGTACATTATAAATATTAATTACCAGATACAGATTCCTCAATCTTGAATTATCAAACTCTTCAAATCACAATAGATGATCAGTTCTTTTGTTTATAATAATACTTATTCTCCATTGTTCGAAACATCAATACAACTCAGATCACTTTCTTGTTAGATTAAATTCGTGTCTCATCAGCGAAAGATCGTTGTAATAGTAAAGTAGTAAACCAAAGCAATTTTATTGCGACAGATATATTCCCGGCTATTTATTTCGCAACAGTGGAAAATGAGAAATGTTCTCGTTGTTTTAGTTCCCTTGTGTTTCGGACTTACTTCCGGATTTATTGTTCCCTCTGGCATACGAGAGGTGAGTATTTTGAACTTTACAATATTCGGACGCCGTTAATATTCTGAAGTACGATAATTATCGATAACCCTGGTGCAGATTAGACTAACATTAGACAATTAGTTCGATACCTCCTACGTAAGTTGTGGTTTTCCACAAAATTATCATTTTAGGATTGTTGCACTGTATCATTTGTTTTTATTTATTTTATGTGCTCGGTTAAATAAAAAAAAATAGCAATCTTTAACATATTTTCAAGATGATTAACCTTCACAACAATTAATGCGTCACGTAAGCGTTTTGGGGCTACAAGAACTTACGTAGGAGGTATCGAGTTTTTTATTCTGTTTTAATTTTTCAGATCACAATTGATTTAAACGGCAGAGAAGGTATAACTCACAGCAGTATTATTAAAAAAAGAAACGTGTTGCGTACAACGAAAACGCTTGAAAGCACATCAGCCATACCTAGTTCTACTGAAAAAGCAGTAAATAGTTCTATAGATATAGATTTATATGAACATACCCAAACAAAGGAGTCAGATGTGAGAGCGAGAGCCTATATTCAAATTAAACATAACGGCAAGAAACCTATTAGAAATCGTCTTTTTGAATCGCCCGTAAAAATACCTCACCTAAGTCAAAAATCTTACCTCTTCAATATAAATAAAGTTTTTGAAGAGCTTCCTCGACAATTTTCAATTGGATACATGAGTCAAAATTTACAGACAAATACAAAATCAGAAAATCCTGACCATAGATGCTACGCAATGAAAAATATGAAAAACCAGAAAAAGTATGATGTAAATCCAGGAACGCAAGATTATAAAACTTTTACAAATGAAAATGGAATGGAATTTATTGAACTCTTAAGAGCGCCATTGTTGAGAACTGAATTCAAAACATTAGATTATGAAAAAGGGGAAAATTCAAATGTAATCAATCCAACTGAATTTCATAATGTTAAATGGAATAAGCTGAAACACTTTGGAAACATAAAAGGAAAGGCACTCGAACAAGTGGTTTCATTGGATAGAAGCGAGAAATCACTATTAGATGAGTTAATTAAACAGAAATTAAACGAACATGGTAATTTATTTGTGTGTGGCGATTGCTTGAACAAGTCCAGGAAACATAAATTCAATAACCGACTTCACTTTGAGACAATTTGCAAATGTGGCAATTTGCATCCGCGGGAAGCCGAAAAGAGCAAAAAATGATCATGACTAGTTATGTGTTTGTAATTTTATGTAACGAGTAATAAATGTTTAGGAAAGAGTTCTAGTGAATTTAAATGTTTAAATTAATTGATGCATAGTAAGAGAAATAATGATAAACACACACGTATTGGTCGTCCTTTATGGTTTACGGTAATCTGATTGAGTTGAAACTTGGCACTGGGATAGTTTGCTTCTTGGAGACGAGAAAGAAGTCATAGATTCCGCCATCCCGCTAATGCTATAAATGTGAAAGTTTGTGAGGATGGATACATGGATGTTATTCCTTCACGCAACAACCAATAAACCAATTTGGCTGAAAGGAATGGAGATCTCAGGATACATAGGTTTTATTTTATCCCAGAAAATTAAATAGTTCCCGAGAGGGATAAAAACCTTACTCCACGTGGACGAACTTGTGGGATTCATCTGGTTAACAAATAAAAAAATATTAGTGTTATCTGTGCTGTGTTTTAAAAACACACACATTCTTTTATAATGAAAGTTATTACAATACTCAGATTAAAAGTATTCTGTTTATTAAAAGCACAGTAAAAATTTTAAGTTTAGAATCGGCTTAAACTCTCTAGGACGTTAAAAAATAAAACTAGAACAATTTTTACTTCATATTAAAAGGGCAGTTACAAATTTTTGTACAGCCACTTCTTCTGTAGAAAATAAACCAACGTAAATACGTAACAATTTCGCGTCCGAAAAAAGTTAGTAAACAAAGTTAGTTTTGACCGCTTTTAAAAACTAATTTGTAGGGCAGTGCACAGACGGAATTTTTGTGCGATTCAGTCTGCTCCTCACAAAAAGTCTGCATACCCTAGTATACCTAACCAAGTGACAAACTTTTTGCGGGTCTTAAGTATAGTATGTTTCTGCATAATATAAGCTCATTTTCACAGGGAGCGAACAAAATAAATCTAGCTGCAGTGCCGATGCAACCAATCACGTTAGCACATACATATTTCTGTGGCGAGTCCTACACGGAGTTTTGTCAAAAACGTTTCATCGACGAGGTAACAAGAAAAATTTTTGCCAACGCGATAAGTGTTTTCGACGTTGCGAAAATTGATCTTTCCATGTGAGAATTGGGTTCGTGTGTGTTCTATTTTGATAGATGCTATAGTCAAACGTTAACATTAGACAACCCGCTTAAGTTGCGTTATGGTTTCCCTAGTCCAAGGTTCTTATCTCAGGAAAGCACCTGTAATTTGGCGGAGTTATGTGAGATTTTAAACTATTAAATTTCACTCGCTTTTAAACCTTTTTTTTTGATGCTATGATTTCGCGGCGGAGATGTGGCAAGAGTCGGATTGTCTGAGGTCTGTGTTGAGCCTAACCAGCACAAAGAGCGGGGTCGAGAGAGCACAAGCGAAGAGCGCCAGCGTAGATCTCGATTAGGCGTTCAAAGCTATCAGAATTGAGATCTCTGCGCGCGCATCCTTCTGACTACGCCGTTTGTCGCCCCGAGAAATGAAATGTAAACACTGCAGAATGCCAACAGATGTCCAGATAGCCAATAGAAGCAGCCCGATGTAGGGACAATGGATGTGGCTCGTCAACTTTAGAGCGCACCTGTCAGTCTATTTTCATGTTTCAGTTACTATGTCATTGAGCGCCAAGTTCACCACCGTCGAGTAATTTTTAACCGAGAAATATTTTTGATGTTTGGGAAGATTTTTAATGCAAAACCTGTCAAAATTTGAAAATCTCTCGCACTGCGCAGCTACCGCAGTTGAACGAAAGGGATTACGATGGTGCTGGAGGCTTAATGGTTGTGTAGCAGGAGGGGTGTCAATAAATACGTACCGTAAACGTTAAGTTTGTCAACTTTTCCACAGTCCCACACCGCGTAGTTAACTCAGGAGACGTGACAGTTAAACGAGAGGGGTGACGAATTGATACTGCAGGATTGATAGTTGGTTGCCAGGAGGCATGTCCGTAAAAGTGCATGTTTAGTTCGTCATCCCTTCCACCCTTCCTTCAGAGAAATGCATAAACTATTGGCCCATAAGTTTGTTCTCTTCGGTTATTGTATAGAAAAAGTCTGTCTTTGTTTGAAACTAAAAGTATTTTTTTTAAATCACAAACGCCACCACATCCAGTGTCTCTCTACATCTCCGACATTCTTATCCGTATTTGTTGAAGAAGATGACTTCGCTCGGACAAGTACATTGTTCGAAAATATTTGTACCCTACTAGATGTTGACTATTTCAGATAAGAAAACTATATTTATTTTAGTAGATGCATACCAAAACAAACCCTGCAACTTATTGAACGAGCGAAGCGAGTTCTCTGAGTCAACTAGGGCGCTTGTCTGTACTGGACAGAGAAGTGTGTACGTCCAAATGTCTGTCAGAGCCCTATAACTTCTGAATTACTGAACGTAATTACTTCAAATTTAAATATAATATGTAAACTGATGGCCTTCAGCCGAACATTGTATAAAAAAATATAAAAAGCTTTATTTCAGGGGGGCTCTCATAGAAGCGTGTTTGAAGTAAAATTTAGTTTGTTGCGTTACATAGACTTGCGATATATCTTTTTAAAGACGACTTTGAACAGAGTACAAAAATATTTTTTTTTTAATTTTTCCCTTAAAATTGACGAAATGGGGGGCTTTCAAAGTGGAGATTTTAATTTGAGCCATATGTTAAGAATTACTGAATATTAGAACGTGAAACTTGGTTGAAAATTCTGTTATATCCTGTACTTGAACAACAAATACTAAAAGGAGGTAGGTTGATAAGGCCCAAAATCCGCCCCTCATACACTCGAAAAAAAAAGTTCCAGATTCCGACAAATTGTAAATGTATTTATATACTTGAAGATATAAACTTTATTTTAATATAAAGTTTAGGTGATAAAAAAAATAGTAAGTTACAGAAAATATTACCCAAAAAGAGAGTGTTTCTTTTACTTTTCTTACATTTTCATACATTTTAGTCGTTTTTTAAGCTTTGATTTAATATTTTAGAATGAGGCGCTCCATGAACCAAAATAAATTAATACTCATATAAAAGCTTATAAAAAGGAGCATCATTATCAGTTACGTTTACCATGGTTCATGGAGCGCCTCATTCTAAAATATTAAATCAAAGCTTAAAAAACGACTAAAATGTATGAAAATGTAAGAAAAGTAAAAGAAACACTCTCTTTTTGCGTAATATTTTCTGTAACTTACTATTTTTTTTATCACCTAAACTTTATATTAAAATAAAGTTTATATCTTCAAGTATATAAATACATTTACAATTTGTCGAAATCTGGAACTTTTTTTTTCGAGTGTATGAGGGGCGGATTTTGTTGCCTTATCAACCCACCTCCTTAGATAAATGTTATAAAGAAACGAAATTATTTAATTTTTAGCTTCACAATAATGCTAATAGATGGCGCTGTACCGGTAAAACAGTTTTGTGCCAACTATTATTTTTTTATTGCGTCTAATGTTAAAAGTTAATTATTACAATATATAATTAAAACTTTTGGGAATTATGGGATATCGCGAGGTCTCAGTTCGGGGCGAACCACTAGTTATTAAAGTTGCAGTCAAAATTTTTGCACTAATACTTCCTCTGAAGGGTTACCGCGGGATTTCTAAAAGCCTACCTCCCTGACGAAATTATTGGTATTGGGAAATGTAAAGGATAGCGGCCATTTTATATACGTGCAAAGTAAACGGGCACGATCAAGTACACCTGCATAATTAAGTGCCTTGACGAAAGTTGACGCGACAGTTTGCAGGCGGCGCGTGATAAATAAAATATGCACTCGAGATTTTAGCGAAGACTCCGGCGTAGTTCGGAATTTTAAAACGTCTCCTTCTCGTTTATGACTGTCTGGGACTTTGGAGTTTTTGATTTTTTAAATATAAGAGGAGGTGAAACCATGTTCCACATTTCAACGTACCTATACGTCACGAGTATTTAAATAAATATTTTATCTGGTATTATATAATTAGAGGTAATGGAATACTTAATCTAAATTATTTATATTTTATTATTATTATTAGATTGATCGATTGACTGATCTATCAACGCACAGCTCAAACCACTGGACCGATCGGGCTGAAAATTGGCATGCAGATATTGATTCCCGGTGGGGGCAATTTGGGAATTTATAATTTCTGAATTATTGTCTCTGGTCTGGTCTGGTGGGAGGCTTTGGCCGTGGCTCGTTACCACCCTACCGTTGAAGACGCGCCGCCAAGCGATTTAACGTTCCGGCATGATGGCGTGTAGAAACCGATTAGGGGTATGAGTTGAATTTACACTGCTATACCCCTTCCAAGTCAGTCCACTACCATCTTAGAGTGCATTGTCACTTACCATCAGGTGGGATCGCAGTATAGGACTTCTTCTATCTTGTCATCGAATAAAATAAAAATAAATGAAAGAAGGCTGACTTCTCCCGGTAACTTCACTCGCAAATTGTTTTTTAACCGATTTCACAAAAAGGAGGAGGCTTTTTTGTGAAATCGGTCAAAAAACAATTTTGAGAAAGCTGGATTTTCGTATGAACCTTATTGTTGTTATTGCTGATTAATCCCTTCGAGTACTGCTAAAAATTTACAGGGGTTCAAAGATAAGTTATGTGCTTAAGTTCCTACAAAGTGACTACTTAGCGATTAGAGAGAAGGACATCTTATCTGCGCAATATTTATCAGCAGAATTTAATTTCGTAAGGTAAATATTATGTTTACGCTTTGTCTAATATAAATGGTAATAAACACATCAATTTATTTACGTTACGCGAAATTGATTGATGTACTGGAAGAATAAGGGGATCCGAAGATGAAATAACCGATGAGATACCTACCTACCTCTAAATTATATCGCCTCTTCACTCTTCAGGGAGTCCTATTGTAGCTGGTGAGATAATATTATAGAAGAAATATGAAGGAAAATATACATTTTTTGAATTTTTGAATATTTGCCATCTTACTTGTCACTAACGGACACCCGCGACTTCGTCCGCTTCTTCAATTCACATCGACACATTCATCGACAGTTCCTATATCCCCAACTGTTTGGGTGGACAGAACCCCTGCAGCAAGTTAGTTAAAAAAGTTGCTTATGTTACTCTCGATAACATCAGCTACCTACCAGTGAAAGTCCCGTAAAAATCGGCCCAGCCGTTCCCGAGATTCAGGAAACAGACACTTCAATTTTAATAGATGTAACATTACTATTCGAATTGTGGCTAGTAAAAAATAGATGGCGCTAGCTGTAGGTTGGCATGCGATGTCAATAGCAAATGTTTTTCATTCCAGGCATATTGTATGGATTATTTTCTCTTCATAATTCTTTTAAACAACTATCTCACCTCATGGTGAGTGACGATGCAGTCTAAAATTGCGATTAACTAACTTTGAATGTGTATGACAGTGTAAATTAAGCCCATACCCCTATAAATTATTATGTCTTGTACCTATTATGTATTCTGTAGTAGTACTTACATACGTTTAAAATACCGAACAAATCACACGCTTCCACATAATTTAGCCGAAGACTAAAGACGGCTTATTGAAAAGAATGGACTGCACCTCGTCTAGTTACTTCCCGCGTCTCAGCAACTAAGCTCGGTAAGTAAATAGGGGGTGCAATGAATCACCCTTACAGCTTTCCGATAGGGAGTGGGCTCTCGATACTTTGAACACTATATTTTTATTATACTAGAGAAAACAGTACTACGGACATTCTTTAAAGGAGTTCTCAATGCATTTGCTCGTAAAATGAATCTTACTACATCTACTACTAAAAACTTTAGTTGTAGTTGGTAGGCTTTTTATAATTTTTTGAAGTTGACTAATATCCTCCTGTCCCCTCCAAATAAGCGAAAAGCTTATGCTAGGAGTGGATATGACAATAGTGCAATGGGTGGGGTTCGAACCTGCGACTTTCAGTTTTTTTAATCCGCTCCTTTAACCGCTGGGCTATTGAGGCTTACTTATTAATTTGTACAATGCCTACCCTTAAGGTTTTTTATAACTCGTATTGGAGATTTTTTCCATTTTGTATCATCTGCCTACCCTGTTCTACATTCTATGCACAACACTGGCTGGACCCCTGAAAAGAAGGCCTTAATCACTTAAAGCTGTAACCTATTTTTGAAACTTCATTGTGGAAGCACTGTATGCATAGCATAGTTTTGTTACCTATTGTAAAAAAATTTTTGAAAAGAGCAACCGCCGAGTTTGTTGCTGGCTCTTCTCGTCAGGAAGGGCATTCCGAACCAGTGGTAGATTCATCGACGATTCAAAAGCACTTGTAAAAGTGTATTAGAATAAAAAAAAGACGTGTGGCACTCGGGGACTGCCGCGGTAAAGCTATTGCATAGCATTTTTTATCAACGCCATCTAGCGGCTCACCGCTAGAAGGCGTTGATAAAAAATGCGCCATCTAGTCTCAGGTTATTTTCGTTACGCAATTTCTGGATTCGGTCTCCACGCTCACGGCCCGCGAGAGAAGCTATGCAATAGCTTAAAAATATTTCTATTCTATTCTATTCTATAGTATGTGAAGTAGCAATATTATGTTGGGAAGCAAATGCAATGTATTTTACAGCAATTTGTTTCACTCAGACGCGCGAGACGGGCTAGATTGCATTAGGCAAATCCCGTTACCTAATTCCTCACACGAGCTAAGATGTTTGGTTTTCAAATGCACCGTTCGCAAAGGATTAGGAGTATATACAGACGGGCTGCAATGTGACTGTAAGCTGATAGCAAAGAGTTTGTATACAAAGTTTATTGTAGTTGCCGAGTTGACATAACTTTTCAGCTGAAATCTATATAAGTATACATCTTTCACTCTGCTCAGACTCAAGACAGAGTTAAAACGAGACATATTTGTCAGAGCTGATGCTGATGCACGCTCTATAGATTTCAACATTAGACCATTCCACCCTTGAATGGTCTAAGAAATAACTGTAACTCGCTTGCGTCGATTTTTTTTTTCTTTTCTTTTTTTTTTTTAGGAGTGGGTATGACACTTTTGTCGTACGCACTCCTAAAAAAAACGGGTGGGAATCGAACCTGCGACCTTTCAGTTTTCAGTCCGCACCTTTTAACCGGTGGGCTATTGAGGCTTATAAGTGACTCTTTGATTTTCCGGGATAAAAAGTAGCTTATGTCATTTTCCCGATCCTGAACTATACCCATGCAAAAAATCACGTCGATCCGTTGCTTTGTTGCGGCGTGATTGAAGGACAAACCAACAAAAACACTTTCGCTTTTATAATATTAGTAAGGCTAGTTTAGTGATATCTATAATGGTTTTGTCAGAATAGAAAAAGTAGTAGCTAGTTGGATATAAAGTTCGCGTCATTAGCAACATCTAACGAGGTTCAATGAGTAGGTACAGCGTAATAGCAACTCCTGAACATTTAACAAACTAGTTAGTTGAGAACTGCCGAGAGGTGGATGTGATGTACGATGTACAGAGACACGGGTTTGGCGAAAACACACGGGACCATTATTGTGAATATGCAGCGGCGACTCTTCACCCTAAATATCTGGCAATTAGTTTCGTTGGAAAATGTTGAGAAGATATCATATTGTACTCGTACGATGTACAAAGACACGGGTTTGATGAAAACACACGGGATCATAATGTGAAAATGTAGCGGCGACTCATTACCCTAATATCTGACAGCTACTTTGGTTACTCGTACGATGTACAATGACACGGGTTTGATGAAAATACACAGGATCAAAATATTTTTTTTATTCGATGACAAGATAGTTCTGGAATGAGATCTCACTTGATGGTAAGTGACGATACAGTCTTAGACGGTAGCAGGCTAACTTCGAAGGGGTATGGCAGTGTAAATTCAATTCATACCGTTAATGACCACGTGCAGCGGCGGCTTTCGTATATTTTTAACAACTAGTTTGTTTGAAAACTGTTGAGAGCTGGTGAATGTGAGATATGATGTACGATGTGCAAAGAAACTAATTGGCTGAATACACACGGGAGGATATTTAGAATTTGCCTGCGGCGGTTGTAGCGTACTCACTGAACATTTTTGACAAACTACTTGTTTGTGAATTAAAAAATTAATTATAGGCCCGAGCCGGAGGTGAGGGTTCAACTTCGTGTCACGTTTATAAATAATCTTAACGTCCGTGTATGATATGACGTTTCTCAATGCACTTGCAAGGAAACAGGTAAAAAAATCAATGCACAGTTCTAAATGGTGCGATTTTCAACTGAGCTCGCTATTGATTAGAAATATCTTGATAGGCTGTATTAAAAAGTACATAATAATAATTATTTAAGTTACAGGTGCAGAATCAGTTTAGTTATTTTTTTATTTATTTAGGTATAGGAAAAGTTTATTAACAGTAACCTATCTACAGAAAATTGGATGTAATATCGTCGTATCGACTTTGTTCATTGAACGAGCGAAGCGAGTTCTCTGAGTCAACTAGGGCGCTTGCCTACTAGACAGAGAAGTGTGTCCGTCTAAATGTCTGTCAGAGCCCTATAACTTCTGAATTACTGAATATTAGAACGTGAAACTTGGTTGAAAATTCAGTTATATCCTGTACTTGAACAACAAATACTAAAATTAGATAAATGTTATAAAGAAACGAAATTATTTAATTTTAATGCGCCATCTATTAGCATTATTGTGAAGCTAATAGCTTCACTATAATGCTAATAGATGGCGCTGTGTCAGTAAAACAGTTTTATGTCAACTATTATTTTTTTTATTGCGTCTAATGTTAAAAGTTAATTATTACAATATATAATTTAAACTTTTGGGAATTATGGGATATCGCGAGGTCTCAGTTCGGGGCGAACCACTAGTATAAATATAGCTTAACACTTCATTCATCAAAATGGGCTCAGTAGTTTGGTGCTGCGGTGCAACATACGTAGAAACAAATATACCTACATACAAGCACACAGACTGCTAACCCTTTCTTTTAGCTCTGTCTTAGTTGTGTAGAAAACAGACATGGCAAAAGAATCTAATACAAGCAACTCCGCATTCTTGGTTGAAGCTTGAAAATCACGGGGTATTGGGAATTCTATTCACTTGGGTCCTTTGGACCATTTCATTCTTCGCAAAATCGCTCGCGGCCGGTGAGAAGGGTCCGCGATGTCAACGCGGCTAACAAGGGTTAATGCTCTCACATCTTATTTCCAAGACACTGCCCGGATTATTATGAAACGTGACTGCAAAGGGCGCGTTCCGTGCTCAAAGGTGGTGGCAACAAAGCCTCGTTTTTAAGCTATTGCATAGCTTCTATCGCGGGCCTTGAGCGTGGAGACCGAATCCAGAAATTCCGTAACGAAAATAACCTGACACGGGACTCCTCTCACCGCTAGATGGCGTTGATAAAAAATGCTATGCAATAGCTTTACCGCAGCAGTCTCCGAGTGCCACACGTCTTTTTTTGTTCGCCCTTCACAATCATTGTTAAGGTTGAAGAATATGGACGGAACCCTTCGTGTGCGGGTCCGACTCGCACTTGACTGTTTCTTTAGGGTACCCTAGTAAAACACGGACAAAAAATGTGGCACCGAACTGGTGGTAGAGTCACGACGATAAGAGCTACAAGTTGGCCTACATGAAATAAATAATTTTGAATTTAAATTCGAATTCTGTTATACACAATCTCTAAACTAAACTAAATCTTTTGGGTTTTCCCAATTTGTTTTTTTGTTTTTAAACCACTCGCTTTATTAAGCCAAAAAAAAAAACAAGAAAAAAAAAATTCAAATCGGTCCAACCTTTTTGAGTTTTAGCCAGACTAACGAACAGCAGTTGATTTTTGTTATAAATAAAAGATAGAAGATAATTTACGTCTGTGGATCACAGACAAATAAAGAGTTGAATCTGAGAGGTTTCGAAGATGCTGTTAAACGGACAACATTGCATTTGATGTACTTAAAACGGAAAAGAAAATGGACTTTTCGACTCGCAGACTCATAAAAATGCGCCATAGTACGTGTACTCGTGAATATGGTTCACAGCAACAATAAAAACACTGTAAGAGCCCGTGTACACGTTACGGTTGGACAACTCTTTCTAGCTGACACCCTTTTCTCTACGGTTCGATTTACGGTTCGGTGCGATCTTCGTTCGTGTTTATGCGGGCTAACCGTGGTGTTCTGATGTTCACTAGTGAAGGTATACCTTTTTTAAACCAGCTGTTTCAGCATTTTGTTGCAATATTGCTATTTTTTAAACGACTTACAAAAAAAGAGGAGGTTCTCAATTCGTCGGAATCTTTCTTTTTATGTATGTTTCCCGATAACTCGAAGACGCCTGGACCGATTTGGATTTTTTTTTGTTTGAAAGGGTATACTTACCAGGTGGTTCCATTGTCATCAGGTCAGGATCTGATGATGGAATTCTGGGGAAATCGAGGGAACTCTTCAAATTTTATAGGCACAATTTACTAAGTATTTTAGTGCTTTGTAGTGGCGTTTGAATTCGGTTTTGTAAAAAGAATTTTTACGTTTATATTACCGTAAAAATAGAACTTTTATCGGCGGGGTTATCATTTTAACTGAAAACCCGCTTAGTAGTTTTTGAAATTCCTGCAGGAACTCTCTGTTTTGAGGCGTAAGAGACAGCTTGTGTTTTCAAGTCCTCAACTATACCTATGTAAAAAATTAATCACGATTCGCATAGAGATAACGAGTAAACGTGTACACAAAATTTTCTCGTGGCGCGCATTTTAGCCCTACCGGTAAGTGTAAATGGTCTTTTACAACACAACTAAATAAGGAAGACACTCAGATTTTAAGAGTGTAAACTTTTATTTCACGTTTCATTTCCAAGTTTCTCTCCGTTCATTCTTAGTTTACTCAATATAGCGACATCACGCTGCGCTGTGTGCAATTTAGTTGCGGCTGCAATTTTGGTTGCAATTTTAGAGCTCCCTCACACTTGACTTATGGGCTACTAGTGGTGGAAACTAGGGGCACCCATACTTTTGGGTATCACTTGATTTTACGAGGTATCGACACTATTGGTGCATTACTTTTTAAACCCCGACGGAAAAAGAGGGGTGTTTTTTTATTCTCTGTCAAGATAGCCCTTGACTGCGATTTCACCTGATGGTAAGTGACGATGCAGTCTAAGATGGCAGCGAGCTAACTTGGAAGGGGTATAGTGTAATTTCAACCCATACCTCTAATCTGTTTCTACACGCCATCGTGCCGGAACGCTAAATCGCTTGGCAGCATGTTGCGAGACAAATCAGAAATTATAAATTCCCAAATTTTCCCTGCCGGGAATCGAACCCGAGGCCTTCCAGTTATAAGACCACAGCGCTCACCATTGCGCCGGGGAGGTCGTCAAATCTTGTAACATCACACTATCACACTAATAAAGGGGAAAGTTTTTATGTATTTGTGTGTGTGTGTGTGTGTGTGTATGTTTTGACGGATTTGGCTGAGATTTAGAATGGAGATAGTGCATACCCTGGATTAAAACATAGGCTACATTTTATTCCGGGGAATCGAATAGTTCCCGCGGGAATTAAACCTTACTCCGCGCGAACGAAGTCGCGGGCATCATCTAGTATAAAATATAATATAGATATAAAATATAATATAGATGCTCTCAGTCGTGGATGATGCGGCCAACGCGATCTGCAGACGTTATTCACGTTTTCAGAACTGAAAAATGCTCCTCTTGCGACTCGTTACCAAGTACAATCTCCTAAAATAATATAAGAGAGCGGATAACCATGTCAAGTGAGATCTTAACTCCACTGAAGCGTGAACTGCAGTGAAAAGTAAACATCGCGTGCGATGTGGGGGGAATTCGGTATTGTTTTTGCCTAATGTAATCTCGGAAGCGTCTGTCGCACAGAGTTTACGTCTTACGAGCGACCTAAGCGCAAAAACGATGCGGCGCGATTATAGGTATAGTTCGATACGCGCAAAAGTAAAGGGGCAAAAAAAAAGTGTGAGCAAAATCGTCTATTTATCACAACCCATCCCTGGTCCACAGTTGACCACGATTCGTATTTCGAATGACAAGGGTCATAAATTCAAATTATTTCATGTAGGCCAACTTGTGCCTCTTATGACAAGTCGAGAATCTACTACCGGAATGCCGGAGCCGGCAAGAAATTCAGCAGTTGCTCTTTTCAAAACAAAAAATGTTACAATATGTAGCTTATCTATCTTGTGGACAGCTGAAGCAAAGCAGATAGGTTCCGAGCAACTTTGTCATTAAGGAATTCATTAATTGTGTAATAACTTCTACTTATTAAATGTGTCTTTACACACTGTTTTTTATGTAATGGTAAATCTACCAATTCTTTCGGAATCAATTATACTCGACCCCACAAAGGACTTTTGCACTTTACACAAACGATAGCATGGTGTTACTAGTTTATGACGGTGTCTAGTAAATCCATAATGACAATATGTCACCCAATATTCCACCCCACTGGCTAAGTGCGGATTACTAAACCCACTCCTTAACTTATTACTTCCTCAACTTACTTCATGTAATACATATTCCGTCAAAATAACATTACTTTACGTCTGCAATACTAATTTACTTCCCCATTCCGCAAAACACATCTCCGGGAGGGCGCGGTAATTCAATAGACTGGCAACAAAGGTAAGAAGTTGCTCAATACAACAGATCGCCTGCCATACTCCACTTTACCTGCCGCCCTAACAACACCATAAATCGTATTTCTATTTCAGAAGATATATTATTATACTGTTCAGTAGGCCTGAGCCTACTTACTAACTAACTATAACTGATTATAACTTTTTTTTTGGATTTTTCGGGATCGTTTAGATATGGGAGGTTATTAGGTACGAATTCCGTACGCAAAGGTGCTTTTTACTTCCATGTTTATATACCAGTTAATGAGATTTAAAATTCTCGTTGTCCCGTGGGTCTCTCACCAATTGTAGATGGTTATTGGGTCGTCGGTCGGCGCAATCGAGCGCGCTCATCTCGTTGGTGGGCCAGGCATTTAATTGTTATGGTTCGTCAAAAACTGTATCTATCTAATTTAAGTTATTGCTTTTTAAATGAACGACTTCTAGACAGGATTATACCTACTCGTATTTAATAATATAAGGTAACAAAACAAATGTTACTTTTCAGAGTCTGTTCGTAGCTATCGTTTCTTTTTTGCCAGTTTTAATTTTTTTCTGTCGTTTGTAGGTAATTATTTTAATTGTTGAAACATCTCGGACTTGTGCTAATTCAAAATTCCACTTAGCAGCACTGAACTATAATTCGATAATAAATTCTCGGGGCTAGTTAATGAGATTTAAAATTCTCGTTGTCCCGTGGGCAATTGTAGCCGGTTATTGGGTCGTCGGCCCAATGAAGCGGGCTCATCTCGTTTGCTGGGTACGCGGTAAACGAACTCCTCGCGTTGAAATATTCAATTTTACGTCCCCGGACGTTCGCAGTTCATAATGGATTTTTTGAGGCGCGCTGGAATCTGACGGACGGGCCTTTTTAAGCCGCAAATCTGTTGGATTTCAATGTGCTTTTTTTAATTTGAACACACCAATTCCATTATGAAACGGTACCTAAACTGAAAGATTTACTTCAAATAGCGGCCAATCCGCATTGGTGCAATTTACAAATGAAGAAGTAGAGATGTTCAGATGTGCTGGAGTGGTGACCTCGTACCGGAAAGCACAGCGTTGCCGGATTAGATGGACTGGCGATATCACATGAGTAGCAGGCAGTTGCTGGTTACAGACAGCATAAGACCGAGACGTGTGAAAGTTCCTACAATCGCGCCCTAATCGAATAAATATTGCCCGGAGGTTTAGATGAGTGTAATTGATTAAATAATACTTGGATATGCTTGATAATTACACTCACGTTCAGGTGGTGGTTTGTCTGACGTGCTGTGGTTAAGTTGATTAGATGTGAGGTCAGGGGCCGTTATAAGGGGATGGTGGAGACGGCTTTAGGTAAGGGTTCAGCGTTTGACTTGTGAACTTGTTGGACCTACTTGATTGATGCCATTTTGACGCCGTAAGCACAAAACAGACACGAATGCTCTGGAATTAGTAGGTAATATTGCAAATGGCGCTTCCGACCTCTATAATTAAATCTATGATTAATTCATTGTTGTTATTCGCATTTATAAATTAGAAGGATGAATAACAATACTATGAATCCATCAATAACTCTAGGCCATGATTGCTTAAACTTCCGTTCGCAAATATTATTTCACAGGCTCGTCGATTTAAACTCCAGCTGGCTAAACCAATAAACGAACTTTCAGAATCGCTCTTAACAAACCAATATTCGATAAGTACGTAGTACTCAAACTGCGCTAAACCAGGATCAGGTTAGTTCGTTCGAGTGAATTCTGATTGGGTAGTAACTACTCAAAATTCGTTCCTAGAACTGATATCCGTAATTCAGAAACATTGCTATGAGATTGCACAGTTAGACAGTTATGAAGATACCTTATTGTTTTTCTTTTTTAGGATTCCATACCCAAAACCCTATCCGTCCGTTTGTCCGCCTTACAGCGGTTTGATCCTCACCCGTTGCACTTTTGTCATACCCACTCCTAAAGTCCTAACAAAAGCTCTCTGCATATTTGAAGAGGAGAGAAGAATATTAGTCAAATTCATCTTGGCTAATATTCTTTGACAAAATAAAAGAATTAAAAAACACGACTGCCCAGCCCAAAACGAACTAAAAAGTTAAATACCACAGCCCTTTGGAATCTTATTCACATTTTTAAATGGTATTTTTTTGTGAATCACTGGATATTGAATTATAGTGTTATATAGTTTTGGAATCTACTCATCATTTTCTAGATGATGATTATATACTTAATCTTATTTTCGATTTTTTTTTCAACTTTAGTCTTTAATGCGGGATCATGGTCACCCCATCAATTTTTTTTTTAATTTTACTAGCCTATGTCACCCGAAATAAGCTAAGGATTCTAGTGATACCTCATTAATCAAAATCGGTTCAGGCGTATTGAAGTTATGGTGGAATATAGGAACTCACATACATACATGAACCCCGAAAACAATATACTCCTTTTTTCAGGCAGTCGTATAAAAATAAACTAGGACATATTTTTTTATACTTTAATTATTGGTATTGTATCTCATTATTTCTGTCCATGATAAGTTAATCACATATAACCGTATATGAAACGTGACAATACCGCTCGAAATTCACGGAGTAAAGCAATTACGTGCCGCTATTGTTATGCGAACGTGAGCTGAATTCCCATGGGAGCAGAGCAAGTTAAGTTCCTGATCTGTGGCCAAACACTTTTCTACGAGTTGTTTAGTAAGGTGGCTTTCCACGACGCTTTAAAGCACATTCACAGTCACGGCTCTGACAATCGGATAACCTAGCGTATAATGTTAATTGAACTGCCTTCTTGGTCTAGTGGTTTACCCGTTCGACTATGGATGACGGGGTCCCGGGTGCAAATCCTGGTCGTGTCGAATTTCCGACAAATTTGCCTATGAGAGTGAAAGAATAGAGAGTGTACCTGTGTTTGCGTACACTCTTGTGCACTATACTATTTCCCACGCAGATGGCTAAGGTCTAAAGGGTCGGAGGTTGGCCACCGTGACGAGATTCAGTCGGGAGGGTATTATTGTCAATGTTAATTGATATTTGCATGAGAATAATTTTCTGCTCTTTGCTGTATATTCACTGTTGCTGTACTACATTTAATATATTAAGCTTTACGCTATATCGGAGGGAAAATGGAAATATCAGTCTTGATTAACATGCCTAGTATCCTTTTTTCTTAAAAAAAAAGGCATCTCAATCACTTGACAGCTACACTTATTTGAATTTGATTTGCAACCTGTAGCGGTAATTAAAGTTCTGACGAGCATGCTTTACCAAGTTTCAAAATAAATTAGAGCAATGTTCGGCTCACACTTTCACTCACCGTGGAAGGTCACCACAACTGCTGCTTTATCTGAATTTCCGTGTCGCTGCGTTCTTTGGATACAGGGAGAAAATAGTGGCAGAATGAAATAGGGTTCACTGTATCGAGAAGAGAGCTCGGTTCTTATCGGAAACCTGCAAGGGTTATTCATTGCTCTCTGTGTTTACGTAGTGGGTACTTACGACGCTCTTAACCGTTGTGTATCGAAATCAATATAATTAAACTTTTCATTTTATAGAAACCAGAATAAATAAGTTAAGAAGAGTAAAAATATCCTTGCGGGTTAGGTAAGTACCTTTTTCTTTAAAAACAATCAGCATGCACAACAAACAGAACAGCGCACTACGTGCGGTACAAGAACTATACCTTACCGAGACCAAACACTTTTATAAGGGCTGTATATTACAGGGAGTTTATCTGAGTTTCCGTACCGTTGCCTTCTCTGGCGATAGGGGGAAAATAGTGCACAATAAAACAGGACTCACTGTATCGAAAGCCCACTCCTTATCGGAAAACTGTTAACGTGATTCATTGCGCCCCTGTTTACTCTGCGCTCTCTTAACCACTTCATGGTTTTTATACTTTTCAATGAAGTGCGGAATACGGACATGAAAAATTTTCAAATAGCAGTTGAGTAAATTCCACCTATTCAACATCAGCAGGCCCATTAATAGCTCCCTACTGAGCACAGATCTCCTCTCATAATTTAGACTGTCATTGTATAGGTTGTCGTAGGTCCAGTGTTAGTCATAGATTAAAGATGGAGGTCTATTGTTGAGATGAATTAATGAAATCAATTTAAAAAAAAATATTAGCTAAGCTAAACGTGAATGATATCTCCAAATAAGCGAAAATCGCCTCTCGGGTGGGGATAAAATCAGCCTTTAAATTTTCAGTCCGCACCTTTTAACCGTTGGACTATTCAGGTTTCAGGCTTGTTGGTTAACGTAAGGTTGATACTAAATATAATCTAGCCGGCAACCAGTAATAATGCAATGAAAATATTTCTCAAATATTATGCTAAATAATTATTATCAGTACCTCTCTATTTTACCATTTTCGAGTAATAATTGTTTTTGCAGACTAATCGAATCAGCCAAGTGTACCGATTCTCTTCGGGCTCCAATAATATTCTTGTTTTTAGTACAAATGATATTGAATACTAAATAGGTAGGTCATGCAAATATTATTCTGAATTTCTTTGAGTCTTGTGCTAAAACTTATAAAATACTAGCAGATACCCGCGACTTCATCCGCGTGGATTAAGGTTTTTTATTCCCACGGGAACTCTCTTATTTCCCGGGATAAAAAGTAGCCTATTCCAGACTATAATCTCTCTGTGCCTTTCAGAAAAATCGGTTGCGACGTGATTGAGTAACAAACATACGAACTATCGCATTTATAATATTTCTAGTTGATGCCCGCGACTTCGAATGCTCTTATTTTCTGTGATAATGAAGCATATGTGTTATTCCAGACTATAAACTATCCCTGTGCCAAACAGCCAAATCGGTTCAGTCATTGTGGCGTGATTGAGTAACAAACATCCAAACATCCACACTTTCACATTTATAATATTAGTAAGATTAGTAAGAAATAAGAAGTAGGATAATAGGATTAATAGGATTATAGGAAAATCTTGTACTAAACTTATTGATTGCGCGTTTATAATACTTAAAGTATCTAACAGACGAACTGCATTTTAATTTGAAGAGTCAAAGCCCAGCGGTTAAAGGTACTGAAAACTGAAAAGTCACAGTTTCAATACTCACGACGACCTCCCTGGCGCAGTGGTGAGCGCTGTGGTCTTATAACTGGGAGGTCTCGGGTTCGATTCCTGGCGGGGGCAATTTAGTAATTTATTATTTCTAAATTGTCTCTGGTCTGGTCTGGTGGGAGGCTTTGGCCGTGGCTAGTTACCAACCTACCGTTAAAAACGTGCCGCTAAGCGATTTAGCGTTCCGGCACGATGGCGTGTAGAAACCGATTAGGGGTATGGGTTGAATTTACACTGCTATACCCCTTCCAAGTTAGCCCGCTACCATCTTAGATTGCATCGTCACTTACCATCAGGTGAGATCGCAGTCAAGGGCTATCTTGTCATAGAATAAAAAAAAAAACTCACCTGTTACACTATTCAAAAAATCGAATACGAATACGGTCAATCGAATTAAATCTTATACTAACCCTACTGATGTGTTGCAAAACAAAGTATTCGTACACGAAAGTTTAAGGTTCCCAAATCGTAAAACGGGATCAAAATGAGCGCATCCACCTTGGGTTGGGGTAATGAAATCTCAATG
The DNA here is from genome assembly GCA_038048805.1 of Hipparchia sbordonii. Taxonomy (NCBI): domain Eukaryota; kingdom Metazoa; phylum Arthropoda; class Insecta; order Lepidoptera; family Nymphalidae; genus Hipparchia; species Hipparchia sbordonii. The sequence continues at coordinate 2,594,201 of CM076111.1, read as the reverse complement.
GTTGGCACATCGACAATATAATGCCAAAAGTTTCACGGTTAAATACCTCTGGGTTAAAGTTTTAGATTTGCAGGCGCAATAACTGCTCGGTTACTGTGGTTTGTTATAATAGCTCGTTTTATTTGACCTAGTGATTTCACTGCATTGAAGTCACAAGGTCAAATAAAACAAGTTAAGGTTATTAAGGGTGTCTATTACATAGAGTGCTTATCAGTATGACTTGATTTGCTATTTCAATGTCCGGTGTCCCATATTTATGAGATAATTTTTTTATCGATTTTAATTTTTAACCGACTTCCAAAAAAGGAGAAGGTTCTCAATTCGTCACAATCTTTTTTTTTAATTTTTTTTTATGTATGTTCCACGATTACTCGAAGACGCCTGGACCGAGATGGAAAATTCTTTTTTTGTTTGAAAGGGTATACTTCCCAGGCGGTCCCATTGTCATCAGGTCAGGATCCGACTATGGGAATCTGGAGAAATCGAGGAAACTCTTCAAATGTTACAGGCATAATTGATATACTTTGTAGTGGCGTTTGAAGTCGGTTTTGTAAAAAGAATTGTTACGTTTATAACTATATTATTGTGTGAGGTTTTCTTTACACAATACTGAAAAAATGTTGAGGATACTCGCTTAATACGGTGAAGATCGTCGGGCATTGAGAATGGTGAATGTTCAGCAATGGACAAGGAAAGGAAAAAATCAGATTGTTTATACAAAGTTACTTTTATTGGTTAATTAGCGCTACTTGTAAATTGCAGTATCTCAAAATTAAGTAAATGTCTTAAAAAATTAAAAGAAAATAATTAATTATTCATAAAGAATTTTTAGAGTTCTAATCGCGGAGGAAATTCCGAGATAATATTTCACGGCCTTGAAAGCGTCCACAGTTTGTGCGTTCAGTAAGTTTGTGTCTCGAAGCCATTTGTCATTCTTTTGTTGGCGACTGTGACGGGGGATTTTTCACGATGGGACAAATTTCGCGAATAAATTAAGCGGCGTTGTAATCTTGTGTAATAAAAACTGGAGAAGTTTCCTCTCCATTGTTTAGAAAGTGCGGCGATTACATTAATTACACTGAGGTGAACTCTGTACGTTTTTAATCTAATTTTTATTTATTTTGGCCCAAACAGTAGGTATATAAAACACTTAGTGATTAGTAATTACGCGACGAAGGTCTATTATAGCCTTAAGAGCACGCTCGTTCCGGAATCAAAAGTGAACTTTAGGAGGGACACCGGCGCAGTTCGGAGCTCAAACAATAGGTTTAGTTGCTTCCCCTCAGCGCGAGTTTGCATTCAGGCCGCATCTATTCTTAGAGCCGACACACATAAAGGGGGTGAGACGTTGGACTGCAAAAATAGGCGACGCGACGCTGCCAGTCGTCGACGCAGACAATTGCGACATGCATCACACTACTATTTGACATGATTTTTATAAAAAAAGTATGTATTCAGTCAGTGACGTCACAAGTACATTATTGAAAAAGAAAAAAGTAACAAAGTTAGACATATGAATGAGTTCCAACGAACCGAAAAAGATTAATTATATAATAATCACACCACCATTCTCCTGCTTTTGTTGTTATCAGGCAGGTTATCAGGTTTCAAAATCTTGTTAAGTGGATGAGTGACAGAAATTAAAACAAGTCAAACTCAGAGCTACAGATATACTGTAAACATTAGCATATTATGTCGGTTATGAAAATGCATAAGCCTGGCATCTAATGAAATTTTTACAACAAAAATATTTATTAATAAAAATATATATGTGCTGCGATGACGCGTTGCAACGCACTGCTTTAATGTGTGTCGACCCGTAGTTCGGGAACTGGCTTCCTTCGGTGAAACCGGGGAGGGGAGTGTTTGTATTACTAGCTAACACTAATATTAGTCTAGCGTCATGTTATGTAACTCCATTATTTGCTCGTATACGTCACTATCTCTAATAACAAACTCAAGCGAGTAAGTCCCTATGTCTGTTGATGTTTATAGTTTGGCATAAAGAGAAACGAAGTCACTATAATACTTCAACAAACGTGTACAAAATAAAATTATTTTTATAATTTGTAGTGGCGTTTGAAGTTGGTTTTTTTAAAAGAATTTTAATACATATAGGTTCAAGTACAATATCATAGTACATACGTATGAAAATTACATAAAGGAGTACATATATACGTAGTACGTAATTTTCATCATGAAATGTGTTATTTTTTATTTAATTAATACGTCTAGGTTTAAATTAATGATAAAAACGTCACTAGTGTATGGAAATACGCTTTGAGAAGCTGTAACTTTTCATTGACTTAATCTAGAAACTTGAAATTTTCAAAGCATAAAAAGACCATTGATCTTTGTAGTATTCAGTATTTTCAATTTAAAGCCGTTTCTGAGAAAATCAGCCTTGACAGACGGACAGGTCAACGAAGCGATCCTATAAGGGTTCCATTCTTTCGGAAATCTAAAAATCAAGCTTCCTGAGACCTTCACTGGCGTGAGCTATTAAGCCGGCATCCTGCTGTTCAGTAGGGCTGCGATTACACCTGATAGGAAGTGAAGATGCAGCCTATGATAGAGCGCGCTTGCCTAGAAAATGCCTATTCACTCTTGATTTGAAGGTGGTCAAGTTTTTGCAGGTCAAAATGGAAGCCATTCCTAGCGGTGCGTTTACAGAACGAGAAAGCAAAGCTTATGAATGAATGACTGGACTTTTATTTGTGTGTATTCAAGCCTTAAAAACTTGTCCGAACTAGTTCTACGCGGAAATACCTCCTACACAATTGCAGAAACGTCTTTAAATATTCACTCGCTCGTAAGCAGAAGTGGATGTTACAAAGAATTTCACGCTCTGATACATTTCAAAAGTCTACACAGTGTTTTTTCCAAGAAAGAATGCTCTTTTCTACCTCCTACAATTGCTCCTCTTGGCAGCGAAGAGAAACGTTTTTAAATTATACTAATACTAAACAGATTTAGGGAGGTAAAAATGTCTTGATTCGCAGAGAATACTGTGAGCTAATTAAGGGTAATGAATATTTCATTAAAATGTCGAATTTTGTTAGGTTTTAAATTGCCTAGAATCTTAGAATTAACTTGTCTAAAAGACAGTTTCAAAGATAACTTGTCAATTATTGACAGATTAATTTTAGGTTGAAATATAGTTTAAGGGGTAGTCATTACGAAGCTACAGCGATCCCAATCATTAATTTATGGATTGAAAAGCTGACGGGTTTTTTAGTTATAATTTCGGAGTAATGTAATTAATCGTCATCAAATTACTACCGGATAAAGGTCTCTTGCAAAGATTTCCATAGGAAGCGATCGTGTGGCGTTTAAATCTCGCGGCTGCCAGCGACTTGCTTGCTTAGTAAGCTCTCTCTATTTCCCGCCGGCCTCCTATGGCCTAAGGGCCTCCTTATGGGACTTTGAATTTTTGAGATTTTGAATCCATAAGAGAGATTTTGAATCCATAAGTGGACATGCGCGCTGTTTGATAGCTTTCGTCGTCGAAGGATTTTGAACGAGAAGATATGACAAACTCCATTATGGATCTGACGCTCACTTGCTACATGATTGAAGGACAAACCGAGTGTCCATCGAACAAATATTTTTCGCATTTAAGTAAGATTAATTATTACCAATAATAACCTGGTAAATAATACAAAATATTAGCTTATTAAATAGAGACCCTATTTCGACGACAGCATCATTACTTAAAGTTTATCTCTAAGCAGCAGAAAATATGACGTTGTTTACGAAACCTCTTACAGCTCTCTTCGTATGAGGAATGCTTCACAATTTAACAAAGTCGCTTCCGACTTAATACTGCTGCGAAGCGAGAAACGTGCATTGCACAATGTACATTGCTTCGGAGATATTCTCTAAACCTGCAACCTCGAATTTAACGCTGAAGCAGCGACGAAATATAAGTAAATAAAACCGGCCAAATGACTGCATTTATGAAACAGAAATGTAACGTATAGATCAAGATTTTTATTACAAAATTAAAAAATTGAATTTTTTACATCATTGTGAGATCAAATCTTAGTATTTCATCATGATAATTTAAGCTGCTTCTAAGAAAAAGGCTTTAAGTCACAGACGCACAAGTGTATAAATAGATGGATAGCTGGGTACACTGTCTTGCCAAAAGTTTAGGATAGGTGTACAAAAAGTAGAAAACTATAGATCGTAGAAAATTGAAGTTCTAAATTTATAGCCTCGGACATTGATCCGAGATCAAAAGTTGATGCAGCCGCTTAATAAAATATTTTATGATATATTTACACGATGAAGTCGCTGATTTTGACACAGAGATGAATATTATGTTAAGTGTTTAAATTAATTTTCATTAAAGGTCATCATTAATTTGGAATTGAATTGGATTATATTTTAGCGAGTTAGAATTTTATTACAATTAAATTAAATGTAACCTTTCATTTGACGATTCGAAAGCACTTTGTAAAAGTTTATTTGAATAAAAAAATATTTTACTCTGTTCTTTTCGTAGTTCGCTCCACATACCCTCGAACTATTGACATTTGGTACAATTTAATGAAAGCACTAATATATCAACGGCAACTCGTCGGCGGACACGGCGTCGAGAGGATTTTGAGAATAGCCCGTTACAACATGTTTCAATTTACACAGCAGCGCAGGTCGGGCGTCAGAAAGAATTTCATGCATCACCGCGCCTCAAAAGTCAAGACTGATGCTCCCTTTGAAATGCAGCCGTTCGCCGACGAGACACTCGCCCCAGCGCGAGGTGTTATCTTAATCTGGCGTCAAGAAACTCGTACGTCTGGCGATTGTGCGGGTGCTTCCAGCTCGCTGAAGAATGCAGGCGCTGCCATTGATTCCACATCCAAAGATATACGCGATAATCCGTTCGTGAAAAGCGACGTATTGTATGTACTAGAATTAATTTCAAATACATATCAAAAAATGCAAAAAATAGTTTTAAGTGTAGGTTGGTTAATAATTAAAAAAATATGTGGTAAACGCGTGAAAACTACGATTTAAAATTCTTAACTTTCAGTTTTTCGAAATAAAAATTAAGCTACCTGTACTCTCCAAGTCCTCGACTTACTCCATTCTTGCGCGATTGAAGGACAAACCAACAATCAAATGATAATATTAATAAGGATTAACGAGCACATATCACGATAAACGTTGTAATTGTCGAGTTATTGTTGTAACTGTCTACATCAATCCAGTTGCATGAACCGAGGCTGCGTGGTTGTGAAACGTCAGGTTTGAAGCTGTCACGAGTGGAATGACCAAAATCCTTCTAAAAGACTAAGAAGGCGAGTAGATTAACTCGCCTTTTTGGTCTTTTTGAAGGAGCTTTACTTAACGTATGGTAATATAATTATTATATAAACCATCTTCACAGTTGAAATTTGATGTTTAAGAGTTTCAATCCCCTGGCAAATGAAGCGAAAGTAGCCAAAGAAACATGAAAAAAATTTGGCTGAGTCTGAGCAGTATGAGTATGTGAGATTAGTCAATAAATTACATTAGAGCCTCTGTTTGTGACTATAAATACCGAGGAATAAAATAAAACTAAATCGTGCGATGGAACTCTTTCACTATGTTATACTAGTTTCAAGGGAAACTGTGTGTCTTCGAATATTGTTATCAATAGTGGGCGGGGCTATATTTCTGCGCCTCGACCCCTTTTAGTGACGGTCTTTCGCATTTTTAATGCAGGCCTCACTCTTGTAGTTATTGTTGGTGATCATAAACTGAGAGCCTATACCTACTTATACCTACCTCTCTGTGCATCGTGTTCGCCATTATGGAGGGTCGTGACCCCTTTATGTAACCCATAATATAATTGGGGTTTCCTGGGATAATAGTGCAGTGGGAAAACCGCATACGACCGTTCTAAAAGCTTATCCCATATATTATTTACTTATGATCCTTCTGCCTCGTTAGTCTAGTGGTTAGAATGTTTGATTACGGATGACGAGGTTCCAGGTTCGATTCCCGGGTCGGGCCAAAAAATGTATCTAATGGGTTTTTCTGTCAAGAAATTCACGCATGAGCATGTAAAGCCGTCGGCCCTGATCTCTCTCCTTTAGTGTCGGACTTCTGTCCCATCTGACAATAAGAGTGAGGGATTAGGGACTTATATTCTCCTCGTTCCTCCAAATAAGCGGAAAGCGGAAGTTAGGAGTAAGTACGACAAATAGATATAGTCATATATATATAAAAAATAATTATTTTGATGATAGATCATGAAAATAATTATTTTTTATAGAAAACGATGTTTTAATATAGAATCCCGTTTGCAGCGACTTCTGTGCACAAATTCAAAACATTCATGTAATTAAAATTATGTAGCGATCTAATATGATTAGACATCGAGAGAATAGCACCTTATTGTGCAGAATCAAGAATCCAGAAGGCAAGGAAATTAATCAATTAATGTCTATTGTCCGTTTCAGAGTAATTAATTTTTCCCGACAAAACATTAAGTATTAATTTTGCGGGTCAACCCGCTTAAAGAAATCACTTACTTTTGACCTTGGTTTAATTATTCTAAGCTTGCACGGTACAAAAAATCATAAATACTCAAGTATATTTGTGCGAGATTTTCCCAAAATGACTTTGTGATGATGCCTTGTTGCAGCAAGAGAAGTACGTCATTTAGCCAATCACCACAATTATTAAGACTGAATATCTAAATATATAAAAGGCAAAGGTGACTGACTGACTGACTGACTGACTGACTGACTGACTGACTGACTGACTGACTGACTGATCTATCAACGTACAGCTCTAACCACTGGACGGATCGAGCTGAAATTTGGCATACAGGTAGCTGTTAGGACGTAGACATCCGCTAAGGAAGGATTTTGGAAAATTTCAACCTCAAGAGGGTTAAATAGGGGGTTAAAAAATCGAACCTAACGTGGGCGAAGCCGCGGGTTAAAGCTAGTATTATTATAATAATATTCTCGTTAACTAGGAGATCCAAAATTGTACCAAGATTGTTATGAATACAATATTGCTTTATTTGACATCCTCATCAGCTTATACATTTTACAAGTATCACAGAAGTCGATATTTTGCATAATATTCGAATATGATCACTAGATCAATTCGTTCAGCAATATCAGCTATTGCAGTTAAGCCGCGCTGGTTTATTTCTATAGAACGATAACGGCACTCTACGTGTCAAAACGCTAAACAGTCGTTCCATTATTGAATTATGAATTTTATCTCACAAATCACGAGATTAAATCCCCCGCAGTAGTGAGACGCGGAAGTTTCTCGAAAATTTCAACTTTGTTTTAAAGTCATTATTCATCCTTTTGTTGCGAGCGCGGTGTTACTACAAAATTTCACGACAAAAAGAAATTGTTCCGACAAATTAAAACGCTTTGTAACGTAAGGCGCTGCTCGGCGATAAAGACTTTCGGATTTTAATTGTTTACAGTATTTATGTGTCGTCCACCACGCTGGCCAGTGAAAACTGGTAGTTTCACACACCTTTGAGAACATTATGGGGAACTAGTCGATGCCCGCGACTTCGTACAAGTAGATTAAGGGTTTGGATTCCCGCGAGAACTTTCAATTTTCTTAATCTTGGATAGTAGCTATCAGTCTTTGACGCTCGGTCGTCGTGTCAAAATCTAACTGTCGAACCTCACCATAAAAATTGTATTTAAATCTAATTATAACGCAGTTTTCAACTTATTGTGAAGTTTAATTTGATGATTCGGTTTGCTTTCGAAGGGATCAACAAATATTATATCGAAATATTGTGTATTACAAAAGTTATAAGGTGAATTGTTACGGTTAAACCTGAATCAGCTGACGCATGCGTGATCGGGAGTTTCATTCAGTGCAAGCGATTAACGCGGTTACGTGTGCACCGCAAGTGTCATCCTCGCGTGAACTCGCCTCGCCTTTGTTCCACTCACTGTCGTGATATCACCTGGTCATAGAATAAATAGTGCCGAGCGGTCATTTTAAAGAGTTTACTCTGTAAGTCTGTTTTGGTGAATAAGCTACTAGATGTTCTTTTTGTAACAAAATGAAGTGCTACGGTTGCTTGAAATCTGCAAAAGACCTAAGTAAAATAAAATGCTCCTCAGCCTCATGTGAAAAATATTTCTGCTGTTTATGCATTAATCTGTCAGGGCTGTCTAACGAAAAGAAAAGTACGTGGAAATGTCCTGACTGTTGCGCCTCTCAAAAAAAGGGGGGAGACAACAGTTCGACCCCCATCAGAGCCGCAGAAGATAATATTACTCTTCGAAAAAAGGCTGACACAGCGCCTGATCCTGCTACTAGCACAGAGGTTAAAGAACTCACTAGCGAAGTCCGTCTACTAACTCAGGAAATTTCCTCTTTAAAAAAGCAGCTTGAGAATGCCATATCCTCGCTATCAAACTGCGAGAAGAGATTAGACGAGCTAGGGTCTGCAATAGCCAACAACGACAGCCGAATTAAGCAATTAGAGGAGCACACGGAAGAGACCGAAGTTTTAAAAGCTACCGTTAAGGACTTGCGCCAAGAATTAAATGTACAAGCCCAAGGTTACCTCAAGAATGAATTAGAGTTGTCGGGCATACCTGAGAACGCTAATGAAAATCTACTTCATATAGCCCTCCTGGCTGCTCGTAAAGTGGGGGTTGAGCTAAAAGACCAAGATATAGACTGGGTTACCCGTGTCGGACCCCGTGGCAAGCCTACCTCTGCAACAGAAGAAAAATCAAAATTTGCAAGACCACTTGTGCTGCGCCTCTTACGAAGAACTAAACGAGATGAAATAATTAAAGCAGCGAAAACTAGACGAAACATAACAAGTGTAGACCTGGACATACCTGGAGTAGCTCAAAAAGTATTTTATAACGAGCGCTTGACTAAAGAAAACCGTCAGCTTTTTCGTGAAGCTCGCAAAAAAACCAAAGAATGGGGTTTCTCACATTGTTGGTGCTCCCAAGGCACGATCTTTGTTAGGCAGTATGATGGTAGGCCAGCTCGCCCTGTTCGCAATCATGATGATTTGTCTGGAATCTTTTCCCCACTCAGGAACAAAACTTGAATATCCTTGTTTACGGGAGAACATTTGTACTAGAACCAGTGCCACTGTTACCATCTGCATATTGTCTACTCATTGTTATAAACTTTATTTATTCTGTTGGCCGTGTCTCATAGAACTTTATTACTATAAGAAGAATTGATCTTATAACTTACTTAATAATCTTTGCTTCACCTCAGCTTTTAAGCGATTGTTTCAAAATTATTACTTCAATTGCACACAAACCTCTTGCCCTCAAATATACCCTACTTAAACCCAGTATTATAGTAACCAGTTGTTTAAAACATAATATGAACATGTTGAGCTTATTTTATCAGTACACTGACACTAATATTGTAAAAACAAGACAACTATGTGGTAGTTTTGTAATCCTATTCATCTCTTATAACTTATTTACTTCCGTAGTAAATCTTAATAACGGGCGATAGACATATCACTACTAATGAGTTGGATTCATTATGCATAAACTGCCACATAGTACAAGAACCAGAGCAGTGTGGAATATCTATGGCGCAAATGTATAACTTTAAAATCCTTAATTTTAACATTAGAAGCCTGAATAAAAACTTTAATAATTTTTTAACAACTTTAAAGAGAATTGATTTACCTATTGACGTTATTATTTTAACAGAGTGCTGGCTCGATGAAAACTCAATAATTCCCAAAATTACCTCTTATAATGCCTTCTACACACATAAGATAATCAATCAAAATAGTGGTGTTGTAGTGTACATTAGGGAAACTCTTAATACTGTAGTTTCTGAACCTGACCTCAAAGATGCTAATTGCCTGCAGTTACAAATTTCAAACTCGATCACAATACTGGCAATCTATCGTCCTCCTTCATTTAAAAATATGGATAACTTCTTGTGCTCTCTCAATTTAGTACTAAATTCCATCTCTAACTCGAACACTACCTTAATTATGGCAGGTGACCTGAATATCGACCTGCTATCCGCATCCAGTAATCAAGACATGGAATATTTATGTTTAACTGCGGAACATGGTCTCTTTCCTGCTATTACAAAGCCAACGAGAGCGGAAGCATGTCTTGATCATGTTTATGTGAACAAAACTGATGGTGCTCTTGGCGTAGTCTGCTGTAGTGACATAACTGATCATGATATTGTTCTATTTGGTCTATCTCTTAAAATGTACAACCCAAAGTTAAAAAATCAGGTCAGATTTAAACATGACATAGATTCGATCAAAAAAGATCTCAGCGTAATAGACTGGTCCCAAATATATGATTCTCATGACCTTAATAAAACTGTTAACACCTTTTGTCAACTGCTCCTTTCAACTATTAGCAAACACACTAGCAAATTAATAAGGACACGTAGAGAACGTAATATTAAACCCTGGATCACTGCAGGACTAATTCGCTGTATGCGACACAGAGACCGCCTCCACATGCAATCGCGTAAATACCCAGATGACATACTCAAACGAATTGTATATACCCGCTATCGTAATTTTTGCAATAATTTGTTGCGGAAACTTAAAACAGAATATGATAATAATTCATTAACTACTAATATGAAAAATCCTAAGAAGTTATGGAAATCCATTAAAGATATTTGTCATTTCTCGTCCAATAAACAAGACCCTGTTGAATTGCTGAAGACAGAAGGATCGACAGATGCCAAGATGTCCTTAGATAAGTGCAACAGATACTTCTCTACAGTAGGACAAACTCTAGCCAGTAATATTCTACGCGAACTACAAACAGAAGAGAAAAAACTGGCTGCAAAGATTAATCCTAAACATCTCATACCTAACTCATTCTTTATGCAGCCTGCCGACGAATTCGAAATAGAATCTCTCATATTATCTCTGCAAAACGATAAAGCCCCAGGTCTCGATGGCATAAGCAACACTCTTTTAAAAGAAATTAAAAACGAGATCGTTACACCCCTTACGGCCATTTTCAATCTCAGTATGTCGACAGGTACTTTCCCCGAAAACTGGAAAATGTCGTGTATTAAGCCAATTTATAAAAATGGGGCCAAAGACTCTCCCCAAAACTACCGACCCATCTCTCTGCTGACGGCATTCTCAAAACTACTAGAGAAGGTAGTCAGCAAAAGGCTAACGAAATTCATTGAAAATAATCACTTACTCTCCTCCAGACAATACGGTTTCAGAAGTAATAAATCAACGGAAGATGCTGTCACTTTGTTGACAACTACGATAGCTGGGCACCTGGATTCACAAAAAAATAGCATTGCTGTATTTCTAGACCTATCAAAGGCTTTCGACACGGTCTCAATCCCAATACTCCTGGAGAAGCTTGAATCTCAATTTGGCGTTAGGGGAATAGCACTAGATTGGTTTAGAAGCTACCTGACTAATAGAAAACAGTGTGTCCGAGTGGGTTGCCACGACAGTGGTCAAGAATCAGTAGATTTTGGCGTGCCACAGGGGAGCATCCTCGGTCCAACTCTCTTCATCATGTATATAAACGACATACACGCCAATGTCGATGGCGAAATAGTATGTTACGCAGATGATACTGCAATAATTTATGAAGGTTCAACCTGGACAGAGGCTTTTGCTAGGGCTGAAGCTGGTATGAGAGGTGTATCCGCTTGGCTACGTCATAATCTGCTGACACTTAACTCTACAAAAACCAACTATATCTGTTTTCATAAAACTTCCATTACTGCTCCAGATCCAACACTGCAGTTGAAATTACATACCTGTCAATATAGCAAGAAAGATTGCTCCTGTAAGACGCTAAATAAAACTGATGTGGTAAAATATTTAGGTATACTTATTGATCAACATTTAAACTTTAAGGCACACATAAAATGTCTTTCAGGTCGGGTACGCAAAATCATAAACATCATGAAGCTTCTTCGACACTCGGCTCCGGTGGAAACTTTGCGCTCCGTATATTTTGCCCTTTGTCAATCGCTGATCACCTATTGCCAAACTTCCTGGGGCAGTGCCTCAAAAACACACATGATACAGCTAGAAAGAGCCCAGCGAGCAGTTCTGAAAACGATGCTAAAGAAGCCTTTTAGATTTCCCACCAACAAACTGTATCAGGAAAGCAAAGTCCTAACTGTGCGTCAGTTATATATTTTAAAACTAGCTCTTAAAGTTCACCAGTCGGTAATTAACTCTAATGATTATAAATTCTTACTCGAACGCCGGGTTTACAGTATCTCTTTTCCTAAAGTTAAATCAAGTTTTGCCACACGCTTTAGACCATTTGCAGACACTCTTGTGTATAATAACGTTGTCCGCGCCGTTGATATTAAACATTGCTCCGTCAGGGATGCGAAAACGAAAATTATTTCCTGGCTCGCATCCCTGAGCTATGACACAACAGAAAAGCTCGTCACACCGTTAAAATAAGGGCGTTTAAATCAAATTAAATTTAAATTAATAGTAATTCAATTTAAATTAATAGTAATCAAATTAAATTTAAGTTAATAGTAGTAGTAGTTCAACCTTTGTTCTTTTATATAAATTATATTTTAAATAATAATTTTGTTAATGGTGCTAAATTGGGCCCCACGATACAGGAATACCTAGTGTGGGTCCCAAAGGATATTATCGTATTTATTGTTAATATTGTTTTGTCAAATAAATATTTTTTCATTCATTTTCATTTTTCATTTTCATCTCCATTTCAAATTTCAACCCAGTCAGTTCAATTGTTGTGGCGTTAAGGAGGAACAAACATTCATCCATCCATACATCCATCCTCACAAACTTTCCCATTTATAATATTAAGTAGAGCTCTAAGGTTTATAGGAACCCCCACGATGGTTTCCTTCGCCGTAAAAGAAAGTAATATTTAATTACTTAAATAAAGTGTTTGGGTTGTGCCATTGTTCAAATTATCATATCTAATATTATGAGCTTAATTATTATAAGAGGCAGTTATTTTGAAATCACTCTCGAATAGCTCACACTATATCAAAACACAATCGAATACATGTGTAGATTACAACTTTTAGGAAAAACATCATGATTTGACGTTTCCATACTAAACGACAGATTCAGGCACGGTTAACGTAAAACTGAAATATTACAGCAGCTGCAGAATTCCCTCCGCATAAGTTACATGCGGCATAGCGTCCCTTATTGCGCTATTATTACGCGTCCCTAATTTTCCAATATGTCACATTGCAGCGGAATGCCCCTCACAGAATTCCGGGCGCGTTTTCCCGTTTTTTTCTCTGGCCTAAAATGATACAAAATTATCGTGCAAAAATTCACCTCATTGTAATTAATGTAACCGCCACACTTTCTAAACAATGGAGAGGAAACTTCTCCAGTTTTTATTACACAAGATTACAACGCCGCTTAATTTATTCGTGAAATTTGTCCCATCGTGAAAAATCCCCCGTCACAGTCGCCAACAAAAGAATGACAAATGGCTTCGAGACACAAACTTACTGAACGCACAAACTGTGGACGCTTTCAAGGCCGTGAAATATTATCTCGGAATTTCCTCCGCGATTAGAACTCTAAAAAATTCCTTTTGAATAAATTAATTCATAATCTTTTCAGCTTTCTGAACTTTTTATAAAAAAAGTAGATTTAATTAAGTTTACTTTTGGTCGCTGGAATCCACCCAACAACTAAATTAAAACTCAACTTATTAAACTAAATAAAATTTAATAATAATGGATCTGTTGATAACGCTTTTCATGATATTATAAAGTCACCCAGAATCTAGATCATTCCTTGTTTACCATTAAGATAAGCCGAATATTTAAAAAAAAAAAAACAATTTAGAAATAGCTTCCGCTAAGAGAGAATTCTGAGACAGGCATTTCAATTGTATTTGTTTGTAATAATCCGCCCTAAAGCTTGAAGATAATTCAATTAAGTGATTAAAGTTCCACTCAGGCTTTATTCAGCTAATACACAGAGACCGAGTGAAAATACCAGCCCACTGTACAGAGGAATGAGAACAAATTGTAGATCCTACTTTGTAGATAAGCCGGTGTCAATTACGTATTGAGAAGGGTCTTGCTTTGGTCGCGACAAATTGAATGGTCTCGCATCCAGCGCAGGCTGTAGGCACGACAGAAGTTGTGCCACCAGTGTGTCTACAATAACAGAATAACCTTCTTTTTCTTCTTCTTTATAAAACTTGTATAAAACGATCGACGTTCAGTGCTGGACTGAGGTCTATCCACTGATCTCCATAATTAATCTATGATAAACCTCGACAGGTTGCTGTCAATCTTTTTAACCGACTTCCAAAAAAGGAGGAAGTTCTCAATTCGTCGGAATCTTTTTTTTTATTTTTTTTTATGTAATATGTTCCCCGATTTCTCGAAGACGCCTGGACCGATTTGGAAAATTCGTTTTATATCTGAAAATAAAATGCCAATTAAATTGCCCAATAATGGGCACCAACTGTTTAAGTCAATATTAGTTAACAGAATTCTAGGTTACTGGACTTGTTTTTTCCTTTTCCAGTTTTATTTAAATTCAATTTTTACGCAGTCGGGGTTTGGAATTTTTTTATTTAATATTTTATTTATAAATGTTTACTCAGCCGTCCAAAATAGCGCAAATACTGTTTAAAATATATAGCATTTCCTTCCGGTATCCATTTTGTTCGCAACCTACAGTGAATGGGTACGTTGAAAGCAAGAGTGACTATGCATATCCTTAAAAGTGGTTTACTTAAGGGTGCATCATTACTTATTCCACGGTTTAAAATTATTGAAAATTCGTTAAATTAAAGAAAATTATATTCCATGAACTAGCATTGCGTGGCAATTTACACTGTGATGCTCGTTTCACCAACCATACCTAAATCATCCTCTAAGTAGGATTTTCTTTACGTGGTTCTAATGGTTCGTGAAAACGAAATTTACAGAAAGCATCACCTAAATTAGCTTAGGTAGCCCGAAAATTTAGGGAACGCTGGTGAAAATCGGCACGACAGTCTAAAAATGTCAATCACACATTAAAGACTATTTAACTGAAATATATTAACGGACCATGATATTTTGACCTTTATAAATGTACCTAGTTGACACTGATAACTTTTTTTATGGAATTTTATGTGGAATAAAATATTAATTCCTTAATTGTGTAATACAAAAATGTATTATGTTTGCGTTGATCAAAATCTTACAGTAGCTTGGAATTTTTTTCTATAGATCGCATACGACCATCTATCGACCATAGACCCAAAAAGGTCGATGCGGATCGCATCTATCCTAATAAATATGTTTTAGTCTTAATACGGTACTCTTTCTATCCTGCCTCTAATTTTTAGAACCCGACGCAAAAACGACGGATGACAAAAACGGGGTGTTTTACGTTTGACGTGTCTGTGTGTGTATGTCTGTGGCATCGTAACAGCCGAACCGATGAACCGATTTTGATTTTGTTTTTTTTTTTTTGTTTGAAAGGTGTATTAGTCGGGAGTGTTCTTAGCTATGTTTGATGAAAATCGGTCCAAGATGGCCGTCGCCACAAAATGACAGATTGCATATTTTTTCACAACTTCCTCAATATGGGTATCAAATGAAAGGGCTTGACTAGTAGAATACTATACACTATGATAAACTTTAAATCCAAGATGGCCGCCACCACAAAATGGCGAATTATATATATTTTTTCATCTATACTATTATAATAAAGAGGGAGCGCGAATTTTGTGAGTTTGTATGTATGTCCGGAGCAAACTTTGGAACCACCGCACCTATTTCAAAAATGCTTTTACCAATTTAAAGGTACATTATTCCAGATGGTTATAGGCTATATATTATGCACATAAAGTATTATGGCTAGATATTATGTGCAAATTTGTTAAGGAAGTCGGAAAATATTTTGACTCTTAAACGTTTTCAAGGCGTGCGCTGGGTTATATACTGCTATTGGATGAAAATGATGTATGGGTGAATTGTTCCTCTTAAAGAGTTCTAAAAAAAAGTCCGCGATAGCATATGTATATCTTCTAAGAATAACTTACAATAACCATTTCTATCGTTCAAATTTTGATTAAAAATAATGAATTATTTTCGACCTTCTTTAACCGATGTGATGTCAATCTATATCTAAATAAATATGTTTATTATCGTAAGTATTTAATTTAGAACATATTTGCCCTTTACACTATACAATTTAAATAAATATCATAGGAGTTATCGGAAAATTATTATTTCCGCGCGACAAAATAATAAAATGATGTCGGCCGGCGGGCGGGGCGGTGCACGGGGGCGGGTTTCTGCGCGGGAGATTCTCTGGTTCCTGTGGTGATCTTATTTACAATCGTCTCCTAGAAGAAGCTCTGTGCGATCAGTCCCGTAAAAACAAATATTTAAATTTTCAACCCGGACGAAGTCGGCGCGGGCTTCTAGTAGTGTAATAAAGTGCAAACCTTGTTTAACATTGTTAAGTTGAATAGGCATATAAGTTAAAGTTTAACAAAATTTAAATAATTAAATGTTTTTGAATTACTAAAATATAACAATAGCAAATATTTTGCCTTAAATATGAAAACAGATTGTAAAATTATATGCAAGAGAAATGTTTGATTTCATGGTTTAATCTAGTTTCAGAGTGTGCGAGCCAAAAATGAGGTTTGGCGTTCATTTTATGCGAATATTTAATAGTGCCTTAACAAATAGTTCCAAAATAATATTTTCTAGATTGGACCATTGTTTAACTTGAACAATACAGTACATTATCGTCGTTGTTACATACGATAGACGTTCACAGCTGGACAAAGGTCTCTTGCAAGGTATGCTACAGAAAATCACCTTCTGCCACTCACTTCCAGAAAATGAATAACGTTAGGGTCTCAAGGCGAGATTGGCGACCTTGCACCAGGAAACGCAGCATTGTAAGACTATTAGGGCAAACGCATTCTAGAGCTAGCTAGAGTGTAACGTGTTTAGTAGAACGATCGTGTTGTTTCGACTATATTATATGAATAAATTGAAGTAAAAACATCGTACGGCCGATACGCTAAGGTGGTAATCAACAAACATCCATAGTGACGCTTGCGTACGCTGTTATCGCTGACCTCAAACGTTTATGAGGAATTCGTGCCGGAGTTAATCTTCCCCACTTCCGTTATCGATAAACAAAATTTTCACGTTGAATATATTTTGCTTTAAGCCGCGATTTTCGGCTGAAACTCATTATTTTACTCCGGAACATGAACTAGGATACTTAATAGTTTTGAGTTTAGTTTTTTAAGCTATTGCATAGCTTCTATCGCGGGCCTTGAGCGTGGAGACCGAATCCAGAAATTCCGTAACGAAAATAACCTGACACGGGACTCCTCTCAGCGCTAGATGGCGTTGATAAAAAATGCTATGCAATAGCTTTACCGCGGCAGTCCCCGAATGCCACACGTCTTTTTTTGTAAATATTCATAGACTGGCGGGGCCGATTTGGGAATTTATAATTTCTAAATTGTCTCTGGTCTGGTCTGGTGGGAGACTTTGGCCGTGGCTAGTTACCACCCCACCGTCAAAGAGGTGCCGCCAAGCGATTTAGCGTTCGGGTACGATGGTTTGTAGAAACAGATTAGGGGTATGAGTTAAATGTATACTGCCATATCCCTTCCAAGTTAGCCTGCTACCATCTTAGACTGCATCATCAGTTACCATTAGGTGAGATCGCAGTCATGGACTATCTTGCCATCCAATAAAAAAAATGTATAAATGGGCATCTTGAAGCTAGATGCACATGAGGTCCAAGTGGCATTTAGGTCAAAATCGAGTTAAGTGTATTTTCGCTTTCTTGTCATCGTTATAATTTAAGGTTTTGTTGAATGTTCCGTCATTATATTTCTATGCACATGAGATTTTTATGAATAGTTTGACGCATTTACTTTACTTGATCACTTGTACACCAAGGTATACTGTATATGTACAGTACTGTACTGTATATATACAGTTGAAAATACGGTCGCAAAATGGAAAATTTTGCTAGTGACTTTGTCAGAGGTCTCAACTTCAATTGTTCTTTTCATAAAATTACGATTTAAATAATACAAGACTATCATATTCGAAAACAAATACTAAGTTTCTAATAGAGTTTCAAATAACTCGTTAATTTAAATTTTCGTAACTTAATTATCTAAGCTTAATTTAAAACAGGCTTGAGTAACGTAGTGTTTATTCAATAAGTGAATATTAAGTTAAACTCCCTTTAAATTTAACAAAGCGAAAATGTGAATCAAGTGGGGTATATAAGATACATAGTTAGAGGTAATGGAATAATTAATCTAAATATATAAGAGGAAAAGATGTCTGATTGATTGACTGATCTATCAACGCACAGCTCAAACCACTGGACCGATCGGGCTGAAAATTGGCATGCAGTGATATCGATTCCCGGCGGGGGCAATTTGGGAACTTATAATTTCTAAATTGTCTCTGGTCTGGTCTGGTGGGAGGCTTTGGCCGTGGCTAGTTACTACCCTACCGTCAAAGCGGTGCCGCCAAGCGATTCCGGTACGACGGCTTGTAGAAACAGATTAGGGGTATGGGTTGAATATGCACTACCATAGTCCATACTCCTTCCAAGTTAGCCCGCTACCATCTTAGACTGTATAGTCACTTACCATCAGGTTAGATCGCAGTCAATCTTGTTATCGAATAAAAAAAAAGCATTTCTTTGTGGCAGGTTTAAATAAAAGAAACTAATCGCATCACATAATGTCTGCTGGTTAATTATGAAAAAGCTGCGCCATTCATTGCTGCAATTTCAGTTTTGGTGATTGGTTGAATTTCTGGCATTCTTACTTCAACAATACATTTCAGCCAATAAAGCGAGAATATCGGCCAATCAGAGACAATAGCGATCGTTACAGCGTCCCAATCATTTTCAGACAATTCTGCGGCTCATCCTAGTTAACTGTCAAATGTGTCTGTATAAAATAGCATTACAATAATCAAGATATTATTTACTTAAAACGAGAACGTTCGCACGGTCAATGCGCTAATTTGGATCTCAGTAATTAATATGTACCTACAGTGGCTGAATTTACCTGGGGAGGGTGGGATCGGGTGGGACAGCCCACTGTAGGTAAGGGTAGGTGAGGCACCGTACTTTGGAGAGCTAAACCAGTCAACCGCGGACCGCGGACGCGAACGCACGTGTATAATCGATGTATGCATGACAAAACTTAAAACACGCGCGTAAATATACAAGTGGTAAACATAAAGTGATGGAAATGCAGTACTGTTTAAAAAAACTTAAATTTACAGTTCTCATTAAAGTTACTTGTACGTTATGTGGTATGTTGCCTAAGCTGTGTACACAGTTGGGATAGGTTGGTATAATAATTCTGTTGGCACAACACTAACTGTGGTTTAATGTATTAATGCGGCATGACGTAGTTTGCAGGTTAGCACTTGCGAGCTTTTTTGATTGCATTGTTATAGAGACGCGTGGCACAGTATCATTTTCTTACCCGTTATAGTTTATCCCCAAACAATAAGATGCAAATTCTTTATGGAACGTAGGTTATGCACGAAACTAAGTTAATTGAGAAACAAGTTATAATTAAAAAAATTAAAAAAACATGACTGCCCAGCCAAAAAACGAACTAAAAAGTTAAATACTCTTTGGAATCTTGTCCACATTTTTAAATGATATTTTTTTTGTGAATTACTGGATTTGAAATACAGTGTTACATATTTTTGGAACCTACTCATCATTTTCTAGATGACGATTGTATACTTCATTTCATTTTCGAATATTTTATTTCAACTTTAGTCTTTAATGCGGGACTATGGTCACTCATCAATATTTTTTTTAAATTTTACTAGCCTATGTCACCCGGAATAAGCTAAGAAATCTAACGATACCTCATTCATCAAAATCGGTTCAGGCGTATAGAAGTTTTGGTGGAATATAGAAAGTCACATACATACATGAACCCTGAAAACAATGTACTCCTTTTTTCAGGCAGTCGTATAAAAAATTCAATAGCATTTTGGTAAAAGAGAGATAACTTCGGGATTAACTTTAAACATTAAATTTAAATACCGATAGCGTAGTGTTGCATATTCGCGTCATAACTTGGTAATATTATAAATGCGAAAATTCATCGCAAAAAGGCGTAAGCGACACGTTATACACAGAGCATAGGGCTTTATTACCGTTCTGACAATTAAACCGTGCCTGAAGTGAAAAACAAAACTTAATAAGAACATTGTAAGCGACCGGCTAATAGATTTTACACTCCTCACTGCTGTACATACCTGCTCAAAAACTAATATTTGTTTGTAAACAACCAGAGAGATATTCAATTAATTGAAATATCGTGTTATATTTTAAAACTTGCTATTTGCTTTGTTTTGAAATAAACGTTAGCATTTTAATATTTATAAATGAACTGTATGTTCTCTGTTTTACAAACTAAATTTACTTTTAAATTTAAATAATGAAGGTTAATTTAATTAATGTTATCTATTTATACCTCAGTTTATTAAAGTGACGAACAGCAAACAATAAGCCTGACTCATTATTGCAATGGTTCAAACGCGGATTAAAAAAAACGAAAGCTTTCCCCCTTTTCTCCTCAAAGTAAGCATTAACTTAAGATTAAAAGATTTAATGATAAATTAGTAAAGATTTTATTAGACATAATTTAATGAATGTCCTTGAGTGAGGTAGATTTATCATGAAAAATTAAACACGCGTAGAGTTTCGTAGCTCCTCTACGAGCATCTACGTGGGTGCTACGGTCTAAGCAACTCTTACGTCTAGACCAATAATAAAATATAACAATTATTGTCTTTATTGGGTAGTATTTTTGAACCTTGAAGATTCTTTTTTTTTCCTCAATAGCGGATTATTGATGACCTCTCCTTTCTTAATAGAATAAATATATAGATAGCACAATCGTAAAGGATGTAGAGCGTAGACTTCTTCTTTTTCTTCAACAGACAGAAGGTTTTTGTTTATTTTGTATCTACTTATTTTATTTTCTTGCAATTGAAATAAAAAGCTGAGCGTTAAATGGGGACTAAAACCCTTTCATACTGGATTCTATAGCCTCCCTCGCTATCGCTCACGACTTAAACATATCGTATGTATTGGAATCGTTTAGTCCTTTGATGAACATTAAACTAGATAAAAATGAACTAACATGAAAAAAGAAGTATAGTAAATTTAATTTAGTTTAAAATCTTACTTAAAATAAGCTCCCATAGATTTAATTAAGGTTCCCCCACATTATAAAGGTCTTGTATCAAAGTAAGTAATTTCTCAGATCGGATCACTTTCCCGAAAGCCAATGAAACTCAAGTCAACTCTCAAGTAAACCTTTGTGTTATTAACGTGCTGTGAGTAGGGCTGTGCCAAATATTCCGGGATTCCGGTATCCTGAAATTAATTTTTGTTACAGGAGGTCTCATGCAAAGTTTAAAGCTTTATGTAGCTTATTTATGAAACAGTAATTATTTATACAATAATACTCATTTACAAAGTTGAAGTTGACAATAGTTGGAAATCAAAACAAACATAAAACTTCGCAAATATTTTATATACAAAGGTACAATATTTATAGATGACAAGGGATGTAATGTAACATTCGAAGCGAGCATGCCGTAACGCCGTGACGCCGGAAAGTGTACTGTAGGGTTAGTTTAAGATTTAATTCGATTGATCGTATACGTATACGATGTCATTAGCGTCAAAGTAAAATCAAACATAACAGCATTCATTTACAGCTCAATTTCGTGCATGTATTCTTATTCGTTTGTGGTCGGTTTTACTGAATTTATGACTTGAAATCAATATTGTTAAGGTTCAATTTTCTTTAATGCTAATATCATCGAGTACGAATACGATCAATCGAATTAAATCTTATACTAACCCTACTGGTCGTGTTTCATCGTACTGACTCTACTGCATGAAAGATCGCTTTGTAACATGTTACATTACACCCCGTAATGTAACATGTTACATGTTATATTCGGTCAGTACCATTTTTTTAGTACAAGAATTTTCGTGACGAGTCAACCCTAACTGAAATACCTGTACACGTATTTGTGAATACTGAATAATTCCCACCGTTCAAACTATTGTGAATATTTAGGGAATTCAACAAAGGGTCGCTTTTCTGGCGCAATATAATAGTACATTATTATTTGTTACAATATTAAATTGTTGAAGTACTCGTAATCAATTTGTATAGCGGGGGTATCGAAATTACGGCCACTTTGCCAACAGTGGCTTAAAGAAAAAAAATTATCATCTAAAATCTGCTAGGGGTCTCGGTAGTTTATTTTTTTGAAGTTTTACTAGCTTTTGTCCCCGCGACTTTGTTCCCATGGAATTTGGTTTTGGAGTTGACTTTTCAAAAACTGTGAAACATGTACTTCTTTATTTTGAATCGAAAAAGAAAATACCAAACTTAAATAATGACGGACTTTCATTTATTTCAACAATTTGGGGGTGGAACTTTCAAAAACTGTGAAAAAAAGTATTTCGTCATTTTTAATTGAAAGCCCAAATACCGAGTTTTATGGGTAAAACTTGAAATATTTCGGACTTTCATATAACCTTTCGTCCCCTATTTAACTCTTTTGTGGGTGGAATTTCGAAAAAGTAGGTGCTCACGTCATGTAAAAAGAATCTACTGTCAAAATTTCAAGTTTCTAACTCCACTGGTTTAAGCTGTGCGGTCTGTCTGGAAAAATCCTGTTATAAGTATAGGTTACGAAACAGATTAGGGATAGTACTGTGATAAACTCTGCCATACCCCTTCTAAGTTAGTCCGCTATCATTTTAGACTGCATCTTATATTTAGGTTTAAATGATGTAATTCCAAGAAAATATATTACCATTTCTGTACCATTAATAAACAATTTTACTTTGTGTTCTTCCTGGAAATGTTTGTATGCAAAAGGAGAGTTCTGTTCTTCAAACGTATTCATGGGCAATAATATGAGGAACAAGTATTATTTCCAACTTACTTCTCATGTTTATTGTTCGGAAGGGAAAACGGTCAAGTGCACCCAGCAAACAGAAAGCTGGATTTCTTTGTCGTTTGATTTCGTAATTTTATTTATTTTTCTTTATATTGACGACCTGGCGCAGTGGTGAGCGCTGTGGTCTTATAACTGGGAGGTCACGGGTTCGGTTCCCGGCGCAGATAATTTCGGTTCCCGGCGGAGAAAAACGAGTCGCAGAGAGCCGCTGGATTCAGGTGGCGCAAGACCGAGCCCTGTGGAGGTCCATGCAAGAGACCTATGTCCAGTACTGGACGTCTATCGGTTGATAAAGAAGAAGAATCTTATGCGTACTACCCGTCACTTCGTCAAAAAACAATTTAGTGTAGACATTATTTTATGAGCAATTAAAACTATAAATAAATAATTGCACTTAAGACAAAATTTCTCTTTTTTTCAATTAAAAAAAGCTTTTAACTAGAAAATGTTAAAAATATAAGCGATATATTTGCGAAGTTGTTTCCGTGTTGGTTCATGTAGATTTTATGTAACGTGATATTAGTTTTTCTTAGGGTATCCACGAATGAATGAAGTAACAAACGGAACAATTGGAAATATTATTTACTTTCATAAAAAAAAAAAATTCAAATATTGCACCGCGTGCACAAAAATCCATAATTAGGGTTCCGTAGTAAAACTACAAGGAACCCGCATAGTTTCGCCAAGGCCAAGTCTATGCATTTGTCCGTCTGCCCATCTATCCGTCTGTTGTATTGGTACTAAAGAGCTGTCATTTCGCAAGGTTATTCTTCACACTAATTTTATAAAAACGCCACAACCAATGGAATGGAACTATCTGGAATAACAATTTGGAATGGAGATAGCTCATACCCAGGACTAACACGTAGGCTACATTTTATCCCGAAAAATTAAAGAGTATCCGCGGGAATCAAAAAGCCTTAATCCACGCGAAAGAAGTCGTGGGCATCATCTAGTATTTTTATTTTTATAGATAGTTGTAGACTAAAATCTTTAAAAAAAGACGTGTGGCACTCGGGGACTGCCGCGGTAAAGCTATTGCATAGCATTTTTTATCAACGCCATCTAGCGGTGAGAGGAGTCCCGTGTCAGGTTATTTTCGTTACGGAATTTCTGGATTCCGTCTCCACGCTCAAGGCCCGCGATAGAAGCTATGCAATAGCTTAAAATTATTTTTGGTACCTCTCCTACACTTAGGTGGATGATATTTTTTACTCGTCTATTCCATTGTGAGGGGTATCGTTGGGTCTTTCAAAAAGCGTTACCTAACTTAACCGTAAAATTCAGCGAATGTCAGGTTGGTTCGTTGGTTTTGACGACCTCCCTGGCGCAGTGGTGAGCGTTGTAGTCTTATAACTGGGAGGTCTCGGGTTCGATCCCCAGCAGGGGTAATTTGGTAATTTATAATTTCTGAATTGTCTCTGGTCTGGTCGGGTGGGAGGCTTTCGTCGTGGCTAGTTACTAGTCCCTACCGTCAAAGATGTGCCGCCAAGCGATTTAGCGTTCCGGCACGATGGCGTGTAGAACC
Organism: Hipparchia sbordonii; assembly: GCA_038048805.1. Classification (NCBI taxonomy): domain Eukaryota; kingdom Metazoa; phylum Arthropoda; class Insecta; order Lepidoptera; family Nymphalidae; genus Hipparchia; species Hipparchia sbordonii. Next base: position 2,569,666 of record CM076111.1, on the reverse strand, counting down.
CGATTCGAATTATGGGTTGAATGTATACTGCCGTACCCCTTCCAAGTTAGCCTGCTACCATCTTAGATTGCATCGTCACTTACCATCAGGTGAGATCGCAGTCAAGGGCTATCTTGACATCGAAAAAAATAATGGGCATGAAACAATCTTTTGGCAAGGACAAGCATGGTCACTCTACATTCTAGTTACGTGTCCTACGATTTTCTACGTAATGAGTTTTAGATGACTGTGTTTAATTTTGTTTTTCTTTTTTCGTAAACAAGGATTTGTAGTCTATTTAGTAACACAAATTATATACTACATTGATTGTTGTTTTATCTATGATTGCGTAGGTCATTTGTTTTATGTTTATAAATATTCCGTGAGTTAGATAGATTACACATAATATATACTGACAGGGGAGGGTTTGATTAAGCAATATACGGAGCACGAAATCTCGGGCATCACTCATTAATTCATTCATTCATTTGAATCTCAAATAACAGCGGGCCAACGAGTGGCGACAGGTCGAATGTGAATGAGGAAAGGTTTAAACCTTAGTCCAATGCCGTTCAATTACGAATTGTTAGACTTCACACACCTTTAGAGAATTAACTATGTAGTATTCTCAGACGTCTTGGAAAATTCTTTTTTTGTTTGAAAGGATCTTTTCAAACAAAAAAAGAATTTTCCAAATCGATCCAGGCGTTTTCGAGTAATCGGAGAACATACATAAAAAATAGAAATCCAGAAATGCATCTCTGGGTATGAGCATTTTTAACGGACTCCCAAAAAAGGAGGAGAAACTTTTTTTATTTTATTTTTTATTAAGTTTCCCTATTATTCGAAGACGCCTGGACTGATTTGGAAAAATCTTTTTTTTTTGAAAGGGCATATATCCCTTCTACATACTTCCCAGGTGGTCCCGTTGTCATCAGGTTAGGATTTGATGATGGGATCCTGGAGAAATCGAGAGAACTCTTCAAAATTTTATAGGCACAATTGATATACTTTGTAGTGGCGTTGGAAGTCGGTTTTGTAAAAATAATTTTTACGTTTAAATTATTTCTTTTGTTGACGAAGTTTTATATGACTTCCTCGCCTCTAGTATATGACACTTTATTCGATAGGGTAATTTTATTCAAAGTTGCAAGTGGAAACTAGTGTAACTAATTAAGCGCATGGGACGCATCCATTAAAGCGTCTAGTATCGAAACGCTTCGGTAAATGTATCGCATATTAAAAATTTCACCGCCGCGTGCCTTTGTTGCGGTATTCATTATGTAAATGCTCACGCTGGCTATAATATGGGTAGGTTATTATTGCATTGCTTTTTTGAGTCTAAGAGCTAGGCGCAAATATGGCACGGTTGCATAAACTAGTGGTTTGCACTGGAGCAGTGATCACCGGAGAATCACCGGTGATTCTATTATAACATGATTCTATTCTGTTCTACGAGTACAGTGTTTCCACTTCATTTGTGTCTCAGTCATGTCTTAAAATGAGTATCTTAAAATAAATAAATTTTGATTTTTTTGATTTTGATTGAAAACACCGGAGAAAAACCGGTGTTTCACCGGTTATTATTGAATCAGAACTCAAGTAATTTTATTTAAATAAAAAGAAGTTTGTTGATCAACATTGTTCGTTATTTAATGAAATTTATTCAAATGCAATTACGATTAAAGATAAGTTTTTTAATTTTTTAATAAATCTGAAAGATGTTTTATTTAAAACCTTTACAATACATCTAATATCATTTGTAGTTCACACAATATCGAACGCGCTAAAAATTCCATTGCATTGTACTAACAGTTAAAAACATTTTAATTGATGCTAAATCTATGTTCGAATTGACTTCACCGGAGATCTCCGGTGAATCTCCGGAGAATGGCAAATCACCGGTGATTTTCACCGGAGCTCGAAATTCCGCTCCGGTGCAAACCTCTAGTATAAACGGTCGGTAATATGCGTTCTAATCATGAGTGATGAAAGGTGCGGACTGAAAACTGCAAGGTTGCAAGTTCGAATCCCACCCGTTGCACTATTGTCGTACCCACTCGTAAGTCGTAACACAAGCTTTCCGCTTATATAGAGGGGATAGCAGGATATTAGTCAACTTCAGGTTACCTAATATTCTTTAAAAAAAATGTGTTTTCAAAATAATGAGCGCTTACTTAATTTTGATTCTCGGTAATTCTTTAATTAGTATGATTAGCAGTGATCGGCGTAGGCAGTACAATTATGCGGAAATTTGTGACGTTATCTTAACATAGATACGCCATAAATTCCCACATCAACTTCGGTTTCCAATATGTCGGTTAAAAATCCAGCTTTCTGGGAAGTATTCTTAAGCACGCTTTTTTCACTATTCAGTCTTTAGTTCACTAATGGTCTATTGGCGATAGAGCTTCTACTTCTATACTATATAATTCCATAAATTGATGCGGAATATCATAAAAAGTTATTAACCTAATTAAAACTTTTAAAGCACCATTATAACATTTTGCCTTTTGATTGGCTTATCAAAGGTAAAAATATCTATTATATGTATTTAAAATTATCTTCACGGGTCGCTTTGACGGCGCGGTCGTTAGGTGTGTAATATTTATATGTTTTAATATCATTACGTAAAGCCCGTTGATATACGAAATCCAAGATCCTTAATTTGTTTGAAAACGTCTTCATCTTAGCAATTTTTTTTTGACATTTGTTCTCTAAATCAAATTCATGCGCATTTAAGTTCGATAATTTTTAGCTTACAGTTTATTAATGACGGAAGTTTTAAGTGCAAATCTGTCTACTATCATTCATTACTGCTAAATATTTTTATTTTATTGGAATAGATAAGAATGTCAAAAGTATATTAAAGTAAATTATATATTAAAATTTTTTTTTTTATTCTCTTTTAAAGAGCTGAGTCACTGGAGTGACTATGTTGCTCTCATAGGTATGTACAATGGCATATTAACTAAATTTAGATTAATTATAACTAGTTATTAGGTCTATTTTTTAAATATATTAAAATATGTCACGTAAAAGTTGCCTTGTCGGCGAAAGCCTTGCGATGGCCTCTCCCAAATCATTCAATAGCCCATCGGTTAAAATTGTGAACTGAAGACTGAAAGGTCACAGGTTCGAACCCCACCCCTTGCACTATTGGCGTACCCACTCCTAGCACAAGCTTCCCACTTGCTTGGAAAATATTAGTCATTGTCAACTTAAGCTTGGCTGATATTCTTTTTTTAAAAGAAAAAAAAATCTTTCCAAAGCTTTCTGTGTCGAGCTTGATGGGCATAGATTAAATAAAATATTAGAAATTAGTTGATATCCGCGGCTTTGCTCGCGTGGATTTAGTTTTTTAAAATCCCGCGGGAATTTTTTTGATTTTCCGGGATAAAAAGTAGCCTATGTTACTCTCCCGATCTTCAACTATACTCATGCAAAAAATCACGTCGATCGGTTTCTTTGTTGCGGGGTATTTGAAGGACAAACAACACTTTCGCATTTATAATATTGTGGCGAGGATTTTTTTTTGATATTATATAGTAAGGATAAAATAATTTAATTAGATAATTTTTTTTGTTACTTTTTGTATCTTGTACTTTCGAATATCAAAGGTCGCGCCTTAATTATTATACTCACGGTTCAAAAACGAAATCTCGTGTGAAAGTAATTTTATTCGTGCGGCTGAAAATATACGCGCCGAGTAAAAATGTTTAATATTCCACGTTCACCTGATATTTTGATATTTTAAGTGTAATATTCTTCATAATATTTATTCCGTATTTTGTTAAATTATATGGACGGCCCGTCCGAAATAATAATTATGTCGTTATGCCACGAACGTTTATGTTTCACGAATATTCAATTTTACCGTAGCAACTGTAAATATTGCTCTTACGAAGTACTAATTAATGCTTGCGACTTCGTTCGCGTAAATTAAGATTTTTTAATTCCCGCGGGAACTCTATTATTTTCCGGGGAAAAAATAGCCTATACTATTCCGGACTATAATCTATGTCTGTGCCAAACAGCCAAATCGGTTCAATTGTTGTGGCGTGATTGAGTAACAAACATCCATCCATTCATCCATGCGTACACACAAACTTTCGCATTTATAATTGAACGAGCGAAGCGAGTTCTCTGAGTCAACTAGGGCGCTTGCCTACTAGACAGAGAAGTGTGTACGTCCAAATGTCTGTCAGAGCCCTATAACTTCAGAATTACTGAATATTAGAACGTGAAACTTGGTTGAAAATTCAGTTATATCCTGTACTTGAACAACAAATACTAAAATTAGATAAATGTTATAAAGAAACGAATTTATTTAATTTTAAATGCTAATAGCTTCACAATAATGCTAATAGATGGCGCTGTGTCAGTAAAACAGTTTTATGTCAACTATTATTTTTTTTATTGCGTCTAATGTTAAAAGTTAATTATTACAATAAATAATTAAAACTTTTGGGAATTATGGGATATCGCGAGGTCTCAGTTCGGGGCGAACCACTAGTATTAATAGGATTCAGGTTTACACCTAGGTAATTATGGTTGAGTTTCCGTGGACTTCTTCTTCCATTAAAAATCTAGATCGGTTCAAATTTTTCCAATAATGGGTCCTGACTGTTTAAGTCAATATTATTTAACACAATTCTAGATTAATTCAAGATTTTCTTTGATTTTTTAAATTTAATATTTTATTTTGATGTTGCTTAAGATAAAAATAAACCTAGCTATTCCACTTCCACATTATAAGGTTTCAATTCTTGGACTTTACAACCGTTGCCGAGATAAGTAGACTGGTACTAGACTAGAATACAGGTGTATCCTAGTACAAGTGTACTTATATCTGCAATATCTTCACGTAAGATGTTTCGTAAAAGCTATCGAGGGCCTGTCTTCTAAACTATATTAACGTTCGGCACTCGGCACGGGTCGTTGAGCGGCTTTGATGAAGGATTTGCTTCTTGAAAGCTTTTGTTAAATTTTTCCCGGGAAAATTCCTTTTAAAATAAATAGAAAGTGCCTTCCCGTGAACCGGGTGAGAAGATACTTAAAAATTATATTACATCATAGAAAGGATGAGGAGTAGAAAAAATGAGCCAATTGGCTACTTTTCATTTACTTCTGAAAAGGCTATTGCGTTGACCGATACTTAGATACTAGTGATTTTCTCTTTAAATTTTTGGCATTTTTTTAAATTATTAGTCTAGCAGGTTGTAGGAGAAATAAATAACTTTGGTGATTTGTATATAATAGCGTAATTTTCCTATTTTCAATTTATTCGCAATCTATTGATTTATTTTCTGCACATTATGCTATTCACAATTTTTATGTCAATAGTGTAAAGTGATGGAATATAGGAACCGAGTTTACTTTACAACTTACGAGCAGGTGATCAAAAACTTTTACTATAAAAATATATTCCCAATATCCACTCTAATGAGAACCTATATGGTAAATCTCTTTCACCAGGAAGAGTTTTGCTGTTATGCATTTACGCTTCTTTTTGTTCCCAAGAGCTTCTTGTATTCTCGGCGGATTTAATATTTTGTAGTGGGATTTCATAATTGTGTGGTGGTATTTTTTGATCGATTTCATAGATTTATAGGATTTAGGGCCCTGTGTATATTTTTAAGTTAAATTTTGCTCTTGAATTAGTTGCTCTAAGTGATATTGTGATAATTAATTATCAAAATAATGCTCAGCTGAGTGAGATTGAACCCATAAGGGCTCTTCTCAAACCAAGGCGCGTTTGGCACAATCTCAGCTTTAGTTTTGAGTTTTGGTCAAAACTCGTAATATAATAATCACGTAATAATTGGATTTCCGGTTATATATAACCTATAGGTGATTATGGTTTTTTATTACTATGTTCCCTATAAAAAGAGGACAATTTAGTGTTTAGAATTTCTTAACATTCCTTGTGCAATTTAGGTACTTTAAAAGTGTAGGCAGACAAAACCACCGAAAATTCCCGTCCCAAGTAAAATTTTAGCAATTCTCACAATTATTCTAAGTACACAAGGCATTTCAAGTAAATAGCACTCTACGAAGGAGATGCTATGAGACTTTGACCATGCGGTCAATTAATTTAATAAAATTATCATCAACGCGCGACTGACTTTTTGATAATTGATGACTTAAAGGTGCAAATAACCCATATAAAAAGTGTAATTTTTATGTGAATAATAAAGAGTAATAATGATTTTATGATTTAAAATTTGTTCTGTTTAACAAAAATTTGATAAATTAATTTATAAATATATTAATATGTTAATTTATAATTATTATTGGCAGTTTCGATTTAGATATATACTTATATCTAAATCGAAACTGCCAATAAAATATACCTTCACCTTTAGTTTGCTATGAAGTGTTTGGGCTAATATCACTGAACGTGAAAATCTATCCGTATGTTAAATGGATTTGTTAAATTAGATGTCAAATTAATGGAGTCTTACCGCGCATCGCTTGCCGTAGTCGAGGTTGTTGCAAATGTATTTTTCTCTTCGTACTCGTGTACTCTATTCACATTTACTTTGCTACTATTTTTATTATCACTGTGTCATAAGGAAAAAAATGTATCGTACAACGTGCAGCTTGCGCTATTCACTGCCGCTCTTTTACTATAAAAAATTAGGAATAATTCTTCACCAACACGCTATCAAACAGAAACATATCAAAATACACTCTACATACATTTCACTCCAACACCGAAGCATCTTTTTTTTTTTAGCGGTTTACAGAAACATAAACATTTTGTTCTGTGTGTACGAGTGTAATGGAATTCCGCAAAATAACGCCTGCTTCTATATCTTCTCGTAGTCGTGTTGCTCGATGTTCTCTAACAAGGGACTGTACTTTGTTTCAGGTGGCCGTGGCATCTACTAAAGGGCCCTGAATAATTCATCCGCATATTTAGCACTAGCCCGGCGACCGGCGCGTCTGTTACGGGCATTACCACACGTTGCGATTGACATAAAGCCAAGGATAGAAGTGGGTTGTGGTGCTTAGGAAACTGTTGCTAAATAAACAAACTAGCCATACTATCCGTGTATTCTGCAGAGGTAAATTGCAGAATAGTCTCCTATTTTACATATCTGTAGAACAATACCGTGTTTGACTGACTGACAATGCACAGCCTAAACAACTGGACCTAGAGACTTGAAATGAGGTAATATTCCTTGAAAACCCTAATGGGTCATGTAATATTCCAGTCTGAAAGGTACAGATAAAGGGGTGATATAGTTTGTAGATTTTTTAATGCTTAATCTATGCGGATTCCGGCGCCGCTGAACACTACGTCTTGATGAAAATAATAATAAATTTTGGTAAAAAAATGCCACTTTGCTGGTCGGGTGGTAGATAAAATTAAGCTAGTCATAGTTTTCACAAGTGCATGACGATTTCCTTATTTTTTAATCGATTTCCAAAAAATGAGGAGGTTCGCAATTCTTCCGGTAACTTTTTTTGTCTCTAATAAAATCAGCTGCGTCCACAAATTCTGGTAAAACTATGAACTTCCAAAAAGATTCAAGGATACACACCACCTACAGTTTTCTTAGGACGATGCATTAAGGCTGAAGAATAAATTAAGTAATAAAGACATCTAATACCAATTAAGCAAATTAATTGACGTACCCTCATCATTCGGATCAATTTAATAAAATGAGATACACAAAAAGAAATAAAGGAATACCTACACTTACAGTAAGTAGGTACGTATTTCTTTATTTCTTTTCATGTTTCCACCCTAATGAGAAAATATTATTTGATAGAATTATCGGATTGCAATGGAACAGAATAAATTATCCAATGCTGACTTGCAAAACACAAGTTCTATCTAGAGTAGACTCTTTAAATTCGATGATGGTGGTAAAAGAAAAGTCGATGTGTGTACCTAATCAAGTGAGATGTAAAAATGAAAGAATAACACAGCCAAAAGTAAAGAAAAAAACAATAACTTTAATATATTTTACACTAGCTGATGCCCGTGATTTCGTTCGCGTGGATTGAGGTTTTTTGATTCCCGTGGAAACTCTCTTATTTTCCGGGATAAAAATTATCTCCGTGCTAAATTTCAACCAAATCGGTTCAGTCGTTGAGGTTTAATTGAGTAACAAACATCCAAACATTCGCATAGGAAAAAATAATAGGATAATAGGATTTAATAATCTAGACGACGATGCCCACGTGGATTAAGATTCCCGAAAAAAATTTTAATTTCCACGGGAATTTTTTGTTCGGGATAAAATATGTTAATTCGTATGAGCTTTATCTCCATTCTAAAAAGCCAAATCAGATCCTCATAACATTTTCAATTATAATATGAGATATTAGGAGTAAGAAGTAGGATTAGCCAATTAAAACTCATTATTCGAGACATAAAACCAACAATCTAAAATTGCTGTGTAATTGTTTAACTCGTAAGAAAACTGTAAAACCAGATAGTGATCAAAATTAAACACAAGCTTTTCCCAAAGAACGACGAAAGATAATTTACAGGTAAAAACTTTAATGCCAACTCAAATATTGTAGTTCAATAAATTAAAATACAATTCATAAAGTTCAGACCATTTAACAAGTTTAATTAACGAAGTTTCCAAGATTGAAATAGAACAGTGTTTAACGAACGGTAATGTAATAACTTTGACCTTCTTTGTGGGTGGTTTTTTGAAACTAAATAATACGAGACAGTATTGGATCGTTAACGCAAATGGGTTCAGATTCGATTGCCTATTAATGGCTTATTGATAAGCGCTCTAAAATCTACTAGCTTTGGTCCAATGACTACGTCAGTGTTAGGTTTTTAAAAATCTCAGAAACCCATTGCTTTTGATCCCAACAATTTGGTAGGAAAGTACCCCTGCAGATTCAGGCTTCTTCTGTCCATTAACAAAAAAAAGAACAGGCGAATCGGTCCAGAAATCCTGAAGAAATCGGTGAATATACAGATAAAAAAAAAGATGCCGGCCGAATTGTTATTAATTCCTCCTCCTTCTTGACGTTGGTTAAAAATTGAACATAAAAGACCTCACCATCGCTGTTGATGAAACGTTATTTTCATCAAGTATAAACCTATTATGGCAATAAAAAAAATAAGATGATAGTTAAGGGTTCACTTGAATTAAACAATATTGAATTAATTACTCAACGTTACTGTAGGTACCTTCGCTGGATTGAGTCTGTTACTAATGAGTGAATACACATCGATGGTGAATCCTAAATGGAGAGTGAAATGTAATTTGAATAGTCTCTATCGCTGTTATTGTTATTTAATACAATAGAAGATTATTTTGAATAACGATAACACTAAAGGTAGGTAACAATAGACCCTCTACATATTTAATTATCTTTCCAAAACCAGCGCAGATATAACGAAAAGTTTAATGTGGTAGAAAGGACAAAGGTGAAAATTTAGCATACAATTCACTGTCGTATCAATTTCGTATTTGTACAGAACGCTGAATTTTGTGTAGAGCCTTGTTAGGATACAATTTACAAGCCTTAAAAACGTTACCTAATACACTACGTAAATCTGCTACACTATTAAACCTTAGATATTTCGAGACATTAACTCGCTAGTTTAAAGCTCATAACTCTAAATTAGGGTTTTTAACTTTAATCAGACATCAACAATAGCCTCTCTATCTTTTAGTTTAGGTTATCACAGTGTCAGAGATAATGTAATGTGAATTATAAATGTGACGATGTGGCGAGTGAGTGGTGAGACGATGAAGCTAGTGCACGCAGTTTTGCTCGCAATGACCGCTGTGTGTGTGACCGGGACCGGCGAGTGGAGCGAGGACGCGGAAGATCTAGGTAAGTTCTAGAATAAACTTCTTTTTTTAAATATACAGACTAGCGCTTGATAGCAATGTCACCTTATGGTAAGTCAATACAGCCTAAGATGGAGCGCGCTTGCCTAGAAGATGCCTATTCACTCTTGATTTAAGAGAACTTAAATTGTAGCTAGTTGAAAAAACGGAAGTCGGAAGCAAAGCGCTTAGTGCGCGACGATGGGATGTCAACCACGTAAAGGTGCAATCTATTGCGACTAGTTTTTTAGTTTGATCGGGCGTCAAAGGCGTTCGGTGCCGGTTACGTCTAATTTTCCGGAATTATGTGCGTTTGAGCAATTAAATATGTTGGATAGAATATATATTATGTTGGAGGCATTACCTTGCGGAAGTTCGTGATTAGCAAGAAAAGGTTAGAATTATTTTGCTATTGTTGGCGGATTAGCAAAACAATTCTAACATTTTCTTGCTAATTAAATATCTCGTGCTTCAACGGTAAAGGAAAACAACGTGAGGGAACCAGCACGCTGAGTTCTCCATAATATATATTTTTTTTGATGACAATATAGCCCTTGACTGCGATCTCACCTGATGGTAAGTGACGATGCAGTCTAAGATGGTAGCGGGCTAACTTGGAAGGAGTATAATAGCAGTGTAAATTGAACCCATACCCCTAATCGGTTTCTACACGCCATCGTGGCGGAACGCTAAATCACTTGGCGGCACGTCTTGGTGGTAACTAGCCACGGCCAAAGCCTCTCACCAGATAAATGTCTTAATGGTTTGAAGTCTGCCAATTCACATTGGCCCAGCGTGGTGAATTATGGATTATGAACCTTCTCTGAGAGGAGACAGGCGCTCAGCAGTGACAGGCCTGGCGCACTCCGCAGTAGGTAAACTGCGAAGCTACAAATACATGGCGTACCCCTTCTAAAAGCCTAAATTCAGAGAGTGCGTAAGGATAAGAGTTACGTGATAGAAAGAGAGAAAAATCTAGGTGAATAAGACGGTAGGTAAGTAGCGCTGTGTCAACTTGCATTGCACTTTATTGTGTGGTAATAAGAGTCGCTATTTATTCAAATCATTTTGCGGAGTGAATCTTATGTACCTGGTACTATTAGGTATTCTGTGGCAGTGAGTCGCTTTGTTAAATGTTACGATAAAAGCTATAACTTTTATCGGAGCATTTTTATTTAAAACAAAAGTATAAAACACTCCTGCAATCCATGCATTCCTTAGGGACTGCTTTTAACCTTTTATATTTTAATTTTTATTTTTATTTCGTAAACCTTATAGAGAAATCTTAGATTATGCCTCTGAATAATTTAAGCGTCAGCATAAACTGCATTCAAAATGGAAAAAGACAGGCGGTATAAATTTTTCTCCAAAGCAAATTTAATGTTAACCGCGATATCCTGGAGGACGTTCTGAGCAGCTCATTTTTTATTCAATGCGAAACACCACTTGCAGGTGCGCCCGTTTGACTTTTAACTCGCACTTTATTGTATTATATTGTACTAAGAGCGTGTCTTTAACGCTGAAGCTAAGCATTGCGAGAAAACCTTTTTAAGGGTTTAATAATTCACACTACCATCCAAGGGGTACGTTAGCCCTCTATCATCTTAAAATGAATGGTCTTTAGCATCAGGCAAAGACAATCCATCCTAATATTATAAATGAATCAATGTGTTTGTTTGTTGGTTTGTCCTTCAATCAAGCTGCCATAGAGCTATAGATCGACGTGATTTTTACATGGGTTTTGTTAAGGACCTGAAGAATGACATAAGCTACATTTTATCCCGGAAAATTACAGAGTTCCCATGGGAATTGTAAAACCTTGATCCATGGGGACGAAGTCACGGGCATCGTCTAGTTTATAATATTTTAGTAGGAAGTACGACTAGATGATGCCCGCGACTTCATCCGCGTGGATTACGGTTTTCTCGATTTAGGTTAGGTTAGCGACTACCAATCCTATTATAGCTAGTTCTAAAGCCTAACTAATTTCACATAATCATAATAAAAGTTATGGGTGTTGAGTAATGAAAAGATGAAGAAGTATGAAGAGTTCACTGTATTCAGAAGGAACTACAAACTAAACTACAAACTAAATAGAACTACCAATGGCAGACTAGTGACTAGTGACTTGCGCATACAAGTGGCACGGGCCTATCGCTCGAGCGTCGGATCGTGATCGTGCAAAAGCTAGCGAGGCAATAATTACGTTTATATCATACTTGCTCAGTAACTAGGGATTACTATGGTGGAAAGTCTCCTTGTAAGTTGGTGTTTGCAATTCAAGGCAACATTACGTCGCACTATGCTTGAATTGTAATGTTCACATTACAATTCAAGCTATGCAAAACTCCTTGGTAAACAATCTCTTTTCTTATAAAATGGTAAGAAAACTTTTTACTGAAAAAAAAAACACTGAACATGGCGGCATTTAATTTCCATACATTTCAAACTATGCAAAACTCCTTGGAACTCAGAGCCGTAAAAAAAAAATGGAAAACTATTTACGAAAAAAAAAAATGGAAATGGCGGCATTTCATTTGATCTGAAAGTTTGTGAAGTTTGTTCGTAAAGGGATTTGCATTACCAATGTTTTATTTACCTCGCAAGAATGATATAAAGTAGAATGCTTACCTCGGTTGCAAGTAGCTATTACACCCTCGAACTATATTCACCCTCGCTCGCTGCGCTCGCTCGTGTGACTAAATATCTCGGGTGCACGCGATCCATTAGCGCCCTATGCGAGCTGCGCTCGCACTGGCGCCAAATTGGATCTTGTTCTGTAATAGCTTACTTACGTCCCTTGTGTAACAATCTACTATTTAAGTTTCTTTTTAAAAAGTCGAGTCGTCATATCTAACGTGATATTCTTGGCGGACACATCCGAGGAGCTGTTTTATTATTCAGCGCGGTGTGCCATTCGCAGGTGCGCGGAGTTTAACTTTGTACTCTTTCTTCATTGTATTTTATTGTAGCGACGCGGCGAGGCTCTTGATGCCTCAACTTCGCGCTAACGAACTCGACAAAACTTAAAGCGATTTTTTTAAGAATCTTGCGGAAGATTTTTTAGGGTTCCGTAGCTAAATGGCAAAAAACGGAACCCTTATAGATTCGTCATGTCTGTCTGTCCGACCGTATGTCACAGCGACTTTTTTCCAAAACTATAAGAACTATACTGTTGAAACTTGGTAAGTAGATGTATTCTGTGAACCGCATTAAGATTTCCACACAAGAATAGAAAAAAAAAACAATAAATTTTGGGGTTCCCCATACTTAGAGCTGAAACTCAAAATTTTTTTTTCATTAAACTCATTCATGTTCCTTCGGTATCTTTGGATAGGTCTTCAAAAATGATATTGAGGTTTTTCATATCATTTTTTTCTAAACTGAATAGTTTGCACGAGAGACACTTCCAAAGTGGTAAAATGTGTGGTGAAAATTTCAATGTTACGGATCATGAGATACAACCCGCTGACAGACAGACGGATGGACGGATAGTGGAGGCTTAGCAATAGGGTCCCGTAATAAGGTGTATACCTTTTGGGTATGGAACCCTAAAAACTCATTACATTTAGATACTTCGCAAAGTCGGTTAAAAATCGTTTAGTTCTGCGTTCTTTCTACTTAGTGAGCGATCGAAGTAACTGAGTTATAAAGTAAATACAAAATAATATTTCGACGGCAAAGTTTCCCAAACTTTAAAGTGGTATGTCATTAAACCGGAGCGTACAAGACTAGCAAAAGTTTCGTGTTACAGGGAACAACAAGCAAGCGGAACAATTTGCATTTTTATTTGGGAAGCTACTATCGGTTTCAAACAGCAAAACTTTGCATTCCCGGTTTAAAACAGAGCAATCTTTGATCGGCCCGCTTCGTAGGTTGTTAAGCGGCCTATACACGATACGGGAAAGGTAAATAACTTATAACGGTGCGGTAGTTATTGGAATGTTTGAAACTTGGTGGTTAAGAATTCGGCCTCTTTTCCAGTCGGCCGGGGTTCGAATCCTAGGCATCTCAAAATTTTCGGAGTTAGATATATGCGTTTTAAGAAATTTAATATTGTTCGTTTTAATAGTAAAGGATAACATCGCGAGGAAATCTGCATGTCAGAGAATTCTCCATAATTTTCTCAAATGTGTCATTCCGCACTTGGCCAGCGTGGTGGACTATGGCCTAAACCCTTTTCTAAGAGAAGACCCTTTGCTTAGTAGTGGGCCAGCTATGGGTAAAGATGGATGGATTCAGCTTATTGTGAACTAATGAGTTTAGGCTTCAAATTAGCACGTTGGAAATATTTTTGAGCAGTTTGGATCTCGTTTGACGACACAGAGGATTTTAAATAAATATCGCAACGTGTGAAATCCGCTTTAGAGATAGGAGTTGTGGAGTTTTCTTTCAGAGATTGGCGTCAGGCCAAATCCTTTGTCTTGTCAAGCCTTTCCAGTGTCATCGATGTAGGTAGATATTTGCATTACTGGATGAATTTACCTCTGGATTTACTGATGTATTAGTAACGATTTTGATGCTCTTTTCGAACCGTTTCTTCAGTTCTTTCAGATTTTTTTTTTTTTTTTTTTACGAAATTCACCACAGGGTACGGTCTTGTGCCACTTGTATCCAAGCGGTAGCAAGCGACTCGTTTGAGTTTATTGAAGTATTGCATAAATAGTTATTTAAATTCGGCGATTATTAGTGATTAAAATGATGTTTATTAATTTATATTAGTTTGTTAAGTAAATGATAATATTATTTAATCTTCCTATATTTCCGAATAAATAAAGTCAAATTAACGTTGACTATATTTAGTTTTTAACTAGCTAACTAATGTTTTACACTTGAAAAGTATAAATTACCATCATAATGCAGCTCTAAGTTTTAGTTTAAATTAAATTAGCACCTCATACAGGACTATACTCTTTACTAACGCACTGGCTTCGCCAAAAACTAGGGAAATAAACTCGCAAAAGTAGCTGACACTAAGTGCACTCGTATGCATTTCACCGCATTTTAGGAATCATTCAGTTGGGTAGCATATATCGATACCTCCTACGTAAATTGTGGAATCCCACAAAATTGGCATTTTACGTTTTTCACACTATATCATTTGTTTTTATCTATTTTATGTGTTCGTTTAAAAAAAATTAAAAATAGCATTTTTTTACATACTTGCAAGACGTATAAAGTTGAATCGTTTAAAATAACGGTCTAAACCATTGTATTGACCTTCACAACAATTAACGCGTCACGTAAGCGTTTTGGGGATACAACAACTTACGTAGGAGGTATATCGATACCTCGATGTTTATGTCGATATATGCTGCCATATTTTTTTTTAGTTGGTCGAATTAATATACTAAATATACATACTTATCGAGTCACTGGCAGCTGCTGAATACAAACGACACAAGATCTTGTCCTGTGGCGATTCTTGTAATTCCAGTGAAATGGCTGAAAATTTACGTTAAAAAGCGCATTCTTGAAAGAACATTAATCACCTTCAAATATTTAGTGAAGGTGCAATAACCTGTGCTGTATCGACGAAAAAGTCGTATTTTAAGTTATAAATTATCAATAGTGATAGTTTAGTGGTCACAGGTTCGATCCCGGCACGCACCTCTGACTTTTCGAAGCTATGTCCGTTGAAGCAATTAAATATTATGTGCTTCAATGGTGAAGGCAAACATTTTCAGAAAACCTGCACATCTGAAGGTTAATAATAATGTTCTCGAAGGGTTGTGAAGTCCGCCTACTGGCATTGGACCAGAGTGGTGAACTGTGACCTTATAAACCTCCTTTAAGCTTGAAATCTATAAACCGCACTCTCCCTCAGCTCAGATTTAAAACAGAGTTAAAATAAGACAGATTTATTTTCGAGTATATTTGTGTCTCGTTTTAACCTCTATCTTAAGTCTGATCTGAGCCAGAGTACACTCTATAAGTCTCAGCATAAGAAGGAGACCTGCGCTCAGTAGAGAGACGTAGATGGGTTGAAAAGTCTGGCAGTTGTTGGCGGTCTATGCAACTGTGGGATTGTTAAACTGTGACAGTATTTAAAATGTCCTTAGCTGCAAAAGACACCCGCGGCAGCCTGCAGCCTGTCACGTGCATATTTCCATAACCATTGCATTCTTGGTATCTCAGGCCTAGCTGGCGCCACGCCAAACAATTACGATGTTTCGTCAAGGGAATTCTTTTGGCTGATAGTTGAAACATCTTACCGAGGGTAATAGTACCTCGTGTAACACAAAGGAGAATGCCGAATTTTGTATGCAAGTTTGCCTATTCTTATTTCTTTTCTTGCTATTATTCCTTATATTTCCCTTTAAAAAGCGAATTCGAAATAAATTGACTTCATTTGACCGCAGATTGCTTTATACGGCAAAATATGGCAGTTCCGAAACATGGTCGCTAACTATGGGACTCATAAGACGCCTCGGGGTTACAGGGTTAGGTGATGGAGAGCGCAAAACTTAGATTATCGATACGATATGTGGTTGATATATCAAATAAGAAATGAGGAGATCCGTAGAAGAACCAATATTACCGACATAACCAGAGGCGTAACTATAACGTTTGAGGCCCGTGGCAAATTCATCGGATGGGGCCCTCCCTCCTTCCCCAAAAAATGATCACTCGACATTAACCGTAGTCACAGGAATGGCTATAAATGTTGGAATCCTCTTGTGCTTTCAGCCCTCTCTGACTGGGGGCCCCTTCCTGCTGGAGGCCCGTGGCATTTTGCCGTCTTGCCACCCTATAGTTACGCCACTGGACATAACTCAACGAGTAGCGAAGCTAAAGTGGAAATGGGCGAAAAATAAAGAAGAAATAAATCATATTTCGAATAAGCTAATATTTGCAAAAATTAATTCAACAAACAAGGTGCGGGAATAATTAACCGAGGTGTGCCCAAATTTTGATTAGGACTTAAGTTTTAATTAAAAATGAATCCCCGAGCTCGATTGAGCGCAGAATTCAAATAATTATTTTCAACGGATGTGTTTCGGATGAACTTATTTCCGCTTAGAATTCTGTGTGGTTGGTGAAATTACCGTTTTGATATGATATTTTATTCATATAATATTATTTTGCTGGAGTCAATGATATAAAAACAATAATGGTGATAGAAAGAGCAATAATTAAAATATATCCTGAGATTTCTCCATGTTTTCATAGGTTTATGAAGTCTGCCAATCCGCACTTTTCCAACGTCCACTACATTGGAAAAGTGCGGATAAACCCTCCTCATTCAAGATTGAGAAGACATTCCGGAGAACATCCAACCATCATCATTTCCTTCGCCATAAAAGCAAGAAATACCTATGTAAACTCTTAAAAAACATGTTTATTAATTCTTCATCAAATAATTTAAAATTTAATACTAAAATTATCACTATTATAATAACTCAATTAATACTAAAATTAAAACTAAATTAAACCTAAAAGCCCAACGAAGTCAACACAGTGTGCCATAGTATCCAATATGCTGGCTTTGGATGGCCAAATTAATCCTTTGGCCAAGGTTACCAGCTCTTGGATTTCTGGTAGACTCTATTATAAAATTTCCTTAAAATACACATACCTACCCCAAAAAAGTCAAATTCACACACCCCAAAAAAGTTAGGGATGCCTGGAATCGTAACCCTGGACTCCGAAATGGAGGCAGAGGTCTTTTTTCGGCAATGGTCCTCTGATTAATTATTTCGTCAGAGGACTCAATCCATGTTAGTTATAAGGTATTAAGTTATTATACATAGATATTAAGTTTTTCTTTTTTTGTTACTAACCCAAATGGACTTTTTTATCTGAGATAAATAAATTGAATTGAATTATTCATCAGGCTATCACTGCTTTTAATAGTCGCAACTCGCAACTATTTAGTGCATAATGTTAATGTCCCCTCTACCCTGCAGTGTAACTCCTTGGACTAGAGCTATATTAATGCCCAAGCATTGGACTTGCAAGTTTTGAAACTAGGCTGACTTAATGGGTTGATAAACAAAAACTAGCGTAAGCAATAACGATTTCACCGTCGTTGGCCTCCATCGGTATTTTTAGCTCACCCCCCTCCTTAGGTACCTTCTTAAGGCCAAATTAGACGTTGCACGTGCACAGTTCATCGTTTATTTTTGCGATGAACGATGCACCAGTGAACCTTTCCTCGCGTCTTTGATAGAAAGATACTTTGGAGCTTTTATAGAAATTTCTGTTCTAAGCATTATAGTTCGATGGTACAGCTATAAGGTATAGTAAAATTCTGTAGGATAGAAAATGTGTGAAAACCTCTATGGCACAGCGGTTAGGGCAGTGGAGTGAGAACCGAATGATCAATGGTTCAAGCCCCAGCAGTTTTCTGCCACCTATAATTTGAGTAGGTACCTTCAAGGCAAGAGTGAATAGGCATCTTCCAGGCAAGCGCGCTCCACTAGACCTCATCAGTACTATCCAGTACTGATTGTCGTCAAGCGCAAGCAAGCTTATTTCGGATAAAAAAAATTTATACTATTGTCGTACCTACTTCTACCACCAGCTTTACTTTAAGTTGAAGGGAAAACGGGAATATCAGTCATGTGCAGTGTGATTTTTTTTTATCAGGCAGTTTTTAAAATCCCTTTCAGCAGTCGCTTTTGAACACGTTTTGCCTGTAAAAGTTCACATCATTTCCCTCAAAAGTCACTTTCCGACAGGCATCAAAACAGGGTTTACCAGTGACGGGTAACTAAACGGGGCGACCTCTGCTGCCACCGCGTTGTTTTTCACGTGTACCCCTCCACCCGCCTCCTCACACCCCCTCCCTCCCCTAGTTTCGTCGCATCGTCATTTGTACCGGTCTACCCACAAATCTGTTTAAGCTAAACTAACAAAACTTGTTCAGCTACAATGCTAAGTGGCAGGCCTTGATTTCGAGGTGATTTGATTAAATTCAACTGTTCAGGCAAGGCTTTATAATTTCACCTTTCTCGCTTGCAAAGTTCAGCTGAGAATTTTTGAGGTAGTAGCTCTACCAAAAAAAATTCTCTAAGAAATATTAGGATTTTTCAATTTGATTTCAGTTTTCAAAATTAAAAGCCAAAACTCGCTTTGAGATTCTTGAAAGTTTTTAATAGGCGGTAGTTCAGGATAATAAAAAACGTTCAAAAAGCTAAGGATTCGTTTTGCGTGTTTTAAATGATTTTTTAAAGCTGAGGAAACTGGAAACCTAACATACTATTTTGAACTTTCAACCTTTGACAGCTTTTGTGTTTTTGTTCCTAGATTTGGTTACCTACTCGAAGTCCTAGATACACTTGCTTTTTTAATAAAATAAATCATAGTGGATTTTAATATCTATAAGCATTGTGTTTTCATTAGATAGAGTAGCGATGCCAATTTATGGTAACGTTTAGTCGAGGAATAAATTCTATGTTTTGAAGTTTTTTGTATTGAAATTCTGCCAAAACATCGAAAATCCTCGGAAAACTTTACTTCGCGATGGTGAAATTTTAGAGACTTATCTTGAGAATTTCAAAATAAATAACAAGTATTGTGTATTAGGTACCTACTTAATTGGTTAAGAAAATATTCCGTTCCCAGAAAAGATAAGCAAGTATTAAATTATGAACTCTAATGCAAAGATTTTGATTAAACAAGGCAGAAAATTCAGATTTCAAAACCAAATAACCAAGCGTGTTGCAACGACGCATATTCGACATAATGGCGAGGTATTGCTTTGAAATTTTTTCATTCACCGCGTAAGCTTGCCAGACCTTAATGCCAGACGTTTTAATTGGTTTTTCAAATCCGATACCCAGTGAGATTGTGTTGCATATTTGAGGTGCGTTGATGACGTGATGCATTGTTACCTGTACTAGTGAAATTTTCAATCAATACAGTCCCAAAGGGTAGCTTGTAAAAAATCGGAATACTACACTTAATATATAGAAGATAGGAGCCACTCTGTAGTGAACACATACAGCAATAACTGAGCGGCTAAAATAATGTCCTTCCGATTGAATCCGGCCACGGCGGCGGCCAATCTCCACAGAGATTAGTCATGTACGCGGGAGATATTATAGTGCACAAATGACGTGGACGTGAAGTGGACGTAGACATGGCCTGACTTTCTTATCCAACACATAACTGTAACAACTCAAGTTAGAACCATTTACAACGCTCCAAGATTTTGCTCATTGACCTTCGAAATCTATTAAGGCCAAACTAGTAAAGTAGAACACATTAGTTAAGATAAGGTTCCCCGAGATATCAAATGCCCACGATAATATCTTAGGTATAGAGGCAGTGAGGTCAGACTGTTATTAGCAAATTATATTATTACTCACTCCGACGGACAAGGCAATGGCCAAAGTAAATAACTTATTGCCAAAGTTTTGATCGTAATGGGCACCTAAGATGCCCGTAGGTATATTTTTTGTTTATTGCGTGATAGGGTTAGCCTTGATAACAATAATTATAATGCCTGATGAAAAGCAATGGTAAAATCTATGTTGAAGCGCGCTTACTTAGAAGATGCTTATTCACTCTTGCCTTGACGAAAGTAATTGAAGTTATTATACAGTGAGTATTGTACAGTAGGTACTATATTATACAGTGGGTTTTTTACTACTTTTACGAATAATCCAATTTACAAGTTCTTTACTATCTATACTATCTATACTATCTATACTATTATAATAAAGAGAGAGCGCGAATTTTGTGAGTTTGTATGTATGTCCGGAGCAAACTTTGGAACCACCGCACCTATTACAATAATTCTTTTACCATTTCAAAGGTACATTATTCCAGATGGTTATAGGCTATAATTATGTTAATAAATGTATTATGGCTAGATATTATGTGCAAATTTGTTAAACAAGTCGGACATTTTTTTGACTCAAAAGTTTTCAAGGCGTGCGCTGGGTCATATACTGTTATTGGATGAAAATGATGTATGGGTGAACTAGCGGACCCGACAGACGTTGTCCTGTCTTAACTATGAATATTGAAACTCCCCTTTTTACCCCCTTGGGGAGAGAATTTTCAAAAAATGTAAAATACGTAATTCTTTATTTTTGATCAAGAGCCAAAATATCAAGTTTCATAAACATAACTTGAAAAATAACTTGAAGAACGAAGGACTATCATACAAACATTCAACCCCTATTTAATCCCTTAGGGGGTAGAATTTTTAAAAACTGTGAAACACCTACTTTTTTGTTTTCAATTTAAAGCTTAAGTACCGAATTTTATGGGTATAGCTTGAAAAATAACGGAGTTTCATACAAACTTTAACCCCCCTTTTTACCCCCTTGGGGGGAGAATTTTCGAAATATGTAAAATACGTAATTCTTTATTTTTGATCAAGAGCCAAAATATCAAGTTTCATAAACATAACTTGAAAAATAACTTGAAGAACGAAGGACTATCATACAAACATTCAACCCCTATTTAACCCCTTAGGGGGTAGAATTTTTTAAAAGTGTGAAACACTTACTTTTTTGTTTTCAATTTAAAGCCTAAATACCGAATTTTATGGGTATAGCTTGAAAAATGACGGAGTTTCATACAAACTTTAACCCCCCTTTTTACCCCCTTGGGGGGAGAATTTAAAAAAAATGTAAAATACGTAATTCTTTATTTTTAATCAAGAACCAAAATATCAAGTTTCATAAACGTAACTTGAAAAATAACTTGAAGAACGAAGGACTATTATACAAACATTCAACCCCTATTTAACCCCTTAGGGGGTAGAATTTTTAAAAACTGTGAAACACGTACTTTTTTGTTTTCAATTTAAAGCCTAAATACCGAATTTCATGAGTATAACTCGAAAAATGACGGAGTTTCATACAAACTTTAACCCCCCTTTTTACCCCCTTGGGGGGCGAATTTCGAAAAATCTTTTCTTAGTGCTCGCCTACGTCATAAAAGGAATCTACTGTCAAAATTTCAATAAATTTCTAACTTCAGTGGTTTAGGCTGTGCGTTGATCGTCAGTCAGTCAGTCAGTCAGTCAGTCAGGACAAGCCTTTTTATATAATTATAGATTGTTCCTCTTAAAGAGTTCTAAAAAAAGTCCGCGATAGCATATGTCCATATTCTAAGGATAACTTACAGTAACCATTTCTATCTTTCAAATTTTGATTAAAAATAATGAATTATTTTCGAAGCTTCTTTAACCGATGTGATGTCAATCTATATCTAAATAAATATGTTTATTATCGTAAGTATTTAATTTAGAACATATTTGCCCTTTACACTATACAATTTAAATAAATATATTAGGAGTTATCGGAAAATTAATATTTCCGCGCGACAAAATAATAAAATGGTGCCGGCTGGCGCGGCGGGGCACGGTGGCGGGTATCGGTGCGGGATATTCGTGTGGTTCCTGTGGTGATCTTATTGACAATCGTCTCCTATAAGAAGCTCACAAGAACAAATATTTAATTTTCAACCCGGACGAAGTCGGCGCGGGCTTCTAGTTATATTTATAAAATCCGTCCGTTCATAGTGAATCGATGATTATCTAACATTAATACCTATTCAAATCTAAAGCTACATATTATTTATTAAAGGTTTACTGTTTTTCCAGGGTTGTTTTACCGTTTTAGTACCTCTGTTATTGTTCACAATTCACGTCTAGACTGTTCGGAATTAAATTTTTAATAAACCCTTTTATTATTTTAATGCAATTTTTTTACGACAGAATCGTAAACTCAAATCGACGGATTTTATGGGTAGAGTGAATTTTTATTTTTTGTTTAATATCGCATTTTGTCTTACTCGTGACGTTGTTTGCATAAAAATATAGCTATGCTTTTAATTGATGGAAAAATGTTATTTCAGTTCAATTTTTATTAAATTCAAGTACAAAAATATGATGTCTCAATCTGTTGGGTTGAGACATTATTTTTTAGTTGGTGGCGCCATTTTGCGCTTGCCATACCTCTTCTATATCAACCTATAGGCGTCCAGTACAGTAAAGGTTCGATCACGTTTGCTTCAAACAAAAACAAGTGTAAATTGAACATTTAAAACACCCCCGATATGTGACAAAAAAAATGTATTTCGCCATTTTGTGGTGGTGGCCATCTTGGATTTGAAATTTATCATAGTGTATATAGTATTCTACTGGGCCTCATAAGAAGGCTCAGGATCACTCAGCGGGCGATGGAGAGAGATGGTCGGAGTATCCCTGCGAAGAATTTATAGGAGATCCATAGGAAAACCAAAGTTACCTACATAGCTCAGTGAGTTGCGAAACTGAAGTGGGGGGGGGGGGGGGGGGGGGGTTGAACAGGGTTCGATGGGGTCCCAAGGTGCTGAAGCGCAGTGTTGGCAGACCCCCCACGAGGTGGACCAACGACATCAAACGAGTCGCAGTGAGCCGCTAGATTCAGGCGGCGCATGACCGAGGCCTGTGGAGGTCCATGCAAGAGATCTATGTTTAACAGTGGACGTGTCAGGTGATAACCTAACTGTTATAATAGCTGCAAATCTACCACTTATTCACACACGCACACAGACACGTCACGTCTAAACTGTGGGGGATTTAGGAACTGTCGACTGTGAATTGAAGACGCGGAGGAAGCTGCGGTCGTCCTCTAGTTGTAATTAAAATAGGCATTAACAAAATAATCAAAATTTAAACACACGGGTGGGTATCCGACCGCAGACCACAGCGTGACTCAAATCCATAGTGTATAATTTTGTTTGCACTCCGCCTGAAATGGACTCGCAAATGGTCGATTAAGTTAAACGGTCCATTTCCCCGTGCCACATACCACGACGCATAGCACCCGCGCGTTCTGCGGTCAAGCCGCCAAACTGTACGCTTTTTAGGGTTCCGTACCCAAAGTGTGTCAACGGGACCCTATTACTAACCCTCCGGTATCCGCCCGTCTGTCAGCGGGTCATATCTCAATGAACTGTGTAGGTAATAATGCATTTTTTGAAACTTCATTGTGGAAACACTGTACACATAGCATAGTTTTGTTACCTATTGTAATTTTTTTTTTTTTTGAAAAAAGCAACCGCCGAGTTTATTGCTGGCTCTTCTCGGCAGAAAGGGCATTCTGAACCATTGGTAGATTCATCGACGATTCAAAAGCATTTGTAAAAGTTTATTTGAATAAAAAATATTTCTATTCTATTCTAAAAATTATCATAATTATTATCCTTACTAATATTATAAATGCGAAAGTGTGTTTGTTTATTTGTATGTTGATTTATCCTTCAATATCGTCGCAACAAAGCAACGGATCGACGTGATTTTTGCATGGGTACCATTACCATACCCATGTATAGTTGAGGACCGGAAGAGTAACAAAGGCTACATTTCATCCCGGAAAATCAAAGAGATCCCGCGGGATTTTAAAAACTAAATCCACGCGAGTATTTATTATAAAAATAATAACTTGAAAGTTAATTTCAAAAAATAAAATAACGTTTTACCGAGAGTCAGGTCACGAGCAGTGTAGGATTCCGAATTTTTTTTTATTTTTTTATTCGATGACAAGATAGCCCTTGAGTGCGATCTCACCTGATGGTAAGTGACGATGCAGTCTAAGATGGTAGCGGGCTAACTTGGAAGGGGTATAGTGTGAATTCAACCCATACCCCTAATCGATTTCTACACGTCATCGTGCCGGAACGCTAAATCGCTTGGCGGCACGTCTTTGACGGTTGCCCGTCACAATATACGTACTTAGAAGGGAGTACACAAATGTAGAGCACGCACTTCTGACTTCTCGAAGTTATGTGCGTTTAAGCAATCAAATACCACATGCTTCAATGGTGAAGGGGAAAAAACCAAAACGCCTGAGAAATCTTCATAATGTTCTCAAAGGCCTGTGAGGTCTCCCAATTTGCATGGTGGACCTTTACCCCTTCTCTGCACCTTCACCACCAAAAATCCGTGACAGTATGGCACTGCCTCTGCGAGGCATAACAGAAATCTTGCTTTATTTACATTTTTTTTAAGAATATTAGCCAAGCTGAACTTGACTTATATTCTCCTCTCCCCTCCAAATAAGCGGAAAGCTTGTGCTAGGAGTGGGCACGACAATAGTACTACGGGTGGCTTTCGAACCTGCGGCCTTTCAGTTTTCAGTCCGCACCTTTAACCGTTGTTATTGAGGCTTCATTGCTACATATGAAGCTAATAAACAATGAATTACAATGCTTGCTTTATTTACATTGTCACAGATGAAGCTAATATAGACCGAATAATAACGAGCACAATAACAAGCGTTTACGTAAAAAATTTAATTTGCACCCTCTGTGAAAGCATGCCTCAAAGCCGTGGACCGTAATTCGGTTTGCGCCCGCTTGTAATGGCCTCGCAAATGGACGATTATAGTAAACGGTTCATTTCCCTCGCTCCACATATACAGCGCTTCACACCCATACGAAATGTTAAAATCATATTTAAATATCATGCTCATGAGGCAGTTTTCTCTTCTCAAACTTAAAAGGAAGACATCTTTAAAAGCCAGCGATGTACATCTGTAAAGCAATGTAATTTGAATATTAAAGTAATCCTTAAATAAGAATAAGAATTTATTTAGTGACGTATAAAATTTACAGTTTCTATTAGTCCCTATTCTCTGCGCTAGGACAACATGTGTTGCAGAGGATAGTTCCTTCCAGATACAACATATATACAGGTTATCTTAAAATAGGTATAACATGAAATTTTATTAACCCTGGGTGCATGAGTGTGTGTGTGTGTGTGTGTGTGTGTGGGTGGGTGTGTGTTAACATCGATTTATATGTTAAGAACAATCAGTGATGAGTTAAACGCCATTGGAGTTTTACTTCATTATTACACGTGGTGCAGTCGGTAGGATTTCAACTTATGCTCCCGAATGCCCAATTTCCAATTTGTCTGAATAAAATGGTTGTATCACACAGAGGGATAGATTAATTAACTGACCGAAACTTTAGGGGTTCCTCGGGTTTGACCCAAAAAAAAAACGTGTGTTTGATTTTTACGACTACACGTGGTGCATTATTATGTAGAGATAGAGGTCAAACTGATGTCATTAAATTTTTGAGTGTCATTCCAAAGTGTTTTGACCCTACATCAATATGAGCTAACCCTAAGTTGGATGACTTTCTTGCTCAACGTGACAGAGGATATAAATCTTTAAAAGCCAGTTGACAATAAATAGGTATCAATTTTGCACGGTCCTTAAAAGCTTTGACTCGGTTCGTTTATTTACTCACCTAATAATAGGTACAGTCTATAGCCATGAATAAGACTTGACTGTAGTAAACATGTTGGATAAAAAGTTGCAACTCAACATATCCCTTTATTCCATCGTCAACACAATTGTATCAAAGACATGTAGGGGACAAGTTTGGATCAAGCGATCTAGTGAAAGGAAGGTATCCAGTCAGACGTGGCTGATAAACTGCCTTTGTGTCTTTTGTGACTCCTCGATAATCCCGTTACAAGATGGCGCCCAGTGTGGGGCTGAAATATAAATTCTTTTTGCAACTACCCGACCGAGTGATTCGAAAAGGGATATTTTTACGTAGGTACCCGTACTAGTACTATCGTTTAGTGTGTTTATGTTTGTGTGTTTATCGATTCGCTTGTAATTTTTTTTACCAAAAGCGCCTGGAAAATATTAATGTAAAAGCACGGTCTTTGATATACCGGGAAAAGTTTAAATGAACAAACGAGAATAATTAGCCTAAGAGGACAGAGAGGAATTGCTCTGGATAAAGTTTAATGGTGCTATAATCTCGCCCAAGCAATAACCCAAGAGGTTGAACGGCAAGCTTGGAATGGTAATAAAATTATAGAATTAAACAAACCTAAAACGTCTTGAAACCCCATTTTATGGTATCGCTTTTAAGTATTGCAACTGAAGAGATTTTACTGGTAGAGTGAGAAATTTCACAATCAGTTTTGTATCTCACAGTGAATTAAGTAAAGAGTAAAGACACAAACAAAATTTGTAAAATATTATTACAGTCATGGTTTTTAATGTAACTGTGGCTTACTAAAAGCTGATTAATATATCACCCGCCCCAGCCATATTACAAATGAGTCGTCTCTTTCTACGATCGCTGACGCTAAGGCGGAGGCTCCCAAAGTTTTTTTATCGCACGTACTATCCTTTCAGAATGGTAGCGTGATAAAAAAACTTTGGGTACCTCTGGTCTACAGCGCTAGCGATCATGGAAAGAGAACACGTTTGTAATATAGCTAGGGCAGCAGTAGTTTCTGTCGTAATATGAAAATGTGTCTAACCGCCATTCTACCTTTTAAATATCTCGGCTTTGAAGTATTAAACGCACGAAAGCGATTAGCAAAGAAACTTCAGGGAACAATAAAAGACTTGACTACTGTTAAACAGCTTCGTGGAAAATTCGAAAAAGAAGTCGTTAGCGAACTTTGCGCGAACTTTCTACTCCTGGCGGAAACAAATACTTCTCAGATGGCAAAAACAATAACATCCTGCCATTGGTCAGTTTCTACTACGAGCTAATAAATTCGTTTTAACGTTACCTGTTAATTGAAAAATAGCGTTCTAAATTATTAGAACTCTATTTTTCTCAATCATCAGCTGCCCTAGCCATATTTACAATCTTGTTGTTTTTTTTCTCTTTCCATGATCGCTAACGCTGTAGAGCAGGGTTTTCCTAACATTTTAAATACACACTACGTAAATTATATAATTTTAATATTGAGCAAAGTGTTCGACTTTCAAAATCGAAAAATAGATGGCGCTGCAATACTTTAAATCGCGCTATTTGAAACTGGACCGGCGAAGCAGCCGTGGCTGACGGTAGATTAAAATAACATACCTAATCGAAATAATGAATTATCTTTAGGCGTGTTATTTTAATCTTTATGTCTGAGAGATTTTTATCAAGAAACATTAAGTCTGCTTGTTCGTACATACTTGGCTAATGTAGTGTAAGGCCAGAACACTCCTCATTCGCGAGGAAAGTGCGCCTGAGGCCTGTGGGCTAGCAATGGGTTAAGATGAATGAATTAATATTTTCTCTCACTCTCACCAACCCGTATTAAATACTAATAAAACAAGATGGCGCCCCTGTGTCATCAAGTGAATCAAACATAACAATTAAATCTGAATAACTAAACTCATAATAATTTTTAAGTCTTACCAACTAATTTTGTATAGGAAACTAACGTACGGAGCGGGAGTTCTTTCGCACTTGGCCGGATTATTAAGTTGGTAGAGCAGACAACAGCTCCCTTCATTATTCACTCGTAACTAGGCCACATGATCATCAATTGAATATCATTATCACTAGTTTAATAAAAGCGCGGCTGACGCGAGTCGCCTCAGCACTTTAATTATCTCTTGAAATTCTGATGAAGCACCCTTTATAGAGTTTACGAAATGATTTCATCGAATCTGCGTCTCAATTAATCAGTATAATTTTATCGGAAAGTGAATAATAAAAAATATCTGAAAATATTCGCGATGAGAATCCGTTAAAAAAAGTTTTCAATTTTACAAATGATGTCAAACGATTTCAATGGCTTGGATTCTGAAGTCCGGGATTTTGATCAGTGAATTTGAAGTAAAATTTTATTTAAATAATATGCTTCGATTTTTTGGATTTCTATTGAAAAAAATATGTTGGTTCATCTTTTGACAACTGAATATTAGTATCTGAATACAGTTTGAAATTATAAAACGTAAAAATATAGAAATGGATTCTTCATTTCTTCATACTATTATTCCAACCTGCGAGGCATGAGCTCTTTATTTGTGGAAGTGATCGCCAAAAGTAGTCACAAAGGAGTAACAATAATAATATAAAAAAAAATTTTAAAAAAACCGACTTCAAACGCCACTTAAAAGTATAAAATAATTTTAGTTTGTACACGTATGTTGAAGTCGGGCCAGCGTCGCGCATCGGTTTCATCGTTTCTATTTAGGCCCGTCCGTCTCACGGGCTAATTCAACAAGTATACCGGCCTAATAGTATTTACGATTTAATAATTTTAGTTTGTACACGTATATTGAAGTCGGACGGGCTTAAAATATAAAAACGATGATACCATTGCGCAACGCTGGCCCGACTTCAACATACGTGTACAAACTAAAATTATTTTATACTTTTAAGTGGCGTTTGAAGTCGGTTTTTTTAAAATATTTTTTTATATTATTATTTTAAGCTTTTTAGTGTAGCTTCATGGGACCAATTCACTAGACCATTTGTTTTGCTCCTTAAAAAAAGTATTGGAATATATTATTCCAAATAGAAATTTAGCATATGTATGTATGCTATGAAGTTTGCATGGTTAAAATCCTACACACACTCTGATCACGAGCGATTTGCTCTTATTCAATGAGGAGTTCCATCCTATATCTCCGAAGATATTCATCAGATCTTCACCAAACTTAAATGGGACCAACCTGACGATATGCCCTTTTAAATAAAAAAAAATTATTGAAATCGGTTCAGATTTGACAGAATTATAGAGTAACATCGTCAAAAATTCGGTTAAAAAAAATTATATTGAAATGCCGAATAGAAAAGCATTATGTACGTATGCTATGAAGAATGCATGGTTAAAATCCTACACATACTCTGATCACGAGCGATTTGCTCTTATTTATTGAGGAGTTCCGTCCTCCATCTCCGAAGATATTCATCAAATCTTCACCAAACTTAAATGGGACCAACCTGACGATATGCCCTTTCAAATAAAAAAAAAATTATTAAAATCGGTTCAGATTTGACGGAGTTATGGAGTAACATCGCCAAAAAATAAAAATAAAAATAAAAAAAAAACATACGCGTCGAATTGAGAACCTCCTCTTTTTTTTGAAGTCGGTTAAAAAGCAGTACAGGCCGGTTTAAAACTTGCGTGGGTGCGTTATTTCAATCGGTTCACTTAGGCTGAGATCTATAGACTGCTCTCTCTCTTTGTTCAGACTTAGGGCAGAGTAAAACGAGACTTTTTATCAGGAACAAGAGTGTGTCTCGTTTTAACTGTATCTCAAGTCTGATGCAAATCAGAGAACGCTTAGCCTGAGCACAAATGCAAAGCTGAGCTTAAGTCTCGCGGACTGTACAACGCGCATTGAAACGCATTGTATGAGAGCGGATACATATCTGTTTTCTCCCACTTTGAAATGGCGCTCAATATGGGGTTAAAATACAAGTTTTTTGTAACTGGCCGATAAATTCATTGTCTTATAAGTGAGAAGAGGTTTTATACAGGCTTTTACTTGTGTTAAACTATCTTTTGGGAATTATGCGATACCGCGAGGTCTCAGTTCGGGCGAACCACTAGTGTTAATACAAACGATACTGTGTCGTTGCAGATTCAGTGTAAAAAGGTTATTTATTCCGTCTTTGTGAGACTTAATTTTGCTGTCAATGTACGTAATTATTGCGAGCGTGGGTGGCAGAAAAACTTCTCCTGAATCCATACATGTTACATCTAATCACAACTCCTTTAAAATGTGGATTCTCCATGCGTAGAAGCCACACAGGGCCATGTTTAGCTCGAGCTCAGCCAGGGAACTTGTGAAAGGAAGATATTCAGCCAGACGTGAGCAGATAAACTGCCTTTGTGCCCTTTGACTTCTACATAATCTCGGCTCTACGCCGCCCGATGTGGGACTAAAATGCGAATTCTTTTTCAACTATTCAAATAATTTCTAGAAGCTTACATTTCAATTCCACTATGGTATACTCTAGGTAAAGGTTTTCATTCAGGCACAAGGAAATTCGCACTTTTAAGCGGAACACACTCGGGCGCGATTCCCAAAGAGAGGTGGGTTCGAAGTTTTGTTATAAGTTTGCTTAGAAAATGTTTAGAAGTTTCCATAGCCCTACCAGAAGCCAAACCTTGAAACTCATTAGACGAATATTGCGCTTTAGAGACCGCCTCATTTTTATCGAATAATTTTTAACGCACCAAAGTGTTCAGTTAAAGAACTTTTGAGACCCAATTAAAGGCTCGACTGCTGTTAAACAGCGAACAGCTCGGCGGAAAATTCCTTTTCAAAAAGTAAAAAAGAACCGTTATTTGAGTTTTAGTGGACTTTCTGTTCCAATGGCGAAAAACTTTGGTGTCTGGGACAACAGACAATCTCCTTTTGTTTAGTTTTTCTTAGATAATAAATTTATTTTAGCTTAATCGTAAGGTAGACGTAGGAAAAAGCTCTTAAAAAAGAAGCTTTGTTTTCAAAATAATGAGCTGAGTAACGGTCTTTTTTGTTTCATTTCTTAATTCAGGGACCTCGCAAACGGACCACATTTGAGACCCAAGTGGTCCGATAGAGTCCGTATATAAGTCTTTTCACCGTTTGTAGGTATCATTTTGTCGTTGTTTGGTAAGTGAAAATGCTGTTTTAAAACTTGTAGTTAGTGTTAGCATTAGCACCTTGTAGTGTGATTTGTTAATGCAAACTGATGTGGATACTTAATACGTGATAATACGTAGTAGAAGCCTGTAGAATAAAGTGTTTGCTTTCTTAAAAAGTAGAACTAGTTCTATGAAATAGAATAGATGCTAACCAGCTGTTCGTCTTTGTCTGTGTCTATCTGATGTCTATCTAAATGACTGTAGTGTCTCAGATTGAGTAAAATATACTTTTTTTATAAATTCTTCTCAGCAGAATTTGCTTGTCTTATCTTAAAAGAGGCCACATACGATCAAGATTGTCGTTAAGTTTGCATGATGTTTAGGGATCCGAAAAAAGGATCGATACCTGATTAATATCGATACTTTTGGTTTGATACCTAGGAAAGCTCCCGAAAGTTGAACCACTCCATCGAGAGATAACGTTTTACATCAGAAAGAGAATTTAATAGACTGTAGTCTGCTTGCTTACGGTACTTTCCCAATTACTCGATACTTTATCTTATCATTAAATTTTACTCGTCAGACTATTGTCTATACTGTTCTCTTTTTTATATATTCGTTATCTCTCTCGATGGAGTGATACAGCTTTCTGGAGCTTTCCTAGGCATCGATCATTTTCGAATCCCTAAGCATCATGCAAACTTGACGGCAAACTTGATCGTACATGACCTCTCTAAAAGGCACAAGTTGGACTATATGATATAAACCATTAAATGATTTTTTTGGTCGGTTCCAGTGTAGCCCGCATGCAAGGACTCTAAGATTAAATTTTCAAACAAAATGTTTACTAAAGCTACTTTAATCATGTAATGGAAGATTCGGGACCACTAATTGTCTAAAAAACTTTGACGTAAAAAAACTTTCTCCTTTGTTTACTCCGTGTTTTGTTGCGGTGGAAGTTTTAATAGTGGTTTTTGTTTTGAAACAGTACGCCTGACTTAAAATATAAATGAAGGTACGAAGCTACCGTACGGCTTAAGCTACGAAGTCGCAAATGCATCAATTTAAGAGAAGTCTGTTTCGACTTTTGAGCGATTCCGAGCACGCCCCATACAAAGGATGTTTGATTCCTTGCTTCTTAAGCAAAATAAGCAACAATTTTCTACACACGCTCTATGATTTAATATCAGTGTATGTGGTTGGTTTTCCTGATATCTATAAAAATATTTTGTTATAAATTACACACGTAAAGATTTTTATGTAGACTAGAAGTAGAGTATTTTACCTGCCTGTGAAAGTTCCAACTTTTGGGGTTACTACTTGGTACTTTTGTTCGGTAGATACTATTATGAAATTTTTTACAGCTTCCACCCTAAAGACATGTACAAAGCAGTACCGGGATGGACAATATTTCTTTTCTCTAATTTTTTTGTCAAGAAGTATTGGTTCAGGTTGATAGGGAACATAAAATTGGCTGACAAATCAGTCCCACACAGCATACCAACAAAGAAAGCTAGTATAAAGGTTGCAATTAAAAGAAAATTCCTACCAATTGAGAGTTCAAAGAAAATTTTCACAACAAATGTTATCACGAACGTATTTATAACAAGCGAGGGCTGACGACAGCCGACTCAGCTCATTAATTTCTGCTCGGAACCCTAATTAAGCACTCTTTGAAGAATTCACGAAGCGCCGAGTGGCGCCGCCTACTGCATCTCAATAATGCAATGTAATAATAATCCTTGAGTTTCAGCGAAATTCACTGATGTCGTAGTAGCAGGTCCAAAGCTACAAGTAACCAGCGTCGTACCCAAGTGATGTTGTACAAGTTTCGAGATATTGACGTAAATACGTCAAACTATTCAATTCATACAAATCTCATGAAGTGAAGTGAAAACTTCAATGTTTGAAGTTTTTTGTAGTTTATTGGCATTATTAATAATTTTTTTGTTATTTTTGGGATTTTTTGTCGTAAATGTAATGTTTTAAGGAACTCATCATTTGCAATTTGCATACTAATTTATTAGTTGAATGTGTCAGGACAAAATAGTTTTAAGATCAAATATTTGTACACAAAAAATTTTATTCTATTCTATTTTACCGTTCCGAAGCGAATGACTCTTCATTAGTTTAAGTAGTGAGTTTTTTTTCGAAGTAAGTTTGTATTTTTAACCGACTTCCAATTCGTCGGAATAAAAAATTAAAAAAATTTTTTTTTTTTTTTTTTAATTTTTTATGTATGTTCCCTGATTACTCGAAGACGCCTGGACCGATTTGGAAAATTCTTTTTTTGTTTGAAAAGGCATACTTCTCAGGTGGTCCCATTATCGTCATGTCAGAATCTGATGATGGTATCCTGGAGAAATCGAGGGAACTCTTCAAATTTCATAGGCACAATTGATATACTTTATAGTGGCGTTTGAAGTCAGTTTAGTAAAAAAGACTTTTTACGTTTATACTATACTGATTTCCGCTCAGTAGTGAGCCGTTGATGGGTAGCTGATTTTCACGATGATGATGCTACACATGCACACACAATTTCACACACGTGAAGCGGCTAGGACGCCTAGAAGTCGTATTCACTCGCCGCGCGAATCGGGCCGTGTAACGCTATTAAGAATGAATAATAAAACACCTGCGTTTTCCCGGCTGCACGCGGATGTTGCGTCGCTGGAAATAAGGTTAAAGTATTTTGTGTGAAACATTTTTGCTTTGCACGCAGTCCCTCTGGTCCTCTTCGGTAGCAAATAGCTTCACCATAGCTCTACCAAACTCGAATCGTGAATGTGAGTGGTTTCTTGCCATCTTGTTCTCGCACTCGCCTGTTCTCCGATCGTTGTCAATATTTTAGCCCGCTTCAAAGGGTTTCTCGGGCGAGAAAGAGAATGCCATTACATTGTTATTCGGTCTCAGTGTGACGTTAGAAGCGTCGAAACAATCCTTGTTCTATTTCGATGAATTTGTGTCATCCGCCATCACCCTGGGCCTTCTTATTTTCTTATGCTTCTTATGTCATATACAAAATATAATATGAGAAAATGAAAAAGAAAGAAACAAATCAAACAAAAACAACTCAAAGATAATAAAAATCAGTCCAGCCGTTCTCGAGTTAGGTATAAATAGCGTAATAGCTCCAACTTTGTTTTATATATCTATACTAATATTACAATCTATACTAATATTATAAAGCTGAAGAGTTTGTTTGTTTGAACGCACTGATCTCAGGAACTACTGGTTCCAATTGAAAAATTCTTTTTGTGCTAGATAGTCCATTTATCGAGAAAGGCTTTAGGCTATATAACATCACGCTGCGACAAATAGGAGCGAAGCATCAGTGAAAAATGTTGCAAAACGGGGGAAATTATCCATATTTAAAATATATTCTTTTAAAAACTTCTTAATCGCGATCATAACAACAAAAATTGATGCGGACGAAGTAGCAGACAACAGCTAGTCTAAATATATAAAAGGCAAAGGTGACTGACTGACTGACTGACTGACTGACTGATCTATCAACGCACAGCTCTAACCACTAGACCGATCGGGCTGAAATTTGGCATACAGGTAGCTATGATGACGTAGTCATCCGCTAAGAAAGGATTTTTCAAAATTCAACCCCGAATGAGGTAAAATAGGAGTTTAAAAAATCGAACCTAACGTGAGCGAAGCCGCGGGTTAAAGCTAGTTTAAGATAATAATCTTATACAAAGTAACAAGGTAACCTTGTGTAAAGCCTATTATGAATAAAATATCTGGAAAAATAAAATGGAGTACCATAAATTAGATTTGCCATATAAATCTAAATCCGTCCGGACGATGCGACGCTGCGAGTTATACAGGCAATAAAGATTTTACAAATAAAAACTGTAAGCAGTCGCTTTTTGTGTTTACAGCTACGAGTTATATCGAAAGAAAAGGGAGAATATTTTGTCCTTAATGTAATATGCTGGTAACATGACGTCTGAGGCGCTAATCTGCGTATTTTACCTTTTGAATAGGCTTTTCTCTATCTGTCTCATAAGGAATACTATGTTCAATAAATAATCATTTAGGAGTGGGTACGACTATAGTGCAACGGGTGGGATTTAAACTTGCGACTTTTCAATTTTCAGTCCGCAGCTTTAACCGTTGGACTGAATATGAGCGCAGGTCTCCTCTCAGAAATAAGGGCCATTGTCCATCACGCTGGCCCAATACAGATATCACACACTTTTTTGCCGGTTCTTCTCAGCAGAATCTGCATTCCGAACGGTGGTAGATTTATGACGTGTCATAAATGCTACAAGGTAGCCTACATGAAATAAATAAATTTTGAATTTGAATTTAAGAACAAATAAGAGAATCATTAATTAAATAAAACCGGCCATGTGTGAGTCGGACCCGCACTCGAAAGGTTCCGTAGCATCGTACAAAATTTAACAGCAGCATTTAACAGCATTTATTTATTACTAGCGGACCCGACAGACGTTGTCCTGTCTTAACTATGAATATTGAAACTCCCCTTTTTACCCCCTTGGGGAGAGAATTTTCAAAAAATGTAAAATACGTAATTCTTTATTTTTGATCAAGAGCCAAAATATCAAGTTTCATAAACATAACTTGAAAAATAACTTGAAGAACGAAGGACTATCATACAAACATTCAACCCCTATTTAACCCCTTAGGGGGTAGAATTTTTTAAAAGTGTGAAACACTTACTTTTTTGTTTTCAATTTAAAGCCTAAATACCGAATTTTATGGGTATAGCTTGAAAAATGACGGAGTTTCATACAAACTTTAACCCCCCTTTTTACCCCCTTGGGGGGAGAATTTAAAAAAAATGTAAAATACGTAATTCTTTATTTTTAATCAAGAGCCAAAATATCAAGTTTCATAAACGTAACTTGAAAAATAACTTGAAGAACGAAGGACTATTATACAAACATTCAACCCCTATTTAACCCCTTAGGGGGTAGAATTTTTAAAAACTGTGAAACACGTACTTTTTTGTTTTCAATTTAAAGCCTAAATACCGAATTTCATGAGTATAACTCGAAAAATGACGGAGTTTCATACAAACTTTAACCCCCCTTTTTACCCCCTTGGGGGGCGAATTTCGAAAAATCCTTTCTTAGTGCTCGCCTACGTCATAAAAGGAACCTACTGTCAAAATTTCAAGTTTCTAACTTCAGTGGTTTAGGCTGTGCGTTGATCGTCAGTCAGTCAGTCAGTCAGTCAGTCAGGACAAGCCTTTTTATATAATTATAGATTTAAAGCCTAAATACCGAATTTCATGAGTATAACTCGAAAAATGACGGAGTTTCATACAAACTTTAACCCCCCTTTTTACCCCCTTGGGGGGCGAATTTTGAAAAATCCTTTCTTAGTGCTCGCCTACGTCATAAAAGGAACCTACTGTCAAAATTTCAAGTTTCTAACTTCAGTGGTTTAGGCTGTGCGTTGATCGTCAGTCAGTCAGTCAGTCAGTCAGTCAGTCAGGACAAGCCTTTTTATATAATTATAGATTACGTAAGATCGAGCAAAAAAGTGTTGAGTGGAATTCATGATTATCTTTAATTTTTATTAACTTTTTTTATTATTACTTGTTGTTTAGTAATAGCAATAGAATTACACATTCTGTGAAAATTTTAAGTACCCACCTATACCTACCTATTACGGTTCACAAGTCAGACAGACGGACCGATAGCGAAGGCTTAGTAGGGTCGCATCGGCACCCGTTGAGTACGGAATCCTAAAAATTGCACCAAGCAAGTCAAAAAATATAATTTAGCGGCAACGGGCTCTTCCAGTGGACATTTTTCCCCAGGTACAAAGAATTTAAGCGTTTCCCAACGCTTTGTTCTTGGGTGTCCGCGCACAAAGCTCGCTGCACAAGTAATTATGTGCATACAATTATTTTCTAAGCGTTCGGCGGTACAATGCCACCTCGCTCCGGCGCCAACCGCGTCCTTACCTTTTACGTTTTAATTAAAAATTGGTTAAATGGGAACCCAGCTCCTAGATACGTGGGTGCTGTACTTTGTCACAGTTTGTATACGCTCAGTTTTACGGCCCTAAGTTGTTAGAACTTGCTGTTCTTTGGAATTGGTTAAATGGTGCTAAAAGTAGCCAGTTTGCTCTCTCTCTAAAATAGCTCTTTTTAACCGACTTCCAAAAAAGGAGGAGGTACTCCATTCATCGAAATCTTTTTTTTTGTATGTATGTTTCCCGATTACTCGAAGACGCTTGGACCGATTTGGAAAATTCATTTTTTGTTTGAAAGGGTATACTTCCCAGGTGGTTCCATTGTCATCAGGTCAGGATCTGATGATGGAATCCTGGAGAAATCGAGGGAATTATTCAAATTTTATGGGCATAATTGATATACTTTGTAGTGGCGTTTGAAGTCGGCATTGTCAAAAGGATTTTTAAGTTTAAATTATATTAAATTAAAACAGTTTCGTTGGTATAATTTCATCTCAACTCATCGGTGGCCCAATATGGGCACAGTAGCCTAAGCATGAACATTAGAACTTTCGAATAGTAAAGGTGAAGTTAACGCCAATGTATGAAAAATTACAGGAGCGCTTCAGTCATTTTCATATAAAATTTCTTGCTGGCGTTACTTTAACGTTAGTAAAAGATGTGACCCATATTTCTCTAGTAAATTGTACACGTGGAAAACAATTTCCATTCCCTCAGTAGGACGCCTGAACTGCTACAAGTTCGAGTACGTAGTGCGCTTACGAGCGACTCGAACGAGCAGGCCCCTAGGGAGCGTGAATTCCATCTGAAGTGGAGGGCATTGAAATGTCGGTGTAACAGATAAACGCGAGATGAAAACGTGTCAAATGCAGCTTCAATAAGTTGCGCAATACGCGAAACCCGTGGCTGGCTGAAATGAGTGACCCCATATTTTCTATCACTAATTCTTTCTACTATCCTACTAATATTATCAATGTAAAAGCTTGGATGTATGGATGGATGTTTCTTATTCAATCGCGCCGCAACTTTTTATCCCTAAAAATAAGAGTTTCAAAATAAGGGAATCAAAAAACCTTGATCCTCGCGAACGAAGTTGCAGGCAACACCTTCTTCCTACCTGTAATCTATACTTAGACTTATTATATTACTACGAGTACCGTACTGCTTACATACAGTGACGGGTCCGACCAACGTCATAGAAAAATTGGCTCTCCAGTAACACATCCTGAAGTCCTCGCCGACTTGGGTGGCCTGCTCGGATTCTGGAGGGAGCTCGGCTGGCTGGAGTGATCCAGTGGGGAGCCTTACCAGCGGAACCACGCAAAACGGGCGAATTGACGCCTACTTGCGGAGTCAATTCCCAGGAAATGAAGTTTCAAAATCAAAATCAAAATTTATTTCTTTCATGTAGGCCAACTTGTAGCTCTTATGACACGTCATAAATCTACCACCGGTTCGGAATGCAGATTCTGCTGAGAAGAGCCGGCAAGAAATTAGCAGTTGCTCTTTTCAAAAAAAATTTTTATAATGGTTAACAAAACTATGCTATGCACACAGTGTTTCCACAAAGAAGTTTCAAAAATGCACACCTACCACAACTTAACACATGTTAAGATGGGTAGACACAAAGATTTTAAAAGAGTTTAAGATTAAAATTACTACGAGTACGTATAAATGGATGCATTAATCGTGCAAATAAATAATTTGATCTCGTAATAAAAATTACGTCGTGAAATCGAATTCAGAAATCCAAATGGAGATTTAAAAAGATTGGACCAAAGATATTTTGGAAGGGCGATGTCATCAACCGGGAAATGAAATACGCTCCGAAAAGACAAATAACGCTTTTAGCTGCACTTATTGAGGCATTTGTCGTCGCGATAAAGCAATCGCGAAAATTTCACGCCAATAAAATGTCAGATTATAAAGTAGGTGCTGGCGGGCTCAGAATTTTTCATACCTCCTTCATGCTGTTCGCACATTACAACTAGACCGAGCTGCACATAAAAATAGCCGTAATAAACTTCATAACATTAACTTAATTTTTTTTTGACGACTTTCTTAATTCTATGGCCTGCAGTCTTGTTATAAGCAGCAAGTCCTAGATTTGATTTCTGACAGGACCTATTTTGGGAATTTATCGTTTTTATAGCATCTTTCGTGCAACTACTCGTCGATTAGCCTCAGCAATTCATTTAATCTACAGTACTGAATAAGATTAAACTGCCGTAATACGATTTTTTCTCGCACCGAGGGTTCCGTACCTTAAAAGGAACTTAAAAATAGCTATTTAACTAAATTATTCGAGCCTGTCAAACCGCTAATGTTTTGCGGTTTGAGCGGATCGTGCGACTCGCCAGATGAATGAGCGACAAGCATAAGATGTTGGAAATGTAAAAGAGCCATCAAACTTTTTATGAGCAAACGAGTGACGAGTGATATTCGGAACACGTACGTTTTTATATTCGCAGTGGCTTTCGTCTGAATCCGCACTTGAAGGGTTTCACTTGTCCTATAAAATAATTTTCTCTAGGTCTTACAATAATTCTTTACCTTGGTAACTATTACTAAGTACCTTCTTCTGGGTCACCTTGGTCTTCGTTGGAACTTAATTATTTATCCTCCAAGAATTAATTCAAGTTTACAGATTTCAGTTTTACCTATTCATGTATTAAAAGGCGAAACTTTGGATGTGGGTGTGTATGTTTGTGACTCTTTCACGCCACAACGAATGCCGATTTGGCTATTTGGAATGGAGATAGCTCATACCTAATAACCTACATTTATCCTGGAAAATTAAAGTGTTTCCGCGGGAATCAAAAACGAAGTCGAGGGCATCATCTAGCTTTAAAATAAAAAAGTTAAATAAAGTTATTAATAAATAAAAATAGCCAATTCATTCATTCATATCTGTATGCCAGTATCTTCCATATGTTTGTAAGGGCCCTAAATGCTTAACAAAAAGCCGTTTTTGTGGAGCCGGTAACGCCAGGAACGGGAGACGTTGAAGTGACGTTAGTTTGATATATGAGGGAGACCCTTTGTGCGTAGACAAAGGCCTCGGGACGAACACCGACAGACCTTGAGATGTACGAGTAGCAGTGACAGCGTATTCCGCTTACTGGTTTTAAGGTAGTGACTGCTTTTGCCGGCCTCATACTTATTTATTGCTATCATTACTACTGCAAGTTTTCATGATAAAAAACGAGTTGGGCGTGAATCCAACTTTATATTATGGAGATGACAAATCATTGAGTTTTGTTCTTCTCAAAATGACGTGCGTTTATCTCACGAAGTTACGGGCGCTTTACTTGTGGTTACGTCGTGTATAGGCACATTGCGTAAATGTGCGTGCCTGTATATCTGCTTATAAGTTGACTACTTGATGCTGTGGCATATCTAACTCTAAGTTACCATATCTTGGAAATAATCCGAATTTAAAATTAATAGCACCAGTGAATGTTTGTAAGACTCTTTAATCAAATGGAAAGTGACCTGACGATCCTTAAACGCCTTAACAGATCTTCATAAATTATAGGCTAAGATCTATCTCGATCACGTTAGCTTTCAAACAAAAAATCGAATCATAATCAATCCTTTTATTATGGAGCTACGAGGGAACAGACAGACACACAGAAACACACGTCAAACTTATAACAGCCCTCTTTCTTGTCGGGGTTAATAAATCACAGTTGTCAAAGCTAACGATTACATAGTTTTGACAAGTCGGTCAGCTGTCCTCTCATCTAGTTAGCGCTAGTTATGTGGGTCAGCGCGGGTTAGCTTACGGAATCGTTCGTATTTGAACGAACCGTGAACGAACTGGGTCACGATTCCATTAAAACATCAAAACTTTGCCCTAACGCCGTACACTTGTACACAGATTCACCGTACTATGTAAGAAACTATATAAGACTAGCTTTTGCCCCCGCGACTTCGTCCGCGTGGAATTAGATTTTGGGGTGGAATTTTCAAAAACTGTGACACACGTACTTTTTTATTTTTAACTGAAAGCTCAAATACCAACTTTGATGGAAACAGCTTGAAAAATGACCGAGTTTCATATAAACTTCCATCCCCTATTTAAACCCCTTAGGGGTGGAATTTCCAATAATCCTTTCTTAGTGTGCGCCTACGTCATAAAAGGAACCAACTGTAAAAATTTCAAGTTTCTAACTTCAGTAGTTTAGGCTGTGCGTTGATATCTCAGTCAGTCAGTCAGTCAGTCAGTCAGGACTTTGAATTTTATATATATAGATAGATAGAATATATTCACTGCCAACGGTCAGGAATTCTGTGTTCATATCTCACTGTATTCTAAGGTATTACTGCTAGCCTGATTCAGATAAAGAGAATTGGTTCGTGTCCTCGTCGGGTCA
Source organism: Hipparchia sbordonii (assembly GCA_038048805.1). Classification (NCBI taxonomy): domain Eukaryota; kingdom Metazoa; phylum Arthropoda; class Insecta; order Lepidoptera; family Nymphalidae; genus Hipparchia; species Hipparchia sbordonii. The sequence goes on along the minus strand of CM076111.1, from coordinate 2,528,228 downwards.
AGAAAGTTGAGATATTCCCTCAAATTCTCAGTTGCCTGCCTTTTTTACCGACTTCCAAAAAAGGAGGTTCTCAATTCGTCGGAATCTTTTTTTAATGTACCTATGTTCCCCGATTACTCGAAGACCCCTGGACCGATTTGGAATTTTTTTTTTCTTTGAAAGGGTACTTTGTCTAACTAATCCTACCTACTAATATTACGATATTAGTAGAATTAGTAGGATTTCACTTACTTTAGAATTAGTAGGGTTTAGGTATACACCAAGTGCGTGATAAACTTTCCCGCACTAGATAATAACAGCGGCTGGCCTACATACCTGATTCTCTAATTTCTAGTCCCTATTTCTCCTTACAAAGAGCCTTTACCGTTTTCTTCTAGCTTTGTTTTTCACAAAGCTCGCTTTTCACTAATTATCTTATACTTTCTGCAACTGGAATAAAAAGGCAGCGCTTGTTTTGTATGAAACTAGACTTTTTCCGGCCATTAAAGAATAATGATAGATTACTCCAAGAAAGCTGGACAAATGGCCTGCAAGTTGGCTGCAAAATTGCAGTTAGACTGCAATTCTATTGCAATTGATGCAACTATGTCTGTCTGAATGCAGTTGGTGCATATTCTACGCTTCAACTAAAGCGCTTAAACTACTTAGGGCCGATTTCACCAGTGTCGGGTGACGCTTGATCGTGGAATAAATTGGACGTTCTGACAGTTTTTGTTTTGAAATCTGCCAAAGTATCAACGCCAGGATAAGACTTATTTTATGTTGATGAAGATTGCGATGATTGATCAGTCAATTTAGAGTGCGTTAGGGAGACGTAAACTCCCCCAAGCTCTTTACCACTGCAATGGAGGAGCTTTTGTATTGGAACGGACTTGGCATCAACGTCTAGTATAATATGGCATGTAATTAAACGAGCTTCTATTTAATACCATTATTGGCTTCTAAATTACTAAGTCAGCTTCAACTAGTGAGCCTCTAAAAAATATAATTTTAGCATCTATATTTATAACTTAGCTTCAAACCGTGAACTCCTAAAATACTTAAATATTAGCATCAAATAATACACCAAATCTTCAACCACATTTTTAATTTTTTTTTTGTGAGAAAAATGAAATAAAAAAATGTTTCTAACTAAATAAAAAAACGTTTTTTTTTTTGATAAAATGAAATTTAAAAAATGATTGTTTTTAAATTTAACTCAAGATAAATACCTACACATAACATTATAACATTTTTGAAAAAAAAAAAAATCAAATTTTTTTTCAACTTTTTTTTTAGTTTTAGGTAGGTTTACGATCCCAACAGAACCTAAGTGCCCGGCCTTCGGCCGGGCACCTGAATATTCATGTATAACCCTAACCTAACCTAACTTTAGTTTAAAGAAAAAATTATACAAAAATAATTGCAATATTAACACACTAATAACAGAACAACAAAAAAAACAAATGCATTTTTTGAATGGCGCTCTCTGATTGGTGCAAATAGCCATAACCAACGAGATCGTGCAAATTGCCAGTCGCATCCGTCTCACTCGCACCAACGAAATCGTGCAAATGGCCAGTCGTATCCATCTCACTCGCACCAAATCGTGCAGTGGCAGTGGACAATAATAAAAATAGTGGCTCTTTATTTGATGCTTTCTTTGGAATATTTTGTGGCCATTGTGAAGAAGCCGAGTTAGCATATTAGAAGCTTCATCATTTTCCCGTTGCTGAGTTATTAAATTAGAAGCTAGGTTTTGATGCCAAAAAATAAATTTTGTTGGTCGACTTATTATATTCCGTATAATATCACTCACCGGCGATTTGCCAATGTCATAAATACTTATAGGGTCAATATTCAGTTTGGACGATATTTGCGCATTTTTTTAGGAACAAGCATAATTTCATTTTTTTTAATATTTGATAGTATTATAATGTTTGGTGCTATTTCATTAAATACACAAGTGAAAGGCACGTATATATTTCAAATATTCAAAGAGTTATTGCCACTAGAAATTTATGTCAAGCTACGGTAATGAACCCTGTATACGGTAATGAATTTTTATGTATACTTTTGGCAGAATTTCTTATGAATTCTCTATTTGAATAAACTTGTACGAATAAAAGCAAGTGCCCAGCCGTGCACAGGGAATTGGTAATTCACTCGTCGACCGAGAACCTTGTTGGGCCCGTCACTGCTTGGAGTAAGATCGTTTCAAATAACAAAATATCAAGCAGTTCTTCCATAACTTAATAGACTCCCTCTATATTGGACCTCTTCCTTACCACTCACCCTACCGGCTACCAGGTAACAGTCGATGCTCCCCTAGGAACATTTAACCCCTGCCTAGTACAGACTTCCGTGCCACTTCCATCCTCTGTTCGCACGCGTAATACCGGTAGCCTCATATCCGTGGGCACAGCTTTGTTTTTCAACAAACGACCTTAACACCTGTGCTGAAGCAGTTGCTGATGCCATACTCCAAGGTATGGACTGCTATATTCCAAACTCCCTCATACCTTTTGGGAAGCGCGCGCAGAAATGGTTCAACGGGATCTGTAATAAGGCTGCTATACTTAAACAAAACTCCTACCAGTCCTGGCTCTCTGCACATTGCACCAATGATCCCAATGCTGCAAATGTTAAGAAAATCTTTAACATTGCGTCCAGAGCCTACAAAAATGCCATTGCCAGGGCAAAATTTGAGCACATCGACAGAATTGGGCAGAGACTAGTCTCACTGCCTTCTGGTTCCCGTGCTTTCTGATTTCTGTTGAAAGCCATGTAAGGCAACTTCTGTCGTTCCTCGTTTCCACCTTTAAGCAAACCGGATGATACACTGGCCTACACTGCCAAAGAGAAAGCCGAAATTCTGGGCACTCTCTTTGCTGCCAACTCTACGCTTGATGATGGTGGGAAAACACCGCTGACCATCCCGCGGTGTCAAAACTCCATGCGTGATATACGGGGTACATTGGGGATATATTGACAGTAAGGGGGAAGCCCTAGCGGTCAGCCTCGACATCGCTAAAGCCTTTGATCGTGTTTGGCATAGGGCTTGGCTATCGAAGCTGCTATCTTACGGACTTCCTGCGAAGCTGTGCCATTGGGTCGCTAGCTTTCTTCATGGGCGCAGCATCAAGGTCGCTGTCGACGGTTTTTGCTCTCAACCTAAGCCCATCAATGCTGGCATTCCACAGGGCTCAGTGCTATCGCCTACTTTGTTCATTCTGCATATCAATGATATGTTGCATAACAGCAGCATATATTGTTATGACAGTACTTCTGATGCCCTTTACAAAGGCCATGCACAGTTCTCTCGCGCAGTGCTGGAGGAGAATAGAGCCAAACTTAAGTCGGACATTGAGACTTCTCTCTAGAAAGTGTCCGTACGGGGTTCACAAAATCTTGTTCAATTTAACCCTTCAAAAACACAAGTTTGTGCGTTTACCGCAAAAAAGGCCCCTTTTACCACGCCTATTCTCTTTCAGAACACTTCCCTTACTCCTACCAACAGCATTGGGATTCAAAAAAGTTAATTGTACACCTTAATAATTATTCACTGTCAAGTGCGTTCTCAAGAAAGACTGCTATACGCGGGGGATCATTGATAGTAACGCGAAATAACATTAATTATAAAGAGCGAAAAGACGTTGTTAGTCTTTCTATAGAACGCACTATTGAGCTGTCTTGTGTTGAGCTGGACCGATATATTGTAGTTTGCGTGTACCGCCCACCCTCGGGCGACTTTGTTGTTTTTGAGGAGGTAATGGAGGATGCCTTAAGGCGGCTATGTAGGTCATCAAAAAAAATAGTGGTCTGTGGAGACTTTAATATTGATATTTTGCTTCACACTCCTTTTACTGGTAGGCTACTTAACTTATTTAAAAGCTTTAATTTAGAGAATATTTTTGATGAACCTACAAGAGTAACTGCAAACTCAGCTACCTGTATTGACAACATTTTTTGTGATTGTAACATTATTGAAAAATCTGTTATCACTTATCTCAGATCTGATCATTGCGGTCAAATGATATCTATTCCAAGCAGTCAACAGAATATAACAAAAGTAATAAAATACAGGCCAGTTACCACTAAAAAAGTAAAGCATTTTAAACAAAACATCTCAGCTGGATTGCCGATGCTTGACCTTGCACAGGATGATCCGGATGAAATTTATACAAAGTTTTTTGATTTGTTAAGCTCACAATATAACTCTATCTTTAAGGTGATGGAGAAAAGACTGTTTAAAGATCTTAAGTTTAGTGACTGGGCAACTGCCGGCATCTATAAAAGTAGAAATAAGCTGTTTGACTTGTATGCAGAAAAAAAATATAATTATTCCCCCGCGTTTATTGAATATGTAAGAAATTATTCTAAATTGTTTAAAAATGTGTGCATACAAGCAAAGTCACTTCACATAAAACAAAAAATTGTCAATTCTGATAATAAAATTAAAACAACATGGGGCATCATCGGCGATGAAATGAATAACCATAAGGTGCATAATAATAATAAATTGGAGCTTAAAATTGATAATCATGTAATTAACTCCGATATAGAAGTTGTAAATACATTTGAGAACTTTTTCAAAAATATTCCAATTACCACAACCAGTTCTCTAAATTCCTCGCCGGCAGAAGCCTATCGTCTTCTAAGAAGCAATGTCTCTGAGTGCAATAAGTTATTTAGGTTTGAACACGTTACCCCATATGACATAGTCAAAACATTTAAATCTTTACAAAATAAGAAAACAGCAGATCTATGGGGGATATCAGTTAAAATAATTCATCATGTAATTGATATTATTGCGCCGTATCTTGCTTTAATTTTTAATAAATCAGTAGATTCTGGATCTTTTCCAGATCTTATGAAATGTAGTAAGCTAATACCGCTTTTTAAATCGGGCAGCAAAAGTGACCCGAATAACTACAGGCCAATTTCAATTTTGCCAACTCTCAGCAAGATATTCGAAAAAATAATGCTCAACCAACTGCTTTTACACTTTAATTTAAATAAACTCCTACACACTGAGCAGTATGGTTTTACAAAGGGTCGATCAACAATCGATGCAGCCGCAAGGCTATTACAACACATATTCGATGCGTGGGAGAACTCACAGAATGCCATTGGTATTTTCTGTGATTTGTCAAAGGCATTCGACTGCGTTGATCACGAGACTCTTTTGCTTAAACTGAGCCACTATGGCATTAAAGATTTTGCACTTAGTCTCATTGCGTCTTATCTCAGCAACCGAGTCCAAAGAGTATGTGTCAATGATGTAAAATCATACGGATCAGCCTCAGTAATGGGTGTACCCCAGGGTTCTATTCTAGGTCCATTCATGTTTTTGGTCTACATAAATGATTTACCACATTTTGTCCAAAATACTTGCGATATTGTACTATTTGCTGATGATACGTCTTTAATTTTTAAAGTCGATAGGATGAAAGACAATTTTGACGATGTAAATAATGCATTATCTCAAGTTTCTGAATGGTTTACGGCAAATAATCTCCTTTTAAATGCTAAAAAAACAAAGTGTGTTGAGTTTTTATTACCTAACACGAGAACTGTCAGTAAAAATTTAAAGATAAATAATGAACCTTTGAAAACTGAGGACTCCACAGTGTTTTTGGGGTTAACCCTGGATTCAAAGCTACAATGGGGCACCCATATAGCAACGCTTGCTGGCAAACTTAGCTCTGCTGCTTACGCTGTTAGGAAGATTCGACAGTTGACTGACATAGAAACTGCAAAAATTGTTTATTTTGCATATTTCCATAGTATTATGTCATACGGAATCTTAGTATGGGGTAAGGCAGCCGATATTGGAAAAATTTTTGTTTTGCAGAAGAGGGCAATCCGCGCAATCTATAATTTGAGGCCGCGGGATTCCCTTCGAGAAAGATTTAAAGAGATAGGCATTCTTACAGTAGCTTCACAATATATTTATAACAACATAATATTTGTCAGACAAAACATTTTGAGTTACAAAAAAAAGAGTGATTTGTCCGATAGACCAAGTAGAAATCCAAATAGGCTCATGTTTCCTGGGCTGCGCCTCAAGAGGGTCCAAAAGACATTTGTGAGAATGGGCGTGACGTTTTACAATAAAATTCCACAGTCAATCTTAGACTTGCCTCTACACAAGTTTAAGAAATCAATTAAATCTGCTCTCATGAAAAAAGCATATTATACAATTGAAGACTATGTAAATGATAAAAAAGCGTGGATATAATTCGCTCCAGTGATTCATAAGACAGTAATAACTATCTATCCTGTGTTCAATAACAATTGTAAATTTTTTATTTTTTTGAAAAGAGCAACCGCCGAGTTTCTTACTGGCTCTTCTCGGCAGGAAAGGCATTCCGAACCAGTGGTAGATTCATTGACGATTCAAAAGTGCTTGTAAAAGTTTATTTGAATAAAAAATATTTCTATTTCTATTTCTATTTCTATTTCAAAAGAGGGCACTTCGGCTTGTGGACAATCCCAAATTAACCTGCTCGCTGGAAAGCTTGGAACACCGCAGATGCAAGCTCGCTTTGTGTGCTCTATCGGCTATATAACGGGGAGCCCTCTAACTTCTACAACCGCACCGCACGCCACCGAACGCAATTTCACCCCCACCACCTGGGTGCCTGGAGCACTTCGACCATCAGGTGCTCCAGATCTTTTTTTCCATGTACTACCAAATTGTAGAATCATCTCCCTTCGAAAGTATTCCTGTATATAATGTAGTTTCAGTAAAAATCATCAAATGAACTTCAAAAAGGTTACGGTAAACGACGGTAATGAAGGATACGGTAATGACAAATATGCACTTTTAATTTATTATTAATTTTTCTATAAGCAGTATATGCTATCTAATCATTTAAAAATTAAACTAGACGAGAACTTGATGTATTGTTATCGCAATAAAATTCCAATTTTAAATATTTATCAAAATATAAGCGGACTGGTAATGAAACATAAACTGTGACAAAACATTATAATACACTTTCAGTTGTAATTTTTTGCGCGAGTTCGTGCGTACGTCTTCCTTCTGCTACGTTTTCCGGTCGACTGAGGTCTGAGGTGCGGGACGCCGAGAGCTCACTATGTAGCGGCAAGATTTTGTCACGTAAAAACATGTTTCCCGTGATGATTCCGGAGGGTTCCGGTAATGAACTTTGCATCGTGACAAAACTTTAAAAACATATTTGCCCATATATTTCTTTGTAAACTAAATTTTAAATTATGAAGAAGTAATAAAAAATTATTTAATTATTCGACACAGTAGCCAAATTAACATTATTTTTGTGCTAGGTTTACTAAATATTATTAAATATATAATATCTAGTAGTGAAACAGGTGCCGGTAATGAATTTTAATGTTATTTTCACTAAAAATCTAAGTGATTTACATAGAAATTTCAATAAACACACCATATGCACGATAAAGTATGTAGGTGTGCATGATAAACGTATATTAAATGGAGTCTAAACTTAAGTTTCAATTTTTTATTCACTGAAATACGTAATTTTCATTACTTTGAATATTCACCCTATAATATAATACAAAAATTCTTTTTACAAAACCGACTTCAAACGCCACTACAGTTATGCCTATAAAATTTGAATCGATTTCTCCAGGATCCTATCATCAGATCCTTACCTGATGACAATGGGACCACCTTTCAAACAAAAAAAGAATTTTATCAAATCGGTCCAAGCGACTTCGAGTAATCGGAGAACATATAAAAAATATAAAAAAAAAACGAATCGAAAACCTTTTTAGAAGTCTGTTAAAAATTAAAAACCTTTTGGTTTTGCCATAGTTGGCTAAAAAGGAAACGCCATGTTTTCGTGTTGGTTTCGCATGTTATTTTATTTTGCATACTTTCATATCAAAATATATCAAATGGAAATTCGAATGTTTGTACATTCGAATATCAATTTGCTCTTAGAAATACACTTGAGCTATTGAGCAATTTTGAAATTGAACCCCCGTCTCGAGAACCCCTCAAGAAAATCCCCCGACGGTGACGATAAAGCTGTTATGTAAATTGTTTACGCTCCTCGCACAAGAAGGGTCGTATCATTGAAGGGGGTTCCCGCTGCAGTCATGTTCAATGGGGATGCTGAGGGAAACCATAATATTATTCACGATTCAGTTACTCCTGAATGATAACACAAACGGTTCTAACCCCGCGCCTTCAATAATATTTTGACAGCACGACAATCTTCTATCGCTTAGTATGCGTTAACTTTATGTATAGCACAGATGAATACATACACTATATCATAGATGTATCTATACTACGTTTATTTTACGAAGTCACGGGAACTTTACTTGGAGTTACGTCATGTAGATGCACATTGCGTAAATGTGCGTGTCTATCAGTGCCAGGAGCCTAGGTGTAGGTAAATGTCCTTCCGAACGAATTGCTTTAACCAGCAAAATGTGTCTTGCCAACCATTACGTTCGCGCCCATTAAGGGATTTGAATCTAGTACTTCATCATCCGCAGCCGATCAAGATGGCCACTAGAGCAATAGTCCAACGGTTAAGGTGCGGACTGAAAACTGAAAGGTCGCAGGTTCGAGCCTCTATAGTCATTGCACTATTGTCGTACCCAAGTTTTTCGCTTATTTAGAGGGAAGAGGAGAACATAAGTTTAGCTTAGCTAATATTCTTTATTTATAAAAAAAAAATCATTAGTCACGTAATAGAGAGGTACTCACTCATGTTAAACAGTTCGCAAGCGTTTTCAGTCCTGAAAAAAAAAATCCCGCGTCCTATGTCCTCATTTCGGTACACAAAATGAGAAGCTTTAAATGCATATCCATTAAGGGACGTATGAAATAAAAATATGTCTCGCTAATGGCGTGCAAAGTTTTGCGTACTTATTTTAAACACCAGGCCACATGCGAACCCAGTTTCATTTTACATTTTAACATGTGGAAACCGTTTCAGTTTACATTTTAATGTTGAAAGCGTTCGCTGCAATGTTATGATGGTAAAATCTGAATTGTTGGACCCGTAGAGCGATACGTTTAAGACTAGACAATAGACATGCTATAGTACGTTTCTCTCCCGAAGTCACGGGCGCTTTAATCGTGGTTACGTCGTATACATGCATATTGTGTAAGTATGTGTGCCTATCAGGAGCCTAGGTGGGAGCGGTTAGGCGCGAGCAAGCTCTCGCTCCACTTATATAGATACGACATACACACAACGATGAGCCGCGTACCCTTGTGAATTAAAAGAACTATAAAAACAAACTAATTTCGCTAAAAGCCTTTAAACAAGAATAATTTGGTTAAAATTCCAGCTAGCGTTATGCACTGCCTATCAAATTGCTAGAAGTGTAGGAAAAGCAATCAACCAATTAGTAAGCAACTATCACCGTCTTCAGTTTTAGTTAAGTGAGATAAAGCTGCCAAATTGTAACTCCGCTCACTAACTCTATTATTTTTTCTACAGTAAAAATATTATAATGTCATCCATTCTTTCAAGTTTGAATAAAATACTGAACAATTAGCGATCCACGTCGCATCTTATTTTTGCAACCTTTTAAGTGTTGATTCGTGGACCAAATGGTCTAGAGTGTAGGGTTGCATTCTACTCACCTCTCTCCCTCGAGGCACTTTTTGGTTGTAGCACCCGTGTACCAAAAAATGGTTATTGTCTGCTTCCATGGAAGATATTTTATTCATTCAGCTTATAGCAACGCTCGGTCGTGTTTTCTCTCAACACGAGGTGATACGAGACTGGGCCATTTGCTTGGCTCATTTAATAACTGACATTTAAATTGGTTTTGTGTTCTTACTAGGCTTTAGGATTACTTACAAAAATACAGCGGTTTTTGCCTAGTTTATGATATTTTAACAAAGTACTTTCACCTCTTTTTGCGGACTTCAGGATTCGAATCTCAAACTCTCTCGAAAAAGTTAGAGGAACTTTTCAGCCATATGCGAATTTCAGGCACGTACTTCTAACTTTTAGGAGTTATCTACGTTTTAAGCAATTAAATATCATTTACTTTGAAGGTGAAGGAAAATATCTTAAGAAAACCTGTGCCTGAGAGTTTTCCGTAATATTCTCAAAGGTGTGTAAAGTCTATTCATCCGCACTTGGTCAGCGTGGTGGTGTGGTGGAGTAGTGGAATGGGTTGGTAGGTATACAATTTACCGAATTTCTACCGAATTATGTAATATTATTTGCGATGTTTCGGAAAGATCGGAAATTCAATAATTTTTTTCTTATGATATCTAAGAAAAAGATAAGAAGGAAAATATTCATAAGTTTAGATCGTAATAATGGCGTGTAAAGGGGTATGAGTAAACTGCCATACCCCTTCCAAGTTAGCCCACTACCATCTTAGACTGCATCGTCACTTACCATCGGGTGAGATTGCAGTTAAGGACTATCTTGTCATCGAATAAAAAAAAATATCAAGCATTAGTGTCCGAAATATATAGTAGGTACAGTTTAAAAGAAAGAGAAATTTACGTTTTCGCTTGGTAAATATAGTTTCAAATATGCCGGGAGAAATTCTATGTATTACATGACAATGTGGTTAAAAGAGTTCTCATTAATAAGGTTTAAACGTAACAGACGTTTAGATCCTAGTTCGAAGGTACTCAAATAACGAGTCTATGAGTAATTCTGTAAGATATAATATGAAACAAGTGACCGTGCATCCGAACTGTACGGTTTCATAGCCGGTCTGAAAACACTCTTGCAAACAACAATTAGGGGGTGAAGGATAAAAAGTGACAGTGAGAAAGTGAAGGGCTGCGGAAAAAGTTCCATTAATGCGGAATTACAAATGAGGGCAGGATGCCGCGGCATCGGTTATCTCCCTGAGAACAGAACCGCTTGCTCTTAAAGCTCACGTCACAGCTAGAACTGACTTCGCTAAGGTTACCTCACGGAGCTAAACGTATGTTTACTGTGCGAGCTAAGTAAAGCTATATTCGAGCTAAAATCTAGTTTATGGTTTAGACGGAAAATATAAGAAGTAAAGGTTGCCAGGCGACGCGCGGTATGGGGGTAAACCAAGAAAAGAGATCGTCAAAATAGCTTAGATGGAATCGTTGGGCTGAACTATAGTTTAGTTAATTCTCTTAGCTTAGCTCTTAGCTCGCGGTGGTAATCCTTAGTTAATTAATGCGAAAGTGTCTGTGAATATTTGTTTGTCTGGTGGGAGGCTATGGCCGTGGCTAGTTACCACCCTACCGTCAAAGACGTGCCGCCAAGCGATTTAGCGTTCCGGCATGATGGCGTGTAGAAACTGATAAGGGGTATGGGTTGAATTTACACTGTTATACCCATTCCAAGTTAGCCCGCTACCATCTTAGACTGCATCGTCACTTACCATCAGGTGAGATAGCAGTCAAGGGCTATCTTGTCATCAAATAAAAAAAAAAAAATCTTTGAATCGCGCAGCAACAGAGCAAAAGATTAGCGTGACGTTTCGTATTAGTGTAGTGAGGTTTGAAAGTGGCTTAGGGCTGCTTTTTATGCATGCAGACGAAGTCGCGGTAATTTTTTAATTTTTAGGGTACCCGAAGGGTAACCAACGGGACCCTATTACCCGCCTCCGCTGTCCCTCTGTCCGTCAGTGGGCTGTAATCTTAATCCGTAATAGGTAGAGAGTTAATCAGAGAATGTGTATTTCTATTGCGGCTTGAAATTTTCAGAGAATGTGTATATTCTATTGCCGCTTCCGTATCCGAAGGATAACCCACGGGGCTCTTTCCGGTTGGTGACCCTTCGGGTTTGGAACCCTAAAAACTAGGTAGTCTAAATGTAATACAAAGTAAAGACCTTTGTTTTAGTAAAACGTATCTCTTGTCTTTTAATACCCTTACTACCCTTAAAATAATAGACCTGGGGCCTATTTTAACGTAATAGTACAAATGTTATTGAAACGTGAAATAACTTAGGTATACGAGTAAGAAAATAGAGTTGTATTGAAAATAAGGTCGGAAAAGAAAAATATAATTTTAATAGCAACTAGGATCTTCACCAAAAATAGAACCTAATAATAAAAATTCTTATCGGAAAACCGACTTCTTACGGCACTACAAAGTATAAAAATAATTTTAGTTTGTACACGTTTGTTGAAGTCGGGCGGGCTTAAAAAGAAACGATGAAACCGATACGCGATGCTCGCGACTGCGAATGCGACTTCAAAAACCGTGTCTCTCATGTGCCATCAGAAGACGAACGTGGCGGCGTTCAATTAATTAATATTAATTAATAGGATAATAGGATAGGATATTTAAAAGTTCATCTTTATTGCAAAAATATTTTGGATCCAAAAATATTTCGGAAAAAACCTATTACGGAGTAATAAATAATTATAAAAAAAATAAGGCTAATAAATATTTAACTGCTAATATTAGCTGTTAGTAGTCGGTTAAGTTGTAAGTGTTTGTGCGGTGGTAGAATGCGTAACACCAAATATTTCCACAGCGAACCGTTCCTAATCTGATGTGTTGTTACATAATTGTTATGTAAATTGCTTACATTCTCTATTTGTGAACGCTTGTTGCCTTTGTGGCATAGCTTGGAGGTTTCGTCTTCATAAATTATTGTTAAACAAGGATAAAAGAGAATAAAAAATTAAAACCTGTAATCCGATTACAGAAAATTAAATGTAATAAAATTACACCTCACCTAAGGATGTATATTTTCGCCGCTTGTTTCGCTCAGCCATTACAACTACCGCACCTGTTAGCGCAGCGGTTGCGTTGATGTAAGATGGTGCCAGCGTATTTTCACAAGTAGCATTCCACATCAAAGAAAATAGGATTGGAATTAATTTTCTTCATAATTTTTTTTCGTGACTTTTCGACTTTGTTTTATTATTTATATAATTTAGATAATGACCTTATGACAAATCCAATACGGTGGAAGCCAGGCCATTGAACTTAAAGTACTTTGGAAAAGTAAATGCCAATCGTCCGTCCATACGAGTCTTGAAATGTTGGCAGACATGTAGTGGTGAAATTCAGTTAACGTGCAATTAGGTTCAGTGTTCTCTGCCCCACATGGTCAGTTCGTGCCGGCGTAAGTGCCTCGTACACGGAAAGGGCGCATTTTCTTTAGGTTACCTTATGTGAGCTGTATAAGGTTGGAATTTTCTTATACGACGTTGAAGATATCATAACATTCCTACTCCTTACACGCATAGCTACATAAATGGCGGAAGAAGAGCAGGTTTCCCGAAATACAGGTTCACCGTAACTTAAATCGGGATTCCTGATACCTTTAAAATTCAAAATTATTTATTTCATAGTAGGCCAAATAGTAGTTCTTATGACATGTCAAGACTCTATCTAGCACCGGTCTGAAATGCAGATTCTGCTGAGAAAAGCCGGCATAAAGGGATGTCTATTTTTAACCCCCGACGCAAAAAGAGGGGTGTTAACGTGTCTGTTCATCTGTCTGTGGTATCGTAGCTCCCAAACGGATGAACCGAGTTTTTGTTTAGTTTTTTTTTGTGTCATAGATAATTTTATATAAATTTTAATTGCATTTCATTTCATCCTGAAGGAGATCCTACATCATTTTTAAAAAACTTTTTTAAACAAGCTACTTTGGAAAAGTTAAATGTTTAGAGGTCTGTCGGCTCTATTATAATTTTGCCAAAAGATACATTCAACATATTGTATGGATTTACATAGGCCTCAAGCTTTGCGATTATATGCAAGAGATTGGGTAATGACCCCATTTCGATATCCCACTTCCCTAGTAAAACTTTAACATTCACTTTCCACTTAGAGCTGTGATTCTCGCGATAGAGCGTGAAGCGTAACTTTATGAATTCAAGAACTAACATTTTCAGAATTCATACAGTTAGCGTATACGTTCAATTTGCATCCCAAACCAAAGCGAAGAAGAATAAATAATCGAGCTTTTACACTAACATGCACCAGCGAACTTTACATAACTTGGAAGCCAGTAGTTGTTCTTTAGAGAAGTCACCCTGTAGCGCTTCGCGAGTACACTTCGTACTTATCAATGTATTGAAGATACACTCCAGTCTGATTTCTGTTCTTGTTAGATTTCCTTAATAATATGTATTTTTCCGAATCTAATTCAGCTGGGCGGCGTTCGAGAACTTACGAGATGTCTTTTCGTTCAAAATCCCTCAGTGCCTGAAGACCAAGGTTTTCAAACAGTGCATGTTATCAGTGTTTACTTACCTATTGATTTGAAAAGTGGTCGCTAACTATGAGCCTCATAAGAAGACTCGAGAGTACTCAGCGGGCGATGGAAAGAGCTACCCAGAGTTCCAGACATAACTTGTCGAGTTGTAAAGCTGAACTGGCAATGGTCGGGACATATAGCTCGAAGCACCAATGGGAAGGTCTCAAGATGTTGGAACTCACACAGAAAAGCGCAGTTAACAGCACTCACTAACTAGACCGACAATATCATAAGGAAATTGTTGGATACATGCGGCATAAGACCGAAGCGAGTCGAAGTCTCTCCAACAAACAGTCCAGCAATGGACGTACATCGGTTCACAAGTGGTCGGGTGGTGGTGGTGGTGGTACAGTCATGACGTGTCATAAGAGCTACAAGTTTTGAATTTATTGAATTTTGATTTTTAAGCTATTGCATAGCTTCTGTCGCGGGGAAGACCGAATCCAGAAATTCCGTAACGAAAATAACCTGACACAGGACTCCTCTACGGTGAGCCGCTAGATGGAGTTGATAAAAAATGCTATGCATTAGCTTTACCGCGGCAGTCCCCGAGTGCCACACGTCTTTTTTTTTAAATTTTCAAGAAGATTTTTTTAAGTACCAGCAGCATCATCTGAGATTGCTGTCCAGAAACTCGTCATCGAACACAAAAAAATTGTACGTTTATTCGTGTGTATATTTTTAAGGGCAGTGTATTTAACCGGCTGAATAACGTGAAACATCGTCGATTGCGTCCGCAGATAATACTCGGCCGGGTAATTTACGGTGCAGATAACGGCTGCGATGATTTAAGCAACGCTGATAATGTTGGCGATTTTTAGCTATAAATAACTTGCTAACAGTTTTCTTATTGCTCAGCCCCTTTTTTATGTTGCAGACTTTTTTTACTCTTATCTGCCAGCTATTATAACCTATCAACCAACTAGCCAGCACTTTAATGTATTTGAACAAGACAAATATTTAGGGCTCCATACCCGAAGGGTGACTAACGGGGCTCTAGAGCCTCCGTTATCCTTTCGTCCGTCCGTCCGTCCGTCTTTCTCTCATTGGATTGTATCTCATGATCCGTAATAGGTAGAGAGTTGAAATTTTTAGAGAATGTGTAGTTGCCGCAATAACAACAAATAATAACCCCATGTTGTAAATAAGTCAGAACACCATCACAAGAACTTGGTTCCACAGTTCCATACCAAAAAAATGGTACAACGGATGGTCGAAGTGCTCCAGGCATCCAGGTGGTGAGGGTGAAATTGTGTTCGGTTGCGAGCGGTTCGGTTGTAGAAGAAAGAGGGTGGAATAAGGTCAAATAGCTCTTCAGAACACTCCCCGTTATATAGCCGATAGAATACGCAAAATCCTATTTTTATCCTGGAAAATCAAACAATTTCCGCGGGATTTGGAAAACTAAACCCACGCTATAATATTGTTGGTACGATCGCACAATTTTGTATAGGTATTCTTTATAATATTAGTAAGGATAGCCATACAGAACTGTGTTATACTAACTAACATTCTATCAAGAGTAACTGGTGAACATGAAGATTTCTGACGACCTCCCTGGCGCAGTGGTGAGCGCTGTGGTCTTATAACTGGGAGGTCTCGGGTTCGATTCCCGGCGGAAATTATAATTTATAGGAATTATAGGAATTTATAATTTCTAAATTGTCTCTGGTCTGGTCTAGTGGGAGGCTTTGGCCGTGGCTAGTTACCACCCTATCGTCAAAGACGTGCCGCCAAGCGATTTATCGTTCCGACACGATGGCGTGTAGAAACCGATTAGGGGTATGGGTTGAATTTACACTGCTATACCCCTTCCAAGTTAATCCGCTACCACCTTAGACTGCATCGTCACTTACCATCAGGTGAGATCGCAGACAAGGGCTATCTTGTCATCGAATAAAAAAAAATGAAGAATCGCACAACAAAGTGGTCGAGACGCGATGCTCTCTGTGTTATGATCGCCTGGTGTTTCAGAACCACGTTTCCAATTTTAATTATGATCATGCTGAGAAATAAACGCCGGCTATATACATTACCCTCAAAAAATATTTGCTCTACTCTCCACAAATATACCTTGGGTACAATGTTGTTTTACGTTAAACATATTACAGAAACCCTTTTCTTCTATGTAATTTAGACCATTTATGATTGTATTCTTTGATAACACTGAAGATCCATTTAAAATTAGTTATTATCCTTTGTAAAAAAATGAACAAAATATATCAAAAACCGTCATATGGTCGATTTGTAAAACAATCATAAATATATTTTGGCAGATTTTCCACATAAAAACTGTCAAATAACAAAACGCTCAGTTAAAACTTGTTTTACATTGGTAAAATCGGCTCTTAGATATTTGATAGAATTTGATAGAATATTTCTACTAAATCATATAATCACTTTATTTACGTGGGCCGATTACTCCCTTATACGAGCTTTTATACTTTAAAAAACACTTTCTATGAATAATTTTGGTGGCCCATTTTGCCCATAAAGCGTTGGATCTCGTAAATTAGAAGGAATCCTCTCTCTGTTCTTCATATTCCTCACTGGTCCTCCCTTCCCTTAACCATAATAATATTATAATGAAAGGATAACAATGCGGTGGATTCCCAGATCCAGAAAAATTGGATTTTAACTATCAACAAAACTTACTTCTACCATCTTTAACAATTACTATAGTCCGTCCAAACTTAAACACAACAATGGCAAAACGGTGAAGGAAATTCATCGCCAAGAAAAATAAAACAACAAGCCGCATGTGTACTTTTAAAACGATCTTTGTTATTAATCCACTTGAATTACAAAGACTAGTAAAATTGAACAGACAGAGCAAATGGCATGTTCTCGTGCAAGCGAGCAGTTACCACGAGAGCCGACCGTGTGCAGCGTGGAACACCAGACCTAATTACACGTTAACTGAATTACACCACTACACGGTCTTTACAAACGAATCAACGGGCAATTCCTTGGTTTGGTACCAGAGCTGTACATTATGTATACAGATCTAAAACTAGAACAAACAAGTGCACATATATCAGGACGGCGCATCTATATCAGGAGTCATGTAGATGGTAGAAAGGGAGTCATCTCATAAACAATCTCTTGGTTAAACCAACATTAGGCATCCGCAATGGCTGCGCCGAAGAAATGTGTTCGGAAAAGATAAGCTAACATAAATTGAATAGAAGAAACTTTCAAAAAGTATAAATTGAAAATTTAAAACACCCCCGACATGTGAAATAAAAAAAATATGTGATTTTGTGGTGGCGACTATCTTGGATTTGAAATATTTATCATAGTATTCTACTAGTCAAGCCCTTTCATTTGATACCCATATTGAGGGAGTTTTGAAAAAATGTATAATCCGCCATTTTGTGACGGGGGCCATCACGGACCGCTTTTCATCAAACATAGCTAAGAACACTCACGACTAATAATACCCCGTCGTTACGTCAAACTTATAACACTCCGTCGTTTTGCGTTTGGTTAAAAATGCTGGGTTTTAGCGATATTTTGCCATAAGTTTTCCTGGTAAAGCGAACGATGAATTTAACAGATACTTATGCACAAGCATCCCCTTAATAAATGCAACTGGAAATGAAGTCATGATGAACTTACCGGTACGCTAAGCATCGCTTGTGCCTATTAAATGCAACGCGTGCATATGACGTCATCCACATTTATTTAACGTTTGACATACTTTTAAATTGACTATTAAACCAGAATCGTTTTCATATTTACCTGAGAGCTTGCTAGCACAGTATCCATGGAGTTGTAAAGCTTAACTGGATAGACTTTTATCCCTCGCGTTGAGCTATAAAAAGCGTGTCGAAAATATTTCGCTGAAAACAGATATATGTGGATACAAATTCCACTGCACATGTATTCCAGTAATTCAGATTCCGCACCGGAGCGCTTCAGCGTGCATCCATATTAAGCGTTCCATCCAACATGGAAACGTGTGTTGAACGTTTCATATGCGTCCGGGAATTTAGCACGAGTACTGGCAATCTTCTACGCCATTAGCGCGGATAGGGACACAATTTTATCATAATATTATTATGATATGGCATGGATACGGGACTGTTACGAGGCACTTTGAAGAGGCTTGATGTGGGAATTTTTTAGAGCGTTCAGGATTACCCTACATCAGACTTGACTTAGAAGTGTATGTGTTCAACGAAGCTGAAGTGGAAATGGGTATGGCACATAATATATAGAAAGTGGTTTGAAGAGCTGACAGTTGTTAAGGTCCAAAAGTTCTGGTGGGACGACCCCGTACCAGTGTTGCCCAGTCAACCGACAACATTAAACGAGTCGCAGGGAGCCGCTGGATACAGGCGAATCAAAACTGAGGCTTTTGGAAGTCCATGTAAGAGACCTTTGTCCAGCAGTGGACGTCTTGACGTTTGATAAAGAAGAGAAATGTGTCTGTGTGTCTACTTTAATTTTTCAAGTTTTTTTTTTTTTTTTTTAGTTTATGGTAACTGTCTGCGTAAATCTGTCTGGTTTGTCGATAATAAGGGTGGGTAGGTGGAATAGAGAAGCTTTTCTAGTGATTTCTTCCGAACTTTGATTCAAGGGAGGCACAATAATCATAGTGATTGGATTTTGTATAAGTCAGCTAATAAGAAATAATTGCAGATAATAATATCACTTAACAATAAACTTCCTATTTCTCAAATTCAAACAATTTAAGCCCTACTCAGACGAAAATTAAAGTAAAAATGGGATAAGAGCTGACATTTAAAAAGTGAAGGGGTACGTAAAAAGCGCCTCTAAATCCGGGTTACAAATGAGAACAGAATGCTACCGCATTATCCCGCCTATCTCTCGGGTACAGCGCTGCCGTCAGCAAATTCCACAATCACTCCCGAATTTTTCTAGTGTAAATCCTCTTTTGATTTTTGAAACGAACTAAATTTTTTTTGGGATCCACGAACCAATCTAACGACAATTATAATTATTTACACTCACAAAAACTTAAAACACCATTGACGCGTGAATCTATGGCTGGATTATTTTCTATCCTACTTATATTATAAACGGGCTAGTATCTACTGAGAATTTCTTGACAGAAAAACCCAATACATTTTTTGGCTCGTCCCGGGAATCGAACTCGGGCCCTCGTCATCCGCAATCGAACTTGCTAACTACTAGACCAATGAGGCAGCTATTTGGTAGTTACTAAGTAAATAGAGGGCGTGACATCTATTTGCAAATATAATCTACGTTTTAGTCCAAAAGCCGAAAACCAGCGCATCACGTTTGGCTCAGGGAAACCTCAGGAATGCCCAAATCCTTTAGCCATAACATTTGGCTTCTGCCATTGGTAGCTTCTGCCTAACGAATAATTGTACTGAAATACAAATAGGTATGACGTTACCTAACGCTTTTATGATAAAGCAGATTTAAATCAATTACTTAGAGAACGTGTTTAGAGATTTTTTCTGTCTGTGCTACAAACAAAACACACAGAAAATCTCACTCCAATCTCATTGTAGGGTTTTCGCGGATAAAAATAAGTAAAAACGACGCCAGCTTTAGCCGTTTTTAGATTCCGTTCCATAATAAAACGGAATTTTTCTTTACGGCACCAGGGAACAATTTTCAACTGTTACACTTTATTGCTGCCATAACATTATTATGCTCGACTATAAGGCAACGTTAAAAGTTTTCGTGAGCAGTTTTTCAAAAGAAATAATATCCCAAAAATATGAAGTAGAAATTCTATTCAAAACGAATTAATTAATTCTCGAAATGACACCCTTTGTGTAATTTTTTAAGTTAGCTGTAAATTTTGTTAATATGTAGTCTAAGCACGAAAATTTTAACTTTCGAATAGTAAAGGTAAAGTTAACGTCAGCAAGAAAAATGACAGGAGGGCTCCTATCATTTGAGGACACATAATGCGATTCAAATGAGAATAGGACTGTCAAACAGCCATTTTGTATTTCTGTACTACTCATTTGCGGTTTATACTGAGTGAGATAGAAAGAGAAAATGGCGGTTTCTCATTCCTATTGTTATTTGAATCTCATAACAGATCTCTTGCCGAGACTTCCACATGTCTCGGCTTTATGCCAACTGGCCTGATGTCATCGGTCCATCGTCGGAGACGGTAGGTTTGTCAACACACGCTTTGTACGCTGGTACGAGGTTATTAATCCAGCTCCTTGGCTCCCCAATGATCACCAGGTCTTCGGGACTGTTTTAAGTACACTATTATTTTAATAAAATAATAAAAAGCAATAGAAAAATGTAGAAACAATAATTTTTGAACTCTAAAATTATTTATCATTTTTATCGAAGACTTTATGTGACGGCATATGACTTTACTAGGCCAACAAAAATAGCAAATAGCTTCGCAAAATGGCGTGATTGAAACGAATTACTGTCGGGCTTGTATTCGCTGTAAACAAAAATAGGCGATTTCAGTCAGCGAATTGTTTAACATGAGCTAATTTACAAGCAACATGCATTAGGTAACGTTCAAATCTGATTGACTTTGACTTGTGACCGTGAAAGTTTAGGCTAGGTTGTTTTCAATATTTGCCTAAGTTTTTCAACTTTTATTTTAGGAAAATGCTTCTTTCTAGAGAGATTTTTCAAAAATCTCAATAGATATTATCGCATAAAAATCAATCTGCTTTCGGGATGAAAATATTCTATGTGCTGTCTCAAGGTGTAAGCTTCTTTGTCAAAATTTTTGGAATTGAAAAAAAAAAAAAAAAACGGTCCAGGGGTTTCGGTACAAAAACTAGCATTCTAACAGAGTTTCTTTCACATTTATAATATGCAGGTATGTATACTATATGTATTCTGAGTCGTAATTTTTCTATCATTTGGGCTTGAGAAAAATTCCATGAGCGGAAATACGCCCGCGGAAGATACTGTTTTCAAAACTTTCTGTCCACGTCCAACAAAATATTTCTCAAGCATAATACCTAATCTGCGTCTTGGAAAACAAGAAACACTCTAATTTATTTATCCTTGAAAGATGAATAAAATTCAGCGATTTCAAAACATTAAACAATTGCGCGTTAATTTTCAAAATCTTATCTTCGTTATAGAAAATTTTCTTTATGGCTTCCGAGTCGAATAACTTAACTCTGATAACATTTTACCGTTCCTCCTAAATTTTGTGAATAACTCATTACGAGATACTCCTTTGTTAGCAATCAGCTTTGACTTCTTGAATTTGGTCAATTATTATCGTTCGATAGATGAATTGACATACAGAAACATGAATGGTTGCCTGTAATCTTAAATTAATTATACTATCTGTGATGCGCGACGTACACCTTCCGATGACAAATGAGAGAATCGTTTATTGAAGTCGGGCGAGTATCGCGTATTGGTTTCATCGTTTCTGTTTAAGCTGCCCGACTTCAACAAACATGTACAAACTAAAATTATTAAGCTATTGCATAGCTTCTATCGCGGGCCTTGAGCGTGGAGACCGAATCCAGAAATTCCGTAACGAAAATAACCTGACACGGGACTCCTCTCACCGCTAGATGGCGCTGATAAAAAATGCTATGCAATAGCTTTACCGCGGCAGTCCCCGAGTGCCACACGTCTTTTTTATCCTTTGTAGTGGCGTTTGAAGAATTTTGAAAATAATTTTTATTGCAACTATAGTTTTGCAACTTTGAGGGAACCTCGAAACACATATGCTTATTGCGTGCACTCACACACACAACTGCCAAAAATTACCTAGTCACGTAACAAAGGAAATATTTTTTGTTCGAACACACAATATGGATCGCGTCAAAAACGCTTCATGATACGTATAACATTGTGGCAGCTGGACGCAAGTGCTTGCCATGATTTAGTGCTTTCATTTCACTACACTTTATTTTACACCGCATTTGACTTCGGTTGGAGAGCGGGTATAATGTTCAAAATGTTACAAAACATGTACATTGTTATTACATATTATTTTATTTTTAAAAGAGCAACGACAAATTGAGAACCTCCTCCTTTTTTGAAGTCGGTTAAAGAACAAAAAGACGTGTGGCACTCGGGGACTGCCGCGGTAAAGCTATTGCATAGCATTTTTTATCAACGCCATCTAGCGGTGAGAGGAGTCCCGTGTCAGGTTATTTTCGTTACGGAATTTCTGGATTCGGTCTCCACGCTCAAGGCCTGCGATAGAAGCTATGCAATAGCTTAAAAATTACAATATTTAACACAAAACAGGAATGTACATTTAAACTTCAATACGCGCGATTAGCTAGTCTGGGCGCCTTCAAATAAGAGACATCTAGGTTTTTGACCGCAGAGCGTTATGATCCGATTGTTCGCGATACATTGCGTATTCAATAATGACCGTATTGGTAACTCAATACCCTAATTTCTGAGATAAGTGGTGTTTATAATGTCGCTAAAGGCATTAAGCGTAATGTCTTCACAATTGTTCGAAATCATGTCCCTTACAAACTGTATACCTACATACACTTGAAAAACATTACCCTCTTTCAGTTTTCGTGTAAAGAAATACTCCTCCACTATTAAAATTGTTCGTTGATGCATCAGTCAGTTAGTTTACTTTAAACATACTAGACGTATGCTGTCCTAATGACGCCACTATTTCACTTTTTGTATACCGACAAAAAAGGGGTCCGTCTTTTGTCCTGCAGGTCATCAAGAACCTCGAATACCCTCTTGTCTCTCAGTTTAATAAGGGCCCCACAAGAAACCCCAGTGCTTATAATGAGCAGAACCCTCTAAAAAGCTTACTTTTTGACGTCCCTCCTCAGGCGTCTTCCGAACGCTCGACATTTATAAATAATTAAAATAAATTGGGCTCTCTTTCAAACTCCAAGTGATGTTATTTGAGATGTATGTCTTTATTATTTTGTACTGCTTTGGAGAATTTGGAAATTAAGAAAAAAATATATAAAACTAAACTCGAGTGGGATTATTGATCTGAGGGTCCCGTATTATAGTATAAAAAGCATAAAATTAACTTGTACTAAGTATAATTATTATATTATTTATTAGTGCAGTTCTAGTGTAATTTTTGTAAATTGCGGTAACTGCCAAATCTGTCATCATGGAAGAAAAGGTATACATTTTAATCTGTTACTACCCGTAAGTTAGCTACTTAGAGCAATCTAAAGCAATAGGCACAATTTTAATCAGCCTCTGTTGTGTTCTTGAATGGCAACAGAGAGCATATTCATAAACTAGCAGGGCGCGTGGGTGCGCGGCTCGCTAAAGCGAACCGCGGTTTTTCTGTTCACCAAGTAGATCTTTGGGTCTTAATCATCTTTTTCCAAAAACCACTATTCCATCTTGTATACTTTCTAAGATAGACACCGACGAAATTTGTATGGCCGCCATCTTGAATGCGCCATTTTGGAGGTTTTTTTGGCTCTCTGCCAACTGAATAAAGTTTCGAGTGATTTTTGTTCGAGCACCTCCCACCTATTTTCAACACCCTGACCATGCTCCTCACCCGTCTCTGAAATCCTCAATCATCAGCTGTCTCCATATTTTTCCTCCAAATGAAGTTTGGTCCTCTATCGAAACCATCAGAAATTTTGAAAATCCGTTTCAAAGTTTTGCTTTTATTTTGTATGAAATAAAAAAAAAACCGCCATCTTGAATTATTTTCTATTCATCAAGTAGACCTTCGGGTTCTGATCATCATTTTCCAAGAAACCACTTTTCCATCTTTTATACTCTCTGAGATAGATACCGACGAAATTTGTATCCTTTTCCAAGAAATCACTCTTCCATCTTTTATAGTCTCCGAGATAGACAGAAACAAAATTTGTATGGCCGCCATCTTGAATCCGCCATTTTGAAGTTTTTTTTCGGCTCTCTGCCAATTGGATGAGGTTTCGAGTGACATTTGGTTGAACAGCCCCTACCTATCTTCGATACCCTGGCCGGTGCTCCTCACCCGTCTCCGAAATCCTCAATCATCAGCTCTCTCCATATTTTTCCTCCGAATGAATTTTTGTCCTCTATACGAAACCGTGAGTGAAAAAAATTTTTTTCATACAAAATTTTACAGGAGAGGTGATCAATGAGTGAGTCAGTCAATCAGTGAATCAGCACGAGTAGCTATATATATAGTAACTAGTAGGGCGCGTGGGTGCGCGGCTCGCTAAAGCGAACCGCGGTTTTTCTGTCCACCAAGTAGGCCTTCGGGTCTTGATCATCTTTTTCCAAGGAAGCACTCTTCCATCTTTTATAGTCTCTTAAATAAACACCGATGAAATTTGAATGGCCGCCATCTTGGATCCGCCATTTTGGAGGGTTTTTTCAGCTCTCTGCCAATTGGATGAGGTTTCGAGTGACTTTTGTTTGAACACCCTCCACCTATCTTCAATATCCTGATCGTGCTCCTCACCCGTCTCTGAAATCCTCAGTCATCAGCTCCCTCCATATTTTTCATCCAAATGAATTTTTGTCCTCTATACGAAATCATCAGAAATTTCGGAAAGGAACCTATCAAAGTCTTGCATACATTTTATATGAAAAAATAAATTCTGCCATCTTGATTTTTTTTCTATTCATCAAGTAGACCTGCGAGTCTTGATCATCTTTTTCCAAGAAACCACTCTTCCATCTCTTATAGTCTCCGAGATAGGCATACCGACGAAATCTGTATGGCCGCCATCTTGAATCCGCCATTTTGGAGTTTTTTTTCGGCTCTTTGCCAATTGGATGAGGTTTCGAGTGACATTTGGTTGAACACTCCCCACCTATCTTCGATACCCTGGCCGGTGCTCCTCACCCGTCTCCGAAATCCTCAACCATCAGCTCTCTTCATATTTTTCCTCCAAATGAATTTTTGTTCTCTCTAGGAAACCATTAGAAATTTTGAAAAGGAACCTATTAAAGTCTTGCATATATTTTGTATGGAAAAAATTTAATTCCGCCATCTTGAATTTTTTTTCTATTTTAAGCTCGCTAAAGCGAACCGCGGTTTTTCTGTCCACCAAGTAGACCTTCGGGTCTCGATCATCTTTGTCCAAGAAATTACTCTTCCATCTTTCATAGTCTCTGAGATATACACCGACGAAATTTGTATGACCGCCACCTTGAATCCGCCATTTTGGTGTTTTTTTTTCAGCATTGCCAATTGGATGAGGTTTCGAGTGATTTTTGTTTGGGCACCCTCAACCTATCTTCAATACCCTGACCGTGCTCGTCATACGTCTCCGAAATCCTCAATCATCAGCTCCCTCTATATTTTTCATCCAAATGAATTTTTGTCCTCTATACAAAACCATCAGCGGAAAAGAACGTATCAAAGTCTTGCATACATTTTATGTGAAAAAAAAATCCGCCATCTTGAATTTTTTTCTATTCATGACGTGGACCATCGGGTCCTGATTATCTTTTCCCAAGACACCACTCTTCCATCTTTCATAGTCTCCGAGATAGACATCGACGAAATTTGTATCGGCGCCATCTTGAATCCGCCATTTTGAATTTTTTTTCGGCTTTCTGCCAATTGGATGAGGTTTTGAGTGACTTTTGTTTGAACACCCCCCACCTATCTTGGTTATCCTAGCCGTGCTCCTCACCCGTCTCCGAAATCCTCAATCATCAGCTCTCTCCATATTTTTTCTCCAAATAAATTTTTGTCCTCTCTATGAAACCATCAGAAATTTCGAAAAGGAACCGTATCAAAGTCTTGCATATATTTTGTATGAAAAAAATAAATTCCGCCATCTTGAATTTTTTTTCTATTCATCAAGTAGGCCTTTGGGTCCTGATCATCTTTTTCCAAAAAAACACTCTTTCATCTTTTATAATCTCCGAAATAGAAACCGACGAACTTTGTATGGCCGCCATCTTGAATCCGCCATTTTGGATTTTTTTTCGACTCCCTGCCAATTGGATGAGGTTTCGAGTGACTTTTGTTTGAACACTCCCCACCTATCTTCGATATCCTGGACGTGCTCCTCACCCGTCTCCGAAATCCTCAACCATCATCTATCTCCATATTTTTCCTCCAAATGAATTTTTGTCTTCTATACGAAACCATCAGAAATTTTGAAAAGGAACCGTATAAAGTATTGCATATATTTTGTATAGAAAAAAATAAATTCCGCCATCTTGAATTTTTTTTCTATTCATCAAGTAGACCTTCGGGTCCTGATCATCTTTTTCCAAGAAACCACTCTTCCATCTCTTATAGTCTCCGAGATAGACACCGACGAAATTTGTATGGCCGCCATCTTGAATCCGCCATTTTGGAATTTTTTTTCGGCTCTCTGCCAATTGGATGAAGTTTCGAGTGACATTTGGTTGAACACCCCCCACCTATCTTCGATACCCTGGCCGGTGCTCCTCACCCGTCTCCGAAATCCTCAATCATCAGCTCTCTCCATATTTTTGTTCCGAATGAATTTTTCTCCTCTATACGAAACCGTGAGTGAAAAAAAATTTTTCCATACAAAATTTTACAGGAGAGGTGATCAATGAGTCAGTGAGTCAATCAGTGAATCAGCACGAGTAGCTATATATATAGTAACTAGTAGGGCGCGTGGGTGCGCGGCTCGCTAAAGCGAACCGCGGTTTTTCTGTCCACCAAGTAGACCTTCGGGTCTTGATCATCTTTTTCAAGGAACTACTCTTCCATCTTTCATAGTCTCTGAGATATAAGTGCATAGACGAAATTTGTATGACCGCCACCTCGAATCCGCCATTTTGGTATTTGTTTTCAGCTCATTGCCAATTGGATGAGGTTTTGAATGATTTTTGTTTTTAGCACCCTCAGCCTATGTTCAATACCCTGACCGTGCTTCTCACCCGTCTCCGAAATCCTCAATCATCAGCTCCCTCCATATTTTTCATCCAAATTAATTTTTGTCCTCTATACGAACCATCAGCGGAAAGGAACTTGCATACATTTTATATGAAAAAAAATATCCGCCATCTTAATTTTTTTACTATTCATCAAGTAGAACTTCGAGTCTTGATTATCTTTTTCCAAGAAACCACTCTTCCATATTTTATAGTCTCCGAGATAGACACCTACGAAATTTGTATGGCCGCCATCTTGAATTCGCCATTTTGAATGTTTTTTTAGCTCCCTGCCAATTGGATGAGGTTTCGAGTGACTTTTGTTTGAACACCCCCCTCTTATCTTCGATATCCTGCCCGTGCTTCTCACTCGTCTCCGAAATCCTCGACCATCAGCTCTCTCCATATTTTTCCTACAAATAAATTTTTGTCCTCTATACGAAACCATCAGAAATTTTGAAAAGGCGCCGCATAATGTCTTGCTTATATTTTGTATGGAAAAAAATAAATTCCGCCATCTTGAATTTTTTTTCTGTTCATCAAGTGGACCTTAGGCTCCTAATCATCTTTTGCCAAGAAACCACTCTTCCATCTCTTATACTCTCCGAGATAGACACAAACAAAATTTGTATGGCCGCCATCTTGAATCCGCCATTTTGGAGTTTTTTTTCGGCTCTCTGCCAATTGGATGAGGTTTCGAGTGACATTTGGTTGAACACCCCCCACCTATCTTCGATACCCTGGCCGGTGCTCCTCACCCGTCTCCGAAATCCTCAATCATCAGCTCTCTCCATATTTTTCCTCCGAATGAATTTTTCTCCTCTATACGAAACCGTGACTGAAAAAAAATTTTTCCATACAAAATTTTACAGGAGAGGTGATCAATGAGTCAGTGAGTCAGTCAGTCAATCAGTGAATCAGCACGAGTAGCTATATATATAGTAATAATAAAGTCATAGAGCATATTCATAAAAGTCATTGAGCATATTCATAAGAGTCATAGAGAGCATTTCATAAAAGCGGAATACGTTGTATCATAACTTGTAACAGAAGATATGGAAGGATAAGGCGAGTTCGTGTAATGAATGGAAAGGGGTCAAGACCTTCAGCATCTCATTTTTGCAGAGAGAGAGAGAGAGAGAGAGATGACAGATCAACGTCAATCTTTTGACAAGATTTGTTTACAAATTAACAATAAGATCTATGAAGCATATAGTATTTCTATGAAGTCGGTTTGAAAATCTTAAAGTTGGCAACGTTCACACTCACACGATTCGAAACAAAAAGAGTCGCAACAAAGAGAAACTGTCATGTTGGGTACCTAAATCAATTAGTGAGAAGACGGTGGGTCTCCGACGGTTTAATAAGAAGTTACGGCGACACCGCTCCAGGCCATAAAACGCTGACCAACCGCACCCAACAATAGACGTCCAGATAATGGAAAATTGTCTAAAGGGATTTTTATTATAACCACAGAATCCACTCGAGTTAGGTGAATTTATGGTGATTTCCTTTTATAGCGCACTCTGGCATTCCGAATGCAAAATTTTATTCGGTGAAACTAGGCAATATTTAGAATGACCATATTTTAAGGGTAGATAAGATACTAAGGTGTCTCTACTTTTTTGATTATAATCACAGTAACAGAATAGAGGAGTGATAAAAAAAGTGGTTCTATTTTTATTTTTTTTATCCATAGAATCCACTCCATCCATCCATATCCATTTTATTTACAAAATCCACTCCTGTTACGTGAATTTATGGAGATTTCCTTTTATAGCGCTCTGTGGCATTCCTAATGCAAAATTATATTCGATGAAAATATAGGCAACATTTAGAATTAATATTTTAGGCCTAGATGGGACTCATAGAGTAAATACAGATATGTGTGGTAAAGTATCTCTAATATCAGGTAGCATTCCAAATATTAGTCTTTTTGAATTGATATCAGGCATTTGGCGTGTTTTGGCATTTGGCGTGATTAAGTTTCGGGGAATTATTGAAACGAAATGAAATTTTGATCAATTTAACATAATTTATGTCGCTAAGAGCTAAAAATTACAAGAACATCAATAATAATACTTACACAATTGGTATACTTTGTTGTGAAGTTTGAAGTCGGTTTTGTAAAAAGAATTTTTACGTTTATATCACTCTAGAGATCATTTATTTTCCGTCAACTAAAAACGAATGACTACAATCAACGCAGCCCACAACCAACGTTCAGCTCTTATCAAATACTTCTTCAATTTAAACCACCAACTCTTTTGCTGGGTATATGTGAGTTCACTCGTGCTTATACTAGTGGTTCGCCCCGAACTGAGACCTCGCGATATCCCATAATTCCCAAAAGTTTTAATTATATATTGTAATAACTAACTTTTAACATTAGACACAATAAAAAAAATAATAGTTGACATAAAACTGTTTTACTGACACAGCGCCATCTATTAGCATTATAGTGAAGCTATTAGCTTCACAATAATGCTAATAGATGGCGCATTAAAATTAAATAATTTCGTTTCTTTATAACATTTATCTAATTTTAGTATTTGTTGTTCAAGTACAGGATATAACTGAATTTTCAACCAAGTTTCACGTTCTAATATTCAGTAATTCAGAAGTTATAGGGCTCTGACAGACATTTAGACGTACACACTTCTCTGTCTAGTAGGCAAGCGCCCTAGTTGACTCAGAGAACTCGCTTCGCTCGTTCAAAAATGGCCTTGTGTTTTGTGAGGACTGTATGAAAAAATATCGGCTTCAGCATAAAACACGGCAATACATACAAAATGGCTTTTTCGTAATGGCAGTTTTCCACCGAAATGAAAACATTAATAATATCTTTATATCGGTTCATAAAATTATATTATGTCACTTTTGTTGCTTGTTGTTGGTATTATTTCAAAAACCAATACTAAGTACTGTTTATCATGAAGCCCCAGTAGTTTAACAGGGGAGAAGAATATAAGTAAGTAGGTACAGCTTTGCTAATATTCCTCAAGAAAATTAGATTAGGATTTTCAAAAAGTGTGTTTTGTACAGATTTATTAAATGTTGCAACTTCGTAGTCAAACTCATAGGAAATTTTGAGAAGTTGTGAAACTATCCAAGTTTAATGTAGTACTAAAAAAACTTTCTCGTTTGAAGAAAAAATGATGCTGTCTTTGTACGTATTTATATTCATCCTGTAAAAAGCGTACAAAAAATATTTATAGTGAATATCTTCACTATAAATATTTTTACGGAAAGAAAGAAGAATTAGATATTTACGAAACAGATTTGTTCGATATTGACGACCAGATTGTTGACGACCTCCCTGACATAGTGATGAGCGTTGTCGTCTTATAATTGGAAGTTCCCGGCGGGGGCAATTTGGGAATTTATAATTTCTAAATTGTCTCTGGTCAGGTCTGGTGCGAGGATTTGGCCGCGGCTAGTTACCACCTTACCGTCAAAGACGAGCCGCCAAGCGATTTAGCGTTCCGGCACGATGGCGTGTAGAAACCGATTAGGGGTATGAGTACACTGCCATACTCCTTCCAAGTTAGCTCGCTACCAACTTAGACTGCATCGTCACTTACCATTAGGTGAAATTCCAGTAAAAAAAAATTCAACAACATATTTGTATATCTGTAACAACGATGCTCACAGTTTCAAGAAGTTCTGCTGAAAGTCATTTGATAAAACCGTTTTTGCCACTTTCAGTTATGACAAAAAACTATTCTCGCAATTTAGATAATAATGGCCACATAAATTAGGCAAAACCTCCCATTGGGCATAAAGGCGCCCTTAGACGTCCCGATCACAATAGTGGCCGCCCACTAATACGTTTTTACAGTCGTCCGAGGCAATAAAACAAGGACAGGGCCCCAGATTAAGCTCGTTTATCATTCGTTTTGATGGCCCCTTTTTTGCCATAATCATTCATTTTCTTCCCTACTTTTCTGCTTTACTCGGTTTTAAGCGATTCCACCGGGGTAAGCTGTTTTATTGAATTGACTCGCATAAATATTCGACTTTGAATAAAGGGGAAGAATTTCTTTTCGACGCGGTTTTCACTCCCACACTGTAACTATCCTTCACTCTGTTGGTCTATCACTTGTCCTTTATTATATTCACATAATTTAAGTTTATCCATTTATCGGTTGCGTGATTGAAGAACAAGCAAGCATACATGCTTTCACATTTTTAATGTGCAATGACTGTGTAATACATTTACTCGTAACCAGGCTTCACACGTTGGCCCCAACATTGTTATAATACTGTTTGGCCGACATGTGGATCGACAAAATAGCATTAACCTCTAATATTCGAGCCAACTTTCGGTGTTGGCCCATCTATGTCAGTTTTTTTTACAAAATATACCCCAATACTCACGATCGCTAATTTTTATACTTAGTGTTATACTTAGAAAAAATAGCCTACATCTTCTTCTAAATATATAAAAATTCTTTTCAAAAAACCGACTTCAAACGCCACTACAAAGTATAAAAATAATTTTATTTTGTACACGTTTGTTGAAGTCGGGCGGCTTAAATAGAAACGATGAAACCGATACGCGATGCTCGCCCGATTTCAATAAACGTGTCTCTTATATGTCACCATAAGGTAAGCGTCGCAAATCGATTTCATCGTTTCTAGTTAAGCCCGCCCGACTTCAACAAACGTGTACAAAATAAAATTATTTTTATACTTTGTAGTGGCGTTTGAAGTCGGTTTTTTGAAAAGAATTTTTATTTTAAGCTTTTTAGTGTAGCTTGTTCCTGCTCTCTTTCTCCCCTTCCTCCAACGCTACGGCACTAATGTAGTTCTACACTTGGTACCTACAGTACTTATTATCAATACACAAGAGCTAGGATTAGGAGCTCCATGATGTAGTCCATGTTTGGTACCAACAATATTATTTCGAAAGCGTCAGTTCGTAATTCCTCCAACTCTGCAGCATCAGGATTGAGGAGCTAGAACCTTGAGCATTATGATGTAGTATATGCTCGGTACCAATAATATCAATTCGTAAACGCCAGCTCCAAAATCCTCATAGTTTAGGTAGGCAGTACCCCTGCAGCATCAGTATTGAAGAGCTAGGACCTTGAGTTCCACGATGTAGAATATGCTTGATACTAACAATATCAATTCGCAAGCGAAAGTTCCTAAATCCTCATAGTTTAAGTGGGCAGTACCCTGCAGCATCAGGATTCAGGAGCTAGAACCTAGACCTCGATGATGTAGTATATGCTTATTACATACAATAACAATTCATGATTAGCAATAGGGATTTACCCTATAATTTAAGTGGGCAGTACCCTACAGCATCAGGATTGAGGAGTAGGACCTGGAGATCTATGATCTAGTATATGCTTAGGCTAAGCATACCAATTCGTAAACGACGGTTCCTAAGGTCCCATAATTTAGGAGGGAAATACCCCTGCAGCATCAGGCTTGAGGAGTTGAAGGTAAAGATTTTTATGGGACCATTTCGCGAGCTTACTCTGTCGATTAAAAAAAAAATCTCGTGAATCGGTCCAGAAACCTCGGAGTAATCGGCGGGCATACATAGAAAAAAAAAAAAAAAAAAAAAAAAAAGATACCGGCCGAATTGATAACCTCCTCCTTTTTGGAAGTCGGTTAATAAATGGAACAGGTGACTGACTGACTGACTGATCTATCAACGTACAGCTCAAATCACTGGACAGATCCGGCTGAGACATACAGGTTTTTAACCGACTTCCAAAAAGGAGGAGGTTATCAATTCGGCCGGTATATTTTTTTTTTTTTTCTATGTATGCCCACCGATTACTCCGGGGTTTCTGGACCGATTCACGCGATTTTTTTTTTAATCGACAGAAGAAGCTCGCGAAATGGTCCCATAAAAATTTTTACCTTCAGCTCTTCAAGCCTGATGCTGCAGAGGTACTTTTCCCCTAAATAATGGGGTTTTAGGAACTGTCATTTACGAATCGGTATGCTTGGCCTAAGCATATACTAGATCTTAGAGCTTCAGGTCCTACTCCTCAATCCTGATGCTGCAGGGTACTGCCCACCTAAACTATGAGGTTTTAGGAACTTTCGCTTGCGAATTGATATTATTGGTATTAAGCATAGTCTACATCGTGGAGCTCAAGGTCCTAGCTCTTCAATACTGATGCTGCAGGGGTACTGCCTACCTAATCTGTGAGGATTTAGGAACTGTCGCTTACGAATTGATATTGTTGGTACCAAGCATATACTACATATAAAGTTCAAGGTTCTAGCTCCTCAATCCTGATGCTGCAGGGTTGGAGGGATTACGAACTGTCGCTTTCGAATTGATATTTTTGGTACCAAGCATGGACTACATCATGGACCTCCTGGTCCTAGCTCTTTAGAAATTGTGTGTTGTTAATAAGTACTGTAGGTACCAAGTATAGACTACTTTAGTACCGTAGTGTTGGAGGGAGGGGAGAAAGAGAGCAGGAACAAGCTACACTAAAAAGCTTAAAATAAAAATTCTTTTCAAAAAACCGACTTCAAACGCCACTACAAAGTATAAAAATAATTTTATTTTGTACACGTTTGTTGAAGTCGGGCGGGCTTAACTAGAAACGATGAAATCGATGCGCGACGCTTACCTTATGGTGACATATAAGAGACACGCTTATTGAAATCGGGTGAGCATCGCGTATCGGTTTCATCGTTTCTATTTAATCCGCCCGACTTCAACAAACGTGTACAAAATAAAATTATTTTTATACTTTGTAGTGGCGTTTGAAGTCGGTTTTTTGAAAAGAATTTTTATATGATGAGGGGATCCGTTAAGAAAGGATTTTTGGAGGAACACATAGGAGGAAAAATAGGGGTTTGAACAATCGAACTAACTTGAGCGAAGCCTCGGGAAATAGCTCGTTTTCTTATATAAAAGAAGTTCAAAGTTATAATATTGGTTAAAACTATAACCACAAAAACATATTACGATTAAGTAAAAACAAGACTGAGTAAAAAAAGACGTGTGGCACTCGGGGACTGCCGCGGTAAAGCTATTGCATAGCATTTTTTATCAACGCCATCTAGCGGTGAGAGGAGTCCCGTGTCAGGTTATTTTCGTTACGGAATTTCTGGATTCGGTCTCCACGCTCAAGGCCCGCGAAAGAAGCTATGCAATAGCTTAAAATAATCTTAAACCTACGAGTATATATTCGACCGTAGCAATTAACAGTGTCGGATCTACATTTTAACGATTTTCATTTTATTGCATTAAAGGTCTTAGAATAAAAATAGCAATGCCCCCACCAATTATGAAACTTTTAAAATCAACCAACCATCTTTGGTTTTTGCAAGTGCAAAAATTAGGTATATTGACTATTCTTCACTTTTCACATATTTGAAACTTTGAATGGCCGTACCCTAAAGTAGTGATTTTTCACATACGACTATGTTAATTGCTACGGTCGAATTATATTCTGTTCTGTCTGTCTTTATATGTTGATCCCTTAAACCTTTGACATTCGAGATAGTGGGTAAAATTTTCATGCCATAATCCGGAAAGGTTTAATAAAGTTCATATTAATTTCCGGCGTACATCAAAAAGGCGCTCGTCACGATATTACAGTACAGGGCAGGTTGGCTGCACTGATAAACCTCTATTACTTTTAAACCAGGTAAGCCCTACGTTTGATCCAGGTTTTTCTTACTTTTAGTGGCTTTTACTTACAATTTCGTCTGCGCGGAGTTGAGTTTATGAAAAACCCCGCAGGAACAATTTTTTTCCGGGATGAGAAGTGGAAAAAGTAAGTTATGTCCTTATGTAGATTTTTGTCTAGGTCGATTCAAGGGGGGGGGGGGAGAGGGGGTAATACTTTGTTTATTCGTTCGGATCGAATGAGACCGTACGTATAGTGCCTTCGTATTATGAACTTCATAGGTTTGCTGTACTCTAGTAACCCTAGGTTTCCAGGACTAAAAGGGGCGAGTGCGTGAGGAAGAACTCTGGAAAAGCATTAAGATTTAGATAACCTATTGAGTTTCTATTCTGCACGTATGTTACGTGCCGACATAAAAGCCATGCGGAGGTAGTTCCCAGGATGTCTGTTTACTATTGATTCCACAATATTTAGTTTGGAGAAAATTGTTATTTTATTTCACAAAAGCGCTGCTTGAGACGCGTAAGTTTTGCGTGAAACGGAACGAGTGGAAAATGTTTGCGAACAAACTTGTGTCGTAATGAAAAGTAAATTTTTCCCGACGTTCGCCGAGATATCAATAGAAAGAAAACCCGTTAAGTGTGAATTGTATACGCGTCTAGAGTGTTCCGTATAAGTTTTTTGTCACGTATCGTTTCAACCGTAAAAATCGATATGGCACTTACATACCGGGATCACTAAGCTTAAAGTAAACAATCTCGTGCCGCTTCTATCCAGCGGCAGCCAGTGATTAGGATAGAATCGTTATTTCTCCACTAACCCATTTTGACTTTTTTTTTTGGAAAATAGTTTTGGAAGAGTTTTGGTAAATCAGACTAATATAATACAGGCGAAAGTTTGTATGTGTATGTGTGTGTGTGTGTGTGTGTGTGTGTGTGTGTGTGTGTGTGTGTGTGTGTGTGTGTGTGTGTTTATTACTCCTTCACGCCGTAACAAATCAACCTATTTGGCTGAAATTTGTATTGTAGATAGCTCACACCCAGGATTAATACATAGGCTATATTTTAAACCCTGATAAAAACACGCTATCCTTGGGGAGGTAAGCACACGTATGGTGAACGCTTGAATGTGACAGATCTTTGACAGTAAGGTGGTTCCGAGCTGCAATGGAAACCTTCCACGACCCACCAGGTAGTTATCTCGGCTAAAATATCTGTTTACTTTTCCACCTTAGATCTATATACTTTATATACAGTTTGATATAAGCCTATTTTAGAAAATTGTGGTTTAGCTTCTCATGAAAAATATTTCTATTGTTGGTACGGAACCCTAAGAACTACTTCCCGTAAGACTCTTAGAGGGTTTTCTTGGGGGAAAAATGTTTATTTATTTCACAACGAAGTCAATTTGACTTTTTATAGCTAACTTTACAAACATTGCAATCTTTTATTTTAGCACCATTTTCTCCGCAAGTTTTTTTTTGTAGTGTATAATTTGAAGCTTTTTCTCAATCAGATGACGTTTCAATTGATTTTCCAATATAAAAACTTTCAAAACTTTGTTCGACAGTTCGATTTTGGATTGGGCCCTTATAGAGATAAAAGTGTGTTCATTCATTATTTTTAACCAGTAAATCAGTAAATAGAGCTTTAGTAGGTACGGATTATTAAAATCCATATATAAATTATATTTTTAAAAGCCGATTTGCTTTTAATCCCTACATATAATAAAATTATAAACTGTTTTCAAAAACTGAATATTCAATAAAGTAAATCCGATTAAACTTTTTATATTGATATCGGATAAGTGTTGAAAGAATATGGTTGCCGCAATTGAAATGTGAATTAGTGATTTATTTGTAGGTATTAAAATAAAATTTGTAAGTATTACAATGCCACGATTTAATTTATGGTATTTATCCGTCAGTGTAAGTTTTGTAGCTATGTAGGCTTTATATTGAATAAATTCTAATTTTATTTTTTATAATATTAGAGTTAATAAATAAATCAAATTTAAAAAAAAATTCAAATAATATAATCAATTATTAGCTGTTTTTACATAATTCTAAATAGATTTAAATAAGTTTTTCAAAATAGAGGTACTAGAAATTCAAGGCGTTCATGAGATACAGCCCGCTGACAGACGGACAAACGGACAGTGGGGGATAATATAAAGGATGTCACTTTGGGTACGGAACCCTAAAAATTTTTATTTTAATGGGTATAATGGTTATAAAGTATGCCGGAAGTACGAGGACTGCATCTCTAGGATCCTCAAACTTGAAGGATAGACAGATCTCGAAAGAAATAACAAGTGACGACATCCTAGTTAATAAAGAAGAAAACTTCTTCACATTTTGATGGAAGACTGTTGGCTTTATAGCGGTGTTCGCAATTAGGGCCTCAAATACATTTAGAGAGGGCCCTCGCTGCCACCTGTGACGAGGTCACAAAAGCCCTTAGGAAAGCGAAAAACGTTGACAACCTCCCCCTTAATTCAATACATAGGGTTATTTCGAGTGTCGTATTTTTTTAAGGAGTTATTGCGGTGAATTTTTTCTTGCAATAGATTTCAATGAAAATTTTTGTTATTTTTAACAAAAATTCTTAAATCTTGAATAACTCAGAAATAGCCAAGTTTTGTATAGTCTATCATATGACTAAATTAGTTGCAAATGTGCTCTACTTTAACCCCTTGCAAGGAATGTATTTCATTTCCGGTCACCCTGTATATTTAGGGCTTTTCACAAAACCGACTTTAAACGCCACTAAAGTAAATCAATCGTGCCTATAAAATTACCTAATGATAATGAGACCACCTGGGATGTATATCCTTTCAAACAAAAAAAGATTCTCCAAATCGGTACAGGTTTCTTCGAGTAATCGGGGAATATGCATAAAAAAAAGAATAAAAAAAAGATTCCGACGAATTGAGGACCTCCTCCTTTTTTGGAAGTCAGTTAAAAATTATAAGGCGTGCAAGTAACATTCAACCATAAATGCTACTTTATTGATTGGCTGCAAAATGTATTTTAAACGTTGTTACGTGCATTGAAAATGAAATTAAATATTCACAACCTTCCCCGAGGCACGATAACCTTTTGTCTCACACCTTACCTACTTTAATAATTATTATCTACTATGCGCACTTATGACGTAATTAACTACTAAATATTATAAGAATCTCTATCTCTCTCTATCTAATCTAACTATGGGGTTTATTAGGCTCAGGGTCACTCATGCTGAGATCTATAGAGCGTACTCTGACTCAGCTCAGACTCAAGATAGAGGTTAAAACGAGACACAAATATGCTCTGACATAAATCTGTCTCGTTTTAATTCTGTCTTGAGTCTGATCTGAGTGAGAGTGCGGTCTATAGATTTCAGCCTCAGTGCGACTATGCTCGGGGTATCCCTGTAAGATCAAATTAGTAATGAGGAGATCCGTAAGAGAACCAAAGTTACTGACATAGCTCAGCGAGTCGCGAAACTGAAGTGGAAATGGGCGAGGCATATAGTTCGAAGAGATGATGGTCGTTTGGGTACCAAGGTAATGAAGTGGCGACCCCGCACTATGTTGATCGGCGATATCAAACACAGAGAGACGCTGAATACAGGCAGTGCAAGACCAAGGCGAGGAAGTCCGTGCTAGAGACCTTTGTTCAATAATGGACGTGTTAGTTGATTAACCTAACTGTTATAATAGTTGCAAATCTACCACTTATTTTCTTAATAGCCGATGACGTCGTTCGCGTGGGTTGAGGGTTTTAAGCTATTGCATAGCTTCTATCGCGGGCCAGCGTGGAGACCGAATCCAGAAATTCCGTAACGAAAATAGCCTGATACGGGACTCCTCTACGGTGAGCCGCTAGATGGCGTTGATAAAAAATGCTATGCAACAGCTTTACCGCTGCAGTCCCCGAGTGCCACACGTCTTTTTTTTAATTCCCGCGGGAACTCTCTTATTTTCCAGAATAAAAAGTAGCCTATATCTTATTCCAGACTATAATCTATCTACTCTATTGCAGTTTGATTGAGTAATAAATATCCATCCATCCATACATCAAAACTTTCGCATTTATGATAATAAGTACCTAAGATTCCTCGTTGAGAACATGAGTAGGTATTTTATATTGATGCGTATATAACTATTTTTACAAGTTACTTACATAATAAGCAGCCTTCAGGCTATTCCACGGATAGGATAGTATTACAAAACGTCTAACTTCAGACTCTTGTTATGCAACTTGAGAGGTTTCAAGAAAACTGGATTATGTATTCTTTATACAGCGAAATGCTTGGAGGGAATCTATTTTACTTCGCGATAGTACAATACCTTGTCTTTGTTTACTTAAACCTTTGTTAGCCATCGCTCTGTTATTCAATTAAGTATACAATTTAAACACAAAAATTCTTTTTACAAATACGACTTCAAATGCCACTACAAAGTATATCAATTGTGCCTATAAAATTTGGACAGTTCCCTCGATTTCTCCAAAATCCCATCATCAGACCCTGACCTGATGACAATGAGACCACCTGGGAAGTATACCCTTTCAAACAACAACCTTTCAGCAATAGAAATACACTTTCTGTGAAAATTTCAAATATCTGCCTATTACGGTTCTCGAGATAGGTACAGCGCGCTGACAGACAAACGTACAGACCGACGTTCGAACAGCGGAGGCTTAGTAATAGTGTAATTTTCGAAAAGGAACCCTAAAAACTTAAATTTATTAAATTCTTTTTCATAATCATATTCTTTAATCAACATAGCTAAAGCATTTCCGTTTAATAACTCTCATAAACACTTAACACAGCAAGAGCTAGTTTCCTCATAAAAAGAGGAATCAAAAGCAATTTGCTTTTTAATTATAAATGGGAACAATAGCGAAATGCAAATTACGAGTACTGTTGATGAAAGGAACAAGATTGTGGTTCTTTAAACTTGAAGCTTCTTAGCTTTTTAACCGACTTCAAAAAAGGAGGAGGTCCTCAATTCGTCGGAATCTTTTTTTCACTTTTTTATTTTTTTATGTATGTTCCCCGATTACTCGAAGACGCTTGGACCGATTTGGAAAATTCCCACGCAATTTGAAACACTATATAGTGCATCATCTATTAAATATAATTAATAAAGATTAATGACTTAAGGCCCATCTCAATATGATGGAGATTGGCCGTCGTGGCCGGATTTGGTCGGGAGTTATTTTTTTCCATCTGATAAAGTAAAACGTTCAGTTTATTAAGTCATTTAATATTAATCTGATTGCTTATTTATTATTATCTCAATTATTTCTTCCACCGGAGCTAATTACGGTGCGCTAAATGAGAAAAGGCTGGAGCAAGAAGGCTTTTATTACCTGAAAAGTAATAAAGGTTCATTAGTGCGTCCAATCTCCCGTTAGTAATATCACAGCCTAACGATACACAGTCTATCGACAGGTGTGTAAAACCTGGTTTTGTGCCACAGTAACAAAATGCGACGTTGTATCTTGTGTCACTTGTCTTGTCTCGTTGTGGCGGTTGTGGCTGCGGACCATGAGGAAGTTCGAGTTTCAAACTGGATCATCTATTGACTATTTAGCTTTCCGAACCAGTGGTAGATTCTTGACTTGTTACAAAAGCCACAATTTGGCTTACATGAAATAAAAAAAATTGGAATTAGAATTTGGGAGTTCGGTAACGGTTATAACGTTATCACGCGGATAAAAGCGCAGGTATCAGTTACTTGTAGTAATGAAAGAAAAAACCTCCAATGGGCCTCAATAGTGCAACGCTTTAAGTTATGGACTGAAAACATAAAGGTCTACGTCGAAACTACACCATTGTCCCGTGCTTCGGAGAGCATGTAAAGTGACGGCTTTACATGCTCTCCGAGGCACGGGACAATCGCCTGGCACGGGTCGTGCGCCTGATCTCTTTCCCATCGTGTTGGATTTTCCATCTCATCGGGCTATGAGAGTGAGGGAAAAAAGAGTGCACCTGTGTTTGCGCACACACTTGTGCATTATAATATCTCCAGCGCAGATGGGTAATCTCTGTGGAGATTGGCCGCCGTGGCCGGATTCGGTCGGGAGGACATTATTATTTTTTTATTTTTTTATTAGTATTTTTCTCTGGTTTACTGTAGGTATATTGTTTGCCTACACTGTGGTATTACAATATTATGAACCCGACTTTTGTGAGCGGCGTGCGACAATGAAAAATATGGAGCTAAATTAAGCAGACGTTAACAGGAGGAAAGTATATAGTAAGGGTGAGTTGGAGGGGTTCTTTATGGGGGAAAAAATTCTTTTTGACGAGGGCAAGTGACGATGATGATTATACCGTACAAACTAATGAAAAATGTTCTTGTGACGTAAGATTACATCTTATAAACATAAACATAGCATTACTTACTACTGTTACTAACGACGTTATAAGACAGTTGCAAACTATGGATGGAATTTTATATTTCTATTTCGAAATTGTATGAAGATGATTTTGGTGTTTAAATAAATCATTTGAGTTAGGGTTATGGTTAGCCGTGTATACTTTTTGTGTGAATATTCTAATAGGTTGCGCAGGTCAATTTGCAATAGGTTATGTATTTGTAGGAAACCTTCAAATAACACGTAGCCTAGCGGAAAATCTGTATCAATTTTTGCAATTACAATTATCGGGACATGCCTTTTTTTTCTTTTTATTATTTTTTGTTATAGCGGCAACAGATGTACATATTCTGCGAAAATTTAAAATATATACATACTAGTTAATGCCCGCCGCTACGCTCGCGTGGAATTAGTTTTTAAGCTCCCGCGGGAACTCTTTGATTTTGGATAAAAAGTAGCCTTTGTCACTCTCCCGGTCCTCAACTATACCCATTACCCAAAAAATCACGTCGATCCGTTGCTTTGTTGCGGCGTGATTGAAAGACAAACCAACAAATAAACGAAGTAAGGATTACGGTTCATAAAATATAGTCCGCTGACAGATCGATGAAGGTCGGACGGACAGCGGAGGTGTTGCAATAGCGCCCCGTTGGCATCCTTTGGGCACGGAACCCTAAAAAACGACAAAACTTATTACAAGATGCACATCTTGAATCACAAGACGGCCATTAAAGACACGCTGTAAACACTCCGAACTGCGAACAAACAAGAAAGAAGCGTTCAAAAACCTAATCTACTGCAAACTGTCGTTAATAAAACTTCCCCAAACTCTCCTCCGGGTGAGATAATATTTTTCAACGAAACAAACATTCTGTTCAGGAGAAATCACGCTTGCGACATGTCGCGCAATATAAAGTTGCAGTTTTAAGAGCTTCCGTCGATGTAATTATGCATTGGCGTCGACGCCAAGCCGTCGCCAAGTGACACAGGGTTACGTTGTAATACAATTTGACACGTTCTGACTGGCAGCGCTGCCGGCGTCGCTGCCAAAGTATCCCAATGAGACAGGGCTCTAAGAGGAATAATTGAATCTGTGAAGTTAACGAGACTTCTGAAATTCTTCTGCGAACACATTTCAAACTTTGAGAGCAGTAATTATTATTATTGGCAGTCAATAAAGAAGAAAAATGGATGGAACGTCAGAGAATGAAAATATTCACAAACATAATTATTATTGATACAGTCGGATATGATCACGACGCGCGAAAAATTGAATGTAATTATTTTAAAATTTACGTACAGCCCAGCAACTTGCAATTAAGTAATAAAAGTGTTATGAATTAAAACAGCAGTACAAAATATAGGGTTGCAACTTAATTTTTGTATCAAGTAACACGAGTTGTGCTTTTTAGGGTAAGGTTATGTAGGCGAATACCCCAGCATTAATTTTAATTGGTGGTGCAAAAGAAATAGTAAATAAAAAACCCATACATATTATACAATTTTTAAGTAAATAACAGCCATTAAATTGCGACATAGATTACGTCTTTACTGATTGTTGTGAACCCACTCGATCGTTTCTCCTAAAATGTTGACAAACAAAAAATCTCTAGTCTGACCACTAGCCTAATCTGAAGTGTACCGTACGCATCCGAGATCATAACACCTTGATAACTCTTGATGATGTAGTACGAGGCGTAAAAGTATAAGCCCATTTTGCCCTCATAAACAAAATTTACGGTACTTTTAAGATATACTGTAATAGAAAAGAATAGAATAGAATAATTTTTTATTCAAATAAACTTTTACAAAATGATTTCGAATCGTCAAATTAATCTACCACTGGTTCGTAATGCCGTTCCAACCGAGAAGGACCAGCAGGAAACTCGGCAGTTGCTCTTTTGAAACTAAAATAATACGAGTATGTAATAAAAATATTATGCTGTGTACAATTTACTGTATTCTAGGAAGCCTGGTTGTGGTAGCCAATTCAATCAAAGGCGTTCTTGGCTCCCTAGACGCGTGTGTTATTAATGAGGCAGCATTGGTTGGATGATCTTCCTAACCTCTGAAAAAAAGGTGTACCCTCTGTAAAGCGTTTCAGAAAGACAGACCTGAACAAACAGACAGCCAAAAATTTCCACTATCGTTAAAATAATCATTATCAGTCATTTTGAAATCACATAGGTATATAGATACTAAAATTGTCTTTGTTTGTATAAATTCGTATATTTTGAGTTCAAATAACTTTTTAAACTCACCTAATACAGGTTTTCAAATACAGCTCAAATAAAAATCTAACTCTACATATTTATGAATAGCACAGAGGCATTGCAGTTGAGAACGCGCACCGAATATAATCCGAATAAAATTCAAAGGTATTAGAAAGAGTAAAATGCAACTTGTGCAACAAAGGCGGCAACAAAAAGCACAAAGCTGCAACTGCAACTGCAACACGGCAAATAGGATTGCATTAAAATTCAATGTGGGCATGAAATAGAAATGGGTGAAATTGTGAAACGATGGATTGTACGTTATATTTGTGTTCGGAATTGTGTTGAATTCTTTAGTTAATTTTGCGGATTTCGGCTTTGTTAGGATTGGACGCAAACTTCAGAACTTTCTACAAACATTTTTTTTTCACAAACGGAAATGGTTTTGGACACTAGAGACATTTCGATACCTCCTACGTAAGTTGTAGCATCCTACAAAATTGGCATTTTCGGTTTTGTGCACTATATCATTTGTTTTTATCTATTTTATGTGTTCGTTTAAAAAAAAATTTAAAAACACCATTTCTTAACATATCTCAAGACGTATAAGGTTGTATCGTTATTAAAACGACGGTCTAAACAATTGTATTGACCTTCACAACAATTAACGCGTCACGTAAGCGTTTTGGGGATAAAACAACTTTCGATTTACATTCAGTAATAAATTTCTCAGAAACGGCTTGAAGTAGTAATTGACCTCAAGCAAAAAGGGCCTTGACCCACGACAGATAGACGGACAACGGAGCGAGCCTATAAAGGTCCCTTTTTTTTTGAAAACGTGTAATGTTTCGATACTCGAAATCTATGAACATTATAATAGAGTGAACTCGTACTAAGGCCACTGATTAGAGCGCTTAATCAGCCAGCTGTACTCGCAGTTAATATTAGGAAATACAAAACAGCTGATTAGAGCTGCATAGAGCGATCCGGCAGCATTGTCCGCCCACGCTGTAGCGGCGATGGAACGCCAGATAGTTCGCTTAATTGGAAAACGCGATAGCTGATTTTATGGGCGCAAAATTAGTAAGTATATTTAGCTGTAACATAATAACTTTCTGAGAGACTACTGTCTCGTCGGTCTAGTGGTTAGCAAGTTCAACTGCGGATGACGGGGTCCCGAGTTTGATTC
This sequence comes from Hipparchia sbordonii, assembly GCA_038048805.1. NCBI lineage: Eukaryota > Metazoa > Arthropoda > Insecta > Lepidoptera > Nymphalidae > Hipparchia > Hipparchia sbordonii. Next base: position 2,483,862 of record CM076111.1, on the reverse strand, counting down.
CCGTGTCGGGCCAAAAAATATATTGGATTTTCTATCGAGAAATTCTCAGTACTAGCCTTCTAAGTTCAGAACCCTCAGAGCGCGAGTATGACTCGCACTTGGCCGATTATTTATTTACTTATTTGTGTGAAACTTCGATCACAGAAGAAAAAATATTTTTCTGTGATCGAAGGTGTGTGAAAGTAAACCTTACATAGAAGTTGGATGTCTTCTAAATACCTACATTATTTTAAATGAAACTGTCTTTTACCCGCGACGTCCGCGTAAATTAAGTTATGTAGTTTTTTTTTTTTTTTTTAAATATATAGACTAGCGCTTGACTGCGATCTCACCTGATGGTAAGTGAAGATGCAGCCTAAGATGATACGCGCTTGCCTAGAAGATGCCTATTCACTCTTGATTTAAAGACACCCACATTATAGTTAGTTGGAAAAACGGAAGCCGGAAGGGCATTCCAAATTTTTGCGGTGCGTATTAGGAACGAGGAAGCGAAGCGCTTAGTGCGGCATCGTGGAATTTCGACCACGTAGCGGTGCAGATTCGTGTGATGTCTCGCGGTTCGGTGGTAGAATGGTGATGGAGGAACTAAATCAAATAGTTCTTGGGCACACTCTCCGAAATATATCCTGTAGAACACCGACAGACAGGCAACCTTGCGCCGATGTTCCAGACTTTGGAGTCTGGAGTTTACCAGCGATTCGTCGCCTATGAGTCTTCTGGCACGTCGATCCACCGAATCCAAAGCAGCGAGCTGGTACTTAGCAGAGCCGTCCCATAAATGGCTGCAGTACTCCATGCACGATCGAACTTGTGCTTGATACAGGGTAAGAAGCTGATCGGGCGTGAAGTACCGCTTAACTTTGTTAAGGATACCAAGTTTCTTGCCAGCAGTTTTTGCCTTGGATTCGATGCATTGTCCGAAGTTGATATTAGACGAGACATTTATGCCAAGAAGATCTATACTATCGGTGATCGGTACGGATATATTTCGGAAAGTCGGAGTCAGTGGGAATGGACTCCGTTTAGCGTTAGTTAATTTGTTAAAAATACCTTTGTTTACTTTCAATAAAATATTCTATTTCACTCTCTTAGTCATAATTATACACACAAGAAACTCTAATACACTAAAGACAATGAAGGTTACATAATTTAATTTTTTACCTCAGCGTTAGGCCGGCCATAAACCTGTAAGTTTCTCGCATAATGTTACTTCCGTGATTAACCTACGGTTTTCTAAAATATTTAAAAAGTATTAGCAACAGTGTTTCCATTTTCATACTAACGTAAGTAATGTGCCTATGGCATTCAACATAATTATTGACATCTCATCACGGGTCTCCTATCAGAATCATAATTGTTTAGGCCATAGCCCACCTGGTTGGCCAAGCGAAGACAAGTAGACCTAACCTTTAAGGACATTATGAACTCTCATATTTCACTTTAAACTTAAAGAGAGTTATGTAAAGTTCAACGCAAAAAGATTCACTCTGCTCTCCAAGCGTTAAAAACAAAAGCAGAGTGAATTCGCTTTGACCGTTGCGGCTCGTGGCCTTCGAGATAAACTTACAGGTGTAACGCCGGCTTATATAAGAGGCATCATGTAAATATCGTCTTAAGAAAAAATTCCCCCAGGGCTAGTGACAAACGAGCGTTGCGCCATTTCACGGTGATTAGGAACTTGGGTTTATCCTCGCGAGGGATGAGGTGAGGAGATGAGAAGACGGGTCTGATGTCCCTTTGAGACATACTTTGTGAGTACTTTTGCATAATATGTGAAATTGGGTATTACTTAGTGCTGCTTAACACATACTACAGTTTACAGGTTCTTCAGTGCTTCTTTAAGTTGTTTTTGGCTAAGGTACCAAATTTTAAAACACAGCCACTTAGAAGGAGCTTAGATGGTTTTGGGCACTTATCTATTTTAGGCCGTATTTCTTGTGGTGGAGTTCTATTGTTGTATAATGTTTCTTTATTCTTTCTTTTCAGGTAAGATTAACCTGTGTATCCCGCTCGTCATAATATAATAGGTATTCTTAAGCGTAATATTGCTGGGATGTTAAGATTTTTAAAATTTCGATTAAATACATAATCTAGAAGGAGTAATTTCACGCGACAAAAAAAAAAAACAAGTTTGCAAACATAATCAAAGTTGGACAAACCTTTTTGATGAGCTATAACCTTCACTAGTGAAGTCGTATGTCTCTAGTTCCGTTGAATTATATTTACCTACCTCCTCCCTAGTGAGTTGCCCAATTGAGTAAACCACATACAGCTTGCAAAGTTCCGTGCCCAACTCATTAGCCCCTGAAAGGTGGTTTCGAGACGCATTAAACGGAATTGAGTCGTACGTAATTTTTAACCGACTTCCAAAAAGGAGGAGGTTATCAATTCGGCCGGTATCTTTTTTTTTTTTTTTTTTTTTTCTATGTATGCCCGCCGATTACTCCGAGGTTTCTGGACCGATTCACGAGATTTTTTTTTTAATTGACAGAAGAAGCTCGCGAAATGGTCCCATAAAAATTTTTACCTTCAACTCCTCAAGCCTGATGCTGCAGGGGTATTTCTCCCCTAAATTATGGGACTTTAGGAACCGTCGTTTACGAATTAGTATGCTTGGCCTAAGCATATACTAGATCATAGAGCTCCAGGTCCTACTCTTCAATCCTGATGCTGCAGGGTACTGCGCACCTAAATTATAGGGATGTAGGAACTGCTAATCATGAATTGTTATTGTATGTAATAAGCATATACTACACCATCGAGGTCTAGGTTCTAGCTCCTCAATCCTGATGCTGCAGGGTACTGCCCACCTAAATTGTAGAGATTTAGGAACTGCTAATCATGAATTGTTATTGTATGTAATAAGCATATACTACTCCATCGAGGTCTAGGTTCTAGCTCATCAATCCTGATGCTGCAGGGTACTACCCACTTTAACTGTGAGGATTTAGGAACTTTCACTTGGGAATTGATATCGTTAGTATCAAGCATATTCTACATCGTAGAATTCAAGGTCCTCGCTCTTCAATACTGATGCTGCAGGGGTACCTACTGCCTACCTAAACTGTGAGAATTTAGGAACTGATATTGTTGGTACCAAGCATATACTACATCATAATGCTCAAGGTTCTAGCTCCTCAATCCTGATGTTGCAGGGTTGGAGGAATTACGAACTGACGCTTTCGAACTGATATTGTTGGTACCAACCATGGACTACATCATGGAGCTCCTAGTTCTAGCTCTTGTGTATTGTTAATAAATACTGTAGGTACCAAGTGTAGAACTACATTAGTAACGTTGCGTTGGAGGGAGGGGAGAAAGAGAGCAGGGACAAGCTCCACTAAAAAGCTTAAAATAAAAATTCTTTTCAAAAAACCGACTTCAAACGCCACTACAAAGTATAAAAATAATTTTATTTTGTACACGTTTGTTGAAGTCGGGCGGGCTTAACTAGAAACGATGAAATCGATGCGCGACGCTTATCTTATGGTGACATATAAGAGACACGCTTATTGAAATCGGGCGAGCATCGCGTATCGGTTTCATCGTTTCTATTTAAGCCGCCCGACTTCAACAAACGTGTACAAAATAAAATTATTTTTATACTTTGTAGTGGCGTTTGAAGTCGGTTTTTTGAAAAGAATTTTTATACATCTACCTGTCGGAATTATGGCTAACATGTTCCAATAATAACTTCTACGAGTATAACACATTCTATCTACTAGTTATACTAATGGTTCCCCAAACTAGGCCTAGCATCTTATAGGCCTAAGTGGCCTAGAAACCTCATCGACTTTAGTATATTAAATTTTTTTAAATATTATTTTTGGACGATAAATTTACATAATATTATTTGTATTTAAATTTATTATTAACCGACTTCCAAAAAGGAGGAGGTTATCAATTCGGCCGGTATCTTTTTTTTTTTTTTTTTTTCTATGTATGCCCACCGATTACTCCGGGGTTTCTGGACCGATTCACGCGATTTTTTTTTTAATCGAGAGAGGAAGCTCGCGAAATGGTCCCATAAAAATTTTTACCTTCAACTCTTCAAGCCTGATGCTGCAGAGGTACTTTCCACCTAAATTATGGGGTTTTAGGAACTGTCATTTACGAATTGGTATGCTTAGCCTAAGCATATACTAGATCTTAGAGCTTCAGGTCCTACTCCTCAATCCTGATGCTGCAGGGTACTGCCCACCTAAACTATGAGGCTTTAGGAACTTTCGCTTGCGAATTGATATTATTAGTATTAAGCATAGTCTACATCGTGGAGCTCAAGGTCCTAGCTCTTCAATCCTGATGCTGCAGGGTACTGCCCACCTAAACTGTGAAGATTTAGGAACTTTCGCTTGCGAATTGATATTGTTAGTATTAAGCATAGTCTACATCGTGGAGCTCAAGGTCCTAGCTCTTCAATCCTGATGCTGCAGGGTACTGCCCACCTAAACTGTGAAGATTTAGGAACTTTCGCTTGCGAATTGATATTTTTGGTACCAAGCATATACTACATATAAAATTCAAGGTTCTAGCTCCTCAATCCTGATGCTGCAGGGTTGGAGGGATTACGAACTGTCGCTTCCGAATTGATATTGTTGGTACCAAGCATGGACTACATCATGGACCTCCTGGTCCTAGCTCTTTAGAAATTGTATGTTGTTAATAAGTACTGTAGGTACCAAGTATAGACTACTTTAGTACCGTAGTGTTGAAGGGAGGGGAGAAAGAGAGCAGGAACAAGCTACACTAAAAAGCTTAAAATAAAAATTCTTTTCAAAAAACCGACTTCAAACGCCACTACAAAGTATAAAAATAATTTTATTTTGTACACGTTTGTTGAAGTCGGGCAGGCTTAACTAGAAACGATGAAATCGATGCGCGACGCTTACCTTATGGTGACATATAAGAGACACGTTTATTGAAATCGGGTGAGCATCGCGTATCGGTTTCATCGTTTCTATTTAAGCCGCCCGACTTCAACAAACGTGTACAAAATAAAATTATTTTTATACTTTGTAGTGGCGTTTGAAGTCGGTTTTTTGAAAAGAATTTTTATTAATTATTCAATTTAGATAAATTTACGTTTATTTTTAAATTATATTACATCCTAAGATATTAATTTAAATTGTGTACAGTAAAAACAAAAAAAAAATACTATTTGTGAATTTGAGGTAATTATGTTCACTAATTCAAAAATTATAATGCTCTGAAAGACACTTAGATAGACAAATGATGTATAAGTGTAAATTTACTCAAATAAATTCAGAGAGCTAGTTTTGCTTAGTCAATTAGTTGTTTAGAACTTGAAACACATTTTGGAATGTCTATGATATTAAAGATAGTGCAGACACAAAATTACATAACTTACTCGCATAATACATCGTTGATTTTATATGATAAATAGATTATTTATGCATTCATAACTAGTCAACACGAAAACAATTCTGAATTACAACCAATCACTAAAGTGAAGCGCGATTGATATTCTATGAAAATATTTACAAAAACGGAATAATTAATTGAAAATTCATAATATTATGTAGAGTATGAATTACATCGAAACATTTTATATTGTCAATTAATGAAAGCTTTTAATTGGACGATTTTACTGAATGAAATAAATGTCATTTAATTTTCATATAAAATTGACGCAGGCAGTTCATTCGGTGTTTGTACTGCCGATGCTGCGCCGGTGTGAGTTGATTATTCGCTGTTATATAAGGCTCTGCGCAAATGGGCCACGGGTCACGATTTTTCATACTACCGCAGATGTGTCGAATGCCAATCACGTCATAGGCGTTGTCCTAATACAACTCGCAAATTCGCGCGAATTTTACTCGTACGAACGCGCGATCAAACATACTGATCTCGAATAGGTGTCCTAATAGGCATTCGCGCGATCGAACGAAGCCCAGTGGAACCCGCGGACGCTCAAATCGCTTATTCGCGCGATGATCGCGTATTCGCTTTATATTAGGACAACACCTGACCACCACTCGCGAATTAGTGTTCGCGACATGCCAACGTGGCTACTTCCCGCACAAACTGTCGACACTCACACTTGGGTGTATCCAGTAATCAGTATAGATGTAGTTCGATGAGCTACTATCAGCTACTTGCGGTCCCGAGGTACTGGAGTAGTGCCCCCGCACAGGGAAGCGCAGTGTGTCGTCGACGAGTCGCATATCCATGCTATACGTGTAGAAGACCATGCAAGAGATTTTTGTTCAGCAGTAGACGTCTGTCGGTTGATAAAGAAGGTGAATATAGGTATTCTCGCTGTCGTTAGGAGCGCTATCAAACCTTCCATATCAGAGTCTATTGTGATACAGTATAGCAGAAAGAGCGTTACAAATTGTGGCGGCACCTTCGTTTGCCTTGTATAGTTCTTTCAATTCACGAGGTTACACGGCTCATGGTTGTGTGTGTGTCGTATCTATGTAAGTGGGAGTGAGAGCTTGCTCACGCCTGACCGCTTCCACCTATGCTCCTGACAGGCACACACACTTACGCAATGTGGATGTATAGTCAACGTAACCACAATAAAGTGCCCGTAACTGCCAAAGAAAGTGATACATGACAGCGACCAGTGTCTAAGGTCCGTGGCTCGTTTGCGTGGACTCTAAATGGTTTGGTGTTATATGTTTTGTCAATGCGACTCGTAAAGGTGTGAATAGGTAGACAGCTCTCCTTTCCCGCTCATTCGCACATCAATCTATGTCGCGAGCGATATGAACAGAATTATTTTTGTCCGAGTTTTTATACCACCGCATCGCTTTTATTACCTTTGGGGGAATTCATTTATCCACATCCCCGTGTCCGGCCGATATAATACTTATTCGCAGTGTTTTTTATTGGTTTAATCATGTGTACATACATGACAGTTTGTATTTGTTCACTCTTTTTGTGGAGCATTTTTATTGTAAGCTTTATTTAAATCAAGGCCCGTTCGAATTGGGTTTTGGATTGTAATAAAACGCTCCGGCTTTTTATATGCAACGTGATAAATGCACCTAAAATATGGATATAGAAATGATAGAGGCTTTTTGGGAATACTTTGTGGGCGTTTTCAGATGTTAAAAATTATTTTTCACTATGGTATATTCCAATAATGAGTCCAGCAAAAAGCTGACGTGTGACGCTAATGATTAGATTTTATAACTAGGTTAAAAAGTCAATGACGTAATTCAAGGTACAAGGTTATTTAAATTGATGATAAAAATTAGTTAGGTGTTAAATATTTTATTAAACTTAAAACTAGTAACAATAAGTATAGATACTGAATTAGTCTGCAAAGAGAGAAGTAGGTATATTTTTCGTTCGTCTGAAAATTATTTTCAAAAATATAACGCCACGCAGTTATCCACTAGGTACCTAGTATACTGCATTATTTATCCCCCTAATCTCTACCCTTGTCAACATACAAAATTGTTAAAATTTCTATTGTTATAAGCAGGGAAACTTTTGATGATTTATCTTGCGCTTGGTTCGTAGCACAACGCGAAATTACGAAGTTTTGTGAGAAAATTTCTAAAATTCTAAAGTGCCTCGCTTCTCCGTCGCCCGTTTTCTCTACGCCAGTATCTAAACTGTGCAGTTTATAAAGCGAGCGTAACTTCGCACGCCCTTCATATTATAGCAACTTTTCTTCGTTTCACAAACAAGGTTATGCTGTTATACTTTCGATCGACAGTTTATTCTGAGTGTGAAAAGAATTTAAAGAAAATCTGAAATCATTTTTTTTAGCTCAAAATTGGGTGAAGTAACCGGCGACCAGTACTGAACCAAGAGCATTATTGATTTTATAAAAATTGTAATTTTTTTCTTATTACACGAGAAGACTTCTATTATATGATCTCTCTCACTTGATCGTATCGTACCAGAACGCTAAATCACTCGGCAACACGGCATATTCTTCGCCTAAAGCTTCTGCAATACATCCGAAATCATAATCTAAGGTTTAATATGAGTCTTGGCTCCAAATTAATGACAGAAATATACAGATAGAGCTTTTTAAGACCCTTTATTTATGGATATTTGAAAGGCACAATAAAGATGTCTAATATTAATAATACTATTACTACCTACAGCCCTAATAGGTATATCTCAGCATAAAAATACTTTAATAATATTATCATGTAAAAGTCTTCATATTCCTTCTCATTTGCATGAATTTCTACTACTTTTACATAATATGACATCGTAAAAAAGGTTTTGGAGAATATAAATATATTTATTTCTGTGAAACTTTTAATTATTCATCTCATTAGAATAATAACAACGACAAAATAATGACACCCAAGGTATTTCTATTTCGCATACAAAGCTTAAAATTTGAAATTATGATTTTCGCTGCAAGCCACAATTTTCAATTTTAATTCATTCAAATGAATGCAAACGTGCTCTTATAGTTCCAAGGAATTTAGGTCAAAGAAGCAAGATATACCTACCACCTATCATTAAAAAACTACGAAATAAGGTCGGTTGCAAGATACTGCAACATACTCATTAATAATGAAAATATGTCTTAACATGCATTTTATTGTATGTAGGACTTAGAAAACTTCATTATGGAAGCGCTGTATACATAGCATAGTTTTATTACCTATTGTAATTTTTTTTTAAGCTATTGCATAGCTTCTATCGCGGGCCTTGAGCGTGGAGACCGAATCCAGAAATTCCGTAACGAAAATAACCTGACACGGTACTCCTCTCACCGCTAGATGGCGTTGATAAAAAATGCTATGCAATAGCTTTACCGCGGCAGTCCCCGAGTGCCACACGTCTTTTTTTTTTTTTTTGAAAAGAGTATCCGCCGAGTTTATTGCTGGCTCTTCTCGGCAGGAAGGGCATTCCGAACCAGTGAGTGGTAGATTCATCGACGATTCAAAAGCACTTGTAAAAGTTTACTTGAATAAAAATATTTCTATTCTATTCTATTATACTTGCTCCAGCGTATAGCTCCAGTGCGCATAATTGAGACAAGCGGGTCACTTTGAGTCGGAATTGCACAAGCCATCACTACCTGGACACTGGCGACGAGTCAATTCCGTACAATCCAGATTAACCGTTTATTTTTAAGGTGGGAACACACCATTTGCAATGGTTCACACACTTTGACACACTTTCAGTTGGTACCACAACATATTGACGACCTCCCTGGTGCAATGGTGAGCGCTGTAGTCTTTTAATTGGGAGGTATAATTTCTAAATTGTCTCTGGTCTGGTGTGATGGGAAGCTTTGGCCGTGGCTAGGTACCACCTAATGTCAGAGACGTGCCGTTCAGTGATTTAGCGTTCCGGCACGATGGCGTGTAGTAACCGATTCGGGGTATGGGTTCAATGTACACTGCCATACCCCTTCCAAGTTAGCCCGCTACCATCTTAGACTGAATCGACACTTACTATCAGGTGACATCGCACTCAAGGATTATCTTGTCAACGAATAAAAAAAAGTACTCAAATGGAAGTTAAAGGAGAGTGTGTTACTGCCTTAACATGAACTGTAGAGAAATGTGGTTTACACTACTCTCGTGTTAATTGAGCTTCTGCATAGGTGTTAATTTTACACCTTTATACAGCGTTTATACCTGTAATGTTACCTTACAATAGGTACACTTTAAAATTGTGATTAATAAAGGAAACGTGGTTAAGTTGAATTTGAATTTAAGTTATTAATCTTTATTAATTATTTTTACTAGCTGATGCACTATATATTTTTTCAAATTGCGTGGGAATTTTCCAAATCGGTCCAGGCGTCTCCGAGTAATCGGTGAACATACATAAAAAATAAAAAAGATTCCGACGAATTGAGAACCTCCTCCTTCCTTTTTTGGAAGTCGGTTAAAAAAAAAGACGTGTGGCACTCGGGGACTGCCGCGGTAAAGCTATTGCATAGCATTTTTTTTCAACGCCATCTAGCGGCTCACCGTAGATGAGTCCCGTGTCAGGTTATTTTCGTTACGGAATTTCTGGATTCGGTCTCCACGCTGGCCCGCGATAGAAGTTATGCAATAGCTTAAAAATTAACCAAAATTTTCTTGCACATCAAAGCAACATTTCGGGAAGTGGTTTATTACATACAGAAGTACCTACTTACTTACTAGTGGAGGAATTCCCTTAATTGATATTCTACAATCCTTTGAAACTTGAGACTAAGCAAAACTATGCAATGATACCTAAACAATGCTACATTAAATTCCCGGCGAACTATGCCAACAGCCATAATACGAAAACTTTGGTCAACGATTACTTTGAATCGGCATTAGAACTGTTCACCGTTGTGTGGAGATTATGCTAGTAATGTTATGATTCCTAGATATATTATTAAAATCAAAAATCAAAATCAAAATCAAAATTTATTTATTTCATGTAGGCCAACTTGTAGCTCTTATGACACGTTATAAATCTACCACCGGTTCGGAATGCTGATTCTGCTGAGAAGAGCCGGCAAGAAACTCAGCAGTTGCTCTTTTCAAAAAAAAATTTTTTTTACAATGGTTAACAAAACTATGCTATGCACACAGTGTTTCCACAAAGAAGTTTCAAAAATGCCCACCTACCATAACCTAACACATGTTAAGATGGGTAGATACAAAGCAGACCCATTTCCGTTGGTGGCACCCGTTCACGAGCATGACGCATGATCCAGCCATTGCTTCGCTCAACCATATTTGAGGGAACGTAACAACCCGCACCAAACGACACCACCACAGAAATGTTTAAGTGAGTGAGCATTCATCCGCTTCTTCAATTCACAATCGACAGTTCCTAAATCCCCACAGTTTATTTGGGCAGAACCCCTGCAGCATCAGGATTTTAAGGAGTTGGGTTCTGGAATTCAACGATGTAGTCTTTACTTGGCACTATATGGCAATAACTATTCATAATGTTCAGGGGGGCAGTATCGGTCCAGCCGTTCCCGAGATTAGCGGTAACAAACAGACAATTTCATTTTGATAGATGTAACACTACCATTCGTAATGTTGCAAGTTAAAATAGATGGCTAGCTGTAGGTTGGCACGCGATGTTACGCGATTAAGTTGCCTTGTATAAGACGCTGCTATAGCGAATATTTTTTATTCCAGACATTTCCATTTTATTTATTTGTATAGATTTATTGCAGCACATTATCAAAATAAAAGAAAGTGCCATAAGAGCTACAAGTTGGCTTACATGAAATAAATCATTTTGAATTTTGAGACCGACCTAGCGTGAGTCGGACTCACTCGTGAAGGGTTCCGTACTATCTTAGAAGATTTAACACCAGCTTTATTATTAAAGTCAAGCATAGACAAAAGTTTATCATTTCTTGAAGACGCCCGGACCGATTTGGAAAATTATTTTTTTATTTCTCAGGTGGTACCATAGTCATCAGGTCAAGATCTGATGTTTGGATCCTGAAGAATATGAGGGAACCCTTCAAATTTTATAGGCACAATTGATATGACTTTGTTGTGGCGTTTGAAGTCGGTTTTGTGAAAAGAATTTTTACGTTTATATTATTAAGTTATAAAAAATTATCCTACATCACTCAGCCAATAACTATACCCACTCAATCAAGTCTTTCCACAGCTCGGTCACGGATTGAAGGAAAAACCAACAAGCAAACACTATTGTGAAAACATATTTGAATTGAAGGCGAGCTTTTGTTTTTCGTAACCTGATTCCAGAAAGCATTACGCGGAAGCGATCGCATTCATTTGAATGTATTAAGATTGAAAATTGTACCTTGCAACGTAAATCATAATTTCAAATTCGGAGCTTTATGTGTGTAGCATAAATTATTTGGTGTATTAGGTACATTTGTATTTTACTCTTGGTTCGTTTTAATATCAACGACTAGTAATTATGGAATGCATTTTGCCTGCAATTTTCAGTTGTAAGATAGTTTTTGGTGTGTAAAAATTTGTTTTAGGGTTCCACAGTAAAATTACAAGGAGCCCTTATAGTTTCGCGAAGTCCGTCTATCCGTCTGTCTGTCTGTCCGCAGCATAGTGCAGAGACTATTGGCACTAAAGAGCTGTATTATTTTTGGTACTTCCTTTATACTTAAAGGGGGGATAATATTTTTTTACTCGTCTATTCCAGTGTGTCCATTGTGTGTATATTGTGGAAAGGTCTTTAAAAAATATTGGAAGTACGTAATGAACATTTTTTTAATTGAGGCATCTATTTGCGAAATATTAAGCCTATTATTTGCGAAATATTAAGCTTATTATTTTTTGCCTTAAGTCCATCCGTTTAGAATAGAATAGAATAATTTTTATTCATATAAACTTTTACAAAGTGCTTTCGCTTATGAACCATAATAGATAAATAAAATTTAGAATCCAATTAAAAATAAATTTAAATTATAAAATTAGTCTATGAAAACTGGAAAATAATTTGAAGTGAAAATATGTCCAAATTTAATATGATTAGATTATGCTTTGTAAAAAGTAGGTATTCAACGCAAATCAAATCAAATGTAAACCGTTGAAATTTTTTGATATTACAAACACATAATTGATAATTCTCGAAATTATTGTAATATTTTAGTACCAATTTTCACAGAATGATCCTACCTATAGAGAGAAAATTACAAAATTGTTCGTATCGAATGCTAATGAGAGCTTCTAATTGTATGCATATTGCATAATATACCAAGCTTCCTACTATAATATGGCTTCCTAGAGCAAACTCGATTAACAGTGCCTATTATTCAGTGAATTAAATGAAAGTTTATTTACGGTAAGGTTCGTTTGTATGAAAGACTATGATTATGAGATACTGGCTTTAGCTCGCGACTTCTTTTGCATGGAGTTAGTTTTAAAAAATCTCGCGGGAACAATCTGTTTTTCTGGGATAAAAGATTATATCCTTGTCAAAGTCTTTAACTAAACATATGCCAAAAATCCGTTACTCCATTGCTGCGTGGTTGAAGGACAAACTAAGAAATAAACACATTGTGTGTAGAATAGAATAGAAAAGTTCGTTATTCAAATAAACTTTTACGATTGCTTATAAATCATTATCTCAAGGGAATCTTCCATCCTTTAATTATAGGAAACTTGCTAAGTACATTCTATTTAGTCTATAGCAATTATTATTATATTTTCTCCGCCTAATAGTCCCTAATTTTCCTAATTTATCATAATCCATCTTGGCGTTTTTAATTACATTTGTTTCGGATTTAGTTCGGAAAAAGTTAGACAATTTCAAAGTTTTTAATTTAAAAGGATGTTAACGAAGTTACAAGGTTTATAATTAGATGATACTTATATTTAAAAAAAAATTAAGCTTATTTTTTATGTACAGAAAGAGTAAGTTAAGATTTTTGTTATACGATATAAGATTCATCTGATGATTCGAAAGAACTTTGTAAAAGTTTATTTGAATAAAAAATTAATCTATTCTATTCTATTCTATTTAAAGTGGTTGCACCTTTGAGTATATAACCAACGGTTGAACATATAAACTGTAGTAGTTTATCTTACAATTAAAATTTTCTTCGTCTCAATAACTTATTTGGTCTCAAATTGACCTGGGACTGGACGTTCGTAGATTTAAAAGCCATTAAATCTCATTTACATGCATCTTTGTAACGACAGGAAGGCACTTGGAATACAAAGTCCACTCTAACTAAGCCCGAAATTAATTCATTTAGATTTCAATAAAGTGAAAATTTTCGCGAGTATTACTTTAATGTAGTTACGAGTTGGGGAAAATTTCCCCAAAAATTTGGCGAGTGCTTCGTTTGAATTTTTGATCAGCCGTACCTACCTTTCCACTGCGTGCGAGAGTTTGTCACAAAGTTTCTAACAATCAGACGACTAAACGATCTGAATAATTATATCTAATTTAATGCAGACCACAGTAGCGACGGGCGATTAATTGAAAAACAATAGATTTCGAACAATTTGATTGTTCAATTTCGATTGTTTAACCATCGAGCTATCGATTTTTTCGATTGTTTAATTTTAATTTAGTACGTTCAAACAACGTATACCTACTTTGTTTCTCTTCGAATCTCAGTCCATCACCGGCCCACAATGATAGCACAGCGATTCAGAACATTTCGATAACTTACCGTATCGATAGTACGATTCGGTATAGATCTCGTATCGAAAAGTTTTTGTAGTGTAATTCGATACGATTCGATATTGACTATGTTATCGGTATCGACAAGATTCATTAGATTACATGTGCATTTACGAAGTTATTTAACCAAAATTTTACTTGTTATGCATTAAAAAAATAGGTTTTTATTACTTTGATCATAGTAATCGTACGATATCTCTGTTAGTTTGATTCGGTTTCAATTTCGGCAATTCCATTGTCAATACGATTGTTTTGAATTGAAAATATATCTTATCGTACGGTAGCAAACCGATTCGATCGATAAAAAAGTTATCGAAAGGTTCTAAATCGGGCTGCAGGTCTCTTTTCGAATAAGAAGAGTTTAAGCCATATTCCACCACTCAGGCCTAGTTAGGCTGACTTGACACACGTTTGAAACATTAAAATAGAGAAGTAGAGAGTAGAAAAGTAGGTTAAAACATGTTAAAAATAATTTCTGAAGTATACAAGGTAACTTCATTCGTGAAAGGAAGCTCGGTTGTGAAATTTATATTAGGGGTGGACAAAGTTACATTCACAGGCTCCGCTCAGATTTTAGTCTAAGCTCCGGTTGAAAAATATAACGATCAAAACTTCGATTTATTTTTTAACTAACTTTTCTTCTTCGTCGTGACACTTTTGGCAGAGCGGTCGTGGTCATCACGAAGTGACGTATTTGGCGACAAAAGAAGCTTCAGAAGTATTCGCCACTTCTCGCTGCTGGCTGATAGCCAGTGGCGTGCACACAGGGTAGGCATAACGCGGCAAAATGATATAAAATGGAGAAAATCGCCAGTACGAATTATAAAAACTTAAGGGTAGGCTTTTTATAATTTGTACAATGCCTACCCTTGAGTTTTTTGGAACGAAGTTCCTTATCGCGCGTTATAAATTTTTGCTATAGCGGCAATAGAAATACCCATTCTGTGAAAATTTTTAATATCTACCTATTACGGTTCACGAGATACAGACGAACAGACGCTGACAGATAGACGGACGGACAGCAAAGGCTTAGAAGTAATTAGGTTGGCACCGTTAACCTTTGGGTACGGAACCCTAAAAATGAGAAAAAGAAAACACATTTATTCAGTAAAATATTGTCACAGACAAATAAAATCCTACTTATATAATACAATTTAAGTGCGAAAGTTTGGATGTATAAAATTCAATATTATTTATTTCATGTAGGCCAACTTGTAGCTCTAATGACACGTCATGACTCCACCATCTATAGATGGATGGATGGATGTATGGAAATATTTACTTCACACATAGGTACTTGGTAATTGAAAATTGTATTTTATAAGTAAAGAAGAAATATATTTAAAAAAAATTAATGGAATACTGAATTAAAAATAAAACATAGGTACCTTTTAAGTACGATGTTTACAAGTAATTCGGTACAATAATACAAGGAAATTACTCTGTATGTATGAAATAATTTTTTTCTTTGTTTATCGTAAAATTCATTTCATATTCTAGGTAAATATTAATTTATTGAGAAAATTGAAATACTCGTGTACACAGATAGGTTTTTATGGACTAAAATAAGGAGAAACTTTTATGACATTACACAAGTGTAAAATGAAAAAACAAAAATCTAAATATATAAAAGGCAAAGGTGACTGACTGACTGACTGACTGACTGATCTATCAACGCACAGCTCTAACCACTGGACCGATCGAGCTGAAATTTGGCATACAGGTAGCTGTTAGGACGTAGACATCCGCTAAGAAAGGATTTTGGAAAATTTTAACCCCAAGAGGGTTAAATAGGGGGTTAAAAAATCGAACCTAACGTGAGCGAAGCCGCGGGTTAAAGCTAGTCCCATTATAAATCTTAATTATTTTTTTATTTTGTTGACTCAAGAATAGGCGAACTCCCATACAAAATTCGGCATTCTCCTTTCAAATCTGACCACATCAAATCTGTCCATTCGTTAGGGAGCTACGAGGGAACAGACAGACACTGATACACTCACATGTCAAACTTATAACACCCTCTTTTTTCGTTGGGCGTTAAAAATACGCTTAAACACTTATTACTTTTATGACGACCTCCCTGGCGCAGTGGTGAGCGCTGTGGTCTTATAACTGGGAGGTCTCGGGTTCGATTCCCGGCGGGGGCAATTTAGTAATTTATTATTTCTAAATTGTCTCTGGTCTGGTCTGGTGGGAGGCTTTGGCCGTGGCTAGTTACCACCCTACCGTCAAAAACGTGCCGCCAAGCGATTTAGCGTTCCAGCACGATGGCGCGTAGAAACCGATTAGGGGTATGGGTTGAATTTACACTGCTATACCCCTTCCAAGTTAGCCCGCTACCATCTTAGACTGAATCGTCACTTACCATCAGGTGAGATCACAGTCAAGGGCTATCTTGTCATAAAAAAAAAAAAATATTACTCTGATTAGAAGTTTAGAACTCATATTATAATGTATTCTTACCAAAGTAGGTAACTTCCTAATTCTATGATATTTTGTCAGGCGTGCCCTCCGAGTGACTGACACGGGTATAAATAAACACGTAACTGAATTATGTTTTGGTCACGCGTTCAACAAACAGCTAATTCATTATATCGCGCGTAAGGACCGGACCGCCTTCCAATTAATTAATTTATGTTAACTTTTAATTTTGATGCGGGTTGACTTAATACACATATCTGAGTTTTTCCGTGTTACATTTGACTAATTGGGCAAAAACCGAAATCAAACGCCTTTATAAAGTACTAGCTGATGCTCGTGACTTCGTTCGCGTGGATAGAGGTTTAGAGGCTTTTTAATTCCCGCGGGAACTCTCTTATTTTCCTGGATAACCTATGCGTTATTTCAGACTATAAACTATCCCTGTGCCAAATTTTAGACAATTCGGTTCTGTCATTACGGCGTGATTGAGTAACAAACATCCATCCATCCAAACATCCATATATGCAAACTTTCGTTATATATGTTTATTTATTAATCTATTTTTTGGGGTATTTTACCAACTAACATGTTAGCTTCATCTATACTTTTAATTCCTTACAATAAATCTGATAAGTTACTTAACTTGTTATAAGAGCCACAAGTTGGACTACTTGATATTATCTAATAATTTTGAATTTGAATTTGTAAGTAGTAACTTGTAAAAAATATAATTAGTAACTTCCTTAACTTAACTAACTTAAGAGTTGTTCAATTTCCGACATTCATCTTAATATCGCCAAGTAAAGCTAACCGATGAATTTTGTCAACGGTCAAACCGTCTTTATTCTTTGGTTAAAATTTACTTTGCGATTGAGAAATAGGCCCTAAGGATTCCTTTTTTAGGTAGAGAACCCTAAAAAAGTAAATAATAACACCGTTTTTGGCATAAAATAAATTTTTACTGCATTGATTGATTGGTGTTGCCTCATTGAGAGTTGAGTTCAATGCGACACAATCAGTCTATATCGACTGCGACGCAAGCGACAATTTGTATCTCATCGCTAACGAACCGTGCCCTATTTTAGCTTATCAATACTTAAGGAGCGTTGAACTTTACCTATATAGCTTTCACAAATATTCAAAGCCTTCTTCTTCTTCTTTATCAACCGATATACGACCACATGCATGCAGGTCTCTTGCATGAACTTCGACAGGCTTTGGTTTTGCGCCGCCTGTATCCAGCGGCTCGTTGCGATATCTATGTACTTCTGAAATTATAACTAACTAGATGATGCCCCGCGACTGCGTTTGCGTGGATTAAGGATTAACGGCAGGATCTCCGAAAACAGCCTGTTTTGGATTCAATAGTAAACAATCAAATATTCATTGTTTTGATAGGTTAAAAATATATGTTGTAGATTAATACACGTTCTAATTTATTTTGCCGTTCAAAAGTCCATATTTTGAACTTCACTCGATGAAATAATATTCCGAAAACAGTGTAGTTTTCAATTGGGTTTCGGTTGTATGTGTAGTATATCAAAGTTAAACTAAAAAAAAAAATTACAAAAAATAGGCAAAAGCTTCTAGAATAATATTTTGCCGTTAATTTTTCTCTAAAAAGCTTTCTTTTTTTTTAATCATGACTGGTTTACTTTCTTTATAACAAAGTGGCTCGGGCGCCTCATTTCAGTAGCTCGCAAGGTATCATCGAGGGAGGACGTATCGCTCTAGCTGGCTCACTGCGATCCCCGCTGATCAGACGAACTATTGTAGTATTATTTATTTGTGTTCACTTATCATAGATAATCAAAATAAAATTAGTGTGTAAATATTATTACCTATTATCTTCTAGTGTGTAAATCTTGTTATGTATTATTAAATCTGTAAATATTAATGTAAGTTAGGTACTCTTATAGTAAATTAATTAATTAAGAATATAATAAAGTGAAAATATGGGGACTAAAAATAAACAAAAGAACAAAATATCCAGATTTAAATTACGAAAGCTTAGACAAAATATAAGGTAAGTTTGATCCTTCTAATACAAATGTTGTACCTATTCTGTACCTTACCTACTTTATTTTTTTTAATTCTTGTGAATCTTTGGACAGACTTTCGAAATCGATCTGGACTCTCGAATTCCCTGCACTTGAGAACCATTGCCAAAATCAGAAAAAAGTGGCAGCCATTTTCTTTTTTCTCGTTATGGGACCAATTCCTTTCAAAATCGATATCTGGAGATCCCTGTGCTCATAAAGGAGAACCACTGCCAAAATCAAAAAAGTGGCGGCCATTTTCTTTTTTCTCGTTATGGGACCGATTTCTTTCAAAATCAATATCTAGGGGTCCCTGTGCTCATAAAAGAGATAACCACTACCAAAATTAGAAAAAGTGGCGGCCATTTTCTTTTTTCTCGTTATGGGACCGATTTCTTTCAAAATCGATATCTGGGGATCCCTGTGCTCATAAAAGAGATTACCACTGCCAAAATAAAAAAAAGTGGCGGCCATTTTCTTTTTTTTCGTTATGGGACCGATTTCTTTCAAAATCGATATCTGGGGATCCCTGTGCTCATAAAAGAGATAACCACTGCCAAAATTAGAAAAAGTGGCGGCCATTTTCTTTTTTCTCGTTATGGGACCGATTTCTTTCAAAATCGATATCTGGGGATCCCTGTGCTCATAAAAGAGATAACCACTGCCAAAATTAGAAAAAGTGGCGGCCATTTTCTTTTTTTCGTTATGGGACCGATTTCTTTCAAAATCGATATCTGGGGATCCCTGTGCTCATAAAAGAGATAACCACTGCCAAAATTAGAAAAAGGGGCAGCCATTTTCTTTTTTCTCGTTATGGGACCGATTTCTTTCAAAATCGATATCTGGGGATCCCTGTGCTCATAAAAGAGATAACCACTGCCAAAATTAGAAAAAGTGGCGGCCATTTTCTTTTTTTTCGTTATGTGACCGATTTCTTTCAAAATCGATATCTGGGGATCCCTGTGCTCATAAAAGAGATAACCACTGCCAAAATTAGAAAAAGTGGCGGCCATTTTCTTTTTTTTCGTTATGGGACCGATTTCTTTCAAAATCGATATCTGGGGATCCCTGTGCTCATAAAAGAGATAACCACTGCCAAAATTAGAAAAAGTGGCGGCCATTTTCTTTTTTCTCGTTATGGGACCGATTTCTTTCAAAATCGATATCTGGGGATCCCTGTGCTCATAAAAGAGATAACCACTGCCAAAATTAGAAAAAGTGGCGGCCATTTTCTTTTTTTCGTTATGGGACCGATTTCTTTCAAAATCGATATCTGGGGATCCCTGTGCTCATAAAAGAGATAACCACTGCCAAAATTAGAAAAAGTTGCGGCCATTTTCTTTTTTCTCGTTATGGGACCGATTTCTTTCAAAATCGATATCTGGGGATCCCTGTGCTCATAAAAGAGATAACCACTGCCAAAATTAGAAAAAGTGGCGGCCATTTTCTTTTTTCTCGTTATGGGACCGATTTCTTTCAAAATCAATATCTAGGGATCTCTGTGCTCATAAAAGAGATATCCACTGCCGAAATTAGAAAATTGGCGGCCATTTTCTTTTTTCTCGTTATGGGACCGATTTCTTTCAAAATCGATATCTGGGGATTCCTGTGTTTATAAAAGAGGTAACCACTGCCAGAATGGGAAAAAGTGACAGCCATTTTCTTTTTTCTCGTTAAGGGACCAATTTCTTTCAAAATTGATCCCTGTGCTCATTATAGAGGTAACCATTGTCAAAACTAGAAAAAGTGGTGGCCATTTTCTTTATTCTTGTTATGGAATTTATTTGTTACGTTCCCTTATTGGTTGAGCGAAGCAACGGCTGGATCGTCATGCTCGTGAACGGGTGTCACCAACGGGAATGTTTGTCTACTTTCTGGTTAGTACAGTAATGTGGAGCGGAGATATCGAATTTGAAAGAATTTTATCCAATAGTAAATAATGATAAGAACGCCTTTTTAATATTTGACTAATGTTTAACTATAGCAAAAAAAATATTACTGCCACTTTTTCTAATTTTGGCAGTGTTTATCTCTTTTATGAGCACAGGGATCCCCAGATATCGATTTTGAAAGAAATCGGTCCCATAACGAAAAAAAGAAAATGGCCGCCACTTTTTTTTATTTTGGCAGTGGTAATCTCTTTTATGAGCACAGGGATCCCCAGATATCGATTTTGAAAGAAATCGGTCCCATAACGAGAAAAAAGAAAATGGCCACCACTTTTTCTAATTTTGGCCATGGTTACCTCATTTATGAACCTAAGGAACCCCAGATATCGATTTTGAAAGAAATTGGTCAATTAACGAGAAAAAAGAAAATGGCCGCCATTTTTTCTAATTTTGGCAGTGGTTACCTTTTTTACGAGCACAGGTATCCCCAGATATCGATTTTGAAATAAATTGGCCCCATAACGAGAAAAACGAAAATGACTGCAACTTTTTTTAATTTTGGCAGTGGTTACCTCTTTTATGAGCACAGGGATCCCCAGATATCGATTTTGAAAGAAGTCGGTCCCATAACGAGAAAAAAGAAAATGGACGCCACTTTTTTTGATTTTGGCAGTGGTTATCTCTTTTATGAGCACAGGGATCCCCAGATATCGATTTTGAAAGAAATCGGTCCCATAACGAAAAAAAAGAAAATGGCCGCCACTTTTTCTAATTTTGGCAGTGGTTATCTCTTTTATGAGCACAGGGATCCCCAGATATCGATTTTGAAAGAAATCGGTCACATAACGAAAAAAAAGAAAATGGCCGCCACTTTTTCTAATTTTGGCAGTGGTTATCTCTTTTATGAGCACAGGGATCCCCAGATATCGATTTTGAAAGAAATCGGTCCCATAACGAGAAAAACGAAAATCGCCGCCACTTTTTCTAATTTTGGCAGTGGTTATCTCTTTTATGAGCACAGGGATCCCCAGATATCGATTTTGAAAGAAATCGGTCCCATAACGAAAAAAAGAAAATGGCCGCCACTTTTTCTAATTTTGGCAGTGGTTATCTCTTTTATGAGCACAGGGATCCCCAGATATCGATTTTGAAAGAAATCGGTCCCATAACGAGAAAAAATAAAATGGCCGCCACTTTTTTTGATTTTGGCAGTGGTTCTCTTTTATGAGCACAGGGATCACCAGATATCGATTTTGAAAGAAATCGGTCCCATAACGAGAAAAAAGAAAATGGCCGCCACTTTTTCTAATTTTGGCAGTGGTTATCTCTTTTATGAGCACAGGGATCCTCAGATATCGATTTTGAAAGAAGTCGGTCCCATAACGAGAAAAAGAAAATGGCCGCCACTTTTTTGATTTTGGCAGTGGTTATCTCTTTTATGAGCACAGGGATCCCCAGATATCGATTTTGAAAGAAGTCGGTCCCATAACGAGAAAAAAGAAAATGGCCGCCACTTTTTTTGATTTTGGCAGTAGTTATCTCTTTTATGAGCACAGGGATCCCCAGATATCGATTTTGAAAGAAATCGGTCCCATAACGAGAAAAAATAAAATGGCCGCCACTTTTTTTGATTTTGGCAGTGGTTCTCTTTTATGAGCACAGGGATCACCAGATATCGATTTTGAAAGAAATTGGTCCCATAACGAGAAAAAAGAAAATGGCCGCCACTTTTTCTAATTTTGGCAGTGGTTATCTCTTTTATGAGCACAGGGATCCTCAGATATCGATTTTGAAAGAAGTCAGTCCCATAACGAGAAAAAAGAAAATGGCCGCCACTTTTTTTGATTTTGGCAGTGGTTATCTCTTTTATGAGCACAGGGATCCCCAGATATCGATTTTGAAAGAAATCGGTCCCATAACGAGAAAAAAGAAAATGGCCGCCACTTTTTTTGATTTTGGCAGTGGTTCTCTTTTATGAGCACAGGGATCACCAGATATCGATTTTGAAAGAAATCGGTCCCATAACGAGAAAAAAGAAAATGGCCGCCACTTTTTCTAATTTTGGCAGTGGTTATCTCTTTTATGAGCACAGGGATCCCCAGATATCGATTTTGAAAGAAATCGGTCTAATAACAAAAAAAAAACTGAACAAAATATGTAGTAAGTAAAATATTAATCGAACTTACTTAATACCTTGTTTGAGCTTTAGCAGTTTAAAACTGCATGTTTTGTTCTTTCTTCAATATAAATATTTCATAAACCTTAGAACTGCCCTACTGTTAGGTATCATATAGTACATTGTTCTACAAGGGCTGAAAGTGGCCGATTACATACGAGGGTGTCATTTGAGGCACGAGGCGAAGCCGAGGGCCGCGATACACCCGAGTTAGGAATCGCACTTTCTCCCGAGTGATACATAGTGCTTTATACTACACCTACGAGGAAAATAATAGACACATTATTTAATTGAAATTTATATTGAAATTCATAAACCAACCAACCAATACCTTTTTTTGGTTTGGTGTAGAAGCCAATAAGGGGTATGGGTTGAATTTACACTGCTATACCCCTTCCAAGTTAGCCCGCTACCATCTTAGACTGCATCGTCACTTACCATCAGGTGAGATTGCAGTCAAGGGCTATCTTGTCATAGAATAAAAAAAAATACAATTATTAAAACTTAGGGTGATATTTTTGTTCGGCAAATTACCTAATAGTTTTTGATTCTGGCGGCGTCATCAAAATATCTTCACTGTCGCTACTAGACATTTTGCGTTTTAAGTAATTTTATAAATTGAAAATTTAGATAAAACAAAAGAAAGCGAATCGCGCGAATTTTTTTTTAATTTTTCAAATAATGTACTCACTAAAGAAAATGCAAGCGGCCAGCAACAATTTGTTTTTTTAACAACAATTTGAATGTGTAAATAACCTTAGACCATAGATAAGTAGACCTAAACAAAGAAATGAAATTATTATATTTACTTAAATAGATTATTATTTAGTTATTAATTAGTTACTATTACTATTTTTATATTTTTAGTTCGTTATTTATTAGATATTTACCTACTACTTTGAAAATAATAAGTCTATTTGTCGAAAAAGGTCGAAATAGATTTCATTGTTTTTCAAGTTATTACTGAACTGACTTGACCAAAAATTAAAAAAAAAACAGCACGTTAGTAATGGATTTTCATACAGTTTTCAGCCCGCTGAAGCAGGTAAGTAATGAAATTTCATATATTTTGACAGCCCGCAGATTTGTTTCCACGTAATGACGTATTTTCTTTCTCGCTCTTTTGCGATTTGACACAAATCAGAACGTACTTTCCGAGCAGGTGTAGTATAAAGGTTATTTAATCTATGACGTAAAATTTGCGCTGCGGCGGGGTTAGCGAGTTCATTTGATGAGCGCGAGCGAGACCTCACCGTGCGAGGAACGAAGTGGCTCTAAAATACCTACTGCGGCCGAAGATCGTGCCCTTAAGGGTTTTCATTCCTACGGGAACTCTTTAGTTTTCCGAGACTATATGTTAATCCAGGGTATAATCTATCTCCATTTCAAATTTCAGTTAAATCCATCCACTAGCTTTTGTGTGAAAGAGTAACAAACACACACACGCACACATACACACACACACACACACAAACACATAAATTTTCGCCTTTATTTATTTATTTAATGATTAGTGTGATTCCCGAGAATTAAGAATTTATTTTTATTTACTTATTACAAAAATACACATGTTACAATTTATGTTTGGAAATGTGTATTATCATGTAAGACGTGCAATAGTAGATATAGGTAACAGTAATTAAGATTAAACTAGCTAATTAATATAGCCTCAAAGAAGTCGGTTAAAGAACAATACAGCTCAAAGATCAAGGAGCACACTGAAACTGTCGGGCGTGATGTCGGGGCGTCTACCGTGTCTGCACTGCTCTTACGAACGCCGGTAACCAGATTGCAGTGACATCCGAAATCGATTACAGAATTTGAATCCATCTCACGGAGAGCCGAAATCGGTCAGCGGGTCCGCGAGGGAGCTCTGAGCTCTCTGCGACGTGACTGCAATCCTACCCGAGCTCTATTATTGGAACAATACACATTCAAATTCTAAATTTATGCCCCTTTTGTGTAGAAATTTTCTTTGAGATCTGCAGAATATCTGCAGTCCTTAGATAGCAGGATAAAAGACGATGTGAAAGTTAGCGTGACAAAATCTTGATCAGAAATTCGTTTTTAATCAAACTAACTCATTTGACGACCTCCCTTGCGCGGTGGTGAGCACTGTCTTATAACTGGGAGGTCTCGAGTTCGATTCCCGGTGGGGACAATTTGGGAATTTATGATTTCTGAATTGTCTCTGGTCTGGTCTTGTGGGAGGCTTTGGCTGGGGCTAGTTACCAGAATACCAATATGGGTGGAATTTACACTGCTAACCCCTTCCAAGTTAGCCCGCTACCATCTTAGACTGCATCGCCACTTACCATCAGGTGAGATCGCAGACAAGGGCTATCTTGTCATCGAATAAAAAAAAGATACATAGAAACAGGATAAAAGACGATGTGAAAGTTAGCGTGGACAAAATTTTGGTCAGAAATTAGTTTTTGTTCTACTAACCCATGAAGTGGAATGGATCGTATGTCTGGAATGTGTGCACTGCACGTGGCCTGTTCAGTTCAATTTTACGACCTTCAACCTATTAGATAAGTTTTATTAATACCGGCGTGATACCGCCAGTCAAACTGCCTCTAAACTGGAATTTTGCTTAGACTCTAAGAAGACGTAATACCCAAAAGAGAAATTCAAGAAAGTCGTCGCCCAAAGTTGGCTCCAAAAAAATATTCCGATAATTCACACAAATGAAATAACACTTAAAAGATAATTCTCGGGCAAGTGGGAAGCACATTAATAAAGTTCGCATTGTACTTTCGCTTTTATCTCAGGCTTTTTATTTGTGCTGAAGGGAAGCAACGAAGAATAAAGAGGTTCTTTAAAAGCGATTCAAACAAAACACTGTAACAAGTTAGGGCAACTTAACCGTTAACTAACTTGTTGGGGGAATAGCTATTCACTTGAATGGTTCAGAATCGATTACTTGACATCCACTTCAGAATTTGTTTTATTTCATTGATTTTATTTTTAAATGACTTCGAAAAAAGGAGGTGGTTCTTAATTCGTCGGAATCTTCGTTTTTTCATTCATTTATTTTTTATTAAGCTATTGCATAGCTTCTATCGCGGGCCTTGAGCGTGGAGACCGAATCCAGAAATTCCATAACGAAAAAAACCTAAGGCTCGACGGGAACACGGACTCTCACCGCTAGATAGCGTTGATAAAAAATGCTATGCAATAGCTTTACCGCGGCAGTCCCCGAGTGCCACACGTCTATTTTTTTTATGTATATTCCCCGATTACTCTAAGACGCCTGGACCGATTTGGAAAATTCTTTTTTTGTTTGAAAAGGTATACTTGCTAGGTAGTACCAATGTGATCAGGTCAAGATCTGATGATTGGATCCAGGAGAAATAGAGGGAACTCTGCAAATTTTATAGGTACAATTGATATACTTTGTAGTGGCGTTTGATGTCGGTTTTGTAGACACACATACGCATGTACATACGTGTGCTTTTATAATACAACTGCGACAGCCCGCTAACAGACAGACGTTCTCGGGTCTCGTTGGCACACTTTGGGTACGGAATTCTAGAAAAGTCTGAATCAGCATCATAATTTTACATCGCCAGTCGCCACCCCACGCTCGGGCAAGTCCAAACAAGGCATAACATTCGAGCACCTACAATAGAATGGCGTGACTCGAGGTTTATTCATAAAAGTAGACCATTACTCTAACAGCAAAACTTATATTGAGTTAACAACTCTTTGCAACTAGTGCTTTTAAGCGTATTCTTACCCGTTCACGCGTTTAAGGGGCTGAGTTCTGAAAATAAATATCGTTGCGAGATTTCCGAACATAAATAGTATATGGTTTCAAGAGTCAGAATGCTGAGGCATTGTAGTAAGTGCCTCTTGATTAGTTTCAAATTCCAAATTAGAAGAAAAGAAAGAAGAAAGAAAAAACATTTATTTAAGAAATTGTGCCACACATCACGATACACTGAGGTTAGTTGTTTCAAGTAGGACAACTTGTGGCTCTTATGTCAAGACAAGACCCAACACCGGTTCGGAAATCAGATTCTGCTGAGACTCTGTTTTCAAAAGAATAATTGCTACAACTAGGTATATTCACGCAGACGAAGCTGACGGGCATTAGCTAGTTGTCACTTAACTAAGTTACGAATGTCCGTGATAAATCTCCAAATCTTATCAAATCGATTTGGAATTTCAAACAGGATAACTTGCTTAAATTATGGGACGATCTCCATTTTAAATTACGTTTAAAAGCGTTTGTATACATGTTCATTTGTAGAAGGTACCTTCCTTTTTTAGGCACTGATTAAGAGCTCGTGACAGTTTAGAGGTGATTGCTAAAAAGCTGAAAGTGAGGTTCATTTTCTGCGTTATAAACAAGATCTTACTAGATTGAATCTGGCACAGAGCTAGATTATAGACTGGAATAGCACATATGCTACTTTTATTCCCGGAAAATAAGAGAGTTCCAGCGGGACTCCAAAAAAAACTCAGTCTACGCGTACGAAGTCGCGAGTATCAGCTTGTTTATTAATATGTATGTCATTTTCAAGGCGTACGTTATGCAATTAATGACGTCCATTCTCAAATCAAAGATGGAAACCATGGGTTTTTAAAAAAAAAATCTAGTGAGCCTATTACGAAAAAGATAAAATGTATTGTGACATGGATGGATATGAAATAATGAATGGATGGATTACTTGGTAGTTTTACGTTAAATTAAAAAATTGTGACCTCACTGGGAACCAGCTTCTAGTAATCGTGTATCACATTTTTTCAAGCTTCCATTCAAATTTTTCCACGAGCTCTCGGTCCTTACGTAATTATCCCTCTGTACATTTTATCGTTAATCTGTCAAATAAATAAGTCTATTTGCCTTGGCTAATATAAAAGGCTTTTCTAAACGTTTGATAAAAAATTCAATTCGCGCAAACTGGAAACCGTTTACGGTTGCGCTTTTTATAAAAGTCCCTTTGAAAATGGCACTCGCTAATGGTTGTTTGGCCTCACGGAGAGGTGTAGAGACATTTGCATGATTTTAATTAAATTCAGCTCTTGAAAACTCTAAAAACTTTTATAGACGGCAATGAACTAATTTAGCTTAAAGCACCAATATGGCGGCTCAACCCGCCAAGTGGTGCCATCGCGCTTGGTAAAACATACAACTTCTTAGAGATCTCTTAATGACGCACGTGTACTCAGAAAAACAATTTTGAAGGTGCCGACCATAGCGCCAATGCTATAAGGAAAATCGTTATGTATATTATTATAATAATCAAACTTTATATTATATTTTGACTAGCTTATCAGAGATAAACGTGATGAAATTCCGGACTAGCAGAATCAACCTTGTGTTGACCATAATATGTTGACTTTTTAATAGACAGTGGCGCCTCCACCATGGACTCTCACCATGCGTATACATAATTTTGCCAAGCTGTATTTGCATTTGACACAATTAACTGACCGTAATCCATAAATATGGAAGCAGCCGCGATAATTTTCAGATTAAATTATTATTATTATTATTGTCAAAGTATAAAATACAGCTCAATTGATTTTATAATTAAGTAGTATTGCCACTACCAATCCAATGTGCTTTGCAGAAAAGATGTCTCTCACTATAACACAATGCAAGCAAAAGTATTGTCATACTAGTTTTTGCTCGCGGCTTTGCTCACGTTAAGTTCGATTTTTCAAACCCCTATTTTACCCCATTAGGGGTTGAATTTTCAAAAATCCTTCCTTAGTGTGCGCCTACGTCATAAAAGGAACCAACTGTAAAAATTTCAAGTTTCTAACTTCAGTAGTTTAGGCTGTGCGTTGATATCTCAGTCAGTCAGTCAGTCAGTCAGTCAGGACTTTGAATTTTATATATATAGATAACAACACATCAACAATTAAATCCTTCAATGCAACTCCCAAATAGTACTTTTAGGCGTGCCAACTGGGCCAATAAAAAAAAAAAGTTACTTTAATAATATCATTATTAAACATGATTTCAAATCCAAATTGATCTCTTGATCAATTTCAACATTCAGCAGTTATCGGTTTCGGTCAGGTCGCTGTATAGAACGATCGCATCAGTCTTCGTTATTTAGTAGTAACGGATCCAAAAGAATTTACTTAATTAAGTAGATGTATTTCAGCATTATTATGCCCAGGTATAATGTCAGAGTTGAAGAGACTCACCTAAAAATACTTGAAATAATTATTTGAGTTTTCTTTCTTTTGCTTTCTGTTTTTAATTGAATGTAGGTTTAAAATTTTAAGAAAGAATCCTTCGAGTATTCCCGAACGAATACTCGAAGTCAATAGAAAAACCGCATCAAATTCGGTTCATTCGTCGAGGGGATAGACAGACACACAGACACACGCGTCAAACTTATAACACCTCTTTTTTGTAGGGGTTAACAAGTTCACACCTCCTTCAAGGAAAATAGTATTACTCGAGTAAATACCTAGCGAGGTATCGATGTAAATCAAAATGCTCGCGTGACCGAAGTCGTTTTGGGTCCGGTCAATTTTGCCTCGCTCACCTCTGTGGGGTTTTGCTTACTTTAACTTACATAATAGGCTACATTTGGTGTCCATAATAATACCAGCTTTACCTAGATAGAACTGTTAAACAAAAAACGTAAGTAGTAGTATAAGTAGTGGTAGTTTTAATTTATTTAAGTTATTTATTTAAGTTATTTATTTAAGTTTTTATTTTGTTATATTTATATTGTAATAATTAACTTGTCCTAATAAACAAAGCTGTACGTTGACAAAAAACGTAAAAATTCTTTTAACAAAACCGACGTCTAACGCCACTACAAAGTATATCAATTGTGCCTATAAAATTTGAAGAGTTCCCTCAATTGCTCCAGGATCCCATCATAAGATTCTGACCTGATGACATTGAAACCACCTAGAAAGAATACCACTTCAAACAAAAAAGAATTGTCCAAATCGGTCCAGGCGTGTTCGAGTAATCGGGGAACATACATAAAAAAAAAGATTCCGACGAATTGAGAACCTCCTCCTTTTTTGTAAGTCAGTTAAAAATAAAAAATAAACTTACTTAGCGTGTAAGAATTTCATGCCTAAACTGATTTTGATAAAGTTTAGCACTAGACAGATTGCATTTTGATTTAAATCAAAGTGTTTTAACGAGACATAAAAAACTTTAATCCTAAACTCGGGGTGCCAGCTCAAGAGAATATTATCACTTTGTTTCACGGGAACGAAGTCGCAGGCATCAACTAGTACCTAATGTATCTATATATATAAAATTCAAAGTCCTGACTGACTGACTGACTGACTGAGATATCAACGCACAGTAGAAACTGAAGTTAGAAACTTGAAATTTTTACAGTTGGTTCCTTTTATGACGTAGGCGCACACTAAGGAAGGATTTTTGAAAATTCAACCCCTAAGGGCGTAAAACAGGGGTTTGAAAAATCAAACTTAACGTGAGTAAGGCCGCGAGCAAAAGCTAGTAAAGTATAAAATATGCCGAGGTTCGAAAAAAAAATCCAAATCGTTTCTGAAACGCAAATGGAATCGTGTTTATTTAATTCTAATAGGCTTTGGCTTTCATTTTGTAACTTCAAAGTTAACAATTTCGTTTGGAACTTTACACAAACAAAACTAAGCTTTTAATCAAACCCTTTGTGTCTGCATGTCAAATACGCGTTCATGAATATTTGATATGAATAGGTACTGTTTGAAAAAGGTTTTTCTCGATGTAAACAAATATATTTTTTGAACAATTATTGTGATCTTCAACGTCCTACACGGTTTTTTATTTTTGCTGTAGAATTTCAATTCGATCTAGTTTTATTTATTCCCATTGAAAAGTTAACACTAGTCAACAAATTTTTGTAACAAGAAAAGTGACTCACGATTTTGAAATACCTACCTACCCTCATTATAACACAGTATTTATTTTGTTTCGATCAGGTCTAGTTTTTGTGTTACAGCTACCTACCCAAAAATAAATTTTTACCTTTTTTATCTTATATGTTCAATTCTGGACCTTATGGGTTTTAGTAAAGTGCTTGTATTTTGTGTTTGCCGAATTAAGTGAATCTTAAATTATGGAAAGAAAGTGTAAAAATGATCCTGTCAAGTTTTGTTACATTTGTGGTGAATTTTCTTTTAAAACTCAACGGAGAAACTTGACGCCATAAGTAAAAAAATTATATCAACTTTATTTTTCAACCAGGACAAAAAAAATTAAATATGCATAGTTAGTACAATCTGATAATATTGATCTGATACTATTTTTGCCACCTTTTCATATAAAACTTAGCCTTATGAAAAACTTCGTGAAAGTAATGAATCAATTCAATAAGAATTTAAAAAAAAATCCTAAAATCAGTGAAGCAAAAATTAAAGAGGGTATTTGTAGAGGTATTTGTAGGTCCTTAAATTAGAAAATTAATAAAAGATAAATTTTTTATAGAAAAACTCTCTGAAATGGAAAAATCTCCTTGGGAATCTTTCATGAAAATGACTTCTAATTTTCTCGGAAATCATCGATCTGATGACTATAAAAGTACTGTTGAGGAGCTTTTAACTACCTATAAGGCTTTGAGTTGTCTCATCTCCGTAAAAATACACTTCTTGCACTCTCATTTGGACTTTTTTTCTAAAAATTTGAGCGCCGTCAGCGAAAAATTCCACCAGGTCATTTCAAAAATAAAATAAAATAACCGGTCAAGTGCGAGTCATACTCGCGCACTGAGGGTTCCGAAACTATTGACCAATGTATTAATTAGGTACCTACTAATGACCTTCTAAAGCTGCATCCGCACGCTTGGCAAACCTCGGCAAACCTTCACAAACGCAAACGTGCGGATAGAGCGTTTGCCATGGTTTGCCTACGCTTGCGAGCGTTTGTGGCCGATCCATCGAGTGTCGGTCTTTTGATCGCAAACCAAAGGGAATTTGCCACAAGCGCTTGCGTCTCCGTCCACACGTTTGCGCGCATTCAGTCTCGTTTGTGCACTGGCGGTGATCAGACGTGTTATTGTACTACGATTTACGTATCGCACCTTTAGAAATCTTCATTTTGTGAGTGGGTAAAAACGTAAAATGAACGACTGGTCGACTGAAGACTTTTGAAGACGATTTGTTTATATAATTTAATTAATTAATTAGTTTTATATATTAATAATAATAAGTGGCGACTCCGCACCGGAAAATGGTATATAATGGTATGGTAATAGGTGGACCGACACCATCAGGCGACCCTCAGGGAGCCACTGGGTACAGGTGGCGCAAGACCGAAGCCTGAGGAAGTCCATGCAATAAACAGTCCAGCAATGGACGTCTATCGGTTGATAAAGAAAAAAAACAAAATATCTATTGAGTAGGTACATACACTGTACATGTACTAGAAGAGAGTAGAATATTTTTTTATTCAAATAAATAAACTAGGTAGGTACCAAGTGTTTTCAAACATACTACTAGCTACTACTACTAATCTATAATATTATACTAAAACTGTAACTGGACAAATTGTGCACATGAAATATATTTTGAAAATTTTAATTAGAGGACGCTTTACTATCAACTAGATGACGCCCGCGACTTCGTCCTCGCGGATTAAGGTTTTTTAATTCCCGCGGAAAGTCCTTAATTTTCCGGGCTAAAATGTAGGTATGAGCTATCGCTATTCCACATTTAATTCAAATCGGTTCATTAGTTGTGGCTGAAAGAGTAACAATTATCCATCCATCCATTCATCCATCCATATTCCATTTTAGTAGCATTATTGATCGATACTGAGCTTAAAACATTTGTAAAAATAACTTAAGCCAAATAATAAAGCCGACACAAGTTCGACGTCCGTCATGCTTGCCTGTTCAGAACATACAAACGCCCTCGCAAGCGTGCGGATGATTCCCAAATTCAAGGCAAACGTTTGTAGAGGTTTGGCGTTTGCCGTTTGCCACAAGCATGCGGACGCGGTATAAACGTCAAAAAGAATCAAACGAGTCGAAACTCGATGGGGTTACGTCGTTTCATTACAGAGTTCCCATAAACGCCTTTCGGCTTCATCATCAGAACCTGCACATCATTTAGGACTAGAGAACTTGTCAAGACGAATTAAAAAGCCCAAACTCGATGGGGTTGTGTAGTTTTCTCACAGAGTCCCCAATCCATCTTTCATCACATTATTTGTCTCGTTGGTCTAGTGGATGTTCTACTGCAGATGACAAGGTTCCATTATATCTGTACCTCAGAGAGCATATAAAGACGTTGGCTTTACACCTAATCTCTCTCTGATTTCCGTATCATTGAACTATGAATTGCCTATTACTACTATATTATTTTGGGGTTGACACAGTATTTTGATAATACAAAATTATAAAAACAATTTAATTTATTCATTAAGTTTATCTTACCTATAAAAAATGTGAGTAGGAGATACAAACTTTGGAATTAAAGTGACCTAACTCAAAAATTGCAATTTGTGGGAAATGAGCAAGACTTCAAAAAAGTAGTGTTGAGTAAAATTGAATGTATCTCTGCCAATAAAACTATTAAAAAAGTTAATTATCTTAATACTTAATCATCTTATACGTATGGATTGGTAATACATATTATATTAAATGTTAAATACATTTTACAACAACAGAAGTTACAGGAATTTTGAGTTAAATCACATTAATTCTAAAGGTGATATATAAACATAGCAAAGGTTGACATTGAGCTTGCCACACAGTGATTTGAAAATAATGCCTCAGCATATCAGTTTAATAACATTTCTTTGACTGCAATTGGCACCAATAGGCATTCAACATTTTATCCTAAAAATATATAATGTCTCAAGGTAAACACAGAATGTATATGAGCTTGTGACACAATCCTAAAAGTTGTAGGTTCTCTGGGTTGTGTGGAGGTACAGATATATGTATGGATTCTTCATAATCAATATTATCCATACTCAAGGAACCAAATATCAACAACAAAAAATTGACATTGTGCTGCATTTACTTCTGAATATATTATCTCTTCTAGCAGCAATCCAACATGCAGTGCAAACTCTAGTAATAGTCTGGTATTCTGGTAACCTGAAATAAAAATAATTATTGTTAAAATAATATAAGTAACTGGTAAATTGACAAGCTAAGATTAAACTCTTAACAAATCCTACATCAAACTTTTCAACGAGACAAGTCAGGACATGTTAACTTGTCATCGTACTAAAGTCTCCTATAATGGTGGGGAGTGCACTTGCAATTAGCTGGCAGCAAAAGTAGAATGTGCTTCTATTTTTTCTATTGTCAAATGATTATTTAACTGGCCTGTCCAAAAAATTATAATGCACGCCAGTTTTGCAAGTTACTTAACAAATGCCTTTGCATAAATTAGGCTTATCTCTGATTATATTATGATATATTGTTGTACAACACATAAATTATCTATACTTCCATATAATATTGACATGAAGAATACCTATTTAAATAAACTTGTTGAAAGAATTATTATAATGGTATGGGACAAAATTTAGGTAGCATTATTACTAATTAAAACAGTAACAATAACAAGCTAGTTTTAACTCGGTCTTAAGTCTGAGACTGTCTTCTATAGATAGGCATTTCTATAGTTAGATGACTGCATGAATTTGGGAGTTGTAGTTTGAGTTTCCCTTCCTAATGCTTCTTTGCGAGAGATTAAAATAAATAAGTATATAGGTACTCACCGACATTGGTGATGACGTATTATCCATTGGCGATGGAGTATTGTCCATTTTGATAATGTGTTTAATTCACAAAGTTAGGTATATGCATTAAGTCTCTGTCTCGAATACGAAGTTCACCTCCATACAAAGTTAAAAGAAAACACTGATTCAGTACTAATATTGTAAAATGTAATATAACTATCCCACATATAAAACAAGAAATCAAATGTTATTTGTCTCCAAGAGAATATAAACCATTTAGTATGCTTATTTGTGCAAACTACTATTGAACTTTTGTTTGTTTGAATTTGGCTTTGAAAGTTTGAATTTTGAACCAACTTTGAACACCGTAGACAGCTGTCTACCCCTCTATGAAATCTATGCTATGATTAATACCTACTGGACTGGCTGTCTCTGCAGGTACCTACCTACCTAGACCTACCTACCTAGACCTACCTACCAATGATTAGATACCTTAATAGTTATGAATCAATTTAAAGCACCACATTTGACATACGAGTGTCTCTGGAACTAATAATATTGCAAATGGTGCACCGACCGCCATAATTTTATTAACTAATATAAATAGTGAATAAGTAATAGTGGAGAAATAAATTAAAAGTAATTGCATTTATCAATGCAGTGTCGCTAACTTTGTTATACCTATACAAAAGTTAGCAACAAATCAATACTTTCAACTTGAAATTTTATAATTTTTGAGTAGGATTTTATTTTGATTTTAGTAGTAGTGAGTAATATTGTATTTATTAGAATGACATACTTAAATCTGTAACATAAAAAGTAAAATCAAAGTTTATGGGTAGGGAATGCGTGTATGTACTACTGTACTAATAGTACTAGAATTTACTAAATGACATACAGCACAGCACAGACAGCAGCCTGTCCACTGTTAATCATAGATTAATTCTAGAGGTCAGTGTAAAAAAGTTGTAATAATAATCTGTAGTAGAAAAAAAATTCTATTAGTGTTCTGTGAATCTGTAGTTGTGACAAGTGACATGTGGACGTGACGCGTTAAAAAGTTAAGCTTTGAACAAACTAACGGACACGTAAGCCGCGGCTGGATAGTAAATTCCATTGAACTTTAGACACTATATCGGGCGTAGTCGCGAACGTAACCTTTGGCGACCCTTGAGCGTTCGGATGTCCGATAGAAATATGGGCCTGCTGATCTCAAACGACTGTGCACACTTATCAGTCGCAGCTATAGTCGCGGCATCCGATAGTTTGTTTTAGCCTTAGCGTTGCAATTAATTTAAAAGCCATAGTAAGTTATCGTTTTTTTTTGTTTTTTTTACTGTTTTAGGTACTATTAATGGTTTAAAGGTATCAAAATCTCCGTAATTTGCAAGATTTTAATACTGGTGTTTGTAAAATATAACGGGACTTACTATGAAACTAAGAATTAGGTGTGGAAAGAAACGATTTTTGGAAGATGTCCCTTAATTTGTTTTAATAGTGAGAAAGCCGTGGTTTTAAAGCTGTAACTTTTCACTGAGTTAAGCTATAAGCTTGATATTCTTAAAACACTACGAGACCATTGAACTTTATATTCAGTATAAATTTCGACTTAGTATCATAAGCCGTTTTCGAGAAAAACGGTGGTGACACACTGACAGACAGACGGACAACGAAGTGATCCTATAAGGGTTCCGAAGTTTTTTTCGGAACCCTAAAAAACGATACCAGGGCAAGTGGAGCCCACGTATGTTAGCCGATTATTGTTTGACTTTACGATGAGACGTCCCTTAAGCAAAATACAAAAGAAAATCATAAGATACGTGTACTTGTGACACTACAATAGCCTATGTATGTTAATTAAGTTTATTAAAACCGTATTTTTCTAAAAATTTTTAAAAAATTATTACAACAAAACTATTCGTATTGGAAACATTTTAATATCAATTCTATCATCCTCAACCTTGCTCTAGACATAATAAGTTAACAGTTTTCTTGTTACACACAAAACGTCCATTTTTGTTGACCAGTGTAATTATTACAATATAAATATAACAAAATAAAAACTTAAATAAATAACTTAAATAAATTAAAACTACCACTACTTATTATATTTACAAAAAATACACGCCGTCCAAGTGGTCGTTTATGGGCATGGTGCCCAAAACACTGGCGCTATTCCCTCGTTGTATAGCGAGGCTTAGGCGTTGGGCTAAATAAGCGCCAGCTCTTTGGTCACCTACCTATTCGATCTAGTTATATGTGTTACTAGCTTTTGCTCGCGGCTTTGCTCACGTTAAGTTCGTTTTTCAAACCCCTATTTTACCCCCTTAGGGGTTGAATTTTCAAAAATCCTTGCTTAGTGTGCGCCTACGTCATAAAAGGAACCAACTGTAAAAATTTCAAGTTTCTAACTTCAGTAGTTTAGGCTGTGCGTTGATATCTCAGTCAGACAGGACTTTGAATTTTTGAACGAGCGAAGCGAGTTCTCTGAGTCAACTAGGGCGCTTGCCTACTAGACAGAGAAGTGTGTCCGTCTAAATGTCTGTCAGAGCCCTATAACTTCTGAATTACTGAATATTAGAACGTGAAACTTGGTTGAAAATTCAGTTATATCCTGTACTTGAACAACAAATACTAAAATTAGATAAATGTTATAAAGAAACGAAATTATTTAATTTTAATGCGCCATCTATTAGCATTATTGTGAAGCTAATAGCTTCACTATAATGCTAATAGATGGCGCTGTGTCAGTAAAACAGTTTTATGTCAACTATTTTTTTTTATTGCGTCTAATGTTAAAAGTTAATTATTACAATATATAATTAAAACTTTTGGGAATTATGGGATATCGCGAGGTCTCAGTTCGGGGCGAACCACTAGTTATCTAGATTTTCTTACGCACAAACTAGTAGGTCTTTTTATTTATACCTACTGACTATATATGCGTTTCTTAAGATTGTTTTTAATATTAATATGCATACTTATTTATATCCATGGTAAGACAATGGTTGCACTGTTGTCGTACCCACTCCTAACACAAGTTTTCACTTATTTGGAGGGAGAGGAGAACATCAGTCAAGTTCAGCTTGGCTAACATTCTTTATAAAAAAAAGGCAATACCTGTAATATAAATGGAAGGTAGTTTCACAGTTTGGATAATTAATTCTGGTAAAAATAACATAGAATAACGGGAGATAGAAGTTTTTTTCTTTTTCTTCGAAAAATATTTTATAATATATTACATTATATAAAAGCTGTAAAAGCTTGTTTTTTCATGCAGTAAAGTTGTATAAATAAAATTAATTAATTAAAATCGGTTAAAATTAAGCACTCACTTTTATAGCTCACATACATCTCACATATCAAACATTCAATTCAAAGAAGATATAGCTACTTTACGAGGGTACAAGTTAAATGCAGCGCACGTACCTAGTATATATATATATATATAGATTTTGCAGTTCCAATAATCCTCACTAATATTACAAATGCGAAAGTGTATGTGTTAGTTGGTTTGTCCTTCAATCAAAACGCAACAAAGCAACGGATCGACTTGATTTTTTGCATGGACATAGTTGAGGACCGAGAAAGTGACATAGTCTACTTTTTACTCTGGAAAGTCAAAGAACTCCCGTGGGATTTTCAAAACCAAATCCACGAGAGCGAAGCCGCGGGCATCAACTAGTATTACATACATACGTCACAAACTGATAACTCTCTTTTTTTAAAAGTCGCTTATTAAATTGGGTACGTTCGCACTTATAGATTGCTCACCTTCAGTATTAGTTACATATGGACAATTCAACCTATCTAGTAACGGGACGAATTCTGTACGTTAAATATATTTTGAAAATTTTAATCGGAGGATGGTTTATTATTGATACTGAGACCAAAACAATTTTTTTTTTTTGAATTTTTTGAGTGCCTGTCTGTGACTTCTGAACGGATTTGAATGAAATTAGTGGTAGCTGATACTCCGGGTCAATATATAGAATACTTTTATCCTGATAAAAAATAAAGTTTATCCGGGAAAGGGGATGAAAATTTTTGTTGATTTTGCTCCAT
Source organism: Hipparchia sbordonii (assembly GCA_038048805.1). Taxonomy (NCBI): domain Eukaryota; kingdom Metazoa; phylum Arthropoda; class Insecta; order Lepidoptera; family Nymphalidae; genus Hipparchia; species Hipparchia sbordonii. The sequence goes on along the minus strand of CM076111.1, from coordinate 2,445,549 downwards.
AAAGACGAAGTTATGTAGCTTAACTGAATTTGATAATTCAGTTTAGCTCTACAGAAGACCTACATCTAAATATATAAAAGGCAAAGGTGACTGACTGACTGACTGACTGATCTATCAACGCACAGCTCTAACCACTGGACCGATCGAGCTGAAATTTGGCATACAGGTAGCTGTTAGGACGTAGACATCCGCTAAGAAAGGATTTTGAAAAATTTCAACCCCAAGAGGGTTAAATAGGGGGTTAAAAAATCGAACTTAACGTGAGCGAAGCCGCGGGTTAAAGCTAGTACAAAATATTATCGGAGATAGAGGACATAATTTCCCGCGGATAGTAGCCTCACTCTAGACTTTTTCTACGCAGACGAAGTCGCGGGAATCAGCTAGTCTAATATATTCTAATAGCCGAATTAAGTAAAGAGCCTACAGTGGAGGTACTTACGTTTACTAATACCTTAGCAAACAAACTACAAATAAAAAACTTGAGAGGTGTCAAGGGACACCCGGATGGAACGAAGTTCAATGCGAAATAGAAATGAAAATATCTGGCTAGCTTTCTATAAGAGAGAGAGAGACAGACAGAGAAACATGAGAGAGAACTATAGCAAAAAGTGTCGTGACAACTTTTCGTAAGAATTTTTTCCGTCTAGCCCCCTTTCACAACGCGCGATAAGGAACTTCGTTCCAATACAGCATGAATAAACAACACGCTCGGATTCATTTGTGACTTAACTTATGTTCAAGACTAATCACACTCCACTACATTATTAGGGTCACGATTATTTGCGGTTCAAATAAAATCGCCACACCAAACAAATACAGGTGTTGTGAGCATAAATATTGTGTTCTACAGGTACAGTGTGTGAGTGTGTGACATCAAATTAATTTATTTTTATTTTCCTTAAGTATTGCCGCGGGCAAAAGCTAGTTAATAAATAAAATTTCTCCTACCTTGATCAACACGAGCAAAGCCGTGGGTAAGTAACAAATCCTTAAATTAGTAAAGTAGTGTTATAAATGCCAAAGTGTGTTTGTTTGTTGGTTTGTTCTTCAATCACACCTAAATAGAGATAGCGAATAGAGAGGAGCGACGTGACCTTTTTTGCATGGTTAGTTGAGGACCTGGAGAGTGTCATAGGCTAAATCAAAAAATTCAAAGCTTTCCATGGGATTTTTAAACTAAGCAATCTTACAAAGAACTATCTGTTGCCCGCGACTTCGTCCGCGTGGACTTAGTTTCTTTTAATAATCCCATGGTAACGCTTTGATCTTCCGGATTAATAAATAGCCTTCGGTTCGGTTTTTATTCGGTTCTCGTCGGATGACCGCCCTTGACCACCGACTCACCGCATCGCATTGTTCGCCCGCGCTATTCTTCCTTTTTGCTCGGCTTCTAAGAGTCGTACGTACCGAGATGTTGAATAGCCTATAACCTTCCTCAAGAATTGGGCTATCAAATACAAAAAGAATTTTTCAAATCCGCCAGATAGTTCCAGAGATTAGTGCGTTCAAACAAACAAACTCTTGCACTTTATTATATTAGTACGTATATAGATTATTTGAACGGCTCGCGAAGGTCTCGTATAAAAATTCCATGCGCATTTTAAGCAAATTTCACAAAAGTCAAGAAAATAAAAAAATAGCTACAAAAATATAGAAGAAGAAAGGCCACAATAAGACGCAATGTAAACTAAGTACAAACATTAATTTGTACTTAAAAAGGATTATTTAGATTTTATTTCTCGCAAAGTTATGAAAAAATGACGAAATTAAGTTCCAAGGGCGAAATTTTACCATTTTACTGCCAACATTTACCCGGCTTAGTTAATTGGACTTCTCTGTTTGCTCTCCATACATAATTTATTAGTGTCTTGCAGCAAAATTTTCCTAAAGCAAGATGAATATCTCTCTAAGGCACTCTAGTGGCTTTTGTTGGTACAATTAGGTAAAAAGGGAAATAAAAGAATGGAATTATGTTTGCGCAAGTTTATTTTTCGACTTGAAAAATGAAGAATTTAATTTATATCATTTTCACGATTGATACAGCGATCTACTTGCTTTAAAACCTATTCCATTAACGAATTCGAGCTTTACTAGCTATATTCGTTTTTGTCGCGAGCGAGATTTTTTTTTTAAATTAAATATTAGCCAAGCTGAAAGTTGACTAATATCCTCCTATCCCCTCCAAATAAGCGGAAAGCTTGTGCTAGGAGTGAGTACGACAATAGTGCAACGGGTGGGATTCGAACCTGCGACCTTTCAGTTTTCAGTAAACTTTAACCGTTGGGCTATTGAGGCTTAAACACACACTTTTGTTACACTATCACTACATAGTATAAAACAAAGTCGCTTTCTCTGTCCCTACGTATGCTTAAATCTTTAAAACTACGCAACGGATTTTGATGCGGTTTTTTTTAATAGATAGAATGATTAAAGAGGAAGGTTTATATGTATAATAACATCCATTAACAGTGAATGACATAGGCTATATATTTTATACCCATGTGAAGCCGGAGCGGGCCGCTAGTAGGCTATAATTTCGTTATCTTTTTAAACAATAGCCTAACATTATAGAATTCAGAGGAATTTCGAGTAATCTATATAATTTTTATGTAAACTTTCATACCAGGTTTCATCCCTTATTTAACCCCCTAAGGGGTGAAATTTCCAAATGATGGATACGACGTGGGCGTGTAATAAGCGGCATTCATTCGGACAAAATAAACGCCATTCTTCATTAAGCGTCCACAGAAACTCAGTACAACGTACAACTCTTATTTCCAACGGTTTTCATTAAATTACTTCCATAATGAATAAATGTATTACACCGGGGACCGCCGAAGCGACGGTCTCGAGTTTTTTAGGGTTCCTTTGTGAAATAAACCCGTGTAAATGTGCTCGCTTGACCGCACCGAAATCAAGAGAGACGTACGTCGTACAAGCCATTAGGCATAACCTGAGCTGTGCTCGCCAGAAATCTTCAAAAATAGTACAAAAGGTTTTTAAGCTATTGCATAGCTTCTATCGCGGGCCTTGAGCGTGGAGACCGAATCCAGAAATTCCGTAACGAAAATAACCTGACACGGGATTCCTTTCACCGCTAGATGGCGTTGATAAAAAATGCTATGCAATAGCTTTACCGCAGCAGTCCCCGAGTGCCACACGTCTTTTTTTTAGTCGATGACAAGATAGTCCGTGACTGCAATCTCACCTGATGGTAAGTGATGATGCAGTCTAAGATGGTAGCGGACTAACTTGGAAGGGATATGGCAGTGTACATTCAACCCATACACCTCTAATCGGTTTCTGCACGCTATGATGCAAGAACGCTAATCTCCTAGCGGCACGTCTTTGACGGTAGGGTGGTAATTAGCCTCGGCCAAAGCCTACCACCAGACAAAAAAATTGACAAAATGCTGTTGAAATCTAGTTGTTCTTTCTTACATGTGGTGCACATTAAGAGTATATTTATTTATTTTCCCTACGGATCACCAGTGCCTTTATTGACTGACATGACGTCATAATTCAAGAGTGCGTAATCATTACGTCTTAGACAAGCTACGGAACTCTGCCTTATGCGTGACCCTTGCACGTTTTTCAGGTTTCTCTTCTTCCTTTCTTTATTTTATTATAAACTGGAAAGAGATATCTTATGCTTTAAGTTATTTTTTATCTAGAGCGCAATAAATTTTATTCCGGTGTCCCTTTTCCGGGTTAATTCTAAATGCAAATGTCCGACCCCGAGAATGTCATTGAGATATTATAGAAAGATTAAATCTGGTTTGTTATAACCGGTATTTTATATTACTCTTGTATTCCAAAAAAACTCTCACAAAAATGGAAGATTCTGGGATAAACAGGACGCGTAGAAGGTTGCCGGAGATAAAAAGACTATCTGCAACATTAAGGAGTGGTGGCTAAATCGAAAATAATAATTATTTATTAAGAGAGTGAGTAAATAAATCTTCAGATGCGGATTGGATTTTTACAGCAGTAGATCAAGTTTTAACTATCCGAAAAAAAAAACAAGCAGATTGCAATTAATTACAAGTAGATTGTATTTCCAAGGGACGATAATGAGTAGACATGCAAAATAATGAAAGTTCGACAAAAAAGAAACGCGAAGTTAGGTCTAATTTTTAACCAATTTGCATTTATTTTTAATGTGTTGCATATTGCAGAGCTATTTTTATAAAAAATTTCTATACATATTACCAAGAGATGATACAGGTATTTTTTTTTAATGAATATTTTACGAGTTATTAGGATTCATGATGTATTGGCACTCCTACACGTTAGCATCTGTCGCGTTTTATACGAGGTATCGGATATGTTTTATTTCATCTATCGCAGGGATTTTTTCTGGCATTCAGCAAACTTAAGGAAACAAATCAGCATGACGAGTAGACTTGGACGCTTATAGATTCAGTTGCGTATCAAACGGTTATAATAACTTTATGACTATCGTTTCAAACCACCTCTATGGCTCAGTTACATAAAGAGAGTTTCTCAAATGCGAGCGAAATTTTCGGCACTATGCGAAACGACGGAAGGTTAGTAATAGGGTCCCGTTGGTACCCTTTGGGTACAGAACCCTAAAACATTACTACCTCTAAACTATTATCTTCTTCTTTACAGTGTCAACTGTGGAGGTGGATGCAGTGCTAGGACGAACGGCATCTCTGCCGTGTGACGTCACTCCAGACACCAACGAGGACCGAGTCTACATGGTGCTCTGGTTTCGGAAAAGCGGTGGCAAGCCTATATACAGGTACTTGGATTTTGTCTAATACTAAGTTAAAGGCGTCAGAAATCCATGCTGCTTAAAGAGCGCCGGCACTATGTCATCAAATGACTTGACTGTATAAAAATGAAGACAGTAAGAACAGTGTCTTCAATTTACATTTAATAAACGTAGACTTGCATTATTAGACTACTTCTAAATAAGATTCTGGCTAAGATTAATTCAAAGTCAGAGTTTTCTTTTCAATATTCAGAAAATTCATCTCTTAACAAGTTTATATGACTGTAGGTTATAATAAACCTTAAGCCAAACATCAATAGAGAAAAATTTAATATACGTTTCACAGTTCAATGACTAATTAATTAATTTTCAACAGAGTTTTTCACTTGAACAACATTGGAAGCTATTAGCTTGTTTCAATAGAACTCCAAGAGGTCGCCTTTGAATATAGGGTTGTCACAATCTGAGGTTTAGTTTTTTATTTCATGACAAGTGAGTGCTTGACTGCTATTTCACATAATAGTATGCAAATACTATTTTGTCATATAAAAAAATATAGTAATATGCCTGTCTTTCACGGCTTTATTTATAAGAAATTTTAACAAAATTTGGTATAATAGGAATATTCAATTGTGAGTAGTGGTAATACACATGGTGAAACGTTTAGAACTCTGTTTGATAGGTGATTTTCACGTTTATTTTCAAGTATCTTTTTGATTTATGATACACTAGCTAAAGCTAGCGACTTCGTATGCATGGAATATCGATTTTTGATTCCCGCGGGAACTCTTTAATTTTCCGGGACAAAATGTAGCATGTATTCCATCTATCCATACATTCAAATTTTTGCATTTCTAATCTAATATTAGATAATTTTACAATTTGTAGACAATGTTTTTTAAAATGAATATAAATCAGTTCGTTAAACATGTCTTATATTCCCCTATCCCCTAATATATAGCTTAAAGCTCGTCATAGTTCAACGGGTAGGGTTTGAAACAATCGACCTTTTGATTTTTCAGACCGAAACGCCTACTTACATCAAACAGGTCCCAAATCCAACAGGTCCCAAATGGTTTTATTTGTCCGAGTAAATTTTTGCCAACCCTAGGCGTAGTAAACATTTTCAGTCTCTAACAAAAGATAAAGATTTTTTTACAACAGAGATCTAATGGAACTCGGGAGTGCTCTCGAGGAATAATTTGTTGTTTACAACTGAATAGCGTTGTCCTTATAAATTTGAGGACAGTAAAAAATTCAGAGCCTCGACAAATCAAGTGTAATAAACGTAGTAAACTTAATTGTATTTCTACAGGAAACCTTGCATAAAAATTAGTCTGTATCGCTCTCTAGGTCCTCAAAATTAGCAAGGATACCAGGTGATGTCTGCAAATGCATCTGCATCGATTTGGGTTCCAAAAAATTCCTTTTGTTTTCATTTACTGAACATAAATGTAAACTATCTTCTTGCCTTTTGACAAGGAGAGAGAAGAGAGAGACCCCGAGTTATGTGGGGTTTTACCCACTAAAACCCCCTCGATGGCCACCCTCAGCGCATATTGGAAGGCTCTGAGATCTTTAGGTACCTAGTTTATCTTTCAAATTTTCCTTCAAATAAGCAAGTAAACGCCAAACTCTAAACTAGTGAAGACATAGCTAATGAACCGTTCGCGTCGCCCTAAATGGATAAGCGGAAGCCGAGTACAGTGAATCCAATTAACGCTCAGAAAATGCTCTTAACAACGAAACGCACTTAAGACATTTCACGCGATCTCATTAGCTACGCTCACCACAATTAAATTGGGTATTTTTTCGGGAATGATACCTCATGATATATATTTAATTTTTACTTGAACTGAAAGGTATGCTGACGGAAAAGTGAATCTTTTAACCCCACTAATTGGCAAAGCTAAATGGAAGGATCTTTTAGCAGTCTATGTATATGCATATGTGTATAAGTATGTATGTGACTATTTACATATGTTCTTGTTGATTTTAATGAATGATTGTGTCAATACTAGTTACCACCCTACCGTCAAAGCGATTTAGCTTTCCGGCACGATTGCGTGAAGACACCGAGAAGGAGTCTGGGCTGAATGTACACTGCCATACTCCTTCCAAGGTTAGTCCACTACCATCGTAGATTGCATCATCACTTACCAACAAGTGAGATCGCAGTCAAGAACTATCTTGTTATCGAATAAAAAAAACTTTTAAAAATGTATAATTGAACGAGCGAAGCGAGTTCTCTGAGTCAACTAGGGCGCTTGCCTACTAGACAGAGAAGTGTGTCCGTCTAAATGTCTGTCAGAGCCCTATAACTTCTGAATTACTGAATATTAGAACGTGAAACTTGGTTGAAAATTCAGTTATATCCTGTACTTGAACAACAAATACTAAAATTAGATAAATGTTATAAAGAAACGAAATTATTTAATTTTAATGCGCCATCTCGCTGTGTCAGTAAAACAGTTTTATGTCAATTATTTTTTTTTATTGCGTCTAATGTTAAAAGTGAATTATTACAATATATAATTAAAACTTTTGGGAATTATGGGATATCGCGAGGTCTCAGTTCGGGGCGAACCACTAGTATAATCTGTTTTTATCCCGTAAATGTGGCCCCTCGGGTAGTAATTATCATCATCAGGCATCAGGTAGTTCTTGAAAATCTATGACCCTAAATCGAAAATGAATAGGCTCTCAGGCTTTGCCCTTTGGTACTCATACCTTTTAATTTCTTTCCATCGCTTTTGTTAAAGAAAATTTCAATCTCAAACAATAATATTGAACTAAGACAAAAAAAGGGAGCCAACCTTTATTTTATACTAAAGAAATTGCGATAAAATTTCCCAATTTCATAATGGAAATGTCCATAAAACGAATTTAAGATAACACGAAATAAACAAGCAAGGTTGCCATTCCAGTTTAATATAAAAGTGCGTAAATTGGCACATGGTCCACGCCTAAAATTCATTTTCCCGCCAAGGCGTTGTCAAATTCTAGAATAAAATACAAGAGGCGACGCTGAAGTTTTTCAATTTCCGGACAGAGACTACGTTTTCCCAATTTTCCGAGCTTCGTCTAATGGCCTAAGAGTACGTAGGAAATTTTAAGCAGGTGTTTGATTATGACTTACACAAGTGTAAATACAGTGAGAAGCCTTAATAGCGTAATGGTCAGGACGGTGAAAAATCGAAAAGTCTACGGTTCAAACCACCTAATCCATTTCTACACGCTATCGTGCCAAAAATCACTTGGCGAATACGCTAAATCGCTTGGCGGCACGTCTTTGACGGTAGGGTGGACAGTACTACGGCCAAAGCCTCCCACCAGACCAGACCAGAGACAATTCAGAAATTATAAATTCCCAAATTTCCCCGCCGGGAATTGAACTCGAGACCTCCCAGTTACAAGCTGCACTCACCACTGCGCCAGGTAGGTCGTCAGAAACTTGAAGAGTTTCGAGTCACTTTGACCAATAAAAGCTTAGCATTGCCTCTGCTACAAGCTCTCAGTGTATAAAATACGGCAAGAAGCTTGCGAGATGATTTGATTGTACACCCCTGCTGTTCGCGGGGAAATTTAACAATTTAAGTACGCTTTTTATGAAGGCATTATCACCGTGAAACATTCGCTGTTATTGTCCTTTTAATACTTGAATTGCTCCCTCGGTAAACAGGTGCTGTGATTTCAATCCTCGTTATGGTCGACGGAGATAAGGACTAATGATTCAAATCTCTCGTATGTGGTACTTAGCTAATCTTTTAAACATATTAAAGGAAAAGGTGACTGACTGACTGATCGACTGATCTTATCAACGTACAGCTCAAACCACTGGACAAATCAGCAGGGCGATTCAGACCTGTTCGATAACATACCGTGTCGATACGGTTAAATATCGATCTCTTTTTGTCGTGTGGATTCAGAGCGAGCGAAATATATGTTATCGTACGGTAACAAACCGAATCGATCGACAAATAAGTTATCGGAAGGGTCTGAATCGGGGGGCAGGCTGAAATTTGGCATACATACTATTATGACGTAGGCATCCGCTTAGAAAGGATTTTTGAAAATTCAACCCCTAAGGGGATAAAAAAATATTAATCCACGCGGCCGAAGTCGCGGACTTGTTTATAATAATATCAATTTGAATTGTGTATTTAGCTCAATTCTCCATGATATATTTTTTTTTGTTTCAGTTTCGACGTCCGTGGCCGATCCTTCAACAAGGCACTGCAGTGGTCAGACCCAGGGGCTTTTGGCCCCAGGGCGTACTTTGCGACGGTGGCACGCCCAGCCTCGCTCACGCTCAGCTCAGTGCAGCTGGACGACGAGGGCACTTACAGGTGCCGGGTGGACTTCAAGAACTCACCCACGAGGAACTTTCAGATACGACTCATCGTTATAGGTAAGCTTCAAACCTTCAAATAGCTATGTAAGAATTTTTCCAAGAAAAAATTGTGGCCCATAGTCAGTACTTAGCATCGGTGGTACGCCCAAACTTTATAACTAGCTTTTTCCATCCATCTATAGATCCAAACTTTCGCATTTATAATATTATTAAGATAACGTGACTCATATAATGCTATCTACATTCAAACAAAACTCGTGTTGCTAATTGAGTTATAATCGTATATGACAAAACCGCATGCCTGGGAATACATCAAAGGACGAGATGAGTACGCGAATACCTCGGTAAATGCAGAAGCAATTGCGTTGGGGACTATCAAAGAAATTACCCTATTCAAAGCGACAGACAGGCAAAGGAGACAAGTGTTGTAAATTTCTTTTGCTCAGAACAAAGCGGTTAAAGTAGTCAAGTAAGTAGAGTGAGAGTAAGATCACACTATATAAGACTTTTTGTTTCATAATCTTTGTAGCAACGATAGGGCTTGTTATTTTTGATTGTGTCAGGTAATTAAATAATTATTAGCTGGATGTAAATTATTACACAATTCTTAAAAGATTACTCATGGTTTTATCAAGTTAGTGCAATAGATTCTTGCTAAATAAAGACATCTATAACGACGACGAGAGTCGGTTAGACTTGAAACTTCAATAACTCGTGAGTTTAGATAATTATTTATTTTCAGATAACGGAGCAGACGTTCTACTCATGGTTAAAACTTACATAAACTAGAAATTATAAAGTCTAAAGTAATGTAATAATTCTCACAATCTACATTCTCATAACTTTAACATGTTAATTTAGTTTAGTAATTAATGTACATTTCAATTAGAATTACTACATATTTTGTTTTGTTATAGAACTAGACTAGACTAGACTTTTGGTCAGGTCAATATGACATAACATTTATCCATTGCATTTTTTCACACAAGAAGAGGTATATCTAGCAACTTTTTGTTATACGACAAGTCGCTAGTGTCATCTAAGACTAAGTCTACATATATGCCGCTCCATTGAAATCCATTAGACAACTCGTGCCAAGAGGCAATTTGCTTTGAATCTTTTGGTAGCGAAGGTCTTGCGAGGAACTCTGTAATCATGTGTTCGCACCATTATAAATTAAATTACTTCAGTACTTTTAAAGGTGAGGGTACGCTATACAAAGCTACGTCTACTCTTGGTGAAGCGAGCACGAATGTGATACGAGTATGTAGGGAACAAACTTGAACAAAAGCTTAGCGTGTGTAGCATAGCGTAGTTCAGGTGCTACGAACGCCTCGTTCGGTTCAAATTGTCCCGTGTTATAACCTCAATTTATTTGTGGACATGTTTATGTTTACTAACTCATAGTGTGGCTACAATACATAATGTAGATGTGATTTAAGACAATTGCTATGAAATTAATTTAAATCTAAAAAAAAAAATTGAAGTGTCTGGAATAATTATTGAACGAGCGAAGCGAAGTTCTCTGAGTCAACTAGGGCGCTTGCCTACTAGACAGAGAAGTGTGTTCGTCTAAATGTCTGTCAGAGCCCTAAAACTTCTGAATTACTGAACGTAATTACTTCAAATTTAAATATAATATGTAAACTGATGGCCTTCAGCCGAACATTGTATAAAAAAATATAAAAAGCTTTATTTCAGGGGGGCTCTCATAGAAGCGTATTTGAAGTAAAATCTTGTTTGTTGCTCTACATAGACTTGCGATATATCTTTTTAAAGACGACTGTGAACAGAGTACAAAAATATATTTTTTTTAATTTTTCCCTAAAAATTGACCAAATGAGGGGGTTTCAAAGTGGAGATTTTAATTTGAGCCATATGTCAAGAATTACTGAATATTAGAACGTGAAACTTGGTTGAAAATTCAGTTATATCCTGTACTTGAACAACAAATACTAAAATTAGATAAATGTTATAAAGAAACGAAATTATTTAATTTTAATGCGCCATCTATTAGCATTATTGTGAAGCTAATAGCTTCACTATAATGCTTCACTATAATGCTTCACTATAGATGGCGGTGTGTCAGTAAAACAGTTTTATGTCAACTATTATTTTTTTTATTGCGTCTAATGTTAAAAGTTAATTATTACAATATATAATTAAAACTTTTGGGAATTATGGGATATCGCGAGGTCTCAGTTCGGGGCGAACCACTAGTTAGTATTTGCTATAGCAGCGTCTTATGAAAGGTATTAACGAAATAAACAACGCGTGCCAACCTACAGCTAGCGCCATCTATTCTAACTTAAAGAATGGTAGTGGTATTAAAATTTAAGTGAAGGGGTTCTGTCCACCTATTTAGAGGATTTAGCAATTGTCGATTGTGAATTGAAGAAGTGGATAAAATCGAAGGCGTCCGCTAGTATAATATTTCAAAATACCGAAGTCGAAAAAACAAGAAGGTACATTGGTTAATTTAAACCATGTCAGCTGTTTTTATAGCAATTAATTCATCATCCATGCTTATTATGAATCGCGTGCGTACTATGGATAACTAAGTTTGTGGCTGAATAAACTTTTCTACTTGGCGATATAAAACAAAGGCTACGTTCGTTTTCGGCTCGCCAAGCGTGAATGCAGCTTAACATTTTTTTTTAAATACTAAATAGGCTTGCGTTTGACGATAATCAATACAATTACATATAAATACATGCCTAAGAATTCTTGTCTTGAGGTAGGAAACACGGATGCTGGAAGGGCGTTCCACACCTTAGCGGTTCTTTTCAGAAACGAACTAAAGAATTTCGTCCGAGTTTTTCTTTAACATCAATAAATACATATTTAAGCTTTGCTGACTAGTTAACTAAGTCCATCTAAACCCAAAGCTAACATCAACGGCAAAAGGTAAAAAATAAAAAAGTTGAAAAGACTTATTTCCTCTTAAATTCGACCCGTCTCCGGCAGATTGTGTCTGTCATCGGTTTTTTCACCTCAGACCCGGGTGTCCGGATCCGGGATGACAGGTCATAATTAAAATGTCTGCGGGACGCTATGACGTCACGATTCGTTCCGATCCGCGCGGTTCTTTATCAGAATATTATAAGCTTATTAGTTTGCTTACGTAGCACGTAACGCATAGCTCGATCACGTTGTCTACCACTAAGTATAGTAAAATACAAGTGTAAATAAAAATTCTCTTTTAAGCTATTGCATAGCTTCTATCGCGGGCCTTGAGCGTGGAGACCGAATCCAGAAATTCCGTAACGAAAATAACCTGACATGGGACACCTCTCACCGCAAGATGGCGTTGATAAAAAATGCTATGCAATAGCTTTACCGCGGCAGTCCCCGAGTGCCACACGTCTTTTTTTTATTTTATTAGAAATGCCGACCATAACCAATATTCATATCTTTCCTCGAAATAAGCGGAAAAAATATATTAGGAGTGGGTAAGTAGTTACGAGTGGGGACCGAGAGTCGAACCGTCGACCTTTAAGTTTTTAATCTGCACCTTTAACCATTGAGCTATTGAGAGTTTATTATCAGTAAGTTAAATAAAAAGAATAAAAGTATCACGAGGCAGGAAGTTAAGGCGTAAAATTACAATACAAAACAATAATGCTGAAGACGATGTAATATCTTATAATCGGAAAAGCCGATCAGCGATATAAAGTACGCGGTGTAATATAAAGATTCTTTGCTACTTTTCTACCCTTGGAACAACATTTCCCGGCTTGTTTTCATTGAAGTTAGGGTTACCATGTCGCATGGATCTCCAAATATGCCGGACATAATCTTCGATTTTTTAGAAAAGATATACCTAGTATATCTTCATTATGAGAATCCACTATTGATGCTGAGATCTATGCGTGCACTGACACAAATATGCTCTGACATATATCTGTCTGGTTTTAACTCTGTCTTGAGTCTGAGCTGAGTGAAAGTGTGGTCTATAGATTTCAGCCTTAAAGACAAAGTCTCATGATGTGAAGCGTTTCACACAATATACATATTTTGAATTAAAATTGTAATATCTTAAACATTTAAGACCGTACGCGCAACCAGTTTTATAATTAGAATGATATCAAATCCATCAGTAAACGCGGACGCACTATCTGGTACATGTAAATAAATCGGTTAAATATTAAACAATTAACTTTTACACGCGACATCGTCCATGTGTAGAATGCGGGTATGTAAGAATACTTTTTTCCTGGGATAAAAGCTTCAACTATAGTCAAGTGAATCCGTTGCTGCGTGATTAAATACAAACTAACAACACAAACACTTTCGCATTAAATGAAAATATCAGTATGTTTCTGTTTCTGTTATAACTGTTTCAATTATTAATCATCAAACAAAATATCTGGACATAACTCCATAATTCTGGACATGTCCGGAACCTTTCGTTTATTTGGTTACCCCAATTGAGGTTAAGTCTATTTATATTGCAAGCTCATTTTCTTTTATACTATAAGCGCCGTTTTTCAGAAATGGTGAATTTAATAAGCGCTGAGTAATATTTTGTCAAAACAGATGCATTTTTTTTTGCGAAAACAACTCGAAAATTGCTTGTTTGATCGTGAAGGATGGAAAATTTCTCGTTGTTTAGATGAAAAAGATCTTCAAATTAATACGCGTTCTGAAATATAGCACCTAGGAATTCAGCTCACTCATTCAGTTCAGTTCAGTTCAGTTCATTCACTCACTTATATAATTTAGATTTCGTGCGACAGAGACACTAAACAAAGGCGAAGCCAGTCGACTATCCTTTTCCAAATCTTCATGTGTGTATTATTTACAATCGGGTACTGTAACTATTATTGTCTCTGTTAAACTCAAGGAAAACCATTTTTGGAACTACTAGTTGATGCCCGCGACTTCGTCCGGGTATTAAGGTTTTTTGATTCCCGTAGGAACTCTTTAATTTTCCGGAATAGCCTATGTGTTAATCCTAGGTATGAGCTATCTGCATTCCAAATTTCAGGTAAATCGGTTCATTAGCTGGAGCGTGAAGGAGTAACAAACATATACGTATACTGTGTGGGTATATGTTTGTTACTGTGAGTGTTTGTTATGTTTGTTACACACACACACTTTCGAATTTATAATAGATGTTGACTCAACCATGCGTAATTTTCAGACTATACAAGACCTTAAAAGAAACCTAATTGGCTTTATGTTAGGAAAAAAATTATATTTTATTTAGATTTTCTCTTTGTTTCAGTGCCTCCACATCAGATGCTGCTGTACGACAAGTCGGGAGCCGACGTGTCGGGGGTCGTGGGTCCCCTAGAAGAGGGCTCAGCTTTAATATTAGTCTGCGAAGTGAGAGGTGGTAAGTGATCGATTACATTTCTCTTTTAAAACTTAATGGCGCCCAGACTGGGACTAGTATAGGACTAGCTGATGCCCGCGACTTCGTCCGCGTGGATTTAGTTTTTAAAATCCCGTCGGAACTCTTTGATTTTCCGGGATAAAAAGCTTATTTCACTCTCCAGGTCTTCAACTACGCCTATGCAAAAAATCACGTCAATCTCGCTCTGTTGCAGAGTTATTGAAGGACGAACCAACAAACAAACACATTTTTGCATTTATAATATTTGTAAGAATAGGTATGAACTGCCATTTTTACCCGACTACGGCGAAGACAAAAGGGAGGCTTATGATTTTAGCAGCGTATGTATGCATGTATGTGTCTATTAGCGAATGTTCTACAATACCTAATGTTGTAACATGTCGGCGGTGTTTTAAATTTTTAATTTACACTTGCTAATACAAAAAGTGTTATAACGCCAAACTTATTCCTCGGTTAAACATGGCTAGTGGTTGGTGAAATCGGTACTTTACGCATCAGCTATGATATTCCCGTTACTATGATCAAAACAAAGCAATCAATCCATCCATCAAACAAATCGTTGCACAATCAAAACTGTATTGCCTGCGTATGGTGACATTTGTCAAATATTCTATTAGCGTTTTGACAATCGAAATATACCATGCATTGACGATTTGTTTAGTTAAACGAAGCGTGCTTTCATTCGATACATTGTAAATTACTCTCTGTGATTGAGCGTTATTATTTGCAGCTAGTGAATGCATGCAATGTATTGAGGCTCAATAGCCCAACGGTTATAGGTGCGGACTGATAACTGAAAGGTCGATGGTTCGATTTCCACTTGTTGCACTATTATCGTACCCACTCCTAACAAAAGCTTTCCGCTTCTTTGGATGAGAGAGGAGAATTATTTGAGTCAAGTACAGCTTGGCTAATATTCTTTATAAAAAAAATGAATGTTAATGAATGAATGAACGAACGAATGAATCAATGTACCTATATGAAAAGAATGTAATTATTAGCACGTAAAGTGATTGTGTCGCTAACACACTCACTTCCCCTTTAAACTTATAAAATAAGGATAAGATATTGAAACCGGATCTAAACCTATTTTAATGCCTTTAAAAACCGCTTAGTTAAAGGGAAAAGGGGAATATTAGTCATGGCTAAAGAGGTCATGATATTAGGTCGGCTGCCCGAATATATTAACAAACCGTCCCACTTTTTTCAACGATACTAAGAAACTATGACAGCCATTTGAAATCGGTATTAAATATTGATTTCCACTAAATTACAACATGAGGTTATTCAAGGGGCGGATCGACAAATTCCTGAAAAGCCGGCAACGCATTGCTCGCTAAAAATATTTAAAAAAAAAAAAAATCGGCGTATATTTACTAACTATTTCTGATAACGAAAATAACATTTGGCACGTCGCACCTAGCTAACTGAAATTACCACCCCTCGATTTTTCTATTGCATGACTCTTTTATGGAAACATTGGGATAGATATTCCAACCCGATGGCTTCATTGAAAAACTCCGCAGTACGGGTGCCTGGCGGTGCGCCAGTGTCACAGCTTAGCCAACATACAGTTGGCAAGCGGTTATACATCGAAGGTTAAACCGTATAGTTCTTTCAATTCACGAGGGCGCGTAAACTTTACTTGTGGTTACGTCGTGTACATGCACAAAGCGTAAGTATGCGTGCCTGTTAGGAGCCTAGAGGGAAGCGGTCAGGCGTTGGAGCAAGCTCTCCAAGCTTGGGAGCAAGAGCTCCCACTTATACAGATACGACACACACACAACCATTAGCCACGCGCCCTCGTGAATTGCAAGAACTATACACATCTACGCAGCTAGACAGCGGAGTGAACAAAACGCGACAGATGCAATATGCAAGGAACGTGCAGATAAACATGCAATTAACGCCATCGCGTTCAGTATATACTTTATATTGCAATCTAAACAAATCATTCTTTTAATTTTTCGCAATTCCATTAAGAAAATAAAAGAAATGTTCGTATTAGTTTGTTTTGAGCTCTTCACAGATTAGGGCATATTTGAAACTCTAGTAGCTTTACATTTAAGTTCATCAGTGACTGTTCCATTAATTGCGTTGATAAGTAAGTTAAATGTAGCGTTATCAACTCTGAATATTCAGAGTTGTTGTTTTTTTTTGTCAGGCAATCTCTCCAGAATAAACAGTATTGCGAGTAACCGTAGGAAAAATTTGATTTAATCTTCCACTCCAGTGTCAGTCCTACCGAAAAAAGTATAAAGTAAAGTAATTTGGTCTTTAGAAATTTTGCTTCTGTTTGATTAATTTATTCATTTATTCACTCGTGTGATCTCGGCGCATGACGTACAGCCACATAGTCAACATCCACTTTTACAACTTCTCTAACGCGTAGGTACATCTTAATTTCCCATCTGTAAGATAGCGAACCTGTGACTAGTACGTAAGCCCTGAACCTGAAAGAAAACAATAGTGTTCAATTTTGGTCTCTATAATAAAGCTGTTAAGGGCTATTAGAGAATAATGCAATTTAAAGTTCAGCGCGCCCCGCAAGGATTATCTTTGCCTCAATTGTGATGATGCAGCGGTGCAGTCACCGGGTCAATATTATAACAATTGGTGTTTGTTTTTGTGCAAATTGCTTTTTGTTTTCTGCTCGTTAGGATAGTACAGGCCTGACTCCATTTAACGTTGATGGTTGATGATTGTAACTAAGTTATCCAAAGTTAGTCAAGAGAAATGGGGATAGAGTCGTTAAACACAATTTTTCACTAAAAAATATTAATAACTCATTTATTTATTAGATATTATCCACCATTATCAATCGTCCATCGTCATACTTCATAGTGCATATCATTCCAGTTAGTCTCTTATTAAAAAGCATCGCTAAACATATTTGGTGTTTTTCTTCATTAAGAGACGACTATTCATGAAATGCTGGAAGCGCAGTGTTGGCAGACCCCTCACTAGGTGGACCGACGACATCAAACGAGTCGCAGGGAACTGCTTGATTCAGGCGGCACAAGACCGAAGCCTGTGGAGGTCCATACAAGTGACCTATGTCCAACTGTGGACGTCTATCGGTCGATAAAGAAAAAGAAGAAGATTCATAATATAAAATCAAGAAACCGTACCAATACCTAACAATGGCTATGCAAAAAATCATGTCAATCTATTGCTCCGCTGCTGCGTTATTAAAAGACAATCCAAACACACTTTTGCATTTATAATATCAGCATTTCCTATCCCTAATGAAAAATATTGCCATTATTATAAATGCGAACATGTTACTCTGTTATCGAAAAATAATGTGATTTTATAGAGGAAATCTGAGGATAACGAGCATGATTTATGGATTATTATAATATCATCCCTCTTCAAAAGTAATATTACTGTGTTGAAATTATTACTTTATTCTGTTGTTTCCTTTGTTTCATTTTATGTACTGTTGAGCTCCCTAGTGCTATGGTCTTATAAGATTAAGATTTCGGGTTCGATTCCTGGTGGAGACAATTTGGGAACCTATAATTTTTAAATTGGTTGTAAACTGATCTGGTGGGAAGCTTCGGCCGTGGCTAATTAGTTACCTTTCTAATGGCCAAGGGTACTGTAATTTATCATTTCTGCTTGGCTGTATTTTCCACTGGCTTTTTGTAGGATGTGCATACATTCAAATACATTTATTATTATACCTACATCAAAGTAAAGCTTCATTTGCGATTTAAAGCATAGGTACCTGGAACTCAGCCAGAAGTAGAAGTGAAACGCTGACTTTTGCAACCTTATGTACTCACCCTTATTGTTAAACTTTCGACGCCAAGTTAAATAAAACTTTATCACTTTTCTTGAAATACTGCTCAGCCAAATTTTATTAAGTTCGAGTTTTAGCCATACAAGAGGATGTTTAAGGGCGTCGCGTCGCAAGAAATTTACTTTGTTTTATGAAAATGTATCGAACGGTGGCGTCGTTTTGTTACTGTTAATGCCATGTGAATGAGTATGACGTCATCTTCTCCATCAATTTCAGACTATAAAAATAAATACACAGCGTTGTGGGGAACTCCTCACTTAAAAGTTTCCAAATCCTATAGAATAAGTACATACGCCGCCGTAGGCAATGTGTAACTTACACAATGTTTTCTTCTTTTTATTTTTCGAGAACCTCTTCGACTCGCAAAGCTTTGTAAACTCCTGCTGCTAAAAATTCAGCTGCACTTGCCAAGGTTTTTTTTCTACGGACGTCTTTTTGACGAGCAACCTCAATGGTATACCTAGGGATCTCCAAATCACCAAATCCCCTCAATAGCCCAACATTTTAAGCAGCTTTCCAAGAATCATTTTAAGGAAACTGCCACTATCTACAAATGCTCCAATAAAAGACGCCCTACACTACGCCCTATACTAAGACGCCAGGTTACATTCCCAATTTCCAAGACTACAAAACACTGACTACATTTCAATCAATAAACAAGAGAAAATTGTATTGTTAGCGCATAAAGATAATGTAAAGGGGAGACAACTGGTGCCTATAATACGAGTTCTGAACTTATCTTAAGAAGATCTTAGGCAGCAGTGTCTCAACCTAATAAAAGATGGATCAATGTGGTTAACTAATGACCATATTTCATTAATTTTAATTTCATTAAAAAAAAACTCAATCGATCTTTGACATCACATGGACGTGGAAACTTACCACGGAGGCGACAAGTAAAGTTCGATCAACTCATTAACTCCAACGTCGTCCTAAGAAAAATAACTCGTGACATAATATTAACTTTTGTCGGTAGGTCGACCAGAACCGGTAGTGACATGGCTGATAGATGGCTTCTCAGCAACGCAGTATATCGGGGAGAAGACAGACACACACGTGGTAGTTAACCGGCTAGAGCTACAGCACGTAAGAAGAGAAGACCTCAATAAGACTTTCAAATGCAGAGCAGCGAATACGAACCTTGTTCCGCCTCAAGAGAAGGCTGTGAGGCTTGAAATGAATTGTGAGTATACAATGTGGCTAATTCTATTGTATCATCATGAGCAACCCATTAACGTCTCACTACTGAGCGCAGGCCTCTTCTCAGAGAAGGTTTATAGTAGTTTATACTTAGGTCAAAGTTCACCACGATGACCCTTCACACACCTTTGAGAATTATGGAAACTCCTACTGAGTTTACGTTTAAAGCTGAACTTTTTTAGATATTTCTTTTCTAAGCATTAAAATTCGATGCCTCAAAAATATTTTCTTAAAGATTCTATTGACGGGAAAGAAAGGAAGCCATGTAGGTAGAATAGACGATTAAATCTATGTTTAACAATGGACAAACACAGGCAGACATAACGTGATGGTTATTCTCTTAACCAAACAACACGGAGATGACTTAGTGACCAATAAAAACATGGTAAAGTTTTCCACTTGACAGAAATAACTAGCTTTTTAGAAAACTCTCGCTCTTCTAATAAGTTTCCTGTCGATTATGTGTTTTTACTTTTCACCAAAATTTTTTTTACTTTACTAGCAATATGGTCGAAG
Organism: Hipparchia sbordonii; assembly: GCA_038048805.1. Taxonomy (NCBI): domain Eukaryota; kingdom Metazoa; phylum Arthropoda; class Insecta; order Lepidoptera; family Nymphalidae; genus Hipparchia; species Hipparchia sbordonii. The sequence goes on along the minus strand of CM076111.1, from coordinate 2,425,568 downwards.
CTTTTCAGTAGACCCGTCTAATTCAGAAAGAATAAGCCAATTTAGATTATTTTAGTACGTGTTAATGTTTAAACTTAACGGGGCAATCGGGAATTGATTTCGTGAAACTTGTTAAAATTTACAAAGCAAAGTCACGAAAGTCATTATGTTACTAAGGCCTTTAGCACATTATTGCAAACTTTTGAAGCTCCGTCATGACTTGGCCATTGTATGACATGCGAAAGAGAAGTGAAATTTGCTTGTTCTAATGCAAAGATTTATTTGTCTGTATGTCTATCTTTTCCCCGTGATTTGGGTACTGTATACAGACGCCAGTCACATCTTCACGTCCAGTTTTTTTTATTTGTTACGCGTAGATGCGTCACTGAAATTGGGAATGATATTATAGATTCATAGTAAAATCTCTGCGTTAAAACATTCTGTTCAATTTCTGGGCTTCTACAAGCAGTATTATTTCAACATTTTTTGACATGTCGTACTATATCAACCTTAAAATTACCTTAAAGTTGTCACTACAAGATATTATCTCAAAACAATAATGAAATAATACTGCTTTAAGTGTTGGTAGTATAGCCTGACCTGGCCTGATATGCAGCGGATTAGTCATGCCTGAGTAAAGACGGTTTTGCTTTATTTATTTCGGGGAGCAAGTCTATTAGTAGATTCTATCTAATACCCCTAATTGGTTTCTACACGCCACCGTTCTGCTACGTAAAATCGTTTGGCGACAAGTCTTTGACGGTAGGGTGATAAAATGCCAAGCCTGTCAGTTTATCTAAATGTTTCATTACCAGTGGCGCCTCTATCAATATCGCTGCTGAGTCGACCTCAGCAACTGCTGGCTGGATCTGCGGCGACGCTGCGCTGTGTCGCTGAAGGCAGTCGACCTCCGGCGCAAATATCGTGGTATAAGGACAATAGGAGCTTTGAGAGAGATAAGGTTAGTTAATGGATAGGTCATGATCGTCCACTGCTGGATAAAGTCCCGGGTTCGATTCCTGGGTCGGGTCAAAAATGTATTGGGTTTTTCTGACAAGAAATTCTCAGTTCTAGCTCGGAGTTAGGAAGTTGGCGGTGAATCACACCCGTGCCTCGGAGAGCTCGTAAAGCCGTCGGTCCTGCGCCATCTCTCTCCGGTCGTGTCAGATTTTCCGTTCTATCAGACTGAGAGTGAACCTGTGTTTGCGCACTCACTTGTGCACATATCTCCACCGCAGATGGCTAATCTCTATGGAGATTGGCCGCTGTGGCCGAATTCGGTCAGGAGGTTATTTTATTGTTATTCGACGACAAGATAGTCCTTGACTGCGATCTCACCTGATGGTAAGTGAAGATGCAATCTAAGATGGTAGTGGACCGACTTGGAAGGGGTATGGCAAGGTACATTCAACCCATACCCCTAATCGGTTTCTACACGCCATCATGCCGCAACGCTAAATCACTTGGCGGCGCGTATTATGGTAGGGTGGTAACTAGCCATGGCCAAAGCCCGTCACCAGACAAACACAATATTATTATTAACATTAGTCCAAATTTCAGATAACCGACCACTCCAACGATACGTGGTCGTTGAGCACGCTAACGTTCAGCCCGGCACCTGAGGACCACGGGGTGACGGTGAAGTGCGTGGCCTCCAACGCCGCGCTACCCGGGAAGATAGTCGACGATCAAGTCAAGCTGAATGTAGTATGTTAGTACTATTTTTATATATTTAATCCCCGACAAGAAAAGAGTACGTGTGTATCTGTGTATCTGTGTATCTGTGCATCTGTGTGTCTGTGTATCTGTGTATCTGTGTAACTGTGTATCTGTGTATCTGCGTATCTGCGTATCTGCATATCTGCGTATCTGTGTATCTGTGCATCTGTGTATCTAGTATCTGTGTATCTGCGTAACTGAGTATCTGTGTATCTGTGTATCTGTGCATCTGTGTATCTGTGTATCTGTGCATCTGTGTATCTGAATATCTGTGTATCTGTGTATCTATGTGTCTGTGTATCTGTGTATCTGTATGTCTGTGTATCTGTGAATCTGTAAATCTGTGTATCTATGTATCGTGTTTCGTCTATTCTCTCATAGCTCGCCAACGAATGGACTGATTTAGATTCGGTTATTTCAGTTTTAAAGCTGACGTGATCGAGATGGCTCTTAGCTATAATTAACGAAGATCTGTTCAGGCATTTAAAGATCATCAGCTCATTTGTTACTGGATTAAGGGGTCATACCGCAAGCACGCAGCGATGGCCAGTACAGTGTGTCGGGGCGTATAATGCCGTTCGCTTCACCGCTGACTTCAATTACTACTTTATCTAGGGTTGCCATATTATTATTTATATTGTTTTTTACTAGGATCTCCATCGAATACTCGCCTTTATTTTTCTAACCGCGAGCACGAAGCGTTAACCAGTACAGTGTGTTCGGGCGTATATAATGCTGTTCGTTTTACCACTAACTTCAGTTACTATACTTCATCTAGAGTTTTAATCCTCTTCCAAAAAAGGTTCTCAATTCATCGGAATCTTTTTTATGTATTTTTTATGTATGTTCCCTGATTACTCGAAGACCGATTTGGAAATTTATTTTTTGGTTGAAAGGGTATACTCCCCAGATGGTCCTATTGTCATCAGGCCAAGATCTGATGATGGGATCCTGCAGAAATCAAGGGAACTCTTCAAATTCGATAGGCACAATTGATATACTTTGTAGTGGCGTTTGAAGCGGTTTTGTAAAAATAATTTTTGCGTTTATATTATGCGATTAGATTACTACTAATACTAATCAGTGGCAAGTGGTAGCCCTACCAGTAGTACGCGTTTAACGTTCTTCTCTTTGATCGCACCGATTGCAGCTCGTGATCCGTGTAAATTGAATCTCACATTGCGATGCTCTGCACTGTACTGTTTTCTAGCTGACTAGAATCTGACCATCAAAGGATAAGTTCAGCCCATTTAGTGCAGTTCGTTAAACTTAAAGCTAGAGCATGCACGAAAAGTCCAATGCCACTTAAGGATATTTTAAGACAAGGAACTGTAAAAAGGCGTTCACATTTCGTTTAAAATCAGTCACTCACTCAGTCAGTCAGCCAGTCAGCTACCTTTTCTGTTTATGTTTATTTAAACTTCAAGTTTAAAATACATCAATAAATTGTTCTTCGCTACGTTAAGTCATCCAAATCCTTCGTTTGCCTGGTGAGATAGCAATTCTTAAATAAAAAAATTATATCCTTATTTCTTTACTATATTTACTTCTTTACTAATATTATTATAAATGCGAATGTATTTTGTTTGTTATCGGAACGGGTCAACGGGATTTTTTGCTATGGGTATAGTTTAAGAGGTGGAGAATGACATAGGCTACCCATGGGTTTTTAAAAAAACCTAATTAGTAGTAATTAGCTAATACTTAAATAAATAAATTAGAATTCTTTCGTGATTTACAGTAGAAACGTATTCATTCGTTCACTCATCTATCTCCAAAAATCTTCATTAAATCGTTCTCTAAATTGGACCAATCTGATGACAAGTGTAAAATAAAACTTTAAAACAACCCTACATCCTAATCGCTAGTCAGTAATCGTTAAAATTAAAATATGTAATTCGCCATTTTGTGGCGGCGGCCATCTTGGACTGATTTTCATCAAACATAGCTAAGAACACTCCCGACTAATACCCGAATAAATAAAGAGACACATGAAATTGAAAACCGCCCTCTATTTCGGTACATTTTAATTTCGATATTGCTACATAATCATCAAATGTTAACAAAGCCTAATTTAAATTAATAATTAAGTGAGGTAGCTACTAATTAGCGAATGGCAATGAGAATTATAATTAATGTCAACAAATTAACACGAGCAAGATTTAAAAGTGTGGAAAAATGCAAATAATAATTTAATGAACTCTTAAATAAATCAACGTTTACTGTTTTAGAGTTTAGTTAGTAGGTACTTGAAGATTAAAGTTAAATAGGATTGTAGGTACTTCCGACTAAGTTAATAGTAAAATACACAAATTAAAAAGTTCCATGTTTAACCTCGAAAAAACACTTCGCATTGTTTAATGATGTTGCCTTCTATATTATATGACAATATTTAATTTTCATCATCCTCTTCAGCATTCCGAACCGATGGTAGCTTCTCGACTTGTCATAAAGAACCGCAAGTTGGCCTATGTGAAATCCTTACTAATCCTTACTAATATTATAAATGCCAAAGTGTGTTGGTTTGTTTTTCAATCTCGCGGCAACAAAAAACCGGATCTACCTGATTTTTGCAAGGGTATAGTTGAGGACCGCGAGAGTGACATAGGCTACTTTTTATCGCGAAAAATCAATCAGATCAGAATTTAAATAAAAAAAATACTATTGAATTTTGAATTTTACCTGATGAGGTCGCATATTCCACATTAGATGTAATGTTAACTAAGCGAGTAATAGCGTTGAAATCGCATTGTAAAGAGATTAATAGTCAAATCTATAATATGCTATTTACAGGCCGTTCCACTTGCGTTTCGCATGTCACACAGTGATTAAAATCATGGAGAAAATTCAGTGCTTTTCAGCTTAGTTTTAGTGGTTAGGAAAATATAAAAACATGAGCGGAGTTGCGAGCAAAAGCTAGTCTAGTTTTGACGACTTCCCTGGCGCAGGGGTTAGTGCTGCGGTCTTATGATTGAGAGGTCTCGGGTTTGATTCCCGGCGGATGCAATTTGGTAATTTCTAATTTTTGAATTGACTCTGGTCTGCTCTGGTGGGAGGTTTTGGCCGTTGCTAGTTACCACCTCCCGCCAAAGACGTGACGCCAATAGCGTTCCGGCACGATGGCGTGTAGAAACAGATTAGTGGTTTGGGTTCAATGTACACGTTACCCCTTCCAAGTTAGTCCGCTACCATCTTAGACTGCATCGTCACTTACCTCAGATGCAGAAGTCAAGGACTAACTTCTCATCGAATAAAAATATAATAGTCTAAGAGCTGATTAATGAAATTGTCCTCCAGACAGTCCGTTGGTGACGCTGAGCCTCGGCAGCACCCTCAACCCGCACGACATCAAGGAAGGTGACGACGTCTACTTCGAGTGCAACGTGCGGGCGAATCCGCGCGAACACAGGATATCGTGGTACCACAATGTGAGTGAACCAATTCATGTGAATCTTTTTTCACTGAAAATAAAATCCTACTAATCCTACTGATATTATACATGCGAAAGAAAGTACATCCAGTAACTCAATTACGCCGCAACGAATGAACCGGTTTGGTTTTGGCACGGAGACAGATTATAGTTTGGAATAACATATAGGCTACTTTTTAACCCGGAAAATAAGAGTTCCCGCTGGAAATAAAAATCTCAATCCACGCGAACGAAGTTGCGGGCATCGGCTAGTATATAATATACCATGCCATTTATTCACTGCCCCGAAAAAAATTAAAGCTTAAATATGTAAAATAAGATAGTCATTTTGGGTAACTTTGAAATTTTTGTAGTAAGTAATTGTATAATAGTGATTTATGTGACATTTCGATGTTTAGGATAGGTATCAGTTATATTACAAAAACACATAATTAAGTATACGTCCTTTATATGTTTATGGTTTACTTTTATTTTCTCTGGTACTAAGTAAATGAATAAATAATACAAACTAAAATACAGACAAAAATAGTAATGTTCCAAAGTCATATTGAATTTTGGGTAACATTAGGCTCTCATCCGTAGTAATCACTTTTGCAGGCGTTACATGCTCTACATAATAATATGTTGATGTTGCATCGACATATGTAGATGTCTACATATGTCGATTTCCAGAGCATAAGCTGTAATTTGGTAGTACAGATCTGTACTACCAAATTATCCTAAAAACACGTTTTGCTTCAAATCGGTCTTTGCCCCTTCATTACTTACAATATTTAAGTAGACGATTCTTACCTAGCATGGACCTAAAAAAAAAAAACAAGGGACTTAAAGTAATTTAATATGTCTTCCAAAGACGATATATACGCGTTTTATCCCTATAGGGTATGTTATCGTAGCAAATATCACACAATAATGTGAGTGCTTATCTAGCATTGCATTGAAGCAATTCCGTTAATAGTACAATAATTGAAGGTATTGCTTATCTATTGCATTGTGCGATTGTAAAGAGGTCTACGATAATTACCTAATGGGTTACAAATTACCTCACCCCTCATTACCGTACGGTAAATGCTATTTATCTTCACTCGTATCTTAAAATCCTGATTATGACTATTTCAAAAGAGACTGCTCTCTTTTGGAATAGTCATAGTCCAGACCAGATAGTCGTAGTCTAGATAGTTGAAAAATAAAACAATGACATATTTTATTAACGTACCTCTCTCGAACCTTAAAAAAATATTAAACTATTTGATTGTGTTGCTTTCGTTTAAAGTTTCTGACATGAATCGCAAAGACGTAGAGAGTATATCCATCCATCTAGAATCCATGTTTCCCGCCACGTATGTGTATCAACTCACTTTTAACGCAAGTTTCTAAGGTTTCTTAAACTAATATTAATTTTAAGCTAATTCTATACCTTAAATTGACTTACAATCTAACGATTGATTAAAAATAACATTTTCAACACACTTGCTCATAAAGGGGCTCCCGGTTCACCGCAACTAGGCACACAATGACACCTCTAACTCAAACTGTGACTTTTGATTACTATTATTCACAATGTGAGTTATAGATTTTTTTTTTAATTTTATTGGGTGAGTTGCTGTGTTCTTAAAAAAGTTTCTATTACAAAAAAGATCTTGTTCAATAATTTATAAAAATATCGTGTTAAATTAATGTACCTATTGCTTGCTCCTTTCATACAACTCCGTATTTAAATAGATAATTTAAACATGTACGTGTTTAATAAATAAAACTGTCAGTAACTTTTGTTTTTTTTTTTTCGAAAACTCGAAATTCCCCATTTTGTACGTGGCTATAAGAGAAAAGCCAAAAAAAAAGAAACCTCATTCTTTTAGTCTATGGCCATTAAGGTGCGCGCGCATTCCGGAAAACTGATTAAATCAAATAAACACCTGAATAGGCTGTATGGTCGTCGATCTTTGCCTGCCCTCAAGAGCATCTCAAGAGGGCGAACAAAAGAACAACATTAATTTTTCCCGCCATGGCGAAAAAATTTTCACAACTCGTTTTCACTGTTTTGTACCATAATGTACTATTTTAGTGTTATTTTCTTCACAAGTATGTTGAAAAACGTCGTATGATACACGTGTATATTGATGATTACCGTCCTCGGCTACCTTAAGACCCTCACCTGACGGCTCGGGTCTCAATAGCGCCTCAGCGGTAATCACCAACTTTTACACTTGTACCATAATGTACTATTTCAACACACTTGCTCATAAAGGGGCTCCCGGTTCACCGCAACTAGGTACACAATGACACCTCTAACTCAAACTGTGACGTTTGATTACTATTATTCACAATGTGAGTTAAAGAATTTTTTTTTAAATTTGATTGGGTGAGTTGCTGTGTTCTTAAAAAAGTTTCTATTACAAAAAAGATCTTGTTCAATAATTTATAAAAATATCGTGTTAAATTAATGTACCTGAGCAAGCAATCATTTCATACAACTCCGTATTTAAATAGATAATTTCAACATGTACGTGTTTAATAAATAAAACTGTCAGTAACTTTTGTTTTTTTTTTTTTGTAATAAAGAAAACTCGAAATCCCCATTTTGTACGTGGTTATAAGAGAAATGCCAAAAAAAAAGAAACCTCATTCTTTAGTCTATGGCCATTAAAGGTTTCGGAAAACTGATTAAATCAAATAAACACCTGAATAGGCTGTATGGTCGTCGATCTTTGCCTGCCCTCAAGAGCATCTCAAGAGGGCGAACAAAAGAACAACATTAATTTTTCCCGCCATTGCGAAAAAATTTTCACAAATCGTTTTCACTGTTTTGTACCATAATGTACTATTTTAGTGTTATTTTCTTGACAAGTGTGTTGAAAAACGTCGTATGATACACGTGTATATTGATGATTACCGTCCTCGGCTACCTTAAGACCCTCACCTGACGGCTCGGGTCTCAATAGCGCCTCAGCGGTAATCACCAACTTTGACACTTGTACCATAATGTACTATTCTATGATTAAAGGTTCAGAAAAGTCTTCATTTGAATGCCTCTTGCTAATTATTAAAAAGTGTAATTTTTTGTAGGACAGGGTCGTGACACAAAATATGACCTCCGGTATAATAGTGAGCACAAGGTCGCTGGTGATGCAAGGCGTGACAAGACAGGAAGCGGGACGGTACTCGTGCCGTGCCGCCAATGCGAGGGGCGAGACGTCGAGCGATAGTGTCACTTTACGAGTTCAATGTAAGTACTTATAGTACTATTCTCATGTTCAAACTGTGTTAAGATGGAGACATATTTTCAATACGTGGCCCAATCTGATAGCACCTAGTAGTTAAAGCTTCTATCCCGGTCAAGCGTACCATGATTGAAATGACTTTGTAATAAAGAATACCATCTTTAACTGGCTCCTCCTCCTTGCATCGTCATCCTCATTACTGAGGGTCGCGATCCTTGGCACGGATCACCTTCTCCCACACGATGTTCTTCCACTTTGTCCTATTTTCGGCATTATGTAGAGCGGCGTGGAAAGATGTACCGAGTGCAGTGCTGATCATGGTCAGACCAACGCATAGGGCTACGTCCTCTTGGCCTTTAACTGGCTCAACATACTTTAAGTATAATAAGTCCTTACTTAAAGTAGCATAAGTTTTCAGTCATATAATAATGAATTATTTTCCTTACAATTACTTTGCATAATATTTATATTGAAACATTCACGTTTGAACCGTCTTGCCACAAATTAAAATAAAATATACTTTTCTTCTTAGTAGGTAACAATAATTTGAGATTTTACTACACATTTATATTGTGCCAAGTTAAAAAAAAATATTAAAAGAGTTTATAATTACCGTGATATAATTTACGGCCATGGTAATAAGAATTTCTTCAATTAAAATTTCTGCACCTAGGTCATAAATCTTGGCTAACTATACCGCTAAGGTTCTGTAATATAACTCCTTACATTTATTTCAATCTGTATAATCAACAGCAAAGCAGCGAAATGGGTTGTATAGGCGTGTATTTGTATTTACGGCTTTAATATCAACTGGCACAGTTAACGCCTATTGGATTACGTGCAAATTTATTTTTCAACAAAGATGTTACTTTACACAGAGTGTTTTATTCGTCTGAGATAAAAGTTTGACCTCTTAAAATACTAGTGGTTCGCCCCGAACTGAGACCTCGCGATATCCCATAATTCCCAAAAGATTTAATTATATATTGTAATAATTAACTTTTAACATTAGACGCAATAAAAAAAATAATAGTTGACATAAAACTGTTTTACTGACACAGCGCCATCTATTAGCATTATAGTGAAGCTATTAGCTTCACAATAATGCTAATAGATGGCGCATTAAAATTAAATAATTTCGTTTCTTTATAACATTTATCTAATTTTAGTATTTGTTGTTCAAGTACAGGATATAACTGAATTTTCAACCAAGTTTCACGTTCTAATATTCAGTAATTCAGAAGTTATAGGGCTCTGACAGACATTTAGACGGACACACTTCTCTGTCTAGTAGGCAAGCGCCCTAGTTGACTCAGAGAACTCGCTTCGCTCGTTCAATCAAAACAAATGTAGAGAGTTTGTCTGGTGAGAGGCTTTAGCCGTGGCTTGTACCACCCTACCGTAAAAGGCGTGCCGCCAAGCGATTTAGCGTTCCAGCCCGATGGCGTGTAGAAACCGATTAGGAAACCGGTTAAATCTACACTGCCATACCCGTTATTATCAAACTCGTATCTAAGAACACTCCCGACTAATTAACCTTTCAAACAAAAAAACAAACAAAATCTAAATCCCTTCATCCGTTTGGGAGCTACGATGCCACAGACAGACACACACACAGACACGTCAGACTTATAACATTCCATCGTTTTTGCGTCGTGGGTTAAAAATGGGCAACCGAAAAAAAAAAGACGTGTGGCACTCGGGGACTGCCGCGGTAAAGCTATTGCATAGCATTTTTTATCAACGCCATCTAGCGGCTCACCGTAGAGGAGTCCCGTGTCAGGTTATTTTCGTTACGGAATTTCTGGATTCGGTCTCCACGCTGGCCCGTGATAGAAGCTATGCAATAGCTTAAAAACGAAGGGAGAAATGAAACTAAGTTAATAGATCTAAAAAATCACTCTGTATTCAGTAAAATAAAGCTGTTCATTTCAACGAGCCTCTATCAAGATTTACATTTTACTTGTTAAATCGTTATCTCATAAAACATAGCCCATAACATATCCCGTGTAATCAGCACACTCTTAATTTGCATACCCTAACGAATGCCGGATACGACTTGTAATGTTTCACATACACGGTGATTTAATAAATTTTTTATCAAAATAAACAAAAAATTGCTTCAGCGAGTAAAATTTCAATAGAATTTTAAAATTTTGCACCAATATTTTACAACGGTGTTAGATATTGTTGTTAGACTTCGGCATCTTTTTTGAGGCTTCGGGGTTCGAATTCCAGGCTCGTTTTTTTAACTAAGTAAGGATTTTTTAATTCCATTGCTAAGGGGGTTAGATAGGGGGTGAAATTTTTTATTTTTTATTAAAGTGTTAACCTGCACTTACTCTGGGCGCGATTTTCGAGAGATGTGGGTTTGAATCCCGCTGGCCTCGTAATTTTTTATGTGTATGTGTGTTATCTATTGGGGTGGGTGAAATTTTTCTTGAAATTCTGTTATTTTCCAAGTTATATCCATGAAACTTGATATTTTGGCTTTTGATTAAAAATAAAGAAGTACGTTTTTCACAGATTTTAAAAATTCAGCCCTAAAACCCAATTCCACGCGAAGTTGCGAGGGTAAAATCTAGTCACCATATTTTGAAAAAAAAAAAAAAAACAAACGTGAGACATTTTAGTTAAATGTTTGAATCAAAATTGTTCAAACCTCATAAGTCTATGAGGGAAATTACTTGTGTTTCACTACCTTACTTTTATCTATGTTTAAGTCTAGTTTACATGTAATGTTGGTTGTCCAAATAATTATAATTAAGAATAAATCAATAAATTATTATGTAAATCCTATTATTTAATATTATAAATACGAAAGTTTGTATGTTTGTTACTCAATCATGTCGCAATGACCGAACCGATTTGGCTGAGATTTGGCACAGAGATAAATTATAGTCTGGTATAGGACATAGGCTACTTTGTATCCCGGTAAATAAGGGAGTTCCCGCGGGAATAAAAAGACGTGTGGCACTCGGGGACTGCCGAGGTAAAGCTATTGCATAGCATTTTTTATCAACGCCATCTAGCGGTGAGAGGAGTCCGTGTTCCCGTCGAGCCTTAGGTTTTTTCGTTACGAAATTTCTGGATTCGGTTTCCACGCTCAAGGCCCGCGATAGAAGCTATGCAATAGCTTAAAAACTTTAATCCACGCGAACTAAGTCGCGGGTATCATTAACCGACTTCCTCTAGTAATAAATAAATAAGTCTTGTCAGAGTGAAAAGTGTAGACGGGCCGTAACAATAAAATGTCACAGCACAAGCAGAGTATGAATTACAGGGCAATAAATAGCGATGTGTCTACGAGTAGGTATTCAAATGATTACGGTTGGGATCGACGTACCCGCTTCCTTCCGCTGCGGACTGGCCGCATAGTAATTGCCTCTGAGGAAGGCGGTGCCAACAGTAAATCACCGAAATTATTGCCTAATATTACTGTAGCCTAGGAGCTAGTAAATTGAACAACACTAATAGCAACTTTGTTTTAGACTTTGTCCCTCTTTTACCATCCCGAATTGAGACGTTTTGACTTTTTTTGTATTGGTTATCTGTCAGAACAGCTTTATGGTTCAGTTTCGAATGCAAGCGTTGGCAGTCATATTGGAGCATTGCTTAACTGATACGAGTTTTAAGCTATTGCATAGCTTCTATCGCGGGCCTTGAACGTGGAGACCGAATCCAGAAATTCCGTAACGAAAATAACCTGACACGGGACTCCTCTCACCGCTAGATGGCGTTGATAAAAAATGCTATGCAATAGCTTTACCGCGGCAGTCCCCGAGTGCCACACGTCTTTTTTGTCATAATGTATAATAATGTGATGTAATGTATAATGCGGGCGAAAATTGTTTGTTGGCTTGCAACTCTATGATCTAATATATAAAAATGAATCGCTTAATGTGTTGGTAAGCGCATCACGCGTGAACGGCTGGACCGATTTCGCTAATTCTTTTTTTGTTGTGTTTGTTATTGTCAGGAGAAGGTTCTTATGAAAGAAAAAATTAAGAAAATTGCGCGGAAAATTAAAAAATTTAAGAAAACTTAACCACCATATTAAATTATTTCTAATGTAACCGCTTTTACAATTCAAACTTTTTGATGTAACCTTATGGCGTTTGACATAACATTGACAGAATGCGTGCTGCCAATTTCGTCAAAGAGGATGTAAAAAAACTTAAGACAGGACAACGTCTGTCGGGTCCGCTAGTATAATTGAACGAGCGAAGCGAAGTTCTCTGAGTCAACTAGGGCGCTTGCCTACTAGACAGAGAAGTGTGTTCGTCTAAATGTCTGTCAGAGCCCTATAACTTCTGAATTACTGAACGTAATTACTTCAAATTTAAATATAATATGTAAACTGATGGCCTTCAGCCGAACATTGTATAAAAAAATATAAAAAGCTTTATTTCAGGGGGGCTCTCATAGAAGCGTATTTAAAGTAAAATCTTGTTTGTTGCTCTACATAGACTTGCGATATATCTTTTTAAAGACGACTTTGAACAGAGTACAAAAATATATTTTTTTTAATTTTTCCCTAAAAATTGACCAAATGGGGTGGTTTCAAAGTGGAGATTTTAATTTGAGCCATATGTCAAGAATTACTGAATATTAGAACGTGAAACTTGGTTGAAAATTCAGTTATATCCTGTACTTGAACAACAAATACTAAAATTAGATAAATGTTATAAAGAAACGAAATTATTTAAATTTAAAAATATGGTTGAGCGAAGCAATGGCTGGATCATGCGTCATGCTCGTGAACGGGTGCCACCAACGGGAATGGGTCTGCTTTTGCCTGCCTGTGTTAACATGTTTTGAATTGTATTTTATTTGTATTTGTATTGTATTTATTTTTACTTGTATTGTACTCAGGAAAATTCATCGTGGAAGCACTGAATACATAGCATAGTTTCAATAACAATTGTAAATTTTTATTTTTTTGAAAAGAGCAACCGCCGAGTTTCTTGCTGGCTCTTCTCGGCAGGAAAGGCATTCCGAACCAGTGGTAGATTCATTGACGATTCAAAAGTGCTTGTAAAAGTTTATTTGAATAAAAAATATTTCTATTTCTATTTCTATTTCTATTTCTAATTTTAATGCGCCATCTATTAGCATTATTGTGAAGCTAAAAGCTTCACTATAATGCTTCACTATAATGCTTCACTATAGATGGCGCTGTGTCAGTAAAACAGTTTTATGTCAACTATTATTTTTTTTATTGCGTCTAATGTTAAAAGTTAATTATTACAATATATAATTAAAACTTTTGGGAATTATGGGATATCGCGAGGTCTCAGTTCGGGGCGAACCACTAGTAATAATATTACTAACCCTATCTATGAAACTTGTACAAAACTTCTCGATTGTTCTAATGAATTTTCTAACTCTACGCTTACTCTGATCCTGTGGGCTACCTCGCCAATCTGTTGTTTGTAGCATCAATTAAATTCATAGAGTTTCGCTTTATAGTTCGCGAGCCCGGAATAAATTTCCTTTCGAAATCCCGCGGATCCGTTCCCTATCGTGCAAGGTGTATATCTGTTCAAAGTAAATTGTACGCTTCCGCTTTAGAATGGCTGCAGTCGGTTTATTGTTGAAATGCTATAACATTTTGTTGCTATTCAAGTAACACTATAATAGAAACAAAATGTTTTATGCCTTAGTTGTATTTTCTAGTCTGTTTTGTGTTGTATTTTCTAAAGTAAACGGGTAACTAGGTACTAAGTATAAAAATTCAAAAAACCGACTTCAAACGCCACTACAAAGTATAAAAATAATTTTATTTTGTACACATTTGTTGAAGTCGGGCGACTTAAATAGAAACGATGAAACCGATCGCGATGCTCGCCCGGGCCGATTTCAATAAGCGTGTCTCTTATATGTCACCATAAGGTAAGCGCCAGAAACCCCGGAGTAATCGGTGGACAATCATAGAAAAAAAAAAAGATACCGGCCGCATTGATAACCTGCTCTGTTTTGAAAGTCGGTTAAAAATTATCTTATTACTTATAGCTTAATTTTGATATAACTTAATTATTAACCAATAGACGTTCCCAGCTGGTCATGGCCTCTTGTATAAACTTCTACATGTTTTGATCTTGCACCGCCTGCATCCAACGGCTCCCTGGAACTTGTCTAAGTCGTTGGTCCAATAGTGGTTGAATATACCAACACTGCGTTTCCTGTTGCGAGGTCGCACTCCGCAATTAACTTTATGGTACACTTATACATTTTAAACAGCTGAAAATTAAATAAGACACATCTGAATTAGCCATCTTAATCAAAAATTCAATTCAATTCAATTTATTGCATGATTGTGAGTTACAAGAAGATGTTACAAATATGTTATAGTCTAGATAGGCACACGTCACAACCTGCCATTAATGGCGTGCAAAGTTAACAATAATAAAAGTAAAGCTAAAAAAAAGAACCAGTAAGTATATTTAGAAAACTATACTAAACACAGTACAGGAAATTCGCCACTAACAGAACAAATTCCACACAAATAAAGCCACGGGTGGCAGCTTTTTTTTTTTTTTTTTTATTCGATGACAAGATAGCCCTTGACTGCGATTTCACCTGATGATAAGTGACGATGCAGTCTAAGATGGTAGCGGGTTAACTTGAAAGGGGTATAGCAGTGTAAATTCAACCCATACCCCTTATCGGTTTCTACACGCCATCGTGCCGGAACGCTAAATCGCTTGGTGGCACGTCTTTGACGGTAGGGTGGTAACTAGCCACGGCCAAAGCCTCCCACCAGACCAGACCAGAGACAATTTAGAAATTATAAATTCCTAAACTGCTAGTTAGTAAAACAAAAAGCAATTTTACATAATCCCAGAACGTTTGTTAGGGGCTAAACTCCGCTCATTATTTATTTACCGTACAGACGCGCCGGTATGCGGCATGACGTCACCACAAGTGGTCGGGGCAGCGCTTGATGAATCGCTGCACGTTCGCTGCTCGGTGCATGCGGACCCCGCTGACGTCACGTTCCTCTGGCAGTTCAACAATAGCGGGGAGAGTTTCGATGTTTCTCCGGCGCGATACGGTAATTACAATTTTATTTACAACGCTAAATCGACCAATTCACACTAGACACACATATACAACGTGTAACAAAAGTGGTAAATAACCCTGAAGGCTACCCTGAAGGAGGTGAACGTGCTCATGAAACTGAACAACTTTCCCCAAGAAACATAAATCGAAATGTGAAAAAAAATGTGGACCTCCCATACAAAATTGACGATCAGCTGATTGATTTACTAAGTGAGGTAAATTTTTTTTTTTCATATTCCGAGCTATGTTCCTTGGGGAAAGTTGTTCAGTTTCATGAGCACATTCACCTCCTTCAGGGTTATTTCACACTTTTGTTACACGTTGTAATATGCCTAATGTAAAATGGCAGATTTAATTTAACATTTAATTCTAAATTAAAACATATCTATGTTTGTATCTAAACTCAATAGTTTAAATAAGAAATTTTAATTTAGACATTTGTATTGACATTTTACAAATAGGATAGCGTAATTAAAGACCTCATAACGAGACTAATAACTATGTCAAACATTCTAATTTGATCCATTATTACCGAAACTTTTCTAATTTATTATTTGTATGTTCTTATTCAAAATTGAATAGGTGCCTACTATTTAAGGGTAGTTTACACTTTGATTAGTGCGAGTGCAGGTGTTTAGTGCAGGTGCTTAGTGATTAGTACAAAACACGTGTGGACTGCAGCTGATTAGTGCGAGTGAATAATCAGCGTAGTGAAAAAAATTTTTTTTGCGAGTAGCCCCGTCTCACGCGCCCTTCATTCCCCTTGACTCGCCGCTTGTCTGGCTAAACACATTTGTTTAGTGATTAGTGTTTAGCAAATGTGAATTTTACTAAGCGCAGGAGCTAAACAGTATTGAACACAACTAGCACTAAGGACTCGCACTTGCACTCGCACTAAACTGTAAACTAGCCTTAACTACATTAAGTAACTCTTTTATAGCCACACTAAACGGTAGCACAAGCGAGCTTCGTTACACGCCCGCCAGTGAGAGGGACTACGGCGCTCTGACGTGTCGAGGGACAAACACCGTCGGTCAACAAGCGCAACCGTGCATCTTTCAAATCGTGCCAGCAGGTAATGAGAACAGGGTGTCTATGTTGCACGGTAATTATAAAAATAGGTTTTGTATTGAATAGCATATCCATAGCATTCGTAAGTCATTGATATAGTTCTTGCAATCCACGCGGGCGCGTGAGCTTTATTTGTAGTTACGTCGTGTACATGCATATTGCGTAAATGTGCGGGTTGTAACTAGCCTCGGCCAAAGCCTCCCACCAGACCAGACTGGAGACAATTTAGAAATTTTAAATTCCCAAATTACCCCCGCCGGGAATCGAACCCGAGACCTCCCTGTTATAAAACCACAACGCTCACCACTGCGCCAGGGAGTTCGCCAGAAAGTAGTAGGTACCCAATAAAGCTGTTATAATTGTATTATTGATTGAATTATTGTTGACCTTTGAAACTCATGAAAGGTTCTGACCTATATAATCTTAATGGCTCTTAAAGGTTGAAGGTAACAATTTAATTAAATTCAAATTCTTCCAAATGCCTTCCTTCTTTCGAATATAACGTTTTGATTCTTTTATAATAATTCCAAGGTTTTCGACACCTCCTCCTCGGCCACTCCTTTTATTAGACATGAAAGAGTAATACTGTAGCAGACTTTAATTTTAACAATCTGTCAAAAAGTCAAAACTCAATGCTAAAAGTTTACATAAGTCTCCTCCTTCTCTATGGAGTAGGTATTTCCTAGACCTCTTCAAGAGAAGCCGTTCTTGACTCATACCAATGATATATTTTGATTCATAATTGAATACTAACCAACAATTTTAAGTCAATACATATAATTTTTTGTAAATAATAATTATGTAGTTTTAAAATTAAAAATAAACTAACTTATGCAACTAACTTATATTTGTAAAAGAAACAATCATTTAATTCGACCAAAAGATCATATTTGTTAGTAAGGAAAGCACACATTAAAACTAATGTTAGTAACCTTAAAAACTATCTAATCCTAAAACTATATCTAAGACAGCCTTGATTAGTCAGCACGTGCACCATCGGAAAATGGTTCAGGTACTGACAATCAAACCTGTCGGCAATGCTCAAAATGCAGCAAAATTATGTAAGACTAACTGAGGTGATTTTTATAAGGTAAAGTTCTTAGTTTTTTTTAAATTCCTGCGGAAATTAAAAAAAAAACTTAGAACCTTGTCATCGAATAAAAAAAAGAGTTATAGCAATAACAGTGACACTAAAATTGTTTCTTCTATAGCAAGGCCTTCACCACCTCGGAACTGTACAGTCTTCACTGGCAACGATTCCTCCTGGATCGACGAAGCAGCTAAAGAGGACGCAAGTGACTACCTTGAAGTGCGGTGTGTTGCTGGCTACGACGGGGGTCTGCCTCAGCTGGTTGTGTTGGAAGCTTTAGACTCTATCACTGGCAGGATAAGGTTCAACGTTACAGCGAACGAGACCAGTGAGTATTGAAATATTACAGATCATGGAGCTACGACTCCTAGGCCTACGATACGAGGTTTTGGTCTCTCGCCAGTCGTGAGTGAGTGCACCTGTATTTTCAATAGCCAAAATTTTTATAAAAAATTCCTATACATATTATTATGTTCTTGCAACTCACGAGGGTATGTGGCTCATGGTTGTGTGTGTATAAGTGTGGGCGAGAGCTTGCTCGCGTCTGACCTATAGTCTGATTTTTAATTCCGTGGAATTCTGACGTATCTTAATGTTACCAGAGATTTAAAAAATCCCACAAAAAAGATAACAAATTGAAACTTATACAAATAAAAATCAATGGCCGCACATAGATATAATGACAAATGCCCTTGCAAATGCCTGACAGATAGTTTGGGGTAAAATTGAACTACAGGTGGTAATACTGTTTTTCATACAAATAACTCGCTCTATTTATAAAATGACATCTGTCAGAATTCCACCGAATTAAAAATCAGACTATAGGCTCCGACAAGCACGCACACTTACGCAATGTGCATGTATATGGCGTAACCACAAGTAAAGCTCACGCGCCCTCAGAGACGACACAGTAATTTTTTTAATGAATATCTTACGAGTTATTAGAATACATGATGTATTTGGCGCTTACTACACTCCTATTCAGCGCAATACAATAATAGCATCTGTCGCACTTTACACGAGGTTTCGGGCATGTTTTATTTCATCGCTCACGATCGCGTGGGTGGCATTCTGCGCAGTCTTTAAACGAATAGCTTACGCACCTAAGCATATACTTAGCTATTTCCGCAATATGATATTACGCTAAAATTTTCTACTTTAATGTGTAAATGGCTCTAGGTTTCATAAAAATTAAAGATTACTTACTGCGCACCTAAACGGAAACAAATTCCGTCAACTCCATTAGCATTCTATGTCCCGGCAACCTTTCAAAAGCAACGTACTTTCTATCAATACCGACACTGAACGCTAACACGGTGACAAACGCGTTACTTACTGGAGCAAACATTTGCTCACATTCGATCCAATATTTGTACCAACTCGAAATTGAATCTCTTCAATTTGTGTGACTGACACTTGATACGCTCTCATTTTTAAGTATAATTATATTTATACTAGTAGGGCGCGTGGGTGCGCGGCTCGCTAAAGCGAACCGCGGTTTTTCTGTTCACCAAATAGATCTTCGGGATTGGTCATCTTTTTAGAAATTTGTATGGCCGCCATCTTGAATCCGCCATTTTGAATTTTTTTTCAGCTCTCTGCCAATTGAATGAGGTTTCTGGTGATTTTTGTTTGAGCACCCCCCACTTAACTACAATCCCCTGGCCGTGCTCCTCACTCGTCTCCGAAATCCTCAATCATCAGCTCTCTCCATATTTTTCCCTGAACCATTGGAAATTTTGAAAACGAACATATGAAAATTCCCAATTCGCCATATATTTTGTATGAAAAGAAGAATCCGCCATCTTGAATTTTTTTCTATTCATCTCGTAGACCATCGGGTCTTGATCATCTTTTTCCAAGAAACTACTCTTCCATCTTTCATAGTCTCCGAGATAGACACCGACGAAATTAGTATGGCCGCCATCTTGAATCCACCATTTTGAATTTTTTTTCAGCTCCTTGCCAATTGGATGAGGTTTCGAGTGACTTTTGTTTGAGCACTCCCTACCTATCTTCGATATCCTGGCCGTGCTCCTCACCCGTCTCCGAAATCCTCAACCATCAGCTCTCTCCATAATTTTCCTCCAAATGAATTTTTGTCCTCTATACGAAACCATCAGAAATTTTGAAAAGGAACAGTATAAAGTCTTGCATATATTTTGTATGGAAAAAATTTAATTCCGCCATCTTGAATTTTTTTTCGTTTCATCAAGTAGACCTTCGAGTCTTGATCATCTTTTCCCAAGAAACCACTCTTCCACCATTTATAGTCTCCGAGATAGACGCCGACGAAATTTGTATGGCCGCCATCTTGAATCCGCCATTTTGGAGTTTTTTTTCAGCTCTCTGCCAATTGGATGAGGTTTCGAGTGACATTTGGTTGAACACCCCCCACCTATCTTCGATACCCTGGCCGGTGCTCCTCACCCGTCTCCGAAATCCTCAATCATCAGCTCTCTCCATATTTTTCCTCCGAATGAATTTTTGTCCTCTATACGAAACTGTGAGTGAAAAAAAATTTTTCCATACAAAATTTTACAGGAGAGGTGATCAATGAGTGAGTGAGTGAATCAGCACGAGTAGCTATATATATATTAATAGAACTAGCTTTTAACCGCGGCTTCGCTTCCACCATCTATAAAAGGTAATGAAGCCTAAGTGTTGATTCCTATAAATAAAATTACCGATTTTGATTTTTCGATTTTTAGCTGCTTTTTGGGTTCTCCCGATTTTTTTTGTTTTTAAACCATCCCTGTATCATGTGCCAAAATTGGACGTATAATTGTGATGACAATAATAATGATTTCTTAAGATTTTGTATTGAAATTCAGTTACGGTTATGTAAAGTTTAAACTTGAAGATTTAAACCCAAAACTATCCGATTTTAAGCTTTTCTACCGTACTTTATATTCATTAAAATATATGACGTGAATATAAGCAGGAAGTCATTTATCACAGGAACTGTTAATTTATATTTTCACAGTTCACACCAATCAATAGTAATTAATCGTGTATACTAAATTAATTTCTAAAGCAATTGCAGGGTGCCTTCTCACGAGGCGTTACAGCTAGAGCTACGTCTCCAATGTGCTATCATGGTTGGGATGATGTCAACTTTTAGAGCTTTAATTTTCTGCTTCTTTTGCATAATTTTTTACTCAATCTGTTATCTAAATTCCACATCTGATTCAATTTATTTCAATCGGAACCTTTAATTATTTCTTGTGTATTTTTTATTTATGTAGATAATTTCGATTTCCAAATACATTATCAAAAGTTATTTTTACTAAATGATTTAAATTTCAATTTGCTAACTTCGTGGCCCATTTTGCATTCGCATCTTTCTCAAATTTTTGCTAAAAACACGGATTTGTCATAGCTTCTCGAAGCTGGTTTCATGCGTCCCTCATGCATATCAGGTTATATCCGGCGTTATTCGCGCTATACCGCACCGTGAGGAGTCAACCTTATCCGTCAAGCTTCTCCAATATAATTAATTATATAGAGTTGCTCGTAATTACTCCCGATAAGGTCCGCCAGCGGGAACCAAATTGTATTCCACGACTAACGACCTTCGACGATGAAAATATTTTGAAATGTTATAATTATAGGCAACGGTAGTAGTCTAGGTAATCGTAATTAAAAAGACGCACACTTCTCAGATTGTGGTGTTTTGAACTTTTATAGGCAGTAATAGCACTAGACATTGTTTTCTCAAACTGCTATTTTGAACTAGGCACTTATAAGAAGAGAAATGTATTCTAAATTGAAAGTGACAGAACTCTTGTACGAGAGACGTGTCTTATACAAAGGACCGTACTTTCTTCTTGCCTTCTAGGGTTTGAAGTTTTTTTTTTATTCGATGACAAGATGGATCTGATGGTAAGGGACGGAATAGTCTTAGATGGTAGCGGGCTAACTTAGAAGTGTAAATTAAACGTTTACTCCTAATCGGTTTTTACTCGCCATCGTGTCCGAACGCTAAATCCCTTGGCGGCACGTCTTTGATCGTAGGGTGGTAACTAGCCACGGCCAAAGCCTCCCACCAGACCAAATCAGAGACTATTCAGAAATTATAAATTTCCAAATTTCCCCCGCCGGGAGTCACCAAGACCTCCCAGTTATAACTATAAGACGAATTACGTCAGTGAGGTCATCATTTACACTACGTCACCATTATGTCAAGGAGGTCGTTATACCTAAGTGGGTTGTTCATCATTCATTTTACAAAATAGAACTTAAACTTATTTATTGTCGCTAACTGTTACTAATAAATTATTTGACTTTGTATTAGTACAGAATCTTTGACTTTGACTTGACTTAGGAAAACTCCGAGCATAGTTAAATTCTCTACGTCACTTGCTGATTAACTCCGGAGTGTTCGTAACTTCTGAAACTTCAATAACTTTGAATCGACGAAATAATTCACTCCTTATTCAGCTTGCTAAAGTATAAACGTTCAATTTTTCAACTTATACGAACACCGTTTTATTATTTTGGTACCTATAAAAGTCTATCAACGCCAACGCGTGGCAAACAGCAATAAATGTTAAACATAAAGGTCATTCGCAATTAAAACAACACGATTTAGTTCCGGCTACGGAACCACAATTGTGTAATGACTAGCTGTTATTAGTTGTAGTGATTAAATTAATGGCATTTTAAATTTTTAACGTGTTCTGTTTAGAATTCACTATTTTAGAAGGTGTAACTTTACTGACGTCTTTTTATTTTAGTGACGTCATTCGACGTCAAAAAGCTACGTAACTGTAACAATCGCTTTCCTATGACTACGTAGATGTAGAGTATTAAAATAGAAGGATATAAAGGAAAGAGAATGTTAGAAGAAAGTTACCTTCGTGGTTAGCCTCCTTACTCGACAGTGAAAGTGTTTCTGAGTGCTAACCAGTTGTGATAAGGTTGTGATGTCTCGGTGACTAATAAGTTATTTTGGCATCGTAGCAGCCGAACGGATGAAATTTTTGATTTTTTTTTGTTTAAAAGGTGAATTCGTCGGGAGTGTTTGATAAAAAGTGGTCCAAGATGGCCGCCGCCACAAAATGGCGGATTACATATTTTTTCACAACTCCCTCAATATGGATATCGAATGAAAGGGCTTGACTAGTAGAATACTGTATACTATGATAAATTTCAAATCCAAGATGGTCGCCACCACAAAATAGCGAATTACATAATTTTTCTTTTTTTAAACACATGTCGGAGGTGTTTTAAATTTTCAATTTAATTAATTAGTGTTATAATGGAATTCCGCGAAGTATAGCGGCTGCTTCTATCCAATAAATAACAAATTTTATTTATCCCACAATATTTTGAACACAGATGGGATAGCCGTGTTCCTCGTCCCGGCTGAAGTGCTGTGGACAAGTGGCAGCGCGTTGCGGCTCAGCGTGTACTCGAGGAATGACAAGGGCTCCTCAGACAAGATCCTCATCCAAGCGCTCTCTTATCAGGACCCTGAAAGGAGGACAGGTATTATATTATTATACTAATAATCGCTAAGGTGTGGAACATCCTACCAGCATCCGTGTTTGCTGCCACCTTTAATGTAATTATCTTAGTAGTAAGGCAAGAGTGAATAGGCATCTTCTAGGCAAGCGCGCTCCAACCTAGCCCTCATCAATGCTTTTCAGTATTGATTGTCGTCAAGCGCAAGCCTATTTAGTATAAAAACCTAGTTGTTCTTAATACGCACCGGAATTTGGAATGCCCTTCCGGCTTCCGATTTTCCAACTATATAACTATAATGCTGATGTCTTTAAATCAAGAGTGAATAGGCATCTTCTAGGTAAGCGCGCACCATCTTAGGCTGCATCTTCACTTATTATTAGGTGAGATTGCAGTAAGCGCTAGTCTATATATTAAAAAAGGCACCTTTTCCGTTTATACTACATTTTAAAAATAGTTCGGCGATTGAGCCGTGAAATAAGGTAACAGGGGACAGATGGCTAAATAAACAGACGCATTTCCACACCTGTAATTCGGATACAATATTTATCGGGTTATTGTCACACGTAATAATTGAGTTTATTTGATTGATAGGTTAATATTAAGGTCTAATTTGCCGGGCGCAATAATTATCCAATTAAGCCTCACGTTGTAACGGTGGTGGTGTGCAATTAAATTGTTGTTTAACCATTATTTATGTGTGCAAGTAATACTCGCTATCAATGTTACTCGCTATCAACGTATATACATTTATTATGCAATGACAAAGTTATTTAGGGTTAAATTGGAGGCACGTTGTAACTTTGGACCAAACCCTGATCAATCAAAGTGATTCTTTTCTTTGATCTTTATCCGAACATACGAATTTTTTTAAGCTATTGCATAGCTTCTATCGCGGGCCTTGAGCGTGGAGACCGAATCTAGAAATTCCGTAACGAAAATAACCTGACACGGGACTCCTCTCACCGCTAGATGGCGTTGATAAAAAATGCTATGCAATAGCTTTACCGCGGCAGTCCCCGAGTGCCACACGTCTTTTTTTTGAACGAGCGAAACGAGTTCTCTGAGTCAACTAGGGCGCTTGCCTACTAGACAGAGAAGTGTGTCCGTATAAATGTCTGTCAGAGCCCTATAACTTCTGAATTACTGAATATTAGAACATGAAACTTGGTTGAAAATTCAGTTATATCCTGTACTTGAACAACAAATACTAAAATTAGATAAATGTTATAAAGAAACGAAATTATTTAATTTTAATGCGCCATCTATTAGCATTATTGTGAAGCTAATAGCTTCACTATAACGCTAATAGATGGCGCTGTGTCAGTAAAACAGTTTTATGTCAACTATAATTTTTTTTTATTGCGTCTAATGTTAAAAGTTAATTATTACAATATATAATTAAAACTTTTGGGAATTATGGGATATCGCGAGGTCTCAGTTCGGGGCGAACCACTAGTTTTAATTTATTGTAAAATTTAGATACACAAATAAGCTTAAAATGAATATCTCGCCAAACTGGACAGCCAGTTTAATGGCGAGCTAGCGCTTTTATACACGAAATTTAAACCTAATGCACCTAATTACAAATGCATGTATCCAACAGAATAGCATCCAACAAGCAAACGATTTTATTTTTAAAAGAAACAGCTGATTTTATTCCACCTTGCAGCAGCGCATTTGATCAAAGGTCCAATTTTACCCAAAATGTAACAAAACGTAACAACTTTTAACAACAAAACAATAATTTTTACATAATATTTATACGAAAGTCCCACTTCTCTTATCCTGAATACTGGCGCGGGCGGTTAAAAATAAAAAATTTAACTACTGTTTTAATAAATCAACGTTTCGACGAGCCATTGTT
This sequence comes from Hipparchia sbordonii, assembly GCA_038048805.1. Lineage (NCBI taxonomy): Eukaryota > Metazoa > Arthropoda > Insecta > Lepidoptera > Nymphalidae > Hipparchia > Hipparchia sbordonii. The sequence goes on along the minus strand of CM076111.1, from coordinate 2,400,657 downwards.
TGGTAAATGTAAATATTGGGCATCCGCATATCACAAACATCACTAATCATTGAAATACTTAATTGTTAGTTAATATTAATGTCTAATTTACTGACGTTTTACTACGTTATTATTACAGCCAACTTCATATTGGCACGGGATCCGTGTTAATTAAATAGTTGAGTTGATATCACTTATTATTTTTGTAAATACTCACTAGTGATATTATAATTAGATTTGTTTCATAAAGAAACTGGTAGGATACTTACTATAGTAGGTATTAAACATGCTAAAATATATTTTCCATTTTTCGAACGCGAGAGAAGTCGCTGGCCAGCCAGTCTTCTAAAAATTTTAATTTCACATTGCTATTACGACTCCCAATTTAACTATTTCCCGTTATAGGTACCTAATTGAGGAGTTAATGAGGTATAACGTATAATAGTGAAACGGCAATGGCAAGTCACTTATACAGCAATTATAATAGCTCATTCATTTCCCTCTATTCGTGTTCTTTCGGCTTTTCTGAATCCGGCTTTGTATAATAATAGAACGATAAAGCTTCAGCCGGGTCTCACGTCCCTATTTGCCAGTCAGCACAATGAGGGTAATGAGAAATCAATTTATCGCTCTCGCCCCTTATATTGCATAATAATCTAGTTCATTATTCCCATACTCATTGTATGAGAACATCTTTAATCTCTCAATAGAATAAAATTAAAAACTGCATTTTTTTTTTATATCCGTACCGCATTTTTTTTAATAGCCGTGATCGCCGACTAATAAGCGATATTTTTAACTACATTGAGTGTTTTATTTTTATAACAAACGAAATTTTAAACTATAAAGGACTAGAGCACGTCAATATTTCCTAGGAACATTGACATGCTATCCTACTAATATTATGCGAAAGTTTGGATGGATGGATGTACTTTTTATCCCGGAAAATAAAAGAGCTCCCGCGGAATTTAAAAACCTTAAACCACGCGAACGAAGTGGCGGGCGTCGTCTAGGTATAATAAATGCGAAAGTTTGGATGTATAGATGAATGGATGAATGGATGTTTGTTAATCACACCGAAGACTGACCCGGTTTGGCTGAAAGCTGTGATCGCTGGCTGAAAGGCACAGAGAAAGATTATAAAAGAGAAAATAAGAGAGTTCCCGAAGGAATTAAAAACCTAAATCCACGCGTACGAAGTCGCGGATGTCACCTAGTAACATTATATTTGAAGTTAATTTGTAATATTCACGGGAAATGACGATATACCCTAGTCCTTTACAGTTTAAAATATCGTTTGTAATAAAAAACTTAATTACTTCGATCCGTTGTGTTGTTGCGGCGTGATTGAAGAACAAACCAAGAAACAAACACACTTTCGCTTTTATTTTTAGTAAGGATAATGAAATATTTTTTTGTTCTTAGATGGAAGCCATAACCTAATGGCAGGCATGTCAAGCGGAGCCTTTTGGGCGGTCGTCCTAACGATATCTCTATGCATGAGCATTGCTTTGGCCACTGCACTCTTCCTGAGAAGAAGAAGGTAAGAATAACATAAAGTTCTCAAAGATCAACTTAACATAATCAAAGTAGTTTGATTTGAAGTTCTATCATTATTATATGAGTCGTTTCATTAAGATTTTAATATCTGTCACTAATTATACATTATATTATGTGATTTTATGTCACCTCATGCCACTGAGACGACGCTTTACGAAGCTGAAGCCAGCTGATGTATTAATTCCAAGTTTGCAATTGTATTAATTCAAACTTTGCAAGTCCCTCATTTTTTATATCAATCTGATACATGTTTCACAATATTTGTTTCTAAATAAAAGCAAAACTCCGTTCATATTTTAAGGCGATTTTTAACCGACTTCCAAAAAGGAGGAGGTTATCAATTCGGCCGGTATCTTTTTTTTTTTTTCTATGTATGTCCACCGATTACTCCGAGGTTTCTGGACGGATTCACGCGATTTTTTTTTAAATCTTTATGAACAATCACAAATACCATGTTTCTCCTTGCAAAGTAACGGACAGGAACAAAACCTCCTGTTTTGTATCAGAGCGCAGTCAACAAGCAAACAGAGCGCGTCCGAGCTGCAACTGAACGCAGGGGACGGACAGTACGTCGTCGCGTACACCCTGAAGCCGCACAAACAAGCGCAGCCGGACATTCTCAACCCGCCACCTGGTATGACGTCATATAATCCATTTTCAGATTTACATTCATACGTCTTCCAGCATACACCCACGTAGGTTGTTAAGAAAGCAGTTCTGAAGGAGGTTCTGTAAAATTGGTTCATAAATCATTTATGTTTTACATTTTGAAGCCGCACAAACAAGCGCAGCCGGACATTCTCAACCCGCCACCTGGTATGACGTCATATAATCCATTTTCAGATTTACATTCATACGTCTTCCAGCATACACCCACGTAGGATGTTAAGAAAGCAGTTCTGAAGGAGGTTCTGTAAAATTGGTTCATACATCATTTATGTTTTACGTTTTGAAGCTGCACAAACAAGCGCAGCCGGACAATCAACCCGCCACCTGGTATGACTCATGTAATCCATTTTCAGATTTACATTCATACCTCTTCCAGTATACACCCACGTAGGTTGTTAAGAAAGCAGTTCTGAAAGAGGTTCTGTAAAATTGGTTCATAAATCATTTATGTTTTACATTTTGAAGCCGCACAAACAAGCGCAGCCGGACACTCAACCCGCCACCTGGTATGACGTCATATAATCCATTTTCAGATTTACATTCATACGTCTTCCAGCATACACCCACGTACGTTGTTAAAAAAGCAGTTCTGAAGGAGGTTCTGTAAAATTAGTTCATAAATCATTTATGTTTTACATTTTGAAGCCGCACAAACAATCGCAGCCGGACATTCTGAACCCGCTACCTGGTATGACGTCATGTAATGCATTTTCAGATTTACATTCATACATCTTCCAGCAAACAAGCGCAAACGAATATTTTGAACACTGGCATGACGTCATTTAATTTATTTTTCAAAGATACATTTAAGTAATTATCTCCTGAATCAAATATTTTATACTTTGACAAACAAGCACATCTACTGCCTGGAATGACGTCATAATTTTTTTTAAGATCGTACATTCACACATCTCCTTCCAGCATGTTCCTATATATTCCATTATGTTGTGAAACAAACAGTTCGCAAATGGGTAGGTACTATAGACTCAGCTCAGAAATCAAATATTTTATATCGAACGATTAAGAGTTCCCACGGGATATTAAAAACCCCAAATCTACATACATAACATTGATGGAAATATTCTACCCCATAAAAAACATATAAAACAAAAACAATATTATTCACCAACTTTTACTATAACTACGAGTTTCGTACTATCTATCTATCTAACAAAGCTAACTGGCAACAGAAAATGTAACAAAGTCACTACAAACTAAAATTCAACTAAAACGCATTTTGCCCCAGATAAAAAATATAAACCATTCGCAGAACTGAATAACTGTCAAAAAAGGTTTAAAAAATATCAACACGCTTTCAGACGGGGGCCCTCCAGCGAGGAGAGCGGGGCCTGCGGGGCCTGTCAAAAATTGGGCTCTATACACGAGTGAAGTGTCCATTAATATAATAGAACAAAATTGTTTATCTATTGAAACTAGTTGGTTACAGAAAATGTAATAAATTCAATACAAACTAAAGCATATTTTGCAGTATTTAAAAAATATAAACCATTCGCAGAACTGAATGGCCGCCAAAAAAGGTTTAAAAAATATCAATACGCTTTCAGATGGGAGCCCTCCAGCGAAGAGAGCGGGGCCTGTCAAAAATGGAGCTCTTCACACGAGTGACGAGTGGCCGGACGAGCGTCGAGTTAGTATAGCGGATAAAGTGGTACGTGTTTTTTAAATTCTAGTTTTTAGTTTCACTTTTAGTTGCATTTCGGTTTTCGAAATGTTGTTGTAGCTTGAGTGACGATTTAATATGTTGTTAATGTATTAAAATTATTTTATTATTAACAAAAAAAGTGTACCTAGCCTTACCTTAGCTTGTACCTATGATATAGGTTAACTAAGGTAAGAAATGTTTACAGTTAGGTGAACTTTATTCCATTTCTTAATGGCCTAACATACTTAGGTTGAAATAAAGAATGTGCTCTGATTGGCTTGAGACAGATTTAAAACGAAACACAAATGTCATAATATACTCGTATATATCCTTACTAATATTATAAAGGCGAATGACGGTTTGTTTGTTGGTTTGTCCCTCAAGCACGCCGCAACAAAGCAACGGATCGACGTGATTTTTTGCGTGGGTATAGTTGAGGACCGTGAGAGACATAGACTACTTTCTATACTGGAAAATCAGAGAGTTCCCGCGGAATTAAAAAAAAATCCATGCGAGCGAAGCCTCGGGCATCAACTAGCTATATAATATGGCTCATCACCAATGTCAAGTAGCTGAAATAAAAAGTTGCTAATTCACGATTTTCTTCTTTGCAGTCAATATCATCCACGAGTACGCTCTCAAGTAAACCAATAACCGTCAGCTCAACAGCGTTAAGTAGAAGAGAACATCTCATAGCGGAAGAGATACCAGGACCAGAGAGTTGTGTATAGGATAGTTAGTTAATAATTTAGGGTTAAATCATAAAGGTAACGCGACACAACCGGACGTCTACCAATAAAATACAATTTAAGAATACAACGCGTGGCAAATGACATTTTATCAAAAGTAAATATTTATGAACGGTCTTACATTGCCACATTTGAGTGCAAGATTTAGTTTTTTAAAATATCTATAGTTATAATAAATACCTGTACCATTGGTTCAGAATTTTGTATACAGAAAGAAGCGACAAAAAACAAGGATGTTTTCAATAGTTTATGAATGAAAGTAAATTATTTCCACTATTCCAATTTGACGCTACATAATATTATCTATTATCAAAAGCGTTACTTTTTGGAATTAAATAAATTTTATTCAAAATGCTTTTATTTGTGTGTAACTGACAATTTATAATATTAAAAAAAATTTGCTTTGATCGCATAACAGCGTTAGATGCCCGGTCGCGTCGCGCAGCCGATGTGAGTCGACCCTTAGATGAATTTAGATGAATTTTTTTAATTATTTATAAGAATAAATTTTATGTATTGACTGTGAATATTGTGATAAAATTGTTGTAAATAATGTAAATGACCGAAGAGAATAAAAATTGAAGTGATTTGCCTTTTATTTTTTATTTTGACAAATTTTAAAATAATAATCCTATTATTTTAATATTATAAATGCGAAAGTTTGGATATATTACGGATGGATAGATGTTTGTTACTCAATCACGCTGCAACGACTGAACTGATTTGGCTGGAATTTGGCGCAGAGATAGACTATGGTCGGGAATAACACATAAGCTACTTTTTATCCCGGAAAATAAGCAAATTATCGGGAGCATTAAACAACCTTAATAAACGCGAAGGAAGTCGCGGGCAAAAACTAGTTTTCATAATATCTTCCCATTGCCGGTCCACGACTGGTCAAGCAGAATCATAACCAAGTGTGGATTGACTTGAATATTGCATAATATAAACGTAAAAATTCTATAAAAGAAGAGTTACCTCGATTTCTCCAGGATCCCACCATCAGATGACAATGGGACCACCCTTTCAAACAAAAAAAGAATTTTCCAAATCGGTCCAGGCGTCTTTGAGTAATCTGGGAACATAATATATAAAAAATAAAAATAAAAAAAAGATTCCGACGAATTGAGAACCTCATCCTTTTTTGGAAGTCGGTTAATAAGGCACATAATTTGTCAAATGAGTCTAGCTGCCATACTCCGCCTAAGTTGCCCCTTTTCCATTTTAGATATCGTCAAATACAGATATTGAAAAAAACACTGGTTCGGAATGGTTCCCTTGTATAACTTCAAGCTGCTCGCGCCCTCTCACTGTTCCATTAAGAATGCTAGTAGCATTTTCACTGAATACTTCTCGTAAGCTGATTGCAAAAAACAAGCCCTCTCACCTGAGGAGGCAATTGGCGAGTCGGGAAAGCTAAGTGTTATGTCGCTTAAGAACCTTTGAATTAATACAGGTATTCAGTTTCCCCGACAACTATGAACTTTTATTTTTGTTCCTAGTAAGTTTTTAAATGAACTGAAAATGAATACGAAAGCCATGCTCCATTTCATTTTTTTTTAAAGAGTATTAGCTCAGCTGAACTTACCTTATATTCTCCTATCCCCTCCAAATAGCAGTTAGGAGTGGGTACGAAAATACTTTAGGGTTCATTAATCCTTAAGGACTTTGCCTACGAAATTGTAGAAGAATATTAGAGTATTGTTTTGAGGCTCAGGTTTGGTGTACAAGATGGTCTCTTCAAATACTTTTAAAATCTTATCTCACAGGATAATTTTAAAGAAAATAAAAATTTCTAAATTTAATATTAATAACCCTTTAGTCAAGTAGGAAATGAACAGATGATCTTCAAACGCCTCAACAGATTTTAACAAATTATAGCTAAAATCCATCTCGATCACGTTAGCTTTCAAACAGAAAAACTGCATTAAAATCGGTTTGTTATTTAGGGAGTTACGAGGGAATAAACAGACACACAAATACACGGATACACGCGTCAAACTTAAAACACGGGGCTTAAAAATATTTGTTGAAATGTCTTGCATTTCCTTACTGCTTATATAGCTATACTTATAATTGCGACAGTGCTAATTACCAGCCTATGTCATTACAGGTCCTGAGACCTCCTCAACTATACTCATGCAAAAATTCATTTCGATTCGTAGCTCTACTGCAGTGAAGGGCAAACCAACAACATTCTTTCTTTATAAATATTAGTCTTACTAAGCAAACAACAAGTCCATTCCTGCATTTTTAAATGCGTCGGACATGAGACTCTTAGTAAATGTACAGTCAATGTATACCCACGAGTAAGCAAGCTAAGTTGAACTGTTTAATGCATCGAGGCTAATCGCCTACGTGAGTTATGCAGGCCCTAAGGGAGGGGCCGAAAGCGCAGCAACGGCTAACCTAATCTCCGGGCCAGTTAAACAATTACCTTGGGAGTCGAGACACTCCACTCCTAGGTTATTAATTTTTTATGAATTTTTATGCGATTATTTTACGTTTCAATTTGGTTTTCAAGGAAAATATTATAATGATAGGCATTGGGCGTGCTTTATTTATTAACGTTTAGATTTAGATAAATGCTCGCTGAACTACAAATGCAGTTGTCCATCGTCACTTCGTAAAAAAAAATGTTTCAAACCTCAATAGCCCAACGGTTAAAGGATCAGCTAGTAATTTCTAAAACCTAACACACTTAATTTATTTAAATAATGTTCGTATAACAAATCCCTAAAACTCATCTTAATGAAGTAACATCTCATAACAATACTTCTACTAGTGAGGAGAGTCACTACATTTGTAAGTTTTGAGGACGCACTCAAAAGAATTTCTCTGAGAATGAGCTACACATTCCGGGGCGTTTGCTCGTTTGGCTCGTAATTTTTCATTGAGCCCGAGTCTCGGGAAAGCCTCCAATTAAGTTTCTCTTTACCGTCGGCCCCTTGAAAGCGGAGAAATGAACACCAGTGCGAGGACAGTTCATATTATACGCACATGTATGTAGAATGTTTGTGTAGCAACTGGAATGTAAAGTAAGGGCGTTCGTCTATCGCTGGCGTTACCGAGAAACAAAAATTATTTCGGATAGAGTTCGGAATATGTAACGGTGATTTTGCTCCTCTCGCAAGCGGAGAAATTAACACCACTGAAAGGACAGTTGATATTCAAGGCATTACAGAGAAACAAAATTCAGATAGAGCTCAGAAAATGTGACGGCGATCTCGGCCCCTTGAAAGCGAAAAAATAAAAGCCAGTGAGAGGACAACATATTTTCAACGTATGTAGAATGTTTGTGGAGCAATTGGAATGTGGAGTAAGTGCGTTTGTCTACCGCTGGCGTTATATAGACGAGACGGCGATCATGTGTCCACCTTGGTTCAGTCTTGCTCTTGCACTGCCGTAAACAAAATCAGGTGAAGTCAAGAAGCTCGTATTTTATAACCTGTTTTGTATTACCGCCACGTCCAGCAGTAAATCTGAAGTTCTTAGAAACGCTTTAGCTATGGTGATGAATGTGTGGTGGACATCCAGACATAATAATTATGTTACTAATGGCAACATCATTTTGTTTTCTGAAACGGCGGCGTTGGACTAGTACCCTAAAGAAGTAGGTCTACAAACATTTGTCGGGTTTATGCTCTATTTTATCCATCTGATGAATTAGAACGGTTGGTGGGTTAAAATAAAGAGTTGTCTGACCTATTTTGCTTATACATCCTGTTTTTCTTTGTCGCCAAGTGATAGACGTCCACATAGAGTGTCTTGTATGCAGTAACTTCCTCACGCTTTGATCTTACGCCACTTTAATCCAGCATCTCGCTGCGACCCGTTTGAAATCGTTTGTCCACCAAGTGGATAGGCTTTTTTCTTTCCACCACGTTAAGCACTGTAGATTGAATTAGTCACTTGGACCTGGAGCAAGAATATTCACTGTACCTTACCAAGATTCTGCGTAATATTATAAATACGAGCAGTCCTTAATAGAACGTTCACGGCCATAAAGTGCAAGTATTTACAGCGTTCGCTATTATACCTCGCCTAAGGTGTAAATGAAACATTATTTCACTGGGATCCGCGCAATAAATCTAGTCACCTATAAACCTATAAAGTTCGTGGAGTTGATTGAGTCAGTATTTTTATTGTTTGGGGGACTTGAATCAATGGCAAATGTTTGAGTAATAAAAACCATTTTACGATTGTTTTCACCGGAAAATTTGTGGCCCGTGAAATGCCCTTCCGCAGTCATTTTCTTATTGAATGCTTTGTTCTGGAGACATTGTTAAATTCCTTGGGGGATGTTAGTTTAATGGGTAACACTCACACGCTTCCCACACTCTTATGGGGTTGCATTGTTGTTAAGTAATGGAATTCGGGATTGAGTGTGGAGATTAGAATGCTGTTGTGTTTACTTTATACCTCCCTACTTCCTTACTTACTTTTATTTAAGAACTAGCTTTAACCCGCGGCTTCGCTCACGTTAGGTTCGATTTTTTAACCCCCTATTTAACCCTTTTGGGGTTGAAATTTTCCAAAATCCTTTCTTAGCGGATGTCTAAGTCCTAACAGCTACCTGTATGCCAAATTTCAGCTCGATCGGTCCAGTGGTTAGAGCTGTGCGTTGATAGATCAGTCAGTCAGTCAGTCAGTCAGTCAGTCACCTTTGCCTTTTATATATTTAGACTAGCGACCTGCCGCGGCTTCACACGGGTGCAATGCTGATACTATAATGAGTATACTACAGAATGTCTTTATATACAACGTTGTCTATCCTTATCCTGGTTGAGGCGAGCCTCTAGCTCTACAGACGATTCTCTGGCTCTCTAAAAAGTAAAGGTTAAAAAATGGTTATTGTGGGTTATCCCTAAGAAATAGACATATACAATCGCGGACTTTTTTGTAGACCTTTTTAAGGTGTATAATACTGTAGTACATTTTTTTATCTGTCTCGTAGGGTTCATCCAGCGTTTGCAATGTAAGCGCAAAAAAATGTGTTTATTTACGACATCACATAAGAAACCTTTAAAATTATCAGTGTTTCTCTACTATACTTTGCATGTATTATACATATAAATCTTTGTTTTTAATCACTCTATCTATTAACAAAACCGCATCAAAATCCGTTGCGTAGTTTTAAAGATACATAAGGGCAGACAGACAGCGGGAAGCGACTTTTGTTTTATACTATGTAGTGATGTAGCAAATAAACAAAATACTACGTGGGTTTAAAATAGATATTATCGTCGATATCCCACATAGAATTGTAAACGAATCTATATCGAGCCGCGAGCTTGTTGACCTCTGCCCTCCATTATAAGCTCATTCGCAATTAAATTGCTACAAAATTAGTTGCGACTTGTTTGCATTCACCAGTTCAGTGCATTTGACAGTTCATTCACCATTCAGTAGTTTATTTTCTGTATAAACCAATTTTGAAAACCCTTAACGAACTCAAGGTCTTTAATATTTAAGTCATAGGTCCCCTATAACTATAATTAATATATACGTAAAAATTCTTTTTAAAAAACCGACTTCAAACGCTACTACAAAGTATATCAATTGTGCCTATATAATTTGAAGCATTCCCTCGATTTCTCATTATCAGATCCTGACTTGATGACAATAATGGGACTACCTGGGAAGTATACCCTACCAAACCTTTCAAACAAAAAAATAATTTTCCAAATCAGTCCAGACGTCTTCGAATAATCAGGGAACAAACATAAAAAAAAAGATTCCGACGAATTGAGAACCTCCTCCTTTTTTGGAAGTCGGTTAAAAAAATGGATTAAAATTTAAAAACAAATCTGTAAACTCCATCGAAAAAGTTTTAACCTCTGACCATATAATCTGAGGCCGATTAAGCAAGCTACTAAAAAAACAAGGCAGTCAAATATCGATTAAAATAATACTCGTATACTTTTGAAGCACCGTTAGTAAATTGCAATCCGACAAGCAAATAAAGTGGCCTAACTTTACAGCCCTTTTTGCGTCGGGAGTAAATGAGTTTAACTAGGGCCGGCTATTATCCCCGCTAATAATCTCGTCAAAATCAGCTGCTATTTGTTCCACGATTCAGTGAGCTTGCTCAGTTTAATTCATCAATTCATATCACTTCAACAATCTGCCAACAATTCTGCCTTTGTAATAGCTATTGGACCGTTTTGTTTTGGGTTTTAAATTTAATAGACGGTCTCTGAAGGTAAGCGTGACTATACTACATTGTGATAACCTAGATGATGCCTATGCCACTTCATCCGTGTGGATTAAAATTTCTTTGATCCCCGCAGGAACTCCTTAATTTCCCGGGAGAAAATGTAGCCTATGTGTCAATCCTGGATAAGAGCTATACGTACTGAAAGGAGGTGTTCTCTCAGAGAAGGGTTCACCACACTGTGCCCAATGCAAATTGGCACATACTTTTGAAAACATTTTGGAGAACTCACAGGAGTGTAGGTTTCCTCACGGAAATGTCTTACCGACCGAATCCAGCTACGGCGGCCAATCTCCACAGATATTAGCCATCTGCGCTGGAGATATTATAGTGCACAAGTGTGTGCGCAAACACATGTACACTCTTTATTCCTTTACTCTCGTAGTCCGATGGGTCGGAAATCCGACATGACCGGAAAGAGTTCAAGCGCAGGACTGACAGCTTTACGTGCTCTCCGAGGCAAGGGGGTAACTCACCGCCAAATTCCTAACTCCGGGCTAGTACTGAGAATTGTTTGACAGAAAACCCGGGACCTCGTCATCTGCAGTCGAACTTGCTAATCACTAGACCCACGAGGCAGTTATAAGCAAGTAATATTAAAATGCTTAAATGCACATAGCTTGAAAAGTCAGAATTCGAACTTACGACCCCCGAATAGAAGACCACTGCTTTTAAACAAGCCCGAATCTCCATTGAGTAAGCACAGACAACATCGGTACACCGGGACAGTCCCTCGTCTGCGTCCAACAGTTAGTATACGTATTCTTTGCTGGAACAGTCGAGTTGGAAGTCATTTGTTTTGTTTTCGTGAACACACGGATAAAGGTGATTGCAGCGGAATTCCGGGAGAACCCAGCGACGCGGGTGTCAGTCGGCAACTAATTGGGTGTAGTGGGTCGGATGTACGGACTCGGCAAATGAAGATTTATTGTCGCCTTTGGACGGTTTAGTCGCCGGTCGGTTTTTGTACATGTTTGATTTTCAAAGTTTTGCATAAAACAGCTAGGTACATGCCGTTCTACGCGGGCGAACTCTACAAATGTCTGGGATGCGATGCAAGTGAACTTTTTTTTATTTGATGACAAGATAGCCCTTGACAACGATCGCATCTGATGGTAACTGATGTTGCAGTCTACGATGGTAGGGGGCTCACTTGGAAGGGGTAACCCTTACCCCTAATCGGTTTCTACATGCCATCGTGCCGGAACGCTAAATCGCTTGGCGGCACGTGAATGCGTAAAAATCTATACAATCTTATATATAAAAAATCTATATAATCTTAAAAAGCTCTGAAGCGTTGATAGCCAAATGGATAAAACCTCAGCTTTCTTTTTGAGGGGTCGGTGGTTGGAGCTTGGTGGTTGGACATTTCCAACTTTTCTGAGCTATTTGCGTCTTGGAGAATATTTTGAAGAAACTTGCTTAAGAGTTCTCAAAGCCACAATAGCCCAACGGTTAAAGGTGCGGACTGAAAACTGAAATGTCACAGGTTCGAATCCCACCCGTTGCACTGTTGTCGTACCCACTCCTAGCACAACCTTTCCGCTTATTCAGAGGGTATAGGAGAATATTAGTCAACTTCAGCTTGGCTAATGTTCTTTTTAAAAAAAGATGTGTGAAGTCTGTCCATTCGTATTTGGCCAAAGTGGTGAACTGAGACCTTATCCCGTCGTGACCACGGTCCATGCAATTGGATCGAAATATCGACAATTCCAACTAAAATAATTACCGTGGTACGTACTTGTAATATGTTATACCTATCCATTATGTGAACTTAACCTTTTTGTTTCGAGACGAAACCTGTGCCAAGTTATAGGCCAGTGATGGATTTAGACGAATGAAATTAATAAGTAAAGCAATGAGCTTTAATTATTAGGATGATAGATTTGATAGATATTATAGGTTAAGCCACTACTCAAGGTTATTACTTTGCTCAAAACATAGATCAAGAGACGTCGTTTGAAGAATGTGTCCTTTGAATAAACTACATTTAGATGTAACTTTATTGTTGGAACTCAGGAAAGCTTTCCGTGTACCGTGTTCGGTGTTGGTTCCCTCAATAATTAACTAGGATCTGGCTATTATCGTAACCTGAATTTCACGGGCAGTGGTGTCGGAAATCCGACACAATACAGTGGATTGCCTGACGGGCAACTAATTGGGTGGAGTGGATCGGATGTGTGGACGCGGCAAATGAAGATTTATTATCGCTACCGGAAATTTGTAGGCTGGTCAACGCTGTCCTTTTAATAGGTACATCGCTTCATTGTACCCTCCTCATTTGCGAGGAGACCAGCCTAGTGGTGGACTGGCATTAGGTTGAAGCGAATGGATTGATGAATTGCCGCTCAGTTCAAGTAGCTTTGCGGATCTGTAGTCTTACCTTTCGAATAGTAAAGGTAAAGTTAAGGCCAACAAAAAATTTTGTATGAAAATGACAGAAGCGCTCCTGTCATTTTCAAACATTGGCGTTAACTTTACTATTCGAAAGTTAAAATGTTTGTGCTTAGGCTACTGAGCGTCATACGGTAAAAATAAAATCTTTCGTCTTTTCTTTAAAGAAATTCTCATTGACAGTACTTTCTTAGTAGAGCTTAGAAGTTGCTGATGTTAGATGCACCCTATGCCTAGGAGAGCCCGCAAAGTTAGTTCTGTCTCTTGTAGCCGAGTGGAGTGAAGCGTAACGAACAATGGTAAACCTGCACACCTGAAAGTTTTCCTTATTTTCAAGCTTCAAAAGTCTGCTAATTTGCATAGGGCTGGTGTGGACTGGGACCTATAACCCTTCTCTTAAAACACTCAGGAGTTTTCCTTATCCTCAAGGTTTTAAACCTTGAAAGTAAGGAAAACTTCTGAGAGTTTGAAATCTGAGGTGTGTGAAATCTTCTAATTTGCATAGGACAGGACATTAAACACATGTGGACTAGGGCCTATAACCCTTCTCCTGAGAGGAGACATGCGCTCAGTTATAAGCCATTGATGGGTTTGGTACTGACAAACATTATACTAGTAACTATACTATTTGCAACAATAAATTCCTTTTCAACAAAACCACACCGCTTATTTTTGTCTCAGCTTTATAATCTGGGCGTGGAAAATAAACGACGAAACCCAGTTAATATATTAATTGATCGGGCTTTTACTGAAGCGCGCAAGCCGGTGGCAGTGGATTAGACTGTTTCAAACGTACGAGCTATCAAATTAATTAACCGCAATCCAATGTCTTATTCTCCAAGTTGATATTACCTTTCAAAAACCTATTTTTAATGAACTGAAAAATTTTAAGCTGAATGTTATAGATTACTAGCTGATGCCCGCGACTTCGTCTACAAGGATTTATTTAATTCCCGCGGTAACTCTTTGAATTTCCGGGATAAAAAAGTAGCCTATGTCACTCTCAAGTTCCTCGACTATATATGGATATCCATACAAAGAATCACGTAGATCCGGAGCTCTGTTGCAACGTGATAGAAGGACAAACCAACACACAAACACACTTTCGCATTTATAATATTAGTAACAATTATAATAACGATACGAGCTTTTGCCTACAACTTTGTCCGCGTGAAATTAGGTTTTTTTCGGATAAAAATCGATGAATGATTGAAAGACTACAAAAAACAAACACACTTTAGCATTTATTTTTTCGCATTTATTATTTGGTGATAAAAGAAAATTATTGGTTATTGCAATTAAAGAAGTAGAGCCGCTGACAATCTTTTCCTCTTCTTCAAATTCAAACTTTCAATTTTTATATGAAAAGTGTAAATAATATGTAAATTTTAAGCATTTGATTATTAAACGTAGTAATTATTGATTATTAATTGTTAAATTTGAAAGTATATGATAAAAGTACGATGGGGCTGTCATATACTTATTGTTTAAAAGCCCTATATAATAAATAAAGATTAAAAAAAAAAAAAAATTTCACCGCCTAGTAACATTTTTACATGATTTTTACCATCGCGAAGTTAAAAACTTACGAAGTCCGTCAAGATTAAAATTTAATAGTCATGCAAACTTATTAATTTTATGTAGGTAGGCTGTGTTTTTAATACGTTAAAGTCAACCACAAAAAAGCCTGTTCACCAGTAGGTACCCTCTTGACCCGGGGGAATAATAAACCTTAATTTACCGTGTTCGCACACCGAGCGGCACCACCCAATCAGTAACTCACTTCATACTCGCACCTACTGCACCGAGCTCACACTTATTTCCGCTGAGGTCACCTATCGACCTATACGCAGAATAGAGTTACTTCTGCAAAATCCCTACTTTACAGGAGAGCGATTTGAAGTTTGTCTTGCCTGTAACTTTTTTCGTTATTTTTCTAGAGAATTGATTCTCATAGTATACTTTTGGAACATTATTATGCATTGATTACTATCAATAAACTCAATGCAAAACCCATAATTTGGAATTTAGGAGGTTCTATATGCATATGTGACGATTTTTTGCGGATGTCTCCATGTTCTATATGTATATGTAACCTTATACTTGGGAAAAGTGTTCGTACCATGTCTATATATAACTTTTTTTTATGGAAATACTAATCTTCAAACGGTCTTATTTGCTGTAAAGGATGAAATATAAATACAAAATAAACAGTGTTTTTTATTTCATAATAACACATTTATTAGTAAAAAAAATTCAACATAATTTGACTAATTTTTTTAATTACTAAGCATGTACCTACTATAAAATTGTCTTACAAAAAAATGTAAAAATTAATAATAAAATAACTGAAAGTACTTTGTATTTTATATAGGTAATACTAGCTTTTGCCCGCAACTTTGCTCGCATTAACTTCGATTTTTCAATCCCCTATTTTAGCCCCTTAGGGGTTGAATTTTCAAAAATTCTTTCTTAGCGGATGCCTACGTCATAATAGCTATCTGTATGTCTTTCAGCCCGATCTATCCAGTGTTTTGAGCAATGTGATGATGATGAGTCAGTCAGTCAATTAGTCACCTTATCCTTTTATATATTTAGGAAATTAAATTTAGGAACTATTGTGTAAATATGTAAGTAGAATGTATTAATAATCCTACTATAGAAACCTCAAAATGAAACTAATATAAAACATAAACATAAATAACGTATTAGGAACTATTATTTAGCATTAATAATAATCCTATTATAGAAAACTCGAATAAAACCAACGAAATAAAATTGCTACAAGGACAATATATAAGTTCTTTCAGGAGTTTTAAAAATAGTACAACCGAATATTGGCAAACAAAAAGGTTTAAAAACATTTTCTCTATTTTCCACAATTTTTCTGTGCGATTTATTATTGGCAATCAATAAGAAATCAATCATATCTAAGTTCTTCTTCGACTGAGCGTTATCCCACGAGGGCAAAAGCATGCCGGAAAGCGGACCCCGCTTTCCGGCATGCTTTTGCCCACTTTGCCCGGTCTTGTGCATCCAATTTTCTTAATTTATTGGCTCTCATATCGGCGCCTACGAGGTCCAGTCAGCGCTTTCTTGGACGGCCGCGAGATTTAGCTCCAGGGACGGCGATGTTAAGACATCTATTACCGACGTAGCTTTGTGGTTTCCGTGCTACATGACCATACCATCTTATACGGGCTTCTTGCAGCTTATCTCCGATGTCACGGACACTGAGCCTGCCGCGGATGTGATCGTTGCGTTGCCGATCGCAACGTGTAACATATCTAAGTTATTTATGTCTATATTATTAATATTTTAATTGAATAGATATTTTAAATCACGAAGAAAATAATATTGTGGTGGCAGAGATCCACTGGGTACCGCGCAAAATTAAAATTTTAAATTAATCAAAATAATGAATTTGTAAAGAAGATGCGGCACATCATCATCTCTAGAGTCGTTAGGTGCACTGTAAGAGTTAGTTGTAGATGGTGATTGCGTCCAGTGATCATCATATGGTTAGAATAAAAGGCATCACGACAATTTATGCGTATTTAACGGAGAAGGCATGGGAGTCGGTACACATTTTGGTGATGATATTCAAGACAAATTCCCAAAGCTAACAGCAGGGGAATTTTCAAAGTTGGACCGAGTTAAAAGTGTTAGGTCTAGTTGTTGCAATTGCAGGCGACGGTAGACATTATTTATTATCTTTTATAGAATTTTCAGCAACATGGTGCAGCCTTATGGCTAGTTTTGTCAGTAGCAAAAACTGGTATTTATCATTATATGCCGGCTGCAGTATAGATAATCGACTGTCTCTTACAGTTCCATCTGATATATCAATCTTCCCATATATCAGGGACCTCTTGCCTAATTTTTTCAGCTCCCTGTGGTAGTGCTGTTATTGTAAAAGCTCCACTACTGACACTGCCATTTTCTGAAAACAAAAATTAACATCATTAAAACGTTAAAGCAATTAACTACAGAAAACAGGTCTAAATAGTTTTATGTAGTTTTTTTATAAATACTTAACATAAAAAAAATTATTAATTTTAAGCTTTTATGGTAGTTTTCAGTTGAATAAGGATATATATCTCAATGTCAAACCAAGAATAAATGAATATATACACATATACCTCATAATTTCAAAATAATTTCCCTCGAATAAAGTAACTTGTGCACATTGTCCCGATATTTTTTACATGATTTCCGAATAATAAAGTAGTATGGTAAAATAATTAATATTATTGATTACTTATTAAAATGTATGAATTAATGTTTAATAGGTGTAATGAATTGATATTTCTTTTTTTGATTGTTTTTTGTAGTAAAATCTAACATTCCGAGGTATAATGTTCTATATGAATGTGGAACCGTTTAACTTAATTATTTAGCTTTAAAAATATATATCTGTAAAAATTATTATATACAACTATCTAAGAGCAATCTATGTAATATAATTACAAAGCTGAAGAAAGAAAATTCCATTCACTTACCTGGAACATCCATTTTTCCATTTTTTTTATCTCCACGGCATTTGTCGTATTACTATATTCAATTTTTTTGCCTTTAACGAAGGGAAGATCATATGTTTTGAGCGTGTATTTTTAAGTTTGAGCACATATAGTAAAAAATAATAACAAAATTACACGAAAATAGCAGATAAAAGTGTGAGCGTGTGCACACTATCATTTCGGAGAACATGAATACAACTGCAGATGGGACCCTCCAATCGCGCTGATCTGGACAGTGAATACTGACACTTGTGCTGTCGGGCCCTTCTTCTTTGGGGAAATAAATTAAATGTACCTTTATTCGACTGGTATCTTTGGATCTACATAACTTTTTAAAATTTTGATTTCACTAGTAAATATTAGAGATCTTTTTAGGCTTAAAAATGCAATAAAAAATTTTTGTGCCATAATCATATAGAACTCTATTCTACGTATAGGTCGCTATATCCGTTTTCTGTTAGCAAGGACTTCAAATTAATGGGGTTGGATTAAACCGGAAAACATCCGTATCTAATCGTGCAGGTTAACTTTTACCACCAAAAATATTACTTTTTGAGTTAAACAAGTCGGGGTTTCTTTACATTTTACCATTTGATCTTTAATCTTACCTATGCAATTACAAATACCCCTTTACAACCCTTACTTTTACAACCCGCTTTGCTTGTTTTTTTGGTGGGCAAGTGTAATTTAACATTAACCGTCTAACGTGCAGCTGACACAGAAACTGTGAAGAGTAAAATTTATTTTTAAGCTATTGCATAGCTTCTATCGCGGGCCAGCGTGGAGACCGAATCCGGAAATTCTGTAACGAAAATAACCTGACACGGGACTCCTCTACGGTGAGCCGCTAGATGGCGTTGATAAAAAATGCTATACCACGGCAGTCCCCGAGTGCCACACGTTTTTTTTTTTTTAATTCTTTTGTAATAAAACCATATTTCTTTAGTATGTTAAATAAACTACGAAAAGAACCTTGTTCACCAGTAGATACTGACTTGACCTACCGGGGCAATAATTTAATTTACCGTGTTCGCACACCGAGCGGCACCACCCAATCAGTAACTCACTTCATACTCGCACCTACTGCACCGAGCTCACACTTATTTCCGCTGAGGTCACCTATATCCGTTTTCTGTTAGCAAGGACTTCAAATTAGTGGGGTTGAATTAAACCGGAAAACTTCCTGAACAACTCACCACTTACTGAACGACCGGTCAGAATATCAACGTTTTACTAATTCTTAATATCCTTACTCAATATTATAAATGTGAAAGTGTATTTTGTATTGGTTTGTCCTTGAGTCACGCAGCAAAAGAGTCGCGGAGCTTCGACGTGATTTTTCGCATGAGAATAGTTGAAGACGAGAGTGACATTTTATGACACAGGTTAAATGGCTTACATCAGACAACTTGCTAGAACCATACGAGTTCCCCTTATCGATCTTATCTTAGTCTATCTGCAACAATCCTACTAATATTATAAATGCGAAAGTTTTGATGTTTGTTACTCAATCAAGCCCCACCGGATGAACCGATTTGGCTGAAATTTGACATAGAGATAGATTATAGACTGGACTAGCACATACATAGATGTGCTATTCCATAGATTTTTTATCCCGGAAAATAAGAGATTTCCCGCGGGAATCCAAAATAACCTCAATCCACGCGAACGAAGTCGCGGGCATGAACTAGTTTATCTAATAATGTTTAGTATTAGTAGTTTCTTTACAAATAAAGATCTAATCTGTATAGATTATTAAATAAATATTAAAGTTTAGTCAAATTCAAACCAGTCTCGGAAAACGGACAAATTTGTTGGTTAGAGGAATTTATTACTGCAGTCGATAGCGAAGTAGAAATAAGCGAATGCAGCGATGCTGAATTTCAGGCAGGTATGTTTGCGACATCACTGCTTACGAGTATATACTGAAACTAGTAGGACGCGTGGGTGCGCGGCTCGCTAAAGCGAACCGCGGTTTTTCTGTTCACCAAGTTGATCTTTGGGTCTTAATATCTTTTTCCAAAAACCACTATTCCATCTGGTATACTTTCTAAGATAGACACCGAGGAAATTTGTATGGCCGCCATCGTGAATGCGCCATTTTAGAGGTTTTTTTAGCTCTCTGCCAACTGAATAAGGTTTCGAGTGATTTTTGTTCGAGCACCTCCCACCTATCTTCAACACCGTGACCGTGCTCCTCACCCGTCTTCGAAATCCTCAATCATCAGCTGTCTCCATATTTTTCCTCCAAATGAATTTTTGAACTCTATACGAAACCATCAGAAATTTTGAAAAGGAACCCTCTCAGTCTTGCACATATTTTGTACGAAAAAAAAAATCCGCCATCTTGAATTTTTTTCTATTCATCACGTAGACCATCGGGTTTTAATCATCTTTTTCCAAGAAACCACTCTTCCATCTTTTATAGTCTCCGAGATAGACATCGTCGAAATTTGTATGGCCACCATCTTGAATCCGCCATTTTGGAGTTTTTTTTCGGCTCTTTGCCAATTGGATGAGGTTTCGAGTGACTTTTGTTTGAACACTCTTCATCTATCTTCGAAACCCTGGCCGTGCTCCTCACCCGTCTTCGAAATCCTCAACCATCAGCTCTCTCCATATTTTTCCTCCAAATAAATTTTTGTCCCCTCTACGAAACCATCAGAAATTTTGGAACGGGACCGTATAAAGTCTTGCATATATTTTGTATGGAAAAAAATAAATTCCGCCATCTTGAATTTTTTTTCTGTTCATCAAGTGGACCTTCGGCTCTTGATCATCTTTTGCCAAGAAATCACTCTTCCATCTCTTATACTCTCCGAGATAGACACAAACAAAATTTGTATGGCCGCCATCTTGAATCCGCCATTTTGGAGTTTTTTTTCGGCTCTTTGCCAATTGGATGAGGTTTCGAGTGACATTTGGTCGAACACCCCCCACCTATCTTCGATACCCTGGCCGGTGCTCCTCACCCGTCTCCGAAATCCTCAATCATCAGCTCTCTCCATATTTTTGTTCCGAATGAATTTTTGTCCTCTATACGAAACTGCGAGTGAAAAAAAAATTTTCCATACAAAATTTTACAGGAGAGGTGATCAATCAGTCAGTGAATCAGCACGAGTAGCTATATATATAGTAACTAGTAGGGCGCGTGGGTTCGCGGCTCGCTAAAGCGAACCGCGGTTTTTCTGTTCACCAAGTAGATCTTCGGGTCTTTATCATCTTTTTCGAAATCTGTATGGCCGCCATCTTGAATCCGCCATTTTGCAAGTTTTTTTCAGCTCTCTGCCAATTGGATGAGGTTTTGAGTGACATTTGTTTGAACACCTCCCACCTATCTTCGATACCCTGGCCGGTGCTCCTCACCCGTCTCCGAAATCCTCAATCATCAGCTCTCTCAATATT
This sequence comes from Hipparchia sbordonii, assembly GCA_038048805.1. Lineage (NCBI taxonomy): Eukaryota > Metazoa > Arthropoda > Insecta > Lepidoptera > Nymphalidae > Hipparchia > Hipparchia sbordonii. The sequence continues at coordinate 2,379,501 of CM076111.1, read as the reverse complement.
TTTCCTCCAAATGAATTTATGTCCTCGATACGAAACCATTTGAAAAGGAACCCTATCGTAGTCTTGCATAATATATTTTTTATGAAAAAAAAAAAATCCGCCATCTTGAATTTTTTTCTCATAATCAAGTAGACCTTCGCATTCTGATCATCTTTTTCAAAGAAACCATTCTTTCATCTTTTATAGTCTCCTAGATAGACACCGACGAAATTTGTATGGCCGCCATCTTGAATGCGCCAATTCAAAGTTTTTTTCAGCTCTCTGCCAATTGGATGAGGTTTGGAGCAACTTTTGTTTGAACACTCCCCACCTATCTTCGATACCCTGGCCGTGCTCCTCACCCGTCTCCGAAATCCTCAACCATCAGCTCTCTCCATATTTTTCCTCCAAATGAATTTTTATCCTCTATACGAAACCATCAGCGGAAAGGAACGTATCAAAGTCTTGCATATATTTTGTATGAAATAAAAAAAAATCCGCCATCTTGAATTTTTTTTTATTCATCAAGTAGACCTTCGGGTCCTGATCACCTTTTTCCAAGAAACCACTCTTCCACCATTTATAGTCTCCGAGATAGACACCGTCGAAATTTGTAGGGCCGCCATCTTGAATCCGCCATTTTGAATTTTTTTTCAGCTCCCTGCTAATTGGATGAGGTTTCGAGTAACTTTTGTTTGAACACTCCCCACCTATCTTCGATATCCTGGCCGTGCTCGTCACCCGTCTCCGAAATCCTCAATCATCAGCTCTCTCCATATTTTTCCTCCAAATGAATTTTTGTCCTCTATACGAAACCATCAGAAATTTTGAAAAGGAGCCGCATAAAGTCTTGCATATATTTTGTATGGAAAAAAATAAATTCCGCCATCTAGAATTTTTTTTCTATTCATCAAGTGGATCTTCGGTTCCTGATCATCTTTTTCTAAAAAACTACTCTTCCATCTCTTATAGTCTCCGAGATAGACACCGACGAAATTTGTATGGCCGCCATCTTGAATCCGCCATTTTGGAGTTTTTTTTCGGCTCTCTGCTAATTGGATGAGGTTTCGAGTGACATTTGGTTGAACATCCCCCACCTATCTTCGATTCCCTGGCCGGTGCTCCTCATCCGTCTCCGAAATCCTCAATCATCAGCTCTCTCCATATTTTTCCTCCGAATGAATTTTTGTCCTCTATACGAAACCGTGAGTGAAAAAAAAATTTTTCATACAAAATTTTACAGGAGAGGTGATCAATGAGTGAGTGAGTGAATCAGCACGAGTAGCTATATATATATTAACTAGTAGGGCGCGTGGGTGCGCGGCTCGCTAAAGCGAACCGCGGTTTTTCTGTCCACCAAGTAGACCTTCGGGTCTTGATCATCTTTTGATCTTGTGAGTGAGTTTCTTTGATCTTCTTGATCAAAGAAACTCACTGATCATCTATCAGTGAGTTCATCTTCTAAAAACTAATCGGTATTTTTCTTTTACCTACATTTAGTTTTATATGTAAATTATGTCTCAGTCGTTCGGTTGCATGTATGCAGGTACTTATCCTCTGTATTTTTCTACTTTTTTTTTGCATGTATGTAATCTATTTTACCTATAATAATTTTACAATATTGTTTGCTCATTTATTTAGAAATTTTGTTTTTAAGATTTAGTCTATCCGTTGCCTCTTTTTTTGTATGAATGCTGTGTATGCTTGTTATTGATATACATATCAGTCAATGTTGCAATGTTTTTGTATGTTTGTTTTTGAATGTATAATATGTATATTGTTAGTATACCTAATAAATAAATAAATAAATAAATAAATCTTTTTCCAAGGAACTACTCTTCCATCTTTCATAGTCTCTGAGATATACATCGACGAAATTTGTATGACCGCCACCTTGAATCCGCCATTTTGGTATTTTTTTTCAGCTTATTGCCAATTGGATGAGGTTTCGAGTGATTTTTGTTTGGGCAACCTCTACCTATCTTTAATACCCTGACCGTGCTCCTCACCCGTCTCCAAAATCCTCAATCATCAGCTCCCTCGATATTTTTCATTCAGATGAATTTTTATCCTCTATACGAAACCATCAGAAATTTCGGAAAGAAACGTATCCAAAGTCTTGCATACATTTTATATGAAAAAAATAAATTCCGCCATCTTGATTTTTTTTCTACTCATCAAGTAGACCTTCGGGTCCTGTTCATCTTTTTCCAAGAAACCACTCTTCCATCTTTTATAGTCTCCGAGATAGACACCGACGAAATTTGTATGGCCGCCATCTTGAATCCGCCATTTTGGAGGTTTTTTTTCGGCTCCCTGCCAATTGGATAAGATTTCGAGTGACTTTTGTTTGAACACTCCCCACTTATCTTCGATACCCTGGCCGTGCTCCTCACCCGTCTCCGAAATCCTCAACCATCAGCTCTCTCCATATTTTTCCTCCAAATAAATTTTTGTCCTCTCTACGAAACCATCAGAAATTTTGAAAAGGAACCGTTTTAAAGTCTTGCATATATTTTGTATGGAAAAAAATAAATTCCGCCATCTTGAATTTTTTTTCTGTTCACCAAGGGGACCTTTGGCTCCTGATCATCTTTTGCCAAGAAATCACTCTTTCATCTCTTATACTCTCCGAGATAGACACAAACAAAATTTGTATGGCCGCCATCTTGAATTCGCCATTTTGGAGTTTTTTTTCGGCTCTTTGCCAATTGGATGAGGTTTCGAGTGACATTTGGTCGAACACCCCCCACCTATCTTCGATACCCTGGCCGGTGCTCCTCATCCGTCTCCGAAATCCTCAATCATCAGCTTTCTCCATATTTTTGTTCCGAATGAATTTTTGTCCTCTATACGAAACGGTGGGTGAAAAAAATTTTTTCCATACAAAATTTTACAGGAGAGGTGATCAATCAGTCAGTGAATCAGCACGAGTAGCTATATATATAGTAACTAGTAGGGCGCGTGGGTGCGCGGCTCGCTAAAGCGAACCGCGTGTTTTCTGTTCACTAAGTAGATCTTCGGGTTTTGATCATCTTTTTCCAAGAAACCACTCTTCCATCTTTTATAGTCTCCGAGATAGACACCGATGACATTTGTATGGCCGCCATCTTGAATCCGCCATTTTGGTATCTTTTTTCAGCTCATTGCCAATCGGATGATGTTTCGAGTGATTTTTGTTTGGGCACCCTTAACCTATCTTCAATACCCTGACCGTGCTCCTCACCCGTCTCCGAAATCCTCAATCATCAGCTCCATATTTTTCATGCAGATGAATTTTTGTCCTCTACATGAAACCATCAGAAATTTTGGAAAGGAACGTATCCAAAGTCTTGCATACATTTTCTATGAAAACAATAAATTCCGCCATCTTGATTTTTTTCTATTCATCAAGTAGACCTTCAAGCCTTGATCATCTTTTTCAAAGAAACCACTCTTCCACCTTGTATAGTCTCCGAGATAGACACCGACAAAATCTGTATAGCCGCCATCTTGAATCCGCCATTTTGGAATTTTTTTCAGCTCCCTGCCAATTGGATGAGGTTTCGAATGACTTTTGTTGGAACACTCCCCACCTATCTTCGATATCCTGGTCGTGCTCCTCACCCGTCTCCGAAATCCTCAACCATCAGCTCTCTCCATATTTTTCCTCCAAATAAATTTTTGTCCTCTATACGAAACCATCAGAAATTTTGAAAAGGCGCCGCATAAAGTCTTGCATACATTTTGTATGAAAAAAAAATAATTCCGCCATCTTTAATTTTTTTTTTATTCATCAAGTAGATTTTCGATACCTGATAATCCTTTTCCAAGAAACCACTCTTCCATCTTTTATAGTTTCCGAGATAGACACCGACGAAATTTGTATGGCCGCCATCTTGAATCCGCCATTTTGGAGTTTTTTTTCGGCTCTCTGCCAATTGGATGAGGTTTCGAGTGACATTTGGTTGAACACCCCCCACCTATCTTCGATATCCTGGCCGGTGCTCCTCACCCGTCTCCAAAATCCTCAATCATCAGCTCTCTCCATATTTTTCCTCCGAATGAATTTTTCTCCTCTATACGAAACCGTGAGTGAAAAAAAATTTTTCCATACAAAATTTTACAGGAGAGGTGATCAATGAGTCAGTGAGTGAGTGAGTGAGTGAATCAGTGAATCAGCACGAGTAGCTATATATATATTAACTAGTAGGGCGCGTGGGTGCGCGGCTCACTAAAGCGAACCGCGGTTTTTCTGTCCACCAAGTAGACATTTAGGTCTTCACCATCTTTTTCCAAGGAAATACTCTTCTATCTTTCACAGTCTCTGAGATATACATCGACGAAATTTGTATGACCGCCACCTTGAATCCGCCATTTTGGTATTTTTTTTTCAGCTCATTGCCAATTGGATGAGGTTTCGAGTGACTTTTGTTTGAACACCCTCCACCTATCTTCAATATCCTGACCGTGCTCCTCACCCGTCTCCGATATCCTCAATCATCAGCTCCCTCCATATTTTTCATCCAAATGAATTTTTGTCCTCTATACTAAACCATCAGAAATTTCGGAAAGGAACCTATCAAAGTCTTGCATACATTTTATATGAAAAAAATAAATTCCGCCATCTTGAATTTTATCTATTCATCAAGTAGAACCTTGGGTCCTGATCACCTTTTTCGAAGAAACCACTCTTCCATCTTTTATACTCTCTGAGATAGATACCGACGAAATTTGTTTGGCCGCCATCTTAAATCCGCCATTTTGGTGTTTTTTTTCAACTCACTGCCAGTTGGATGAGGTTTCGAGTGACTTTTGTTCGAACACTCCCCACCTATCTTCGATACCCTGGCCGTGCTCCTCACCAGTCTCCGAAATCCTCAACCATCAGCTCCATATTTTTCATCCAAATGAATTTTTGTCCTCTATACGATACCATTAGCGGAAAGGAACGTATCGAAGTCTTGCATATATTTTGTATGAAATAAAAAAAATCGGCCATCTTGAATTTTTTTCCTATTCATCAAGTAGAACTTCGGGTCCTGATCACCTTTTTCCAAGAAATCACTCTTCCATCTCTTATAGTCTCCGAGATAGACACCGACGAAATTTGTATGGCCGCCATCTTGAATCCGCCATTTTGGAGTTTTTTTCAGCTTTCTGCCAATTGGGTGAGGTTTCGAGTGACATTTGGTTGAACACCCCCCACCTATCTTCGATACCCTGGCTGGTGCTCCTCACCTGTCTCCGAAATCCTCAATCATCAGCTCTCTCCATATTTTTCTTCTGAATGACTTTTCGTCCTCTCTACGAAACCATTAGAAATTTTGAACAGGAACCTATTAAAGTCTTGCATAGATTTTGTATGGAAAAAAATAAATTCCGCCATCTTGAATTTTTTTTCTATTCATCAAGTAGACCTTCGAGTCCTGATCATCCTTTTCCAAGAAACCACTCATCCTTCTTTTATAGTTTCCGAGATAGACACCGGCGAAATTTGTATGGCCGCCATCTTGAATCCGCCATTTTGGAGTTTTTTTTCGGCTCCCTGCTAATTGGATGAGGTTTCGAGTGACATTTGGTCGAACACCCCCCACCTATCTTCGATACCCTGGCCGGTGCTCCTCACCCGTCTCCGAAATCCTCAATCATCAGCTATCTCCATATTTTTGTTCCGAATGAATTTTTGTCCTCTATACGAAACTGTGAGTGAAAAAAAATTTTTCCATACAAAATTTTACAGGAGAGGTGATCAATGAGTCAGTCAATCAGTCAGTGAATCAGCACGAGTAGCTATATATATATTAACTAGTAGGGCGCGTGGGTGCGCGGCTCGCTAAAGCGAACCGCGTGTTTTCTGATACCGACTAAATTTCTATGGTCGCCATCTTGAATCCGCCATTTCGGTAATTTTTTCAGCTCACTGCTAATTGGATGAGGTTTTGAGTGACTTTTGTTTGAAGACCCCCCATCTATCTTCAATACCCTGACCGTGCCCCTCACCCGTCTCCGAAATCCTCAATCATCAGATCCCTCCATATTTTTCCTCCGAAGGAATTTTTGTCCTCTATACGAATCCATCAGAAATTTGGAAAAGAAACCGTATCAAAGTCTTGCATATAATTTGTATGAAAAAAATAAATTCCGCCATCTTGAATATTTTTCTATTCATCAAGTAGACTTGCAAGTACTGACCATCTTATTCTAAAAAACCAATCTTCCATCTTTTATAGTCTCCTAGATAGACACCCACGAAATTTGTATGACTGCCATCTTGAATCCGTCATTTTGAATTTTTTTTCAGCTTCCTGCCAATTGGATGAGGTTTCGAGTGACTTTTGTTTGAACACTCCTTACCTATTTTCGATACCCTGGCCGTGCTCCTCACCCGTCTCCGAAATCCTCAACCATCAGCTCTCTCCATATTTTTCCTCCAAATGAATTTTTGTCCTCTATACGAAACCATTAGAATTAGGGGAAAAGGAACCGTATAAAGTCTTGCATATATTTTGTATGGAAAAAAATTAATTCCGCCATCTTGAATTTCTTTTCTATTCATCAAGTAGACCTTCGGGTCCTGATCATCTTTTTCCAAGAAACCACTCTTCCACCTTCTATAGTCTCCGAGATAGACACCGATGAAATTTGTATGGCCGCCATTTTGAATCCGCCATTTTGGAGTTTTTTTCAGCTCTCTGCCAATTGGATGAAGTTTCGAGTGACATTTGCTTGAACACCCCCCACCTATCTTCGATATCCTGGCCGGTGCTCCTCACCCGTCTCCGAAATCCTCAATCATCAGCTCTCTCCATATTTTTGTTCCGAATGAATTTTTCTCCTCTAAATGAAACCGTGAGTGAAAAAAAATTTTTCCATACAAAATTTTACAGGAGAGGTGATCAATGAGTCAGTGAGTCAGTCAGTCAATCAGTGAATCAGCACGAGTAGCTATATATATAGTAACAAGAGACCGGGAGTTGCTTGGCTCCAATCCAATAACATCTTGATAGGATCAAGTTAGAATTGATTATTTTCAAATGATAGTTGTACTAAAAGCTAGTATCGCTGACGGTCGAAAATAGTTCAATTAAAGCTAGCGAAAATTGAACTACATTTCTGATAATTACACTAATATTATAAAGACGAATGTCTTTATAATATTAGTGAGTTGACGTGAATGAATTTATTTATGTATGTGTGTGTGTGTGTGTGTATTAGTTACTCCTTCTCGCCACAACGAATGAACCGAATGAACCGAATTGGCTTTTTGGAATGGAGATAGCTCATACACAGGATTAACACATAGTACTATAAATGCAAAATTGTGTTGGTTTGTTGGTTTATCCTTCAATTACGCAGCAACGGAACAGTGTAGGTTAACTCTCAGTCAAGGGTTATAGGCCATAGTCCACTATCCTGACCCAATGTCTCACACCTTTGACAAGATCGTGGAAAACACGCAGGTGTGCAGGCTTGCATATTTTCGTTCACCATTGAAGCATTTAGTATTTAATTGCTTAAACGCACATAACTCCGAAAAGTCAGAGGTTAAAGTGGACGCCCTCGATTAAACCCACGACCCCCGCATAGGAGACTGCAGTCCTAAGCGCTAGGCTATCACAGCTTTTTCTATTTATTTTAACCGAGTTGCAAAAAAGGAGGAGGTTCTCAATTCGTCGGAATCAAATTTTTTTAGTTTGTTTCCAAATTACTCAAAGACCAAAGAAGAAATTATAAATTCTCAAATATACCCCGCCGAGAATCGAATCTGAGACTTCTTACTAGAAGCACACACCACTTCGCTAGGGAGGTCGTCAAAATATCTACTATTACATCTCTGTAATATTTTATCCATTTGATGTCACTAATAATAATTTTAGGAGTTAGAACTGTCACTAGTTCTCAAAAATTCTTAAAACTATTACGAAGCTGGTAAAGTTTTCGGAACGAGTATTAACATGGCGGCGGAAATCCGCTGGAAAACGCCGTGTCAGGAGTCTAACTAATTGGGTGCAGTGGCTTGTTAAGATTAATTATTGCGACCGTGCGTCATACACGTAGTTCGAATGAATTTTAACTTGATTATTTGAGATTTTTTTTTTTCGGGATTTACTATAAACTTTTTGATATTTTTATTTTATTAAAGTGTTTACCTGTATTTAACGAAACTTTCAGAATACATTTTTTTATATGAATAGTGGGCAAACGAGCTCGCGGGTCACCTGATGTAAAGTGATTACCGCCACCCATGAACACTTGAAGTACCAGAGGCACCACCAATGCGTTGCCGGCTATTCAGGAATTTATTGGTCCGGCCCTTGAATAACCCCATATTGTATCTAGTTAATTTACATTTTATAATCATCGTTATCATCAGCAACCTATCAACGGCTCACTACTGAGCGCAGTTCTCAGAATAGGGTTATTACCCGACTGCGGCACGCAAAGGAGGGTAATGTGTTTATCAGCCTATGCGAGAGATTACATTTCCCTGTGCGAGGTTGTCTCTCCAGCACTTCGGGACCCCCTACGGTCTGCAGTTCTCATTCAGACCGTGTGGATTTAGATTTTACTAGCTGATGCCTACGACTTCGTTCGCGTGGATTGAGATTTTCTTAATTCCCGCGGAAACTTTATGTAATATTTATATTTCACACTAAATTTCTGCCAAATCGGCTCAATTGTTGCGGCGTGATCCATCCATCCATACATCTAAACTCTCGCATTTATAATTGTAGTAGGATAAATTCATCCCTCTAGAATAGAATTCAAAAAAATCTCTCCTATTTATTACCTAAAACTATTTGTATCCTAAAGAGATAAACGAGTTTCCTGAAACTGAAATCGAGAACAATGCAATCGAACGTTTCTATGTGAAAAAATCTGAGTGACCAGCGCGCTCGGCGCCCGGGGAATGATAAATCTTAATTTGCCGTGTTGGCACTTCCGAGTCTTAGCACCCAATCAGTTACCCGACTGACATGCCGAACTATTTGCTCGGATTTCTACGCTACTCACTAAGCGAGGACCTTTATTTAGAAAGCATCAAACTATTATGTTTTATGAAATATTAGATGATGCCCGCGAATTCGTCCGCGTGGATAAAGGTTACCGTGGGAACTCCTCAATTTTCCGGGATAAAATGTGAAAATTTTAGCTAAATCCGTACTGTCTCTCTCTCTCTCACACACACACACACAAACTTTCGCCTTTACAATATTAGTGTGATTGTTTTAATCAGTCAAAGAAAACCTTAGACTCTAAGGCTTAGAGCATTAAATGCTCAAGGTAGAAAACGTATTCATTTGACGTTTGAGTTTTTTTAAATAATAAGTTATTGAAAAAAACTCAATTAAGTAACTTTTGCTCGTGACTTCGTCCGCATTGAGTTGAGTTTTGAAAAAAAAATGCTGTTCCAATTTTAATGCGTTTCTTCGCAGGTATAATACAAAGTTCTCAGATGCTTATGACGTGGGATGCCTCAATTCATCATGAAATAATTTATGTGCACTATGCAGCTTTAAGAGGGTACTCTAGTGGGCTTTTCTCCATACAAACGTATTCTGCTGTTTTCTTCGTGGATAATGCCTCTAGAGCAATGATTTTTTTTCCAAAAAATCTAGGTCTAATTAATACGTGCCCCTATGTTTTTCTTTTTTCCAAAACATTATCATTAAAAAAAATATGACAATCCAAAAACCCGAAAAAAACCCTCGATTTTACCGCCATGTTCAAACGACTATCAGACAAATTTGATAAGTTTTTAACAAAAAAGAAAAACATAGAAGCATAGATATACTCTTCTTCTAAATTTTGATATAAGAATATTTGAGATTTGTCCAGTTTTGAAGAAGGAAACAGCAGAATACGAAACGTCTTTTGGTCAAGGTTTTTGTAGGTAAAAATCAGCCCGAGCTGCAGTTGTCCCTTTCGTACTTTACGGGGGTAGGGTGGAGGTGAGGGAGGGTAAGGCTTACATGTACACTAATAGGGAAGTGACAATTGTCGATATTTTTATCGATACTCTAGTGATGTACTCTGATGTCGATATTTACACTATACAATGATTATTTTATTTATTACTAGCGGACACCCGTGACTTCATCCGCGTTCCTAAATCACCACAGTTTAGGTTGGCAGAACCCCTTCAGCATCAGGAATCAGGATTAAGGAGTTGGATCCTGGAATTTAACGATGTCTTTACTTGGTCCCTACAATAACTATTCATAATAATCAACAATTCCTAAATCCCCACAGTTTAGGGAAGCAGTACCCCTGCAGCATCAGGATTGAAGAGTTGGAACCCGAAGTTCTTATGGGACCATCTCGCAAAGTTTTTGTGTCGATTAAAAAAAGATTCACGCAAATCGGTTAAGAAATCACAGAGATATCGATATACGGAGGTAGAAAAACACAACTCCTCCTTTTTCGAAAGTCGGTTAAAAAAGTAGCCTATACGATGCCCGATAATATCAGCTATCTACCAGTGAAAGTCCCGTCTAAATCGGTTCAGCCAGTTCCGAGATTAGTGGCAACAAACAGACAGACAGACAACAATTTTAAAAATTGTTGTCTTGGTATAAGTACCGTATTTACTTTCGTATGCAGTTAGTAAAAAGCGGCCAAATGCGAGTCGGACTCGCCCATGAAGGGTTCCGTAGCAGCAAATGCGATTTACGATTTAGGACGTATTAAAAAAAACTACTTACTAGATCTCGTTCAAACTAATTTTCGGTGGAAGTTTGCATGGTAATGTACATCATATATTTTTTTTAGTTTTATCATTCTCTTATTTTAGAAGTTACGGGGGGGGGGGCACATTATACCACTTTGGAAGTGTCTCTCGCGCAAACTATTCAGTTTAGAAAAAAATGATATCACCCTACAGGATTAAGGAGGATGACCTGGAGCTCTATGATCTAGTAGCAAGCATACCAATTCGTAAACGACAGTTCCTTTTTAGGGAGAAAGTACCCCTGCAGCATCAGGTTTGAGGAGTTGAAGGTAAAAATTTTTAAGGGCCCATTAAAAAAAATCGCATGAATCGGTCCAGAAACCCCGGAGTAATCGGTGGACATACCTACATAGAAAAAAAAAGATACCGACCGAATTGATAACCTCCTCCTTTTTAAAGGTCGGTTCAAAATAGGGCTATCCATTATGGTTTACGATAGGGTGTTATGCCAGCTTAAAATGAGCCGTACATTCAAAGTTTCCTGTACGTAACAGGGTTCAAGTTATTTGGACCTATTACTGAGCATTGTGAAGTCTATAATTTCTGAACTACTAAACTGACGACCTTGAAATAATTACAGAACAATCATTGCAGTATGTTCTTTCTAATAAAAAATAAATGAATGAAATCGGAGTACACGTTAATGAATTACAATGAAATACACATTTTCACTTTCATCCCCTCTCCCAAGGGAACCGTGCTGAATTTCGGGATAAAAAGTATCCTATATTTTACCTCGTAGTATAAACTTAAATCATGTTACGTTTCATTGAAATCCATCCAGTAGTTTCAGTGTGATGCGCGGCCAAGATACAGACAGACGAAAAATTAAAATAAAAATTGTTTTGGGCTCAGTATCAATAGTAAAGCATCATCCGATTCAAAGTTTCAAAATATATTTATTCACCCGCAGGCGGCCGGCGCGGGTGAATGTTACGGGCATGGGAGGGGCGAGGGCTCGCGCACACAAATACACTACTCGTACACATGGATAACTCCTGTTGGTCGGGCGCAGCGCGACGGCGATATTTTCTTCAAATACCTATTTTTCAAATTCCTTGGGACTAGAGTACCGTCTTAAGAACTTAAAAATATCAAACGTAAGTATAGTAGTATAAGTCCATAGTGTCAAAGTACCATAATATTTTTCGATTGAAATGTCTGTTCCTTTAGGAGTTTCTGTAAGATGTAAGCTCACCTTACTACTAACTGAATTAAAAGTAGTAATAGTACTCGTAGGTATACGTCTCAGGTTACATCGTGTTTTGTTCCAAAATTGCATTGGCCGGATGCCAGGGTAATAATTGGGTTCTTTAAATACGTGCCAACTCGAGAGCCTTTCGTCTTTTTTTGATGTAGAGATCCTATCGGGTGGTTGAACTTGCTACGAATGTTTTTGTTTGTAAAACCTGTATAGGGATATGCTAACGAAAATTTTTTTGCTTTTAAACAATATTAGCCAAGCTAAACTCGACTTATAATCTCCTCTCCCCTCCAAATAAGCGGAAAACTTGTGCTAGGAGTGGGTACGACAATAGTGCAACGGGTGGGGCTCGAACCTGTGAACTTTCAGTTTTTAGTCTGCACCTTAACCGTTGGGCTGTTGAGGTTTTGGGAAGAGGTTACCTTTTTTTTTATTCGATGACAAGATATTCCTAGACTGCGATCTCACCTGCTGGTAAGCGACGATGCAGTCTAAGATGGTAGCGGGCTAACTTGGAAGGGATATGGCAGTGTACATTCATACTATACCCCTAATCGGTTTCTACTCGCCATAGTGTCGGAATGCTAAATCGCTTGGCGGCACGTCTTTGACGTCTTTGGTGGTAACTATCCACGATCAAAATTTCCCACCAGACTAGACCTAAGGCAATTCAGCGTTCAGAGTGAGTCGTTGACTGGTTGAAATGAATGTTTAGTTCTTTCATTTCACTGGTTGAAATTAATGTATAGTTCTTTCATTTCACGAGGGCTCGTGGCTTATGCTTGTGTGTGTGTCGTATCTGTATAAGTGTGAGCGAGAGATTGCTCGCGCCTGACCACCTAGGCTCCTGATAGGCACGCACACTTCCACATTGTGCATGTACACGACGTAAACACAAATAAAGCGACCGTAACTTCGTGAGATAAACGTACTATACTACTATATAGGTATAAAAGCATGAACGTTTATGCATAAAAGCCTGTATTTGGAAATGTGTAGGCAGTGAGTAATCAAAACTATATTTAGCCGACCTATTGAGCAATACTAATTGTTGAAGCCTCGAACAACATTCCGATTCGTGTATTAGGTTCGGTAATTTAATTGAATTACTAAGCTATCAATTTAACTACACTTGTGGTAATCTGGTAATTATACTCGATTGGGGCTTCTAATGCTTGATTACCTTAATTCACAATACACAGTAATACTTGTGCTCATTTATTCGTACATATATCTCAATCTGACGCAGGTCACAGATCTCTTCCCGAATAAGACATTATAGAAGCAGTGACAGCATAGTAGTTTGGACTGTTGCCCAATATTCGGCGGGTCGCAAGTTCGATTCCGGGAACGCGCCTCTGAATTTCAACGTCTTCATAGTCCAGAAGCTAAAGCGATCTTAACTGAATTTGATACCGAGTCTGTAATCTAAATAATATAAACGTAAAAATTATTTTTACAAAACCGACTTAAAAACCATTACAAAGTATATCAATTGTGCCTGTAAAATTTGAAGAGTTCCCTCGATTCCTCCAGGATCCTGACCTGATGACAATGGGACCAATTTTCAAACAAAAAAAAATTTTCCAAATCGGTCCCGGCGTCTTCGAGTAATCGGGGAACATACATAAAAAAAAAAGATTCCGACGAATTGAGAACCTCCCCCTTTTTTGGAAATTGGGTTAAAAATTGATAAACAGGACAAGACAGCATACTATCAGTCCAAAAGTTGGTACGGGATTAAAAAAGTTTCGAATGAAGTCGATAATAATTATTCGAAGATTTTGATTTTACTAAAAGGCAATATTGTACACGAAACACAAAGCAATAAGCGGAGATTGATAACAGTTGCTTGGAAAGGAAAATTTCACGCAAAATATTCCTTTCACGGTGAGTATAAAATATGCTCTCGAAACGTTCATAAAAACGCGTAAAGATCATTTTCAATAGCCCTCCTCCGTTTTTGTAAGCTAAACTTTGCTGAGAATAGGGTCCAAGGCGGGGAGGTGTTATTTAATAGAGGTGACATTAACGACTCGCAAAACGGTGCGTTTTGAACCTAAGGCTAAAAAAGATGGATTTATTACGCAGGCAATGTATGCAGTATGCACTGCTCGAAAAAATGCGTAAACAATACATACAGTAAATTTCAATAATCAAGCATTTACTAGATGATGCCCGCGACTTTGTCTGCGTCGATTTAGGTTTTTTAATTCCCGCTTGAACTCTTTAATTTTCTGGGAGAAAAGGTAGCCTATGTGTTAATCCTGGGTATGAGCTATCGCCATTCCAAATTTCAGCCAAAACCGTTCATTCGTTGTGGCGCGAAAGAGTAACAAACATATACACACATACAAACTTTCTCCTTTACAATATTAGTGGGATTAATCACGAATGTGAGCTAGAATTCATTGCAGGATCATTTAAAAATATTTTAACTGGAGGCGTTATTAGGGGGATATATACCAGAATAATTTTTGAAACCAGCTCTTACCAGGTTCATCATTAAAGCTATTTATGAAAAATAGGTACATATTGTATGCCTCTGAGGTACAGATTATATTAATTGTTATTATTTTAATTATGCAAACATTTTAAACATATTTATGATTTACCAGTACTAATCTCACTTTAGAGTTAGATTTTTAAAAAAACTTTTAAAAACTTGATAAAAAATTATATATTACTAGCGGACCCGACAGACGTTGTCCTGTCTTAAGTTTTTTTACATCTTCTTTGACGAAATTGGCAGCACGCATTCTGTCAATGTTATGTCAAACGCCATAAGGTTACATAAAAAAGTTTGAATTGTAAAAGCGGTTACATTAGAAATAATTTAATATGGTGGTTAATATTTCTTAAATTTTCTAATTTTCCGCGCAATTTTCTTAATTTTTTCTTTCATAAGAACCTTCAACTAACAATAACAAACACATTAAAAAAAGAATTAGCGAAATCGGTCCAGCCGTTCACGCGTGATGCGATGACCAAGGAAATAGGGATTCATTTTTATATATATAGACTAGTAGGGTGCGTGGGTGCGCGGCCCGCTGCAGCGGACCGCGGTTTTTCTGCTCTTAGACTTTCAGGGCCTGATCATTTTCTACCACAAAACCACTAATCCAACTTGTACACTCTTTAAGATAGACATCGACGAAATTTGTGTGGCCGCCATCTTGAATCCACCATTTTGGTGGGTTTTTTTTTCAGCTCATTGGCAATTGGATGAGGTTTCGAGTGATTTTTGTTTGGGCACCCTCAACCTATCTTCAATACCCTGACCGTGCTCCTCACCCGTCTCCGAAATCCTCAATCATCAGCTCTCTCCATATTTCTCCTTCAAATGAATTTATGTCTTCTATACGAAACCGTCAGAAATTTTGAAAAGGAACCGTATTAAAGTCTTTCATATATTTAGTATGAAAAAAATAAATACCGCCATCTTGAATTTTTTTCTAATCATCCAGTAGACCATCTAGTCCTGATCATCTTTTTCCAGAAAACCACTCTTCCATCTTTCATAGTCACCGAGATAGACACTGACGAAATTTGTATGGCCGCCATCTTGAATGCGCCATTGTGAAGTTTTTTTCAGCTCCCTGCCAACTGGATGAGGTTTTGAGTGACTTTTGTTTGAACACTCCCCACCTATCTTCGATACCTTAGCCGTGCTCCTCACCCGTCTCCGAAATCCTCAATCATCAGCTCTCTCCATATTTTTCCTCCAAATTATCAGAAATTTTGCAAAGGAAACCGTATGAAATTCTTGCATAGTTCCCAATTCGCCATTATTATTGTATAAAAAAAATTCGCCATCTTGAATTTTTTTTCTATTCATCAAGTAGACCTTCAGGCCCTGATTATCTTTTTCCAAGAAACCACTCTTCCATCTTTCATAGTCTCCGAGATAGACACCGACGAAATTTGTATGGCCGCCATCTTAAATCCACCATTTTCAATTTTTTTTCAGCTCCCTGCCAATTGGATGAGGTTTCGAGTGACTTTTGTTTGAACACACCCCACCCATCTTCGATACCCTGGCCGTGCTCCTCACCCGTCTCCGAAATCCTCAACCATCAGCTCTCTCCATATTTTTCCTCCAAATGATTTTATGTCCTCTATGCGAAACCGTCAGAAATTTTGATAAGGAACCGTATATAGTCTTGCATATATTTTGTATGGAAAAAATTTAAATCCGCCATCTTGAATTTTTTTTCTGTTCATCAAGTAGACGTTCGGGTCCTGATCATCTTTTTTCAAGAAACCACTCTTCCATCTCTTATAGTCTCCGAGATAGAAACTGACGAAATTTGTATGGCCGCCATCTTGAATCCGCCATTTTGGAGTTTTTTTTCGGCTGTCTGCCAATTGGATGAGGTTTCGAGTGACATTTGGTTGAACACCCCCCACCTATCTTCGATACCCTGGCCGGTGCTCCTCACCCGTCTCCGAAATCCTCAATCATCAGCTCTCTCCATATTTTTCCTCCGAATGAATTTTTGTCCTCTATACGAAACCATGCTTGAAAAAATTTTTTTTCATACAAAATTTTACAGGAGAGGTGATCAATGAGTGAGTGAGTGAGTGAGTGAGTGTGTCAGTGAATCAGCACGAGTAGCTATATATATATTAACTAGTAGGGCGCGTGGGTGCGCGGCTCGCTAAAGCGAACCGCGGTTTTTCTGTCCACCAAGTAGACCTTCGGGTCTCAATCATCTTTGTCCAAGAAATTACTCTTCCATCTTTCATAGTCTCTGAGATATACACCGACGAAATTTGTATGACCGCCACCTTGAATCCGCCATTTTGGTGTTTTTTTTTTCAGCATTGCCAATTGGATGAGGTTTCGAGTGATTTTTGTTTGGGCACCCTCAACCTATCTTCAATACCCTGACCGTGCTCCTCATACGTCTCCGAAATCCTCAATCATCAGCTCCCTCTATATTTTTCATCCAAATGAATTTTTGTCCTCTATACAAAACCATCAGCGAAAAAGAACGTATCAAAGTCTTGCATACATTTTATATGAAAAAAAAAATCCGCCATCTTGAATTTTTTTCTATTCATCACGTGGACCATCGGGTCCTGATTATCTTTTCCCAAGAAACCACTCTTCCATCTCTCATAGTCTCCGAGATAGACACCCACGAAATTTGTATGGCTGCCATCTTGAATCCGCCATTTTGAATTTTTTTTCAGCTTCCTGCCAATTGGATGAGGTTTCGAGTGACTTTTGTTTGAACACTCCTTACCTATTTTCGATACCTTGGCCGTGCTCCTCACCCGTCTCCGAAATCCTCAACTATCAGCTATCTCCATATTTTTCCTCCAAATGAATTTTTGTCCTCTATACGAAACCATTAGAAATTTCGAAAAGGAACCGTATACAGTCGTGCATATATTTTGTATGAAATAAAAAAAAATCCGCCATCTTGAATTTTTTTCTATTCATCAAGTAGACCTTCGGGTCCTGATCACCTTTTTCCAAGAAACCACTCTTCCATCTCTTATAGTCTCCGAGATAGACACTGACGAAATTTGTATGGCCGCCATCTTGAATCCTCCATTTTGGAGTTTTTTTTCGGCTCTTTGCCAATTGGATAAGGTTTCCAGTGGCATTTGCTTGAACACCCCCCACCTATCTTCGATACCCTGGCCGGTGCTCCTCACCCATCTCCGAAATCCTCAATCATCAGCACTCTCCATATTTTTGTTCCGAATGAATTTTTCTCCTCTATACGAAACCGTGAGTGAAAAAAAATTTTTCCATACAAAATTTTACAGGAGAGGTGATCAATGAGTCAGTGAGTCAGTCAGTCAATCAGTGAATCAGCACGAGTAGCTATATATATAGTAATTTAGCAAGCAATAACTCAATGCTTCGAAGGGCAATAAAAATCGGCTCAACGAGACCTGTATGACACATGCGAGTGAATGTGAGAAGTGCGGGTCGGATTAGTTTTATTGCATTTTTCTCAACTTTGCAACATACTGCTCTCTTTTTATTGACTTGGCGTAGTTATTTAAAACTAGCTGATGCCCGCGGCTTCGCTCGCGTGGAATCAATTTTTAAAATCCCGCGGGAACTGATTTGATTTTCCGGGATAAAAACTCCGAATTCCGGGGGTTTCCGGGTATCTCATGTCACTCTCCCGGCCCTCAACCATCCCCATGCAAAAAATCGGGTCAATCCGTTGCTTTCTTGCGGCGTGATTGAAAGACAAACCAACTACACTTTCGCATTTATGACATTATATAGTACATTTTATCAAGGTTTGTTCTAGTCTTATTAATTTTGTTTATTCCGATTTTGATTGTAAAGGATAAAGGATTAGATGAAAACCAGTGTAGTTTTTTTTATTCGATGACAAGTTGACTGCGAGTGAGTGAAGATGAAGTCTAACATGGTAGCGGGCTAACTTAGAAGGGGTATGGTAGTGTATATTCAACCCAAACCTACACGCCATCGTGCCGGAACGCTAAATCACTTCTCGGCACGTCTTTGACGGTAGGGTTTTAACTAGCTACGGCCAAAGCTTCCCACCAGACCAGAGACAATTCACAAATTATAAATTCTCACATCGTTCCCGCCGGGAATTGAACCTGAGACCTCCCAGTTATAAGACCATAGCGCTCACCAGCGGTAATAAGCTTAGGGAAGAGTTCAAAGAGGCATTCTACACCTTGACAACTTTCATAACTGAGATAATTCTGTCCCTCGCCCACTGCTTCTTCGGCTTTGCCTTGGCTGAGCTTTGTAGATTTAAGTTCTTCGAATCTCATCCTCTACACTGCTTATACTTAACTAGTAGGGCGCGTGGGTGCGCGGCTCGCTAAAGCGAACCGCGATTTTTCTGTCCACCAAGTAAACCTGCGAGTCTTGATCATCTTTTTCCAAGAAACCACTCTTCCATCTCTTATAGTCTCCGAGATAGGCATACCGACGAAATCTGTATGGCCGCCATCTTGAATCCGCCATTTTGTATTTTTTTTCAGCTCCCTGCCAATTGGATGAGGTTTCGAATGACTTTTGTTTGAACACTCCCAACCTATCTTCGATATCCTGGCCGTGCTCCTCGCCCGTCTCCGAAATCCTCAACCATCAGCTCTCTCCATATTTTTCCTCCAAATGAATTTTTGTCTTCTATACGAAACCATCGAAATTTTGAAAAGGAACCGTATTAAAGTCTTGCATATATTTTGTATGGAAAAAAATAAATTCCGCCATCTTGAATTTTTTTTCTATTCATCAAGTAGACCTTCGAGTCCTGGTCATCCTTTTCCAAGAAACCACTCTTCCATGTTTTATAGTTTCCGAGATAGACACCGACGAAATTTGTATGGCCGCCATCTTGAATCCGCCATTTTGCAGTTTTTTTTCGGCTCTCTGCCAATTGGATGAGGTTTCAAGTGACATTTGGTTGAACACCCCCCACCTATCTTCGATACCCTGGCCGGTGCTCCTCACCCGTCTCCGAAATCCTCAATCATCAGCTCTCTCCATATTTTTGTTCCGAATGAATTTTTCTCCTCTATACGAAACCGTGAGTGAAAAAAATTTTTTCCATACAAAATTTTACAGGAGAGGTGATCAATGAGTCAGTCAGTGAATCAGTGAATCAGCACGAGTAGCTATATATATAGTAACTAGTAGGGCGCGTGGGTGCGCGGCTCGCTAAAGCGAACCGCGGTTTTTCTGTCCACCAAGCAGACCTTCGGGTCTTGATCATCTTTCTCCAAGAAATTACTCTTCCACCTTTCATAGCCTCTAAGATATACATCGACGAAATTTGTATGACCTCCACCTTCAATCAACCATTTTGGTATTTTTTTTCATCTCATTGCCAATTGGATGAGGTTTCGAGTGATTTTTGTTTGGGCATCCCCAACCTATCTTCAATACCCAGACCGTGCTCCTCACCCGTTTCCGAAATCCTCAATCATCAGCTCCCTCCATATTTTTCATCCAAATGAATTTTTGTCGTCTATACGAAACCATCAGCGGAAAGGAACCTATCAAAGTCTTGCATACATTTTATATGAAAAAAATAAATTCCGCCATCTTGAATTATTTTCTATTCATCAAGTAGACCTTCGGGTTCAGATCACCTTTTTCCAAGAAACCACTTTTCCATCTTTTATACTCTCTGAGATAGATACCGACGAAATTTGTATGGCCGCCATCTTGAATCCGCCATTTTGGAATTTTTTTTCAGCTGACTGCCAGTTGGATGAGGTTTCGAGTGACTTTTGTTCGAACACTCCCCACCTATCTTCGATACCCTGGCCGTGCTCTTCACCAGTCTCCGAAATCCTCAACCATCAGCTCTCTCCATATTTTTCCTCCAAATGAATTTTTGTCCTCTATACGAAACCATCAGAAATTTTGAAAAAGAGCCGCATATACTCTTGCATATATTTTGTATGGAAAAAAATAAATTCCGCCATCTTGAATTTTTTTTCTGTTCATCAAGTGGACCTTTGGCTCCTGATCATCTTTTGCCATGAAACCACTCTTCCATCTCTAATACTCTCCGAGATAGACACCAGCGAAATTTGTATGGCCGCCATCTTGAATCCGTCATTTTGGAATTTTTTTTCGACTCTTTGCCAATTGGATGAGGTTTCGAGTGACATTTGGTCGAACACCCCCCACCTATCTTCGATACCCTGGCCGGTGCTCCTCACCCGTCTCCGAAATCCTCAATCATCAGCTCTCTCCATATTTTTGTTCCGAATGAATTTTTGCCTTCTATACGAAACCAGAAGTGAAAAAAAATTTTTCCATACAAAATTTTACAGGAGAGGTGATCAATGAGTGAGTGAGTGTGTCAGTGAATCAGCACGAGTAGCTATATATATAGTAACTAGTATGGCGCGTGGGTGCGCGGCTCGCTAAAGCGAACCGCGGTTTTTCTGTTCACCAATTAGATCTTTGGGTCTTGATCATCTTTTTCCAAGAAACTACTCTTCCATCTTTCATAGTCTCCGAGATAGACACTGACGAAATTTGTATGGCCGCCATCTTGAATCCGTCATTTTGGAGTTTTTTTTTTCGGCTCTCTGCCAATTGGATGAGGTTTTAAGTGATTTTTGTTGGAGCATCCCCCACCTATCTTCAATATCCTGGTCGTGATCCTCACCCGTCTCCAAAATCCTCAATCATCAGCTCTCTCCATATTTTTCCAACAAATAAATTTTTGCTCTCTATACGAAACCATCAAAAATTTTGAAAATGAACCATATCAATGTCTTGCATACATTTTCTATGAAAACAATAAATTCCGCCATCTTGATTTTTTTTCTATTCATCAAGTAGACTTTCGAGTCTTGATCATCTTTTTCCAAGAAATCACTCGTCCACCTTGTATAGTCTCCGAGATAGACACCGACGAAATCTGTATGGCTGCCATCTTGAATCCGCCATTTTGGATTTTTTTTTAGCTCCCTGCCAATTAGATGAGGTTTCAAATGACTTTTGTTTGAGCACTCCCCACCTATCTTCGATATCCTGGCCGTGCTCCTCACCCGTCTCCGAAATCCTCAACCATCAGCTCTCTCCATATTTTTCCTCCAAATAAATTTTTGTCCTCTATACGAAACCATCAGAAATTTTGAAAAGGCGCCGCATAAAGTCTTGCATATATTTTGTATGGAAAAAAAAAATTCCGCCATCTTGAATATTTTCTCTATTCATCAAGTAGACCTTCGAGACCTGATCATCCTTTTCCAAGAAACTACTCTTCCATCTTTTATAGTCTCCGAGATAGACACTGAAGAAATTTGTATGGCCGCCATCTTGAATCCGCCATTTTGGAGTTTTTTTTCGGCTCTTTGCCAATTGGATGAGGTTTCGAGTGACATTTGGTCAAACACCCCCCACCTATCTTCGATACCCTGGCCGGTGCTCCTCACCCGTCTCCAAAATCCTCAATCATCAGCTCTCTCCATATTTTTCCTCCGAATGAATTTTTGTCCTCTATACGAAACCGTGAGTGAAAAAAATTTTTTTCATACAAAATTTTACAGGAGAGGTGATCAATGAGTCAGTGAGTGAGTGAATCAGTGAATCAGCACGAGTAGCTATATATATATTAATGCTATTCGCAGTATAGCTTTTGTATGACTCTAAGTAGCTTCATCTATAAGCAGCTTATGTCTGTAGGTACAGAATAAGTATACGAACATTTTATGACTTTGAACGTTTTGAACGCGCCCGAATTTTTATTTCACATAGAGGTAAACACTAGCAAAGATGAATTTCTCATATAGCAAACAAACGTATGAGTGCTTTAATACTTTTCGCTTTGATCTCCTCAAATATATAAAAAATACGTATTTCTTATTCTGAATGTAAAGATTTCTAAGGCTCCTTTTATAAATAAAGGTTTTCCTTTTTAAATCAAGCGTTCCTTTGGATTCACGTTTATTGAGTACCTATCTAAATGTAAGTATTCATATATTTCATGCATTTACAATTAATAACCAAGTTCTAAGTCTAATGTGTATTCATGCAATTCATTTGATATAAGCCAGTCATAAGTAAGTATTAACTTTTCAGCCTGATGGCTGATACAGACTTGGCGACAACGAATAGGTACCTAATATTCAGGCATTTCGAATCGTAGACGATAATGTTTAGGCAATTACCTTATCTTTCATTATAACAATTTCGTCAACCCTTCGATCACAGAAAAATAAGGGGCTTCAGCACTTCATACTGCAACTATTATTCAAATGCATTATTGTTCCTTGACACTTAAATAACTGCTTCACGTCAATGTTCGATGACGGACTAGCTCACTGTGTGCATATGTGTACATATTTAGTGGTTACACAAATCGGACTAACATGCGATATCCACTTATTTTTCTGTGATCGAAGATATTCCCAACACATAAATATTATTAATATTACAAGGGCGAAAGTTTGTTTGTCTGTAATAATATTTTTAAGTAACGAAAATATAATTAAGTTGAGTAGGTACTATTTGGTTATACGAGTATTGTATACTTGGTTTAAGTTCGCACCGTCGCTACACGGCCAACCGAAATACATGCTTAGCCGAATATTTAATTTAATAATTGTAAAATAACAGCTGTAAATTCCGTTTTCATTACTCATACACGGAAAGTAGGTCTGAAGTTGCCTGAGAAGCGGGTTGAAAGTAATACTTTTCAGCCCTAGGGAGAATCGTTTTCAACTGACAGCTGTCAAATAATTAAAAAAAACTAGTTGTCACATTTTTATTGGAATTCAAATGAAACACGACATACCCGAGTGCATCCATAGACAAGAAGAAAGATAGACTTTATTCATAAAGTAAAGACAACTGATTCATAGACATTCATAGACAATCATAGACAATACTTGATTATTAAAAAGCTAAATGCACCAAAGTTGTTGATTTATGTAAAATAAAGTTCACTCAATTTTCTTTAGCTAATTTCTATTTTTATTTTGACTTTCCTTATATTCGTAATGAAAAGCACAGTGTTTACCTCGGGATAAAGACTTATTTAGTCCCTCGAACTATAGGCCCCCTCGCTACGCTCGGGCGCCAAACCCCGTCTCGGGACTAAATAAGTTACTTTCATCCCTAAGGTAACAATGTACTATTTCAGGTTGGAAATTAAACTTTCAACACTAAACGATCTGACTCGCCCATGGGTTTGAAATAAAATAACAATATCACTATGCATAATGAGATTCCACGGAGATATCCCTTCACTGCAAATGGAAATATGATTTTGATTAATATTTTCAGTAATATACCACTCGTGTATTTATAATAATATGGTGAAATTGTTGTTAGCGAATTCTCCAACGTTATTTTTCGAGAGACTGAGTTATTTATGTGATTTGAGTTATTTTATTGTACGGAAGGATGCCTATTCAAATTCAATTTTTATTTATTTATCTATCGCATTATTATCACAGGAGTAAAACTCATATTACACCATAGGGGTTAATCAATGCGTGATTAATGGAAAAGGGTCACAACCTTCAGCAATGAGTATTACGAGGCCAAGAATCTAAGATTCTAAGATTTAATAATCTAAGTAAAAATTCTTGTTTGAAAACCAACTTCAAATGCCACTACGAAGTATATCAAGTGTGCCTATAAAAGTTGAAGAATTCCCTCGATTTCTCCAGGACCTCAGATCAGATCTTACATCGTCAGATCCTGACTTGATGACATGATGGGAACGCTTGGAAAGTATACTCTGTCAAACTAAAAAATAATTTTCCAAATCGGTCCAGGCGTCGAGTAATCGGGGAACATACATAAAAATAAAAATAAAAAGATTCCGACGTATTGAGAACCTCCTTTTTTAAAGTCGGTGAAAAATAGAAAGAAAAGTAGATTTGTTTGACTCTTCGTCACATCATTGATACTTTTCTACATACTTATTATGAACGTTCTAAAGCGTACTAGTCATTAGAACGACAAAAAGTAAATTAAGATACCCAGGCTTCGCATCCGCCGGAAATAGCCTCGCTGAATGATAGAGCATTTTCACCACATCCGGTGTCCATGCAACAGCGACAGTGTTTGGCAATGATTCATGACTTTCCGTTTGTCTTGTCGAGACAAGGAAGACGAAGGTTTGGGGATTAAGTGGAAGCGCACAGAAGCGACTTGTGGCATGGTAAAGAGTCGACCGACTACATTCTCAACCCCTGATGGAAAAAGAGGGATGTTATAAGTTTGACGTGTCCGTGTACCTGTCCGTTCCCTCGTAGCTCCCTAGCACCAACTTTTAGTAGATCTATACTCTTTATTCAATGAGTAGGTGTTAGATAGATAATGATCAAGGATCGAGGAAGAGGATTTGACGATAGAACAGAAAACTAGATATAAAAATAGTCTAGCTATAGATTCACATGTCGGGGGTGTTTTAAATTTTTAATTTGCTTTGGATTACATGACGGTGCCGATACTGAGGGTGAAAGTTAAGGGCCCGCAGTATACTTGCAGTTATCACAACATCAATGAACCTGCATTCAGCATGAAGTAGTTGAACTAATGGGAAAAAAGTCCCACCAGTTGAATTAATCAGTGGGAATGACCCCTACTGTCGTACCCACTCTTAACGCAAGATTTACGTGGCTTATTTGGGGAGGAGAGTAGAAAGTCAAGTTCAGCTTGGCTAATATACTTAAATAATTATAGAACTCACTCTCTCTCTCTCTCTCTTTCGTCTCTTAGAGCCCACTCTATGACAGCCATTTTGGGGAAAATGATATTATGGTAAAGGTACTTTTCTTACCAGAAAATGCTATTTTAGATTGCACAATTCAGGTTTTTTTTGTTTTTAATTACTTTTAACCAAATTAAGATTTTTACTTCTTAACCATGGAGTTAGGATTTCTAACTTTTGAGAGCTAATTTCCTTGATTTAGGTGGACAAATTAAATACAATTAAAATTTAACCAACTGATGTGTAACGGTCACTAAGTTTAAAGACCAAAAGTTATAAAACAAAAAGTCGCAAATGTAACATGACGCTATATTTGTGGATTAATAGTCATGAAGATGGAGCTGTGCATGAAAACAAATACTTAATAGTGCAAACGATTTAAAACTTTATGCTAAGGTAATAAGGTTTGAATCCGATAAAAATGGGAACGGTCAATAAATCGTAAATTGTAGCCAACTGTGAACGTATGCAACAAGATGTGTATCCAGTACTGCAATGTAAGTGGAATATTGAGTTCATCATTCTTTTATATTTGGATCCTAGTTTTCTAGATTTTTTTAAACAGACTAGTTTATGCTCGCCATTGCGTCCGCATGGATTTAGTTTTTAAAAAATCCTCGGAAACTCTTTGATTTTCCGGGGTAAAAAGTAGCTTACGTCACAACCCAAATACATTGATAGAAAAATATATCTATAGGGAGTACAAAAAACTTCATCAGATCACTGATCAATATGTACTGCGCACCTGAAATTTCCCTTTGCAAAATGAAATTCTCTAATCCCTATTAGGAATCCCTACTACAAAATAAAACTGCTATCTATGGATTATTCAATAAAATAGTGAGGGATTGGCTTTGACATCCCGTTCTTGTCTAACTTATTGAAAACGGTATGCAGCTATCTCTGTCGCTCACATCCTAATTAGGCGGTGCCTGCATTTGTTCAGTGGCTGATAGAGCTAGCGAGTCTTTATCTAGACGGCGCGGTAACTCCTAGTGATTGATGGATAGCGCGGAAAAGAGATCGCTGCGCTAAGTGGGTTTTCCTTTATAGCCTTCAAGCTTAAATTAATAAGTTATACTGCAACTTACATATTTACTTATACTATAACTGGCATAGCATAAGTACGTATATGTAGGGAAGAGATTCACAATCAGGAGGTCAATCTGGATAGTAATCCACGTATGTAGGGAAGAGATACACAATCAGAAGTTCAATCTGGATAGTAATCCACGATTGAAATTCACAATCGCTTTTACGTGGTTTTTTTTAAAATATATTAGCTATGCTGAAAATATCTAATACTTATGCTGGGAGCATGTGTAAGAACGAAAGAATGATTTACTAGGGGAAAATTAAATAAATATATAACAACATTTTTTGAACATAAAATATTATATCGTATTATGTAGATTTGGGGGTAAATTCTCTTAAAATTTAGGCATTACATAGAACTTTTACCCGTCACCATTCTACGATCGAAACATAAGGCACAGAATAGAGCTGCACCCCTACTTAGTTGAAATCCCGAGAACGCGCACTAAGCGCTTTGCTTCCACGTTCTTGGTACGCACCGCTTTTGGAATGCCCTTCCGGCTTCCGTTTTTCCTTACAACTACAATTTTAAGTTGCCTAGAAAATAGACATTTTTTAGGCAAGCGCATTCCATTTTAGGCTGTATCGTCACTTACCATCAGGTGTGATCGCAGCCACGGGCTAGTCTATATTATATTAAAAAATAAATCTCTTCCTTTGTCTTATACATTATCCGTCTTTCGTTAGTGAAATCTTAAATTCAAATTCAAAATTTATTTATTTCATGTAGGGTAACTTGTAGCTCTTATGACACGTCATAAATCTACCAACGGTTCGGAATGCAGATTCTGCTGAGAAGAGCCGGTAAGAAACTCAGCAGTTACTCTTTTCAAAAAAATTTTTTTTTGCAAAGCTATGCTATGTACCTATACAGTGCTTCCACAATAAAGCTTCAAAAATGCAAAAATGCATACGTAGGTACACCAATCCAACGAATGTCAAGATGGGCAGTCAAAGCAGACCCATTCCCGTTGGTGGCACCCATTCACGAGCATGACGCATGATCCAGCCGTTGCTTCGCTCAACCATATTTGAGGGAACGTAACAACCCGCACCACACGACACCACCACAGAAATCTTTTAGCTCTTGGTGCGTGTTTTAATGTGCAAGAAGATGAAAAGGTGAGTAGGTAGGTACTTAGACAGGGTGCTAATGTAGATTGATGGATAGCGTTAGAAAAACTTCGCCACTTTACACGGATTTTCAGTTAATGGTTTATGGTGTTTGATTTATAATTAAAGAGGAAAGGGAGATGTAATATTTATCTATATTTCTATTGATCGATTCGGGAATAAAAATTAAATAAAAAAAGACGTGTGGCACTCGGGGACTGCCGCGGTAAAGCTATTGCATAGCATTTTTTATCAACGCCATCTAGCGGTGAGAGGATTTCCGTGTCAGGTTATTTTCGTTACGGAATTTCTGGATTCGGTCTCCACGCTCAAGGCCCGCGATAGAAGCTATGCAGTAGCTTAATAATCAACTATTTGCGGGTTAAAATTATACACAAACCGTAACATGGAAGTTCATATTCATATTCATTTATTAATTGCATTCCAATATGTATTTACAATGATTCTTATATCTACTTAGAGCTCATTATTTTTACATTGGAACCCTGTTGGGACACAGCAATTATTGGGTTAGTAAAGAAACGGACGCCGAGTTATTTATTAAGAAAGTCATTTATGTTATAGTAGGCTTTATCTATAAGAAAAGTTTTAAACGAGTTGATAAACGCCGTAGTTTTCAAAAAACTTAACTTAACGCGGCCAAAAGTCATTGATTTTTAATAAATACAGTAAACTGCAGAAAAAGTACTACCTAAATATGAAGTTGGTTCATGTTGAAGTAAGTCAAAGTTTAGACTTAGGAAACACTAACTTTGAAAGCTTTCGCATCGCCAGCATTATTACATCATACCTAGCTATAACTCTATTCTTAGTTGCTTCAAAACACATACGTGTAGTTCTATTGTTGTTATTAAAGCCCATTAATTCAAACAATTCCAAACCAATATTGTGCAATAATCGCCTTACCAAGTCCAGAAACAGACACCTGCAAATACATGTCTTAACCATAGGTTCGATTATTCGCACTGCGTGTTCGAATAATGCAAAGATATTCACCGGTAGGGTAGAGATACCGATAGGAATTTAAAAATATAGTTATAAATTTATTGTGTGTGTATGTGTGTGTGTGTGTATGTGTGCGTGCGTGCGTGCGTGAGTGCGTCCGTGCGTGCGTGCGTACGTGCGTGAGTGCGTGCGTGCGTGGTGAAGGTGAATTTATCGGGAGTATTCTTAGCTACTCGTATGTTTGATGAAAATGAAAATCGGATTACGTATTTTTCACAACTCCCTCAATATGGATATCTAATGGTTTGACTATTGGAATACTAAACACAATGATAAACAAATCCGCCGGCCATGTGGCCGCCACCACAAAATGGCGAATTAGTTGTTTTTTTTTGTATTTCACATGTTGGGGTGTTTTAAATTTTCAATTTACACTTGTACTTATAAGGAAATTGAGACTTTCACACAAAAATACTAACAAAATTTTCGTAAATCCAAATTTGACAACGTTAATAGATTAAAATGGACTTTAAAACCTAATTATGAAGTCATTCAATCAGAATTGTCCATGTCATGCAACAGAGTTTTCGGTTGCATGACATGGACAAACTCGAGCCCGGTACATCAAGTTGAAGAATGTCCAACATTAAGCTTACTTAAGCTGGTTCTCTTCACGGGAATTTCCCAAATCCTACGACAAGTACAACCTGCCATAAACTCAGCCTTACACTAATGTAAGTGATCGACAAATCGGATCTCAAAAAGACGAACGAATCGATTTATGTCGTGCGTAAGATGCATGACGTGCACTCACGCAAACACAAAACTGGCCTTTTTTACATATATAGACTAGCGATTGACTGCGATCTCACCTGATGGTAAGTGAAGATGCAACCTAAGATGGTGCACACTTGCCTAGAAGATGCCTATTCACTCTTGATTTAAAGACACATTATAGTTAGTAGGAAAACGGAAGCCGGTAGGGCATTCAAAAATTTTTGCGGTGCGTATTAGGAACGAGGAAGCAAAGCGCTTAGTGCGCGATGTGAGCTTATGCGTCACGGACTGTACCTACTTTTTGAATGTATGATGATTTCAGCTCCTCATTTTATTCTAACCGTTATTATAGACAGAGACGGCTCTAGCCCATGTAGCGCCCGTGTGCATCTTGGCGCCCTCTAGTAGACGCGTGGCCAAAATGGAATACTTACAGTATAAGAATACAGTTTGACTTAGATATTTTCACCAGTGAATGTAAATTCAGGTGCAAAAAATGGTGCAATTTTAAATGATGTCGGGAAACAAGCAAGCGCGGCTCGGCGCGGCGCCCCCTATAGCCCTGCGCCCGTTTGCAACGCAGACCCTGCACCGTAGGTAAAGCCGGCACTTATTATAGAGTATCGCTTAATCCTATCTGTCTTCAATGCTACGCTTAAATGTCACCGTGTCTAGATACGCCTAGGCGACAATGCATTGCATACCATGTCTTAATTGTCTAGTAATAGGACCACAGCAGATACCTAAACGGCTCTATTGAAAACACTTTGTGAATTGGCTAAATGCCAAGCGATTACCCCTTTCACATGACTCTAGTACTTAACCTTAGAACTTACCTATGTAGTATTTTCATAGTATTTCAGGTGCAAGTCTCATTAGTATGTCAATTAATATATAGTCATAAAATAAGGCCAAACAGATTACACAATGTTCAAGGATTAAAATGTAACTAGGTGAAATAGATGGGTATAACACGATAAACAATAAACTAGTGGTTCGCCCCGAACTGAGACCTCGCGATATCCCATAATTCCCAAAAGTTTTAATTATATATTGTAATAATTAACTTTTAACATTAGACGCAATAAAAAAAATAATAGTTAACATAAAACTGTTTTACTGACACAGCGCCATCTATAGTGAAGCATTATAGTGAAGCATTATAGTGAAGCTATTAGCTTCACAATAATGCTAATAGATGGCGCATTAAAATTAAATAATTTCGTTTCTTTATAACATTTATCTAATTTTAGTATTTGTTGTTCAAGTACAGGATATAACTGAATTTTCAACCAAGTTTCACGTTCTAATATTCAGTAATTCTTGACATATGGCTCAAATTAAAATCTCCACTTTGAAACCCCCCCATTTGGTCAATTTTTAGGGAAAAATTAAAAAAAATATATTTTTGTACTCTGTTCAAAGTCGTCTTTAAAAAGATATATCGCAAGTCTATGTAGAGCAACAAACAAGATTTTACTTCAAATACGCTTCTATGAGAGCCCCCCTGAAATAAAGCTTTTTATATTTTTTTATACAATGTTCGGCTGAAGGCCATCAGTTTACATATTATATTTAAATTTGAAGTAATTACGTTCAGTAATTCAGAAGTTATAGGGCTCTGACAGACATTTAGACGAACACACTTCTCTGTCTAGTAGGCAAGCGCCCTAGTTGACTCAGAGAACTTCGCTTCGCTCGTTCAACAATAGAACTCTTTATTACTTAGATAAATGATTAAAACTAGTGGTTCGCCCCGAACTGAGACCTCGCGATATCCCATAATTCCCAAAAGTTTTAATTATATATTGTAATAATTAACTTTTAACATTAGACACAATAAAAAAAATAATAGTTGTCATAAAACTGTTTTACTGACACAGCGCCATCTATTAGCATTATAGTGAAGCTATTAGCTTCACAATAATGCTAATAGATGGCGCATTAAAATTAAATAATTTCGTTTCTTTATAACATTTATCTAATTTTAGTATTTGTTGTTCAAGTACAGGATATAACTGAATTTTCAACCAAGTTTCACGTTCTAATATTCAGTAATTCAGAAGTTATAGGGCTCTGACAGACATTTAGACGGACACACTTCTCTGTCTAGTAGGCAAGCGCCCTAGTTGACTCAGAGAACTCGCTTCGCTCGTTCAAAAAAACAGAAAAACCAAAAATACTCGGTGATTACTTATTTTAAAGCTATATAAATATCTATACTTTTCTATACTAATATTATAAAGAGGAAACATTTGTATGTAAGTAAGTATGTTTGTAAGGAATTGGCTCAAAAAGTACCGAACCGATTTGGCTGAAATTTAAAATGGAGATAGACTATACCTTAGATTATAATATAGGCTACTTTTTATCCCGAAAAAAATTATAGTTCCCGTGGGCCTCCAAAAAACCCACAACCCACGCGTACGAAGTCACGGCTATCAGCTAGTAGGGGATATAGCTTTACACATAAAAATAATTTAAATTTTGCGTACAACCACGTACAACGCAAGTAATTAAAAATTGCATCTAACTTTTTGTTTGGTGCAATAACACAAAATTGATTTTCGTGACGAGTAGAGTCCGAAGTCCACAAAATGGTAATTTATTAAACGCGGTGATGCGAAAATGGAAACAGTTTTTAATTAAAATATAAATAAGTTTGTTTTATTTTGCAATCTCTTTTATATTGTGGGTAAAAAGTTGTTGTTTTTAACCCCCGACAAAACAGAGGGGTGTTATAAGTTTGACGTGTGTATTTGTGTATCTGTCTGTTGCCTTGTAGCTCCCTAACGAATGGATTTTGATGAGGTTTTTTTTGTTTGAAAGATAACGTGATCAAGATGGATTTTAGCTATAAATAATAATTTATGAAAATCAGTTCAGGCATTTGGAAATCATTAGCTCATTTGCTACTTTATCTTTCGCGGATATTTTTTGTTTAAAATTTCCCTTTAAAATGAACTATAGAATTGTGTTGGTAGAATATGGTGCTGGCCCCGACAAATTGAAATAATTTTAGCGTTGTCTGCTGAAGCTGAAGACTTGCTGTAGACGCAAATTGTAATTTATTTATTTATTGCAAATTTCCGAACTAATGTTTGGAAATTGCCAATTACGCTAATTAAGTTAATTAAAAATAGACATAGCTTAAATATGATAACAAAATTGAACAAAATTAAAAAAAAATTCAACACACACATATCTGTAATCTCTGTTTACTCCGTTGACTGTAGCCCTGTTGTAGACGCAGATTGAAATATTTGTTTACTACATTGACTGTAGACTTGTTGTAGACACAAACTGTAATATTTGTTTATTACATTGACTGTAGATTTGTAGACGCAAATTGTACGTAATGTCTGTTTACTACATTGATTTAGAATTTTTTTTAAAAGATATACGAACTTATATACGTGGTCTTAGTCCGTGGCGAACCGCTAGTCTTATTTGAAACTGGACAAAGGTATCGGTGTCGCAAACCCGTAACAAGCGGGCGCAGACAATCCTTACAAACGAGCGGCCCGCAGAGTGCGGGTCAATACGGTACAATCGTGTGGAATGATTCAATACATCATTGTGGCGTAGACGTGCGATCCTGTGACATCCTCTATTTATCGAGCTTTATGGAAGAGCTCGGTGAGGTATTTTAAATGTTGTCGCGTTAATTTGAAGGAAAATACCTAAATTCCGTATTCGACGATTATAAAAAAAGTCACATAACTCAGTCACTATTTAACGGACTGAATATTGTAGGTTCTTAAGTCAGTTTGGGTACAATTGTGTGGAATGATTCAATGCATCACTCAAAATGAATGTACAGGGTGTATTCTGAGAGGTGTTTAAAGAAAGATTTCAAAGATCAAAAAATTTATAATATTACTAAGCCTTTATTTCCTTTTACTTAGTTACAGTTAAATAAATTAGATATATTAATCTAACGTTAATAGCGGCTACATATTTAATCGCTTAACCTAATGTTAGTAATTTAGTATTATTTATTATTTGTGAATTATTATGTAACATAATTTATTTTTATAAGGATCCCTTTAATTGGGTACAGGAGGTCCCCCAGTTTTGTATGAAAATGTCATTTTCATATAAAATTTCTTGCTAGCGTTAACTTCACCTTTACTATTCGAAAGTTAAAATGTTCGTGTTTAGGCCACTGTACACATAAGGTTAACCTGAAATCGATTGTAATCATACATGAGGTCGGACCCAATATTGGTTCCCTTAATAGTGCGGTACACAATTGGACCGGAGCGGCGCGGAATACCCGCATTGTAGGCCCGTCACGTGCACGCCGCTACAACTTGCGGCACTTGTTAGATATCCCGCTTAAACCGGACCTTTTCTGACCCAATATTATTATTATATAGAAAACCCTTACTGATATTATAAATGCGAAAGTGTGTTTATTTGTTGGTTTGTCCTGCAATCACGCCGCAACAGAACTACGCCTCAAATTGACACATTATAAGACCACAGTGCTCACCACTGTGCCATGAGGTCATCAAATTTTTCAAGAGACATACATATTATGTCATATGCCCTCATGTGGAGTATATGATGAATATTTGAATTTAGTATCAAACATTTTTTCGACATCATCACGACATTTAATTATTAAAAGACTTAAAATTCTACGCCATACATTTTCGCTTAATATTGTACCGAGTAGTCGAAAAGAATAAACTTTTTATTTTTGAATATACGCAAAATATTATATAATGGAAGATTTTCTGTAGAGCTATTTTTCGTATTCCATATACAATTCATGATCTCTATCCGTCCTTTTAAACTGAATGGTTTTTCGGCTATACGGAACAAAAAAAAATGCCCGGTTGCATTTCAAATTAACCGATGCAACCGGGCCGATCTTTCGGAAAGCGAATTCAAATTTTTCAGTGGACAGAGTAAAAATGCGCGTGGAAGTTAAACCGTTTGTCGACGGTGTTGGTTTCCCCTTTGAAATTGGTGTTGAAAGCTCCAGTCCCTTTTAAAAGGTATGCCACACTAATATTATAAATTTGTATGTGTGTGTATGCTTGATCAGACACACACTTCTACACTATAATATCTCCCGTAGGTATAAATCTGTTAAGATTAGCTACTGTGAC
The DNA here is from genome assembly GCA_038048805.1 of Hipparchia sbordonii. Classification (NCBI taxonomy): domain Eukaryota; kingdom Metazoa; phylum Arthropoda; class Insecta; order Lepidoptera; family Nymphalidae; genus Hipparchia; species Hipparchia sbordonii. Next base: position 2,345,325 of record CM076111.1, on the reverse strand, counting down.
CGAGTTAGGTCGCGAGATTAACATTATTAACACTCTATTGTATTTATTTTTACTTGTATTGTACTCAGGAAAATTCATCGTGGAAGCACTGTATACATAGCATAGTTTCATTAACTATTGTAAAATTTATTTTTTATTTTTTTATTTTTGAAAAGAGCAACCGCCGAGTTTCTTGCTGGCTCTTCTCGGCAGGAAAGGCATTCCGAACCAGTGGTAGATTCATTGACGATTCAAAAGTGCTTGTAAAAGTTTATTTGAATAAAAAATATTTCTATTCTATTCTATGATGGATATTTTTATTTTTTCAACTGCTGAACTGCTGAGTTTCTTGCCGGCTCTTCTGATCAGAATCTGCATTCCGAACCAGTGGTAGAGTCTCGACGTATCATAAGAGCTACAGGTTAGCCTACATGGAATAAATAATTTTGAATTTGAATTTTGATATACAAGTAGGTATGTATGTATGTAAACGTAAATCGAGCGGTGGCTGTATTTTTCAGTATTTTCTACACGTTTTTTTTCCAAATCTCGACGGATGTAAAAAAATCTAAACGGGGTGATCATTCACCATTTTATCACCCTGCAAGCCACGCACAGGGCCGTAACATGGTGTAATCAATTCTTATCTTATTTACAAACGCGAATAGCTATCGCGGAGTATTTCGTAAAAAAAATTTAAACATAGGTAGTTACGTGATTTTTTTAACTACATCTAAAGGTTCCAAATAGGGTCTATTATTAATCATAAACTATATTAATAAGCAGGCAGGTCTCAATTCGTCGGAATCTTTTTTTTTTTTTTGAATGTATGTTCCCCGATTAGTCAAAGACGCCAGGACCGATTTGGAAGATTCTTTTTTTGTTTGAAAGGGTATACTTCCCAGGTGGAGGTGGATTCTGGATAAATCGAGGGAACTCCTCAAATTTTATAGGCACTTTGTTGTGGCGTTTAAAGTCGGTTTTATAAAAGAATTTTTACGTTTTTGCATGATTTAATTGGCTATATCTTTTTCGATTTCATTCTTTAGTGTACCAACTTTCTTCTTCAAGTACCAACATGCTAGATAGAAGTCGACAGGCTGTTCGTACTTGTAATCTAAACGGTAAGCACACAGCGCTCTGTCATTTCGCGAGTCACGTACTAGGGCCGTAAGGTGCGGTAATGAATTCTTATCTTATTTACAATAGCAAATGGCTTTCACGGAGCTCGTTCGTTAGCGTCTCAGCTTCCAACATAATGCCGTGTAAAACTCGAGAGTGTATAAAACTTTGATAACTCGTGCTGTTAGCCTACGTGTTTCCTGTTATGGAAAATAATGAGAAAAATGTTAGGCAACCTGTGAGCGCTCGTGTGGTATTAAGATCTTGTTTCGTAAGATTGCAGTACCGTTATAAAGCAGCTGCTATTACGTCAAATGATGTAACTAAAAGCAAGAGAAAATTTATGAATATTATTTAGTTAATACGAATATTATTTTAGTTAATACAAGTAACATTTTAGTACAAGATTTTTTTTTAAACGAATATTAACCAAGCTGAAGTTGACTAATATCCTCCTATCCCCTCCAAATAAGCGGAAAGCTTATGCTAGGAGTGGGTACGACAATAGTGCAACGGGTGGGGTTTGAACCTGCGACCTTTCAGTTTTCAGTCCGTACCTTTAACCGTTGGGCTAGTGAGGCTTTAAGTATATTTTCCTTATAATAAACCTTAGAAAATATAAGGTCTTTAACATTTTACCAGATCCTTTTATTTATTTTTTTTATTAGGTTATTGTCCACATTCCGTTTTCTCTAAATGGGAGTCCAACTTTTCTAGCAATCATACTAAAATTCGCTCAAATATACGTGATACGTAAATATTCGCTTAATTAACTCGTTCAAAATGCCATTGTGCATGCGGACATACGAGTAGGTAATTAATGTTTTATTTTACCCGATCCTTTAGCAACAAATGCCCTCTCTTGAGGGGAGACGTCTTGTGCAAGATTGCTCTTTTCCTATGTACCGGACCACTTGGACTCAAAAATAAAACTGCGTGTAAAATAATTTAAATAAAGATGTCGAGTGAGCTATTCATTGACTTACATGGTAACGACTAGTAGGTGAACAAATTTGGGGGTGCAAATTCAGCCATTACCTTACCTGCAAGTCTCGGACGGTGCGTTATGTTATGTGTACTGGTTTTTAAAATGAACATTTGATAATAATAGTCATTTAAATCTTACGCTGAAATAAAAAAAAAAATAAAGAAAACTTTAAAATAAATAAACGTTGAAATCTATAACCTAGTTGTTTTGATAATTTTATCTCATGTTATAAACTACATTATGTACAATGTGAATATTATAAGAATTTAGAATTTATAATACTGGAAATAACTGACCAATTATATTATGAAATATTTGGTCAGGTATTTTCTGTATTACGTTGTTTCTAGGCTAATTTATCTATCAGATAAATTCCATTCCGAACGGTATCTGGGTGGAAACCGAGCTGGTCTATGATTAACACTGGTAAATTGGGTGCCGAGGAAACGTGAGCACGTAGGGACAACCAATATTTTTCATTACTATGCTAATATCATTGCTCCAATGTAGATCCAATAAAGGCTCTGTTGACAATCTAGAGCTTCTCTTAAATGTATGAAAGTTTGTATTTAAATTACGAACTTAAACCTTCTCGCAACATTGGTGCATCGGTCGATGAATGTTGAGAATCGAATGAAAATCTGTACAGTCATGTAAAATGTTTCTGGGCTTTTACAAAAGGGGTTTAAAAAATCGAACTAATGTGACTATTATAATGTGTAACTATTATAATAGTGATATTACGTATTTTAGGATAGTCAAAGTAGTCTTTCGATTTACCCCCGGCAAAATTAAGCAATCCTGTAATGATTTTCACACACATTCCTGGCTAAGCGACCTCGCATATCCCTGTGGTGGGTAAAGGCGTCTCACGGTTCCGTTTCAAAATAATAGCTGCCATATTTCACCCTGTGTTGATGACCCCTCCCGTGAAACACTACCGAGCTAACGAAGTTAGTTCCAAGGTAAAGTTTTAATTGCTTTCCGGCAATCTCGGTTTATCTTTTTGCAGTCCTTAGTAAGCTGCTTTGTTTATTGCAAATTGAATTTGAGCGGATGAAATACTGTGGATTAGAGGCTATACTGAAAAATTATCATAAAAAATAAAATGTCACACATACATACAGCAACAACAAGTACAAACGCAAAAATTCTTTTACATAACCGACTTCAAACTCCACTACAAAGTATATCAATTGTGCTTATAAAATTTGCAGAATTCCATCGATTTCTCCAGGAGCCCATCATCAGATCCTGGCCTGGTGACAATGGGACCATCTGGAAAGTATAATACCCCTTCAAACAAATAATATTTTTTTAAATCGATCCAGGCGTCTTCAAGTAATCGGGGAACATACATAAAAAAAAGATTCTGACGAATTGAGCACTTCCTCCTTTTTTGAAAGTCGGATAAAAAGGAAAATTTGTGTTATTTGTCTAAAATTGTACTAGGCTGGTAACTTATGGATAAATTAATAAAAATAGATTGAATATAGGAATATACCTATTGGAACCGAGCGTAAGTCTACAGGAGTCCCCCCTATACCTAATGTGCTCTATCCAAGAGTTGATTGATTCTCATTAGAACAGTAGCCAACCAAACTCAATGTGCTTGCTTGGTTGCCTTGTGCTTGCCAAAATGATTCAGCAATGTGTGAGAACGTCGCAAAAGTATTTCATTTTAATATTATGAAGGAAATGATCCTCAGTTTGTTGAGTCACATTTCTTTACTACGTTAGTAGTTAAGGAATGTGTTGCTAGAAAAATTTATTTGTAAATATAATATAGTGGTGGCTTTGCTAAATTTCATGCCATTTATATCAAAAAGGAAGTTGGTGTGGCGGTAAGGGCAACCGGGGGTAATATCTCACCGTAAAATAAATTTTAAAACTCGAGGGTATTTTTAACCAAGAATTTTTCTGTATATTTATTGCTATGGATTTAATACAACTACTTACAAAGTTATTTATGTCCCATTATGTATGAACCTGTAGAATCATGGCTTCGAAAACTGAACAGAAAAATTGTTTTACTTTATTACTAAGCCTTCTTTGTCTGTCCGTCCGTCCATCCGTCTGTCTATTAGCGGAATTAGAAATAGACATTTGAAAGTAACACATAAACTTAGAGCAATTAAAATGAAATCAGAAATGAGTAGATCCGTAGGAGAACCATAGTTACCGATCTAGCTTATCGAATTGCTTAGCTGATTATGGCAATGGTTGGAGAAAATGGCAGACAAAATGGAGAATCGAAAAATAACTCCGCACGAAATTTTTACTTTGTTAGGCGGCTATTACTCGTTAACTTCCTGCGACGGTGTTCCCACTGCATTACAACATGGGGTTATTCAAGGGGCGGACCAACAAATTCCTAAAAAGCCAGCAACGCATTGGTGGTCCCTCTGGTGCTACAAATGTTCATGGGCGGCGGTAATCACTTAACATCAGGTGACCCATCTGCTCGTTTGCTCGCTAAAAAAAACTAGTTAAGCCCACATACCCGTGATAGTTTTTTTTTTTTTTTGGAGTTATACTATATACTACGTACTATCGTGAATACTTTTCATATATCAATAGTTTAGTTTTTAGAGGTGGGAGAGAGACACCCTACTCGGACGAAAATTTTCACTTCAAGGCTTAACATTTCCCAAACTGACCTCTAGATCGAAAAAAATGTTAATAACGTACCTCCAATACTTTTGAAAGACTTTCCCACCGATATCCCACACCATAGGATAGACGAGTAAAACGACTTGACGAAACTATAAGGGTTACTAGCAGATTTACTACGGATCCCTAAAAAAAAAGTTTTGTAAAAAGATACCGGCTGAATTGATAACCTCCTCCTTTTTTGAAGTCGGTTAAAGAAACAGGAAAAAATGTTTCTCCTCCGATACAGCTGTTCAATTATTGTTACTATTGCACTACCCAACCACCACAATCCATAGCGACCGATGCGAATGGGAAATACCCGCTATAACGAGTTAGGAATTGGAGTCACGTACCAGGCTCTATCCCGACGCGTCCATACGCGTCCCGACACGACATACTCGTAAATAACACTAATGACCCCGGACTGAATAGTGTTAGAAAAGAAAAAACCTTATCAGTATTGAAAAACCATAATACTGCTTGGTTTTTAACCGACTTCCAAAAAGGAGGAGGTTATCAATTCGGCCGGTATATATATATTTTTTTTTTTTCTATGTATGTCCACCGATTACTCCGGGGTTTCTGGACCGATTCACGCGATTTTTTTTTTAATCGACAGAAGAAGCTCGCGAAATGGTCCCATAAAATTTTTTACCTTCAACTCTTCAAGCCTGATGCTGCAGAGGTACTTTCCCCCTAAATTATGGGGTTTTAGGAACTGTCATTTACGAATTGGTATGCTTGGCTTAAGCATATACTAGATCTTAGAGCTTCAGATCCTACTCCTCAATCCTGATGCTGCAGGGTACTGCCCACCTAAACTATGAGGTTTTAGGAACTTTCGCTTGCGAATTGATATTATTAGTATTAAGCATAGTCTACATCGTGGAGCTCAAGGTCCTAGCTCTTCAATCCTGATGCTGCAGGGTACTGCTCTCCTAAACTGTGAGGATTTAGGAACTTTCGCTTGCAAATGATATTGTTAGTATTAAGCATAGGCTACATCGTGGAGCTCAAGGTCCTAGCTCTTCAATACTGATGCTGCAGGGGTACTGCCTACCTAATCTGTGAGGATTTAGGAACTGTCGCTTACGAATTGATATTGTTAGTACCAAGCATATACTACATATAAAATTCAAGCCTAAATTCAATCCTGATGCTGCAGGGTTGGAGGGATTACGAACTGTCGCTTTCGAATTGATGTTGTTGGTGCCAAGCATGCACTACATCATGGACCTCCTGGTCCTAACTCTTTAGAAGTTGTATGTTGTTAATAAGTACTGTAGGTACCAAGTATAGACTACTTTAGTACCGTAGTGTTGGAGGGAGGGCAGAAAGAGAGCAGGAACAAGCTACACTAAAAAGCTTAAAATAAAAATTCTTTTCAAAAAACCGACTTCAAACGCCACTACAAAGTATAAAATTAATTTTATTTTGTACACGTTTGTTGAAGTCGGGCGGGCTTAACTAGAAACGATGAAATCGATGCGCGACGCTTACCTTATGGTGACATATAAGAGACACGCTTATTTAAATCGGGTGAGCATCGCGTATTGGTTTCATCGTTTCTATTTAAGCCGCCCGACTTCAACAAACGTGTACAAAATAAAATTATTTTTATACTTTGTAGTGGCGTTTGAAGTCGGTTTTTTGAAAAGAATTTTTATTTAGTGACTTGAATCACTGCCATACCCGTTCAAGGTAGCCGCTACCATCTTATTGAACGAGCGAAGCGAAGTTCTCTGAGTCAACTAGGGCGCTTGCCTACTAGACAGAGAAGTGTGTTCGTCTAAATGTCTGTCAGAGCCCTATAACTTCTGAATTACTGAACGTAATTACTTCAAATTTAAATATAATATGTAAACTGATGGCCTTCAGCCGACCATTGTATAAAAAAATATAAAAAGCTTTATTTCAGGGGGGCTCTCATAGAAGCGTATTTGAAGTAAAATCTTGTTTGTTGCTCTACATAGACTTGCGATATATCTTTTAAAGACGACTTTGAACAGAGTACAAAAATATATTTTTTTTAATTTTTCCCTAAAAATTGACCAAATGGGGGGGTTTCAAAGTGGAGATTTTAATTTGAGCCATATGTCAAGAATTACTGAATATTAGAACGTGAAACTTGGTTGAAAATTCAGTTATATCCTGTACTTGAACAACAAATACTAAAATTAGATAAATGTTATAAAGAAACGAAATTATTTAATTTTAATGCGCCATCTATTAGCATTATTGTGAAGCTAATAGCTTCACTATAATGCTTCACTATAATGCTTCACTATAGATGGCGCTGTGTCAGTAAAACAGTTTTATATCAACTATTATTTTTTTTATTGCGTCTAATGTTAAAAGTTAATTATTACAATATATAATTAAAACTTTTGGGAATTATGGGATATTGCGAGGTCTCAGTTCGGGGCGAACCACTAGTACTATAGATTTGAATACATTTTTTTATAAAATTAAAATCTTACTCTCGACACTTCCTTGAGAAGCGTTGGATCCTTAACATGTAGGTCATAATTTTTTTTATTACAATCATAATATCTGAAGCATAAACCTAGTTGCAAGATATGTCAAAATCAGAACCTGGGTACCCAGGCTTCTTAAAGCTATGTACAACTTGCAAGATTTGAACCCTTTCCTATAACTCTAGTGTCGCAATGAATTCTTGAAATAGCTCGCAACACTTTCGTCAGCTATTTTTCTCATAACATCCCCTGGCATCCAGAGGAGACAGAATTTCATAATAAAGTTTCCCCTCTCGTTCAAGTTTCTTACACGTATTTTTATTAAATACATTATTGTAAGCAGGTACGTTTAAATTTTTTAACCAACGAAAAAAAGGAGGTTCTCATTTTGTCGCGTATTTTTTTTATGCATAACTTTTCGTAGAGTCATCCGATTTTGATGATTTTTTTAGAAATAATTATATTTTGATAACTTTATGATTCAACAAGAAACTGTAACCCGACGACGAATCATTTAATACCTGTAACATATTGAGTCAATATTATTGACTCTATCCGAACTCTAATTAGGAATCGATTGACACCTCATTTATCCAAATAGTTGATTTTAGTAGCTTAGGCGCAATAGTGGAACATTCCTAAATAGACCCTCAGTTACGTAAATACATACATATACTGCTAAGATATATACTTTACGCATATTTTTTTCCCTTTGGCTTAAACTTTTTTGTTCTCACCTAAATCGTCTAAATTAAAATATATTTTGAAAATTTTAATCGGAGAATACTTTATCATCGATACTGAGCCCAAAACAATTTTTTTGAATTTTTTGTCTGTCTGTCTGTCTAAAAACTACTGAATGAATTTGGATGAAATTTGGTAAAGTTGTAGCTGATACTCCGGATCAATATATAGGATACGTTTAATCCTGATAAACAATAAGGTTATATCCGGGATAGGGGATGAAAGTTCTTGTTGATTTTGCTCCATACCTTTGTCAAATCTAAACCGAATTTAATAATATTCACCGTTCACATATGATTCTCTGAGGTCTGAGCAGCATTGGGATGAAGAAAATTTGCCTTATTTTTATCTCACTGGCAACGTCGAAAGTAGGGGTCAACCGCCGGCAATTTCTCGCTAGGAATAAACTCGCGACCGTCCCATCCCTGATGTTTAATCTGGAATTTTTCTTTGAATTATGTCAGCTACTTTGTAGTCCGAGACCGGAGTATAGCGGTACAGTGGAGAGAACTTTATTTTATGTTAAAATACCCTCCGTTGGATAGAATTTGAAATTAGTTTCTCTATAATTAGTTAGAGTTTTTTCTGTGGTGGTGTCGTGTGGTGCGGGTTGTTACGTTCCCTCAAATATGGTTTATCGAAGCAATGGCTGGATCGTGCGTCATGCTCGTGAACGGGTGCCACCAACGGAAATGGGTCTGCTTTGGCTGCCCATCTTGACATGCGTTGGATTGGTGTACCTACGTAGGCATTTTTGCATTTTTGAAGCTTTATTGTGGAAGCACTGTATACATAGCATAGCTTTGTAAAAAAAATTTTTTTTTTTTTTGAAAAGAGCAACTGCTGAGTTTCTTACCGGCTCTTCTCAGCAGAATCTGCATTCCGAACCGGTGGTAGATTTATGATGTGTCATAAGAGCTACAAGTTAGCCTACATGAAATAAATTAATTTTGAATTTGAATTTGAATTTAACATAAAAAACCCACGACAGCCTCCTTGACACAGTGGTGAGCGCCGTGTCTTAAAGTCGAAGTTCTCGGGTTCAATTCCCGGCCGGGACAATTGTGAATTTAAAATTTCTGAAATGTCTCTAGTCTGGTCTAGTTTAAACCGGTATGCCGGTATGGACAAGCCGCAAACGAAAACCGGATAAGTATAAATCTGGTATATTTAGCCGCTTAGTCACAAAATGGCAGCTAACAGAGTACGCTAGCCACGAAAGCCAACCTAAATCCTCCGTACATGTGTTCGTCTATTTAGCCCCTATTAGGGAATTGAAATTCACATCGGTAACCAATAGTGATTTCGCCGGAGTTAGGTCAGAGCTTAGATACCTACGATAAATATTGTTTTGTAGGTATATCTATACTTCTATACTATTATAATAAAGAGAGAGCGCGAATTTTGTGAGTTTGTATGTATGTCCGGAGCAAACTTTGGAACCACCGCACCTATTACAATAATTCTTGTACCATTTCAAAGGTACATTATTCCAGATGGTTATAGGCTATATATTATGCCCATAAATGTATTATGGCTAGATATTATGTGCAAATTTGTTAAAGAAGTCGGAAAAATTTTTGACTCTCAAACGTTTTCAAGGCGTGCGCTGGGTCATATACTGTTATTGGATGAAAATGATGTATGGGTGAATTGTTCCTCTTAAAGAGTTCTAAAAAAAAGTCCTCGATAGCATATGTCTATATTCTAAGGATAACTTACAGTAACCATTTCTATCTTTCAAATTTTGATTAAAAATAATGAATTATTTTCGAAGCTTCTTTAACCGATGTAATGTCAATCTATATCTAAATAAATATGTTTATTATCGTAAGTATTTAATTTAGAACATATTTGCCCTTTACACTATACAATTTAAATAAATATCTTAGGAGTTATCGGAAAATTAATATGTCCGCGCGACAAAATAATAAAATGGTGCCGGTTGGCGCGGCGGGGCACGGTGGTGGGTATCGGTGCGGGATATTCGTGTGGTTCCTGTGGTGATCTTATTGACAATCGTCTCCTATAAGAAGCTCACAAGAATAAATATTTAATTTTCAACCCGGACAAAGTCGGCGCGGGCTTCTAGTACGAGTATAAACGTAAAAATTCTTTTTACAAACTCGACTTCAAACGCCATTACAAAGTACTCGTATAACAATAATGCCTATAAAATTTGAAGAGTTCCCTCGATTTCTCTAGGATTCCATGATCAGATCCTGACCTAATGACAATAGAACCACCTAGGAACTATACCCTTTGGAACAAAAAAATAATTTACGATCGATCCAGGGGATCGGAATCGGACTTCGAGTGATCGGGGAACAAAAATAAAAAAAAAATTTGGGAAGTCGGTTAAAAATACAAGGTAAATTTCAAAATATCAATTACCTTTAACAGGTAACTTCTGTACTCTAAAACTTTGAACATAACTTTTTCTATAATAAATAATCATTGGCCACTGGTGCTTGTGGCCTAGTTTCGCACCAGGCTTTGCCCAAAAGGTCGATAACGCCGGACCAGAGCGTTGGTTGCCTCCCCACACGCCCATCGCCACTTTGACCTGGTCATTTTCAAAACAATATCAGTAAATGTCCTTTCACGTATTGTGGTATTAAGCACCAGCGCCCCGATTCAGACCCTTCCGATAACTTATTTGTCGATCGATTCCGTTTGTTAACATATATTTCGCTCGCTCTGAATCCACACGACAAAAAGAGATAGATATCTAACCGTATCGACACGGTATGTTATCGAACAGGTCTGAATCGCCCTGCTGGTCAGTAAGCGACATACCTCTACATAAAATGTTCTCAATTATTGTGATACTTACCTGTTTAGTTTTATTTGTCTTAAAAGCCAATGTGGAAATTTTCATTAATCGGTTTTCGCTAATGATTAGACAGATTTCGAAAAAATGTTAAGGTTTATAAACTTTTTGCTAGGCACATAAAAAAACATTTTATTTACTCACTGAGTTCATTGCAATGAACTTTAAAATGGTTTTCCAGATCGGGGGCGGCGCAATGTAATCTGTACACGCAATAAAACGTATCTGGTAGTAAAATCCGAACAGCTGAACTATAGGGATTAAAGCCAGCTCGGGGCCATTACCGCACGCGTTAAATTTTGTGTTCTGCTCATCCGGGAACCGGCCATAAAGTGAGATTAGTTCGTGGACGAAACCTGGAGCCTTGCACTGCGACACAACTTCTATTCTACTAGATGATGCCAGCCTCTTCGCGTGGATTGAGGTGTTTAATGCCCGCGGGAACTCTCTTATTTTCCGGGATAAAAAGGAGCCTATGTAAGGTGTATGTAGCATAATCCGTTCAGTCGTTGCAGCGTGATTGAGTCACAGACATATATCCAAACTTTCGCATTTATACCTAGTATTAATAGGATAATAGGATAGTAGGATACACAGCATTGAATGAATCAAATATTCTTTTACGATACCAAAACGCTTTGTATTCCTCGGTGAAAAAAGTGGCGTGTTATAACGCGTGTGTGTCTGTCTATTTTCTTGTAGCTCGTTAACGAATGGACCGATTTTCCTCCCTAACTAGATTTTGATGCGGTTTCTTCGGCTAGGTCTCGGGAGGCTAAATTCAGTAAAAAAACGCACGAAATAAAAATAAATATCGCCGCAAGCGTTAAATTGTGTGTTCCGCTCATCCAGGAACCGGCTATTAAGTGAGATTAGTTCGTGGTCGTACAGAAACGAAAAACCTTTCACAGCTATACAACTTCTATGCTTCTAGATATTCCGAAGAACGCGTTGAACGAGTCACGTATTCTTTTACGGTACCGAGAGCTTTCCACGAAGCAAAACGCTTTTAGAAACCTCACAGATAATATACTAACTCTTATTTTAAAATACATAGATGCGAATATAATATTATTCTATGCATAATGCATCATGGTTATAATTTATATAATGTACTCAATGAATATACCTCATATGTTTAAAATTTATAAAACATTCATGTTAAAATTCATTTCACATTAGGATTAGATACGCAAAAAAATGTCCATTGACTATCTTCACGGCGTATTTTTTTTTCAATCGATTACTCAAGTATGTGACAGTGTGTCGGTTTTTCCTCCACTCATGCATTAAAGGGGTGTAATTTTTGCATAGATAAAAATACAAAGGTATCTCTCGGGATATTTAAAACTTAATTCCATGCGGATGATGCTACTATTTTTTTTTTAAATATATAGACTAGCGCTTGACTGCGATCTCACCTGATGGTAAGTGAAGATGCAGCCTAAGATGGTATGCGCTTGCCTAGAAGATGCGTATTCACTCTTGATTTGAAGACAAATTATAGTTAGTTGGAAAAACGGAAGCCCGAAGGGCATTTCAAATTTTGCGGTGCGTATTAGGAACGAGGAAGCGAAGCGCTTGGTGCGGGATCGTGGAATTTCGACCACGTAGCGGTGCAGATTCGTACGATGCCTTGCGGTTCGGTGGTAGAATGGTGATGGAGGAACTAAATCGAATAGTTCTTGGGCACACTCTCCAAAATATATCCTGTAGAACACCGACACTACTACTACTAGCTTGTAGTTAACATAAAGATTCACACTGAATATATGATTTGTCGTGTTAAACCAGGGTGAAGAAGCTTGTGGTCAATATTACCTTCAGTAGAAGTCGCAGTCAAACCAATTTTCATATAAATAATATTTTATAAGGAGGCGAGGAAGGAAGACCAACCGCTGGCAATTTCTCCGAGTGAAATAAATTCGAGAACTTTCCACTAGTGCTGTTTAATCTAGAATTTTCTTTAAATTTTTATCTTGGCTATTTTATTGATGCAATAAAAAGTAACTTCTATCTCGAACCGTTTCAAAGTAAATAATTTTCTTAGTTAGAAATAAATACAGGTTAAAGGAAAATTATTATAGGTCATCGTATATTTCAACGTGTCTTTATATCCGTCTTTAACTAATTATTTCTATATTCAACTAGCAAGTGCTCGCAATATCTTTCAAGTGGATAAACATTTTTAAAAATCTGTTCATTACGCAATTTTAAGTGAAAACTTCGTAAGGCGCATTGAGCTATTTTGTTTAGAGGAAAATCTTATGCGTTCGCGTCACCGACAATAAACCTCAATAGCCCAACGGTTAAAGGTGCGGACTGAGAACTGGAAGGTTGCAAATTCGAATCCCACCCATTGCACTATTGTCGTACCCACTCCTAGCACAAGCTTTCCGCTTATTTTGAGGGAATAGGAGGATTTTGGTCAACTTCAGCTTGGCTAATGTTCTTTTTTTAAAAAAAAAAACGACATACTAATATCAGTGTGTACATATTCTGTAGATTCAAGTATGACATGACTTCACTTCTGTTGGTAGTCCCCGTGACTGTCCATGTATATATTTTTTTTATTTCAATAATGATAGATTTCATTATTTGATAACTCACGATTTTTGAAACATTTTAAACAGAGATGAAACAATGTCCATAGCAAGAGAAAGGTTTTCGTCTGTTCTTAAAACATTTGCATTTATTAAATGCAGTATTCCAAAATTTAATACTAATAAAACACTTTCGGGGCTCGCTGCCGAAGGAACGTAGCGTCATTTATGAGCTTCCTGTTGACTGAATTTCATAACTGCGAGATTCCACCGAACATTATATAAACATACTGTTTTGACGGAGCTCATGTTTTACTTTTGCCAAGTTGAATTGTAATTTCGAAATGTAGATCTGAATTTTTTCTCGATTTCGATTCACTGAGGACCTTTTTTACCGACGCCAAGTAAACTTTGAAGGACGAATTTTGGCGTCTTGATAGATTGGCAATATAAAATATTATTTTTATTCGTCAGTTAAATATAGGTAATTAGCTATAGTAGAATAGGCCTTCGAACTTCCAACAGCAATCGGTTCCTACTTCCTACTAAATTTCATCAGAATGTTACCATTTTTCACAAAAATTCGTCATCTAAACTAAAATCCATGTACTATTTAAGGTTCTCATAGCGTCCATAGCTAGAACGGTCAAATCCTCATTTTGTATAAAGAATTGGATTTGCCAGTTGTTAGTTGGGAGCTTTCCATCTTTTTCCATACCCATTGGAATGACAAAATCGAGAATACGACCGCTGATGTACATTAAAATCAGTAGGATTAGTATAACATTTAATTCGATTGATCGTATTCGTATTCGATTAAGTTAGCGTCAGCAAAATGAACCATAACAACATTTAATTAGAGCTCAACATTTCACGTTGACGCTAATATGAATTAAATCTTACAACAACAGTCAACAACATTTTCGGTATTCATCCGGTCAACGGTCACTGAATAGTCGTTCCACATTGCAGTCACGTCTTACTTCATGAAACGCCTCGACGCGGTAATGACGTACATAATAGCCATTTATATTATTCCATAATTTATGTCGTAAATTGCTAAAAATCTGTAAGTGAAATCATAGGTAATATATGCAGGAATATTTATTTTGAGTGCATTTTGGGTGCAATACAAAATAATTGACTTTTCCATTAAATATTTTCCACTTTTAATAAAAGAACGACCGAATTCAAAATCGTAAACTTTCGGGAATCGACAAAAGTAGACATATTTTTAAGCTGCTACAAAATCGGACCTAATTTAATAGGTTATTCCGGAGAAAACTTCTTGTTTTGCTTTACCTAGAATACGAAACTTGCTCTTTTAGATCAGTATTTTTTTTATAAAACCTCTTTTCCTAAGAATTCGTATTTGGTCGTTGTTTTATTAAGAGTGCGATTAGTTAGTTTAAAACGGTAAAGGAAAACATCGTTAGAAAACCTTCACTCCTGAAACTTATCCATAATGTTATCAAAAGTGTGTGAGTGTAAAGTCTGCCAATCCATACTTAGCCATCCTGGCGGACTATGTGTGCCCTTGAAATTTATTTTCCAGAAGAGATCCAGATTCCAGAGGATTCCAGATGTGCCCAATAGTCAGCTGGCGATGGTTTGAGATGGAAGAATTTTTTATACCATGACAATCCCTTGACTGCGATCTCACCTGATGGTAAGTGACGATGCAGTCCAAGACGGTAGCGGGGTGACTTGAAAGGAGTAAATTCAACCCATACCCCTAATCTGTTTCTACACGCTATCGTGCTGTTACACTAAATCGCTTGACGGCACGTCTTTGACGGTAGCTTGGTAACTAGCTACGACCAAAGCCTCCCACCAGACATACACATGAAGAAGATTCTGAGCAAAATATTTTTAGCCTTTGTAAAATTTGAATATAGTAGGTATTATGTACATTGTTCGTGTATGTTTAACCTACGAACCTATCTCTCGATATTAGATTACAGACTGGTGTATCCGACACGTTGATCTGTGTACATATTTGAGCGTGTTATATTACCGTAAACATAATAACGGTAGTCCCAAAATCGATCCTCGTAAATAAAGGGCGGATTGTAGGTAGAAGGTAAGTGAAGGTATATCGGTTTAACCTGATCGCATACCTATTTAAACGACGTCCTGCAGGAGGCCACTGCGCTTTTATGAACTAGCAAAAGTGTAAATGGCGTCAGCAGTGCGAGTCAGTCGAGGAACTCGGTTATTTGGTAAAGGTCTTGAGAAAAGCCTCACGATCTGGGCAAGTTATGTCATATTATTTCTGATCTTTTAGTACTTTCAGACTGCTGCTGCAAGAAATCACTGAGATAAGTCAAAAGAGCGAAAACTCGATATATAACTTGTCTCTGAATACCAGCTCGCTGGTAAAAATTTGATGGTTTGTTATCATAGATGCATAAGTTTTACAAAGCTTGCGATTGTCACTACAATTATAATTACAAAATACATGTAAGATTTTAGATTCCCACAGTGTCCACTAGTAAAATCAGAAGTTAGCGCTGTCAAGTTTATTGCTCTTAAAATAATGAGAAATATACTTGATACCCTGAGCACTTCAGTATTCAGAAGGTACAGGTAAAACTAGGTAATTAAAAAATCTAAACGTCTGGCTCTTGTGTTTCTTGCGGCTTCTTTTTTGCGTCCCTTGCGGTAGTGTGCGATGAACTTTAGAGGAGGGAAGGTATCTTAGTTTATACTCAGACACCGTCCTCGCATACGTTGTTTATGTTTAATTAAACCACTCTACAAGATTAAACGATTCAGCCTAGCGGAATATCAGTCGTAACTCGGGCCTACTTGGCAGTGTAGTTGGTAAACTTGAGAATGACAAATTTACACGTAGCGTAGGTCCGAATCCATCTTCCTTGAAACTCTATCTATCGTATCCATTAGGAGAGCCGTTCGAACAAATACCCTCCACTAGGTGGACCGACAACATCACATGAGTCGCAAGGTGCCAAGGTATCCTAAAAATTGCTTAACTAGCTCTCAAAGGATTTTTTTTTTTTTTTAGGATGGTGGGATAGGAAAACAGACCATCCTTTATCATCAATGTTTCGTATAAAAGTGAGTTTTGTACCCCATAGAAGTTCCCTTGGATTATAAAAATCAATTTTATAAAACAAACAACGTGTCGAGATAAATTCCCGGGCGCTTCCATTGTCGTGAGCGTCGTGAGCTAATGCAGGTGCCGTCTAATTAACACTGCGGCGACACTGATGTATGGCACTACAATGGAAATAAAAGAACGTTTGTCGAGTCGATCTGTCACTGCCTTATCCGTATTCTTGCTCTGTAAAGGATAAACAGTTTGAGGTTGTAGTGGTGTTAGCTGCAAAGTTCTTTTATTTTTGCATTGGCATCCTTATGTGGTAGAAATCCAACCTATTCGGACGAAACGCTTTAATTCAACGTTTCTGATAAGAACCGCTAAGGCGTGGAACACTCTTCCAGCGTCTGTGTTTCCTGCCACCTATAATTTGAGTACATTCAAGGCAAGAGTGAATAGGCATCTTCTAGGTAAGCGCGCACCAACCTAGACCTCATCAGTGCTATCCAGTACTCATTGTCGTCAAGTGCAGGTCTATTTCGGATTAAAAAAAGTTCTATTTTGATTTTGTACTGGACGAAATCTATCGAGAGAGATATGTATTGGGGATTGAAAAATTTTATATCTAAATTACTTATTTTACAGGGACCCATCCTGTACTTAAGTCAAGTTCAGCTTGGCTAATATTCTTTTTTTTTTTAACTGCAATTTTACAGTCCGAATGCAGTTTGTCTGTGTAGGCTCTTAGAGGCGCAGTGATGACCCGTTATGAATTGAAGTCACGTAGCTTCGACGCGACCACGGCACGACGCAGTCATAAATAACGCTAATGACATCCGACAGTGCGATGCTGTGCGAAAAAAACATTATCAGTGTGTCGTGAAAAACTATAAACGATATAGCCATTTACATGTTATGAAGCTGGTTTAATATTTTTATTCTGTTAAAACTACAAACAACGTCCTGTTTATTTTAAACGTTAGGGGATCGAATCAATAGTATGGAGCTTGATAAATAATAATTTCCTTTGTGACTATTTCGGCGTAGCCTAAGCTAACTTTTGTTTGTAATAATTATAATAATATGATTAATTGATTTTATTGTTACTTGGGGCCGGAGATTCTGTATTCCTAGCCGGCACCAGCAGACCTTTTGTAAAACTTGATGCTTTGTGAAATTACATCAAGTTACAGAGAAATACGAAGTTGTTAAATTATTTATTTATTTGACCATCCTGATCCATCTTCTGCTGACGCAAAAATGGGGTTGTTTTAAGTTTTAGCTGAGTTTCTTGCTGGTTCTTCTCGTTGGAACGACATTACGAAGTTCGAACCAGTGATACATTCGTTTGACGATCCGAAAGCACTTTGTAAAAGTTAATTTAAATAAAAAAAATATTCTGTATCTATTTCAACATTTACACAATTTTGCTGTCTGTTTGTGTGTGCTCAAAAAAATGGGCAGATTCGAATTGTTTCATTTGGGCATTGTTTTCAATTACTTGAAGCGTTTTTATAACACAGATCGACACGTCAAACTTATAACACTCCTCTATTTTCGTTGGGGGTTAGAAATGTCCACCTCTGGTTGCTCCCGGGCCAAATGTGTCCAAACGCTCGCTATATACTATCCATGGACTGCCTTTGGACCAAGTAGGCCCCTGTGTGTATACTGCAGCCCTTTTGCCCTGCAAGATGAAAAGTTAAGGGAACTATTGGTCATATTCATCATAGCGATGATTAAAACAAAAACATAAAAGGATACTACGCATTGTTTATACTCACGTGTAAGCATTGTGGAATACGGGTACTTACAATCACTATCATTTTCAATTTCAATCAACTAATTGCTTTGAGGTTTCTATCCGAACAAAACAATGACACGGCAAAGTTAAAATCTCTTCATAATCCGGAATGGAGTGGAACACAAAATTTAACGCATGCGGCAACGCTCGGTAGTTACGGACTTTAATCCGTACAGTTCAGTTCGAATGTAACTAGAAGAGCGCGTTTTATTGCGTGCACAGATTATTATTATAGCTGCTATTGTATTGGAATACACGATTTAGTGTTTTAACTGAACTGAACTGGAGGGGCATTTAGTTTGAAGAACTGATTTATGGTCGTTCGGGTCCTAAGGTGTTTGAGTGGCGGCTTCACCGAAAAGTGCAGTGTTGACAGACCCACAGCAAGGTGGATTGACGACATCGTAATTATTACGAGTTCCAGGAAGCCGCTGTATTTTTTTAAACATTGACAAGATAGTCATTGACTGCGATCTCACTTGATGGTAAGTGATGATGCAGTCTAAGATGGTAGTGGGCTAATTTGGAACGGGTATGGCAGTGTAGATTCAACCCATACCCCTAATCTGTTTCTACACGCCATCGTGCCGGAACGCTAAATCGCTTGGCGGCACGTCTTTGACGGTAGGGTGGTAACTAGCCATAGGTAAAGCCTCCAGACCAGACCAGAGACAATTTAGAAATTATTAATTCCCAAATTGCCCCCGCCGGGAATCGAACCCGAGACCTCTCAGCTATAAGACCACAGCGCTCACCACTGTGCCACTCTTTCATGAATACAGACAGTGGAATACATTGCCCCACTGATCTTGGCGAATGCACATTACCAACAGTTGCCACGGGCGCGTGCGTTCGTGTACATGTGTGTGTATGTATGTGTGTGTGTGTGTGTGTGTATTATTGTGGGAGTACAAAATTATACAGTAAATAATAAAACTTTTTGGCGCTGTATTTTGTTAACTGGGTTATTATTTACTTTCCTCTGCGCAATGCAAAAATGGCCAAAAATATGGTAGTTTAAATTTTGAAGATGACACCCACACCATTCTTTTAATTGAGAAATAGATGAATCGTTTGCACAGTATTGCATCTGCATTCCGAACCGGTGGTAGATTTACGACGTGTCATAAGGGCTACAAGTTAGCCTACATGAAATAAATTAATTTTGAATTTTGAATTTGAATTTGAGTATATAAGGACGAATAGGGCGATAATATTACAATTATTATTCAAAACGCCGTAGTTATATAGCAATCCAGCGTTTTATATAAACATTTAATTCCAATAACTCTATATTCGAACGTTTGCGTTGCACGAAATAAAAATACGCGTAAAATTCAGTCTGTATTCGAACGTAACAGTTTTATGGTCCAGAATTAATAATAAACTCGCTATAAGTGATACATGAACTCGGTTCGAACAACGGCGGTTTTTATGATTTCGATAAATGAGCGGTTGTGAACTTCGGTTAGAGAGTTAATAAAACAACGCTGGACCGTGTTAGAAAAGTTTCGCTTTACTTGCAAGTAGGTACTTGATCTTGATCCGAATGAATTCGAATGAATGAATGAAATACTCTTTATTGTACATCAAATTAATAAGAATAAAAAGACGTGTGGCACTCGGGGACTGCCGCGGTAAAGCTATTGCATAGCATTTTTTGCGGTGAGCCGCTAGATGGCGTTGATAAAAAATGCGCCATCTAGCGGCTCACCGTAGAGGAGTCCCGTGTCAGGTTGTTTTCGTTACGGAATTTCTGGATTCGGTCTCCACGCTGGCTCGCGATAGAAGCCATGTAATAGCTTAAAAATCAATATTTATGCTTACTTAGAAGTAGGTAAACAATCTCAGTACATTATGCGGCCTTAGGGCGTCTTCAAATTGTCATACAATATCTAGAAGTGCAATCGCAGCACACCACGATCTGCACGTCTGAAGAGATCTTCATAAAATTATAGGCAAGAAAATTCTCGATCACGTCAGCTTTCGAAAAAAAACCCCATCAAAATCAGCCCATTCTTTAGGCAGCTATGAGGTGACAGACAGGTACACATGTTAAACTTAAATCACCAGTTTTGAGTAACAGTTATTTGCTATCCCTTTTATTATACTCCTTGTGAAAAAGGTTGAACCTGGATTTACATAGATCTGTCAACAACAAAAATAACAGCATGAAATTAATATGCCACACAGAATTGAATTGATCAAAGCTATAAAGGTCCCTTATTTTGCTACTAAACCTTTAAGAGAGAGAAAAGATAGTCTCAGCATTTTACACTGCAAAATATATAAAATAGCCCACATAATTCAAAGAAAAATTCTAGATTAAACATCACGGAGGGGAAGTTCTAGAAATTTATTTCGCGCAGAAATTGCCCGGCGGTTGGCCTTCCTTCCCCGGTCTCCTCGCGAGATATAAATAGAGTAAATTTTCCCCGGAGCTACTACAATTTCATGAATTTTTGTAGCTTCATATTACGTGACAAATTGTTAACTGCGACTTCCTCCCATTCAACCCGAAATAGCTCCTGCATGCAGGTTTCAACATTTCTGCAATAAAGAGGTAATAAAACTTTCTGTTAGTTAAGTTTTGTGTAAGTAACTTATCATGTTCGTCTTATCATGGTTGCCTGGAAGAGATCGCATCTTAGCATCTTCTTAGCGATAAGGCCGCCATTTGTGCTCCCATTTATATAATTTATTTTAAGTTAATTTTATTTTATATGTTTCTATCCACTTCTATCTAATGTAATGTACAATAAAGTGTTTAAAGTGTACATTTCATTTCATTCGTCCTCGCTTCGTTGTCCGTCTGTCTGTCCATGTCTCAAGGCCCTTTTTCTCAGAGACGGCTTGAGATACTAAGTCGTACTGAACTAGCTGATGCCTGCGACTTTTTGCGCGTGGATTTACTTTTTAAAATCCCGCGGGAACTCTTTGATTTTCTGGAATAAAAAGTAGCAAATGTCACTCTCCAGGTCCTCAACTATACCTATGCAAATAATCACATAGATCCGTAGCTCTGTTGCAGCGTTATTGAAGGACAAACCAACAAACAAACACACTTTCTCATTTATATATTAGTAAGGAAATAAGGATATGGATAAGGATAAAAAGGTCAATGGTCTGAAATTAATGCTGTGTAAATTTCAAGTTTCTAGTTTTACTCCTACTTACTATACTTACTTTAGGATAGTTCCTATCTCCAGCTGATCCTCAACTTTTAAGGTAATTTTAAACAGGACACCTCAATTGCAAAATCTATTCAAATAAGGTTAATTTCAGATAATCTTACGAAACGAGACCTATAATAATAATACCAATACCAATATGAGTCCTTACCCTAAAAAAAACGGATAAAAAAAGGAAAGTTTTCGTTTATTTGAAACTACCCGCAAATTGTGTGCAGAGGGAGCGCGGTCAGTGCGTGTACTGAGGGCCAATATTTTTCATCACTATGCTAATTTCATTGAACCAGCCATTGACTAAAGGTAAAGTATAGATGGATCTCCATCAGCAAAAATGAAGCCAGTCGTCAGGTGTCACTTTCATCTATTAACTTTTATTAATCTAGTTTGACATGGTAGATGCACGTCATAATTTTATCCTACTGAATGAGTGCCCTTATTCTATTTTGGAGCTATTAAAGGTATGTATTTATGTGAAAAAATTACAGAGAAGACTTCTTTTTCTTCTTTATTCTTTTTAAATATCTTTTTTATTAGATATTATATTATGCGCGTTGATGACTTGAAATTTCACAACTTATTACTTATTTGTTTTATTATTTTGTGTCAAACTAACTTATCTCTATAAGATATCTCTATCTTGGTAGTGAGAGTACTAATCCTTGCTAGTGTCGAATGTGGTTATTAGCTAAAATGCATTTTAGTTACTAATGGGAGAGTATCGTCAAATTAGAAGTAATTGCAGTCGTCACAATGTAGCAATAATGTTTAGATATTCCACGGTTGAGTCATCATAATTATACCGGCCTTCTATACCGTCTTTAGATTGTAACTACAAGGTCTAACGCTTACTTTCACTCAGTCTATCTCTAATCCTAAATCTATTGCCTCAATAAACGAGGCGACCCACGCTACAGCAAAGAGGTTAGCTTTCACAGGCGTTTTTACTGTGTACACGTGTATACGGAAAAATTTGAATTCGCTTTCGTAAAAGTCCGCCTATTCGGAATGCAACAAGGCAATTTTGGATCACCGCTGAAGTATTTGGTCGAAATGGGAAATGGGTGAGATCTGTATTGTGTGTCAGTTAGTTTAAAATAAACCGGTTATGATAAAGCCTCTCTGGCTTACAGTGAGACATATCCCCACTGGCGCAGTAGTTTTAGTAGTGCTATTTTTAACTGACTTCCAAAAAGGAGGAGGTTATCAATTTGGCCGGTATCGGTTTCATCGTTTCTTTTTAAGCCCGCCCGACTTCAACAAACGTGTGGAAACTAAAATTATTTTTATACTTTGTAGTGGCGTAAGAAGACGGTTTTTTGAAAAGAATTATTATTTGACGCAGTTTCACTGGAGTAGTGAAATCGAAACTTGTATCAACTAATAGAAAATTTAGTATTCACACGGAAATAATATTTATTCTATCCCGGTTACATGGACTCGGTCCAACTATGTAATTAAAAGTTCTAAGAGCAAAGTGGTGTTAGTAAAAACAGAGCGCAAAATAAATTTTAATAGCGTGTTCTCGTTTCTATACGGTTTTATTTTATAGTACGGCCATCGCCGCGGCGGTATTAAATTGGAAGGGTGAAAAAATTCTGAGCACGCGCCAAAAATCTGTTATAGGTTGATTCGGACTACTTTTTTTATTGATAACAGATTTGTGGCTGACTGCAGACTCATTTAATGGTAGATTGATGATGGCGAATCACACTAATATTATAGAGGCGAAAGTTTGTGAGTGTGTGTGTGTGTGTGTGACGGATAGTTCATACCCTGGATTAAAACATAGGCTACATTTTATCTCGGGAAATCAAAGAGTTCCTGCGGGAATCTTAATCCACGCGAATGTGAGCCGTGAGAGTAAGTCGCGAGCATGTCTAGTGTAATAATAAAAACGTAACTAGTGGTTCGCCCCGAACTGAGACCTCGCGATATCCCATAATTCCCAAAAGTTTTAATTATATATTGTAATAAAATTAACTTTTAACATTAGACGCAATAAAAAAAATAATAGTTGACATAAAACTGTTTTACTGACACAGCGCCATCTATTAGCATTATAGTGAAGCTATTAGCTTCACAATAATGCTAATAGATGGCGCATTAAAATTAAATAATTTCGTTTCTTTATAACATTTATCTAATTTTAGTATTTGTTGTTCAAGTACAGGATATAACTGAATTTTCAACCAAGTTTCACGTTCTAATATTCAGTAATTCAGAAGTTATAGGGCTCTGACAGACATTTAGATGGACACACTTCTCTGTCTAGTAGGCAAGCGCCCTAGTTGACTCAGAGAACTTCGCTTCGCTCGTTCAAAAATTCTTTTTACAAAACCGACTTCAAACGCCACTACAAAATATGTATATCAATTGTGTCTATAAAATTTGAAGAGTTTCCTCGGTTTCTCCAGGATCCCATCATCAGATCCTGATGACAATGGGTCCACCTGAAAAGTATGCTCTTTTAAACAAAAAAAAAAAATCCAAATCGGTCCAGGGCCTTCGAGTAATCGGCGAACATACATAAAAAAAGATACCGACGAATTGAGAACCTCCTCCTTTTTTGGAACTGTTTAAGTGGGCATTATCAACAGCTACTTAAATTGTAAGTTTTTATGCCACTAATTACCACCACCACTACTAATTACTACCATTATCTAACTGCAGAGATGGGCTAGCTTAGGACTGTTTGTCATAGTACTTAGTACTACGTATTTATCTGCGCACGTAGTTCGACATAATAGACGAACCTTTCTCTATTTCGTAATTTTTAAGTACAAATTAATATGAACAAAAATACATCATATTCATAAAAAAATCATGATAGCTGTCTCTGGAAGCAGTAAAGATGAATTATCATGTTGTTAATGATTTCACAGCGAGCATAAATATGAACCTGCAAAATCATATTTCAATTTGCAGTGTGGAAAATTAGCATTAACTCAAATATGTGTGTGCGTGTCTCATTATGATTAATGTCATTATTATTTTAGTTCATAATAGAGTCCGTTGTGTGCTGCGAATTCGATTTCATTCACTTAAATAATAATTTACAATTGTAATTTTACAGTGAATTGAATATGATGCCAGACATAGATAGACATTTAAAATCATTAGGTTAATTTTTAAACAATGACAAAAGTTTAGTAAATGTAACCTGACTATTGAATATTGGATGTGGCATCAGTGATATTAATCCTATTATCCTATTATAATTATAATAGTATAAATGCGAAAGTTTAAATGTGGATGTATGTTTGTTACTCAGTCACGCCGCAACGCCTGAACCAGCTGAACACGTGAACTAGCTGAAATTTGGCACAGAGACAGATTATAGTCTGGAATAGCACATAGGCTACTTTTTATCCCGGAAAAGTTCCCGCGGGAATCCAACAAAAACCTCAATCCACGCGAATGATGTCGCGGGCATCATCTAGTATATAATGAGTTTAGATGCTAAAGGTGAAAGTTTGTATGTGTGTGTGTGTGTGCGCGTGTATGTTTGCGCGCGTGTGTGTGTGTGTGTGGAGGGGTCCCATCTAACCCCTTTCCTAATCTCGACGACAATATTTAATTAGTTAAATCAGCGTGATTGTCTAAAAATGCATTGCAATTACTTTTGATTGGCTGGTATTCTCTCGTTATTGGATAAAATGCATTGCTGCAACAAGAACACACACACTTAACGAAGAACAGCTTAGAATGCATAATCCAGTTATCGTGAATTATCCAACTACGCCGCTCTGTTGGCAAACATATCACCGATACAGGAAGTCATTAGATAATTAGATACCTTTGCGCATAAATTCACTCTAATTATCCCAAAGATACGTCGAATCTATAACTCAATGTCAATCTTATGCTATGCAGCCGTTGGCTTATTTACACATTCGGATGAGTGACGAGGGAGCACTCTCACTTAGCTCAGCTCAGACTCAAGACAGTATTAAAACGAAAGAGATTTATGTCAGAGCATATTTGTATCTCATTTTAACTCCAAGCTAAGACAGAGCACGCTCTATAAATCTCACTACTAGAGTCTAGATGCACTTAAATATTCGACCCTTCAATCAAAAATCATGCGATGATGAGATAAGGTACAAGTGTCGCGATGTTAGTCGATGACCAAAAATATTGTATTACTAGCTTTTGCCCCCGCGACTTCGTCCGCGTGGAATTAGATTTTGAGGTGGAATTTTCAAAAACTGTGACACACGTACTTTTTTATTTTTAACTGAAAGCTCAAACACCAACTTTGATGGAAACAGCTTGAAAAATGACGGAGTTTCATATAAACTTCCATTCCCTATTTAAACCCCTTAGGAGTGAAATTTCCAATAATCCTTTCTTAGTGTGCGCCTACGTCATAAAAGGAACCAACTGTAAAAATTGCAAGTTTCTAACTTCAGTAGTTTAGGCTGTGCGTTGATATCTCAGTCAGTCAGTCAGTCAGTCAGGACTTTGAATTTTATATATATAGATTTAGTGAATTTCTTATTTTACCAGTAGCTTTTTACTCAGCTTATTTTTAGAGTTTCCCACATTTTTAGGTCTTCTGGAAAAGATCGCTCAGGTAGAGTCGAATCTTCGTCCGCGTGGCTTAAGAATTTTAGATTCCCGCGGGAACTCTTTAATTTTCCGGGATAAAATGTAGCTTATGTGTTAATTCTGGACATGAGATATCTTCATATCAAATCGGCTCATTCGTTGTGGCGTGAATGAGTAAGAAACATCCATCCATCCTCACAAACCTTCGCATTAAATTATATTAGTAGGAAGGATTTCAAATCAAGCATTAACAATTTTATAGTTATACCAGCTGCTAACTGAATAAAACTCGAATGCTAGTAAAATTCCTTTTCTCTCTCTCTCTTTGTTATTTTTATTGTGTCTATACATATCTATTGTTCTTCAACGAGTAGAATCTAAAGGCCTATGTCAGAGATTAATGATGTAGTGCCTACAGCAGCCCTACCGACGACAGTACAACTTAAATCAAGGAAGAGGTACCTATACTACACCCGAATTGTCATAAATTATTGTCAAACTATGCCGGTCAGTTGGCAAATATATCACCGATACAGGGAGTCATTAGACAACTAGATATGCGCATAAACTCACTCTAATTATCCCAAAGACACGTCGGATCTATTAGTCAATGTCAATGTTGCGATGCAACCGTAGCGCCGTGTAAAGAGATATAAATAGCGCAGACCGGATATTGGGAATGATATATATTTTTTTAAATTTATTTACACCAACAACTTCCATACAAAAAAAGTCAAACATATTCTGTTACATTATAAATCAGTGTGGTTGTAAGAAACAGGCGCAAAAGAAAGAAAATTATCAACTAAACATGCACCATTTAAATAAAAAAAAAAAGACGTGTGGCACTCGGGGACTGCCGCGGTAAAGCTATTGCATAGCATTTTTATCAACGCCATCTAGCGGCTCACCGCTAGATGGCGTTGATAAAAAAAGCGCCATCTAGCGACTCACCGTAGAGCAGTCCCGTGTCAGGTTATTTTCGTTACGGAATTTCTGGATTCGGTCTCCACGCTGACCCGCGATAGAAGCTATGCAATAGCTTAAAAAAATTCTTTTCAAAAAACCGACTTCAAACGCCACTACAAAACAAAGTATAAAAATAACTTTAGTTTGTGCACGTTTGTTGAAATCGGGGGGCTTAAATTGATACGATGAACCCGATACGCGATGCTCGCCCAACTTCAATAAGTGTGTCTCTTATAGGTTCCTATGTCACCATAAGGTGAGCGTCGCGCATCAATTTCATTGTTTTTAAATATTTGCCAAATAGCCATTTTCACTATACTTCAGATTTATGTCAGTTTGTTCTATTTGTCACTGATATTGCGAGTAAATATCATCGGTACTAGTATAATATCCGTTCGGAAGCTTCCGTCTTGAACGATGTTGACACATCCTTTCCACATACATCTTGCTACTAATGGATGGGAATTTATATAGTGTTATATTTTGACACTTTTGTGTAGTAATAAAATATTTAGGTAGTTAATATATTAAACTAGCTGATGCCCGTGGATTTAGTTTTTAAAATGCCTTGGGAATTCTTTGATTTTCCGCAATAAAAATAGCTTATGTCGCTCTCTAGGTTTTTAACTATACCCATGCAAAAAATTACGTCGATTTATTTTCCGTTGCTACTGGATTGAAGGTCAAACCAACTAACGAACAAAACAAAACACACTTTCGTATTTAGGTCTATGATATTCTACTAGGGATGAGTTATATACTCACAAAACAAGCGAAAAAATTGTTCCAAACGACGCAGAGTATAAAAGAGCATTTCATTGTTAAATGACATGACAAATTACGACAAATATCTGTCATTACGCGCTCCATTTACTTGTAACATATCCACCTCTTTTAATACATATCATAGATTTAAGTATACTATTAGTAATATAAAAAATATATACCTATATACATAGTACACATTGCAAGTTAAATAAAAGCTTGTAAATTGAGCTTGCTAGGTTAATATTGAAATGGAAATCAAGCTACATTTGTATGGCTTGAGTAAAATCTTCTTAACAACATATCTTAACCGAAGACCTAAATTCAAGTCACGCGCTTCGCACTCGCAAGTTTAGTTTTAGTTACTTGTTCTGTTACTAGTGCCTAGTGCTACAAGTTAACTAAGTTGTGCTTACCTCTGCACTTCTGTTACACCTTTGCTGACTGTTTTAATCTTAACTCTCTTGGTACAGACAACTTGTAATTAAGCATTTAAACTCTACAATACCGGTCACGAGAGTGGGAAAATTGGCGTTTATTGTACTTGTCTAACTCCTTCTAAGCCTAACTAAGGGCGTGGACACATTACCACGGCACTGTGTAACGCCGCCACCGTGTAACGGTGCGGCGCCGTGACCGTGAAACAGCGCGACGACGTGCCGCCGCACGGTGCCGTGTACGGCACGTATATTTTCTCTTAAAACGTACTCCATTATGGTTCGTTATTGAAAGGTATGGTATTCACCCAATATTTTCTTTGATTATGTTCTTTCTTCATTCGTCGTCTTAGCAATAACATCTAGACAAAAACTGCGAGTTTGAGTCCACGTTTGGCCTGATCGTGGCGCACCGCACACAGCACCGTGCCGCGGCCCGACGTCATTCCGTTTCACGGTGATGGCGCCGAACCGTTACACGGTGGAGGCGCAGTGCCGTGGTAATGTGTCCACGCCTTTATTTAGGCTTAGTTGGTGGTGGCATTGCATGTTTGGGAACTTGGCTTTCTGGCTTGGTTGTGGAGGTAAGCGGTGCTCAGGTTGTAACTGCATGTTTGACCATACAGATATTTCCTGTTGGCGGATTATAGCAAAATAATTCTAACCTTTTCTTGCTAATCACGAACTTTCGCAAAGTAAAGCTTGCTTCTATCCAATATTTTTATTAATACATCCTACGAGTACATACATATTATAACAATCAGTCATTGATTTATCTACAATCGTCGATTTCTGCTCTTCTAACTCTTTATTAATATTGACTTGCTCTTTCTACGAATGCTGATAAGAATAAAGAAATCCAGAAGGAAGTTTAGAAACTTTCTTCAGAATTTCAATCCAACCCTTGTAATGAGCTTCAGAGGCTATTGATAATAATAGTTTCAACGAAGGATAAACTATTCAAGTCATCAGCTTTCTAAATACAGTAACGAAATTTGGTTTTAGCTAAATATTTGATCGTCAAGTTTCATCCCTTTAACTTGTGTAACACTTTGGCTGGCTGTTTCTAAACAGTATTGACTTGTAAGTTGACTTAACTAGGAATATACAATAGGTTTTCCCGCGCAATCTTAACTAGAAGAAAATACCTTTAGGTATCTAGTTCGCCTTTACAGAACAAGCTTTTGCTCGCGGCTTCATCCTCATAGAGTAGTATTTTAAAAATCCCATAAGACGGGGCTCTTTCCAAAATAACTGTTTACACAAAAAAGATGTTTTGTGGTCGATGGCTTAGCGAAGTAATAAAAAAATAAAAAAAATAATTGAATAATCTTTCAAAAAGTTTATATTTACTAAACATTAACTCATCAACAGATACTGAAGAGTTCAGAAGGAATATGAACAAATATGTTTTTGGTCTCCTGTAAAATTTTCTCAATCACACTTACTAGGTTTTGAAATGGGGCAGCCGAAGTGCTTAAACGCACATATCTTCGAAAAGTCAAAGGTGCGTCCTAGGATCACCGCTGCTACTCAACTATCCCTGCCCACAAAAAACAAACACTTTAGCTTTATCTATACCAGTTTCTTAAATCGATATGGCCAGTATTAAAGAAAATTTCTTATTAGAAAATTGCAGCTTAAGACGGTTTCATTCAATAATTTGAATTTAAAACAGTTTGGATAAAGAAGCAATAAATTAAGCGACTCATTTGAGCGAATGAATGGGTCGGTAATAGAGTGCGAACTGTCGCCGAACAAAAGAAAAGTAGGCGACGCGACACTGCCTTTGTTCTTAGTAAATCGAGTGCCGAAGCCGTTTGTCGACATTATACCGCGCTGATTCGACGTTTATAGCTTCTAGGGAATGAATGTTGCTATTTGGTTTGGCGTGCAACCGTAAATAACGTGCAAGTATCTCAGTATGTTTTACTTATAATATTATGTAGGTAATCGATACTAGAGATAAAAAAGTATAATTTAAAGACCATTCTGACAGTCAGATTTAAAGGCGGTCACTGAAAATCAGGGTTGGGACACCTGGCACCCACAGCTTTAAAACTTAGCGGCTTCGCCAGTTTTAAGTCTGTGAGGCTAGGAGCCCCAACACAAGCTGAGTGACTTACCTTTTGGTAGCGTTGCACTGCTGTACAAAGTACTGTACAAACTGTATTTTGTACATTTTTGTGTTTATTGCTACCAATAAAGATATTTCTATTCCATTCTAGATACAATGAAGTCGGTTAAAAATAAAAATAAATTTCGTGAAATCGGACTAAGTTAAAATTTTGTGGGCGAATAATATTCAATGTATATGCAAATGAGAGCGATTATAAAATGCATTTTATTTATAAATTGTGCATAAATGACTCGTATTAAGCGCAATTATCCATCGAATGACAGGATTGAAATGAATAACAAATATTTACTGATCGCCCCAACGACCGCTCCACGCACGTGGATTTATTTAATGAGCGAAATAATGTACATTTAAATGATAGTACGGCCTAGATTGATGCATTGGTTCATATTAATTTTGTTATTTATCGTATGGTATCTGTAGCCCAGCAGGGCTAGCATAGGCGGGAGAAATTTTATCCCCAGGAAAGGGATAAAATGTTTATCCCTTCGCTTAGTTTTATCCACCCGTCGAGCATGGGCACAGCGGTGGAAATAACACTCAGTGCTTCTACTCTGTCGCCATGCTTCAGCATAGGAAGAAGAGAATTTTATCCCCTGTCAGTGGATAAAATCGGGGGATACATTTTTTATCTCCTGCCCATGCTATGCTGGTGGAAGACTTTCGTAACAAGCGTATTATAAAATGATTTAAAATACCCCTGACATGTGAATCTAATAACTACTAAAATCTGTAACTATGAACGATATACCCGATATCACACAGTTATCTTCTCCAAAAACAAATCCAAACACGCTGTATCTGCTGTAAGTTACTGAGGATTTGGGTGTCCCGCAGTATATTGGACATAGCATTAGCATAGCATTAGCATAGCATTGGGTATGTTAGATTGGGTATGCTGCCGCATCAGTTCCAGGTTACCATGCCTTGGAAATAGTCCGAAGAAACAGTACACCAAATTTCAAAACCATCGCACCAGTGAAAGTTTGTAAGACCCTTTAATCAAATAGGAAATGAGCTGATGATCTTCAAACGCCTGAGCAGATTTTCAGAAACTATAACTAAAATCTATCTTGATCATATTAAATTTCAAACAGAAAAAGCCGTATCAAAATCAGTCCACTATAACTACAAGGAAACAGACAGACACACAGGTAGACATATACACAGATACACACGTCAAACTTATAATACCTCTGTTTCGTTAAATCATCATCATGGCATCAGCTAGTTTACACATATTAACAACTTATTAACAATGACGAATCGATTCACACCTCATTCATTAAAATTGGCTTGGTATTTTCGGCACCACAATGGAACATTTGTAATTATTCACATACATACATACACACAAACATATCTCTCATTTGCGACAAGGGTGACATAATTCAAAATTCACCAATTTTGGTGTCGAAAATTTACACTTTTTGCTATAAAACAACATTACG
The DNA here is from genome assembly GCA_038048805.1 of Hipparchia sbordonii. Lineage (NCBI taxonomy): Eukaryota > Metazoa > Arthropoda > Insecta > Lepidoptera > Nymphalidae > Hipparchia > Hipparchia sbordonii. Next base: position 2,313,612 of record CM076111.1, on the reverse strand, counting down.
CTAAGCACAAAAAAATAAGAGCGAGAGAGATTGTGACTTAATGCTCTGTCGCTTTGTTAGCCGCTGTGTTGTTTTGAGGCCGTAGCATCCACAAAACATTACTCTCTAAACATGGAGGAATCAAATTTTTAATCTCTCTAACGAGAGAATGCTCCCATCGTCGATTTTGAATTATGTCACCCTTGTCGCAAATGAGCGATATATATGAGTACATAGAAAGACTGCTAAAATCGTGACCCTTCCTTTTGACTTTGACGTATATAACTCGCAACCGACCCCGGTTGGCATAAATTCGCCGTTGGAGGTTGTCGGAAACAATTTACGTTGCATCAACATTTTTTGCGCTCATTAAGTCGTCGCTGCGTTATAAAATTACGTTGGTCGGATAAAAGTGACACACGTGATCGGATGCGACGTAACTCGGTTACCGACCTCGTTACGTGATTTTATGTAACACGTCGTAGCATCGCGACGTAACTTTTTTATGACGTCAATGTATTAAATCCTGTAGCTGATATCCGTTGCTTATTTGATTTATTCACTAGATTTTGTCTGCAACTTCATCCGCGTTTAGGTTTTTAGATATATGGCGCTACCTCTCAGTTTTTCCGGTATAAATGTTAGCATATGTCACAACATACAACATGTCTCGCTCACTACCAGCTCCTCAACTACCCATGCAAAAAATCAGATCAACCCATCGCTCCATTGCTGCTTTATATACAAAATAAAAACGAGTCTTGTCGCCAAGCGATTAATCGTTACGGTACGAATGCCCCATGGAAACCGATCTAGCCTTGTCATCGAATAAAAAGAAAACAAACTTTCGTATTATTATCTTTATAAAGAGTTTTTGAAATTACACTTAACTTGTCCCGCCCTAGGGGCTTTACGTAAAATGGCCGCGACCGCAGGAAAATATATTTCCGAGATGACTGCTCCATAAATAAAAGTGGAGTGACAGCCCGATGATAAACTCGCAAGCCAGAGTTCATTTCAAGTAGCCCACTGAATATTGGGCAAATGTTATAAAGGGTGGAAACATTAAGTAAACAGGTGATTATTTTCTCTTTTTTTTAATATATTTTTGGCGGGTCCCCTGATGTTAAGTGATTACCGCCGCCCATGAACATTTGTAGCACCTGAGGCACCACCAATGCGTTGCCGGCTTTTTAGGAATTTGTTGGTCCGCCCCTTGAATAACCCCATGTTGTAATTTAGTGGGAACACCATCGCAGGAAGTTTTCAATGTAAATTAAATGTCAGGATGCGCATTAAATCAAATTAAGTAATTTAATATAAATGTTTTTTAATTTACTATAATAGACACTTCCTAAATTTGCGAATGGCGCCTGCCAGACGAGAGGATATTAGACACTTCCTAATTTTACAATAATGCCGTCACGCTATAAAAATGTTTGTTCATAATTTGGCCATAAAAGTGCTACAAATAGTAGCACTAGTGACTTCAGTCGCAAAAATATAGAATTTATTTATTTATTTAAAACTGTTATTTACCCTTCGAATGATTTAAGAAACTTAAAATAGAATCAACACAGTCACTCAATATTTTTATTTAGAGGGTACCCATGGCATCCTAATGAGATAGGGCCATAAAGGTCAAAATGTGTAGGTCCTAAAACAATGTATCCGTAAGATAAATTTATCAATTCCTGTTTGCGGTGGATGACACGACATTGAGGCGTGAGGGAGATTTATCTTAGAACCCTATCGTTTAGGGGATGTCCGTTAAGGTCTACTGGGGGAGTTTTTAACTGCTTATTTTGCCATCCAGTTATCCTTACTAATAATATAAACTATCATCATTCATATTATGTGTTCCGTTTGACTTCCGAAGTCCATTATATGAAGAGTACATCGCCTTTTCCACGTCTCGTCGCGCTAGATGTCGCTAAATTCCGTCACGTTTCCGGTGCCACCCGCGCCGCCAACGGCCGCTCTGTGAACTAAACAATATAAAAGCCGCGAGAACCACCGCGTTTCGCCATTGTTGCGTTGTCTTTCGACCACGCAGGTCCGTTAGATTTTTTTAAAAACTTTTGAGATAGAAGTAAAAAGTTTTATAAAAAAATAGTAAAATAGTAGATATCTACTTTTGTTTTTTACAAAGTGATTATTCCGTGTGTTCGCGATTCCGGTGCCCTAGGAGAACCCTCTTGGAGGTCGGCAGTTGGACCCTACAAACGGCGCAATGCCTTTTAGGGTATTCCAATTTTGCAACCTTCATCACCCTCCGGGGAAGGTTGCACTGCCAGGTACCGCGTCGCTCCGGTCAGCCGGAGCGCACGCGAGTCGCTTCATCTCCGTCGTGTGCGCGAAACGTGCGTGGCGTGTACACGCAGGACGACGCGCTGCCGCCTCCGTGACGGCGGGGCAAAGTCCAAGGAAGTGCACACGGAGGGGTGATTACGATTCGTCAGAAGAGGATTGACCCTGGAAAGTCAACACGCAGCGATTTGGAACAAAGGTTGAGACTTCAGCCATCGGTGAGTCATTTTAACTACTTTATGTGCTCAGTTGCCAATTCCAGAACTGAATTTATAAAACTGAGGAAACTATTAGTGTTCGGTTCCATTTCGTAAAATCAACTATTTGTACATAACCGTGCACGAAATCCCTTAGAATGAACCGCTAAGGTATGGAGCGCCCTTTCGGCGTCCGGATTTCCTGCCACGTGTAATTCGAGTGCCTTCACGGCAGCCGTGCATATAGGCGTTTACTGCGCGGAGGCGCTCCAACATTATCCTTGTCGGTTCTTTCCGATATTGGTTGGCATCAAGCGCAAGCCTATTTACATCAGTTCATGTTAATAAAATCTTTGGTTTTCACCGAGTTAAAAGAATGGGAAGTAAAAGCGTTTCGTAGAATAACCATTCCCAGTCCCGTAGTTACATAGTCGGCGTATGATACAACAAGGATGCAGCTGCGAGTGACTCCTAATTCCCTTTAATCCAGTTAGTTTGTTCCAAATGTAATGATGTTGTTTATTTGTTAAAAACTTTCCGGGCTCAACACGTGTTGCTAAATGAATATTTAGAAAAACACCCTCTTTTCAATATTTATTTTCAATTCTTAGAATTTGTCATAATACTTATAAATAAATTTACCTACCTCCAAGGTATTGCATTTAGCAGGCATTCCAGCCTTTTTAAATCCCTGGAGATCGAATTTCTGGAAAGCGACTTCTTTTCTCAACGAACTAAGATTATTTCTCCTCTGATAAAAAGGGGGGTGCAAAAAGGAAACCGTGTTTCGTTATTTTAAAAATATTTCGGTCACAAACGATTTAAGCTAAATATCATGTGACTTAATTGCTCTCAGTCAATCTCCATAAGTTCTTTCGATGCTCTAACAGAGTATCGAACGCCGAACGAATTTCGGCGGATGATTCAAAATCAGGTTTTAGGATCGGCTCAGCCATCCGTATAATTTATTTCCCCAATTTTCATAACACCTAACACGGGAAAATTCTAAGTTCGGAACGAAGTTTTTGTCACTTCCAAGGCTATTGCAACCTCACAACTGGATGATCAAACTTCACTTAATTTTACATGTCAGTTATAAAGTTCAGACTACAAATAACTTGACTAGCATCTTCTGGAGCCGCAGTAAGAATCTTGATGACAAATCCAAGAGCTATTGTATTAGGATGACTTTCACCACTACCCATCCGTCCATCGGCCCAGTCTAATAAAATTGTAAGAGCTCACGTCTTACTGGCTAACAAATTCTTAACTAGCCCAGGTTGGTGGCTCATTTTCGGGCATTCGATCACACAGCCAAGGGATCACTACGCTCGAGTATTTGGGAGTGAAAAGGGACATACACCACAACATCAAGTCTCTACCTACTCCCAGGTATAAAATAAGAAAAGTTCGTCAGACTGTGTCTCGCCTAGCAACCGACAGTTGAACCCTTAATTACGGCGCAACGCCTTTTAGGGTATTTCGATTTTGCAAACTTTGTCACCCCCCGGGGAAGTCTACATTGCCGTTGCATTGGCGAAAGATTACCAGTCTGTTGTTCCTCATGGAGATCGGCAGTTGGACCCTAAAACGGCGCAACGCCTTTTAGGGTGTTCCAATTTTGCAACCTTCATCACCCTCCGGGGAAGGTTGCATTGCCAGGCCCACGTCGCTCCGGTCAGCCGGAGCGCACGCGAGTGGCTTCGATCTCCGTCGTGTGCGCGTAACGTGCGTGAGCGTGCACACGCGGGACGACGCGCTGCCGCCACCGCACGCGTCGAAAGATTACTAGTTTGTTGTGTTTTTTCATAGAGAGAACAGTTGGCCCCTAAAACAGGTGCACAGCCCGTTGGGGTATCAAAATTTTTCAACCTTCATGACTCATCGGGGAAGGTTGCATTGCCGGACGATTCAGTTTCTCAGCAATAATCTTCGTCAGTATTGCACCGAACTTCTGTCAAAAGAGGTGTGTGACTAAACAAGAGAATGATGGTAAGAAGAACCATGACACAGATAGTATCAGTTTTTCAGTGTTCATCAGATGCAATGGAAAGCTCCAATGAATTTAACAGTTGAGTAAATTATACTGCATCATAAAAGATACACTGTGATTGCCACCATCTCAACTAAGGCCTAATATTTAAGAACTGAACAGTGGTTTTGTAGAGCGAAGAAAGTGTTAAATTTTTTTTGGGAAAGGAACTTTGGTCGGACAGCCAAAATATTGCACTCCTTTTCACCTTTTTCCGAGAGTGAACAATACCGAAGCCAAGATCCTATCGTGCATCGTAGCATCTACTAGAAGGATTTATGTTCATGTTCAAGTTAACAAGGAACACAGGATAGATATACCCAAGTTCTGTTTGCATTTCAAAGGGTTCATCTGGTTCCGAGTTATTCTTTCTCGACTTGCCCATCTTGAAGGAATGTTTTTACGAGCTCAGCAAACGTGTGAATATACGTATGAATATGTCGGGAAGTTCACCACCGCGACCACCTGGTCTATCTTCCCGAGCCCTGCAACACCTAAGCTCAGCAGTAGAAATGTACATAATACATATAAGCATCCGAATGAATGAAACCTTTTTGGCGCCTGTATCTGAAGAGCTTATGCGCGCATAATGCGTCATGTCAAGTTACGAGATATTGTCAATATACAAACTCGACGCGCGTCCACAAACTTGCGTTCGGGTGTTCAATAACCCATGCTATTGAAAGCTTTACTCTTTGACAGGGATCTTTTCACATATCCTTTGTCTGTTTCAGGTTGGATGGCATGGCTATCCTAAGCTTTTTAGTCTTTAGACATATTTCCCTACTTTGGAGAAAGTGGCGCTTAAGTAACATTGATTTTTGCCCTCTTTTACTTGATAATCTAGCTAAAAATAGTGTGATTTTTAGCAGCATGTAAAAAATGAAAGCTTCGTATGGCTAAATTTACTATACCATACGTACTTACATTTATATACTAGCTATCAGTGTAGTTTTTAATAAGTGTGAGCAAAATTTCAATTATTACTAGAATTTCATCAAATTATGAATAAATGTCCTGAGCGGTCTCGTTAGACAAGTTTTGCAGTATATCGTAGGACTGCGATATAAGTCTCGAATCTAAACGCAGTGCCTTTAGCTAGACTGTTGCTTCCTAAATATTCTTGAAATGCGACATGCATTTCAAGTTCTCATTAAGTACTCCTTATAACCTATGGAAGGTATTTTTAATTCTCAAGTAACCTCAAAATTTGCGATACCTTATTCATATTAGTGTAGTATATTCATTAGCGGATGTGAGCTCCTGAGTTAGATTATTAAAAATCTCAGCGCCAGCTCGAAATCGGGAGGTTGATGTTGGGTCGTCCCGTGCTGCGTGACACGCGAGCGAGTCAAGATCGCAGATGATTTAATCGTTGTAGATGTAGGATACCGTGGCCGAATTTGGTCAAATATTATTTTCACCGTTCAGAATTCCTGTTCTGAATTGTTTCGGTACCAACTCATTGACTTATATGCTATACTATATACTTTTGCTGATTATGGGCCGCCCCTTCCATTCTAACAAAATAGTGTCGACTCATTGTTATGATTTTTTCTTAAAAACACTTTTCTTTTCCAGAAATAATGAAAGGTTTCTGGGAGGTTGCTAAGCTATGGCTGCCATTGGATTTTTGGTAGATCTGTGAACATGTAGTTCGGGCGCGCTTTTTTCTAGCTATTTACTACAATGTACCTGCCCATATTAATTGATTGCCCAATCGATAAACTTAAATTTTTAATTATTTCTATTATTAGTAATAGACCTATCCACCAACCTATCGTATGGTTATAGTTGATTTAATTGGATATTTCTATTAATTAAATTTCACAATTTACTATTTAAATCAAGTAAAATGTATCTATCACATTGTTGCATTTTCTTGTCTACAAGCCACAAGCCACCAGGAGATAACAAACAGATCTCTTCATATAATGGACTTCGGAAGTCAAACGGAACACATAATATAAAAATTTTACCTTGAAATAAAATTTGTATTATGTTTCCTAAGACTTCCGAAGTCCAGATAATGTCTTCCTGGTGCTACTAATTTTCATTAACATATTATTATATGAATCGAACAATGGCGAAACGCGGTGGTTCTCGCGGCTTTTATATTGTTTAGTTCACAGAGCGGCCGTTGGCGGCGCGGGTGGCACCGGAAACGTGACGGAATTTAGCGACATCTAGCGCGACGAGACGTGGAAAAGGCGATGTACTCTTCATATAATGGACTTCGGAAGTCTTAGGAAACATAATACAAATTTTATTTCAAGGTAAAATTTTTATATTATATCAAATCATCCGCGTACATTTTGTTTTAAAAATGCCTCGGGAGTCTTTGATTTTCGGGCTAAAAAAGTAAGCCTATGTCACTCTCCAGGTTATCAAGTTTACTATTGCAGCGTGATTGAAGGACAAACCAACAAACAAACACACTTTCGTATTTATATCTTAGCAGGTTTGTCTTTCAATGACTCAGCTTGACCTTTCAAACAAAAAAAAAAAACAAAATCAAAATCGGTTCATCCGTTCACACACACACACACACACACACACGCACATGAACGCACTTTTTGGAGATCGGTTAAAAATTAAGGGATTTACGATTTAAAAAAAAATATGAAAAATTTTCATGCTCATACACACGCTCGCACACGAACGCACACGTACACAGTGTGCATCGAATGCCTACTGTCCTATGTCTCGACTCAAAATAATATTGGTACTGCTCTCCACTCCACTAGTAATACAAGTAAGCAAGGCAAGCTTCTCCAATTGACCACAATTGATGATTTTACAAGTAATTCCCATAGATTTTCCGCAATGTGTCTGTTAATTTTTATACTTTTTCTCTCCTAAGAATCATAATAATTATTGTATGCAAAAAAAAAAGAAAAAGTAAATGGGTCGTATATAATGTAAACGTAAAAATTCTTTTTACAAAACCGACTTCAAACGCCACTACAAAGTATATCAATTGTGCCTACAAAATTTGAAGAGTTCCCTTGATTTCTCCAAGATCCCATCATTAGATCGGGATCTAATGACAATGGGACCACCTGGAAAGTACCTATACCCTTTCAAACAAAACAAGAATTTTCTGCATCGGTTCAGGCGTCTTCGAGTAATCGGAGAACATACATTAAAAAAAAAGATTCCGATGAATTGAGAACTCTTTTCTTGGAAGTCGATTAAAAAATATCAATAGCTACATACAACTAATGCGTGAATTAAATCCACACAACGAAGCAACTGTACGAAAGTTTCAGCAGGTGTGCTACGTAAATAAATTCTTAAGCAAATAACGAGTACACATGCACTTAATAAACCGTTTCAGTAAAGTAACGCTTAAGCATTGCTCCAACGCTGTTTGACTTCCAATATTGACAGGTTAAACTATTGAGCGAGTTCAAATAAGTTTGCCAAGTTTCAAACTAATCCTACTCGTAACTATTGGGAGTGGGTGGAAATCGATTTAATATAGTAGAATTGTTCACTCAGTAACATTTAAATAACGAAATTGCTGTATGAAAGTCTAGTTATTTTAATATATTCTACTTTAACTTATTTGTAAATACCATATTATTACAAATATCTTTCAAAATCAAATATGTTCTAATTAAACGTTGAGAAACCTCTAACTGGCATGGATACTCTACCCATTTTAGTTAGAAGTAGATTGCTCTTATTACGAGCAATTCCTACTATTTATTCATTAATGGAATAGAAACGCTTATTATTAAAAATTAATTGATCAAGCTCTGAAGTGAATTTACTACGAGCAAAGTAGGTACTTTCTAATTTATTTTTTTTAGCTACGACGAACCGTAGATACTATGTGTAAAAATTTATAAACATCTTGTTTGTATGTATCTCCTCAAAAAAACACGATAATATCTCTGCTGTAGTTTATCTTGAATAGCCAATTTTCCATAAAAGTTACTAGACAGATTATGATGCAATATTTTTTGCGACTTGTAGTTTTACCTCAGAGCAAGTTTTTAAATATTCTTTAAGCTTATAAAGAACCTTAAAAAATATTTAATCTATAGCTTAATAGCTTTTAACAGAGAATTCAGCAGTCGAAGATTTTTAAAATATTTCTGAATGGTAGCACTTTTTAGGATCCAAGTTAAATCAAAGATGTCTATGAACTTTAGTAAAATAAAAAGCCTACGCTATTAAAGAAGGCAATTTGTGCCACGTATTCACGTGAAAATACGCAATAGAGGAGCCTAGGATTCAAAACCTGTCATTAACCGACGAGGATTTTGCCCTGAATTGAGACATATTTCAGTTTTAAGTGTGACATCTAGGACGGGTGTGCTGTATCAGTTCTGGTATCAATTTCTCAAAACTTTGAGAACTTAGTTCATTTCTTGATGTTATTTACTTTGAAAAAAATTCCCATATTTGAGTAATTTAGATAAACAACGTCGTTGTTTATTCTAAAACTAGCTGATGCCTACGTATTCGTCCGTGTGGATTTAGTTTTTAAAATCTCACGGCAACTCTACTCGGCATAAAAAGTAGTCTATGTTATTTTCCATGTCCTTAACCCATGCAAAAAATTCACGTCGATCCGTAGCACTGTTGCAGCGTAAGAACTTATACACTTTTGCATTTATAATATTAGTAGGATAGGATAGTTTCTGTCTATACAAATACAGTATTTTTCAAAGATTCTACTAAAATAAAATTATTTTGATAAATGTATGACTAATTTAATGGAACAACTAAATGTTCAGTTAAAGTTATACAACCCCCATTCTTTAACGGCAAAGCTCTTGAATAAAACATAGTCCAAAGATGTAAGAGGTCAATATCTCACTCGTCTTCCGCCAAAAGGGCTTCCAAACAACCCGAAGTTTATAGCTTAATATTGATGTGTGGTTTTGACATTACTCTAAGAAGCTTCCCTTTGAAATAGGTTTATGTTACGCTGTGAAGGAATCCAAATGGCCCTTTTTTTATTCAATGACAAGATAGCCCTTGACTGCGATCGATATAGCCTAAGATGGTAACGTACTAACTTGGAAGGGGTATGACAGTGTAAATTCAACCAATACCCCTAATCTGTTCTACACGCCATAGTACCAGAACGTGGGGGTAACTAACTACGGCCAAAGCCTCCCACCAGACGAAATATCTACCTTAATCTTAAACCTTTAAATAAGCATCATTGATCTAGTTTCGCTACGGACCATGTGGTTTCCAGTTTGACTCCTGGGTGTCGTGCAAAAGTTATGATAGTTCTTCCTTTCTCATCTCAACCTACTACGATTCTCCTCAAAGTAAAGGCTCAGGCACCATCACACACCTTTGAAAGACAGTAGAACTTTTAGGCATGTAGGTTTCCTCATGACGTTAAATCAAAAGATATTAAATTTTTTTTAATGCTCATAGCTCCGAGAAGTTAAATATCAAATCAAAAGAAAAGTGTATGGGATTTGAATACTAGACCCAAAAGGGAGATTGGAATCTTGGGCACTAACAGGTAGACAGCCCTATACTTTTCAAAACTCGTACACTTTACAGTGTAAAGGTTAGTTCTCGACCTAATGTGTACCTGATCTCTTGGTTGAATCGGACCAAAACGCACCTCTTGCCACTCTAGTAGTCTATGCATTCTTTAAACATGAATATCAACCAACTAAAATCAATGTTCCTCCTATTTGTTTAAAGTCATTATCATTTAAACTCGGCACAATTCTAAACTAAGCTGACTATTAACTGTTTGCAACGTGAACAAAGATAAGACAGTTGTAGAGTCGAAAACAATAACGTCTTTATACAAAGTTGGCAAGTTAAAGTTTAACCAACTATAATGAGGCGCGTTTTCAAAGCTTAACTTTAGAGACGCCCGGAAATGTCAAAATCATATCCATTATTTAATGAGGCGTTAGATTTATTTGCACGAGAGAAAGTAGGAAGATAGCCCAAACGGGTGTGAACTGAAAATTGAAAGTTCTACGCTACGGTACAATCACCCCTTTACACTATTTTATTTGACCAAATATTGGCCATCATGGCCAATCGAAACGGGTTTCCGTTGCCGTCTATGTAGGTACATAAGTCTTATGCGATAAATAAAATTAAAGAAAAATAGGGAAGTGTAAGTACTCTTTTCTCACTTTTCCAAATTCAATTCAATTAAAAAAAAACAAATTGAAATTCAAAATAATTTATTTCATGTAGGCCAACTTCTAGCTCTTATGACACGTCATGAATCTACCACCGGTTCGGAATGCAGATTCTGCTGAGAAGAGCCGGCAAGAAACTCAGCAGTTGCTCTTTTCATGACAAAATATTACAACATTAATCCTTCACTCTTCCCTCACTCTCCCCTCATTCTTCCTTCACTCTTGCCTCACTCTTCCCTCACTCTTCCCTCACTCTTATACGTTGATAATAGGACTGTAAAGTGTTTTCAAAGTTCTGTATAGTGGATTATGGCTTCTAACTCTTCTCTGAGAGGAGACTCGGGCTCAATGTTAGCTGTTGAAGGTTGCAGATGATGTTGATGGAATCTTTGTGTAGATTGATGGCGGTAGCTGGACTAGTTAGGGAGAACATTATTTTATTTTTATCCTTAAATTAAATTCAAGTTATAATAATATTTACTCAAATTAAACTGAACATCAGATGCTTGTCAGTAATTATACAGAGGAGGCGCGGTGAACAGCATGTGGTACACGAGTTCACTCTACAAGAGTTACTAATACGAAGTGATGACTTTCGACTCTTAATTAATGTTTCTGTAGTGTGTCTGCGGAACAAAAATTACAAAATAATTTCAAATTAAACTCGGATTTGTACTCGAACGAAACTTTAAAGCTGAAGAATATTATATTCCATCAAAAATTTTATGCAAATGAAGTCCCGGGTGATCGCTAGTTTTGTATATTGAAGCCCTAATAGATTATCGTAATATGAATATTTTACAGTTCCAATAATATTACATACATACGTGTCAAATTAATAATCTCCTTTTTTTCAAGTCGGTTAAAAATGTTGTTAATAACTGACCCGCAATAGTTTTTGTTTTAGCTGTGGCGTCTTACGTAGCTTAAAGTTTTATTTATTCACTTATTTAATGGACAATCAACAGGTTACAATAACTCTTACAAAACTAAATAAAAATGAAAAACATTTTATTTTTGTTTTTATGTTAATATCCTATTGCCCATATGTCTTGTGGCATTCGTGAGCCGTGGCTATCTACCTTCAAAACTACCAGTGGTAGAGCCTTAACTTGTAAGGTACACAGGTTGGCCGACGTGAAATAAACAATTTTGCATTTTGATTATTATTTTTTTGAATTTGGAAAACTTCATTTAACAAACATCACTTTGATATTTTTCAACAAGCTCTCTGTGTTTGTGTACTAGATATTCAATATTTTCTTTAAAAATATGTTGCGAGTGCAGCCCGGGTTGGACGGCAGAGATATCCGTGAAATATGGCTGTTTGGATGCCCGCCCCCGTTCGGAACGATTGATTAGATAAAAGTGATGTTTAAAAAAGAACAAACTGAAAAACTGCAGGATGTTTTTTAAAAATGAATAATTCATTTTATAAAAATAAATAGAGTTGTACAGATCTGTATTTTGAATGCTTCGTTATTTCGTTATCTGTGATGCTGAAAAATATTGCTTATTTATGTTTTATAATGATGATTTCTATCACTCATTCGTGACACTAGTATAGTACTATACTACGTACGTTTATCTCACGAAGCTACGGGCGCTTTACTTGTGGTTACGTCGTGTACATGCACTTTGCGTAAGGTGTGTGCCTGTCAGGAGCCTAGGTGGGAGCGGTCAGGTGCGAGCAAGCTCTCGCTGACACTTATACAGATTCGACACAAACACAATCATGAGCCACGAGCCCTCGTGAAATGAAAGAACTATAAGAAGTGGACTTTGACGTCTTGACGTATTTATCTTGATTCAAATACGTAAGAGTTATAGGTATAGTACCATACTTTCATCAACCTAAATGATCCTCTAAATAGGAGTCTCTTTACGTAGGTAGCCCCTAAATACAATCCCTAATCTAATATCATTTCCACTTTTAAAGTTTTAAGTATTTCCTAAAGTTTCGGGAAAACGAAAATGACAGAAAGCGTCACCTAATTTAGCTTAGGTAGCCCTTAAGAGAACGTTGGTGGAAACAATAATGGTCTCTTAGGTGTTTGAAGTCTGGCAATATTTGCTTGGCTAGCGTGGTGTCTCATCCCAGAAGATACCAGGGCCCCAAGTCTGCTATTTTACATGTCATTGTCATTGTTCCGCAATACAATTACAATTCAATTATCATTGGTCCAAAATTTCGTAGTCTACTAAATTCACAATGGTCGTTCGATTTCTTATAATTGGATTGTAATTCAATGATACCTCGGTATTGCCATTAGCTTAAAAAGCGTTTGCCGAAATGAGTTTAAAAAAAACTACATATTAAAAACGTTTATTTAAGCTAGATTCAAAGCTAGATGTGTCAGTGGCAAACCATCGGAAAACAATTGTGACACCATTGAATTAGTAGACTACCAAAATTGCTAAAAGTAGCAATTGGGATGTCATTGATAGACAATTGAACTACAATTGCAATAGCAGACTTGGGCGCCTGTACCCTGTAGTGGGTTATGATGATTAAAATGCATAAAATTAACAAGATAAGAGAATGAAGTTTATTCCACGAATAATATAAAAGTCGGGAGTAATAAATAAGCAATTGCTCAGCGGCAATCCACATAAAACTAATGGTTCGCAAACGTGACAACTGAAGCGAAAACCTGCGATAAAAGTTATCAAAGTGTCATTAAATTAGGTATTTTAGTACCCGTCATTCGGTGGGATATTACCTATCTCCTGCTGGGTAACGGTTTCCCAGTTAATGTGAGATTTAAACCTTCTTCGATAGTAACTAACTGCAGTTAATCGAAAGCATTTTGATAACTGCTTCATGTTCATAAATTGTTATTTATGATCCCAATAGATTACTAATGTATTATTGTGCTAGTTGTGCACGCCAAGTGCAATTACGTTTTTTGAAAATCTTGCGAAAACCTTTATTTCTTCAGGGTTAAAAACCTATGTCACACTCCAAATTCTAAACTGTACGTATGAATAAATCGCGTCTATCTGTGCGTATTATTGCGTCATTGAACGACAAACCCACAAACAAACACACTTTTGCATTTATAAATAACTCGAACGGGTTTACGTTTACAACTATAATATTTTTGTAATTTTTATCACACTATCACATCACATCACATCACACTAATATTATAAAGCCGAAAGTCTGTATGTATGTGTGTGTGTGTGTGTGTGTGTGTGTGTGTGTGTGTGTGTGTGTGTGTGTGTGTGTGTGTGTGTGTGTGTGTGTGTGTGTGTGTGTGTGTGTGTGTGTGTGTTTGTTACTCCTTCACGTCACAACGAATGAACCGATTTGGCTGGAAATGGAGATAGCTCAGGATTAAAACATGAAATAAATAAAAAAATATATAAGTAAAATGTCATAGGCCTCATGAGGTTACCTGTGCTGCAAGCAACAACGCCAGCAGCAAAAACAAACGTATAGTGTTATTTACGGACATAGATCGCCGCAATTAATTGTAGTCCTGTTTCGTGACTTCATAAAATAAACATCTTATATTTTGCCATTGAATGCTAACGCTTGCAGTGCAGAATGAATTCGCTTTGAACATTAAGCCTCGTGGCATTAGCGCTAAGTCCTAACCGATATATATTATAAATGCTCAGTGATAACAGACTCTTTTTGGACTCACTTATGTCCTAGTTATAAGTTACTAGCTGATACCCGCGACTTCGTCCGCGTGGATTAAGGTTTTTTATTCCCGCGGGAACACTTATTTCCCGGGATAAAAAGTAGCCTATGTCCTATTCCAGACCATAATCTATCTCTGTGCCAAATTTAAGCCAAATCGGTACAGTCGTTGCGACGTAACTGAGTAACAAACATACAAATTTTTGCGTTTATAATATTACAAACTTCCAATCCATTATTTTACCCATTTAGGGGTAGATTTGCATAAAATTCTTTCTAACCTGATAACTACGGCCTAAAAGAAACCTATTTTCTAAATTTCAAGCTTGTAGACTTAATATTAAAAAAATTCAGCATAAACAATCATCCCCTATTTTACCCCCCTTAAAAGGTAATATTCAAAAAAAATTTGATGTACATGTTTTTTATTTATTATTATTAACCTAAATGCGAATTTTTTTGACTCTTACTCTAAAAACATAGGACTTTCATACAAACTTCCAACCCCTATTTTACCCCCCTTAAAAGGTAATATTCAAAAAAAATTTGATGTACATGTTTTTTATTTATTATTATTAGCCTAAATGCGAATTTTTTTGTCTCTAACTCTAAAAACATAGGACTTTCATACAAACTTCCAACCCCTATTTTACCCCCTTAGGGGTAGATTTGGATAAAATTCTTCCTAACCTGATACCTACGCCCTAAAAGAAACCTATTTTCTTTGTAGACTTAATTATAAAAAAATTCAGCAAAAACTATCATCCCCATTTTACCCCCCTTAAAAGGTAATATTAGAAAAAAAAATGATGTACATGTTTTATTATTA
The DNA here is from genome assembly GCA_038048805.1 of Hipparchia sbordonii. Taxonomy (NCBI): domain Eukaryota; kingdom Metazoa; phylum Arthropoda; class Insecta; order Lepidoptera; family Nymphalidae; genus Hipparchia; species Hipparchia sbordonii. Next base: position 2,298,467 of record CM076111.1, on the reverse strand, counting down.
TTATTAATCTGAAATCCGAATTTTTGTGTCTCTAACTCCAAAAACAAAGGACTTTCATACAAACTTCCAACCCCTATTTTACCCCCTTAGGGGTAGATTTGGATAAAGAAAAATTTAATCTGATACTTACGCCCTAAAAGAAACCTATTTTCTAAATTTCAAGCTTTTAGACCTAAAAATAAAAAAACAGCAAAATCTATCATCCCCTATTTTACCCCCCTTAAAAGGTAATATTCAAAAAAATTTTGATGTACATGTTTTCTATTTATTATTATTAATCTAAATGCGAATTTTTGTGCCTCTAACTCCAAAAACAAAAGACTTTCATACAAACTTCCAACCCCTATTTTACCCCCTCAGGGGTAGAATTTCAAAATATCCTTTCTTAGCTGACATCTCCTAACTATAAACTACCTACTTGCTAAATTATAGCTTCATACGTACAATAGTTTTCGAGATCTCATGTTTAATCAGTCAGTACGTTAGTCAGTGACCTTTCGCTTTTATATATATAGATAATATTCAAAAAAATTTTGATGTACATGTTTTCTATTTATTATTATTAATCTAAATGCGAATTTTTGTGCCTCTAACTCCAAAAACAAAAGACTTTCATACAAACTTCCAACCCCTATTTTACCCCCTCAGGGGTAGAATTTCAAAATATCCTTTCTTAGCTGACATCTCCTAACTATAAACTACCTACTTGCTAAATTATAGCTTCATACGTACAATAGTTTTCGAGATCTCATGTTTAATCAGTCAGTACGTCAGTCAGTGACCTTTCGCTTTTATATATATAGATAGGCATTTGAACTAAGGCTTTTTATATCTTCCCCAATAAAACATTATTAGGGTTCCGAAAAAAAACTTCGGAACCCTTATAGGATCACTCCGTTGTCCGTCTGTCTGTCAGTGTGTCACCACCGTTTTTCTCGAAAACGGCTTATGATACTAAGTCGAAATTTATACTGAATATAAAGTTCAATGGTCTCGTAGTGTTTTAAGAATATCAAGCTTATAGCTTAACTCAGTGAAAAGTTACAGCTTTAAAACCACGGCTTTCTCACTATTAAAACAAATTAAGGGACATCTTCCAAAAATCGTTTCTTTCCACACCTAATTCTTAGTTTCATAGTAAGTCCCGTTATATTTTACAAACACCAGTATTAAAATCTTGCAAATTACGGAGATTTTGATACCTCTAAACCATTAATAGTACCTAAAACAGTAAAAAAAACAAAAAAAAAACGATAACTTACTATGGCTTTTAAATTAATTGCAACGCTAAGGCTAAAACAAACTATCGGATGCCGCGACTATAGCTGCGACTGATAAGTGTGCACAGTCGTTTGAGATCAGCAGGCCCATATTTCTATCGGACATCCGAACGCTCAAGGATCGCCAAAGGTTACGTTCGCGACTACGCCCGATATAGTGTCTAAAGTTCAATGGAATTTACTATCCAGCCGCGGCTTACGTGTCCGTTAGTTTGTTCAAAGCTTAACTTTTTAACGCGTCACGTCCACATGTCACTTGTCACAACTACAGATTCACAGAACACTAATAGAATTTTTTTCTACTACAGATTATTATTACAACTTTTTTACACTGACCTCTAGAATTAATCTATGATTAACAGTGGACAGGCTGCTGTCTGTGCTGTGCTGTATGTCATTTAGTAAATTCTATAGATTGTCCAATTCTTTATTTTCTTTTTGGCAGATCAAGAAATTTTGACTTTAGTGACGCCTTCACACGTTACCGATTCGATTTGAAATAATAATCGATTTTATTTAAGAAGAACTTTCAATCGATTTAATGAAATACTTTTTAATTTTGATTTAACGTACTTATATTTTATTATATATTTTTAATCACTTAGATAAATTAATTTGACATATGTTTGCGGTACAGACAAACAGAAAAAAATAATAAGTTGATTTGGGTTCTTTATCGATAGTAATAATAATTAAGGTTTTCTTTCAAAATATGTTTAACTAGCGACCTGCCCCGACTTCGTCTGGGTTGAAATATTAAATATTTGTTTTTACGGGGCTGCGATCGCACAGAGCTTCTTATAGGAAACGATTGTTAATAAGATCACCACAGGAACCACAGGAATCTTCCGCGCCGATACCTGCCACCGTGCCCCGCCGCACCGGCTGGCACCATTTTATTATTTTATCACGCGGAAATATTCATTTTCTGATAACTCCGATATTAATTTAAATTGTATAGTGTATATAAATCAGATCAAGTTATTTATACCTTTGCCTTAATCCTTACCTAAATAAATGATTTCTCAAGCAAGGCAGTTTAAATACCTGTAAATTACTTTTTAGTTTATTAAAATCGGACATTCCATTCGAAACATATTACGAGTTTAATAAAATTGCTCAGTGAAATGTTTTTAAAAATTACGCGTTGATGTCAGTTGTCCTGCATTTACTGTACGTTTATGCCAAAATGTTTAAAAAATAAATGTCCAGCCGTGCGAAGCCAGGACGAGCCGCTAGTATTTAATAATTTTACTTATTTCATTTGTATACCCAATTACGTAGCTAGTTTGTTAAATAAATAAGTAGGTAGGTATGTGATTTTCCAAGTATATTTGCTCATAACTCTTGATTTAAACTTGGTTTAGACGTTATTAACCACGCGTTTTGAAGTTAACTCACTTCACTAACGCGTGCATAGTTACATTTTAAGGCAGCCGTCAAAAAATAAATAAATGAAAAGAAAAATTTCTTTACTCTTGGTTTGAACTTAAATTCCAAGATTTCAACTTAATTCCTTGCAAATATTCAATATTGGAGTCATAGTTACTATTTTTATTTCCTTTTTTTATTAAATTTACAGAAACAATACTTACACAAAGTAAAATTATTTTTATCATAATCGTGAATGATTTATCGTCTTTCAAGAACTGTGTTATACTCTGTGGTTGTTTGTTATGCACAGGGCACTTCACTAAACGTCAATAAAGTACGACATTATTTTAGTACATTATTCCGAAAACAAAAAAGCGGTAATTTATAGGCGTAGGGTATTTGGCAGATGCCAAAAAGAAAATAAAGGCTTGGACAACGTATAGTACTAATAGCTGCCTTTACACTAGACGCTCATTCGCTCGCGATTGGAGTGTGTTGGGATCGTGCACGATGAAACGCGCGAAAGCTTGCACGCACAATCACGAGTGATTGTTAATAACCAATTTTTGGCTGTCGAATCATTCGCGCGCGATTGTCTGCGTGATTTTCATCCGAGAGGAAAGAGTGCTCGTGTAAAGGCTAATCGCGCGCGATTCATTGCGGGATACTTTCGTGTCCTGGAGTGTGTGAAATTCACGCACTCCACGTTAAGTCGCGTATGTTTTTTACCGATTTCCAAAGAAGGAGGTTCTCAATTCGTCGAAATCTAGGCACTATGATTTACTTTATATTGATGTTTTTGTAAACAATAAAAATTCATAATACCATAAGTTAAGTTTGTAAATAGCATCTGAACCTCTTCCACTGCGCTGACTGTCTGATACTTTTTTTTAACGCCTTACGAAATGACCCTTTTAAGCTTTGAATTTTCTTTACCACAAAATCTCTGTTGGCATGAGCGATTCCGTTATCATTACAAAACTTAACCAATTTCTGGTAAGCTAGTTCCTTTAAACTTTTATTTTTATACTCATCAGATTTAATTTTCCACAAACATGTATGAGATTTAAAAATTTCCAAAAACTCAGAAATAAGATCTCTGCTCCATAATCTTATGTCTGTCATTTTTATGAGACTGAACAAAAACGGGCGTCTAAAGGCGAATTGTCACGCACACTTGCATGATGGATGAAGCACGTGGTAGTCTCGCGAGGCGGTCGACGCGGAAGCGCATTCCCTTTTCCTTCGCTTGCCTTTACATGTGCGCTCTTATTCGCACGAAAGCCGATTCACGCGCTAAAGAGTGCGTGTATAAAGGCAGCTAATAGTACAGTAGTACATACACGCATTCCCTACCCATAAACTTTGATTTTACTTTTTATGTTACAGATTTAAGTATGTCATTCTAATAAATAAAATATTACTCACTACTACTAAAATCAAAATAAAATCCTACTCAAAAATTATAAAATTTCAAGTTGAAAGTATTGATTTGTTGCTAACTTTTGTATAGGTATAACAAAGTTAGCGACACTGCATTGATAAATGCAATTACTTTTAATTTATTTCTCCACTATTACTTATTCACTATTTATATTAGTTAATAAAATTATGGCGGTCGGTGCATCATTTGCAATATTATTAGTTCCAGAGACACTCGTATGTCAAATGTGGTGCTTCAAATTGATCCATAACTATTAAGGTATCTAATCATTGGTAGGTAGGTCTAGGTAGGTAGGTACCTGCAGAGACAGCCAGTCGTAGACAGAGAAGGCAATAGACCAAGGTACTGTGTAACCGCGACTGAAATAGAGATAACATGACGTAACGATGACGTCACATGACAAGTTCGAGTTTAATGTTGCCACAATAACTGCACTCCCCTAGTACCCCAAATTAGATGGAAAATTCTTCCCAGGATTTTTAAATAAAACGACAAAACAGATGCTGAACTGTTTTATTTTTTAAATAACATACCTACACATATAAGGTTGTCTGGGAGAGACATACCTATTAGGGTAAGCTTCTATTTTTTACATATATATCTTAATATTGTGTGCAATAAAGAATTTATTATTCTTTATTGCACACAATATTAACTTCAACCACCACTTAAAAGTATAAAATAATTTTAGTTTGTACACGTAAGTCGGTTTTTTAAAAATATTTTTTTTTATACTAAAGTTTTTTAATGTACTTTCATAGGACGAATTCACTAGATAATTATTTGCTCCTTAAAAAAAATATTGAAATGCCGAATAGAAATTTAGCATATGTGAGTCACTTTGAAAAAAGATGTATGTAACACAAAGGAAAATTTTTTTTCGTTACTAGTAAGAATGTTACACAAAATAATTTGTAATGAACAGTTAAAATTTTCCTTCGATCGAGTAATGCTATTGAATTAAAAGCAACAAAAATTGTATATTTAGTCATCAAAATCATCATTAATGAAATTAACAGTATATTCCTTTTTTCAGGCAGTCGTATAAAACTGCAACTCTTCATAGTTTAAGTTAATAATTATTTAAAAAAAACATTAAAAGTCTGCCTCTAGCTATTTAAAAATGGCTTTAAAAATTAAGAACTTTGTAAATAAAATAATTCTTAAGATCGCCAACAGTTCTCGACTGGTTGTTGGACATTCGAACGAAACTTCAGGGTGATTCAGAACAGTAACCGACACTATCTAACTGAATACACTTTAATCATCGCCGACATATATTATATTCTAGTATCCATCATCTTTCTTTTCTTTTCTCATAATATTCATTTCTTCCATCACGACTTTATTTTGTTTCAACAAAAATTAAAAAAAAAAATTGAAAAAGTAGCCAAAGTAACCCGCCGTTACGGTATGTCAGAGGACATTAATAAAAAAAACCTATCTCCGTGCCAAATTTCAGCCATATCGGTTTAGTGTGGCGTATTGAGTAACAAACATCCATATGTTTGTTACTCAATCACGCCACACTAAACCGATATGGCTGAAATTTGGATGTATGTATGGATGGCCCTACATACATTCAAACTTTCACATTTATAATATAAGTAGGATAGGGAAAATCGGGACATTGTATAGGTACCTAAAGCTGGCAACACACATAGATACTAAATTTTCTTATTAACTGTCAGTTTGTTTCGCACAAAAGTGTGTCGACCTTGAAAAAAACTGGTTACACGATGAGGGACAAAAAATTGGGTAGCTGCGTCTCTGTTTATCACATTAATAACTTTATTTCTGCTCTCTTTTTAGTGTGAGTGAGAAAGAAATCGTCACTGGCTCTATGTCTTCTCTCTCTACGCAGCCAGTCCAGTAGGCATTAATCATAGCATAGATTTCATAGAGGCGTAGACAGCTGTCTACGGTGTTCAAAGTTGGTTCAAAATTCAAACTTTCAAAGCCAAATTCAAACAAACAAAAGTTCAATAGTAGTTTGCACAAATAAGCATACTAAATGGTTTATATTCTCTTGGAGACAAATAACATTTGATCTCTTGTTTTATATGTGGGATAGTTATATTACATTTTACAATATTAGTACTGAATCAGTGTTTTCTTTTAACTTTGTATGGAGGTGAACTTCGTATTCGAGACAGAGACTTAATGCATATACCTAACTTTGTGAATTAAACCCATTATCAAAATGGACAATACTCCATCGCCAATGGATAATACGTCGTCACCAATGTCGGTGAGTACTTATTTATTTTAATCTCTCGCAAAGAAGCATTAGAAAGGGAAACTCAAACTACAACTCCCAAATTCATGCAGTCATCTAACTATAGAAATGCCTATCTATAGAAGACAGTCTCAGACTTAAGACCGAGTTAAAACTAGCTTGTTATTGTTACTGTTTTAATTAGTAATAATGCTACCTAAATTTTGTCCCATACCATTTTAATAATTCTTTCAACAAGTTTATTTAAATAGGTATTCTTCATGTCAATATTATATAGAAGTATAGATAATTTATGTGTTGTACAACAATATATCATAATATAATCAGAGATAAGCCTAATTTATGCAAAGGCATTTGTTAAGTAACTTGCAAAACTGGCGTGCATTATAATTTTTTGGACAGGCCAGTTAAATAATCATTTGACAATAGAAAAAATAGAAGCACATTCTACTTTTGCTGCCAGCTAATTGCAAGTGCACTCCCCACACTTATAGGAGACTTTAGTACGATGACAAGTTAACATGTCCTGACTTGTCTCGTTGAAAAGTTTGATGTAGGATTTGTTAAGAGTTTAATCTTAGCTTGCCAATTTACCAGTTACTTATATTATTTTAACAATAATTATTTTTATTTCAGGTTACCAGAATACCAGACTATTACTAGAGTTTGCACTGCATGTTGGATTGCTGCTAGAAGAGATAATATATTCAGAAGTAAATGCAGCACAATGTCAATTTTTTGTTGTTGATATTTGGTTCCTTGAGTATGGATAATATTGATTATGAAGAATCCATACATATATCTGTACCTCCACACAACCCAGAGAACCTACAACTTTTAGGATTGTGTCACAAGCTCATATACATTCTGTGTTTACCTTGAGACATTTTTAGGATAAAATGTTGAATGCCTATTGGTGCCAATTGCAGTCAAAGAAATGTTATTAAACTGATATGCTGAGGCATTATTTTCAAATCACTGTGTGGTAAGCTCAATGTCAACCTTTGCTATGTTTATATATCACCTTTAGAATTAATGTGATTTAACTCAAAATTCCTGTAACTTCTGTTGTTGTAAAATGTATTTAACATTTAATATAATATGTATTACCAATCCATACGTATAAGATGATTAAGTATTAAGATAATTAACTTTTTTAATAGTTTTATTGGCAGAGATACATTCAATTTTACTCAACACTACTTTTTTGAAGTCTTGCTCATTTCCCACAAATTGCAATTTTTGAGTTAGGTCACTTTAATTCCAAAGTTTGTATCTCCTACTCACATTTTTTATAGGTAAGATAAACTTAATGAATAAATTAAATTGTTTTTATAATTTTGTATTATCAAAATACTGTGTCAACCCCAAAATAATATACCTAGTAGTAATAGGCAATTCATAGTTCAATGATACGGAAATCAGAGAGAGAGATTAGGTGTAAAGCCAACGTCTTTATATGCTCTCTGAGGTACAGATATAATGGAACCTTGTCATCTGCAGTAGAACATCCACTAGACCAACGAGACAAATAATGTGATGAAAGATGGATTGGGGACTCTGTGAGAAAACTACACAACCCCATCGAGTTTGGGCTTTTTAATTCGTCTTGACAAGTTCTCTAGTCCTAAATGATATGCAGGTTCTGATGATGAAGCCGAAAGGCGTTTATGGGAACTCTGTAATGAAACGACGTAACCCCATCGAGTTTCGAGTTTCGACTCGTTTGATTCTTTTTGACGGTTAGAAGGTCATTAGTAGGTACCTAATTAATACATTGGTCAATAGTTTCGGAACCCTCAGTGCGCGAGTATGACTCGCACTTGACCGGTTATTTTTTCTATTGCATTGCATAATTATATAAATTGACGCATTACTTGACAGCCAGCTATGAGATTCATTATTCAAATCGTTGCGCTGCAAGTTTCAGCGTATAGAGCTGCATTTGACTGAACTACGTGTAGATATTTTTAAGGCATCAAACCAGCAGTAAAACATTTAAAGTAAGGGAGATTTCGCTTTAAGCTTTGAACCTCGTGGCCCTCGGATTAGAGTCTTTGATTGTCAAACTTAAACGTTTCCAATAAGCTGTTCGATATAGGTCACACCTCCCTCAATAATAATTGCCGGGCTGTAAACCTGCGCTGGATAACTAAACGGCTCTATTGAAAACTACGCGTACATATTGTGTACTGGCACTGTGCCAGACGATTATCCAGCCTTTGCTGCAATATTTGTGTCTCGAATAGCCACAAATATTGCACATACCTGCTAGTGTCGAAGGTGATCTACTTGCGCATTCAAATTGACTTTTTCTAGTGTTCTCTCTGTAACGATTGAACTGATTTCAATGGGATTTTCATAGGCAGGTTCAGGGGCACGCAGGAAAAACTTACGTTACCCCAAAAATCGAAGGTTCCGAAGTTTAAAAAAGTTATTTTGTAACCGGTGAACCAATCTTGGCAACACTAGGCACTAACATAGCTTGCATTTTGCAATAAAAATAGGTCTCTTTTTAACCCGAGATATTACAAAAAGAGAGAAGAGTTCTCAAGGGATGTTTTTATAAAACCTAAATAGGCACGTGCAGATGAAATCTAGGGTATTTTATTTAACAAAAAGTTCTAACTTAGTTCACAAAAAATATATAGGGACCTGGGTAACGTTGCCTATTTAGCATTTTGACGATGGAGTCAATCCTGCGTGGAGGTTGACAAAAAACGGGGGATTTAAATTTTTCAGTGGACATTGTAAAAATTCTCGTCAAAGTTAACCTCTTTGCGGCGCGCGGTCCGGGTCCCCGGCGTTTATTGGGCCAATAAAATTAGCATAGTAATGAAAAACACTGGCCGGCGAACTGGCGGCCGCGTTCCCCCTTCGCTCGCCCGATGGTCAGTAACAAATCGAATATTTACCACGTCTTTTGGTTTAATGTTGATGATGTAATATTCTGTGTCCGCGAATGATCCGAACAATTATTTATTTATCACATGCTTCAGCGGAATGGGTTTCCTTCAGGAAAATGTCGTGAGAGACCTACCACCTGAGTACCTACCACCAACACTTAAATTAGTATTGTTTCAGTATTGTTTGGACATGACGTCATACAATGTCTTTAAGTGATTACTTTAATTATAGATTGTCCAATTCTTTATTTTCTTTTTGGCAGATCAAGAAATTTTGACTTTAGTGACGCTTTCACACGTTACCGATTCGATTTGAAGTAATAATCGATTTTATTTAAGAAGAACTTTCAATCGATTTAATGAAAGCGTTTTACCGACCAATAAAACGCTTATTAATTTACTTACCTTATTCGAAGCTTAATTACTTGAGATAGGCACTACGTTTCCCGCCGTTACACATCTGTCTCTCTGCGTCACATTGCCGCCCCTCTCTAAGCCCCCACCACCAGGCAGTGGGGAGAGCGCTTAGCTCGGCGACAGCGCTCGCCATTTTTGATCATTGCGTCGAAAATCACCAGGCAGTGTTTAAAGTTAAGCTTCGAATAAGGTAAGTAAATTAATAAGCGTTTTATTGGTCGGTAAAACGCTTTCATTAATTTGACTGTACCGTTATTCGAAGCTTAATTACTTGAGACGTGTTTGTTATCGCCTGGTGGTGGTGGCAACTACGCCAATGTGACGTAATGGTAATAATTGCAGAGAGAAACGAACAATGAAAATTAATATTGAGTAATACATTTATTCAAAATATTTTTTTCGAATAAATTATAATAATTTGTATGAATAAAAACTGATCACATCAGTTTTCTCAGTTGTTTCGCTCTTGACTGATCGGTTGCGCAACAACAGCTATTGTGCTGTGAATGGAACACTTAATTTAAAAGAAAATTTCACAACTAACCGTTATTATATAGGATCAGCACATTATTTGTGTGAAAAACGAAAATAGAATAATATAATCCGTCAGATGATTTTAATGCATTGAAGCAGTAATAATTTCAACCAGTCTTCGAAAAAAATTGGTTATATTTCGAAAGTATAACCAGTTTATAGGTTGGATTAAAATAATGCGTTACAAAGGTGTGTGCGAACGCTAACAATCACTTATAAGGTGTGTTTTCCAATGGGTAACTCGCTCAAGTTTGCCAGCCAAAACAAAAATAGTGTATTGCAAATATAGCAGCATCCTTCAGCAAGTCTTATAACCCTGAAATAATACCAGATAGAACAATTAATTAGGTTCCTGCAGTCTGAAAGGAAAAACAGCTGCTAGATTGCTGATAAATCGTATGAATCAATGGCTATATTTCCAGTTATTGTTCATCGGTAATTGCAAAATTGCATTTTAGCCGTTGGCGATGATCAATCAGAGATGATTGAGATCATCACAATGTAGGAACCATTTATAGACTATTCCGCGGCAAATCATCAATAATTCTAATAATCCAATAGAACTTAATTATACTATTTATTATTAAGTATCAAGTTTTGTAATTCAATTTCAAAACAGATTACACATCGCCAACTGAATCAGATTTTGAACCGAAAATGGGTTATTGTCAGCTGAACACGGTACTCAGCGCTCCTTAAAGTAATTTCAAATATTAAATTCTCCGCCCAGCCACAGCTGTTAAAGTATCGGAGAGAGCTCCTGAACGTGGAAAAACATACAATTTAACACAAAATTATTACAATTATTTTACTCAGTGCTATCCACACCGTGACCAGAAAGCCCATTTTCCATTTCAAGCCTACGTCTGCTCGGCTTAATTAAGGCCAAACCTTCGATCAGATTAATCAATGTTATGAGGATTTACTACTGATTTATGCAAAATCACAAGACGTTTTAGGCAATAAGCATAGATCTGATATAAAAAGAGCAGATCTTGACTTTCTGGATTTTGCACATAAAGCTTATGCCTTTTCGACTAGGTATGCCATTTTCTCTAACTCCACACTTTAACCTCAACTTGCTTTATACGTTCCGAGGAGGAAAAACAGGCATGACACACGGCTACATTATAGTACGGAAACTCATTCGCGTTGTGGCAATAAACTTATTGTGTTCAGTTATACACGATGTATTTGCTTACGTAACATTTTCTTGTCATATAACATAATCAGTCAACTTGTTACTCGTATTAACATCACAGACAATGTCGTGATAAAGATTCGTCTTCACTCGAATACATTGTAGTTCCATGAACTACCTGGCCACCTTTGTCACGATAGTGCTAATGTTCGCCGAACTCTGACAATGCAGCTGCAGTATGAGAAGACGTTCCCTTTACGGAGGAGACGTGCTTTAAGATCGGTTCACCATTAAGTTTATCTAGTGTTACACCACTAAGGTATAGAAACCAGAGATTGATTGAAATGACACCGCAAGGAATTAGACAAAGTGGAAGAAAGACCCATCGTAATGGGAAATTCCATATTGACCGAACAGAAATCTACTGCTGCATGAGCGGGGCTGCATGCAGATTAAGAATCCATAAATGCGGTTAGCAAGAAAACCGCTGTGCTTGAAACAGTATCCTTGTTTCAGCGCAAAGGCCGAGAACACCTGTCAACCTTTGATACCACTATCGGATGTGCAGTAATTGCTAGTGAAAACAAAAACAGGCGTTTCTCCAAGCCATGTTTAATGTATTTTTTCACATTATTCACTTGACATTCATCAACGGAACCGAACAAGATTAAGGGCAGCCAATCTCTTTCGCCCCATTGTCTGCCCAAACAGACAATCTTCATAACTGGCATGGCCATTTTATGGATGGTCTGCAAATGGATTTGATTTTGATCCAAAGATTTGACAAACTCAGCATGTCAGTTCGATGACGGGAATAGATTTCAACCGACTTTCATTTCGAAAGATTATAAAAGAGGTTGCAAATGCAGAGCTGCTAATGTGATTGAAAAACTGCTAGAATTGCCTTTTTGGTTGCAAAGCAAACAAGAAGAACTTCAGGAAATACGCCGGCTAACCATGTAAATGGCACATAGGCGATTCCGACCACCACAATGTTTGTTTGTTACAATTGTTTTTCAACAAGTACCAATAATTAGGTCCACTGCCAACAGACAAAAACGAGAGTCTTGGTCTCTAAGACTAGAGATCTTAGAAATTGGTGTAGTCTCTGCATCACAATCGTGAAACATTGATAGCAAGATTGACTTGATTGGTCAAAGGATCACCACAGAGCATCTTTGTTGGTCTGAGATAAAGCTTCTCAAGCGTTTCTAACAATTAAAACACAACTATTTAAGTATTATAACACACTCTGACCCTTTTGCTCTTCGAGCATTTGTGCAATCCAGTTGGTTTTTGAAGAATTGCAAAAGACTTCAGCGCAGAGCTCAGTCCAAAGGATAAACATGTTTTTACGAGTTCTTTCTGTCAAGGAACTCCCAATAAACTTCAGCTTCTACGAGCAACACGAACATAAAAATAAGCCTGATTATAGACAGGGCTTTCTGATAATTAACTCACAAAAAATTTATATTGCTACGAGCTACTATTTTTCATTTACGCCAAAAATTCAAAAGTTTGAATCTGCCAGACTATAAAATTTACATATTTTTTCAAAGCTTCTGGATTTGAGTATAGGCCTTGCACATCCTTTGACTAGGGCTCCAGAGAGACCCACTGCAGGAATCTTAAACACAGCTTTGCATTCTTGGTTTATAGCAGTCGCGAGTACAGACGTTACAATGGCAGTGAACACAGTTATCCGGCCTTATTAGAGGAGCATTGTGGTGAATGCTATTCTTGGTGCAACTTCTTACATATTTTATATTTCGATGCATTTAAATACCATTCTCAACTCGAGTCATTTTTGCTGAGGGAATAAGGTCTCCAACCAGACTTGGAGCAGACACTTGTAAAAGATTATTTATTTGAATATTTCGACAAAGTCGCGAGGTACGACCGCGAAATATTTACAACTATTCGGTCCGACCAAATGAGGACTTAGTCTCTGGTAGTCACCCTGCGAGGGTACTTTACAATGCAAGAATCATAATGCATTGGAGCACGCGCACCGCTGTACACACCTCGCGAGGGTACGTCGAAACGCAAGAGCATAATACATTAGTGCTGAACACTAGATATTTTTCAGCGTACTTTATCCTTCATGCATACTTTGACAAGGCCGTAATGACTGAAAAATAAATTCGGCACGACCGAACGACAATTGCTACCACCCCACGAGGGTAGGTTATCACGGCATGAGTGCATGGATTAGAGCACGAGAACTCTATTGCTCAACCCTTGCGGGCGTTTATCGCGCCAGACACTCGGGCTTTAAAGACCACGCCTGCGAGGCGGGAATAAATCTGATTTTATTAGTCAACTATTTTCAGAATTCATTATTGCCTTGATTTGTGTAGAATCCATTATAGCCTTGATTTGTGTTCCGTGCTTGTTGACTCAATCTCATCAATTTTCAAGCATTTCAGCACGATGATCGCATATCTTTTAACACCGTAAGATACTTACCGGTATACGGGAAGAAATATGCGATCAATTTGCCACTGAATAACTAGAAATAACTAGAGGTAAATTTCTAAGATGCACAAATTAATGTCCTGGAAAAAACTCGTATGCTTAAACACTTATTGTTAATTTAGAAGTTATATGATACGAGTACGTCAGGACTGTCATATACTTTAATATACAGCCAGGCCCTTTAGAATAAATAAAGATTAAATTCATAAAGTGGCAAAAAGAGAAAAAATATCGCACTTTCTCCGGTAGTTAGCGGAAACTCCGTCTATTATATGCTTCATTTTGTCCCCCCTTTGCTCTATAGGGCTATAAGGACATCAATCCAGCAACCCTGACCACGAAGAAGGACTGGTAGTTGAAGAACTACTACTGTCAAAACCCCACGACATAAAAACCTTTAAATATTGTTTTAATATTCACAATCTCTCTGTTTGAACCATAAAACCACCTTCACTTGCAAACGAAACTTGCAATCATCTGAAAATTTGCACCTGCAAACACCTTCAATATTTCCATAGAAATAAAAGAATTAAATAGGTAAACATCAGTTATAATGTAAATTATAGTCTCCAATTACGGAGGACTTCTCTGAAAGAAGTGTTATTAAATAGCTAATAATTGTATGCATTAGCAACAAAAACAAGGTTATTATTAATATTTAACTTCTATTTAAAGAAATAAAATAAAGAGAAAATATCTCACGTGATCCGTAATTTCCAAAAAATATATTCTGCAAAATACCTTGTATAGGTATCTAATATCTAATAATAATAATAATAAATGTATTTTCTATATATATGTCAGATATATATAATACATATATATCTAGGTATCTTAGTGCTAGCGTCAAGCAAGCACAACTGTTCACGGCGGGAAACAAAACGCCAATGATCAAAAATGGCGAGCGCTGTCGCCGAGCTAAGCGCTCTCCCCACTGCCTGGTGGTGGGGGCTTAGAGAGGGGCGGCAATGTGACGCAGAGAGACAGATGTGTAACGGCGGGAAACGTAGTGCCTATCTCAAGTAATTAAGCTTCGAATAACGGTACAGTCAAATTAATGAAATATTTTTTAATTTTGATTTAACATACTTATATTTTATTATACGAGGGACGTTTGAAAAGTTCGTAGCCTAACCAGGAAAATGAGAAGCTATAATTTTTTAATTTATTTATTTTTCGACATATTCTCCTCCGAGTTCAACACACTTTTTCCAGCGGCCTGGTAATGCTTGTATACCAATTTTAAAAAATTGTTCATCTAAATCCCCAAAAAATGCATCCACAGCAGCTTTGACCTCCTCATTTGTGGAAAATTTTTGACCTCCTAAGTGTTTTTTTAACTTTGGAAATAGATAAAAATCTGATGGAGCTAGATCAGGTGAATACGGGGCGTGGGGTAACAATTCAAAGCCACATTGATGGATTTCTGCCATGCTTTCCACTGATTTGTGAACTCGCGCATTGTCCTGGTGAAACAAAACTTTTCTTCTTAGCAAACCGGGCCGTTTTTCTTTAATTTCTTCTCTTAAACGCCGCAGAAGATTGCAATAGTAAGCAGAGTTTATGGTTTTACCTTTTTCTAAAAAATCCACCAGAATTATACCCTTTGAATCCCAGAAAACTGAAGCCATTACTTTTCCGGCGGATAAAACCACTTTTGCCTTTTTTGGTATAGGAGATCCTGGTCTTTTCCACTGTTTAGACTGTACTTTTGTTTCGGGAGTATAGTGATGTACCCAAGTTTCATCCATAGTTACAAATCTTCCAATAAATTCCTGTGGATCAGCTTCAAACAGCTCTAAGCATTCGCGGGAAATTTTCAGTCGAACGCGTTTTTGTTCAACTGAAAGCAGCCTAGGCACCCAGCGCGCAGACACCTTGGAAAAGTGTAATTCATTGGTAATTATGTGATGCGTTCGTTCAGGTGAGATGCCAACAGTGTCAGCTATCTCCTTAACAGTTAATCTCCGATCAGACAAAATTATGTCACAAATTTTTTCAATGTTATCGTCGGTGGTTGACGTTGATGGTCGACCACTACGTGGGTCATCTTCAACGCTTTCACGACCACGTTTGAACTCCGCAACCCACTTTTTCACGGTAGCATACGAAGGCGCTGATTCGCCTAAAGTTTTTAAGATGTCCTCATAAATCTCTTTTGGTGTTAAACCTTTCTTATTCAAGTACTTAATCACTGCACGATATTCGATTTTTTCCATTTTTAAAAATTGTCACTACTTGTTCGACGAGATCGCGTGAGAAATCGTAACGAATGTAAATAAAAGAATGAAATTAAATACCGTAACTACTGAATAATGTAACTTTGAAATTAGAACAGTTTCAAAAATATATGTCGTTCCGATCTACGTTAGGCTACGAACTTTTCAAACGCCCCTAGTATATTTTTAATCACTTAGATAAATTAATTTGACATATGTTTGCGGTAACAGAAAACAGAAAAAAATAATAAGTTGATTTGGGTTCTTTATCGATAATAATAATATGTAATTAAGGTTTTCTTTCAAAATATGTTTAACTAGCGACCTGCCCCGACTTCGTCTGGGTTGAAATATTAAATATTTGTTTTTACGGGGCTGATCGCACAGAGCTTCTTATAGGAAAAGATTGTTAATAAGATCACCACAGGAACCACAGGAATCTTCCGCGTCGATACCTGCCACCTTGCCCCGCCGCACCGGCTGGCACCATTTTATTATTTTATCACGCGGAAATATTCATTTTCTGATAACTCCGATATTAATTTAAATTGTATAGTGTTTATAAATCAGATCAAGTTATTTATACCTTTGCCTTAATCCTTACCTAAATAAATGATTTCTCAAGCAAGGCAGTTTAAATACCTGTAAATTACTTTTTAGTTTATTAAAATCGGACATTCCATTCGAAACATATTACAAGTTTAATAAAATTGCTCAGTGAAATGTTTTTAAAAATTACGCGTTGAAGTCACTTGTCCTGCATTTACTGTACGTTTATGCCAAAATGTTTAAAAAATAAATGTCCAGCCGTGCGAAGCCAGGACGAGCCGCTAGTATTTAATAATTTTACTTGTTTCATTTGTATACCCAATTACGTAGCTAGTTTGTTAAATAAATAAGTAGGTAGGTATGTGATTTTCCAAGTATATTTGCTCATAACTCTTGATTTAAACTTGGTTTAGACGTTATTAACCACGCGTTTTGAAGTTAACGCACTTCACTAACGCGTGCATAGTTACATTTTAAGGCAGCCGTCAAAAAAAAAAATGAAAAGAAAAATGTCTTTACTCTTGGTTTGAACTTAAATTCCAAGATTTCAACTTAATTCCTTGCAAATATTCAATATTGGAGTCATAGTTACTATTTTTATTTCCTTTTTTTTATTAAATTTACAGAAACAATACTTACACGAAGTCAAATTATTTTTATCATAATTGTGAATGATTAATCGTCTTTCAAGAACTGTGTTTTAGTCTGTGGTTGTTTGTTATGCACAGGGCACTTCACTAAACGTCAATAATGTACGACATTATTTTAGTACATTATTCCGAAAACAAAAAAAACGGTAATTTATAGGCGTGATCTGCCAAAAAGAAAATAAAGAATTGGACAATCTATAAGTTTGTCAATGTTTGATATGTCAAAACGATCACACTAATATTATAAAGGCGAAAGTTTGTATGTGTAACTTCTCGCGGATAGTAGCAAGTCACTCTAAACTTTTTCCATGCAGACAAGTCGCGGGAATCAGCTAGTAGATTAAATTTAAAATTAGTTTGTCCCTAAGATAAATCTTAAAATAACACAATAAAGTGAAGCTGATAACGATTGCAGCTAACGAGATGTAACGTTAGATCAAGATTCAAGTCGTACGCTCTCTAACTACAAGAAGCAAATCACAACTTTGCTACTAGTTAGCTATTTCATTACGAAGTTTCACCTATCTATTTTCTCGACTTACCTTTGTTAAGGCCATCCCTCTAGCCAGATTACCGTAAGGAAGAAGAAAGGGTCTAGCCTTACTTCCATGGCCAAACTGTAAGTTTTATTTTTTACCGGACTGCGGTACGCAAAGGGAATGTGTTTATCAGTTTCAGGTTTTTCATCGGGGATTAAAAATGAATGCATACCATTTCCACTAAGACAAGTCCACTTAAAAAATCTTTCTACAGTTAAACAGTAGAAACAATGTTATATAGGATTACGCTTTGTTTGTTTAGAATTGTGCAAAGCCAAAGACGAGGTGTTTCCTCCGAGCATCGTTCCAATTGTTGCTTTTGTGGAACGGTCACTTCGGATAGCGATACCCTTGTCAACGTTTCATGATTAATTTCTGTGGAATTATACTGCGAAACAAATCCCTTCCTAAGCTTTTGAGTAATAAGATACTACGAGTATCTCTGCTCGCTTTGCGTCGTGTACCTCATTGCTGAACGTCGTTACCTATTTTCATAAATTACGCCATCTTGACGGATGGAGCGATGGCATCCAGAAAGAGGCAGGCATCAATTGGATAGGAAAGGCCGAGGATATGCAACGTTGGCGTTACTTGAAAGACCAACAGTGGATGCATTTGAACTCACGATGATGATGACGTCATCATGGTAGGAGTTCCTTGGGATGATAATGTGATTCCTTCGCTTAATATGACTCAACGAAGATTACGGGATATATTGACCCAGGTTTAACCATTATTATTTTCATATCCTTACTAATATAATGCAAAGTGGTTTACTGGTTTTTCCTTCCATCACGTAGCAATGAAGCAACTAATCGACCTCATTTTTTGCGTGGGTATAAATGAGGACCTGGAGAGTGACATAGACTTTTTATCCCAGAAAATCAAAGAGTTTTCGAGGGATTTTAAAAACCTGATTTCACGCGGATGAAGTCGCGGGCATCGGCTAGTATAAAGTTTAATAAGCGGAACTGATGGCTTTTCAGCTTCACTGGGGGCATACCTGAGTTTAATTTTGATTAAACTGAAAATACTCCACTGATGTTTTCTGGTCCTTATCTTGGTTGGTAACAACTAATTTTACAACAAAACCAAATGAATTGTTGAGCTAAGGAATAATTATTACCTCATCTTAAATTACTAAGTAAACTTTATGATTACTTGGTTTGCAAACATTGTTATCACTTAAGTAAACACCTAAAGGTGGCAATTCGACTAACAGCATAACGCAATTTCACCTGCTTTACGACATTATAGTGCACAAGTGTGTTTGTAATTGCCGGATTGCTGTGTGTTGTGGACACTCACACACACATAGGTACACGGAGAAATATCTGGCTCAAGACCAACGGTTTTACGTGATCTTCGAGGCACGGGAGTGTAACAAGGCTAATTTTTCAACTATGGTTTCTAAAAATTTTTTGACAGAAAAACAACAACAAAATGTTAATAACAACTCTTAATATTATTCATATCTCTTAAGTAAATAAAAAATTCACTGGTTAGGTATTTAAAGAAATCGCATGCAATTTTTAATGCAGTTGAAATTATAATTAAAGAAAATATAACTCAAGACCATTTCATCCTTGCTGCAAATGTTATAAAAACTGCCGCTTATTTCTGGTGTCCCTGTTATTAACAATATTTGACTATGGCAATGTTTGGATTGGTATTAATGCTAGCGCTTGGAGCGCACGCGGTGGAAAATGAACAATGGGATCCAGTCAGGGACCAACTTGTAGACTTCAAGGAGAAGACGACGGTAAGTTTTTGGCTTAAGTAAGGTAGTTACAGCTGAGCCCATTAAATTAGTGTGGAGTGGCAATGGGCTCAGAACATACTGCGAATAACCCATAGACGTCGGGTCCTAAGATCCTAAGTGGTGATCTCGTCGACCTTGCTATATGGAAGGGTGATATTGTGAGACGATCTGAGGCTATCCTTACAAGAGACCTATGTCGTGTTGAAACCAATTTAGGGTATGGCTTGAATGTATACGGCCATACCCCTTCCAAATTAGCCCGCTACCATCTTAGACTACATCGTCACTTGCCATCAGGTAAGATCGCAGTCAAAGACGATTTTTTCATCGAATTAAAAAAATATCCCACTGTGGCTGGCGTTCATCAATTGTGACGAAGAAAGATGAAGAAGAGATTGTCCTTGAAAATAATCATGGCTAATGAAAAGCAATGAAGTCTTGTTAGGGAGTGGAAAAAAGCCAGATGTGAAGTCATTTGGTTTTGTATATATTTTATCATGGTATCATCAATTGGTTTTAGACATTTTTATTATATCAACTTCTAGCATGTGATATAATTTTACTGTCATGTATTACTCTTATATCTGTTTATTAATATTTTAGGGTCCTATTGGCGTACTGACTACGAGCAGCGGTGCGCCGGTTTCCTATGCTGAAGCGACCAACTCGTTAAATACCAGATTAATTAATCATGAATACCTTATGGACGGCTTTACTCATCTAGTCAGAGAAATAGTACCTGGACGCATTGTGCATGCAAAGGGCTCAGGAGCATTTGGTCACTTTGAAGTGACGCACAATATCTCCCACATTTGTAGAGCTGCTTTTCTAAATAAAATAGGAAAGAAAACGCCAATTGCAGTCAGATTTGCAACATCAACTAGAGACATGGGAAGCTCGGACTTTAAGCGGGAGCCTCGAGCCTTTGCCGTAAAGTTTTATACAGAGGAGGGTAATTTTGATATTCCTGGTTTAAGTACTCCCGTCTATTTTTACAAGGATCCTCTGCATTTCATAACTTTTGTTCACGCAATAGGAAGAAACCCAGCAACGGGTGTTCCTGATAGTAATATGCTTTTGGACGCAGTAAGCTTAGTGCCAGAGTCGATGTTCTTATTTCTATTAATATTCTCCGATCGTGGTCTACCTGCCAGTTATCGAAATATGCCTGGTTATGGAATTCATACTTATCAAGTAGAAAATGAAAATGGGACTATCTATTTTGTCAAATTTCATATATCACCAGATGCTGGCCTTAAAAGCTTAAGTCCAGGGGAAGCTAAAAATATTAGTTCAGATCCAGATTATTTTATAAAAGATTTATATGGAGCGATTGCTAAAGGTAATTTTCCTTCTTGGACAATAAGTGTACAAATCTTAAGTGAAAGAGATGTAAAAAAAATGGGACCCAGAGCATTTGATATTACTCGACTTCTTCCTTTAAAAGATTATCCTTTACATCCGTTTGGGACAATAGTCTTAAATAGAAATGCTAAAAACTATTTTGCAGAAATAGAACAGCTAGCTTTTTCTCCAGCTAATTTAGTTGATGGTATTCGAGGAGGGCCAGATAAAGTATATGAATCGCGTCGAATGGCATATAGGGATGCTCAGTTACATCGTTTGGGAGGAAATTATAAGAAAATTCCAGTTAATTGTCCATTTCAAACGAGGACTTTTACTTATAATAGAGATGGAGTGTCTCCAGTGGGAAATAATGGAGAAGATGCACCTAATTACTATCCTAATTCATTTCATGGTCCTGCCCCTTCTATGGCAAAGCCAAGTTCTGGTTTAATCAATATAAAAGAAAAAAACGGTGTAGACAATTTTGATCAAGCTGCAGATTTTTACGCCAATGAAATTTCATCTGACGAAAGAACTCGGTTAATTGGAAATTTAGTCGCTTGGTTGCAACCCGCCGCAATAGGTGTTCAGAAAAAAATGCTTGAACTCTTCAAAACTATTCACCCAGACTTGGGTAAGCGTGTAGCAGCGAGTTTACATGCTCCGTAATTAACCCTTTGTGTTGTTAAAAACTCATGTTTCTTCAGAAAATTTAATTAGTTGTAAGCTACATGTCAGTCTTTTTTTTTCGTCTCATTGGTATACTTTCATTTTATTTATGAGCTTAATTGTTGTATTTTTTTACTTAAATTATTTGTTGGTTTCATTATACTCGTATTTTGTATATTTTTTATTATTATTGTGTTTAGTATACATGTGAGCTGATATAATTTTAAATAAATTAAAATTTCGACGCACTTTATCAGGATTATATTACTACCATATATATATATCATGTATGTACCCTATATAATATATATATACCATGCAGTGAATATGTGTTATTACGAATGCAGCGTAATTGTAAAGACAATCTTGAACCTATTACCAATCCTACGAATTGCCCGTTTTTTCACAGCAAATAAAGTTAGCAATCGTTTCTACGTTGATTTGGAACAAGGCATACTATCTAATGTGACTAAATTATACCTGAACGGCTCTATTGAAAACTACGCGTACATATTGTGTACTGGCACTCTGCCAGCCGATTATCCCGGCCTTTCCTGCAATATTTGTAGTAGTCCGTACTTGTCTAAGAGCTGGTGATTTATTTCGTTGGAATGTTTTATTTAAAAATATCGGTTATATTCGGTTATATAAGTTCCTAATAAAAAGTTAAAAGGAAAACTAACTATATAGGGAAAGCGAAATTGAAAATGTTTACGACATTAAGTGCCGATTTCACCAACTAAACGTCGAGTGACCTTTAACGGAGGAGTTTTTGTATTGAAAATCTACAAAAATATTAAATTCATTCTCGAATAAAATGTATTTTACGTTGATTATTCGGCCATAAATATTTAGTTTTCACAATTATCAATTACTAGTTGAATCTCACAACTTTGTTCGCGTGGATTAAGGTTTTTTGATTCTCGTGAACTTTCTTATTTTCCGGGATAAAAAGTAGTCTATGTTCCAGACTATAATCTATGTTAAATTTCAGCCAAATCGGTTCAGTTGTTGTGTGGTGATTGAGTAAAAAACATACACACACACACACACACACACAC
This sequence comes from Hipparchia sbordonii, assembly GCA_038048805.1. Lineage (NCBI taxonomy): Eukaryota > Metazoa > Arthropoda > Insecta > Lepidoptera > Nymphalidae > Hipparchia > Hipparchia sbordonii. The sequence goes on along the minus strand of CM076111.1, from coordinate 2,275,858 downwards.
ACACACACACACACACACACACGCACACGCACACACATATAAACTTTCGTCTTTATAATATTAGTGTGACAATCATGGTAAACAACGTTTTTTAATTAAAAATGTGTGTTGATAAAGGTTGCACACAATTTCATCCACCATCTCTCAGTTTTTACTATTCGGTCGATCGAAAAACTTTTGTAATATTCGACAGGAAGAAAATGCTTTGCCTGATCAACGTGCAAGTTTGTATGCAACTTTACTGCAGTGTTTTTTTTTAAAGAGAATATATCCTTGTATAGTCATGATATCCTAGTAACTTTGATATTTCCGAAGAGTTGTTGCTGCTGCTGTAATTATCTACTAAAATGCTTGCAGCTCTGGCACCACTGGCTGCTGTTGTAAGTAACCATGTACTAAAGTGCTTGCAGCTTTGGCACTACTGGCAGGTTTGTATGTTGTATCTAAAATTGTAATCTGTATAACAATATAGGTCCTGTTTCGGTCAATTCCATTAATCGTTAGTCGTGAATGACAGTCCGCGGTTACCAGTCACTTCATTCTTCATTGCCTTCAAAATAATGTATACGTAAAAATTCTTTTTATAAAATCGACTTCAAACGCCACTACAAAGTATATCAATTGTGCCTATAAAATTTGAAGAGTTTCCTCGATTTTTCCAGCATCCCATAATCAGATCCTAACTTGATGACAATGAGACCTGGGAAGTATAGGGTATATTTGGCTGAAATTTAAAAAAAAAAGAATTTTCCAAATAGGTCCAGTCTTCGAGTAATCGGGGAACATACATGAAAAAAAAAGATTCTGATGTATTGAGAACCTCCTTTTTTGGAAGTCGGTTAAAAAGGCTTCTTAAGGTCACTCAGTGGGGGATAGAGATAGCTGTGCCCGGGGTATCCTTGAAAGATCATATATGTTCTATACGATGTGGATTATTTTTTGGCCATAAAATTGTGGTGAGTATAAGAACCAATCGACTTACACACTCTTTATATCGCCTATATGTTTGTAATATTATAAGGTTTCCGAGCACGCTCTCCATATTTTAATTATCTCCTTTCATCTTAATTTATAACGCTCATACACGTTTTGTACGTGAATGAAGAACAAAAAACAATTTTAGAGCAGTAAGTATCTGATCGTAAAAACATCGGAACATCACGTTCTAAGCGCGCCGTCACGTTTGAGACTTTAAACAGTTTGTTCTGAAACTCGTTTATTATATTGAAAACAAGCTCAGTATGTAAAAATTTGTTTTTTGTTTTTATGGAAGCATCTCACAATTGCAAAATATTACTTTTTCTTTCAGCATTATAATGGAATTTCGCAAAGTAACGCCTGCTTCTATTCAATAATTTAAAGTAATAATAATTATGTTCATTAATTCAGGAGCTATGAGTGTAAAAAGCTCTGACAGACAGACAGACAAGTGCACCCAAATAGATTCTGAGATCTGGCTTCGTTCGGTCGTTACGGATTGAAATGTGACGTCTATTATAATTTGTAACTAGTTTGTAACCGTTGCAGTATTTAAAAAACCTTGCTTAAATATCGAGGATATGTTGGTAGTAAAGGAAACTGTTAAGAACTCTATCGAAACTTTAAAAACTTCTGTACTATCGACAAAGTTTCATATTACCTACGCGCAAAAGTTGAAAATTGAATTTTTCAGTCTATTTTTTTATCTAAACAACAAGCTAGTTGATTAAATGGCTGTTATTTTATTAGTGTTAAAATAAAACAAGACGTGTAAATTAAAAAAAATTAAAAAAACTAGCCTATCACTACTTCCTTTTTTTTATTCGATGACAAGATAGGCCTTGACTGCGATCTCAACTGATGGTAAGTGACGACGTAGTCTAAAGTGGTAGCGGGCTAACTAGGAAGAGGTGTGGTAGTGTAGATTCAATGCTTACCCCGTAATCGGTTTCTACACGCCATCGTGCCGGAACGCTAAATCGCTTGGTAGGGTGATAGCTAGCCACGGTCAAAACCTCCCACCGGACACACAAATTAATATTATTCCTACACAAATTAATTCGTCATTAATATTTTGGCAAGTTACACCCATTATCGGGGTCAAGCTAGCATAAATACGGGGTGACCCAAAAACGTTCCCATCGTCAAAGTGGAGCGAATTTCCGCCTTCGATAACTACACGTGAGCTAATAAGGCGGGCCGTATTTCTTGCTCAATGTGCGAATTCGCTACAGATGTTCAGGCGCTGGAACTGTGAAGTATATTTTTCCCATGACTAAGCGGCGATAGCCTAGTTACTTTGACCTCCTTTTCAGGAGGTCCGAAGTTCGATCCTAGGAGTGCATCTCTGACTTTTTAGAGTTATGCATTTTAAGCAATCAAATAGCTTAACGGTGGAAACTAAAAGGTGTCAGTCGATTCATTATGTTAGTCCGGGTGACAAACTCAACATTTATACGACAAAATCATTTTTTTTAAGAATAGAATTTATTTGCCAGAATGTGGTACAAATGTTTGGTCTAAAACTATTTTTAACCGACTTGCTTTAATTTTTTTTAATGTATGTTTCCCGATTACTCGAAGACGACTGGACCAATTTAGAAAATTCTTTTTTTGTTTAAAAACTTATCACATCCTACTCATATTATAATCGCGAAAGTTTGTAAGTATGGATGGATGGATGGATGTTTGTTACTCTTTCACGTAAAAACTACAAAACCGATTTGGCTGAAATTTGGCATAGAGAAAGATTATAGTGTGGAATAACACATAGGCTACTTTTATTCCGGAAAATAAGAGAGCTCCTGCGGGAATTACAAAGCCTTAATCCACGCGAATGAAGTTGAGGGCATCAACTAGTGAATAATAATTATGGCGGATGTCATCACGGCATCCAATTTTCAGTAGTCGGATGACGGTTTTTAACTTTTATCCTTGTTTATTTGTTGGTCAAAATTTTACTGAGATGAAATTCGCCTAAAGCGGTTTTCATCATTATTGTTAGCGAAAGCCGTGGTACAGTTTGACCCGAATTTCACACGGAAAGGCACCGGGGGAAAATGTAGTTTGCACCATAAAAATATATTCTTTTATCTTACAAAACATCCTGAATCAGTATAAGAAAGTAGGTTCCTGAAAAGACACAAGTTTTAAGTATTCCTTCTTGACATTTCCATTTGACGGGAATTCTATGCAAAGTTTGACAAAGTTCTTGTTATGAACCAAGTTACATATTTTTACACTGGGGAAAGTTTAAAATTGAATTCTTGAAGCGTAATACACTTTTAGATAAACAATCGCTTTAAATAGAGGGTTGGGTCGAAAGAGTCATTTAGTCGTTTATCTTGACTTTCTCATTTTATTTAGGAAGGAAAACCAAGGACGTGTTCCAGAGAGCACATGGTATCAAAAGACACGAAACCACTATAAATAGAAATAGAAGCACTCCAGAGAGCACAAATGAGACCAGTATAAATAGAAATAGCATAATTTTTTATTTAAAAAAACTTTCACAAAGTGCTTTCGAATCTATAATTTATATTATTCAGGATCTCACTGAAGCTAAATCAATGAAGCCTAATTTGGTTACAAAAACTTATTGAAAACTGAAAGGTCGACAGTTCAAACTGACTATCTTGTCATCGAACAAAAAAAAATATACTATACTTATTAGCTCATGATAAATTATATGGTTGGTTAGACTACATCGTCACTTACCATCAGGTGAGATCGCAGTCAAGGACTATCTTGTCATGGGATTAAAAAAAATATAGGTACTATACTTACCAGCTGACGATAAATTACATTGTTGGTTCAATGTATTCCATCTCTTGATCTGAGATGAACTCTGGCCGTAGACTGGGGTTTGTCATCGCGCTGTCACTCCACAGTTATTTATGGGCCAGTAAACTTGGAAATATATTTCGTCGCGGCCGCGTCCATTTCAGGTTAAGCCTCTTGGGGCCAGCTAAACGAGTCGAGTGTCATAAATTTTAAAAACAGCATTACGCGGACTGAAAAAACTTTAATCTCTTCTTTGCTTGTATTGCAACTTTTCTGTTTGCTTGTTTTTTCATGTTTCTCATAGACACTATTAAATACTAGCTTTTGCCCGCGGCTTCGCTTACGTTATGTTCGATATTTCAAACCCCTATTTTACCTCCTTAGGGGTTAGTTTTTCAAATAGTTAGATTTTTGAATAGAACGTTGATAGATCAGTCAGTCAGTCAGTCAACTTTTCCTTTTATATATTTAGATAAAAGAAGAAGATATTGAGCAAAACCTATAAGCTATAATATTACAGTATTATTGCCTTATTTTTGCCGAGTTTATTAAGGGATCCATAGACTTCTATATAAAATGTGGATCTGTTTAAAAGAACTTGCTTTCCGAAATGGTAATGATAGAGCACTTACCTATCATTAGTAATCATAACTTGAAATAAATTGTTTGAGTTATAATTATAATTATTCACGTTAAAAACTCTAATTATAACATGTGCAAAAGTTGGTATGAAAGTACAATATTGTTAAGTAGCGTCTACACTTGGCGAACCGAGCACGGAGTCCCAAAAAATATGGGACATTTAGTATAAGTATTTATTTATTTACAAGAAAATATTACTAAAAGAAGTGTACACAGGTGAAGCTTATCTCTAAGAAACAAATTTTTTCCAGCTTCATTTGTAAATTGGGGAAATTATAGAGTGGTATAGATCTAAAATGTACATATGTAAAATACATAAATACGTAAAAATACATAATTTAATAAGTAATTACAATTATACAGTGTACGTTTAATTAAAATAATATTAGCTATTTAATTTTTTATTCAATTGTTATAATAAAACGTAAATTTAACCTTATCGAATTCATTGATTGCCCGTGGTCCTACTATTTGGTTCTACTAGTAGTATCAGGGAAAAAATAATTTGCACAGGTTAGGTAGGTTCTATGGGTAATATCGTAATGTTTTCATGGTTCTACGACCAGTGATAACATTGCAACTGTATCCTCGGTCTTTTTATGATTGTATTACTACTGAATCGCTGCAAAAAGCCGTTGGTGTCCTCCCTTATCGCTGCGAACAGAAAGGCTCCGTTCACGTTTGCCTCGCCAAGGATAGATGCGGCGAGGGCACTCCTTTCTTTCGCTGCTGTTTGAAACTTTGAAATCTCGCGTCAGTCGTGAGCACTTACCTGTGAAGTTATTTCGAAGCAATTAAAACTTCGACAAAGCTAAGGCTGTTTACCAAAATTTCTACCTTTTTGTTCTCCTCCTAGCAATTAGAAAAGTATATTAATATTATGAAATTTGTAAAGTTTTGTGTGACGAAAAGACAAAGTATTTTACCTACTTGTAGGTATACGTAAGGTACAGGTCTCCCCTCGGGTGAGAAGGGTTTAAAGGCGATAGTCCACGACGCTGGCTAAATGTGGATTGATATACACATATACCTATTTATATATAGACTTCACATATTTTTGAGGCCATTATGAAGAACTCTCAGGCATGCAGGTTCCCTCGCGTTATTTTTCCTTCACCGTTAAAGCATTATGTTATCTATGAATGAATGAATGAATATACTTTTATTGTACACCACACATATTATAAGAACAGACACAAAGAGCTTAATAAATAGAATACAATTTGGCGGCCTTATCTATTTGTTTGAAATGCACATAAATCCATAAAGTTAAAAGCCTGGTTATTATTGGAAGACTAGCCATAGCCACTAGGCTAGAGGATATCATAATTATAAAAAAAATCTAGCGATCCGTTTCAGTTTTTTGCAATTTACTAATGAAGAAAATTTTCCAAAACCCACCGCCGCCGAGCCCTTCTCGAGCGATAACCATCTTTTTCATCAGTTTAAAAAATTTATGTGACGATAAAATATGTTACATAATAATTGCGTAATCATGCTATAACGAAAAACGCTACATATTATTAAGTAAAGGATATGTTCTAAAGAAGAACTAATTTCCGTCACTTCCTGGTTTAGGGGATCCATCAAGACAAAATCCACTACCTTGTCATGTCGCTAATGGTGATTTGGGTCCCACTAAACGAGCGGCCTCCTTACTGCCAGTCACTGTGACGGGTTCCATTGCGATGATACCCTTCATCGCAAGTAAATATCCAAGGGCCGACGATGAGCTTGCTTGTCTCTGGCCTATTTAAATTAATTGTGTGAATAATAATATAATTATAATTCTTGCAATTCACGACGGCGCGTGGCTCATGGTTGTGCGTGTCGTATCTGTATAAGTGTGAACGAGAGCTTTTGGAAGTCGGTTAAAAATTAACTAATATGGGGTCTTGGAAAAAAGTAGACCGACAACTGTAATGTGTCGCTACTAGATGTCGCTAACAGTTGCCATAAAACTGATTGGAAAAGTAGATACATAATATCACTAATTTCGTGGCTGACGTGTGGTTCGACCGTGGTGTAACGGTTAACACACTCAGGGCGCGATTCCCAGCGAGATGTGGATTCGAATCCCCCCGGCCTCGGAATTTTTGATATGTATTTATAAATCTATTAATTAAACTATATATACATTGTTTAAAGAAACACCATACCTACCATATCGGTTTTCATTTGTGTATTGCGATACTTTCGTTATTATTGTAATACTTTGTGTATATATCGTGATATCATTCGTAATTATATTTACGTGACACATTCAATAACAGTATTGGTGACATAAACAATTTTAATTCGCCAACAGCTCAAAAAGATTAAATTTTTCACGTTGTCACATGTACGTACGTAAAGCAGAAATTAAAATAAATTATTTGCCGCGTCGTATTTCGCAAATTACGAACGAATGTAAAATGAAGTCTGTCAAACTGATATCAATTACCAAAGATCCACAGAGAAACAAGTTATTATTTAAAAAAAAACACGACTGCCCAGCTAAAAAACGAACTAAAAAGTTAAATACCACAGTCATTACCTTCGAATATTATTCACATTTTTAAATGATATTTTTTTTGTGAATCACTGGATATTCAACTATAGTGTTACATATTTTTGGAACCTACTCATCATTTTCTAGATGATGATTATACACTTAATCTTATTTTCTAATTTTTTTTTACTTTAGCCTTTATTCCTGAAAATAATATACTCCTTTTTTCAGGCAGTCGTATAACAAAATATAATAATATACTTAATTCGCTTAAAATAAAGCGCACGAACTAAATATTCTTACCATAGCAATGGCAAAATGTTATGTTGACTATCAATTTTCGAAATGTAACTTTTGACCACCTTTATATAACCAAAATTAATCACGTAAACCTATAACCAAATATATTAAATGAATCACGTTAGTGTAAATTGTAAAAAATACATAATCATCAACAACTATATTTTTTGGCCACTTTACTAATGCTTACTAATCCTTACTAATATTTTAAATGCGAAAGTGTGTGTGTTTGTTGGTTTGTCCTTCAATATCGCTGTTATAAGTGAGGACCTGGTGAGTGACATAGGCTACTTTTTTCCCGGAAAATCAAAGATTTCCCGCGGGATTTTAAAAACTAAATCCACGCGGACGAAGTCGCTAGTTGAAGACGTATCGGCTAGTGGATAAGTACGTATAAGAAAGTCTCACATCTAGGGGTTTCCCATATCAATGGTATGAAAACTCGATATTCCCGATTGGTGTAATTGAAAGCTTAAAGGTATTTATTTCCCATTTCCTATGATATGAGGCTTCCCACCTGAGATATATGGCGTCGGAGCAATTACAATTTTGCTGCTCGATTATTTTAATAGCTACTACATTATGCCCCCGCCTCTACCCGTGCTATCTTGAATAGTAACTTACTTAGCTTTTTCATACCTTAATTTTACATGCAGTATCAATATTCAGATAAATCAACTGTTCATTGGATTTGAGATTGTTCTGTGAAAGTACCCTAGTAGTAAGCTGGATGCAAGCGGCACAAGTTCGTGTTCTGTGGCGAATCTTTCAAGAGACAATGTATGTCCTGCAGAAGAGCTTATTGGTTAAGGTGATTAATTTCTTTTTGTTTGGTGGGAGGCTTTGGTAATGACTAGTTACCACCCTGCCGTCAAAGACGTGCCGCCAAGCGAAATTGCGTTCCGGCACGTAGGCGTGTACAAGCCGATTAAGGGTATGAGTTGAATCTACACTGGTATACCCCTTCCAAGTTAGCCCGATACCATCTTAGACTGCATCGTCACTTACCATCAGGTGAGATCGCAGTCAAGGACTATCTTATTTTGTCATCGAATGAAAAAAAAAAAATTCACATATTGATCACTAGCTTTTGCTCGCGACTTCGCTCACGTTAAATTCGATTTTTTAAACCCCTATTTTACCCCCTTAGGGGTTGAATTTTCAAAAATCCTTTCTTAGCGTATGCCTACGTCATAATAGCTGTCTGGATGCCAAATTTCAGCCTGATCCGTCCAGTGGTTAGGGCTGTGCGTTGATAGATCAGACAGTCAGTCAGTCAGTCAGTCAGTCAGTCAGTCAGTCAGTCAGTCAGTCAGTCAGTCAGTCAGTCAGTCAGTTAGTCAATCAGTCACCTTTGCCTTTTATATATTTAGATAACTGCTTCGTCACGCTAGGAGTTACATACATTTTAAAACACTGATCAACATCAAAACGCGTATCGTATATCAAAACGCGAAGCATTAAATTCATTGTCGTCTACCCGAGAATTTTTAACAAGTTTGGGGCATAATAAATTCGCTGGCTTCAATTTTCGTGTCATAAATAACTTTATTGGCTTCATTTAATACTTTGAGCCATTCGTGTAACGAGGCAGTCCGCCGACTCGCAACTCGGGCACGCTTTATCGGTCACATGATATTTTATGTGGGAGATAAACACGTCCCTACATGTTATAAATTACATGGAGTTTTTAGAAAAATCGAGATCAAATACGTCTCTGTTAATCGTCATCCTAATTACTGAGGAATGATGTAACTTGATACGGATTACCATCTCGCGCACGAATTTCTTCCATTTTGATCTATCCTCGGCCACAGAATACCTAATAGTACCTAAAAATACAGAAGATCCATTCCGCAAAATTATTAAGCTATTGCATAGCTTCTATCGCGGGCCTTGAGCGTGGAGACCGAATCCAGAAATTCCGTAACGAAAATAACCTGACACGGGACTCCTCTCACCGCTAGATGGCGTTGATATAAAATGCTATGCAATATGCAATAGCTTTACCGCGGCAGTCCCCGAGTGCCACACGTCTTTTTTTTTTCTTCTAGTATCATGGAATTTCGCAAAGTAACGCATACTTCTATACAATATTCAGTCAAATCCCTATCGAATGAGCTATTGACGCCGTAAATTTAAAGTACGATCAACATTGTCTTAAGTTTTCATTAACTATCAGCTACTGATGGGTATCTATAATCTATTAGTTGACATCAATACCGCCCTAATCGAACCCCTTGTCTAAGTTTCCGTTCCCGACTAATCCCAAGTTTATACCTTAATATTAATGCGTGGCATCGACATGTCTCTACGAAGTTAATCTTTGGAAAAGGGATACATGATACATCTTAGACCGCCTACCTTCCTATGTTATTATAACTTGATAGTTATGATTAAATTACTGTTACATACCTACATTCCCCTGCGGTCTTCTATTCGGGGGTCATAGTTCGGTCCCGGATCTCTCCTGATGGTAAGTAATGATACAGTGTAAGATGGTAGCCGGCTAACTTGGAAGGAATATGGCAGTATACATTCAACCCATATAATATCTTGCTGGAACGCTAAATCGCTTGGCGGCACGTTTTTGGCTGTAGGGTGGTAACTAGCGACCAAACCAGACCTGAGAAAATTCAGAAATTATAAATTACCAAATTGCCTTCGCCGGGAATCGAACCCAAGACCTCCCAGTTATAAGACCACAGTGCTCACTGCTCACCACTGCGCCAGAAAGGTCATCAAAATAATTATTGACAAATTTAAAATAAAAATAATGTCCTCCCGACCCAATCAACCATTTGCGCGGGAGATATTATAGTGCACAAGTGTGTGTGTGCAAACTCAGGTGCACTCTGTATTCCCTTACTCTCATAGTCCGATGGACGGAAATCCAACTTTTTTTTGGCCCGATCCGGGAATCGAAGCCGGGACCTCGTCATCTGCAGCCGAACTTTCTAACCACAAGACCAACGAGGCAATTAGGCTTAAATAAAAGTAAGAGTATAAACCTTAAGCAGTATAAAGATAGATCGTATAAGAAAGCTCATTTCCTTCGATTCCGGAGCCAAGTCATCCATCAAGAACAATTCCAGCGCCTTGTCATGTCATTAAACAATGACACGGGTCCAACGGGGCAGGCCGTCCCACTGCCCTCGCTGCCCTTACTGCCAGTCACCGTGTGTGGAGCGACCGTTGCTGTCTTTTTAACTCCCGACGAAAAAGGAGGGGTAGGTACTATAAGTTCGACGTGTGTATCAGTGTATCTGTGTGTCTGTCTGTTCCCTCGTAACTCCCTAATTATTGGACCATTCGAGGAATAATTCGATCATTCGAGGTGGATCTTAGCTGTAATTTTTGTAGATGTTTGAAGATCTTCAGCTCATTTCCTGCATACTGTTAGTTCGGATTATTTTCAATGCCCAACCAAAAAAAAAAACAAAATCGCATTAACAAAATTGATAAGGAAGTAGTTGTTGGAAGGGGGTGTTGTTTTGATTAATATTCCATGTGCCTTTGATTAATATCTCGTGCCTATTTCGGATTTTAAAAAAATATATATGGCGCTCATACATTCATTCATTTGAGCCAACGTTTAGAGCAGAATTTTGTTAGAAACTCCCTTTCTTACCGTTAAAGTTCGATGGTATTAGTATATAAAATATCTAAGGCATTGCCAAAGTTATTGAGTTGGACGAAGTTTACTTATATCGGAAGTAGGTAAACGCCTGAGCTACTTACTAGTAGCAGGTTATGAGCAGAAAACAGCTGCGCCAAATTCTTACACTCGACCCAAAATATAGCGCGCTTTATTGGTTCACGTGTAGTTAACCTGGGTTGAGTAGGTAAGTATTTGTTCCGGTTTATAGCTACGATCAGTTTTCTTAGTATTTTTCTTTAGCTAAAACACAATGTAAAATTTCTCATAAATAATAGAAAGAATATTTTATTAGATATTTATACGAATAAATAAAAATAAAGTGTAGAGACACTTAAATTTTAGTAATGTCAAAATAACAGCTTTTTTGTAAATGCAGATAAAAATAAATACGGTACGGTAAGAAAAAAAAACAATTTTAAAATTTTAATCTTTCTATTTCTTTCGACTAATCTCGGGAACGTTTGGACCGATTTTAACGGGAACTCTATAATTTTCTGGGAGAAATATTTCATATTCAGAATTACATGTATAGTTCATATTCAGAATTACATACAGAAAATGTAATTCAGATTATTACATTTCAGATATTCCTTTAAAGCAAATCGGTTCATTTGTTATGGCGTGAAAAAAGTAACAAACACATACACACACACTTTGTATGTGTGTGTGTATCTTTCGCCTTTATAATATTAGTGAGATCATTCGACCAAATAAATAAATAAAAAATAAATTCGCGCAAACTTCAATAAACTCTTGATCAATGATCAAAAAACAAACTTGTCGTGGTAAGAACATGTGATACTACCATTATAAGTAGCTACAGATACTCGTAAGATTTTCCGCGAATCCGTAAGATTTTCCCCTACCAAAAATTGCTCAACGCACTTAAAGAAGTTTTCACTACAAAAAACACTCTTTTTGTAGTGAAAACTTCTGCGTCTTAACTTCTTAATTTAACTTCTTTTCTTCTTTAGGCTTTATTTTGGAGTATATACCACTGCATATACTCCAAAATAAAGCACACAGAATGTAAAATAATATGTGTGAACGTCGATATTCCCGGGCGGGGTAATTGGGAGCTTATAGGAATTTATTTCCAATTTCCTATGATATGAGGTAGCCCGCCAATGAGACACGACAGGAGTAAAATGAAATTTATTGCCGAATATTTCACTCAATAATTCATTTTAATTATATTTGGGGCATATTAATTATTTATTATTAATCAATTTTGGAATGAAATCTATTATTTTAACGTCAGGAAAATCGTAATGATGAAATTTTGTCCCCGTTAACTTTCTATGCAGTTATTCTTTCTTAAAGGGAGTAGAAATAGAAATAGAAATAGAAATATTTTTTATTCAAATAAACTTTTACAAGCACTTTTGAATCGTCAATGAATCTACCACTGGTTCGGAATGCCTTGAATGTTCGAAGTGCACATTGACGATGATTCCCTTCAACGTAATTCTGGTCCGTTCGTCCAATCAAATCCACACTACTCCAAATTCCAAGGACCCAAGTTCTAAGGTCAAGGTCAAAACGGTTGGTTTTTATTTTGAACTAGCTTTTTCCGGTGGCTTTGTTCAAGTTAAGTATTTTTCAAACTTCTACTAAAGTAAAGGTTGACCCCCTTATTGAATTTTCAAAAATCCTTTCTTAGCGGATGCCTACGTCCTTACAGGCATTCTTATCCGTCCAGTAGTTTGTATATATCAAAGGAAAAGGTAATTGTCTGATGTACCAACCCACAAAGATGGTAAAATAGTAAATCTGCAGGCAGCAGCCAGCATGCTATATTAGCAGTGTATAAAACAGTTTATTCCAAGAATTTTGGCACCATCCACGTTGTCTTTAATTAAAAGTGGGATCTACGTAGCGAGCATCTGAGAGCAGGCCACTCGCCGTCGCTTTTTTGGTTTCAAGCCAACTGGCTATTTGTTTAAACGATAGCTATTTAACTTGGGAAATGTATATGAGTTTCACTGTTATTTTGTGTCACATAGCGGCGATTACCTACTTTACAAATACCAGTAAATGTGAGGCCTACATATTTTTGTATCGAGCAACATTTTTAACCCCCAAAAAATTATTGATCTCTTTGTTTGTTTGCATGTGTGTCCTCAAACGTATGGCTCAAGCTCATACCAATAATTGGTAATGCCATCGAGGAAACAGAAAGACACACAGTTACACAGACAGACATATACACATACACAAGTCAAACTTATAACACCTCCCTTTTTTATCGGGGGTTAAAACCAGAAAACTTATCCTACAGACGCAATTTTGTGTAAAAGCTCATCCTCGTGTATAAGCTTGTACTGAAAGAGGGTATCGTGCTATTATAACTTAGGGCCGGTCGTTAAAGACATACTTTTGCCTGTACGAACCGTCAACTAGCCAGTATTGTGTAGTTTGGGGGCTTGGACCCAATTTTACTTCAATGGGCCTGAATCGCGGTCAGCTTTTGTGTTTGTATAGTGGACTTGGGAAACTTATATTGCGGCAGACTGTATTTTTGTATGGGGGATAAGTTTAAATTGCTCACTTATGGCCGAACATTTTGCATCGAACATGGCTTGTAATTTAGGCGTTCTGTCTTTTCTTTTTAACCGACTTCAAAAAAGGAGGAGGTTCTCAATTCGACGGGTTTTTTCCGTATGTTCTCCGATTACTCGAATACACCTGGAACGATTTGGAAAATTCTTTTTTCTTCCACTTCCATTTCTGCTTTCGCTTCCATAACTGCTTCATATCTTTCTAAATTAAAGATTCATTCAAGATTATTTCCAAATTAAAATTTTATCATCTCCATGAACGGATAGGCGTAAGCGTATCTGGACGTCACTCCCCACGACAGAGTCTTACGTCGTTTGTATTCAACAGTTCCCTGCGACTCGCTGGGTCTCGTTTGTCCACCTGGTGGCCTTCACAGGCCCACACTTATGGACGGATGACGTCTTTCCGGTGAGAGCTTGTTAAGTGCATAGAGTAGGCATATCTCTGAACGGTCGTCGCCATTCCAGTATTTAAACTGGGTGCTAAAAGTGTGGCGCAGCTATTAAAACTCGGGGCGGTCGTTAGAGCCCATACTTTTGCCTGTACGGACCGTCAACTACTGTGTTGTATAGTTAGGAAACTTGGACTCAACTCTACTTCAACTGGGGCTTGAAAGCGGCCAGCTTTTCGTTTAGTGGACTTATGGAACTAATAATGTAGAGGTTGGCTATATTTTTTTGTGGAAGACAATTTAAAATTGCATTATTTATGTTTTTGAGCTCCAATTAGACGTGTGTATCACTGTGTATAAGTGTTTCTACCTGTGAATTTTAAAATTTGACTGTTCCCTCGTAGCTCCTTAACGAATAAACCGATTTTGATGCTTTTGTTTAAAAGCTAATGTGATCGTCATAGATTTTAGATGATTCATGAAGATTAACTCAGGCGTTTGAAGATCATCAGCTCATTTCCTACTTGATTAAAAAGGTCTTAAAAACTTTCACTGGTGTTTCACTAGTGGTGGATTGATTTGAAATTTACATTCACATGGGCGTAAGGTATCCACTTTATCCACTGTTCATTACTTTTCTGTTATACAATAGTTTTTGTAGTAACGAAACAGCAAAGCCGTACTTATTTTTCGTAACGTATTTTGAATTAGGTGTAGAGTTTGTGAAGTTAGGCCTTGTAGAGATGTGTAGAGCTTAGAAGCTTGGCTCTACATGAGATCTGATAACTTTTTGACAGTGCGAGTCATACGGTCTCGTCTTGGCATGATTTTACAAGAAAATGTTTTTGTTGCATATTTTTTTTCTTGTCCGTTTTTTTTGAGCCAGATTCATAAGTATAACATTTTTGTTACATTCCAGTTTCTCTTAGAACTTATTTTTTAAGGTTGGTTAAAATGAACACATAATTTAAACTAAATAATATGGAAAAATTTGAACACATATACCGTGTCTGGTATACCGTCAACAATTATTTACTTCTTTCAATTATAATTATAATAGTAAAGTACTTACTTAATTAGTTGCATAGAAAACACGCGTAGAAGACAAACTACCCTTAAACCTATTAAACTAGTTGAAAGCATCCCTTTTGTACATGAGTTTAACAAATGGAACTTGTAATCTCGCGGTCCGGCAATAAAAACGACAATTGTGATAATATAAAACGCCGCCGGATGAATAAAGTCGACCGCCCCGCCACCATCCGTAACCCAAGAGCCGGAGGAAAATTAAGATAACTTTTTGAAAAACTAGATGATGTCCGCGACTTTGCCCGCGTTGATAAGGGTTTTATAAATTCCCGCGGGAACTCTTCAATTAAAAATTAAAATGTAACCTATGTATTTATCCTGGGGATCAGCTATTTCTATTCCAAATTTCGGCCAAATCGGTTCAGTCCTTGTGGTGTGAAAGTGTAACAAACATACGAGCATCAGCTAGTCTTAAATACATCTACATTTACTCACATTATTACCTAATACCTAATATTAAGTTTGTTAAATACGAGAATCAAGAAATTCAGATCTCCATAGCATCATCTAAAGCCAAGTCTGTTTTAGTTCGTCCTGCTATGTATTTCAAATTGTCATATTTATTGTATCAACACAATTTTTGCCTGATATATACGTACTCAACTGAAAAGAAATTCAAATTTCTTAAATTAATTGTATCTCGCGAATCCATTACATCACGGCTGACAGGTTTATTTTCCAAACTTAAAGGAAATAGAGAAATAAGCGTTTCTGAAGTAACCATCTAAAACTTCACGGCAGCTCTGAGACTATACGTTGGCTGCCACCGTAAGAAATCCAATTTAACTTTGTCGCTGAGCAGAATGTTTCAATAGAAATAATTTTGTCAAGAACAACCGACAGCTGTTCAATTCAATCAGAAATACTTACCCGTTTTTTCAATTTTATCTTCTAAACGAACGATAAAGTTGGTTAATGATTTTTTTTATAACTAGGAAGTTACTGTTGTGACACAAAAACTTTTCGTAGAGAATTAGCCGGGTTGTTCAGCGCAGTTATATGAAAACTGGTTTCTGGACACTATTCCACGTGGTGTACTACACACTACACACAACTACAGTTACAATTACAAATTACAGTTTGTATACGTAATATTTTAAAAATTAAATAACTAAGTTTAACTATAAATTTTGTGTTTGTTCATAAAGATCGTTAATTGAAGAACTAATAACTAGTACTTTACAAATAGTACGGGCACACAGAATTGTATAAAGCTTTAGGCCAGTGTAACTTTAAAACTACATAATATTTTTATGGAACTCTGGCAAACCATAGACACAGCTCTTAATTTTTAGAGTGTATCTACAAACATTTGAATCCATCCATTTGTACGGGCCTCGAATCGCCTAAAGCGATTTGGACAGTATTTCAAAGGAGACCAAAATATAAATATTGGTGACAATGCGCTTTAATCGCTGAAAAGATCTCGACATGATCCGGTGTTCGACACACCAAAAAAAAGCTGTAAAAGTCGTTTTGTAAAAGCTGCATCGATACTTACTCGATACTTATCGATAGGTACTTAGGAGTTATTTGTATGAAAAACAGTATTACCACCCGTAGTTCGATTTTAACCCAAACTATCTGTCAGGCATTTGTCATATATCTATGTGCGGCAATTGATTTTTATTTGTATATAAGTTTCAATTAATTATCTTTTTTGTGGGATTTTTTTAATCTCTGGTAACATTAAAATACGTCAGAATTCCACGCAATTAAAAATCAGACTAACAGCACCAGCCAATCAGAGGTCATTGTGATTGTTACACTGATGCAGTCAATTTTAGAGAAAGTATCAGACATAGGTCAATTTTCATACAAGAAAATGAAATAAATTCGACGGGACGCAATGGATGGAATGGAAATGGAATGGAAAAATGGAAAATGGAACTTGACTTATATTCTGCTCTCCCCTCCAAATAAGCGGAAACGACAATAGTGCAAGGGTGGGTCTCGAACCTGCGACCTATCAGTTTTCAGTCCGTACCTTAACCATTGGGTTATTGAGACGTTAGTCATCATCATCATTATCATTGTAGTAGACATGGTTCGTTTATTTTGGCACTCGTGCGAAACCGGGCCGCATCAGCTAGGTTAATCATCAATTTTTCTTCACAAAAGGTGTGTGGGTTATATCGACATCCAGACACGTTCCACGGAATCATATTTTACGTGATCCTATTCTCCTGTAATGCAGACAGTCGGTAACTATTTCTAGGATTTTTAAATCTAACTGATACGATCTATTTTCAACTACGGATAGCTAGTCCAATAATTGGATAGATAGATAAGATAAAGTCTTTATTGGAACGAGTCTTGACCACTCGGCGTCCACATGTTTTACCACCACAATTACCACCGCCCAAGAACATTTGTAGCACCTGAGGTACCGCCAATGCGTTGCCAGCTTATTAGGAATTTGTTGGTCCGCCCCTTGAATAACCCCATGTTGTAATTTAGTGGGAACACCGTGGGAACTTATGAGTGCATTTAGGTACACTTGCCATAAACTTTTTTTTTTGTTTACGGTGGATCTTCCTAAGATACCCAATATCCTAGGAGAGAATACTGGGCTATGTAGGATTTTTACCTATTAAAACCACCTCGATGGCTATCCTCAGCACATGTTGAAAGACTCCAAGATCTCTTATGCACACAAACCGATGCCTCCCTTGCGCGACACTCATTGGGTTCGATCCAGATCCAGCCACTCGCGACCCTGTGGTCCCTTGGGACTATTGGACTATTGGCCTGACGACACTTGCACTAACCTACCGTACTTGTATTTATGTTGAATTTTTTATACCTGTCCTTTTCTTGTCAACTCTGAAATAAACCTGCCAAAAAGTGACAACAAACTAAATAGTTTAGTGCCAGTTTGCCAGCGCAAAATAAAGCAATACCTACACCTATCAGAGTACACTAAACAATAGTAAAAGGTCCAATTCCCAGAGCGGAACTAAGTCCCAATAAATTAAATAGACCTATTCGTCGCCTTCAAATATACGTCAGTGTCATCTGGGTGACATTTCCCGAGCCTACCCCGCGCAGACCACTCTCATCATTTCCTACGGGCGATGTTTATCCGATGAAAGGGGAGACCGGGGTAATAACGCCGAGTGCGTGTTTACTTGAGAGCTATTGCATTTGTTACTCCCAATACATGGATATGGCGACGTCTTCGATTCTATGTGGATGAGTCCCGATGTGTCAACCAAGGACACGTTTCACGAGAGAGCGGAAAAGTTACAGTGGTATTCGAAAAACAACTTAAGTAATAATTATCCTTACTAATATAAACACGAAAGTGTGTTTGTCTGTCACTTAGCACTTCAATCACGCAGCAAAATTTTGTACCTGCCCTTGGACATGTTATCTAATTATTGTAAAAGAATTAGATGTATAGGTAGTAGAACATAAGCATATTATTTAAGATTTTACTACATACTATTTATTGCAAAAATAGGTGTACATAATCATTATTTTACAAAACTTGAGGAAGAAGTCCATAAATGTGTTTTAAACATTATTTAAAAATACATTTATAGAATAATGCCAAATTAATGCGATAGATATGCATAGATTGACTTGGAAAGAGGTACAAGCTTGAATCCAAGAAAAGTAGAGGGTTCCCACGAGATTTTTAAAAATCCAACTCCACGTAGACGAAGTCGCGGGAAAAAACTAGTTATAAATGTTGGCAACACCGCGCTTTTCGTGTGCGACGATCGACGCGAGCGTTACCTCAGCAGCTTGTCTGTGGTCGCGACGACACAACTATTTTTTTGAACTTATTGCACAAACGTATACGTAACGTATAATTTATTACCTCGTGTACTCATGTGTTTAATCTTACATTACATCCCACAAAGGATGTCTGTATTTTGTGCAGACGGCCAGGATAGGCGAGGTAGGATACCGACACGGGTTAAGCGATTTTTAAGAGAGCATCATAATATTTATATCAGGGAAAAATGGAGCATTATATGGAATAAATCACGCGGGAGCAACCGTACCGGTGCCAATGTAAAAAGCAAAATGCCACCGCGCACCATCCGGCGACGTGTCGGAAATATTAACTCGGCTTTTGAATGCTTTATGATCAGTAAAAAGGAATGATTTGAAACGCAAATGTGTTCGCATTTTAATCAAACAAGTCGAATTTCGCGCCCACTGGCTTCGATCTTGTCTTTTATGTCATCTTCAAATACCATATTATTTTATAATAGATTTTGCTCGCGACTTTTTCTGTTAAAATTCTCAAACCCGCGGAAATCCTTTATTCCCGAGATCCACAAACATCTCCACCAATTTAACATGAATGTGTTGCTAAGGCCTGAGTGAAGGAAAAACCAAGAAACAAACATAATTTCACAGTTATTGTATTACTAAGGATAGCACAATTTGTACTCGTCTTCATTTTCTTGTCAGCTTCTTATAAGGAGTTACCATGGATAAATCAAACGGAATTCCATGAGCGGAAAAACAAACACCTAATTTCTATCGACGGTGTTACTGTAGTACAAAGTAGCAGCAGGATGTACCGCTAAACGATCTAGCGTTCCAGTACGATGCCTTGAAGAAACTGATTAAGGATATGAAGTGCCTTATTTACTTCTTTAGCAGGAATCAAAACCCCTTAATCCAAGCGGATGTCGCGGATGTCATTTAGTGAAAGAATAAAATTGTCTTCGATCATATTAAGTTAGATTTTTGAAACTCCTCCTTTTTATCCCTACATTATAATAACTATTATGCCAAATTTCAGTCCGATCCGTCTAGTGGTTTGAGCTGTGCGTTGATAGATCAGTCAGTGTCAGTTAGCCAGCCAGTCATTCAGTCAGTCAGTCAGTCAGTCAGTCAGTCAGTCAGTCACCTTTTCCTTTTATATAGTTAAAAGAAGATAGGTAACTAAATAGTCTTTACATCGATATGTACTTACCTATAAAGTTGGTTTGTTTCTTCGAATGTCTGTAAGTACATACAAACATAACTATAATACAGAGCCTTGAAGGTTACACGGTTGAGTGAGTCGTAACGTTCGTAGTAACGTTAGGGAATGTTGAGTTGCACGGCAAAGGATTTGGGTCGGAACTAAGCAAACTAGATAAATAGTTCTTATATTGCTTTTGATAATGTATTAGTTGGGACTTAAGACCCTATTTTTTTAAGAATATTCGCCAAGACGTGTGAAAATAGTTCCCAGGATGAAAGTTTTTTAATTCCCGCGGGGACATTTTCATTTTCCGGAATAAAATGTAGTCTATATGTTAATCATATGTATGAGCTATCTCAATTCCAAATTTCAGCCAAATCAGTTCATCCTACTTCCTACTAATATTATAAATGTGAAAGTGTGGATGTTTGGATGTTTGTTACTCAATCACGCTGCAAAGACTAAACCGATTTGGCTGAAATTTGGCACAGAGATAGATTATAGTCTGGAATAACACATAGGCTTTTTATCTCGGAAAATAAGAGAGTTCCCGCGGGAATTAAGAAACCTCAATACACGCGAACGAAGTCGCGGGCATCAACTAGTCTAAATATATAAAACGCAATGGTGACTGACTGACTGACTGATTGACTGACTGACTGACTGATCTATCAACGCACAGCCCTAACCCCTGGACCGATCGGGCTGAAATTTGGCATACAGACAGCTATTATGTAGTAGGCATCCGCTAAGAAAGGATTTTTGTAAATTCATCCCCTAAGAGGATAAAATAGGGGTTTAAATAATTGAATTTAACGTGAGCGAAGCTGCGAGCAAAAGCTAGTTAATTATAAATGTATCAATGCCGACGATGGTGTACGGAAAAACTCGAATGAATTTATGTTTACACCAAGCTGTAATATTCTGTAAAAAATTTAAAAAAAAAAAATTGTTGTGGCGTGAAGAAGTATCAAACATACACACACACTGTCACACACATACAATCTTTCACCTTTATGATATTAGTGTGATGTGATATAAAGTCCAACCAATCCGCGAGTTATGACCGAACCCCTTATTCGAAAGGAAACACGCGACCAGTAGTGGGAATGGATTGAAATGATGATACATACATATATTACTATAGGTACATAGCTATTTCACTTATAGCCCCACATCGGCATCATGCCAACGATATGGCTACGGCCGTTAAGTATCCAAACAAGGCTTCTTTACTTCCCATATAGGGGTTGTAAGTAGTCGTTTGGAAACTTGCGAGAGTTACGTGGAAGTATACGGCTGTTACTTACAGTGTGTTGGGAACAAGCTCTTGATAAACTTCGAGTGGGATTAGCACTGAACAAGTTTTTGATTAAGTACCAACTATAGCGTGAAAACTTTGTTTCTCTTACTAACATTCTATGAAACAGGTGAATTCTGTGAGCTACTTCATGGTTTTGATAGACTAGACATTATAGGGAAAAGGATAAAGGGTGAGAAGTGTTCTATTACAAAATAGGCTATAGCTTTTTCAAAAAAACAAAAATATTAGCCAAGCTGAGGTTGACTAAATTCCTCGTATCCCCTCCAAATAAGCGGAAAGCTTGTGCTAGGAGTGGGTACGACAATAGCACAAAGGGCGGGATTTTAATCTGCGATCTTTCAGTTTTCAGTCCGCACCTTTAACCGTTGGGCTATTGAGGCTTATTTAGTATTTAAATATACTAGTTTGTGAACGTGACTACGTCCGCGTTGAATTAAAATTTCAAAAACCCCGCAGGAAACCTCTGTTTTTCCGGGATAAAAAAAGCCTTTTTCATTCTCCAGGTCCTCAACAGCCACGTTGATCCTTTGTTCCGGTGCTAAGTGATTGAAGGACAATCCAACAAACAAACGCACTTTCGCATTTATAATATTAGTAAGGACTGTATGCTTTCCTAGTTAAAAAGTCAATTCATAGTTGTTCAAATTGTTTTACATTTTACGTATAAAAAGAAGTCAACGTTGTGTTGTGACCCAGTTGAGCTAGCGAGTCAAATGTGGAAGCCGTGTGTGTGTTTTTTGTTGAACCTTTTTAGTATTCAGGATATCGTACTAAAATTGTGAATAAGGGCTTAAAATCACATCAGATATGTGTAATAATCAATGGCTGATCTATGGTATTTCTAGCTAATGTCGGCGATTTCATCCGCGTGGATTTAGTTTTTTAAATCCCGCGGGAACTCTTTAATTTTCCAGGATAAAAAACAGGTCCCCAAGTATATACACATGCAAAAAATCATGTCGATCCGTAACTCTGTTGCAGCGTGATCGAAGGACAAACCAACAAACAAACACACTTTCGCATTTATAATATTATTAAAGAAAAGGATGCATAAGTGTGTTTGTTTATCGGTTAGTCCTTCAGTAACGCCACAACAAAGCTACAGATCGAAGGAATTTTTTTCGAATCGAAGGTTACTACTGGTTGTTGGGCTATATTAGGCTGAAATCTATAGATCGCACTCTCACTCAGCTCAGACTCAAGACAGAGTTAAAACGAGACAGATTTATGTCGGAACATATTTTGTGTCTCATTTTAACCTCTTCCCTTCCGGCTTCCGTTTTTCCAACTAACTATAATATCAACTATAATCAAGAGTGAATACGCATCTTTTAGGTAAGCGCGCTCCATCTTAGCCTGCATCTTCACTTACCATCAGGTGAGATCGCAATCAAGCGCTAGCCTATCTAAAAAAAAACCTCCATCTGGAGTCTGAGCTAAGTCAAAGCATGCTCTATAGATCTCAAAATTAGAGCGGTGAGGTTGTTTTAAAACTGTTAACAATAAAAACAATTTACTAGGGGCAAGGGGTAATTAAAATCTGTTTCGCTGCGGTCGTAAGTTTACAGGGCTGAGCCCCGATAATATCTTGACACACAGGCTCGGCGGGTAATTAAATTTTACTGTTTACTTGAAGGGTAACGCAGTTTAGTGCTAAAGCAAACGGCGCGTTCCACCATGGCGTAATTTGTCTTTGAAAGAGCACCGGTTAAATAATGTTTACTTTATGACAACACGAAAATATCTACACCATTTTGAACCGATTTCACAAAAAGAGGAGGTTTTCAATTTGACGCATATTTTATTTTTTATTTTATACTTTGTTATGGCGTTTGAAAAGAATTTTTATTTATATTTTCTAGTGAGAAAGAATTTTAATTAATAAATAATTTTAAATGGAATTTTGAAAGAATTTTTTCAACACACTTGCTCATAAAATGGCTCCCGGTTCACCGCAATTAGGCACACAATGACACCTTTAACTCAAACTGTGACTTTTGATTACTATTATTCATAATGTGAGTTATAGATTTTTTTTTTTTAATTTTATTGGTTGAGTTGCTTTGTTCTTAAAAAAGTTTCAATTACCAAAAAAATCCTGCCTATTGCCAAGATACCTATTGCTTGCTCATTTCATACAACTTCGTATTTAAATAGATAATTTCAACTTGTACGTGTCTCAAATATAACTTTTGTTTTTTCTGTAATACTTAAAGAAAACTGGAAATTCCCCATTTTGTACGTGGCTATAAGAGAAAAGCCAAAAAAAAAAGAAACCTCATTCTTTTAGTCTATGGCCATTAAAGGTGTGCGCGCATTCCGGAAAACTGATTAAATCAAATAAACCCCTGAATAGGCTGTATGATCGTCGATCTTTGCCTGCCCTCAAGAGCATCTCAAGAGGGCGAACAAAAAAACAACATTAGTTTTTCCCGCCATTGCGAAAAAATTTTCACAACTCGTTTTCACCGTTTTGTACCATAATATACTATTTTAGTATTATTTTCTTTACAAGTGTGTTGAAAAACGTCGTATGATACACGTGTATATTGATGATTACCGTCCTCGGCTACCTTAAGACCCTCACCTTACGGCTCGGGTCTCAATAGCGCCTCAGCGGTAATCACCAACTTTGACACTTGTACCATAATGTACTATTATTTTATAGTGAGAAGAAATATTTTGTCACGGTTTTAGGATTTAGATAAAATTAGTCCTGACAATGTTTTGAATCCAAATAGTCTATAATATGTCCGCCTCTGTGCCTTTCAGGCAAATTGGTTCAGTCGTTGCGGTATGAGTCAGTAACAAACATCCATCCATCCATCCATATTAGTAAGATTTGTCCACTTTACGTAATCCTTATCCTTACTAATATTATAAATGTAAAAGTGTGTTTGTTTGTGGGTTTGTCCTTCAATAACGCTACAACAGAACTACGGATCGACGTGATTTTTTGCATGGGTATAGTTGAGGATTTGGAGAGTGACATAGGCTACTTTTTAACCCAAAACATTATAGTTCCCGCGGCATTTTATAAACTAAATCAGAAAACCTCAATACTCGCGAACGAAGTTACGGGCATCAGCTAGTAAATTATACGACGAATAAGAAAAAAATTGTCAGTGATTCATTACCTACTTTTAGGACTCTCATTAGAATACGAACTTCTTAATTCGAATTACTCTCGATAGAAAATCAATGTTCCTTCTTCACGTAATTATCGGACGAGTATCACGTAATAACGTAGGTCCACTACAAAAGATCGAGTCTAGATTTCTTTGCGATTCGAGTGCTTTGTGAAAAGCCGTCGTTAATATCTGCCGCCGGGGCGTGCCTTATCTCTTTAGATGGAGCAAGACGAAGCTCTCGGAATAATGGTAAAGCCATATTATTCTGAATATAAAAAACCAATCCACCAAAGCCAATTACACTTTTCAGTATAATATTTCCTTTATGAATTTACTAACTTTTCCCCGACACTTCGTTATTTCGTAGATTTTTAATCTTTTATTTTTAACTAGCTGATGCCCGCGACTTCATTCCCGTGGATTGAGGTTTTCTGCTCGCGCGGAAACTCAATTTTCCGGGATATAAAGTAGCCTATGTGTTATTCCAGACCATAGTCTATCTCTGTGGCACATTTCAGTTAAATCAGTTCAGTCGTTGCGGCGTGATTAAGTAACAAACATCCATACATCCAAACTTTCGCATTTATAATATGGTAGTAGGATTTCACTGAATCGTTTGTTTTCTGGAATAAAAAGTAAGCTATGTCACTCTCCAATTCCTATTACTGCGATAATTTGATAAAGGAGAAAAGAAGAACCTTTTTCTTTATGTACATTGTTTAAAAAAAAAGATAAACAGAGGTTTACAATATTAACTAATAAGTTGCACAATTAGAAAACGAAGTAACCAATGAGACATAATACGCTCGCTCTTATAACTTATGATCTTAATTTGCGTGTTTTATGTCTACACATATCTAATTTTCCCTTAGCGAGAGGCGTGCGTGAGAAATGGATCCCCCGCGTCTAAGTGACATGTCTGGCATTTTTTTTCCGGGAAATATAGGCCGGGTATCATTTTTGGAGCTGCAAAAGATTTGCGTGACAAGCTAATCATGTAGATTGTTGAAGTATCTTAAAATAATCTTTTTGTATTGTTGAAAGTGTTGTTGGACAAAATGATTCTATGACTTTTGCGGTCATGTTTCTTTATTTGTATCCTGCATATTTGTCAGTAGTGATAGACTAGAATTTGGGCCCTTTTTCAGGGGGTCTAAGGTTGAAAGTTATAGACCATACTCTTACTCTGCTCAGACTCAAGACAGCATAAAACGAGACAGATTTATGTCAAAATATATTTGTGTCTCATTTTAAGTCTATCTTAAGTCTGAGCTAAACCAGAGCATACTCCATAGATCTCAGCATTAGGGTTGATCTTAGGCACCTCGGAATTTTAGAGTTATGACGTGTATTTTAATTAAAAATCACTTGTTTTGACGGTGGAGGAAAACATAGTTCAGACACCGGGTATGGCCGAGAGATTTTCATAGTGTTCTCAAACTAAGTACCTACTCATCTCCTTTCAGGAAGGGTTTAGGCTAAAAAACTTAACTAAAAGCTAAATATAACAAATATTATCTAAACCACTGGAACGAGGAAAGTGCCCAGAACGCTGGTTGCGTTACCGCGCTGTAAAATATTCATTCAATTCAATTAATATTTTACAATATAATACCCCTAATAATATGCAATATTCATGGTAGATTCATGTCACGAGGGACGTGCTTTATCTCTCCTCGATCTTAGAAGAGGACGCTTAGCACTGGTCGAGTGACGGCCCTGATTCTGATGCACAGAGTAATGTATCATTAGGCAAGGTGTTGTTGTCAACTGGTAGACTTTCACTACTAAAAATAGATGCCTTGTAGGTTTCCAAACGTCTTTTTTTATTATCCAATGAAAAGATAGTTCTTGACCGCGATCTCACCTGATGGTAAGTGACGATGCAGTCTAAGATGGTAGCGGGCTAACTTGAAAGGGGTACATTTAACCCATACCCCTAATCGGTTTCTACACGTCATCGCATCGGAACGCTAAATCCCTTGGCGGCACATCTTTGGTGGTAGGGTAGTAAATAGCCACGGCCAAAGCCTCCCACCAGACAAAAAGTCACGGTCTTATGCCGTTTCTGTCTAAAATTATAGCCCTAATCCTTACTTCTAAATATTTAAAAAGGAAAAGGTGACTGACTGACTGACTGACTGACTAATCTATTAGCACGTAGCTCAAACCATTGAACAGATCAGGCTGAAATTTGGCTTAGATAGATATTATTACTTAGGCAACCGCTAGGAGAGGAATTTTGAAAATTAAACCCCTAAGGGGGTAAAATAGGGGTTTAAAAAAATCAAACTTAACGTTAGCGAAGCTGCGAGCAAAAGCAAGTTATAATATAAATGTGAAAGTATGTTTATTAGTTGATTTACCTTTCAATCAAGCAGCGATGGATCAACATGAGTTTTTGGATGAATATAATTAAGGACTTGTAAAGTGACATGAGCTACCTTTTATTCTGAAAAAAATAGGTTTCAATGGGATGGTTTACAAGCTAACTCCACGTGGACGAAGTCGAGGGCACATGCTAGTTATAGATAACATTTAAAGCTCATTCAATTTCTTCGAGCTTAAAGGCCTGAGAACACGAATATTCAGGAAATATTATAGTGCACATGTAAGTGCGTAAATGCATTGTACTCTCTGGTCCTTCGCTCTTAAAATATGATGGGATCAAGTGCAGGACCGAAAGTTGTTCATACATTCCGAAGCACGCGAGTGAGTTTAACACCGCCAATTCAACTTTGGGTTGCTTTTGAGCATTTCTTGACAGAAAAACTCAATTTTCGTAGCCCAACCCGAGACTCGAACGTAGGGCCTCATGATCCGCAGCAGAACAAACTAGTCACTAGACCAGTGCAGCAAAATAGTTATAGAAATTTCTCAGATAAAATAATAACCAGCGTGAATAGGCGGTCGAAACCCAAGATTGAACCAAGAGGTTTGATTTAATTACATTAACATGGGGACGACATAGTTGTTCTATAGGACGCGAATCTCTAGCACATTACAGATATTAAACCTCAAACTATTTCAGTTACTGTTAGAGAATGGCCAAGTTATGGGCTATAATAACCGAAATGCATGCAACTTTGAACAGCCATCATAATAATTGCATTATTGGAATTTGTCGCAGACTTTAGCTACGAAATGCTACGCCGTAGCGTGTTTGCTACACGTTTGCTACAAACGTCGTATCTCGCTCCTAGGAATTTAATATTGTTAAATGTGGTTACACACAGTGTTCTTGTTAGACATCTTTCCAGCAATGCTAGTAGACACTATTAATAAAATTAATAATAATTAATAACGAGAGCCTATAAGGGTTCTGTTTTTTTTTTTCGGAACCCTAAAAAGAGTATATTATGAGGAGATCCGTGAGTTACCGACATAGCTCTGCGAGTCGTGACACTGAAGTGGAAATGGGCGGGGCACATAGTTCGACGAGCTGATGGTCGATGTGGTCCCAATGTGCTGGAGTGGCGACCCGCACCGGGAAGCGCAGTGTTGGCAGATCCCCCACTAGGTGGACCGACAACATCAAACGAGTCGCAGGACCAAGGCCTGTGGAAGTCCATGCAAGAGACCTATGTCCAACAGTGGACATAGTTGATTGATAAAGAAGAGGAAGAAGAATAACGTCAACCTATTTGAGTAATCTCAGTGGAGGCCTTTGTTTTCTATTCATTTATTCTTTAGTCATTAAAGTTGCAAGACGCTAGTGTGGTGACCTCACACTAGAAACCGCAGAGTTGGCAGATGGCATGACAATAGCACAGTGGCTCGGCTGTTGCATTGTTGCTATGCCCACTCTTAACATAAGCTTGAGCTTTACTACTCTAAAGCCGAATTTACACTGTGAAATTAGTTTCATGACATTAATTTCATCAACAGTTTCACGTGTAAACTTCTAATTTCATGCATGAACTTAATGCATACTTACATCATGAAATTAAAAGTTTACACGTGAAATTGTTGAAGATATTAATGTCATTAAACTAATTTCGTACCACTAATTTCACAGTGTAAATTCGGCTTAATTTAGTGAGAAAAAGTGTAATGTACGTTTATATCATACTTGCTCAGTAACTAAGGATTACTATGGTGGAAAGTCTCCTTGTAAGTTGGTGTTTGCAATTCAAGGCAACATTACGTCGCACTATGCTTTAATTGTAATGATCACATTACAGTTCAAGCTATGCAAAACTCCTTGGTAAACAATCTCTTTTCTTATAAAATGGTAAGAAAACTTTTTACTGAAAAAAAAAACACTGAACATGGCGGCATTTAATTTCCATACATTTCAAACTATGCAAAACTCCTTGGAACTCAGAGCCGTAAAAAAAAAATGGAAAACTATTTACTTACAAAAAAAAAATGGAAATGGCGGCATTTCATTTGATCTGAAAGTTTGTGAAGTTTGTTCGTAAAGGGATTTAAGTTATTTACAACAATGTCAAGCACTTCATCAGATGATGAAAAAGGAGGAGAGCCTGATTTTTGTTTGCTTGAAGCAGACCAAATGATGCAAAACCTTTTGCCGGATAAGTCCAAAGTTACCTCGCAAGAATGATATAAAGTAGAATGCTTACCTCGGTTGCAAGTAGCTATTACACCCTCGAACTATATTCACCCTCGCTCGCTGCGCTCGCTCGTGTGACTAAATATCTCGGGTGCACGCGATCCATTAGCGCCCTATGCGAGCTGCGCTCGCACTGGCGCCAAATTGGATCTTGTTCTGTAATAGCTTACTTACGTCCCTTGTGTAACAATCTACTATTATGTACGTTGACAATGCAATTATTAAAAAAAAAATCTTAGACGCAGCGCATCAAAATGTAGGAGCAATGTCATAAGGAAATTCAAATGTATAATTTCACGAGTCCATATTTCCATAAAATATGATATACAACAGCCAACCGCATCCCACAGAATGCGCAAACATCTGCGAGGTCTCACAGATAAGAATTTTAAATGTCAAATTATACGTTTCAATTTTCTTTATTGCATTGCAGCCGTGCTGTGATACACTGCATCTTATATGAAACCTACTTTATTCATCATTAGCAACCTACTACGAATAAATAATAACCCAACCCATCAATGCCTCACTATTGAGTGCATGTCTCCTATCAAAGAACGTTATAGGCCATAGTCTACCACGCGATGCAAATGCAGACTTCACACACCTCCGAGAACATTACGGAGAACTCTCAGGTGTGTAAATTTACTCCCGATATTTTCCTTCGTCGTTGCAGCATCGTTGGAGCATATGATATTTCTGAACATCTGAACTCTGTCCAAGAGGCAGGAAGACGGTATGGCGCTTACCTCTCCCAACACCCCTCTACCAATTGCCAAATCGGGCTAACATTACTAATTTTGAGTATCGGTCTAAAGTTACTAGCATTTTCAACACATGACGTATATACGCCTCCCCGAGGAGAACTGGATACCCAATATTTAATTGCTGAAATGCATATAACTCCGAAAAGTCAAGCATACCCGGGATCGAACCCGCGACCCTTGGAATTGGAGATCGCAATCCTAATCACTAAGTTAACAATTAATTATGAGCAACATAATTAATTGTTATGAATCATACTTCAATTGAAGCACCTTGTCTTTATGTTGAACTTTAAAGGCAGCCTTGCTACAATATTAAGCTTTAATTTAAACCCTGGGCTTAAGTTACGCCTTAAGTTGATTAACGCAGGCTCAAGGCTTTTCGGATCAAAATCTAACACAATTTGTTCGCCGCTATGCCTCGACCTGTCACTAAACAGCTAAACGGATCCTCTTACAAGCCGGATACAAGTTTAAACTTAATTTGTCATCTTGACGTAACGCAGTTAAATAAGATACTACGGCCAACCAAACCAAATTATCTTAAGGATCAGCGTAGACCTATTTTAATTCCATTCCGGCAGCTGTGTGATGTCTTATCATGTAAAATGCCTCAGTGCTTGAAGACCAAATTCTTTGAACAGTGCAGGTTGCCAGGGATGACTTATGGATCCAAACAATTTATGTTGCCAATGATGACTTATGTATCCGAACAGTGCAAGTTGCCAGTGATGACGCATGTATCCGAACAATGCATGTTGCCAGTTATGAATTATGTATGCCAGTGATAACTTATGGATCCTAAAAAAATACGCTACTCTTCCTATGGACCTTTAAGTTTTACGCTAACTCTAACTTTTACGGGCTACCTAAGCTATGTTGATGCTTTCTGTCAATTTCATTTTTATGAACTTTTAGGGAACACCTGAAGGTGAAAATGACATTGAG
Organism: Hipparchia sbordonii; assembly: GCA_038048805.1. Classification (NCBI taxonomy): domain Eukaryota; kingdom Metazoa; phylum Arthropoda; class Insecta; order Lepidoptera; family Nymphalidae; genus Hipparchia; species Hipparchia sbordonii. The sequence goes on along the minus strand of CM076111.1, from coordinate 2,245,281 downwards.
ACAATGGAATTGTACCTATTTAAAGGCTTATACTGTGAATGAAGTGATGATTTAGGTATGTGGTGAAAAGGGGCTTCTATCACTCAGTGGGTGATAGAAGGAGCTATGCTCAGAGTATACTTGCAAGCTTAGGAGAACCGTAGGAGAACCAAAGTTACCAACATAACTTATCAAGTCGGAAAGCTTTTTAAAAACACGCAGAAGAAGTCGCGGGAATTACAGCATGTATGCTATAATGTTACGATATAGTGTGAATAGCGCTTTATGTAGATGTTTGTAAATCCAGAAAATACTTTGAAAATATATTTTTATAAATAGGACCTGCTCTATTCGACCTAGATACCGCGAAAACAGTTACAGCGGCACTGCGTTACAAGTAAAGGAGAATAGAATAGAATCACGTAAAATATGATTCTGTCGAACGTGCCTTCTTTTCTGCTATAGATCTACAACTATTATTTTATTATATTTTGTCACCTGTGTGTTAGCCTGAAACTATAATAGTGCCTAAATAGCACATATCAAATCTAAAATTAAACTATAAATACTTTTAAATAATTTTTTGCATACGAGCAATATAGTGCGGGGTTAAACCAACATCTATAATGGGAATCGGACTCTGAATATGTTGACCTTATATGAACCTTATAGCTACGGCACAAAAGTCTGCGATATAATGCGACACATTGCAGTTAACCATCTAATTCCTCAAAGGATTAAAGGAAAGGAGAAAGGAAAAGAAAGGAGGAGGAAAGGAGGAGGAAAGGATTCTCGAGTGTACGGTTCGACCTCAGCCAGCTCTGTTTTTGATATGTATTAAAAAAATAATTCGGAAATACATTAAACACGTTAATAAAAATATAAAATAAGCAACATTTGGTTTTTAGACAACCATTCATTTAACCGTCCAGGTTTATACAAGCAACCACCTCAATATTATTATTTGAGCAACTTTAAAGATTTATTATTATCACTAACTTGAAAGATCAATAGTTATATGGTTTAAATCACAGACAAGTGAAATTATGGCCAAGCAAACGTAGTGATTTATATTATACCCTTGGGGCCAACCACGATCTTGTCAGACATTGAATACCATTTAATCCATTTAATTAAAGAAAATTAGTTCTACCATTAAACAAGGTTTTCGATATTCGGCTATTAAAGTATATAGATTTGTTTGTGATTCTCTCAAATTCTAATCTATACCGATTAGGTGGTTGATAGTTAAGTATAGGTAGTTGATTTTGTATATAATTAATTGTTAAATTTTGTGTGTACCGATGGGCCTGACATAAAGGTCACCTTTAAAAGTCCCATATTAAATGAGCAGAATTAAAAAAAAAACTTTCGATGGAATTATTGAAACATTCTGCTTCGAGAAAGTTAAATGAGATTTCTTTAAGGTGGAAGTGTCAGGCGCCGGATGATCGCCTCTATTCATCTGCTGGCTAAGATATTACAGCGTTTCGTTGAATGACAGATAGGACAATATGGTCAATGTTGAAAGTGGTTTCTTTTAAAGCTATTGCATAGCTTCTATCGCGGGCCAGCGTGGAGACCGAATCCAGAAATTCCGTAACGAAAATAACCTGACACGGGACTCCTCTACGGTGAGCCGCTAGATGGCGTTGATAAAAAATGCTATGCAATAACTTTACCGCGGCAGTCCCCGAGTGCCACACATATTTTTTTTTTCTAGAATATTTATTGTCTATTTTTTCTACATATATTTACTTATTTTAAGCCTTTAATCAAGTAGTAAAGTCGTTACCTAACATTATACAAGTATTAATGTCTTTTATACAAGAAATCACAGTTTTTTGGACCTCTCTCATAGTATGTTTTCATTGTAATAAGATTTACCATGATTATTATTGTCTTCAAATTAAAACATTGGCACTTTTTTTTTTGACATTAGCACATTTATTTATATTTAGTACAAGTGTTGAGTATGACCACAATAAGAGTGATTTTGTAAATTGACTCTGCGCAAGGTTATTGATCACGATAATTGATTCTAGAGTGTAATTCACAAATAAAAGACTATAGGGGCAGGCCAAAACATACATAATACATAACATAGCTAATAACAACAAACGTAATATCCTTTCCAGGATAAAGGAGTTGGGAAAACAAAAAGTCCAAACCATGAGGGTTGTTGTTGCGCCCACTTCACACATGCTAATCGCTTCTTAAGAGGGGAAACAAGAACATGAGTCATGTTCAGTATATTTAAACAAATAAATGAATATTAGCCCACAACCATCAAATGAGATCGCAGTCAAAAGCTTACTTATGTTTGAAAAAAAAATGTTCTTAATAGCATCTCTGCTAAATACTTAAATCTCACATACCTACTTGGCTTTTTATGTTATCGCAATTGTCACTTTTATTGGCGAGATTGCAAGTTTCTTTTAAGATTCCTGCTCAAGAGAGAGGTAAGATCGGAGAAAAAGAATTTTTATCTCAGTTTGCTTTTCAAGAGGTCCAGAAGACAGATTAGTCGTGACTGATGGAATGATGTGACGTCAGTTGTCGTCGATCTCCTTGTTTTTGGGTCACATTGTCATTCACGCGATGCTCCCCCGCTTTTGATATTGACTTAATTTAATATTAAATTTTACAACTGATAATATTCCAATACCTATTTTTAATGAATAAATGTGCATTTTGAATTCCAATTTGTTGTATTAATATTTATTTTATGAATGTTGTAATAGCCGTGTGTATGTTTTACTTATGTGAATTTTAATGTATACCTTCACAGGGTCTCATATGTAATTATATTACCCATCTCTATCATGATATTATCATACCTGTGCTTACATGTGAAATGCAAAATAAAGTGTATGAATACATGAATGGCAGTTGACAGTTATGCGGGAGCACCCACACGGGTTATTTTCGTAACCACTCCTCTAGCACAAGCTTTAAGCTTTTATTACATTGGTGCTCCTCCAAATGCTTCATGTCCCACCCACTTCCCGCCTGTATTAGGTGGCGTTGCAGTTACTGGAAGGAGCCATCACCCAGATACAGTTACCCCGAGGCCCGTGTGGGTCTGTGAGGGAGAAGCCAAGATAATGATAAAGTTTTGCTTCAATTTTCGTTAGATGCATGCACTAACAACTCAAACTGCTTGTTTATTCAAATGCTGTGCTCAAAGCTGGCAATAGCTCATGTTGTCACGTCAGCGCATAGGTAGATGCATGCGGTATTGCAATATTGCTTCAGCAGCTTGCTTGACGTATCTCTACACAAGTTGAAAGCGCACCAGTATAGTCGGACAAATTTGGAGGGGAGAGGGGAATATTATTCAAGTTCAGCATGACTATTATTCTTAGAAGATTAGCCCTCAGATACATAGACAGAAGATAATCTGGCAAAAATTAAAACTCACACTAAAGGGTCGGAAAAATACAAATTCACTGCCTTTGTTCAGTGCAGCCAAAGTTAGGAGCAAGAAATACCGGGTGACCGACAGGATTCTTAAAGAAATACAAAATACAATTTAACTTCCGCAGAACACAAAACATTTTCATTTTCTAAAGAGTTTCCTGAAGGATTGTAACAAATTGAATCGTACGCCCGTTCAATCCTTTATTTCAGCGGTTGTAATGCGACGGGAATATTATTAATCGAAATTACTCTCTCCCCCTTTACCTCCCGTTTCAGCGTTTTGATTACTTAAGTAAATGTGCCACCTGTTTGGGAACTGTTTGGGAAAGCCGCAGAAGTGTCATGCAATATTATAAGCGATTGTCTTGCTGACGCAGTAAGCAGTTACAAATCCTATTTTAATTTTTAATATTATAAATGCGAAAGTTTGGATGTATGTTTGTTACTCAATCACACCGCAACGCCTGAACCACGTTGGCTGAAAGGCATATAGATAGATTATAGACTGAAATAGTATTTTATATATTATATCCCGGAAAATAAGGAGAGTTCCCGCGGTAATCCAAAAAAAACTCAATCCACGCGAACGAAATCGCGGGCATCATCTAGTAGATAATATACGTAGTGAGGTAACGTAAATATTTTAAGAAACTGATAGTTTTTTAATTTAATCGATGAAGATACACCTAATCATGAAAATGTTCAAAGAAACTGATCGGTTTTTTATTTGATGACAAGATAGTACTTAACTACGATCTCGAACGGATAGTAAGTGATGATGCAGTCTAAGACTGAAATCTATAGACCGAACTCTCTCTCTGCTCTGACTAAAGACAGAGTTAAAGCGAGATAGATTTATATCAGAGCATATTTGTGTCTCGTTTTAACTCTATCTTAAGTCCAAGCTAAGTCAAAGCACGCTCTATAGATCTCAGCAGAAGACGGTAACGAAATAACTTGGAAGAGGTATGGTAGGTACCTACTGTAAAAATCACTGTACATCTAATCGGTTTCTATATGCTACTGTACCGGTACGCTAAATCAGGACATGTAATCGGGACTGTGATGTCTAACAGTCAGTAACTAATCACGGCAAAAGCTTCTCAACAGAACAGACCAAAGAAAAATCAGAGATTATAAATTCTCATTTTGGTCCCTGCCGATGATGATATCCAGGACTTTCCTCATAAAAGACCACTCACCACAATGCGAAGGAGATCGACAAAGCTACAAGTTCACTAAGCAAAAACTTCCATAGAACTCTAGCCAGACCCTTTTGTAACGAAAAAACCTTTTTTTACGCAAAATCGCTTCTGGATTCCAACAAGCAAATAACCGAACACCGGAACGCGTTATATTTCGCAATCTCCACAACAGCTAAACAATGTAATAATATTCTGCCCCAGGCGTTAGGGGCAGAGTCATCGATAGTCATTATCGGGAAAACGGGACTAAGAGCAGACCCCGTCCCGGCGGGACCTTTACAGAGGTCTCGTCCCGACGCGTTCTATAACTATGCTAATGTTATTTGCGCCAGTGGGTTTCAAAATCGGTATCCACTAACTTGCGTACACTTTAATCCAGCGGCTCCCAAATTTTGAGCCACAATCCTAAGAAAACAAGATGGCGGATTGTTAAACTCTGCTTAGTTCGTCGTTTGGAATTTGAAAACATGAGCTCTTTTATTTATCCCACTAATATTATAAATGCGAAAGTTTGTGAGGATAGATGTATGGATCGATTTTTATACTCCTTCACGCCACAACGAATGAACCGATTTGGCTGTTATAATGAAGGGAGCTCATATTCAGAATTAACACATAGACTACATTTTATTCCGGAAAATTATAGAGTTCTCATGGGAATCCAAAACCCTCAATCCGCGCGTACGAAGCCACGGGCATTAGCTAGTTCTTCTAATATTGCATACAACAAAATAAAGCGCAATTTTATAAGTTAAGAGCTATTAGGTTCTATATAAAGCGAACTTTAGACATTTTTTATTTTAGATTCAATGATTCTAAATCAACTTTAACCATTGTTATTTGGTTGGAAATTAGCTTTTTGGAATTTGTAAAGATTTCATATCTTCATACTAATAGAACGGAAGGGAACATTGTTCATAATAAGCCATAATACTATGTTTGAGTGTCATACTATTTTTTACTAGTATTGTAATTTTGAAAAATTAATAATTTCCTCCATACCGGATTCAGCCACATTGGCCAATCACCACAGAAATTAACCATATTCTGTCCGGAAAATAATAAAGTGCGGAAAAACAGGTTTACTCCATATTCCCTCGCTCTCACAATCCGATGGAACGGAACCATTCCTGTATTAAGGCGAATAAAACTAAAAAAAAAATCTAATTCTAATTAAATAAAAATTCTACCACATCCTATTTTGAAATTTGAGAAGCGGTGGTGTACGGCATGAACGGGTACACGCCTTGCGAACTATTATCCCGCGTGGAAAGATTTGAGCTATATTGGTTTACCGTTATGAATTTCCGATGGGCCCAAATGGTACAAATGAATATCAAGGTTTTAGTTTACACGTTCAAAGCTTGCATGCGTAACTTTACGTGAACATTTTTGAGATGCACAAATAAGCTCAAAATTTATATCTCGCCAAACTGGACAGCCAGTTTGACGGCGAGCTGGCGCTTTTATACATAAAATTAAAACCTAATGCACCTAATTACAATTTTGGAAAAAGAACAAGAAAAACGGAAAAAGTGTTAACAATAAAAATTCTTTTCAAAAAACCGACTTCAAACGCCACTACAAAGTATAAAAATAATTTTATTTTGTACACGTTTGTTGAAGTCGGGCGGGCTTAAATAGAAACGATGAATCGAAACGCGATGCTCGCCCGATTTCAATAAGCGTGTCTTTTATATGTCACCATAAGGTAAGCGTCGCGCATCGATTTCATCGTTTCTAGTTAAGCCCGCCCGACTTCAACAAACGTGTACAAAATAAAATTATTTTTATACTTTGTAGTGGCGTTTGAAGTCGGTTTTTTGAAAAGAATTTTTATTTTAAGCTTTTTAGTGAACCTTGTCCCTGCTCTCTTTCTCCCCTCCCTCCAACACTACGATACTAAAGTAGTCTATACTTGGTACCTACAGTACTTATTAACAACACACAATTTCTAAAGAGCTAGGACCAGGAGGTCTATGATGTAGTCCATGCTTGGTACCAAAAATATCAATTCGAAAGCGACAGTTCGTAATCCCTCCAACCCTGCAGCATCAGGATTGAGGAGCTAGAACCTTGAATTTTATATGTAGTATATGCTTGGTACCAACAATATCAATTCGTAAGCGACAGTTCCTAAATCCTCACAGATTAGGTAGGCAGTACCCCTGCAGCATCAGTATTGAAGAGCTAGGACCTTGAGCTCCACGATGTAGCTCATGCTTAATACTAACAATATCAATTCGCAAGCGAAAGTCCCTAAATCCTCACAGTTTAGGTAGGCAGTACCCTGCAGCATCAGGAGTGAAGAGCTAGGACCTTGAGCTCCACGATGTAGACTATGCTTAATACCAATAATATCAATTCGCAAGCGAAAGTTCCTAAAACCTCATAGTTTAGGTGGGCAGTACCCTGCAGCATCAGGATTGAGGAGTAGGACCTGAAGCTCTCAGATCTAGTATATGCTTAGGCCAAGCATACCGATTCGTAAATGACAGTTCCTAAAACCCCATAATTTAGGGGGAAAGTACCTCTGCAGCATCAGGCTTGAAGAGTTGAAGGTAAAAATTTTTATGGGACCATTTCGCGAGCTTTTTCTGTCGATTAAAAAAAAAATCGCGTGAATCGGTCCAGAAACCCCGGAGTAATCGGTGGACATACATAGAAAAAAAAAAAAAAAAATATACCGGCCGAATTGATAACCTCCTCCTTTTTGGAAGTCGGTTAAAAAATAAACTGTGCTTAACTAAGAATTAGCAATAATCAATAGTCAATCAGTGAAAGAGTCCTTAATAAAAAACTTTCTTTAGTTTATTGTTAAGGGTTTCTTCACTGACCTTCCTCTCTTCTCTAAGCCAATCTATGTTGTGGAATATCTTTGGCACTAGAGAATATATTTAGTCTTTCACCATAAAAATTGTAGTAAACGAATCACAAAATTAGTGAGTCACATCGTGTACCAACCGAGGAAAGCAAATAAACTCATCTCCTCGGACTTTTAATTGGAAGACACCGCACGAGATGAAAACAATAAAAATGTTTAGCTCGCGTAAGCATTGTGTGTGGAATAACAATGGTCCCCATCTGCACATTTATGTCCCCACGTATACAGCACTATTCAGTTGATCGAAAAACTTTTCCAATACCAGTGACGTTGATGATAGAACCTGCGTGGGTAGCTACTTCGCTCGTGAAACTACACCTTGCCACTAGTTCCGAAGAAATAACTTCGCGGAACTTCAGGCTAGGTTCATTTTTGTGGTATAAAACGTACGTCTTATTTTATAATAGCAGATAAGCTGAAATATATCCGACTATCCTTCTTCTACTAATATTATAAATGCGAAAGTTTGTGAGCATGGATATATGGATGGATGAATATTTGTTACTCCTTCATGCCAGAACAAATAAACTGATTTGCATTTGGCTGGGAATGGAGATAGCTCATAATAACCAGGATTAACTCATAAGCTACATTTTATCCCAGAAATTTATAGAGCAAACGCGGGAAACCAAAACCAAAAACAAACAACCAAAAATCCATTCATACAAAGACGTGGGCATTAGCTTGTAAAAAATATATGATAAAACCTTGCTTCACGCATATGAGGTCGCAGGCATCAGCTAAGAAATATTTTTCTGTTCAGCTTAGTATTTGTCAACTAATATCTACTCATAATATTTAACCACAAAATACTTTAAAATCTTATATTCGCGAACGTCGAGAGACGTTTAACCGAGGAACTAATTGGGCGTTCTGACAGTTTTTGTATAAAAATCTGCCAAATAGTACATTGTTACCTTAGGGATGAAAGTAACTTATTTAGTCCCGAGACGGGGTTTGGCGCCCGAGCGTAGCGAGGGGGCCTATAGTTCGAGGGACTAAATAAGTCTTTATCCCGAGGTAAACACTGTGCTTTTCATTACGAATATAAGGAAAGTCAAAATAAAAATAGAAATTAGCTAAAGAAAATTGAGTGAACAGTTGTCTTTACTTTATGAATAAAGTCTATCTTTCTTCTTGTCTATGGATGCACTCGGGTATGTCGTGTTTCATTTGAATTCCAATAAAAATGTGACAACTAGTTTTTTTTAATTATTTGACAGCTGTCAGTTGAAAACGATTCTCCCTAGGGCTGAAAAGTATTACTTTCAACCCGCTTCTCAGGCAACTTCAGACCTACTTTCCGTGTATGAGTAATGAAAATATCTTTACGCTCGGATGAGACTTATTCATTTTACGCTGGTGCAATCGGCCCTTAATCGGCCCTAAGTGACGTAAATAATATTTATGTTTCCATAGTAAACAACGACTAAGCTATTTAAAGCATGAACTATTTATTTCACAAGATGCTCCTATAACTTAAATAAATTAAATAAATTAAAACTACTATTAATTATATTTGCGACTAAGCTAAAATAATAAACTGAGGCTTTCAGGAGGCAACCAGCTCAAGTGTGTTGTTTAATGAACACGACATAATTGTAACTAATGCACATCAGATAAGCAACATAACTGTTTTGGCAACTAAAGTTGCCAAGTGGGCAATGGGCCCAGATAATACACATAAATTATTTCCGGGGAGTTTATACTAACCCTTACATTATTATCATCTTGAAGCTTACACACTTGGATGGATTTAAACATGGCTGATGAGTTTTTGAGTTAGTTCTTAGGCGGGTTTGTACAGAAACTAGTTTTTGCCTTGAAGTTCTTGAGCGTCGAGTTTTTTAAAAATCCCGCGGGATCTTTTTATTTTTCCGGGATAAAAAGTAGCTTATCCCACTGACCCTTCATTATACACACGTAAGAATTATATCAATCAGCTAATCCCCTGCACTGTTGCTTGATTGAAAGACTAACCAACAAACAAACACACTCCCAAATTATGCATAGACTTTTGAAATATCCAGCTACTCGTATTTAGTTGTATTTGTATTTTATTGGACTTAGGAAACTTCATCGTGGAAGCACTGTATACATAGCATAGTTTCATTAACGATTGTAAAAATTTTATTTTTTTGAAAAGAGCAACCGCCGAGTTTCTTGCTGGCTCTTCTCGGCAGGAAAGGCATTCCGAACAAGTGGTAGATTCATTGACAATTCAAAAGTGCTTGTAAAAGCTTATTTGAATAAAAAATATTTCTATTTCTATTATTTAAAAAAATACAATATCTACCTATAAACAGTTTCGTGACTGACAGACAAGCTGATAACGCTCAGCAAGATGGACGTCAAGATTTGTAAGTTGGAGAAATATTTCTTGAGTACCCTAGAGCCACCTCTACACTAATGCGGGCTTTTTAAAGGGGTGAAAAGGGGTGGTATATAGTTCATATTACGAAGAAACATACTTATATTTTAAAACCTTAATCCATGCTATTGAAATCGTGGGCATCAGTTAGTTTATTGTAAGAGGCTTTCAAGTCACAAAGCTAATAAAACTTGAAGTTTAGAATAATTCAAGCGTAATATTATAGTTTAGATTAGACACCTTGCTATTCGATGAAGGCACTAGTATTTGTTGAAATATCCAGACATTGTGTGGGCAAAGGATCAAAGGCGAAGGTGCTCGAGCCAAAGGATTGACTTGTCAGAAAGGTCAAAGCTTAGATACTGTAGATATCTAAAACAAATATACAGACAAGTCGAAATTTAACATAATCATCACAATGCCTTTTGCAATAAACTATTTCATTATAATATTAAGGTTTATTCGATGACTAGTTGATGCACGCGGCTTCGCTCGCATGAATTTAGTTTTAATTCGATGACAAGATCCTTGACTGCAATCTCACCTGTTGGTAGTGACGATGCAGTCTAAGATGGTAGCGGGCTAACTTGGAAGGGGTATGACAGTATACGCTAAATCGCTTGGCGGCACGTCTTTGACGGTAGGGTGGTAACTAGCCGCGGCCAAAGCCTCCCACCAGACACAACTGCTGCTTCAGATAACTTGTCAGAAAAGCTCAATGATTTTTTGGTCCGACCCGAGTCTTGCACTTAATCCGATTTGATCACGAAGTGATACACCGACTATACTCTGTCCGACTATCTCTCCCTAGTGATATAGAATAGAATAGAATAGAATAGAAATATTTTTTATTCAAATAAACTTTTACAAGCACTTTTGAATCGTCAAAATTTTTGTCTGGTGGGAGGCTTTGGCCGTGGCTAGTTACCACCCTACCGTCAAAGACGTGCCGCCAAGCGATTTAGCGTTCCGGCACGATGGCGTGTAGAAACCGATTAGGGGTATGGGTTGAATTTACACTGCTATACCCCTTCCAAGTTAGCCTGCTACCATCTTAGACTGCATCGTCACTTACCATCAGGTGAGATCGCAGTCAAGGGCTATCTTGTCATCGAATAAAAAAAAAAAAAAAAAACAATGAATCTACCACTGGTTCGGAATGCCTTTCCTACCGAGAAGAGCCAGCAAGAAACTCGGCGGTTGCTCTTTTCAAAAAAAAAAAAAAAATTTTACAATAGTTAATGAAAGCTATGCTATGTATACAGTACTTCCACAATAAAGCTTCAAAAATGCAAAAATGCATACGTAGGTACATCAATCCAACGCATGTCAAGACGGGCAGTCAGAGCAGACCCATTCCCGTTGGTGGGAATATTTTATAGTTTCCAACAACCACTGAGCACTAATAACCTACCATAAAATGGATACTACCCGTATTCCCAATACATTGTAGGTACTATGAAACTTCTATTCTAGTGAGTTTTAAAGAACTTTTGAGTAAAGTTAAGTGTTTTCTTATTGGAAGTAGAGTAGTCTTGTTTGCGAAGACAATAAACTCATATAGGGTTACATTGTATTACCCGTACTTGAACGTCTCGGGTGGAGTACGCACTTAGGATTTACTGATCTATAACAAATTTGATGTTTCTTTTCTGTGTTCACAAGATATGGTAATCCTACTTCCTACTAATATTATAAATGCGATAGTACTCGTAATTATTTCTAATGTTTGTGTGAATTTGAATGGTTGGATGGGTATTTGTTACTCCTTCACTGTATACATAGCATAATTTCATTAACTATTGAAATTTTTTTTTTGAAAAGAGCAACCGCCGAGTTTCTTGCTGGCTCTTCTCGGCAGGAAAGGCATTCCGAACCAGTAGTAGATTCATTGACGATTCAAAAGTGCTTGTAAAAGTTTATTTAAATAAAAAATATTTCTATTTCTTTCTTAGAAAATTGAAGAATTTCCGTTTGAAAAAAAGTACAAACACAAATGTTTATACTCAGTATCGTCCCTTGGAAATATGATGTAATTTTTGTCTGTTTTTTTTGGATACTCAAAAAAAATCAAATCTGCATCTGAAGATTTACCATTACATGCGCTCATATAAAACGCGTACGCATAAACGACGCTTATAAAAAAATATTGACTCAGCCGGTAATATAACCCGGAACCTTTTATTGTGCTGCGCCAGGAAGGCTCGTTCCTAAAATAAAATACTCATCTACTAAATTATAGATGAACGAGTATAATATTTTTGAGAAATAAAATTCCACTTTAAGTGATTGAAAACTGAATAGGTAAATCGAATAAAGCCATTTTCAAAATAAATGTTTCTTCGAATTAACATAACCATCACGAATATTGAAATGTTAATTTGTAAATTCCTAAAGGGCGACAGTACCGACTGTTATTGATCGATTTGTGATAACAAATTGGCTCTCGGGAGAGGATTTGGAGTGATTTGTTGAAGTGTAATAGAAGTCTCATAAATTTAAAAGTATAAATAGAGCTCTAAATAGAATCTAGTATTACTGAATCCTCAGCTAATAAATATAGTTACTGTCTATGATTACTGAATGCTCAGCTAATCACTCTCTATAATTACTTAATACTTAGCTCTATATTACACTTAAAAATTCTTTCTACAAAACCGACTCGAAACGAAGTATACAAAGTAAGTACACAAACAAAGTATATCAATTTTGCCTATAAAAATTGAAGAGTTCCCTCGATTTCTCGAGGATTCCATCATCAGATCCTGACCTGATGATAATGGGATCATCTGGGAAGTGTACCTTTTCAAATAAAAAAGAATTTTCCAATTCGGATAATCCGGGAATGTACATAAAAAAGAAGATTTCAAGTAATTGAGAACCTTCTCCTTTTTTGGAAGTTGGTCAAAAATAGAACTATTATCTATCACTATGGGAACTATATAATCCAGCCGTTCCAATAGCTACTCGCTGCTCGACTTCGTCTTCTTTATAGACGTCCACGGCTGGACAAAGGTGTCATTCATGTACTGCCACAGGTCTCGGTTTTGCGCCCCCTGTATCCAGCAACGCCCTGCGTCTTATCTGATGTCGTCGGTGCACCAGTGGAGGGACTGCCAGCACTGCGCTTTACGATGCGGGAACCACTTTTGTACCTTCAGATTCCAATGACTCCAAATACATAGGCTTTCAAATGCTTCTTCCCTTGCTTGTGGAGTAAATCCCTAGCTGTTGAAATATCAAACTCTATTGCACCGCATGCGCCACGTTTCATCGTTCTTTTAAGTCAACTTTAGTAATGGTAGTTTTGAAAACTTGCTTCAAAAATTGAACTACACTAATTATACTAAACATAAAACCGTAACTTTCGTAAGAAAACAGAAGAAAAATAAATGTAAGTTACGACTTAATGCATCGTAACGTAAACTTTGACTTGCGGACTATAACTAGAAAAATTACGAATTTAAAGTATATACTGAAAGTGCTATTAAAACTTGGGAGTGCGTTGTTAAAGCCATACTTTTACGGATGCAGACGATAGTGAGCTTACCTAACTATGGGTACACATTAGAGATAAAAATAAATGGATGAATTAATGAAATGGATGAATGAATACAATGAATGAAATGAATGAATGATAACCTTTACTGTAAGATTTTATGGACAGATTACATAAGAGTTTTACAAAATACATTATATTAAGAATTGGAAAGCTTTTGTTCAAATAAACTCTTCCTTTCGCATCAGCAAATAAATCTACAAATTCAAAAAAAAAAAAAAAAATGCCATTCCAAAAAGAAGAACTCAGTGGTCACTCCTTTGTTTGTCCTTAACTCTATCTTTAGTGGATTATAAAACAATTGCTTGCTACACGTCTAAATATTAACCGAAAATCATTTTCTAACCTTTGCCCTTAATTACATAGTGATAGCTAAAATTTATCATACGTTAAATTAATTTATTATTGTCACTGAAATACAGTCCCAAAGTTAAAGCATAACTACTCTAGTAACTAATAACTAACGTTGTAACAGTTAATTCGCAGTTACTAAGCAAACTTTTGAAAGCTATGTAGTGCGCGAGTCAAACGTGACGGGGAGTTTGTTTGGCGTCGTCATACATAGGCCAAGAGCCTGTTGTGAGTTTAACTAATCTGATCACATAAGGATAATGTAAGGGGAGAGAACTGGTCCGTATATTACGAGTTCTGAACTTGGCTTAGGCAGCAGTATCTCAACCTAACAATAGAGGGATCATTGTAGTTAACTAATGACCTTATTGCATTAAATTTCATTTCATTTAAAAAATCAATACAATACAATCTAATGCAAGGGTTAGATTATGGATACATAATTTCCTGGATCATAATATTTATATAAATTTTTCGTATTTCAGATAACACAAGTATGGGATATTAGAGGTTTTTTAACTGTCTGGAAATTAATATTATCTGGCTTTACTGTTAGAGTTTCGCAGGATAATTAATAAGGAGATATTCTAACGCTAGAATTCGCTTAGAAGCAAAAAAAAAATTTAACTCATCGACTATTTATTTCTGATCAGATAATAATGCCCGCGATTTCGTCCGCGTGGATTTTTAATTCCCGTTTTTATTTCTACAATTTTCCGGGATAAAATCTAGCCTATGTATTAATCCTGTATAATGAGCTATCTCTATTCCAAATTTAAGCTAAATCGTTTCATTCATTGGGGTATGAAGGAGTAACAAAAATCATCACAAACTTTATAAGTCACATTTATATTATTAGCAGGAAGTATGTAGGACAGACTTTTTATATGATGTTTAAATTAAGGCGGAAATTTTGAAGCCGTCTCTGAAACTAACCAGAATTAATTAAATTCATGTGTACACTGAAGATTACTCGGCGAACCTTGTTTGTACACAGAGTAATCCATTGTTAAATCAGTTTTTTTAACAGTTTTGCTATGTTCAAGACATAAATCTTAGACTGCATTGTCACTTACCATCAGGTGAGATCGCAGTCAAGGACCATCCTACCATTGAATTAAAAATAAGACGTGTGACACTCGGGGACTGCCGCGGTAAAGCTATTGCATAGCATTTTTTATTAACGCCATCTAGCAGTGAGAGGAGTCCCGTGTCAGGTTATTTTCGTTACGCAATTTCTGGATTCGGTCTCCACGCTCAAGGCCCGCGATAGAAGCTATGCAATAGCTTAAAACTTTTACTACTTGTAAATAATTATCTAAATCTAGTCATCAACCGTAGTTTCTGTTATGCTTTCCTAATAATTAAAGTGCTTCCTAGGGTTCTTTAGCGGTGACAAAGGGCATCACACACGACCCCCTCTAAACTTTATTTGTGAGTGTTCTAGCTGCAATTCTCTTGGAAAACTACAGACCCGAATAAGTTGATTCAATTTTTGCATCATAAAATAAGGTTAAACACCGAAAAAGATTCCGACGAATTAAGAACCTACTCCTTTTGTGTAAGTCAGTTAATAAATAGTAGCTTACCTCATTTTCCAGGCCCTGAACCTATACCCACGCAAAAATCACGTCGTCCTGCTCCTGCGTGATCGAAGGTCAAACCAATAAACGAACACACTTTCGCATTTACGAGTATAATAATATAAAGTCTAAAGGATCTTGGAGCCGTCTCTCAAACTAACTAGAATTAATTAAATTCATGTGTACACTGAAGATTACACGGCGGCCTTGTTTGTAGTGAGGTTAATCCATTATTAAAATGCAGCTGCATACGCCGCGGGCATATTAATCTGGCTTTTGTTTCACGGCCGAAATGTATTTTCGATGTTGTTTTATCGCAATATTTTGAGGGTTCCGCGGTCAAAAAAGAAATCCTTAAAAACATCATGCAGAAATTTATTATTTACTAGCCTTTGCCCAGCACTTTGTTCGCATATAGTTTTATAAATCTTGAGGTTTCTGGGGTAAAAGGTATGGCACTTTATGAATAAGATAGGCTTAACATAACTTTTTTAACCGACTTTTGAAAAAGGAGGAGAAGGAGTTGTGTTTTTCTACCTATGTAAATCGATATCTCCGAGATTTCTAAACCGATTTGCGTGAATCTTTTTTTAAATCGATACAAAAACTTCGCGAGATGTTCCCATAAACACTTCAGGTTGCAACTCCTCAATCTTGATGCCTTCCTAAACTGTGGGGGTTTAGGAACTGTCGATTGTGAATTGAAAAAGCGGACGAAGGCGCGGGTGTCTGCTAGTAATTTATATAGTTTTGTTACCAAGCGGATAAAGTCGCGGACTAAACCTAGTGAAAAAAAATGAAGAATAAGTCAAATGGTTGCGAAATTGCTGAAGGGTTTCCATGTTTTATTTCTCGAATACTATTGTCGAAATTAATTGATTTTAATTACTTTCCAGTATTGTGGTACACGCATTATTAAAATTTCTGTTTGTTTAGGTCAAAGCAATTTATGCACGGGGCGCGTAGGGTATGGGGTATAAATTATTTCAAAATTAATTTATTTAATGGCTGGGGAATCTTTTCGCGTTGACTTAGGGCGTAAATATGGGCTTGGAGAGGAAATAAACTTAAATAAAAATTCATTTTGATTTGTCCAATAAAATATTTTTAAGCACAGCACAAGCAAAACAATATCGAACTCTTATAGGATCACTTTGTTATCCATCTGTCTGTGTGTCAAGGCCCTTTTTCTCAGAGACAGCTTGAGGTACTAAGTTTAAAATAATGAATACAAATGTCAATGGTCTCTCAATGCTACGAAAATTTCAAGACTCTAGTTCAATTTTTCAAAGCTTTTCATACAAAAATTCCAGTGACGTCACGTTTGCAGTAATATATTACACGCCACTGCCTCTTTATTCTTTATGTATATTTGACTGCGGGTGATGAGGTCCTGGTTTCGATTCCCAGGTCGGTGGCGTGTCACTTCCGTACCTCGAAGATTCTATAAAGTCGACAGTCCTGCGCCTAATCTCTCTCCGGTCATGTCCGATTTTCGTCATATCGGACTACGAGTACAAACTTGTGCACATAATATTTTCTGTGCAAATGGAGACTAGCTGCCGTGACCAAATTCGCTCGGGAAGACAAATTATTATAATAATCCTTACAAAGTACGGAATCATTAGTGCGCGAGCATGACTCGCACTTGGCGGGTTTTTTTTTTGTAATCCTACTTACTGTCGCACTCAAAGACATTGTAAGAGTTATTCGGTATCGGTAATTATATTTAATCTCTAATATATTAATGACAACCCCTATTGGTAAAAAGGTTGAAGCAGATTATTTTTTAAATAATTCTAGTAAAACTTTATTTTAAACTCGACTTTTCCACTTCTTCATTATAATTATAATATGCATGTATTATACAAATAAAAATCCCGAAATGATGATCAAAGTCGGCTTTTAGAAGAAGCACACAGACAGACAGTCACAGATATAGATTTTCTTTAATACTATTAGAGACTAGCTTTTGCCCCCGCGACTTCGTCCGCGTGGAATTTGGTATTGGGGTGGAATTTTCAAAAACTGTGACACACGTAGTTACGATATGGCGGCGGTGAAATAACTTCCCAAGTAGCACAGATAGCTGCGTAAGTATTCACTTTTAGACCTATTTGAACCTCTAAGCGTATTAAGACTCTTTTAAGAGTACACTGGTGATCCTACAGCTGCATAATAGCTGTCAGTGATATTTAAACAGCTTAGGCTGATTAAGAGTGCTATAAAGGTATATTTTTTACGACTCTATTCAGCCTTTAACATTTTTTAATGCCTTAACCGCAATAAAGGCTGTTTAGTGGATAAAATTAGCCAAATGCTGTATAAGAAGGTATTTGTGAACTCCTATTACACTGACTTATTAAGGGGGCACGTGTGAACTATTAGACAGCATTTGGCAGAATATCAGAGTTTTAACTATTCACGTCGCTGTTTAATAGTTAGGGAGCTGGCGAGCAAAATTTCTATATGATCAGCACACATGGCAGACGTTATTAATAGTGATAATTATACCCTAAGAAACATCAAGAACCTCGTCTACCACCATGATAGATTACGAACTGTTATTGTATGTATCAAGCATAGACTACATCAAGGAGAACTAGGTCCTGGCTCCTCAATCCTGATGCTGCTGGGTAGTGCCTACCTAAACTGTCAGTTTTGAATTGATATTGTATGTATCAAGCATAGACTACATCATGGAGCTCTAGGTTCAAGCTCCTGAACCCTGATATTGCTCACATAAATTGCGGGGATTTTGGAATTGTGGATTGTTAATAAGTAGGTACCACAGGTACCAAGTATAGACTACATTAGTAGCGTTTTGGAGGGAAGAGAGAAAGAGAGCAGGGACAATCTAAGAAGTAGGTTTTTTCAAAAGATTTTTTATGAAGTTAAGTAAAATGATCATAAAAAGCCAAAAAGATACCTTTTTTTAATCTTTATTATCCAAACATAAAGGAGAAATTGTTACAAGGTTCTTGTGAAAGCCTCCACATAAACCACGCAGGGTTTTTGCGCAGACATAGTATACTTTTACATTTTAATTACATAAAAAAACACAAATAAATTAATGCTAACAAATAATATCTTTAAATATATAATATTATGTTCTAATTATGTAATATAATATGTATATATAAATTATTTTCAAAATCACCCTTATTTAATCATAAAGTTTGTGATAGTTCTTTTTATTTTGTATCTTATTGTATAAATAAATAATAAATCAGCTGGCAGTTCATTGAGCAGTAAAGGAAGCATGTATTCCCAAGTCATTTTTCCAGAGGTACTGCTGTAATTGGCAAGTTTTTAAGTTATCTTAAGTATTTCGATCTACTGTATTTTGTTAGTGAGCTCACATGCTCCCACTCTTCATATATGACTGACAGTTTAATTTTATTATCTACACTGGCTGAATCGCAACCAACTCATAATTAACTTAGACAAAACGAACTTAATGACTTTTAAGCTCAGAGAAAATGCATCATTTGCTTTAGATGTAAATTATGAATGGAAAACTATCAATGAAGTCAATGTAACAAAATTCTTAGGTCTGAATATTAATTCTACTCTAAATTGGAAAGAACACTTGAGTCATATTTGCACAAAGTTAAATCAATTCTCCTACACACTTTATAAGTTGGGGAAAACAGTAAATGTGTCAGCGTTACTAACTGTTTACCATGGCTATGTTGCCTCGCTGTTGAGATATTGTATTTTATTCTGGGGTAATTCCACTTAAAAAGAGGCTGTATTAAAGGTACAAAAAAAATGCTTAAGGGCAATATTTAAATTAAAATTGACTGATAGTTGTAAACCCTATTTTAAACAATATAATATTCTTACAATGCCATGTCTGTATATATATGAAACTGTCATATTTGTCAAAAGTAACTTGAATTTATTTCAAAATCGTCACAGCAAAAGGCATGTACCTAATTGAACTGCGTCCACCACCCAGTTGTTGTGCACATTTTTCTAAGAGTTTCTTCTGCACTGGGCCCCTTTTATATAACCATTTGCCTAGACATATTATAGAAACACAAGAAATACCACTTTTTAAAAAAAGGCTTAAATTTTTGATTGACAGGACATACTATAAAACCAGTGATTACCTTATGGAAAAATTTTAATTATGAACTTTTGACATTTTAATAAGAAATTTTATATTAGACATTTAAATAATATTGCAATGTAAACACAAAGCTTCTAACTTAAATAAATTAATAATAATGTATTGTAATAAATTAATAGTAATGTAATGAAATAGATTTTAAGCTAATTTTTAATGTTGCATGCTGTATTTAAGCAGAGTTTGGTTGTCCATTTATTTTACTTGTAAACACCTGTATATTACCCAAATTCGCAATAAAGAAATTGATTGATTGATGGATTGATTGAAAACATTACAATATTTAAACAATCCCTCCATCATCTTTGTACAGTAATTTAACATGGTTGGGAACGATTACCTTTAATAATCTTATTTGTATTTTGTAAATATCCTGTATATAAGTTTGAAAGGTTCTGCCATAGCTACTCAGCCCATAACTTATTACAGAATCTTTAATCTATTAGTTAGAATATCTTCTATGGATTTTCTAAGCTTCCCACACAGTTTATTCACAATTTCCTATACTTTTTTTGAGTTTTAAAGTTACTTGTTATTTGAGTTTGAATATATTTTTTAAATAATTAATATACTTGTTTGTTTTATTTCTATATATATCATACAATATTCTATTTTCCATATTACTTTCATCATCGTTCCATATTTTAAATAGTTTATCTCTCCTAATACACATTTTAAAGGCTTTATTGTTTATCCATAAACATGCCTACCTTCTCCCTGTATTTATTTTAGCCACATATTGACATTTGCTTAGTAAATAATTATATTTATTGGAAATAAACTTCATGACATCATTAGGATTTTCTTACAATATAACCCCTGTCCCCAGTCAACATTATATAATTCTTCTAGCAATTTTTTATGATTTATTTTAGTACAATACTTACTTATACAGGCTTGTAACAAGTTGTGGATATTCATAAAACTGGTAAAATAGTGGTTTGCTATAGGATTGTTTATAACTGGTGTTTGTATACATAAGCTATATTGGCTGGGATTGTCCACACATCATATGAATATGTGGTCAATACAACTTTTAGTTATCATATCCCCTTTAGGTTCTATCCGTGTATACTGCCTTATACCACAGTCAATACCTACTTCACTCATAGAATTTAAGTATAAATTTACACTGGGATCGTTTAACATTATGTTTATATTCATATCACCACTAATTACAAGATTACTTTTACCTGAAAATTGAGAGATTAATTGTTTAAGTTCCTGTATGAAACATACTTGGTTAGTATTCAGAGGTCAGCACAATGCACAAACACTTAAGTAATTTATACTTAATTTAAACTTGTGACAATTTCACCAATAACTGATTCAGAGTAGCTTGTATTCACTGTTAACCTGTAGAACAATACACTCTTATGCACATAGAGGATTAGACCATCACTTCATCGGTGATTCAGTAGCTGCGAAAACATCTTGTAGTCATCTTTGAAACAATTTTGAGTTTGTGACCCTTATGTTAGCTTCAGTAACAACGACAATATGAATTTGGTTCGAGCTGTTCTTTATTATGTATTCCAATTAAAGTTCTTGAGACTTATGTTTACATCCAGAGTAGGTACACAAGTTGTTTGTTACTTCTCCGAAGGGTTTGTTACTTCTCCGTTGTCCACGAAATCATTCCATTTAGTGCATTATGAGGGTTGTCGATTGTTAGTAAATATAACCTAACTTCATTTAGTGGTGGCTAGATTCACCAATCTCTCTATATCCTTGCTAGATCGTATATGATGTATTTTGGTTTCATCTTTACGTACTAATATTACGCAGTTCTTACACCAGACAAACTTATAAAGATCCGTTTTTATTTACTTTTTTTCGGACGAACACTCTTTTTTTATATAGGCCTAAGCTATAGGCTTTTAAAATCATATAAGTACGTAAATGCTCACCAGCTCTGTAACTATAACATGAATCCACCATTTTATTGTATAACCTCACATAAATATACTGATTCATTTTTCAACTTTTATGATGTTTTGTGTATGAATTAGGAATGGATTGCATTAGTTTTTACTTCCGTATATCATAATAATAACTTTTTATCTTATAATTCTTTTCAAAGCACTAAAAATTGTTTATTCAAGTTTTCATCACGGCTTATTTATATCACGAAACTAATTAAAAACCGAATATTTTCGTAGCGCACTTAAATTTTCTTAGGTAATATATATGTATAATGTCAGTAAAATTACATTCCCAATCATTTTTCTTACTAATCAGGGAACTTTGAATATATAGCCACGTATTCAATTCACTCCACGAAATTGTGTTAATGTGTTTAAGCTACAAGGTTACAATTTGATAGATTAAAGTTTGCTATTTCACTTTTACGTCATGTGTCACATGACGTAATTTTAACTGAATAAAGAGTAACTTGTTATCTTTTACTCAGTCGTTATTCAGCGCATAGTACTGTCGTTACCCTTTATAACACTGTTATTTTGCTGCTATACAGCTCTTAAGCAGCTATTTGAACTTAAGGCTGTATAATTTGTGCCCATTTAAGAGGTATAAGAGCTGTATACAGCCCTTATGCAGCTTTTTTATACAGCTTTAAGCGTGACGGGAATTTGTTATTCAGCTGCTAAGCAGCCTCCGTGTGCTACTTGGGTTTTTAAAAAAATATGAAAAGATTTATTTAATGAAAAAATACAATTAATAAAATGAAAATAAAAAAAGATAATGTAAATCCCGAAAATGGATAATGGCTCGTGGCTGGACAACGACTGCGATCACATATCCATTGTTCGATTCCGCCGGTTTCTGCAACGCTGCAATCCTCAGGCTGGCCATTGTTCCTGGGTCTCCCTTCGTCAGCGGAATGCGGCGTTACGACACGGTAACTCCTCCCTCCTTAAGATGGAAGCTGGTCCTGCAGCTTCCAGGAGCGTCCTCGCGACCTGTTCTTCCCAGGTGTTTTCTCCACTTGACTATCTTCCAGACTGCTATGGATATTACTATTAAGTATAGAAGCACTGTAGACCAGCTGGGGATTGCCATCATGAAGGGCCAGTTTACAGCGTCTATCTCCTTGATGTCTTCGACCTTGTTGAATAATTCGTGGACGCTATCCAGGGGGATGTCTTCTAAGTGTAGTTCGTACTTAACTTCTTCCTGTTGTATGAGGTTTTCTTCCGGTAGAGGGATAATTTCGTTTACGGTAACACTGCTTGTGTGTGTCCTTATGGTTCTATTCATTAAACTTATTTGGCAATCTTCTGTAATGTTGACGAGGTTGGTTCCTGATAGCTTCTTGTATTCCGTTTTTTGTCCGCATTGTGTTTTTATTACTTCTGGTTTGATTGATATTATTAGCCATGTGTTTTCTCGAATTTTCTGTAGTTTTCCTTGTTTTAGGTTCATCCGCGCACGAGTGCAGTTCCCGTCTTTATGTTTGATGAGCGAAATTATGCAGTCTTGAGATGTTTCTATAGCTCTTGTATCCGGTAGTTTGCAGAGCCATTTATCTTCTGATATCTTCTTGCAGTCCTCTTCCAGGTAAGTATACTCATCGCTTCCAAGTGCGAGGAATTTGGATTTAGGTATAATGGTTAGGTTATGGTTGTTTGGTAAGGAATAAATATGTATATAATCATATATAGTAGGTTGAATGGATGGGATTTCTAGAATAAATGTCAACGAGTGTTCTGTACTATAGGCTTTAACGCTAATAGACTTTTCTATCCTATGAATATTATCAATGCGTATCTCCTCTACTGGGTTCAGTGAAAGGTTACCGGTTATCAATTTTACCACAGAACCTAAACCATTAATTAAACCGCGCTTAACCCTAATCCTAGGTGAAATAAACATTATCTTTTTACTAATTACATCTAACTTATGTTCTATTTGATCCCTATATGTTTTATGCAACTCTTCTGAAGTGGTGTTACTTTCAGCCATCTTAGTACTTGCGTATAGTGACAATAGTTTAGTTGATATTAAATGCAACTGAGTCACATTATAAACACAAGCAAGGTTGAAGGAATCAATTTGTTTTAGGATATGCCCTTGTCTAAGCAATAAAACTCCATTGGTACTATCTACGGGTTAGAACGTTACGTCGGGTCTTGCCTGGAACACGAAGGCTCCGAAGATGGTTGCCCTGGAACAAGATGTGGTCTTCGTAGAAGCTTGAAATGTACCCGAATAGACTTAGAATTAGGATGATTCCCAACGATCTCAGCTACATTATTAGGGTGTAAATGAATAATCTTATACGGTCCTTTAAATACGGGCTTAGTTTTGTCGTTTCTCGCTGTTTTCGCCACCTGTTTATAAACTGTTTCACCTACCTTAAACGTTATCTCTTCTGCTGCCTGGTTCCGCTTTGCTATTACCTGTTCCTTGTTTTTGGCCATGTGCGCTGATACACACTCCTGGACGGCTTCTGCATGCATTTTATGTTTGATGACGTAATCCTGATAAAATTGCTTAGGATAATTGATTAGGAGCTTCTAGAAACTCTAGCGGGTTTCTAGAAGCTGTATGTCCGAATAGTAACTCGTGTGGAGTGTATTCTGTTGCGGAATGAATGGAGTTATTATAAGCTATAATAGAAAACTTCATAATTAACTGTATCGGATCGTCTTTGTTGGTCATACGTTGGATTCTAATAATCTCTCCTATAGTCGAATGGAAGCGTTCTACGGGTGAGTTCGAATTTGGATTGTACGGAGTTGTAAAATGAATGTTAATTCCATGTAAAGCGCACATTTCCTTTATTACTTCATTGTCAAACTTGCTATCAGAATCTGTAGTAATTTTATGAGGAACTCCTAAAATTGAGAAGACCTGAAATAAAGCTTCCGCTATGTGTACGCTACTAGTTGCACTTAATGGCATTGCTTGTGCATATTTTGAAAAGTTATCTATGATAGTTAAGAAGGTAGCTCCACCTGTAGAGTATAAATCCATAAAGACATGTTGCATAGGTTTGGTAGGCGTTTCTGTTAGAGCTAACGAGGGTCTTAGGGGATTTCTCTCATATTTGGCTTGTAAACAGATACTACACTGGTTTATAAATGCCTGTATGGTGAGTAGCATATGAGGCCAATGGTAATTTCTGTGAATTTGTTTATATGTCTCTTGAATACCCCGATGTACGGTTTTGCCTTCGTGGTATTTTTTAATTATTTCCTGTTGTTCTGTTTTGTTTTCAACAAGAGTAACACGTGAATTACATTTGAAGAGCTTTGGGCCTCTATTGTTAAATATAGTCGTGTACACCCTAGAAAAGGCGGGGTATAGATCTTCATTATAGAAGTAGCAGTAAAACACACGATCAGCAATAGTGTGTTCTTTTAAGAAACGTACGATTTCCTTCTCTGTATCGTTAACTGGAATAAATACATCTTTAATTACCGTTCTAGAGTTAGTTGACCTATTTTCTACTCTATAGGTTGATCCTGGAGTTGACCTTATGTGGAATTGTTTTAATTGTCTGTCTATAGCATCTGACAAGATTGGTATCCCATTATTCTCATTGTCTGCCTGAGAATGAACTGTCGGAACTATGCTACCAAGTTCAAACGAAACGACACTCATACTATCTGATTCAGTATCCGTTAGTGTGGGCTGTACGTTAGGTAAAACTGTCACGTCATTATCGTTAGTAGTATTATTATCGCTATTTTCGTTAGCATCCACAGATACGTTTTGTTGTACTGTGTCCGCTTCCGTCTCTTGACGTACGTTGTCAAATATCCTACTTATGATGTCGTCATCGTCATTGTCATCTAAATTGACTACCAGTGAGTCTATGCTGTTATGGTAAATTTTAGCTCGTGAGAGGGCATCTGCATTAGTGTTCTGTCGACCCTTTTTATATACAACCGTGTAGTCATATTCGGCAAGTTTAAGTCTCCACCTAGTCAATTTAGAGTTAGGGTCTTTAAGTGACATTAACCATGTTAGGGGCCTATGATCGGTATATATAACGAATTTTCGTCCGTAGAGATACGGCCTGAAGTATTTCACCGCCCAGACGATGGCTAGAAGCTCCTTTTCGATCGTTGAATATCTGCTTTCCGTTTCAGAAAGGGTTCTCGATGCGTACGCTACCGGTTTATCTGAGCCTACTCGTCCTTGGGACAGCACTGCACCAAGTGCTACGTCTGATGCGTCTGTTGTTAGTATAAATGACTCTTCAAAATTTGGGTACTGAAGGATAGGTGCATTGGTTAGAATTTGTTTGCAATTATTAAAAGACTCTATGAATTCTGGGGAATGTACAACTTTATTATTTTTTTTTAGACATAAGGTCATCGGTTTAGTAAGCTTTGCAAAATCTTTTATAAACTTTCTGTAGTAGCCTACTAGTCCTAGAAAGCTTTTAATTTCTTTCTGAGTCTGTGGAAGTGGGAAATTCAAGACAGCTTTTATTTTGTCCTGATTCGGTTTTACTCCTTGATCTGTAAGCTCATGCCCTAAAAATGTCACATGTTTTTGTAGAAACTCCGATTTGTCTAACTGTATTTTTAGGTTATGTATTTTAAATCTATCAAAAACCTGCTTGAGTTTCTCGATATGCTCTTGTAGCGACGTTGATATGATTATGACGTCATCGAGGTAAGTGAATACATTATCTATACCTCTAAGGATGTGGTCCATGAGTCTTTGAAACGTACTAGGTGCGTTTTTTAGGCCAAATGGCATCCTAAGGAACTCGTAGTGTCCTCTTTCAGTGCTAAACGCTGTTTTCTCTATATCATCAGGGTGCATTTCCACTTGATGATAACCGCTCGCCAGATCTAGCGTCGTAAAATATTGAGCACGTCCTAGTCTGTCAAGTATGTCATATATGTTCGGTAAGGGGTACTTGTCTTCTACCAAACGTTCATTTAGTCTCCTATAATCAATGACTAACCTCCACTTTACCTTTCCGGATGCATCTGGTTTCTTAGGGACAATATGAACTGGGCATGACCAAGGGGATATACTCTCGCGGATAATACCCTGTTTTAAAAGGTTGTCTACCTGATTCTGTATTTCTTTACGTTGTTGTGGGGCTTGTCTATAACTTCTTACAAATATTGGGGTTTCGTCGTTCAATCTTAGCTGATGTTTAACTGCATGCGTGAAAGAAAGTGGGATATTTTCAGAATAGAATATATCTCTATACTGGTAACAAATCTTAGCAATTTCACGCTTTTCCTCTTCGTTCATATGGTCTGTACGTATTTTATCTAAATTTTTACATAATTCTTCATCTACCTCTGAATTTACCTGAATGGAATTGAGTTTACATTTGACTTTGTCTGACGTCTCACAATATGGTTCTAAGTAAATCTTTTCATTGTTAGATATTATTCTTTTTTCCGAATTAAAGTTAATAATGGATGTTCTAAATTTCCCGTCTTTGACCTCTACCATAGCTGCGGGTGACTTTAAACCGTTAGCCCATAAGTATTCATCTTGAATATACTGACCATCCGAATAATTCGTTTTCACTACTATTGTTTTTTCACATCTTGGCTCAATAGTAAGCTTTTTGCTAGGATAATCAAATGAAATAGGTATTTTTGCGTGAGCCGTATGTAAAAGTCTATTCTTTATATCTATATTGCACGATAATTTTGTTAGCAAGTCCAAACCAATAAGGCCTTTATACTTAGCGTCAAAATCAAAAATAAGAAATTTATGGATTATATCGCTATTAAACGCAGGGGGAAGTGGAAGGTAAGCAACGTGATTGTGTCGTGTAATAGCGTGTGCTGTTTTTACCTCAAAGGGTTCATACTCGACCAGATGTTGGAAAATTGTGTCTTGTATTACACTAGGCGATATCATAGAGCGCGAGGCGCCTGTGTCTATAAGGAACTTACCTTGGAATTCTGGGAGCACGATGTAAGGTAGATGATCCTTATCGTGATTGTTAAGTTTTACTAACTTTGGTCGGGCGGACTGCGTCCCTGGTAAAAATTTTGTTCGTTGCTGTCGCTGTCCCCCATTGGTGGTTCGTATTCTTGTTGGTCTGCCTCCCAGTACTGATACTGACCTTGTTGATATTCCGCTTCGTCCTCGGCATACGGTTGTTCCAACTGCTCCGGGTGTCCTGTGTAGAACAGCTCTTCTACCGCGAACTGTGGTTTTTGCGGTTTCGATAGGGACCTCATGATAACATCCGAGACCTTAGGTGGGTGTTGTTGTGGTATGTTGTTTCTGAACGTACCTGAGGAGGGCTTATAATTACCTGTTGCTGGGCGGTTTTTCCATGGGAGCATGGATTGTACCCATTGCTGTCTTTGTTCTGGTGTAAAGTTATTTGTTCTAGGCACTGGGGTTGCATTGCTTGTCTGGTTTTGTATCGGGCTATTAAACTTAAATGATGAAGGATTCTGGGGCTGATTAAATGCACGCATTGGTTCCTTGAACCTTGGCTGAGCCGATGTTGATGGTGCATTATAATTATTATTGTGGTATGTTTTGTTATGGGCAAGTCTAGCTTCTTCTTGCCTCGCTATAACTATGGCTGATTCTAATGTGAGGGGTTTTGCTATTCGCACCCCTATAGAGACTTGAAAATCTAAATTATTCGTATACTGTTCGATAACCATGTTTTCGTAATACGATTTATTGGAATGAGTGCCCACAGAAAATAAGGTATCCAATATTTCACGAAGCCTTCTACCGAGAGTCTCCGCGTCTTCGTTTCTATAGCGCCGCACCCTACTTAGCTCCTGCATGACCTGAATTTCATTCCTAGGTTCCCGTAGTCTCCGTATGAGAGCAGCCTTAATGGTATCCCATGAATTGAGGGTTTCCTCGTACGCTATTGCGTCAATCGCTGTACCACTAAGCCTACTTTTAATAAGACATATAACTGCCGGGTGTACCCTAGCGGTTTCGTCCAATAGGTTAAGAATATTTTCGATTTCCCGGATATAATGGTTTAATCTTTTAGTATTGCCGTCATATTTTGGCATCAAATCCGCAATTAACTTTAAACTGGCTACATCGCAGTTTGGGACAGCCATTTTCCTCTTAGATATTTTTTACTAAATAAAACTGAATTTACGCGCTACGTGCGGAGTATCTGCCTATCGCGATTCTAGCTTCAAGGCTTAAATACTAAAATATATCCTAACGTAAGTCTGTAGCGATTTAAGCCACTAAACTTTTACCTACACTAACATAAACTCCTAATTAAATGTCTATTGCGATTTTAGCTTCTAGACAGAACCACATATACTACTTATACTAAATACGGGAGGAAATAGAGCAAAGGAACTTGAAATAGCGAGAGTACTCACCACAGCACCTTCTGCATCTCCTCTCGGGTCTGCCAGTCCACGTGAAGTCTTCACCTGTGCCGCCGTCGTAGATTCGAAGTTCGCGATTTACACGATCAGAACCGTTCAATTGACCGACGTTTCGACCAATTGTCGCGAAATAGCCGACTGCGCCAGTTACGATATGGCGGCGGTGAAATAACTTTTTAAAAAAATATGAAAAGATTTATTTAATGAAAAAATACAATTAATAAAATGAAAATAAAAAAAGATAATGTAAATCCCGAAAATGGATAATGGCTCGTGGCTGGACAACGACTGCGATCACATATCCATTGTTCGATTCCGCCGGTTTCTGCAACGCTGCAATCCTCAGGCTGGCCATTGTTCCTGGGTCTCCCTTCGTCAGCGGAATGCGGCGTTACGACACGGTAACTACGTAGTTCTTTATTTTTTACTGAAAGCTCTAATACCAACTTTGATGGAAACAGCTTGAAAAATGACGGAGTTTCATATAAACTTCCATCCCCTATTTAAACCCCTTAGGGGTGGAATTTCCAATAATCCTTTCTTAGTGTGCGCCTACGTCATAAAAGGAACCAACTGTAAAAATTTCGAGTTTCTAACTTCAGTAGTTTAGGCTGTGCGTTGATACCTCAGTCAGTCAGTCAGTCAGTCAGTCAGGACTTTGAATTTTATTGAACGAGCGAAGCGAGTTCTCTGAGTCAACTAATGCGCTTGCCTACTAGACAGAGAAGTGTGTACGTCCAAATGTTTGTCAGAGCCCTATAACTTCAGAATTACTGAATATTAGAACGTGAAACTTGGTTGAAAATTCAGTTATATCCTGTACTTGAACAACAAATACTAAAATTAGATAAATGTTATAAAGAAACGAAATTATTTAATTTTAAATGCTAATAGCTTCACAATAATGCTAATAGATGGCGCTGTGTCAGTAAAACAGTTTTATGTCAACTATTATTTTTTTATTGCGTCTAATGTTAAAAGTTAATTATTACAATATATAATTAAAACTTTTGGGAATTATGGGATATCGCGAGGTCTCAGTTCGGGGCGAACTACTAGTATATATAGATGCACATAATATATTCTTAACTAGTATGAAGTTAAAAATTTTGTACGGTTATTGAAATTATTCTTAAATTAGCCTACACCACGCCTGACTGTCTATAATACGCTGTTTGAACGCTTAAACATTCGCAAACAAAAGAAAAAGTATACTCCCGTGTTGGAAATTAATTTCTGGCAAACAACCAGCTTTCGTGGTGTTTTTGTTGACCCTAATTTTACCTTACATTTATTAAAGACTAGCTGTGCCCGCGACTTCGTTCGCGTGGAATAGTGACTTTTCGGGGCGCGGCTCTCAGCGCGCTTTATATAGCCACGGACGCTCAGGCGCGAGGCGTGTAGTACGTACTCTGTACGTTAAAAATGTTCGCCGTGATTCTTTAAATTGACATTACTTTTTTAATTATGAACCGATTGACATGAAATAAACACTAAATGTTAAGTGAAGCTTACTACAATATATTAATGAAAACCGTATCTAAATCGAATAAGCCGTTTCTGATATTAGCGTGCACAAACACACAGACAAACAGACAAACAGACAAAAATAAAATTAATTACAATTTCGGGTTCGGCATCGATATAATAACAACCCCTGCTACTTTTTTTTAGTATATTTCCATTGTACAGACACCACTTTTCTACAATTTTATTATATGTATATAGAAGACAATAGTTTCTTCTCTGTTAAAAAAAATTATGTCACCATTTTCACGGTTTAACCGTTGAATCGATTTTGACGCAGCTTGCACGCATAATATAGGCGCACTAAAAAAGATCAAAATCTTCTCTTCTTTGTGCAAACGAGCGAGTATGTGGGACTCGTTGGCACTGCGAAAATCCCCACTAAAACCCAACGGGCCCGTCACCGCTTATTTGGGAAGCCACAGGATTCCAGCGTTTTCGACCGATGATCCCGCCATCCTATGGAGCTCCGGGAGAATGGAGGTGCGCACAATGGTGCCTTCTTCTCTGGCCTCGTCGTCTGCGGAGTGGGTGAGCGTTCGGGTCTAGCTCTCTGTCTCGCTCCACTTCTTCTTTCTGTGAAAGCACGCTTTCACAAAAAACCACCACCTCCTCCCAACACCTCTTGCTGTCGATCATGGCATTCACCACTCTCTGCAGACAGAAGTCCATCCCCACGAACTGCGCTATCAACCTATACTGCCTTACTCCATCCAAGTTAACCCGCTACCATCAAAGACCTGCATATCAGAGGTATTTTACAATCAAACAAATCCTACCCGTACTCGTACCTGCTGCTCTAGCGTACAGCAGAACATTATCGTTACCGTTCTTTTATTACGCTATTAACATTATGTGAGGCGACTGACCGAGCACGGGGGATAAAATGGCTCGAACTCTAACACTAGCGCAGGCTCAGTCTGTACAGCTCTGATGCAATGTTGCCTGTCTATCGATCTTCTATCGGATAAACTTTGGTTAGTTCGTTCAGAAACTACACTAACCTTCCTCCATATCGTTCTTACCATGGAACTGCGAAAAGTCGTCAGCGTCATCTTTTTTTAAGGTTCCGAAAAAAAAACGGAACCCTCATAGGCTAGCTATGTTGTTCGTCTGCCTGTCAGTGTATCAAGGCTATTTTTTCGGAAACAGCTTGAGGTATAAGTTGAAATTTACACTGACTAGATAAAGGTTAATGGTCTCGTAATGCTATGAAAATTTCAAGTTTGTAGTTTAAACTGTGATGAAATATTACGTAAGAATTTAAATTTACGCGGTATCTGTAGCGTAGCGCAATCTAATGCGCCATTCCTGAGAGTAAGTTCGTAGCCATAATATACTGGTTCTTTAATATGTTATTCGCAGTTGATTAATAAAACTGCTCATCAACTCAGTATAATTAATATAATACTAATTGATCTGGCACAGGGTCTGAGGATAAAGTTTTTCTGCCAATAAGTCCCTATGTATTAGAACTCTTCCAAACTCAAACTTGTCTGAAAAGAAGAATAAAAAAATTCGTCCATTAATTTTGTATAGCGGGAAAACTAACCAAACAATTTTGGACCACCTAAATTAGATAGACAAAATAATAATGGCAAAAGCTTTAAACAAGGTCACAACCGCAAAACCACTATTATTGTTGGCAATATAGTTTTTACAGCCATTAGCTTGCTTGCTAAGTTTTTGCGTCAGTCTGAATGAAAATATCCCGATCGTTCAAGAGCTGGTGGGAAAATTGAAGACCTAATAAATATCCTAATATAATCTTAATTCTGACCTGACCTGTCTTAATAAAGTTTTATAATAATACTAACTTGTTTTATGATTTAGATTTTTTAAAGATCCCGTCGAAATACCTTAAATAGTTTTTCTTAATAAAATTCTATGAATGGAAAGAACTTAGCTCAGCGATTTGAGAAATTATTTTTAATCTCGGTCTAGGCTACATAAATCGGGAATAGGCTAATCCACCACTAGGTGGACCAACGACATCAAATGAGACGCAGGGAGTCGCTGGATTCAGGTGGCGCAAGATCAAAGCCTGTGAAAGTCCATGCAAGAGTCCTATGTCCAGCATGGACGTCTATCGGTCTATAAAAATTTTTAGTAAGTCCATGCTGATTTCGATTTCTGCAGGGTATCGACACAATTTTGTCAGTGGGATGATGAACCCTGACTGAAGCCTCCCGGTAGACAAATATAAAGACAATTTACCAACTCTTAGGAATAAATAAATAAATAATACCTGATAAATAAATACATACTACCTAATAAATTAATACTTAAATAATTAAAATGATGAAATTAATTGCTCACATTGCCCCCGCTTGAAATCGAACCCCGAATGTTCCACTTGGACACTGGATGTGGATGTTCAGTTCATAATTTATCGCAGACCGCAATAAAATCCACAAGCTCTTGGACCACATACCGACATCTGGATACAAAACAAGGATGCTGACCGGGCCGCCCATTTATCTTTCTTTACCCTAATTATGTGATGAAAATTTATCGTAGTCACTGCGACCTGAAAGTCAAAAGAGGACAAAATGTCCGAAGCTATTTATGACGCGGACAAAGTAGTTTTAACTATGCTTAGTAATTACGCCTCTCTAATTTGTAACATTCAACAAACGACTGAGACGAAATTGCGTCTTTAGGATATTGGAAAAAAGCTTTTGCTGGAGACTTCTGTGGTCTTACGTTTTTAAATCCCTCGGGAACCCTTTTTTTCGGGATAAAAGTCTAGCCTATATCAGATAAACCTAGTCATTAAGACTTCAGCATCACTGAGAGGTTTGGTCTCACGGACGCGTCTCTGACTAATGTGCATTTTCAACTGATTTCCAAAAAAAGAGGAGTCTTTTTGTTAATGTATTATCCCCGATTACTCGTAAACACCAGGACCGATTTGGAAAATTCTTTTTTGTTTGAAAGGGTATATTTTTCGGGTGGTCCCATAATCAGGTCAGGATCTGATAATGGTTTCGTGGAAAAATCGAGGGAACTTCAAATTTTATAGGCACAATTGATATACTATGTAGTGACGTGTGAAGTCGGTTTTGTAAAATGAATTTTTAAGTTTATATTATAAGCAATCTAAAATATTTAACAGGAAAAAATGACTTACTGACTGACTAACTGATTTATTAAAATACAGCGAAAATCGCTGAACAGATCGTTCTGAAATTTGGCATACAATTATCTATTATGACGTAGGCATCCACTAAGAAAGGATTTTTGAAAATTCAACCCCTGAGGGGGTAAAATATGGGTTTGAAAAATCGAGCTTAACATGAGCAAAGCTGCGAGCAAAATCTAGTTAAATATAATTTTCTTCAACAGTGATGGAAAACTTCGTGAATAAACCATGCATGCCTGATTGTTGTCCATAATGTCCTCAAAGTTTGGTGAAGTCCTCACTTAACCAGCGTGGTGGACTATGGCCTAAAGTTTAGGCCATAGTGGACTAAAGTTTAGGCCAAGCGTGGACGAGAAGGGTTTAAGCCCTAAACCCTTCTCATTTAAGAGGAAACCCGTGACCAGTGATGGACCGACGATGGGTTGAAATAAATTAATGAACGATGCGTCGTTTCAATCAGTTTGTAACCATCGTTAGTACAAATATGGGGGCTCTAAAGGCATAAATTTGATAACGCATCGTGGTAGTAGTTGGCATCTTGTCAAGCATATGGATATGCGACAAATCTCGTGCTGGCGTATGTTTGCAATAGGAGATATGTGTCGTATCGTATACTACAAGATAGGGTTACTACAAGGTAGGTCATTCCATCTTCTCAAGTTTTCTTGATATAGCTCCACTAACATGAGGACTGTGGTGAATGTTTACATCTATACCGATTACTAGATGATGCCCGCGACTTCGTCTGCGTGAACTAAGGTTTTTTGGTTCCCGCGGAAATCCTTTAATTTTCCGGGATAAAATGTGGCCTATGTGTTAATCTAGGATATAATCTATCTCCATTCCAAATTTCAGCTAAATCCGTCCAGTATTTTTTTTCAAGTTTTTTTAGTTTAAAAAACATTCATTCATCCATCCATCCACGCTTACAAACTTTCGCATTTAGAATATTAGTAAGAAGATATTATTTCGTCGTTTTTAACGACGACGCAAGAACGGCTGGGTGGCAAAAGTTTGACGTGTCTTTGTGTGTGTGTGTGTGTGTGTGTGTGTGTGTGTGTGTGTGTGTGTGTGTGTGTGTGTGTGTGTGTGTGTGTGTGTGTGTGTGTGTGTGTGTGTGTGGTGTGTGTTCGGGAGCTACACTGTCTGTGATATCGTAGCTCCCAAACTTTAAAAAATTGTTATCTTGTTAGGTATAAGTACCGTATTAACTTTCGTATGCAGTTAGTAAAAAGCTGTTCTTCTGATATTACAAACAGACACTTAAATTTTATTTGTTTGTATGGATATAGATATTTGTAAGGATGAGGTGGTTACCCCAGCCGTATGTAGACACTTGACATGACAACCCTGAATAATAATAATAGGCAATGTCTGATACTTGAACCGTGATGAGAAGACCAAGTGGTGTACGATTCATGTTGTTTGCACTATACAAGATTTAAGTTACAGATTTTTTTCCAAAAAATAATCAATCATTAATTGAGTCGTTCACTGCATAGCAGTAAGTATAGTAGTAGCATTGATAATAATATGTACTCGTGAAAAATATTAATACCTAGACAATGCCCGCGACTTCATCCGCGTTCATTAAGGTTTTTGATTTCCGTGGGAACTCCTTAATTTTCCAGCATAAAACTGAATATCCATCCAATATATTTTGCTTGAAAGAGTAACAAACACGCACACGCACGCACGCACGCACCCACACACACACACACACACACACACACACACACACACACACACACACACACACACACACACACACACACACACACACACACACACACACACACACACACACACAATCAACTTTCGTATTTGCAGATGTATTAAGTATCTCGTCTCCCGAAATATCTCGTGTAAAGGTTGCCTTACCAGAGACTGCCGTTTTAGAACCCACTGGCGCTAATAACATTAGCATAGTTATAGAAGGCGCTGGGATGAGACCTTTGAAAAGGTCCCTTTGGGGCCGAGGCGGCTCTTAAACCCGCTTTCTCAATAATGACTATCGATGATTTTGTACCCCCAAATTACACGAGACTAGATACAAAATTATTGGATAATCTTCGTCGTACAAATTGAAGGTATACCTAAATATGTGCAATAGTGCGTGTTTCTATGTTGTATAATTATAGTCTCTGTAACTTTCCACAGCTGTACCGATCTAAACAAAGTTAACGTAAAGAAGATAGTTTGCATCCTGAAAACGGATGTACTTTTGTTACGAATTACTTTGTCGCTTACGCTTAATCTTTACAGAATTTACAATGCATGGATATCGGCTAATCAGTCAAAAGGGAGTTATTAAAATCCAAAATGGATATAATATTTTACAGTGAAAGCGAAATATTTATTTATGAAATCAAAACGGGTGTCATAAAGGGGGTGAAGAAATATTTCCAGGTACAGTTGTTAATGATATATGAAACCCAAGATATATTCAAAATAAATCTTGCGACGAGCTTCCAAAATAAATGGTATAAATCTTGCCCTCGGACCTATAGTGCCGATAGATTTCATTGTGTGACTCTGATATAGGCTCTTTTTTATTCCGGAAAATCAAAGATTTCCCGCGGGATTTTTAAAAACTTATGTGGATGCAGTCGTGGGCATCATCCACTGGAGAATAAAGACGAACGGCCACACCTACTGCCATCAAATTACTGTACCTAGATACATATTACAAAAAGAACTGTTTATCTTTGGTTTTAATATACCAATGGTGTGGGTGGGAATATTTTTGATTAATAACTTTCCCCATCGCATTACCAGTGATGAAATAAAGGATTGGGCGGCGCGCGGCGTGATATTCAATTCCTTGCTTTGATTCAGGAAATGCTTCGGATTTGTACTTCGTGTTAAGTTAAATTGTATTTTTTTCATGAATCATTGGAATGATCAATGCGAACTTTAATCACAAAAATAATAATTATTATGAACGTGCTAACTCGCGGATTTGTCCACGTAGGTTCTTTAAAATCCCTTGCGAGTATCAATGGTGAATACGAATATAAATCGCAGTAATTTACCTGTAATGTGGGTTATTAATAATCTCTATTTAGAACGTGGTTCTCGTTGCTGAACGTTTTAATGATTCTGACCTTAGATCTTGATTTTCATTATTTTAGATCCTATTCATTAAATCAAAACCTACACATGTTTTCTTTGTGAAAGATACTAATGTGGTTACCTTAATTCCGAAGTCACAAGAACAAAGGTAATGAGGTAAAGTTCATTTAACTCCGAAAATAGGATTAAAACAATTATTATTATTATTAAAAGTTATTTATACAAACACTTTAACGAGGTCTTGAATATAAAGTGGCCGCTGACCTCAGGAGATTTGAATAACGCTTGTTGTTTTGGCGAGCTGCATCTAGACTGTATACACTTGTAAAGCCTGTATTCTTGAAGTGAGATTAAAGGTTAGACATAATATATTTTTAACTCCCGATGCAAAAATGACGGGGTGCTATAAGTTTGATGTGTTTCTGTGTGTGTGTGTGTGTCATCGTAGCTTCCGAACGGATGAACCGATTTTTATTTTGTTTTTTTCTTTGTGTGAAAGGTAAATTAGTTGGGAGTAACCTTTGCTATGTTTGATGAAAATTGGTCCAAGATGGCCGCCGCCACAAAATGGCGGATTACATATTTTTATTTTAACGATTACTGACTAGCGATTAGGACACTTGTACTAGCTTTTACCCGCGACTTTATCCGTGGCGAGTTAGGTCTTTAAAATCCCACAATTTTTTTCCGAAAAAAAGGAGCCTTTGCCACTTTACAGAATATCCTCAACTATGCCCATACAAGAAATCATGTTAGGACCTCAAAATAAGTCAATATGTATTAACTCTTAATATTGTCCCTATTTTAACCTAGTTTAGTATTTACCTATGTCACAGTATACATAATAGTACTAAAAGTATATAAATATAATCGGCTGGAATCGATAAATTCGACTGTTATCTTCTACCTATCTGTGAATTTCTCGTCAGTATCGGTTCAGCCGTTTTGATGATTACCCCGGACAAAAGTTTTAAAATGTGGCTTTGGCTTGTGCTGAAATTTCAAGGGCTTGTATATTTTAGTTATATTTGTATTTATTAACTTGCAGATCAACTCTTCTCTTATAATTGTTGCACAGAGAACGCTTCAACAAAGGATCTTCAATTATGCACCATTGCACTGTGAAACAAAGCTACATACAGTGTCAAGATACAGTTTAGTAATCTATATACAGTTGCGCAAGGCCTGTGCTTACGCAGAGCAACCGCCGTTTTTGAAACAGCCCTTACTAAATCAGTCCAATAAATCATTTTTGCAATATTTGCAAAAAAGCCATGAGGATGTCGCGAGACAGCTGATTCCTTTCTCATCACGATAGTAGTTTATTGTCTGGAACGATTATGAAGTTTGCAGGCCAGACTTAAGATGTTTTGGTGGTGGCTTTGAATGTTTTCACAATATGGATAGATTCACAGCACGGCCCTGAAAGTAACATTCTAGACTGGTAAAAAATAAACCATTACAACGCACTCAGGGGTAAAACATAGAAACACATAACACATTATGGCCCAACACTATAAACAAACAAGTTGAGTCCCTTAGTTTTTTTAGAATCGGTTTTGAAGTAACGTAAATTTTTGAAGTTGTGAAGGAAATAAACATAATGTCCATACAACTTTTAACAATTATTATTAGAACTATGATAAATAAAATTAATTGACAGAGCATAAAGAGATTAAATACAGAAAATGGATGTAAGATTTTCTTATTCACCATTATTATTATTTTTTTTGAATTTTTACTATTGTTTTTTTACGATGAGGTAGACCAGCACTCAAGTACACCGTAGCCAAGGAAAACGTTCTTTACAACGAAAGTTCCTGAGAGCTCAAGCCACGGTGATTTAAAAATGAAAATTTCTAACTGTATGACTGCTAAACTGTGATGTTAAGCCACAAGTTCCGAACGTTGTACAAAGATGCCTCATATTAGCCAAGAAGACTCGCAACAGTTAAACGTTGGCGCGGTCTAATAAGTGATGAAACTGTTGCCAGCTTGCTACAAATTTAACTTGTTCAAAGTAATCGTTGTTCACTCGAACGTTGAATTGAATAATTGCGCCAACTTAGATTCGAATTTAGGGATTCGAGTTTAAGTAATAACATCGGTCTAGTTTCATCTGTACAAACTAGTGGTTCGCCCCGAACTCGCAACCTAATGTCTGTATATGTATTTTTTTATGATTGAGTACGCTGCATAGGCCCTAATGGCTGCTATAGCGACACCAAGGAGTTGAGCTCTAGGGCTCGAAGACATCAGGGGGCAACGTCTTCCAGGGCGCCTAGATTCCTTGGCTTAGGGTGACACCCGGATGACGTAGTGGAGTGGCTGGACTATACCTATTAGTCCATAGATCCCCGTGGTAAGAATCCACGCCCGGATAACGTTAGAAATCGGGGGCGTCGTCCCTGTCTGCTTGTGTATGTCCGTACTGCTCTACCAGAACTAGAAGTACAGGACTAACGCTATTCAACTACTAGAAGAGCGACAGTATACAGTACGAGTGGCACGTTGTACCATACAAATTGTAGTTTTCCGGATTATGAAAAAATAGTCCCGCACTGGGAAGAGCAGTATTAGCATATACCCCACTAGGTGAACCAACGATGCCAAACTAAAGGGAGCCGCTGGATACAGGCGGCGCAAGACCGAGACCTGTGGAGCTCCATGCAAGATACCTTAGTCCAGCAGTGGACGGCTATCGGTTGATAAGGAAAAATAATCTTGTTCTTCCTCGTACATATATCACGGAATTCTGTAAAGTAACGCCTACTTCTATCCAAAAAACTTGTATAATTTTTTTTAAGCTATTGCATAGCTTCTATCGCGGGCCTTGAGCGTGGAGACTGAATCCAGAAATTCCGTAACGAAAATAACCTGACACGGGACTCCTCTCACCGCTAGATGGTGTTGATAAAAAATGCTATGCAATAGCTTTACCGCGGTAGTCCCCGAGTGCCACACGTCTTTTTTTCTTTACCGCTACAGAAGAATACTAATAATAATGAAGGTACCTGTACTCTGGTCTACCATTAAATATGACGCGGAAAACTCTTACTTAGCAGTATATTTCATTCTGCGCAATTCATAAGAAGCACGTAAA
The DNA here is from genome assembly GCA_038048805.1 of Hipparchia sbordonii. Taxonomy (NCBI): domain Eukaryota; kingdom Metazoa; phylum Arthropoda; class Insecta; order Lepidoptera; family Nymphalidae; genus Hipparchia; species Hipparchia sbordonii. The sequence continues at coordinate 2,205,657 of CM076111.1, read as the reverse complement.
GTATGAGCGCGGTGCACTCGAACAATTTTATAGCATCAATTTACTTGCACCTTCTGTTACATAATATAGTGCTTTATTTTATTTCATTTCCTTGGTGAGCAATATTGTACTGTTATAAATGGCCAATTGCGTATCGGGCCACGCGCAGTGTAGGGTTCCGTAGTTTTATTTCACAATAATATAATGCATGCTTAGAAGGGTTTGCAATGTGCATATGTAATTTTTCACCATAAAATGTTTTATTATATTTTAAAATAATATCACAAAATAATAATGCGCTTAAATTAATAGCAAAAACTCAAGCTACAATTTGCTATATACTGCCGCGTCTCCAGTAGTAAGTATAACAAATGTAGTTTGTTCTTGATTATCATAGAAGTCGCAAAGTAACCCGGCTTCTATTCAATATTAATGGCATCTAAGTCATTTACTATAAAACTTTTACTATTAAAGTTAGGCGACTATTACTCTTTACCTAGTAAAGCCTACTTACCTGTGATAGTTTTCCTTTAAAGTTCGTTAAATATTCTACTACCGTGAATACTTTTCGTATATCTAAAATCAATTACAATGTTTCGGCGGAATTAATATGCATAACCTTGCCAAATTACAGCTCTTTAGTACCGATAGTCTCTGCGCTATGCTCCGGATAGTCAGACAGAAGGACAGACGGAAAGATGGACTAGGCGAAATTATAAGGGTTCCTTGTAGTTTAACTATGGAACCCTATATTGCAAAAAACCTTTTAATTAACCCCATGGTGCAGTTATAAGTACTGTGACTTATGTGAGAAACCAATCAAACAGCTAGGGTTCTAAATTAAAATACTAGTGTATATAAATCTATACTAATATTATAAAGCTGAAGAGTTTGTTTGTTTGAACGCGCTAATCTCAGAAACTACTGGTTCAAATTTCAAAATTATTTTTGTGTTGGATAGTCTATTTATCAAGAAAGGCTTTAGGCTATATAACATCACGCTGCGATCAATAGGAGCGAAGCATCAGTGAAAAATGTTGCAAAAACGGGGAAAATTATCCATATTTAAAATATATTCTTTTAAAAACTTCTTAATCGCGGTCATAATAACAGAAATTGACGCGGACGAAGTCGCAGGCAACAACTAGTTATAAATATAGATATAGTGTAATGATACTCAGTAAGGCTTGTAGCTTGTCCTATATTAACTGTCCTCAATCAGATGAGACGATAGAGCACGAGCGCTTGATATAGCCTTGATTAATATTGTTTACTATGACTAATTTTGATTACACTTTATGATGGTGAGGGTAACAGCACGCTCTGAAAACTCTGGATGTTTGTAGGATGACAGATATTTTTAAGCTATTGCATAGCTTCTATCGCGGGCCAGCTTGGAGACCGAATCTAGAAATTCCGTAACTAAAAAATCTGACACGTGACTCCTCTACGGTGAGCCGCTAGATGGCGCATTTTTTATCAACGCCATTTAGCGGTGAGCCGCTAGATGGCGTTGATAAAAAATGCTATGCAATAGCTTTACCGCGGCAGTCCCCGAGTGCCACACGTCTTTTTTTATACGATGACAAGATAACGCTTGGCTGCGATCTCACCTAATGGTAAATAACGATGCAGTCTAAGATGCTAGCGGGCTAACTTGGAAGGGGTATGGCAATGTACATTCAACCCATACCCCTAACCTGTACTTACACACCATTGTACCGTTACGCTAAATCGCTTGACAACACGTCTTTGACGGTAGGGTGGTAACTAGCCACGGCCAAAGCATCCCACCAGGTGACATCGCAGTCAAGGCCTATCTTGTCATCGAATAAAAAAATAATAAAAACCGACTATATGTAACAGAGACTGCATATTTTGCGTTTGCTCTCAGATATAATATTTTGTGCACCTATTTAGAGAAAGAAAGTATGAATTGTGTTTCATTTGGGGAAGATAATTAAAAAAAATGTTTCAACTAAAAACTTCTGGAACTAAACTTGTTCAAAATGGGCGTGGAAAAAATTACCAACTTTACTCGCGGCCTAAAACCACGCCGAACGAAAGTTCGTCGTGTTTTTAAAATTTGTAAAGTTTCCTTCTTTTTAACTAGCCGTTACCAGCAATTTCATCCGAGTAGATTTTTTCTTAATTTCCTGTTTCCCCGTAGGATTAAAGTAATATTTTTTCGAAAGCTGTGTCAAATTAATTTCAAGTGATATTGAAGAATGAAGCTCTTGAAAGTTGAGTAACTGGCAGAAACTCGAACAAACACAGGCGCTTAAAAAAAAGTTTTCACCCTCACCACCTGGGTGCCTGGTGCACTTCAACCATCCATTGTGCCAGATCTTTTTTCCTTCAGGTGCTACAAATGTTCATGGGTGGCGGTAATCACTTAACATCAGATGACCTGCACATTTGCTCGCTAAAACATGAAAATTTGTAGCACCTGAGGTACCACCAATGCATTGCCGGCTTTTCAGTTTGTTGGTCCGCCCCTTCAATAACCCCATGTTGTAATTTAGTGAGAACACTGTTGCAGGAAGATGGTTCCATAGTTTCAAAGTACGTTCAAAATTTTAATTATAGAAGGCAAGTATAAAGGTTAAGTCGGTATTTACTTCGAATCCTTACTTTTCGGAACCAAACCAAATCGTTAGCTAACTAGCAAAGTCAAACGGATAAGCTAACGAATTTGCTCTTTATTTGGCAAAGGTACAAACTCAATCTATTAGGTGAATTTTGAAATCAAAGCTAAAAAGTAAACCTTTCAAAGTTTAAAAAGGAAATACCTGCAATTAACTAAATTTTTTTATTTTTTATTCTAAACTTAATGTAAGAGGGTTATGTGTATATTTTAAAATAAGAACTTTATTGAATTCAAAGTGGACACCTAGTTATTTAAGAAGAGAATTTACTCTCAAGCTCATTCTCATTCATTCATAATCAAATTAATGATTCCTATAGATTTTTTGGATGGATGGAGCAATGACATCCGGATAGTGGCAGGCATCGATTGGATGCGAAAGGCTGAAGATAGGCAACGTTGGCGTTCCTTTAAAAGAGGCCTATGTCCAACAGTGGATGCATGAGGGCTGATGAAGAAGATGATGATGATGATAGACTTTTTTACAGTCACAAAGTTTGATTTACAAGATTTACACGATCCGCGAGTTATGTAGACAGCATCCCTAAATATTTTTTGTTGGTTTTTCTGTAGTCGGGCTTGTTTTTTTTCCTTTTATTTACTCAATTCGTCGTAACACAATAATAGTTTCCATGTTTTAGTAACAGGAGAAAAACAAAAACAGTACCAAAGACAAGGAAAAGAAAATAATAAGAAACAAGCCTTAGTTGAAGAAATTAAACATTGTGTCTAGTATTTCACAACAAACATTTTTGTATAGTACGTTTATCTCACGAAGTTACGGGCGCTTCACTTGTAGTTATGTCGTGTACATGCACAATGCACATTGCGTAAGTGTGCATGCCTGTCAGGAGCCTAGGTGGGAGCGGTCAGGCGCGAGCAAGCTCTCGCTCACCCTTATACAGATACGACACACACACATCCATGAGCCACGTGCCGTATTTTATTAGCTTCTATAAAGAAGCCAAGTTGAAACTTTTAAGTATGATTACTTTTAATTCACTACCTGCTGAATTCGGTTGACGTCCTCTCGTTACTGCAATTAATTTATAGGTGTTATTATGAGCGGTAAAACCATTTTATATTTTTAACACTCGACGAAAACGAGGGTTGTTATAGGTTTGACGTATGTATCTGTCTATTTCCTCGTAGCTCTCCAACAAATGGATCGATTTTGATAGGTTTTTTTTGTTTGAAAGCTGACGTAATCGAGATGGATCTTAGCTGTAATTTGTGAAGATCTGTTCAGGCGTTTGAAGATCATCAGCTAATTTCTTACTTGATTAAACGGTCTTATATACTTTCACTGGTGCGATTGATTTGATATTTGGTATACTGTTACTTTGGATCATTTCCAAGACATGAATTTTTACTTACAAAATATCAAAAATTACTGGACCAGCGATGGAATCGAACTCATTTCTGGGAACCGTGCCCTGAGTGTGTTGACCAGTTTACACTAGGAGGATAGCATGTTGTTTATTAAAATGTTTTTTTTTAAGTATATAAGGTTTAAATACATAAAGTTGATAGGAGGTTGGACTATAACAGCTGTAGTGTGAAATTCTCGAAAATATGGGTTCAAAGATCGCGGCCCCCATTATTTTTCACAATTATTTATTTTAAAATTTAATCATAATTATACTAAAAGAAAAATCAGAGTGAAAATATTTTTTTTATAAAGAAGAATCACTGGGAATTACGTCATAAAAAACAAGTAAATAGATACTAATGGTACCAGAATGTGTATAATAAGCTTGTATTAAGAGTGAAACGAGCTCTTTTCATTGGGAATACATCGAAATAAATGACTTTTCCGGCACATAAAAGCCGCCTTTATGTTATCTTCAGTTATTCGGTATCTTAATACCTACACAGAGGGAGAAAAAAATGCTAAATGCCTCGACGTGCTTCTGTTAAGGATTTCCATTTCACATATTAAAATACTTTTCAATAAGAAATGTGCTCGTTCGTGAAATATGAAATTTTTCCTTCACAATCGAACCGAGATGAGTAGCGAAGTTGCCGAGTTTTCCCGACGACACCCGAAATCCTCACCTTCGAAAAACAACCGTCGACCCACCAATGCCGAATCAGTGTACGTTTGGGTTCCAACGCGTGCGGACGTACTGCGTTTCGGAATTTTCGCGTTCTCGGCCGCTTGATAAAATCGAGACGTCTATATAATTGAATGTGGTTTGATAAAATTCATCACGCGTCAATGATCAAAGCTGAAATTTTGTTTAATGTTGAACAAATTATTTTATTTTCTCAATGAAATATCGCTCGCTTTGACGGATGATGGAACGGTCTTTAATCGTTCCGAAATTTGATTGAAATGTTGGAACAACTGCTGGATATTGTTATATGATTATTATGAGATAGCGATTGCTCTGATTGTTACAGTGATTAGCGATTGTTAATTATGTGGTATGTATTAAGTAATAAGGATCTGTTGTGACAAATTGTAGGCTTATAAGGTTATTTATTTCATATTTTATCAAGGTTTTGGTAGGTTTTGGTCCTAGCGAAATTGAAATGAAAGAGCTTTATTGTTATTAATTTAATCATCGATGAGTTATTGATAACTTTTCAATGACTTTTGATTATTTTTATTGATTATTACAGTTCAATTGGTCATGAAAGTAGCAGTGTGTTGATTTCATTTAGATAAACCACTTAATTGCCTAATTGCTTTAATTTGTTCATCTGGCTATCCTTGACAGACTTTTATTTCTGCCGTACGGTCTGAAAATTCGGTTTATTTTGTTGAAATTCGGGGCCTTTCTGTAGCCTAGTTACTTTAAAAGCAAAGTGCAGAACACCGCAGGCCCGACCGCACCGCTTCAAATTACTAAAATTCGCCTGCACCCATTTATTTTGGTTCGTGCATTCTAAGTTTTCTGTTTTCATTTTTCCTTACATTTTGTTGGAAGCCACGAATTCTATATCTTTATAAATAGGTTTAGGTTAGATCGGAAGACCGTTGTCTTATGTTTAAATAACGTGTAATAATAAATTTTTATTATGTAGCAACCATGTAGAGGCTCTACGCCGTAGTGGGTTGGGAGGTAAGTTGAAACACGATACCGGTAGACGTGCTTCCAATTTCGTTTCTACTGCATGGGGCAAGTGTGTAGGTCTTGGCTCTCCTCAACTTCACCAATCAACTTACCTCCCGACTCGACTACGGCGTAGAACCCCTACATGTTTCCTACAATTTTCTTTCATAAGCCCGCGTCTTCATCCGCTTAAATCTAGGTTATTCGATTATACCATGAGTAACTCTTTCATTTTCTGAAACTGTTCAATATCACTATGCCCATCTCTTGTATGGCTTACTCTATCGGTTGGTCTTGTGATAGAGCCGTGGATAGCAGACAGACACACTTTACATTATTATTCCTACAAACTTTTGCCCATAATTTCGCCCGCGCGGTGATTTTAAAAATCCCTTGAGAACCCTCTGTTTCTCCGGCGTAAAAGGTAGCCTATGTCTTTCTTGTATTCAACTATGGCCATGCAAAAATACTCAACCAGTTGTTTCGTTGCTAAACAAACAGATACTCGCATTATTATAATATTTTTTTTTTTTTAATATTTTTAGCGAGCAAACGAGCAGGCGGGTCACCTGATGTTAAGTGATTACCGCCGCCCATGAACACTTGTAGCACCAGAGGCACCACCAGTGCGTTGCCGGCCTTTCAGGAATTTGTTGGTCCGCCCCTTGAATAACCCCATGTTGTAATTCAGTGGAAACACCGTCGCAGGAAGTTGGTTCCACAGTTTCAAAGTGCAAAATTTAAATTATTTTAATTATTTAGGATTAATCTAGATTTAAAATTATTATATTATCTTTTTCTGCAATTTTGTTCGTATTATATATGAGTAACTTTTAATAAACACGTCGGGAGTAAATGATGTTTGGAAAGAAAAGAAGTAGGACGCAATATTAAAATTGAGATGCGAGGTTGAAAAATAAGAGTAGGGATGGCTCTAATGTCACTACTTACTAGACTCACAATTTTTATTTTTCACCCCTTTTTACTAGTGATTAGAAAGTTTCTCAATAATTATGTTTTTACTGGTTGAATACTGGGACTTCAAATCCAAATATATCATGTAGGCCAACTCTTGGTTCTTAAGACAAGTCAAGATTCTATACCGGTTCGGAAAGCAGATTCTACTGGGAAGAGCCGGTAAGAAACTCAACAGTCGCTCTCTTCTTCGTTTGCATGTATTTCGTTTATCTAGAAATTGCGAAGATTATTCTTTTGAGTTTCTTGTATTTTTTGGAACGAAGTTCCTTATCGCGCGTTGTGAAAGGGGGCTAGATGTCACGACACTTTTTGCTATAGTAAGGCGGCGTCGCATCTTTCTCTGTCTGTCTCTCTCTCTCTTATAGAAAGCAAGCCAGATATTTTCATTTCTATTTCGCATTGAACTTCGTTCCATCCGGGTGTCCCTTGACACCTCTCAAGTTTTTTCTTTAATATTTTGTTTTCTATTATAATGTAATCTTTTAAATAATAAAAAGGTTAACTATAATATAGTCAATAATTAAAAAATCACTTTCAGAAATATTAATATTCCAATCATAATGATAAATAATTAAGTCACTTAGCGACAGTCGAGTAAAGTGCTTTTTAATTAGATTTGTTTCATTTTTACATTAGAATTTTTGTTCAACTATACTTTCAGTCCAAGGAAATATTTTCATTTAAAGTTCTGCTTACACGTTACGATAGGTCGTTGAGGAAGTCGTAACGATATTTTGCCAATCAGCAATGCTCGAAAGGATCAAAAATGAAGGTGCTGGGCTTGAAGTTCTGTAGTTAAGCAGAGCTACAGAGCATAAATGCGGTTTGAGTGCGGTAGTTCCAAGTTTTTACTACAACTACACTTGTACAGGTGTAATTGTAGTAAAAAACGCCGTGTTCTTGATTTAATCTTTTCTATTTAGGCCCTCCCGACCTCGACATAACGTGTACAAACTAAAATTATTTTATACCTTTAAATAGCGCCTGAAGTCGTTTTTTAAAAGATTTTTTTAAATATTATTATGTGTTGCTTTAATCAGATTGAAGGTCACGTCTACAAATCGTTGCCTCTAAAAAGCTTTTGACGTGATATACCTACTTCATCATTATTAAGAACAGAAATATTGCCCTCGCTATACGTAAGGAAAATACGAAATTAATTTACATTTTTATGACTATGAAGTAGCCTAATTTATACTAAAAGTGGAGGAAATTTCACAGTTGGTAAGTACCGTGGCGTGTTTCGAAAGTGCTCAGTAGTGTTGAGTATATATTTTTTTGGCTCCCTTGCATGTTTCAATCGCAGCATTAGGTGAAGCGATTCTTCACTTTTAGTTAAGAAATTACTTAGTTTTAATTTAGAGAAACACATTCGCGCAAATTTTTCATTAAATAAAAATAACTAGGTAACTGAGTAGTCTCTCTTTATGCATAGTATTCCTCTTAATTAAGGGTAATGACTCTTTTCCATTATGTAATGATGCATTAGGTAATGACGCCTTTCCATTTCTTGGGATAAGAATGTAGTGGGCTCTTAGATCCTACCGCCTACGACTCTAATACTGTCCTTCCGACCAAATTCGGTCACGGCAGCCAACTTTTCGACGGTCCCTACGTACATAAAGACATGTCAAAAACCGAGGTTTACAGGAGAGCGTTATTTAGGTTCAAACCGCTCTAGAAATAATTCTATGTACAATTATAATTATTATTTTTCTATAATGTTTTATTAGCTTTAGGACCTTTATAATGGTATTTCTACATATTTTCTTTTTTTATATTTTCTTGGAAAAACTGATAGATGACTGTTTCTACGCTGATATTAAAATAAAAGCATGTCAGACATGTCTATGATACCTTTTTATACGCAGGAAAGAAGAAAACAGTTAATAAAATGTAATTTAAATAAAATGATTTATTAAAACGTAGAATTATGTTATAGTTTTCAAACGGATATGTTAAACATCCTAAGATCGCCACCCATGGATATAAAAAATACATCAATGAAGACATATCGCTTTATACGCGGTTTCATTCATTCGGGGTAGGACTATATTTCTTGTAATGTAAATAAAGACATGTCCTTAAATAATCAGGATTGTGTTTTATTAATTAAACAAGGTTTATAATTGAAAATAATTTATTGTAAATGAAAGTAAATTTAATTAAATTTCAAAATTCTGCTGACCGTCTCATTGAAATTAGTCCACATTATGCACTTTGCATCTTAAAATTCTGTCTTTTCGTCCCAAAATTTACGTATGTGCTCCGTTGCTGCTCCTTTTGGAATCACCCAGATCTTTTGACACAAGTAGATGACTTAATCAAAATTAGCTTAGAATCGATTCTAAATATGCAGCTGAACGAGCAATCTTGGTCCCAAGCATCCCTACCCATCCGTTATGGTGGTTTAGGGATTCGCAAAATTTCCAGTGTCGCTTTACCAGCCTTCCTATCTTCTGTCCATAGTTCAGCAAATGAGCATGAGTAAAATTTTAAGGGCACCCCCTTCAAACTTTGAGATTGCTGGCTTGGAAGAAGCTAGAAACGCTTTCTTAATTGCATGCCCAGGTCAAAATTTTCCAGTTTCTCCAAATTCACAAAGGAGCTGGGACGACATAAACTGTAAATTGACGTATAATAATCTTTTGAGCCGTAGTACAGGTTCGGCACGTGCTAGGCTTTTGGCCGTGGGTGCACATGAGGCCGGCTACTGGCTTCACGCGTATCCTTCGTCCAATACAGGAACATTTCTTGTGCCTGACACGCTCCGAATCGCAACCTGTCTACGCCTTGGGGTTCCGGTCTGCGCTCCGCATAAATGTCCCTGTAGCAGTGATGTCGACAAGCTAGGACATCACGGACTGTCATGCCAAAAAAGTGCAGGCCGCTTCTCGAGACATGCCGCACTTAACGATATCATACGCCGGTCCCTTGACACCGTCAACGTGCCAAGTCTACTTGAGCCGACTGGTATTGCAAGAGACGATGGCAAGAGACCGGACGGTATGAGTTTGATTCCATGGAAGATGGGTCGGGTGCTGGTATGGGATGCAACCTGTTCAGACACGCTGGCCTTTTCCCATCTACATGGAACCAACAACAGAGTTGGTGCGGCTTGTGAAGCGGCTGAAAAAACGAAAGCATGCAAATACAGGGGTCTAAGCACCGAATATGATTTTGTCCCATTCGATGTCGAGACCCTTGGTCCGTGGGGTCCTAGCGCTATAAGACTTTTTAAAGAAATATCAAAAACGTTAGTCGACGTCACAGGTGACCGAAGAGCTGGCAGCTACCTCGGACAACGAATTAGTCTCGCTATCCAAAGGGGGAACGCTGCCAGTATCATCGGAACGTTGCCTAAAGGGACTCCTTTTAATAATTTATTTTAATTTATTATATTATATATTTTTTAAGGTTTTTAGTTTTAGGTTAATATTTTGTCCTAGTATATATTAAATTAGTTAGTTTTAATTTAAGAAGTAATTTAATATTAATTTAATTTATAGATATAATTATTTTATTAGAGAGTATTGTTGCAGGTCTTATGAATACTTATAACTAAAAAACACACCACTGAATCTATCTAAACTGTATCAAAACATTAATATGTCACCACGCGAACAAGCATCTTATTGGGGAACTCCCGCCGTGTATGACGTTATGTCAGACAAGGCCGCGTCCGCACCGAGTGGCGCGCATTTTAAAACACCGTACAAAACGATACGTATAGATATCCGCATCTACGACACTTATTCGTTGTAAATATAATACTTGTTCTCATATACGATTTGTAAATGACGTTAAATACGTAATATTAAAAAAAGAAAAATATACAGGTATGTGCATATGGAAAATCTAAAGCCAATTGTGCAATAAAAAAAAATGCCATTTTCGACATGTCTTTATGTACGTAGGGACCGTCGTTTTATTTATTTATTTATTTAGTACCAAAGAACAAAACAATAAAACATTAACATTTAAAGGACGTATACCAGGACAGCTTACTTCTAAGGAAGGAGAAACTTCTCAGAGGTAAGCCATCTGTGCGGGAGATATTATAGCGCAAAAGTGCGCAAACACAGATACACTCTCTATTTTCTCACTCTCATGGTTCGATGGGACAAAATCCGTCACGACTGGAGAAAGATCAGGTGCAGGACCGACGGCTTTATTTGCTCTCCGACACACGGAGGTGACACACCGCCAACTTCCTAACTCCGGGCTAGAGAATTTATTGACAGAAAAACCAAATCTTGTCTGGTGGGAGGCTTTGGCCGTGGCTAGTTACCACCCTACCGTCAAAGACGTGCCGCCAAGCGAATTAGCGTTCCGGCACGATGGCGTGTAGAAACCGATTAGGGTATGGGTTGAATTTACACTGCTATACCCCTTCCAAGTTAGCCCGCTACCATCTTAGACTGCATCGTCACTTACCATCAGGTGAGATCGCAGTCAAGGGCTATCTTGTCATCGAATAAAAATAAAAAAAAAATCATTGGGCCGACCCGGGAATCGAACCCGGTACCTCGTCATCTAGTCGAAGATGCTTATCACTAGACTAACGAGGCAGGTAGCAACTAGACTTGAAAGAAGAGAATAGAGACTAAGAAGTGCGAGACAATCGACTCTATGTTTTAACGTTTATTATCAGATTAGATTGACAATAACCGGGACAGACCCCCCACTAGGTGGACCGACGACATCAAACGAGTCGCAGGGAGCCGCTGGATTCAGGCGGCGCAAGACCGAGGCCTGTGGAGGTCCATGCAAGAGACCTACGTCCAGCAGTGGACATGTATAAGTTGATAAAGAAGAAGAAGAAGAAGAAGAACCGGGACCGATGGCTTAACGTTCTCTTCGAGGTATGCAGGGAGCAAAAAAGCTAAAGAACCGACCGAGGTCCAAATTGGTTATCCAGAATGATCGTTTCATATATGCGCTGTCACAACTCAACACAAAAGAATCATCATGAAAACCTTAGAACAAAGATTTCCTTTAGGCATTTTATATTTAAACCATCTTTTACTGTAAGCACTTTTTACTCGTGAACTTTTCCTAAAAATACGGACCTATTACCTACACTTTTATCAACATAAATTGAATTCGCCCGTCCGTCGATCGATATGCGTACATAAGGAAATGGTCTCACCGGGCGTTTATTATAGATTGCGGCTGACTATGCTAGTTGAGTCTTAGACTGTTTTAGCGCTTGTCTTATTCGTATCCTATAAAATAGGTTCTGAACAGTTGTTATTCATGCAAATATGAATATAAATGTAATATTTGCATATACATGCAAATTCAATACTTTTCTTAAACTGTATTATCGTTTTTAAGGCATATACTTGTCAGTACGTTGCGGTTCACAGTTTCCTTCATTTAGCGGTTATCAGAGGAAAAAGTTACCACTCAGTCATTGAGTCGTTTGTTTATGTTGGGCGAGCATCTCGCATAGGTTTCGTCGTTTCTTTTTAAGCCCGCCCGACTTAAACAAACTTGTACAAACCGAAATTATTTTTATGCTTTGTAGTGGCGAAAGAAGTCGGTTTTTTTGAAAAGAATTTTTATCCCCCTGATGTCTCAGTCTTTCGATGTCTCAGTGAAAAATCGGCCGCAAACCACGCTTAGTGAGCTCTAGCCCTAAACTGGGAATAGATTGCGCGTCGCCACTATAAACATTATTTTTATTTTCCCTTTGTGGAGTCTGCGAAAGTTCTCAAATTAGGCACCCGAAACTTTGTAATAGTTTCTTTTTTACCTTCAATTGTTTACAGACATACCTATTTGTTTTTGTTTTGTTACCTTATTTCCGAATCCCGTATAGTTTGGATGAGATTATCTATACTTCACATGGGTTTCTTTGCATAAATGAATAAGTATATTACATTAATCTAAAGTTTAAGGCCATATTTCTATTTACGAGTACATAAAATCGCTCGCACTCGTAGAATTACTTAAATTTCTACTTAAATTTTTCAAAATTGTTAACATTATAATTGTATCCACACATGTGCACTATAATATCTCCCGCATATTAAGCTTATTGATATTGAGATTTGCTGCCTTGACAAACAAAACAAACGAAAATCTAGTCGCACATTATTTCAGGAAAATATTTTTTGTTTCTCAACTGAGGTTTTTTTTTATCAAGTGAGTTACTTTGCTTTTACACAATTCGATAAAAATATAATGTATAAGCTTATGTGGGTTTGAAATTAGGATAATAAATTCCCTCTACATGTTGGAAAAATTCTACATCAAAGGGGCTACGTCCTCAGTTCTCGGCGTACATAGCCACTCTAATAAAAAATTCAAAGGTATCCGTACAATGTCTTGAAATATAATTTCATTAGAACAGCGTCTGCCTCCAGCATCTTCAGTAGACAGTTTTAATTATTCTTTGCTATTTAGCTCTACAATGAACGATCTTGATACAACATTTTAATGAACTCCCCGTACCTTTTGGAAGAGTTAAATTGATTACATTTAAAAGTAATAAAGTTAACCTTTAACATAGTAAAGATTCTAGGAAAACTGATTAAATATCGGAATTCGATACCCTCTCACGCTGACTCTTAACTGGGCCGTCTTATAAGTTTACTACCCTGAATTTAGTTCTGGGCCTGAACACCAACTGTTATAATAAGATGTTTTGGTTAGTTACTGCCCGAATAGTAAAGAAGTCTGAAATTCCTCAATTGACACTATCGGGAGATAAATTCATTATACTTGGGCTACAGAGGATACAATCTCTCCCAAAAAAGTCACGTTAATACAGGTATCTGACAGCGTAGATACATGAAGTAAACACGCTATCAGGAAAATAGAAAATGTGCCATGTGAAACAATAGTAGCTAGTGGCGACAAAGACAATTGTTACCGTAAAAGTGCACGACACTGTCGTGTTCCGTTCTAGAGGACGATTGCAAAGAGAATTTCTTTCAACCCCAATTCATTTTTTTGTACTTTTTTTTTAAGAATATTAGCCAAGCTAAACTTGACTAACATCTTCCTATCCCCTCCTAATAAGCAGAAAGATTGTGCTAGGAGTGGGTACGACAACAGTGCAACGGGTGGGAGTTCGAATCTGCGACCTTTCAGTTTTCAGTCCTTTAACCGTTGGACTATTGAGGCTTTCAATAATTACTATAATACGGTCTACGGTTTGAGTTTTCCTAATAGGGTAGGTTAAAAATAATCATCATGATCATATCAAGCCATCGCTCGCCCTCTTCTGAACACAGGTCTCCTCTCAAAATGGCCAAGGCTGACCACACTGGCCAAGTGCGAATTGGCAGTCTTCACATACCTTTGAGAACACGATTTTCCTATTGATATTCAATTACTTACATAAAATGTTATACCTTAAAGTTTGTTAATTTTTGTACAATTCGTTTAGTTTTTCTTCAATCCAGTGTTGGACTTAAACTTTTTTATATGGACTTCCACATGCCTCGGTCTTGTGGTTTGTTTGTATGGGCTGTATCACGCATCTACGTTTGATGTTTACTCATTGATCGTATAAAACTTGCGCTCTGTTCGCTCGCGCATCGAAAAACTTGTCATTCAGAATCATGCATTGTTCAAATGGTCTTCCCATCGTTTTTTCAAACTCAACAGCATAATATTTATTCGTAGGTTTTAAAATTTAAATGTTTTTTTTTGTGAATTTAATTTTAATTATTATTAAACGAATAAATACATTCATTTAACTCTGTGTTTAACTTTTAAAATAATATGCAATAAGAAAAAAGTAATTAATAACTCTTGGGCAACTGATAATTCAAATTTTGTTAAGGCCGCCTAAAGTCCTCTTAATAAGCCGAGATTTAAAACAAAATCCGGCGAGTTTTTCACCGAAATGAAATTAGCCGAAAAGGCGGTGCCATTAAAATTACATTAGCATAAATAAGAATGCTAATCTGCTGGGAATAAATCTTGGGCGGGGGAAATAAAAATAATCCTCAGACCCGTCAATGATGCCATGACAGATTTTCCCCCTATTTTTCTTTATTTTTCTTTACTAATTAAGCACTAATTATTATCCCTCCGTAATCCTTGGAGTCTGCTCTTTATTGGCTGTTAACGGCTTTAAGGATGTTAATTATTTAAAAACGTCTTAATTTTAATCATAGTCGCGGATTTGAAGCGTTCTTTGCTAGTTATGTAAACATTATTTGAAAAAATTGCTCTTTCTTATAAGCGATATAAATAAAAATGGGCATTAGTTATTTTTTTATTGTAGGAGAACTTTATCATTTTATTTGTGGGATTCAAGAGCAGGCAAACCTTGGCAAAATAATTAGTTTGGACATCCTGTGGGAACATTTATTTTAGGTTTAATTTTAGAAGTTATTTGATAATAATTATTCATTATTATAACTTGAAAACAGTTCCAAATTTTGAAATATATTAATCCAAAATTGCGAGGCCGGCGGGAATAGAACCCATATCTCTCGGGAAATAAAAAAGCAGTATGACATTTCTCGTTTCAAAAGAACTCCATTGTGAAAGGTGTCGCTAACAATTGCATACACTGATTGAAAAAAAAATATATAGGTATTTGAATAATTAACATTAATTATTAATTTATGTTATTTTATAGTAATAATTTGTAGAGAAAGATAAAGAGGCCATGGTGTACTTTTTTATTCAAATAAAACTCAGATCTAATTTTATATTAGCAAGCAATAAATTTATACACGTTCTATCGCAATAATAAAGTTCCAAGATTCTGAAAGTTGTATAAATAATAAATGTTTGAAATCTTGTGCTTATTCTTAATTTAGCACATTGTAAAAAATTAACGTAGAAGAGATGATTTCTTGAAAATTAATATAATAACAATTGTAAAAAGGTTGTAAGAAAATAGTCTAAAAAATCTGGGGCAGATTTTTCATTTATTACGTTTTCTAATAATTATATTTGTACTAGCTGAGGCCTGCTATTTGGTCCGCGTGGATTTTACTTCTAAAATCCCGCGGGAATTCTTTAATTTTCCGAAAAAAAAAGTAGTTCATCTATACTCATGCAAAAAATTACGTTAATCCATAGCTCTGTTGCAGTGTGATTGAAGAACAAACCAACAAACAAACACAGTTTTGCATTTATAATATTAATAAGATACCTTACTGGAAACAGTGCACTTCGTTTTTGTTGCCCAGTTGCTCTTTTCCCTGTTATTTTGCCCTGTGGGACCAACAACAGTTGTATAAACTCGTACAGATATTTGGATACGCAATAAAGAGTCAACCCACTCAACTTATCAGTTGAAAAGTAACTTTATTCCTTCACATTATGCATGTATTTAATTTGACAAAGGTTTGAGGGTTGAATCGTTATTGCGTATCTGCGTCCATTTGTATAATAGGTAATTTTTTTTTTTTTTTTTATTCGATGACAAGATAGCCCTTGACTGCGATCTCACCTGATGGTAAGTGACGATGCAGTCTAAGATGGTAGCGGGCTAACTTGGAAGGGGTATAGCAGTGTAAATTCAACCCATACCCCTTATTGGTTTCTACACGCCATCGTGCCGGAACGCTAAATCGCTTGGCGGCACATCTTTGTCGGTAGGGTGGTAACTAGCCACGGCCAAAGCCTCCCACCAGACAAAATTGTTTAGGCGTTATAATGTTACCTGCACTATCAGCTTTCTATCGGATATTCTTTGGACGTTGTGTTCAGGAACTTCACATTATAGTTGCGTGAGAATTAGCATCCTTATGTGGTTGATTTCTAATCCGCTCGTAGGAAACATTTTCATTCAACTTTACTGATACGAACCGCATAGGTGTGAAACTCGCTCCCGGCATCCGTGATTCCTACGAATATAACTTGCAAACGTGCCTCTAGGGTGCAAAGCAAGTGCGCTTGGTGAAGACATAATAATATACATACATACCTACATTGGCAGAAATTCTTAAAGGTTTGATCATAAGACATTCTTCTTCTTTTTCTTCTTTATCAATCAAAGGTATCTTGCACGAACTTTAGCGCCGCCTATATATAGTGGTTTCACTGCAGCTTGAAGGTTGTTATAAAACAACCACTTCAGCTTTTTTTTCTTCTTTATCAATCGATACGTCTATGTCCACAGCTGGAAATAAGTCTTCCTCGTGTCTCGGCCTAGCACCATCGGTATCCAGTGGCTCACTGCGACGCGTTTGAGGTCGTCGTTCCACCTATACAGGGTGTCCCACGGCTATGCCACATGGAGGGGAAGTACCTTAAATATTGTAGATGGAACATTTTACTGAAAGAAGACTTCATTTTAATTTAAAAAACAATTTAAACTGCATTAATAGATTTTTAAATAATTGCCTGGTTGAACCGGGACTCGAACCCGCTATACGAGAAAAAAAATTAACCTGTATCTTTATCATACCGATCGGAAGGCTTCATCATAAGGATTATTTTTTGTTAAATAACATAGCATGAGAAATAAAAGGAAGACCATGAATTTTAGCCTTTGATGTAAAATTTTGTTCAGAAAAATGAAAAGCTGACATTGGCGTATCGTATCGACATACAACTGACATGAACTCAAGCTCTCAAACGCTCAAGGCCTGCGCTCCACGCTCAAGGCCTGCGATAGAAGCTATGCAATAGCTTAATAAAAAAAATTATCCTGGAAAATTAAAAATTTCCCGCGGGACTAAAAAAAAACAATCCAAGCGGACGAAGTCGCGTGTTCCATCTAGTATTATATAGTTTAGCCGTCATATTTCCGAAAACATCAGATATTTAGGCGGCTCTGCTTTTGATATTCATTCTGTTCAGCGTAGCGCACAGTAATGGCGGGAGGGACCTCAAAACGTTACGTTCACGGTCGGGAACAGTCTCTAATGCCCTGGAAGGACCCTTCTTTGGGTGAACGACGATGCTGAATCTTTTATTAGGCTCGTGAATGGACGGTCAGTTCACATAACCGTCATTGACATCTGTTTTGATATTACGCCATCGGCCATCTCGCCCAGACGTTTCGTAGATGCGGGACCGATTTCGCTACTTCCTTTTTTTTGGCCTTGCAAAAATAGCATTTTGTACACGTGGAATATAGCGTGGAATTTTTGCGAATATAGACCCATGTAGCACACAGTAAACTTTTTGTCGTGTTATTTTGCTGCGACAGTCGCGATGTTTGAGTAAGTCCTTTACTGCGATCTCATCTGGTAAGTGACGATGCAATCAGATGGTAGCGGGCTAACTCGGATGCGGTATGGTATTAAATATAATTAATACCTTTAAATAATTGCTACACGCCATCATATTGGTACGCTAAATCTCTTAGCAGCATGTCTTTGGAGGTAGGATAGTAACCATGGCTAAAGCCACTGAACAAACGTGCGATCAACACGACACCCAAACCAGTAGATTTATAAATACATATCAAAAACTGATTGAAAATGTAGATACATATCACTAATTTCGTGGCTGACGTGTAGTTCGCCGTGGTGTAACGGATAACACACTCGGGCGCGATTCCCAGAGAGATGTGGGTTCGAATCCCGCCGGCCTCGGAATTTTTGATATGTATTTATAAATCTATTAGGTTATTTCCTGTAAGTTAACACTTCAATAAAAAATTAAAAACCCAAACCAGTGTTTACGCTACGACACTACAAACAGAAATGCTACCACTAATCCAGTTCCGTAAGGTTATATAATCATAACCGACTTTCATAAATGGAGACTCTCACATCAGTCCGTATTTTTTAAATTAAAACACACAAATACTTATCTGGAACTAATAGCACAAAACCTATTTTTACCGACTTACGTTTATTACGTAATTTGACATATTTGACTGGATGGATTTGACTTAAAAAAGATGTAGGTGTGAGACCACACTAGGGACTGTCTGTTTTAAAACTTTTGTAAAATTGCTTTCAAAAAACAAGTAAGTACCTTAAAAGTAAAAGAAAAATAAAGGAAACTTGTACACAATAATAGCAAAGTTATACTCATTCTACCGCTATGGGACCAATTTCACTTTCTAACTGAGCTTTATTTTCAAGACGAAGGTGAAAGGCACATTGCGGCAGATTAGTACTGACCTAACTTGGTTTTTCTAAATTATTTTCAAAGTTCACTTTATCTCCATCAGTTAATGTAAAAAATGTGAAACAATATGAAGAAGAGGATCTATCGCACGCTTTTGTAATTGAATAATTTGTAATAAAAATAATTATCTCCTACATTACTATTACATTAGCAGAAAAAGTTCAGATTTACAAAAATACAGAAAGATATCGTGTCTCATTGTGTTTTAACTTTAAGATCACATTACAAGTAGAAGCTACTTGGTACAAGATTTTGGATAAACAGGAAAGGAATTTTTTTATAAAATTATGACATCGACATTTTGTCGCGCGACTTGTCGTTAGGGTGGTTTACATTAATATGTGTCGGGGGGAGACATTGCTGAGTTAGCGAATATGAATGTATTGTGCGTCATCAGGATTTTCGTACGCACCGCCTTCTCCGGGAAATTGAGTGATGCGTGAACCGTTTTTGCTATATTGCTTTTTATATAAATTGTTCTCCAAAATTATACGATAAAGGTAGAAGTTTTTCGTAGCAAGCTAGAACACCAAAAATTTCTTATTTCGCTAAAAAACTTGTAGGAATTTAATTCTAAACAAGATGGCTGTAATATTATGGTAGCGTATAGATGAAAATTAGGTGTTAAAAAGGATTTTATTTGGCTATCAGGCCCCTAATTCCCCTAAATCTGAAGCCGATTAAAGGTGCATACTGAAAACTGAAAGTTCGATGGTTCAATCCACATACATTGCACTGTAATATTGTCAAACCTACTCCTAACATAATCTTAATGTTTATTTGGAGAATACTGGGGAATATTTATCAAGTTTAGCTTGGCTTCTTTTCCTTTAAAAAAAATCAATATAGCAGCAAGTCTATGTAGTTTGACGACTTCCCTGGCCCAGTGGTGAGCGCTGTGGTCTTATAACTGGGAGGTCTCGGGTTCGATTCCCAGTGGGGGCAATTTGGGAATTTATAATTTCTAAATTGTCTCTGGTCTGGTGGGAGGCTTTAGCTGTGGCTAGTTATCACCCTACTGACAAAGACGTGCTGCCACGCGATTTAGCGAAAAAATGTAAAAAACAAATTCCGTAGAAAATACAACAAGCAAAAAAAATAATAAAACTTCAATAAAAAGTAATCCAGCAGGTATTTTAAATTAACTCTGTTCACATTTAGAGGAGCGTATTTGTAAAAAAAACATCATTTCGGTGGATTATTTTGCGGCCCGTTAAACATTTAGCTTTGTCACGACGTTTCTTTAAATGAGAAAATTTCTAGAAAATACGCCCTGATGATATCGTTTGTTGAAATTTTGTAAAAGGTCTCCTTTATTTGGAAATGGTTTAGTGGCTTAAGCGAGAAATGAGCTCATGAAAAATAATGAACTGAATTAACTAAAAAGCTTTATAAAGTGCCTATTCCTGTCGACGTGGTTTTGGTGCAATGTGTTCTTGGAATATCCCAGTATTTAATCAAGACCTATGCATATTTGACGAGTCTTATTTGAGAAGTTCTCAGACTAGTTTTTGTCTACTGGCAATTTCCTCGGAGCATTACACCAACGTTCCCTAAGTTTTAAGCGCTACCTAAGGTAAGTTAGGTGACGCTTTATATCAATTTAGTTAGGGGACACCTAAAGGTGACAATGACAATGGATAAGGAATTGTAACTTAGGGGCTACCTATGGAAAAAACTCCTACTTAGTGGATGGTTTAGGTATGATGAAAACGTCATCACATCAATCTTCTACCATCCATTTAATTGAACGAGCGAAGCGAGTTCTCTGAGTCAACTAGGGCGCTTGCCTACTAGACAGAGAAGTGTGTCCATCTAAATGTCTGTCAGAGCCCTATAACTTCTGAATTACTGAATATTAGAACGTGAAACTTGGTTGAAAATTCAGTTATATTCTGTACTTGAACAACAAATACTAAAATTAGATAAATGTTATAAAGAAACGAAATTATTATTTTTTTTTTTTTTTTATTCTATGACAAGATAGCCCTTGACTGCGATCTCACCTGATGGTAAGTGACGATGTAGTCTAAGATCTTAGCGGGCTAACTTGGAAGGGGTATAGCAGTGTAAATTCAACCCATATACCCCCTAATCGGTTTCTACACGCCATCGTGCCGGAATGCTAAATCGCTTGGCGGCACGTTTTTGACGGTAGGGTGGTAACTAGCCACGGCCAAAGCCTCCCACCAGACAAATTTAATTTTAATGCGCCATCTATTAGCATTATTGTGAAGCTAATAGCTTCACTATAATGCTAATAGATGGCGCTGTGTCAGTAAAACAGTTTTATGTCAACTATTATTTTTTTTATTGCGTCTAATGTTAAAAGTTAACTAGTGGTTCGCCCCGAACTAAGACTTCGCGATATCCCATAATTCCCAAAAGTTTTCATTATTTATTGTAATAATTAACTTTTAACATTAGACGCAATAAAAAAAATAATAGTTGACATAAAACTGTTTTACTGACACAGCGCCATCTATTAGCATTATTGTGAAGCATTTAAAATTAAATAATTTCGTTTCTTTATAACATTTATCTAATTTTAGTATTTGTTGTTCAAGTACAGGATATAAATGAATTTTCAACCAAGTTTCACGTTCTAATATTCAGTAATTCTGAAGTTATAGGGCTCTGACAGACATTTGGACGTACACACTTCTCTGTCCAGTACCCTAGTTGACTCAGAGAACTCGCTTCGCTCGTTCAATTATTACAATCGCGATATCGCGAGGTCTCAGTTCGGGGCGAACCACTAGTTACCAAGAATCCAACGAACAAAAAAGCATAATGCTGTTGCAAGGCTAACATAATACCCTTCACTGATTTAAAAGTTCTTACACAATATTTACCTGCCTGAGTCGTAAAATATGGAAAAGGCTGCTATAAATTAAAACTTAGTTACCCGTTTAAGCATGCACATACATTATAACTGAAAAGTGAGAATTGATGGACAATCTAACCCTTTAAATTGCACAAGTGTCCCTTCCAGACCCAACAGTTGAGGACTTTAAAGTTTTAACTCGAGGGACTAATTAGAATAAAAGAGTGTTAAAGTTCCCTTTAAATGACGGCCGCATTTGGGCCTCTCGAGGGGACACCTTTCCGAGTTGTGACAACATTAATATTTTATGGTTCCTAATATGCGAAATTAAATGTTGTTTCTCGAAAATCACTACTCTCATCTCTACGAATATTATAGATGTAAAATTTTGATTTTATGTTAGCTTTCCTTCAATCCTGCCTGCGAAGGTGTTCACACTAAATTACAACATTATTCAAGGGGCGGACCAACAAATTCCTGAAAAGCCGTCAACTCATTGGTGGTGCCTCAGGTGCTACAAATGTTCATGGGCGGCGGTAATCACTTAACATCAGGTGACCCGCCTGCACATTTGCTCGCTAAAAATATTTAAAAAAAAACCTATTACAAAAGAGCTACAGATTGATTTAATTTTTTGTTAAGGTTAATACCTTAAGTTGCAAACCTGGAGAGTTAATTAGACTTCTGGCCTTTTGTCGCCTCAAAAGAGACACTCTAGTCAAAATAGTCAAAGACAACATTGTATGAAAGACTACTGAAGAGCAGCCCTTTGTCAATATCATCATCATCTAAACTGATAGACGTCCACTGTTGGACGTAGGTCTCTTAGGATGATCGCCACAGAACACGATCCTGAGCCGTCTGCATCCAGCGGCTGTTGGCGACCCACCTAAGATCCTCCGTCTACCTAGTTTGTAGTTGAACTACGAACGCCGCGCTTCTCGTTGATCTATTACTATCCTTATTAATATTATAAATGCGCAAGTGTATTTGTTTATTGGTTTGTTGAAAAGAATAGAATAGAAATATTTTTTATTCAAATAAACTTTTACAAGTGCTTTTGAATCGTCGATGAATCTACCCCTGGTTCGGAATGCCCTTCCTGCCGGAAGAGCCAGCAATAAACTCGGCGGTTGCTGTTTTAAAAAAAAAAATTTTACAATAGGTAAAAAAACTATGCTATGTATACAGTGTTTTATATATATTCGAGTTCACTGTACTTCTGCCGTAAAGCGAATCTGCCGTAAAGCGAATCTGCCGTAAAGCGAATCTGTCGTAAAGCGAATCTGTCCTAAAGCGAACAAGCGGTTTTCACAATGAAGTTTCAAAACTGCATACCTACATACAATCCAATACATGTTAAGACGGGCAGACAGAAAGTAGACCCATTCCTGTCAGTGGCATAAAAACGAACGATTTCCATGGGATTGTGAATGGATGAAACTGCGGGCATCAGCTAGTGGTAGAATAAAATATCTCAAAACTTCAAATCTACATAATGGATTCATACAAATACCAAGCTCAAGCCCAATAACACAGAAACAATGTAGCAGAAAACATGCGATCAAAAAGCTGCAATATCTATACATCAAATAGAAATTGGCAATTCCGGATTGGAAAGGTTCGCCCTATAAAGTACGTGAGGCGGTCAAAAACAAACTTGCGCAATAAATAACACGTTCAGATCGTGGATAGGCCTATAGAGAACAGTTTTGTGAACCTAGGTAGGTATGAGATAGCAATATCACTATAGAGATCACCAAACTACACTGCACCATAATTGGACGCACATATGCAATAAAGTTTCAACCCGCAAAACTTTGTCAAATTAAATACATACATAATGTAAAGGAATAAAGTTAACTTTTCAATTGATAAGTTGTGTGAGTTGACACTTTATTGGATATGTGCGTCCAATTATTATAACTCTACTCTCTACTTAACTCTCTCTCTCTCTCTATTTAACTGCTGTTGGTTTGTGGTTAGCATGTTCAACTATAGATGTCGAGTTCCGATTCGGGTCAAAAAATGAATTGGGTTTTTTGTCAAGAAACTCTAAATACTAGCCCGGAGTTAGGAAGTAGATGGAGTGTCAAACCCGTGCCTCGGAGAGCACGTAAAGCCATCGGTCTTGCGCTTGATTTTTTCCGGACCTGTCCACCTCACCTGATGGCCATGGAACAACCTGGGAAGTATACCCTTTCAAACAAAAAAAGAATTTTCCATATAGGTCCAGGCGTCTTCGATTAATCGGGAAACATACATAAAAAATAAAAAATTAAATAAAAAAAGATTCCGACGAATTGAGAACCTCCTCCAGTTTTGAAAGTCGTTTAAAAAGAAGTACAATCAGCTGATACAACCGGCGCACAATGTGCCAAAAAATAATTTATACGGCTTTTAATCTCCCTACCTAAATCACTTAGTTTAAATAGGTGTTCACGTAATGCAGTCACGTATCCAAGTTAAATTCCGCGCACAAAATATGTAGCAAGGGTTCACGTACTTGAACCAGCCCTACCCTTTCCATTTGACCGAATGTTATACAACATAATCGAAAAATAAATTTTTCTTTACTGTTCCACTAACCTTTCTGGCAACTTTTCACGGAACAAGGGTCGAGATAGGGTTGCCAACCGTACTTTATTATAACGTATTGTATGTACTCTATTTCGGACAAAGCTACTTTATGCTTTATGAGAGGAATAAAGAAGGCAAAATATTTCATTTTTTTCTTAGTTTTGCCAGACCTCATCAAAACAAAAGAAATACTGGATCTGGTTTTGGAATTTGTTCGTGAGACCTTTTATCTAATCCAAAATTTGATTTTATTTCAAACAAATTTTTCCTATACGTGTATTTATTCAAATAATTTCACTTTTTATGTAATAAGTGTTTAACTACAGGATGAAGTATGACGATGAAGGAGGAAAATATAAATTTTCAGCTAAGCTTTAATGTTAAGCCGTTTTTGAGATAGATCTCAGAAGCAAAGAGGTCTAACGTGGCGATTTTGATACATAATTATAAAATCTTATTCTTCTTCTCGTAGGTATAAAAATGAATTGCTGTTCGTTAGTCTGGATTAAACTCAAAAACACAAAACATCTCGTGTTGAAATAGTGACCCCGAACTGGGGGGCACAGCGTTGATACAACCCCACTAAGTGACCGGATGATCTCAATCGAGGTACTGGCACTCACTGGCACAAACTCGTGTTCTGTGGTGATTCTTTCAAGAGATCTGTACGGGTCTGTGTATCCTCTGTATAGGGATCTGTCTATTGGATGCGAAACTTTTATGTTAGAGGCCCGTATCGATCTAGATAAGCGCCGTGCACTCTACCAGAGATGTGAGAAGAATTAAACACCGGATAGAATTAATTAATGTTATACTGAAATCACTTTACCCTTGATATTATATTACAAAATTGAGCAGTAGTGAAGGTAATGGGGGTCACAGAGTAAGCTACCTTAACCCAAAAGTCTGAAAGTTGCACTTAATATGCCAAATTGCTGACGTCTGCGAGAGCGCTACAGCAAGTCAATTGTAAAAATGCATCAGTGTAACGATCGCAATGGCCTCTGAATGGCTGAATTTATGGCGTTCTTACTGCATCAATGCATTTTAACCAATAATGGGAGGGTACCCGCCAAGTTTGAAATAATGATGACGAGACCATTCAAAAGTTCTATAGCCCGATAAAATAAGGTGAAAACCCTGATACAGAGATTAAAAGATATTATTATTTACTCGTGTATTCTAAACGTAAACCGGGCCGTCAGTTTTATAGGTCTGACATGGGATGAAAGGCGGACCCTCTGTACAAAGCTCCATTTACGCGTTTGACTTTTTCGTTGACTATTTAATGTGTTCATGAGCGAAACGATTTGCTGAGAAACCGCGATATGATTAATTGGACCTCTATATAAAACACATGAATTCGTTATCCCCGTTAGAGTTAACCTTTTGACCCTCGTATTAATGTTTTGCTTTTAATGTCTAACCCTCATTTGTAACTCGTTAATTTGAGACAGAAAGGTAAATGTCAGAGTACACAAAATCACACAATCCTTCAATTAGAAGAAAAAGTAAAAAAGCAAAATTTTGCTCACACCGCGTAATTATTAAATTTCAATTTTGTACCAGCATATATTTACACTAGTTGATGCCCGCAACTTTGTTCGCGTGGATTAAGATTTTGTGATTCCCGCGGGAACTCTCTTATTTTTCGGGATAAAAAGTAGCCTATGTGTTATTATAGCCACACTATAATCCACAATATGAAATAGGGTGGTAACTAGCCACGGCCAAGCCCACCTATTCAAATCTTGTAATAATAATGACGAAGATTCATTCAAATCTAAATACGTTAGTATTTCGATAATTCGAGCGCCCCAAAGTTTACAAATCTAAGATAGCATTAACTCGAAACCTCTCGAGAATGGGAACTCTAATAATCCAATGAAAGTCAATTTCCTGGTAGAAAGCCTGAAGGAAATCGACAACCTTATAACGAGCGTCCTGCTCCGCACTATAGCAGGTGAAATGACAGTCCAATTGGACAAATTTCGCCCGCTACTGCCGGTCGTAACTAAATTGGTGTTCCAATGAACCAATGGACTGACTCAGGAAATGTAAAATAACATGGGAATTTTTAACATTAACTTTTTACAATTTGTCGTATGTTTTTTAGTAAACTTTTTGAATACGGTGTTTTAGAAATAGCCAAGTGCGAGTTGATCTCGCTCTATTAGGGATCCGTGCGTTTTCTTCCTTACTTGTATTATAAAAGCGAAAGTGTGTTTATTATTCTAGCTTTTGCCCACGGCTTCGCTCATGTTAAATTCGATTTTTCTAACCCTTATTTTACATCCAGTTTTCAAAAATCCATTTTTAGCGTATGCCTGTCTATAATACTTCTCTGTATGCTAAATAGCACTATCCGTTCTGTTATTGTAGCTGTACCTTGAAATTGATACATCAGTCAGTCAGTCACCTTACTCTTGTACATATTTAGAGAAGAATATTTGTACTCTACTTATATTTAGTGCTAGTGCTCTAGATTTCATCAGATAATAATTAATTTATTATTGATGTTAGATGAAACGAAATAAAATAGCAATGATATTTATAATTTCATTTCTATCTACACTATTCTACCCATTTTTTTATAAGCTAACGAGAAGCGAGCATGTTACATACGGCAATTTCAATTTCAGTTTGTGAACTTTCCCCTATACAGGTTACATTTAGACATTGTGAATAAAAATATTATTATTTTGCGAGCTTCATTCTGTTTGATGCCAGAAATACCATTTCCCAAGAATACCGTTTTCAAACACGCGGGCATTCATATTTCAGGTGGCCTTAGGCTTAGCTTGATTGAGGCTTAGCTTCTTAGTATTTAATGTCACGCACCCGCTACAAATACTTACTTAAAAATATTTTCTTAACAATAAAATTAAGCCTTTAAATCAATAACATGAATTAGTACCAGTTCTTTATTAGCTTGTTAGTAAATGTGTTAATGTGTGTAAAAAAAAAACAGCTGAAAAATCGAAAAAGTCAAAATTGGTAATTTTGCAAAGGAATCGCTTCTTCGGATTACTTTCAGTAAAAGCTGGTTCACTCTAAAGCTGAAATCTATAGACCGCAGTCTCACTCTGCTCAGATTCAAGACAGATTTATGCCGAAGCATATTTGTGCCTCGTTTTAACTCTTAAGTCCGAGCTAAGTCAGAGCGAGCTCTAAAGATCTCAGCATAAAAGCTTGATCATATAATCATTGACGTGTTTATTAAAATTACAGTGCGAGTGTTAGTGAATGCAAAGATAAGGAAATGGTGGTGAGATAGATACGGATATATAAAGTGGCGGCAGTGTCAGTGTGTGGCGTGATGTGCGAGGACACGATGTGAGCGATGTACTCCGTAAAGTGGATCAGACTGCTCGTGATGCTGGCGGCGTGCTGGGCGCAGGAGGGCGAGTGGAGTGAAGACGCTGAAGATTTAGGTGAGAAATGTTAGATTTTTCTTTATATGAATAGTGCGCAAACGAGCTGGCGGGTCACCTGATGTAAAGTGATTACTGCCGCCCATGAACACTTGTAGTACCAGAGGTTCCGTTGCTGGCATTTTCGGAATTTATTGGTCCGCCCCTTGAATAACTCCATTAATTAAGTGGGAACACTGTCGAAGGGAGATGATTCCACAATTTGGTAGTACGTAGAAAAAAGATCTAGAGCAACGGATGGTCGAAGTGCTCCAGGCACCCAGGTGGTGAGGGTGAAATAGCGTTCGGTGGCGTGCGGTGCAGTTGTAGAAGTAAGAGGGTGGAATAAGATCAAACAGCTCTTCAGAACACTCCCCGTTATAATTATAGCCGATAGAATACGAAAGAAGCAGAGATGTATCTCTGCTCCCCCGATTACTTGAAGACGCCTGGACCATTTTGGAAAATTCCTTTTATGTTTGAAAGGGTATACTTACCGGGTGGTCCCATTGTCATCAGGTCAGTATCTGATGATGGGATTCTGGAGAAATCGAGGGAACTCTTCAAACTTTATATGCACAATTGATATAGTTTGTAGTGGCGTTTGAAGTCGGTTTTGTAAAAAGAATTTTTATGTTTATGTTATTTCTGCTCTGATTGTGGCAGTTATCAAAGGTCATCCAGTCAAGCGTAAATCTATTTACGTACGTAACAACATACTTATACTGTTATTATCAATTAAACAGTGTTGCTGTCTATAATTATTACACATACCGTTGCTGTCTATTATTAAACATACTGTTACTGAAAAGTACTTATAAGGCAAATCTTGTTAATATTATTTTAAATGCGAAAATTTGTATTTATGGATGGATGGATAGATGATGGATGTTTATTAGGTAAGTACTTGAGTATCTCACGCCGCAAGCCGCAAGCAATCAAGCCGATTTGGCTGAAAGGCACAGAGATAGATATGGTCTGGAATAAAACATAGACTACTTTTTATTCCGGAAAATACATAGCATAGTTTTGTTACCTATTGTAAAAAAAATTTTTTTTTTAAAGAGCAACCACCGATTTTATCGCTGGCTCTTCTCGGCAGGAACGGCATTCCAAACCAGTGGTCGATTCATTGACGATTCAAAAGTACTTGTAAAAGTTTATTTGAATAAAAAATATATCTATTTCTATTTCAAATAAGAGTTCCCGCGGGATAACAAAACCTCAATCCACGCATACGAAGTCGCGGGCATCAGCTAGTGCAGAATAAAAATTACATCCCATCATTAACATTATAAAGGCGAAAAGTGTGTGTGTGTTTGTTACTCCTTTAGGCCACAACAAATGAACCGATTGGGCTGAAAGGAATGGAGATAGCTCATTCCCAAGATTAGCACATAAGCTACATTTTATCCAGGAAAATTATCACAGGCACTACACTAGTAAAAAATAGTGGAATGAACAATTCACTGCAAGCTTAAATTAAGAG
Source organism: Hipparchia sbordonii (assembly GCA_038048805.1). NCBI lineage: Eukaryota > Metazoa > Arthropoda > Insecta > Lepidoptera > Nymphalidae > Hipparchia > Hipparchia sbordonii. The sequence continues at coordinate 2,176,613 of CM076111.1, read as the reverse complement.
AAGATTGAATAAGCATGAGGGATAGCCCTTAAACCCTCGCTAAGACAATTGCAAGAAGCTTGCCAATGCTTACAAGACTAGAATTCGTAGAACGCGTCTCAGAGAGATAACTACGTTTAAATTTTTTTTTAATGCAAGCACTAAATAATGAATGTTGAAAAAGCGTCAGTAAAAACTAGATATTCAGATTTAGAATAAAGAGCCGAGTCTGCATAAATACTGGGAAAATGCTACTTCAATTAGTATTCGTGCCGAACAGGTAAATCGAGGAGCTTTTAAATTAAAACAAATCGAACTGAAGTGGGAATCGCGTATAACCTATTAAACCGTACTTGCTTGTCGAAAATTTAATTCTGATGTACATTTCGAATTGTTCCGTGGGCGTTATCCAGTCTTTTTATTATAGCCATTTTTTACCAAGCAATCTGAGCTCTTTGAATTTACTTGGATCAATTTTCACTTGTCAGTTTGTCCGTGTCTGTCTGTCAGAGCCTTATAACTCAAACAAAAACAGCAATCTAGTTAAAACATAAAAAGTATTTAAATCTTTATTTATATCCAAATAAATAGGGGCAAAAAATTATATACATATTCGAGTAAAAAAGCTTGAAGGGTAACGTTGAAAAAAATAGACCTCAAAACAATGTTTTGTATAATTGCACTCCGCAAATTGATGATTTAAGAGCTTTTCGCTTTTTTTAAAAAAAAGAATGTCGGTCAAGCTGGCTTAGATTCTCCTATCCCCTCTTAATAAGTGGAAAGTCTGAGCTAGGAGTGGGTACGACGAGAGGGGTTCGAACCTGCGTCCTTTCAGTTTGCCGCTAAGCGATTTAGCGTTCCGGCACGATGGCGTGTAGACACCGATTAGGGGTATATGACACTTTCTACACTGCCATACCCCTTCCAAGTTAGCCCGCTACCATCTTAGACTGCATCGTCACAGCATCGTCACAAACCATCAGCTGAGATTGGAGTCAAGGACTATTTTGCCATCGAATAAAAAAAAAAGACGTGTGGCACTCGGGGACTGCCGCGGTAAAGCTATTGCATAGCATTTTTTATCAACGCCATCTAGCGGTGAGAGGAGTCCCGTGTCAGGTTATTTTCGTTACGGAATTTCTAGATTCGGTCTCCACGCTCAAGGCCCGCGATAGAAACTATGCAATAGGTTAAAAAAGATAATGAGTCCATAATCAGATAGGTACGAGTACAATGTACATACCTAATTAAGAACCAGTGATTCGATTTTATCGGAAACCTCCTAAAATTGCCCTCAGTCCCTCGGATGATTATGCAATCGATCGAGAGCTGCGTTTACACACATTGTTCGCTTTGATTTAGGGTATCGTATGTATGTAATAAATGTACCGCTCGCGAGTACAACTTTTCACCGCTCCCACATCGATGTATTTGCATCTGACAGACATAAATTTAGATATACCCTGCGATATATACTAATGGACGAATTTAGTGTTCTATCACATAATGACTGAGCCATTGAAATAATTCTGTTTGAATCCATGGGGAATCAAATGGTTGGTCCCTTCTTTAAACTCCCCTACTTTATAATATTTTAAATGCGGAAACGTGTTGGTGTGATTAGGTACTTGTTGGTTCGTTAGCATGTTGGTTTTTCCTTCAATTAAGCAGCAACAATTCGATGTTAATTTTTGTACGGATCAGATCCTTCGATCACAAAAAAATAAGATCAGATCGGATTGGAGATCGACATAGTTATTTTTGATTTTTTATCCCAGAAAAACACTTCAAAAAGGGTTCACGTGTGATTTTCAAGAACCTCTTTTTACTCGAACATAGTCGCGGACAAAAACTATGTTTTCAAAATCTCGCAGGAACCCGCTGTTTTTTCCGGGATAAAATGTAGCCTAAGTCACTCTCCGAGGCCTCAACTATACCCATGCAAAAGGCTTCATTGCTGCGTGATTGAAGGACAAACCAATAAACAAACACGCTTTCGATTTTTAAGAATATTAGTTGGGTATAGTAAGGATTCAGAAAACCACAACAATGGGGGCAGTTTGATAATCACAACTCTATTGCGGTAGTTACTTAGTTAATATTAAAGCACAGACAAACTTGTTCGAATTCGATTTCCCGTTTGGACGACTGGGAAAGGAGCAAAAAAAAAACTGACCCAATTAAATTGTGCTCATGCATGGGCGGGTCTATTCGGCTTCATTTTATTGCTACCATTAATTTTAATGTGAAAATTTTTGTACAATGAAAAGAGGAAAGAGACGCCCGAGGTTGTTCCGTCAACATTCTGCGGTCAAATGGTCGGACTTTTAGTCTCTATCACTCGACGTTTTTAGGGTTCCGTAGTAGTAAGTCCCTCCGTCTGACCATCCGTTCGTCTGTCGTATAGAAACCGATTGGGGTGTGGGTTTCATTAAACTACTTTACCCCTTCCGAGTAAGCCTGCTTTCTTGTTAGACTGCATTATCCCTACCACCAGTGAGATCGCAGTAAAGTACTAACGTACCACCGAAAAAAAAAGTTTTACATCTCATTAAAGCTAACAATAAAATTACTAGTGGTTCGCCCCGAACTGAGACCTCGCGATATCCCATAATTCCCAAAAGTTTTAATTATATATTGTAATAATTAACTTTTAACATTAGACACAATAAAAAAAATAATAGTTGACATAAAACTGTTTTACTGACACAGCGCCATCTATTAGCATTATAGTGAAGCTATTAGCTTCACAATAATGCTAATAGATGGCGCATTAAAATTAAATAATTTCGTTTCTTTATAACATTTATCGAATTTTAGTATTTGTTGTTCAAGTACAGGATATAACTGAATTTTCAACCAAGTTTCACGTTCTAATATTCAGTAATTCAGAAGTTATAGGGCTCTGACAGACATTTAGACGGACACACTTCTCTGTCTAGTAGGCAAGCGCCCTAGTTGACTCAGAGAACTCGCTTCGCTCGTTCAATTACTCAACACTCGTTGAGGTTTTAAGTAATTACTTCGACATTTTGCAATGCTTACATCTTTAATTTTATTGGTCCTCAAAAGTCCCGACGTTTAACGAGTCGAAAAAGTTTTCAATAGACAGAGGGGTCTAGACGGTCCCAATTTTAATGGTGCGATTAATTTTATTGCAAAATTTTCCGAACAGCGAAATGAGAAACGAGAGTTGGGAAAGCCATTTTACCGATAGTGGTTGAGCAAAAGACCGATTACGCAGTACCGATTCGAATCACAGGGAAAGAGCCTAAAAATGGTTTGTGGAAACGCGATATATACGAGTACAGATCTAGGAATACGTTACTTTTGACTGCCTGATAAGTATTAATCCAAATAGACATTCTAAGTAGATACTTGTATTTGTGACGTGACTAAACATAATCTATAATTATATAAAAAGGCTTGTCCTGACTGACTGACTGACTGACTGACTGACTGACTGACTGACTGACGATCAACGCACAGCCTAAACCACTGAAGTTAGAAACTTGAAATTTTGACAGTAGGTTCCTTTTATGACGTAGGCGAGCACTAAGAAAGGATTTTTCGAAATTCGCCCCCCAAGGGGGTAAAAAGGGGGGTTAAAGTTTGTATGAAACTCCGTCATTTTTCGAGTTATACTCATGAAATTCGGTATTTAGGCTTTAAATTGAAAACAAAAAAGTACGTGTTTCACAGTTTTTAAAAATTCTACCCCCTAAGGGGTTAAATAGGGGTTGAATGTTTGTATAATAGTCCTTCGTTCTTCAAGTTATTTTTCAAGTTACGTTTATGAAACTTGATATTTTGGCTCTTGATTAAAAATAAAGAATTACGTATTTTACATTTTTTTTAAATTCTCCCCCCAAGGGGGTAAAAAGGGGGGTTAAAGTTTGTATGAAACTCCGTCATTTTTCAAGCTATACCCATAAAATTCGGTATTTAGGCTTTAAATTGAAAACAAAAAAGTAAGTGTTTCACACTTTTAAAAAATTCTACCCCCTAAGGGGTTAAATAGGGGTTGAATGTTTGTATGATAGTCTTTCGTTCTTCAAGTTATTTTTCAAGTTATGTTTATGAAACTTGATATTTTGGCTCTTGATCAAAAATAAAGAATTACGTATTTTACATATTTCAAAAATTCTCCCCCCAAGGGGGTAAAAAGGGGGGTTAAAGTTTGTATGAAACTCCGTTATTTTTCAAGCTATACCCATAAAATTCGGTACTTAGGCTTTAAATTGAAAACAAAAAAGTAGGTGTTTCACAGTTTTTAAAAATTCTACCCCCTAAGGGATTAAATAGGGGTTGAATGTTTGTATGATAGTCCTTCGTTCTTCAAGTTATTTTTCAAGTTATGTTTATGAAACTTGATATTTTGGCTCTTGATCAAAAATAAAGAATTACGTATTTTACATTTTTTGAAAATTCTCTCCCCAAGGGGGTAAAAAGGGGAGTTTCAATATTCATAGTTAAGACAGGACAACGTCTGTCGGGTCCGCTAGTATAGACATAAAAATTCTTTTTACAAAACCGACTTCAAACGTAAGTCAATTGTGCCTATAAAATTTGAAGAGTTCCCTCGATTTCTCCAGGATTCCATCATCAGATCCCGATCTGATGACAAATGGACCACCTGGGAAGTATACCCTTTCAAACAAAAAAATAATTTTCCAAGTCTTTGAGTAATCGGGGAACATACGTAGATTTAAACTGCCTACACAGTGTTTGTTACCTTTGTACAAATATACAATCTGCTGACTTTACCCGTATACCATAAAACATAACAACCCGATTGGTATTGCTTATAAAGAATACCTCAGTAAGCTCAATGGTATCGTATATAAAATGTCTCGTATTTCTGTCATATTTCATTTTGCCCGTAAGCCTCTTTTGCGTCCATTCTTTTAATTAAAATTTCTCTTTGTATTACAAGAGCTCTGTAATTAATAGGTTAAGTGGGAAACGGGCTTTTACATAAAGGATCTCAGTTTTTTATTTAACATATTATTACGTCCACGTGAAGTTGACGGGTACTTCTTATTATTTAGTATTTCTTCTTAGTATTTCTGTCCTTATAAGTTGAGAGGTTCGAATGATCTGAAGATCTGTGAAAGTTCGTGTAAGAAACCTGTTTCTACCTATGTAAATCTGTTGGCTGATTAGGAAAAAGATTGTTAGAATTGGTACCAAGAAACGGTTACCTAATTTTTTGAAAAGGAAATCTAAATACGAATGAATAGGTAAATCAAAGTCCTCTCAGAAAATTCATAAAGCCATTCAAATAATCCTCTTTCACAAAGTAATTAATAGAGTTTTTAGAAAGTTTGAAAGCACGCAAAGGAATGAAAGCGTCCTAAGAATCTGTACCCACTCAAAATTTGGATTTATCTCTAAGCTGAGGAACTCGTTCAAGTTTGATTTCGTATTTGAATGGCTGCGAAAGGAGCAAAAAGGCGAGTCAATTAAAAAGTGTTTATGCATGGGCACGTCTATTCCGCTCCAATTTTATCGGAACGATTAATTTTATTAGGAAAAATTTTTGGACAGCGATTTGGGATCTCAGAGTTGGCGAACATTTCTGTGACTTTTGTGGTAAATTGGATGGAGTTGTAGGTTGTTGTCGAGCCTAAACAAATAAAACTACATCGTCAACAAGAGTAGACTCGAGACATGAGAGTGTATCGTGCTATTACGTCATATTTAGATAATGTATGTGTAAGTGGCGTGAGCCTAGAAGAGAAGACTTCAGTCTCCTGTAAGAGGGTGCGGGGTTCGATTTTTTTTAAGCCATTTATGTAACGCCGGCCCACTCTAGGCACGAGACTCCTCTGGAATAGAAGGATTAGGCCACAGTCCACTATTTTTTTTCTTTTTGATGACAAAATAGTCCTTGACTGCGATCTCACCTGATGGGATAAGTATACTAAGATGGTAGCGTTCTAACTTGGAAGGGGTACGGCAGTGTAATTTTCACCCATACCCCCAATCTGTTTCTAAATGCCATCGTGCCGGAACGCTAAATCGCTTGGTGGCAAAGCCTCCCACCAGACCGGACCAGAGCCAATTCAGAAATTATAAATTCCCAAATTGCCCTTGCCGGGAATCGAACCCGAGACCTCCCAGTTATAAGAGAATAGCGCTCACCACTGCACCAGGGAGATCGTCAAAACCCGAACCGGTTTAAGTGCTGATTATTAGCAGACTTCACGTACCTTTGAGAATTCCACACAATTTTTCCCATATTTTTCTCTTCAACATCATAGCAAATGACATTTAATTACTTATGTTGAAATCTATAGAGCGTGCTCTGACTTAGCTCAGACTCAAGATAGTGGTCGAGACACAAATCTATCTCGTTATAACTCTGTCTTGAGTCTGAACTGAGTGAAAGTGCAGTCTATAGATTTCAGCCTTAGAGTACAAGCAAAAAATATGAATCTATTCCAAGTTTTAAAATTTTACATTTGAGATTGTTTCTAAGCAGGTCTAATCTGCCCCTAATTTCGTCAGAACGATTAATTTAATTGCGAAAATTTCTGGACAACGAGATGGAGAGTTGGCCGATGTTTCACAGACCTTTTGCGGTTTCGCAATGGATGGGTTGTTTTGTACGGAATCTAATCAAAGAGCAAGGAGCTAACAAAACGGTTCCGGTACTTTGATAGATGAATGTACATTTTAATTAAAGCACATTTAGGCTTCGACGAAGTGAGTAGCAATTTTAGGTTCGATATTTTTATCAGTAGTAATAAAATCGACTTGAGCAAAATTTGAAAATATTGGCAGCCTTGATCTATCCGCATTTCATTTCATTTTAAATCCCGACAAAAAAGTGTCTGTGTGGATGTTTGTAAGATATATTTTAGCTATAATTTATGAAGATAAGTGGCCTAAGCACGAACGTTTTAACTTTTCTTTAGTAAAGGTGAAGTTAACGCCAATGTATGAAAATGACAGGAGCGCTCATGTCATTTTCATATAACTTGCTGTGTGGTTAGTTTAAGTTTTGATAGTATACTTCATCGAATCTTCGATTTCGAGCTTCTTCATACATCTACAGCCAGCGCCCCAAGCGGCGAGCGGCGGAACTAAAAGTGATCGAGTGTTTCCGAGTATGAGCTTACACGTTACGGACGTGTGACGTCACCATCGAGAAATAAACACGTCTTCGAACAAAGATACGGAAAGTATTGCTATTTGGCAGTATGAGTTACATGTTTGACATCTCACAACCCGAAAATGACGTCATTTTCGAGTTGTGACACGATACGATACTCGAATTGCAACTCACCGAAAATATTCCGTGAGAGCTTGGTGATATACGAACGAAATGTTGAAAAATAATTAATTTGAAGAGTTCTAGGACCCACGAAGACGTGAATAATGATCACAGAGGCTGTGAAAGCTAACCGCCGGGAAGAGGAGGAGAAAAGTTTGACTTAGAGGCGTTAATAGTGTTGTGCTTCTCGGACAAAGTGTAGGGCACCAGAAGACGAAGAAAATCACCTATGCGATGGACCCATCAAATAAAGTCTACGATGGGCGGTCAATTGCACAAGTGTACGAGGCTGTCGGCCAGAAGGGAGAAGTGGCAAAAGCTCGTGAGGCGATTCACATCTGCCGCTAAAGACGTCACTTCGTTGATGACCACCACCTCTCTGGCCAGAGTGTCACGAAGACGAAAAGAATCTCAGATGAAGCATTTTGTGCAAAAACTCCCAACGGATCCCGAGAAGTGCTTATTCAATGGAATAACATAGTTTTTTATTTAAATAAACTTTACAAAGTGATTTAGAATCGTCAAGAGAATCTAGCACTATCTCTAACTCTCACAACCTAATAGGTTCACAAAAGGTACCACTGGTGAGTGGTGACGAAGATAAGTACCTAAGCCGTAGCCAGTTCTGTTGAGTAACTATATAAATCGCTCAGCCAGTTCATTCAGGATTAATCAGGATAGTTCCACAGATTAATAAATTGTTACTTACTTATTACAATAATAATAATTAATAATTCCTCAGTGCCTGAAGATACATGGTCCCTAACTATGGGCCTCACAAGAAGCCTCAGGGTTATTCAGCGGGCGATGGAGAGAGCTATGCTCGGAGTATCCCTGGGAGATCGAATCAAAAATGAGGAGATCCGTAAAAGAGCCAAAGTCGCCGACATAGCTCAGCGAAACGAATGTAAAGTGGAAATGGGCGGAGCACATAGTTCGAAGAGCTGATGGTCGATGGGGTCCCTAGGAGCTGGAGTGGCGACCCCGCACCGGGGAGCGCAGTGTTGGCGGACCCCCCACTAGGTGAACCGACGATATCAATCGAGTCGCAGGGAGCCGCTGGATTCAGGTGGCGCAAGACCGAAACCCGTGGAAGTCCATGCAAGAGACCTTTGTCCAGCTGTGGACGTCTGTCGGTTGATAAAGAAGAAAAATGCAGGTTGCACCATGTTACTTATTACAGGATCACTATAGACCAATATAAGCTGTCACCTAATACCAAGTATGCAGGTGCTAGGTGGAGCTCGAATCATACTTAAATATTATCAAGATTTTCATAAAAAGATAGGTAGGTTATATATTATGTATAAGACAATAATTACCAAACCAAATGTAAAAATAAATATAATCTTTATTGTTTCAATTTTCATTTTAACTGCCCAATTCTGTCCTAAAATGTATAATTTATAGCATACCTACTTAGCTTATTTATCTATTAAAAAGAAATAATATATTTGAAACACTAGCTGAAGCCCGCGACTTCGTTCGCATTTTTAATTCCGCCGGGAACTCTTATTTTCCGGGATAAAAAGTAGCCTATGTGTTATCCAGACTAATCTATTTCTGTGTTAAATTTCAGCCAAATCGGTTCAGCCGTTGCGGCGTGATTGAGTAACAAACATCCATCCATAATTTCGCATTTACATTATTAGCAGGATTCTCTGTAATAAACATGTTAGTACTAATATACTAACATGATTGACTAATGTCAATGATAATAAATAATTAAATCATATGTTGTATTCACTAAGTAGATATAGGGTCTTGACTTCATTCATATGGATTTATATAGTTTTTAGGAACCTTTCTTGTATGAAAAGTAGCCTAGTACTAGTAGAAACTTTCATATAATACTTATAGATAGTCTGCATTAGCAATTAAACTGTATAGCATCCATACTTTTCTTGCAGTGCATCTGCCAAAACAGCATTATCAAAATCGGTTCAGCCTTTTGACCTTTTTTAACCATGACCAACAGGCACAAAAATTTAAACTTAAATGTTTAAGACAGTTTATTTATTATAGATAGACTGCCATTTCAAAATAAATGCCTTTGTTCAGCATCAATTTACCTGTATAATATAATTAAGTAGACTTTGTATGTAGGTATAGATTAAAATAACTTGAATGTACATATAAATGAATAGAAATGGTTTGTAAATAAATTTATTTATTTATTCATGTAGTAATTAGTATAAATATAAAACAAGAATGGGTCTATTACAGAATATAAATAATTTATTTTATTTATTAAGCAACCATAACAAATTACATTAGATTCTCTGACATGAATTCTCAAAGTAAAAATTACATTCCATCCCATTATAACGCTGGATACTTGCACTAAAATGATTATAAAGTAGGTATAGGTAGGAATGTGCTGTGCCCCTGAGTGGTACAACAAGCAGTGAAGATGCAGAAGACCTGGTGACTGCTCTGCTTTTTCCAGCCTAAGGGCCTAAGGGCTATTCCAGCCTAAGAGCTGAATAGAGAGATACAAATGTATACCCATTCTTCTGGTATAATAGTGTAAGTAGGTACTATAGGCACTAGTTGCGCAGGTTATACTGGAAAAAAAGAAAAAATCATATCCCATAAGCTATTTAATCATTAGTAACAAGCTGATACCAGCAACTTCATCCGTGAGGATTTAGTTTTTCAAATCTCACAGAACTATGATTTTCCAGGATAAAAAGTTTAGCCTTTGTCACTCTCCAGGTCCTCAACTGTACACATGCAAAAATTACATCAATCCGTAGCTCTTTTGCAGCGTAATTGAAGGACAAATCAACAAACAATAATAACACTTTCACAATTATAAAAAAATTAGTAGGGTACGGAGAATGACATCACAATATATCAAAACAACATAACATTGTTCTTTAGTGTAGGAAATCTTAATATTTTATAGGTCTAATAATAAAATTAAGTAAGTATGCTTACTTCAACAAATAAAATAGTTTATTTTCTTTACCACACATTCTTTAAACCAGTCATTTCTCAACACAGGATGTGTTGAGCTACACAACTAGACAGCCGTGGGTCAGAGTCACAGAATCAAACGAAGTTTAGGGTCTCCTCTCGAAATGAGAGGATTAGGTCATAAAATAGTACAATTACATACCTATTAGTTTACAAGATGATGCTTGATTTTAATTTTTCCATTCCAATTCAGTTGGTCTGTTTGCGTAAGCCTGGACAGTTTTAAACAAGCTAGGGTTATGAAGTTACTTGGTGGACAGTAGATACTGGATTAGTGCGAAAATAATTGGTGGCGAATTTTGAATTCAAACACAAACTGTTTACAAACACCACTTACAAAACTATTACAAACTCGTCAGACCAGAGTATTATGTTCCTTGATTACAAATTACCACTAAATATATATAACATTTTTCGGTTTTGTATTCCGTTATCTTAAAGAACTTTTTGTTGATATTTAGGGAGCCACAGACACTTAAATCTGTTTGTGGTTTAATGACTTAGGTCATAGATTAAGTAGGTAGGTATCCTCTAGAAAGTGGGCACGCTGTGAAAGACAATAAATTGTGACTGTGTCTCATTCCATCTTGTTTGACTTTTCTATACTGCATCTCTTTCGTGTGGTAGTTAAAAGGAAATATCAAAGTCTATGATACTTCTCTAGGTACTTACGGCGCAGTCATAAACATCACAGACTTTGTTCTGCTTTGACTGTAGGCTGGGTTTACACTATCAATATATTTACTGTACCTATTGACACTAAAATTGGTGTGTAATTATATAATATTAGCGGTATTAATGCGGTCTTGAAGAACATGCAGATTTTTTCATCCACATCGGTAATATCAGTAGTGCTAACGTTGTGCATCATTTAGGCACCCATTGTTTTACCTAACGGCTTCATTTTCTATCACTCTTTAATCAAAAGAATAATATTATTGCCAAACAAAACAATATCACTATCAATCAGTTACAATCTAGTATTGTTAATAATATTGATAGTGTACACTGTACTTACATCAACTCTTAGGTCTTATGTCAAATTACCATAGACAACCATACCATAGATTGTATGATGTACTGACACTTCCCAGCATATATATAGTCTATGCTGCCACTGTGATGCCGTCAATGACGTCACAAAACGATGCAAAAAATGTCAAATTGGATAAGATGGCAGCGTATACCTGTCTCGCTTTTTCTGCAAATGTGTAAGAGAGACAACAAATGTCAGGCTTTTGACCTTGGTATTGTCGAATAGTTTACTCGTATATGCCTACTTGACAGACTCGTGGTACCAAACTGACATAAACTATTCACGCAGTGAGTAGTTTGTGAGTAAACTTTACGGAGCTCGAAATTGTAGTAAAAAATCTTAAACTAGGCACACTGGAGTTAATTTCACCTATATTCGAAACTTAAAATGTTCGTGCTTAGGCTACTGTTCAGGCATTTGAAGATTACTTTCAAGTACTTTTATTGGCAACACCATGCCAGCTTTTTTTTCTTTTTGCGGTTTTTATCACGCATCTGATGTTTTTTTTTTAATTTGTTAAATCTCTAACCTAACTATTGCCAAGTAGGGAAATATAGTGACAAAACTTGAATCTGAGTTTAAATTCTGCCTTTACTAAGTTTTACTGTTTTAAAGAAATAATAAAAACCATAATGAAAAGTAGATTACGTTGAAAATATGTTTAGTTATAACTCTATGCGGACTACGTGAAACCATACTTAGGAAGTGCGGTCTCTAATGGGTGCTGAGAATTGTTTGCTCACGTCACGCCGGGAGGGTTTGAACAATGATGTTGCCAGCTGTTGCCTCAGTAACTGTGGCGGCGCGGCGTGCGTCTGCTAGGATAAGTTCATATCGAGCTTCAGACAATTTCAGCTGTATTATTGATAGTGTATTACGAGTATTTCAGAACTTTGCAAAAACTTCGTCGCACACTAATAACAGTAATAAATAAGCAAAAGTTGTCTTATTTATTGGTGAACTAGCTTTTGCCTGCGACTTATTATAGGCACGGCGAGATCCAGGCAAATGCGAGTTACCCATATCCAACAGTGTATCGGTTGAAGAAAAAGAATATTTTCAGAATTAAGTAACTTGTTTATCACTAGTTCAAAACCGATCAGGGTAGAGCAGCAGGGATGTTTCGGTGGATGTTTTGGTAAGTGCCTGAGTCGGATTGGTCGCGAGGCCACCCTACGATCTCACCGCTGCGATGAAGATCGAGACACCACACAGCATACGCTCAAAGAGTATCCTGCTTAGGTTCCTGTGCGTTGTGCTCTAGTCAGGCCATCTAGAGAATGACCTCTCCACACCAACTGTGATAATGGCTATACTGGCAAAGGAAGAAACTTAGAAGGCGTGGGCCACCGCTCCAATTCTGGAGTGGTGGCTGCAGCCGCTAACTTTTCTATCCCATACAGGTCTTTGAGATTGCAATTTGGCGCGGCACAAACTCCTCCGATACGAACCCAATGGGCGTTGCACAAGGGAAGCTCTGGTGTGTGCTCTTAGATCTTGGAGCCTTGCAATATGCACTGAGGGTGGCCACCGGGGGGTTTTAGTGGGTAAAAATCCCACATAACCCAAATTCTCCCCAGGATGTCGGGTATCTTCAAGAATATTTCCCCCTCGTTAATTAGGAGGAGGGCGCTGCCGTCACGTAAACAATGGCGCTAAAGTAAATAAATTCAAATAAATAGTTAAAGTAAATTTTTTCAAGAATTGCTGATCTTAATAGCTAAATTATAACGTAAGCTTAATGTGACAATGTTATCTGAGTGTATAAATAAGTGATTATGTAAAAATTTCATAAAATAGTGAATGGGTGTTAAAATGGAAAAACTTCTATAATAAAATACTTGGAGAGTGTTTATAATGAAGAATACGACAGTTTTAATACGACATTTAAAAAATATTATAAATTAGTAATCTTATTACCGAAAGATAAAATAAATTTTAATTAAGTGAATATAGTGACGCTCAATATACATTTTAAATTTTAACGTTCATGGTGAAAATTAACGCCATCTATCTATCATTTGCTGATCTTAAACAAAATATGCGTGTATGAACTTTTAATATGTGACAATCGTTTGTAATAAATAAGTGTAAAATATTATGAATGTTATTTCTGAAATATACAATAAATTTTATGTGAACACAGTGATATTCAGAATAAACGATTTTAGTGAATATTCATCTACTAAAGTAAAACATAATCAACGCCATCTACTGATCATTTGCTGAACTTTAACAAACTCTACTTGAACGAAAATCTCGACGTTGCAAAGTTCCATATCAGCAGCTAAAAATAAATGGGAAACAAGATAGTTATTAATACAAGTAAAATAATATAAAAGTGAAGGATTGATATTTAAATAAAAAAAATTGTGACGACTACATAACCAGAAGTTAATTTTTATAGTAGTTTTTGAAACGTTTTACTGCAATACCTACGACAAATTCAAGCATAATTTAATAGTTACTGTAGCGCAGTGGAGACTGAGAGTGAATTCTTCAAGTAGTCGTTAACACCCGCGCACAAGTTCGAATCTTACTTTTGTTGAGACTTTAGTGATTTTATATTTAAATATATTTTTTATTTATTTTCTGTCTACGCCTAATTAAATTATAATAAAAAGAAAACACAAGTGGAGTACATAATGGCTTCAATAAATCAATATCAAACTGAGACCAAGTCAAAAAATAGTAGCACGCCGTCAACACCCAATACTGCGTTTATGGAAAAACATTTTATAAGTACCAGGAACAAGAACAAACATAGAACGACACTTATAGAATCAGATTCTGACGACGATGCTAACTCTTTCCTATCCGCTGATTCTTACATAAGAAGAAGTTTACCAGATTTATCGACCAATCACACTGATGATATTTACGAATTGAGAATGAAAAATGAAGACCTAAGTAAGGAACTTGAGAATGCCAATCTTAGCATCGAAAGCCTTAAACTTGAAAAACTTAATTTAGAAAGAAAAATTGCGGAGCAAGAATTGAAGATAAATAATTTACTACTCGAACGAAAACCACAATACAATTCAATATGTGCTGAAACACACAGAACATCATCATCAAAGAAAACGCGCTATGCAAAAAATATAATATCTAGTGAGAAAAATAAAAAAGAGTGGATAAATTCTGATTTATCAATCAAGAAAGATGAAGTCAACGTCACCAGTTATTCGATTCCTGAAAAATACGAGTGCCAAGTGCCAAGAAAACCAAATTCGAATTATATGACTTTGGAAACAACACAGAAAAAAGAAATTCAAATAAATAAGAGAAAAATACATATTTATGGTACTCAACAATGTATTAATCTAGCCTCTACCCTTTTGAATTCAAGGATCAACAGTAAATATGAATATTATGATATTTTTGGTACTACAAAACCAAATGCCCTGGCAGAAGAAATTTTAAAAAATTGTAATAATGCATCTATACATAAAAATTCTTTTCAAAAAACCGACTTCAAACGCCACTACAAAGTATAAAAATAATTTTATTTTGTACACGTTTGTTGAAGTCGGGCGGACTTAAATAGAAACGATGAATTCGATACGCGATGCTCGCCAAATTTCAATGAGCGTGTCTTTTATATGTCACCATAAGATAAGCGTCGCGCATCGATTTCATCGTTTCTAGTTAAGCCCGCCCGACTTCAACAAACGTGTACAAAATAAAATTATTTTTATACTTTGTAGTGGCGTTTGAAGTCGGTTTTTTGAAAAGAATTTTTATTTTAAGCTTTTTAGTGTAACTTGTTCCTGCTCTCTTTCTCCCCTCCCTCCAACGCTACGGTACTAATGTAGTACCCCTGCAGCATCAGTATTGAAGAGCTAGGACCTTGAGCTCCACGATGTAGACTATGCTTAATACTAACAAAATCAATTCGCAAGCGAAAGTTCCTAAGTCCTCACAGTTTAGGTGGGCAGTACCCTGCAGCATCAGGATTGAGGAGCTAGAACCTAGAACTCCATGATGTAGTCTATGTTTATTACATACAATAACAATTCATGATCAACATTTCCTAAATCCCTCCAATTTAGGTGGGCAGTACCCTACAGCATCAGGATTGAGGAGTAGGACCTGGATCTCTATGATCTAGTATATGCTTGAGCCAAGCATACCAATTCGTAAATGACAGTTCCTAAAACCCCATAATTTAGGGAGAAAGTACCTCTGCAGCATCAGGCTTGAGGAGTTGAAGGTAAACATTTTTATGGGACCATTTCGTGAGCATCTTCTGTCGATTAAAAAAAAAATCGCGTGAATCGGTTCAGAAACCTCGGAGTAATCGGTGGGCATACATAGAAAAAAAAAAAAAAATATACCGGCCGAATTGATAACCTCCTCCTTTTTGGAAGTCGGTTAAAAAACAGGACAAAATTATTATTTGTGTTGGTGAAAATGACAATAATCCATCGCTCGTATTATCAAATCTTTATTCTACCCTAAAAAGGCTAAATGGTATCACTGTCATTATATTGAAAGTTTGCAAAAATGCATTTTTTAACATTCATATGCTCAATAATAAAATTGGTTATATTGTAAATAAACTTAGAAATTGTCACTTTGTAGATAACATTTCGTCCTCTACCACACTGTTAAATTTATGTCAAAAAATTAACATGATTATTGATAGTGTTGATTACGAAGACAAATATTTAAATCCCAAAAATTTAAAATCCCTTATCACCAGAAATTATTTTTCACAAAATAAAACCTCCGAAAATTCTCGAACTCATTTAAAAGGCACTATTCCTTTTTACTTCGCCCGCATGTATGATAATAATAAAAATCAATCAAAAGTTCCATCTCAAATTAATATTCAATCAAATATCCCACAGAAAGCAAAGAAAGGAACAATCCCATTTTATTTTCCCGCTAAAGAGTTTTTTCGTTCCTAAAGATAAATCAAATAACTTTACAATTTTACACCAAAACATTGCCAGTATCCTCTCAAAACAGGAAATACTGCAAGTAACTCTAGACGAACTAAAATCAAAAGTAGTACCAGATATAATCTGCCTGTCTGAAACATTTTTAAAAGAAGGCTATGAGACATTAGTCAACATACCAAATTATAAATTAAGCGCACATTTCAGTAGAAATACGAAAAGAGGAGGCGTATGTATCCTTGCAAAAAATACTATACGATGTTCTAATATCACAAACTTATCAAAATATGCGATACCAAATCATTTTGAGTGTTGTGGTATTGAATTAAATGACTACAATTTGTTGGTTATCTGCTTATACCGCACCCCTAAATCAGATCCCACGTTATTTTTAAATAAGTTAGACAATTTATTGCATAACTGGACTAATAAATCAAAAACTAAAAAAATTGTAATTGCAGGAGATTTTAATATAAATACACTAAAAACAAATAAAATAGTTAATCACCTCAAAGATTTAGCTCGGACTCACAATTTAAAAATACATATAACTAGTTCAACGAGAGGAACTTCATGTATTGACCATATTCTTAGTAACATTAGTAATGCATCGTCATCCGTATTACCTTTAGGACTATCTGATCATGAAACAGCACAAATACTATCTTACCCTATCACTAAAATTGATAAACATAGTTATTACATATTCAAGAAGGACTACAGTCAAGAAAATATCAATAAATTCATTAACTGTCTACAAAATCTATCATTTAGTGAAGTTTACGAGGAAACGGATATAAATAAAGCTTTTAACAAATTTCATGAACTTTTTTGTTTATTTTATAAGCTTTGTTTTCCAAAAATCAGAGTTAAAATGAACACAAGCAATAGTTGTCATAACTGGATAATTCAGGGACTGAGAAAAAGCTGTATAAATAAAAGAAAACTTCAGTTTAAATATTACAAAAATAAAAAAGACCCCATTCATAAGAGTCGTTTTAAATCTTTCTCTGCAATTTTAAAAAAATGCATGATGTTAGCCCAAAAATTTAAAAATAAAAAAATGCTGACCTATAGTAAAAATAAATGTAAAACCTCGTGGAAAATAATAAAAAACGTATCCGGCGAAAATAAGAACAGAAATAATTTTATTCAAAGTATTAAAATAAATAATATCATGATTGATGAACCAATGCAAATAGCAAACAATTTTAATAAACATTTCATTGAATCGACCTTTGAACCGAATAATACAGTACATAAAATAAATACTCAAAATCAAAAAATATTTAATCACTCTATGTTTTTAAAACCCGTTTCAAAACAGGAAGTCAATGAACAAATTATTTCTCTTAATAACACAATGTCTGAAGGTTTCGATGAAATCTGTACAAAAGTAATCAAATCAGCAAAGAATGTACTTATACCTATACTAACATACCTCATTAACCAATCATTTGAAACAGGAATATTTCCGGATCTTTTAAAGCGTTCAGTAATAAAACCTCTCTTTAAGAAAGGTGATTTTAATAATATTGCCAACTACCGCCCAATAGCTTTAATACCAGTATTTGCAAAAATTTTTGAAAAATGCATGTTTAAAAGACTCCACAGCTATTGTAATAAATTTGAAATTCTTAATAAAGAACAATATGGATTTCAAAAAAAGAAATCTACGAAACATGCTATTTTCTCCTTAATAGATACAGTTCTTAGAAATATGGACAATAAAAGTTGGACTACAGGTATATTTTTTGATCTATCCAAAGCGTTTGATTTTGTGAATCATAATACTTTAATAAATAAGCTAGAAGCCCTAGGGATAAGAGGTCCAGTACTAAACTGGTTTATCTCATATCTCGAAAAAAGACAGCAACGTGTTGATATCAACAAAGTTATGAATGATGAACAAATAACTTTCCATTCTGATTATCTATATTCTACCAGGGGTGTACCTCAAGGCAGCATTCTTGGGCCTCTTCTTTTTATAATTTATATCAATAATATAACCGAGGTAACTCCATACAAATGTGTATTGTTTGCAGATGACATCTCCATTGCCGTTACCTCAGATATGAAAAATAATATTAAGGAACACGAACAACAAATTAACTTAACTATAAAATCAATAATAGATTGGCTTAAAGCAAATCAATTAGAACTAAATCTTACCAAAACAACTTATATACAATTTCATAATAAAGCTAACTCTAAATTAAATATAAAATATAACAATATAAATATTGATGAATCATGTGAAATAAAATTTCTAGGTGTCTTTATAGATAGAGGTCTTAAATGGTTTACTCACGTAGATCACGTATGTAAAAAAATAAATAAATTTAATTATGTATTAAAGAAACTAACTTCTTTAACGGATCAAAAAACAGCAGTAGCAGTTTACCATGCGTACGTAGCATCTGTCCTTAGATATGGGCTAATTATCTGGGGAAACAGTTCGGAATTCAACAGGGCCTTTATAGCCCAAAAGAAATGTGTTCGAGCAATTTGCGGAGTGTCACCGTTAACTTCCTGCAAACCTCTATTCAAAAAGTTAAATATCTTGACATTGACCAGTTTATTTATATATGAAATATCAGTTTTCATAAAGGAAAACGATAGTTTGTTCACTAAAGCTATTGAGATTTACCCGCGGTGCACGAGAAATACTGACAGACTTGTTTTGCAGTGTCGGCCGAGGACGGAATTATATTTGAAAAATTGTGCAGCCATAAGTGTGAAGATTTATAATAAGTTGCCCATGGAATTAAAGCTGTTGCCAATAAAATTGTTTAAAAATAAATTGCACAAATGGCTCATAGCATATAATTTTTACTCTTTAAAAGATTACTTTAATTTAAAAAATTAAACATAAGTTAGATATTAATTGTGTAAATGTAACTTTTATCGTACTAAACTATGTTATAAGTCTCTTAAGTTTTGCACGCCAGTTATATGGCTGATTGTGAAGTCAATACGAATAATTTGTAATATCGTATATTTACAATCATGCAAATAAATCTTTTCTATTTCTATTTCTATTTCTAAAAAAAAAGTGTTGGAAATATTGGTGTGGACACGCACTTAGATGGGTAGGTCAGGGCGCCGTGCTTGGTACGTGTCGCCACAATAATTTTATTAATATTGCTCCCAGAAGCTTGTCACGCACCGCGCCATCGTATATCTCGAGAGTTGGGAAAAAATATGATATATCGAGAGAACGAGACACGTAAGAGCTTTCTTTAGCTTTTATTGCTGAGTTTAGTGTCGCTTTAAACTTTTTACCATTTAAACCTTATCTTACGTTTTTAGTATATTTAGGTGGGTAAGAAAAAATTCTCCATTTTCTTGTGCACTGTTGCTTCTTTTAACAAGGCAATTTTCCACATAAGGCACATCCACATAAGGCAATTTTTCGTAAACGGTTTTGTTCCTTTTCTGGTTTTATTTTCAACTGGTTTTATTAGTTTGATGTTCTCTTCTCAACTACCTTAACATTATACTTGTTTACATAAAAACAATGAAGCAGGATCTGTCCTATGGCTATGGCCATAGAATATAGATATGTACCTAGGATAGTTGATAAAGAATAATAAACATTTTTGTGGGATTATTACTCAATCAACCGGTCAGACCGGCCCGGGACGTCTAGTGCTACTAGGGGTCGCCTGAAAATCAGCGCTGGAGGAGTGTGTCTACACTGCTGCAGCATTATGCTGAGGTGATACCCTTATCAGGAATAGCTTGCGCCACATTTATATGTTTTGCGGTTGGTTAACTTTACTTTTATTTTCCTGTGCGTTTCAGACAAGAAGAGCTTGAAATACTTAGATAAACTGGTAAGAACCTGTAACAGAGTTGGTCAACACGCAGTGTACTCCTCTTGGCTGAAACGCATAGAAATAGAAATGGAAATAGAAATAAAATACTAGTATTTCCCGGCGGCTTGAAAATAATTCAATAGATAGAACGTTATGTACAATTTAAGCCGTCGGGATCCATCTTTAGTTTTTATATATTATATTGTATTTTTATGTTTGTGTTCTTTTTATTGTTCATTTCTTTGTATTTTTTCTTGTGTGGCTGTTTTTTATTCTTGATTAAAAGACTATTTATTTTTTTTATTTTTTTTTTTTTTTTTTTAGTATCATGTATCTACTGTAAATAAATGACTAACTTTTCTATTGGTCGTTGTCGTCTCAACCAACTGATGGACATAGCTCTTGCAGGGAGTGCCACAGAAAGGATCTTGTGTCGCTTTTGTCCAGTATCTGCGAAATCGTCCGTGTATCTAGTGGAGAGTCTTCCAACGCTGCGTTTCCCGTTGCTTTTGGGTGGAAACACTCTCACAATTCGAACACTTTGAAATTCCGGGAACTATAGGCCCCGCACTTTGCTATTTCAGAGTTCTCAATGGTTACTCTGATTTTTTTACGGATCTCTTCACTTCTCATTTTCAGTACCATAGGAATAATGTCCTCCCGACCGAATCAATCTGATCACGGCGACCAACCTCCTTAGAGATTAGCCATCTGCACGGGAGATATTATAGTGCTTGAACAGGTGTTTTTGCAAACACAGGTGCACTATCTATTCCCTCACTCTCATAGTTTGGTGGGACGGAAATCCGACAGAAACAGAGATGAGGCGCGACAGCTTTACGTACTCTCCGAGACAGGGGTTGACACACCGCCAACTTCCAACTCCGGGCTAGTACTAAGAAATTCCTGACAGAAATGCCCTATACATTTATTGAGCCGACCCGGGAATCGTACCCGGCACCTTGTCAACCGGAGTCGGACATACTAAGAATACTCTGAGCATAGCTCTCTCCATCTGAATCTTTTTACGAGGCTCAACTGTAAAACTGAGTTTAACACTTTTAACACGTTTTAGTGTCGCGCTTAATGTATCGGAAATATAAATTATATTAGATTACTGGCCCGGTCGTGTAATAGCAACCATAAATGTGGCTTCTGAGATGATGTCGTGTCGGAGGGCACTAAAGAACTGTGCCATTTATAATTGTGGTGAACGCGACCGCCCGTACTGTTTCTTGCCATGCGATTTTCGATGTGATGTTTTAACTTACTATAACCTCTAGTAATAAAACTGAGATGAAGTGGGATAACTTCGAGACTTAATGAGATGGGATGAGATTAATTGGTAAGAATACAAAATAAAGCTGTTATATCTTCAAAAGGTAACTTTTATGAACCACAGGTAGCAACGAGTGGTATAAAGGTGGGTTAATCCACTTAAACACTCACAGGAGTTCTCTACAAGTCTACATGAACTAGTTTTGATTGTTATTTGAATAGTCACTAAAAATTTGTTCACTGTCCTACTAATATAGTCTAAAATAACATAAAAAATACAGTTCAAATTTAAATTCAAATTCAAAATTAATTTATTTCATATAGGCTAACTTGTAGCTCTTATGACACGTCATAAATCTACCACCGGTTCGGAATGCAGACTCTGCTGAGAAGAGTCGGTAAGAAACTCAGCAGTTGCTCTTTTCAAAAAAAAAAATATTTTTTTTTACAAAGCTATGCTATGTATACAGTGCTTCCACAATAAAGCTTCAAAAAAATGCAAAAATGCCTACGTAGGTACACCAATTCAACGCATGTCAAGATGGGCAGCCAAAGCAGACCCATTCCCGTTGGTGGCACCCGTTCACGAGCATGACGCATGATCCAGCCATTGCTTCGCTCAACCATATTTGAGGGAACGTAACAACCCGCACCACACGACACCACCACAGAAATGTTTAAAGCGAGCATAACATACTTAGGCCAGTCGCCACTAACACACACACACATACACACTTATAACGTCGTTTTTGCATCGGGGGTTAATAATAAAACTTAAACTTTAATAAGTAGCTACTTTACTTTTAACAGCCTGATGTACCTTGTCATGAAATGAATAGATAACCCAACCACGAGCTACTAATCCATCTCTATTTGGCCGGGTCTGGAGAGTAAATTGAAAAGTTCCAACTAAGTATGACTGATGGTGCATATTATTTCCTCCTAGAGGTGACAGTACTGTCTCTGAAGAAAAGAGGGCGTTTTAATATTATTACATCAATTTATATTCGCGACATGGCTTTCGTTTAAAGGGGAGAGTCTGTGAATTGCACGGCTGGAGTTACATTTATTCGGATTATCATAATAGGTCACCTAGGAAGTTAATTGAAGCGAAAGAAAGGGATGGAGGAGAGTGAATATAAATCTTATTCACTTTCGTGCGGCGAGAAAATGTGACAAATAATATGAAGGCTTTTTATTAAAGAATACTAGCCAAGCTGAATTTGATTTATATTCTCCTCTCCCCTCCAAATAAGCGAAAGGCTTATGCTAGGAATGGGTACGACAATAGTGCAACGTGTGGGGCTCGAATCTGCGATCAATCAGTTTTCAGTCCGCACCTTTAACCGTTGGACTATTGAGGCTTCAAAGTTAGTATAGGTTAGTACCATCCACATCATACTGGACAAAGACGTACTAGAACTACTACTAAAGACGTACTAGACGTACTAGGCCTCACAAGAAGGCTCAGGGGGCAATGGAAAGAGCTACTGCTAGCAGTATCCCTGTCAGATGAATGAGAATAAATGTATAGGAGAATTAGAGTTTCTAAAATAGCTCATCAAGTAGCGAACCTGAAGTGGCAACAGGCCAAAGGTGATGGAGTGGCAACCTAACACCGAAATTGACGATATCGGTCGAGTCTCAGGTAGCCGCTGGATACAGGCGGCGCAAGACCTAGATATGAGCCGATTTTGATGAATACACCTTGTCAATCGATTCATAATTATCGGTCCGGGTGAGATTTATGTCACACTAGATTTATGTGACGGGCATCTGCCCTTGGGAACTTTTTAATTTTCCGTGATAAAATGTAGCTTGTGTTAAACCTGGGTGTGAGCTATCGGCTCATTTGTTGTTGCGTGAAGTTGTAACAAAGATACACACACACACACACACACACACACGCACGCACACACGCATACATACACACGCACACATGCACACACACACACATACTTTCGTCTTTACAGGTTTGCAGTTCTTGAAATTTTCTCTTGTTGGTTCCAGTGTCAACAGTGGACGTGGATGCGGTGTTGGGTCGGACAGCGTCGTTGCCGTGTGACGTCACACCGGACGCTGCCGAAGACCGAGTATACATGGTGCTCTGGTTCAGAGCCGGGAAGAGCACTGGCGGGAAACCTATATACAGGTAAGCGAATACTATTTCTATTTAAGTACTTGGAATTTAGTGGTACGAGTATAACTATTTTGCTTTTAACATATTAGACAAGTTTTATAAGTAGATAGTTTTCTTTTTAACCCTAATGAAAAACTAAAACAGATGAAGATAAATGACCTAAAGGTGCTGACTTAAACAAATAGTAGAATGTTTAAGTCAGCATATTTGGGTCATTTATCTCCATCTGATTGTGATCAAACTTATAGGCAAAGTTTTTCTGTCCAAAAAGAATGGTTTAGGCTACATTAAACTTCACACATCTTTGTAAGCTCTCATACAAGCAAGTTTTCTCACGTTGTTTGCTTCGCCGATAAAGCAAGGGATATTTAACATGTTTTTTTTTAAACATTAGCCAAGATGAAGTTGTCTAATATCCTCCTATCCCCTCCAAATAAGCGGAAAGCTTGCGTTAAGAGTGGGTACGACAATAGTGCAACGGGTGGGATTCAAACCTGCGACTTTTAATTTTTCAGTCCGCACCTTTAACCGTAAAGCGGACGTAAGTCTGAATAGTCAGAAACGCATACATGGGGTTGAACTCCGGACTTTCCGAAAAAATTATTACAAACAGTCCTCTTGCGCGAAGGAAAAGCTTTATGACGACAATTCCGTTAAATAATGCGTCGCCCATCAGTTTGAACATTTTCATAATTACCCATATTATGCTGCTGCAGCGTGTGGTAATTTGCGTACGTACAAACTCGTACATTTAGCTCCCATCTTTCGTTACTGACAAAGCTGTATACAAGTACTTATAAATTAAAAATTTAAAACACCCCCAACATGTTACAACATCTTAATCGCTAGTCAGTAATCGTTAAAAAAAAAAAGACGTGTGGCACTCGGGGACTGCCGCGGTAAAGCTATTGTATAGCATTTTTTATCAACGCCATCTAGCGGCTCACTGTAGAGGAGTCCCGTGTCAGATTATTTTCGTTACGGAATTTCTGGATTCGGTCTCCACGCTGGCCCGCGATAGAAGCTATGCAATAGCTTAAATATGTTATCCGCCATTTTGTAGCTGCGGCCATCTTGGACAGATTTTCATCAAACATAGCTGAGAACACTCGACCCATTCACCTTTCAAACAAAGTCAAAATCGGTTCATCCGTTCGCGAGCTACGATCCCACAGACAGATATAAATACACAAACTTACATATCCGACGAAAAAAGAGGGGTAAGTTTGACGTGTGTACCTATCTGTGTGCCTCTGTATTTCTGTAACTGTGGTTATGTCTTTTCCCTCTACGAAAGTAGAAAGCTATCGTTATCGATATCAGGTATATAGGTCGGGTGGTAAGTCAGGGGTGTTTTAAATGTTCAATTTACACATGTTTAAGAAATTATTTCTAAGCAATCAATAAAATAAATATACTAGTGGTTCGCCCCGAACTGAGACCTCGCGATATCCCATAATTCCCAAAAGTTTTAATTATATATTGTAATAATTAACTTTTAACATTAGACGCAATAAAAAAAATAATAGTTGACATAAAACTGTTTTACTGACACAGCGCCATCTATTAGCATTATAGTGAAGCTATTAGCTTCACAATAATGCTAATAGATGGCGCATTAAAATTAAATAATTTCGTTTCTTTATAACATTTATCTAATTTTAGTATTTGTTGTTCAAGTACAGGATATAACTGAATTTTCAACCAAGTTTCACGTTCTAATATTCAGTAATTCAGAAGTTATAGGGCTCTGACAGACATTTAGACGGACACACTTCTCTGTCTAGTAGGCAAGCGCCCTAGTTGACTCAGAGAACTCGCTTCACTCGTTCAATCACAATAAATTTTTAAATGTATTCCATTATGAACAAAACGTCTAAAATATATTGCAGAAAATAGAACGATCAGCGATTCAAAAACCTTTGCAATTTAAAACGTCAGCTGTGAAACGGCAGCTCGCGTTTTTTGATACAAATAACCCGTTTGATTGATGTCACTCGCCATTTGATTTAAAGTTTCGCCTTCCTGAATTGCGGGTTCTCTCTTTCCATACGTATGTGTGTGTTTTGAATAAAATATATACCTAAACCACGCATTGGAACTTATCTATTAGCCTCAATGACTCAGTGGTAAGAAGCCGGACTGTCATCCGAAAAGTTTTTCCCGCGGGAACTCTCTTATTTTCCGGGATATAAAGTACTCTATGTATTATTTCAGACTATAATCTATCTCTCTCTCTGCTTTCAACCAAATCTGTTCAATATTTACGGTGTAATTAAGTAACAGACATCCATAAACTTTCGCATTTATAATATTAAGTAGGATTCAGAGGGGAAAGGGGACTGTTACCTTAAGTATACCTTTTTATTAAGTTAAACACGACTTTAACTTAACAAAAAGGTATTAGTTTTAAACTTAAAATCTACACTAAAACTGAAAATACGATCATGAAGAACGAAGGAAAAGAGGAAAAAGGCCATGCAAGTGTATCCCGGAACATTGGCAGTATTCATAATTAATCAAGTCGTAAACTGAAGGTCTACTTGTCAAGTTTTCGTCCGATTTATTGACGCGTTAAATGAATATCCTATGTGTCAAAAAACACACTGTGTCCCCGCCCTAACTGTATGTAAAAACAATCACAATTTACAAGTGACAATTTGCTACGATGCGAGTTTTCGACGTAGCATTTTTATGTTTGTACGGACAAAAGGAAAAAAAATCAACGAAAATTTCAGCAAATGGACAATCGTTTGAAATTTTCGATGTTGATCGTTGGTTGTTTAGAAACAGCGATTTCATATTTACTAATAATAATTATGCCATAACCCCATCCAGTAGTTAACTGGTATATTCCTTTCATTTTACGAGGGCTCGTGGCTCATGGTTGTGTGTGTGTCATATCTGTAAAAGTGTGAGCGAGAGCTTGCTCGCGCCTGACCGCTCCCACCTAGGCTCCTGACAGGCACGCACGCGTTACCACAAGTGAAGCGCCCGTAACTTTGTGAGATAAACTTACTATAAATGGTACAGGAGATGGTGGTTTAGGGAAGTTTCATTGATCGAGCGACTGCCGACAATCATGCAACGCTATAAAAGCTATAAAGTGCACTTTTACCTCACAAGTACGATAAACAAATTACGACACAGTTTACCACCTAAAAAGCCAGTAGGTTGTCGTAAATAGCACAAGTGCGTTAAAGTAACCCTTTTCAAATGTTAACAAGCATTGAGGCTTTCCGGAGATTCGCCACATTCTGCTAACTTCATATTTTTACAATAATGGTATTGCTAACTTATAATAATGAAGTTGTGAGTGAAGTAAGATGTAGACGGCTCAAAACCGCGTCAATTAACAATATGGCTGCCAAATAGAACAGCTGTTTTCGGGCCGCCATTTTTATAAGGTGTATTGTAAGTAGGTATATAAAGGTTAAAACCTGTAGTGACTTTAATTTAACATTAAAACAAGACCAAAAGCTAAAATGATTGTAATACTTGTGTTTAAATTCCGTATTTAAGTGCCTCGACTGTAATTTTTGACTTACCGCACGTATAGCATAAATATTACGAATGATTACAAAAAGCGTTAAAAGAACCTTCCTTCCAACGGTTTATCGTTAATCCACTTAGCTCGATTTAGCTATAACACCCCTATATATTGTATCCGTAAAAGCCAGCATATCGATCAAATGCATGCAAAACTGATACAAAATACATACTCGATAATAAAACCTTTTTTTATGATGACTCTCGAAGTTCCTATTCGATATTAAATATTCACCTAAATCATAGAAATTTCAACCTAATTTCGCACTAGATAAAGTTTATATTTGATTGGTAAATAAATTCTCGTGTTGGTTGTTTATCGGTGTTATATTAGTCTTACACGAATGCCTGCCATCTCCGGAGATTCGCTGGTTACCAATTTGTGACTATAAGGCCTTTAGTAGACTCATGCAGAATAATTCTGTGGTTACTTTGTGAATTAATTATTATTTATTAATACACAGAGTAACCACCTTCAATCATAATTTTTTTGATCGAAGGTAACCACTGATTAAGTTCTGCTATGACTTGAGAAAGAAGCGAAGCCGAAACCTGTTCTAACCATAAATATAATTCTTTACTACATAAACAATACAGTATTCCTGATAGGTACCTATACATACCGTAACCGCTAGCCTCCGGAGTAATAGTGTTCTGTGTGCGCTAG
Source organism: Hipparchia sbordonii (assembly GCA_038048805.1). Lineage (NCBI taxonomy): Eukaryota > Metazoa > Arthropoda > Insecta > Lepidoptera > Nymphalidae > Hipparchia > Hipparchia sbordonii. The sequence continues at coordinate 2,148,975 of CM076111.1, read as the reverse complement.
CCCGCACAGCGAATAAAATCTACGCGATTTTTTTTTCGCAATTCTGTAACACTTGCAATCATGATATCCGCACTTGTGATTTAAAAAGATACCGACCGAATTGATAACCTCCTCCTTTTTGGAAGTCGGCTAAAAACCACGTGAGTATCAAACTACAGATTTTTTTTTACGGAAAAATATTTTTCGCAGTGCAATCTCTTTCTCACAGAATTTGATGAGTCGATATTTGGCTTTTAACGGTAACGTGGGCACACAACAAACGCAGGAATCAGCTACCAAAATTCGGGGAAATCAGGGTTCAAAAATCGCGTAAACGCTAAAAATATTCAGCCTGCCGTCTCCCTTTATCCTGAGAAATCGATGGATTCCCACAGGGTTTGTAAAAACCCTAATGACACGAGGATGAATACACGGACACCGCCCAGTTTAAATATAAAATCCTATTATGCAGTACTAAGCTAAAGTACTTAAACTGAATACATAATGGCACGAGCGGATTCAAAATGTAGACACTGTTTTTATTTCGCGAGTTTTGCACTCTTTTCCACATGCAGCCTTTGGTTAATTGTGATAAAATGTACCGCTTATGCGACTTATGAAGAGTGTTAAAAATATGTTTAATGAGGCTTTGTTGTATAAACTGGGTAACTTTTTTAGCTGCTTATGAAAGAGCACCATCAACTTACGACCACAGATTACTATGATACTACGTATCAGATGGCTCAGTGCCCTACAAATTTTAAACCCTCGAAATCAAGGCCCATGATTGGCTAATGTATCATTTTGGAAAACTGCTGTAACCAATGGCGTAATAACAATTTTTTTTCTATTTTTGTCTATGGATTTTTATTTTTGTTATGAAGGTATCTACCGTAGGTATGTACCTACCATAGGTATCTACCACAGGTATGTACCGTGGGTATCTACCTATTGCCATCCTTGCCCATAATAATAATTATAGGTTATAATTTTTTAAAAATACGAAATAAAGAAACAAATCTTTTAAAAATATTTGTTTAATTCACTTTGAAATTTTAATAACATAATATCGCTTTTGTTATACACATTTTTGGAATTTCAGGTAAGTTTTTATGATCTTGTCTAATATATACTTATATGCCCTAATTTTGTTTATTAGATACACCCTACACCAATTAAGACGTCATATTTTTAATAATTTGTTTCACGAAACGTTTTTCAAATTACAGCACACTGGTAAACACATAAGATCCTAAACACCTTTATAATATAAACCATAAAACTTTGTCTTTTCTCACACTGTGGAAACTTATAATAAAAATTCTTTTCAAAAAACCGACTTCAAACGCCACTACAGAGTATAAAAATAATTTTATTTTGTACACGTTTGTTGAAGTCGGGCGGCTTAAATAGAAACGATGAAACCGATACGCGATGCTCACCCGATTTCAATAAGCGTGAAGCGTGAGTAGCGTCGCACATTTCATCGTTTCTAGTTAAGCCCGCCCGACTTCAACAAACGTGTACAAAATAAAATTATTTTTATACTTTGTAGTGGCGTTTGAAGTCGGTTTTTTGAAAAGAATTTTTATTTTAAGCTTTTTAGTGTAGGTTGTCCCTGCTCTCTTTCTCCCCTCCCTCCAACGCTACGGTACTAATGTAGTTCTACACTTGGTACCTACAGTATTTATTAACAATACACAAGAGCTAGGACTAGGACATGGAGCTCCATGATGTGGTCCATGGTTGGTACCAACAATATCAGTTCGAAAGCGTCAGTTCGTAATTCCTCCAACTCTGCAGCATCAGGATTGAGGAGCTAGAACCTTGAGCATTATGATGTAGTATATGCTTGGTACCAACAATATCAATTCGTAAACGACAGTTCCTAAATCCTCACAGTTTAGGTAGGCAGTACCCCTGCAGCATCAGTATTGAAGAGCGAGGACCTTGAATTCTACGATGTAGAATATGCTTACAATATCAATTCGCAAGCGAAAATTCCTAAATCCTCACAGTTAAAGTGGGCAGTACCCTGCAGCATCAGGATTGAGGAGCTAGAACCTAGACCTCAATGGAGTAGTATATGCTTATTACATACAATAACAATTCATCATTAGCAGTTCCTAAATCTCTACAATTTAGGTGGGCAGTACCCTGCAGCATCAGGATTGAGGAGCTAGAACCTAGACCTCGATGGTGTAGTATATGCTTATTACATACAATAACAATTCATGATTAGCAGTTTCTACATCCCTATAATTTTGGTGGGCAGTACCCTGCAGCATCAGGATTGAAGAGTAGGACCTGGAGCTCTATGATCTAGTATATGCTTAGGCCAAACATACTAATTCGTAAACGACGGTTCCTAAAGTCCCATAATTTAGGGGGGAAATACCCCTGCAGCATCAGGCTTGAGGAGTTGAAGGTAAAAAATTTTATGGGACCATTTCGCGAGCTTCTTCTGTCGATTAAAAAAAAATCTTGTGAATCGGTCCAGAAACCTCGGAGTAATCGGCGGGCATACATAGAAAAAAAAAAAAAAAAAGATACCGGCCGAATTGATAACCTCCTCCTTTTTGGAAGTCGGTTAAAAAATAGCATCCTTACGCGAATTATTATAACGGGCACATAACACTTGCACTATATTTCAATAAATTGAAATAACAATTGCTATTCTGGGACAGAAATATATGAAAATTAAACTAAAAAAACCAAATACAATAATAATGGCGTCGATTGGGCGTCAGCCATCAGGAGAATCATAGATTACAGTAGATCTATAAATACTTCATACTACATATAGGTACCTAATGTAGATATAGAGATGTCTGTAAAAATTGTCATGCATCATAGTGGAAAAGATTTTGTAAGGCTATGGAAATTTGTATGGGACTGAACTGGCCGTGCTTACGACTAAGAACACAAGACATACAATTAAATCACGCACGATACTGTATAGTTTGTATGAAAATGTGTGAAGCATAGAGCACGCTTGCGGTATTACTTACTAACGACGAGAGTCAAAGTGGAAGCTACTCAGCCAGAAAGCGGATCCTGGCATAATCTGGGATATAAAGTTAGAAGAACTAAGAAGTATTTCCTCACTTTCTTCTTCTATTTCAAGCGGACGACCACTGCTAGACATAGGTCTCCTGTATAGACATCCACAGACCTCGGTTTTGCACATCCTGTATCCAGCACTCCCTGTGACTTGACCCCAACGACCATTAGCTCTCCGAACTATGAAATTTTTAACTTTAGAGAGCCGAAATTAAAATTTGAGTAGGTACACTCAGTATTTTAAAATTCCATAACATAGCCGCAGAATAAATATTAAATACGTATAGTTACCTTAAATTTTAATTAACGGTTAATTGGTTATAACCTCACGCCAGAGGCGGTAACCGTGATATGCCCGAGCGGTTTGAATTTCATGTTCGCTGTAAAATATGTACTCGTAAGATCTTATAGGGGATAGTGGGCCGATAAAACCTTACAGCTGCCTCTTAAAATGTAGTTAATTTGGAAAAGTATGTAGTTATTTTGACGTTCTCCCTGGTTCTTAAAATGGGAGGTGCCGCGTTTGATTCCCGGCGGTGTCACTTTGAAAATTCATAATTTAAAAAGTCTTTGGTCTGGTCTGCTGGGAGATGTCGTGGCTGTTTGCCACACTGTGCTAACGAACCGCCAAGCGATTTAGTATTCTAGAACAATGACGTGAAGAAACCGATACATAATGGGTTTATTTAAAACTGCCTTACTTACTTATTTCCAAGTTAGCCCGACACCAACTTAATTCACTATTACGAATGAAAATTTTAAAATATTATGGGGAATATGGAATGTAGAAGTTCCCGACAAAAATCCTATTCATATTATAAATGCGAAAGTTTGGATGTATGGATGGATGTTTGTTAGTCAATCACGCCGCAACAATTGAACCGATTTGGCTGAAATTTGGCACAGAGAAAGATTATAGTAATAACACATAGGCAACTTTTTATCCCGGAAAATAAGAGAGTTCCCGCGGAAATTAAAAAAATGACGTGTGGCACTCGGGGACTGCCGCGGTAAAGCTATTGCATAGCATTTTTTATCAACGCCATCTAGCGGCTCACCGTAGAGGAGTCCCGTGTCAGGTTATTTTCGTTACGGGATTTCTGGATTCGGTCTCCATGCTGGCCCGCGATAGAAGCTATGCAATAGCTTAAAAACCTTAATCCACGCTAACGAAGGGCACATAAGAGGAGAGAATATTGCAGCTCCAATACATAGGACAAGCAGTCGGCGTGGCCGAAAACTGCTTGAAGGCAATCGTCATCATCACTATCTTAGACTGAATCGTCAGTATACATCGATGATGATCACTGATCAGTAAGCATCAGGCATATCACGTGACTTCGCAGTCAAGGACTATCTTGTCATGAATAAACAAAAAATAATTTTAAGCTATTGCATAGCTTCTATCGCGGGCCGGCGTGGAGACCGAATCCAGAAATTCCGTAACGAAAATAACCTGACACGGGACTCCTCAACGGTGTGCCGTTAGATGGCGCATTTTTTATCAACGCCATCTAGCGGCTCACCGCTAGATGGCGTTTATAAAAAATACTATGCAATAGCTTCACCGCGGCAGTCTCCGAGTACCACACGTCTTTTTTTTCTCTTTATCAGTGAAATAGCTCATGATTCCGGAGACGCTAGCCATAAAATAAGATGATACAGATGATAGTGGGGCGATGAAAATTGTTATATCATCATAAACGCCGGGTATTTGTATAGCTTGTTAGGCGGGGGATATGCTTTTACGATTATCGCCGGAATCAATTATGCGTTATGTGTAGATCAGATATTTTATGGCGCGAATTTTTTTTGGCACATTTTATATAGTTCTTGCAATTCACGAGGGGGCATGGCTCATGGTTGTATGTGTGTCGTATCTGTGTAAGTGTGAGCGAGAGCTTGCTCGCACCTGACCGCTCCCACCTAGGCTCCTGACAGGCACGCACACTAACGCAATGTGTATGTGCACAACCACAAGTAAAGTTCACGTGCCCTCGTGAATTGCAAGAATATCATTTTTAACCGGCTTCAAACTCCCTTGGGCTCTATGATTTTTTTTGTGCGTCTGTAAAGCGATATTTTATTTTTACGAACGTGTTGAGTTTTTAATATTAAAAGTTCATTTTCATAAAATCCATTTTAGGAATAAACCCACTTTAGGAAAGTAAAAAAATGAAAAGGCCACGTTTATAACGACCGATTGAGTAATTTCTGAACGATTAATTTAATAAGTTTTGGATCTAATATGTAAAACTCCACGCAAAGGCATTTTGTAAGATTCAATCACGAATAAAGAAAATTGAGGGTGACCTAAACGTCGGCTCATTAATCTCGTGATGTCGTTTTGTAAAGAGTAGGTACCAATTTTTTTTATTATTTAACTAGCTTTAACCCGCGGCTTCGCTCACGTTAGGTTCGATTTTTAACCCCCTATTTAACCCTCTTGGGGTTGAAATTTTCCAAAAACCTTTCTTAGCGGATGTCTACGTCCTAACAGCTACCTGTATACCAAATTTCAGTTCGATCGGTCCAGTGGTTAGAGCTGTGCGTTGATAGATCAGTCAGTCAGTCAGTCAGTCACCTTTGCCTTTTATATATTTAGATGACAAAAACCCTTGTCTGCAGAGGTCTAACAACTTAAATAGGTTAACTTATACTATTTGATGGTAAGAGTTATTGATATTGTAGAGTACGTCCTAGAAGACAAAATACATATGTACAATTCACGCACATTTCTATCTATTCATGATCATTGAGCATGAATGTGAGCTATAAACAGTATTCTGCGACCAGTTTATACATAATTGTTTTTAAATTATGTAATTCCAATTTTATAAATAAAATAAAACCAACAAATGAAAAAAACAACATATTTGCTACCAATTAATACATAAGAAGGATAATTTGACATCTCTCTCAGGAGCAAGTTAACAATACAACAAAGGCTGTTAGGAAGATTCAATCATGGAGAAAGTACATTAGGGTCGGACCAAACGCCGCGTCACGGTCATTAATCACGGGGCGTCGTTTGCTGCTATTTATTTGAGGCAACTGCGGAGTGTCGATGGCCCCTTAAACCTATATTTTGTAGCCCTATCTCTGATAATGCTTTTGTTGAAATTAAAGAGGTTTACTACAGGGTGCTTCAGGGTTGAGAGGGCAATAGAACCATTTACAAATTGTTTATTCCCGAATCTATACAAACAATAAAGCTGGGAAGAGTTTGTTTGAACGCACTAATCTCTGGAGCTACCAGTTGGACTTGAAAAATTATTTTTGTATGAACGTAAGAATGGTACCATCTACTTACTGTTTTAGATAGATGATGATCGAAGATCGAGGAAGGGTCTAATGATGGAGCAGTAAACTGGGTGACAGATGCATGACCAAAGTCCGGTCATAGATTTACATGTCAGTTTTTCACAACTCCCTCAATATGGGTATCAAATGAAAGGGCTTGACTAGTAGAATACTATACTAAATGATAAATTTCAAATCCAAGATGGCCACTACCACAAAATTGCTAATTACGTTTTTTTTTAATTTCACGTGTCGGGGGTGTTTTTCAATTTACATTTGTTACGCTTGTTTGCTATTAAACTTTCTTAGGAGGGTTCTTGTCTAGAAATGAAGGAATAGGATAGCATTGAAACCACACCGACAAGCGATTGAACCACGATTTCAGCTTCCAATATAAAATGTATAGACGAGTAATTGGACTGGCTCATTTCAATAAGTAATTACGGCCTACCGCCAAAAGCATGAGCAAAAACTAATTTGCAGGGTGTTCGGAATATTTAAATTAAATTCATATTATTATTATTGTAGTTAGCTTTAATTCAATTGTTGAGGCAAATTATTGTTTTCATTAATGATTTTGTGTGACATTTACGACGCTTATTTTAATTTATTCGTTCCATAAAACAAAAATATTTTGTGGATGGTTTTGGAAGTGGTCTAGAAACGGAAATAGTTCGATAGTGCCCTAGCTTAAGGCTTATTTACTAGTATTACTATGAATATTCATATTGGAGGAATCATCCAAATGATAAACGTAGACATTGCTCTTCACTTTTGTTTCATGAAACATATTATTATCATCAATAGATCAACTTTTAATGAGTGTTTAGATACCGATGATTCATCTATACTAATATTATATAGCTGAAGAGTTTGTTTGTTTGAACGCGCTAATCTCAGGAAATACTGGTTCGAATTGAAAAATTATTTTGTGTTGAATAGTCCATTTATCGAGGAAGGCTTTAGGCTATATAACATCACGCTGCGATTAAAAGGAGCGAAGCATCAGTGAAAAATGTTGCAAAAACGGGGAAAATTATTCATATTTAAAATATATTTTTTTAAAAACTTCGCGATCATAATAAACAGAAATTGACGCGGACGAAGTCGCAGGCAACAGCTAGTCCAGAATAAAAGTGCATAGAAAAGTAAAGAGATATGGTTCGTTTGTAGTGACAGTGTGTATGAAAAGTGATATCACAAATCGTACTGAAAATATTCAAACAACTAGATGATACCTGCGACTTCGCCCGCGTGGATTATTTTTTTTTAATTCCCGCGAGAACTCTTTAAAAATGTAGCCTATAATATCAACTATCTCCATTACAGACAGCCAAATAGTTTCATTCGTTGTGACGTGTGTGTGTGATATTTTAAGAAAGTCTAGACTACAAAGATTGTTTAAGAGATCTATGTAGAACCTATATAAGTACAACACATGCTTGAATCATAATTATAATGTAGTCTCGCAGTCTCTACCTTAGAAACGAGGAAGCAAAGCGCTTCTTACATCGTAACTTTACACCTTGTATGAATCATGAGGAAACGCCGCTATAAGCGAGTGGGTACACTTAATCTAAATAGTACTTTGTAGCTTGTACGGCTCAAGTTTTACGACATATATTAAGTCGTACACCGCATTACGTACGGCAAGCTATATTATGGCTCTCATGAGAAAGCTTTGAGGTGAGCGAGGGAGGTACCTCCGTGTTAAATTAAAGTTTAACATGGTTTAACTGTGCGATAGAGGCTTGATAGCATGATAATTTAGAAGTATAAGCGCGTTAAAATGTCGATTACTAAGTACACTCTGTCTCTGAATAGTATGACTCCATCTTAACAAATCTGTTTTCATCACTATTAAAATCTTTACACAGACGATTAATTTGGGACAATTATTATAAACGAATTAAGTATTTTTTTTATTAAGCTATTGCATAGTTTCTATCGCGGGCCAGCGTGGAGACCGAACCTAGAAATTCCGTAACGAAAAAACCTGACACGGGACTCCTCTATGGTGAGCTGCTAGATGGCGCATTTTTTATCAACGCCATCTAGCGGTGAGGCGGAGAAGGCGTTGATAAAAAATGCTATGCAATAGCTTTACCGCGGCAGTCCCCGAGTGCCACACGTCTTTTTTTTACTAAAAGTCACTTATGATAAGAGATGGATGAATTTGACGGACGGATTGAATGACGGATGGTGAAAATTTGATCCACTAATCAAGTAGGAAATGATCCGGTGATCTTCAAACGCCTGAGCAGTTCTTCATAAATTATAGCTAAGAACCATCTCGATCACGTCTACTTTCAAACAGAAAAAACAGCATCAAAATCGGTACATTCGTCAAGGAGCTACGAGGGAACAGACAGATACGCAGATATATGGATACACCAAACACATATATACACGAATACTTCTTCTGGTGGGAGGCTTGGCCGTGGCTAGTTACTACCCTATCATCAAAGACGTGCCGCCAAGCGATTTAGCGTTCCGGCAGGATGGCTTGTAGAAACTGATAAGGAGTATAAGTTCACTGCCAAACCCCTTCCAAGTTAGCCCGCTACCATCTTAGACTGCATCGTCATTTACCATCAGGTGAAATCGCAGTCAAGGATTATCTTTTCACGAAAAAAAAGACGTGTGGCACTCGGGGACTGCCGCGGTAAAGCTATTGCATAGCATTTTTTATCAACGCCATCTAGCGGTGAGAGGAGTCCCGTGTCAAGTTATTTTCATTACGGAATTTCTGGATTCGGTCTCCACGCTCAAGGCCCGCGATAGAAACTATGCAATAGCTTAAAAAAAAAAAAACACAGATACACACGCCCCTTATAACGCCCCGCTTTTTGCGTCGGGGGTTAAAATCAATGAATTAATATAGCACGTTAGTCTTAGCTAAGGCGCTCTCGCAAACCACGCGGCCATCCCCCGAGAGCCGTCTCGCTAACTAGCACATAATGTGGTGAAGGCGAACAAATTAAAGCTCACGTTGCAAAGTTAAACTTAAAACGAATACCGTATAATCTTCCGTGCTTTTACTGACGTTAGAGAAAAATTCTCTTGCATAAATTCTAAGTTTCTTTTTTGCAACAAAACTTAAAATCGAAGCTTTTATTGCGTGTTGAGGTCATACTGCAAAGAGGTGGAGAGGTGTTATCTATCACACAATTCTGAGCGAATGAAGATGTTTATGAGACTACGAATTTAATATTATTACTAGATGATACCCGCCACTTCATCCGCGTGAATTAAGGTTTTTTTCCCGCTCGAACTATAGCTAGTAGTTTTCCGGGATAAAATTTAGCCCGTAAATGTATTAATCCTGGGTACGAAATATCTCCCTTCCCTTCAGCCAAATCAGTTCATTAGTAGTGGCGTGGAGGAGTAATAAACAACAATATCGTCATGAAAACTGAATTTTATTTTAATCTATATCCACGCGAGTCGTGGACATAAACTCTAACGTGATAAAACTAGCATAATTATTATAATAATTGTGCTAGCTTATAATCATGCCTATATTTTTTGTTTTGTATTTTCATTATCTGTTGTGTATCCAATAAATAAAAAAATACTTTATTGGCCCGAATCGAGAATCGAACCTGCTACCACATCATTCGCAGTCGAAGATGCTAAATACTAGACCAACGTACCGTTGATATAGTATGTTAACGCGTTAACATAGTAACCACAGTATAATAACTGTCCTTATTCTGTGGTATAGCCAAAGTATAAGAGATAGTTCTTTCTCTGTGGTATACCTAGAGTTGTTACGAATAGTCTAAACTAAGGCGTTTTCGAAAATCACCCGGGTATCCTCGGGGAGCCGTATCGCTAACCAGCATAATAGAACGTTGCGGAAGACTTAGCGAGAACTACAAATTAAACCCCACGCTACAAAGTTAAACTTTAATCCGATACCGTTAGTTATGGCTGTTTATTTAGAAACGTATTAAAACCACGGAATAAATAATTTATACCTTGGTACAGTTGCATTCCCATGAGTCTCGTTAATCCATCTATACATATAATAAAATTGTAGAAAAGTGGTGTCTGTACAATGGAAATATATAAAAAAAAAGTAGCAGGGGTTGTTATTATATCGATGCCGAACCCGAAATTGTAATTAATTTTTTTTTTTGTCTGTTTGTCTGTTTGTCTGTGTGTTTGTGCACGCTAATATCAGAAACGGCTTATTCGATTTAGATACGGTTTTCACTAATATATTGTAGTAAGCTTCACTTAACATTTAGTGCTTATTTCATGTCAATCGGTTCATAAATAAAAAAGTTATGTCAATTTAAAGAATCACGGCGAACATTTTTAACGTACAGAGTATGTACTACACGCCTCGCGCCTGAGCGTCGACGGTATATGTAATTCAAAATATACTGCCCGAAAAGTCACTATTCCACGCGAACGAAGTCGCGGGCACAGATTACTGGCCAACGCTTGCGACTTCGTCCGCTTTTTAAAATCCATCGGAATTTTCTTAGTTTTCCGGGATAAAAAGTAGCCTATGTCACTCTTCAGATCCTCAACTATACCCTTGAAAAGATCACAATATCGATCCGTAGTTTTGTTGCGGCGTGATTGAAAGACAAACCAACAAACACACACTCTTTCGCATTATAATACTAGTAAGGATAGTAAAGATAAGCAAGGATAAATGCGAAAGTGTATTTATTTGTTTGTTAGTTGGTTCTTCAATCACGTAGCAACGAAGTTGAGGCCTTGGAAAGTGACATAGGATCCATGAAATATAAAATTTAATTATAATTTATACTGACTACAAATTGGTAATATTATCACCTAACATCGTAGTTAACGAATGTTATAATTTAATTGTTAATAATAAATTTTATAATTTGTTCATTTATCTACTACATGCAAACGTTATAAATTAAATTAAGTACAATTACTGTGGTAGAACATCAATTAAAAATTCAGGGGCACGCTCGCTCAGAATCGTTGAGTGGTTGTTGCGAACGGCTGTTTGTGATGTATAATAATTTTTAATTACCCTCATTTTACGAGTGGACGAACGTGACATACTGAACCTATTTTTATTGTTTCTCAATCATAATATTAATAAGATCAGGGGACTGATTCTGTAACTCAGTGCCTATCATAAAATGAAAGCCACTGACATATTATATTTTTTATCCATTGAAGGTTTACTATGAAATAGATAAATCACATTTCTTTTCAAACCTTCAATGGATAAGAAATGCCTATCGTGGGTGATAAGCACTGAGTTACAGAATCAGGAGCTCGTGTGTAAGGAATATCTAAATATATAAAAGGCAAAGGTGACTGACTGACTGACTGATTGACTGACTGACTGACTGATCTATCAACGCACAGCTCTAACCACTGGACCGATCGAGCTGAAATTTGGCATACAGGTAGCTGTTAGGACGTAGACATCCGCTAAGAAAGGATTTTGGAAAATTTCAACCCCAAGAGGGTTAAATAGGGGGTTAAAAATCGAACCTAACGTGAGTGAAGCCGCGGGTTAAAGCTAGTTCTTAATATATAAAAGGAAAACGTGACTGACTTACTGACTGATCTATCAACCAAAGCTCAAATCATTGGACGGACCGAATTGTTTGGCGTACAGATATGACGTTGGCATCCGCTAAGAAAGGATTTTTGAAAATTCGATCCCTAAGAGGGTTAAAATAGGGGTTTGAAAAACCAAAATTAACGTGAGTGAAACCGCGGTCAAAAGCTAGTTTCATATTATGTCCAAATCTACCTGTTGGCTGTCCTTTTGTCTCTCACTCAGTCATGGTATTGTTTCATTATTTGTCTTTTTCTTTCTCAGCTAAACAATTGTCTATTGCATAAAGGTCTTGCGCCGCATATATCCAGCGACTCCCTGCGACTCGTCCAATGTAATCAATCCACCTAGTATGAGATCAGCCAACACAGCGCATTCTAGAGTGGGGTCACCACTCCAGCACCTTGAGACGTTGAGATATGTTCTGCTGAACTGATGGTCGTTGAGGTTCCAAGGTGTAACAAATCAGTACTTGACTAAGAAAACAGATTTTTTATCGTAAGAATAGAATATTTTTCCAAGTATTTCTAGAAGATTTTACCTCATAACCAACTTGGAATGAGATAAAAATATTGTTCCAGTTTCGACGTCCGCGGGCGGTCTTTCAACAAGGCGCTCCAGTGGTCTGACCCGAATGTGTTCGGGCCTCGCGCGTACTTCGCGACGGTGGCCCGTCCTGCTGCGCTCACCCTCGACACCGTTCAGCTGGACGACGAGGGCGTGTATCGCTGTAGAGTCGACTTCAAGAACTCGCCTACGCGAAATTTTCAAATACGACTCTCAGTTATTGGTGAGTACCACTCTCTACCTTTGAAACACCTAATATGTGTGCGTACTTCATCACGGTGGCTCGTTCTGCCGCGTTCACCCTCTACATCATTCAGCTGGACGACGAGCTAACAGTGTCTAACCAACTCCTGCTCCACTCCACGCTCATAAGTGGAATTCTAAGTGCAGTGACTTATTCCGATAACCGCTCAAATTCAGCTTTGACCCCAGTAAAATAAGGCGAAAAAGAATAGTAAAACTTTAGAAGTATATAATTTTTTAATTTTATTGGTCGTAAATGGTGACAGAGCAGCTTAGCCTAGCCTAATACAAAGTTAAAACTGCGGTTTCCTATACCTATGAGAGGTCGCGGGTTCGCCCTTGAACTTTCGGAGTTACGGTATGGTCAAGTACATTTAAGCAAAAAATATCACTTGCTTCTAAGTTGAAAGAGAACATGGTGAAGCAACCTGCACGAGTTCATGCCTTATGTTCTCCAAACTGTTCTTAAAGGTGTGTGAATTCTTCTATTGCATTGGGCGTACAGTAGACTATGGTCTACTAGGCTTCTTAAATTCTCCTTTGGCAGGAGACCTGAGCTGTTGATGAGTTGCTGATACTCACGTTATTTTGTTGCAACTGCTTGCGTCGCGATTGTTGCAAAATGCATTGCAAGTTGCAACATGTCGTATGACCTCGAGCGCACTGCAAATGATATACGCAGGCCGGCCCTGTGGTGATTCTAAAATCGCATAGCAGTGATTATGAACGTGATGTGAGCGTATAAAACGCAAAAAAACAACTACTTTCTGTTGGAAGGGCGAATAAGTTTGGTACAGAATAAGAGGCCATTAGAAAGCAATAGTTCGCCTTAACCTAAATGTAAGGACTAGAAAATTTGATTAATTTTTATTGCTGCACCAAATTGAAGTCATTATTAAACACTAAAACTTCTTATGACCAATTTGGTGGTAACGCAAGATTTATATTAGGGTCACTTTTACTGTTACTTGCTAACAACAGATTTTATGGAAATCTGTACTTAAAACAGCACACGCAATGTTTTCAGTTGTGGCCATTAGGGGCCTATACGACGATAAGTTTGATGTCAGTTTCGAATTTAAAGTCATTGTTGTTACTGTCCTAGTTTTATACATATAAAATATCATAGTAAAAAGGTCATACAGTCCAGTCAAAAGAAGGTTTCACCTCTGGAAAATTCCGAAAGTTTTGAAACTTTGCACCTTGATTTATGGGAACCTAGGGATGAATATACCAAAAGTCCTTATGAATCCGAGGCGAGCTCTAGCGGAAATTAGCGGAAATAGGGCACTTTTTTGGTTTTTTGTCAATATCTCGAGAACCGTTGGCCTGAGGTTAAAGTTTACTAGTACACAATTGAAGGTTTTTTGGATCAAAGACAACAATCAACCACAATTTCTGAAATGGCTCAACTTAAATTCATCACAGCCAGATCACAAATCTATATATTACTGGGCCAATTTCGCCAAAGTAAGATAAGTTTTAGCCAAGCATTTTGGCAGATTTTCAATACAAAAACTGTCAAAACGCCCAATTAATTCCTAGGTTCAACTTCACTCAACCTTGATGAAATCGGCACAAAATAATAGCCTCTGTTTAGTGCTAAGAAATATCAAGCGGCGCAAGAACAAGGCGTGTGATCAAGATTCTCTACAGGAGGTCTACGTCCAGCTGTAGGCACAGATCTCTTGTTTAATCCTAAAACTATAGTACATAACACTATGTTATCTTTGAATTTAAGCAAGCCTCATTTACAATTTTAAACTAGGGTAAGCATACAAGTAGTTGTGGCGACATTACACAATATTTTGATATAGCCGCCCGAGGTGAGTTTCACGGAGATAATCATGTTAAGTGCCAACCCAATTTAGTTCATGACATGTTGATGTTGCTGAAAACTCTGGTCTGGTATTATTAATATTTTGAGAAGAAAATACCATGCAAACTCCTTTGAAATATTCAGATCCATACACTCATCTCTCTCTCAGTCTCAATTCATTACTTTTTCTATCTAGAATAGAATAAATTATATTCATTTACATACAACAATGAAATAGGTACACTTAGACTTACTCGTACACATATACAGAATCACTTAAACTAGTGGTTCGCCCCGAACTGAGACCTCGCGATATCCCATAATTCCCAAAAGTTTTAATTATATATTGTAATAATTAACTTTTAACATTAGACACAATAAAAAAAATAATAGTTGACATAAAACTGTTTTACTGACACAGCGCCATCTATTAGCATTATAGTGAAGCTATTAGCTTCACAATAATGCTAATAGATGGCGCATTAAAATTAAATAATTTCGTTTCTTTATAACATTTATCTAATTTTAGTATTTGTTGTTCAAGTACAGGATATAACTGAATTTTCAACCAAGTTTCACGTACTAATATTCAGTAATTCAGAAGTTATAGGGCTCTGACAGACATTTAGACGGACACACTTCTCTGTCTAGTAGGCAAGCACCCTAGTTGACTCAGAGAACTCGCTTCGCTCGTTCAAATATAACTTAACTGGTATCTACTATGTATCATGCCAATGAAAGCCATGTACTCATTTTTGCTTGCGTTATTCGCCAGATTGATAGATAAATAGACAAAAACTTTATTGCACACAAGAAAGAAACAAAATTTAATACAACTTAAAACTACGCATGCAAAGGCGGCCTTATTGCTACAGAGCAATCTCTACCAGGCAACCATTGAATAGCTTTGAACGGCAACAGCAAAAAAGTAATGAGATCCAGAAAACAAGCAGTGGCGTTGCTCAAATAGAACCAAGAGGGACAAATAAGTCCAAGAGTCTATGGATAGAATTGGTGTATGAAAGGCGGCCCGCACCGAAAACTCAGTGTACGGAGACCTCCCAATAGATGGATGGAGCGCCATTTTAAGCGCTAGACACTAGACTCACAAGTACGTGCTCTATAGAGATTTTTGCAAGTGACTTATGTCCAGCTGTGGACATCCGTGGTTAAGGTGATAACGATGAAACTTTTTTCCGTCCATAGTTCCTCAAAGCACTTACCTACTTGGACAGCTATGTAATCAAAGCTCTATTTAAATATATCATGAAATCCTTTATTTTAGCATGCAATAATAATAATTTGACTTACAAAACTAGCTACATGTATGAGAAAATAACACCTACGATACGTACGGTACCTTTTCTCTGGAATTCACTGACTGCAGCTGTCTCTGTTCTTGAAGATAATTCATCTATGTACGCGCAAGGAGGTCAATTCGTTTAGCAATTAAGAAAATAAAAAACGTTTCCACAAAATAACAAGATTTACGTCAGATTATACCATTATACCTTACTTTGTAACGTTAACTAATCATATAAAAAGAAATAGAAGCCTACAAAACATTGCGGGTAATATTATGTAACACAATCGAGCCTTAGTAACAATAAAGGTAATATACAAGTCACTTTTTTCTAGGAAACGTGCGTATTTAGTCCTAAATAGTTGGTCTTATGAAGCCTTTTATTACAGGATTATAGGTCCTATAAATTCTTCGTTAATTACTTTTATGACGGTACCACACGCTGAAGAAAAAACCCTAAGGTGTCGTAGCACACTCTACAGAAGAGATGCTTCTTATAACTAAAATCTTCAATTCACTTGCTCATAAAAATTGAGCAGATATTTTGGTGAAGATAGCAATACAATGCGGACGCTGCTTGTTGTAATGTCTTATCCATTCTAATCACTCATCTCTATAGTTAATCTATGATTAATACTGGATTTGCTGACCCTATATAAATGACAGTTTAAATATAAATCAATTTGAAGCACACATTTGACAAACGAGTGTCTCTGGAAGTAATAATATTGCAAATGGCGCACCGAACTCTATAATTAAACAGTCGTATCTGCCACCAGATAGGACAGCAGCCTCTTTAGTGTTAATGTATAGAGCTCAGTAATAATTGATAACAATAAGTGCTGCCCAGCCAACGAGATAATACATCTTATTCTTAAATCACTATCCAAAAGTGAAAAACGAATCAGCCTCCTGTAGTACAAGTAGTTACAAATTCGGAAAATAAAATTTTGATCTGGTACTCCTTTATACAAATAGTAAGTTACTAAGGCTGCTTCGGATTGAGAATTAACGGTTTCGGATAGGACGTACTACCAAAAGGGCCAAAGGCGCCTTTTGTAAGGCTATTCGGCTTAGGCTAACGTTCGGACGTGTGAGTAATAAAACTTTCACTTTCATAAACCTTCCTTCCTTTTTTAATCTTTTTGTTTTTCAAAATTATAGTATTTTCAGTTTCAAACCAAAATGGTAGTCACACAGATGTCTTTGTCTCTGTGAACAGACTGATAGATGGACTGAACGAAAATATAAGAACGAAACCCTCATAAAACGTAGACACCCGAAAACTAGAATGAAATTACGTCAGCTGCTCACATTCCCACGAAAAACCAACCCGAAATGTTTTAGCGTATGCGGGGAATATATAGAGGAGCCTTATCTAAAAAGCCAGCCTTTCAGGGGCTTTCTCAAGCGGCGATGCAAAACAAAGCTTTGTTATAAGTCCTTTGAGTTTCGGGAGAATGAGAGGTTACATGCGACGCGCCGTCAAAGAAACCCCGGGGTGCTCTTATCGCAATAATGTACGACGATATCAAATTTGGAGTACACGCCTTCTTGACGTGAATTAATTTGCGAAATTTTGCTTTGATAACTATAAATAGGTTGCCGCTCAGGATGTGTCTAGTACTTTAGTGTAGTTTTTCATGGTGCATAGTTTCTGAGTTAGATTGTACCCTTCTTATTTATGCTGCATAGTTTCTAAGTTAGATAGAACCTACTTTACTTATTTATGCTGTATAATTTTGAAGCCTCAATAACCCAACGGTTAAAGGTGCGAATTCAAAAACTGGAAGGTTGCAGGTTCGAATCCCATCCATTGCACTATTGTCGTACCCGCTACTAACAAAAGCTTTCCACTTATTTGGAGGGGATAGGAGGACGTTAGTCAACTTCAGCTTGGCTAATATACTTTTTTTTTAATTTTAATTTAGCAGCCTATTTTATACCTACCCAAAATACTCGCGCAGTTCTGGACCGATGATATATGATGTGTATTATATTATGAAGTTATGCATAATTAAATACGTGAACCTATTAATAGCATATTTGTTCTTGTGAATAATTAAACAACGGTGAACAATCTTGAATAACCACGCTTACACTTCGTCGTGATCGTAGAACTACGACGGATTTGCAAAAAGGCAAAAAGTTCAAAAATTACTCTGACATATTTAGACATTTAATAAAAAATCGTTATTTAATTTAATATTTTAAAACAGAACCTTTTTAATGAAATGTGAAACTTCATTGCTAAATATTTTTTACTAGCTGATACCCGCGACTTATTCCGCGTGGATTTAGTTTTTAAAATCCCGCGGGAACTCTTTGATTTTCTAGGACCCATCCAAAGAATCACGTTGATCCATAACTCTTTTGCAGTTTTATTGAAGAACAAACCAACAAAAAAACACATTTTCGTATTTATATATTAGAAAGTAAGGAGTAAGGATTTAAAAAATGATGACAATAAAAACTCAGAAATTATTTCAAGTGGATGTACTGTAAAATTGATAAAATGCAGATGAGTCGTTGTTCTGCGATCATGGCCCATATTACACTGTACTGTACTATTTATATGATCCTATTTCGTATCATAGTGTTAGCGATATATTGAAATAGTAAAGATTAATGTAGGTATTGAAGGTGGTTTGATAAAATTAGTAGTAGGTAGTTTGACTTTGTTGACGTCGTAGGCGTCCGTCTGTCGCCGCACGCCGTTAGTATAAATACAGCCGGTTGGACGTTATTAATTCAGTCTCTTCCAGAGACTCAAACGGCTATTGGATGCTCCCGCGTCTAGGTCGTGGTATTTGATTAAGGGATTGTGATAGCAATCGCGCCCTAATCGAATAAATATTACCCGTAGGTTAAGATGAGTGTAATTGATTAAATAATACTTAGATATGTTTGATAGTTACCCTCACGTTCAGATGGTTGTTTGTCTGACGTGTTGTGGTTAAATAGATTAGATGTGAGGACAGGGGCCGTTATAGGGGTGGTTGGAGACGGCTTTAGGTAGGGTTTTAGCGTTTTTTTTTGAGTTGATAATAGATTATTATGTCATACATTCTAAATAGATCATCATATATATTTCTAGGATGATAATCTATGGTACGAAATAGAATACTATAAATAGTATAGTGTAAGGGCCTTATACACGCATCGACGTTTCAAATCAAATCAAAATCGCTTCATTTTCGTACAGCAGCGGATCAATACCATCAGCTGCTCCACCAACTTGTTTCATTAAATTCAAATTTAGTGTTGTACTTATTAATTCAAGCGAGCGTTTCCTTTACGTCGTGAGTCGAATACTCGGGTGCTTTTTATATTCTTGTCGCTTCCGCATTTATTAGATGATTCCTTTTTGCGAAAAGTTGAGGCTGTATTGTGTGTTAGAGACGTCAATTAGCACGTTTTTTGTATTAATTAGCTTTCCTTTGATTATAATCAAGACCGCTTTTCAACATGATAATGAGAAACTGAGTCAAGAATACAGCTTCCGAATAAATTATAAACTGACTAGTTGATGCCCGCGTCTTCGCTCGCGTGGATTTAATTTTTTAAAATTTCGTGAGAACTCTTTAATCTTCCGGGATTAAATTCCTATGTCATTCTCCTTGTCGTCAACTACATCAATGCAAAAAATCACGTTGATCTGTTGCTTAGTTGCGGCGTGATCGAGGGGCAAACTAACACACCAACAAACCAATAAATCGACAAACAAACACATTTTCACATTTATAATATTAGTAAGGATGTATTTGTATTTACACTATATCTTTCCTTTCAAGTTTAGGTTCCACATTAGCAAAAATAATCATAAACAGCTAACATTTAGCTAAAGTTGCTAATCTAACCCAATAAGACGTTTTAAAAGCCAAGAAGGCTGGCCACGTTTCCGCGCAAAAAGCCTTGCTCTCCTAAACACGGAGAAAGTGAAAAGGCCAAAGGACACCCCAGCCGGTCACCCATCCACTAACCGACCAGGGTCAACGTTACTTAACCAGCGTGATCGTTTAATATACGCAGACACAACTAAACCACGCGTTGCTCATAAGTACTGTTAAAATATTTCTTTAGAGGCGCGGATCGATACCCGCTCAGCTGCTCCGCCAACTTGTTTCATTAAATTCAAATTTAGTGTTGTACTTATTAATTCAAGCGAGGGTTTTCCCACGCCATGAGTTTGCTGCGCGGATGCTTTTTATATTCTTCATTTTGTGTTTAAGCTTTACGAGTTTTGGCGCTTTAGAGGAGGAAAGATATATTTCATTTTTAACCCACTTCAAAAAAGGGAGGTCATCAATTCGATACTTACGAGTACGTAATATGTGTAACTGGAACTGCAAAATCCTTACTAATAATGCGAAAGTGGTTTTGTTTGTTGTTTTGTCCTTCAATAATGCTGCAACAGAGCTACGGGTCGACGTGATTTTTTGCATGGTTATAGTTTAGGACCTGGAGAGTGGCATAGGCTACTTTTTATCCTGGAAAATCAAAGAGTTTTCACAGGATTTAAAAAAAAACTAAATCGAAGAAGTCAAAAAAGCTTTTGTCATATTATAACATCCAAACTGATAAGTTATATTTCAAAGTATATCTGTACTTTTTAATGCTTAAATCACTAAACCGATTTTAATCAGGGAGATGTTTACTTCTTGCAACTTGCATCCTGAGGGAGAACAAAAAATATTTACATTTTAATTCGAAATACCGAATTTTTAAAACCTAAATTCGAACGAAGAACATTTCGGAAAAAGCGGAACAATTTATGAAGTATATAACTTGTCTCCGCAGACATCATATTGAAGCCAGTTCATACATTATTCAGATGCCATAATTACAAGCGTAGTCTCCGTTATACCACGTCATACTACATATTATCAGCACGACAGTGATAAAGTGTCCTAACTCACGATTTATTATAAAATTTTTAACCCCCCCGACGCAAAAACGACGGAATGTTTTAAGTTTCATGAGTTTGTGTGTAGCAGCCGAATGGATGAACCGATTTTGATTTGTTTTTTTTTTTTTGTTTGAAAGGTGAATTAGTCCGGAGTGTTCTTAGCTATGTTTGATGAAAATCGGTAATTTAATAATAATAGTAATTTTTTCACAACCCCCTCAATGTGGGTATCAAATGAAAGGGCTTGATTACTTATTCGATACATTATGATAAATAAATCCAAGATGGCCACCATCATAAAATGGCGAATTACATTTTTTTTAATTTCACATGTCGGGGATGTTTTAAATTTTCAATTTACACTTGTTTGATCAACCGATAATTTTTTTTTTTTAAGAATAATAGCTAAGCTAAACTAATATCCTCCTATCCCCTCCAAGGAAGCTTGTGCTAGGAGTGGATAACTACAACAATAATGCCCACAAACATAGTCGTCAACAGCTCGATATAGATTTCTTTCATAGACTTCCACATACGATCTTGCACCGCTGGTTTCTAGCGGCTCCCTGCGCAACCTCTGATATCGTTGGTCCATCTATTAAGGAGATCTTAAAAATAATGAAGAACAGCAGACGTTTGATTAATATTATAACAATGAGTATTTTGTTTACACAAAACAGAAATACGCATTCTGTAAAAATTTCAAGTATCAAGCAATATAGGCTGACGGACGTACGGACGGACAGCAAGGGCTTAGGATGAAATCTATATTCTCACTCTGCTCTGACTCAAGACAGTTAAAACAAGACAGATCTATGTCAGGGTATATTTTGTGTCTCGTTTTAACTCTTACTCAAGTCTGAGATGAGTCAGAGCACGCTCAATAGAGCATTAGTACACAACAAAATTAATCTAAAGCAATTTTTAGTTCATAAATCAAAAATCTTAGGGTTGGGCCGTTTTTGCTACTAATGGTTTCACATTATACCGTCGAAATGTAGTATTATGCAGTATAGGAGTAATTGTATTAGATTGTGCAAATGATAACATAATATGAGTGTTAGGAGGGAACTGCCTCGTTGGTCTAGTGGTTAGTAGGGTTAGCAAGTTCGTCTGCGGATGACGAGGTCCCGGGTTCGATGCCCCAATAAATGTATAGTGTTTTTCTGTAAATAAATTCTCAGTACTAGCCCGGAGTTAGGAAGCTGGCGGTGTGTCAATCCCTGTCTCGGAAAGTACGTAAAGTTGTCTATCCTGCGCCTGATCTCTCTCCGGTCGTGTCGCATTTCCGTTCCAATAAACTGTGAGAGTGAGGGCATATATAGTGCACCTGTGTTTGCACACTATACGAGTACTATAATATCTCTCGCGCGGATGGCTAATCTCTGAGGAGATTGGCCACCGTGGCCAGATTTGGTCAAGAGGACATTATTAGGAGGGGAACATAATGGTTGTTAACGTTCAATGTAATCATTTCAATGTAAACAGTTGTTATTATGAAAGAAATGAATGATCAGCTTTTCTAGTCGCTAGCCAAGCGCTGGACAGCCTTCCCAGAATGAGAACACTTCCGGGATAAAAAGTATCGAAACGACCTGCCTCCAGAACGCTAAACGACATTAGTTCACACTAAAGTGTGTAACTTCAATAAAGCAATACTAGTTACCTAGAGCAAACCATAAGCTGTAATTATGAAATAGCATTGCAATTGGAACAAACATTTATAGCGTGCATGCAAATATTCTTCTAGAGAGGAAACCGGAATGGCGGCCCGTGTTGTAGGGGCTAGCGAGCTAATAGCTGCAGAACATGTAAATAAATATAATACAATGTTGATAAGATAAATTGTTTGCTTAATAATAAAGGTTAAAGTAAATAACTACAAATTTTATTTGCAAAATAAAGAAAAGACTAGACAATACAGCATTGTAAAGTTATATTTATTTTCTTTTGAGAATAAATTCTTTAACCACATATCTCCTGAGGATGCAGGATGAATAAATGAAAAGCGTATTTATAATAATGTGTGAATGATGACTGGGCGAATTGTACGGTTTCGACATAGACCGTACAAGTTATTTCAGGGATCATCTTTATTCTGTTCATGCCTTTTTTTCTCAGGAAAACATATTCTCCGCGGCTTTGTCAAGAAATCTCCGCATTCCTAGTAGGTAAAGGTGTTATTGAGAACAATAAAGTTGTTGTAGTAGATAGGTTTCAATGATGGGTTGTGAATTTCACTATTA
Organism: Hipparchia sbordonii; assembly: GCA_038048805.1. NCBI lineage: Eukaryota > Metazoa > Arthropoda > Insecta > Lepidoptera > Nymphalidae > Hipparchia > Hipparchia sbordonii. The sequence goes on along the minus strand of CM076111.1, from coordinate 2,125,974 downwards.
ATAACATGTAGCCGTCTTCCCAGTGAGTCTTTTGACTCAGAACACTTTGCCTTTACAACAATTCTTCTATTTAAATATATCAGTAGCATAATCCTCCTATTTCAATAATAAAAACAGACCCGCAAAGCGATTCAGAATGTCCATTAACATTTTCACGAATACAACAACACTTCATTTTCTTCTAGAAAAGCAGGTCGATAAGCTCAGCTGCTTTGCCAATTTGTTTCATTAAATTCAACTTTAGTGCTGTACTTATTCTTATTTACCTAATACAAGTTCAATTCATAAGTTGAATACACGAGTGTTTTTAACGTTTTTATGCTTTTCGTATTTCTCAGAAGTTTTTCTGATATTATACTTATAGACTGTATTGGTATAAAGGGCTTATAAAATTCCTGGTATAATTCTAGGGTCGGTAGACTAAAGGATATAAATCACAAAAACTCATATTTTTTTAACCAATAATATTCAATTTAATACACCGTCTAACTAAAGCACATAAAAGCCATTCGCTTCAATTTGAAATCTCTCTCTTTATCTCTCTCTCTCTCGCTGCAGTATTTAATATACTGCGGTGTTTAATATACCGTCTACTACGGAGAACCAGAGTTCGAAAATAAATGAATATTGGTTTAATTAAAAAAAAAAGAGTTTTTGTGACTTATGTGCTTTACTCTGCCGACCCTGGAATTATTCTCGAAAATTTCTCTTCTTCTTCTTTATTAATCGGTAGACGTCCACTGCTGGACATAGGTCTCTTGCCTGGACTTCCATAGGGCTCGATTTTGCGCCGGCTGTATCCAGCGGCTCCCCGCGACTCATTTGATGGCGTCGGTTCGGTGGGGCTCGAACCTGCCACCTTTCAGTTTTCAGTCCGCACCTTTAACCGTTGGGCAATTGAGGCTATGTTATAATTAATGGAAATCACCCGATGATTATATAAACGCGGCATTGTAAAATTGTTTATCACTTAATAACCTTCTACATACAACCTGAGGTGACATAATAGCTGTCGTTATGTGTATTTATTATGTTACTGTACTGTAAAATAACTGTACACTGTATAGCTATTGATATTGCACACAATAAACCTAACTTGAATTCATGCACGCGACTGCAATATAAATATTATGCATACCAACTTCAATGCAGTTATGTTCAATAAAACAATACTTACTCCTCGCTTGGTATACAGGGTGTTAGCAATAGCTAGTTAATATGCTAGCAAAATCTAAGACCAGTTAGTTATTCAGTAAGTGATTCTGAGTTACTGTATCCATTAGATATCATATAACAAAGGAGGTGGGTTGATAAGGCCCAAAATCCGCCCCTCATACACTCGAAAAAAAAAAGTTCCAGATTTCGACAAATTGTAAATGTATTTATATACTTGAAGATATAAACTTTATTTTAATATAAAGTTTAGGTGATAAAAAAAATAGTAAGTTACAGAAAATATTACCCAAAAAGAGAGTGTTTCTTTTACTTTTCTTACATTTTCATACATTTTAGTCGTTTTTTAAGCTTTGATTGAATATTTTAAAATGAGGCGCTCTATGAACCATGGTAAACGCAACTGATAATGATGCTCCTTTTTATAAGCTTTTATATGAGTATTAATTTATTTTGGTTCATGGAGCGCCTCATTCTAAAATATTAAATCAAAGCTTAAAAAACGACTAAAATGTATGAAAATGTAAGAAAAGTAAAAGAAACACTCTCTTTTTGGGTAATATTTTCTGTAACTTACTATTTTTTTTATCACCTAAACTTTATATTAAAATAAAGTTTATATCTTCAAGTATTTATATACTATATACTATACATTTACAATTTATATACTATAATTTATATACTATACATTTACAATTTGTCGAAATCTGGAACTTTTTTTTTCGAGTGTATGAGGGGCGGATTTTGTTGCCTTATCAACCCACGTCCTTTACAAAACCGACTTCAAACTCCACTACAAAGTATATCAATTGTGCCTATAAAATTTGAAGTTTCCTCGATTTCTCCAGGAGGCCATCATGAGATCCTGACCTGATGACATTGGCACCACCTGGGATGTATACCCTTTCAAACAAAAAAAGAATTTTCCAAATCGGTCCAGGATTCTTCGAGTAATCGGAGAACATACATAAAAATAAAAGTTTTAATTCTTAAAGGTATTAAATAGTACTAAATAGGTACTAAATGCTGGAGAAATTTAACGCTGATCGGTCAATTTGGTCAGACATCTTGACGCTTAAGATTTGCCTGGGCCCAGAGATAGATTATAATCTGGAATAACACCTAGGCTACTTTTTATTCCGGAAAATTAAAGATTTCTCGCGGGTCAAAAACCTGTATCCACGCGGACAAAGTCGCGAGCCTGACGACCTCCCTGGCGCAGTGGTGAGCGCTGTGGTCTTATTAGTGGGAGGTCTCGGGTTCAATTCCCAGCGGGGGCAATTTAGGAATTTATTATTTCTAAATTGTTTGTGGTCTGGTCTGGTGGGAGGCTTTGGCCGTGGCTAGTTACCACCCTACAGTCAAAGACGTGTCGCCAAGCGATTTAATGTTCCGGCACGGTGGCGTGTAGAAACCGATTAGGGGTATGGGTTGAATTTACACTGCTATACCCCTTCCAAGTTAGCCCGCTACCATCTTAGACTGCATCGTCACTTACCATCAGGTGAGTTCGCAGTCAAGGTCTTGTCATCGAATAAAAAAAAGAGCATCATCTAGTTATTTAATAAGCGGCGAAATTACGTTCATTATTAACGGCCACTTAGTGAAATATGAAAACGTTAGCGTTCATTATTTCCCACCCTCTTCTTCATACGTTATCATTTGCGCAATCTCATACAATTACACGCACGGTTCGTAATAAATAGGATAAGCGACAGCTCAAGTTATGAGTTCGGAATAATACATTTACTCCTTCGTTAGAAGTGGTAAAATATGATGCTACTACATCAGCATGATCTTAATTCTATTAATATTATAAATGTGAAAATTTTATTGAATGTTGGTTACTCAATCATGCCGCAACGACTGAACCGATTTGGCCGATTTGGATTTTTAATTCTTTATTTAAAAAAAAAAAGACGTGTGGCACTCGGGGACTGCCGCGGTAAAGCTATTGCATGGCATTTTTTATCAACGCCGTCTAACGGTGAGCCGCTAGATGGCGTTGATAAAAAATGCGCCATCTAACGGCTCACCGTAGAGGAGTCCCGTGTCAGGTTATTTTCGTTACGGATTTTCTGGATTCGGTCTCCACGCTGGCCCGCGATAGAAGCTATGCAATAGGTTAAATTGATCCTATAAGGGTTCCGTTATTTTTCGGATCCCTAAAAATGAACAGCAACTCAACAAAGATCGAAGCCAATTAGTTCTGTCAATGGATCAAACAAATTGAGTGACATTCGAAGGCGAAGTAATCGCATACTGGCGTCGAGTGGCGCCTAGTGGCGCTAATTGGCGGAATCCAGTTTGATTTCAAAATTCCCTTCAAACTGGCCGTTGTTTAGCCTTACGAGCTATCGTTGGGAGTACGTTATATTGCCTTGCTGCTCAATTAACGCGTCAAACTAATTGAGCGGCATATGAAGGCGAACTAAGCTCATATCAACGTGAAGCGGCACAAGGGACTTTGCACACTACTCCGTTATGATCATGGCTGGTCGTCCAAGTAGTCGCAACTAGGGACATCAATCCCGCATTGAATCCTCAGTCCCGCAAGCCCGCGGGGCTGAGTCCCACAAATTTGGTTGATAACAAGAATAAAAATTTTTGTACTAAACTTCTTGTTGTACTCATTTTATTAATATTAATTAATAGCATAAAAGAATTTTTCTTAAAATATTTGATTAAAAAAGATGTGTGGCACTCGGGGACTGCCGCGTTAAAGCTATTGCATAGCATTTTTTATCAACGCCATCTAGCGGTGAGAGGAGTCCCGTGTCAGGTTATTTTCGTTACGGAATTTCTGGATTCGGTCTCCACGCTCAAGGCCCACGATAGAAGCTATGCAATAGCTTAAAAATATAAATTGTCTAATGTTTCATCTTTTAAATTTGATCCGATATTGTTGTGCCACATGTATCAAGTGGCTGAAAGTGTACGTTGTGCCTCGACAGTTGTTGAAATGAACTTCACGCCGTCGGGGGTTGATAAAATACCTCTGCGCCAATTACATTGCAACAATGATATTTTGCAACCAAAGCAACTAAGACAAAATCATGGTCCTCCAAAGAAAATCATGACATACTATGAAGCAAGTCGCAATCGAGGGTGCTCGAAGCTATTGTATTGAACGTTTATTTAATACAGGGAAGGGTTCAAACACGTAATTCGGTTTGCGGTGTGACCTTTTGTTTTACACGTTGTCACTGCTCTTTTGTTTGTGGAATTGTATTGAAAATGACATTATATATAACTAACTAGTGGACGCCTGCGACTTCTTCTGATTCTTCAATTCACAATCGACGGTTCCTTAATCCCCACAGTTTAGGTGGGCAGAACCCCTGCAGCATCAGGATTGAGGAGTTTAGTAACAAATAAATCTTGTTGCAGTGGCACCACATCAGCTGATCCTGTACGACAAGTCGGGGCGCGACGTGGCGGGAGTCGTGGGGCCTCTGGAGGAGGGAAACGAGCTTGTCCTCGTCTGCGAAGTCCGGGGAGGTAAGCCTCTTAAACATCTTACCTTCAACTCACTTCTCATCTCTAAATAGTTTATGTAACAAGTGAATAAAACTTTACATGACCCTGACAATATGTGAAATGGCTGTGTGGCCCAAGCATGACAAATCTGCTGTTAATTATTATTTATTGTTACGGAGTTGGTTCGTTTGTAAACTGCTCTGATTGCAGAGTCAGGTCAAGGCTTTAATTATTGCAGTTTCAAAAAAATCTATTTTTAACTGACTTCCAAAAAAGGAGGAGGTTCTCAATTCGTCTGAACCTTTTTTTTTTTTTAAATCCCGCGGGACTTTTTAATTTTCCTGGATAAAAAGTAGCCTATGTCGCTCTCCCGGTTCTCAACTAAGTATACCCATGCAAAAAATCACGTCGATCCGTTGCTTTGTTGCGGTGTGATTGAAGAACAAACCAACAAACAAACTTTTTCGCTTTTATAATATTAGTAAGGAAAATTAAGGAAACTGAAAATCTTATATTTACTGCAAAATTTACTACCTCTACTATTTACCTTTTGTATCATACGCATTATGAAGCAGAGTTGTCACACTATCACGTCACATCACATGACAAATGAAGATAGCTCATACCCAGGATTAAAACATAGGCTACATTTTATCCCGGAAAATTACAGAGTCCCCATGGGAATTGAAAACCTTGATCCACGCGGACGAAGTCGAAGAATTTTGATAATAGCAACAGCTCAAGCACAACCAGTGAGAAAATGCTTTCTAGGGGCATTTGCAATGGACAAGCGGTCCAAATTCCACGAGAGAGACTTGTCGCAGTGGTTGTGCTCGGGCTGGGATATGTAGAGAGCCTTAATGAACATCTAATGTATATTAAACTTTCCCCACCCTGCGTGTAATCGTTACAAGGCCCCGACCACTTAGGCTTACAGATTAATTATACCAACGGAAGATTAATCTTGGATTTATTTATAACATGACATTATGTTTACTGGGCTAAGCATTACGTAATACTACAAATGTCCTCCTGACCGAATTTCCGCCACGGATTTTGTTTTATTCATGAGAAGCCCTTGACTATGATCTCACCTGATGATAAGTGACGATGCAGTCTAAGATGGTAGCGGGCTACTTGGAAGGACTATAGGCAATGTAGATTCAACCCATACTAATTGGTTTTTGCACGCCATCGTGCCGGAACGCTGAATCGCTTGGCGGCACGTCTTTGACGGTAGGGTGGTAACTAGCCACGGCCAAAGCCTCCTACCAGAAAAATGAAACATCACAATGATCACACTTTATTACACCCACTTAGCTGGTATGGGAACTGACTAATGCTGAGATCTGCATTCCGAACCGGTGGTAGATTTATGACGTGTCATAAGTGCTACAAGGTAGCCTACATGAAATAAATAAATTTTGAATTTGAATTTGATCTATAGGGCGTGGTCTGACTCAGCTCAGACTCAAGATAGAGATTAAAACGAGACAATAGTCAATATTTAAAAAACATATCGGATTAGACATACATCGGTGCGATACAGTGGCTATATGAACAACTTAATGCGTATGTAACGCGCCACATGTGCCTCTAGTCGTCTGAGCTCCCGGGGCACTTTAGGCGATCAGTTGGCGTACCTACTTAAAAGATTATCTGGGATTTACTTTATTGCTAGTTTTATGGATATCGAACCTTTGAGCTTTTTGTGTTTAATCCGATGAAAATAACGCCTCTTGAAAATTATCAATAGTTAATTTTATTATTGTTTGGTGTTCGAAATATAATTGGTTAAAATGCATGCAAACATGTACCAAGATAGAAACTCTTGAAATGTGACCCTTCTCCGGTCAAAAAAAGGGATGGCGCAGGTAAAGCGAAGTGGTTGTTATTGTGTAGCACTTAATTCCCAAATCTTTAAACTTTGATTTAATTTATTTATTTTTAAATTGTTTCATTTTATTTTAGATAGATTCAATATCTTGAATTAATAAATTATGATAACAGCTAGTAAATAAAAAAGACAGAATGAAAAAAACAGTAAAAACAAAAAAAAAATTAAAAATAGCGCAGCAAGTCACAAAAAAAATCAAAAACCCAGTAAAAAAAAACTATATGGATTAGACCTCTAGTTTAAGGTTATCTAAATATATAAAAGGCAAAGGTGACTGACTGACTGACTGACTGACTGACTGACTGATTTATCAACGCACAGCTCTAACCACTGGACCGATCGAGCTGAAATTTGGCATACAGGTAGCTGTAAGGACGTAGACATCCGCTAAGAAAGGATTTTGGAAAATTTCAACCCCAAGAGGGTTAAATAGGGGGTTAAAAAATCGAACCTAACGTGAGCGAAGCCGCGGGTTAAAGCTAGTTTGTTAATAATTTTGTCCAAATATTCAATAAATGCCGGGTGGTCACTTAACCCTGGGACACATTGTATAAAAGTAAGAAAATCCTTAAATCCGTTGCATATTGCCTTTCTGCATACTCTAGTCTCCTGCCAAATAAAATAAATTGGACGCAGATATGTAATAACGATTCAACCCTTTGTCAAATGAAATACATACATAATGTAAAAGAATTTTTTTCTATTATGAGATAGGCTTGCGATTGACGACAATCAATTATGGAAAGCATTGATGAGGTCTAGGTTGGAGCGCGCTTGCCTAGAAAATGCCTATTCACTCTTGTCCTGAAGGTACTCAAATTATACGTGGCCAGAAACACAGAAGCTGGAAGTGTGTTCCAGCTTCTGTGTTTTTGTGCCCTAGGTTTTGAGTACCTAGGGTACAAAAACGATTCTTTTTGCAATTCGTTTTATTCCGAAATTGTTGTATACGGGAATGCAGTGCGTTGTAATTTCTTTGACACCGGTCAAAAAATGTACAGCGAATGCATTGTGTGAACTGAACAATTTTTAACATTTTTTTGCATGCATTCGCACGTTTCTGTGAGCGATGAAAATTCATTCCCGCACGCATGCAAGTGTAAAAATGTTTTTCAATGTGAAAATCAAATATTTTACATTTTAGATTACATTCAATAGGTACTATATAGGCTTGCCAACTGAAAATAATAATATCCGACATTTTTCTCTTTAAAATCCGGGAGTCATAGAATATTTTGTGGTGGGTAACAAAAAGTCTTTTGTTTCGATGTTTTTTAATTTGAAATGTGTGGCATATTTATACACCTATTATATTATTACAACTATAGAATACGATTTTTTGGAAACACGTTTCCGGTTTCATTTTAATAACGATGTTTATTTTTAAGCGACTTCGGATTGTGACCTCGCATCGAAAAGCTCTGCATTGCAAGACCCCTTCACGTAATTTAAGCTTGAAACATTTTCATCTGCTGTTACTGTTGCCCTTGTTGCCAATGTGGAAGGTATTTTCTAAGATTTGTCTCTTTGAATAAAAGTTACTTCCCTCTGTCTGCCTTAGGGGATAGATAACTCCAAGCGGGTGCTGTTTAGAAGCAATCTCACAGTGACTTATCGGCAAGTTTAAGCGCGATATATCAAAGTAATCTGTTTAATTTCTCATCTAACACTTTAGAGTGAAGTTTATGTTTATTCCTTGAGTGATAATGAATCTTGATGAAGAGTAATAGCGTCTTTATTTAAACTTCGGCTGTGGGCGTGATAATACAATTTAGTATGCTTAATTAAGCAATTGCTTAATGTATATTCTATAATCGCAGGAATGTGTGACTAACCTCGTTTGATAACGTCAAGAAAAACCATCTTTGATGATAAATACAGGGGGCCTATTTCCCGCGGGTCATCATCGCTTGAAACTTTGGACTGTACGCATCTCAGTACAATAATTGTCCGTACTATAAAGTCTGAGCAATGGGAATTGGTCTGACTTGCAATTGATGATGATTTTGAGCCCTGATGTGAGTCTTCCCAAAATACAATTCTGAGGCCTTTGAGCCATGTGAGTACAGCAGTGTATTTTGCCAAATGTGAGTAAAGAATATTAGTAGAGGTAGGTACACTTTACTATTATTCTTTACTCACATTTGGCAAAATAAACTCATTTCACTACATTTCAATTTTAGTTTTAAAGTGCTAAAACAAAGATGCATAAAAATACTTGTACTGTAATAATTTTATATATTAACTAGGCGATGCCCGCGGCTTTGTTTAAGTTAAATTTGATTTTTCAACGCCTTATTTACCCCTCTTAGGGGTTGAATTTTCAAAAATTATTTCTTGGAGGTTGCCTACGTCATAATAGCTATTTTTATGGCAAATTTCAGCCAGATCTGTCCAGTAGTTTGAGTTGTGCGTTCATAGATCAGTTTGTCAGTCACCTTTTTCTTTTATATATTAGAGAAGATTTACTCTTCTCAATTTTTTATGTTATTAGTTAGGTAGAAACTACTTTCAATCTTTGTTATATAACACCCTACCATGAAAGTAGTTACTTGCAATTAAGCAATAAATCTATTCTATTCTTATTCCGCTCGGAAAATATCGCGAGTGTTTAGGTAAGTAACTTTAAAACACAAGAAATTTCGGTATCCGGCCGTTCAATATTGTGTTCAACGCAATTCCCCCTCCTTCCCCGGGCGATAGATAACTTGGGGGTACCGTTTGGAAGCGATCACCCAACGAGAGTGACTTATCGGTTAGTTTGAGCGCGATATATCAAAGTAATCGCTTTAATTTCTCATCTCCCACTCGGGAGCGGAATTTATGATTATTCCTTGAGTGATGATAATGCTTTGATGGAGAGAAATGCGATGTTTATTTAGATGCCACGCTGTTGGTGATATGAAGGCTTTGTACTGTAATGGCTGAAACTAATTAACTAAATGTTCAGATTGAGGGTACTTTAATCAATTGTGCCTATAAAATTTGAAGAGTTCCCTCGATTTCTCCAGGATCCCATCATCAGATCCTAACCTGATCAGGATGGAACCACCTGGGAAGTACACCCTTTCAAACAAAAAAATAATTTTCCAAATCGGTTTAGGCGCCTTCGAGTAATCGGGGAACATACTTAAAAAAAAAAGATTCTGACGAATTGAGAAACTCCTTTTTTGTCGATTCTCTAAACATGATTGCATCAGTGTAACGATCGCATGGCCTCTGATTGGCTGAATTTATGGCGTCCTTGCTGCAACAATGCATTTTGACCAATAGCGGGAGGGTACCCTTCGTCCGCGTGGATTTAGATTTTAAAATCCCGCGGGAACTCGTTGATTTTCCGGGATAAAAAGTAGCCTATGTCATTCTCCCAGTCCTCAACTAATACTACCCATGGAAAACCCGTCAAGTTGACCCGTTGCTCCGTTGCTGCGTGATTGAAGGACAAACCAACAAACAACACTTTTGCATTCATAATATAAGTAGACATTGAAAATTGGACGAGTTCATGTTATATTTTTCTACAAGGACCTATACGTACCGCGGAGCGCCCGTTGAACCATATTATTGAGTAGTCAGTCATTGCGTCATAGTAGGTACTCATTAACTCAATTTATTATTCTTAACTTGTATGTGTCATGTTCCATTAAGTACCATGACATTACGCTAAGTTCAAAATCTTCTTGTGTAAACACTGTTCATTATAATCCAAGGGAGCTGTCTATAGTGCAGGAGAGAACGGTGACATTAGGTATACCTTCCATTACAAAGATTAATAAATGAAAAATTATAGTTAGTTACGACTTTTTACTATTAACAATATTAATTCCCGCGGGAATTCTCTTATTTTCAGGGATAAAAAGTAGCCTGTGTAAAAAGTAGCTTATTTCAGACTATAATCTATCTCTGTGCCTTTCAGCAAAATCGGTTCAGTCGGTGCGGCGTGATTGAGTAACAAATATCGATATTGGATGTATCGACTTTCGCATTTATAATATTAGTTTGATTAGTAGGACTAGAGATATTAGCAGAGGTTACGATCGTCTAACTTGGAAGTATTCGTATTTCTCTCTTATAAAATGTAGCAACCATCTCCCAGCTTAAAAGGTTCTGTGTCGGAATTATGCATAGCCTGAGGGATTAGAGGGTTGTCATCCCGAACCGCTCTGCGGTCGAATTCGCCGGATCGTTCCCGGGATATAGGTTAATAGACAAATTATACGCTCCACTGTAAACTATTTGTTAGTACACTACCATAAACAGGACAGGTTAACTACCAACTACAACAAACGGCTTTGTTGTTGGTTGTTGTGAATTGCGTCAGTGATTTTTGGTGACGTACGACTGTACCACTTGCTCAGTGCATAAGTAGGCAAGCGTGCACCAACTATAATAGATCTTATCAATACTTCAGTAAGGATCTAAGTTGGTTAAATGCTCAAAGATCTAATCTAACTTCAGAATTGGGCCATCAATATATTTCCAGAATAAATAATTTATTAGTTCAATCAGTTTCTAGAAAAACAAATCTAACGTGGAATAATATTTATGAAATGAATAGCATACTAATAAATTATTATTAGGAACTACATAAGTGTAGTTCGGTCGATATTTTGTGAGTCGCTTCATTCGAAGATACAATATCTTTAAATAGATAGAAGATATAATGTTTTTGGGAAAAGTACACACACACACAATAATATCCTCTCAAACATATATGCAACATAGATTCGAGCAAAAATTATAATTTTAAGTCATACTGTCCAAATAATTAATCTAAATATATAAAAGGCAAAGGTGACTGACTGACTGACTGACTGATCTATCAACGCACAGCTCTAACCACTGGACCGATCGAGCTAAAATTTGGCATACAGGTAGCTGTTAGGACGTAGACATCTGCTAAGAAAGGATTTTGGAAAATTTCAACCCCAAGAGGGTTATATAGGGGGTTAAAAAATCGACCCAACGTGAGCGAAGCCGCGGGTTAAAGCTAGTTGTCTTATAAAATACTAGCTGATGTCCGCGACTTCCTTCGCGTCGATTGAGGTTTTTTCAATTCTTCCCGCGGGAATCTTATTTTCCGAGATAAAAAGTGACGTATGTTCTATTCCAGACTGTAATCTATCTCTGTGTAAATATCAGCCAAATTGGTTTAGTCGTTGCGGCGTGGTTGAGTAACAAACATCCATCCATCCATACATCCAAACTTTCGCATTTATAATATTAAGTGGAATATCCCTAGATAATATTATGATTTGTTTGACCTACTAATGAAATTTGATTGACAATAATTTGCTACTTCTAATATGTACATTGTACATTGTTTGCATTTAATCTATTTTCGCGACAGCATCGTATAATGGATTAAAAATACAATATTCAAACGTTACACAAAGTTACTTTGCTGTTTTAACGACGTTAGTTACACAAAGTCACTTTGCTATTTTAACGCAAGGTAATTTCTTTAAAAAGCCATTATAAAAAGTTTTCCACTTAAAAAAAAACGACTTGTGATTTTTTGTACGAGAATTATACGTCGAACGCAAAATATCATAAGTTACAACGATGTAGGTACGTAGTAAGTGAATATTACTCGTATTTTTAACCGATTTCCAAAAAAGAAGGGGGTTCCCAATTCTTAGGAATCTTCTTTTATTTTTAAGCTATTGCATAGCTTCTATCGCGGGCCTTGAGCGTGGAGACCGAATCTAGAAATTCCGTAACGAAAATAACCTGACACGGGACTCCTCTCACCGCTAGATGGCGTTGATAAAAAATGCTATGCAATAGCTTTACCGCGGCAGTCCCCGAGTGCCACACGTCTTTTTTTTATATCGATATGTTCCCCGATTACTCGAAGTCTCCTGGACCGATTTAGAAAATTATTTTTTGTTTGAAAGGGTGTACTCACAGATTTAGAGAGTATAGGTGTACTTACTTCCCTGGTGGCCCCATTGTCATCAGGTCAGGATCTGATTATGGGATCCTGGAAAAATCGAGAGAACTCTTCATATTTTATAGACACAATTGGTAGTGGCGTTTAAAGCCGGTTTTGTAAAAAGAATTTTTACGTTTATATTATTATCCACTTGATTATATTTTTCCATGTAGTGGTGGAGTTCGCTGCTTGCTTATAATTCTGTTATTAGTATATCTTATTCTATTGTATAAAAATGCATCATTCCTACATAAATAAATAAATGATCATTTATTCAACTTAACACATAAATATAAACATGCTATACCTACCTATTTATTCCCAAAAGAAACGTTAAGATTTCTGTAAAGTTTTATTATTAGACAAAATTCATCAGCAGCAAAACTTACAAAATACAGTAAAAAAAATGCAGCACGTATACAATTTCTTACATGATCCACGACACTATCATAATGTAAGGTACATCTATTTATTATATAATGACGTATTGACATATTTCCCATACAAAAACTGTCGATACGTCAAAACTCGTCAGTTAATATTTACTTGGCAATAGTGAAAGAGACCCTCAGCTTTAAATACCTAAACGTAGAATCATTGACCTGATAAATTTTAATCAAACTAACTCCCACCTTAACGTTAAATATCTTACCCAATTTATACTTCGGTCAAGTTAAAATTGTGTAATTTCGGGGTAGAAACGTAGAACAAGCAAGTTCGGGGCTCTCAAGGCCTCCTCCGAGCCTCGTAATTACGTTATCGCACCGCCTCGCCCGTATTGATCATTCCACGTCACTTATTACAAACAAACTTACTTGTTTCCCTCGTAAAGCGATTCCTCTTCACTCAGAGGGAGCAGCCTATAAGGAAACTTTTCGGCTGTCACAGTACTTGACCAGTCTGCCCAAAGCATAGAAACGCACATCAGAACACAAAATTATCCCTACATCGCGTGAGCACCTTTTTGCTTAAAGAAAAATATAGTGAACGACATGATTGGTAAATTAAATAAATGAAAAAAGTGCGTGAAGAGATCACGGAAGTTTTTGTGAACGGTGTGCGAATGCACATAAGGAAGTGTTTGAACACTAAGTAAAACTTTGAAAACAGTTATTAAGTAGATATATTATTAGAATAATTGTAAAAATGTAATTAGCTTGAGTCCGTGTTCTGGCCGCTGTCCCAGCTTGACCGTTTGGCCGGGTGGCGGCGAATTTGAATTAGCGCGTCAACAAGCGGCTTGTCTTGTCTTAGGCGTGTTGATTGATTTTTCCCGAAGTCCTGAACATTTGTATAGCTTTATTAAGATGTTAGAGACTTTAACTCTTAGGACTTTGTTTCATTAATTCCCTTACTTCAAACCTTTTAAGAAGATTAGAAGAAGTTTATTTGTGATCGAAGCGGACTTTGGTTAAGACATATATTTTTAAAGAGCTTATTAATTTAAGCAGCCTAGGGCCGAGCAACTTGGTGCAAACTAAGTCTGCTTAAATTATATTATTTATTCGTCCGTCTGTTAACGCACCGAAACATTATACAACATCACAAATTAAAGACTTCACACCTATGAAAACATTATCGAAAACTCTCATTAATGCAAGTTCTTCACAATGTTTTCTGACTGTAAAAGCAAGTGATATTTAATTGCTTACAACCAACATAATTCCAAAAAGTTAGTTAAGCATGCCTGGGCCGAACCGAAAAGAAGGCCTAAATATGCTGAGATCTATAGAGCGTGCTCTTAGCTCGGACTTAAGTGTTATAACGAGACACAAAATTAAATATGCTCTGACATAAATACGTTTCGTTTTAACTCTGTCTTGAGTTTGAGCTGAGTGAGAGTGCGTTCTATAGATTTCAGTCTTAATCATTAAATTCAAAATTCAAATTCAAAATCATTTATTTCATGTATGCCATCTTGTAACTCTTATGACACGTCAAGACTCTACTATTTTACCATTAGGCTATCACCGCCGTAATACGCCTGTAAAATGTACTTAATTGATCCTTATTATCCTACTTCCTACTAATATTATAAATGCGAAAGTTTGGATGTATGGATGTTTGTTTTGATTTGGCTGTTTGGCACAGAGATTGATTATAGCACATAGGCTACTTTTAATCCCGGAAAATAAGAAAGTTCTCGCGGGAATCCAAAAAACCTCAATCTACGCGAACGAAGCCGCGGGCATCAACTAGTACCTATTATAATAACCGAGAAAGAAGCAATACCCGAGGTGTGGGAGGAAAATTCGAAGTTTTCTAAGGCCCTATATTAATTATCCGATCAAGACTTTGTTTTCTTTATTCCCTTAATACCAAGCCAACTTTTGTTATCAATAGATTAGGGAGATTAAATATAGGATTAACCTTGGAGGCTGTTAATTTAAATAACTTTGCAATAACGTAAGGCCGTACCAAGCGACTTAGACTAGGAGCCAATTTGGGTTAGGGATTACACAATGGAATTAGGCGTACATTGTCCTCTACGAGCTGATAGGTCTAGTATCTGTCAATAGATATTTATACTACTACTAGCTTTTGTCCGCGACTTCGCTCACGACAAGTTAAACTTTATAAACCCCTATTTTACTTCCTTAGGGTTTGAACTTTCAAAAATCCTTTCTGAACGGATGCCTAAGCAGCCTAAGTCGTAATAGCTATCTGTATGCCAAATTTCAGCCTGATGCGTCAAGTTGTTTGAACTGTACGTTGATAGATCAGTCAGTCAGTCAGTCACCTTTACGTTTTATATATTAAGATTACAATTAATCGGGAAGTTACTCTGTCCATCTGTTTGTAATCTTCACGGTTAATCCGGATCCTTGCAACATGTACAGAGACAGCTTAAATCCTAAAAAGGATGTAAGGGGGGTTCATCTAAATTATGCCAAGCATCCTCCTACTAAACCTACTAATATTATAAATGCAAAAGTTTATCTGTATGGATGGATGCTTATTACTCAATCAAGCCGCAACGATTGAACCGATTAGGCTGTTTGGAACAGAGATAGATTATATTCTGAAACAACACATTAATTACTTTTTGATCCCAGAAAAACGGACAGTTCCTGCGGGAATCTAAACACTTAATCCGCGCGTGCGATGTCGCGGGCATCAGCTAGTAAAAAATAGTTTTGCCTTACTGGTGTGCAGTAAGAAGTCTGATAAATCAGGAGTCATAAATTGCAAAGTGTTTGATCAAATCTCGCCAATATGAGGCCAGCAAAGTTGGCAAAGATTCCCGCGAACTTCGGACGACTTAATAGCCGCTTTCCTCCTCTATACTTTCTTTGTTTACTGTTGGAATTTGCCAGCAAACCAAAGTTATTTTTAATACTGACTTTTGTTTTAGTTCCAGTAGAGAAATTTTGTTTCAGTTGAGAATTTCTCTTGAAACTCCAATATATTTTTTTTTATCCGAAATAGGCTTGCACTTGACGACAATCAGTACTGGATAGCACTGATGAGGTCTAGGTTAGAGCGCGCTTGCCTAGAAGATGCCTATTATTTCTTGCCTTGAAGGCACTAAAATTATAGGTGGCAGGAAACACGAATGCTGGAAGAGTGTTCCACACCTTAGTAGTACTACTAATAGGTAGGTAATTTTGTCAAGAGTCGGCAACTTATAGACAATTGTTCTGGTATTGCAAATATTCATGGCAGTAATCACTTAACATCAGGTGACCCGCCTATTCTATTGCTAGCTTGCAATATATGACGGCAGAAATCACTTAACATCGGGCAAAACATCTGCTCTTTTGCTAGCTGCTAATATAAAAATACTGAAGTTATTTCAGTGCTTTTTTCTTTCTGTCATTGTGGAGATAATTTGGTTACTTGATATTTTCCTTAATTTTGGGAGAATTAATAGAAGTTTATTATTACATCCGTGAACACAGTCCTAATAATCTTAAAGTAGATAGTCCCCGGAATTTTCCTTAAGGACGAAATTGGGAATGAAGTAAATTAGGCTAGCAATCTTAAAAATGCTCTTGGAAATTCTCTAAAGAATAATATAATCAAGATCGAAGTCATTAAGCGTCAGAGAAGGAAGATTTTCAATATACGACCTCTATTAGTTGTCGTATTTAATACTTATATTATGTCCTAGCGGACGCTTCTTCAATTCGCAATCAACAGTTCCTAAATCCCCACAGTCTAGGAGGGTAGTACCCTTGCAGCATCAGAATTGAAAAGTTGGGTCCTGGAATTCAACGATATAGTCTTTATTTGGTACCTACAATAACTATTCTCCTCCTTTTTCGAAATTCCATTAAAAAAGTACCCAATGTTACTCCCGAAAACATCAGCTACCTACCAGTGAAAGTCCCGTCAAAATTGGTCCAGCCGTTCCCGAGATTAGCGGCAACAAACAGACACTTCAATTTTAATAAATTTAACACTTCCATTCGTAATGTCGCAGTTAAAATAGATGGTGCTAGCTGTAGGTTGCCACGCGATGTGTGTATCGTTGATACCTTTCATAGGACGCTGCTATAGCGAATGTTTTGCATAGAATAAAAAATTCTTTTCAAAAAACCGACTTCAAACGCCACTACAAAGTATAAAAATAATTTTATTTTGTACACGTTTGTTGAAGTCGGGCGGCTTAAATAGAAACGATGAAACTGATACGCGATGCTCGCCCGATTTCAATAAGCGTGTCTCTTATATGTCACCATAAGGTAAGCGTCGCGCATCGATTTCATCGTTTCTAGTTAAGCCCGCCCGACTTCAACAAACGTGTACAAAATAAAATTATTTTTATACTTTGTAGTGGCGTTTGAAGTCGGTTTTTTGAAAAGAATTTTTATTTTAAGCTTTTTAGTGGAGCTTGTCCCTGCTCTCTTTCTCCCCTCCCTCCAACGCTACGGTACTAATGTAGTTCTACACTTGGTACCTACAGTATTTATTAACAATACACAAGAGCTAGGACTAGGAGCTCCATGATGTAGTCCATGGTTGGTACCAACAATATCAGTTCGAAAGCGTCAGTTCGTAATTCCTCCAACTCTGCAGCATCAGGATTGAGGAGCTAGAACCTTGAGCATTATGATGTAGTATATGCTTGGTACCAACAATATCAATTCGTAAACGACAGTTCCTAAATCCTCACAGTTTAGGTAGGCAGTAAACCTGCAGCATCAGTATTGAAGAGCTAGGGCATTGAGTTCCACGATGTAGAATATGCTTGATACTAACAATATAAATTCGCAAGCGAAAATTCCTAAATCCTCACAGTTTAAGTGGGCAGTACCCTGCAGCATCAGGATTCAGGAGCTAGAACCTAGACCTCGATGGTGTAGTATATGCTTATTACATACAATAACAATTCATGATTAGCAGTTCCTAAATCTCTACAATTTAGGTGGGCAGTACCCTGCAGCATCAGGATTGAGGAGCTAGAACCTAGACCTCGATGGTGTAGTATATGCTTATTACATACAATAACAATTCATGATTAGCAGTTCCTACATCCCTATAATTTAGGTCGGCAGTACCCTGCAGCATCAGGATTGAAGAGTAGGACCTGGAGCTCTATGATCTAGTATATGCTTAGGCCAAGCATACTAATTCGTAAACGACGGTTCCTAAAGTCCCATAATTTAGGGGGGAAATACCCCTGCAGCATCAGGCTTGAGGAGTTGAAGGTAAAAATTTTTATGGGACCATTTCGCGAGCTTTTTCTGTCGATTAAAAAAAAAATTTCGTGAATCGGTCCAGAAACCTCGGAGTAATCGGCGGGCATACATAGAAAAAAAAAAAAAAAAAAAAAAAAAAAAGATACCGGCCGAATTGATAACCTCCTCCTTTTTGGAAGTCGGTTAAAAATAGAATAGAATAGAATGGAATAGAAATATTTTTTATTCAAATAAACTTTTACAAGTGCTTTTGAATCGTCAATGAATCTACCACTGGTTCGGAATGCCGAGAAGAGCCAGAATAAACTCTTCGGTTGCTCTTTTCAAAAAATTTTTTTAAGAAGTCAACAAAACTATGCTATGTATACAGTGTTTCAACAACGAAGTTTCCTAAGTCCTACATACAATCCAATACATGTTAAGACGGGTAGACAAAAAATAGACCAATTCCCGTTGGTGGTACCCGTTCACGAGCATGACGCTCATTCCAGCTGGATCATTCCAGCCGTTGCTTTGCTTAACCATATTTTATTATGCATTCCAAATACTGAAAAGATGCGAAGTATAATGTAATTTTCATAAAACATATGGCATTAATTTCCTACGAGATTATTGGTCGTTCTATAACTGTGTACCCGCTAAGTTATAATCTTACACGAGTCTAATGTCCCCTTATATTCGAAAACAGATGGTTCAATTTACAATTGTTTACGCGTCCACGTGGTTTTCATTATCTCCCCCGCGTTGGCCAACCGCCAATCGCTTGGTGAAGTGCAGTACAGTATACTCCAAAACATATTATTAGCAAGTGTTGCCAGCTGATGTCACTTAGAAACAGCAGTACGTTTTGAAATTGGAGAAATATAATTTGTTTTTATTTTGCGTTTTGAGAAGAAAGTTGGTATTCATGAATTAAAACTCTTTGATTTTCCGGGATAAAGAGTAGCCTATGTCACTCTCCAGTAGGGCTAACATGCGCGCCACGAGATAATTTTATCTACACGTTTACTCGTAATCTATATGTGAATCTCTACAGTGATTCACGAGTAAAGTGTAGACAAAATTTTCTCGTGGCGCGCATGTTAGCCCTACTGGTCCTCAACTATACCCACGCAAAAAGTCCCGTTGATCCGTTGCGCCGTTGCTGAGTGATTGAAGGACAAACCAACAAGCAAACACACTTTCACATTTATTAAGTAGGGATCTTTTACGGTTCAGTTTTAAATGTTGGCTTCTTCCACGTGGATTTAGTTTTTTAAACCCCTGTGGAAACTCTGGGTGAAGAAATAATCTATCTCACTCTCCAGATCTTCAACTATACTCATGCAAAAAATCAGATCGATCCGTAACTATGTTGGGGCGTAATAAACCAAAAAGATAAAGAGTTTTATTCGCTCGAAACATGGGTACAGAATAGATATAATGTATTACAGGAGTGTACCTATTAGATATTTTAACTGAATTTCTTTTTACAGGTCGTCCACCACCAACAGTGATATGGCTGATCGACGGCACCCCAGCGCCGCAGTACATAGGCGAGAAGACTGACACACACGTGGTAGTCAACAAGCTGGACATAGCTCACGTCAAACGGAGCCACCTCAACACCACCTTCAAGTGTCGGGCCTCCAACACCAACCTGGTCAGTCCTCAGGAGAAGACCGTCAGATTGGAAATGAATTGTACGTATGTATTTCCTATTGCCGTTTGTTTTCGTTTTATGTTTATTCTGCTGATTTCCGCGACTTCGTCTGCATGGAAAAAGTTTAGATTGACTCGCTACTATCCGCGAGAAGTTATGTCCTGTGTAATATTTAGTAGATCTTCACCAAAATTGGACAAAATATTTTTAATAGTACACAATTTATAATAAAAAACAACTATTAAATTCGGTTTAGATTTGACGAAGTTATGGAGAAAAATCAACAAAAACTTTTATCCCCTATCCCGGATAAACCTTATTGTTTATCAGGATAAAAAGTATCCTATATATTGACCCTGAGTATCAGCTACCACTATACCTGGAAAGAGCCCTAGGGATAGTGAAGTTAAATGGAAAGGAACATACTCGTAATATAAACGTAGTTCTACTCGTACCTGTGTAACTTCCCTAACTCTACAAAACAATTGCGTAGTTTAAACTTAGTATTATCATAACCGTAATCGTACACATTCGCAATTCCCTCACAAGTTAACCCAAACATAACCACGTTACCAAAATGAAATCCCATTTGTTACAGTGAAGCCGACACTAGTACAGATACAGAGCAAGCCCGTGACGTTATCGTCGGAGCGGTACGTCAGCTTATCGTGTGTGTCGGAGGGCAGCCGCCCGCCCGCCCAGCTGACCTGGTTCAAGGACAATAGGAAATTTAAAAGGGGAAAAGTTTGTATCATATTATTTTCATTGCTGTATACTTAATGATAATACTTGTGACTTCATTCCCGAGGGAATGTCTCGTCCAGTCCGCCTTCAGCAGGGCTAACATGCACGCAACGAGATTTTTTTTTACCGAGTTACTCGTGATATGCACGCCACGAGAAATTTTTGTCTACTGATTTACTCGTGATATCTCGAGCTAACATGCGCGTTACGGGAAAATTCTGTCTAACTAATTTTCTCGAGAAAATCTCTGCGCGTCACGTGAAAATTTCGTCTACCCATTTCCTCGTATTATCTCCAAGAGTTATCAGAAGAAAGCAGTAGGGTAGACAAAATTTTTTAGTAAAAGGTTTTTTTTTTTTTCATTTTTTATTCGATAACAAGATGCCTTGACTGCGATCTCCCCTGATCTGAGGCTAATTTTGGTATGGCAGTGTAGATTCAACCCATGCCCTTAATTTGTTTCTACGCGCCATCGTGCCACGCTAAATCGCTTGGCAGCATGTCTTTAACGTCAGGTAACTTTTTTATTTTTAAAAGCACTACCTACTACTGAGTTTCTTGCCAGCTTTTCTCAGCAGAATCTGACTCCTGAACCGGTGGCAGAGTCTTCACTGTTCATAAAAGCCTACATAAAATAAATAATTTTGAATGTTAATTGGGTAATAGCTTTGGTTTAGACTACAAACTCAATATTTTAAACAACATGCTTTGATGTAATTGACGTTAAAAGATAATAATTAGTAATAACACTGTTGCGTCTCAAAGCTCATTATAACGTAATTATGAAATATTAATAAGGAATATTAACTCCTTTTATATAGAGAAGGAGATTCATTTAGCGAATCGCCAGAGGAAATGAAAAGGGAACGTATTTCGTATAAACGGCAAAGCTTTTGGGAACTATAATTAAGGCGCGGACCGTAATCTTCGTGGGACGTTTTCCGTAAAGAAATTGAAATACGTTTGTATGAAATTAGGCGCTTTTATGTTTTTTCAGCTCTTTGGGCATTTTATTTTCACGCATCACGCATCAAGGAGAACTTTTTTTTTTAAAGATTTATTAATCATTTAAAAAAACCTCGTGGCGCGCATGCTAGCCTGGGTAACACTAGTAAAGTTGTAGACACAATTTTAATTACGCTAAACTTGTTTAAGTTTCTTTGGCTAATAATAATTATTAAAAATTTAAAACAACCCCAAATGTAAACCTCAAAACAATTGAACCTGTGGTGAAGTTTCTGAGACCCCTCAATGAGTTGGAATAATTACTTTTTACAATTACAAAAAAAAAACCGTCTAAAAATTGAAAGCAACTAAAAGGGAAAAAATTAAATATAAATCTTTTTAGTCTTACTAACTAATGTAAGTAACTAATTTTGAGTCGGCGACAAACTTTTTTAAAAGCTATCGGCCTATAAAGCGGCCGGTACCCATGCAAAAAATTACGTCGATCCGTGGCTCTTTTGCGACGTGATTGAAGGACAAACCAATTTAATAAGTATGTTTTTCACAGATAATGGACGCAATGAACGACACGTGGGTAAGCAGTACGCTCCAGTTCATGCCTCTACCAGAAGACGACGGAGTTCAGATTAAATGCCAAGCTGACAACAACGCGCTGCCTGGTCAGAGTTTAGAGGATTCTTTCAAGCTAAACGTTGTATGTAAGTACCTTTACACTTGACAAGTTCGTCAACTTTTTATAATGCACTAGCTATTAGGTTCGTTCCCACCATCAATTAAAAGTAATCTGAAGTGGTGATTGCAAAATTACAAATTTTTGTTTTTTTCAAATTTTTTAATTGATGAAACCACTATCATGGTATACTACTTTGATCATATAAGTGATATCACTCGGGTAAAATCACCCGCTTGGTTAAGTTAAATTTTAATCACCTCAGAAATAAGTTTAGTATATCAACCGCTAAATACTAGCGGCACTAGAATGGATTGTGTGGCGATCCTTGCATAAAACCTATGTCATTCGATCAATCGATTTACGTTAAAGATGATGTTACTTTTTTTTTTATTCGATGACAAGATAGCCCTTGACTGCGATCTCACCTGATGGTAAGTGACGATGCAGTCTAAGATGGTAGCGGACTAACTTGGAAGGGGTATAGCAGCGTAAATTCAACCCATACCCCTTATCGGTATACTCAAAAGAATAGTAAACCGTCAAAGAAACATTTGTGCCTTTTGCCGGCGGCTCGTATTAAATTAAATTTTTCAACTCCCTATTTTACCCCATTGGGGACTGAATTTTCAAAAATCCTTTCTTAGCCGATGCCTACGTTATCTGTATACCAAATTTCAACCCGATCCGTCTAATGGTTTGAGTTTTGATAGATCAGTCAGTCAGTTAATCACCTTTTCTTTTTACATATAGAACTATATAGAAGATATAGTGGACCCAAAATAAACATCGCAATATGCCGCACTACATTATCGTCAATTCAATGTTAGAGCGGGTAAGCCGACGTAAGTCGTATATTTTCTTCCACATCATACAAAATATGAAAAGTCATAAACAATCCCCTCCAAAGACACGGAACTCGAGCCTCGACCCAATTTGTTCACCCCACCTGTTTGTAAGACAAACGTTAGTGACGAATGGGGTCACCAAGCGTTAGCGATTCCGTTACTTGACTGACTTATGACTTGACGACTTCTCTGTAGCACTGAAATCATAATATAAGTAGGAGGTTCCAGGTAATAACAACGTGGTAATAATTTAAGTAAAATGTATTTATTTAAGACGTGTTTCCACTTTGGCGATCCGTACAATAATGGATCAACTCGTCGAATCATAGACTACAGCTAAAAAAATGTACGGTGTGAACGTAGGCGACCTACATTCCCGCCGTTCATTCAATTCACTAATTCGTTTTCTTTCCAATATTACAAAATACTAATAAACTAATATTGTAGTATAAATATTTAGTTACTATAATTGCATACATTATTTTATAACATGATTATTTATATGATTGATATTGAATGACATCTAACACAGGGTACATAACTTTCCCGGATCAATTTGGGGATTTTTATATCCTCCCAAACGAATCCGTTCATGGCAGCCAACCTCCTCAGAGATTAACCATCTGCATGGGAGATGCACAATCAAGTGTTTGCGTAAACACAGATGCACTCCCTATTCCCTCACTCTAATAACCCGAGATCAAGCGCAGTACCGACGGCTTTACGTGCTCTCCGGGCTAGTACTGAGAATTCGTTGACAGAAAAACCCAATACATTTTTTGGCCCAACCCGTTAATCGAACCCAGAACCTTGCCATCTGTAGTTGAACATGCCACTAGATCGACGAGATTGTTGAAAGCACTCAAGAGAACTGCCAAAGTGCAAAATACGTCATACTCTTAGTTATAAATACTGTTAGCATGTCGGTAACGCGAACCCCTAAGAATTTCCTTCACCAAAAAACGCTTAAAGACTATTTCACTTATTAAAAAAAGTAGTATTAAAAAAAGGATTATAATATTTTATCCTACACATTCCGTAAGATTGGCCACTCTAACTACTCCTTGCAGATCCCATCGTTAATTTGAAAAGACACGAGACACTCGCTAAACGACAATTGCTGCAAAATAAGCAATAAAGGAGTTCCTCTCAACCAGTTTGCACATGGGTAACGATGTTAATTTTAATTATCATTGCCACTTATGAACTCAGCGCGTACGAGCTTTCATATGAGCGGGTATCTACGCGACGTTCTGTGATCTTTATAATCCCACTCAGAGCAATTTGAGAAAGCGGCAGCTGTGTTCTAAGTTTAAACTTCTTTGATATTATATTTATCACAAAAATAACGAGGCTTTGACGTTAATAATTATCATCATCTCAACCGATAGACATATACTACTGTGCATAGATTATAGAACACGATATATACAGCGGCTAAGAGCAACTTACTTAAGAGCCTCTGTCTACCTAGTCTAGTCGAGGTCTGGGACCACGCGTAAACCCCCGACAATTAGAGACAATTACAAAATTTTGGACATTGGATGCGGTTCGCATAAGTATAAGGTCCGACCAAATCTAGTCATTAACCAGACGAGTTGCACATTCTATTTCTTCACTCTCATGGTTCGATGGAACGACAAATCCCACATGACCGGAAAGAGATCAGCTGCCCTGATGATGTAATATAGCTAATATTACAAACGTGTCGTTTCTATTCTCTTTCCATAATCGCTAACGCTGTAGAGCAGTTGTTTCCCAAGGTTTTTTTATCACGCTTCCCCTACTGATTGGATAGGACGTGTGATAAAAAACTTTGGTTATGTCGACTTGACTACCGATTGTTCGTTTTCTAAGATCGTTAACGCTAAAGCAGAGGCTTCCAAAGTTTTTATCACACGTCCTATCCTTTCAATAGGGAAGCGTGATAAACAACAACTTTGTGAACACTTAGTCAGGAGTGTTCTTAGCTAGGTTTGATGAAAATCGGTCCAAGATGGCAGCCACCACAAAATGGCGAATTGCATTTTTTTTTAATTTCACATGTTGGGGGTGTTTTAAATTTTCAATATTTACACTTGTTCGGTGATAAACCCACAGATGCAACACCGGCAGCCTCCCAAAAAAAGACTGTAGTCTTAACTACTTTATAACTATAATATATATTTATAAGCTTTATAACTATAATAGTTTGTAAAATAGTGAATTATATACTCGAGACGTTGAAACCTAATTCACTCGGCATTCCATGAAGGAATGTAGTATCTTTTGACGTCGACAGCAAACGTTCACGCCTAGGATCCTGGGACTTGTTAAACTCAAAGTAAACGCTTACAATTATGGGCACAACGATAAACAGGAGCACTCCCGTTCGGGCTTAATTAAATTTGTCTTCCATACGACTTGCCTTGATCTTATTGTGTTTACTTTGACGAAGTCGATTGCTGTATTCATTACGTTGTTCATTTTCAACATCATGACCTTCTCGGTACGCTGTGAGCGCTGTGTTTTAATATTCTGTTAACCGACTTCCAAAAAAAGAGGAGGTTCTCAATTCGTCGTATAAACATCGATTCATCTAATTAAATGAGCCTTTGGATAACCATAGACGAAGACGCCTGGACTGATTTGGAAAATTCTTTTTTTGTTTGAAAGAGTATACTTATTTTCCTTCGTGAAATAAAACGTTTAATAAGCGTATCAAAAAAAAGATTCTGAAAAATTGAGAACCTCCTCCTTTTTTGGAAGTCGGTTAAAAAGAGCAGAGATAGCCTAGTGGTTAGGACTGCAATCTCACATTCGGAGGATCGCGCGTTCGAATCCGGGCGCGCTCCTATGGCTTTTCAGAGGTATGTGCATTTAAGTAATTAGGCTATAACGTCATGCTTCAACGGTAATGGAAAACATCGTGAGAAAATATGCAAGCCTGATTTCTTCATAATGTTTTCAAAGATGTGTGAAGACTGCCAATATGCACTGAGCCAGCGTGGTGAAATATAGCCTATAACCCTTGTCTGAGAGCATACTTGCGCTCAGTAGTAAGCTGTTGATGGGTTGTTGACGATGATTCAGTAATGATTTGTTAGCTCATACTCCAGAAACGGGTATTGGAACTCTTTAACTAATCACGCCTTAAGAGAACTTATCTCTTAAAACGCGGAAATTCTACCTAGATACGCCTCCACTCACCCCTTTAACGGCCCCTTAACCTTATTTATTCAATTAGAATGCGATTGTTATCGGAATCCCTCAATCAAATACAACGAACTAGACGCAGGAGCATCTAATAGTCGAATGAACAGGATCTCAAAATGTCATGCTATATTTAAACAAAACGCCTGTTCTAACTACAGCATTCCAAAGGCATTCTGTAACAGTAGCATGCCCCTGAACGCACCGGGTAAACTAGTTAGAAAGTTCCGCAACACATACACCCAGAAGACTACTTCGAAACGATTTACCGCTTGTTTATTCTTGCATATAAAGTTTGCAAACGATAACTATATTTCACTTGAGAAATGAAGAGTTATTGAGCCAAGTTTGCCGGTGTTTAAAACCATGGTGTGAAATATGGGTATGTAGCTAAAATTGTTCGTGAAAAAAAATTTAAAAACATTCGAGATCTTAGGTTCAAATTAATCGGTAGAATACTGTAAATCCTTCTTCTGGCATAATCTTTAATATCCAGAAGGGTACCCTACTGGATAAAAATTAGATGTGATACGAGTTAGTATAGTAACACATCTACTTTTTATCCCGGAAAATAAGAGGAATCCCGCGGGAATTAAAAGAACTCAATCCACGTAAACGAAATCGCGGGCATCAGCTAGTCTTCTAAATATATAAAAGGAAAAGGTGACTGACTTACTGGTCGACTGACTGATCTATCAACGTACAGCTCAAATAACTGGACGGATCAGGCTGAAATTT
This sequence comes from Hipparchia sbordonii, assembly GCA_038048805.1. Taxonomy (NCBI): domain Eukaryota; kingdom Metazoa; phylum Arthropoda; class Insecta; order Lepidoptera; family Nymphalidae; genus Hipparchia; species Hipparchia sbordonii. The sequence continues at coordinate 2,099,041 of CM076111.1, read as the reverse complement.
GGCATACAAATAGCTTTCAGCGCGTAGGCTTTCGCTAAGGATTTTTGAAAATTCAACCCCTAAGAGGGTAAAGTAGGGAGTTTGAAAAATCGAAATTAACGTGAGCGAAGCCGCTGGTAAAAGCTAGTTTCTAATACAGCTTTAAATGCTTCATGTAGGATCTCGTAGTAGGTCCAAATCCATAGCCTTAACTAGTTAGAAGCTAGAGTAGCAAAGCTCGCTAGACTTTAGAAGCACGTCGTGTCCGTTCGTATAAATAGTGCATCGAGCCAGACACGACCAAATTAGACCAAACTTGTTCCAACTCTGTTGCAGTGACCGTTTATCCACTATAAACTGTACAGTAATTTCCATACTAGGTATACTTACTGTACCTATACAATTCTGAGTTCAATTAACTACGTATAATAATCATAATGTATACATCTATACAAATAAATAAAATTGAAGTTCCTGGAATTAAATCATTCACTGTAACAGCGTATTATCGCCATCCATTTTAACTTGTGGCATTACGAATCTACATCTACATCATCTATTAAAATTGAAGTGTCTGTTTTTTGTCGCTAATCTTTAGAACGACACGACTGATTTTGTTGGAACTTTCACTGGTAGATAGCTGATATTATCGGGAGTAATATATGCTACCTTTTTAATTGACTTTTGAAAGAGGAGGAGCTTGATATCTCCATGATTTCTAAACTGATTTGATTTGTATCGATTAAAAAAAGATACACTTTTTTAATCGATTCAAAAACTTTGCGAGATGCTCACATAAAATTTTGGTTTCCAATTTCTCAATCCTGATGCTGCAGGGGTACTGCCCCCCTAAACTAAGGGGATTTAGAAACTAACGATTATGAATGGTTATTGTAGGTAGCATACTCTATCTCTGTGCTTTTCAGCCAAATCGGTTCTGTTGTTGCAGCGTGATTGAGTAACAAACTCCATCCATCCATCCATCAATCCAACCATTCGCATTTATAATAGCAGGATAATATCAGTAGGATAAAAATAGATTGTCATAATATTGTAAATCGACAACGACTATAAAAACGACCCAAACACTTGTTTAAAGATAATATTCAGGCCCAACAGCCAAATAAAAGGAAATTATGAGGAGGAAAAACTAAACGCGAGCAATGAAACGAAATGGAGCAAATGAGGCCTCCAGTAAATGGTGTTCCAGAATTGATATTATTTGACAAAATGCACATTAACAAATACTTGAACTTATGCCTGTTAGGAAGTTTTTTTAGTTATTGTATACTGTAAAACATACAATAAAATACGTATACTGTAATAATGTCCTTGACATGGTCTGCGTGGATTTACGTTTTTCAAAAATTCCGATAAAGATTTTCCGGAATTAGCCTATGTACGTTCCCGAGGGTAACCTTAAGTTCAGCGATTAAACCATAATAATTTAACAAATAGACATACACAGTTTCGTGTTTCTAACATTAATATTTAGGTTACCGTGTCTTGGAAATAATCCGAAGTAACAGTACACCAAATTTGAAATCAATTGCACCGGTGAAAGTTCGCAAGACCCTTTAATGAAGTAGGAAATAAGCTGATGATCTTCAAACGCCTGAGCAGCTCGTCATAATTAAGCTAAGATCAACCTCAATGAGGTTAGATTTAAAAAAAAACTGCCCATTCGTTTCGGAGCTACGAGAGAACAGACAGACACAAAGATAAACAGATATAGGTATACGTCAAACCTATAAAAGCCCTCTTTTTTCGTCGGACTTTAATGACGCAATCTAAAGCCAGTATTCCAAAGTACAAAAAGCAATTTAACAATAAACTTGTCCATGTACAGCATCGAAGCTGATACAACAGTATCAAAGTCATGTTATTAAACGTTATATGAGCGGAACGGTCGGCGGAGTGTAATTAAAGCCTTGTTAGTGTTTTTGGGTCAGGGCTTGTCTAAAACCTTATTTTGTACGCTCACAACATTAATAATGTTGAAAATAATTTTTGTTCCTTAAATAGCATCAACCATTTTCGTTGATTTTCCACACTTCAAAGTAGTCTAGGTCACTTCCTGTATAATCCTCTAGATAAATGTGAAAGTCACGTCAAAATCAGTTCAGTCGTTTAGAAGATTAGCCTTGACAACAATTAAAATAATTTGTGTGCGTGTGTGTGTACGTCATATGTGCTATCTGTGTGCCAAATAGCCAGATCCATCCAATTTGAGCTGTGCGTTGATAGATCAGTCAGTCATCTTTTCCTTGTAGGTATAATATGTATTTTAACTAGCTTTTGCTCCTGGTTTACTCACGTTTGGTTCGATTTTTCAAACTCCTATTTCATCCCCTTAGAAGTAGAGTTTTGAAAAATCCTTTCATAGAGGATGCATAAGTTATAATAGCTATCTGTATGCTAAACCGTCCGATCCACTGGTTTTAAGCTGCGTGCGTTTATAGATCAATCAGTCAGGAAGTCCAAGACTCAGACAGACAAACAGCCAAGTGCGAAATTACCCTAATAGAGTCGTAGAGTATCAACGCAAAAGTTCAGAGTCAGTGTACTAAATCAATGTCACAAAGCAATTTAACAATAAACTAAACCAGCAATACTAAAGTCGTGTGTTATTACACGACGGCTAGCTGGGCGGGCGGCGGGGCGGGGCGGGCGGTGCGGCGGTGTGTAATTAAAGCCTTGTTAGTGTTTTTGGGTTAGAGTCTGGCTAAAAACTAATTTGGTGCGCTTATATTTGCCCTGATACAGGTTTGGAGTGACATTCCCGGGATTAAACCGCTCTTCACTGAACGTTTGCTTCGTGAGAGGCTCGTTTTAAAGGGACTGAAGAGATTCAAATTCTAGTCACTTTTTACTGAACTAAACTTCAGTCAGTATTGAAAAGGCTTTCAGCGTTGAAGCCTATTTACTTATTAATGAATTAAAATGTAGTTAAACGAATATAAATTTAATCCTGGCGTAATCCTGTTATCCTATTAATACTATAAATGCGAAAGTTTGGATGTATGTTTGTTACTCAATCACGTCGCAACGCCGGCGGTTATTCCGGGAAATAAGAGGGTTTCCACGGGAATAATAAAAGCTGTCTTGTCATCCAATAAAAAAAAAATGGCTAAAATGACTAGGTACTTGTACCTCGAAGAACACATACCTAAGTTATCATGCGCCGGTCGGATTTCATCCCATCACACTGTGAAGGAATAGAATAATGTGTGATTTTCATCGTATTGTCTTTAGTTGGCAAGACTCAAGAAGAGATTTGGCCATTTCGTTAAAAGAAAGACTGACCAACTTGGTTACCTATTTGTTAAGCTTAAAGTCGCAGTAAAAATGGAAAAATCTCAATGAGGTCATTATTAAAATTGAAGAAAGAACTGACTCCATTAGGATGAAGGGAAATAATGTCGCAAATACAAAATAAATTCTATTGCTTGTCGAACCGTAAATCATTGGGCCCGGAGAGAATTCCTTTACTTCCTGCTCGCATTTTTGTTTGATATAATTTGATGAAGAAATCGTAAATGGTTAAGCCCCGGTCAAACGCAACATGTGAAGTTTGATCTCAAGAGAGTCTTCTTCTTTCTTCTAAATTCATACAAGGAAATGGTAACTGACACACTGACTGACTGATCCATCGACGTACAGCTCAAATCACTGGACGGATCGGACTGAAGTTTGGCAAACAGATAGCTAGCTAACATGACTTAGGCATTCGCTAAGAGAAGATTTTTGAAAACTCAACCCCTAATAGGGTAAAATAGGGGTTGGAAAAATTAACCTTAACGTCAGCGAAGCCGCGAGCAAAAGCTAGACAAAAAATAAAAAGAGCTGTATGAACGCATTCTTGAGGCAAATTGCGCATAGACGCTACTTTGCACACGCCACAAGGTCTATGAAACCACTTTATTTAGCAGTTTTGTGGAGCTAAATAACTAGTGGTTCGCCCCGAACTGAGACCTCGCGATATCCCATAATTCCCAAAAGTTTTAATTATATATTGTAATAATTAACTTTTAACATTAGACACAATAAAAAAAAAATAGTTGACATAAAACTGTTTTACTGACACAGCGCCATCTATTAGCATTATAGTGAAGCTATTAGCTTCACAATAATGCTAATAGATGGCGCATTAAAATTAAATAATTTCGTTTCTTTATAACATTTATCTAATTTTAGTATTTGTTGTTCAAGTACAGGATATAACTGAATTTTCAACCAAGTTTCACGTTCTAATATTCAGTAATTCAGAAGTTATAGGGCTCTGACAGACATTTAGACGGACACACTTCTCCGTCTAGTAGGCAAGCGCCCTAGTTGACTCAGAGAACTCGCTTCGCTCGTTCAATAATCTATTATTGTGCGAATCGAGCTCCACTCACATTTAACTTTTAGAGACAGAATGCAAAAATTAAATGTATTTAAAGTAGCAATAGATCAAGAGAGACTACGACATTGTTACTCACAACCACGTGTCGGTGCTAATGTGCCGTACCTATTGCCGGCGTCAAACATCGTTGTCGTCACGCGTCCTTTCTGGCTGGGGCTTTACTTTTGAAGGCAACTCTTCCCGCAGGGCAACATTTTTATGGGTATTTAACAGCCGACAAAATTTTGACGCTTTGCTAAGCTTTAAGCTAAGTCAACAAGTCAGAGCTTTGCTATATATTCAATGTGTAAAATGAAGAACATAGAATTTGGAACAAGTACTTTTTCTTTCTTTTTTTGTAATATTTATAATTTGGTGTTCAAAAATTATATTCTTTGTCTAATGAAAAATTATTGTATAGCAGATTATGATCTGAGAAGCCTGACAACTAAAATTTTAACTATGATGTTTCAATATTTCTGTATCGCAAATTTTTATTAGAAAATTATTATTGAGTATATTCTAAGAAAAACTAACACTAGAACGTGCTATTACTGTGAACATTTTATACTCTACAATCACAGTGTTATTACCCGATACCTATAAACTTGGAAGAACGTTTTATTTTCTTATTTATTACCTAGTTAGGTAATAGATATTAGTCTCTCGGAAAATAAGGTCGTGAAAATTATGGCTTAGAATCTCAACTTTCATAAAATACTATCGGAATATATCGAGAAAATCACCGACACTAATTAAAACGTAGGAAAATATATCTACTTTTCCTTCGTCAACCGACAGGTATACATGCACTGCTGGATTACAATATTACTCGATGATACTCGCGACTTCATTAGATTAAGGTTTTTTTACATTTCTGTGAGAACTCTATAATTTTCCGGGATAAAATGAAGCCTATGTGTTTATCCTGGGTCTGAGTTATCTCCGATGCAAAGTTCAACCAAATCGGTTCAGTCGTTGTTGCGTGAAGGATTAACAAACATCCATACATAGTACTTATTGAACTTTTGTTTTTCCGATATGAAAAGTAAGACACAGTCCTGGTCCTCAACTATACTTATGCAAAAAATTACGTAGGTAGATCCGTAGCTCTGTTGTGACGTGATTGAAGGACAAACCTACAAGAAAACAGTTTAAAAACTGTACCATCCGTCATATTGGTTTTGTTCTTATAAAATGTAGCCTATGTTACCCGGGCCATAATAATGAATCGATTGACAGCGCATTCATCAAAATAGGTTCAGAGATTTAGGCGCTACGTTGAATAGACGTATACACACATGCATACTACATAGACTGCTAAATTATCATCCCTTCTTTTTTGCTTTACCAGGGTAAAAACATGCCGAAGATGCCTCACTCATCAGCAGGAACATATCGAAGGATACCTCACTGTACCGCGATGTATCGCAATGAGGTATCCTTCGACATGTTCGTGCTCGTCTGTTTGCATACATTTGTTTTAAATGGAGGTGACATCGAGGTAGCGAGCTAAACAGCGACCGCAAGATATAGCAGTGAGGCGTCTTCGGCATGTTTTTACCCTTAGGGTATAGGTTACATTTTATCCCGAAAAATCAAAGAAATCCTTCGAATTTTTCGCTTGGTGACATGAATTCATCCTCACTATCACTGTCAATCGATAACATGTTTTTATGCCCTTTTTCTACGTAAAAATTGTGATTAGGTACACTGTCGCTGCCACTTTACCGCTAGCATATGACTGAGCAACTGAACTAAGCATCCAGGTGTGACTGAACCGGCTTGATTGCACCGACATCCATGTAAAATATCGCGATATCGACATCGAGGTATCGAGCAACGACCGCGACCGCGAGGCATCTTCGGCATGTTCTTACCCTTAGTCTTATTTATAAAAAACAAACAAACACTCTCTAGGATTATTAAGGATATTAGTAAGGATTTAGAGTGGGAAAACACCGCCCCCGTCTTGAATCGTTCGTGTAACAATTTAACGAAGAAATCGTAAATGTTTATATTGGGGACGATTCGCGCCGCAAGGCGACGCCGTTATGGGTCTTTAATGACCAATAAAACGCCGTTGCCTCAGGCTCAGTGTGGTGCCGGTTGGCTATTGAGATAAATATCTCAACAGCTTTGTTGCTAATAGTTTTCCTCATATTTTCTTAGTCATAATCAGAGGCTGAAAGTTATCATACCTTCAAGTGGAGAATGAGCAACGCTGTTCTATTTAATCCAAATATATAAAAGGAAAAGGTGACCGATTGACTGACTAGCTGACTGACTGATCTATCAACGCACAGCTCTAACCGCTGAACGGATCGGGAATTTTTGAAAATTAAACCCTTAAAGGGGTAAAATAGGGGTTCGAAAAATCGAACTTAATGTGAGCGTAGCCGCGGGCAAAAGGTAAGATAAGATAAAATTGCGAATTCATCTGCTGTTAAGTGACGATGCAGTTGAAGATGGTAACGGGATAAAAGGAAGTGGCATTGTGAATTATTAAACCCCTGACCAGTTTCTACTCGCCACCAATGCCAAATGCGCTTTTAAAACCTCATCCTTTCTGAAGTCGGTTAGAAAGTGTAAAATGTTTAAAAAAAAAAATCTCCGGAATAAATTTATAGATTCTATATCTATCTTGTTATACAATAATGTTTTATTATTTCCTATGATTTAATAGAAAGAAAAGGCCACATAGAGTTAATTCCATCCATTAAAACGAACCAGGAAATTCCCTAACTCTATTAAGAGAGATGAAATTATTTCCCAAAATATATAAATAGGTTATATTATATTTATTCCTCTTTAACGAACCGTGCCTTATTTCGAGCCGGGAAAATTTCACCGCTTTCATCTCGAATGTAACTCAGAGATCGTATTATTTTAAGATAACTAGAGATATGATGTAATATTGTTGAAGCATTGGTATCAGTAATAATATACCCTGTTAAAAGAATATTCTTTAACTATCGACATATTTCAAAGTACCAACGATCGACCATACGTTAGAGTCGCAAGATGCTAGCGACCTCGCATCGGAAAGCGCAACAGTTGCAAAGATCCTCAAGATATACGCGGTGCATGACTGTGACGTGAGGACGTAGAAAAAAATAAAAAGTCTATTCCACTCTCAGATCCTTAACCCATAAAAAAATCACGTCGATCCGTTGCTTGTTTGCTGTGTGATTGAAAGACGAACCAACATAATTTCGCAGCTAAAAATATTAGTAAGAATCATCGCAAAGTTGAGGCAACGTCAGGACTTTTCAGACCAAATCTGTTCACGCTAAGTTACCAAGTCAAATCTGTCAAGTTTTGACTTGTATAGCTTAACGTGAACAGTTCAAAACCAGACATTCTGTCTGAATTTGGTCTTGAGGGCGATTCTTCGACTTCCTTATGGGTGCCTAATGGCCAATAAAATGAAGACGCTCGGCTCGGGTGCCACCCTACATCTTAACAAAGCAGATACTGACAGAGGGTCGCCTGTAATAGAATGATTTTATTAGGCAGAGTCGTGGTCACATTTTTGCACAAGAAAAATAGTTGCAATAATACAAGTTACGAGTATACATTTTGAACGCAAAGTTCGTGCGAAGTTAAGTTTTGAAAATCCCGCGGGAACCCATGTTACTTTTCAAGTCCTCAACTATATACGTACCCATACAAACAAGTGTAAATTAAAAATTTGAAACACCCCCGACATGTGAATCTATAGCCGGACTTTGTACGATTTATCTGACATGCTGTTACCCAGTTTTCTCCTCCATCATCAGATACTCCTCCTCGATCCTCGATTATGATATATATAGCTAGCACCTACTCATTGAGACTATTCTAATGAGCCTAAACACAATATATGTGCTGTAAGTTGATGAGGAATTGGGTATCCCGAAGACTGTTTGATGCTGCAACATTAGCTCAAGGTTATCTTGGAAAGGGTCCTAAGGAACACTACACTAAATTTCAAATCAATAAACCCCTTTAAAGGAATCGCCGCTTGTACAACTTAGAGTCACATCACAAGTAAGTACCTACCTAGGACAGAATAATTTTCTGCCTAGCGGTAACGATTATCGTCAGATGTTACTGATATTATCTGGAACCGTATGTACATAACAGGCTTTCCAAAGGATAGATTTTCAGATATACGATGTATAATGGCGAAATCGTCATAATCTGACCGTTCTAACTCTCAGATGAATTTTAATGAACATTTCGAACAATTCAACTTAAATATGGTAATGATTCCGGAACCGCATATAGGAAATTTCGCTTTGGCTCGATGTGCTATGCAGATTTGCTGAAATCAGTGGATGGTACGGGGTAATTTCATAACGTCGGTATAATGTGGTGTACCTACTCCTGCTGCATGCATTGAGTATATTTTGAACCCACGTTTCTGATTGAATTTCGCGACCACGTAAACATAGTTGTTTGATCTAACATTAAGTCGAATGGTTTCTTTAATTTTAGTGAAACTACTTAGACTTAGAGAAGTTTTTAACGTTTATCTTTTGTTTCATTCGGTTATTGACTGGGCAGTGCGTAATGTTGCCCTTTCATGTGAGCGAGACAGACAGAGTATCGCTCCTCTTCCCAACGTTGCAAGATACGACACGGCTTCTTTTCCGCGTGGATTTACGTGTAGGTTTAAGGAAATGTTGCTCATAAAAATTTTACCCCCTTTTAACCCCTTTAGGGATGAAATTTCAATATATCCTTCCTTAACGAACCTAGGGTATTCCAGAAATATTTTCTTCCGCTTCTCTAGATAGAAGTTGTCTATTGCTTAGTTCCTAGACTAAATCTATGTGTAATGAAAATTTATTAGCAAGCAACGTTGCTAATTTTTCAAAAAGATTCATATTCATATTTGTCATAAAAGTTTAATTTTTGAATATCAACAACGTTGTTAGGAAAATAAACAAAAGGTTGAAATTAGATCAAAACATGAGAACCGACCGTAAGTGAAACGTGTCGTGATATTTCCCTTATCCATCTGGAGAAGCATTATGCACATGTTGGCAGTAGATGTCCCATGGGAATAGATGGTGGTATACCTACTATCGCTACACTACGACTCCCCGTCGCCGCCAAACGCCGTCAGTAGATACAACGATGGTACATCATCTTAGTATGTACTGACGGCATAATTTCTAGTTTTATGATGAAGACCTATGTTCAACAGTGGACGTCCATCAATTTAGATGACAATGACGATAAACAAACATGCACAAAACTGCCAAAATCTACTATCCCCTAGAGAGGTTGCCTACGGTGACTTTTTGCAGCGATTCAGTAGCGTGTTTCTTGAACGAGCGTCTGCATTGCTAGTCTTGGCGGTTCGTCGCATTTGCAACGAACGACAGAAGCGATTCAGTAGAAATACAATCGCATCTTTCATAAATCAATCAGAATCAGCATGGTTTCTGCATCGCTAATAATGCGCTGCTGTTTCGGACGACATTGGGTAAAAGAAGAGCAGGGTGCCACAGGCGTTCACAAGTAGTCACCACAGCGCACGTCTATATTGATGCTTCATCACGTCTGTATCGGTGCTGTATCGCGATAGTAGCGATGCAGAATCGTTGTTACGTGGGCGAAGGTATACAATCTGCGACTGCATCGCGACTGTATTGTCGCGATCTTTTTGCGATTGTATCGCTGCTGAATCCACTGCAAAAAGTACCCGTGGGCGACCTCACTAGTAGTATAGAAACAGGAACGTTTTCAGGTTAAAGAATTTTATTTTCTCAAAGAATTACAAATTCACTTACAGAGAAAACAATAAAAGTAAAACATTTACATATTTCAGCAGTCAGATGTGTATACAATAGTAATAATTTTACGAGTATTGTACGTTTAATTCTAAGTTTACCCACAAATTTATCATAACTCCGCTCCGGTTGAAGAATGCGAATTCGTTGCCACAGTGTAGTCTATAACAGTAAGTTAGTATATGATTATTAAATAAGATTATTTGAGTAAGTTTATATCATGAAGTACATGTTTTTTTAGTTTGTGTTTGAATGTGTTAAACGAAGTCGCATTCTTCACCTCCTTGGGTAGTTTATTATACACTTGCACTCCTACAAACTTGATATTCCTTCTTCCTTGGGAAGTGCGTGTATGTGGCAGTAAAATGTGATCTCCTCTACGACTGCTTCGACTTTGTACCTGATGAATTTTAGTAAAAGTTATATGTGTGTGAATGGATTTGTTGAGAATTTTTCTTATTAATATGCAAGTGTAGTATGTATGGAGCTGTTTGATATTCATGAGTTTTGTGTCTGTGTATAATTTAACTGTAGGTGTTAGGTAGTCATAATTAAATAACATTTTTATTATTTTGTTTTGTGCTATTTGTAGTTCCTTTAGGTTAGTTTTTAATGCAAATCCCCAGACTTCGATTAAGTATTGTAGATGTGGTTTAACTAAGGAATTGTATATTATGTGGCGTACTCGACGAGGTAAGCAATGAATTATATTACGCAATGATCCCATTAATGTGGATAGCTTATTTTTAATATATTTGATTTGAGTTTTCCAATTTAAGTCACTATCGAGTCTTAGACCTAGATATTTTTCGGATGGTTTCTGTTTTAATACTTGATTGTCAATTAGAAGTGGGGGGTGAGGTGGTATTTTTTTATTTTTAGTCTTAAAGATAATGTAGCTGGATTTAGAAGCATTGATAGTTAAGAGATTTTGCTCAAGCCAATTCGATAATGTATCCAGATCTTGTTGTGCGAGACTCACTATGCTAGTTATAGAGCTACCAAAGTAAAAGAGACATGTATCATCAGCATAGAGGGATAAATGGCCGTGTAGTTTGATTTCGTGCATGGAGTTTATATAGATAAGAAAGAGTAAAGGTCCCAGTATCGATCCTTGGGGGACACCAAATTCAGAGGTATTACGGGGGTTACTTTGATACTGAGCAATTTTTACAATTTGATGTCTATTTGTCAAATATGACTCAAGTGTTTTATATGCTGCCCCTGTTAAACCTATGTCTTTAAGCTTTTGCAAAAGTATCGAATGGCTAACTGTATCGAAGGCTTTTTTCAGGTCGATAAACAGACCAAGTGCAATCTTTTTCTGATCTATATTAGTGTGCAGTTTGGTGATAAGGTCAACTGTAGCTGATAGAGTATTGGACTGTGACCGGAATCCATACTGTCTCTTATAAAGAAAATTTATAGAGGTGAGATATTTGTCTAAACGAGTATGAATAACTTTCTCAAATATTTTGGATATCACTGGTAATACTGAGATTGGACGGTAATTATTAGGGTCTGTTTTGGTGCCAGATTTATGGATTGGAGTGACTTTCGCTATTTTCAATGCATCTGGAAAAGTTCCTTCAGCTAGGTGTCCGTTGATACAGTTAGTCAAATCGTTTCCTATGAGTTTACCTATACATTTAATGGCTTTCGTGGTTATGCCATCGATTCCTGTGCTACAATTTTGATCAAGATTGTTAATAATTTTATAAATTTCGTCAATGTCACATGGTATAAATGTAGTAAGATTATTATTTTGAGTTTGAGATTGAGACAATGTGAGTTTATTGTGTTGTTGTTTGGATAAAATGGTAAAAGCAAGTGTCGAACCAATCGTAGAAAAGAACTCATTGAATTTCTCACAGATTTCAATGCCATCAGTTAAGGGGCCCAACTCAGTTAGGAGTTTTGGTGGAGCACAGTTTGATTTTATTTTATTATTTGATAGAGTGTTAACTAAGTTCCACATTTTCTTTGGCTCTCTTAAATGATTCATAAATGCGTCGTGGTAATATTTTCCTTTCGTATTTCTTATCTTTTCGGCTGTACTTGCTCTTTCCAAGGCAAAGCTTTCTTTAAGTTTATCATTATTGGGATCCGCTTTTAATTTGTACCAAATTTCATTTCTCTTCTGAATTCTAGAGATAACGTCTTTGCATATCCAGTCTTGACGTGGTAAATTTTGTATTTTGATCTTAGAAACTTTACTACTCTTAATAGCACATTGTATGTGGGTTTCTAAGTCTTCATAGTTGTTGATTGGCTGGTATTCTATATTTTTTATATATGTATGAAGTTTTTCATAGTTTATTGCTTCATAGATAGTACGTTTCTTTTTCAGGGGTTTATATTTCTTCATTTTTAAGTAAATTTGCTTGTGGTCAGACATAGGAGAATCAATAATGGCCATATGGAAGTCTTTATCTTTTAAGTTTGTGCATACATGGTCAATGATGGTTTTTGTTGTTGATGTTTCCCGTGTGCAGTAGTCTTCATTAACTTTGTTTATAATTTGAAAACCAGATTCTCGTAAAATATCACGGTAGCGTTTGCTATCTCGATCTTTAGTAAGAAGATCGATGTTAAAATCACCGAAAACTATAGCTCGTTTCTTTTGGACCAGTTGTGTAGAATATACTTCAAGAAATTCATTTATATTTGAAATTCCAGGATTATAAACAACGCCCAATTTCAACGCACATTTCTGAAGATGCACCCAGAGGTAGTTGACACCACCTGTGTAAATTTCTTCATCTAGGCTGTGGTTCAAATTATTATGTACATATATTGAAACGCCACCACCTCTAGAGTCTGTTCTAATGTTATAATAGTGTGTATAGTTCGGGATTTGGTATAATTCAGCTTCTTCATTAGATTTTAGCCATGTTTCCGTTAGTAAAATGATATGAAGTATGCATTCAACAGATTTCAATATGCATTTTAATTCATCGAATTTCCCTTTTCTACATATACTTCGAACGTTTGCATAAAATAGGTTTAGATTTGACTTTGAAGTAAATAAATCTTGATAAGTATGACAAATCTGGTAGGTAATAGTTTCGTCAGACTTTTTATCTGTGTTATCAAGTAAGTTTAGTTTTTTGGCTGCGTTTTTACTATTCTAGGAGTGCCTTTGACATATCTAATAATCAAATTCTGTTCACCATTGTCTTTGCGACGGTTTAGTTCTTGGCTTAGTTCTTTCATTATGCTCTTCTGGGTAGGAGTCTGATCCGAGTATATCTTCACTTTATTTGGTAATTTGTTTCTATTTCGTAAGATTTCTATTACTTCTTGGGGATTTTCAAGTATAACTTTTAGAGGGCGGGCTTTCCCTGCATTAAATTTACCAAGCCGAAAAGTTTTAATTATTTTATGACTTTTGGGGATGATACTCGAAAGAGTCACTTGAGCATCGGTCATGTCTCCCGCCTGGCGTGCTGAGTTATCGGTGGCGGTTTGTTCCGCCAATCCAACAATGATAATGTTTTTGCTCCTGTCTGCTCTTTCTTGTAGCTCATTAATTATTTTCTCGTTGGCAAAAATTTCGGATGTAGTGGCAACATATGGCTTAGTTCCGAGTTTATTAATTTCAGTCTCAAGCGTAGCTATCTGGGACTTAGTGGCTGTGTTACTATTTTTGAGCTCTAAAATGTCAGCTTTCATGCTATTTTGCTCTGTCAGCATTTTACTAGTGGAATCTTTAATTTCACTAACCTGACCTTTCATTTCCGTGATCTCATCACGCATTAATTTGAGGTGTGTGTCGAGTAAAGATATAATTTCCGTACGAAAATTACTTAATTCGTATAGAACGTCACAGCAATCTTTTCGCTTTCTTTTCCGAAAAGTAGTTTGAGTTCCGGATAATTCATCATCACTAATTTTCGATAAGTCGGGTTGTGAGTTTGATAAGTTTTGACTTACTGGTGGGCTTCTGTTTGTAGGCTGTGGCGCGCGTCGACTACTCATTGTTCTGTTGCAGATTAGCAATGCACACAGGTGTAAGAGGGACGAAAAATGCAACCGTTTCTTTTACCCGAGGTGGAGCGGGGTGCACTTGTCGCTGAACAGAGAATCTTCGCTTCACGCGATTTACGCCTATTTTCACTATAACTTATGATTTATAATTACGTTTGGGTTTATTTAAAATTTAGAAAATAATTAAAAGCACGTCTGCTCTGACTGACTGCCGGTGGAGCATTTTTTTACTTAAATTAAGTCATGTATTTTGAAATACTTTAATTTAGAACGACATCCTCTGACATCGGTTATTAGGGGAAGATTCTCAGAAAACCCAAGCGTAATTTCACTTAAGTAATTTCAATGTAATGGAATTTCAACCTAAGTTCGCCTGAAAGGGGAGAGTACCCTTCGAGTTTTAATGGCTTAAGTAGAATCTTGAATGGGATTACCTTATCGATATTTTTGAAATGTTATTAATAAAGTTGTTTGACGTTCAATAAAGTGATTAGGTACTTGTTATTAATTAATAATCTTGATTCAGGGTTGCTGCACAAATACAGGTCAACACAATCGACCAAGCAATATTTACTGAACAATAATCTACCCGATATACCTACTACTTATAATATTTACCACTTTCAGTTCGTCAGATTGGCAAAACCACCTGATCTTAATCAAGCTCAGAGGGGTCTACTTTTCATCTGTCAGTTACTAAGTAATATAGAAAAGGGACAGAAGATTTTTCCGAGTCATATACACAGTCGTGTTGTTTTAAATCACACTATCACACTAATATTATAAAGGCCTCTAAGTACCTCTTCAATCGACCTGTGTATATACTTATAGTAGTAGTAGGTAGGTAGTTCGAAGGGCTGATGATCGTAAGGGTCCCGAAGTACTGGAGTAGCGACCCCGCACCGGGAAGCGCAGTATTGGAAGACCCGCAAGATGGACCAATGACATAGACGTGTCGCAAGGAGCCACTGAATACAGGCGGCGCAAGACCGAGTCCTGTGGAAGAGATCTTTGCCCAGTAGTGGACGTCTATCGGTTAATATAGAAGAATAAGAAAGTACGTGTACCAGGATCCCATAATTCGCAGCCAATTAAGCCACTAAATGAAGGAGGTGATACTTGCTCCTAGATAAGGAAGATTAAGACAGCTTGTTTGTTTCAGATCCGCCTGTGGTATCACTGTCCCTCGGCAGCACATTAAACCCCCATGACATTAAAGAAGGAGATGATGTCTACTTCGAGTGCTCAGTTCGAGCGAATCCTAAAGAGCATCGGATTTCGTGGTACCACAATGTAAGTGCGAGAGTCTTCCAAATTCAACCAAAGAAAATTTTTGAAAAAATTAAAAAAATTAAATCTATTAGACAAATAATATTATACTTAATCTTGCTATAATATTATAAATGTGAAAGTATGTTTGTTTGTTGCATAGGTAACAGGTATAGTTGAGGAAAAAGACAGTTTTATTCCGGAAAACTAAGTGTTCCCGCGAGATTTTATAAAAGCCTAACTCCATGCCGATGAAGTCGCGGGCAAAAGCTAGTTTTATTCAAAAGAAAGTCTTTTTCCAATTCTGTTTGCAATCGCCTAAATGCCGTATTGGGACTGTAATTTCGCGGGCCGTTTGAGACATATTTCGCAAATCTACTTATTACACTCGAATATTCACGGATTTAGTTGAATGCGAAATTCAGACATTCCGGTTTCATAAATTTCCAATAATTTTCGTTATACCT
This sequence comes from Hipparchia sbordonii, assembly GCA_038048805.1. NCBI lineage: Eukaryota > Metazoa > Arthropoda > Insecta > Lepidoptera > Nymphalidae > Hipparchia > Hipparchia sbordonii. The sequence goes on along the minus strand of CM076111.1, from coordinate 2,083,163 downwards.
ATTTTTAATGAGAAAAGCACTAAGGTATACTTCTACAAATTCACGAAGGCGCGTGGCTCATGGTTGTGTGTGTGTCTTATCTCTATAAGTGGGAGCGAGAGCTTGCTCACGTCTGAACGCTCCCACCTAGGCTCCTGACAGGCACACACACTTACGCAATGTGCATGTACACGACGTAACCACAAGTAAAGTTCACGCGCCCTCGTGAATTGCAAGAACTATACCTAACTATGATTTTTTTCTGTAAAATTAATTCATACATATTATTTCTGTAATCTTTAATTCATACATATTATTACAGTGCGAGTAAGTTGTTTGAGCTCACATTCATATTCAAAACATTTTTGTATGTAAATCACCTACACGTACTGAACTTGCGAAAGTTTGTTTGTAATATGCCTTTAGCACATCGCGTGCATCAAACAATGAGGTTTGAAATGCAGACATTTGACTTTGATAACGTAGACGTTTGACTTTGCTACGGTTTCAAGATGTGCTTTAGGCCTCAAGGTCAGTTCACATCGAGGCGCGACGCGACGCAACGATCCTCGTACTTTTGTCAATAGCCATATCAATGTAGAACTTCTGTACTACACAATAAGGTACTTTCAGTTAGAGCGCGAAAGCGACCTAGATACCTACCTACGTGTCGAAGTATGGCTCGTTAGGCCGCCCTACGCCGCGCTGCGTCGCGATGCGCCTCGCTGCGCCGTCTCTCGTGCTTGTTCAAGCATCGCGTCGCGTCTCGGTGTGAGCTGACCCTTAAATTCCAACCAAAAGTCAGTAACTTGAATTGCAATTAATGCATGAATGAAAACTTTTATTGTTTCATTATTTAAGTTATATTAGTTAAGTTCTATTTTTAATCCCCTTTTTGAACGAGCGAAGCGAAGTTCTCTGAGTCAACTAGGGCGCTTGCCTACTAGACAGAGAAGTGTGTTCGTCTAAATGTCTGTCAGAGCCCTATAACTTCTGAATTACTGAACGTAATTACTTCAAATTTAAATATAATATGTAAACTGATGGCGTTCAGCCGAACATTGTATAAAAAAATATAAAAAGCTTTATTTCAGGGGGGCTCTCATAGAAGCGTATTTGAAGTAAAATCTTGTTTGTTGCTCTACATAGACTTGCGATATATCTTTTTAAAGACGACTTTGAACAGAGTACAAAAATATATTTTTTTTAATTTTTCCCTAAAAATTGACCAAATGGGGGGGTTTCAAAGTGGAGATTTTAATTTGAGCCATATGTCAAGAATTACTGAATATTAGAACGTGAAACTTGGTTGAAAATTCAGTTATATCCTGTACTTGAACAACAAATACTAAAATTAGATAAATGTTATAAAGAAACGAAATTATTTAATTTTAATGCGCCATCTATTAGCATTATTGTGAAGCTAATAGCTTCACTATAATGCTTCACTATAGATGGCGCTGTGTCAGTAAAACAGTTTTATGTCAACTATTATTTTTTTTATTGCGTCTAATGTTAAAAGTTAATTATTACAATATATAATTAAAACTTTTGGGAATTATGGGATATCGCGAGGTCTCAGTTCGGGGCGAACCACTAGTTTAAATTAATAGTTGAGTTAATCATCATAGCTATCTGTACCTATGCAAAAAAGCCCGATCCGCAAAGTGGTTTTCAGAGCTGTCATATAGATAGACTAGCTTTTGCCCCCGCGATTTCGTCCGCGTGGAATTAGATTTTGGGGTGGAATTTTCAAAAACTGTGACACACGTACTTTTTTATTTTTAACTGAAACCTCAAATACCAACTTTGATGGAAACAGCTTGAAAAATGACGGAGTTTCATATAAACTTCCATCCCCTATTTGAACCCCTTAAGGATGGAATTTAGAATAATCCTTTCTTAGTGTGCGCCTACGTCATAAAAGGAATTAACTGTAAAAATTCCAAGTTTCTAACTTCAGTAGTTTAGGCTGTGCGTTGATATCTCAGTCAGTCAGTCAGTCAGGACTTTGAATTTTATATATATAGATCAGTCAGTCACCTTTGCCTTTTATATATTTACATAAATTTTCTTCCACAGGACAAGCCAGTGCTACACAACGTGGTGTCGGGCGTGATAGTCAGCACCAAGTCGCTGGTGCTGCAGAAGTTGACGCGAGAGCACAGCGGAGGCTACTCGTGTCGGGCCACCAACTCGCTTGGCGAGACCACCAGTCAAGCGACTCACCTCAGGATACAGTGTACGTTTACATTGATTTTAATCCTCAACAAAAAGAAGGGTGTTATAAGTGTGATCCGTATCCGTGAGTTTGTCTGTTCCCTCGTAGCTCCCCAACGAATGGACTGATTTTGGTGCGATTTTTTCTGTTTGAAAGCTAAAGTGATCAACATGCAGCTTCCTCGAATTGAAGTTTGGCGGTCATCACTCAAAAAGCTTCTCATGACATGACCAGTTATTTTTTATATTTTTAGCGAGCAAACGAACAGGCGGGTCACCTGATGTTAAGTGATTACCGCCGCCCATGAACATGTGTAGCACCTGAGGTACCACCAATACGTTGCCGGCTTTTCAGGAATTTGGTCCGCCCCTTGAATAACCCCATGTTGTAGTTTAGTGGGAACACCGTCGCAGGAAGTTTGCTTAAAATAAACAAGCAAGCATATACAAGGGGTACCTACTCAGAAATATCTGTACTTTTCCTGACACATTTCAGCAAGACGTTTCATTTAAGAGTGGAGCTTGTAAAGAGACCAAGCATCACCAAAAGAAGGAAAAATAAATTTCTCTCAATTACCAACGAATCGCTTTTGGAACGGGAATCTATAATCAATTTGGGAATATCAATCATCTTTCCAGTTTCTCCCCGAAGATCGCGATATAGATTTGTTACAGTCGACGGCGCGAGGAATCTCCCCGATGCTGATAAATTTTTTTTGTTTTGTTTATCAGCTTCACTGATGGAAGAAATGAAAATATCTTATCTTTACTCGGGACATATTACTGTACTTAAAATTAGGGTTGTCAAAGAAGGGTACCTAATGTGTTTTTTTAACTCAATTTTTACGCAGTCGGGATTATGATTTTTTAATTTAATATTTTTATTACTGAATTTCTTCCGTTAATTAATTAAACTTATCAATAAGTTCAATAGACCTTACATTGACAGATCAAAATAAAAATGTTAATTGTACTTTGTCGTGTTCAGAATATTAGAGACTAGTAGGGCGCGTGGGTGCGCGGCTCGCTAAAGCGAACCGCGTGTTTTCTGTTCACTAAGTAGATCTTCGGGTCTTGATCATCTTTTTCCAAGAAACCACTCTTCCATCTTTTATAGTCTCCGAGATAGACACCGACGACATTTGTATGGCCGCCATCTTGAATCCGCCATTTTGGTATTTTTTTCAGCTCATTGCCAATTGGATGATGTTTCGAGTGATTTTTGTTTGGGTACCTTCAACCTATCTTCAATACCCTGACCGTGCTCCTCACCCGTCTCCGAAATCCTCAATCATCAGCTCCCTCCGTATTTTTCATCCAGATGAATTTTTGTCCTCTATACGAAACCATCAGAAATTTTGGAAAGGAACCTTATTACAGTCTTGCATATATTTTGTATGAAATAAAAAAAAATCCGCCATCTTGAATTTTTTTTTTATTCATCAAGTAGACCTTCGGGTCCTGATCACCTTTTTCCAAGAAATCACTCTTCCATCTTTTATATTCTCCGAGATAGACACCGACGAAATTTGTATGGCCGCCATCTTGAATCTGCCATTTTGAAGGTTTTTTTCGGCTCCCTGCCAATTGGATAAGATTTCGAGTGACTTTTGTTTGAACACTCCCCACTTATCTTCGATATCCTGGCCGTGCTCCTCACCCGTCTCCGAAATCCTCAACCATCAGGTCTCTCCATATTTTTTCTCCAAATGAATTTTTGTCCTCTATACGAAATCGTCAGAAATTTTGAAAAGGAACCCTTTCAAAGTCTTCATATATTTTGTATGGAAAAAAATAAAATCCACCATCTTGAATTTTTTTTTTTTACTCATCAAGTAGACCTTTGGGTTCTGATCATCTTTTTCCAAGAAACCACTCTTCCATCTCTTATACTCTCTGAGATAGACACAAACAAAATTTGTATGGCCGCCATCTTGAATCCGCCATTTTGGATTTTTTTTTCAGCTTTCTGCCAATTGGGTGAGGTTTAGAGTGACATTTGGTTGAACACCCCCCACCTATCTTCGATACCCTGGCCGGTGCTCCTCACCCGTCTCCGAAATCCTCAATCATCAGCTCTCTCCATATTTTTCTTCCGAATGAATTTTTGTCCTCTATACGAAACCATGAATGAAAAAAATTTTTTTCATACAAAATTTTACAGGAGAGGTGATCAATGAGTCAGTGAGTGAATCAGCACGAGTAGCTATATATATAGTAACTAGTAGGGTGCGTGGGTGCGCAGCTCGCTAAAGCGAACCGCGGTTTTTCTGTTCACCAAGTAAATCTTTGGGTCTTGATCATCTTTTTAGAAATTTGTGTGGCCGCCATCTTGAATCCACCATTTTGGATTTTTTTTCAGCTCCCTGCCAATTGGATGAGGTTTAGAGAAACTTTTGTTTGAACACTCCCCACCTATCTTCGATACCCTGGCCGGGCTCCTCACCCGTCTCCGAAATCCTCAACCATCAGCTCTCTCCATATTTTTCGTCCAAATGAATTTTGGTCCTCTATACGAAATCGTTAGAAATTTTGAAAAGGAACCCTATCATATATTTTGTGTGAAAAAAAAAATCCGCCATCTTGAATTTTTTTTCTATTCATTACGTAGGCCATTAGGTCCTGATCATCTTTTTCCAAGAAACTACTCTTCCATCATTTATAGTCTCCGAGATAGACACCGACGAAATTGGTATGGCCGCCATCTTGAATCCACCATTTTGGAAGTTTTTTTCAGCTCTCTGCCAATTGGATGAGGTTTTGAGTGACTTTTGTTTGAACACCCCCACCTATCTTTCATATCCTGGCCGTGCTCCTCACCCGTCTCCGAAATCCTCAACCATCAGCTCTCTCCATATTTTTCCTCCAAATTAATTTTATTCTTCTATACGAAACTATCAGAAATTTGGAAAATAACCTTATTAAATTCTTGCGTATATTTTGTATGGAAAAAAATAATTCCGCCATCTTGAATTTTTTTTCTATTCATCAAGTAGACCTTCGGGTCCTGATCATCCTTTTCCAAGAAACCACTCTTCCATCTTTTATAGTTTCCGAGATAGACACAAACAAAATTTGTATGGCCGCCATCTTGAATCCGCCATTTTGAAGTTTTTTTTCAGCTTTCTGCCAATTGGGTGAGGTTTCGAGTGACATTTGGTTGAACACCCCCCACCTATCTTCGATACCCTGGCCGGTGCTCCTCAGCCGTCTCCGAAATCCTCAATTATCAGCTCTCTCCATATTTTTCTTCCGAATGAATTTTTGTCCTCTATACGAAACCATGAGTGAAAAAAAATTTTTTCATACAAAATTTTACAGGAGAGGTGATCAATGAGTCAGTGAGTGAATCAGCACGAGTAGCTATATATATATTAACTAGTAGGGCGCGTGGGTGCGCGGCTCGCTAAAGCGAACCGCGGTTTTTCTGTCCACCAAGTAAACCTTCGAGTCTTGATCATCTTTTTCCAAGAAACAACTCTTCCACCTTGTATAGTTTCCGAGATAGACACCGACCAAATCTGTATGGCCGCCATCTTGAATCCGCCATTTTGGATTTTTTCCAGCTCCCTGCCAATTGGATGAGGTTTCGAATGACTTTTGTTTGAACACTCCCCACCTATCTTCGATATCCTGGCCGGGCTCCTCACCCGTCTCCGAAATCCTCAACCATCAGCTCTCTCCATATTTTTCTTCCAACTAAATATTTGTCCTCTCTACGAAACCATCAGAAATTTTGAAAAGGAACCGTAAGTTCCTTTCATAATTCAAATGACTTTTGTTTGAACACTCCCCACCTATCTTCGATATCCTGGCCGGGCTCCTCACCCGTCTCCGAAATCCTCAATCATCAGCTCCCTCTATATTTTTCATCCAAATGAATTTTTGTCCTCTATATGAAACCATCAGTGGAAAGGAAAGTATCAAAGTCTTGCATACATTTTATATGAAAAAAAAAATCCGCCATCTTGAATTTTTTTCTATTCACCACGTAAACCATCGGGTCCTGATTATCTTTTTCCAAGAAACCACTCTTCCATCTTTCATAGTCTCCGAGATAGACACCGACGAAATTTGTATGGCCGCCATCTTGAATCCGCCATTTTGGATTTTTTTTTGGCTCTCTGCCAATTGGATGAGGTTTCGAGTGACTTTTGTTTGAGTACCACCCACCTATCTTCGAAACCCTGGCCGTGCTCCTCACCCGTCTCCGAAATCCTCAACCATCAGCTCTCTCCATATTTTTCTTCCAACTAAATATTTGTCCTCTCTACGAAACCATCAGAAATTTTGAAAAGGAACCGTATAAAGTATTGCATATATTTTGTATGGAAAAAAATAAATTCCGCCATCTTGAATTTTTTTTCTGTTCATCAAGTGGACCTTCGGCTCTTAATCATCTTTTGCCAAGAAACCACTCTTCCATCTCTTATACTCTCCGAGATAGACACAAACAAAATTTGTATGGCCGCCATCTTGAATCCGCCATTTTGGAGTTTTTTTTCGGCTCTTTGCCAATTGGATGAGGTTTCGAGTGACATTTGGTCGAACACCCACCACCTATCTTCGATACCCTGACCGGTGCTCCTCACCCGTCTCCGAAATCCTCAATCATCAGCTCTCTCCATATTTTTGTTCCGAATGAATTTTTGTTCTCTATACCAAACTATGAGTGAAAAAAAATTTTTTCATACAAAATTTTACAGGAGAGGTGATCAATCAGTCAGTCAGTCAGTCAGTGAATCAGCACGAGTAGCTATATATATATTAACTAGTAGGGCGCGTGGGTGCGCGGCTCGCTAAAGCGAACCGCGGTTTTTCTGTTCACCAAGTAGATCTTCGGGTCTTTATCATCTTTTTCGAAATCTGTATGGCCGCCATCTTGAATCCGCCATTTTGCAAGTTTTTTTCGGCTCTCTGCCAATTGGATGAGGTTTTGAGTGACATTTGTTTGAACACCTCCCACCTATCTTCGATACCCTGGCCGGTGCTCCTCACCCGTCTCCGAAATCCTCAATCATCAGCTCTCTCAATATTTTTCCTCCAAATGAATTTATGTCCTCAATACGAAACCATTTGAAAAGGAACCCTATCGTAGTCTTGCATAATATATTTTTTATGAAAAAAAAAAAATCCGCCAGCTTGAATTTTTTTCTCATCATCAAGTAGACCTTTGCATTCTGATCATCTTTTTCAAAGAAACCATTCTTCCATCTTTTATAGTCTCCTAGATAGACACCGACGAAATTTGTATGGCCGCCATCTTGAATGAGCCAATTCAAAGTTTTTTTCAGCTCTCTGCCAATTGGATGAGGTTTGGAGCAACTTTTGTTTGAACACTCCCCACCTATCTTCGATACCCTGGCCGTGCTCCTCACCCGTCTCCGAAATCCTCAACCATCAGCTCTCTCCATATTTTACCTCCAAATGAATTTTTATCCTCTATACGAAACCATCAGCGGAAAGGAACGTATCAAAGTCTTGCATATATTTTGTATGAAATAAAAAAAAATCCGCCATCTTGAATTTTTTTTTATTCATCAAGTAGACCTTCGGGTCCTGATCACCTTTTTCCAAGAAATTACTCTTCCATCTTTTATAGTCTCCGATATAGACACCGACGAAATTTGTATGGCCGCCATCTTGAATCCGCCATTTTGGAGATTTTTTTCAGATCCCTGCCAATTGGATGAGGTTTCGAGTGACTTTTGTTTGAACACTCCCCACTTATCTTCGATACCCTGGCCGTGCTCCTCACCCGTCTCCGAAATCCTCAACCATCAGGTCTCTCCATATTTTTTCACCAAATGAATTTTTATCCCCTATACGAAACCATCAGAAATTTTGAAAAAGAACCGTATTAAAGTCTTGCATATATTTTGTATGAAAAAATAAAAAATCCGCCATCTTGAATTTTTTTTAATACATCAAGTAGACCTTCGGGTCCTGATCACCTTTTTCCAAGAAACCACTCTTCCATCTCTTATAGTCTCCGAGATAGACACCGGCGAAATTTGTATGGCCGCCATCTTGAATCCGCCATTTTGGAATTTTTTTTCGGCTCTCTGCCAATTGGATGAAGTTTCGAGTGACATTTGGTTGAACACCCCCCACCTATCTTCGATACCCTGGCCGGTGCTCCTCACCCGTCTCCGAAATCCTCAATCATCAGCTCTCTCCATATTTTTGTTCCGAATGAATTTTTCTCCTCTATACGAAACCGTGAGTGAAAAAAAATTTTTCCATACAAAATTTTACAGGAGAGGTGATCAATGAGTCAGTGAGTCAGTCAGTCAATCAGTGAATCAGCACGAGTAGCTATATATATATTAACTAGTAGGGCGCGTGGGTGCGCGGCTCGCTAAAGCGAACCGCGGTTTTTCTGTCCACCAAGTAGACCTTCGGGTCTTGATCATCTTTTTCCAAGAAACCACTCTTACATCTTATATAGTCTCCGAAATAGACTCCGACGAAATTTCTACGGCCGCCATTTTGAATCCGCCATTTTGATGTTTTTTTTCAGCTCATTGCTAATTGGATGAAGTTTCGAGTGACTTTTGTTTGAGTAGCCCCCACCTATCTTTAATATCCTGGCTGTGCTCCTCACCCGTCTCCGATATCCTCAATCATCAGCTCTCTACATATTTTTGAAAAAATAAAAATCCGCCATCTTTAATTTTTTTCTATTCATCAAGTAGACCCAATGGTCCTGATCATCTTTTTCCAAGAAACCAATCTTCCATCTATTATAGTCTCCGAGATAGACACCGATGAAATTTGTATGGCCGCCATCTTGAATCCGCCATTTTGGAGGTTTTTTTCGGCTCCCTGCCAATTGAATGAGGTTTTGAGTGACTTTTGTTTAAATACTCCCCACTTATCTTCGATACCCTGGCCGTGCTCCTCACCCGTCTCTGAAATCCTCAACCATCAGGTCTCACCATATTTTTCCTCCAAGTGAATTTTTGTCCTCTATACGAAACCATGAGAAATTTGAAAAGGAACCGTATTCAAGTCTTGCATATATTTTGTATGGAAAAAAATAAATTCCGCCATCTTGAATTTTTTTTCTATTCATCAAGTAGACCTTTAAGTCCTGATTATCCTTTTCCAAGAAACCACTCTTCCATCTTTTATAGTTTCCGAGATAGACACCGGCGAAATTTGTATGGCCGCCATCTTGAATCCGCCATTTTGGAGTTTTTTTCGGCTCTTTGCCAATTGGATGAGGTTTCGAGTGACATTTGGTCGAACACCCCCCACCTATCTTCGATACCCTGGCCGGTGCTTCTCACCCGTCTCCGAAATCCTCAATCATCAGCTCTCTCCATATTTTTGTTCCGAATGAATTTTTGTCCTCTATACGAAACCGTGAGTGAAAAAAATTTTTTCCATACAAAATTTTACAGGAGAGGTGATCAATGAGTGAGTGAGTGAGTCAGTGAATCAGCACGAGTAGCTATATATATAGTAACTAGTAGGGCGCGTGGGTGCGCGGCTCGCTAAAGCGAACCGCAGTTTTTCTGTCCACCAAGTAGACCTTCGGGTCTTGATCATCTTTCTCCAAGGAAGCACTCTTCCATCTTTTACAGTCTCTTAAATAAACACCGACGAAATTTGTATGGCCGCCATCTTGGATCCGCCATTTTAGAGTTTTTTTTCAGCTCCTTGCCAATTGGATGAGGTTTCGAGTGACTTTTGTTTGAACACTCCCCACCTATCTTCGATACCCTGGCCGTGCTCATCACCCGTCTCCGAAATCCTCAACCATTAGCTCTCTGCATATTTTTTCTCCAAATGAATTTTTGTCCTCAATACGAAACCATTAGCGGAAAGGAACGTATACATTTCCTAGTACAAATCCTTGCATTCATTTTTTATGAAAAAAAAACCGCCATCTTAAATTTTTTTCTATTCATCACGTAGACCAGCGGGTCCTGATCATCTTTTTCCAAGAAACTACTCTTCCATCTTTTATAGTCACCAAGATAGACACCGACGAAATCTGTATGGCCGCCATCTTGAATCCGCCATTTTGGATTTTTTTTCGACTCTCTGCCAATTGGATGAGGTTTCGAGTGCTTTTTGTTTGAACACTGCTCACCTATCTTCGATATCCAGGCCGTGCTCCTCACCCGTCTCCAAAAACCTCAACCATCAGCTCTCTCCATATTTTTCCTCCAAATGAATTTTTGTCCTCTATACGAAACCATCAGAAATTTTGAAAAGGAACCGTATAAAGTCTTGCATATATTTTGTATGGAAAAAAATAAATTCCGCCATCTTGTATTTTTTTCTATTCATCGAGTAGATCTTCGGGTCCTGATCATCTTTTTCCAAGAAACCACTCTTCCATCTCTTATAGTCTCCGAGATAGACACCGACGAAATTTGTATGGCCGCCATCTTGAATCCGCCATTTTGGAGTTTTTTTTCGGCTCTCTGCCAATTGGATGAGGTTTCGAGTGACATTTGGTTGAACACCCCCCACCTATCTTCGATACCCTGGCCGGTGCTCCTCAGCCGTCTCCGAAATCCTCAATCATCAGCTCTCTCCATATTTTTCCTCCGAATGAATTTTTGCCCTCTATACGAAACCGTGAGTGAAAAAAAATTTTTCCATACAAAATTTTACAGGAGAGGTGATCAATGAGTCAGTGAGTGAGTGAGTCAGTGAATCAGCACGAGTAGCTATATATATATTAACTAGTAGGGCGTGTGGGTGCGCGGCTCGCTAAAGCGAACCGCGGTATTTCTGTTCACCAAGTAGATCTTTGGGTCTTAATCATCTTTTTCCAAAAACCACTATTCCATCTTGTATACTTTCTAAGATAGACACTGACGAAATTTGTATGGCCGCCATCTTGAATGCGCCATTTTGGAGGTTCTTTTGGCTATATGCCGACTGAATAAGGTTTCGAGTGATTTTTGTTCGAGCACTCCCCACCCTTCCTATCCCTATCCCGATTCCTTCCTATTCCTATACCTATCTTCCTCACCCGTCTCTGAAATTTCCAATCATCAGCTTTCTCCATATTTTTCCTCCAAATGAAGTTTGGTCCTCTATCGAAACCATCAGAAATTTTGAAAATTCGTATCAAAGTCTTGCTTTTATTTTGTATGAAATAAAAAAAATCCGCCATCTTGAATTTTTTTCTATTCATCAAGTAGACCTTCGGGTCCTGATCACCTTTTTCCAAGAAACCACTCTTCCATCTTTTATACTCTCTGGGATAGATACCGACGAAATTTGTATGGCCGCCATCTTGAATCCGCCATTTTGGTAATTTTTTTTTAGCTCACTGCTAGTTGGATGAGGTTTCGAGTGACTTTTGTTCGAACACTCCCCACCTATCTTCGATACCCTGGCCGTGCTCCTCACCAGTCTCCAAAATCCTCAACCATCAGCTCTCTCCATATTTTTCCTCCAATGAATTTTTGTCTTCTATACGAAACCATCAGAAGTTTTGAAAAAGAGCCGCATATAGTCTTGCATATATTTTGTATGGAAAAAAAATAAATTCCGCCATTTTGAATTTTTTTCTGTTCATCAAATGGACCTTCAACTCCTGATCATCTTTTGCCAAGAAACTACTCTTCCATCTCTTATACTCTCCCAGAGAGACACAAACAAAATTTGTATGGCTGCCATCTTGAATCCGCCATTTTGGAGTATTTTTTCGGCTCTCTGCCAATTGGATGAGGTTTCGAGTGACATTTGGTTGAACACCCCCTACCTATCTTCGATACCCTGGCCGGTGCTCCTCACCCGTCTCTGAAATCCTCAATCATCAGCTCTCTCCATATTTTTGTTCCGAATGAATTTTTGCCCTCTATACGAAACCATGAGTGAAAAAAAATTTTTCCATACAAAATTTTACAGGAGAGGTGATCAATGAGTCAGTGAGTCAGTGAATCAGCACGAGTAGCTATATATATATTAATATAAATCGTTTATTGTAGTAATATTTAATAATAATATTATTATATACGTATTAATCTAAAAAGTTACAACCCTAAGTAGGTTATGATCAGTCAGACATATTTATTGATATTTGCTAAGTGACGTACATAAATAATTCTGATAAAGTTGTCTGTTACGAGTTTGATTGACTATGAGCTGCTTTATTTGATAATAATATATATATAATCCTTAGTCTAAATATATAAAAGGCAAAGGTGACTGACTGACTGACTGACTGACTGACTGATCTATCAACGCACAGCTCTAACCACTGGACCGATCGAGCTGAAATTTGGTATACAGGTAGCTGTTAGAACGTAGACATCCGCTAAGAAAGGATTTTGGAAAATTTCAACCCCAAGAGGGTTAAATAGGGGGTTAAAAAATCGAACCTAACGTGAGCGAAGCCGCGGGCTAAAGCTAGTAATTTTATAAATGGGAAAGTGTTTTTGTTTGTTGGTTTGATGATTTGTTGGTTTGTCCTTCAATCCCGCTGCAACAGAGCTACGGATCGACGTTTTTTTGCATGAGTATAGCTGAGGACCTGGAGAGTGACATAGGCTACTTTTTATCCCGGAAAATCTAAGAGTTCCCGCGGTATTTTAAACACTAAATCCACGCAAACGAAGTCGAGAGCATCAACTAGTAGTTTAAAATCTTTTTATATTGGTAATAGGTATTCCAAAATGAGCAATCAAAAACACATCGATCAGTGTTAAACCAAATGCCGGATAAAAATTATTTACCATGATTTATTTACTTACCCCAATAACAAATAATCGATATTACAACAGGGTGGTGCGCCATCAGACTATGGGGGTGTGAATTTTGACATATCTAATCAATCATAGCATTGTTTGCCGATAGGGGGAAACTAGAATGACATTTCAGTAGATACGACTATACTAACTAATAGATAAAGATTCAATAAGTTAGTGAAGTTTTGTAATGAAAATCTAACGACGATTGCCTTGCCTTAGAGTTTCTATTAGAACGTGAAACTTGGTTGAAAATTCAGTTATATCCTGTACTTGAACAACAAATACTAAAATTAGATAAATGTTATAAAGAAACGAAATTATTTAATTTTAATGCGCCATCTATTAGCATTATTGTGAAGCTAATAGCTTCACTATAATGCTAATAGATGGCGCTGTGTCAGTAAAACAGTTTTATGTCAACTATTATTATTTTTTTTATTGTGTCTAATGTTAAAAGTTAATTATTACAATATATAATTAAAACTTTTGGGAATTATGGGATATCGCGAGGTCTCAGTTCGGGGCGAACCACTAGTTACTTATAATCAGAGACCAGCTAACACATTTTTGTCTTGCCATAGAAAAGTAACTATAGTAATTGTCAGTAACAAATAAATGAAAATAGAAAATTAAAAGATAATTGATTATAGTAAACTTGGGTATTAATGACTGGCTACTCTGGTATGAAAGCTGCTATATTTACCAGGACCTTGCAATCCATGAAAGAATGATTTGGTATTCACTGAGCAACTTTCCGTTTGAAAATGAAGTAGGTATTTTTAAAGACCTTTTCTTGGCAAAAAATGAGTTCCCAATTTAGATTGAAAAAGCAATTTCCTGTGTGATTTGCTTATTTATTTGATTTATTTTATCTATGACAGAACACTTTTGTCTGATGGAAAATCTCAATGGAAAAGGTATACAGGTTGGAAACGATGCTCAGGAGACTATTTTCTCAACATAACTCCACTGGTAAATTTTGTGAATTGGGGAACTGAAGACTTAACGTACATAAACACTTATTATATGAATGCAAAAGGACACTCGGTAAACAACACCTTAATTGTTTTTTTTTAAAGAACATTAGCCCTGCTGAGGTTGACTAATCCCTCCAAACAAACGTCAAGCTAAATCTTAGCTTAAGCTGTGGAAAATGAACATAAAGGAGTGGGAACGACAATAGTGCAAAAAAACCTTTTAATAAAAGGGTCTAAAGGGGAAATACCCCTATAAAAAAATTTAAAAAAATTAGACTAACCCATATCAAGGTCATGGATGCGATTTATACCTTACCTTAGATTTCAATGCTCAAAAACTCTCAAACGTACGAATGTAAGTCCACCAATATCCGAAACACGTAGAATTATATTTGTTCCCAGCCCATAGAAAGCAATAAAATCAGTGTTATAATTAACTTGGAAAGCTAAAAGAGACGTTGAATTCGGTTCGTTAAATCATAACTGTAGTCGAGCGACATATAAATTGTATTGCGAAGCGCAGAGTGGCAGCTAGGGTCTATCAAAAACGATGGGCGCTCAACAGCTAAAATTGACTAAACTAACAACAGCTAAACTTTTAAAATTAGTACATAATTAAAAAACCATGCTGTTTATAGTAAAACTATCAGGAACCCTTAAAGTTTCGCCAAGACTGTCTGTTTGTCCGTCTGTCCGCAGCATAGCACAGAGACTGTTGGTACTAAAGAGCTATAATTTGGCAAGTTTATGCATATATGTGGACGGACTTGGCGAAACTATAAGGGTTCCTGTTTTACTACAGAACCCTAACAAAGTTCACTTTCGAATTAACATTTCAGCAAGATATTAAAAGTTTTCAAACCAAAAAGCTTAGTCCAAGTCTGGTATTTCCTTTTGAACTTACAAGAACTAGATAATGGGTTTCTTTTAACAATTTGTATAATGAAGGCTATGAAGGCAATTACAAAAATAAATAAAACAGCACAAAATAAAAAGTGACAGTAGTGATCATTTACATAATATTAGAATTATTTTTTGTATCCAACCCTCCTGCGTTTTCTGACTAGCTACGGCCCTGAGGAAACGTTCCCCTTGGTCGGGAGTGCTGGGATTCATTAAGGTGCTTATAAAATTGCGCTTTTCGGTTCTGCTTTACATTTTCATTAAAGACTCCAATATTTGCCCGTATACACGGCGCCCTCCGAGGGATTGAAATACTTGAAAATGGAAATAACCAACTCCATCCAAATTTTATTTGTTATAACGCAATCCTGACGCTATTATACAACACAGTAGACCCCTCCCAAGTTAGACCGCTATCATCTTAGACTGCATCGTGGTCCCATAGTAATCAGTATCTGATGATGGGATCCTGGAGAAATCGAGGGAACTCTTCAAATTTTAATAGGCACAATTGATATACTTTATAGTGGCGTTTGAAGTAGTCACTTACCATCAGGTGAGATCGCAGTCAAGGACTATCTTGTCATCGAAATTTAAAAAAAAAGACGTGTGGCACTCGGGGACTGCCGCGGTAAAGCTATTGCATAGCATTTTCTATCAACGCCATCTAGCGGTGAGAGGAGTCCCGTGTTAGGTTAATTTTCGTTACGGAATTTCTGGATTCGGTCTCCACGCTCAAGGCCCGCGATAGAAGCTATGCAATAGCTTAACAGTACAACAGTACAAGTACACAGTACGGCACGTCTTTGACGTAGGGTGGTAATTAGCCGCGGCTAAAGCCTCCGACCAGTTTTGCTTATAGCATCAACCTAAGCGCGCCTGAGCTTCATATTATGATATAATTTTTCAGGATTTTCGTACTATATGCTTCTAATTATAAATCGATTAACTCCCAAACCTCTGGTCTTCGGTAATGAGCCATCAAAATCCCATCGATCACCGCCCAATGAACGGTAAATATTGTCTACCGGGGATCCATGAAATATAGGTTCAACTATACCTACAAATAGTATATAAAATGTGAGTGTCTGTCTGTATACTCCTCTTTTTTATTCGATGATAAGATAGTCCTTGACTACAATCTCACCTGATGGTAAGTGACGATACGGTCGAAGATGGTAGCGGGCTAACTTGAAAGCTGGAACGCTAAATTAATCATCAGAACTGACCTGATGACTAAGGGACCACCAGGGAAGTAAACCCTTTCAAACAAAAAATAATTTTCCAAATCGGTCCAGGCGTCTTCGAGTAGTAGAGAAACATACATAAAAAAAGCATTGGGAAAGCATTGTCTCTATCACAGGAAGAGATAAGGCGACACTCGGGTATAAGTGACTGAGATGATGCTCTATGAAGCTGTGGGTAGCTGATTGTCACTTCTGGGGCTCGATATAATATCTAATTTTTGGTAATACACAAACAAATTAGTTTTATGTAAATTTCTATGTTCAATCTAAAACACTCGGCGCTACTCGTATAATAAACTTTGCTGATATAAGTATTTCACCAGCTTTCGTACTATACATCACAGCACACTTTAAAGCGGCAGGTAATATAAGTTTATAGAGTGAATTTCCAATATGCCAATCCGTCTGTTTTCTCGGGCCTTCCATAAAACACTGCTTTTTTTTTTCAAAGAGAATATTTGCCAAGTTGAATTTGACTAGACTGAATATGTTCCTCCCCCTCCAAATAAACAGAAAGCTTATATTAGGAGTAGGTACGTCAAGAGTGCAAAAAGTGCACTTTTAACCGTTTGGCTACTGAGGCTATTAAATACATCATATCTTTTGAGTTTTCACACGCTATCACTATATCACAGACATTAAGTTGGATTTTTCAAACCCCTATTTTAATCCCTTAGGGGTTGAACTTTCAAAAATCCTTTCTTAGCGGATGCCTACGTCATCTATATACATATAATAAAATTGTAGAAAAGTGGTGTCTGTACAATGGAAATATATAAAAAAAAGTAGCAGGGGTTGTTATTATATCGATGCCGAACCCGAAATTGTAATTAAATTTTTTTTGTCTGTTTGTCTGTTTGTTTATGTGTTTGTGCACGCTAATATCAGAAACGGCTTATTCGATTTAGATACGGTTTTCACAAATATATTGTAGTAAGCTTCACTTAACATTTAGTGTTTATTTCATGTCAATCGGTTCATAAATAAAAAAGTTATGTCAATTTGAAGAATCACGGCGAACATTTTTAACGTACAGAGTACGTACTACACGCCTCGCGCCTGAGCGTTTGTGGCTATATAAAGCGCGCTGAGAGCCGCGCCCCGAAAAGTCACTATTCCACGCGAACGAAGTCGCGGGCACAGCTAGTAATAACTATATCTGTATCCAGCAAAATGAGTTCACTAGCTTTTGTCCACGGCTTTGCTCACGTTAAGTTTGATTTTTTGAACCCCTTTTTTACCCTTTTAGGGGTTGAATTTTCAAAAATTCTTCTTAACATATGTCTACGTCATAATAACTATACGTATCTGTGTGCCAAACAACCCGATCCAGTCCAGTGGTTAGAGCTGTGCGTTGATAGACCAGTCAGTCAGTCAGTCAGTTACCTTTACCTTTTATATATTTAGAAGATATTATACTACCAGCTCTTTGCCCTGGCAAAATTTCATTTTAGGCAATTTGATTTAAGACTTGTTATTCTGCGATACGAAAATTCTGTCTAAACAAATAAACGGAATATTGTGGAAACTCACTCTTAGTTTGCCCTCAAAGCCCGGGTTCGTGTTTAAAATGAACTCTTAAATCATCTGCACTTTCAGTACGGTATGCGGGATTGTTAAAACAATCTAGATGGGGAAATTGCATATCCGTATTGTATGATTTAATTGCTTTTGCGAGAAAAGGAAAAGAAATTTCTGTAGCAAAATTGAAGGATGATTTTAAACTCGGAGACATTTATGTAGAAGGAACCTTCTTTTATTTTTAAATGTCGAGTGGAAAATATTTTTGTTACTATTACCACGATTACTGCTGTAACTGATGCGTACACTTACGGTAGTAAGCAATACTATGTTTATGTGCATAACATGGTCACAAAGGTTTTTGGAAGTTCGATTAGAATATTATTATACGAGGATTCGTTCGAAGAGATTAGTGAGATATGGCATGAACTATAGACTATCTACGCCAACCTCTGGTCCATATTACAAAGATATACCTAATTACAAAACTGTTGGTATTTACTAGGAATCCTTCCTTGAATATTAAAAAGGAAGTAGAAGGAGAAGATCTAGACTTAGCTTTAACATCTTTTTTGTTCACAGATGCACCAGTGTGTACTCACTCGTCACCACAAGTACTAGGAGCGCAGTTAGACGAGGTGTTGCATGTTCGATGTTCAGTCACAGCAAACCCACCTGACGTCACTTTCTTTTGGCAATTCAACAACAGTGGCGAGAGTCTAGACGTTTCACCAGCAAAATATGGTACACAACTTTTTATGATATCCTTCTTTTTAATATAATTCCTCTTGGCTGGGAGCCCATATTTGATATTGTTCTCGTGCTGATAAGTATCTATTCTACTAATTCAATTCAATTAAATTCCCAATCAGTGGCTTTCAGGTAATCTATGCTAATAATTCTTCTTTTCTAGGAGCTCAGTTAGACAAATTGTTGAACGTTCGATGTTCAGTTTATTTCTTAACCTCATTTTCCCTTGGCATTTCAACAAAATTGGCCCCAAACGAATATAAACCATTGTGGCTTAGAGTCATTTGAATTAATCTTCAGCATCTAGTATTATTATCATCGGCTTTCCGCTTGAATAGAATCCAGTATCTTAATTTGATTAAGTCCAAAATAGTTAAATGAATTCACTTAGAGAGAGAAGCAGAGAAATGCAAATGTGATTGACTTTATCATTTTTACAATAAACAATCAAACTTCTTTTATGGCATTAACTTGTTTATTTTTTTATTTGATACCAACCTGAAAAAAATTAAGATTTAATTTTGAGTGCAATTTGGATTCAGTAATCCAATGCTGAAACCTTCAAACTAAAACAAGATCAAATTCAATTTAGGAGAAAGCCAAAAAAGCCATCAAAATGTCGTATAACATGTAACAATATACTCATTCGTAAACATGGAACATTTGTTCATGTAACACAAGTACAAAATCAGAGCTAATAATACAAACTCGAAGCAAATCAAATTGTTCCAAAGATGTACACTTGGTATTCCGAGCCCGTCACACGTTCTCTGAAGTCTGAACTTGTATTAGAAGGGAAGAATTCCAGATTAATAAGTTGGTACGGTTACGTCAGAGGCTCGAACTTGTGCAAACTTGTATAAACTTGTGTTGCTATTTCATATACAAGCTTTTTGAATCTGTGCCAAAGGTTTTCTGTTTGAGTTAATGCTCTTAGAGCAAAAAGGTTTAAAAGTTAACGTTTAAAGCCTAAGTCAAGGCTTCGACTGTAAGTTTTACAAACACAAAGTTGATTTTTTTATAAAAGGTTATATTCATGCCTGTTCTCCCTGAAATAAATCTTCTGAATAGAATTTCAAATACATACACAATCATAGAAAATTGCGGGGCCGTTGGTGATCAAAGCTACATCTCTCTAGATTTTTAATTAGTTTAAAGTAACCTTAGTAATATTATAAATTCGAAAGTGTGTTTGTTTGTTGGTTTGGCCTTCAATCACGTCGCAACAAAGCAACGGATCGACATGATTTTTGCATGGGTATAGTTGAGGACCGGGACAGGACCGGGATATAGGCTACTTTTTATCCCGGAAAATCAAAGTTCTCGCGGGAATTTTTAACACTAAATTCACGCGAGCGAAGCCGCGGTCGTCAACTAGTTGTTTATAAATATAAAAATAAACTTGCTTTAGTGGCTATCAGATGCAATTCATTATAGTGCAACAGATTGTGATTTAACAGAACTAATTTTTACCTGCGGCTTCACTCACGTTCAGTTCGTTTTTCAAACCCCTTGGAAGTGAAATTTTCAAAAATCCTTTCTTAAAGGATGCCTGTGTCATAATAGCTGTATGTATACTAAAGAGCTCGATCGGTTCAGTGATTCGAGCTGTGCGTAGATAGATCAGTCAGTCAGTCATCTTTTCCTTTTATAATCTTAGATGTTTCTCGTAGCTCTGTGCATTTTTGGGACAGCCCAGTGGATAGTGGTCAGAGGGCCACACATAGTGCACTAAGAATTTCATGATACGAGTACATCTTTGTAGTATATTTTCTTGTAATGGACTAGGCAAGTTCAGAAATCATCCCCAAGTCAGTATCTTATCTTTTCTTGCAAGTTTCTGTTTCTTGCAGTCAGGACTCATCCATAACACATACAGCGATGGTCCACAGTCCAGACGTATGTTGTGGTTGCACGGGCGGTTTTTTGATACCGTGCCAAGTTGGGTCTTGCGATAGCCATAAATTATTTTCAACGAAATGCATTACATTTTAAATGCGGCGCTTATTTACTGCAAAATGGAGAGAGCATTATGAAATCGGGAAATGTATGTTTTATTTTGGTTTAATGAAAAATATCCGGTCGGAATTTAACAATAAGCTCATTAATATTTTCGGTAAAAATCGATAACCTTTATTAATCTACCTTGTTGTTCCAAATTCCAAAGCCACTCAGTACTTCATTTTAATGAAGCAAATATCGCCGGTTCGAAACAGTAATGGAACCGTTTCGAGTAATTTAGGGCCAGATTATATGGTTTATTTTTAACCCCCGACGCAAAAACGACAGTGTTATGTGTGTGTGTGTGGGTGTGTATGTATGTCCGCGCGTGTGTGTGTGTTCACCTTAACATACAACTTATTTTAGTTTAAAGATTGTACACAACCAAATCACTACAGTTATTTCTCTATATTGGGGCCCTGAGAATTGCTACGTTATTCCTCGTAGGTCGGGAAATTTTCAAGAAAGCCATGTTTTCTACAATAAATATGAATAAACATTAATCACAGCTACATTTTTGCCCAGGTACAGCCAATGGCAGCACAAGCGAGTTAAGCTACAAGCCGCAAAGCGAACGCGACTACGGCGCGCTCAGCTGTCGCGGAACCAACACAGTTGGCAGACAACTTGAGCCCTGCGTCTTCCAGATCGTTCCAGCGTGTGAGTTGATTTACATAACAATAAAGTTTAGCCATACGTCGCGGTATAGCCATCAACAGCACAAGCGAGTTTAGCTACAAGCTGCAAAGTGAACACGATATAGGCGCTCTCAGCATAATTGGTAGACAACTTAAGCCCAGCATTTTCAGACGTGTGAGTTGATTTACGTTACATTCAAGTTTAGCCATACGTCCCCGTACAGCCGTTGTCCCGGTACAGTCGTTGGTAACACAAGCGAGCTAAGCTAAATGCAGCTTAGCTCGTACTTTGTAATGTTGGTATTTAAGTTGATTTACATGACATCGATTAAAATAAACCCACTCAGCCGCTGGGGAAATTCACGGTTTTAAAAAATACCACATACCAAAATAATTGTGAAAAATATAACATTGTTTTTGTTGTCGCGCAGTCGGTTAAAAATGGCACCTAATAGTAATATTTTAGTAGTATCTTAATGGCAGTTGCCCAACGTAAGTCCCGGTAACGGGTCTTAGTGGAAAGTTTCAGATGGCCGCTGGCGGAATAAGCTATTATATTTTAGTATCGATTAGCTGGAGTTTCTTATCGCCCCTATCGCAGTAAATTTAGAGACCGGTGAACATTACGTTTTTATCGTTTCCAATAACAACTTCGTTACACAAGGCAAGCTACTGTCCAGAGTTGAGAGCTACTACTGTCATCATTAATTAACATATCAAAATTTTCTCATCATAAGAAGAGAAGGCGGCTTGTGACGTTTTATTTATTTATTTAATTATTTATTAAAGAGGCACACAAAAAAGGTTGAGACTAAAAATTACAGAAAATATTATAAAATTACAGAGAATAAAATACATACAGCTTATCGATAACCAAGTAACAACCCTTACCCGTTTGACGAAAAGTAAATAGAAATGTTGCAAGTTACTGACTGAAGTCAAAAAGTTCATAAAATAATTATTCAAGATTGTATAAAACATTAAGTAGACAGAAGTAATTATGATAATATTGTTTTAATAATTACTATTTCTGATAACTATATTTACCAATTAAAAAATACAGAGTTAAAAGAACTCAAAATATACATTATTTTAATGAGAAAAACGTAAATTATTCTAATCCCCCTAATTAAATTTAAGTGATCTTGGCATGGCGATATTTAAAAGAATACCTGACTAAATTGAGATGAATGGAACCCTTTCGTAACTTAAGCTTAAGCCGCATTGCACCAGACTAGCTCGCAGGCTTACTGGCTCTATGTAACCAAGCGTTTACTCTTTATCGTTTCCAATAACTTGCAAAAGTCTATTAGTAAACTTTTGTATACCTTTTACCCTACCTCCTATTTTATGTTTTATTGAGGTAATTTTTCAGATAGTTTTATGTTACGGGGCGAATTATTGTTATTGGTGTAACTTTTGTGGAGTGATTTAAATAATCTTCGGATAACTCGTATCTAGGTTCAAGTTTATAGATTTTCTTTTTAATTTCTGAATCACACATTATTTCAGAATCCAAATTTCAGCCCAATCGGTTCATTCTTTGTGGTGTGAAGGAGTAACAAACATCCATCCATCTATCCATTCATAAATCCATCCATAAACTTTTGCATTTATAATATTAGTAGGATTAGTAGCATTTTTAGTACGAATAGTCTTGCACACCACTACTGTATTGCAGAAAATGTTACAGTTCCACAGCTTCATAAAGAAATATGAGTTGACTGCTGGTCTGAGAGCTTACCGTTAGATATCCTTTGAAGTTAATCCACAATTTTTTATCTTGGTATTGAAATACGAATTCAGTCCTAGGTTTCCACGTAATCTATTTATGACATTTAGAGATGACAAATGCCATAATTATCTAAATATATAAAAGGAAAAGGTGACTGTAAAAGGAAAAAATCTAATTTAACGTGAGCAAAGCCGCGGGCAAAAGCTAGTTGCAATATAAATGTTTTTGGTCATATATGGCGCACAACTTGACATACTTAACACTTACAAGACAATGCTTTGGCTGTACGATTAAGAACAGTCGAAATAATTCGTCTTCGTGATGGTTGAATAAAACTATTACATAACTACATACCAAGTTCTATATACTTTTTTATGGAATTAAAATCCAATATTACACTCCAGATACTCAACTATACACATACAAAAAAGCACTTTGATCCATAGCTCTGTTGCGACGTGACTAAAATATAAACCCGCAAACAAAAGCACTATCACATTTCGATAGCCCCTACGTAGATCATCGAAACTCAAAAATGACGTTGTTTGTTTTTTCTCTTAGCTTAATTGGCTTCTATTATAAGAGAAAAAAAACTTCATTTTTGAGTTTCGATGATTTACGTAGGGGCCGTCAATTCATCATATTAGTACGAATTAGTAACAATTAATAATACTAACTAAGCTGTGAAAAGCAAACAGACAATCTCGTTACATAGCATACAATAATATTATCGAATACAATATTATTCCAGCTAGGAATATTGTTAACTTGAATAATAATTATACCTATTGAATT
Organism: Hipparchia sbordonii; assembly: GCA_038048805.1. NCBI lineage: Eukaryota > Metazoa > Arthropoda > Insecta > Lepidoptera > Nymphalidae > Hipparchia > Hipparchia sbordonii. The sequence continues at coordinate 2,059,673 of CM076111.1, read as the reverse complement.
TAATTACTAAGTTCTTGCTACGTCATATTATTATCTATTCATATCATAAAGCAGAATTTAATTACTAACACTTGCTACGTCACTTATACTCAGATCATAATACATATTGCCACCGTCTCTCGTCATACATTAGGTGCAACCACAATGTTTAATATCACCGGATATTATAACACACAGCTAAACAGGCTGTTGTCAGCTTGTATGTTGGAAAAGGATATTTGATTAAATTAGGTATATTAATTTTACAAAAACCGTGCGTTGCGGCTGAAAACTGAAAGGCAAGTTCGAACCCTACCCATTGCACTATTGTCGTACCCACACCAAGCACAAGCTTTCCACTTATTTGGAGGGGATAGGAGGATATTAGTCAACTTCAGCGTGGCTCATATCCTTTAAAAAAACTGTCGCTTTTATAAAATTAGTAGGATATAATACAGAAGATCGTAAAAGTACAAAGAGATCATGTCAACTTCTGGAAAATCACTGGAAAGCTTGAAATAATTTGCCCAAGTGCCACATGTCGTATAATTATTAAATTATAAGGCATCAAGAGAGTAATTTAGAACATTATTTAATTGAAGCCTCAGTTGGTGGCAAGGCTTGTGCGTCATTAGCTAAAAGGAGATTTGGGATTTTGCGGCACGTTAATTATCTACAACACGTGTTCTATTATTCTTGTAGTACTTTGTTTTCATTGCTGAATTTTAATTATCACGTGCTTTAATTCAACCTACCGAAAATGTTTTTTTTTTATAATTAAAATGATATCGTTTTAAAACATTATTTTAGTCAATAGCCGAAACACGTATAAAATATAATGTTATTGTGTTTTAAATATGTATCTGCAAATAAATTATTATTGCTTGTTATTTATCAAGTACCTAACAATTATAAGTACCTAAGTTAGTAAACATACAACAATCTAAGTGACTTCTATAGTAATAAATGATTATTAACTTGATTTTGCCCACGACTTCCTCCGCATGGAGTTAAGTTTTTAATTCGAAAAGTTACACTAGAGTCTCTGTAGATTTAAACTTTTAGGCCTCCAGGTTAAAATCTACAACCATTTGAATTTGAATCCCTTCAGAAAACAACTATTTAAAACATTCCCTTTTTACCAGATTTTCAACTATTTGATGCCCGCGACTTCATCCGCTTGGATTAAGGTTTTTAATTCCCGCGGGAAATCTTTAATTTTACTGGGATAAAAAAAAAATAGCCTATGTGTTAATCCAGAGTATAATCTATCTTCATTCCAAATTTTAGCCAAATCCGTTAAGTCTCATACAGACACACACACACACTTTTCCCATTATAATATCAGTGTGATGTGAACTGTGTTACTTGTGTGTAAAACAGTAACATAATTATTAATTTTTAAGATGCAAAAACGAAGGGGTGTAATAACTTTGACGTGTCTGTTTGTATGTGTGTATTTTTTCACAACTCCCTCAATATGGGTATCAAATGAAAGGACTAGACTAGTAAAAAACTATACACAATGAAAAATTTCAAATCCAAGATGGCCGCCACCACAAAATGGCGAATTACTTTTTTTTTATTTCACATGTTGGGGGTGTTTTAAATAGATAGATAGATAGATAGATAGATAGATAAAAACTTTATTGCACACAAGAAAGAAACAAAAATTAATAAAACTTAAAACTACGCATGCAAAGGCGGCCTTATTGCTACAGAGCAATCTCTACCAGGCAACCATTGGTGATAGGAGTTAAATTTTCAATTTACACTTGTTTGTCCCATAGCTCGCCCTGCTCCTCCTCGGAATTGCTCCCTCCACGCTGGCAGCAACAGCACGGAAGGAGTCAGCTGGCTTGTAGTCCGCTGCGTGGCCGGCTACGACGGTGGACTACCTCAGACCTTCGTCCTCGAAGCCTTGGACCCTATCACCGGCAAAACCAAGTTTAACAGCAGCGTCAACGACACAGGTAAGTAATTTTAAGTTTACAGGTAAATCATAATTTCACAGGTAAATATTAACTTTATTAGCCACTGAACATAATTTCACCCTCACCACCTGGGTGTCTGGAGCACTTCCACAATCGGTTTTGTGCCAGATCTTTTTTTCAGTGTACTTTGAAACTGTGGTACCAACTTCCTGCGACGGTGTTCCCACTAAATTACAACATGGGGCTACATTCAAGGGGTGGACCAACAAATTCCTAAAAAACCGGCAACGCATTGTGACTCAGGTGCTACAAATGTTCATGGGCGACGGCAATCACTTAACATCAGGTGACCCGCCTGCTTGTTTGCTCTCTAAAAATATTTAAAAAAAAAAACTTCACAAGTAAATCCAAATTACACATGTAAATATTATAAATCCTGACTTCACAAATAAATTTTAACTATAAAGTCAATACTAACTAGACCTCATAAAAGGTTTCTAGACAAAGTGTTGTCTAGTTAGTCACTTAATATGTGTATGACCTCATTTGTTTCATCACCTCTTTGTGTATAGAGATAAATGTTTTGTTTCCGAAAAGATTCTAAGTAATACTTATTTAACTATGTTTGTGTTTGTTTCAGAAAGTCTAAGTTTTTGTAAATTATGTTTATACGTCTTATTAACTTCACATCGATGCCTCTACCTTTAATATCACAAGCCTTTAATCACTTGTATTCAATTTAGTTCTTATTACATTTTTCCATTAGTTTTTTCCGTTAAAGAAAAACTCATTTACTCCAACATCATAGAGTTAATTGAAAAACTTATTTTTAGATTTTTATTTGACAACTTATAGTTCTTTCTCTTCTAGTTAATTTCTACACGCCACCGAAGCCATCACGAATAGCCTAAGTATGTCATGCTCTCTTTAAAGTTTCTGTGGTGGTGTCGTGTGGTGCGGGTTGTTACGTTCCCTCAAATATGGTTGAGCGAAGCAATGGCTGGATCATGCGTCATGCTCGTGAACGGGTGCCACCAACGGGAATGGGTCTGCTTTTGCCTGCCTGTGTTAACATGTATTGAATTGTATTTATTTGTATTTGTATTGTATTTATTTTTACTTGTATTGTACTCAGGAAAATGCATCGTGGAAGCACTGAATACATAGCATAGTTTCAATAACAATTGTAAATTTTTATTTTTTTGAAAAGAGCAACCGCCGAGTTTCTTGCTGGCTCTTCTCGGCAGGAAAGGCATTCCGAACCAGTGGTAGATTCATTGACGATTCAAAAGTGCTTGTAAAAGTTTATTTGAATAAAAAATATTTCTATTTCTATTTCTTAAAAAAATATTTCTATTTCTATTTCTATTTCTAGAATAGAATAAAATATTTTTTTATTCAAATAAACTTATCCAAAATGCTTTTAAATCGTCAAATGGTTTCGAACCACTGGTTCGGAATGCCGTTCTAACCGAGAAGTTGCTCTTGCGGTTGCTCGGCACGCCAACGCTGAATCGCTTGGCGGTACGTCTATGACAGTATGGTGGTAACTATCCACGGCTAGCTTAACTTTGCCGCAAGTAATAAAATAAATTTTGTTACAGACGGCTTGGCAACGTTCAAGCTAGACCTCGCTCAGTTGTCGGCGGGGAGCGTAGAGGGCGCCACATTCAACCTGCTCATCTATGCAAGGAATCTCAAGGGAGAGTCAGAGAAAACCTTACTCGAGAACATTGCTTTCAACGACGCCGCTCGGAGGACGGGTAACGGTGTTCCTTATATTTAAATATGTATTGCGATGATTGGTGTGCTCATGCTGTATAGGTGCTACATACCGCTACATCGTAGAACCGGCTACGAACTATTTTGTAGCAACTCCGTGAACTTATAATTATATTATTCCTCTGCTTAATTAGTCTTGTGCCATAGTAATTTTAATAAGGTATTTTACTATAAGTTACAAAATATCTAAAAATATATTGTTTAAGCAATTGGATCCATACGCAAGCTAATTGAAGTTTGTGAGGGCTATGCGAAGGCACATGGTTTTCTATATAATTCTAAAAAGAGTGAATTGCTAATAATATTCAAATCTGGTGAACTAAAGCCAAAACGTGTGCCTCCGCTTCGCCTAAATGGGACGGACCTTAAAGTGGTTGACAAATTCAAATATCTGGGGTGCATTGTAACCCAAACACTTAAAGATAAAGACATAGAAAGGTAGCTGTAATGTTTGCTGAGACGAGGACTGATGGTTTTTTATGCCATTATCCAGAAAAAATCAGCCTCACTCCTACAGCGCCTACACGGCATCAACAATAGTATCTTGAAAGCGTTATTATATTGTACTCAAATTGTATTCAGAGTTTTTTTAGAATAGCTAACCTACAGACGGCTCGAGAAAAAGGATTGACAATATGCTTTAAAAAGCGTGATTTTAACCACATCGATCGAATTTATTTTGTTGTATGTTCTGTATCTAATAAACAAAAAAAAAACTCTTGAAAGCTATACGGAGTAACATAGGCTGCCCAATTGTAAAACATTGGGTGGCAGTGGCCACGGGGAATGTTCCCTAGAGGCCTAGTCACAACTAACAATACTAAAATAGAATAGAAAATTTTGTTTACTAACACACTAACATAGATGCTAATAAATTTATTTATTATTTGTAATGTTATGTACTTTTGTCTGAAATAAATGATTATTTTTTTATTTTATTTTTTATTTTATTTAATACGAAATACCGGGAAGTAAAAGTTTCAGTTTTCAAAATTATAAAATAAATTTTATTATTTTATTTCAAAGTTTTCCTTTTTATATGTGCTACAAATATCGAAACGCTTGAAACGGCACCCCGCCATGACACAACGTCATCATGTATTTTGGATCATGTCAACAAATTTTATTTAATTTAATTTAGGGCAATTTTTTATATGAAAATAAATAAATAGTTCCGAAAACCTTCGGTTCTGCGCTTGATCTTTTTCACTAGTGTCGCATTTCCGTCACATTGGACTATGAGAGTCAGGGAATAGAGAGTGCACTTTTGTTTGCACACTGTAATTATGACTCCCACGCAGATGGCTAATCTCCGTGGAAACTGTTTTCCGTAGCCATTTTTGGTTGAGAGTACTATTATTTGTACTTGAATTGGATCCTACTTCAAAATAAATTTCCAATTGCGCAAGAAATTGTTAGTTGAAAGGTATTTATATCATATACGAGTAGTATTATTAGAATAAAGACATTATGAATACATTTCCAGAGTCGATTGTAGAGAAAATATTTTTGATCTCTGACCAAAATAGAATACTTGTACTTCTATTTCATAGAATTATTTTTATACAAAAATCGACTAATCAAAATTTTGTTGAGGAATTCCCGATTGCAAACCTGTCTATGTTTAACATCAATTTACATATTTTGTGAAAACAAACGTTCAAACTTTTCCTTCTTGTAAAAGGATACAAGGTAGGTACTCAACCAATTTCTTATCTTGTTCAGAATTTACTGCTTATATAATTCCTATCTTTTGCCCGCGACTTTGTCCGCGTGGAGTAAGGTTTTTAAAAGTCTTGCGGGAACTATAACCATGTAAAAATCACTTTGATCCATTTCGTTGCTGCTTGATTGAAGGACGAACCAACAAACAAACAAACACACTTTCGCAATTGTAATATATATTAGGATTTATTACTTACTTGAACTGTCTTTTTTATTAAACAGATGGCAAAACCGTAATGGGAGGAATAACCCTTGGCGTAGTGGTGGCCGTAGCTTTGGGCGCAACACTTGCGCTGGGCGGCATAGCTTTCGCTGCCCTTTGCGCACGACGAAAAAGATCGCATCCCAATCACAAGCATCCACCGGGAGACATGCTGGAGCTAAGCGATGGATGTAGAAGATACGTGGTCGCGTATACTATCAAACCTTCGCCAGAGTCGAAGACGCCGGATCCCCAGCCGGACATATTAAATGCACCAGGTAAGCACTCAGCAAACTGAATAAAAACTTATGAGTAGGGCGGTCCAGTTTCGAAGGTTGCAGAAAAAAAGGTGTCATCGTGATGGATCATCCACTGGGAGTTGTGCTGGCGCTAAGCTATGGATGGGTATGGTTGGGTATTCTATCAAACCATCACAAAAGATCTTAATAGAACCTTATGATAGGTCACACTGGTAACGTAGGATATAGAAAAAAAAAGACGTGTGGCACTCGGGGACTGCCACCGTAAAGCTATTGCATAGCATTTTTTATCAACGCCATCTAGCGGTGAGAGGAGTCCGTGTTCCCGTCGAGCCTTAGGTTTTTTTCGTTACGGAATTTCTGGATTCGGTCTCCACGCTCAAGGCCCGCGATAGAAGCTATGCAATAGCTTAAAAACATGCAAACGGCTCAACATATTAGTGCAAGTTTGGGACCCATAGGATTTGGTAAAAATACGTAATGGAAAATATAATATTTGTTATGTTTTGCGGATATTCTATAAAGAAATATAGGCAAAAACAGAGATAACATAAGGGAAAAGAGAGGTATCTCTTGAAATAAACTTGTTATACATAGAAAGTCTATATAAAGACTTTAGGAAAATGATTACACAAAGTTCCATCAAAAACAAGACGAAAATTACCTAAGCCTTCGTTACCTACTTTGTTAATTTTGTAATACCTTTGTAATACCATTCACTAAAAATAGCTAAGTTATTTCTAGAATATCACAGGAAAATAACCGTCTTGCTTAATTGATAAATTAATGTAATAACAGATTTTTGGCAAGTTATGTAATTAATTTCGTCATAGAAATTCATTCAAAACCTGAGGAAAGATTTATTTTCCCCTTCATGAATACAAACGTTTTTAAACATGAAAGCTAATTAAGCTTTGAAAACATTATCACGGTCAATTCATGTGGCTTAAATAAAAGGAGTTTTTTTTTTGTGTTTGGCGGCCCAAATGGACTTTTTATCTTAAGTAGGAAAATTTCAAGTGAATGTAGGAAAACAAACCCAGGGGAGGAAAATACCTACTCGTGGGGCCAGTTTGTATTACCTCCCCTTTTTCGCGTTTCTCTTTGCTATTTTTCAACGCATTTTGCATTATCGCGCCTACTTTATTTGTCCGGGAAAAAATCAAATTTCTTTATACAAATAATTTTTTATTGGCTTAGTTGGTTCCATAGAGAAGATAGAGTTTAGAATAGATCCACACTGGCAGAAAACTCACGTATTTACTGAGCACAGCGTCCCTTCTCAAATTAAGAAAGGCCATAATTCACCACGTTATCAACTACTCACACTTTCGAGAATATTATGGAGAACTCTCAGGGAAGCGAATTTCCTTACGATATTTTCCTTCACCGTGAAAGTATAAGGGATGAACAAACCTAACTCAGGAACGTTAGAGGTATTCGAAGCCCAGAACCCCAAATAGGAGGCTGAAATCATAACCACAAGAGAATCACTGCTCTCAGTACCAACACAACTTTTATCAATTAAAAGCTTGTCTTCAACAAAGTAATTATTTACAGATGGGGACAATCAAAAATTACCTCCAACAACAAGTGAAGCGGACGAGTGGCCTAGCATAAAAGAGTTAAGAGGTATTCAAATTATTAACTGTATACCACTGCCTCGTAGCGTCGTAGCCTCGTAGCTTCGTAGCCATTACGCTACGAAACACGATACGGAGAATATACGATAGCGTGTGGACACTCCGATTAGGGGTATGAGTTTAATTAAAACTGCCATTTTCCCTTCCAAATGAGCCCGCTACCATCGTAGACTGCACCGCCACTTACCATCAGATGAGAACACAGTCAAGGGCTATCTTGTCATGAATTAAAAAAAACCATCAGTCAACAATTTAGCCCCACCTTTACGGTTAGCTGAAGGGGGAAAAGGAATATTAGTTATGATCCCTATGGCTTGTACCCAATTAATTGTCAAGTTTTTGTCTCAGGTGATTGGAGTAACACTGGGGCTGTTTTCTCAGCGGAAGATCTTGCACTCCTGGACACCACGGGGCGTCTACAACAGGTATTAAAATGCTCTATTTAATTAATTCATCTCAATGTTTAAATTCATTCGTATTCGGAATTCATTACTATAAAGAACTAGTTGACTCCGCCCGCCCGCTTCGGCCCGCGACTTCGTTCGCATGGATTTAGTTTTTAAAAATCCCATGGAAACTCTTTGATCAATTTATTGCAAATAAAACAGCTATCTGCTAAATTCACATTCATCAAACGCGCCCTGAATGACCCTGAGCCTTCTTATGAGACCGTTTGTTTTATTTAGGTTTACATGGTCACTAAATATGGGCCTCATAATAACACCTGATCTAGGTGTTCGAGTTTACTTGTCTAGGTAATGTCTCTGTATGCAATAAGTTAAATAAAAATCATTTTTAACGTTCTACTCCTCCAGCAGCTAACCCCTGGCAGCGATATGGTGTCAAACAGTAGACAAGAGGACGTTATCAACCAGAATTTAACGAACAACTTTCGACCTAACTTCGTAGTAACTAATAGCCCGACTTTAGGGAGTCCAAACTTCGTATGTCCCAATGGCAACGTGGGATCACCGTTTGGAAGTCAGACCCTTGCTCTGAGTGGACCAACTTTGAGTTCAAACAGTTTGGCAACTTCGACCTTACATAGGAAAGGGAAAGGAAATGTAAGGAGAAGGGAGCACGTCTTGGCTGAAAATTTACCGGGTCCCGAAAGCTGTGTGTAAACTAGACCACTGTAGTATTTTCTAAAAGCCAATGTCATTTACAGCGTTGAAACAGCAAAAAAAGGAAGCATAACCAGACTTTGATTTTCTTCAGTACAAAATTAAAATCAAGTCAAAATTTCATGTTTGTATAACAACAAACAATTTTTTCATATATTCATATAGATTCATTTGAAGACATCGAACAAACTTCTTCTTGGAAGGATTAAGCTTGACGCCTAAAAACAATTAGGGCCTATTTCACTATTGCCGAATAAAGTTCAACTGTTACATATATGTTGCCGAATCGATAGTTTTGTTTTTGAAAATCTGTCAAACATTCGTCGATTAACGTCGTTTACTCAGCGATGTTGAAATAGGTCCTACATTATACCTATCTAGAATTTGTATGCAGAAATAGATTAGTAGAATCGGGCAACAGATTATTAAGGAAGTACTCGTACAATTACAAGGTGTTCTGTTTTTAAAAACTGGTCTTAAACTATCTTTTTAAGATGAAAGTTGCATGATATGATTATATTCAGGCTTCTATAGAATCGACGAATTTTTTTACACCCTTAACTTAAAGTTAACTTAAATTAAACACAAAAATAACGGGACCTTTACGCATCATATCCTTTTCAAACTTCAACTTAGATTCGCAGATAAAAGCTATTATGTTCCTGATTTGAAAACATAAAAGTTTTCCCTCGCGGAAGTTTTTTTAATGTATGCCGTTATATGTATTTTATGTGTATAAATGAAAAATATATGACAATACTTATTTTCCTAATTAAGTACCTAATTGTTAATTCTTAGAACTGGATACATGACTATTATATAAAGGTTAATATATTAACTGTAAAAAATAAAATTGTTATTATGCAAATTGTTTTAATCTTAAATACCTAATGCACTTGTTACTTGAAGAAAAAATTAATATTATTTAGTAATATTAGCTTAATATGGAAGGCACTAGAGGGCGAGGAAGGTAGCCCAAGCGATGGACCAACCTTAAGTCTGCTGTGGGCGGTCCATTGCATAGTGTACCAGGCTGTAGACCAGCAGGGAAAAGTGGCAAATGCTCGCAAGGCGTATCACGTCTAAAGAAATCACTTCGCGATGATCACGACCACTTCGTCAAGAGTATTAGAAGAAGAAGAACTTTTTAATCATAATGTAACCATGAGATCGTCGCACTTTGACTTGTTTCAGACTCAAAACGAAGTCGAGACATAATATGTAAATAAATATGTCAGGATATATCTGTTTCTCGTTTTAAAACTTAAGATCAATTTTTTTTTCAAGTTTTTCAAATTAAATTCATGTATCCAGTTACATTCTGTACGGACATTTGTTTGCTCAAAGACGTTTCTCAATAATATTATAGATGTATAATTATTATAAAAAAATACTACCTATTTTCAAGACTGTATAAAATTGTATATAGTACTAGGATGTACCTATGCATTAGATGTACTAAGAAGTTGTGGCTAAGAACTTTTTACTCTTACAGCTTGTAGACTATTTTATATGTTTAATATAAGTATACTTTAATAGAATATAAATAGGTTGTGTGGGTGGTATATTTAATGAACTTTTAATAATAATATTACTTTTACAACATTTTTTTTTTTTATATAAAAGCGGAAAAATTGTAATCGCATCATAAAAACGTGCTTTGTACTCAATGGCGATAATTTGATTCTCTATCAACCTTTGGCGAGTCTATTCTATTCTATGACGTCATGCCAATGTGGGAATGATACTATTCATATTATCGACTACGACTATACGACTTTATCTTTGTTTTTTGCAAAAAATTGCATTTTATTTTTTAAGTCTTACTTCGCAGATTTAAAGCTTAGTTCGTCAGTAAATATAGTTTAAATTCTTTATAACGTCGTTCGTTATAGCGAATCAACGTAGAATATAGTTCAATTCGGTGAATTTTCCTTAAAATTTATGGCATACATAGCGAAACAGCCATCCTCTATTACGAAGCAATACGTTAATATTTAGAAGTCAAGTAATAATTATATTATCAGTATTATTGTTTGTTATCACTTATCAGTTTACAAAAGGCTCCCATTAAATGATTGAGGTGCCACTAAGAAAGTCAAGGGGTAAACATTTTAGTTTTCCTTAGAACGGTGTTCTTAATTTACATAATCATAAATTAAGTATTATTTATTAATAATAATAAAATAATTAGGTATATTGTAAGGTGTAAAGTTAGAATAAAATATAGGCTTTCGTTGTGAATTCCTTGGTGAAATGTAAATATTTGTTACCTAATTTAGGTAGTGCCATTTTATAATGATAATAATTGCCTGAATGTTTCCAGTATGTGTTGATTTTATTGTACAGAGTTTAAAAGAGATCACAGTCTAAATATACATGCTACTTAATATGAAAGCTTAATTTATATGCCAGTTAATCATAAAAGTTTGGAAAGGATTTCAATACCCTGGTTTGAGGCTTTGGCCGTAACTTGTTACCACCCTACCGTCACAGATATGCCACCAAGCGATTTAGCGTTGCAGCACGATGGCGTGTAGAAATCGATTGGGGCATTATGAGTACACTGCCATACCACTTCCAAGGTAGCCCGCTACCATCTTAGACTGCATCGTCACTTACCATCGGATGAAATCGCAGTCAAGGACTATCTACTTATTATTCTCATAGACCAATGGGACGGAAAATCGGATCAGGAGCAGGACCGGGGCGCGGCCTTACGTGCTCTCCGAGGCACGGGGGTGACTCATCGCTAACATCCTAACTCCGGGCTAGAACTGAAAATTTCTTAATAGAAAAACCCAATAAATTTTTTTCGACAGGAATCAAACCCGGGACCCCGTATTCCTCAGTTCTTCGTTCTACCACTTACAGGGAACTTTGTAACCTTTAGACCAACGAGGTACTTAAGAAAGGAGGCAGAATCATGTACTAAATCCCTGGTTTCAGTTCTTGATAGCATGTCCCTTACCCCCTCTATAAAGAACGCGTGTAAGCAGCCTGTATATTTTTGACTGTGTGACAGACAAGCGATTTTCGCAACAAAACTGAAAGTCTTGAAAATTGCATGTGTGCGTCTTGATTAAATATTACGTGGGTAAACTTGTTGTAGCTGTCAGTATCGATTTCTACGGTCCTAACGGTCTGATAATATGATGATTTTATATTATTAAATAAATAATTAAAAATTTATATAAACGCTGCTTTTTATTTATAGTTACGTAGATAGAAACTACACTCCTTCCTCTTACAAGAAAATCTCAATTCAAATTGGCAAATTCAAGTTCAAAATTTATTTATTTCATGTAGGGCAACTTGTAGCTCTTATGACACGTCATAAATCTACCACCGGTTCGGAATGCAGATTCTGCTGAGAATGGCTCTTCTAGCAAGAAACTCAGCAGTTGCTCTTTTAAAAAAAAAAATTTGTACAATAGGTAACAAAACTATGCTATGTATACAGTGCTTCCACAATGAAGCTACAAAAATGCATACGTAGGTAAACAATCCATGTATGTATTCGCGCATGTCAACACGGGTAGACAAAGCAGACCCGTTATTCCCGTTGGTGGGACCCGTTCACGAGCATGACGCAAAGAAATAACTTCGATGCCGGGCCTTGACTTATGTGCGTTTAAGTAATTAAGGCTTCAACGGTGAAAAAAAACATCCGGAGGAAACCTGCACACCTCATCCAAGAGTTCTCCATAATATTCTCAACGGTGTGTGAAGTTTGTCAATTCTCATTGGGCCAGCCTAGTAGCCTATAGTATAACCCTTCTCTGGGAAGAGACCTGTGCTTAATAATGAACCGTTGATGGGTTACTGATGATGATGATGAAAGCGGTGATGATGCTCGGCAAAATGAACGCGAATGAGCCGACCATACGCTGATCAAAATTTGAACAGTTCTTTGGCTTTTTACCAAAAATTTGAACTCTATAAAACGAAACACCTACTGGTTTGTGTAACTAACTGCTTGTTTTTGATGGGCTTGTTTAATTCGGTAAGTTTAATCTTTGAAGTATCTTTAGACCTTAAGAAGGGTTAAATTGAACTAAAAACTACGTGGTACGTAAACCACTTTGATGGCAGTTTTCACCATCCATGCCTATACGCATTATAACATTCCGTAATTAGGAGTTTCTTTACGTAAGTAGCCCCTAAATATAATCCCTTACCCAATAACATTTCCATCTTTTAGTGTTCCCTAAAGGTTCGTGAAAACGAAATTGACAGAAAGCGTTACCTAACATAGCTTCGGAAGCCTAAAAAAATTAGGAAACCTTAGTGAAAACGAGCAATAGCCTTAATAAAAATAACGTTAAGACAATAATGGAATGGACAATGAATGGACAATATTGAAAATATTATATACATCAAAGTGTAAAGAATTATCAGCAAAGTATCTTCTTTAACAATATTATTCTAACACACAGCCAATAAAAATATAAAATGAAACGTTTCGCCTCGATAAAATAGAAGATTAAAAACTAATCCACTTAGAAAAACACTTCAGACGTCAAATAAATAGCATGATTCATAATAATATTAGCCTTCGAGATAAAAAGCTAAGGGATTACAGTAATATAAAGTACAAATAGAAAGAGAGAAATAGGTTCTTTTAAAATGTCTAGACTTTGCTAAGGCTCTTTACGGTGACGCGGCCCACTAATCCGATTACAGTCGCGTTTCTGTCTAGTTAGGCTCTGGACAGACAACTGAGTGGACTGCTTGTGAAATATCATAAAATACTAGTTTTGTAAAAAACTTCAAATAATGGACAGTTACTTCTAAAATTAAAACTTATGTAAATATAAAACCTCATCGATGTTACCGTAGCCCGGCATAGTACCTACCCAAGATGCTGGCAGAATTGCCCCTACCAAATTGCATGGGGCCAGCTTGCTGGACCCTACCTATAACTTCTAAGAGGTGAGCCGTTGACGAGTTGCTGATAAAAGTTTTTTTTAAATCCTGTGAAAATTCCTGAATATTCCAGGATAATAAGGATGTCTATGTAATATGTTCCTCGGGATGAAGAACATAGACATCCTTATGGCCTTTTGGCAAGAGATGGCAAGCCATCTCCTGGCCAAATTTTGTCGAAAACAGTGATAGTTTAGGCATGAAAAGATTATAATATTATAATTACAAACTTTTTAAAGATAATATAACGAGGAGGGAAGAAACCCTGAAAGGGGGAGAGGAGGGAAGAGGGATTACTAAAAGAATGTTGATTAAGCATGTACAAGGGCAAAAGAGTAGAGAGGAAAGACCAAAGAAAAGGTGGATTGAAAGAGGATATGGGTCTAAGGGCTCTATCTCACTAGGATGCCATGGCAGCAAAGTTGGCAGCGCTGTCAATCAAAGCATGTCAAATTACAATGTACCTAACCCTATCTCATTTGGCGACGGCTTGGCGTCGACGCCACGGAAGCGCTGCTGGCGTCGCTACCATTGCATTCTAATGAGTTAACGAATGATAGAAGCGAGTGGAAGAATAAGACATATTTTGCCGACCCCACATAGCGTTGGACAAGGACAAGAACAAGAAGAACAAGAACAAGAACATTTTCAAAGAATGTTAGCCAAACTGAACTTGACTGATATTCACCTCTTCAACATTGCTTCAATCTTAAGGAATCATTAATGGCCAAATACTTAAAGGTATCTTATCGACAGAGTGCCCTTGAGATACCTTTCAGTACTCAGCCGTTGCTAAGACACGCGGTTAATGCCCGTTTTGACCGAAGTACTTAAACAATTTCTAAACAAATAAGGAGCAAAGTTCCCTTGGCGAAGGATATCATTGTAATCTAGACATCAACCGTAGGGTTAAATTAAGTATCCCTTAAAAATGGGAAAAAACCAAATCGCAACACTATTCTGAACAAATTTAAACATATTTATTTATTTAATTATTTAGTACCAGAAAACATAAAGAAATAAAACATGAATATATGTATTATAAAGGACGTGCATAAGGACAGCTTATCTCTAAGGAAGAGATTTCTTCCAGAAGCCCTCGAATATGAGGACATACAGAGCTAGGTACTTTAACTGATATATCTCACACCCAGAAATAACACATAGGTTACACGCAGATGAAGTCGCGGGCATCATCTAGTAAGCAATAAATCAATTAGTAGCTACCTCTATCAGGCGATAATTATCCTTGTTTCATTGTAATAGAGTTATGAGGTCAGCCTATTATCTGGTATTATTGACTTTAAATGAAATGAAAATATTTTGTCGCAGGAAATATTGTAGGAAGATACAATATTGATAGTATATATAGTAGGATAGTAGTATAGGGTTAGGTATATTAACATTATAATCTAATTGCCGTTGTTTTAAGTGTCCGAAAAAATTTAAACTTTGAGGAATACCTACTACATCCCACAATTAATGGCATCCATCCAATTTCCATTTTAAATATTGTATAAATAATGTTGTTCCCAATTTTATTGTAACGATAATAACCAGAATGGAACAAACGCCGCAATTGATTAATACAAAATACACAGAGCTTATTAAATCGCAGTTTAATTAACAAACATGGCTGCGGCGGCACGTGTACTCTGAATAATAACAATTAATACTGTTCAAATAGTGTGTCATAAATTAAAGATCACATTCTATGCAGATACCAGTGAGTAGCTTCGACATCTCTGTCTGTGTCGTATAATTTTTAACCCCATATAGAGTAAAAATTCTTTTAAACAAAAACCGACCTCAAACGCTACAAAGTATAAAAATAATTTTAATTTATACACGTCTGTTGCGGGTCTAAATAGAAACGATGAAACCGATGCGCGACGCTGACCCATTTCAAATAAAATAAAATATTGAAATCGATTCAGATTTGACGGAGTTAACGGTATGGTAAAGTTCCTGTAATTCACGAGGGCGCGTGAACTTTACTTGTGATTACGTCGTGTACATACACATTGCGTAAGTGTGTGTGCCTGTCAGAAGCCTAGATTGGAGCGGTCAGGCGCGAGCAAGCGCTCGCTCACACTATACAGATACGATGCACACACAACCATGAGTCAGGTGCCCTCGTGAATTGAAAGAACCTACAACCTATACAAGACCTATACTCATGGCATACCGATTTCACCAACTTAAAAATCCCGGCGTTAATTTGATATTGTCTAAGATTTTCAATAAAAAAACTGTCAGAACGCCCAATTTATTCCTCGGTTAAGCGTCACTTGACGTTGGCGAAATCGGCACTTAGTAGGCATAATATGAGTACGCAGTGTTTTTGCGTATGAACCATAACTCGAGATAAAATGTCTCTGAGATGACTTCGAAAGAAAAATATTTTGATGCGTATATTTTATCTCATTTGTATTTTGTCTCAACAAAAGGACAATAGCATTACAAGAATATTCCATGCGAGAGTGGCAGCATTGTTTTCAAATCAACCCCAGTAATAAGGGTTCCCCGGACCGCAGTTATGTTCAGTACACCTAGTACATGTATTTAAAGATGTCGAAAACTAAATTCGATATCGAGTTAGTCGTTACATCTAAAACGTCTAGCAAAAATTTCTTGAATTTTAATTAAGTAGTACACAAAATATTACTTTTAAATACAAATAGGTAGACAGCTTTACCATGCATACACAATAATATGAGACCTGTTTTTCCCACCCACAAGCACTTCCGGGTGTGTTCATCATGTTACAGTGCGCAACGCATTATATTAAATCGTTTTCAGGTCATTTATTGGTGTGATAATAATATACTGCATACGGGGGCTCTTGTTTAAGTAGATTGAATGTAGAGGTTAATCTGTATAAAAAAACTTTAATATTATTGACATCTCCATACCGATTTAGCACATTAAAGTAAGTCTGTCAAAATTTTATACACACACTGTAATGCCACTGGGATTATTGTCATGGTATGATTTCGTGCAAGCGTTATAATTTTATTTCCTTCTTACATTATGATATTGGAAATTTAGAATACTATCAAAGTTTTCGAGGTACCGAAACTCATACTAGGGGTCAGAAACCCATTTGCCGCCGCCCTCCAAATGGGACTCACACGGGCCGAGTATCACCCTAAATTGGTCTAATCTTTAGTTATGGCCTTTTAAGGGATTTATTTTTCAACGCTTTGTGCGAGCGAAGAATGAGTCTAATATATTATGTGTGTGAGTATCTGGTCTTAGGATACATTCTCACTAAAATAAAATCAACTCTACCCACGACTTTGCTGCTTTGAATGGTAGCTTAGCGGAAATCGCCGTTGCCGCACACCGTACGGCAACAGTCTATGTCATAGTTGCCCATAAAGATTTTCGCACCCTGCTCTAAAAAAAGCCGTTTTCAAATAGAAAACAGGCAACCAGCACTACTGAATCTGGTTGTTCCCAAGATTGCGACAACAACATAAGCTTACGACTAAGTTTGATCAACAAGACTGTTATCAAAATGTGGATATTCATTTATCTTGAAGGATTTATTACAATCGAAAATGTAACATGTAAGAATAAAATTTGACAAAACAGAAAATAAATCGATCAAAAAACAAATAAGTTATATGCTGTTTTACTGCGACTGTACCCATCTCTTTCTAAAACGAAATTTTGTATGGAAAGTGTATGGAGCTATTGAATCTTGACCTCATGTCAAGATTCAAGCTCTATTGCGCTCTCTTTTTAACCGACTTCCAAAAAGGAGGAGGTTATCAATTCGGCCGGTATCTTTTTTTTTTTTTTTTGTTTTTCTATGTATGCCCACCGATTACTCCGGGGTTTCTGGACCGATTCACGCGATTTTTTTTAATCGACAGAAGAAGCTCGCGAAATGGTCCCATAAGAATTTTTACCTTCAACTCTTCAAGCCTGATGCTGCAGAGGTACTTTCCCCCTAAATTATGGGGTTTAAGGAACTGTTATTTACGAATTGGTATGCTTGGCCTAAGCATATACTAGATCTTAGAGCTTCAGGTCCTACTCCTCAATCCTGATGCTGCAGGGTACTGCCCACCTAAATTATGAGGCTTTAGGAACTTTCGCTTGCAAATTAATATTACTAGTATTAAGCATAGTCTACATCGTGGAGCTCAAGGTCCTAGCTCTTCAATCCTGATGCTGCAGGGTACTGCCCGCTTAAACTGTGAGGATTTAGGAACTTTCGCTTGCGAATTGATATTGTTAGTATCAAGCATATTCTACATCGTGGAATTCAAGGTCCTCGCTCTTCAATACTGATGCTGCAGGGGTACTGCCTACCTAATCTGTGAGGATTTAGGAACTGTCGCTTACGAATTGATATTGTTGGTACCAAGCATATACTACATATAAAATTCAAGGTTCTAGCTCCTCAATCCTGATGCTGCAGGGTTGGAGGGATTACGAACTGTCGCTTTCGAATTGATATTGTTGGTACCAAGCATGGACTACATCATTGACCTCCTGGTCCTAGCTCTTTAGAAATTGTATGTTGTTAATAAGTACTGTAGGTACCAAGTATAGACTACTTTAGTACCGTAGTGTTGGAGGGAGGGGAGAAAGAGAGCAGGAACAAGCTACACTAAAAAGCTTAAAATAAAAATTCTTTTCAAAAAACCGACTTCAAACGCCACTACAAAGTATAAAAATAATTTTATTTTGTACACGTTTGTTGAAGTCGGGCGGGCTTAACTAGAAACGATGAAATCGATGCGCGACGCTTATCTTATGGTGACATATAAAAGACACGCTCATTGAAATCGGGCGAGCATCGCGTATCGGATTCATCGTTTCTATTTAAGCCTGCCCGACTTCAACAAACGTGTACAAAATAAAATTATTTTTATACTTTGTAGTGGCGTTTGAAGTCGGTTTTTTGAAAAGAATTTTTATTGTAACAGAAAACTTAAAAGCTCTATATTTTCGAGAATAGAAAAATAAAAATGACATTGTGTCGCATTTCACGAAATCATTTATGACCTAATATAAAATTTAGTTTCATAACGTTGCTAACAAAAGATTCAGAAAGACTTCTTTTGAGTTGTTTAACTATTGATCTGGGTGTGCGATATAAAAAAAAATGGTCAAATACCCAATTGCAACCTATTCAAAGGAGCTTGTTAATTTATTATCATAAGCAGAGCTTACGTCTGAGTTTGATCAACAATTTCAGGTCAACATTGCCCGGAGAGCGCAGGCTTTGAAAGGCAAAGTTGCTGCACTAGACGGCGACGGACAAAGGCGCAACGTTCACTGCGACGCACTCCAGAAGCCGGAGTGCTGTAAACTAAGAACGCGGTCTGTGCAGCTTTGTACTAAGTAATGGGTAGGAGAAGCTTTCGAGGACTGTTATAAAATAATGTGTTCTCTACACAATGCTGGCTTATACAAAGTTTGATTTTTAACCGACTGCTAAAGAAATTCCTTCTCAATTCGTCGGAATCCTTTTTTATTGGCCGACTTTATCAATTTGACACGTATGTTCGAAAGCACTTTCTAAAAGTTTTTTGAATGAAAAATTATTCTATTCTATTATAATATTATTTTAAATGCAAAATATATATTTAACAATGATAATAGGGCTTCTAAACAAATATATAAAATTATATAGGTGTATGTATGTATGTTTTTACGTGTTTGTCCACGCATTTCTCTGAAACTACTAATTGAATTATGATCATCCTTTTTATTTGCTTACAAATTTACTGTCCCCTAAGTTGAAGTAAATAGATACTTCAACTTAATGAGCAGTAAAGATTTCATCAAAATCGGTTCAGTAGTTTTTATGATATGGACACTTTTCCCTTTTCAGTTATTCTTTATTTCTATATACTGAAGTCGGTTCATTTGTTGTGGCTTGAAGGAGTTACATGTATCCATCCGTCCATACATCCAACCTCACAAAATCCCCGTAAAATTAAAGAGTTCCCGCCGGAATTAAAAACCTTAATCCACGAGAACGAAGTTGCGGGCATCGTCTAGTTTACAATATAAATAATAGGATTACTTACGAGGATTAGGTAGAATAGAAGGAATGTTAGATATTTCCGTGACAATAATAACTTTCAAAGTTACACAGGCTCCAAAGATTTACATACAAATCTTGGAGAGATCTTAATCAAAAGACGCACCGGGGCAGCGCACCGGGGTTACGTTGAACGCATGAAAATCACGTCCAAAAAGCCCTTTCTTAATATCCTATTCCCTTATCTTTCTTCCTTCGAGATTAGCGAGGGGAATTTATTACTTTGGTAATGACATAACCGAATTTCCCAAGATTGCAAGGGTCTTCATAGATTTCGCTTCTTTATTGTTACTAAATAGAGGGTATTTTTATTTTATTTTTTATAGAGACGCCGACCCGCCTCTGCTTTGTACGAGTATTTTTCTGTAATTCTAAGCGTTGCTTACAAACAGAGTTAGTTAGGGAGAGCTTCCTAAAAACCCTAATAACCAAAAATTTTATAAAAATTACTCTGTTGAGTTTGTCTGCCTGTGCGCGCGAAAATCAAAACCACTTACTCACGTAATCACAAAGAGAGAAACATAACAGTTCCGCAGAAGAAGAGGCCAGAGAAGAAGGCGCCAATAACCGCGCCTTCATCCCCCCGGAGCTCCGTAGGATGGCGGGATGATCGGTCGAAACCGCTGGAATGCCACAGTTGAATGCGAGCAGCGATCCTGTGGCTTCCCTATAAAAGCGAGGACGGGCCCGTTGATTTTAGTGGGTATTTTGGCAGTGCCAACGAGTCCCACATAGCCGCCTGTTGCCATAGATGGGCGCGATACGTAAAGGCATTTCCCAACGTTAAATAAAAGGTCACCGCTGATCGGCGCAGGTCAGCGCTGCTTGGCGCTGATCCGCCGCAAGCACTGGCCGCAAAGAAACAGCGTGGGACTTCGATGGCCGGACCGAAAGTGTATCTGTTTTGTCTATGCAATAAATTAATAAATACTCTATACAATCGGCAATATTATCGTTTAATTTTATACTAACAAACATTTCAATTCACCATGAATTAAAATTTTGCTTTACGAATTTCAATTTTCGTCCATCGTAGCCACTACTCGCTTTGAGTATTTAACCAATCTCATGGGCGTGAAACTACCTTAATTATAAATAAAAATTCTTTTCAAAAAACCGACTTCAACGCCACTACAAAGTATAAAAATAATTTTATTTTGTACACGTTTGTTGAAGTCGGGCGGCTTAAATAGAAACGATGAAACCGATACGCGATGCTCGCCCGATTTCAATAAGCGTGTCTCTTATATGTCACCATAAGGTAAGCGTTCACGCATCGATTTCATCGTTTCTAGTTAAGCCCGCCCGACTTCAACAAACGTGTACAAAATAAAATTATTTTTATACTTTGTAGTGCGTTTGAAGTCGGTTTTTTGAAAAGAATTTTTATTTTAAGCTTTTTAGTGTAACTTGTAATTCCTCCAACCCTGCAGCATCAGGATTGAGGAGCTAGAACATTGAACTTAATGATGTAGTATATGCTTGGTACCAACAATATCAATTCGTAAGCAACAATTCCTAAATCCTCACAGATTAGGTAGGCAGTATCCCTGCAGCATCAGTATTGAAGAGCTAGGACCTTGAGCTCCACGATCTAGCCTATGCTTAATACTAACAAATAAATTCGCAAGCGAAAGTTCCTAAATCTTCACAGTTTTAGGTAGGCAGTACCCTGCAGCATCAGGAGTGAAGACCTTGGACCTTGAGCTCCCACGGTGTAGACTATGCTTAATACTAACAATATCAATTCGCAAGCGAAAGTTCCTAAATCCTCACAGTTTAGGTGGGCAGTACCCTGCAGCATCAGGATTGAAGAGCTAGGACCTTGAGCTCCACGATGTAGACTATGCTAAATATCAATAATATCAATTTTGCAAGCGAAAGTTCCTAAAGCCTCATAGTTTAGGTGGGCAGTACCCTGCAGCATCAGGATTGAGGAGTAGGACCTGAAGCTCTAAGATCTAGTATATGCTTAGGCCAAGCATACCACTTCGTAAATGACAGTTCCTAAAACCCCATAATTTAGGGGGAAAGTACCTCTGCAGCATCAGGCTTGAAGAGTTGAAGGTAAAAATTTTTATGGGACCATTTCGCGAGCTTCTTCCTGTCGATTAAAAAAAAAATCACATGAATCGGTCCAGAAACCCCGGAGTAATCGGTGGGCATACATAGAAAAAAAAAAAATATATACCGGCCGAATTGATAACCTCCTCCTTTTTGGAAGTCGGTTAAAAATAATAATCATTTTTACTAGAGAATTCGATAAGAGACATTCTAGAATATTTTTAAAAAGATTGTTTGCGTTTCTTTTAATATTAAACTCATGAAGTCCACAATAACGCTAAAAATATCTATAAAGACCAGATGATCTAGCTTTCAAGAAACTATCGTCTCATATTATTTTCCCGCAAATGAATGTAAAACTTACAGGAATATAACTAAAGTTGACTTTGGCTTATCAGATTCACTGAGAAAGTAAACCGTATGAAACTCAAAACTGCATCGCTCGGGTCACTATCACGTTTGTTTTAGCAGTTCAAAATAGTGAAACGATGCAGCTTGCGAGCTTAATGCTGAAGGCTTGGACAGACCCAACGCGTGACGACAGCGAGGGATGACGGCTGATTAAGACGCAGATAGTGAAATAGTCCAGTCGACAGGGAGTTTCAAATAGAAAAAGGTCGGAAGTTAATGAAACTTTGGAATATTGTTCAGGGATGATTAATTATCATTTTCTCAAGTTTGACCTCGAGGACCCTGAAGGGAGAGGGGGCGGGGGACTGCAAAATTATGAAGAAATGTTGTTGTAAGTATTTTAACCAGGAACAATAATTACAACAACATTTCTTTGGTATTGTTGCAAGTTAAAATAGATGGCGCTAGCTGTAGGTTGGCACGCGCGATGTGTGTACCTTTCGCTGCTATACCGAGCCATCTTATGGCAACGTGAGAGATATTAGACAAGTGTGTGCACCAACACAGGTGTAGGAAGTGATTATTATATACTTACACTAGCGGACGCCCGCGACTTCGTCCGCGTTCTTAAATTGTTGAAATTTTTCCTGAATTTTCTTTACTATAAACCTCATGGAGCCCGAGACCTTTCCAACGAATGCATAACCGTGGAAATCGGTTCGTGCGTTCTGGAGTTATAGCGTCAGGAAGGAAAACCCGACTTATTTTATATACCTAAATAGACTTACATTTACGACAGCAATTTACCGTATTGCTTTGATACGCTTTGTATCTGTCAAGGCCTTTAGTTTCTTAGCGATGAATATTTCAACACTTTGGCAACTTAAAGATACAATTTGGTAGAGAAATTGTTTAATCCGTGTACCGCTTCTTAATTTCCTGTGAATTAATTTCATAATATACTGCTATGCTGCTTGCATAATATACTCGGGAACCTCCCCGGTGTATTAGTGAGCTCTATGCTATGGCTTAGAAGGGAATTTTTGTCCTGGGTTTGCTTCCTAGCAGTGACAGTTTGGAAGCCCAGTATGAAGGTACTTCTTAATATATTGAGTTATATTCCATAGTGCAATTCACGAGGGCGCGTGAGCTTTACTTGTGGTTACGTCGTGTACATTGCGTAAGTGTGCGTGCCTGTCAGGAGCATAGGTGGGAGCGGTCTGGCGCGAGCAAGCTCTCGCTCACACTTATTCAGATACGACCATGGAGGAATCAAATTTTTTGTTTGGATACGACACACACACAACCATGAGCCACGTGCCCTCGTGAGTTGCAAGAACTACGGTATTACACTTATACAGGACTTAATAGTCGCTATTATTATTATTATTATTATTATGGTTGCTTGAGGTCTTTGGATTGCTTGTAATAGATGGCGGGAGCGAAGCCGCGAGTAGTAGTTAGTTTAATAAAAATAACAATCAATTTGCCTGTACTCGATATTAATCAAATAGAAAAAAATCACATCACACTAATATTTTAAAGGCGATAGTTTGTATGTTTGTAAGTGTGTGTGTATGTTTGTTAACGCAGCTGTCCATGTCCATTTCAAATAACCAAATCGGTTCATTCGTTGTGGCGTGAAAGAGTAACACATAGGCAACATTTTGTCCCGCAAAATTAGAGTTCCCGCGAAAATTACAAAAACCCTTAATCCACGCGGGCGAAATCGCGGGCATCAACTAGTCGAATAATAAATACATTAGTGTCATTATAACTTAGCGTGGGAAACTCGTAAATTATTGGCAGTTTAGCCCCGCTGTGACAGCGCCCCGCTCGGTAATACGGCGGCAATATTTTCCAATTAATTATTGACTCAAATGCATGTTCTAAGCTCAAATGTCTTTTCATTTCATTAACAGGCATAATAAATCTTTCAACTAGTGTTCCTAATACCATTTTAGTGTTTTATAGTTAGTTAAATTAACCAAAATCATCCTGGTTGTTAAGGACTTGCATTATGATATAGATCGGAAGTTCAGAGGGTTTTTTTAATATATAGACTAGCGCTTGACTACAATCTCACTTGATGGTAAGTGAAAATGCAGCCTAAAATGAAGCGCGCTTGCCTAGAAGATGCCTATTCACTCTTGATTTAAAGATAAGTTATAGTTAGCTGGAAAAACGGAAGCCGGAAGTGCATTCCAAAATGCAGTGCGTATAAGAAACGCGGTTCCTACTGGATTTTTAAAACCTAATTCAAATACAAACAAAATATTGCTTTCTTCGCCTATCTTAGAGATTGTATATTGGTTTGTCCTCCAGTCACGCATCGACGGCATAACAGATGCTTTTTTGCATGGGTATGATCCTTAACCTAGGGAGTGACATTAGGTGTTTTTATTAACCGACTTCCAAAAAAGGATTTAATTCGTCGGAATCATTTTTTTTTTTCTGTACATTTTTTTTTAAAAGGTTGTCCCATCAAGTCAGGATCTGATGATGGGATCTACGAGAAATCGAGGTACTCTTCAAATTTTTTAGGCACAATGGATATACTTTGTAGTGGCGTTTGAAGTCGGTTTTGTAAAAAGAATTTTTACGTTTATATTATTTATACTTAATGCATACAAAATTTTAAATAAATAAATAAACATTTATTCAGCTCACACAAAAAAAATCAAATTAGGTACAGAGTTTGAGTAATACTAAGTGAGATCCATAGACTTTTAATATTATTTATAAACTAATTAATTTACTTAATGACTAGTACGAGTACGAACTAGGAAGACAGTAATAAATTGCGAGTGTCCTTGTCTATGGTACTGCAGAGTTGGAAGATAAACGTTTCGCGTTTGCTCTGGCTGGTTCAGTTCTGTTTTTAAAACAAATGAACTGTAACGCTGATAGGACGCAGAGTTGCAGTGTCTGACGCCGTTCCCATTAGTTATCTGTTGTTTTTTTTTTGTTTTTAAGTTATCTGCTTTATAGACTGACTCATACTTAAGCATTTTTTAGAGTTCCATACCCAAGGGGTGCCAGCGGGACCCTATTACTAAGCTTTCGTTTTGACAAGCTTAACTGCGATCTCACCTGATGGTAATTGACAATGCAGTCTAAGATGGTAGCTGGCTAACTTGGAAGGGATATGCCAGTGTACATTCAACCTATACGCCTAAATCTGTTTCTACACGCCATCGTGCTGTAACGCTAAACCGCTTGGCGGCACCTCATTGACAGTAGGATGGTAACTAGCCACGACCAAAGCCTCCCATCAGACCAGAGACAATTCAGAGATTATAAAATCCCAAATTGACATAGATTAAATAAAGAGGTTTGTGATGAAATCATAGACTAATAATAGAGGTTGGTGAGCCATTTGCAATATTATTAGTTCCATAGATACTCACATCTATGTTTACAACGCCAAGATGGCGTCAATCAAATTCAAGATGGCGCCAATAAACTAGGTCCAAAAAAGAAATCACAGCAGCAAGTCCAGTGTTAATCATAGATTAAAGATATAGGTCAGTGGGTAGAGGCCTCTGTTACGGTTTGTTAGCACTCGTGCCGCTAACCGCTCGACAAACGGACGATAGCGAGAGATTAATAGACCTCCCTCCGTAGCCCACGAAAACATCTATAAATTACTATATCTACGTGGATACGGCTATACGTAGAAATGCGTACGATATTGGTTTGTTTTCGTGTGCGCCTATCTTGCAGTTAATTGTTTTTAACCCCCAATGGAAAAAGAGGGGTGTTATCAGTTTGACGTGTGTATATGTGTGTCTGTGTATCTGTGTATCGGTGCGTCTGTTCGTTCCCTCGTTGCTCTCTAACGAATGGATCGATTTTGATGTGGGTTTTTCTGTTTGAAATCTAACGTGATCGATTACGTGATTGTTCAAGGGGCGCACCAATAAATTCCTGAAAAGCCGGCAATGCATTGGTGGTGCCTCTGGTGCTACAGTATTCATGGGCGGCGGTAATCACTTAACGTCAGGTGAGCCGCCCGCTTGCTTGCCCGCTATTCATATAAAAACAAACGTAATCTAGACGAATCTTAGCTATAATATATGAAGATCTGTTCAAGTATTTCAAGAACATCACTTCATTTCCTACTTAATTAGAGTGTCTTACGAACTTGTGCAATTGATTTCAAAGATGTATTTGGATTGTTTCCAAGACATGGTAGCTTAGAGCTGATGCTGCAGCATCGTTTGCGGGACACCAACCTCCTTAGCAACTTACAGCATATACGTGTAACCCCTTACCTGTTTTTACACGCCATCGTGCCGGAACGCTACATCGCTTGGCTGCACGTCTTTGAAGATGGGTGGTAACTAGCCACGGCCAAAGCCTCCCACCAGACCAGACCAGAGACAATTTAGAAATTGTAAATTCCATTCTATCACGGATCATGAGATACAGCCCGCTGACAGACAAACAGACGAACGGACAGACAACGGAGGCTTGGTAATAGGGTCGCGTTGATAGCTTTTGAGTACGGAACCTTAGAACATTATAATCCTGCCCTCGTAATTGAAAACACAGTAAGTTATATAGAAGTTACCTTTAAGTTACTGTGTTTTCAATTACGAGGGCAGAATCATAATCCAGTGTTGTATTTTGCGGTCTAATATTGCTCTCTTATACCCGGTGTACGCGGCAGGTACTTTTGTCGATAGCCTTCTCGTAACATAGCACAGCAATTTGTAAAGTTCACACTTGTGACGTTAATATGACAAACAATTTCCCACGAAGCCTAGCGCCGGCACTTTGAATATTATAATGATTTCCCCTGCGCGAGGATTCCGCGTCTGCTCGAGTTAGTGATGTATGTGTTTTGATTATTGAATTATCTTCTAAGAGCGCATGTAATGGTAAATCTTCAGATGTAGATTCGATTTTTACAGCAGTAGGTCAAGTTTTAATTATCCGAAAAAGACGTTTGGCACTCGGGGACTGCCGCGGTATAAAGCTATTGCATAGCATTTTTTATTATCGCCATCTAGCGGCTCACCGTAAAGGAGTCCCGTGTCAGGTTATTTTCGTTACGGAATTTCTGGATTGGGTCTCCACGCTGGCCCGCGATAGAAGCTATGCAATAGCTTAAAAAAACACAGGCAAAAGTTACATCAAATCTCCAAGGGACGTAAAATAATGAAAGTTCGACAAAAACAAAATCGCGAAGTTAGATCTAATATTTAACCAATTTGCATTTTTTTCAATGTGTTGCATATTACAGAGTCATAATTTTAAGCTATTGCATACGTGTTTTACGTCATTAATTTACTGCCAATCAAACGTATTTACTTGGTTTATTCAGTGTTCCGAGTATAGATGATACTGTTAATGAGGTTTCGCGTGGTTGCTATACCTGCTTCTACACGCGAATACTTTATTATTAACTCTTGTTACATACTATATTCATTTGTTAGTCCTATGATAAAGTGCAAGCACAAAATAACTCCGTTTTTTAAGCTATTGCATAGCTTCTATCGCGGGCCAGCGTGGAGACCAAATTCAGAAATTCCGTAACGAAAATAACCTGACACGGGACTCTTCTACGGTGAGCCGCTAGATGGCGCATTTTTTATCAACGCCAGCCGCTAGATGGCGTTGATAAAAAATGCTATGCAATAGCTTTACCGCGGCAGTCCCAGAGTGCCACACGTTTTTTTAATAAAAAATAAGCTGATCCCCGCGACTTCGTTCGCGTGGATTTAATTTTTAAAATTCCGCGAGAACTTTTTGATTTTTCGGGATAAAAAGTAGCCTATGTCACTCTCCAGATCCTCAGCTATCCAAAAAATCCCCAAAAAATAACGTCAATTCGTTGTTTTGTTACGGCGTAATTGAAGGAGAAACCAACAAACAAACACACTTTCGCATTTATAATATTAGTAAGGATAATAGTACATTATGGTACAAGTGTAAAAGTTGGTGATTACCGCTGAGGCGCTATTGAGACCCGAGCCGTCAGGTGAGGGTCTTAAGGTAGCCGAGGACGGTAATCATCAATATACACGTGTATCATACGACGTTTTTCAACACACTTGTGAAGAAAATAACACTAAAATAGTACATTATGGTACAAAACAGTGAAAACGAGTTGTGAAAATTTTTCGCAATGGCGGAAAAAATTTGTTGTTCTTTTGTTCGCCCTCTTGAGATGCTCTTGAGGGCAGGCAAAGATCGATGACCATACAGCCTATTCAGGTGTTTATTTGATTTAATCAGTTTTCCGGAATGGCCATAGACTAAAAGAATGAGGTTTCTTTTTTTTTGGCTTTTCTCTAATAGCCACGTACAAAATGGGGAATTTCGAGTTTTCTTTATTACACAAAAAAAAAAAACAAAAGTTACTGACAGTTTTATTTATTAAACACGTACATGTTGAAATTATCTATTTAAATACGGAGTTGTATGAAATGAGCAAGCAATATGTACATTAATTTAACACGATATTTTTATAAATTATTGAACAAGATCTTTTTTGTAATAGAAACTTTTTTAAGAACACAGCAACTCACCCAATAAAATTAAAAAAAAAAAATTCTATAACTCACATTGTGAATAATAGTAATCAAAAGTCACAGTTTGAGTTAGAGGTGTCATTGTGTGCCTAGTTGCGGTGAACCGGGAGCCCCTTTATGAGCAAGTGTGTTGAAAAGGATATTTTTAAGCGGTGACCAAAACTATCCGATAAATAAAACTAGGTTATTATATAACTAGTGTGTTAATACTGTTTTCTCATCATCGTCGCCTGATTGTATATTAACTATGAATGATTAGTTTTTGATTAATAATGAAATTCAAGCCGATATCGAGAACGGCGAATTGATTGATATTGAATATTATGCGGTGCCGATCTTATAGGAATTTCATTATCATTATACATGATGTCATTGGTGATAGCATAGTGTAGTTAAGACTTTTCTTCTTATTCGCGGGTCCGTGGTTCGAATCCTAGACTTAATTTTAGGAGTTATGTGGGTGACACAATTTTTTTAAGCTATTGCATAGCTTCTATCGCGGGCCTTGAGCGTGGAGATCGAATCCAGAAATTCCGTAACGAAAATAACCTGACACGGGAATCCTCTCACCGCTAGATGGCGTTGATAAAAAATGCTATGCAATAGCTTTACCGTGGCAGTCCCCGAGTGCCACACGTCTTTTTTTTTTTGAAGAATATTAGCCAAGTTGAACTTGACAGAAAACCCCAATACATTTCTTGCCCCGAACCAGGAATCGAACCCGGGACCTCGTCATCAACAGTCGAACTTCCTAACCACAAGACCAACGAGGCACATACACAAATACACAGATATAAAGATACACATATACACACAGATACATATATACAAACTTATAACATCCCTCATTTATTGGTTTATTTATTTATTTTAAACTAATCAAACAGCGTTACATCACATTAATATACAATAAAAATATAGTCATAAAATAAGGCTAGACAGATTTCACAATAACTTACAAAATAAATGTTTAAAGATAAAAGATAAAAAAATGTAACTACAATAAATGGGTATAACACAATAACACTATGAGTAAGTATCTATTGATAATAATCAAAATACATAAATTATTAATAATAAAAAAAATAATATAAATAATATATGACTAGCTTTTGCCCCCGCGACTTCGTCCGCGTGGAATTAAATTCCAATTTTTCCTGAATTTTCTTTGCTATAAACCTCACGGAGCCCGAGACCTTTCCAACGAATGCAAAACCGTGGAGATCGGTTCGTGCGTTCTGGAGTTATAGCGTCAGGAAGGAAAACCCGACTTATTTTTATAATAGTAGATCAAACGAACTTGCAAAGTAAAGTTCGATCGATATTATATGAGTACGCTTCATTCGAAGTTACATACTGAAATTAGTGTGTGCTACACATATTATTATAATGTTTACAAACACTACTTGCCTGCCTGAACTAATGGATGCCTTTCCGGGGTTGTAAGCTAAACCCGACTGAAATGTTTTGGTCGTTGTAGCGCTGTTGAGGTTCCGGAAGCTCGGATAAGGCTTCTAAGCGCCGGTATCGGGGAAGGTTCCAATCAAACAGGTGCCTCTAAACCCGACTCGGATTGTCGTTTATCTGAGATACACGCAGCCTGTCGATTTAGAGATGGTTTACTTGCATGGATTACGGTACAGTTTTTTTAAAGTCATTTATTATTTATTTATTTTAAAGGAACTATACATTTTATATTCACAATATGAAAATTAAATACTGGTGAATCAAAAACCTAATCAGGTTTGTCCGTTCACCAGTAGGTATTCATGTGAGCGCCCTGAATCATACATTATGCATATTTAGGTATACACAATGCATGCTTACAGATACATACTTACATTATAGGGACATTTAGGCATGATAACCTATAATGTGATCATGTTTTGATAACCTATAAATAACCATGTTGACTGAAAATAATTTCATCTTACTGTAATAATAATAATGACAAATACGGTGTGTGTTTGCGTGCATGCATGCATGCGTGCATATGCGTGTGCGTCCGTGCGCGTACGCGTGCTTGTGTGTGTGTGTTCTCATAGATGTGTGAAATCTATCAATCTGCACTTGGTGCACTATAGTCTGTGCCTAAGTGCATCGGCAAATGTTGCAATGAACGGAAGAATAAAATAAACTGAAGAAATGATAATTCGGTTGCATTTAGTAATTAATTTAGCGCGCTACTCTAAAAAACTGTTTTCACCGTGACTTTTTGAAAATTTAATTGTATATCATGTTAAAAACTATTTTTTTATTCGATGACAAGTTAGTCCTTGACTGCGATCTCACCTGATGGTAAGTGACGAAGGATAAGTTGGTAGCGGGCTAACTTGGAAGGGGTATGGCAGTGTACATTCAACCCATACCCCTGATCGGTTTCTATACGCCATCGTTCCGAAAAGCTAAATCGCTTGACTAGGATAGTTTGGTAACTAACCACGGCCAAAGCCTCCTACCAGATCAAACCAGAGATAATTTAGAAATTGTAAATTCCCAAATTGCCACCGCTGGGAATTGAACTCGAGACCTCCCAGTCATAAGACCACAGCGCTCACCACTGCGCCAGGAAGGTCGTCAAAAACATAATTTTCACAGCTTAATAATAATAATAGTAATAATTAATCTTTATTTCAGACTAAGTATTGTCCATAATTTGTTAGTACAAAATTAACTTAAATCTATGTTAGTACCGAATGTGTTAGTAACAATTACTTATTCTACGTTAGTCCTTATAAACTACGTTAACCTAATCAGGGCCACCATCGAGAGCCCTGGGCCCTAGAACCGCAAATATTATATGAAAATTGAACTTAAACCGCAAATATTATATGAAAATTGAACGTAGTCTTAGCTTTGTGCAGCGCTCGAGTGTGTCGTAACAATCGCTTGTTCGGCGCGGGGCGAGCTTGGTTAGAACGCCTTAGCAAACTGAAGCTTTCAAAGGCTGTTCTCCAAACAAACTTGACCCGCGCCGAGTGTGTTGACGCAAACTAGGACCGCGTCATATGCAGCGAGTTAAGCCTTTATAGTCCGAGAGATACACTGGATACACTCCGTTGCGTTCAATTTAAAGCTTTTCTGTATCCAAAGGTTAGAGTTATCTATATTTTTAGGAATCAGAAGCGGAATTTATTAAGATTTTAGCAAGTCAGAAATGGGATAGAATAATAATAATAGTCAGGATCCATTTTACACATATAATTTTGAACAATTATTCAATAGAGAGGTTACATCACGCACAATTAAGAATTACACATAATATATGAAACGATCTTACTCAGAGCAGTGACGGTACCAACAGCCTTCCCGTTCAACGGGTACAGAGAGAATGCGCCCGTGCACAGTCGTGCTCTTACTTTTATACATTTACTCCTCGTTCCACCTACATTATTGTGGGTAATTATGACTAAAATGGAGAATACACAAGAGCGTCTCCTAACAATATATATAAAATTCAAAGTCCTGACTGACGGACTGACTGAGATATCAACGCACAGCCTAAACTACTGAAGTTAGAAACTTGAAATTTTTACAGTTGGTTCCTTTTATGACGCAGGCGCACACTAAGAAAGGATTACTGGAAATTCCACCCCTAAGGGGTTTAAATAGGGGATGGAAGTTTGTATGAAAGTCCGTTATTTTTCAAGCTGTTTCCATCAAAGTTGGTATTTGAGCTTTCAGTTAAAAACAAAGAAGTACGTGTGTCACAGTTTTTG
The DNA here is from genome assembly GCA_038048805.1 of Hipparchia sbordonii. Taxonomy (NCBI): domain Eukaryota; kingdom Metazoa; phylum Arthropoda; class Insecta; order Lepidoptera; family Nymphalidae; genus Hipparchia; species Hipparchia sbordonii. Next base: position 2,027,349 of record CM076111.1, on the reverse strand, counting down.
AAAATTCCACCCCAAAATCTAATTCCACGCGGACGAAGTCGCGGGAGCAAAAGCTAGTTTTGCTATAATCCGCCAACAGAAAAAATCTGTATGGTCAAACATGCAGTTAAACAGACAGACTAGACAATACAGCATTGTAAAGTCGATATCTCCTGAGGATGCTCCGGTGTCGGGGCGAAACGTGCGTCGAGAGTAGTATAAAAGTCTTGTGTGGTCGAGAGTAGTATAAAAGTCTTATGTGAGTGGTTTCAATTCACTCGAACGAAGTCGCGGGTGTTAGTATATGGGGAATTACATCATTTCTAAGAAAGATAAATCTTCAATAATGTTAAAAATACTTCCATAAAACAAAGGATCCAACGATGCCTTTGCCTAAAGGAAATAAAATAGAAAAATATGGCTGTAAGATCTGTTAAACTAAACCGTGAGAACTAGCTTATTTATTTTTGCAATACTACCTGGGAATATTCAACTTAATTTTAAATCGCTTTCTGACAGAAGATCTATAGCTTTATTACTTTGTTTTCGTAAAACGGGCGGCTTTGGAACAATAGACGTATACTGACTCTTATTATTTAACTAATCTTTAAAAAGAATAATTTCTGGTTGTGAGAGATGCCGCTTGACTTCCCTATTTCACTAATAAGTGGAAGGGAGATAGATGTAAACTGGACTGGTTTTACGGAGCGACGGCGCTAGGCTTTCTCGACACATTAATCGTGGGGCAAGCCACTACATCGGTTCTTTGGTGTCTGTGTATTGTGTTATAAAAGATAAGTATATTTTTGTAACCCTTTTCGATGTGTAAAGTAGAGAATTATTGTGGTTAAGTTTGCTGGTAACGTAAGTAACTAGTATTGTAAGTTTGTAACGAAATAATGAATCGTAATGTGGCAAAGTTCGTAATGTAAAAGAGAAACTGTAATCGAAGTTTAAATGAGTAATGTTTGTACCTTTATAATCATTTAAAAGAGCCGAGGGCCACTGAGGAGGGTTTTCTTCCCAGTTCTTTCCCTCCTCGGAAAAGCTATTTTCCGAACTGGCGGTAGAGTTATTTTAAAGTAAAATTTAAAAGAACATAATATACGTTTCTGAGTTTTGTTCTAATACCTGCTGTTTTATTATTCTCCCTACTATAATGATAGCTGTTGACATAGAGCCAGTTCATGAATTGATATGTGAGAGAATCTTTCAGGTCTACTTTTATTATACTTGTAATAATTATTTCAGTAAAGAGTTAAGGCTGTTCCATGAAATAATATTTCAGGAAAACATAACTTTTCATTCAGTTTTCATTAATGAAGTATTTTCATCCTGATAAAGTATTAATATGTAGTTGTTATCTCGATTTCCCTCAGCTCAAAATCTATCACGGGCACCCGCTGGTATTGTAAATGCGAAAGTTTGGATGGAAAAGCCTAATTCATATGTAGGTATCTCTGTGCCAAGTTTTAGCCATCGTTATGGCGTGATTGAGTAACAAACATCCATACATCCAAACTTTCGCATTTATAATATTAGTAGGATTAATAGGATCCCAAGAAAATCCCTACCGCGGTAATTTTGAAAAGGAATTCAAATGGAAGGGGGAGACATCGAGAAAGAGAAAGAGAAAAATCGAGATAGAGACAGAAAGAGATGAAGAAGAGATGTTCAGAAAAGAGATATACCTACTAGAAATGATTATGTAAAACTATAAGATTGGCTTTAGTAGGTATAACCAATAACAGTATATTTAATTACAATCCATGCGACAATTACAAGATTATCTTGTATACAGTTAATATTAATCATGCAAGGATATCAGATTACATATCAATGATAATAATCTAAAATTAATTACTGAAGTTTAATAGAGCAAGTCAATCATTGCTAGTGTTTACTTGGAATTATAGTTTGGATTATATTATATACATAATAATTTCCCACCAACCGAATAAGGTCACGGCGACTAATCTCCGCAGAAATAAAATCAGTGTAGGAGAGATTACAGTGCACAGGTGTGTGCGGAAACACATACAGTCTCTATTCCGTTACTCTCATAGTCAGATGGAATGGAAATTGATTTTCTCATACATTTTATATGAAACGGAACAGCTTTTTTGTTTGAAGTGTCTATGTGTGTGTGTGTGTATGTATGTCTGTGGCATCGTAGCTCCCGAACCGATGAACCGATTTTGATTTTTTTTTTTTGTTTGAGTAAAATCGGTCCAAGCAAGCCAAGTCTAGCGATTAGGATGTTAAATGTCAGGGATGAGGGAGGGAGAATATCTCGAAAACAGATTGACTGATTTTAATATAATATTATAGTATAGTTGAAGGCAAGGAGAGAGACTTTTTACTCCGGAAAAACTGTATCCTAACCCATGCGGACGAAGTTGACGGCATAATAGCTAAAAGAATAAAAACAGAACCTACCCCTGCATGTTCTCAATGTTCTCACATTCGAGGGTTTAATCAGGAAGAAATCCCTTCCTCAGAGATAAGATGTATTTCAGCACGTTCTTTATGTTGAGTTTTATTTCTTTACTAGCCGATGCCCGCGACTTCGTTCGCGTGGATTGATGTTTTTTAATTCCCGCGGGAACTCTCTTATTTTCAGGGATAAAAAGTAGCCTATGTTTTATTCCATACTATAATCTAACACTGTGCTCTCGTCGTTGCGACGTGATTGAGTAACAAACATTAATTCACATTTATTTATTTTTTAACAATATTAGTAGGAATTAGAATATTTTCTGGGACTAAATGAATAAATAATAGAAATACGCTAAGTTGCAAAAAGCTCAAATGATATTATACGAAATAGCTTTCACCGCTATGTTATGACAGCTATTTGGTTATTATTAAAGTTTTGGAATTTATTAAATTCTATCATAAATTATTAGGTATACATCTATAAAAAAATGTAGTAGCTACACCGAATTTAAACATTATATTATAACAGTTATATTTATTAACAATTATATTATAATTAAAATACATTATATTATAATTAAACCACAGCAGACAACATAAACCACGGACTCAACAAATCAATTTCGCGTTGGGAAATTACTTTGTAAAGCTGAAAAGGGTTGCGCGAAACGGTAACAAATTGAAATTCTTTTGTTCTGCGCCTTTACACGGTCACGTCCGGAATGATGGCCAACGTTTTCACTATCACGAGTGAAAAAAAGAAGATTAATAATATTTTTTTTATGGTGGAATATAAAATTTTAAAAGGGAAACATTTACACGTAACAAGCTATTAAAAATATTTTCAACAACAAAAATGATATTACTATTATTGTTTCCTGCCTGGTAATCCAGAGAAGCAATAAGTTAAGCCAGGTAATCCAGAGAAGCAATAATATTTTTAATAACTTGTTACGTGTAAATGTAAACCTAATTTTTAAATTAAACCTTGACAGCAGATACTATACCCGAATTTAATTACCTTCCAATATGACGCTGTACGATTTAATATATTAACATTACAGTTTGGAAACTTGGCTCGAGTGACGTTAATATGACAAATACAACGCCCTACCTCGGGTTGCGCTGAAACACGTTGAATATGGTAATCATTTCCCCAGCGCTTGCTTTGAGCCTACCTAAGGGTCATACTATACGGGCGGTTCTCCCGCTGCGGGAATCCGCTCGACAAAGCTGCCGCAGACCATCAAACTACACGAGACGCGGTTTATCGCTGTCTTTTGTTCATTTCAGGTCCCGCGCAGATTGACGTAATAGCGGGAAACCGCCCGTGTAGTTTGAAACGCCGGTTATCAGCGGCGGTTTGACGCTGCATGCGGCGGTCGTATTTCTCCCGCCTGCAAACCGCGACGGGAAACCGCGCAGTGTAGTATGCAGCATACAACTTTCATATTAAATTGTGACTAGTGCGGTTCAGAAGCGGATTCCCGCAGCGGGAGAACCGCCCGTGTAGTATGACCCTAAGCGTCATTTTAACTGAGGCGCATTAGGGATTATTCGAAGTATTATTATTACTAATCTAACTGCCTAGTTGATCTAGTGGTTAGCATGTTTTAATGCAGATGACGAGGTCCCGGGTTCGATTTCCAGGTCAGGCCAAAAAAACTCAAAAAGAACTCAAAACTCAAAATTATTTATTTCATGTAGGTCAACTTGTGGCTCTTATGACAAGTCGAGAATCTACCAACACATGTAGGTACTTATTAGGTGTTTTTGTGTTAAAAAAAGACGTGTGGCACTCGGGGACTGCCGCGGTAAAGCTATTGCATAGCATTTTTTATCAACGCCATCTAGCGGCTCACCGCAGAGGAGTCCCGTGTCAGGTTATTTTCGTTACGGAATTTCTGGATTCGGAAAAGTACGTGAAGCTGTCGGTCCTGCGCCTATTTTCTCTCTGGTCATGTCGGATTTCCGTCCCATCTTAGTATGAGAGTGAAGGAATTGAGAGTGCATCTGTGTTTGCGCACAGACTTTTGCACTATAGTATGGAGTTATATACGCCTAACGTCATGAAGTAATAGTTGTACTTACAACAAAACTGTACCTACATCTATTTCTAAATATTTCAACAAATAAATTGATTTTGATTTTGAAAAGGAGAATATTAGTCAACAAGCTTTTGCCCGCAGCTTGGCTTGCCTTATGTTTGATTTTTTCAAACCCCAATTTTATCTCCTTAGGGGTTGAATTTTTAAAAACCCTTTCTCAGTCATAGCCTAAGTCATAACAGCTTTCTGTTAGCCAAACAGACCGATCCGTCCAGTGGTTTGACTTTGAGCTGTGCGTTGATAGATCAGTCAGTCAGCCAGACAGTCACCTTTTCCTTTTATATGTTTAATATTTCGAAGATTGCAGCTTTAAAAATTAATTTAAAAAATAAGGCCAAAATCTTAATCACTAGGGTATCACCGCTTCTTTTCTTCCCTAGTTCCAATTACTGTTTGCTTTTCCCTAATCGACTCTCTCTCATCTCAGTTGTCGTGGGCCGGGCGTTTTGAGATAACTTTTATCTGCGAACTCGGCGCTAAGGAGCGCTTTCGTATATTGAGCCACTCTCCCCGTTATCATGACACTTTACAAAACTTAAATTGGCGCAGGTGGAATACCTACTGTTGGTGAAACGCGACATTTTTTAACCCTCGACGCAAAAAAGGAGTTATACGTTTAACGTGTGCATCTTTGTGTATGTGTGTATGTGTGGGTCTGTTTGTTGAATGGACCGATTTTGATGCGGTTTTTTTGTTTAAAAGATCGATTTTAGCTATAAGTAGGAGACGCCCGCGACTTCGTCCGCGTCTTCAAATCTCAATCGACTGAATCGATGATCTGATGATGGGGCCGGAAACTGGGTAACAGATGTTCTTCATCCATCTTCTTTGTGAAACTCCTTCCGGATACAGCGGTTAAGTCGTGAAATGGTGACAAACAGATGTACAAGTACACTATCACTTAAGTAGGTACCTATTACTTTAAAGTAACAGAAGTTTCTCCCAAGTGCGTCAATGATCTCACAATGATCTTTTAGAACAAGCTCCTTTTCAGAAGTGTGTGCGTGTGTTTGTGAACACACGCACACAATTTTCACTGTCTTTGATTGATCAATTCTTACAAATTACAAATGCCAAACCTATTACCAATGTTACAAATGCTAAAGTGTGTTTATTTGTTGTTTTGTCCTTCAATCATGCAGCAACAGAGCAATGAATTGAAGAGATTTTATTTGCATAGGTGTCTGATAGGCTACCTTTTACCTGGAATCAAAGTTTCCCCCCGGAAGTTTTTAATTTTACTCTAGAATCTAGTATATAATTTAATCAATCTTCGTTTGTATGGAGTGAGCTCGATGGTGCTTAAGGCTAATTTCTCTTAAATCAAGCAGCACATATCCACAATTAAGTAAAAACCTCGCACACTCAAACCTAAACTAACTCTTTAACCGAAAACTGATTGGGAGAGAAAAGCGCACCCTTTCGAAACCGAACACAGACCTGTTTTTTTGCTTATTTTAATCCTGTTTTTGCCACTCGTGTCTGAATCTAGTTAGTACTCCGCTTGTTAAGATAACTTTTATCTGTCGACTCCGTGCTAAATAAGGCTTTCGTATTAAGCCAAGAGCCCACGGTTACTAGACCTATCGTGAATGAATAAAATATTTTTTAAGCTATTGCATAGCTTCTATCGCGGGCCAGCGTGGAGACCGAATCCAGAAATTCTGTAACGAAAATAACCTGACACGGGACTCCTCTACGGTGAGCCGCTAGATGGCGCATTTTTTAATTTTTAATTTTTTTAAAAATTGCAATAGCTTTACCGCGGCAGTCCCCGAGTGCCACGCGTCTTTTTTTATTGTTGGTACACCAAAAATAGTACGAAAAAACGCAGCAATTTCCTGTGTCATATTCCTTATTGCTCTGGGTCATCATTCCTATCCAAGAATCAGATAGTATATTTGTATATGTATCGGATATTTATAGCAATGTTTCTTTTAATGTTGTCCTTATGCCCTTTAACCAGGACCTTTTTTTATCGTTTCCAATCTTTTCTATTTGTTATTCGTCTATGTTCTACCGCTATGGCTGAAATTGTCAAACAAGCAAAACCATAGAGAATTTGTCTGTTCTAACCTCCCATCTCCATGTTAACTCTGCATTTACCTATTAAAGCTAAGGCCCAGTGGTATTTGTTTAGTATTCCTAGGTTTAATGAGAGTAATAATAACCGGGACCGACGTTTCCTCCTCACTAAGAAAAGTAAGTTAAAAAACTTGCTCTCCTGAGCACGGAGAAAACGAAAAGGCCAAATACAGCATTTTGCTGAATTGAGACCTTTTTTCCAGGTTGTGCCGCACATGACTTAGTTGTTCCGGCGCTTCTTCCGCTTGATGCCTTTTTGTTTTTAAAATGCTCTAGTGGTGGAGGTGCCGGGACAACCTAATCTAGATAACCTAATATCGGTATACCTATTGGGTCTATATTATCTTCTTTTCTTTCTTTCTTCTTCAAATTCGAAACTCCGCAGTCACGGGCTCTTGGTGTATTCGTTTTATGCCCCGCGACACTCCGCACTGCGATGACACTCAACAAAGTTAAATTAGCGCTGTTTGCGTCGTCCACATTATCTTTTGTCGGATTTTTTGTTCCAAACTTGTTGGCCTGTTGGGCCAACTTTGATAACGATCATTTTCTAAAATGAAGCCTGCTTTCCATGGGACCAAGCCCAGCAGAAAAATGTTAAAGCGAATGACAGCAGGTTTCAATACTTGGTATTTTTTTTTTTAACGAGGGGGAAATCTTCTTAAAAGATACCCGAAATCTTGGGGTAGAGTCCTGGGTTATGTGGAGTTTTAAAAGTAAACTTAGTTAAGTTAGGTGACGCTTTCTGTCAATTTCTGTGAATTTCGTTTTCACGAACCTTTAGGGAACATCTAAAGATGGAGATGACATTGAGTGGAGATTGTATTTACGGGCTACCTATGTAAAGAGACTTACATAGGGGATGATTTAGGTAGGGCATCAACGTTCCCTAACTTTTACGGGCTACCTAAGGTAAGTTAGATGACGCTTTCTGTCATTATCGATTTCACGAACCTTTAGGGATCACCTAAAGGTAGAAATGATATTGAGTTAGGGATTGTATTTAGGGGTTACTTACGTAAAAAGACTCCTACTTAGGGGATGATTTAGGTATGTTTGGTGAAAACGGGGATAAGTCTTTGTATCTTAGAAGTTTGTAAATCACACTAATATTATAAAGGCGAAAGTTTGTATGTGTGTGTGTGTGTGTGTATGTTTGTTACTCTTTCACGCAAAAACTACTGGACAGATTTGGCTGAAATTTGGAATGGAGATAGTTCATACCCTGGATTAAAACATAGGCTACATTTTATCCCGGGAAATCAAAGAGTTCCCGCGGGAATCAAAAACTTAATCCGCGCGAACGAAGTCGCGGGCATCATCTAGTACGTAATATTTATTAAATTCAAATTCAAATTCAAATTCATTTATTGCAAATTTGGGTCTACATTAGGTCTTATATATAGGTTAGTTAGTACATCCAAATGCCTTTAAAGGCGTGCAATATATGTCAGTTTAAAAAATATAATTATTATTCGTATTTACTTCTTTATGCACATTCATTAATAATATAATTAATATGTAATATGTAAATACGTTTGGCATTGGAAAAATTTTTTATGAAAAAAAATGTATAGATTTTAATTACTATATGAAAAAAAACTGATATCAGTGTTTCTTAATTTCTTATGCTCTGCTTAAATTATAAAATCTTATATTTTTAAGATTGCTTACTAACTTTTGTAGGCATGACATGTTTTTATGCAACGGTATGAACGAACTAAGTCTCCACTGACCTGTTTTATCTTCAAAACGCAACCTAAGCGACCTATATGCAAATCCTTACCATCAAAGCTACTTCGTATAAATCAGAATTTTTAACAATTTTTCTCACACGGTATGCCATAAGATTGAACTTGAACAAAAAAATAACCGGTCAAGTGCGAGTCATACTCGCGCACTGAGGGTTCCGAAACTCTTGACCATTGTATTAATTAGGATTAATTAGGTACCTACTAGATGACAACTTAAGTGCGCAGTGTTATTGCAGTTCCTATAGACGCCTTCCGGTCTCATCATCAGACCCTGCATATCATCTAGGACTAGAGTACTGTCAAGATGAATCAAACAAGCCCAAACTCAATGGGGTTGTGTAGTTTTCTCACAGTTCCCACTATCCATCTTTCATCCCATTATTTGTTTCTTTGAGTTACTTCCATAAGACAATGTATAACCTGTAAAACTAAGTCTAAGCTGTCTTTAAAGCATTCGAGATAGTCAATCAAAAGGTTCTCTATGTTTGATAGAATTTTCTTTGTGACCCTTTTCATGTCCAAACAAGCAAGTAATAGTATTGTATGTTCTAATAAATGTGGGAATAGCTCAAAGTAAAAACACTAAATATATATTAACTTCTTTTATTTAAACTACTTTTAGCACTCCTTAGCATGTCTTAACTCCATATGCCATCTTGCCAATCTTTTTTATCTCCATATCTTCCCACTCTCTCTATCGCATACATCCATCCCTGTCATACACTTACATTCCGTTTCCCACATTCTGTCATCCTGCACAGACATACCTTCTCCGTTTATACATCTTAACCATATTCATACTTCCTCGCATACCTTCTCAACACTAATACACCTAAGTTAAACAATACAGTTTTCATACATACTTAATACATCTTAAGTTAACCAATACAGAATGACATCTTAAAACGAATCTAAACACTAGTAAGTATACATGGTCACAAATTATTATAATATTTCTTTTACAAAATAAAATAAAATTTGACTGATCTTGAATTTAAATAATGATAAAGTAATTGTATTTGAAAAAATGTTATTAAGTAATGAACAATGTTGATCATCAAACTTCTTTTTATTTAAATAAAATTACTTGAGTTATGATTCAGTAATAACCGGTAAAACACCAGTTTTTCTCTGGTGTTTCACCGGTATAGTATAGAATGAGACCTTTATTATATAAATCTTTGATTAACATACTTTATGCGAGTAAATAAAACTAGTTGTTTTACTAGCTACCTACCCATGAAAGGTTTTTTCTTTGATTGTATACTCTCGTTTTTTTGGTTGATTTCATTCGGCAATTTCGTTCCTACCTACCTCTTAAAATATAAAGCCCCTAAATAATCCCATTTCACTTGTTTACTCCCTTAATTTGGGGAGAAACCCCCATAAGTTGCGATCCCTGGCAGCACTACAAAAATCCGATACCCACACTAACATAATATACTAGATTAACATACTATACACATAGCCGTCTCATAGAGATGTCTCAACACTACATCTACGTTGCTTATTTTTTAGCAATTTCATTTGGTCTAGAACAAGCTCTGCAGCAAAATTACCATTTTCAAGATTAACTGCTTCATTCAAGTACTCAATAGACCTATCAAGACTATTGTCTTGTCAAATGACTTTGTTGGTTCACAACTATTGTTATAATAACAAGATAGTATATTTTCAAGCTGTGACCATCTGCTAAGCTTAAGTTCACTAGGTAATATCCAGCTCAAATCTTCATGATGCATTAAATGTCCTTTTACATATACCTGAATGCTTAGATTTTCATCCACCAACACACTATTAACACACTATTACATTGCTGTCACCATTATCACTTTCAATATCAAGATTTAACAAATAGAAATATAGCCTCTTATTAGGTATCATTAATTGATACAACCATTTAGTCTCTTAAATTTTCTTGGAATTTATACACTAAGTTTGCGAATGATGTTATTATGTCACTCTAAAAATTTATCAATTGCTGTTCTGTCCATCACGTCCAATGATTATTTCTTCTTGAAAAATGGTTGCTACGCTTGAGAGATATGAGCATCTTTCGGGAAAGAAAATGTACTTTTAGCTCCTTCAATGCTGATAACACTGTCGTAATTTGATTTGCATTCGGGCACACAGCATTTTCTTGGCATCTAAAACAGTTAAAATAACTTTTATTATCATAAACAAAATGAAATATAAGTATTTGTTTTGTAGGTTATGTTTTCAAACCTATTATAGATACTTATTACTTACTTATTTAAATTATGAGTCTGGCACTTAATTGTAAGTTACTATGTACCTTGTTACTAAACATCTTTAAACGAAAATATCTTCATTTGTTACACCAAAATATATTGACAGTATTAGCCAGTAAGTAATAAACATAGCTTTTTACCTTTGCAATTTTGTTTGCACTTTGCAGTCGATATACATTATACATATAGGTAGGTACGAAACATGGATTTATCTCGTCATAACTGATGTATTTTTAGGTTTCTATGCACCTTGACTGAAACCGTACATTAAATTTATTGTAACTTTTATTAAATAATTATGATTTATAAACAAAACAAAATAACACGGACGCACTACCTTGCGAATGCGAGGTTGCCAGACTTCTACAGTCTTGAGTCTATATATACATCCTTCTCTATGCTTCTACTTCATGGCTCTCTAGATAGAGACAGCTCTACACGTCAATGGATAGGTACCAAATAGAAACACAATGCGTTGTCCTGCTCCTACATACATATTATGACATAATGTCTTCTCACTTTAGTCGTTTTAGCTTTATGAGCTAGCCACATTAGAGGGTTAACGTTGCCGCTATTAACACGGCAGCTTCCCCCAATATTTAATGCGAAAAATTGAGCGGAAACACTTGAACGGTCAACGTCAATGCCCGATAATGACGATAAAATGTCTTGATTCAAGATGGACGCTGACGCTGCTGCATTCACATTGCGTTATCGCCAATGAATTAATACAGGATTAATAAATACATCATTAAAAAATTAATACAGAATTATTGCGTTATCGCCAATTAAATTTGCGTTGACGTTGACGAAGTATGAGCACTCAGTTTGTCGCGTTTAATATTGTCGGAAATGACCACGATAATAGTTGAGATGATCGACATTGACGTTTACCATAGTGTGGCCGCACCATTATAATCTGTCTACGTGACGCGTCACTAAAGAAGCGTAGCAATAGTTGTAATTCACAGTAAGATATCGGTTTTTTTTTTGGTTTTTTTGGCTGTTTTAGGTACTATTATAAGGTTTAGAGGTATCAAAATATCCGTAATTTGTAAGATTTTAAGGCTGGTGTTTGTAAAATATAACGGGACTTACTATGAAACTAAGAATTCGGTATGGAAAAAAACGATTTTTGAAGATGTGCCTTAATTTGTTTTAATAATGAGAAAACCGTGGTTTTCAAGCTGTAACTTTTTACTGAGTTAAGCTATAAGCTTGATATTCTTAAAACACTACGAGACCATTGAACTTTATATTCAGTATAAATTTCGACTTCGGATCATAAGCCGTTTTCGAGAAAAACGGTGGTGACACACTGACAGACAGACGGACAACGAAGTGATCCTATAAGGGTTCCGAAGTTTTTTTCGGAACCCTAAAAAAGACGTGTGGCACTCGGGGACTGCCGCCTTAAAGCTATTGCATAGCATTTTTTATCAACGCCATCTAGCGGTGAGCTAGAGCGATGGCGTTGATAAAAAATGCGCCATCTAGCGGCTCACCGTAGAGGAGTCCCGTGTCAGGTTATTTTCGTTACGGAATTTCTGGATTCGGTCTCCACGCTGGCCCGCGATAGAAGCTATGCAATAGCTTAAAAATACACAATAAAAGAAAAATAAGAGGAGGGATATTGTTCCAGCACCTAGTAGCAAACTAACGAAAGCTTCCACGAAAGGCTGGTGATTTATGATTTATATTATTACTAATACTGTTTTACACGATCTCTAAACTAATTCTAAATTAACAGGTCTAAACTAAATCGGCTCATCTTTAGCGTAAAGGCAGCTTTAAATAAGCAGTTCTTAACATACAACAAATGGTCAGTCCGGACAGCCCAGTTCGCTTAGCATTACCAAGTTGGTCCGACTTGCCGGAACTTGTTCATTGTGTCAGGAAAGCTTGTTAACACAAATTCCACGACTTCCGCTAACAATATTGTGTTATAGATTCCAACTATGCAGCGTAACCTTCGCTCCTGTTAAAGTGATGCAATTCCAACTTTGAACTCAAATTGTATAACTTAGGGATCATAATTATATGTACTTTACTTCAAGGTAACGTCAATGCGATTACAATTAATCCCACAAGAGCAACTGCGACATTTTAACAGGTTCTTTGACCTCTTTTAAAAAAAAAGACGTGTGGCACTCGTGGACTGCCGCGGTAAAGCTATTGCATAGCATTTTTTATCAACGCCATCTAGCGGTGAGAGGAATCCCGTGTCAGGTTATTTTCGTTACGGAATTTCTGGATTTGGTCTCCACGCTCAAGGCCCGCGATAGAAGCTATGCAATAGCTTAAAAATTAGGGCTGTACTACCTGGCCATCTCAAGTTGGCCGCTACCTAGCCTTGCGCTTCCCCGCACCGCATCTCAAGTCAGACCCGCTTAGTACAAATAGAAACGTATCGCTCGCAATTGTCACTACCAAATTTTTTCAAAGTTTTGTTATTGTTACGTTTTGAATATTATACAATATTAGTAAGGATTTATTTACCAAAAAAGCTAGCGAACCTTATGCTTATATTATTTCAATCTCATTTTCGCAACGAGCACTCGACGTCTCGGCTCGACGTGAAAATATTTAAATAGCACAAATTATCATATTCAGGCAAAGGAAATGGAGTGTAAACTCAAATACGTACCTACTGACTTGGAATTTTAATCAGGATAGCTTGCCTATTTATTATTTTACATTATTTTTACAAGAAGATTTCTCAAGATTTTGTTATATTTGACGACGCATCTATGTCGAGAGCGACACGGTCAAGCTCTATAGTGGTAAGCGTCGCGGCGTCGCGTGGTTTGTAGCAGGTATAGTGTACCATCTATGGTTTGTAGCAAGGAAGCCATCTAAACTTAAGCTAGCAAAACCATAGATTTTGCTAGCTTTACTTTGGTGGGAGGCTTTGGCCGTGGCTAGTTATCACATTACCGTCAGAAACGTGCCGCCAAGCGAGCGTTCCGGCACGATGGCATGTAGAAGCGATTAGGGGTAAGGGTTGAATGTACACTGCTATACCCCTTCCAAGTTAGCCCGCTACCATTTTAGACTGCATCGTCACTTACCATCACATGAGATCGCAGTCAAGGATTATCTTCTCATCGAATTAAAAAAAAATGGATTGTTGCAGAGAGAATGCGTTAAATTCAGACAATCATCACAATAATTCAGACTGAAGCATTAATTGATGCAGTTTTTACATAATCAGCCTGTTGAGTCAAGTTGGTCTTCAACCTTGGAACAAATAGGTACCCAGCGATCGAATCATTTTACTTGCTGAGTCACGTTAGAACAATAATTACAGCATCATCAAGTCCGGACAGTAACATTTTCTCTATAATTTTCACTCTACAAAGCCGTCACGTAGGCGCGTGTTAGCAGGCAGTCCCGTCAATAGTTAATTAAAGTTATATTCTCTCCCTAAACTGTTCTTTCAGAAACCCAATTACTTTTTCTATTCCTTATCAAGTTTCCTTCATACCCACCTGAAGACAGTTGCGAACTTTGTTACGGCAGGCCTTTCGAGATAAAATTTTTGTTCGACGTCTTATCTACTTTTATTCTATTCTTTTTCTGTGTTCTTCTCGACATCTTATTAAGCAACTTGATATTTTTAAAACTGGTCTTTTCAAAGAAAAAAACTTTCCAAAGAAAAATCGGCTAACGTTAATATAAATAACTTCTATAATACATACGTTTATCTCACGAAGTTACGGGCGCGTTACTTGTGGTTACGTCGTGTACATGCACATTGCGTAAGTGTGCGTGCCTGTCAGGAGCCTGGCTGGGAGTGGACAGGCGCGAGCAAGCTCTCACTCACACTTATACAGAATCATCAGTGGATATGATACACACACAACCATGAGCCACGTGCCCTAGTGAATTGAAAGTACTATTATATTAGCCATTTATGTCAATGACTAATATTATAATTTAAATACATACATAGAGTGCTAAAATCACAACCCTACCTTTTGGTTTGCGTAGTCGGATAAAAATTGTATGCAAATTAACAAGTCAATAATACAAGTTCGCTCGTGCCCTAGGCTCCGGGCTGTACTTTGACGTTGAGTGATATTCACGCTGAGCTTGCTCAATGCTATGCTTGTTAGTGATAATTAGGACTGCTCTGGCTGACGGCTCACAAATGGCAGCTGTTTGCTTTGCTAAATTGGCACGGATCTGTGCAATGTGTACGTATTTCGCTAAAAGTTTTGCTTTGCCTATTGTGAAATTGTTATAACCATGAACTTTAATTAGGATTTCGTTTCTCAATATCGGCTGCAGTCCTTTTTAGAATTCCGTACTCAAAGGGTGCCAACGGGACCCTATTGCTAAACCTTCGCTGTCCGTCATTCTGTCTGTCGGCGGGCTTTATCTCATGAGCCGTAGATACTTGAAATTTTCACAGAATGTATACCTATTATGTTTATTGCCGCTATAACAACAAAAAAATAAAAAGACGTGTGGCACTCGGGGACTGCCGCGGTAAAGCTATTGCATAGCATTTTTTATCAACGCCATCTAGCGGCTCACCGTAGAGGAGTCCCGTGTCAGGTTATTTTCGTTACGGAATTTCTGGATTCGGTCTCCACGCTGGCCCGCGATAGAAGCTATACAATAGTTTAATAAAATTTTCGCTAAACGTGATTTTTTCAGCAGTTTTTGCTCCACCTTGACAATCGCTGTTACGATATTACAAACTTACATAAAGTCTGAAAATATCACACACCTTTTTTTGGGCAGTCGTGTACAAAACAGAAAACGATAGCCGTTTTGTCCCGCCCCAGCATAATATGTCAAAATCAATGACGTTTTTATCCTCATCAGGGAAGTCATTTCTCAAGTGGAAAACGATCCTCGACGTGAATATGTTTCAGCGGAAATTATCATATTCAGGTGAAGGAAATGGAGCGAACGCCCAAATGTGTACCTGCGATGAATTTTAATCAGACGTCTGCGTCTATACTATAGGTGCTAGTGTATTATAGATCCGAAGCATCACATCACATCACACTAGTTAATACTAGTGTGATGTGATGTGATGCTTCGGATCTACAATCTTTATAATTAAAGGCGAAAGTGTGAGTGCGTGTGTGTGTGTGTATGTTTGTTACTCTTTCACGAAAAACTATTAGATTGATTTGGCTGAAATTTAGAATGGAGATAGGTCATGCCCTGGATAGCCTAAGTGTTAGGCTACATTTTATCCCGGAAAATGAAAGAGGAATCAAAAAACCTTATCCACGCGGACGATCCTTATCTCTTGCATGGACTTGCAAAGGCCTCGGTCTTGCGCCGCCGGGCTCTCTGCGGCTTGTCTGATGTCGTCGATCTACCGTTGCGGGGTCGCCACTCCAGCACATTAAAGAAAACAGAAAAAATATATTAGCACAAAAATAGCGATGTGGGTACTATGTTACAAGTAGGGATAAGTTTTCAAATAGGTATTGTTAGTTGTTTTTTTAGATATAGTTTAACAGATATAATTGTATACTATCGCATTAGGTTAGCCTGTAAGGACAGTGTACATGTGCAAATGAATAAATAAATAAATATTGACTTCCTCCTAAAGGTTCATTTCCATGCAGATAGATAGACTGTAGATATTCGTTTTTATGTCCAATCACGAAACGCCAAGACACTTTACATTGTTTGCACCACGTTTGCACCTTAGTTGAAGTCCTTAGTATGAATCCTCCTCTCGATAACGTTGATATAGTTCGAGCGACTCAGTAACGACTTTGGGCCGCCTAGCTTCTTTAGAGATGGTTTTTGTTTGGTACACACAATGTCCCTAATAACCGACCTTTCTCACCTTCTGATGCCTTCCAATTTGTTCTGCATGACAAAGAACTTAAAACTTCAGTGTGCGACTCTGTACGAAAGTCTGTGTATGTGTATATGTCGAAAGGCGTTGTTATATACCGAGGTCTCAGGGAATGGAGATGTATGCGCGAAACTCCATCCATGAGCCTCCCAGCATTCCTCTCCAGCACCACATCTCCAGGGCAAAGTCTTGTCGCAAAGTCTACGCCACCGACTGTAGCATTTCGCTACTCGAAATCTATCAGCGTGGAGATCTACAAACTCGTTCCACTCGTAAGTCCGCAGATCCCGTTCGTTTCCCCCGAGCGCCGCCCGATGGAGCGCACACAATGTCTCTAATGGCCGACATTACGGACATCAATTTGTTCAAGCGTGACCCGATACTTGTCCTCACTACTTTATTTCTTTTACATGCTCCACTATAACAATTTTCAGGGACATCAAAGGAAATAAATGTTTCTTTTGTGCTAGGAAGTCGGATGCTTTTATACCTTTTAATGGAACGAAGTTCTTCGTGTCTCAACGTGAAAAGTATTTTTTCGAAGACGCCAGGACCGATTTGGAAAATTCTTTTTTTGTTCACTCTCTCCACTCATCAGGTCAGGATCTGATGAGTGGAGCCTGGAGAAATCGAGGAAAATTCAAATTTTATAGGCACAATTGATATATGTACTTTGTAGTGGTGTTTGAAATCGGTTTAAAAATATGTTTATATTATTGCAAGCTTTTATTTAACTTACAATGTATGTAGGTATAAGCTTTAATAGTGTTAGCAAGTATAATACAGCTATTTCTTCTTACTATTCCGAGGCACCCCCAAATTAAATATAATCAAGCAAGCATTAAAGCGCAATTCTTTCGCTCTTACAAAATGAGATTCACAATCGCACGAGCGAGTGTGGGCAGGTAAGTATTTGCCGACCCGCAGGTAAACCTCGCTGCAGTTAAAAAGGAATTCGGGGCAATTTTATTGCTGATTACATACCTCCAGCGGCGAGCGAGCTGGCTGGTTGTGCCGAAACGGATATCCAGACGTTTTTAGCGTTACTTAAACCGCACTTTTATACCCTGAAAAGCTTAAGCGGTGTTCTCACGGATTTCGGTTGACGGAGTGAAGTGAAGCCTGGTCTGTAGGCTACTCTGAAAGAAAAATTCGCGACGAGTTGGCAAATTCGTTGGCAAGTTCATTTTACTTTGACGCTAATGTCATAGTATACGAATACGATAAATCGAATTAAATCTTATACTAACCCTATAGGTTGCTCTGCGTTACCGAATATGACGGTAATAAACTGGTTGGTCAAGATAAATCACACTAATATTATAAAGGTGAACGTTTGTATGTGTGTGTGTGTATGTATGTTTGTTACTCTTTTACATAAAAAAAAACTGGACTGGAGAGGAGTCCCGTGTCAGGTTATTTTCGTTACGGAATTTCTGGATTCGGTCTCCACGCTCAAGGCCCTTGATAGAAGCTATGCAATAGCTTGAAAACTTAATCCACGCGCAAGAAAGAAGTAAGTGATAACTTGATATAATTGGTATTTGCTTAAATAATACCAAACCTCAGTTGAAGTGAGTTTGCTCTTTACAAGTAAGCTATTATTACTTTAAATAAACTCAAAACTCAAACTCAAAATTATTGAACGAGCGAAGCGAGTTCTCTGAGTCAACTAAGGCGCTTGCCTACTAGACAGAGAAGTGTGTCCGTCTAAATGTCTGTCAGAGCCCTATAACTTCTGAATTACTGCTGAATATTAGAACGTGAAACTTGGTTGAAAATTCAGTTATATCCTGTACTTGAACAACAAATACTAAAATTAGATAAATGTTGTAAAGAAACGAAATTATTTAATTTTAATGCGCCATCTATTAGCATTATTGTGAAGCTAATAGCTTCACTATAATGCTAATAGATGGCGCTGTGTCAGTAAAACAGTTTTATGTCAACTTTATTTTTTTTATTGCGTCTAATGTTAAAAGTTAATTATTACAATATATAATTAAAACTTTTGGGAATTATGGGATATCGCGAGGTCTCAGTTCGGGGCGAACCACTAGTTTATTTCATGTAGGCCAACTTGTGGCTCTGACAATTATGACTGATTGATGATTATGACTTAATTTATAATATTATAGAGAATTTAAACCTCCTCCTTACAAGGGGTATGCCTAAAACTAATTGATTTCACGACAGCGCAGAAAACCGTTTCGTCCGCTAACATCGGACCAGTTATTGACAGATCGCTTACCGCCTGCGGTTTGGGATTGTCGGCCCGTATCAATGAGAGCTTAAAGCTTTTAGTTAAAATAATGTTCAATTATATTATGTAGAAGGTATATTTTATATCATCGAAGGTAATTAGTTGCCTGTCCAGTGTCCATACGAATGACTAATTGGGTTTCTAAGGTGAAAAATAATAGTCTAATGTTACCCCAAATTCTAAGATATTATTTATTTTCACACATTTGCATTACATGATTTAAAAAAAACACACGTGTTTACAAAAATACAAAATACCTATATAATAATATAACATCCTCAAACAAAATATAATTGAATGGGTCCCACTTGAGTAAGACCCAAGCAGTCAGTGCTCAGGGCTCCAGAGTGAGGAACCTCCTCACAATTCGTGCCGTCTCAAGCAGTACCGCCTTCTGTATCCTGCCCTTGATCCAAGTACTAAGCGAAAGTTTCTATATTTATTATTACATTATCTACATCACATTTTTACGGAATGCGTCTCTCGTACCAAAGCTCGTACCTGAATTACAACGTTGATCGAATTTACGTCAAAAGAAAAACAAAAAGTAATAATTCGTTCGGAACTCTAGATCGCATTATGTAACCCCGTAAGGGGCCGATAGCTCTCACACAAATTGAATACACGGCATAAATCCAGCGCGTTCCGCGGCGCGCGGCGCGACTGTGGATTTCTCCGCGGACCGTTTTATTTCACCCGCACAATGCCTTTGTACCAATAAATACCGCGGTATCTTGCCGACTGCGACACAACTGTACCGGTATTCGCTAGCGCCATTGAGCGTTACAATATAATAGAGGGTAAATGTACACGAGTTCTAAAGTTCCTGAGTTGGTACAATGTTAAATGAATTTATGAAATTGTTTGTAAATTCATTAGCAATGTGATGCTGTTTAATTTTTAATTAAACAATAGTCTTAGAGCACTTGGTTTGGACTTTGGAGTAGGTACGTTTGATGGATATATATCACAAAAAGGGGGGGAAGAGGGAGAGACGCCTTGCACTCGACCACCCACCCGGAGACGCTGTAGCAGCCATAAGAGCCAGTCAATCCAAAAATAGAAGAAAGAGGGTAGTTTCTCACCTATGTGATGGACAGATTTAGTCAAAGTGGTGACTCAGACAACTATAGTGGAGTGCTGTCGCAATGCTGTGAAGCGTGTGTGTGCATTGAAAAAAAGGTATCATAATTAAGAAGCTGCGGCAAAAGACACACAGACTGACAAAAAGTGATCCTATAAAGATCCCGTTGTTTCCGGAACCCTAAAAGTTGTTTTGTAACCCGTCTATATATTTTATGAACTCTACGGCACACGCGCTTTAAATTTTCCGATTGTGACGTATATGGCAGTTAAATTTAAAACCGCCACACGAAGTGGCGAAGCGGTGGAGAGTGGAGACAAAAGTGTCGGCTTGAATGGAGTATTATATTGCTCACAGATTCGGCGAGACTGCGGAACGGTTTTACATAACGCTTCCACTTTGCATACTTTACAAAGAAATATAAACAGGGACGCTTGCAATAAAACTTAAGTAGATTAGCCATTTATTCTAATATGCTGGGCAAAGGTTACGTTATACTTTTAGGAGACAAATTGAGAGTTTATGCAATTTCAGGTGAGGTAATTAACTAAAACTGTAAGGATGAGAATGATTTTCATATTATGTTTACTTTTCACGCTTTTAATCTTCGCTGTTAGTTGCTGGTTCGATCTCAGACACGCATCTCTTTCTTTTCAGAGTTATGACGTCATATATAACAACTCTGAAAAGTTTTAATATTAAGTCACTTTATACTCTATCAACATAAACTTGTCACACCTTAGATTTTATCATAACTTGTCCTAATTTGACGTTTTTATTGACGTTAACAGAAATTCCGCTCTTTGAAACGCTAAGCGTTTAAGAATGACAAATCGAGGGACAAATGCGGGTATACTTATACTCATCGCACTTCTCAATCGACGCGGAGAGCGTAGGGCTAGTACAAGATTTAAGCCTCAATAACCCAATGGTGTAACAATTGGAAAAGTTGCAGGTTCGGTACCCATCCCTTGCACATCGTACCCACTCGATTGTATTTTCGAGAATAATTGATGTCGTGCCCACTCGATCGTATTATCGACAATAATTGATAGAAAAACCTACCAAGGCCAAAATATTTTTTGGTCCGAACCGGGAATCGAACCCGAATACTAACTACTAAGCTAACGAGGAACATACATAAAATTTGGAATGCCCTTCCGGCTTCCGTTTTCTCTTCGTCTTTAAATCAAGAGTGAATAGGCATCTTCTAGCAATCTTCCAGGCAAGCGCGCACCATCTGCTGTAAGCTGCATCTTCACTTACCTTCAGGTGAGATCGCAGTCAAGCGCTAGTCTATATATTTAAAAAAATATATAATGTGTATACAGTATAACTCAAACAACATAAATTGGAAGATACAAGCGCAAAAATAAAACTAAACAATTACCCATTACATCAAGTCCCTAACGACCAGACGCGGGGAATTACGAAATGGCGCAGAGTTATGGAGCGCTTCAAATAAGCATTAAACATAACATAACGTTACAGCGGTTCTCATCCCTCGTCTCACATGCAGGGTGGAAATGTTAAGTGTGCTCAGCTTTGGGATTGTCAAAAATTATTGAAAAAAAGAAAGAAAGAAACGTTTATTTTATAAATTGTGCCACACATCACCCAATAGGTATACCTAGATTAGGTATTCTAGATAAGGTTGTCCCGGCACCTCCACCACTTGAGCATTAAAGCCAAAGGCGTCAAGCAAAAGAAGCGCCGGAACAACTAGTCATACGTGGTACAACGCGGAAAAAAGATCCCAACTCAGCAAAAATAATGTAACAGCTTCTTTGAATAACAGCTACAATGTTACAATTGAAATTCTCTATGATTGAAAACTATGTTGTCTATGATGAATAAAATTACATAAAATACTTAAATTGAATATTTTTGTTTAAGTGCAACTTATGTTTGCAAAGGTCCATGAACCAAATAAAAGTGACCTTGAAAGACAACATCTCGATGGTTGGATAGAAACACCTAGCTTACGCGGAAGAGCGGGAGAAGACTTATTTAAAATCAGGAAGAATGACATACACATGAGGAGGACTAAAGTCCAAATTTGACGGTGGATCTTTCATCGTTCATTTTTGCGATGAACGATGCAGTTGGTTAAATACTCAAAGACCTGTGAACGGTGAACGGTCGGTGTTTAGACGGCTCATTTTCGATGACTTATCGGTGAATCCTATCGAAAATGATAGCAAAAATCTCTAAAAATAAATTGTCTAATTTGCCCTTAAGTCCAAATGGATAAGAAAAATCCAACAAAGAAGGAGACTCCTAATAAACTTCACGCATGCTTCTTTAAATTATTCGCCTGTCACGCAGCACTGAGCTGTCGCTAAAACAGGTCATGACTCTGGTTTGAATATCTTCGACCAAAGTTATGGCACGCTTGAAACAATCATTAAACATAAAATAACCTAACATAACAGTTTCCCATCCGAGTGATAGCTCGTTCAGATAACTGCCGTTGTTATGTCCCAACAATCTCTTTTGGCGGAGAATTGTTAAATTTTATGACGGTATTAATGAGTGATGGCCTTTTAAAAGGAACAAGAGCGGAGTTTTACGATGCAATGTATTTTAGTACTTCTTGTTAATAATGACACATTATATGAGTCCTACTGCACATGATAAAACAGTAATGTAGGTATTGAAATAGCATTTTGTATTTGATGCAGCATCCAATTAGCCGTGACTGAGACCAACCTCGAACATAATTATTATTATTATAAGCATACAATATACTAAGTAAATTCAAGGTATGGTAAAAATAATAAGCATCGACGCTATCGTGATACAAAACAACGCAGCGCCATCTAGTGTAAGAAGCGATAACATTTTACATTGAATTTAATTTTAAACTGGAACAGTAGTCACCTTATATCTTAAGGGTCGATTAAAAGAAAATAAGTCTATTTCTGAGTGAACAAAATAAGTCTTATTTTTGGCAGGTTTTCAATTCAAAAACTGTCAGAATGTCCAATTTATTCCTCGGTTAAATGTCACTCGATATTGGTAAAGTCGGCAATAAAAGTAATAAAATCGTAGAAAAATTCTTGCACGATCGCGTAAGCGATACCTATGCTGTGGCTAGCACTTCTAACATTTTAAAGTTTAATATTTCAATACTAACACCGTTCTAGGAACATCAAACACAAATAAAAAATTGCACTCGCGTCGTTTTCTGCAATAAAACAGGAGGCTTTTTAGTTTTATGTTTGGAATTTTTTTATTCGACGACAAGGTAGTCCTTGACTGCGATCTCACCTGATGGTAAGTGACGATGCAGTCGAATGCTGAGATAGAGCGTGCCCGAACTCAACTCAGACTCAAGATAGAGGTTAAAACGAGACTCAAATATGCTCTGACATAAAGTCTCGTTTTAACTCTGTCTGAGCTGAGTGAGAGAGTGGGCTAACTTGGAAGGGGTATGGCCGTGTACATTCAACCCATACCCCTAATCTATTTCTACACGCCATCATGCCGGTACGCTAAATCTCTTGACGGCTTCTCTTTGACGGTGGGGTGGTAACTAGCCACGACAAAAAAATATATCTGTACTTTGAAAATAACCCATTATCGTCATGATCATGCCAAGCCATAGTGGGCCCACCGCTGGGCATGGCTCACGAATCTCCACGACGCTGGTCAACTGCAGATTGGCAGCCTTCTAACACCTTTGTGAACATTATGGAAACCTCTCAGACATGCAGGTTTCCTCACTATGTTTGCCGTCGCCAAATCAATTTAATTACTTAAGACGCACATAACTCCGAGAGATTGCAGAGGTCTAGGATTTGAACCGGACCTATCGAAAGGAAGGCCGAAGTATTAACCACTATGCTACAGCGCTCTAGATACCACTAGACAAATTCCATCTGCCTTAAATAGTAGAATTTGAACCATTAACAGTTGGAATTTCACTCCACCCCTATAACATTGAGCTATTGAGGCTCCAAGAAAATGTATGCATCTAACCTGATTGCTAAGATAATAATAATATTACCTTGTAATAACATAATTAATGTACTCTCAGCCACGTACGCTGCAATGATTCGATAATTATGTTATCTTTCTCGGTAAAAGACTTCCAGCTAAGAGCTGAATTCATAATGAAAATCCTACTTCCTACTAATACATATTATTAGCGGAGACCAATATTTTTATTTTAAAAAAAAGACATTGATTACGCAAAGTATGGAAATCCAACATCTAACACAAATAATTAAGCAGATGGCCATTATTCAATAATTAAATATTTAAAACAAACACAAGAAGGTATATGAATGGCGTGACGACTACAAGCAGAATGGAACTAACAACACTATTATCAATCACTTGACCACAATAATATCAAACTATCAGAATAACCACAATAACAACGTATCACAATTATCGAATATCGAATCACGAATGAAAACTAAATACTGACTCAATATACGTTGGAGTAATGACGCCACGCCCAACGAGCAATGTTACCAACGTTATAAGACTATCGTCACTAAAAGTTATAAGGATACAGATGGCGCTTTAAATAATAACCGCTTCAATCTTAATATCATGACATCAATGACATAAAATTCTACTTTCCTCTTACAATATATTATTATAAATGCGAAAGTGTGTTTGTTTGTTGGTTGGTAATGAAAAAAAACAGCCAAAATTTTGTGCAAAATAGCATATTTGTTTTGGTGTTCAAACAAAAGCTACTTTAATAGTCCATAACAGTCTCAAAGCATCTCCCATCAAGCCCATTAAACTGTTTACGCTTACATTTTAATGAGATTGTGTTAAACATACGCTCTAATAGGCGCTCGGCAAACTTCTAAATGCTCTATTCATGCTGGAGCGGCGAGCATTATACCCGTTACCTCTTCCCTTACTTCACTTCACACCTTCGTAATTACCCCGTTCATTCTCGCACCATTTTTATACTAGGCAAAATGTACAGGCTTCAAATTTCAAAATTTTCGAAAAAATACTTCTTTACTGTTATCGTCGCACACTGCCACCCTGCCATACGATTGTGTAAAAAAATCTTATTAATTTGACAACTCAAATAATAATCTAAACGTAAAAATTCTTTTTACAAATCCGCCTTCAAACACCACTACAGAGTATATCAATTGTGCCTATAAAATTTGAAGAGTTCCCTCGATTTCTCCAGGATCTCATCATCAGATCCTGATCTGATGACAATGGGACCACCTGGGAAGTATACCTTTTCAAACAAAAAAGAACTTTCCAAATCGGTTCAGGCGTCTTGGAGTAATCGGAGAACATACATTAAAAAAAAAACAAAGATTCTGACGAATTAAGAACCTCCTCCTTTTTTGAAAGTCATTTAAGAACTGAATCCATACGATCCACACGTTCAAGCTGTCAAATGAATATAATATTTTATTACAGAAATGCATCGCTGTAATTAGGCCGGATAAATTATGGAAACGTTTTCACAAATTGATTTAATCGGCGATTCAAACTTGGAAGCGTGAAATAACACTTTCATTCGGCATAAAGATGTTTGTTCAGAATGCGAACTAATTTTCATAGCTTGTAAAATTAGTGGTATGGGCGTAGGGAAATAAATTCATGACTATAAAGTTTCCCGACCCCCGTAATAGTTCGAGAGCCCATAGGCAATTTCGAAGAACATTGTTTCAAATTGAAAATTATGCCTCATGTTTCAATTTGTGGCTCTTATAAGAGGTCAAGTCGTGTCTCACTATCTATGATTCGTGTAGAACCACTTGTGGGTCTTATGACAAGTCATGTATCTTATGCCCGTTTTCATCAACCATACCGAAATTATCCCCTAAGTAGGAGTCTCTTTACGTATCCTTGATCCCTTAGCCAATATCAATTCCAGCTTCAGGTGTTATCTAAAAGTTCGTGGAAACGAAACCAGAATGAGATTGGAAGTTAGGTACTTTGGTGAAAACGGGCATTAAGCTTTTTTCGTCGCAAGTAACATATGAGTCATTTATCATGATAAGTCAAGACCCTAGCACCTGTTCGGAAAGCCTTAGACCATTCAGAAAGCTTCAGTCGTTGCTTTTTTCAAAACAAAACAGTGAAACGATCTGGATTTCTTTGTTTTTAAACTCTTTTTCAAGTTAATGTTACATTAAACCTTTGGCAATAACGAATTTGTCAATGTAACGACTAAAAATGCACTATAGAGTATAAAAATTATTATCAAATAACTCCTCAAAATTTCCAACTGGCTCTGGGCCCGTCTCACGAAATGGTAGAACAATTAAAACTTTGACTGCGCCGCAAATGAGAAAGGCTTGAGAAACTTATAAAAGCTTCTTAAATATCTTACAATTTGAATTTAGACGGTTAGTCCATTCGGAATCACGACGTCTGAACCAAAACACTAAAGTAAATATTTCATTAATTTTAAACCGTCATCAAATAAATGGCCCATTCAACTAACTCTATTCATATTTTTGTTTATGGCCAATACACCATTTTATTTACATAAATATTAGACCAATTATTTAGTTATTTAGTAACCATTTTATTTGCCAACTTGACTAGAAGGTGGCACTCAAGCATCCAAAGCAACGTAAAAATCTGTTTTTACTCACTGATATTTCCCTAATCATCGGCAAACACACTCGTCCCTTATTTTATTTTTTTTATTCAACATCAAGATAGACTGCGATCTCATCTGATGGTAAGTGACGATGCACTCTATGATGGATAGCGGACTAATTTGAAAGGAATATGGCTGTGCACATTCAACCCATAGGTACCCTTATAATTTGTTTCTACACGTTATCGTGCCGGAACGCTAAATCGTTTCGCGGCACGTCATTGACGGTAGAGTGGTAACAAGCTACGGCCAAAGCCTCCAGACCAGACCAGAGACAATTTAGAAATTATAAAATGCCAAATTGCCCCCGCCAGGAATGTAACCCGGGACCTCCCAGTTATAAGACCACAGCGCTCACTACTGCGCCAGGGAGATCGTCCTTTTACTATTTCTATAACACATATTCTGAATTCTGTGAGGTATAGATACAAATATAGAAATTCTCTTTGACCACGTAGCTGGTAGGCCTCAAAGTAATTGATCAAAAGCACTTAGCACCACTGTTCAAAATGATATGAGTTTAATTACAGCTAAGTGCACACTTGCAGAGCTTCATGTGTGACTGAGTCTCGCAATCAGTTGCTTTGATTAGTCGACCGGTAGTGTGCTACTTGCGTTACGGTACAATTGGATACATTATATTGCGTTAAGACGGGGATATTTGAAGTTTGAAATATTAATGATAGATGGGACAAAGCGACCAAATTGCCAAATTGATTACTTGTTGAGATTTGCGTTTTTGTCGACAGGAGTTGGAGGAGAAAAATATCCCAGGAATTCGGGAATAAAAGTATTGTAAATGGATTATAAACTCTAGGATCTCTACCAAAAACATTCAAATCGGTTGAGCGGTTCAGCCTTGAAAAGGAAAAAACAGTGTGAGGAAACCTTAATCCTTGAGAGTTCTCCATAAAACTCTCAAAAGTGTTTGAAGTCTGCCAATCCGCACTTGGCCAATGATGGGTTGAGATGGTGATAACAAGACGCAGTAGGTATAGTTATTTGCTTTTCTGCATGACTCTAATAAAAAGGTGGCTGACTAACTGACTGATCTATCAACGCACAGCTCAAACCATTGAATGGATCAGGCTGAAATTTGATATACATATAGCTATTTTGACGTAGGCATCCGCTAAGAAAGGATTTTTGAAAATTCAACCCCTAAGAGGATAAATTAGGGGTTTGAAAAATTGAATATGACGTGAGCGAAGCCACGATCATAATCTAGTTAGACTATAACATTATAGACTCTACTTTTTGTACAGCGAGTAACGCATTTTGGGCCATTTTATGAAGGTTATTTTTGGATGATAAATAATATGATACAAGTTCTCAATTATAGCTGCTCTATCTTATAAATAAATCTCGATGCGTTACGGCCAATATCTATGGGAAATGACAGTGCAATTATGCTTGCAAGTCACCCAGACTGTAATTAGTCGATATTGATGCTATCCCGTGTAGCATTTGAATTATATTTGCATAACTCTACTATTGTTCGAAGAATCGATAGACGTTGGGGTCTCAAGATGATGGAATGGTAAACGTAGCGTCAGAAGGCCTCCATTGTTGATCAAAACGAGTTAAAGTTGAAAAAGTCGAACGCTGGATACAAACGGCACAAAGTCGTGTTTCGTGGTGATCCTTGTAAGAGACATTCGTCCTTGTTGGGTTTTACAGCTTATTTTAAATAATATAAACGTAAAAATTATTTTTACATAAAATAAAAATTCTTTTCAAAAAACCGACTTCAAACGCCACTACAAAGTATAAAAATAATTTTATTTTGTACACGTTTGTTGAAGTCGGGCGGCTTAAATAGAAACGATGAAACCGATACGCGATGCTCACCCGATTTCAATAAGCGTGTCTCTTATATGTCACCATAAGGTAAGCGTCGCGCATCGATTTCATCGTTTCTAGTTAAGCCCGCCCGACTTCAACAAACGTGTACAAAATAAAATTATTTTTATACTTTGTAGTGGCGTTTGAAGTCGGTTTTTTGAAAAGAATTTTTATTTTAAGCTTTTTAGTGTAGCTTGTTCCTGCTCTCTTTCTCCCCTCCCTCCACTACACTACGATACTAAAGTAGTCTATACTTGGTACCTACAGTACTTATTAACAACACACAATTTCTAAAGAGCTAGGACCAGGAGGTCCATGATGTAGTCCATGCTTGGTACCAAAAATATCAATTCGAAAGCGACAGTTCGTAATCCCTCCAACCCTGCAGCATCAGGATTGAGGAGTTAGAACCTTGAATTTTATATGTAGTATATGCTTGGTACCAACAATATCAATTCGTAAGCGACAGTTCCTAAATCCTCACAGATTAGGTAGGCAGTACCCCTGCAGCATCAGTATTGAAGAGCTAGGACCTTGAGCTCCACGATGTAGCCTATGCTTAATACTAACAATATCAATTCGCAAGCGAAAGTCCCTAAATCCTCACAGTTTAGGTAGGCAGTACCCTACAGCATCAGGAGTGAAGAGCTAGAACCTTGAGCTCCACGATGTAGACTATGCTTAATACCAATAATATCAATTAGCAAGCTTAAGTTCCTAAAACCTCATAGTTTAGGTGGGCAGTACCCTGCAGCATCAGGATTGAGGAGTAGGACCTGAAGCTCTAAGATCTAGTATATGCTCAGGCCAAGCATACCGATTCGTAAATGACAGTTCCTAAAACCCCATAATTTAGGGGGAAAGTACCTCTGCAGCATCAGGCTTTAAGGAGTTGAAGGTAAAAATTTTTATGGGACCATTTCGCGAGCTTCTTCTGTCGATTAAAAAAAAAATCGCGTGAATCGGTCCAGAAACCCCGGAGTAATCGGCGGGCATACATAGAAAAAAAAAAAAAAAAATATACCGGCCGAATTGATAACCTCCTCCTTTTTGGAAGTCGGTTAAAAACCGATTCAAACGCCACTACAAAGTATAACAATTGTGCCTATATAATTTAAAGAGCTACCTCGATTCCTCCAGGATCTCGTCATCAGATCCTGACCTGATGACATTGGGACCACCTGGGAAGTAAACACTTTCAAACAAAAAAAAATCCTAAATCGGTCCAGGTGTCTTCGAGTAATCGGGGAACATAACGTACATAAAAAAAAAAAGATTCCGAAGAATTAAGAACCTCCTCCTTGTTTGGAAGTTGGTTAAAAATACTTTAATATCAGGCGATGAAATTTTGGCAACCCTTATAGAGTACCCAGAGTTAACCATAAACGTCCATGGAATTATACAATATACATACATTATTTATTATTATGCTATTATATAATTATTAGTCAATTGATTTAATAAATACCTGTAATGCATCAGAAATTCCTTCTTAATATTTGGTAAACTGGCAAGTTCATAAAACGAAACACAATTTAATCAACATTCACTATTCATTCAATGCATAGTACTCGTTTACAACTTTAATATAATTGTACCTAAAGGAGGACTAAATTCATGAAGATTTTGTTTGTTGACCTAAATCTTATGGAATGGCGAAACAATTAAAACTTTTGCACCGCAACTGGTTGAGAACAACTTTTGAATATTCCCTGAATAAAGTGTGTACTTGACATTTCCTTGTACTAGTAAAGAAGGAACAAAAAGAGTATAAGAATAATTAAACAATTTCTCTATTATTGTCAAAGACGTACCCCGCCAAGCGATTTAGCGTTCCGGCACGATGGCGTGTAGAAACCCATACCCCTAGGTATGGGTTGAATGTATACTGCCATACCCCTCCCAAGTTAGCACGCTACATCGTCACTTACCATCAGGTGAGATCGCAGGCAAGAACTATCTTGTCATAGAATAAAGAAATAAATCTATATTAACGTGGAAGTAACTCTGTTCCATCATCAGATCGTCCTTTTTGATCCTCGATCATCATCTTCTTCTTCTTCTTTATCAACTAATGGACGTCCACTGCTGGACATAAGTCTCCTGCATGGACCTCCACAAGCCTCGGTCTTGCCCCGCTTAATTCCGCGGCTCCCTGCGACTCGTTTGATGTCGTCTGTCCACCTAGTGGGGGGGTCTGCCAACACTGCGCTTCCCGGTGCGAGGTCGCCACTCCAGCACCTTGGGACCCCATCGACCGTCAGCTCTTCGAACTATGTGCCCCACCCATTTCCACTTCAGTTTCGTCACTCGCAGAGCTATGTCGGTGACTTTGGTTCTCCTACGGATCTCCTCATTTCTGATTTGATCTCGCAGGGATACTCCGAGCATAGATCATCATCTATCTAACATCTACTCATTGTGATCATTCTAATGAGCCCAAATACACTATATCTGGTGTAAGTTGCTGAGGAGTTGGATATCTCGCAGACTACTTAAACTGCAGCATCAGCTCAAGGTTGTCATGGTTTGGAAATAATTCGAAGATACAGTCCACCAAATTTCAAATTAATCGCACCTGTGAAAGTTTTTAAGACCCTTTAATCAAGTAGGAAATAGGCCCGAGCAGATCCATAAATTATAGCTAAGATCCACCTCGATTACGTTAGCTTTAAAAAAAACCGAATCAAAATCGGTCCATTCGTTAGAGAGCTACGAGGGAACAGACAGATACACAGATACTCGTCAAACTTATAATAACAACCGTCTTCTTCAGTCAGGCGTTAAAAACTTGAGAGCACGAGGGAGAAACTTCCCTTAACTCACGAAAAACCTAACGGATTTATGTTTCGTCTATTTGTTTAGTGAACTGGTTGGTAACTAACTGACGACGCAGGATTTCGCGGAACGCTTTTCTGTTTAAGCTCTCTAACGAGCTATAAAATTTCGCCGATTTTCCTTTCGACAGCCAGGCGAAGTTTACCTGCGGGTCGGTAAACACGGGCCCACATTCGGTCGCCGAGTTGTGATTCCCAAAATTTACTTTAAGTAAATGAAAGGATTTCTTTGCCTTAAGTTACGACTCACAGTATTATAGACGCAAAAACACTTATATAGATACTAGATTTTTTCCGTGGTTTCGCTCACGTCAAGTTCGAACTTCAAACCCCTAATTAATCCCCTTAGGGGTTGAAAAAATCCTTTCTTAACGGATGCTTACGACAAAATAGCTATATGTATAGGTACCAAATTTCAGCCCGATATGTTCAATGGCTTGAGCTGTGCGTTGATAGCTCAGTCAGTCAGGCAGTCAGTCAGTCACCTTTCCCTTATTTATATTTAGATAGAAGATTTTAAAAAATTTTGAATTATACAAAAAAAAAATTTAAAAAAAATCTCTTTCTTAGCCACGATGTAAATATTTATGTACCGGGTACTACAAGGCTATTTTCTTGTTCCCAATAAAAAAAAAGAATTCTTTACAGTTACAACATACAACATAGCCTTCATTAGGTAGTCAAATTTTCGTCTCATTTTTTCGATGCGAAAGTGAATAACATGAATACGGCTTAGCATAAATTATCATATTCAGGTAAAAGAAATGGGCCAGAAAAGTGAATGCAAACTTGGAATTTAATGAATGTGCTCCGAAAGGTACACTTTAACTTGATAATGTGGAGTAATGAAGAATGCCCAAAAATCCGCGCTGAAAAGAAAAAAGAATTATAAAGAAAATAAGATGTTACCTACATCTAGCTAGGTAGGTAGAATTTCGAGTAAGAGATCAACCGCCGAACCCAACTCGGCACCGTTCGAGAAACTTCGAGATGTCTTCTCGTCCAAAATTCCTAAGTGCCTGAAGACTAAAGTATTCGAACAGTGCGTGTTGCCAGTGATGAATAATAGATCTGAAACATGGTGGATAACTATGGGCCTTATAGGAAGGTTCAGGATCATTCAGCGGGCGATGGAGAAAGCTATGCTCGGAGTATCCAAATCAGAAATTAGGAGGAGAACCAGAGTCACCGACATATTCCAGCGAGTCGCGAAACTGAAGCAGAAATGATCGGGGCACATAGTTCGAAGAGCTGATGGTCATCGAGGTCCTAAGGTGCTGGAGTAGTGACCTCGCACCGAAAAGCTATAGTGTTGGCTGACCACCACTTGTAGTTGGACCGACTAGGTATATCAAGAGAATCGCAGGAAGCCGCTGGATTCAGCATATATTTCTTCACAAAAAACCCTACTCGCCCTACCCGGGAATCGAACCCTGGACCGCATCATCCGCAGTCGAACATGCTAATCGCTAGCCCAACGAGGCAGTTATTTATACTATGGTACAATCGTTTTCACTAGCGCAGAGTTTGACAAACTTACTTCAAATTGCCTGTTCTGTTCAGGAAGCTTGTTAGTTCAACTTTTGCAGCCTCCGCTGAAACTACATTGTATATGATTTAAGCTCTCATTGCCGAGATTTTGTCTTGAAAAAACTGTATCAAATTAACTTTGGAACTTTTTTAGGAAAGCGCATTCCAGTGGCGCCTATTCGCAACTTCTTTTAATGATAATAACTTAAATTACTAAAAACACACGGACGTACTTTTTTTAATATATGAATAGCGAGCAAACGAGCAGGCGGGTCACCTGATGTTAAGTGATTACCGCTGCCCATGAACACACAAGTGCACCAGAGGCACCACCCAATTCGTTGTCGGCTTTTCAGGAATTTGTTGGTTGGCGCTTAGGAAAGCCGTGTTTAGTTTTATAAAATTCTAAATAAAAAGTAAATAATATTAAGACGAGCCCGGGCTAACATAATATAGGTCAGGACATGTCCTCAATAAAAAAAAATTGAAATTACAAATTCAAAAACCGCGACGTAAATGAATTCCGGCAAATGGTAGGTCAGAAGGTTTTACCTTTAACTTTTACGGAATGAGGATACTAACCGAATGTTTGCGAACGCTGCAAAGTGGTACTTTAGCAATTATTCATGTGACCTGCGATGTTTTAGAACCCCGCTTGCTGGCGATTAGTATAACTAATTGATTTTGTCTTGTGAATCTACTAGAAACATTTTCTTTTAATAATAACAATGTCCTCCCGAACGAACCCGGCTACAACAGCCAATCTCCACAGTGCTTAACCATC
This sequence comes from Hipparchia sbordonii, assembly GCA_038048805.1. NCBI lineage: Eukaryota > Metazoa > Arthropoda > Insecta > Lepidoptera > Nymphalidae > Hipparchia > Hipparchia sbordonii. The sequence goes on along the minus strand of CM076111.1, from coordinate 1,993,943 downwards.
TGCGCGGGAGGTATTATAGTGCACAAGTGTGTGCGCAAACATTCACACACATATTATTATCAACAGAAATATAGACAAGTGCATAATAAAATGTATATAGAATCTAATTGTGTCCGGTTGAGATGTAGAAGACGTTTTTGAACCTCTACCTTTGAAAATTTTTTGAATTTCTTTACCACACCATATATTTCAAGCGAATTAATTCTTCTTCTTTATCAACTAATAGACGTCCACAGCTGGACAAAAGTCTCTTGCATGGACCTCCACAGGTCTCGGTCTTGCGCCGCCTGAATCCAGCGGCTCCCTGCGACTCGTTTTAAAAGCGAATTAATTGCAATCACAAAAATTTAACTACACGAAAAGAATCGAGATAATTGAATTGAACCCGCCGGAAATGCAGGAAACTTTAACGAAACGGGCGTCCGAATGTTTGCGAACCCCGCAAAAGGTTCAAAGTGGTCCTTTAGCAAATTATTCATGCGACCTGCGATTTCTGACCCCTGCTTCCGGGTGATTAGTCTAAAACTAATTGATTCTGCGGCCAGAGTCGGACACTCGATAACGGGGCCCTAGCAGCAAAAGTTAATGGATTGCCTCACCAAATGCGGTTTGCTATCCTCAAGCGATATCTAAATTGGCTGAAAGTTAAATTTGAAATGGGGTAAATGTAGATCACCAAACTATGAGCAACTAACCCATTTCAAAAATCAAATTAAGGAAGTAACTATAGAGAAAACCCAATAGAGACAATACAGCATTGTAAAGTCGATATCTCCTGAGGATGCTCCGCTGTCAGGGCGAAACATGCGTCGAGAGTAGTATAAAGTCTTGTATGGTAGTGCATGTGAGTGGGTGTGGCAATGCTTGCTTGGGAACTTGGCATTTTTGCTTGGTTGGGAAGGTAAGCGGTGCTTAGCTTTTAACTGCATGTTTGACCATACAGATTTTTCTGTTGACGGATTATTGCAAAATAACTCTAACCTTTTCTTGCTAATCATGAACTTCCGCAAAGTAACGCCTGATTCTATCCAATAAAACCCAATACGTATAGGATTTAGAAAGTACATATTAACAATGTTCTGTAGCCTATGCACGAACATTTTAACTTTCGAATTGTAAAGGTAACGCTAACGACAATGTGAAGCCTCAATAGCCCAACTGTTAAAGGTATGGGCTGAAAACTGAAAGGTCGCAGGTTCGATCCCCACCCGTTGCAGTATTGTCGTACCCACTCCTAGCAAACGCTTTCTGCTTATTTGGAAGGGAGAGGAGATTATTAGTCAAGTCCATCTTAGCTGATATTCCTATTATATGATTCAAAAAACTGCAATAGACGACAATAAAATGGTTAACTTGGTTGTTTCTAAATTAGGCTATTGGATAGAATAAATCAAATACAAATAACGGTTACCTATCTATAATATCGATAATAGGAATGGTGCTAACAATAAAGTTTAGTACAACAATAGCTGTTAATGTTCAAATCGCGTGGAGTCTAGCTAGGGAATAACCTACAGTCAAGGGTGTTCCAGTTCATATCGATAGTTCAAATTATTATTTAACGATGGTTACTATGAAAAATCGCACAGATGAATATAGTGGAACAAGTATAAAATAATGTGGAGCAAAATAATGTGTGTAGGTTCTTTACATGCAGTGGGTACGCTCGATCGAACACAAAGATCGAAAGCCGCCCGGGATCAGCGGCTAAAGGAAATTGTACAAAGGCCATGTTCCTACACTTGTAACTTGTGGAAGCCAAGTCCTGTTGAACGATGTTTCTCTGTTTTGTTAAATTTCTCTTTTGTCTGTGTTCACTGATTGGTGTGCACTCGATCATGATCATGCCATGATGACTGTCCCGCTTTGAGCGGGACAGTCCCACTTTTGAGCAGTGTGTCCCGTTGCCCCCAAACAATATAAAATGTCCCGCTTTGGCAAACAAGTTCAGGTTCAGAAAGCAGATGTTGCTGAGAAGAGCCGGCATGAAACTTAGAGAAATAAAACAAACCGATTAATCTTCCTTATCAACATTCTATCTGTTGATAAGGAAGAATAATCGAAGTCTATCAAAGTGATCAATGTGGTACCAAGGATACTGGAGTGCGATGCGCTCGTTCCAAATTGTTAACTGAAATATTTCACAATGGTTTTGTCGAAAACTTTACAGAAAACCCGAACTAAAGCGCGTCCATCTTGAAATTCCCGAAACCGCTAATCGAGTTACAGTTTTATCCAAAGTGGAAAGTTTTGCAGCGCGCTCTTACTTTGCTAATACTTTCAAAAGAAAAGGCGATTAAGGCTGCTATCACATACTTGATATTTTTGGTATTTTTTTTTTAGAAGGAAAATCACTCATAGTCGGCATATTATACCGGAGCATATCCTCCGCTAACCATACGTTATTGACAGGCGCGTGACGCGAGTCAAACAGTTTTATATAACGGGTATGACCATTGGGCATAACCGTCATTTAAAAACTTACAGAGGGGTACGCAGGCTATTACCACTCCAGTTGGTTATATCTTCCAAGATCACATACAATGGCTCTGATGTTTTAGTTGAGGCTTATAACTTTTCTAGTAAGCAAGTGTGACGTCATGTCTTAGTAACATGGAAAAAATTAAGACAACTGTTATCAACTCAAAAAAAATTCCCATGTTCCTGAATTATCCCACACTACCATTCCATTAACGTCTCGTTCTGAAAATAGATTTCTTGTAGGTACATCCACACACCGTGGTCTAGAGCCACTTGTATTATTGTACAAGTGGTAGTTTGTAATCGCTATGCTTTCGGAGGCGAAGTCGTTATTTCCGGTCTATGGGATCGCAATATCTACCAGCTGTTTGAAGAAGACTTCTTGGTATTTAGAAACTATTAGAATTTCAGTTAATATTTTCAACGCAATCGGGGGTTTTTTTTTTATAATTTAAGTACTTATTTTGTTAAGTATTTGAAGTGAGTTTGTGATGAATTTTACAAAGCCGTTAAGCCAGTTACTGTTTCGTATAAAGTAAGTGGAAAGTTTTGTGTCGAGGACTATGTCTTGCTACGGAAAGAAAATCTAATTAATAGTTGCGACTTGCGGGGGCGCCATCAACAAGTTTAACAACTCTATTACGCTAGACAAGTGACGATTCACAACTATACTTACTACTAAGAAACCCTTGGTTTCTTCCACAGCAAAATAGTACATATTTCAAAAATTTGTTTAGCACTATGGAAAGAAGCTGATTTTGAAGATTTTTTTTACTGAATTCCAAAAAGGGAGGAGGTTCTCAATTCGTTGGATGATATGGGTATCAAATGAAAGGACTTGACTAATAGAACACTACACACTACGATAAATTTCAAATCCAAGATGGCCGCCACCACAAAATGGCGAATTACATATTTTTTTTAATTTCACAAGTCGGGGGTGTTTTAAATATTCAATTTACACTTGTTACAAATGTACCTTAGGTATATTACCTATTACATGTTACATTTTCGTTTGTAATTAATCAATATCCACATTTTAACATCAGTCAAATCCCTCTGTCCGACTTCTTTAAACCAACACAATTTTCCGAGAGTCTTACATCTTTAAACCAATACAATTCTCCGGGATAAACTACTCTATAGTTACAAAGAAACATGACGCGATGTTAAATATTTGATCGTTTTAAGCCATCCCGCCGACAAAAGACAAACACCTCTCCCTTTGTGCTCGGCTTCCGGCGGAGCATATTTAAACTTAAAGCAAACATGTCGAGATGCTTCCAAAGCTTTGTGACACTCGAGGGCCCTTGTTCTGATGTTCCCAATGTACCTACAATCTACATCCTTCTCTACGCTTCTGCCAACGCGACAAAACAACACACGGCAGATCTATGAATTAGGCTTCCATCCAAACCATCCAAAATCAAAATCAAAATTTATTTATTTCATGTAGGCCAACTTGTAGCTCTTATGACACGTCATAAATCTACCACCGGTTCGGAATGCAGATTCTGCTGAGAAGAGCCGGCAAGAAACTCAGCAGTTGCTCTTTTCAAAAAAAAAATATTTTTTTTACAATAGGTATCAAAACTATGCTATGTATACAGTACTTCCACAATGAAGTTTCAAAAATGCATACGTAGGTATATACAATCCAACGCATGTTAAGACGGGCAGACAGAGCAGACCCATTCCCGTTGGTGGCACCCGTTCACGAGCAAATCTAAAATTAAGTCGAGTCATCTGAAATTTCTTACATGGACTTCCATATTATATAGGTATTTCCATTACTAGCGACCCATCTCGGCAACGCACGGGTAGCACTGATTTATCAATAACAAAAAAAAAAATTGTCAATCCGATCGCTACCCAACTTTACAGGATCATCCGCTGGGCTAATCTGAAGATCCCAAAAATTTCATCAAAATCGGTCCAGCCGGTTTGGAGTCCATGGGGAACATCCGCACATCATTCCGTCAACTCGGCAACGAGAACCAGTTTAACATGCGAAGAGACAGTGCTGAGCGGATGCTGGATTGATCTGTAAGCGATGATCTCAAATAAGGAGGCTGAAGGTTCATTTAATTTAACCATCTTCCCATAGCCTCGCACTAGAGTAAAATACTTAAGTTTAATGTCGCCTCAAATGGCCGACGCAGAACACTCGCCCGGGAAAATAAAACGGTCTTAAATGATCTCTAAGAATCTTCGTTATAGTTATTCTAAGAACTTAACTGCTCTTGTTACTGGCTGCACGTGTTCCTTTAAACACGATATTATCACCTGCTAACTGCTAATTACTATTCAAACTAATGTTATAAATGTGAAAGTAACCTCTGTCTGTCAGTCTGCTACCTCCTTAAATAGAAACGATGAAACCGATACGCAATGCTCGCCCGACTTCAATAAGCGTGTCTCTCATGTGTCTCTGTGTTCCCTTCTGGTGATACATTAGGGACACGTTTATTGAAGTTGGACGAGCATCGCGTATCGGTTTCATCGTTTCTATTTAAGCCGCCCGACTTCAACAAACTTGTACAAACTAAAATTATTTTTATACTCTGTAGTGGCGTTTGAAGTCGGTTTTTTGAAAATAATTTTTATGTTACAAAAAATTAAACTCCAACTATTCCCTAATTACGACAAACCTGAAGAAAGTCGCGGGCAAAAGCTAGTTATGTTATAAAAGTTACAAAGGCGTGTTGTACAACTATTATGCTTCTAAGGTTGCAATACACAACTATTCTGCACGCTTTTCAAGTCGTCTTTTAAGGGAGGTGGCCTGAAAGAGATTACTGAGAGCGATAAGACCGCCATGTTGCTTGCCCAATGAGAAGAAAAGAAACATCCCCAAACATTTCTGTTACATTTCATCCTTCTTTTGGATCATACAAAAGTAAATGGCCCGAGAGTCCGGACGAAATTTTGAGTGAGGGCTCGATAAGAGCTGAAGTTAGGGCACGCGTGTGTGTTTAAAAATTCAAACACAGCAGCTGTTTCATGCCATGTAGGCTTTTATGAGATGACTAGAAGCCCGCGCCGACTTCGTCCGGGTTGAAAATTAAATATTTGTTCTTGTGAGCTTCTTATAGGAGACGATTGTCAATAAGATCACCACAGGAACCACACGAATATCCCGCACCGATACCCGCCACCGTGCCCCGCCGCGCCAGTCGGCACCATTTTATTATTTTGTCGTGCGGAAATATTAATTTTCCGATAACTCCTAACATATTTATTTAAATTGTGTAGTGTAAAGGGCAAATATGTTCTAAATTAAATACTTACGATAACAAACATATTTATTTAGATATAGATTGACATCAAATCTGTTAAAGAAGCTTCGAAAATAATTCATTATTTTTAATCAAAATTTGAAAGATAGAAATGGTTACTGTAAGTTATCCTTAGAATATAGACATATGCTATCGCGGACTTTTTTTTAGAACTCTTTAAGAGGAACAATTCACCCATACATCATTTTCATCCAATAACAATATATGACCCAGCGCACGCCTTGAAAACGTTTAAGAGTCAAAAAAATTTCCGACTTCTTTAACAAATTTGCACATAATATCTAGCCATAATACATTTATTAACATAATTATAGCCTATAACCATCTGGAATAATGTACCTTTGAAATGGTAAAAGAATTATTGTAACAGGTGCTGTGGTTCCAAAGTTTGCTCCGGACATACATACAAACTCACAAAATTCGCGCTCTCTCTTTATTATAATAGTATAGATAAGTTAACGTCCCTACTAATATCACACTGTTTGTATGTGTGTGTGTGTGTGTGTGTGTGTGTGTGTATGTGTGTGCATGTGCATTAGCTAGGTTAATATAATTAAGATTGTCTCTGAGTGCGGCAGAAATGCTTTATCAGATAAGTATATGTAATTAAAAGTCTTTAGGCCCGAACAAAATACTCAGAGTTCATGGTTTCGTTGAACGTAAGATAAAACGGCCTAAATCGGCCGGTCAGCACAATTTTCTCCAATAGTTCCCGACCCTGCACACACGACTAACGCCCGCTCCTGATAAATGCCCAGTGGAGAATAATGGCAGCCGACTCGAAGCCGACAAAGGATGTGACAATATTCTATTTAAAATATGAAATAACTTTTTAAAACTGTTACTTTGTCTGATGTGCCTGGAGTTTCGTGCACGTGAATTTAGGTTTAAAAATTGTTTTTACAAAACCGACTTCAAACGCCACTAAAAAGTATATCAATTGTGTCTATAAAATTTGAAAAGGTCCCTCGATTTCTTCAGGATCCCATCATCAGATCCTGACTTGATGAGAGTGGAACTACCTGGGAAGTATGGCATATCCAACAAAAAAAGAATTTTCCAAATAGGTCCAGGCGTGTTCGACTAATCGGAAAACATTACATATGTACATAAAAAAAAGATTCCGATGAATTGAGACCCTTCTCTTTTTTTGGAAGTCGGTTAAAAATCTTATTTCGTACAAGTTCTCTAATTTTAAGACTATGAACAATAAGCTTATTTAGAACAATAAGCTGTTGGTTTTCCTCGATAAATAAAATAAAAATTAAATAAATTGTGCATCCATCTTTAACGTTTTTTCATTTAACTGTACTAAGCTGTGCAGATACCTAAAACTTTAAAATAGCGTTAGCTGGTTTTAATGAAATGGTATACCTACTACTTCAAGCTACGCTCAAGTAACTAAAAAAAAATATGAAGATTTTCCGGAACTAGAAGTTATAAACTAAGTATTTATAGAGTTTTTTTTTTAAGAATATTAGCCAAGCTAAACTTGAGTTATATTCTCCAATCTCCTCCAAAAAAGCGAAAAGCTTGTGCTAGGACTTAGAAGTGGCTACGATAATAGTGCAACGGGTGATGCTCGAACCTGCGACCTTTCAGTTGTCAGTCCGCACCTTTAACCGTTGAGCTATTGAGGGTTTAAATTGAGTTGCATAGAAATATGAAACTACATATTTTTTTAAATTAAAATGTTACAATAAAACTTATAGCTAAACTAATCTAATTACTGTACAAATCATGTCCGCGTGGAATGGTACCTAGAATACTGGCTGCATTTCCGCGCTAATTAATCCGTTGGACAAAAAATGAGCCAGCCCTTCTGACACCAGATGAGGCATAAAAAAATAAATAATTATAATAATGGCTTAGAAAAAAAAGTTCAGAGAAATCGCACGTTTTCTCTTGACTTGGTTTTAACAGCTGAAAGGTGAACAATTAATTAAGTGAGCGATGGTGACACAAGACGAGTCGAACCGTGCATTGTTCTGGAATGTTCTCGAATAACGTCAGGAACACATAATTTTCTGCTCGAGTAAAACAAACCGAGGTGTCTTGTGCATTGCGAAGTTGTCGAGACTTTAGTTGTTCGCCTAGTGTTCCTGTTTCTATACACTTTATGTATCTAAGTCGAGGTTTGGACGACCTCCATGGCGCGTGAAGGAAATTTCGTACTCTTTCAGAAAAACATATCGTCGAGGATAGTGCAAAACCGCGTATGTGCCAATGGTAATAACCGCGGATCTACACTAGTCACAGTTTTACAGGGGAAGTTTAAAACTTTATAAATTTCTTATTTCTACGGCTATTGGGCTAATTTTTACACAGACAGTATTAATTCATGTGTTCTATGTATTGATAAAAATAGATATCTTTTAAAGTGATTAATTTAGTTGGTATGACACTTACGCGGTTTTGATTTGACCACAAACGTATAAAAATGGATTTTAAGGTACTAATGCTAGTTACGCGGATTTGTACTATCCCCGACGATATCCTTCCTTCCTATCCTTACTATCTTTATCCTTATAATATTGCAATATTGACAAAACTAAAGTATATAAGGTACTCCAATCAAGTAACATTTTTATAAGCAGTTCTAAAAGAGATGTGCAATCGCTAACGAGTAACGAGTCACAAAACAAATAGTTTTATATTTCGAACTCAACAATTTTGTTTCCAATAAGTTCAGAGTACCCGTGAGAGGGTGTTAACGACCTGTAGTGACGTCACCTCTCACTCTATCTGGAGTGTCGCGAGCAAACGTCGCGTATGTTGTAAATCCATTCCATATTCAAATTGTCATGATTTTATAAAATGAACTCTGAATGCCATGAATAAATGGCGCCTGGTGGTCGCCATATTAAATTTTGATTACTGTCATATCTTTAGTGGCACTGCCAAGATTAACACTAATTGATTGACGTAAGAATCATCAAAATCGGCCCACGCGTTTGGTCTCTAGAGCACCACAAACATACATACATATGTTCTCACTTCAGAAGGCAGTCACTGAAAATCAGCGCTGGGACACCTCGCACCCACAGCTTTGAAACTTGGAAAACAGTTTTAAGTCTGTGAGGCTAGGAGCCCCAACATAAGCTGAGACTCACCTTTTGGTAGCGTTGCACTGCTGTACAAAGTAACGATATCTAATACCTATCATAGCTGTGTTTTTAAATTTTGATTTATTTTGTATATTTTTGTGTTTATTGCTACCAATAGAGATATTTCTATTCTATTATATTTGAACGAGCGAAGCGAGTTCTTTGAGTCAACTAATGCGCTTGCCTACTAGACAGAGAAGTGTGTACGTCCAAATGTCTGTCAGAGCCCTACCCAAGTAGCACAGATAGCTGTATAAATACTCACTTTTAGACCTATTTGAAACTCTATGCGTATTAAGACTCTTTTAAGAGTACACTGGTGATCCTACAGCTGCATAATAGCTGTCAGTGATATTTAAACAGCTTAGGCTGAATAAGGGTTGTTTAGTGGATAAAATTACGCCAAATGCTGTATAAGAGGTATTTGTGAACTCTTATTACACTGACTTATTAAGGGGGCACGTGTGAACTATTATGAAGTTAATAGCTATATAATGGACTAGTAGGGTGCGTGGGTGCGCGGCTCGCTAAAGCGAACCGCGGTTTTTCTGTTCACCAAGTAGATCTTTGGGTCTTGATCATCTTTTTAGAAATTTGTATGGCCGCCATCTTGAATCCGCCATTTTGGAAGTTTTTTTCGGCTCTCTGCCAAATGGATGAGGTTTCAAGTGACTTTTGTTTGAACAGTCCCCACTTATCTTCGATACCTTGGCCGTGCTCCTCACCTGTCTCCGAAATCCTCAACCATCAGCTCTTTCCATATTTTTTTTCCGAATGAATTTTTGTTCTCTATTCGAAACCATCAGAAATTTTGAAAAAGAACCGTATTAAAGTCTTGCATATATTTTGTATGAAAAAATAAAAAATCCGCCATCTTGAATTTTTTTTCTATTCATCAAGTAGACCTTCGAGTCCTGATCATCCTTGTCCAAGAAACCACTCTTCCATCTTTTATAGTTTCCGAGATAGACACCGACGAAATTTGTATGGCCGCCATCTTTTTAGAAATTTGTATGGCCGCCGTCTTGAATCCGCCATTTTGGAATTTTTTTCAGCTCCCTGCCAATTGCATGAGGTTTCAAGTGACTTTTGTTTGAACACTCCCCACCTTTCTTCGATACCCTGGCCGTGCTCATCACCCGTCTCCGAAATCCTCAACCATCAGCTCTCCATATTTTTTCTCCAAATGAATTTTTGTCCTCTATACAAAACCATCAGAAATTTTGAAAAAGAACCGTATTAAAGTCTTGCATATATTTTGTATGAAAAAATAAAAAATCCGCCATCTTGAATTTTTTTTCTATTCATCAAGTAAACCTTCGGGTCCTGATCATCATTTTTGAAAAAACCACTCTTCCATCTTTTATAGTTTCCGAGATAGACACCGACGAAATTTGTATGGCCGCCATCTTGAATCCGCCATTTTGGAGTTTTTTTTCGGCTCTCTGCCAATTGGATGAGGTTTCGAGTGACATTTGGTTGAACACCCCCCACCTATCTTCGATATCCTGGCCGGTGCTCCTCACCCGTCTCCGAAATCTTCAATCATCAGCTCTCTCCATATTTTTGTTCCGAATGAATTTTTCTCCTCTATACGAAACCGTGAGTGAAAAAAATTTTTTCCATACAAAATTTTACAGGAGAGGTGATCAATGAGTCAGTGAGTCAGTGAGTCAGTCAGTCAATCAGTGAATCAGCACGAGTAGCTATATATATATTAACTAGTAGGGTGTGTGGGTGCGCGGCTCGCTAAAGCGAACCGCGGTTTTTCTGTTCACCAAATAGATCTTCGGGATTGGTCATCTTTTTAGAAATTTGTATGGCTGCCATCTTGAATCCGCCATTTTGATTTTTTTTTCAGCTCTCTGCCAATTGAATGAGGTTTCTGGTGATTTTTGTTTGAGCACCCCCCATCTAACTTCAATCCCCTGGCCGTGCTCCTCACCCGTCTCTGAAATCCTCAATCATCAGCTCTCTCCATATTTTTCCCCGAACCATCAGAAATTTTGAAAACGAACATATGAAAATTCCCAATTCGCTATATTATATTTTTTATGAAAAAAAAAAAATCCGCCATCTTGAATTTTTTTCTATTCATCACGTGGACCGTCGGGTCCTGATCATCTTTTTCCAAGAAACCACTCTTCTATCTTTCATAGTCTCCGAGATAGACACCGACGAAATTTGTTTGACCGCCATCTTGAATCCGCCATTTTCGAAATTTTTTCAGCTCTCTGCCAATTGGATGAGGTTTTGAGTTACTTTTGTTTGAACACCCTCCACCTATCTTGGATATCCTAGCCGTGCTCCTCACCCGTCTCCGAAATCCTCAATCATCAGCTTCCTCCATATTTTTCATCTAAATGAATTTTTGTCCTCTATACGAAACCATCAGAAATTTCGGAAAGGAACCTATCAAAGTCTTGCATACATTTTATATGAAAAAAATAAATTCCGCCATCTTGATATTTTTTCTGTTCATCAAGTAGACCTGCTAGTATTAATAATCTTTTTCCAAGGAACTACTCTTCCATCTTATATAGTCTCTGAGATAAACACCGACGAAATTTGTATGGCCGCCATCTTGGATCCGCCATTCTGAAGGTTTTTTTCAGCTCTCTGGCAATTGGATGAGGTTTCGAGTGACTTTTGTTTGAACACCATCCACCTATCTTCAATATCCTGACCGTGCTCCTCATCCGTCTCCGAAATCCTCAATCATCAGCTCTCTCCATATTTTTTCTGTGAATGAATTTTTATCCTCCATACAAAATCAACATAAGTTTTGAGAAAGAACTATGTTTTAGTCTTGCATATATTTTGTATGGAAAAATTTTTATTCCGCCATCTTGAATTTTTTTTCTATTCATCAAGTAGAACTTCGGGTCCTGATCATCTTTTTCCAAGAAACCACTCTTCCATCTCTTATAGTCTCCGAGATAGACACCTAAGAAATTTGTATGGCCGCCATCTTGAATCCGCCATTTTGGAGTTTTTTTTCGGCTCTTTGCCAATTGGATGAGGTTTCGAGTGACATTTGGTCGAACACCCCCCACCTATCTTCGATACCCTGGCCGGTGCTCCTCAGCCGTCTCCGAAATCCTCAATCATCAGCTCTCTCCATATTTTTCCTCCGAATGAATTTTTGTCCTCTATACGAAACCATGCGTGAAAAAATTTTTTTCCATACAAAATTTTACAGGAGAGGTGATCAATGAGTCAGTGAGTGAGTGAGTGAGTGAATCAGTGAATCAGCACGAGTAGCTATATATATATTAACTAGTAGGGTGCGTGGGTGCGCGGCTCGCTAAAGCGAACCGCGGTTTTTCTGTTCAGCGAGTAGATCTTTGGGGCTTGATCATCTTTTTAGAAATTTGTATGGCCGCCATCTTGAATCCGCCATTTTGGAATTTTTTTCAGCTCCCTGCCAATTGGATGAGGTTTCGAGTGACTTTTGTTTGAACACTCCCCACCTATCTTCGATACCTTGGCCGTGCTCCTCACCCGTCTCCGAAATCCTCAACCATCAACTCTCTCCATATTTTTCCTAAAAATCATCAGAAATTTTGCAAAGGGTTCCTTTGCATATGATATGAAATTCTTGCATAGTTCCCAATTCGCCATTATTTTTGTATGAAAAAGTAAATTACGCCATCTTTAATTTTTTTCTCTTCATCAAGTAGACCTTCGGGTCCTGATCATCCTTTTCCAAGAAACCACTCTTTCAACTTTTATAGTTTCCGAGATAGACACCGACGAAATTTGTATGGCCGCCATCTTGAATCCGCCATTTTGGATTTTTTTTCGGCTTCCTGCCAATTGAATGAGGTTTCGAGTGACTTTTGTTTGAAGAACCCCCACCTATCTTCAATACCCTGACCGTGCTCATCATCTGTCTCCGAAATCCTCAACCATCAACTCCCTCCATATTTTTCATCCAAATGAATTTTTGTCTTCTATACGAAACCATCAGAATTTTCGGAAAGGAACGTATCAAAGTCTTGCATACATTTTGTATGGAAAAAAATTAATTCAGCCATCTTGAATTTTTTTTCTATTCATCAAGTAGACCTTCGGATCCTCATCATCTTTTTCCAAGAAACCACTCTATCATCTTTTATAGTCTCCGAGATAGACATCGATGAAATTTGTATGGCCGCCATCTTGAATCCGCCATTTTGGAGTTTTTTTTCGGCTCTCTGCCAATTGGATGAGGTTTCGAGTGACATTTGGTTGAACACCCCCCACCTATGTTCGATACCCTGGCCGGTGCTCCTCACCCGTCTCCGAAATCCTCAATCATCAGCTCTCTCCATATTTTTCCTCCGAATGAATTTTTGTCCTCCATACGAAACCATGAGTGAAAAAATATTTTTCCATACAAAATTTTACAGGAGAGGTGATCAATGAGTGAGTGAGTGAGTCAGTGAATCAGCACGAGTAGCTATATATATATTAACTAGTAGGGCGCGTGGGTGCGCGGCTCGCTAAAGCGAACCGCGGTTTTTCTGTCCACCAAGTAGACATTCAGGTCTTCACCATCTTTTTCCAAGGAAATACTCTTCTATCTTTCACAGTCTCTGAGATATACATCGACGAAATTTGTATGACCGCCACCTTGAATCCGCCATTTTGGTATTTTTTTTTCAGCTCATTGCCAATTGGATGAGGTTTCGAGTGACTTTTGTTTGAACACCCTCCACCTATCTTCAATATCCTGACCGTGCTCCTCACCCGTCTCCGATATCCTCAATCATCAGCTCTCTCCATATTTTCCATCCAAATGAATTTTTGTCCTCTATACGAAACTGTTAAATGTCAAGTTTAAATTTGGCGCCTTATTATGTTGTTGTCTGTGGTGTGGTCTCTCTCTTGTAAAAAACGTTAGCATATCACAGTGTCCGTATAATAAATATTAAATTGTTTTTAACTAATAAATACCAAGTGCACGATAACCCTCTTTAATTTAACAGGCTATGGGCCCAGAAAGCCCTGAAAAGTAAAATATTGCAAAGTATAGTAAAACATTTGAAGTTGTGAAATTTATAACCTCAACACAACGTGCGCCGTGCTTCATAATAGTTACGTGTATATTTTTACAAAATGAGTTCTCACTCATCTCACTCTCATCCACTCACGTTAATAGAAAAATTAACGGGACGCGAAAATTACGCTACTTGGAGATTCGCAGTTAAAACGTATCTACAACATGAGGACTTATGGGACTGCGTGGAAAGTACGCGTGCCGTGGATGAAAAGAGAGATATCAAGGCGAAATCGAAAATAATATTACTGGTAGATCCAGTTAACTACGTACATATACAAGAAGCTCGCACAGCAAAAGAAGTTTGGGACAATTTATCACGAGCCTTTGATGACTCCGGGCTAACACGCCGAGTAGGGCTACTGCGTGATCTGTGCACAACGACACTTGACCGATGCCAGAACGTAGAGGAATATGTGAGTAAAATTATAACGACTGCTCACAAGCTAAGGAACATAGGCTTCGCAGTGGACGACGAGTGGCTTGGGACTTTGCTGCTCTCCGGTCTGCCTGAGTCCTACAAGCCTATGATAATAGCAATCGAGAGCTCAGGTATGCAAATATCGGCAGACTCAGTTAAGTCTAAACTTTTACAAGATGTCAGAGAAGTTGAAAATAATCCTAAAGCCTTTGCAACTACTCAGAAGTTTCACAATAATAAAAAGAGTAAAGGTCCAAGGTGCTATACGTGTAACAGATATGGTCATATACGCACTGAGTGCAAATTTAAGCCAAAACAGAAGAATGATTCACAAAAGCAAAACAGTTCAAGTTCTAGTTATGCTGCTGTTTTTATTGCTACTTCAAATCATGATGATGCTTGGTACATAGATTCAGGTGCTTCAGTACATATGACAAAACACAAAACCTTGCTTAAAAATATGAAATCTCCATTCATAGAGAATATAAAAGTTGCAAATAATAAAATCTTACCAGTTATAAGTTCAGGAGAAATATGCTTAGAGGTTAGCAATGAACAAGGTCAGCAAAATAAAATTTTATTCAAAGATGTCTTGTATGTGCCGGAACTTGCTACAAATCTACTATCAGTAAGTCAAATCATTAATAATGGTGGCCAAGTAATATTTAACAGTAAGGGTTGTATTATTTTGAATAGCCAGAATAAGAGAGTGGCTACAGCCAGCTTAATCAATAACATGTACCGGCTTAACACCTGGAAGGGTTATGCATGCATGTCTGATGTTGATGAGCGAGATACTTACCTGTGGCACCAACGGATGGGACATTTGAACTTTAATAGTCTGGAAAAAATGACAGAAAATACAGAAGGTGTTTGCTTATCAGATAAGAAAGTCAGTTTTGCATGTGTAACATGCAAGGAAGGAAAGCAAACCCGGTTGCCTTTTCAAAGTCAAGGCTCAAGAGCAAATCATCTACTTGAACTGATACACTCAGATGTCTGTGGTCCTATGGAGACCAAATCATTGGGTGGTAGTAGATATTTTTTAACATTTTTAGATGATTACTCAAAGAAGATTTTTGTGTATTTTCTAAATAGTAAATCACAAGTTTTAGAAAAATTTAAAGAATTTAGAAATCAAGTTGAAAACCAATTAAATTGCCGGATCAAAATATTAAGATCAGATAATGGACTTGAGTATGTAAATAAAAATTTTTCTGAGTATTTAAAAAGTGCAGGAATAATTCACCAGACAACCACACCATATACACCCGAACAAAACGGAACAGCAGAACGCATGAACAGGACTCTTGTGGAACGAGCAAAGTGTATGCTTTTGAATGCAGACCTATCAAAGCATTATTGGGCAGAAGCCGTCCACACAGCTGCTTATATAATCAACCGTTCTCCAACACAATCATTGTCATTCAAGACACCGGAAGAGATGTGGTCAGGTCATAAACCAAATGTAAGTCACATGAAAACTTTTGGATGTGAAGCGATGGTACACTTACCTAAAGAAAAACGCAAGAAATGGGACTCAAAAGCACAAAAGATGCTCTTTATTGGGTACTGTGATAATACCAAATGTTATAGGTTTATTGTACCCAACTCCAAGACTGTGATTAAGAGTAGAGATGTTACTTTCTTAGAGTCAACTGTCAAAAGAAATTACATTCCTGTGGAGATGAATACAACAGAAACTTACCAGAGAAGTGACTCCAGTGAAAAAGAAGATAGTCACACTGACAGCTCATATGACACGGTTATTGAAACAAAGACAAGCTCAGACAGTGAATACTTACCTAGTGAAAGTCAGACGTCCTTGTCTCCAGAGGTTTCACACGTCACACTGAGACCTAGAAATAAAATAATTGATGCAAGAAAACAAGAGAATACTTACCTGTGCTACAATGAAGATGCTCTGTTCAATGCAGCTCCTGTAACATACAGTGATGCATTAAGCTCTAGTGATGCAGATAAGTGGAGAAAATCTATATGTGAAGAGCTTGAGGCTCATCAGAAGAATGAAACCTGGACATTGGTAGAAAAACCATCAGATGCCAAAGTAATTGGATGCAAATGGGTCTTCCGAATCAAAGACGAGCCAACCGGTCCACGCTTCAAGTCAAGACTATGTGCCAAAGGCTATGCACAAACTGAAGGTATAGATTACAAGGAAACTTTTGCCCCAACGGTCAGGTACGACTCAATCCGTTTATTATTGTCATTAGCTGTGGAATACAATTTAGAAATTATTCAGTTAGATGTCAAAACTGCTTTTCTCTATGGAGAATTAGAAGAGAATATATATATGTCTCCACCTGAAGGTTTAACCTGTGATAGAAATATGGTATGTAAACTTAACAAGTCACTTTATGGGCTTAAACAAGCACCAAGGTGCTGGAATAGTAAGTTCAACTCAGTTTTGAAGAAATTTGGGCTTATCAACAGCAAAGCTGATCAATGTGTTTATGTTGGCAATATAAATGGGACAAAATGCTATTTATGTTTATATGTAGATGATGGACTCTTATTTTCTACAAATAAGTCTGCTTTAAAAGAGCTCATCAGAGATCTGCAAACAATTTTTGAAATAAAAATAAGTTCAGTCAGTAATTTTGTTGGAATGCAAATAGAGAGATGTGACAAATATATTTTTATACATCAATCTAAATATATTGAGCAATTATTGAATAAATTTAATATGAACAATGCCAATCCCAACAGTGTCCCAGTTGATCCTCATGTAAAGCTGCAGAAAGGAGAGTTGCCAGCTGACAAGAACATCCCGTATAGAGAGGCAGTGGGTTCGTTGATGCACCTAGCAATAGTAAGCAGACCCGACATCATGTTTGCTGTTAGCCTGGTGAGTCGTTATCTCAATTGCTATGACAACTCTCACTGGAACACAGTCAAAAAGATATTAAAATATTTAAAAGAGACCGTGGATTATGGTCTGTGTTACCGGCCAGCATCAGATCATAAAGTAGAAGGCTACTGTGATGCAGACTACGCCAATGATGTTGACAGTAGACGCTCAATCACTGGCTATGTGTTCATCAAGAATGGAGCCGCAGTAACTTGGTCCAGCCAACGTCAGCAAACTGTTGCTCTATCAACTACAGAAGCGGAGTTTATGGCAGCCTGTGCTGCCACCAAGGAGGCTATCTGGTTGAAAAATCTTTTGTGTGATATTGGTGAATACAAACAACAGACATTGTGCTTGAATTTAGACAATCAGAGTGCTATAAGTGTTATAAAAAATGCTAATTTTCATAAAAGGTGCAAACATATTGACATTAAGTATCATTTTGTAAAAGAAAAGTACTATGCTAAAGTAATTGACTTAAACTATGTTTGTAGTAATGATCAGTATGCAGATATTTTTACAAAAGCACTGTGTAGAGATAAGTTTAGATTGTTAAGAGAAAAGATTGGCCTAGTAACACATAATACTTAAAATTATTTTGTAATTTGTTTCTTTTTGCTGTTTGTTGATACTTATGTATTTTGTAATGAAAAGGCTTAAATTTAGTGGGAGTGTTAAATGTCAAGTTTAAATTTGGCGCCTTATTATGTTGTTGTCTGTGGTGTGGTCTCTCTCTTGTAAAAAACGTTAGCATATCACAGTGTCCGTATAATAAATATTAAATTGTTTTTAACTAATAAATACCAAGTGCACGATAACCCTCTTTAATTTAACAGAAACCATCAGAAATTTTGGAAAGGAACCTATCAAAGTCTTGCATACATTTTATATGAAAAAAATAAATTCCGCCATCTTGATTTTTTTTATTCATCAAATAGACCTGCGAGTCTTAATCATCTTTTTCCAAGGAACCAACTCTTCCATTTTTTATAGTCTCTGAGATAAACACCGACGAAATTTGCATGGCCGCCATCTTGGATCCGCCATTTTGAAGGTTTTTTTCGGCTCTCTGCCAATTGGATGAGGTTTCGAGTGACTTTTGTTTGAACACCCTCCACCTATCTTCAATACCCTGACCGTGCTCCTCACCCGTCTCCGAAATCCTCAATCATCAGCTGTCTCCATATATTTCCTCTGAATGAAGTTTTGTCTTGTATGCGAAACCATCAGCGGAAAGGAACGTATCAAAGTCTTGCATACATTTTATATGAAAAAAATAAACTCCGCCATCTTGATTTTTTTCTATTCATCAAGTAGATCTTCGGGTCCTGATCATCTTTTTCTAAGAAACCACTCTTCCATCTTTTATAGTCTCTGAGATAAACACCGACGAAATTTGTATGGCCGCCATCTTGGATCCGCCATTTTGAAGGTTTTTTCAGCTCTCTGCCAATTGGATGAGGTTTCGAGTGACTTTTGTTTGAACACCCTCCACCTATCTTCAATATCCTGACTATGCTCCTCATCCGTCTCCGAAATCCTCAATCATCAGCTCTCTCCATATTTTTTCTGTGAATGAATTTTTATCCTCCATACAAAATCAACATAAGTTTTGAGAAAGAACTATGTTTTAGTCTTGCATATATTTTGTATGGAAAAAAATAAATTCCGCCATCTTGAATTTTTTTTCTATTCACCAAGTGGAACATCGGCTCCTGATCACCTTTTTCCAAGAAACCACTCTTCCATCTCTTATAGTCTCCGAGATAGACACCTAAGAAATTTGTATGGCCGCCATCTTGAATCCGCCATTTTGGAATTTTTTTTCGGCTCTCTGTCAATTGGATGAGGTTTCGAGTGACATTTGGTTGAACACCCCCCACCTATCTTCGATACCCTGACCGGTGCTCCTCAGCCGTCTCCGAAATCCTCAATCATCAGCTCTCTCCATATTTTTCCTCCGAATGAATTTTTGTCCTCTATACGAAACCATGCGTGAAAAAATTTTTTTCCATACAAAATTTTACAGGAGAGGTGATCAATGAGTCAGTGAGTGAGTGAGTGAGTGAATCAGTGAATCAGCACGAGTAGCTATATATATATTAACTAGTAGGGCGCGTGGGTGCGCGGCCCGCTGCAGCGGACCGCGGTTTTTCTGCTCTTAGACTTTCAGGGCCTGATCATTTTCTACCACAAAACCACTATTCCATCTTGTACACTCTTTAAGATAGTCATCGACGAAATTTGCGTGGCCGCCATCTTGAATCCGCCATTTTGGTGTTTTTTTTTCAGCTCATTGCCAATTGAATGAATTTTCGAGTGATTTTTGTTTGGGCACCCTCAATCTATCTTCAATACCCTGACCGTGCTCCTCACCCATCTCCGAAATCCTCAATCATCAGCTCTCTCCATATTTTTTCTCCAAATGAATTTATATCCTCTATACGAAACCGTCAGAAATTTTGAAAAGGAACCCTATCAAAGTCTTGCATATATTTTGTATGAAAAAAAATTCCACCATCTTCAATTTTTTTTCTATTCATCACGTAGACCATCGGGTCCTGATTATCTTTTTCCAAGAAACCACTCTTCCATCTTTTATACTATCCGAGACGAAATTTGTATGGGCGCCATCTTGAATCCACCATTTTGAATTTTTTTTCAGCTCCCTGTCATTTGGATGAGGTTTCGAGTGACTTTTGTTTGAACACTCCCCACCTATCTTTGAAACCCTGGCCGTGCTCCTCACCCGTCTCCGAAATCCTCAACCATCAGCTCTCGCCATATTTTTCCTCCAAATAAATTTTTGTCCTCTCTACAAAACCATCAGAAATTTTGAAAAGGAACCGTATTAAAGTCTTGCATATATTTTGTATGGAAAAAAATAAATTTCGCCATCTTGAATTTTTTTTCTATTCATCACGTAGACCATCGGGTCCTGATTATCTTTTTCCAAGAAACCACTCTTCCATCTTTTATACTATCCGAGACGAAATTTGTATGGGCGCCATCTTGAATCCGCCATTTTGAATTTTTTTCAGCTCTCTGCCAATTGGATGAGGTTTTGAGTGACTTTTGTTTGAACACCCTCCACCTATCTTCAATATCCTGACCGTGCTCCTCACCCGTCTCCGAAATCCTCAATCATCAGCTCCCTCCATATTTTTCATCCAAATGAATTTTTGTCCTCTATACGAAATCATCAGAAATTTCGGAAAGGAACCTATCAAAGTCTTGCATACATTTTATATGAAAAAAATAAATTCCGCCATCTTGATTTTTTTTCTATTCATCAAGTAGACCTGCGAGTCTTGATCATCTTTTTCCAAGAAACCACTTTTCCATCTCTTATAGTCTCCGAGATAGGCATACCGACGAAATCTGTATGGCCGCCATCTTGAATCCGCCATTTTGGATTTTTTTTCAGCTCCCTGCCAATTGGATGAGGTTTCGAATGACTTTTGTTTGAACACTCCCAACCTATCTTCGATATCCTGGCCGTGCTCCTCACCCGTCTCCGAAATCCTCAACCATCAGCTCTCTCCATATTTTTGCTCCGTACAAATTTTGGTCCTCTCTACGAAACTATCAGAAATTTTGAAAAGGAACCGTATTAAAGTCTTGCATATATTTTGTATGGAAAAAAATAAATTCCGCCATCTTGAATTTTTTTTCTGTTCATCAAGTGGACCTTCGGCTCTTGATCATCTTTTTCCAAGAAACCACTCTTCCATCTCGTATACTCTCTGAGATAGACACAAACAAAATTTGTATGGCCGCCATCTTGAATTCGCCATTTTGAAGTTTTTTTCGGCTCTTTGCCAATTGAATGAGGTTTCGAGTGACATTTGGTCGAACACCCCCTACCTATCTTCGATACCCTGGCCGGTGCCCCTCACCCGTCTCCGAAATCCTCAATCATCAGCTCTCTCCATATTTTTCTTCCGAATGAATTTTTGTCCTCTATACGAAACCATGCATGAAAAAAATTTTTTTCATACAAAATTTTACAGGAGAGGTGATCAATGAGTCAGTGAGTGAGTGAGTGAGTGAATCAGTGAATCAGCACGAGTAGCTATATATATATTAATGATATGTGACCCACATTACAGCTTAACATGAATCCACCATTTTATTGTATAACCTCATAACCTATATAAATATACTGATTCATTTTTCAACTTTTATTATGTTTTGTGTATGAATTAGGAATGGATTGCATTAGTTTTTACTTCTCGATATCATAATAACAACTTTTTATCTTATAATTCTTTTCAAAGCACTAAAAATTGTTTATTCAAGTTTTCATCACGGCTTATTTATATCACGAAACTAATTAAAAACCGAATATTTTCGTGGCGCACTAAAATTTTCTTAGGTAATATATATGTATAATGTCAGTAAAATTACATTCCCAATCATTTTTCTTTTATAAATATGAAAACAATGCACTTAACTTTGAATATATAACCACACGTATTCAATCAAATTCAATTCACTCCACGAAGTATATTAATTTGCTAGATTTGTATTATCTATGGTTTGCTACTTCACTTTTACGTCACGTGACATATTTGCTGAATAAAGAGTAACTTGTAATCTTTTACTCAACTTAAGGCTGTATAATTTGTGCCCATTTAAGAGGTATAAGAGCTGTATACGGCCGTATACAGCCCTTATGCAGCTTTTTTATACAGCTTTAAGCGTGACGGGAATTCGTTATTCAGCTGCTAAGCAGCCTTCGTGTGCTACTTGGGTATAACTTCAGAATTACTGAATATTAGAACGTGAAACTTGGTTGAAAATTCAGTTATATCCTGTACTTGAACAACAAATACTAAAATTAGATAAATGTTATAAAGAAACGAATTTATTTAATTTTAAATGCTAATAGCTTCACAATAATGCTAATAGATGGCGCTGTGTCAGTAAAACAGTTTTATGTCAACTATAATTTTTTTTATTGCGTCTAATGTTAAAAGTTAATTATTACAATAAATAATTAAAAGTTTTGGGAATTATGGGATATCGCGAGGTCTCAGTTCGGGGCGAACCACTAGTCTATTCTATAGATAGGTAAGTAACGGTTCAACTAGGTGAAGGTGAAACGTCTGTGGTATAATACGTTTAATTTTTATGTAAGCTAAGGAAAAATCGATTATATTTATGCATAGTGTTGTGGAACGCGATCATGACGTGATAGCTAGTTCACGTAAATATTCGTACCGAGCGGCGATCAAACTGATATCGTAAATAGGTATTCTAAGTTATAGCCGATCACGACACTTTTAAGATATTAACCTTTATCGGTTTTAAATTGGCTTAGTACCGAAGCACTAGATATTCTTACTTAAAAAAAAATCATAGTCTTGCCTGGATTTGCCAGTTTTTTAACTCGCGGACATTAGTATTTTAAGATTCCCGCGAAAACTCTTTGATTTATTGATTTATCGAAACAAAATAGTAGTAAACGTGTTTAAAAAATTACATTGTACTAGTTGATGCCCGCGGCTTTGCTCGCATGGATTTATTTTTTAAAAATCCCGCGGCAACTGTTTGATTTTTCGGGATAAAAAGTAGCCAATGTCACTCTCGCGATCCTCAACTATAGCCATGCAAAAAATCACGTCGCTCCGTTGCTTTGTTGCGGTGTGATTGAAAGACAAACCAACAAACAAACACACTTTCTCATTTATAATATTAATAAGGATATTGCACCATACTACTCTCATGAGGTATTAGGTGACATGACTCCTAACAACGAGGATTGCCTGGGAGAAATTGCTTTGTACCTAGTTTTAAGTTAGTATATTGTATTGTTTTCTCTTACATGTGCAATAACGATTTTTAAGCTATTGCATAGCTTCTATCGCGGGCCAGCGTGGAGACCAAATCCAGAAATTCCGTAACGAAAATAACCTGACACGGGACTCCTCTACGGTGAGCCACTAGATGGCGTTGATAAAAAATGCTATGCAATAGTTTTACCGCGGCAGTCCCCGAGTGCCACACGTCTTTTTTTTTTCTATCTATCCATCTACATACAGTTTCATAGGTAAGTGAGGTTTGTAAAATTTATTTGCACCAGAAACTTCCTCGGCGTTCATAGTTTTCAAAACTAGATAAAAGTGACGGGTTGCGGAGTCGGCGGAATTTTTTCCAATAAACTGCAAGTCGGCACGCTCCGCGCTAACGACCCGCAGTGACAAACACTTCCCGGCGGAGTGTCGCCAACTCGCGGCATCGACGCCTAATGACGCGGAACTGCGACTGTGTACTATGTGACGCTTGTTCACTTATTTTGTACGCGCCTTCGTCCGGGTGGATTAAGGTTTTTTAATTCCCGCGAAAACTTTTTAATTTTCCGGGATAAAATGTAGCCTATGTAATCCTGGGTATGAGCTACCACTATTCCAAATTTCAGCCAAATCGTTTCATTCGTTGTGGCGTGAAGACTAACAAAAACACACACACGTACATACACACACTCACACATACAAACTATAAATTTTCTCCTTAATATTAGCTTGCTTAGTTTTTGTATGCGCCTTCGACCGCGTGTAGTTAGTTTATTAAAAATCCCACGGGAACCCTCTGTTTTTGGAGGCTGATTGCATGATATTGCGTAGAAAAAAAATTATATTTGGTTTAGTCTGGTCACTGAAGGGGAACAAGGCCGTGTAATTTCGCATTCTACAATGCTGTGTAGGGACCTGTTAAGGCTACGGGTTGTAAAGTTCACCGACAAAAGTCCACTGCTGGACATGGGTTGCTTGGAATGTTCACCGCAGAACACGATCCTGTTCCGCTTATATCGGCGTCTTCCAGAGACTGAGACCGTCCGTACCTCGGTGGTTAGTAGCCAAGTAGTCCTACTCTGTAGTCTTAATCTGTGCTACAAATATCTCGAAAATTTCTCTTTCAAGTATCTGCCCATTTTTGATAAGAAAAAAGTGTCTCAGTGATATAATGGTTACATACTGGGCAGCCAATGGCGCGTGAGCGAATAGGGTCGTTATAACACACTCTGTGACAGCGTTTTATTATCCGAGGGTGACGCGACCCAAGGAAATGTTGTGGAAAATATGTGAACCGATCTATCGGTCAAATAATGGCCATACAATGATAAGTTCGAGAAGAATACGCATTACAAATGTGCTGACATATTGAGTCCCTGATGTCTTCCTTAATATAGAAAAGTTTCCTTTTTCTCCAAGTAAAGAATAGTGATATCCCTACAAATTACAATTATTCTCTCCGCCGAGTTTGTCTGTTTTGCGCTTATTTCTGAAAAACTACAGTAGGGGTTTTTATAATATGATTTTCCTCAATATATAGCTTCATTATGCATATGGGTTTCGGTGTATTACACACTAGAAGATACGACCATTGCAGTAGGTATACATAGTTCCTTTGAGGCAAAGTAAAGGGGCAAATTAGAATACTTCCAATTTCCTGTCAAGGGAAAAATGAATAGTCAGATCGAACTAATCTGCCTTCATCTACATGCGGATAGACTCTAAAATAGCCACCTAATTAAAAAGGCTCCTTTGTTATGCAGATCCACCGAATAATCGCGAGTACACGACTTCATAAAACCTTTCGAATGAAAATCGATTTTCCTTTTTCTATTTCCTGTATAGAGTAGGTTTGCTTTATTTGTCTTCAACTTTTTTATTTTTAATCGATAACTAGCTGATGCCCACGATTTCGTCCACGTGCATTTAGTTTTTAAAACCCCGCGAGAATTCTTTGAACTTCCGGGATAGAAAGTAGCTTAAGTCACTATCCAGATCCTTAACGATAGCCACGCAAAAAATTACCTACATCGATCTATAATATAATGAAAAACCAGCGCACGTTCTCCTGGGTTGCACAGGCATGGCAGACTAACGCAAGAACCATCTAGGATCCCCAGCCTCACTTCGAGAAGTCCTTGGCAACCTGGGCGGCCTGCTAGACTTCTGGAGAGAGCTGGAATGGTTGGAGTAAAGAACATTGGAAGGATTGGTGTATCACACACGACAGACCATGACTGGTTTACGTTTGGAAACCAGCCCAGCAAGAAAAAAGAAAGAAGAAGCTCTATAATTACTAATAGTAAGAATAAAGTTCAACGGTAGAATAAGGCCGGTTTAAACCTTAAATTAACTCTTTACTAATAAATGTAAATGGAAAGTTTATTTGTGAAGGACAAACATATGTTTTTGGTTATTGCTGCAATTACGCTGCAACGTAGCAACGGAGTCACGTGATTTTTGCAAAAGTAATTTTGTTGGACTTTGTTAGCAATTTTGTTGGCTCGACTACCGATGGCGTAAAAGCCTCTTAAAACTTAAAGTGCTACATTAATTTTTAACATTTTTGACTAAGAAACACTGTTGTCTAAATTGAAACTGTTAATTCCCACGGCGTTTTCATTTACCTCGCGTACGGCGCTTCTCTGTGAGTTTTCATAATGCTAATTTGTTTGCACAGACTTGAATAGGAGAGCTCCTGCAACCTTTTTAATAAAATTACCACAGTATTTCCAGGTATTTTTTTTTAAACGTGTGCAAGATTAGTGTACATTATGTTTTTAAACTCTTTATTTACAAATTACTGTTGGATGTTTTGAGTCTTATTATTTCTATTAAATTCATACTAAGTAGATTGTTACGTCCATTTTTACTTTCATATTTTTAACTGAGCAACTTTTTACTTACATTACGGGTTTAATGCATTTAATCCCTACTTCTCTACTAATCACATCACATCACACTAATCACACTCTTCACACTATCACACTATCACACTAATATTATAAAGCCGAAAGTTTGTATGTGTGTGTGTGTGTGTGTATGTTTGTTACTCTTTCACGCCAAAACTACTGAACCGATTTGGCTGAAATTCAAAATGGA
This sequence comes from Hipparchia sbordonii, assembly GCA_038048805.1. Taxonomy (NCBI): domain Eukaryota; kingdom Metazoa; phylum Arthropoda; class Insecta; order Lepidoptera; family Nymphalidae; genus Hipparchia; species Hipparchia sbordonii. The sequence continues at coordinate 1,967,819 of CM076111.1, read as the reverse complement.
GATCGATTATACCTTGGATTAAAACATAGGCTACTTTTTATCCCGGAAAATCAAAGAGTTCCCGCGGGATTTTAAAAACTAAATTCCCGCGGACGAAGTCGCGGGCATCAACTAGTATTATATACCTTTGCGAAAGTATGTTTGTTTATACCAATAAAAATTGTTCTTCAATCGCGCTGCAACAGAGCTACGGATCGACGTGATTTTTTGCATGGATATTGTTGAGAACCAGAAGCGTTGCATACCTCATCAGGCAGTTAAAGTAAGCTTTTAAGTTAAGCTTAACTAGCAAGAAACAAGCAAAGTGGGTTGTACAAATCACTATTCGTAATGAAAAACTTAAAAAAAAAATCTTTATTGTACACCAAAGAATAACAGCTTACATGACTAATACATACATAAACAATACAGAGTACAATAGGCGACCTTATCGCTAAAAAGCGATCTCTTCCAGGCAACCCATGGTAAAAGAAGGACCTCCATGATTAAACTTATGAAGTGATTTATACCGTTAACTTGTACTAGAGATTCGTCATACTTTAAGAAACATCTGTATACGAAGTCTTTAATAAAAGCTTATCTTTTGGTAAAAGATAAATTTTATAGTCTCTCCACATTTTTCTTGCTGATTTTCGTAGGGACCTTTTTTCGTTGAAACTTTTAATTTGTCTCTATTTACATCGAAACGCCGTAACAAAGGTCTGTCATAACATTTTATTAAAAAGAAACTTCGCTTATTTCCACACTCCATCTTGTATAATAGAGTTCCCGAACTTCTTGACGGTTTTCTCAAAACTGCAACTATTAATTACATTTTCTTTGAAAGCAACACTCAAGTTAGACTGCAATGCAAAAACTTCCCAACTGGATGTTCGTAACAGGATTAACGACTTTATAAAATCCATTGCGGTGTTACTTCAGAATCCCAACAAAGTTTTCGAGAGCATCTAGAAAATATTTAATTTGCATTTTAAAATATAAATAAGTTCACACTTTTGACCCCGCATTGGCTTTCGAACTTCGGGTGGCTTGACCGTGTCTTTTGATTTTGATTTGATGAAAAGATACTGCGATTTCACCTGATGATAAATGAAAAGCAATCTAATATGGTAGCAGACTAACTTGGAAGGGGTGCGTAAGTAATTTTGGCGGGTTTTAACATTTTTATACCATTCGATATTGTTGTTTGTAATAAAATCAATTTAAGTTTTTTTTTGGTAGTTTCATTTGAATAGCATTAAAATGTTAAAACCCGCCACAATGACTTACGCACTGTTAGAACTTCACGACGTTATTCGAAAATACTTTTTTAAGAAAAGTAAAATCGCAGGATTTGTATAAATTGAGTAAACCAACGCGAGAGGGAGTGGCGTCAAAAGCCCGCAAAAGCCGAATCAGCGATACGGCGATACCTATCAGCGGCTCGCAAATTGAGGGAAGAGATACCCTTAAATGCAGATGTCTTTGATAAAACCATTCCCATTTCATTTTGTCTCGCAAACCAACCGCTTAGTTACGGAACAAGTTTAGTTTTGGTGCTCCAATTTCTTTTATTTTCTTTACGTAAACGAAAGCTTAGATTTTATTAGATAGGTAAGCGCCAATTTCACCATAGCCGAGTAATGTTTCTCTGACGAATACGTTTTGACTGATTTTCATTACAAAAACTGTCCGAATGACAAAATTACTCTTCAGTTAAATGTTACTCGGCAATCGTAAAACTTGTAGGTAGGTACATTTCCCCAGCTAAACTTAAAAATCCGTTTTACAAAATCGACTTCAAACGCCACTACAAAGTAGGTATATCAATTGTCTATAAAATTTGAAAAGTTCCCTCGATTTCTTGGATGGGACCACCTGGGAAGTATTCCCTTTCAAACAAAAAAAAAAAAGATTTTCCAAATCGGTCCAGGTGGCTTCGTGTAATCGGGGATCATACAAAAAAAAAACAATAATAATAAAAAATTCGAAGAATTGAGAACTTCCTCCTTTTTTGGAATTCGGTCAAAACAGAATATATTAGTAGCTAAGTGGGTTAAACACTAGTAGCATCTTACTAAGTAAGTCGCGGTTGCAAATCGCAGATTACTTACTAGCTTTTGCCCACAACTTAGTCCGCGTGGAGTTAAGTTTTTAATATATAAAATATCCCGCGGGACCTTCTGTTTTTTAACCGACTTCCAAAAAGGAGGAGGTTATCAATTCGGCCGGTATCTTTTTTTTTTTTTTTCTATGTATGCCCGCCGATTACTCCGGGGTTTCTGGACCGATTCACGCGATTTTTTTTTAATCGACAGAGGAAGCTCACGAAATGGTCCCATAAAAATTTTTACCTTCAACTCTTCAAGCCTGATGCTGCAGAGCTACTTTCCCCCTAAATTATGGGGTTTTAGGAACTGTCATTTACGAATTGGTATGCTTGGCCTAAGCATATACTAGATCTTAGAGCTTCAGGTTCTACTCCTCAATCCTGATGCTGCAGGGTACTGCCCACCTAAACTATGAGGTTTTAGAAACTTTCGCTTGCGAATTGATATTATTGGTATTAAGCATAGCCTACATTGTAGAGCTCAAGGTCCTAGCTCTTCAATCCTGATGCTGCAGGGTACTGCCCACCTAAACTGTGAGAATTTAGGAACTTTCGCTTGCGAATTGATATTGCTAGTATTAAGCAGAGTCTACATCGTGGAGCTCAAGGTCCTAGCTCTTCACTCCTGATGCTGCAGGGTACTGCCTACCTAAACTGTGAAGATTTAGGGACTTTCACTTGCGAATTGATATTGTTAGTATTAAGCATAGGCTACATCGTGGAGCTCAAGGTCCTAGCTGTTCAATACTGATGCTGCAGGAGTACTGTCTACCTAATCTGTGAGGATTTAGGAACTGTCGCTTACGAATTGATATTGTTGGTACCAAGCATATACTACATATAAAATTCAAGGTTCTAGCTCCTCAATCCTGATGCTGCAGGATTGGAGGGATTACGAACTCGCTTTCGAATTGATATTGTTGGTACCAAGCTTGGACTACATCATGGACCTCCTGGTCCTAGCTCTTTAGAAATTGTGTGTTGTTAATAAGTACTGTAGGTACCAAGTATAGACTACTTTAGTACCGTAGTATTGGAGGGAGGGGAGAAAGAGAGCAGGAACAAGCTACACTAAAAAGCTTAAAATAAAAATTCTTTTCAAAAAACCGACTTCAAACGCCACTACAAAGTATAAAAATAATTTTATTTTGTACACGTTTGTTGAAGTCGGGCGGACTTAACTAGAAACGATGAAATCGATGCGCGACGCTTACCTTATGGTGACATATAAGAGACACGCTTATTGAAATCGGGTGAGCATCGCGTATCGGTTTCATCGTTTCTATTTAAGCCGCCCGACTTCAACAAACGTGTACAAAATAAAATTATTTTTATACTTTGTAGTGGCGTTTGAAGTCGGTTTTTTGAAAAGAATTTTTATCTAGTAGCCCATACAGCACTTTCTTGATTTTCAACTATAGATACCCATGCAAAAATTACCATCAGAAGATCCTTTGCTCCGTGGCTGTGTGATTGAAGGACAAACCAACAAACAAACACCCTTTCACATTTATAATTTAGTAGAAACACACTTAAGCACGCCTGAATTTCTCACGAGGAACCCTAAAGATGGGTGATCTAAGCTAGGTATGTACACATTTATCTATTAAGCTCTCGCTCATTAGTTTGCAGTTAAAAAGCCATTAATCGGCGGAATGAATGAAGGTGGCGAGACAAAGGGTGGTTGCGGCATTGATTGTCCCAGAGCGGTTGCTAATGAACTTGCAGCTGGAAGGGTGAGTGCGATAAATGGTACGGTCTGATTACCTATCTTGTATTTTACTAAGGAGGCATGAACTAAGATGGTAACACCACAGGTAAGTACGGCATTGGTTGTTGCGGAGTGACTGCTAACGAACTTGCATACGAAAGTGCGAGTGCTAGGTATAAGCCAGAGGTTGATTCTAATAAGGGTTTTTGGTTACGTGCGTTTGTGTGTGTGTCTGTCTTTCTGTCTGTCTGTGGCATCGTAGCAGCCGAACGGATGAACCGATTTTGATTGTTTTTTTTTTGTTTGAAAGGTGAATAATTCGGGAGCGTTTCTTAGAAAGATGGCCGCCGCCACAAAATGGCGGATTACATATTTTTTCACAACTCCCTCAATATGGGTATCAAATGAAAGGGCTTGACTAGTAGAACACTATACACCATGACAAATTTCAAATCCAAGATGGCCGCCAACACAAAATGGTGAATTACATAATTTTATTTTTAAATTCAAATGCCAGGGGTGTTTTAAATTTTCAATTTACACTTATGTGTAAAATCTAAATTGACGTCAAGTCTGGGGCATCAGCTAGGTATACTGTCAATTTAGTTTAGAGATTGTGTACAACCGAATTAGCCACATTGATGGTTGCAAATCAAATTATCACCATCGGTCCAACGCGACCCCAAACGTTAATTGCACGGTCGAAAAATAATTACGGGGGACTGTGTTTACACAGGCGGAAAAACACACGACCGGGAAAATTTGTTCATTTCGTATTTTCATTTTATCAGATTTTAGATTATACTTGAAAATTCGTTGAAGCGGTTTTTGAGTTTAAAAAAGTATAAATATTGAAAAAACGGTAAGTAATTTGAATAATAATGCCCTCCGGACTGAATCCGGCCACGGCGGCCAATCTCCTCGGAGAGTTATAACCATCTGCGCGGGAGATATTATAGTGCACAAGTGTGTGCGCAAACACAGGTGCACTCTCTATTCCCTCACTCGCATTTCACGACATCATTAAGACCTAAAATAAATAGTTTCATAACTTTTCTAACAAAAGATTTAGAAAGACTTTTTAAGCTATTGCATAGCTTCTATTCCAGCGTCGAGACCGAATCCAGAAATTTCGTAACGAAAATAACCTGACACGGGACTCCTCTACGGTGAGCCGCTAGATGGCGTTGATAAAAAATGCTATGCAGTAGCTTTACCGCGACAGTCCCCGAGTGCCACACGTCTTTTTTTTTCGTTTAGGGAACAGAGACCTTTTTTGAGTTGTTTCACTATTGACCTGGATGTGCGATATGTATAGTTCAAAGGGAATGTAATATATACGATCGGAATACTTAACGAATATGCTCGTAGCTCTTTCGATTTGAGAAGTGTGTTTGTTTAGGATTTGGGTGTTCAGGATAGTGTCCCCGACCCGTTTACATTAGCCACTGGCCGAAACCCGCCCACGACATCAACTTATTTTGTTGATTAGACGTTTGAAGTATTGTTTACGGAATGAGCAAAAGCCACACAAATTACCATATTATCGTATTTTTTTCAGTCTTCAAAACTTCTTTAGACTTCTTTATAGTTTTAAGCTATTGCATAGCTTCTATCGCGGGCCTTGAGCATGGAGACCGGATCCAGAAATTCCGTAACGAAAATAACCTGTCACGGGACTCCTCTCACCGCTAGATGGCGTTGATAAAAAATGCTATCCAATAGCTTTACCGCGGCAGTCCCCGAGTGCCACACGTCTTTTTTTATTATGCGATAGGCTCGCGCTTGACGACAATCAATGATGGAAAGCATCGATGAGGTCTAGGTTGGAGCTCGCTTGCCTAGAAAATGCCTATTCACTCTTGTCTTGAAGGTGCTCAGATTATACGTGGCCGGAAACATAGACGCTGGAAGTGCGTTCCATACCGTAGCCGTTCATTTCAGAAAAGTTGAACTGAAGCGTTTCGTGCGAGTAGGTTGAATTACAGTTAGGGTTAGTAAGGATTGTACAAGTAACTATTGTTAGCGAAATATTGAAATAGTAAAGTACTTTAAAGTATTGAAGGTAGTTTGATAAAATCACGTAGGTAGTTTGATAATTGACGTAGGCGCACGTCTGGCGCGCCCGACTGACGCCGACTTGAACGGTATAAATAGCCAGCGTTTGACGATACGAATTCAGTCTCTTCCAGAGACTCATACGGCTATTGGATGCTCGCGTTGTATTTGATTAAGGGATTGTGATAGCAATCGCGCCCTAATCTAATAAATAGTGATGTTTAGATGTGTGTAATTGATTAAACTAGTGGTTCGCCCCGAACTGAGACCTCGCGATATCCCATAATTCCCAAAAGTTTTAATTATATATTGTAATAATTAACTTTTAACATTAGACACAATAAAAAAATAATAGTTGACATAAAACTGTTTTACTGACACAGCGCCATCTATTAGCATTATAGTGAAGCTATTAGCTTCACAATAATGCTAATAGATGGCGCATTAAAATTAAATAATTTCGTTTCTTTATAACATTTATCTAATTTTAGTATTTGTTGTTCAAGTACAGGATATAACTGAATTTTCAACCAAGTTTCACGTTCTAATATTCAGTAATTCAGAAGTTATAGGGCTCTGACAGACATTTAGACGGACCCACTTCTCTGTCTAGTAGGCAAGCGCCCTAGTTGACTCAGAGAACTCGCTTCGCTCGTTCAATAATACTTAGATATGTTTGATAGTTACCCTCAAGTTCAGATGGTGGTTTGTCTGACGTGTTGTGGTTAAATAGGTTAGATGTGAAGACAGGAGCCGTTATAGGGGCGGTTGGAGACGGCTTTAGGTAGGGTTTTAGTGATTTTTTGTGTTTATACTATGTGGTTATTTATCAATGCATACCCAAAAACCAGGGAACAAACAAAACAAACTATTATTCCGTTACCGGTTACATTTCGTGACTTCGAATAATGCAAATTAAGACAATTTCCAGAGTACACTGTCCGACCTATTTGTAACCAAATTTCTGCTCATTTCATTGTTATAATGATTCCGTTTATAGCAGCGCATTTTCGTGAATGCAATACGGTGTTTTACGTCATTAATTTACTGCCAATCAAACGTATTTACTTGGTTTATTCAGTGTTCCGAGTATAGATGATACTGTTAATGAGGTTTCGTGTGGTTGCTGTACCTGCTTGTTTCTGCACGCGAATACTTTATTATTAACTCTTGTTACATACTATATTCATTTGTTAGTCCTACGATAAAGTGCAAGCACAAATAACTCCGTTTTTAAGCTATTGCATAGCTTCTATCGCGGGCCAGCGTGGAGATCGAATTCAGAAATTCCGTAACGAAAATAACCTGACACGGGACTCCTCTACGGTGAGCCGCTAGATGGCGTTGATAAAAAATGCTATGCAATAGCTTTACCGCGGCAGTCCCCGAGTGCCACACGTCTTTTTTTCCAAATTCTAATTAACTGCATATAAACGAATACATCTTCATCGTTTCCGAACGCGCACTTAGCGCCTACTTTAGTTCAATTTTATTTTATTTTATTAAAGAGGCACACAAAACAGGTAAAACTAAAAAGTGTACATAGTAATATGTGTACATAGCATTAATGAATAAATTAACTAACAAGTCAGAAAATTGTAACATAAAATAAGATAGATAGATAGATAGATAAAAACTTTATTGCACACAAGAAAGATACAAAAGAGGTCAAATCAAACCAAATCGTAAATCCAACTAAAAGTTATGATCATCCACTGAAAAGTGCATAGATTCGATTCCCGTTCAAATATTTTAAGATTCCATATAACAAGGAAGTCGTTCATGCACCGCAGCCATTATTATGTGGTAGCATAATTCAGTCGAGTGCTTGCGTCCTCAATAACCTAATTTCTACGATGCCTATTAATTGTGTTGCGCATTGAATGCATAATAACATTGTTATGTTTGGAGTAAATTCTCTATTTACGACTATGAATACCGGGTATAGAGGTTGGTGCACTTTGCACATTTAATAATAATTATAATATTCGACTTTGCACGTATACGGCGACCGATTTGGGTCATTCCCACTAGTTCAACTGATTAGTTCAACCGTCGAATTAGTGTGACTTTTAAGCTATTGCATAGCTTCTATCGCGGGCCTTGAACGTGGAGACCGAATCCAGAAATTCCGTAACGAAAATAACCTGACACGGGACTCCTCTCAGCGCTAGATGGCGTTGATAAAAAATGCTATGCAATAGCTTTACCGCGGCAGTCCCCGAGTGCTACACGTCTTTTTTCCCCATTAGTTCAACTGCGTCTTAATCACTTTAACAGTTGAAATTGTGGGACAAAAAAAAGATACCGGCCGAATTGATAACCTCCTCCTTTTTGGAAGTCGGTTAAAAATAGTTGAGGGATGGGTTTTAGATAAAGAGCCTATTTATATATTTTATGTATATGTGTATCATGTATCGGTGTATTCTGTCTATCTCTGTTCCCTCCTAGCCGCCTAACGAATGGGCCGATTTTGATGCGGTTTTATCTGTTTAAAAGCTAACGTGATTGAAATGGATATTAGCTATAATTTAAGAACTGCTCAGGCGTTTGAAGATCATCAGCTCATTTCCTACTTGATTAAAGGGTCTACAAACTTTCACTGGTGCAATTGATTTGAAATTTGGTGTACCTGTTTCTTCGATTTTTATTTAAAAGGCTAATAAACAAGAAAAAAAGTACTTTCATTTTAGTACAAATGAAAGTAAGCTAAACCTTAATTACCAATTTGTGTAACTTACGATCACAGGAAATAAATAAAAAGACGTGTGGCACTCGGGGACTGCCACGGTAAAGCTATTGCATAGCATTTTTTATCAACGCCATCTAGTGGCTTACCGTAGAGGAGTCCCGTGTCAGGTTATTTTCGTTACGGAATTTCTGGATTCGGTCTCCACGCTGGCCCGCGATAGAAGCTATGCAATAGCTTAAAAGCTTATAATATGTGGCTACACAAATTCATGTGATATTTTGTGCATTGGGAATTTATGTTGAACTATTAATAGACTTTGTATACTGTAGTTTCTAAATAATTGGTCTTGCAAATACTACAGTATTCACGTAGTATTCAGCCAAGTAAACAGCAGTATATAATGACCGTTTGCAGCAGAATGATCTGTTATTTGGATACAAATTGATCGAACGTTGGACGTGAAAATTTCCATCATTTGCATAATTTGTAGCTCGCGAGGAAAATTAAAGTATGGCTTTCATGTTGCAATATTAAATTATGTAGGTCGGCACATGCTTATGTTTAAGCTGTGAATTGGTTCCCCATGACGTTATTTACTCTTAGAGTAAGGAAAAATAGAACATATTTTTCCTTACTTCTTGCTGGACTCGTCTTCAGATATAAAGTCGCCTTGGCTTAGTGTACATTTTTAACATGAATGAATGAAGGAATGAACGAATTAATGAAATATTCTTTATTGTGCACCAAAGAAGAAAAACAACATAACTGTATAACTTAAAAAAATATTATGCGACCATTTTGCAAGCTTCTTCCGTCGATTAAAAAAAATCGCGTGAATCGGTCCAGAAACCCCGGAGTAATCGGTGGACAAACATAGAAAAAAAAAGATACCGGCCGAATTGATAACCTCCTCCTTTTTGGAAGTCGGTTAAAAATTAAACAAAACCAGAGAAAAAATACTTTAGGAGCCTTAGCGCTAAGAAGCGATCTCTTCCAGGCAACCCTTGGTTGGAGGTAAGAAAATTAAAACAAAACACAAGTTAGGGTCTACACTAATCTATACTATTATAATTACACTAATCTATACTATTATAATAAAGAGAGAGCGCGAATTTTGTGAGTTTGTATGTATGTCCGGAGCAAACTTTGGAACCACCGCACCTATTACAATAATTCTTTTACCATCTCAAAGGTACATTATTCCAGATGGTTATAGGCTATAGATATGTTAATAAATGTATTATGGCTAGATATTATGTGCAAATCTGTTAAAGAAGTCGGAAATTTTTTTGACTCTTAAACGTTTTCAAGGCGTGCGCTGGGACATAATATACTGTTATTGGATGAAAATGATGTATGGGTGAATTGTTCCTCTTAAAGAGTTCTAAAAAAAAGTCCGCGATAGCATATGTCTATATTCTAAGGATAACTTACAGTAACCATTTCTATCTTTCAAATTTTGATTAAAAATAATGAATTATTTTCGAAGCTTCTTTAACCGATGTGATGTCAATCTATATCTAAATAAATATGTTTATTATCGTAAGTATTTAATTTAGAACATATTTGCCCTTTACACTATACAATTTAAATAAATATCTTAGGAGTTATTGGAAAATTAACATTTCCGCGCGACAAAATAATAAAATGGTGCCGGCTGGCGCGGCGGGGCACGGTGGCGGGTATCGGTGCGGGATATTCGTGTGGTTCCTGTGGTGATCTTATTGATAATCGTCTCCTATAAGAAGCTCACAAGGACAAATATTTAATTTTCAACCCGGACGAAGTCGGCGCGGGCTTCTAGTTAGTAAATAAAAGAACATTAATATGCAAAGGAAAAATGCAACTATTCACCAAATACCAAGTTGATTCATCAAGATCAAGTGACGTTTAACCGAGAAATAAAGGCGATGTGACAGTTTATGTATTGAAAATCTGCCAAAATAACACGCTCGGATACGACTTATTTTACGTTGATGAAATCGGCCCTCAAAATAATAAGAACAATATTTTAAAACGTGCTCAAATTTGCGTGTTTTAATACAAACATTAAAGGATTGGACGACATTCTCAAGCAGCTTTTACACATTGGCCGGTTCACCATCGAAAACACTATGCCAAATACCGTAAAATGTCTGTTTCCAATAGGAATGTTTTATCGAAGTATTGGCACAGTCTTTGACAATCACTGCCGCCTGAGTGTTTGCTAAGCCGAAGCTCGCAAATGCTACTGATTGCTTATTTGTCGAACGACATTTTTATTTTATTGAAGCTGGGTTTATTCCGAATAGAAAAAAGAAACGTGGAAATATCGTTCGGTTCTCTGGACTGAAAAAGGCAAGTAATTGCTAATACGTTATCCACACTTTAACGTTACTAGTGGTTCGCCCCGAACTGAGACCTCGCGATATCCCATAATTCCCAAAAGTTTTAATTATTTATTGTAATAATTAACTTTTAACATTAGACGCAATAAAAAAAATAATAGTTGACATAAAACTGTTTTACTGACACAGCGCCATCTATTAGCATTATTGTGAAGCTATTAGCATTTAAAATTAAATAAATTCGTTTCTTTATAACATTTATCTAATTTTAATATTTGTTGTTCAAGTACAGGATATAACTGAATTTTCAACCAAGTTTCACGTTCTAATATTCAGTAATTCTGAAGTTATAGGGCTCTGACAGACATTTGGACGTACACACTTCTCTGTCTAGTAGGCAAGCGCATTAGTTGACTCAGAGAACTCGCTTCGCTCGTTCAATTAATACATTTTTAATCACAGATGGTGGAAATGTTTTTGCGCAGGCAGAAAAAAGACAGATGTTATAAGTTTTACGTGTGGATCTGTGTGTCTGTATGCCTGTCGGTTCCTTCGTAGCTCCTTAACGAATGGACTGGTTTTAAGACGGTTTCTTCTATTTGAAAGCCAACGTAATCGAGATGGATTTTAGCTATAATTTATGAAGATCTGCTCAAGAGGTTTTACAGACTTTCACTGGTGCAATTGATTTGAAAGGTGTACTGTTACGTCGGATTATTTCATTTCATAGGCATAGTAATCAACAACTTACAGCAGAAATACTTAGTGTGTTTGGGCTCATTAAAATGGTCTCGAATCTCGATAAGTAGGTGTTAGATAAATTAATGATGATCGAGAATCAAGAATGATATGATGATGTTAGGTATATGGTACATACCCAGTTGTATTCAAAAATTTAAAGAAACTGAAAACCGAAAAGTCGACGCTCCGTCCGTTGCATTATTGTACCCAATTAAAACCAAGTTTTACTCTTACTTAAAGGGGAGAGCAGAGGGGGAGGGGGTGGGGGGGGAAGTTCAGCTTGAAATCTCTTTGTAATGATTATAAATGTAAAAATTCTTTTTACATTATAATCATTACATTACCATTACGTTTGTAGTAATGATTATTACATTTAAAATCATCACTTCAAACGCCACTACAAAGTTTGATATAAGTACTTTGTAGTAGCGTTTGAAGACGGCTTTGTAAAAAGGATTTTTACGTTTAAATTATAAGAATACACTCTTATGTTCCCGTAGATACTTCGGACGTGTATAAAAGAGTTTTCGTTTTAACTATTTCCAATTATTGGGCTTTTATTGGTTTTTTCGTTCGAAAGCGAAGCTAGGTAAGCTATCTATCTCAATTTAGAATTTTTGGAGGATTTAAATCAGAGTAAACATAGCTATGTTGTGTGTTTTTAGTAATTCAATTATAGGCGGCTTTCATCCGACGATAACTGGCTTAGCGCAGCTAGAGTTTTGATACAGATAGTAATTTTTTTCCGATGATAAAATAGTCCTTGACTAAGATCTTACTTGATGGTACTTTACGTTTCAGTCTATAGAAGATGTAGATATAGAAGTGGTAGATTTATGACGTGTCATAAGAGCTACAAGTTGGCCTACATGAAATAAATAAATTTTGATTTTAGAAGCGGGTTTAATTAAACCCTTAATCGATTCCTACATGGAAATAGTGCCAAAACACTGAGTCGCTTAGCGGCAAGTTATCGACCGTAGTATGATAACAAGCCAACACCAAAGTCTTCTACCAGACCAGAGGTAATTCAGAAATTACAAATTTCAAAATTTTGTCCGCCGGAAATCGAACCCACGATATGGTCATTAAGACTGCAGCGCTCACCATTGTGCCGGGGGCACCAAAAGATTATAAAAAAAAAGACGTGTGGCACTTGGGGACTGCCGCGGTAAAGCTATTGCATAGCATTTTTTATCAACGCCATCTAGCGGCTGACCGTGGAGGAGTCCCGTGTCAGGTTATTTTCGTTACGGAATTTCTGGATTCGGTCTCCACGCTGGCCCGCGATAGAAGCTATGCAATAGCTTAATAATTTTTGGTATTTGTACCCAATATTAACTACACCTATTTTCATACCAAACTCCCTTATTATAATCTTAAGTAGACAAGGCTCTCAGATATTACGTGGAAGCTGGTTTCCTCCACATCACATTGTAAACAGGATAGGTCTATTATGATTCACATTATTGGATATTTGTTTAGTAGATGCCAGTAAAGTATGACCAGCCTTAATCTAGTTTAGAAAACACAAATCCCAAATACTCTAGCTGGAAATCAAACCCGGAACCTACCTTTCATCGCACAGGACTACATCAAAGAGGTCGTCAATTTATCTTCACGCTCTTAATGTATATTGATTACGATCTCAATGCAATGCGCTATTAATGGGCGTTTCAAACGATAATTCATTGTACATTGCTATTATCGCTTTACCATCTTGTTATCTGACTACACGTATAAGTTCTTGCAATTCACGACAGCGCGTAGCTCACGGTTGTGTGTGTGTGTCGTGTGTGTGTGTCGTTTGTATAAGTGTGAGTGAGAGCTTGCTCGTGCCTGACCGCTCTCACCTAGGCTCCTGACAGGCATACTTACGCAATGTGCATGTACACGACGTAACCACAAGTAAAGCTCACGCGCTCTCATGAATTGTAAGAACTTACTTATTCCGTAGGTTAAATGGTCTAAGCGTACTTATCATCATCTCAACTGGTAGACGTCCACAGCTGGACATAGGTCTCTTGATATGATCGCCACAGAACACAATGCCGTGCCGCCTGTATCCAACGGCTTCCGACTACTCTCCTGAGATCGTATGTTAAATGTTTTGGACTCTTGACTGTATTTTTTGCTACCATCACTCTATAGTCTGTACAAATATTCTGGAAAGATTCTGGTAAATAAATGATTTTTATATTATGTATTAGGAAAGATTCTGGTAAATAAATAATTTTATTATTATGTATTACTATTATCCTTAATTATTAAAAGTGTATCTTTATTTCTAATGCATGATTATTATCTTTAGTATTCGTTGTTTAACTATTTATGATATAACTTAAAATAAACATGTGGTAGTTCAAACTTTTGATGTTATGGCTACAGATTTAGAGTAAATCTGTGGTTATGGCGTTTTTGAAATAGACACAAGATAGTCGGGACAAAATCCAGGACAAAACTTAAGCCCGATCTCTTAGAAATATGTATTTAAAAACCCATACATATATCGTATATTAACACTTGCGTAGTCGGTTAATTAAAGTTGTATGTTACAAGAAGCTTCGTTAAGGGCTCCTTACACAAATGGGGCACGTATGATACGGGAATCAGGCTGAATCAGGCAATATTGTTTGGAGGTAATGTCAAAATAATCTCAATGGCGACAGCGTAGGCAACAGGTGCGCGCGGGGCTGGAATGCTTAGTTATAGCCTAAGAGCTGACGGGTATTAACTCATACAAGTTTCGCAACGTTTGGATTGCGTTTTTCTATTTTTAAGCTATTGCATAGCTTCTATCGCGGGCTTTGAGCGTGGAGACCGAATCCAGAAATTCCGTAACGAAAATAACCTGACACGGGACTCCTCTACGGTGAGCCGCTAGATGGCGTTGATAAAAAATGCTATGCAATAGCTTTACCGCGGCAGTCCCCGAGTGCCACACGTCTTTTTTTATACAAAATTGTATCGAGAAATCTACACACAACAACGTGTCGTATATACATACCGTGGAGCATACAATAATTATAATACTACGATGTCAGCCTCGCTCACCATCTGAAGTGACTGGGGTTCCGTACAGCAGTTCACAGCCAAGATGCAGAAAGCGGTGTTTCTCGACTCGGCCAGGATAGTCCGTCGGTTTCTTAGTCTGTCGCCCTGACCACCGGCCATCTGGTCTCCCCTGCCGGGGCGTAATTCTCCACCCGCTATAATAGGGATAGAATAGAATAGAATATTTTTTTATTCAAATAAACTTTTTAGTGCTTTCGAATCGTCTAATGAATCTACTTGGTAGATTAACCTATCCCTAATCTGTTCCTACACATTATTTTGCCAGAACGCTAATTATTTATTATCATACTTTGTACTTTGTTACTTAACTTTATAAATGAGAAAGTGTGTTTGTGTGTTGGTTTATCCTTCGATCACGCATCAATAGAACAACGGATCAACTTGATTTTTTGTATAAGATGTTCTTAAAACCTAGAGAATAACAAAGAATACTTTTTATGCCAGAAAATGAGGATTCCCGCTGGATTTTTGACCTCACTCAACATTTTCTTATTACGAGAGAAAACCCACCATCTCTCGTTCAATTTATAAAACGTTTTGTATGTAAATGTCCCATTCAAGTCAGGATTCATTAGACGACGTTTCATGTAAATAATTCCATGTATTCTGTTACAGCGTCGTACATCTAATGTGGGGAATTCATTCCTAATTAAATGATATCATCCTTTCAGTATTCATTGCGATTATGTTTTGTAAAGTTTCATAGAGACGACGCAAAAGGTACATACTCATTTCGTAGTAAAACTTTATAAATACCCATTAAATACCTAAATTTTTTTTATGTCAGTATTAAGTTGAAATTCATACTGTAGTAAACACAAATGTAAATAGTTATTTTAAAATGTAAATGAATTTACATTCATTTTTGTTTTCAAGTTTTTTTGCATGGGTAGGTATAAGTATTATTATTTTGAAGACTTGGAGAGTGAAACAGGCTAATTTATATGCTGGAAAAATAGAGGATTCAGCACGAAATTTTAAAAACTTAGTCAAATATTCAAAACCTAAATGCCCGCGAACGAAATAAAATTATTTCAAATTCATTTAATTTTGCGAAATGCGAAATACACTACGAAGTTATGAGCATCCTATAAGGCTATAATATAGGCTATTTTACAATTGTGCCTCTGCAAATCCAATATGGCTGCCATGTTAAAGGGAGACGAGCGAATTTAATTTAGAATATAATCTACAAATCACTGGCTTGCCGCAATTAGCAATATCAATATTCAGCAGGAGCTGCAATATTGTAAGTTAGCCTAACATCCGGCTAACACGGCCGATATCGCAGATCGGATTGCTAATGAATATTTCATACAATTAGACCACCGAGCGCTTAAATCCCTGTCGCCCTGTATATAAATAAATAATTAATATTCTATTATTAATTTTTTTACTAGCTTTAAATGCACGTAAGTGGTTCGAAGAAATGATGGTCGTTGGGGTCCCAAGGTACTGGAGTGGCGACCCCGCACTGCACCGCACCGGGAAGTGCTAGGTGGACCGACAACAGCAAACGAGTCGCAGGGAGCCGCTGGATACAGGCGACGCAAGACCAAGGCCTGTGGAAGTTCATGCAAGAAACCTTTGTTCAGCTGTGGACGTCTATCGGTAGATAAAGAAGAAGAATGTTTTTAAAAATCCAACGGGAACCATTTTGTTTTTCCGTAGTAAAAGTAGCCTATATCACTCTATACCTATAGGTCCTCCCGACCATTAGGATTTGATGTACACAGCCATACATACCCCTTCCAAGTTAGCCTACTACCATCTTAGACTGGATCATCACTTACCGTCAGGTGAGATCATAGACATGGGCTATCTTTTTTATCATGAAAAAAATATAGATACATATTTATTATTCTTGTCACGAAAAAAATATACGCAATTAAGTCGAAATCAAAGACAGAGGAGATGTTACAGTGCACAAGTATGTGCAGTGCTCGTGCACACTCTATTCCTTCACTCACATAGTCCGAAGGGTCAGCGATCAGACATAACTGGAGAGAGAATAAGTGCAGGACAAAATGAAAAACGAAGGGGTGGGAGCTCAATTTTAATTTACCACCTCTGTACCGCAAAGTCAAATAACACTGTAAATAACATTTTCACATTTTCCGCAACTCCGCAGTAAATAGGGTGCTTCATGATGTTTTATGAAAAAAAAAGTCCCCTCGCATAAATTGGCGCACTCAGTTCCCCTTTCGCCTCTTTATGACCCCTGTCTTTATTTGTAGAAATGAACCTTGCAATAAAACAACGTCTTTCCTCCACGCTCCCTTTGTCTTAAACTCTCCTTTTCTTTTTCCTTGATGTTAATAAGTATGATACAATAAATTTAATGCAAATTACGTTTTGAAAATATGTACTCCTTTGATAAAACTGCTTCTAAAGCGGCGTTGTAGCCTGAGTCATTTTGAAATTCTATGTTCTGATTGTCCCCTAAATCGGGTCATTTTGGTCTAATGGAAAGTGACGGCTTTCGGTGCTTCTACTTTTTGTAACATAAAGCTGTATTTAGGAAACATAAATTAAGACATGAACTCTCTTATATCCTAATCGCTAGTCAGTAATCGTTAAAATAAAAATATGTAATCCGCCATTTTGTGGCGGCGGCCATCTTGGATCGATTTTCATCAAACATAGCTAAGATTAATTTACCTTTTAAACATATAAAAAACAAAATCATCCGTTATTGAGCTACGATATCACAAACAGAAACACACACAGAGACGTCAAACTTATAACATCCCGTCGTTTTTGCGTCGGGGCCGGGGTTAAAAATAAAAAACCTCTCTGCACCTTTTGCCTTTGTGTGACAATATCTGAATACAATGGAACTTCCTTATAACATTATTGCTGGGCTATATATTTTGTCAGCAAGACTTACAAAATATACACAATTTTATAGCCCGTATCTTACGAGCCACATAGCACTGTTTATACACCACACACGAATAGTTTTCTAACTATAATGCAATTTGAGAACGGGAGAGACAGGTATGGGCGCCAAGTTTACACGCAAACAAACCAATAAAACTCGTCTACTGCAGAATTTGGGGAAGAAAACCATAATTTATCTCCCATCGAATAATAAATGTGACACCCTATGTTTCGAGTAGATAGAATAATCTTATGACGTGAGTTTGGTGCTGCAGGAACGGTTAAAGTATTTTTAAGCTATTGCATAGCTTCTATCACGGGCCTTGAGCGTGGAGACCGAATCCAGAAATTCCGTAACGAAAATAACCTGACACGGGACTCCTCTCACCGCTAGATGGCGTTGATAAAAAATGCTATGCAATAGCTTTACCACGGCAGTCCCCGAGTGCCACACGTCTTTTTTTTTAAAGAATATTAGGCAAGCTGAACTTGTCTTATATTCTCCTCTCCCCTCCATATAAGCGATAAGCTTGCGCTAGGAGTGGGTACGACAATAGTGCAACGGGTGGGGTTCGAACCTGTGACCTTTCAGTTTTTAGTCCGCACATTTAATAACCGTTGGGCTATTGAGGCTCTAATATATTACAGTAATTACAGAAATTAAAGACAGTTAAAGTGTTCTACGT
Organism: Hipparchia sbordonii; assembly: GCA_038048805.1. Taxonomy (NCBI): domain Eukaryota; kingdom Metazoa; phylum Arthropoda; class Insecta; order Lepidoptera; family Nymphalidae; genus Hipparchia; species Hipparchia sbordonii. Next base: position 1,949,557 of record CM076111.1, on the reverse strand, counting down.
TCTGGTATTAAACCGGGATTAAAGAAAAAATACGTTTGTTTACTTCATACAACTAATGAATGAATGGTGTTATTTGCAATGGTAATTAAATCAGATTGATTAACTTCCAAACTAATTACGGACTAATCAATTTATGTTTTATTTGCTGATTATATCATTATTGCGTTCCAATGTTTATGGTTTATGGTAAATAATAATATTTTTCTGGTAGGAAGCTTTGGCCGTGGCTAGTTACCACCTTACCGTCAAAGACGTGCCGCCAAGCGATTTAGCGTTACGGCACGATGGCGTGTAGAAACCGATTAGAAGTATGGGTTGAATTTACACTGCTAAACCCCTTCCAAGTTAGCCCGCTACTATCTTAGATTGCATCGTCACTTACCATCAGGTGAGATCGCAGTCAAGGGCTATCTTGTATATAAATAACTAGTGGTTCGCCCCGAACTGAAACCTCGCGATATCCCATAATTCCCAAAAGTTTTAATTATATATTGTAATAATTAACTTTTAACATTAGACGCAATAAAAAAAATAATAGTTGACATAAAACTGTTTTACTGACACAGCGCTATCTATTAGCATTATAGTGAAGCTATTTATTAGCTTCACAATAATGCTAATAGATGGCGCATTAAAATTAAATAATTTCGTTTCTTTATAACATTTATCTAATTTTAGTATTTGTTGTTCAAGTACAGGATATAACTGAATTTTCAACCAAGTTTCACGTTCTAATATTCAGTAATTCAGAAGTTATAGGGCTCTGACAGACATTTAGACGGACACTTCTCTGTCTAGTAGGCAAGCGCCCTAGTTGACTCAGAGAACTCGCTTCGCTCGTTCAAAAAAAACATAACAAGCTTTTGATTGAATGAACCGCCTAAACACCGACCGTTCACCGTTCACCGTTCACAAGTGATTTTGCCTCGGCCACGAAAGGTTCAGAGGTGTCGTGCATCGTTCATCGCAAAAATGAACGATAAATGGTGCACCGTCTTTGGCACTTATAAATACGAAGGGCCAGCTTTCAAAATTATAGTAATGGATAGAGGATAATGTAAATGCTGAGACGTGATTCGCGTAATACCTCTTGTTATTCGGGCAGGAAGCGCCGTTGTTTATGTATGAGGCCCTTTCAATTCATTTGGACGGTGTTCGCGGATCTCCGTCCTTTCCGGAGCAGTCCGGGTCAGGTTCTGTATTGTGTTACACTTACTTTATTTTTACATCAGTGATATCGTATTATAACATCGACATCAGGCGAGTTCTTGGAATCCGCTAGATATAGGCGACGTAAGACCAAGACCTGTGGAAGATCCATGCAAGAGAACTTTGTTCAACAACAGACGTCTATATCGGTTTATATTTTATTCATCAAAAAGAGCAAGTTTCTGGTTAGTTTCTTCTTGGTTGGAAATTGAAACGACTCCAAACCAGTGGTAGATTCACTAGACGATTCAAAAGAACTTTGTAAATTTTTATTTGAATAATATTTCTGACCACCTTCCTGGCGCAGTGGTTAGAGAGGTCTCGGTGTCGTTTCCCCTCGGGGGCAATTTGGGAATTTATAATTACTGAATTGTCTCTGATCCGATAAGAGATAAGGGTTGAATCTACACTGCCATACCCCTTCCAAGTTAGCCCGCTACCATCTTAGACTGCATCGTCATTTACCATCAGGTGAGATCGCAGTAAAGGACTACCGTGGAGTCGAATAAAAAAATATTCTTTCTATTCTATCGGCCGTCATTTGAGATTTGATAGCTTATTTTGATAGCGAACAGAGCTAGCAGGAACCGGCCATAATGTCCAGCGAATAAATAGACGTAGTTTATCCCCAAAGTCACGGCAAAATAATTCAAGCTTAGCGCGTCACAGCTTGCAGGGTATAGCCGGGTGTAACCGGGTATAGCCGGCTACAGCGTAATTTGGTATCGCATGTGTCAACGCGTCAGGCGCGTTTGTCAGCCGCGCCGCGCCGCGTACACCACTCTATTCATTTGTCACCGCTAATACGACACCTACAACCCCTACAACCTACAAGCGTAGCGTATGCGCCAATTGGAATGAGATCTCTACTTTTCAACTTTCGAATAGTAAAGGTAAAGTTAACGCCAAAAAGAAAATTTGTGTGAAAACGACAGTAACGTTCCTGTCATTTTCATACATTGGCGTTAACTTCGCCTTTTCTATCACACTAATATTCGGCCGCCCTAAAAGCTTGTGTCCTACCCTAAAAGATAGAGAACTTTTTCCTAAGTAAGATAATGCTATGTAGGTATTTGGCCAAATGTGGGTGAGGAGGGCAATATTACAAAGGTGAAAGTTTGTGTGTGTGTCATCAATCATTAAAGCAACAAGACCTTACGCGGTTCATTATCACGCAGTGCGGCTATTACATGTTGCGGATTTGCATCGCATCGTACTTTTGTGTTTGTTTTACTTACTTTAATAATTAAATTACACACAAATAATTATGTTCCCGTCAGTGGAGGATGGCGGAAAAGCATTGAGATTAATAGATAGATTGTGAACATTGACGTCATCATTAATACCACAGTTTCATATATCCATGTAGAATACGAGACGCAAAGACGCAGCTTACGACTCTAGCATGTTACAGTTCTTTGTATATACGCCCTTTTCATCTCAGAATGATTCAGCGTAAATATAAGTGCATTAAGAAAACGTCGGATAAAGCGCCATCCATCATAAAAAGCGCAAACGATTTACATCATACGTTCAATCAACTAATAAAAACAACATTTTTTGACGTGCATAATTCTAGACTTGTTTATTTTTACTTATACTGGCTTTTAATGCACGACTCACACGTTGCGGAGCGAAGTGGGTAAAACAGATGAAAGGAAAAAAAAAATATGATAAAGTAGAGATAAAAAGAAAATCTTTGCCTTCAGTGAGGTAAATTGTGTCGACGCGATTTTTTTTTTATAAGAAGCCAAGCTGAAGTTGACCAATATCCTCCTATTCCCTCCAAATAAGCGGAAAGCTTGTGCTTGGAGTGGGTACGACAATAGTGCAACGGGTGGATTTCGAACCTGCGACCTTTCAGTTTTAGTCCGCACCTTTAACCTTTGAGCTATTGAGGTTATGATTTTTATGAGTAGGTATATACCTGAGGACCTGGAGATCGACACAGCTTAGTTGTATCCCGGAAAAACAAAGTGTTCCAGCGGGGTTTTAAAAATTATAACAAATCCCACCACCACCATTGCTACTCACTTCTTAGCTAGCTCTTTCAGAAACTTTTCTACTGAATAGGTACTAGTACAGACAAGCGATATGATGTTATACATAGACAAAACGGCCAAACTTATTATAGATCCTTTACAAGTCGGGAGTTAAAAACAGAAAATATCACATTGCGTCGATTTTACCTACATCGGAACGTGTGACCGCACATAAAACGTAGGTATATTTGCATGCTTATAATGTATTTGAGTTAGATAAAAGATGTTTTGATCAAAAAGTAGTTCATATTATTATGTTGAATATGCGGCATTTAATAACAAAAACAATAATACTAAACAATTTTAGTCTCGTGTATTGAAAATTGATTTCGAAATTAAACTTTTAATTATAGGTTTTTGGGGAATGAGGTTTCGGTGAAATAATTAATTAAAATAACTAGAATTTTATAATTAGAATTTAATAATAAATAGCTAGAAATTAATTAAATAAATAATTAGAACTTTCGCGCAATAGAACAACGATTATTCCTAAAGGCAGCATTTCTTTACATTTTCACTAATTTTCTTTAATTTTATTGACAACTTTCGTTAATTTTATTCACGCTTTATTTAAGTCAAGCTTAAGTACTACTTGAGTCATAATAGCTAAAATAATCACTATTCAAAAAAAATTGGCTATGCTCTAGCATAGACTGGGTAACCTTGGGTTATTGGTCTATTTAAGCAAATGTCGTAGCCACTCTACGTCGTAGCTACTCTACGGTCTACAAAACCGTAGATGTCTACACAGGTATCTACAGTTTTGTGGACTTAAATACCGCCTGAGTATAATGAATTCTTCGCTACGCTCAGGATTTAAAATAATACCCTCGAGGAGCAAACTTTGGTCCCATGTAACACAAATAACTATTAACAGTGTGGACTAATTTAATGAATCGTAAGTTACCTGTTATTGCACTAGGGCGGGAGAAAGCAGGTAGAAGAGCGAAGTTAACACACAAACAAGCCAATAAAATTCGTCTGCAAAATATTTGGGGATGGAAACAATTATTTATCTTTCATCTGATATATGTGACGCCGCGCCGTGGTAAAATGTCTCCCACAGTTACTTTATCTTATTAGTCTAGTTTGAGTTTCTTGTTTCTACTTCCCGGTGTAAGATCCGTGGAATGGTTTGCGTAGAGACGGTTAGAGATTAAATTTAGAACATCATCAGGTAGAGATTGCTCTGTTAGCGATAAGGCAGCCTTTGCATGCGTAGTTTTAAGATGTATTCAATTTTGTTTCTTTCTTGTATGCAATAAAGTTTTTATCTATCTATCTATCTTCTTTCACATGAGTTCGACAGAATTTTGACAAGGTTGATTATAATCTAGATAGAGCTGAATCCATTAGGGTTGTTTGATTTCTTTTTGACCTTTTTGGGACCCCTATTATTTGTCAATATCAAAACCTACTACAATCCTACATCCTTGATCCTACTAATATTATAAATGCCAAAGTTTGTGCGGTTTGTGTTTATGGATGAATGTTTATTACTCCTTCCCTTAAAACACACTCGAGTCTCGACGTACGTTTCGCTCCGACACCAGAGCATCATCAGGAGATGTTGACTCCACAATGCACAATTGCAAAGTCAATTGTCGGAGCGTAAGGTACGTCGAGTGTGTTTTAGTTTGTACGACTTTCTGTGGGGCTACGTGTTGGCGTTGTTCCGATGTTTCTTCTATTCTGGAGAAACGACGGTGTACAGCGCGGGCTGCACGTGTTGCTATACAGTTTTTTCCTGTTGGCGGATTCCAGAAAAATATTTTTTTTTTTTTCGAAAATTCAACCCATTACCCTAATCGGTTTCTACACGCCATCGTGCCGGAACGCTAAATCGCTTAGCGGCACATCTTTGACGGTAGGGTGATAACTAGCCACGGCCAAAGCCTCCCACCAGACAAATTGTTTTCATTTTTTCCGTAATATTATTTTTCTTTTAGTATTATCCTGGAATTCGGCAAATAAACGCCTGCTTCTATCCAACAATTGTTCTACCTAATATGTTTTGTGGGCAGCTGAAAATACCAACTAACAGATTGTGCTACTAAGTGACTAATAGCAATCCCATAAAACAGGGAACATTGATGCAGGTGCGAGTGGAAATTGCTTAATAGTTCACTTACGATTCTCATAAATTATGCTTCTGTTCGGGGGAGGGTACGGGGAGAGAGGCGTCGTTAAAACCCGACCGTCCAGTAAATCTTACGGTTTACGATCCTACAAAAATTGGGGGCACCACAGTGGGGGGAGACAAAGGAAATGTGGTTGGAGTGTTAACAGTTTTATCTCCCTTTAAAAAGGTTTTAAAATTACTTTGTGTGTGTGAGGATTTTACGGAGTGCAGTGTAATGTCTCGTAATGTCCAACCGCAAGATCAAGATAGCCTTAATAGTCGCACGGTTAAAGGTGCGGACTGAAAACTGAAAGGTCGCAGGTTCGAATCCCACTGGTTACACTATTGTCGTACTCCTAGCAGTAGCACAAGCTTTTTGCTTATTTGGAGGGAAGATATTAGCAATGAAGATATTAGCTTGGCTAATGTTCTTTTTAAAAAAAATTACTTTGCCTCTGGGTCCCTTACCCATTCCTTCCTTTAAACATTAGTTTTCTTTCAGCAGTCGGATAAAAATCCTGGTACTGTTTTGCTCATTTCCTCAGCTTCTATTTTTTTTTAAAAGAATATTAGCCAAGCTGATCTTGACTTATATTCTCCTCTCCCGTCCAAATAAGCGAAAAGTTTGTGCTAGGAATGGGTACGACAATAGTGCAACGGGTGGGTTTCAATCTGCGACCTTTCAGTTTTCAGTCCGCACCTTTAACCGTTGCGCTATTGAGGCTTTTATAGGCTGCTCTTTTAAAAATGTTCCAGAGAGGAATGTCATCTGGCCCCATATATATAACGCTGGAGGAGTGAGGACACGCGAGCTGCCCGGGGGACCTCATTATGAAGCGCTAAGTCGGGGCTCGGAGGGCATTTTAACACAAAGGATTAACTGGGCCGTAAACGGTGTATGTTTACTGCCTGCACGAGGGGCAATAAGGATGCCATTTTCTTTGAGGATATAGATCTGGGGACCTATCGCATTGTTATCCTAAGAAAATTCCTACCATTATATGAATAATAGGTAGGGGCACGACCTTCTGCAAAAAGGATATGACGTGGAGAGAGTTTTCTAAGAATTCTATGCACTTGCTTAATTTCTAGTCGATAAAACTGATGGCATACTCGGTGCGACGCTGTCGTGTTAAGAGGTCTCGGGTTCGATTCCCGGCAGGGGCAATTTGGAAAATAATTTTTGAAATGTCTGTCCTTGTCTGGTCGCAGATTTTGGTCGTGGCTGGTTTCCATCGTTATAGTTATCGATGGTTATGGTACAGCATGATAGCGTGTAGAAACCGATTAAGAGAACCGATTAGGAGTGCAAATTAGCCTGCTACCATTTTAGACGTCGTCGTCACTTACCATCAGGTGAATATTATCATCAAATTAAAAAATATTATATTATCCATATATTTTATATCCATATAGAATGGTTATCATTTCTGCTAAGGATGTTTTGTTGGAAGGACGTGTTTTACTAACATACCCGCAAAATGAAATTAAAACGCAACTGTGTAATGACAAAATAATGTCAGTAATGGCTAATTGCTGACAGCACGGCGTGAGGCAACAGGTGCGCGGAGCCTGAATGCTCTGCAATAGTCTAAGAGCTAATGGTTTTTTGCTAATGGCAATTTAATGCTCTAAATTTCTTAACTAATTATATAATAATTGTATTAAAGTAAATATTTATTTGGAAAAATATGGTACAAGAAAGGTGGTAAAATATTATGTAAAACACAAATATTTTGCCATTACCGACCCGACGTCCAAATATTACATAACTTAGTACAGTATCTACTGAAAAAACACTAAAGAACTAAAAGTATTCAATGAAAGACTTCCTTTAGCATTAAGGAAATCTATCACTGTATGTATAATATGTTTTTAATATGAACTACGAACGATTATTTATTTATTTATATCCGTGAGCTATTCAAACAACGTCATAAAAACCAATGCACGAAATGAATGTCCAAAGGCTGTCTATGTTAATTACGTTGTCATTCAGCGGTGTAACGCAGCCAGTGTTCTGGACACATTGCCTCGTTGGATGCTAATTCTGAAATCTTATTTGTATTTTTAACTTTATATTCGCTAAAAAATTAATCCTTTGTACAATTTGAAATTTAATGCATTCAGCATTCATTTGGATATGGAAGACTAAAGTCTAACTGTCATTTTCTGTAATGCCCCGAATGTCCGTGGTAGATTTTAGTGATTAGTTTTCTTGTAATAAAAATCCTGTACATAGCGCATAGTGTTTTCTATAACTATGAAGTTGGATTTTAAATCTTAACGAAACACATTTCACGGATATTGTACACTTGTACAGGTTACCAATAAGAAGCCACCGGCTCTTGGTTATGTTAAACGTTTTATATGTAAACGTTCTATTCAAATTAGATTTCATTAGTTGGCATTTAACTCGACTAACTACAATTGAGTACTCATAACTTTAATGGTTCAAAATCATTAATTAATTTATAAGTACCAAACTCCCTAATTAGTAGTAATTGAAAATGCACTTTCTGCGTATTAAACATTCTGCGTATTGAACATTCTGCGTATTGAACATTTTGCGTCGCCACGTCGTAGGGAATGCCTACATCATAATAGCTACGTGTAGGCCTTTCAGCCCGATCTGCCCAGTGCAGTGGTTTGAGCTGTGCGTTGATAGATCAGTCAATCAGTCACCTTTTCCTTTTATATATTTACGAGTAGATTAAAGATTAAAACAACTTTTTCGTAGTACATAACTTTTTATTTTATACAAATTATAATTTTTTCCGTTGACTAAATGGTGTCTTTCATATTTTCTCACTTCTAATCTTGACCCGTTGCACTAATGTCGTACCCACTCCTAGCACAAATTTTCTGCTTATCTGGAGGAGAGAAGAGGATATGAATCAACTTCAGCTTGGCTTATTAGCCATTTAAGAATATTTTCTTAAAAATTAGAAACATGCATTGGATTGTGTGTACCTACGAATGCATTTTTGAAGCTTCATTGTGGAAGCACTGTATACATAGCATAGTTTTGTTATCTATTGTAAAAAAAAAACGTGTGGCACTCGGGGGCTGCCGCGGTAAAGCTATTGCATAGCATAAAAATGCGCCATCTAGCCGGCTCACCGTAGAGGAGTCCCGTGTCAGGTTATTTTCGTTACGGAATTTCTGGATTCGGTCTCCACGCTGGCCCGCGATAAAAGCTATGCAATAGCTTAAAAATTTTTTTTTGAAGAGAGCAACTACTTCCGAACCGGTGGTAGATTTATGACGTGTCATAAGAGCTACAAGTTGGCCCACATGAAATAAAATAATTTTGAATTTGAATTTGAACTATAGTATAAGCGTGTATAGTCGCTCCCGAGTGAAGTGGTGGTATGGACTATACTATTGTATAGGCGGGTATACGCTCCCGGCAGTTGCCACCAGCACAATCGCTCATATTAATTATCCAGCAGTGAATAGAATGCGCACAAAAGGCATTAACCGTGCAGATAATTATGTCTTCGCGGAGGCGGGCGCCTTTGTCAGGGCTAACACACATTTCATGACCTTCGCAATTTATAAGTTAAGTGCCTTACAGAGATAAAACCTTAGTGCAGGTTGGCAGTTGGCACTAGCGCAACCTGAATCTGACTTTTTAGGGTTCTTTACCCAAAGAGTGCCAACGGAACCCTATTACTAAACGTGCGCTGTTCATCAGTAGGTATGTCACTAGATCGCAAGTTGTTGGCGCGCGTGCCTCTTTCATTATTCCGTTCTATCTTAACATATTTCTGTGGTGTAATCTCAAGCATAAGAAACCGTAAATTCAGCTAAATAAATCGAAGAAAGCGATACCAATCACCGAACTCGCGAAGGTTTGAGGGCGAAATCCATTTAAATGTAGATTGTCCGCGGTAATACTTCCATTTGTTCAGCCGCGAAGCTGCTCGCTGAGGGAAAACGATTCCAGCCTGCAAAACGTTTTATTACCTTTTTTTGTTAACGCAATTTTTATTTAAGGTGAGTGCCAGGTTTTATTTTATCAATACACTAGCTGATGCCTGCGACTTCGTCCGCGTGGATTTAGTTTTCAAAAATCCCGCGGGAATTGTTTGATTTTCTTGAACCCGAACCGCCGAGTTTCGTGCTGGTTCTTCTCGGTTGGAACGGCATTCCGAACCAGTGATAGTATAATTTGACGAATTAATGAAATTTACTTAGAAACGGTATTCAAGCGGTCAAGCTAACGAAACAAAAACCTCACCCGAAATCATTCCGACAACCGGGTAATAAAAATTTCGATAAACCAGTTAGGAAATTGATCTAGAAACTGTTGTACTCTTTGACTGGTTAAGCGGATACAACCGATAGCTTAACCGTAATAAGTTTAAAATTGTTCCCAGATTCCAAGTCCTAGATAATACGCAAATACGTAGGAAACGTACTGGGAGCCCATATAACAAAATATCTCTTGCTCGCTGCAATGTAGCAAATCGGCTTAGCTGACGGGAGCCGTGCATTCAAATGCGCGGTTGAGTAAGACAGGTGCGAGGGACTGATAGCGCGCTGTTTGCGCATCATCGGCTTCTGAGCATCTTTGCATCCTTGCGATGGCTTAGCCTGTAACTTGTGGTTGTTGTATGCGATAATCACGCATATTAAACGTTGGCCATACTGCCGTCAAAGAATCTGGTGTTCTGTGCCTATCTGTGAAACGACCTACCTACTAAAGAAAATATTTCTGCTATACCCCTTCCAAGTTAGCCCGCTACCATCTTAGACTGCATCGTCACTTACCATCAGATGAGATAGAAAAAAAAAATTTCTTCTCTGAAAATTTCAATGGTCTACCTATTACGGATCATGAGATACAGCAATTTGACAGACAGACAGACGAACGGATAGACGGACGGAGAGCAGAGGCTTAGTAATAAGGCCCCATTCGTTACCCTTCGCGTATGGAACCCTAAAAAAGAAGTACCTTCTCAAGTCGTCGCGTATATATATTTTTTTCTTTATTTCATCGAAATTTCGGTTTACACGTGGTCAAGATAAGTATGTCACATCGAAGAAGGGCAGGCTTAAGGCGAGGTCTGTCCGTGACAAGAAATATAATGCCCTTTGAACGAGTGCCACGTACACATTTCTTACATACGCTTCTCTGTCCCTTTGTAGGGCCTTTCTATGACTACATCGCCCCAATAACATAGGATACGAAATTTCTTTCACAAAATACCCACGATAAACTAGTAGATATAATAGGATTGGCTTACTATTGATAACGCGCGTAAAGTAAGCAATATTTATAGAATACGGGTCGATTCGCACTTATCAGCATCGATTCGTATTCGGGTAAATAGTTGACTGTCGCTAACTTCAATTCAATTCTTATGTTTGCTAGTTATGTTAGCTGGCAAATCAAATATTTTGGCAATATTTTGTCCAATCTGCCAAGGATTTGATAGAGTCTTATGGCTATCGTCTGCTGAAGCCTACTTTGTTATAGGTGAATCGATGCGGTAATCACATCGATAGATAAAAAGAATTGGTGCGTTTGCATGCTATATAATATACTACAAGTAGATGATTACGCGGGAACTCTTTAATTTTCTGGGATAAAATGTGACCTACCTGTTAATCTTAGGTATGAGCTAATTCCATTCCCCGTCAAATTGGTTCATTCGTTGTGGCGTGAAAGAGTAACAAACAAACACACACACATACAAACTTTGGTCTTTATAATATTAGTGTGATTATTTTATATCAATCTAATTCAGTAGATCAAATTGCGAATCAACGCTGACAAATGTGGTTTCACCCTAATGGTACGCAGTAAAGACTCCTTCGTCTAAAGGAAGGAAAAGAAATTGAGAAAAGGGACGCAACCTGTGTTGACAGTTGCCACATCGACCCCACGTCATATCAGGGAGACAGGAGATCGCACCGGGATGCGCAGTGTGTGTAGACCCGCCCACTAGGTGCACGGACGATCTCAGGCGAGTCGCTAGCAGCGATATAGCCGGCGCAAGATCCTGTTCTGGAGCCTCCAGCAGTAAACGTATGTAGGTTGAGACTTGAAATGATGATGGCTGACATTTGTATTAACTCCCAGCAAAAAATACATCTCGTGTTACAAGTTTGACGTATGTATCTTTATCTATTTATCTGTTTATCTGTGTGTCTGTCTGTTTCCTCATAGCTCTCCATAGCATACATACATAAATGCTCTATTTGGTATCTTGATTTTTTTAGGAGCAAAATAAATGATCTAGTGAATTGATCCTACACTAAAAAGCTTAAAATAACAATATTAAAAATATCCTTTTAAAAAACCGACTTCACTCTACCTACTTTGTTATGGCGTTAGAAGTCGGGTTTTTAAAAAGATTTTTTTTTATTATTTATTTTATTAATCAAACACATCTTAAATTCATTTGTGTAAGCCCTTAGTTGTAACAACCGGAATCAATTACCCATGATGCAAATAAGAGACAAGTTTTTCCAATCTGCTTCCGAACAAGGCCAAGTTTCCGTGAATTAATAAGCAGACACTAGATTTCAATTTAATGTAACAAGTTTCTTGGAGTGCTATTTACTTCTTAATTTCTTCTTGCTTTGTGATGCTGGCGATAAATAAATTAGAAGTCTTTCATAATTACGTGGCTTCGCTCACGCTAAGTTCCATTTTTCAAACCCCTATTTTACCCCTGCGAATTTTAAAGGACAGAATTCGTCCCGTTACAATCTGTCAGTCTGTAGTATCGTAGCTCTTGAACGAATGAACTAATTTTGATTTAGTTTTTTTGTTTGGAAGGTAAGTGTCCTTAGCTGTTTGATGAAAATCGATCCAAGATGGCCGCCGCCACAAAATGGCGGATTACATATTTTTATTTTAATGATTACTGACTAGCGATTAGGTGATTAGATAATGTTGATTTTTTAAATTTAATATTTTATTCCGTCGTTACATTACTTACTTACTTACTCCGCTGGCTCAGTAACCCAAAGAGGATCTTGGCCTCAAACACCAGACGCTGCCACTCATGCCTGTCCTGCGCCGCTTCACGCTAATCGGATGAATTAAGAGCTTTACTGTCACTTCGTCCACCCAGCGATACGAGGATCTTCCAAAGGAAAAACACTATTAAAATGTTGAAAAATCTTCGTACATCAATACTGCCATACACATAAGGTACAACATTCGATTAAGCTAACTAGAGTCTAGCAGCAAAAAGCTGAAGGTGGATGTTCTATTCAACCACCGCCCTGCTACAAGTTAAAGAAACTCAATTCAATTTGCAGGCTCCCTGAGGATTCTTAGAATTTTAATCCGGGACGACGACTTTGTACTGCGTGGTTTTTGTAGACTTACCCTTATTAACGTGAGCATGGAATCGAATGGTTTAGGTAATGCGTTAGATAGGTATTCGCCCAATGGTAATTTTTCAAAATTTTAAAATATTTTTGAGGCATTAAATTTTTTTTAAAGATCAGCTACGCTGAACTTGACTAAGATTCCGCTCTCCCATCCAAATGATCTTAAAACTTCCAAAAAATAAAATAAAGATTCGTTCATCTAATGTGGGAAATTCATTTCATTCGGTATTCATTGCGAACATGATTTGTAGCGTTTCCTACAGACAACGTAAACTAAGAGTTCTTAGTATAAAACCATGTAAATAATCAATTTTTTTAATTGGAACCCTTTACAGGATCACTTTGTTGTCCGTCCGTCTGTTTGTTAATGAACTTTTTCTCAAAAACGGCTTGAGGTTCTATGTTGAAATTTTCACAACATTAAAAGACCTTTGTATTCAGTATTTTTAACTTAGTACCTCAAAAAGGGCCATCACAAATATGAAGAAAAAGTAATTCTATAAGGATTCCGTTTTTTCGGATCTCTAAAAAGGACATAATAGGTATCGTACATAACACCCAGGAGGGTAATAGCAGTAAACCATCGAAAATTGTTATCGTTCTCCGTAATGTCATGTATAATTAAGTTTTAGTGGTACGGGATGTCCCAAAGCCGTTGAACGGAATAAAGTAGTTAAATAAAATAGGGTTCGGCGGGAAGCAAGGTGAGCGGGAAGTTTGGCAGGTTGACGGTAGAGCTGTACAAAATGGCTCACTGATACAAAAGACACATTATATCTTTTGGGTCAAAGAGCCGTGACTATTTTTGTTTAACTATTAAGTTAGGTTAGGACAAATAGATAGTAAAGATACTCAATGAAATAGAGTTGCACACCCATCCTGAAATTAGGTAATTTCATGATATAGAATTTCAAATGAATTAATAGAAATAGTTTCTGCATTCTTAACTGCTTCCTTATGTAAATACATTGTACAAATGATATAAATTTTGTTCACAGGGATACCAAATTTGAAATACATTCGTAAATATTGTATAAACACATAATATCTCTAGCATCCAGAGCATTGTAATAAAAATCATGATATTTTTAAAATAACGCATTCAGATATAATTTATTCTAAGCACTGCACATCTGCGTGGTAATAATTTCACGCTTCTTTACAAATTTTTCAATTTTGAGACCCTTGTGGGTTATGGTTATGGTTATAGGAATATGATTAACTGACTCTAAGCAGACATTGGAAGACAAATTACCAGTATTTATTTTTACTCTATGAACTATGAATGATATAAGTAGTCTGACAAACAGAAAATATGTTTATAAAATTTATGAAACAGTAACTGATATAGTTCATTTATATCTTTCATTCGTTTACTGCACTTGTCTACTGGAAAGTTTGGCAGGTTGACGATAAATCGGGAATTTATGTAGGCGCCACCGTCACGGTATGGACTACGGACGACCGTCGCGAAAGTTTGCGTGGCTCCGCAATGAAACTTTACACAAGAAAAATATGGAAACTTGTGAAGAAATAACTTTGTTTCCATGTTGCGGGATATTTTATAGAACGGAAGGCGAATTCTTGCAGACATGCCAGAGACATTTTTAATGAAAATTACTTTCATACATTTTTCATACAATTAGCCGCACTCGACTAAAACGTTCGAGCGTTTTAAGCAGATTAAATTTAGTCGTACGGAATAACAGAATACCTACCGTTTAAAGTAAGTGAACTTAAAATAATTGGTCTAACTAATATTAAATTGCATTTATATATTACAAATAAATATAATTAAAGTGTCTGTCTGTGATTTCAAAATAATTTAAATGTTAAACTTTAAAATGGTCATTTACACCCACGGTTACAAAAACTCATTTTGTTATTTTCCTCCACCTATCTATCGTCTGAAAACTAATTCAGACGAGCTTATAATATGTAGACTTATCAAAGAGGATTTGTAAGAAGTGATCTGAGCTACTTTTTTAACCGACTTCAAAAAACTTCACGCATTTCTGCGAGGCTATTAATCAGATTGTGTGATCACAATTCTTTTTTATTTGCTAATATTTACTTCAATTTAGAGAAAAGTAAAGATTTCATCAAAATCGATTCATTAGTTTTAAGGACTCTTTTCTCTTTACAGCTATTTTTTATTTCGTTATATTGAAGTGGGTTTAGTTTATTATAGCTTGTATACTTGGAAAAATTTATGATTTCTACGGGATATAAAAAATATACTTGTACTAAGTCACGTGCAAAAGCTAGTAGCAGTCTTTGAACTGATTCGAAATCGATACAACATAAACTTCCTAGTAGGTATGTCATCGGGAACACGATCCATCGCTCTTGATAATCTTATCGCCTAGATTTGTGGTTACATCCATTTGATTGACTAATTATGGTAATTAATTAGATTTAGTGATGATCTATGAAGAGAACTAAAGCGATTGTAGAGATCTATTGGTACAAAAGGTAAAAGGGCTTACAACAATTTAACCTAGCCTCTTCTACACTGGCCTCTATAATTAATCCATCATTAACACTGGATTCGCTGTCTATATACAAATGACAGCTTATTCACTGACCTCTATATTTAATCTATGATTAACACTGGACTCGCACTCCCTATATAAATGACAGCCTAAATGATGGATCAATTTATAGCGCCACTTTTGACATACGACTGTCCCTGGAACTATAATATTGCAAATGGCTCACCTTTTATAATTAATTTATGGAATCATAGAGGTCCTACCTATAAGTTCAGGAGACACTCGTATAACTGTTTAGTGCTTACAGTGTCAAAATGGCGTCAATCACGTAGTTCCAAAAAATAAATCACAGCAGCAAGCCCAGTGTTAATTGCAGATTAAATATAGAAGTCAGTGGCTCAAATATAGATAGATAATATAGAACTAATAATATTGCAAGTGGCGCACCGACCTTTATAATTACCTAATCTATAAAATCATAGATTACCTATAGAGGTCTGTATAATAATTTCATTTTTTTTCCTTTTTCTGACTAATAGCAACTTTGCTAGGTAATTTTCTTCAAATTAGTGGTAGACTGAATAAAGGAAGCGGGCATTCTTGTTTAAGAAGAGTTCATATTCTTAAATGTATCCAATATGTAAGACAAAATACACATATTGTTCATATTTCCCACAACCCTTCGTTGCAGTGTGGAGGTATTTTATTGGTGTCATAAATTCCTGATCAAATTGAAGACACGGCACGTCATGTCAACAAAATGTATGAAAATCGGATCCAACAGAATTCAATTTGATGCAGACATTTTAAGACAACTCTTTCATAGATAAAATGTGGACTTCTAAAATTGTTCTTAGCACGCACTAGCGTTGTTTCATTTTAAGGTTTGCTACTAAAACACTTAATATCTATACTTATAATAAAACTGGACGATGCTTTATTATCGATACTGAACCCATAACAATTTTTTTGAATTTTTTATCTGTCTGTCTGTGTGCGTATGTCGCGAAAACTACTGAACGAATGAAATTGGATATAGTGATAGCTGATACTCTTTAATGTATAGGATACTTTTTATCCTGATAAACAATAAGGTTTATCCGGGATAAGGGATAAAAGTTTTTGTTGATTTTGCTCCATATCTTCGTCAAATCTAAACCGAATTTGATAATTCCTTTTTATTGTAAATTGCGTACTATTAGAAATTTTTGGCCAATTTTGGTGAAGATCTACTAAATATTATCGGAGATAGAGGACATAACTTCTCGCAGATAGTGGCAAACTCTAAACTTTTTCCACGCAGACGAAGTCGCGGGAATCAGCTAGTATCGATGTAATAATAGGGTGTGTAAGTTTGTATATCAACTTACACACTCTATTATTATAATCCTTCCTTTTAGCTGTGCTATAATCGCGTAAAAATTAATAACAGTTTTTGTCTAGCAAGAATTCACAGGTGAAATCGTGTCACAATTTCGTAAAGGAACTCCGCTCGGATGGATCGAAGTGAGGCGAGCTGGCATTCAATACATCCGAATATCCTTTTCAGATTGACGCGACACAAAGCGTATTGTTGTTAACGAGAGCCTTCTGCTATCTGCGACAGACCTTTCGTGCGCATTGTCTTGCTTTGTAACAGGTTCTTTCTGCATTTTAGAATCCTGTGTATTCGTTTTATTTTTTACCATCTGTTGCCCGCGACTGCGTGGATTTAGTTTTTAAAATCCCTCGGGAACTCTTTGTTAGCAATAGTAGGCTATGTCACTCTCCAGGCCTTTAAGTATGCCAATGCAAAACATCACGTTTTTGCCGCGTGCCGCGGAAATTGAAGGTTAATAATAATTTGTTTTAACAAACACACTTTCGCATTTATATAATCAATCCGTAATACAAAAAAATCAATCACTAAACAAACCATTGTTTACGCATTGATTTTTTTTGTGATTTTCTTACCTTTTAAAAAAATATTCATCGAAATCAGTCAATCCGTTCTTGAGATAATTTTCAAAAAGCTGTTCCATAAAAAATGTATGAGAAAATGAATTTTCTTCATACATTTTTTTCGTGAATTCGTTCGATGTTTGAATAATTATTCTGCTATTCGGGACGGAGACAAATCAAACAGATTAGTCGGTCCAGTAGCCTAATCACGAACTTTTTGAATTCCGCGTTACGTTATCGTATCGAGTGACGATGACGATACGATAACGCAGAATTTTGGTAGCACGAATCATTAAAATTAACTCTCGTCACTCGATACGATTACTTAACGCAGTCTGCTGCACGTTCAAAAATTAAATACTTGTATAATTGTATAATTTCGTATATAGAAAAATAATTTCGAAAATTTTCAAACACTACATCATAATAATTATATTTTTAGCTAAATTATTAATATTTTTATCTTTTTATGTATGATTTTTAATAAAATAGCCAATAAAACCGAATTTAATTTAAATAATTTGAATTTGTATTTTTAACGTACCTACCTATGTTTTTGAACTGTCATGTTTATAAAATTATGTCTAACCTAACATTCCATAATCCATTATCTTTAAATCATTAAATTAAAAGTATTTTAATTTATTAATTAGTCGTCATTTTTTAGTTGTGTCCGTTATATATATAAATATTATACAATAGCAGCTTTATTAGTGTTTTCCTGAGGTCGCCTGTCTGTTGTAAAGACAGGCGCTGAGGCAAACTTACCATCAAGAATATGCAATACCCAAGCAATACCAATGGTCTATTTTATGGATAATGTAAGTATAAAATATAATATTCTATCCAATTAAAATCTTAAAATGAACCTATGTTATGTTGAATAAACGTTGGAATACATAATTTAGACATCCTATAGGCTGTCCGCCGACGATCGCGTCGCGACCCACGGGTGTTTGTTTTTGCGCTGGCTAGGTTAAAATAGATAAAAGACTAGTTGGGTTAAAACCTAAAATACTATTAATGAAATTATAGTCATACTTATAAACCATAATTTATCATTGATATAATCATAAGTAGATAGATACCTTTATTTGATGTGATTGAAAAATATTGAAAGGCAGCACCTAATCAAGTTGTACTTTAAAGTAATGTACCTACCTAAGACAGGCATCAATTAACCCCAATATATATTTTTTTTAGTATAAAAACTTGAGATAACCTAATATTTTTGTTTCTAGATGATCAAGAGTGGAACACACTATACCCCAGTGAGTCATGGACCTAGTCTGAAGGCTACCACCACAATTAACACGACCTACCTAAACCTAGACCTTGGTCTACAATCAAAAGTGCCCATTTAAGCTGTGGCAAGAATGCCACTATAAGTCAAGACTTTCTATGTGTACCTACTACTTAGGACCTTCAGGGCTTTTTGAGAATTCTATAAGAAAAAACCCTATTTTTATTTAAAACTAAGTGTAATAAAAGCAATTTTTCTATTCTTGGTTTTATTTTATATTATTAGTCTAATATGTCTTAACTCTAACAATAGGTATCATTTATCCACAAAAAGCTACTTCAACATGATATGAAACTTCCTAATATAAAATATTAAATTAGCAATGATTTGATTCAATTGAATTCCTTGCCGGGTCTTCATAAATTTGAAGTTCAGTCTGCTATCAAGCCGGGATGGCTTTTGTAATGTATTCCTATATTCATGATGCATCATGGTCAATCTGAAAATAAAATGTTGTTCAGTAATAGGTATTATAAATATGAAAATAACTCTCCCTGTGACCCTTTTACACCTAACTAACATCTAACTGAACTTAACCACTGAACCAAATCAAAATGACATGGAAGTAGTAATTATAAGTAATTTATTAAAAAAAGCATTTGAATAAATAGAATTTATATTAGGTATATGAAATGAAATTTATACAATACATACTTAGTAACTATTAAGCAACATTGGTGCTACCCAAAAGAGGCCTATATACACAGCGAATGCATTGTGATTTGTTTGATGAAGATAATGAACACCTACGATGATTCAAAAACAATCTTCCAGGAATTTTATTTACATACCTATGGGCCATGAAATAATAACTTTCTGCTTCTAGATTGAGACTAGCTAGTTGGTTAGTTGTGTTTATCACATTCTTGATTATGGTCTATTATTATTTTTGCTTTATGATGATGGTATAGGTATGGTTGAGTTAGTGGTCTTTTGTTGAAAGTCCATTTTGTATTTATTGAAGTTTACAAAACCTTTCTCCATCTGAAATATTAAAATGCAAATTAGGTACTACTTATAAGTATTTTAAGTATGTCCAGTCAAGTTTTTAATTATTCAATTGTTCAATTAATGTACCTATTATTAGTTTGAATGGAAACAGTTATTAGTCTGTTTAGGGGGCAATATGGTATCAATAGTTATAGTTATGCTCAATAAACTTAGTAGGTATACTAAAGACTTAACACTTGCAATGCATCTAACTTCTAACCTCAAATTGGCAATGTAGGTACACATATTATATTGTTCACTGATTGATGTAGGTACCTACTTAATTTCATGATGAAATTACAAAGGTGCTATGTTTATTTAACATAGAAAAAAACCTCATAATATCCTCATAGAGAAAAACACTCGAAATAACTAATTCCTTAGATATTAGGTATCATTCTTTGAGCAAGTTTTAAGGCTGCAATGCAACAACTCTTTTTTGTATCTTAGCACTCCGAAACACTTTTGTCCTAAATAAACTGTAAATCTAAGTTTTAACAACACATAATTTTATTTACTCAACACTTGTTTACGTTACAATATGTTTTTAATATCAATTGTCAATTGTCATTGCCATTCGCCCATTTATTTGCCCATTGGTCCTACATAAAAATCAAACGCGGCAAATTTTACGCGGCAAATTTGATTTGAGTTTATTTTCTTATTTTTGTTAAAACTTGTGTGTATTGAAAATGATAATAAATATAATATATCTTTACATAAGCATTGACTATTTAAGATGATATATTAATTATATTAAATGTTATAGGTTTAGGTACTAAAATGCTAACACGTATGAAGTTATAATATTATTAATAATATTATTTTGTTTATTAGGTACTTACATACTTGCTTTGTTACAATCCTACACTTATACTTTGACTGGATCAAAACTTTTAGTTTTAAGTCGCAGACGTCGATGAATTGAATATCCGTCTTGCCTAGACTATTAGGTGTAGGCATTTATATTCTTTCATTATTTCTTGTTCGTCTTATAGTCTTGAATCATTTTTGAAGTGATTCCTAGACACACTCAACATTATTTTAAAACGTTTTTAGTAAGAAAAATCCGCAAAAACAACACATTTGATGACGACGTAAGTTCACTCACTTCAAAAAGTTCAGTGAGCTATAATTCGGTAATTCTCGATAGCCAGCTTTCGTAATTCTCGAAACCAAACGTCAAAAAAAGGTTTGTGCTACCGATTTTTGAATTTCTTCGAGAAAAACGTGACGAAACCGGAGAGTGACGTCACAGCTGCGTCAAGTTTAACTTTACGTAGTTGCAGTTGCTTCGTGCTACCGATTTTAGCGCGTTACGTGCGTTTTCATACAAAACTGCGTTTTGACGTTAACTTCACCTTTACTATTCGAAAGTTAAAAAAGTTCGTGATTAGGCTACAGTTGTACTTGAGTTATAACTAACCCTACTATTTAGTTATTTACATACCCGATATATTTAGATATTCAAGTTGATGTATACAGGTTCCCCTTCAGGGAAAAATGGCGTTGCCGTAGTATTGTCAGAAAATATCCAAAACAGTATTCTTAACGTCCAGAGAGTTAATGACCGGATAATGTTGGTTAAAGTGTTGCTAAGCGGCACGGTAACCAATCTTATCAGTGCGTACGCCCCTCAATCTGGTTGTACTGATGCTGAAAAAGAAGCTTTTTGGGACGAGCTTGAGGATATACTACACGGCATCCCGAGTACCGAGAGTATAGTGGTAGGTGGTGACCTGAACGGCCACGTTGGCAAGGTGCGTACAGAGTATGAGCGTGTTCACGGCGGTTTTGGATACGGCCAATCAAACGCTGAGGGAGATGCCATTCTCAGATCCTGCGTTGCCTTTGACTTAGCCGTCGTGAACACGTTCTTCCAGAAAAAACCTGAACACCTTGTTACTTACAAAAGTGGTCCCCACGCATCGCAGATCGACTATTTGCTCACAAGGAGGTGCAACATTGGCAAAATAACCAACTGCAAAGTCATTCCGGGTGAGAGCCTTACTACTCAACACCGCATCCTTGTCATGGACCTGAAAATTGCCCCGAAAAAGAAGGTGACTGAGCGCAAGATATTCAAAACCAAGTGGTGGTTACTGAGCAGTGATAAAGTGAATGAGTTCCGCTCAGGCATGGAAAGTTTGGACTTTGGCACTGACAATGAGTCAGCGAACAACTTCTGGCTTAGAACTCAATCACTAATCACTGCGACGGGTAATCGGGTGCTTGGAATCACGAAGGGACGACGTGTGCTTGACAAGGAGGCGTGGTGGTGGAATGACTCTGTTCAGATGGCAATTCGGGAGAAAAAGGTTAAATTTAAGAAGCATCAGGAGTCTAAATCTCCCGAAGATCTAGCTGAGTACAGAACTGCTAAACGTGCTGCTAAAAGAGCGATAGCTATAGCTAAGCACGATTTTTTGTCGCCTCTTTACGATAAGTTGGAAACAAGGGAGGGACAGAAAATCGTGTTTAAGCTGGCAAAAACGCGAGAGAAAGCTTCCCGGGACATAACTAAATGTATCTGTGTAAAAGACTCCAAAGGCAGTCTCCTGTACAATGAAGCGAAGGTAAAGGAAAGATGGCGCGAGTACTTCCTGAAACTTCTCAATACCCAATACCTCGACTCCCAACCTCCCGAGTTGCCTGCAAACCAAGGACTTGTTGCTCCGATAACGCCTGATGAGGTCCTTAACAGTCTTCGCCACATGAAGAATCGGAAGGCAGTTGGCCCTGATAACGTCCCGATAGAAGCGTGGAAATCGTTAGGCTCTCGTGGTGTGTACTTACTTGCTGATCTGTTTAACCGCATCCTGAACACCCGGAAAATGCCAGACCCCTGGAGGCTGAGCATTATAACTCCTGTATATAAGGGTAAAGGAGATGTACAGGACTGCTCTAATTATCGCGGTATCAAAGTAATGTGCCACACCATGAAGCTTTTCGAGCGCATTGTCGAGTCGAGGCTGCGGCAAGAGTGTACAATCTCTGAATGTCAATACGGATTCCAACCTGGATACGGTACGATGGACCCCATCTTTGCACTCCGAACTCTCATGGAGTCACACAGGGAAAGGAACCATCCCTTGCATTTCGCATTTTTAGACCTGCAAAAGGCCTTTGACTCTGTGCCTCGACAAGTCATCTGGTGGGCACTAAGATCCAAAGGCGTACCTGAGATCTATGTTGACATTATCAGAGATATGTACACTAATTCCGAATCTATAGTGAGGACTGCCGTTGGTGACACAACGCCTTTTACTGTTACAGCCGGTGTTCACCAGGGTTCTGCTCTGAGTCCGTTTCTATTCAATGTGTTGCTAGATACCGTAACCGAAAGCATTCAGGAATCACCACCCTGGCTTCTTATGTATGCGGACGATATCGCACTTGTGAATAGAGACAGACAGATGTTGGAGCGTAAGGTGAATACTTGGAAAAAGACGTTGGAGAAAGGTGGTCTGCAGCTTAATGTGGCGAAAACTGAGTACCTCGCCTGCTGTAGCGCGGATCCGGGAAGTATCTCTATTGGGGAGGAAAGTGCACGTCGTGCGGATTCCTTCAGATACCTCGGATCCGTGCTGCACGAGTCAGGTGTTGTCGACCACGACGTGAAAGCTCGCATAAGCGCTGCTTGGTTGAAATGGCGAGACTTGACCGGTGTGCTCTGTGATCGCAGAATGCCGCTTAAGCTTAAGGGACTCATTTATAAATCTATTATCCGACCTGAGGGGCTAGACAAGTGGCATTCGATTCGAAGCGATTCGATTTCCTAATTCGCAATCGCTTTAACGAAAGCGAAGTTCGACTGCTAGACAAAGTTACATGTGATTAGCGATCGCCTATTCCATTCGTCTTTTCGATAAATAGTAACTTTTGTCTATGATCTTTCGTAATGAAACGTCAAATTCGTGCATCTAATTTTGAATGTTGGTTTGAGTGGTTTTTCTTAAGTGTGAAAGTAGAGTTTAATTTACTTAAAAACTATTGATTCGTAATATTCAGACTAATTATATTTCTTGGTAAATAACAAAGTGCTTTTGTGTGTCAAGCTAATTTTTGTTTATATTAAATACTAGTGGTTCGCCCCGAACTGAGACTTAGCGGTATCCCATAATTCCCAAAAGATAGTTTTAATTATATATTGTAATAATTGACTTTTAACATTAGACGCAATAAAAAATAATAATAGTTGACGCAAAACTGTTTTACTGATACAGCGCCATCTATTAGCATTATTGTGAAGCTATTAGCATTAAAAATTAAATGATTTCGTTTCTTACCAATATTTATCTAATTTTAGTATTTGTTGTTCAAGTACAGGATATAACTGAATTTTCAACCAAATTTCACGTTCTAATATTTAGTAATTCTTGACATATGGCTCAAATTAAAATCTCCACTTTGAAAGCCCCCCATTTCGTCAATTTTAAGGGAAAAATTAAAAAAAAAAATATTTTTGTACTCTGTTCAAAGTCGTCTTTAAAAAGATATATCGCAAGTCTATGTAACGCAACAAAAAAAATTTTCTTCACACACGCTTCTATGAGAGCCTCCCTGAAATAAAGCTTTTTATATTTTTTTATGCAATATTCGGCTGAAGGCCATCAATTTACATATTATATTTAAATTTGAAGTAATTACGTTCAGTAATTCAGAAGTTATAAGGCTCTGACAGACGGACGGACAAGTGCAAATTCACTTAAGTAGACTCAGAGAACTCGCTTCGCTCGTTCAATAATAACGCAAGAAGCCAATAACAATCTCAAAATAATTCAAAAAACAAATAAAATTAACAAAAGAATGCTATTTCTTTCGTTTTCTACAGGGTCTTGGCGTTCGCTACGGTTTCCATCAATAGAATCGACAACTATCGATAACGCTTGTGAAAAATGCCACTTGTCTAGCACTTGTCGATTCGTTTTTATCAGACCACGTGACATTTCGATAGCTAATGTCAATCCCATACATTTTTCGACATTTCTACTAGCGATATCGCTAATGGAATGTAACTTTGTCTAGGCCCTCTGTGCTCCTGTATGGTAGTGAAACATGGCAAAGTGGGCAAAAGCATGTCGGAAAGCGGACCCCACCTAGTGGGATAACGCTCAGGCGAAGAAGAAGATATATTTAGATATTCACCGAGACATAATTATAGTTTCAGATGTAACAGGATAGTTTTATATCAATAAAATTTTTAGTTTATGTAACTTAATTTAGATTATTTCGTGATCGGGAAGGGATCACAACATTGAGGAGTACGATGTGCAATGTGCATATATGAGGTATCTCAAAGGAACTCTATGGGAATTCTCTGGTGTTAAAACGATCCAATATCCCTTAGAAATTCGATCCATACAACTATTGTTGTACCGGCATCCATTTCAGCTCGCTCTGTTTGTGTCACGAGCATCTCTATTGACAATCGACATTGTTTTTGATTTGCAATCGCTCGCCTGTAAATTGAGCCATCCGGATAGATTTTCATTCGAATACGATTGTGATTGTACTGGATACAGTACAATCACAATCGTATTCGAATGATAATTCATCATTATCATGAACAACCCATTAACGTCACAACGCTTGCCCAATGCGAATCTGTAGATTTCACATACCTTTGAGAACATTATGGCGAACTCTCAGACTTGTAGGTTTCCTCAAGATGTATTCTTCGCGAAGCTCCGAAAAGTCAGAGGTGCCCAGGAACCTGCGACCCCTGAGTAAGAGACCGCAGTCGTAATCGCTAGGCTATGACTGCTATGTAACTTTGGCCAAAATGAAAAAACCTTAGAATTTTGAACTGAATTTCTGAATTTCTGTATTGATTTTTTCTTTACATTTTTGGTATATGTAGTTCTTTTATTTCACGAGGGCGCGTGGCTCATGGTTGTGTGTGTGTCTCGTATCTATATAAGTGACCTAGACTTCTGACAGGCACTTACACTTACGCAATGTGCATGTAGTTACACGACAAAACCTAAATTATCATACGACATAAATTATCATACGACATAACCTAATCGTGAATTACAAGAACTATAGGGGATAATCGTATGAGTTCCCGTCAACAACATGCTAATGTTAACAGTATGTCTGCAGCTCTGAGTATGATATGATTTCACTTTTGTTGGCAGTCCCCATGATTGTCCACATTTTTTTCTTTTTATTTATTTTTAATCTATTTTATTTTACTCTCGGTTGTATACGGCTGAGCCGATAGGCTGGTAACTATATAGTCATTGAATTATTATGTACTAAGGTTGTGATATAGTCTCCCTACTAGCTCAGAAGATACGGGAAAATGCAACAAAAGTAACTTTTGTTTGAAAGTGTGACAAAATTAATTTGCAAAAATCTTAAACGTGCACATAAGAACGAATACGGTTGGTATACTCGTATTCCAATGGATCATTCGTCTGGAGGCGGCGAGGTGTCTGCGTGATGGATGGCGCGTCGCTGGGGGCTCGGTACAGTTGACGACGCGGCGATATGTTGCAGCTAACTTGTTAATACTGCGCAGAATACCAGAAAACCCACGCGATCGTGACTAAGCGAGCGCAACCTCGTGCGAAACGTGACAGATGCTAGCGTATTGCGCGGATTAGGAGTGTCATAAGCGCCAAATACATCATATATAACTCGTAAGATTTTTTTTAATTTGCTGAATAGTCTCTTAATAATATGTATAGGAATTTTATATAGGTAAACATTTTGGCTCTGTAATATGCACCACATTGAAAATAAATGTAAATTGGTTAAAAATCGGATCTAACTTTGCGATTTTATTTTGTAGCAATTAAAATTTGATCTTCTGCTAAAAATCAAATCTGCTTCTGAAGATTTAGCACTACACGCGCTCTTAAATCTGATACCCTTATTAATCCTTCCAATAATCGAAATCACTTGATTAGTGTGCACCTATGTACTACTCTAACATTTCCTGCGTAATTGTCTAGTCTCAAATGAGCCGCCATGGCAAAAATTTAGTCAGACAGGGCGAACTTCATTATTTACATTTGATTTTTTATTAATTTTTTAACGGTCTCTAAAGTACGGTCACTTACATTCACTCACTCACAAAATAAAATCTTAGAAACACCTAGACACCTTATAAAATGACAGATTTAACACTCTGACTGCAACGTATACATGATATTGCGATGAAACGAAATGCATTAATATTCAGCCGACTCATAACGAAATCTACGTTTTCAATCCATCACACAAAATACACACGTATGAATATATCGCACCCATCTATGGCGACGATATACCGATACGAGATTTATCTTTAAAAATTTTATTGAGACAGCAGAGGATTTGTTTTTTTTTTTTTTTTGAAAATTTTTGCTTTCTCCGGTGACTCCAAATAAAAAGAAACTCTCTCCAGTGCATCGATTGTCTAAAAATGATTGCATCAGTGAACGATCGCAATGACCTACAATTTTGTGTAGATTCGTTCAGTGGTTTTTTTTAAAGAATCTTAGCCAAGCTGTGTGTACTACAATAAGGTGGGACTCGATCCTGCGACCTTTCAGTTTTCAGCCTGCACCTTAATTGTTGGGCTATTGAGGCTTTTAATTCGGTAGAAGTTTTAAATCATAGAGTCACGTACCTATTTATAAGGCCGCCTTTGCATGCGTAGTTTTAAGTTTTATTAATTTTTGTTTCTTTCTGGTGTGCAATAAAGTTTTTATCTATCTATCTATCTATTTATATTAATAAATAAAAAACCCGATCAAGTGCGAGTTGGAACCGCACATGAAGGGTTCCGTACCATTACCAATCCTAACAGCGATTGTTAAGATCGAGCAAAAAACGCCGAAAAAATCACATTTCTTGTAAGGGGAACCCCCTTTATTTTTTGTAGTAAGTATTTTATTTTTAGTATGTGTTGTTATTGCTGTAATAGATATACACATTCTATGAAAATTTCAAGGATCTGCCTATTACGGTTCATGAGATACAGCCCGTTGACAGACGGACGGACCTACAGTGGCGACTTAGTAGTAGGGTTCCGGCACCCTTTTTTTTTATTACTTAGACTAGGTAAGTAAAGATGCAGCCTAAGATGATGCGCGCTTGCCTAGAAGATGCCTATTCACTCTAGGTTTAAAGACACCCACATTATAGTTAGTTGGTAAAACGGAAACCCTTTGGGCACACACACCCACATAGCCCTACGATAACATCCTTAAGCCTTAATATGTGTGCTTAATGTTCCTATCCAACGACAAAATCGCATTTGTGTAGAGGAAGCTTTATACACGGACGGAATTTCGAATTTTCATGTTGTTTATCAAAAGCCATTACAGAAATAGCCAGCGCAGTTGACAGTGTTGACATAAAATCGGAATATTATGTAAATATAACTTGCAAGAGCCGCTGTCGGTTTATAAACTGCTGCGGTCAGAGATCCGATGGGCTTCCATTTAAAATAATAATCGAGCTGTATAATATCGGTAGATTGCCCGTACAGTCTATACCTGCTGTAAAACAGCCCGGACTGTAAATGTTTTGGCATGCAAATAGCTGGTGATCAACTTGGATGTGAGTATTCGAATCAATGACAATATTATTGAACGAGCGAAGCGAGTTCTCTGAGTCAACTAGGGCGCTTGCCTACTAGACAGAGAAGTGTGTCCGTCTAAATGTCTGTCAGAGCCCTATAACTTCTGAATTACTGAATATTAGAACGTGAAACTTGGTTGAAAATTCAGTTATATCCTGTACTTGAACAACAAATACTAAAATTAGATAAATGTTATAAACAGAGGCGTAACTATACCGTTTGAGGCCCGTGGCAAATTCATCGGATGGGGCCCTCCCTCCCCCAGTATAAAGAAGCTCAACCAATGAGATAGGCCCTTCAGGCTGGGGGCCCGTGGCATTTTGCCGTCTTGCCACCCTATAGTTACGCCACTGGTTATAAAGAAACGAAATTATTTAATTTTAATGCGCCATCTATTAGCATTATTGTGAAGCTAATAGCTTCACTATAATGCTAATAGATGGCGCTGTGTCAGTAAAACAGTTTTATGTCAACTATTATTTTTTTTATTGCGTCTAATGTTAAAAGTTAATTATTACAATATATAATTAAAACTTTTGGGAATTATGGGATATCGCGAGGTCTCAGTTCGGGGCGAAACACTAGTTTTAACCGACTTCCTTTTATATTAATCAGAGAAGAATAGGCAGGCAACTCGGTTCCGGGAAAACCAAATGGAAATAGATATTACCAAAGACTGAGACAATCTACATTTAAATAGATTCTCTCAATCCTAACACAAGTTCGGTGATAGGTGTAGACGAATTCGATTTATTTCGCTGATTCCCATTTCCGTGGGCAATAGGTATGTACTAAAGTTCCGATATCGGTATTTTGTAAGCGAAGTTTCTAATGAAATCCGCCTGGCGTGGTAACCACTTTCGGGCGGAGCCTTCAGTCCTTTTGCAGGAAAACTGTTCACTACAGTGGATTAATTTTCAACAATATTACCAAGGCAATGTTGTGGTTTGACTACCGAGACCTTAGTGTAACTTTTCCACTCAGAAACATGAGCGTGGATAAACTCATCTTGATTTGACGTCCCTGCTTTCCTACTATTAAAATGCGAAAGTGTGTATGTTTGTTAGCCTGTCCTGCGATCACTAAAAAGAAGTATTTTTTGCACAGATATAGTTGAGGGTCTGGACAGTGACATAGGCTAATCGAAAAAACAAAGCATTTCTGCGGGATTTCAAAAAAAATAACTCAGGATTCCGCGTTTCTTCAGTAATTTTTCAAGATATGCCTACTTCATAATACTCGTAACTGTATGTATGCCCAAATAACTGTATGTATGCCCAACCCGATCCGTCCAGTGATTTTAGCTGTGCGTTGATAGATCGGTCAAACAGTCAGTCACCATTTCCTTTTATATATTTAGATAACCTTACCCTAGCCAACTGACATAGAACAATAGTTCGGATTTCAAAGTCGTAGACAAACAGCGCCCGTGAGTGCAGGTGAGAGAGCAGTCAAGGCTATAATGCAAAAAACGGCTAGATTGAGCTCATTTTTTCACCGCAGAGCAAATAATAAAGGCTTCGTGTGGTGAATGATAGCTGCCACGAAAGGAAGCGGAAGTCTCCGCCTCCGAGACGCCATTATCTGCACGGTTAATGCCTTTTGTGCGCACTGTATTCACTGAGGAATAATTAATATCGCGCCGTGGATGTGCTGATGGCATGCCTGCCTCGAGTACACTATTTACTCTGTTTAGACGTTATAAACTACGTCGTTATAGCAAACAATTCGGTCGCACGTATAACTCACTAAACCCACAGACTCATTAGGTACTGCAGTACTGTTCTCTTCTCAATCATTTTTTTAAGCTATTGCATAGCTTCTATCGCGGGCTTTGAGCGTGGAGACCGAATCCAGAAATTCCGTAACGAAAATAACCTGACACGGGACTCCTCTCACCGCTAGATGGCGTTGGTAAAAAATGCTATGCAATAGCTTTACCGCGGCAGTCCCCGAGTGCCACACGTCTTTTTTTTTTAATATCTTAAATTTTAGGGGACTTTCGTCCGACACGGACACGCCAGCCCCATCGTATCCTAAATTATAAATTATTCTAGTGGAATGTAACAGAAACAACTAAAACCAAATTCACCGCTTGTGCAAACACATCTCCACAATCGACTTAAAGCCTTCTGTTGCAGGTAGACAAAAAAGACTACCACCGGCGAACCACCGACGTAATATCAATCATTTATTCTTGACAATGTAAGAGCGGGGTCTTCTCCAGCTCGCCCGTATCTCAATCGGGGGTATGAGCCTTGAAACAGAGCTTCCCTATCCAGGTATAGGTGCAGGAAAGAACGCTTCCCCGATAACGTTCTTTAAGCTGAGGCGCTTAATCACCATCATGGTTTACAAATCCTGGACCGCTCTGGCTGCAGGCAATTTTCAGTACTTGGCAGAAGCAGCAGATCGACAAAGTGGCCATACTAATTACACCCCTTTTTTAGCGTCGGAGGCTGAAATTAGAAAAGACAAACAAGCGCTATGAACATTTTGACAATTTCTCTCGAACAAGCAAGAAAACCGGTCGGTAATTTCGTTCAACTTAAGAGGCTCATTACTAATAAAATAACTTGGGCCATCGCGTAATTACTTCGGATGAAATTGAGTTGCGCTCCGCATTTTAGTTTTTAAAGTAAAATATGAAAATTTCGTAAAAGCTCCGGACCCACGCCGCGAAGTAATAAAATTAATGCGAACTTAGTAATAAAGTCAGTGCCGTAATATTTTGTGTCAACATTTTAAAAGCCTTTAGCTTTACCAATAAATGCCTGGAACCTCGGCAACGTGATAGCGGCCGATATTAGTAGCCTATCTAAACCAAATTCTACACTTTAAATCACCACTTCTGATTATTTTTATTGCATAGATCGCGGAAGTGAAGCCATGGGTAAAAACTTATGTAAATATATAAAAGGAAAAGGTGACTGACTAACTAACTTAGTCTTCTTAAATACATAAAAGTCAAAGTTGGCTTAATGGCTGACTGATCTATCAACGCCTGCAACGCACAGCTCTAACCACTGGCTGAAGACATCCGGTAAGAAAGGATTTTTGAAAATTCAATCCTGTAGGGGGTAAAATAAGGCCTTATTCGTATGAAAATCGAAGCCGCGGGTTAAAGCTAGTTTTAAATAAATATTTTGTGTATTTGTATGTATAATTCGACGGGTGAAAGGCTAATAATTGATCTAAGCGACATTTTGTAAAACTTGCAGGAAGACTGATCAAAGTTTTTCTTTTTTGGAAAAAAAATCATAAAAAAACAACTATTGGATAGTCTTTTATTTATTTCTTACAGTATAAAGACTATCCAATAGTTGGTTTTTTATGATTTTTTTTTCCGCCGGGACAATCTAATCTAGGTATACCTATTGGGTGATGTGTGGCACAATTCATAAAATAAACGTTTCTTTCTTTCTTTCTAATAAGTATCTTTCTAAGGGAGTCCACATACGATCAAATTTGCCGTCAAATCTAGCCGATTAGCCTTCCTAAAAGCATTTAGATTCCTAATGAGATCAGCCGGTAGGTGCCTACCTGCAAAAGAATGAACTATCAAGCAGCCGTCACGTACAGGAGCTCTAGCCGTAAAATAGTTATTACAGCTCAGCTCGTCTCTGAAAATAGCTGTTATTACGTGGGCAATTGTAGTATGGGCGCACTGAAGCTCCCACGTAGCTTTTAATAGAATTCAATATGAGCGTTGGAACTGGAAGTACGTATTTTAATTAATTAACCGACTTCCAAAAAGGAGGAGGTTATCAATTCGGCCGGTATCTTTTTATACAAATGAAATATTATCATAGATTGTAAACCCTTAAGGCCCGATTTCACCAACATAAAATAAGTCTTATCTGAGCGTTTTCATATTTTGACAATATTTCAGTCAGTATTGACAATCTGACAAAATATCACGCTTGGACGTCACTTATTTGTTGAAATCAGCCCTTCGTAGATAAACATAAACAGAATATACTTCATCCGTAGCTCTGTTGCAGCGTTATTGAAGGTGAAAGTGTGTTTGTTTGTTGCCAACAAACAAACACACTTTCACATATATCAACAAGGATTTAACATTAATTTAGATTTAAATTTATTTTATAAATTATTATTTAGTTTAAATTATGTAATTTCACTCATACGTAATTACTGTATTTAACAAAATATATTTGAAAATATATCACACTAAAATAACAAAGGCAAAAGTTTGTATGTCACGCCACAACGAATGTACCTATGAAATAGAGATAGCACATACCCAGGACTAACACATAGGCTACAGCATTTTATCCCGGAAAATTAAAGAGTTCCCGCGGGGATTAAAAACCTAAATGCACGCGGATGAAGTCGCGGGCATCGTCTAGTTCGATATAAAATCAGCAACTTTGTGTTGCATTACTAATGTGATCTCCACTCTCTAGAATGTTGTGGATACATTTACGTAAAATCGTCGTGAATGCGAAGCAATGATTTCTATGTATATACCAAGCGATGAACTTCTATGTATATACAATGCAAAGCAATGACTTCTATGTATATACCAAGCGATGAACGGTCCCGTGAAGGCTGGCAGTGATTTTGTATTAGCCGTGCTCCGTGTTCCATGCCCCGTGCTCTGAGCTGACGCATCAAAGGCTAATGTCGATCATGTGCCATTTAATGATACACATGCTAACAGGCTTTTCGTAATTAAGGCACACGTACCTATTTACATCGTGTGTCCTATGTTTTCAAGGAAACTAAATGCGATGGATTTCACATTTGCCATTTGCCAATTCGAATGGTCGGGAACGGGTAGGGATTATTTCAGTTTCACGATTTTCACCTATGACAGAACGGTTACGGTGCAGTTTTTAAGCTATTGCATAGCTTCTATTGCGGGCCAGCGTGGAGACCGAATCCAGAAATTCCGTAATGAAAATAACCTGACACGGGACTCCTCTACGGTGAGCCGCTAGATGGCGCATTTTTTATCAACGCCATTTAGCGGTGAGCCGCTAGATGGCGTTGATAAAAAATGCTATGCAATAGCTTTACCGCGGCAGTCCCCGAGTGCCACACGTCTTTTTTTTTTTTTTCTTCTTCTTCTTAATCGCATCGCTCGCGAAACCCTCATGATTGAGGGTTGTGACCCTCGCATTAAGTACATTATTCTATGTCTATGTGTATTTATGTATTTATTTATTTCTCTTCTTCTTACCTTACCTTCTTCAACCGACAGACATAGGTCTCCTGCATGGACCTCCACAGGCCTCGGTCTTGCGCCGCCTGAATCCAGCAGCTCCCTGCGACTATAAAAAAATCATCCGCGCACATTCAAAGGTATAAAAGACTTTCCCTTGTTTGTTCAAAACGAGACCAAGTATACTCTAAAGAGAGTTAAAGCATACCATTGCCAAGCAAAGTTTAATTAACGTTAGTTAATTACTCTAGTACTAAGATCACGTTGGCCCGCCTTTCTAGTATTTCCTGAGTGGATTAATTATTATTTAGTAGCCATTAAAAACATCTGCTCGAGAACTAACGGTTTAATGGGGAATTAAATCCATGAGGTAACAATGATGATGGATTTTAACTAGTAGGTATACTTACTTACGTTTATCAATTTGTCAATTGGGTAATTTTTTTTAATCGATGACCTGACTGCGATCTCACCTGATGGTAACTTAGAAGGTGTAAGGCAGACTTTCAACCCATACCCCTAATCGGTTTCTACTCGCCATTTTGCCGGAACGCTAAATCGCTTGGCGGCACGTCTTTGACGGTAGGGTGGTAACTAGCCACGGCCAAAGCCTCCCAAAGCTCCCAAGAGACAATATTATATGTGTTCATAGCTCGCGCCGTACAAAACGAAATTTCGGTTTCTATTGTACCTTTGGCCTGCGACTTTGACCACATGGCTTTAGATTTTTGAAATTCAATAGGAATCCTTTGGTCTCCCAGGGTAAAAAGGAGCCTAGACCTCTCATTGTAAAATCTACTTCATGACTGTGATATTCCTGTGAAAATCTGTTTAGATTGTAAGTATTTGTTTTGATAAATTACATCAATCGCTTTGACGCATTCGACGCTTAACGTCCATGCTTCATCAGCTAAAATATGTCCTCACACGCCTCACACCTTTAACACCGTGAAAACATTACAAGTTTCGTATCACATTTTTGCGCAAGCATTGAAACTTTTCTCAGAAACCTAACTTTCATTCTGAAAGGATGTAAAAACGGAGTATCCACTGAAACAAGCGTAAACTTGAGCACTTTTTATTATTATTAGCCATCTTTTAAAGAATGCTGTAGGATACAAAGACATTTTAGCACAGTTTCATAGTCACATAATAAAAAATTCAGTGCAACTTTCTTTATCAAGTGACAAAAGTCCACGGCGTTTCAATCGCCACAATGATTAGCCTACCATGCGGGAGATACTATAGTGCACAAGTGTGTGCTCCAAAACGGAAATACAGGTGCACTCTTTATTCCGTCACTCTCATAGCCTGATGGAACGATACAGATATAAGGCGTGAAACACCGCCTAATTCCTAACTCTTCGAAAAAGGAAGATTTGTATTTTTTTACCTATGTATATCGAATATCTCCGTGATTTCTAAATCGATTTGCGTGAATCCTTTTTTAATCGATACAAAAACTTTGCGAGATGGTCCCATAAAAACTTCGGGTTCCATCTCTTCAATCCTGATGCTACAGGGGTGCTGCCCACCTAAACTGAGGGGATTTAGGAACTGTTGATTATGAATACTTATTGTAGGTACCGAGTAAAGACTACATCGTTAAATTCCAGGACCCAACTCCTCAATCCTGATGCTGAAGGGTTCTGCCAACCTAAACTGTGGTGATTTAGGAACGCGGACGAAGTCGCGGGCGTCCGCTAGTTGACATATATTTTTTAGCCATTGAAGATTTGAAGAGAAATGTCATTTACTATGTCACAGTAAACCTTCAATGGATAAAAAATATAGGTCAGTGGCTTTCATTTTTTGATAGGCACTGAGTTACAGAATCAGGGCCCAGATACTACAAGGGTTCTGCCCACCTTAACTGCATGGATTTAGGAACTGTCGCTTATGAATTGAAGACGCGGACGAAGTGGCCGGCGTCCGCTAGTTTATAATATTAGTAGGATTGAATATTGTATGCAATCCGATATACTCGGTCTATGCTTGCAGAGCTAGGTAAACGGTATGCTTAAGGCGATTACACGTAAACCCACTCGCAGAGGGATGTTGTTTGGGTGAGCACCTGCTGCGTACGCTGAACCATTTGCTATGGTTTATGCAACCGTTAGTAACCACCGTCGATATTGGTATTAATTAATTATTAATCTAGTACACAATCTAGGAATATCTACGCCATCTCATCTAACTGCCCACTAATATTATAAACAAACTAGCGATAGCGACTTCGTCCGCGTGGATTTAGTTTTTAAATCCCGCGGATATCTTCGATTTTCCGGCATAAAATGTAGCCTATATTATGTGTCGCTTTTCAGATCCTCAACTATTCCAATGGAATAAAATCACGTCGTTCCGTTGCTGCGTGATTGAAGAACAAACAAACAAACCCCCTTTCGGCGTATTTCAATAGAAATAGATTTAAGTTATTTTTCGTAAACATAAATATTAACTATACAAACACGACATCGTAAGAATATATTCTTTAAAAAAAATAGGGTTCACAACCACTTAAACATAGGTACTTCTGTATTTATAACTAGAAAGCCCGCGCCGACTTCGTCCGGGTTGAAAATTTAAATACATATTTGTTTTTACGGGACTGATCGCACAGAGCTTCTTATAGGAGACGATTGTAAATAAGATCACCACAGGAATCACAGGAATCTACCGCCCCGAAAGTCGAAACCCGCCGCCGTGCACCGCCCCCGCGCCGGCCGACACATATTAATTTAATTTTCCGATAACTCCTATGATATTTATTTAAATTGTATAGTGTAAAGGGCAAATATGTTCTAAACTAAATACTTACGATAATAAACATATTTATTTAGATATAGATTGACATCGCATCGGTTAAAGAACCTTTGAAAATAATTCATTATTTTTAATCAAAATTTGAAAGATAGAAATGGTCACTGTAAGTTATTCTTAGAAGATAGACATATGCTATCGCGGACTTTTTTTTAGAACTTTTTAAGAGGAACAATTCACCCATACATCATTTTCATCCAATAGCAGTATATGACCCAGCGCACGCCTTGAAAACGTTTAAGATTCAAAAAAATTTCCGACTTCCTTAACAAATTTGCACATAATATCTAGCCATAATACTTTATGTGCATAATATATAGCCTATAACCATCTGGAATAATGTACCTTTGAATTGGTAAAAGAATTTTTGAAATAGGTGCGGTGGTTCCAAATTTTGCTCCGGACATACATACAAACTCACAAAATTCGCGCTCCCTCTTTATTGAACGAGCGAAGCGAGTTCTCTGAGTCAACTAGGGCGCTTGCCTACTAGACAGAGAAGTGTGGACGTCCAAATGTCTGTCAGAGCCCTATAACTTCTGAATTACTGAATATTAGAACGTGAAACTTGGTTGAAAATTCAGTTATATCCTGTACTTGAACAACAAATACTAAAATTATATAAATGTTATAAAGAAACGAAATTATTTAATTTTAATGCGCCATCTATTAGCATTATTGTGAAGCTAATAGCTTCACTAATGCTAATAGATGGCGCTGTGTCAGTAAAACAGTTTTATGTCAACTATTATTTTTTTTATTGCGTCTAATGTTAAAAGTTAATTATTACAATATATAATTAAAACTTTTGGGAATTATGGGATATCGCGAGGTCTCAGTTCGGGGCGAACCACTAGTTATAATAGTATAGATTTTGTAAGAATAAGCAAGTATGATTCATTAAACTTCAGCTCCGAAGGTCTCAAATCTCAGGGCTGAGTTCAGACTGAGTTCAGACCTGTAGCAGAAATAAATATGGCGAAGCCGCTGAAACTCTGGAATAACTACGTCGTTGTGCGACAGAAGCGAAACTTGCGCGGGTCAAGCCGCGAGTATGAACTAGTTTGAGAAGTATTATTTTAAATACCTATTCCATTTCTTTTTCATGAATAAAGTCGTCTCATTGCAGTAATGTATTCAATCTACGAACGGTTCTGTCGCCGGCGATGTAATTTGTATTGCAGCGAACTTTGTGATAACCCCTATGAGGTTGATGAACTCCTGGTACCTATGTGTTTATTTTAACCCATATAATTAACCATTTAAAGTAAAAAAGGATTCTTAGCCATTCTGTACATAACTGATATTCCCCTTTATTTTATTCCCGGGGTTGAATTTTCAAAAAACGGTCGTGGGTTCGATACCGGGCACGCACCTTTGACTTCAACCGTTTTTCTTCAACCGTGGGAAAAGCTGCAGGCCTGAAAGTTCTGAATAATATTTCCGAGGATGTGTGAAGTCTGACAACAAAGTCTCTGTGAATTGCCAGACACTAATTAAGTACCTAAATTTTATTTCTTGTATTCGCATAGATAAAAAAAACAATCATTAACCCTTTAATACCGTGATAAAATTGTTTTTCGTAATTTCGAAATTCAATGAAGCCGATCGGACCCATTTGCATAACAAAGAAAAGTTTTTAATTAAAAGGGCTAAAGTCCAAAAGCCGCTCACAGACGAGGGTAGACCTGCTTGAATTTGACACTTCAACCACTTCACTTTACTCTTTACGAGGAAATCGTAAGGTATTTTATTTGTTCTCTTCTAAAAGCACGTCAATATTATGTTAAATATTAACATTATTTCGCATTTTCCTCACACTTATCAGAGTCCTCATAGAGTTATCTTTTCAAAAATTCCGCGGGAATCCTCTGTTTTCCGAGATAAGCGCGTGATACACATGCTAGTGGATGGCATGCTAGGTGCTGGTAAGGTGCACACCAGGTACTGACAGAATCTCAGCACGTGATATACATGTTAGTGAATGATATGCCAGTTTCTAAAAAATTAAAAACGTTCTACTTAGGTACGTAACGTGTCTAAAAGTTCACAAAATGAATAATATATTCGGCAAAAAAACAATAAAAACAAGCACAAAAAATAAAAAGACACGTACGTTTTCGTTTCACGTACGTAGCTGGCAATACGAATCTCCCATCCCGCTTCCCCTCAAGGGAAAAAATCAAACGGCTTGCGATCTACTCGTATGCTTTGTACTGGCACGTGAGTTACTGGCAGAATCTCGATACCCATGCGAGTAGCTCATTTTCGCTTGTGACTGGCATGCTTTTGTGCGAGTAACAGGCATGTGTATCGATCTACTCGTATGCTTCGTACTGGCACGTGAGTTACTAGCAGAATCTCGATACACATGCGAGTAGCTCATTTTCTCTTGTGACTGGCATGCTTTTGTGCGAGTAACAGGCATGTGTATCAGGCACTATATAAACTCTCTCACTCCCCAAGTCCTTAACTATACCCACGCAAAAAATCACGTCCATCCGTAGCTATGTTACTGCGTGATTGAAAGCTTTTACAAACAAACACACTTTCGCATTTATATTAGTAAAGGATATAGGACGTTATGACAAAAGAACATCGTAAACAAGAAACGACAATCCTTTATAGTCGCTTTATATCTTTGGATAAAGAGAACTGTCATAAAGTGGACTCGAAGAAGGCTCACGTATGACTCTAGCTGAGTAGTCTAATTTATAAGAGGAACTTTTACGTCAGTTTGAAGCCTCAATAGCCCAACGGTTAAGTGCGGACTGAAAACTGAAAGAATCGAAAAACCTTTGCACTATTGTCGTACCCACTCAGCACAAGCTTTCTGCTTATTTGGAGGAGAGAGGAGGATGTTAGTCAACTTCAGCTTGGCTAATATTCATTTTAAAATAAACTAGTGGTTCGCCCCGAACTGAGACCTCGCGATTTCCCATAATTCCCAAAAGTTTTAATTATATATTGTAATAATTAACTTTTAACATTAGACGCAATAAAAAAAAAATAGTTGACATAAAACTGTTTTACTGACACAGCGCCATCTCTTAGCATTATAGTGAAGCTATTAGCTTCACAATAATGCTAATAGATAGCGCATTAAAATTAAATAATTTCGTTTCTTTATAACATTTATCTAATTTTAGTATTTGTTGTTCAAGTACAGGATATAACTGAACTTTCAACCAAGTTTCACGTTCTAATATTCAGTAATTCAGAAGTTATAGGGCTCTGACAGACATTTAGACGGACACACTTCTCTGTCTAGTAGGCAAGCGCCCTAGTTGACTCAGAGAACTCGCTTCGCTCGTTCAATAAATAAGTTTCATTCTTCACCGGTTGTAGTATTACCGTAACCACTTCTAAAACAAATATGCTTATTTACTGGGGAAAGGAGAGTAATATTAGTTTACTAAAACTAAACTTTACAACTAGGGTTCCGTACCTTGAATGTAAAACCAAATCTCTTTTGCATGGGACCGCATAACTAAGTTTATACAAGTATGTTAAAGATATATAAAATTGGATATAATACTTTAGGTCTGCAACATTTTTTACGGTTTTGCTGGGAATCCGTAAAAATATAAAAATCATTATAAAATTCACGAGTTAAAAAATTAAGAATTTTACAAGTTTTCGTCATAAAGTTCGTAGAGTAGACTTATAAAAATGCAGATGAAGTTACAGTTACCACCTACTATCCTCGCACATAGGTAGGTATATTAAGAATTCTTTTGTCACAGCGTCCAATTTACGTCTTATCTCTGAAAGCACTCGAACACTCTGCCATTTTCCATTTAGCTTAATAAAACCTTATAAATGACTAACAAAAAGCTCCATTCTGTTTTTAAAATGGAATTTTAAAAATAGAGTCAGGCCATTATTTAAATAGAGTTGGTTGATTCAGTCTAAACAAAAGTTTTCAAAACTTCTGAACGTATTTTTAACCGACTTCCAAAAAGGAGGAGGTTATCAATTCGGCCGGTATCTTTTTTTTTTTTTTTTTTTTTTTTTTTCTATGTATGCCCGCCGATTACTCCGAGGTTTCTGAACCGATTCACGAGATTTTTTTTTTAATCGACAGAAGAAGCTTGCGAAATGGTCCCATAAAAATTTTTACCTTCAACTCCTCAAGCCTGATGCTGCAGGGGTATTTCCCCCCTAAATTATGGGACTTTAGGAACCGTCGTTTACGAATTAGTATGCTTGGCCTAAGCATATACTAGATCATAGAGCTCCAGGTCCTACTCTTCAATCCTGATGCTGCAGGGTACTGCCGACCTAAATTATAGGGATGTAGGAACTGCTAATCATGAATTGTTATTGTATGTAATAAGCATATACTACACCATCGAGGTCTAGGTTCTAGCTCCTCTATCCTGATGCTGCAGGGTACTGCCCACTTTAACTGTGAGGATTTAGGAACTTTCGCTTGCGAATTGATATTGTTAGTATCAAGCATATTCTACATCGTAGAATTCAAGGTCCTCGCTCTTCAATACTGATGCTGCAGGGGTACTGCCTACCTAAACTGTGAGGATTTAGGAACTGTCGTTTACGAATTGATATTGTTGGTACCAAGCATATACTACATCATAATGCTCAAGGTTCTAGCTCCTCAATCCTGATGCTGCAGAGTTGGAGGAATTACGAACTGACGCTTTCGAACTGATATTGTTGGTACCAACCATGGACTACATCATGGAGCTCCTAGTCCTAGCTCTTGTGTATTGTTAATAAATACTGTAGGTACCAAGTGTAGAACTACATTAGTACCGTAGCGTTGGAGGGAGGGGAGAAAGAGAGCAGGGACAAGCTCCACTAAAAAGCTTAAAATAAAAATTCTTTTCAAAAAACCGACTTCAAACGCCACTACAAAGTATAAAAATAATTTTATTTTGTACACGTTTGTTGAAGTCGGGCGGGCTTAACTAGAAACGATGAAATCGATGCGCGACGCTTATCTTATGGTGACATATAAGAGACACGCTTATTGAAATCGGGCGAGCATCGCGTATCAGTTTCATCGTTTCTATTTAAGCCGCCCGACTTCAACAAACGTGTACAAAATAAAATTATTTTTATACTTTGTAGTGGCGTTTGAAGTCGGTTTTTTGAAAAGAATTTTTATCGAAGTAAACTATACTAACTTAGCGACACAATCTTTATCTATGTATACCTTTTTATTAACCGACTTCCAAAAAGGAGGAGGTTATCAATTCGGCCGGTATATATTTTTTTTTTTCTATGTATGCCCACCGATTACTCCGAGATTTCTGGACCGATTCACGAGATTTTTTTTTTAATCGACAGAAGAAGCTCGCGAAATGGTCCCATAAAATTTTTTACCTTCAACTCCTCAAGCCTGATGCTGCAGAGGTATTTCCCCCCTAAATTTTGGGACTTTAGGAACCGTCGTTTACGAATTGGTATG
This sequence comes from Hipparchia sbordonii, assembly GCA_038048805.1. Taxonomy (NCBI): domain Eukaryota; kingdom Metazoa; phylum Arthropoda; class Insecta; order Lepidoptera; family Nymphalidae; genus Hipparchia; species Hipparchia sbordonii. The sequence continues at coordinate 1,908,070 of CM076111.1, read as the reverse complement.
CTTGGCCTAAGCATATACTAGATCATAGAGCTCCAGGTCCTACTCTTCAATCCTGATGCTGCAGGGTACTGCCCACGTAAATTATAGGGATGTAGGAACTGCTAATCATGAATTGTTTGATTGTATGTAATAAGCATATACTACACCATCGAGGTCTAGGTTCTAGCTCCTCAATGCTGATGCTGCAGGGTACTGCCCATCTAAATTGTAGAGATTTAGGAACTGCTAATCATGAATTGTTATTGTATGTAATAAGCATATACTACTCCATCGAGGTCTAGGTTCTAGCTCCTCAATCCTGATGCTGCAGGGTACTGCCCACTTAAACTGTGAGGATTTAGGAACTTTCGCTTGCGAATTGATATTGTTAGTATCAAGCATATTCTACATCGTAGAATTCAAGGTCCTCGCTCTTCAATACTGATGCTGCAGGGGTACTGCCTATCTAAACTGTGAGGATTTAGGAACTGTCGTTTATGAATTGATATTGTTGGTACCAAGCATATACTACATCATAATGCTCAAGGTTCTAGCTCCTCAATCGTGATGCTGCAGAGTTGGAGGAATTACGAACTGACTCTTTCGAATTGATATTGTTGGTACCAACCATGGACTACATCATGGAGCTCCTAGTCCTAGCTCTTGTGTATTGTCAATAAGTACTGTAGGTACCAAGTGTAGAACTACATTAGTACAGTAGCGTTGGAGGGAGGGGAGAAAGAGGGCAGGAACAAGCTACACTAAAAAGCTTAAAATAAAAATTCTTTTCAAAAAACCGACTTCAAACGCCACTACAAAGTATAAAAATAATTTTATTTTGTACACGTTTGTTGAAGTCGGGCGGGCTTAACTAGAAACGATGAAATCGATGCGCGACACTTATCTTATGGTGACATATTATAAGAGACGTTTATTGAAATCGGGCGAGCATCGCGTATCGGTTTCATCGTTTCTATTTAAGCCGCCCGACTTCAACAAACGTGTACAAAATAAAATTATTTTTATACTTTGTAGTGGCGTTTGAAGTCGGTTTTTTGAAAAGAATTTTTATATCTATACAAATGAAAAAGATTGCAGTGTCTATTATTTTAAAATTATAGCTAACTAGACGATAAAAGATGCCCGCGACTTCGTCCGCGTGGATTAAGTTTTTTAATTACCGCGGGAAGTCTTTAATTTTCCGGGATAAAATGTAGCCTACATGTATTAATGCTGGCTATGCGTTGTGGCGTGAAGGAATAACAAACACACACGCACCCACGCGCGCACACACTCACACGCACACACGTACGCACCTATGAGATTTTCTCCTTCCAAAAATCGCTCAACGCGCCTTAAGAAGTTTTCAGTGTTTATATTACTGTATTCTTAGCTTGTACGTAACAGTTTTAAGTTATTTTTTTAACTTGTTGGTATCCACAAATGAACAAAAACACCGGCTAAGTGCGAGTCGGGCCCACCCACGAAGGGTTCCGTACCATAGTACAAGATTTACGACCAGCTACTATGTTATAGCAAATGAATTTAGGACAGCGCCATCTTTGTATATAGCTTGGCACTACGTCGTAAAATAGCTCAGATAGAAACATGTAAGAAAATAAAACACGTTTTTAGTAGGGGGCTCCCCTGTTTTATTTTTTGAGATTAAGGGAGCCTCCTTTAACTTTTCATTTATTTTTATTATTTGTTGTTATAGCTGCAATAAAAATACACATTCTGTGACAACTGTCTACCTATTACGGATCATGATGCCCGCTGACCGCTGACAGATAGACGGACGGAGGGACAGCGAAGACTTGGTAATAGGGTCCCGTAGGTTACCTTTCGGGTACGGAACCCTAAAAAGTTGCTCACCCCTATATAAACCACAGCACTAATAGCAATATTATGGATGTATGGAAGTAAAAAATCATTTGATTTAAAGATAAAATTTTACGATAGAGCATAAATTTCAGACGAAGATATTTTCGTTTGATTAAGTACCAATATCTCTTATGCAGGTGATAACATCAAAAATGGCGAAACTTCTGTGATTTATATCACCAATTCTTATCAGGCGCTGTTTAAGTCAAAATGCAAACTTAAGTTTTTGAACAATTTTTGCAAATAAGAGTGATTTTGGATCATTTATAAACCACTCTTAAGTCTGTCCAGTCTTGGATCTACAGAATGTATTAATTTCTACTCTTGTAGGATGAAAAGTATCCCATGGTCGTCTCCAGAATGCTAGCTATCTTTACGACAAATTGAGTCGGCCAATTTTTTTTTTCTTTATAAAAAATATTAGCCGAGCTGAACTTGACTTATATTCTCCTCTCCCCTCGAAATAAGCGAAAAGCTTGTGCTAGGAGTGGGTGCGACAATAGTGCAACGGGTGGGGCTCGAACCTGCAACCTTTCAGTTTTCAGTCCGCATCTTTAACCGTTGGGCTATTGAGGCTTTTTTGGGAATTGGATGAATAATACGCATATAAATCGCCAGGAAAACTTATCCGGGATGAAAAGTTTTTTTATGAATAAAAAGGAAGGCTACTCTTCCTTTTTAAGGCCACAAGCTGCCTTACTAAAGCTCATGCCGCCTTTTGTCTACTACCCTCATTTTTCTCCATTCTCTCTGTCCTTTCTGTCCATTCTCGTTCCTTCCACTACCTACTCTTACTTTTGTAAATTGTATTCTCCACTTCAACTATAAAGCAGAAGTGAGAGATACATAACTGAATTTTTTTATTAAGGGTATTATTTGCTTCGTTTCCAAACTTTACCGATTGCGAGTTGTAACTCTTCACCTCCAGCTACAGATTTAGGTATATTGAATTTGGAACAAAGGGACACAGGCGCAAGTATATTGGCCAAATGAATTGAAAGGGCTTCATACATAAAACAAAAGCGCCGTCCTTCCCCTGTTACACCGGGTATTACTGAATCACGACGCAACGTTTACATTTCCTTTAATATTGGCCACAGTGAGACTCTTGCGTTCTATTTCCTTTAAACACTAGTAAGTTTTAAAAGCCGTGATAGCCCAGTGGTTAGGAATATCCTATTCGGAGGGTGTCGGTAAAACTCACGCTGAAGTCTAAGAGCCTGCTCTGATTCAGTTCAGAGGTTAAAACGGAATAGGTTAAAAAGGATAAGAGGTTAAAACGAGACACAAATGTGTACTGACATAAATCTGTTTCATTTTAACTCTATCTTGAGTCTGAGCTGAGTGAGAGTGCGGTCTATAGATTTTAGCCTTAGAGGTCCTCTGACTTTTTGGAGTTGTGTGCCTTTAAGGGAGGCTAAATACGATCAAGTTTGCATGATGCTTAGGGATTCGAAAAAAGAATCGATACTACTCAGGTTCGATACCTAAGAAAGCTCCCAAAAGCTGTACCCTGTACCACTCCATCGAGAGAGATAACGCTATACTGTATAGCCTATACATCAGAAAGAGAATAGTATAACTATAGACTATAATCTGCTGTCTGACGTGTGAAATCTAGTGATGAGATAAAAGTATCGAGTAATTTTGAAAGTACCGTAAGTAAGCAGACTGCTTACCGCTTTCGAGACCTTCAGTTGCTGTAACATAGTTTTCATACAATAAACTTTTGTTTTTGCTCGATCTTAAAAATAGCTGGTATTAAATCTTGTACTACGATACGGGGCCCTTCGTGAGCGGGTCCGACTCCTACTTAGCAGGTTATTTTTTTAATTCTGTGGGAACTATTTGTTTTTCGGCGTAAAGAAACCCATACTTATCCCTCTCTTACATCACGACTCTAATAATATCGACCTATACGCAGAATAGAGTTACTTCTGCAAAATCCCTACTTTACAGGAGAGCGATTTGAAGTTTGTCTTGCCTGTAACTTTTTTCGTTATTTTTCTAGAGAATTGATTCTCATAGTATACTTTTGGAACATTATTATGCATTGATTACTATCAATAAACTCAATGCAAAACCCATAATTTGGAATTTAGGAGGTTCTATATGCATATGTGACGATTTTTTGCGGATGTGTCCATGTACTATATGTATATGTAACCTTATACTTGGGAAAAGTGTTCGTACCATGTCTATATATAACTTTTTTTTATGGAAATACTAATCTTCAAACGGTCTTATTTGCTGTAAAGGATGAAATATAAATACAAAATAAACAGTGTTTCTTATTTCATAATAACACATTTATTAGTAAAAAAAATTCAACATAATTTGACTAATTTTTTTAATTACTAAGCATGTACCTACTATAAAATTGTCTCACAAAAAAATGTAAAAATTAATAATAAAATAACTGAAAGTACTTTGTATTTTATATAGGTAATACTAGCTTTTGCCCGCAACTTTGCTCACATTAAGTTCGATTTTTCAATCCCCTATTTTACCCCCTTAGGGGTTGAATTTTCAAAAATTCTTTCTTAGCGGATACCTACGTCATAATAGCTATCTGTATGTCTTTCAGCCCGATCTATCCAGTGTTTTGAGCAATGTGATGATGATGAGTCAGTCAGTCAATTAGTCACCTTATCCTTTTATATATTTAGGAAATTAAATTTAGGAACTATTGTGTAAATATATAAGTAGAATGTATTAATAATCCTACTATAGAAACCTCGAAATGAAACTAATAAATAACTAATATAAAACATAAACATAAATAACGTATTAGGAACTATTATTTAGCATTAATAATAATCCTATTATAGAAAACTCGAATAAAACCAACGAAATAAAATTGCTACAAGGACAATATATAAGTTCTTTCAGGAGTTTTAAAAATAGTACAACCGAATATTGGCAAACAAAAAGGTTTAAAAACATTTTCTCTATTTTCCACAATTTTTCTGAGCGATTTATTATTGGCAATCAATAAGAAATCAATCATATCTAAGTTCTTCTTCGACTGAGCGTTATCCCACTAGGTGGGGTCTGCTTTCCGGCATGCTTTTGCCCACTTTGCCCGGTCATGTGCATCCAAATTTCTTAATTTATTGGCTCTCATATCGGCGCCTACGAGGTCCAGCCAGCGCTTTCTTGGACGGCCGCGAGATTTAGCTCCAGGGACGGCGATGTTAAGACATCTATTTCCGACGTAGCTTTGTGGTTTCCGTGCTACATGACCATACCATCTTAGACGGGCTTCTTACAGCTTATCTCCGATGTCACGGACACTGAGCCTGCCGCAGATGTGATCGTTGCGTTGCCGATCGCAACGTGTAACATATCTAAGTTATTTATGTCTATATTATTAATATTTTAATTGAATAGATATTTTAAATCACGAAGAAAATAATATTGTGGTGGCAGAGATCCACTGGGTACCGCGCAAAATGAAAATTTTAAATTAATCAAAATAATGAATTTGTAAAGAAGATGCGGCACATCATCATCTCTAGAGTCGTTAGGTGCACTGTAAGAGTTAGTTGTAGATGGTGATTGCGTCTAGTGATCATCATATGGTTAGAATAAAAGGCATCACGACAATTTATGCGTATTTAACGGAGAAGGCATGGGAGTCGGTACACATTTTGGTGATGATATTCAAGACAAATTCCCAAAGCTAACAGCAGGGGAATTTTCAAAGTTGGACCGAGCTAAAAGTATTAGTCTAGTTATTGCAATTGCAGGCGATGGTAGACATTATTTATTATCTTTTATAGAATTTTCAGCAACATGGTGCAGCCTTATGGCTAGTTTTGTCAGTAGCAAAAACTGGTATTTATCATTATATGCCGGCTGCAGTATAGATAATCGACTGTCTCTTACAGTTCCATCTGATATATCAATCTTCCCATATATCAGGGACCTCTTGCCTAATTTTTTCAGCTCCCTGTGGTAGTGCTGTTATTGTAAAAGCTCCACTACTGACACTGCCATTTTCTGAAAACAAAAATTAACATCATTAAAACGTTAAAGCAATTAACTACAGAAAAGAGGTCTAAATAGTTTTATATAGTTTTTTTATAAATACTTAGCATAAAAAAAATTATTAATTTTAGGCTTTTATGGTAGTTTTCAGTTGAATAAGGATATATATGGGTGATTCTACGATAAGAGGTCCTAAGTCCATAGAGAATACGGCTACGGAGAAAAGTAGCTGTTTTTTCATTAAACACTTATATTACGATTTTTGTCCTATTTATTTATCTGTTCAGTAAGGGCAAGTCACTTTATGCATATTTTATTAAAAAATCAAAAAAATCATAAAAGTCAAAAAATTCAAAAAATTCAAAAAATTCAAAAAATTCAAAAAAAGTCAAAAAAGACTTTTTTGACATTTTTGACGGTTTTTGACTTTTTGACTTTTTTTGACTTTTTTTTTACTTTTTTGACTTTTTTTGACTTTTTGTCTTTGTTGACTTTGTTGACTTTATTGACTTTGTTTGTTTGCACTAACCTTATCTCCCCTGGTCAACAAGTTTCTCTCCTGACATTTATCTTGCCAGGTGAAATATGGCAGGTGAGAGACGTTTTCATGATAAATTGTATTATTTTAATTGACATAAGAAGTTTTTCGGTACATTATGTATCACACTTTCACTAGTCCATCATTATTAAATTAGACCAGTAAATGCAAATAAATTGAATGAATAATATAACTTTTATGACTTGCCAGGTGAGAGACACAATGACCTCGCGAAACGACTACTTCGAATCAACGGTCGCAACAACTAACAAATGACGGCGCTCTTAACGGCTCACGTGTTTTGCATTACTAACTTCACGTCCGTAGATGATTTTGAGCAATTTTTGGAACATGGCCGTTTTATATTAGTGTTTGTAGTAGCGGAATGAAATTTTCTAGAGTAGATACCCAAAAACAGTGGGACAAAAGTAAAGTGTAAAATATATTGCAAATAAATAAATATTTTTCTATTTTTCCTTAACAATACTTAAATACATTTATTGAAATTTGTGTTTAACATACTTTAGTTTAATAACTGATACAAAAAAAATATGTATCGTTTCAAATTAAACTGAAAACGACAGAGGGACAGGCCAGGTTAGAGACATTTTTAGGCTTTATAAGGAATTTCAGAAAAATATACTTTAATTAGGCATTGAATCGTGATGTTATTTAATAAAGTACATTTAGGTGATGTGTTTCATTGCAAAAAATAACAACATATAAAGTAAAATTTTTATTTTAAACTGATTGCCGCACAAGTTACCTCTTATCGTAGAACTACCCATATCTCAATGTCAAACCAAGAATAAATGAATATATACACATATACCTCATAATTTCAAAATGATTTCCCTCGAACAAAGTAACTTGTGCACATTGTCCCGATATTTTTTACATGATTTCCGAATAATAAAGTAGTATGGTAAAATAATTATTAAAATGTATGAATTAATGTTTAATAGGTGTAATGAATTGATATTTCTTTTTTTGATTGTTTTTTGTAGTAAAATCTAACATTCCGAGGTATAATGTTCTATATGAATGTGGAACCGTTTAACTTAATTATTTAGCTTTAAAAATATATATCTGTAAAAATTATTATATACAACTATCTAAGAGCAATCTATGTAATATAATTACAAAGCTGAAGAAAGAAAATTCCATTCACTTACCTGGAACATCCATTTTTCCATTTTTTTTATCTCCACGGCATTTGTCGTATTACTATATTCAAATTTTTTTGGCTTTAACGAAGGGAAGATCATATGTTTTGAGCGTGTATTTTTAAGTTTGAGCACATATAGTAAAAAATAATAACAAAATTAACACGAAAATAGCAGATAAAAGTGTGAGCGTGTGCACACTATCATTTCGGAGAACATGAATACAACTGCAGATGGGACCCTCCGATCGCGCTGATCTGGATAGTGAATACTGACACTTGTGCTGTCGGGCCCTTCTTCTTTGGGGAAATAAATTAAATGTACCTTTATTCGACTGATATCTTTGGATCTACATAACTTTTTAAAATTTTGATTTCACTAGTAAATATTAGAGATCTTTTTAGGCTTAAAAATGCAATAAAAAAATTTTGTGCCATAATCATATATAACTCTATTCTACGTATAGGTCGATATAATAATAGGTGTACAATTTTTTTTTTTTTTTTTTTTTTTTTTTTTTTTTTTTTTTTTTTTTTTTTTTTTTTTTTTTTTTTTTTTTTTTTTTTTTTTTTTTTAAAAGAACATTAGCCAAGCTGAAGTTGACTAATATCCTCCTTTCCCCTCCAAATAAGCGGAAAGCTTGTGCTAGGAGTGGGTACGACAATAGTGCAACGGGTGGGGTTCGAACCTGCGACCTTTCAGTTTTCAGTCCGCACCTTTAACCGTTGGGCTATTGAGGCATTACATATACAACTAGTAGGGCGCGTGGGTGCGCGGCTCGCTAAAGCGAACCGCGTGTTTTCTGTTCACTAAGTAAATCTTGGTATCTTGATCATCTTTTTCCAAGAAACCACTCTTCCATGTTTTCTGTTCACCAAACAGATCTTCGGGGTCTTGATCATCTTTTTCCAAGAAATCACTCTTCCATCTTTTATAGTCTCCGAGATAGACACCGACGAAATTTGTATGGCCGCCATCTTGAATCCGCCATTTTGGGTGTTTTTTTTTCAGCTCACTGCTAATTGGATGACGTTTCGAGTGACTTTTGTTTGAACACTCCCCACCTATCTTTAATATCCTGGCCGTGCTCCTCACCCGTCTTCGAAATCCTCAATCATCAGCTCCCTCCATATTTTTCCTCCGAATGAATTTTTGTCCTCTATACGAATCCATCAGAAATTTCGAAAAGGAACCATATCGAAGTCTTGCATATATTTTGTATGAAAAAATAAATTCCGCCATCTTTAATTTTTTTCTATTCATCAAGTAGACCTTCAAGTCTTGATCATCTTTTTCCAAGAAACCACTCTTTCACCTTTTATAGTCTCCGAGATAGACGCCGACGGAATTTGTATGGCCGCCATCTTGAATCCGCTATTTTGAATTTTTCTTCAGCTCCCTGCCAATTGGATGAGGTTTCGAGTAACTTTTGTTTGAACACTCCCCACCTATCTTCGAAACCCTGGCCGTGCTCCTCACCCGTCTCCGAAATCCTCAACCATCAGCTCTCTCCATATTTTTCCTCCAAATAAATTTTTGTCCTCTCTACGAAACCATCAGAAATTTTGAAAAGGAACCGTATAAAGTCTTGCATATATTTTGTATGGAAAAAAATAAATTCCGCCATCTTGAATTTTTTTTCTGTTCATCAAGTGGACCTTCGGCTCTTGATCATCTTTTTCCAAGAAACCACTCTTCCATCTCGTATACTCTCCGAGATAGACACAAACAAAATTTGTATGGCCGCCATCTTGAATCCGCCATTTTGGAATTTTTTTTCGGCTCTCTGCCAATTGGATGAGGTTTCGAGTGACATTTGGTTGAACACACCCCACCTATCTTCGATACCCTGGCCGGTGCTCCTCACCCGTCTCCGAAATCCTCAATCATCAGCTCTCTCCATATTTTTCCTCCGAATGAATTTTTGCCCTCTATACGAAACTGTGAGTGAAAAAATTTTTTTTCATACAAAATTTTACAGGAGAGGTGATCAATGAGTCAGTGAGTGAGTGAGTGAGTGAATCAGTGAATCAGCACGAGTAGCTATATATATATTAATTAATGTACATACATAGAAAAAAAGACGTGTGGCACTCGGGGACTGCCGCGGTAAAGCTATTGCATAGCATTTTTTATCAACGCCATCTAGCGGCTCGCCGTAGAGGAGTCCCGTGTCAGGTTATTTTCGTTACGTAATTTCTGGATTCGGTCTCCACGCTGGCCCACGATAGAAGCTATGCAATAGCTTAAAAAAAGATACCGGCCGAATTGATAACCTCCTCCTTTTTAGAAGTCGGTTAAAAATCAACGTCCAATTGTAATTAAGTAAGTATATAGAGTAGGAACTCGGCATTATTTCGTATTAAAAAGCTAACTTTAGACATTTATACATAACAGTTTCTTGAATCAATAACATAGATACAGTTAACCACGCAATAGAAATACTAGCACAGGGTTTTAGCCTTTATTGACATGGTAATAAGAAAATGTGCAGCCATGGGGTTGGGTGTACTTGGGTGAATTGTGCGGGAAAGGTAAGGATTCCGCTTCTCCGCCAATATGTTTCAATTTAAGCTAAGCCGCTTGTCGATACGGGCTTCTGCGGAATACCTTCAGACTGCGAGTTACAACTGGATCCAAGAAATAAAAGAAAATGTAAATGCCGTTTCCGCGTTTAATGTTTAGAATTTTCTCCCCGTCTGCGCCGTATTCCGCATTGCTGAGGTTCTTACCCCTACCATTAATTACATAATATAGACGTTATTTTGGGATAATATTCACAGTATCCAGTGAGTAGTGACTCGTCTTAAATCGTCGGTCCACCTAGTGGGGAGTCTACCAATACTGCTACTGTCTACCGGACACGATGGCCTAAGTATAGAACTGCGCTTTCCGGCATGAGGTCTTATAATGATCGTAAGTTCTTCGAACTTCGAACTATGCGCCCTGTATACCTATCGGTCCTGCCCTGACCATAAAGAAAAAGAATTTTGAAGTTAGGTATATTATTAAAATCGACTTCAAACGTCACTAAAAAAGTATATAATAATAATAATAATGTTTATTGATCCAAAAACAAAACTTAAACAACTAAAATTCTGCAATTACAATGGCATAGCTTAATGTTCTAGTTAATTACAAACAAAGTAGTAATACAGAAAAACATCTGCCCCTAAGCTAGGTATATACCTGTGTTTTAGGCGACAGTGCTCTCCTTAAGTAAAAGGTTCATTTATACAACAAAGATGAAGAAATCAGCAGGTAAACTACCAAAAAATTAAACATGAAATAATACAAACTGTGTGTGTGTGTGTGTGTGTGTGTGTGTGTGTGTGTGTGTGTGTGTGTGTGTGTGTGTGTGTGTGTGTGTGTGTGTGTGTGTGTGTGTGTGTGTGTGTGTGTATGTGTGTGTGTTTGGGATATGGAATATAATGAATAAATAATATCAAATAGCTTCATAGCACTTCTAGCACACTTCGAGCAGCTTTTCAGTGTCAGCATAGGATTGGGTGAACAACCACTCTTTAACTCGTTTTTTACATTCATTTTTATGAAGAGGATTTATATTTATTGCTTTATTTACTTTATTGTAAAGTCTAGAGCTAATGATATAGAACTGTCTCCCAGCAAGTTTACTTTTGTGACTTTCCGTCCGAAATGGTTGATTCTCTCGTCTGTTTACTTGATTTTTATCGTAGGTCAGGGAATTGTGCTTACGTGTTATAATTTGTATGAGGAAAAGTTGGCGGACCGTGTATATATCAATTGTGCCTATAAAAGTTGAAGAGTTAAATCGATTTCTCCAGGATCTCATCATCAGATCCTGACCTGATGACAATGGGACCACCTGGGAAGTATACCCTTTCAAACAAAAAAATAATTTTCCAAATCGGTCCTGGCGTCTTCGAGTAATCAGGGAGCATACATAAAAAAAAAAAGATTCCGACGAATTGAGGACCTGCTCCTTTTTTGGAAGTAGGTTAAAAATATATCAACAAACACGCCAATTCAACATAGTCAAGTGAGTCAAGTGACTTATGGGAAAAGTAGAAAATACAAGTAAACAGTTCGACGGGCGCGGGCGGGCGCGGGCGCGGGGGCGGGCGCGGGCGGGGGAAATGTGTTTGCGAGTCGCAAATGCTGCTGATTGCCTGTGTATTGAACAAGGTTTGTGTTTTCTTAAGGCTTGGCTTACAATGTTACAGGAAACAAAATTTTTCTGTTGGAAAAAACTTGGTGCATGACATTTTTACGATCTCCCTAACGCAGTGGTAAGCATTGTGGTCTTATAACGGGTTCGATTTCCAGCAGGCCAATTTGGGAATTTATAAATTGTCTCTGATCTGGTCTAACGGGGTGCATTGCTATACCACTTCCAAGTTAGCCCGCTACCATCTTAAACTGCATCGTCAGCGACCATCAGGTGAAATCGCAGTCAAGGACTTATCATCGATTAAAATATACATACATCTTAAATATATATAAAAGGAAAAGGTTTGACTGATTGATTGATTGACTGACTGACTGATCTCAAACCACTGGACGGATTAAGCTGAAAGGGGATTGGGTAACTTTGTATGGACCAGTGGCATGATTTTTTTTTCTTAGCGGCCACTAATTTAATTGTTGCTAACATATCGGGTATTAACTAGTAATAACAGATCAAAAAAGAATTTTGCCGTAAGTGATATCGGAGCTGAGATATCTGATGTTGAAGTTGTAGAATTATGAGAGTTTTCTCATCAATTTAAAGTAAACTATCATATATTTTATTGATAAAACTTTTTATAGCGTTCTTTTTCTTCGTCTTTATCAACTTATCGATGTCCACTGCTGGACGTAGGTCTCTTGCATGGACCTCCACAAGCCTCGGTCTTGCGCCGCCTGAATCCAGCGGCTCCCTGCGACTCGTTTGATGTCGTCGGTCCACCTAGTGGGGGGTCTGCCAACACTGCACTTCCCGGTGCGGGATCGCCACTCCAGCACCTTCGGATCCCATCGACCATTAGCTCTTCGAACTATGTACCCCACCCATTTTCACTTCAGTTTCGCAATTCGCACAGCTATGTCAGTGACTTTGGTTCTCCTATGGATCTCCTCATTCCTGATTTGATCTCACAGGGTTACTCCGAGCATAGTTTTCTCCATCGCCCGCTGAGTGATCCTGAGCCTTCTTATGAGGCCCATTGTCAGCGACCATGTTTCGGATCCATAAGTCATCACTGGCAGCACGCACTGTGCGAAGACTTAAGTCTTCAGGCACTGAGGAATTTTGGACGAGAAGACATCTCGAAGTTTCCCGAACGCTGCCCAGCTTAGTTGGATTCGGCGGGTGACCCCTTTCTCGAAATTGGATCTACCTAGCTGGACTGTGTGTCCCAGGTCTACAATTTCGAGTGCAGAGCTCTCAACAATTACTGGGTGGAGCGGAACATGAGCATTAGACATCATTTTCATCTTGCTCATGTTCATTTTCAGGCCCACCTGTTGAGAGACTCTGCTGAGGTCATTGAGCATTGTATTAAGGTCTCTGAGAGTCTCTGCCATAATGACTATGTCATCGGCAAATCGAAGGTGAGTGATGTACTCGTCGTTTATGTTGATGCCAAGTCCATTCCAATCCAGTAGCTTAAAGACGTCCTCTAACGCAGCAGAAAAGAGCTTCGGGGAGCTTACATCTCCCTGTCGCACTCCACGCTGCAATGTATTGGCCTTGTAGTATGGTCCTGTATAAATACTGACATAGTGGCGTTTTCGTACAAGCACCTCTTGAATGTACCAATAGTTGATGCGGCATCTCTGCAGCGACCTCAATACAGCCCAAGTTTCCACCGAATCGAAGGCTTTCTCATAGTTTACAAATGCTAAACAAAGTGGCCTGTTATATCCTTCTATCTTCTGTATAACCTGCCGCAGCGTATGATTTGGTCTATGGTGCTAAAGCCTCTTCGAAATCCGGCTTGTTCGGGAGGCTGGAAGTCGTCGAACCACGGGCGAGACGATTCGTATTGACTCTCGAGAACAACTTATAAACATGGCTCAGCAGCGAGATGGGTCTATAATTCTTCAACAAAGTATTATCACCTTTTTTGAAGAACAAAACCACCACGCTCCTTTGCCATGCTTTCGGCGTTGTACCCTCGTGAATGACGGAATTGAACAAACTCTGAAAGGTCTTTAGAAACGGTTTTCCACCCGCTTTCAGGAGTTCCGCTGTGATTCCGTCATCACCTGGCGCCTTGTTGTTCTTGAGTTGTTTGAGAGCCATACTAATCTCGTATAGCCTGACGTCCGGAATATCTTCGGTGTAGTGTCGGGTCAGTATGGCTCTGGGGTCTTTGGTCAAATCTTCAACAGGTTTCTGTGTTCTGGTATATAACTGTCCATAGAACTTCTCGAGCTCTACCAAGACCTCAGCTCGAGAAGAAACGAGACGACCGTCGTCAGTTTGCAGTCGCGTCAGCTGGCTCTGTCCGATCGACAGATCTCTCGCGAACACTTTGGAGCCTCGGTTCCGCTCGATGGTATCTTTAATGCACTCGGTATTAAAGTTCCGAAGGTCGCGAGTTTTTGTCTTAGATATCTGCCTATTATTCTGCCGGTAGCCATTTATAGCGTTATGGATAGAATATTAAAAAATAAACAAAAATATTTAAAATCACTTTTTTATACTTATAGATACCTACTATATGATGAGAGAAACGACAGACTAACGACCAAACAAACCATTAGTCCCAGTGATTACTTTGTAGGAGTGAGAGTACATCGTAATTGTCACTGAACTAACGTGGAAGCCAACATTTCTATGCCTAAACTAGACAACCAGGCTAACTAGCCTAGCCTAACTACGGTGTCCACCTCCCCTTATAGCCGTCCGTCACCAACCACGAAAGAAGACCCTAAGAAATCTCCTGTCTAACTACATAAGCCATACATAGGCAACGACACTAAATGCAGAATCCAAACCAATACTGTAAATGACTAATCCTAACACTGACAGCGCTACACGCCACCGTACCGCCTGCGACCAAAGTCCAGTAAGGCAAGCTAAGTCGTGTGATTAAAATACATGCTGGGTTCATCCTCGTGGCGTCGTGGACCGGCGTACCAGACGCGGTCGAACGCCTTCTCCATGTCGAGAAATACTACGACTAACTGCTCTCGCATGTTATAGGCGGAAGCGAGGTATGTGATTAAAAAAATAGAAACAGAAACACTCGACACTAGTCACCAACTAACTCGGAGAGACGAGTGAAGTACGGTGCGCGGTGCGCCGGAGTTGATGCGCGGCTCAGGTAAACAAATCCTGTGCTATGATTGGTCGAGGCGATCACGCTCAGATTTTGGGCTCATTAGAGGCTCCTTTGTTGTTGTTTATGACTAAAAGAAAAATAACAGGGAACCATCAAATATAATAAATAAAATAGACACAAAGTACCTAAGTGGCAACATGATTTTATGTATTTTTCATGTTAAAATATCTCAGCTCCGATACATTTTAGAAAGAAACTTTAATAGAATAAAATGTATGTATTAATGTGTACTTTCTAATAGAATAATTTTCATAAGTGGCCGCAAGAAAAAAAAATCATGCCACTTTTACCCAAACCCCTTTGGCATACAGATAGCTATTATGACGTAGGCATCGGCTAAGAAAGGATTTTTGAAAATTCAACCTCTAACGGGAAAAAATGAGGGTTTGAAAAATCAAAATTAACGTGAACGAAGCTGCAGGAAAAGCTAGTATATTATCAAAATAATTTGAGTAACACAGAAAGCCTTAAATTCGTTCAAATACCTATATCTGGGTCGACGAGTCGAGGCGTGAAATGCTCACCGTACCGGATACACGATACCAACGATTCATCGAAGGCATCGTAGCAAAGTAATTGAAAATAAAACCGGCCAAGTGCAAGTCAGAGCTCCGCAGTGAGGGTTCCGTACCTTGGAAGAAACGTGAAAAGATTTAAATGAATAAATGAACATTTCGCTCATTTCCGACAAGGGTGACATAACTCAAAATTCACCAATTTTAGTGTCGAACATTTATACTTTTTGCTATAAAAACAACATTACGCTAAGCACAAAAACATAAGAGCGAGAGAGATTGTGACTTAATGCTCTGTCGGTTTGTTGGCCGCTGTGTTGTTTCGAGACTGCAGCATCCACAAAAAATTACTCTCTAACGAGAGAATTCTCTCATCGTCGATTTTGAATTATGTCACTCTTGTGGCAAATGAGCGACTTAAACGATAGGCAATTGAGAAATGCAAATAGGCTCGTGATTCCACGAATAGCCCTCAAGAAAGTCTGGAAGTCGTTTATGGGCATGGGCGTGACGTTCTATAATAAAATTCACAGTCGATTTTAGACTTGCTTATACACAACTTTAAGAAACCAATTAAGGCCATATTATTTCCTCCTACCCTATTTTTTTTTAATTTCACATGTCGGGGATGTTTTAAATTGACAATTTACACCTGTGGATAGAATAACTGCTGATTTTTTTGCGAGCTCTTCTCAGCAGAATCTGAACCAATCCGAACCGATGGTAGAGTCTTGACTTATCATAAGAGCCACAAGTTGTCCTAAATGCAATAAAAAAATTGAATTTTCACATTATCCCAGCAACCGTCACCAAAGTTGTCAAGCGTGACCGATGGAGAAGAAGGAGAAGAAGTTGAATCATCAATCGCAGCGCTGTCAAGAGCATAATAAGACTTTTGTGAAAGATAACAAACTGTAACAGTCCGCAGACAAAAGCTTTCGCTCCGTACTTTCATAATTTGCTCACTTTTCTTTTTAAATCTGAATGGCCGCTATCTCGACGCTCCACTCCTAGTTTCAAGCTTTTATTCTATTCAGGATCCAATTTCAGAGGCGTCTTGATTTCATGTTTTCCTTTTTTTTTTGGAAAAAACTGGAACCTGCAAATGCTTATTTGAGCCCTTTTGTGCTTTCAAGTTTTCTTTTTTAAACAAAACGCAATAGCTGGAACAATTAATTGGACTGCTATTTATTTTCATGTTGCAATAAGTTGTAGACTCTTACTCTATAGACCAAAACACTATCATTCAAAAGTTGTTCGTGAAATTAATGAACTAGGTATTTAGGTACTTGTAGGTAAGGTATCTTTGAAAGAAAATTAATAACGAACAATTAAAATACTACTTCTAAAACAAGTGTAAATTAAAAAACACATGTTACAACATCCTAACCGCTAGTCGTAATCCTTAAAATAAACATATGTACTTAATCCGCCATTTTGTGGCGGCGGCCATCTTGCACCGATTTTCATCAAACATAGCTAAGAACACTCCCGACTAACAAAAAAAAACAAAATCAAAATCGTTTCATCCAATGACACAAATTGATTAGTCTATTGCCACGACATCGACGAAAGTGTGTTAATTTTTTTGGTGTTAGCGATATATTGAGATAGTAAAGATTAATGTATTGAAGGTGGTTTGATAAAATTAGTAGTAGGTAGTTTGACTTTGTTGACGACGTAGGCGCCGGTCTGGTGCCGCGCCGTTAGTATAAATACAGCGCTTTAGACGTTATTAATTCAGTCTCTTTCAGAGACTCATACGGCTATTGGATGCTCCCGCGTCTAGGTCGTTGTATTTGATTGACGGGTGGTGATAGCAATCACGCCCTAATCGAATATATATTACCCGTAGGTTTAGATGAGTGTATTTGATTAAATACCTACTTAGATATGTTTGATAGTTACCCTCACGTTCAGATGGTGGTTTGTCTGACGTGTTGTGGTTAAGTAGATTAGATGTGAGGACAGGGGCCGTTATAAGGGGCGGTTGGAGACGGCTTTAGGTAGGGTTTCAACGTTTTTCTTTGTGAGTTGATATCAGAAGTGGGATGAACACGTTCACAGTTCAATTATTATTGCCCACATTAAATTTTTGTCAGGTTAGACCGAGCAGTGATAAAAAAAGGGTTGATCAGGAATATTGCATCATAGACGTTAACATCTAATGTTACACAGTTTAAGTAATGAATAAATCAATTTGAATTTGAATGAAGAACGTCACATTGGATTGCGAGCGCCCGAGCTTGAGAACGAACACTTAAGTGAGCTAAATGTTCTTTAAGTGCAAGTGGTTTTCAATATGACACATCTGTCTCCTAAGTTTGGCAAGTTCCCTTAGGTGGGATGGTCATGTTGAATGAGTTCCGGGGTCGCATGATGGACAGTTTTCACCAACTTTCAACGATGACACATCTGTCTCCTAAGTTTGGCTAGTTCCCTTAGGTGGGATGGTCATGTTGATTGAATTCTGGGGTCGCATGATGAAATATTCCGATGAGTGTAGAATAATTGATGAGACTCGTGGTGTGCCCGGGGCGGTCACCATGTAGGATGGCCGTGTTAGCGATATATTGAGATAGTAAAGATTAATGTATTGAAGGTGGTTTGATAAAATTAGTAGTAGGTAGTTTGACTTTGTTGACGACGTAGGCGCCGGTCTGGTGCCGCGCCGTTAGTATAAATACAGCGCTTTAGACGTTATTAATTCAGTCTCTTTCAGAGACTCATACGGCTATTGGATGCTCCCGCGTCTAGGTCGTTGTATTTGATTGACGGGTGGTGATAGCAATCACGCCCTAATCGAATATATATTACCCGTAGGTTTAGATGAGTGTATTTGATTAAATACCTACTTAGATATGTTTGATAGTTACCCTCACGTTCAGATGGTGGTTTGTCTGACGTGTTGTGGTTAAGTAGATTAGATGTGAGGACAGGGGCCGTTATAAGGGGCGGTTGGAGACGGCTTTAGGTAGGGTTTCAACGTTTTTCTTTGTGAGTTGATATTGGTTTGTCCTTCAATCACGCAGCAGCAACAGAGCAGCGGGTCGACGTGAGTTTTTGCGTGATTATAGTTGAAGACTTGAAATGTTGAAGACGCAGGTCACCTTTTGTCCCGGAAAAATAGAGGGACGCGAATATTTCATCTGAAGTCAAGGGTAAAAGTGTCATTAATAAAACCAAACGAAGCAATGCTAATAAAGTCTAAGTAGGTATCCTCTACCGAGCTACAAAGGGTCTAAAATGTATAATATAACCCACACAGCGATGAGTTACGAGCGCAGGACGCGTGATACAGTGAAAAGAGATTCCTTATGTCAAGCACGGACTAAGGAAAGTACAGACGCCGTTCATAAAAGTGATGCCAGTAAATCGCAAGGCCACAGCTTTAGTATGTGTAATATTCGAAAGCACTTTGTAAAAGCGAAGCAATGGCTGGCTCATGCGTCATGCTCGTGAACGGGTGCCACCAACGGGAATGAGTCTGCTTTGACTACCCATCTTGACATGCATTGGATTGGTGTACCTACGTATGCATTTTTGCATTTTTGAAGCTTTATTGTGGAAGCACTGTATACATAGCATAGCTTTGTAAAAAAAAAATTTTTTTGAAAAGAGCAACTGCTGAGTTTCTTACCGGCTCTTCTCAGCAGAATCTGCATTCCGAACCGGTGGTAGATTTCTGACGTGTCATAAGAGCTACAAGTTAGCCTACATGAAATAAATTAATTTTGAATTTGAATTTGAAAAGTTTACTTGAATTAAAAATTATTCTATTCTATTCTATTATTTATCAAATAGCTGATGCCCGCGACTTCGTTCGCGTGGATTAAGGTTTTCAAATTCCCGCGGGAACCCTCTTATTTTGCGGAATACAATGTTGCTTTTATGTTTTTCCAGACTATAATCTATCTCTGTGCCAGATTTCAGCTAAATCAGTTTAGTCTTTGCGACATGATTGAGTAAAAAACATCCATCCATCTATCCATCCAGCACACATTCAAAATATTAGTAGGATAAGCGCGATTATAGATATTTAGGATACTCGTATGCTGACAAACGGCATGACGTTCTCTTATGCCATCATGCCCCCTCTCCACCGCCGCACTTTACCTCCTTCTGTGGCGTGGCGTGATGTTTCAGGGTTGTTTTACATCCGACGAGCGTCCCGTAACGACACTTTTTATAGTTCTGGAGTAAAACAGCAAGGAACCCTTATAGTATCGCCAAGTCCGTCTATATGTTCGCAGCGACTGTTGTTGGTACTATAAAACTGTTATTTCGTAAAGTTAAGTATACACATTAACCATTCCTACAAAGTTGTGAAGTAATCTATAATTATATAAAAAGGCTTGTCCTGACTGACTGACTGACTGACTGACTGACTGACTGACTGACTGACGATCAACGCACAGCCTAAACCACTGAAGTTAGAAACTTGAAATTTTGACAGTAGGTTCCTTTTATGACGTAGGCGAGCACTAAGAAAGGATTTTTCGAAATTCGCCCCCCAAGGGGGTAAAAAGGGGGGTTAAAGTTTGTATGAAACTCCGTCATTTTTCGAGTTATACTCATGAAATTCGGTATTTAGACTTTAAATTGAAAACAAAAAAGTACGTGTTTCACAGTTTTTAAAAATTCTACCCCCTAAGGGGTTAAATAGGGGTTGAATGTTTGTATAATAGTCCTTCGTTCTTCAAGTTATTTTTCAAGTTACGTTTATGAAACTTGATATTTTGGCTCTTGATTAAAAATAAAGAATTACGTATTTTACATTTTTTTTAATTTCTCCCCCCAAGGGGGTAAAAAGGGGGGTTAAAGTTTGTATGAAACTCCGTCATTTTTCAAGCTATACCCATAAAATTCGGTATTTAGGCTTTAAATTGAAAACAAAAAAGTAAGTGTTTCACACTTTTAAAAAATTCTACCCCCTAAGGGGTTAAATAGGGGTTGAATGTTTGTATGATAGTCCTTCGTTCTTCAAGTTATTTTTCAAGTTATGTTTATGAAACTTGATATTTTGGCTCTTGATCAAAAATAAAGAATTACGTATTTTACATTTTTCGAAAATTCTCCCCCCAAGGGGGTAAAAAGGGGGGTTAAAGTTTGTATGAAACTCCGTTATTTTTCAAGCTATACCCATAAAATTCGGTACTTAGGCTTTAAATTGAAAATAAAAAAGGACGTGTTTCACGGTTTTCAAAAATTCTACTCCCAAAGGGGTTGAATGGGGGTTGAATGTTTGTAAGTATGAAAATCCATAATTTTTCAAGTTAATATCGAGCAACGGATCTACGTGATTCTTTGATGGGTATGGTTGCAGACAGTGTGTTATAGGTTACTTTTATTCGGACAAAATCAGGAGTCCGCACGGGATTTTCAAAGAACCTAATTGCACGCGGACGAAGTCGCGAGGGGACAGCTAGTATTTTTATAAAAACTTTTTATGTTTACATCGATAAAGTGGGGATGGTGCTTTACTGGAAAAGTTACCCTGACGCCTCCATCATTTTCCTTTAGTCTATGTTATCGCCATTGTTTAGGAGGATATTATCTCAGCGTGGATGAAACTTTTTATTTACGACTTTAATGTCGTATACGGGGCCTTCTCATCCCTACTTAATATTGTTCTCGAAACGTATTGTTACTGTGATGTTGTAGCTATAACAACAACTTTACTGTTCTGTACCTAATATTAGAAAATTTTTTTCTTATAAAATTTAATTAAATCCTACCTATTACCTAGTACTAGTTACGCGTACCACACTACTAGCAAAGACGTGCTGGATTAAAAAAAAAATTAAAAATTCCTTCCAAGTTAGCCCGCTTCCATCTAAATCTACATCTTTACCAGATGATGAGACCAGATGACAATGAGGAAGCTTTAGAAGTATCAATACATAATAATCAGTAACGGTATCAATCAACCAATTCATACATTAGTATGAATTGGTTGATTGATACCGTTACTAATTATAGTAATACTTAGTAACAGTATCAAACAATCAGTAGCAATAAATCCTTCGGATTTTGTCTTATTGACTTTTTTCAGAGACATTAAGCAGCTAATGCCTTACAAACAAAAAATATATCTTCTTCCCAATGATATTATTTATGTGTTTCCTAAGAAAAAAATTCAACCACGTACTCAATGCTATTGGAATGATGTAGTCATAGAAAAAATCTTACAAAGGGACAGAGAAACGTACTCGTAAGGATACGTGGCTGTCGTTCAAGGGATGTACCCTATCCACTAAGTTTTCCCGTCACGGCCGGACGTCGATCGACCATATTGGCCGAACACAACGAACCGATGCAAATTTCGTCCCCATCCCGCAGATCAAGGACAAGGAGCAAACAAGGAGACATGTAGGCGGTATTATTTCAGAAAATCACAGAGTTCTTGCAGGATTTTTACAAAGCCTAATTCTATCTTACCTATTACTAGTGGTTCGCCCGAACTGAGACCTCGCGATATCCCATAATTCCCAAAAATTTTAATTATATATTGTAATAATTAACTTTTAACATTAGACGCAATAAAAAAAATAATAGTTGACATAAAACTGTTTTACGGACACAGCCATCTATTAGCATTATAGTGAAGCTATTAGCTTCACAATAATGCTAATAGATGGCGCGTTAAAATTAAATAATTTCGTTTCTTTATAACATTTATCTAATTTTAGTATTTGTTGTTCAAGTACAGGATATAACTGAATTTTCAACCAAGTTTCACGTTCTAATATTCAGTAATTCAGAAGTTATAGGGCTCTGACAGACATTTGGACGTACACACTTCTCTGTCTAGTAGGCAAGCGCCCTAGTTGACTCAGAGAACTCGCTTCGCTCGTTCAATAATGAGTCTATGGATGTACCACTGTGAAACGACTATACATAGCTTCAAACTTTGTAGGTACATCGGACAGAAGTAAACAAACAAAAAGCTTCATAGTCTGTTCGTTCCGTATCCGTACTTCATAATTTGCCCACTTTTCTCTTTAATAGTACATTATGGTACAAGTGTCAAAGTTGGTGATTACCGCTGAGGCGCTATTGAGACCCGAGCCGTTAGGTGAGGGTCTTAAGGTAGCCGAGGACGGTAATCATCAATGTACACGTGTATCATACGACGTTTTTCAACACACTTGTGAAGAAAATAATACTAAAATAGTACATTATGGTACAAAAGAGTGAAAACGAGTTGTGAAAATTTTTTCGCAATGGCGGGAAAAATTAATGTTGTTTTTTTGTTCGCCCTCTTGAGATGCTCTTGAGGGCAGGCAAAGATCGACGACCATACAGCCTATTCAGGTGTTTATTTGATTTAATTAGTTTTCCAGAATGCGCGCGCACCTTTAATGGCCATAGACTAAAAGAATGAGGTTTCTTTTTTTTTTGGCTTTTCTCTTATAGCCACTTATAAAATGGGGAATTTCCCGTTTTCTTTATTACAGAAAAAACAAAAGTTATATTTGAGTGACAGTTTTATTTATTAAACACGTACAAGTTGAAATTATCTATTTAAATACGAAGTTGTATGAAATGAGCAAGCAATAGGTATCTTGGCAATAGGTAGGATCTTTTTTGTAATAGATACTTTTTCAAGAACAAAGCAACTCAACCAATAAAATTAAAAAAAATAATTCTATAACTCACATTGTGAATAATAGTAATCAAAAGTCACAGTTTGAGTTAAAGGTGTCATTGTGTGACTAATTGCGGTGAACCGGGCGCCACTTTATGAGCAAGTGTGTTGAAAATTTATTTTTATCGTCCCCCTCTTTAGAAGAGCCGCTGTCTGTTGGCCGCTTCAATTTTGCTTTTACGCTTTTTATTCTATTCAGAATTGAACAGCATTTCCGCCTTTAGTATTGCTTTTATACCTGTTACCTTTCTTTCGTTTTTTAAATGCGAAAACAATAATTATAAAAGGTGATTATTTCTAACAGGGGCTCTTTATAGGACTACTACTTCTACTAATCGTAATCCTATAAATGCGAAAGTAAGGATGGATGGATGGATGTTTATTATTTATAGGGCTGAACCGATTTGGCTGAAATTGGGCACAGAGATCAGGCTTTTTATCCCGGAAAATAAGATAGTTCCCGCGGGAATTAAAAAACTTTAATCTGATGGTAAGTTACGATACTGTCTAAAATGGTAGGCGGGCTAACTTGGAAGGGGTATGGCAGTGCTCATACCCCTAATTGGTTTCTACACGACATCGTGCCGGAACGCTAAATCGCTTGGCGGCACGTCTTTGACGGTAGGGTGGTAACAAGCCACGGCCAAAGCCTCCCACCAGACTTAAAGCTATTTAATTGCTTAAAATGCATATGACTCTGAAGAGATGCGTGCTGGGATCGAACCCCTTACCTTCCGAAAGGGCCGAAATTTTAACCACTAGACTACCATCACTTATTAAATTTTATTTAGTTGAAAAAAGTCAATTTCCATACTAAAGGACAGTATACCGTAGTAACTACAGACCCAAGTATAAATAGTTAAGGTAACTAAGTAGTAAAATAGAATTTAGTAATTTCAAACATTTGTTTTTGAACGTACACAATTTTCTATCAGCGAAATGTTCCGCGTATATCGATGATTCATCGAAATTGCATCGTTATTGAAAAAATATATTAGAGTCGCATGACGTATTGGCAGAGTATTGGGGCCGGGATAAATGTGTATCCGGCAAAATTGGAATCTATTCCCGCTGACATTTCGCGCTGCCAATTTATGATTCTGATTATTATTATTAAGTAATGTTAGGTGGTTCATTTAGGTAATTTTAACCGCCGACAAAAGAGGGGGGGTTGTAAGTTTGACGTGTGTATCTGTGTATTTGTGGGCTCATTAGAATGGTCTCAATCAGTAGATGTTAGATAGATGATGATCGAGGATCGAGGATCGAGGAGGAGGATCTGATGATGGAGAAGAAAACTGGGTAACAGGATGGATATATCGTACATACTCCGACCATAGATTCACATGGTGTGAGTACCTATTTTTAACCGAATTCAAAAAATGAGGAGGTTCTCAATTCGACGCGTCAGCGTCGCGCATCGGTTTCATCGTTTCTATTTAGGCCCACCCGACTTCAACTTACGTGTACAAACTAAAGTTATTTTATACTTTTAAGTGGCGTTTGAAGTCGGTTTTTTTAAAATATTTTTTTTTATATTATTATAAATTTTTAATTTTTTTTTAAGCTGTTGCATAGCTTCTATCGCGGGCCTTGAGCGTGGAGACCGAATCCAGAAATTCCGTAAAGAAAATAACCTGACACGGGACTCCTCTCACCGCTAGATGGCGTTGATAAAAAATGCTATGCAATAGCTTTACCGCGGCAGTCCCCGAGTGCCACACGTCTTTGTTTTTTATTATATATAATACAGGGTCCCCCTTTCATTAAATTTTTAATTTATACAACTTTTTACAAGCTTTTTTATTTAGGTAGGTATATTTGATGATGGAGCCGAGAGACGATTATGGAGACTCTGTAATAATACGACCTGATTCTATCGAGTTTAGACTCGTTTGTTTCATCTTAACAAAAGCTCTAGCCCTAGATGATATCCTAGGTCTGATGATGGAGCTGGAAGGCGGCTATTAAAACCTAGGTGAACCATGAATGCATGCACGAAATTAAGCTCTAAGTAAATGCTTTAAAAGCTTAATTTCGCTGCAAATTAAAATCGGTTGTTTAAAAGTCCCATATTAAATGATGAGAATTTTTAAAAAACCGGTTGTACTGAATTTGTGACCTTAAATCAAAGTCATTAAGGTTGATTTTACTTTGACGCTAATGTCATTTAATACGAATACGATCAATCGAATTAAATCTTATACTACCCTACAGAATTCACCCGAGCCTGCCACGTTGCAGAGCAAATACATTTCCTGGAACAGTATCGCGCTCTAATCACACAGCTGGGTCGGCCAGGGGTCGGCCAGGGGTCGGCGTCCACGGAAATTGTCCGCCCGACCCGATCCGCCGACCCATCACGCTTCCCGCTTGCCATTGTCATCTCGCAGCTATCGCGAGCAGACATAGATATCATGTAATTTAGCGAAATAAATGTATTCGTAAGTCGAATTTACAATTTCTGAATTGTCTCTGGTCTGGTCTGGTGGGAGTCTTTGGCCGTGGCTTGTTACCACCCTACCGTCATATGTGCCGCTAAGCGATTTAGCGTTCCGGCACGATGACAAGTAGAAACCGATTAGGGGTAGATATAGGTTGAATGTACAGTGTACAGTGAAAACGATGCAGGTTCTACATTGTCTAGTAGATATAGGTACCTATTCAATTCTTGGCTTAAAGGTCTCAAATCATACATGTCAGTAAACACGGACGCTGAAGAGCGTACTACACCGTAGCGGTTCGTCTCAGAAATGTTCAATTAAAGCTTTTCGCACGAATAAATTGGATTTCAACCACTTAAGGATACTAAAGCTCAGGACTTCTTGTAGTTCTGTGGTGGAACAGGGAAGGAGAAACAGGAAACCGTCCAGCGCATAACTCACCGGGACTTAACGAAAGGCACATGGCGAGCGGAACGTAAAATTTCCGATTACAATCCCTGCAGCCTCCAGCTGCGAGTCTCTCGGTCTTGACAAACATCGCAATAAAAGTTATAACTCACATATCAACTCGAAAAAGCCTCGTTACCACCTCGGCTATCACCTCGCCGTCAACTAGCTGTGTGATTCTCTAAAAAATTGCTGCAGTGTCCCGATTGAAATTGCCTCTGATTGGCCGATACCTACTCACTCTTTAATTGGCTACAATACGTTGTTGCTGAAAGAAGTGGATAAATTCCAATCACCACAGTTGAGACTGTCGAAATTATTGACGCAGCTTTTACATAATCGGCCTGCAAGCATCAACCGAACGCGAACACAATCGGGGTGGATATCGTAATCGGACCTCTGGCACGCCGACTGGGCTACAGCTAGGCGATCACTGGCTGGCGGCTAGGCGTTACCGGCAGGATGACTTAGCGTTAACCGCTATATACCTTCAATCAGTAAGAAGGCAGAGGTAAGAAGTTCACATATAAATTAAAATTAACGTGTTTAGTTTTAGAATTTAATATTTTTTTGGGTTAGGAACCCCTTTCGGATATAAGCCTCCTCCAGAACCTTCCAGTTTCCTCTTCATAGGGCTTTTCTGTGCTATTCGTTTCCTCGTGTCCTGCAGATATCATCTTCCCATTAGTATTTGGATGTCCCTCTTCTCCTTTTACCCTTGACCAGGTCAGGCCAGACCAGGTTGCTGTAGTTGCTGTAGTTTTGGTGGGAATTTCATTTAAACTAAATGGCGGCTTTGAAGCCTCAATAGCCCAACGGTTAAGGATGCGGATTGAAAACTGAAAGGTCGCAGGTTCGAACTCCATCCGTTGCACTATTATCGTACCCCCTTCTAGCACAAGCTTTTCCGCTTATTTGGAGGGGATAGGAGGATATTAGTCAACTTCAGCTTGGCTAATATTCTTTCGTTTCCGAGTTGACGTGTGTGCTACAACCTTTACGGTCCCTCCAGCATCCAGCTGCGAGTCCCTCGGTCTTGACAAACACCGCAATAAAGCGGCGGCCGCGCGCGCGGGGCGTTTGGAAAACCATTTACAAGGTTTATCGGCGCTATGGAAATAATAACCGGCGCCGTTATCCGCCTAAACGATCTCATTCCAAATTATTGTTATCCCCCCGACATTCATTTTTATTAAGCATTTTTTTTATCGATGACAGATACAACCTTGACTACGACCCACCTGCAAAATACATATCTATTTATATCCTTGTTATATTCATACCTACTAATATTATAAATGCGGTAGTGTCTGTCTGTTTATTATCTTTTCACGGCTCATCTGCTCAATCAATCTTGATGAAAGGTCTGTACAGAGATAACGGTAGATATGATAGCTTGTAGGTACATATGTATTTCTTTATTTTCGGGATTAAATAATTGCAATTATCAAAACTTTAACTAGAAAAGGGAAAGCGTACTTTTTTAGATGGGCATATATTTCTCTTTAAAAATAATGTTAGGTAGGTACTTACGCAAGAAATCAAAAAATAAAATAAAGTTTAGCCGAAAATGATAAATAAAAGGATAGATTTTGTTCGACAGGAGGATAATGAAACGAAAATAAAAATGAGAGAGAGGGATGCAAAAGGTAAACTGGCCCTGACTGACTGACTCTAAACTGATGCAAAATTTTTATCATTCCCATACCTCTATACTAGTGGTACGCCCCGAACTGAGACCTCGCGGTATCCCATAATTCCAACAATCAAAATTTTACTTCAATCACGCTTCTATGAGAGCCCCCCTGGAATAAAGCTTTTTATATTTTTTTATACAATGTTCGGCTGAAGGCCATCAGTTTACATATTATATTTAAATTTGAAGTAATTACGTTCAGTAATTCAGAAGTTATAGGGCTCTGACAGACATTTGGACGTACCTACACACTTCTCTGTCCAGTACAGACAAGCGCCCTAGTTGACTCAGAGAACTCGCTTCGCTTGTTCAAAAATAGACCCAAAAATCATGGTCTAATAATAATTATTGTAATAGTATTCAACGCAAGGCAATAAAGGCGCATCCGAGACAATGCCCGTTTGGCGCGGGAAACGCCGAAACGGGCAAAGTCAATGAAAACCTGAGAGACTTATGAAATTTCGGTAAAAGCCTTTGTCCCCGCCCTGCCAGTTGCCACTCTCAGTTATCGCTTATTGTTGGACGTCGCCATTTCACGCAGATAGAAAGTTACGTTTCCATCCACTAACGTTGGTAACTATTTTTCGTAACCAGCAACGAATTAAGAAAAATACTTTGTCTTTTCGTAACCGGTTATTAATCAAGCATATTTTATCCAGGTTCATACCACCAGTTATGTCTGATTTATAGGATTTTGATGTACTATTTTGGCTCTATCACTAACGATAGGGTTAGCACAGAGTCGTTGGACATAAGAGGCACAAATAGTTTTCTGTGGCGATCCTTGCACGGGAGCTACGTCCAGCTGTCGACCCAGTGAACGGTCGAATCGAATCGACAACGATAAAACTACATAATATTTATATAGGAATGTAAGAGAATATCGAAGACATTTAGTGCAAATTAATTAAGTTTGAATCTAAGTCTAGATATTTGTTTCCATAACTACGTTTTTTACTATTCTTATTTTTTATTTGGGATAAAATCCAAAAATTACCCTTAAATACAACAACATTACATAACACAACATAACATTTAAACACCCCTTCCAAGTTAGCCCGCTACCATCTTAGACTGCATCGTCACTTACCATCAGGTGAGATCGCAGTCAAGGGCTATCTTGTCATCAAATAAAAAAAATTAAATAATAATAAAAAGAAGAGTTTAAGTCACTAAAAAAACCTTTGTCTTCACCACCGATATAATTATATCCCCAATGAAGTTCGTTCTTTTCTAAATACGTTTTCCGTTCCATTCTATTTCGGCAATTCATTCCGAAGTTGCCCATTCACGATTGTTTTTGTCGGCATTCAGGTGCCTTTTGCTGAATAGCAGCCCCCGACAGCAATTAACTTGCCGCTCATTAGCAGACTGCTCTCATTCGACTCTCGTAACTCTGTTTCATGAACACCGAATTAACTCTCTATTACACGTTACCTTGTTTGGCTTTGAAGTTTCTATCGATCTGAAGATTCCGAAGAACCGACTTCCAAAAAAGGAGCAGGTTCTCAATCCGTCGGAATCTTTTTTTTTATGCATGTTCCCCGATTACACGAAGACTTTGGAAAATTCTTTTTTGTTTGAAAGGGTATACTTTCCGGGTGGTCCCATTGTCATCAGGTCAGGATCTGATGATGGCATCCTGGAGAAATCGAAGGAACTCTTCATAAGTGATATACTTTGTAGTGGCGTTTGAAGTCGGTTTTGTAATAAAAATACTTCTACGTTTATATTATGTTCGTATAAAACATAGCCTTTGTCACCTATACCACCATAACCTTGCTTCTGTTATTTCTAATCATAACGAATCGTACTTTCCTAAATAGCCACATATGTACCTACATAGACTGCTAAAATCACTAATCTTTTTCAAAATTCAGGATTATTTACTTATCTATTTCAGGTAGGCCAATCTGTGACTCTTATGACACGTCAAAACTACCGCCCGTCGGAAAGCAGATTCTGCGATTCTGCTGAGAAGAGCCATAATGATCGGTATAAATGAATGGAATAAATCCTTTAAATCACATTCAGCGTTAGTATTCAGCTAATTTTGTGTGCTGAGGAATATTACCTACCGAAAGGTTGGGGTTTGCATCGACTCAACGGCGTGGAATCAAACAATGGGTCTGACAAACGTTTTTTACTTTACATGCCAAATAAATCTACAAAAAATTACGAGTAAAACAGTGTTCTTACTTTTTTCATATCTTAAAAAATGGCTGAGATATTTACGACCAAAGTGCGTATTTCCGGCCGAAGGTTTTTAAAAACGCGTGCGGGCGCTAACTAGCCGATGACGTCACACCCCCGGTCGTTCGACAGTTGCACTCCCGTTAGCACGACGTTGCGCAGTAAAAATCAAAATTATAAAGTGCTCTGTGGTAGAAATGGAAAAAAATCCTGTATTGTGCCTTGGTGCTTTAATTCAATAGTTAAAACACCTGGTAAACTCTTTTTTTACATGCCCGAGGACCCAAAAATGAGGAAAAAGTGATGAAAAAAAGTACCATAGAAGATATTTTAAAAACGAAACACAAAAAATTCAAGTAAATTTAAGGAAAAAAGTTTATCTTAAAAGTACTCAGACCGATAATAAATATTTTCATTTGATATCCAAAGATAAAAAACAAAACAATATCAAAAAACAAAATCCGCTTGAAAATAAACCATCGACTTCCAGTTTTGAAGAATCTTTGATATCAACTCACAGTGATTACGATGTAATGAAACGGAGATTACCGATTCTGAGGCTGGTTTCGATAACGAATATTTTAAAACATACATGCAAAAATGTAATAGCATTATCATTCTCTTATTTTAGAAGTTACAGGAGGGGGGGGGACACATTTTAGCACTTAGGAAGTGTCTCTCGCGCAAACTATTCAGTTTAGAAAAAAATAATATTAGAAACCTCAATGTCATTTTTGAAGACCTATCCTTAGATACCCCATACGTGAGGGTTTGATGAAAAAAAAATTTTTGAGTTTCGGTTCTAAGTATGGGGGGGGGGGACCACCAAAATTCACATGACGAATCCATAAGAGTTCCGTTTTTTGCGATTTGGCTACGGAACCCTAAAAATATCCGTATCGTATATCAATCCAAAGCGTCATTTGTGCTTGATTTTGGTATTACAAGGGAGAACCCCTTGTAATACCAAAATCAAAGTAGGAATTATTTTAAGAAAATATATTACAATAATTTCATATTGTATGAAAAGTCTTGTATTTTTTCCAAAATCAACACAAGTTGTGTCTAATATACCAATGCCATTTCGAAAGAGATACAGCAATGTCAAAAGTATTATAGATTGTCTGGAAATACAAATCGAAAAACCGACTGAAGCTGTTTACAGCTAGCAAGCACTAACATGGTCAGAATATAAATTATGTAATACCATGAAATACTTGATATCCATAACTCCGGATGGTCTTATTCATTTATATTATATATATAACTCTATGCAAGCATCGGACTAAGCCTCGCTGTTCGCGACCACGGGTAACCGGGGGTGTGACGTCATAGTATGAGCGCGCGTAAGCTCGGAAATTCAAAAAAGGGCTGAAACTTCTTGTCGTTATAACTTTGGAAATACTGCATGTATTGAAGTGAAATAAAAACTAATGTATTATACATGATCTACGCTTCAATTTTAAGTGTATTTGATAATAATATTTTGACCCTTTTGTGTTCTCCATTACCTTTTGTTAAGTCGCCATTGAAGACGAGGTCGTTAATTATGCTGAACAATCTGTGTGCTGAACCATCCCTTTGCCGTCTCAATTACAACACAAGCTATCATTCTGCGCTGAAATATTTTTTAACAAATGAATTAATTGTAATAATTAACAATAACTTCTAAAATTAAAACTAATTTGGTTTTACTTAATAAATATCATGTGATCTTCTATATATATAAAATTCAAAGTCCTGACTGACTGACTGACTGACTGACTGACTGACTGAGATATCAACGCACAGCCTAAACTACTGAAGTGAGAAACTTGAAATTTTTACACTTGGTTCCTTCTATGACGTAGGCGCACACTAAGGAAGGATTTTTGAAAATTCAACCCCTAAGGGGGTAAAATAGGGGTTTGAAAAATCGAACTTAACGTGAGCAAAGCCGCAAGCAAAAGCTAGTTTCTAAATAAAACTAATTTAAACTAGTGGTAGATTTATGTATTTGAAACACACTAAAGAAAACAGTGTTTCGAAGGTCCAATATTTGTGTTTGTACTTTTAAATAAGAAACCGCATAAAAAAGTCACTTTAATCAAATGAATGGACGAAAGATGCTGAGTGTGGACTACGTACCTATCTATAAATAGCTTTTAAAAACGTAGATTTAGAAAGAAATAGACTTGCTTCTTGTCGCAGGTTACATGAGTGATGATCCTAAATTCACAAACTTCTTCCTCGTTCACCCGTTCACAAGTGCGTTCTATAATAAAATCAAGAAGAAACTACATATTTTGTTCCCACTGGAGTTGCGGCGCGGCAATATATGACAACTTATATCTTGAGGTTTTTATTATGATATTTTAAAATGTAATAAAACATTATAATTATGATAAAAAATTACATGGGTACGCATTTGCACACCCTTCTAAGTCCAATATTATTGTGACAGGCAACTACGGAAATCTTTTTTTTGATGACAATATAGCCCATGACTGCGATCTCACCTGATGGTAAGTGACGATGCAATCTAAAATGGTTGAGTGCTAACTTGGAAGGGGTATAGCAGTGTAAATTCAACCCATACCCCTAATCGGTTTTTACACGCATCCTACACTGCTCAGAGCACGTGGCCTGACAAGCGAATTACCGTTTATTTAGTTTTCCATATAAACGGCACATAGAAAGCATTAAGTATTTATTCCTATTAATACTATACGTACAATTAGTTATGCATAGAAACCCACTTAACACACGGTCTACGGATTTGTATGTCTACGTTGGAAACCTTTTAATGCATCCTTTTACCATCTTCTTGGGAAAAGGCTCGAGTAAACGAATTTCTGTGCAAATACAAGCGCTCGGCGGCTGCGGTGCCTTAGCCTGTGTATAATTTGCATTACGTGCTTACATTAAAATGTATTGCGTCTCCTTTAGATCAGCACTTTCCTAATAAGTAAGTATTCAATATACCAAACTGTGGCATAAGTTTATTTTATTTTTAACCGACGACAAAAAAGGTGGTTCTCAATTCGTCGCGTACCTATATATTTTTAAGCTATTGCATAGCTTCTATCGCGGGCCTTGAGCGTGGAGACCGAATCCGGAAATTCCGTAACGAAAATAACCTGACACGAGACTCCTCTCGCCGCTAGATGGCGTTGATAAAAAATGCTATGCAATAGCTTTACCGCGGCAGTCCCCGAGTGCCACACGTCTTTTTTTTATGTATATGTATGACCGATTTTGATTATTCTTTTTTTAATGGATAGCGGCTACCTCGAAGTTGGTCCCAACAAATTTTTTATTATTCTTATACAAAAAGAAACAAAAACTCAATATTAGTTATCTAACTAATATATACTATATAACTGTAGTTGTCCATTTCATCTGAAATGGACAACGGCGAAGTTTATTTACAACCCCAAAGATTTTCATCTTTGAATTCATCAAGATTTTCTTCTGAAAAAATATTGGTTTCTTTCAATTTTTATCAAAATAAGTATTACACTTACACTTGAAGGCCGAAAATATTTTAACTCAGGGATAATTTTTTAATAGGGATCGAGTTGGTTTTTTGGTTTGTCCTTCAATCACGCAAGAATGGATTGAACTTATGAGTACCTATAGCGTATAGAGTGGGGAGTGAGAGCACCTGGAGAATAACATACGGACATACCTACTGGGTTAGTATGAGATTTAATTGGATCGATCGTTTTCGTATTCGTTGACACTAGCGTCAAATTAAAATGAACCTTAAGTCTATTGAATTAAAGTCACAAATTCAGTGCAACCGATTTTAATTTGGAGCGTATCCGTATTCGTAAACGTATAAGAATGCTTACACGAAATTAAGCTCTAATGTAATGTTGTTATGGTCTAATTTACTTTAACGTTATCGAATGCGAATACGATCAATCGATTTAAATCTTATACTAACCCTACACACCCTAAAATGTACGTACCTACCTAACTAAATACGAATAGATGCATACGGTTATAACAAAAATTGCAATGTTATTCGCTGGAAGAATTATATTACATTTGTATGACATATTGGCACAAAATTGTACCCGAGGACATTCCGTGATCAAATTGGAATCTATTCGCGCTGACATTTTCATCTGCCCTAACTGTAATTTATGTTTTTGATTACTCAGCCATATTTCATTCCCATAGGTAACAGGTAGGTACTATACGTCGGGTGCAATTTGGATTAGATTTAAAACATAGCCGTGAGGAGTTGATAAGTGAGGGCAAATCAAAGAAGACCGCGTTTCGTAGTTTAATAAATACCTATTCAATTCAATCATTTTTTAAGCTATTGCATAGCTTCTATCGCGGGCCTTGAGCGTGGAGACCGAATCCAGAAATTCCGTAACGAAAATAACCTGACACCCTACGGATACGGACTCCTCCACCGCTAGATGGCGTTGATAAAAAATGCTATGCAATAGCTTTACCGCGGCAGTCCCCGAGTGCTACACGTCTTTTTTTTTGTCAACCAACGGAGTGAAATAACTTCTCACCTGAAATGCATAATGAAAGATTAGAAACCATTGGCGTTACCTGGTATTAAAAGTTTTAGCTTAAACTAAACTTGTGCAAAGCCATCGCGAAGTTGTTAGCGTCAGTCAGCCACAGCGGTGATGCAAGTAGAGACGTCAGACGTCAGGCTATCAATTCCGCGATCCTTTTATTTGCATCACGTCGCGAGCAAACCGCAACCAGCTTGCTTCTAATTACCTACTGCAGTTATATCTAGTACTTAACTGTATTTATAGGTACTAACTGCATTTATTCAGCTAGTAACTGCATTTATAGTTAGGAACTGCAAAAATAGAAGTTGGAGTACACATGGAGACCATCTTTAATTTTAACTTTTTTTTATTTGTTGTTACACATAAAACGGAATAGAAATACACATTCTGTGAAAATTTCAAGTAGGAAGGTATCAGCTATTACTAGAGGTGGTTAATATAGCACTTAGCAACATATTAGCAGCGTAGCAGCGGCGCTGAGGCGGCCGGGCAGTTAGCAGATGGATTTATCGCAACTCGCAATAAACATGCTATGTGATTTTGCAAGTTGCAAGTGCATTGCATGTTGCAAGACATAGCGCGCGCGCCGGCCGCCCATAAGCTTTCTAATTAAAGTTGCTATAGCATAGCATTTTTTATAGCATGCTAAAATTTTATAGTTTATAGTCAGTAGCATGATATTGATTTATAGCATTTTTGAACAACTCTATCTATTACGGCTCAAGAAACAGCCCGCTGACAGACAGACGGATGGACGAACAGCGGAGACAATATAGTGCCTAATAGGAGCCCGTTGGCGCCTTATGGAAATGGAATCCTAAATAAATATCACTTGAAATGATTGTTTGCAATTTTTCGAGATAGTGAAATCTTGAATTACAAATTACGTGCAAAAAGCGACATCTCGCGCAATCTTGTAGAACTTGAAAATGAAATGACAAACCATAGTCCAAAATCATAGACCTAAACGCAAGAGAACCAAAATGGACACACCAGCTGCTTCATGTTAGTTCTCTTATAACATATAGATGGCAGTAGTAATTAGTACGAGAAAGGTAATGGGGTCTTTAAATAAGAGCAAGCAAGAACGCAAATCAAAATCATTTGTCGCAATACAGCAAAAATTGAGGAGGTGTTTTACGTTTTACTGCAATCGTGTTGTAATAATTATAATAAAAAATTATGGATAGAATTTTTGAGGACAATAATGATGTGTCTGCTATATTTTTCGACTTGGACAATACTTTAATTCAAACGAGAAAGGGCGATAGCAAGGCTTGCAATAAGGTACGTATTAATTTTTTCTTCAATTTTTGATTTTGACATTGCCACGGTCATGGGAAGTGCGCGCGCTGTCATTTACCTACGTCGTTGAAATTTTCGTTTCACTTGCACGTTTCTTCAGCGTTCACGTTCCAGTGTGGGATATAAATAGGACTTTCATAGTTGGAGAACGTGAGCTCGACGTCCAGATTTAGATATTTTGGAACAGAACTCGCGCTAATTATAAACGTGATGTAGACACTGTTTCGCTCGATCTCGCTTTTCGCCCTCAGTAGAGTGCGATCTACTGCGTTTTGTGTGCACACCGAGTGTTTCAGTGGAATATTACGATGGGTGACATATCGGAGCCGATAAAGAAATGCATACTCATCTTGAAGTCTGCGAAAAGTGACACGGAAAAGTTCGCCGCGTTGTTCATGGTGACGAAACTAGTCAAGGGCAAGGATTGCAACACTGCTGCCAAGAAGGCTTTGTTCGAAGCTATAGGATTTAAGTTTTTGAAGAAGTTACTCACTGGGAACAACGTAGAAGATGACTGCCCGCCGTCTGTATACAAGTCAGTGGCTCTGTCTATCCTCACTTGCTTCTGCAATGAGCCAGAACTGGCAACCCATCCTGAAATGCTGGCCAATATACCAGTATTCCTCGATATTGTGCAGACATCTGACAATGAAGATTATGATGACAACTTGATTATCATCAGTGAGGCATACACATGCTTGCAATGTATTGCCGAGCAGGAAGCTGGACAAAAAGCCCTTATTGAAGTTGGTGCCATCACTAAAATGTCGGAAATTTACTCACATCAAAGTTTTCAAACCGACGAAGCACTCAATATTCTTGTTAAGTTAGTAAGTCGTTATGGACCTGCAGCATGGGGAAATGATCCGACACCATTCCATGCTTTAGTGAATAAGATTTCACTAGATTTTGCCACTGACCAATCTGAAAGAAAATTTGAATTGGCTACTATACTAAGTGCTTTATTATACAGTTGTAATAAAACCACTGTCATCCCAGGATCAGGAGACGAAACCTGGCCATTGAGTATATACAAAGCTTTATATGATATTTTGACAAGTAAAATTGGCAAGAATCAAAGAGATCCTGCATTGAAACTTGCAGCTAACATCATTGAGCTGTTAGGAGTTGAATGGACTTTCAATGATGAAGAAAACCCAAAGAAATTTTTCCTTTTACTTCTACAGCTATGTGCTATTGAAGTCAGAATGCAACTTGAAGACAGGAGTTTTAAGCAAGCTTTTGCAAATGCCGAGCTAGTTACTGCTTGCTTTATAGTTCTAGAGCTTTCTATCAATTATATGGGTCAGGATCAGTTGGACTTGGAACAAAAAGAAAAACAGTCAGTGTACACAAGTCTCAAAGGAGCTTTCAATGCTGTAGTATCAATATTGACCAAAGTATCCAACGACAAAAACAGAGACAAACTTCCTGATGCTGAAAAAGTATTCATATGTGCGATGGTGAGAGTTCTGGTTGCATGGATCGCCCAAGAAACCACGGCAATGAGGGAGCAAATCTACGCTTTACTCCCCTTTATTTTTACGTTGGCAAATGATTCTTTCCATGCTTACAGATCAAGGAAATTAACAGAGAAAAATAAATTGGAAGGTGAGCCGATGGATTTGGATGCACCTTTAATGGGACAAATTGACTTGCTTAGATTAATGTTACCGGCGCTTTGCCATTTAGTTGTTGAAGATAAAGCAAGAGAGATTGTTATGAATCTTAAACAGGAGGATATTTTATATGAAGCAATGAATTTCCATTGGTCCATAGTTCATTATAAGAAGCCTCCAATTCCTAAATCAGAAAGGGGAAAAGCTAGAACTCAGCCTGAACCAGAGTTAGACCCAAAAGTTTTAGAAGACATGAAGGATTCCAGAGCTGCTATGGTCAGCTTGTGCAACATATTTATGAACTTAACAGTTTTGGAGCCAAAAATAGTTGAAAACAGCATGCTGTTCAATACACTACTCAAATTCACATTCAACAACTTGCCAGAGTTAAAAAATATCCCTGAAAATCTTGTCTTACATGGCCATTTGGCTGTACTTGGTTTACTATTACTCAAACAGCAAGCGAGTAAAGTCAAAAAGAACGACTTCTCCATATGTAGATACATTCAATCAACTATTCGATTCCTTTGGGATGCGTACAACGTTGACGAGTCAAATGACCCGACTGCATTAGTCGTGTCGATGACTTACAAGGAACATTGGAGTGAAATCGCTGATCTATGGTTTTTGGGCATGCAAACATTGAGCGGTGTCTTGACTACTATTCCATGGATATCGGAGTTCGCCATAGAAAGTGGTTGGGCACATGGCATCGCAGAAATGTTGACAAAAGTCAAGATTGGCACTTTACCACCGAACGTTAAGTCAGCGTTTGAAGACTTCCTGTGTAGACTAGTAGATTCAAATGAAAGTGCTGCCCCTGTCCTTAAAAAAGGAGGAGCCTTGAAAATGTGCAGAAATCACAGGTTGATGGATTTGGGCAAGAAACTATTCGGAGATTAAAATTACCTTACATATTAAAAACCTTGAGTTTTTTACTTTTGTACTAATTTCTTTTTTTTTTTTTGACTGAAAGTACTTACATATTTAAGTTTCTTAAATAATTACATTACATTTTTCTGCATCTCTGTAAATATTTATAAAATTTTATTTTAAGTTTTTAAAATGTTGCCGTCTAATCTAATAATGCCTATTATTCTGTTGGAAAATATGAAACATAATACATGGTGTTGCATTAATTATGTTGTTTGATTTTTTCTGAGTTACTTTAGATTTCAAAGAATGTTTCTTACATTAAGTTTACCACCCCTTTTACAGGGATAGAAATTCAAAGACCCTTCTTAGTAGGCTAGTAATTGGATAATTTCCTCCTTTGTTATATCTAGGTCCACCGTTTTAGGCTGTTGTTCTACAAATACACAAACCTCTAAATTAAAGTGCCACAACTAAAAGTAGCATGACATTTCTGTAGAGGAGAACTACTTTTAATATAATTTTTTCAAATATAGGTAACTACTTGAGAACTTAATCAAAACACTGAACCTAGATAAGATTTGTATTTACCTACTCATAAAAATGTGTTCTTGATTGATATTTTTTTTTATTCGATGACAAGATAGTCCTTGACTGCTATCTCACCTGATGGTAAGTGACGATGCAGTCTAAGATGGTAGCAGGCTAACTAGGCTAACTTGGAAGGGGTATGACAGTGTACATTCAACCCGTACCCCTAAGACCTTTAAGAGTATAATAAAAATAAATATTCTGAAGGCAAAAGCTACCACCACTCTATTCAGTTTATTGCCCATGTTACTACAAATCTAGTGTTATTGACCAAATATTACTTCAATAATAAATAATAGGTAGAACAAAACGTTCTACGCATTAAAACCTACATAAAACAAATAATTCTGAGTCAATTACGCCAAATTGTCTGAACTGATTTTGATGCAATTTTACACAAAAATAAACTTAGGTACCTATCTACCTACATTCGAAAAAAATAAAAAACACGGGTAGTCATGGTGAAAACCGACATAAGTGAAAACACGTCATACATACTCATAGCTGCAGTTTGTTAACATTAGCATGTGGGTAATGCTAGAAGGATAAAACCAGGGTAATGCGAACTCATCAGATTTTCCCATAACAAACAACACTCAACAACATTTTAATAGGTACAATTAAGGCATTGTATAGTCTGATGATTCAAACTTTATACCTTCTCGGAACATCGTCTGTTTCGATGCGCAGAATACAATAATATTATTATTTTTATATTTTTTGCGATGAAACGAGCAGGCGGGTCACCTGATGTTAAGTGATTACCAATGCGTTGCCGGCTTTTTAGGAATTTGTTGGTCCGCCCCTTGAATAACCCCATGTTGTAATTTAGTGGGAACACCGTCGTAGGAAGTTGGTTCCACAGTTATTAGGTATCAGCAGGACAATTTCAGTTGACTGTAAGTAGGTACCTGCGCGAACCTAGACTAGTTGCTAACTTCCTAGACGTCATAAAGTTTGAATTGCACTGTATAGGTACCTATTTACCTACGAGGCTACGTACCTACCTACCTACTTCTAGGACGTGAAGTCATAACTCGAATTGAACCACTAGTGAAATTATTAGTATCTACATTAGTTAAGAGTATCGTCTTACAAAACGCGATGCTGTGCCAAAGAACAGGTGAGCGCACTGAATCCGACGAGGAGCGTTGACCCCGGACTATTCCTGGACCGGACAGATGGACATTTCCTTATTGCATATTATACGTAGCTAAATATTTCATACGCGTCTCGATTGCTACCCGTATCATTTCATAGAATGCAAATGCGTAAAGTCTGGAGGCTTTGGCCGTTGCTAGCTACCACTCTACCGGAAAAGACGTGCCGCCGAGCAATTTAGCGTTCGGGCACGACGGGGTGTAGAAACCGATTAGGGGTACGGGTTGAATCTACACTGCCATTCCCCTTCCGAGTTAGCCCGCTACCATCTTAGACTGCATTGTCACTTACTATCAGATGAGATCGCATTCAAGGACTGTCGTCATCGAATAAAAAATAAAAATGTATCTCGTGGATAAATTAGGTATTATTTATTCATAAGTCAAAAATTAATATGTTGATACCTAGACAGGGACAGTAAACATGAACCTGAAAGTTACTAGTAGAGTCTCAGCTGGCGACATCGGCACAGAAAATAGCAAGTCCATATTTCCGCCATTTTGGGTTGCCTTGGCCATTAAACAACATTGAAAACGAAATTCAGACACTAATTCCGGATGTAATTATGCGTAATAGTTGTTTGTTCAACAAGATAGCAAAGTTCATTTTTGTTGCGAGTGCCTAGTTTGAACCCCGAGCAGGCGAAGAATTCTATAATAGAATCACGATAAGTTAGAATCCTGAGTATAGTGAGGGATTCAAAGGCACGAGAAACAAAAACTTTGCTATCTTGTGATACATTTAACTTTTCACCTCACTAGTTGTAGTAGTAGTAGTTAGTTTTTAAGATTATAATGTACAGAGTAAATAAACAAATAGTTCAAACAGGGCGCCTTTGCCGTCTAAAACCAGTGAGCAAAAGTCGTTTTTGCTCACTCAGCGAGTAAAGTATTGAATTGAGACAACACTTTTTTCTCACCGAGTGAGCAAAAACGACTTTTGCTCACTGGTTTTAGACAGCACAGGCACGCTTTTTGAGCTAGTGAGGTGAAAAGTTACTATTAGTTGTTTCACTAAGTACATCAATTTCTTTTTTTTTTGCAGCTCGTAGATGTTCTAGTGCACCAGTATGGTTTGCCCAGGGAGACCGCCACTGAGAGTGCGGCCTCTTTCCTCCGGGCCTTCCGGGCCCGGCCGGATGACGACAGCTACGCGTTGGAAGAGTGGCCCACGCACCTCTGGAGGCACTCGCTGCCCAAAAACTATAGGCATATTGCCAGTACGTATTAAATTCTTTACTAGCTGATAACCGCGCCCAACCGCGATATTAATAAGCCTTCGACCATTTAGCCGGGACGCGCCTTTACGCAGATTTAGTACTGAATATATTCTGCCACTTTCTGCGGTGAGGTGGGGTAATCACGTACAGCACACATTTACTCACTTCCGCACACTCTTGTAAATACTTAATGTCTCTATGAACACACACTAACTCAAAAGCTGTCACACTTACAAGCTGAACTGTACGTTTGTACATGTACTTCGGCAGAGGGGAATGCGTGCGCTTGCCACGTCCCGGCTAAATGGTCGAAGTAATAAGCTATCTAATCCAAAAACTAGGTACCTAAGTACGTTTAATCTAGGAAAATTTAATCCAGAAGGATAAGCAATTAGCGTGTGATTTATTTACATTACATATTTGAGTTATGAGTAGATATAAACAATAATAAAATCCTACTAATATTATAAAGGCGAAATTTGTATTTTAATCCACGCGGATGAAGTCGCGGGAATCATCTAGTACCTAATAAATAAGCTTGGCAGTTTTGTTTTTCTCAAAAAACCCTGTAGGTAATTTCTTTCGTGTCACATTAATATATATATGTATAATTTGGTAGGTACCTACTTACCTACTTTTAGTGTATAAATAAATTCGTTCTTGGAGTCGATCCATTTGAATGACTCTACCAGATTTAATGTTTCTCGACTTTGTCTCTGTTTACTAAAATAATAATATACGATGTAGGTACATAGTATTAAATACTTGCTGATGCCCGCAACTTCGTCCGCGTGAAACCCCTCTACATAAATCGTATCGTATTTCTTGGTTCTTCTAGTACGGTTCTAAAAAGTCTGAGTCGTTCATTGTAGGAATAATGAAATTCCGTTCAAACTTAGACTTGCCTTTGCACTTCAAAGATCTATTAAAAATATGCTCGTAAATAACCGATCAATTCCTAGTCGAAGAAAAAAACACGTTTCTAGGAGGGGAGCCTCCTTAATTTTTTAATTTATTTTTATTATTTGTTATAGCGGCAAACGAAATTCACACATGAAAATTTCAACTATCTACCTTGTATCACTATTTTAAAATGTTAATGTAGGTACAATACTTGTTTAATAAGATACCTATTTGAGTAGTTCAGGATATAGAAAAAGGTCAAGGCTTATTTACTAAATAGTATATAACACCTATCAGGAAAACTACATAAATGGCTGTTTTTAACCACAGTCGACGCATAAAAATATTAGGCAGGTATTTCCAATACATAACAAAATTAATTTTCCTTTTGCAAAATATGTAGTTCGTCACGTCGACGTTTTTCAATAGGCTTTGTTTACACGTACTGCGGTTTTTGCTTTGCAAAAATTGCGTAATTTTGCATAACTAGCTGCTTTTGCTCCCGCGACTTCGTCGCATGGAATTAGATTTTGGAATGGAATTCTCGAAAATTGTGACACACGTACCTACCTGTTTATTTTTAATCAAGTGACAAAATACCGATTTTCATAGATATAACTCGAAAAATGACGGACTTTCATGCAAACATTCATCCCCTATTTATCCCCTTTGGGGGTAGAATTTTCAAAAACAAATACGTATTTCTTCATTTTTAATTGAAAGCCCAAATACCAAGTTTCACGGATAACTTGAAAAATATCGGACATCATACAAACTTCAAACCTTTATTTTGGAATTTCAAAAAATCCTTTGGGTGCGTACATCATAAAAAACCTATTATCAAAATTTCCAGCTTTTAACTCTATTGGTTTAGGCTATGCATTGATATATAAGTCAATCAGTCAGTCTATATACAGATTACGTGATCGTTGTACACTTACGTCATAGCTTTAAGGCTGGAAATTAGTTTCATGATACACACTTTACTACTCGTAATGTTTATGGCAGGTTGCCTATCTTTGTTTCGAAAAGTATATTCTTCAAAAAGTCGACGAAATAAAAATGTTCACAGGATATTTACAGCCTGATGGAAAATGTTTAACTTTTAAAGGATGTACTTTGAATGCGGAGTTTTTATTCGAAACGTAATACCACAACTGGACATAGCCCTCTTGCATAAGCTTCCATACGCCTCGGTCTTGTGCCGCCTATATCCAGCTGATGTTGTGGGACCATGTATTGAGTGCGAAGTTGGCACTTCAGCACTTTAGGGCCCCGACAACTATCAGTTCTTCGAAATATATGACCCGCCCAGTGTCATTTCAGCTTTGCAACTCTCGATGAGCTATGTCGGTAACTGTGGTTCTCGAACGGATCTCCTCATTCCTGATTTGATCTCGCAATTTGAATTTTCCTTTACTAAGGAATTAACCTCTAATTAACACACTTTGTATTGTTTCAGAAAATATATCAACCGAATGGTTAAAATTAAGGTTTCATTATTTAACACTGACACCAGACGTAATACATCTATTAGAAACGTTGAGGTATGTGTACATCTAGTACAATATCAGTTTTATATTATGCAGAAATATTTATTTACTTCCTTGAATTTTACATTTCACGCGTCTCTTTAAAATATTTAAGAAAATATTTCTCCATGATGTAATAAAAAACATTATTTTAAGCGAGGCAATTTCTTTGTGGACTTAAATGTTTTATTTCTTAGTTTGAAAGCTTATAATAATAACAAAGTGATTGCCTTTCATATTATACATGAAAAAGATGTTTTAAGATTTTTTTGATCCGTTTAAAGTACAAAACATTAATTGTTTGGCCTGCTGGCAAATCGTCAAATATAGATACTCGAAATGTAATCTTAGAACAACTTTATTGCCATCTGCATGGTGTTATGTGGTGAATCGAAAAGTCCATCTTTATGAATACATTCTCAAAATTCTCACTTTCACGGTCATTTCTAATTTTGAGTTCGCTCTTCAGATACCATAATTCACTCATTGGATTATTATGCATGCCACATAATACTGTGTACGAGTTACAA
Organism: Hipparchia sbordonii; assembly: GCA_038048805.1. Lineage (NCBI taxonomy): Eukaryota > Metazoa > Arthropoda > Insecta > Lepidoptera > Nymphalidae > Hipparchia > Hipparchia sbordonii. The sequence continues at coordinate 1,863,986 of CM076111.1, read as the reverse complement.
TGTTTAGATCTACTGAATTTTTATGAAACTGTCATGTCATGAAAGTCAGCCCCAAAGTTTTGTAGAGGTAAAAACAAACGAGTAAAGTAAAAAACGAAAACGTTTAAGCGCTTTAGAAAAAACCAATCTTGTGAACAAGATTGAGAAGAAAGTTACGTATTGTCGCGAAGTTTATCTCTGCGAATGTGTTTGGGCTGGCTTCAAACGCATGTTTGCTAATAAAATGACTTGTTTTTCAACAGTTCAGTTGTTGCTCAAGGAGTGACTAAACTCTGGGCGCCGCGTGCGCAACACGTAGGTTTGAATTGTATTTATAATATATGAGGGAGTGCACCGAGAAGGTAATAAAAGTTGCCTCAAAAATTTTAATAAGTATGAACTATGGAGATAATTTTGACCGTTAAATTGAAATGAGTAACGAGTAATACAGCACAAAAACTAAGAGTGTAGTGTACGAGTATGAATCGTCTAATACACAGAATATACCACAAACGAGGGTAGTTTCAATAAATTATTTCTGTACTCAGTGCAGAGGTGCGCTCATTAGTCATTTGAAAGTGAGGCGGACAAGTCACGTGGTGCGTATTACACACTAAAAGATGAAAATTAATTATTCCGAAAATAAATTCTATATATTTTTCCAACATTGTTTAATAGATGTTTTACTGAAAAATGTAGCATATTAATCTGTATCCAATATTGTTAAAAATATCTCCATTTTATATTATTATAATATGTATGTTATGTTGACCAGAATTGCTATTTACAAAAAAAAAAATTTCATACATAGTCAACTTGACATTAGTTATTAAGTTTATTTACGTATAATTTATACTTCGCTTAAATAAATTATATGTGAATTGGTTTTATAATCATGCCTATTTAATGGAATGTTCTCGCACGATTAATGAGTAAGTAAACAAAGCAAAATACAATCGAAAAATGTTGTCCAACTAACACAGATTGTGTGTGCGAGGTCATTTTTTTCTTGTACAGGTGACATTACGTAAGTTGATTCCTGACTAGCAATAGTAGGTAATAAAAGTCTGAGAATTTCTCAGAAGCTGATATGACGATATTGCGTACATAGATTTTGTTATCTTTTTGTTTTGTTTCTTTAATCCATTGACGTCTGCGATCATATTACCAAAGTCATGTACCACGAAAATTTCCACGAATTTTTCACGACCACGAAATTTCCACGAAATTTATGGTTCCTTCCTAAAATGATAAAAGAATCCTTATGGTGCAATGTAACTATCACTATTGCTTATTTGAATATCTACTGCGGTTATCGATGGAAAGAGGCCCAAATGCAGGCTACCACATTCCACATTGAAACTTAATAAGTTAGCTAGATTAAGTGAAGTATTATTAGAAAGGGCTTCATTTGCACATTAAAAAATAGAATTTAATTTTCTTCTCAGCTGTATAGTTTTTGACTTATCAAAAAAAACTCAAAAATATATTACAGGAAAAATAACACAATGTCTTTACCCTAGGAAACGTGAGGTGCTAAAATAATTTAACTAAATAACTGTTTAATACGTTTCCTACCAAGGTACGGAGTCCTTAGTTAGCGAGGGTGACTCACTCTTGGCCGGTTTTATTTCATAAATAAAGTTTATTAAAAAAAAACGTCAAAAGAAGTGATAATGTAGCGATACCCTATGACGCAACTCGTTATCAAACAATTAAACGTGCTATAAAGGTCAGATGTCAACTTAAGTGACGACACCTTGAGTCACATGCTGATGGTCAGCATGTCCACCTCCTGGCAATAAAGGGCCGTGGCTACATGTGGTACAGGGAGGATTATCTGCTCGGTCTGATCACGAACGGGCCCTCACGAGCCCAGTGGCAGAAGATTGAACGCCTCGGTCTGAGGAAGTACTTCGACTGTGTGCTGGTGTCCGGGGACCTGCCCTGGGAGAAGCCAGACCAGAACATCTTTCTGGAGGCCTGCAAGCTCTTGGGTGTAGAAGCGAGGACTTGCATCATGGTTGGAGACAAGTTAGAAACTGATATTAAGGTAAAAACAATTTTCAAATGTATTGTCTGGGTCTGCGGAAGTACTTCGACTGTGTGCTGGTGCCTGGCGACCTGCCTTAGGAGAAGCCAGACCAGAACATCTTTCTGGAGGCCTGCAAGCTCTTGGGTGTAGAAGCGAGGGCTTGCATCATGGTTGGAGACAAGTTAGAAACTGATATTAAGGTAAAAACAATTTTCAAATGTATTGTCTGGGTCTGTGGAAGTACTTCGACTGTGTGCTGGTGCCTGGCGACCTGCCTTAGGAGAAGCCATACCAGAACATCTTTCTGGAGGCCTGCAAGCTCTTGGGTGTAGAAGCGATGACTTGCATCATGGTTGGAGACAAGTTAGAAACTGATATTAAGGTAAAAACAATTTTCATATGTATTGTCTGGGTCTGCGGAAGTATTTCGACTGTGTGCTGGTGCCTGGCGACCTGCCTAGGGAGAAGCCAGAACAGAACATCTTTCTAGAGGCCTGCAAGCTCTTGGGTGTAGAAGCGAGGACTTGCATCATGGTTGGAGACAAGTTAGAAACTGATATTAAGGTAAAAACAATTTTCAAATGTATTGTCTGGGTCTGTGGAAGTACTTCGACTGTGTGCTGGTGCCTGGCGACCTGCCTTAGGAGAAGCCATACCAGAACATCTTTCTGGAGGCCTGCAAGCTCTTGGGTGTAGAAGCGAGGACTTGCATCATGGTTGGCGACAAGTTAGAAACTGATATTAAGGTAAAAACAATTTTCATATGTATTGTCTGGGTCTGCGGAAGTATTTCGACTGTGTGCTGGTGCCTGGCGACCTGCCTAGGGAGAAGCCAGAACAGAACATCTTTCTAGAGGCCTGCAAGCTCTTGGGTGTAGAAGCGAGGACTTGCATCATGGTTGGAGACAAGTTAGAAACTGATATTAAGGTAAAAACAATTTTCAAATGTATTGTCTGGGTCTGCGAAAGTACTTCGACTTTGTGCTGGTGTACAGCGACTTGCCCTGGGAGAAGCCAGACCAGAACATCTTTCTGGAGGCCTGCAAGCTCTTGGGTGTAGAAGCGAGGACTTGCATCATGGTTGGAGACAAGTTAGAAACTGATATTAAGGTAAAAACAATGTTCAAATGTTTTGTCTGGGTCTGCGGAAGTACTTCGACTATGTGCTGGTGTCCGGGGACCTAGTCTGGGAGAAGCCAGACAAGAACATCTTTCTGCAGGCCTGCAAGCTCTTGGGTGTAGAAGCGAGGACTTGCATCAAGGTTGGTAACAAACTGGAAAGAAATATGAAGAAAATATGTTTCTTTCCGATTTTTTACCCGACTAACTTACACTGGTGGTTGAAGGTATCTCAAAAGCTTCCATCGGCCCTACTTGTGACTCAATTTGCGGAAATATCCAGTGTTTTAATAGGTACATATCAAAAATTGTGGAGCCGGCGGAAATTCAACTCAGATCTTATACTCGTAGGAATCACACCTTGAAAAGTCAACGGCGAACTCAGGGCCACGAAATTTTATGATACGTATTTAAAATGTTATTTAGAGTAGACACTTAATTACGCGGCCGATTAATATTGACAATGACATACATACCCAGTTATATTTTCGTCAAACACTGTCCCAGATTGGTAGGTAAGGGCTTAATTGTTCATCTTAATATAACACAAGGTCCGAATATCTCTGGCAATTGGTATCTTTATCTAACCATTATCAATATAATATAAATCTAAATATATAAAAGGCAAAGGTGACTGACTGACTGACTGACTGACTGACTGACTGACTGACTGATCGACTGATCTATCAACGCACAGCTCTAACCACTGGACCGATTGAGCTGAAATTTGGCATACAGGTAGCTGTTAGGACGTAGACATCCGCTAAGAAAGGATTTTGGAAAATTTCAACCCCAAGAGGGTTAAATAGGGGGTTAAAAAATCGAATCTAACGTGAGCGAAGCCGCGGGTTAAAGCTAGTTATCAATATGCGTCTTGCAGCTTTTGCGCTAACTGCCATACAACTAAACTTTAAATATAAAAGTAATACGATTATTATTGTCTTACAGGGCGGAAAAGAAGCCGAACTAGGCGGCACAGTATGGATTCCACTGCAGTACGACGAAATGGAATCCGATTTACCCGATTTCACGATCCAGTACGTGACAGAATTACCAGAGGTCCTAACGAACTCGCCGAAGTTGAAGAGATCCGCGCAAACGACGAAAGTGTGTTGACAATGGGAACGTTTTTAATATGTACCAGTAGGTACTTACTCAGTAGAGTATGTTAGCCTTGGTGGCTACAGAATAATCGGAAGGTATCCTTGAGGGTCGGGAACCTCGCGAACTACGCAGCCATGGCCAAGATTGGTCATTGTCTTCGTCGAAACCTTGGCCATAGAAGCTCATCACTCAAGCGGACACAAAATACACATTGTTAGATCGTAATTGGCCAGTTGGTCGTGACGGCCAAATGCGCAATGCGTATTGGGTTACAATACGTGTATTGCGACGTAATGCGTGAAAAACTAATGCATAGATTAATATATTCGATACCTCCCACGTAAATTGTTGTATCCCCAAAACGCTTACGTGACGCGTTAATTGTTGTAAAGATCAATACAACGGCTTAAGCAGTCATTTTAATAACGATACAACTTTGTACATCTTGAAAGTATGTTAAATAAATAAAAATAAATAAAATAAAATAATTTTTTTTTTATTTCGACCAACTAGGATCATAGATGTGTTAGTAAAATTATAAATGAAAAATATAAAACTTAAACCTATTTGTTAGTAGATATGAATACTAAAACCTAAAACTTAACCTAAGACGGGCCCGATTTGTCAGCATATGAACCCTATTACAGTGGTTCAAATACTGACAATCGTACCTGTCAGCAAATGCCCTCAGGACGCTATTGGCGTTAAAGAATGCTGTTTTTAATTTTTTTTTAACGAACACATAAAATAAATAAAAACAAATGATAAGTGCAACAATCCTTAAATGCCAATTTTGTGGGATACAACAACTTACGTGGGAGGTGTCGCTCGTGATGAGTTATCCACACCTTCGCAGTATAGCTACGTTCTTTTTAATCAGTCGATGCGAAATAATATTGCGTGTTTGGCATATACTATATTTGTTCTTTGTCCCTTGCTATTGTTCTATATTATGTTGACTGTATTGGGCAACTATAATTTTTATCTGAAAAAACCATACAAAAATCATTTTTTGTACCTAACTAAAATTAGTGCAAATTAATTATTTATTATTATTAGCAATTTAAATTCGCCAAAGCCTAATTGCGTACAAAAATTATTACTGTTAGGCTTTCTTTTTAGTTTTGAAAATATTGAACTGTGATTGCCAATTTGGCCAAACTTTGGCCTATAACTTGAGCTCAAAATTGCCATTTTTCTTATGACAAATTTCAATTAGAAATATTATTATACTAGCTGTCCCCTCGCGACTTCGTCCGCGTGGAATTAGGTTCTTTGAAAATCCCGTGCGGACTCCTGATTTTGTCCGAATAAAAGTAACCTATAATACACTGTCTGCAACCATACCCATCAAAGAATCACGTAGATCCGTTGCTCGATATTAACTTGAAAAATTATGGATTTTCATACAAACATTCAACCCCCATTCAACCCCTTTGGGAGTAGAATTTTTGAAAACCGTGAAACACGTCCTTTTTTATTTTCAATTTAAAGCCTAAGTACCGAATTTTATGGGTATAGCTTGAAAAATAACGGAGTTTCATACAAACTTTAACCCCCCTTTTTACCCCCTTGGGGGGAGAATTTTCGAAAAATGTAAAATACGTAATTCTTTATTTTTGATCAAGAGCCAAAATATCAAGTTTCATAAACATAACTTGAAAAATAACTTGAAGAACGAAGGACTATCATACAAACATTCAACCCCTATTTAACCCCTTAGGGGGTAGAATTTTTTAAAAGTGTGAAACACTTACTTTTTTGTTTTCAATTTAAAGCCTAAATACCGAATTTTATGGGTATAGCTTGAAAAATGACGGAGTTTCATACAAACTTTAACCCCCCTTTTTACCCCCTTGGGGGGAGAAATTAAAAAAAATGTAAAATACGTAATTCTTTATTTTTAATCAAGAGCCAAAATATCAAGTTTCATAAACGTAACTTGAAAAATAACTTGAAGAACGAAGGACTATTATACAAACATTCAACCCCTATTTAACCCCTTAGGGGGTAGAATTTTTAAAAACTGTGAAACACGTACTTTTTTGTTTTCAATTTAAAGCCTAAATACCGAATTTCATGAGTATAACTCGAAAAATGACGGAGTTTCATACAAACTTTAACCCCCCTTTTTACCCCCTTGGGGGGCGAATTTCGAAAAATCCTTTCTTAGTGCTCGCCTACGTCATAAAAGGAACCTACTGTCAAAATTTCAAGTTTCTAACTTCAGTGGTTTAGGCTGTGCGTTGATCGTCAGTCAGTCAGTCAGTCAGTCAGTCAGTCAGGACAAGCCTTTTTATATAATTATAGATTAAGTTGGTAGATATAATGTGTGAACTAATTTTGGCAATGTAACTTTTTTAATTTAACTTTTCGTAATAAGAATCAACATCTATTAAGCTTTACATATAGGTAATAGATAGTACTTTCTGCACAAGGTTAAGACAGCAGCTATGTCCAAATTCCTACTACTATGTAGATTTTTTATTAATTTCATTTTATAAATGCTGCTAATTTGGTAGTAGTAAGAACATAAAACTGACACCTGAAAGTGCATTCCTTTTAACAGTTTTCTTTGCTGAAAAGTCTATAACTATCTTAACTTACATTATTGTAATAATTTTATTTTGTGAAGTTCTAAAGGTTGTTAGTGATTGTTTACCACATGCATACAAATTGTAAATAACGTTTATTGTGACAACAAAACGCGATGCCTTGGACCTGCCAAGTTTATTTATAAACTTTTATGTGTTAATGCATTTCTTCCAATATTTTAAACACACTTGAAATAATTTACGATTGTCATTATATTTTTGTCAACATGACCGTTTTATACCGCGTTATAATTTTGAATGTGGTGAAAAACCAAAAATCTTTTCATACCGCATTGCCTGTGATCTTAAATAATTGAATCAATACTTAAAATTTCTACTTAAAAAAATTACATATAAGTAGATGTATAGAGAGATATAAAATTGTATACTTAACTAAATGACTTAAGACAGCATTAAAATGAAACGCAAATATATCTCATAACTTATCTTATGTGTATCTTATATCTTATCTTATCTTGAGACAGCATTAAAACGAGACACAAATATGCTCTGACATAAATCTGTCTCGTTTTAATTTTCCCTCCCTAAGTGCAATGTAACATGTCGCAGAGTAGTGTAAAAGCAAACCGCAGCACTGATTTGTTTGAAAATTATTACTATATGTACTTTGAATGAATGAATGAATGAAATACACTTCACTAAGCACCATGTAAAAAAAACTGAAACACAAAACCGTGCCGTGTGATATCGTCATAATTTTTTTTAAACAAGTTAAAAAGCTACCCAGTTTAGTACAAAACTGATTTTACAGTACAAAGTCTATGCATTATCGATTGACTGTTATCCTCAAAAGGGCTAAATAATAATTTATGTTTATATTTCGAGAGATTCATTTAAATTTTTATTTCATTTAAATGATTATATTATTAGTTTAGAACTTACGTATGTTCATTAAAAATTGCAAAGTCACCACTGCCGGAATAAAGTTCAATGTTCTCTTGTTTTCGGTAAAATCGATATTTACTCATTTCATCTTAGGTCAGGTGCCTTTTTTTATCGGTTTTTGCATGGATATGGATAATTTGGTACACGTTTATCGTGAAATTAGATGTCGCACGCTAATTTCCCGTAAAATCGATTGTAAGCGTGCGCTTTTAACGTCAGTCTATTTTATATTTCACTCAGTAATGTAACCAGGGTGTACCTACATATTATTTCAAAGTAGTTTGTATGTGTGCGTGTGTGTCAAATCTTATATAAATTCAAATGTGTTAAAAGTAAAACCTCTTCGTATACCTACGCATAATCTTAATGTAACCGATCTAACTTTTTGTGCGTGCTAATCTCAAAACTAAGGATTTTCACTACTGGATAGTCTGATTTTTCGAACTGGTAAAGTTGTAAAATTTATCCAAGATTTATTTTTGCGGACTTGACATCATCTTTTAACCAATTTAACTTATACTTGTAAACATTTTCGCAAAATCGAGACTTGTATGGGAGAAAACCGGATGGAATACTCTACAGTACTTTTTAAAAATTAGCACACACAAACAAAAAAGCTCGGCGGAAGAACATTGTTTTGTTAATAATAATTCGCAAACAAAATGTTAAACTACTTATAATTAGTTCGATAAAACTTTTGACAAGTTATTTTTAATTCAAGTACCTCATGAAAAAATGAATTCAGTGATATTCTGTTCCTTATTAAAACTACGCGATTTTTACCTATTGTGAAAAATACTTCACGCTTTACTTCAGCTTTAAATAGAAGATTTATGTTAAAAGAACTGTATATAACTATCATAAGAAATGTCGACTTTAAGAACTAGAAGTAGGTTTGATTAGAAAAAAAATCTTTTAGTTATGACTACATATGACTTATGTTGTGGACTTATGAATTTTGTGTTAACGTGTTGAAAGTTTTATTTTTTATATTCCTTTAATATTGTGCTCGTATGAGTGGAATTATAGAGATTTATTTTTATACTTAGACTAGATATTTTCATGTATTTTTTTAGCCAGATTTAATAGAATCTGTAATTAATACCATTAAAATACTGCTATTGCTTTTATAAGCGTGTCCATAGACAAAATTACCCACATATACCCCTCTATAGCTTCGGCTCTGTATGTAGATGATAGTTCTTAAAAAGTAGATTCTATTAAACCTGGCTTCATTAAATCTTATCTTAGATCTTCTGAACAGACTGGGTGATGTGATAAAATATAGATTAATAGACGTGTTCTAAGGAAAAACTAACCTACTCTAAAAATCTTTAAAAAATACCTTTTCAAAATGGACGTGGAAAAAATTACCAACTTTATTTGCGACCCCAAAACAACTCCATCCATGGATTGCGAAAGCAATGCAACAGAAGTAACTTCGTAATACAAAGTTGTTTTTTTCCGCCTCAAATAAAGCTGGTAATTTTTTCCACGTTAATTTTAAACAAAAGTGTACATATGTGTACATATTTCTACTTATTATATTATGTACCTACCTATTATAAATAAAAAAATTATTATAAGTAAGGGCCAGTATATAAGGTGTAACTGCCTGAGTGTCATAGTTATTTCTTTTAACAGATAAAAATATTTTAGTTAGATGAAAAAATAACATTTTAAGTTTGATTTTACAAAACTAAAGGGCAGGGTTGCCTTTTTTTTAATTTAGTCTGTGTAAAAACCTAGTGTAGGTATAGATGCATTAATTAATCCTTGTTATATGCTATTCCGATTATAGGTACCTATACGTAGTTTCTTGGAACTAAACTGAAACTTTTTTGGTTCTAATTTAAAACTTTAGACAGGCTGAAATGGAGTGGGTATATCTACCTACTTTCGCAAATTGTGTACAGATAGTTATTATGATTTTGGAAAGCTCTTTATGATTTGTGCCAATAAACTTAGAATAAAAATTGTTATAATATTATTTTTGCATGCCAATACCCGGCAAATTGTAGAACCTTTATATTCTGTATCACCAATACACACTATGCAAATAAAGAATTTTGATTTGATATAAAACAAGCTTGATATAAAATTAGCTAGGTACAGTTTAGGTGCTAATTTGTTAATGTACAAAAGAAATTTATTGGGTGTTGTGATTAGATTAATTCTGTAACATTTGTAAATCTATGTTTTTGGTGTAAAGCTACCTACTTATGATGTAGAAGTTAATTTTAAGTTTTACATTATTAAAATTGTCTGTTTTGTTCGAATACATGTTCTTTTCTTGAATTTTTATATTGTTTTATTTTTAGTTTTAATAACTGCTTGAATAGTATTCGAACTATGTTAATAGAAAGTTCATAGAACTGATGGTTGTTGAGGTACCAAGGTGATGGTGTGGCAACCCCGTCCCAGAAAAAAACAGTGTTTGCAAACTTTATATATTACTAGATGATGCCCGCGACTTCGTCCGCGTGGATAAAGGTTTTTTGATTCCCGCGGGAACTCTTTAATTTTCCGGGATAGGAAAAAGTAGCCTAGTTTTAATCCTGAGAATGAGCTATCTCCATTCCAAATTTCAGCCAAATCGGTTCATACGTTGCGGCGTAAAGGAGTAACAAACATACACATACAAACTCGGCTTTATAATATTATATAGTGTCATTAATGTAATACCACAGACAGTTTCTGGGTCTATCTGCCTCAGCTTAGGACCTTAGGTTTTAGCAAGCACTAATGCTGAAATCTATAGAGCGAGCGTTGACTCAGCACAGACTCAAGGTAGAGGTTAAAACGAGACACAAATATGTTCTAACATAAATCTGTCTCGTTTTAACTCTGTCTTGAGTCTGAGCTAAGTGAGAGTATGGTCTATAAATTTCAGCCCTAGAGCCTTCTACAACAACTGGGTACTATCATTGCTACACCAAAAATGATCAAAAGAGGAACGTTAGATATAATCTATTAGTTTATTTACATAATATTCTAATCTAAATAGGTACATTTTTATGACACTACGCGGTTCGCAACATTTTGGCTTCTCTTTTCTCTTGCAATTGTTTCTTTTGTTCCTCCACAGTAGCTTTCCGTTGGTTAAGAAATTCACCATATTCCTGTAAACAAGGAATTATAGGAAGGTTTTAAAAAGGATTATTTCCTCAATGAATCAAACTGCTTACCATCTTATTTTACAACCAATGTTAATTTTTGAAGAGGAAATAATTAGATTTTCTCCATAAAATGTTCCTAACTCGAATGAGTTTATATTATACAAGAAGACACCCGCGACTTCATCCACTTCTTCAATTCACATATATAGGATAGTAGACGTAAGGAGAATCTTAATTAATGCTTTTTAAACTGTCAACAGTTATCATCCATAGCTCATACCTTCGGATCAAGTTCCTTTACAACTTCAATACCACATGTTCTAGCTGTAGCTATAAGCATTGTGCAGATCTCTTTCAACGGTTTCCATTCCAAGGTTGGGTCTTGAGACTTTATTTGGGCTATTTCATATAAATGTTTCAATGTAATTTTGCCACTAGTTTCTCTTACTGAAATAAAAGTTTATTTAATCAACTTTGTTAAAGACTTTACTTAATATAATAAAGTGATGTTTATATGTATTGGAAAACAGCAGCAAAGTTACAATTTATTTCTTTTTATGACATTCGGAAATTTATATTTACAGGTTTTTAGGAAATATTAGAACTTTCGCCCAAAAATTTGTCATCTAAATATATAAAAGGCAAAGGTGACTGACTGATTGACTGACTGATCTATCAACGCACAGCTCAAACCACTGGATGGATCAGGCTGAAATTTTGCATGTAGATAGCTATTATAATGTAGGTGGCTGCTAAGAAAGGATTTTTGAAAATTCAACCCCAAAAGAGATAAAATAGGGGTTTGAAAAATCGAACTTAACGTGAGCGAAGCCGCGGGAAAAAGCTAGTTGGATTTATATTTTGTGACAACTTTGGGATAAAGAGGATACTTAGAAGGATATAACATCTGTGCTAGGATTTGTTGAAATATCTTAAATAGCTTGGGACAGAGTTACTGCCACAATTTATAGTCTGCAAAGAAAATCCTGCCTGCTATTTAAAAATGCTGTTTAAAATTACATAAAAATATTACTACAAATTTGAATTTATGTAATAACCTGGTTCCATAGCCCCTCGACTGATCCCAGCAGCTTGTTTCAAGAAGTATGATGCAGGGGGTTGATGTATGACAAGTTGGTACGACCTGTCAGGGTTCACTTTCACTCGGGTCGGCAGAGGAATACCAGGCTTTATGTTTGCGGTGCGCTCGTTGAAGTCCTTGCAGAAGGCTGCTACGTTGATGTTTCGCTGAAATAAATACCAATCCTATATTGTGTCGTGTCGTGAAAGTGTTGTTTTACCCCTGGCGGATCCGAATTTTCTACAGATCACTGACAATATAACTAACAATTCGGAGAGTTTCATATTGGAATAGAAGAGATAACCTGCTCAAATATTAGTATTTTGCCTAAATGGCAACTTAGTTTGCAGTGACAAAACTTTATTGGAATAATTACTAATGGAGACTGCTTTATACCTGACCAAGCATAGGACCCAGAGGTGGCCCTGGCGCAGCCATTCCGGCAGGAATATCAGTTCTTAACTTCGACGAATGGTCTATTTTGTCGGCCACTTTTTTCATAGATTTCAATCGAGCTACTGACTTAGACATTTTTCTAGAAGGTAAATCAGAGGTGAAATACTAAATTATTCACTATGTTATTCAGCAATCGTAGACGGTTATAATTTTAATTGAAAAACTTGGAAAATTTCCGAAATAAATTAAAAAAAACCAATACAACCTAACCTAAAACTTTATTGACATATTGACAATTGACATTTGTTTTTTTAACTGATTTAGCGTCTCTGGGAACAGATAATAAAAACTGGAATGACATCACGATTTCATATTTTATAAAAAACACAATTTTTATTATTGGTATTTCATTACATTTACAGATAATTAATATTTTTTCTCAATTGCGAGTTTGTAACTTATATTTTTAGGATTCACCAATTTTTATAGCTACCTACCTACCTACTCTGAATTTACCAATTTTTATAGCTAATCTGAATACAGCTGCGTTTAATATATTAGGTAGGTACCTACCTATATAAAGAATTAGGTACCTACCTAGGTGGTACCTAGGTATGCTGCACAAACATATAAGAGGTATGCTGTATAAAGAATAGGTAGGTACCATAGGTGTAGTAGGTAGGTAGTTAGTAACCAATTTGGTTAGATCACGGTTAGATCCTTGAGATTAGTAGGTACCCAGAGCTTTACTTAAAAAAAAAAGTCTATGAATTAATTTTTATTTATTAGTCTGCACTCTTCTCTGGAACTCTGGGGCTAATGTCATTCGTGAACGTGAATTATTGTAAATGTAAATTGCACCCGTCGTATTTTTAAAGAAAAGTAGACATTAAAACGTAATAAATTACTAATAATGCTTTTAAATTTCGCTCTCTTATTGTCCTATTAACTGTACGTTTTTAATAAATCGATATACAAGGTTTAAAAGTTTTTGTATTATGAAAATACGTGTACCATTGTGCACTGTGAAGAATATGATTTGTAAATAGTGTGTACTGTGTAGTTAGCTAAACGTATCCAATATGTGGTCTTTTTTCTCGCGGGATCCTACTAAAGACTTCCCTTACGAAGTGGGAGACCCGGTACCAGGGTTGGAGGATAGAAGTGTGTGGACTTTGCACAAAGGGAAGAAAAGAGGTACACAAGACGAAGTATCGATATTTTTATTCGACGTGAATAAAAATTCGGAAACACTATTCGATATAGCGAAAGCATCGTTGAAGAAACTAAAGACTATGAGGCACCCAAGCCTTTTACATTATTTAGATAGCTGTGAAACTGAAAAATTTTTATATGTAGCCACAGAATATGTTGAGCCTTTAGCCATACACATAGAGAATATGACACTGGAGGGGCAGCAGCGGGATTTGTTCCTCGCGTGGGGGATATTCCAAATCACTGTAAGTCTATTTTATCAACTAACAAGTGAGCTTATGTTGCCACAAAAACATTTTATTAAGATGACTCATATCAGAAATTGTGGCTAATTCATATTAGAAATTGAGTATAACAGATACACAATCTCTAAACTAAATTGACAGGTCTGCCGCCCTATAGCTAGTGTTGTTAACTACCAAAAGACCAGAATTGAAAAAGCGGGCATTAATAAAAAAATTATGAATTAGAAAAGAAAGAACGGGTAGTAATTTTTGACACAAAGCGCATCTTTTGTGACTGTTGAAAGTTTTCTAACAAACAATTTCTGTTAATATGTATCTTCTACTTAATAATATATAACTTATAAAAATAATGTGTATGTATGGGAGGAGACCTGTGCGCCTTTTAATGGACGGCGATGGTTTGAGTTGATTGATGTATGCATATTTTTTTTTTTTTTTTAAAGAATTTTAGCCAACTTGAAGTTGACTAATATTCTACTGTACCCTCCAAATAAGCGAAAAGCTTGTATTAGGAGTGGGTTCAACAATAGTGCAACGGTGGGATTCGAACCTGCGACCATACAGTTTTCAGTTCACACCATTTAACCGTTCCGTTAATTTTAAATAAAATTTCTTGAGTTAAAATTCTCATTAAAGTTTTCCTTTTGGTTTCAGAGGGCTCTATCATTCTTTAACAATGATGGCAACATGAAACATAACAATGTGTGCCTATACTCAGTGTTTGTCACCCTCGCGGGGGAGTGGAAGCTGGGTGGATTTGAGTTCCTCGCTGCGCATGGACAGGACACCAGCAACCCTTTACCTATTAAGATATTACCGGCACTAGAGATATACGATCCACCTGAAAAGAAGGATCCTAGCAAATTGAAGTCTATCACTAAATGGTAATATTGATCACACTATCACATCACATCACACTATTAATATTATAAAGGCGAACGTTTGTATATGTATGTACACACAAAAACCAAAAAATGTGTGTGTGTATGTTTGTTACTCCTTCACGCCACAACAAATGAATGAATTTGGCTGAAATTTGAAAATGGAGATAGCTCATACCCAGGATTAAAACATAGGCTACATTTTATTCTGGAAAATTACAGAGTTGCCATTGAAAAACCTTGGTCAGCGCGGACAAAATCACGGGACGATGTCCGCGACTTCTTTTCTATAAATACTTCTTATCCTAGAAATAGCGACAACATTTTGGATAAAAGCAGATGCTACTTTGAGGAATTCCATGGTATACTTTTTTTTAACCCCCAACAGAAAAAAGGGGTGTTTTAAATTTGATGTTGGTAT
Source organism: Hipparchia sbordonii (assembly GCA_038048805.1). Taxonomy (NCBI): domain Eukaryota; kingdom Metazoa; phylum Arthropoda; class Insecta; order Lepidoptera; family Nymphalidae; genus Hipparchia; species Hipparchia sbordonii. The sequence continues at coordinate 1,848,891 of CM076111.1, read as the reverse complement.
CTGTGTGTCAGATCAGATTTCAAGGATAAAAATAAAAAAAAAAAAATTTATTATATTGATTGTGTTTGTAAAAAATATATCCCTGGACCAACATTGCAAATTCTGAATGACTGATGTCATTCATCAAAAAGCTTTGTAGGTTATTTGCTCTGGAACATTCACAAATAATCACATACATCAACAGCCCCTATAAATGATTGAAATTCAAAAATGTTGAATTTTTGTTATTAGCTTAATTGGCTTCTATTATATGATAGATTTTACATCCCACTAATGAAAAATAATCTTACCTTAAGGCAGGCTTAAAATAAGATTTGATTATTTTAGGGCCATTGACATACCCTACATACAGTCGCGGACAGAAAATGTTTACCACCTTAAGATTCATAATTGCATGCACACATCTGTGTCAGAAGGTCGATATATGATTTGATTAGCCATAGATCATAGACTTTTTAACATGTAGCGGTGCTTAGACAGTTCTTTAGCGGCTAGGAGGATTAAAATTTTTTTTTCCTCCGAGTTTAGCGGTCTCTTTAGTAGGTGACTGCTAAATAGGTTAGATGTAGAAAACCTTTTTTGGAACAAAAAATCCTTACTAATGTTATAAAATAATGTAAGTGTTTGTTTGTTCGTTGTTGGTTTGTCCTTCCATCACACAGCTACGGAGCAATAGATCCACATGATTTTTTGCATGGATATAGTTGAGGATTTGGATAGCGACATTTATCCCGGAAAAATAGAGGGTTCCCATGGAAATTTTAGAATCCTAACTTCACGCGGACGAAGTCACGGGCAAAAGCTAGTAATTTTAATAAATAGATATCATCTCATATAGACACGAGCACAGGACACGAGTTACCAAAATGAGAAAACGGAAGTAATAATCTAATGAAATTTCAAAGAATCTTTATTTCTTAATTTTATTATTGAGGAACTAAACAATATTAGTATAAATAAATAATTAGCTTAATTAGCTTCCATTCGCTGCAATGACATAGACTCTCTCGCATAGACGCGACAAGGCGATAAGTCAGTTCATATTATCCCATACCCCAGTGCAATGTGATCCTAAGACTTTGAGGATTTCTTTGATTCTGACAGTCCCACCTTTGAATCACTAAGCCCCATAAATTTTCAGTTTCAAATCAGCAGATCGAGCGGGCTATTGAACGAGATGACACGGTGCAGATTGAACCATGGAATAGTAGCTCAGCGCATTATCTTGAACTTAGGTTGTCGGAATTTTGCTGCAGAACATCAATGTAAAATGCTGCAGAAACACCACGCATCACCATAGCTCATCCACCTCCTTTTGACTATTTTTGACTGTGGATGCTACCCGCATCATTATGATTCAATGCACAATATGAACTTCACCATTAGAATTATGATTAAGCTTCCATTTTGTATTTATTTTGTATATTTAAATTTCAAATAACAAATCTAATATTTTTGATAATTAATTGACACTTTTACAAGTGCAATGATCTAATGTGTCAAACTTGAATTTACGAAATGAGTTTTATTACTAATATTTGTATAGAAAAGTCATTATAAACTTTTTTTGATAAAACGATGCATGAAATTTTTATAACGTAACAAATGCCTTGATATAGCATTATAGACCTTACTGGACGCAGGGTTACGAAGAATCTAATTTGAAAAGTGGTAAACATATTTAGTCCCCGACCGTACATACATAGATTGCTAGAATCAAAACCCTTTTTTTTTACTTTGCTGTAGTTGGAGTATAAAAGGACCAATGTAATTTGCAAAATAATACTAGATAATGAACCTAAAAAAAAAAAATTGATACAGTGCCAAAGTAACAACGTTGAAAGATTAGTTCAATAAACCTGATAGTGTATAACATGACAACTAACAAGTTGAAATTGGTTCTAATTTGGGTCAGTGTCATTGGCCTAATGGAGCTGATATTTATGACGTATGTACATGGCAAATTGATTCAACAATTTTAATTAAATATACATGCATAGTTTCTGTTTTCTCTCACCACTACACCACGAAATCCTGCGAGATCTACATACTTCTTGATAAATGAAACTGTATACGTTACTTATGTAGTATTTTTTATTTGATTTAAAAGAGAAAACATAAAATTTAATTCTTAGTAATTTACTGACTACTTGTTCATAATATAAGTGTGAACATTGCGCCTGAGCATCTTCCGCTAGATTTGCGAAGTCATGCCGCGACCGACTCGATTGATAGCCGCGATGTTGGCCACTCGCGACCTAGAGCATCATCAATTCAACGTTTCTGATAAGAACCGCTAAGGTGCTAAGGTGTGGAACACTTAAAATCAAAATCAAAATTTATTTATTTCATGTAGGCCAACTTGTAGCTCTTATGACACGTCATAAATCTACCACTGGTTCGGAATGCAGATTCTGCTGAGAAGAGCCGGCAAGAAACTCAGCAGTTGCTCTTTTCAAAAAAAAAAACTTGTAGCTCTTATGACACGTCATAAATCTACCACCGGTTCGGAATGCAGATTCTGCTGAGAAGAGCCGGCAAGAAACTCAGCAGTTGCTCTTTTCAAAAAAAAAAATTTTTTTTTTTTTACAATTGTTAACAAAACTAGGCTATGCACACAATGTTTCCACAAAGAAGTTCTTCCAGCGTCCGTGTTTCCTGCCACTTATAACTTGAGTACCTTCAAGGCAAGAGTGAATGGGCATTCTCTAGGCAAGCGCAAGCCTATTTCGGATTAAAAAAAAAAAAAAAAACTTGTCCACAGTTCATCAGACATGTGGGGCCTAGGCTGCCTGATCTGGGAGGCGTTTAACGGCCCGCTGTCCAACCAGCCTGCGCTCAAGGCCGTAGACAAGATTCCCAAACAACTCTGTACGCTGTACTGCGAGCTGGTCAGCGCCAACCCTGCGTCTAGACCGAACCCCGCTGATATTATTACAAGGTAAGGTCTCAATTTCAATGAGGAGTATTATTGTTACTATATCACATCCTTACTAATCCTAATAAATATTATAAATGCGGGGAAAGTGTGTTGGTTTGTCCTTCAATTTTGCGGCAACAAAGCAACAGATTGACATGATTTTTTGCATGGGTATAGTTGAAAACCGGGAGAGTGACATAGGCTGGACCTGGAAAAATCAAAGAGATCCTGCGGGATTTTTAAAAAACTAAATCCACGCGAGCGAAGCCGCGGGCATCAACGGCAGTGGTGATTAGGGAATGCAAATCTCGCGAGATTGGGGCTCAAGCGAGATCTCGCGAGATTGTAAATAACAATACTGCGAGATCTCGCCAATTTCGAGATCTCGCGAGATTGGCAGTTTTGTGTGTTTTTTTTTGCAAATAATCACAATATTTGAATAAATTAGAAAAAAAATAATAAAAATTATAAGTATTATAAGATAACATTTGTTTTCACGAATTTTTTCAATAGACTTTTATGAATCAAATTGTCTATAATTTTTTAATAAACTTCTAAGTAGAAAACTTTGACGTCGAATCAAATCACTGTGGAAGCACTGTCAGTATACATAGCACAGTTTGGTTACCTATTGTAAAAAATGTTATTTTTTATTTTTTGAAAAGCAACTGCTGAGTTTCTTGCCAGTTCTTCTCAGCAGAATCTGCATTCCGAACCGGTGGTAGATTTATGACGTGTCATAAGAGCTACAAGTTGGCCTACATGAAATAAATAAATTTTGAATTTGAAATAACAAATGAAAAAAAACAACAAGTCTTCTCTTCTAATATTAAACGCAAATCTTTTAGTAATTTAAAAATTAATTCGCGCACCGAACGAAACCGACAGGTCGCAACTCCGTCAGTGTCAGTCCGCGCTTCGAATAAGACTTTTTTATGCTCGAGTGCAATCTCGTTAATCTCGCGAGATCTCGCCCTTTTTTCGGCCGAGATCAATCTCGCTAAAAAAGACCGAGATCTCGCGAAAACGAGATCTCGCGAGATCGAGATTGCATTCCCTAGTGGTGATATAACTTGGACCGAATTTTAGCCAGAAAATTCAATGAATGTATTTTGTAGTAGAACAGCATTCTAACCCAGTGGTTCTGATTCCAGTGATCCAGATTCACTTGACGATTCGAAAGTGATTTGTAAAAGTTTATTTGAATAACAGACATTCTTATTCTGCAGATGTCGAAAACTTGGGGGCTACTTCAAAAACGATCTCATAGACACGATGCTCTTCCTGGAAGAGATCCAGATCAAGGACAAAGTGGAGAAGGCCAAGTTCTTCTCCACGCTCAGTAGCTACCTCGACAGCTTCCCGGAGGCTGTGTGTGTGCACAAGATCCTGCCTCAGCTGCTGACGGCTTTTCATTACGGAGACGCCGGATCCGCGGTTCTAGCACCTATGTTTAAGGTGAGAACCATTAAAATATAACACTTAGAATGGAAGTTTCTAACAAAATTCCAAATGTGGGCTCAAAACAAGCAATGAATGAGTGATTGCCATGTAATTATTTTCTGTATTGATACTGGTAATTATGTTTTTGATGGTTATTGTGATGAATTATGACACACTTTCACATCTCAGTAGGTCATTTTTTAATGATTTTCTGTGATCTCGGCGTACTAACTGCGTGCAACGATACTGCGTCTAAAAAGGCTTACTAAAAATGGCTTATCATCGCATCGACTATTGCGCTGCTAAGCGTTACAGTTCGATGGATGAGAACTAAAATTCCACACTTGTTTTGCCATAGTGTTAACATAAAATAATGAATATGGATTTCGCGTGTGCTATTTCTACCCTTCACTCGCCTGGTCCTTTTCCGGCCACAGATTTCCGCTCGAATGATTCCTCATTTATAATACTAGTAAGAAAGAAGGATAATGGATTGTTCACCTAGGGACTAAACAACCCTATTTTAACGAGATTTTTAAACTGTAGAGTCATCACACTAATATTATAAAGGCGAAAGTTTGTATGTGTGTGTGTATGTTTGTTACTCCTTTACGCCACAACGAATGAACCGATTTGGCTGAAATTTGGAATGGAGATAGCTCACACACGGGATTAAAACATAGGCTACATTTTATCGCGGAAAATTAAAGAGTTCCCTCGGGAATTAAAAAAAACCTTAATCTACGTGGACGAAGTTGCGGTCATCGTCTAGTAGAGTATAAATGGGTTTTAAACCCGAGTTAAACACTCTCCTATTTATTAACGATACGATAATGTTAATCATCATCTTCCAGCTAGGCAAGCTGCTGAGCGAGGAGGACTACCAGAAGCAGATCGTGCCGTGCGTGGTGAAGCTGTTCGCGTCCAACGACCGCACCACGCGCTCGCGCCTGCTGCAGCAGCTCGACCAGTTCATACTGCACCTGCACAACTCCACCGTGAGAAACACTCTGTCAATACCTCCACATTCACGCCCCACGCCCACTTCTGGCCATAGGTCTCTTATGTGGCTTTCCGCAGGCCTCTGTCAATTTCTGCCTAAAACCAGAACAAAAATCTATTTTGCTCACTCAGTGAGGAAAAGTGTTTTGAGTTAAGAATTATAACATCACATCTCATCACATCACACTAATATTATAAATCCGAATGTTTGTATGTGTGTGTGTGTGTGTGTGTATGTTTGTTACTCTTTCACGCAAAAACTACTGGACCGATTTGGCTGAAATTTAAAATGGAGATAGATTATAACTTGGGTTAAAACATAGGCTACTTTTTATCCCGGAAAATCAAAGAGTTCCCGCGGGATTTTAAAAACTAAATTCACTCGGACGAAGTCGCGGGCATCAGCTAGTATGTTGGTATTTCTAATTTTATTAGCCGATGAAACATTGGGAACGTTTACGTGCGTCGGTCTCGCGCCGCCTGTATCAATGGGCTTTCTGAGACTCGTCTGATGTCGTTGGTTCACCAACATGACTATTATTTCCCCATTCCCTCCTAATAAACATAAAGCTTATATTAGAGTCGTACGACAGTAACCAACGGGTGGAGATTGAACCGTTGACTTTCCAACTTTCAGTCCTTTGACCGTTGGGGTATCGAGGCTAACTTTGGTTTCAGGTGAACGAGCAAATATTCCCCCAAGTGGTGCACGGGTTCCTGGACACGAACGCCATCATCAGGGAGCAGACGGTCAAGTCGATAGTGCACCTGGCGCCCAAGCTCAACTACAACAACATCAACGTGGAAGTGCTGCGACACTTCGCGCGCCTGCAGTCCAAGGACGACCAGGGGGGGATCAGGTAGGGATATGGGCAATCACCTACACGTACACATCTTTACTCAATACCGGAACAAACATGATGAAGTTGAAACTTTACTAAAACGAAATCAGTAATAAAAAAAACAAGTGATTAAAAACAAATGCTCTTGTTGCATACTGAGTTGGGACCTTTTTTCCGGGTTGCACACACATGACTAAGTTGTTCCGGCACTTCTTGCTTGTCGACTTTTGTCTTTAAGGTTCAAGTGGTGGAGGCGCCGGGACAACCTAATCTATAGTCTGATTTTTAATTGCGTGGAATTCTGACGTATCTTAATGTTACCAGAGATTTAAAAAATCCCACAAAAAAGATATCAAATTTAAACTTAGAACAATAAATATCAATTGCCGCACATAGATATTTATGACAAATGCCTGACAGATAGTTTGGGGTAAAATCGAACTACAGGTGGTAATACTGTTTTTCATACAAATACACTCGCTCGATTTATAAAATGACAAGTGTCAGAATTCCACCGAATTAAAAATCAGACTATAGGTATACCTATTGGGCTATATGTGGCAGAATTCATAAAATAAACGTTTCTTTCTATTCTCTTTTTCTTTTTCACAGAACAAACACAACGGTCTGCTTGGGCAAAATAGCCGCACACTTGCACCCGCAAATACGGCAGAAAGTGTTGGTGTCGGCGTTCGTGCGCGCCACGCGCGACGCCTTCCCGCCCGCGCGCCAGGCCGGCGTGCTGGCGCTGGCCGCCACGCAGCAGTACTTCCTGCTGGCCGAGGTGGCCAACAGGGTGCTGCCGGCGCTGTGCCCTTTGACCGCAGACCCTGAGAAGCAGGTACAGCTTTTTTTTGTTCGGTGACAACCTTGACCGCGGACCCCGAGAAGCAGGTACAGCTTTTTTTGTTCGGTAACAACCTTGACCGCGGACCCCGAGAAGCAGGTGCGGTTTTTTTTGTTGGGTGACAACCTTGACCGCGGACCCCGAGAAGCAGGTGCGGTTTTTTTTGTTGAGTGACAACTTTGACCGCGGACCCCGAGAAGCAGGTGCGGTTTTTTTTGTTGGGTGACAACCTTGACCGCGGACCCCGAGAAGCAGGTGCGGTTTTTTTTGTTGAGTGACAACTTTGACCGCGGACCCCGAGAAGCAGGTGCGGTTTTTTTTGTTGGGTGACAACCTTGACCGCGGACCCCGAGAAGCAGGTGCGGTTTTTTTTGTTGAGTGACAACTTTGACCGCGGACCCCGAGAAGCAGGTGCGGTTTCTTTTTGTTGGGTGACAACCTTGACCGCGGACCCCGAGAAGCAGGTGCGGTTTTTTTTGTTGAGTGACAACTTTGACCGCGGACCCCGAGAAGCAGGTGCGGTTTTTTTTTGTTGGGTGACAACCTTGACCGCGGACCCCGAGAAGCAGGTGCGGTTTTTTTTTGTTCGGTGACAAGATAGTCCTTGGGGCCGTTCAAGTAGCACTATTGGGGGGGGGGGGGGGGGGGGTCTTTGTTTTGCTTATTTTGGATGACATGGGGGGTAGGGGAGTCTACATGATGATTACGTCATCGGTAGTTGTTTACATTTTTACACTAATGGCCAACCCTCACATTGTCTATGCTTGAAAACGAAACGCATTTTCGGGGATTCCCTCAAATAGTGATATAAATAAATTATAACATTACAATTATAATATTTAAAAAAAATACATTTATAATTGAAAAATGTTTACGTAAGCATGGGGGGAACGGGTAAGAGCTTTGTTTACTTTTGCTGACAAGGGGGATGGGGGGGGGTAAATAATTGTAATAAATCTGCTTACGTAATATTTGAACGGCCCCCTTGACTGCGATTTCACCTGATGGTGAGTGATGACAGTTAACTGCCTCGTTGGTCTAGTGGTTAGCAAGTTCGACTACGGATGACGAGGTCCCGGGTTCGATTTCCGGATCGGGTCAAAAATGTATTGGTTTTTCTGTTAAGAAATTTTCAGTACTAGCCTGGAGTTAGGAAGTCGGTGGTGAGACACCCCCGTGCCTCGGAGAGCACGTAAAGCCGTCGGTCTATCTAATAGTAATTCTGCTATTCGGAACAGAGACAAATAGAACAAACCAAAAACCATGAAAATCGATTCATCCGTTCTACAGTTAGTAAATGTTCGAACAAACTCGACTTTGTTTTATATATTAAGATTTCTACTTGATGTAATTTTGCACTAAAATATTGTTTTAGGTTCGGGACGCAGCATTCAGAACGATAAAAGGTTTTCTCGGAAAACTTGAAAAAGTTTCCGAAGATCCCAGTCTAAAAGAAGGAATGGGTAAGTTTGTCTTTTAATCTCGTCGAGCAAGTTAGGAGCATTAATAGTTAGTTTCGTTTTTGCTCTATTTACTAGTACATTGGATACTTACCCCAGTCAAAATTCGATTAACAATATCACACATTTAAGGTCGAAGCCCACTTACACGACACCGCTCCCACCCAACCAAAGTATGAGCATTCAAATATGGACTTAATATCGTGCTGTGGAGGTGCACTTTACAGTAACAACACAAAATAGAATACAGCGCGCGGTACCGGTACCGCGCGTAAACTGTACCACTGTAAAGTGCACCTCCAGAGCACGATATTAAGTCCATATTTGAATGCTCATACTTTGGTTGGGTGGGAGCGGTGTCGTGTAAATCGGCTACGACCTTTAGCCATCGATTTGGATGATGCTCCCTATGCAATATTTCCTTACTCATTTATACCTTTAACGTTTCGTTTGCGCCGGGTCTGGGTTTTTTCGATTATTGTCCTTCGGCCAAATCGGTTTATTCATTGTGGCGTGACGGTTTAACAACACACATTTGTACACACATGCACGCACGCACTAACTTGTCGGGTAAAACTAGTGACCGACTGAAAGTTCGGTTTCGGTTTCGGCCAAGGAATCTAGTTTCGGCCTTAGTTTCGGTTTCGGCCGAGCCGAAACTCGAGTGTTCGTGAATTATCGTGCATCGTTCGGCGAACTTCGCGGCTAGCTCGTGCTCGCTCGTCGCGTCGCCGGCTCAGTTCGCCGCCGTCCATCGGTATTTAGTTTATTTATTTATTTATATATGTATAATATACATTGTATATTCAAATAAATGTGTAAAAAACACATCAGATTTCTGTATACGATAGAAATTTTAAATATGTTGAAGTAAGTTTCGGTTTCGGCCGAAACTAAGAGCAAGGCCGAAAGTTCGGTTTCGGTTTCGACTGAAAAACCTGTTTCGGTCGGACACTAGATAAAACAAACCAATGTTCCAGAGGCGGACGTGCACACGGCGACGCCGTCGCTGAGCAACGCGGCGGCCACGTGGGCGGGCTGGGCGGTCACGGCGGTCACGGCCAAGTTCTACCGCTCGCACTCCGACACGGCGCGCGTGCAGCACGCGCCCAAGTCCGTGCTGTCCAAGCCCGGCTCGCTCGGTAACCGCGCCGCTCGCACGCACACACACACATACGCACACACACACGCACACATACTCACCTCATACACGAACTTAAAAAACTGAAAAAAAACTTGAGAGGTGTCAAGGGACACCCGGATGGAACGAAGTTCAATGCGAAATAGAAATGAAAATATCTGGCTTGCTTTCTATAAGAGAGAGAGAGACAGACAGAGAAACATGCGACGCCGCACAGCTTACAATAACTTACTATAGCAAAAAGTGTCGTGACAACTTTTCGTAAGAATTTTTTCCGTCTAGCCCCCTTTCACAACGCGCGATAAGGAACTTCGTTCCAAAAAGTCACTTGGGTGCCTGGAGCACTTCGACCATCCAGTGTGCCAGATCTTTTTTTCCACGTACTTTGAAATTGTTGAACCATCTTCCTGAGACGGTGTTCCCACTGAACTACAACATGGGGTTATTCAAGGGGCGGACCAACAGATTCCTAAAAAGCCGGCAACGCATTGGTGTTGCCTCAGGTGCTGCAAATGTTCATAGGCGGCAGTAATCACTTAACATCAGGTGACCCGCCTGCTCGTTTGCTCGCTAAAAATATTTAAAATTTAATTTAAAAAATGTCAGTCACGAAGAGACCGATAAAAAGTTCTAACGCTGAGCGACTCAGAATCATCTCTATCTCTAATAACTCTATCTTTAATATATGATTAGCACGGCTGCTGTGATTTCTTTTTTTAAGCTATTGCATAGCTTCTATCGCGGGCCAGCGTGGAGACCGAATCCAGAAATTCCGTAACGAAAATAACCTGACACGGGACTCCTGTCACCGCTAGATGGCGTTGATAAAAAATGCTATGCAATAGCTTTACCGCGGCAGTTCCCGAGTGCCACACGTCTTTTTTACCTACTTGATTGACGCCATTTTGGATTTGATTGACGCCATCTTGGCGTTGTAAGCGTAGATATGAGTGTCTCTGGAACTAATAATATTGCGACCTCCTTACCGTTTTTTCTAAATTATTTTACAGAGCAGCCGTCGTCGAGCAGTATGTCGACGACTACGTCATCGGTAACGTCGATGACGTCACTGGAACACAGCGAGTCCGCGTCGGACTACGACCCGGAGCACTGGGACATGACGGCGTGGGGAGAGATCGACTCCAGTGCCGGTATGAACCCTTACTAATATTATAAATGCGAAAGTGTGTTTGTTCTTCAATCACGCAGCAATGGAGCGACGTGACGACAACGAACTAGTTGATGCCTGCGACTTCATCCGCGTGAATTAAGTAAGGTATTTTAATTCCCGCGGGAGCTCTTATTTAAAAAGGAGGCGGGATTTTTTTTTAAATTTATTTATTTATGGTTACAATAAATTAAAAACTAAAAAAACTACTAATGCGATATTATGTGGTAGTGTAGACCTACTTACTGGTTGCCACAACATGCTTAAAGTTTAAAACTACTTGAGAAGAATGATGAGTAAGCAAATATAATACAAACAATTAAATTTGAATTGAAATTTGAACTACCTACATAAATTAAGAAGATTAATTAAGATTAATTAAGAGCATAAAATAAGAGGATAGGATTAATAGGATGGTTCGTCTAAATTGTCACCCGCACCATCATCGTCTATAGTCTGCGCCGCACCATGTTACCCGTACGGACTACAGTTCGTTCGCTAAATGTGTTGGCGTGCACTGTGCAGGTACGACGGCGGCCAGTGCGAAGTCGCCGGGCAGCAGCGGCAGCGCGCACGCCACGCCCGGCCTGGCCGCGCTGTGCGAGGACGAGTGGGACAACGAGGAGTGGGGCACGCTGCAGGAACAGCCGGTAAGTGTATAATAGAACTTGAAACTTGGTTGTAACATTCAGTTATATCCTGTACTTGAACAACAAATACTAAAATTAGATAAATGTTATAAAGAAACGAAATTACTTAATGCTAATAGATTGTTTAGGATTGTTTTACTATTCACTCACTAGATGGCGCCACTAGGACCTTGTAACTCGCTATCTCTTGATGACGCTCGGTTCATATACTGAATTCGTATTTTTTTTTTAATAAAACTATTTCGAAGTATTGTGCGCTGTATCGGTAAAACAGTTTTGCCCCCAGTTGTTAAAACTTAAAAGTTAATTAGTACAATATAATAATAATATAATTAAAACTTTCTTTTGGGAATTATGGGATACCGCGAGGTCTCAGTTCGGGGCGAACCACTAGTTATAAAGATGTGATCCCACAGGCGGCCGAAGCGGAACTGGCGAGTCCGTCGGAGACGTGGAACAACTCGTCGTGGGTGGAGCCGAACGTCAACAGCGCGAACGCGACCGTGGTCCGCGGCACGCTGCACCGGCCCGCCGCGCACCAGAACAGCAACGACTCGCTCGGCGGCTGGGAGGACGGCGAGTTCGAGCCCATCGAGGAGAACGCTGACGGTACTGTGAACATGTTCCACAGGCGGCCGAAGCGGAACTGGCGAGGCCGTCGGAGACGTGGAACAACTCGTCGTGGGTGGAGCCGACTTGACATTAAACCATGTTGTGTCACTCTCTGTTACGTACTACTGACATGTGGAATCTGTGACTGGTCTATGCTCAATATAATATATCGACTACTTTCCTCCTGGTCCAGTGAGCTAATGAAACATTCCCGCTCGCCAACCATTTGAACAAACGAAGTATAGGTGATAAGCACCTGCAGTTCATTTGCTCAAATGGTTCGCACGCTTTGTAAAGCCGACACAAAACTGCCACCGGTTCATTCCAAAAGGCGGTGCGACTTCTTCAAAGACTCGGGACGTACTGTACGTTTCGCCTAGTGCAAAATACCCTGTACCTGTACTGCAAACATATTGAACATTTCACTTAGTGCAAAATACCCTGTACCTGTACTGCAAACATATCATACATTTTTATCATACCCTGTACCTGTCAGGTACAGGGTATTTTGCACTATGTGAAATGTGCACAGGTACTACCTGTACTGCACACATATTGAACATATTTGATCGGACAACATATCATAATAAATATATACAATAATATATATATTATAAAAACATATTAACTTATAATATGGTCTCGTTTACAGAAAACAATGCATCCAAAATGGACGAGTTGCGTCGTAAACGTGAAGAGAGAAAGATGCAACGCCAGAGGGAGATGGAAGCGCGACGCAACGCGCGCGGGCAGGGACCCATGAAGCTAGGCACCAAGATCGCCGCCCCCCCGCCCTTCTAGGCTCTACCCCCCACCCCCCCCCCCCCCCCCCCCCCCCCCCCCCCCCCCCCACCACTTTACACCCACCTTAAGTTTTACTGTGTGATTGCTAAGCATTGATATAAAAAAATCTTAGATAAACATTGCGGCTAATTCTATTTTACACAATCCCCAAAATAGATTAACAGATTTAAATCTCGTAATTCATAATTTCCCCCGGCAGAAAAGGATACCACTAAATTTAGATCCGTCAATTTAGTTTTGAGATTACGTGAACAGAATTGAGTATTTGACTGTTGTCAAAATGTGGATATTCATTAATTACAATCGAAAATGTAACATGTAAGAATAACATTTGTAAAAACAGAAAATAAATCGGTCAAAAAACAAATAAGTTGTAAGCTGTTTTACTGCGACTGTATCATCCGTCTCTTTCCAAAACGAAATTTTGTATCGAGAGTGTATGGAGTTACTGAAACGTGACGTCATGTTGCACTAGCGCTCTCTTTTTCTAACAGGATACTTAAAACCTCCATAGACTAGTGAAGATATTAAAAAAAGAAAAATGACATTGATAATATAATGTCATTTTTCTTTTCTTTTTTTTTAATAAATTTTTTAATGTTATAATTAATATTAAAAACTTTATTTTAAGTAATTAAAAAAAAGTCAAATACCTAATTAGCCACATTGTTGTACCGCCCCTTGGGTTACCCATGTCGTCCAATTTTGAAAACTGGCTCGCTGCGCTTGCGTTATTTTTAATTGATTTCCATTCTATTTGAAAATGTTTGGCAAATTTTCACAAAAGTCTTATTCAAATACTTGACTGTTTTGAGGCAGTTATAAAATGTGGTATTTTTATATCAATGTAAAGAATCTAATTTTTTGAATGGAATTATTCTTCACATTTGTTTTCCACGATAGTTTTTCGGAAAATTTCGAACTCGAATTATCTAATGAGTCCACATAGACTATGCGTAATGTATTTATCACAGTTTAACTAATTCTTAGCGCTAATAAAATGTCAAAAAATTAGATAATTGGACCAAAATGTAACGTTATATTATATAGCTTGCGCGTATTATAGAATTTTTAATAACCCTGCTTTTGATATAAGATGGATAGCTTTTTTTTTGTGAAATTAATAAGTATATTTTGTGGACTTTAGTTTTTGTCTTTGTAGCATGATGGGTGGTCAATAGAATGTTAGTTATTTTGTATCGTATTGTTGCTATCATAAAGTTCAAATTACGAAAACAGATTTTCTGAAAAAATAATAATAGTCTGGATAACATTTTATGGTATGAATTTGAACCTTATGTTTACAGCAATATGGTAGAAAATAATTTAAATTCTATTGACCTACGAAAAATTTAGTCATAAAAAATTTAATTTTTTTAGTAATTTAGTATTTTTTAATTAAGACAAAAAATACCAATGATACAAAATTTTAATAGATATTTATAATACTTTGTTTGTAATTTGTAATATTAAGAAAGTGTTCTACACTAAAAAATTTTGAAAATATTGAATTCGTTTTCCAAATTTTACTTAGAAATTTCTTTTTAAATGTAGGTATTATATTAAGCAATAATGTATGATCTCTTTTTTAAGGAGCTCCATTGAAATATGGGGCTTTACAAAGCAGAGCCATAACTGCATTGTTTCACGGCTGGATGTCATTGACATCTACGAATAAGTATACCGTGGTGTAAAGTTCAAAGCACTCAGGGCGCGATTTCCAAATCGCAAAGCTCCGCAATTATTATGTAGTTAAAAACGTATTGTATTAGGTAGGTACGTCGAAGTTAAAACAATGTTTTGTACCTAGATAGTTTTATGTGATAAATACATTATAAATTCTATTCTCTCTTAATACATTCCCGAACTTATTCCTACCAGCTTTTTGCATATTTACAACGTAGCTTAACCGGGACAATCCAAAATGGCGAATCTACACAGGGGCATATTCAGAAAAAAATTGAGGGGGGTTATCGATCTGTCGCTACAAGAGCACAATAAATTCAGCCAGTCACCACAATTGGATACACATATGCAAAAAAGAGTCAACCCACGCAACTTATCAATTGATAAGTTAGCTTTATTCCTTTACATTATGTATGTATTTAATTTGTGGTTTGTGGGTTGAAACGTTATTGCGTATGTGTGTCCAATTGAGACAAAAGTTATGATTTTTGCTCGTCTAAACATAGTGTTACCCTATTCACAATGGTGTCTATTGAAAAGGATAGCATTACGTCTAGACGTGTACATTAGCAACACAGTCTGGATTGTCTGAAAATGATTGTTTCAATGTGTGAATTAACGCAGCAAGAGCGCCATAAATTCAGTCAATCAAAGCAAACGGAGTACCTGCATTTTTTCTGTGCCCTTTTATAAAAAGGACATTAACAAAATTACTTTTCAATAAAAACATGAATATTTAACGGATTGCAATTTATATCGAACTGAATCTGCGCCGTGTTTGAAAGCTTTCTTTTAACATTATTTTGTCGTTGCGTTATGTATGATTCCGGTTGAGCTACTCGGATATTTATGAAGATGCGTAATATTTCATTTTTCAGCCTGAAGTAATATTGAGTATTTCATACTTTTACAGTAGTAGGTATTCGCAACTAAATTAATATTTATGTACCTATTCAAGTAGTAAGGAATACTCAATGGGACTTTTAAAACCATGCCTTGAATATTTGCAACCGTAAATCTACGGCTTTACGTGATGCGATACGGTAAATGTAAAGGGCCTTGTCGCCAATCACTGCAAGTCGTGGCCCGATACATGTCATGTATTTTCCTCTGCCGCTTATGGCATCGCTGATCTCGCGTTCGACAAAGCCGTGGCCCTACGGCGTATGGAGTAATGAAGCATATCGATTACAAGACATGTGACGTTACCTTCGTCTAAGTTCTCGTCTTTACTCTAATTAATAAATAATTGAAGATATTATTATTATTTAAATTATACATTTCCAATGCTTATGAAAATTTATTAAATTAAATTATATATAATTTTCAATAAATGCCTTTTTATTCTTCTCCAACTAACTAAGTCATAATAATTATTGCAGCAGAATGTCGATTGCTGAATTTCTCAAACCATTAAGCCATTTAAGGCTTAAATGTTGCATTCTTCCAATTTAATCTTTTTCATTAATTCTTTTTCCAAATGAATTTTTTTAAATGAAACTAAATATTCTGGTGAGAAATATTTTATTCAATAATAATAATTTTAGTAACATAATGATTGTATATATATAATCTATTAAGTACTCTGAATCAAGCCGAGTTATTCACGAATATATAAAAGCAAAACTATATAAAAATATTAAGCTAAAATACAACATTTAAACAGCAAAATAATCTCATATTTAAAAAAAAACATGGCAATATTAGGGCCGTATAATCAAAAATATAGTATTAGAAGGTTATGCGTCTGAGAGACATGAAAAAATCTAGGTTGCTTACTGTTTTATGAAGAATTTGTACAAATATGTTGCAATTAACATACTTAAAACTTACGGAGGGGGGTTCGAATCCCCCTGATGCCTACCTGGCTACGGCCCTGAATTATAATACATATAAACAATCTTATAAACTAAACACAATATCATGTGCTGGGAATCCAAATCAATTGATTACCCCATCAAATACAATATTTTACAATCGATTCAATTTAATTATGCTCATCTTTCCCCTTAACATCCCGTCTGGGGTTATAAACAAATAAAAATATAGAAAACTACAACATTAGAGCGAAAGAGTAAAAAATGATGGAAATTCTTCAAGAAATGACAGAGCAATAGATTATCTATTTCTCTGTCATTCTTCATAATTCATGTCTGATATTATATAGTGGACTAGTGATGTGTAAGGGATGTGACGTCACCGTACCATATTCCAACAGCAAGCGTCGTACTATTTTAAAATTAGGTCTCGCTTACTTTTCTTTTATTTATATTTTTCACTTTTGTGTTCCATTTTGCTTATATTTTTATTTAAACTAGCTCACATATTTCACAGAGAAGTTTACCGAGATTTTAGTTTAAAACGAGCTAAGGGAAATAAAAATAGATCGTAAAACACAGTCTTTGATGGATAAATCAATCGACCCTGCAAAACTGTAACGACACAAATACCAAGCGGATATCACAACAAACCAATAGACAAAAATTTACACACGTTTTAAAAAAACAAATATTTGATTATTATTTAAATTTAATGATGAAATATGCGTTTCAAACTTTAAAAAACCTGATACAGTGACCGATTGAAGGTATCTCGCCGAAACCGATTAATCGGCTGTCGCTACAACCTTCGGCCAAAGCCGAAGTCGAAGTTTATTAAACCCTAAGAAATTCCGTTCAAAAATAATAACACTGAAATAATATCTTTGTTTTGATTTGGTTATTTACTGGAGATCCCCCGCCCGTTGCCTCTTCCATCGCCTTCTTACGTACGTAATTTCGTCAATTTCTAGAAACTTCCAGCTTCGGCCAAAAACTTCGGTCTATTTTAGCCGAAACCGAAGGTGGCTAAGGCCGAACTGTCGTGAGACGACAATATACTGTATCTAAAAAACAAGCATTTTTCAGAAATCGCGATTTTTTTTATCAGATACAGTGTATTTACATTTGAAGCTTCTTATTATTTTTAAGACTTAATTGAAATATTTAAATGCTATTATGTAAACATGTCCGAGGAACTCATTTATCGCTATTACGATAAAACGCTGTATACCACGTGTAACAAAAGTGTGGGTCAACCCTGAAGGAGGTGAATGTGGTCATGAAACTGAACAACTTTCCCCAAGGAACTAGGTCGAAATATAAAAAAAAAAAATTACCTCCCATAGTAAATCAATCAGCGGATCGTCAATTTTGTATGGGAGGTCCACATTTTTTTCATTTCATATTTCGAACTATGTTCCTTGGGGACGGTTGTTCAGTTTCATGAGCACATTCACCTCCTTCAGGGTTGACCCACACTTTAGTTACACGTTGTATAAAGATACAGTGCATTGTCGTAGCACGACAGCGAAGGTACGTCGGATACTAGAGTAGGCGGTGGTCGTGGGCGTAGTGGGGTGGAGGTACCTAATAGTTTGAAACGCATATGATACGGTACATGCACTACAATGACGATCTGTTGCCCGCGGTGGGTGGTGGTGCTAGACGGTCGCCGCGACGCCGCCGGTGCTGTGCGCGCTTACAGTTTGGAACGCAGGTCGGATGTCCCAGCGGCTAATTGTCAGGAGGGCTCCTCGAAACTGGAAACGAAAAACAATCTTTTCACCCTACTAGCTCAAAAAGGGCGCCTTTGCTGTCTAAAACCAGTGAGCAAAAGTTGTTTTTGTTCACTCAGTGAGAAAGTGTTGTCTCAAGAAAAGTTCAACACTTTCTCTCACTGAGTGAGCAAAAACCACTTTTGCGCACTGGTATTAGTCAGCAAAGGCGCCCTTTTTGAACTAGTGAGCTGAAAAGTTGTATGTATCACACGATAGCAGTTTTTGTTACTTGTGCCTTGGAATCCCTCACTACACTCAGGATCCTAACTTAGAATCTTTCGCTCGCTCGGGGTTCAAACTAGGCGCTCGCAACAAAAATGAACTTTGCTATCTTGTTGAACAATAGTTATTTATTCAACAAGACAGCAAAGTTTTTAGTAGCAAGAAGTAAATAGTATCGATAGAACTATCGACAATATGACTGATTTTCGAGGTCAACTATCGATAGCGCAACTATCGATAGATCTGCAACACTAGTACTGACCGCATGTTCATGGCGTTGGAGTTGCCGGGCTCCAGCTTGTAGCCGAGGCCGGTGTAGAACTTCACGAGGTGGTCCTTGCAGTCCAGCGACATCTTGTAGCAGCCCAGCGCCTGCGCCAGCAGCGACACCGTCACCACGATCCTGACATATACAACTTGTCATTAATTTCAAATTCAAAATTTATTTGCCAACTTGTAGCTCTTATGACAGGTCATAGATCTACCCCCGGTTCGGAATGCAGATTCTGCTGAGAGGAGCCGGCAAGAAACTCAGCAGTTGCTCTTTTCAAAAAAAAATTTTTTTCAATAGGTAACAAAACTATGCTATGTATACAGTGCTTCCACAACGAAGCTTCAAAAATGCATACGTAGGTACATATAATCCAACACATGTTAAGACGGGCAGACTAAGCAGACCCATTCCCGTTGGTGGCACCCATTCACGAGCATGACGTATAATCCAGCCGTTGCTTCGTCGTTTCGTTCGTATTTACGTCGACTGTGTAGCAAGATTTTTTCACCTCACTGGCTCAAAAAGAGCGCCTTTGCTATCTAAAACCAGTGAGCAAAAGTCGTTTTTGCTCACCCAGTGAGAAAAAGTGTTGTCTCAAGAATAGTACAACACTTTTTCTCACTCAACCGATAGACGTCCACCGCTGGACAAAGGCCTCTTGCATGGACTTCCACAGGCCTCGGTCTTGCGCCGCCTGAATCCAGCGGCTCCCTGCGACTCGCTTGATGTCGTCGGTCCACCTAGTGGGGGGTCTGCCAACACTGCGCTTCCCGGTGCGGGGTCGCCACTCCAGCACCTTGGGACCCCATCGACCATCAGCTCTTCGAACTATGTGCCCCGCCCATTTCCACTTCAGTTTCGCGACTCGCTGAGCTATGTCGGTGACTTCAGCACAGCACTCACCACTCACCACGTGGTCGTCAAAGGTATATTTAATTTATTTATTTTATTTTATTCCCTGTTTTATTTTATTTTAGTCCCTGACTGCGATCTCATCTGATGATGAGTGACGATGCAGCCTAAGATGGTAGCGGGCTAACTTGGAAGGGGTATGGCGGTGTACATTCAACCCGTACCCCGAATAGGTTTTTAAATTGGAATGATACTTACAACTTTCCTAATTGTTTTCCTCTGTATGTATCATTCACAACGACATCTTCCAGTCGGCCGCGCTGAAAACAAGCGAAATCACAATAAATCATCAGCCTTAGGTGTAGAGGAGGTACCCAAAGTTTTTTTTTTTTTAATTATATTATACAACTTTGTAGGTATAATTAATATGACATTAATTAATAGGAAATAAGATAATAATATAATAATAAAAAGACGTGTGGCACTCGGGGACTGCCGCGGTAAAGCTATTGCATAGCATTTTTTATCAACGCCATCTAGCGGCTCACCGTAAAGGAGTCCCGTGTTAGGTTATTTTCGTTACGGAATTTCTAGATTCGGTCTCCACGCCGGCCCGCGATAGAAGCTATGCAATAGCTTAATAATAGGATAAGAAGCACTGGTTGGGACATACCACTGAGCAGTTGTGTATGAACTTCTGTTCGATCGTGAGGGTGGCTGCGCCGATGATCTTCGAGATGCGCTTGTCTTCTATAACTGTGACGTAATATCCGCCGGACGCCTTCATTTGCGTGAAACGTTCTGAAATTTTTTAAAGTAACAAGTCGCTCATCCAATAGATTAAAGACTTAATAGATATAGATTAGAGAAAGTAATTTTAAGCCTCAATAGCCCAACGGTTAAAAGTGCAGACTGAAAAATGAATGGTCGCAGGGTCGAATCCCTCCCGTTGCACTATTGCCGTACCCACTCCTAGCACAAGCTTTTATTTATTTATTTACTGTTTTTTCGCTTATTTGGAGTGGAAAAGAGGATATTAGCCAACCTCAGCTAATATTCTTTAAAAAAAATTAGTTGCAAAAACTTGAAACTGACTTTTTGATGTTATAAGCGTTAATAGTGAATGTTCTATCCAAGGTCAAAAATTTTACAAAAAAAAATTTGGCCATGGTATTTTTTAAAGGGTTATCGTAGCATTTTAAATTTTAAACTCATATTAGCAGTTTTATCTATTATACTATCTATAAAAATCTATGCACGTCACTTGTCGGTTTCTTATAAAGTGCTTTAAATACTAATAAAACAATAAGTGATAACCAATTATAACATCATAAGAGTCACTTTATTACTTATCAGAACATCGTAGACGGAATTACAATTATTAATTAACAACATCCATTATCTGATTATGTAGTTAGTCTGAATGTTGCAGAAATTAGAATTAGGTGGAACAATTAACAGTATAAAGTTCTTGTTTATGCACTAATTAGTAATTATTTGAGAAATTGCAAACTGCGGTATGCAGTTTTACGAAATTTCGAGTGGCTTAACTATGATATTTTATAACAGCTGAATTTCTTGCCAGATCTTCTCAACAGAAACAGCGTTCCAAACCGGTGGTAGATTTCCGACTTGTCATTTAAGATAAATGATGTTTAAATAAAACAGCCACAGTTGACAGCAACCAAGTTAGCCTGCTATCATCTTAGACTGCGTTGTCACTCATAGTGTTAGTGAACAAGTCAAGGTCTTAAAAAATATATCTTGTTGAAGAGAGTAAATTATTATAAAAAAATTTATGCCTTAGCAGATTCTACCTAGGTGGAAATTAATACAGTATTGAAACTATAAATTGTATTCAATAAAATGTAAAGTCATCACTATTTTATATTCAGATTCATAAAAAAAGAAGGTCATTACTATGCATTGCGTACACACGATATATTTCACATAATTGGCTCTGAACAGGAAGTAAACCAGTTTAAAATTATAATAAGTTTACACCCATACTAGTTTGGAAGGTCACAGCTTTATAATGTCAAACAACCTTTATAAAATTCATGGCATTCTTTAAGTTATAATATGTATTCTGTAAGCGAGCCTTCTGCAAGCCTTGCAAATTGCCAATTTTCAGTAGTGGAACTTGGGACTTGGGACACGGGGTATCGAATTTCATGGTTTTTATTAAATAAAAAAAAAAACTTTATTACCAAAGGGAATCCAATGATACAATTTGTTTTTTCATTGGTCTCCACACTAGGAAAACCTGTGTTGTGAAGACTTATAAAGATTACGATTACCTTAAAAATTTAATCAGAGAACTACGTAGGAACTAGAGAAATACCTCAATTAAATATGTTATAATATAATAATATAAATATCTGAATATATAATTTGTATAATTAAAATATAAACTTAACAATTCTTTTTACAAAACCAACTTCAAACACCATTACAAATTTTATCAATTGTAACTACTACAACTAATTACTACTACTAACTACTACTAATTGTAAAATTTGAAGAGTTCAGTCGATTTCTTCAGATAAAGAATCAATTTGTTATAACTATGTATTATGGGAAAAAAATTGTATCACCATCCCCTGATAATAAAATTGCCATAATGCACTATTCAACTCCTTAGGGGTTGCAAGGCCTTAGTGGATTGTGGCGATTACCATTTTATTCTCCGGGAACATCGGTATATAGTTATTAATAAAAACAACTTTTCAACTGCAATGTAAATTAAAGTTATGTAGAAAATACTTACCATCAAATTGTTTCCTAGTGATATTGCCCGTACTAGTTAACTGACTGAGCAGTTGCAGGAAACCTTTATCAAAATCTGCTCGTTGCAAAGGCCTCACCACCATCCAGTCCTCACCGGGCTGGGCAGCGCTTATCTGAGGACTGAACTTGGCTGGGCTCCGTCTGAAGTCCAGCTTTTGAAGAATGTCTGGTTGGTAGAGGTACTCCGAGTTAGCTTCCTAGAATTATTTCGAGAATTTAGACCAAGAAATTGTTAAATTAATTACTGCTTTTTCTCTGAGCAGTTATCCTTATTCTTGGGGATTACAAAAATACATACAAGAAGCCACTGGATTCAAGCGTCGCAAGACTAAGGCCTGTGGAAGTCCATGTAAGAGACCTTTGTCCAGTAGTGGACGTCTATCGGTTGATAAAGAAGAAGACATATATATATTGCTAGGGATTTTCTTAGGTTAATAATGCAGTGGGATCCCAATACATACAAATAATTGTGAATTTAGTTGATCTCAAAGTAAATTTTAAGTTTTATAACTTCAAGTATGTGAGTTATTGTTTAAATTAAAATATAATATTCCATCATTTGGGCCCTCTTCAAAAGCCTGGGCCAAGTCTGGCAAAAGTTCTGGTTGTGTGTATAACATAACTAAAAAATATATTATATATAACTTTTTTACAAGTCATTATTTTTTCTATAATTTATTGAAATTATTTACTTACATAATTGCAAATAGTCTCAAGGAATGAGTGCATTATACTAACACTATAAAAGGAGTAACTACTAAGTATTCTCTTTCAATTAAAGCTTAGGAAGTTTTAAGTAAAACATTAAATTAAAATAAAAAAGACACTGTACATACCTCATTACTGTGGCGTTTCTCCAAACCCATGTTGTATTTATATAAGGGAATGTGTGAAGAATAAACAGAATGCTACCTACAGCACTACTATTCCATTATTACTTGAAGAACCATAGAACAGCGGTGGCCATAAGTGCCTCACTGCATTAACTTTTGTTCGCGTGGCAAACTAGGAATAGGAAATAACTAAATGGAATGTCGCGGTCAAACTCAGCTAATTCATTGGTTGTCTCGAGAGTTTGATTGTGAAATAAAGCTATTGGCCGGCTCACAACCAAAAGTGAAAGTAGGCAGTCCGGTGAAGTGATTGAAGTCAAATAGTACGTCAATTATCAAGGTGCTGGTTATAGCAATGTACCTATGGTATATTTAAAGAAAATCTCAATAAGCGTTAATAAAGAATTTAATGTTGGGTCTTTCAAATGAATTCTTAAAAAACTATTAAATTAATAAATACAAATAAGACAAACATGAAATTTATGGCACTGTCAAAATGACATTGACCACAGATTACTATGATACTACGTATCAGATGGCTCAGTGCCCTACAAATTTTAAACCCTCGAAATCAAGGCCCATGATTGGCTAATGTATCATTTTGGTAAACTGCTGTAACCAATGGCGTAATAACAATTTTTTTTTCTATTTTTGTCTATGGATTTTTATTTTTGTTATGAAGGTATCTACCATAGGTATGTACCATAGGTATCTACCACAGGTATGTACCGTAGGTATCTACCTATTGCCATCCTTGCCCATAATAATAATTATAGGTTATAATTTATAAAAAATAGGAAATAAAGAAACAAATTTAAAAATATTTGTTTAATTCACTTTGAAATAACATAATACCTATCGCTTTTGTTATACACATTTTTGGAATTTCAGGTAAGTCTTTATGATCTTGACTAATATATACTTATATGTCCTAATTTTGTTTATTAGATACACCCTACACCAATTAAGACGTCATATTTTTAATAATTTGTTTCACGAAACGTTTTTCAAATTACAACACACTGGTAAACACATAAGATCCTAAACACTTTTATAATATAAACCATAAAACTTTGTCTTTTCTCACACTGTGGAAACTTATAAAAAAAAAAGCGTCCTTACGCGAATTATTATAACGGGCACATAACACTTGCACTATATTTCAATAAATTGAAATAACAATTGCTATTCTGGGACAGAAATATATGAAAATTATACTAAAAAAACCAAATACAATAATAATGGCGTCGATTGGGCGTCAGCCATCAGGAGAATCATAGATTACTGTAGATCTATAAATACTTCTTACTACATATAGGTACCTAATGTAGATATAGAGATGTCTGTAAAAATTGTCATGCATCATAGTGGAAAAGATTTTGTAAGGCTATGGAAATTTGTATGGGACTGAACTGGCCGTGACATTGACCTTGCCATAAAGACAGTTTCATTCGTAGACAGTCTGTCTACGGTTTCATTTCACTGTAGGTAGTCTGTAGACGTACGTTTACACCACAGACCGGTATAAAAACAGAATGATCCTCACTCATTATAAATGCGAAAAGTGTGCTTGTTCGTTTATTGGTTTGTCCTTCAATCACGCTGCAACAAAGCAATGAATCGACGTGATTTTTGTATGGGTGACATAAGCTAGGTAGGTACCTACTTACCATCTACGCATGACGCATGGGTATGGTACACAGATAAGCATTGACATCTAAACATGTCAGCCACAGACAAACAATGATTTCTGAACATGTCAGATATCAACGTTTGTCTCTACTCTGTGGCTGATAGCCGCGGTTTGTCGATTAATTCGAAATTCAATTTCTTTGAACAGCCGGGAAAACCTGTAAAACGTGCTTTGGACTTTCTATGGACAAACGGTAAGTTTTAAAGAATAAAAAAGTATTATGATTTTATATTTCAAAGTTTTATTTATTAACTACACCATAGTATCATTTTCAATATTTACCGACTGGTTGAGTTTATAATGCCTTAGTCGGTCGAACCCTAACAAGGTTCTTGAGTGATGACCACTCACCAGAAAGTGCAACATAGGTTACTCCCTCCTAGGAAGGACACAAGCGGCACTATGTTCTATATCAAGAGACCTATGTTCTTAATTACTTACACCAATTGGTGGTAACTGCAACTTCAAAATAAAAAGGCATAGGTACAATGCAAATGTTTATGTTCTCTATAGAAAATAATTACTTAGGTACCTACTTATAAAGTATTTCATTTAATAATTTTCTACAAAATTTTAATGAGAGAAATTCCAAATTCTCCATCCTGAGATTCTGACCATAATCCCTAGGATTTTGGAGCAGTGAATTATAAATTGTAGGTAAGTAAGTATTAAGACATCATCATTGAACTCCATATCCTAACTTCTTTACCCTCATATTGCTAGCTGTTGACCTTCCAAGCCTCGGTGACTTAGGTACTTACTGTCAATTTATTGTGTACCTTTTTTCAGTGTAGGTTCCAAGTTCCAATTGACTTTAAACTTGACATTGAACTTCAGGTCCTGCTTTCAACTCCTCAATAATTCTGAGACTTAAATTAAAAAAAAGAAATTATAGTGATTGCCTGAATGTAAGTAGGTATTCTCTTGAGACTGAAATTATTAAAACTGATGCAATACTCGCCTGGCTTCAACAAAATATATGTGCATAAACTAAAACTATTTAGATGTATTGGCCATCATGTAGTTTGTAAAATAAAAAGAATTGTTATTTTTGTAGAGGCATTTTATTTATATAAGTAGGCATATATTTTATATAAAATATCAAGTCATGAGGATTCAAAATAAAATGTTAGTTTTCAGAAAGAGATAGTATGTTTAGGTACATATTGTGTTGTAGTTAAACTGACATTTTTTTTCTTTCTTATAATATTCAGTCAAAGCTTAAAACTCTTAGAAGTAAAACAGGTTTCACAGAACTATGGATTCCACCACTAACTTGATCCTATCAGTTTTCTTACAGCAGATTTCTGGACAGTTTTTCTGAATGTTTGTAGCCGTTTTTGTTGCAAATACCTGTAATAAAAGATACTTTCATTTAAATCAGCTCATTAGTTTTATTGAGAAGATCTTTAGCAAATCTTTAAAAATTGTTTGCTTTTCTACCCCTAGTAAATCTTAAGGTAGAATATGGTTAACATGAACTATGCAAATAAATAAAATTGCAGTGTTTGCCTGTGGCTGTGACAACTGCTTTGTAATCAACTCATAGTTCACTTGATTTTTGGACAGCCTGAACTTTTTGAGATTTTCATACGTTGTTGGAGAATACAAGTGAAGGTTACATTTTATCAGGGATATATTTTAGGATTTGTAAAAATATTTAAAATCTGTCGATATAAAATTTTAATAAGGGAGAATGCCGCTTAACTAGGTAATCTTGTCATAGAAATATCATAGTTTTGGTATCTGTCTTCAGGATGCTAGCATCCTGAAGACAGATACCAAAACTGTTCCATGGTAGGTATCTATTTTCAGAAAAACTAATTATATCATTATCTGCGCGGACCAAGTCACCTGCGCCAATTTATTTTTTGTACAATAAAGAAATTATCCTCACCTCTAAATTTTCATTTTTACGCGCAGCCATCTACGGTCTCAATCTTCGTCTTACGTCATTAGTCTTCATCACAGCCTTTGGGGCCAACATTTACTTCACGGCCTTCGGTTCTATCTTTGCCCTTGGTAGGTATTCACTTATTCAGTCTTCATCTTCGCCCTCGGTTTTTATTTTCTTCTTTGCTCTTAAATGATGTTTTCATCTTAGTCATCGGTCTTCTACTGAGCCCACAGTTTTCAGTTTTCATCTTCACCCTCGGTCACCAATCTTTTCGGTCTTCGGTCTTCATCTTCGTCCTAGGCCTTCATTCTTTATCTTTGTCCTTGGTCTTCAATTTTCATCTTCATCCTCTGCCTTTGATCTTCATTTTCGTTCTCGGTCTTCAGTCTTCATTTTCGCCCTCGGTCTTCAATCTTCACGTTCGCCCTCGGTCTTCGGTCTTCATCTTCGCCCTCGGTCTTCGGTCTTCATCTTTGCCTTCGGTCTTCATCTTTGCTCTCAGTCTTCATCTTTGCTCTCAGTCTTCATCTTCGCCCTCGGTCTTCATCTTCGCCCTCAGTCTTCGGTCTTCATTTTCACCCTCGGTCTTCAGTCTTCTCCTTCGGCCCCGGTCTTCAGTCTTCATCTTCGCCATCGGTCTTCGGTCTTCATCTTCGCCCTCGGTCTTCGGTCTTCATGTTCACCCTCGGTCTTCATCTTCGCCCTTGGTTTTCAGTCTTCATCTTCCCGCTAGGTCTTCAGTCTTCATCTTTGCCCTCGGTCTTCAGTCTTCATTTTCGCCTGCGGTCTTCAGTCTTCATCTTCAGTCTTCGGTCTTCATCTTCACCCACGATCTTCGGTCTTCATCTTCGCCATTGGTCTTCGGTCTTCATCTTCGCCATTGGTCTTCGGTCTTCATATTTGCCCTCGGTCTTCGGTCTTCATCTTCACCCACGATCTTCGGTCTTCATCTTCGCCATTGGTCTTCGGTCTTCATCTTCGCCATTGGTCTTCGCCCTTCATATTCGCCCTCGGTTTTCAGTCTTCATCTTCGCCCTAGGTCTTCGGTCTTCATCTTTGCCCTCGGTCTTCAGTCTTCATTTACGCCCGCGGTCTTCAGTCTTCATCTTCAGTCTTCGGTCTTCATCTTCAGTCTTCGGTCTTTATCTTCAGTCTTCGGTCTTCATCTTCACCATTGGTCTTCGGTCTTCATCTTCGCTATTGGTCTTCGGTCTTCATCTTCGCCCTCGATCTTTGGTCTTCATCTTCACCCTCGGTCTTCTTTCTTCATCTTCACCCTCGGTCTTCCGTCTTCATCTTCGCCCTCGGTCTCCAGTCTTCTTCCTCGCCCTCCGTCTTCATCTTCACCTTTGGTCTTCGGTCTTCATCTTCGCCCTTGGTCTTCATCTTCACCCTCGGTCTTCATCTTCGCCCTCGGTCTTGATCTTCGCCCTCGGTTTTCAGTCTTCATCTTCACCCTAGGTCTTCGGTCTTCATCTTTGCCCTCGGTCTTCAGTCTTCATTTTCGCCCGCGGTCTTCAGTCTTCATCTTCAGTCTTCGGTCTTCATCTTAACCCACGATCTTCAGTCTTCATCTTCGCCATTGGTCTTCGGTCTTCATATTTGCTCTCGGTCTTCGGTCTTCATCTTCACCCTCGGTCTTCGGTCTTCATCTTGACCCTCGGTCTTCGGTCTTCATCTTCGCCATCAGTCTTCAGTTTTCATCTTCGCCATCAGTCTTCGGTCTTCGTCTTCGCCATCAGTCTTCAGTCTTCATCTTCGGCCTCGGTCTTCAGTCTTCATCTTCGCCCTTGGTCTTCGGTCTTCATCTTCACCCTCGGTCTTCATCTTCGCCCTCGGTCTTCATCTTCGCCCGCGGTCTTCAGTCTTGATCTTCAGTCTTCGGTCTTCATCTTCACCCACGATCTTCGGTCTTCATCTTCACCATTGGTCTTCGGTCTTCATCTTCGCTATTGGTCTTCTGTCTTCATCTTCGCCCTCGATCTTCGGTCTTCATCTTCACCCTCGGTCTTATTTCTTCATCTTCACCCTCGGTCTTCCGTCTTCATCTTCGCCCTCGGTCTCCAGTCTTCTTCCTCGCCCTCGGTCTTCATCTTCACCCTTGGTCTTCGGTCTTCATCTTCGCCCTTGGTCTTCGGTCTTCATCTTCACCCTCGGTCTTCATCTTCGCCCTCGGTCTTGATCTTCGCCCTCGGTTTTCAGTCTTCATCTTCGCCCTAGGTCTTCAGTCTTCATCTTTGCCCTCGGTCTTCAGTCTTCATCTTTGCCCTCGGTCTTCAGTCGTCATTTTCGCCCGCGGTCTTCAGTCTTCATCTTCATCTTCAGTTTTCGGTCTTCATCTTCACCCACGATCTTCGGTCTTCATCTTCGCCATTGGTCTTCAGTCTTCATCTTCGCCCTCGGTCTTCGGTCTTCATCTTCGCCCTCGGTCTTCGGTCTTCATCTTCACCGTCGGTCTTCTTTCTTCATCTTCGCCCTCGGTCTTGAGTCTTCATCTTCGCCCTCGGTCTCCAGTCTTCTTCCTCGCCCTTGGTCTTCGGTCTTCATCTTCACCCTTGGTCTTCGGTCTTCATCTTCGCCATCGGTCTTCGGTCTTCATCTTCGCTATCGGTCTTCGGTCTTCATCTTCGCCCTCGGTCTTCGGTCTTCATCTTCGCGCTCGGTCTTCGGTCTTCATCTTCACCCTCGGTCTTCGGTTTTCATCTTCGCCATCGGTCTTCGGTCATCATCTTCGCCCTCGGTCTTCGGTCTTCATCTTTGCCCTCGGTCTTCAGTTTTCAGTCTTCATCTTCGCCCTCAGCCTTCAGTCTTCATCTTCAGTCTTCGGTCTTCATCTTCGCCCTCGGTCTTCATCTTCGCCCGCGGTCTTCAGTCTTGATCTTCAGTCTTCGGTCTTCATCTTCACCCACGATCTTCGTTCTTCATCTTCACCCTTGATCTTCGGTCTTCATCTTCGCTATTGGTCTTCGGTCTTCATCTTCGCCTTCGGTCTTCATATTCACCCTCGGTTTTCGGTCTTCATCTTCGCCCTCGGTTTTCGGTCTTCATCTTCGCCCTCGGTCTTCAGTCTTCATCTTCGCCCTCGGTCTTCAGTCTTCATCCTCACCTTCGTTCTTCATCTTCACCCTTGATCTTCGGTCTTCATCTTCGCTATTGGTCTTCGGTCTTCATCTTCGCCTTCGGTCTTCATATTCACCCTCGGTTTTCGGTCTTCATCTTCGCCCTCGGTTTTCGGTCTTCTTCTTCGCCTTTGGTCTCCAGTCTTCATCATCACCCTCGGTCTCCAACCTTAGTCATCGTCGCCATCGGTCATCACCGTTGTCTTCGGTTTAAGTCATTAAGATTATCAACATCATCTTCGATACAGGTGTTAGGTCTTCATCTTCGCCCTCGATCCGTGGTCATCATTTTCGTCAGGTCTAGTTTTGACCGTCGATCGCAGTATTTCCTAAGCATTTTAACTACTAGGTCCGTTTCCCTCAAAGCTACGCTAGTTCTCGTTTTTTACCTCTGTGGTCCCAGTCTTTATCGCAGTTGATGTGCTGTAGTGATACATTAGTGATAATTAATTCGTCAACTTACAATTTCGTTAGTCCTAGTGTCTGTCTCTTCGTCGCCGTCGGTTCCCGACTTCATTGCCGCCGTCTTCTTCGTCGGCACTGGTCCGCACCTTCATCGCCGCTGGTCCATATTTTCATCGTCGTTTGGCTTCGTCTTGATCGCCGTTGGTCCTCTTCCTCAACGTCGCTGGTCCCTGTCTCCTTCGTCACTTAGTCAGATCTTGGTCGCTGTTGAAATTAAAATTTCCGTTTGATTTTTGGCTGTTGTATGTTTTTAAGAAACGTTTGAAATACAGTTTTCAAAGTATTAGAAGTAATTTAATCGTCAACTTACCATTTCTTGCCGCTGGTTCCAACTTCATCTCCATTGGTCTTCATCTTCGTCGCTGCTGATCCCGTCTCCATCGCTGCTGCTCCCCGTCTTCAGCCACTGCTCCCGTCTCCATCGACCCTGGTCCCCTTCTTCTTTGCCGCTGGTCTTCTTTCTTCAACGCCGTTGGTTCCGTTTCGTTTGCCGCTTGTCCAAGTCTTCTTCATCACCTCTGGTCCCGTCTTCGTCGCCACTGGTCCCGTCTCTATCACCGCTGGTCACGTCTTCATTGCCGCTGCTCCTGGTTTTCATCGTCGCTGGTCCAGTCTCCATCGCCGCTGGTCCCCTTTTTCTTCGCTGCTGCTGATCCAAGTCTTCTTCATTGCCGTAGGTCCCGTCTCCATCGCCGCTGGTCCCGTCTCCGTTGCTGCTTACCCGCATTCTTCATTGCCGCTGGTCCTGTTTTCATTGCCGTTGACTCCGTCTCTATAGCTGCTGGTGTCCTTTTTTTTATAGTCGCTGTGAAATTAAAATTTCTAATTGATGATTTTGAAACATGTAATAGCCAACTATTACATGTTTTAACATTTGGAAAAAATACTGCACTGGTTACAATGAAATTTGATTTTTTTTGGCATTCTTACTAATATTATAAATCTGAAAGTGTTTATTGGTGTATTAGTTGGTCCATTAATCACGCCGTAGCAGAGCTGAGAATCGATGTGATTGTTTGCATAGGTATGGTTGAGAACTTGGAGAATTATTACACGGGCTGTTTTTCTTTTTAATCTTTTATTTAAAGGTTTTTTCGTATCTGTCATGTCTTTCATACCAGCCTTATCGTTTTTGCCGGAAAATAAAAAAGTTCCCACGGATTTTTAAAATAGAATCCAAGTGGACGAATTTGCGAGCATCTGCTATTTAAAAATAGTTAAGTCGTCAACTTACAGTTTTCATTGCCGCTGGTTTCCGTCTTCATTGCCGCTAGTGCTCGCTTTCAATGTCGCCGGTCTCGTCTTCATCACCGCTGGTCTGGTCTTCATCGCCGCTGGTCCCGTCTTCAACGCCGCTGGTCCCGACTTCAACGCCGCTGGTCCCGACTTCAACGCCGCTGGTCCCGACTTCAACGCCGCTGGTCCCGTCTTCAACGCCGCTGGTCCCATCTTCAACGCCGCTAGTCCCATCTCCGTCCCCGCTGGGCCACATCCTCATCAACGCTGGTCCCGTATTCATCGCCGCTGGTCCGGTCTTTATCGTCGCTGGTACCGTCTTCATCACCGCTGGTCCCGTCTTCACCGCCTCTAGTCCCGTCTTGATCGCCGCTGGTCCCATCTCCGTCCCCGCTGGTCTCCATCTTCATCGTCGCGGGTCCCGTCTACATCATCGCTGGTAACTGACTTCATTACTGCTGTTCTCCAATAATCGTCGCAGGTCTCGTCTTCTTTGGGTCTGGTCCCGTCTCTATCACTGCTAGTCCCGTTTTTATAGCTGCTAGTCCCGTTTTCATAGCTGCTGGTCCCGTCTTCATTGCCGCTTCCCTCAGTCTTATAGCCGCTTGATGTGGTTCCTGTTGTAATTAAAATATCCGTTTAATTTAGCTGCCGTATATTTCTATTCAGGCGGTGCAAGACCGAGGCCTGTGGAAATCCATGCTAGATACTATGTCCAGCAGTAGACATCTATCAGTTGATTAAGAAGAAGAAGAAGATATTTCTATGAAAAGCTTTTAAACCAATTTTAAAATAAGTTCATGCTTTAACGGAAGATTAACTAATAATTTTAATAACTTACAATTTCCTTTACTCTGGATTTCGGTCTTCTTTATTGTGCTGATCCCCAGTTTTGACTTCACCGTTGGCTCCCGATTTTATCTTCGTCGCTTGTCCCCGACTTCATCACCGCTAGTGCGAGTCTCCGTTGACGCAGTTCCCATCTTTTTCGTTTTCGAGAATCTAAAGTATTGTAATTACTCAAAAGAGAGTTTGAAAACTTGACTTCCATCTATTATATATATTTTGCACTATTGTCATTATTGTATTTGTTTGCTCATTTCTTATTTGTTAGACATTATTAACATCTTTCAAGTTTATCATTTCTCCATTATTTTGCAGTCTAGATCTAGTCAATTTGCCTCATGTATTTAAATACTTTTTCCTCACTCATTTTCAATTTGTTCCTGTAATGAGAATCTGTGGACAACACCTACTAATGTTTTACCTTTTGCTTTTTTATCTTCAACCATATCGTTTTCACATTCTTTTATATCTTAGTTCAATTACAAAAGTGACTAATTCTGCCTCATTAATTACATACATATTACTCTGGGAAATATATCTAGGAAAATTATGTAAAATGGACAACTTAAGAAAATTTTACAATATCTTTAGTCTTAAACACATATTAAAATATAAGATTGAAGTTCTAATTATTTACCGTAAATTGGGTTAGTTTTGAACAAACAAAAAGCAATATCGAACTTACATTGACCTGAATCTGAAAGAAAATAATATTGATAGGTGCTCTTAAATATATAAGTTATAACGCTTACTTTACGCTTACCTACGGAATCTGAAATGAATGTTATTGTTCTGGTAAATGGCATTATTTTTATATTTATAAAAATAAAAACTTACAATTTTTCCTGGACCTAAAAGAAAGCCGTTAATAATTCAATACACAGACTAACATTATATGCAAATACATATTATATAGGTACATACATATTTCTTAACGGCTCAGATAATATTTATTCGTAACTAAAGAAAAATTTTATTTAATTTTAATTACTGTGTAGTCAGATTAATACTCGCAAGTCGCAGATTACAATAGAAATTAATTTTATTTCATATCGAATTTCATACCTCAAGGTTAGATTATAATAACCTCACAAGTCGCAGTGTTTTATTATTTTCCAGTACCGATGCTGAAATCATACCATTGCTTTTCTTCGAAATATCCAAAAGTACCCTTGTCACCTGTAAAGGAGCTATTAATTGCTTACTAAGCTTATCTTACCATAGTCCTGTGACATAGACGTACTTTAGTGCTTTATTCTGTCTCATAAAGGTGCTTTGAGAGACAATGTTTATTATTTTATAGGTATTCCTGTTGACTTTGACGTTCAGTCCAACTTAATTTCAAACTTGATGTTTCATTAATAGGTATCTCAATTTAATGATGTCGACGTTTAAAGTCTGTGGAAAATAAAATCCTTCTTTTTGCTTAGACACTTACTTGATCTCGATATCTTAATAACTCATTTCTTCATTGTTGTTTTGCCGAATAAGAATTGACAAAGTATCTTTTAATCCTGTAAAAATGTTGGTTTTGCTTGTGATTCTTTACCTTTTTGATGGTGACACTTGTGACATTGACGGGCGACATTGATTTAAGCCTTCACTTCAGTATATTTGCATTTCAAAATTTCAAACCTTATATGATACCTTTTCAATAGGGGTACTCATTTTTGAAACCTGCAAAAACTGTATATCGTTTGTGGTTATCTTACCATTTTAAGATTGTTGCCATTGTCGTATGATGCGTATGATGCTGGTGCTCTACACTTTGAATATCACTTTTCTGTAATTCAAAATGTTGCCCTCTAGTCCTTAATTGACCGTGACACCTGTAAAAGATTATTTAGATGCCGATTGTTGTCATCTCACCAACTCAATTATGCTGTTATGATCTGACACGCTTTCCTTTGAATGTCGTTTTTTCGATAGTTAAACTTTCGTCCTCTAGTTCTTATTTAACAGTAACACCTGTAAGAGATCAGTTAGATGCTGAATTGTTGTCATCTCACCAGGTCGATTATGCTATTTGCTCTGCCACGCTTTCCTTTGAATATCACTTTTCTATAATTCAAAATTTTGCCCTCTAGTCCTTAATTGAACGTGACACCTGTAAAAGATCATTCAGATGCCGATTGTTGTCATCTCCACTAACTCAATTATGCTGTTATGATCTGCCACGCTTTCCTTAGAATATCGTTTTTTCGGTAGTTTAACTTTCGTCCTCTAGTTCTTATTTAACAGTAACACCTGTAAGAGATCAGTTAGATGCTGAATTGTTGTCATCTCACCAAGTCGATTATGCTATTTGCTCTGCCACGCTTTCCTTTGAATATCATTTTTCTGTAATTTAAAATTTTGTCCTCTAGTCCTTAATTGACCGTGACACCTGTAAAAATCATTCAGATGCCGATTGTTGTCATCTGCACTAACTCAATTATGCTGTTATGATCTGCCACGCTTTCCTTTGAATATCGTTTTTTCGATAGTTTAAATTTCGTCCTCTAGTTCTTATTTAACAGTAACACCTGTAAGAGATCAGTTAGATGCTGAATTGTTGTCATCTCACCAAATCGATTGTGCTGCTTGATTTGCCACGCTTTCCTTAGAATATCGTTTTTTCGGTAGTTTAACTTTCGTCCTCTAGTTCTTATTTAACAGTAACACCTGTAAGAGATCAGTTAGATGCTGAATTGTTGTCATCTCACCAAGCCGATTGTTCTGTTTGATCTGCCACGCTTTCCTTTGAATATCGCTTTTCGATAGATTAAATTTCGTCCTCCAGTTCTCATTTGACATTAACACCTGTAAGAGATCATTAGATGCTGAATTGTTGTCATTTGACCAAGCTGATTGTTCTGTTTAATTTGCCACGCTTTCCTTTGAATATCGCTTTTCGATAGTTTAAATTTCGTCCTCTAGTTCTCATTTGACATTAACACCTGTAAGAGATCATTAGATGCTGAATTGTTGTCATCTCACCAAGCCGATTGTTCTGTTTAATCTGCCACGATTTCCTTTGAATATCGCTTTTCGATAGTTTAAATTTCGTCCTCTAGTTCTTATTTGACAGTAACACCTGTAAAAGATCAGTTAGATGCTGAATTGTTGTCATCTCACCAAGCCGATTTTTCTGTTTAATCTGCCATGCTTTCCTTTGAATATCGCTTTTCGATATTTTAAATTTCGTCCTCTAGTTCTTATTTGACAGTAACACCTGTAAGAGATCAGTTAGATGCTGAATTGTTGTCATCTCACCAAGCCGATTTTTCTGTTTGATCTGCCACGCTTTCCTTTGAATATCGCTTTTCGATAGTTTAAATTTCGTCCTCTAGTTCTCATTTGACATTAACACCTGTAAGAGATCATTAGATGCTGAATTGTGGTCATCTCACCAACTCGATTGTGCTGTTTGATTTACCACGCTTTCTTTTGAATATACTTTCAGGTAATCATGTCCTCTAGTCCTTAATTGACCGTGACACCTGTAAAAAACATTTATATGCCGACTGTTTTCATCACAACTAAGTTGTGCTGTTTTGATCTGCCACGGTTTCCGTTGAATATAACTATTTTGGCAGTCTATGTGTATTTCGTCTTCTTGTTCTTATTTGACAAAGGCACCTGTAAGAAATCGTTTAGATGTTGAAGTGTTGTCATCTCACCAACTCGACTGTGCTGTTCTAATCTGCCACGCTTTCCTTCGAATATCGCTATTTCGGTAGTTTAAATATTTCGTCATCTAATTCTTATTTGACAATAACACCTGTAAGATCATTTAGAATTTTTCCTTTGAATATCGCTTGTCGGTAATCCAAAATTTTGTCCTCTATTCCTTATTTAACTGTGGCACCTGTAAAAGATCATTTAGATGCGGACTCGTTGTCATCTCATCAACTCCATTGTGCTGTTCTAATAAGAGATCTTTTAGTTCCTTACTTGTTATCATATCACCAACTCACTTGCATTGCAACAACACCAAATATCGCTGTCAGTAATTTATGTTTCAACACTTGATTTGTCCATGACACCTGTAAGAAATCATGTCATCTCACCCTCTAGATTGTGTTGTGCTGATCTGCCACGCTTTAGTTTCTTTAGAATATCGCTATATCGGTAAGTCCAACCTCTTGTTATCAGCTGAACGTGACACCTGTGAAAGATTCTTTAGTTGCTTACTTATTGTCACCTCACCAACTCGATTGTGCTGTTCTGATCGACGCGCTGTCCTTTGTATATCGCTATTTAGGTAGTCTTAGTCTAGTTTGTCCTCTTAGTACTTATTTGACTGTGACATTTGTAAAAGATTACTTAGATGCTGACTTGGTGTCATCTCACCAATTCAATTGTGATGTTCTGATCTACCACACTTTCCTTTGAATATTGTTATTTCAGTAGCTTTTCGTCACTTATTTAACCGTGATATCTGTAAAAGATCATGTCATCTCACCATCGGGAACGTGCTGTTTGTTTTGTAAAGCAAGCACTGAGTTGCATGCGTGAGACTGAAATGCAGGTGGGCAGGCAGAACTGTAAGGGCTTACATGCACGGAGATGATTTGCACGCTATAGACAGGCAGGCACGGAGACCTTGAAACGCCACGCCGTAGACAGGAAGGCAGGCGAGCCGGCAGCCATAAAGACCTTTAATCGTTCTGCACGGTGGAGACTGGAAGACAGGCGAGCGGGCAGGCACGAAAATCTTGAGACGCTCTGCACGCTGTACATAGGAAGGCAAGCAGCCAGACCTGAGGACTTAGTATCGCATTGTGCGCTAAAAAAGCATTGGCTGGAAAGCGCTTTGCACGCTGAAGACGTAGACTGGTGGGCTGGCATGGCCTCGAACAGGTGCAATTAGTCAGGATGAAGACTGGTGTGCAGTTGAAGAATGCCTGACTATCCGTTGTTCTAATTTTATCTGTAAAAAATAAATTTGTTGTTCTTCTGCAACAATAATTGCTTAGCGCCTAAAACACAAAGCAGTAACTTAGAAGCGCAAAATTTATAATTATTGAATTTCACACATTGCAATAAGGGTAAATTAAAAGCTGGCGAAGTGAAGGCTGAGAGGCTGTTCGACCCGGCACGTAGACATCGATGGCGTTCAGGCTCGCAGGTAGTTCGATCCGGCACTCAAGGCGCGAAGGCTGGTAGGATAGAAGGTAGTTTTACCCGACATGAAGAGCCGGCATGTAGACCGCGAGGCGAGAAGCCTGGCAGGTAGTTCAAGCATGCAGGCAGTTCGACCCGGCACGTAGATCTCGAAGCGCGAAGGCTAGGAGGTGGTTTGACACGACCCGTAGACCTCAAAGCGTGACGGCTGGCAGGCTGGAAGGCAGTTTAACCTGGCACGTAGACCTCGAATGTCGAGACGACAAGGCTGGCAGATCGGGAGTTAGTTCGGCTCGGCCCGTAGACCTCGATACACGAAGACTGGTAGGCTAGGAGGCAGTTTTGCCCGGCCCGTAGACTTCGAGGCGCGAAGGCTGGCAGGCCCCGGCACGTAAAACTCGAAGCACGAAGACTAGCAGGCAAGTCGACCCGGCACGTTGTCCTCGAGGTGCGAAGGTGGCAGGCTCGAAGGCAGTTTGACCCGGCACGTAGGCCTCGTGGCGCGAAGGCTGGCAGGCTCGGAGGCAGTTTGACCCGACACGTAGACCTCGTGGCGCAAAGGCTGGCAAGCCAGGAGGCAGTTTGACTCGGCCCGTAGACTTCGAGGCGCGAAGGCTGGGCTGACAATTCGCCCCGGCATGTAGACCTCGACACGCGAAGGTGGGCAAGCTGGGAGGCAGTTCAGTGCTTCCCGTAGACCTCGAGACGCGATGGTTGGCAGGCTTGGAGGCAGTTTGACCCGGCACGTAGACCTCGTGGCGCGAAGGCTGGCAAGCCGGTAGGCAGTTTGGCCCGGCCCGTAGACCTCGAGACGTGATGGCTAGCAGGCTCAAAGGCAGTTAGACCCGGCACGTACACCTCGTGGCGCGAAGGCTGGCAGGCTCGGAGGCAGTTTGACCCGGCACGTAGACCTCGTGGCGCGAAGGCTGGCAGGCTCGGAGGCAGTTTGACCCGGCACGTAGACCTCGAGGCGCGAAGGCTGGCAGGCCCCGGCACGTAAAACTCGAAGCACGAAGACTAGCAGGGAAGTCGACCCGGCACGTTGTCCTCGAGGCGCGGAGGTGGCAGACTCGGAGGCAGTTTGACTCGACCTGTAGACCTCGATGCGCGAAGGCTGGCAAGGCCGGGAGGCAGTTCGAACCAGACCGTAGATCTGGAGGCGCGAAGGCTGGCAGGCCGGGAGGCAGTTCGACCCGGCACGTAGACCTCGAGACGCGAAGGTTGGCAGGCTCGAAGGCAGTTTGACTCGGCACGTAGAACTCGTGGCGCGAAGGCTGGCAGGCTCGGAGGCAGTTTGACCCGGCACGTAGACCTCGTGGCGCGAAGGCTGGCAAGCCAGGAAGAAGTTTGACTCGGCCCGTAGACTTCGAAGCGCGAAGGCTGGGCTGGCAATTCGCCTCGGCACGTAGACCTCGAGACACGAAGGTTGGCGGGCTGGGAGGCAGTTCGGCCCGGCCCGTAGACCTCGTGGCGCGAAGACTGGCAGGCTCGGAGGCAGTTTGACCCGGCACGTAGACCTCGTGGCGCGAAGGCTGGCAAGCCGGGAGGCAGTTTGACCCGGCCCGTAGACCTCGAGACGCGATGGCTGGCAGGCTCGAAGGCAGTTCGGCCCGGCCCGTAGACCTCGAGACGGGAAGGCTGGCAGGCTGGGAGGCAGTTTGACTCGACCCGTAGACCTCGAGGCGCGAAGGCTGGCAGACTGCCTGGCAGTTTGCCCGGCACGTAGACCTCGAGACGCGAAGGTTGGTAGGCTGGCAGGCAGTTCGGCCTGGCCCGTAGATCTCGTGGCGCGAAGGCTGGCACGTAGACCTCGTGGCGCGAAGGCTGGCAAGCCGGGAGGCAGTTTAACTCGGCCCCTAGACGTCGAGGCGATGGCTGGCAGGCTCGAAGGCAGTTTGATCCGGCACGTGGACCTCGTGGCGCGAAGGCTGGCAGGCTCGGAGGCAGTTAGACCCGGCACGTAGACCTCGTGGCGTGAAGGCTGGGAAGCCGGGAGGCAGTTTGCCCGGCCCGTAGACCTCGAGACGCGATGGCTGGCAGGCTCGAAGGCAGTTTGACCCGGCACGTGGACCTCGTGGCGCGAAGGCTGGCAGACTCGGAGGCAGTTAGACCCGGCACGTAGACCTCGTGGCGCGAAGGCTGGCAAGCCGGGAGGCAGTTTGGCCCGGCCCGTAGACCTTGAGACGCGATGGCTGGCAGGCTCGGAGGCAGTTTGACTTGGCCCGTAGACGTCGAGGCGCGAAGGCTGGCAGGCCGGCTGGCAGTTCGGCCCGGCCCGTAGACGTCGAGGCGCGAAGGCTGGCAGGCCGGCTGGCAGTTTGCCTCGGCACGTAGACCTCGAGACGCGAAGGTTGGCTGGCTGGGAGGCAGTTCGGCCCGGCCCGTAGACCTCGAGACGCGAAGGCTGGCAGGCTCGGAGGTAGTTTGACTTAGCCCGTAGACGTCGAGGCGCGAAGGCTGGCAGACCGGCTGGCAGTTCGCCCGGACCATAGATCTGGAGGCGCGAAGGCTGGCAAGCCGGGAGGCAGTTCGGCCCGGCCCGCAGACGTCGAGGCACCAAGGCTGGCAGGCCGGCTGGCAGCTCGCCCCGGCCCGTAGACGTCGAGGCGCGAAGGCTGGCAGACTCGGAGGCAGTTAGACCCGGCACGTAGACCTCGTGGCGCGAAGGCTGGCAAGCCGGGAGGCAGTTTGACCCGGCACGTAGACCTCGTGGCGCGAAGGCTGGCAGACTCGGAGGCAGTATGACCCGGCACGTAGACCTCGTGGCGCGAAGGCTGGCAAGCCGGGAGGCAGTTTGACTCGGCCCCTAGACGTCGAGACGCGATGGCTGGCAGGCTCGATGGCAGTTTGATCCGGCACGTGGACCTCGTGGCGCGAAGGCTGGCAGGCTCGGAGGCAGTTAGACCCGGCACGTAGTCCTCGTGGCGCGAAGGCTGGGAAGCCGGGAGGCAGTTTGCCTGGCCCGTAGACCTCGAGACGCGATGGATGGCAGGCTCGAAGGCAGTTTGACCCGGCACGTGGACCTCGTGGCGCGAAGGCTGGCAGACTCGGAGGCAGTTAGACCCGGCACGTAGACCTCGTGGCGCGAAGGTTGGCAAGCCGGGAGGCAGTTTGGCCCGGCCCGTAGACCTTGAGACGCGATGGCTGGCAGGCTCGGAGGCAGTTTGACTTGGCCCGTAGACGTCGAGGCGCGATGGCTGGCAGGCCGGGTGGCAGTTCGGCCCGGCCCGTAGACGTCGAGGCGCGAAGGCTGGCAGGCCGGCTGGCAGTTTGCCTCGGCACGTAGACCTCGAGACGCGAAGGTTGGCTGGCTGGGAGGCAGTTCGGCCCGGCCCGTAGACGTCGAGGCGCGAAGGCTGGCAGACCGGCTGGCAGTTCGCCCGGACCATAGATCTGGAGGTGCGAAGGCTGGCAAGCCGGGAGGCAGTTCGGCCCGGCCCGCAGACGTCGAGGCGCCAAGGCTGGCAGGCCGGCTGGCAGCTCGCCCTGGCCCGTAAACGTCGAGGCGCGAAGGCTGGCAGGCCGGCTGGCAGTTCGGCCCGGCCCGTAGAGGTCGAGGCCCGAAGGCTGGCAGTTCGACCCGGCACGTAGACCTCGAGACGCGAAGGTTGGCTGGCTGGGAGGCAGTTCGGCCCGGCCCGTAAACCTCGACACGCGAAGGCTGGCAGGCTCGGAGGCAGTTTTCCCGGCCCGTAGACCTCGAGACGCGATGGCTGGCAGGCTCGAAGGCAGTTTGACCCGGCACGTGGACCTCGTGGCGCGAAGGCTGGCAGACTCGGAGGCAGTTAGACCCGGCACGTAGACCTCGTAGCGCGAAGGCTGGCAAGCCGGGAGGCAGTTTGGGCAGGCTTGGAGGCAGTTTGACTTGGCCCGTAGACGTCGAGGCGCGAAGGCTGGCAGGCCGGCTGGCAGCTCGGCCCGGCCCGTAGACGTCGAGGCGCGAAGGTTGGCTGGCTGGGAGGCAGTTCGGCCCGGCCCGTAGACCTCGAGACGCGATGGCTGGCAGGCTCGGAGGCAGTTTGACTTAGCCCGTAGACGTCGAGGCGCGAAGGCTGGCAGACCGGCTGGCAGTTCGCCCGGACCGTAGATCTGGAGGCGCGAAGGCTGGCAAGCCGGGAGGCAGTTCGGCCCGGCCCGCAGAAGTCGAGGCGCCAAGGCTGGCAGGCCGGCTGGCAGCTCGCCCCGGCCCGTAGACGTCGAGGCGCGAAGGCTGGCAGGCCGGCTGGCAGTTCGGCCCGACCCGTAGAGGTCGAGGCGCGAAGGCTGGCAGTTCGACCGGCCTGTAGACGTCGAGGCGCGAAGGTTGGCTGGCTGGGAGGCAGTTCGGCCCGGCCCGTAGACGTCGAGGCGCGAAGGCTGGCAGACCGGCTGGCAGTTCGCCCGGACCATAGATCTGGAGGTGCGAAGGCTGGCAAGCCGGGAGGCAGTTCGGCCCGGCCCGCAGACGTCGAGGCGCCAAGGCTGGCAGGCCGGCTGGCAGCTCGCCCTGGCCCGTAGACGTCGAGGCGCGAAGGCTGGCAGGCCGGCTGGCAGTTCGGCCCGGCCCGTAGAGGTCGAGGCCCGAAGGCTGGCAGTTCGACCCGGCACGTAGACCTCGAGACGCGAAGGTTGGCTGGCTGGCTGGGAGGCAGTTCGGCCCGGCCCGTAGACCTCGAGACGCGAAGGTTGGCTGGCTGGGAGGCAGTTTGGCTCGGCCCGTAGACCTCGACACGCGAAGGCTGGCAGGCTCGGAAGCAGTTTGACTTAGCCCGTAGACGTCGATGCACGAAGGCTGGCAGGCCGGCTGGCAGTTCGCCCCGGCACGTAGACCTCGAGACGCGAAGGTTGGCAGGCTGGGAGGCAGTTTGGGCCGGCCCGTAGACCTCGAGACGCGATGGCTGGCAGGCTCGGAGGCAGTTTGACCCGGCACGTAGACCTCGTGGCGCGAAGGCTGGCAAGCCGGGAGGCAGTTTGACCGGCCTGTAGACCTCGAGACGCCAAGGCTGGCAGGCTCGGAGGCCGTTCGACCCGGACCGTAGACCTCGAGGCGCGAAGGCTGGCAGTTTGGACCCGGCCCGTAGACCTCGAGACACGATGGCTGGCAGGCTCGGAGGCAGTTTGACCCGGCACGTAGACCTCGTGGCGCGAAGGCTGGCAAGCCGGGAGGCAGTTTGACCGGCCTGTAGACCTCGAGACGCCAAGGCTGGCAG
This sequence comes from Hipparchia sbordonii, assembly GCA_038048805.1. Lineage (NCBI taxonomy): Eukaryota > Metazoa > Arthropoda > Insecta > Lepidoptera > Nymphalidae > Hipparchia > Hipparchia sbordonii. Next base: position 1,806,193 of record CM076111.1, on the reverse strand, counting down.
GCTCGAAGGCTCTTCGACCCGGCCCGTAGACCTCGAGACGCGAAGACTGGCAGGGCTGGGAGGAAGTTCGTCCCAGACCTCGAAGCACAGAGGCTGGCGGGTAGGTAGGCAGCTATCTGAGACGTAGTCCTCTAAGCTTCTAAGCGTGGTCTCGATATCTCTAAAAAATGTTCAATACATTGTTGTCAAATCGGTAAAAGAAATTATAATTGTCAATGTTCGGAAAGAGAGTATCTTTATAAGTTTATATCTCTGAGTCTCTCTGTTCCCTCGTAGCTCCCTAACCAATGGATTGATTTTGTTGCGGTTTTTGTTTGAAAGCTAACGTGATCGATATGGATCTTTGTGAAAATCTGCTCAGGCGTTTTATGATCATCAGCTCATTTCCTAATTGATTAAATTAACACCCTTTCACGGTTGCGATTGATAATAAATTTAGTGTACTGTTATTTCGAATTATTTCCAAGACACGGAAACCCTGAGCTGATGTTACAGCATCATGTAATCTTCGGGATACCCAACTCCTCAGCAACTAACAGCAGATAAAGTGTCATTAACTAGGTGTGAAATAAATTATAATCGAGGATCGAGAAAAATCTGATGATGGACCAGAAAACCGGGTAACAGGATGTCAGGTATATCGTACGTAGTTTTAAGTATCGGGGATGTTAAAATTTTCAATTTACATGTGTTTTAAATCTAATTTGCTTACGTGCTCTGCTTACATGTACGGATGAGTAGACTGTTGAACGCAGGACACTCGCCCTGAAGTGGTCGACTCGAAGTCTTGTCTGGTCTCGAGATACGCTGCACTTCGGAGAAGAGAAGACTTGCAGGCTGGGATGCAGTTCAATCCGGAACGACGTCGGCAGACTGAGAAGCTCCCGTGCAAGCCGGGAGAGCACCTCTCATCAGCATGAATTTACCCAAGCGAGACACACGCACGGGTCTAGCAGGCAGCTCACCATGCACCGCATGGGTAGGGTAAGACACTTGCTCGGGATCTGCAGGTACCTTTACAGGTATGAAGTCGGCAGAATGGGTAGTCTGCAGAGAACAGCCACGCAGCTCTTCTGATCTTGGAATCGACAGGATGAAGACGCCTGCATGGCATGCGCAGTTCTCGGGACTGGCAGGCAGAGCACCTCTCCCGAGCTCGAAGTTGGCAAGTCGAGACACCCGCATGGGTCTGGCAGACAGCTTGCCAAGCACGCAGTCTGCAGGCTGAGACGATTGGTCGGGACTGGTGGCCAACGCAGCTCATGAGTTGGTGCCCATCAGTAGGTTGAGAATCCTGCAGATAATTGGCATGCAGATCTTCCATGCCCACATTCGGCAGGGCGAGGCGCCTGTACAAGACTGACAGGCAGCGCAGTCCTCACGTACAGGAAAACGAAACTAGTAGGAAACTGTCTCGTGTACGAAATCGGCAGGATGATTTCTGAAATTTATCTCTAACATGCGCTGCGCGCAATAGATCTTTGTTAAGTAGCCTACAGACAGTCTGTTAAGTCAGTCAACGCATAGCATACGCACCAGCCTTGAAGACATTTTCATATTCATCGATTTAAACCGATCTTGATGAAAATCAAATTTTAAAGTTTATAAAGCTCTTCTAAATCGGTTCTTTGATTTCTGTTGTGTTTGTAAGGTATAATCATTCCCAAAAATTCTGGAGCTCTTAAAGTTCCAATGAATTGTTTTACAAACAATTATACTTACGAACATGGAAGTACAAAAAATCAAGCGATCCTCTCCACCTTTCCCTCATTATATGGATTGCATAATTTGCTGCAAAAATCCTAGCTATTTTAAATACCTTTCAGTTTTATTTGCCTGCGAAAAAATTCGTAGACAATTTTATTCACACACCACATCACATTTGCAGATTCCCCTCGGCTTTGAAACTGTGTATCTTCTTAACTTGAGTACCTCGATTCAAAGTCAGAGCCAGTACCGTACTTACTTTTGACACTCAAAAATTCTTGGTTCGCTTCTATGTTATGAACATTTACTTCGATATATTTTTGGCATGCTTCGGAAGATTTGGTGTGAATAGTAATCATGTTTTCATTCTATCATATAAGTATTTGGATTTTTTCCCCCGACACCATCATAGGAAAATTTAAGTCAGCAAGGGCGCTTAGCATTCTTCATTTGTTGAATTTAATTCATTCGATGTAGACACGTGTAGACTTCATTATGGTATGTATATAATTATGGTACTTCTTTAAGAGATTCCATAGAAGATTCGCAAACAGGCAACTAGCTAAACACACACACAAACATAGATTCAAAAGAAAATTTTGCGCTATCAAATCAAAGTAGAGCTTATGCAATTCTAATATAGAACATACAGTCTCAATATTTAAATTCATTATACCTGCTAGGTCATAGAAAGTGATGCTACTTTTGTTATTTGAAAGAGTTTTTAGGTAACTATAACTATGTAAGCTATTTATAACAACTAAATGACATACATTCGCATTCCTTTTTATATCTTTCATACAACGTCTAAAAATTATTATCATTAAGTACTTTGTTTCGATAGAAATATTCTCCGCCTTATATTTTGTCGCCGCGTTTAACTATCCTAAAATAGTGTTGGAATTAGCTTTCAAGAGTAAATGGAATAGATTTTCGTTCGACTTTGATTCAATCATTATAAACATCACAAACATTATTATTGGCAGACTTCTCTGCTATTGGCACTATTAAATATACAATTCGAACAATAATGCCCACATAACAATCGGCCAATAGTAACGTCCTGATGAATATTAACCAGACTGATGCGATATGCTTTCGATTGCGAGATTCTTTAGTGCGCTTGCGCATTCTAGTAATCGCTTTCAGTCTGGCTATAATAGCTTTGTATAGCTCGTATATGATTCTTCTTAAATTGATTTTTATATATTAACGTACCTCGTATTGATGTCTCTGTTTCTCATTCTTAGGAATCGGATCATATGAAGTGGTTGATAGTGTGAAGTGGCATTTTGTCGTTCATCGTACGAATAGATTCAGATTCATTATTCTGGCCTATAATAATTAGATATCGTGATAATTTGCATTCCCTCGGAATAACTTTACTGTTGGATCAAGCGGAGATTACAGGAGATGATGGAGTTGATGAGTCTTTATTATCAATTTTGGTTGAATGAATTAGATGAGCAATCAGGTATCTGTTAAGATCGTAATCGATTCTTGTAGAGATGGAAGTAGGTTCATTATAAATGAATATATTATAATTCTCGTCCTCAAACGCATATATGTGGTCATCTAAAAATAAAAAAATCGTAGATAATTTATGTAGGTTCACAAGTTAGGAAATCAATTTGAAAGGTCTTTCAAATGAATTTAAAAAAAAAATTGGATAATTATTACCTTTTAAAATTATTATCCTTCAGTAGTTGGTTACATATAAATAAAAAGTATATTTTATATCAACCCCCCTTTGTTTCACTAGTTTCAAATGATTTGATAAATAAGTACATAAATGATTCGACGTATGAAATTGGATCAACTTAATATTCTTCTGTTGTAACATACCCTTATGTAATAAGCTTTTTAAAATTAACTAAACACCTGAAAATGCTGAAAGGGTAGTCTGATTCTTCTATTTCTTTTAATCGCTCAATCAATTCTTCATTGTATTTTCAAATAATTTTAGGTCGCTAACGATTTCGATATAATTTTATAATTTCATATTTGGTACCCATGTTGCCGTTATATACATAGTTTAGTGATCCTTTAGAAAAGATTAGTGGAAATATAATTATACTATCCGAGAACTTCTATATACTTTCTTAACAGGATATTAGTTCTTTGGAAAGCTATTTCGAGATTCTTATTTCCAATTCGTTTTTGATACAATTTAAATTTTTGATAAACCAAGGTTTCATTGACATAAATAAGTTCTTTTGATATTACAGCTTTTTGATAATGATATTTTATATTTTTTACTTTTAATAATTTTGCTTCTAAGAGCCATTTAATTTTGCTGTTTTGGAATATATAATCTGAAAACCTGAATATCGATTAGAGGAAGCACGCCTTGAAAGGCGAGTGAATAAGCAGTAATTGTATTGAAATGTGGTTCTAGCAAGATTTTATCTCTACGTTATCCAATTACAATAATAATTGATAACTAAAATTCTGATAAATATGCAACGATTTCTAATAGTCATTCTTAAGGCCATTTTCATGTCAAAGGTCACTTACCTCCCATCCCGACCCAATTTCGTTTACCTCGGACTTGGGCGTTGGGAGTATCTTGTATTCTATCACGAACTTAAGATGTTTTAACGAGATTTTAGTTTCTGAATTATTTCACGATCCCTTATTTTTGCGAGGATTGATGAATGTCGAAACTTGAATAAGGCACCGTGGCAACACTTCTCCCGAAGGTTTCCACTTAGGAGCATTCGCATACGACTGTTTTCACCATGATATCAACGACAGCTGTGAAACGTACATAGCATTAATAATAATCAGTCAATTTCATAATTTATTTCAATGTTATAATAGCTTCATTTCAGCTTTCTTTACAAGCTCCCACTTACCATAATTCAGAGATGTCCACGTTTCTGAAGCCCATTTACAAAATTATATATACGTACTATTTCTATTCGAGTCATATTTGTTTTATGCAGCAGCAGGATTTAATTGTTATTTATTGAGGGTAAACATAATATTCAGTTTCCAGAGAACGAAGATAAGTAGAATAAGTAGTTTGCTACATTTCTCATTTCAAATATTTACTTCATTAGCGGTTTCTCCAAACAATAAAATATGTGATCACACCAAACCAGTTTCCATTATTAATGACTGTTGTTTTCGATTCGCTAAATATTGTGAAAGTCAAACGTAGATTACGCCATAAGTCTTGCAAAATTCTGAAGCCACTTTCCAAGGCTTATGTTTATGTAACAGCAGTCCATATACTTGTGAAAAGAATGATGCGTACTAAGCAAACAAAATAACTATGTTGCAAAGGCCTACATGTTACCGACTTTGATTCTTCAATCCACTTCAATTAGGCCATTAAGTTTGGAAGGTCGTTAATCATCCTAGATTTGTTAATTGCCCAGGACACGTCTTGGATATTTTTAAGAAGCTGTCGTCGTGTACAGTTCCCAATATTTTGATATTGTAACCGCAGTGAAGGAAGATACACAGCAAACAGCTTTTGCTTAAATGCTCAGTAATTTATCGTAGATTTTCATTAAGATCGCCACACAGTGCACCTGTATAGTATACTTGAACACATTTAAAAATACAAGGCGAATTCTCGCCACAAAAACATGCAATTCTGTCAATGTCATTTATCGTTTATTTAATTCAACAAATGTTTAACTACAGTATAAAAAATACTATTGTTCTTTTGACCTCAGTAGTTTGCATTGTTAAAAGTTTATCTACTTAAATTGCAATTGCCGAAATTATAATAAAATTAGTTAAGGACAGCTTGAAGCATAAATTATAGCATTGTTCAAATGTAATGAAACTATGTACTTAGTAAAGACTGATAGGCATAAGTCTACATATTATGTAGGTTTCGAGAGCGCCTCATTTAATTTCGCACATGAGATCTACAACTTTCAAATAATGACCCTACTTTGCCCTAAGAAAAGCAGTTTTTTAATCTATATAATAAGTTTTATAAGGACAAACTATTTAGGAATCTATGAATTTAACCTACCCATGTTTCTAAAAGCTTAAAATTAAAGTTTATATCAAAAATTATAAATCAGTTCAGTTGTTTTTGAAGATAAAGAAGAAGTGATCAATCATAAAAGTCACAAGTACGTATCTCTTGACCACTTACCTCCTTCACGCAGGTTAACAACTCGTTCTAGACTCCTGGATCGCACGATATACTTCGTGCCCGCATAATTCAGGTCCGATTGTCGTTTGTTGAGGGTCCCTAAATTCTACTACGAGGATATTTCTGATATAATTCGCCCGAGTGGTGTCGGTGACAGCTTGTTTTTATAAAGCCATAGGTCAGCCTTCTCGAAGGTTCCACCATATAACTTTATTCGAGCTCGCCTATTCACCATCACTGCACCCAGACGTTAGCTGTGAAGTTTACATCGTTGATTACATATGTGTTAATTTCCAAGTTTATTTTTGAGATGTTTGGTTAAATGACCTACTCACCAATGCTATAAAATGCGCAGTCTTCATTTAATCGCATAAGTGTATAAAAGTTATTTTAAATTTAGTAACCAAGTTATATGTAGGTATGGTAAGATATAGTCTTCTTTAATTTGTCAAAATAATCGTTTCTGTAGATATATAAAGCAGCTAGGTATAATATATTGTAGACATACTGACTAGTTTAACGTCCAATGTGCTTCCAGTGTACAATCAGCCCACACGTCAAAATATTTTCAGAAGTTCGAAGATGTTTCCTAAGTTTTAAAGATTAGTTTTCAAAGTTATATACATTTTATGTATGTAAAGGCGAATTCGTACCTATTTAGGTCAGAGGCGATGAACAAAGTTAGAGAAGACGTTGCGATGTCCTTCAGCGGCATATTAAAGCTTAACTTCGCAGCATCGTAGCCTGTTCCAAGGTTCATGTCATAGATCGAGGCCTGTTCAAATTTAATGTTACTACACAACATTGCCCATCTCACTACATACAGTACAATGTCGCAAATAAAAATCTCTAAATGGGCAACAATATACTATTATAACTCGCCAATACAAATAGCTTTTATTAATCGTAACGGCAAAACAAATATTGTCCTTTGACTATACAGTTTCATAGCATAATAATATATCTCTTGCAAGGGCAATAATGAAATCATAGGTTATTTCTTTATAACGGTTGACTCACCAACGCGACTATGCCAACAAACCACCTATGCATGAACCGGAACGGCCACGACACGCCATTCACCTCGGCCCAGTCATCAGCCAGGCCACAGGCCCACTCTCGCTGGGCGATCGTGGGCGGTGCTAACTCCAGGAGAGTTGCAAGAGTCGCCAGGAGTCCGTGCGTAGCTGACTCGCGTCAGCGGTTAGGCCGAGGATCTGAGGCTCGAAAAGAACAACAAACATGCCAAACGCCCGCGTAGGGCGAAGTATGGGTTATAGGTTATGAAATCATGACGCAACAGCCTAACTTTTACCTAATGTGGGCTGATACCGGATTGGAAGCGTATTGCGCAGTAATTCGATGCACGGCCGCATTGCCGGAGCCGACTTGGCAGACTCGTAAACCAGGAACCACAGGTTCGTCGCAGGCAGCTCAGGAACTCTCCAACGCGTCACGTCGTCAGCTACGTAGGTCTTCATGAAGTCGGTGGTGACTCATGGAATAATACATGGGCGGGTGAAATTCCAATAAACAAAAAATAAGAAGAGATTTGAAATAAAATCCGTAAATGTAATTCTTTTGAAATTCTTTTTATTATTATCATACTTAAACATATGTTACAATTTCTTATTCAATATGAATAAAACTTTGATTCCAATAGACTATCTTTCAATAGAAAACTGAAATATTAATTTAACAATGAACACATTTTAAATTAAAATTCAACTAAATAAATGCATGATACCGTTACAAACCCATTTTGTGGCTAGCCGCGTCCGCGCGCCGACAGCCAAGATGGCGGCCGTCGATCCAGACCCACGCGAAACGCAATGGGACTGTAATTTAGAAAACATCCTACATATATCACAGATTCATATACAATTTTCTACTTTACCTAATTATTATGCTACTTGATTAACACATATCGCTTGATTGAGTATCGGTTTGACGTTGTCTAATTCTTTGAAAAAATTGTCTAGGCCACTGAGATCATTCTTCCATAGGTTATCAATAGTTTCACGCTGCTGCTTGGCGACCTCCTCTTCTTTGGTATTTAATCCGAGATCGACTTGCATCTGAGCCCACCTTCTAGCACGTTCTCTTTGTTTAGTAAGGAGTTCGCTCTCGGCGCGGGACAGCGAGTTGCTCAAAATGGCGATTATTCTCAGATCGCGCTTTCTCTTTGTCTTAGCATTTAATGACTTACATTTTACTTTGCGGACCCAACTGGATAACGATTCAGTTTTGCTTTCACAAAAATCGACAACTGATTTTTCTTGTGCACTGTAGCCCATTTTTGAGGAAAAGGGTTTTAGATATTGCGAGTTGAGGGATATTACACACCTGTATCAGATCAGGCACAATAGAACTTTGTAGAACTTCTTCAATACACTTCACATCACAGACGTCCGCACTGCACCAGGATGAGAAAATCAATTGAGCGCGGGTGACGTCATGGCCGCTTTATATACGCGACGCTATCGGGGCCGCGCAACTGCGCAGTAGTGGAACAAAATGGTGGGGTTACAATGAAATCCCGAGAAGTATGGCGTCCGACAAATGACTCAACGCGATATGATTCGGATACTCGCTCTTGCTGCTATTATTTAAAAAATATCTGTCTGTTTATCAGAAGCTATTATAGGAGCTACGTAGGTCACTGCACTGAATATATACTAACCTACCTAATCACTCCGTTTGGTCACTGTTTAACGGCACTTCAATCATTTTATAATTTCAAAAAATGAAATTAAAACAAATACACGTTTGAAGGAAAAATGATTTCTTTTTTATAGATAAAAGTAGTAAAAATAGTATTTACTGTACTTTTTTGTATTAGAATAAAAATGTATGTATGGAGATCAATCTCAAATCTATGGATGATAAATAAAATATAATAAACGGTCAATGCGTGTTAGGCCACGTAAGTAGGTATAGTGTAGAATTCAATTTTCATCGTAAAATGTTTTTTTTTGTATTTTAAATTAAAATTACAAAAATATAATGATTTAAGATGGAAATACGCTATGAAGAGTTGCAATTTTTCCATTCAGTAGAACTAGAAACTCACACACAGCATTGAGAGGTCATTGACATTATCACATCCATCACACGAATATTATAAACGCGAAAGTTTGTATGTGTGTGTGTCTGTTTGTTACTCTTTTACGCAAAAACTACTGGACCGATTTGGGTGAAATTTGGAACGGAAATAGCTTATACCCAGGATTAACACATAGGCTTAATTTTATCCCGGAATATAAAAGAGTTCCCGCAGAAATCAAAAACCTTATCCATGCGGACGAAGTCGCGGGCATATCTAGTGCAATATAAATTCCAACTTAGTACTTCAAGCAACGGCTCGGAAACGTCCGAGAAAAAGGGCCTTGATACACGGACAGACGGACAACAAAGTTAGGATCACTTTGTTGTTGGTCTGTATACTAAAAGTTCCATTTCCCATGAAATTTGTAAAAACCTAGATCTACGTGGACTAACTCGCGGGCATCATCTAATAAAAGCAAGATCTTCCATTATAACCTTAAATTCTCTTCTATTCATCGTAGTAACGACACGCGGGCAAAGTCGCAGGCAGAGGCTAGTTTTATACAAATATTTTATAACGTGTATCCGAACGGGCACGACAACAGACGGTAATCGAAGTGAAAGGGGGAAGGGGGCAGGGGCGAGGCTAGCCGTAGAGGGGGCAGGGGGAAGGAATTCAAGCGTCATCGATCCGAGTCCGCCGTCCGGCTTCCAAGATTTAAATTGAGATGAATGTTATTTATCTATGTATTTGTATTTTGTATGTTATATGTTTGATGATGATGAACGTAATTATTTGTCTAGATCTTTCCCCTTCACCCACAATAATTAGGTAGTTCTAGTTATTTGGTGATTAGGTCCACGGAATGGATAGAAAAGCTCATTACCCTGCTTCGCACGGGTGGGTTTTCCTATACTTATGTATAGGAAAGCCCACAGTCGACTTCGTAAGCGTGGATTGAGGTTTTTAATTTCCGCGGAAACTCTTTCCAGGTTAAAAAGTAGCCCATGTATTATTCCAGATTATAATCTATATCTATGTCAAATTTCAGCCAAATCAGGTCAGTCGTTGCGGCGTGATTGAGTAACAAACATCCATCCATACCTACATCCTTTGTGGTAGCCCTTCTGAAGTCTGCAATATCTGTTGATGAATTAATGTTTCGTAAACTACTTTCAAAGCTTTTATTGGATAAATATATTTATTACTTCGCTAAGTCATCTACCACGTTTTTTTTTGTCACCTGTAAAATTTTGTCAATCACACTTACCTACTAGGTTTTGAAATGATGGGGCAGCCGTACTGGTAAATGTGTACAATATAAAACGCTTGGGTCTTGCCTAACGGTATTTCATCAATAGCAGGTAGCTGCAGTCGTTTGTTGGTAAAAAGATGTTGACTTCTCTGAGGAATGTGGTAGGTATTTATAATCCTGGACAAAAAAGAGGGGTGTAATAAGTTTGACGTGTTGGTATATATTCTGAATGTCTGTGTATTTGTGTGTCTATTTCCTCGTAGCTCCCTAACGGCCCGATTTTCATGCGGTTTTTTCTGTTTGAAAGCTGACGTGATTGAAATCGATCTTAGCTTTAATTTATGATCTGTTCAGGCGTTTGAAGATCATCAGATTTAACTAGCTTACATACCTGCTGTATGTATAGTTACGAGGTCTAGAGACCTACGCTGCAGATCTAGGTACCAACGTAAGTTCTTGAAAATAATTATAAATCTAGGTAGGTAAGAGGTAGCAAACCTCTTATAAATTATACCTAACCATGAGTCAGGAGTCAAGACTCATTTATCACCTACCTATCCATTCATTGTTATGAATAAGTAGATACCTACTTAACTCAATCTTTGTTGTAATCATCAGATTTAATAATGTTTGTTTAAAAGTATCACGCTGACTTAAACCTAATTAGGATTCCAAATACTTAACCCAAAGAATTCAGCTTAGTAACTAATTTTTGAAAGTTGTTAACTGATTAGTCAATTAGGTAGGTAGGTACTTACCTAAGTAGACTGTACACAATATATCTATCTACTAAAGAGTAATTACCTAACTCGAATTTCCATAGAATACCTACTTATCGTAATTTGGAGAGGTAACTGAAGATGTTTGGGATATTAACAATATCCTCAGGTACAAGGTAGGTACGTACTTTTTTTTCAGTCTTCCCCTTAGGACGCAGATGTCTACATCTTCGTAAAGCCGATAATAATTTCTAATGAAAAACATTCAAGATCCTATCTTATTGTAATACTCATAAAGTCTATAATCCCTTGGGCAAATGACTAGAGGCGCTCGGAAACAAGATGGCTGCCGTAAACGGCTATTATTATTAGTGACGTCAGCCCTCCCAGCCAGCGCGCGCAATACGCTAAACACGGTCGATAGCACGCGGCAGCTGCATGGCTAATCTGACCATTTAATTTCCACTCATATCAGGATATATTATTTAGTGCTATTCACATTTTTTACAAGCTTTTCTAAAGCTATAAGGATATGTTAATCAGATGATAAATACAATATTATTGTGACAAAGAGCTGATCTGATGATGGAAACTGAAGATAAAAAATGGGAACACCTTAATCTTCTCTTCTTCTTTATCATTCTGCTGGACAAAAGTCTCTTGCATTGACTTCCACAGGCCTCGGTCTTGCACCACCTGAATCCAGCTTCCTTCGTTTGATGTTATTGGTCCACCGAGTGGGGGGTCAGCCAACACTGCGCTTCCAGAAACTCTGTAATAAAACGATGTAATGCCATCGAGCTCGAGCTCTTTTGCTTCATCTTGACAAGTTCTCTGGTCCTAGATAATATCCAGTCTGATGACGGAGCTGGAAGGCGGCTACATAAACTCTATAATAAAACGTCGTAATCCCATCGAATTTGACCTCGATGATTCGTCTTGACAAGTTCCTACTGTGTTTGGCACATTGCAACAAAATATTATTTTTTCTTCAACATTGCTGTTTATCATCAAAAGGTTCCTTAATGGGTTTGGACCTATTAATTTGTTTTTGCTTATCGCTCTCGTGCATTTCTATGATCAGCATACCAAATAAATGGATAATGCTCATTCTACTCCTGAATCGGGCTGCAGGACGGATGGTCACCCTAAGCCTGACGCATGAAATTGAAGGGCGTTTTGTATAACGTGAACGACTTTGCGTCCTCGTGCAGAAGGTCTGTCGACGCACATGTCGGTTGCAAGTAACGAATTTTCCCACATCCGTATTTGTTGTTAAAAATTCGTTTTTAACGTCTTTACTACCTGTTCAGAACAATGTGAATTGTGAGCCATTTTATCGCCATGGTAGATAGTTAAAATTCCACGTTATAGTCACACAGTGGTCACACATAAGTAATTTAAGTTGAAAATTGATAGATACTATTTCATATTTGAATTTTGTTTGGACCATTTTGTACCTACCAGTTTTTATTTAAAACAAAGGACGGAGTGATCGAAGACCAGCCAAAGTTCATTTCTCCCGGAAATAATCATAAACCTACTAATGAACTGTTGAATTTCAACACCTCTATGTTTCACCCAGACCGCCATTTTTATTTAGTACGGAAATAGAACGTCGGTTCAGGAAATGTTTGCTTTCCTTTCATTGACATTTAAACCTCAATAGCTCAATGGTTAAAGGTGCGGACTGGAAACTGAAAGGTCGCAGGTTCGAATTCCACCCGTTGCACTATTGGCGTACCCACTCCTGGCACAAACTTTTCGCTTATTTGGAGGGGAGAGGAGTATATAAGTCAAGTTCAGCTTGGCTAATATTTTTTATTAAAAAAAAAAGAAATCTGCGTTCAACTTTGTATATCTTGATTTTCATCTCTATCTCTTGGCTTTTTTATTCTAGAGTAAAATAATCAACATAATATGTGTAAGTATATAATCATCTGTGCATTTGAGTCACTGTAACATCGTTTAAACTGGTTTAAATGCACAAAATGGTGTAAAAGATACGAAGATAGATTTAAGCTGTCACAGCGTTCGGTGAACGAAACTGTATTCGGAAATTTTCACTTGGCAAGATCGGCAAGATAATATATCAACCAGCGTATGAATTCAGGAAATTAATTTTTGCTTAATTCAATATATTGGCAAGGAAATAAATCAATGCGAGTCCGAAAACAAGTTTTTTATTTATTGTTAGAACAAATAACATAAATAAGTACGTATTTACATTAGTATCAATAAGCCTTACTACTAATGAGTTTTACTCAGCACAAAACCAAACTAACTACTTAACTCGTTCGTTATTAGTGTAATAAATCCGATGTTACAATTTTTCTTCACATTCATGTCGTTGCGTGATTCATTATTAGTTTCTGAAACAAACAAATAAAAATTGAGATAAGCGAATGGTGATGACATATTAGGTGTTAGAGCAATCATGGTACTGATGAGGCAATTATTATTACTTAGTTATTAATTATTATTTTAGTACAGCAATTTAATGATATAGTTGTCAGTAACGCCATCAGTGGTAAACAATAGTATTTGCGTTGAGAAACGATAAGTTTTGTTTGTTCGTTCAAACTAACCCCGTTAGATGGCGCTGAAACAAAGATCAGCCCCATTTTCTAAGAATTGTTTATGATTTTTCTACAAAATAAGTATCCGAAGATGGGTGAATACAATATTTATTTAAAACCCTTAATGAACAACCAGCTCAAATATTTCCTTGAAGAAGTTTTAAGCACATTGGCATTACAAAATTAACGTTTATTATGTTTACAGCAAACCCTTTGGTAAAATAACTGTTGTTTAGATTCCCATCTGTCTATTCTCTAATGATATAAGTTTTCATTAGAGTACTAGAGGGGGGTATTGGACTTTCTGAGAAATAGACTTTGCGAGCAGATTGGACATTTATAGGACATTCCGGGCCGTAAGGAAATGGAAGTGTACCTTAATAGAACCCTTGATAGGTGGACCGACGAGATCAGAAGAGTCGCAGGAAGCCGCTGGCTACAGGCGTTGCAAGACCGAGACGTGTGGAAGTTCATGCCAAGGACCTTTGTCCAGCAGTGGAGGTCGGAAGTACCTTGATGGGGTGCAGCGCGTTGGTGATCTGCAGGCCGACGCTGCGCGCCAGCACGGCGGGCGGCAGCTGCAGCGCGTACAGGCGGTGCAGCGCGTCCACGGCCAGCTGCGTGGGCACGTTGTGCCGCTGCCGCGCGCTCTCATACCGCGCCAGCCAGCCGGGGTGAGCTGCACGGCCATATACAACTTTCATTCATCTAACCAGGCAAGTAGGACACTTGCCTGGTTCATTTTTAAGGTTCCGAAAAAAAAACGGAAGCCTTATAGGATCACTTTATTGTCCTTCTGTCTGTCAGAGGCCATTTTGTCAGAGACCAGCAGGGCGATTCAGACCTGTTCAATAACATACCGTGTCGATACGGTTAGATATCGATCTCTTTTTGTCGTGTGGATTCAGAGCGAGCGAAATATATGTTATCGTACGGTAACAAACCGAATCGATCGACAAATAAGTTATCGGAAGGGTCTGAATCGGGGGGCAGGTAGGACAGCAGCCTCTCGAGTTTTATCATAGACTAGAAGCCCACGCCGACTTCGTCCGGGTTGAAAATTAAATATATGTTCTTGTGAGCTTCTTATAGGAGACGATTGTCAATAAGATCGCCACAGGAACCACACGAATATCCCGCACCGATACCCGCCACCGTGCCCCGCCGCGCCAGCCGGCACCATTTTATTATTTTGTCGCGCGGAAATATTAATTTTCCGATAACTCCTAAAATATTTATTTAAATTGTATAGTGTAAAGGGCAAATATGTTCTAAATTAAATACTTACGATAATAAACATATTTATTTAGATATAGATTGACATCACATCGGTTAAAGAAGCTTCGAAAATAATTCATTATTTTTAATCAAAATTTGAAAGATAGAAATGGTTACTGCAAGTTATCCTTAGAATATAGACATATGCTATCGCGGACTTTTTTTTAGAACTCTTTAAGAGGAACAATTCACCCATACATCATTTTCATCTAATAACAGCATATGACCCAGCGCACGCCTTGAAAACGTTTAAGAGTCAAAAAAATTTCCGACTTCTTTAACAAATTTGCACATAATATCTAGCCATAATACATTTATTAACATAATTATAGCCTATAACCATCTGGAATAATGTACCTTTGAAATGGTAAAAGAATTATTGTAATAGATGCGGTGGTTCCAAAGTTTGCTCCGGACATACATACAAACTCACAAAATTCGCGCTCTCTCTTTATTATAATAGTATAGACTAGCAGACTGCGACTTCGTCCGCTACTTCAATTCACAATCGACAGTTCCTAAATCCCCACAGTTTAGGTGGGCAGAAACCCTACAGCATCAGAATTAAGGAGTTGGGTCCTGGAATTCAACGATGTAGTCTTTACTTGTTGGTACCTGTTCTTTTGATATTACAAACAGACACTACAATTTTATTTATTTGTATAGATTATTACAAAACCTCTAGAGATAAGTAAAGCCACTTACTAATATCTAATCCCGCGTACAGAGCGTCGGAGAGGAACTGCGTGAGGTCTTTGATGTCGCCGAAGCCAAGGTTCACTCCTTGACCAGCCAGGGGGTGGACTCGATGAGCCGCGTCCCTGTCAAAATGGGATTTTGATTGTCAATAGAAGTCAAAACAATAAGAAAATCACACTAATATTATAAAGGCGAAAGTTTGTGTGTGTGTAACGAGTAGGCAGGTCACCTGATGTTAAGTGATTACCGCCGCCTATGAACACTTCTAGTACCAGACGCACCACCAATATGTGTGTATGTGGTTGTATATGTGCGCGCAATTCCACGTCGCTCTACATAATGCGGAAAATAGGACAAAGTGGAAAAACATCCTATGGGAGAAGGTGATCCGTGCCAAGGATCGCGACCCTCAATAATGAGGATGACGATGCAAGGAGGAGAATCGATTCTGGAAACATTGGAGGAGGTTATCAATTATGGAGCATTGCATTGCATATTGAATAGTATCAGGCAATCCAGTATCTATTTATTTATTTATTAAGCCTTTTGTCAGACAGCAATACACGTTTTAACAATTAGTTGTTATTATTTTTCTTTGTAATTAGTTTATACTAGACGATGCCCGCAAGTTCGTCCGCGTGGATCAAGGTTTTTCAATTCCCATGGGAACTCTGTAATTTTCCGGGATAAAATGTAGCCTATGTTTTAATCCTGGGTATGAGCTATCTCCATTCCAAATATCAGCCAAATCGGTTCATTCGTTGTGGCGTGAAGGAGTAACAAACAGAAACACACACACACACGCACACACACACACACACACACACACACGCGCACGCATACAAACTTTCGGCTTTATAATATTATAGTGTGAAGTGTGATAGTGTGATGTGAAGTGTGATGTGATTGCTAGCCCGTGTGCCCTTTGGCAAAGGCCTCCTCCAATCATTTCCAATCCTTTCTCATGGCAATTCAGTATCATCATAGATTAAATATAGAGACCCGTCCCGTGTTCTATAGATGACGTACCCGATGAGCGCGACGGCCGGCGCCACGTAGCGCGTGCTGTGGCCGAAGCCCAGCGGGAAGGCGGCGCGCGAGGCGGCGCCGCGCACGCTGGGCGGCAGCTGCCGCGCTGCGCCGTCGGGCAGCCCCGCGCGCCGCAGCGCCGCGCCCACCCACGACACGCACGCGTCCACCGCGCCGCTGCGCGGGTACTGCTTCCACTGCAACACCGCGCCGAACCTTTACAACTAACAAACTAACAAGTGTCGTGTTGACGTGGGAAACTGGACTAAACAGGCACATGTATTGCCTCAAGCTCCAGGGCTCAGATATATGCAGGCTTTGGCAAGACTCGGTGGAAACACCGTTGCATATCATCTGCTACTGGCCGATAAATCATCCCAGTCAAGAAAGTGCTGTTCCTGGCGGCAACGAGGGTGAGGGAAAAATAGTGGCAAGCACAATGGATCGTAAACGGTCGACGTGCTATAGGAACTCGAGACAGTGAGTCAGTAACATTTTCCTTTTATATATTTCTTTTTTTTACTTAATATTCTCCTAACTCTCTCCAAATAAGCGGAAAGCTTATGTTAATAGCGGGTACGACAACAGTGCAACGAGTAGGCATCGAACCTGCGACCTTCCATTTTTCAGCCCGCGCCTTTACCCGTCGTGTTTAGATGAATTATAGAGGTCAGTGAGCTGAGAGGTTAATGGTCGGCACTCACCAGGGCGTCGTTGAGCGCGTCGACGAACCGCTCCTCGGGCAAGGCGAGCAGCTCCTTGGCGTGCGCGGTGCTGGTGGACCACACGAGCGAGCTGCGCGCCGCGTCCAGCGGCAGCAGCGCCACCGGCCCCGTCGGCAGGAAGCGCTGCCACGCTGTCGTGTTCTCCGTTTCCTGCCATTATCATGCTTTTTTTTTTCGATGAATTCGACCGGAGTGAGATCAAGCGCAGGACTAAGGCTTTACTTGGTCCGTAAGACAAAGGAGCGCCAAATTGTCTACTCCCAAACTTTGGGTTAATACTGAGAATTTCTTGTCAGAAAAACATTTTTTACATTTTTTGGCTCAAGCCGGGAATAGATACAGGGACCTATGTAGGTATCCTCAGTCGCACATGTTGACTACTAGAGCAACAAGGCAGTTAAGTTCAGATTAAATTATAAATAACCGGTCAAATGCGAGTCGGATTCGCATACGAAGGATTCCATACCAAAAAACGCCGAAAAAACACATTTCCCTTTAATTTTCAATTTATTACTATTATTTGTTATTATAGCGGAAACAGAAATACACATTCTGGGAAAATTTCAACAGTCTACCTATTACATGAGATACGGCTCGCTGACATACAGACGGACGGACGGACGGACAGCGGAGGCTTAGTAATGGACCCTAAAAAAATACCTCGGCCAAATGGAGCGTCGCAACAACGCCCATCTGATCGTAGTTCCAGGATACGTACTGCACGCCCATCGCTTCGCGCACTTTGGAGTTGGCGCCATCGGCTCCTATCTGCAAACAAAACAAGGTTGAAAGTTGAAAATGTGTACAGAAAATTGGATGTAACACTCCTAATATTAAATTTATAACCACCATCGCACCATCATAACGAATCGATCGAACCATCGTGCATCTGTGAACCTGGAGTGCATCGATATTGCATATTCTACTAGAATGTCCTGTGTATGGAAGTCTAACTCGCATTAGTCCGGTTTTTAGTAACAACTACTTCCTGCGACGGTGTTCCCACTGAATTAAAACATGGGGTTATTCAAGGGGCGGTCCAACAAATTCCTAAAAAGCCGGCAACGCATTGGTGGTGCCTCAGGTGCTACAAATGTTCATGGGCGGCGGTAATCACTTAACATTAGGTGACCCCCTGCACTTTTGCTCGCCAAAAATATTTAAAAAACTAATAAAAGCTTTAGTGTTAATTTTTTTAAGCTCTTCTCCATAGGCAATAACCTTGCGCACCTTTGCATCCAAACATATAAATATTTGTCTAACCCCATTGGCACAAATACCGTGCCCCGGTTTTGATTCAGGCAAGTGGCGGAACGACGTCACAAATCACACATTTTATACGCTTTTAGGCGTTTCTTCATCGCACAGCACGGCTCCGGCCCGGCACCGACACCGACAGTACTCAACGACATGACACCGACACCTATATTTTTCATTTGAGTGACACCGACACAATCCTATCCGACACGGCGCGGGGGGCTTGTGTGGAGTCACAGGGTGCGGGGCGGGGTTTCTGATCACGCCACTAGCACGCACACATGGAAGTTTTGCATGCGTAGACAACACTTGCATAGCGATACCGGAACGACACCAGCAGGGCATAGGCAGTTATAGATAAATATTCCCCGATTTTATCCGCTGACAAGAGATAAAATTATCATCTGCCTATGCTAAAACATGGCGACATGGGACAGGAGAAGTACGTATACATATTCCTATAAATATATCCACTGTGGATATTATTTCCACCTTGTTGCCTGTAGGACCCTTATTATTAAACTTAAAATTAAAATTAAAACTAAAAACTAAAACCTTAAATATAAACTTAAAATTAAAACTAAATTGTAACATACATATTGACCTACGCACCATAAACATAATACATTCATAATTCACAAAACATACCTACCGGTGGAAATGTTGCTTGGCCGAGCCGTTGAAAGTTAGATAAGGAACCGGTCCGCAAATGTCGCCGAGCGGCCGGCGCGCGCGCGTTGTACCTACCGATAGCCCGCCTCGCAGTACTTCAGTACCTAGCAAAACGGCTATCGCGACGGACTTACCGTGCCGCGCTGCGCTCGCTCGCGGGCATATGCATGCTCCCTGTACTTCCTCGAATTTTAGTGTCTGCAATCCTTTGTTCCAATTTTAGTATTTGTAATCGTTTGAATTAGAACACGCAAATATAAGGGCGTCCAGAACTTGATGGATATTTCATTTATACCCAAGTAGACACGCCCCCTCAAACTAAACTGGTGACCCCGACGTGATAACTGGTGACCCCGACGTGATCTGAACACGCAACCTTCTGATACTAACTAAACTGGTGACCCTTGGATCAGCTGATCTGGTGATAAGTGAACCTCAAGAAGAAGGCCACGCTCATCGGATTAAGCCAATAAAGCATCATGTTTGGATTTGGAGAACGCGAGGAAGCTGGTACGAGTGATAAAACGGTAATGGAAAAACGCGTTTCAACTGATGGACCACCGACGGAAGTTTTTAAGGTCGGTATAAAAGTACCTCCTTTTTATCCGGATGAACCTGAAATTTGGTTTGCGCAACTGGAGGGGCAATTTGCGCTGGCGAATATCACCAGCGATACTACAAAATTTTATTATGTAATGGGCCACTTAAACCATCAATACGCGAAGGAGATTAAGGATGTTTTGATAAATCCACCTGCGGTTAATAAATACGAGAAGCTAAAATTGGAGTTGGTGAATAGACTATCGGCTTCAAGAGCGACTAAAATAAAACAGTTACTGCGCCATGAGGAACTCGGCGACCGTAAACCCTCTCAATTCTTTAGGCATTTAAGAGATCTCGCCGGTGCCGAGTTTCCAGACGAATACCTGCAGACAATATGGATAAGCAGACTTCCTGTAAATATACAAACGGTCTTGGCCGCGCAAGCCTCCGCTACTTTAGAAGAACAAGCGGAACTGGCGGACCGGATCATGGACATTGCGGCTCCAGCCCTTCAGGTACATGCTGCCGCGAAACCCACCTCCAGCAATGATGAACTGCGAAGAGAGGTAGCGGAGCTACGGAAACAAATTGAAGCTCTGACGTCAAAGTTTGGTGAAAGGTGTCGTCCGCGTAATAGGCAGCAGTCGCAGCGTAGTCGTTCACGAGCTCGCTCCCAGTCAAGCTACCGAAAATATCCTATTTGTTTTTATCACTCGAAGTTCGGTAGCAAGGCCCACAAATGTGTCCGACCTTGTGACTTTAAGGAGACGGAAAACACCAGGGGCGGTCGCTAATGGCGACTAACGATTGCCCTGTCCCTGCTGTTGGTCGCCTCTTTGTCACGGACCGGACCACGAAGATCCAATTTCTTGTGGATACTGGTAGCGACCTCTGCGTCTTTCCTAGGTCCTTACTCGTCGGTAGTTTTAAGCCAGCGAACTATCAGTTAAGTGCAGCAAACGGATCGCCCATAGAGACTTACGGCTATGTGAACTTTAATTTAGACCTCGGACTTCGTCGTAATTTTGTGTGGCGTTTCATAGTGGCTGATGTGACGCGACCAATTATTGGTGTTGACTTTTTGGTGTATTATAAGTTAGTGGTAGATTGTCAAAATCAATGTTTAATTGACAACACAACTAATCTCAAGACTACTGCATCAATCGCCCGGCCAAATAACATTTCATCTGTTAAGGTCGCAACTGGTCAATCTAGGTATCACAAAATTTTAGATGAATTTCCAGAAATTACACGACCGGCTGGTACGTTACGCATCATCCCACATAACACTAAACATCACATACGCACAACACCCGGGCCTCCCGTCTCATGTCAACCAAGGCGTCTAGCACCCGATAAGTTAAAAATCGCTCAACAAGAGTTTGAAACTATGTTACAGATAGGCACCGCCAGGCCCTCGGAGAGCCCCTGGTCATCTCCTCTTCACCTGGCTCCTAACAAAAACAACGGTTGGCGTCCCTGCGGCGATTATCGGAGGTTGAATGCTAGAACCATCCCTGACAGGTATCCGATCAGGCATATACACGATTTCGCTCACAGCATAGCGGGAAGCAAAATCTTCAGTACAATAGATCTTGTCAAAGCCTATAATCAGATACCTGTCAACCCTGAGGACATCCCGAAGACCGCGATAACCACGCCCTTCGGGTTGTTCGAGTTTCCGTTCATGACATTCGGTCTCCGCAACGCCGCCCAAACGTTCCAGCGATTTGTGGACGAGATGACCCGGGGACTCGATTTTTGCTACTGCTATTTGGACGATTTTTTAATTTTCAGCAGTAGTATAACTGAGCACGAAGAACATCTTCGCCAGATATTTAATAGGTTAAGAGATTATGGTATGCTTATCAATACATCTAAATGCGTTTTTGGCGTTTCAGAAGTAACATTTTTAGGACACCATATCTCCGAGACCGGCACTAAGCCACTTGATTCAAAAGTGGAGGCTATTAAGGACTTTCCACAGCCCAAAGATATCCGACAGCTTCGCAGATTTTTAGGCATGCTGAATTTTTACCGGCGATTTTTGCCGGGAGCAGCTCGAATACAGGCCCCTTTGCACGCGTTGTTAGTTGGTGCGGCTAAGGGATCCCAGCCTATCAACCTGACGGGAGCAGCACTTCAAGCCTTTCAAGACTGCAAAGATAGTCTGGCCAAGGCAGTATTGCTAGCACATCCCAATTTTCAGGCTGAGCTCGCGCTGGTGACAGACGCCTCGGATGTGGCTATTGGAGCGGTCCTCCAGCAAAAACAGGGTGATGATTGGGAACCTTTAGGTTTCTTTTCTAGAAAGTTAATTCCTTCACAACAAAAATATTCACCTTATGATAGGGAACTTCTCGCTATCTACGAAGCGATCAAATATTTTAGACACATGCTAGAGGCTCGACATTTTGTGATCTATACTGATCATAAGCCAATCAGTTTTGCTTTCCATGAACGGAAATCCAACTGTTCACCTAGACAGTATAGATATCTGGATTTCATAGCACAATTCACCACCGACATAAGGCACATTTCCGGCAAGGACAATGTCGTAGCCGACACCTTATCTCGTGTGGATGAACTATACGCTCCAGTTAGTCTTGAGTCTCTAGCAGAATGTCAAACTTCTGACCCGGAATTAACACACTACCTTAAAGAAAAGTCTTCTCTTCGCTTACAAAGGACAAACTTACCTGGAAGTCGATTATTCTTGTACTGCGATGTAAGTACGTCGACTCCCAGACCATTTGTACCTAAGCAGCTGAGGAGACAAGTTTTCGAGAGCCTACACTCTCTTAGCCACCCAGGCATCAATGCAACTGCCAAATTAATAGCAGAACGCTTCGTCTGGCCAGGCATGAGGAGAGATTGCAGGTCGTGGGCACAGTCATGTCTGGCTTGCCAACGTGCAAAAATAAGCCGGCATGTGTCTGCGCCTCTAGGCACATATGATTTACCCCGCGCACGATTTAAAAATATTCATATCGACATCGTGGGGCCGTTACCATCTTCAGAAGGGTACCGTTACTGTTTGACAGCCGTAGACCGTTTCACTAGATGGGCGGAAGTCATCCCAGTAATGGATATTACAGCCGAGACGATAGCTAAGGCATTGCTGTCAGGGTGGATATCACGGTTCGGTACACCTGAGACCGTCGTAACGGATCGCGGTCGCCAATTTGAGTCATCTCTGTTCAGCTATCTGGCAAAGATAGCTGGATTTGAGCACAAAAGAACGACAGCATATCACCCGTCTTGTAATGGCTTGGTCGAAAGATTTCATAGGCAACTCAAAGCGTCTATAGTCTGTCACGCTAACGACAAGTGGACTGAATCGCTACCTTGGGTACTTCTTGGAATAAGAAGTGCATTTAAGGAAGATCTACAAGCCTCTTCGGCCGAGCTATTATATGGCGAACCCTTAAGACTACCAGGGGAATTTTTTCACCCCTCTGAAGATGGTACGACAGACATAACCGAGTTTTCGGCCCGGCTGCGGTCATTCGCTAATAAATTACAGCCGGTTCCAGCCTCACGCCATGGCAGGAATAAATTTTTTGTATTTAAAGACCTGAAAACCACTGATCACGTTTTCATTAGAGAAGACGTATCACGTGGCTCATTAAAACCTGCCTACACAGGTCCATATAAAGTTTTGTCTCGCAACGACAAAGTTTTTAAGTTGTTGGTTAATGGCAAGGAGACAACAGTGTCAATAGATCGTCTCAAACCAGCATACTTACTTACCGATGACTATGATTCCACTCCAAGCGAGGACACTCAACCTGAGGAAAAATGGAAAATTAATTACCACCGAACTCGTTCAGGTCGTCAAGTTAAATTTCCTGATTATTATCGCCCTTGACGGTCTTTGGAGGGGGGTGGTGTAGGACCCTTATTATTAAACTTAAAATTAAAATTAAAACTAAAAACTAAAACCTTAAATATAAACTTAAAATTAAAACTAAATTGTAACATACATATTGACCTACGCACCATAAACATAATACATTCATAATTCACAAAACATACCTACCGGTGGAAATGTTGCTTGGCCGAGCCGTTGAAAGTTAGATAAGGAACCGGTCCGCAAATGTCGCCGAGCGGCCGGCGCGCGCGCGTTGTACCTACCGATAGCCCGCCTCGCAGTACTTCAGTACCTAGCAAAACGGCTATCGCGACGGACTTACCGTGCCGCGCTGCGCTCGCTCGCGGGCATATGCATGCTCCCTGTACTTCCTCGAATTTTAGTGTCTGCAATCCTTTGTTCCAATTTTAGTATTTGTAATCGTTTGAATTAGAACACGCAAATATAAGGGCGTCCAGAACTTGATGGATATTTCATTTATACCCAAGTAGACACGCCCCCTCAAACTAAATTGCCCATGCTCGACGGATTGATAAACTGAGCGAGGGGTTTAACACTTTATTCTTTCCCCGTGGATAATATGTCATCTGCCCATGCTCACCCTGCTGCGAGGGACTTGCTGCCGACTACATGTCAGGGACGGGAGCGACATGTCGGTGTCGGACCGGCCCAGTGAGACAGCGTGTCATATAATTTCATTGAATTATGCGTCCACTATGTCGGTGTCGGTGTCGGTGTCGGATCGGAGGCGGGTCGTGCAGTGAAGAAACGCCCTTTCTGGGAAATCAAAGGAATTATTAGTTGCGGTAACGGGAAGTCGAAATTTTAAAATGACGCCCCCGTCGAAAAACGCTTTCCAGCTGCTGTTGTTCGAAAGATTTTCCTCTTTTTAAAAGGAATACAAATACGTCTATCATTATTGTATTTATTTTTAATCGAAACCGAATTTAATTGACGCCGTTTATATGTTAGCCAGAAGGAATTATACGCTTATCAAAAGGAATTCTTGAAGAAGCTTCGCAAAAGAGAAACAGGTATTCAAATTGACAAGAAATTGCAGGAGTCGTTTAAGAATAATTTGCAATGGCCAGAAGTGCAATTTTATTTCCCTTCTAACCTTTTCATTCAAGAGGAGACATATTAATATGCCTTAACTCCTGTTACCCAGTTTTCTGCTCCATCATTAGATTCTCCTCCTCGATCCTCCTATGTTGGGTGACACTTTCTGTCAATTTCGTTTTCAAGAACCTTTAGAGAACACCTAAAGGTGTAAGTGACATTAGGTAGGGGATTGTATTTTTTTCCATCTCTTGCAAGCAACCTTACCTACTAGTGAGTTGCGCGTAGTTTTGGGGTCTATTTCCTCCGGGACGAGCCCAATGTGCGTCGCGCAAGGGAGGCACCGGTTTGTGTTCATATAAAATCTTGGAGCCTTCCAATATGCACTAAGGGTGGCCATCGAAAAGGTTTTAGTAGGTAAAAATCCTACATAACCCGATATTCTCCAAAATATTGAGTATCTTAGGAAGATTAAGGGCTACTAAAAGAGACTCGTACTTAGTGTATGGTTGGTGAAAACAGGCGTTAGTCACAATATAATTCAAGGTCGCTACCTACAAGTACATAGGAGATTTGAAAAAATAGCAACGCACGAGCCTCATCAGTCAGACGCATGTCTAAACACAGGTTAAAGCAGCCGCGTAGTTATCGCGTGTGTAAACAACGGGCGAGGGGTTCTGCAGCAACGCAGCTCAATAACGTAATTTTAATAATCTCTCGGTCTTTCTGCATTAGAGTTTCAATCCGTTAAAGGCCTACCGCAAGTTAGATTCTGATTCTTCAGTCTGGAACTTCGGCGCATGGTGGGTTTTCCGTCGGTGTTCTACAAGATACATTTCGGAGTGTGCTCAAGAACTCTTCAGTTTAGTTCCACCATCACCCTTCTACCACTGAACCGCAAGGCATCGCATGAATCTGCATTCTGCACCGTTAAGTGGTCGAAATTCCACGATCTCGCACTAATAGCGTTGCTTTTTCGTTCCTAAAACGCACGTTTCCGGTTTCCGTTTATCTAACTTACCTACTATATCTTTCTAAATAGGCAATAATCTTTTTTAAGCAAGCGCGTACTATTTTAGGCTGCATCTTCACTTACCATTAGGTGAGATCGCAGTCAAGCACTAGTCTACATATTTAAAAAAATAACTGTGTGATGAGTTGATGAGTTTTTAGTTGATCTGTTAAACTATTTTATCAACCGATAGACGTCCACCTGACAAAGTTCTCTTGCGTGGACTTCCGCAGGCCTCGGTCTTGAACCGCCTGTATCCAGTGACTCCCTTCAAATCATCTGATGTCGTCGGTCCACCTTTGCTACGTACTTTGAAAAAGCTGCTTTGCAATAAGTCTACTTCTGACTGTTCTCGTTGGTCAAATCAGGTCAGCACTGCACTCGGTACATCTTTCCACTCTGTTTCACAGAATAGACGAATATTCTACGTGGTAACGTGATCTGTGTCAAGAATCGCTACCCTCAATAATGAGAATGAGGATGCATCGGGTATATTTGTTTTAACCTATGTAACGATGATATTGAGCTAGAAATATCTGCAATGACTTAATGAAAAACATTCCCATAAGATCTTTTAAACCAATCAGTTTAAAAGCTCCTAATTTCACTAGAAATAAAAGCTAATTGAATTCGGAGTGTATTCGCCTATAATAATTTGATAAGACTTTGTTTTTCTTGGAAGATATTTATATTAGGCTATTCAAAAGACTAGACTTAGTTAAGGTCTAGAAAGGTGTAGGTAGTTTTAGTTACACGATTGCTCAAAAAAAGGAGTGTAATGTTTTCAGGATTCATGTATGTAGTTATGTGAGTTTCTTTACTAAACTAAAAATTAATTTTCTATGTGTACAACAGAATTCGTTACATATACCTACTTAGTCATTAAACTTTGTTAATTTGTCGTTCTAATGAGATCGACACCAGTGGATTTAAATATATAGCAAATTGTTACACTATGGTTGGCACCAGTGGATTTACTTAAATATATAACAAATTGTTACATTATGGTTTCCAGTTAAACTGTTACTAATATGAAAGACCACCACCTGCACTTCATAACTCTATTTCTACGGCAATAACTGGAGTATGGCATGCACAATGTTTCATATAGGGTTGGCAGATATGGGATTGTCTAAAAATTATTGCTACACTATAACGATCGCGATCACCATTTTTGGATAGTTCCACAGCAGTGTTCTTAACAGTGCGCAGAATACCAGAAAAAAATCCCCGCGATTGATAAAATAAAACATGCCCAAAACCTCGTGTGAAACGCGACAGATGCTAGTGTAGTAAGCGCCAAATACACCTGTTAGGTTCAGCCGCCGAAATTTTTAAAGAAGTTTGTTTGTTTTGGTTATTGTTTGTTTATTTGTATGTAAAGATACAGATACCAAGTTGAAAGCCCTAATTTGGCGGTTAAGCCGGTCTAATAATGGAATGGGAGTTCGAAACAATTGTTTGCACGTTGCGCGCGCACATATGGTTCCGGTAAAATCATGACAGGTTTAAACAATGATTTTGGCGTAGAACAACAATTTTGTCGTCATTTGGTAAAACTGCAGTTCTTCTTGTACTCCCCTTTTCCCCGTTATTTGGGGTCGGGTCTCCTCACTTTTCTGCGCCCAGTCGTTCGATCTTGGGTTGTCGGTTCAGGCAATTGTTTGTTTGCATACTAGTAAATAGACGATGCCCACAACTTCATTAAGATTAAGGTTTTTTTGATTCTTGTGAGATAAATTGTAGTCTATGAGTTAATCCTGGGTATGAGCAGCCAAATCGGTTCATTCATTGTGGCGTGAAGGAGTAACAAATATCTATCCGTCCTGATAAACTTTCGCAGTTATAATATTAAGTAGGATTTAGCCTAGATTTAGCAATTAAATATCTTCTGCCTCTTGAGAAAAGCATCTTGAGGAAACCTGTATGCCTGAGAGTTTTCCATAATGTTCTCAAAAGTGCGTGAATATAGGCATCCATTACTCGACAGTTCATGCAAAACTTTTTCTATCATTCTGAATTTAGTTTTCTCCGACCGTTATATTGAACCGAATGACGTCTGGTTTCTACGTCCTTGATGACATTTCTCGACTCGCCCGTTATATTTTCCCGCGTTTTATTGCATTAATTTTAAAATTTCTATTTATATTTTAGAAAACTCTAGTTTGATCACAGCATCAATTTCATAACTGCTCAGTTGTTGGTATATCAGTCAAACCAGCCTTAAAAACCAGTGCAAATTGAAAATTGTTTTTCAATACAAGCTTTTATGGCTGCGTTGTTTTATTACAGTTCCCATACAAGACTTCCAAGGTTCTTCTGAAGACCTTCTGGCTCCATCATCAGAACCTGGACATCATCTAGGACCAGACTATTTGTTAAAAGACAAATCAAACGAGCCCAAACTTGACAATTTAGCGAACTAATGTGAAAGGAGAACGTCTTATCGTTTTCTACATGACCCCGTAGCGGAAAACTAAATCACTCTGCGCCACAAGTTTGCTATTTCGTTGGTAAATAGCGTAACTGGGTTAGTTACTAACCACTAGACCAGTTACGCTAGTAAGTTTGACTACTACTAACCGTTAGTAAGTTCGACTGCAGATGACAAGGTCCCGAGTTCGATTTCTGGGTCGCGCTGTCGCGCTATAAAACGTATTGGGTTTTTCTGTCAAGAAATTCTTAGTACAAGACCGGAGTTAAGAAGTTGGCGTTGGCCCGTGCCTCGGAGAGCACGTAAAGCTGTCGATCCTCCGCTTGATCACTCTCCAGTCGTGTCGAATTTCCATTCCATCGGACTATGAGAGTAAGTAAATAGAGAGTGCACCTATGTTTGCGCACACACATAGCTCGGAAAAGTTAGGTGCGTATTTAGGATTCGAGCCCTAGATCCACTGAAAAGGTAAGATCTTAACAACTAGGCTGTCACCTCGTATGTAGCCAATATGGCCACTTGAACAATTATTTTGTGTATACTTTATAATTTATATTCGTTAGTCCATGATTAATACTTTGTTGGGCCGAGACGGTTTAGGAATCAACCGATTATTTCAGTTACCGACGAATCGCAGCCCGATCATGTTATCATTATGCGCGCGAGTTTTTGTTCAACATAACTAAATGCCTTCGCTGAAAACTACGAAAAGCGACAGGAGCAGAAAGGTTTTATATCCATTTTACATGTGTTTACGACTATTTAAATATAGCTGCTAAAATTGGAAGTGTTTAAAAAATGTGCTCACACCAACGATTCTGCTACGCTTTACATTATCGTCCTACGCAAGTACAACTAACTTTACCGATTGTTTTAAATCTAAAGTATTATTATCGTATACGACTAGATCTACGTGGAGATCGATTTTTCATAATCCCGTAGGAATCCACTGATTTTCCGGGATAAAAGATATACCTATCACTCTCTAGATACTCAACTATAGAAACGCAAGAAATCACGTCGATCCATTGTTCCGTCCCTGCATTATTGGAGGACTAACCAATTAACAAACTCACTTTCGCATTTATTATATTATATATAGTAAGGATGAGTCTGCACCTATGCGAGTTAACATTCCATGAATGAATTCCATGAAAACTAAGCGCTTTGCTTCATCGTTTTCAATACACAATTTTAAGATCTGGAATCCCGGTTTCCGTTTTTCCAACGAAAGTGTCATTTAATCAAGCGCTTCATTTTAGACTGCATCTAGATTTAGGTGTGATCACAATAACATGCTAGTCCCTCATTTTAAATAAGTACAATGTACATATCCGTTTTTGTTTTAAGGAAGTTAAGGTATACGAACCTCAAAGCTACCATGTTTCAGCAATGCGGTTGAGTTGTATTAAACATCTCAAAATTTCAACCGAGATAGGAAAATTCCGTTGGTTCTGTTTCTTTCTTTAAGAGAAATACGAACGAGTTTCTTTTTAAAACATGCTACGTCTTGTTGCCGCTTGTGTCCATCGGTTCAACTATTGTGAGACCAGCCAACATAGATGTCCAATACACCACGTGACCCATTCTTTTTCACAGCGTCAAAGTACGTAATCTAAAGTAAATAAAAGTTGAGTTTGGATTTGTTATTAAAAAGACGCTGCGTCTCGGCTCCTTTTGCGAGTGTTAAGACTTAAGTCCTACTTCTCGATACGTCACAGGGTTTTCACGAAGCCAGCGCGCCATGGCAAGACGAGATCAGCGAGGTCACGGAAGATGATTCTGACGAGGTGGAGGCTGGGTATATTTCCAGCGACGAGTCGGCACACGCTCCCGACCTGGGGGACCGGCTGAGGGTCAAATCCAGGGACATTTGGGAGTTAGGTGAGTGCTCATAAAAGATAGGCCCTTTTGAACTTACAACAAGACTAGTCCAAATTTTCAGTCAACAAACCTCAAGTCAAATTTCAAACCTCAGTGAGATGTCCTTGCTCATTGCAACTGAGACATTTACAGAAACAACAGTCATTACACCTTGCCCATTGCAGACGAGACATTTTCTACCATTACAGAAGAAATACAACAGTCATTGCATCAGCTACCGTTCTCCGATGAGATATCGGCGTTAGTGGAGACGGGCCACTATGAAGACGCCGTCAACTTCGTCGCAGAAGCAGACGATGTGGCAATGCGGACCGCCGTGCTTTGGGCCTGTTGGATGGGAAAGAGCTCCTTCTTGTCTAAGTTACTGAAGAATGGAGCTGATCCAAACAGCTCTGATGACGCTGGAAGGTATGATGTTAATACTTCTTCTTTATCAAGCTATAGAAGTCGACTACCGAACAAAGGCTTTCTGTATGGACCTCCACAGGCCTCGGCCATGTGATTTGCGCCATGCAAGGTTTACCCATGATGACCGTACTGGGCAGACATGTTGATCATTGCAGGGTTAGACTGTTCGCACCGATGTCGCTGCTGCCAGACATCGGCCTTTGTCTGTGTCTATTTATTCAGTCTATCTAAACCCATATTGTCCGGCTGTTAATCCTTACTTTGTTATGGAATAATGCGAACGTTTATTTGTTTGTTGGTTTGTCCTTTAACCAGGCAGCGACAGAGCAACGGATCGACGTGATTTTTTGCACGGGTTTTGTTGAGGACTTGGAGTGTAACTTAGACAACTTTTTACCCTGGAAAAACAGGGATCCCGCGGGATTTTTGAAAACCTAGAGGAATCTGACTAATATTCTCCTCTCCCTTTGTGAAAGCTTGTGTTTTGTAAATTTTGTAAGTTGTTTATGTTCTCTATAATTTTATTTACTCGTGTACAGGTCATGTTTACACCTGAGCTGTCTCGTGGCGAAGGAGGAATGTGTGAAGCTGTTGATAGACCACGGGGCCGACCCGAATATGTGGGACTCAAACACTGAAAGGAAAGCAACTCCTTTGCACTGCGCAGCGAGCGCAAAGGCACTGTCTTGTGTCAAGGTACATATATTATTGAAAAATTTACCGAGCCTTGTCTTTTGCATCTGACTGCCTGTCAGAGTTTTTGAATTAATGATCTGTTGAGTTTTTTAAAAATCTACGGGCTTGTACTGATAAAACCAGATAAATCTTTTGGCCCGACCCGGGAATCGAACGCAGTCGAACATGCTAACCAACATCCCATCCGACCATCGAGGCAGAAAATTAATTTTGGGACATACATAGAACAATAATCCAATTTGTACCTTGGTTTTAATATCGGAAGTAGAAACATTGGTATTTCTGTGTACCTATAGTTATTACAGTTTGTTTCTCACACAGAATTTTGTATTAGAGTGACATTTTGTTTATTCACGTTTATTTATTTGAAAACGTGCAAAGTGTTGATAGTAGTAGAAACGGTATGCGTTCTGTTTTTTTTACTAGGGAATAGGAAACATGGGAATTTTTTGGTCAAGGTCATTCTTTGAAAGCTAGTGTTATAGAATTTGTTTATGTTACTTATTGTTGAGCCTCATGAATGCCCTGACTGTGCGTTTTACTTTTGATTATTAGGTGCCTATCAACGGGCCTTTGTTCATGCGACTCGCATAGCTACAGATTGTTTATTTTAAACGTTAGGGGATCTTATTAACAGTATGGAGCTTGATAAATAATAATTTCCTTTGTGACTATTTCGGCGTCGCCTTAGCTAACTTTTGTTCGTAGTAATTATAATATGATTAATTGATTATTGTTACTTGGGCGAGAGATTCTGTATTCCTAGGCCGGCACGAGGAGACCTTTTGTAAACCTCGACGAGAGTACACGCTTTGTGAAATTACATCCAGTTAAAGTGAAATACAAAGTTGTTCAATTATTTATTTGACCATCCTGACCCACCTTCTGTTACACTTGCTTAAAATTAGAATATTCAGGTAACTTTTATTGCATAAGTATTTTATGTACCGAAAACAATTTGGTTCTGCGAATCTCAGACGATTTTGAAAATATATTTTCAGTATACTTTATATTTGTCTAATGTTTGCTGTATTTCTGAATACCGAAATTATCTTTTTATTTAAAAACCGGCCAAGTGTGAGTTGTACTCGCACACGAAGAGCTACGACCAAACCTTTTTTTTTTCGAAATAGTAGATACTTTCGAACATTATCCGGCAGTTTCTCAAAATCGGTCGTTATGCCCCTATACTAATAGAGGTAGGTACTTTATGAAATTACATTAGATTTTTAACAAGGTTAAATGTTTTTTTCAGGTATTAATCAGTCACGGGGCCGATGTAAACGCAGGTCTGAACGATCATTCTCCGTTGCACTACGCGGTGCTAAGCGACGCGCCGGAAGTCGTTAGCGCCCTGCTGGAAGCCGGCGCGTGTCCTGACACTCCGCAGGTGCGTCTGCTTTATATCATGCATCATACACCTTGGCAAATACTCACTAACCTGAATTCAAAGGCCCACGAATCACTGGATAATTTAAATCGTTAAGCATGAATCATTTCCGATTAATCAACTGTACTTTTGTAGGGCAGTTAATTTTAGTTTTTGTCACTGGTATTATTTTCACAAAAATTAGGAGTTGGGAGGTTTTATTTTCTCAAATTCGAAAGTTTCAAGTCGTAAATCGTAAAAGTAGGCCCTACTAATATAATAAGCTATATGATGCCCGCGACTTCGTCCGTGTGGAAAAGGTTTTTTCATTCCCACTGGAACTCTTTCATTATCCGGGATAAAAGTAGCCTATGTGTTAATCCTGGGTCTCTATAGCTATCTCCATTCCATATTTCAGCCAAATCCACCCAGTAGTTTTTGCGTAAAAGAGTAACAAATATAGTACACACACACACACAGTATTGTCTGGTGGGAAGCTTTGGCCGTTACCACCCTGCCGTCAAAGACTTGCCGCCAAGCGATTTAGCGTTCCGGCACGATGGCGTGTAGAGACCGATTAGGGGTATGGGTTGAATTTACACTGCTATACCCCTTCCAAGTTAGCCCGCTACCATCTTAGACTGCATCGTCACTTACCATAAAGTGAGATCGCAGTCAAAGGCTATCTTGTCATCGAATAAAAAAAAACATACAAACTGTCGCCTTTATAATATTAGTATTATGTGATGTGTTGCGAATGTGCAAACATGTGTTTGACGTTGATTTTTTGGAAAGGATAAAAAGTAGCCTATGCCACTCTACAGGTCCCCAATTATAGCCCGATCTGTAGCTCTGTTGCAGCGTGATTGAAGGGCAAACCAACACACTTACGCAGTAGGTGCATGAATACAAATACATGAAAAAAATAAGTGTTTTTATGTATGAAGGCTATTTTCCGCTTGAAGGTGTTCACAGAAACCCCACTGCACGTGGCGGCGTCGCTGGGCTCGGCGGCCTGCATGAAGCTGCTGCTGGGCGCGGGCGCGGACGTTCGCGCCGCGCTGGGCGCCGGGCGCGCCACCGCGCTGCACCTGGCGGCTGTGGACGGCCACGCGGAGTGCGCCGGCCTGCTGCTGGAGCACGGCGCGCATATCGACTGGCCCAATTCCAGGGGACAGACTAGTCTTCATCTAGGTAAACATTTCTTTATCGTCATCAGCCAGAGGACTGACTGTGATTTCTTTTATGGACCTACTTGATTGACGCCATAATGGATTTGATTGCCGCCATTTTGGCGCTGTAAGTCAATACTTGGCCGATACGGGTGTCTCTGGAACTGATAATATTGCAAATGGCGCACCGACCTCTATAAATAATTAATCTATGAAATCATCTATGAAATCTTCAATGAAATCATAGGTTATGAATGTCAATTGTGGCGCTTCTTAATCAAAATGTCATTTGTATGGGGACAGCAAATCCAGTGTTAATTATAAATTAATTACAGAGATGATTGGCCAGAGAGCATCCACTGTTGGACATAGGTCTCTAGCGCCAACGTTGCCTATCCTGGGCTTTTCGCCTGCCACTTTCCGGATATCATCGCTCCATCTAGCTGGGACGCGCCCAATACTCTATTGACGTGGTCTTCATTCGAGGAACTTATAAGCGGCCATCGATCCTCAGACAAATGTGGCCAGCCCAACGTGCTAGCAAACCATAATAAAATAATCTAATAACTCAATAATCTCCTTTTGGCCCCTAAGATACGAGGTATCCTAGTTTACGAGGCGGGATACCAATTTTATGTAAGTGCTGTACCAAGTTTCTGTAATAGAAGATTTTTTTCATTCATTCATTTTACAGCGGCTTTAGCCCAATCTGTGGAAGTAGTGGAATTATTAGTGGCCAAAAGAGCCGATGTTCGAGCGAGAGACGTCGACGGCAGGACACCACTGCACGGAGCGATCGTAAGGGGCGCCCGCGCGTGTGATGTGGCCAGGTTGCTACTCTCAGTGGGCGCGGACCCTAATGCTCCGGATAACTTTGGCTATACTCCGCTCCATATTGCTGCTCTGAACGAGTTTTCAGCATGTGTCTTGCTACTTCTAGGTAAGATTAACATTTGTGAGAAAGAATCGGTTATTTATTGTAAAATTGTCAATAGAAAGTTATGTAATTCAACAATTCTATACATAATAGTCGAAAGATACCTCTCTGTTTTCTGATTTCTCATTACCCTACATGGACACCGATTTTTAACTTCCTACTTCACCTGGAAGAAGTCAAATTTTTGATGTCAGTGAGAAAAATTGTGATTTTTGTACGCCATTATTTCGTGAATGATAAGAGATTTTTCATTGAAAAAAAAAAAAAAAATTCGTTGAGCATTGCGGAATCGTTGCCCTTTTGCTTGAAGATGGCCGACATACGATGGAATAAATTTGATTTTCAATACAAAAACTGTCAGAATGTCCAATTTATGCACTAAAATCGGCACTTAAGAAGCTAAAATTATATGACCGTTATATTTACAGATTATGGAGGAGATGTCACTCTTCGAACTAACGGTGGAGTATCAGCTCTATCATTCATAGTACGAAGAGTCCCGGATGTTATTCCTCGATATATTAGCAAGTTCGACGATGCTGTACATGTTAGTGAGCATGAGATAGGCGACGTTGATTGCGAACTCACAATCGACTTTCGGCCATTGGTTCCCTGTCTCGCTAGAGGAGAAGCGGAGTTACTACTTGCTTTTGTTGAGGTAATGGTACCTACTAATTCCGTGGTACACATTCTCTAAACTTAACCAAAAAGATAGCTCTGAATGTATTGCTATCCCTTTCAAAATGCTCCCTGCTGAAAATTATAGCAGTAGATTTTGACTTGTCAATTTAGTTTAGTTTAGAGATTGTACGTGTACATTGTATTCGGATATTTGAATATTTTTGGAACTTCCTTAATCTTGTAATTTTAACGATTTTCATGTGCATCTAATAAAGAGTTTTATTATTTCTACAGGTGGGTCGTAAAGACCTTTTAAAGCATCCAGTAGCGGAGACATTCCTATTCCTAAAGTGGCGACGAATAAGAAAATTTTTCGTTTTAAGTTTTGTGTACCATGCTATATTCATCACGTTGTACAGCCTTTATATTCTGCGTATGTATTCTGTAGAGTTTTATTTTTTTAATATCGACTTTTAAATACTGTGTCGCTGTTTCAATTTTTTTTTTTTACGTATTCGATGTTGTTTTAGAGATATTCCTGTGTGAAGACGCGACATGCGACGTGCCAAGTTACCTGCGTCCAGTGCAATACGTCATTGTGCTCTTGAACATATGCTTCATGACCAAGGAAATATTTCAGATGTGTCTGGACTATTCCGCCTACATCCGCCAGTGGGAAAATTGGTTACAATTGCTGATTGTTGTAGGAGTTTTCTTATGCACGGTGAGTTCTAGAAACTTCTGTCTAGTGATGTGCCGGGTGTCCGTATCCGTATCCGAGCATATTCGAGGGAGAAGAAAGATCCGGATCCGTTACTTTTTTGGCGGATCTTTTACCTTATTAATTTTCTATACATAGTTGAAATTCTATTATGTAGGTGAAGAGGGAGCGATGAAAAACTATTACAATCCATTCAGATTATCTACTAAACTTCTTTGTAGACATTTTTTTGACTCGTGTACATGAGCAGCTCACTGGGCAGCATAGATAACGTTTGTGTTTGGTACCAAACACAAACGTCACACTAAACTATAAACAAAACAAAAGAAAGACCCGCGCAATGCAAATAGAAACATGTCCTGTCAAGCTAAGTGTCAAGTGACGTCAACTATCGTTTCAAGGTCACGCACATCGACACAGATTGAATATCTTGACACCAAATATCCGTATTCAGATACGTATCCGCGGATATACATTTTTAACGATCCAGCACCTCACTACCTACATTACAAGTGTGTCATTGGTAATGTTCTTTTCCAGATACCAACGTGGTACCGTGACAACGGCGTAACGAACTCCAACACGTCCAACTGGCAGCACGATGTGGCCGCTATCACTATTTTCTTTTGCTGGTTCGAGCTGATGATGATCATTGGACGATTTCCGACTTTCGGTTTATACGTGCAAATGTTTACAACTGGTATGTTCCTTGTTTTTTGACCTGTTTTAAATATTACTTAACCGACTTCCAAAAATCTTTTTTTTTCTTCGCCTGGACTTATTTGATTTTTTTTTTTGAAAGAGTATACTTCCCAGGTGGTCCCATAGTCATCAGGTGAGGATCTGATGATGGGATCCTGGAGAAATCGAGGGAACTCTTCAAACTTTATAGGCACAATTGATACTTCGTAGTGGCATTTGAAGTCGGTTTTGTAAAAAGAATTTTTACGTTTAAATTATTTAAAAATTTTTTTTTTCTCATTTTACAGTAACGGTGAACTTCGCAACATTTCTCCTCGCGTATAGCTGCCTTCTTATTGCTTTCGGGCTTGCATTTAGCGTGTTATTCAGCAACTATCCAGCCTTTCACCTCCCAGCGGGCTTGGTCAAGACTGTTATGATGATGTCGGGTGAACTGGAATACGAGGACATATTCTACAACAACTGTACGAACTCGCAAATATACTATCCTTTGACGGCGCACGCGATGTTTCTGATATTCGTATTGCTGGTAACTGTTATTCTGACGAATTTGTTGGTCGGCTTGGCTGTCAGCGATATTCAGGTAATTTTGATTTTATTTATGTACCAGCGGACGCCCACGACTTCGGTTTCTTCAATTCACAATCGACAGTTCCTAAATTCCCACAGTTTAGTTGGGCAGAACCCCTACAGAATCAGGATTGAGGAGTTGGGTTCTGAAATTCAACTTCTTTACTTGGTACTTACAATAACTATTCATAATTGACTATTGATATTTTTGAACATATTTTTTTTTATTTAAACTTGTTTCAATTTCAAGGCACTACAAGAAAGCGCCGGCTTGGACCGCCTCGTCCGTCAAACGCAACTAGTAGCGCATTTGGAAAGCATGCTATTTAGCTCCTTGCTATCCTGTGCGCCTCAACAACTGATGGCGGTGTTGCGGTGGGGAGCGCTGATGACCGCTTCCCATATGCGCACGCTCAACATTAGGCCGAACGACCCCAGGGAAAATAGGGTAAGAAGACTTTATAGTATGTAGTTTTTCGGAGTTATAAGTGCGTTTAAGGTCAACGATTTCTACTAGGGATGAGTACTATACTCACAAAACAAGCGAAAAAGTTGTGCCGAACGACAAAGACTATAACAGAGTACTTCATTGTTAAATGACATGACAAATTACGACAAATATCTGCCATTACGCGCTTCATTTATCGCACGCTTGTAACATATCCACCTTTTTTTATACATATACAATATCATAGTTTGAGGTGAGCTGATTTTCACATATCAAATTTTTTCAGATACCAAGAGAACTAATAGCATCTATCTACAAAATGGTAGTGAGCCGCAAAGCAACAAAGAAGAGCGTACGTAAGAATAACAACTACGAATGCAGAATAAAAAAGGGCAATGGCGAAGAAGACATCGAAAGACAAATTGTTAAACGAAAGAGTTATTTGTACGATCGGTTCTCGAACGAGAGTCAGAACGTCGAAAGGAGAAAAAGAACCACATCAGCGACTGTAGAAACCAAAACCAGACCGATGTCCTTCAATATTAACGCGATACAAGAGATATGCATGGTCGATATAAAAAGTCAGCTGGCAGAGTTGACTAAGAAACTCAACAAGTTAATTGAAAGTACTGATGCAAAATTAGATTCGATTGAAAAGAAATTAGATGATCGGCAACCTCCTTGAGTACCTAAATACTCCTTAAATTAATTTAAGCTAAGATTGTGTTATTTTAGTACGTAAACTTTTTTACTTTGTATTTTTTGAATTAATAAAATGAAGAGTGATGTTTTTATCGTTTATTAGCCACTTACTAATACTAATCCTGATGGCAACTTGTGAAATCCATACTTGCAATCGGTTTCTACTGAAAATTGTCGTTTTGTGAATTGATGGACATTCACAAATGGATATATAAGTCTCTTGTAGGTCTTCCAACATTTTTATGTCAGATTTTTCCATAATTTTTTTGTCAGAATATTATATACTATATTCTGGAAAACCAAAGGATTCTCACTGGATTCTTAAAAAACTCATAACTCACAGTCCACACAGGTACACACGCGGCCAAAAGGCGAATTACAAATTAATGTTTGCACTGACCAATAAATCACAAATGTAAGTATTGTTATCACCAATCTCCGTCTTCCCTTTTCAGTATTTTGTGCAAGATTTTTAAAACTTTAACTCCACAGATAATTTTATGGACAAAAGCTAGGCCTCCGCAATATTATAAATGCGACAGTGTGTCTTTTTATTGGTTTGTCCTTCAATCAAGCAGCAAAGGTGCAATGGATCGACGTGATTTTTTGCATGGTTATAATTGAAGACTTGGAGCACTCACCAAGCATAATATGTCACTACCTAGGCTACTTTTTACTATGGAAAATTCATACGGACAAAGTTGTAGGCATCAGCTAGTTAGTTATGAATTAATATTTGCACTTACCAATAAATCACAGACGTAAGTATCACCATTCTCCATCTTGACTATACTGCCTTTATCAGCACTGTGAGCAGCCTTGTGCAGAACATATCCCGCTATCTTGGCTCCGTACACTATATCAACATTTTTCACTGCATCAGACTTCAATTCATTGTTGATAGCCTCCATGAGAACATCATTCTCTACAATGTAAGCGACGTCATCGTTCAAGATGTCAGAACTGCTGAATGATATGAGTGCATCGGAACATGCATCCCAAACCTGAAATATGGAGATAATTTTTCAGCTTGGCTGTTAATCTACGGGCACCTTCAAATTACAAATTAACATTGAAATAAAATGTAATGCCTCAATAGCCCAACGGTTAAAGATGTGAACTGAAAACTGTATGGTCGCAGGTTCGAATCCTATCCGTTGCACTATTGTCGTACCCACTCCTAACACAAGCTTTCCGCTTATTTGGAGGGGAGAGGGGAATATAAGTCAACTTCAGGTTGGCCAATATTCTTTTAATAAAAAAAAAAACAAGAAAAAAAAGTCTTGAGTCTGAGCTGAGTCAGAGCACGCGAAAGTTTGTGAGGATGGATGAATTGATGGATAGATTTTTTTACTCCCTCAAGCCATAATGAATGAACCGATTTGGAAATTTAGAATAGAGGTAACTCATACTCAGGATTAACACAGGCTACATTTTATCCCAGAAAATTAAAGAGTTCTCGTGGGAATCAAAAAACCTTAATTCACTCGGACGAAGTCACAGGCATCACCTAGTTTAATAATAATTCCTTACTTGCATATGCCTAACAGGTTGCAGCCTCATATTTTCCACATTTCGCCATACATCTAAAGACTGCATGAGTGATTTTGTGTTTTGGTTCAAAGCTACCACTCTGTTGCTATATTCAGGTGTTAGTTCAAATTTCTTGTCAGCACTGCCTTCCAGCAAGAGTATCTTCATTTTTGATAGTAATGAGTTTTTACCTGTAAAGCCAACAAATAAAACTGTCAAATATCATTCACTCAGTGACTAGACTAGATTGCTTAATTGCAGTTTGGTTTTTTTTTAATTTGATGAAAACATACTTGACTGCTATCTCACCTGATGGTAAGTGACGATGCAGTCTAAGATGGTAGCAGGCTAACTTGGAAGGGGTATGGCAGTGTACATTCAATCCATACCTCTAGTCGGTTTCTACACACCATTGTGCCGGAACACTAAATCGCTTGGCAGCATGTCTTTGACGGTAGGGTGTTAACTAGCCCCGGCCAAAGGGCCAGAAACAATTCAGAAATTATAAATTCCCAAATTGCCTCCACTTAGTTTAGACTCTTGTGTAGTACATGTACTATGTATGATTAGAAATGGATTCCCGATACTGAATGAGAACAAACTATTGTGTATGCTAAATAGTTCTATTTGCTCGGCTTAAAACAAGCAGGAAACAAGGAATGAGACAATTATAGTACATTGTTAATTTAGCATTTTGTTCCTTGTCATTATTTGGTCTGTTATTCTGTTGTTTGGCTCGGAACTATCGTACTAATAGTACTTCAAGTCCGAACTAGTAGTCTTTTAAATGAATTAGTATGGAGGGCTCCTTTTAGTGACATAACTTGCGACTTGCTTTAAGCAAGAACAAGCATAAGTCTTAGGCAAGCTGTATGCAAGCTGGGCTTAAGCCCCTACAAGACACCAGCAGTCTACGTTTATAGACGAAGAATAAATAGAATCTAGACATACCCATAGCACAGGCTAAGGTGCATCCAACCATCCCTCCACCTGCTATGATAACATCGTATTTCCTTTTGAACTTCTCGTGGCTCTGTTCACCTGATCCTTGATTAGTGGACGCATGTCTCAGAGGTACTGAAATTCTCGCTAGTGAAATGTTATTCAGGAAAACCTTTTTAGTTATAAACATTGTGACAGTATTCACTTTCAAACAATTATTATAAACGCTGGTATATTTTTATCTTATACAAATTTGTGCCGTATCGTTTTTTGAAGTTATTTAGCCATCTTAAACAGGATTTTGCTTTAAAATCGACGTATATTTTACATTATTTTCTTGAATAAGTATTGCAAAACATGAAGCAATTCAAACGAATATGAAATTGAAATATGATCATTGATCACTGTCAAAATGTCAATGTCAAGTGTCAATTGGACAATTATTATCTAATATCAACCCATGCTGCGGGATTGTCTAAAAATGATTTCATTGTGACGATCGCAATTGGAATTCGGTGAGGAATTTTAGCGAAGCCGAAACAGCCCCCCGATTCAGACCCTTCCGATAATTTATTTATCGATCGATTCGGTTTGTTACCGTACGATAACATTTTCAATTCGTAAATGCTCTTGTAATCAAATGTATCTTGTCGATGTCGATAACGTAGTCGATACCGAATCGTATCCTCAAATCACACGACAATTTTTTTTTATACGAGATCGATATCTAACCGTATCGACACGGTATGTTATCGAACAGGTCTGAATCGCTCCCCAGATTGATCGTCGCCACAACTTCCGTACGCACACCTTCGGCCGAAGCCGAAGCCATAGGTTTTATTCAAGGGTTTTATTAACCCTACAAAATTCCATTAAGGATAGGCTAAAAAGTGAATAAAATAATTATGGAATAAATCGTTGAATTGACTCAACTCCTCAATCCTGATGCTGCAGGGTTTCTGCCCACCCAAACCGTGGGCATATCGAAACTGATTGTGAATTAAAGGAGCGGACCAAGTCGCGGGCGTCCGCTAGTTTATTTAGGTATAGGTATACAGTCAACATACATTTTTAGGAATGATTAATTATATGTGCCTTACTTACCTTGCAAC
Source organism: Hipparchia sbordonii (assembly GCA_038048805.1). Taxonomy (NCBI): domain Eukaryota; kingdom Metazoa; phylum Arthropoda; class Insecta; order Lepidoptera; family Nymphalidae; genus Hipparchia; species Hipparchia sbordonii. The sequence goes on along the minus strand of CM076111.1, from coordinate 1,764,362 downwards.
TACGAGTCAAAAATAAAGACGTGTGGCACTCGGGGACTGCCGCGGTAAAGCTATTGCATTGCATTTTTTATCAACGCCATCTAGCGGTGAGAGGAGTCCTGTGTCAGGTTATTTTCGTTATGAAATTTCTGGATTCGGTCTCCACGCTCAAGGCCCGCGATAAAAGCTATGCAATAGCTTAATAAAAATACTTTTTTGTTTTGATTTGGTTATTGACTTGCGATGCAAATGGCGCTCTGTATGTCAGGCCGGTTCAGCGCAATGTGTCCCTGACCCTTGCGCGTCACGGGTCGCATCTTTCAGCGTCCTTCGCATTCTTAACATAGGGCCTAACACCAGCGAATGAATATCCTAACACCAACGCAGCAGTATTATTATAAGTATTGTTTTGACATCTAATTTAATGTGGTAGGCCTTCAATACAATCTCAACGCATGCTCTAGAAAGAAATAAAGGCCGAAGACGAAGATGCTATTTTCGGCCGAAGGTGACCGAAATCGAAGATTTACACAAGTCACAATCTATCTTCGGCTTTGACTTCGGCCGATTGTTGTGGCGATAGCCTAATTATTAATGGGGTTGGACAGAAATCGACCTTCGGTCGGACACTACTGGTATTGGTAGATATGACGAACATGTAATAGGTAGGCCCACATGACTTAATTTATTCTTAAGGAAAGGCATATTAATGCTGCGGTTTATGGTTTGGAAAAACCTGCCTTTTATTTTGCATTTAAAGTAGGCCTGTATCAACCCACACTACCACATCATATGTACAGTTATATGGCAGATTGTGAATTCACAACGGATAATTTATAATATCGTACCCTGTATTTACAATCATGCAAATAAATCCTTGCTATTTCTATTTCATTTCACCAAGGTAATGTAGATTATGTACACCCTGTTACCCTGATCCTCCTCCTCGATCCTCGATCATCATCTATTTCATTACTCATTGAGATTATTTTAATGAGCCCAAAGCCAAACAAAGGCCCAATATATGTTGCTGAGGGGTTGGGTATATCCCGCAAACTACATACTTATTGCTGCAGCATCAGCTCAAGGTTACGATGTTTTGGAAATAATCCGAAGTAACAGTAGCTCAATTAGGCAAAAATGAATCATACCTGTGAAAGTTTGTAAGACTCTTGAATCAAGTGGAAAATGTGCTGATGATTTTCAATCGCCTGAACTTCATAAATTATAGCTAAGGACCATTTCGATTACGTCAGCTTTAAACAGAAAAAACCCTATCAAAATCGGTCCATGCGTTGGGGAACTACGAGGGATCAGACAGACACACAGCTCCATGTTAAACTTTCTTTTTTGTATGGTACGAACACTTGGATATTTTATTTAAAAAAAATAGTTTTTAAAAATTCAAACGCCACTACAAAGTAAGTATAGGTATCACGTCGAAGAGTTCCAGATGTTGGGATATGGAGATGGATATACCCTTTCAAACTAAAGAATTTTCCAAATCGGTCCAGGCGTCTTTGAGTATTCGGGGAACATTTATTATCTACATAAAAAAAAGTTTCCAACGAATTGAGAACCAATTTTTTTTAAAGTCGGTTAAAAATAGCGGCTTTTGTCCCAATTTTGTCTGACTGAATAGATAAGTTAGTGGCGATGTACAGCGGTAGATGTTCCGCTGGAAGGCCCTGAATATTTGAGCATTTCATACGCATCCTATAGAAACTAGAGCTTGTTCAGCTGCTAAGGAATTCTAGAGAGAGCACTTGACGCTACGGCGATTTTATGCGCACAGCATTTCTATTACCATGGCGACAATAACCAAAACACAATCCAAGAATCTCAGTAATCTTATAGAATTCTCTAATTTTAAGTAATTAACTATGATATTATTAAGTTATGCATCGGTGCAGTGTGTTCAAGAACGCATGCATTAACGTCCCAGTGGACCCCATAAGTAAAATGCCGCAAACTGCGTATGAACGTAACGAGAAGAACTTAACAGAACAGTGTTCCATAGAGTCCTCTTGCGGTTCAGTATCCGGTGATATTGAAGCTGAAAAATTAAAAGATTTCTACAGAAGCATCCCAGATTATAACGACATAAACCATTTGTCTGAAGCAGAATTTTATTCAACGTTAAAAAGCCTAAGGGACAAAAAGAAATTAATGCTCGGTTTAGCCGTAGAACATATTGATGACTGTAAACTGTATGACGATACAAGCAGATTTGACAAGGAAGAAATCGTGTCAACAATTAAGAGGAGACCTTTCCATCGGAGGAAATCACTTACGGTTATGGAAAAACCCAAAATTCCTAAAGTCAATGTTGTTGAAGCAACCTCAAATAGACCATTAAGAAAAATAGACGATGCGGGTTTAGTAAATGGCTCAACGCCAGATGGGCAAATCGATCTTATAAAAAGCAGCAGTTTGTCAGTTAAAGGTTTGTCTAAAATGGATAGACCAAAAAGAAATCATTCAGCGTGTTCTATTTCTTGGCATGACGATAAAATCGAGGCTCAAAACGAAATAGACGACAAATTCGATAAGTTTTTTGAGGGAAATAAATTCGAAAACGATGTAAACGACGATGGATTATATAAGACGCAAAGTATGCCGTCAAGTCCATTACGCACGAGACGAAGTGGATCTTTGAGGCGTCGGAAAAGTATCACGATACCTAAGCCTTTTAAGATGACAGAAAGGTAAGTTCTCAAGTGAAATCACGGGTTTTACCACCTGCATAACTTGGTAAAACCAATCGCCTCTTTTGTAAGATCTCACATGTCTTTATTAAGTAGGTATGTTATTTAGAAGGAAGAAATGAATTGATCAAGATAAATTGTTTGTTTTTAATCTGGACTAGATGATGTCCACGATTCGTCTGCGTGGATCAAGGTTTTTTTAGTTCCCACGGGAACTCTTTCGTTTTCCGGAATAAAATGTAGGCCTACGCGTTAGTCCTGGGTATGTGCTATCTTCATTCCAAATTTCCGCCAAATCCGTTCATTCATTGTGACTTGAGGGAGTAAGAAATCTATCCATCAATCCATCCATCCTCACAAACTTTCGTATTTATGATATTATAGTAGGATACTTACATATAGATACTTAATTCATTTTCGGAATAAATATTAACCCTGTAACCCTGACCCTTATAACCCTGTTTATTTCCGGAATAAATATTCCGGAAATAAACAGGGCTCCACAGGGACAAATTCGCGGGCAAAAGCTCATAATAATAAATCTTCTTCTTAAACAACTAATAGACGTCCACTACTGGACATAGGCCTCTTGCATGGACCTCCACAGGTCTCGGTCTTGCGCCACCTGAATCCAGCGGCTTCCTGCGACTCGTTTAATGTCGTCGGTCCACCTAGTGAGGGGTCAGACAACACTGCGCTTTCCGGTGCGGGGTGGTCACTCCAGCACCTTGAGACCCCATCGACTATCAGCTCTTCGAACTATAATAATAATAAATATTTTGATCTTCGGACTGAAATGGCATAGGTACCTTCTTGAGGATTAGAAATGCTGAAGGAGCTGGGAGCCTCTGTGTTATGTTATGATATCAAAAACCCCACCATTTTATGAATGAAAAGGGGTCACATCTCAGCAAAGAATCGACGAAGAAGAATGAATATAGCTGATTTCAATTTCATTCGTAGGGCCTTCAGCACGCCCTACTTTTAAGATTCCTCCTCTTCACTACCGAGAGCAGGTCTTAAAGGTCCGAGAAAGGTCTTAGGCTAGTATCCACCACGCTGCGCTGGCCTAATGCAAGTTGGCTTAACACACCTTTGAGTATGTACATTATGAACTCTCAAATGTGCAGGTTTTCTCACTGTGTTTTTCCTGCACCGTTGAAGCATGTGATATTTTTCAGAGATGAAGAAGTGCGCATCGTGAACGAGCTCCGGGGTCTACAGAAGTCCCTGTCAGACGACATGCTGCACCAGAAACGCGAGAGGAAGAGGTTCAGGGCCAAGCCAGTGCCCATCGAGTCTCGCATCCCCCTTTACGACAAAATACTCGAAGACCAAGCTATGAGGTTTACACTTGTCTTTTTATTACTAGCTTCCGACTGCATCTTCCCACCTCATGTATGTACCACATGAGCTTAAAGATAGGTACTACGCTATCTGCTGTAAGTTGCTGAGGAGTTGGGTATCCCGCAGACTACTTGATGCTTCTGCGTCAGCTGAAGCTTACCATGTCTTGGAAATAATTCGAAAAGATAGTAGGTACCTACTACATAAAATTTCAAATCAATGTTAAAACCTGTGAAAGTTTGTAAGACTAAAGCGTCTTAGATCGCGATCTTTAAACGCCTGAACAGATTTTCATGAACTATAGCTAAGAACCATCTCGATCACGCTAGCTTTCAAACAGAAAAAAACACAGGTAGATAGCACACGTTAAACTTAACACCCTTTCTTAAAAGAAAATAGGAAATGAGCTGATGTTATTTAAACGCCCGAATAGCTTTCAAACAGAAAAAAACACAGGCAGACAGCACACGTTAAACTTATAACACCTTAACTAACTATAGTGGGTGTCTTTAAATCAAGAGTGAATAGGCATCTTCTAGGCAAGCGCGTACCATCTTAGGCTGCATCTTCACTTACCATCAGGTGAGATCGCAGTCAAGCGCTAGTCTATATATTTTAAAAAAAAAACCCTTCTTTTTGCGATGGGGGTTAAAAATTCGATGTCATCGTTGGAGGTTGGATATCGGAATGGAATTACGTCGTTTTATTACAGAGTTCCCATAGCTATCTTCCGGTTCCATCATCAGATGAGCTTCATGTCACAATAATGTTGGATTGTCAGTCTTTACATACATGCATAATTTCAGCTCAACCGGAAACCAGTGTGTCATTCTCTAAAAATGATTGCATCAGTGTAACTATCGCATGGCCTCTGATTGGCTGGTACCCTCCCGCTATTGGTTAAAATGCATTGATGCAGCAACAACGCTATAAATTCAGCCAATCAGAGGCTACTGCACGCAATCATTTGTAGAGAATCGACACACGGGAAGTGCGGTTTAGGTTGCAAGATTTGCACTAAACATACATATACATACATACATATTGCTAGTTAAATAAAAACTTGTGAAAAATCCTTTCTAAATGGGTGCCTAGTGCCTATGTCACTCAAGGGACCTATTATCCAAAATTTTAAGCTTCAAATTCAAGTAGTTTAGGATGTGTTGATAGATCAGGTGTTTCTTGTTATTTTACTACGGAACTCTAATAATAGCTTGTACCTACTAAATGAGAAGCTAAGGGTCCAAAACGATTATTTGTTGATATTGTAATCTTTTGAACTTTTGCCATGGCAGAGCATAGCGACAAATGGTATCGATACGAAGTAGATACCTATATAAAATACCTTATCCTGTTATGCATTCTCATTTGACCATGTTTTCGTCAGCACTGGTTCAATTAAGAATTTTTCTTTATTGAGCCATCCTTACTTATCCTTACCAATATTATAAAAAACTAAGAGGTTAAGGTGAGGCTAAAAGAGAGACAGATGCTGCCATCTATGTATACCGGCAAAAACAGAAAGTTCCCGCGGGATTTATAAAAATCTAATTTCCTGTGGGCAATAGCTAGTTTTTTATTATCATTATTGTGGTCAGAATTTTCTTTAGGCATGTCGCAAGCTGAATGAAGGAATGACGTAGAACATTCTTATGTCGAAAATCGCATTCGTTTCATCGTATTCGTTTCAAATCGGTCCATCCGTTTCAGCGCTACAATGAGACAGACAAACACACAGACAGTTAAAGCGTAAGTAATCAATCCCACAACAGTCCTAGACTGCGATATCACCTGATGGTAGCGGGCTAACTTGGAAGGGGTATGACAGTATACATTCAACCTATACCCCTAATCGCTTACTACTCGTCATCGTGCCGGAACGCTAAATCGCTTGACGGAACGTCTTTGACGGTAGGGTGGTAACTGGCCACGACCAAAACCTCCCACCAGACCACACCAGAGACAATTCAGAAATTATAAATTCCCAAATTGTCTCCGCTGGGAATCGATCCCGAGACCTCCCAGTTATAAGAGCACAGCCGCTCACCGCTACGTCAAAAGCCTGAAGCCAAAGTACAGTTTTGGTCCTTACCAAAAATCTGAACTGTAGGACAGTCCTGCTAAAAGCTTTTGGTCACTAGCGACCAGATATCTCGTCTGGCCGGTACAGATAGTGGGGAAAACCAACGGCCATGTTATCAGTATAAAAAAAAGAACAATAATTATTTGTTCCGCCATTTCGACCGTGAGATTATAGACAGATATTTGTAGTAGGTACTAGCTTTTGCCTGCGACTTCACTCACGTTAAGTTCGATTTTTCAAAGCCCTATTTTTATCCCCTTAGCGCATGTCTTAGTGGATGCCTACGTCATATTCGCTGTCTAACATTTGCAATATTATTAGTTCCAAAGAGTATATCAAATGTGGTGCTTTAAAGAATCCTATTATCCTATTTCCTATTAATATTATGTATTAAGTTTGGATGTTTGTGTCTCAATCACACCGTAACGACTGAATCGACTTTTTATCTACTAATAAGTACTTTTTATTCCGGAGAATAAGAGAGTTCCCCCGGGAACTGAGAAACCTCAATACTCATGAGAAACCTCATCTAGTTGATCCATAAATAAGCTGTCATTTGTATAGGAATAGATTAGAATAGAAATATTTTTTATTCAAATAAACTTTTACAAGTGCTTTTGAAGCGTTGATGAATCTACCACTTGTTCGGAATACCCTTCCTGTCGAGAAGAGCCAGCAATAAACTCGGCGGTTACTCTCTTCAAAAAAAAAATTTTTACAATTGGTAACAAAACTATGCTATGTATACAGTGGGTCAGCAAATTTAGTTAATCATCTAGATTACCTAATGATAGATTACCCAATGGCTGGATCATGCGTCATGCTCGTGAACGGGTGCCACCAACGGGAATGGGTCTGCTTTTGCCTACCTGTCTTAACTCTTAACATGTATTGGATTGTAATTATTTGTACTGTATTTTTTGTATTTGTATTGTACTGGACTTAGGAAAATTCATCGTGGAAGCACTGTATACATTATATACATAGTTTCATTAACTATTGTAAACATTTTTTTTTTTTAAAGAGCGATCGCCGAGTTTCTTGCTGGCTCTTCTTGGCGGGAAAGGCATTCCGAACCAGTGGTAGATTCATTGACGATTCAAAAGTGCTTGTAAAAGTTTATTTGAATAAAAAATATTTCTATTTCAATAGAGAGATGGGTATTCGCCTAATTGGTCTTACAGACGAGCCATCACCAAGATAAACAGTGAAGCGGAGCTGCGGGCGCAGATGAAGCCCTTCAGCTTCACGAAGCGCGAGGAGGGCTCCCTCGGCGGGCCGTGCGAGAGGGCGGCCGGCGTGCTGCCGAAGAGCAAAAGGAAGAAGCGCTTCCGGGCGCGGCCGGTGCCCAAGAACCTGTTCTCCAACTACTTTTACAACAAAATGAAGGAGGATAACTTTTTCCGGTAACATTTTATCACAACCTACAACCTTTGCCTTTAACACAACTTACAACCTTGTGCCCTCCTCACCGATTTACCACACTGCCCTCGTAATTGAAAACACAGTAACTAAAAGTAACTTTTAATTTAACTGTCAATTACGAGGGCAGCACAGAACTTCGAGAAATCGTGAGCAATGGCACCCATATGTGGTTGAAATTCAACCTAATCGTACGAAACGCTTCAGTTCAACGTTTCTGTATTTTTATGTTTAAAATTTTCAATAAACGAACGGCTAAGATATGGAACGCAATTCCAGCGTCTGTGTTTCCGGCCACGTATAATCTAATAAGTAACTTCAAGACAATCGAGGGCCCTCTTCAAATTTTATATTCACACTTACTTTGTAGTGGAGATTAAGGTTTTTTAAAAAAAAAAATTGTTTATATTATTAGTTCTATGAATCGTCGTGTCAGGGCGGAGGAAATGCTGCGAACCTCTAGTTTCCCAGGCAGCATGGCGGCTCGCGACCGAAGCCGCCTATCGACGCCCGCAGCCCACAGCGACCTGCCTATAGACCCTTCCCCCGCAGTCCCGTCGAGTAGCTCTTCGGACAGGCATCGCTGCTCGAGTCCTACTAAGGAGTTGAGGAAGTCGAAAGGCAAAGAGGACTTTATCACCACAAGCCCTCAGCCGTTCAGATTTAATACTGCTGAAAGGGCGACGAAAAAGGTTAGTCTTTAATAAGCATTCGATCAGAATTTCGTTTTCCGAATTTGGAAAACAAAGTTCGGACCCAGTAGGTAGGTACGCAGCCCTTCATACAAATAGTACTACGGACGGACGAAATAGTACTGTGGATCGAGAATTCTTGGACTCAGATCGGATGCAGTGCGGAAAGAGTTTAAAAACAACTAAGCCATATACATATTGTACCTACCCCTATTTTACCCCTTTAGGGGTTGAATTTTTAAAAATCCTTTCTAGGGATTAACTAATCCCTACGTCAGAATGGCTATCTGTATGCCAATATATTGATAGATCACCCATCTCTCACTTACATTATATAAGTTCTCTCGTACCTATAAGTTGCAAGAGATCAGTATTAGTGATAGAGTCACCTTCTTTACTCATATTTTTTCTTTTCATGCATGCATGCATGTGCAATGTGCATGCAATAAAGTTGTGTAAATAAAATAAACTAAGCTTTAATTTTAGATGAATGACATAACGAGGAAAATCTACCAGGGTAGCAAAAGTAGCGACAGCAGGAACGGCATCAGCGAAAAACCGGAAGATATGTTCAACAAAACGCAAGCATATTCCGCCCTAGACCTAAAGGGTATAGCGGCCGGCAGGTCTAACTTGGCCGCGCTGTTGAGGGCGGAGGCGGTCCGGCAGAGGTTCGAGATGGAGTCGGCGCGGCAGCTCGCGGAGCAGCGCCGGAGAGCTGACAGCAGGCATCGGAACCGCTTGCTCAGGGCGAAGCCTGCCTGGCATCTTGTTAAGAACAAGTAAGATTACGTACGCCAACGATTCGATGGTCGTTGGGGTCCCAAGGTCCTGGAGTGGCAGACTCCCCACTAGGTGGACCGACGACATCGAGCGAGTCGCAGGGAGACGCTGGATTTAAGCTCCGCAAAACCAAGACCTGTGGAATTCCATGCAAGAGACCAGGAGAGGACATCTATCGGTTTATAAAGAAGATTACATAACTTTTCATAAGGGAGAGGGCTAGGCAGCCTGACCACTTTAGCGGCAACGATCGGCGTTTTTATCAGTTTTTGCGTCTGCATCTGAAGCAGAGAATTTTCTGCAAAATAGACATGAAGCCACAGAGAATCTACCTATTCTAATGCAGAGTAGACATTTGATTGTGCATGCATGATACGTAAATTAATATTTCATAAATGAATTCGGAGTCAATAGTAGATTCATTTGACGATTCGAAAGGATTTTGTAAAAGTCTATTTGAATAAAAAATTATTCTATTCTATTCCAGCCATGAAGAGGACATAGCAATGCGGCTACAAACGCGACGTGATGAAGAGAGAATGCGACGGGAAGAGTTCCTCCATGAGATGGAGCTAATGTATGGCAGGGTCCAACAACAGCCTATGCTATTCGAAAGATACTACGCGCCACGCTCCGGCGCAACCACTGTGGACTCTGTACAGCTATCACCAAGAAAAAGTCCTAGCAAGAAACGGAGCAGTAGGAAGAATAAATCCTATCAACTGGAAAGCCCCTCCCTCTCACCAGAATTGAGGGGAGATTTAATAAAATACTTAGACAAAAAAACCTGTCTAACTGATTTGTACGATGATCGGACGGGCAAAGAATTAGACAGTTTTGAAAGAAATTAAGAAAATCACATACTTACTAGAAGCTTTCCGGAAGACAAGGAGATTAGAAAGAATCTAAAGGGCTAAATACATACTTAGAAACTGCACTACGTTACATAGTGATTAAATACTATATTGATATAAAAAAACCCAAATCATTTCAATCATGAAACGTTACGTGGAAGTTTGGTGAACAAAAATGACGCTAATCGATCCAGGATCATAAAAAAATCTTAGCTGCTTATTATTCAAATTTTGCTACCTGCAAAAATATTATATAGCGACATATGCAAAAAGGAATATTTAATCTAGTGTCCAAAAAACTCACAGTATCTTAAAACTAAACTAATTCGACCGTAGCAATTAACATAGTCGCATGTGAAAAACCACTACTCCAGGGCACGGCCGCTCAAAGCTTCAAATATGTGAAAAGTGAAAAACAGTCAACATATCCAACCCTTGCACTTGCAAAAACCAAAGATGGTTGGTTGATTCCAAAAGTTTCACAATTGGTGGGGGCATTGCTATCCCCATTCTAAGACCCTTAATGCAACAAAACGAAAATCGCCAAAATGTAGATCCGACACTGTTAATTGCTACGGTCGAATTGTAAGAAAGGCCTTTAAATGTTGCATTCATTCCAGTACCACGTTGTTGTCTTAAATTTTGTTAGATTTCAAGGAATTCTAATAGATTTCGTCCCTCATTGTTATGTTTTAAGTTCAATTTAAGTACCTATTTAGTTGAACTTTAGTAAAAACACTTTTTATATTTGAACCTTTTTTTATTTTATTCATTCAACAAACCTTGGAATTAGTTTGGCCTTTCAAAGGGGCATTGCTGCCAATATTTTAGGTACTACGCTGCACTTTCGTCCGCGTGGATTGAAGTCCCTAATTCCACGAGAACTCCGAAAATTTTCGGGATAAAATGTACCCTACGTGTTAATCATGGGAATGAGCTATCTCTATTCCAAATTTCAGCGAAATCGGTTCATTCGTTGTGGCGTGTAGGAGTAACAAATATTCATACATCCATCCATCCGCACAAACTTTCGCATTATAAAGCATTTATAATAAGTAGGATATTAGCAGGATTTAAAATAAATAATTCACTCAATATAAATAACCTATAATTTACTTCAAATATATAACAAATAATACTGATAAATAACTTAAATTAGGTTCACTAGTATCACATCACCCATTATTACTAATTACACTTAAGCATCCGCTCGTCAGGTTTGAAAAAAAATTAAGACTAGTTGCCTTTTCTGGGAGTTGCATAGTCAATTGCAATAATCGATCAATTCGAAGTCGATATTGTAAAAGTTTAGGTACTCGATTCGATTAAGTATACCTAATGAATTCGCCATATATCAATTTTGAAGACGAATTTGATTGCAATTGAGAACTAAGCTACGCATTTACCTACCCCTCCTCGTAGACAAGTTCCTGTTAGTAGTATATTGACTAATGACTAGGCGGCGCAATAGATATTATTGTCCCCACTCACGTCGAATCACTATCTTCGGAATCTTCCAAACACGAAACTTGTTATCAGTCTCTACGAGATATCCTTTCGAAACACTTTATCGAAACACTTTCTCATTACCTTCGTCTTCTGAAAAAAGGATGTGTTCCACTTTTCTAGCTCCCTTTTACCCAATTTACCACATAATTTGATTGTTTGAGTTTGTCGCATCTCTCATACATGTAACATTGTGGTTTCTGTGCTTACTACTTATCCAATCCAACAAATTATGTGTTATAGGAACATAACTATCGTTACTTAAAAATCTTGCACATGTTAAATCTCTTCATTTACTTATTTCCTTATCGTGTATTATAATCTGCTACAAATTATCTCGTTTCCATTTTTAACGTTCACTTTTTAGCACCAAATCCTTAGAAATTAGTTTGATCTATTATTTTCTCTATGCTTCCTATCAGATTCGTCTCAGCATATTATTATGTTCTTACCCTCTAAGTCTTTAATTTATCCTTATGTTTATTAAGAATGACAAAATTAAAACCTTTGACGATTCCACAGCTCATACACCTACAAAGACTGTTTGGAGTTCATTCAGTTGGAGGGGATCAAGTCTGGACGTTTTCACGTATCCAATCCATATATGCAGTGACCCTCGTGTAAACTCCGGGAGTGCCTGCTTGTCCACATCGCTTAGCCCCAAAACTCGTAATGCCGTACAGGAACCAGTTAAAATTATAGTTCTCTTGTACCTCCCTCATTAAAGGACCTCCGGAGTCTCCTCTACAAGAGTCCTTGCCCACCCGACCTCCAGCACAGATCAGGACCTCGGAGGCTGATTTGGGGATACCTGCTAGTATAGAGAGACAGATGTCTATTGGTACGGCGTCGAGGTCTACTTTTCGTTTGATCGCCGATCGTTCACCTACAAATAAAATGCTATGAAAATACATATTTATTTACCTTTGTTTTAAGCGTTCCCAAGGGATATTGGTGATTTTACTTTATTTTTATGGGACCGTTGTCGTCATCTCCAACGAGAGAAGTCCATTGCCGGACAAAGGTCTCTTGCATAGATCGCCACAGGACTCGATCTATTGCCACTTATGTCCGGCGGATTTCATCGTCTGTGTATTCTTTGAGCTGTGTCTCGTTTATTGCCATTTCAGTTAGGGGATTAATTCCACATACCTAATCTAATGTTAACCGACCAGATGATAATTTTTTTTTTACCCGACTGCGCGATGCAAAGGAGGTTAAGGTATGTATGTATGCAATATGTTGCGCTCTGGAGACCAAACGCGTGGGCCGATTTTGATGATTCTTACGTCAATCGATCTGTGTTAAACTTGGGGGTGACACTAAAGACATGACAGTAATCTTTCATACGAGTGTCTCTGGAACTAATTATATTGCAAATGGCTCACCGACCTCTTTAATTTTAATCAATGAAATCATACAAAAACAACCGTAAAATCATAGATTAATTATTGAGGTCGGTGCGTCATTTGCAATATTACTTATTAGTTCCAAAGACACTCGTATAGCTGCTTAGTGCTAACAGCGCCAAAATCGCGTCAATCAAATCCAAAATGGCATCAATCACGTAGGTCCAAACAGAAATCACAGCAGCAAGATCAGTGTTAATCATAGATTAAATAAAGAGGTCAGTGGCATAGTGCCATAGAGTTTGACACTTTGAAAGATTTGAAATGAAACTCACCAAACTCAGTTTCCCCCCAGCCAGCCACCCAGTACGTGGACTCGCGCACATAGTCATGCATTTTGACGTATTCCGTTGTAGGCAGGCAGACCGGTTGTATGAAATCTGTAAATTGACAAATGACCACAATAATTTCTAAGTTTCTCTGCAATTGTTACGGTTTGGAGACACCCATGGGATTGTATAACAAGTGTAAATTGAAAATTTAAAATAGGCACCCCTAACATGTGAATCTGTAGCAGGACTATGTACGATATTCCTGACATCCTGATATCCAGTTTTCTGCTAAGCTTAAACACGAACATTTTAACTTTCGAATAGTAAAGGTAAAGTTCACGCCAGCAAGAAATTTTGTATGAAAATGACAGGAGCACTCCTGTACCTACTACTAAGTACCTGGCTACCTCCTGGCTACTGATCTTTCTCAATCTTCAATCATTATTTATCTAACACCTACTCATTGTGACCATTCTAATGAGCTCAAACACGCTGTAAGTTGCTGAATAATTGGGTATCAAAAGACTACTTGATGCTGCAGCATAGGCTAAAGGTTACCGTGCCTTCGGAAATAATTCCAAGTATAAAAATCAATCACACCAATGAAACCCTTTAATCAAGATGAAAATAGATAATCTTCAAACGCCTGAGCAGATCTTCACAAATTATAGCTAAGGTCCACCTCGATTACGTCAGCTTTCAAACAGTAAACACCGCATCGAGATCGGCCCATTTGTCAGGGGAACTAGGATGGGATACACAGACAGATCCACATGTCAAATCTATAACGATCTCTTTTGGTTAGGGGTTAAAAATTCCTTCGACCATCGTTGCTACAGATCTTTTTTTCCATGTACTACCAAATTGTGGAATCATCTCCCTTCGACAGTGTTCCCACTTAATTACAATATGGGGTTATTCAAGGGGCGAACCAATAAGTTCCTGAAAAGCCGGCAACGCATTGGTGGTGCCTCTGGTACTACAAGTGTTAATGGGCGGCGGTAATCAGTTTACATCAGGTGACCCGCCAGCTCGTTTGCCCGCTATTCATATAACAAAAAAAAAATACCTGTAAAGTTGACAGGCTGCTTCAGTGTTATAATGGCGATATCCCCTTTTATTTTGTCGAACGTGGGGTGGGTCAGTACGCTCCCTATCTCGATCTCCACCGGTGGCGCGGGGCACACCCCCTCGAAGCAATCGCTCGTCGACTCGACGTTCCACACACCTAGGCGGATGCTGAATCTACAAACCACAGACCAAGCAAACATTATATGTCTATACTCTATAGTCCCGGAGCAGGCAGGTACACAAAAATTAAAAAAAAATCCTTACTAATATTATACCTAAATGCTAAAGTGTGTTTGTTTGTTGATTTGTCCTTCAATAACGCTGCCACAGAGCGACGGATCGACGTGATTTTTTCACGGGTACAGTTGAGGACTTGGGGAGTGACATAGGCTACTTTTTATCCCCGAAAATCAAAGAAATCCCGCGGGATTTTAAAAGCTAAATCCACGCGGACGATGTCGCGGGCATCAGCTAGTTAGAAATATGTATAAAATATCCGTAATTTTTTTTTTTTAATCTATTTTTTTAATTTTATTGTCAAGTGTATTAATGAACCATTTCGGTCAAAAAAATAGTGAGACTTTTACAATAATTGAAAATTATAGAATGTGCGAGAGAGAGGGATGTAAAAGGTAATCTGGCTCTTAATTTTTTTTAAGAAATTAAGAAAAGACATGTAGATTCTTAAATACTTACGGTTTCAATTTAGAAATGTTCACAAAGCAGTGAGCGGCAGATAACAGGTGACGGTTCGTAATTAGGGATGCTGTACATCTTGATGTAACATTGTTGTCATCTGTAAAATAAATATTATATTAAGTATAATAATATAAATAATGTTGCCTAAAACACAGGTCTATACCTATCTTAGGGAGAGATGTTTTCTGTATGACTATTTTTTTCGTTTTTTGGCTGGGCAGTCGTGTTTTTTAATTTTTTAATTATAGCTTGTTTGTATAGATTGGCTGATATTATGATGGTCGATAGAAGTTTATGCAGCGGTATAAACTTCTATCGACCACCTGTCTCCAGAGGATACTCGATTACTTCGGCTGCATTGCCAGAAGGGAGGGACACAATTTAGAAAAGATCGTGGTTACTGGCAAAGTGGACGGAAGGAGACCTCGGGGACGTAGCCCGATGCGTTGGTCAGAACAAACCCGCACCACTCTCGATAGTAAGGTCCACGAAGCCTTACATGTCGCAAAAGACCGAGGCACATGGCGCGACATCGTTTAGAAAAGTGTCCTTGGTGGAAGGGGTCACGACCCTCAGTAATGGGGAACACGACGCAGAGAGAGAGAGAGGGTATAAACTTACCGTCTCTATAGTTGACGACCGCCAGCCACGGGAATTCATCGACTGCAGCGATTTCCCCGCCAACTATTCTGTCGGAAACCACATACTGCCCACATATGCTCCTATCGGGAAAAGGGTCAGATGGGACCGCTGGAGTCAATTCTTTTGGCATTTCAGTGGTGGTTATTGGTCCTGGGACCCGTGTAATCAGCGTGGGCAGCTTGCCGTGGACGAGGCCCAGTGCATTGGTCCCCACGGAACCATCCGGTTTCGGCCTGCTTGTGGCGGTTTTTTCTGGTTTGGTCTGGTACACTATAGAGTTCGACGAGTTTTGAGTTTCGTTTTGCGGGCAGCAAACCTGAATTAAACAAACACTCAAATAAATAATAAGCCTCAAAAGCCCAAAGTTTAAAGGTAAGGCTGAAAACTGAACGCTCGGAGGTTCGATTCCCACCCTTTGCACTATTATCGTACCCACTCCTTTGCCGTAATCGGGTAATTTTTTAATTATTATTTTTACTAATTGAACGAGCGAAGCGAGTTCTCTGAGTCAACTAGGGCGCTTGCCTACTAGACAGAGAAGTGTGTCCGTATAAATGTCTGTCAGAGCCCTATAACTTCTGAATTACTGAATATTAGAACGTGAAACTTGGTTGAAAATTCAGTTATATCCTGTACTTGAACAACAAATACTAAAATTAGATAAAATGTTATAAAGAAACGAAATTATTTAATTTTAATGCGCCATCTATTAGCATTATTGTGAAGCTAATAGCTTCACTATAATGCTAATAGATGGCGCTGTGTCAGTAAAACAGTTTTATGTCAACTATTATTTTTTTATTGCGTCTAATGTTAAAAGTTATTAATATTACCTTTGGGTATTGTTCAAAGAATCCACACACCATGTTTTGTAACTTTTGTCTAGCACCTGGAACTGATACATTTCGTACTAATTTCAGAGCATAAGCGCAATCTGTTATTATCACACACGATTCTTTGCCTTTGCACGAATCTTCCGAATCTGTAGTCTCTGGAATGAAGGATAGCAAAAAATTGATAACATAGATGTCAATTAAGTATGATAATTGATAACATAGATGTCATGTAAGAGTTGATAAATAAATAAATAAATAAAAATTAAGTACGACGTGATAGGTACACATGCTGGTTACTCACACAAAAGCCTGACAATTAATTAATTAATTATTGAAGCAATAAAAAAAATGAGCTGCTGAGTACATCGCAATCAAACGACTTGCGATCTCGTATGCTTTGTACTGGCACGTGAGTTACTGACAGAATCTTTATTTTTACTTGTGATACATGCTTTTGTGCGAGTAACAGGCATGTGCATCACGCACTTTAAAGGCAGTGTTTCTGATCCTTACAGCTATGCAGTACCTACGGAACAATCAACATGTGGAATTGTCTTAAAATGATTAATGTGAATTCATTAATCATTTTAGCAAGAGAGTACCAGAGGTGCCAGCTAATCAGAGGGCATTGAGATTGTCAAATTGATACAATTATTTACGGACAACTAGCTGATGCCCGCGACTTCGTCCGCGTGGACTTAATTCTTTGATTTCCCGGAATAAAAAGTAGTCTATTTCACACTCGGTCTTTAACTATACCTACGAAAGATCACGTCGATCCGTAGCACTGTTGCAGCGTGATTGAAGGACGAACCAACAAACGTACACTTTTAAATTTATAATATTAGTCTCTTATCCCACAAGTTCTCAGATGGCTCGAACATACACACAAACACGGCAGAGAGTTTTTGTTTTTAGTTGAAATCAGTATCACTACCTAATGATAATGATGAAGCTATCCCTAAAGATAATAAACGATTTGAATTTCCCGCAATTTTCCTCGAAACTCACGAACACGAAGCGGTCGAAGAAAACGTTCAAAGTTATTCTGCGCCTTAACAGTATCACAATAAGAAATGAAATAGCCTAAAACCAAGAGAAGCCTCCACAAGTAATGCATTTAAGCGTCATAAAGATGGCAAGCCAGTTCAGAACAACAAGGATAATGGAATATTTACGGATATAAATAAGAACTTACGAGACGCAACACTAGACAATAATAACAGTATCGTTAATTTGGTTATATAATCCATAATTGTGACCAAATTATTTATTGAAAAGTCCGATAGAAATAAATTTATTAATCACTAACACACTGTGAACTGTACGATGACAGGCAGTTACTGACTGGTTTTGAGAAGTGAAAAGCTTATTTATAATGTACATTGTACGCGTGTCTGTGTGTGTTGACCCGAGTGTGTTCACGGCACGTACCAAGATTGTGTGTACCCGTATGGGTTCACGGAGAGTACGTCTACGTACAATGATTCTTTCCCCGACTGTGCGACGCAAAAAAGGGTAATGTCAAATGTGTTTACTAGTCTATGTTTGTAGCGCTTTGGAGATCAAACACGTGGGCCGATTTTGATCATTCTTACGTCGATCGATTCATGTTAAACTTGGGAGTGTCACTAAAGACATAACAGTAATCAAAATTCAATATGGCGACCACCAGACGCCATTTCTTGAAAAAGAAAAATGAAAATCAACAAACTATATTGAGTGTCATTGAATAGGTAGGTATTTGAAAATTATTGTTAGGTTTCTCCTATAATTTTCATCTTGAATGGCCATTTACGATATCCTAACCCTAATCCTAATCCTAATCCTAATAATATTGTAAATGTGGATGTTTGGATGTTTGTTACTCAATCACGTCGCAACGACTGAACCGATTTTTTCCGAACTCCCTGATTTCTAAACCGATTTACGTGAATCTTTTTTAATCGATACAAAAACTTTGCGAGATGCTCCCATAAAAACTTCAGGTGCCAACTCCTCAATCCTGATGCTGCAGGGGTACTGTCCCCCTAAACTGTTGGGATTTAGGAACTGTTGATTGTGAATTGAAGACGCGGACGAAGTCGTGGGCGTCCGCTAGTAGGTACGTCATGCTTATGACTCATGACTTCGTACGTAATCGATAACGAACCTTTTCTTACTACGACTCGTGATTGAATGGATATGGGGGTGGGGCCTTGTGACGTCATAGAATTTATCAAATGTAAACAGTTTCCCCGTTCGGCTGGGTTTCGTTCCTTTTTTCCGGGGCATATTTTGTACCGCAAAATACCGGTCACGTAACTGAAGTAACCGATTGTAATTTGAAAATTCAAAACATCCCTGGCATGTTAATCTGTAGTAGGACTATCACACTATCACATCACATCACACTAATATTGTAAAATCAATCAAAAATCAAAATCAAAATTTATTTATTTCATGTAGGCCAACTTGTAGCTCTTATGACACGTCATAAATCTTCCACCGGTTCAGAATGCAGATTCTGCTGAGAAGAGCCGGCAAGAAACTCAGAAGTTGCTCTAAAATTTTTTTACAATTGTTAACAAAACTAGGCTATGCACACAATGTTTCCGCAAAGGAGTTTCAAAAATGCGCACCTAACACATGTTAACATGGGTAGACACAAAGCAGACCCATTCCCGTTGGCGGCACCCGTTCACGAGCACGACGCATGATCCAGCCATTGCTTCGCTCAACCATATTTGAGGGAACGTAACAACCCGTATAAAGGCGAAAGTTTTTATGTGTGTGTGTATTTTTGTCACTCCTTCACGCCACGACGAACGAAACGATTTGGCTGAACTTTGGAATGGAGATAGCTCTTACCCAGGATTAACATGTAGGATACATTTTATCCTAGAAAATTAAAGAGTTCCCCGCGGGAATTAAAAAACCCTTATCCACGCGAAGTCGGGGGCATTATCTAGTGTACGATACACCTGACATCCTGTTACCAAGTTTTCTTCTGCATCATAAGATCCTTCTCGATCCTCGATCATCATTTTCTAACACCTACACATTGAGACCATTCTAATGAGCCCAAACACTGTATATCTGTTGTAAATTGCTGATACGATAATAGTGCAACGGGTGTCGAACCTTGGACCTTTCAGTTTCAGTCCGCAGCTTTAGCCGTTGGTCTATTGAGGCTTTATGTGATGATTGATTGCTAGAAAGATGTGACAGTGTTTGTAGCAGGAAAACAGCGGGAAAACAAACATTAGCGGGAAAAGCCAGCGTTTGTTGATATATTATCGATGTTATAAGATGAACAAACATGAGAAAAATTCAGCACAAACATATTTACGGCAGCTCACACACAGTGATGTTTTTAGGGTGATGACGTTTAGTCGATACCGTGGACTAACTAGAAATACATAGTAATATAACGATACGAGTATAATATAAACGTAAAAATTCTTTTTAAAAAAGCGACTTCAAACCCCCGGCCCTACAAAGTACATATCAATTGTGCCTATAAAATTTGAAGAGTTCCCTCGACTTCTCCAGGATCAGAGCCTAACCTCAGATCAGATCCTAACCTGATCACAAAGGGGAAAGCATACCCTTTCAAACAATAAAATAATTTTCTAAATCGATCCAAGCCAGCGATCACAGAAGCCGCTTGCGGCTCAAGTAATCTGGGAACATACATAAATAAATAAAAAAAATAAAAAAAAAGATACCGGCCGAATCGATTACCTCCTCCTTTTTGGAAGTCGGTTAAAAATAGTGTTACCTATGTATGTATTTAGAATAGAATAGAATATATTTTATTCAAATAAACTTTTACAAAGTGCTTTCGAATCGTCAAATGTCAAATCTACCACTGGTTCGGAATACCGTTTCAGCCGAGAAGAACCAACAAGAAACTCGGCGGTTGTTCTTTATTTAAGAAAGTTCCACTGTGATGCCTAAACTACTGAACCGATTTTGATGAATGTCATGTCAATCGATTCGTTATTATAGTCCGGGTGCCATAGGCTATCACATCACATCACACTAATATTATAAAGCCGAAAGTTTGTATGTGTGTGTGTGTGTGTATGTTTGTTACTCCTTCACGCCACAACGAATGAACCGATTTGGCTGAAATTTGGAATGGAGATAGCTCATACCCAGAATTAAAACATAGGCTACATTTTATCCCGGAAAATTACAGAGTTCCCATGGGAATTGGGAATTGAAAAACCTTGATCCACGCGGACGAAGTCGCGGGCATCGTCTAGTATTTTATACGAACAAAAGCAACATGACGGATGTTACATTCAATTTTCGTCGGGTTACAGTTTTTAAACTTTTCTGTTAATTATTTTACATTTTAACTTTTTAATGGTCCCCATCAGTAGGTATTGGATTGATGATGGTCGAAAATTGAGGAGGAGAAGAATCTGATCGTAAAGCAGAAAACTGGGTAACAGGATGATTCAGGGGTAGTTTAAATTAATAATTGAGTATGTTTTGTGAGTAGATACGTCAATTCAGAAGCCTTTGAATTTGCTAATAGCAATTGTGTAAGTTCATCATTTTGTTGGACTGTTATATCCTGTGGATATAGGTAGTCACAGAAGAAATTAATTCAAGTCAAATAAAGTCAAGAAGCGCATTGGAGGGGAAAGTTGAACTTCAAACTGGTTTCCTCGTGTTGTTTTTCTTAACCTTCATAAGTAATTAATGATTATGTAATTGCTTAATCTGCACATAATTATCTCCGAAAAGGCAATGGTCTCCGAAAAGCCTGAGACGGAATCTTGGACTTTTAATTCGTTGAATATTTTGTTACATCGGAGGATTAAATTGCTATTAAACTAAATCGGTATTAAACTTAAGGCGGATGGATCTTGTCTTTAGCGAATTAGTAACAGAGCTGATTTAAGTGAGTAATAAATTGCCTTAGTAATGCATTATTTTAAGTACCTTCCTAAGGAAATGATTCATTCATCGACCTTTGTGCTATAATAAATCGAAGGAGTCATTCTAATTTGGAACGTTGCGGACGGATATGTAAACAGGTGAGAATATATCCCAGGAACTCGTATCTGAAGTGTTGACTTGCTTTTATCAGCAGAATTCTAATAAGAATTTGCGCTGACTCATATTGTATTGTAGTTTGGTAATAATTCCAAGCCTCAATAGCCCAACGGTTGGAGGTGCGAACTGAAAACTGAAAGGTCGTAGGTTCGAACCCCACCCGTTGCACTATTGTCGTACCCACTCCTAGGACCAGCTTTTCTCTTATTTGGAGGGGAGAGATGTTCAGCTTGCCTAGTATTCTTTAAAAAAAAAAAAAAATATCCAAGGTGAGTCGAACTTGCTCACAACGGGTTCCGTACAATACAAACTCTCCTAGTTAATAACAATATTTTGGTTAAAATAAAAATGGTGCATAGCGCACGCTGAATGTTGTTTATGGATTTATTTGGTTAGCTGATTGAAACAAAAATAAGATTGTTGTTCCATGAGCAGTTTTGGCTTGAAACTCATTTATTTCATGATGTTATCCAGAATCCATTTCAGGAAATGCGGCACTGAAGTGTAGACACCAGGTTTCTTGATCCCACATATCGTTGGACCGAAGGACACCACTCCTACCAAAACGTTCTTGGGACCATCCGGTGTGTCGAAGACCTGAGGAAGAGGAGGTAATATTTAGAAATCCAACGTAGGTATTCGCACGGAACGCTTCAGTTCAAGAGTTTTTGAAACGAACCGCTAAGGTGTGGAAGTGAAACACCCTTCCAGCGTCCGTGTTTCCTGCTACTTTGAGTACCTTCAAGGCAAGAGTGAATAGGCATCTTCTAGACAAGCGCGCTCCAATCTAGACCTTATCAGTGCTTTCCAGGACAGATTGTCGTCAAGCGCAAGCCTATTTAGTATAAAAAAAAAACTTGAGAGGTGTCAAAAGGGACACCCGGATGGAACGAAGTTCAATGCGAAATAGAAATGAAAATATCTGGCTTGCTTTCTATAAGAGAGAGAGAGAGAGACAGACAGAGAAACATGTGACGCCGATAGCGAAATGTGTCGTGACAACTTTTCGTAAGAATTTTTTCCGTCTAGCCCCCTTTCACAACGCGCGATAAGGAACTTCGTTCCAAAAACTTTTTCCGCACAATCCTTAAAGCGTCCTTCCTTGTCTGGTGGGAGACTCTGGCTGTGGCTAGTTACCACCCTAAAGTCAAAGACGTGCCGCCAGGCCGCCAAATGATTTAGCGTTCCGGCACGATGGCATGTAGAAACCGATTAGGGGTATGAGTTGAATTTACACTGCTTCCAAGCTAGCCCGCTACCATCTTAGACTGAATCGTGACTTACCATCTTGTCATCGAATAAAAAAAAGCGTAGCCGCGGTCTACCCGCGTTTCTCTTTGAGTGCGTGAGCCAAGAGGAATCTGTCGAGATAGCCGGGCCGCAGCCAATAATAAGTGTAATGGTAAACCTTCATCATCGGCCCTCCCGAGTCTCCGCCGCAAGCGTCCTTGTTGTGGACCGCGCCCGCGCATATCTCCGTGCTGCCAACCCGGAAGCTGCGGCTGAACACATTGCACGTGTCCGGTTTCACTATCGGCACCTTACAAGTAAAATAACCAACTGGAGAGAGCGAAGTATCCAACTAAATCAACACCAAATTGCTACTGAACGTTACGCTTGGCAAGTCTCGACAAGCGTTCATAGACACAAGCGTGTAAACTGTAAACACCCCGTTTGGCTTGGCTTGCGTGAGCTTGTCGCCGATCCGGGCTAATGTCTGGCGTTTGTCAAGGCTTGGAGCTTGTGGACGC
Source organism: Hipparchia sbordonii (assembly GCA_038048805.1). NCBI lineage: Eukaryota > Metazoa > Arthropoda > Insecta > Lepidoptera > Nymphalidae > Hipparchia > Hipparchia sbordonii. The sequence goes on along the minus strand of CM076111.1, from coordinate 1,741,253 downwards.
TTGCCAAGCCTCGGCAAGCATTTACCTATATGCTTGCCGAGGCTTGCCAAGCATATAAATGCTTGCCGACAACCAACTCTACTACTGTAATGCTACGTATAAACGTACGTATAAACGTAGCATTACAGTAGTAGAGTTGGTGCTGATTTGGTTGTTCACAACACTATCATTATCGCAGGGAAAATACGAGACATGAGCATTGGTACAATTTGATATCATATTTTAATACAGCTGTGATGGATTTCCACTTCCTTTTTGGGGTCCTAGGGTTCTAATCCCTCTCAGACAAACAACTCTTACTTTGCGCAGTTTTAAGTATGCGTTAATATATCAGTTTTTTTGATGGTGAAGGAATACATTGTTAGAAAATCTGCATAGGGTTCTCCATAATGTCAGGCCTGGCGCACTCCGCATTAAACTGTGTCAACCTGAATTGCACTTTATTGTGTGGTTTCAAGATTCGCTATTTATTTAAATTATTTTGCGGAGTGAATCTTCTGTACCTTTAGGTACTATTGGGTATTCTGTGATAATGTTCTCAAAAGTTTGTGAAGTTTGCTAATTCGCATTTGGTCAGCGTGGTGGTGGTATCTTCTGATGGTGAGAGGAGAGCCGTGCAAAGTGGGTATAGGCAAAGTGTTGAGGTAATGAAGGAACACAAATATTTACTCAACAACACTTCTAAGAATGTGTCGGTGCCTTACCTTATCTACCTAAAAACATGAATGGTGGATTTTTTTATTGATTTAGTAATTAGGGAAATTTGTTTTATGCTAAAAATATATTATGATTAACGGTTTCATGAAATGCGCAGCCGGTCTTTGAACGGCTGGCAGATAATTGAGTAAATAGTTTCTTTGTTATTAGCCAGTATCATGAAATGCTCTAGCATAAATTATTTATTATATCAGTGCCTGGCGGGAAGTTATGTGGAAAAAACGTCTGGCTGCGCATCTCCTGATAAGATTATAACCCAACTGTGCGACGCAAAGGAGGGTAATGTGTTTATCTGTCTATGTATGTATGTATGTGGTGCTCTGGAGACCAAACGCGTGGGCTGATTTTCATGATTCTTACGGCAATCGATTTGTTTGGCGTTGTCGTCAATATCTGAAGTCGTGGCTATGCTATACAAGTTTTTTTCATTTTCCTTGCAAATTGAAATTTCACCACCATAAGGAAGTAAACTGGAGGTAAGTCATGAAATCAACCTGATCGACAAATTAATCATTAAAGTCGTCATCAAAAGTCGTGATCAAGCTATAAAGAGTAAGCTATATAATATGTAAGCTGTATATATGTACTAGCTTTAACCCGCGGCTTCGCTCACGTTAGGTTCGATTTTTTAACCCCCTATTTAACCCTCTTGGGGTTGAAATTTTCCAAAAACCTTTCTTAGCGGATGTCTACGTCCTAACAGCTACCTGTATGCCAAATTTCAGCTCAATCGGTCCAGTGGTTAGAGCTGTGCGTTGATAGATCAGTCAGTCAGTCAGTCAGTCAGTCAGTCAGTCACCTTTGCCTTTTATATATTTAGATAAGCTAGTAGCAAACAGATCTATTTTTTTTTATAAAGAATATTAGCCAAGCGGTTTCTACAGTTCATCGTACACATCGCTTGGCGGCACGTCTTTGACGGTAGGCTGGAAACTAGCCACAGCCAAAACCTCCCACTAGACCAGACCAGAGACAACTTTAGAAATTATAAATTCCCACATTGCCCCCGCCGGAAATAGAACCGATTTCTCCCAGTTATAAAACAACAATGCTCACCACTGCGCCAGGGAGGTCAACAAAAACATTCAAACAGCAACAACCATTTATTTTTCACCTCTCATGCTCTAAAAATGTGAGGGAACAGGCAGACACTCAGATACACATAGACACAGAAACTCACGTCAAACTCATAACATCCCTCGTCGGGGGGTTAAAGAAACTTGTTAAGAACTTACAGCTACATACTGCAGTAGTTTCGCTCGCTCCTCGGTGGTCATGTTCACGGTGCCCCAGCCCGCCACCGTCACCAGCTCGCCCAGCGCCAGCGGGGCCAGCTGCTCGCCGCGCGGCAGGCATATCGGCGACACGTAGTCTGGCAAAACGTACCGAATACAAAACAAGCCGCTCATCAAATATAAAACACAAAAGGCTACAAATTAAAAAAAAAATTAAATTAAAAAAAAAAATTAAATTAAAAAAAACCGACTGCGTTAATAAAAACTGAAAGGGGAAAACCAAGTCTTTAATAATATTGATACCCATTATTAGGAAAATTTTATACGATCTAGATTATTTTAATCTAGATCGGTTCAAGTTTTTTCCTTTTCAGTGTTTATACGGGTTTATACGGGTTTAGACGGGATTTTTTTGACTTGTTTATTTGAATAACATATTAAAATAGTTTATTTTATAAATTACTTATTTAGTTGTAAACAATTAATCTATATATATATAAAATTCAAAGTCCTGACTGACTGATTGACTGACTGAGATATCAACGCACAGCCTGAAGTTAGAAACTTGAAATTTTTACAGTTGGTTCCTTTTATGACGTAGGCGCACACTAAGAAGGGATTATTGGAAATTCCACCCCTAAGGGGTTTAAATAGGGGATGGAAGTTTATATGAAACTCCGTCATTTTTTAAGCTGTTTCCATCAAAGTTGGTATTAGAGCTTTCAGTTAAAAATAAAGAAGTACGTGTGTCACAGTTTTTGAAAATTCCACCCCAAAATCTAATTCCACGCGGAAGAAGTCGCGGGGGCAAAAGCTAGTATAATATAAAATTAATTTCTAAATTAAAACTAATTTGTCCAAACCCAGTGGTTTAGACAAAGTTTAGACAAAGGAACGAGAAAAAGTGCCCAGAACGCTGGCTGCGTTACCCCGCTGAATGGCCAAACTTATATGCTGGCCGAGGTAACTTCCAGCCTTCCGGTCACCAGTGGACTCTATGAGACGGGATGACAGATCCTTAAAAAAGGATCTAGCATCCTCGCCCCATGACCCCAGGGTTTCATGGGTTTTTGATTATATTCGGGAAGTTTACCATTAAGTTGAACCGGCGAGTCCAGCACGATGATGGCTAAGTCATTGTGGAACTCCGGCTTGTTGTACTTGGGGTGGCTCTTGATAGCTTGGATCCTGCGGTCCTGGAGCGGCGGTGCGCACACATTTAGCTCACAGTCGGGGTTGGTTTGCGTGTTGTGTTCGCCCACACGTATCGTAGTGCTGTTGAAGATCAATCACTTGGTTCACATTCACAAGTGTAAATCCTATTAACATTATAAATACGAAAATTTGGATGTATGTTTGTCACTCAATCACACGGCAACGACTGAACCGATTTGGCTGAAATTTACCACAGAGATAGAGATAGTCTGGAATAACACATAGGCTACTTTTTAACCCGGGAAATAAGAGAGTTCCCACGGGAATAAAAAAATCTTAATCAATGCGAACTAAGTCGTAGAATAAAAATTCTTTTCCAAAAACCGACTTCTTACGCCACCACGAAATATAAAAATAATTTTTATGTGCACACGTTTGTTGAAGTCGGGCGGGCTTTAAAAGAAACGATGAAACCGATGCGCGATGCTCGCCCGACTTGTCTCTCATGTGCCATCAGAAGGTGGTGCGGTGCAGTGCGGTGGTTCCAAAGTTTGCTCCGGACATACATACAAACTCACAAAATTCGCGCTCTCTCTTTATTATAATATAATAGTATAGATTAGTTTAGATATAGAGTAAAACATTTAACTAATAGTCGGCAGGACGAATGTTATATTGGTGCATAATCTATTGCGCACATGAAAAAATTCTCTGAATCACTGTGAATGGAGGCGTGACTGTGTATTTTTACGGTATGCCTGATGATTTCGTAACTGTCCGAGCTTACGTAATAAAGAATGGGAATTTCGAAAGTGATACTACAGAAATAAAATATATTTATAAAATCAAAAAAACCCGACTGCATAAATAAAAACTGAAAAGGAAAAAACAAGTCCAGTACTTAATTTAGAATTCTGTTAAATCTATATTTCGACCCCTCCGTAGAACAAAGTCTTATCTGCTTAATTCATAACTTGAGATTTGAGCCTTGCAGATGTGACTTTTAAGGCTCAAATTTCAAGTTGTGAATTTAGCAGATCAGACTTTGTTCTACGGAGGGGTCGATTTATAAATGCGAAAGGTGACTGACTGACTGATTAAAGAAGAGATCTCAAAAACCATTGTACGTATAATTAGAAAGTAGGTAGTTTATGGTTAGGAGATGTCAGCTAAGAAAGGATATTTGGAAATTCCACCCCTAAAGGGGTAAATTAGGGGTTGCAAATTTGTATGAAAGTCTTATGTTTTTGGAGTTAGAAACACAAAAATGAAGTAATAAACAAAAGAACATGTATATCAAAAGTTTTTTGAAAATAATCTTTTAAGGGTGTTAAAATAGGGGATGATTACGACTACGAGGATTGTAAGATAACGGATTGGAAAGGATTAAAGAGACTCCATCGGGATAGGAAAAGGGTCAATTGTCGGTGAATTATATAATTATTACAATATTAAGGTATATCCGGGATAGGGGATGAAAGTTTTTGTTGATTTTGCTCCATAACTTCGTCAAATCTAAACCGAATTTGATAATTCTTCTTTTATTATAAATTGTGTACTATTAGAAATATTTTGTCCAATTTTGTTGAAGATCTACTAAATATTATCGGAGATAGAGGACTTAACTTCTCGCGGATAGTATTACAAAGTCATTCTAAACTTTTTCCACGCGGACGAAGTCGCGGGAATCGGCTAGTTAACTATATTGTCTTTAGTGATTTTATTTGCACCGTCATTGAAGCATAAAAGATCAATAGGTTCCAATTGCCTCATTCACCACTGATTCGTGATGCAAGACTCGAAGTTCTCCAATCATCAACATGATATAGCATTCATCATTGGGAGATTCCAATGATAAATGCTATTATGCTTCGCTTCGTTCTGCGTAAAACAGCAAGTACTTAGGTAATTCGTTGAGGCTTCCTTCCTGTCCATGACGACAAGGTGGAAACCACAACGATTGATTCGATACAAATCGAAAATGACCTATATACCTATATTTATTAAAACAAAATAAAATAAAAAAAGCCTTTATTACTATTACCACCTTAATTAATTAGGTATCTACTACATATTATATTTTATTTGAACAGCGTGTCTTCTATCGCAGAAAGAGATTTTATATTTTTATAAATTTTTTATCATTTTTAACCGACTTCTCAAAAAGGAGGAGGTTCTCAATTAGTCAGAATTTTTTTTAGGGTTCCGAAAAAAAATTCGGTACCCTTATAGGATCACATCGTTGTCCGTCTGTCTGTCAGTGTGTCAAGACCCTTTTTCTCGAAAACAGCTTATGATCCGAAGTCGAAATTGATACTGAATATAAAGTTCAATGGTCTCTTATTGTTTTAAAAATATCAAGCTTGTGAAAAGTTACAGCTTTAAAACCACGGCTTTCTCATTATTAAAACAAATTAAGGGACATCTTCCAAAAATCGTTTTTTTTTATGTATTCCCCGATTACTCGAAGACGCCTGGATTTCGAAAATTCTTTTTTCGAGCGCGCTCCCGCCCAGTTCAGGTGCTGGAATAATTCTTTAACAGGTAACTGCTGTACGGTATAGACTCACAGCTTGTAGTCGTCGGCTGCCTGCACGCAGTGCGCGGCGGTGACCACGTGCCGGGCCGTGACGAGCGCGCCGCCGCACATCCAGTCCAACTCCGGCTCTTCGGGTGCTGGAACGATGCTTTAACAGGTAACTGCTGTACGGTATAGACTCACAGCTTGTAGTCGTCGGCTGCCTGCACGCAGTGCGCGGCGGTGACCACGTGCCGGGCCGTGACGAGCGCGCCGCCGCACATCCAGTCCAACTCCGGCTCTTCGGGTGCTGGAACGATGCTTTAACAGGTAACTGCTGTACGGTATAGACTCACAGCTTGTAGTCGTCGGCTGCCTGCACGCAGTGCGCGGCGGTGACCACGTGCCGGGCCGTGACGAGCGCGCCGCCGCACATCCAGTCCAACTCCGGCTCTTCGGGTGCTGGAACGATGCTTTAACAGGTAACTGCTGTACGGTATAGACTCACAGCTTGTAGTCGTCGGCTGCCTGCACGCAGTGCGCGGCGGTGACCACGTGCCGGGCCGTGACGAGCGCGCCGCCGCACATCCAGTCCAACTCCGGCTCTTCGGGTGCTGGAACGATGCTTTAACAGGTTGTCGCGAATGCGAAGGTACATACATAGCTAATGCGAAGGTACATACATAGGTATCCATAGCTATGTAATAAGAGATGGCTAAATAAAGGAATGAGGGAAGAGGCGCGGAGGGTCGCGGGCGCAAGTACCTATGACCGCCGCGGGCCCTTAGAGATTCGGCATTCTAAGATCGCGATCAGGCGCAGCAACGCGTGACGCTGCGCTAGGTATACCACCTAGATATATTAGTGTGATATGTGGTGTGTGGTGAGTGATCGCAGAGCTATAGCAGCTGGTAAGATTGATAGCAGGTGGTAAGTAGACAGGCGGCGCAACGCTTAGCGCCGTGACCTGCAGAGCTATCAGTAAGTGAATTTGTCATTTATATGTGCATGGATTCAATGAATAAGAAATGTATGATAATCTCCGATGCGTCGGATTAGTGTTGTCTAATAGATATGAGTTTACCAGAACTAGAAACCGATGCTGTCGGTATTGTTAGCAAAAGTGCAAGTTATCAGAGATCAATGCTTTCGGTCAGGGTGGCAGCAACATCGGTCGTGGAAGCCACAGTGGTCGCAGTGGTCACAACGGTCGTGCTGGCAACGTAGGCACGCAGAGAGAGAGATAGAGAGAGAGAGAGTACTGCTGCTTCCTTGACACTCGAAGTCGTGACCACCTGGGGACTCGCAGTTGCCCAGATTAGATGCGTCTAATTCGACCGAATGCTGTGCTTCCTGGGAACAGAGAAGTTGCCCAGATTGACCAGTAAATCCGACTCAGTGTTGCTGTCACCAGGGTATTAGAGCAGTTAGACCAGATAAGGTCGCGAGCAGTTAGACCAGATAAGGTCGCGAGCAGTTAGACCAGATAAGGTCGCGAGCAGTTAGACCAGATAAGGTCGCGAGCAGTTAGACCAGATAAGGTCGCGAGCAGTTAGACCAGATAAGGTCGCGAGGCATGGGGTGGCTGAAGGGGAGGTTCAGGAGGCCACTGGGAGGAAACCTCCCGCACTCTCGGGAGCACTCTCGGGAGCACACTCGGGAGGAGTAGGCTTCCTTCCGCAAGCAGATGTCGGGAGGAATGCCGACTGCCGGCCACGAGAGGTGCTTAAGGGATGGGATTCCTTCCGCAAGCAGATGTCGGGAGGAATGCCTGTTGCCTGTCACGAGAGGTGCTTAAGGAATGGGATTCCTTCCGCCAAACAGATGTCGGGAGGAATGCCTGTTGCCTGCCGCGAGAGGTGCTATAGAGGGATAGGATTCCTTCCGCAATCAGATGCCGGGAGGAATGCCTATTGCCTGCCGCAAGAAGCTAAAGGTGACGCTCACTAACTGTATGAGTAATTAGATAATTGGATCGTGTGTTGCAAGTAGTTGGTGACATACTAGAACAACTTAAATATTCACCGGGTGCCTAAAGTCTAGACACACCCAGGGACAGGTACATAGGCACTCGGCGACATGGTGGAGGAGCTGCTGGGATCGAAAATAACTTAAAACACTATTAGCATAAGACTAGTTAGACTACTTTCGACAGCCTATCTCGATAGTATAGGTAGGTACCCATTTTAGTCTGTTCAATATCTTAAAAGAGTATACGTAATCATTTTCCGATTTAATTGAAAGCATGACATAGTACGATTTGATTTTGTGCCTAAATGTAGTTACAGAGAAATATTTCGGCATGTTCTTTTATAGAATTCTTTCATATTACTTCTTACTAAGTTTCATGAAAGCAATGACTGTGTACTTTGAGTAGTTACGCCGCGGACTTATCAATGAGCCTTTGTTCATGTCGCGCGTAGCTAAAGATTGTTTATATTAAGTGTTATGCTAAGAGATCGTGTTAGCAGTACGGAGAGCTTATAGTTTCCTTTGAGACTATTTCGGCTTAGTTAAAGATAAGGTGTGTTTATATTAAATACGTACAGTACAATACGTTTATTGTAACCCGGGACCGGAGGTGTTTACTTACAATAGGCACAGAGCAGCTATGTGATTCTTTGAAATAAACATCGACGTTGTTCGCATGGATGGGGTCTGCGATGTAATATGGTAAAGATTAGAGGTGTCAATATAGCAATTAGCAACATATTACAGCATGCTATCTTTCCATAGCATAGCACACAGCAAGTGCTACATACGTAGGCGCTATGGTGCTACGATGCTATAAATATCACGCGCTGTAGGTGGTGTAGCACACTGCGCGTAGCAGCGGCGCTGAGGCGGCCGGGCAGTTAGCAGATGGATTTAGCGCAACTCGAAATAAACATGCTATGTGATTTAGCGTGTTGCAAGACATAGCGCGTGCGCCGGACGTCCACAAGCTTCCTAATGATTAAAGTTGCTATAGCATAGCATTTTTATAGCATGCTAAAATTTTATAGTTTATAGTCAGTAGCATGATATTGATTTATAGCATTTTGAACAACTCTAGTAAGGATCGACTAAGCGTGCAACGGTTGTAAAATTAATAGGCAGCCCTACGATGTTAAGTCAGACGAATGAATGATGTCATACCTTTGTTTTTTATAGTAGAGAATAGTTACGATTGCGTTTAGTTACGAGTTACTTATTTAATGCATTTATATTGATTTGTTACTGGGTTTACTTATCGGTTTACCACAAAATAAAGTAAGACATAAACGATAGGTACCATGAAAAATAACCGGTATATAGAAAAAAAAAAAAAGAAAAGGGTTAGGTACTTTACTACGATTTAGTTTAACAGTTTTAATTCAGTACTGTTTTAGATAGTTGATTGTTTTACACAGTTTTGAGATAATCAATTCGGGTCTTGATGATTAATAATTTTGTTTTAGATTTTGAAAGTTATGTAAAACAAGCTGGAGGTTCTTGATCTTAAGTAAGGGGGTACTGTACTATAATCAGAATGGAGTCTATCCTCAGAACTCGTTTGAAATTAATCTATGAATCTGTTCTATCATATATGAAGTCTGCTGAATGTGAACTTAAAAAATTAACAGACGGTGGAACCAACATTAATGAATTAGAATTGGTTGGGTCTAAGCTTAAAGGTGCTACTGAGAGATTGGTGTCGGAAATACAAAGTTACTGCAAATCAGTGTCGGAACCTGACGCTGATGAGATTAGTCTTTATACGGCAACTCAAATTCAGGCGGAAGATTTAATATCAGAAATACAGGTTAAAGTTAAACAAAGTGAACGTAACCGTAACACAGAGGGTAATAGTGGTGGAAACTTTAACGTCACTAGTAAATTACCCAGAATGGAGCTCAGTAAATTTGACGGTGATGTTTTGAAATGGTACCAATTTTGGGATCAATTTTCATCGAATGTCCATAATAGAAATATTAGTGATGTCGATAAATTATTATACCTACAATCGGTCCTCGAAGGGGATGCTAAACAGGCAATTGAAGGGTTAGATACCACGAACAAAAACTACCAGATAGCAATTCACACTTTGAAGGAGAGGTATGGAAAACCCACTGTCATAATAGATGCACATTACGTGGCGCTATATAGAATTAAACCAGCTAGCTCAAGTCAAGCTAAGGACTGTAGGAGCGTGTTTAATGAAATTGAAAGACACCTAAGGGTGCTCAGCTCATTAGGAGAAGATGTGAATCATAATCACCTTAGAGTTATGATCATGGAAAAGTTTCCAGAAGATCTAATATATGAAATCAGGATAAAAATGACGGGTGAAGATGATTCAATCGATAACATCAGGAAATATTTAGAATATATTATATCAGCTAGAGAAACGTCAAGTAGGTTAAAACGTTCGTATAACAAACAGACGAGTTTAGATATGACTGCCGGAGAGAAAAAATCAGATAGTTTTACTTTAGGTTCATTGCATGTAAAGTCTGATGAAATCAAAGAAAAACCAAAGCGCAGATTTACTTCTTTTCATAAAATTAAATCTAATTTTGATAATAAACGTGCTAGTAAGCCTAAATTAATCACTCGGAAACGGCCAAATAATTATTATGACAGGAGTAGTGAGCCACCTAAAAAGAAATCATTTAGATGCATCTTTTGTAAACAAAATCATTTTAATGACGAGTGTACAGTATACAAAACGATATGGGATAGGAAATCGCAGTTAGGGAAGCGTTGCTATCTTTGTTTTGGTGAAGGGCATAGAGTGATTGATTGTCGCTTTAAGCTAAAGTGTAAGCATTGTAACAGATTTGGACGTCATAACCGAGCATTATGTCCTTTTAATCAGGAAAAGCCAGTTAAATTGCTGCCAACTGAGAGTTTACACGTGAGATCTGAAGCAAATGTCACATTGCTCCAAACGTGCATTGTTAAGGTTAAAATCCATTCAGAAACAGAACCGAGATGGATAAAGTGTAGAATTTTACTTGATTGCGGTAGTCAACGGTCATACATAACTGAATCTACTGCCAAGTCACTAAAGTTACCAGTAGTAGAGAAAACGAATTTATCGATATTTACATTCGGGTCGAAATCACCAAGTCATATTGAAAGTTCGGTAGTAAATTTCCAAATCACGACTCATACAGGAGTTACGCGACATATTCATGCAAACGTAGTGCCTTACATAACGCAAGGTATACGAACGCCAGTATCTATCAACCTGGATACTGCGTTAAAGAATATCAGATTAAAGAATTTACCGATGGCAGACGATGGTTCATGTGGTGACAGGATAGATATTTTGTTAGGTAATGACTATTACCACTCGTTCATGTTACACGAAAAAATTTCGGTCACTCAGGATCTTTTCTTAGTAAATTCAGATTTTGGCTGGGTATGGTCAGGGAAATTTAGTGAGGTTGTTGACAAATCAGATGATTTATCAGTTCTAACTTACTTTCAATTGAATGCAGACTTTGACAACAAACTCAATGAGCCTGATCTTCCGCTGAAAATAGATAATGTCAAAAGATTATGGGATCTTGAGTCGATTGGTATTACAGATTCACCTAAGTGTTCACGTGACGAACAGGCAATAAAACAGTTTAATGAGACTATTCAGTTCAAAAATAATAGATACCACGTTCAATGGCCGTGGATAGAGTTTCCTCCAAGTCTTCCTAACAATTTAGGTTTGGCTTGGGGACGCCTCAATAGCTTATTAAAAAGACTAAGTTACACGGAATTTCAATCATATAATAAAGTAATTCAGGAGCAGTTACAAAACGGGATCATTGAGATAGTACCTGATCCTGCTGTTCCGCAGACACACCCAGTGCATTATCTTCCTCATCACTGTGTTCGTGGACGGGACAAACCTAATAAGATTCGTATTGTTTATGATGCATCAGCTAAAATTAATCAGGAAAGTCAAAGTTTGAATGAATGTCTATATCGCGGGCCATTGATGTTGGAAGATCTTACAGGGTTGTTGATCAAGTTCAGAGAACATCCAATAGGTATAGTCGCGGATGTAGAGAAAGCATTTTTACAGATAGGACTTCAAGATCTAGATAGAGATGTAACGCGATTTCTATGGGTCAAAAATTTCGGTGTTGAAGCTAAATCAGATAATGTTTTACACTTAAGATTCTGCCGGGTTCCTTTCGGTGTAATATCCAGCCCGTTTCTACTAAACGCGACGGTCAGGTATCATTTAAATAGATCAGAGAATGTTCTTATGAGGCAAATAGCGGAAGATATTTACGTAGATAATATTGTGTCAGGTGCACAGACAACGGCAGATGCACTTGACCTATACAAAGCAACTACAGAAACATTTAGTTCCTTGTCGATGAATTTACACGACTGGAATTCAAATTCAAAGGAGCTAATATCACAGATACCAAGCAAATCTATCGCACAGAATCCGACATACGTAAAGGTATTAGGTTTGGTATGGGACACAAACAATGATAAGTTATCTCTTAAATCCAATTTTGATAACAATGCATTAGTCAAGATTCAATCAAAACGAGATGTATTAAAATTTGTAGCTTCAGTATATGATCCTTGTGGTTTTGCTGTCCCAGTGCTACTCCCAGCAAAACTTTTCTTTCAGAAATTGTGGAAACACAATATTAAGTGGGATTCGAAATTGGACGAGAATTTACTCGGCGAATGGGAAGAAATTTCGTCAAAGTTTTCTTATTTAAAGGATATTAATATTAATCGGTTTTACGCTCAAAATCTTAACAGGGGTAGTACTACTAAGAATATTCAGTACGACTTACATTGTTTTACCGACGCGTCCATGGAAGCGTACGCTGCGGTAGTTTATTTACGTAGTTCTTTGAACTCTAATAATATTGTCAGTTTTGTTATTGGGAAATCTCGATTAGTGCCTTTAAAAGACCAAAAGAATTTACAAATCCCAAGATTAGAGTTGCTGGGGGTACTTATTGGATGCAGATTGTTAAACTATGTAATGAAGTTTTTACGTTTGGGAAGAGGAACACAATACTTGTGGACTGATAGTCAAATTGTGCTAAGCTGGTATAGATCAGAAAAGTTGCTTCCGCCATTTGTCTCACGTAGAATCAACGAAATCAAAAAGAACAAAGCTTTGCATATCAGATATATACCGACAAAACTAAATCCAGCAGACATAGGTACTAGGACAGACCGTGTAGGTTCGTATAACCAATGGCTTAAGGGCCCAGAGTTCCTATCAAAAGAATCAGTACATTGGCCTAATTTCGATAGAATTCAAGATAGTTCGGATAGGGTACAGATACAAATTTCTTTGGCCGAGGAGTGTCTTCCGAACATATCTTCAGAAAATACGACTAAATCGAATGTAGATAGGATAGAACCAATCACAGTAGACCGAGACGTAGAAGTTGATCCCGAAACTAAAAATATTTTGAAAATTCAAGCTGAATAGTTTCCGAAGGAGTTTAACGGTATACAAACTGATTTATCACGAGCGCTTAATTTATATAAAGATCAAGATGGAATCATTAGATGTAAAGGCAGATTTAAGTATACAGATTTGACAGATAATCAGAAAGAACCAATACTTCTTCCAAAGAATTCAGATTTTACACATAAAATTATTACGAAATTACATCAGAAAAATTACCATGTGGGAGTTTCGCATACTTTAGCCTTATTAAGACAGAAGTTTTGGGTTCCACATGGCAGAGCAATTGTGCAAAGGGTTATAAGAAAGTGTCCACAGTGTGTAAAGTACGGTGGAGGTCCTTTCAAATTGCCAGCAATGCCTGATTTACCAGCAGAGAGAGTGAAACTCAGTTTACCTTTTGCTTTTACGGGTTTAGACTATTTTGGGCCTTTAATTGTAGATGAAGGCATTAAGGAAAAACGATGGGTATGTTTGTTTACTTGTTTGACAATCAGAGCTGTTCATATGGAAGTAGTTAAAGAGTTATCAGCTGAAGAGTGTTTACTGGCAATAAGGAAATTCATTGCAGTAAAAGGTTTACCTAAATTATTTATATCTGATAATGCTTCGCAATTTAAACTCACAGCAGATGTATTAGCTTCTGATTATTGTATAGAGAACAACATACGTTGGAAATTCATACCAGAATTAGCTCCTTGGTTTGGTGGTTTTTACGAGCGCCTGATAGGTCTAGTCAAACACTGTTTGAAAAGAACATTAGACAAACATTTAATAAGTTCCAATCAATTATGTACCATTATAAAGGAAATTGAGGCCGTCATAAATACTAGACCATTGACGACTGTAGGTGCTGAATTGGAACACGTTTTGACTCCAGTAGATTTCTTACGTGTGGGTGGATCAGTAACACCTCAGATTTCAGACCGTGAATTTTTAGAATCAGCAACGGTGACAAAGACTAATCTAATAGAAGGATGGAAACGTGGGCAGTATATTCTATCCGAGTTTTCAAAGATGTTTAACAATCAATATCTTATTAGTCTCCGTGAGCGGAGTGACAAGCACCGACAACCAAGAATCGTAGTCAATAGAGAACCAAAATTAGGAGAGACTGTTCAGATCAAGTCAGACCGTAATAGAGCACACTGGAAAGTTGGAAAGATAGTAGAGTTGGTTAAAGGTTCAGATAGACAGATTAGAGTTGCGAGGATCAAACTATCGACGGGTGAAACGCTTACTCGTTCGATAAGCCACCTATTTCCACTTGAGATTGAGCAGTGTACAGTACCTATACAAGAACCTAAGGAATCAGAGACCAGAACCCATACAGAGTCGAGTGAGCCTTTAAGCAAGGAATCAGTACCGTTATCATCTGAAATGCCAGTTGCAATAGAACGACCCTCTAGAGCTTCGGCCATCAAAGCTAAAAAGACTATTAAGGAGTGGACATCTCAATTATTAGTCACATTGTTTGAGATGTAAACTAAAGTTGTAAGTATCAATTTAAATTAGTTTCTATTATTCCCATTCTTCCTTGGGGGGGAATGTCGCGAATGCGAAGGTACATACATAGCTAATGCGAAGGTACATACATAGGTATCCATAGCTATGTAATAAGAGATGGCTAAATAAAGGAATGAGGGAAGAGGCGCGGAGGGTCGCGGGCGCAAGTACCTATGACCGCCGCGGGCCCTTAGAGATTCGGCATTCTAAGATCGCGATCAGGCGCAGCAACGCGTGACGCTGCGCTAGGTATACCACCTAGATATATTAGTGTGATATGTGGTGTGTGGTGAGTGATCGCAGAGCTATAGCAGCTGGTAAGATTGATAGCAGGTGGTAAGTAGACAGGCGGCGCAACGCTTAGCGCCGTGACCTGCAGAGCTATCAGTAAGTGAATTTGTCATTTATATGTGCATGGATTCAATGAATAAGAAATGTATGATAATCTCCGATGCGTCGGATTAGTGTTGTCTAATAGATATGAGTTTACCAGAACTAGAAACCGATGCTGTCGGTATTGTTAGCAAAAGTGCAAGTTATCAGAGATCAATGCTTTCGGTCAGGGTGGCAGCAACATCGGTCGTGGAAGCCACAGTGGTCGCAGTGGTCACAACGGTCGTGCTGGCAACGTAGGCACGCAGAGAGAGAGATAGAGAGAGAGAGAGTACTGCTGCTTCCTTGACACTCGAAGTCGTGACCACCTGGGGACTCGCAGTTGCCCAGATTAGATGCGTCTAATTCGACCGAATGCTGTGCTTCCTGGGAACAGAGAAGTTGCCCAGATTGACCAGTAAATCCGACTCAGTGTTGCTGTCACCAGGGTATTAGAGCAGTTAGACCAGATAAGGTCGCGAGCAGTTAGACCAGATAAGGTCGCGAGCAGTTAGACCAGATAAGGTCGCGAGCAGTTAGACCAGATAAGGTCGCGAGCAGTTAGACCAGATAAGGTCGCGAGCAGTTAGACCAGATAAGGTCGCGAGGCATGGGGTGGCTGAAGGGGAGGTTCAGGAGGCCACTGGGAGGAAACCTCCCGCACTCTCGGGAGCACTCTCGGGAGCACACTCGGGAGGAGTAGGCTTCCTTCCGCAAGCAGATGTCGGGAGGAATGCCGACTGCCGGCCACGAGAGGTGCTTAAGGGATGGGATTCCTTCCGCAAGCAGATGTCGGGAGGAATGCCTGTTGCCTGTCACGAGAGGTGCTTAAGGAATGGGATTCCTTCCGCCAAACAGATGTCGGGAGGAATGCCTGTTGCCTGCCGCGAGAGGTGCTATAGAGGGATAGGATTCCTTCCGCAATCAGATGCCGGGAGGAATGCCTATTGCCTGCCGCAAGAAGCTAAAGGTGACGCTCACTAACTGTATGAGTAATTAGATAATTGGATCGTGTGTTGCAAGTAGTTGGTGACATACTAGAACAACTTAAATATTCACCGGGTGCCTAAAGTCTAGACACACCCAGGGACAGGTACATAGGCACTCGGCGACACAGGTAACTGCTGTACGGTATAGACTCACAGCTTGTAGTCGTCGGCTGCCTGCACGCAGTGCGCGGCGGTGACCACGTGCCGGGCCGTGACGAGCGCGCCGCCGCACATCCAGTCCAACTCCGGCTCTTCGGGTGCTGGAACGATGCTTTAACAGGTAACTGCTGTACGGTATAGACTCACAGCTTGTAGTCGTCGGCTGCCTGCACGCAGTGCGCGGCGGTGACCACGTGCCGGGCCGTGACGAGCGCGCCGCCGCACATCCAGTCCAACTCCGGCTCTTCGGGTGCTGGAACGATGCTTTAACAGGTAACTGCTGTACGGTATAGACTCACAGCTTGTAGTCGTCGGCTGCCTGCACGCAGTGCGCGGCGGTGACCACGTGCCGGGCCGTGACGAGCGCGCCGCCGCACATCCAGTCCAACTCCGGCTCTTCGGGTGCTGGAACGGTTCTTTAATTAATTATCAGATGCTGGTTGATGCCCGCGACTTCGTTCGCGTGGAACTATAATCTATCTCTATGCTAAACTACCAAATCGGTTCAGTCGTTGCGGCGTGATAAAGTAATCATAAATATAAGTAGGAGGAGGACGAGGAAGAGGAAGAAGAAGAACTAACATATATTTCTTTATCCATAGTATAACTATAGTTAAAAAATAGAACATAACTTTATATTGAAGTTTATTCACTCATTTTTAACGCAGTGCCCGTGCCTGTGTGTGCCTATGAACGGTGCATGTATAGAAGTGCAATTTAGTGCCTATTCTTTTTGCAAATACGTCCTTAACATTAGGTAAGATTGCAGTCAAGGACTGTCTTGTCATTGAATAAAAGAAATGGGAACTCACAGCTATATCCGAGTCGCACGATCCACGGGAACTGGCCGAGAGCCGCGGTGAGCCCGCCGATGATGCGGTCGGACGCGCTGAAGCCACACTCCAAGGAGTCCAGCGTCTTCCACGCCGGGTGATTCGCTACTCTTCTCCAGAGCTCTATGACGAATACAATCACACTAAGGGCCTTTGCACACCACGTTTTTTAAACGCGCCATTAACGCGCGTTTTAGAAACGTGCGTCGACGACGCGCTTTTTTATCCTACAGAGCAGTTTGTTGCCCTTTGTATCGATACACACGCGCGTTAGCATCGCGTTTGTATCGTTACAAACGCGCGTCAACGGCGCGTTTAAAAAACGTGGTGTGTAAAGGCCTTAATATTATAAAGGCGAAAGTTTGTATGTATGTGTGCGTGTGTGTGTATGTTTGTTACTCCTTCATGCCACTACGAATGAACCGATTATACCCAGTTATGTTGTTAGGGTGGGTTTTGTGCGATATCCGGACACCTGCTCTGCCTACGTCAATCGGTTTTATAGAGGAAAGACCGAATAATATTATAGTTAGGTAGAGCATTAGTTGGCATAGGGGCAAGCCCAAGTTTTTTCAGTAGAGACTAGGAAACCGCAGCGGCACCAATTTGCTTAACCGTAGTTTTATAAATTAAAATGACTTTTTGTATTATTATAAAGATTATTTATTATTAAATATTAAACATTATTAAAGTTAGATTGTATTTTTTTGCATTTTTGAAACTTCATTGTGGAAGCACTGTATTACATAGCATAGTTTTGTTACCTATCGTAAAAAAATTATTTTTTTGAAAAGAGCAACCGCCGAGTTTATTGCTGGCTCTTCTTGGCAGGAAGCGCATTCCGAACCAGTTGTAGATTCATCGACGATTCAAAAGTACTTATAAAAGTTTATTTGAATAAAAAATATTTCTATTCTATTCTAGAGGCCGGCGTTGGCCATTGTGGTTTCTGGACACTTATCACCAAACCTTCGGCCGCAGCAGAAGCCGATACCAGTTCATACTTCAAGTAGACTTGTCATGCACACTGATAGCCATACACAGTTTATCAAGTATACTTATAGAATTTAATGGTTCTACAGTCTCTTAGTAAATTAATACTTCAAATGAGTCTTGTAGCTCAAGATAACTTATAATGAAACTTTCAAGACATGGGTAAAAAATTACAATAGTAAATTCAACACGTGTGGTACGGTACAGTCGAGCGATCAGATCAAAATTTGTAAATAATAAGAACTAAGAAGCCAACAAGCTCTGGCTGCAGCTAGTTGAATGAACTGCATGTCTAGAACAACGGTTTTTAAAATTGCGTTCTAAATTTAAATTTCCACTTCATCTACGAATGCGACAGCGAGCAAATCGTCAGCTATCTAACCTTCATGAATGGCAGACTCTACGTACTGAATGAAGCTTCAAGTTTGCAGCGGACTTGAAGAGGCATACAGTGGCGTACTTGACGGTAAACTTGATGGTGTATGGCCTGCTTCAACTATGGTTCGATGCAAGATACCTACAAGATTCGTGCTGAACTAGCTGACATCCATGACTTTTCCCCATAAATATAAATGAACGGAGTCATTGCGCGTGGCCTGATATGCAATGCATTTGGCATTGCATATCAGGCCACGCGCAATGACCTGATATGCAATGCCAAATGCATTGCATATCAGGCCACGCGCAATGACTTAGCTCTGACTTAAGATTAGGGTTAAAACGAGACACAAATATGCTTTGACTCAGTGTGGTCTATAGATTTCAGAATAATACTCAAAGCTCGTCACGATGTCATGCCTTTCTATGTAGAAACTTATTAGCTTACTTTAAAGGGAGGACATAATATGTAATTTTCATTCTAAAATGTATTTTTTTTACATTTTAAAATAACAAAAATTATAATGATTTAAGATAAAACGCCTGGATTTAAATGAATGGCAAAAACGTGACAGGTCGAAAAACGCTTTGAAAATTGAGTTTAACTAGAAGACAAGGTATAAATGTCAACTTAATACCGCAAGCCGTTTCTGAGAAAAAGGGCCTCAACATACGTACAGACAGACGGACAACGAAGCGATGCTAGAAGGGTTCCGTATCTTTTCGAAACTCAAAAAAAAGGCTATAAAAAATTTCATACCACTAGTTTTCACCACTCCACATGACTCCATCTCCACCTCTAACATATTCAAGAAAATATATTACCTACAACTCAAATCGTTAAATAGATGTTAAATGTCGTATCTCGTTAAAAAAAATATCGTTAAAAAAACTTAGCCAAAATAGCTCTTAGTACTAAGCATTATTCTATTCGTTATAAATAAAATAAAATTGAATTATATAAATTATAAACTCGTAAACAGCTTACCGCTCTTAACATGAAGAACAAAGATTGCAAGAAAGAAGTAAATCCGTTGAAAATAAATCATTGTAGGCATAAAGGTTCGTATTATACACGATTAAGATATTTATGTTAAGACGTGGTATTTATACTTTAAAGTTTACTGCAATAACCATTTTCAAAATCGATTGTATCAAACAGCTGGGAGAATAATACTTTTACCCGCGGATAGAAGTTCGCGACTGTTGATTTGAATTTGTCTTAGATGCAATGCAAGTAAATCGAATGCGGTGAAATGTAATTTGTCACAGAACATTGGATATTCATCCGCGAACATTTAAGGCTGAAGCGGAATCTACACGTTATATATCGTGTTTGAAGTGTGTGTGTGGGTGTATGTGTGAATCGTGCAAAGTAAACCATCTAAATACATAGAATGAATCCTCGTCGTTTACATATTTTCATCCCACAGGTAGACTTTTCATCCTACTGGATGAATGATTTGACTATCCTACTGGGTTCCATTGATCGTAAAACAATTCGACGACATTAACGTCAAATTAAAATGAACCTCAATTGTAGCAAGTAGGTACAAGTGTAGCTATAAATTTGAAGAGTTCCCTCGATTTCTCCAGGATCCCATCATCAGATCCTGACCTGATGGCCATGGGACCAACTGGGAAGGGTACCCTTTCAAACAAAAAAAAGACGTGTGGCACTCGGGGACTGCCGCGGTAAAGCTATTGCATAGCATTTTTTATCAACGTTGATAAAAAATGCGCCATCTAGCGGCTCACCGTAGAGGAGTCCCGTGTCAGGTTATTTTCGTTACGGAATTTCTGGATTCGGTCCCCACGCTGGCCCGCGATAGAAGCTATGCAATAGCTTAAAAATAATTTTTCAAATCGGTCCAGGTGTTTTTGAGTAATCGGGGAACATACAAAAAAAAAGCTTGCGACGAATTGAGAACCTCCTCCTTTTTTGAAGTCAGTTAAAAATTAATAAATTGCCAAATCAGGCCACGCGCAGCGTAGGGTGCCATAGTTGCATTTCACAGCATAATGCATACTTAGAAGTGTGTCCACAATATTAATGGCATATCTTTGCAGATACCAAAAATTTTAAATTTTATTGCACAACTTTTTCAGCGTAATTAATATGCATAACTTTGCCAAGTTACAGCTTTTTAGTACCAACAGTCTCTGAGATATGCTGCGGACAGACGGACAGGCGGACAGACGCGTTCGTCTTGTCGTGGCTTGGCGAAACTATAAGGGTTCCTTGTAGTTTTACTACGGAACCCTAAAAAAGAAACCAAGTGCGACTCAGATTCGTATTCTCTTTTGTTTTTTAAACGAAGAGGTTACAGTGTAGGTATGTTTGTGGCGCTCTGGAAACCAAATGCGTGAGCTGATTTTGATGATTCAAACCCCTAAAGGGTAAAATAGGGGTTTAATTTGAGCGAAGCCGCGGACAAAAGCTAGAATTTATCAAAGATCATCTTCAATCAAGTGCATCTTGAATTGTAGATTTTTCAGCACTGTGCACTCAGCTGTTGGTTTTCCAAAATAAATAAAATAAAATTATATAAGCGTACACTCAGCCCCACAAAGGATTTCTGTACTGAACCGACGACCGTCAACATTTTGGTTTTCAGTTTAAGCTGTAACTGTTTCGCTATTAACCTGTGTAACTTATTTACTTACCTCATTTCATAAGATTACTTTGAACCCAGTTTGACCCCATACTTAATACTTGTTACTGGTGACACTATGATATTTTTTGATTTTCCGGGGTAGGAATGCTTTGTCAGTCTCCAGAATGCAAGCAATCACTTTGCCAAATTTCATCAAGATCGATTCAGCTGTTAAATTACTTACTTAGCGCTCCAAGTTAGCGTCGTGAGCAAATAGGCACAACTTAAAAATCACTATTTTTGAAAATTCCTAACATTTTAATACATATTATGAAAATTTATGTTTGTCGTTAGTGCACTTTGAGAATTTAACCAATTCAAAGTTCAAAGCATTGTTTCCTCTTAGTATGTACAATGTACAAGAGTGAAAATGCTTTCAGGAAATCAGTATCTATTTTATTTTATTTATTAGGTTTAGGACTAATGTTTTTCAAAAGCTTTTAATTACATAATTTACATGCGCAGTGTATGCAAAATAATTTTAAATTAAACACTACGTGCAGTTAGGTAAATTCATTGTAATAGCGATAGTTAGCAACACAATTGAGAATTTGGTTGAATGTCAAAATGTGCATATACCTTCCTACATTAATTACAATCGTAAATGTAACATGTAAGGATTAGTGTGATTCATTATTATTTGAGCCAAATTACACTCAAATCGGTTCAGTCTTTACAACGTGATTGAGTAACAAATATCTATCCATCTATACATCCAAACTTTCGCATTTATAAATTATAATATTAGTAGGTAGATAGTAGGATAATATAGCTTACTTACTTGATTTTATTAAAACTTCATTTACATAAGAAGCCACATGTATGTACATTGTACATCTTCAAAATAAAGCTAAGTACTTAATTTAAAAAATTGTTTGTACTTGAGATTTGTAACTCGCTTTATTTTTTCTGTTTGATCTTGTTACATCAATTTTAATAAACCTTAAATTATCTCAAATCATTAACTTCAATAAGACTTGTGATTTTGTTACAGAAGACAATCAAGGTTCGAAAAACATATTCTGCTGAGAAGAGACGTATAGGAATATACGATCCCTACCGCGCAAAAGCTAAAAGACAAAAAATATTGATGAAAATATGATGAGTAGAATGTCAGAGTCGATATTTTTTGCAGTTATCATAGTTTGAACCTATTTATAATTCATCAGCCATGAAAAAAACCGCGTTAGGAAATTTCCAGCGTTAATACCTACCTAAAACAAAATGCGAACATAAATATGATATTTTAGGTGTCTGACGTAAATCTTCTTTATAAGGTTTAAAACCTTTTGTTTTTAACAAAGCATAACATTAATAAGTGTATTTTCCCACAACAAGTTTAGATAAAACTGGGATAGTTAGTGGGTAAATATTCATCCATTCATCAATTGATTGACCTCTAACCATCGACGGCTCACTACTGAGTACTGGGTCAAGCTTGGGTCAAGTAATTACCTACTTCAAGGTTATAATTATATGACATGTTAAAACAAATTGAAATAGTATTGCTTTAAGCTTTGCTAGTATAGGCGGTAGGCCTGGATCTCCTCTCGCATTAGTAGTATTTAGGGTTTAAACTGTAGGCCACATCTAGGGTTTAGTCCACCAAGTTGGCCATATGTGGGTTGGCAGACTTCATACATCGTTGAGAACATTATGGAGAACTGTCAAGCATGCAGGTTTGCTCACGATGCCACCATTAAAGTAAGTGATATTTAATTGCTCAGGTATGTCTCCCTAAAAGTAGAGATCCTGGATCCAAGCTCGAGAGATTCAAGCTCGAACCCTGGACTCCGGAAAAGGAGGCAAGTTTATTAGTACTGGACTGTCACCGCTTTTTAAATAATATTGTCATACATGTATATATTTTTAACCGACTTCAAAAAAGAAGACTCTCAAATCGTCTGAATCTTTTTATAAGTATGTTCCCCGATTACATAAAGACGCCTGGACTGATTTGGACCATTCTTCTTTTATTTGAAAGGATATACTTTCCAGGTAGTCCCATGGTTATCAAGTTAGGATCTGATAATGAGATCTTGGAGAAATCGACGGAACTCTTATAGACACATTTTATATACTTTGTAGTGGCGTTTGAAGTCGGTTTTTTAATAAAAAGATTTTTTATGTTTATATCTACTTCATACATAGATACATACATATAAAAAATTATTTTTCCACGAAAACTTTGCAAAAATATGCTTACAAAATAAATACCTAAATCTAAAAATTCTTAATATAATAGCCGTGGGAAAACATGAAAACATGGATAGCGGCAGGATATATTGTGTAAAAATATACAACACTATTAAAAAATAGAATAGATAATAAGTGTATCGCTATATTGACCTTGTATTAATATGTATATCGGAGGAAGACTGAATCTAATTTGATATTGTTCTGTAAAACCTTATTGATTGATTACTTTTTAATATTGTGTAAAACCTCCTTCGATTATTAAAAGAAAATATGTTACGTCCAATCAGAGTCGAGGGCAGGCCTCGAGCGAGGTCGGGATGACATCTTGGCATTCTCTTGGTAGACGTGTGACTTAGCAGAGCTATGCTTATCAGTTATAATGAATAGAGAGTTGATCAAGGTGGATCCTTGGTGGATCATTATGGGAGAACAGAATGTGAAGTAGATGTGTGTCGCGAACTCGCTGCTCAGATTGCATTGTAATTAGAAAGTGATTAATCATATGGTGCCCCTCAATATTGTGGAACTATGATTAAATTGTACAGAACAAGGAATACGTCGTTTTATGCTTGCAATCAACCTTGATGACGCCCACTAGCTATAGCGACCACTGATGATGTCTATGAGAACGGCCTTTTCTCCGACATCAGAAGTGGGATGGTAACCTCATGCCCACAGGATGGTACTCTATGCCCACAGGATGTAATATCATACCCGCAGAATATGATTTCATGCCCCCGTGAATGGGATTTCATATGAAGACATGAAGAACCTAAGGAGAAATAATTGAAAAAAAAGTGGGCGCTGAGCAAAAGTAACATGAAAGCGTTGCTTAGATACCAGAGTTGTTGCTATGCAACAGACGTCACCAACGTTGAAAACAATTGAAATAAAGAATTGAAAACAGAACTGAAAAAAAAAAGAATTGAATAAAATAAATTGAAAATAAGAAGACGATGTTTGAATTTTTGAATTGTTTTTCAATTTTTGAAATATAAAAAAAACGAGAATCTGAAGCCAACCGAGATTCACAAGATCTTCTGTTTGAATCTGTCTTTCAGTTTTGGAATATGAATTGAAGGAATTGAAATATGAAATGAAAATATTTTAGAAGAAGAGATTCACAAGATATTTCAAGATTATCACGTTCTATGGTTCTCCATAGCTATGCTATTATTATGCTTTGTTATTTTAGATTATGCTGCACGACATCGATGCTGCGCTGCACGTGTGATCAACCAATCGTTGGATCAACCCGAAATCGTAACGGCTGCTTGTACGAACAATGAGTAAAGTGGTGACTGGTGAAGCTACGGTCAACTGCACTGCTATTCTAAAGGGGACTTTGTATATTTTATTTGGTGAGAGAGTCTCTTTTTATTTGATTATGAATCATCCTGTTCTCTCGTAAAGAAAATTCTGTGACAAATTGTGGATACGCAAGTCTTGTTGTGTGTGATCTCTTGTGTAGATATACGGTGATTAGTGGTGATTGTATACGTAGATGAATGTTATCGGGGCTCTATGTGTGTGATTGGATGCATGATGTTATGGCGATTCAGTGTGAGGATGCGCGGTGTTGTGGTGATGTTATGTGAGGATGTGCTTAAAAGGATTAAGAAGGTAAAGTTATTGCGGTATTGGTGAATAATAAAAAATGAATTTATTTATGATACGATTTTGATTGATGTACCTATGTCAATATAATGATTCTTTGAGAGGTTCTATGTTTATTATTCTTAGTTGGTCGAAATATTTTTTTTTTTATTTGTTCAATGATCTTTGGTAGAGACTTTTGGTTAATGGAATTGAGATTAATATTGAGCAACGATTAATAATAAAGCATAGATGAATAATTTCGAACAAATTGTCTTTCGAAATTGGTACCAATAAACAATAAACGCACGCCATTTTAAAAAAGGAATTAGAGTCGCAATAGGCACACAATTGGTTCTGATATCTGTCGTACGACACGGGGCCAGCCGTGATTGGCCGCCAGTGACGTAGTGCCGCGGCTGCGCAGGACTAACCAGCAGTCGACTCACTCGTTTGACGTAGGTATTTATATTTTATGCAATAAGGAACCAGCAAAATAAATTAGATTAAAATAGCGTCATAATGTATGTATATGCCGATTCTACTAAAACTCCAAACTAAAAGCCATTCCATTATTATAAATGTGAACGTGTATCTGTTTGTTTGTTACCTATGTGCGGCTGCACCGATCTTGATGAAGGCACATTTATTTATGTTAAAAAAACGGTTCTGAAGAAATATTAAAATGATTAAAATAAATTATTGGAAAATAAAATCATAACATCCATTGTAATAATAATTCTTAAATAATAATTAATAATTAATAACAATGTTTACGTTCAAAATACTTGGGTTCGAATTACATTGAACATTGATTTGAAGTAGGCGGCGCTTGGTGATACTACGGAACCCTAAATTGCGCGTAGCCCAACACGCGCTTTTCCTGTTTTATTAATGAATTTATATGAGTCATTTCATAGATTTTTCGAGATGTTGATTACGAAAGTGATGTCCATTTTCAAATAAATGTATTAGATAACCTTTCTTAAAAGGAAACTACCTTTTATTTACACAAATATTTATTTGATTATCTATTATTATAGTATCACTACATAGTACAAAACAAAGTAGCTTTCCGCTGTCTGTCTGTCAATATGTATGCCAGTGTTTCTTTACTATATTATGCATGTTTATGCAAATAAACCTTCTTCTTTCTTAAATCACTCTATCTATTCAAAAAAAAAACCGCAGCATAATCCGTTGCATAGTTAATGGTTATGGTGGGAGCCACAAGTTGGCTTACATGAAATTAATAATTTTGAACTTGAATTTGAATATATGTAAGATGGACCCACTGTATGTTTTTTTTTGTTTCAATGTTATATTGGAGAATGGAAGTGGTGCCTCCGGCTGTGAGGATAGAGTCGTTACAGCTGGAATTTCGTTTGAAAACACCATCTGAAATTATTTAATAATCATTTTCTTGTCCTTTTAACTGAACAGCTTTAAACCATCGTTCTCGACAAGGGTCTTGTGGGAATCTAAATAAAAAAAAAAAGGAAGAAAATATAATAGAATAAGAAAAGCATATTATTTGTCACTAATGATCTTGATATACGATATAAATGCAAAAATAAAATAAAAATACCATATTTTCATAGGATACTTACATCTGAGCATTGTAAATTAAATGCAATTAGTTTTGTATAATGCTATCCCATTAAAAGCAAAAGTTAAAAATATGTAATACTAGCAAACCCGGCGAACTCCGTTTCGCCACCAGATGGCTTTATGTAACATTTCGTTTGGTGATTAAAAGAAGAATTTATTTTTTTTGTTTTATATTTGAATAGGAAAAATTTTATTTTTTATTTCACAACACATGAAGGCATTTTGAGTGAATAAAATCTAATTTTCTGGAATTCGTTTTCACACGAATGTCACGAGTCAACAACTAAATTCGTTTGTGGTTAAGTTTATAAGCCCCTCCCACCACGGTAAAGTTTCCGTTACGCTGTTTTTGAGCAGTAGGAATGATTCCAGGCTTATATTCATTCGCTGATATTGAGCTAAGATGAGATTAAAGTGAGACTGTAACTGTTCGGACCAGGGCCTTGGGTCTTGGTTGCGGGCAACAAGCTCAGTCTATATGTATTGCGTTGATCATTAGTAATAGTCTTCGATCATAGAAAAATAAGTGGATATCGCATGTTAGTCCGATTTGTCTAACCACCGAGTGCACTTACTCGGTAAGATCATTTATGTCATACATTGAATCTGGTTGATAAAAGTGGAGACGGCTTCTTTAGAATTAATAAATACTCATCCTTGAAAGCGATTTGCAAAGTCTTCTTTTAGATAAGTGAACAGTTTGAGATGCAACAATAAAGTCGACAATATAATACCAGAACCCTAAATATTAATAAATTGATTTTTTGAAATTTTTTGATTATATATTTTTTTTTCGTTGTTAACCGCATTGTGACGAGGACGAAAATAATAATAGATCTAAGTTTTCAATAGTTATTATTCCTGCACAATCTGCAGAAAGGCTAGAAAGTGGATCAATGCTGTACTTTTTACGAAAGATCCGGGTTGGAGACCATCAAATTATTCTTATTATGCTTTTTATTTGATGTTCCATTTTTAGTTGGATTAGTGTAAAATAAAAAATATTTCTTTTTTTTCCTTTATTTTAATATACTAAAAATAATATAGTGCTATAATACTGAATATTATAAGTAAAAACTTTGGATGGATATAATGCGGTGTTGAATTGCAAAGTTGTAAATAACGTGTTTAATTTTTAAATACACTTGCTTAAATTTTAATGCGCATTATTGAATTACATTAATTATTGAAAATTTTGAAGTTAAATTTTTAATGGCATTAGGAGACTATAAAATGAACATAAACGTGAAATACGTGTCAGAACGCATAAGATTTACATAGTCATGAAATGCAATAAAAAATATTTAATAAAATAATCATAAAATTAAAAAGCCGCTATCCGTAGTTTTGAGCCGGGAGTCGGGACAGCATGTGTCACGATAACATAAGTCAAGAACAATGATGCATTTGAATAATTGTTGAAGTATGAAGTACTGAATCCTTATTTTTTTTCTTCTGTGATCGAAGGTAATAGTAGTAGTAGTCATTGTAAAAGATAGTGATCTTAACTGGAGGATATTGCGTTGATGTTTTAGCGAGTATTCATTAAGAATAGAGTAATGTGTTTTTGTCAGGATGAACGAGCGGATTTTCTGGTGATTGGAAGTTGTATGTTTCGGATAAATACTAACGCACGAGGACGGTCGAATGTCAGTCTGCCGAGATTAAGTGGTAGAGAATTATGCAGTGATGATTTTAAAAATGTTAGAATTTAGAGAAATATGCAGTGATGATTTTAATAATGTTTACTGGTAAATTGCATTATGGCGAAAGTTTTAAGATATAGTTTATCTAAACAGCGAGGTGGCTGTTTAGGTGGTAAACAGCGAGGTGGCTGTTTAGGTGGTAAACAGCGAGGTGGCTGTTTAGGTGGTAAACAGCGAGGTGGCTGTTTAGGTGGTAAACAGCAAAGTGGCTGTTGAGATGGTGAACAGCGAATTGGCTGTTGAGATGATGAACAGCGAAGTGGCTGTTGAGATGGTCAACAGCGAATGGCTGTTGATAGGGTGAATGTTGAGACCTTGAAAACGGTGATGTGGTTGCCTAGGTGATATAAGGCAAGGTGCTTGTTTCATTGTGCAGAGTTTGCTGAGTATACAGCGTGACGACTATTGTTTATATGAAGTGATAAAATTAATAGTATGGAGATTGTCAGAATTCAGATTTCATGAGACGTTAGTTGTGACTCACAACCAACTCACAACTTGTGAGTCTAATAGGCAGGTAGTGCAGATAAAGATAATACTATGCAAATATTTAACAACCTCTTCCTTTTTGGAAGTCGGTTAACAAACACGTTTATATTTTGTAAGCAGTGGTAGAACTGTGGTACCCAATTTGTTTTGTCTTTACAGATAATGATGATCCTAGTTCTTCAGCATCACACGAGGACGCGTGAGACGTCAGGGTGGCCGTATCGGAGGAAGACTGAATCTAATTTGATATTGTTCTGTAAAACCTTATTGATTGATTACTTTTTAATATTGTGTAAAACCTCCTTCGATTATTAAAAGAAAATATGTTACGTCCAATCAGAGTCGAGGGCAGGCCTCGAGCGAGGTCGGGATGACATCTTGGCATTCTCTTGGTAGACGTGTGACTTAGCAGAGCTATGCTTATCAGTTATAATGAATAGAGAGTTGATCAAGGTGGATCCTTGGTGGATCATTATGGGAGAACAGAATGTGAAGTAGATGTGTGTCGCGAACTCGCTGCTCAGATTGCATTGTAATTAGAAAGTGATTAATCATATGGTGCCCCTCAATATTGTGGAACTATGATTAAATTGTACAGAACAAGGAATACGTCGTTTTATGCTTGCAATCAACCTTGATGACGCCCACTAGCTATAGCGACCACTGATGATGTCTATGAGAACGGCCTTTTCTCCGACATGTATATGTGTATATGTATTATGTACCTATATGTATAGTGATCCGATAACAGAACATAATGCGCAAATTATCATACCTACCTATAATAAAAATAATAATACATAAAACTCCATAATTAATGTGATTCATTATTATTATCATGTATATTCCGAATCATAATATAAATTTCTAAATGGATTCAGGTTTCTACGTAATGCTCGCAAAAACAAATAAACAGACAAACTATTATAAACGTGTTTCTATTATACCTACTTATCTCGGGTCGCCGTGTTTCCCAATGTCAATAATAAGATTCAAAAGTAATTAAAAGCAACTCTACGTCACCTTCTGCGTTTCTTGACTCCATTACATTGATATTTGAACGAGCGAAGCGAGTTCTCTGAGTCAACTAGGGCGCTTGCCTACTAGACAGAGAAGTGTGTCCGTCTAAATGTCTGTCAGAGCCCTATAACTTCTGAATTACTGAATATTAGAACGTGAAACTTGGTTGAAAATTCAGTTATATCCTTTACTTGAACAACAAATACTAAAATTAGATAAATGTTATAAAGAAACGAAATTATTTAATTTTAATGCGCCATCTATTAGCATTATTGTGAAGCTAATAGCTTCACTATAATGCTAATAGATGGCGCTGTGTCAGTAAAACAGTTTTATGTCAACTATTATTTTTTTTTATTGCGTCTAATGTTAAAAGTTAATTATTACAATATATAATTAAAACTTTTGGGAATTATGGCATATCGCGAGGTCTCAGTTCGGGGCGAACCACTAGTAATAAAATAAAAAAGCTTAGTGTTAAGAGTACCCACAAAGGCGCCAAACTCCCAATGCAATGAGTTAATCATGTGTAATTTAGGAGTTCCTATGACTACCTTTCGACTTTATCATCAGGCCCTGGGCACCACACATGGCTATATTTTTGGTCAATACAAATCAAAAAGCCTAAACATAATGGATTTATTGGGTACAGTTTAAGAGTTCCTCTGGCAAACTTCCATCTCCATAAGCAAACCAGCTCGGTGGTACCATAACTACATTGTCACCATTAAAAAAAAATGTAGTTTTATGGTCCGCCATTTTCTTTTTTTTTCAAAATATTAGCCGCGCACGAATTTAATTTACCAAAATAAAATTAAACACTATCTTAGTAAAATATTAATCAATATAAACAGAAGTCGTTTAAAAAAGGTGTTGAATTAGAGAAAATCTAGCAAATTTTTGTCATGATGAAATGAATGAAAAATTAATGTGGTGTACTTAGTCCATTTGAAACGTCGATGGTTGACGATTTCAATTTTCTACACATTTCGCTCAGACCCTTTACAAAATATTTAGGTAAATGTATATATCTTAGATATTGTATATCAATGCATTGATACAAGTAAGCATCTCTCAATTATAGAGAAGACCAGATAAGGGGACGACAGAAACCAGTTTACAAACAACTGAACCGTGATACACACTTTGTTCAAGTTAGCAAGTGCAAACGGTATTCTTTTTAGCAATTATCTAATCTGGTTTAAAGATAATAAAAACAAAATACACAGCAATAATTTGATCAAATGACAATAATTCTCGATACTGTAAAGTGGTAGAACGAACTCAAAGAATCAACCTGGCTGTTCAGCGTGGAAATGCAGTCAGTATTTTTGGCTTCATTCCACGTGGGCATAACTTGTATGATTATAGGTTAGCCTATGGGTTTTATCGTGTCTTCATACCTACTTTTAATTTTAATTAAGAAATATCTGGAGGGGAATTTTTGAAAAAACCTTATTAAGTTTACCTCCGTCCAACGCTTAGTTTTCTGTGAAATTATTATTATTTTTTGCCACCCGACTTACTGGCGTTCCGCGTTTCCTGGTACAGTGATGTCACCGTGATTAAATTAATAGTTTTTAGTGGGTTCTATATTAGTGATCTTTCTTTGGCTGATCGGGATTGACTTGTGGATACGGCCGGCGCATGTGTTATCGATATTCTGAAGAATTCGACGGCGAATGAAAGACAATATAAAAAACCAATATGATTTTCAAGTGCTTACTGTGTTTTATTTTTGTAGTGCTACCTATTGAATGTTGTGAGTATTAAGAGATTTTCTAAATAATTTATAACATACTGATACTAAAATCAACAATAATAAATAATTATTATTGACAGCAAACTTAAACTAACACACCCCACTTCGATCGGGCATAGGTTAAAAATGGTTGAATTTTTTGAATATTTATCTTAGGTCGCTTTAAGGATACGACGAAATTATAAAATACTTAGCTATTAAATTAGTCAAATAAGTATAGACGAAAAAGATCTCAAAACGTTGTGGTGTTGTTAAAACTTAAATAAAGCACACTTTCACAAAATAAAAGCCCATAAGTTTCATAAAGTACATCACTACACCTAGTTGCGATCTGTTTTTGGAAGATTCATTTGACAATTCAATAACCGGTCAAATGCGAGTTGAACTCGCATACAAAGGGTTCCGTAACAAAGAATGTCGAAAGATACACGTATCTAGTAGGGGAGCCCCCTTTAACTTTTAATTAATTTTTATTATTTGTTGTAATAGCGGCAACACGAATACACATTCTCTGAAAATTTTAACTCTCCATCTCCCTGGCGCAGTGGTGAGCACTTTTATCTTATAACTGGGGGTTCGACTCCTGGCGGGGGCTATTTGGGAATTTATAATTTCTGAATTGTCTCTGGTCTGGTCTGATGGGAGGCTTTGGCCGTGGTTAGTTGCCGCCAAGCGATTTAGCGTTCCGGCATGATGGCGTGTAGAAAGTAGTAGAAACCGATTAGGGGGTATGAGTACACTGCCTCATACCCCTTTCCAAGTTAGCCCGCTACCGTCTCAGACTGCACCGTGACTTACCATCAGGTGAGATCGCAGTCAAGGACTATCTTGTCATCGAATAAAAAAAAATTCGCTGAATGAGCAAAGATTGCTGCGCCTTACATTTGCATCGATTCAGGAATACCTTGGTAAAATATTTAAGGTGCTCCTAATTCAGCTCTTAAAAATGAACGGTAGGTAATTAGACCATTCATAATCGAAATTCTCTAATCAGAGGCGAATCTAATCGAAGAATGCGTTATTAATAGTTCTCAAATATATTGACGTTAATTGATAATTTACTGCTGGAGTAATGAGGATATGTGATTAGGATTTACACAAAGCCATTAATTACTCTTTGATTAAAATTGGATTAAAAGTACAGACCTTTCCAACGTTATACCACACAATGGGATAGACGAGTAAAAAAATGTTATCCCTCCTTTACGTGTAAGGGAAGGGAGGTACCCAAAAAATTGCTTTTTTTCAAAATATTGAACAATTTTTTCAGCTTAATAAATTACACAGCCTTGCCAAATTACAGCTCTCTAATATCAATGGTCTCTGAGATGCGGACAGACAGACAGACAGACGGACTTGGCGAAACTATGAGGGTTCCTTGTAGTTATACTACGGAACCCTAAAAATGATTCCTGCAGCATGACGTTCGAAATCATCTCTGATTGGCTGACTAATTAATTCATTTTAATTATAACACAAATGCCATGAATTCAGCCAATCATCCCAAATGAGACTGATGAGCTTTATTATTATTATTTATTTATTTATTTTAAAGCAAATATACATTTTATATTTACATTATGTTAATTAGATACCGGTGAATCAAAATCATCATCAAATCATTGAGGCAGCTTTTCGGCAATGACCAGCTAATTGCGGGAAAGCTGAAGTGTCAATGCACAATTTCAATTGCGATGATTGGCTGAGTTTATGGCTTTTTGCTGCAGTGATACATTTTCGTCAATAAGCGTCAGCCAATCAAAGGTGAATGAAAATGTCACGTAGTGGATGTCATTTTTCTGCAATCGCACCGTGGTTTGTAACTTTAAAACATTATAGGTGGACTAAGTTTTCAGAAATTTGCATAAGTTCATTGTACTTATTAATTTAGAACGCTAAAATTATAATTATACAATGCGGGTGTTCACATAAACATACGTATACCTACCTGAGTAACTTTGTGTTTCAAGCGTGGACGCAAGATAATTTGGTGGTTACAAATGTGATTTTCCTCAAACAATAAAATTATTGTTTATTACTTACTTAAATAAATTAAAATTTATGCCATTTAATTATCTTCCAAGAAACCACATCCACCAACTCAAACCGCATATAAAAATACGCAGATTAACTTAGCTTAGGTCATAATATTTGTATTCACTTTTACAACAAAAATAAAAAAACATGTGTGGCACTCGGGGACTGCCGCGGTAAAGCTATTGCATAGCATTTTTTATCAACGCCATCTAGCAGTGAGAGGAGTCCCGTGTCAGGTTATTTTCGTTACGGAATTTCTGGATTCGGTCTCCACGCTCAAGGCCCGCGATAGAAGCTATGCAATAGCTTAATAAAACAGTACCTAAGTAGGTATACTTAATTATATTTAAGTACTTATTCATCTATACGCTCTGGCTTGGGTATATATCAATATATACAAAATTAATTTATATATACCCAAGCCAGAGCGTACCCTAACTGAACTACGTGTAATAGAAGGGTGACAAAATTTCATTTTTCTTTTGGCTAGGATTCTAGGATCAGATAGAGCTTCTACCTGATGATTCTAGCCAAAAGAAAAATCGAATTTTGTAACCCTTCTATTTCAATCTGACAGTCTGATAGAGGAATCTATTGTGTCTACATATTCCAGCTCGCATAACTTTTCTTAACTCGCATTGCATGAGCTAAACTAGTTCAGATGTGCTTAGCTTTAGTCCGAGAAGTCTCGGCTAACACTACGGCACGTGGGTCAAAAGAAACAAAAAGCCGCTTTTAGAACTTCGTTTTCTAAGAACCTTTTCATTTTAAAATTAAAATTAGACGTAAACAAAGCTATTAGGAATACCAATTATTACCAACATATCTCAGGATGTACTTTTATCATATTCTACGCATTTTTATTTAATTAATCAATTATATAGTTCAAATGCCTATTTACCTACTTAATATAGATACCTAATAATAACTATTAACACGTTTTATAAACACATTGCATGCTTACCTACTTTAATGGCGTAAAGTGTATTACGTGATAGGTAATAGATATGTATGTGTTTCTATTTATTTTTATTTAAAAGTTTATTTATGTATAATAAATGCAAATCTTTTAGTGATAGATAGAGAAATCTATTGTATCTATTGCCGTAATTATAACAAATAATAAAAAAAAAGTAAAATAAAAAAAAAAGCCGGGCCCCCATACAAGATTGATGCGTGATATTTTCTTACTCAACCTTAACAGTCGCTATTACGATGGTATCCTACATACAAATATTTGCATACAAATGTAAGTCCAACTCCCATTGAGAGGGCATTGCGATCGTTAAACTAATGCTATCATTTTTAGTACAATCCCACAGCTGAATTAACCACGTATCTTTTATTTTAAACCAAAAAATATATCTTTTAAATTCCAGTGTTCGAAGGAGAAACTTGCACGGATAGCGATCGACCAAGCACTTGCAAGAAACTGTCCAAATGTACCCACTTGTTAAATGAAATCAAACACTGCGGTAACCCCATGCCTCCACACATGAGGAGAAAGCTACAGAGGCTTGGATGTGGCTTTCAATTCGATGAACCGCTTGTAAGTGTATGAACCCTTAGAACTTCTTCGTCATCCAAGTACTACGTTTTTTATTCAAATAAATTTTAGAAATCGAATCTTCAAATGAATCTACCACTGCTGGTTCGGAATGCCATTCCAACCGAGAAGAACCAGCAAGAAATTCGGCGTTTACTCTTTTAAAAGTATAATAATATGTAATGTTTGTGGTTCCAGTATTAACAACAATTTATAAAATTAGTATGTAGTAAATGACGTTTTATAAAATTAGTTACTAGCTGATAGTGAACATTGAATAACAATGAAAGCAAAGCTAAGGGCACAAACCACAGTGGTGTAGAAATATTTTCAGTCAAGCGTGATGCTTATCTAAATATATAAAAGGCAAAGGTGACTGACTGACTGATTGACTGACTGACTGACTGACTGACTGACTGATCTATCAACGCACTGCTCTAACCACTGGACCGATTGAGTTGAAATTTGGCATACAGGTAGCTGTTAGGACGTAGGCATCCGCTAAGAAAGGATTTTGGAAAATTTCAACCCCAAGAGGGTTAAATAGGGGGTTAAAGTTTGTATGAAAGTCCGTCATTTTTCAAGTTATATCCATGAAACTTTGTATTTAGGCTTTAGAATAAAAATAAAGAAATACGTGTTTCACAGATTTTGTAAAATTCACCCCCCAAGGGATCAAATAGGGGATGAATGTTAGTATGAAAGTTTTTCATTTTCAAAGTTGTATAAACTTGGTATTTGGGCTTTCGATTAAAAATAAATAAAATACATGTGTCACAGGTTTTGAAAAATCTACCACAAAAGGCATCATCTAAATCTAAATATATAAAAGGCAAAGGTTACTGTCTGACTGACTGATTGATCTATCACCGCACAGCTTAAACCACTTTGCATACATATAGCTATGATGACGTAGTCATCCGCTACGAAAGAATTTTTCAAAATTCAACCCCGAAGGAGGTAAAATAGGAGTTTAAGAAATCGAACCTAACGTGAGCGAAGCCGCGGGTAAAAGCTAGTAATAAGACAAAACTAAACGAGTTTACTTCTTATTGCGCTTATTTCTCCGCTGTTGGCTAGTTTTGGCGTTGGAGCACATAATAATACGCACATTATAGAATCTTGATGTAATTGCGGCAACGTTGGCCAGCATTTACTGAATGCTTAAAAGATCCATCAGAATTCACCACTCTCTATAGAATTTTCCAAAAGTATGATTCTAGTGGACGAGTTTTTTTTTCATTCTATTACTTTATTTATTAACGCCTAAACTATTTTAGCAGAAGTATAATCACACACTTTCAGGTATGTTGCGATTCCAGCTCGAATACTTTCAACGCACATAAACCATTCACCTCTAGTCCAAGCCATCAATGGGGATCTCACGAGTACGACAAAGAGGATCGATACGACAAAGAGGATCGATACGACAAAGAGGATCGATACGACAAAGAGGATCGATACGACAAAGAGGATCGATACGACAAAGAGGATCGATATGAAAAAGAGGATCGATATGACAAAAGACCTTATAGTGGCCAAAGCGAATGGTCTACTTTCAAACCTAATCGTAATCCATGGATACCAAGTGGAAATCAAGATCCTTATAATACTGGCGAAGGTAATAAAGAAAGAAATAAATTATCATATAGGTATTTATAGAATTTGTAACGCCAAACTCTATATCAAAATCACATTAGATGTTCGTAGGCAAACGAGGAAAGGAAGGAATACAAAAGAACCAAAAATGGCACCCTGCGGGATACCTTTTTAAAATTGATATGGAAGACAGTTTTCCAATCATGTTTAATTTTTATATTCTAGCATTTAACAACTCTTTCCAGAGCTACATTCTTATTTAGGTTTGTAGCACGTGATATTAGTGTAGATTTCTTACCATTATCTCATGTTTAACACAGTCGAAAGCATTCGATAAATCAAAGTAAACCTCAAGTGTATCACGTAAGATTTAAATATTTGGTCAACACTAGCAGCGATTATCGAGCATCCCAAAAAGTAAAAATCCTCATTTTAACAAGGTCTATTTATTTTTAACTTTATAATCTATTCTTAGTACATGTGATATTTTTAGTTACAGACTCATACACTGTTAGTAACGGTGGAGGAAACAGGGATGACATTAACAAATGGGATACTAGTCAAAATACTGCCGATAATTCTATAGAAAGGACACCAAATCGAGGAGTTCATCGCAATATTAATCTTCTGCCAACCCAGTGCGGGGCTATTGAAAGTGAAAGGATATTTGGAGGCAATAGAACGAAGCTCTTTGAAATGCCCTGGATGGTTCTTTTATCTTACGATTCAGGTAACATAAAGACTTCTACATAAATATGACTGTTTATTTTTGGGGTTTTAAATTACCAAAATCACTCAAGTTATAGACAGAAACAGTTGGGATGAATTTTATTGAAAGCCCGTCTAGGGTTAAATGAACATTACATGAAATACTCGATACCATTTTGATATCAAATTCCAGCACGAGGCACCAAGCTGAGTTGTGGAGGAACCTTGATAGCTGAGCGATACGTCCTAACTGCTGCCCATTGTATTTCCTTCTTGGGTACGAGATTGAAGCTTCGGTCGGTCATACTGGGGGAATACGACGTGAGGCGAGACCCGGATTGCGAGAGAATGGAGGGCGAATTGTTCTGTGCACCCAAAATTCGAGTAAGTTATTGTATTAATTGAATCAATAAATGAAATATTCTTTACTGTACACCAATTAAACAAAAAGAAACATGTTGTCATCTTCCACCCTTAAACTTAGCATGTAAGTGAGTCTCAATTGGCTTCAGTACCTGTCAATTAACTGATTGGCTGCGTTTATGGTATTTTTAGGCTCATTAGAATGGTCTTAATGAGTAGGTATTAGATAAATGATGATCAAAAATCGAGAAGGATCTGATGATGGAGCAGAAAACTGGGTAACAGGATGTCAGGTATATCGTAGGTATATACCTAGTCCTAGTTCTACTATAGATTCACATGTCGGGGGTTTTTTAAATTCTCAATTTATACTTACTTGTGGTTTGTCGTATCTTTATTGCGAAGGCTACACGTACATCACGTGACATCAGTAATAATTTATTAAATACAAAGTTGTAATGAAACTTAACAATATTTTTTTAACTAGCCGTTTGCCTACGTAGATTTGTATATACCTAATTGTAGATAAGTAGTCAAATATTTTTCCTCTTGCATCATTTTTATAAACTGGTTTTAATTTTAAAAAGCTGCAAATGTGGCATTTTGCCGAGTTTGAATGTTTAGTTGAAGTCGAAACCTGTTAGGACTGTATGTTATGAGGCAAAAACAAAATATTAACCATCAATTTTGTACCTACCTATTTAGTTTTTAGGGTACCATACTCAAAGGGTGCCAACTCGCATTGTCGCGACAATGTGGCCGAGTAGTTCGTTGAATCGCGATTTCCATCCTTGTCTAACAGCTAATGTCAGACAAGAACATCGCGTATAACAGTTTTATCGCGATAAGGATTTTCGCACGAAAATGACGTAGCCGCACCATAGACTGCTAATGTAGACAAAAACATCGTGTATAACCGAACACGATAATTTTATCGCGACAACGCGACACGAATTTTCGCACGATAATGTAGCCGCACATTATTATGCTACTGCTCTACCTGCATTAATATTAGTGTAAACGACTGCGCTCAAATGGCCAATTAAAAAATGCGTTAATTTACGCGTTAGGGCGCAGGTGGAGCAATAGCATTTTAGGCATAGGCTACATTTTAATTTTTATACGAACAAAATCAGTTTCCGTCCGTCGGATTACAGTTCTTATTATTAAACTCCTTCTTTGTTTTTCAGAATGTTGCAATAGAGACCCTCATACCGCATCCAGATTATTCCCCCCAGCAGTTGGGAGACGACATCGGTCTCATAAGATTAGCAGAACCAGCAGATTTTTCTTTAGGTGAGGTCTACAATAGGGAATATGCGTTGTCGACACGAAATCATATTAAAACCGTCAATTTTTAAGGTTCCGCACCCAAAAAGTGCCAACGGGACCCTGTTACCATATTACTAAGCCTCGTTTGTCTGTCCGTCTGTCAGTGGCTGTATCTCATGAACCGTACTAGGATACTTGAAATTTTCACGGAATGTACATTTCATTGCCGCTATAACAACAAATAATAAAGATATAAGATATATGTATATTGTTTTCAATTATTTGACGGACTGACGGACGGACGGGTACGAAACTCTAATAAAAGAAAAACGTCACAACCCTTAACACGGACCAATACCATAGAGACTATCATCATCATCATTTCAGCCTGCGGACATCCACTGCTGAACATAGGCCTTTCCTAAACTGCGCCACCACACCCAGTCCTCAGCTTTCCTCATCCAGCCACTTCCCGCCACTCTCTTTATGTCGTCGGTCCATCTTGCTGGAGGGCGCCCCACACTACGCTTGCTTGTTTGCGGTCTCCACTCCAGAACTTTTCGGCTCCAACGGCCATCGCTCCTGCGACAAGCATGGCCTGCCCACTGCCACTTCAGCTTACTAATGGTTTGGGCTATGTCAGTGACCTTGATTCTCCTACGGATCTCTTCATTACGAATTTTATCCTTCAGAGAAACTCCTAACATAGCCCCCTCCATAGCTCGCTGAGCGACTTTAAATTGGTGGATTAAGCCCTTTGTCAGTGTCCACGTTTCAGCGCCGTAAGTGAGGACGGGAAGGACACACTGGTTGAAGACTATAAAAGTCATAAATTATTTTTCAGACAGCATGAAACCCATATGCCTGCCGACCTCCCCCGAGCTGCAGGCAGAGAACCTCGAGGGGCTGAACGGCGTGGTGGCGGGCTGGGGCGCCACGGAGGACGGGCTGCAGTCGCCGGTGCTGCTCAGCGTGGACCTGCCCATCATCTCCAACGCAGACTGCCAGGCGATATACAACGGGTGAGCTACTGACTGTAGACTGCAGCAGAGACTGCCAAGCGATATACAACGGGTGAGCTATTGACTGTAGACTGCAGCAGAGACTGCCAAGCGATATACAACGGGTGAGCTATTGACAGTAGACTGCAGCAGAGACTGCCAAGCGATATACAACGGGTGAGCTATTGACTGTAGACTGTAACAGAGACTGCCAGGCGATATACAACGGGTCATCAACGGGTATTCTACGGCGGTATAAAATTTGGCAGCCTTATCGCTACATAGCGATCTCTTCGGAAATCAATGCAATGGTGTATAAGGACATAGCTAAAGATACTAGAATTATAATTTTTAATATATTATAATTATTTTGCAAACTAATATTGATGCTCGTCATTTTAACTTGATTTGAATTTATTAACAGACTTCCAAGAAAGGAGGAGATCTTCAATTCGTCGGAATCTTTTTTTTTAAAGAGGAGAGAAAAATCGAGGAAACTATTCAAATTTTATAGGCACAATTGATATACTTTGTTGTGGCGTTTGAAGTCAGTTTTGTAAAATTCAAAAAAATTCAAATTCAAAATTTATTTATTTCATGTAGGCTAACTTGTAGCTCTTATGACACGTTATAAATCTACCACCGGTTCGGAATGCAGATTCTGCTGAGAATAGCCGGCAAGAAACTCAGCAGTTGCTCTTTTCAAAAAAAATGTTTTTTACAAAGCTAAGCTATGTATACAGTGCTTCCACAATAAAGCTTCAAAAATGCAAAAATGCATACGTAGGTATACCAATCCAACGCATGTCAAGATGGGCAGTCAAAGCAGATCCATTCCCGTTGGTGGCACGCGTTCACGAGCAAAAAGAATTTTTATGTTTTTTTTGGAAACTAATGTTGACGGTCGTCATTTTAACTTGATTTGAATTGATCTATTTCAGATCGCCTCGTATCAGCAGCTCGCAAGTGTGCGCGGGAGGGGTGTTAGACAAGGATTCCTGCGGGGGAGACTCGGGCGGCCCCCTCATGTACCCGGGCAGGACGGGGGCGGGCCTTAGATACGTGCAGCGTGGGGTGGTCTCCTACGGCTCGAAGCGATGCGGTCTAGGGGGATTCCCAGGGGTTTACACGAGGGTTGCCAATTACATGGACTGGATACTGGACAATATACGTGGATAACAATACTCAGTTATTATTCTAAGGTAGATTATAAAATTAGGAGTAAAAGGCAGAATTGATAAAGAAATGCTAAAACAAAACGAAAGCAAAATGAAATGATGGGATCAAAAGCAATACCTACACTTCAAGTTGTTACGAGTATAATAATGAAAGCATGTTCTTTATCTCCGGATATCACCACCAAAAGAAGGACTGACCTTGTGATATACATAGTTTCAAATTTTTTTTAAATCTAGAACTGAAAACCCCAATAAGTAAAAGTGAACAATAAAGACGACAATAAGCACTGAAAGAATAATAAAAAGAAATATATTGTTTAAAGGAAGAAAGGCAAGAGATTTACAACTTCATTTGAAAAATATCTTTGTAAAGAAAGTACATAATATGAAAGAAAATCAGCAAATAAAAAACTCGAGTGCGATAATAAACGAATCTTTCTATCCCTTTTCGGGGTTTTGTCAAAGATCCTCATTTTATTTTGTACTATAAGTTTTTTTTTAAATCTTCCTACCTATAGTTATATTAATGTAAATAATTATGATTATAATCAATCGAGCCAAAAACTCGTTGGTTAAGATTATCTATTAGTAGTGTCACAATTTTTATTCCCACATTGAATTAATTTTAGTTTTTTAATTTTTCAATATTTCTGGAGTATTTACGGTGAGATTAATACTATATTACCAATTAATTTATCAATCAGTCTATTTCCGTTCAGTGGCCGGGATACCCTCACAACAACCGGCCACGACATACATTTCGTTTTCATCATTTTATCCAA
The DNA here is from genome assembly GCA_038048805.1 of Hipparchia sbordonii. Lineage (NCBI taxonomy): Eukaryota > Metazoa > Arthropoda > Insecta > Lepidoptera > Nymphalidae > Hipparchia > Hipparchia sbordonii. Next base: position 1,699,452 of record CM076111.1, on the reverse strand, counting down.
TCTTGAATGAGTATTGTAGTTTGCACGGCTCTATGTAGGTAAAAAAAAGTCCTTGACTGCGATCTCACCTGATGGTAAGTGATGATGCACTATAAGACTGTAGTGGGCTAACTTGGAAGGGGTATGGCAGTGTAGATGCAACCCCCCCTACCCCTACCTACCCCTAATCAGTTTCTACACGCCATCGTGCCGGAACGCTAAATGACTTGGCGTCATGTCTTTGACGGTAGTAAGGTGGTAACTAAGCTTCCCACCAGACCAGACCTGAGTCAGAAGTTAAAAAATCACTTTCAGAATCAGTATAATGCTTGGTTAGTGCAAATGACAGCTGACAGCTCGTTAGGAGATTTAAAGATTGAATGATAAATAATTATAAATAAATTTAATAAAATAATATCTGAATTGAGTGAGCCCAGCACGCAGCAGCTCTCGGTAGGGAGAAGTATATTCCTTGTACAGCAGTAAAAGCAGCAATATACCAAGTTTCCATACATATAATAGAGATCAATCGTAAAACGGAGTGATTGTATACTCTTGGATCAATCGTGAAGTGATTATTTGACTGATCATTTGATGTCGATTATTGTCGAATCATCATCATTGATGTCGAATTATAAAAACGAATTGATTCGTAGACTTGCCTTCTCTGTCTACGAATTGATTATAATTATTCTCTTAAACAAGTTATGACAACTTAATGTCAGTGCTTCAACAACAAATATTAAAACTTCGGAGCACATAAATTCGAAACAGTTTCACATTTATAACATGTTTCAACCACGTAGGATCGACCGGTATAGGTAAAAACTGTTAAATGCCCGGCTGCAAGTTCAAATGTATCCAGAAACAGAATGAGAGCGACGATGTACCCGAGGCTGGCCAGTCGCACAGGGTAGCTGCGCCGGTACCCTCAGGGTGTTTGCTTAGAGATAATGCCCCTGGAGCGTCCTCAACTAGACCTCAACAGGAAGTTACGTCGGGACTGGAATCTGAGCGAGGGATGAGAGCACCACCACCTGATGATGTTAATCCTATTATCCTTTTAATCCTATTAATATTATAAATGCGAAAGTTTGTATGTTTCTTACTCAATCACGCCGCAACAACTGAACCGATTTGGCTGAAATTTGGCACAGAGATAGAGTATAGGTCGGAATAGGACATAGGCTACTTTTTGTTCCGAGAAATAATCTATTTTTTTTTTATTCAATGACAAGTTAGTCCTTGACTACGATCTCACCTGATGGTAAGTGACCATGCATCTAAGATGGTAGCGGACTAACTTGGAAGGGGTACGGCAGTGTCCATTCACCCATACTCCTAATCGGTTTCTACACACCATCGTGCCGGAACGCTAAATCGCTTGGCAGCACGCCTTTTGACGGTAGAGTGGTAATAAGCCACGGCCAAAGCCTCCCACCAAACCAGACCAGAAAGAAAATTCAGAAAATATAAATTCCCAAATTGCCCCCGCCGGGAATCGAACCCGAGACCTCCCAATTATAAGACCACGGCTCACGACTGAGCCGGGGAGGTCGTCGAACGACGATTCGAAAGCGCTTCATAAAAGTTTATTCGAATTTAGGAAAAGTTTATTCAGGAAGTTTAAATAAACTCCTCATTTCAGGTGTACCATTCAATGAAACGCAGACTGTCGGCGGCGTGGAAGATCGTCAACAGCTTGTGGAGGAAGACCGAAGACCCGTACAACTGGCAGCTGCTGAAGAGCATCAGCATGTTCACTCTAGCGCTCAAACTATTCCACGACCTGCACCGCCACATGAACAGAGAATCTGTTTGCGATTGATCAAACAATAAAATCTAATGGCTTTAATATTTTGATTTTGACGAAAAATTCCGATATATTTTTTGTAAGCGTCAAGATGACTGACCCAAGTGACCGATCATCGTTAAATTTCTCCAGCAATTAGTACCTATTTAGTACAATAGTAGAAGCTATACAATAGCTTAAAAGGTATTAAATATAATACCTTTTAAGCTATTGCATAGCTTCTAGCGGGCCTTGAGCGTGGAGACCGAATCCAGAAATTCCGTAACGAAAATAACCTGACACGGGACTCCTCTCACCACTAGATGGCGTTGATAAAAAATGCTATGCAATAGCTTTACCGCGGCAGTCCCCGAGTGCCACACGTCTTTTTTTTATTTATTTTTTTATTTTATTTCATGACAAGATAGTGCTTGACTGCGATCTCACCTGGTGGTAAGTAATGATGCAGTTCAAGATGGTAGCGGGCTAACTTGGAAGGGGTATGGCAGTGTACATTCAACCTATACCCCTTATCGGTTTCTACACGCCATCGTGCCGGAACATAAATCGCTTGGCGGCACGTCTTTGACGGTAGGGTGGTAACCTTTGTTTAAATATTTGGTATTAATTATTAACAGAGAAATTCAATTTAATAAGTAGTCAGTCATTCTGACGTGACTTTGACGATGCAGTCTAACATGGTAGCGGGGTAACTTGAAAGGTGTATGGCAATGTTAATTAAACCCATACCCCGCTATCGTACAGAACGCTAAAACGCTTAGTTACACGTCTTTGATGGTAAGGTGGTAACTAGCCGTTGATCCATTGCTGAATTACTGCGCGATTGAAGAACAAACCAACAAATAAACACACGTTCGCATTTTATAAAAAGTGCCTGATAAAATAGCAGAGCAAGTGAGATCCTCAACTTATTAACCTTCAAGCAGGCGCGTGGCCATTTGTAACGGCAGCGGTCGCGCGTAACCTAAAAGACCTATTGGAGATTTTAGGGATTTAAAATGACAAATCATTAAATTATCATTTATGTTTTATAATCAAAACATTTATCTTTTAGTCAGGAAAGTATTTAGATGCAGAAAAATATTTCAATCCAAGTAATTCCCTTTAAAATGATATTTAAAAGAAATATATTGAGTTGGGTCTCAATTTTAGGACATAAATCTTACTCATTTATTAAAATAAAATCAAATAATTATTTTAGAACACTTACAAAATAAATTAACATCGTATGTATTATCATTAGAAAACAAACAATATAATAAAAACTTAAAAAAAATTTTTTTTATATTTTTAGCGAGCAAAAGAGCAGGCGGGTCACCTGATATTAAGTGATTATCGTTGCCCATGAACATTCTGCAAATAATTTTTGGATTATAAAACAATTTGCAAGATAAATCCCTATAATTAGAGATCAAAAATCGGGTATATATTAACGTTTAGTTTCCTTCCTCATCAGTCTCTTTTTCACTCTCTGTGTCTTCTTCAATTAGTTGTGCAATTATCTCGGATTCACTGACGAATCTACGAGTCATTTTTTACAAAAACTATCAATAAAATACAAATTTAGTTTAATACATAAGATAAAATATTTTCGCAAATAGAGTCGCGCGTAACCTTTACGACGACGGGCGCGTGTAGTCTTTTCGACGCCTACGCCACGATTAAAACAAAAGCTATTTGTTAAATATGGGACGAGCGGGGAATGAAGGTATGTAGTTGTTTTTGTTTGTAATGAACTTAGAAGAGGGTACTTGAGACGAGAAATATTTGACACGAATATGTTTGAAATTATAAACAAAAATGTAACAAGTGCGGTCGATTCGACGCCGCGCGACCGCTTGAAGGTTAAACTACTTTTCGTTTAAGGCGTAATCTTACTTAAGTGGACGGAATCAACCAAAGAGTCAGTGGGAAGAACCTACAGCTTTGCCTCGACCCTCGTACTTAATTTAAATACCAAAGAGTTTAAACAGAAAATCTTAATGAGTGGTACTCTGTATTTTTTTAAAGAAGCCAAGCTGAACTCGACTTGATATACTTATTCTCTTACTGCCTCCGTTGGTCTAGTGGTTAACAAGTTCGACTGCAGATGACGAAGTCCCGGGTTCGATTCCCGGTTCGGGCCGAAAATATATTGGCTTTTTTTGTCAAGAAATTCTCAGTACTAGCCCGGAGTTAGGAAGTTGGTGGTGAGTCACCCCCGTGCCTCGGAAAGCATGTAAAGCTGTCGGTCCTGCACCTGATCTCTTCCCGGTAAGGGAATAGTAAGTGCACCTGTGTTTGCACACACACTTGTGCACTATAATATCTCCCGCGCAGATGGCTAATGACCGAGGCCTGTAGAGGTCCATGCAGGAGACCTATGTCCAGCAGTGGACGTCTATAAGTTGAAATAGAAGAAGAAGATGGCTAATCTCTGTGGAGATTGAACACCGTGGCCAGATTCAGCCGCGAGGACATTATTCTCTTACTTCTACTACCCCTCCAAATAAGCGAAAAGCTTGTGCTAGGAGTGGGTACGAATACTACGACAATAGTGCAATGACCGGGGTTCAAACCTTCGACCTTTCTTTAATTAGATCCCGGAAAAATTACTTCAAACAATGCGTTAAAAGCAGCGTAAAACCCATTTATAAAGTCGAGGTTATCACGAAGTTAGTGACTTTCTTAATGTCAAGTTGCAAGGAATCAATCGGCTTGGCATCCAGCTACCCACAAGATAGTGTAATGAAGGTAATAACTTTAACTTGTTACATTGACCTGTAGCTCAATATTAATATTGGAATATTTTGTTATGACAAATGTAAATTGAAAAACAACCCCGCAATGTGAAATTTAAAAAAATATTATATTTGAATGATTTGAAGGTTACGGTAGTAAAAAAAAAAAAAAATTGTGGTGGCGGCCATCTTGGATTTGAAATTTATCAGTATAGTATTCTACTAGTCAAGCCCTTTCATTGATAATATCCATATTGAGGAAGTTTGAAAAAATATATAATAGCCAAGAACACTCCCGACAAACAAAAAAAAAAAACAAAATCAAAATCGGTTCACACACACACACACAGAGACATGTCAAACTTATAACACCCCATCGTTTTTCGTTGGGGATTAAAAAGAGCAACTGTTGATTTTCTTGCCGGCTTGAATTCTGAAAAGGAACAAACAAGTCAATTTTTTTTACTTTATGGTCTACCACTGGCACTGACTGCATCATCACTTATCATCAGGTGAGACCACAATCAAAAACCTGTTATCGATTAAAATAGCCGGCCAAGTGCGAGTTGGACTCGCTCACAAATTAGGTTCCGTATTCCTTAAATAACAATTTATACGCAACAACATTTGCGTATTTTAGTGAAATAAAACAAAAAATGAGCGCCAGACCAACAATTCTGCGCCCTCTGAGGATTATTTTTATTATTTGTTGCCTGAGCATAAAGTAGTATCTGGCCACAACCCTTATAGGATATTTGTTATTCCTTTGTTGTCTTTGTCTTATTTATCTGTCTGTGTGTTAAGGCCTTGTTTCTCAGAAACGCCTTAAGATTGAAAATACGGAGTACAAAGGTCAATGGTCTCATAACGAAATTTCAACGTCAAAATTTCAAGTTAAAATTTTAAAAAAGTTACAGCAGTCAGTTACAAAATTTCCAATGACGTTTTTGCCATTCCTTTAAATCTAGGCGTTCTATTTAATAAAGTAAAATAAAATTTTATAATGTTATTTTAAGATTTAAAGAAGTACATTTTATGGTGAAAATTATATACGACTAGCATTTGCTCGCGGCTTCGCTCACGCCCTTAGGGTTTGAATTTTTAAAAATTCTTTCTTAGCGGATGCCTACGTCATAATAGCTGTCTGGATGCCAAATTTCAGCCCGATCCGTCTAGTGGTTAGGGCTGTGCGTTGATAGATCAGTCAGTCAGTCAGTCAATCAGTCAGTCAGTCACCTTTGCCTTTTATATATTTAGATGTTGTCCCTTTTAAGTAAACATATTATAGTGACGAGCAACTATGGAACCCTAGTCCCTACACTGCGCGTGGCCTGACATGCATTAGACCCCCATACATATGTTTATATGTAATATAAACATTAGTATGGGGATTTGGTTGTAATTTCAGTGACATGTGTTCATGGAACTGTAGGACTCTATAGTATACCGATGGATGAACCGACAGACAGTGACAGGAGTCCTAGTAATAGGATCCAGTTCTAGCGCAAATTTGGAGCGGAACCCTAATTATCGCATAGTAAACTTTTTGCCAAAAACAGACAAGTTATTTAAAACTTGTTCGTCACGTAAAGTAGTGGGAGTCACAGAACTACATAATTTATTCAAAACATAGGCGAAGAGCTTGTGGGTCTTTGGTGCTAGCGTTTTGACGTTTTTTTAATAATATTTTTTACTACTTGATGCCCGTGTTCTAGTCCGCATAAATTTTTACTCCAAAAAATACTTGATACAAAGGATGAAAGTATTCCAGCCTTCTTCAGAATGCAAGCTAAATTTGACTTTGACCAGTAAGGTTTCCTTGTTTTTGATCTAAATCGGTTTTGGTTTGAGAGAATATTATCTACTAGTATCTTGTCTGAATATATTGCACCGTTAAAGCAAGTGATACTTATATAATTTCTTAAAACGCACAACTTTACTCACATGTTTTGTTCTTGTTTACGTGCAATAAAGTTGAATAAATAAATAAATAAACTCTGAAAAGTCTGCGTGCCTCAGACTATGAAAAACCACAAACGCCAAACTGGAAACAGCACTACAAAACGTACAGGTAGCCAATCGGATCGATGGCAAGCGTTTACATGTGAGAAGTTCCACACGTTAGTGTTAATTGCGTTTGGTCACAAGCGTGTACATGTAGGGAGAGGGCAGACTAGCTTCTTTTAGCGGCAGCGTTCGGTATTTTTTTGACTTTTTATGTTAACGTGGGCACACAACAAACGTAGAAATCAGCGACCGAAAATCACAGAAATCAGCGTTCAAAAATCGCGAAAGCGCGATGCCGACGCAAAAAGCCATAAAAACTCTGATCGCTACCGCTAAAAATAGCCAGTCTGCCCTCTCCTGTAATGATGTAGCTACGAACAATGACGTAGGATAAGACAGTATAATTTCGTGTGACCTTTCAAATAAGCGTCACTTGCTCTTAAACTACAGGAGCAACGACGCGTAAGAAAGTATTCTTATACAAGGAAATACCATCAGAAACTCAGATGAGCTTGCCGTTTCTGCGACCAAGCACGTTTCGACCGAGATCGAGTATATTTCAGCCAGTAATGTGTTTGTTGTGTTCACATCGATAACCTTTTCGCGTTCCCAAGGCTACAGCCGGCTATTATTTTATAAGAATCGAGACATAATTGACTGTTCCAAAGGTGTTTTACTAGTTCATGTGAAATTGTATGCAAAATAATGAATATGTGGTGCAAAAAACTTATACTCCTGTGTTTCTTCGGTGTTGTGCTATCAACTTATGCTGGTATGTGAACAATAAACGGTTATAAAATATATGCTATTGTCTAATATTATTATAGGTCTTCACTGAGCACGAAAAACAAAACAAAATATAAAAATATCGATAGATAGTATACCGCTTGTTTACTTGTACTCATTTACTTCTGAACTTAACAAAAACATACAATATTTTTTAGACTGTGAAGTACTTATGCTCAAGGCACATTGGCGTCTAGCGACTTTGATTCAAAGAGAATGTAATCACTCCGTGCTTTGATTGGCGGACACGGACAAAAGAAACTCTGAGTGTATAGTCTGTAATCTGTATACAGCGTCTGTATAATATCTGATACTTGAACCACGCGAAGCGAAATTTTAAATTGGATTAAAAAGTTAAATCTTTGGACATTTTCGAATTAATCCACCATATTTAACGCACCTAATGTACAAAGTGGTGAACAATAAAAAAGCGCTTGAGTTTGATTTTGTTTTGTTCTATTATTATCATCGCGTCGTCGCGTCGTCGTCGCTTCGGCCGTCCCTCAATGTGCCTTCAGCTTAAACAAACTTCGATAACGGGCTATCACAGGGCATAATATATCGAGCATTATGATAGGTACCTAAAATGCTTAAATCTGTAGTAGGAAAACCTAATGAAACGTCAATTAATATTATATTTTTAACAATTCGATAAACTAAATGACTGAGCTAATGACGTCTTTAATTTAGTTAAGAATTCGGAATGCTACCGATCACAAATACCTACCTACTCATAATAAAATACGATACCCACCTTTTATTACATCTTGATTTAACAGGAAAATGACCAAGCACTAAAAGAATTATACAATCTTTATGTTTGTTAGCCAGATACTTAGCATAAATTTGCGGAATTATTTACCTACAAATACTTATTTAGATGCCTATTCAAATATCGTAACAGCCTAACACGTTGCTCCGTCATCTATAGGTAAAGATATAAAAGGAAAAAGTGACTGGCCTGACTGACTAACTGATCTGAACGCACAGCTCAAACCACTGGACGGATCAGGCTGTTCTGCATACAGATAGCTTTTACGACGTCGGCAAACGCTAAGAAAAAGATTTATAAAAATTCAACGACGGAGGTAAAATTAGAGTTTGAAATATCGAACTTAACGTGAGCGAAGTCGTGGGCAAAAGCTAGTACGTACACGATATAATTATTCAGAAATCAAGAATCCACCGCGCACAGTGCAAGACAGGGAGGTCCTATAAAATTAGTTTTATAATTTTTTATTATAGAGCTGCCGGGCTTTTAAAAATTCCCACCAGCTCTTGAATTTTTCATGAGAAAAACAAAAGAAGTAAATTATATTGCGACAATTTCAACGGTGAACACAACTGTGTTATCATAAAATTAATGTTACATTTAAGTACATTAAAAAATTAGTTTCTTAGTTAGCTTAGTTTGAAGCATGCCATGGTTGACACCCTAAAATACATCAAAACATTAATGTCTGTAAACTGTAAAATTCTGAATTCAGTCGACCTGTAGTAGTAACTTGTTCTCTAAACTAAAATTTGTTGCATCAGTGTAACGATCGTAATGACCTCTGATTCGCACACAAAATACTCAAATTTTAAATCATAACAGCGATTGTTAAGGTCGAACAAAAACACCGAAAAAATCACATATCTTGTATGGGGGCCCCTTCATTTTGTGACAAGTACTATCCTATTAAATTATCTACCTATTACGGTTCATGAGATACAGCACGCTGACAGACGGACAGACGAACAGCGGCGGCTTAGTAATTGGGTCCCGTTGGCACGCTTTTGCGTACGGAACCCTAAAAACCTTTTGTCCTAAAGCTTATATGAGCTCCTCGAAATAAACTTTAACAACTTTTTATGTTGTTTTCGGTTTTGAGCCGCAGATTTACATAATATTGGTGAATTTAAAAAAAAAATTTAAAAGCCTAAGCATATTATTGCTTTAATTAATTACAAAGCTCTGATACACGCTCAGATGGTAAATTCGCATAAAATATTGTGAATTTGCAGTTGTTGTCGGTAGAACAAGACCGTAGTAGACCTGAGGAAAAGGAGGTAGAATTTAGAAATACCTACAGCGTGTTCGCACGGAACGCTTCAGTTCAAGAGTTTTTGAAACGAACCGCTAAGGTGTGGAAGTGGAACACCCTTCCAGCTTCCGTGTTTCCTGCTACTTTAAGTACCTTCAAGGCAAGAGTGAATAGGTATCTTCTAGACAAGCGCGCTCCAATCTAGACCGCATCAGCGTTTTCCAGGACAGATTGTGATCAAGCGCAAGCCTAAAAAATCTCTCTCCGCACAATCCTTAAAGCGTCCTTCCTTGTCTGGTAGGAGGCTTTGGCTGTGGCTAGTTACCACCCTACCGTCAAAGACGTGCCGCCAAGCGATTTAGCATTCCGACAAGATGGCGTGTAGAAATCGATTCCCTAATCGGTTTCTACATACCCCTGTATGGGTTGAATTTACACTGCTATACTCCTCCCAAGGTAGCCCGCTATCATCTTAGACTGCATCGTCACTTACCATCAGGTGAGATCGCAGTCAAGGGCTAGATGCAAGACCTCACCTCGCTTGGTCAATTAATACCTAGAGGTCAGGGTTTTAAATGCTTTTCCTCATCCCTCGTTTCAGATCAGTGCCAGCAAGGGCGATGCTTGAGTCTGGAGCGGTGCGTGGGGCTGCACACGCAGCTGCAGGAGAACCCATCCAGCCCATCGCTGGTGTCCCTGCTGCGAAGACTGCACTGCGGGTTCGATGCCAGACAACAGCCCATGGTAATGTTACTAAGACTCTAGAGAGTCCAGACAGACGGACCGCTTTTGAACTGTAGACTAAGCACGAACATTTTGTAAAAAAAAGACGTGTGGCACTCGGGCACTGCCGCGGTAAAGCTTGAGAGGGCATTGCGATCGTTAAACGAATGCTATCAGTTTTAGTACAAACCCACAGCTGAATTAACCACGTACCATTTATTGCTTTTTTAAACCAAAAAATGACGTGTGGCACTCGGGGACTGCCGCGGTAAATTTATTGCATAGCATTTTTTATCAACGCCATCTAGCGGTGAGAGGAGTCCCGTGTCAGGTTATTTTCGTTACGGAATTTCTGGATTCGGTCTCCACGCTCAAGGCCCGCGATTGAAGCTATGCAATAGCTTAAAAATTCTTGCTGACCACTTGCTGACGTTAATATCACCTTTACTGTTCGAAAGTTAAAATGTTCGTGCTTAGGCTACCGAACACCGAATGTAAAATTGCACTCGCGAATGTGAATGAACAATTTGTTCACATTCATGTGTCTAGGTCGGTGGGTCGACATCGCCGGCCCACTACGTACTGGGCACGCTGCCCAAGTGCGGATTGGCAAACTTTACACACCTTTGAGAACATTAAGGATCTCTCAGGCATACAGGTTTTCTAACCGCGATGATTTCTTCACCATTAAAGCAAGTAGGTAGGTAACACAGGTAGGTAATATTTAAATGCTTAATACACACACGAGTCGGAAAAGGACCACTGAACTATATCTACCGCTTTACAACACAAACATTTATGTATTGGCATAAACTGTATGTTACATGCACACTGCATGTACTTAAAGGATTATTTTATATTACAGATATGTTGTCCGTCAGAGTTTCTGCAAGCCCAGCCGTCGAACCGCAGGGGGTTCGACCGGCGCGCCGCCCTGGCGCTGCTGCCCGACCGGAACACTTGCGGGGTCATGAACGACGACCGCATCTACGGCGGCATCATCACTGAGATCGACGAGCACCCCTGGATGGCGTTGATCAGATATAAAAAGCGTAGGTACCGAAACATTCTATCCAGTGTCTAAACTAACACTACTAAACTGTTGGTTATATCCTCCAAGACTAAACTATATAGTACTGTCTCAGCCACGTATGGCATCATCCGAATACTTTGGGTCACTCAGAGGGCGATAGATAGAGCGCAGAATACCTGAGAAAATGAGGCAACTAGTAGGAAAGCCAGAGTTACACACAGGTGTGACCCTGAGCATTCGGATGAGGCGGTACGAGGTTGAGAGTGAGACATAGATACATACTGGATATTTGCTCGGGTATTCTTTGCTCTCTCCATCGCAAAGTTGAAGTGACAATGGGCGGGGCACATGGCTCGAAGACCCGATGGACGTTGAGATCCCAAGTTGAGGTCTAATGGAGACCTCAACAAGAAGCGCTGGGAGAACCACTGCTAGATGGACGGACGATGTCAAGCGAGTCACTTCATACAGGTACGAGTAGTACAAGATCGTGTTCAAACCCCTATCGGATAAAATACTTTAATTCTGTTTTACAGAATTTTTTTCTACATTTTTCTACTAGTCCTTTCCAACCGTTTCTATCTTCTACATCAGCTTTAACGTTTTCCAGCGAAGGGCAGCGGGTTCTACTGCGGCGGCGTGCTGATCTCGTCGCGGTACGTGCTGACCGCGGCGCACTGCGTCAAAGGAGCCGACCTGCCGGAGTCTTGGACCGTGTAAGCTCTATTGTAAAATGTTCCTCTCACCTCTCACATGCCAATCTCGATGGATACTAACCGCAGGAGATATTGTAGCGCTAAGTGCAAGTGCCAATATGAAAAAAGTTCCTTCACGATGTTATCTACAGTTCCGAAAATATTTAACCCTTATAGAATTCATTGTCCGTCTATCTGTGCTAAGTTTCGGCAGATCCAATACCCGCAGGACTGAGACTGCCGAAAAGGAGGCTGAAGTCTGAACCACTAAGCCACCACGTGTAGGGTAGGGGGAGGGAATATCACCAGGAGCCACTATCCTGTCAGTCGACGTCACAGACAATTTATCGTACTCTCAGGTCTCAAGTTCGCCTCGGCGAGTGGAACACCTCCAGCACCGTAGACTGCGCCAGCAAGGGCGACTGCAGCCCAACGCCTCTCGACGTGCCCGTGGAGGAGGTGATGGCGCACGAGAGCTACAACCCCACCGACGGACACCAGCAGAATGACATCGCGCTGCTGCGGCTGGCTTATGACGTGCCCTTCAATGGTATTAGGATCGATTCACTTCATTGATTAGACCCAGGATTCTGCCAGAAAGCATTGTATAATGTGAGAAGTGAGAGTTGTTGGGAGACTCTGGACACTAACAGTACAAGATCGTGTTCCTTATTATAGTAGTAGTAGTTTATTGGTTGACGATGAAATTAGCTCAAGATTTCTTCTCGTGCAAAATCCCTCAGCGCGCGAAGATCAAAGTCTTCGATGAGTGCGTGTTGCCTCATAAGAAGGCTCAGGTTCACTCAGCGGACGATTGAGAAATCAATCAAAATCAAAATCAAAATTTATTTATTTCATGTAGGCCAACTTGTAGCTCTTTTGACACGTCATAAATACCTACCACCGGTTCGGAATGCAGATTCTGCTGAGAAGAGCCGGCAAGAAACTCAGCAGTTGCTCTTTTCAAAAAATAAATAAATAGAGAGCTAACTATGTCCCAGCGAGATCAAATCACGTAGGCAAACCCCGAGCATTTAGCTTTTTCTTTCGTCTGCTGAGTGACTCTAAGCTTTTTTACGAGGCCCATGAATAGGTCTTACGTCATCAGTCATCACTGACAACGCGCGCTGTTCGAAGGCTTTGATCTTCACTGGGGGATTTTGTACGAGCACTCGGAGTTTTCCGAACGAGACGCCCAGCCCAGCTAAGTTGTATTTATTTTCTTGAAATTGGACCTACCTAATTGGACAATTTAGGTACCTAGTTCTCACGATCCAAGATTTTTCGATAGGTCTTCCAGAACTATATGTATACTTATTGGGACTTAATTTTCTACTTCCAGACTTTGTGAAGCCGATCTGTCTACCCACTGACGCGTCACTAGCGCGGGAAACTTTCGAAGGTGCTGATATGGAGGTGGCTGGCTGGGGGAAAACCGAAACAAGTACGTTAATTGGCCTTAAATATTGCACTTACGACCTCGACCGCAATAATAGGAAGACCTTCCTCTGAGCTAGTGTGTCGTGTGTCCAGGAACCGGCAGATTCATTCGTTCACTCATTTTGGGCTTTGTTTATACTATAACCACCTGAGATTATTATTTCGCTATCGCGATGTAGGTTCGCACATGGTTCGCCACTTGTAATGTGGTTTTGCTATATTATAATTGTTGCCATCGTATAAATATCAAATTTCATTCATTCTGAATCATTCATTATAATCCAAAGAAACGTTTTCATAATAAATAATCTATCAGTCTGCGTAATGATTTTAATATATTATTCAGTGTCTGTTTGTACGCTAATATTCGCAATTGATGAACAGATCTTGACGGGACTTTCGCATAGGCACATTGGTGCTTTTGTAGCCACTCTCTCTCCATTAGTAGGTGCACACGGGTAGGTGCTAATAATCTAATTTACTTACTTATTCCAGAGTCAGCGTCAGACATCAAACTGAAAGTGCGCGTACCAGTGGTCAAGAAATCAGACTGCCAAGATATATACTCCAGGGCGGGACGTACTATAACCGACAAGCAGCTGTGCGCGGGCGGTCTGTCCGGGCAGGACTCGTGCAGGGGGGACTCCGGGGGCCCGCTGATGGGGCAGGTGGGCGCCACCAACTGGATGGTGGTAGGGGTGGTGTCGTACGGCCCTTCGCCCTGCGGCACCCCCGGCTGGCCGGGTGTCTACACGCGGGTCACTGCTTTCGTCGACTGGATCCTTTCCAAGTTGAGATCTTAATGTTATAAATCTCTTGATCTTGCTAGTATTACGTAGATTCGGCGATGTGAAAAGTAAGATTACACCTTCGGGAAGTATGCAACACATACCTGTATTTCCTTCAAACTCTTTAAGTTTCTTTTATAACTTTTAAATCACATCATAAGACGTGTTCCTTTTGCCTTTCCCATTAAAAATAATCTCGCAATAACTATGTAGTTGATGAGATGTTATTTTTCACTAGGTACTTGTTGATAACCGACACCATAATATACCTACATATTATACGTAATTATAAAGTAGGTACCAGGGATTGCAACCGCTTTAAAATCACAAAGAAAATTTGGTTGATTACTTGCTAAAAAGTTTTTTTTTATCATCTGATTTCTAATTTTCTTTGCAAAAAATCTTGATTGCATGCAATATTAAAATCAATGAAAGCTTCCATCAGAATCTTCATCAGAATAAAAACCATACGTAATCGCATAAGAATACTCACAGCAAATGTGCCATGAATTTTTTTGAATAAAATTATATTTTTATGTTGTTTTTTTTTGTTAATATTCCATTAAATTACCTAATACTCTAAGTTCACCGTATTCCACTACAGTCAGAACATCGACACCGCTCTTAAGTCCCTACTTAGCTCCTTTTGACCCTACGCTCCCCTGAGCCTAGGGTCAAATGAAACAAGTTGAATAACTACAACGATTTTTATGAGCCGTTGGATTCTAAGGGAGAAAAGGACTGCCTTGTCGAACCTGTCGCGTATTTCAGCACCGAACGTGCCGCTTTTCCACCATCAAAAGTAAGTTTTTTGACAATAAGTGCGCCAAAACTATTCAAACGCATGCAGAGTAGTTCACTAGGCAAAGAATATCCTTGTCCAAGTGTATTGTGATCAGTACCTCTCTATAACTGTTGGTCTTGTGCCTGTTCGATAGAATATTTAAACCAAGGACCTGGGGACAATTGAAACAAACAGTTCAGGGTCAGTTGAAACGTGCTTATTCTGCATCTGCTTGCTTATGTTGATATTTCTTACTAAAATAACTTATATTTGGCCAGCGTAGTTGGCAACGGTCTAAAGCCTTCTCATTGGAGATTGAGAAGAGACCTGTGCTGAGAAGTGGGCTGAAGGCAATAGGTTGAGAAGAATGGCTACGTGATGCCAAAAAGTGTAACAAAAGCAATGAAACCAATTGTTTTCATTATGAGTATCTTATATCCCCAACAAACATTCCAAATATACATCATTAACATAGCCTATATATATTATTAACATTGCATACCTATCGTAAGTATTATCCTATTGTTCCAAATTTTTAAGCTATAGCATAGCTTCTATCGCGGGCTTTGAGCGTGGAGACCGAATCCAGAAATTCCGTAACGAAAAAAACCTAACGCTCGACGGGAACACGGACTCCTGTCACCGCTAGATAGCGTTGATAAAAAATGCTATGCAATAGCTTTACCGCGGCAGTCCCCGAGTGCTACACGTCTTTTTATTGTTTTTATTTCACTTTTTAACCCCCGCCCCGATGCAAAAACGACGGGGTGTAAGTTTGACGTGTCTGTGTGTGTGTGTGTCTGTCTGTCTGTGGTATCGTAGCAGCCGAACGGATAAACCAATTTTGATTTTGTTTTTGTTTTTTTGAAATTTTTGAAAGGTGAATTAGTCGGGAGTGTTCTTAGCTATATAATGATGAAAATCGGTCCAACATGGCCGCGGCCACGAAATAGCAAATTACATTTTTTTTTTCATTTCACATGTCGGGGGTGTTTTAAATTTTCAATTTACACTTGTAAATCATTATATTTTATTTCACCATTGCGGCATGATTGCGCGTTTACATTGCGTGTAAGATTCATTTAAACTGCCATACCTCTTTCCAAGTTAGCCCGCTACCATGTCAGACAGTATCTTTGATTACCCTTAGCCCTCAGGTGAGATTAAACGTCAAATTAAACAATATACTCATCGAATAAAAAATCGAGATTACCTTACTTACATGTTGCCTGACCGAGATCACTCGTGAAAAGGCCACTTTTTATTTTTACGTATACATATTTCTTTGTTAAAATAAAGAAATAAAAATAACTATCAAAATAGTGAAGTGGCTTATCTCAATGTTATGGTTTCAATTTCGAAAGTATCCAGTCGATGTATGCAGTAACCCGCGTGTACACTGCCGGCCAGCCGACAGTGCCGCAGGGTGTAGGGCCGTAGGACACTACACCCAGCACCGTCCACGGCATGCTCGAGCTCTGGGCCATGAGCGGTCCCCCGGAGTCTCCTTTACAGGAATCCTTGCCGTCGATTCCCCCAGCGCAAATTTGCTTCTCACTTATTTTGAGCGAGGACAGTTCGTAGATATTAGCGCAAAGTGCGTTTCTTACAACGGGCAAGCGCACTTTTAGTTTCACGGCCGAAGTAAAGCCTGAAATCATTGTTTTTTTATTTCAGAGTATGCAACTGCTTGAATTTAAATGGATTCATTGGTAAGATCATAGATTTCAAAATTCACTTAAAAAAAAATTTCAATCCTATGGGTCAAACTTACTTTTTTCCGTCTGACCCCAGCCCGCCACCTCCACAATGGAATCTTCAAAGGATTCCCGGATCTGCGAGGGGTCGGTCGGAAGGCAGATCGGCATTACGAAGCCTGCAACAAGCAAAATTATTATCATGCTGTAAAACAATCTTGAAAGCTAAAGTGACAGTTGGCGGAGCACATGGCTCGAAGAACCGATGGGCTTTAGGTTCCCAAGGTTCTGAAATGGCGACCCTGCACCGGGAAGTGCAGCGTTGCTAGACCCCTACTAGGTGGATCGATGCAGGCGACTCAGGATAGCAGGAAGCACCTTTGGAATCTGACGTCCATCAATCCTTCGAGCCATGTGGCCCGATAAGGAATATCGGAAACTAGAGTTTCCGATATTCCTTAACTAAAGTTAGCACATCCTAAGGTATACTGGGAGAAAATGGTTTAGTACAAAGTCTTTTGTCCTACGCTTTTTTATGTTGTTCAGTAAAAAAATAGACCACGTGTGTAATTTTCATCATAAATTGGACTTTTTACATTAAAAAAATAACATTACACAATTATGATGCACTAGATTTAAATTAATGGCAAAAACTAAAAAGAACAAAAAAATATATATACTTACTTAGAATAAAAAAAAAAAAAACACCGACTGGCGGACAGCAAAGCGATCTTAGAAAGGTTCCCTTTTGTTAAACAACTGTTCACTAAAAAAATATTTACCACTGAAGGGCACATCATATGCCAGCCGCAGCAACGCGATATCATTGTGCTGGTCTTTATCACGGGGATTGTAACGCTCGTGAACGATGATCTCCTCCACTGGCACGTCGACAGCCGCCGGGCTGCAGTCGTCCTTAGAGCAGTCTATGACACTCGTCACGTTCCACTCGCCAAGGCGAACGTGGCTCCTGCAAATGTCAGCGTTAACTTCGGTTTTGCTTTTTGAAGCCAATCATCATCATCATCTTTACCCATTACACAGGTTTCCTTACAGAATGCGCCAACCACACTGGCCAAGCCAATAAGCAGACACCACACACATTTGAACATTGTGGAGAACTTTCAAGCATGCAGGTTTCCTCACAATGTTTCTCTCAGGCTACCACTACCATAAAGAAAGAAGAAAAGCAAAAAATCTCTTACAGTTTCCACGATTTGGGCAGCCCAACTCCATTGATGCAGTGCGCCGCAGTCAGAACGTATCTGGACGATATCAGCACTCCGCCGCAGTAGAAGCCGCTGCCTATGGCTGCAAAAATAATTTTGACAATAATAATCTCCTCACCGAATCTCATGAAGCACAAGGGAAACAAGCCAACTGACTATACAAAAAATTTATTGCGTGGACAAACAAAACTCACTCTCTAGTCATTCACTCTCAATTTAAGATGAAACGACAATTCGTGCTCTCCAAGGCCCAGGGTTGGAACACCCCACTTTTCTAACATCTAAAAATTTCTATAAATTTTGCTGGGTCTCTGCCAGATGACGTGAGTGTAGACACTTACGCTTTTTATATCCGATCAGTGCCATCCACGGATGCTCGTCAATAGCGGTTAACGTGCCGCCATAGATCTTGTCAGCGCCAGCGTAGTCTAAGCCACATTCCAAGCTTGGTAGAAGGGCCAACGCTGCGTCTCTGTCAAACGCTATAGGGACGCCGGATTGGCCGTCACTTACAGGATCATACGAAAACTCTCGCGGACAACATATCTGAAATTGAAATATTAGATCTTTTAAGGCTACGCGAGATAATCCTTTTCCATACAAACGTCAGCAGGAGCACTATTTAATATTTTTAACACACAAAACTGAGCTTCTAAATAAGAACTGAAGATGTGATAGTTTGAGATACTACCATCGGTATGGTCGGATTCACTTTGTCGAAGCCGCATTGCAGTTGTTTCAATAGTTCTCTCACGCCCCGAGCAACGTTGGTACGCGTCAACGACGAATACAAGCCCTTGCAGTCGTTCAACTTGATGCACGTCACACCGCCGGTGCATTCTGTAACGACAAGGTTAATACACTAACACTTACAGGTGAGATACCAGTCTGATAATCCGCACTTGGGCAGCGTGGTGGACTATGGCCTAAACCATTCACTTTCGACAGGCAGAGAAGACCCGTGTTCAGTGGTAGGTCGGCGATGGATTGCCGGTCACAGTGCCGGTACTAGTGAGCCGGTCAAATGTGAGTCGGCCTGACACCTAAAAAAACCACCACCAAACCAAAAAACGCCGAATAAACACGTTTCTAGTAGGGGAAGCCCCCTTTAATTTTTAACTTATTTTTATTTTCATTATTTGCTGTCATAGCGGCAACAGAAATACACATTCTATGATTCAACTGTCTACTTATTACGGATGAGATATATCCTGTACTTGAACAACAAATACTAAAATTAGATAAATATTATAAAGAAACGAAATTATTTAATTTTTAATGCCAATAGATTCTATAGCTTCACAAGAATGCTAACAGATGGCGCTGTATTTACCATCGGTAAAACCATGGTAAAACAGTTTTGCTTCAACTATTATTATTTTGTTCATCAAACGGAGTGATTATATTCTCTTGGTGTACCTACATCAAGTACTAATTATGTTATTTAATTTTTTTAATTATTTAATTTTTATAGCGTCTAATGTTAAAAGTTAATTATTACAACATATAATTAAAACTATCTTTTGGGAATTATGGGATACCGCGAGGTCTCAGTTCGGAGCGCACCACTAGTAGGTATATACCTACATAACCCTCACAATAAGTAGTTTAATAGTTGTTCTGAGGCTTAACCTATTGCTAATATTATTAAAGAGTGACAAACTATTACTCACCCTTTTGGGCATTTGTTGACAACACTACAAGAAGACATGCAATAATATAATTTAATAAAACACTTCTGCACAAGAAATCCATTATTATACAGCGTAATCACACGAGCCCCGATTATGTTAATGAAGCAGAGGGAAAGAAGACTGTCCAATATGAAGAGTTTATTATAACTGATAAGTAACGGGGTTAATATAGTAGTACCACTATGCAAGATTATTATACAAATTGAAAAAACCCAGTATAAAATACAAATAACACTATATAGTAGGTACCTAGGTAGAGTTAACCCGATAACCCGAGTTAACCCGAGCTTGCTTGATTGTTGGAAAAAGTTTAAGACTGTAACCCGACCACGTAAAATTGGATGTAGCATCCGTCCCATCCGTCCTTTGCATCCGTCGTTATTTTGACCTCAAGCCGTAGGTATATTGCTTTCGTGATACTAAAACGGTAAACAAAAGCTAATAAACCGATTGTTCATATTATGAGTAACTAGGTAGGTATATTTTATTCGCAATACTGGCAGTGTTAATGGGGCCAGGGGTTATTAAAAACATTTGTCTAATTAGTTAAAAACACTTGTTTCAATTGACCTGTATACATGAGGTCAACTGAAATGGTTTTTTGGGTGTTTCAAATGGCTTTTACGTAGATTAAGGAGCTAAGAGAAGTAAAATAAATATTGTTGCCCATAAAATTGTCTCAATGATTAGGGGTTAGATAGATGACAATCGAGAATCGATCGATTGTTACGTTCCCTCAAATATGGTTGAGCGAAGCAATGGCTGGATCATGCGTCATGCTAGTGAACGGGTGCCACTAACGGGAATGGGTCTGCTTTGACTGCCCGTCTTGACATGCGTTGGATTGGTGTACGTATGCATTTTTGCATTTTTGAAGCTTTATTGTGGATGCACTGTATACTTACATAGCATAGCTTTGTAAAAAAAAAATTATTTTTTTTTTGAAAAGAGCAACTGCTGAGTTTCTTGCCGGCTCTTCTCAGCAGAATCTGCATTCCGAACCGGTGGTAGATTTATGACGTGTCATAAGAGCTACAAGTTAGCCTACATGAAATAAAATAAATTTTGAATTTTGAATTTTGAAGGTCTAATGATGGAACAGCAAACTGGTTAATAGAATCTTGGGTATATTATACATAGACTGGCTATCTTCTTCTTAATGTGCCGTCTCCTTGCGAAGGTTGGCAACCATTAGGGCGATTTGCACTTTTGAGACCGCTGCTCTAAATAATGCCTTTGTGCTCTTCCCGAACCATTGGCGCAAGTTTTTCAGCCACGATATCCTTCTGCGGCCAGGCCTCCTTTTACCTGCCACTTTCCCCTGCATGATCAGTTGAAGGAGTTCATATCTTCCGTTGTTACGCATCACGTGCCCAAAATACTCCAATTTCCTCTTCTTAACGGTTGTAAGTATCTCTGTGACCTTCCCCATTCTTTGTAACACAGTGCTATAGACTGGCTATAGATTTAATTTTTAATTTACATTTGTATTTTGTATATTACGGGGAATATTATTATTTCAGTACTTATTAATATTTAGTAAGATACAAGTGTAAATTGAAGATTAAAACACCTGCGACATGTGAATCTATAGCAGAACTATCTACGATATACCTGACATCCGTTTTTTGCTCCATCAAAATCAAAATCAAAATTTATTTATTTCATGTAGGCCAACTTGTAGCTCTTATGACACGTCATAAATCTACCACCGGTTCGGAATGCAGATTCTGCTGAGAAGAGCCGGCAAGAAACTCAGCAGTTGCTCTTTTCAAAAAAAAAAATTTTTTACAATAGGTAACAAAACTATTGCTATACGTATACAGTGTTTCCGTAATGAAGTTTCAAAAATGCAAACGGAGGTACATACAATTCAATACATGTTAAGACGGGCAGACAAAGTAGACCCCATTCCCGTTGGTGGCACCCGTTCACTAGCACGACGCATGATCCAGCCATTGCTTCGCTCAACCATAATTGAGGGAACGTCACAACCCGCACCACACGACACCACCACAGAAATGTTTAAAGAGAGCATGACATACCTACTTAGGCTATCATCAGATTCTTCTCGATCTTCAGCCATCATCTAACACCTACTCATTGAGACCATTCTAATGAGCCCAAATACGCTATAACTGCTGTAAGTTGCTGAGGAGTTGGGTACACAGACTAGTTGTTGCTGCAGCATCAGCTCAAGGTTACCGTGCTTTGGAAATCCGAAGCAACATTACACCAAATTTCAAATCAATTGCACCAGTGAAAGTGTAAAACCCTTTAGTCAAGTAGGAAATGAGCTGATGATCTTCAAACGCCTGAGCAGATCTTCACAAGTTATAACTAAGATCCACTCGATCACGTCAGCTTTCAAATAGAGAAAACCGCATCAAAATCGGTCCATTCTTAGGGAGCTACAAGGGAACAGACAGGCACACAAATTTGTATACCCCTCCGTTTTTCGTCGGCAGTTATCTAACAGGAAAAAACGTTAAAAAAATCAGACACTTGATAATATTAAAAAATCCCACAAATCAAAAAGTTAATCGTAATAAATACGCCCTTGTGACCTTTAATCTCAAAACGCTCAAAATAACTATAAACATTGCTATAAGTGTATGTAGGTACCTAATGTTGCAAAATACGCATTAAAATCGGCGTAGTAATTTTCAGGCAAACGATAGCAAAGAACCCAAGCATTATTATGGATTTATGGACGAACACCTTATTGGTATTATACTGGAAAATGGGTAGAAAATAAAACTAGGACAATACTTAGACATAATATAACTTTAATATGTATTTCTATGACTTGACAAAATTATGAAACAATCCATAGACATGCTACTAAAAAAACTGTTATATAGTTCTTTCACTTCAAGAGGGCGCATGGTTCATGGTTGTGTGTGTGTCGTAACTTATATAAGTGGGAGCGAGAGCTTGCTCGCACCTGACCGCACCCACCTAGGCTCCTGACAGGCACGCACACATACGCAATGTGCATGTACACGACGTAACCACAAGTAAAGCTCACGCGCCCTCGTGAATTGCAAGAACCATGAACTAAAGCAAAGATACAAAGATATTATATAGTAAAGTACGCACTATGTTCCCTTGATTGACTATAACTCTTTAGATATTTATATGGTTTAGTTTTACTATTCCAATACTATAATAGATACTAATCCATTATCTAAAACTTCAGTTTTAACTTTTAAGCTATTGCATAGCTTCTATCGCGGGCTAGCGTGGAAACCGAATCCAGAAATTCCGTAACGAAAATAACCTGACACGGGACTCCTCTAGGGTGAGCCGCTAGATGGCGCATTTTTTATTAACGCCATCTAGCGGTGAGCCGCTAGATGGCGTTGATAAAAAATGCTATGCTTTACCGCGGCAGTCCGCGAGTGCCACACGTCTTTTTAAGCTATTGCGTAGCTTACACACACACACACACACACCCCACGGACACGGACTCCTCTCACCGCTAGATGGCGTTGATAAAAAATGCTATGCAATAGCTTTACCGCGGCAGTCCCCGAGTACCACACGTCTTTTTTTATATAATTTTAATTGAGTCACAAATCTTATTCACTCACTGTATATTACGTATCAGTATTTGGCACAAAATAATTGTACTTTCCTCCATCCATCAATCTTTGCAACCATTTCATTTTAACAAACGTATATCGGATAGTGATAGTGGTTAAGCCTGCTGTCGTCTTATAACTGGGACGTCTCGGGTTCGATTCCCGGCGGAGGCAATTTGGAAATTTATAATATCTGAATTGTCTCTGGTCTGGTGGGAGGCTTTGGCCGTGGTTAGTTACTACTCTACGGTCAAAGACGTGCCGCCAAGCGATTTAGCGTTCCGGCACGATGGCGTGTAGAAACAGATTAGGGGTATGGGTTGAATGTACACTGCCATGCCCCTTCCAAGTTAGCCCGCTACCATCTTAGACTGCATCGTCACTTACCATCACGTGAAATTGCAGTCAAGGACTAGCTAATCAACCAATAAAAAAATGTTCAGATCTTATGTCGCCAAAGTAAAATTTGTTTCGATAATATAGGTTTGGATAATTCAGAGCTAAATACTTTTTAATAAGTATTTTTCTAATCATAATAAATTTTCATATGAATAATTCTGATCAAGAGGTAAATACAATGGAACAATATACATGTAATGTAAAGTTTTATATAAATCGAGATTCAAGTCCTATCAGATACATTTTGTGTAAAAAATGGAATGACATCAATGTTGGAATGTTATTCAAAGAAAATATCTTACAATCTAACCCCATATTTATGAAAATTAAAAACAATTAATGTAATGCCACGTTCACATTAGTCCATTGACATAATAATACTAGACTTCGGGTCAGCGCTAAAAATTGTCCGAACCGAAAGAAATCCAAAACGCGAAAAAGGTTTCCTATCGATCGTCAGTTGAAGCAAATTATTGCAAGCAAAATTAGGCTGTATAATAATGGTCTAAGACATAAATTACAATGTATTAGTTTGTTTAGAAAAATACACATATACACTCGTTTATATAGGTTTTCTCGGGATACTTTTTTCGTGAATTTTGCATTACTCCCAAGGTGCAAGTATTATTATGTCAATGCATTAGTCCAATTAAGTAATCCAGTTAACAGTACCGTTACTGTACCTACAGGTTTTTACTGGTTGGTAGGTTTTACGTTCATTGGCATTAAATGTTACTGGACTAATGTAAACCTGTCATTAACTGTTTGAAATTACCATAGAAGGGAATATAATTTCAAAAAATCTGCCTTAAATTAACATTTAATAATAATATTTATATTTAGTTAATAAGATCAGGTACATTATGTACCGATATAAATACATACATCTACCTAGACAATGTAGTAAACGTACGAACAATGTGAGAAACATAGGCAAATAGGCCCCAAGATTTGTATGTAAAATATTTTAACTATAAAATGTAAAATAAATAGTAATAATACTACTAATAAAATATTAGGGCCGGTACACATTAGGCGATCGACATGAAACGGCGACACTTAAAGTACATACACACGACTCTAGGTACATTGAAATCAAAACTCAATATTGGAGGCATACAAATGAGTAAGTTTTTTCTTTATTTGTGCAAATTAAATTATTAGATCATCAGAAGTAGGATCCAAAATTTAGTTAACGGATTTTGAAACCCTACTTGGTAGAATCAGCCTTTTATTTCAATACAAATAATTATAAAAACGAACATTATTTCATATGTTATACATAAGCTAAACGGGTTTTTAAGGCGATAAAGTAATGAGTCGAAGGCATATATTTGACACACAGATAACTACCGGATATACCGGATTAGACACTTTACGATAATGACAGATGTATGAAGAAAAAATATCTCTTTGGGAATAACACCGAATCGCGGAATGTGTACCGGCCTTTAGTGCCTCGAATAAAACTTATTGTGTAAGCAAAACTTGCTCATTGGAATAAGCATTTATTTATTTTACGATACCTTAACTTAACTAGCGGCGCTTAGCAGTCAATTTTAAACACATCGCATCTAAGCGACATTAGAAGTGTGATAAAAAAGTTTTGCTCGCTCAAACCAGAAGGGTGAGCATGGGCAGGGGATATATAATCCACAGGAGAAAGGATAAAATGCTTATCCCTCCCCATTTTATCCACCCGTCGAGCATGGGCAAATCGGTGTCAATAATATCCACATCGGATATACTTATAGGAATATACTTCTCCTTTTCCCTGTCAGTATGTTTCAGCATAGGGAGAAAATAATTTTATCTCTCGTCAGTGGATAAAATCGGGAATAATTTTTTTTGTCTCCTGCCCATGCTAACCCTGCAGAAGTGGGATAAAAATATAGTGAGCCAGTTCTGCTTACTCAAACCCGAAGTAATATTTGACATTTGTGCGATTTAGGAAGCAGCCGCGATCTCCACGCTAACGTTCTCCTGCGACACCGCTCTGGCGTCTTGTAACGTTTCTTCCTCAGTCACGAGCACGTCATCATTAGTTACATGCTCTAACTTGTAACTGTCGGCGTCGCCGTTCACTACGGCGGGGTTGGAGAGCGCGTCCTGTAACTTTGTGCCGAAGTCGGAGTCCATTTCTGTCACAGCTGTCACTAGTCTGTCTCTTTCTTCCTCGGCCCATGTGGGGAACCATTCGTTGAACAGTTTGATCTGAAAGTAAAAGCAATAAAAAGTAAGATATTGGAATTCTGCTTATTTGGAGGAGGAAGGAGGGAAGGATATTAGTTAAGTTCAGCTTGGCTAATATTCTTGACAGCCATCTGGTCTGCCGTGCTAGCGTGCCAGGGAATGTTTTGAGCAAAGTCCTTGAAGTATTTACCCTGCATTGAAATAAGCAGACGGTCTTATCGTAGTAGGGCATAGCAGCGAGCGCTTCAACGAGCTGATTCGCCGTGCCAGCATGCCTGGGTATGTTTGGAGCAATGACTTTAAAGTACTTACTCTGCATTGAAACAGGCTGACAGGCTTATCGTGGAAGGAAATAGTGTCGAGCGTGGCAACCAGCTGGTCCGATGCCAGCTTGCCTGGATTGTTTTGGGCAATGACTTTGAAGTACTTACTCTGCATTGAAACAGGCTGACAAGCTTATTGTGGAAGGAAATAGTGTCGAGCGTGACAGCCAGCTGACCCGCCGTGCCAGCGTTCCTGGGTATGGTTCGAGCAATGTCCTTGAAGTACTTACTCTGCACTGAAACAGACTG
The DNA here is from genome assembly GCA_038048805.1 of Hipparchia sbordonii. Taxonomy (NCBI): domain Eukaryota; kingdom Metazoa; phylum Arthropoda; class Insecta; order Lepidoptera; family Nymphalidae; genus Hipparchia; species Hipparchia sbordonii. The sequence goes on along the minus strand of CM076111.1, from coordinate 1,673,286 downwards.
ACGGGCTTATCGTCGCAGGCCATAGCCGCGAGCGCGGCAGCCAGCTGGTCCGGCTTGCCCGCGCGTGCCGCAGCCAGCACGGGCAGGAAGTCCTCTCGCTGCAGCTCGCTGAACTCCGCGAACCACTGCAGCATGTACCGCAACTGCGCCTCGGCCGTGAGCGCTGGGTTCGACATACTGCGCGAGTAGCTTCTGTGTAAGCTGCCTGGAAATAATTCCTTCCTTCAAACAAAACTCTATTGTGTTTTTATCCATGATGGATTGTCTTGTATTTAAGGAGAGGACGCCTGCCGACGCCAGGTGAGTGATAAGTCCTGTGGCAGGACTATATTCCACCCAATTCTTCATGTATGGGCACAGGTTACTTGTGCCTTGACAGCCTACCCCCTTCAAACCTACCTGTAGCTTCCGTAAACCTAACGATATCCTTTATAGAAAGGTTTGTTAGGTCTTCTTCACTTATTCTATGATTCTATGATGGAGATGGTATGCATTCATACTTCGTAATGACAAAGTTGCATGAGAGAAATCAGCTTGGCATCCAGCTGCCCACAAGATAGTATCTACATAATAATATTGTAACGCTTTGTTTTAAAAAGGGCAAATGCCAGTCAAGTTTCTTCCCAGCTTTTTTCAGCAGAATCTGCTTTCCAAACCAGTGGTAGAGTCATGACGTGTCATAAAAGCCACAGGTTTGCCTATGCAAAATAAATAAGTTTAAATATTGAATTTCATAACTATCTCATTGGTCCGGTGGTTAGTATGATCCACTGCAGATTCAAGGATGGATCAAAAAATATAAATAGGTTTTTCTGAAATGTCACTCTGCTCCAATTCAAGATAGAGTTAAAACAAGACAGATTTATGTCCGAGAATATTTGTGTCCTGTTTTAACTCTAACTTAAGTCAGAGCTGAGTCAGAGCACTCTATATAGATCTCAGCATAAGAGTTGTCCGAGTAGTGAATAAATGATGGGTTTAAATGATGAATAGTTAAGGGTGTATCAAATGGTAATTAATCCACTTCACTGGTTATTTGTTCAACAATAAAGACATATTTCCAAACAACAATTCTAATTATGCTTATGTCATTTTTATTACAATAGTTAATTGCCTGAAGAGAGTGAAAGCACTGAGTGACTCAACATGAACATGTCATTTAAAAAAACTGCACAAGAGTCAATATTATTTTAAGAGAGATTATTAAGAGTATTATTTTATTTAAACAGTCTTTAATGCTAAGCAGATTTTGATGGATGGTTAAAACCCCACTAGATGCATTATTGTTAACCCACTTCTCTGTCAACACAATTTCTATGCTTAATTTGGAGTGGAAAAAGGAATATTAACCAAGATATTCAAAAACTGATATAATATTAAGAAGGCAAATATTCTTTTTATTACATTAAATGTACTAAGGCATACACTAACAAAGTAGGTACGGAGTCTCTAAAGACCTTATAAAGCTCAAAATATGCGGAAGTCGCGAACAAGTTATAATTTACTAGGCTTTAGAGCCCGTAGGCGATCTATTTACGGCACTTAGTTTTGATTAAAGTATTATTTGTATATTATAGTTATACATACTTTCAGCAACCACTGAGAAACACACTGCAGATTTAAATAAAAAACTCATATTCGATGATTAAATATTGAAAGAAAACGAACGCTACCGACAACGAGTATAGAAAAACTAAACAACTAGCAATGCAAGTTCCTAACAACTTTCAAACACCTAAGCTGGATGCAAGGTTAAATAATATCTGTAATTTCACCTTTCGACGATTATATCATACATAGAAACACTTTCTAGCGTATAAAATTTGAATATTCTCAATAAAGATTACTATTAAAACGTTGATAATTAATGTTAATTAAATGCAATGCCTGTTCAACATAAAAACTTGTTCTAACTTACCAAATTGCAGAACTGTAGAATCTATTGGAAGTGTTGGAACAGAAATTTTTCTTCAAAACGACTTAAAGACTTGCAGACTTGAAAACTGAATAATAATAACTGTTTGTTTTTACAGGTATAAAAATAAAAACAACTTTTTTACGTTTGTTGTGAAAATGGAATGGTGAATGAAAACGCCAACGCAAAGCTACGGACGCAACCGCAAGTCGCAACCCAAATGACATTGACAAATGCATGACAGTTGAATGAAAACTATCAATGGTGGTCTTGTGAGTGTTGCTAGCTTGACAGGGGAAAATAAAAAACAGCCTCGATAAAATAGATACAAAGAAAATGGTCTAAGAAAGAAATAAATAAAAATGCTTGAAGGTACGTTTGAATATTTTGGATCCATCGATCTAATTAAATAATTGGGAACTATAAAAATGGACAAGTAATTTATAAACTTCATTTCTCATTTCGCAAATCATGATCGCTAAGTGATTGCTATTAAAAATAGCCAGGTGTTGACTATTGACAACTGCGATTCTCTAAAACTGTTTGCTACAGTGCGACGATTGCAATCGGATTGGCCGATACTCACTCACTACTGGCTAAAAATTAAAATGCACTGTTGCAGAAAGCATGCGATAAATTCAGCAAATCACCACAATTTTATTTTTAAAACGCCACATTTGCAAGAATGTCATCAACAATAACATGCAAAGCAAGATACTGGCAAAATCATGAGCAAAATGCTTCATCAGCTTGACCATTGCTTGACCACGACTTGTTGGTAGAGGCAATGACATACTTAAATCACTTTGATGTGATTATATTATCTTGGGACCACACCTTGACACATATTTTTAAAACGGAGTGATTACATTCTCTTGGCATATATATCCCAAGAGAATGTAATCACACGGAGTGGTTACATTCTCTTTGGTAATCACTCCGTTTATATATCAACTCAACCATCAACCACTGAGAAACAACTGGAAGTAACTAAATAAGAAACCCATAAATATGCCTATTTTAAAATCATAAACCATTCGGAATTAAAATCCAAGAGTCTATTTAAATACCTAAGTATTAGATATGAATCTGATAGGCCATGCTTCCAAAACATTGCTGCTTAAATTCATCAAAAATTTGACAAAAAACATGTAAAAATTACAATTATGGAAGAAATAAATCATTGAAAGTTACAATTAAATTTGAATACGATAATACATTGCAGAACTGGTAAGTTATACACTTAACACACCTATGGAGAACTCTGAAGGGAGCAACGGGTCGACGTGATTTTTATATGGCCATAGTGAGACTGAGAGAGCCGGATTTTTATCCCGGAAAAAGAGCGGGATTTCTAAAAACATAACTACACACGCATTAACGAAGTCGCGGCCAAAAGCTAGTAAATAAACAATTTATTGATAGGTATAATCCATCGAGTAACTTATGGAATGGAGCTCCTACGGTCCTGTACTTCTGGCGGTGGTGTTGTTTCTACTGGTGGGGACGATCATCGAGCGTAGAATCGAAGTGATCATACGACGTGTTTGTAAGTTAGTTTTTTTATATGACTTAGATCAGATTAGTCAGTATTAATGTAAGTCTTATCGAAGGTTTTTATCTGGTGGAAGCATTTGGCCGATGCTAGCGTTCTCATACGATGGGGTGTAGAAATTAGGGATATGGGCAATCTGCGGAGGTACAAGTACATGGCGTACCTCTTCGAAGGGCCCAAATTCAGAGAGTGCGAAGGGATAAGAGTTACGTGATAGAAAGAGAAAAATCTAGGTAAATAAGACGTAAGTTGTGAGTAAGTAAGAGGTAAGTAGCGCTGTGTCAACCTGAATTGCACTTTATTGTGTGGTGGTACCTATTCAAGAGTCATTATTTAATTAAATCATTTTGCGGAGTGAACCTTCTGTGCCATTAGGTACTAGGTATTAGGTATTCCGTGATATGCATAATTTACACTGCCATGCCCCTTCCAAGTTAGATCTTTGACTGTATTTACTATCAGGTGAGATCGCACTCAAGGGCACCTAAAAATTTTTTTATTTGATAATAACTTATACACGAGTGGAATAGAGTTCCTATGTCCTCATAGGTTCTAGCTAGATTACAAATTTTGACATCTAGCTAGATTACAATTAGTCATAAAACGTCGCATATTTATAACTTTTTGAAAATATTGTTTCAGTGGAGCACCACCAAGCCCAAATGCAAGCGTGCCAGTCGACCAATCAACAAACCAGTCAAACAACCAATCAGCCAACCAGTCAACAAGGACCAGCTGATGTACAAGCCACCCGTACCGCGGCAGACATAACCACCTGCCAAACTACAATGACAAGCATTTCCTCTGTATTCATCAAACCCGTTCTACAAAAAAGTGTAGAACTAGAAAATAAAGCCCTAGACCCTCCACTGAAATCAGCCCTTAGGTCCAAGTCAAATACATTAATGTAAAAGCGTAGAGACAAGCTGATTCCTCTGTATTTAGTGCATCCATCTCTCAAACGCCGCTACACATTATGTCAATTGTTCCTATAAAATTTGAAGAGTTCCCTCGATTTTTCCCGAATCCCATCATCATTTCTTGACCTGATGATAATGGGACCACCTGGGGAGTAAATATACCCTTTCAAATAAAAAATAATTTTCCAAATCGGTTCAGGCGTCTTCGAGTAATCGGGGAACATTCATAAAAAAAAGATTCCGATGAATTGAAAACCTCCTCCTTTTTTGGAAGTCAGTTAAAAACATTTCCAAAAGTAATCATAATCACATAAACATTAACCCGTATATATGTAGTGACACTTCAAAGTAACTACATAGTTAAAAGTGAAATTTTACGCAACGCCAATATGTACATAACGATGGTAAATATAAGTACTTTGGTGAGGTGTCCATGAAAAATGGTGGGAGCAAGATTTTCCCAAACATGCACTCAGAAAGATTTTAAGTAAAATCTTCGCAAGATCTATATGTTGCACAGTGTTCGATACTTTTATCTATACCTAAGTATTTAGTTGGCCAATAAAATAAAATTAAAATTAATTCTGCAATGCATAAATTATTTACACCAAATAAATACAATGACTCCAAGATAGTCAGTGAATTTTTTCAATGTGCCGATTCTCTAAAAATGATTGCATCAGTGTAGCGATCGCAATGGCTTCTAATTGGCTGAATTTATGGCGTTCTTACTGCATCAATGCATTTTAACCAATAGCGGGAGGGTACCAGAGGTCATTGCGATCGTTACACTGATGCAATCATTTGTAGAGAATCGACAAACGGTTTAGTAATACTATCTTCTTCCTCTTAGCATTGTCCAATAAATCACATCTGTTACCGACATTATTTTTTTTATTCGATGACAAGAAAGTTCTTGACTGCGATCTCACCTGATGGTAAGATGCAGTCTTAAGATGGTAGCGGGCTAACTTGGAAAAGATATATGGCAGTGTAGATTCAACCCATACCTACCTTAATCGGTTTCTACACGCCAACGTGCCGGAACGCTAAATCGCTTGGCGGCACGTCTATGAAGGTAGGGTGATAACTAGCCACGTCCAAAGCCTCCCACTAGACCTCCTAATTATAAGACCACAGCGCTCACCACTGCGCCAGGGAGGTCGTCAAAAGGGACGTGTCTGTGCTTACGGTAGGTAATAAGTGGGTAAATACTATATGGTACCGCCTAAGACGAGTCCCATCTTCCGACAACACGCCTGCCCTTTAACATAGGGAGTAAACGCCCTTCCAGTGATCATCTGTTAGTTAAACGGATTATTGTAGGTAGTAAGTAGGGCATATTATGTTAATGGTAACTTCATCTTCCGACATAACACGCCTGCCCTTTAGCGAAGGCAGTAAACGCCCTTCCAGTGGTCATCCGTTAGTTAAACGGATTATTGTAGGTAGTACGTAGGTCATATTATGTTAATGGTAACTTCATCTTCCGACATAACACGCCTGCCCTTTAACGAAGGGCGTACACGCCCTTCCAGTGGTCATCTGTTAGTTAAACGGATGGTCACACGAGCACACGCCGCGTGCTTGGAAGTTTTGTAACAGTGAAAGTCCAAAGGCTCGCGGGCTGCGAATCCGCCAGAACGGAACCGACACACAACATGGTGAGTGCATCGTACTTTATTACTAATTTAGCTTTATCTTGCTCCATTGGTTTAATTATGCAACTGATTTGAAACAACAATTCATAATTCTAACAATAAAATTTTCATAAATGTCTTCTGAATATACCTAGTTACTTGTAAAAGGAAAAGATGACTGATTGACTGATCTATCAACTTCAACGCACATCTTAATTACGCACGTATAAATCACTGGACATAATGAGGATGGGCATGTAGATAGCTGTTATTTATGCGTAGGCAACCGCTAAGAAAGGATTTTTGAAAATTCAACCTCTAAGGGGGTAAAATAGCGGTTTGAAACCCCTATTTTACCCCCTTACGGGTAATCTAATTTTTTACCAATTTGCATTTATTTTCAATGTGGTGCACATTACAGAGCCAAAATTTTTAATATAAAATTCCTATACATATTACGAAGAGACGATATAAACAAGAATTTTTTTTAATGAATATCTTAAGACTTATTAGAATAGGTACATGATGTATATGGCGCTTACTACATTCCTACATGCTAGCATCTGTCGCGTTTCACACGAGGTTTCGGGTATGTTTTATTTCATCTATCGCGGGGATTTTTTTCTGGCATTCTGCGCACTGTTACTTAACTGTTGTGTCTGTTGTTTGGACAGGGATCCTGTCAAAGTTGTCTCTATTATCTGGACAGGGATCCTGTTAAAGTTGTATCTGTTGTTTGGACGGAGAATCTTTTAACGTTGTGTCTGTTGTCTGGACAGGGAACCTGTTAAAGTTGTGTCTGTGGTCTGGTCAGGGATCCTGTTAAATTTGTGTCTGTTGTTTGGACAGGGAACTTGTTAAAGTAGTGTCTGTGTTCTGGACAGGGAACCTGTTAAAGTAGTGTCTGTTGCAGGGCGCGTCGCACAGTGACACGAACTTGAGCAAGAGCGAGCTGGTGGCGAAGATCAAGGCGCGGCTCGCGAGCGTGGACCCGGCCAAGGCGCGGGAGCTGGGCGGGGTGTTCCTGTTCAACATCATCAAGGGGACTTCGGTTTACTCTTGGAGTAAGATTAACTTATTGCACCCCCGCTTAGGGTTAAGACCCAATAAGTACCGACCGACGCACGGGGCCCTATTACTAAGCCTGCGCTGTAAGTCCGTTCTCCGTCCGTTCGTCGCGTCCTTAATCGGATAATCAAACGAACTGAGTCGAAAATTTTGCTCGCATTTTTTTTTGATTCAATTACAACATAGTCCTTGACTGCGATCTCACCTGATGGTAAGTGATGATGCAGTCTAAGATGGTAGCGGTTTAACTTGGAAGGGGTATGGCTGTGTAAATTCAACCCATACCCCTAATCTGTTTCTACACGCCATCGTGCCGGAACCTTGCCGGAACGCTAAATCGCTTGACGGCACGTCTCTGACGGTAGGGTGATAACTAGCTACGGCCAAAGCCTCCCACCAGACAAACTATCATTCGAGAAACTCTCGTGTAACCGAGCTGTAACGCTGGTTTCGCGATGCGGTTAGCGCGGCTAAAGCTAAGCTAATCACCTTCCAGCCCTGGACCTGAACCAAGTGTCGGTGTACGAGGGCGAGCCGGCGGACGACCCCGACACCACGTTCACGCTCAACGAGCACCACTTCAAGCAGCTGGTGGCGGGGCGCGAGGACCCGCGCGTCGTCATGCAGGCCGGCCGCTGCTCCGTCACCGGCGACATCATGCGCGCGATGAAACTTGAACCCTATATCAAGCTCGATTAAGGTCTATTTTTAAGGTTCCGAAAAAAAAGGAACTCTTATAGGACTACTTTGTTCGTCTGTCTGTGTCAAAGAGCTTTAAAACACACTATCTAAAGTCATTTTTAGGGTTCCGTACCCAAAGAGTGCCAACACTGCCAACGGAAACCTTATCTACGCTTCCGCTATACATCCGTCTGTCTGTCAGCGGGCTGTATCTCATGAGCCGTAATAGGGAGATACTCGTCACAGAATGTATATTTCTATTGCCGCTTTTACAACAAATAATAAGAATAACCGGTACAATGCGAGTCAAATGCAAAAAACTTAGTATGGGAGGCCCCTTTATTTTGTTTTCTTTTTATTATTTTTTGTAATAGCGGCAACAGAAATACACATTCTCTGAAAATTTCAATTCTCTACCTATTACGGATCATGAGATGAAGTCCGCTGACAGACAGACAGACGGATGGACGGACGGACAGCGAAGGCTTAGGCTATAGGGTCCCGTTGGTTGCCATTTGGATACGGAAAAAGGGATAAAAATAAGAGGGCCTCCACACAATAAACTTTTATTTTTTCTCGACCTTAATAATAATAGCTGGTGTTAATCTCGTGCGATGGTAATTGGCACGGAACACTTCGTGTCCGTGTCCGACTCGCACTAGACCTTTTTCAGTATCATCATCAGATGCATAAACTTGTACTACCTAACTCTACAGGTAAGGTGTGTGATAATCTTCGTAGACTTTAAGTTAGTATTAAGTTGGATAAGTTCATTGTTAATTAAGTTAAGTACTGAATGTAGATATGTATCGATAGGCTTGGCGGGCCAGGTGGTGAAAACCCCCAAAAAATAGATTAAAAAAAAAGGCGTGTGGCACTCGGGGACTGCCGCGGTAAAGCTATTGCATAGCATTTTTTAACGCCATCTAGCGGCTCACCGTAGAGGAGTCCCGTGTCAGGTTATTTTCGTTACGGAATTTCTGGATTCGGTCTCCGCGCTCAAAGCCCGCGATAGAAGCTATGCAACCTTGCAAACCTAGAGCTATGCTTAAAAACCTCTACAGGTAAGTTTGAGTGGAACCGACTTACTCGACCAACATAAGGATAATTAATTCAGTCATGCTCATTATACTTACCCATATACTAGATGATGCCCGCGACTTCGTCCGCGTGAGTTAAGGTTTTTTGATCCCGCGGGAGCTCTTTTCCAACCCCTATTTTATCCTCTTAGGGGTTGAATTTTCAAAAATCCATTATTAGCGGATGTATACGTCATAATAGCTATCTGTATGCCAAATTTCAGCCTGATCCGTCCAGTGGTTTCAGCTGTGCGTTGATAGATCAGTCAGTCAGTCAGTCACCTTTGCTTTTTATATATTTAGAAATTTAATTTTAATAGCGTCTTATTGCCTACGCACCGTGATGTAACTAATAACTAATGGAAATGTGTGCGTGTACTTTCATCTACAACCGTCTAATATATTTGAATCTTTTATTTGTACTTACAACTGTAGTATGCGTGCCAGGCAATTAACTTATTTTTCTAACCTAATTACTTTTTGCACATCGTTAAAGTACCGTCGAATTACCGACACACATTTTTAAAGTCCGGTTGCATATAAGACGGTTAAAGAAAGGTTAACGTTAAAGTTAAAAGTGACGAAAACGAGCCACTGTGGTCTGTGGGCTACACAAGGTGATTTAACGTGCCGAATGTAATTACTAGAGACCGGATTATATGCATTGGCATATTCGCATATGCATTTGCATATTTTAGCCATTCTCAGCGGTAATAGCATATTTTACCTAAGATCTAGTTATGATGCATATTATCGGTACATTTACAATATTTTTCACTCGCTCTGCGTTCCGCCGCCGCCGCATTGCCCCATAAACTTAAAGAAAAGTTTGAAAACATATTGAGCAATAACCCAGGTTTTCAAAGCTTGTGTCAAATTGATAGTTTCATTAATGGGACGGCAGAAATTTTGTCGGAAACTATAAGTGCCATAGCACCCAAGTTCAAATTCTGGCCAGTTACCTCAATGGATATGGAGCGAACCTTTTCTGCTTACAAAAATATTCTAAATGATCGTAGACACAATCTTATCACTGAAAATTTAGAAAAATATTTGATTGCTTACGTTTACACAAATTCTAAATCATTTTAATATCATATAATGTTACTTACTGTACCTATTATCGCCTATCAAAAAATAATTTACTAATTGTATGCTGATTTTGAAATAAAAAAAATGAATACTTACTTTTCTATTTTTTAGGGATTCCTAAAATTTATCATTTAATTTTGCATATTCTGCCAGTTTTCGTGCATATTTCAAGCATTTTTCATGCATATTTGCATGCATATAACAAGCTTTTCATGTTGCATATAATCCGGTCTCTAGTAATTACTAAGTAGTATTATACATGCAAAATATTATGTATGAGTTGTATTAATTTTTATAGTTAATATTATTATTTGTATAATTAAATTATAATTTTTTTACATATTGCTAAACTGGCACATACCTACTTACTTAATAAAACTTTACTATGAATAAAAACTTTACGATAACTTTAGTTAGGTCGTGTTACTAGTACCTAACCACACTTATATTGTAACCAATTAATATATTTATTTATTTCTTTAGATTAATATAAGTGTACTTGTTAATGTTATTATGGGTAGATAAGTAGTTGAAATAAAACAGAAATAACAAAACGAAAATTCTTTTATTGGGAATGCCAGAGTTCTACCATTGTATACTGTGATCGTATAATATAGGATTGTAAAATTGCCGTAACGCTTTGCTCTATTGTGACTACTAATGTATAAATAATGTAGATCAATAGAATAGTTCTTAACACTCTTAACCTACTCTAGTTAATCTATACAGGTATACATGTTTTTTCATTCGAGGGCAAGATAGTTCTTGCTTACGATATCACCTATGGTAAGTGACGATGCCAGTCTAAGATGGTAGAGGGCTAACTTGGAAGAGATACTTATGGCAGTGTAAATTCAACCCATATTCTTATCTGTTTCTACATGACACGCTAAATCGCTTGACGGCACGTCTTTGACGGCAGTATGGTAACTAGCCACGGCCAAAGCCTCCCAGACCAGACACAAAATCATAAATTTCTAAATTGCCCCCTCCGGGAATCGAACCCGAAATCTCCCAGTAATAAGACCACAACGCTCACCACTGTGCCAGGGAGGTCGTCAATACATATAAAATACATACATAAAACTGGAGTGTTCGTCTGTTATTTCGAAATAACTGCTAAAATATAAAACAGGTGGCTTAGGAGATGAACTGAGGCTGAAATATAGACCACACTCTCACTCAGCTCAGACTCAAGACAGAATTAAAACGAGACAGATTTATGTCAGAGCATATTTGTGTCTCGTTTTAACTTCTATCTTGAGTATGAACTGAGTCAGTGCACACTCTGTAGATCTCAGCATTAGTTAAGGAATATTTCGTCTGTTCAAAAATCAGATAGTTACTAACCACCAATAGCTCAACAGTTAAAGGTGCGTAGGTAACTGAAAACTGAAAGGTCACAGGTTAGAGCCTCACCCGTTGCCCTATTGTCGTACCCACTCCTAGCGCAAGCTTTCCGCTTATTTGGAGAGGAAAGGAGAGTATAAGTCAAATTCAGCTTGGCTAATATTCTTTAAAAAAAAACACCGCGACCGGTTGCGGCTGTCTGTAGTCTGTCTGTCAATCAATCACGGTACTGTTACATGGGTATGTACTGACTATTGACTGTAGTATGCCGCTGTCGAACGTCGATCTTCTGTCGAGAAAAGTAATATACTTTTATTAATAACCGGTCGAATTCGAGTCGTGCTCGCAAACGATGGGTCCCGTACCAAAGAACGCCGAAAAAACACCACTCTAGTAGGAGAAGACTTTTTAAGCTATTGCATAGCTTCTATCGCGGGCCTTGAGCGTGGAGACCGAATCCAGAAATCCCGTAACGAAAATAACCTGACACGGGACTCCTCTCACCGCTAGATGGCGTAGATAAAAAATGCTATGCAATAGCTTTACCGCGGCAGTCCCCGAGTGCCACACGTCTTTTTTAATTTTTATTATTTGTTATAGCGGCAAGAGAAATACACATTCTCTGAAAATTTCAACTGTCTACCTATTACATGAGATACAGCCCGCTGACAGACGGGCGGACGGACGGCGGAGGCTTAGTAACAGGGTCCCGTTGGTTATTCTTCGTGTACGGAACCCTAAAAACCGTTTACTAATCAAGGATTACTAACTAAGTAACAAGATTTACACAGATGTTATCTTAGTCTCAATCATACTTAAGCTTAGTGTAGGCAAAGAATATAGAAAGATGTATTTTCTGTTTTATCTATGGTGTAGGTGATCAAAGATAGTGGCATTTCTGAGTATATTAATAGAGTCTGCCTCTATTATTATACGAGTAAGGAAATGCGAAAATGCGAATGTTTGGATGTATGGATGAATGGTTGGATGTTTATTACTCAATCACGCCGCAAACATTGAACGAATTTGGCTGGGCACAGAAATAGATTATTATAGTCTGGAATTACACATGGGCTACATTTAATCCCGGAAAACAAGAGAGTTCTCGCGGAAATTAAAAACCTCAATCCACGCGTACGAAGTCGCGGGCATCAGCTAGTTTATAATATTAGTAAGCTGATTTTGAATTAATTACACTAATGAGTATACCTCCTAAGGCGGCCGCTATGTGCGCGACAGGTTTGTACTGGTTACGGTACCGGCAGGCAGAGGCGGCACCGCGGGGTCAAGCACCCGGGCCCTGACATTGGCTGCTCTAAATATAGGCAAGGCTGGCCGGTACGTATATGGGCACACCGGGATGCCTCGGTGCGAGTTTTGCAAAACAAACAAAAGTGGAAATATTCATTTTACTTAAGGCGACTTCAACGCGCGGATTAAGGGTTTTTGATTCCCGCGGGAACTTTCTTTTTTTTTCGGGATAAAAAGGTAGCCTACGTGTTAAACCAGAATAGGTATAATCTATCTCTGTGCCAAACAGTCAAATCGATTCAGTCGTCCAACAATCCATACATACATCCAAACATTCGCATTTCGTTACTCGTATAATACCTACCTACCTAAATTAGTTAGTAGGATTTATTTACTTACGGACGATATAGTAGGGGAGACCGGGGATGGTTGACTAGGTTTTTACTAAATGGTACATATATTTTTTGTTTTAATATTTATAGAAAAGAAAACCATGTTAATTGGTAGGAAATCTATTAACCTAATAAAAATACGTAATATCTAGATCCTAATTTAGTAAAATAGTGATAATATAATGCATTTTCCAAAACAAGAAATCTTAGTCAACCTACCCCTGGTCCGGGGTAGGTAGACCATACACCAGGGGTAGGTAGACTTATGTATCAATAAGAGTAAAATCATGGGAAGGAGCAAATAAGTAAACATTTTTTAAATATAATTGAGCCTTTTATTAAAAAAAAAACTTAAGTCAGCTATTCATCCATTTCTTAAAATGTCTTTAAAAAAATTATCAAAAAAAATAGTCTTATTTTTAAATTTTTTTAATTTGACTCTTTTCTTTTAATACCTATTGTAAATCCTAGTCAGACATAATTTCTATGACAATAAATTACAGGTTTTTGTCGGAACTTAATAACAATGTAGTTCTACTTGTTGTATCAAATATAAACTAACGTAGTTTGTAACGCAATGATGTAGCTCTTGACAGGCTTGTTGCTGAGGTTGAATTGATAGAGAAGGATGACGTTTCATAAAAGAGTCCAACCAATCTTCACCAGCTAAGAATTGTCCTCCAAGAATCAGGCATAGTTTTGTTTTTTTTTTTTTTGCGAACTTATATGCTAATTTTCCAGTTTCATATGGCGTCATTACGTAATAAATATCAGTTGCCTCTTTATACAATTGGCTAAAGCTTCTTCTATGATATATTAGTAAAAATTTGCCTATTTCATAATATATGCAACTGTGTCCAGGGTTAATTTTGGTGACGTTTTGATTTTTCTTTTGATTTGACCACGTAACGATGTTATATTTTTATTTATCAGGTGTGTTGCTCTGTTTTAATGTGGCATTAATGCTTTTTTCGTCAAAAAATACAGTATGACAAGCTCTTTCTAAAACATCTATCGCTCGTTCAGTTATACACATAATTTATCTATGTCGTTCAGTAGTTTTTATAGGTCCTCATTGTTCTGCAACAACAAAATTGCTATAAATATTTAAAAGTCCAATAAAAGGTTAACTAAAACCACCAAAACAACCATTTTTGATTGGTTGACTGATTAGTCAACCAGCCCCGGAAAAAATTAGTCTACCAGCCCCAACTGCTATTTTTTAGTTTGATCGCATGGCTAGCCTAAACACTAACAGTGACTTGAAAAGTAAGATACGAAATATGATAAATATGCACCCATCAAACGTTGGGACTAACATAAAAATGGTTCACATAAAACTTGTAGGCACCAGATCAAAAAGTGTAATAAATCAAAATATTACTTACGTGGTTAAAAAATTAAAAACCTATCACTGCTCAAAAACGGCGCACGACTGCGTTGCGGCGCTCCAGACACCTGAGCGGGATGCAGAGTGTAATACTCGGCTGTATTCGGATGATTCAATTCGTACACCGTCGACGAGTTTTTGGCAGTTAGTCTACCTACCCCTATAGTCAACTATCCCCGGTCTCCCCTACTAGCTATTAGGTAAACCTATGAAAAGAAAATTAATACCATATCCAATTCATAGATTTTATAGGTACTAATACCTTTTTTCTAAAAGGTATTATAAATCTTAAAAGATATCCGAAATCCTGGGGTAGAGTCCCTGGTTATTCGGTATACCTGTTTTGACGACCTCCCTGGCGCAGTGGTGAGCACTGTGGTCTTATAACTGGGAGGTCTCGGGTTCGATTCCCGGCGGATGCAATTTAGGAATTTATAATTTCTAAATTGTCTTTGGTCTGGTCTGGTGGGAGGCTTTGGCCGTGGCCTGTTAACAACCTACCGTCAAAAGACGTGCCGCCAAGCGATTTAGCGTTCCGGCACGATGGCGTGTAGAAACCGATTAGGGGTATGGGTTGAATTTACACTGCTATACCCCTTCCAAGTTAGCCCGCTACCATCTTAAACGGCATCGTCACTTACCATCAGGTGAGATTGCAGTCAAGGGCTATCTTGTCATCGAATAAAAAAAAAATACCTAACCTACTCGGATCTCGGAGTAAATTTACTCAACTGATAAATATCTCTCAATTACCTAACTGTAAAAAATTACTACTTATACCTACGATGAGGATGCCTACCTATAGACATAGATGAAACAATATAATATGTATGTTTGAAAATGCAAACATTATTTCCATGCGGGCATAATTATTATGATTGCCTTGATAACTGCATTTCATAAACATTGGCACTATTGGTAACACCTGTTAGATGAGTACGGTTTACCTATAGCACTTAAAGCACAATTTTTAAGCTATTGCATAGCTTCTATCGCGGGCCTTGAGCGTGGAGACCGAATCCAGAAATTCCGTAACGAAAATAAACTGACACGGGACTCCTCTCACCGCTAGATGGCGTTGATAAAAAATGCTATGCAATAGCTTTACCGCGACAGTCCCCGAGTGCCACACGTCTTTTTTTTTACTATAGCAGAACAATGTATGATATACCTGACATCCTGTTACCCAGTTTTTTGCTCCATCATCAAATCCTTCTCGATCCTCGAAAGAGAATGAATGATCTGATGATGAGGTTCAGGTAGATACGCAGACACTTCAAAGGCTACACAAGAGCTAAATACCTACTAACACAAAGTTTATTTTCAAAGTCTTCATGCAAACCAATGAATAACTGTTATATATAATCGGGGCAACATTTACGTCAGGTGGTCAGTAAATACTAGTTGAAGATATACATAATATTAGTTGAAAATAGGTATATGTATAATTGTACTTATAATTGGTGCTCGGAGAACGGGCCCTATTAGGAGTTAAGGACATGTATGTACTAACTTACTAAGTACTAACCCTTGGACCTGAATAGTGCACTTGTGTACATGCGAGCGCGAAAGTGCTGGGCAAAAATCCTCTAAAACCTCTAAAATGTTTGGTAAAAAACTATGACCTTCAATAGCCCAACGGTTAAAGGTTTTTTTTTATTCGATGATTTTTTTAATTCAACCCATACCCCTTATCGGTTTCTACACGCCATCGTGCCGGAACGCTAAATCGCTTTGGCGGCACGTCTTTGACGGTAGGGTGGTAACTAGCCACGGCCAAAGCCTCCCACCCGACCAGAGACAATTTAGAAATTATAAATTCCTAAACTGCCCCCGCCGGGAATCGAACCCGAGACCTGCCAGTTATAAGACCACAGCGCTCACCACTGCGTGCTTGAAACTGAACTGAACTGAACTGGTGCGGACTGAAAGGTCGCAGGTTCGATCCCTACCCGTTGCACTATTGTCGCACCCACTCTTAACACAAGTGTGTCGATTCTCTAAAACTGATTGCATCAGTGTAACGATCCCAGTGGCTCCTGATTATTTTTTTTTTAATCCTGATTAATGTTTAAAAAATTCATTTAAAAACCTATATCCAAATAGTGACTAATATTTTTCTTTCCATTGCAACATTATAACTTTAGTTTTTAGTTAAGTATTTTAACAATTTAATTTCATAGGCCGACTTCCAAAAAAGGAGGAGGTTCTCAATTCGTTGTAATCTTTTCCTTTTATTTTTTTTATTTTTTATGTAGGTATATTAGTTGTAAAAAGAATTTTTACGTTTGTATTATTTTATCCGTAACTTTTATCCGCGAGTGTACCGGTAGATCAAGCTGCAAAGTCTTTAGCTGGGTCTCGCATTTTTATAATAACACTCAATTCCCATCTGCGAAACGGACCGCATGTGACCAACAAACACACACACCTATCGACTAGTTAACAATATATTAAATAACTATTAGTGATACATTATGTCTTCCAAGTTAATTGTTCTAGTATTTGCGACTATTATCACTATTGGATACGGTAAGTTCATATTCCTTATTTTCTAATAGGTAAATAATAATTTTTATTTATTTACGTATTTATTTAAAATTTTAAAGTGAATTAGAATTTTCCAAGTTTTTTGTACCTATTCCTTATATTAATATAAGTACATACACGGTAATAGGTACGAAATTATTATGAACTAAGTTAGAACTAAGTTTATTCATTACATATTTTGATTTAGGTCTCACCCCAACGAATTACGATATCAGCCGAAACACAATAAACGGTAAATAATGGTAAAAGTGTATAAATATTTAAATTGTTAATACCTAATTAATATAAAAACGATTCAATAAAAATTGATATCACTCTATAGCCCCCATATTACGAAACTGTGATCAAATAGAGAATCGCTATAGGATAGGCGACCTAACGTTACCCAATGTTAACTTTATAAGACTTGTTCTACTTCATTAACTTGAAAAGTATCACTTGAACCCTTGAAATCAGAGTATGTTATGTGCGTAAATCTAAGATTTAGAAGATATTATTTCCATACCAGGTAACGTATATTTTATGCGAAGTTAACCGTTAACTTAAAAAGCCTTTGTCCTTTGCAAAGTTAACGGTTTCAATGGAAAGGAAGAGCTTGTTGTGATATATATTTAGTTACAGTTTCATCCAGTCTAGCTACAAAAAGTTACAAACTCATAATATTAGGTACATACTCAAAAACATATTTTTAATTTTCAAAATGGTGTAATTAAGTTTTTTTTTTTTTGTTCGAAAAACCACTGCTTTAGATCGAAGCTCTCATTCCCTCTTTCCCATAAAAGAGCTCACGCCCAGCTGTGGGAAGTTAACATAAATAAATAGGTGATATGATTTGCGACGATCTCTATAAACAAATCACTAGTTTCGTAATATCGGGGCAGGTTTTTGGGTATTGGCCGTCAAATCTAATCATATGGTTGGTTACACATTCAAACATGTTCATTCAGTTCATTCACCGGCTAAAGGGCATCGATCTCATATAAGATTTATCACACTTTTAAAATAACTTTACCTAACGCCAGTTAAATGTTTACTGTAAAGTTACCGTTAAAGTTAAAGGCCACTAAAAGTTGCTAGTACAATAATTTAACATCCTTAAAATGGGCTTTTAATGTTTTTCAATCCTAGCCCTTGACTGAGATCTCACCTGATGGTTAGTGACGATGCAGTTAAAGATAGCAAAGGCAAGCTTGTGTTAGGTTGTGGGTACAACAATAGTGCAACGGGTGGGGTTCGAACCTGCGACCTTTCAGTTTTCAGTCCGCACCTTTAACCTTTTATAATATCTCCTGCGTGGTTTAGCTATTAGCATTCCTTGAAATTATTATAAGCTCGTAGGTATTGGTGCTATAAAAACATAGAGAGCAGCCAACCATGTTTTGAAAAAAAAAATAACTTCATCATCAAGGTCATAGATCTCAGTCAAAATTCAAATAAAAAATAGCTTAATTATGGTCAGTAATTACCAAAAGTTAAAGATTGTTATCTCTTTATTGTTATACTTAGGTAGGTACATTACATAACGAATTTCCTTGACTTTAAGATTTGAGCCCCAATTTGTATCAATTTAATTTTCGTTGATGATTAAATTAAGTATGCAGTGGCAAAGTTTAAAATACTTGTACTTAGCTTAATTGTTACCTGTTATTATTCACTGCCAAAAAAGTGTTTACAGTTTTGGTTGATAGAAAGATACTGCTAACGTTTGTGTTGTTAGTTATCTCGTAATGCACTGGTGTATTTAGTTACCTACCTATCTACAATCAGCTGCCTCGCACATTCGCTAAAATAACTACATGAGATTTCATTCTATCGCATTATAAATCAGCATCACCAGCGTAATCCCACTTTAACGCTTAATGCAATCATTCACTCATGTTCATTCATTATCATTCACTAACGCTCACAATCCTGCAGGTTTTGGAATAAGGGACATATGGGAATATTTGTTAGGAGGAGGGATCGGCTACGGGCAGTACCCGGGGCAGTACGGCGGCTACCCGGGGCAGTACGGCGGGTATCCGGGCGGGTACCCGGGGCAGTACCCGTACCGGCCGGAGGGGCCGCCGGGCGCGCACCCCGGCTGCCCGCTGTGCGACTCGTCGGTGTACAGCTACTGCTCCCACAAGCAGGCCCACGACTCGTGCTGCTGCGACAACTCCGGCTGTGAGTACCTACTTACCCTTATATCTCTACCTACTAGCTGATGCCCGCGACTTCGTCCGCTTGGCCAACTATCGAACAACTAAATTTCGTACTTTCACAATTTAGTTAGTTCAAACTTGCATTGTGTGCATAATTGGAAGGGAATTGTGATACGATCAGTGTCCAGTATAATATAATTGGACAATTGAGTTGGATAAGATATGCAGACTACCATAAGCCAATGCCTATTACTATGGGTACTCTGGAATTTAGTTGTCAAACTTGAAATTGTTAAAACTTTAATCTAATCTGCGGACACTCTAAAAGTTTTGGTTCCTGCGGGAATTGTTTAATTTTCCGGGATAAAATATAGCCGATGTGCCATCCCGATACATATAAGCTATTACATTGTGAAGTTTCATCAAAATTTGTTCAGTACTTTTTGTGTGAAAGAGTAAGAAACATCCACCCATCCATGCATCCATCCCCACAAGCTTTCGCATTTATAAAACAACAAGTGTGAATTTAAAACACCCCAGACGACATGTGAATTTATGGCCGGACTATATATGATGTACCTGACATTCTGTTACCCAGTTTGTTGATCCATCATCAGATCCTTCTCGATCTTCGACGTCACCCACTCTGTTGAGCTGATGATCTTCAAACGCCTGAGCAGGTCTTCACAAATTTTAGCTATTATCCACCTCGATCACTTACTTATTTTTCAATCAGAAATCCGCATGAAAATCGGTCCATTCGTTAGGGAGCTACGATGGAACAGACAGACACACACATACATACGTCAAACTAATAATACCTACCTCTGTCTTTCTGTCGGGGGTTAAACAATTAAATTCTCCATCGCAATTCGCAGACCACGCGTTCACCTGCCGCCGCACGGACTGCCGCTCGCTGTACGCCAACTCCTGCAAGGAGTATCACCTCATCACCAGCTGCTGCTGCGTCGACCTGGAGCGGAGCGCCGTGCCGCTCGCGTCCGTCGTGGCGCCCGTCATAGCGCCCTAGGGCTCCATTAGAGAATACTTTCTCTTAGTCTTACCAGTTTTCCTTCTGCTGCAGGGTGAGCAAGGGTGACATAATTCAAATTTCACCAATTTTAGTGTCGAATACTTTTTGCTATAAAAACAACATTACGCTAAACACAAAAAAATAAGAGCGAGAGAGATTGTGACTTAATGCTCTGGCGCTTTCTTGGCCGCTGTGTTGTATCGAGACCGCAGCATCCACAAAACATTACTGTTTACCGAGAGAATTCTCTCGTCAATTTTGAATTATGTCACCCTTGTCGCAAATGAGCGATATTATCCACGGGAAAAGGATAAAATGTTTATCCCCTCGCGGTGGATATATACCTACTTATAAGAATATAGATACTTCTCCTTTACCCTGTCGCCATGCCTCAGCATGGGGAGAAGATAAGTTTATCTCTTTTCAGTGGATACAATTTTTTACTCCTGCCCATGCTTACTCTACTCCCTAGTTTGAACCCTGTGCACAGCATAGTAAAATCATCCAACTACTAACTTCAATGGGTGTCATCAGGTGTGATTGTAGTGTTGTTCGTCATGATGGCGTGTAGAAAAAATATTACGGGTAGGTACTTATGGGTTGAATTTACACTGCCATACCCCTTCCTAGTTAGCCCGCTACCATCTTAGATTGCATCGTCACTTACCATCAGGTGAGATCGCAATAAAGGACTATCTTGACATTGAATAAAAAAAAGATTAAATCTGTTTTTCATTTACACTACTTTCTTCAAATAAAATGAATTAATGTCAGATTAATGTAGACTTGACGTTGTCCTCGAGACTTGAAATTAGGATAAGAAATATTTAAGTTTAATGTACGTAAACCTAGAATAATGACTAATTAGTTGTAACCATATTGTTAAGGAATAAATAAACCTCTGTAAACAGGTTTTTGTTTTTTTCTAATTCGCTGTAAGCGTAAGTTTTTGTTGAGTAAAAAAATAAGATTATTTTTTTACTCAACAAAAACTAAAACCTTCATGTCTCACCTCAATGTAGCTATTTACAGTTTGATAACAATCAATGTAATTCCTCTAAATTCCAGAAAAACTGTTTGTATGGAAAATTAAGCTTCAGCATGGGGGCGCGTCATTGCCTTGTTTTGTGCATGCTTATACCAAACAAAGTGATTATATTTCTCGTCTTATACCGTCACATAAACGTAACTTAGATTAACTTTTCGTCACTGAACGTCAATCGAAAAACGAGTTCGAATGTGCTGCGAAGCGGCTTATTTCAAATAAAACTCATTTGTCAAGTATTTTATCGCAATTTTTTATTCCTCATAATTATAATTGTTGTACATTTGATAAAATCCGCTTACCTACTTCATTGGCGATTACTTGTGAATGTGATGAGCGATACAATTCGTCGCAGGCCCTATCCCTACGTACTTTACATACCGCAGTATGTCAAAATGGTTCTAGCGATAATTGCTGTGGCATTGGCTATTACGCATTCATTAAAAATCAACCAAATAATTATCGAAGTAAGATTGCCGCCAGCTGCGTTAAACGTAGTTTATTCAGCATGTCGATTCTCTAAAAATGATTGCATTAGTGTAACGATCGCGTTACAGTGATGCAATCATTTTTAGAGATGCGATTATTGTCAAAAAGCCCCTAAGCCAATCTAATGGAATATGCATACCTATCGCCAATGAAGCCAAATTAGTGTATGGGGATGCTACACGCTCAATACCTCAATGTATCACGGACACTGACCTCTATAATTAATCTGTGATTCAGAGGTCAGTGATCAAGGATCACGATTGGGGATTCAGATAAAGGTACTTGGACCTTTAGTACTGCCGTAACATCCTGAACCCTATATTTGACGATCCGGAATTGCGATCCAAATAAACTGATAAATATTAAGCGTGTACATATTCCCTTATTCATTTCTGTAGTTAAATAATAAAATAATTTAACCAAATTATTACCACATTTTAAAACAAAAAGAATCTTTTTTTCTGGAGGTTACACTTTTTACTTTCCAACCATAGACAATTTAGGCGGAAACACATTACAGGTAATACATGAAATTACAATTATTAATACCAAAACAAAAATGGCGACAAAATCGTAAAATTAGTTTTGCTTAAATCTTAAGATACAAAACCTATGTCTTACAGTTTAAAAAATACAGTGCAAAATAGTATATTTTGCTACGATAGTTAACGTTTTATGCCTAGTTCTGTACTGGGTGTGGTACCAATTTATATTGTACACAAACTTGACATTTCGAAAATCTAGCTGTCCTATTCTAAAGAAAATATTGTGAAAAGAATAGCATTACTTTGTCATCATATTTTTGGCTGATTCTTTTTTACAAATTCTCTGAACTAAATGAAATTTATGCTGAATTTTAAGGTCAATGGTCTTTTAATTCTCTGAAAATCTCAAGTTTCTAGTTTATCTCAATGAAAAGCTTTACAAAGCGTATTTCGATACAAAATTTCCAGTGGCGTTTTCGCTAACTTAAATCTAAGCATTTTATCTTAAATCATTGTAATTTTGTAATGTTCATTTAAAATGTAAAATAATATCTACATTTTATGACGAAAATTACATAATATTTATGTACTCCTTTTTAAGCATGCATATAGTGACGGGAAACTACGGAACCCCTACACTGCACGTGGCTTGACACGCATTTGACAAGTTATTTATAAAGGTTTTGCTATTCTGATCAAAACATTAGGTATAGTTCTTACAATTCACGACGGCACGTGGGTCATGGTTGTGTGTGTGTCGTATCTGTATAAGTGTGGCCACCTAGGCTCATGATAGGCACGCACACTTACGCAATGTGCATGTACACAACGTAACCACAAGTAAAGGTCACGCGCCTTCGTGAATTGAAAGAACTATAATATGCGCTATTTAATAGATCGACTTTTCCGTAGAACAAAGTCTCATTTGCTAAATTCATAACTTGAGATTTGAGCCTCAGAAGTTTTAGTAAACTACTAGCTGTGCCCGCGACTTCGTTCGCGTGGAATAGTGACTTTTCGGGCAGCATATTTTGAATTACATATACCGTCGACGCTCAGGCGCGAGGCGTGTAGTACGTACTCTGTACGTTAAAAATGTTCGCCGTGATTCTTTAAATTGACATAACTTTTTTATTTATGAACCGATTGACATGAAATAAACACTAAATGTTAAGTGAAGCTTACTACAATATATTAGTGAAAACCGTATCTAAATCGAATAAGCCGTTTCTGATATTAGCGTACACAAACACACAGACAAACAGACAAAAAAAAAAATTAATTACAATTTCGGGTTCAGCATCGATATAATAACAACCCCTGCTACTTTTTTTTTATATATTTCCATTGTACAGACACCACTTTTCTACAATTTTATTATATGTATAGATAAACATTTTATATGCAGTTAACAACTAACTAATTAAAAAAAACTTTTAAGGCTCAAATTTCAAGTTGTGAATATAGCAGATGTGACTTTGTTCTATGGAACAGTCGAGATACAGATTCCCTAACATAATATTGTAGCCTTGGCTTTAGACTGATAATTGTTCTTATAAGAATTCGACTATTCGACCATAAGTTAGTTTTGTGTAAAACATAAATTGATTATATTATTGTACAATAACTGGGTTTTGGCCATTATTATTATTATTACAGTGCAACAATTAGACGTAACTTCTAAAGGCTGAGGTTTCTGCTTCCTTACGCTCCCGTAACATTATGATTGTTTCATTATACGTTATTATAAAACATTTTATGTGATTCTCTTTTCTCAATGAAATGTGATGAAGATAATGATGATAATAAATGAGGCGATGGCATGAATGATGAATGATAAAAAGTAATGATATGAATTGTAATACTGGAGCAGATCTTAATTGTTGTGGCTTGATGAAGTATTGTGCAGGTTCAAAGCAGAATGTTGAATTCAGAAGTTAAAAAAGGAATAGTTATTGGCTAGTTAAGCTACTGTCAGACATTATTTGTAAAACAAAATTTAAAAAATAAACACATTTATTAATTTTATTAATTTACATTACTATAAAATTGTATAGTATTTAAAAGCATTGGTGGTGGTAAGTTATGAATATTTTTTCGATTTAGGGGTCCATTTGGGAAATTTTAAACTTTTGGAAATATAAGGAACTTTAAAGAAATACTATCACGGGCAAGTAGGCTTTATTACTTAACGAGTAATAGTCGCCTAACGTTTAAAAGTAATAAAATATTAAATTTAAAAAATCAAAAACCCAATTGAGTAAAATTGAATTTTAAATAAAAACTGAAATGGAAAAAGCAGAATCAGCAGCAGCGGAGACAGAGTCTCGACTTGTCATACGAGCCATAAGTTGGCTTATATGAAATAAACAATTTTGAATTTTAATATGATTAAGTACCTCTTTCACCACCACCAAGTAAACTCTAACCGACGAATAAAGTTGTCGTTTTGACAGTTTTTGTATTGACAATGTGTCAAAAAATCAAAAATATTCGTCAATTAAAGTTTACTTGAAGATGGTGAAATAGGCCCTAAGTATGCATTTTTGAAGCTTCATTGTGGAAGCACTGTATGTGTGTACATAGCATAGTTTTGTTACCTATTGTAAATTATTTTTTTTTTTGAAAAAGAGCAAAGAGTTTCTTACAGGCTCTTCTCAGCAGAATCTGCATTCCGAACCGGTGGTAGATTTATGACGTGTCATAAGAGCCACAAGTTGGCCTACATGAAATAAATGGATTTTGAATTGTTTTTTCGAAACGATTAACGGTGTTTACCTTTTAACACGGCTAAGGAGAAATAGATTTTAGTAACAATCATAACGTTGAGGGCGTCCAGGGTCCGGGCTCCAGCAGGGTGGTGTCTGCAGCCTCAGCGCATCCGGTAGTGGTTCTTCTCCTGCACCTGGCAGAGCTCCCCCTTGAAGGAGATCTCAACCTCGAAGTCCAGGTCGCGGTTGTTGCGCGCGTTCTGCCGCATCGAGAACGTGCCCAAGATCTCTTCGCCCTTCTTCACCTGCAAGACGGATACAACACGTCTCACTTGGTGACCCATTTCTCATTGATGACGGTTGTAACCTCGTCCCATTAATCACACCAACATACCACCATATTAATATCTTACAATATTGTGCTCCATTAACATCGAGAGTTTAACTCTCCGGTGCCAGTCTCTACGATCGCTCACGCTAAAGCAGGGGTTCCCAAAATTTTTTTTACTCCCACGTCCAATCCTTTGAGAAGGGAAGCGAATATTTTGTATTGTTCTTTTATCTTTTTATTTATGTATGCTAAGCTGAATGAATGTTTATTTATTTATACAAATACTTTGGAAACCTCTGCTTTAACGTTGAATCAAATTTTCAGTTCATATTGCCTTTTCATCTTGTCCGAAAAGACTCTTCACAAAATAAACATACCCTCCCCCACCCTACATTTCTATCATATCATAGTTCTTTTAATAAAACTACGAACTGTGTTGTATTTTTGACTGAAGCTCGACATAGAGGTAATACAAACATGGCAACCCTGACCTATCAAATTAAAGGGAATTCGCTGAGGTGTTGTACCTAATTAAAGTATACTTACAGTCATGTACTCGTCAAAGTAGAACACTGTCTGCTTCCAATGCGTGTAGGGTGCCTCGGGGGCCGTGCTAAAGCCGAGACGCTTGTGCGACTTTGTGAACTCCACATTGAAGAATGTCACGAGCGCCTGGATGAAGTCGTTACGACGCACCTGGTGGAAACAGAGGTGTATAAATTGGCTTTCAACAATTGTAATTCACAAGCAAAACTCTGTTTTTTTTGTAAGTGATAATGAGCATAATTGAATTAGTTTGGTGGGAGGCTTTGGCCGTTGCTAGTTGATCCATTGATCACACTTTTGTAAAGAACAACAACAAACTTACCTGAAGATGAAACTTTGCTTCAAAGTTTAGATCTTCTTTCTTGACAGTGTATAAATCTATTTCTTTTAGCAGGCACGAGTTTGTCACCACCTAGACCAAAAATATTTCATTAAGTACATACTGTTTTTTGACTGACTGATCTAACAACAGTCAGCTCAAATCACTGGACGTATCAAAGTTTACCTGTTTGGCATCCACTACATCAACAAGCGGCTCTGAAATGGCCACCTTCCTAATGGAGGACATGTCGAACCCGTACACATCGTCCCACCAGTTGATCTTCTCATCCTTGTACTGCCGGTCCTCTATCCCGCAGATGAAAAGTGTGCATCTGGAAAGAAAATCAATGTCAATTTCGTCAATGGAATCATTTTTTTTTGTGACTCCTGGACTATTTGCAGTCGGAACCTCGACAGCAGTCTGCGATGCATGTCGCCGGTTGCAGTTTCCTCTGCCATTGGCATTGGAATTATCTCTCTCGTATAAATGAGTATTCACTCACAATTTCATTTTCTCCCAATCTTAGAGAACTTAGGGAAAAAGGTAAGTGGTTACGTACATGAAGAAGTAATAATTTAGGTATGGTTGGTGGAAACTTTAGCTGATGCACAATATACACAAAATATAAAAGGATGCGGTTACACAATAATGATTAGTTAGTTAGATTCAACAGGTGCAGACTGAAAACTGAAAGGTTGCAGGTTCAAGCCCTACCTGTTGCACTATTGTTGTACCCACTCCTAGCACAAGCTTTTCGCTTATTTGGAGGGGAGAGGAGAATATAAGTCAAGTTCAGCTTGGCTAATATTCTATATAATTATTAATAAAAAATAAAAATATATTCAACCCATACAACTTATCAATTATTACAAAGTTAACTTTATTCTTTTACATTATGCATGTATTTAATTTGGGAAAGGTTTGCGAGTTGAATTATTATTGCATAACTGCATCCATTAAAGACCAATAATAAGGCCTGTGCACATGGATACATGTCGTGAGTATGAGGAAAGGATGACGGTCAACGTGCTACAGGGCCTCGTGATCTGCATAGATGCAACACAAGAAGATGAAGATGATCGATACATGTGTGGATATCTCACCTATCAGGAAACAGCATGCCGTCAGGGTGCAGCCACTTGTCGCGGGCATAGAGCACCGTGTCCAACATGCTCTCATAGAACAGGCAGTAGCCCATCCACTCCGATATTATGATATCCACCTTCTCCACCGGCAGCTCTACTTCTTCTACCTATAATAACATGAACATTTTAGTTACATTCCATATAACATTGTTGCTGTTGCTTCTCTATAGCCCTTTGTATTTAGTTTATCAGTAGATGATTGTTACTTATGTGGTCATATTAAATCCCGCAGCTATTGTCCGGTCCACCAAACATTATATTTGATATTTTTTTCCCTGCCATTTCATTAAAATAAAATAGAATAGAATATCATTCATTGACATTTCATTATTTATTTTATTCATTGACATACAAAAATGAAATAGTTAAGCATCTACACTTAAGACTTACACATATACAGAATTTTTTAACTTAACTAGTATCTTCTATGCATCATGCCAATGCTTTCATTGGTCCTAGCTCAGCTCTATGCTGTGGATACAAATATGTAACCATAACACTGTAATTCTGCTAGAGCCTGACTGAGGGAAGTTCATGATTAATTAAATAAATATATGTGTATAAAGTGAAATATTAAATATATGTGTATTAAGTGAATATATTATTCT
This sequence comes from Hipparchia sbordonii, assembly GCA_038048805.1. Classification (NCBI taxonomy): domain Eukaryota; kingdom Metazoa; phylum Arthropoda; class Insecta; order Lepidoptera; family Nymphalidae; genus Hipparchia; species Hipparchia sbordonii. The sequence continues at coordinate 1,645,544 of CM076111.1, read as the reverse complement.
AAAATATTATTAAAATGTTCTTTACTTTTTTGGAGGTTGGAAGGTTTTTTATTTCTAATATAATTTTTTTTTCTTAAATTTTACTACCACAGCTATATATCTCAATAAAAAATAATAATGGTGCCCCCATAAGTAACGCAAAACGGGCGAATTGACGCCTACTTGCGGAAAAGATTCCCAGGAAACGAAGCCCCCATTAGTAATTTTCCATTACTTGTGATGGAAAAAAGAAAATAGACTCACCTTTCCTTTAACAATTTCTATGATATCACTAAGTCTATTAGCCTCGATGATTTTGCGGGCATAGTCCACTATGTTAGAGCACTCCACTGCTATGACCCGCGCGGCGCCGGCCTTCGCCGCAAACATGGACAGGATGCCTGTCCCGCACCCTATGTCTAACACAGTCTGGAAATATTTAACTCATGTTACAATGTGATTCCGGCCAATCTCCACAGAGATTAGCCATCTACACAGGAAGTATTGTTGTGCACAAGTGTGTGCATAAACAGTCTTATAGTCTGATGGGATGGAAATCTGATACAACCAGAGAAAGATACAGGATCTCATTTTCTCAGACTGATCACATTTACACTAACGTTTTTCAGTCGTTTTTGAAAATAAGCACATATTACAGTGCTACGAGTGTGTAGTGTCAAGAAAAGGGGGATTGAAGTTTGGCTAAGATATGCCAATGCACAGTAGTGGGAATCAACACATTTCAAGTAAATAAACAAAAATGAATTTTAGTGAACAATATGCTTACTTTGCCCTTGAACAGATGCTTATTATGGTACATAGCGTTTCTGTATGTGAGGGTGCGGACTTCATCTTTCAACATCTCTTCATGGATGCCGAAATGAGCGTACGAATCGAAATAATAATCCCGCGAAGTCATTTCCTCTGCCGTTACATTCTTGTCCGGTCCTAGAACACGTTTAATTGGAATTTTAGGGAAAAATCCCACAGACAAAAGAACACGTTTTTCCCGCACTTGCAGCCGGCGTCCCAACATTTTTTTATAGAATTACTCACCATTTTCCGTCGCGGGCGTTGATGCTGTCGAGGTACTCTCTAGCGCGACATCCATACTTTCCATTTTATACTAACAGAGAGCGAATACGAGCAAAAACACTTTTAATTTTTCTATAACCTGCAATTTCGAGTTACAACCAAGTACGCCGAATCGATCTGTCACAGGATGAAATTAAATGAGGATTCGAACTTCAGGTAACTGGGTTTCAATAACTAATAACTAGAACATTAATTGGGCGAAAACCTAATTAAATATCACAATTTATAATCTAAAACTAGGCAAAATTTTTAACTTAATACAAAGAGAAATTGAACAAATTTTTCATCGCTTCTCTTAGAAAAAAACGCACAAAAACCATAGATAATAGATCACGAACACAAAAAGGGAAAAAGAGAAAAAAAAAGTGTCCACCACAGACCAAGGACAATAAGAGTGCCCACCACAGATTACTTGTTGCTAGCTATCACCTAGCTATAGATAAAGAGCACATAATAGGTACAACAAAAACTACCTATTTCATCTATGGTTAGATAGCGACAATCTTGCGACAATCACAATGCAATCAAAAGTTCCTTAATACCATACTTCCGCTATGACGACACACAAGAGCGCGCTAATGAAGTGGCGGGTTTTTTAAAACAATTTTTAAACGTGAACACCAAAAAATAAATGTTATTATAAAAAATGCAGGAGTTTTAAATATTAAAATTATTATAGTAAAAAAAATCCATTTAGCCCTATTCTAAAATAGTAAGCATTATACACTCAAAATATGAAAATTGAATGTTTGATTTTTATTTTCTGTTAAGTCTACTTATTATAAATAGGAAACATAAAAGGTTCCACGAAATCAGTTTTTGGAAAACTGCATTAGTAATATATGACGACCTCCGTGGCGCAGTGATTTTTTATCCTGGAAAATAAGAAATTTCCCGTGGGAATCAAAAAAACCTCAATCTACGCGAACGAAGTCGCGGGCATCAGCTAGTAGCATAAATTATATATTATATCTCTGACTTCAGTATCTTATTTTATATATCTGACCTTATTATCTTATTTTTTATTTAGATTAAAATCTTTTTTATTTATCTAGCTGTTATCATTATTTCTTATCAACCGCTGGTATTTGACGCTAAGTCCTTTATTTAATTAGCCGCTATTACCTACATTGTTAGCGGAAGAAAATTACATTATCGATATCAGTAAATTATTTAGTAATTGCTGGAATTTACAGGCTAGGGTGTTGGGAAGCTAAAAGTTCTTTACCAACCGTGCACACCATCATAACATCATTTACCACTCGTTATTTTTCAAAAAAAAACATTTGGCTAGTAATTATCACGTATCAAAAAATCACGTCAATACGTTGCTCCGTTGTTGCGTGATTGAAGGACAAACCAACAAACAAACACAATTTCGCATTTATAACATTAGTAATTATTCTGAATACCTTTTAATAACTTAAAAGGTTAGGTACTCTACTTTTAATATAACTTAGTCATGGCCCAATAAAATGGTTCATTAATATTTTGATAATGAGATAGCTATTAGAATTTATTTATGAACCCTAATGTAAGTTAATTAGAGAGCGTAGGGTTGTCAACTTTGGGATTTGAAAATATGTATCGTAGTCAGACTAATATTATAAAGGCGAAAGTTTGTATGTGTGTGTATGTGTTTGTGTGTATGTTTGTTACTCTTTCATACCCTGAGATAGTTCATACCCTGGATTAAAATATAGGCTACATTTTATCCCGGGAAATCAAAGAGTTCCCGCGGGAATCAAAAACCTTAAACCATGCGAACGAAGTCGCGGGCATCATCTAGTAAGTAAATAAAATAAAATAAATAAAATATTTATTGTGTAAAGAAAGACGGCGTGAGCGTCTTATGAGATGCTGGAGCAAGTAATATTCACACTGAAATGATGCATAAATCTAAATGACCAGCCCGTTACTTTCACTCAGATGTAACTTGCAATCTATGCCCTTAATTAAGTAGGTTTTAAATTCTCTCGCACATACGCGTACATTACTGTCATACCCACACACACACAAATACACCATAACACACAATGCACTCGCACACATACTGGCTCATAGACTTACTTTCTACTCAAATTATATCGTAATTTTTTGTTCCCATTTATTATTTTACACACTCTCACAAAATAAATCTTTTTCTGAAGTTATTTTTGAGAAAATCTTAAATTGCCCATACAATTGTCACTAGCTCGTCAGATTAATATTGTCTTAATTCACTATTGATTTTTGTACAATAAAAAAAAGACGTGTGGCACTCGGGGACAGCCGCGGTAAAGCTATATTGCATAGCATTTTTTATCAACGCCATCTAGCGGTGAGAGGAGTCCCGTGTCAGGTTATATTCGTTACGGAATTTCTGGATTCGGTCTCCACGCTCAAGGCCCGCGATAGAAGCTATGCAATAGCTTAATCAAAAATAAAAAAAAAGTTGTGCTCTGAGATCTTTGGCAACCCTAACTGCTGGGTGGATGCGATAATTTTACGAGTTTTACATCGTTCACCAGCTGTGTACTCATGTACTCTTTAGCTCTACCAGTCAGTGAGTCCAGTGACCAGTCTTTATCTGTCGCAGTCCGCGTAAACACGTCGTGTATTATACCTACTTCCTTTGTTCAATTCACGCGCGGTACCGATACCACGTAGGTATTTTCGTGATTTTGGAAACTTTACGTATTATTTTAGGAATTTTTCAGTTCATAATATACATGTGAAATATTTATGTGAAGCCAGTATCGAGTGAATAATTTAACTGTGTAAAAAGTTTTACGACAAAGAGTTTCAAAGGTAAGTTGTTGTCGCGAGTATTTATGAAGAAAATAAACAAAATAAAACCGCCTAGTGCGAGTCTGACTTGCGCATCGAGGGTTCCGTAACATGAAAGGATATTTAAATAGTTTCCCTGTTTGTTTGGAACCGCGAAAGTTTTGTTTATATAAAGAATTATTTTATTGCTGATTTCTTAAAAGTTGTGCTAAGTAGAGTCAATTTTTTCCATACAGTTTAAGTGAACTCCTTCTTAAAGCTTATAACTTTAGTTGTTCGCTTAGTCAACTTCGAAAGAAATTTAATTAAATTTATTTTTGTTTTAAAAGTGCTCATTAAACGCACTTAAAAATTTGAGCCCCCTTTCAGGCCATTTGAAAAATATATTGTGATGTCAAAAAAATAAACGAAGTGCTTCAATAAAGTATATACCTATCTATAACTTTAAAATACCTAACCGATAAGGTAGGTACCCACATCTTCTTTATACAGTTTCAGTATACCTAACTAAGTATATTGAATTAAACACTCAATTATTGTGTGACTAATAAGTGTAGGTAAATACATACTTATTATATTTTTAATGCTTTGTTATTTTGTGCATGTCCTTGCACGCATAACGCAATGTACTGAGCGATACTACAATGGCTTTACGAACATTTTTACAAAGTTTAATTTATCAATACAGGTGTATAGTGATAGGTAATATTGCTTCGTTAACTTGCTGCGACACATTGAGTTCATTTATCGTTAATTTTTTAATTTATGTTAGCCTTGCCACAGTTTCTCCGTTATAGCATAACAAAATAATCGGTCAAACGCCAATCTGAGTCGGATACGAAGGATTCCGTAGCAAAAAACGCCGAAAAAACACATTTTAAGGGAGCCCCCTTTAATTTTTAATTTATTTTTATTATTTGTTATAGCGGCAACAGAAATACACATTCTGTGAAAATTTCAACTCTCTACCTGTTACGCATCCTGAGACAAGACCCGCTGACAGACAGACGGATGGACTGCAGAGGCTTAGTAATAGTCCCTTCGAGTACAGAACCCTAAAAACTGGGTGGCAGTTCAATAGAACTAAAATTATTTTCCGCGGGTTTTCCGGGGTTTTGCCCCTGCAAGTTTATCTGCGTGGAATTACGTTTTAGGTAGTCAAAAACTGTGAAATACGGTCTTATTTATTTTTAATCGAAAGGCAATATAACTTAAAAATAATAGACCATCACCTTTTTGGAGTGGTAAAACCTGTGGAAAATGTATTTCTTCATTTTTAATCGAAAGGCAAATACTTACCAAGTTTCATTTCATGGATATAACTTTTATTGACGACGGACTTTAATAAAACTTTCACCCCCTAACTAACCCACTTAGGAGTGGAATTAAAAAAAATTATAATAGAGGGTATCTACGTTATAAAAGGAAGCTTCTGTGAAAATTTCTAACTCCTTCGGTTAAGCATATGCGTTGATAGATCAGTCAGTCATTCAATCAGTCAGTCAGTCAGGACAAATCTTTTAAAAGTAGTTAGTAGGTACTGAAGCTTGTTGCAATCAATAGGCCAACGGTTAAAGGTGCGGTCTGAAAACTGAAAGGTCGCAGGTTCAAACCCCATCCATTGCACTATTGTCGTACCTACTCCTAGCACAAGCTTTAGGCTTATTTGGAGGGGATAGGAGGATATTAGTCAACTTCAACTTGGCTAATATTCTTTTAAAAAAAAAATCCGAATCCTCATGTTTGGAAACCGAATAAACTAGTTATATTGGATTAAACGTGGATTAAACAATACCAATACCTGATAAGTAGGTACTTCATCAATGGTAGGATTTGTGTTTACTACTTGTATGTACCTATTTACCTCCTACATTTCCTACGTCATGGACGCAGAGATACATTTGCATATAAATGGTACGTTATCAACTCTCCAAAGTGCCCAGGTATAATTATACCTACTACATATCTATATAGGGTGGAAATGATAAGGTGTGGTTAGGTGATAAATATTTCCTCAGTATAACAAAATTTAACTTATCATTTTTAACACTAGATATTTGAAGATTTATTAACCGAGATTGCTCTAAGTTTCCTCATTGTATGGGATTAGTAAAAATAAAATTTATAACTAACTATAGCTTTGCCCGCGACTTCGTCCGCGTGGAGTTATATTTTTAAGAAATCCCTCGAGAACTCTTGGTTTTCCGGGATAAAAAGTAGCGCATGTTACTCTCCAAGTCTTTAACTATATTCATGCGAAAACTCACGTCAATCTATTGCTGCGGGAAATTAAAGAACAATAATAATTATTAGTAATAATTATTAGTAAGGAATAGAATCATATTTTTTTTAAGTTTTTTATCTCATTTGGTTCTTCAGATAACAGTTTAGTTTCAACACTAAGCACTTAACTTTGGTTATCTTATCACTAACAATGAGAAAAAAAAGACGTGTGGCACTCGGGGACTGCCGCGGTAAAGCTATTGCATAACATTTTTTATCAACGCCATCTAGCGGTGAGAGGAGTCCCGTGTCAGGTTATTTTCGTTACGGAATTTCTGGATTCGGTCTCCACGCTCAAGGCCCGCGATAGAAGCTATGCAATAGCTTAAAAGTCACTTGCGAAACTTAGGTGTTTTCAAAAAAATACGCCTCATCGCAGTGATTGTAGAGCTAAATTGCGTTTCGTGAGGAATCCTAATTAACCAAACCTATAATATAGGCTTATACGATTTCTCTACCACGCTCTACCCGATAATCGTCGAGAATAACTCTACAAACGAAAACGTAAAGCGAAAATAAAAGTTACGATACCCAGATATTGAAAAAAAAACAGTTCATTGACATCGTTACAAATGATTAACTGACTTAGCAATAAAATATATAAGTAGGTAGGTATATTAATATTATAAGTGCGAAAGTAGATATTTTTGTTTGTTGCTTTGTAAGTTTTTCTTTCAATCACGCCTCAACAGAGCTACGATAGAACACGTCTATCTGACAGACAGGTAGACGTGAATTTTTGCGCAGGTATAGTTGAGTATCTGGACAGTGACTTTTCATCCCGGAAAATCAAAGTTCCCCACAGGATTTTTAAAAATTAAATCCACGCGGGAAAAATGGCGGGCATTTGGTGGAGATGCTTAATAAAACCCGACCAAATCGCTCGTCCAATAGAACAAAGACGTAATTCAAATTCATTTGCAAAAATTTTAAATTAACTTTTTGATGTTATAAGTATTAATATGGATGTTTTATCCAAGGAAAAAAAAGCATAATTGATGGTCTATTAATTAGACTTGCAAAGTTGTAGGTCTAATCTACTATTGTGCTTTTTTTCTTGGATAGAACATTCACTATTAATAAGTACTTATAACATCAACAAGTTAATGAATTTTTGCAATTACGTCTTTGTTCTATTAAAAAAAAAAATTTAAGCTATTGCATAGCTTCTATCGCGGGCCTTGAGCGTGGAGACCGAATCCAGAAATTCCGTAACGAAAATAACCTGACACCGGACTCCTCTCACCGCTAGATGGTGTTGATAAAAAATGCTATGCAATAGCTTTACCGCGGCAGTCCCCGAGTGCTACACGTCTTTTTTCGACCAACTAGGATCATATTGTGTGTGTTAGTATAATTACTCGTATAAATGAAAAATATAAATCTTAAACCTATTTGTTAGTAAATACTAAAACCTAAAACACCTAAGACGGGACCGATTTGTCAGCATATGAACCATAATATAACAGCGGTTCAAATACTGACCATCGAACCTGTCAGCAAATGCCCTGAGGACGCTATTGGAACTGGTCCAGGACTCTGCACAACAAGGATGTACATTGTACAGTGTTAATGGGCGGCGGCAATCACTTAACATCAGGTAATCCACCTGCTTGTTTGCTCGCTAAAAATATTAAAAAGAAAACATGATGTCAGGTATATCGTATATAGTCCCGACATACGTTCACATGTTGGGGTTGTTTAAATTTTAGGTATATCGTACATAGTCCCGACATACATTCACATGTCGGGGTTGTTTAAATTTTTAATTTACACTTGTTATCTCATTCTCAATTACGATACAAGTCATGTTCATTTAATTTGCGTAAATACATATATTTTTATCACGCTCGTATTATCGAACAGTGTTCGCGCGAACACGTGTATCGGAGTAAAACACGCACACCGTTACAATGTTGGTCGATCGTCTGTCGTAATTCGCGTGTTATGGAATAAACATGAGATTGCAGACATAGACGGGCCTTGGCCAACAGACGGTCCCAGACAGCTTTGCGTCTTAATCCTCGGATATAAATTAGCAAATTACCTAGCACTTACCTAATTTTTTTAGGGCTCCGCAGGGACCCTTTTACTAAGCCTCCACCGTCCGTCCGTCCGTTGGTCTGTTAGCGGGCTGTATCTCAGGAATAGGTAGATACTTGAAATGTTCATAGTCACATATCTATTGCCATTATAACAAAACATAATAAAACTAAAATAAAAATAAAATCCTTAAAAGAGGGGTCCCCATATAAGAAACGTGATTTTTTCGGCGTTTTTTGCTCGATCTTAACAATCGCTGTTACGATGGTACGGAACCTTCGTGCGCGACTCCAACTCGCACTTGACTGGATTTTTTTTTAATTATTTACCTACTCTGTTTTCTCGAATTTACCTAAATACGTTTTCATCACAGGTTTTCATTATGTAGTAAAATGTTAATAACCCAAATACAAATAGATAGGTATACCTAGATATTTTATGCGCTTTAACGAGAACAAACAGCTTTCGTATCTGAAATTAAGTATACTTATTTTATGTTCTATTTTTGGAGGTGAAATAAGGAAAACAAAGAACCGAGTCACTTACCTACTTGTTGCAAGATCTTTAATGTTTAACGAGTTTTTCAGTATGTACATCATATTTGTTTGAAAAGCCATTCAATGCATTCTGGCAAAAGCTATTTATTTGAATAAAGCTTCACATCGTTTTGGTTAACATACCTTTATATTACTACCTAGCTAATGCCCGCGGCTTCGCTCACGTTAAGTTCGGTTTTTCAAACCTCTTAGAGGTTGAATTTTCAAAACTCTAACACACACACACGCATATCGTATTTTTAGTCAGTCAGTCAACTTTTCCTTTTATATATTTAGAAGTACAAAGACCGTCGGTAACCCTATAGAGTATAGGTAGGTATATAACGTTGCGACGCGAAATGCATTCAATACGCAGAATGTTCAAAACGGAAAAGTAGTGTCGTATTTTTACAGTGAGGTTCAAATACCTTTTATGTCCTGAATGCATGCCGAGCAAACTGCAATACGGCAAGTGTCAAATTAAATACGACTCTGGAATTTCAAACTCAAATATAAATAAACCTTACATACCATGCAGCCTCATCATTTTAACGAATCTCTGATTTCATTATAAATGCTGATCCCAAGCCTTTTAATCGGAAATCCATTCGATACTAAAGTATGTTGTTGTTTATTTTTTCAAGTTATTCATTATAATACAATTGTTACTTGATGAAATTAAAACTGATGAAATGTAGAGACATATTACCTGTTGTGAGCAATCTTCAGGTTACCATGTCTTGGAAATAGAATAGAATAGAAAATTATCTTTATTGCTACCCGAAGTTTACAATAGAGTTAATGAACGCAGGTGCCCAAAAGTGGAATTAATCCGAAGTAACAGTAAATCTAAATCAATCGTACCTCTGAAAGTTTGTAAGAGTTTGTTTGATTAAAGAATCAAGTAACAAATGAGCTGATGTTATACAAATGCCTGTACAGATCTTCATAAGTTATAGCTTACATCCATCTCGATCACGTCAGCTTTAAACAGAAAAAACCGCATGAAAATCGGTCCATTCTTTGGGCCACAAGGGAACACACGTCAAACTTAAAGCACCTCTCTTTTTCTCGGGGTTTAAAAATGTTTAAGGATATTCAAATTTTAATTAAAGAAATATTTTATGATATAAGTAACAGTTTATTAAAACTTGAACTGAACTTAGCTGAAATGATGCCATGCGCGCCGCGTCAGTTACCTAAATAACATTTTTTGTAAAGCTTCATGCTGTTCCTGTTACTTGTAAAGTTTCATGTTGTCCTGGTACCGAGAATCCGAGATTTATAATGTTCGTTACTCGTTGTTCACAATAAATCAAGTCTTACCTCAATCACTTGTCAACCAACGAAAAATGAGGAGGTTCTCAATTCGTTGCGTATGTTTTTTTTTATGTATGACCACTGACCACGCATAACTTTTTGCAAAGTCGTCCGATTTTGATGATTATTTTTTTAATTGATAACATCTACTTTGAAGTTGGTCCCATTTTTTGAAAAAGAAATTTCACCTCTAAGGGTAGTCGCACACGGTTTTCTCGATCCTATCACGCACAACTTTGTACTGGGTTATCCGATTTTAATGAATTTTATCTTATTGAATAGGGTTAACCTCAACGTTGGTCCCACTTTTTGAAAAATAATTCCATATCTAAAGGTAGCTAGCTGCACACGGTTTACCTGTTAACCGATTCTATCACGCATAACTTGGTACCTAACTGGGTTATCCGTTTTCTATATGATTCTTTTTTTGATGAATAATATTATACTTACCTCAAAAAAAAAAATAATAACTTTAACACTAAAAATTAAAAAAATAATAACTTTTTACAAAAAATTTAACCGACAATAGACGCAACTAAAAGGGAAAAATAAAAAATAAATCTTTTTAGTCTTACTAAGCTGTAAGTACATAACTAATTTTGAGTCGACAAACTTTTTAATAGCTATCTAGCAGCCATGCTTAAAAATACAGCAATCTGCTTCGCTTAAAAAATAAAGCTCATAGTTTGTTATGCTTTTAGTAAAGTTGGTCGCGGTATCAGGTATTTCATTGTACCAAACTATCTGTGCCTTATCATTTAAATTGGCCACAGAATGAGAGTCTGCTGTTATCCAAATTGATAAAATTGAATATCAGACAGATAAATTCTCGAACGCCGAAAAAGATAACGTTTTATTCCTTACACTTTATACCTGCACCAAATTTCACCAAAAATAAAATCGAGGTGGATTCTATCACCTTAACTTTCAAACAGAGAAAACCGCATCAAAATCGGTCCATTCATTACGGAGCTATGAGTGAAGAAAGAGACACAGATACACCCACACACATCAAATCTGAACTGATTCTGATGATTTACTTTACTATATATTTTATCGGAGATAGAGGATATAACTTATCGCGGATAGAAGTAGGTGACTCTAAACTTTTTCCACGCGGAAGTCGCGGGAATCAGCTAGTAAGTTTATAAGTTTTTTCATCGGGGGTTAAAAAATGTGCGCTGCTAAACGTATAGATAAGCAACGTTTTAGATTTTAGATAGGTACCTACCTACATTATGAATAAACAGTTGCAACATCAATCGGCAGTTTACCATGCTGTATCACGGCAAGCAGGTTGTATCGCATTGCTGCTGATGCACCCTTGAACTCCGTTATGTATTTTAGCTATATTATCTAAATATATAAAAGGCAAAGGTGACTGACTGACTGATTGACTGACTGACTGACTGATCTATCAACGCACAGCTCAAACCACTGGACGGATCAGGCTGAAATTTTGCATGTAGATAGCTATTATAACGTAGGTGTCCGCTAAGAAAGGATTTTTCAAAATTCAACCCCTAAAGGGATAAAATAGGGGTTTGAAAAATCGAACTTAACGTGAGCGAAGCCGCGGGAAAAAGCTAGTAATGTATATTATTCTCTAATTTTTATTTTAAACTAGTTGATAAACGCGACTTCTTATTTTGCGGGATAAAAAGTAGTCTATGTGTCAATCCTATGTGTGAGCTATCTCCATTTCAAATTACAGCCGTTGTGGTGTGAACGAGAAACACACACACACAACAAACACACATACATTCAAACTTTCGCTTTTACAATATTAGTGTAATGTGAAGTGTGGTACCGAGCAGAAAAAGATCACACGCAGAACTGAAGACTGCTTTCGGAGGCAGAGCCCAAGGGGTTGTATCTACCATTGTCAACTTTCCAACGACGAGTACCTACCTACCTGTGCCTATTAAATAGGTACTAGATTTTGCTCACAATTACGTGGACTAAGACTCTTTGTTTTTTCGCGACAAGTAGTCTGTGTCACCCTCCAGTAGGGCTAACATGCGCGCCACGAGAAAATTTAGTCTACTCGTTCACTCGTGAATCTCCATAGAGATTCAAATAGAGATTACGAGAAAACGTGTACTTAGACAAAATTTTCTCGTGGCGCGCATGTTAGCTCTACAGGTTCTCCACCATGCAAAAAAAAAATCACGTTCTCTACTACTCCATGATTGAATGACATACATAAGTGGTCATCAACAAATACACTGTACAGTGTGTGCCTAGCCTTATAATTAATCTAGCCTATAAGTACATAAAGTACATACATATTGTCTTGTAATACCACTATACTAATAAATCAGTCTAACACCAACTGTCGGGTCGTTCACTCATTTTACCTACCTGGTCCCAATCTTAGATGGTAACCTTAGAGCACTCACTATCGGATTAACAATATTAGTAAGGATTCTGTATATCCAGCTGATCCTGTTGAAAATTTCCTAGACTCACAAAACCTAGTTACTAATATTTTAGTAGTGGTTATTACCAATATTAAACTAGTGGTTCGCCCCGAACTGAGACCTCGCGATATCCCATAATTCCCAAAAGTTTTAATTATTTATTGTAATAATTAAAGCTTTTAACATTAGACGCAATAAAAAAAATAATAGTTGACATAAAACTGTTTTACTGACACAGCGCCATCTATTAGCATTATTGTGAAGCTATTAGCATTTAAAATTAAATAAATTCGTTTCTTTATAACATTTATCTAATTTTAGTATTTGTTGTTCAAGTACAGGATATAACTGAATTTTCAACCAAGTTTCACGTTCTAATATTCAGTAATTCTGAAGTTATAGGGCTCTGACAGACATTTGAACGTACACACTTCTCTGTCTAGTAGGCAAGCGCATTAGTTGACTCAGAGAACTCGCTTCGCTCGTTCAATTAGTCGCGCATTAGGTATATCTACTTCAAGCTACGTTACTGGTTTAGGTCAAACTCGATCACTATCAGTCAAGCACGGACTTATCAAACACCTAACACTAAACATAATTCACAAGTACGTACATAATCGATATAAACATCCAATATGTGGACATTAATGAGCCATCGATCATTTTGTATTTACCTACCATAGATTATAGACGATGGGATAGATAGACGGGAGACGGGCGCCACGGGGTCATACAATGGTGTCCACGCTAAGAAGCTGATTGAAGAGAAAGACTAATCTAAACAGCTAAACCTCGATTTATAGCAGGAGAAACGACTTCAATGTTCATGTAAGTTCCTACCGCAGAGACAATTTAAATTAGCCCAAGCAAGCTCATGATCTGATTGCACAATAAGACTTTCAAGATATTCGTGACCATCACATTTACTACTGAAGTTGGCTACGCTATGTGCACGACTCTAAAAACTCGCCTTAGGGTGGGCCGCAACGCATAAAGATGCAGGAAGATTTTTTCATATTAGGTACAGAATATAACAGAACCCTCGCACATTATTAAGGTTGGCCACATCGGATTGAAGCTAAGTGCACTGTGTACTCTCTACTAAGGTTCTATTATACTTACTAATACATGGAGAGAGAGAGAGGAGAGAGCTGTATCTATTTGAGCGCGATTTTGAGATGTGACCCGCAGCGTTTGTAATTCGCTCAGGCCTAAAAAAGTAAAACATTCATCTCATGTCTTCACTTTATACATGTGAGCTCCATCTATATTTTTTCCTGTTCTCTTTGGTAGATAGGTAGGTACATATTCCGAAGTTCGAAGACATAAACAAAACTAATACATAGCCCCCTTGCCAATTAATCTCTTGACTTTATCGAAATTAACACCTGTATGGCTAGGATGCGCGCCACGAGAAAATTTTGCCAATACGTTTACTCGTAAATCTCTATAGACATCTCTATTCACATAGAGATTACAAGTATATAATATTTGTAGTGTTGTTGTGTTTGTGTAGAAAATTTTTCTCGTGGCGCGCATGTTTGTCCTACTGGAACGTGAATGACAAATATAATAATTACGCTTGTACTAGCAGTAAAGAGGAAACTAGATCTACGTAATGGCCATTTTGATAAGTGCAATAATGATGTTTGACCAATGACTTCTATGTAGGTATACATAGAAGTCATTGTGTTTGACCTCCTCCTTTTTCGAAGTCAGTTAAAAAAAATTAAAGAGAAATGTTACTGTAAAACTTTTTAATTATTAAAACAACCTCCCTGGCGTAGTGCTGAGCGCTGTAGTCATAACTGGGAGGTCTCGGGTTCCCCGGAAGATGTCTTACCACTAAAATCACGCACTTAATCTGTGATTTTCACTGATTATATTGAGACCCAATCACTTAATTATTATGTAACAGTGTGACAACGATGAGTAGATCATGAGTAGATAGATATACCTACTTAATTGCATTGTAAATAGTTATGAACTATTTAGATAACCCATTTCAATACATCGCAATTTCATATCTATCGACGTATTTTATACATTTTTTTTATTCGATGACAAAGTTTCGATCACAAAAAATTACAAGATAGTCCTTGACTGCGATCTCACCTGATGGTAAGTGACGATGCAGTCTAAGATGGTAGCGGGCTAATTTGGAAGGGATATGTTAGTGTAGATTCAACCCATACCCCTAATCGGCTTCTACACGCTAGCGTGCCGGAGCGCTGAATCGCTTGGTGGCACGTCTTTGACGGTAGGGTGGTAACTAGCCACGGCCAAAGCCTCACACCAGACCAGACCAAAGACAATTTAGAAATTGTAAATTCCCAAATTGCTTCCGCCGGGAATGAAACCCGAGACCTCCTAGTTATAAGACCACAGCGCTCACCACTACGCCAGGGAGGTCGTCGTTGTTTTAGTAATTAAAAAGTTTTACAGTAACCTTTCTCTTTAATTTATTTTTTTATAATCTATAATTTATAATTCTACATGATGTAATAATATTTTTTATAATTCTACATGATGCAAGCGGTTATCATTTATCGGTAAACTTTGTAATCCTCTAAGACCATATTTAAATATATTCATTTCACGATTTCTGTAATCACCCTGTTACTATGCGCATATTGATTACCTAATAATACAGTTAACAGGCCGCTAGTACCTAATACCTATATAATATTGGATTGAATTAATTAGACAATTAATTTCTAATCATTATTATCGATTTAGCTGCTTCAAAAGAGATTTTCGCAATCGGAAACTATTTGAAGTTATAATACCTATAAATATAAATTAGATCAATATAATTTACGATTCCTTATTTAGTTATCTAAAGATATCAAGACATATATATTTATTAGATATTATTTAAGGTCTAGCTGGCTTTTTAGGTACACTAAAAACTAATAATTTCAGGACACAAATTCCCTCTTTCTACAGTTCGCCGCTAGACCATTTTCCTTGATTGGTACTAAGTGGGAAGCTTCCCGTTTGATTTGGCAACGTTAGTTCAAAGATACTTTTGACCTCTTTTATCATACAGGGGTTAATTCTCACGACTCACTGATGGACTGGCTGTTACACCGAAATCAATCTTGTATCCATGATATGTAAAGTAATTTAAACATCAAAATTCTTTTTACAAAACCGACTTCAAACGGCACTAAAAAGTAGGTCATATCAATTTTGCTCAAAATTTGAAGAGTTTCCTCGATTTCTCCAGGATTCCATCATCAGATCCTGACCTGATGACTATGGGACCACCTGGGAAGTATAGTTTTTCAATCAAAAAAATAATTTTCCAAATCGGTCCGGGCGTTTTCGAGTAATCGGGGAACATACATTAAAAAAAATCCGCCGAACTGAGAACCTCCTCCTTTTTTGGAAGTCGGTTAAAAATGGTGAAAAACCGATAATTCAATTTTAAGTTCATTCGCCACTAATTTGATTATGTACATTGACCTTCGTAGCGTATGAAGGAATGTATTTATAGTTCCGCAGGGCTACCGCGTACTGCACTTTTCGATGACGTATTAAATTTTTGCACTGAATTTTAGTTAGTTTAGTAGCAGAGCCTAGCCTAGTGGTTACGAACTTACGACTACGGAGTCCTATTTGGAGATCGCGGGTTAGATTCCGGGCTCGCACCTTAACTTTTCAAAATGATATGCGCTTGGTGAATCAAAACATCACGCCTAAGCTTTTTCCATAATGTTCTCAAAGGTGCTCAAAGTCTGCCAATTTGTACACTGTTGTTTCCATAAACATAGTATTCCTTAGTCCTAAACGCTACTTTATCGGGATTCGGCGATAATGCGAATATTCGCCGAAGTAGTTCGTTTGAATCGCGCTAAATTCGGGCGAACGCGAATCCTCATCGCGGCACTTTCGGTAACGTACCTAAATAACAAGTTGACTATAAAATGTAGACAACGATAATTTTATCGCGACAACGCGACACGAATTTTCCCACGATAACATAGCTGCAGCAGTACTGTCACAAAGGATGTATCTACCTACCTACCCTGCGTGTAGCATTTATTTTGTTTGTTTCAGATATAACTAAAATGTCGACTAAGGACAAAGGCGATGGCGACGAAAATAACACTGCGAGCCTGTGTGGAAGCAATGTCAAATTACGGCGGGAACTCGGGCTGTTCTCCGCCGTGAACCTGATTCTCGGAGTGATGATCGGGTCTGGCATCTTCGTGTCGCCGGCGTCCGCCCTTGAGCACTCGGGGTCGGTCGCGCTGTGCCTCATCGTGTGGACAGTGTCTGGAATCATATCCTTACTAGGTGGGTGTAGGTAAGACACCTGGTTATTTTTATTTAGAAAAGGAAGTCGGTTAAAAATATATCTACTAAGGTACCTGAGGTAAATAAGGCCCGGGGGGTAATAAGGCCCACATTTCAAATTTCGGGGAAAAACATTTCTATGACACTTCACCGTTTACGCACGCGTGCACAATGTCATTGTGAATGTTTCCGTATTGGTCCGCAGTCGCTAGCGCCGCCATCGTGCCAGTGAGATGCGATACGTTGATGAAGTGACTGGCTACTGTGCAATTTTATAATTTTACATACCAAAAGAAGTGTAAGTATTTTACTTTTAATTCAGTAGTTGACTAATAACGCTGTATTTACTATCGTAAGTATGTCTTGTACAATACAGTGGATATGGTTTTTCCTAGCCAGAGAAAGATTTTTTAGGTTTATTAGGTTATTTTGTAAAAACGTGGCATGAGGTTAATAAGGCCCATTATAAGGGTACTTGGGCCTATACTATTTATATGTGTAACATTGTTACAGATTTTGATTAAAATGCCTCCAAAGAGAGCTCAGTGGACAGAAGACAATTTACTGGCCGCTTTGGCAGCAATAGAACGAGGGCAGCTGACGTAACGAGCTGTAGCTGAACTTACATGATTATGATTGATTTATAATGATTAAATAAGTAAAAAACAACAATTTACTTTTATTTTAACTTATTTCTAGGTAAATTTAGGACGATTTACTGTAAAAATAAAGCTAATTGTTATATGGGCTTTAATATACTACCGTAGTATAATAAGGCCCCTGAGAAGGGTTTTTAAAAAGTGTATTTTCTTATTAAATAAAAATTCTTTTCAAAAAACCGACTTCAAACGCCACTACAAAGTATAAAAATAATTTTATTTTGTACACGTTTGTTGAAGTCGGGCGGCTTAAATAGAAACGATGAAACCGATACGCGATGCTCGCCCGATTTCAATAAGCGTGTCTCTTATATGTCACCATAAGATAAGCGTCCCGCATCGATTTCATCGTTTCTAGTTAAGCCCGCCCGACTTCAACAAACGTGTACAAAATAAAATTATTTTTATACTTTGTAGTGGCGTTTGAAGTCGGTTTTTTGAAAAGAATTTTTATTTTAAGCTTTTTAGTGGAGCTTGTCCCTGCTCTCTTTCTCCCCTCCCTCCAACGCTACGGTACTAATGTAGTTCTACACTTGGTACACTTGGTGGTATTGTTAATAAATACTGTAGTATTTATTAACAATACACAAGAGCTAGGACTAGGAGCTCCATGATGTAGTCCATGGTTGGTACCAACAATATCAGTTCGAAAGCGTCAGTTCGTAATTCCTCCAACTCTGCAGCATCAGGATTGAGGAGCTAGAACCTTGAGCATTATGATGTAGTATATGCTTGGTACCAACAATATCAATTCGTAAACGACAGTTCCTAAATCCTCACAGTTTAGGTAGGCAGTACCCCTGCAGCATCAGTATTGAAGAGCGAGGACCTTGAATTCTACGATGTAGAATATGCTTGATTTAGTATCAAGCATATTGTTAGCAATATCAATTCGCAAGCGAAAGTTCCTAAATCCTCACAGTTAAAGTGGGCAGTACCCTGCAGCATCAGGATTGAGGAGCTAGAACCTAGACCTCGATGGAGTAGTATATGCTTATTACATACAATAACAATTCATGATTAGCAGTTCCTAAATCTCTACAATTTAGGTGGGCAGTACCCTGCAGAATCAGGATTGAGGAGCTAGAACCTAGACCTCGATGGTGTTGTATATGCTTATTACATACAATAACAATTCATGATTAGCAGTTCCTACATCCCTATAATTTAGGTGGGCAGTACCCTGCAGCATCAGGATTGAAGTGTAGGACCTGGAGCTCTATGATCTAGTATATGCTTAAGCCAAGCATACTAATTCGTAAACGATGGTTCCTAAAGTCCCATAATTTAGGGGGGAAATACCCCTGCAGCATCAGGCTTGAGGAGTTGAAGGTAAAAATTTTTATGGGACCATTTCGCGAGCTTCCTATGTCGATTAAAAAAAAAATCTCGTGAATCGGTCCAGAAACCTCGGAGTAATCGGCGGGCATACATAGAAAAAAAAAAAAAAAATATACCGGCCGAATTGATAACCTCCTCCTTTTTGGAAGTCGGTTAAAAATATGCTTTTCTTAATTGTTTTACAACATTTACTATAGCAACATGTACAAGCTATGTAAACAATATGTTTTTGACATCCTATACGCATTATACTCAGATTTAAAGCAATATTTTTTTAGGTGGGCCTTAATTGCCACCGGTACCTTAATTCGAATCGGTACTAAACAGTACCTATTTCAACTAGGTTGATTAACTTTGAAAACTAAAAGGATTAGTTGAACGATTGAGGATTCAGGACCTTGGAACGAAAGATATACGAGTATGTAGTAGTTACTAACTGATGCCCGCGACTTCGTCCGCGTGGATTTAGTTTTTTAATTCCCACGGGAGCTCTTTGATTTTCCGGGATAAAAAGTAGCCTATGTCACTCTCAAGGTCCTCAACTATACCCATACAGAACATCACGTCGATCCGTAGTTCTGTTGCAGCGTGATTGAAGGACAAACCAACAAACCAATCAATCACCAAACAAACACAATTTCGCATTCATAATATTAGAAGATGGAGTGGCGACCTCGCACCCGGCACCAGAATACCGATAACATCAGATGAGTCACAGGGAGCCGCTAGATACAGGCGGCGCAAGACCGAGACATGTGGTAGTCTATGCAAGAGATCTCTGTTCTTTACGCAGTACCTATTTCATCATCGCCAAGAGGAATAGAGACTTTGGGCAGATTTTTAACAAGCATAAATACAAAACCTATCTAAACGCCAGTCGTCGGTTAACCGTTTCACGGCAATTAAGAAATTGCCACTTAACCTTAATTTGAATTTAAAAGTTAATAAATACCGCTTGACACCTCCCGTTAACTTAAATATTTCTTTTTTTTTCAGGGGCATTATCATTTGCTGAACTGGGAACGGTTCTTGGCAAATCAGGAGCCGAATATTCCTACTTCCAAGCAGCATTTGGAAAAATGCACAAATTTTGGGGCCCGCTACCCTCGTTCATATGTGCCTGGATCTATGTTGTTATTTTAAGGCCAGCAGAAGTTGCCATTATTGTGATGACTTTCGCAGAATATGCCATACAGCCCTTTACAAGTGATTTGCAAGCTGATTACAAGTCAATGGCGATAAAATTAGGGTCTTTAGCAGCGCTATGTAAGTATAAGTGGTATTTATTTATATTTTCACGAAGTTGCGAGTCACGATTGTCACGACGCAAGATTTTTAAAAAACATTGCGTAACCTTTTGAAAATAATAACTGTTTAATAAAATATTAAGTAACTGTTAACGCAAATAATCAAAAGCCCGCGTTGGTAGATTAAACAGACCGTAAGTATAGTTTAGGTATAAACCACTAATAAATTGGGCGTTCCGACAGTTTTTGAAATCAATGAGACAGAAATCTAATACGATCAAATTACAAATCGGTTCACATACGATTTTTCTCAGCACTACTTTATTCATGTTTTATTCTAATGCACTGGATTAAAGTAGGTATAATTAATTATGTTTCTTCTTCTTTTCTTTGGTCAATGGCTTTTTTTAGGGCCAAGCCAACACAAAGCACTTCGCCAATATATGAAGTAAGTAGGTAGTTTGAAAAAAAAAAAAAAACACAAAGGACGATTGCATAAAGTAGTATTGATATTGATTGAGACGGCCTCTGTCAATGTCAATCATTTTGCCAATGACAATAACAGTTTTATCTGTTATCTATGGTTCGTGTTCCGTTTTGGTTATATTGTTGGTACTCCTGGGAGTCTGGGTTGGAAGTTGGAACCACAGACAGTAATTTTAATAAAGAAGCAAGTACTTACGTGGTACCTACCTACGTTGGAAATATAAATATTAAACGAAGTGATTATATTCTCTTGGATAAATGTCAAAGGCTAAAAAAATTTGAAATATAAAACCGTTATAACCCGCGCCAATAAAGAAACGTTTTATAAATGGCGGCTCGTAGTTGTAATGACGGGTACAGGTTGGACCGTCAGCAAAAAACGAAGCGAAGCTGAACTGATGTACGTGTAGCTATACAGACACACATAAATGTTTTTAAAATATAGATATACTATATTACTATTTAATTGTTATTATTTTAGTTTTATTTTGCAGATTATATAAATTTATTATAGTTAACATAATATTATAAAACTTAAATAAATTAAAACTATGTACTACCTTAGTAGGTAGTAGTTTTAATTTATTTAAGTTTTAATATTAGAATTAGTATTCTAAATTAAAACAATTAAACTACGATACAAAATCTTATAATAAAACATTAAAATAAACTCTAAATATTAGGGCCCACATTTAATTATATATTAATCCCGAAGTACATGTTTAATATTTCTATTTTTTTTTTTTTCTTATGTCCTATAACTTATCTTGTCTTGTATCTCGCAGTCAGATCGCGACGTCATTAAAGGGTACGCCTGAAAGGCAGTTACAGACTGATTATTTTTTTGCGCGCTGTAACGAAATGTGTGACTAAAGACAGAAATAACGTGCGAGTGAGAGGGAATGATTAGCGACGCCATTTATAAAACGTTTCTTTATTGGCGCGGGTTATACATACAATTTAAAGTTTAAATTAAACTTTAACTTGAATTTGATTGATTAATAAAGCGAAAACTGAATAAGCATAGAAATATAGTATTTATTGTTTATCTGGTGTTTACTATGAAGTGCCGCGCTATCTAAAAGTGAAAATACAATATTGTTACTTTCGTGTTCAATGTTGATCTCTCAACAGCGAGTGGAGTGAATGTTTATAATAGCTACAATCTATAATACATTTAAGCTTACATGTTAAGCCTCGATTCCAATACGAAATCACGAAAACATATTAATCAGCAAATCAATAACAGGGCTATGACAGCTTAGCTCCAAAATGTGTCGTTTTGGCGCTGCAATCGTTCGCTTAGCCACAGACATAGGTACCACCCGGTACCACTCGCCATTGTATTATCTTTGCTCGCCATCTTCAGTCGTTATTTGTTTTTGTTATTTTCAAATTCTCCTACGTTTGCGTGCAAGATTACAATATTATTTTATACGTGCTTGCATCTTGGTTGTTAGGATTGTGGTCGCGAAACGTGAAAGTATCGTCGTGGGACCAATTAAGTGTTGTGTCGGTGGTTGAACCTCAACTAATGAGACGCATAAGCTTTATTGTTTTCCCGGGAAATATTCCTTAAGAAAGTGTATGTGACCAAGGATCAACATTTAGAACAGCAATCAAAGCTTTTAGGGAGAACACAGTACGAGAACGAATCATTCAGAACATCAAAGATGGTAAGAGTGTTTCATTTATACAGTTCTCTCTTTAAAGGTGTTTGAAGATTTTAGTATGGAAGGTGGCCTATAAACAGGCATGATCTTGATCTTTTCAAAATTGCTCTTGCACTTTGAAACCCTAAAAAATAAAAAATAGAGATTTAGTCTTAAGTATTAAAAACTTATAATAAATAGAATGCCAACATTAAACTACTTTATTTTCTTTTCAGATGGTACCATCAATATTGCTGGGCATAATCTCTGGGTAAATTAGGGCACACAAGGACATTGCCAAAATTAACTGCACATCATGTAAACCCTGACAAAATAAAAGTCAGCGTTGCTCCTCAGGTGTTTAGTGCTCGAACCGCTGCAATGCTAAAATACACTAATGCACTCAGTAAGTATATAAAGTATGACTGAATTAGCATACAATTATTAAGAGTACCCGATGCCTATAATAATAATCTATATATATAAAAGAAAGATGTGCTAGTTACACTATTTATAAATCAAGAACGGCTGAACCGATTTGGCTGAAAATTGGTGGGGAGGTAGCTTAGAACCAGGAGACGGATATAGGATACTTTTTATCCTGTATATTGATAAAGATGAGTTTGTTTGAACACTTATAAGTCTAAAACGGCTAGACTGATCTTCATGGTTTTTTGTTTGTTATATTTGTCTCGCCTAAGTCACGCGGACGAAGTCGCGGGCATCATCTAGTTATTATTAATATAATTATATTGTCTATTTCTATGTAAAGATCATAATTTACAAGAATATTAGTCACAAATCTACCATGTTTTATAGTACTGTTAAGAGGGTACTCTAGTGGGCCTTTCTCCATACAAACGTATTCTGCTGTTTTCTTCGTGGATAATGCCTCTAGAGTAATGATTTTTTTCCAAAAAATCTAGGTCTAATTAATACGTGCCCCTATGTTTTTCTTTTTTCCAAAACATTATCATTAAAAAAAATATGACAATCCAAAAACCCGAAAAAAACCCTCGATTTTACCGCCATGTTCAAACGACTATCAGACAAATTTGATAAGTTTTTAACAAAAAAGAAAAACATAGAAGCATAGATATACTCTTCCTCTAAAGGAGAATGGGCGGTTTCGTCCCCAGAGTGTATCAAGTTGTGATATATGTCATTTTAAAGGTCATGATAATAGCTTCATTTTATTGTATGACACCAACTTTGAGACACGTGCAGGGAAAGAACTATGATTTTTTTAATTTTTTTATAATAGTACGTATTTATTTTTGTTTTTTTTTTTTTTTTTTAATACAGAATGTATGCGTTATTTTAGGGGTTTCATTTATTTAGTATAAACTCAAAAAAACGCTTAAACCCTACCTAAAGCCGTCTCCAACCACCCCTATAACGGCCCCTGACCTCACATCTAATCTATTATACGCGCGTCCTTTGTACAGGCCGTAGTTGGTAACTATTAACTACGCGGCGCGCACATATCTTTTGCTCTTTAGGATCGGTACTATTTTGAGTTTTTGACCTCTGTCCTCTGCACGTTTAACGGACTTGATTTTTCTGTTTTTGCTTTGATTGTGGCTAGTTCGTACGTGTAGTTTGTGGGGGGATCTTTTACCCCTTGACTAGCAAGCGGCTGTATTAAGGTCCTTAATACCTGCTTAATCTATTTTCTAGTTACAACATACAGCAGGGTCGTCTCCTCTGTCCGTGAGGCCTGAGGGGGTACGCGCTTCGAGGCATGGCCTCATGGCCCGGGCGCGGCACGGGAAAGAGCATTTCGCCGGTGTTGAGTTATGGCCGAGGCTCACTGGCGTTGGTTAGGAGCCTGTGGTCCGTCGTATCCGTGGGGCTCCGCACCGCGGGCGGGTATTCCGCCGCCGTGTGCGGAGCGATGTCAAATCCGGTGGGTGGCTCCGCGCTATGGGCGAGTGAATCGTCCAGTGGATTTCGCATCGTTTTCGTCGTCGCTGGAGTCACTTGCGTGCCTCCTCGGTGTTGGCGATCGCAGGAGCTCTCGAGGTACGGGACGTCCGGTCGTGGGCGGCTGGTTAGCGGTGCGATGCCGTTGAGGTGCTGGTACGGTCCGCAATCAGCGCGCTAACATGCGCCGCGCAACTGAGCGGACGTACTCTTCCACGGTAGGCATCTTGAGGTCGCGATGGATGACGTCGTTCCTCACGTACCTTGGAGCTCCAACGATCAGACGGAGGTACTTATTCAGGAGGACCTGTAGGCGGCTCCTCTGACTTGCCGAGTAGAGCGCATACCAGGCAGGTGCCGCGTACGTCAGTCTGGAGCGGATATAGGCTCCGTAGATGAGGAGCTTGGTCATCGGTGATAGGCTTGAATTGAAGACTTGGTGAAGCATCGACCCTGTCGCCTTGGTGGTACGCGCTGTCGTCGGCGTAGAGCAACAACAGCACGCCTTCCTCCCCCTCGCGTAGATATCCGGCGAAGGTAGGGATGTTGTTAGTGTACAATGCGTACAGGCACGGCGAAAGGCAGCGGCCCTGGGGTACTCCTGCACGTATGCGGCGCGGCTGGGAGTCCGCGCCCTCCACGGAGACGTGGAAGGATCTGCCTTCCAGGAAAGAAGCCACCAGCCGCACGATCATTGGTGGTAGGTCGGTCGAGAGGTCGCCGGTATGCCACACGCGATCGAAGGCGTTCTCGATATCGAGAAAGACCCCGACGGTGCAGTACCCCCTGTTCTTCTCACTGGCGATGTGGTGAAGTCCTCTCGCCAGCTGGAGCGTCGTCGAGTGGTTGCTGCGAAAGCCGAACTGCTCGTCCCGTAGTTGGATGTACGGGGCAAGCTTTCGCAGCAATAAACGCTCAAACAGCTTGGTGATGTGCGGCAGTAGGGTGATGGGGCGGTAGCTCCCTGGATGGTGGCGATCCTTGCCCGGTTTGGGAATGGTGATGACCTTCCCCCTTTTCCAGATCTCCGGGAAGTGAGCGGTGTGGATTACCTCATTGAAGAGTCTCGTTAGGGCAACGAGACCTCTTCTGGGCAACTGCTGAAGTGTGGCGATCGGAATTCCGTCGTAGCCTGGCGCCTTCCGTTTGGGGAGTCGGAATACGGCCTTCCTCAGCTCAGATGGGGAGATGAACTCGCCTCCCCGGAGCTGGGGAGTCGGGGCCGACAGGAATTCCCGCACTTGTTGGTCGATCTCTTCGTGGTGCCTGTACGCATTGTCACTGGCCGGTGGGTTTGGAGTAAATTGTATCTCCATATACTCCGCCATGATCTCAGCACGATCCTGGACGGAGTATTTTTGCCTACACTGGCTGTCTAGTACAGCGTAGACGAGTGAGTCGGTTCCGGTGAGTTTCTTGCACAGGTGGTACAGCGTCGTTTCTCCCAGGCAGGCAGGGGTACTGCGTAGATATGCAAGCACGGAGGTGAAGGTGCAACACAGACAAGCAGCCACACCGCACTATATAAAATAAAACTAATTACCGTCGTACCAACTAGCCACAATCAAAGCAAAAACAGAAAAATCAAGTCCGTTAAACGTGCAGAGGACAGAGATCAAAAACTCAAAATAGTACCGATCCTAAAGAGCACAAGATATGTGCGCGCCGCGTAGTTAATAGTTACCAACTACGGCCTGTACAAAGGACACGCGTATAATAGATTAGATGTGAGGTCAGGGGCCGTTATAGGGGCGGTTGGAGACGGCTTTAGGTAGGGTTTAAGCGTTTTTTTGAGTTTATACTAAATAAATGAAACCCCTAAAATAACGCATACATTCTGTATTAAAAAAAAAACAAAAGAACAAAAATAAATACGTTCTATTATAAAAAAATTAAAAAAATCATAGTTCTTTCCCTGCACGTGTCTCATAGTTGGTGTCATACAATAAAATGAAGCTATTATCATGACCTTTAAAATGACATATATCACAACTTGATACAGTCTAGGGACGCAACTCATACAAAAGTGCCCATTGTCCTTTTGATATAAGAATATTTGAGATTTGTCCAGTTTTGAAGAAGGAAACAGCAGAATACGAAACGTCTTTTGGTCAAGGTTTTTGTAGGTAAAAATCAGCTCGAGCTGCAGTTGTCCCTTTCGTACTTTACGGGGGTAGGGTGGAGGTGAGGGAGGGTAAGGCTTACATGTACACTAATAGGGAAGTGACAATTGTCGATATTTTTATCGATACTCTAGTGATGTACTCTGATTTCGATATTTACACTATACAATGATTATTTTATTTATTACTAGCGGACACCCGTGACTTCGTCCGCGTTCCTAAATCACTACAGTTTAGGTTGGTAGAACCCCTTCAGCATCAGGATTAAGGAGTTGGATCCTGGTCTTTACTTGGTCCCTACAATAACTATTCATAATAATCAACAATTCCTAAATCCCCACAGTTTAGGGAAGCAGTACCCCTGCAGCATCAGGATTGAAGAGTTTGAACCCGAAGTTTTATGGGACCATCTCGCAAAGATTTTGTGTCGATTAAAAAAGATTCACGCAAATCGGTTAAGAAATCACGGAGATATCGATATACAGAGGTAGAAAAACACAACTCCTCCTCTTTTTTTGAAAGTCGGTTAAAAAAGTAGCCTATACGATGCCCGATAATATCAGCTATCTACCAGTGAAAGTCCCGTCAAAATCGATTCGGCCAGTCCCGAGATTAGTGGCAACAAACAGACAGACAGACAAAAATTTTAAAAATTGTTGTCTTGGTATAAGTACCGTATTTACTTTCGTATGCAGTTAGTAAAAAGTGGTCAAGTGCGAGTTGGACTCGCCCATGAAGGGTTCCGTAGCAGCAATTGCGGCTTACGATTTATGACGTATTAAAAAAACTACTTACTAGATCTCGTTCAAACTAATTTTCGGTGGAAGTTTGCATGGTAATGTACATCATATATTTTTTTTAGTTTTATCATTCTCTTATTTTAGAAGTTACGGGGACACACACACACACACACACACACACACACACACACACACACACACACACACACACACACACACATTTTACCACTTTGGAAGTGTCTCTCGCGCAAACTATTCAGTTTAGAAAAAAATGATATCAGAAACCTCAATATCATTTTTGAAGACCTATCCAAAGATACTCCACACGAATAGGTTTGATGAAAAAAAAATTTTTGAGTTTCAGTTCTAACTATGGGGAGCCCCAAAATTTATTGTTTTTTTTCTATTCTTGTGTGGAAATCTTAATGCGGTTAACAGAATACATCTACTTACCAAGTTTCAACAGTATAGTTCTTATAGTTTCGGAAAAAAGTGACTGTGACAGACGGACGGACAGACAGACAGACATGACGAATCTATAAGGGTTCTGCTATTTGGCTACGGAACCCTAAAAAGCTGTTCTTTTGATATTACAAACAAACACTTCACTTCAACACAGACAATATTATTTATTTGTATATGTATACAATATATACTAGCTGATGCCCGCAACTTCGTCCGCGTAAGTAAAAACGAGCACCTAGTTAAAATTCGCGAAAAAAGTTTACATCATATAAATTGTGTAATGACATAACAAGTTGATAGTAAAAGTTTTAACAGAAAAGTTTATTTTATTCTTTTTAGCGCATTTAAATAAAAGCTTGTTTTTAAAAAAGTTTTTTACTTTTAATTCATTTATGGTTTGTAGTGGCGTTTGAAGTCGGTTTTTGAAAAGAATTTTTATTTTAAATTTTTTAGTGTAGCTTGTTCCTGCAGCTTGCTCTCTTTCTCCCCTCCTAAATCCCTACAATTTAGGTGGGCAGTACAGGATTGAGGAGGATGACCTGGAGCTCTATGCTCTAGTAGCAAGCATACCAATGTCGTACACGACAGTTCCTAAAGCTTTTAGGGAGAAAATACCCCTGCAGCATCAGGTTTGAGGAGTTGAAGGTAAAAATTTTTAATGGCCCACTAAAAAAAATCGCGTGAATCGGTCCAGAAACCCCGGAGTAATCGGTGGACATACCTACATAGAAAAAAAAAAGATACCGACCGAATTGATAACCTCCTCCTTTTTGAAGGTCGGTTAAAAGTAGGGCTATCCATTATGGTTTACGATAGTGTGTTATGCTAGCCACAGCCATACATTCAAACCTGGACCTATTACTGAGCATTGTGAAGTCTATAATTTCTGAACTACTAAACTGACGACCTTAAAATAATTACAGAACAATCATTGCAGTATGTTCTTTCTAATAAAAAATGAATGAATGAAATCGGAGTACACATTTTGACTTTCATCCCCTCTCCCAAAGGAACCGTGCTGAATTTCAGGATAAAAAGTGTCCTATATTTTACCTCGTAGTATGAACTTAAATCATATTAAGTTTCATTTAAATCCGCCCAGTAGTTTCAGTGTGATGCGCGGCCAAGATACAGACAGACGAAAAATTAAAAAAAAAATTGTTTTGGGCTCAGTATCACTAGTAAAGCATCATCCGATTCAAAGTTTCAAAATATATTTATTCACCCGCAGGCGGCCGGCGGGTGAATGTTACGGGCATGGGAGGGGCGAGGGCTCGCGCACACAAATACACTACTCGTACACATTGATAACTCCTGTTGGTCGGGCGCAGCGCGACGGCGATATTTTCTTCAAATACCTATTTTTCAAATTCCTTGGGACTAGAGTACCGTCTTAAGAATAATTTTACTGGTTAAATAGATGATGGTTAATTATAAAAAAATTCAATCTACATACTTTACTCATTTCTATCTTTATTTAATATTTTTCAGATAACTTACACACTGGAAAGACAAGAAGTATGGAGACAACAGCAGAAGTTTTAGAATTTTTTGACAAACTTTTTGATAGTGTCAATTGCTATCCAGGCGGTGCAGTGAAAGGAAAACTGCGTAAAGCAGTAAAAAGGAATTTGTTTCATATAAAGTTTTGGACAGAAGCCATTATAAAATTGAAACAATTAACATTTGAAGGCACTACTAGTAAACTAGCAATACAAACAGGAAAACCTCGACTTGTGCGTGTTCCATCCCTAGAAAGTTGGATCAGAACCTTAGAGAGCTTTATAAGATTGTCTAAATTATTATTTAAAAATTATAACATAGAGTATTTTTATCCCAGATTGATAATCAATTGTTTAAAAACTTACACAAGCAACTCTATGGATGATAAAATTTATTCAGGGAATACTAACTTAAAAAATAATAATTTAGCATATCCTAGCAAAAATTTTGTAATTTTGTACAGGGATGCGAGTACGTTTATACATAATTATCTAAATGAGAATGGACATAAAAAAAATATTGGCACAAATTTAAAAGCTGCTTTAAACACTCGTTTGAGGTTTTTCTGGTTGGGGTGTTGTTCCACCCATAAAGATTTATTAAAAAACATATTTTTAAAACGTATAATAAGATTACATGTGCACAATTGGACATAGAAGAAAAATACAGATCAAAAATGGCTGATATTCAAGAGATCGCATATCTGAAGTATAAATGTTTTAAATTAGGATAAAAGTTTTAAATAAATAAGTGTAAATAAATAAGTGTTGTTTGATTTTTTATTTTTTATTTTAAATATTTAAGAAATTCCTACATTATTTTGTAATCGATAGAAGTACATCACTAAAGTATCGATAATGACTAAACGAGTTATCGACTCAGGTAAGCCCTATACTGTCAATTCAGCTGCAAAGCTACAGCAGCGCCAAAACGAAACAATTGGAAACTAGGGTGACCAACCCAATAGCTAGCACTGCACCAGTTTATTCGCACTTTGGCAAAAAAGATTAAAATATAAGTATCTGATTGTGGTTTTTAAATTTTCAGATTAAAAAATATTTAGGGGAATTCATATTTTTCACAATCGAAACCTTTCTAATCTGGAAAGTTTTAAAATGACGTCAGTATCGTAGTTGAAAGATATCGTTCTGGAGTTCCCAAAGTTTATCGGCCATTTTGACTCATCGACGTTAAGGGTCAGTACTTACTTAATAATTATTTCACTGTGGTTTTATTTGAGTTTTAATAATATAATTGTTTTCAATTTATTTTCTATGTATTATTAGTTACTAATTCAAAAAGTAAATGAAACTTTCCCGTTATTTCATTGCAAAACAAGGGGTGTCAGTATCTGGTTACAAAATTTGGAGATTTTCCTGTTTATTAACACTCCGAAGCGATTCGATTCCCTAGTAGACTGGGAGTCTGTAGACGATCTTAACAAGTGTGTGTAAACTGTCCATACTCTGGAGTCTAAATTCTTTAAGACCCATCACACGAAAAGGACCTAGAAGTTCTCTGACCTTACTCTCAAACTGATGGAAGACAGACAAGAGATAAGACTTCAGTCGTCAGCAGACGCGGATGCCTACTGGTAGGTTAATAGGTAGATCTCTAAGAAAAGAACTCGCGACCTGCGGGCCTTGAATACCAAGTGTATTAAAGATACCATCTAGTGGAACAGAAGTTCCATTCCAAAGTGTCCGTGAGAGATCTATCTATCGGACAGAGCCAGCTGACGCGGCTGAAAACTGACGAAAGCTGCAGTGCTGTCACATTTCTTCTCCACCTGAGGTATGGAAAGAGGTTGAGAAGTTCTATGGGCAGTTATTTATCACGAAACAAAAATCATTCAGCGGACGATGAAGAGAGCTATGCTCGGAGTATCCTTGCGAGATCATATCAGAAATGAGGATATCTGTAAGAGAATCAAAGTCACGGACATAGCTAAGCGAAACTGAAGTGGAAATGGGCGGGCATATAGTTCGAAGAGCTGATGGTCGATGGGATCCCATGGTGTTGGAGTAGCGATCCCGTTCCGGGAAGCTAGGTGGACCGACGACATCAAACGAGTCGCAGAGAGCCGCTGGATTCAAGTAGCGTAAGACCGAGGGCTGTGGAAGTCCATATAAGAGACCTTTGTCCAGATGTGGACGTCTGTCGTTTGATAAAGACTATGTTTACGTTTTCTTATTAAATATGTAAGGGTGTTTGTTTTAAATATAATAAATATAAAAAAATTAAATCACCTACAGTTACTATAAGAATTTCCGTATATTATTTCGTAATAAAATCTATATTTTAAAAGACTTAGGTAGGTAGCCTAGCCTTTTATTTCCCTTAAACCCTAAGAAAATCTGAATGTTGATAATTGGATAATTTTGTGCCCATAACTGGTAACAAAGGTGTGAATAATTGGGGACTGGGTCATTTTTCAATCTTATTTAAAATTCTAGTTGATTTAAACAAAAATATTTCAATATCTTCTTTAATTATTATTTTTTATTAAACAAGCAACCTTACGAATACAGTGATTAAGAGGATTTGGTTAAATTTTTATTTAAAAAACATATTTGAAATTAGATAAACTCTTAAAGTGCCCATAATTGGGTCTGCCACCCTAGATGGAAAAAGTCACTGTCGCATCTGTTACGTAGTAACTAATACCTAATCTGTGATCAATAAGACTTGAGAAAAAGAAGAACCGACTATGGGCCAGTTGCCGGAGTGGCCGTTTAAAGTTAAGTTAAAGTTGTAACCGCGGCTACATTTGACTTTAACTTTTACCGTTACCGAGCTCTGACCTCCATTATAGGCGTTGCACAACGCCAATTTTGACCCCCGTCAAAATTAACTTCAGCTAATGGGGCTGCCAGTAAAATGATGATTCCCTTCTCGGTTTTTTAGTCTTATTATGTTGAATTATTTTATCAACATGCAACATTATGCTGAAATAACAGTCAGTGTTCTAGTCTGTGATTATGTGATAGTTGTCTTTTCATCTGTGTTTGTTGATTGTCAACACGGAGTGATTACATTCTCTTGGATTGTCAACTAAAAGATTTTTGTCGAAATAGTCATTTTATTTAGTTTTATTACAAAGAAAAATAATATGGATGTTAATGCAAAGTAAGTGACACTGATCACGGAAAAAGGGATTTTTCACAGTATTATTAAAAAGCGTTCACACACACTGGTCCCAACTATACTTATTAACATGTGCCCGATAGAGCATGTGAAGGATCATTTTATAAATATATCAATAAATGATGATTTTAAACTACAAACTGTGAGTAGGGTAGACTGGGTACGGTTGTAACGGGGTACGATTGAAACAACTCAAATATTTCCGAAACTATAAACAAAACAGGAAGGGGTACAAGGAGAGAAACACGCGGATTTCAAGTGCCAACATGATTCAAAGTGTTGCGTCGCACTCTGCGCAATTATAACGTTTAAACGAAGGCCTATTGTGTTTTGGCAACCAAAAGTAAGTATTTTTGATGAATTTCTTAACGATATAGCGTGACTACTAATATAATTTTCATATTTGAGTATTAATATATGCAATTGTTGTATTTTAGAGATTATAATGAGCTGGTTCGTTTTTATGTACGTTATTAGGCCTCATGCCTGTGTCCGTTTTATTGCCAAAATAGGTGGTGGGTACGGTTGTAACGATTTTCATGGGTACGGTTGTAACATTAGTTTTACTATATTTTTGCATTGCAGATGCCTAGGAAACGCGTAAGAAAGACTCGAGAGGTGAAAGCGATGTTGTACAAGAACACCTATGATGAAATAAAACTTGGGGGCGTCTTTGAGGCAAGCTGTAAAAAATAAAGTTCTACGAAAAATAAATTTAATTGTTGATTTCATTTTAAACTTAGATTTTATTGATTATTTAGTTTTGTTTTATATAATAATTAGAGATTATGTTCGTTTGGTTGAGTACCGAAGTAGTTGTAGTGGAAATATTATCTATTTTTGTAAATTTATTTTTATTCTAAAAAATTACCTAAATAACTGTTAAAAACGTGCTTAAGATATTGTGATACTAGTTAAAGTACATTTAAGCGTTTTTAAATAATAAAGCCGGTGTAAATACTTCAGCTCTGTATTATTTCTGCTTGTTACAACTGTCCCCCATCACTGTTACAACCGCCCCTGGTATGGGGTCGATTGTACCAATCGCATGCACTTAATAAAATTATTCATATCTGCTAAATTATTTCACCTGTGCATGTGTTTTTGATATTAATTTGAAGAAAAATAACCAATCTTTCATATCAAGTGCTATAACAGTTGTTTATAGCAATATTGGCAATGCTGTGGGTGTTCAAAGGGAAATTGTTACAACCGTACCCAGTCTACCCTACCTGTTTATATTTTAACTAGACTATCTCGGAACTTCGTCCGTGTGGATTAAAGGTTTTTAATTTTCGCAGGAGCTCTCTTTTGCCGGGATAAAAATGTGTTAACTACTGAGCCGATTTTAATGAATGAGGTATCAATCGATTCAGTCCAGGTCGGTCCAGGTGACACAGGTTACATTATACACAAACAAAATCAATATGCCTACCAAATATTTTATGGTAATTAATGGTAATTATGAATAAAATACCATACCAAAATCAAGACTGTAAATCATTGACTATATCACAACTCAAAACACTGGACGGATCATACTGATTGGCATACAGATATGTATAGCTATTATGAAGTAGGCATCTGCTAAAAAAAGGGGTTTTGATAATTCAACCCTTAAAGAGGGAAAATAGAGTTTTAAAAAATTTAACTTGATGTGAGCGAAGGTGCAGGCAAAAGCTGGTTTGTAATTATTTATTTTTACAGGTGACTGAGGAGTCAATTGGAACTGAATATTCAGACTTAAAAGAAAGTCAGGAAGTCACATTTATTAACAATAATACAGAAATAGTAAGGAAATAAACCATTTTTTGGTACTTTGTTGTACATACATACATTGTAAGCTAAATAAAAGATTTTAAATAGAGGTTTTTCTTTTATTAAAAAACATATTCTAACTATTTACAATACTGATACAATGTTATAATTTAATTAGATATTCAATAGTAACAGTGTCTTTAAGTACATAACTTATTGACAATATCTAAAGAGCTGTTGTTAATTAAAATATATAATAACTAGCTAATTCCCGCGACTTCGTCCACATGGAAAAAGTTTATAGAGTGACTTGCAACTCCACGAGAAGTTGTGTTCTCTATCTCCGATAATATACTTATTAGACCTTCACCAAAATTGAAAAAAATACTTCTAATAGTACACACATTATATTAAAAAAAGAAATATCAAATTCAGTTTACAGTGGACAAAGTTATGGAGCAAAATCAACAAAAACTTTTATCCCCTATCCCGGATAAACCCGTATTTCGTTTATCAGGATAAAAAGTATGCTATATGTTGATCCGGAGTACTAGCTATCACTATACCAAATTTCATTTAAATCTGTTCAGTAGTTTTCGCGTGATGCGCGCACAGATAGACAGACAAAAAATTCAAAAAAAATTGTTTTGGGCTCAGTATCGATACTATAATTAAAGCATCCTCCGAATAAAATTTTCAAAATAAATATATTTAATGTATGGAATTCGTCCCGTTACACAACACACATTAACAGTTTTATCACTAACACTACAGCCGACGAGCAGCTAGCTCGGTGGTTTGCGATCCGCTTCCACAAGAGCCTTCAATTCTTCATTATCAACTTTGGTCTCCGGCTGTCCACGGAGCTTGTTCTGCAGGTCGAAATTTCCAGAACGAAAACGTTGGAACCAAAAACGCACTGTTTTCTTTTGCGACACCACCACCATACACATCATTAATCCCTCGAGCCGTTTCTGCACCACATTGAAATCGACGATTTCTGGTGAAGAGTCGACAAGAAACTCTGCATTTGCTCCTGCTGCTTTGTTTTACTTGATCTGCTACGGACATTGATTGATTTGTGTAATGATTTTTTTCCTTGGAAAAGATATTCTACCCATTATATTTTCTTCATCACTGGAACTCTCATCTTCAATTTATTTTGCGAATAAATACTTCGGAAAATACTCGTAGATAAGATTACTTATTTTATTTGTACTTTTAACAAAATAACAAACTGTCACAATCCATCAAAAATATTGATAAATGTCCATTGAAGTTTTATTTTGAGGTTAACTTGACCGTGAACCCTCGCATTCGGCCGGTAAGGTTTAAGGCTAAAGTTAAAGTCAAAAGTTAACTAAAAAAGGACTCGTGCAACGCAATTTGCTTGTTTCGGCTGTCACATTTAGCTTTAAACCTAACTTAGCCGTAACGTAACCGTGCCGGCCACTCAGGCAACTGGCCCTATGAAGGATAGTCCTTAAGCCAAGTTCGAATATTATGAATTGAAAGAAATCTATACTTACAAACTTAAAGAAATCGGATTCATTAATTGTGTGTTGAGAGTGATTTTCAAGAGCAAACTGTATTGGAAAGCATATTATATAAACCTAACCTAAAGTTCAAAGAGCATTGAATCCTTATAATCTTTCATATTACTATGATATTGTATTGGGAACATAAAAATGTGCAGTAAATATAATGAAGCTACAAAAGAAAGATTGTCTCGTGATATAAAACGCTTGCGAGAGCGATGCATAGACACTTACAATTTAATTGAAAATGTTTATCTTGACCAAAATATATCTTCCAATAATGTCGGTGAAAAAGCCTTGTCATATGTAGACGGGCTTCGAACACAGGTACAAGGCTCGGAAACAGTTATTCCTACAGATGAAAACCTCATCATCAGCCAGTTTCTTGCTGAAATGAAGGTGAAAAATGATGAAGTGGAGAAACTGACTGCATTCACAAGTGGGGCTATTTTTGATGTTGATAACGAAATACAAAGGTATGTTAATACTACATTCCGTCATCATGTCTACTCATTACACTGCCATCCTAAAGCTAAAGTGTCATTAACAATCAAAACCATATTTCAAGCTGTGATCCAAAAAGTGGGAATTTATAAAGAAATGAATGAAAAAATAGGGGTGTTATAAGTTGGATGTGTGTATCTGAGTATCTGTGCATGGGTGTATCTGTCTAAACGAACGTCTAAAGTGGAC
This sequence comes from Hipparchia sbordonii, assembly GCA_038048805.1. Classification (NCBI taxonomy): domain Eukaryota; kingdom Metazoa; phylum Arthropoda; class Insecta; order Lepidoptera; family Nymphalidae; genus Hipparchia; species Hipparchia sbordonii. The sequence continues at coordinate 1,609,513 of CM076111.1, read as the reverse complement.
GAATTCTGATGTGGTTTTCCTGAGAAAACATCAGCTCAGCTCGATCATGTCAGATGAAAGCATGATCGAGGTGGATCTTAGCTATAATTTGTGTAACCTGCTCAGATGTCTGAAGATCATCAGCTCATTTCCTAATTAATTAAAGGGATTTTTTACACACTTTCACTGGTTGTTCACTGGTTTTAACTTTCACAGATTATTTCCAAGGCATGGTAACTTTGTGTGAGTTTTTTCATCAGGGTTTAAAAACTATAAATTTGAGAGAATCACTAACAAATTTTTCAGACTTGAAACCCACATTGCACAAGCGGAGGAAGCACTCAGTAAGCCACCTGCGGACGTGCTGGATGTGAGCATGGAACGTGTAGAAAAAGCCCGGGACGACTTTCGCATCCTGAAGGCTGAGTTGCATGGACTCATACAGTCCATATTCAGGGAGGATAGTAACTTGGTGTTTGACATTACTGGAGTAAGTGCTTGTTTTAGTTAGCTTGTACTTATTCATTAGAACAGTTGATCACTTTTATCCCGGAAAATCAAAGAGTTGCTGCAGGATTTTTAAAACTAAATCCAAGTAGACGAAGTTGCTGGCATTCGCTAGTACAAAAGATACCGGCCGAATTGATAACCTCCTCCTTTTTGGAAGTCGGTTAAAAATACAACTGGTTCGGACTGCTTTGTCATCGTACTGGGCTGGTTTCTACACTTAAGCCAGTCATGGTTTGTTGTGTGTGATGCACCAATCCTTCCGATGTTTTCACTCCAACCATCCCAGCTCTCTCCAGAAGTCTAGCAGGCCGCCCAGGTTGCCAAGGACTTCTCGAAGTGAAGCCGGGGATCCTAGATGGTTGATGCGTTGCTCTGCTACGCCCGTGCGTGCATCCTAGGATTTGTGCATGGTTCAGACTGCTATTCCAAACGATAAGAACCAGCAAACTCTGAGGTTTTATGATATTAATTTACAATCTTGTTCCAGCAACTGATGAAAGAGAGACTGGTCCCAGAGTCCAATGGCTACATACAATTGACAGACGATACCTATCGGATCGGAGAACTGTTGAAAGACATCAACATAGCCTCTGAGAACCCCTACAATAATATGGAGATCAAACTAGCTTATTGAGCTAACTGAACCTATTGCTTCAGCTGCTAAGTGTAGGTAATGTCGGATTAATGGCATTATTCGGTTTTTGCAGATTCTCTACGGAATTAGTTATTACATTTTTTTTTATTAAAAATACTGTTCCAATTAATTCAATGAGACTGTAATATTATAATTTTTTTAATAAAAGATTTGAGGAAATCATTGTTTTTAATTTTATACTGCTAATTTTTTAAGTTAATAGCTATTAAAACTAGCAGGTCAGGTTTAACAATTAATATACCGTTATAGAAGGTGCTAATTGGTCTTGTTCAGTTTTTCAATTCAATTTATAAATTATGGCACGTAGTTGCACCCTGAGGATGCGGTTCGCTTCGCCAATGATATGTGGGATGGTTAAAAATATGATAGAAATGTTAAACCGCCATTTTCTATTTCTGTCTCACTTATAGACACATTGAGCTAGTTAGAAATACAAAATGGTGGTAAAACATGCCCATTGCCCAGTTTTATCAGCCTTAACCGGATCGTAGTATAGTAGTTACGTTGTTTTTCAGTTGTAATGACATACATAAACATAACCAGTGTGAAGTTGTTCGTGAAGGTGCAGAACATATTCGGCGTGTGCAAAGTGTTCGCCTGCCTCGTCGTCATCGGCGGCGGCATCTACGAGATTGCTAAAGGTATTTTTTTTTAATCCGAAATAGGCTTGCGTTTGACGACAATCAATACTGGATAGCACTAATGAGGTCTAGGTTGGAGCGCGCTTGCCTAGAAGATGCCTATTCACACTTGCCTTGAAGATACTCAAATTATAAGTGGCAGGAAACACGAGCTGGAAGAGTGTTCCAAACCTTAGCGGTTCTTATCAGAAACGTTGAAAGCGTTTCGTTCGAGTAGGTTGGTTCGTCAACAGAAACCGCTGACCACTATATGTATCTAAATATGTAATAGGAAAAGGTGACTGACTGACTGATTTATCAACACACTGCTTAAACCACTGGACGGTTCGGGCTGAAACTTGGCGCACAGATAGCTGTTTTGACGTAGGCATCCGCTTAGAAGAATTTTTAAAAAATCAACCCCTTCAGTAGTGGAACATCCAGTAGTGGATGTCTATGGGTAGAAGAGTTAGGTTCTTGCAGTGCTATAAATACAAACTTGTAAATGAAGGTACTTGTAAATTATTTGGCAGGCAACACCGAAAACCTGAACAAAGGATTCGAGGGTAGCACGACAAGTCCAGGGGGCATCGCACTGGCGTTGTACTCGGGCTTGTGGGCTTACGACGGCTGGAACAGCGTCACCGTGGTCACCGAGGAGATCATCAACCCCGGCATGTGAGTGTGTGTGTGTATGTGTGAGACATGTTGCACGTAAATACTGAACTAAATGAATGTAGGAATTTTCCGGCTTCCGCTTTTCCAGCTAACTACAATTTGGGTACCTTCAAATCAAGAGTGAATAGGCAACTTCTGGGCAACTTGCTCCATATTAGGCTGCATCTTCACTTGCCATCAGGTGTGATCGCAGCCAAGCGCTCGTCCATATATTTAAAAAAAAACCGAATTCTGTTATCTAATAGGTTCGTGAAATATATACACGCGGTTAAAATATGATTATGTTAAAACGCCATTTTCTATTTGTCTTGTTCAGGGTGAAATACGAATAAAAACACAAATTGTGCTAATATTATAAATGCGCAAGTTTGTGAGGATAGATGTTTGTTAGGCCTCCCTAGACGGCAAACTTGTTCACGCATGAACTTTTGGAAATGAACCTTTGATTGAAATTTAGAATGGAGCTCATACCCAGGATTAGCATGTAGTTTACATTTTATCCCCGAAAATGAAACATTTCCCGCTGGAATTAAAAAAAAACTTAATTCATCCGTTACGGGTATCATCTACTTAGTACAAAATAACTCGGAAATAGAAGATGGCGGTTTTACATGGCCATTGTTATGTTGATCTCTGCTACAAGCAGGTGTTTCCGATGTTGGCAGTAACGTGCCGCTGAGCATCTCGGTGGCCGTGCCGCTCATCACGGCGTTGTACGTGTTCATGAACGTGGCGTACATGGCGGTGCTCAGCCACGCCGAGATGGTGTCGGTGCCGGCCGTGGCGGTGGCGTTCGGCGCGCGGGTGCTGGGCCCGGCCAGCTTCCTGATCCCGCTGGGCGTGGCCGTCGCGACCTTCGGTTGCGCGATGAGCGTGCAGTTCGGCGTTACCAGGTCACTAAAATGCAATCCCTAAAACATCTTTCATTTCGCTCATTTGCGACAAGGGTGACATAATTCAAAATTCACCAATTTTAGTGTCGAAAATTTATACTTTTTGTTATAAAAACATTACACTAACCGACCGAGAGAGATTGTGACTTAATGCTCTGTCGCTTTGTTGGCCGCTGTGTTGTTTCGAGACCGCAACATCCACAAAACATTACTCTCTAACGAGAGAATTCTCTCATCGTCGATTTTGAATTATGTCACCCTTGTCGCAAATGAGCGATTTATTCCACTGACCTCTATCTTTAATCTATGATTAATAAGGGACTTGCTGCTGTGATTTCTTTTTGGACCTACACAGTGGTGAGTGCTGTGGTCTTGTAACTGGGAGGTCTCGGGTTCGATTCCCGACGGGGCTATTTGAGAATTTTTAATTTGTAAATTATTTCTGGTCTGGTGGGAGGCTTTAGCCGTGGCTAGTTACCACCCTACCACCAAAGACGTGCCGCCAAGCGATTTAGCGCTCCGGCATAATGGCGTGTAGAAACCGATTAGGTGTATGTGTTGAATGTACACTGCTATACCTCTTCCAAGTTAGCCCGCTACCATCTTAGACTACATCGTCACTTACTAACAGGTTAAATCGCAGTCAAGGACTATCTTGTCAATGAATAAGAAAAAAACTTGCTGCTGTGATTTCTTTGGACCTACTTGATTGACGCCATCTTAGCGTTGTAAGCATAGATGTGTGTCTCTGGAACTAATAATATTGCAAATGGCGCACCAACCTCTACAATTAATCCACGATTTCACAACTAACCTCTATAATAAGCCGCAGACAAAATCTAGGGTACCTATAAAACCCTTATTAACATTATTAATTATACTATCAGTAACAAGTAACAAGCCACTTCTAACAGTTGTTCGTTTCCCACGACCCAGGGTGTGCTACACGGCGGCGCGCGGCGGCCACATGTTGGAGGTGTTCTCATACGTCAATATGAAGCAGATGACGCCCGCGCCCGCCGTCGCTTTCCAGGTAAATAGATACACACTGTATATCACTTATTTCTGTAATTAACCTATAAATATATATATTTTTTTAATAATAAAGTTAAGTCCAAAAAAATATCTCGGAACTGTGACTAACGGACCAATTCATTTATACTTCACATATTAAGTAATACTACGTTCTAGAACCGCATGGCAAAATATTTGAATTTATTGTTTGTTTCAGGCGTTACTCACCTCAGTATTTATCCTCGTGGGCAACATTAAGACGTTAATAGACTTCGCGAGTTGGTTCCTGTGGTTCTTCTATGGCCTGGCGATGGTCGCCTTACTTGTATTGAGAAGAACACAAAAAGATACCCCAAGGTATTTAATTAATTGATTTTTGCTTACAATATAATTTTGAATGTTTTTGTTAACTTCAAATTAGTTATTTATTTTTTTTTGGTTACTATTATTTGGCGTATCGTTTTCTACGATGAGTGAAAAAGGAAAAGTTTTCCGTAGCGCAGACTATTAATTACCCACCTTTTTTCAAGCGAAAAAAAAAGAAATTAAAAAAAAATATTTTCAAAAAAGCGACTTACGCCACTATAAAGTATAAAAATAATTTTAATTTGTACACGTTTGTTTAAGTCGGGCGGGCTTAAAAACAAACGATGAAACCGATGCACGATGCTCGCCCGACTTTAACAAACGTGTCTCAGAAGGCGAGGGTCATGCATCGGTTTCATCGTTTCTCGGTACAGTATGATGTCATTTTGTAACGGTCGACGACGGCCATTTTGACGAGTACGTGTAATATGCAAGTTAAATAAAAGCTTTTCACAATTTAGGAATTTGATTGCGACATTTGTTAATTTCAGGCCGTACAGGGTGCCGACCCCCGTGCCCTGCTTCGTGCTGCTGGTGTCTATATTCCTGTCCATCCTGCCCGTGGTGCACGACCCGTCCATGAAATACGTGATCGCCATCGGGTTCATCTTCATCGGCGTTGGCGTCTACACGCTCTTCGTGTATTATAAGAAGACACCCACTAGATTATTAAGTAAGTACTGGCTGATGCCCGCGACTTCGTCCGCGTGGATTAGTTTTTAAAATTGCGCGGGAACTCTTTGATTTTCCGGGATAAAAAAAGTCACTGCATTATTTGCGATTGCGATTGAGTTTTAAATACATATTATTTACCTAAAAAATTATCTAAATGTAATTTCCCGTTTCATCGTGAAACTCATCCTTTTTTATTTTCTTTTTCAGGAAAATTCACATTCCTTACTCAAGTGCTTTTCCAAAGCGTACCTCCTAGCAACCGTGAAGACTGATTTTAAGATTATAATAGTTTTACGATTATATTATTTTTTTTTAACATTGTACATAAGTAGTATTTAAGAAAAAAGATATACAATGAAGTAACGAATTATATATTTTGAACTATGCCACAGGTATTTTATTTTATCCTTTTGCATCTTACTCCTTTAGAATATTGCAACACTAGCTAACCTAATTGCACGTGGTACCGAAGTACCCCATGGGTTGAGGCCATGCCTCGAAACAAGCCCTGCAGGCTTTACAGCCAGTGGTGATGACCCACTGTTCTAGCGAAACATCGTCATTTTAGAAGCGTTTGTATTATACTATACGTGTCTGCAATGGAACTGGAAATACAATGTATTATTTTGGTCTTCATCTGTTACTTCGTGCTACAAACCTAATGATTACTGATTATAATATAATTTATACTGGGCTGCAAACGTATTTGTAGTGCATGCAACTGATATCAAGTAGGTCTATAACTATAATATTACGTGCAACTTCTTTCTATCAGATAGCTTGCACTGGATTTCTATGTTTTCTATTTCTTTTCAAAGTGCATTCAACCGTTGCCTCACAATGTTTGATGTGTTTCTAAAGCTACCCCACCTTTATTCAAAATTCTTTATTCTGTTTTGCTGTCAGTGTGGTGAGTAATCTGTGGTGTCCTCTGTGGTCAATACTCTGCTCTGTGGTTGCTGTGTTATGTTGAGTGTTGTGTTTTATAATTTCTAAAAATTTAAAACAAAAGAAGCCTAAATTAAGATATTAAAAAACAAAAGTGGGTGCAGCACTTAGATTTATCTTCAAAAGTACTTTAATTTAGTTTATTTTACATTTTCAGCATGGCTTATCATTACGTTGTTACTGCACAGAAACCCACAGCAGTTACAGCATGTATAACAGGTAATTATAGAATTACGATTTTTGTATCTACTGAATGAAGTTTTTATGTTAACCGGCCTTTTATTATCGTGTTTGCTCGGCATGTAACATATCCGAGGCCCCTATTCAAGATTTATGTCACGAATTATGATACTCTAGCTAGATTCTTATATTATAAGAGGTTATGCCAAACAGTGCAATACCATAAGCTATTTTAGGCTTATTCAATTTATATTAGACACAATTCTATTATATCCATCACATAATATAATGTAGAATCGCGCCGGCTGCAGTCGGAGTCTGATGATAAAAAACCGACACTAAATTGCACACCAACTTCTAGCAAGCTTACTTGTTATATCTAATAGCTCGATAGTTTGCTATCCAGTTTAAGTTGAATAAAACTTTGTTCTAAATGGGCATCAATAAGCATTTCACATTAGCATGTGCCAATTTTATTACCATATGCATTGGCCAACATAATTATGACACATTAAAAGCTTTAATAATGCATCGTTTTTATATAAGACACTTCAAAAGGCCACAGAGATGCATTGCTTCATTAGAAAACCAGTTAAACTGAAGCATTAAGAGACCATTTAGTATTAACTATAGAATATGTTAAGACTAGCCTTTAATTCTGAACTACAATTTCTTTCTGAAGTTGAAGCTGATTAATGGGCTATTGCTAAACCTTTGACTAAAGCTGAAGGGAAAAGTATTCAACCAATTAAATAAAATCCAAAGAAATTATATGCAATTGAAAGAGTTCTGTCTATTATGAATTCAAATTCAAAATTATTTATTTCATGTAGGCCAATCTGTGTCTCTTATGATACAATAAGACTACCACTGGTTAGAAATGCAGTATTTGCTGAGAAGAGCTAGCAAGAAACTCAACGGTTGCTCTTCCTGTACAATGTATATAACTGTCATTATTTCAAATGACGAAAAAGTTGTATTTATCAATATATTTCTTAATAACAGGCAATTTCACATCCCCCACGGACCTGAACCTCTTGGTAGCGAAGGTGTCTCGCCTGGAAATGTACCTAGTCACTCCAGAGGGACTCCGCCCCATGAAGGAGGTTGGGCTCTACGGTAGAGTGGCTAAGATGAAACTGTTTAGGCCTCCAGTAAGTTTTTCTGGCAAACTTTTATCTTATACTTACTTTTACCCGCCGTTCGTTCCTGCCATTAATTGTTAAAAGCTACTTATTATTTATTTGTAGGTTAAAAGTAATCTGAAGTGGTGATTTCTTTAAAAAAAATTACCAATTTTGATTTTTCAATTTTTTAGCTGTTCTTTGGTGGTTGTCCTATTTTTTTTTTGTTTTTAAACCTTGCTGTGCTTGATCCACATAGATTATTATTTTGTTAAGAGTTAAAAGTAAAAAAAACTAAAACTTGATGTCTTTTACATTTTGAAACATGCTTCAAATAAATATTGTATTAAATCAAGTTATGCTTTTTATGTAAATTAGTCTTGGTTATCCAGACCCTAAACTACCCATTATCCTGTAACGTCCCATTGTCATGGGATAAATTTATCCCAGGAATTCACAAAAATTCCAGATAATCTTATAATCTCTATATTATTGGAAATTTAAGATCTTGAATATGCTTTTCAGTATGAGAAGAAAGACCTAGTATTCATACTAACTGCCCGTTACAACGCAATGATACTGGAATGGAGAACAGGCATAAATGGGGAGTTAGATGTGGTCACCCGGGCCCACGGCAATGTCGCAGACAGGATCGGCAAGCCTTCAGAAAACGGGATCCTTGCTGTGATTGATCCACAGGCGAGAGTGATAGGCCTTAGACTTTATGATGGCCTGTTCAAAATTATACCCTTGGATAAGGATTCTACTGAGCTTAAAGCTGCTAGTTTAAGGTAAACATTCTTACCTTCTTACTAATATAATATAAATGTAAAAGTGTGTTTGTTTGTACGTATGTCCTTCAATTTCACCGTAACAGAGCTATGGATCGATGTGATTTTTTTGCATAGATATAGTTTAGGACCAGGAAAATGACATAGGCTATGCTTTTATCCCGGAAGATCTAAGCGTTCCCATGGGATTATTAAAAACTAAATCCACACGGACGAAGTCGCGGGCAACATCTAGTTTGTTTATAATAGGCATTCTTGTTTTAGTGAAATGAGATTTTTAACAATTTTTCTCTTTTATTGTAGGTTGGAAGAATTAAATGTTTATGACTTAGAATTTCTGCATGGCTGTTCAAATCCCACATTAATTTTAATTCATCAAGATCTCAATGGAAGACATATTAAGGTGAGCGAGGTCATAAATACTTCTTTTATGAACAAATTTTTTCACCTCTGAATCGAAGACAAAGTTTAGATATCAAAGAGGATCTAAAGAATATTCAGAACCATGAAGCCTAACAAAGGCTTTTTTTTATATATTTTTGTGTGCAAACAAGCAGGCGGGTCATCTGATGTTAAGTGATTACCGCTGCCCATGAACATTTGTAGCACCAGAGGCACCACCTATACGTTGCCAGCTTTTCAGGAATTTGTTGGTCCGCCCCTTGAATAACCCCATGTTGTAATTTAGTGGGAACACAGCTTATCTCAGACTTAAGAGAAAATATATATTATGGGGTTTCATGGTAATACTATACATAAATATTTAATATGATTTTTCTTCCAGACACATGAAATAAACTTAAGAGATAAGGAATTTATAAAGATACCTTGGAAACAAGACAACGTGGAGACCGAGGCATCTATATTGATACCTGTGCCCAGCCCTTTAGGTAACATTTTTAACTTAGCCTAAAATATGTTTGTGTAATGTATATTTGAAGAGCAGTGATAGCCTAGTGGTTAGTACTTGGTCTCCTGTTAGGGTAGTTGCGGATTCGATCCCGGGCACGCATCTCTGACTTTCTTAGCTATGCGTGTTCCATAACGCTAAAGCAGGGGTTCCCAAAGTTTTTTTTATTATGCTTCCCTTATGTTTGCAGGTGGTGCAATTGTGATCGGCCAAGAGTCAATAGTATACCACGATGGACAGAGCTACGTGGCAGTGGCACCTCCACAGATAAAGGTAGAATTTATATTTTTGCCACTTCCCTGGCACTGGTGTTATGAGCAGGCCTTGAGTTCCAGTTGTGTCAATTTTATCACAGATTATTCATTACTAGCTTTAACCCGCGGCTTCGCTCACGTTAGGTTCGATTTTTTAACCCCCTATATAACCCTCTTGGGGTTGAAATTTTCCAAAATCCTTTCTTAGCAGATGTCTACGTCCTAACAGCCACCTGTATACCAAATTTCAGCTCGATCGGGCCAGTGGTTAAAGCTGTGTGTTGATAGATCAGTCAGTCAGTCAGTCACCTTTGCCTTTTATATATTTAGACTAGCTTTAACCCGCGGCTTCGCTCACGTTAGGTTCGATTTTTTAACCCCCTATTTAACCCTCTTGGGGTTGAAATTTTCCAAAATCCTTCCTTAGCGGATGTCTACGTCCTAACAGCTACCTGTATGCCAAATTTCAGCTCGATCGGTCCAGTGGTTAGAGCTGTGCGTTGATAGATCAGTCAGTCAGTTAGTCAGTCACCTTTGCCTTTTATATATTTAGATTACAGACTTAATTTAGGGCCGATGTCCCGTGGTCCTCCCGATTTCTCCTACCAGTGGGGCTAACGGGTGGTATTCCCAGTGGACCCACTGGGTTAGGGTGGGAATAAGGTATACACTTGTAATGGTAACTCACCCTACTTAGGCTGAAATATATAGGCCGCACTCTCACTCAACTCAGACTCAAGACAGAGTTAAAAAGAACCAGATTTATGTCAGTGCTTATTTGTGTCTCATTTTAACCTCTATCTTAAGTATGAACTGAGTCAGAGCAAACTGAAAAGATCTCAACACTAGTCCTGTGATTAAGACTTAGGCAATTGCAATGGTACCTTGTCCTGAATTGACAACCTCCTCCTTTTTTGGAAGCCGCTTAAAAAGAATTGATTGTTATGATATCTGTGCAGCTGACGCCGATAAGCTGCTACTGCCGCGTGGACGGGCGCGGGCTGCGCTACTTGCTGGGCGACATCGCCGGCCGCCTCTTCATGCTGCTGCTGGAGCTGCAGGAGAAGATGGACGGCACCCAGGCCGTCAAGGATCTCAAGGTGGAGTTTCTTGGTGAGTCATTTCGATTGTTCCGTACAACAAAGTCACATCTGCTAAATTCACAATTTGAAAGGACAATGCTCAAAATGTATGGGAATAAAACCCAGGCCCGGCGCAAGCGAAATGTTACTTATATTAAGAGTATAAATGAGTAAGTAAATACTACGTAGGGGGCATCATCGAAATCGATGGCTAAACGTATTAAAACTTTTAAACTTAATTAAGCTAAACGTAATATTGCTATTCTAATTTTGACTGGGGTCAGTATTCTAGCCTTAAAAGTTTTTGTAAACTACATATTTTTTTTTTTTTTTTTTATTCGATGACAAGATAGCCCTTGACTGCGATCTCACCTGATGGTAAGCGACGATGCAGTCTAAGATGGTAGCGGGCTAACTTGGAAGGGGTATATAAAATGTTTATAGTTTACTAAAACTTCTAAGGCTCAAATCTCAAGTTATGAATCTAGCAGATGAGACTTTGTTCTACGGAACAGTCGATTTAATCTGTTCTTGCGTTGCTGCCACAGAATATATAATAGTACAGGTACAGAAGATTCACATAATAAAGTGTACTTCAGGTCGTACAGGGCTAACTTACATACAGTGTTATTCACCTGCAAGTTGCCTCTCCTTCCATCGTGTAACTCTTATCCCTTTGGGCTACATTAGCCCGTTCCTATTTGTAGTCCTGTTGCTGCCCAGCTTTACCCCACACTAAGTTAAGTTAAATTTAACTTGCAAGGTTTGTGTCTGTAAGGAGACAGGGTCAGATGAAACTAAATAAAAGCTTTTAAAAGAGAGAACTCATATCCACCATGTCTAATGTGTCTTTAAACCTTATTCAATAATAATAATAATATACACCTTATCGATATAATATTATCTTTTCCTGCAGAGAACCTCGTAATTATGGTAGCACTACTTTTTATTTCGCTTAGAGACTGAGCAGCAGAATTAACACCTCTGACAATTGCGGCAAGCGCCACCGTTTAATTTAAACCAGCGTTAACGATTGGTTTATTTTGTCTCCAGGTGACATCCCAATACCAGAGTGCATGACGTACTTAGACAATGGAGTAGTGTTCATCGGGTCGCGGCTGGGGGATTCGGCCTTGGTGCGGCTGTCGGCCACCAGGGACGAGGCGTGCCAGTACGTGCAGCCCATGGAGACCTTCACCAGCCTGGCGCCAATCCTGGACATGTGCGTGGTAGACCTGGAGCGCCAGGGCCAGAATCAGCTCATCACGTGCTCAGGTCAGTAGTCTATGGCACCTACCAGACATTTGGTGGAAGCTCAAATTCCTGAAAAGCCGGCAACGCATTGGTGGTGCCTCAGGTGCTACAAGTGTTCATGGGCGGCGCTAATCACTTACTCACGTAAGGTTTAAATTGTATGCTATATTAAGTCGATTCCGTTATACACAAATACCAAATTGAGTGAACGTATTGCAGGCGCGTTCAAGATGGGCTCGTTGCGGATAATCCGCAACGGTATCGGCATCCAGGAGCAGGCGCTGATCGACCTGCCCGGCATCAAGGGCATGTGGGCGCTCACGCTGGCGCCCGCCTCGCAGTACCACGACACGCTCGTGCTGGCCTTCGTGGGACAAACTAGGTGAGCGCTATCATCGGCATCATCGAGAAATCGTGAGCGGTGGCACCTACCCGACTACGCGATGCAAAGGAGGGTAATCTATTTATCAGTCTATATTGTATGTGTGTGTATGTATGTATATGAGATAAGCTTCACCTGTGTCTACTTCTTCTAATATATTATGTTGTCTTGTAATTCCTTATGTGTACATAAAAAATAAAAATAAATAAAAAAGACTTGTGGCACTCGGGGACTGCTGCGGTAAAGCTATTGCATAGCATTTTTTGCGGTGAGCCGCTAGAAGGCGTTGATAAAAAAATGCGCCATCTAGCGGCTCACCGTAGAGGAGTCCCGTGTCAGGTTATTTTCGCTACGGAATTTCTGGATTCGGTCTCCACGCTCAAGGCCCGCGATAGAAGCTATGCAATAGCTTAAAAATAAAATATGTGGCGCTACGAGACCATACGCGTGAGCCGATTTTTATGATTCTTACGTCAATCGATTTGTGTTGATCTTGGGAGTGTCACTAAGGACATGACAGTAATCAAAATTCAATATGGCGACCACCAGACGCCATGATTTGTGAGAGGATTCGTTTCGATTTCGTTCGTCAAGGAGGCGATGCCCGTCTGCTTCCCTTGATGTATGACATAATATCTTACCATGTTTGTTGAACAGAGTATTAACACTGAATGGGGAAGAAGTGGAAGAGACCGACATCAGGGGATTCGTGTCGGATCGACAAACTTTCTTCACGGGCAATGTCTGTCATGATCAGTTGATACAGGTAAATATCAATTTTTGTGCATTTTTTATTTTTTTCCCCCACTTTTCTGCTGCTTGAGCCATAAATAACTTTTCTATGTTTATCATCCTATTCAATAAATATATTTTCTCAAACATGCATGGAAATATTGTCATTATTTTCAAAAAAAGAACACGCGAAGTATCGAATTGTCGGACAAAGAAAATCAAATCCATTGCAGGAGCATTTTTTGAATTTGGAACATTACAACGCTCCGCGAAACAGTTTTTGTTTTTTTTTTTTAAATATTGCAGGAGCTTTGTAATGATGACAAAGCTCCTGCAATATTTAAAAAAAAAAAAACAATAATGCCGTTTCATACAACAGTATTAAATGGCGTGCTGGGGTTACTAAATACTCTTTGATCGGATCTTTTTTTTGTCATTCTTGGCATACCATAGTCTCTTTGCTTAGTACAAATTGCGTTTACGTGGCTGTATAGCCATAAATGCGTTTGCCGTCTCGCAATTGGCCGCTTTTTTCTCACTGGTTTTAGACGCGCCCCTTTTGGGTTAGTGAGGTGAAAAAATATTGTTTCAAGTATGGATCGTCAGTCATAGATGTATTTACGTATTGTCAATCAGTAATGTGCGCGGTCGCAGGTGACGGACGAGGGCATCAGGCTGATAGCGCGGGGAGCGGGCGGCGGGGCGGGCGCGGGCGCGTGGGAGCTGGCGGCGCAGTGGGCGCTGAGCGGCGTGTCGGTGGTGGCGTGCTCGGGCTCGCGCGTGGTGGCGGCGGCCGGCCCGCGCATCTACCTCGTGGCCATCGGCAGCCGCGAACTCACGCTGCTCGCGTCTGTACAACTTCTTTTTTTTTAATTCAATACAAAATCTATAATGTAATCTATCTATACATATAATAAAATTGTAGAAAAGTGGTGTCTGTACAATGGAAATATATAAAAAAAAAGTAGCAGGGGTTGTTATTATATCGATGCCGAACCCGAAATTGTAATTAATTTTTTTTTGTCTGTTTGTCTGTGTGTTTGTGCACGCTAATATCAGAAACGGCTTATTCGATTTAGATACGGTTTTCACTAACATTGTAGTAAGCTTCACTTAACATTTAGTGTTTATTTCATGTCAATCGGTTCATAAATAAAAAAGTTATGTCAATTTAAAGAATCACGGCGAACATTTTTAACGTACAGAGTACGTACTACACGCCTCGCGCCTGAGCGTCGACGGTATATGTAATTTAAAATATGCTGCCCGAAAAGTCACTATTCCACGCGAACGAAGTCGCGGGCACAGCTAGTCTATAATATAATGTATTATATATTAATGTTAACGTGGAACCTGTGTGTGGTGATCAGCGAGGTGTGCATGGAGGAGGAGGTGGCCTGCCTGGACCTGGGCCCCGGCGAGCACGAGGCGCTGCTGGGCGTGGGGCTGTGGAACGACATCTCGCTGCGGGTGCTGCGGCTGCCCGACCTGCGCCCCTTGCACACCGAGAAGCTGTGCGGCGGTGAGTTGTATTGTGTGCGATCGGCGAGGTGACCCGCGGGGTTATTACGTATCTCGCGACAGGTTCGCGACAGGCGTAAATTGCGCAATCGTTGCTGTCAAACGTCACTTCTGCTGTCAAACGTCACTTCTCAAACGTCAAATTTCAGTAGTGACAGCAGTAGCAACACGACAGCAATCACTACGCGATCGGTTGCAAAATGTCACTAAAATTTGTATTACGCAAGCCAATCGCACGTCTATTGCTCGCCTATTGCAAAATGTACTTTTCTTCTTTAGAGATGCTTGATGGAAAAGAAAGGAAGTCCAAATACTTCGAGAGGGTTTTACCACCGACCACAACACAAAACAAATAAAAAATATAACAATTCAACCACTGACGACGATAAAAACTATGTATTTTGTTTACATCTATTGCCGTCCTATCGCGAGTGGCGCTAGTATCGACACGTGAGCAATAGACGTGCGATTGGCTTCCGTAATACGATTTTTAGTGACGTTTTGCGACCGATCGCTGTCGCGTTGCTATTGCTGTTGCTGTTGCAAATTTTTACGTAATCAGGGTGCCGGGCCCTTTCCCTTGACGCATTACAAATGTCGTCCCCAGAAATCATCCCCCGGTCGTTGCTGATCTGCGTGCTGGAGGGCGTGTGCTACCTGCTGTGCGCGCTGGGCGACGGCTCCATGTTCTACTTCACGGTGGACCAGGAGACGGGCGTGCTGAGCAACAAGAAGAAGGTCACGCTCGGCACGCAGCCCACCGTGCTGAGGAGTTTCAGGTCAGTCATGTTCCGTCCCGTTGCAATTTCGATTTTAACAAGTGTGAAAAATTTAAAACACCTCTGACGTGGGAATCTATAACAGGACCATAGTACAAACAGAATATTTAGTAGGCTAACTAAGGCCGATCGGCGAGTTAATTACCTACTCCTGCGTTGACGCCTAGGGTTGTCACTTTTATATTATTTGCGTATTACGTATGACAGCACTAGGTTTTTAATTTCGGAATAATATTCGTAAATTTTGAAAAATTAAACAAACAAAAAAAAAACGAGCGTGCGACGTAATACATGGTAATACGCAATTGCACGCGATTAGCACGTGGCGCGGCCTGTACTGCCGGCCGCTTGAGCCCGTTGAGACTATGCGAATGTGTGCGTGAAACTTCCGTGCGTACACGGCGCCCGCTGCTCACGCATACATTCAAACCGGCGGCGGCCACTTTGTATGAAGTTAACCTACTTTTCTGTTTGTACTATGACAGGACTATGTACGATATACCTTACATCCTGTTACCCGGTTTTCCTCTATCCCTAGATCCTCCTTCTCATCATCATTTGCGACGAGGGTGACATAATTCAAAATCGACGACGAGAGAATTCTCTCGCATTCCAACCCAATGTCTCGGAAATGGGTTTTAAATTTTTCCTGCTAGTGTCTTCAGGACACTATCGGAGCTGCCACGCGTTCTACTCATCACTAAGGACAGTGTCGTTTGAACAGGTCGCTGTCAACGACGAACATATTCGCGTGCTCGGACCGGCCCACGGTGATCTTCTCGTCCAACCACAAGCTGGTGTTCTCCAACGTCAACTTGAAGGAGGTCACGCACATGTGCTCGCTAAACGCGCAGGCCTACCCGGACAGGTGAGCCCTTTTTATGTTATATTTAAGTAGTATGTCCCTAAATTTTCTGCCATGTCTTTTTTGATATTTTTTTTTCATTTTTGTTTCATAATTTTATGCATAATAAGGTGTGGTCAATGTGTCACAGTTTAGCGCTGGCGACCGTCAACACGGTGACCATCGGCACCATCGACGAGATACAGAAGCTGCACATCCGCACCGTGCACCTGGGCGAGTCGCCCCGCAGGATAGCCTACCAGGAGGCCTCGCAGGTACCCGACGCGTTATAAATACAAACAACAACAGGAAAAGTACATAAGAGATGAAAGAAAACCTGCATCGGCAGCAGGTCAAAATCCGGTTCGAAGGATCAAAACTTAGGTCTCGGTACGGCTTTAATCATGTACTTGTTCGCTTCCGTATAGATCAAAAATATAACACCGGTGCTTCAATTGCGGCCAAAAACCTTAATGCGTGGATGCGATACCCGCTCGCGCCACGTCTCGTGGAAAAAATTACTCGAGCCAGAACATGATCCCATTTTTACAGACATTCGGAGTGATAACAATGCGAGTAGATAAATTGGACCTGACGCCCGGAGGCAGCACGGCGCTCGCGGTGCGGCCCAGCGCCTCCACCTCCGCCGCCAGCTCCAGCGGCACAGCGCCCACCAGCACCAAGCACGCGCCGCCCGCCGCCGACCTGGAGGTGCACAACCTGCTCATCATAGACCAGCACACGTTCGAAGGTGACTGTCGCCAGCCGTACTGGCAGACTATAGGTCTTAGCGCCTCGATGTGATGCCTGGAGGAAGAACAGGAGACCCAGCTCAACAAAATAGAACTGTACATAATATTCTTACGACTAGGTTACCTCAGTTGAGATGGTTGAGCGAAGCAACGACTGGATCATGCGTCATGCTCGTGAACGGATGCCACCAACGGGAGTGAGTCTACTTTCTGTCTGCCCGTCTTAACATGCATTGGATTGTATGTAGGACTTAGGAAATTTCATTGTGGAAGCACTGTATACATAGCATAGTTTTGTTACCTATTGTAAAATTTTTTTTTTTTTTTAAAAGAGCAACTGCTGAGTTTCTTACCGGCTCTTCTCAGCAGAATCTGCATTCCGAACTGGTGGTAGATTTATGACGTGTGATAAGAGCTACAAGTTGGCCTACATGAAATAAATAAATTTTGATTTGATTCAATTGAGACACAAATGCTTACAGAACTGTCAAAACTCCTGTACATAATATTTTGACCAATAAAAGTACATTCATCATTCATCCACAATTGGTCTCGTTCCAGTACTCCACGCGCACCAGCTGCAGGCCAGCGAGTTCGCGATGGCGCTGGTGTCGTGCCGCCTGGCCGAAGACCCCAACCACTACTACGCGGTCGGCACCGCCATCATCAACCCCGAGGAGTCCGAGCCCAAGCAGGTACACCCCTCACCTGACCGACTGATTAACAACAAACACCTCAAACAGATAGAGCTGGCCATATTTATTACAGATATTATTTCGTAAGTATCCGCTAAGCAAGGGTTTTTGAAAATTCAACCCCTAAAGGGATGAAATAGGAGTTTGAATGATCGAACTTAACGCGAGCAAAGTCACAGACAAAAGCTAGAAACAGTTAAAACTGGTCTGTATAATCTGTTTTGCATTAGCTGTGATTTTTTTTTTTAGAGCTGATTCCACCAACGTCAACGACAAGTTTTTGTATCGAAAATCTGTCAAAATATTCAAAATTTCCTCAAAAAATGTGCCCTTAGTGGGAATATTGATATTTTGGCCATGTTTTCTTCTTTATCATCTCGATATCATTCATTTCAGCTGTACATAAATCTCTTATGATGAGCACCACATAGTACTATCTGTCGTTTGTACCGTCCAAAAAATTTAATAATGATATTTTTTTGTCTGAGGTACTTATGCAAACATTGTGTCTTTCATCTATTACGAAATAAAATCAATTCTGAAGTCTATTCCAAATATTAAATCATTTTTTTTAATGTTTTTGCAGGGTAGAATCCTCTTATTCCACTGGTCTGAAGGCAAGCTAACGCCGGTAGCGGAGAAAGAAATTAAGGGCGGATGTTACACACTTGTTGAGTTCAACGGGAAACTTCTAGCGTCTATAAATAGTACTGTAAGTTGCCTTTACCTTGACGCGAATTGTGGTCCTTTGTCTGTACCTATAATTTGATGTATTCCACAGATATCTTATAGATTCTTCCAACATCTTTTTATGACTTAATATCATTTGTAGTACCTTTAATGATTATACTAATAGGGGTTCGCTCCTACAAGTTTGTATAGATACGAGTATCTCGAATTTAAACTAAACATAATATAACTAATTGATTTATATGAGATATTTTTCCAATGAAAAAAATGTATTAATTTTTATTTGTTGAAATTTACTTTGTTATACATAGAACTGACTACTGTTAGTGTTCTTTGTTTATCATAAACCATACTTCAATGTTTAAGCTGTTTTTGAGATAGACCCCAGGACAAACGATGTCTAAAAATCAATTAAATTTATTGTATTCCAGGTAAGATTATTCGAATGGACGTCAGAAAAAGAGTTGCGGTTAGAGTGTAGTCATTTCAACAACATCGTGGCTCTGTACCTCAAAGTGAAGGGCGACTTCATTCTAGTCGGTGATCTCATGAGGTCCCTTTCGCTCTTGCAATATAAACAGGTAAGAAATAGTAATCCTCCCGACGGAATTCGGCCATGGCGGCAATTTCCACAGAGATTACCCATCTGCGCGGAAGATATTATAGTGCACAAGTGTGCGTGCAAACACAGGTGCACTCTCTATTTTCTTACTCTCATAGTTCGATGGAACGGAGAGAGATCAGGCGCAAGACCGACAGCTTTACGTGCTTTCCGAGACACGGGGTTGACTCACCGCCAACTTCCTAACTCCGAGCTAGTACTGAGAATTTCTTGACAGAAAAACCCAATACATTTTTTGGCTTGGATATTGGGATTCGAACCCGTGACCTCGTTATCTGTAATTGAACTTGCTAACCAGTAGATCAACGAGGCAGTTAATAAGAGCCATGCCAGCATAGCATCCTTGATTACCCTTAGCTCCGTGAGACGCCAGAACTAACCACCAAAGCGGTTGTCAGACAAAATTAATATCGTTTGGCATCGCAGCTGGCGGGCGAATGAGATAGCAGTGATTCATTTGCATGTATGTAATTTCTTGACGCACTTGAGGGTTAGGTACGTTGTAATACATTTTGACACGTTTCGACTGGTTGCGCTGCCATGGTATCCTAATGAGATAGGGCCCTTACTCTACTTAGATAGCTGTCTCTACATTAAGATTTTTTATTTGATGACAAGATAGTCCTTGACTGCGATCTCACCTGATGGTAAGTGACGATGCCGTCTAAGATGGTAGTGGGCTAACTTGAAAAGGGCATACCCCTAATCGGTTTCTACACGCCATGGTGCCGGAAAGTTAAATCGCTTGGTGGCACGTCTTTGCAGGTAGGGTGGTAACTAGCCACGGTCAAAGCCTCCCACCAGACAATTTCAAAGGCAGATTAATCAATATTAACTTTGCTTAACGTAATACAGATGGAAGGTAGCTTCGAGGAAATAGCGCGGGACTACAGCCCTAACTGGATGACGGCGGTAGAAATCCTGGACGACGACACCTTCCTCGGCGCCGAGAACAGCTTCAATTTATTTGTTTGTCAGAAGGACAGGTGAGCAATAAAACTAGAAAAGTTGCAGCAAATTGGCATCCCTTGTCTTAAATAATTCTTTTTGGTAATCCAAAATTGCTTTAGTATCCCATTCCGAACTCAGTACAGTGGTAGATTCATTTGACGATTCGATAGGGTTTTGTAAAAGTTTATTTGAATAAAAAATTATTCTATCGGTTTGTACGCAACATCTTGCCGGAATGCAAAATCGTAAATAGTATCATAGTATTTGCCTCATCGAAAAAAAAATTGTTATGGTCTAGGCAGATGGATGCTTTTAGCAGCGGCGATCTGCGTTATTACGTTTGAACGCGATATTGAGCTTCCGAAAAACGACTAAAAATGTCTGCCCTGGCATTTATTGTTTGTTTGCGACAGCATAGAATAACTAGTGGTTCGCCCCGAACTGAGACCTCGCGGTATCCCATAATTCTGTTTTACCGATGGAAAATACAGCACCATCTATTAGCATTATTGTGAAGCTATAGAATCTGTTAGCATTAAAAGTTAAATAATTTCTTTTCTTTATAATATTTATCTATTTTTAGTATTTGCTGTTCAGGTACTGGATATAACTGAATTTACAAACAAGTTTCAGTTTCTAATATATTATAGTTTTTGACATATGGCGCAAATTAAATCTCCACTTTGAAAGCCCCCCATTTCGTCAATTTTAAAGGAAAAATTAAAAATATATTTTTGTACTCTGTTCAAAACCGTCTTTAAAAAGATATATCGCAAGTCTATGTAACGCAACAAAAAAAAAATTTACTTCACACACTTCTATGAGAACTCCCCTGAAATAAAGATTTTTATAATTTTTTATGCAATATTCGGCTGAAGGCCATCAGTAATTCAGAAGTTATAAGGCTCTGACAAACGGACGGACGGACGGATAAGTGCAAATTCACTCAAGTAGACTCAAGACCTCACTTCGCTCGGTCAATAAATTATCTGTCTTTTCATTCCGTTACAACTGAAGTGGTGTTCGTGTGTAAAATTCATAAGATCGAGTTTATAGTTAAAATGGAGGTACAGGAGTTAACTAGGTTGTTTGTTTGTCGGTCAGTGCGGCCACGACGGACGAGGAGAGGCAGCAGATGGGCTACATGGGCCAGTTCCACGTGGGCGACATGGTCAACGTGATGCGGCGCGGCGCGCTCGTGGCGCAGCTCGCCGACACCGCCGCGCCCGTCGCGCGCCCCGTGCTGCTGGCCACCGTCACCGGCGCCATCTGTGAGCACACACACACACACACACACACACACACACACACACACACACACACACACACACACACACACACACACACACACACACACACACACACACACACACACACACACACACACACACACACTACAAACTACAAACAGCAGATGGGCTACATGGGCCAGTTCCACGTGGGCGACATGGTCAACGTGATGCGGCGCGGCTGTTACTGTCACTTTAATGTCATTTGAATGCCAAAAAAAGTTCACAAACTTCATTATACTTGTCATTTTTGACAGTCCTGACAATCACCTGACATACGCCTGACATTAACAAGTTACCTATTTTTGAAGTTTTTTTTAAACCGGTGCGTAATCACAAGCAAAGGTCCATAAATGCATCAAAACAAAAAAATCTCAAAATCAGGGTCTTCGAAAAAATCGGTAAATTATTTACATAGGAGCTTTTTTGGATCTCTATCTAACTATATTAAAATCATTCTGGTTAATTACACTCAAAAATAAAAAACCATTTTGGGACAACTCCTTTTCAAAATATATTTAATGTACCGAATTCGTTCCGTTAGTTTTATTATAAGCATAGATAGGCATCTGTTCTGTGTTGCCTGGATCCAACGGCGCCTTGCGATGTCGTGGGTCCACCTAGTGGCGGGTCTGTCAATACTGCGCTTCAATCACAGAAATAAATTCACAGAATTATTGACATTTTAAAGGTCATCGTCGTCTTTAAGATGTCAATAATCGTGGTCGAATCCTCGAGCCGATTCCGTTCGTCAGGTCTAGTCGTCCAGCTGACGCCGGAGCTGTTCGACTTCCTGCACCAGCTGGAGGAGCGGCTGACGCACACGATCAAGTCGGTGGGCAAGATACCGCACTCGTTCTGGCGCTCCTTCAACACGGACGTGAAGACGGAGCCCGCGGAGGGGTTCATCGACGGCGACCTCATCGAGAGCTTCCTCGACCTGTCGCGGGACATGCAGCAGGAGACCGTGCAGGGGCTGCAGGTGAGAGCGCGCGCTGTGTCCACGTCGATACTACACTTGACGTCAAGTGACCCCCCTGCTCGCTTGCCCGCTATTTATACAACGTGTATTGAAACCCCGAAATAATACCGAAGGAGGTGAATGTGCTCATGAAACTGAACAACTTTCCCCAAGAAACATAGGTCGAAATGTGAAAAAAAAATTTGGTCCTCTTATACAAAATTGTCGATCAGCTGATTGATTTACTATGGGAGGTAAAATTTTTAAGCTATTGCATAGCTTCTATCGCGGGCCTTGAGCGTGGAGACCGAATCCAGAAATTCCGTAACGAAAATAACCTGACACGGGACTCCTCTCACCGCTAGATGGCGTTGATAAAAAATGCTATGCAATAGCTTTACCGCGGCAGTCCCCGAGTGCCACACATCTTTTTTTTTACATTTCGACCTATGTTCCTTGCCTTCAGTATTATTTCGGAGTTTCATTACACGTTGTATATGTAGATAAAATGTTTTCAGATCGACGACGGCGAGGGCATGAAGCGGGACGCGACGGTGGAGGACTTGGCCAAGATCGTGGAGGACCTCACGAGGATACACTAGTTGTTTGTTTTAAGAATAAATAAATATTATATTTCCTTCAAAAACTTCTTTTCATTATTCCTTTCCGTTTCACACTATCCATCACAAAAAGCTTAGCAATAGTTTCAACGGAATAATAACCCTTGCGTTGCAGTCGGATAAAAACTAGTCTGTTCAATCAGTCAGTTGACATAGGTAAATTAAATAAACTTAAAAATTCTTTTTATCAAAACTGACTTCAAACAAAGTATATCATTTGTGCCTATAAAATTTGAAGAGTTCCCAGGATCCCATCATCAGATCCTGACCTGATGACAATGGGGCGAAGGACTTTCAATTCAAACAAAAAAAAAAGAATTTTCCAAATCGGTCCAGGCATCTTCGAGTAGTCGGGAAGCATACATAAAAATAGATTCTGACAAATTGAGAACTTCCTCCTTTTTTGGAAGTGGGTAAAAAATAACAAATAAAAAAAAAACAGAAAAGTGTATCTGATATAACTGCCTTTTATTAAGCTCATATTTAAATTATATACTTAAAAATTCAATCACCCATATTTAAAAAAAAAATTGTGTTTGTCAAGTCACTCCAGTGCCGTAAACTAGCAAACGTCATAAATAATTTTCGCTACATGAATTAAAATGCAATTAACAAAAAACAGAGCATGATGGTGCTAAGTCTGTTATAAAAAATCTCTATTTGACAGCAGCTGTAAACATAAGTCTATCTGGTGGGTTTTATTCCACCCGAATCCCGGGGTTGTAAGTCCCGAGTTAGTTTGCGAGTTAATGGACTGTATACCTGGTTGTTTTGATTTCGATAGTTTCTATTTCTGGGCAAACCTTCAACATCAATCGGCGGGAACGAAATTAAGGAATCCACTTACCCTTTTGAAGTCGTCGGTCTGCCCGGCCGAAGGTGGAATCAGCCGTGTCTCGCTAGATGTTTCGACGAAAAGACGATATAATATAGTGTCCAGATTTTTGCACCCTTTTGGACAGCACTCGATAGCGAGCGGGCGTTGCACCCGAGGCGGTTTTCGAACAACTAAAGGCCGCTGCATACGTAACGTGCACGGGACGGGACGGGACGTGGACGGGACGGGGACCGAACTTGGTTAGTAAACACGGACGGGGATTTTTAATGCATACGCAACGTGGCAATAACTCAGAACTAACGTGCTAGTGATGTGAACAAGGAAAGATGGATTTTTCATTTGAAGAATTGTCTTTAATTGCTATTGCTTTAGATGACGAAGAAGCTACGGCCGTCAAGAGGAAAAGAAGATTTTCTGTACATCCTACATGGCAGAAAAGAGAACAAGAAGGAGAATACCACACTCTTTACAAATAACTTTTGGATGACGAGACTCAATTTTATAAGTATTTTCGTATGACAAAAGAATGTTTTGCTTTACTGGAAAATAAGCTGAGCCCTCATTTATTAAAGAAAGATTGCAAAATTATACAAAGCTGGATGTGATCGTACACACTCGATTAGTTTTTCCATTCGTCCATTTTTGCTTGGTAGGTAAATACACAAACATCACTACTTAGCTCTCCGGAGCGAACGGGGCGACTGTGCATACGCAGCGGAATCACGGACGGGACGGGGCACGCGCGGGACAGGACGTGCTAAACATCGTCGCCGACGATATTTTTCCCGTTCCGCGCGTGGCACGTTCCCGTCCCGTCCGTGCTCCGTGACGTATGCTCTTTCGTTTACATTTTCTATGAAACAATATTTCCAAAACTTCACGTCCCGTCCCGTGCACGTTACGTATGCAGCGAGCTTAACTGTCCGCCGCTTGCGATGACGGACGCGAACGAACAACGAAAAGAGGGTGGATCGATAAAATCGAACCCACAGAATTGACGGTGACCCGCAGTTTGCCCAGATTGTCTAAATCTATCAAAACAAAACATTTCTGAACACTATCCTTTTCCAAAGAGAACATTATCAAAAGGATACTTATCACTATTTATAAAACAGAATTAGTACCATCATGAGCAGTGTTAAGATAAAACATAAATTTTATCTACTTATTATGCAAAATTTATAGACTCCATGCAGTCTCAATACATACACAATTATATTATGTAAATATAACTATAAGTAAATAAAAATTCTCTATTCAGTTACTATTGTATAAATTATTTACAATTTACTAATTATTAAAATAATTAAATTAACCATTAAACTATATAAGTAATGAAATCTTGTTCAGTTCCTATATTTTTAGGGTTCCATACCCATAGGGTAACCAACGGGACCCTATTACTAGGTCTTTGCTGTCTATCTGTCTGTCTGTCAGCGGGCTGTATCTCAAGATCTGTAATAGGTAGACAGTTGAAATTTTCATAGAATGTATATTTCTGTTGCCGCTATAATAAAAATAAATTAAAAAGGTGGCTTCCCTAATAGAAACGTGTGTTTTAATACCGTTCAAATCATTAACGTGATTGTGATCGTCACAATGTAACAATCATCTTTAGGCAATTCCTCAGCTGATATAGTAAGAGCTTGCGCCCACTGACAGCACGGCAGGGGATTTTCACGCGACGAACAGAAAATATACCTTAATTTTACGAGAATAAAATTCAAATTTCAATGATGTTCATCGTAGGTACGAGAACCCTGTCTACATTGTACATCGTTGAAATTTCAATTTGATTGTCATACTATCTATACTTATAATAAAACTGTAACGGGACGAGTTCTGTACATTAAATTTAATCGGAAGATACTTCATTATTGACCAAGCAAAGCAAGGTCTCTGAGTCTACTTGAGTCAATTTGCATTTGTCCGTCCGTCTGTCAGAGCCTTATAACTTCTGAATTACTGAACGTAATTACTTCCAATTTAAATATAATATGTAAATTGATGACCTTCAGCCAAATATTGCATAAAAAAATATAAAAAATTTTATTTCAAGGGGGCTCTCATAGAAGCGTGTGTGAAGTAAAATATTTTTTGTTGCGTTACATAGACTTGCGATTTAAGACGATTTTGAACAGAGTACAAAAATATATTTTTTTAATTTTTCCTTTAAAATGGGGAGCTTTCAAAGTGGAGATTTAATTTGAGCCATGTGTCAAAAACTATTGCATATTAGAACTTGAAACTTTGTAAATTCAGTTATATCCTATACTTGAACAACAAATACTAAAATTAGATAAATGTTATAAAGAAACGAAATTATTTAATTTTTAATGCTAATAGATTCTATATCTTCACAGTAATGGTAATAGATGGCGTTGTATTTACAATCGTAAAAATAATTCAGGGATACCGCGAGGTCTCAGTTCGGTGCGAACCACTAGTTATAAATTGTGTACTATTAGAAATATTTTGTCCAATTTTGGTGAAGATCTTAAATACTATCGGAGATAGAGGACATAACTTCTCGCGGATAGTAGCAAGTCACTCTAAACTAATTCCACACGGTGGAAGTCGCGGGAATCAGCTAGTCAAGGTATATTTCAGTTCGTCGCGTGTTCAATCCCTCGCCGTGCCGTGCCGTGCCAGCGAGCGAGCGCAGGCCGTGCACTCGACATGCCCGTGTTCAGTCCCGGAAGCCGTCGGCCTTGTAGTGCAGGAACCACAGCAGCGCGAACAGGCAGCTGGGCGGCGACGGGATGGGCCCGGCCGAGCTCACCATCTCCTCCACCTCGGGGATCGACTTCTCTATCACTTCTATTATTTCGTCGTCCACGCCACCACCTGGAGCAATTGATAAACGAATCCAACTTTAGGGATAAGTACTTTTATTTGCTCGAGATCACATTTTTGTTTGTGTGGCGGATCGCAAACATTTTTTTTTCTTTTTTTAATAAACAATATTTGTTAATAAACCAGAGGAGAGGAGTCCCGTGTCAGGTTATTTTCGTTACGGAATTTCTGGATTCGGTCTCCACGCTCAAGGCCCGCGATAGAAGCTATGCAATAGCTTAAAAACTTCTCCACTGTTGTAATTGCAGAGAATCATATTTCAAGCCTTATTTTAGTGTCACTTTCAAGACTTTACTTTATTAGTCACTTACAATAATATGAGATCGTAGTCAAGATAAACAAAGTAATTAAGTAACAATTATTTTTATTGAATTCGTCTATTTGCGGCATATTTTTGCGCCCCATATACTGCAGTATCTATTATAGTGATAAGAAACTAATTAGAAATGTAAATAGCACAATATTTATCACCATAGACTCATTAATTCACGCGAATTAACCTAATCAACTAATTAATTACGGTTATACTACTAATAAAGGTATTATTCGTATTAAAATTTATTTATCTACTAGTGAAAGTTAATAAGACTTATTACTAAACAAACAAGATAGATTTTTTTATAAGAATAAAAATGCTGATTACGACTAACATTCATTCCCCTCTTCCCTCCAAAAAAAAAGTAGAGCTTGTTTTAGAAGTACGAAATTACAGTAACGATGGGGATTGAACCACCAACCTTCCAGCAGGCCTGGCGCACTGCGCAGCTCTAAGTATATGGCGTAAGAGGCTAAATTCAGAGAGTGCGAAGGGATAAGAGTTACGTGATAGAAAGAGAGAAAAGTCTAAGTGAAAAAGACGGTAGGTAAGTAGCGCTGTGTCAACCTAAATTGCACTTTATTGGACCAAGAGTCGCTAATTATTTATTTAAATAATTTTACTTTTCATAAGTAAGTTAATTAATTATTGTACAAATTGGGGAGAAATATTTTCTACTAGGTCGCCATCCACATCATCATTGGCTATAATGCTTCATCCATTGGACATAGACCTCGTTTAGGTAGCGCCAACATTGCCTATCCCCGACCTTTCACAACCAATAGCTGCCTGCTACTTTCTGGATGTCATTGCTCTTACTAGCCAAGGGAGACCCTACACATCCACACACACATACACACACCGACCTACGCACGCACACAGAGATGCAGAGATAATATGTCCCTATGACAAAATACATTATCAATTCCCACTTCCATATTTTCGTCATGATTGATAACGAATATGCACCAGTCTGTTGCCTGGAGCAGATCCATTTTATTATGATTATGAACATGAAGCAAGACAACTAGAATCAAGATAACTAGAAGTATTACCTTGTTCAGTCTTCATGTCATCCGTCACTTCACAGTAGAACAGTGTCTGCAGAGCTCCCTGCACACCCACACCAGCCCTACATAAATCACATAGCTGAGAATGTTACGCTGCAATCCTAATTATTATATTCAGTGTACCCTTTGAATCTAATACATTGAAACTATGAAAAACTGATTTTGAGCAAATTATTGATTACACAGGTCTACAGTGAAAATGTTGCAGCCAAAACTATAACTGTTTTTTAGTATATTGGGTACCCGGATTACAACTGCATACTTATTTTTTTAATGCTACGTGTAGTTTTCGAGATACGGGGTATGTCTAAAAAAGACAAAATAAGCCAATTTTAAACATTTAATTACATTATTTTACAGCTAGGAAGCTTCTTATTCAGATTTTTTTAAATGTTCATTGCTATGATTGTCCCATGTGATACTCCAACAATAATCTGCCATCATATGCTCATCCCAACGATCTTGGTACCTATTTTCCGTCAGTTTTAGATCCTGATGGAAGCGCTCTCCTCGTTCTTTGTTGTAAGAGCCGAGATTTTCATGAAACTTGTCCAAGTGGCTGTGCAGGCAGTGCACTTGTATGCTCATGCTACAGCCAACCTTTTTAAAGTTATCTAGAAGGTCCTGAACTAATTCCACGTCATTTTTTGCCTTTCATTACCTAAGAAATTTTTGAAAATATTTTCTCTGTCATGCTCACGACAAAATGAGACTTTCGTGCCTGTAGCAATTAAATTCCTTTCTTTAAGTCTCGATGCTAGTCTCAGACCTCTCTTTGCAATGGTAAATACGTAAAGTACTGAGTAAAGAATACGGGCGCCGCTGATGATTCAAGATCACTGTCTCGTTCATTTGAAGAGACTTCCATCATATCTGTCTCCGACGAATCCGATGGTGCTGCCCTCATAGTATCGTCTGAGAGTGGTAAAGGCCGTCTAGCAGACGATAGGTCTGGATATGTCATTTTTTTTCAATTTACCCCATGCAATTTGATTAAACAAAAATAAAAATCATCAAAATAGTTTTTTGGTTCTGATCAAATCATAGGTACACCGAACCTCAATTGTGCTCGTTTACCACTCGACCACTGACTCGAATATTCAATACACAATTTGCACATGATATTTTGTACCCAGGGATGGTAAAAGCCCTTGATCTCGATCTTAAAAGAGTCAAAATACGCCCTTTTTATGAAGGCCGTTATAGGTTTTCTGAGTTTTTTCACTACATGTTCACCAAAAATGTTACAAAATGTATTCGAATTATTTAATCAACTCCTCCTATATGACGACATAATGATATTATGGGATAATCACACAAATTGGCGGAATACGAACACATTAAACATAGAAAAATGGGTATTTTTTTCCGATGAGGGTAGTTCAAAAACTACACGTAGTTTTGACCTTGAAAAACTTCTGTACGACTAATTATCAAGTCATTCATCAAATCATATAATAGGATTGCTAGCAAAAAAAGTTTTTCATTTTTTGTAGACCTGTGTTATCTTTTGTTCAGTTTTTCAAACATTACTCCAAAATTTTCTGTAGAAACTATTAGTGTTTAGTATTAATTTAAAGGTAAGTTTACGAGTTATCATAAACAATAGTTAGTTAGTATTTTTATACTAACTAACTATTGTTTATGATAACTCGTAGGCTTGAGCCTACTATGTTTTATATAAATAAATATAATATACATAATGAATATCTGCAGATATTGTGTTTTGGATTCACAGGGTAGCCATACACATAATTATTGTTGCAATAATAAATTCACACTATTAAAATCGATTGAGTATAATATTCTTTTTTCAGAAAACGAAAAGATCTCACCTGTAGGAAGTAATCCTCTGTAGTTTCTCCAGAGGCACATCATAGCCACACTCCTCCAGGACCTCCTCTTTGGCTATTTCCTCTACGGGTTTATCCTTGTCTATGATGCCTGCACACATTTCTAGGGCTATACCAAGAGCTGCCGGGTACTTTGTTGTGTCTATCACTTTCTGTAGTCTGTCTTGAGGGAGGATGCGGTTGTAATAAATTGCTGTTAACAAAGTAAATTTTTGTTTGTATGACCACATTATGTAGCAATACAATACATATATTGAATAAGATTTATTAGATTTTTAAGTCATGTTGAAGTCTTTTTAAGAGACCTATATCCAGCAGTGGACAACTATCGGTTGATAGTCGAAGATAGATTGAATGTATGGCAATCTCTGCATAAATTTTTGTCTAGATTCATTCAGGCGTTGAACCATGAAAAGGTAACATACAAGCAGAGTTATTCACTTTCACATTTATCATGTTATTATTAGTTGGGTCAGTTCATTTTTTTTTATTCAATGACAAGACAGTATTTGACTGCGATCTCACCTGATGGTAAGTGACGATGCAAATCAGACAATTTGAAAGAAAATACACTTACCAGGTCGGAACTGCTTAACAAACACCATAACCTTCCTGGATACATTGAAAACAATAATCGCTACACTGTCATGTACCTCTAGAAGGTCCCATGTTTTCTCCATACCATTCTGTGTGTAATTAAATCGAAAAGGCTTAACGTATGGTGAGTCCGGAAGCGGGGAGAGGTAGACGTTCGTTAAATCTTCCATTGTTTAATTAATATTCTATATAATTTGGAAAAAAAAGTTATGTAAAATTGGCCAAATAATCAGTTTTATTAGGCTTAGTGTTAAATAAGTTAGTTAGAGATAAAACTTTTAAAAACTAAATTTTATAAGTTACTAACTTTTTACTAAATTACAATACGTTTTTTAGAGAATACAATAGAAATTACACTAGAATTCCTTGTAGGTAATCGGCAAGTAAACAGCAAAATACTTGGCAAAATACGATATGAACAAAATAACTTTTATATGAAATTGAGTGACATTGACAGGCGACAGCGGTGAGCGGATAGCTCACGCCACTGACCTCTATTTAGTCTATGATTAACACTAGACTTTCTGTCGCATGAAGTTAGGTATTTTCCTACCTACCATGTTCTATCCCTATTAAATGGCAACATATTATAATCTATTCACTACTCTTATATGTCTGTGGTTGTCAAAGCTCAAATCATTCATATTTATTAGTCTTTGTAGGTAATGTGAAATGTCAAAATGATGACATTTTAGAAAATTTTGCATGGAGTTTTGGGTTTACTAAAAACCACAAAATCAGTTTCTGGTGGAGATAAAAGTATATTTTTATTATAAAATAGGTACAGAATTTATCATGAATGAGTAAAACTCATCGTATTCATAAAATATGTCGAAAAACGAAAAGGCCACTAAGCTCGGATTCGTGATCAAAATATCCAGCGACACTGTGCAAAAACTAGCTGAAGAAGAGGAAAAAACAAAACTGAATAGAAAAGAAAATAGTACAGACTCATCAGAGAGGATTTCACAACAGGAGGTCGTCGAAGAAAATGTAAGTGAACAACCATCTACAGAACCTATTGACACTAATGAAGTTATCCCCGAAGCTAATAACTTATCAAGTATACCTAAAAATCAGACCGAAACTGAGAAAGTAACACATGAAAATGAAGAAGAATTAGATGATACATCAGAATCTAAATGGGGTGATTATGCGCCATATATAACCTACAATGGAGAGGAAGCCATCTATACAGACCCTACAACCCATCAACCATATACTTGGAACAAAGATACCAATGCCTGGGATGCCAAAACAGAAATACCTGGTCGTACATACAGTTATGAAAATGACACGCATGTGTACACTGAAGTTGACGGATCAAAATTCTTTTGGGATGAAGAGAAAAAAGCCTGGATACCTAAAGTCGATGATGAGTTCTTAGCTTACTATCAAATGTCTTACGGATTTGTTGATAATGCACCAGCTGAACCAAAACCAGACAAAGATGACAAGAAAAAATCAGAAGTGGGAGTAAAAAGAAAAAGTGAACCTCAATGGTTCCAACCTTCGGAAGAAAAGAACACAAAAGTCTATGTTTCAAACTTACCTTTAGATTTAACTGAAGAGGAATTTGTTGCTTTTATGCAGAAGTGTGGTCTCGTTGAACGAGATCCAACAACACAAAAGATGAAAATCAAAATGTATATGGACAAAGACCAAAACTGTTTCAAAGGTGATGCTCTCTGTACTTACATTAAAATTGAATCAGTAGACTTAGCACTGAAACTTCTCGATGGCAGCGATTTGAAAGGCAATAAAATTTCAGTTGAAAGAGCACACTTCCAAATGAAGGGAGACTACAATCCAGCTCTTAAACCCAAGAAGAAAAAGAAAAAAGAATTGGAAAAATTAAAGAAAATGCAGCAAAAACTCTTTGATTGGAGACCAGAGAAGTTTATTGGAGAAAGATCAAAACATGAGAGAATTGTAATAGTTAAAAATCTATTCAGTCCAGCAGATTTTGATAATGATGTACAGTTAATACTTGATTACCAACAGGACTTGAGAGAGGAATGCAGTAAATGCGGAGAGGTTCGGAAGGTTGTATTGTATGACAGGCATCCTGAGGGAGTTGCTCAGATTACAATGAAAGACCCAGAAGAGGCTGATGCAGTCATACAACTTATAAATGGTAGATGGTTTGGCAAAAGACAGATCTCAGCTGAAACTTTCGATGGCAGGACAAAGTATAGAATAGCAGAAACAGATGCTGCATTAAACCAGAGAATAAATAAGTGGGATAAGTTCTTGGAGAGTGGAGAAGAAGGCAAAACTGAAGTATCTGAAACACTTACAGGTGGTCCTGAAAAATCTGTAGATACAGAAACAAAGCAAGATGTAGATGTATGTGATACAAGTACCGAAACTAACGATAGTGAAACAGTTAATGAAACTTGTATATAATTATTGTATAATATTGTTACTATAATAAGTACAAATAAAACTTTTAAGTATTTTTGCTTTTAATCATTTGTTTAATTTCAATAGAAATGTATTAGAAAACTTTTTGGTGTACCTAAATACATTTTCATTAAAGTCTTGTTTCAATTAAGCTATTACAGGCTTACAGCATTATGCAAATATACACCTTTACTGCTTTAACTACATTTATTTTTGATTATTGTGCTGAAGGAAAGGTTAACAATTTCTAATGGCTGGGAAGGAACAGTAGTGCAAGGCACTATACGTAGTACCTATCTATAGCAATCTGTGAAGGCACTGCTCGTTATTAAAGTGTTTTTAAGAATTATTTATTCTTATATTCATTTCAGTTTTATTGTATTCAATAGTCACTTTATAATATCCATGTAGGTAGGTAGATATTTTGTTTTTGATCAAAAATCATAGACTATGAACACTTGTCATAAACAACGAGCCGTCATGTTGAGTTGACATCTGTGGCTGACATGACATCTGACTTCAAGTTAGGGATGACGATATGCAAGTATCGATACCTTCATTCGATACTGTATCACGATACGCTTGTGAAAAAGTGTCGATACTTTACACTTCATACTCTATAAACGTGGTAAAAACGCATCTTCGTTAAGATGGAATGATTTGTATATCTGAATCAGTGCAAGATTCGAATCAGTGAACCGCTTTATTGGAATCATTTGTATCATCGATTCCTAACTAGATTAGATAGTATGTTTTGGTTTAATTTAATTAAATAACGCTTATGCAAGAACTTTGTCAAGAATTTAATACCTACATTAATTTTATCAAATTGAACAAACTATCGATACCTACTGAAAACTAGTAGTATCGAAAGAAAAGTATCGAGTTTGTTCTCGAATCGTTCGACGTTCATCCCTTCCCTACTTCTAGTTGCATACACAAGACAAGAAATCTGAAATCTAATTTGATTCTACATTTTCTTTACTTAAACATCCAATAAACCGTTCTACAATCAATCAGCTAATGAGCTGATCGAACGAAGTACTTCGGAGCGATGGGAATAGCTTTTATACGGACAAACTTGCGTGCGGCCTAAGAGAACACTAAAAGGGATTCTCAGGCGATCTCGATGAAGAATAACAGGATATGATAACATGGCCGTACAATCGGACTCTGGCGGGAAGGACGACGTGAAGACCCAGTTCGTGACCCGAGAAGGGACGTACCGCTTGATGACACTATCGGAGTACTCTCGGCCTAACCGTGTCGGGTACACTAGTGGCTCAGGCTCGACGCATGTGCGCGTGTCACTGGTGTCCCTGCCCCCGGGGCCGGCGGCCGGAGCGCCCGGCTCCGACGGCCAGGGCTCCGATGACAGGATCTGCTTTAACCATGGGAAAGAGCTCTATGTTTACGTATATCGCGGAGTTAAGAAGGTATTGCTAAACTTACTATAGTTACGTATTACTGTATAAATATTTGTGTTTTGATTGCGTACAAAATTGGAGTTCAACACAGGTCAGATCAGAACTTATCAGTAGAGGTATTGAAACTAACCTAGTGTTCTACTTACATGTAACACTATGTGTTTATTATGACATTCTA
Organism: Hipparchia sbordonii; assembly: GCA_038048805.1. Taxonomy (NCBI): domain Eukaryota; kingdom Metazoa; phylum Arthropoda; class Insecta; order Lepidoptera; family Nymphalidae; genus Hipparchia; species Hipparchia sbordonii. Next base: position 1,575,201 of record CM076111.1, on the reverse strand, counting down.
TAACATTCTAGCTTTTAATATATTATTATTGATTCATATTTGATAGCAATCATGCTTGTACTAAAATTGATATGTTCAGAAGGTATATAATTTGAACCCAAAAGATTCTGAAACTCAATTACTCAACCACAATTTAACTTTCTTATTAGATTGTTAACTAACTTATTTCATTCAAATATAGTCATGTTTGTAGAACAGTGACAGATTTGCAAAAAGTCCAAAAATGACTCTGGCATATTTGGACATTTAATTAACAATTGTTATTTGTTTACTATTTTAAAACTATATATGGCCATATAGCCGTTTAAATGGTTCTAAATATGTGAAACTTCATTGCTACAGATTTATTTTTTAAAAAGTTATGATACCAAAACTTTGCAAATTACTTCAAATGGCTGTATTGTAAAGTTGCTAAAATTCAGGCTGAAATCTATAGACCACACTCTCAATCTGCTCACACTCAAGATAGAGTTAAAACGAGACAGATATATGTCAGAGCATATTTGTGTCTTGTTTTAACTCTTACTTAAGTCTGAGCTAAGTCAGAGCACACTCTATAGATCTCAGCAGCAGGTCCATCGTTGTTCTACCATTATGAGAATATATTACCTATCCATTAGTTCTAATATTGTAGAATACTTAATTATACTTTTGAATATTCTAAAAGCAAGAAAACATTCTATCAGATTCAATATTTGTTTAGTTTAGTTTAAGTTACTACCACATATACATAATTATATGGTTTTAAACCACTAAAGAGATTGTTCAGTGAAATTAATACATTATTGCATAAGTGAAGTACTTACACCCAATCAGTAAAGTGGTACAATGACGCTAATAATATTATATAACTTATTGCCAGTCATAATCAAGTAGAAAGTGTCCTGAGAGGTTATTTCTTATTCAATCAGGATGTAATTACTCTAATGATCAACTTGGAAATAGGCTATTATTTGCTATTTATAACTAGACTAGCTTATGTCCGCAATTTTGTCCACTTACCGTTAGGTTTTATAAGTTCCACTGGAACCTAAAATTATTTTATTCTATTCACTATACATGGAAAGTCTTCTTGAACTGTAGATCTGTTGTGGCATGTATTGCTTTCCCTTGTGTATGTATTGTTCAGGACTAGCTGACCCGACAGACATCCTGTATTAGATATGAATATTCAATGTAGCAGACATGAGTCAATTTCTTAAAAATCATAGACAATTCTTTTGTTACAAAAAATAAAACAGCTTGCTGCTAAATTCACATTAATCTAACAGGCGAACTGAACTCTCGAAGTTAAAATAATTGTTAAGTTTTCTGATATTATCCAATTTTCTCAACTTGTCTTTCCGTAAAAACCTTCTACAAAGTATTAGAAAACTTAAAAAAAGATGAATAAAATCAGTGAAGCCATTCTCCAGTTATAGCATGACCGAGGGTAATAGGGATTAATTTTCACATATATAGGTAACTTGCAGCTACTTTATTCTCTTGTACTTATAGTTTTTTTTATTCCCCAAGGGGACTCTGATTTCCCAAAAATAAAAGTATCTTATGCCCATCTCCAGAATGTCAAACTATGTCAAGATTAGTGGTGAGGTAACAGACAGACAGACATGCAAATAGACTCTTCACTTACGCTTTTATCTTTACGGTCAATTTTAAAATGGCACATATTATAACCAATTCATAATAAGATTAGTGGCTTTTGATGGGCAAAATCATAAATAAGTAAGATAAAGTTTTCTTTTGAATGACGCAGATGCATAAATTATCTAGATATCAGTTTGCAATAAATTCCAGACACAGATCTTCCTTTGTTATACACATATATATACCATTATTACCTTTTTTTATGAATAATATTAGCCAAGCTGAAGGTGACTTATATTCTCCTATCCCCTCCAAATAAGCGGAAAGCTTGTGCTAGGAGTGGGTACGACAATAGTGCACTTTGCTGCTTTGAACTTGTGACCTTTCAGTTTTCAATCTACACCTTTAACCGTTGGGCTATTGAGGCTTTATCATGGCATAGTCAAATTGTATGTACATTAATTCATAATACAATCACTAGTCTAATCAGTATAGATCAAAGTATTGCAACTTCATCTGTGTTTAGGTTTTTAAAAACCACTCCCTCCATTTTCTGGGATAAAAGGGTAGCCTATATTACGTTCCCAGGCCTCAGCTACACCCATACCTACGAATAAGGTCCTACTTCATACTAAAACGACATGATTCAAAATACGAATCACTTCCGAGATTATAGATAGACATGCTTGGTGATTGGTTCAAATTCAAATCGAAAGAAGGGATTGGTTCGCGCGCGTGCTGCTATGTTTGTTATGACAACTTAGTCATTGGATGGTATGAAAATTTGACGTGCAAGAAATTGTCCGATCGTTCACGTGCTGCACACGGTGTTTAATTAATCCCCACCTACTAGTGCATAAGTTTTGTGGGGTCATTTTTTTAACGCAGTTAGTTATTATTTATTCATAGATCCATACTTATTCTTGAATACAAAACTATTCTATTTGATAAAAACAAACAAACAGAAAATTATTAAAATAACTAAAAGTTCCATAATATTATCAGTAATTGGAGAGCCTTCACTGATAAAACTCTAGTATTGATTACAGAGGTGTCATGTTATACTTTAAAATGGTGTACTGTTTGTGCATTTTTAATTTTATTGCAGGAAATGATGTTACTTATTTCTCTTTGTATATTGCAATAATTACCAACTTGCTTTTACTTGCAGATAGTAGGTAACAATTGTGGTTAGTGGGTAATACGAGTATCCAGATATGGGTTCCAGACAGATGGATAGCAAGCAGACTTAAGAATTGCATTTTGAATGCAGTTCTATTGCAGTTAACTTAATTGCTGGGCAACTGTGCGCTCTGTTGTACTAGAATTGCACACAGACTATCCGTATGATGCAATTATAAGCCAACTGCAATAGATCTCCATACAAATCTATGAAAAGATAGTCCTTGACTGAGATCTCACCTGATAGTAACTGACGATGCAGTCTAAGATGGTAGCGGGCTAACTTGGAAGGGTTATGGCAGTGTACATTCAACTTATACCCTGAATCGGTTTCTACACGCCATCGTGCCGGAACGCTAAACCGCTGGGCGGCACGTCTTTAACGGAAGGGTGGTAACTAGCCACAGCCAAATACTCCCACCAGAAAAAAATAATTATAGTTGATTTCATCTATAGTCATTTGTAATTTGTTTGCACCGATAGGTCTAACATATAGGTCACCCATATAGTCCCATGAAAATAAATAAGGAAATAAACATCAAGCTGTAGACTCAGCGCCTCGGAGTTAGTTCTTTGGGCTAAAAGCATTTTTAAAGGCGAATTTTTTTTATTTTTTCTTTATCCAGGCGGCAGATCTCACGAAACCAGTGGACAAAAAGATGTACAAGGGAACCAACCCAACATGCCACGATTTCAACACGGTCACTATAACCCCGGAGAGTGTGTCCCTGATTATAGGGTTCTCCACGGGACAGATACAGCTCATAGACCCCATTAAGAAGGAGCTAAGTAAATTGTATAATGAGGAGGTAAGATTTTACTACTTTTTATCTATAATTCATAAGTGTAGAACATATTTAAAGTTTTCTTATTAGTTTTACATAAATCAGGCTTACAAAGATATCTTGGTAGTTTGATATGCGCGGCGAGCGGTTGTTGTTTTAATTTTATTTCCGAGAATGTCTAAGTTGGTCTGTCTATGAAGAATTGACGATTTTTTTGTCTATTTCATCCAGAGAATGATAGACAAGACACGTGTAACCTGTATAAAATGGGTGCCGGGCTCCAGTAACCTGTTCATAAGCGCACACGCGTCAGGCCAGCTGTACGTGTATAACGAGGAGCTGACGTGCGGAGCCACGCCGCCGCACTACCAGCTGTTCAAGCAGGGGGACGGCTACTCCATACATACGTGTCGCACCAAGTCCACCAGGAACCCGCTCTACAGGTGAGATTAAAAAGTCTTGCTAAGCTGGGCAGTTGAAAAATAAGGCTGCTTTTTGCGTCCAAAGGAAAAACAATGGCATCTAATCCGGTATCCCCGCTGACTTCGTTTGCGATAAAGGAACACAATTTGTAGCAAACTTCTGACATGAAGCATCATGTTCATTACGATGAAGTGGCTGCCAATATCCAGTAATGTAATAGTGGGACGCATCATGTCTTATACTACTGACCTGTTTCGAGCGTCTTCATCAGGTGGGTGACAGGCTCTAAATACTTATCATTTCTTAAGGTCAAGGGATTTTAATGATATCAAATAGGTTGGGTGGTCGCACTATGTGTGGTGAACTGAAATTAGATTCTTTTCTGTCATTCATTCGTCATAGCATTATTACTGGTTTTTTATTAAAACTTACTATATTTGTCATATCTTCTTTAAACTGTACATTTTCTAATAGATTATAGTTTGTATTTCTAATATTAGACTCTTCATTTTTCAGGTGGGTGATAGGTGCAGAGGGCAGCTGTATAAACGAGTTCGCGTTTTCGCCGTGCGGGACGAACCTCGCCGTCGTCTCGCAGGACGGGTTTTTACGAGTGTTCCATTACGATACTATGGAGTTAATAGGACGAGCGAGATCATACTTCGGTGGATTTTTGTGTGTCTGTTGGTCCCCCGACGGGAAATATGTTGTAGTCGGGGGAGAGGATGACTTAGTGACGGTTTGGTCGTTTAGTGAAAGACGTGTGGTAGCTAGAGGGCAAGGGCACAGGTCGTGGGTGTCCGTAGTGGCGTTCGACCCTTACGTGGTCAGCTTCACCGAACCGGAACACGAAGTGGACGAGGACAAGAAGAGTGAAAGTGTGCAGTGTTACAGGCTAGGGAGTGTTTCTCAGGACACGCAGTTATGTTTGTGGGATCTCACGGAGGACGTTCTGAGGCCGCCCGTCAGAGCGAGAGCGTCCGCCCACTTATCCCCGAATAGTCAAAATTTCTCCCCAAACGGAATACCGGGAACTAAAGTCCCAGTTAAATGCGCGAAGACGAATAAGATCGGTCACAAACACGCGGAACTGAGCGGCAACGCGTCGGGGGAACCGTCCGGGGCGAAACCTGTCGCGAAAACGAAGTCGAACAACGTGTCGACCCTCAACATTAGCGTCGGAAAAGCGAAGGAAGAAACTTCCGGTTCTTTGGGAGTCAATTTCACGCAACGGCTCGCCGGTTTTTCGTTCGGGGAACGGCGTTCGGATCACAGACGAAACTTCAGCTTGACGAAACCGACGGAAAAGTCCACGACGAATACGGTGGCATTGAGAGGGAAATCCGTAACTTCGGATAGTTTCGACCCGTTGAAATTGATCGGGACGCCTTCCTGTCCGCGGTTCGACGAGTGTCCCGTGCTGGAGCCGCTCGTGTGCAAGAAGATAGCTCACGAGAGGTTAACGGCGTTGTTGTTTCGGGCGGAGTACCTCATAACGGCGTGTGCGGACGGCTGCGTCAACACGTGGGCGCGCCCCGCCAAGGCGCAGAACGGGGACTCGCGGCCGAGACGCGCGGACCGGATCGACCTCGTCGACTAGCCGCTAGCTGCTCTTATTGTGATAGTTCCGAGTGATTCACGTAACCCGTTACGTGCTAGTGCTTTCTTATTTTACAGATGAGTTTCGTATTTTGCACTACTACCCTTAGCGCGAGTTTTGCACACCTAGAACAGATAGATTTAATAATATCAAACCACTATGTATAACTATATCCATCGATCGGTGTAGTAACACCCTGAAGTCTGAGTAAAATTTATTTATAGGCCCTAGTTTTCAAATAGTACATTCAGTACTTCCGATCTTTAATTAGCCAAGTTTGATTTGATTAATATACTTTTGTTGTATACCACATAATATAGAGAATTACATAAATTCTGCTTGGGGCACTGGTAGACAATATGAATAATGTCGAATCTTGAAACTAGCCAGTTTAAGTGTATTTTACTTGATTAAAGTTTTTTCGATATTAGAAATTTATCTACGTTATCGAGAAGTGCAAACTTGTACTAAGAAGTAAGAGTACAATTGATTTTTTATAACTTAATTAATTGAAATGATAAAGTTGGTCAAAATCAATCCAATAAATATGCGCAGACCTAATTTAATAATAATAAATAATCTGTGCGAGTGAGATGGAAATACAATTGCAAGGGTGTAACAGAGAATAATATATAATGAGATATCTTTAATAGAATATTGAATGTGTTTTTGATTGATTTTGGAGAATTAAGTGAAACACATCTGTAAAACACTAAGGTTATTGTCAAAATATAACGGGACATAATTAATTAGTAACGAATATTGATAGTACTGATCCCTGTGCAGTCATAACTAGCTAAAATAATTACTAATAACTTAAGATCACTTTATCATAATATTATGTACAGCATGTTATAAGAACGTTATTATTGTTCAGTTTGTTGATAAAATGCAAATATTATGTACTAACGAATATTATATGGTACAATATTCTGTGCATTCGCCGAAATCTTTGTAACTTTAAGTTAGATACAATGTGCTATGGTTTATTTGATTGTGACCTTTGTTTTTAAGACTGTTTGTTTACATTAAATGCCGAAACACACCAAAAACCTGTAGTAAACTTAGTTAAAATAATAACCCTGCTTTTTCACAGGGAATACCGTTACACTATCTAATGGTATTTGTGTGCGTTCAAATTAACACCATTCATAGCGGAATTGTTCTAAAATCTAAAACTAATAATAGCACAGCAAAATTACACTAATTTATGCCTACATTAAGGCCGCATTTCCACATTCGCACAAATAGGAGCTATAGCTTCGAGGCAATAGGGCTAGTACGTGTTGCACATGTTGACAACGTTTGTAGATATCGAGTGTCGAAACACTAACATTAAAGTATATGAACCTAAACTGCCTAGTTTTAAGGCTCGAGTTCGAACATACCTTTACAACTAAATCCCCAGGCGGAATCTTTCAGAAAAAAATCGCTGATTCTATAAGTATGCCATTATAGTGTTTCGATACACGAAATCTAAAAATAACTCACATTCACCTCGTGTCTTGATGGTACTGAGTGTCGCGGTGCTGTCGGTCAATGATCAAAGATCTTATGATGCGACCAATTTTAGTTTCTACTCTGGATGAAATAATCGAGGAACGAGGAAATGTTGGCAACGTCCGCATTTAACTAAGTTTTCGTAGCTATCACGGCCATTGTGTTTTTAGTCTGTGGCATTACAAAATTGTCTTCGATTCCTTTTCTATAGTTTATGTAAGGAACCTTAGACTAGTGCACAGGTAAGATGCAAGGGCGAATGTGGAAATGCGATGTAGAGTCCGCGCCACGAAAGAAGTTCCCTAGAGGCGGCGCTAGTATTCGCATATTTATGCAATTATTTATTCCACTAATTAGCAATGTGACGAGTTGGATTTTTTTGACTGGAGTAAATCGAGTTAGTATGGCTACTGATTCGCGTCGCAACCCGAGGAGACTTAAGTCGGTGCTAACCTAACGCGCATGCTATTGCTATTTCACTCAACTCGATTCGCCATTGGTGTAGGACGATACGAATGGGCGAATCGAGCCGAGTGAGATGCACAGCGCGGGTTGCGACTCGTACTAATGCTACGTGAAGTATACGTTTGATTCGAGTTACTCGAGTCTACTCGACTCACACATCGTTTTCTTGGGTATTTGACTATTTTCAAAATACATATATATTCATTAATTACAATTAAAAATGTAACATGTAAGAATAACTTTGTAAAAACAAAAAAAATGTTATACACGGTGAAATTTTATTCCCCTTAAATCCTGAAGGAGGTGAATGTGCTCATGACACTGAACAACTTTCCTCAAGGAACATAGTTCGAAATATGAAAAAAAAAAATTGGACCCTCCATACAAAATTGACGATTAGCTGATTGATTTACTATGGGAGGTCCAAAATTTTTTTTCATATTTCGACCTATGTTCCTTGGGGAAAGTTGTTCAGTTTCATGAGCACATTCACCTCCTTCAGGGTTTACGGGGAATAAAATTTCACCGTGTATTGAGATTGTATCCTTCTCTTTCTAAAACGAAATTTTGTAAATTGTATAGAAAGTTTGTGGAACTACTGAATCGTGACGTCATATACGCAATAGTGCTCTTATTTTCTAACAGGAAACTTAAAAGTTCTATATTTTCGAGACTAGATGTTAAGATATTAAAAAGAAAAAAGAGAAAAATGTCATTGTGTTATAATGTTAAAAAACTTTATTTTAAGTATATAAAAAAATAGGCAAATACCCACAATTGCCGCGGGACTGGTTTGGTGACGCGGACTAGGATATGGGATATTTTTCGCGATTCCTTATTCTTGTACCAACGATTAACGATTTCTGGTTTAGTATGTATAGAAGTCTACGAAACCGTGGCGTGTCTTTTGAAAGAGTTGTGAGGTTTTATATTATACCTATTATTCCATTTAGGCTGATTGGATTGCGTGCGCGTTGAGGCTTTGCCGTACTTCTGAGGTTTCTTAAAAAAGATAAGTCTCATTTTAAACTTATTAGCTAGGTATACGCGGGCTAGATTCTTCAAATCGATTCTTTTAAGCGTCTTATATCGAGTTTATAGATTTATTATTTTTATAGATATCGATAGGTAACATTGGTGCAATGAATAATTGTGTTAAGGGCTTGTTTGTTATCGAACAAAAATTGATTAAAAATGGTTTTGATTGGTTTTAGCGCCAAAAATAAATAAGCATAATCATACTTAATATATTATTTGTTGAAATATATTGGTGCAAGTTTTTATCTAGGTATCGCTATTTCATGCCGTAAGACGTTTATTTTTTTTACCTTAAAAACTAGGAAATATTAATATCTAAGAGATGCCATGGATAGACCATGGTAGTATAAGGTAGTGGTACCTTGTATATTGTCTAATGCTTGAGATCTATAGAGCGTGCACTCACTCAGCTCTGACTCAAGACAGAGTTAAAACGAGACAGATTTATGTAAGGGCATATTTGCGTCTCGTTTTAACTCTATCTTGAGTCAGAGCACGCTCTATAGATCTCAGCATAAGAGATTTAGAGCATAATTAGGAGTTCGACAAAGCCTCACTTTTTGGGAGTTTAAGAGAAAATTATGGTTGGATTTATATAGCAATAGTATCGAGATTGTACTGTAACTGTATAGACAAGTGTATAATATTGTAATTTTATCGTAAGGCGTTACTTTCCTGCTCACATGTAAATATAGATGTAAAGGTGTAATGGCGATCATAGATTGCCAATCGTTGCGACTTGCGACACTTAATTTTTTTTTTTTCAAAATACTTACCTACTACTATAATATTAACTTACTATATAACCAGTAGGTACTAAAAATTACCCTCAATCTTTTTAGAAGCCAGAGAGATTTTGAAAAGGATTGGAATAGTTCTTTCAATTTTACTTATAACTTTGATACTTAGTAATGAAAATTTTGATAATGAATTAGGCATGTCTCTCTTCATATTAATATTCCTTTTTGAGATAATTTGAAAAATCGATTTTTGTATGATTCGAACTATGAAATACGCCGAAAGATACTAAAAATTATGTAAGCAGCAATTTAGTTTAAAAAATTAAGTGACGGAAATGCGAAATGAAATTACCACCGTGAGCTTTTTCAGTGTCGAAAATTTATTTATTTTTAACATTTATTCGATTCGAAACGTTGTTAAATCGAACCAATTTGTCTCTGAGACTATTGTTGTCGATTATTGTAATTATTATATTAATATTATACTTACGTAATGAAGTTACTGTTGATTTATTATGTCCGCTTCTTATCTTGGACTAGCCTCTAAAGCTTTTGATTTAGTTTCAATAGCGGAATGGGCGTAAACTGAAATCTTAAAGATCGAGGATTCAAACCCCACCCATTGCATTAGTGTCGTACCCACTCCTAACACACTTAACGCTTTAGTTGGAGGGGAGAGTGGAATATTAGTCATGGCCATAAAAATTATCGAGTTCAATGCAATTTTTTGTTTAATTTTATAAAGACAAAAGACGAAAGTTAGACATAAGTTTTGAAATATAGTTAGATTTTGGAAGTTGTAGGCGAAGGAATCATCAGGAAGGAATATCATAACTCTTTGAAAGAGAAAGTTCAACTCATTTGTACCTATCACCGTTGTGTGTATGTGAGGGTAGTGCAGACAAAAATACATAGAGGATAGTTGATGCGTACTGACGCATCAGCTATCTACGTCTTCTATGTATTTTTATATGCACAAATCTAGCCACGTATATTACACGTATATACAGTATGCGCGTACAAATAAGTTGAACTTACGAACCTAGATTGTTTTTGTAATTTTCATATTGCATTTCAATGGTCACCATATTTGTAGAATTTATGCAAATCTTTGATAAAATAATATTATTAAAACAAACTATGCTTTGAAGTTTATGCGAAATATATTAAGAACTATTTATTATTTACTTAAGTTGACTCTGCACTTTTCTGTGGATAGTTTAAAAGGCCGCTTAAGGCCACGGAAAAATCTAACGGAATTCGGCGAACCAAGTGCCCTTCGGTATTTCGTCCGCTTAGTTTATAGCGCGTCCCTAAATATTTCAATATTTTACATAGTAACAGAATTCCGCTCACGATATTCCTTAGTAGTTTTCCCTGGCCTAATTGTTCCATATCAATAAATAAAAGACCGTGTATTGCAACTGACTGCTTAGTTTTCCATAGAAAAATATGTACAATTTAAGTTTTCATTTGGTATATCGCTTTATTTAATGAACGGTGAAGAAAAACATCGTAAAGTAACCTGCGTGCCTGATGCTGAGATCTATACAGCGTGCTCTAACTCAGCTCAAACTTAAGATATAGGTTAAAACGAGACAAATATGCTCTAACATAAATCTGTCACGTTTTAACACTGTCTTGAGTCTAAGCTGAGTGAGAGTGCGGTCTATAGCTCAATATTTCTCCATAATGTTCTCAAAGGTAGTGAAGTCTGCCAATCTGCACTTAGCACTTGGTGGACTTTGAACTCAACTCGTTCGATCTGAGAGACCGCCGATTGAGTTGATAATGGTGATGATATTTCTCTTTAATTATTTTGTTATATTTATGTAAATATTCAGAATTAATTATTTAGTTTAATTTAATAATCAGAATATAATTATGCCCAGTTATAGATTAACGATCATTCAGTTCAGGAACAAATACGACACGTGTATGTGCGGGCCTAGAGCCAAAGTTATAAATGATGATTCATTGCGGTTTTTGCATATTGTTGTTATTGATTGTCATTTAGTATTGGATTTTTCTCAATCCAATATTATTCGAAGAATTACGATTACCTCATGTTAACATTTGTTGATAGAGATTCGGGGTAACGAGGGAATTTGACCAAGTCCATTTTCTGCACGCTAGGTAATTAAGTAGATATACCTAACTTTGACCATACAATAATTTATATGAAATTATCTTTAGAGAGATATTTGCGTGAGCGCAATAATTGATGTTCTATATAATTTTCGCTTAGTGCTTGCTTATTTAGCGCGAAGTAAAATTTTATTTTTACATGCTCGGTACGGCAAACTAAGGCTATTTCCGAACTGTATGTTCGCTAACCTGTGGCTATATTCTGTTTGTATAAACATGTTTATTGTTTGCTAGTTCATAAACAAATGTTAGTTCCATACGGAGTTACTAGATGTCGCGAGAGCGATGCAATTATGTAATATTAATTTATTGAAGTTTGTTCAAAACTAGTGAGACACGAATTATGAGCCTATCAAGTTATTGAAATAAATAGACGATTCTCTTTATAAACATGTGGTTTTATTTCGTGCTCGGATAAGTGTCGCCTTGCCTTGAGCTTTGTATCACTATTCATCATCAACTACAATGCATCCACTGTTGGACATAGGCCTCTTTTAGGTAGCGCCGACGTTGCCTATCCTCTGCCTTTCGAATACAATCGATACCTGCCACTTTCCGGTTTATATCGCTCCATCTTAACGTTTGCCGACACGCGGTCTCCATTCGAGGACCTTACGATTCCAGCGGCCAATGTGCTCAGCCCGCTTCAACTTGCTTGTCTATAGAACTGCGTCAGTTACTTTAGCCTTAGACACATACCTCTATCTTTATGATTAACACGACTTGCTGCTGCGATTCTTTTTTGGACCTACTTGAATTGACGCCATCTTGGCGTTGTAAACATAGATACGAGTGTCTATAGAACTAATGAATGTCTCTGGATCTCTTTAATCTATGATTTCATATGAAATAATATCATCATAGATTAATTACAGAGGTAGGTGCGCCATTTGCAATATTATTAGTTCCAGAGACACTCGTACGTCAAATTGATACATAATAATTAAGCTGTCAATTTTATAAGGGCAGCAAATACAGTGTTAATCATAGATTAAAGACAGAGATTCTGCGTTTGGTGACAGCACCGATTGCAATTATTTACTTACAACACGATAGATAAATGGGGGATACAAAAGAAAAAATAAATAGTTTATCGTACTTTATTTATATTAAATTAAAGCTTTCTACACATTGAATATTAACAACAACTAAAACCCGGGATCCCAATCAGTGGTATCGGAAACGTCCACCATCTTGTAACAAACGACCGTGTCGCCGGGCTCCACACTGAACGCGGTGTCGTCGAACCGCAGACCGCACTCCATGTCGCGTTTGATGGTCGTCACTTCGTCTTTGAGGTGCTTCATAGATGCCAGTTTACCTGGAGATAAAGCATTTTCAATTATTTCTCTGCTTTTCAAAAAGGCTCTTTTTTTATTTGACGATAAGATCGACAATTTCATCTGATAGCAAGTGACAATGCAGTCTTAGATGGTAACAAGCTAACGGAAGGGCTATGTTAGTGTCAATTAAACCTAAAGAAGTGTATTTACGCCATCATGCCACGATGCTAAATCGCTTAGCGTTACGTCTTTGGCAGTAAGGTGGTATCTAGCCACGGCCAAAGACTCCCATATAATTAAATTGTAAGTTTTGTAAGGCTAATTTGCACCAGCTGTGAATTAGCTGTTCAAGTACACACCACGCGGTACATTCGTGTCGGTAATAATATTGTTGTAATTTGTGTAAGAGCAAACATCATTATCTACTCCAAGTGCCCAACTCGCAATAACGATTAAGTAACGACAATCTGTTTCTTAACTGTCGTAAAAAAGTACACAAACCGGAAAAGACGCACTAGACTCTAGAGAAACGCACAACTGACGAATGTAGGCGGGCGCTTACGACGTTTTAAAGTTTGATATTTCACTTGCAGTATTGTTAAGGTTAAGATAGTATTGATTTAAACATCCTATATGCTGTGCTTAGAGTATTGCTATCGCCTTTTTGCGAGAAACCACTTGATTACCTTTTAAGACAGTTAAGGAAAATAGCTACCTACCCTCAAAAACAACTTCCTGTTTTCGTATGACCCTGTAGAGCGCATTCCTCGCTAAAGAGCCCTTGACACAGCGACAGCCCGCCACCGGCACCTTCTTCTTGCCCTCAGATACTTGGAATTGCTGGAGGACATTCGCTTCACCTGGATCATAGAGCAAATAATTTGAAAAGGTTGAACTCATAAGTTGCAAATTATGGGCACTTGCCACATATGAAATAGATGACACTAAAAAATTTGAAGTAAGATTTTAAACAGTGAGATTTTCAGAAATAGAAAGTATAGTCCATTATCCAATTAGGGTTCCAAATATACCTAATTACTGAATTGTTAATGCATGTTCTCGTAATTATTAAGAACCGCATTTAGCTTTTTTGTATATCTACCTACCACAATATTTGTACGCCGCTATGGCTAATGGGTTGAACTTTTAATTGGAATTGTCATCTTTTGTTTGTAGCACACATTATGCAAATAAAGAATTTCTATTTCTATTAATATCACTCACCTATTATCTCCTCTTCCTGCCGGTTGGGTATCTTGGCGCTGATTTCTTGTTTGATGTCGTCCACCATTTTGTAAATGACGTTGTGTCGCTTGACGGGCACGTTGGAGTTCTTGGCGTCGACGGCCAGCGCGGGCGGACACTCCACGTTGAACGCGTATATCACTGCGTTGAAGGCTTGGGCTATCTGCAATATGAAATTAACTTTAACAAAAAACGTCCACAAGTGGAAATTAAAAATATAAAACACCCCCGACACGTTAGAACATCCTAAGTCAGTAATCGTTAATATAAAAATATGTAATCCGTCATTTTGTGGCGGCGGCCATCTTGGAACGGCACACACACGCACGCACGCACAAACACACCACATTGCAGACCATAACGAGAAAAGTCGCATATAAACTCATTATCATGGGAAAAGGTTGCTGGAAAAAGAGGCGTTAGTCGCAGAAAAGGTAAAAATAACGAGTCAGACTCGCATTCGAACGGTTCCGTACCAAAAAAGGTCGGAAAAATACGTTTCTAATAGACCCTTTAATTTTTAACTAATTTTAATTTTTATTATTTGTTGTTATAGTGGCAACAGAAATACGTATTCTGCGAAAATTTCAACTCTTTATCTATTACGGTTCATTACATACAGTTCGTTGACAGACAGACAGACGGACGGACGGAAAGCGGAGCCTTAGTAATAGTATCCCTTTGGTTACCCTTTGGGTACCCTAAAAATGAAAAGACAACATACCTCTATATCGTTGGGAGTGATCTGACCGACTCCGTAGTGGACTAGTTCCAACTTCACGCGGTCGTGGTCGTCGTACGTTTCCAAAATATCCAGAATCGCTTCCACGGACCCGTCTACGTCACCTGCAATAAAACGTTGTGAAAAAATATGTAATCCGCCATTTTGTGGCGCCGGCCATCTTGAACCCATTTTCATCAAACATAGCATAAGAACACTCCCGACTAATTCACCTTTCGAACAAAAAAAAAAAACAATATCAAAGTCGGTTCATCCATTCGACTGATACGATGACACACACCCACATCCACAGACACACACACACTTATAACACCCCGTCTTTTTTGCGTCGGGGGTAATTTATTTATTTATTAAGCCTATTGTCAGATCGCAATACACGTTTTAACAATTTTACATTGGTTGTTATTATTTTGCCCGTGTGCCTTTTGGCAAAGTCCTCCTCCAATCCTTTCCAATCTTTTCTTATGGTCGCTCGCCTCGTCCAAGTTTTCCCGGCTATCGCTTCTATTTCATCTTGCCATCTCTTGGTTTGACGCCCTTGTCCTCTTTTTCCCTCTCTAGGATACCAAACGCTCCGGTTTTGCTCCGGTTTGGTTTGGCTCCGGTTGTGTTCTTAGGAGATCTCGGAGCCTTCCATTATGCGCTGAGGGTGGCTATAGAGGGGGTTTTAGTGGGTAAAATCCCCACATAACTCGGGACCCTACCCCACGTTTCGGGTATCTTTAAAGAAGATTTCCCCCTCGTTAAAAAAAAAAAAAAAGGATACCAAACGCTGATTGCTTTGCACTTATCCAAACCCCGTGGGGGGTAATAAGAGCTTGTAAAAGCAGCACTAACCTTTAACCAGTACGCTGAGCGTGGGGTGCGTGTCCTCCTGTATCATCTTGCGGCGCGGGCCGGCGGGCCTCAGCCGGAACCTGCCGATGGAGCGCTTGTGCGCCAACTGCTGCTTGTACTGGGTTCGATGCTCGCTCTCCTTGCTGGAAATGGCCTCGGAGTCCAACGCCTGCTTCTCCTTCATGCGCTGGTGTTGACGCCATCGCATTACTTCGTTGGCGCGTTTCTGTTCGCAAAAAAATGGCAGATTCTTTAAAACTGTTCATAGAAACTTGTTCTCTTTTAAATCCCCACGAAATTCCAAATCGTATAGTCGCTCTGTGTATGATATATCCGAAATGCGACGTCCTATTACCCATGTCATCCTCACGAATATTATAAATGCGATGGTGTGTTTGTTTTTTGGTTTGTCCTTCAATCACGGAGCAACGTATCGACGTAATTTTTTAGTATTATCACCAATGTTAGGCGATATCCCAACACTCAGTGGGCGTTTATTGGTTTAAATGATGACCACAAATGGAATATTAAGGTGTCTAGATCATAACGGGTCTAGGAAAAACTGATTTTTAACCGACCTCCAAAAAAGGAGGAGGTTCTGAGTTCATCAGAATCTTTCTTTTTTTTTTTATTTATGTTCCCCGATTACTCGAAGACGCCTGGACCGATTTAGAAAATTATTTTTTTGTTTAAATGGATATTCTTCCCAGGTGGTCCCGCCGTCATCAGGTCAGGATCTGGTGATGGGATCCTCGAGAAGTCGAGGGAACTCTTCAAATTTTATAGGCGTAGTTGAAATACTTTGGAGTGGCGTTCGAAGTCGGTTTTGAAAAAAGACATTTTTTTTAAATATTTTTCGAACACAATTTTCGAAATCTTGTAACCTATGTCGATAGAAATGCTCATTTTCTCTTACCTCTGATTCTACCTCCAGAACCTGGTCTCCGGCGGAGGGCATCTCGCGCCAGCCCAGGACTGACACCGGAGTGGAGGGGGGAGCCTCGTGTATGGACGCCCCCTCGGCCGTGTTCAGCACTCTCACCTACCAAATAGATAAAGTTAACACAAAAAGGGTACAGGAAAAGAAGGGGAATAATATTATATTCTGGTTGGGTTTTTTTAAATTTTAAGGTGTTCTCTTTCGTCGAAAGGGATTTTGTTTTTCTTATTTGTAGTTTTTTAAATTTTTTGTCAGTTTCAAATTAAGTTTTATTTTTACAATTTACATTCCCAGTAGTCAATTTACATTTATTTCAGTTTAGTTATTGCGTTTGAATATTCTTTAAATTTCAAAAACTTAGGTGTGGTCTTAACTCTTACTTGAAAGCTCTGAGTACGGAATATGCAGAATAGAATAGAATAATTTATTTATTCAAATAAACTTTTACAAATTGCTTTCGAATAGGAGACTATTCAAACTGGTGGGTTCTGTTAGGAGATAGTTGGGTTAGTTTAGTGATGATAATTTTAATAATGAGGGTAGTTTTTCAGTCAGTTTAGTGATCATAATTTTAATAATGAGGGTAGTTTTTCAGTTAGTTTAGTGATGATAATTTTAATAATGAGGGTAGTTTTTCAATTGGTTTAGTGATGATAATTTTAATAATGAGGGTAGTTTTTCAATCGTCATGACTCACTTTGGCCCACCCCGTTCCCGCGACAATGATGCACCCTTTCCTCAAAGTGCCACGTTGTACCAACACCGTGGCCTGTTTCCTGTGAAAACGATAATTATAATTTTTTTTAAACATTTAATAATAGTGCCACTAATTTAAATTAGTAGATTTATTACAATTATTTACCCCCCCATCCCCCTTGTCAGCAAAAGTAAGCAAAGCTCTTACCCCCTTCCTCCATGCTTACTTAAACATTTTTCAATTATAAATTTTTTTTTTTTTTAATATTATAATTGTAATGTTATAATTTATTTATATCATTATTTGCGGGAATCCCCGAAAATGCGTTTTGTTTTCAAGCATAGACAATGTGAGGGTTGCCATTCGTGTAAAAAAGTAAATAACTATCGATGACGTAATCATCATCTAGACTCCCCTACCCCCCATGTCATCCAAAATAAGCAAAACGAAGACACCCCCACCCCACCATAGAGCTTACGTAATACTTGAACAGCCCGGGGTTAAAAAACAAATGTGCAATAGGAGGTCCTATTTCTTATCCAACTTACCCAGTGCGAGGGTCCACCTGTGCTTCTATCACCACACCTTCAACGTAGCCCCCCGGGTCCGCCTTCAGCTCCATGAGCTGAGCCTGCAGAGTGAGGGCTTCCACCAGGGTGTCGAGGTGCATCTTCTTCAGTGCCGAGACGGTTATGGCCTGAACGTCACCCCCTAGAGCTTCACACAGTATACCGTGTTTCGCAAGGGAACGCATTGTTTTTTCCTGTTAAAATTATAGCATTATTTTAATTATAAATTTGAGTTTTATAGATACATTCGGAGTAAATGTAAAAGCGAAGTGAAGCCAATACAGTTCTTGCTGAGAGAGCTTACTGAGGCTGGTTGTAGCTTTTGCCTGCAGCTTTGCTCACTTTAAGTTCAATTTTTCAAATGACTATTTTACCCTTATTTTTTAGGGGTTATTTTTAAAAATTCTTTCTTAGTTGGTGCCTACGTCATTATAGCCATAATATATTCAGATTAATTCTATAGTATGAATTGTTTACCATTTATACTACCAATACTTTTATAGACATAATATCATCATCCTAAACCATCACCGGTTCATTATTAAGGCAAAAGGTGTGTGTGTGAGTGTGCGTGCGTGTGTGCGTGTACAAAAGAACATGGATAATATAAAATTGAGGCATACCTACAATGTTTACACCTGGCTTGTCGATTTTGTTGATCGCCACTAGTATGGGAACTGAAAAGAAGGAAAGAATAGTTTTTTATCAAAATTAAAATGGCTCGGCTCTATACAGTTAAAGGCCGTGTATATATGGCAGTGGCACGTTGGTCTTTTTGGTCAAGGTACCGAGTTCGATTATTAAAAATATTATGTAGTACAGCTATTATATAAGGACAGGACATAGCCTGTGATATGTGCCATGACTCACCATCAGCCTCCCTGGCCATGCGGATGGACTCCACCGTCTGCTCCATGACACCATCATCGGCTGCCACCACGAGCACCACGATGTCAGTGGCGTGCGCGCCGCGCGACCGCATGGCAGTGAACGCCGCGTGCCCGGGCGTGTCTAGAAACGTCACTTTCTCACCCGATGGGAGCTTCACTGAAAAACAAAGAGTAAAGCTGATGGCCATATGTTTAACAAATTAGACACCTGTAGGTGTGAACAGTTTCTTGCAAGTTATCAAATAAATAGTCTGAAATTCCATTTCTGTAGATTTTATATTTAAAAAGTTATGATAACAACACCACTTTTACCTTCAAAAGCACCAATATGCTGTGTAATGCCTCCGAACTCAGTGTCCACAACGGAGGTGTCTCTCAAGGCATCTAAGAGGGTGGTTTTCCCGTGGTCCACGTGTCCCATCACGCACACGACGGGCGGTCGTGGCCTCAGGGCTTCTGGGGGTGCAGGGGGCGCGGGCACTGCATCCTTATTCTAAATCAATTGTTCATGTCAAACTATTTTAGGCATGATAGGACATATCAGGCTGTACACTGCATTTTAGGTTTAAAGCTATAAACAGTCTGTGTCCTAGTTCATTGGGCCAACTCAATGAGCTAAAATTTACATATAAAATAGAAAGAGAGAAAACTTTTATCTGAAACGCTGTGCTACCTGAAATGCACAGTTTGGTAGCAAGTTGTTATTTGTAAATGATTTTGGAGAGTGAATCTTTTGTACATGTACTATCATGTATTCTGTGGTTATTGTTAATAAGCTGATGCCTGCAAATTCACCTGTGTAGAATTTAGGTTTAGAAAGATCTGGTCGATGGTATACTTTATCCATAATAATATAAACGTAAAAATTCATTTACAAAACCAACTTCAAACGCCACTACAAAGTATATCATTTGCGCCTATAAAATTTAAAGAGTTCCCTCGATTTCTCCAGGATCCCATCATCAGATCCTGACCTGATGACAATGGGAAGTATATCCTTTCAAACAAAAAAGGATTTTCCAAATCAGTTCAGGCATCTTCGAGTAATTGGGGAACATACATAAAAAAAAGATTTTAACGAATTGAGAACCTCCTTCTATTTTAGAAGCCAGTTAAAAAGTCTTCTAAGCTATTCTTTGCCCATATCGCATTAAAGGTTAAGCCGTGAAAAGGTCCAAATAACAGACAAGTTTAAACATACAGGACTAAAGTGCAATGAGTAGGTTTAGTTTAGGAGAGCACTAAAAGAAAGATCAAAAGTATGATGGCATTATACCTCCTCTTTTTGTATTTCTTCATCAGGTCTGGCAACGATTTTGAATCTACAGCCAGATATCTTGACCACATCTCGTATTATCTGCGGATTATGTATTATAGTATCTTTCCCATATACTGTGTCTGAGTTTTTGTCAGCAAACTCTAATGCTTTGAACACGTGATCTGAAATTTAAATTAATGCACAAAAATTATAATAAACTAGCGGACCCGACAGACGTTGTCCTGTCTTAACTATGAATATTGAAACTCCCCTTTTTACCCCCTTGGGGAGAGAATTTTCAAAAAATGTAAAATACGTAATTCTTTATTTTTGATCAAGAGCCAAAATATCAAGTTTCATAAACATAACTTGAAAAATAACTTGAAGAACGAAGGACTATCATACAAACATTCAACCCCTATTTAATCCCTTAGGGGGTAGAATTTTTAAAAACTGTGAAACACCTACTTTTTTGTTTTCAATTTAAAGCCTAAGTACCGAATTTTATGGGTATAGCTTGAAAAATAACGGAGTTTCATACAAACTTTAACCCCCCTTTTTACCCCCTTGGGGGGAGAATTTTCGAAATATGTAAAATACGTAATTCTTTATTTTTGATCAAGAGCCAAAATATCAAGTTTCATAAACATAACTTGAAAAATAACTTGAAGAACGAAGGACTATCATACAAACATTCAACCCCTATTTAACCCCTTAGGAGGTAGAATTTTTTAAAAGTGTGAAACACTTACGTTTTTGTTTTCAATTTAAAGCCTAAATACCGAATTTTATGGGTATAGCTTGAAAAATGACGGAGTTTCATACAAACTTTAACCCCCCTTTTTACCCCCTTGGGGGGAGAATTTAAAAAAAATGTAAAATACGTAATTCTTTATTTTTAATCAAGAGCCAAAATATCAAGTTTCATAAACGTAACTTGGAAAATAACTTGAAGAACGAAGGACTATTATACAAACCGACCGTAGCAATTAACATACGGCCGTTTTCAATAACCTATCTATCCATCATTTCAGTTACTAATGGTAGACAAAACTATCCTTTTGTCCTTACTTGCTTTTCAATAACCTACCTACAGATAGCGTTTCCTACCGAATATAGCTATCTGTCGTCGGGAGGGCGGGTAGCCTACTAGTGATAAGAACGTTCATACAAATCATGCTTACTTGCGTTTCAATATAAGTTTCAAGTTACTCTCCGATAGATGAAGCTAACTCTAGTAAAGTAATTCGCGTATCTGTCAAAATCGGGCGTTAGCTTGGTTATGTACTGTGTAAAATTCACATTGTAATAAGTAATTCAACTTCATAATGGAATATATAAGCAGTGATGATAGCGATATGGAGTTATTTCAAATTATAATAGATTTAGATGCGGACAGTGATAGTGATAGTGATACTAGGATACGGATTCAAAAAGAGTATAAACCACGCATAAATTATATGACTCAATTGAATGATTACGATTTTGCATATAGATTTAGACTTAACAAATGTGCCGTTAATGAATTGAATCATTTACTACAACCATATTTGAGTGTAACATCTAAAAGGTAAGGTTATATTATACCTATACTAAATAGCTGCCTACCCTAGGTATAATATGTACTATGATATTTGATAATATCAATCAAGTACCTATGAATTGCGCTCATCGCAAGTCGCAAGTCGCGAAACTGAAATGGAAACGAGCGGGGCACAGAGTTCGAAGAGCTGATGGTCGTTGGGGTCCTGAGGTGTTGGAGTGGCGACCCCGCACCGGGAAGCGCAGTGTTGGCAAACCCCCACACTATGTAGACCGACGACATCAAACGAGTCGCTGGGAGCCGCTGGATTCAAGCGGCACAAGACCGAAACCCATGCAGGAGACCTTTGTCCAGCAGTAGACGTCTGTATAGGTTGATAAAGAAAAAGAAGACCTATCAATTATGCAATGCAAGGTTTCAATTAAGTTTTGTTTTGATCCAGGAATCATGGTGTCTCTCCCATACATCAACTACTCTTGGCTCTGCGATTCTATGCATTGGGTACTATGCTGGTGTCTGTTGCTGATTACATTGGAGTTTCAATTGCCTCTGCCAGCCGTATTGTCTCCGATGTGTCTAGAGCCATAGCACGGTTGTACCCAAACTTTGTTAAATTACAAAGTATAACACAACAAGAATTTTATAGCATTGCGGGGTTTCCAAAAGTGCATGGTGCCATAGATGGCACTCATATATTAATACAATCACCAAGTAAGTACATATAATTATATTGCTGGATTTCCTAGAGTAGGCACATAGTGGCATAGGTAGCACTCACATAGTATATTATATTGTAATATACATACATACATTAAAAAAGTAATTACATTGTAATAATTATGCCAAAATTATATATTCTATATATGGGATACATAATATAGTTTTATTTCTTTTACAGATTCTAATATAGGAGAGGAATTTAGAAATAGAAAGGGTACATTTTCAATCAACGTGCAAGTTGTGTGCAATGCATCATTGGTGTTTCAGAATGTAGTTGCTCGGTGGCCAGGATCCACTCATGATGCAACTATATTTAACCATTCTGATTTAAAAGGTATTTTCGTGTTTGGTTGTTTATTAAAACATTATGCATTTATTATTTTGTGTACATATTTTACTATATAAAGTTAATTTTTATATTACTTATTAACAGATCATTGTGAACAAGGTGGACTTGGGAATCGCTGGTTGCTTGGTGATAGCGGCTATCCATGTAAGCCTTATCTTTTGACACCACTAATTAACCCAAATACTCCATCTGAACAACTTTATAATGAAGCACATATTAAAACAAGAAATACTATAGAGAGGTAATTTTTGTAATAATTGTGGAAATTTATTATAATGTAGTGGAAAATAATACAGAAGAAAATTATTTATTAATTGCAGATGCATTGGAGTTTGGAAAAGAAGATTCCCTATATTGGCTCTGAAAATGAGACTAAAACTAGAAACTATGCAAGCAGTTATTATAGCCACTGCAGTACTGCATAATATTGCCAGGAAGATGAATTTAGAAGAGATAGAGCCAGAAATATCCATTCCAGATACAACACAGGAATATAATTCAATCACTCACAATATTTCTACAGAACACACATCAGAACAGCAATTACTTATAAATAATTATTTTAATACTTAAGGTCCTTTAGGCGAGTCACACAATTTCTGATTTTTACAAATGTTATAAAATAAAAAAACAATAATATTTAGAAAATATTTTTATTTTCCACAATAACATAATGTTCTTACAAATTAAAACAAGGGTAAATTACTAAAAAAAATTAAAAACAAGCTTGGGTCTGCTTTGTGTCTACCCATCTTAACATGTGTTAGGTTGTGGTAGGTGTGATATTTTTTGAAAAGAGCAACTGCTGAGTTTCTTGCCGGCTCTTCTTAGCTTGAATTGAATTTAATCTTACAAATTTAAATCAGATTTTAACTTTAAATTTTCTAACCTAGCATTTTCTAATTCTAATTTCAGTTTTGATATAATAATTTCTTTTTCTTCATTTTCAAGATCAATTTTCTTCTTCTTTGCTATTAGGTATTCTCCTAACGCATTTTCCCTAAATATGCGGGCTTTTGCCTTTTCTTCTTCTAATTTGTGTTTCCGCTTGGCTGGAAAAGTTACAAATGTTATTTAAAATGCTATAAATATAGTGAGGGATTATCCTTACTTGATATAGGGACATAAATAATTAGGTTTATAAAATCACTAATAAGTTAAAAATATCCTGTTAGAAAAACCTAACTAGCTATTATTGATACAACCAAGGAATTGAACCTAGCACCAGCTCTTCACCTACATTTAAGCATGCTAACCACTGCACCAATGAGTTAAAGTTAAATTATGCAGTTGAGATGTGAAATGTTAGACACTGGACCTGGAGAGTGACATAGGCTACTTTTATCCCGGAAAATCAGAAAGTTCCCAAGGGATTTTAAAAACTAACAAGTTATTAGCAAGTAACTGTGAATAACTTAAATACAATACAACTGTGAAGAAAATTTAATACCTATATATCTATAAAGAAAAGTACCAGTACCAATTAAATACTAATAACAGATAAGGAACAGCCACCCACCTAAGGTTCCACTTCCACTAGCTCTGTTTAAAAAAAAGTTCTTCTGTTGTAGTGGTGTTGACGGGTCGAGTAATGGTTTGTGTGACTCCGTGACTATTATTGTCTCAGTGACACTACTATCACCATTGTCACCATTATAAGCTTGGACGTCCCCAATTTTTAAAATTTGCCCCTCCTCAATGTTGATGGTTGCTTCTCCATTTACTGAAGGTGTAACAGCATCTCCACCAAATTCTACCGTAAAGCCTTCACATGTACTTCCTAAAATGGAAGCTACTTTGTCCAGCACTTCATCAGGTGGAAAGTAGTCTTTACCACCTCCAGTCTGTAACAATTAGCTTAATTACTACAAATAGGCAGCAGTCAGAAAATAAACCAGTCCTTAGGCGACCAGAGGGCTTAAATCAATAGGGTTAAGTACCTACTTATAAATTAAAATTATATTGTATAGTCTTGAACCATTACTAAACTAACCTTATGAAGGCTGCTTCTCATACTTGCGCATCGTTTGCGAGCTGACTTTTTCAAGTTGTCCCACTTCAAACGTAGCTGTGCCGGAGTTCGTGGGAAACTTGTAATTGATGAGTTAAACTCATTACTTAAAGTTTGCCATGCCTCTTCTTTTAGTTTATTGTTGGTGGCATTCGTTGCCTTGTTATTAATGACCTTGCTTGCCGCCACAAGTTGTACGAGAAGCATGGTCTCATCTTTGGTCATTGGGGCAGCTTTCGTTAACTGAAAAAAAAAGGTACCTATAGTATAAAAGCTTGAACGCAATGTAAAATAAATCATCAACGTAGTTCATATTATATACTTACAAAACTCATTGTAAATAACTTTTACGCGTCTTGGAGGGAACAAGTCTCTAATTTACAAGCACTACGAGCACTACAAAGTGGGTACGAAAAACAAACAAACGACAAAGTGACAAGCGTCTTCTTTTGTCATCACTCATTCACAGTGACAATAATACGTTTCGTTTCAGGAAATAATTAATCAAATAGTTCAACATCTCTTTAATGAAAAACACGATAAATCAAGCAAAAAAAATAATAATAATTTAAAGTTCTAATTTTCCTATTTAAAAAATTGCATATACGATTTTATTTCGAATAATAAGTAAAAAAAATATTTGTTTTAAGCTTAACATTGTTTTGGGGTTATCGTAGAACGAAACGTTTCAAGAGGCTTGGATAACAGAGAGGGAAGAAGCAAATCTACGGTTGGTTAACGGTAGTTAAAACTTAACCTTGATTGTGAAACGCAAGTAATGGACAGGATAAGCTCTTACCGATTATGGAGGATAGCAATCTACCCGTAACCTCGGGTAGGTTATTGAAAACGGCCGATAGTCGCATGTGAAAAACCACTACTCCAGGGCACGGCCGCTCAAAGCTTCAAATATGTGAAAAGTGAAAAACAGTCAACATATCCAACCCTTGCACTTGCAAAAACCAAAGATGGTTGGTTGATTCCAAAAGTTTCACAATTGGTGGGGGCATTGCTATCCCCATTCTAAGACCCTTAATGCAACAAAACGAAAATCGCCAAAATGTAGATCCGACACTGTTAATTGCTACGGTCGAAACATTCAACCCCTATTTAACCCCTTAGGGGGTAGAATTTTTAAAAACTGTGAAACACGTACTTTTTTGTTTTCAATTTAAAGCCTAAATACCGAATTTCATGAGTATAACTCGAAAAATGACGGAGTTTCATACAAACTTTAACCCCCCTTTTTACCCCCTTGGGGGGCGAATTTCGAAAAATCCTTTCTTAGTGCTCGCCTACGTCATAAAAGGAACCTACTGTCAAAATTTCAAGTTTCTAACTTCAGTGGTTTAGGCTGTGCGTTGATCGTCAGTCAGTCAGTCAGTCAGTCAGTCAGTCAGGACAAGCCTTTTTATATAATTATATAGATAACATATTAGTGGCTCATAAGTACAACTGAATATTCTCAAGTATTTTTATTGAAACATTGCTTTAGTAAAAATTCAGTTCAGTAAGCTTAATAATTTTTACTGACTCTGAAGAAAAGACACACCTGTTAGTAATCAGTAACAAGTTCAAATCACTGATTTGTTTTCTCAAAGAAAAGTTTCCTAGAAACTCAAGCAATGAATATTGATTTTATATTGTCCATATTAATTGCAAAATGAAATTCACACTTTCCTTACAACTTTTAATAGGTGGTATGTCAACCTAATAAGGGATTTTTATATAATATGCATAAGACCTTGGATGTCTTGTTTCAGTATACTTTAGTAAGGACATATGTTTTCAAATGGTATCAATTATGGCAATAAAATAAACTTACCCACATCTTTATTGAGGACATTAGCTATCTCTTGCACAGACATATTGCGCCATATTCCTACTACTTCGGAGCCTGCTTTGGGTGAATATCTTATCACTCTTTTCCCCTGGTTCTCTATAGCCTACACATAGTAATAAACTAAGCACAATAAACAAGGAATTCAAATTCAAAATTATTTATTGCATGTAGGCCAAGACTCTACTTCTAGTTCAGAATGAGGATTCCAATGAGAAAAGATGCTCTTTTCAAAACAAAATAATACAATATCAATGTATAGCTACACAATATTGAAATATAAGGTATTACATTATCTTGTAGGCACCTGGATGCCAAGCTGATGGTTTCCATGCGACTTTGTCATTGAGTAATTAATTACCTTTGTCATAACCTCGACTTGATAAATGTATTTTTATTAGACTTGCAACGAATATTCGGTTACTATTCGGTATTTGGCCTATTCGGCTGCTTTTATTATATTCGGCCGAATACCGAATATCTACATATTATTCGGCCGAATACCGAATACTTAAATAATATATTTTGTCATAGAGAAATAATTGGTAAAATGAAAAATTAAAATCGATTGATTACGTATATATTCATATTTTCATTTCTGTTATAATCATTTAAGTAGTCATTGGTGCATAACACAGGTACATTTTTTTTTTTTTGCATGAATAAGAAAAGATCCATTTCTGTTGAAACTGCATTTTTTTCTGTTGCAATATACCGCGCAGAGCAACAGCGGGCGCGCGGGCGATGAGTATATTAGAACAAAACAAAGGAGCGCGAAACAATCACCTCTGTACGTACAAGTTTTTGGCGCTAAAATCCACCCGAATACTTTTGCCTAATATTCGGTTATTCGGTCAGGGGCCTCGCCGAATATTCGGTATTCGGTATACTGCCGAATATACTATTCGTTGCAAGTCTAATTTTTATACATTGTGAAAGTTTGTGCAATGGCAAATCTAATATTTCATCGTCGAAGTAATATGAATTACATAATGTTTTAAACTAAAGATGCACATGTTAGAAGCTAATTTTCCACTCACTCGTAAAATAAACTACTTAAAGATATACAAAAACTAACCCTTTCTTCCACAGATTTTCTTTTTTTGAAAGAAACACTGGATATTGAAACACATCTCTTCCAGTTCTTAAAGTTGTATGAAAATGCAGTGTTTTCAATTAACTGGGGTATTGATTCATTTTTAACGTATTTTAAGGGCAGCCTGAAATCAAGGTAGTTAGAACAAAATACTATAACAATAGTTATGATGACAATAATTTAGTTTAAATTAATAATTAAATAAGAAAAACTGTTGCTATTTGGGTTAGTCAATAAATAGGTTAGATTCTCTGAAATCGTAAATAGAAACTCTCTATTTGCGAATGTATAATTATATTTCTAAACTAAATACCATGATAATTAAGTTATTAAAAATGATCCAATTCATAAACCTTACAACTTACCATTTAAACAGTACACTTCTATACATTGTGTTGAAACGAAGCAATTTCTACCTACAGTATTTACTTCATCTCACATAACAAGAATTATTATATGCAATGACGGTTCGTACCTTTCTCTTTAATGTTTTACTTTTATCTTATATTATTAATTTTGATTAATAAAACTAAAAAAAGATTTTTTTAAATTCTAACCTAACATTCAAAAGTCAAAACACTTCTTGACCAAAGAGAAATGAGAATTGTTCTTGACAGATAAATGACGTTGATAAAAAAGCTGTAGTAGGTAGGTACCCATGGAAGTAGTAAATGTAGTAAATATAGGTAGGTACCTATTATACCTCAGTAGGTACCTAGTCTTTGGTATTACTATCTGTGATATTACCCAGAAATAGTGGGTAACATTATTGTGGAATAAAAGTCCAAATTAAAATAAATCTTGGCTTTTCCATCTTTTTTCTTCTTCTGTTAGTTAATCAATAATATCTCGTTACACTTAATTGTGCTAAAATAAGCTCAATTAGGCAAAACTTTTAAAATGGCACCTATCTTATAATAAAAAACCGTTGTAGTATCATTGTTATCCACTTCCACTGTATATTTTATTAATAATCAGCCATAGACAATTACTATTTATGTCCGCCATTCATTCTTTTTGAGTTGCTTTTTCGTTTTACGATTCCGTAAAGAGCACGATTTGTCACCAAGTTCGACGCAACATCAAGAATAAAACCAATTACTTAGAAGCTGATTAAAGTTTTGGACTACAGCTTTAAAAAATTGCAGCTTCGACGACGAAATAAAAGTTCAGGGAAACAAATTGATAGTTCACAGTTCACCTTAGAGACAAGATCGTATCTTCAGTGGTATTAGGGTACAGTGATGCTCTTTTTCGCGTTTTACGTTTTCGGCCGTGACGTTTACTTAAGTGCCTGATGGTGCGGGAACTATGTGTGAATAGCGTAACCGTACAGAAGGACTCAGCATGGGGGCCTTTTTGAACAAGCCCGAGACGAAGAAGTACAACGAGAGCGGAGAGGGCAACGGTCTCCGGTATGGCGTGGCCTCGATGCAGGGCTGGCGCGTGGAGATGGAGGACGCTCATCACGCGCAACTCACTCTCAATGGAACATTATCTGACTGGTCGTATTTCGCCGTGTTCGACGGCCACGCGGGGGCGCGAGTGTCGGCGCATTGTGCGAGCAACCTCCTAGAGTGTATCCTACAAACAGAAGAGTTTAGACGCGAGGACATAGCTGAAGCGATACGCGCTGGCTTCCTAGACTTAGACCAGAAGATGCGCGAACTACCGGAGTTGTCCAACGGGAAGGAGAAATCTGGTTCTACAGCGGTTTGCGCGTTCGTGTCCCCCAAGCAGATATATATAGCTAACTGTGGAGATTCGCGAGCGGTGCTAGCACGTAACGGCGTTCCTATATTCGCGACGCGGGACCACAAGCCGGAGTTACCCTCGGAGAAGTCTCGTATAGTGCAAGCGGGTGGATCTGTTATGATACAGCGCGTTAACGGCAGTTTGGCGGTATCGAGAGCTTTAGGCGACTATGAATATAAGAAGGCTTACAGTCGTGGCCCGTGCGAGCAGCTCGTGTCCCCCGAACCTGAGGTCTCTGTACATGAGAGGCTGGAGTCTGAGGATGAGTTCTTGGTGCTGGCGTGTGATGGTGTATGGGATGTGATGAGCAATGAGGCATTGTGTGCATACGTGCACTCACTCTTGCAACTTACAGATGACCTTGTGGCCATCACAAACCAGGTCATTGATACCTGCCTCTATAAGGTAAATATCCACTTTTAATCCTCAAAAATCTTGCTTGATTATTTGCATTCAGATAAATCTTGATGAATGAAGGAAAAAATACTAGACGGTAATCCTAAAACACTTGGTACAGTAGAATATTTTGGTACTGAAAAAGATATATGTAGTACATACTATGTACTAGACTTAAGACTGATGATGAATGCGGTCTGGAAAGATCCAGGAACCTTCACGAGTGGTTCAACATAAGCACCAGGTCACTTCAGAGCTGTAGTAAATAAAGTATAACTAGCCTTACCTCTGCTAGGAAATGGCACTAGGAAAAGAAAACCAGTAGTACTTAATTAAAATTTATTCTTAATTTTCCTTAATATGACTGCTAAATCAGCTAAGCATGTAAAGGTAGTAGGTAAGCAAGCTAATCTTTAAATATTTAAATATTATGCAGCTTCATAGCATTTATGTGTGCTGCAAATAGCAAGCAAGACTTATCAACATTATTTAGGTAGGTAGGAATACATCCTTAGGAGTTAAGGTGTTTAATAACGCTACTGGAATCTTTTGTTTTCCCTCAATATAAACATGTCATAGTTTAGTTATATCTAAAAAAAATATTACTCAATCTTTTACTCGTTGCAGCATGATAGAAGGACAAACCAATGGGCCAATTTTATTGTTAATAAGAATAATATCTATCTCTGACAAAACTAAATAGTTGAGGTTTTTCTACATGTCATAATAGTTACCTTTCTACATTACACTATACTACACTAGATAAATATAATTCCTATGAGAGTACATAGTGTACTAATCTTGTTAGCATTACAGTAAGTAAATCAATACGTTGATAACCTGACTGTAGAAAAACTTACATTAGGTACATACTATTTGGACATGTGTACATATTCTGTTCTATTATATGGTAGATTCATTGACGATTCAAAAGTGCTTGTAAAAGTTTATTTGAATAAAAAATATTTCTATTTCTATTTCTATTATTATTTTATATCACAATACCTTGGTTAACATAATACTTCAAGGTTGATTAACAATGTTTTTATTAAAAGAATATTTTAAAAGTTAAGCTCGAGTACCTACTTAATGGTTTAATGCCAAAATTGTATGTTTTCTGCTTATTTTCAAGGTTTAATTGAATTTACTACAAAAAATATTTGAATACTGCATTACTTTACAGTTGTATATTTTCATTTTTACAATTTCACTTTTAAATACTATTTGATGCATTCTTAAAGGTCTTTTCACTAGGAATCATTGACAAAAAGATGGCACTATTTTTGGATCTGTCAAATTGATTTAGAGATTATGTACAATAGAATTAGTTCCATTGTTTCATTTAACCATTCGGATAAACACAAAATTAGCCATCAACTTATAAACAATCGCAAGATTTCTGTTCATATTATCAACAAGTTCTTGTAAATTAGGTTTTACCCAAGAGAACAAGTTAACAATAGGTTACTCTTAACAAGTATCTGGTGTAAGTAATTAATTATCCTGCTTTAGATTTATAGACTGTACAAATAAACATCGCAGTAAAAATTGCTCAATAGTTAAATAGGATAAATAATAATATTGTTTCTTTTAATTAAGTAGTTTTTGCCAGGGACTTTATCAATGTGGATGTACTGGCTTGTCTAGTACCAATAAACCAATACTATGGTTATGTATTACATAAACATTGTGGTTACATTTCACTCTGGTCAAGTCTGGTGGGAGGCTTTGGCTGTTACTAGTTACCACCCTACAATAATCCAAAGTTAATACCAAATTTCAAATTAATTACACCTGTGTATGTTTGTAAGTGAATCAAGTAGGAAATGAGCTTCAAAAGGCTAAGCAGGTTTTCATAAATTAATAGTTAAATTCCACCTTGATTACATTTGCTTTCAAACAGAAAAACTTATATCTTTCAACTGTTCCATTTGTTAGGGAACTGCGAGGGTACAGACAGGCACACAAATATACACGTTAAACTTATTACACCTCTCTTTTTATATTGAAGGTTAAAAAGAGTTTTGCTGATAAATAAATAATCAACTTACAATTTTAGGTCAATATAATATATCAAGCACAATACAGAACTAAATTAATTTTGCAATATCTAATATATAAAAATGAATCGCTTAATGTGTTGGTAAGGGCATCACGCGTGAACGGCTGGACCGATTTCGCTAATTCTTTTTTTATTGTGTTTGTTATTGTTAGGAGAAGGTTCTTATGAAAGAAAAAATTAAGAAAATTGCGCGGAAAATTAGAAAATTTAAGAAATATTAACCACCATATTAAATTATTTCTAATGTAACCGCTTTTACAATTCAAACTTTTTTGATGTAACCTTATGGCGTTTGACATAACATTGACAGAATGTGTGCTGCCAATTTCATCAAAGAGGATGTAAAAAAACTTAAGACAGGACAACGTCTGTCGGGTCCGCTAGTTTAAAAATACAAATACAAGCAGTTTAATTTTGCCTGAGTAAATAATTGAAAGAGATTTAAACTGGAGTAGCTTTTAATATAACCCCTTCACCATTCATAGAAACTGTGTCACCCTATTATATTTGCAGTCAGTTGTTTGTACCAATACAAAAGGAGTTTCATTCACTGTTGTTTGTAGTGGTTTTCTATAACTTTGATACTACTGCCTGCTGTTGTTGGCATGAATTTATTATGAAAGAAACTTAGTTTATTTAATTTTTCTTTTTCAGTACATAGTGTTAAATCTTGTACAATGGTACAGAATGGTTCATTCTTGTACGAGTCTGACTTGCACTTGTTATTTATTTGGAATATAATAATAATTTATAACATCTATGAGTAAAATGATTAAGCTAGTGTATTTGTTACTCCAGGGCAGCAAAGACAACATGAGCATCGTGCTGGTGGTGTTCCCCGCCGCGCCCAAGCCGAGCGCCGAGGCGCAGCGCGCCGACCGCGAGCTGGACGACACGCTGCGCGCGCGCCTCACAGGTTGCTATCACTCTCTGTTGCATGCCTGCGCCGCGCCGCGCGCCCGACACGCCGACCCGCATCCCGACCGACACTCCGACCCAGAGACCGACCGACAGATCGACCAAACCGACCGACAAATCGACCCACAGACCGACTGACACACTGACCCACAAATAGACTGACCCTCCGATATACCGAGTACCGACCACCACAGACCCCTAACCTTCCGGCCCATAGACTGCCAGCAGCAACTTCGTTGGCTGATTAATCAGTGTCTCTTCAAACACTTTGGCATATTACTATACTTTTTTAATCGGGATTCAATACAAATATTAATAAAGCTCAATGCAGACTTAACTCTACCAGAGACTCAGTGCAGCACAGTGACTGCAAGCAAGATATTACTCTCAACTGCATGCCTGCTCTGCACATGCACATCATCTGTACCATATCGCCCGAGTATAGACTGTGTTGCTCTTAATACAGCGGGTTATGGGCATACAGCTGAAAGATATTAAAATCTGGCGCTCGCTGCGCTCGTGCACTGTTATTTTTATTAGGTACCTATAGCAATACGAAACATTTCGTACTCGCGCTGTGATATATCGTATAATGGGATAGTGTGATACAGTTAATCGGCACGACACTTTCAGCAGGGACTCTGGATAAATTTTATCCATTGTAGCGGAACGGAGACGTGCGTGTTTTGACCAATAAAATTATTATAAGATATGTGTTATAGTACATTATGGTACAAGTGTCAAAGTTGGTGATTACCGCTGAGGCGCTATTGAGACCCGAGCCGTCAGGTGAGGGTCTTAAGGTAGCCGAGGACGGTAATCATCAATATACACGTGTATCATACGACGTTTTTCAACACACTTGTGAAGAAAATAATACTAAAATAGTACATTATGGTACAAAACAGTGAAAACGAGTTGTGAAAATTTTTTCGCAATGGCGGGAAAAATTAATGTTGTTTTTTTGTTCGCCCTCTTGAGATGCTCTTGAGGGCAGGCAAAGATCGACGACCATACAGCCTATTTAGGTGTTTATTTGATTTAATTAGTTTTCCGGAATTCGCGCGCACCTTTAATGGCCATAGACTAAAAAAATGAGGTTTCTTTTTTTTTGGCCTTTCTCTTATAGCCACGTAAAAAATGGGGAATTTCCAGTTTTCTTTATTATAGAAAAAACAAAAGTTATTTTGAGTGACAGTTTTATTTATTAAACACGTACAAGTTGAAATTATCTATTTAAATACGAATTTGTATGAAATGAGCAAGCAATAGGTATCATGGCAATGTTAGGATCTTTTTTGTAATAAAAACTTTTTTAAGAACAAAGCAACTCAACCAATAAAATTTAAAAAAAAAATTCTATAACTCACATTGTGAATAATAGTAATAAAAAGTCACAGTTTGAGTTAAAGGTGTCATTGTGTGCCTACTTGCGGTGAACCGGGAGCCGCTTTATGAGCAAGTGTGTTGAAAAAATTATTATTGCTGTAGTAGACATACAAGGAATTTAGTGCACCTTTATTGGCTGGGTATTTTTTGTAATTAATTAATTATTATTATTAATGAAAATAATGAAAACTATTGTTCGCGAATTTTTTTCGTGTAGAAAGTAGTAACATGATTTCGTGTTTTTCTTTTTGTTAGGCCACGCCCACATTTATAAAAACATTAAGGCGAATTTCTAACACCAATAACGTATTGGTTTAAACATTTTCACGTTGTCTAGCACGTGTTTAGTGATAGCGTGCTCCTGGAGATTAACAGGCTTTATTATTCGGGGATATCAAAGAGTTCCCACCTGTTTTTTAAAACCTATAAATCCATACGCACGAAGTCGCGTGTATCAGTTAATAAGGAATGTAATCAATTGGCTCTTATCGGCTTACGATCTTTAGGAAGGTCGTTACGTATTTCTTTAATACAATTCACGTTTAGTGAACAAATGATCAACCACCTTAGTGCGAGTTTGCATCGAAAACGCTGATAGATTTCGAGAATCACTAACGTCAAAGTAATGAAAACCTTAATGATGTAGCTTCGGTTCTTCAAGGATCTTCTTACTACTTATTGTGATTTGAAAATTACAAGTTGTAGAAGGATATGAAAAACAACTTATGAATTATTCGTCACCGCATAACGTGAAATTGTAGGTAATAAAATATGAACAATTGCCATTGTGGTTTTCTATAGACAGGTTGCATGTCTTGAACTATCGAAAGTTGGCGTGTCGCCGGTGACATATCAATAAACTATACACACACAATCGCTTATACGATTTATGCGTTACGTTAACTTATAAATATAACATGTGAATACAAGTTATTTTGCGCAAAGAAGCAAAGGGTGGAATCATACTCAGCACTCGAACCGAACCTCAATAGCTCAACGGTTTAGGGTGCGGATTGAAAACTGAAAGGTCGCAGTGTCGAAGCTTTTCCGCTTATTTGGAGGGGATAGGAAGTTAGTCAACTTCAGCTTGGCTAATACTCTTTTTTAAAATGAAAAAAAAAAAAAATCGTTAGTCGGGTTACAGTTGTTAAACTTTCATTCTTGTTTCTCATTTCTTCATTTCAATTCCGCTTTGTGTACATTTATTGCGAGTGGGCTCGGGGTAACTGTCCGGCGGAGCGTACGAAATGAACTTTAAAAGTTGCGTAGGAAGCAATAAAGTGTAAAGATAGGGTGACCAGCTCTGCTTGACTCGTTTCCGGTAAATTAATCAAACCGGTGAATTAATCAAATCGAATACACCGAAGTAGGTATGTTAATACACTATTCAATAGTCTATAAATCAACTAGCTTTCGCCAAAAGCCACACTCACGTCATGTTCGATTTTTAAACCTCCAATTTTAATCCCTTAAGGGTTGAATTTTTAAAAATCCGATGCCAAATTTCAGCCTGATCTGTGCAGTGGTTTGAGCTGTGCGTTGACAGATCGTCAGTCACCTTTTCCTTTTATCTATATTTTAGATTCGAATAATTATGTCTACTTTAAATTCAGGCTAGTAGGATTTCAACCCTAGAAGGTAGCTGAAAATTAGGCCACATATTATAACTCAAATAATAAATCCACAAGTCATTAATCCATTTTAGTTTAAACCTAACTAATGAAACCAGCATTAATTTTATAAAACGTCAAAATCCACGAATAGTATGGGCGCTTTTATGAAAAAGTGAACTGTGACGTCATAAAATTTTAAGTAGGGTCAGATGTCCAACAATGAAACAGTGGTACACAATAAAACACTGTGATATTTCTAAAATTCTGCGTTGCCATTTCGTGCATTATATTGCGTTAGGACACTCTCGTGAACCCCCCGCCCTAGCCCAATTTGCATCGACGCCGCGTGCGAGAAGATGTGTTTGCGGAGCACTTTTGGGTTTTTTTCGACAAAAAGTAAGTATTTTTAGCATTCTTTATAGATTTTTTACTAAAGTATGGTTGAAAATTTCATAAATTTCATGATTAATTAGCATTGCACACATTTCGTAGATTAATGTGCAATAAATTATATCTTAAAGTGTTACAATTTAGTGGGTAAAAAATTGAGATTAGTAAAAAAAACCTTAGGTAGTTCACAATGAAACAGTTGCACAGTAACACAATGAAACACTATTTCAATGTGTATCATTTTATTTTATTGTGGACCGTATAATTGTACATACATAATATCATGTACTTTCCGGGCAAATTAATAATTTTAGTGGCTACAAATTCACAAATTAATCTTATTAACATTAAATTTTTTATAATACCAGTAATGTACTGGTAACCTGATTAAAGTTAATTAAAAATAAATCCTTTTGTGATTATTAACTCAAGCATTTTTTTTTATTCACCTACTCCATAAATTACACAAAAGTCGAGACAATACTATTAATGTTTCATTGTTGAATTTGTGGTGTTTCATTGTGTACCACCACTGTGGACACAATGAAACATTTCCCATTTTTTAGTTTATAATTTTTTGCCGATTGATTACATATTAATTAAAAAAATTGTAAATGAAATTCGATGCCGAACTAAATTACCTACACACCTGTAAAAAATTAGACTTCTATCTGTAAAAACAAAAGGTGCATGAGACTTTGAATTTTTTGTGTTTCATTGTTGAACACATGACCCTACATACCTTTTTGTAGTTTAATCGATAATTTTAAAATGGGTATTGGTAGTATATTTTTAATAAAGACCACATCCCAATTCAAAACATTCTTTCGCCGCTGAACTATAGATTAAAAACTGATATACTTACACATAATTTTTTAGTAACCTTTTGTCACTAATATTTCGAATAATGTAACGAGTTACGCTGCGACCCATGAGAGCATCGATATAATTAAAAAGTTTGTATTATATATTTTGTATAGGTAGGTGAGAATCTTAAACATAGATTTATATTTTTAAATGCCAAATGCAATTTAAAGTAAGTATTAAAAAACGATAAGCAAAGGAGGTGGGTTGATAAGGCCCAAAATCCGCCCCTCATACACTCGAAAAAAAAAGTTCCAGATTCCGACAAATTGTAAATGTATTTATATACTTGAAGATATAAACTTTATTTTAATATAAAGTTTAGGTGATAAAAAAAATAGTAAGTTACAGAAAATATTACCCAATAAAAATTCTTTTCAAAAAACCGACTTCAAACGCCACTACAAAGTATAAAAATAATTTTATTTTGTACACGTTTGTTGAAGTCGGGCGGCTTAAATAGAAACGATGAAACCGAAACGCGATGCTCGCCCGAAATCAATAAACGTGTCTCTTATATGTCACCATAAGGTAAGCGTCGCGCATGGATTTCATCGTTTCTAGTTAAGCCCGCCCGACTTCAACAAACGTGTACAAAATAAAATTATTTTTATACTTTGTAGTGGCGTTTGAAGTCGGTTTTTTGAAAAGAATTTTTATTTTAAGCTTTTTAGTGTAGCTTGTTCCTACTCTCTTTCTCCCCTCCCTCCAACGCTACGGTACTAATGTAGTCTAGTATTTAACAATACACAATTTCTAAAGAGCTAGGTAGGCTGATGTAGTCCATGCTTGGTACCAACAATATCAATTCGAAAGTGACAGTTCGTAAGTCCTCCAACCCTTCAGCATCAGGATTGAGGAGCTAGAACCTCGAACTTTATGATGTAGTATATGCTCGGTACCAACAATATCAATTCGTAAGCGACAATTCCTAAATCCTCACAGTTTAGGAAGCAGTATCCCTGCAGCATCAGTATTGAAGAGCTAGGACCTTGAGTTCCACGATGTAGAATATGCTTGATACTAACAATATCAATTCGCAAGCGAAAGTTCCTAAATCCTCACAGTTTAGTTGCGCAGTACCCCTACAGCATCAGTATTGAAGAGCTAGGACCTTGAGCTCCACGATGTAGACTATGCTTAATACTAACAATATCAATTCGCAAGCGAAAGTTCCTAAATCCTCACAGTTTAAGTGGGCAGTGCCCTGCAGCATCAGGATTGAGGAGCTAGAACCTTGACCTCGATGGTGTAGTATATGCTTATTACACACAATAACAATTCATGATTAGCAGTTCCTAAATCCCTATAATTTAAGTGGGCAGTACTCTACAGCATCAGAATTGAAGAGTAGGGCCTGGAGCTCTATGATCTAGTATATGCTTAGGCCAAGCATACCAATTCGTAAACGACGGTTCCTAAAGTCCCATAATTTAGGGAGGAAATGCCCCTGCAGCATCAGGCTTGAGCAGTAGAAGGTAAAAAATTTTATGGGACCATTTCGCGAGCTTCCTCTGTCGATTAAAAAAAAAATCTCGTGAATCGGTCCAGAAACCTCGGAGTAATCGGCGGGCATACATAGAAAAAAAAAAAAAAATATACCGGCCGAATTGATAACCTCCTCCTTTTTGGAAGTCGGTTAAAAAGAGAGTGTTTCTTTTACTTTTCTTACATTTTCATACATTTTAGTCGTTTTTTAAGCTTTGATTTAATATTTTAGAATGAGGCGCTCCTTGAACCAAAATAAATTAATACTCATATAAAAGCTTATAGAAAGGAGCATCATTATCAGTTACGTTTACCATGGTTCATGGAGCGCCTCATTCTAAAATACTAAATCAAAGCTTAAAAAACGACTAAAATGTATGAAAATGTAAGAAAAGTAAAAGAAACACTCTCTTTTTGGGTAATATTTTCTGTAACTTACTATTTTTTTTATCACCTAAACTTTATATTAAAATAAAGTTTATATCTTCAAGTACAGTAAAAGCTCTTTATTCGCGGGGGATACGTTCCGTAAATATGCCGCGAATACAGAAACCGTGAATATGGAATGGTAATTTGTATGGGATTATAGGGGATACGTTCCTAGGTGACAAAATAAAAAACAAATATATAAAAAAAAAAACAATTTAATTTAAGTTTTTGACCATATTTGATTAATTATTATTTTCAGGTTAGGCAATGGTTTTAAGAATTTTGTAATTTTTTCTTGCTTGACGCTTTTTATTAAAAGCTCCTTCAATTCAGACTGATATTCAGCAGTGGCGTTAGCAATTTGCCTCTTAAAAATAAGGCTTTGTTCTATAGACAGATCAGTTTTCATAAAAAAATCACAATGCTTATATGCCATTCTTAAACCTTCACTGAGATTTTTCGATTAGTCCATTTGACGACGCGTTTACAAAGGATATTGGGCTTGATACCTATTGGAATCCTTTTTATGTATGTACCGATGTACCGATTAGATCCGCGAATAGAGAAATCTAGCCGCGAATATAGGAATTGGGTCGCATTTTTTTAATCCGCGAATAGTGAAAACGCGAATAAAGGAAGCGCGAATAAGGAGCTTTTACTGTATATAAATACATTTACAATTTGTCGAAATCTGGAACTTTTTTTTTCAAGTGTATGAGGGGCGGATTTTGTTGCCTTATCAACCCACCTCCTTTTAATAATCAGTGCCCATCCTTGAAATTATTATCAAACTAGTTGATAAAATATTGTATTATACATAATATATTGATATGAGTCTTAGTTTTTGACTTAATTTTCATATTATATCATTCAAAACGAATACATGCTGCTATTTATCAATTTGCTAACAGCATTGTTAAATAAAATATCACACAGTATTGAGACAGTCTCTATGCTATGACTTATGACTAAGATCATCCTAAATGTCTTTTCGATTAAAAACTCATTTTTTTTTCCTTGGAATCATAAATTAAGATGCGTTAACATGGGCACTCTCTTAAGTCTAAGTTAGTGTTATATTGTGTAATTTTCCCCTTGCTTAGTAGGCATGATAATCTTGAGTTTTTATTTTACTTACTTTTTAAGGTTTCCGTAATAAAACAAAGAGCCCTTATAATAAGGTTCAGTCCGTCTTTGTAACAACCATTTATTCAGAAACATTCAAAGTTGGAAAGTTAAATTTTCTTGTACAAAAAATTGGAAAAAACAAAGTTGAAAGAAATTCAAGGAAGTGCTAATCAAGTAATATTAGTAGACAAGTGCTAACGATATATCGTTGTATAAGCATAAAAAAATATACTTAACTAAGTTTTTCCAAAAAAACCTACCAAAATGATTTTTTTTAAATATTGAACTAATTTTCTGCAGTTTTGACTGCAATTTCTCAGTACATTCTATATTTATCGAATATCAAGTGATTCATAGATAAAGTAGGAGTAGGTATTTGTATATTCGTGAGCGTGACGATAATAGTTCCTTTCAAGTAGGTAATAATATGTTTTGTTTGAATAATGTTTAGTACAAATATGCCATAAGTCACCAGATATTATTACTTAAATTACATAGACCTAAATGAGATTATTTTTTGTTATATTTTTCTTTATTTTTATTATGTGTGTTTATTAGTTTTAATACTGGGTTGCTTGGTGAGTGACTGTAACCCTATATAATTCGTTACAATATATCATAGTTATCTTTTAACTAGTTCATGTTTTAGCCTCTCAAAATCATAGTCTTCCTAGGTAAAACCTTAATATTTTTTGAAATGCCTTAGTCGAATTTCTGTAACATAAAGTATCTAGAGTGCAGTCATTTACCAAAAAACGGTATTCTTAGTATACAAGTATTTGCTGTGAGAATTTTATGGTTCAATTGCAACTGTTATTTATTGAGATTTAGAAAAAGCTTATGTATTTTTTTTAATTGCAACAATAATATAATTGTGCTTTTGGCATTACTAGGGTATTTGATTTCCCAAATTATGACAAATTAATCTTCTACTATTAGTCATTCTGTTTTAGGTATACTTTTCACAATGTTCTCTGCTGAAAGGGATAGAGCACTTACATTTAGAGCTGTCATTTTAGTTGAGGTTATGTACAATAGAATAAGCAATGAAGTAATATGGTCTTCATATGGATTTTGAAGATGTTTAGTTCAACTTTGATCGTACTATCAGTGACATAACTACTTTGGGATTACCCAATGAGATGAAATCAAATGCCCTACAAAGTCAGTTACAACCGGTTAGTTGTGTTAGAACTCGCTCTTGAACCACGGCTATAGCGTAGACGACAGCATGACCCTGAATTTATAAAAATAGGCATTTCGACTTTACAGAAAATGCTAAAAAATACGAGTATATGAAAACAGTCACTTAAATATTTTTTTTTTTAATTTGTTCTCCTCGGAAAAAGGAAAATATAACGTTCAGGTATATTAAAGATTGTAGTAGATAGGTACCATTTAAAATTTGTTTATTTTTAGCACGGAAGTTGTAAAGTATTAAACGTTTTTGTCGCCAATCTCACCATGCCTATCTGCGTTTAGTTTAGAATCATGAATGTAAATCCATTCTGGTCTTTCCTACGGATGAGTTTACAATAATTGTAATCTCTATTAAGTAGACTAATGTCCTCCAAATAAAAGACATTAAAAAAATAACCCCTTGTGATAAGCTTTTTATAAGAAAAAAAAATCATAGCTTATAAATAATATTTAAAAATCCTTTATTATAGCTATATCAGAGATATTTTATTATAATTATTATAAAAGAGAGTATTTAACATATTTACATTGTTATTAATATATCGTACCCTTATTGCAAAAACCGATTATCTGCACCAAAATTTGAGCGAAAAGTTTTTGAGTTATAAGCATTTGAAACTTTAACGACTTAAAAATTAGTTATAATGATGCCCATTTTTAAACAATAATAATTTTTATAAACAAGAAACTATTCAAGAAATGTTAAGTAGGTTAATAATTGAAAAAAACTTACTATTTTTTCAACAAAAAGAAGAAAATAACCGGTAAGGAGCTCACTTAGTTAGTTTTTCCTGAATGTAGAAAAACTACCAAATTTTCAAATTTACCGTTCTGGTAGCTCTAATGGCATTTTTTATTTAATCACTTGTTTTGAATAGTAATAATCATCAAGACAAAAATCGTTTTAGTTCAACTTTAGCCAGTACAGGTGTAAAATAAATATCTTTAGTCGCTTTTGGCTGAAGGTAAAGTAGATTTCATTTAACTTTGTACGTACTAACTGCAGCGCCCTATGGTTTTACCCGAGGAGTTCCCGTTCCCGTGGGAAATGGGCAAGCCTACATTATTTCTTATAATCTCAGCTATCTTTAAAAGAAAGTTTCGTTGAAATCGGTCCAGCCGTTCTAGAGATTAGCTCATTTAAATAAAAAAACTATTTCGTTTTATTATATTAGAATAACTAGCTGTGCCTTGCGGTTTCACCTACATTTGTCCCGTTCCCGTAGGAATTTAGGGAAACACTATAACTATAAACTTTCCTCTCGAATCCCTCTATCTACTGATGAAAACTGAATTAAAATCCGTTGCGTAGTTTAAAAGATCTACGCGTACATAAAGAGGGCCAGACAGCGGGAATCGATTTTGTTTTATACTATGTAAAGATAACATATACAGCAGAGCTAAGTTTGCCCGCAAGCGTTGCTATATGGGTGCCCCATTGTAGCTTTGAATCCAGGGTTAATCCCAAGAACACTTTGGAGTCCTCAGTTTTCAAAGGTTCATTATTTATCTTTAAATTTTTACTGACAGTTCTCGGGTTAGGTAATAAAAACTCAACACACTTTATTTTTTTAGTATTTAAAAGTAGATTATTTGCCGTAAACCATTCAGAAACTTGAGATAATGCATTATTTACATCGTCAAAATTGTCTTTTATCCTATCGACTTTAAAATTCAAAGACGTATCATCAGCAAATAGTACAATATCGCAAGTATTGTGGACAAAATGTGGTAAATCATTTATGTAGACCAAAAACATGAATGGACCTAGAATAGAACCCTGGGGTACACCCATTACTGAGGCTGATCCGGATGATTTTACATCATTGACACATACTCTTTGGACTCGTTCACTGAGATAAGACGCAATGAGACTAAGTGCAAAATCTTTAATGCCATAGTGGCTCAGTTTAAGCAAAAGTGTCTCGTGATCAACGCATTCGAATGCCGTTGACGTCAAATCACAGAAAATACCAATGGCACTCTGTGAGTTCTCCCATGCATCGAATATGTGTTGTAACAGCCTTGCGGCTGCATCGGTTGTTGATCGACCCTTTGTAAAACCATACTGCTCAGTGTGTAGGATTTTATTTAAATTAAAGTGTAAAAGCAGTTGGTTGAGCATTATTTTTCCGAATATCTTGCTGAGAGTTGGCAAAATTGAAATT
Source organism: Hipparchia sbordonii (assembly GCA_038048805.1). NCBI lineage: Eukaryota > Metazoa > Arthropoda > Insecta > Lepidoptera > Nymphalidae > Hipparchia > Hipparchia sbordonii. Next base: position 1,531,913 of record CM076111.1, on the reverse strand, counting down.
GGCCTGTAGTTATTCGGGTCACTTTTGCTTCCCGATTTAAAAAGCGGTATTAGCTTACTACATTTCATAAGGTCTGGAAAAGATCCAGAATCTACTGATTTATTAAAAATTAAAGCAAGATATGGCGCAATAATATCAATTATGTTATGAATTATTTTAACTGATATCCCCCATAGATCTGCTGTTTTCTTATTTTGTAAAGATTTAAATGTTTTGACTATGTCATATGGGGTAGCGTGTTCAAACCTAAATAACTTATTGCACTCAGAGACATTGCTCCTTAGAAGACGATAGACTTCTGCTGGCGAGGAATTCAGAGAACTGGTTGTAGTAATTGGAATATTTTTGAAAAAGTTCTCAAATGTATTTACAATTACTGTATCGGAGTTAATTACATGATTATCACTTTTAAGCTCCAATTTATTATTATTATGTACCTTATGTTTACTCATTTCATCGCCGATGATGTCCCATGCTGTTTTAATTTTATTATCAGAATTGGCAATTTTTTGTTTTATGTGAAGTGACTTTGCTTGTACGCACACATTTTCAAACAATTTAGAATAGTTTCTTACATATTCAATAAACGCGGGGGAATAATTATATTTTTTTCTGCATATAAGTCAAGCAGCTTATTTCTACTTTTATAGATTCCGGCAGTTGGCCAGTTACTAAACTTAAGATCTTTAGACAGTCTTTTCTCTATCACCTTAAAGATAGAGTTATATTGTGAGCTTAACAAATCAAAAAACTTTTGATTTGTGAAGATGTTCAAAAACCCTCGTAGCCCAGTTATACAGTAAAAGTGAACTTAAGTTCTTTTACCTGAAATAATTTTAACAAAATATTGAGTTCATTATTCTGCAAAAAGCAACTAATGTTGTTTAGTTCGTTTTTCTTTTTAGATACATCAGCAATTTCTAGTATATTAATAAAAGCTGAAACCTGTTAACGCAGGTTAACATGTATTAACAGAATAATATTGACATAATGATAAATCAAGCAACTACATCTGAAAAGTATTATAATACAATACATTGTTTTTGTGGTATAGATTTATAAATCTAAATTATTTAAATGAGTTTAGTTCTTTTTTTAAGAAGGTAATTAAATCATACCTGTAGGTAGTTGCTTTTAACTCTAGCTATCTCCGTAAAAAAGCGTCGTAGCAGATAATGGGTTCGACCTACAGCTTCGCCGTGAGTTGAGGAGTCGATTGATATATTTAACCTAATTTTGGTACAAAAATGCAGATAATCGGTTTTTGCAATAAGGGTACGATATTTCACATTTTAATATTTATTTTTTCGTTTAATTAAAACTTGTTAAAAACTGAATATTAGTTTCATTGCTTTAGTCCTTGCCCTTTTAGTTTTTTGAATTTGGAATTTTAGTTTTTTTTTAATAAAATGTTTAAAGGGTTAAAGCAATGAACGTACGGTCGGTACGGTGACTCATTAGCGAGTGACGGTGGGAGTTTGCGCTTTGATTTATATGTGGCCGAAGCCTTATGACGCATGCAAAATAGTAATCCTTTTGCTGCTCCCATTGATATACAACGCCCAAGATAAATACATTATTAGTCCATTCGGTTACAGTATGTTTCATATAGAACTATCTTTCTACAAAAAGCAGTGCGGAAATTGTAGTATTAGAAGTAATTTGTTAAGATTTTACTATAGTGCCACTATTACATTATTAAAGATAAATTAGTGCATTAAAATTAGAGTTACATTAGTGCTCTTAATAAGTCCTAGTTGCACTATATCAACCGTATTTTCTCATATTTCGGATCGGAAATTGTCACTAATTTACGTGAATTTAATTAAGTTTCCTAACAGGTGCCAAACTCAAATATTATTGAATAATTTAAATCTGTTACAATAATATTCAAATAATGTAGTGTAGCACATTTAGTTTTGTAATGTTGCACTTTTTAACGTGGCATTAAGCTCTCTTGCTCGTATAGTTCTTGCAATTCACGAGGGCGCGTGAGCTTTACATGTGGTTACGTCGTGTACATGCACTGCACATGCGTTAGTATGCGTGCCTGTCAGTAGCCTAGGTGGAAGCGATCAGGTGCGAGCAAGCTTTCGCTCACACTTATACAGATACGACACACACACAACCATGAGCCACGCGTACTCGTGAATTGAAAGAACTATACTACCTAGTTACATATTTTCTAAGGAACCGGTACTATTGCACTTTTTCAAATTCACTTCTGAATCTTTTATCTTGGATCTTTATATCGATGGTATGTTATCGATCCTATTAGTGATTTCATGCGTCTCAATTAAATTAACGTACGAATTCATTTATAATACTAGTCGAGTAACATACACGATTAATCTTTCCTTAATCTTCTAAATATATAAAAGGAAAAGGTGACTGACTGACTGATCTATCAACACAGCTCAAATCACTGGACGGATCCGTCCTATATTGTATTGTATACAAAGTATATTTTATGGTCAAACGACAAAGAATTTGAAAAGACTTCCAAAAAGCCAAAAAAGAGGAGGTTATCAATTCGGACGATATCTTTTTTCCTATGTATGGCTTAAATAGAAACGATGAAACCGATGCGCGACGCTTGCCTTTTGATGGCACATGAGAGACACGATTGTTGAAGTCGGGCGAGCATCGCGTATCGTTTTCATCGTTTCTTTTTAAGCCCGCCCGATTTCAACAAACGTGTACAAACTAAAATTATTTTTATACTTTGTAAGGGCGTAAAAGTCGGGTTTTTTTGAAAAGAATTTTTAATTTTGATAAAATCCATGAAATAATTTGGTGTTAAAAGATTTCGTGTACAGATTTCGACACTCCAATCTTATACTGTCAAGGCTCGCTGAAAGGTTAAGTCAAGGTTGAAAGGTCTCGAAAATCTGAAAATAGGCAACCCTTTGGTAAAATCATTTCGTTAATTTAATCCTTATTATTTGAGGATTAGAGTCCATAATTTAAAGGATTAAGAATGTCGTGATTAGAGTACGTTTTCTGCACTAGATATCGTAAAAAAATAATACAAAAGTTGGTATTTTTATACGGGTTGTATAATAGGGTGACCATCTGACTCAGAAAGATCGGGATAGACCTGCAGGCTTTTGCGTATCTCAATAGATAAGCAATGGGTATACAATTTAGCTTTATACTACGCAGTGTACGACAGGCTTCCAACAAGTCACAACCGAACTTCTAATTTGTTATTAGATGCCAACCGAGACGATGTCTTAAACGTTTAACTTCATTAATAAACTATAATTATAATGGAAAGATAAAAAAACAGACATGCCATAAGAAACAATGGAAGGTATATAATGCTTATATGTTTAGAACTGCGGTCTATTCGAGATGTCGCGGCTTTGATCCCGGGTGACTTCTGACTTTCTGCACTGGTAGCATGGGCAGGAGATAAAAGTTTTATCCCCCGATTTCATCCACTGACAGGGGATAAAATTATCTTTTCCCTATGCTAAAGCATGGCGACAGAGGAGAAGGCAATGTATATTTCTTTAAGTATATCCACTGAGTGTTATTTCCACCTCTGTGCCCATGCTCGACGGGTGGATAAAGCTAAGGGAGGGGATAAACGTTTTATCCTTTTCCCGGGGATAAAATTTCTCCCGCCCATGCTACCAGTGCTGGAGTAACTTGCTTTTAAGTAAATATCATGTACTTCAAAGTTGAAGAAAAACATTGTGAGGAAACCTGAAGGCCTCAGAGTTCTCCATAATGTTCTTAAACGTGCGTAAAGTTGACCACTGAACCGCAAGGCACCGTACGAATCTGCACCGCTACGTGGTCGAAATTCCACGATCTCGCACCAAGCGCTTTGCTTCCTTGTTCTTAGTTTACGCACCGCAAAAATTTGGATTGCCCTTCCGGCTTCCGTTTTTCCAAGACTTTAAATCAAGAGTAAATAGGCATGTTCTAGGCAAGCACGCACGATCTTAGGCTGCATCTTCACTTACCATCAGGTGAGATCGCAGTCAAGCACTAGTCTATATATTAAAAAAAGACGTGTGGCACTCGGGGACTGCCGCGGTAAAGCTATTGCATAGCATTTTTTATCAACGCCATCTAGCGGTGAGAGGAGTCCCGTGTCAGGTTATTTTCGTTACGGAATTTCTGGATTCGATCTCCACGCTCAAGGCCCGCGATAGAAGCTATGCAATAGCTTAAAAAGCAATTTGCATTGGTCTAGCGTGGTGTACTATGGTCTATAACCCATCTCTTAAAGGAGACTTGCGCTCATTAGTGAGTTGTTGATAGATTACTGATGATAAGAAACAAATAAAATAATGAAACGATAAAATACTAAAACGCAGGCAGCTGATTGCATTCCTAACTTCCGTATGCAAACGTAGCAAATTAATAAAGTTCACTTATCGGTTATCAAAAGTTATTATCAACATGTACCTTTTTATGAACTAATGATAAACTGTGCCATTCTATTACATATTATAAATAAATAGTATATTATGACGTTTCTACTTATATTGCACTTTATTAGATACTAGAAGCCCGCGCCGACTTCGTCCGGGTTGAAAATTAAATATTTGTTCTTGTGAGCTTCTTATAGGAGACGATTATCAATAAGATCACCACAGGAACCACACGAATATCCCGCACCGATACCCGCCACCGTGCCCCGCCGCGCCAGCCGGCACCATTTTATATTTTGTCGCGCGGAAATACATATTAATTTTCCGATAACTCCTAAGATATTTATTTAAATTGTATAGTGTAAAGGGCAAATATGTTCTAAATTAAATACTTACGATAATAAACATATTTATTTAGATATAGATTGACATCACATCGGTTAAAGATGCTTCGAAAATAATTCATTATTTTTAATCAAAATTTGAAAGATAGAAATGGTTACTGTAAGTTATCCTTAGAATATAGACATATGCTAGCGCGCACTTTTTTTTAGAACTCTTTAAGAGGAACAATTCACCCATACATCATTTTCATCCAATAACAGTATATGACCCAGCGCCCGCCTTGAAAACGTTTAAGAGTCAAAAAAAATTCCGACTTCTTTAACAAATTTGCACATAATATCTAGCCATAATACATTTATTAGCATAATTATAGCCTATAACCATCTGGAATAATGTACCTTTGAAATGGTAAAAGAATTATTGTAATAGGTGCGGTGGTTCCAAAGTTTGCTTCGGACATACATACAAACTCACAAAATTCGCGCTCTCTCTTTATTATAATAGTATAGATAGTGATATGATTTTGAGAATGAGAATTACACTAGAATTTTGTTCATGTTTAAACTTATTTACAGTTTTGAGGGTTCTGAAAAAAAAAACGGAACACTATTAGGCTCGCTTGGCTGTTTGTCTGTCCGTGTGTCGAGTACAGATTGCGTGCGACCCATGAATAGAAGACCTCCGCGCCGTCCTAGCCACAACGTCATCACTGCTTAAATGTAATGGTAGTTAATCCAATTAATCCAATTTCCAGAGCTGATCAAGCAGCCGGGCGTGCAAGAGGACGACACTTGCAGCCATTTCTCCAACGTCCTCAAGCAGCTGGTGCAGGAGAACATCCCAGGACTACCGCCCGGAGGGGGCCTGGCTGCCAAGTGAGTGACCATAACAATTATTATCCATTTTTTTTTCTTCACTGACTATTCCATAGAGTTGTTAGAGGGAAAGTAAAAAGAGGTTTTACTTTTCCCTGCATGAGGAAGGCAGTAAAGTCAAGTGAGCCATAACTCCCCAGGTGATTACCATGAGATCTATAGAACATGCTCTGACTTAGCTCAGACTCGAGAGCTAAAACGAGACAAATATGATCCGACATAAATCTGTCTCGTGTTATTTCTGTTTTGAGTCTGAGCAGAGGGAGAGTGCAGTCTATAGGTTTCAGCCTAAGAACAAGAACTACCCTATTGCTTCTGTTTACAGACAAGCGCTGCTGGACAAGATCTACCGGGAGTTCTACCCCGACCACGTGGACAGCTCCGAGCAGTTCGACTGCAGCGACATCGCGGACACCGTCAACAACTAGACCCCGCACCTCGCACCCACCCGCGCCCACCCCGCGCCCACTCGCGCCCACCCGCGCCCACCCGCGCCCACCCCGCGCCCGACGCGCTTACGAGTTGACGCTTAAAACGAGCTAAGTCTGCCCGGTAAATTATTCCTACATACAGCTTGAAATTGACATGGTTGTTTTCCCGCGGCAGAACGACTTGCCTTCAGTAGTACTATCCAAATATAGGGTTTAAATTAATAAAAATATTTTTCAACCGACTCCAAAAGGAGGAGGTTCTCAATCCGTCGGGATCTTTATGTATGCTCGAAGAAAGAAGTCTTTTCTGAATCAGTCCAGGGGGACTGATTCAAAAAATTCTTCTTTTGTTTGAAAGCGTCCCATTGTCATCAGGTCAGGATCAGATAATGGAATCCTGGAGAGCTGGAGACATCGAGGGATCTCTTCAAATTTTATAGGCACACTTGATATTCTTTGTAATGGCGTTTGAAGTCAGATTTTTAAAAGGAATTTTTATGTTTACTTATATTGTTTTAAAATATGTACTTTATTAAAAAAGTTCATGAACTCGAAACCGTGAGAAACTATAGTACTTCAATGGACATAATGTAGGTACTACTGTGTCGCACGCGCTGCTGACGTAGCGAAGAACTTTTAACAAATGTTCAGAGCATAATAAGCTCTCGCGCGTAGTGATGTTACGGCATAATTCGATTCGATTATATATATTCGATTCGATCGATTATACTACTAAGACGAAATCATTTCGCTGTGGGAAAACAACCACTAAAATTTCAGCGTGTAGTCTATTTTTCCTTAGCTGTCCTAAAAGGTAAACAAATCGCAGAAAACCTGGCGAAAACGCGTTACTGACGCCCTTTGCCGGACGCTTAAGACATTTCACGGTTTCATTGTCAATTTGTGGTAAGAACGTCCTATGCGCTGTGCTTAGGGCGTCGTTTACGCTTTTCTGCGAGTAAAAACTTATTTACCGTCTAAGACAGCTAAAAAAAAATAGATTGTAGATCCACTTATTGCAGTGTGACCGGCGTCTCTCAAATTGTTTTAAACTTTACTTGACAAGGGCCAGTTGCACTTTCTGCGGTTAGGTCGGTTAACTGCTGGCCCTTATTAAATGATTGATTATAATTAGTAATTAGCCTTGATTTGATGATGATTATACTGGCGGCGTTAAATCGTTATGCTGGTCGTAATTAGAAAAATGAAATAAAAGATTTCTATTTACTCTTCAAAGTTTGGATAAAATGATTTCGTTGATAATATTATAAATAAAAAAGTTTTTAAATGTTAATCGGTTCTATATTAAGCCAGTGTTGAATGAAGTAATATTTTTTTTAAACAAATCAAAAGTACTTATTGACTAAAACATTTAAAAGGTTTGTTGAAATGGCAGGACATATCTAAATTCTGTATAAATATAATCCATTTATTCTATACAGTAATTTGCAAAAACAAAAGTATAATTGACCCTTTATGTTTTTCCCGTATCAAATATTTCGAGATATTTTAAAAATTTTGTACCATTAAATCTCATATGGACCAATCAATGTGAAGTTTTATATAAAAAAAATTAATAAACCGCAACAAGCTAAGAAAGCAGTACAATGGTCGGTTCATATTAATCTAGTAGTATTCCAGTACAGTTTAATGCGACTGTAATCGTTTAAAGTTTAGCCGATAAATGAAATAGTGTATGTATTATAGAATCTTTGCCGAGTTCATGAAATTTTCAGCTATTAATTGATATCAAAATCCAAATCAAAGTCGATGTGCTATTAAATAATAATAACTATTGAAAATGTTTTTCTAGTTATATATGTGATGGATTGATGATTGATATTTTTGAATTCTATTAAATATAACTGAAATAATGAAATCACCCTCAATCCACACTGTAGGACTAAGGCTGAAATCTGTTGAGCGTGCGTTGACTTGGCTCTAAATGTCTTGACATAAATCTGTCTCGTTTTAACTGTCTTGAGTCAGCAAAGTGATAGTAAGATCTATTATATCTGAATTTAAGATTTTCTTTACTTGCACGCCGTTATTATGAATTGGCGAATTGGTGAGACTCTTGGATGGTTTTGGCATGTAATTGCCATCAAGTTCAACACCGCTTACTTGATTCGGTGACTGGAGTTATGTGAACCGGCCATAAGTAAAATGGAATAAATCTTGTGTAGTTAAAACTAAATATCAAATACAGGCTATAATTTATTGATGCTTTTTTACCATCACACCGTACAATATGAATTTATGAATTGTTGTATGGAACACGAACATTGAAGAAACTTTTAAGCCTCAACATCGTAAGCAAGGTTGAGTTTTTTAAAAAGCAGAAGTATAAATAACTAAACAATATTTACTCGTGCAAAAATAGTTCGTGTCACTTGAACAATAAAGTACAAATTCGGATGCGCCACAGTAAATATTGGTTAGTAAGGTAGTTAGATAAAGGTGCATTCGGATTGCTCTAGATTATTTGACAACTTGTTTTTGTACATAAAATAAATGCGTCTCGAAACGAGTGCGATGCGAAAACACCTTTATCCTGCTCGGTTCTCCTGTCTATGTTTCTAGATTTTAATCGCTTTGTAAAAATTCCTGCTTCTATCACCATAGCTTGTCTGTAGACAGATAAGTGTCTCTATGGTAGGTTTATCGAATGGTGTTCGCACACCTTGAGACGACCCGCAGGAGCAGCAAGCGCATTTTCAAATGCTGAAAACGTTTGTGGCATCATCCCGATTCCCGGTATTAAGCTTTATTGGGCGTTATATTTGCGGCGCAATCGAGCTACTAGCGTCAAATGAATTTTATAGACTAAAAAATGCGCCTCTATTCGTAGATACTTGTTCTTCCGGCCGGTCTTTTACTCGTGTGCGATCACCTTAATAAGGCCAGACATAAATCTGGCGTAATTCCGCAAGTAAAAAAATGCGTGCAGGATTCCGCTTCTGTAGTAATTTCAAATGTTATTGGAGAACGCAAAGTATGCGCAGATTAAACACCCATGAAAATTTTCGTGCGTGCACTTTTCCGCTAACGGAATTCCGCCAGATTTGTTGCCGACCTGATACGGTGAAAACATAGGCGGGGAATCACTAAGGCAGAAATTTAATGTTTAAAAAATACTCTATCCTCTGCTGTGGAGCGTGTCATAGACAAAAATTTATTTTCTTTCTTCTTAAAGCTAAGGTCATGTGTCTTTGTTTCGTACATTGTCCACAGAGGTTATATGTATAACGAAAGATTCTACGTTTGATTTATTTTTACGTCACTTTATGGCACAAATTTCTGTTTTTCCCGGATTATTGTACCTAGAAAAAATTTGATAGTTTGTAATTAATAAATAGCTGGGGAGAAAGCGGTAAATTTTGAGGGAGTGCTTGAATGTTTGTAGTATGGTTCTTCTGCGTTACTTGATTATGGTAACTTAGACCTATTAGCTTGCCTCTGATGGATTCCGTTTTATGATTTGTAGGTAAACCTATTCGTCTGGCATTTCGCATGATTTCATTTAATCATTAATCAGCCATTTTGACAACCAATAAATATCATTGCACTATTTTAAAGTAGGTATCAAATTATTAAGCTACCTATTCTGTTTCTTCTCATACAAGTTCCATGTTCGTCAGGCCCATGTGACCACGATATTGGTCAACACCTGCCGTTTCGTGAACCTCGATTTAATATCAGTAGCGCTCCGCGCTGGCTATGAGTTGCTCTGGTATAGATGTGTTTATTACAAAAGAAGTGATATTTACTAGTTCACTAGCTATATTAAAATCGCACGGTCTTTTATTCACTAATTAATTTGAGTTCAGTTAGTATTTCACTGGACACAGTCAGTGAAACACCAGATGTACGCAGCCTCTTGCGTTTTGATTGATCGATTCTCTGGAAATGATTGCTGCCACAAATGGTGAACATTAGAGCTTTTATTGATTATATGGGCTACGCCAGAAGTTTTGCTTCGTCGACCCTTCATTCAATATCGCGTACTCGACTTACGTAGACTGTTCGCGATGTTAAAGACTGGTTGGCTCACTTAGTTTCTAACATCGCGCTGTACAATCAAATTATCTCTAATATTCCGTGAATTACCAACAGTTGCACGATGCTGTATCCTTGCACTACCTATCTACCTCTGCCCATCCTGTTATTGTAACTAACTACTTCTGTCAAGCACCCCCTCAAAAATTCTTGCGGTCTCTCGGCCTATAATAATAATAATAATATTGTATAGCAATGCAAAGGGTTTATTTCTTTCACAGTACATTTACATTTTAGATTAGTTCCCTTCCCCTTGCTCTGTTCGTTTGGACTTGTTCATACATGTCATGATATTAGATGTGTAAAATAGATTCGAGTTAAATATTAATAATGAATAATAAAACAAAAATGTTTAAAAACTTATTTCCGAAACTCTTTATTTTGTGTTGTCGATTTCTTACTGTCCGTCTGTAGATTTTTGCAAGAACAAAACTATTTAAGCTGACTTTAGCCTCTTTGTAATATGTAGTTGTACATACTTCGAAAGGTTTAGTTTTTTTTTCAAATAATACGCTGACAACTTTTAGAATATTTTCTTTTTAGTTTATTTTCAAAAAAATTTGGGCTTCTTTTTATGGATCTTTAATATGTATCTAATACATTGAAATGGCTAAAACTGAGCACAGTTTCTGTTATGCGACAGTCTACAGACAATCTAGGCTATCTCAGTTAGGCCAGTCGTTCTTTTAGTGTTTGAATAAATTTTTATTAGTTGTAATTTTTCTTTCTATTTGATTAAGGGCTCTCATACAATTCTAATGCTTATTGCAAAGCAGATAAGGTACGCTAAATTGGTTGTCTTATCCATGTTTAAGAACTCCAAAATGGCATGTCGCTTCAGTCCGTATTGGTTTGCTTCAGGTTTCTGTTTAATTTCTACAAGTTACATGAGGCGGGCTAAGATAGAAGCGGGCTAACCTCGAAGGGTTGTTTAAACGCGGTCAAATGGTGGTTGGTATAGTTGGGCTTTGACCCAAGAAACTTTCACAATGACGAACAAGAAAAAAGTTTAGCCCACAGACCACATTAAATTGAGTATAACATAAATAGTATATGTAATGGGTACAACTGGTATAGGTAGTTACTATGGCTACCTGAAGCCGGTTAGCTGCACTTGCCTCTTCCTTCGGATCATCCTATTTTTTTTAGTGTGACACGATTCTTCAATTCAGAAATGTATAAGGGCCCTTAAAACACCACTTCCTGACCTCGGTAAATTTAAAACACATTACATATTTATAAGAATTAATTATAATTTACTATTGATGGAGAAATAAAATTAATGTTGATGGTCAATGTTGCCCGTTGAATTATTTAAGTCGAAGACCACTCGGCCCTACAAAAAACTTCCGAACGATCGTATGAAGTCCTGTTTGGCCACGTGCGCGTGGAATGCGGACTTTTCCTCAGAGTCGTCGATTTCATCCGGTTTCCGACGCCGAGTCTGCTTTTTCTTCCACGCCTTGTAGGTGGCGCTTGCTTTCTATAATGTTATTTACAAGGATAAAAGTTTAAAAACTGTAGTGCCCGCAGAATTACAATTCAAGTTGGACAACTAAATCGCAGAATACTATAAGCATAGTGACTTAGTTGGATAAGATATCTGCCCTCCTCAAGCTAGAACGTCGTTGGTTATTTGTCCAAATACGATTTTTAATGTTATTCTGTCGGTATTCTTACTGCTGTAGTTTTTGATATAATGTGAAAAACGACGTTTATTGGTTATCAAATGGCGTCATTTCTTTATAAATTCCCGCTTTTTGGAGCATAGCTCGAAATATGGTTTTGGTAGTTAACGATACTTTAGGACGGCAGATGTGCGGGCTACTCTGTGATTTAGTTGTTCAACCTGAAATTGTTAGTTTGTGGGTACTCTGAAATTGTAAGTTTGTGGGTACTCTGAAATTGTAAGTTTGTGGGTACTCTGAAATTGTAAGTTTGCGGGTACTCTAACCCGACTACGGAAAATTGCATGTAGTATCCGTCCTGTTGATGTTATGCAAGTGGCACAGGATCGTGTTCTGTAGTTTTTGCTAGAGGTCTATGTCCAGCAGTGGACGTTAGTAGGTATATCGATTGAGACGAATTACTGTACTTTCGAATAGCGGGACGCGAAGGTGTCTAACCAAACAAGCGAACCAATTCTAAAATCTTAGTCCCATATGACATCATACTATATGTATATAGAATCCTATTTCGTACCATAGATTATCATCCTAGGATATATATATGGTGGGACATACAATAGAATATAGTCTATGGTACGAAATAGGATCCTATAAAAAATAGTATAGTGTAATAATATGGGCCTTAGGCATTAAAATTATGGGCTTTAGGCATTAAGGAATTACTTCCAAACGCTCCTGGTATATGTTGCTGCGATACGCATCAGCCTCTCGCTTCTTGAGTTCGCTTTCCGCATCCGTGCGTTTGTACCTGCAAAACGAGAAATTCATCATCGATGTTAAGTTTGACTTAAGTCTTGGTAAAAGGTAAGTGTTGTTAAAGGTACTTAGAATAATAGAAATCCGCGTTATTAATTTCTTTATCAAGCGATAGACCACAGCTTTGAGGTCTTCGTCTTCAAACGCTTTATTTCTCGTGGGGTCTCTTGCGCCGCCTGTATCCAATGACCCTTCTAATGTCATCGGTCTACTCAGTAGGGGGTCTACCAACACTGCGTTTTCTGGTCCGGTCGCCATTATTACTTTAGTATATGTATACAGGGTGTCCCACGGCTATGCCACATGGAGGGGAAGTACCTTAAATATTGTAGATGGAACATTTTACTGAAAGAAGACTTCATTTTAATTTAAAAAACAATTTAAACTGCATTCATAGATTTTTAAATAATTGCCTGGTTGAACCGGGACTCGAACCCGCTATACGAGAAAAAAAATTAACCTGTATCTTTATCATACCGATCGGAAGGCTTCATCATAAGGATTATTTTTTGTTAAATAACATAGCATGAGAAATAAAAGGAAGACCATGAATTTTAGCCTTTGATGTAAAATTTTGTTCAGAAAAATGAAAAGCTGACATTGGCGTATCGACATACAACTGACATGAACTATTACTTGAGAAGTACGCATCATTTCCCGATCCTTACTATCCTTACTAATCCTTACTTATATTACCTATAAATGCGAAAGTGTGTTTGTTTGTTGATTTATTGGTTTGTCCTTCAATCCCGCTGCAATTCGTAGATCTGTTGCAGCGGGATTGAAGGACATTTTTCTGAACAAAATTTTACATCAAAGGCTAAAATTCATGGTCTTCCTTTTATTTCTCATGCTATGTTATTTAACAAAAAATAATCCTTATGATGAAGCCTTCCGATAGGTATGATAAAGATGCAGGTTAATTTTTTTTCTCGTATAGCAGGTTCGAGTCCCGGTTCAACCAGGCAATTATTTAAAAATCTATGAATGCAGTTTAAATTATTTTTTAAATTAAAATGAAGTCTTCTTTCAGTAAAATGTTCCATCTACAATATTTAAGGTACTTCCCCTCCATGTGGCATAGCCGTGGGACGCCCTGTATATATTCTGTTACGATTATTGCATGCTTTATTGGAAGGAAAGCTTATGTTACTTATTTATTGAAGGTCTTAAATGAGTTATATTTCAGAAAATTGGAAAATTATCAAACCCGGGACCTTGGAATCTTAAATACTAAGAAGACTTCGCTCACTAGTGTTGTGGGGAAGTCGTCAACACTTACTTGTGCTGAAGTAGTTTATGAGCAAGGGTGTGTATGGGGTTCTTCGGGCGGCTTTCAGCCACGTCGTATAACACATCCGGTAATATGTGGCCGAATGTGTCCCACAGGTACTTCACTACATCGGCGTCTAATTTACCTGCAAATATTTATGTAGATAGATGTACTATAATTACATCAAAATGGAGCCGATTCTTTAGGTACCTACTTAAACATGAAATATTATAAATGTGATGGTCGCCACGAGAAAATTTGGTCTACACGTTTACTCGTAATCTCTATGTGAATCTCTATAGAGATTCACGAGTAAAGTGTAGACAAAATTTTCCATTAAATTAAAATATTTGAAAGCCTTTCAGACAAACCTATTTCAGTTTAGAAATATCAAACCTTGTTATTTTAAGTGCCAGTCTTTAGCATAGCAAGGTTTTTGAATGTAGGGTAGTTACACAATGAGTGTAGACCTACTTACCTATACATATCCTTAGATATTGCCGTTTGGTTACCTTGAATATTCACAGGTTCGATGGGGGGCAATTTGATCATATCAGTAGGGTCTTTCACCGTCATTCGGCACTCTTTCTTGTTGTTCTCCGAATGTCCGCAGTCTTTGGTATGCTTAACGAATATATCATTTTCGATTTTGTAGGAACTGGAACACGGTGCCACTTGGTACAGCTTCTCTTGCGTTTCTTTGTCAATGTAGAACCGGCCCATGGCATCGTACAAATGTTTGTCTTTGTCGGGCACCTGAAATTGTGTGTCACGCCAAGATGTAGGTACAGCAAAAATTATAAAGAAAAAAGATTTAAGATAAAACACCTAGATTTAAATTAATGGCAAAAACGTCACTAGAAGTTTTGAATGAAAATACGCCTTGATAATCTGTAACTTTTCATTGAGTTAAAATGGAGTCTTGAATGTTCTCATCATTATGAGACTATTAAACCTTCGTATTCCGTATTTTCAACTTAGTACCTCAAGCCGTTTCTGAGAAAAGGATTGACACACGGACAGACAGACGGAGAACGGAGCGATCCCATAGGGTCCTATTCCGTATTTTTTTTCGGAATTTTAAAAGCGTAATTCACGCTGACAAAGATATTGTAATGATTGTTGTTCTTCTTACATCAACAAACTTCCCCTGGCAGTTGACGTGGTATACGTAAAGTCCGTAGTTAAACACGTAGCACTGGTGGCCGTACTCATCCACGTAGTATCTACCGATGTTGTCCGAGTAAAAGACTCTATCTGACCCTGGAAATAAGCAAGAGATAGGAGAAGATAACAGTAATCCTACTTAGTTACCTACCTAAGTGAATTTTGTGAAAGCAAAAAAATGCAAAACTGGCAGCTTTTGTTTTTGGAAGCCACTTTGGGTAATGACCCAAAATCGGGTTTAATCGAGCTTATCGAGCGAAGTAAGAAGGTACGAATATATACGAAAGTATAAATAAGCAATCTGGCATCTATACTTTACCTAATATTTAGGAAGTTTGTTATTTTCTTAATACTGAACCAATGTATCTACCTCGGACGCTGAAGAACGTGTGTAAAGCTCTTGCCGCGTTCAGTTTAAGTTCTTTAATTTCTTCCAATGTCTCTTTAAATTTTTCGCCCATGTTCTCCCAACATTTCCGTTTAGGTGCCGGGATTTCACTATCTCTAAAATACAGGACGATATCAGTAAATCCTGATCATTAAGTAGTTACATCTTTGAAATCCAAACGCTCAAGTCCCATTGGTTGCACTGTTGGCAGTAACCGAATTAGGTACCTATAGATTGGCTCTCATAGCTCTCAATAGAGTGTATATATGCATGTAGATAGGTACATATTATTTGCGTAAAAATACTTGATAAAGTTCGCGGGGAAAGGACAAAAAATATCGACAACTGCGTTTCATCTTACTTCATAGAATTGAAAAGCTTTTCCTGCTCCATCACACGGCTCTCTTCTTTTTGTAGTTTTTTTATGGTCTTGTCAATTTGCTCAAATTCACATATTCGGTCCTCCCAGTAGTTGTACTCCTCTTGAAGACGGTGGGTCGGGCTTTGCTTTGAATCTTCTATTTTGTCTTTTATGATTGCCACGCTGCGTTGAACCTGTTCAAAGTTAGCAGAGAATGTTTTTGTTTCGTTCTACTCCATTAAAGTAGAGTTTACACGAAGCCAGTAATGCTGGCGCCAGTCTGCAGACAAGCCAGCGTTGGCCTGGCCCTTGTTGTTTAGACGCGGCCAATCATTCACGGATTTTTTCTTCTGGTGTGCACACGTTTGGAAAAAATAATGATTACGCGGCAAAGGCTGTTGAAAAAGAAATGTTTAAGGAATATCTCTGCACTATTAAGAGAAGAGTTGATTGATATACCTATTACAAAAAAAGGGAGCGAAACGACTTTGGATAAGAAAATGGTTAAGCGATAGACCTGTAACTGGAGCTTCTGCCTTGTTGCTGAAACAACTAAGATTAGAAGATCCTTCTGAGTACAGTTTGACGTTGCGGGTTACTGCTGAAAACTTTCCAAATAAAACAACAAAGAACACACACCGTACGGACGTTCGCCAGTGACTGGCGAGACTCGTCTACACGTGTTCGCAACGCTGGCGCGGGGGTCGAAGAGTATGCGGGCGGAGGTCACTGGCTAGAAAAATAGACGGTCGCTCTATTCGCGCCAGCGTTGGCTTGGCTTGAAAAACTGTTTACACAAGGCCAATACCAAGCCAGCACTGGCTGCCAGTCTTATTGGCAGCCAGTGTTGGCTCCGTGTAAACTATGCTTAACTGTATAGGTTATGTGGTCAGTTTTGCCGTAGCCAGTGATGATACCTATTGACGGGTAACTTACCGAAGTTTGGTAACCTTAATATTATCTGGAGCGTTTTCGGCACCATAAGTCATGAATAATGGAATTTATTGATGCAGAACTATAAAGCGTAGTGAGATTGAAAGATGTTAGTCAGGGATAGGAGCCGTAGGCTCTGGTCTGACTTCTGGTGCAGGAAAGTGCATTATTTGAATAGATGCTGCTAACCTTCAATATTAGAGAAACACGAGAAAAAGATAAAGGAAGAACCCGAAAAAAAGATAAAAGGACTCACAGATGTTCTCTTATAAGATTCGTTGAGGAAAACTTCAATTAGGTTATTTAGATAAGGTACCTCAGCAAGTTCCACAGATGTGCGATTGTCTCGTCGGAAAATTTTCAGGTGCTCCTTATTTTTTTCATAAAGGCGAATGAGTAGATCAGACACGCATGAAACAGACTGTGCTTGGGTTGAACGCAGATTGTTGCGCAGGCGTTTGAAAATCTCTTCGATACTCACGCGAATTTGATCAGCCTGGAAAATGGCGTAATCTCCTGAATGTAGTCAGCATTCATGGGAAAATAACAAAAAGGGTTCCTTGATTTCTATTATAAATGTGAAAAAGTTTGTTTGTTGGTTTATCCTTTAATCACATCGGAAAGGATCAACGTGATTTTTCGCATAAATATAGTTGAGGACCTGGAGAATGACATAGGATACTTTTTATCCCGGAAAATCAAAAAGTTCCCATAGGATTTTTAAAAACTGAATCCCGATAAAGTCCGGACATCAGCTAGTATATTTTTAAATGACAAACCATACTAACAACCGTAGTCAATGCATGAGAGATGTAATTGTACGTGAAGACAAACACATCGTTTTTTCTCTTTAACGATGTAATAAAATGCTTATTTGCGAACATATCCACTTTTTCTTGTTTATCGAGCCTTTTCAGACTTTGGATAAATTCTTCAAAGCTTTTCATAAAGGCTGTATACTTCTCTACTATTTCATTGTATGCTTGTTCTTCTAAAGGAGTGCTAGTAGGAAGGAATTCGCTTTCGAAATCGCTTTGTTTAACTTTATTCATTGACAAAGTTCTGTGTGCCATTTCTGTTAGTTCATGTAATTTGATGCAATGGCTACACCTATCTGCTTCTTTAATTGCCTCGTCCATTATATCAGTCCAGTAGATATTAAAACTATTGACTATATTCTTGATTTCGCCATAGTAAGTGTGATAAGTCCCTTCATCAAATGTTATTGAATTGAATTTACGGATGTATACTTTTAATTTGGGTATTAAATCTTCCTTGAGGAGATAAATGTAGGGCTCTTTTAAAGCAAACTGGCGCAGATTATAGATGAATTCCTTGTAAACATCCATTAGAAAATTGAAAAATAACTTATGAATATGTATTAATAATAATAATTTTTCAAATATGACAAATCAATGACAATTTTCGTCTATTTTTACCACAGACATATTTTTACCCAGTCAATCTACATCTATACTATTATAATAAAGAGAGAGCGCGAATTTTGTGAGTTTGTATGTATGTCCGGAGCAAACTTTGGAACCACCGCACCTATTACAATAATTCTTTTACCATTTCAAAGGTACATTATTCCAGATGGTTATAGGCTATAATTATGTTAATAAATGTATTATGGCTAGATATTATGTGCAAATTTGTTAAAGAAGTCGGATTTTTTTTTGACTCTTAAACGTTTTCAAGGCGTGCGCTGGGTCATATACTGTTATTGGATGAAAATGATGTATGGGTGAATTGTTCCTCTTAAAGAGTTCTAAAAAAAAGTCCGCGATAGCATATGTCTATATTCTAAGGATAACTTACAGTAACCATTTCTATCTTTCAAATTTTGATTAAAAATAATGAATTATTTTCGAAGCTTCTTTAACCGATGTGATGTCAATCTATATCTAAATAAATATGTTTATTATCGTAAGTATTTAATTTAGAACATATTTGCCCTTTACACTATACAATTTAAATAAATATCTTAGGAGTTATCGGAAAATTAATAATTTCGCGCGACAAAATAATAAAATGGTGCCGGCTGGCGCGGCGGGGCACGGTGGCGGGCAAGTGGCGGGTATCGGTGCGGGATATTCGTGTGGTTCCTGTGGTGATCTTATTGACAATCGTCTCCTATAAGAAGCTCACAAGAACAAATACTTATTTAATTTTCAACCCGGACGAAGTCGGCGCGGGCTTATAGTCAAATAATAAATTGAACGCAACCTAAAGTACGGCAATATGACAGCACGTCAATATTTGACATCATTTGTCATGTCACTTTGACAAATTGAACAACCTATTGCAATTGTGTAAAATTACGAAAAATAATTCATAAAATTCGGTTTTTACCTTAATTATGGATACGTAAAAATCTATAATGACTTCTCAATACAAGAAATTCACAAAGCTTCTTGTAAAGTGGCCTGTCGATGCTTCTAAAGGGGAAAGGTGAGGTTATATTATTTTCTTACCTTCAGATTATCGCTAAAGGTTTTGTATACACTCTTGGTGATGAACGTTTATTCGACATAAATTCATCTGGTAAGGTCGAGAATTGTACCTTCTACTTTTTAAATAGTGAAATATTTAGGTACTTACTTAGGTTATGGTGTTATATTTCGTAAATTTCGTCCTAATGAGGAATTAAAAGTGATATCATATTATCCTTTACCTACTGCAGACTATTGAAAAAAGTGTACTTTTTGTTTAGGTATTTAGGTAATAAACATCTAATAAAATTAAAAAATAACAAATTTTCAGAGATCTTGGAAAATTCATCCGGGACAAAGTAAAAGCTGCCTTTGAGTCAACAGACAAAGTAAATTTGGACTCGGAACTTTGCAATCGTCAATACAACTCATTGACTAAACTAGCAGACAACCATTATAGAAATAAATATAAAAGATCTAGGCATAGCACTGCTACTGGCTTGAGTACAGAGGAGTGCCAACTCATACTATCAACTGAAGTATTAGACTATTTAAAAGAGGAGAACAAAGGATTCTTCAGAAAAATACTTAATAAGGACTAAAAATGTTACTGAAACATACAATAATTTTAAATCGGATACTTTTTGTGCGAAAACTTCATACAAATTCATATAGAGATCATACACCAGTAATGTTAAATGAAGTTATAAAGCATTTGAAACCTACAAACGATGAATTGTATCTTGATATGACATTTGGAGCTGGTGGCCACTCAAGAAAAATACTAGAATCAGCAAACTGTCGCATACTAACCCTTGATAGAGATCCAATAGCATATGAAAAAGCTAAAAAACTGGCTGAAGAATACCCTAATAGAGTTACTCCATTGCTCGGTAAATTTAGTGAACTGCCATCACTTTTAAAAGGTATAGGTATTAACCAGTCTTCTATAGATGGGATTTTGTTTGACTTTGGGTGCTCATCTATGCAATTAGATACCAAAGAACGTGGTTTTTCAGTAAGCAAGAATGGTTTTCTTGATATGAGAATGGATGCAGGGCGGGATCCTAAACAAATAACAGCCAGAGAAGTCTTAGCAACAGCTAATGAACATGAGCTTTATAAAATCTTCAAAATATATGGAGAGGAGAAAAAAGCAGCTAAAATTGCACAGACTATAATACAAGCTAGATACATGATTAAAAATATAGACACAACTCACGAATTAGTTGATATTGTCGACTCGTGTTGT
Source organism: Hipparchia sbordonii (assembly GCA_038048805.1). Lineage (NCBI taxonomy): Eukaryota > Metazoa > Arthropoda > Insecta > Lepidoptera > Nymphalidae > Hipparchia > Hipparchia sbordonii. The sequence continues at coordinate 1,511,559 of CM076111.1, read as the reverse complement.
CCAGACGAATTTAGATTGGATAAGTTACAGAGACCACAGTCAAATGCTACCAAAGTATTCCAAGCTTTACGTATTTTCGTTAATAATGAATTAAATGAATTAAACTATGGCATGGTACTAGCAAAGTACTATTTAAAGTTAAATGGGAGGCTTGTGACAGTATGTTTCCATTCATTAGAAGACACTATCGTTAAAAGGCATATAGCTGGCAATATAGTTAACGAAACAGCAAATCCAGTGCCGTTAAGATATCTGAGTCCAATGTTAGTACAGGATCAAGACACAATAAATCAGTTCTTAGATTCCCCATGGAAAGCTATTAATAAGCATGTTGAAGTTCCAACGGATGAGGAAGTAGACAGGAATCCCAGAAGTCGGAGTGCTAGGTTAAGGGCTGCAATTAAAATAAAATAATGTGAAACATTGTGTATGTATAATATATTGACACATATACATTTATTAATGTAATGTAAATTGCTTTTAGACAGAGGATTTAGAATATTGTAATTAAATAAAATAACATAAGCATTAAAATGCATAAAAAATTACTAAGTATACATTTTTTTAATTCTTATTCTTTTAATCAAAATATACAAAGAAATACACAGCTCGGAAAACCGATACATTTTTGGGATCTTATGCCGAGATCTATAGATCATGCTCTGACTCAAGGTAAGAGTTTAAACAAGACAAAATATATGCTCAGACAAATCTGTCTCTTTATCTCTGTCTTGAGTCTGAGTAGAGTCAGAGTAGTCTATAGATTTCAGTCTTAAGGAGCTCGAGTGGTGACCCCATGTTGTAAAACGCAACATTGTAAGACCCCAGAAAAGGTGGCAAATGATCTCATATCAACGCTAGACCACCAAGCAACCACCAAGAGAATGTAATTACTCCGCTAGACCACAAGCAGCACGAGTGACGAGACTGTGTTATGGTGACCTTTGTTATAGACCTGTTATGATATCGCACCTTGAAAACAAAAGTGGCGTTTTAAAAAAATTGAATTTTTCAGTATGACCATTTAAAGTTTTGACGCAGCATTTTTTGTTCAATATCTAAGATATAACTGGAAGAAAAGAATGCAATTAATTTCAGTTATCAGTATGACTATCTAATTTAAGTTGTGTACTGAAAACATGTCAGTAAATTATGGAGTTAATTTAGAAAACATGGTTTTAAAAAAAGGTAACGCAATAAATTGCAGCAAGCAGTAACGTGATTTAAAAATGAAATACCTCACGTTTCTATTCATCGAGTTAGGCGCAATGAAGACTAGTTTCAATGAGTAAAAGCGACGAATGTGTTGCGTGATTATCTCCGAAAATGACAATAGAAGTCTATATAGATAACTGTACATATCAATTATATATAATACACATAACATTATTGGAATTATTTCTCTCCAAGTACTTATAGAGAAAAATTTCAGTAACAAATCAGATTCATTTGCACAACTTCAAGCAGCAATATCCTTGAGGCTTGAACTATTCGCTTTCATTGCTCAAAATGACATAATAACATGATTATTAAATCTCTAGGAAATGTCCACTTCTCAAGGTTACACAGGACACATATTAATTCGGAAACGAATCATCATCGCATACTTTTATGCTACTGCTCCATCTGCATTCATGTTAGTGTTAACGGTTGCGCTCAAATCGCGTTAATTAGGGCATTGCTATTACTATATATATAGCTACTCGTGCTGATTCACTGATTGACTGACTGACTCACTGACTCATTGATCACCTCTCCTGTAAAATTTTGTATGGAAAAATTTTTTTTCACTCACGGTTTCGTATAGAGGAGAAAAATTCATTCGGAACAAAAATATGGAGAGAGCTGATGATTGAGGATTTCGGAGACGGGTGAGGAGCACCGGCCAGGGTATCGAAGATATGTGGGGGGTGTTCAACCAAATGTCACTCGAAACCTCATCCAATTGGCAGAGAGCCGAAAAAAACTTTCAAAATGGCGGATTCAAGATGGCGGCCATACAAATTTCGTCGGTGTCTATCTCGGAGACTATAAAAGATGGAAAAGTGGTTTCTTGGAAAAAGATGATCAGGACCCGAAGGTCTACTTGATAAATAGAAAAAAAATTCAAGATGGCGGAATTTATTTTTCTCCATACAAAATAAATGAAAAACATTGATACGGTTCCTTTTCAAAATTTTTGATGGTTTCATATAGAGCACAAAAATTCATTCGAAGAAAAAATATGGAGAGAGCTGATGGTTGAGGATTTCGGAGATGGGTGAGGGCCACGGCCAGCGTATCGAAGATAGGTGGGGAGTGTTCAAACAAAAGTCACTCGAAACCTTATCCAATTGGCAGGGAGCTGAAAAAAAATTCAAAATGGCGGATTCAAGATGGCGGCCCTACAAATTTCGACGATGTCTATCTCGGAGACTATAAAAGATGGAAGAGTGGTTTCTTGGAAAAAGATGATCAGGATTTGAAAGTCTACTTGATGAATACAAAAAAAATTCAAGATGGCGGATATTTTTTTTTTCATATAAAATGTATGCAAGGATTTGATACGTTCCTTTCCGCTGATGGTTTTGTATAGAGGACAAAAATTCATTTGGATAAAAAATATGGAGGGAGCTGATGATTGAGGATTTCGAAGACGGGTGAAGAGCACGGCCAGGATATTAAAGATAGGTGGGGGCTGCTCAAACAAAAGTCACTCAAAACCTCATCCAATTAGCAGTGAGCTGAAAAAAAACACCAAAATGGCGGATTCAAGATGGCGGCCGTACAAATTTCGTCGGAGACTTTTAAAGATGGAAGAGTGGTTTCTTGGAAAAAGATGATCAAGACCCGAAGGTCTACTTGGTGGACAGAAAAACCGCGGTTCGCTTTAGCGAGCCGCGCACCCACGCGCCCTACTAGTTAATATATATATAGCTACTCGTGCTGATTCACTGATTGACTGACTGACTCACTGACTCATTGATCACCTCTCCTGTAAAATTTTGTATGGAAAAAATTTTTTTCACCCACGGTTTCGTATAGAGGAGAAAAATTCATTCGGAACAAAAATATGGAGAGAGCTGATGATTGAGGATTTCGGAGACGGGTGAGGAGCACCGGCCAGGATATCGAAGATATGTGGGGGGTGTTCAACCAAATGTCACTCGAAACCTCATCCAATTGGCAGAGAGCCGAAAAAAAACTCCAAAATGGCGGATTCAAGATGGCGGCCATACAAATTTCGCCGGTGTCTATCTCGGAAACTATAAAAGATGGAAGAGTGGTTTTTACGAAAAAGATGATCAGAACCCGAAGGTTTACTTGATGAATAGAAAGAAGATTCAAGATGGCGGATTTTTTATTTTTCCATACAAAATATATGCAAGACTTTAATACGGTTCTTTTTCAAAATTTCTGATGGTTTCGTATAGAGAATAAAAATTCATTAGGAGAAAAAATATGGAGAGACCTGATGGTTGAGGATTTCGGAGACGGGTGAGGAGCACGGCCAGGGTATGGAAGATAAGTGGGGACTGTTCAAACAAAAGTCACTCGAAACCTCATCCATTTGGCAGAGAGCCGAAAAAAACTTCCAAAATGGCGAATTCAAGATGGCGGCCATACAAATTTCGTCGGTGTTTAACTCAGAGACTATAAAAGATGGAAGAGTGGTTCCTTGGAAAAAGATGATTAAGACTCGCAGGTCTACTTGATGAATAGAAAAAAAATCAAGATGGCGGAATTTATTTGTTTCATATAAAATGTATGCAAGACTTTGATAGGTTCCTTTCCGAAATTTCTGATGATTTCGTATAGAGGACAAAAATTCATTTGGATGAAAAATATGGACGGAGCTGATGATTGAGGATTTCGGAGACGGGTGAGGAGCACGGTCAGGATATTGAAGATAGGTGGAGGGTGTTCAAACAAAAGTCACTCGAAACCTTATCCAATTGGCAGAGAGCTGAAAAAACCCTCCGAAATGGCGGATCCAAGATGGCGGCCATACAAATTTCGTCGGTGTTTATTTAAGAGACTATAAAAGATGGAAGAGTGCTTCCTTGGAAAAAGATGATCAAGACCCGAAGGTCTACTTGGTGGACAGAAACCCGCGGTTCGCTTTAGCGAGCCGCGCACCCACGCGCCCTACTAGTATTACTATATATATAGCTACTCGTGCTGATTCACTGACTCACTGACTGACTCATTGATCACCTCTCCTGTAAAATTTTGTATGGAAAAATTTTTTTTCACTCACGGTTTCGTATAGAGGGCAAAAATTCATTCGGAACAAAAATATGGAGAGAGCTGATGATTGAGGATTTCGGAGACGGGTGAGGAGCACCGGCCAGGGTATCGAAGGTAGGTGGGGGGTGTTCGACCAAATGTCACTCGAAACCTCATCCAATTGGCAAAGAGCCGAAAAAAAACTCCAAAATGGCGGATTCAAGATGGCGGCCATACAAATTTCGTCAGTGTCTGTCTCGGAGAATATAAGAGATGGAAGAGTGGTTTCTTGGAAAAAGGTGATCAGGACCCGAAGGTCTACTTGATGAATGGACAAAAAATTCAAGATGGCGGAATTTATTTTTTTCCATACAAAACATATGCACGACTTTTTACGGTTCCTTTTCAAAATTTCTAATGGTTTCATATACAGGATAAAAATTCATTGGGAGGAAAAATATGGAGAGAGCTGATGGTTGAGGATTTCGGAGACGGGTGAGGAGCACGGCCAGGATATCGAATATAAGAGGGGGGTGTTCAAACAAAAGTCACTCGAAACCTCATCCAATTGGCAGGGAGCTGAAAAAAATTTCAAAATCGCGAATTCAAGATGGCGGCCATACAAATTTCGTAGGTGTCTATCTCGGAGACTATAAAATATGGAAGAGTGGTTTTTTAGAAAAAGATGATCAGGACTCGAAGGTCTACTTGATGAATAGAAAAAAAATCAAGATGGCGGATTTTTATTTTTCATGCAAAATATAATATGCAAGACTTTGATACGTTCCTTTCCGCTAATGGTTTCGTATAGAGGACAAAAATTCATTTGGATGAAAAATATGGAGGGAGCTGATGATTGAGGATTTCGGAGACGGGTGAGGAGCACGGTCAGGGTATTGAAGATAGGTTGAGGTTGCCCAAACAAAAATCACTCAAAACCTCATCCAATTGGCAATGAGCTGAAAAAAAAAAATACCAAAATGGCGGATTCAAGGTGGCGGTCATACAAATTTCGTCGATGTATATCTCAGAGACTATGAAAGATGGAAGAGTAGTTCCTTGGAAAAAGGTGATCAAGACCCGAAGGTCTACTTGGTGGACAGAAAAACCGCGGTTCGCTTTAGCGAGCCGCGCACCCACGCGCCCTACTAGTTACTATATATATAGCTACTCGTGCTGATTCACTGACTCACTGACTGACTGACTCATTGATCACCTCTCCTGTAAAATTTTGTATGGAAAAAATTTTTTTCACTCATGGTTTCGTATAGAGGACAAAAATTCATTCGGAACAAAAATATGGAGAGAGCTGATGATTGAGGATTTCGGAGACGGGTGAGGAGCACCGGCCAGGGTATCGAAGTTAGGTGGGGGGTGTTCAACCAAATGTCACTCGAAACCTCATCCAATTGGCAGAGAGCCGAAAAAAAACTCCAAAATGGCGGATTCAAGATGGCGGCCATACAAATTTCGTCGGTGTATATTTCGGAGAGTATTAGAGATGGAAGAGTGGTTTCTTGGCAAAAGATGATCAGGAGCTGAAGGTCCACTTGATGAACAGAAAAAAAATTCAAGATGGCGGAATTTATTTTTTTCCATACAAAATATATGCAAGACTTTAATAGGTTCCTTTTCAAAATTTCTAATGGTTTCGAATAGAGGACAAAAATTCATTTGGAGGAAAAATATGGAGAGAGCTGATGGTTGAGGATTTCGGAGACGGGTGAGGGCCACGGTTAGGGTATCGAAGATAGGTGGGGAGTGTTCAAGCAAAAGTCACTCGAAACCTCATCCAATTGGCAGGGAGCTGAAAAAAAACCAAAATGGCGGATTCAAGATGGTGGCCATACAAATTTCGTCGGTGTCTATCTCGGAGACTATGAAAGATGGAAGAGTGGTTTCTTTGACAAAGATGATCAGGACCGGATAGTCTATATGATGATTAGAAAAAAATTCAAGATGACGGTATTTATTTCTTTCATACTAAATGTATGAAAGACTTTGATACGGTTCCTTTTCAAAATTTGTGATGGTTTCGTATAAAGGATAAAAATTCATCTGGATGAATAATATGGAGGGAGCTGATGATTGAGGATTTCGGAGACGGGTGAGGAGCACGGTCAGGGTATTGAAGATAGGTTGAGGGTGCCCAAACAAAAATCACTTGAAACCTCATCCAATTGGCAATGCTGAAAAAAAAAACACCAAAATGGCGGATTCTAGGTGGCGGTCATACAAATTTCGTCGGTGTATATATCAGAGACTATGAAAGATGGAAGAGTAATTCCTTGGAAAAAGATGATCAAGACCCGAAAGTCTACATGGTGGACAGAAAAACCGCGGTTCGCTTTAGCGAGCCGCGCACCCACGCGCCCTACTAGTTAATATATATATAGCTACTCGTGCTGATTCACTGATTCACTCACTCACTCACTGACTCATTGATCACCTCTCCTGTAAAATTTTGTATGAAAAAAAATTTTTTCACTCGCGGTTTCGTATAGAGGACCAAAAATTCATTCGGAGGAAAAATATGGAGAGAGCTGATGATTGAGGATTTCGGAGACGGGTGAGGAGCACCGGCCAGGGTATCGAAGATAGGTGGGGGGTGTTCAACCAAATGTCACTCGAAACCTTATCCAATTGGCAGAGAGCCGAAAAAAACTTCAAAATGGCGGATTCAAGATGGCGGCCATACAAATTTCGTCGGTGTCTATCTCGGAAACTATAAAAGATGGAAGAGTGATTTCATAGAAAAAGATGATCAGGACCCGAAGGTCTACTTGATGAATAGAAAAAAAAATCAAGATGGCGGAATTTAATTTTTTCCATACAAAATATATGCAAGACTTTAATAGGTTCCTGTTCAAAATTTCTAATGGTTTCGTATAGAGGACAGAAATTCATTTGGACAAAAAATATGGAGAGAGCTGATGGTTGAGGATTTCGGAGACGGGTGAGGAGCACGTCCAGGATATCGAAGATAAGTGGAGGGTATTCAAACAAAAGTCACTTCAAATCTCATCCAATTGGCAGGGAGCTGAAAAAAAATCCAAAATGGCGGATTCAAGATGGCGGCCATACAAAGTTCGTCGGTATCTATCTCGGAGAGTATAAAAGATGGAAGAGTGATTTCATAGAAAAAGATGATCAGGACCCGAAGGTCTACTTGATGAATAGAAAAAAAAATCAAGATGGCGGAATTTAATTTTTTCATATAAAATGTATGCAAGACTTTGGATACGTTTCTTTCCGCTGATGGTCTCTTATAGAGGACAAAAATTCATCTTCAAGATGGCGGTCATACAAATTTCGTCGGTGTCTATCTCGGAGACTATTAAAGATGATAGAGTGGTTTCTTGGAAAAGGATGATCAAGACCCGAGGATCAACTTGGTGAACTGAAAACACGCGGTTCGCTTTAGCGAGCCGCGCACCCACGCGCCCTACTAGTTACTATATATATAGCTACTCGTGCTGATTCACTGATTGACTGACTGACTCACTGACTCATTGATCACCTCTCCTGTAAAATTTTGTATGGAAAAATTTTTTTTCACTCACGGTTTCGTATAGAGGACAAAAATTCATTCGGAACAAAAATATGGAGAGAGCTGATGAGTGAGGATTTCGGAGACGGGTGAGGAGCACCGGCCAGGGTATCGAAGATAGGTGGGGGGTGTTGGACCAAATGTCACTCGAAACCTCATCCAATTGGCAAAGAGCCGAAAAAAAACTCCAAAATGGCGAATTCAAGATGGCGGCCATACAAATTTTGTTTGTGTCTATCTCGGAGAGTATAAGAGATGGAAGAGTGGTTTCTTGGCAAAAGATGATCAGGAGCCGAAGGTCCACTTGGTGAACAGAAAAAAAATTCAAGATGGCGGAATTTATTTTTTTCCATACAAAATATATGCAAGACTTTAATACGGTTCCTTTTCAAAATTTCTGATGGTTTCGTAGAGAGGACAAAAATTCATTTGGAGGAAAAATATGGAGAGAGCTGATGGTTGAGGATTTCGGAGACGGGTGAGGAGCACGGCCAGGGTATCGAAGATAAGTGGGGAGTGTTCAAACAAAAGTCACTCGAAACCTCATCCAATTGGCAGGGAGCTGAAAAAAATCTCCAAAATGGCGGATTCAAGATGGCGGCCATACAATTTTCGTCGGTGTCTATCTCGGAAACTATAAAAGATGGAAGAGTGGTTTATCGAAAAAGATGATCAGGACCCGAAGGTCTACTTGATGAATAGAAAAAAGATAAAGATGGCGGATTTTTATTTTTTCATACAAAATATACAAGACTTTGATAGGGTTCCTTTTCAAATTTTCTGACGGTTTTGTATAGAGGACATAAATTCATTTGGAGGAAAAATATGGAAAGAGCTGATGATTGAGGATTTCGGAGATGAGTGAGGAGCACGTTCAGGGTATTGAAGATAGGTTGAGGATGCCCAAACAAAAATTACTCGAAACCTTTTCCAATTGGCAATGAGCTGAAAAAAAAACACCAAAATGGTGGATCCAAGATTGCGGCCACACAAATTTCGTCGATGTCTATCTTAAAGAGTGTACAATATGGAATAGTGGTTTTGTGGTAGAAAATGATCAGGCCCTGAAAGCCTAAGAGCAGAAAAACCGCGGTCCGCTGCAGCGGGCCGCGCACCCACGCGCCCTACTAGTTAATATATATATAGCTACTCGTGCTGATTCACTGACTGACTGATTGATCACCTCTCCTGTAAAATTTTGTATGGAAAAATTTTTTTTCACTCACGGTTTCGTATAGAGGACAAAAATTCATTCGGAGGAAAAATATGGAGAGAGCTGATGATTGAGGATTTCGGAGACGGGTGAGGAGCACCGGCCAGGGTATCGAAGTTAGGTGGGGGGTGTTCAACCAAATGTCACTCGAAACCTCATCCAATTGGCAGAGAGCCGAAAAAAACTCCAAAATGGCGGATTCAAGATGGCGGCCATACAAATTTCGTCGGTGTCTATCTCGGAAACTATAAAGGATGGAAGAGTGGTTTCTTGGAAAAGGATGATCAGGACTCGAAGGTCTACTTGATGAATAGAAAAAAAATTCAAGATGGTGGAATTTATTTTTTTCCATACAAAATATATGCAAGACTTTAATACGATTCTTTTTCAAAATTTCTGATGATTTCGTATAGAGAACAAAAATTCATTTGGAGAAAAAATATGGAAAGACCTGATGGTTGAGGATTTCGGAGACGGGTGAGGAGCACGGCCAGGGTATCGAAGATAGGTGGGGGGTGTTCAACCAAATGTCACTCGAAACTTCATCCAATTGGCAGAGAGCCGAAAAAAAACTCCAAAATGGCAGATTCAAGATGGCGGCCATACAAATTTCGTCGATGTCTATCTCGGAGACTATGAAAGACGGAGGAGTGGTTTCATTGATAAAGATGATCAGGGCCCGTTGGTCTACGTGATGAATAGAAAAAAATTCAAGATGGCGGATTTTTTATTTTTTCATACAAAATCTATACAAGACTTTAATACGGTTCTTTTTCAAAATTTCTGATGGTTTCGTATAGAGGACAAAAATTCATTTGGAGAAAAAATATGGAGAGAGCTGATGGTTGAGGATTTCGGAGACGGGTGATGTGCACGGCCAGTGTATCGAAGAAAGGTGGGGAGTGTTCAAACAAAAGTCACTTGAAACCTCATGCAATTGGCAGGGAGCTGAAAAAAATTCCAAAATGGCGGATTCAAGATGGCGGCCATACAAATTTCTAAAAAGATGATCAAGACTCAAAGATCTACTTGGTGAACAGAAAAACCGCGGTTCGCTTTAGCGAGCCGCGCACCCACGCACCCTACTAGTTAATTAATATATATATAGCTACTCGTGCTGATTCACTGACACACTCACTCACTCACTCATTGATCACCTCTCCTGTAAAATTTTGTATGAAAAAAATTTTTTTCACGCATGGTTTCGTATAGAGGACAAAAATTCATTCGGAGGAAAAATATGGAGACAGCTGATGATTGAGGATTTCGGAGTCGGGTGAGGAGCACCGGCCAGGGTATCGAAGATAGGTGGGGGGTGTTCAACCAAATGTCACTCGAAACCTCATCCAATTGGCAGAGAGCCGAAAAAAAACTCCAAAATGGCGGATTCAAGATGGCGGCCATACAAATTTCGTCGGTGTCTATCTCGGAGACTATAAAAGATAGAAGAGTGGTTTCTTGGAAAAGGATGATCAGGACCCGAAGGTCTACTTGATGAATAGAAAAAAAATTCAAGATGGCGGAATTAATTTTTTTCCATACAAAATATATGCAAGACTTTAATACGGTTTCTTTTCAATTTCTGATGGTTTCGTATAGAGGACAAAAATTCATTTGGAGGAAAAATATGGAGAGAGCTGATGGTTGAGGATTTCGGGGACGGGTGAGAAGCACTGCCAGGATATAGAAGATAGGTGGGGGGTGTTCAAACAAAAGTCACTCGAAACCTCATCCAATTGGCAGGGAGGTGAAAAAACATTCAAAATAGCTTATCCAAGATGGCGGCCATACAAATTTCGTCGATGTCTATCTCGGAGAGTATAAAAGATGGATCAATAGTTTTCCAGCAAAAACTAATCAGGACCCGAAGGTCTGTTTGATGAATAGAAAAAAATTCAAGATGGCGAAATTCACATTTTTCATACAAAATATATGCAAGACTTTGATACGATCCTTTTCAAAATTTCTGATGGATTCGTATAGAGGACAAAAATTCATTCGGAGGAAAAATATGGAGGGAGCTGATGATTGAGGATTTCGAAGATGGGTGAGGAGCACGACCAGGATATTAAAGATAGGTGGGGGCTGCTCAAACAAAAGTCACTCGAAACCTCATCCAATTAGGAGTGAGCTTAAAAAAATACCAAAATGACGGATTCAAGATGGCGGCCATACAAATTTCGTCGGTGTCTATCTTGGAGACTACACAAGATGGTATAGTGGTTTTGGAAAAAGATGATCAAGACCCAATGATATACTTATAAAACAGAAAACACGCGGTTCGCTTTAGCGAGCCGCGCACCCACGCGCTCTACTAGTATATATATATAGCTACTCGTGCTGATTCACTGACTGACTGACTGACTCATTGATTAGATGACTCATTGACTGGCTGATTGATACATTTGAGCGCAGCCGTTAACACTAACATGAATACAGATGGAGCAGTAGCATATGGATAAAATGTAATAGATTTATAAATACATATCAAAAATTTCGAGGCCGGCGGGATTCGAACCCACATCTCTCTGGGAACCGCGCCCGAGTGTGTTAACCGTTACACCACGGCCGAACCACACGTCAGCCACGAAATTAGTGATATGTATCTACTTTTTCAATCAGTTTTATAGCAACTGTTAGCGACATCTAGTAGCGACACATTACAGTTGTCAGTTGTCGATCTACTTTTTTCCAAGACACCATATTACAATGGAGCTCTTAAGAAATTATAGATGCCACATTGCTTGTTACAATTTTTAATTTTTTTTCCCTTCCCTTTAATGTATTTATAAATCTATTAGGTTGTTTCCTCTAAGTGTAGGTTAACACTTCAATTAAAAAAAAAAAAAAATTGGATAGAATGTGTTTTGGTTGGTTACGTTTGTTTCAAGTGACCGTCGTTCAGTCGTCGCGCTGGGCGTCGCGTTAGCTGCGCTGCACGGAGGACAGCACGTTGTGCTTGGCGCGGTCGGTGGCGGCGGCGGCGGCGTCGCGCATCTCCTTCAGCGTGTGCGCGACGGGCGCGAGCGGCGCGGGTGCCTGCCGCGGGAACATGCTGTGCAGCACGTGGTTGAAGCCGTTCACCTGCCGGACGTGGGCATACGTGTATTGAAACTCCGAAATAATACCGAAGGAGGTGAATGTGCTCATGAAACTAAACAACTTTCCCCAAGGAACATAGATCGAAATGTGAAAGAAAAAAATTGGACCTCCCATACAAAATTGACGATCAGCTGATTGATTTACTATGGACTTGGGTTGGAGTTGAAACAAGTCATCTGGATCTGTCTCGTTTTAGCTCAGTCTTGGGTCTGAGCGGAGTGGGGGTGCGGTCTATAGATTTCAGCCTTAGTGTCACTCAAATTTTGTATCTTTTTATTTGTGTGAGCTGAATGAATGTTTATTTATTTATTTTATTTATCCTCATCTATTTTTTAATATATCAATAGCGGGCAAACGAGCTGGCGGGTCACCTGATGTAAAGCGAGTGAAGTCACCTATGAGGAATAATAACGATGCAGAGAGAGGATTGTTTTCGAGTGAAATGTGCTAGTCACCATCTGATTGCAGTTCTTGCGGAACCTGTCCAGGCCGAACGCGCGGATGGCGCGCGAGAAGCCGAACACCTGCGAGTCGATCCACGCGGAGCGCCTCGCCACCGTCTGTCCGGGGCCCGACGGCCTGTACTCCACGCGCTCCACCACGCTCTGTACACAAAACAAGTGTCATTTTTTTTTTTTTTTAATTTATTGTTCAAGATCTATGAACAACAATACATTTTTTAATTATTGTATATGCCATCCTGCAGGAAACTTTGCGTCCTAATATCCTTTGAAAATAAATAAATAAATAAAAATTTATTTAAACTCAAACTCAAAATCATTTATTGCAAATTTGGGTTTACATTAGGTGTTACTGTTATACAGGTAAGTACATCCGAATGTCTTCAAAGGCATGCAATATCAATAATTTTTAATAATAATATGATGATGAGAATGATTCCTAGAGTGTCATTAGTGCAATCATCTCTTGGTTGACACTTTCTCGCTATTGGCTAAAACGTACTGTTGCAGCATGAATACCATAAATTCTTGATGCATCTTTCCCGTAATCAACCGACTGATCTTTTTCAGGTAATCTTGGATTACCAACTTAAATGATGGAATGACGATGGCATCTGTGCTTGTTTTGGCCCACAAACTTGTGCACTATAATATCTCCTGGGTAGTTGGCTAGCCTTAGCGAAAGTTCGACCAGGATAACGTAATATTACAGCCTGTCTGAAGCTACAATCTGCTTACACATTGATAACGATTCAAGTATTGATGTTAATAAACTGTGGAATTCTATTAAGGCCTTGAACGTTGATTGTATCAATAAAACGTTCTAAGAATGGAACTCTAGAGTTCCATTCTTAGAATGTTTTATTTTAACTTCTCGCTATTACATATCCTTACTAATACTATAAAAATGAAAGTGTGTTTATTTGTTGGTTTGCCCTTCAATCACGCGCAAACTGAGCCACAGATCAACGTGATTTTTTTGCATGATGAATAGTTGAGTTGGAGAGTGACATAAGCTAAATTTTATCCCGGAAAATTTGTGTTTTCGCGGGAACTAACTCCACGCGGACAAAGTCGCGGGTAAAAGCTAGTAAAAAAATATTTACCATAACTTTCGTGTAGCCGAGATTTCTGGTGTATGTAATCAGCACTTTTTTCTCCGGATCGACGATGCTCTCTTCAATAATTTTCACCGATTTTGCACTGAAAAATCTGAAAAAAAAAGAAACATCTAAATTCCAACAATATTTGTCTGTCCACGCGAGCGAAGCTGCGGGTATCGACTAGTTAAAAGAAAAACAAGTGATACACTATTTATGAATTAGTTTTTTTAGAGGAATATTATACTCTCATATTATATTTTGGTATGAAAAAAATCTTGATATTCAATGAATAGATGATTCACCTTGCTTAATATGGCATTGAGAGATAATTTTCATAGACATTGTAACAGGGTCACCTTCAAGGTTCACAGTTTAAGTCAACGAATAGTGAGTTAGCTTAATTAAAAAGCTGTTCTTTTGATATTACAAACAGACACTTCAATTTTATTTATTTGTATAGATAAATTTCAACTTATTATCTCAAGCTGATTCTGTGTTGCAAACAAAATGATCCTTATGTTTCATTTCAGCGGCCCAACCGAATAAAGGCGTAATCGAAAAAAGTCAATTTTACAGGAGAGCCAAAAAACCGCAAAAATGATCTATCTTCTTTGCTATTTACACCTGATTAATGTTGTATTTATTATATACATACAACATTCCACAATAATTACATATACAACATTAAACAGGAAAATCCACATGGACCAAGTTATCGGCAATATATAAGTAATGGGTATATGGCAAGTAGGTACTCCTGCAGTTGTGCAGTTGATCAGAAATTATGATACCAATAACACTTATCATTGATATAAAAGTAAGCTACTTAAAGATAAGCTTCTCCTATCTAAAGAACTGTAGATTTAGTTGAGAAGTTTGTTTAAGGCCTGTTGTTTTGAAAATACGGCAGCTAAAAATAGAAATGAACTTGTTGTTTATTTACGTACATTATGTTCATGTATTCTTTAAAAATTTTTTTTCTTATTTACTTGGATATACATAGATATTGCTTTATATTTCTAGTAATATTTATGTAAACTCCTAGCAACTCTGATTTCAGATTTTTCTTTAAGCAAACTTTTGAGACAATGGGGATTCAACATTTTAAAAATCTCCCATCTGCTTAACAAACTTCACTCAAGGCATGCTAGCCTTACTGATTTCATGAACTAGCACTGAAAGATCATTCCTTACAATGTATTGGCAACATGGGAAGCCTGCTAGGCTACTGGAGTGAGCTTGGATGACAGGAATAACGACTCAGGTGGGAGTGGCATCATACACAACAGACCTGACAGTTTTTCTGATGGGAGGCTTTGGCAGTGGCTAGTCACCATCCTACTGTCAAAGACATGCCGCCAAGCGATTTAGCATTCCGGCATGATGGCGTGTAGAAACCGATTAGGGGTATGGGTTGAATTTACACTACTATACCCCTTCCAAGTTAGTCTGCTATCATCATAGACTGCATCGTCACTTACCATCAAATGAGATCGCAGTATCAATAAAAAATAAAAAAAACGTGTACGGAGTGGAAGAGTAAGAGTAGTGTTAGTTCTTTACAAAAAGTCCTACCTTTCACCCCACTTGGGCACCCTGTTTGTCTTGGTCAGCAGTCTTTTTGTGTACAGACACCCATCCTTCACTTGGCGGCTGCAAGTGTCTTCTGAAAGGACATGAGAGCTGAAAAAAAAACAAAGACTTAAGCATAACAGTCATAAATCTCAATAAGTGGGGGAGCAATAATATCCTATAGCTACAGTTATCGTTACAAGGAATATAAGGGTAAAAGTAAAAAAACTGTCTTCTTGTTCTTGTCCTTTCCCGCACCGTTATGTGGGGTTGGCACAACATGTCTTTTTCTTCCACTCGCTTTTATCATTCGTTAACGCATTATCTACTTGTCTTACATGCATATCCTCTTTCACACAATCCATCCATCTTTTTTTAGTCTTCCTCTACTCTTTTGCCCTCCTATATGCATATTTAACAATGTGATGAAAATTAGATGTAACATCACATTGATTTTGGTTGCTAAAATGTAGCCTATGTCATAATAACGAATCAACTGACACCACATTCGTCACTGACTCAGTAGTTTGTTCATCACAGTAGAACATTTGTTAATAGTCACATACATACATAGACTGCTAAAACGTAACCCTTCCTTGTTGTTACCATGGTTAGATAAAAATATACTGCCCAATTATAATACATTGGATGTTGCCTATGTAGGTCATAACTAGCAATACTAAAATAGCTAAAAGGATAAAGATAAAACAAACAAAAAGTAGAGTTTTATTAGAGTAGTCTCTAATAACACTAATTGTAGTCAATTAAGACAAAGAAAGTAAGAAAAAATTATTGTATGTGTTTTTAGAATTTTCTCATTAGTAATGGCTTTATAGCTTTGAATATTAATTTTGTTAAGAGTATGTATAACAATTTTGCAATGGGAGGGAGTTGAACCATCAGATGTCATTTCCCTCCTGAGTTATATTTAGGTAAATTTTCAAATTCAAGTTGATTATAACATACCTTAGGGGGTTAGGATATCTTTTCCAGTACCCTAGAGCAACTTGATCCCAGCTGAAGTTGAAAATAGTGGTGTTTTCAAAATATCTTGCCATTTTGTTTTCCAATTTTTTTTCACTTTAAATGCTTGTGAACAAAGCTTAACACTGTGCCATACTTTGCTGTCACTATCACCTGTTACAAAGATATTTAAGTAAATAGTTTTTTAAATTACAAATAGAAAAACTATAAATTAGATTATACTTACACTAATGTTTAAACGTTACATAAAATTTAAACTGGGTCAATTGATTTCCAATTAGTGATAGTTGAAGTAACTTATAGGGATTCTTTACAAATATTTTGTGTACAAACACAAAGCAATCGTAGTAAGTGACTGCAGTCACGTAGTTTTAACCAGTCGAATTTGAATATATAACTAAGGTCGACCGCATTGTCAATAAAAACAATCTCATGTGGGCAAGTTGTATAACATCTTTTACAGGTTACTGCACTGAAAAGTCACTAACTCACTCTAGAACTCCAGAATTTAGATTAATAACACCTTTAAGGCCGGAAAATGTACATAATCACATAATCACCTTTGCCGCAGTTGAAAAAGATGCCGTATTTTAGCAGACGAGGCTTCGCGAAGACTGCAATTCGCCACCGCCGCGACGCCTCAAAATACTTATTTTGAGTGTTGGATGATTGATTTCTCCAAAAAACACATGTTATCATTCATATTTCCAGGTGTTTTTGATAAAATTTGATAAATATTTTCACAGATAACTCCCGAACACAGAAATTTAATCTCTAGATCTCTAGCGACAGCGAGGGAAGTGAAATACGAGAACGAAGAGATTAAATTACAGGCAGTTTTTTCGATAAGTCTGCGAATTCATAAATCGATTTCAGTTTACTTAGATTAGAGTTTATAATCAAAGTCAATTTATTAAAATATGTTGCCCGCGACGAATCAGTTTTTAAAATCATGCCGGTACACAAATTTTCCGGGTTATAATACTTTTTATGTCACTCTCCAGGTCTTCAACTATACCCATAAAAAAATTACGTCGTAACAGAGATACCTGTTGCAGCCTGATTGAAGGATAAACCAACAAGCCAACAAACAAACACACTTTCGCATTTATATTAGTAAGCATTAGTAAGGATGGAAGTACAAAATACTTCCCAACCCTACTCAATACTTCTAATTACTGACAATATTATTAGTTCATTAGTTTTATATCTGCATCTTGTGGTAGCTAATATTTATTTTTATTATGATCAAAATACCAATCAGAAAAAATAGATATAATAATAAAACTAAGACTATTTAACATAAAATCAATTTTTTTTATCTTTTATGATTTTTGAAAAATAAACCAAGTCAAGCAAGTTATAATAAGTTATGCTAGTGCTAGTAGTGCTTCTATTTTTTTCTTTCGCATAGAACAAAAGTCCGATTAAAAAATTAACGATATAACGAATAGCATGCTAAAAACCATCGATGTTGTATCGATGCAAATATTAATGAACGATAACATCCCTATTCAGCACTGACAGACCACTGATAGACAATGATTGACAATTAGGTATGTTGACATTCTGTGGACTATTGAATCTTGTCTATGGCTATTAGGTTTGTGCCACACCATATCCGATTACAATCAGGGTGCCCGGTCTGGTTCAAACCTACCAACAATGGAGTAAATTAAATTACCAAGTAGGTATAGCACCAAAGCTCCAAATAAGTATATTTTGAGATCATAAAAGAGATTCTAGAATGCACAATAACCCAAATAAAATAATTTTCGAATACTTGAGGTTGAAACATTGATCCATTTAGTTAAAGAACCGAGTTGCGGAACTGCATTCTAGGAATTCCACAACTGTTACTAGTTATTTTAAAAAGCCTAACTAAACGATCGCGATCATTATATCGCGTAAACCACCACACAAATAAAATTTTACGTTGTGTCGCTGTGGTGAAAATTATAAGTAGTAGGTAAAGTACCTACCTATACTATATACCTACTACTACCTGATCTCAGTACGTGGTACGTGTTTAGTTTCGTGCGAAAGTTGAGTAACAAAAGGATAAGAAAGATCACCCGACCGTTGTCAAAAGCGATACAAGTTCATCATTTTTAACCGACTTCCAAAAAGGAGGAGGTTATCAATTCGGCCGGAAACTTTTTTAAGCTATTACACAGCTTCTATCGCGGGCCTGGAGCGTGGAGACCGAATCCAGAAATTCCGTAACGAAAATAACCTGACACGGGACTCCTCTCACCGCTAGATGGCGTTGATAAAAAATGTTATGCTATTGCATAGCTTTACCGCGGCAGTCCCCGAGTGCCACACGTCTTTTTAAGCTATTGCATAGCTTCTATCGCGGGCCTTGAGCGTGGAGACCGAATCCAGAAATTCCGTAACGAAAATAACCTGACACGGGACTCTTCTCACCGCTAGATGGCGTTGATAAAAAATGCTATGCAATAGCTTTACCGCGGCAGTCCCCGAGTGCCACACGTCTTTTTTTTAATTCAATGACAAGACAGTCCTTGACTGCGATCTCACTTGGTGGTAAGTGACGATGTAGTCTAAGATAGTAGCGGGCTAACTTTTAAAGGGTATCGCAGTATACTTCAACCCATACTCTTAATTGGTTTCTATACGCCATCGTGCCGGAACGTTAAATCACTTGGTGTATTTGACGGTAGGGTGGTAACTAGCCACGGCCAAAACCTCCCACCAGACCAGACCAGAGACAATTCCCAAATCGCCCCCGCCCGGAATCGAACCCGAGACCTACCAGTTATAAGACCACAGCCCTTATCATTGCGCCAGGGAGGTCGCCAAAAACCAGGTAGTAACTCTCCAGCTGTGTGGTCCCCTTCAACGTTATATTGGCGAAATATTATTGCCTCGCGCAAGTTTATAGCAGCCATTCGCATAAAAAGCGAAGTGAGAAAGATCACGACTTCTCATAGTTCTGTGGCA
Source organism: Hipparchia sbordonii (assembly GCA_038048805.1). Lineage (NCBI taxonomy): Eukaryota > Metazoa > Arthropoda > Insecta > Lepidoptera > Nymphalidae > Hipparchia > Hipparchia sbordonii. The sequence goes on along the minus strand of CM076111.1, from coordinate 1,492,398 downwards.
AAATGGTGCGGGAAAAACAAGGTTGTGAAATTCCTGAGCGCAATCCAAAGCATCTACTACTTTTACCTGAACGCGTTTAGGACTTCCTTTCTTATTTTACTCGCAAAAAGAGATGATTACTTGCAACTAACAATAACAAAGCTGTATCGTAACAAAATAAACTGTATCCCCAGTAGGGAGAAGAATAAGAAAGTACATTCGATTTGTTCTCAGGGCCGAAAGCATAAACTTGAATTTATATTCGCGCGTTTATTACCCCTCCCGACAAAGGATTCCTACTGCACTTCGCTACGGAAGATTCGTTCACAAAAATCAACGTTTTCACGATGACTCGCTTCTACATACTATATTCGAGAAAATATGTGATAATTTTCCTTTGTTGTAATATCCATTGCTAGTTTAGTATTACTCAATGTGATTGGAAAGTTAGCAGGTGTATGGTTAGCAAGCAATGGATTATGAAATAAGTAAGCGGTGGTTATGAAAGGTGTAACTGGTGAAAGGTAACGCTGAACGTTACAAAGTGCGAGCCTTTTGTCTGGATTAAGGTGCATTTTTATTAAGAGTTTTTTTTTTAATTTAAACGACTTTGCCTAACTTACCTACGCCTTGAGTTATGCATGTTTACGTTCGTTTGAGTTTTGCCCTATCCTGCTACTTCTATCACTTTTTCCTTTCCATACTATATTACTTTTATTTTAATTATTTTTATTATGTTGATATGGGAACTGTCGACAGAAATTAATTTTCCTTCTCCAATCCTCAATAACATATGCGAAAGTTTGTTTGTTTATTGGTCTGTTGGTTTGTCTTTCAACCACGCAGCAACAGAGTAACGACTCGACGTTTTTGTTTGCATGCGTTTATGGGATAAACTGGGGGTTTCCACGGGATTTTTGAAACTTAATTCCAGGCGGATGAAGTCGCGGGCAAAAGCTAGTTTTAGCAAAAGCAGTAACATTGGCAAGCCTAAGTGGGCTGATCGCATCGTGTCGCAAGTAAAGAACATTACCTTAAGCGCAGGGCGGATTGCGCGCGCATTCCGCCGCCATTGCTGCCTGCAGTCGTACCCAGCGCGCCCAGCTCGCGCCATGCGTCCAACAACCTGATCCAATTACATAATCCAACCCCCAGCTCACTAATTATAATATCCGTGTGTACAGTGACGAGTGTTTACCTGTGACCTACGTATTGTGATATTGCGGGCGCCAATGGACTCATAAAAGGTATCCACTACGGCAATATACACGTATAATCTGTATAAATGTATGTAGCATAGAGTACGCTACCCTTAACACGCTACTGGCTACACGTACTAGCGCTCCATTCTGTAATTTCAGAACGTTTTTTCATGCTGTTCTATTTTCAAATCCTTTTTTATTAATTTTTCCTCTGTGACTAAACCATAAATTTTCTCTTCCTTTTATAACTGCGGTAGGCAAAGGAATAAAGCCGGTATTTCATATTTATTTTAGGTTGAGTTTTGTAAATGTTTGGTATCGATTGTTTCCCACCGCGGATTTCTGTCTGCTTTAGCGAGAAGTGTATTATTAATTTTGTAGCCATTTTTACGAGGCTGTAAAAGGCACCTATGTATAGTATAGATTACCTAGTCGGCATTAGGGGATGTTATGGCCAATAAACTGTTACATGGTTTCCTCACTATATGAGTGTCATAAACCCCCGTGAAAAATAGCTGATTATAAAAAATAACTAGCTACTTCTAACCTACCTCTATGTAAAGCTGTTCTAACATTAAACGGTTTGTTATTATTTACCTTAGTTAAATATTCACTGTATTTATGAGTTAATAGGAAAATTCTAGAGCAGTTTATTTTTAAATTAAACTTTACTTAACTACTTTATTTAACTTTTAAATAGTTTTACTATAAAATGTACTGTTTGTAACACTAAACAAGAATGAATGTATTTTCTTTCTTTCTTTTATATTGTTAAAGTATAAGTAGGTACAAAAAGGAAATAGGATTTTATAAGTTATCGTAGTAATTGCCCTTCCGTTTTTACGACCAACTATAACTTTAATAACTTAAGTAAACTGACGACAAAATAAGAGTGAACAGGCATTCTCTAGATAATAATAACTCCTTGTGCGTAAATGATCTCATTAATAAGAAAACACCCAAATAACGACAAGATGGCAGAGTTTCTAATAATGTCAAATGTCTTTAGTTTGTTTGAAAATATTAATAAGTTTCGTAAAAATAGTAATATCAATCTCTGATTTGCGCTTTCAAAACATTGCGCATCTTACTCTAGAGTAAAACGTCCCACTACGTAAAGTACGAATAGTTCTTGCAATTCACGAGGGCGCGTGAGCTTTACTTGTGGTTACGTCGTGTACATGCACATTGCGTAAGTGTGCGTGCCTGTCAGGAGCCTAGGTGGAAGTATAGATGTAAAAATACCGTATAATACCAAATGGCTATGAATTTTTCCGGTATAATTCAATAGATTACCGTATTTTTGGTATTTTTGGTATTTTATATTTTTTCATACAAAATTATAGTTGGATTTTCTTGTAATTTTGTTTTTGACGTGTTTTTGAATGAATATTTATTGCTTGGTGATCATTAATCAGATTAATAAAGAATTGGCCCGCCGCTTGCTGCTGGTGCTGATGCGGGTGGATGAATACTTTGTCATACAATGTAATAAAATGTATAATAGGTATATCATGAATAACTAGTGAGTAGGTGAGTGGTGATGAGTGGGTGGTGATGGGTGGTGATGAGTGGGTGGTGGTGAGTGGTGGTGAGTGGTGGTGAGTGGGTGGTGATGGGTGGTGATGGGTGGTGATGGGCGGTGATGGGCGGTGATGGGTGGTGATGAATGGGTGGTGATGAGTGGTGATGAATGGGTGGTGATGAGTGGTGATGAATGTGTGGTGATGAGTGGTGATGGGTGGTGATGGATGGCGATGAATGGGTGGTGATGAGTGGGTGTTAATGAGTAGTGATGAGTGGTTGTGAGTGGTGATGAGTGGGTGGTGATGGGTGGTGATGGGCGGTAATGAGTGGTGATGGGTGGTGATGAGTGAGTGGTGATGGGCGGTGATGAGTGGTGATGGGTGGTGATGAGTGAGTGGTGATGGTTGGTGATGAGTGGTGATGAGTGGTGATTGGTGGTGATGAATGGGTGGTGATGAGTGGGTGGTGATGAGTGGTGATGAGTGGGTGGTGATGAATGGGTGGTGATGAGTGGGTGGTGATGGGTGGTTATGAGTGGTGGTGAGTGGTGGTGAGTGGTGGTGAGCTCACACGCTCATTGATTATGATTAAATCATTGAAATTTTAAGTCTAAGATTTTTTAATAATTTATTTTTGAATAATTATGGTCTAATTTGTTTATAAATCATTTTTATAAAATAAAATTAAACGCAGAACCACGTTTTTTATATTCCTTGCTGATTTTTTTACAAACAAAACGTATCTACATTGAAAAACATAAGATAATCGTTAAATACCAAAAATACCATGAGAAATGGAATAATACCGAAAAATACGGTATTTTTCGTATTTTACCGTTTTGCATTTTTGGTAAAATACCGGCTTTACATCTATAGGTGGAAGCGATCATACTTATACAGATACGACACGCACACAACCATGAGCCACGCATCTTCGTAAGTTGAAAGACCTATACCTGATTGAAATAGCATTTTTTTCACGCACGGTCACGTGATATTCAAGAGGGCCCTTTTAATAAATTCATGCAACAATAGGTACAAGATTATCGTGAACGTTAAAACGTATTACGGTAGTTATAGATAAACCTCGGAAGTTCTGGCACAACTCAAAACACACAGTAATTATTGTGATATTGTGCCCAAACTTAATTTCCCTAGGCGTCTTCATCGCGCTATCGTAAACACATTGAACTAAGCCATCCGCCTTGAGAATTGATCCGGCACAAAGTAGTTCATTAAAGCCACTAGCACACCTCGACATGTCCTTTCAACCGATTCTTGCCACGACGGCCAAACTCCACAGAGGTAGCCATTTGCGCTGGAGATATTGTAGTGCACAAGTGTATGCGCAAATACACTCAGTATTCCCTCGTTCTGATAGTCCGGTGGGATGGAAATGACGGGAGATAAGGCGCAGGACCAACGACTTTACGTGCTCTTCGAGGCACGGGTTTAACACACCGTCTACTTTCTAACTCCGGGCTTGTACTGAGAATTTCTTGACGGAAAACCCAATACATTTTTTGGATCGACCCGGGCATGGAATCCGGGTCCTCTTTATCCGCAGTCGAACATGCTAAAACTTTCTCATTTAAGAGGAGATCTGTGCCCAGAAGTGCTTTTTAGAACGATGGTAAAATAATCGGTCAAATGCGAGTCGAACTCACATACGAAGGGTTCTGTACGAAAAAACGAAAAAAAAAAAAAACACGTTTCTAGTAGGGCAGCCCCCTTTAATTTTTAATTTATTTTTATTACTTAGTTGTTGTTTTAGCGGCAACAGAAATACACATTCTCTGAAAATTTCAACTGTCTATCTATTACGGATCATGAGATTGACAGACAGACGGATGGACGGATGGATAGTGGAGGCTTAGTAATAGGGTCCCGTTGGCACCCTCTGGGTACGGAACCCTAAAAAAGCTGAAACTCGCTGAAGCTGAAATTTTGTTCCTTGTAAATTTGAAGCAGTGGTTAGGTCTGCGATCTCCTATTCGAAGGGTCGCTGGTTCGATCCCGGACACGCTTCTCTGCCTTTCGTACCTAGTTATGTGCGTTTAAACAATTGAATATCACATGTCTCAACGGGTTAGTTTTCAGCCTTATAATGGCGCAACGGTTCAAGGCGCCGGCTGAAAACCGAACAGTCACTGATTTAGACTTGTAGGTTGCAGGGGAAAGGGGAAATCACGTTCAGCATGGGTAATATGAAAAAAAAAATCACAAGAGTTAAAGAGCTTCAGGCTTCAGCGGTTTCGCTGCTACGGTTTCATGGCATAGATGTGCTAAGGGCCTCAAAAATTAATGCGGACCAAATTAAGTTATTCATTAACCATTTACTCTAACTCTAATACAACTAGTGGTTCGCCCCGAACTGAGACCTCGCGATATCCCATAATTCCCAAAAGTTTTAATTATATATTGTAATAATTAACTTTTAACATTAGACGCAATAAAAAAAAATAATAGTTGACACAAAACTGTTTTACTGACACAGCGCCATCTATTAGCATTATAGTGAAGCTATTAGCTTCACAATAATGCTAATAGATGGCGCATTAAAATTAAATAATTTCGTTTCTTTATAACATTTATCTAATTTTAGTACTTGTTGTTCAAGTACAGGATATAACTGAATTTTCAACCAAGTTTCACGTTCTAATATTCAGTAATTCTTGACATATGGCTCAAATTAAAATCTCCACTTTGAAAGCCATCCATTTCGTCAATTTTAAGGGAAAAATTAAAAAAAATATATTTTTGTACTCTGATCAAAGTCGTCTTTAAAAAGATATATTGCAAGTCTATGTAACGCAACAAACAAAATTTTACTTCAAACACGCTTCTATGAGAGCCCCCCTGAAATAAAGCTTTTTATATTTTTTTATACAATGTTCGGCTGAAGGCCATCAGTTTACATATTATATTTAAATTTGAAGTAATTACGTTCAGTAATTCAGAAGTTATAGGGCTCTGACAGACATTTGGACGTACACACTTCTCTGTCCAGTACAGACTAGCGCCCTAGTTGACTCAGAGAACTCGCTTCGCTCGTTCAATAATTTCAACTTCTAACAAAACTATAGTTCCGAAGTTTGGGAAACCAGAAATACCACCTATTTTGAGAAGGTTTTGTGGCTAATTCTGTTGTACAGTATTTCTACTACAATTAAACTATTTTATTTTAAGCTATTGCATAGCTTCTATCGCCGGCCTTGTGCGTGGAGACCGAATCCAGAAATTCCGTAACGAAAATAACATGACACGGGACTCCTCTCACCGCTAGATGGCGTTGATAAAAAATGCTATGCACTAGCTTTACCGCGGCAGTCCCCGAGTGCCGCACGTCTTTTTTTATTTGGCTACGGCGAAGCCAAAAACAGGAAGGGTTATGATTTTGTCCTTACTATCCTTACTTCCTTACTAATATTATAAATGTGAAACTGTTTGATTGTTGGTTTGTCCTTTAATCACTCAGCAACAGAGCAATGGATCGACGTGATTGTTTGCATGGGTATAGTTGAGGACCTGAAGTGTGACATAGGTTACTTTTTATCCCGGAAAAACAAAGAGTTTCCCCGGGGGTTTGAAAAAATATATTCACGCAGACGAAGTCGCGGGCGTCAGCTAGTTAGTCTATATATTTTAAAGTGCTAAAACCATTACTCTTTCTTTTTCGTCGGGTAATAAAGCAGAAGTACCTACCACGAAATATTAACAGTTTAGAATGCATTTGAAACCTCAGCGGCTTTTTGCTCCAGTTTCTTATACATGCAAAGTCAGAATATATAAAACGAACTTACCTAATTATTCAGGATTTTTTTAAATCTTTGAAGAAGTTTCAATGTAACGTCTCGAACTACTGACAGTTTGGAAAGCAATTTGCCCGGAAATCTCAGTTAGGTATAGTTAGTAGGTACAGTATAAAAGCATATAGATAAAAATAAACGGCCACGTGCAGTGTAATTTTGACTTGGAAAATATTGACCGTACGTAGTTACTTACCTTCAATATTTTTGAAAGACCTTTCCAACGATATTTACATCAAAATATCATCTTCCCTTTACGTTTAGTTTATTTTGGGTACCTTCCGTAATAATAGTTTTGTTCAAAATTTTATTGTACACCCTTTTTCGGCGTAATTAATATGCACAACCTTCCCAAATTCCAGCTCTTTAGTAGCTTTTTTAGTCTCTGCGCTATGCTGCGGACAGACGGAGAGATGAGAAAGTATAAAGGTTCCTTGTAGTTTTACTACGGAACCCTAAAAATCAGTATGTAATTTCTCGACGAGATGTAAAGTTTGCAGCTAGTGGGGCAGATAAGCAAACCGCATACCTACTCGGGATATTGCATTTCAAATTGTAAATACTGCGATACATGCCCGATACGAGCCGTTATATTGGAAATTTCTCGGCCAAAGAACCTTTCAAAGAATGCCTGCATAAAGCATTAGTTATATGGAATGTAAAACAAAATTTAATCTTTTTTACCCGACTAGAGAACATTCGATGTATCTTCTTCGTTATTAACCGATTTATTGCCCGACAATGGTCGCTTGCATGGACTTCGTCAGGGGTCATTCTTGCGCCGCCTGTATCCAGCTTCCTGCCATCCTATGCTGGGATCCTATTACTAAGTCTTTCCTGTCCATCCGTCGGTCCGTTCATCCGTCTATATCTCATGAACTGTAATAGATACTATTTGATATTGTTTTAGTATATGTACCTATTTCTATTGCCGCTATAACAACAAATAGGTAAGAAAATGAAATAAGATAAAAAAATAAAGGGGCCCCATGAAGAAAGAATTATTAAGTAGAGGTTATTACACAGTTAATGAATTCCTTAATGACAAAGTTTCTTGGAAGCAATCTGCTTTGCCTCATGTGTCACGCTGTCCACAAGATTACATATTGTAACATTGTTTTTGTTTTGAAAAGAGCAACTGCTGAGTTTCTTGCCGGCTCTTCTCAGCAGAATCAGCATTCCGAACAGGTGGTAGATTCTTGACCTGTCATAACTCATAAGAGCCACAAGTTGGCCTACATGAAATAAATAATTTTGAGTTTGAGTTTGAAACGCGATCTTTTCTGGTTTTCTTGCTCGACCTTAATAAATAATCGCTGACAATGGTACGGAACCCTTCGCGTGTCAGTCCGATCAGCACTTGACTGGTTTAATTTTGCGAATATACTCTCTACACGTATTTAAAACTGTGGTTACTTGTATCCTATCTTCCAGTTAGCTATTTTCTAAATAAAAGAGCGTAGCAATTCAATGCATTCGGAATAGCATTCCAGAAGCTCGGAATGCAGAATCTTAGCTATTTTGGATTGCGCCGCGCCGCCGGGGGGAAATCGCGCGGTTTCTATTGTATTTGAAGCAGTTAAAGTATTTTGCCCCTTAATGAAATGCTTAACTGTGGCGTAGGTTTAAAATTAACGTTACTCTTCTCTTCTCTTAGTTAAACTTGATGATTACAGTAATGCACGCACGCACGCCGCAACGACTGAACCGATTTGGCTGTTTGGCATAGAGATAGATTATAGTCTGGTATAACACATAAGCTACTTTTTATTCCAGAAAATAAGAGAGTTCCCGCGGGAATCAAAAGCTTTAATCCACGGGAACGAAGTCGTGGGCATTAGCTAGTCTATTATTTTTTCTAGCTTTTTTACCCGACTATGATAAAACCAGAAGGAAGGGTTATGATTTTAGCAATTTATTATGCTTAAGTTTGTATGCCTATTTACGCACGCATGTTACGCATTTAACTCGGATTACTTTAACACGTTCCTTAGGTATACGTACTGCAAAAATTTAGAATGCCCTTCCGGCTTCCGTTTTTCCAACTAACTTTAATGTGGGTGTTTTTAATCAAGAGTGAATAGGCATATTTTAGGCAAGCGCGCACCGTCTTAGGCTGCATCTTCACTTACCATCAGGTGAGATCGCAGTCAAGCGCTAGTCTATATATGAAAAAAAAAAGTACCTAAGATAGGAAAGATTTTGGACCCTTATGGACAGCAGACTATATTTTCGATAGAAAATTTTTAAATTCCGCTGACAGAGGTTGTGTAAGACACCTTTTTCTGGATCATTAATTTTTGTATTATCCCTACTTAGGTATAACAACACAGTCTAGCCGCTTTTCGAGCGTGGGAAATTACTAGAACTAAAACACGTTTCGTCGCCGTATAATAGACTCTATATGTCATGATATTATATTGGTAGTTTCTAGGTCTTTCGATCTAGAAACTATCATGTTATTTAGCCAAGTCTAACTTATTTTCTTACCGATAGACACATGCTCGCAATTTATAATGAAATATTGGTAGCTATTGACAGTGACTTCCAATGCGACCCACTATTAGTTAGTTTTCACCTGACTAATCCAAAAGAAAGGAAGGGTTACGGTTTTAGCAGTCTATGTATGTATTTTCGTATGTTCCTACATACCGCATAAACTATTGAGCCGATTTTGACGAATGAGGCCCCAATCAACTCCTTAGTAGTGGCGTTTGAAGTCGGTTTTGTAAAAATAATTTTTACTTTTAAATTATATACGAACAAGATCAGTACGACAGAAGTTACCCGTAAGTTTTCCATAGTCAGATTACAGTTTTAAACTTTTTCTTTTCTATTCCCTGCTAAGTACCTACAGCTGCATGGGTACGAGTTAATACGATTTTCTCTCAATTTCTTTCTATCTCTGATCAAAGGCTATAATTAAATATGTATGCAGGTATAAGTAATTGGAGAATCAATGGCCTGAAAATAACTCGGAGTACAAGCTCTCGGCAGTGTGGAGTGAATATTGAATGCTACGTCTTTGTTGCTTCCTGAGAAAATCGATATACCTCTTGTAAGTATAAGGGCCCGTCTTGTATAGCCCTAATGCAATTTGTAGTGTTTGAATAATAAATGCCGGTGATATACCGACAGACAGTTACAGCAGATGGAATGACGTGTCGAAAATGTAAGAGGCCCTTAGGTATAATTACTGTCAAAGTAGCTGTTGAATATTGAAATATTGAGCGCTCTGAACGTTATTGAATTGAATTGAATATTTTTTTTTCAAATAAACTTTTGCAAAGTGCTTTCGAATCGTCAACTGAATCTACCACTGGTTCGGAATGACGTTAGTGACGTGACTAGGTAATCATGATTTTTGTTATTCTTGACAAGACAAGATTTCAATTTTTTTTATTCTTGACAAGATCTCACCTGATAGGAAGTGATGATGTAGTCTAAGATGGTAAGGGGTATGACAGTATTTTAATGAAGCCCATGCCTCAAATTGGTTTGATAGTAGGGTGGTAACTAACCACGGCTTATCCTCCAACTATTCAGAAAAATAATATACCTAGACTGACGGTGATTACACCAGAAGCTAAAATATAGAGATGCAGCTAAAATATAGAGACGAAGGTTCGCAAGTTATAGTTAGCTAGAAAAATGAAAACCGGAAGGGCATTAAGAAACTTAGCAATAGAAGCAGAGGAAAGCGCTTGCCGTCGAGCTAAGCGATTTAGCTTTTTTACGTTGGCGTGTGATAACCGATTAGACGTAGGGGTTTATTAAAACTGGCATACTCCTACCAATTTAGTCCGCTAACTCAACATCGAATAAAAAAAAATTACCGAGAAAAAATGATTGTAAATATGAAAAATACTCTTGCTGCTTTTCCAAAATCAAATTCAAAATTAATTATTTCATGTCGGCCAACCTCTGGCTCTTATGTCACGTTAAGACTCTACCATCGGTATGGAATATACATACGTCACTCAATAAGTCTTTGGTCTGACCTATAGATGGCAACACTTTTGACAAAACCATATGATTGCAGAGTAGTAGGATCCTTCAGATGACACGTGTCAAAATTTGGCGTCGTTCTGACAATTAGTTCAAAAGTTAGAGCGGACTAAGTAACCCAAGTTCTTAATTGTTAAAAACAATGGATGAAAAAGAATTTCGAGTGTTAATTAAACATTGTTTTTTAATGGGAAAAAATACAACCGAAGCAAAACAGTGGTTCGATAAGTGTTACCCGGACACCGCACCAGCGATCATCTGAAGGATCCTACTACTCTGCAATCATATGGTTTTGTCAAAAGTGTTGCCATCTATAGGTCAGACCAAAGACTTATTCAGTGACGTGTTAGATTCTACTGAGAAGAGACGGCAAGAAACTCTGCAGTTGCTGCGTTCAGTGACAAAATCAGATCTCCTTTTGAAATTGGTGGGGGAGTTAAAAATATCAATTTCGAACTTCTTTGAGATAAACTAGTTTATTAAAATGAAAGATCCCTGGTTTTCGTTCAGCCGAGCCGAAGTTCCTTTGTACTCTTTATTTATCTTTGTTATCTTAAGTTAAAAATCACTGAGTTAGCCAACACTCTGGACCCGAGAGTCGAGAGTCAAGGTAAAACGGTGAAACTTTCGACTTTCATTTGAATAATTGTATTCCTTAAGTTTTTATAAACTGTTTTTTTTGTTACGGATGTTACAATAAAGTTATGCTAGTACCTTAGCGTCTTAAAACGCTTTTGTGTTGTTGTGATTTTAACCTTCGACAAAAAAGAAGGATGTTATAAGTTTGATGTGTATATACCGTGTATTTGAACTGATTTTGATGCAGTTTTTTTCTGTTTGCAAGCTAACGTGATCAAAATGGATCTTAGCTATTGAAAATATGCTCAGGCGTTTGAAGATCATCAGGTCATTTCTTACTTGGTTGTATTGTTACTTCGGACTATTTCAAAGTCATGGCAACCTTGAACTAATACTGCAGCATCAAGTAGTCTGCAAGGTACCCAAACTACTTAGCAACTTACAATCTATACTAGTGTGTTTAGGCTCATTAGAATGGTTTCAACATCGATGGGTTTTTATGAGTTGGTGATATACAGATGATGATCACGGATCGAAGAGGGGGATCTGATAATGGAGCAGAAAAACCGGGTAACAGGATGTCAGGTATACCGTACGTCGTCCGGCCATAGATTCATATGTCAGGGTTGAATCAAATTTTCAATTTACACTTGTTACCGTTCGAAATATTGGAATTGGCTGTGCAATTTGCAATTTTTTTTTGGTTTATTCGCGAGAGAAAGATGTTCATTATAGCATTCTCGTGACCCAGATTCAGAACCGCTGGCCAATATCAACGGCTTCAACAGATACTACGCAAGAAACATTTTATTGCAGTAGTGTTTGCAAGCATTCGTACAAATTCTGGACTCATGATTCGCACTTGAAAAGAAAGAAACGTTTATTTTATGAATTCTGCTCTTCGACCATTTAGCCGGGACGAGCCTTTACGCTTAGTACTGAATATATTCCGTCACTTTCAGCGGGAGGTGAGGTAATCACGTACAGGCTACGTACAACATACATTTACTCACTTCCGCACACTCTTGTAAAAAACTTAATGTCTCTATGAACGCACACTAACTCAAAAGCTGTCACACTTACAAGCTGACACGTACGTTTGTACATGTACTTCGGCAGAGTGGAATGCATACGCTTGCCAAGTCCTGGCTAAATGGTCGAATATTCTGCCACACATCACTAAGTAGGTTACTGATTAGGTTGTCCCGGCGCCTCCACCACTTGAGCATTAAAGACAAAAGGCGTCAAGCAGAAGAAGCGCCGGAACAACTAAGTCATATGTGGCAATCGGCATAACCCGGAAAAAAGGTCCCAACTCAGCAAAATGCTGTATGCTTTGTACATGCACAAGAGCATACAGCGCTGCCGTAGCTTTAAACTTACTGTGTATAAAAGTCTGGTACCAGTCAGTCGTCATGATTGGTATTTTTAACTGACTTCAAAAAAGCAGGAAGTTCTCAATTCGTCGGAATCTTTTTTTAGGGCTAGTAAAAACCTGTTTTAGGGCTAGTAAAAAACAGATTTGTGTGTTTGTGTTTCTTACTCTTTCATGCAAAAACTAATGGATGGATTTGACTGAAAAGAATGGAGATAAATTATGGATTAACACATACAACTACTGCTACTTTAATTCAGGCGTTCAAAAAAACTCGAATCCACGCGGATGAAGTCGCGGGCATCATCTAGTTATAAATATTTTGATCTCGAAATTCGATCGCTATCCCGATGATGATCTAAAATTCAAATAATGCAGAATGAACTCAGTTTACTGTTAAATTAACTCGACGTAAACAAAGTCGCAGGTAGCTCCTGGTGCTATGATAACAGCAATGCTCGCCTCGCGTCCCAAGTTCCCATTTCCCGTTATCTGAGATAATGTAATTCGCATGTCAAGATCGTATCAGTGACCTATGCGGCCATTTGCGAGATGCTGGGACGCTGCGCTCGTAATAGTTAGGTATATACCTATAACTTGGTAGCAATCTCCGGTGTGTTATGTAAATGTGACCTTTGATGTTTATTGGGTAGGTACTGGCAGGTATAATAATAATCTTCTAACTCTGCTCGTTGGTCTAGTAGTTAGGATGTTCGATTGCGAATGACGTGGATTCGATTCCCGGTAAAAAAGCATCGTATAAGGTGGGGTTGTCTATCTAGAAATTGTTGAACTATTTGAACACACTTCCAGCGTCTGTGTTTCCGGCCACGTATAATCTGAGTACCATCAAGACAAGAGTGAATAGGCATTTTCTAGGCAAGCGCGCTTGAACCTAGACCTCATCAATGCTTTCCAGCATTGATTGTCGTCAAGCGCAAGTCTAGCTCATAATAAAAAAAAGAGGGACCATTAAAGCAATTAATGTAAGCGAAATTGAAGTCATAAAGTGGTTGATGTAAAATTCAATTTATCTCAGCATGGCGAATTATTTTAACTTGTTTATCGTACAAAATAACTAACTAACAAACTCTAAACGAACTCTTACTGAAGGTCTTTGATGTTTCGTAAACGATACGAAGGTTCAGGTGAATGAAAATTTGCTTGAAATTACCTCTTAAAGTTAGTTCAATTACATATTACTTTACTCGTGCAAAAATTGTTAATAGAATAGAATAGAATAATTTTTTATTCAAATAAATTTTTAGAACGTGCTTTCGACGCTCCAAATGAATCCATCATTGGCTTCGAGCATTTAACTAAATGTAACATGAACCTTCCACCGATCCGGAATGCAGAGTTCGTACCTTGGAGACATAGACACGGACAACTATCCAAAAGTTTGCCTGTCTCATTACACCCTTTGTCCTCTCGCTGACGCCGCGGCCGCACACTTCCGTTTCCGCGCTCGCCCTACTTTCTTTTCGCATCGCCTTTTGTCCGCGTGAGTGGCTTTTACCTGCAAAGCACTTGCATAGGAACATTTGTTTTTTTTTTACTTTTTAGCAACTCTGCATCTTGTTGCATCATTGCCTTCTGCTTTGTGTGCTACTTATTTGCGGCCGGTTTTAATGACCTAAGTTTTTCAAAATCTACAGGTTGAATTCGAAGGTCGAAAATTTAATAATAAGTTAATATGTAAAGGATAGTTTAACTGTAATACGAATAAAAATGATTTTCAAAAAACGGACTTCAAGCGAAACTTTTGTACACGTTTGTTGAAGTCGGGTGGCTTAAATAGAAACGATGAAACCGATACGCGATGCTCGCCCGATTTCAATAAGCTTGTCTATTATATGTCACCATAAGGTAAGCGTCCCGCATCGATTTTGTCGTTTTTATTTAAGCCCGACCATAATAACGAATCGATTGACACCTCATTCGAGAGGATCAAGAAGAATCTGATAATGGAGCAGAAAACTGGGTAACAGGATCTCAGATACATCGTACATAGACCGGATATAGACTCACATGTCGGGGTTTTTTTTAATTTTTAATTTACACTGGTGTTCACCCAAACTAATGATCCCATTGTTTCAGGCACCGCGAGAGATGAAACGCAAACGGTCGCTCAGACCGGGCGCCGCTTGGTGACGAGCCCCCGCAGCCATGGCGGACCACGTCACGACGATGCGCTACATCCTCTTCACCCTGCTCTCCCTCTCCCTCAACAACAACCTGGCGTTCGTGCTCGACAAGCAGAACCCCTACTCCCAATTCCGAAAGTGGAACGCCGGCCTCAACGGGACATTGGAACTTGAGTTTAAAACCGACCAACCGAACGGTCTACTTTTGTACACGGACGATGGGACTTATGACTTTTTTGAGTTGAAACTAGTGAACGGTGCGTTGCGATTGAGGTATAATTTGGGCGGCGGTGCTCAGATTATCACGGTGGGGAGCAACCTGAACGACGGCCACTGGCACAAGGTTCAGGTGAGTCGGCTGATTTATTGCACAATTATTTTGATTTATCTGTGGGCTCTGACTTTGTTGTAAGGTAATTTTCAGTCGATAGCAGCTTTCGAGGGTGTTTTTAAAAGATAATTGCGATAATAATATATCAAGGTGCGATCGTGACCGATTACCACTAAACTGGGTTTCAAGAAGCAACTACGTAGGTACACAATTACCTAGAAAAGTGTAGAAGAAATATGGTTTTCCAGAAGCAACTATGTACATAATTATCTGGAAAAGTGTCGAAGAAATACTATGCAAAATATCTTGAAATAATATTGGTAGAATAGAACATTAGGTATAAGTATTTACCTATACTAGGTAAAACTTAACAGGTTCGACTACGGCTGACGAGGTCCCGGGTTCGATTCCTGGGTCGGGTCAAAAACGACAAAAAATTTTCAGTACTAGGCCGAAAATAGCAAGTTAGCGGTGTGTAAAGACGTAGGTCCTGCGCCTGATCTCTCTCCGTTCATTTCGGAATTCCGTCCCATCGTACTACGAGAGTGAGGGAATAGAGAGTGCAGTGTTTTTTTTTTTGCACTCACACTTGTGCACTATAATATCTCCTGCGCAGATTGTTAATCTCTGAGCAGGTTGGCCACCGTGCCAGGATTCGGTCGGGATCACATTATTGTTATGTTGGCAGGTGGCTCGCCGAGATGAGCAGACCTCGTTGTCAGTGGACGGCATCACTCAGAACAAAACTTCGCGCGGCAAGGAGTTCGTCTTCGGGAAGTTCAACACCAACTCCGATGTCTTCGTCGGAGGAATACCGCCCTCGTGAGTACATAGCACTATTGTTAAATTATTGTTACCAACCTCGATGACCTCCTTGACGCAGTGGTCAGCTGTAGGCTTATAACTGGGAGGGCTCGGGTTCAATTTGGGAATTTATAAATTTCTAAATTGTCTCTGGTCTGGTCTGGTGGGAGGCTTTGTCCGTAGCTAATTACTACCCTACCGTCAAAGACGTGCCGCCAAACGATTTAGCATTCCGGTACGATGGCGTGTAGACACAGATTAGGGATATGGGTTGAATGTACGCTGCCATACCCCTTCCAAGTTAGCCCATTAGCATCTTAGACTGCATCGTCACTTACCATCAGGTGAGATCACAATCAAGGACTATCTTGTCATCCTATAAAAAAAAAACTATTTTAGTCTATGGCCTCGCTCACATTAATTAAACCTCCTAAGGAGTTGAATTTTCAAAAATCCTTTCTCAGGCGCCTACGTAATAATAGCTGTTGATAAAAAAGCCAACAGACGAACTGAAAGTTGTTAAGCTTTTCAGTAGTTCGGCAGGCTTTATGCCTTGCTCTTGTCTTATTTACCGCGGAACGAATTCCGAGCTACCCTTTAGTAAAACTACGCAGTAAAAACCTCAGCAATTCGGCGCTCGATCGCAAAGGGAAAGCCGCACATTCCAAACATGCCCGCTTTTGTGTCACACTTTTTGCTACTGAATCTAGGTTGAATGAAATAGGTTCGCCACAATAATCTTCAAAGCCTCGTACGCAGCGGGATACATTTGTCTTCAGACGTTGTATAGGCCTTGTAAATATCAACTTATCAAACCAGCATTTCTTTATAAACGACAAAAGGTGTGAATAGGTACCTAAACTCCTGAAAAGCCTTTGGTATTTCAGGAATTGGCGCATTGGCGATACTTCTGTTTATGGGTGGCGGTAATCACTTAGTATCAGGGGACCTGCTTGCTAGCTATTTATAAATAACCGGTCAAATGCAAGTTGGACTCGAATACGAAGGATCCCGTACCAAAAAATCGCCGAAAAACACGTTTCTAGTAGGGGAAATGCATATTCTCTGAAAATTTAACTGAACTGTCTATTTCGGATCATGAGATACGGGCCGCTGACAGACAGACGGACGGATGGACGGACGACAGCGGAGCTTAGTAATAGGGTCCCGTTGGATGGAACCCTAAAAAAGTATGGGAGCTTGTATGAAATAGTGAAGTGTGACGTCATCAGCCACTTCGATTAAATTTCAAGTTTTAAGTGTTTTAGATTTGGTATTAAACAAGACAGATACGTGATACTAATCCGAGATCAGACAAACACAATACGAAAAGAAATAAAATGTAATTTGTATAGCTTCGTTAATCGCCTTTAATCGCTATCGCTGTCCGCTAGCCAATAGCAATCGATCAACTTTCTTGTGAGACGTGCAAAGCCTGTAAGGCTTCTATGACTCACTGTTGTATCAATGAATACCTCATAGTTGATCACACTAATATTACAAAGGCGATGTATGTGTGTGTATGTTTGTTACTCCTTCACACTACAACGAACGAACCAATATGACTGAAAGGAATGGAGATAGCTTAACCAGGATTAATACATAGGCTACTTTTTATCCCGGAAAATTAAAGAGTTCCTGCGGGATTAAAAAACCATTCCGACCACGGCGGTCAATTTCCGCAGATAAGACACCTGCGCGGGAGATATTATAGGGCCCAAGTGTGTCCGCAAACTCAGGTGCATTCTTTACTCCTTCGCTCTCATAGTCCGATGGGACGGAAATCCAACACAACCAGAGAGATATCAGGAACTTTACGTGTTCTCCGAGTTAAGGGGTTATTTCCCAATTCCGAACTAGTACTATCCTTCAAAAGCCATCTTAATTCTACGCGGTGAAAATCGCGGGCCTCAGCTAAGTAATATAAGCTGAGTAGGTAATATATTTACAAAGGAAACGTGTGGGAAGCAAAAATCGCGGGAGCAGAATAAAGTAATTGTTGAACCAACATTATAACAAGCGTATCAAATACCGCCTACGCTTTCATAACACCAGAAACGACGAACCTTTTCACTGATAGGCATACGCAAAATGGGATTTTGTAAACTAAGGGTTGATTCACATCACGCTCACAGTGAGTCGACAGTTAGGCTTCGGAACCATTTCCTAAGCCTAACTGATATTGCACTGTCGTATCGACGCTCGCCTTCTGAGAGACACGTTTGTTAAAGTCGGGCGAGCATCGCGTATCGGTTTCATCGTTTCTTTTTAGCCCACCCGACTTCAACAAACGTGTGCAAACTAAAATTATTTTTATACTTTGTAGTGGCCTAAGAAGCCGGTTTCATAAAATAATTTGATTACAAAACCGACTTCATACGCCACTACAAAGAATATCACTGTGCCTATAAAATTTGAAGAGTTCCTTCGATTTCTCCAGGACCCCATCATCAGATGACCCCTGATGACAATGGGACCACCTCGAAAGTATACCCTTTAAAAAAGAAAGCAATTTTCCAAATCTGTCTTCGAGTAATCGGGGAAGAAAGAAAAAGATATTATTATTTATCTAAAAGATCTTTAATCTGGGGGGACCCAAATACCATGAGTGTTGTTAAGGGCTAACACTACGGATGATGAGATAGAAGGAATGTTTAATTCAGAAGTTTTCGGAAGATTTCATTCAGCTGTAGGCTGAATTTCAGAGTGGGCGTCAAAAATTAGCATAATAAAAACTTAGTTAACACAAAAGTTAAAATAACGTTGAGTTAGGCCCCAAGGTACCCTAGGGACATATTAGGTCGGAAACTTTATGTTTTACTGCCCAGTTATAATTCTCTAGATGAACAGTCAGCATAAGTTTCCAACAGGCGGGATTTAAAGAAATGTTTTTAAAACAAACAGATTTAACTTTCATGTGCAGGCGGCGCAAGACCGAGTGCCTGTTCCGTCATCCCGTAAAGCCATCAAACTCATTCACGCTTCTTAAAGCCTTAACTCATAAGTCTGTAAATCGTGGCAACGGACAAGAGTGTAAAAGCAATGGTTCGTCTAATGACACTCGCAGTGTCTGTCAGTGGGCCGCCACTGGGTTGAAATGATGATGATGATTGCTGTTGAAGTCAGGTCTAAGCTAAGAGCATTTAAACGAGTGCTCCAAGGTCTGAGTCCCACTTAAACCTACCGAAGGAAGCAATTGAAAAACAATGCGACTACAAAATGCATAGAAAAACGCCATAACAGTGATAAGGCGACGCTAAAGAGCTCTCGCAGCGCTCTCGAGGATGCAGCAGCTTCCTATGAAAGGAAGCTAAATAGGTCGTGTGTGCACTTCCATACTACGACGCGACGCTTCAACCAATATATATTTATGTTATGTCTTCAGAATATCCCCATAAGCTCTAGTCAACTCTATTTTCCATACAAACGTTTTTTTTAAGAATTTTAATTAATAAATACAGAATTAAAAAATCTAACCTCAACTTCATGTCAGATTATAAAGATACCCTTATACATAAAAATTCTTTTCAAAAAACCGACTTCTTACGCCACTTCGAAGTAGAAAAATAATTTTAGTTTGTACACGTTTGTTCAAATCGGGCGAGCTTAAAAAGAATCGATGAAAACGATGCTCGCCCGACTTTAATAAACGTGTCTTTTATGTGCCGTCAGAAGGGGAGCGTCGCGCATAGGTGCCAACTGCCAAACCAAATCGCAAGGTTCAGTCGTAGCGAACAAACACCTCGGCCTTTCGCATCCAATACGTCATACGTCGAAAATTTCACATTCATAATATTAATTGGATATAAATCAATTGCGGCTTTTTATGACAATTCAGGACTCTACCACCGGTTCAGAAAGCGGATTCTGCTGAGAAGAGCCGGCAAAAAACTCAGCAGTTGCTCTTATTGCATATACAAACCTCTTTGACAGTTCAGATGTACATTGAAACGGAAATGTGCGCTGTCGACGCGAACTATAATTAAATATTTTCAAAATCAAATGTTTCGATATGGTTTGAATTCAGATGGAATTCAGATTTGATTATGATATGCGCGCAGTAGACACCACGCCTTCGAAAATATACGATACAGGCTCTTAAGTACATCATAAATTCTTGCTGAAATAACGTACTCAGTTCGATAAACAAATAAAAATCTTAAATAATTGTTCATTTTTGTTACATGTGAAAAATATTAAAGCCATTCTTCAGTTTTAAAACATCAGCTAGTATTACATAGACTCAATGTTCCAGATGGTATGTGATGGCGCGACATCGGGCGTATAAATATCCCGTAGCATGCTCGTAGCGCTCTACGGTCTCTGCAGCGCGTGTGAGCTACGAGAGGCTGACTAATGCATTAAACGTGCTGCGATCACAAAAATGCTCGTTAGTTCCTACGATATTATCCATTCGCGTTAGCATGAATCATGCCTTTAGGTACCTACATATTGTTACAGGCTCGGGCTCTAGGATTGGACTTTTTTATTACTTAGATGAGCATGATTTTTTAGATTTTTTAAAGTCAAATCTAGAATTGACTGTGACAATGTATTATCGAACGTCACGCCCATTCCCACAAATGACTTTCGGATTTCCTTGAGGTGTAAAATGTATGTTTGTACATCTTCTACAAGATAGCCTTTGACTGTGATCTCGTCGTCCCTAGAAGGGAAATCCTGGTGGTCTGTGGCGGTGCAAACTAACAGCAAATAAAAATAATAAACCTATCTTATACAAAACTTAAAAATTCAAAAGCGTGTTAAATCATTTCACGTATTTTTTTTACCAATTGCTAAACATACATTTTACTTTTTTTTAGGCAAATACTATAATACACTATGATAAACATTTTACTACATTTTTAATTTAATAAAATTGTATGATGGTTGAATAAATAGCGAACAAGCAGATCGAGTTGCAAATACGATAATAGTAGGTATAGATTTTAGTTGTCTCCATTTTGATTTATAACGTGCTTAGGGGAAAATCGGCCAAAGCCTAGTCGAACCCAACTGAGTAAAACAAAGAAAGATAAATGACACTTCGTACTGTACAGACACACTTTTGGCATGAGCTCACCGTCTCTTGGATAAACAAAAACATTTTGCGGTAAGTATATTTTATTCAAGTCCCATATCAGTGTATTTTAGTAAAATCGTGGCGGGAAAAGAACTTCTTAGCTGAAGAACTTACGTCAATAACTCGGGAGAAGTACTTGATTCTTATGAATCATGCTCAGAGTACCCAGTGGCACATTTACCCTAGAGCCATAGGAGCACGGCACCACGAGGCAGCAGGAAGGGTAACTCAATCGGTCCCCTTAGGTTCCTTTCAAAATCGTTAGCTATCTTTTATTTTGCATTTTATCTGACTTCCCTGAAGATATTATAAATGGGCACGGGTCTTTTCTCAGAATAAGAAGTGTTAAGTCCATGTTAAGCCATATTTTTTGCAGCAATATAATAAAGAAACATTGGAAGTCATAGGTAACATCCTAATTTTCCAAAAATCAATAAGTTACTCTTATAAAATAAAGTAAAATAAACATCCACATTTAGAAATCAGTTTTAAAACCGTTTAAAGTTGCCAATTAAACTACTAAAGTGCGTCAAATATTTTTGGACGTCACTGTTCATTCTTTCATACATTGATTGTATTGTGCTTGATTTGACACTCTTGCTTTGAAGATGCTCAAGTTATAGCTAGGTCTCAGGAAACACTGATGCTGGCCGTTCCACACCGTTCGTTTCAGAAACGTATAAGTATAAATAAGTACATTACTGCAGCGCGGGCCAGCAAAAGAGGCATTGAGCCGAGGCACACTCAAATAATGCGCGGAAATTAAATGCAATTTACTTTTCAAAATCAATGACGAACAACGAACAACGATAATTTTTCCCGCGTTAGTGTTCATTTGTTTTTTTTTTTCAATAAACAGCTTTTTATTTGCAAGTCAGTTTGAAATTTAAATAAAACCTTTGATAGATTACCTATTTGGTTGCCATGTTTCGGAATAAAAGATCGTTCCATTTTTAAATTACACGACATATATGAGTTTATTATGTAATTTATTTGTCCGCTAAACGACGACAGATGTGGATTTTTACACAACTTTTGCCGGCCGCTGCTCGCATGTATTTGGCCAGTACAGCAATTTCGATTTATCTCGAAGAAGGTTGTCAAAATAATGTTCAAATTTCCAAGCATGTTTGAGAAAAAAAATTATATGTAACGCCAAAAGCAAAGTTGAGATTATTTACGAGTAAACCTAGAGTGCTTTTATCACCC
The DNA here is from genome assembly GCA_038048805.1 of Hipparchia sbordonii. NCBI lineage: Eukaryota > Metazoa > Arthropoda > Insecta > Lepidoptera > Nymphalidae > Hipparchia > Hipparchia sbordonii. The sequence continues at coordinate 1,470,346 of CM076111.1, read as the reverse complement.
GAATTTATATGATAAAATACGTAGTAAAACTGCAAACTCCAGTAACCTAGTAAACCGGTGTAAGGAACGGAATACTTCGGATCTCAGCCGCACGTATGTGACTAATGTGACCGACGTGCGGGAGGTACCAAAGAGACGACAGCTCTTAGATTATCATAATGAAAGTTTCCCATTTTAGTATAGCTGGCACTGGCTGTAGGTACGTGGCATTATTTCTAACCGACTTCCAAAAAAGGAGGAGGTCCTCAATTCGTCGAATTTTGTTTTTTTCAAGCTAGTAATTAATTCATAACTATGCGTGTTTAGCAATTACTTAAATTATTTATCATTTAATTTGACGTTTTAAAGCCGTGTATGAAAATTTGCCATTCTACACTTGGCCAGCGTGGTAGACTATAATATAGCCTTAAGCCTTGCATGCAAACTTCATTTAGATATATAAAAGGAAAACGTGATTGACTGACTGACTGACTGATCTATCAACGCACAGCTCAAATCGCTGGACGAATAGGAAAAGCATACACGACGTAGGCATCGGAAAGTATTTCTGAAAATCCCTCTGAAGGGATTAAATAGAGGTTTCAAAAATTGAACTTAATGTGAGCGAAGCTGCGAGCAAAAGCTTAATGTTTACTTGATACTTAAAGCTTTAACACCATCTCAAAAAGAATAGGATTCTTCTGATGCTAGGAAATAGCTGGAGAGGATTTAGAAGGCTCTGTCGCTTAACTGGTAGTTAAAAGTACAATAATACTTTTAGTTGTTCCCTAGTGGCACGTAACGTATTCTTCAAATCCTCCGGGCTGTGTCAGCTACGGCGTAGCACTACTAGTGCTACGAGCTATGGCGCTGTCCAAGTGCTACGTAGTCGGATTTTTGTTACAACCTAATAAAACTAGTGGTTCGCCCCGAACTGAGACCTCGCGATATCCCATAATTCCCAAAAGTTTTAATTATATATTGTAATAATAACCTTTTAACATTAGACACAATAAAAAAAATAATAGTTGACATAAAACTGTTTTACTGACACAGCGCCATCTATTAGCATAGTGAAGCTATTAGCTTCACAATAATGCTAATAGATGGCGCATTAAAATTAAATAATTTCGTTTCTTTATAACATTTATCTAATTTTAGTATTTGTTGTTCAAGTACAGGATATAACTGAATTTTCAACCAAGTTTCACGTTCTAATATTCAGTAATTCAGAAGTTATAGGGCTCTGACAGACATTTAGACGGACACACTTCTCTGTCTAGTAGGCAAGCGCCCTAGTTGACTCAGAGGTTTGGCTTTGGTTTTTTTGTTTTTGAATTCTGTTTGACCGACTAGTGACGAATCGTTTCATGCTAGGTTCATTTATAGCTTTTTTAAAACCTCCAAAACAAATGGAACTATAAAAAATATAAAAACCCCCCAACATGTGAATTTTTGGCCAGACTATATATGATATACTCAACATCCTGTTACCCAGTTTGCTGCTCCATCATTGGATCCTTTTCCTCGATTCTCAATCATCATCTATCTAACCTACTTATTTAGACCATTCGAATGAGCTCAAACACACTATATCTGCCGTAAGTTGTTGAGGAGTTGGGAACTTGCAGACTACATGATGCCACAGCATCAGCTCAAGGCTATCATGTCTTATTACGCTATTGGGCTTCTAAATTGTAGCTATAACTAGTGGTTCGCCCCGAACTGAGACCTCGCGATATCCCATAATTCCCAAAAGTTTTAATTATGTATTGTAATAATTAACTTTTAACATTAGACGCAATAAAAAAAATAATAGTTGACATAAAACTGTTTTACTGACACAGCGCCATCTATAGTGAAGCATTATAGTGAAGCATTATAGTGAAGCTATTAGCTTCACAATAATGCTAATAGATGGCGCATTAAAATTAAATAATTTCGTTTCTTTATAACATTTATCTAATTTTAGTATTTGTTGTTCAAGTACAGGATATAACTGAATTTTCAACCAAGTTTCACGTTCTAATATTCAGTAATTCTTGACATATGGCTCAAATTAAAATCTCCACTTTGAAACCCCCCCATTTGGTCAATTTTTAGGGAAAAATTAAAAAAAATATATTTTTGTACTCTGTTCAAAGTCGTCTTTAAAAAGATATATCGCAAGTCTATGTAGAGCAACAAACAAGATTTTACTTCAAATACGCTTCTATGAGAGCCCCCCTGAAATAAAGCTTTTTATATTTTTTTATACAATGTTCGGCTGAAGGCCATCAGTTTACATATTATATTTAAATTTGAAGTAATTACGTTCAGTAATTCAGAAGTTATAGGGCTCTGACAGACATTTAGACGAACACACTTCTCTGTCTAGTAGGCAAGCGCCCTAGTTGACTCAGAGAACTTCGCTTCGCTCGTTCAATAATATCTCAATTAAACAGCTTGACATACAGACAAATAAAATTACAAGGATCACTTGTTTTACTTTGAAACCCAACAAGTGTAAACTAAAAATTTAAAACACCTCCGAAATGTTATACAACATCCTAATCAGTAATCGTTAAAATAAAAAAAATATTTAACTCGCCATTTTGTGGTGGCGGCCACCTTGGACCGATTTTCATCAAACATAGCTAAGAACATTCACGATTAATTCACCTTTCATATAATAAAAACAAAATCAAAATCGGTTCATTAATTCGAGAGCTACGATGCCACACACACACACACACACGCACACACAGACTTATATCCCCGTCGTTTTGCGTCGGGGGTTAAGAAACGGCGTTTCATTAAAAACATTTTTTTTCTTCTCAGTTTGTACCATCAATATAATTATTTACGGACTCGGGCTCTCCTTTGAAAAGAAAGAAGTTAATTTTGCAAACAAATCGAAGTAACTTCCGTTTGAAATTCAAGAAGTTCGAGGTACCTACTTATTGAAGCTGACTTAGCTCACAGTTGGCAGCTGTATTAATGAAGACGCGAGACGGCGTCGTCGGTACAAAAATCCGACAATTTCTTTTTCTTCGTAATTCACAAAGATATTTAATCTTGGTACTCGTATTGCTGATAGACGGGACAAAATGAGTCAAGATAAAAAGCCAACAGACAACTTTTTTTGATAACAGAAATTTTGGGATTTGTGTCATATTTTTTTTTCTTACTTCTTTGTCACTTAGAAAGAAAGAATTAAAATTTGTTTAATGTGTGGTCATTTAGCGAAAAATCATTCATTATCGCCACTAGTATTCGGATAAATCTCTTTGGTAGTTCGTTATGCTGCTTGTAGCCTGGCGGGCACAAAGGGAAGAGTGTTTCTCGAGACTGGCTCTCGGCAATTCTTTGCAAGTTTATTAATAAAAAAATACCTACTGCCCACAGCGGCTCACACACAAAATTTAAAACCTGAGAAAATTTAAAAACTAACTCGACTACGGAAAATTAGATATAACATCCGCCATTATGTTTTTCTTCGTATACTTTTTGCAAAAAATTGAACCGACGATAGAAGGAACTAAAAAGAGAAAAATAAAATATAAATCTTTTTAGTCTTACTAACTAAGCTCCTAAACTAATTTAGGTAAATAACTAATTTTGAGTCGGCGACAAACTTTTTTAAAAGCATAACTATGAGCTGTATTTCTAAGCATGGCTGCGGGATACTTTAAATTAAAAAAGTTTGTTTGTACCTCCTTCTTTTTTGGAAGTCGGTTAAAATGTGTATTTCAAGAACCAATATGACTTTACGGCTCTAAAATTAAATTGGACCAATGTGTAAGGTGCTCTTCAAAATTTTTGTATGAATACGTTTCAAAGTAGTCGTCACAAAGTGCACTTCACGCGTAGTTGCGACTTCAATTTCATAGAGAAACAGGTCGCTCCCGGAATATAAGCCAGCCTTCATTACGTTATTGTGGCGCGGCAATTAAGAAGGCCAAATCAACACTGACTTAATTTCCAGAGACGGACTTTCGTGTTAACGTAATAAGCTACCAAAGACAAAAAAATTTAATAAAAAATTAACGCAAAAAATAACGCGGGGTGACTTTGATAAAAATGGTATATCGCAGCCATGCAGCTCGTAGTTATGGTTTTAAAAAAGTTTGTCGTCGACTCAAAATTAGTTAGTTTAGGAGCTTAGTTGGCAGACTAAAAAGATTTAAGTATATTTTATTCTTCTCTTTTTAATTGATTCTATTGTCGGTTCAATTTATTGTAAAAAGTAATTATTTTAATTTACACGTGTTTTTGGAATCAGTTTCAGTACTACTGTCAAATGTTATAGATTGCTCATAACATAGTGCAAATGCAGGTCTAAAATAGAAACGTGTAAAAAAGACCAAATAAAGTATTCGAAATTAAAATAGAGCTGAGTTCTAACAGTTAGCTTTGACTCCAATTTAAACCGGCGCTGACCACTCTAGAGTCAGTTATAAAAATTTCCATATTCGCTTGTGTGTTGTAAAAAGTATGCAAATATGAATTTTATAATAGGTTTTTAGTCAAACATTGTTCTGCCAAGTCCGGCCGCCTGTCCGTTTATCCGTAGTTTAACTCAGAGACTAACTAAGAAGTGTAAAAAAAAAAAAAATTCAAAATACTCCCAACATTTATGGATCTGATGAAAATTGAAAACAACCCATGTTCTATCTCCAGAAATCTATGGTCGGACTATGTACCTGACATCCTGTTACTCAGTTTTCTGCTCAATCATCAGATCCTCCTCCTCAATCCTCAATCATCATCTGTCTAACACCTACTCATTGAGACTATTCTAATGAGCTTAAGCATGGTATATTTGCTGTAAGTTGCTGAGGAGTTGAGAATCCTACAGACTTCTTGGAAATAGTCCCAAGTAACAGTAAACAGTTCCTACTTGATTAAAGACCCCTTAATCTATAATTATATAAAAAGGCTTGTCCTGACTGACTGACTGACTGACTGACTGACGATCAACGCACAGCCTAAACCACTGAAGTTAGAAACTTGAAATTTTGACAGTAGGTTCCTTTTATGACGTAGGCGAGCACTAAGAAAGGATTTTTCGAAATTCGCCCCCCAAGGGGGTAAAAAGGGGGGTTAAAGTTTGTATGAAACTCCGTCATTTTTCGAGTTATACTCATGAAATTCGGTATTTAGGCTTTAAATTGAAAACAAAAAAGTAAGTGTTTCACACTTTTAAAAAATTCTACCCCCTAAGGGGTTAAATAGGGGTTGAATGTTTGTATGATAGTCCTTCGTTCTTCAAGTTATTTTTCAAGTTATGTTTATGAAACTTGATATTTTGGCTCTTGATCAAAAATAAAGAATTACGTATTTTACATATTTCGAAAATTCTCCCCCCAAGGGGGTAAAAAGGGGGGTTAAAGTTTGTATGAAACTCGGTTATTTTTCAACCTATACCCATAAAATTCGGTACTTAGGCTTTAAATTGAAAACAAAAAAGTAGGTGTTTCACAGTTTTTAAAAATTCTACCCCCTAAGGGATTAAATAGGGGTTGAATGTTTGTATGATAGTCCTTCGTTCTTCAAGTTATTTTTCAAGTTATGTTTATGAAACTTGATATTTTGGCTCTTGATCAAAAATAAAGAATTACGTATTTTACATTTTTTGAAAATTCTCTCCCCAAGGGGGTAAAAAGGGGAGTTTCAATATTCATAGTTAAGACAGGACAACGTCTGTCGGGTCCGCTAGTATAAGTAGAAAATGAGCTGATGATCTTCAAGCGCCCGAGCAGATCTCCTAAATTATAGCTAAGATCCATCTCGATCACGTTAGCTTTCAAACAGAAAAAACCGCATCAAAATCAGTCCATTTTTTAGGTAGCCACGAGGGAACAGACACACAGAAACACGTCAAACTTATAACACCCCCTCTTCTTTCAATTGGGAGTTAAGAAGCTTTAATTTGGCATGGTAATACGTATTGACTATAATATAATCAATCACGCCTATAAAGATTTATGAAACAAAATCTTGAGAAAAGCCCGTAGCTTCGCGTAGCCGTAAAGCGGCAATGTTGGTTTTTTTTGCTCGTCTATTCCATTGTTTTTTATTCCATTCCATTGCTTGTCTACCTATAAATAATTTGTATTGATGGCCTCCCGTTAAATGTAGAGAGCAAACTACCTTTTCCAATCCAAATTGATGGGTTACTTAAATGAATTATCAGAATTAATGGCCTATTAAAATACAAGTATAGATATTTTATAGTTACCGAAAGGTACTTTGGCTTTAAAAGAAGCTGCAGAAATGCCAAGGCCGAGTACAAAAATTTTGTGAAGTGACAGGCAATCGGAAAAGTTTAACAGCCCTAACGAGCTCTGTCAGCGTCGCGAATGATTTATGCAACATCTTTTTACTTGATAAGATAATTTACTCAGCACCCACTTTTTATTAGACCCCGACGGACGGAGGGGGAAGGGAGGGCGGTATAAGTTGTATGACGTATGTATTTATGTATCTGTGGGTCTGTCTATTTCCTCGTAGCCCCCTAAAAAAGGGACCATAAGATTGAATTGATTGAAGATCATAAGCTTGTTTCCTACTTAATTAAGGGGGTCTTATAAACTTTTACTGGTGCGATTGATTTGAAAGGTGTTCCTGTTCCTTCGGATCATTTTCAAGGCATGGTAGTCTTGTCTTGGCTGCAGAATCATCAGCATCGTCAGCAGATATATAATATCTTCTGGAAGTGCACAAGTATGTGCATATACACAGGTACATTCTCTATTCCCTCACACTCATAGTCCGATGGGAAACTTCGACACCACCGGAGAGAGATCAGCCGTAGGACCGGCGACTCTACGTGTTTTCGGTCAAAAATATATGTCACCCTCCAGGTCCTCGACTATAACACTTACTGTGTGATTGGAGGATAAATCCAAAAATTAAGATATTGGTAAGGAAGCCACAACGCTGTACAGATATATACGGCATTTCAAATACATATTTGTTCATACAAGTAATAAATAATAGTTCAATCCAGTATAAATAACATTTGTATCCGACATAAACTCAATTCCACAATTATTCCGGATCCGTAACATGATCTATATTAGCAGTCTATTACACTTTACGAGTGTTAACTAACTTTGAACTCTATTCACTTGCAATACGGACTCTACGAAGCAAATTGCGAAATATTAAGCGTAAAGCGTAAACTATTGTTTAGATTTTAGCTCTTATTGCAGCGAAATAGAGTACTGAATTGTTAATGCTGCTCTCAGAGGTTGGATCAGTGTATCACACCGAGCTGCACAACTAGAAGAAGACATAGTCCTTTCCGTAAGAATAGAGCTTTGATACATTAGTGTAGCTGTATTAGAAAACATACGTTACTTTGGAGTTCATGAAAAAATTAATAACTTCATAATATCTATTTAACAGGTACACATCAATTCCAGTGATAAAGTTAAGAAAAATTTACAGTATTCAGTAGCGTAGCTTATGGATTCAAATGACTATTGAAAGCAGGCAGTGGCCAGTGACAAAATATAAATAAATCAATACGACGTAATATTCAAACCATAAAATTATGATGATTAAACTTTATGTGTCTTTTTATCAAAGCCATTATAAATTTTACAAATACGTATAGTTAATACGTATAGTCAATGAGAAGTGTCTAGTCAGAAAAAATACTTCCATTATTATATTTTGGTGGGTTAGTAGTTAGTCAACACTTTCACCATTGCAGAACACATTTGCAAGCACTCGTAAAAATTTATATGCAATGTGCTGTGTATCTACTTCGAAATGAATGCTTTTGATATTCATGTAGTTAAGTGTCCACTCATTATCGTAAAAGGGTAAACAGCATAAATCAAAATTACTAGAAATAAAATCTTTATAACTTTCCCGACCCAGTGGTCCGGAACATTGATATACGACTTGTTATTATATCGTCTCCTCCGTAAGAAGTGGTTACTTTTCTCGTGTTATGTGAAACTCGCAGTTGGATAATATATTCAACAATTATTTATTCAAAGTTAAAATATACGTTTCCCTGGAACAAAGCTCTAAGTGTTAAAATGAGTACCAAATCTTCAGGTGTAGTGCCGTTTTAGCATAATATCTACTTATTTATTTTCATGAAAAGTAGTATACAGCCAGGTACTTCATGCTATGTAGACAGGCGGGTTCTAGTTAGTTTACTAAAGCGTGAGGCACACAAAACGCGGTTCCAACATTTTGTAATAGTATATGCGGGAATATGCGGGAATTAGGTCTGCTACACACTTGGGCAGCGCTACACATTTGATTCGGCAGTATGTATTTGTTGAATTGACCAACAAACCCGACCGATTACTATACTAGCCGATGCCCGTGACTTCATCCCCTTTGACTTAGTTTTTAATAATCTCGAATCTTCAGTAGGAACTTTTGAAATTTCCGGAATAAAAAGCCTTCGGTTTGGTCTTTTTCGGTTCTCGTCGGGTGATCGCATTTGGCCACCGAATCAATCCTTCGCATTGCCCGCCCGCACTATTCTTTCTTTTTGCTCAAATTCTAAGAGTCGTACCGCTTATGTTGGAAAATCTATAAGCTTCCTTATAAATTGAGCTATCAAATGCAACAAGAATTTTTTAAATCCGACTGGTAGTTTCAGAGATTAGCGCGTTCAAACAAGCAAACTATTATTAGTATAGATATATTCGGCTAGAGTCACTCCATTCGGCATGCCTTCGCTGAATTGGCATGTTCGGGTTGGCTCGGCACAATTCAGCCTTCATTCAGGTTGTTTTCTCTAGTGTTTAGCTCTACTGAAAATATGTTGATCGGTCGAAAACAACCATCCACGAAGGTAGCCACGAACCATCGACGTATATTCACGCATATGATGTAAACTCACAAAGTTGACCCATTAACACAAAAACCATTACTCGTAAGTCCCCTTTGAGTCGTGAATCTGTTAATTAAAAAGAACTCTACTTATCTGGCACAGAAAGCGGCGTGAAGTTCGTCCGCAAGACCGCAAACGGAGTTGCGGACACTGCGGTCACTAAACTAAAGCGAATTCACATTTAACTGTTTGCACATCTATACGTTTAGTTAAAATCAAAGTTAAATATTTCATTTAAAGTACGGACTTTTTGAAATTCTAAAAATACTAGTTAATAATAATATACAAGTGTAAATTAATAAAACACCCTCGATAAGTGGATCTATGGCCGAACTATGTACGATGACATATTGTTACCCAGCTTTGTCCTCCATCATCAGATTCTTCTCCTTGATCATCATCTATCTAACACCTACTCATTAAGACTATTCTAATGAGCCCAAACCCACTGAATCTGCTGTAATTTGCTGAGGAGTGGGGTATCCCGCAGATTACTTGATGCCACAGCATCAGCCCAATGTATTGAAAATAATTCGAAGTAACAGTACACCTCTCATCACACCAGTGAAAACGAAAAAACGATGATAATAAAAGTTCTGGGCCTATACTACCAACCTTCAGTCATTCATTCATTCATTCATTCATTCAATGTTAACCTTAAAGTTAAGGTTGTCATTACGTACCATCTCAAAACTAAAATTGAAATAATACTGCTTAAAGAGTTGGAAGTATTGGTTATCTTTATTATTAAAAAATAAATAGTTTTTATATTAATAGGAAAATTGGATTTTCGTTTTATTAGTTTTTATCCCCACTATCCCAACTTGTAGCTAGCAAAAGAGCTTGCAACTTTTCCTTTGTTGAGAGGTCCGTGTCCTAAGAATACTTAGCGATTGTCCTTTGATGTAGAGGAAAGTCGTGTTTGCGACAAGCGCTCTTTGCTCTCATCTAGTTTGCATGAGCAAAATGAAAATGAGATACAATTTTACTTACGGACTTTAAATTAATCGGCTTGAGTTTGTTTTTACGTTGGATCTGTTCCTGAGCCTTTTTCTCTTTCTGAAGTGGAAATGGGCAAAGCACATAGTTCGAAGAGCTGATGATCGATCCCAAGGTGCTGGAGTGGCGAACCCGTGCCGAGAAGCGCAGTGTTGGCAGACCATTCACTAGGTATCGCAGGGGGCCACAGGGATTCGCTGGATTCAGGCGGCGTAAGACCGAGCCCTGTGAAAGTCCATGCACGGCTGTAAGCAGTAGCCTAGTAGTTAATACTGCGATCCCTATTCGAAGGGTAGCGAGTTCAATCCCCGGTACGCAACTACGCACCTCTGACTTTTTAGAGTTATATGAATTAATATCACATGCTGCAACGGTAAAAGAAAAGATCGTGAGAAAACCTGCATGCTTGAGGGTACTCAATATTGTTCTCAAACGTCATGAAGTCTGCCAATGTGAATTGGGGTAGCATGATGAAATATAAATCTTTTCTGAGGGAAACCGGTAGTAGTCTCGACATGTCGTAAGAGCCACAGGTTGGCCTACATGCAATAAATAATTTTGAATTTTTTTTGGAGACCTGCGCTCAGTTCCTGTAGTAGATTCATTTGACGATTCGAAAGCACTTTGTAAAAGATTATTTGAATAAAAATCTATTCTGTTCTATTCTAGTAGTGATCCGTTGATGGGTTGCTGATAATGATGGTAAGGCCAAGTGCGGTTTGACAGCTGTCCACACTTGACCAGGGCGTGGAGTATGGCCTAAACCCTTCTGATTCGAGAGGAGACTTGTGCCCAGAAGCGGTTCGGCGCTGAGTTGATAAAATCACAAACGTCAAGCGAAGGGGAAGCCACGTCGCCTGACGATCAGCAAATGTGTTTCCATGAATGTAGGTTTTACTCGGTCGTTAAGTTAGTTAAATGTGAAAATATCGATCAGTTATCGAATTAACCGTCGCGTCGCGTGTCACGTCAAGCCGTAAAGTTGAGCTTGATTGCGTGACCGACGTGACAGCGAAACAATAATATTTGAGCTCCTACATTCCACCGGGCTTGATAACATGACGCGAGGCCACGTCATTAACATATTGCTATTAATATTTGAGTTGAGAATTAAATCAAAGCAATTCTTAGCAACTACTGGAGCAAAAATTTTGCACACCTGCGTAGTTCAAATAAATTTACGTAAATCATACCGATCGGACATAAAAAGCAAGTAGTCGACGTTACGTTCGTAAGTTTTTCAAGCGATTTGTTTCCTCCTTTCTAATGCTGATCTCTTACATTCGCAATAACGCAAGAACCCACAAGATAGTAGATGACATTCGCTTAGAAGGAGAAGACAGACAAGAAGAAGATTAAAAAGTTCCTCATCCGATTATGCTAGCCACTAGACTAACAAGACGATATCTGTAAACCGAGACCGGGCACGCTCCGTAGGAAATGTCGGTCACCCAAGCATTATAATACAAGTTTGGAGAAATGATTTATCACGCACAAGGTCAGGTGATGCTCTGAAGTAGGCCACTACGTCTCCGTGGACCGAACACTACATTGTTAGACCTAGTTACAGAACTTCTATACTATATTCATGAATAACAACACAAAAACACTATTCAACTTTGGCCGAACAGAGAATAATTTGATATCGGCGCGGCGTGGCATTACTATTGTGTGCGGAAAATAATACTTTCTATCCAATTGCTGCAAAAGAAAAGAGTGGGATAATATTTTGTTATTCATTTGATATGAATAGAGAAACAAAACTTTTTATTTTATTATAAACTAGCTTTTACTCCCAGCTTCGCTCCTGCCGTCTATTAAATGTGACCCAAAGTGGTGGTTCATATACAAAATGATTTTCCGCTATTCTTTTCGGTTTACTGTATTTACTTTTGTTTTAAAACACCTGTATTAAGGCGAACAAATCAAAAAAAATATATTAAAATCCATTGAAATCGGACTAGCCGTTTTCAAGTTTCACCCAGACTAACGAACAGCAATTGATTTTTATAATTAGAACATAGACTGAGTTCAGTGCAGTTCAGTAGTAAGGGACCTTTATTTAGCCTTGCTAGACTATCTAAATGGTGGGAAAACAGTATTCAAATATATTGATTTTTTAAGAGATGAGAAAGTCGTGTAATTCACGAGGGCACTTGACTCATGGTTGTGTGTGTGTCGTATCTATATAAGTGAGAGTGAGAGCTTGCTCGCACCTGACTGATCCTACCTAGGCTCCTGACAGGCACACACATGCAATGTGCATGTACACGACGTAACCATAAGTAAAGCTCATGCGCCCTCGTGAATTAAAAAGAGAAAGATAAAATGAGCATTTATTTAGATACTTCATAGACAATGCATATAGTCAAATACAGCCTAATTTAATGTCATATTAATCATATTATAATACCACCTATAGAACGTCGTACGTCGCACTACAGAATACGGCGTGCTATAGAATACAACAATAGCAATACAGGCAGTCTAAATTACGCTCTTTGTGTATTGTTCTTTGATTTGTAGACGAGCATTTATTATAAGCTGCGGTGCTATTCATAATATGCCTGTAAGAGCGAGGTTCTATTAAAGCCGTTTTAGTATTCTTCCTTGCGCCTTCCTTCGTGGTGCTTATAGGGTTTGAGGTACAAGTGAAGTGATGAAGTGAGGCTTTATGCATATCTTTGTAACGGAGTGAAAATTAATAGAGGCATACTTGACTCCGGTACGAGGTCGCCACTCCAGTAATTTGGGACCCCAACGGACCATGAAACCTTTGTAACGGGACGAAAAGGATAGAGGTATAGTTCAATCCGGTGCGAGGTCGCCACTCCAATACTCTGGGACCCCAACGACCCACGAAACCTTTGTAATGGGACGAAAAGGATAGAGGTATAGTACAATCTGGTGCGAGGTCACCACTCCAGCACTTTGGGACTCCAACGACCCGCGAACGGGACGAATGGATGGATACATAGTTTAATCAGATGTGAACATCGCATCGAAAAAGCGTGGTTTTCCCAGACCACGACATCAGACGAGTCGCAAGGAGCCGCTGGACACAGACCACGTAAGACCGAGGCAGGAGGAATTATTCTATGCAAGAGAGCTGTGTCCAGCAATGGACGTCTATCAGTTGATAAACAAGAAGAAGACAGTTCAATGCCTGTCAAAGTTATATTTGGCAAAATCGAAATATTACCACCCCTTCCTGTTTTAAAGCCTCAATAGCCTTGGTTAAAGATGCAGACAGAAAATTTAAAGGTCGGCGGTTCAATCCCTACTCGTTGCACAATTGTCGTACCCATTTTACCCTTATTTGGCGTATAGTGTTTGGGACGCTCCTATTTGCTAATAAGATACGTTTCAGTATTCGACCGCGAGTCTATCTAATAGATGGCAATCGTATCCCGATTGCTGAGGCTATGGCACAAATCGATTTGATATAAACGCGTCTATGTTCAGCGCGCAGTGTCCCCGATAGAACAGATAAACCTGCCCTATATACGTCTGGTGGGAGGCTTTTTAGTTACCACCCTACCGTCAAAGGCCTGCCGCCAAGCGAGTTAGCATTCCGGTTACACATGTATCTGCTGTAAATTGCTGAGGAGTTGGGTATCGCGCAGACTACTTCATACTGCAGCATCCGCTCAAGGTTACCGTGTCTTAGAAATAATCTGAAGTAACAGTACACCAAATTTCAACTCAGTCGCACCAGTGAAAGTGTGTAAAACCCTTAGAGTATAATCACCAACGTAAAACCCTTTAATCAAGTAGGAAACTAGCTGCTGACTTTCAAACGCCTGCGATGTTCATAAATTATAGCTAAGATCCATGATCATATAAGCCTTCGAACGGAAAAAGCCGCAACAAAATCAGTCCATTCGTTAAGAAGCTACACAAAACACAGAAATACAGATATGCACGACAAACTTATAACACCCCTTTATTTCCGTCAGGGTTTAAAACCTAAATAATTCAATAAGTACATATAAACGAACAAATGTTGACCCAGATAGGTAGGTACTCGGCATTCAATATAATAAATCAGCAGCAAACATTTTTTGCCATTGTTTCATCTCTCATTAAAGAGAGTGGGGTGAACGGGGAATTATTCGATACCTCTCGCGAGCTTAAAAGGTTTAAATTTCAATTAGTTAAAAACACCTTTATGTGCGACACAATTTATGCAATAGGGTAGATTTTCCTGTCTTATTTTGGTAATTATTTTGTAAACAGCAGCAAATATAATTAAAAAGAAACTTTTCTGTGGAAACAGAATCAAAATCAAAATTGAGTTGTAAAATGAGGCACTAATTATTATTTTAATGAAGCACGAGGGCTGTCGAAATGTTCCAATATGCCTGCACAAACTATACAATTTAAGTGTATATTATGCTTTTTCTATGAGTTTGATTTCTTAAACTTGTATAAACGCAAGTCTAAAATTGGCTGTGGAATTTTATTTATAGAAGTACCAAAATAGGCCACAAATCATTTAGACTGCACGTCCTTTCACTTCTATACCTATTCAGATTTCTGTGGGGTTTTAAGATTTCGTACCCAAAGGGTGCCAACGGGACCCAATACTAATCCTTCGCTGTCAGTCCGTCCGTCCGTCTGTCAGCGGAGTATATCTCGTGAACCGTAATAGCTAGATACTTGTAATTTTCACAAAATGTATATTTCTATTGTCTTTATAAGAACAAATTAAACTAGTGGTTCGCCCCGAACTGAGACCTCGCGGTATCCCATAATTCCCAAAATATAGTTTTAATTATATATTGTAATAATTAACTTTTAACATTAGACGCAATAAAAAATAATAATAGTTGACGCAAAACTGTTTACTGATACAGCGCCATCTATTAGCATTATTGTGAAGCTATTAGCATTAAAAATTAAATAATTTCGTTTCTTTATAATATTTATCTAATTTTAGTATTTGTTGTTCAAGTACAGGATATAACTGAATTTTCAACAAAGTTTCAGGTTCTAATATGCAATACTTTTTGACATATGGCTCAAATTAAATCTCCACTTAAAAGTTAAATAATTTCGTTTCTTTATAATATGTATCTAATTTTAGTATTTGTTGTTCAAGTACAAGATATAACTGAATTTACCACTAAGTTTCAAGTTCTAATATCTTGTCATTCTTGACATATGGCTCAAATTAAAATCTCCACTTTGAAAGCCCCCCATTTCGTCAATTTTAAGGGAAAAATTTAAAAAAATATATTTTTGTACTCTGTTCAAAGTCGTCTTTAAAAAGATATATCGCAAGTCTTTGTAACGCAACAAACAAAATTTACCTTCAAACACGCTTCTATGAGAGCCCCCCTGAAATAAAGCTTTTTATATTTTTTTATACAATGTTCGGCTGAAGGCCATCAGTTTACATATTATATTTAAATTTGAAGTAATTACGTTCAATAATTCAGAAGTTATAGGGCTCTGACAGACATTTTGACGAACACACTTCTCTGTCCAGTAGACAAGCGCCCTAGTTGACTCAGAGAACTCGCTTCGCTCGTTCAAAAAAAGTTAAAATCATTGAAGGTCTAATAATACGTTCGATTTTTCAAATGTCTATTTTACCCCCTTAGAGGCTTAATTTTCAAAAATTCTTTCTTAGCGGATTCCTATGTCATAATAGCTATCTGTATGCAAAATTTCAGCCCGATCCGTCCAGCGGTTAGAGCTGTGCGTTGATAGATCAGTCAGTCAGTTAGTCAATCATTCAGTCAGTCAGTCACCTTTGCCTTTTATATATTTAGATAATAGCTGGTGTTAAGTCTTGTACGATGGTAGGTACGGAACTCTTCGTGTGCGAGTCCGACTCGCACTTGGCCGGTTTTTAATCTTTGTGGAGTATATTTGAAATACAATTTCGCGGAATAACATGCATTGTGATATTTTATTCGTATTAATTTAGAGATAAGCCTAATAAATTACCGAGCAATCGGACATTAATAACAAAAGGACCGGACATAAAATCGATTCTATAATGATTATTCGACGGATACTGTTACGTGATGTACATTGTACAGTAGCCGCTCCATTAAATACATAATAATGAGTACAATGTAATACAATCACTAAAATTAATCACTGTACCTATATAATTGCACTCATTTACAAACGTTAAAGTTAATAGTTTTTTTGGCTTCATTTGTTAGCATGTATATTATGTAAATCGGATGACAATGCAATATTATTGTGACATTTAGCTGATCTGGTGATGGAGCCGGAAGATGGCTATAAGAAATTTGTAATAAGTACAAATATAAATTGAAACAACCCCGACATGTAAAATTAAAAAAAAAAATGTAATTCGCCATTTTGTGGTGGCGGCCATCTTTGATTTGAAATGTATCCATTTGCATTTAGTATTCTACTAGTTAAGCCCTTTCACTTGATAGACATATTGAGGGAGTTGTGAAAAAATATTATGTAATCCGCCATTTTGTGGCGGCGGCCATCATTTACCGATTTTCATCAAACATAGCTACGAACACTCCCAACTTTCAAACAAAATCAAAATCGGTTAATTCGTTCGGCTGCTACGATGCCACAGACACGCGTTTGCGTTGGGAGTTAAAAACGACATAACCCCATCAATTTTGGGCTCATTTGATTCGTTTTATGATGGTTTGGTCTGATGATGGAGCCGGAAGTCGGCAATGGGAAATTCTATGATAAAACAACCCAACCGAAAATGCTTATATAAAAAAAATTACACTTGTTCTTATTGATATTGATCGGTCCCGTTACAATCTAGATCGCACACTATTGACTATCGGCCTCTGTTTGAGGGGCGGCTATTTGATTAGAATCGGAGAAAATTCTCGAATTCTCGTCGCATGAACGATTCGGAATTGAATCGGGCTTATAGGCGAATCTTTTGTGATTTCTAAATGGCCTGGACGAAGCCTCGATGCGACTCTATCGCCTATCCATTGAAACCACCGTATTTGGCCGGTGGACTTTCTTTTTTAGCTGGATGTGGAACGTAGAAATTGATGCTCTGTTCGAATACTGAAGAGCATTTTAATAGTTGACCACACTTTAAATCTGAGGTACTAAAATTTCCTCCAGGTAGGATCAGATCACATAATTATTTATTTTTATTTGCACCACATAGTGCCAGGAATAGGAAAGTCTTTTTCTTGACACTAATCCACGCGGCCAAAATTCTTACAGTAAAATTAAATATTAACTCATGTTGTAACAGCTTTTGCCCTTGATACACGTGGAGTTAAGTTTCTAAAAATTCCGCGATTACCTTATTTTTCTCGATAATTAATATTCTATGTTTGTAGGTGTGCTTTAGCTACATCCATGCAAAAAAAACGAATCAATTCATTGCTCCGTTGTTGCGTGTTTGAAGATAAATCAACAATCAAAAACACCTTTGCATAATATAATATGATTTTAATCAAGAAATAAGTATTTATGATCTACCGTCTTTTCCTGCACTTTCATCAACTGTAGACTCGGAGTGTAGATGACTTGTCTTTAGACAAGCAAGGCGTAAGGGCTCCAGATTGCGAAGTGTCCTTTGTTTTGTAGGCAGTGTCTGCACTCTGTATTCTCGCTTTAATAACCCTGTATGCAGTTTTCTCAGTCTAGGGGAAACTATTAAGGCCTTTAGCACATCTCCGCGAAAACGTAGCAGTGAAACCGCTGACAGTTCCGGCAGGGCATTATCTTCTGTATGACTGCTTAACTGCTTGTTCTAACCCCAAGATTTCTTATTCTTTTCCGTACAATGTCAGCCCACTTTATCTGGGTACAGGTCAATTTTCTAACGAGAAGGCTGGCCAATTGCGGATTGGTAAACTTCATATACCTTTGAAAACAATATGGAGTACTCTTAGGCATGCGGGTTTCCTCGCAATGTTTTCCTTCTCTTTTAAAGTAAGTGACATTCAATAGCTGACGCACATAGGTCAGAAAATTCATAATTGCGTGCCTGGGATCAACTCTGGACCCTGCAAAAAGCGTTGAAATCTTAACCACTAGGTTATCACGCTTATAATTTCGCAGCAGAGGTCTACTACAGGCCTCAGAGACGCACTATATTATGCCTACTGTATAAGATAGGTACCTACTTAGATACTAGATGTGAGTGCAAACAAGTTTTAGTGCGCTACCGATATGAAAAGAGGCGCGCAGGCGCGTTAGCGACTTCGGGAAGATTATTGGGAAAGATTTTAGAACCTGCAGCGGAAATAAACAGTGAAAATGTAGCCTATGTTTTAATCTTAGGTATGAGCTATCTCCATTCCAAATAGTCAAATTGTTTCATTCGTTGTGGCGTGAAAGAGTAACAAACATGCACACATACACACACATACACATACTTTCGCTATTATAATATTAGTGTGATAGTGTGATACTGAGTACGAACCTTGCAAACTAGTAAAATGACATCGACTCGTTGCTGCGTGAACTTCTAAACCCTAGGAACAATTAATTGTTTATAGGAGACTGTTAATTGATAGTACAACCGTGAACATTTTTAAAAACTTTATTTCAGTGGAATACACATCGAATTATATCTAACGCTTAGAACGAAGAGTTCCACTCCAAATGTAGGCTCAAAACAAGCAATGAATGAGTGAGTGTCATGTAATTATTTTTCGCACTGGTCCTGATAGTTACTTTTTTGATGGTTTTTGTGATGAAATATGACACGCTTTCAAAACAACAAGGTACCCTTATATTTTCGCCAAGCCCGTCCGTCTGTCCGTCTGTTTAATGATTTTTGCGGAAAATAGAATACTACGTTGTCGACCTTTAAAGGCTTACTAAGCTTTCGGTTTTTTTAATTCCACCGTAATAACCATTGCTCTACTGGGGCTTATTTCAGTAACAGCATTCCTATTTGGAGTTTTCCTTAACTTGTGAAGGTTACAAGGTCCGTGATCACCAAGACTCGGGTTAATATAAAACAGGACGTTCTCCCCATCTTGCCCCGTGTAACACACATTATAAATATTAATAAGACGTTACATATTTATGAGTTTCCCGAGTCTGGGCCGTTTGTCTAATTCAATTTGGTTTTACCCTTACTCAGAGGTTTCTTTTATTATATTGTATAGGTGTAGGTTTTTTATTCAGGGAAGCATACAGACCGTTAGATATCTTATCTTGTATCTTATTGTCTCTGTTTCTGTTATTATGCAGGTTAATATTTGATCTAATAGAACGGAGAAATATTTTAACAAGTGTAAATTAAAAATTTATCTATCGGCTACCTTGGACCGATTTGCATCAAACATAGTTAAGAACACTGCCGATGAGCTTGAAATGGCTAAACTGAAATGGTTAAGAAGATATTGGATAGAATCAGACGTTACTTTGCGGAAGTTCATGATTAACAAAAAATGTTAGAATTATTGTGCTGCAATCCGCCAACAGAATCTCCTGATATCTCCTGAGAATGCTCCGGTGTCGGGGCGAAACGTGCGTCGAGAGTAGTATAAAAGTCTTGTGTGGTGGTGCATGTGAGTGGTGGTGGCATTGCTTGCTTGGGAACTTTGCTTTATTGCTTGGTTGGGGAGGTAAGCGGTGCTTAGCTTATAATTGCATGTTTGACCATACAGATTTTTTCTGTTGGTGGATTACAGAAAAATAATTCTAACATTTTTTGTTGGATAAGAAGATATTAAAAGGAGTCATTTAGACATTTTATAGCGGATAAAATCGAAGAGTTCTTACGGAATTCTTTAAACCCTGGACATAATCGTAGAAATTAATTTTAGCTGTTAAGTTAGTAGTCTAGGTTTAAATAAATTGTGCCTAAAAACGAATAGTAACGAATAGCTTCCAACGGACTTATTTAAAAGTTTAATGTACTTAAAAACTTATAGTCAAGGATCTGATTGCTCATCTACTTGTTATAAGTTTCCTCCAATAACGAGCCAAAAGCTGTAAACTATTCAACGTCCAACTTTCAAAAATAACAAGAGCGTTTACTTGGCTCCCGTTTCCAATTTTACTTACAACTAGCGGCCACCCGCGACTTTGTCAGCTTCTTCAAAACACAATTGACAGTTCCTAAATCCCCACAGTTTAGGGGGGCAGTACCCCTGCAGCATCAGAATTGAGGAGTTGGGTCCTGGAATTCAACTATGTAGTCTTTACTTAGTACCTACAATAACTATTCATAATCGACAGTTCCTAAATCCCCACAGTTTAGGTGGGCAGATTCCCTGCAGCATCAGGATTGAGGAGTTGGGTTCTGGAATTCAACGGTGTAGTCTTTACTTGGTACTTACAATAACTACTCATAATCGACAGTTCCTAAATTCCCACAGTTTCGGGAGCAGTACCCCTGCAGCAACTATTCATAATCAAGAGTTCCTAAATTCCCACAGTTTAGGGGGGCAGTATCCCTGCATCATAAGGATTGAAAAGGTGGGTTACAATATACCTGATGTCTTGTTACGAAGTTGTCTCCTCCATCATGAGATCCTCCTCCTCGATCCTCGATCATCTATAACACCCCTCTTTTTTGTCAAGGGTTAAAAACGTTGTACGTGAGCAGTAGCCTAAGGACGAACATTTTAACTTTCGAATAGTAAAGGTGAAGTTAATGCAAAATTTCTTGCTGGCGTAAACTTTACCTTCACTATTCGAAAGTTAAATTAATGTTTGTGCTTAGGCTACAGGTCTATGCCAAGAATAGCCCCCTTTAGTAATGAGGTTGACGATGCAGAGAGAGAGAGAGTTCAAGAAGAAACTCCTCAACTTTTCACCTGCTTGCCGCATTCGATTGAATCTCAGCCACTTGTGTTAAAATAATAATTAAACTGTTTGCATAATGGATACGACGAACGTGCTCGAAGCGCACTTGCCCCTAACGAGGTGAACCAGGTCACGCAACTTGTCGCACAAACTAGGCTTCAACTGAATTCCAAGCCAAAAACGTATTTGCACGACAAACAGCTTTTGCGGGCTTCCAGTAGCAGATTATTTGATTTGCACACAACATGGTTGTTTTTCTCGTTTTATTGGTATTATATTTAACGCTAATTAAATAATTATCCTATCCTACTAATATGGATGGATTGAGGGATGGATGGATGTTTGTTACTCCTTCACGCCACAACGATTGAACCAATTTGGCTGAAATCTGGAATGAAGGTAGCTCATACCCAGGATTAACACATAGGCTACATTTTATCCTTGAAAATTAAAGAGTTCCCGCGGGAATCAAAAATCTTAATCCTCGCGGAGAAGTCGAGAGCATCATCTAGTTTATTGATAAGAAAAGCGTGTTAGTAGTATAGCGTACATGTTATGTGCTTCACTCAAGAGTAGTTTTCGAACAGTGCGTGTTGCCAGTGATGATTTATGGATCCGAAACATGGTTGCTAACTATGGGCCTCATAGGGCCTCATAAAAATTAAATTTACGCGGACGAAGTCGCGGGCATCAGGTAGTAATATCATAAATGCGAAAGTCCCGTGTCAGGTTATTTTCGTTACGGAATTTCTGGATTCGCTCTCCACGCTGGCCCGCGATAGAAGCTATGCAATAGCTGAAAAATTAATCTTAAAACTTGTTTGAGTTATCAAACAGACGTCCTTTAAAAATATCTATGGATGTCGTAGCTTCTGGCTAAGTATATAGATTTTCTATCACTAATTGGATCTAACATTTCACAGTAATCTTGCTAGAGTTTAATTTCTATCTTATCAGGTATAATATTTTATGTTTTTACTGTGTAATCATATTTCTTGGAACTTCTTTGTGATATTTCTCAGAAAATTCGCCAAGAATATATACCCCCGTAGTCCTTGATACATAATTTTTCCCAGATTCTCACGATATTTCTTTTTATTATTATTTTATATCATTTTTACTTAGAATTTTCTAAGTAGGGCTTTCAGGAGAATTAGGTATTGAGGGGTGGCATCGATGTACCTAGTTATGAATTCCTCGTTGCCTGTCTTTTTCTGCGTCAACCAATATACTCGTAGACGCCAACTACTGGACATATGTAGGTTTTTTGTTAGAACTTGGTCTTGTGGGACTTGTATCCAAAACACTCACCTACGACTCGTTTGATGTCATCATATAAAAAAATATTACATTGGTAAAGATATCTTTGAAAATATAAAGTATAATTTAAATAGAAAAATGATAAGCTTCCAAAAATGAGAGTTTCATCCCGTGAACATTATGAAACAGCTCATAAAAGCACTAAACGGTTTATTTTTCACTAAATCTTTGAACCACTAAGTCGCAGTGGGTCTGTTTCGGGAGTTTTAAGGCCAAACTCCGCTATTCCTGTATTAATGACGCCATATTTTAGGGATACCGTCTTCTTCTCGGTAGTTTAATTGAACTTGGTATAAGTATAAGCGATAGCGGATTTTTAGTTTTTAGGGTTCCGTATCTAAAGGGTGTCAAGAGACCCTATTACTAAGCCTCTGCTGTCCATCCGTCCGTCCGTTGGTCCGTCCATCTGTCTGTCAGCGGGCTGTATCTTATAAACCGTAATAGGTATTTACTTGAAAATTTTTCTGAATGTGTGTCTCTATTACCGTTATAACAACGAATAATAAAAAAAACGTAAAAATTATTTTTACAACACCGCCACTACAAAGTATATCAATTGTGCCTATAAAATTTGAAGAGTTCCCTCGATTTCTCCAGGATCGCATCATTAGATTCTGACCTAATGAATAATGACAATGGGACTACCTGGGAACTTACTTGAAGATACTCTATCAAACAAAAAAAGACGTGTGGCACTCGGGGACTGCCGCGGTAAAGCTATTGCATAGCATTTTTTATCAACGCCATCTAACGGCTCACCGTAGAGGAGTCCCGTGTCAGGTTATTTTCGTTACGGAATTTCTGGATTCGGTCTCCACGCTGGCCCGCGATAGAAGCTATGCAATAGCTTAAAAAAAGATATCGGCCGAATTGAGAACCTCCTCCTTTTTTGGAAGTCGGTTAAATAAAAATATTAATGACCTAATATTAGTTTTAATTTGGTAGTTACGCGCCCGCTAATGTCCTTCGCCGCGTCCTGTTTAACGCGGACTCAATTAAGATTCTTCCGCCGTTCCATCCCACTTTTATGAGGCCAATTTTGTCAAAATGGAAACTCGCTGTTACAGCGAGCGGCGACGCGGCGCGCTGATTGGTCCCGGAACACTGGGCATTTAGATTTTAATCTTGTATTGCAAAGCAGAACATTCGGAATGTCTTGAAAATGTTTGCATTCGAGTAGACATTCCGTTGTGTCGTCGAATTTTATTGTTGAAACCAACTGTGATGAAATTGGGAACAGAGATAACTTTTGTGGCTCATTTTCAGGACGATTGGAAAAGCATTCAGAGTGCGAGCAATTTCTGAAACGCATTTAAGTAAGCAGCTTTCATCCTATTAATATTATAATTGCGAAAGTTTGCATTTATGGATGAGTGAATGGATGGATAATTTGATAATTAAAAATTTGATAATTTGATGTTTGTTAGTCAATCATGCCGCAACAACTGAACCGATTAGGCTGTTTGGCACAGAGATAGATTGGAATAACACGTAGGCTTACACACATACTTTTTATTTTAATAAGAGAGTCACCGCGGAAATTAAAAAACCTTAATCCACGCGAACGAAGTCGCGGGCATCAACTAGTTTAAAATAAAATCGGCCAAGTGCGAGTCGAAGCCGCACCACACGTGTGTTTTTCATATCATCGTGCAAGATTTACCGCTATTGTTAAGATCGCGCAAAAACAATAGCTAATTGCATGTAGGCCCCGTTTCAATTTTTATTTTTATTCTTTTTATTATTTATTGTTTGTTATAGTGTCAATAAACATACACATTCTGTGGAAATTTATTGAACGAGCGAAGCGAGTTCTCTGAGTCAACTAGGGCGCTTGCCTACTAGACAGAGAAGTGCGTCCGTCTAAATGTCTGTCAGAGCCCTATAACTTCTGAATTACTGAATATTAGAACGTGAAACTTGGTTGAAAATTCAGTTATATCCTGTACTTGAACAACAAATACTAAAATTAGATAAATGTTATAAAGAAACGAAATTATTTAATTTTAATGCCCCATCTATTAGCATTATTGTGAAGCTAATAGCTTCACTATAATGCTAATAGATGGCGCTGTGTCAGTAAAACAGTTTTATGTCAACTATTATTTTTTTTATTGTGTCTAATGTTAAAAGTTAATTATTACAATATATAATTAAAACTTTTGGGAATTATGGGATATCGCGAGGTCTCAGTTCGGGGCGAACCACTAGTGTATCTACCTTCTATCTTCGCATATATATCGAATAATTTTTTATTCAAATAATTTTTTCTCTTCTTAATTTATTAACCTTCACAATGCCAAAGTTGTTTAAAAAACACACTTAAACCTGCCCTATAGTACCTAATATCTCCTGTAGTCTCAGATTTCCCCATACTACCCCAGTCTAAAGAACCCGCTGTATACAGTAGACATGAAAAGACCGCAGTCTGTGGGAAGCCTTATAACAGTTCGCTCCTCTCTCATTAATAGGAGAGGTCCTTGTCCTGCACTGAACATTAATGACCGTTTTTTCCCAAACATTTACCGCTGTGCACTCACTATGTGAAATTCAGCTGACACTGTTAAGGGTAAGGGTACACACGGAAGTTTAAATCACAACAAAAATAAACTAGAAAAGGTTAGAATTATTTTGCTGTAATCCGCTAACAGAAAAAATCTGTGTGGTCAAACATGCTGTTACAAGCTAAGCACCGCTTACCTCCCCAACCAAGCAAGCAAGCAATGCCACCACCATTCACATGCACCACCACACAAGACTTTTATACTACTCTCGACGCACGTTTCGCCCCGACACCGGGTATTTCGGTGTCGGGGCGAAACGGGGTGGGGAGGTAAGCGGTGCTTAGCTTGTAACAGCATGTTTAACCATACAGATTTTTTCTGTTAGCGGATTATAGCAAATTAATTCTAACCTTTTCTTGCTAATCATGAATTTCCACGAAATAACGCCTGATTCTATCCAGTAAAACAAAAATAGTTATTTGAGAATGATAAGGTGTAACACAATTCTTCTTTCGCTTAGAGAAAAATAAAGATAAAATATAGGTTACGATTATAGTATATGTATTAAAAATTTAAATTAAAACGATGTAGGTGTTGCCCGCAATTTAATCTTTGTAGAGTCAGATTTTTTAAAATTCTGTGGAAGCTCTTTGGTTATTTTTGATGTAATGAGCATAATATGTTTGCGGCATAAGTCTAGTTCCGTATCTTTCTACGGGATGCAAGCATTCCCTGTGCATTTATGGAAATTTAAAAGTAGTATCTAAAAAGGTTCTTATCTTTTCTTTACTCAAACGCTGAATTGAGTCCAGACGGAAAGACGAGACGATGATATAGATTAAGATATGGAGTAAGTTTAAGGCAAGGATATAATATCTCATCGGGTAGAAACCAAAACTGCCATAGGTTAGGCTTTTAGGTAAGCATAGGTACTGTTAGTTTAGACTTCTTCACCACTTACCATCTTATGAGATCAGCGTTTGCTAGGCAATAAATAAATGATGCTCATACGAGGATTTTAAGACTTGTGGTTTATTTTTTTATACGATATTTTTTTAACCAGTACTTACACAGAACGTATGTACACGCCCTAAGTGTGACGACACAGTTGTCACTCAAAAGGGCGAAGACCCTCTACGAGCGCGATGCACTCTTTAGAGAGAATTTTTTATTTTTTCAAAATTACGGGATGTCACGAGCTTAAGGCCAGATGCACATCGGCAATATGAGCTTGTCGCTAAAATAACACGTTCTAAAAAAATAAATTTAAAAGACCGACTTCAAACGCCACTTAAAAGTATAAAATAATTTTGGTTTGTACACGTATGTTGAAGACGATATTAAAAAAAAATACGCGTCGAATTGAGAACCTCCTCTTTTTTTGAAGTCTGTTAATAAAAGACCGCGCTGGTCCCACTTTAATAACACGTAAAATACGCTCTACAATTGATGCAATAAATGAATAACAGTATTTTGAAAAGGTAAAAATTACGAAATAATACCTACATAGAATAATATGCGCAAAAGTAATTCTATATTCAATGTAATATATTACATTCACCATTGCTTTGTTAAATTTTAAAATAATATTCAATACAAAGGAATTGTAATAAATTGCCCAGTGCTAATACAAAATTCTATTTCATTTCGAAATATTATTTATACTATTAGTATTGGAATGTTGAATTAGTATTCTGCTGAAGTCACAGCTTCATCGATTTAGCAGTTCGCTTCAAGACATCTAAAAGAATTGTAGGATTTCATTTATTATATTCTTTTTCTCTAAATGATAATAATCATGTTACAGTGTGAAATTAATTTCACAGCCCACAACCTTATCTGGTTAGCTTTAAGTTATAAACAAGTCTAAATTTAAAAAATATTTTTAAATACTATAAAAAAATATATTTTTAAAAACCAACTCCAAACGCCACGTAAAAGTATAAAATAATTTTAATTTGTACACGTATGTTGAAGTCGGGCCCGCGTCACGCATCGGTTTCATCGCTTCTATTTTGGCTCGTCCGATTTTTTTTTTGTTTTTTTTTTTTTTAAATATTATTCTTACTCTAGGTATGCAAGGAATCTAATTCTTTATCAGAATTTCTAGATCCATCAGTAGTTCAATTGTCAATATAGCACTATCAATAATCAACGAATCACTGATATATGGCAGTGGTATAATATATTGCGGTGTGCCGCTATGACCTATATCTGAAGGATGGCGTCGGAACGCTCGCGATATTTTGAGATGAAGATAATATTCCACAAAATGTAGAGGACATTGCCTTTTAGATTTATAGATACATATCAAAAATTCCGAGGCCGGCGGGATTCGAACCCACATCTCTCTGGGAATCGCGCCCGAGTGTGTTAACCCGTTACACCACGGCGAACCACACGTCAGCTACGAAATTAGTGATATGTATCTACTTTTTCAATCAGTTTTATAGCAACTGTTAGCGACATCTAGTAGCGACACATTACAGTTGTCGATCTACTTTTTTTTTTTTTTCCAAGACACCATATTACAATGGAGCTCTTAAGAAATTATAGATGCCACATTGCTTGTTACAATTTTTAATTTTTTATTGAAGTGCTAACCTACACTTAAATCAAATAACCTAATAGATTTATTTCTCGCCGGCCTCGGAATTTTTGATATGTATTTATAAATCTATTAGGTTATTTTCTTTAAGTGTAGGTTAACACTTCAATAAAAAATTAAAAATTGTAACAAGCAATGTGGCATCTATAATTTCTTAAGAGCTCCATTGTAATATGGTGTCTTGGAAAAAAAAAAGTAGATCGACAACTGTAATGTGTCGCTACTAGATGTCGCTAACAGTTGCTATAAAACTGATTGAAAAAGTAGATACATATTACTAATTTCGTAGCTGACGTGTGGTTCGCCGTGGTGTAACGGGTTAACACACTCGGGCGCGATTCCCAGAGAGATGTGGGTTCGAATCCCGCCGGCCTCGGAATTTTTGATATGTATTTATAAATCTATTAGGTTATTTCCTTTAAGTGTAGGTTAACACTTCAATAAAAAAATAAAAAAAAATAGACATTGCCTTTTTATCGCTATGCGATGATGGGTTTAAGTAATGCCGTTGATCATAATAAATTAATTGTTCTTATTCATCCTCTTTCCGTTTGAATTGGTATAAATAAAAACAGATACCTGTAGATTCTGTCTGCTTTAGATATTTCAAACCCCTATTTTATCCCCTTTAGGGGTTGCTTTTTCAAAAATTATTTCTTAGCGGATGCCTACGACACAAAATGTAGTGAGTTGAGCTGTGCGTTGATAGATTATTTAGTCAGTCATCTTTACCTTTTATATATTTAGATACGGGCACAATGACTGTTGAAATCAAGAAGAGTGTTTTAAGAGTCATACTAAGACAACTTTAACTTTAGCTTTAATTTCTCAACTTACCGATTTTCTTTTAAAACAAGGCTTATTTTAAAGCTGTTTGTTTTATACTTATATGCCGAATGTTTCATAATATACGTTTTTTTTTTGGTTTAAGATTTATCGCTCACGTTGCGACTTTAACCTAAACACCAAAATAAAACGGCAAGCTGCAAGGCAGGGGATGTCGTTTAAGAAAATCTATACCTAGTTTATCCGAACGACTGCGTTAGCGATACTCTGTGATTTATGAGTTTTATGTTTCGCGTATTTTATACGCCGGGTAAGCTATTTCACATATTTTGTTATTGATGATTCGCATTTGTCAACAGAGCGTCGGTTTATAGTTATGTTTGTGACTTTATCGGTCTTTATTCTGTTCCTTACTGAATAGAAACATAGAGTAGGTGAACTTATTTGCTTCTATCGTGTAACTTCTTACAAAAAATTGAACCGACATTATTGTCGGACATCTATATGCAACTAAAAAAAAGTTACTAAGTCCCTAAACTAATGGTTTTTTTTTAAATAATTTTAGCGATCAAATGAGCAGACGGGTCATCTGATGTTATTGTATTGTATTTAAAGACGGGGCGCCTGCCAACGCCAGGCGGGTGATCAGTCCTGTGTCAGGACTATTCCACCCAATTCCCCATGTTTGGACACAGGTTACTGATGCCCAGGCAGCCTACCCCCCTCAAACCTACCTGTACCTTTCGCAAACCTAAAGATATCCTTTATAGAAAGATATTTTAGGTCTTCTACACTTATTCTATCCTTACCTTGCAGTTCCCATCTTACCAATGAGTACATGGGGCACTCAGCTATGAAGTGGAAGCTGGTCTCCTCCTCACCACACTCAGGACAGGATGGGTCTTCTTTGATTCTCATAATTGTGAGATGTCTATTTAGCAAACAGTGTCCAGTTGCATCTGATGTTAAGTGATTACCGCCGCCCATGAACATTTGTAGCACCGGAGACACCACCAATGTGTTGCCGGCTTTTCAGGAATTTGTTGGTCTGCCCCTTGAATAACCCCATGTTGTAATTTAGTGTTGTAACTTATTAAAAAGCATAACTACGAGCTTTATTTTTTAGGCATAGCATTTCACTATGAGCTGTATTTTTAAGCATGGCTGCGAGCTTTTAAAAAAGTTTGTCACCGACTCAAAATTAGTTACTTACATTAGTTTAGGAGCTTAGTAAGACTAAAGAGATGTATATCTTATTTTTAACAAATAATTATGAGTATAGATTCCCTCCAGAGCATTCCAGTTTCATTTTTATTAGGTTTGACCTATTAATTCCTTTCCTAAGATCATTTATCCTTGCCATCCCGCAGATATCGTCTGCCCATTTGAATTTGGGTCTGCCTCTTTTCCCTTTTCCTTTGGGGCCAAGCCAACGTATTGTTTTATGGTCCACCTGTCATCGTTCAACCGAGCGATAGGCCTATCCCCGAAAGGGGTTATTCTTAAAATAAAATGTAACTGTACAATATTTAAGTTAACTAAAGATTTTTCGTTACGTAGAAGAAGGGCTTTCTTTATTAACACCGGTGCCGATTCTGATGTTGTTCCGCAAATTTTGCGGTTAATTTGACATCTCCGCCGCGAAAACGACTTAAAATAAAACAAGCAAGCTTTTCTGAAGTTCTCTTATTTTGAAAAAAAAGGAGGTTTTCAATTCGTCACGTGTATTTTTTTTTTATTGAAAAAGATCACCAACACTACAACAATCATCGACATAGATACATAGACATCAGAACACAAAACTCGTTATTTAATTATTCACTAAATCAATACTTTTTTGTTACTTATTTGAATATAAGCATTGTTGTTGGCTTTTCAATTCAAAATAAGGTTTTTAAAAAGTTTTATCGCGTAGGTAGCGCCCCGTACGTACGTCGTCAATGCCCATGCCACACAACTAATGCACGGTCGACTGTGCATGTCAGTTGAACAAAATGCGTGTTCGGAACGCTATATCTAGTCCGTAGAAGGTATATTTTTATCGATGACTATAATTTTAACTATTGGCCGAATCGGAAGCAATGACTATCCAAAATAACCCAGTGCATATTTCTCTTTCTAAAATTTTTTTTTTTTTTTTAATTTTTAGGAAACATACAGTATTGTAAAAGATGAAAGGTAATACAGATATATAATACTTAAACCTAAATTGTCTCTAATGAAACTTTAGCACTTATTACAAATTTGTAATCCGACAAAAATATTAAATGATACATTTTGACTTTAAAGTCTGATTTTTAATTGCGTGGAATTCTGACGTATCTTAATGTTACCAGAGATTAAAAAATCCCACAAAAAAGATAATAAACTTATAAAAATAAAAATTAATTGCGCACATAGATATTTATGACAAATGCCTGACAGATAGTTTGGGGTAAAATCGAACTACAGGTGGTAATATTGTTTTTCATACAAATAACTCGCTCTATTTATAAAATGACAAGTGTCAGAATTCCACCGAATTAAAAATCAGACTATAGATACGTAGTCCATTACAGAGCAACATTACATCAAAAGGGAGCAACCAAAGACAAACAATCTGAGAATTTAGAGGAATGTTTTAATAAGATACAAGAAATAAGGGCAGCCTCGAATAATAAGCTCGAGTCAGATTTACTGCATCCCTCGAAAAGCAAGCCCGTCTCTGGCTCATTACGAACATTCTAGACTAGAATTACGTTCAGTCTAGACATTACGTCGCTGAGATTTTACAGCTTTAGACTGAGAACCCCACAAAATAGCTCGTAAGGTTTATTTCTAATGAAAGTTTGGATAGAGTTGGATTGTTTAGGGATTGCTTCCGGAATAATAGCTATATTAAACGACACTCAGTATCGTATATTAATCAAGGCTGATGGTCGTGATCCCTTTTTATTATTGACCCCCGATGGAAAAGAAGGATGTTATAAGCTTGACGTGTGTATATGTGTATCTGTGTGTCTGTCTATTCCCTCGTAGATCCCTAACGAATGGACCGATTTTGATGCGGTTTTTCTGTTCGAAAGTTTAAGGCATCGAGATGGATATTAGCAATGCTAATTTATCAAGATCTCATCAGGCGTTTGAAGATCATCAGCTTATACTGCCTTTCAAGTTAGCCCGCTACCATCATAGACGGCAACGTCACTTACCATCAGGAGAGATCGCAGTTAAGGACTATCTTTTCATCGAATAAAAAAAAGTTACTTGCGAGTGGACACTTCACTTAACGCCATAACAGTTCCGATATTAATAAACTGTAAACACAGCTTAAAATGTCTGGTTAAACAAATAGGCACCACAATTTGCATGAGGTTTCACGGCTGCCGGTGATGCATGCATGCGAGCTGCGAAAATCTGTTATTTACGAGAGCAGCGAGCCCGCTACTCGCTGGGGAAACAGCGCTATGAAACCTGGCACTGACTGATTAAAAAAAAAGATATTAGTCAAGTTCAGTTTCCCCTCACCCCTCTAAATAAGCGGGACTGACACAGGGTATGACAATAGTGGGTGAGGATCGAACCGCCGACCTTTCAGTTATCAGTCCACACCTTTAGCCGTTGGGCTATTGAGGTTTCAGTTTCAAAGAGCAATCTTTAAAATAATAGAACTGAGAACCAGTTATTTCAATAATATTGGCGAGCAACAATAAAATTTGAATGCAAACTTGATAGCACCATCTGGAAGAGATACTCGTTGCTTTGTACCGGACGCTGATAGCACCGCTGAGACTGATATTGAAGTCTTTGTTTCAAGATTCTAATATAGACTAGTGGTTCGCCCCGAACTGAGACCTCGCGATATCCCATAATTCCCAAAAGTTTAAATTATTTATTGTAATAATTAACTTTTAACATTAGACGCAATAAGAAAAATAATAGTTGACATAAAACTGTTTTACTGAAACAGCGCCATCTATTAGCATTATTGTGAAGCCATTAGCATTTTAAATTAAATAATTTCGTTTCTTTATAACATTTATCTAATTTTAGTATTTGTTGTTCAAGTACAGGATATAACTGAATTTTCAACCAAGTTTCACGTTCTAATATTCAGTAATTCAGAAGTTATAGGGCTCTGACAGACATTTAGACACTTCTCTGTCTAGTAGGCAAGCGCCCTAGTTGACTCAGAGAACTCGCTTCGCTCGTTCAATAAATAATAACTATGAAGATAGAACATATTTTTCTAGTAATAATTTCTCGTAATAATATTGTCAGCTTATCTTGCATTTTAAATTTAAGTTCCTTTATTGTGAACTAGCTGATGCCCGTGACTTCGTCCGAGTGGATTTAGTTTTTAAAATCCCGCGGGAATTCTTTGATTTTCCGGGATAAAAAGTAGCCTATGTCACTTTCTACGAGCTCAAGTATATCCATGCAAAAAATCACGTCGCTCTTGCAGCTGGATTGATGGACAAACCAACAAACCATTAAATCATCAAACCAACAAACAAACACACTTTTGCATTTAAAATTGTAGTGAGAATTCAGATAAAACACCCTGTATTACCTAAATTCGAGGGACATCATAAAGAAAACTTTGTGAATATGTAACACTTCGGATTCACATTCAGTGCAACTTTATGACGTACTGAGATTAAGGATTCAGTTGCTTTATTAATTTACTACAGGTTTTTAGATCCATTCTCTCATGAAGCGTTGGACTCAAGTTTTCACACTGGCTTCAGAGCCCGTGAATGGAAACAAAAGTATATTTTCTAGAAATTCTAAGAAAATAAAATATTTTCTAAAAATAAAACACATAATACAATATACTCGAAACAAAGGACTTCTTTCCATGTGGGAGCAATAATAGCGTAGAGTTGAAAATATACGCTCCAGAAAAGCAACACAAGAAAAAGTATAATTTTATTCAAACTTTATTATAAAATTAATTTAGCAATACATTAATGATAACAAACAAGAAAGTTCAGTTTCAGGCTCAGATATGGCAAATGCCTGAGAAACTTATGATTATAAATCGAAAAGTCATTACAATCTCAATTTTGGCGAACTTGAGATTACCTGAATTTATGGAAAGGAAGTTCTCTGTTTGTCACACTTTCACGAATAAACCGCTGGGCTGATTTCGACAAAATTTAGCAAAGGGATAGCGTATACTTTGGGGAAGCATATACAATACTTCTAATATGAACATCAAAAGAAGAGTTTTTTCTTACCTAGAGAGAGATTTAAGACTCTTTCTAGAACTTAATAATATGTATTTAATTTTCGAGTTTTTTCACATCTATATTGTTTGGATAAAACTATACGATATATTATCTTGTACGAATGCACCTAAACTGTTAACTGTAATTTAAGAAGAAATTCTTAACTAGCACACAGTTCTCCCCTGGAGGACAGGAGAGAAGGGGGCAGAATTCAATTACCCCCAACGGATGTGTCCCGGATGTCATGTTGGAATGCTTTTACATCCGCCTTTTGTTTTCTGTTAGCTATATTATACTTTGAACTTATTTAATTTCTATAATGATACATTTATGGCCCACATAGATTTATTTTCTTATAAATCCCTCGAGGAATTATCCAAGATTCCGAAGAAGATTTTTTCGTGAATTTAGTGTGAAGTAAGGTTTTAAAAATTCTAGGGTTACTCGTATCCTCTGTTTTTCCGATATTTTAAAAGGAAATGCCACTTTTCAAGTCCTCAATTTTGTTATACCCATGCAAAAAGTTACGTTGTATAATTGCTACGTTGCTGCGTGATTGAAAGAAACACTAACAAAGATACTTGCGCAATTAAAATGTTAGTGAGGATAGAAGTATCTCCAGTAACGTGCACGTTTGTGTGATGCAAATGATTTCTGAGTTCAATTTCATCAAGATTGATCGTTTCGTCTAGAAAGTAACTGATAAACGTACCTAGATGATGATGCCAAAGCAAACATAACTTTAGTGATGCTAAAACACTCCGAGCATGGAGGCGGGTGAAACACCGGCGCATCCCAAGAGCATTCCTGGGATGCACGGGCGTGGCAGAACAACGCAACAACCATCTAGGATCTCAGCTTCACTTCGAGAAGTCCTTGGCAACCTGGGCGGCCTGCTAGGCTTCTGGAGAGAGCTGGGATGGTTGGAGTGAAGAACATTGGAAGGATTGGTGCATCACACACAACAAACCATGACTGGCTTAAGTGTGGAAACCAGCCCAGTATGAAGATGAAGACCTGTAAAAACCGTAGTTTCTTTAAACGCCAATTTACTATTAGGTATTGCAACTTTGTCTTTGTTTCCTAGGTTGTTAGTTATAGTAAAGCGAGCTCATGAATGAGCAGCGGGAAACTTTGCATCCAGTTCCGCCTTTGAAACTGCAACACACGGCGACCACAGTTAACTGAAAGTACGGTTAGCAAGTTAATTATATGAAACATAAATTATGATAACTAGTTGTTCGCTGCGTACTCTATCCGCGTTATAGAATTTCGTAAGTAGGTGCCTAGAGTTTTATGTGAAATCTTGGCATTGAAATTTTTTTGCAGTAAATAAAATTTATTTTGATTCCGTTTTATATTTTGACTTATATAACTAGGTTTTAAAAGTCATCTGCGTGGAGTAAGGTTTTTAAAAATCCTCTGTTTTTCCGGAATAAAAAGTACCTAACATATTTCATAAGCACAAAAAATAGCTTTTGCGCTCTGTCTTTTCATCAATACCTCACATGGTCATATTGTTTAATGTAGCTGTATACCTATTAAAAATAGTCAGGTCACCCCATTACTCTTTTCATAATTGTATGAGCTACTGCACCAAGATGATTTTGATACTATATTATTACGACTTAACTTTTCTTATAGTACGTTTATCTCACGAAGTTACGGGCGTTTTACTTGTGGTTACGTCGTGTACATGCATATTGCGCAAATGTGCGTGCCTGTCAGGAGCCTAGGTGGGAGCGGTAAAGCGCGAGCAAGCTCTCGCTCACACCTGTACAGAAACGTCACACACACAACCATGAGCTATGAGCCCTCGTGAAATGAAAGAACTATACAAAGTGTGAAGCTTTTGCGGCTTCCACGGGCCCTGTAATGGCCGCGCGGATTTTATTTTTGAGCCGTGGAAGTATCAAATATCTTTGTCATATTGCGTTAACTCATAACTTCGACGTTATTTCACTCGCAGCTATAAAACGGCAACAATGGTTTTTTATAGGTTCATAAAAATGCCTAACTTTATTCCATCGTGCTTTGGGCATGCTTTATTTGCCTCTATAAATAAGCCGTCAATTTTTATGTCAAAAACGTCTGCGGCTTATTACATTGTGGGTGTAATTTTGTTTTGTATACTTTGATTTCATCTTATATTTATATATTTTTATGTGTGTGTGTGTGTGTGTGTGTGTGTGTGTGTGTGTGTGTGTGTGTGTGTGTGTGTGTGTGTGTGTGTGTGTGTGTGTGTGTGTGTGTGTGTGTGTGTGTGTGTGTGTGTGTGTGTGTGTGTGTGTGTAAGTGGTGGCCCACTATTTTTTTATAAGGTTCGTATTTAAGGAACGTGGAAGTAAAGCACTTAATGCGAAATCGTCGAATTTCGACCAAGTAGCTGCAGATTTATGCGATTTCTTCCGGTTAGGTGGTAGAAAGGTGATAGTGGAACTAAATTGAGTAGATGTTGAGGGCACTCAGAAATATATCCTGACCTATTTACCAACAGACAGGCTACATTACGCCGATATGTTCCAGATTTTGGAGTCTGGAGTTAACCAGCGATTCGTCGCCTATGAATCATCTGGTGTGTCGATATTCACCTGAAAACAGCTTTTCCACCATATAAAAACTAGAAAAAATTAGGAAATTAAATGTTTCTCTTTTTGTGCACGATACGTTTAATATTTTATGGTAGGTGTTTGTGCTAAGTTAGAATCACTTGCACTAATTAAATTGTTGCAACAGAGCGGATCCCGGCGGCTAACTTCCTAAGATAACCGACATCTACTCTGATGAGAGTGCCGTGATAGCATCTCCTTTGAGACGAACTTGCAATCTTTAGCTACAAATAAATATAATTGGAATCTCGCCTGTGTTAAAATCTACTTCTATCTGATTATATAGTTAAATTAGCTTTTATCCGCGGCTTCGCTCACGTTAAGTTCAAAATTTTCAAATCCCTATTTTACCCCTATAGGGGTTGAATTTTCGAAAATTTTAGCGGATGCCTGCGTCATAACAGCTATAGTATTTCAATCTGTCCAGTGGTTTGAACTGTGCGTCGATAGATAAGTCAGTCAGTCAGTTTTTCTTTTATATATTTAGATAGAGCATCTGCTAATTTTTTTTTAAATATAGAAACTGCAATTTCACTTGATAGTAAGTGAAGATGCAGCGTAAGATGGTGCGCCAACCTAGTTATACCGTTGGAAAAACGGAATAATTTTAGTTAGTTGTTAGTGTAGTTATTTTACACGCAGCCTCGCTCCCGCAATATTAAAAGTAATCCGAAGTGGTGATTCCTATTTTTGGTTTTTAGATTTTTCAGCTGTTTTTTTGGGTTTCCCAATTTTTTTTTCTTTTTGAAACACCCCTGTATCAGAGCGAACAAAACAAAAAAAAAGACGTGTGGCACTCGGGGACTGCCGCGGTAAAGCTATTGCATAGCATTTTTTATCAACGCCATCTAGCTTTGAGAGGAGTCCCGTGTCAGATTATTTTCGTTACGGAATTTCTGGATTCGGTCTCCACGCTCAAGGCCTGCGATAGAAACTATGCAATAGCTTAAAAATCACAATAATATTGCATAGTCATCCGATTTACATATACTGTAGACTATCAGTTTCCCATGTGATTTAGCATGGTGATGTATGGAGGTGTCCTAGACACATTATATTCCTGAATAGGCGGCGAAGGCGATTATAACGCCGAAATCGTATTCTATGTATAATTGCGGTGCGTTATTCTTAGCAAACATATTTTCGCGCTTACCAAAAAATACACCGGTTGTAACTCATGTGAATACCTAGCATAACAATTCCTTCATAACATTATTTCTGCTAGCTCAACATGTTCAAAAGATCGAATATCTGTTTGAAAAATACTTCACATTTTCGAAGCCAGACGAAAAGGTGATCTAATATTTTTTCCTCGGACCGAAAAACATCTAAATATTTATATGCAAATGTCGGCCCTTAACGTATTACCGCGTCCCCGAAGATGTGGCCTTAATCTAAGTTGGTGAAAGAAATTTTAGAACGTGGGTGAAAGTAGGGTAACCACACGTCCGAATATGGAATCCCTATAATGTCTTATTTATTTACTAGCTTCAACCCGCGGCTTCGCTCACGTTAGGTTCGATTTTTTAACCCCCTATTTAACCCTCTTGGGGTTGAAATTTTCCAAAATCCTTTCTTAGCGGATGTCTACGTCCTAACAGCTACCTGTATGCCAAATTTCGGCTCGATCGGTACAGTGGTTAGAGCTGTGCGTTGATAGATCAGTCAGTCAGTCAGTCAGTCAGTCAGTCACCTTTGCCTTTTATATATTTAGATTTACTTAAATACACTTACAATTTACATATATAATATTCACAAAAACATTTACAAAAATGTTAATACTCACTGATATGTACTTTATAGAAATGATCAAAAGTATGTTTCAAAGGCTTTCGAAATTGGTACAGAAAAATGTGAGCGAGTCTCCGCTACAGTTTGTCGTGTTGAAATGTAAGGAAAGTGTAAAATATGCCCGGGCCATACCTCAAAGAAAACTTCGCCATGGGCGTTTTTCTGTCAGCTTAACATCTGGCTTTACATGATTACAAATTGGAATGATTAGATTAGCGAGAATAAAAGTAGGTTCTTCCATAGATTGGTTCTTATGTAAACAAAACGTGTTCAATAAGGTATAGACCATAATAGTATATGGTCTTTAGAATAATATGTCTACCGTGAAATCTTAAAATTCAAAATTATTTATTTCGTGTAGACCAAGATGTGGCTCTTACGACACGTTGAGATTCTACCACCGGTTCGTAATGCAGATTCTGCTGAGAAGAACCGGCAAGAAACTCAACAGTTGCTCTTTTTATTACAAAAATATTACAAGTGCAATGGGAAATCCAGTAATTCTTTCGGTATATTCAGTAAGCAAAATATTAAAATTTTAAGGCTTCGTC
Source organism: Hipparchia sbordonii (assembly GCA_038048805.1). Lineage (NCBI taxonomy): Eukaryota > Metazoa > Arthropoda > Insecta > Lepidoptera > Nymphalidae > Hipparchia > Hipparchia sbordonii. The sequence continues at coordinate 1,432,377 of CM076111.1, read as the reverse complement.
AAATGTCTTCGCTAGAATAGTTGGCGTTTGTCAAAACGAAGCGAGACCATAGCGAAAATGCATATTCTAACGTAGACATTGAAATATGCATCTGTTCCGCTGCTACGGTTTCGTAACTGAGATGTGATACGGCCTTAAAGAATAATAAGTAACTACATATTGCACAAGTTATATTTCAGTATAATTATATTCAAGCCGAAAGTCACACCAAAGGTCCAGAATATTCATAACGGCTGACGAAATTAGTCTAAAATAGTTTTTATGCTACGGCCATGGTCAATAGCACTTTGGACATTTTCAGCGGAAACTACTTTTTACCTTGGCCTTGGCCTTCGCTGTTTTGAATTCGTCATTCGTCATTGAGGGCTTAGATTAGGCATAGACTATTTTTATAAATGTCAGAAACAGCGTAGACTATCAATCAAAAGTAGTTTTGTTTGAAAAAATTGGTAAGACACGTCTCTTTCATACTAAAACATTTTTGGCAATATAAATATGCCTATGAATTAAGTATATTTATATTGCCAAAGTTTCAACTGTCAAAATATTTTGTATTAATTTTGCCTGAAATTGTAGAATATAGTTTGTGGTTTTGGCCGTTTATTGTATTCTATATCTAAATTTTTTTGTAATTTATAGAACTGTTAAAGTTTGCTGCTGTTTGTGTTATTTAGTTCAAATGTGAATGAATCTAGGTAGCCTGTAATTTTCGTAAACATTTCTGAAATAGTTTTTATTGATCTCAATGATAAGTAACAGCTTTTCAAAGCCTTTCGTATAAAGTTCACTCAATGGCCGCCATCTAAAGTTAGCACTTTTCGTTGAACTTCGATCTTGAAACCACACAAATGAAAACCAAATATTATATTAACATAGAGTCGTGCACATGAATGAGTTAAACTGCATTGAACTCGTATCTATGCAGTACTGTCCAATGGGTTGCAACCCACTTCCGAAGTGCAAACAATGATATTAGTCACTACAATATACTAAACTATAATTAAATTGACTACAAGTTAGCTCATTATCCATCTTAGACTGTATTTTCATTTACCATCAGGTGAGATCGCAGTCAAGGGCTATCTTGTCATCGAATAAAAAAAAATTAAATTGGACTAGGAAATAAAATCCGATCAATTTTATGCTCACCCTGGGATGTTTGTCAAGTCGACTCAAATGTATTGCGCTGTCAACACTTGATAGGAACGAAAAGGAGAGAAGACAAATGGCGTCCTTGTCATCCTAGATGGATTGTGGAATCGCAGCAAGGCGCGCTTGTAAAAGTGCAATGTTTACAGCCACTTTATTCCTCTATCCATAATAAATTGGCCCTATCTATCTTGCTGTCATATTAGGATTGTTTCTAAGATATATGAGGTTGCCTCACCTATTAAATTACTTGTTACATGAGTAAATTTTTACAATGTATTATGGTGGTTATAATTGAAGAGATTTACTTTGTTACGATATATTTTTTAATATATTTTTGGCGAGAAAATAAGCAGCCGGGTCACCTGATGTTAAGTGAATACCGCCGCCCATGAAAATTTGTAGCATCTGAGGCACCAACAATGCGTTGCTGGCTTTTCAGGAATTTGTTGGTCCGCCCCTTGATAACCCCATGTTGTAATTTATTGAGAACACCGTAGTAATCTAATATTTTGTTGTTCAGGTACAACTCAAAATTAACAACGCTGGCGTTGCCGTCAGTGATCTTCGAGCCCAAATTCAAGGGCGCCGTCCGCAACCTGGTGTACTCCGACCTCCCGGGACAGCCACCGCGGAGACAGGAGCTGCGCCACTCCAGGGACTTGAAGGTAACTTCCTTACCATCAGCAACGCTCGTGTATGTGTACTACCCCCAAATCGTTACCAATCCGAGAAGCGTAGTGCGAAGAACTCATGGTCGTTGGGGTTTCAAGGTTCTAGAGTGGCGAGTAGAGTTCAGTATTGGCAGAGCCGCTGGACACAGGCGGTGCAAGGCCGACACTTGAGGACGTCCATGCAAGAGACCTTTGTTCAACAGTGGATGTCTATCAGTTGATAATGAGGAAGTACTGTGGCTTTTGTTATACGATAGCACCGCTTTATGTTTATGTGGCTTGTTTGTTTGTTTGTTGAATGCGCTAATCTCTGGAACTACCATTCGGATTTGAAAAATTCTTTGTAAATATAACCTTCCTCAAGAATTGGGCTATCAAATGTGATAGCCCAATTCTTGAGGAAGGTTATATTCAAGGAAAAACCAAAAAATCAAGAGACGTTTCCGCATTTACAGTACTAGTAAGAATTATGGTAAAAATTCTGAGAGAACGCAGAAAAAGCCGGATTTTTTAGTCTTTGTTTTATACTATTGAGATGTCAAAAGGTCACATCAGGTCAAGATGTAACAGTGTCATGTACCCGTAAAATACCCACTCTAGTATGGATGACAAGTGGAAAGGGCCGTTTTATCTTTAGCCAGGTTATTTCGTAGGCTGCTCGCTTCACGGACGTAACTCTGAAAGGTTATTCAATTTATTTTTGTACCTACCCTCGTCTGACCTATTTATTTCTTGACGACACTTGCATTAATAAATACATAATTTATATGGACAGATGTTTAATTTATTTAGATTCAGACGTTACGGTAACTTAATTATGCTGAGTTTTAAACTGACTGACAGATATAAGTCAGCTTCAATTGCTTAAATATTTATGATGATGTAGTTCTTCACACTTGAGAGTTCTTCCTGATATTCTTAAAGGTGTTTCACACACCTTGCCAGTTTGCCAGCCACTTAGCCAGCGTAATGGACTATGGCCTAAACCCTTCTTACTTGAGAGGAGATCTGGGCTCAGTAGTGCACCAAAGATGGGTTAAAATGATGATGGTGATTCTGGAGCTGACGTGGGATTTATCAAAACATGTATTGGGTTCGATTCTGCTAGTTACTAGTTTTTCCCTTACTTTATCCGGAATATAATTAGCTTATATCACTCTCCAGGTCCTTAACCCGTGCAAAAATCACGATGATTCTTTGCTCTATTTTAGTATATTGATGGACATGTTTTGATAGACGAACGAACAAATAGACACTTTTTCGCATATACATAAGCAATTAAGCATAATATTTAATTTTCCTTGTTCGTAATAATTATGTAAGCTTTTATAAGTTTGCTAATATCAGCCCCATTTTAATTTAATTAAAGTAAACAATAGGCTACATTTATCAAAAATACGAATACTCAAATAAAAATAAAACATCATTATAACGTAAGTTACAAAAAATAAAACTGTTTGCTTAACTAACATTCCTTCCAACTGATTTTAGTCACGGAAAATCTTTAAAACTAAAACATTAAAGTCGCAAAGTCCTCTCAGTGTCTATTTGAAACGTGATTTTTCTCTTAAAACGAGTACTTTTTATAAATCCCTGGTCATTTGAAATTCTAAGCGCCTTTTTTCTGAAGCTTTTTTTTTTGCAAAAAAAAGAAATGAATAAAATTTTGACCCAGAAAGATAAATTAATTCCGCTTCGTTTACATTTTATTCAGGTCTTTAGTACACCTCCGGCGCAAAACCATAGCAGTGAAACGAAAGAGATAGATGCATAGGCAAAATGTCTGAGTTAGAAAAGACAGTGGCTTTTCGGCTTTTCGATCCTGTTAACTATACATACATCTACCTCTGCTAAGGTTGTGTGTCCTCGACTATGCATAAAACGACGTTTGTTCGTAGATCTACTGCGGCGTGATTGAAGGACAAATCAATGAACAAACTTTTGACGTCAATATTTTTACATACATTTCGCTAACGTCATTAGGAGATATTGACTCCGCAATGCACAGTTGAATCTGATTTGGCGAATAACAGCAAAATATTACAATTTCTTTTAGTATGATTCCTGATAAATAAATAAAATCATTGTATTTCTACTACACTATACATGATATAGGTACCTGCAGTAATAAAGGGGAAATAGATTACTGCCTACCTATCATAGCAGAGAGACAATATTAAAAACCATTACAGGCGTCGAATATGGGAAAGGGTTTAAATCTCGACCCTCGAAAATTGGGAATTTAAAATTCAGATTGGTGGGTTATTTTTTCGTGGAATTCGTAAACGCTCGTATTTAATTGCTGGTACACAGGTTCCTGTTTAACCAGTAATTGGTTTCAACCCAATTATTATTTGTTTTATTGAAAAATATCTGCCAATTTTTTAAAATGGGTGGACGTGTTTTTGGAATTCTGTCCACACATCAAAAACAGGAAATAATTGGGAGAATAAGAATTAATGAATCTTAGATAAGTATGTATTCGATAATTATGCGAAACAATATGGGCAAACTATAGGGACTGCCAATAGAAGTGAAAACACGTCATCCTCATATAGCTATGTTAGATATATTGTTAACAGAAGCATGTCGGTGACGAGAAATCATAAGATTTTACCCTTCCATAGTTACTGTTCACAAAAAAATGAATCGACGATAGAAGCAACTAAAAAGGAAAAAATAAAAAATTAATCTCTTTAGTCTTGCTAAGCTCCTAAACTAATGTAAGTAACTAATTTTGAGTCGGCGACAAACTTTTTTGAAAGCAATCTCGCAGCCATGCTTAAAAATACAGCTCGTAGTTAGGCAATCTGCTATGCTTGAAAAAATAAAGCTCGTATAGTCGTTATGCTCATCAAATAATAAGCTTATAGAGAAGGGAATAGAGAGCCTACCTGTGTTTGCACACTTGTGCACTATAATATCTCCCGCGAAGATGGCTAATCTCTGTGGTCTCTGTGGAGATTGGCCGCTGTGGCCGGATTCGGTCGGGAGGACATTATTATGACGTAGGCATCCCCTAAGAATGGATTTTTGAAAATTCACCCCCAAAGGGGATTAAAAAAGGTTTTGAAAAATCGAACTTAACGTGAGCGAAGCCGCGGGCAAGAACTAGTCACCTAATAAGTTTGAAGCCGAAAACATTAAAGCTGCAGAACTTTGCGCAGGTGAAACGTAAGCCATGAATACATTAAGACAATAATGAGTGGCGCTTCGTTACATATTTTTCTTCCACAATGGCGCTTTTCGAGTCACTGGCCCCACTCCCCCTATTACCCCCCACTTCTCACGAGGAGGCTCGAACTTACTTCACTCGACCTCCTTGAAGAATTAAAATTGCATCGGAGAAAATTTTCATTTGATTTCCTCTCTAGCAAAATTATATCGGACTAGCTTTTGTACCCCCGACTTTGTCCGCGTGGAATTTTGAAGGTTTTGAGGTGGACTTTTAAAAAAATGTGAAACAAGTACTTCTATATTTTTAATCTAAAAACAAAATACCAAGTTTCATGGACATAACTTGAAAACTGACGGACTTTCATACAAACATTCATCCCCTTTTAATCCCGGGAAATCAAAGATTTCTCGCTGGATTTGTAAACCGAATCCATGCGAACAAAGTCGCGAACATGAGCTCGTTACTATTTAATATCAAGGATAGACGTGTTATAAAATCTGAATTATAATGTGTCAAGGGCGAAAAATAATGAGGCGACAAAAATGTCGACACATCGGTACTTTGGAACAAGTTTGACGTTAACATGACTTGTGATATAATCCTGGTAGAGATAAATACAAAACTGAAAGGGCTATTCCGTTCAGGGCTGTACCGTAGTAAAAAAACAAGGAACCCTCATAAAGTTTCGCCAAATCTGTCCGTCTGCGCGGTTTAACTCAGACACTATTCGTATTAAGGTGTCAGATAAAATCTTGAAAAAAAAAGACGTGTGGCACTCGGGGACTGCCGCGGTAAAGCTATTGCATAGCGTTTTTTATCAACGCCACCTAGCGTTGAGAGGAGTCCCGCGTCAGGTTATTTTCGTTACGGAATTTCTGGATTCGGTCTCCACGCTCAAGGCCCGCGATAGAAGCTATGCAATAGCTTAAAAAATAATGACAACTAAAAAACATTTAACTAAACCAACCCAAAAGAATCGCATTATGACACTATTGTACCTACATTTGTTATTATGTACGTTTTTTGATGAATAAATAAAGATTTATTATTAAAGATTTATTATTTACATACTAGGTACTGTATTTCACGTTAGTTTGCTTTCCTTTCATCTCTCGAGGACGGATCATCCAAATGATGATGAATGACGTACCTATCCCCGTAAATGGAGGGAACAATTATTGTTCAATTTTGCGCGTAATACCGCAGAATAAATGGTAATGCTCAGTGAGAGAAAGGTTCACGTCTACTATATTGGGACGACCCAAAAAAAGTTTGTAGCAAAACTTCATCCGCGAAATATTCTTTTGTTTGTGCTATTTACTAAATAGAAGTCGTATTATATAATCTATAATTATATAAAAAGGCTTGTCCTGACTGACTGACTGACTGACTGACTGACTGACTGACGATCAACGCACAGCCTAAACCACTGAAGTTAGAAACTTGAAATTTTGACAGTAGGTTCCTTTTATGACGTAGGCGAGCACTAAGAAAGGATTTTTCGAAATTCGCCCCCCAAGGGGGTAAAAAGGGGGGTTAAAGTTTGTATGAAACTCCGTCATTTTTCGAGTTATACTCATGAAATTCGGTATTTAGGCTTTATTATATTATTATTTTACATTTTTTGAAAATTCTCTCCCCAAGGGGGTAAAAAGGGGAGTTTCAATATTCATAGTTAAGACAGGACAACGTCTGTCGGGTCCGCTAGTCGTGTATAAAGGTCATCTTTGTAGGTTTATTTTTTTTAAATTTCTATGAAAATTCCAATTTTTTAGGCTTGGTACTGTTTTTTGTAAAATCCCTACATTTATCTCTAAACTCTATTTACCTGTATTTAGTTCTTAAGTATAGTTTATTGTAGGTTCTTACGACTCAACACAGGAGCTAATTTTGAAAACCATTTCCTAGTATCCTTACAGCTTAACGAACTTAGAACCTCGTGAAGAGATAGTGGTCGTTTAAGCTGGAGTAGCCGTCATAATATTAAAACTTTGTTATGTCTGCGAACCCTTTATCCCTGGAGTGTACCATTACGCAAAACGGGGTGTAAATGATGATGAATTATGCAATTCGCACGGCGATGGGAAGAAGGAACAAATGATCGTTATATTTAGCGTGAAATGAAATATTAGGCGGCAAACTGTGAAAGGTTCTCGCCTAGTACACAGGATAGTATAGATGCGTACCAAAACTGATAAACTGCTTTGTTTGCTAGTATATTTATATTACTTTTTTTTTTAATGTAACAAGATTTGGCTATGAATATTATGTACATTATTATACTGACGACTAACGCATTTTTTATTTTAATAACTAGCTGATGCACGCGACTCCATTCGCGTGGATTAATTTTTAAAATCCCGCGGGGACTCTTTGATTTTCCGGGATAAAAAGTATCAATCTCCAGGTACTCAACTATACCCAAGCAAAAAATCCCGTCGATCGTTGCTGCGTGATTGAAGGACAAACCAACAAACAAATACACTTTCGCATTTATAATATTAGTAAGGATTTTCATACTTATTAAATAAAACTTAGGTATTTTGGAATTAAACTTAATTTATCGGATGTATATCGGTAGAGAGTGTAGTGTATGTAGGTACAATGTCTCGTGTGCTCTCGAGCAATGTTGCTACGTCAGTATTACCCGAGCCGCCGGCGATTGCAGACGTGTGACAGTTGTTCGTGGGCATTGCTGAGTCAGTGTCTGGGCGGTGCTATTAGCAGATCTTACAGAGAGGACAGCGACGATGACATTAATCTACCGAGCGTGCCTTCAGTCCGTAGGCTTAACGTGGACCAAACCTAATTGCTTCTGCGTAAATATTTACCTTGTAATGATTAACAGGTAATTCTGCTCTCAGAGTTGACAATTCGGAGGTTCTCGGAACTGTATTAAATTCGGATCCGTCGTAAGCGTTAGAAATATACGGGTAGGTAGTGCGTTTGATACTGCTAGCGTTTAAATAACTTTCTCATACCAACCATATAATTCAAGAAGACCATCTTTAGTCAATCTTTTGAATCGATTGAATTGTTTTTAGAGAATATCTAACTGATATGCATATTGTACAAAGATGGAGCTAGCAAGTGAAACATCGTTACAGTAATGTTTCAATAGGCCAGCGATTAAAGGTGCGGACTGTGCGGTGCGGAAGTGAAAGGTCGCAGGTTCAAACCCTTCCCGTTGCACTATTTTCGTGCCCACTCCTAGCATAAGCTTTCCGCTTATTTGGAGGGGATAGGAGGATATTAGTCAACTTCAGCTTGGCTAATATTCTTTTTTTAAATAAAAAAAAAATGATTATGCTGAAAATATTCGTTTGCAAATTTTTATACATTCAGAAATCCTGCTAATATAGTCTATCATTATAATAGTGGGAATGTGCCAAATGGGTTAACTTAAATATATCATACATTGTAGGGCAGTTTTTTGGCGCTTCTTTTATAGGGAACTGTGTCAGGTCATTACAACAACCTTCAGTTAATGATAATTGGAGCATATTATCACTTTAAATGACAGTAAAAATGAGTTAGTTTCTAAGTAGGCAATAACAAAACCATTAAAAAAATATTGCACTACACATTCATTTAATATGGTTTGACATTTAGATACTTAGCTGAAGACTATTAACAGATTTTCAAAGATAAACAAAACATTTTCTGTATCTATACACTCACTAAAATTATAAAGGCGAAAGTTTGTATGTGTGTGTGTGTGTGTGTTGCTACTTCATGCCAAAACGAATGAACCAATTTGGCTGTTTGAAAGGGAGATAACTCATAACCAGGATTAACACATAGGTTACATTTTATTCCGGAAAATTAAAGAGTTTCCGTGGGATTTTAAAAACCAAGTCCAGGTATCAGCAAGTGTTTTCTAAATCACCCTCCGCCTACGTGTGCAGTGGGCAAAAAAACGTTAATAGTAACTGGAGTACGCATTCACTGCGACGGGTGACGGTGTCCCGGCGTGGGAGAACCGCGTGGGAGGAAGGTGAACCCGTGACGTGGGATAAGGTCAAGCGCAAATTACCTACAAATGGCACGCGGGCACAGAAAAAAGGTCAAGACCTCTTTCCAAACTATTTTTTTTTTAAAATATGAAGACCATCGCTTGGTTGCGATCACACCTGTGAAGATGCAACCTAAGATGGAACACTTGCCTAGAAAATGCGTATTCACTCTTGATTTGAAGGTACCCAAATTATAGTTACAGGGAAAAACGGAAGCCGAAAGGGCATTCCAAATTTTAGCGATGCGCATCAGGAACGAGAAAGCAAAGCGCTTAGTGCGCATCCTTGGGATTCTTTGGGATTTCAACAACGTAGGGGTGCAGACCTATTCTGTGCCTTGCGATTCGGTGGTAGAATGGTGACGTTGGAATGGTCTTTGCAATTCAATGATCTTAACAGATTTTAAGAAAATGTACTAAAACACCACATTCGAGTTCGATTTCGACTTGGCCAGAATAGTCGTGCTTCCTATTAACATTATGATTGCCAAAGTTTGCGAGAATTCAGAGAATGTTTGTTATTCTTTTATGAAAAAATTACTGGACAGATTTTGATGAAACTTACGTCAGAATAGGGCATTTTGTCAGTTAGTATGAAAAAACCCAAAATCTTTAATGTGGCATAGCTAATAGCATAGTACACTATTGAGAACTTTTGAGGAATTGGAATATCATACACTAGCGGACCCGACAGACGTTGTCCTGTCTTAACTATGAATATTGAAACTCCCCTTTTTACCCCCTTGGGGAGAGAATTTTCAAAAAATGTAAAATACGTAATTCTTTATTTTTGATCAAGAGCCAAAATATCAAGTTTCATAAACATAACTTGAAAAATAACTTGAAGAACGAAGGACTATCATACAAACATTCAACCCCTATTTAATCCCTTAGGGGGTAGAATTTTTAAAAACTGTGAAACACCTACTTTTTTGTTTTCAATTTAAAGCCTAAGTACCGAATTTTATGGGTATAGCTTGAAAAATAACGGAGTTTCATACAAACTTTAACCCCCCTTTTTACCCCCTTGGGGGGAGAATTTTCGAAATATGTAAAATACGTAATTCTTTATTTTTGATCAAGAGCCAAAATATCAAGTTTCATAAACATAACTTGAAAAATAACTTGAAGAACGAAGGACTATCATACAAACATTCAACCCCCTATTTAACCCCTTAGGGGGTAGAATTTTTTAAAAGTGTGAAACACCTACTTTTTTGTTTTCAATTTAAAGCCTAAATACCGAATTTTATGGGTATAGCTTGAAAAATGACGGAGTTTCATACAAACTTTAACCCCCCTTTTTACCCCCTTGGGGGGAGAATTTAAAAAAAATGTAAAATACGTAATTCTTTATTTTTAATCAAGAGCCAAAATATCAAGTTTCATAAACGTAACTTGAAAAATAACTTGAAGAACGAAGGACTGTTATACAAACATTCAACCCCTATTTAACCCCTTAGGGGGTAGAATTTTTAAAAACTGTGAAACACGTACTTTTTTGTTTTCAATTTAAAGCCTAAATACCGAATTTCATGAGTATAACTCAAAAAATGACGGAGTTTCATACAAACTTTAACCCCCCTTTTTACCCCCTTGGGGGGCGAATTTCGAAAAATCCTTTCTTAATGCTCGCCTACGTCATAAAAGGAACCTACTGTCAAAATTTCAAGTTTCTAACTTCAGTGGTTTAGGCTGTGCGTTGATCGTCAGTCAGTCAGTCAGTCAGTCAGGACAAGCCTTTTTATATAATTATTATAGACTAGCGGACCCGACAGACGTTGTCCTGTCTTAACTATGAATATTGAAACTCCCCTTTTTACCCCCTTGGGGAGAGAATTTTCAAAAAATGTAAAATACGTAATTCTTTATTTTTGATCAAGAGCCAAAATATCAAGTTTCATAAACATAACTTGAAAAATAACTTGAAGAACGAAGGACTATCATACAAACATTCAACCCCTATTTAATCCCTTAGGGGGTAGAATTTTTAAAAACTGTGAAACACCTACTTTTTTGTTTTCAATTTAAAGCCTAAGTACCGAATTTTATGGGTACAGCTTGAAAAATAACGGAGTTTCATACAAACTTTAACCCCCCTTTTTACCCCCTTGGGGGGAGAATTTTCGAAATATGTAAAATACGTAATTCTTTATTTTTGATCAAGAGCCAAAATATCAAGTTTCATAAACATAACTTGAAAAATAACTTGAAGAACGAAGGACTATCATACAAACATTCAACCCCTATTTAACCCCTTAGGGGGTAGAATTTTTTAAAAGTGTGAAACACTTACTTTTTTGTTTTCAATTTAAAGCCTAAATACCGAATTTTATGGGTATAGCTTGAAAAATGACGGAGTTTCATACAAACTTTAACCCCCCTTTTTACCCCCTTGGGGGGAGAATTTAAAAAAAATGTAAAATACGTAATTCTTTATTTTTAATCAAGAGCCAAAATATCAAGTTTCACAAACGTAACTTGAAAAATAACTTGAAGAACGAAGGACTATTATACAAACATTCAACCCCTATTTAACCCCTTAGGGGGTAGAATTTTTAAAAACTGTGAAACACGTACTTTTTTGTTTTCAATTTAAAGCCTAAATACCGAATTTCATGAGTATAACTCGAAAAATGACGGAGTTTCATACAAACTTTAACCCCCCTTTTTACCCCCTTGGGGGGCGAATTTCGAAAAATCCTTTCTTAGTGCTCGCCTACGTCATAAAAGGAACCTACTGTCAAAATTTCAAGTTTCTAACTTCAGTGGTTTAGGCTGTGCGTTGATCGTCAGTCAGTCAGTCAGTCAGTCAGTCAGTCAGTCAGTCAGTCAGGACAAGCCTTTTTATATAATTATAGATTATTGCCCATAGTCCCTTCTTTCAAGATAGAGCTTTGAGAACTTTGATTTTGAAAATATCAAGTGTTGTAGTAATCTCTACTAATTAAATTATCCTTAATTTAACGACACAGATCTTGGTTCCTGCAGTTTTGCTACACAAGCACGATTTTTCTTAACAGCTAGTGAACTATTACGTATTGGTATAATCCTAACTTATAGAGTTCTATGAAACTGGTAACCCAGTACGGAGCTAATCTTGATTAATTATGACAATAATTACTTTATCGATTAACGATGTGCTCTTGTAATTAACTTGCTCTAGACAAATGAGGTTAATATTACATACTACTAGTTACAGTGTAATTATATTTTTTTATTAAAAGTAATTATTGTATTGGATAGAATCAGGCGTTACTTTGCGGAAGTTCATGATTAGCAAGAAAAGGTTAGAATTATTTTGTAGTGGTGGCATTGCTTGCTTGGAATCTTTGCTTTCTTGCTTGGTCGGGGAGGCAAGCGGTGCTTAGCTTGTAACTGCATGTTTGACCATACAGATTTTTTCTTTTGGCGGATTATAGCAAAATATTTCTTACCATTTCTTGCTAGTAATTATTATTATCGATTAAGAATTTGGGCGACGACGGTCAATCTTAACTCGAGGGCAGAAAATATACAGACTTTAAAAAGCACAACTATGTGTATAAACATAGGTGCGTTTCTCAATTTTTTTAGGCGCCGAATCGATGTCTATACTTTTCTTCTAGTTTTCTTCGTTAGTGGAGCCTAATGAGGCTGTGAATCTTAATAGTACTACTATCATCATAAAAATCGTTGTCATTATCAGCTTTGCCTGGCCTATAACTGGGCGTGGGTATGGCTCTCATGGGGAATTTTTAGTACAGTAGTAGTAGTTTAGAAGTATTAGAGTAGTACTAATCTTAACATTATGTAAAAATTGAAATTGAAGGTACTCAAAAAATTTTGTCGCATAAAAGTGGGCGTCGATCAGGCACGCCACGTTACGGCGTTCGTGATTCTCGTTATTAGCGTGTAATCACGTGTTCTGATTAAATCGTAAATAGTTATAAATTTATATTAAGGCCATTGATTTAGTTAGAGTTTGAAGTGCTCGTGGAAACTGAATGAAATGCTTTATATTATAAACACCCCTGCAGTATCAGGCTTGAGGAGTTGAAGGTTAAAAATTTTATGGGATCATTTCGTAAGCTTCCTCTGTTGTAAATCCTGGAGTAATCGGTGGACATACATAGAAAAAAAAAAGATACCGACCGAATTGATAACCTCCTCCTTTTTGGAAGTTTATTTGAATAAAAAATATTTCTATTCTATTCTATTCGGTTGAAAATGGCTTACATGTGTAGAGGCCTAAGTCTGCTGCGGATTGCGACTATAAATAAAATAATATCTTGGCACGTTGAATTAGATTTTACCTAATGTCCCATAATCAGATTGATTAAATGGTCCGGTATATTGCAGGGCAAGTGAGCGATAACTTTTAGACGATTAATTTTTTTACAGTATGTTAATGTTATAATAATATGTAGGTAAACTCATCCAGGTATGTTATTTTTCATTTCAAAAAAGGGAAAACGATTCGTTACTGGTAAGCTCCATACAATTAAATTCTCTGCAGTACGTACATACTTTCAACTAGCAATCACAGACCAGTTCCAAAAATGTTCAAACGAAAAGAAAAAGAAAGCGTGAGAGTTAACTTTTCGGCAGAAGAGCAAAATGGCTGGCCCGTGGCCAACACTGAAGCACCTGTGGAGAATTTTACAACCTTTAGCTTAATTACACCAGTTTTTAACTCTTGTAACGCAAGGTGATTGAAAATTTAGGCATACGGCCAAAAATTCATAGGTTTCATAAAGACTCAAAGTACATAAGTCGTTTATGTAGTATTGGGTATCTTTAAATCAAGAGTGAATAAGCATCTTCTATGCAAGCGCGCACCATTTTAGGCTGCATTTTGTAGCGGCAGCCACCTTGGGCCGATTTTCATCAAACATAGCTAAGAGCACTCCCGACTAATTTACCTTTCAAATACAAACAGACACACATTAAAAATAATAAAATTTAGCAGTTGACTTACAGTCCGAATGCAGTTCGTTTCAGATCAAGGTATTTGGTTAAGAGTTAAGATATATAATTTTAAAGTTCATCCTTGTTCATTCCTGGTTTCGTATTATAGCTCTTAGAAAGCCTTTTGAAGATGACTTAGCGTATCCTATTTGGTAAACTTAGACACGTTTGTTGTATGGACCAGATACCGTAGGTAAAATTGATAGAAGTGTTGGTGCTAATTTTTTGGCAGAATTCGCTGGCCGGTGGCCAAAATATGAAGCACCTGTAGACATTTTATAGCCTGTCTTTGGCCTAATTGATCAATTTTTGCGCTTAATGAATTTTGTAAAATTTTACTGTTTCATAAAGCGTTTTGATGAGATGAAATCTTTTATCAGCAACCCATCAACGGTTTACTACGGTTACGGTAGTCTCCTCATAGAGATGGAAAACAGGGTTCGTTTGAGAGCTACGGAGGAACAGACAGACACAAAAATACATAGATACACAGATACACACGTCAAACATATAACAGCCCTCTGTTTTCGTCGGGGGTGAAGAAGGTGGACTTATTGCTAAACCATTTTCTCTCAGTCTGCCTTTGGACGTGTGACGTCACGTGTAGATATACAAGACGTACCTACTCTTATGATTTACTATCATTTATTTTCACACACATATACATAATATTATTTTTAAAAAATGTTTACAAAAATAAAATATACAATGAAGTGGGTACTAAGTGACCACTTGCTGCGGGGTAGGACCCAAGCAGCCAGTGGTCAGGGCTTCAGACTGAGGTACCTCCTCACAATGCGTGTCGTCTCAAGGAGTACCGCCTTCTGTATCCTGCCCTTGATCCAAGTAGTACGAAAGTTTCTTAAGGTGATGATTGTTACAGCAATAATGTTTGCCGCAGGTCCCTCGTATAACGAACGCGAGCGGCGACGCTTGCGAGCGGCGCGACCCGTGCCAACATGGCGGCGTGTGTATCAGCACCGACGACGGGCCCATTTGCGAGTGTCGCGACGGGGACTATGAAGGCGCTTTCTGTGAAAGAGGTACATTTTTTTTCTTTTTTTATATTTTTAGCGAGTAGGCGGGTCCCCCATGTTAAGTGATTACCGCCGCTCATGAACAAAGTACGTGGAAAAAAAGATCTGACACGACGAACGGTGAAGTGCACCAGGCACCCAGCTGGTGAGGATGAAATTGCGCTCGGTGGCGAGCGGTACAGTTGTAGAAGAGAGAGGGTGGAATAAGATCAAATAGCTCTTCAAAACACTTCCCGTTGTATAGCCGATAGAATACGCAAAGAGAACTAACATCTCTGCGGTGCTCTAGGCTTTCCAACGAGTTAGTTAATTTGGGATTATCCACGCCGAACTGCGCGCTATTCCGGTCGAATGGAAGGAGTTGGTATTGAGTTGCTCCAGCCCAAAGGTGAGAGCAGTACTCCATGTGTGGACTTGCGCTTTATAGGGTAGGAGCCTGTGCTCGGGCGCAAATATACAATGTGTAACAAAAGTGTGAAATAACCTTGAAGGAGGTGAATGTGCTCAAGAAACTGAACAACTTTCCCCAAGGAACATAGGTCAAAATATGAAAAAAAAAATTTTACCTCCCATAGTAAATCAATCAGCTGATCGTCAATTTGGTATGGGAGGTCCACATTATTTTTCACATTTCGACCTATGTTCCTTGGGGAAAGTTGTTCAGTTTCATGAGCACATTCACCTCCTTCAGGGTTATTTCACACTTTTGTTACACGTTGTATATAGACTAGCGCTTTACTGCAATTTCACCTGATGGTAAGTGAAGGTGCAGCCTGAGATGGAGCCTACTCACAGTCACTCAGACTTTCTTTCTTCCGTGACGGGACCTATACCCGCGCGTCGTATGGCATTCCTACTATGCTTTTACCTTTGTAGTTCAACATTGCAAAGGCAAAACTGATGCATTTATGTATAAAGCATATAGTTACTAACACTGTAAATTTTCGTGAGACATAAAGAGCACAGGAATGCGAGCCCGGCGTAGTTCAGCTTGACGCAGCCAGTTACGGCTCGTTATTTTAAATGTATGGATTTGAAACGTTGCAACGGCACGCTAGCTGCCTGCGCTAACAGCTCAGGTAAAATCCCTACGTTCAACAATCGTTATTTCACATGAAAGCCCAAGATAATATTCATTCACTTAAATCTTTGACATAACGTTTCTCTAACACGGTAAGCAGGTACCGAAGTGTTTAGAGGGATCATTCTTACTGAATGCGAGTGTATTTGTTTGTCGATATGTTGGGTGGTTTTCCTGCAATCACGCATTAATGCAGCAACAACGCGACGTGATTGTTTGTATGTATAGTCGAGGACTTTTAATTCGGAAATTCCGACGAATTGGGAACCTCCTCCTTTTTTGGAAGTCGGATATCAAACCAACCATCAATTTTATAAATCTGTATTGCGCAATTTACAGCATTTGCTAGGCTTCGCCCTCTCAGTAATCTCTTTATCTCTTGCACAATTTTACATAGTTAGTACAACATAGTTTTCATCCTTGGAAAATACCAATCAATTCTAGAAACTCTTCCTAAGTAGGAACCTTAAAAGCTGATTTCACCAACGAACAATATCTTATCCGAGCGTTGTTATTTTGGCAGATTTCCAATAAAGAAACTGTCAAGATATCTGTACGCTTGGATAAGACTTTTCTTTGGTGAAATCGGCCCTTAGTCAGCTAAAAGTATTTGAATAGATTAGATTTATTTTAGCTCATACATCGTGTCATGTAAATATAGTCCAAATATATTAATCAGGAAATTTTCAGTACTTGGCTGAATTTCAAGTTGCGTGGACGTCCCAAGGGTCAATTTGCAGACTGGCCCCGTCTCGCAACGACTGTTTAATTACAATCACAGCAAAATGTGCCAATATAACAGCTTTTGAACTGCTTTCGAATGGTTTCAATGAACCAACTTCATGGTTAAAATGTCGTCGCACCGTTGCAATTAAGTAGTGAGCTATAGAGACCTACAGAGACTATTTCAATTTGAAAGTTTCATGTCAAATTCTAAACTAAAGTCAACAGCCTTAGGGTCAGTTTACACCGAGACGCAACGTGAAGCGACGATGCTCGTACTTTTGTTGATAGCGATATCAATATAGAACCTCTTTACTACACAATAGGGTACAGTGAGAGCGCGAAAGCTACCTAGATACGTGTCGAAGTATGGCTCGTTATGCCGCCCCACGCCGCGCTGCATCGCGATGCGCCTCGCGGCGGCGCCTCTACACGCAGCGCGGTCTCTCGTGCTTCTTCAAGCATCTGCGCACCTCGTCTCGTCGCGTCGCGTCTCGGTGTGAGCTGACCCTTACTTTGAGTAAGGATGTTTTAAAATTTAAAATTTTCGATTTTGATAGATATGAATTTCAATCATTAAATGAATGCGTCGCTTAGTAACGTAAGCTTCATGTCTATATTTTTTCCGAATTTCAGTTACTCTTTGGAAACTTAGCAGGAGGTATTATATTGCACAAGTGTGTGCACAAACACAGGAATACTCTTCATTTCTTTACTCTCATCTTCATACTTTTATGGGCTTCGGCACAGAGCGGACTGCTTTAGGTTTGAACAATTCAGTTACTAGCTAACGATCGAAACGCCTTGCAAGCTTGGAAACTGAAGAAAATATCTGAAAATTCCTGGAGTAACGAGGTGGCTTATACCGTTAGCTTAAAAGAGTAGGTATTTAAGACTGAGAATTCTCTTAAAGCAAATAGAGGTATCGCGTGCCCACTGAGCGTTACACAGGGTGTTGCCATTAGCAGCTAGTCTCGCTTCAAAGCGGGGCTTGAATTAATAGCCGCCTTCCGTACGTTTTTTGAATTTCTAACATCTATCTACTTACTATGTAACAATACAGACATACTGAATAGCATATATAGCAAATTTCATGTGTTTATGTTAAATAGATTTTGAGTTATTGAAGGAGCAAAAGTGGCTCTAAATGGTTGGTGTAATATATACACACGGCCGCGTCGCCAGTTCCTTTCTTTTAGCTTTAACTTGAAAGCTACCGCGTGTCTTGATAACAGTGGACTTTAATCAGTGGACATAGAGATATATCGTAGGAATCTGTTGTTTCAAGCTGAACTCAGCTTTTACTTAAATCAGCCGGAGTTTGGACGCTGGCGGTGTGTCATCCTCGTTACTTCAAGATCACGTAAAGCTGTCGGTCCTGCGCCCGATCTCTCTCCTGTCGTGTCGGATTTCCGTGCTATTGACCTATGAGAGTGAGGAAATAGAGAGTGCACCTGTGTTTGCGCACACACTTCTGGCTAATGGCTGATCTCTGTGGAGATTGGCTGTCATGGTTGTGATCGGTCAGGAGGACATTATTATTATTTAAATCAGCTAAAACTAAAGAGGTTTAGCTCGCATTTGCATGCTCTGTACTCATGAAGCTCAACTCTATAAGTTGTTCAACTAAAATAGAAGATGAACTGGTTAGGCTATCAACGCTTCGTTAATAACTACACACATACCGAAACGGAGTAGATATAATATAGTACATTGTTCTACAAGGGCTGAAAGTGGCCGCTTACATACGAGGGTGTCATTTGAGGCACGAGGCGCAGCCGAGGGCCGCGATACACCCGAGTTAGGAATCGCACTTTCTCCCGAGTGATACATAGTGCTTTATACTACACCTACGAGGAAAATAATAGACACATTATTTAATTGAAATTTATGTTGAAATTCATAAACCAACCAACCAATACCTTTTTTTGGTTTGGTGTAGAAGCCAATAAGGGGTATGGGTTGAATTTACACTGCTATACCCCTTCCAAGTTAGCCCGCTACCATCTTAGACTGCATCGTCACTTACCATCAGGTGAGATCGCAGTCAAGGGCTATCTTGTCATAGAATAAAAAAAAATACAATTATTAAAACTTAGGGTGATATTTTTGTTCGGCAAATTACCTAATAGTTTTTGATTCTGGCGGCGTCATCAAAATATCTTCACTGTCGCTACTAGACATTTTGCGTTTTAAGTAATTTTATAAATTGAAAATTTAGATAAAACAAAAGAAAGCGAATCGCGCAAATTTTTTTTTAATTTTTCAAATAATGTACTCACTAAAGAAAATGCAAGCGGCCAGCAACAATTTGTTTTTTTAACAACAATTTGAATGTGTAAATAACCTTAGACCATAGATAAGTAGACCTAAACAAAGAAATGAAATTATTATATTTACTTAAATAGATTATTAAATAGATTATTATTTAGTTATTAATTAGTTACTATTACTATTTTTATATTTTTAGTTCGTTATTTATTAGATATTTACCTACTACTTTGAAAATAATAAGTCTATTTGTCGAAAAAGGTCGAAATAGATTTCATTGTTTTTCAAGTTATTACTGAACTGACTTGACCAAAAATTAAAAAAAAAACAGCACGTTAGTAATGGATTTTCATACAGTTTTCAGCCCGCTGAAGCAGGTAAGTAATGAAATTTCATATATTTTGACAGCCCGCAGATTTGTTTCCACGTAATGACGTATTTTCTTTCTCGCTCTTTTGCGATTTGACACAAATCAGAACGTACTTTCCGAGCAGGTGTAGTATAAATATTATTTCCATAACATCTAATAAACGGGCATGTGCTATCAAAGCAATATTTAAACTCCAGAACGATATTCGGACTGCGAGTACAAGCTGCCAATTAAACTCGGCCCCGGGGCGCGGACGTAATTTGGGAATAACAACAGACTATTGCAATAGTTGGATTATGTATTTTGAAACTGATGCCTTCAGTCCGGTCCCATTTCCCGTTTGCGTCAAAACTTTGTGTGAAAATCGAGGCTAATTTCTTCTTTATCAACCTACAGACGTACACTGCTGAACAAAGGTCTCTTGAATAGACTCCCACAGTCCAGTGAGTGGATCGGTCATCCAGCGACTGCAAATCAAATCGTCTGATGTCTTTGGTAGGCGGGCGGTTTGTCAACACTGCACTCCAGGGTCGCCACTCCAGCAACTCTCAATTCAGCATATTTCATCGAACTATGGCTAACTTCACTGGTAGATGCACAGCTTGCGAGGACTTTCCGCAGGCGGGAGAGCAACTAGTGGAAGTAGCCGGTTGAAAACTGAACACGCTCTACAAATAAGATGTAAAAATGTTATGAAATGTGAGTTTCTCGCCGGCTCTTCTCAGCAGAGTCTGCTTTCTAAACCGGTAGTAGAGTCTTGGTATGTTATAAGAGCCAGAAGTTGACCTCCATAGAATTTGAAATATCGTTGTCACATAAGTAAATAGAGAATGTTTAGAGTCTGTTTTTTCAAAAAGAGAACCATCGTGGGAGGGCGCAGTTGTGCTTAGTTACCAGTTTAATTGACTTCAAAAGAGGAGGAGGTCCTCTTCATCGGGATTTTTGTTTAGCGTGCAACAAATAACGTTAGTTCACTTTTTGGCCCCGAAAATTCTCTTTTTAAAGAAGAAGAACAAACAGACTTTAGGTTTTTTCTTTGTGTGGTTTCAAATCTTATATTTCCTCGTTAAGATCTTTCAATACACTTGGCAAAGATTAAATTTGCGGCACTTGGTTATGTAACCAGTTACACAAAGCCTCGAAAAGAGCGGGATTAGAACTGGAAAATTTTCAATTTAAACGGTATTGGGTATAATCTGCGAGTGTAGGTACAGTTGATAGGAGTCTTTGCGAAATCTTTGCGCTAACACGGTATTTAACCAGCCGTCTTAGCACGAAACTTGTGAATTATTATTTGATGCATTGCTGGAATAGCAATATTAGCAGGTGGTGTAATAAGCTGGATTTATGGAATTTTTGAATTTGTACCAATACAAGGTGCCGGAATAGGAACATTATACCAAACCTCTGGTGGGAGGCTATGGCCACCGGGTTCCGGTATGATGGCGTGTAGAAACCGATTAGGGGTATGGGTTGAATTTACACTGCTATACCCCGTTCAAGTTAGCCCACTAGCATCTTAGATTGCATCGTCACTTACCATCAGGTGAGATCACAGTCAAGGGCTATCTTGTCATCGAATAAAAAAAACCAAGATCAGCTTTTCCTGAAAAAAAAACTGACTGTATCCAGAATCTCATTATCACAAGGTCTCCTTAACGCTAGTTAAGTTGTAAAACAAGGCGTACCTCGGTTGAAAGCAAAATAATAAAAATGTCGTCAACTTGCAGCCATTGTTACACCCCGTTCCTTGTTTTATGATTGCAGCTCGCCTTGACACCGCGGCATTGACATTTGCCTCCATCAACACTTGGAAATGGATTAACTATTTCTATGAAATATCAGCTTCATTACAACCCTTTTACGAATAGGCCTTATTGTTTCCTCGTAGGCACAAGGCCGGCGGAAGAAAGACAAACTTTTAACTTATATGAATTAACTTGATTTTAACCGTGGTTTCGTGCGACTTTTCAAACCCCTATTTGTCTGGTGGGAGGCTTTAGCCGTGGCTAGTTACCACCCTACCGTCAAAAACGTGCCGCCAAGCGATTTAGCGTTCCGGCACTATGGCGTGTAGAAACCGAATAGGGGTATGGGTTGATTTGATACTGCTATATCCCTTCCAAGTTAGGCCGCTACCATCTTAGATTGCATCGTCATTTACCATCAGGTGAGATCGCAGTCAAGGGTTATCTTGTCATCGAATAAAAAAAACCAAGATCAGCTTTTCCTGAAAAAAAAACTGACTGTATCCAGAATCTCATTATCACAAGGTCTCCTTAACGCTAGTTAAGTTGTAAAACAAGGCGTACCTCGGTTGAAAGCAAAATAATAAAAATGTCGTCAACTTGCAGCCATTGTTACACCCCGTTCCTTGTTTTATGATTGCAGCTCGCCTTGACACCGCGGCATTGACATTTGCCTCCATCAACACTTGGAAATGGATTAACTATTTCTATGAAATATCAGCTTCATTACAACCCTTTTACGAATAGGCCTTATTGTTTCCTCGTAGGCACAAGGCCGGCGGAAGAAAGACAAACTTTTAACTTATATGAATTAACTTGATTTTAACCGTGGTTTCGTGCGACTTTTCAAACCCCTATTTGTCTGGTGGGAGGCTTTAGCCGTGGCTAGTTACCACCCTACCGTCAAAAACGTGCCGCCAAGCGATTTAGCGTTCCGGCACTATGGCGTGTAGAAACCGAATAGGGGTATGGGTTGATTTGATACTGCTATATCCCTTCCAAGTTAGGCCGCTACCATCTTAGATTGCATCGTCATTTACCATCAGGTGAGATCGCAGTCAAGGGTTATCTTGTCATCGAAAAAAAAAGCCTCCTCGGGGGTGGTGAATTTTCAAAAATCCTGTCTCAGCGGATATCTTACTTCGTATTAGTTATCAGTATAGTAAATTTCAGCACGATCCGTCCATTGTTTTGAGCTGTGCTCTGATAGATCAGTCAGTCAGTCACCTTTTCCTTTTACGTATATTTAGATGTATGTAGAATTTTACAAATCGGTCCAGGTGTCTTCGAGTAATCGGGGAACATACATTAAAAAAATAACGATTCCGACGAATTGAGAACTTCCTCCTTTTTTGAAAGTCTGTTAAAAATCTCAGAATTCACACAGAATTTCAAAATATAACCGTAATCCGAACGGAGTCGCATTAGCTACGCTGTCATTCAAATTCTTTCACTCCTATAATTGCACGATACAAAAGTTTACAGAATCGAACGATTGGTGTCGCGGATGTTTTACACAATGATGAGTGAATTTACAGACTTAACTTCGTGTAATCCTCGCTGGCATGGCGGCGCGGAATTGAATTGGACATGTCATTTGCAATTTTTCGTTTTTCTCCGAATGAAGTGAACGAATGAATCAATGTCCAGTAATCCGTTGGTAGTGCATTTAGCATATTTTCAGCTGAAAAACGCCATGTTTTTTTAGCTTTTTTTTCAGATTGAAAGGGACACTTCAAATTAGAACCGTTAACGTAGTATGACTTCTAGAACAGCCACTAATTCAGTTATGGTTTCAACTTTGTTAGAAGGAAGCGAAAGAATTTTTAATACTATTACTAAATACATGACTTCACAACTCTTTAATCCTACTTCCTACTAATTTTACAAATGCGAAAGTTTGGATGTATGTATGTATGGATGGATGTTTGTTATTTAATCACGCTGCAACGTCTGAACCGATTTGGCTAAAATTATAGGCTGGAATAGGTAGAGATAGATTGTTATAGTCTGAAATAATATAGAGCTACTTTTCATCTCGGAAAATAAGAGAGTTCCTGTGGGAATTTAAAAACCTCAATCTATCACGTAAGAAGTCGAGGGCATCAGGTAGGTTCTTTAAGTGTGCCAAGCTATATTGCTAAGGTACAACAGATTCTTGGCACGGTGTATTCGCCACCAAGTGTAACCCACGCTACTGTCAGGGTCCGTATGGGGACGAAGACAGATTTTAGTGGGTGTAAGCCCCACATAACCCATCCGTTTCCCCTGATCTGATGACGGTATCCTGGAGAAATCGAGGAAAATTTTCTAATTTTACAGGTACTATTGATTGAACGAGCGAAGCGAAGTTCTCTGAGTCAACTAGGGCGCTTGCCTACTAGACAGAGAAGTGTGTTCGTCTAAATGTCTGTCAGAGCCCTATAACTTCTGAATTACTGAACGTAATTACTTCAAATTTAAATATAATATGTAAACTGATGGCCTTCAGCCGAACATTGTATAAAAAAATATAAAAAGCTTTATTTCAGGGGGGCTCTCATAGAAGCGTATTTGAAGTAAAATCTTGTTTGTTGCTCTACATAGACTTGCGATATATCTTTTTAAAGACGACTTTGAACAGAGTACAAAAATATATTTTTTTTAATTTTTCCCTAAAAATTGACCAAATGGGGGGGTTTCAAAGTGGAGATTTTAATTTGAGCCATATGTCAAGAATTACTGAATATTAGAACGTGAAACTTGGTTGAAAATTCAGTTATATCCTGTACTTGAACAACAAATACTAAAATTAGATAAATGTTATAAAGAAACGAAATTATTTAATTTTAATGCGCCATCTATTAGCATTATTGTGAAGCTAATAGCTTCACTATAATGCTTCACTATAGATGGCGCTGTGTCAGTAAAACAGTTTTATGTCAACTATTATTTTTTTTATTGCGTCTAATGTTAAAAGTTAATTATTACAATATATAATTAAAACTTTTGGGAATTATGGGATATCGCGAGGTCTCAGTTCGGGGCGAACCACTAGTATACTTTGTAGTGGGGTTTGAAGTCGGTTTTGTGAAAAGGATTTTTATGTTTATATTGCCAGGGAACCCCAAAAGCTTTCATACCGTCCATGCATTACAATAAAGCCGTGTACTTGCTTTATTCGCTATTTGCATTATGTTGCCGTGCCTATTCAAGGTCGACTCAACAATCTTTTGTTTTCCAAGGCTCGTTCAACATGCAGGGGAGTGCATGCAACAATTTACCGTATAAGGCACAAAGCACAAAACAGGTGGAATACGGAGTTAGCAAATTTGGAATTTGGACGCATTCCAATATTGTCTTTCCATTATTATTTGTATAGTAACAAACGGAATAGTCACGATATCTGATGCAAGGCTTTTGTGGTGAAATGAAAGGAGGAATAGCAAAATGCCTCAACCGAATAGATATGAACAACATCCATCTAAACTGATGTTATAAATGCGAAAGTAACCCTGTCTGTTTGTTTCGTTCAAGTCTAAATCGCAAAAGCAATTTTGAAGAATTTTTGTATAGAGGTAGATTTGACTTACCGTCCTATCAGACTGTGAGAGTGAAAAACCTATGTGTGCACACACTTATTAACATACCTACTAATACTAATATACTTATTAACAATTAGTTGATGCCTAGGGCGTCGCTCGCGTGGATTTAGTTTTTAAAATCCCGCGGGAACTCTTTTTTGATTTTCCGGGATAAAAAGTAGCCTATGTCACTCTCCCGGTCCTCAACTATTACCATGCAAAAATCACGTCAATCCGTTGCTTTGTTGTGGCGTGATTGAAGGACAAACCAACAAAACAAGAAACAAAAACTAGTATGTCTGTTTTTTGGTTTGTCGCTTTGTTCTTCAATTGTTCAGCAACAATAAATGCAACAGGAAATGGAGAGTGACATATGCTTTTTAGCCCGAAAAATCAAAGAGTTTCCGCGGGATTTTAAAAACTAAATCGCGGGCATCAAATAGTTCTAAAATAAATGAGGTTTGCATCCGTTTCGGTACGAAGTAGAGTTTGCTGTTGTCACAGTTGGCCATACGGGGCCGATCCGATTTTCCGAACGCTCGCACTCACTCGTCCGCATCCGGCGGCCGGGCGACGTCGTAATGGCGGCTCGGGGCAGGAAATGGCGCGATGACGGAGCCCGGAAGCTCGTCCGAGACACGAGCGCGACGTGCTTTCCTGACCCACTGTCTGTCCATTTTAAAATTGGAAAGCGGTTACAGGGCACACGACTTTGGCTAGATTTTTTATTTATCACATCATATTATTATTTGAGCTGTGCGTTGATAAATCATAGCTAGCACAGCTCAGATGCTACTATACTTTAAAAAACCACTGGACGGATCAGGCTGGGCATACAGATAGTTATTAGGACGTAGGCATCTGCTTAGAAAGGATTTTTTTAATTCAACTCCTGAGGGGATGAAAACGGATTTAAAAAATCCAACTTGAAACAATAGCTAGTTATTCTCATTAAAGGGACAGAGCAACATTCGGTTATTTCATGATCGTCTTCATTTCAACACATCGCCAGCCTACCATTACTACTGACTACTGGGTATGGGTCTAATCTTAGAATTAAAAGGGTCTAGGTCACAGTCTTACACGCGGTATTCTCACTTGATAGCAAGTGACGATGTAATCTAAGATGGTAGCGGACTAACTTGGAAGGGGTAGGACAGTGTACATCAACCGTATTCCTAATCTATTTCTACAAGCCACCGTGCCGGAACGATAAATCGCTTGACGGAACGTCTTTGACGGTAGTGTGGTAACTAGCCACGGCCAAAGCCTCTCGCCAGACCAGACGAGAGACACTTCAGAATATTATATAAATTCCCAAATTGCCCCCGCCTCGGAATCGAACCCTAGACCTCCCAGTTTTAAGACCACAACGTTCACCACTGCACCAGGTCGTCAAAATTGATAAAATTAAACTCATCGCGAATGAATTCGCGGGCGGTGTAAGTGAATACATAAGTAACGAGTCATCAAATATGTAAAATTATTAGGTTAAGGCACTTAAAGCAGCATGTGGGGCGCGAATTTGGGCTTTCAGCGAAATGTTGTTCGTGCGTAACGAGCGCGGTACTCTTGTGAGTCAAATTCTCTATAACTCTATCAAAACATAAGTATACGAGTATCTTTTTCTTATTATTTGAGTACAAGATCTCACCTGACGGTAAGTGACGATGCCTGCTTAGATGGGAGCGGAATAACTTGGGTATGGCAGTGTACATTCAACCCATATCGCTAATTTTTTTTTTTTTTATTCAATGACAATCTGTTTCGACACGCCATCGTGTCGGAATGCTAAATCGCTTTGCGGCCAGTCTTTGAAGGTAAGGAGGCAACTAGCCACGGCCAAAGCCTCCCACCAGACCAGAACAGAGACAATTTAGAAATTATAAATTTCCAAATTGCTCCGCTGGGATACGAACCCGAGACCTCCCAGTTATAAGACCACAGCGCTCACCACTGCGCCAGGGAGGTTGCATAATTATGATGCAACTTCAATTACAGGTAAATCAAAGGAATCTCAAGTTATTATCACTATTTTAGCAAAAATCAAACTTACACTTGCCGGCTCTTCTCAGCAGAATCAGCATTTCATATTCACTTTTAACCGACTTCCAAAAAGGAGGAGGTTATCAATTCGCACGGTATATTTTTATCATATTTCAGTCGACAACCGCCACTTTATTTGTAACTTTATTTTTTATCCGCGTGCATTTAGGTTTCACAAGTTTACCCTTTCAGGGATGGTATTTCAATAAAACCTCTCCAAAGTGCACGTCTCCCTAGAGATACACTCAAGGAGTATTTCCTACTTCCAAATCTCTGGAGGCTGTGCCTTGTATGTCAATCATGATCTATTTTCTTCATATTATTATGTTCAGATATGCCTAGAGGAAGGTTAAGCAATATTACCCATTATTATAAAGCAATAAAATTACCGAACTAAACCTATCACGACTACA
Organism: Hipparchia sbordonii; assembly: GCA_038048805.1. Lineage (NCBI taxonomy): Eukaryota > Metazoa > Arthropoda > Insecta > Lepidoptera > Nymphalidae > Hipparchia > Hipparchia sbordonii. Next base: position 1,405,159 of record CM076111.1, on the reverse strand, counting down.
CGCGGTAGATATCGTGTCGAGCCAAGTTCAACGCAGCAACCGTGTGTTTATATTACACGAACCATTTAGAGCCACTTTTGACCCCTTAATAACCCAAATCTATTTAAAAATTTTGTTTGCTGATAAAAAATAGCCAATTTAAATATGGAGCTTTAATTTATCCTAAGTAATCTGCTTTTTGTAAATAATTCTACTGTTCAAATTTAAGAAGTAATATTTTTAAAAAGCAAACATTGTTCTAGCAGAAAAAACAAGAAATTGTGTTTCGAATTTATATTTTAAAAATGTTGTATACTCTTATAAATTTTTCATTACTCATACACGGAAAGTAGGTCTGAAGTTGCCTGAGAAGCGGGTTGAAAGTAATACTTTTCAGCCCTAGGGAGAATCGTTTTCAACTGACAGCTGTCAAATAATTAAAAAAAACTAGTAGTGACATTTTTATTGGAATTCAAATGAAACACGACATACCCGAGTGCATCCATAGACAAGAAGAAAGATAGACTTTATTCATAAAGTAAAGACAACTGATTCATAGACATTCATAGACAATCATAGACAATACTTGACTATTAAAAAGCTAAATGCATAGCCCGCCGGCTAGGCCAAAGAAAAAAAAAAGGCGGTAAAGTTCACTCAATTTTCTTTAGCTAATTTCTATTTTTATTTTGACTTTCCTTATATTCGTAATGAAAAGCACAGTGTTTACCTCGGGATAAAGACTTATTTAGTCCCTCGAACTATAGGCTCCCTCGCTACGCTCGGGCGCCAAACCCCGTCTCGGGACTAAATAAGTTACTTTCATCCCTAAGGTAACAATGTACTATTGTTCACATTTATGATTTTGTAACTGTGAAATCTTTTATAAGTAGTGCCAAAAATATTTTACTCTCTTTATTTTTACTTTTAGAAGATTTAACTTAATCATCTATCTACCTACCTAAGTATTAAGGTAAGGAAATGAAATTCCATAAAATGCACGAAGCAAAAATAGTACTTAGGTATTGGTTAGCGGGTTAGCGGAAAGAATTCTCCGCTGAATGGTGCAGTAATAGAAATTGTTGGGAACTGGATCGAGGCGGGAAAAATCGAGTGTCTGTGTGGAAAATTGAAAAATCGAGCGCCAATCTAACACGGCGTGCAACGTGTTGAAACTGGTTGAAACTTGTGCGCGGCGTACCTGGGTGATGCATTACATTGTGAGGGATTCAGGGGGATTCAACTGAGAATAAAATTACTTATTGAAATGAATTTGAATTTCCGTAATTTTTAACCGGCTTCCAAAAAAGAAAGAAGTTCTCAATTCGTCGCAATCTTTTTAACCGGCTTCATTGATGTATTTATTTTAGCTTTTGTGTTTGTTTCCCGATTACTCGAAGTCCGAAGACTTCTTGACCGATTTGGAAAATTCCTTTTTTGTTTGAAAGGGTGACCAGGTGATCTCATTGTCATCAGGTCTGGATCTGATGATGGGATCCTGGAGAATTCGAGCGATTTTTGTTAGGGGAAAATCTTATGGGACCGCGTCATCGACAAGCCAATGAAGTATCCCAGTAGATAGCTCCTGTTATGATGTTTTACATGGCTGCCACTCTAGCCATATTAAATATTACATACGGCTAGGACGGCTGGAAAGTGACTATAGGAATATAAAAGGTATTTTATCCTAGGAAAGCAGATAGTTCCCGCAGGATTTAAAAACCTAAGTCCACGCGGACAAAGTCGCTGGCAAAGAACTAGTAGAAAATAATAGGTTAACTAAAAGGTTGCGCTGACAGTAAATTTCCAAGATAAAAAAGACATTAGCGCGGGATCTTCCATTCGCTATCCCGGATCGCGGATAAGGAAACGGAACGCCTCATTACCGGGACAGGTCAAGCGGGGTGGAAGATCTCCGCACGTTCAGATCTAGATTTAGATTCACAATGTAGTATCTTAGATTGATACTAGCTGACGCCCGCGACTTCGTGGATTGAGGTATTTTTCTATTGTTCCTTTAGTGATGAATTATTTTGTTCCTTGCAAAAAGTGAAAACTTATTTTTAACGAACGAACCGGTGGCAGAGTCTTGGTGTATCATAAGAGCCACGGCTTGGCCTACATGAAATCAATAATTTTGAATTTTTTGAATTTTTTTAACCAGTTTTTTTTGAAAAAAGAAAAAAAAAATAAGTGCTTTGTTGTGATGGTATCTCCGTTGTTTCTGCAATAGCAAAAAACTTTTCATCTGACAAAATGGGAGTGCATTTCACATTTTGTTAGTGAATACAAGAAAAACAATAAATATTGGAAACCGTCCAAATTTCGAGAGCCTATTGTCAGCAAGGTTCTGCTTCGTATACCACCTGTTTTGTGAAATATATTATTATTGCATCAGGACAAAGTTTTTCTGACTAGCGGTATGAAATTCTTTATACAGTTTATGTAGAAATTGTAGAAAAAGCCTGATAGCTATGAAGACACTGATGTTATTCCGTACTAGACGATGCCCGCAACTTCGTACGCGTGGATAAAGGTTTTTTGATTCCCGCGGGAACTCTGTAATTTTCCGGGATAAAAAGTAGCCTATGTTTTAATCCTGGGTATGAGCTATCTCCTTTTCAAATTTCAGCCAAATCGGTTCATTCGTTGTGGCGTGAAGGAGTAACAAACATACACACACACACACATACAAACTTTCGGATTTATAATATTAGTGTGATTGCCGCTATGATAACAAATAATAAGAAAAGTAAGAAGTTAAAGAGGGTCTCCATGCAGTATACTTTTGTTTTTGCTCATCTTAATAATGGCTGGTGTTAAATCTTGTACGATGGTACGGAACTCTTCGTGTGCGGATCCGACACGCACTTGATCGATTTTTTGATGAATATTGACACTGATGTAACAGTTAACGTTAAAATCGCGTAAATCAGTTATTTTTAGGCAGTGCCGGCTTTACCTATGGTGCAGGGTGTGCAACGCACACGGGCGCAGGGTTGTAGGGGGCGCCGCGCCGAGCCGCGCTTGCTTGCTTCCCGACATCATTTAAAATTGCACCATTTTTTGCACCTGAATTTCCTTTCACTAGTGAAAATATAACCAAGTCAAACGGTATTCTTGTATTGTAAGTATTCCATTGTGACCGCGCGTCTACTAGAGGGTGCCAAGATATTCATTGCACACGGGCGCTACATTGGCTAGAGCCGCCTCTGTTTTTAGGGGATGTCAAATCATGATATTTTCTCATTGATTTCCATACAAAAGGGCAGATTTCGTTAAAGAGAATTACCCGCAAGGCTCTGAACTTGTGCGATATTATGTATATTCGCTAACAATATAGAATTGTGTGTCAATGGTCTCGTTAGGGCCGCCATATTGGTTTTAGAAGAGAAACTCAATTTCGCGGCGCGCACTGTATGCAAATCAAACCCAGTTTATTCCCACTTTAATGTTGGGAGCTTGTAAACTGTGCCTTGTTTGCATATTTTTATTTTAGATCGCGTTCCAACAATAAGGTTGTTAAGGTGACGCTGGCGGCTGTGTATGACTTATTTAGAGCTTTCATTAATCTGAGATCAAAAACTCAATTACTTTCCACGGAATAACATACGTGTTCTGTGGAGTTCTCTGAAAGTGAGTTTAAGATTTGATTTGGATTTTAATGGATGTAGAGGTAAACGAAGAACAGGACGGCAGAAAATCAGATACCTGATGTAATAGTTAAGATAGCAGGCAAAACCTGGACTGGAAAGACATAGATCTGTGGAAATAGAGGAGTCTTTTGCCAGAGGATAAACAGACACCAATCCCGATAGTCTCAATGCCCCAACGGTGTGGACCGAAAACTGAAAGGTTCAAACCCCACTCATTGCACTATTGTTGTACCCACTCCTAGCACAAGCTTTCTGCTTATTTGGAGGGGATAGGAGGATATTAGTCAACTGTACCATAATATAGTGTGTACAAATAGTGTAAACTGAAACATTAAGGTAAATTATTCTTGTGCCTTCAATCAAGGCTTTTGAAGAGATACCATGGAGTCTGCTTGATGATCAGGTTGGAAATGACCACTGGATCTCCAGTATAAGCCCTCAAGTATAGTATACTTGAGGGCTTATACTGGAGATCCAGAATAATTGAATTTGACCTCATTTGTTTTGTTTTCATGAGTATGTAGGTACTTTTCAAAACACCTTATGGAAAGAACCTGCTCATAGAAGTGGAAGGAATCGGAAGTAAAAGAGGGATAAAAGTGATGTTTAATTTGTTTGATATTTTCAAAAATATCAGAACGAAACTCAGATTAATTTTATCAAACGCAAAACATTTGTATTGAAAACCGAAGCGGTTGAATTAAAACCACTCAAGCGCCCGAACAACAAGAGAATGATGAGGGTATGGGGGCAAGTTAGAGGGAGCGGGGGGTAGGTAATTGGATAAAAATATTCGGTTTAAAAACATTATAATATTTAAATCAAGGGACAAATTGTAGTAGTTAGATAAACTCGATGAATAAACCAGTCTTATATTTTCATTTAATTATTCTGATATCCATTCGAAAAAATTAAAAGTATACACTTTTAATTTGTAAATTAAAAGTATACACTTTTAATTTGTTCGAATACGTACGCACCTACGTACGCTAACTATAATGATCGAGTTGTATCACTTGTAGTTATGAAAATATCATAGAATGTACTAGAATTATTGGTTATCTACTCTAAGAGAATTCATTTGAATCATGATGTTTTTGAGTTCGTTAAAGCCTTTCTATAAAATAATTCGTTGATTAATTATCGAGTAATGAAAAGAGTACGCGAAATATTATTTCTTTTGAAGAGATTTTGACCAAAAAGCCGCATAATACGTTCAAATGATGTCATTACATTCTGAAGGTACTTAAGAAAATGCTCGATTCTCGTTGGTGGTTTGTAACCATACATCATATTTAAGAACCTATTTTGAAAATTGGCCCAGTAGATTGTCAGTAAGGTAGTGATAGTAAACAGTTCAAAATATAATCTCAGAATTCCCTTTTGGCCTATAAACGTAAAGCATGTTTAAGAAAGTACTGTACCTTGTACTAAAACTGAGACACAAACATATAAAGGCTAGCTTATCTCCACGGAATTCATATTTTGTCACGAAAATAGTAACAGTAAAAGAAAAAAGCACAAACAAACACAATCTCTTACAAAAAATCAAACTCATATAACGTTTGTATGACCGTGGATAAAAATGGTCCGCTAAAAACAGAGCTGGAAAAATAAATGATAAAGAACAGAGAAAAGAAAGAATGTACAATAATTCCACGAAATGAGTCAAGTTATCTGAATAAACTGAGTATAATATGCTAATTGAGTTGTCAAAATGGCAGAAATAAGTGTCGAGACACAGAATAACACAAGAAATTTAATGCAAGTCATAAAACCATAGAGCGGCATCCAATTAGTCGCATTAGAGAAACTGAGTGTTGTCACGACCGCAGCTCCAACTTGCTCCTTGCACAAATATAACTTGCACGAAACTCAGCTTGCAAGTTCTACGAGCACTTTATTATAAAAGGGGATGTGAGAGCTCTGTAACGTTGGTCCTGGTTGTTGGAAGTGAATATTAAAAGCCAGTTGGAACACTTCGACTGTTTATTGCCTTCAGTGTGTGCTGACAAATTATTATTTATTTATTTATTTTATTTATTTTTATTTTTTATGTACATATAAATATTTACAAAAGAAGATATATTAGAAGAAGTATACATATATTATTATTGTAGATCTAAGTTTTTTACGCGTTACTGAAAAGGTCAGGGTATAAAGATGGCGGTAAAATGGCTGGTCAGCTCTCATAACAATAGGTAGCAACCTATACTAATAGAGGATGGAGAGACACTTTTAGAACATCTCGCTTACTATAATGGAGAATAAGGCGCGAAAATGTTTCGCTATTTTTTTTGGATTTTCCTATATTTTGCTTTCTTAAATAATAGTGACTGTTTAATTCGTTATATAAAATTTTACTTAATGACTCTACATTTCATTAACTTACTGAAAATTAATGATAAATCTTGTGATCATAGATCATAGATTTTTAACTTCAAAGGCAGTGAAAATCTAGTTGGAGTTGTTTAAATGCATCAGTTTTAATCAGTACAGTAAACTTTAACCTAAATTAGTGACTATTTGAAATCCTCAAACAGAAGAATACGGTGGTTTAAAATTTTGCTTCAAATAATCCTTGTGAATTGAACGAATAAACTGATAACATAATTGCATAGGAGCTATGTGATAAAATATCAATGTTATATTAAGTTTGGAAACAGTATAGTAATATCCAATTAGTCGCCTCCTAGTAACTCGGGTTTGTAACAAGTGCGATGTTGAAGTTGGTTTTATACAAATTGCAGCAGTTGCAACTTACAAAGGGCCTTATTACTACTATTGCAATAAAGAATAAGAATCCTTACTAATATTATAAATGCACATTTATGTTCGTTTGTTGGTTTATCTTTCAATGACGCAGAAACAGATCGACGTGATTTTTTGCATGGGTTTAGTTCACGACTTGATGGTATATGCTGCATTTTATAAAACATTGAATGTATTTTAACTTTCTAAAATCATTCGATGAGAAGAAGTCATAACAGCTTGGGTACCTTACAAAGTAGAAATAACATAGCAGCCTTGGTGTCAGTTAGCAACTGGACACTGTTTGCTAAATAGATATCTTACAGTAATGAGAATAAAATAAGATTCATTCTGTAGTGTCTTAAGGATACCAGTTTCCACTCCATAGACGAGTCTTGTATGTACTCATTAGTTAGATGGAAACTGCGAAGTAAGGATGAAATAAGAAAAGAAGATCTAACAAACTTTTCTGTAGGGCACATCGTTAGGTTTACGAAAGTTACGGGTAGATTTGAGTGGGATAGGCTGCCTGGATACTTTTAACCTGTGTCCCAACACGAGGTCATACTGCATCATACATATTAGCTCATATAATGTGTAACGATAGGCACCACCTGCTGCAAACTATTCTAACGGGAAAAATTGCCGGAAAAAAAGGTCTTCAAAGGCGAAAGAAGTCATGGCTAAGAAGCGTAATAAGGAAGAGGACTGATATCAAGTCAGTCGCTGAACTATTCTATAACTATTGGTTGCGGTGTCCTTTACACACTGTATACATACCTACATAAATTATACGTATAGATTTTAATCCCACTAAGAGCACGTGTGAAGGGTGCGGGAGTTGCAGCAAGTCGTTAGCAAATTATACAAAACTTGCGGCAAACTTGGGGCCATTAATCAATTTCGCTTCTTTCAGGTGTCGGCCAACTTCCAAGACGATTAAAACTGCATAAAGCAAACTTTAAAGCACCTCCTTCAATTACTTGGGAGGGAATTATAAATGAATCACGCTATACATTTGATATAGTTATTGCTTAGTAGCCTAAAGAACTTAAAGTTGCCAATATATAATCTTAGATGTGAGTGATAGAAACGACGGCCGATAGAGGCTGGACGATGTTGTCTTTTTAGGATCAATGTATTGCAATACAATATAGCTATTTAGTTTGGTAATTTAAAAAAAAAGTATTACAAATCAATCGTATTGACTGCAGGGAACTCTACTATTTGTAATAAGGTGACATCGGTCTAGGACGATAGCAGGTTAACCTAGAATGGGTATAGCAGTGTAAACAAAACCCCTTAATCCATTTCACGCCATTGCACCGGAACGCTAAATCGCTTGGCGGTATGACTTTGACGGTAGGGTGATAACCAGTCAAGACCAAAACTTCACTAGTAGGTTCCACTAATCTTTTTATTTTTTTGATCCGCCTGTTTAACAATATTGTTTTTGTTTCAGATAAAGCACCGTCCGAAGCAACCTTCCGCGGTGCGGAGTTCCTGTCGTACGACCTGACGCAGACCGGCGGAGAGCCTATCGTCAGTACCCAGGACGCCATCTCCCTTTACTTCAAGACACGCCAGCCGAATGGTCTGCTGTTTTATACTGGTTCGTAGAACAGTCACTATATGCCTTTTTCGCGCGTTGTGAAAGGGGGCTAGACGGAAAAAATTCTTACGAAAAGTTGTCACGACACTTTTTGCTATAGTTCTCTCTCACGTTTCTCTGTCTGTCCCTCTCTCTCTCTTCTAGAAAGCAAGCCAGATATTTTCATTTCTATTTCGCATTGAACTTCGTTCCATCCGGGTGTCCCTTGACACCTCTCAAGTTTTTTATTTAAATTCTATAACAAGATAGCCCTTGATTGCGATTGCGACACCTGATTGGAACCACCTTGGAAGGGGTATGGCGTATACTCATACCCCTAATCGGTTTCTACACGTCATCTTGCCCGAACGCTAAATTGCTTGGCGGCACGTCTTTGACGGTAGGGTGGTAACTAGCCACGGCCAAAACATTCCACCAAATCAGACCAGAGACAACTAAAATTAAAAATTCCCAAATTGGACCCGCCGGGAATCGAACCCGAGAGCTCCCAGTTGTAACACCAACGCGCCATGGAGGTCGTCAAAAATGTTTCACAGAAATCAAAGTGCAAAGACAAATTAAAGATAGATTGTACACGTGCAGGTCACGAAGCTGACTACCTGAACCTGGCAGTGCGCGACGGCGGCCTTTCACTCACCATGGGGCTCGGGAACGGCAAGCAGGAGATGCACATCAAACCCTCCAAGACGCGCTTCGACGACCACCAGTGGCACAAACTCACAGTCCGGAGGAGGATCCAAGAGGTAACACTCCAAACGTAATCCTTAATGACATTATAATATATACAAATAAACAAAATTGAAGTGTCTGGAATGAAAAGCAATTTTCTTATGCAACGCCTGTCAATCGCGTAACATCGCGTGCCAACCTACAGCTAGCGCCATCTATTTTAAATTGCGACATTACAAATGTTAGTGTTACATCTATTAAAATTGAAGGGTCTGTTTGTTGCCGCTAATCTCGGGAACGGCTGGACCGATTTTGACGGGACTTGCACTGGTAGATAGCTGTTATTATCGGGCGTAATATAGGCTACTTTTTTAATCGATTTTCGAAAAAGGGGGAGGAGTTGTGTTTTTCTACCTCTGTATATCGATATCTCCGTGATTTCTTAACCAATTTGCAAGAATATTTTTTTAATCGACACAAAAACTTTGCAATATGGTCTCGTACAAATTTCAGGTTCCAACTCCTCAATCCTAATGCTGCAAGGGTACTGCCCCGAGAGGTCCTTAAATATCAGTAGATATTGTCTCAGCTATTTTAAAGAAAACATCAAAGAAGAATAGATATACTAAGCTTTAGAAAATTTATGATCCAAGTTGAAATCGTTCCAGACATTCGGATTTAGCCGGTTAAATACAGTCTGAGCAAAAATAAAGATTGATCGGTCGGTGTTTATTTACGTGCGGGTTACGAGTAGTTCGCGTAACATAGATTGTAGGAACCTGAATTTTTTAGTATGATTCTACCTTAGTTGAAGAGCTGATGGGTAGTGATCCGAGGCTTGGTAAAAGATTTTGAGGTTGACTGCTTTGTAACCGTGAGTCCCCTACGATTTTTGAATATGGAAACCTAAGCCTTCCAACTTAGGTTCGCCACTCCACACACACACACCCTTTGAGACCATAACGCCGAGCGGTTCTTTGCGCTAAAAGCTCCGCCCATTGCTGTTTCAGCTCCAGATTTGATAAGATGTCGGTAGCACTCCTTCTCTATTGATCTTTTTATTTTCAATTCAATTTTATCACAAACAGGAACTCCTTGTGTGTGTGTGCGTGTGTGTGTGTGCGTGTGTGTGCGTGCGTGTGTGTGTGTGTGCGTGTGTGTGTGTGCGTGTGTGTGTGTGTGTGTGTGTGTGTGTGTGTGTGTGTGTGTGTGTGTGTGTGTGTGTGTGTGTTACTCTTTCACGCAAAAACTACTAAACGGAGATAGATTATACCTTGGATTAAATCATAGACAATTGTTTATCCCAAAAAAATTATAGTTCCCGCGGGACTCCAAAAAAACCTCGATCTACGCGTACAAAGTCGCGGGTATCAGCTAGTTAATATTATAAAGGTGAAAGTTTGTGTGTGTATGTTTGTTACTCCTTCACGCCACAAAGATTGCACCAATTTGGCTGAAATTTTGAATGGAGACAGCTCATACCCAGGATTAACACAAGCTGCATTTTATCTCGGAAAATTAAACAGTTCCCGCGGGAATCATAGAACCTTAATCCACGCGGGCGAAGTCGCGGGCAAAGTCGCGGGCATCCTCTAGTAGTTCATAAAATCAAAAAAAAAATCCCACCTGCTCTTTGTTATTAAAATTCTCGGTAAAACGTCAATTTGTACAATATACGACCTATTTGTATGATTATAATGAAACAGTGGGTTTCCGGAAAGTCATTTGTGCAATATTGGGTTTTTATGTGCTGCCACTACTTCATATTTTTTATTTATTTACGACAAAAATAAAAAGTACACACAAGAGTGCTAATTCTGTTTACTATAATCTCTACTGAACGCAATTGACAGGTTTAAAATAGAGCCTTCTCGCAATATGATTCTGAACTGCCGCGTTCTTTATGAAATAAATATTGAGTTTTGATTTTTTTAACGTTCTCTGCCGCAAAGGATAAATACTTAATTGTTTACTGTTATATAGAGAAAACTGTTTCGTATTGTTATAATTTATTGTTTGTTTATTTATGCTTTATTCTTTGCTATCATATTAAACAAATAACAACCATTCATATAAACATGATGCCCGGTCATGTCAAAAAAATGTTAGTAAGTTCATATTTAAATTCCATGTTGCACATTACAAAGACAATTTTATAAAGGCAAACTTAAAATTTAAAGGTATTCTATTATACCCGAATGTCGTGTAATTTTAATTAAACCTGTATAAACCCAGATTTACTCGTTCTTCTGGCATTATCTGTACCTTAAACTTAATCAAATATGGCTGCAAACCTTAGGTAAATGCTGCAGATTAATTATTGTAGCATTTTAAAGTTGTGAAACAAAATTTCCGGATAGGGAGCAGCGAGGGTAGTCTGAAACTAAAACAAAGTTTAATTTTTGTTCCTTGTTCACAGATTACGCCGTTCACCAGCTTCTGCAGGGTAAGTGTTGAAAAATAAATATTTGGATTTTAAATCCGGGATTTCGTTTATCCTTATTTAGAGTTTAAGCGTTCTTTAGTGTAAGCTTATGGCTTAGCTAAAACTCCGACGATCATGGGGTAGTTGTACATAGCAATGTAGAATGTTGGGAAATAAGTGTTTATATCATACTTGCTCAGTAACTAGGGATTACTATGGTGGAAAGTCTCCTTGTAAGTTGGTGTTTGCAATTCAAGGCAACATTACGTCGCACTATGCTTTAATTGTAATGTTCACTTTACAGTTCAAGCTATGCAAAACTCCTTGGTAAACAATCTCTTTTCTTATAAAATGGTAAGAAAACTTTTTACTGAAAAAAAAAAAAAACACTGAACATGGCGGCATTTAATTTCCATACATTTCAAACTATGCAAAACTCCTTGGAACTCAGAGCCGTAAAAAAAAATGGAAAACTATTTACGAAAAAAAATGGAAATGGCGGCATTTCATTTGATCTGAAAGTTTGTGAAGTTTGTTCGTAAAGGCATTTAAGTTATTTACAACAATGTCAAGCACTTCATCAGATGATGATAAAGGAGGAGAGCCTGATTTTTGTTTGCTTGAAGCAGAACAAATGATGCAAAACCTTTTGCCGGATAAGTCCAAAGTTACCTCGCAAGAATGATATAAAGTAGAATGCTTACCTCGGTTGCAAGTAGCTATTACACCCTCGAACTATATTCACCCTCGCTCGCTGCGCTCGCTCGTGTGACTAAATATCTCGGGTGCACGCGATCCATTAGCGCCCTATGCGAGCTGCGCTCGCACTGGCGCCAAATTGGATCTTGTTCTGTAATAGCTTACTTACGTCCCTTGTGTAACAATCTACTATTATATGAGAGATCCTATCATATTAATTCAAAATTTATGTACTATACCACATTTTGACTGTAGGTGATCTTGCAACCATTTTCCTCGTTAATACTTGTACAAGTAATTTTTTTTTAAATTGTCCCCGCCGGGGATCGAGCCCGAGACCTTCCAGTTAAAAGACCATAGCGCAGTTATAAGTTTGAAATTGGGATTGTATTTTTGTATGAATATGTGATGGTATATGTGTGTCTAAATAATAATAATTATTATTATTTTCATCGCTTTATCATGACAGCGCTCCTCATAATCCATGTTATCTCAAGACTCCACAATCTCATGATTGCAATCCTATGAGATTAATGTCTGTATATAATTTCGCTGAGCAAACATCAATCTGAAGTTACTCGCGGAGCTTGCGACAGTATTTCGCTTATCTCGCTTACGAAGATATTGTATCTGTAGAGTCGGCAAACAAAACTAAGATTATTTACGTAAATACCTATTCTTGAAAATTGATTGTGCGGAAATGCATTGTCTTATTAATCTTATAATAGTACCAAGAACATCGGTGCTATTATCAGATTAATAAAAATAGAACAGTACTTACAAAGCTTTTTAATCAAATAAACTTTACAAAGTGCTTTCGAATCATCAAGTGGCTCTACCTACTGGTTCAAAATGGCGATTTATCTGAGAAAAATAAGAAAAAAGCTCTATGCAAGTGCGCACCATCTTAGGCATCTTCACTTCCCATCGGGTGAGATCTCAGTCAAGGACTATCTTGTCATCGAATAAAAAAAAAACTTTATTGGTGGATTTTCCAAAAAAAAAATTTATTTACAACTTTGTACAAGTATTGAGGAGGAAAATGGTTGCAAGATCACCAACAGTCGATATGTGTGTACGTATACATTGATTATGAACTAATAAGAAAGGATCTCTCATATAAAAATTTAAGAAAAACTTATTTCGTGGCAAAGGTCTCAAAATCGACTATTCCGTAGAACAAAGAGCCTTAAAAGTTTTTGTAAACTACATATAAAATGTTTATAGTTTACTAAAACTTCTAAGGCTCAAATCTCAAGTTATGAATTTAGCAGATGAGACTTTGTTCTAAGGAACAGTCGATATATTAATTTAACTTTTGCTGCTGGCCGTACATATTTGTCATGTGCTAAGTGTACTTCAAGCCACAATGGTGCAGCGGTTTCGTAATATCGCCCACAGTAAACAATGCGAGCTTTGCGCCAACCAACTCAATAGTTATTATATTAATATCATTTGAATATATCCTCAGGGAATTTCAATGTCCGAAACTTAGGATACATGCTGTAGCGAACTCCCTCGACCTCCTCGTGGATAGACGTTTCTAAAGGGGTTTCCCGTGGGAACTCTTTGATTTGTCCCAAAAAAAAAAATCCTTATCTTTTGTCTATTCTTTGTCTTTATTCATTTTGCAAGTTTTCTTTTTAACTGACTTTCAAAAAAGGAGGTGGTTCTCTATTCGTCGGATTTTTTATGTATATTCCCCGATTACTCGAAGACGTCTGGACCGATTTGGATTTTTTTTGTATGCATCGTCACTTACCATCAGGTGAGATCGCAATCAAGGTCTATCTTGTTATCGAATAAAAAAAACTTGATTAAATAGTTGAAACACAACGCCTCACTTCCAGTAGAACAACATCGTAACATCTGCAAGTAACAAGTCGCAAGAACCCTAGTTCTCAACGCGAGGAAGCAGCCAGAATGTGTATCCAATATGTTTACAAGTAATATCTTGGAAATAAATTTCATTATGCACCGCACCGCCCCGCGGAATATGAAAAAAGTTTCCGCGCGATAAAAGTTACCCTAAACGCTTCCAGCCATAATATATAGGGTGGCCAATTTTCACGATATTAGAAGGCCGGGTGTTATAGTTCTTGCAAAACACGACGGCGCGGCGCGTGGCTCATGGTTGTGTGTGTGTCGTATGACTGACTTATATAGATAAGTGTAAGCGAGAGTATGCTCGCGTCCTACCGCTCCCACCTAGGCTCCTGACAGGCACGCAAACTTACGCAATGTGCATGTACACGAGGTAACCATAAGTAAAGCGCCCGTAACTTCGTGAGATAAACGTACTGTAGTAAAAAACTTGCGTCTCATGAAATTTTTTTTAAATTTTTTTTTTAAAAAGAATATTAGCCAAGCTGAAGTTGACTAATATCCTCCTATCCCCTCCGAATAAGCGGAAAGCTTGTGCTAGGAGTGGGTACGACAATAGTGCAACGGGTGGGATTTGAACCTGCTTCAAAAAATAATAAATGGAATTCATACTATCCAAACTCTTTCTGTTTGATTTACATCCCTAATTCCGTACTAATACATAAATGGGAAGGTGTTTTGGTTTGTTGATTTGATGGTTTATTGGATCATTGTTTTGTCCTTCAATCACGTTTCAATGGAGCCACGGATCGCTTCAATTCTGTGTATGGCTATGGTTAAGGATTTAGAAAGTGATGGAGGCTACTTTTTATCCCGAAAAAACAAAGAGTTCCGGTGGGATCTTTAAAAAAATCTAACTCCACATAGATGAACTCGTTTTTATTGCCTTTTCTTTAAGAAACTTTTGGTAAAACTTATCAAAGCAAAATTTCTCACGGTACTTAGTAGAAATAGTCTATATGAACGACTTCTGAATTTATATTTTTTGTGTGGACAGAAATATTTTTTTTTATCCACGTAAGTTGTGTCTTTTGGACACCCTGTATATAAAGTTTACGGTTCGAACACAAAGCAGCTGACGTGTTCATAACTCCCTAAACGATCATAGCTTACTGTGAACCTATTTTCAAAGTTTCCATCGACCGCGCTACGTCATCGTTATATCCCCAGCACCCATTAGCCCAATGGGTCCAGCAAGTATCGGTCAACGTGTAAACGCTGATTTCCATAGGAGCTCTCCCTCTAATAAATATGCGAGAGAAGTAATACGTTTCACTCCGACGCCGGAGCATCCTCTTCTTCTTCATGAACCGATAGACGGCCACTGCTGGATATAGGTCTCTTGCATGGACCTCCACAGGACTCGGCCTTGCGCCGCTTGAATCCAGCGGCTCTCTGCGACTCGTTTGATGTCATCGGTCGGTCGGTCACCTAGTGGGGGGTCTGCCAACACTGCGCTTCCCGGTGCGGGGTCGCCACTCCAGCACCTTGGGACGCCATCGACCATCAGCTCTTCGAACTATGTGCCCCGCCCATTACCACTTCAGTTTCGCAACTCGCTGAGCTATGTCGGTGAATTTGGTTCTCCTGCGGATCTCCTCATTTCTGATTTGATCTCTCCATCGACCTTATCAGCATCCTCAGCAGTAAAATATTAGTGTGATGCAGTTTAGAAAATGACCTTTAATTATACCTCAATTCTTGTTCCCAGGTGTCAGCGGTAGTGGACGACGTGTACTCCGAACACTCCCACGTGGCTGGTTCCTTCACCATGCTGGCCAGCTCTAGAGCTCATGTCGGCGGGTCCTTGAACGCGAGAGCGTTACCTGGTGCTAGGGTACATACGAACTTTATCGGTTGTCTCAAAAAGGTAAGTCCTTTCTACTGTCCTACACAGACGCACAGATACACGGCAAATTATAACACCCCTAAAGGTCACAGCACACATGCTAACTCGGAAAGGGATCGTCACCATCACTAGAGTATTTTTTGTATGAAACTTCTTAATAAGCTCACGAACCGTGGTGCAGTGCGTGGTCGTCTTGCAGTTCCCGCGCCTACGGCTTGCCGTCCCCGCGCTTACGACTGTCCATACCCGAGCACGTCTCTTGGTCGAACTGGTACCACTTAGCCGTCAACCTGCGGTCGGTGAGCTGTAAGCGCGGCGTCGCCTAGCCGTAGCCGAGTCGACGTACCGGAGCTGCTGATCTGCTTTTTAACCCACTTCCAAAAAAGGAGGAGGTTTTCAATTCGTCAGAATCTTTTTTTATGTATGTTCCCCGATTACTCGAAGACGCCTGGACCGATTTGGAAAATTCTTTTTTTGTTTGAAGGAGTATACTTTCCAGATGGTCCCATTGTCGTCAGGTTAGCATCTGATGATGGGTTCCTGGAAAAATCGAGGGAACTCAAATGATATACTTTGTAGTGGCGTGTGAAGTCAGTTTTGTAAAAAGAATTTTCATACATTAGGTTGACGCCTGGTTGACGGCGAGGCGAAAGGCGATCCAAGTTGATATGTGTGCTGACTCCCTTGACTGATAGACAGCAGATGTTAAAATTATTAAATTAATCCACTCACTGTACATTCAATGGGTCAGCAAGTCTGCACAGACAAGCAGCTGTTGCGATGCAGTTATGTGAACTGTATTAGAACTGCATCTAAACTGCAACTGCAGTTGGCTTGCAGTTCACCTGTCTAGCTTGCCTGGCAGAGTAGTCTTTTGTATTCTACTTCTTCCATCCTGTTCCTTTTAAATGTATTCCTATTTTGAATTGTGGTACAAATAAAGTTATAATTAATTTAATTTGGATCTGCAAGTTTCAGCGTATCCGGTGTATAATTTTAATTAAAATTAAATATACTTTGCGTTCCTCATGATATATTTAACATAAACATTATTTGATTTTAATAACTCTACATAATTTAATATTTAATCCATTCTGTGAATTTGCGATCGGCAAATGAATTATTTAAAACAATATTATTATTTCTCACTCAATATAGTTCATCAACTTTCATATTTTTTCTTTTTCACAATATGGCGTTTGGTGTAAATTTTTGATGAATTTTGATCACTGTCATGTCTTTACAAAACAATTGACGTTAGAATCATCAAAATTAGACCCACGCGTTTAGTCTTCAGAGCGCCACATACATACATTCATACACAGACTGATAAACACATTACCCTCCTTTGCGTTGCGCAGTCGGTAAACGTATGCTCTCAAACCTAGCCCACTTCCAGGTGGAGTTCTCAGCAGACACCCTTCGCCTCAACCTGATCGACCTGGCCAGGACCGGCAGCAAGCTAATCACTGTGACTGGCAGGCTGGAGTATGCCTGCACCGCGACAGATTCCGCGGATCCAGTCACATTTGCGACTAAAGATGCACATTTGGTAAGAAGTTTATTTATTGTTAAAAAAATTTTTTTGAAAAGAGCAACCGCTGAGTTTATTGCTGGCTCTTCTCGGCAGGAAGGGCATTCCGAACCAGTGGTAGATTCATCGACGATTCAAAAGCACTTGTAAAAGTTTATTTGAATAAAAAATACTTCGATTCTATTCTATTCTGTTAGTGTTCTTCTACTATCCGTTCACTCTAAAGCTCGCTGCATACGTAACGTGCACGGGACGTGGACGGGACGTGGCCCGGACGTGGTTAGTAAACACGGACGGGAATTTTTAATGCATACGCAACGTGGCAATAACTCAGAACTAACGTGCTAGTGATGTGAACAAGGAAAGATGGATTTTTCTAAGATTGTAGCGAGCTAACTTGGAAGGGGTATAGCAGTGTAAATACAACCCATACCCCTAATCGGTTTTTACACGCCATCGTGTCGAAACGTTAAATCGCTTGGCGGCACGTCTTTGACGGTAGGGTGGTAACTAGCCACGGCCAAAGCCTCCCACCAGGCCAGACCAGAGACAATTTAGAAATTATAAATTCCTAAATTGCCCCCGCCGGGAATCGAACCCGAGACCTCTCAGTTATAAGACCACAGCGCTCACCACTGCGCCAGGGAGGTCGTCAAAGGTTGATACTATATACCTATTGATTTGAGCATAAAAAGTTCAACTGTAATTATTATTACATATTAAAATATAAGTAGAGATACCAATGCAATAAATTAATAAAATAAATCTGACCGTTTTCAGTGAGTGATAGTTCGACTGCAATTTTACGCCACAGATAATTTTTATATTTGGTGTCTAAATACTTTCAATGATCGTACACACTCAATTAGTTTTTCCATTCGTCCATTTTTGCTTCGTAGGTAAATACACAAACATCACTACTTAGCTCTCCGGAGCGAACGGGGCGACTGTGCATACGCAGCGGAATCACGCACGGGACGGGGCACGTACGGGACGGGACGTGCTAAACATCGTCGCCGACGATATTTTTCCCGTTCCGCGCGTGGCACGTTCCCGTCCCGTCCGTGCTCCGTGACGTATGCACAGTCGCTTACATTTTCTATGAAACGATGTTTCCAAAACTCCACGTCCCGTCCCGTCCACGTCCCGTCCCGTCCCGTGCACGTTATGTATGCAGCGGCCTTAAGTTGATTGACATCGACCGTAACTAAATGACGTCATATTGGTACAGTTGACATTAAAATAATATTTGAAATTTTTACAGTAACCAACACTGTGATGGAAGTTTTTCTGACAATGCTTTCAGTTGCAATTACGTCTTGAATGTCGAGATTGTTTATTTTTATTATATCCTCTTCGAGAAAAGTCATTAATTAAAGTGATAAATAGTCTGCGCTTTGCAAACCATTTCCTTTTTTAACTCATCTTAAAAATGATACGTGAACAATAGTAACCAAATAAAAATAAATAACTAATTAAAACTGCACAAAAACTTCTAAAACGTATGTGTATGTGTGTGGTATGTTTCTATCTGTACTTAGCGGTCTGACTTGAGGTGCGGTGCGGGGTAGCGCGACGCGAGGTGGCGGCCAGCTTGCAGTAAACGTGTAGTACATACTTCTAACTACATTGATGCGCTTTCAACTTGCGCTAGAAACATGCGTTCACTTGACTTATATTCTTAAAAAAAAAGACGTGTGGCACTCGGGGACTACCGCGGTAAAGCTATTGCATAGCATTTTTTATCAACGCCATCTAGCGGCTCACCGTAGAGGAGTCCCGTGTCAGGTTATTTTCGTTACGGAATTTCTGGATTCGGTCTCCACGCTGGCCCGCGATAGAAGCTATGCAATAGCTTAAAAAAGTGACGGTAGGTCTTGCTTTCTTATAATATCACGGAACCAGCCTTGATATTAGACCTTTCCCTGATTATGACGTGTCCCTAATTTGCACGACACTTTAGGCATATTTCCGTAACAAAAGTTGACCCCGTGCCAGTAATTTAGCAATTTATGGTACACCCCAATTCAGTATTCACACTCGGGAAGTTAATTTTCCGAAGGTTCCTTCAAATAGAGGCTAACAGTTTGTAACAGTAGCAATCCTAGACCCATTTCGCTTTGAATGGAGTATTCCAAAGCGAGGGCCATTCAAACTTCACGTATTCAAACAACAATAACTTTCCACATACCTCATTACTCTACAATGGCGGTCCATCGTGACGGGATAAGTACCAATTAAAAACAATGGTTTGCGTGAAAAATCGCCCCCACTAAAGACGCCACAAACGACCGATCATAGTTTACTCGACGCTGATGACTCGAAGCGGTGTTTGGAATGTTCAAGACTTCTTTAGGACCAGTTTTAGTCGTATGTCATAATACATTCTTGTCTGCATTAGCGCGTATTTAGTAAAATATTTTATCAATGCTTATATCTTTCCGTCAAAAATTGGCGCTTACCACAAGCTTCTTTTGATCTGTGTTCGAAAACCGACTTTAGCCCGGATTGGCGACAAGCTCACGCAAGCCAAGCCAAACACCCCGTTCACACGCTTGTGTTTGTGGACATGTCGAGACTTGCCAAGCGTGTAAACGTAGCTTGATGTGTTAGTATAGGCCCTGTGTTATATTTCACGTTCTTTTGTCAGACCAACAATTACGTATCGTCTGCGAAAGGCGTAACCCGAACCATTACAGTGAGCGTCCGCTAAAGTGGGCGATACTCGACGCGCCGGACTCTCGAATTTGGCCAAGTGGCCCGGAGTTCGCTTCATCTGATTAGACCGGGGACAGTTTATTGGATTTGAGTTAAGCGTTTTACTGCCACTCCAAGGGTCCCTTTAGTCTTTGATATCTGTAAAGGTTTATCTTAGTGCTTTGATAGTGAGATTTGTTTAAGGATCGGTCATTTAATCTTAATTTATACGCTTTATATGTACCTATAACTTAAAGCTGAAAAAAGTTAAGAATAAGGCCCAAATTAAATTACTTTACATTAAAATTAATTGCATCCTGAAGTAAAACATTCTTTTTCTCATAGGAAATTTTGTTTCAGAATATTTAACCCTCAATTTTGTCCGTGAGTTTCTGCATTTTAAAATGAGTTTTGGTAGAAATGCAACATCAAAAAATAATCTACTTTATTTAGAAGTACTATTTTCGCCGATCCTATCAATAGATAGGATATTTTCTTAGTCAGAAACCTTTGTTAACTTTCTTAACGCTGGTAAAGAAAAAGAATCCATCAAAACTTACAATCTAAAAGCTCCTAATAGTTTCTGGTCACACCTTACTTACTGAAAGTCGATTTATTATACATTTTTATGCCCAATTCAGGTCAATTTACTTAAAGTGTTTTAGTATTGATTTACTTTACGTCGTTTATTGCAACCCTTGAGTAGTAGGTTTACTTAAAAATTTATAAGTCTTTCTAGTCTCTACTTAGAGCATTTAATGCTCTGAGAATTTCTTCTGAATTAGATTATTTTGCAAGCTCTCCGTAGTATCATTATTTGATTTATTTTATACTTTAAAAGTATCATTCCGTAAATTGAAATACAATGTGTTTCAGAAAATAATAGAACTTCATGAAAGCTTAGGATGTATGTCTGATATATTTAGATCATCGAAGTATTTAGATGATGAATTTAATATTTACGGAAAGAAGTCAAACAAAATTTAAAATTTTCACTCTGTTAGCAATCGGTATCGTTTAAATATTCGTGTTAATTACAAATTGTTTTCTAGCATATTGTGTTGTCTCCTTATAAACTTCGCCTGTAATTTTATAAAAAAAATCATGTAACTTTTCACCCACTTTTTTTTTGCAATGAGGATTTTATTGCTTTAATCATTTAGTATTCTATTTCTATCGTTTCAGTTGGGTTTCAGTATGATTTGTTCTTTTTATGTGTTTCAGTGAAGAACTTTTCTTTAAGTTCGATGCTATCTTCACTCTATAGGAAGTACTTTACAACTTTTTCTTTCGCCAAGTTTATTGCATCATTGTTATCACTTTGTTTGTAGTTTTCCAATATCACTACTGTTTTTTATGTTTTAAAGTTTTGTATTTTAAGAAATTGATTTTCTCTTCTTTTGAAGTGCGGTGGTTCGTGAAATACCGCCGTATATTAAAAACTATTTACTGCAAAGCAGGCATTTAATGAATACCCGTAATTACCCTACGCTAATTCAATAAAAGCGGCTTTAAATATTAATAACCGTTCTTAGAACTGAAATCCGCTTCCGTGGAACCCTAGTTCTTTTTAGTGTCGTTATGAATAATAATTACATTCATTCATATTTTGAGTAGGTATGCTATACCTTTACCTATGTTTCGTCCCACGCACATGTATTTTGACCTTTGTTAGCATCATGATTGCCATAGTTTAGCAATCATAGAGTTGGGCAAAATATTTATTTCGGCAAAGTAAAGCTCACCAGCGAGTCCCATTTATGAGATTGCGAGTTTTGAAATACATTACAAACTATTCCCTCGCTCTCATAGTTCAGAAATCCGATACGACCGGAGAGAGATCAGGTGCAGAACCGACGCTGTAGTGCTCTTCAAGGCACGGGGGTGACTATGCGCAGCGGTATACTCTAAATCTCAGCTTTGGATTAACAAAAACTGATGTTTTCTGCTTCAAAAGGAAAAACCTACCTACTGAAAAAAGCATATCTCCTAAGAAATACTGCATTAGCTGGTCTAAGCTCAGTTTATAGAGCTACAAAATTGACTTGTAGAATCTGTTAAAAAGAGAACCCTCGTGTTCCGCTACTGTGCGTTTACCAAAAAAAGCAATTAAGCACAGCAACGCCCTCCAATTCCACGACAGTTCTCTTTATGAACAGACTCTATTATTGAACGAGCGAAGCGAAGTTCTCTGAGTCAACTAGGGCGCTTGCCTACTAGACAGAGAAGTGTGTTCGTCTAAATGTCTGTCAGAGCCCTATAACTTCTGAATTACTGAACGTAATTACTTCAAATTTAAATATAATATGTAAACTGATGGCCTTCAGCCGAACATTGTATAAAAAAATATAAAAAGCTTTATTTCAGGGGGGCTCTCATAGAAGCGTATTTGAAGTAAAATCTTGTTTGTTGCTCTACATAGACTTGCGATATATCTTTTTAAAGACGACTTTGAACAGAGTACAAAAATATATTTTTTTTAATTTTTCCCTAAAAATTGACCAAATGGGGGGGTTTCAAAGTGGAGATTTTAATTTGAGCCATATGTCAAGAATTACTGAATATTAGAACGTGAAACTTGGTTGAAAATTCAGTTATATCCTGTACTTGAACAACAAATACTAAAATTAGATAAATGTTATAAAGAAACGAAATTATTTAATTTTAATGCGCCATCTATTAGCATTATTGTGAAGCTAATAGCTTCACTATAATGCTTCACTATAATGCTTCACTATAATGCTTCACTATAGATGGCGCTGTGTCAGTAAAACAGTTTTATGTCAACTATTATTTTTTTTATTGCGTCTAATGTTAAAAGTTAATTATTACAATATATAATTAAAACTTTTGGGAATTATGGGATATCGCGAGGTCTCAGTTCGGGGCGAACCACTAGTGTTTATGGTTTTGTAATCAAGGACTGCCCAACTGTACTATTGTTAAACTGCGATAGCGTAACCTTTTCCTGAGTGTTACTAAATTATTCTAATTACGCTCAGTATGGGCAGGTGGGAGCTAATAGCAATAAACTGATTTATCGCCGCGATAACGTGAACTTTGGCAAATGGTATGGGAAAAGCGTTGGAACTTGGGATAAAAACCCTTAATTCACTCGTGAATGTCAATTGATGTATGAAATTAAGCCTTTAATTGAAATTAAGTCAATTGTTCATACCCCATTCGTTGAGCTAGTGTTGTACCTACTCTTAAAACAATAATTATTATTATTAAATTTATAATATCGTAGATATAAATAGGACATCGTGTATTTATATTTAGAATCAAAATACAAATTTTTGCTATTATATAATACTAGATGATACCCGCGACTTCGTTCGCGTAGATTAAGGTTTTTTATTCCCGCGGGAAGTCTCTTATTTCCCGGGATTAAAAGTAGCCTATATGCTATTCAAAACCATAATCTATCTCTATCATAGTACCAAATTTCAGCCAAATCGGTTCAGTCGTTGCGACGTGATTGAGTAATAAACATCCAAACATCCGCACATCCACACTTTCACATTTATAAGTAGGAGGATTAAATCGCTATTATATAAATTCGTATTTGCTAAAATACGATATTCCGTAGATTGTGATTGAAAATAATAAATCTTAGTAACACCAATAAGCGTTACAACGTTTTTTAGCTTCATTTAATTTAATAGCTGTTCCCCACAACTTCGTACGCATGGATTAAAGATTTTTTATTCCCGCGGGAATTCTATAATTTTCTGGGATAAAATAATGCTGGGTATGAGCTATCTCCATTTCAAATTTCTGCCCAATCTGGTTTATTCGTTGTGGTGTGAAGGAGTAACAAACATTCATCCGTACGTCCATCCTCACAAACTTTTTTCGGTTTTATAATATTAGTGTGATAGCAGGATACATAGCGCTATCAATCTATTTCTTCCTACTAATCTCCTGTATTGATTGGGTTACTATACCTGTGGAATTTGCGAGTGATCCTTCATTGTTTGGCAACAAGGGACTTTCCACATTTTGATATTGCAAAAGTTTCCCTTTGCATATTCAGAGTAGGAATTATATCCACCAGCTTTTACAAATAAATCCACCTCGCGTTTGTTAAGGAAAAGGATGTCGAGAAAGGGTTGGAATAAAATAGCCTAATCCGAGTACGAATACCGTTGTCAAGTAATGGAACTTTATGTGCCGCGATCGTGGGCTATCGATATCGATATCGATAAGTTCGTATTACGCGAACCTAGGATTTAGGTTGACTTAGTTATTGCATTTGCGTATAGACAGTGGAAATTATGGTGATCGCATACTATCCAAGAGCTTTAATATGAACGAGCTGTTTGAATTGCTAGAGTCGCAAAAAGTAAATTTAAATTTTAAATATTAAAAATCACCAGTCAAATGCGAGTCGGATTCGTTTACGAAGGGTTCCGTACCAAAAAACGCCGAAAAAACACGTTTCTAATAATAATTAATTGGTAATCCAAATGCTCATGGGTGGTGGTAATCAATTAACATTCGGCACCCGCCTGCTAGTTTTCTAGCTATTTATTAAAAACAAAAAAAAAGACGTGTGGCACTCGGGGACTGCCGCGATAAAGCTATTGCATAGCATTTTTTATCAACGCCATCTAGCGGTGAGAGGAGTCCCGTGTCAAGTTATTTTCGTTACGGAATTTTTGGATCCAGTCTCCACGCTCAAGGCCCGCGATAGAAGCTATGCAATAGCTTAAAAATACGCTCCGATCCGCGCGGGCATTGTTTGCTATGAAAAATGCGTTGTAAACAATCGTAACTCAGATTAGGTATCTTAATAAATTGATTCATAATATTATATTGCGATATGTATGTGCCTAGAGGTATAAAACACAAGGACCAATCGGTTATCGGAATGTCGATCGTAAAATAACTTCAACCCTGCGTCGAAGGGCCGGTCATTTATACCGAGGTCGTTCCCTCGGTCGATTTTACCCAGTAGCATGCTATAATCTACATCATTTTAATTTTCTAAACCGCATTACACTGTTTAATAATGTACATAGTCCTTGTGTATAATTATGTATTGATAGATACCCGATAGAGTATAAATTAATAAACTCGATTTTATGTTTCTAAAAATTACCTACGACTATGTAAGCGTTGAATTTAAGCCAATTTCTTATCCGTGGGATAAGCCGTCTTCATTTTTATACTAAGGTTAAAGAAATAGCAAGTATAATTCAAACGTAAAAAAAAATGTACCCGACATCCAAAAAAGGAAGAGTTCTCACTCAATTCGTCGGAATCTTTTTTTTTTTTCTCGTTTTTTTTTATGTATGTTATCCGATTACTCGAAGACGCCTGGACCGATTTGGAAAATTCTTTTTTTGTTTGAAAGGGTATATTTTCCAGGTCATCCCATTGACATCAGGTCAGGATCTGATGGTGGGATCCTGAAGAAATCGAGGGAACTCTTCAATTGTTAAAGGCACAATTGGTATACTTTGTAGTTGCGTTTGGAGTCAGTTTTCTAAAAAGAATTTTTAAGTTTAAATTGTTGTTTTTCTGGTACTAAATAAATGAGATTCCGCAAAGTACTTCGCCTACTTCTATCCAGTATCCAGATATTTTGTTTATTTGTCCAGATACTACCGAAGTGGGAGGCAGTGAAGACCGGCACGATTTCGTTCAAGTTCCGCACGAACGAGCCCAACGGGCTGATCCTCTTCAACATGGGCGCGAAGCCACCAAGGGTAGGTTGCACGGTAAGGGGTGAAGCTTTTGGGGTTGGACCGTTATCAGACGATACCATTGGCGACACCGTCTTCATACCATCATCATCAGATGCTGTCGTTCAGCTCCCGTGTCGGGAAACTTTGATGCGATTACGTGATTGGCTGTAGCTTCTTTTAACATTACATTGTACCTATCACAGTGAGAGCCATGTCTCATTAGCATGCCATGGCAGCGAGGCCAGCAGCGCTTCCGTGGATACCCTTGGCGTCGACGCCAAGCCGTCGCCAAGTGAGGTAGGGTTAGGTGCGTTATAGTACAATTTGACATGTCTTGATTGGCGGCGCTGCCATGGCATCCTAAAACGATAGGGCCCTTTAGGTCGAAGTTTTTATGCCACATAGTAATGCCAAGTAGGTATACTTTACGTCAAAAATTAATTTTATTGTTTTATCGAGTAGGTACGGATAACAGAAATACCTTGTAAAAGTTGTGTACTTTATTCTCACTAGTTCAGAGACATGCTGAAGTTAATCTTAAAAGGTTTCAATTTGGCTGTTTTCAGGGTTAATTATTATGATTAACCCCTTAACCCTATAACTAGGGTTTTTCTCAATAGCTCAACCGTTAAAGGTGTGGGCTGAAAACTGAAAGGTTGCAGGTTCGATCCTCACCCGTTACACTATTATCGTGTCCATAACTGACACTAGCTTTCTGCTTATTTGGAGGGTGAGAAGAATATTAGTCAAGTTCATCTTGATGATATTCTTTTTTTAAGCAAACTCTATTTTAGGGTGAATTAAATTAATGGTTTTATTTTTGGTGAATAAAAGCTATAACGTAGTCAATTTAACTCTTTTCCCTTCCAAATTAACCGATAAGACTCGTTTAGGACTGAAACCGATAAAAAACGGGGTTTGAACCGTTGACTTTTCAGGTCTCAGTCTGATCCCTAGCCGTTGTGCCATTGAATTATAATTTAAATTACTTAATAGTTGGCATAAATAATTTAGTAATCGATAAAGTTACCACCCAATAACTACGATAGCGATAATCGCAATGCATCAATAAAGTTTCGTAATACAGGTGCTGAACATAAGAGCAACTCCTTCCACTTATCATATTCATGTCATAACCTTCACGAGAGATTGCGAAATTTAATATAAGACTTCCATTACGTGTTAAACGTTTTGGATATTCCTTTGACGGGTTTCTATGCTTTGTATAAAACAGATGAGCGCCGTATGAAGGTTGTATCAAAGGCCTTTCGTAATATAGGTACTTACGTAATAAATAATTTCATGTATTTTCAATAATCATTTCAGTTCGGTTCGTTAAATAATCTTGATGTTAAACAATAGAAAACATTAAACACTCGACTACGACAAAGTCGAAAGGTTATGATTTTAGCAGTCTATGTATGTATGTATGTTCAATCGTAGCTACTAAATTTACATTTTTACCCGACTACGGCAATTCAAAACGAAGAACGAACTACTGCGTCAGTTTTGATGAAAAAGACGTTAATTGATTCATTATTACGGTTCGGGTAACAAAGGTTAAATTTTATACATACAAAATCAATATAAAGGATGTAATATCTAACTACCCGCGGATTGCAGTTTTTTTTTTGTTGTTGTTTATTCCTTCGCGTTTCGGGGATAATTAAAAAAGGAGCTAATTATAAACTCTTGTTGTTACCCTGAAAGTTAGGGGAAATTTTGCAATCTCAATAAATTATACTCAGTGGATAAGCATGGACATAAACTTCATAATCAGTGCTTAATAATAATTCTGTGGTCGTGATGTAGCCTTTATTAAGTCGTGCTTTAAACCTCTCCGGTTTAGTAAAACTCCCTATTTTCGTGGTATTTTCACAATCAAAATTATAGTAATAAGACATGTGTATTAAAAAAATCGTAGCAATTACTTACTAATGAGAGTAAAACAAATATATGTTTTACTTTTTCCCCGTAATAAATGTTTCACTCTGTACCACGAAAATAGGGTAACCTCAATTTTCTCGTTTTATCCACTGAGATATTATGCATGGTAGGCCGAGGTAAGGAGGTGTTGGGAATCAAATATGGCAACACTAAATTAGGGGAATTTGTGTATGGTACCTTATAAAGTTTCACCCACTTTGATACAAGTATGTTGAAAGTGTATTGTGTTTATTTGTGGTTGGTGTGCACGTAGATTCCTGGGCACATTATGGTATACAGAACACCTTGAGGCCATTACCTGTAGGGTTAGTACAAGTTTCACATATTGACAACATTGATAGATTTCCAGTCATGGAATTGTCTAAAAATAATTGCTTCAATTTGATGGTCGTAATCACCTCTGATTGGTCGGCATTCGGACTATTGGTTAAAATGCATTGATGCAATAAAACGTCATGAATTCAGTTATATAATCAAAGTTCGTGCGATCTGCATACTGTAGTAATCATTTTTAGACAGTAAAATGGCCCGAAAGTACAATGCTTTAAGGTTGGAGTTTACCCATCCATTGGCCTTGGTGTCCAGTTCTCACAACATAAGGAGATGCTTTGTGTAAATAATTGACTGTTGTGGAATAAGCGACTTTAAATCTAGGGACTTTACGTCCATTTCACTCAAACGTTATAGTGTTTTGAGACTCAAAATCTATCTTCGTCATCGTAATGTGCAAAATTGTACTAAGGGTACCGATTTGTTGGTGCGGCAGCTGCGAGGTAGCGAAGGGCTCTAGTGATCATTGGCTCAAAATTTACTAGGGGAGTATTGGCCAATGTTTAAACGCTGTTTGCGAATTGCTCTAAGATCCTCTGACATTTGTATGGAAATGCACAAAATTTAGCCAATGCTAAACGCACCCGGATAGTATGCGCCAAGTCATCCTTTAGTCGTTCAACAAGTGCGTTTGGCGATACAAGGCTCTTGAGTGAATCTTCAAGATTTTCCGAGCTCGTCGCATACAATCAAACGATGCTCTCCCCATGATGATCACAGTATAACGTGTTCAATAAATTAGTTGACTAACATAGGTTATTTATTTCTATTTATTCCACCTGTTCACCTTAATGTGTGCTTAGTTTATTTTTAATTAAAATTAGATTTATTTTTATGTAAATTTCAAACTGTTTGATTACTCGAAAACTCTTTCACAATATTGCTACCTATTTTTCCATTCCCCCTTGTCAACTGACTTATTGATCTATAGCCTAAGCACGAACATTTTAACTTTCGAATAGTAAAGGTACAGTTAACCAGCAAGAAAATGACAGGAGCGCTCCTGTCATTTTCTTGCTGGTCAACTGTACCTTTCCTATTCGAAAGTTAAAATGTTCGTGCTAAGGGCTACAAACTCTAGCTGTCAAATTACTTATTTTAATGAAATGACAGATTTTTCGCTATAGTTTAAAGTTTTGACTGCCCAAGACTATCAAGCGTGTAAACGCTCCGCTGCCACATCTACTAATCAAAATACGGCCTGCGCACGTTGTTTTATTCCAAGATATGTATTTAAATGTTTAATGTATATTAAAGAATACTTACTGAAACGAAGGATACACCTTAAAGCTTTCTTACGAAAGGCTTTATCAATACCTACACAAATTCGCACCATTTTCCCATAGTTTAGTTTGAATAAAAAACAAAATTAGTTTTATTCACAAAATGTAGATTTTTTAAACATAAATAGTTTGCTTTGTTTTAATAAAATTGTTATTTATTTTCTCGCCTTTTGCTTTGATTAATAGATTTTTAAATTTTTTATCGCACTTAGAAGATATTTTTAGTAACAGTAGTTTTAGATTTTGTAGTTTATAGTTGTTTATCTAAAACTAGAAGCCCGCGCCGACTTCGTCCGGGTTGAAAATTAAATATTTGTTCTTGTGAGCTTCTTATAGGAGACGATTGTCAATAAGATCACCACAGGAACCACACGAATATCCCGCACCGATACCCGCCACCGTGCCCCGCCGCGCCAGCCGGCACTATTTTATTATTTTGTCGCGCGGAAAAATTAATTTTCCGATAACTCCTAAGATGTTAATTTAAATTGTATAGTGTAAAGGGCAAATATGTTCTAAATTAAATACTTACGATAATAAACATATTTATTTAGATATAGATTGACATCACATCGGTTAAAGAAGCTTCGAAAATAATTCATTATTTTTAATAAAAATTTGAAAGATAGAAATGGTTACTGTAAATTATCCTTAGAATATAGACATATGCTATCGCGGACTTTTTTTTAGAACTCTTTAAGAGGAACAATTCACCCATACATCATTTTCATCCAATAACAGTATATGACCCAGCGCACGCCTTGAAAACGTTTAAGAGTCAAAAAAAATTCCGACTTCTTTAACAAATTTGCACATAATATCTAGCCATAATACATTTATTAACATAATTATAGCCTATAACCATCTGGAATAATGTACCTTTGAAATGGTAAAAGAATTATTGTAATAGGTGCGGTGGTTCCAAAGTTTGCTCCGGACATACATACAAACTCACAAAATTCGCGCTCTCTCTTTATTATAATAGTATAGATTGTTGAGCTGAAGTAAGAAAGGATTGTGTATATAATTAGAGTTTAATGTGTTAAAAGAAAGTCTTAAGCTTTTTTGGTGTCTTTTGCTATCTGGTCTGCAGCCTTCAGTCGCTTGTGGGCAAAGAGAATTTTGAAAACTTTTTGGATTATGCAATGGTTGTACTTTAACTTATTTGAATCAAATAAGTTAAAGTACAACCTACTAACTACCTACTAACGGACTAACCCAGTTATTTCCAAGTTACATACATATATTTCAATTTTATTTATTCCTATAATTTATTTCAATGACTACACTAATTTTATAAGTATTGTACTATTCATTAGTGGTATTTTTAAGAACCTTAGCGATTGTTAGTAGGTAGTTATTCTTATTACCTGCAGTTGTTATTAGACCGCGAACGGTTCTATGATTTGCATGTCTGGTTGATATAACGAATGGTATTCAAATGGTTTGTGAGTAGTTTGCATGCATTAAGGTCGATTCAAGAGATTTTTTATATCCAGTTTTGACTATTTAGCGAAGTAGGTAGTTTTAAATTCAAGTATCTAATATTTTTGTAAGGATATGACGTAAGTGCGAGTCTACAATCGCATTTATAAAAATTTGTATAGGTACACTTACCACTATTATTGTTGAACAAAATTTTGCAAAAGTGAATTAATCCAAATAATATTTTGTAAGTAAATTTTTTGGGTCTAGTTTTTATTCTTATTTCCCCGAATATTATCTGCAATTCCCAGTTATAAAACTGCAATATAATAGTATATTGCATTAGATCTCTTCAAATGCAGTCTATGTACATACAGTGTTTCTAGGTGCTAGTTAGTCTTATGTGCTAACAACGTGCATAGACAATGAGCTAAATAGTCAATAGAACACGAAATGGACACAAATATTTGAATTATTTATCGATGACATCAATCGATATTGCGACTATCTGATTTTGGTGCGATTGGCTTAGACAAATACAGTGGTAGATACATATGTACTGTACACACGTACGATAACTAATTATTTTTAATAATAATAGGTAGGTATTTTTGTTGAATATTTTTATTACTGTGATTGATGGATTGATTGGTACAAAAAACATACCAAAACCGACTAACGTATAGCTAGTCGGTTTTTAACAAGTTTATATTTAGATAGAGAAAGAGAGAGTTTTACCAATGGCTAACACTGGCAAAATCAAAATATATACCAAATCACCATTAATGGATAGGGGGTTGAAGTATGGCTGATTGATCAACATCACGATAAAAGCGTGACACTCGGAGAGACGTGAGTTCAAATCCCGCCGTTCCCCCAATTTTTAATAAGTATTTAGTTTTAAATAATTTTGCCATGCACTTAGACTTAAATCTATAGACTGCACTCTCACTCTGCTCAGACTCGAGACAGAGTTAAAACGAGACAAATTTATATCAGAGCATAATTATTCTTGTCTCGTTTTGACTCTATTTTATGTCCGAGCTAAGACAGAGTACGCTCTATAGATCTCAGCATTAGATAGATGTGAATGTTGTAAAAAGTATTAGCACCGAGTGTTTGCGAATATGTAGAATTAACGCTTGCAAAATTTTGAAACACCGTGGCGTCTGGCTGTCTGGTCTTTTACTGTAATTTATCCTGAGGGCTAGTGTAACTGTTCAAGCTTACGATAACTTGTCATTCATTGTGCCTGTAGGTTAATGTGTGTAAATCTGACACTTAACATCGACAAGAAAGGGACGGAGAACTTTGCCATCCCTTATCCGCCTTCCTTATTGAGAGATTCAACCGCATTTAACGCAAAATCACAGAGTGCAATATTCAAAATTGAAGTAAAATTGAAAAACCACTAAATACTCAGAGTAGTTCACAGAGTTATTTTATTAGTTATTATTGCTAAAAAACAATCCTCTACAACTTACAATCGAGAAAAATCTTCTGCACGTAAGCTTTAATCTGTAGGGTTAGTGTAAGATTTAATTCGAATGGTCGTATTCGTATTCGATGACATTAGCATCAAAGTAAAATGAACCTTAAAGGTATTGATTTAAAGTCACAAATTCAGTACAACCGATTTTAGTTTGGAGCGTATCCCTATAATTATGTAAACGTATACGAATGCATGCACGAAATTGAGGTCTAACTCAATAATTTTATGGTTCATTTTACTTTGACGCTAATCTCATCGAATATGAATACGATCAATCGAATTAAAATCCTATACTAACCCTACTGTAGTATTACCTAGTAGTAGTAATGCGCTTCGTTTTAGGCGGACCTCTTCGCTGTGGAGATCCTGAACGGCTACATCTACGTCCACGTAGACCTGGGCTCTGGTGGAGTGAGGGTGAGAGCTTCGCGGAGAAGAGTGGACGACTCCCATTGGCATGAGTTCCTGTTGAGGCGAACTGGGAGAGACGGGAGAGTTACTGTGGATGGGGCTAATGCAGAGTTTAAGACTCCTGGTAAGTGGTGGTAGCGATGGTTTTCCACTTCACTAGGCTCTGGTTACCTAGGCTAGGTTATCACACTATCACAAAAATATTCTTCTTCAGTCACTCTATCTATTAAAAAAAACCGCATCAAAATCCGTTGCGTATTTATAAATATTTAAGCATACATAGGGACAGAGAAAGCGACTTTGTTTTATACTATGTAGTGATACTTCTAATATCAATGTTATTTGCAGGTGAATCCAACCAACTGGAATTAGACGGGCCATTGTTTGTCGGTGGTCTGGGTTCGGAGTACTCCGCGTCCAGAACACCAGCGGCTTTGTGGACAGCTGCGCTGAGGCAGGGGTTCGTTGGCTGCATCCGCGACCTGGTGCTGAACGGGAAACCTCAGGACCTTACAGCTTATGCTAGGCAACAGGATTCTGGTGAGCGAACAATATATAAATTAAAAAAAGCCTTTATTATTTCCTAGTTACAGTTAAAATTGGTACCTAATTAGTGCCGATTTCACAAACGTCGTGTGACGTTCAACTGAGGAAATTGGGCGTCCTGACAGGTTTTGTATTGAAATGTCATAGTAGGTAAAATCGGCCCTAAAATGACTTAAATAAGGGTAAAGACGGCACAAGACCGAGTCCAGTGGAAGTTGATGCAAAGAGACCTACTGTCCTTTAGTGATATCTAATAGTTGATAAAGTACAGTTACATTTGTTTCATTGCAGCATCAGTGAGACCAGCGTGCCACGTGCTGATGAAGCAGTGCGTCAGCTCGCCGTGCCAGCACGGGGGCGTGTGCTCGGAGGGGTGGAACCGCGCTCTGTGCGATTGTTCCGCCACTAACTACGGGGGACCCACGTGTGGACGAGGTACGGTGCCAATTAAAAAAAATTTTAAGGAGGGTTACGTCAGTCCCAGTCCCAGAGATCTTTATAAATTATAGCTGAGATCCACCTCAATTACCTACTTCAGCTTTCAAATAGAAAAAAAACCACATCAAAATCGGATTCATTCATTAGGGAGCACATTAGGGATACAGCTAGGAGAACACAGCAGATACACAGATGTTATGTCAAACTTATAAAACCCCTCTTTTTACGTTGGGGGTTAAAAAAATCTAAAGTTAAAATTCTTGTTCTTACAGAATCACCAACAATATTCGTCAATGGCAGCCAACACCTCACAGCCGCCCTGGGGCCGGAACACGTCACACAGACTGAAGAACTGTTGCTCCGGTTCCGCACAGGCAAAGCCGGGCTGTTGCTTCGTACGGCGTCAGAGCACTCCGCTGACAGGATAGAACTTGCTGTGGCCGCTGGAAGGGTCAGGGCGAGTGTCAGATTGGGAGATCGAGAAAAGGTTAGCTTTTATCCGTTTGTTTTAGCATACCAGGCTCCGGCAATGTCGACATTTTATTCTCGTTCAAGAATATCAAAATAACAGTAGCCTAAGTATGAACATTTTAACTTTCGAATAGTAAAAGTGAAGTTAACGCCATTGGATGAAAATGACAGGAGCGCTCCTGTCATTTTCATACAAAATTTATTGCTCGCCTTAACTTTACCTTTACTATTCGAAAGTTAAAATGGCGTGCTTTAGCTACAATATTGTGTCAATCAAGCGTCATTTGGACTGGCCTCCGCCGTGTCATAAACGTGTAAAAAAAATCAGCTAAGTGCGAATAGGACTCACACACAAAAGGTTCCGTACCATCGTAACAGCGATTGCTAAAGTCGAGCAAAAAACGCCGAAAAAGTCACGTTGCTTGTATGGGGACAGCCGTTATTTTTTATTTTATTTTTTTGTTCTTGTTTTGGTATAGCAGCAATAGATGTTAGAAGTTCTCTTGAAAGTAAAACTACTCACACTCAGAACTTCCTGGTTACATTTCAGAATCTCCTGGCTGGTACCAACGTAGCAGATGACAAATGGCACACTGTCCGCTTCTCGCGCCGCGCTTCGAACCTCAAGCTGCAGGTAGACGGAGGCCAGCCAGTACGCGGTACGTTATGTACGTATGCACGGGACGCACCCGCACCATTTTGTTTTCACCCTTATAGTAGTGGATATAAGGTTGGTTTTAATTTAACATTAAAAAAACTATGGTAAAACATCCAAAGATAATAATGTTATACAATCTTTAAAATAAAGTAGGTGAATGAAACGTTTGAGTAGCTAGAAATATTGTCAATAAAGATAGATTAGAAGAAGATATTAACTTAAACGAGAATAATATCGACTACATTATTCCCGTAATTATATAAATTAAAGATCTAAAACATTCACAACAATTAAGGCAAACGCCAATAGACAAAAGACATTTTTATACGCCTAAAACTTGATTACTTCAGCACAATTTTAATACCTTAATAAATAACATACATAGTATAGTAACAGTAAAACAAAGACATAACATAAATGTAGCAAACTGAAAAAAAAAAGCTTCTTAAAATCTAAAACTAAACAACTTTAACCATGATTGTAACTAAGGAAACAACAGTAGAAGTAGTTATATCTAAAATAGTTTAATAATTGCACTTCATGATTATTGCTAAAATTGGAAAAATTAATATAGTTTTGGAAACTAACTCGACTTTAATTTGATAAATCAGTCTAAAATTTTATATAATATTATGTGCAATTATAAATCTTAAGACCATTTTAAATATTCTTTGATGTTCTACAAAATTACCCTTGATGTTTATTGTTCCTATTAGCTGTAGATAGATGCTTCATCGTATTTTTAGTTCGTATTAGCTGGCACTTAATACCTTCACCTTTAAGTTGTTCTGCTTTTATTTCTTCCTAGTAGTTTTCTACCTACAATTTTCCTGTAGCTTATCTATTGTTCTTATTTATAGCCAATAACTCAAAATTACTACTTGTTCTTTTATATACAGCTATCATTATTACAAGAACTATATTTCCATTTTCATTGATCAATAGATTAGTTGGGTTTATTTAACAATAATTACCTATTTAAAGCACAAGTAGTAACAGTACAAATACACAGTTACAAATTATTTAGATATAAGAAATAATTATATTTACCCTGTATTTAATCAAATAGTTCTTACAAATCAATTAAGATAATACGTATAATATAATACCTATATTTTTTACACTATAACTTACAAAAAGCCACACCACAAGCTCATAAAGCTATATTTTTTGAACAGATTTAATTTCTTACCAATCAGTATTTTTAAGCAACAGTACAGCTTGGCTATAAATTGTAATGCTAAATATCTTCCGGCTGATAGACTCTGTGTAAATAACAAAAGTGGCTGCTAACTGTAAATTTTAAGGTCTCAAAAAGTTTTACTACTTTGCACTAACATCTATTTAATTTCCAACGACAATATCTAGTTTAAGCTTTGCTTTATTTTATTTAAATCAGAGGACATCTACGTTAATGCAAAGAAGTAATATTTTGTTTTTGAGACTGTGAAGTATTTCTTTGCTAGTTTCTATTATTTCAACGTCAATGTTGTGTTTTAACGTATCATTACAACAAATACCTCATTTAATAATAACCTTGATTTATTTTACAGCCGAGACTATTCTAGGTAAAGCATCTACTTTAGAAATATCATCACTGCACTTAGGAGGATTGTACCACCCAGAAGAAGAAATCCAAATGACTTCAACTCTACCCAACTTTGTGGGATACCTACAAAAGTTTGTTTTCAATGGAATTAAGTACATAAATATGGCTAAAACTCTTGGAATTGGAGTGAGCGATGAAAACAATAATATTTATGATGCTTCTAACATAATTTTTAACGGAAAATTCGTAAAACCAGATTCATTAAACGTTTATAAATCAGTTACATTTAAGTCAAAACATACGTATGTTGGATTGCCATTACTGAAAGCATATGGGAATACGTATTTAGACTTTTATTTCCGAACAACTGAAATGGATGGACTATTATTCTATAATGGAGGAAAGAAGCAGGACTTTATTGCAGTAGAATTAGTAAATGGCCACATACATTGTGTATTCAACCTTGGGGATGGAGTAGTGACAATGAAAGATAAAATAAAAAGCTTCCTCAACGATAACAGATGGCATACGGTGTCCATAAGAAGACCAACTCCGAAGATTCACACGATGCAAGTTGATGAGGATTTAGAAATGCATACAACAAGTAAGACCAATATATATATTTTTTAATTGACAATCAAATTATTCAGTAGATGAGAGCAAAACGTGATTCAACTGAGTGTAGTTTCCATTTTTTAGTATCAATTGCCAAATGCTATAAAGATTGGTTCAGCCGCGAAAATAGACAATTTAATGATAGATTGCATTACATTTAATATATTTTGTGCTGACGTTGATTTACGTGAAAGTAACAAATATGATAACCTTTAACTATCTATAGCTATGGTATCGTTTTCAGTAACATATGCTTTTGCAGGTTCAAATCTAATGTTGGAGTTGGACAGTGTGTTATACGTGGGTGGTGTACCGAAGGACATGTACACATCTTTACCAGTGGGAGTGCTATCGAGGCAAGGTTTTGAAGGATGCATGTCTAGTTTAGACTTGCCTGGTGAATCACCTTCACTGATTGAAGATGCTGTTGTTCCTAGTTCCTCCTTAGTATCAGGCTGTGAAGGTATGTTTATTATCTCAATCCAATGCAAGTCCACCGCTAAGTATGGGACTCTTCTCAGAATGAGAAAAGCATGTTCTAGTCTAACATGTTAGCCAAGTGTGCAATGCCAGACTTAACAATCCTTTGAGAACATTATAGAGATTTCTCAATGTGACGGTTTTTTCACAATATTTTCCTTTACCGTTAAATCAAGTTATATTAAAATTAATTGCTTAAAACGCATATAATTTTGACGAGTTTGGATTATTTATTGGTATTATTAATTGTAGGTCCTACAAAATGTACTCATAACGCTTGCGCAAATAAAGGCGTTTGCGTGCAACAGTGGAATACATACGTATGCGATTGTGACTTGACTTCATTCACTGGACCTACTTGTTACGATGGTAAGCTGTTATTTGGTATTATTATACGTCAAAGTTATAATAAAAACATTATTGTTTTCCATATGGCCATTTCTGTTTAATGATCCCCAAATAATTATCACTAGTTTCTGTTACTCTACTTTTGACGACAAAAACTACAAAATGGACAAAGTTAATAATTAAGATCTTTATGGTACTGGAACCAATTAAAAAGTAAATCCTTAAGAAATATTTGCTATCATCATCTATTAAACGTAAGCCCATCTAATTTGTACTCGACTATAGTTAGTAGACAAATTAATTAATGTCGGATAATGGAGCAAAAAGGTGGTGGGTAAATAGAATATAATAGAGTAGAATATTTTTTTATTCAAGTAAACTTTTGCAAAGTGCTTTCGAATGTCGGATAGTATATCGTACATAGAGCGGCGATTGTTTCCACATCTTCAACTTGCACTTGCTCAAGATATATGTGCATAGTGTGATGAACAGAATTTTCATAGTTTCAACTTTTTACTTCCAGAATCAATAGCTTACGAGTTCGGTCCCGGGCGAGGCATCATAACATACACGTTCCCACCGAGCGCCGTCGCCGACACCGAAACAGATAAAGTGGCGGTTGGTTTCGTCACCAGCAAGTCTGATGCTGTGCTCATGAGGATCGAGTCCTCGAATACACAGGATTACATGCAGATGGAAATTGTGAGTTTGGTCAGAGGACAGGTTTAAATAATAACATGGCCCTCAGTATCCAAGATTATTTTTATTTAAATCACGAGACTTACCTCAATATTCTGTACAGACAAAATTCGCAATAATGCAGAAACAACGTATTACAACACAAACCTTCAAAAATACACTCTATGTAAGTAGGTAAATTTTTCTCTGACAACGTAGCATCTGCAGGAGACTCTTAAGGAGGACTCCTAAGGATGCTCCAGTGTATTTTTCTGTGTTGTTGCGTGTTGGTGTTGCATTGTTTCTGTATATTTTCTACTACTGGAGGAGCGGCCATATACAGTGCGAGTGACACATTTTACCATACAGTTTTTAGGGTTCCGAAAAAAACTTCGGAACCCTTATAGGATCACTTCGTTGTCCGTCTGTCTGTCAGTGTGTCACCACCGTTTTTCTCGAAAACGGCTTATGATCCGAAGTCGAAATTTATACTGAATATAAAGTTCAATGGTCTCGTAGTGTTTTAAGAATATCAAGCTTATAGCTTAACTCAGTAAAAAGTTACAGCTTGAAAACCACGGTTTTCTCATTATTAAAACAAATTAAGGCACATCTTCAAAAATCGTTTTTTTCCATACCGAATTCTTAGTTTCATAGTAAGTCCCGTTATATTTTACAAACACCAGCCTTAAAATCTTACAAATTACGGATATTTTGATACCTCTAAACCTTATAATAGTACCTAAAACAGCCAAAAAAACCAAAAAAAAACCGATATCTTACTGTGAATTACAACTATTGCTACGCTTCTTTAGTGACGCGTCACGTAGACAGATTATAATGGTGCGGCCACACTATGGTAAACGTCAATGTCGATCATCTCAACTATTATCGTGGTTATTTCCGACAATATTAAACGCAACAATCTGAGTGCTCACACTTCGTCAACGTCAACGCAAATTTAATTGGCGATAACGCAATAATTCTGTATTAATTTTTTAATGATGTATTTATTAATCCTGTATTAATTCATTGGCGATAACGCAATGTGAATGCAGCAGCGTCAGCGTCCATCTTGAATCAAGACATTTTATCGTCATTATCGGGCATTGACGTTGACCGTTCAAGTGTTTCCGCTCAATTTTTCGCATTAAATATTGAGGGAAGCTGCCGTGTTAATAGCGGCAACGTTAACCCTCTAATGTGGCTAGCTCATAAAGCTAAAAAGACTAAAGTGAGAAGACATTATGTCAAAATATGTATGTAGGAGCAGGACAACGCATTGTGTTTCTATTTGGTACCTATCCATTGACGTGTAGAGCTGTCTCTATCTAGAGAGCCATGAAGTAGAAGCATAGAGAAGGATGTATATATAGACTCAAGACTGTAGAAGTCTGGCAACCTCGCAAGGTAGTGCATCCGTGTTATTTTGTTTTGTATATAAATCATAATTATTTAATAAAAGTTACAATAAATTTAATGTACGGTTTCAGTCAAGGTGCATAGAAACCTAAAAATACATCAGTTACGACGAGATAAATCCATGTTTCGTACCTACCTATATGTATAATGTATATCGACTGCAAAGTGCAAACAAAATTGCAAAGGTAAAAAGTTATGTTTATTACTAACTGGCTAATACTGTCAATATATTTTGGTGTAACAAATGAAGATATTTTCGTTTAAAGATGTTTAGTAACAAGGTACATAGTAACTTACAATTAAGTGCCAGACTCATAATTTAAATAAGTAAGTAATAAGTATCTAGGTTTGAAAACATAACCTACAAAACAAATACTTATATTTCATTTTGTTTATGATAATAAAAGTTATTTTAACTGTTTTAGATGCCAAGAAAATGCTGTGTGCCCGAATGCAAATCAAATTACGACAGTGTTATCAGCATTGAAGGAGCTAAAAGTACATTTTCTTTCCCGAAAGATGCTCATATCTCTCAAGCGTAGCAACCATTTTTCAAGAAGAAATAATCATTGGACGTGATGGACAGAACAGCAATTGATAAATTTTTAGAGTGACATAATAACATCATTCGCAGACTTAGTGTATAAATTCCAAGAAAATTTAAGAGACTAAATGGTTGTATCAAATGATACCTAATAAGAGGCTATATTTCTATTTGTTAAATCTTGATATTGAAAGTGATAATGGTGACAGCAATGTAATAGTGTGTTAATAGTGTGTTGGTGGATGAAAATCTAAGCATTCAGGTATATGTAAAAGGACATTTAATGCATCATGAAGATTTGAGCTGGATATTACCTAGTGAACTTAAGCTTAGCAGATGGTCACAGCTTGAAAATATGTATGTATGTTATTATAACAATAGTTGTGAACCAACAAAGTCATTTGACAAGACAATAGTCTTGATAGGTCTATTGAGTACTTGAATGAAGCAGTTAATCTTGAAAATGGTAATTTTGCTGCAGAGCTTGTTCTAGACCAAATGAAGTTGCTAAAAAATAAGCAACGTAGATGTAGTGTTGAGAGTTGAGACATCTCTATGAGACGGCTATGTGTATAGTATGTTAATGTTGGTATCGGATTTTTGTAGTGATGCCAGGGATCGCAACTTATGGGGGTTTCTCCCCAAATTAAGGGAGTAAACAAGTGAAATGGGATTATTTAGGGGCTTTATATTTTAAGAGGTAGGTAGGAACGAAATTGCCGAATGAAATCAACCAAAAAAACGAGAGTATACAATCAAAGAAAAAAACCTTTCATGGGTAGGTAGCTAGTAAAACAACTAGTTTTATTTACTCGCATAAAGTATGTTAATCAAAGATTTATATAATAAAGGTCTCATTCTATACTATACCGGTGAAACACCAGAGAAAAACTGTTGTTTTACCGGTTATTATTGAATCATAACTCAAGTAATTTTATTTAAATAAAAAGAAGTTTGATGATCAACATTGTTCATTACTTAATAACATTTTTTCAAATACAATTACTTTATCATTATTTAAATTCAAGATCAGTCAAATTTTATTTTATTTTGTAAAAGAAATATTATAATAATTTGTGACCATGTATACTTACTAGTGTTTAGATTCGTTATAAGATGTCATTCTGTATTGGTTAACTTAAGATGTATTAAGTATGTATGAAAACTGTATTGTTTAACTTAGGTGTATTAGTGTTGAGAAGGTATGCGAGGAAGTATGAATATGGTGACAATGTATAAACGGAGAAGGTATGTCTGTGCAGGATGACAGAATGTGGGAAACGGAATGTAAGTGTATGACAGGGATGGATGTATGCGATAGAGAGAGTGGGAAGATATGGAGATAAAATAGATTGGCAAGATGGCATATGGAGTTAAGACATGCTAAGGAGTGCTAAAAGTAGTTTAAATAAAAGAAGTTAATATATATTTAGTGTTTTTACTTTGAGCTATTCCCACATTTATTAGAACATACAATACTATTACTTGCTTGTTTAGACATGAAAAGGGTCACAAAGAAAATTCTATCAAACATAGAGAACCTTTTGATTGACTATCTCGAATGCTTTAAAGACAGCTTAGGCTTAGTTTTACAGGTTATACATTGTCTTATGGAAGTAACTCAAAGAAACAAATAATGGGATGAAAGATGGATAGTGGGAACTGTGAGAAAACTACACAACCCCATTGAGTTTGGGCTTGTTTGATTCATCTTGACAGTACTCTAGTCCTAGATGATATGCAGGGTCTGATGATGAGACCGGAAGGCGTCTATAGGAACTGCAATAACACTGCGCACTTAAGTTGTCATCTAGTAGGTACCTAATTAATCCTAATTAATACAACGGTCAAGAGTTTCGGAACCCTCAGTGCGCGAGTATGACTCGCACTTGACCGGTTATTTTAAAAGGAAAAACAAAATTCTTTTGCTATCAAAAGAATTTTGTTTTTCCTTGAGTATCATGGAATACCGCAAAGTAACGCCTGCTGTTTCTACCAAATATATCCAAAGTTATGATT
Source organism: Hipparchia sbordonii (assembly GCA_038048805.1). NCBI lineage: Eukaryota > Metazoa > Arthropoda > Insecta > Lepidoptera > Nymphalidae > Hipparchia > Hipparchia sbordonii. The sequence continues at coordinate 1,363,052 of CM076111.1, read as the reverse complement.
GACATGTGGACATTTTGCCTTTTAAAAATATTCATTCATGTTGTTGACCCGAACAGTAATTACTCATTGTCGTTAGATTCGCGGCAACCTCTTCATGGTATACAACGTGGGTGATGGTGATCACCCTCTGGGCGATGAAGCAGCTCGCGTAGATGATGGAGCGTACCACGTGGCCAGGTTCACGAGGAACGGCAGCCGCTCGGCGCTGCAGCTTGACAACTATGCTGTTAACATTAGACATCCACAGGGTGAGCAAGTGAATTTTATTACATACCTTGCACTTGTTTAAAACATGTGCAAGGTATAAAAAGGCAGACGATAAGTGGAAGAGAAATATGGAGGAGGGTTGTAATTCTGAAAGACGTTGATGATTTATCTAATACATAGCAATATATGAAAAACGAAATCTAGAATTAGAGTGATTCTGTCTGTGAAAAAGGTCGTAATTTTATGGGTCGGCTCTAAATGATAACTTTAGTCTTGTGGAAAGCTTCACAAACGATACATCGTTCACAACCCGCTATATTTATTCAGTTAACGAGTTATTTGGTTATCCGTGATTTCATCCACGCAGAAGCCTTTGTTTCTCCTGGATAGAAAATTCAAAAATATTTAGTTCACGTAGGCCAATTTTTGGCTCTTATGCCAAGTCAAACCTCTACAAACCTCTACCGCTACTACTACGGATTGGAAAACAGGTAAACCTTAGATCTTTTGCTTGTTTTTTTATAGTTCAGTATTTACAATGTATTTTCAGGAGGGCAACAATCTTCGATCTTCAACAGCATGTCTCGCATCACAATCGGCGGTGGCAATGGCGGTGGCAGGTCGTTCAGTGGGGTGGTGGCCGGCTTGGTGGTGAACGGCGCGCGTCTTCTGGACCTGGCGGCAGCGGCCGACCCCGCTGCGGCTCTGCGCGGTGACGTCAGACGAGCTCACACCCCGCTAGACCGGGATATTAATAGGATGCAACAAGTAAGTACTCGTATTACTAACCAAACTGTTGTTACCTTATGCTTGTGTTCTAAGGTGGTCCTCGCAATAGACCAATAGTAGTTGATGGTTGCAACAATGACAATGGCGATGAAATTTTAAAGTCATGCCAGCCTGTACGAATTTGTCACTAGACAAGTCTGAAAATGTTACAAACAAGCTTTATGATTGTCTAAAAATGACGTCACTTTTGATTGCCCGACTCTTGTTATTGCGGTAAGAAGGGTAGGTATCATAAGTTCAGCCAATTGCAGCGAAGAGATCGTAGCAATGATTGATGCATTTTCCGAAACCATTCTTGATTCTTTCTGCCAGATATTTGGATTGATACATGTTCAACAAAATCATAATGCAAATTCATAAAATTTTCAGACACCACCATCTGGTTACGGAGGTCCAGGAGTGCTGGATGAGCTGGTTTACTCGGGCGCTGGATCGGGATGTAGAGACGACGATGAAGACGCCTGTGTGCTCCCCGATGCGGGCTCGGGCGATGACCTGATAACCCCCGTGTATGTTCCTTCTACAAGACGACCACCGTCGAAGATGCATAAGGTATTGAAATATTATTATCAGTTGATTTAGCAGCATTAGACCAGGGACGAGATGATAGTTTCTTTTTTAGAGATAAGCTTCACCTATGTATACTTCTTCTAATATATCTTCTTTTGTAAATATTTATATGTACATAAAAAATAAAAATAAAATAAATAAAATAGTTCTTGTATTCTTTGTATCAAACATTTTTTTAATCTTTTTCTGTTTTGGTCATAGATAAAAATACCTTTCTGGGCTCTTTGCTGTGTATCACAAAATAATTTATATAGAGCGAATACAAATTACTTTGTTCTACACTCTCTGTCATCATAATAATCAGTTTAGTCCAGCACGCTGGTCCATTGAATAATTGGCAGACTACATCCACCTTTGAGAATATTTTAGGGAAATCCCATTCTCTGCAGAGTGAAACAATACCGACACTATTGATTGTGTAGTAATAAACGAGAACATGTTTTCATCGTTTCAGGGAGACAAAAGTGAGAAAATGATGAAACCATGTGATGATGAAGACTGTATAGAAGGCTCAGGCTCTAGCGGTGAAGATATCACTGAACCAGAACATCCTATGACCACGTAAGACTTAAATAATATGAAGGTTCTAGTAACTGTAGCTCTTCTTGCAGAGTAATGTGTCAGTATTAAGTAAGAAAGAAACCGTTTTAAATGCTAAAGTACTTGGGTTTGTTGATATATAATGGATAACGTAGAAACGTAAAGTTCAGTTCATCCATAGAAGTAATAGACTTACCAACATATGTAGCTTATCAAATCGTTAATTTGAATCGCAGCAGGGCAATTACTGTGAAGAACCGATAAATGTTGGGTTCCCAAGATCGCAATCCCGCACCGAGGAACATAATGTTGGAATACACCGCACTAAGTGGATGGACGATTTTAAGCGAGTCACTGATAGCTGCTCGATGCAAGCGGCACAAGATTGTGAGCTGTGATGACCATTGCAATAAAAGCACAATGTAATCATCATTGACATCTATCGTTTAAGAGATGACGCGAAATTTTGTATTTTGAATGCAACAGAATGTTATTTATCTTTCAGTTCCGGGGCAAGCAGCACCCACGCGATGACGTCACCCACAGCATCCATATCAACAGAGCACGTGGACAAGACGGTCGGATCCACAGACGGTGGTACCGAGAGCACCGGTACCACCAAGAGTGACACCACGTTACCGGATCATGATAACATGCACGCTGGCACTGTTGACAGTGGTACCACTCCTGACAAGGGAACTACACCTACCGACGGTAAGATGAATAGAATAGGAAACAATGGAATTTTTCAATCAAATAATCTTTTACAAAATGCCTTTGAATTGTCAAGTGATTCTACCGTAAAAAGTATCTTATTGATACTTATACACTCGCTGCCATTTCGTATTTATGTTTTGGTCTGTCTTATACTGAGCACCATTCCTATACTTATTTTGATTAGATTAAAAAGATGCACTTGTGTTGTTGTCTGCCTTAAATGACATCACACTAATATTACAATGGCGAACATTTCATATTTATTGTGACACAATAAATATTTCCAGATTACTAAACAAGTGTAAATTAAAAATGTAAAACATCTCCCACATGTCGCGACATCCTAATCGTTAAAATAAAAATATGTAATCCGCCATGTGGCGGCGGCCATCTTGCACCGATTTTCATCAAACATAGCTAAGGACACTCCCGACTAATTCGTTCGGGAGCTACGATGCCACAGACGGACATACACATACACACAGACACACACACACAGACGCACACACACACAGATACGTCAAACTTATATCAACCCGTCGTATTTGCGTCGGGAGTTAATAATAAAACTTACATCTCACAGATCGTTCCCACCCCGGCCATTTCACTCCAACGATGACGGGCCGGCACACAGAGTCCACGCACATCACCGAGCACCACCACATCCCGGACTACGAAGACCACCACCAGATCGAAATAGAGACCCGCTCCCCCACCTACGAGATCGAGGAGGGCCAGGACCGGGTACCCGGCAGAGTGCATCCGGATTACAATGGCTACGAACACGAGATTACCACCAAGTGGTACCATCCAAAGACTACTGATAACAGAGTCACACCGCCCGAATCGGAGTTTTACGCAACTATTGTTGGTAATTATCTTTTCTCAGTATTTTTTTTTGATGGGGTTAAGATCCCACTATTGTTGTGCTTTGGGTGCCAACGGGACCCTATTACTAGGTCTCCGCTGTCCGTCTGTCGGTCTGTCAGTGGGCTATATCTCATGAACCGTAATCTATTGCCGTTATAACAACAATAAAAATAAAGGGGGATCCTCATACAAGAAACGTGATTGTTTCGGCGTTTTTTCCTCGACCTTAACAATCGCTGTTACGATGTTACGAAACTCTACGTGTGTGAGTCCAACTCGCACTTGGCCGATTTTTCTGTTTTAAATAACTACTGCTAGTGCTTTGAGACCAACCGACGAATTGAGAACCTCTTCCTTTTTTGGAAGTCATTTAAAAAGTAAACATTGGTCTGGTTCCAGGAATTGTAGCGTCAGTGCTGATCGCCATCATCCTGATAGTGATAATCGTGCTGAAGCTGGTGTTCCGCCTCGACCCCTCATATAAGGTCACGGAAGACAAGAACTACCAGCAAAGCGCCAGCGCTGCTCTGCTCGGCAATCAGGTAAGGGGCTGAATATAATCCAAACAAACTAATAGTACAATACTGCAGCGGCCAGCAAAAGAGGCATTGATGGACGAACGTGTAAATGTGGGCCGAGGTGAACGATTATTATCACTATTACTATATAATTTATTTGGCCTTTTGCTCGCATGTATTTGGCCAGTACAGCAATTTCGATTTATCTCGATGAAGGTTTTCAAAATAATGCTCAAGTTTCCAAGCTTGTTTGAGAAAAATACTTAAAGAGCGTCAGTCCATTACCTTATCACGAATCTTACCTGAACTAAAGATATATTGCATCGTAAAGAAGGATAGAGTACTTACCTTCTTATCTGGATAATCAAGGAATTTTCACGTCATTTTTATTATTATAAACTATTCGGACGACACGGTCATCTTGTTCATTCATTGTGCCTTTGATTCCTTCACTACCATTTATGAAAGAATCTGTTAAAAATCACGAAGTCTTGAGAGGAATTTTCATAATTAGTTATGTCGCAGTGTTATTCGCGGAAGTTTATCAATGTTTATAACGAATGTTTCTTGCGTTGTTTTGACACATCTTCTGATAAATTCGTGACTTGTCAATCAAATTTTATTTCTATCTTCACAGGCGCATTCAAGCTACCAAACGGCTTCAAGCGTTCCCGGCGGTGCTGCAAGGAACCTCGAACCGCTTCCACTCAACAGAAATGGCACCACGCCCCTAGCACCCCTCCCGCAGCCCGTGAAGCGAGACGGCATCAAAGAGTGGTACGTGTAAGACAAGGACGGATATACCACCCGCTGTTGTGTTTGTAAAGGTGTTACGCCACTTGTATTGATTATTACATGCTGTATAACTGCTTCAAGCATTCAAGTCTTAGGAGTCCAGCTTAACCTAAATCTCGCAACTAGTAGTACGAAACAGTTTAAGCCACGCGCAGGACGCGTGGCGCATAAAGCCGGTTATTGGTATTTTAAATTATGTGCACTCACACACACAATTGCAAAGAGGATGTTACGCTTCATGGACTGTACTAATTACTATACTATAGTACAGAAAATTGTATAAATCAACAATACTCATAAACTTACCTTTATCCTATCCCTTGTACAATATTACAAATCGCAACAAGACGTTGCCGTTGGAATGTTTCAATAAAAACTATCATAATTTTCAAGTATCGAAGCATTTTAAGGTTCAGTTGGGTCTGAACCACTTTTACATTGAACAGCCAGGGCTAATTCTTTTAAAAGTTTCAATCCCTTGTCTTCAGAATAGGCAATAAACGAGGTAAAATATATGTATACGAATTTATGAATCAACCCATAAGAACGATACTATTGCAGAGAAGCAAAATATTATTTTGCGTATAGATCAAATTACTGAAGTATAAGGTTTTTTGATTCGAAATAGACTTTATTTTTTCTTCCCTGTGAATTGAATGCTCGAAGAATGGCCAACATATAACCATGTCATACTAATTTTATCATCAATTCATTAATTGATTCTTACCTACTTTTTTGGTAGAGAAATCCCGACAAGGTGCTAAACTTCAATATTGTAGGTTTAATAGGAGTTTAGCAGATGTTGGTTGGCTCGCTAACAAAAACAAAAATACGTTAGTATGAAAAGACTAGTTTACCAGGGACTAGTAAATAATATCGCTTGGAGCGTTTATTATTATTACTTTACCGTCAAGGACGTGCCGCCAAGCGAATCAGCGTTCCGGCACGATGGCGTGTAGAAACCGATTAGGGGTATGGGTTGAATTTACCCTGCCATACCCCTTCCAAGTTAGCTCGTTACCATCTTAGACTGCATCGTCACATACCATCAGGTATCTTGACCAAGGGCTATCTTGTCATCGAATAAAAAAAAATTGTAAGCGAGTAAACAATTGTTAAAGTCATAATAAACCTAGTGGCCGTTAAGTTATACATGTATGAAATTATTCATACAGGTTGCGTAAAGCAGAGCATATCAGCTGTAGATCGATTTATATACGAGAACTAGTTGTGATTCCAATATCAACCCGTAGTCGCTTGATTCCTTGATTAGCTGAATGGAATATACAAATTAATGTGCACATTCTTGAAGTGGAACGTCCAATCTGAAAGTGTTAAAGCTATAATGTAGTAAAGTACTTATTAATCCAAATAAACAGTGCATGAATGATATAATTCCATAAGACTCAGCAAAATTCATAGCCAAAGAAACCGTATAGATAGATGCTACAGCGGCTGAAATTAGTATCTAACTGGAAATTCAGAGACTAGGATAAAATATACCAAGGGTAGGATTTTTAATAAAAGTAGATTTTATAATGAGATGAACAGTTAAGGTCAGTCCTCTGGAATTAATAGACAAAATAATGCACCTTGCAAATGATTCAACAGAGGAAAATTTTTGTACAGAGGACCGATGTGTTGAATGTAGTGATTTTATAGCTTTAACGCTTGATAGATCGTATGCTCCGTTCGAGGATGGTAATCATAATTGATATTAAATCGTTAATGGTGTGAATGATGATCAAGTAAAGGTTACGTTGCGTTAAGATAGAGATGATAATACCGACTGATACGCAAGTGTTAGTGTAAATATTAATTATTGTAAACGTTGTAGGATGGCACTTGTGAGATCGTGTGTATAAAGTTGTTGCGAAAACCTTTAACAGTCCTCAGAGCATAATATATTTACTATAGACAAGAACAGGAGGGTTAGTATCAGATTTATTTCGATCTATCGTTTTCTTATTCGATTACCTTAGCACTAAAGTAAAATGAACTATAACGACATTGAATGACAGCTCAATTTCGTGTATGCATTCTTATACGTTTACATATACCGATACGCTCTAAATATAAATCGGTTGTACTGAATTTGTAACTTTAATTCAATACAATTAAGGTTCATTTTACTTTGACGCTAATATCATCGAAGACGAATACGATCAATCGAATTAAATCTTATAGTAACCCTAGTGGTTAAAAAGAGAAAATGTTCATAACAATATCTACAAAATACGATCATTCCACAAGCGGTTCGAAATAAAATGAGAAAATCCTTACTACATCTAAATGTAGGTAAAACAGAAAAATATTTTAATAGGAAAGAAAATAGGAACTTATTTTCTTTCCATTATAATAAAATATTTAAAATGGTGAACATTTTAGGTGTGCTATAGTAAACATGTTATACTCTTCTTATCTTTTGTTTCATAGTTTTACATTGACTTAATAATTTACTTAACTTATTTGTATGTATACAGATTTCCTTCTTTATTACCTACACTCCTAATTGCAGTGAACCTTTCGCCTTCCGACTAATACTTATGCTAAGACTAAGAAAGATTGATTGTAACAATATCTCAATTCGGTGTCCAAATTTGACGCAACATAATTTTTAACTAATACTGAAACTTTAAAAATTCAGTCGAAATTCATAAGAACTACTTGGAAATCATTAGAAATCTAACAACATATAATAATTTTAAGGCTGTTAATTTTAAGTATAATGACTTCACTATTGCTGTGTTACGTTAAACCGGGGGAATTTTAACGTTCTGACAGTTTGTTGTGTTGAAAATCTGTCAAAATGTCAAATTTAAATTGGCAATTGTGAAACATACCTACTCTTATTTAATTGTCGAGTGTTTTGATTTAAATGTCAAATTATTTGCCTTTGTTAAAGAAATTGAAACTTTAAAACCCAATGATAAATTCTTAAATTTGGACACTTGTTGAGAAAAAATCAGTCTGATATCTTATATTTAAAGAGTAACAAGGCTAAAATTTGGGGCTGCCACCAATAAAAATGAAGCATATCGTTCAATTGAAGACTATGGTACTTTTACAATTACAAGTTTCTCTTTCCTATATTTATTAGGCCTTATACAATATTTTTAATATATAGATAATGCGAGTAGGTTTTAAAGCTGATCACATATTACAGCATGCGTACGATTCAACGCATTTTTCAGAACTGATATTAATTAATTTGCACCTATCGACAGAGTATCTGATGAATTTAAAAGAAAGGATAAATCATCAGACAGTAAAGTTTGTACTGAAAAATCCGTCTGTACGCGAAATGTAATGTGCGATAAGCTTAAAATGGTATATTATTGAAAGCTGGAGAATGTGAATCAGCTTTGATATAGACAGGTATAATACCTAACATAGGCGGCGTAAAAACGTACGAGCTTGTAGGAAATGGTGGTTCTGTAGAGATTTGTATGCATTATCCCATTTAGGTTATTAGATGCAAGGAGTTGGAAGATTTCCTATGGATTTTATAGACATAAAAACCTATTTAGTTATTATTTTTATATAAGTATTCCTAAGATTATTTCTATAAAATTATAACATTCATTAGAAAAGTTAACATTTGGACTAAAATAGTTGTATTTAATTGTTTGTATTTATTTTGACAAGTGTCTGTAGATTGGACCCTTTATGAATAAACGTCCATAATACCCATATGTGATGGTAAAGTCATTATTACATTCTTATTAAGTCTTTCCTCTTCATTATAATATGGGAAATATTCCAACTAACTTTGATATGATGTTATTTTTGAAACAATGTTACTTAATTCTGTTACCAACATTTAAAACAAGGCCTAAACATTAAAAGCATAATATTGAAATTTCCAATTGTTGAGTCGAATGTAAATATTTTATAAAAAAAAAGGAAAATTAAACTCAATCGAGAAACGTCAAATCAATTTCATGTAACTAACCCAGGACAAGTTCCTTAATGCGTCCTATTTGTATCCTATTTATAATGTAATGTATTTCAATGATAACTCGCAAAATATTTCATACTTATTTAAATTCTTTTAACTTTCTATTTTTTGCTTTGAATCTCTCATGCAGTTTTGTTTTATGTCTATTTATTTCCATTATTATTTTTTTCGTTATTACCATAGAGGTATTACTTAAAATTTAAGCACAATTTAACCCCTAATTATTGTGTTTTAGGCATTATATACAAAAATACATAAATTGGAGGAACGCTCAGCTAATTGCTGTTACGAAATTCAAGCATTAGAAATTATTTTCTTTTCCAAACATTCTATAATATACTTTAAATAATATTCCTTGATATTCTACTAATATTATTATCAGCTAAAGTAAACTTATCAGTCTTTGTTTATCTGTTCGTCTTGAGCTTCGTAATTTACTTTGAATCTTTATTTCTTTCTTTGAAACTTGAATCATTACGGATGCCTTGCTTGTATTTTTTACTATAAATACTACATCCACCGTCCCGTTTTCCTCTTTCCCAATATTTCAATTAGCTTTAACGATAAAGTCATATTTATATAGATTGTTATGGAGCACAGGTTTTAGGAACTCGAAGTTGCATTTATTGTATATAGTAAAATATTAATATTATAATAATGTAATTTAAGCGGTATCGTACGGTGTAACGTCACACTCGTTTTACGGCACAAAGCGTTAGAACAATTTGTTTATCTGTCAATTTTAGTCGTAATTAATGGTAAATGTATTTTAGTTATTTGTACCAGTAAACGAACCATGATAATTTTTACTTTTACAGCTTAAGTTTTCCTGAGACAATAGATTTATGTATGATCCCTCATCGATCCGATTGAATGTGATTAATGTTTAAAGAAAATATTATAAGTCAATGAATGAATAATAATAAATAATTGTTTCCACCACACTCAGTTGAAGTTGTTGTACAGTCAAGATTTGTTTGTGTAAAGCGATCAGATTTTGAAATAATAATACTATGTAATTTACATCTTGTTTTGTTTTATTTTCGACCTGTTTTCACCTTAAATAGAACCAAACGAAAAGGCCGACGATCCGTGGACGATTAAGTATTGGACTTTTAATATTTAGGTATATTGCCGGTGGAGTAGCAACAGATATCCCGTAGGTACATTCCTTTCATTGGCTGATGACCGTGGACTCGGCAGTTTCTCACCCCAGTGAATCTATGGGGTCCCTATTAAAAGCCCAAATGTCTAGAAAAGTGTGTGAATAAAACCAATCCACTCATTGAGATTGTTTGAATTTTTAAGTGACTTCTGTTTTACAATTGGTAAATCCTTTTTGTTAGGTTTGGGTTAAACATTTTTCTTTAAACCGAGATGCACAAATAGGCGTGCTTTAAGTTTGACTACTTTTATTTTTTATTTTTATTTATTTATTTATTTCAGGATGACCAACAGGTTACAATAAATTTAAAAACTAAAAAAACTACAAGATGAAAAAATTATTATGAAGTACACCTACTTACAGGTTGCCACAACATGCTTAAAGTTTAGTACCTACTACTTGAGAAATGTTACTTTGTATGTCTTTGTCTGTTTCTGTGTTAATTATCGTAGTGCTCAAATGACAAGATCGATTTGGATGCGATTTTCATTCGACATTTTAATTCTTAATGATGGTAGAAATTCGGGTGTTTCATGTAAATCTCTTGAGCCGTTTATGGATTATTTCATATCAGTTTTCCAGCTGGTATAGGAATCTAAATTTTAATAGCTATAAAAGATGCCTACTTTTCAGTCTTAAACTCGTTGCAAAGATTAGGTCTAAGAGGGAAACAAAAACGAAACCCAAAGTAATAGATAATATGTTGATTTGTAGCATCTACTTTTGTTGATAATTTCAGAGTTTCTGGTCTAATGTCGATGATGATTACTTTGAACTTAAAGTAAAAGTGGTTAACAACTTTGAACTTTAAAAGTTCATGGAGTTAACAGTGAAACAAAAATAATTTATTCTTCAGCCTATTGCTTTAAATGTCAATGCAACAAAAATTAGCGTGTAGATATCGTCAACATAAACATGCTTACGTATTTGAAAATCTGTTTTTATTACAATTCTAATCATTTAATTAATTTGAATCCATATGCATATGCATACTAAGGTTAACAAATCTTGAACTCATATTTTTTTATAGCATTCATAATTTTAAATTATGGATAAATAGTTGAAAGTTTTGTAAAAAATGTTTAAAGCCTCTGGCGCGTATAGCTTTCATGAAATTATAATCGCGTTAAGTCTCGCCTTTCAACATCTTTCTACTTTATTAGCAACTTTCAACAATTCAACAATCAAAATGTGGTCTAAGACTTTGATGTTAAATTTAATTCATGTCAGTTTTCTTTCTAAAGTGATTGGTGAAAATCCGCTTCTAATTACAACTGGTGATTTTGTACATTTTGAAAAAATTGCCGAATGCGTCTTAAAATTGACTGCAAAATACTATGTGGATAAAAAGGCCCTAAGTGGAAGCATCATTGTTGTAGATCTTCATTCACACGCTTCAGTTAGAGAAGGTACGATTTTAAAGGCAATGCATGGTAGCAAAAACTTTTCCATAATGATGAAAAATGGTTTTCGCCCTCACGCTAATGCCTCGCATTTTCGTGAGAAAGCCAAAAATTACATGATGATATTGAAAACAAAGTTTGACCCAGAAATTCACTTAGGTCTACTGAGTCACTTACCGACTTGGAATCCACTTGCTAAAGTAGTAGCTTTCTACCAGCTTAGACCGAAAGAAAACGGTGAAAAGGTAGCCATTTGGTTGACAAACGTATATAGAAGTTTTAAGATTCTTAGATGCATTATTTTAATCTATTCACCATTAGATGATGTAGTTACTGCTTATTCTTGGATGCCTTACAGTGATGATAATTGTGCTGGAAAATGCAGATCAGTATACGTTTTAGATAAATGTAAAGACACTGAAGTGATAGAGTTCGAGGCTGAAAGAGAAAAGTTTCCATTGAACTTAAAGGGTTGCCCTTTAGTCACATATGCAGTAATATCAGAACCGTACGTGTTGCCTCCTGATAAAAAAGTTGATAATCCAATATGGAACGATGTTTATAATTTTCAAAAAGGTGGAGAAATCAATCTTGTTAAAACTATAAGTAAATTTACAAACATGAGTCTAATTATTCGAATGTCAGAGAAAGAAGAAAACTGGGGCATCATTGATGCCGATGGTAAGGCAACTGGCGCTTATCGAATTTTAAGAAACGATTCTATTGATCTCGTCATCGGTAATGTCGAAGTCACCAGAACTCTTCGTAAATGGTTTGATCCGACAGTAAGTTATACTCAAGATGAGATGACTTGGTGCGTACCGAAGGCCAAAAAAGCTGCAGCGTGGGACAATCTTATAAAAATATTTCACTGGTCCACTTGGGTTGCGACCTTGGCAAGTATAATAATAATGGGAACTATTTTCCATTTCATGTATTGCAAGGAGCATCGAAATGTAACAAAATGGCCTACAAACTCTATATTGATGACTTTGAATATGCTTCTAGGGTCCGCTTCAAAATTTAACCCGAAATCTTCTAAATTTCGCATTCTAGTTTTTGGTTGGCTCGCTTTCAGTTTAAACATGATAATAACTTACGAATCATTCCTCCGAAGCTCTCTAATGCACTCGCGGTTTGAAAAGCAGATAAGTAGCGAATCAGATTTAATACAATCCGGAATTCCTTTGGGAGGTAGAGAGATTTACCGATCCTATTTTGAGACTAATAATGCTAGCGGATTTTATTTGTATCGCAAATATAACTCTACAACGTTTTCTGAAGGGATCAAACGCGCGGCATTTGGCAGAAATTTTGCTATTGTTACATCGCGAAGGCAGGCTGAATATATGGATCAAAAATTGGGAAAAGGTGAGGCCTTAATTTATTGCTTTCCCGAAAGGAATAACCTTTATAAGTACGGTGTTGTTTTATTAACTAGGCAATGGTTCCCTATGTTGGAAAGGTTTAACAATATTATACGCAGTGTTTCGGAGAATGGTCTGATAGATAAATGGAATGAGGAACTGTTTATACATAGCATTAATTCAGCTGAAGGAACCACTGTGGTGCCGCTGGGCATACAACACTTGCTGGGAGCTTTTGTGCTAACTGGTGTATTGTACGCGGTGACTATTCTTGTTTTTATTGGAGAGTTATTTGTAGGTTACATGAAAAAGTAAAATCGTTTCACGTTTTGAAATTGTTGCAAATGTACGTGCCTTGTAGTATTGAATAGCAAATAGTTGTACAGCTAAACTTGCTTTGATTTAGTACTGAACATGCTTTAAAGACTTAATTGCAATTGAAATCTTATCGAATGAGACCTTCGCAGAATTTTAAAAATTTACTCAAGTGCCAGGCGAGACTCACGTTTGGCGAAGAAATACGTCATGTATGTAGATTCTCAATACAAAAATATTGTTTTGCTAGCCATAGTTAGAGATAATTACAACATTAACTTACAAGAAAATGGCAAGCAATTGAAATTACTAACAATTGGCCATTTTAATTCTAAATGTCAACAAATGGCAAACCACATTAAAAGCAGATATCATCAATCTTTTTTCAATAGGTACGTAAAGTGAACCTTTTTACACTACTCATGAACTTTCAAGTAGTTTTCGATATTCCCGCTAACTTCACTCAAAACGTTGCTAATGTAACGAAGTTGTGAGTGAACTTAGCAACGAGGTTCAAAACCATGTCTGTTAGCATTTGAAAAAGATTTTAATTTTGAGATACGTGATCACCAATAGGGCTGACAAACAGAATAGCTGTTTTGAGGTTGCCATCTTTATGAGGCATTGTATAGTGCCACATTGTAAGTAAGCAAATAAAAGTTGAAAACTATCTTCTGAATTTAGGCTATATGGTACTATAAAATACCGAGTTAATACCATGGTTCTGGTAAAGCGTAAATATATATTTAGTGACACAATGCCTTCGATGTTTGCGGAACAAACGGCATTACCCTTGAAGGGACTAGGGCTGTCGCCTTTCTGTATAATTTAAATAAAATAAAATCTTTTTTTTCAATGTTTATTGTTTTATTTATTCATTTATTTAATACTAGCTTATGCCCGTGACATAACAAAACCAACAAACAAATACATTTCCCCATTAATAAATAATTTAAGTAAGGACTTAAATGGGAAATATTGTCCATCGACCAAGTGCTGCAGGAAACGCAACGCATTTTTTTTTTTTTTTCATCCAGAAAGAACTGCTTGAAATAATTTTCTCCCAAACTTGGCCATCATACATAAGTATTGCATAATAACATTATAAGAGACCCTTGAAATAATAATTGTTCTATATTTATTTCAAGGGTCCCTTTTATAAAACATCCATAGATCCGATAGTAAGTATATCCATAATAATGTGTATGACAGCCAGTTATTCAGAAACTTTTTAAGTTGCAAAGTTGTTTAGCACAGTTATAAAACTTTGCTCCTGTTACAGAGGCGAATATTTTGTATATTGAATAGAATGTGTGCGTTAATTCTTATTTTCCTATACATCGCTCGTCAGTGTACGGTTTTTGTCAAAATTAAAATATAAATTAGAAAACCCCAAGTGTGCCATCCCTGCTTTCAATTTAACTGGTAATCATATTTAAAATCCTGATCCCTCGCGAAATATCGCTATTTTCGTGTCTTGTAGTCAGTCAAGATGTGCATTCAGAAATGTATACCACTTTTGCTCCTCATATATTCTATCAACTTCGCTCTTAGTGGTAATCTGTTTTTATTTGGTACTAAGAGTTTCAGTCAAAGTACAAAGTGTGCAATTTGCGTATTAAAGCTTTCGGAGAAGTACTTCGTGGAAAAGAAAGCGTTAAGAGGCAGTATCGTGATAATAAGCATACGGTCTGACAGTTCAACTACTGAAGCATTGTTATTACAAACACTTCACAGTAGTAAGAAGTACTCCATTATGGTGAAAAATGGTTTCCTTCCACACGCCAATGCGTCGCACTTCCCGGAGAAAGCTAAGAACTATATGATGATTCTAGAGAACAAAACTGATCTAAAAATCCACATGGATCAATTAAGGTCATTACCCTCATGGAATCCTCTCGCTAAATCTGTTGCATATTATCCATTGAAACCTCAAGAAGTTTCTGAAAATGCAGCAATTAAATTAATAAACGCATTTCGTGATTTCAAAATTCTTAACGCAATAATTTTAATATATTCGCCATTGAAAGACGATATAACAGCGTATTCCTGGTCTCCGTACAGTGATACAAATTGTGCAAGTGAGTGTAAATCCGTTTATATTCTAGACATATGCCAAAATAACAATATAAAGCAATTTGAACCTCAAAGGGAGATGTTTCCATCAGACTTAAAAGGATGCCCTTTAATAACGTATGCCGTCATTTCTGAACCGTATGTGATGCCTCCTGAAAGAAAAGTTACGAACACAATATGGGACGATGCGTATGAATTTCAAAAGGGTGGGGAGATAAATCTTGTGAAGATTATAAGTCAATTCACAAACATGAGCCTTATTATTCGAGTTTCAGACAAAGAGGAGAACTGGGGTGTGATCCACCCGGACGGGAGGGCGACGGGCGCGTACAGTATGCTGAGAAATGATTCCGTGGATCTCGTCATTGGTAACATCGAGGTCACACGAACGATCCGGAAATGGTTTCATCCCACTGTCAGTTATACCCAAGACGAAATGACTTGGTGCGTTCCTAGAGCGAAACAAGCAGCGACTTGGGACAATTTGATCATAATCTTTAAATGGACCACTTGGCTCGCGACTGCAGTTTCCATTATTATAATGGGCAGTATTTTCCACTGTATGTACTATGTAGAGAACGATGAGCAGATAACGAAATGGCCAACCAATTCGATTTTGATGACATTTAGTATGCTGCTCGGCTGGGGTGCAAGATTTAAACCGAAATCGTCGGCGTTCCGCATTCTGATTTTCGTCTGGCTCTGCTTCAGCTTGAACGTGGCGATATCGTACGAGTCGTTCCTGAGGAGCTTTCTAATACATCCACGATTCGAGAAGCAGATAAGCACCGAATGGGATCTAATTCAGTCTGGAATTCCTCTGGGAGGTAGGGAGATTTACCGATCCTATTTTGAGACTAATAACGCCAGTGGATTTTATTTGTATCGCAAATATAACTCCACAACATTCTCAGAAGGAATAAAACGGGCGGCTCTTGACAGAAACTTCGCCGTTGTCTCGTCGAGGAGGCAGGCGGTGTATATAGATCAGAAATTGGGCAAAGGTACGCCTTTGATATATTGCTTCCCAGAGAGTGATAATCTTTACAAATACGGCGTTGTTCTTTTGGCTAGGCAATGGTTTCCGCTGTTGGAAAGGTTCAATAGCATTATACGAAGTGTTCTGGAAAATGGCTTGATAGATAAATGGAACGAGGAGATGTTTATTCACAATAAACGCGATGGAACCAGTACCATTTTGCCGTTAAGTATCCAGCATTTGCTTGGGGCTTTTATGCTGATTGGAACCTTATATGCTATTAGTGTAGGGATTTTTATTGGAGAAATAGTATCGGGTTTGTTAAAAGGTAGAAATATTAAAAAGCTTGAGGTCAAATTACCGAAGATGTTCCGTAAAACTTGTTAAGATTTACTGAAGATGGATTTGTTTGTTTTAATTAAAAACAAGATTTACAGATAGATTAGACGGATAGTGGCTGGTTTGTATCACAGTAATTTTATAAAGGCGAAATTTCGGTAGTGTGTGTGTGTCTGACACACACACACACAGACTGACTTACAACTAAAAGACACAGGAAAAATATCAATAACTGGCATGTACAAAAGATTAGAGACAGTACAGAAGAGAGACATATATTATTTATTTTAATTAGTGTAACAAAAACTATAGTATTTGGTACAAATTAGCTCCCCTAATTGAAATTAGTTAATTGATTAATTTTAATTATTAATTAGACTATCCGTTGTTAGATTGGTTAAATTACGATAGTAAAACCTAACATAAAGCAATAAGATCCAATATAGTTTATTAAATTGAAGCCTGAAAGGTGATATGGGATGTTAACCAAACTGTAATTCGGGAGCTAAATTATTATTAACACATTATTACGTGGTTTACAAATGTTTGCCGTTGCGAAAAGTTATATTGACCTTTGTGCTTTAGTTAATTAGATGTATTTTCGTATGAAATCTATTATCGCTGCAGTAGATTTTGATTTGATTTAGATTTGTTTTGATAGTAACATGAGTGGGCTTAGGTGCTACTAATTGTGCTTTATCGTTTTTGATTTAATGTATTTGTAGGTAGGGTTGTGGAGGCTGATGTGGTCTAAATTCAGGCAGTTTTAATTCTTTTACTAGAAAATAAAAGTGTTTTGAGTTCGTAACATGTAACATAAACACATACGTAAGTCCATCAATGCCTAGTTGTGGCCAAGGCTTGTATAGTACTTTTCTCAAATAATGCGCGGCAATTAAAATATACAATTTACTTTCCAAAATCAATGGCGAACAACGAACAACAATAATTTTATTTTTTCCACGTCATAGTGTTCATTTGTTTTTTTTATTTTTTTTTTTTCAATAAACAGCTTAACCTTTGCAAGCTAGTTTGAAATTTAAATAAAACCTTTGATAAGTTACCTCCTTGGTTGCCATGTTTCGGAGTAAATGATCGTTCCATTTTCAAATTACACGACAGATTTGCACGTTTGTCCATCAATGCCTCTTTTGCTGGCCGCTGGAATAATGTACCATTACTGCCGAGTTAAATGATGAAGTTCAGTGAACCCGCAAATTAATTTCTCACAGTGCGTAGACAGAGAAGGCAATAGACCAAGGTACTGTGTAACCGCGACTGAAATAGAGATAACATGACGTAACGATGACGTCACATGACAAGTTCGAGTTTAATGTTGCCACAATAACTGCACTCCCCTAGTACCCCAAATTAGATGGAAAATTCTTCCCAGGATTTTTAAATAAAACGACAAAACAGATGCTGAACTGTTTTATTTTTTAAATAACATACCTACACATATAAGGTTGTCTGGGAGAGACATACCTATTAGGGTAAGCTTCTATTTTTTACATAATATATCTTAATATTGTGTGCAATAAAGAATTTATTATTCTTTATTGCACACAATATTAACTTCAACCACCACTTAAAAGTATAAAATAATTTTAGTTTGTACACGTAAGTCGGTTTTTTAAAAATATTTTTTTTTATACTAAAGTTTTTTAATGTACTTTCATAGGACCAATTCACTAGATAATTATTTGCTCCTTAAAAAAAATATTGAAATGCCGAATAGAAATTTAGCATATGTGAGTCACTTTGAAAAAAGATGTATGTAACACAAAGGAAAATTTTTTTTCGTTACTAGTAAGAATGTTACACAAAATAATTTGTAATGAACAGTTAAAATTTTCCTTCGATCGAGTAATGCTATTGAATTAAAAGCAACAAAAATTGTATATTTAGTCATCAAAATCATCATTAATGAAATTAACAGTATATTCCTTTTTTCAGGCAGTCGTATAAAACTGCAACTCTTCATAGTTTAAGTTAATAATTATTTAAAAAAAACATTAAAAGTCTGCCTCTAGCTATTTAAAAATGGCTTTAAAAATTAAGAACTTTGTAAATAAAATAATTCTTAAGATCGCCAACAGTTCTCGACTGGTTGTTGGACATTCGAACGAAACTTCAGGATGATTCAGAACAGTAACCGACACTATCTAACTGAATACACTTTAATCATCGCCGACATATATTATATTCTAGTATCCATCATCTTTCTTTTCTTTTCTCATAATATTCATTTCTTCCATCACGACTTTATTTTGTTTCAACAAAAATTAAAAAAAAAATTGAAAAAGTAGCCAAAGTAACCCGCCGTTACGGTATGTCAGAGGACATTACTAAAAAAAACCTATCTCCGTGCCAAATTTCAGCCATATCGGTTTAGTGTGGCGTATTGAGTAACAAACATCCATATGTTTGTTACTCAATCACGCCACACTAAACCGATATGGCTGAAATTTGGATGTATGTATGGATGGCCCTACATACATTCAAACTTTCACATTTATAATATAAGTAGGATAGGGAAAATCGGGACATTGTATAGGTACCTAAAGCTGGCAACACACATAGATACTAAATTTTCTTATTAACTGTCAGTTTGTTGGGCACAAAAGTGTGTCGACCTTGAAAAAAACTGGTTACACGATGAGGGACAAAAAATTGGGTAGCTGCGTCTCTGTTTATCACATTAATAACTTTATCTCTGCTCTCTTTTTAGTGTGAGTGAGAAAGAAATCGTCACTGACTCTATGTCTTCTCTCTCTACGTCACAGTGTCACGGGGAAGTTTAAGACGTCACTGTCACTGCGTCCTCGTAATAAATGGCTGACGTGTTCCGCGCATCACTCTCAAGCGTTTACTTGAGATTAATAGTCTGCACGCTCTCTGCGGTTAGGGGGTGGTTCTCAGCGAGTGGTCTTGTTAGAATCTGTTAAGGGCTTAGACTACTTAATTCGATGATGCCATTACAGAGACTGAAGCTGTGATAACCTAGTGGACTGTGATCTTATTCGGGGGTCGCTTGTTCGATCCCGGGAAATCACTCTGACTTTTTATAGTTAAGTGCGTTGAAGCAATGACATTTTACATGCTTTCAGGGTGAAGGAAAATATTGTGAGGAAACCTTGATGGCCTTCCTGGTATGGTGGTGAACGCTGTAGTCTTATAACTGGGAGGTCTCGGGTTTGATTCTCGGTGGGAAAAATTTGGGAATTTATAATTTCTGAATTGTATCTGGTCTGGTTTGGTGGGAGGCTTTGACCGTGGCTAGATACCACTCTGCCTGGTAGACATCGCTTGGCACACGTCAAAGACGTGCCGCCAAGCGATTTAGCGTTCCAGCACGATGGTGAGTAGAAACCGATTAGGGGTATAGGTTGAATGTACCTACAGTGCCATACCCCTTCCAAGTTAGCCCGCTACCATATTAGACTTCATCGTCACTTACCATCAGGTGAGATCGCAGTCAAGGACCATCTTGTTATGAAATAAAAAAAAATATTATAAAAATGTTTTGCTTGTACAATATTAACGGCTTGTTTCACCATCGCAAAGTAAAGTTTAACTGACTAATAAACTCGACATTTTGACAGTTCTACTTTTTCAGTAGAGCAAAAGTAAATTTTTTCGTAGGTTAAAATTTCTTTGGGGATGGTGTAAGCTCCAAATATTTATGTAAATTGGATCAATCAGTCTGAAAGAAACTTTTGAGACAATTATTAGGTACTATTTTATTTAACTCTGATTTTTATCATCGATAAAAGTACCTAAAGCCGTCTTGAAAGCAACATTTACAAAGAAAATAAATATTAACACACTTCTAACAGACTACAAGACTGATAACAATAAAGAACGTTAACATTGTTTGAATATAACGCGAAATCGTCTGAAAATCTAAAATTAACAACCCGGCTAAGTGCGAACTGAATCTCGTAACCAAGGTTCCGTAAGGTGCCTGCGGGACGCTGTTGTTTTTCCGAAATGAATAGCCTATGTGACTGCTTAGCTTCTCATAATATATTAGTAGGATTAGAAAAACTATACTAGTCATGAATTTTGTTAAAATTAAATCTTTTTTAAAATCTAAGTAATAAAAATTTTAAGCTTTACAAATTTTGGAGACAAAGGTAGTAAGTATTTTTGTGACATAACATTTTGTTGACTAGTTAAAGACCGTGACTGTGCTTCAAAGAATCAAGAAAAATAAAACAGAATGTAATACGATATCAATAGCAGAACTTACTGAAATAAGCATTTATGACAGATGAACTTTAGAACAATTTAGCATCATAAAGGTTACTTTCTAACCGATTTCCAAAAAGGAGGAGGTTATCAATTCAGTCGGTATCTTTATTTTCTATGTATGTCAACAGATTATTGCGTGATTTCTGGACCGATTCGCCGACAGAGGAAGCTTGCGAGGTGGTCCCATAATTTTTTTACCTTCAACCCTCAAGTTTGATGCTGCAGGGGTACTTTCCACCCATTTGGGGATTTAGTGCCTACTGCCGTAAGAAGTCGGTTTTTGAAAATAATTTTTACCATTTTGTTAAGGAACCCTTAATGCGATCCATGATGTACGGCGTAAAGGGGAGCGTCTGTCTGTCACGGGCCACCTACAGAGACAGTATCATTCATCTTTATATCCTAAAAACCAACGTTTAAGCACTTACATCCAACCTTAAAACAGAGGGATAAGATCGATTTCTGTCCGCTCAAGTGATAAATTTACAATGCAGTGTCGAGATGTTCCCTAATTTATGACAGGCATAGCTCTTAACGCGTCGACGTAAAGGCGATATTTGTGTTGAATGAAATATGTATACTGGGTAAGTAATGTGATGTTTTTGTAACGCACGGAAAGGGCGAGACGTACCTACTCGTCTTGTTAGGAAAATGACACTTTATGTTCCCCGTACATTTGGTATGTTCTTTTTGCTCTGAACTTAGGAATGAGTGATGAATTTCGTTTTATTTTAAGAACAAGTGTAGATTGAAAATTTAAAACATCCCCGACATTTGAATCTATGTCCGGACTGTGTACGATATTCCTGAAATCCTGTTGAAACCAAGTTTCCTGCTCCATCATCAGATCCTCATCCTAGATCCTTGATATAATCATCTATGAGACCATCCTAATAAGCCCAAACAGAATATAAGTTGTAATCTGCTGTAAGTTGCTGAAGATTTGGGTATCCCGTAGACTATTTGATGCTACAGCATCAGCTCAAGGTTAAAATGCCTTGGAAATAATCCGAAGGAACAGTACACCAAAATCAATCGCACCAGTGAAAGTTTGTAAGACCCTTTGATCAAGTGGAAAATGAGCTGATGATGTTTAAATTAATGATGTTTGAATTAGCCATCTGCACGGGAGATATTATAGTGCATCAGTGTGTGCGCAAACACAGGTTCATTCTCTATTCCCTCACTCTCATAGTCCGGGAGGAAAATTCGACACGACCGGAGAGAGATGAGGTGCGAGACCGACGGCTTTATGTGCTCTCTGAGGCATGTGGGTGACTCACCGCCAACTTCCTAACTAGTGAGAATTTCTTGACAGAAAAACTCAAAACATTTTTTGGCCAGCCCCGGGAAGCGAACCCGGGACTTTGTCATCCACAGTCGAACTTGCTAACCACTAGACCAAAACCACCAAATCTCTAAATTCTATCAAATTTTTTGACGGCAATAAAACATCTTAGAACAATAAGGTGACTTGACCGTACTTACCGTGTTCCGTATTCGAATAACTTATCAGCGGTAGACCTACAAGGCAGTCGCAAGGAAGTAAAGATACATCGTCGGCATAGCCGTTAGCAATAAGTAATATATATGCTTCTCACAAATTCATTGAAGCATTGAATATATCAGGTACCCGAGGGCGCAGTTTGGGGAAATGGAAAGCAATATCTTAGTTCTAATAGGCATTCTGTTTACATCTTGTATAGGTGCGGGACGTAGTGATATCAGGAGCAAAGCGGGACGGGACAAGGTAAACGAGACTGACCACTGATTATTATCACTGGATTTGCTGTCCCAATACGATTGACAGCTTAAATATGGATCAATGTGAAGCGCCACACTTGACATACGAGTGCCTCTGGAACTAATAACATTGCAAATAGCTCACTCATTCGACGTATTTTGTCCAATTTTGGTGAAGATCTACTAAATATATCGGAGATAGAGGACATAACTTCGCGGATAGTAGCAAGTCACTCTAAACTTTTTCCACGCGGACGAAGTCGCGGGAATCAGCTAGTCCGATGCACACACATTCTATAAAGTGTCAACGCCTACGCGTGCGAAACCGGGATCAACTAGTTCTTACTAATTAATCTCGTTTTATGCGGGTGAATTAGCAGAAGTTCCTGGTATTAGGTACCAGTTATCAATTAATAAATTGGTACAAGGAAGGATCATTATAACGGAAACACTAGTGCGTCTTTAGTGACGATGTACAATATTGATATTGGTACTTACCTTAATACCTTAGAATATTCGAGTAGTTAGGATGTACTATGTCGCACTAATGGCATCGTCCTTTGTATCGTCATAATTTACCGTCAAGTTTTGTTAATGCGGTTACATCTGCGGTCCAATAAGAGGTGGTTAATCTGACATCAAACAGCTGCACTTATCTATGCTGCCAACACTGCGCTTCCCGGTGCGGGGTCGCCACTCCAGCACCTTGGCACTCCATCGACCATCAGCTCTTCGAACTATGTGCCTCGCCCATTTTCACTTCAGTTTCGCAACTCCAAGAGCTATGTAGATGACTTCAGATCTCCTCATTTCTGATTTGATCTCGCAGGGATAAGCTCTTTTGGAGTAAGGAAATAAGTTCTACCTAATTCCTAATTGCCATTGATAAACAATTAGGTCCTGAGGTGGTTCTAAAATTGTTATTGCGCGTTATCAGTACGAATCTTACGGTAGGAAGTAATACGAACTTTGTTAATGAGAAACATAGTGTAGCGAACATGTACGAAGAATTCGGTGCGTCACAAATGCGCATAAAGGCATAGCGCGTAGCTACCTATGAGGATTCGTAGGAGCACTGTTTTCCTTTGCCGGCTTTATGGTTTGGCATAAGTCATAAACGGAGGCGTTTGAAAATCATTAGCTCATTTCCTACTTGATTAAAGGGTCTTACAAACTTTCACTCGTGCGATTGATTTTTTTGGCGTACTGTTACTCCAGATTATTTTCAAGGCATGGTCTTTGAGGTTATGCTGCAGCATCAAGCAGTTTGTGGAATTCCAACTCCTCAGCAACTAACAGCAGATAGTGTGTAAGATCTTTTAGTTAGTGAATTAGAATCAATAGAATAGAATAGAATAATTCTATTCAAATAAACTTTTACAAAATGCTTTCGAATCGTCAAATGAATCTACCACTGGTTCGGGATGCATTTCCAAACGAGAATTTTTTCAAATGATGATCGATCCAGAAGGCTCTGATGATGGAGCAGAAAACTGGGAAAGACTGGTACATAAGGTTACAGAGTCCTGCTATAGATTCACATTTAAACTTTTAATTTACACTTGTTTTGAAGTCGGTTAAAAACCTCACTACTTTTCACACCTTCATTCTTGATTTAGTAAATTGTGCCATACGCCGTGTGATTTTAATTCTATAGATCAAAAGACTTGGCTGTCGACCTCGTCATCGCTCGGCGTTCGCCATAAAAGCTGTTTATGAACTTTTTCAGGACACGCGTAGATTTTTGTAGCCCTCTTTTGTCATTATTTCTTCGATTTTGTTACGGTACTTTGTTCTGTTTTAATCAAAATTTGAAAATTCCATGCCATCTTTATTTGTTGAAATGAGAATGTGTTTGTAAGTTGGTATGTCCTTCAATCATGCTGAAACAGAGGTAACATTCTATGTGAGTTTACGCATCGCCATAGTTTAGTACCTGCAGAGTAACATCATCATCATCATCATCATCAGCCCACATGCATCCACTGTTGGACATAGGCCTCTTTTAAGTAGCGCCAACGTTGCCTATCCTCGGCCTTTCGCATCCAATCGATGCCTGCCACTTTTCGGATGTCATCGCTCCATCTAGCCGGGGGGCGCCCTACACTCCGTTTGCCGAGACGCGGTCTCCACTCGAGAGTAACATCGGCTACATTTTATTCAGGAAAAATAAACAATTCCTGCAAAGATGAAAACCTAACTCTACGCTGAAGAAATTACAGACAAAAGCTTGTTTTAAAACCATTGTATCGAAAACACACCCATATTTTCAGAAAAATGATAATTCTACCTTAATTTAATGGTATAACAACTTCAGGCTAATATTGAGAATTTCTTTAACAGAAAAACCCAATAAGTAGATTTTTTTGTCCCGACCAGAGAATCGAATCGCAAGTGTGTGCGTAAACATAGATGCATTCTGTATTCCCTCACTCTCATAGTCCGATGGGACGGAAATTCGACACGACCGGAGACCGACAGCTTTACCGAGGCACGGGGATTACTAACCGCCAACTTCCTAACTTCGGGCTAGTACTGAGAATTTCTTGACCCAACCCGGGAATCAAATCCGGGACCTCATCACAAGTAGTCGAACATGCTAACCACTAGAACAACGAGGCAGTTAAAGTTAGAGGGCAAGTACATATTCGTACACGTGATTGCTAAACCTATGTACTTGGAACCGCCCGAGGCGAGGAAAGCGTTATTGTGTAGTTAATTTGCAATTTGCTATAGTTATGGCTCATACCGTAGGTATTAATTTACCCTAATTATAACATAGTAACTTTATGAAGGTTTTCATAAAAACAATGTTTTTTTTAGTAATTTTTAGCGAGCAAACGAGAGGGTCACCTGTGTTGAGTGATTACCGCCGCCCATGAACATTGACACTGAGGCACCATCAATGCGTTACCGGCTTTTCAGGAATTTGTTGGTCCGCCCCTTGAATAACCCCATGCTGTAATTTAGTAGGAACAATCGCAGGCAGTTGGTTCCACAGTTTCAAAGTGGAAAAAAAGATTTGGCATATTGGACGGTCGAAGTGTTCCAGGCACCCAGGTGGTGAGGGTAAAATTGTGTTCGGTGACGAGCTGTACGGTTGTAGAAGAGAGAGGGTGGAATAAGGTCAAATAGCTCTTCAGAATATTCCCCGTGGTATAGCCTACCAAAAAAAATCAAAATTTATTTATTTCATGTAGGCCAACTTGGAGCTCTTATGACACGTCATAAATCTACCACCGGTTCGGAATGCAGATTCTGCTGAGAAGAGCCGGCAAGAAACTCAGCAGTTGCTCTTTTCAAAAAAATTTACAATGGTTAACAAAACTATGCTATGCACACAGTGTTTCCACAAAGAAGTTTCAAAAATGCACACCTACCACAACCTAACACACGTTAAGATGGGTAGACACAAAGCAGACCCATTCCCGTTGGTGGCACCCGTTCACGAGTACGACGCATGATCCAGCCATTGCTTCGCTCAACCATATTTGAGGGAACGTAACAACCCGCACCACACGACACAACCACAGAAATGTCTAAGGAATTAACAGTTTATTAGTACCTTACAGGCATCGAACTATAACACAGAACAGAAGTTTCTAACAAAGTTCCGCTTCAAAAGAAGATTCAAAACAACCAATGAATGTGTGGGAATTATTATATTAGAGGCAAAGAGATAACCTCCTGGTTATTAGGATTAAGGTACATCCACTTTAGGTGGATATAAATATTCATGTCTCTTATGATACTAATTATCTTTGCGTATCATCACAGCATACGTCATTCGCTAGTTAATCTACTTGTTGTTTAATTAATGGCACGTGGTGTGTGTCGCGTGTTTGATGGATAGCCCTGGTCCCTGATCATGATTACAATATTACGGTCAGCTTCTGATAAAAATGAGAATTGACTCTTCAGAAGGACATATTAAATTCCATTTTTAGCGTGTTACAAACTTGTATACAATCTTTATTATATTGGCTTTAAAAAAATCGCGGAAACTTCCCAGAAGTGTTCCCACTAAATTCAATTTAATTGAAGGGGCGGGCGTGAACGGGTGCCACCAACGGGAATGGGTCTGCTTTGTCTTCCCATGTTGACATGTGTTGGATTATATGTATTGCAGTTTTGAAGCTTCATTGTGTAAGCACTGTATACATAGCTTAGTTTGGTTACTTATTGTAAAATTATTTTATTTTTTTGAAAAGAGCAACTGCTGAGTTTCTTGCCGGTTCTTTTCAGCAGAATCTGCATTCTGCTGAAAAGAACAGGTTTGGTGGCGGTGGTAGATTTATGACGTGTCATAAGTGCTACAAGGTAGCCTACATGAAATCAATAAATTTTGAATTTGAATTTGAATTTGAACAAATTCCTGAAAAACCGGCAACGCATTGATGGTACCTCAGGTGTAACAAATGTTCATGGTCGGCGGTAATCACTTAACATTAGGTGACCCGCCTGCTCGTTTACTCACTAAAAATATATACAATTTTTTAAGATTGGCAAACAGTCGATCAGTAGATGGACTTGTGCCTAGTTAAACGCTCATGGATATTGGATGATATTATGGATATAAATGACGTGATCGTAAACGAATTTCTTAGCCGGGTAATGACGTCGACGTGCGACCGCGTTAATAACGCCGTCTGATGGGTTTAATGTTCGAGGGGAATGAGAGCGATCAAATTTAATATGTATAGAGTCGTTCTCATACAACTATGACGGTGCTTCATGTTGAGTATTACTGTTATGGCATATCTTGCACTATTAAACGAGCTGTGAAAATGGTTGACTTTTTGGAGTAATTTGTTGGGGTTCCGTACCCAAAGGGTGCCAACGGGACCCTATGACTAAGCCTCCGCTGTCCATCCGTCTGTCTGTCAGCGGGCTGTATCTCATGATCCGTAATAGGTAGACAGTCGAAATATTCACAGAATGTCTATTTCTGTTGCTGCTATAACAATAAATAATAAAAATTAAAGGGGGGCTCCCTTAATCTCAATGGGACTCCCCTACTAGAAACGTGTTTTATTTTCTTGCATATCTCTATCTGAACCATTTTAAGACGTAGTACCAAGCTATACAGAAATGGTGCCGTCCTAAATTAATTTACTATACTTAACTTAACATAGTTTTCATACAATAAACTTTTTGTTCGATCTTAATAATAGCTGGTGTTAAATCTTATAGTATGGTACGGAACCCTTCGTATGCGGGTCCGACTCGCACTAAGCCAGTTTTATTTTTATTTAATTTTTTTCCGAATTCGGAAGACGAAATTCGGATCTAGTGCGCAACCCTTCATACAAATAATATTGCTATGGCTACTTCGGGTCGACAATTTCCGGATTCAGATCAGATGCAATCCGGAAAGAGCTTAAGAAATTCGACATGATCGGAGTTCTCTCTTAGATTAGAGTAAATTCTTCTAGGCACAGGACCATGACGTAGTTACATTAAATAATACAAAACGGAACAACCGCCGAATTTCCAAGGTGGATAATAGCAACCTCCATCTTAGTAGAGTTAAAAATAGAGAAACCCTTCGAGTTTTAATTTAAAGTTCGCAAAACAAGTGAAACTATACGGAGAGGCCGTGGGCGGACATGTGGCACAATGTTACCAACTTTGCAAGACAAAAAGAGGAAGAGTGGCGGGCATTAAAGTAGAACCCGTCCTGGTGGTCAGCGTACAGGCTAAGATTAATATGTAGACGAGAAACTTCATTTTCTTTTTGAAATTCTACCTACAACTATGGTCTACTTTAATAGCGTAGTAGATTTGATCATCATTTAGTACCTACTAGACTATGCTCGCGACGTCGTCCGCGTGGATTAACGTTTTAAGCAATTGCATAGCTTCTATCGCGGGCCTTGAGCGTGGAGACCGAATCCAGAAATTCCGTAACGAAAATAACCTGACACGGGACTCCTCTCACCGCTAGATGGCGTTGATAAAAAATGCTATGCAATAGCTTTACCGCGGCAGTTCTCGAGTGCCACACGTCTTTTTTTTTTAAATTCCCGCAGGAACTCTATATAGTCTATGTGTTAATCCTAGGTGTGATCTATTTCTATTCCAAACAGCCAAATCGGTTCATTCGTTGTGGCGTGATTCGTGAAGGAGTAACAAACATACACATAAACACAAGTTCATATTATACAAACTTTCACCTTTATAATACAAGTGTGACTAATGTGATGTGTACAATTAAACTACACCTTTCTGCTTCTGTGAAAATTAACCAGCGATTGTGTAAAAAAATTACACAAAATAAAGCGTATGCTGAATATATTTATTTCATCAATTCATGTTAACCTCTCTCTCAGAATGAGAGGTTTTAGCCTTTGTCCACCGCTGGTCAAGTGTGGATTGGTAGACTTCACACACCTTTGAAAATATTATGGAAAACTCTCAGGTATTCAGGTTCCACAGGAACTGAAAACATGTCATACTAAAGATATACTTCAATAGCCCAACGGTTACAGGTGCGAAATGAAAACTTAAAGGTTGCAGATTCGATCCCCACCCGTTGCACTATTGTCGTACCCACTTCTAACACATGTTTTCACTTATTTGGAGGGGAGAGGAGAACATCAGTCAAGTTCAGCTTGGCTGATATTCTATTTTTAAAAAATACTGCTATCATTAGCACGTTAGTGACGCGAACCCATAGGATTTTTTCCTACCAAAAAACGTAAACGCGTCTACAATAGAAGTCTTCATTCTAAAATCGAGTAAACTGCCTCAGTGATTTTTTAACCATCTGGAATGTGTCCGCAACGAAAGGGTTTAGTTTTAAGCATAGTTTTAATGTTGATTTACGGGAGTTGGGCGCTTGTAACAGTGTTCTGGCCTGCCCGTTATCGAAGGAGGCTAGAACACTGTACGAGATATATAAATTGAATGTGAAACGTAGGCAGTAAGTCCTACAGATGAGGACCGATGAGGGTGGCATGTTCATTGTACAAACCCTCGATAAATATTTAAGATTAAAAAAAAAAAAAAAAAATTAGCCTATTCGCTTATAAGCCCTTGTCTTAATATCCGTCGTTACTTCCTTTATGTTGATCGTCAAGCCTGCGAAGTGCATATTCTTTGCCCGTCCGGCTCATGCATGGCGGTAAAATTTAACGGTTCACAATAAAGTGCTGTAACTAAGTCCGCCGCCGTAACTCGCGCACATGTGCTCGCAGCCATAAGGTTATGGCCAGTTATTGGTGCTTTTGTTATTGCCGAATAAGCGGAGCCGATTTGCGATCCTTCATAAAACCGCGCTTTCATCTCGAATGGACGTCGTAAATTTGATAACTGGACTAATTTATCGGTAGAATATGTAGCTACAAAGTTTACCAGTCCCGATCCGATGTGCGTTAGAACATATAAAAAAAGACATGTGGCACTCGAGGACTGCCGCGGTAAAGCTATTGCATAGCATTTTTTATCAACGCTATCTAGCGGTGAGAGGAGTCCCGTGTCAGGTTATTTTCGTTACGGAATTTCTGGATTCGGTCTCCACGCTCAAGGCCCGCGATAGAAGCTATGCAATAGCTTAATAAAATCCCAAGTAACATAAAAGAAACGGAGAATGATACGGCGTTTATCAACTCCTTAAAAAAATTCTTATAGATAAAGCCTACTATAAAATAAATGACTTTCTTAATGAATAACTCGGCGCCCGTCTCTCTACTAAGCCAATATTTGCTGTGCCCCAACGGGGTTCCAATAAAAAAAAATAATCTCTAAGTAGTTTTAAGAATGATTGTAAAAACGTATTGGAATGCAATTAATAAGAATATGAATATGAACAGCATCTGAAGTGACGCTGAGTAGAGTCGTAAGTTTCTTTATATACGTCAACCAATGAATCATATAGTTCTCTCAATTCACGAGGGCGCGTAGCTCATGGTTGTGTGCGTGTCGTATCTGTATAAGAGTGAGCGAGACCGCTTCCACTTAGGCTCCTGATAGGCACGCATACTTACGCAATGTGCATGTACACGACGTAACCACAAGTAAAGCTCACGCGCCCTCGTGAATTTCAAGAAATATACTTATAAGGTGTATTAGTGCTAGCTTGATGTGCGCTCATCGGACCGGATTTTCCCCCACAGAACAAATTATCTGCCGAAAATGGCGCCAGAAAGACCTGATGTACTTTAACTACAAATCCTTTGAGATATTATGTTGGTCATTAAGGTTCTCCTATAAACTTTCTCGTTACTGTCCACATATTAATTAATAGAGGGAATTAAGAATTTCAGCTGACAAAACCGTCCACAAGGCAATTAAAACATCTCAAAGCCCGAATTAGGGGTATAAACAAACACACAAACAGGCACCGCGTGGTTTACGAGGCAATTTGTTGTGCAAATCTCCCGTCCGTTTGCACGATACAATTAGGACATCTGTGTTGTACGAAACCTACCACCTATTATGAATTTTACTTTTTCATTTTTTGGCATGAATTTTTTTTGACCCTCTTCAATACAAGTGTAAATTGAAAATTTAAGGCATCCAGACATGTGAAATTAAAAAAAATATATGAAATTCACCATTTTGTGGTGGTGGCGGACATCTTGGATACACTCCTATTATTCTATTAGGGCTTCCAATATATAAAATTTTTGAGATGTATGTATGTTTGTATTTTTGTACACACATTTCACCAAAATTACTAATCGAATTAGGAGTTTTGATATTGTACCTTTTAAATAATCTAAATTATTACTTGAATAGACAAGCAATTAAAATAAATTATAAAACCTATGCTTTAAAGGAAATCAACTGAAAATTTACAAATTTAAATTATCATAGATCGTAAACGATCATTTTAAGTGAAACATGATCAAAGAAACCAAACGATGATTTTCAAATACCTATTCAGTGATAGTTCCAAACACAGCCCTTCTGTATAGACCCTCAATATCCATGTGTATAATTCCTGAAGCAAGTCATACGCCGTGGACCTCAAGTTAAACTTTGCCAATAAATCCCGCACACGCCGAGCGTGTGTAATTGCTCTTACAATTAAATGTGTGTATTTTGGTACACTACTTTAAACTTAGGACGTCCTAAGATTAACTTTCTCTAAGTTAATTTTTTTAAGAAGTCTGCTAGTGCTCAGAATGAAAACCAAGCCTCAATAGGATTGAAATCTGAAAGGGTCGCAGGTTCGAACCCCACCCGTAGCACTATTGAAGACATAATTATAGATAATGATAATGAGTCTATGGGATAATGTTATTTATTTAATTAGTAATTAGTGTTGAAGAATTTTCACGTGTCCTCGTAGAAGAGATCGAAATAAAAGTGCGAAGTGCTAACGATGTCTGTTTATTTCTTCGTGAAATAACTAACACAATATCAGCATCATATTTAAACGTGATTAAACTTGATTAAAGCTTACAATCCTTTAATTTTAATAATAAATAATCAAATTGGGACGACACAAAATAACACACACAGTTTCGGGTTTAAATAAGGAATGACAGAAGGCTGTCAATCTATATATATAAAATTCAAATTCCTAACTGACTGACTGACTGACTGACTGACTGAGATATCAACGCACAGCCTAAACTACTGAAGTGAGAAACTTGAAATTTTTACAGTTGGTTCCTTTTATGATGTAGGCGCACACTAAGAAAGGATTATTGGAAATTCCACCCCTAAGGGGTTTAAATAGGGGATGGAAGTTTATATGAAACTCCGTCATTTTTCAAGCTGTTTTCATCAAAGTTGGTATTAGAGCTTTCAGTTAAAAATAAAGAAGTACATGTGTCACAGTTTTAAAAAATTCCACCCCAATACCTAATTCCACGCGGACGAAGTCGCGGGGGCAAAAGCTACTGTCATATACATATCAAATCTGTAGTAGAGCATAGACAAAACATTTTAGTTTTCTAACAAAACTTGTGTGTAAAAACTTATTAAGACCAAGGAAAATAAATGACATACGCAGTTAAGTTGAAGAATTGATAACACAGAAAAGGCGGAAAGCGCATATTTTTGCTTTCATTATTCCAAGAATCGTGATTTAGAGTTGGATTTGTTGTGCATATGTTTCAAATGGCATGTAAATATACTTAAAATAAAAGGAGTCGATTAGATTACTGTGAGAAGATAGCTTGTTGTTTTATTTGGGGATAAGTGCGTCACATTAGAGATCAGTGGTGTCTGATAATAATTTTCGTGGATTATTTCCTGGATTATGGACAAAGCATAGCCTAGCATATTTATATATGAACTAGCGGACGCCCGCGACTTCGTCCGCGTTCTTAAATTGTTGAAATTTTTCCTGAATTTTCTATGCTATAAACCTCACGGAGCCCGAGACCTTTCCAACGAATGCAAAACCGTGGAAATCGGTTCGTGCGTTCTGGAGTTATAGCGTCAGGAAGGAAAACCCGACTTATTTTTATATAGTAGATTTGGATATTAAAAATAACAAAACACTGTTGGTAACGCGATTTTTGTTTGACTGATGTAATGACGTGGAAACTGATGCATTTTATCTCGCGTGCCGAAACTAATACAAAAGAAACGCGAGTTTCGGAACGCGACATTAAACTCCTCCAACTATGTATTCTGTGCTCCAACGCACACACGCACATTGTTTTGATAGATATGATCTTTGACGTTAGGAACACACCTACATTGCTTAGACAACAGTGAGTGCTTGTAATTTAATATGAACTTTATACCATAGCAATAAAGCTCAAATTGACTACGTTTTAGTTTCAAATCATTTGTATGGGAAAAAGAAAAGGGCTATTTTTAGGGTTTTTCAAGCAATAATTCTAATTTTTCTCGCCGTAAAAACCATCCTTGAACTTCAACGAACATTTTAAAAAAAGATTTGGCCAAATTGGTCCAGGCGTTGTTGAGTTATGCGCTTACAAACACATTTTGCGATTCATTTTTATATTATAGACAAGGAAAAAGAGGACATGATTCTTGCGTGCTTTGAGGAAAACTTAAATAGGTGAAAATGGGATGGAAAGTCTGTATGAATCATAATTTTAAGGTCTAATATATACGCCTCAGCTAGTTTTGTGTATTTAATAAGGAAATTTTGAGACAAAACCTGTCAGCATACATAACCGACTAAGATTTAAGAGGAGTTTTTCTGTTAAAAGTACCTTATTACTAGTAACTACGTTAAATCGATTTCAATATATTTTTTTTAATTTAAAAGATATACCATAAAGTAAAGTTGACTCCATTTAAATTGAATAATGTTTTGATTAATATCTTATCAAAACGGAGAACTGAACTTTTCGACGAATCGCTTAAAGCACTGTGATATAGTATATGTACCTATGTCTTAAAGTATAAATCGCTTGCTTGCATAAATGTTTTGTATTATTACAAAGCTCTTTATACGGAACCTATTCCATAGCTACAGCTCATGCTTTGTACATGGTTAGTTTATTTTTTAATCGCTTCCTAAAAGTCATGCGCAAGATTTATAAACTTAAAGAACACAGACCACCGAAAACACGTGCGTCGTGCACGCATTGCGTCCACATGTTTTGATACAAGTATAATCATGCTTATATAACACTAGTTCATGCCCGCGGCTTCACTCGCGTGGATTTAGTTTTCAAGATCCCGCGAGAACTCTTTGATTTTCTGGGATAAAAAGCGTCTGCCTCTGCCATTCTCCCGGTCCTCAACTATACCCATGCAAAAAATCACGTCGATCCGATGTTCTATTGCGGCTTGATTGAAGGACAAACTAACACACTTTCGCATTTATAATATTAGTAAGGATTGTAGGGATCATTGCTAATTATGCAAAATATTAATAAAAACCAGCTCTTTCCAATTTTTACTTATTTTATAAGAGAGTTAAACTAGAATCTTGAAATTTTCACAGTATTAAGAGACCATTGACCTATTCAGCATAAATATTCCAGATAAGACAGACAGACAAAAAGTAAAAAAAAAGACGTGTGGCACTCGGGGACTGCCGTGGAAAAGCTATTGCATAGCATTTTTTATCAACGCCATCTAGCGGTGAGAGGAGTCCCGTGTCAAGTTATTTTCGTTACGGAATTTCTGGATTCGGTCTCCACGCTCAAGGACCGCGATAGAAGCTATGCAATAGCTCAAAAATACGTTGAATTGAGAACCTCCTTCTTTTTTGGGAGTCGTTTAAAAATATCCATTGCATGCGAAACGTACGGCACCGTAAATGTGCGATCACCTTTGCATGCTAATCCTTGTAATATGATTTGGAACGGCGCGACGCGTTGTTGGGAAAATAGTACGAGGTTTTTGTGGTCTCGTTTACTTGCTATTGGCGCTATTGGTATTCGGCGCGTGATTGCGAATTAGATGAAAAGCCAATACTAAGAGTACCCATGAGCTAATACGATTCGGAGATTAGTTTTGAACGAAGGGTTTAAAGGTCGTAGCCCACTTATACGACACCGCTACAACACAGCTCCCGCACAACACTACCTGTAGCTAGCAGACAACTCGCTGCCTCCGCGCCTACAGCTAGCAGGCTACTCGCTGCATCCGCGCCTACAGCTAACAGGCTACGCGCTGTGTCCGCGCCTACATCTAGCAGGCTGCTCGCTGTCCCTACAGCTCACACTTACCGCGACAGACCCAGTTGTGATCAGTCTCGATTGGAAGCACTCGTGTTATTCGTTATGTCTCAATTTACATTACGCGAACTGGCTGTCATCGCTATTGCACTTGACGATGAAGAGAATAGCTCGAGAAAAAGCAGAAATCGGAGATATTGGGTGCATAACATGTTAAAGGCTTGCCTTCTTGAACTTGAACTTCTTGAAGTTCAGATGGAGAATATCAGAAGATCATGCGACATTTACTAGATGATGAAGAAGAATTCTTCATATATTTTCATATGGATCGGTATTTATTTTACTACATATTATCATTTATTCAGAACGATATTGATCGGTAAATCATTCGAGAATGTAGCCCTCTAGGCTCTAATAGAGGGCCTCTATTTTAGTGCGACGGGCGGGCGGGCGGCGCGGCGGCGGCCGGCGTCTCTCCACCCGCGCACGTACGCCGACCGTTAGCCCGCTTCAAGCGAACAGACGCCGTGCTCACAGCGCGCGGCCTGCTCTGTTAAGTGTGCGGTATACCACTGTGTGGCAAGGTTGCGGCAAGCTCGCTTAGCGCGCGCTGTATTCTATTTTGTGTTGTTACTGTAAAGTGCACCTCCAGAGCACGATATTAAGTCCATATTTGAATGCTCATATTTTGGTTGGGCGGGAGCGGTGTCGTATAAGTGGGCTACGACCTTTAGGGTTCCGTACCCAAAGTATGCCAACGGGACCCTGTTACTAAGCGTCCGCTGTCCGTCCGTCCGTCCGTTTGTCAGTCAGCAGTATCTGTATGTCATGATCCGTAATAGGTGGACAGTTTTCAGAGAATGTGTATTTTTGTTGCCACTATAATAAAAAAATTAAAAAAAAAAAAAAAAGAAAGAAATGGGGGTTCCCCTACTAGAAACGTGTTTTTTTTTTCGATGTTTTTTGGTACGGAATCCTTTGTATCCGAGTCCGACTAGCATTTGACCGATTAATTGATTTGCTTCATATATCACAACATCTATTTTTAGGGTTAGTATTTCATCGAAATGGATTTTTTTATATTGCAGGTTCTACATTGCAAATTAATCAAAACCACGAATGAAAAAAAAAAAAAAAAGAATCAAACTGTCAAAACCATATCCTAAATTCGAGCTGAATTCGAAGCCATGAAAAATCCCGAATCCAGACACAAGTTCAAATCGGATTAGCATAACAATACCGAGTCATGCATGTTTCGCGTATAATGGAACCCCCATCTAACTCCGATCGCATATTGAATACCAACCAATCACCAAGGAAATATCCCTCCTCAAATAATATTCACGTTCCAAAACGTATTACGCGAATTGCCGCATTATAGAATGTATTATCAAGTCAAAAAATATTTGGGATCACCTATAACATATTTTTTTTTATATTATGAGATAGGCTTGCGCTTGACGACAATCAATGATGGGAAGCATTGATGAGGTCTAGGTTGGAGCGTGCTTGCCTAGAAAATGCCTATTCACGCTTGTCTTGAAGGTACTCAGATTATATACGTACGTGGCCGGAAACGCAGACGCTGGAAGTGCGTTCCACACCTTAGCGGTTCGTTTCAGAAACGTTGAACTGAAGCGTTTCGTGCGAGTAGGTTTAATTTCAACCACGTATGGGTGCCATCGCTCACGATTTTAGTTCTGTGGTAAAACGGTGAGGGTGATGCATTCAATTAATTTTAGGCATAGGAATTCAATTTTAGTTATTTGTAAAGATTAAAGATATATGCACGATTTCGCATTGTCATGCTAACACGTTCCGGAATTCTATTGGGAATGGAATTTTTTATCGGCGTCCATTTGAAGCTATTTGAAGTGATCGGTTTGACAGATGCATTTTATTGTTTGTTTTGTTTTTTAGCTATTGCATAGCTTCTATCGCGGGCCAGCGTGGAGACCGAATCCAAAAATTCCGTAACGAAAATAACCTGACACGGGACTCCTCTACGGTGAGCCGCTAGATGGCGTTGATAAAAAAATGCTATGCAATAGCTTTACCACGGCAGTCCCCGAGTGCCACACGTCTTTTTTTTCTTTATTTTGTAACACTTTCAGCACTATAGTATACGGTGGGTACTTGGGCAGACTTGTGACTGATGCCACAAGGGGCGAGTAGCGACGTAGACTACTGCAACTTGATAGCGCGCATGGTCTGTAGTGCAGAAGAATGGTATAAATATGAAGGAATGTTGAGAGGCATTATGGAGAGGAGAGGAAAGAGAGAGGGAAGAGAAGAGCAAAAGAGAAAATATGTAGGTCTGCATGAGTAATGCAAAGCGGTTCCGTGCTGACCTGGGTGTCCTGAGCAGGTTGTGTTAGTCCGTGCGATTTAGACACACCCTGCTAGAATGCAGAAGTCCATAGGGTTTTTTCCTCCTCAAACAAAAAAAAAGAAAGTATACGGTGGCTGCCTGTCACTTAGCTTCGTAGGATACTTTGCTTAGAGAGCGGGCTTCGACTATCGAGATAAAATAATACAGATTTATGTCTTGCCATTAACTTGACCATTTCCCAGTGTAAGGCCATAAAGAATATGGGGGTGATAAGTTAGCAACGTTTCCGTTCTGCGTTATTTGCACTTGATAAATAACTAGCTTTTGCCCGCGGCTTCGCCCACATTAAGTTCGATTTTTCAAACCCCTATTTTTTACCCCCTCAATTTGGATTTTCAAAAATCCTTTCTTAGCAGATTCCTACGTCATAATAGCTATCTGTATGCCTTTCAGTCAGATCCGTACAGTGGCTGTGCGTTAATAGCTCTGTCATTCAGTCAGTCAGTCAATTATCAATTCCTTTTATATATTCAGACTAGAAGCCCGCGCCGACTTCGTCCGAGTTGAAAATTTTTACGGGACTGATCGCACAGAGCTTCTAATAGGAGGCGATTGTAAATAAGATCACCACAGGAATCACAGGAATCTTCCGCGTCGAAACCCGCCACCGCGCACCGCCCGCGCCGGCCGGCACCATTTTATTATTTTGTCGCGCGGAAATATTAATTTTCCGATAACTCCTAAGATATTTATTTAAATTGTATAGTGTAAAGGACAAATATGTTCTAAATTAAACAGTTACGATAATAAAGATATTTATTTGGATATAGATTGACATCACACCGGTTAAAGAAAGTCGAAAAGAATTCATTATTTTTAATCAAAATTTGAAAGATAGAAATGGTTACTGTAAGTTATCCTTACAAGCTAGACATATGTGACTTTTTTTTAGAACTTTTTAAGAGGAACAATTCACCCATACACTATTTTCATCCAATAACAGTATATGACCCAGCGCACGCCTTGAAAAC
Organism: Hipparchia sbordonii; assembly: GCA_038048805.1. Lineage (NCBI taxonomy): Eukaryota > Metazoa > Arthropoda > Insecta > Lepidoptera > Nymphalidae > Hipparchia > Hipparchia sbordonii. The sequence goes on along the minus strand of CM076111.1, from coordinate 1,324,512 downwards.
GTTTGAGAGTCAAAAAATTTTCCGACTTCTTTAACAAATTTGCACATAATATCTAGCCATAATACATTTATGTGCATAATATATAGCCTATAACCATCTGGAATAATGTACCTTTGAAATGGTGAAAGAATTTTTGAAATAGGTGCGGTGGTTCCAAAGTTTGCTCCGGACATACATACAAACTCACAAAATTCGTGCTGTCTCTTTATTATAATAGTATAGATAACCTGGGTTTAATTTTGTGTGCGGCGCACCTTTTAGTAACCAAGCAAAAATAAGCCTATTGGAAAGTGACTTAATTGAAACTCTTCATACAATCGTGAATCATTTTCCAACAATGGCTTTTTTCATAATGAATTAATCGTCACAGCATATTATCGCTGATCTGCAATATGCAGACTGGCAGATATACTGAATTTTCACAATCAAATACGTGCCTCCGTCTCCATATCACATGCAATTAAATTGGAATGGCGGAATGACGTTTTTGATTAAATATTGTATGTAACGCGTTTGTTACATGAAAATTGATAAAGTTTGTTATAATATGGTGGATGGTAATTTTCTACTTGTATTGGAAAAAGTGACTAAAAAAGTTATTTTTTATTCGATATCAAGATAGTTTTTGACTGCGATCTCACCTGATGGTAAGTGACGATGCAGTCTAAGATGGTAGCGGGCTAACTTAGAAGGGGTATGGCAGTGTACATTCAACCTATACCCCTAATAGGTTTCTACTCGCCATCGTGTCGGAACGCTAAATCGCTCGGCGGCACGTCTTTGACGGTAGGGTGGTAAAATTAGCCACGGCCAAAGCCTCCCCCCAGACTAACCGGATGATTGAGAGAGCTACGCTCGGAATATCCCTGCGAGATCAAATCACAGATGAGGACATCCGTAGGAAAACTAAAGTCACAGACATATAGCAAAGTCGTTGGGGATCCCAAAGTGCTGGAGTGGCGACCCCGTACCAAGAAGCGCAGTGTGGGCCCCCCATTCGGTGGACCGACGATATCAAACGAGTCGCAGGGAGCCGCTGGATACAGGCAGCGCAAGACTGAGACTAATGGAAGTTCATGCAAGACAACTTTATCCAGCAATGCAGGTCTATCGGTTGACAAAGAAGAAGAAGATACTTTAAAAGACAAAATAGACATTATAGAATAAGCTACGGCAGTTAGACCATCCCATAACTTAAATAAATTCTAACGCAGTGCAAGTTCGACATCCTACTGTGTATGTCATCGAAATTGAATTAAACGATTTATTGTAGTTTCCAAATTTCATATGGCATTAGTTCGGCTGGCTTCTCTCCAGGTTCAAACTTTCTTATTCCTAATTGAAATTTTGCTATTGAATTGCGTTGGACATGATTTATGCTAGCTCGCTCTTGGTTTATGATTCTATTCTATATCTGGCTTGGATGGAATAAATACAACCTCCTGTAAGGTGGTTAAATCTTATGTTTCTATACTTATAAAAATATTTGTCCTGTAGGGCTAAGATGCGCGTATCAAGAAATTTTTGTCTATACTTTACTCGTGAATTTCTATATGGTGAGTGAGCAGGTGATAAGACGAAGGCGCTGGATATACGAGGCAGAAGACCGAGGTGTGTGAAAGTCGACAAAGACCCCTATATCCAGCCAGCTATCGTTTGATCAAGAGGAAAATGAAGATGTAAAAGTTGCATACCTACACAGCATATAGGAAATTCACTTAGGAAGTCGCGTGCATTCATGCTAAACAATATTTAGTTTATAAAGCTGTTCCAATTTACCCCTTTTTTGTAAAGGCTTAAAAAATAAAACTCAATTAAGCTCGCTGGTGTGATTAAAGGTGGAAAAAGTAAATAATAAATCCATTCACAAAGTGCAAGGTAAACGAGCAGTTCGCATGTCACAAATGTGACCATCCTGTGTATTATACAGCGTGCTCCAATTATACACATCACGAACTCGTTTCTTTGACCCACTTACTTAAGTTACAATCGTAACAATTTGTGTAGTTAATCGATTTTTTTCCTCTTACATTTATGTTTTAGGTATGTATTCCACAAAAAGTTTTGAGTAAATTATCGATTTTTAACTCATAGTTTTCTTTTAATAGCGGCCTACAAGTTCGCCTGCGTGAGAGTTTTATCTTGAATTCTAGAGTACGATAGTAGAGCAGTTTTTTTAGGTCGGGTTTAATGAATTTGAATTTCAAATCTTTCAAGCGGTTCCGTGGCTTATGCGAGATAGGTGTACAAAGATTAATAATAAAATTATTAATGTTTGTACACGTCACAAATTATTATTTTTCTATAATAGGTACTAACGGAATGACGTCATCAGTCATCTCAGAGTTGATAAAATCGCTATAATAAGCCCGCCTTTTGTGTCATACCTTTTGTCTCTTTTAATATATATTTTTTCTTTGTTGTTGTTTTGGTGCATATAAAGAGTAAAATAAATAAATAAATAAAATGATAACGTAAAACTGGGCATTCTGTATCAAGCACTTGCTGTTGTTCTTCATTCGTCTGTCTTCGGAACAGGCAAAGCTCTATGACCATTGACCATACAGCCTATTCAGATGTAAAACTTTTTGAGTTTTCATACACTTGCTTTATTCCTCACACGCCACTCCAGTTACCTTTTTAAATCAAACTTATAAAAACTGAAATGGTGTAAAAATAAAGAGGAAAACAATGAAATTGAGCCAAATAACAGCCCTAGATTTTGACGTAGGTACAACCGTTTCTAGTCGTATTTGTCCATTATTATATTAAATCTACATGTTTGAAACTGCGAGCTAAATATCGACAATGCATGTAAATATGTCGCGCATGTGCCTTCAAGGACATCCGTCGTCGCACGCGATGCGCGCCAATAATAATCCTGAAATGCCCGAGCATTACTATAAATACGTCGATATTGAAGAGTTAACGATCATGCAGACTGGTGAATTTAATGATAATAAAATACTAAATGATGCCCGCGACTTCGTCTGCGTGAATTAAGGTTTTTGATTCCCGCGGGAACTTTAATTTTCCGGTATAAATCAGTTCATTCGTTATTGCGTGAAGAAGTAACAAACATCCATCAAATCAAATCAAAATTTATTTATTTCATTTAGGCCAACTTGTAGCTCTTATGACCGTCATAAATCTACCACCGGTTTGGAATGCAGATTCTGCTGAGAAGAGCCGGCAAGAAACTCAGCAGTTGCTCTTTTCAAAAAAAAATTTTTTTACAATGGTTAACAAAACTATGCTATGCACACAGTGTTTCCATAAAGAAGTTTCAAAAATGCACACCATCATTCATACATTCATCCTCATAAACTTTCGCATTTATAATATTAGGATGATGCCCACGACTTAGGCTGAAATATATAGACCGCTCTCACTCACAATTGAATAAAATAACTATTAAAAAGAACAACAAAACATGATAATCAAAAGGAATTGAGATTTCTTTTAAACAAAGAATATTAGCCAAGCTAAACTTGACTTATATTCTCCGCTCCCCTCCAAATAAGCGAAAAGCTTGTGCTAGGAGTGGGTACGACAATAGTGCAACGAGTGGGGTTCGATCTTGCGACCTTTCAGTTTTCAGTCCGCACCTTTAACCGTTGGGCTATTGAGGCTTAAATGATTGAAGGTTGATAATAATTTTAAAATCAATTATCTCTTTCAATGAGATTGTTAACTCTATGGGCTGACTTCAAACCGTTCACAAATCAGTCGGTACAGCGATCAGTACAAAGAAATGCCTTTTAAAGTTATTTATATTGTTATTTCGGTGCGACGTGAACTGCTGTGTTTATGTTGGGGGGCAATGTGGATAGTTTTAGGTATTTAGATTTATACATTGTATTGGTCCCGAAGGGGGTTTATTGGGGCCATTGACATCGCATGAGCTTGCAGAGTTTTCTTTATCATTTTGAGATTACTGCCATTGTCTGGTTTTAAAAAGGGTTCGGGATCACTGACTTTTGTACGCGCCGATTTATAAACTGGATTGTGTTTTAAATTAAATCTATCGGCATTTTGTATTTATTAAAATACTAGTTGATACCCGCGGCTTCGCTCGCGTGGAATTAGTTTTTAAAATTCCGCCGGAACTCTTTGATTATCCGGACTAAAAAGTAGCCTATGTCACTCTCCCGGTCCTTAACTATACGCATGCAAAAAATCGCGTCGATTTGTTGTTTTGTTGCGGCGTGATTGAAGAACAAACCAACAAACAAACACACTAGCATTTATAATATTAGTAAGGATTTTCTCAAGTTTTGAAGTATTGTAGCATGTAATTAAATTGCGTTCCGGTGTGCAAAGTGGGTTACCCATCCAGTTATAGACATGAGTTAACTTGCTTAACCAATACAATCGATTTTACAATGCTTATGCCACATCGATACAATCTATTATTCAATTGTTATTAGTTTTGTATTGTCGTTTTGATTGAAATGAAAATTTTGCATTTCGATAGTACCTACACCAATTTATTTGCTCAAACTGATTGCAAAAACATTTGTATTCACCATGTACGAGTATTTATACCTTTTTCGATATTAGAATACTAGCGTTTGCCCCGCGACTTCTTTCTTCCAGGTGAAAATAGGTTTTTGGGTGTTACTTTAAAAAATTATTTCTTAGTTCGTGCCTAAGTCTTAAAAGAAACCTAAGTACCTAAGTACTGTCACAATTTCAAGCTTCAAGTAAGGCTATGCATTGATAGATCAGTCAGTCAGGTCAAGTCTGAAGTAGGTATAGATTTGTCAAATTCCTAGGCAACTATTTCTACCCTTAGTCGCTACAACTGCTAAACGTCCGACGACGACCTCCCTGGCGCAGTGGTGAGCGCTGTGGTCTTCTGCACTATAAGCAGAAGTCCTTTAATTAAAACACATTTAATAAGTAGAGGCTATTATACAGTTAGTGAATGACAAAGTTGCTTGGAAGCAATCGACTTTGCTTCAGCTGTCCACAAGATTAATAAGCTACTTAATGTTACATTTTTCTTTTAAAAAGAGTAACTGCTGAGTTTCTTGCCAGCAGAAGACTCAGCTTTTCGATCCAATGGTATATCTCGACTTCTCAGAAGAGCCACAAGTTGGCCTACATGAAATAAATACTTTTGAAACTGAATTTGCATTTGATACTAATAATAATTATTAATATATATATAGCTACTCGTGCTGATTCACTGATTGACTGACTGACTCACTGACTCATTGATCACCTCTCCTGTAAAATTTTGTATGGAAAAATTTTTTTTTACTCACGGTTTCGTATAGAGGACAAAAATTCATTCGGAGGAAAAATATGGAGAGAGCTGATGATTGAGGATTTCGGAGACGGGTGAGGAGCACCGGCCAGGGTATCGAAGATAGGTGGGGAGTGTTCAACCAAATGTCACTCGAAACCTCATCCAATTGGCAGAGAGCCGAAAAAAAACTCCAAAATGGCGGATTCAAGATGGCGGCCATACAAATTTCGTCGGTGTCTATCTCGGAAACTATAAAAGATGGAAGAGTGGTTTCTTGGAAAAAGGTGATCAGGACCCGAAGGTCTACTTGACGAACACAAAAAAAATTCAAGATGGCGGAATAAATTTTTTTCCATACAAAATATATGTAATACTAAAACATAGTTCTTTCTCAAAACTTATGTTGATTTTGTATGGAGAATAAAAATTCATTCACAGAAAAAATATGGAGAGAGCTGATGACTGAGGATTTCGGAGACGGATGAGGAGCAAGGTCAGGATATTGAAGATAGGTGGAGGGTGTTCAACAAAAGTCACTCGAAACCTCATCCAATTGGCAGAGAGCCGAAAAAAACCTTCAAAATGGCGGATCCAAGATGGCGGCCACACAAATTTCGTCGGTGTTTATCTCAGAGACTATAAAAGATAGAAGAGTGGTTCCTTAGAAAAAGATAATAAAGACTCGCAGGTCTACTTGATGAATAGAAAAAAAATCAAGATGGCGGAATTTATTTTTTTAATATAAAATGTATGCAAGACTTTGATAGGTTCCTGTCCGAAATTTCTGATGGTTTCGTATAGAGGACAAAAATTCATTTGGATGAAAAATATGGAGGGAGCTGATGATTGAGGATTTCGGAGACGGGTGAGGAGCACGGTCAGGGTATTGAAGATAGGTGGAGGGTGTTCAAACAAAAGTCACTCGAAACCTCATCCAATTGGCAGAGAGCTGAAAAAAACCTCCGAAATGGCGGATCCAAGATGGCGGCCATACAAATTTCGTCGGTGTTTATTTAAGAGACTATAAAAGATGGAAGAGTGCTTCCTTGGAAAAAGATGATCAAGACCCGAAGGCCTACTTGGTGGACAGAAAAACCGCGGTTCGCTTTAGCGAGCCGCGCACCCACGCGCCCTACTAGTTATTATCTAAATACACTTAAATTCCCAATAAGAATGTACTCATAGTTGTACACTGTACACGTCTTGTTAACGTGGGTTCATGTAAACATGCAAATAACACATGGCGGGTATAAAACATCACTAGTCTAGATATTGTTAACGACTTTGGCACAAAGGGGTGTCTCCGAGACAGTTTGTAGCTACATATAAATGTAAATACATTTCACCCAGTCTCAATTTCGGGAAATGCATCGAGTCAAAGCCCAACACAGCAGCCAAAAAACTTGGTATCCTGAACAAGGTGAAGTGGTGCTTCACCTCTGAGCAACGCCTGACTTAGTAACAGTATCAGCCATGGAGTACTGCTGCCATCTTTGGGATGGCTCTGCCAAGTACCAACTCGATGCATTAGACTCGATAGATCGTCGCGCCCGCCGCATTATAGGTGATTAATAGCTAACGCAGGCGAAAATGCTCAGTCTACAGCACCGACGCAATGTCGCCTGTCTATTGGTCTTCTATCGGATATACTTTAGATAGTGCGCTCAGGAACTTCACAACCTAGTGAAAGGCATACAGACACCTATTATGACATCCTAAAGACATGAAGAATTGAACTCGAATCGCTGTTATATACATTTAAACAATCGAGCCCATTTTATAAATGAAACTTTGTGGCTCACTGTTTCAATTATCTCTTTAGTTCTATTATTCTAGATCTTACCCGACAAAGGTCTTTACGCCTATAGTAAATAGTTAAATAGCAAGACGTTAAAAGTGAAATTAAAAATGAAGAGAAGCAATTACGGGCTTCATTTAATATAGATTCAAATACTACTTCTTTGATATTTTAAGTTAAAGACTATGTGCTACTGAGTACCTACTGTAATGCATCATCATAATATTATCTGCGATACAGCATCTTATGTTTACTTATACGTTGACTATTATAGATCGACGCAAAGAGAACATCATGTCAAGAAAATTAAAAACTATTTTTAAGCTATTGCATAGCTTCTATCGCGGGCCTTGAGCGTGGAGACCGAATCCAAAAATTCCGTAACGAAAATAACCTGACGGGATTCCTCTCACCGCTAGATGGCGTTGATAAAAAATGCTATGCAATATATAGCTTTACCGCGGCAGTCCCCGAGTGCCACACGTCTTTTTTTAATTTTCAATTGACTTCCAAAAAAGGAGGATACATGAGTCAAACTTATAACACCACTCTTCTGCCGGGGGTTAAAAAACGTGGATCAAATAGCTTTAACTTGCGATCTCATCCTGGTTCAATTTAATTAACTGACTTCCAAAAAAGGAGGTTCTCAATTCGTCGGATTTTTTTTAATGTTCCCCGATTACTCGAAAACACCTGGACCGATTTGGAAAATTCTATTTTTGTTTGAAAGGGTATACTTCCCAGGTGGTCAAATTGTCATTAGGTCAGGATTTGATGATGGGATCTATACTTATACTTTGTAGTGGCGTTTGAAGTCGGTTTTGTTAGAAGAATTTTTACGTTTATATCATTACGTTTACGTTTTAGTCCTATCTTATTTAAGTGAAAAGTTCTTAGCTGGGGTCTGAAAATTGAAAGCTCATATTATGTTAGGGGTCGAACCTGTGCTATACTCACACAAGTTTTCCATTTTTTGGAGGGTAGAGGAGAATATTTGTCAAGTCCAGTTTGGCTAATATATTCTTCAAAAAAAAAAACGAGGAACAACCTGATTTATTTTCGTGCTACATACTCTATTTCAATACAAAGTGTCGAAACAATTTTCGAGGAGAATTACTAGATACACTAGGTAGTTACATAATCGTTTTGCTCTACATTTTTTCGACGTGGACAAAGAAATTCGTCCATTGAAACGTACCGAAAAACACGTTCCGAATTACGGCTAACTAGTTGTCAAAGGATTCTCGTATCGCACGTGTTTCCTCTGTTCAGGGTCACCATTAAGTTGGTGGAAAGTTGGGACAAGTCTTTATTATAAAGTTTACCATTAATGAAAAAAATTGATAATTTTTTAATTTGCTCTTTAACTCATGATATCCTTATCGTTACTAATCCAACTTCCTTATCCTTATTTCCTTACTAATAGTTACTGATATTAAGTATTATAAATGCTAAAGTGTTTGTTTGTTGGTTTGTTAGTTTGTCCTTCAATATCGCTGCAACAGAGCTACGGATTGACGTGATTTTTTGCATGGGTATAGTTGAAGACCGGAGGAGTGACATAGGCTACTTTTTATCCCGGAAGATGAAAGAGTTCCCGCGGAATTTTTAAAACTAATTCCAGGCGAGCAAAGCCGCAGTCATTAAAAAGTTTACTATAAAATTTATAATATTATAACTATGTCTACGCTAGCGTATACTTATCAATATAAAATCATTAAGCAAAATCAAATCTTAGACTGAAACAAAATCATTTCTAAGATACAGGTGACCCAAACGAGTATGATTTTATAACTTCCGACATTTTTTCAACTTATCTTTAAACTTTCCTCGCTGATTTCTTACGATATACTTAATATGACTTTGTAAGTGACATAATGTCACAAATACACTTGTATTTGTTAGTAGATGTAACCATATAAGAATAGAAGGAACTGAAATTCAAAATAGATTTATCTTCTAAAACGCTTAATCCTTGGCCAACATATCCGAATTCTACTGGTCTTTTGGTCACTGGGCGTTGACCTTATTGGTTTCGGCCTTTTTGGGCAACCTTTTGACTTCCTTTTTGCGACGTTTTTGAGCGACGCCGCGTGAAATTGAGGCCGCGATGTATGCATTTAGATGAAACGCCGAAATCGCCCGCTCTGAGGATTTTTGCTTTGATTTCTGACGCGCCGCGCTGTTTGTATTGCTCCACTAGTCACAATTTCATTTTAGGCATGCATTTTTGACTTTGAACTCGAACCTCACTCTACATTCCAGTTCCAGTGGACGTAAGGTGGTAAGGGTCTTCTTAATGAGGTAATCAAAATATGGCGCAGTCGGTAGGATAATCAATTTCAAGAAATCATTTCGCAAATCCCGAATCCCAAATTTTGATTCTCATAGCTAGAGTCAAATAACATTCGCAAGTTCTCTCAAATCCCTCACAATATCGTCCCAAGAAAACTCCTACCATTATAAAATTAGTAAAAGAAATTTCAACCACAGAAAAAAGACCTTAGAAAAAACCACATAACAGAATTTCATAACTTATAAGTTATAACGGACAACTGCAAAACCAATAAATATGGAAACAGCCGCAATTCACAACAAAAATAGATTTCTCCGAAACTAAAGATAAATATTTTTTCTATGAATCATTTGTAGTTTTGTACGGGCGTTTGTTATTTCAGCGTCTCGTGGTAATTTACCTATGTTGTGTGTTTTTAGTACCGTGTCTATTAAATTTTATCGTCCACAATTTTGGTGTTTAAAACATTTAACACTTTGTGTTGCGTTTTAAAAATTACAAGAGCTGCATTTGTTGTCGCCTTCTCTCAACGGAATCTGCTTCCCGAATCTGTTGGGACTTGTCATTAAAGCTACAAGTTTGATTCCAAGAATTATGTTTTAATTTTGAAAGTTGTGAGGATTTTAAAAGTATAGCAAGGTTCCTGTGACTACCATCAAAATTATAAAGTGTAATTAAAATAGCTGTTTCAAATTCGCCTCGAACGAAATTTTATTATGATTTCATTTCCAAATTGCCCTATCAATTTCAGTAGAATTTCCGAAAGAGCCAATAATCAATTAGGAAAATTTCACATGAATTCGATACCCACTTGTACATACATCAATTATAATTAGATTCGAGTAAAATCTTTTATGAGAGACTAACGGAAGAGGTAGATGTAATTCCCGGTAGCAAAATTGTTTAAGTATGTATAATAAAAGTAAAGCCGGCATAAAAGCTGATAAAAAATTGACAAGCGTTATATTTTCTTGACTAAATGACTGTTATTTACCTACGTCCTACATATTACGTATAATCTTTTCATGTATATTTAGACGTGTCTTTAACGTTATAAATGTGTACGCAAGGACAATATGTTTTATATCCAAGTTTGTGTCTTTCTATTGAGATATAAGTTACCTAACATCAGGTTAAGTAACAGCTAAGTGCTAATCGCTTATCGGCCAAAATGGTATATAATAAAATTATAAGATTATAAAAATTATAATATAAATAAAACCACACTTTCTAAAAGTGTTGTTAGTTAAATACATCACATAATCACATAGTTGAACTCGTGAACAACGCAGTTCATTGAAGTAAAGTTAATTTCTTTTCAATAACACAAATATAGCATAGCATAGCATAGCACACAGCATAGTCGTCAGGAGATAGCATTACTAAATTCGTTGCAACTTTTTGCATCTTTCGTCATTGGTGGAGCTCTTTGGCTAAAATCTATAAACCGCACTCTCACTCAGCTCAGACTCAAGATAGAGGTTAAAACGAGACACAAAAATGCGCTGACATGAATCTGTCTCGTTTTAACTCTGTCTTGAGTCTGAGCTGACTCAGAGGACACTCTATAGATCTCAGCATTACTCTCTATAAGTTTTCCATAGTCTAAGGCTACTCGTAAGAAATATTCAGCAATTCATTTGAATTAATTAGTAATTACGTTTGCTTAATGTGTTTGAATATGAGCTTCATAAATACGGGGAGCGTTGCCCTGTTCGACGTTTGGAGTATTTGTGTTAGTAAAATAGTACATACTAGCTTTTACCCGCGACTTACTCCGCGTGGATTTAAGCTTTGATGTTTTAAACGATTTCAGAAGGAGGAGGTACCCCCTCCTATCATCGGAATCTCTATCTATGTTCTCTTATTACACAAAGACGCCTGGACCGATCTGAAAAATTCTTCTTTTGTTTGTAAGTGTTATACTTTCCAGGTGGTACCATGTTCATCAGGTCAGGTCTTGGAGAAATAGAGAGAACTCTTCAAATTTTATAGGCAAACTTGATACAATTTGTAGTGGTGTTTGAAATCGGTTTTTTAATAAGAATTTTTAACCGACTTCCAAAAAGGAGGAGGTTATCAATTCGGCCGGTATCTTTTTTTTTTTTTTTTTTTTTTTTTTTTTTCTATGTATGTCCACCGATTACTCCGAGGTTTCTGGACCGATTCACGAGATTTTTTTTTTAATCGACAGAAGAAGCTCGCGAAATGGTCCCATAAAATTTTTTACCTTCAACTCTTCAAGCCTGATGCTGCAGGGGTATTTTCCCCCTAAATTATGGGACTTTAGGAACCGTCGTTTACGAATTGGTATGCTTGGCTTAAGCATATACTAGATCATAGAGCTCCAGGTCCTACTCTTCAATCCTGATGCTGCAGGGTACTGCCCACCTAAATTATAGGGATGTAGGAACTGCTAATCATGAATTGTTATTGTATGTAATAAGCATATACTACACCATCAAGATCTAGGTTCTAGCTCTTCAATCCTGATGCTGCAGGGTACTGCCCACCTAAATTGTAGAGATTTAGGAACTGCTCATCATGAATTGTTATTATATGTAATAAGCATATACTACTCCATCGAGGTCTAGGTTCTAGCTCCTCAATCCTGATGCTGCAGGGTACTGCCCACTTAAACTGTGAGGATTTAGGAACTTTCGCTTGCGAATTGATATTGTTAGTATCAAGCATATTCTACATCGTGGAATTCAAGGTCCTCGCTCTTCAATACTGATGCTGCAGGGGTACTACCTACCTAAACTGTGAGGATTTAGGAACTACATTAGTACCGTAGCGTTGGAGCCTCCGTCCAACGCTACGGTACTATTTAGTTCTACATGGAGAAAGAGAGCAGGAACAAGCTACACTAAAAAGCTTAAAATAAAAATTCTTTTCAAAAAACCGACTTCAAACGCCACTACAAAGTATAAAAATAATTTTATTTTGTACACGTTTGTTGAAGTCGGGTGGGCTTAACTAGAAACGATGAAATCGATACGCGACGCTTACATTATGGTGACATATAAAAGACACGCTTATTGAAATCGAGCGAGCATCGCGTATCGGATCCACCGTTTCTATTTAAGCCCGCCCGACTTCAACAAACGTGTACAAAATAAAATTATTTTTATACTTTGTAGTGGCGTTTGAAGTCGGTTTTTTGAAAAGAATTTTTATTGTTTATATTACCTGGGATGGAAATCCTGTGTCACTCTTTAGGTCCTCAACTATAACATATTCATTCGCTGACTATAACCATGCAAAAAATCACATTGATCCCGATATAACACAGTTTTATTACTGACAAACATCAGGAGTAAAAAAAAGCAATTAAGTTACAATAGGAAATCGTAAAAATCAGAACGGCAACAAATCAAAGAAGTTGTTCCTATTGAAAATTTATGAACAATGGCAGAAAGCTAATTGTTAGAATTTTCTTTTTAGAAAGTGGGCGACAAATATTTTCTCATTAGTTAATGTCCACGACTCCATCTCCTTGGACTGAGCTTTATTAAAAACTAGCGGACGCCCGCGACTTCGTCCGCGTCAATTTCTATTATTATGATCGCGATTAAGAAGTTTTTAAAAGATTTTAAATATGGATAATTTTCCCCGTTTTTGCGACATTTTTCACCGATGCTTCGCTTTTTGTTTGACTGATGTAATGACGTGGAAACTGATGCATTTTATCTCGCGTGCGGAAACTAATACAAAAGAAACGCGAGTTTCGGAACGCGACATTAAACTCCTCCAACTATGTATTCTGTGCTCCAACGCACACACGCACATTGTTTTGATAGATATGATCTTTGACGTTAGGAACACACCTACATTGCTTAGACAACAGTGAGTGCTTGTAATTTAATATGAACTTTATACCATAGCAATAAAGCTCAAATTGACTACGTTTTAGTTTCAAATCATTTGTATGGGAAAAAGAAAAGGGCTATTTTTAGGGTTTTTCAAGCAATAATTCTAATTTTTCTCGCCGTAAAAACCATCCTTGAACTTCAACGAACATTTTAAAAAAAGATTTGGCCAAATTGGTCCAGGCGTTGTTGAGTTATGCGCTTACCAACACATTTTGCGATTCATTTTTATATATTAGACTAGATGATGCCCGCGACTTGAAAAATATTGAAAAAATATTTGCGTTGCAGATATGCTTTGGAGATCGCGCTCAGGAACTTCACAACCTTCTAAGAAGAAGACGAGAGAAGGAGAAGAGAGAGAGAAGTCGTGAGCGTTGGCATCCTTACGTGGTTGACTTCAGACCAAATCAACAATCAACAAAAAAATAATCATCATGTCTGTTACCTGTATTTTTCTTGCCCTATCGACAAGTATTTTTTCCTACGGTCCGTATATTTCGGCACCATTGTTAAGAGGAGTAATAGATGAGGTTGTATTTACGTTTCCTATAGACATTAGTCAATCTCACGCTAAAGTGCTGTTTCGTGAGCGTGAGCAGTAAAAGCCGTTGATAGGTGCGTTATGGATGGCTGCTGTATTAATGTTACCCGTGAGAATACAATAGGGATATATTTTTAGTTGCCATCAGATCTTTTCTAGCTTCTGAAAAAGCATAATTTTGCGTCTGAAAAGATTTTATGGCGTTTATGTAACGTTTTGCTTTTTGAACATTTTGCGTCGCGACGATTTCGGATACTTTCAAAATAGAATTGATGGTAGGTAGATATTGAAACTTCAGACCATTTTAAAGAGATAGGTTCCTTTTCTCTTGGTATATCGATCGCTTCCCTCTAGATGCGTACGCGCCATCCCCCCAAAAAAAAAAAAAAGATAGGATAGTCTCATATTTAATTTGGATACTAAAGCTATGCTAAAATAAGCCCCCACAAACAATTTGAGATAATATAAAATGAAGTTTTCACTGTTAGTAACATAGTAAATAATATTCTCCGAAAGTTATTTAAACGGCGACCAATTTACTCAGAGAATGACGATTTGCGTGAGAGATAATTTAGTGCACATGATACTCTATTCACTCATTCTCATAGTCCGATGGGGCGAAAATTCGAAACGACCAGAGAAAGATCAGGCCTTCGTCTGATCGACAGCTTTACGTGTTCTCTAAGGCACGGGGGTGACGCACTGCTTACTTCCAAACTCCGGGCTCTCGACTGAGAATTTCTTGACGGAAAACCCTAATATATTTTTTGTTCTGACCCAGGAATTGAACCCGGGACCTCGTCAGTTGAACATGCTATCCACTAGACCAACGAACCAGTTAACTAGGGTACTAGTTGAACGAGCGAAGCGAAGTTCTCTGAGTCAACTAGGGCGCTTGCCTACTAGACAGAGAAGTGTGTTCGTCTAAATGTCTGTCAGAGCCCTATAACTTCTGAATTACTGAACGTAATTACTTCAAATTTAAATATAATATGTAAACTGATGGCCTTCAGCCGAACATTGTATAAAAAAATATAAAAAGCTTTATTTCAGGGGGGCTCTCATAGAAGCGTATTTGAAGTAAAATCTTGTTTGTTGCTCTACATAGACTTGCGATATATCTTTTTAAAGACGACTTTGAACAGAGTACAAAAATATATTTTTTTAATTTTTCCCTAAAAATTGACCAAATGGGGGGGTTTCAAAGTGGAGATTTTAATTTGAGCCATATGTCAAGAATTACTGAATATTAGAACGTGAAACTTGGTTGAAAATTCAGTTATATCCTGTACTTGAACAACAAATACTAAAATTAGATAAATGTTATAAAGAAACGAAATTATTTAATTTTAATGCGCCATCTATTAGCATTATTGTGAAGCTAATAGCTTTACTATAATGCTTCACTATAATGCTTCACTATAGATGGCGCTGTGTCAGTAAAACAGTTTTATGTCAACTATTATTTTTTTTATTGCGTCTAATGTTAAAAGTTAATTATTACAATATATAATTAAAACTTTTGGAAATTATGGGATATCGCGAGGTCTCAGTTCGGGGCGAACCACTAGTAATATAAGAAAGTATGTCACAAATATAATAAGGACAAATAGAGTTTAAATTTAGAACAATATGGCAGCTAGTCGCACCGAACTGCCACATAACGCCACGTGTCGGCCACGTTACGTTTGGAATTTTAATTTTTGCTTTGTTCTCATGTGCTTAACCCATATACTCATTTTTGTATGGAATACTAGAGGATGCCCGCAACTTCAGCCACGTGGATTAATTCCCGCGGGAACTCCGTAATTTTCCGGGCTAAAATGTAGCCTATGTATTGAGTCTAGGTATCTTCATTACAAACAGCCAAATCGGTTCATTCATTCTGGCCTCAAAGTGTACAAACATCCATCCATCCTGATAAACTTACGCATTTATATTATTGGTAGGACTACATTTGTTTCATTTGATTTCCTTTTGAATGCAGTCGTGAGTGTTATGGTCTTATAAGGGCAAGGTACTGGGTTCGATTCGAGGCAGGTGCAATTTGAAAATTCATAATATCTAAGTCGTTCTCAGTCTGGTTTTCGTAAGAAGTTTGGGGCGAGGCAACTTAGCGGTACGATACCGAAAACGAACCGATTTCTTGCATATGGGGGCATAAGTGTGAGTGTGTATCTGTGTATCTGTCTGTCTACCTGTGTGACTGTCTGTTTCCTCGTAGCTCTGTAACGAATGGACCGATTATGATGCGGTTTTAAGCTATTGCATAGCTTCTATCGCGGGCCTTGAGCGTGGAGACCGAATCCAGAAATTCCGTAACGAAAATAACCTGACACGGGACTCCTCTCACCGCTAGATGGCGTTGATAAAAAATGCTATGCCGCGGCAGTCCCCGAGTGCCACACGTTTTTTTTTCTTTTTGAAAGCTGAAAAAATAAAGAAGAAGCAGATGGATCGTAGCTGTAATTTATGAAGATCTGTTCAGGCGTTTGAAGTTTGAATAAAAAACTACTGTATTTCTTTTTCTATTTGAGCGATCTCAATGATGATTGAGAATCGAGGAAGAGGATCTCATGAGTCTACATAGACGAAGTTGCGAGCAAAAGCTAGTGTGTTATATTTATTATCGGGTACTGAACACTTATTAGCAGAAATAGTTCAGTTCAGTAATTATAAAGTCCCATTCAAAATCGTAAGAAAACATATTGATGTAGTTACATCTTGAGTTACATAAACGACCATAAACCAAACTTACCGTAAAGGCGAGCCGTTTAACAATAAAAATTATGGCCTATTTATAACCCAAGTGTTTTAACCCCCACAAATAGCTGCCCTCATGCGGTTCATGGTGCAGTTAAGTTCCCTGTGGGACACCATAAATATTTTCCTATAACAATGTCATTCGCACAACTGCTGGTTAACTTTGATACCAGCGTTTTCTAACGCTTTCTAAGAATTTTTCTATTTTTTTTTTTTTTCGATGACAAGATCGTCCAAGATCGACATTGAAACAATATTTTTTTAAATCTTAGTTCTTATTATTTACTTAAATATTTTTTACCTTTTTTTACCAAATACACATTTCTTGTATCGATTTTTGTAAAGGAATTATAATAAATTATTTATTAATTCATTAATGTTCATGTTGTGAACTTTACGCGCCAACTTTGCACGGCAGATTGTGTAAAAAATAAAGTTTATTACATCTTTAATGTGAACATACAATCAAGCAACGAATGAAAGGAAAAGTGTTAAGTCGTGCACCGTCACATACCTACCTTTGCTTAAGCTTGTTAAGAAGCGTTGTTGTTAAGTTAGGAATCACCTTTGTTCACTCGGCTTACAACGAAAATTTATTTACAACTAAAGCACAAAACCCACGCTCTGAAGTTAAGTAAAGTATATTATAAAGTGTGTAAATTAATTTGAAACTCAACACTCATTACGGTAAAACTCCTAACAATATAAAGTAATACAACGCTGTGCGAGTTAACTGGGAAACTTGGAGCCGTTTACATTTCCACAGACACGACAATGTTGAATAGTTCTACACATACAACAAAATCTGGTCTAAGAAGGTCGTATACTCCCAAAAGCAATTAAACACTCACCGTATCGCCCTTCGTTTCTCTACGCTTCCCCGCTCCGCATTCGATGTCTGGAGCTCTTTAGAAACTTACAATAATTTATGTCACCGTCATCATCTAACAGTGAAATAAAATATCGAAGTTGTCAGTATATTATATTGTTAGGCCGAACGGCGGTAAAATTTTTCAAAAAGAATCTGTTTACCTTTACTATTCGAAACTTAAAATATTCGTGGACGTGGAAAGATCTTGCCTATCGTAACATTATTTTCAAATGCAGCCTTTATTCAACAATGGAGTTACTTTGGCTGTAATAATTGATTGTTTAATGCTTCAATAGTACAAAAGTCAGGGCGATGGACTGGAAACGGAACGGAAGGTCGTCGGTTCAAGTAGTACCCATTCAACAAAAAAGCCCCAAATTTTTATTTGCCCAATCCAATTTTATTCAACCTCAAAAAAAGTGGTGGTTACCACTAGGAAAAATATTTCAAAATGTAGGTATATCGTTCAGTCAAAATGTAAACGCGCCACAAACGATATGAAGACATGATATTAGGCAACACGATACCCAACGATATTAATTCATCACAAAAGTTGGCAAAGCACTTTAGAATTAATTACAACGGTAGATGAATGATCGCTGAACCTCGCTGCTGCGTAGTGTGCTACGTTCCTCTCGCCCTTTTAATTTAACTAGCTGACAGCCCGCGACTATATCCGCTTTAATTTAGGTTCTGTACTTATATTATTAAGCCATTAATAAAGTTAGAACTTTACTTAATATTTACTAAGTCTTTTCAATAAAGAAAAAAATTATCAAAATCATTTCAGTTCAAATTAAAAAAAAATTGCATAAAAAGTAAAATGCTTGCGTATAACAACGCTAGTGTAAAAGTGGTCAGCAAAAAGAAACATCAAAATGACATAACGCGGTGATCTAGGGGTTTATTAAGGTCCCCATAAACGATGACCGCTGCGTTGGCGAATATCAATTGGCGTAATGGTTGGGGATAAAACAATAAGGGCCTTCGAGAGATATGGGAGTTGTTCGAGTGTGACAGGGATTTCAGCAGGTATTGAGGACAAGCTATAATTTAAGAAAAATAAAACCGACTTCTACCGAAATAAACTATTACACATCTTGAAAATTACTTAACCGATTTTGATGTGTTGGAATATAGCAAAAATCCAAGTCTTTGGTACAATAGTCTGTGTTGTCTGTGGCTATGATTCATTCCAACACCCACTCTCTCGATCATTCATTTTTTCATTTGTTTACCTACATTTCTTGTACAATGTGTTCTGAATTTTTATTCATTATAAAGCGGACAGTCGAACAGTGCACACGTCTTTTCTTTTCTCTTCCCTGCGACCCTATATATACCTACATGATGTTCCCTAAGTTGAAATAAATATGTACTCGTATAAGCAAGTAAAAAAGAATGATTTGACGTTTACGGTTGATAAAGAAGAAGTTCTTAACATCCAAAATCCATAAGTAGTTAGATTATTATTAATTATAGAGGGCTCGTGGCTCATGGTTGTGTGTGTGCCGTATTTGTATAAGTGTGCGCGAGAGTGTGACCGCTCCCACCTAGGCTCCTGACAGGCACGCAACTTACGCAATGGGTATGTACACGACGTAACCACAAGTAAAGCGCCCGTAACTTCGTGAGATAAACTTACTATACGTCCAACCGCATTCCGTTACACATTGTGACATTGAATTTCCAAAATTATTCACAGTTTGAACGAGCGATCTTCTAAGCGTTAACAATTACCTGTCGAAGTGACGGACAAGATTTACAAACACATTTTGAGAGCGGCATTAGCATCTCAATACTTCCGTTACGAGGAAATCATTAAACCATTTTGAAGTGTAGGTATAATTAACTGAAAATAATAAGGCTATTATTGAAGATACAGTATTATATGTTCGAGTTTAAAGACATAAGTGTGAATGGAAATAGCCAATTTTGAAAAAAAATGCCCATAATTTTCACACAAGTTTCAGTTTTCAGGGAGAAAAAAAGACTTTGGTTTGGTTTGTCTGGTGGGAGGCTTTGGCCATGGCTAGTTACCACCCTACCGTCAGAGACATGCCACCAAGCGATTTAGCGTTCCGGCATGATAGATAGATAGATAGATAGATAAAAACTTTATTGCACACAAGAAAGAAACAAAAATAAATAAAACTTAAAACTACGCATGCAAAGGCGGCCTTATTGCTACAAAGCAATCTCTACCAGGCAACCATTGGTGATAGGAGTGAAATGATGTGTGAGGGTAGTATGGTGCAAAATAAAGGTGTATTATCTAAGCAATATACAATATACATATTTACACTACATAACAAATAACATAACAAATACTATAATATCTATTTAAACAAATAAAATAAAATAAAATAATACATACATACCTATATATACATATATATATAACATAGCATAAATATATATTTATATATCTATACGAAATTGCGATAAATATATAGTTTAATTGGCATGGCATGTGGATATTAATACCTGTTTCAGGCGATTTTTAAAAATATTTAAGGATGGTGAGCTTCGGACGTTATTCGGCAGGGAGTTCCACAACTCCACAGCATATGCTGAGAATGACTTGCCATAAAAATTAGTATTTCTATGAGGAACTTTGAGCTTGTTGTCTAGGCATGAGCGAAGTAGCATGGGACGATCGATGGAAGCGAGAAAGGTGAAACGTTCTTTGAGATAACTAGGAGTATGCGGACTATAGAGGATAGAGAAAAGTAAGGAAAGGATATGATAATTTCTGCGCAGTCTTATTGGAAGCCATTTGAGACGAGCCCGGTATTCGCTTATATGGTCAAATTTTCTCAGGCCAAAAATAAATCGTATGCACATATTCTGTAAACGCTCAAGCTTGTCCAGTAATCCCTCATTAAGATCAGTGTAACTGCTATCGGCATAATCCAGTATTGGTAAAAGAAGTGTTTCAGCTAGGATTATCTTAGTTTTAATTGGGAGTAGATTCTTCCAACGTTTTAGAGATCCGATAGCAGCAAACAGACGTCTGCTAACATGGTTCACTTGTGGAACCCAGGAAAAGGAGGAGTCAATAATCAGGCCGAGGTTCTTAACAGTCTCATTGAATGGTAAAATAGTGTTGTCGAGTACAATTGGAGCTAAGGCGTTGAAATCAATTTTACGAGTTTGTTTTGGGTTACCGACAACAATAGCCTGTGATTTGCTAGCGTTGATAGTAAGACCATACGACTTACTCCAGGAGCTAATTTTACATAGATCTGAGTTAATTTTGTTAATACCAGCTATAATTCCATCCGCAGGTACAGAAATATATATCTGCAGATCATCAGCGTAGAGATGGAAGGAGGAAGATAGTATGTGAGAGATTGAGTTAATAAAGATAGCAAAGAGTAAAGGCGAAAGAACCCCACCTTGAGGAACACCAGCACGGAGATAGGAAAAGGAAGAAAACTTATTATCAACACAAACACGTTGCCGCCGATTCCACAAATAAGAGTGAAACCAGTTGATCACTTCCAACGATAAGTTATTAGACTTTAAAATGGCCAGCATTATATCAAAATCAACTGTGTTGAAAGCATTACTGAAATCTAAAAGTACAATAATTGTAACAAGCTGGTTATCAAGACCACATCGAATATCATCACAGATCTTCGTGAGTGCAGTGACCGTGCTGTGTCCGGGCCGAAAGCCAGACTGAAAGGTATTAAGGAGATTATTATTAGATAGATAGCTGCGAAGTTGATAGGAGACTATTCTTTCAGCAACTTTGGATAGAAAAGGAAGAATGGAAATTGGACGAAAATGCGAGAAAGATGAAGGATTAGTAGTTTTAGGGATAGGAATAACATGGGCTGAGCGCCAAACATTCGGAAAAGTACCGGTGGACAAAGAATAATTGAAAATATGACAAAGGATTGGAACCACCTTTTCTAAAACTAACAAGATCATTTTTCGACTTATACCGTCGCTCCCAATTGCGTCAGATTTTATGGCCAAAATGTGTTTTTTGATTTCGCTAGGCGTGACTGAAATAAAATTGAAGGAAGGAAAGTTAGGAAAAGCTGATGCATTAATGCAGCTTAAAGTGAAGTCCTTAACTTGGGAATCAATCAGAGTTACACTGGTAAAATGTTTATTCAGATCATCCAAATTAACATTACTGAAGGTCTGGTTTTGCTGCTTACCAATACCTAGCGAAGCCAAAAACTTCCAGGTTTTTAAGGTATTACCGCTATCAATCGAGTCGTGGATGTAATTGCGTTGAGCATCTCGGCAAAGTTTACTGCATCGGTTCCGAAGCTTTTTGTATTTGGCGAGACGATCAGCAGATGATGGCGTGTAGTAACCGATTAGGGGTACACTGCCATACCCCTTCCAAGTTAGCCCGCTACCATCTTAGACTGCATCGTCATTTATCATCAGTATATTTTGTCATCAAAAAAAAAACTTTAGATAGTAAAATGAAAAATCAAATCAACACATTAATGTATGGGAACTGAAGAATTAGGGAGTCCCAATGTTCCTCTACTCAACACAGTAGCGGCAGAAAACGCGTTAAAGCAATTTATTTATAGTAAAACGCTCCTAATAATCGTAAACCCAGTAGTTGTGCTACGAACGCGGCGCGCGCGCCCGTGTACGGATGAAAATTCAAAATGGCGGAGTTCGAAATTTGAAATGTGACAGATTTGTTAGGTTGTGTCTAATTTGTTTACGTGTAATGGATGTTGCCAATTTATTGAAGTTACAAGGTATTTTTTTTTTATTTTAAAGTCTAAAACTTTCCGGAAAAATTATTATAGATGCTATGTTCATAAAAATACTGTCAGAATACAGTAATTGTAACTAGTATGTATATAAGCATGTGTATATATATCTTAATTTTCCCTCGAATACTTATTGAAATGAATGATGAACACTTCAGAAAAAAATAGGCACGCGATTCAGAACTTAAAACTGTGCCAGTATCTCCAGTTTTCAAATTTTTGAAAAACTTCGCCATTCCTAAATATGTATAACGTTTGCGCTCTTTTTAAAGGCTTGTAGTTTGGAAGTTACAAAAATTATATCTGTAGCTATAATAATAATAACAGATTACAATTCAGCTACAGGTAATTCTCTTTTTTACAACAGTAGGAAATCCTGGGCCTATGCTGCCAATGCTTAAAGCAGTAATTTTTCAATTGTGTTTTGTCATATTTTTGTGATGTCATAATAAATAAGAACAACCGCACAGCTGTTACTATAAGGTTGATATGACATTTGAAAACAAAGTTGAAAAAATTCTGCCTTAAGCGTTGGTAGTATAAACCCTGATCAGGTAATTAGATTTACTTGATAAACTATTTTAAGAATTAATGATTACGTTTTTGTCTATCTTGTGCTTTTCCACCGTGAAAAAACACAATAAGCTTGCAAAATGCATTTTGGGGACGGTTTTAAGGCGAAAAGTCGGTTTCTACGGAAATTTTATAATAACTTAAAGCTAAGCGGATCAATTTACCGTACCTACTTAGCTAGATAGAAAATATTATTTCCACGGATCGATGGAGTCTTCTGCTGACTCTTATTAAATTCAAATTCAAATTCAAAATTTATTTATTTCATGTAGGCTACCTTGTAGCACTTATGACACGTCACAAATCTACCACCGGTTCGGAATGCAGATTCTGCTGAGAAGAACCGGCAAGAAACTCAGCAGTTGCTCTTTTCAAAAAATAAAATAAACTAATTTTACAATAAGTAACAAAACTAAGCTAAGTATACAGTGCTTCCACAGTGAAGCTTCAAAAATACAATACATATAATCTAACACATGTCAGCATGGGAAGTCAAAGCAGACCCATTCCTATTATTATCATCTCAAACTTGATTATAAATTGTCGTGTGCACCTAATCTAGATTATACCGACAAGTTAGCCTGGATTTCGTGTGATCGATATGTATCTAAGTAGAGCTTAGCGATTTTGCGAGACTTAACTGATACTTAACGCAAAAACCAAATTTAATACCTAGTATGAGTTTCGATAAGCACATTTAAGCATAGCTTAAACACTAGACTTGAGTAGTATAATGTGAACTTTATTGAATTTAGGATTATAGCGTAAACTAATTTAGTATAAAACTAGCAAACCCGGCGAACTCCGTTTCGCCACCAGATGGCTTCGTTTTAAGATGAAAAAAGATTTTCCCGCTTTTCTGTTGAATTTTTTCCTGAATTTTCTTTGCTATAAACCTCACGGAGCCCGAGACCTTTCCAACGAATGCAAAACCGTGGAAATCGGTTCGTGCGTTCTGGAGTTATAGCGTCAGGAAGGAAAACCCGACTTATTTTTATATAGTAGATGTGTAATTATTATTACAAAGTACAAAGAATTTGGACGTAGGCTCCCTACAAAGATTGCCACAGAGCATGATCTTATGCCATTCGTTTATTGTGGATATCAGCGTCTTTGAAATCTTCCATCCACTTAGTTGGGAGGTCTTCCAACGCTGTGTTTTCCGGTGCGAGGTTAGTAGAACACCAGGATGCCTATCGGTTAATAGTAAATGCCCGCGACTTCCTTCGCGAGGATTTATTCTTTTAATTCCCACGGAAACTCTCTTATTTTCCGGGATAAAAGTAGCCTATGTGTTATTCCAGACTATAATCTATCTCTGTGCCAAACAGCCAAATTGGTTCAGTCGTTGTGGCGTGGTTGAGTATCCATCCAGAGCATCCATCCATCCATCCATACATCCAAACTTTTGCATTTATAATATTAACTAGTGATTTCCGGGACTTCGTTCGCATGAATTGAGGTTTTTTAATTCCCGCGGGAACTCACTTCATTTCCGGGATAAAAAGTAGCCTATGTGTTATTCCAGACTATAAACTATCTTTGTGCCAAATTTTAGCCAAATCGGTTTGGTCGTTGTGGCGTGATTGAGTAACAAAGATTCATTCACATATTAATAGGATAGGATAATAGGATTCGCGATCTGTACCTTAGCTTCCATGATAGATGAGCTATGTTGCTCTGGTTTTGCTACGGATCACCTCATTTAATTATTAATACGTAGCTTACGTAGCATAAATCATATATGTATATCACACACATATACACAGCTATGTATATCCACGAATACTCCGTAACTCGAATGCTGCACTCATCAAAACCAATAGGTCCTCGCTACAATATGTACCTAGTATAGTAACAATTCAATGAGCGACCATAAAAGAGCAATATATCATGTGATAACATGACAGCCGCCTGTCACAGCTATGTCAGGTCGTGATATATGATAGATATATAACAGACTGACCCTAGACTGCCCACTGCAGTGGTATGACTGCATACTGTGCAAAGTCCTGACCTGCAACATTTTGCCTGAAAACTCAGTTCTAAGCCAAATGTAATCATTCGTAGAAGCATTTGAACATAGGCTACAAAAATTGCCACAAAAGACGATCTTATGGAGGGAAGGGAGAAAGAGAGCAGGGACAAGCTACACTAAAAAGCTTAAAAAATTTCTTTTTAAAAAAGAATTTTTACTGTGTAAATCTTTTTGAGTATTTATCATAATATGTGATGAATCTAATTTTATTAATCTAGCGCTATTGATTTTTTTTTAGTAATAAGTATACAGGGTGTCCCACGGCTATGCCACATGGAGGGGAAGTACCTTAAATATTGTAGATGGAACATTTTACTGAAAGAAGACTTCATTTTAATTTAAAAAACAATTTAAACTGCATTCATAGATTTTTAAATAATTGCCTGGTTGAACCGGGACTCGAACCCGCTATACGAGAAAAAAAATTAATCTGTATCTTTATCATACCGATCGGAAGGCTTCATCATAAGGATTATTTTTTGTTAAATAACATAGCATGAGAAATAAAAGGAAGACCATGAATTTTAGCCTTTGATGAAAAATTTTGTTCAGAAAAATGAAAAGCTGACATTGGCGTATCGACATACAACTGACATGAACTATTACTCCTTGAGAAGTACGCGTCATTTCCCGATACTTACTATCCTTACTAATCCTTACTTATATTACCTAAAAATGCGAAAGTGTGTTTGTTTGTTGATTTATTGGTTTGTCCTTCAATCCCGCTGCAACAGAGCTACGAATTGCATACTCATTAGTAATAGTTCATGTCAGTTGTATGCCGATACGCCAATGTCAGTTTTTCATTTTTCTGAACAAAATTTTACATCAAAGGCTAAAATTCATGGTCTTCCTTTTATTTCTCATGCTATGTTATTTAACAAAAAATAATCCTTATGATGAAGACTTCCGATCGGTATGGTAAAGATACAGGTTAATTTTTTTTCTCGTATAGCGGGTTCGAGTCCCGGTTCAACCAGGCAATTATTTAAAAAATCTATGAATGCAGTTTAAATTGTTTTTTAAATTAAAATGAAGTCTTCTTTCAGTAAAATGTTCCATCTACAATATTTAAGGTACTTCCCCTCCATGTGGCATAGCCGTGGGACACCCTGTATATAAAAATTTAAAACACACCCGCCATGTGAATCTCTGATCAAACTATGTATGATACCTATATATGAAAGAGCCTTTATCAAGAAGAAAATAAGCTGATGATATTCAAACGCCTGAATAGATCTTTATAAAACCTTAGCTAAAAAATTAAAAATGATAACATTTTAATCATAAGATTACAGAAAAAAATCGCATCAAAATCGGTCCTTTCATTGGGGAGCCATGGGAAAGCACACGCCAAACATTTCTTTTTTGTCGGGGGATAAAAAAGATCAGCCTTGAATGCGGATTTTATTACCACCACAACCACATATTATTTCATATTAAACTAGCGGACGCCCGCGACTTCGTCCGCGTTCTTAAATTGTTGAAATTTTTCCTGAATTTTCTTAGCTATAAACCTCACGGAGCCCGAGACCTTTCCAACGAATGTAAAACCGTGGAAATCGGTTCGTGCGTTCTGGAGTTATAGCGTCAGGAAGGAAAACCCGACTTAACCGACTTTTTTAACCGACTTCCAAAAAGGAGGAGGTTATCAATTCGGCCGGTATCTTTTTTTTTTTTTTTTTTTTTTTTTTTTTTTTTTTTTTTTTTTTTTTTTTCTATGTATGCCCACCGATTACTCCGAGGTTTCTGGTCCGATTCACGAGATTTTTTTTTTAATCGAGAGAGGAAGCTCGCGAAATGGTCCCATAATTTTTTTTACCTTCAACTCTTCAAGCCTGATGCTGCAGGGGTATGTCCCCCCTAAATTCTGGGACCTTAGGAACCGTCGTTTACGAATTGGTATGCTTGGTCTAAGCATATACTAGATCATAGAGCTCCAGGTCCTACTCCTCGATCCTGATGCTGTAGGGTACTGCCCGCCTAAATTATAGAGATTTAGGAACTGCTAATCATGAATTGTTATTGTATGTAATAAGCATATACTACACCATCGAGGTCTAGGTTCTAGCTCCTGAATCCTGATGCTGCAGGGTACTGCCCACTTAAACTATGAGGATTTAGGAATTTTCGCTTGCGAATTGATATTGTTAGTATCAAGCATATTCTACATCGTGGAACTCAAGGTCCTAGCTCTTCAATACTGATGCTGCAGGGGTACTGCTTACCTAAACTGTGAGGATTTAGGAACTGTCGTTTACGAATTGATATTGTTGGTACCGAGCATATACTACATCATAATGCTCAAGGTTCTAGCTCCTCAACCCTGATGCTGCAGAGTTGGAGGAATTACGAACTGACGCTTTCACCATTTCGCTTTATTGTTGGTACCAACCATGGACTAAATCATGGAGCTCCTAGTCCTAGCTCTTGTGTATTGTTAATAAGTACTGTAGGTACCAAGTATATAACTACATTAGTACCGTAGCGTTGGAGGGAGGGGAGAAAGAGAGCAGGAAACCTACACTAAAAAGCTTAAAATAAAAATTCTTTTCAAAAAACCGACTTCAAACGCCACTACAAAGTATAAAAATAATTTTATTTTGTACACGTTTGTTGAAGTCGGGCGGGCTTAACTAGAAACGATGAAATCGATGCGCGACGCTTATCTTATGGTGACATATAAAAGACACGCTTATTGAAATCGGGCGAGCATCGCGTATCGGATTCATCGTTTCTATTTAAGCCCGCCCGACTTCAACAAACGTGTACAAAATAAAATTATTTTTATACTTTGTAGTGGCGTTTGAAGTCGGTTTTTTGAAAAGAATTTTTATTATATAGTAGATTAAACTTAAGTCAAACTAATTTTAGTTTGACTTAAGTTTTATATATGTAATATGTAATAAGGGATTTCCCTTATTACATATTAGGTATTGATATAATGTAATGATTTGTACAAACAAACTGCAAGTGAGCTAGCGTTATTACGTATTTCGCGACCCCCCGGAGTACAGAATTGCAAGTGATGTCATAATCTGTAACCCCTGCGTTAACATATCGATACATTGACACAATGCATCGGAACATTAATCATTCGCTTATCTGTCGTGTTTCCGCTTTTGTACGCACTTTATTGATATTAATTGTGAGGGGCATAAATCCTCATCGCTTCCCCGCCTCCCGTGGGCTTCGTTTGTCCAAATATTTTTGTTTCCCATGGATAATCCACACCATCCATTATAACGAATCGACTTTCCTTAGAGTTTATTGAATTTTTATCATTATACTAGCTTTTTCCGCGACTTCGTCCGCGTGACTTAGGTTACTGTTTTTCCGGGGTAAAAGGTCATTTTCCTTGCCATCAAAACCCCGTTCAATACAAAATGTATGAGAAAATGAAATTTTTTTCATAATTTTTTTTTTCGTGAATTTTTCCGATATTTTAAAAGTTATTCTGCTATTCGGGATGGAGATAAATACACCAAAAACCATGAAAATTCGTTCTAGAATTATAATTGTTTGAACAAACCCGACTTTATTTTATAGTATACGGGATAAAAACTTAAAAGCTACCTCTTCACCAATTTTCAGCTAAATCGGTTCAGCGTTCTTGAGTTATAAATAGTGTAACTAGCACGACTTTCTTTTGTATATATAAACTAGCTGTTGCCTGCAACTTCGTCCGCGTCAATTTCAGTTATTATGATCAGCGTGATGTTATATAGCCTAAAGCCTTCCTCGATGAATGGACTATCCAACACAAAAAAGAATTTTTCAATTCGAACCAGTAGTTCCTGAGATTAGCGCGTTCAAACAAACAAACTCTTCAG
The DNA here is from genome assembly GCA_038048805.1 of Hipparchia sbordonii. NCBI lineage: Eukaryota > Metazoa > Arthropoda > Insecta > Lepidoptera > Nymphalidae > Hipparchia > Hipparchia sbordonii. The sequence goes on along the minus strand of CM076111.1, from coordinate 1,295,907 downwards.
CTTTATAATATTAGTATAGATTATAAGTTTCAACATCTATGGAAAAATCTCGTTATGTGGTATACGGTCGAACCGTGAACTCTACTTCGCATTGCATATCATAGGCTATAATCCGTCCAAATAGGCTATCAAAGTTACAGCGTTGCGAACCGTTTGGCAGAGGAAGTTTCGAGTTTAGCAGGTAGATTGCATGCGTGAGAGAGGGGGCGCCGAGCGTCTAGCTTAGCCTGTTCACTAACACTGGTCTGCTTTATAAATTATGCTGGTATACGTGCTCTATTTTGATGCAAATCTCGTTTGGACGGAACTTTATTACGTAGATGGATATCAGGTACGTATTGAATGTAATCATAACTAAGTTTAGTTCCAAACTAACATATCACGTCCTAGACTTTAATAGGTATCATGTATATTGTATTATTGGAACGAAGTTCCTTATCGCGCGTTGTGAAAGGGGGCTAGACGGAAAAAATTCTTACGAAAAGTTGTCACGACACTTTTTGTTATAGTAAGCTATTGTAAGCTGTGCGGCGTCGCATGTTTCTCTGTCTGTCTTTCTCTCTCTTATAGAAAGCAAGCCAGATATTTTCATTTCTATTTCGCATTGAACTTCGTTCCATCCGGGTGTTCCTTGACACCTCTCAAGTTTTTTATTATACTAGAGGGTGCCCGCGACTTCGTCCTGTGGAATCAGACTTTGGGGCGAATTTTCCGGGCGGTTTTTGAGACTATCGTATTCATTTGGCAGCTTGAAATGTATGCTTGAAAAAGTTCGACGGATTTCAGATAAAACTAGCTGACCCGACAGACGTACTCCTGTTTTAGATATGAATACCTATCCAATTGAAACTAAATTAAAAAAAATCATAAACAATTCTTTTGCTACCTAAAAAATTGTTTTTTCTGTCAGCTGTCTACTAAATTCACATTCATCAAACGCGCGAACCGTTTAACTCACGAAGTTAAAATGGTCGTTAAATTTTCTGAAATTAGCCAATTTTCTCCGCAATTTTCTTAATTTTTCTCGCAGTATGAACGTTCTACAAAGTATTTGGTTACAGAAACTTTGTGCAGTAAGACCGTGTTTTGAGTTGATTCAATAAACCGACCCGGTAGTTTTTCAGAAATATGTAACATAGTAGATAGTTTGAATTACGATTATAGCCTCCTTTGTGCCTTATTAATTAACTCCCACTTAACTCCCGACGCAAAAAAGGCAGAATATTATAAGTTTGACGTGTGTGTGTGTGTGTGTGTGTGTGTGTGTGTGTGTGTGTGTGTCTGTGGCATCGTAACTCGCGAAAAGATGAACTGATTTTGATTTGTTTTTTTTTTGAAAGGTGAATTAGTCGGGAGTGTTCTTAACTATTTTTGATGAAAATCGGTCAAAAATGGCCACCGACACAAAATGGCGAAGTACATTTTTTTTTATTTCACATGTCGGGGGTATTTTAAATTTTCAGTTTACACTTGTAGTCGTATAGTTCAACTAAAACCTTGACCAAAAGTGAAACGTATTTAATGTCCAAATGTGTATTTAGGCCAGTAGTTTCCAAGAAAATATTTAAGAAAACCTAACGCCGTATAGTTTCCGATCCATCGCAAGTAGAAAAAGATAAAAATAAAAATACACGAGTACGCATTGTACTCGCATCCTTGTCCGGAACCTTCGTAACTGTAAACAATTCTTTTATAATGCTAAACGGTACATGGGTACATACTCATTGTCATCCAAATCGTTCGTGCTCATTTCTTGACGTGAGCTACTACCTAGTAGATAATAGAAGCTGATGGTTAATCTTAGTAGGTATCATTGATCCATACTACTATATTTTTATCTTCTTAAAATAGAATTTGTCCGTTCGGTTTTCGATCCATGTCAATTATGTTAGCTATCTAGTAGAAAACTACGACTTTAGTTCAAACTTGTAGATTCAAAAGCTTTGGGTATAACAAAATATAACTCAGCCAAAGCGGTGTGAAAAAGTAACAAAAGGCAAGACACACTTTTGTATCTCAAATATTAGTAGACCAGGGTAGATCCCTTTAAAAATAATAAAAAGTGAAAAAAAATAGTAGTAGGATGAAACCCATTAGAAAAGGAGGGGAATATTATAAAGATGAAAGGAAAAATAATTTACGGGCGATCTGAGGTCGGGAAGGGGTGGGGGTGAGTTTTTAAGGGGGAAAAACGGTTTTTCTCGATTTCCGGCAAAACTAAAAGTCCTATCGAAAAAAGTCAAATGGCAAAGTTGTAGGTAATAAAAAGATCTAAAACTTTTGTATTTACACTTTTTTCACATAACCTCAAAATTTATGTGAAAAATTCAAAAAACCCTGTTTTTGGTTTTTTATTTTTATCTTTTACAAAAATTATTTTTTTTTAACGAAATTTGGTGAAAACTTACCTTTTTATGTCCCAAATACGCTGTAATTTATTTGATTAAAAATATTTATTTTTTCACCTTATTTTGAATTAATATCGAAAAAACACCCTAATTTTCAATCGAAAAGTCACCCGTCAAAATATCAGCTTTTTTCAAAAAGTTGGTATGTTTTCTGTTCGTTGAAATCTCTACTTTCCGATGGTGAAAAAAAAAATATATGTTACTACAGTAAATCTTCTCAGAAAATAATTTCAATCTTTAGGTTATGTTACGTTAAGCATACTATTTTTTAAAGAAAATATTACGATTTTAATGTTTGAGTTGATTGATACAGATAAAAATGTTTGTTTTATTTTTTTAAGTAAACTTGTCACAATTATCTTCAAGAAAATCAACTCAAACATTAAAATCGTAATATTTTCTTTAAAAAATAGTATGCTTAACGTAACATAACCTAAAGATTGAAATTATTTTCTGAGAAGATTTACTGTAGTAACATATATTTTTTTTTTCACCATCGGAAAGTAGAGATTTCAACGAACAGAAAACATACCAACTTTTTGAAAAAAGCTGATATTTTGACGGGTGACTTTTCGATTGAAAATTAGGGTGTTTTTTCGATATTAATTCAAAATAAGGTGAAAAAATAAATATTTTTAATCAAATAAATTACAGCGTATTTGGGACATAAAAAGGTAAGTTTTCACCAAATTTCGTTAAAAAAAATAATTTTTGTAAAAGATAAAAATAAAAAACCAAAAACAGGGTTTTTTGAATTTTTCACATAAATTTTGAGGTTATGTGAAAAAAGTGTAAATACAAAAGTTTTAGATCTTTTTATTACCTACAACTTTGCCATTTGACTTTTTTCGATAGGACTTTTAGTTTTGCCGGAAATCGAGAAAAACCGTTTTCCCCCCTTAAAAACTCACACCCACCCCTTCCCGACCTCAGATCGCCCGTAAATTATTTTTCCTTTCATCTTTATAATATTCCCCTCCTTTTCTAATGGGTTTCATCCTACTACTATTTTTTTTCGTTTTTAAAGGGATCTACCCTGGTCTATAGTGCTTTAGTATGTATTTATGTAATTACTAGCTAATACTGCCCGCGACTTCGTCCGCGTGCAATGAGATTTTACAAATCCCTCGGGAACCCTTTGTTTTCCCGGAATAAAAAGTAACCTATGTCACGCTATAAACTATACCCACGCAGAAAATCAAATCGATCTGTTGTTCTGTTGCCGCGTGATTTAAAGACAAACCAACAAACAAACGTACTTTCTCATTTATAATATTAGTAAGGATATTATGCATTTGGTGGTATTCAAGTTGTTACTCCTGTAATAAGATAAAATGCACTATATCAGATTCCATCGTTAAACATACACAAGTATGTACTAATTTATATTAGCACTCGTAATACATCTAGTCTCAAGCAATTGGCCCTACTGAAATAATTGTTAACATTATATATCAACTTTAGTCAGAGAGACAGCTTCCTGATTTTCCCGAGAACGAATACAATAATCGCATTCATAATTTTATATGCTACTCGTATATTAATATATCTTTGATACTTGTTGAATATAGGTCGAATCAAAAGTTGTAATATTATGTATTTAAATAGCTTTCGACTGAAAGACTCAATGTAATTTTTTCTGGATGATGCCCGCGACTTCATCGATTGAAGTTTTTTTCTATGCGTGGGAACTCTTTAATTTTCCCGATTTTTCTTTAAAATGTAGCCTATGTGTCAATCCTGGGTATGAGCTAACTCAATTCCAAATTTCAACCAAATCGGTTAATTTTTTGTGGCCAAAGTTTATATGTGTGTGTACACACATATACAAACTTTCGCCAATGTAATATTAATGTGACAGTGTGATATTAGTATGATCTACATTCGAAATTTCAACTAAATCGGTTTATTCGTTGTGGCGTGAAGGAGTAACACACACACGCACACATACAACATTTATAATATTAGTGTGAAATATTAGTGTGATTGTATCGGCGGACTCCCAGACTAGCGCTGTTTATCAGGGCGACCTCGCGCGGTGCATCAATTGTGATGGATGTGCCTGCGTCATCGTGCAAGCAGCTCCGGGGGTGTATCCTGACCGATCCATTATTCCATTCCTTACTTGTAGGTGCAAGTATTAGTTTATTGTATCGAATATGCTTAGCATTCAACAGAGTGACTTCCGGTAATAGAAAAGAAAATTGCCATATTTATAAGGTGCAATATAGGTCTGCGCCAATGAAAAGTTATAACGAGAAGGCTATCGACCACCTGTCACCAGAGGGTACTCGATTACTTCGGCCACATTGCAAGAAGGGAGGGACACAATCTAGAAAAGATTGTATTACTGGCAAAGTGGACGGAAAGAGACCTCGGGGATGTAGCTCGATGCCTTGGTCAGACCAAATCCGCACCACTCTCGATAGTAAGGTCCAAGAAGCCTTGTATGTCACAAAAAACCGAGGCGCGACATGATCTGCAAAAGAATCCTTGGTGGAAGGGGTCATGACCCTCGGTAATGGGGAACACGATGCCTAGAGAGAATGGAAAGTTATCATTTTCAGAGATACGTAGCCAAAGGATGCAATATGATTCTATTGCTAAGGGCAGCCACATACAATCAAGTTTGCCGTCAAGTCTGCATCATGCTCGCCTCCACTGTCCGTCTGTCCGTCTGACAGATGTTTATATAATGACACAATGGTCAGTAGGACCACGCTTTTATTTAGGTACCCGAATAAAATAGTGTCACAACTAGATTACTTCAATTTATTATTCATGCTAATAACTCAGCATTCATCCCGTGTAGTATTGTGACACATTCCGTTTGACTCATCTCCTCTCATCTGATCCTGCTCTAATTGCAATGGCGCCGACAATCCAAAGATCGCGGGTATATTTAAAACAGCCCACACGTTGGTTCCAAGAATCTAATTAATAAATGGAGGAAAAAAGAAAAACTATATCTAATTCTGCAACGTTTCCCCTGCAATGAAAGAATCTCTGATAGATTTCTTGTCTCTGGATTTTTCTAAATTAGACTGTCAGCTTACATTTAATACCTTATTAGTGTATTTCTAAGAAATTCAATGCTTTGGTTTCATGTTCGACCTTTCAAGTTCATTCAAGAATATGTTTTTGTAGGATAATTTCAGGTTTTTAAATAAATAATTAATACAATCTCACTCATTTCTGATGACGGCTGTTTCTTAGGTTTTTGACAGTTTATAATATTTTCCATACCTTAAATACGATGGTATAACGATTTTCAAAACTTTCAATCGATTTTGACCTTAAACAGCTATGTTTAAGTTTCAAATTACAATACTCTATGAAAATTAAATGAAAATCCACTTTTTAGGTCTCATGATACGTCTGTCTGATTGATAATGAAGCATATAAATATTAAGATAAATGAGTATTTTATATTGTCATATTTGCACTAAATATTTAGTTGGCTATAGAAAACTAGAGCTATCTGCTAAGTTACTGTTCATACCTAGTTCATTTGTTACCATCGAGTCACCCCATCTGCCATTAAGATATTGTTACCGACCCCTCATAAACCTAATTTAATAATACACGACAAGACCCATTCCAATTTGTCACTTATCCCTATGAAAATGAGGATCTGTGATAAGAATCATAGGGGTTCCTTGTTTATTAAAACTCGTAATTATGTTATCATAGGAATAACATTATCTCCGAAAGAAATAAAAATCTCATTAAGTTATAATTTTATATTTTGATTTATAACAGAACTTTCTTGTTTAAGACTTTATGCAATAGCGTATCTATCATTTTTTCCAATTGTAATTAGTTTCTCGCAGTTTTAATTTTAATTAATTTTATCTTCCTCTAGTGCCTCTATCAAAATATCTTTTGAGAATTTAGAAACGTTTAAAAATGCTCAATAAGTTTATTTAAATCTACTTTAAACCTCTCAAAAGAGATTCCCAAAATAAGAATGTCCCCACAATTATAAACAGAGCATGAATTTAGTATATCAATAGAACCAAAACAAAACGGCACGTTTAAGAAATTAACGTCAATGGCTAAACATTCCTCGAATCATTAAAAGAGGGGTTCGAAAACGTATCCAAGTTTGTCATCGAGCTAAAAAAAGGCAACATAAATCTAAACGGCGCGTATCCTGACAAACTTGTTGATGCGGCTGGTGAAATCGAAAAAGTATTGGTAACTATTTAAGCTCTGGATGATACGAATGAAGATATAACTTTGTACTTCATTACCAGTACCTTTTGATGTACACCCTTTGATCTGAGTGACATTTTGTAAACTGAAAAATGATTTGCCTCGCCTGGTAGCACTTACAGCAGCTGAAAATGAAGTGCGGCATACTGTGAGAGTTATTGTTATACTAATTATAGATATCATTTTTGTCTACAAAGCTAATGACGTGTGAAGTGAGGAAAGCGTATACATATTTGAGAGTGGAATCTATCAGAAAAAATGTGACATGATAGAGCGATGAACTTGAAAGTATAATTAGTGTAATGAAGATAGATATTAAGGAAGGAACTTTTTTATTTGGGATAGATATTTTGAAGACGTCGACCTTTTAGATATCACTTTTTTTTAAATTTGCTATAGTAATAGATATGATAATAATCTAGCTATCGGATAATGAAATTAAATATATCTTTGATGATGTACATCGTTATCAGCACAAAGTTATATTATGGACGGACTGAATACCGACAGGTTGTGGGTTGACATTCCAAGGAAATCTAAGACTGATAGCACAGCGTCGTACACGTCATAAGTATTTTGACGAACTTTTACTCAAACTTCACCACACGAATATAGTACATCGATGGAATAGTACAAGTAAAATGGGGCATGACAGCTCCAAAATTTTTAATTCACAAGTTACAATCAAGATGCAATTTAAAACTTTGCAATCGATCTAGAATACTATAAACATGATCAATAACTTACCATCTCTATTCTACAAAAAATGTTATGTACCAGAGCTCTACCTATAACGAACTGACTATACGCGGTAAGATTTTCACTTCCTTCAAAGTTAAGCTAACTCTGAGCACGGTCAAAAATTACCAAAACTAAGTGGTAATTAAGATGAGAGAAATTTAATTTAAACACAGACAGGGTAACATTTTTACCACGATCAAAGTCAACCTAACCGGTACGGTCGAAAAAGTAATTTCATTTAATTACCCAAACTGAGCAGTAATTGAATTGCCCGATTAATATTTTCAAGGCGAGGGAAGCGTCACATCCGGAGGGAGACGGTATTATTAGATCGGCGGAAGTGCCACTGGAGGCCAAAATATTAAGAGCCCCGACTGTAATAGGTGTCGTTATGAAATCGTGTTGATAAACAGGTCACGATTGAGTGGATTGCGATATTTAATTGCTTCCGATTGGTGGTAAATAGATGTAGCTGTTGCAAATTGACAAACAATATTCCTCATCGATGTGATTCAATATGATTTCAATATTCTACATCTAAATCAATAGTTGTCTGTCCACTTAGTGGGGGGTCTGCCAATACTGCGTTTCCCGACCGACTGACCGACGACATCAAATGAGTAGCAGGAAGCCGCTGGATTCAGGTGGCGCAAGACCGAGACCTGTGGAAGTCCATGCAAGAGACCTATTTAGATACTTGAAATTTTCACAGAATTGCCTCCATAACAACAAATAATTAAACAGGATCTCCATACAATAAACTTTTGTTTTTGCTTGATCTTAATAATAGCTGGTATTAAATCTTGTAAAATAGTACGGAACCCTTCGTTGCGGGTCCGCCTCGCATATAGCAATTTTTTTTCTGTCATAAAACAACAACAAAATTAATGAGGCTTCTCTAAGAGAGCACGGTGGAATAAATATCTAAATACTTCACAAGTTAGGTTAGGATTACGAAAATTTTATCTTTCTCTGTACATAAAGTGTGATGATGACAACGCTAGAAAAAATCATGCTAATCTAAATTGAAAATAAACAGCGGATAAGACTTACGGGCGTATTTTATTTATGCCATCCATTTTGAACACGCTTTATTTAGTGGAAATAGACTAAGAGCCTCTGAATAATTAGCCAGACATTTTTGTTGAAGTTTTATGTGATCAGCCCCCTGATTCTGTAACTCAGTGGTTATCACAAAATGAAAACCACTGACATATATTTTTTATCCATGGAAGGTTTACTATAAAATATTAAATGTCACATTTCTCTTCAAACCTTCAATGGATAACAAATGCCTATTGTCGTTGATAGGCACTAAGTTACAGAATCAGCCCCCAGAATATTATACCAATTGAAAGCATCGATAGACCAATGGTTAAAGGAGCAGACTGAAAGCGGAAAGGTTGGGATTCAATCTCCACCCGTTGGATTAATGTCGTACCCACTCCTAGCATAAGCTTTACGTTTATTTGTAAAAACGTTTTATCGTCATTGCGGATATTGAATATTTACAGTGTATTCAATAGAAAATTTCATATTCTTTCAGAAAATCATATTGTATTATGTAAATAAACGAGGTGATGGAGAATTTTTATCCCCTTTCACACATTCGAAGTAGGTATGCGTGATCTATTCGGCCAAAAAAAGTTTTTTGCGTAGAGTTTTTCTGAAAGAATAAGAATATATCTATCGAATACCAAGCTTATTTTATTCGTCTAATTTTTAACTATTAATTCAAATTAAAAAAAATATTATCACACATGACGGAGCGTTCAATTTTAGCGTCTCCCGGTGTATAATAAAAAAATGCAAATATTATGTGTAGATTTTAGCAAAATTATTTTGCAAAGAAAGCAGCGTCACTCAAAAAAGTCACGATAATAATTTTGTCGTATTTTGTGTGACTCTTTGAAAATCATACGCTAGCTCTTAAAACATACCAAGGCCAAAAGTTTACACAGACGGAAAGAGGTTATTTACAAAAGTGATTCCTATAAATCTATTCCCGCAAACACCAGTGTTTACATAATCAAAAATAATATTATATCTTTTCAGGTCCCGAGTTCCGGACGCGAAAAATTTCACCAACGGAAAAAATAACTTGGACACCCTCCAAACATTATGACACTTTGATGGACTAAAATAGATTTATATTTCTGGAGAGGGATTAGGAAATAGGCGCTGGAACGGCATTATTTAGTCCAACATTTAATTTGGACCACGTGTAGAAAAACACGACGTAAAGTCTTTAAATATCGTAATTATTTTCAAATTCAAAGCTTATCCTACTTGCTACTAATCCTATTAATTATAAAAGAGAAAGTTTGAATGTATGTGTGGATGGATGGATGTTTGTTACTCAATCACGCCGCAACGGCTAAACCGATTTGGCTATATGAAACAGAGATAGATAGTCTGGAAAAACTTCGTACGCGTTGATTGAGGTTTTTCAATTCTCGCGGGAACTCTAATATTTTGTGAGACAAAAAGTAGCGTATTTGTTACAGACAACAGAAAAACAGTTCATTTTCCTTTTTAAATGTGAATGTACTTAAATGAAGGCAAAGCTTACAGATGCCTTCGTACTCACTTATTTTAAATCTGAACGACTAGTACCAAGATGAGAAATTTCAGCCAAATCGGTTCTGTCGTTGCGGCGCGCTTGAGTAAAAAATATCCATCCATACATCCAAATTGATAGATAGAAATAGACAAATTGAGTCAAGTTACAATCCCGACTTTCATAACATTCCTTACTTCGTTATCAGGATAAAATCATTATAAATTATGAACACAGTTGAATGATTTAAGCGAAACAATTCACACGTTGTTTGTAAAATAACACATCAATGAGTGCTAAATTAAACTTGATAAATGTGAAGTGCAGTGCAGTGGTTTGGATGAGAATCAGTGAAAATGGCGAAAGATACGAATTTATGTGCCCTAGTGATGTTAGCGATGCTGCAAAGCCTGATTAGAACGAGCGAGGAGATCGTGGAAGCGAGTAAGTCCATTAACTTGTTTCTATCTTCTTCTTTATCGAACTACAGACGTCTACTATTTTTTTTTAAATTATTGAACAAAGGTCTATAGCATGGACTTCCACAGGCTTCGTTCTTAAGCTGTCTGCATTCAGCGGCTATCTATGACCTTAGTGGGGGTTCGGCCAACACTGCACTTCCCGGTGTGGAGTCGCCACTCCAACACCTTAGACCCCAACGACCATTCAACTCTTCTAACTATGTGGCGTGCCCATTTCCACTTCAGTTTCGCGACTCGCTGAGCTATGTCCGTGACTTTGGTTCTCCTACGGATCTCCTTATTTCTGCGAAGCACAGTGCATTGCATAGGGCATGTTTACCGCACTGAAATCTATACTTATCATAAAACTGTAACGGGACGGTACAGAATTCTGTACATTAAATTGAAAATTTTAATCGGAGGATGCTTTATTATCGATACTGAGCCCAAAACAATTTTTTTGAATTTTTTGTCTGTTTGTGTCGGAATTGACTGAAATTTGGTATAGTGGTAGCTGATACTCCGAGTCAATATATAAGATACTTTTTATTCTGATAAACAATAAGATTTATCCGGGGTAGGGGGATGAAAGTTTTTGTTGATTTTGCTCCATAACTTCGTCAAATCTAAACCGATATTGATATTTTTTTTTTATTATAAATTATGTACTTATTGTGTATTGTGTATATTTTCTAAGTTTGGTGAAGATCTACTAAATATTATCACAGATAGAGCATATAACTCCTCGCAGATAGTAGCAAGTCACTCTAAACTTTTCCCAGGCGGATGAAGTCGCGGGAATCAGCTAGTTGACTTATAAACACAGTATTCCTTACTTTTATTAAATGAAGTCGTGCTATATGTATCAAACCGACTTACCGTAGTAAGGAATACTGTGTAGAACCAAACTTATGAAAGCCGTAAGCTCGCCGCTTCGCTCGTCGGTTTCGCGTTTTCCACAACATTTTCTGCGACTTTACTTTTCAAGACAGAAATACATTATAAGATATAGTTATAAGTCCCTGTTACTTATAATCTTGGGCATGTATTGTCCTAAGTAAAATATTTTCATTCATTCATAAACAAACCTAAGTTTGAGCGGTAGTAAGAAAATATTACTTTTCTGGAAACTAAGATTTACCGACTGTACTCTCTATGAAAATAATAGTATGTATGTGGAGTAAATACTGCAGTACGAAATAAACGTCACATTAAGGTCACATTATTATTTCACAAAAGCAGTAACTTTCGGTTCAATGAATGAACTTTTAGTAGCCATCGCTGCAGGCTTCGCTCTTCGCCGTCGCTGGCAGAGTTCCAACTTCACACAGAATATACCGAGAATGTGTTCGCACGGACGTCTCTGTCACACGTGCTGCCGATTGTGTTTTTAACCCCCGATGGAAAAGAGGGATGTTACTTGCGGTGTTTGTCTGTTTGTTCCCTCGCAGCTCCCTAACGAATGGACCGATTTTGATGCGGTTTTCTCTGTGCGGATCATAGCTATAATTTCTGCTTATCTGCTGAAGCGTTTGAAGATCACCAGCTAATTCCTACTTGATTACATACTTTTACTGGTGCGATTGACTTGAAATAAAGGTGTACCCACTGTTGATGAATAAATTGGATTATACTTATCCTTATTAATATTATAAAAATAAAGTTTCTTTGTTGGTTTGTCCTTCAATCACGCAGCAAAAGCATTAAAAATATAGATTAGTTCAAATCTTTGAGCGAGTTAATTGAAAAAAATTAAGTGAGAATGTTTGCTATTATTTAAAGTTTTAAATTATCATAGATCCTAAATGGTCATTCAAAATGAAAAATGATCAAACAAACCTAACAATGATTTTCAAATACCTATTCAATGATGCCCCACTCAATATCAACGAACTCGTCGACTTTCATTTTTTCTTTTTCACAATATGGCGTCTGGTGGTCGCCATTTTGAATAGAATAGAAAATTTTTTTACTCAAATAACCTTTTACAATCATTAACATGAATTGATTGACGTAAGAATAATCAAAATCGGCCTACGCGTTTGGTCTCCAGCGCGCTACATGCATACATATTATAGAGTGATAAGCACATTACCCTCCTTTGCGTCCCGCAGTCGGTTAAAAAAGAATAAAAAAAATATATAATTGTATTGTTCACAATGAGTATACACAAAAGCACATAAAATCTGCAATTTCACGCGAGGTTCATTCAGCTGAATTTAAACCGCCATTAATCGTTTTAAAAACAAAAGTATGTGATGCAAAAGCAATAAAAACATAATAATTCCACCAAATGGAGAGAAACGATGATATTTTATTTACATGGCTTATGCAAGTCCGATAGATTCTGGTAGTTTATAGATCTGGTACAACTGAGCCTTCAGTTGTGTTCACTACTTCAATACACAATCTGTTAACTAGACAACAAGTGTAAATTGAAAATTTAAAGCACCCCCGACATGTGAAATTAAAAAAAAAATGTAATTCGCCATTTTGTGGTAGCAGCCATCTTGAATTTGTTTATCTAAGTGTGAATCTAAAAATGCATTTTAAAAGTATTTTGACGACAGCTTACTTAGATTGTGTTTGGTACACTTTTTACACGGCTTATGCAAGTCTGATAGATTCTGGTAGTCTATAGATCTGGTACAACTGAGCCTTTGGTCGTACTCAATACCTCAATACACATTCTGTTAACTAGACAACAAGTGTAAATAGAAAATTTAAAGCATTCGCCATTTTGTGGTGGCGACCATCTTGGATTCGTTTAACTAAGTACGAGTTTAAATATACATATATATCAAAAGTATTTTGACGAAAGCTTACTTAGATTGTGTATGGTACACTTATTAATTGAAAGCGGAGCAAAAATATTTTTTTAATCCCAGCAGAAACCGTAATAATTATTGTCCTAAAGAGGTCTAAATAAGAGTATTGGAGTAAATTCAAATGGCTCAGTTAGGCTGCGGATAGCTTTACGACCCGTTTTTAGCCGGCTCGGCCGGGTGAAATTGGATTTGGATCCGGTTTCATTAATTCTGTAACTTTTAAGCTCGGAATCGGCTATTGATTTCTATCCGAAAACCCCGAAACAGTGGCAGTTGTGTGATTGATTTGTGGATATAAAAATAAACTGATAAATTTTTAGAGTAGATAAAACTGTTATTTATGGCTATACAAACTGTCTGTGTGTTATTTGTTTTTTTATGGCTGCAATTTTTTGCTGATAAACGCTTGACTAATATCTCATCTGATAGTGTCGATGGTATCTTAGATGCAACGCGCATTGACTCATATCTGAGTAAAGTGTAGTGTAGCGGAGACGAAGCGTCTTTTTAACCCCCGACGCAAAAACGACGGGGTGTTATAAGTTTGATGTGTCTGTATGTGTGTGTCTGTCTGTGGCATTGTAGCAGCCGAACATATGAACCGATTTGTTTCTTTTGTTTGAAAGGTGAATTAGTCAGGAGTGTTCTAAGCATTGTACTCGATTCTTTATTATGGACCATGTGACGTAGGCTACATTTTATATGAAAAAATTCAACAACCTGATCAAAATGAAACAATAGACAAATATCTGTTGCAGGGACTTCCATATATATGTCTCTCACTCTTAAATAAATAAATTTAATGAAATATACCGGTTGCTTTTACGTTCTACATAATGGATACTAAAGCTTAATTCAGCCGGTCCCAGATAAACCGGGTAAATAAATTCCACTAAGCCATTAGGATTTTTAAGACCGTACGAGGAGCGTAATTGTCCTAAAGAGATCTAAATAATCGTATTTGTGAGTTAAAACTCTATTTAACTCTATTTCCTGGCTTTCTATGGCTTTGCTAACGCTTTGACTTTAACGGTTGCGTGTAGCCTGGATAATTAAATTGCTGTTAATATTTATTTGACTTCTTCGAGGTCGATTACCACAATCGATTACATACGTAAAATGCGTCTTATTTGAACGAATATCTGTCAATTAAAATCTATATACTATGGTATACTTTATCTCGATTTATCGCGAGTTTTTATTTTTTTCCTCTTGAATCCTGATCGATTAGTGATAAAAGTTTTTAGACTTAAAGAAACTTTAAGTTTTAAAAAGTACTTAAAAAGTATCCACTCATTAATTTTGTTCTATTGTTTATCTCTTATCTCTTTCATTTGACACTTTATTGCATATGTGTGTCCAATTAGGCTCTTTTCGAACTACATCCGATCTGAATCCGAGATTTCTCGAATCGAAATAGCCGTAGTACTATTTGTAAGAAGGGTTACAATAGATCCAAAAACAAAGTCGGAAAACAAAACTTGGATCTAATGCGCAAATTTTCACACAAATAGTACTACGTTTACTTTGAATCGAGATATTTCAGATTCAGATCGGATGCAGTGCGGAAAGAACCTAAGGCTTACATACATTATCTTATAAGTATACAGATAATTTCGATTTGCATCAGTATCTCTATCGAAGTAAATTTTGCAAAAAAAAAAAAAAAAGATTCGATTGAAGTTGAAATTGATAGATTGAAATCAAACAGCCACTATTGTATCCAGTAGACAACAAGACTCGTCCTATAATTAAGCCGCAAGAACAGGGATAATTTCAGCGAAACATAAAGTGGTGATAAATGAATGGCATCGGTCGTACGGCGTTCGACGTGCGTGCTAACGACCTGTTTGGATCGCGTCCACGTTGAGACACCTGTTATTCCTGTGTCGTATCGATGAAAGGGGTCACTCTATATCCGTTTGTTTGGAAACACACGTAAGTGGGGGTGGAAGCGTGTTTTCTGTTATTTTACTACAGTTTGTATGTGAGTATTGAGATGGCCAGACATAGCTCATATTTTTTTTCCCCATTTCTCTTGCATGGGTATTAAAAATAAATTTGAAACGCAGTTTTAAAATAAAAGAGAATTTCTAAGTGAACACTTGGACCCTCATAAATATTTCAAAGTGCAGGCAGTTTATTTTTAAAAACAAAACATAGGGATTTTGGAAACACATTAAGATTAGAACAAAAAAGGGTCTTTAGAAATTGCAATAGAAGTGCAGACGTTTTAAAAGGAAACATTTAGAATCAGATCATAAATCTAGTTGAAACATTTTGCCTTCACAAAATATTGAAACCAGATGTGTAGATTGACATAGCCGAACCGAGGCGAAGGGCATAGAAAATAAACAAAAAAGCAAGGCGTGACCGTAAAATGACGCTTTCGATAATTGGCCGAAACATTTTGGCGGGAATCTTAAATGGGCGTGACTATAGTAAATGACGCTATCGATAATTGGCCTAAACGTTTTGGCGGAAACCTAAAATGACGAATCAAGTTAAGGCAGTTTACTTTGGTGGGGATTTTCTATTTTTCAGTTTGGAGAAGGGGCGATAAGGACTCGGAAGGGGAGATACACGGGGGTGGCTTTTCGAGAAGGCATTCCGGGTTGAGGGCTCTTCCAGCAGAGTCGACTCCATTCTCCAATAAATTAATCCTAAGATTGTATAAATTTTAACCTATTTTAATAGATCTATACATAAAAGTAGAATCAGTGCAATAGTTTATAATTAAGCTTATAAGCAAGTGTGTGTGCGCAACGAGGCCTGAATATTCCCGGTAATGTACAAATATTCCAATAATTATATTTTGAGATAAGTAAATTCACAGATAAAGGGTTTCCGTAACGTCCGGGTTTAGGCGTTCATTATTGTAAGAAATTAAAATGTATCCAGATATAGTTCTCGATGCTTTGTATGCAGAAGAACAAAGGGATAGGAGACGTGTGAGAGAGATATCTCGAGACGATGGGTTCTCTATTATGATGTATATCTTATTTCTGACATTTGTTCTATATCTGCTCTTTTTATTAATCAGATTAATGTGGTCAAATCTGAGAGAGTGAAATGTAATAATTTGGCACACATACCACTTGCTTTGGAAGGGGAACATTTATATAAAATATAGTCAGGAAGTTGTGAAAACGAGAATAAAACATAACTTATTATCTGTGAATCTATTTAACGTAATGTATTATGTGTTGTAATTTCTACTAAAACTATAAAATGTCTTGTCTCCCTGATACCACTAGTAGAAAGTGTACATATTCTTTTAAGCATTTAACACCTTTTGTAGCATGTGTGTATATTTTAGTCTAAGATGTCTTAGGTTAGAATGCCACAAGGGTTTTTCATTTGGGTATTTCCGTTTTCCCTTGTCTTAGAATGGCTGCTAGGAACGGAAAACCCGGTTGGTTCTCAAATGACCCCATTTGGAACCAATCTAAATAATCAAACAGTTTCTTTTGAGTAGATTTAATAAAATGGAAAATAAATCTATGAAGTCATAATTATCATCTTTTACTGAACAACCCTAATATTTCTCCTAAGGTATTCAATAATGGAATGTTCTCAAAGGTTCTGTCTACATAAATTGATTTAGTGTTTTATTAGTATTCAGTTGAACCCTAGACTTAACATCTGTAACGTGTGGCGGGCTGAACCGAACAATCCAATAGTGAAATACTATATCCAAAATTGAGTCACGACTCTTCAGTAGGCAGTCAGTTTAGAAAGTGCAGACTAGTGCACTAATTTAGGTCAATAGGCGACATTAAATTACTTAGGGTCAGTTTATTCTATCACGATAGAGAAGTCTGATTTCTTTCATAAACAAAGCAGATAGGTGAACGAGATGGAACAATATTGCAGTCTAAAGAAACTTTGACTTATTTTGTTTTACATAACTAATAGACTAGATTCTAGACTCACTTCGGGTTAGAAGTTAGGTATGAATGAAAACTTTAGAAATCATTCACTATAAATTAAGTCTTCAAATGTACGAGACTCCGAGATACCAGAGCGACCTTCGAGCTACGGGTGTGGGTCAACGGTACTTCCTACAAACAGGTAAGAAATTAGAATCCTTGTTTATTGTATTTACAAACTTTAGGTGTAGGGTGACCATGATATTACTTCGGAATAGAGGACAAGATAGGGTAATAGGTAGGGTGACCATGATGAAATACTACAGGGATTGAGACACTGAGGCTGATTGAGTATTGGCTAAATTAATATGTTTGACTCAGATGAGTCAAAGTTATTACTAAGTGGTACACGGTTCGATGGCGTTCTTTGGCGGCGAATTTCCGGCACACCAAACACGCCATGTCTTGCAGCACGGCTCCCGAACTTAGATTTGGCCAAATCTATATCAAACTGAACAATGAATATAAATAAGTAAAACCATGGTATTGGGGCGAGCTATAAGCTCAATGAAAAGAATTGTACCAACCCTTCGGGGTGTATGGGAACACCAAAACGCTTCGCAGCGAAAGGGAGTCGGCTGTGCCCCTATAACAATGATAAAAGGCCGTGGAGCGGCGTAGGGTTTCCCCCGTGCTAGAGGGAATTCGGTCAGAACGACGGCCCAAAAAGAGGCAAATTCGTACATTGTACCAGCTAATCATTCATTCTACTCGTATTTTAAACTTAGATTGATAATTTAACTCTCTAGGATTTCCCTGTTTTTCTGAAGGTTGCAGAATGCATAACATAATTCTTTTGAAGTTTGTTCATAATTAATCCGCGACAGCTAAAGTAGAATGATTTGGTAGCCTACTTTGTCCATCGAACGAAATGAACGAACCCGAAGGGTGCTTAGTACATAACAGTGTTCATGCCAGAAGCCAACATGTCTCTCGATCCTGAAGTGTTTTACCTATAATTAGAATATTCTTCTTTACTCAATCAATCCACTAGATATCACTAGACGATCCAGCTGCGTATCGGCACAGAATTTTGGTGCCGTGACCAGGATTTAATCCTGGAAAATCTTGAAAGCCTGGGAATTTTGATGCCGGAGGTGACCAGGGGTCTATGTACGTATTCGAAATAACGATACGACTAGATCTATATTAATAATTCTGTGATTTGTCAAAGGCATTCGACTGCGTTGATCACGAGACTCTTTTGCTTAAACTGAGCCACTATGGCATTAAAGATTTTGCACTTAGTCTCATTGCGTCTTATCTCAGCAACCGAGTCCAAAGAGTATGTGTCAATGATGTAAAATCATCCGGATCAGCCTCAGTAATGGGTGTACCCCAGGGTTCTATTCTAGGTCCATTCATGTTTTTGGTCTACATAAATGATTTACCACATTTTGTCCAAAATACTTGCGATATTGTACTATTTGCTGATGATACGTCTTTAATTTTTAAAGTCGATAGGATGAAAGACAATTTTGACGATGTAAATAATGCATTATCTCAAGTTTCTGAATGGTTTACGGCAAATAATCTCCTCTTAAATGCTAAAAAAACAAAATGTGTTGAGTTTTTATTACCTAACACGAGAACTGTCAGTAAAAATTTAAAGATAAATAATGAACCTTTGAAAACTGAGGACTCCACAGTGTTTTTGGGGTTAACCCTGGATTCAAAGCTACAATGGGGCACCCATATAGCAACGCTTGCTGGCAAACTTAGCTCTGCTGCTTACGCTGTTAGGAAGATTCGACAGTTGACTGACATAGAAACTGCAAAAATTGTTTATTTTGCATATTTCCATAGTATTATGTCATACGGAATCTTAGTATGGGGTAAGGCAGCCGATATTGGAAAAATTTTTGTTTTGCAGAAGAGGGCAATCCGCGCAATCTATAATTTGAGGCCGCGGGATTCCCTTCGAGAAAGATTTAAAGAGATAGGCATTCTTACAGTAGCTTCACAATATATTTATAACAACATAATATTTGTCAGACAAAACATTTTGAGTTACAAAAAAAAGAGTGATTTGTCCGATAGACCAAGTAGAAATCCAAATAGGCTCATGTTTCCTGGGCTGCGCCTCAAGAGGGTCCAAAAGTCATTTGTGAGAATGGGCGTGACGTTTTACAATAAAATTCCACAGTCAATCTTAGACTTGCCTCTACACAAGTTTAAGAAATCAATTAAATCTGCTCTCATGAAAAAAGCATATTATACAATTGAAGACTATGTAAATGATAAAAAAGCGTGGATATAATTCGCTCCAGTGATTCATAAGACAGTAATAACTATCCTGTGTTCAATAACAATTGTAAATTTTATTTTTTTTGAAAAGAGCAACCGCCGAGTTTCTTACTGGCTCTTCTCGGCAGGAAAGGCATTCCGAACCAGTGGTAGATTCATTGACGATTCAAAAGTGCTTGTAAAAGTTTATTTGAATAAAAAATATTTCTATTTCTATTTCTATTTCTATTTCTAATCCTTATTAGAGAAAAAAAAAAAATACACAACGTAGAAACTTGTGATTGGGTATAGGAGAAATATTTAGGTGAAACAATGAAAGGGAGAAGGGAGACAAGACACACTGTGCATGTTATTATTATGTTGTACATTTAATTATATGTTGTGCACTTATTTTATTTAGTGTATAGGAGAAGCAGAAATAAGCAGTATGTTTTATAAATGTAAAATTTACAGGATTCTAGGAGGAATTGCAGTGAACGGAGCATTACACTTGCTTATTTCTTAGACTTAATTGTTTATCCTTGCTTTTATCTTGCAATTTATTTTGTTGAACCGAGAGATCCCACAATAGAACGGGCCAAACCCCATTGTCATTTCACATCTGGTTTTAAAATTGTGCCATTATTACGTGTTTCGTTAGACGGCTCACAAAGGCGGCTTAGTAAACAAGTAATATAACATCTGGCGGACTTGAGCGATTATTAGTTAGAAAGTAGGTAGGAACAGCGTTTTAAAGCGAATTGTTTAAAGATGCCGGCAGGTAAAAAGGAACGGAATACAAAGCGGGTAGCAACGGGTCGATTAGATAAAGGTGCGGTAGAAACAAACGAACAAACGGGAACTGTAGGTAACCCGACGTTAGATTTGATTTTACAAAAAATCAACGAATTCGATGGAAAGTTGCAACAATTGAGTTCAAAAGTGAATTCATTGCCAAATGAAAGCGCGAGTGTTACGTCACACGAGTCGGTTGGAGTAAGCAATGAAAGTAGTAGTGATGGACCAGGGCCTAGAGTTGGGTCTGCGGGATCTAGTGTATCTCCTTCTGAGACTCGGAACGTTTATGTAGTACAGCCTTCGGTTACCAAGCCGAATTTCGATGGAAAACCATTTACAAACCCTATTGCATTTTTAAAGCGATTAAAAAAGTATATTAGAGCGGTAAATGGATCGGATCGGGAGATCGATATAGCGTTAGGATGTATAACGGGACACGCACGTCAGGTCATGGAGTTATACTCGAAGGACTGGGCTACATTTGCCGATTTTGAGACCGATCTTAGACGAACTTATTGGACCGAGCAGATTCAAGAGTCTGTGAGGTATAGGTTGATTAATGCGGTATATTCGAGCGATTCTGGAATGACGATGTCCGAACATTTTGCTGTACAGGTAGAATCGATGCAATCATTAACTATTGCGTTTAGCGAGAGTGACTTAGTAAATTCTATTATGCGGCATTATGCGATAGATATTCAGCGGTTGTGGTTTACTAGGACTGGGGAAGTTAACATCATGAACGGGGCAAAGTTTCTAAGAAGTATAGAGCAAAATATTGTTGAAAAGCCGAGAGGAATTGCGAGAGAGGTAGTAGGTAATAATTTTAGAGGTAGGCGTTACGACAGGTCATCGTTAGCGCGGCCTATTGTCGCGGCCATTTCAGCGAATAAGTGGAATACTAGAGGTAACACGACCCGAGGACGAGGTTATCGCCAGAGTAGGTCAGGTTACAGGTCAAACGTTAACAGACCAGCGTTTTCTGGGGCTGAGCGAGCTAGACCGGCTATTACTTTTGTAAAGGAGGGCGAAAACTCTGCTTTGTCGAAAGAAGGAGGGGGAGAGGGACCTTCAAAAAACTAGGTATCCCCACACAAGCGAGGTACAATAATCTAGAATTGTGTAGAACGGGGAAAGTAGAGACCTCGAAACGCGGAAGGTCGAACGTGGCTTATGATATTTTAATTAGCAAAGGATGGAGACCGGGTCAGAGCTTGGGCATTGGCGGTAAAGGTCTTAAACGATTAATAAAGGGCGGAAAGGTTAGCGACGAAAGTAGCTGTCAGGTTGAAGCTAGAAGCATAGGAATCTTATTGGAAAATCAGTTTTGCAACGTAATAGAATGTGGTGAGATAGGTATTGAGTGTGAGCTGTGTGTAAGGAGAGGAATAAACGTATACACAATGTACCATGAACTTGATGAGTCGATTGACGAAGGAATTGATTATTCCTTACCTAAGTTACCTGAAGTGAGTGTAAGCTTGTATGGGAGGAGTATAAATGCACTTATCGACACGGGAAGTCAGATTAGCGGAATAACTAAGGAATTATACGAATCTATTCTAATTGGAAATAATACTTTGTCAGAAATCGCCATCCCAGCGATTCAAATACAAGGGGCATTCGGTTCACGTAGCGAAAGTACAAATAGGATGTTATTAATAGAGTTCAAATTAGGGAGTACATTAGTTGAAGCACCAGTACTAATTATGCGACGGTTACCTAGGTCGTTGATACTCGGATATGATTGGTTAGAACGAGTAAAGGGAGTAGTAAATTGCGGCAGTGAACGGACACTGACCATAGAGCATTTAGGGGTCAAGTCTTGCGTAAGACTGAACTCGGATTGTAAGGTCGAAAGGTTAGGGGGAGAGACGAATGCCGCCACAATTAATTCGATATTGAATCAAGGTACTAGGTCCGAGGAACGTAGCTTATCTATTAAGGATTCGAATGGCGAGGACAGAAAGGGGTATTGTTTGAATGATTCAAATTTAAGTAGGGAACAAAAGGAAATGTTGTTACCTGTGTTGAATAAGCATTGTAAGGTGTTTACAGATAGATTAGGATTGACTAACAGGTACGAGCACGTCATTGAGTTAGTCGATGAGATTCCTTTTATAAAGCATAGTTATCCAGTGCCTTTAGCGTATAGAGATCAGGTTAAAGAAGAATTAGAGGAGTTAGAGAGGTTAGGTGTGATCAGGCAGGAGGCAACGCCATACTGTAGCCCGCTCACATTTACTAAGAAACGAGATGGGTCAATAAGGCTCTTGTTAGACGCGCGCGAACTTAATAAGAAAATGGTGGGAGATGCGGGGTCACCGCCACTCACATCGGAAATTTTACAATCCTTTCATGGAGTGAATTACATTAGTTTAATTGATTTGAATAATGCTTACTTTCAAATACCTTTGAGTCAGGATTCTAGGAAATATACGGGTTTTTCTTTTATGGGGAGAACATATACTTATAATGTTTTACCTCAAGGACTAAAGACATCTGTCGCGGGATTTTCAAGGGCAATGGATTCTATATTAAAAGAAGTGCGTGGATTTTGCGTTAACTATTTAGATGACATTGTCATATTTACCACAGGAGACATAAGATTACACTTGGAACATTTAGACCAAGTGCTAGACAGATTAGAATCAGCAGGCTTAACGGGCAGGCTAGGAAAGTGTCGTTTTCTGTGCGTAGAAGTAAAACTGCTAGGACACATAGTAAATACGAAAGGCGTACGGATGGATCCAGAACGAGTAGAGGCTATATTAGATTTTCCCGTCCCTCGAACAATAAAACAATTACGAGGATTTTTGGGATTAATAAATTATTTCAGAAGGTTTATCTCGAAGTATAGCGAAGAGGTTAGGCCACTCTGCGATCTATTAAAACAAAATACAAAATGGTCATGGACACATGAGGTAAATGAATGTTTTGAAAAGGTCAAGAGATTATTTTTAGACACAATACTTCTCATACATCCTAATCCGAAAGAGATTTATTACCTACAAACCGATAGCAGTAATTTAGGAGTCTCAGGGTATGTTTATCAATTGAACGAAGTAGGTGAAGAGCAGATAATAGGATTTTGTAGTAAAGCATTGACTGAGGCGGAGCGTAAGTGGACAGTCACAGAACAAGAGTTGTGGGCTATCATATTTAGCTTGTCGAAGTTTGAAACGTATTTGAGGGGGGCACGGTTAGTGATTAGGACCGATCATAAAAGTTTGATATTCTTACAGACATGTAAATTGTTGAGCGCACGAATGATACGTTGGGTACATTACATAGGACAATTTGATTATACGGTCGAGCATGTAAAAGGGAAATTAAACACAGTAGCTGACGTATTATCCCGACATATAAAAGGGACAACTGACGTATTGAATAACAAGGCTGTGGGGCCTGAGATGAATTTATTCAAGACATCGCTAGGACAGGTAGTACAAGCGAGATGGAAAGAGATAGGTAGTCTACAAGAACGGGACAAGGTCGCTAGTGAAATAATTAAACGTATGAAAATATCAGGTACATCTGAATCAAAGTATTATGTGATTAAGGAGGGGATCCTTTATAGGTCAGACATAAATAGGGATACTTTGAGACTATATGTTCCCGAGGTGTTACAAAGGAGTTTGATCGTTAGCATACATGAAGAGATAGGTCATTTCGGACGTTACAAGGTTTATGCGCTGATGAAACGTCGTTACTATTTCTCGAATATGTCTCGCGTGATAAGTCGTGTTGTAAGGGCTTGCGGGGAGTGTCAAATGTCAAAGCACGCGTTAGAAAAGCACACGGGGCCGATCAAAACTGTGATAGCGACAGATATAGGAGAACGGGTCTTTTGCGATATTTATGGACCTTTACCGGCGGGACGCTTCGGATTCAAATACATATTTGTAATGCAGGACTCTTATAGTAAACTAGTAGGGCGCGTGGGTGCGCGGCTCGCTAAAGCGAACCGCGGTTTTTCTGTCCACCAAGTAGACCTTCGGGTCTTGATCATCTTTCTCCACGAAACTACTCTTCCATCTTTCATAGCCTCTGAGATATACATCGACGAAATTTGTATGACCGCCACTTTGAATCCGCCATTTTGGTATTTTTTTTTCAGCTCATTGCCAATTGGATGAGGTTTCGAGTGATTTTTGTTTGAGCACCCTCAACCTATCTTCAATACCCTGACCGTGCTCCTCACCCGTCTCTGAAATCCTCAATCATCAGCTCCCTCCATATTTTTCATCCAAATGAATTTTTGTCCTCTATACGATACCATCAGCGGAAAGGAACGTATCAGTCTTGCATACATTTTATATGAAAAAAAAAAATCGCCATCTTGAATTTTTTTCTATTCATCACGTAGACCATCGGGTCCTAATCATCTTTTACCAAGAAACCACTCTTCCATCTTTCATAGTCTCCGAGATAGACGCCAACGGAATTTGTATGGCCGCCATCTTGAATCCGCCATTTTGAATTTTTTTCAGCTCCCTGCCAATTGGATGAGGTTTCGAGTAACTTTTGTTTGAACACTCCCCACCTATCTTCGATACCCTGGCCGTGCTCCTCACCCGTCTCCGAAATCCTCAACCATCAGCTCTCTCCATATTTTTCTTCCAAATGAATTTTTTTCCTCTCTACGAAATCATCAGAAATTTTGAAAAGGAACCGTATTAAAGTCTTGCATATATTTTGTATGGAAAAAAATAAATTCCGCCATCTTG
Source organism: Hipparchia sbordonii (assembly GCA_038048805.1). Classification (NCBI taxonomy): domain Eukaryota; kingdom Metazoa; phylum Arthropoda; class Insecta; order Lepidoptera; family Nymphalidae; genus Hipparchia; species Hipparchia sbordonii. Next base: position 1,271,005 of record CM076111.1, on the reverse strand, counting down.
AATTTTTTTCTGTTCACCAAGTGGAACTTCGGCTCCTGATCATCTTTTGCCAAGAAACCACTCTTCCATCTCTTATACTCTCCGAGATAGACACAAACAAAATTTGTATGGCCGCCATCTTGAATCCGCCATTTTGGAATTTTTTTTCGGCTCTCTGCCAATTGGATGAGGTTTCGAGTGACATTTGGTTGAACACCCCCCACCTATCTTCGATACCCTGGCCGGTGCTCCTCAGCCGTCTCCGAAATCCTCAATCATCAGCTCTCTCCATATTTTTCCTCCGAATGAATTTTTGTCCTCTATACGAAACCATGCGTGAAAAAATTTTTTTCCATACAAAATTTTACAGGAGAGGTGATCAATGAGTCAGTGAGTGAGTGAGTGAGTGAATCAGTGAATCAGCACGAGTAGCTATATATATATTAATTGATCAGGTTATATCCATTACGTCAGGCGAGCGGAAAGGCTACACTCACATGTGTGAAGAAGTTTCACAAACAAGTTGAGATTAAGACCTTATGTTCAGACAGAGGCGCGAATTTTACATCGAAGGTTTTCGAGTTAGGTGTACGTCAATTAGGTATCAAATTGACGCACACATCTGTTAGGAATCCGCGACCAAATTCGACAGAGAGGGTTAACAAGGAATTAGGTAGACTATTCAGAACATACTGCGAGAAATCTCATAGGTCTTGGGCAGATTTATTGCCGGACATAGAAGATTGTTACAACCAGGTAGTACATACCACAACAGGTTATACACCGAATGAGCTAGTTTGGGGAAAGCGGACCATACTATCAACTGATTTCGGCAAAGACATAGTGAAAGGAACCGATATACAAGGAGAAACGTTAGAACAGATTAGACGACAGGCGCGTCGGAACATAACAAAGGCGGCGGAGAATAGAGAGCTCTATTATAATAGGAATCATAAGTTAATACAGTTTGAGATAGGCGACTTGGTGAAGTTGAGGACTTTTGCGAGGTCGGACGCTGATAAAAAATTAACAAAGAAATTCATGCGACTTTATGAGGGACCTTACGTGATAGGGGCAATTCCATACAATAACGTATACACTTTGGTTGACGCTCGTACTAACGAGATAAGAGGGAATTACAATGCGATCCATTTGTTCCGCTATTATGCAAACTCGTAAAGGAATGAATTCCATTAAGGATTAGCGCGAACAATGGAGATTAGTGAGACCTATCGGCATCAACATAGATAGCAGTTTATGTTAGGTGAGGAAATAGATTTTCAAACAACTAGTAGAGAGTTAGGTATAAGAAATACTAGGTGTATTAAAAATCTATTTGGGGGAGTGTGAGATGGCCAGACATAGCTCATATTTTTTTTCCCCATTTCTCTTGCATGGGTATTAAAAATAAATTTGAAACGCAGTTTTAAAATAAAAGAGAATTTCTAAGTGAACACTTGGACCCTCATAAATATTTCAAAGTGCAGGCAGTTTATTTTTAAAAACAAAACATAGGGATTTTGGAAACACATTAAGATTAGAACAAAAAAGGGTCTTTAGAAATTGCAATAGAAGTGCAGACGTTTTAAAAGGAAACATTTAGAATCAGATCATAAATCTAGTTGAAACATTTTGCCTTCACAAAATATTGAAACCAGATGTGTAGATTGACATAGCCGAACCGAGGCGAAGGGCATAGAAAATAAACAAAAAAGCAAGGCGTGACCGTAAAATGACGCTTTCGATAATTGGCCGAAACATTTTGGCGGGAATCTTAAATGGGCGTGACTATAGTAAATGACGCTATCGATAATTGGCCTAAACGTTTTGGCGGAAACCTAAAATGACGAATCAAGTTAAGGCAGTTTACTTTGGTGGGGATTTTCTATTTTTCAGTTTGGAGAAGGGGCGATAAGGACTCGGAAGGGGAGATACACGGGGGTGGCTTTTCGAGAAGGCATTCCGGGTTGAGGGCTCTTCCAGCAGAGTCGACTCCATTCTCCAATAAATTAATCCTAAGATTGTATAAATTTTAACCTATTTTAATAGATCTATACATAAAAGTAGAATCAGTGCAATAGTTTATAATTAAGCTTATAAGCAAGTGTGTGTGCGCAACGAGGCCTGAATATTCCCGGTAATGTACAAATATTCCAATAATTATATTTTGAGATAAGTAAATTCACAGATAAAGGGTTTCCGTAACGTCCGGGTTTAGGCGTTCATTATTGTAAGAAATTAAAATGTATCCAGATATAGTTCTCGATGCTTTGTATGCAGAAGAACAAAGGGATAGGAGACGTGTGAGAGAGATATCTCGAGACGATGGGTTCTCTATTATGATGTATATCTTATTTCTGACATTTGTTCTATATCTGCTCTTTTTATTAATCAGATTAATGTGGTCAAATCTGAGAGAGTGAAATGTAATAATTTGGCACACATACCACTTGCTTTGGAAGGGGAACATTTATATAAAATATAGTCAGGAAGTTGTGAAAACGAGAATAAAACATAACTTATTATCTGTGAATCTATTTAACGTAATGTATTATGTGTTGTAATTTCTACTAAAACTATAAAATGTCTTGTCTCCCTGATACCACTAGTAGAAAGTGTACATATTCTTTTAAGCATTTAACACCTTTTGTAGCATGTGTGTATATTTTAGTCTAAGATGTCTTAGGTTAGAATGCCACAAGGGTTTTTCATTTGGGTATTTCCGTTTTCCCTTGTCTTAGAATGGCTGCTAGGAACGGAAAACCCGGTTGGTTCTCAAATGACCCCATTTGGAACCAATCTAAATAATCAAACAGTTTCTTTTGAGTAGATTTAATAAAATGGAAAATAAATCTATGAAGTCATAATTATCATCTTTTACTGAACAACCCTAATATTTCTCCTAAGGTATTCAATAATGGAATGTTCTCAAAGGTTCTGTCTACATAAATTGATTTAGTGTTTTATTAGTATTCAGTTGAACCCTAGACTTAACATCTGTAACGTGTGGCGGGCTGAACCGAACAATCCAATAGTGAAATACTATATCCAAAATTGAGTCACGACTCTTCAGTAGGCAGTCAGTTTAGAAAGTGCAGACTAGTGCACTAATTTAGGTCAATAGGCGACATTAAATTACTTAGGGTCAGTTTATTCTATCACGATAGAGAAGTCTGATTTCTTTCATAAACAAAGCAGATAGGTGAACGAGATGGAACAATATTGCAGTCTAAAGAAACTTTGACTTATTTTGTTTTACATAACTAATAGACTAGATTCTAGACTCACTTCGGGTTAGAAGTTAGGTATGAATGAAAACTTTAGAAATCATTCACTATAAATTAAGTCTTCAAATGTACGAGACTCCGAGATACCAGAGCGACCTTCGAGCTACGGGTGTGGGTCAACGGTACTTCCTACAAACAGGTAAGAAATTAGAATCCTTGTTTATTGTATTTACAAACTTTAGGTGTAGGGTGACCATGATATTACTTCGGAATAGAGGACAAGATAGGGTAATAGGTAGGGTGACCATGATGAAATACTACAGGGATTGAGACACTGAGGCTGATTGAGTATTGGCTAAATTAATATGTTTGACTCAGATGAGTCAAAGTTATTACTAAGTGGTACACGGTTCGATGGCGTTCTTTGGCGGCGAATTTCCGGCACACCAAACACGCCATGTCTTGCAGCACGGCTCCCGAACTTAGATTTGGCCAAATCTATATCAAACTGAACAATGAATATAAATAAGTAAAACCATGGTATTGGGGCGAGCTATAAGCTCAATGAAAAGAATTGTACCAACCCTTCGGGGTGTATGGGAACACCAAAACGCTTCGCAGCGAAAGGGAGTCGGCTGTGCCCCTATAACAATGATAAAAGGCCGTGGAGCGGCGTAGGGTTTCCCCCGTGCTAGAGGGAATTCGGTCAGAACGACGGCCCAAAAAGAGGCAAATTCGTACATTGTACCAGCTAATCATTCATTCTACTCGTATTTTAAACTTAGATTGATAATTTAACTCTCTAGGATTTCCCTGTTTTTCTGAAGGTTGCAGAATGCATAACATAATTCTTTTGAAGTTTGTTCATAATTAATCCGCGACAGCTAAAGTAGAATGATTTGGTAGCCTACTTTGTCCATCGAACGAAATGAACGAACCCGAAGGGTGCTTAGTACATAACAGTGTTCATGCCAGAAGCCAACATGTCTCTCGATCCTGAAGTGTTTTACCTATAATTAGAATATTCTTCTTTACTCAATCAATCCACTAGATATCACTAGACGATCCAGCTGCGTACCATCACAGTATGCGGCAGACAGTTCCGTTTCATTTTGGCGAATCCTACTAATATTATACTCGTAAGTTAGTGCGAAAGTTTGTGAGGATGGATGGATGGATGGATGGATGGATGTTTGTTTCTCCTCCACGACACAATGAATGAACCAATTTGGCTGGGATTGGAGATGCCAAACCCAGAATCTTATGTTGGAAAACTAAAGATTTCCCGCGGGAATTAAAACCTTAATCTAAATACATAAAAGGCAAAGGTGACTGACTGACTGACTGACTGACTGACTGACTGACTGACTGACTGACTGATCTATCAACGCACAGCTCTAACCACTGGACCGATCGAGCTGAAATTTGGCATACAGGTAGCTGTTAGGACGTAGACATCCGCTAAGAAAGGATTTTTGAAAATTTCAACCCCAAGAGGGTTAAATAGGGGGTTAAATAATCGAACCTAACGTGAGCGAAGCCGCGGGTTAAAGCTAGTCCAAGTATATAAAGCCGCGGATATCATCTAGAACTTACAGGATAATTTTGTCCATAGTAATACCTTCTCTTCTTCCTTCTTAGCGTTTGTCCCACCTTACGCCAGAGTCCGCTGCTTACGCCAGTAAACAGGATAAATTCGTACATAGTGATACCTGCATATGACTTATCCCTTTGGTTGCCTTCGGTCAAATATAGTAAACAGGATAATTTCGTCCATAGTGATACCTGCATACGATTTATCCCTTTGGTTGTCTTCGGTCAAATATAGTAAACAGGATAATTTCGTCCATAGTGATACCTGCATACGACTTATCCCTTTGGTTGTCTTTGGTCAAATATAGTGCAGCTCCAACCCGGTCGTTAGTCCGATTGGCGACCGGTGCAGCTAATTTGTCACTACGCTATTTCTATATCCGTGCAAACAAGGATCTACGCGAGTGCACCTGGGGTGTAATTATAGTGCGCGTCTATTTGTCTGATGGGATTATATTGTGTGAAATTCGTTCATTTAATTATTCTTTTTGACGTGGTGGCATGGCGATGTGCGTCTACCTTTACTATTCGAAGTTACGGCTTTGATTGTCTAGTGAGAAGCTTTATATTATTGACAAAATTTTAGCGCCTTTATGTTTTAGAGATTAATAGAAGATCTCCTTAGATCTTTTTATGAAAATCCTGGTGTTATGGGCGAGGATGCTCGATTCTTTTTAAGGATATACTCTCTAATTACGTGATGTTGCAAGGTAACGCAGGCTGTGTTCTGGCACATTTTCTTCCTTCATTCATTGATTCAGATGGTATGTATCTATAACTTTTAATGTACGAGTATCTAAAAGATTATGAATATCACATTGATAAGATAAAAGTTGTATTGTGTGAAAGATATATTAATTATAAAATAGATAAAAAGATAAAATAGAAAAAAAGATATTTACTAATTGCTATGGTGCATAACTATGTCAACAATTACCTATAGGATTGCAAAAGAAGCTTTTTTTATAAATTAAATGAAGGCGCTCACAATTAAGTTTTAAAGTAAACATTAGATAAGTATACCTAGTCCTAATAGAACGAATAAGTATTAGTATAGCTCAGTAGAGTTCTATACTAGGATAGTTTATATTTAAATCTCAGTTAGTCATCGGAGTACTATCGTAGTTATCTGACACGTGCCCTGTCCCATCTTGGAGAAACTATTTTCGCCCTCTGGCATCCTGCCAATGCTTGTCTAAATACTTCCTTCTTGGGCTTATTACTTGAGCTTTTCTTTGACACTTATTGCCAATTTTGGCAAATAGGGTAGGTATCTTCCAACAATATTTAAGTAGATGGCCAAAAATAGGTTTAGAATAAGCCTGAGGTCATCTGATTGTTGGGCTTCCAAGTTGACGACAAAAAGTCCTTTGTAGAGCGTCTAAAAACTTCTACAAGAGAATTTAATTTGAGTATCTTCAAGGCAAGGGTGAATAGGCATATTTTAGGCAAGCGCGCTCCAACCTAGACCTCATCAGTGCTATCTATTACTGATTGTCGTCAAGCGCAAGCCTATTTCGGGTAAAAAAAAGTAAGTCCCGTTCTGGATGTCTATTATTTTGTTGACGAGGGCAATGTCGACGAAAAGTTTTCGTAGAGGCTTCGGCCGTCGCTAGTTACCACCCTACTGTCAAAGACGTGCCACCGAACAAAATCTATTTGATGGCGAGATTGATGAGGTCTTGTTAGGAATAAGTAAATAGTTAACAAGTTATACTCGTAATTTAAGGAAAATCAAACCAATTTCAATATACCGAAATAAAGAATAAGTGAAAAGGGAAATGTATCCATATCTTGAAAACTAATGAACCGTTTTTGATGAAATCTTTGCTATTAAGAAAACAATAAATAGAATAAGTTCAAGTTAATGTAAGCAAATAAAAAGAGAATGGTCACACTCCAATTAATAGTTTCCATACGTGGACAAACATAAATACATACGATCATACATACATAATTACATACGCACAGTCGTACAACTATAAAATTTTGTATATTTTTTTGGAAGCCCTCATAGATTGTCATACGTGAATATTTTGCAGTTCCAATACTATTAGGCACATACCTACCTACATACGAGTATACGTGTCGAATCGATAATCTCCTTTTTTGAAGTCGGTTAATCGTAAATGCCAGGCAGATAAAGTCACAGGCAAGGACTAGTTCCATGTTTAGAAGTAGCTAACGATTGTGGTTTTTTGAGGTGGCGCTTAGGTATCTCTAATTTTATCGTTGATCTTTGGCACGCTGCCAGAGCATGCCGATTCCTAAAATAATTATTGAGTGTCGCATGCGATTGTATATTTAGGACGGGTTTCATGGGGGAGGGAGGTATTTTGGGATCATGGTGAACGGTACATGCAAGTGTGCATTTCGTGTCCTTCGAGTCATATTTTTCATTTTTGAGGGTCGTATCCGTAACATAGCTGGCACCTCTAATAGTTTTCTGACGTAGGCATCTGGTAAGAAAGGATTTCTGAAAATTCAACCCCTCAAAAGGTAAAACAGGAGTTTGGAAAATCGAACTCAACGTGAGAAAAACCGCGGTAAAAGTTAGTCTAAATATCGAAAAGGCGAAGTTTACTGACTGACTGACTGATCTATCAACACAAAGCTCTAAGCACACAACGGATCAGGATGAAATTTGGCATACAGTTAGCTATTATGACGTAGGTATCCACTAAGGAAGAATTTTTGTAAATTAAACCCTTAATGCCTAAAATAGGGGTTGGAAAAATCGAACTTAACGTGAGCGAAGCTGCGGGCAAAAGCTAGTACCTACTAAAATAAAGCATGCAAAGAGCAAGCAAAAATCGTGTTAAAATATACCAGATTGAAGACTGGCGAGTGCCAACGTACTGTATAATTTAGTCGTTTAATAAAAAGGCGAATATATTTGGGGCAATGTATGAAACGAGGCTTCATGCTTCAGATGTCACTAACAGCCCCTTAAATTGGCTAAAATGAACATAAGTATATAAAGAATTCTGAAAGCCTAAAAAGCCTTAGCCGTTTTGGTACTTAACTTTAAGTAGTGACTTCGCTTTTTTTATCCAAAATAGGCTTGCACTTGATGACAATCAATACTGGATAGAACTGATGAGATCTAGGTTGGAGCGTGCTTGCCTAGAAGATGCCTATACAGTCTTGCCTTGAAGGTACTCAAATTATAAGTGTCAGGCAACACGGATGCTGGAAGAGTGTTCCACACCTTAGCGGTTCTTATCAGAAACGTTGAATTAAAGCGTTTCGTTCGAATTCGCTTATGAAGGTTCAGCGGAACATCGCCGAAGGCAGTTCGTTCTACAATTTACATGTTTTCCGTGTCGTATCATTGCTGAAGGTCGTGACCCTATCTTCAAGCTTCATACCCATGAGGCCTTTGTGAAGTCACAAGCGAACAATATTATGTTTAAGCTTGTTTAAGTAAGAATCAGGGGGCAGAAACTTTTCTGACAGACAATATTTGACAATAATATATGCAACTTCAATCATTAACTTTTCAAAGATTATAAACACAGAGGTACCCTGCAATTTCTTTACACCGACCGAAACACGTGTCGACTTCCGCATGTCGTGTTTCCTAAATAATTCATCGCGCGAACCTTTGTCATACAAAACAAAACACACTCGTATAGGGCGGGTAGTTCGAAAAAACCGGCTAATATTCCGGACCGGTCGTTACAGTCGGCTGGTCCGGGATGCCGCATACATAAAACATAGAGACTCTTTGCCGCATCGCGCCGCTATGATCTAATAACGTGTGGTGCGTAGTACAAAACAAGTTTCCATTGCTACAGACGACACGATTTTTATGACGTACATAACTTTAATCCGGGCTTGACTGCTGATCGCTCTTTTAGTCAAAATCATTTATACTACACCTGCTCGGAAAGTACATTCTGATTTGTGTCAAATCGCAAAAGAGCGAGAAAGAAAATACGTCATTACGTGGAAACAAATCTGCGGGCTGTCAAAATATATGAAATTTCATTACTTACCTGCTTCAGCGGGCTGAAAACTGTATGAAAATCCATTACTAACGTGCTGTTTTTTTTTTAATTTTTGGTCAAGTCAGTTTAGTAATAACTTGAAAAACAATGAAATCTATTTCGACCTTTTTCGACAAATAGACTTATTATTTTCAAAGTAGTAGGTAAATATCTAATAAATAACGAACTAAAAATATAAAAATAGTAATATTAACTAATTAATAACTAAATAATAATCTATTTAAGTAAATATAATAATTTCATTTCTTTGTTTAGGTCTACTTATCTATGGTCTAAGGTTATTTACACATTCAAATTGTTGTTAAAAAAACAAATTGTTGCTGGCCGCTTGCATTTTCTTTAGTGAGTACATTATTTGAAAAATTTAAAAATAATTCGCGCGATTCGCTTTCTTTTGTTTTATCTAAATTTTCAATTTATAAAATTACTTAAAATGCAAAATGTCTAGTAGCGACAGTGAAGATATTTTGATGACGCCGCCAGAATCAAAAACTATTAGGTAATTTGCCGAACAAAAATATCACCCTAAGTTTTAATAATTATATTTTTTTTTTAATTCTATGACAAGATAGCCCTTGACTGCGATCTCACCTGATGGTAAGTGACGATGCAGTCTAAGATGGTAGCGGGCTAACATGGAAGGGGTATAGCAGTGTAAATTTAACCCATACCCCTTATTGGCTTCTACACCAAACCAAAAAAAGGTATTGGTTGGTTTGTTTATGAATTTCAATATAAATTTCAATTAAATAATGTGTCTATTATTTTCCTCGTAGGTGTAGTATAAAGCACTATGTATCACTCGGGAGAAAGTGCGATTCCTAACTCGGGTGTATCGCGGCCCTCGGCTTCGCCTCGTGCCTCAAATGACACCCTCGTATGTAATCGGCCACTTTCAGCCCTTGTAGAACAATGTACTATTAACGGGTAAAACTTAATTATTGTATCGGTCAATTACAGTAATTACACACCCGTTTTAAGCGTATTGTTGGAAAAACCTTGCTAACATTCCAGATCGGTTCAGAACGCAACACACATACATAATATAGCAAAGAAGCTTTGTCGCATTGTAAAGTCCACTTACTGTCGTATTGAATAAAAATAATGATCAGCTCTAAATTAAATTGGCATATCTAGGGTACTCATGGAGTATTTTCCATAAAATCTATTGAAATTCGCCGCCACTGTTAAACTATTATTAAAAAGTGGTTGGTACGGTTAAGATGTCAACCTCGTTTCGCTTTTATTTTGTTTAGTACTTAGTGTTGTGTGGCAACAAATATTGTACTGGTTTGGGCTATACTTTTCCGTCAGTCAGTAAGTTACCGTATCGTATTATAAGTAGACTATCTGATGCTCACGACTTCGTTCGCATGGATTGAAGTTTTTAAATTCCCCGCAGGAACTTTATTATTTTCCGGGATAAAAAGTAGGCTATGTGTTATTCCAGGCTATATCTATCTCTGTGATAAACAGCCAAATCTGTTCAGTCGTTGCGGCGTTTTGAGTAACAAACATCCATTCATCCATTGATATATCCAAACTTTCTTTTAAACATTTATAATACTAGTAGCATATACAGATAACTAGATAAAATTATAACTGGTAATAAAAAGTTAACCTAAACTAGGACAACTTTCAATTTGTGAGAGTGGAAACGCGCCCAGCCTAACTCAATTCGAGAAGCTCTTGTCTTTTGCTGTAATGTTGTCTAAAGTAAAGTCAGGGCTTATGCTTTATAGTTTTCAGGTTTACAGCTACCTGCAGGATGTCATTTGAGAATCTAATATGTTTTGTTGTTCTAAGATACACTGCCATACCCTTTACAAGTTAGCCCGCTACCATTTTAGACTGCATCATCACTTACCATCAGGTGAGATCGCAGTCAAGGCCTATCTTGTCATCGAATAAACTAATGGTTCGCCCCGAACTGAGACCTCGCGGTATCCCATAATTCCCAAAATATAGTTTACATTAGACACAATAAAAAATAATAATAGTTGACGCAAAACTGTTTTACTGATACAGCGCCATCTATTAGCATTATTGTGAAGCTATTAGCATTAAAAATTAAATAATTTCGTTTCTTTATAACATTTATCTAATTTTAGTATTTGTTGTTCAAGTACAGGATATAACTGAATTTTCAACAAAGTTTCAGGTTCTAATATGCAATACTTTTTGACATATGGCTCAAATTAAATCTGCACTTAAAAGTTAAATAATTTCGTTTCTTTATAACATTTATCTAATTTTAGTATTTGTTGTTCAAGTACAAGATATAACTGAATTTACCACTAAGTTTCAAGTTCTAATATCTTGTCATTCTTGACATAATTTTTTAATTTGCTCAAATTAAAATCTCCACTTTGAAAGCCCCCCATTTCGTCAATTTTAAGGGAGAAATTAAAAAAAAAAATATTTTTCTACTCTGTTCAAAGTCGTCTTTAAAAATAGTACATTGTTCTACAAGGGCTGAAAGTGGCCGATTACATACGAGGGTGTCATTTGAGGCACGAGGCGAAGCCGAGGGCCGCGATACACCCGAGTTAGGAATCGCACTTTCTCCCGAGTGATACATAGTGCTTTATACTACACCTACGAGGAAAATAATAGACACATTATTTAATTGAAATTTATATTGAAATTCATAAACCAACCAACCAATACCTTTTTTTGGTTTGGTGTAGAAGCCAACTGCTATACCCCTTCCAAGGTAGCCCGCTACCATCTTAGACTGCATCGTCACTTACCATCAGGTGAGATCCCAGTCAAGGGCTATCTTGTCATAGAATAAAAAAAAAATACAATTATTAAAACTTAGGGTGATATTTTTGTTCGGCAAATTACCTAATAGTTTTTGATTCTGGCGGCGTCATCAAAATATCTTCACTGTCGCTACTAGACATTTTGCGTTTTAAGTAATTTTATAAATTGAAAATTTAGATAAAACAAAAGAAAGCGAATCGCGCGAATTTTTTTTTAATTTTTCAAATAATGTACTCACTAAAGAAAATGCAAGCGGCCAGCAACAATTTGTTTTTTTAACAACAATTTGAATGTGTAAATAACCTTAGACCATAGATAAGTAGACCTAAACAAAGAAATGAAATTATTATATTTACTTAAATAGATTATTAAATAGATTATTAATTAGTTACTATTACTATTTTTATATTTTTAGTTCGTTATTTATTAGATATTTACCTACTACTTTGAAAATAATAAGTCTATTTGTCGAAAAAGGTCGAAATGGATTTCATTGTTTTTCAAGTTATTACTGAACTGACTTGACCAAAAATTAAAAAAAAAACAGCACGTTAGTAATGGATTTTCATACAGTTTTCAGCCCGCTGAAGCAGGTAAGTAATGAAATTTCATATATTTTGACAGCCCGCAGATTTGTTTCCACGTAATGACGTATTTTCTTTCTCGCTCTTTTGCGATTTGACACAAATCAGAACGTACTTTCCGAGCAGGTGTAGTATAAAATATATCGCAAGTCTATGTAACGCAACAAACAAAATTTTACTTCAAACACGCTTCTATGAGAGCCCCCCTGAAATAAAGCTTTTTATATTTTTTTATACAATGTTCGGCTGAAGGCCATCAGTTTACATATTATATTCAAATTTGAAGTAATTACGTTCAGTAATTCAGAAGTTATAGGGCTCTGACAGACATTTGGACGTACACACTTCTCTGTCCAGTACAGACAAGCGTCCTAGTTGACTCAGAGAACTCGCTTCGCTCGTTCAAAAAAAACATTGTAACTGATCTGAAACTTCATGATTTTGGATTTATTAATAGCTCATTTGACTGAAACCTCAAAAGTCAACGGCACTTCTAACACAAGCTTTACGTTTAATTTGACGGGGACCGGGGAGAATTGGGAAATATTCTTTAAAAAAAGTTTAATACCGCGTCCGCATGCTTGTGGCAAACGGCAAACGCCAAACCTCTACAAACGTTTGCCTTGAATTTGGGAATCATCCGCACGCTTGCGAGGGCGTTTGTATGTTCTGAACAGGCAAGCATGACGGACGTCGAACTTGTGTCGGCTTTATTATTTGGCTTAAGTTATTTTTGTTACAAATGTTTTAAGCTCAGTATCGATCAATAATCCTACTAAAATGGAATATGGATGGATGGATGGATGGATGTTTGTTACTCTTTCAGCCACAACTAATGAACCGATTTGAATGAAATGTGGAATAGCGATAGCTCATACTTACATTTTAGCCCGGAAAGTTAAGGACTTTCCGCGGGAATTAAAAAACCTTAATCCGCGAGGACGAAGTCGCGGACGTCATCTAGTTGATAGTAAAGCGTCCTCTAATTAAAATTTTTAAAACATATTTCATGTGCACAATTTGTCCAGTTACAGTTTTAGTATAATATTATAGATTAGTAGTAGTAGCTAGTAGTATGTTCGAAAACACTTGGTACCTACCTAGTTTATTTATTTGAATAAAAAAATATTCTACTCTATTCTAGTATGTACCTACTCAATAGATACTTTGTTTTTTTTCTTTATCAACCGATAGACGTCCACTGCTGGACTGTTTATTGCATGGACTTCCTCAGGCTTCGGTCTTGCGCCACCTGTACCCAGTGGCTCCCTGAAGGTCGCCTGATGGTGTCGGTCCACCTATTACCATACCATTATATACCATTTCCCGGTGCGGAGTCGCCACTTATTATTATTAATATATAAAACTAATTAATTAATTAAATTATATAAACAAATCGTCTTCAAAAGTCTTCAGTCGACCAGTCATTCATTTTACGTTTTTACCCACTCACAAAATGAAGATTTCTAAAAGTGCGATACGTAAATCGTAATACAATAACACGTCTAATCGCCGCCAGTGCACAAACGAGACTGAGTGCGCGCAAACGTGTGGACGGAGACGCAAGCGCTTGTGGCAAATTCCCTTTGGTTTGCGATCAAAAGACCGACACTCGATGGATCGGCCACAAACGCTCGCAAGCGTAGGCAAACCATGGCAAACGCTCTATCCGCACGTTTGCGTTTGTGAAGGTTTGCCGAGGTTTGCCAAGCGTGCGGATGCAGCTTAAGAAGTTCTTTTGCTATTCTTTTCAAATACGAGGAGACAGTATTCTACTGCCCGTTTTCACTAACGTTCCCTAATTTTTATGGGCTACCTAAGCTAAGTTAGGTGAAGCTTTCTGTCGATTTCGTTTAAATCGCGAACCCTTAAACGAAAAAAACTTCGTGGAAATATTGGATAAGGTTGGTATTTAGAGGCTATCTACTTAAAGAGACCCCTACTTAGGGGATGATTTAGATAAGCTTGGTGAAAAACTGAAAACGTATCTAAATTGGCATTTTGACTTGTATTTTAAAATGAGAAAATTTGCTTTCCGTAACGATATTTTCTTTTCTTCTACATAAATGCTAATAAATAGTTATTTGTTCAACAAGATAGCAAAGTTCATTTTTGTTGCGAGTGCCTAGTTTGAATCCCGAGCGAGCGAAGGATTCTAAGTTAGAATCCTGAGAGTAGTGAGGGATTCAAAGGCACAAGAAGCAAAAACTTTGCTATCGTGTGATACATACAACTTTTCACCTCAATAGCGAAAAAATACAAGATGTAAGAAAAATATTTATTAAAACATAAAGGATATTTTAAAATTTAAAAAATTAGGTTTCTTTATTTAAAAACTTTTCAATATCATAAGCGGTGAAAACTTTAGATTTTTTAGATTTGTGCCCCTCCGACTGTCTTTTCAAAAATGCAATAAGTTTAGGATAAGTTTCAATGTGAACGTCGCATTTCGATTTGATTGTAACTTTTAACATGGAGTAAATACTCCATAATGTAGATGGTTGCCTTGTTTTAGACAATTCCATGAAATATTATGATAAAATCACAGTCTCTGAATAGGACTTCGCACCCTTAGAAAGTCTCCAATCATTAAATAATTCATAGGCTTTCAAATATTTTTCACGAGACTTTTCCGGAAGAAAGTTTAATTCAGCGTTAGACACTAATTCTTTTAATTCTGAAGGTGTTATATTATCACTAGATTCACTCATTTTGTTATTTTAAAATTCTTACAACAAATAACTACTAAGAAATTACTACCTAATTAAGATATAGAATAGAGTTAATTTTTTTTTTTTGCCGCCATTTTATATTACTCTTTTGTCTGCGTTCGGAATTGTGTCATTCATAAAATAAAATATATTAATTAATTAATTTTAATTTTCTTTTATGTTTCATGTTGTGTTACAGAATTATAAAGTCTAAAACACATTTAAAAAAAGTTAATAAGTAGTTTAAATAATAAAATAGAGAGTTAAAAAATTTTCTCGAAATAAAATGTATGGGGTATGCAATATTAGATACAAAATTTCTGAACGTTTCTTGAGACGATGAGTTGAAGAAACGCCAATCCAATGCGTTCTATATTCAAAACACTTTTTCTCACTGAGTGAGCAAAAACGACTTTTGCTCACTGGTTTTGGGCAGCAAAGGCGCCCCTTTTGAGCTAGAGAGGTGAAAAGTTTATTTTTGAGTACATAACCTTTCCCAATACAGAGGCTGAAATCTATAGACCGCACTCTCAGTCTGTTCATACTCAAGACAGAGTTAAAACGAGACAGATTTACGTGAGAGCCTATTTGTGTCTCGTTTTAAGTTGTATCCTAAGTCCAAGCTAAGTCAGAGCAAGCTCTATAGATCTCAGCATCAGAGTCGTCTACAAGTTTACTACAAATAGATCGCGCTTCACTCGCATCTCCTTTGTTGAGATAAGGGTGAGATAGACAAATCTGTCGCAGAGACAAAAGTTTTCCGTGTACACACGCTCGTTTCCAAGTAAACAAACGCGTCATTGGAAATGGCGTTAATCTGGTTGTGTAAACATTCACGTGTTCACCGAGTACCCCTTTAAACAAATAGACATAAAAGATAAAAATAAAAGTTTAAAACTGCAGATAGGATACTTTTCGACAATAGGTATCTATACAGATAAATTAAATGGAAGTAGCTGTCTGGGATTTGAAAATACCTGTTTTTTACAAGGAGTGATTATTTATTGTTGGACATAATCAAAATTCAAGTTTAAAGTTTTCTGTCTGCGTCTGTTCTGAACTATCAAATTTTTTTGGATCAGCTGAATTGAAAAAGAAATAGCACTTTTATTTTCAAAAAAACCATAACCCATACTACAAAAAACAAGCTATAAAAATTTGTCAACTGGTTGCCCAGGCTAATTCTGGAAATACCTGAACTAATTTTGACGCATTCTTAGACGAGTAGAATACTTATACAAGGAATAATCTAGTCTACTTTTGATCACGAAAAATAAAGGAGTTCTTCAGAAATTCTATAACGATACACTAAAATCTACATTAAACTTAAACAATTAAAGTGTAGTGTAGATTTAAGTGTATCCTTACTAATATAAGAAATAAGAAAGTGTGTTTATTTGTTGGTTTGTCCTTCAATCACGCATTAACGGAGCAACCGATTGACGTGATTTTTTGCATGGGTATACTTGAGGATCTGGAGAGTAACGTAGCTTACCTACTACTACTATTTTTTTCTCGGAAACTCAAAAAGTTCCCGCTGGATTTTGAAAACTAAATCCACGCGAACGAAGTCGCGAGCATCAGCTAGCAAGTAATATGTTTCCCACAGGTCGCCACTCTATTTAGTGCTATAAAGCAATCAGTTTAAAGCGGTCCATGTGTTTATTCTAATTGGGAGATTGTGAGATTCAAAGCAAGCACTTGTGTGACAGATGTTGCACGAGATTACAGCTTCCACGAACCGTTTCCTTTGGCCACTGGCCGACTGAAAGGGTCCGGATTTCGGTACATTTATGCAGGGTGTTCTGTTTAAATATATAAAGGAATTCAGAGTGTATTGCGCAAACAAGTCAACGAGATAAGCTTTACGACAGAAAACCGACTACTGCCTACGCTAGAAATACCACTATGGGAATGTTTCATGTTTTCATTTAAAAAAATAATATAAGTATTATAATCTATACAGAAAAACTATTGCTATCTAGGTACCCTTAAAAACACCAGCACTGGTAGCATGGGCAGGAGATAAAAGTTTTATCCCCCGATTTTATCCACTGACAGGGGATAAAATTATCTTTTTCCTATGCTAAAGTATGGCGACAGAGGAGAAGGCGATGTATATTTCTATTAGTATATCCACTGAGTGTTATTTCCACCGCTGTGCCCATGCTCGACGGGTGGATAAAGCTAAGCGAGGGGATAAGCGTTTTATCCTTTTCCCGGGGATAAAATTTCTCCCGCCCATGCTACCAGGGCTGTTGGTTTATTACCTATCAACGATGAGGCTGAGCAATTTCATTGCAAACACATATTCCTTGCGTTTCATGTAAAAGATCTGTTTATATTCCATTTTCCAAAAAAAAACTATCGGGTTAATTTTAATGCAGTTTTTTCAAAATTATTTACATTATCACTTCCAAGTACGAGATCGATTTTCTTAAATTATTGCCCGATTTTGATATTATAATTTTTTATGCATTACACAGGTATCGTACATTATTCTCTCACGGGAAGATCAGCTTTCAACACCTTATTATTCTGTGGGCTAATAATAATATTTCTGGTTACGCGACCATTAATCTAGTTTTCCAAACTCTGGAAAGCTGAACACTCTGTATAGGATGATTCTGCGTATTTCTCCGAAATTTTTTAAAGTGTATAATAATCGTGCGACCATCATAGTGATTAGTCATTCTCTAAGCTAATATCACTCTTGGTGATGATTGATGTCTTAATTAGCGTATTAATTGTAACAATTTGGATGTGCGTTGTCTATTCTGAGAATGTAGAACGTAGATATCTCAATTCTTTATGGTCGTTAACGAAAAGCAATACCCTCTTGTGGAGTAGAGACAATTTTTTAGCTCTCTTTTTTTAAACTTTAGAACCACTGGACTCAACATGTACCTAATATGAATATGGTATCTGCACAACTTTGCTTCCCGGAACGATATAGATCTAAAATTCATTTATATTAAAATCTATACTAATATTATAAAGCTGCAGAGTTTGTTTGTTTGAACGCGCTAATCTCAGGAACTACTGGTTCGAATTGAAAAATTATTTTTCTGTTTGATAGTCCATTTATCGAGGAAGGCTTTAGTCTAAAATCACGCTGCGACCAATAGAAGCGAAGCATCAGTGAAAAATGTTGCAAAAACGGGGAAAATTGTATCTATATTTAAAAATATTCTTTTAAAAACTTCTTATAATCGACGCGGACGAAGTCGCAGGCAACAGCTAGTAAAACATAAACATAAAAAGATACTTACAAACCTTATGAAATGTTAACAGATAAGTAGTATAGAAATAGTTTTGATAAAATATTATGAAACTATTTGATCCAATAAAATATTAGATCATATTATCATTGAATCTAAGAACCTATGTTAGTTATGTCTTGAAGTTATTTACACACTAATATATATACTTTCAACCAAAATCATAATAATAATGTGTTCAGTGAAAGGCCTGGAAAAACACAAAGCGATGGCAAACACAATAACTTTTATTTTTTCATATTTGAACCCTTTGATATTAACGACATGCGTAAGCGGTTATAGCCAAGTAATAAATAAGTTAAGATTTGGACCTCCAACTTGGAGGGTTGAGGTTTACATCCTGGACCCACAATCTCTGAATGTTTGGTTATATGAGTTTTAAGCAATTCAATATCACTTGCTTTAACGGCGAAGGAAAGTATTGTATGGGAACCTGCACGCCTTAGAATTCTACTAATATTATAAATGCGAAAGTTTGTAAGGATGGATATACATCCATACGGATGGATGTTTGTTACTACTACACAGCACAACAAATGGAATTTGGAAATTTGGAATGGATATACCCAGGCTTAACACATAGACTTCATTCTATTCCTGGAAAATTAAAGTTTCCGCAGGAATTAAAACACCATAATCCACGCGGACAAAGTCGCGGGCATTATCTAGATTTTCATAAAGGTTCTCAATGGTGTGTGAAGTTTACCAATCCGTAATTGATCAGCATGGAGGACCATGTCTTTAACCCGTTGGGCCGTTATATTCGAGAGGATACTTGTGCCCAGTATAGTGCTGATGATTTGAGATGATAATGAACGTAACGCGTTTTGTTTGTCCAGGTCTTTAAACGTATTCGAAGCGCGAAATTCTCCACAGCCCCGGCTTGTTCTAAGGAAATTGCGAGATGAGTCGCAGTTCTATATTAAATTTAAATTAATATCATGGAAAATAGATCGCACACGACCTCGAAAGCTACAAGAGTCGTCAGAGTCTTATGAGATGTACGGAGAGAGGTCAGTCAGAAAACGATTGACGTAACATTTTCTGCTAACGTCATACATAGAATATACGCAATTATAATCCGCAAAACTAGAATTTTCTCAGAAATAAAAATGTATATTTCATTGCTCTACAAGTGTAAATCGAAAATTTATAAAATACCCCTGACATGTAAAATTAAAAAAAAGACGTGTGGCACTCGGGGACTGCCGCGGTAAAGCTATTGCATAGCATTTTTTATCAACGCCATCTAGCGGTGAGAGGAGTCCCGTGTCAGGTTATTTTCGTTACGGAATTTCTGGATTCGGTCTCCACGCTCAAGGCCCGCGATAGAAGCTATGCAATAGCTTAAAAATATTTTATGGTTGCGGCCATCTTGGATTTGATCATAGAATTCTACTAGTCAAGCCCTTTCATTTGATACCCATATTGAGGGAACTATATTATAAGGTTGTCAATCGCCGTACAACGTGGCAATGCGGCAAGTTTGATGGGAACCTTTCGGCCGGGGGCAACCAGGGTTGGTCTATTTGACTAAAGTGTTATTTTTAAGACTTGTTTTTTTTTTTTTGGTTTATGACATAGTACATTCTATTGAGGGAATTGTGAAAAATATATGATCTGCCATTTTGTTATTTATATTACGTTGGTGAAATCGGCTCTTAGTTATTTTAATTTTTCCAAATAAATAGTTCCCATGGCTTTTTCAAAAAACCTAACACATAGATGAAGTAGGTACCTACTTACCTAGCGAAAAATGGCTAGTAGCAAAATATATCGTCTCGACAAAATATCTATCCGGCAATCCATCCAGTTTTCTGAGCAAACAAAGGGAAAGGAACGCACGCATCCAGCAATTTCCGGCCTTCCTATCTGGCATATTCAGATTTTAGACTCGATTATCCTCTACATCTCAAAAGTAAACTTTAGTATCTTTGCAATAAGAGTGACAATACTTTAGACAGAGGTATAGTGTCGATTCAAATTTTACAAGCGAAGAGGTTAGTCGTGTCAACTATTTCACAGTAATATCTACCCGTTGCCAGAATCTAGAAATGGTCATATTTGTGTTTATACCATAAGTTTGAGGTTAACACACAGCCGTGAGATACCTTGCTTTGGAAGGTTTGGAAATTAAATTTCTATTCATTTAGATTTTAGACAAATTCAATTACATAATTACTATAACTTAGTACACACATTTTAGATTTTTTAAACTTGAGACTGTGGTTAACGTGTAATAACATGGATTTAGTCATTCATATTATACCTTTATACCTACTAACCATTGAAACTACACTAACTAACTAAACAGTTAGTTATTAATATAAAAAAAATTAAAAAATCGACTTTTAATTATGCAACATGCAGACACACAGCTGTACATCAGATTTTAACCCAGCAAATAAGAAGCGTGAATCTGTAAAGCGTGAAAACAAACCGGTCAGTGTTATAACGAATACACCAATACCTAGAGTAAACTATAAGCTCGAATTTTATTTTTACTACAGGCTTTAATTATGCAATACGTAGAATCACAACTGTATATCAGATTTTAACCTACATTTTTACACTTGAATTAAAAAGGCGTGTATTCAAAAATTTCATAGCAGACAAAGCATTTTCGAGTGGGAATCGTCGGAAAACTGGCAAGAGGCAGCGGCGGGGACAAGTGCGCGTGAAAACAGGACGTATTGTCCGCGGGCAGCGTCACAGTCGTGCCGCCCTTAATCAAGATGGCTACTGGCGCCATAACTGGGTCACAAACTTTTTAAAATTATATTAATTTTTGACATATGCATAACGAAAGTAACACTATCATTTATTGTATTTTAATTACCTATTATTAATTCTTAATAGTCATACGCCATGATTGTTATATGACAGTATGTAAATGGATTTAAATGATTGTTTGACAGCTGTACAAACAATAAGAGCTGGTCGAGTTATGATAAATAAAATAAAGTGTTATTTATTTATTATAAACCAGCAGCGTCATATTGATGGACAATTTCACCAACCACCGAAAAACATTTAAGTGACGTATACTTAACCTGTAACACCGTACGGTCGACTGCGTAAAGTGTAGAAGTCCTTTTTGGGGTCGAGTGTTCGCTTTTATATAGATTCGGAAAGAATAGGAAGAACTACCATAACTAGAGGCTATTATGTGAATTTCTTAATGACATAGTTGCTTGGAAGCAATCGGTTTTGTTTCAGCTTACAAGATACGAGTAGATATAAGCTACATATTTTAACATTTTTGTTTTGAAAGAGCAACTGCTGAATTTCTTGCCGGCTCTTCTTAGCAGAATCAGCTTTCCGAACCGATGGTAGATTTTCGACTAAAAGTCAACTATTGGCTTTTGGCAGTTCAATAAAATAATTTTGATTTTTTTTGTATTTTAAAAAAAACTTGACGTTTTGACATGCGTATTTGTATCAATGTTATCAACCCAAAATTATTGCTAGTAGGTAAGCAAAAACTGAAAAAAATAAACAGTGCAAACGCAGCACAATACAGGAAAAGCTTGGGTTTAATGACGCCTAAAACCTTTTGTTGTGCCCACCCTAAACACTCCTAACTCGATTCACACGTTTCAGGAGGCTTTGATCAAACGGCCTTATGTCTTTTGTCTGTCTCATTCAAAAAGCATCGCCTCTCCTCGTGAGAAAGCAGACATACTGAATTATGCGCTCGAGGGGTCTTGTATTCTGCTGAAGATAACTAGAATAAGATAAATTGCACTTACAGTAATTAAATGAGGCTGTTTTTGGGCAAATGACTTTTGTACTTTTTATGTCTTGTTAAAAAATTGCTTTTCCACTTGAGGTGGAATAAATATTTGTATACTGTCAAAGTATTAGACCACTCGGTCGAATAAGGCATAAAACTACGGAAATATCGCATTATGCTACACTGGCTAGTTGATATGTTGCACAACATACCTTTGTAAAATCGTTTTTATGATTTCACACCAATTTCCAGTAACTTTGAGAGCCCCAAATTAAAAATTGCTTGTAATCTATCTAAAAAGTTATTTTCAAAGGTTTTTTGGTTTTTTAAACAAACTTCTTTTAAAAAAATTTTATGGATTTAAAAATAATTTGTGAATTTGAATTACTATTTTCAGATTTACCTAAATGCAAATTCACCCGATTAGACTCTGGCAGCTCGCTTCGCTCGATTACTAATAATGTCTTCTCGTAGGCTAGCTGCTCGTTCGTGTCGATGGTCTCGTTATATTGCCGGTACTGGTCTGCACCCACTACAGTCTGAACTCGATTATACATTTCCTCCCACGCTGACTTTTGTTGTTTTCCTTATTTTTATTTTCTCTATTTCTAAATACTTAGTATTATTATGAAAATAGAAAGAAGAAAAAATAATTACTTTTTACAAAAAAATTAACCGAACTAAAAAGGGAAAAATACTCCTAAACTAATGTAAGTAACTAATTTTAAATCGGCGACAAACTTATTTAAAAGCATAGCATAGCTAGCTAGCTACAAGCGGTATTTTTAAGCATGCGAGATACCTTTTAAAAAAAATTGTCACTTGAACTACTTATGTATAAGTCAAATAAAAAAAAAATAAGTCCAACTAATTCTAAAAGCTTGAATAACTTTTATAAAAATAAGCCTATTATTACAGATTGAAACATATTTCCAATGTAATTATTAATTTCAATAATACTTTGATCCATTATGAATGATTATTTATAATGGATCAAAGCTAATTAATCATTACCAGTTGAATTTAATTATAAAATAGAAACATTCACTGATGAAACATTTATTTATTTGTAAAATTAATAAATAAATCAAAACAATATTAATAATAGCAGACGAATGTTTAAGCCTTTTGATAATGAAAGGCGACGTTCAATTTAACCCTCAAATACTCAACTTAATTTTTAGAAACTTTTACTGCTGACTATTGGTTGAAATCGAACCATAGTTTTATTTTTATAAGTACCTAAGATAACTTAAAGTAATTATTGTAAATAAAAAAGCTTCTTTATTTTTCACATAATGACATCATCCTGATAATATTATTATCGAACTAGGATATTTGAGAAGATTAATTTTAAAATAACACAACTACTAGGTACGTTATTAAATAAATTTTCTCAAAAAAAACCAGCCGTCTTAATTTTCTAAAAATAAAAATATTGATGTGGCATTTTTGAGAACGTTGAGACAAAGACGAATAGACCGATATGTGGATGCAATACCCGAATGCTTTATCTAGAAAACTTTTGTCCACATTTGAAAATCAATCGGGTCTTTTATACCTAGTTAACAGAACTGAGGAGGTTAAGGTTTTATTAGAAGTGGAGACGACGCAAATTTTCAAAGCAAAGATAAATACCCTTGTAATTGTTTGAAATAATCTCTCGATTTATACAAGCACTGGAAAAATTGTAAACGAGCTCGGCATCTTTGTCCATTAATGAGCCCTTACTAGGCCCTTACAGAAATAAGAGGGCTTTTAACAATACTGTGGGACAAGTTTTAAGAGATAAGCAATTCCTTAAGCACTTCTTTCTTTTCATTTATCACTGTTTTACTTTTAATTGAAAGTAAGCACAGTGTAGGTTTTTAATTATTTCATAGATTGCTGGAACAGAATCTTAATTAAGTTTTTGTCAAATATATAATTTAAACGTAAAAAAGCTTTTTACAAAACGCCACTATATCAATTGTGCCTATTTTGAAGATTCCCTCGATTTCTCCTGGATTCTGTCATCAGATCTCACAGCAGCACTTCAGTAACTTACAGCAGATATAGTGCGTTTGGGCTCATTAGAATAGTCTCTATGAGTAGGTGTTAGATAGATGATGATCGAGGATCGGGGAGAATCTGATGATGGAGCAGGAAACTGGGTAACGGGATGTCAGGTATATGGTACATAGTAGTATGGTACATGTCAGGTATATATGGTACATAGTTCGGCCCACGATTGACATGTCGGGGGTGTTTTAAATTTTCAATAACGATACACTTTACGTATTGACGATCTTCCTGACAGTAGTGGGCACTGTGGTCAGAAAAGTAGGTCTACCTATATATTCCATGTACACGGATTTGAAATTTTTAGGGTTCCGCACCCGGTAACCAACGAGATTCTGTTACTAAGCCTCCGCTGTACTCCGTCCGTCTGTCTGTCAGCAGCTTGCATCTCATGATCCGTAATAGGTAGAGCGTTGAAATTTTCATAGAATGTGTATTTTTGTTGCCGCTATGCTATATCAAAAAATAAATTAAAAACTAAAGGGGGCTCCCGTATTAGAAACGTGTTTTTTTTCAGCGTCTTTTGGTACGGAACCTGAGTCCGATTCGTATTTGATCGGGTTTTTGCATTGATGTATTCGATTTGTACTAGTACATTTTATTTATCGTAATGTTTTAATAAGACACCATGAACATTTTTGTCATGTGTGAGGCTTTGGCCTTGGCTAGTTACCACCCTACCGTCAAAGACGTGCCGCCAAGCGATTTAGCGTTTCGGCACGATGACGTGTAGAAACCGATTAGGGGTATGAGTATACTGCCATACCTCTTCCAAGTTAGCCCGCTACCAGCTTAGACAGCATCGTCACTTACCATCAGGTGAGATCGCAGTCAAGGACTATCTTGTCATCGAATAAAAAAAATACATTTAAACTTGGACCGAAATAAATACAACTTTGTACCACGCAAGTTCTTATCGCAATAATGAATATATATGGGGTGTTTCTGCGAAATGCTTATCTGGCGTATGGGGGATGAGTCTGTGACGAAGGACCATACTATTGGCCATAATGACCATCATATATCATAATCTATTTGATGTACCTTGAACCTTTCCGTTATTTTTCGAAACGGAAGTTACTTACGTTTACTTATTGTTCTTTTTAACCAACTTCACAAAAGGAGGAGGTTCGTCGGGATCTTTTACTTTATTTTAATTAACTTATTCTTACTACTAGTTGATGCCCGCAACTTCGCGTGGATTAAGGTTTTATAATTCCCGCGGGAACTCTCTTATTTTTCGGGATAAAACCACACCTTATTCCACACTATAATCTATATCTATGCAAAATTTCAGCCAAATCGGTTAAGTAGTTTTTCGTGAAAGAGTAACATACATCCATCCATCCATACTTACAAACTTTCGCGTGTATAATATTAGTATTATTATAAAATGTATGTTCTAATTATAGATTTGTGTCTGTTAAGTTGTGTCTTTAACTACTTAATAACCTATTGATAATTTAATATTACCTTATTCATTAAAAAAAAAAGACGTATGGCACTCGGGGACTGCCTCGATAAAGCTATTGTATAGCATTTTTTATCAACGCCATCTAGCGGTGAGCCGTTGATAAAAAATGCGCCATCTAGCGGCTCACCGTAGAGGAGTCCCGTGTCAGGTTATTTTCGTTACGGAATTTCTGGATTCGGTCTCCACGCTGGCCCGCGATAGAAGCTATGCAATAGCTTAAAAATAGTATCTATAATATTAGTTTAAACATTGATGTGTAGCACAAACGAGTCACAGAACACAAACTACATTGAACAATGTCAACGCAATGCTAACGCTTATTCAAATAAAAGCAAGTTTTATTGACTCTTGCAATTGAGGAGTGCAAATGAAAACTATTGCTGTGGCTATGGTGTCATGCAATTAAATGTTAATCGAGGCGATGTGTTCTCATTAACTGTACAGTTCGTCAAAATAAAGGGGTATGGATGATATTGTCGTATAGAGCATGCTTGGAACCCGGACATCATTACGTTTTATGTTGTCGTAATTAATTTTTAAGCTATTGCATAGCTTCTATCGCGGGCCTTGAGCGTGGAGACCGAATCCAGAAATTCCGTAACGAAAATAACCTGACACCCCACGGACACGGACTCCTCTCACCGCTAGATGGCGTTGATAAAAAATGCTATGCAATAGCTTTACCGCGGCAGTCCCCGAGTGCCACACGTCTTTTTTTTATTCCTCGCTTCTATATGAATTTTCAAGATAATTATAATTGATTAGTAATTTAAGCGTAATTGAAGAAAAAAACCATCAAAGAAACACGCTTTCGTATTAATAATTATAATTTTTTTAAGGTTTCAAAATCGAAACCGGGAATGTCTAACGGGATGTCGGGTATAATATACCTGATGATCATATAATATACCCGAAAATCAGATTGATTTCATGATATATTTGGTACGGAACCCTTCGAATGTAAGTCCGATTCGCATTCGACTGATTATTTTTATCACGGAAGAGTCTCTCTTCTCATAGTCAACACACCAATCAATAAACTGTGGCGCAATCTGATAAAAGCGTGCAAATCTGAATTGTTTTAATCACAAGTAGTCAAAGAGCTAGTTTTGCAGTAACGTCTAAGCCTAATGGAAACACTCCAATAATGTCAATTAACAAATTGTAACTTAAAACCGCAGTTAAATGGGTTCCATCACGCGAACTGAATTGAATCAGCTGGTCAAACATCAATCCGAGCTAATCTTTCAGAGGCATTATTGCGTCATCGCAATTTGAAAGTTGGGCATCTCTAGAATAAGATAAACTCTAGCAATCTATATATATATAAAATTCAAAGTCCTGACTGACTGACTGAGATATTTAGAGTTGAGTTAGAAACTTGAAATTTTTACAGTTGGTTCCTTTTATAACGTAGGCGCACACTAAGAAAGGATTATTGGAAATTCCACCCCTAAGGGGTTTAAATAGGGGATGGAAGTTTATATGAAACTCCGTCATTTTTCAAGCTGTTTCCATCAAAGTTGGTATTTGAGCTTTCAATTAAAAATAAAGAAGTACGTGTGTCACAGTTTTTGAAAATTCCACCCCAAAATCTAATTCCACGCGGACGAAGTCGCGGGGGCAAAAGCTAGTCACATATATGTCTTCAAAATTTACCCCGTTAATATAGTTCAAACTGTAATTTGAATTTACGAAAAGTAACGGATTAGTCTTTTTAACCAACTTCCAAAAAAGGTTCTCAATTCGTCAGAACCTTTTTTGTTCTTTCTTTTATGTATGTTCCCCGATTGGGTGATAATGTGCAATCCGAAAGACTCTCCAGTACCCAATATAAGGGATTAGGCGTTTGAGTTCGTATGTAAATTGTATCCAGGTACTCTAGACTCCCACTAACAATAAAATGTATGACTGTATCGAATACGTTTGATCCCTGACCTTTACCAAGTTTCTCTTTATGAGGACTGGATATTTTTGTAACTCATACATCGACTCTTTTGGTGTAGATGGTTAATCTCTATGGAAATTGAATGGTATTCTACAATCCAAACGAAAATCTTTTGTAAAAGGTATCTCGCAGCCATGCTTAAAATACAGCGCCTTTAAGAAAGTTTGTCGCCGACTCAAAATTAGTTACTTTACATTAGTTTAGGAGCTCACTTAGTACTTTTTCGTAGTTGGGAGACACTTTTTAAAACATTTTCTTGTCTTATCGTGAAAATCTAACACCTCTATTGGCCCGACCATTACCACAAAATCCTCAGCCAATTAAGCACGCCAAGACTAACGCGGCAGGCTAGAATGCAGTAATGTATATCGAACTATACAAATTAACTACAAATGTAAATAATTTTTCGTATTGGTTGGTTGGAGACCGTTCAAATGAAATTACCATCGCAAAGTCCATTTTTAATCGAGGAAAAGTCCTCTGTTTTTGTTAATAAATTTATTTTACTCTCTTTTATGTTTCCCGGGATCGTTTTACGGAAAAAAATAATATTGGAACGGAATTGTTCGCGGAAATGCGACGTCCAAGGGAAATTCATTTAATTATGTTGTGAAATTATATTATTCGATGCGAGATTAACTAGACTGTGAAGTTATTTATTATTTGCTTGTTAAAAATTAAAAATTGTAAAAGTCAAACAGTAAAACTTAAAAAATATCAAAATATCACTTTGCTATTTTAAATTCTATCACCTAAGCAAGTCAGTTCTTGCTTACATTAATTTTTTTATTGTTCATTCCGAAAGTGATAAGAATGAATGTAAGAATGTTCATATTTCATAGATCTATCTATAAGGAAAGTGAATGACTAGTTTATCTCAGTAAGAAAACCGCACGGGGTTTTAAATACCTGAATCTACATCATCTGAAGTCCCGGGTATAGGTTTGAACCAAAATAAACGTGTACATAAGTTAGCGGGTTCACATGGTTCGAGTTTAGAGTAGATCAACTGCTAAATTGCATACCACTTAAAACGTCTGAACAGACGTTCAATCAAATTGAAGCTTTGAAAGAGAAGAATTTATTGTTGAACAACAATAAAATTAGTTTTGATGAACTAAAATCGAATCATGTGAACCCGCCGTGTTTGAGATACATTTCAAATTGCATGCAATATTCCCGTACCTGTTCAGGAAAACTTCGTACATACGTGCGAGTTGTCCCAAAGGCAAATATAATTAAGTTGCATCCGGGAGGAGTCGCCTGTAATTTTCTCCTTGACGGCGCAACTGGCTTAACGAGATAAACTACGCAGACGGACCACGTGGCGCTGTGGTTTGTTGCTTAATTATAACATTGTTTGCTTTGCTAACTATGAGTGTTGTGTGCGAGGAATTCTGATGAGTCGCG
The DNA here is from genome assembly GCA_038048805.1 of Hipparchia sbordonii. Lineage (NCBI taxonomy): Eukaryota > Metazoa > Arthropoda > Insecta > Lepidoptera > Nymphalidae > Hipparchia > Hipparchia sbordonii. Next base: position 1,242,219 of record CM076111.1, on the reverse strand, counting down.
GGCGATGAATTTTATTGTATTACTAGCTTTTGTTCAAGATTTCGTTCGAGTGAAGTTAGGTTTTAACAATCTACTCCTATTTGGAAAAGTATAGAGTAGAAAGAACTTGATTAATAATAAACCCTAAATCTATGCAAAATTTCAAAATAAACCAACACAAACTTGACTTATCGATGCCTCAACATGGGTAGCCTGAGTAGTCATGCTCTCTTTAAACATTTCTGTGGTGGTGTCGTGTGGTGCGGGTTGTTACGTTCCCTCAAATATAGTTGAGCGAAGCAATGGCTGGATCATGCGTCATGCTCGTGAACGGGTGCCACCAACGGGAATGGGTCTGCTTGGACTACCCGTCTTGACATGCGTTGGATTGGTGTACCTACGTATGCATTTTTGCATTTTTGAAGCTTTATTGTGGAAGCACTGTATACATAGCATAGCTTTGTAAAAAAAAATTTTTTTTGAAAAGAGCAACTGCTGAGTTTCTTGCCGGCTCTTCTCAGCAGAATCTGCATTCCGAACCGGTGGTAGATTTATGACGTGTCATAAGAGCTACAAGTTAGCCTATCCCTACTAATATTATAAATGCGAAAGTGTGTTTGTTGGTTTGTTGGTTTGTTGGTTTGTTGGTTTGTCCTTCAATCCCGCTGCAACAGAGCTTCGGATCGACGTAATTTTTTACATGTGTGTAGTTGAGAACCTGGAGAGTGACATAGGCTATTTTTTATCCCGGAAAATCAAAGAGTTCCCGCGGGATGATAAAAAACTAAATGTACGCGGACGAAGTCGCGGGTATCAGCTAGTATGAAATAAATAAATTTTGAATTTGAATTTGAACTTATATAAGCTCATTGACACTGTTTAAGATAATATGAATTTTTATGGCATTGCTTGGGTAATATTTCATAATTGATGTTAATAGACTTTTACTATTATTTTATTATATGCACGCCATTAATGGCAGATGGTGACATGTACCTACCCAGATTAATAACATATTTGTAACATCTTTTTAACTCACAATCATGCAATACATGAATTGCATTGAATCATAAGAGCTTGATTAAAACTTCACCTGATGATATAGTATGACAGTCTACATTAAACTCCTAATCAATTCCTAACTATATCGTCTAGCGGCACATTTTTAACTGTAATAAAAATTGCATCAAAACTGCAATTTTATAATCGGCTTGCAGTCCAAATGCAGTCCGTCTGTCTAGACACTAACCGAGTACCAATTTCATAAAATCGACCAAATAAAATGACAAGCAAATAGAGCAGAATTACAAGAGCAGCGTAAGGAGAGGAGATATTAATATTGTAACGCAAAGAGCGGCGAACACTAATCTATAGGTATTCGATGCGGTTCATTTACGAAGATAGCATTGAAACTTACTCTATAGTCGACATCTTTGTCCACGTCGACCACAGATACCAGAGGAATCGTAGACACGCCTCATTCTTCATCTAAATATATAAAAAGCAAATGTGACTGAATGACTGGTAGACTGACTGATTAATTTCTCAACGCACTGCACTAACCGCTTGACGGGTCGGGCTGAAATGTAACATACGGATAGCTATTTTGACGTAGGCATTTGCTAAGAAAGAATTTTTGAAAATTAAACTTAACGTGAACGAAGCCGCGGGCAAAAGTTAGTTGTAAGTAAATAAATAATTTTTTAAGCTATTGCATAGCTTCTATCGTGGGCCAGCGTGGAGACCGAATCCAGAAATTCCGTAACGAAAATAACCAGACACGGGACTCCTCTACGGTGAGCCGCTAGATGGCGTTGATAAAAAATGCTATGCAATAGCTTTACCGCGGCAGTCCCCAAGTGCCACACATTTTTTAGAAATTTACTTTATAAAAGCTTGAGAAAAATGTATTTCGAGAATCAGATTCGGGATTTTAGTAAATATGATTTTACGAGTAGTAAATGATTTTGATTTCTTCCTATTTGGCATTATTCTTTAAGGGTCTTCGAATAGTATGTTGCTATTGGTCGTTAACTATATGAGCCTCATAAGATAGACTAATAGTTAGGATTGCGTTACAAGTCGGAGGGAACCTCTGCCTTTTCTAATTTATAAATATGTGTTATAGCAATTACATAAATCACTTGGTTCAACGGTGAAGGAAAAGTCCATGAGCAAAGCTGCACGCTTGAGAGTTCACTATAATTTTCTGAAAGGTGTATAAAGTTTGATAATATTATGCACTGGGCCTTCTGTCGGAGATAATCCTCGGAGAACTGCACTCAGTAGTGAGCGGTTGATGGGTTTCTGATGATGTTGTTTGACTTGGAGCTATTGCATAGCTTCTATAGCGGGCCTTGAGCGTGGAGACCGAATCCAGAAATTCCGTAACGAAAATAACCTGACACGGGACTCCTCTCACCGCTAGATGGCGTTGATAAAAAATGCTATGCAATAGCTTTACCGCGGCAGTCCCCGAGTGCCACACGTTTTTTTTATTTGTTCACGCTTCGTATCTGATCGTATGTAGGTCTGTCGCAAGTCCCCGATACGGTTGTTGCAAGCACTATAAGTCGCGCATTCTATTTGCATTCAACAATACTGCAACACTCATTTTTGCTCTTAAGTAGGACATTTCAATGAAGCGCCGTTGGAACAGTGTATCGATTGTTGACGGCTTTGTTGGGGCCAGTTCCCGTTTTGTCGACGCATTGTTTGCGATGCTGCAGTGCAAGTGACTTCTGTATGCAATTGTTGGTGCAACTTTTTGTTGGAGCGACATTGTTATTCTTGACATTTTTCACTGAACATCGAGTGTGATTTTATATATTTGTTTTTTTAAAATTCTAAACAGACTTGCGCTTGACGACAATCAATACTGGATAGTACTGATTAGGTCCAGGTTGGAGCGCGCTCGCCTAGAAGATACTTGATTACTCTTGACTCATGCTTATCATGCAAGTGGAAATCCCACTAGTGTAGTTAGACCTATAAACCTTTTCTGGGAGGAGACTTGCGCTCAGTAGTTAATCGTTGATAAGTGGTTGATTATGATGATGTTCATATGAGTCATGCTGCAGCATGAGCGGTTTTGCAGCTACGGTTTCGCGTTGGAAAATGTTCTAATGCCCTAAAATCATGAACCCTTCAGGAGCACAAACCGTGACTTTAATTAAAAATATATCACTAGACAACCCACTCTGCTCTAAATTGCCTCTCCTTTAAAATCGTTTAATCCTTTTTGAGCTAATTACAGGATCGCGGACGGATGCGTTTAATTAAAATTTGTCCCCCACATATCGAGTTAATTAATAGAAAATACCTGGGACTGCCTTTGTGTGACAAAGGTCCTGTCATGGCGGTAATAAATTTGAAAAGGAACTAAATCAAATTACATCTCTCGAATTAAATTGATTTCGATATGGCTGAAGATTTGTTGAAGCCTCAAAAGCTTTCGCGACTCGCTGAGCTACGTTAATAGTTTTAGGTCTCCTACGGATCTTCTCATCTCTAACATGATCGTATTTCAAGCATAGCTCTCTCCATTAGTCACTGGCCTTACACCATAAGTTAGTGCCTCTGCCTGAAATCGAACCCACTCTAAAAATGATTACATTAATGTAACGATCGCAATTACCTCCGAATGTTTGAATTTATGTCTTTCATGCTCCATCAATGCATTTTAACAAATAGCGGGAGAATACTAGGAAATCAGAGGTCATTCGATAGTTACATTGATGCAATAAATAAAGAAAACCAATTATTATAGTTCTTGCAATTCACGAGGGCGCGTGAGCTTTACTTGTGGTTACGTCGTGTACATGCATATGCGTAAGTGTGTGTGCCTGTTAGGAGCCTAGGTGGGAGCGGTCAGGCACGAGCAAGTTCTCGCTCACACTTATACAGATACCACACACACACAACCTTGAGCCAAACGCCCTCGTGAATTAAAAGAACTATACCACTACTTGACTACATACACAGCTAAGACTGAGACATCATAAACAGGTCAATATTTATGTTCTTTTTAAAGATTTACATCGTCCTTGGATCCTAACCGGCTCTTATTATCTCAATAAAAGAAGCTGATGGTCTCGCAGCGTCATTCAGTAGAATGATGAGATTGAATAAGAGCCTTTGCAATATGACTCCGAGTCAATTTCCTCAAGCAGATGTCGGCGAAACGGTTTTATGGAGTCGCAATATATGCGGAGTTTATCGTTTCTTCGTGAATGAAAAATTAAGTCCAACGGATATAAATGCTTCACTGTTCGTCCATGACGTTCAGATTATGAACTCTAGAATTAGGAAGTCTTTTAATGTTGATTAAACGTCTATCTCTCTATAACCCTTCTTATCTAAAATTTGTGTGAATTTAAAATTTTCGATTTAAAAGTTAGAGGTAAATATAATCTGTCATTCAGTCTGAACGGGTAAACAACGTGTTTGACATTGACATGTCTAAAATTAGTGTTATTTCTTTCACAATTTCTCTGCAGAAAAGGATAGCATTATATGTATTTGGAACTGCCAATATAGATTAGCGATTGTATACAAAAGAAACTAGCACCAGGGATAAAATTTAAAAGGCATATTATTTAATTTTCCCAATGCATATTTTTAATATTATATTAGTAATAAAATAATATATTTTTGAAACAAATGATTTTTTAAATACAATTCATTCAATTATAATTATTTTTTCATAGATACGATTTCTGACTACGATATGGTATTTGGAGACGTCTGTTTGTTTTTGTTTAGTTTTAATCATTGTTATTTAATTTTTCTATTAATTAAAATTTGACATAGGTAGGTATGTAATTAGCTTTACTAACTCTTTAATATTTTACACACCTAAATTGAGGCAAAAACTGTTCGGAACTAATAGAATAATAGAGCCATATTGTTATTTGCCATGTTTAAGATAATTTAATTGACAGAATATTTTTTATTGCAAACTTAAAATTGTACATATCTATCCTATTATTATTAATACAAAACTATTTCTAAAATTAAAACTATTAATAAAAATTATTTAAAAATTAAAACTACATGTTATAAACTTAAAACCTCATCGATGTCACCGCAGCGTGGTATAGTACCCAAGATGGTGGCAGCATTGCCCCTCTGAATGGCCAAACTAATTTTTTGGCCAAGGTAATCAAATTTAATTTTTTTTGATTGTCAGGTATAATCCAGGTGTGGTCAGCGCCAGGTGCGGAGACCCGGCTTCCATGCGACTTGGCTGCTTCAGTCCACGAGGTCGCCATGACCATGTGGTTCAAGGATGGCGACAGGATGCCAATTTATACGTAAGTTTTACGACATCCCTGACGCAGTGGTGAGCGCTGTGGTCTTGTAACTGGGAGGTCTCGGGTTCGATTCCCGGCGGGGCAATATGGAAATTTATAATTTCTAAATTGTCTCTGGTCTGGTCTAGTGGGAGGCTTTGGCCGCGGTTAGTTACCACCCTACCATCAAAGACGTGCCACCAAGCGAGTCGCAGGTTCGAGCCCCACCCGTTGCACTATTGTCGTACCCACTCCTAGCACAAGCTCTCCGGTTATTCGCTTATTTGGAGGGGAGAGAAGAATATAAGTCAAGTTCAAAAAAAGCTATACGTACATCCCATCTTTCGCATTTATAATATTAGCGTGATACATTGGCATCGTCCAAAATACGAAATCAAACTAAACCCACTCGCAAGCCTTGCCTTGGCGTTAATTAATAAGACCATTGTTTCCGTCCCTGAATGGCTTAATCAGTGGACAATAGAGACGATACGTGCTCGGAGCAGCAGCGGCGAATGAGGACCGGCGATAATCAACTGCATTTTGAAGCGTATTGCTGGGAGCGAGGGATGCCCTAGAAATGGACTTAAAACCGATATGACGTCACTTTCATCCATCTGTGCTAGTATTACAGCATATCTATACTATTATAATAGAGAGCGCGGATTTTGTGAGTTTGTATGTATGTCCGGAGCAAACTTTGGAACCACCACACCTATTTCAAAAATTCTTTCACCATTTCAAAGGTGCATTATTCCAGATGGTTATAGGCTATATGTTATGCACATAAATGTATTATGGCTAGATATTGTTAGAATTGTTCCTCTTAAAGAGTTCTAAAAAAAAGTCCGCTATAGCATATATCGATCTTTTAAGGATAACTTACAGTAACCATTTCTATCTTTCAAATTTTGATTAAAAATAATGAATTTTTCGAAGCTTCTTTAACCGATGTGATGTCAATCCTTATCTAAATAAATATGTTTTTATCGTAAGTATTTAATTTAGAACATATTTTCCCTTTACACTATACAATTTAAATTAATATCTTAGGAGTTATCGGAAAATTAATATTTCCGCGCGACAAAATAAGAAAATGGTGCCGGCCAGCGTAGCGGGGCACGGTGGCGGGTATTGGCGTAGGAGATTCGTGTGGTTCCTGTAGTGATCTTATTGACAATCGTCTCCTATAAGAAGCTCTGTCGGTAATTCCCGTAAAAACAAATATTTAATTTTTCAACCCAGACGAAGTTGGCGCGGGCTTCAAGTATACTGATAAACTGATTATTTTGGAGTGAACTAAATAATGAATGAATGAATGAATGAATATACTTTTATTGTACACGACACACATTGAAACATATGAGGACCAGCGATAATGAACTGCGTTTTGAAACGTATTGCTGCGAGCGAGGTATTGATACCCTAGAAATGTACTTTAAGCCTTTATGACGTCACTTCCGTCCATCTGTGCTAGTATTACAGGGTATGTGCTGGTAAACTGATTATTTTGGAGTGAACTAAATAATGAATGAATGAATGAATGAATATACTTTTATTGTACACGACACACATTAAAACAGATAACAAAACAAGGAGCTTGACAAAGTACATATACAATTTGGCATAAGTATTAAGTAGGTATACCTGTTAAAATATAATTTCGCCCGCTAACGTTAAATTTGATTTTTAAACCCCCTATTTTACCCTCTTAGGGGTTGAATTTTTAAAAATCCTTTCTTAGCGGATGCCTACGTCATTATAGCTATCCGAATACCAAAACACCTAATCCGTCCAATGGTTTGAGCTGTGCGTTGATAGATCAGTCAGTCAGTCACTTTTTCCTCTTATATATTCAGACTAAAGACTAATAATTACAATTCAACAGAGACTAACTACACAAGAGATATAGTGTACGGATATGAACAAACACAGTTGCAATTTCTGTTCCCTCACCACATTCATCAAAATCGGCGCAGTGGTTTAGGCGTTATAGTGGAACATGTAAATGGACACAGCGAATCGGAACTCATCAATCGAACTCATCTCTGGTATCGACGTAGCGTAATCAGTTATCTGTTGCGGAATAATATCAACTCAGGAGGTTCATCAACTAACTGTTTTGCATGTATAGAATAGTGTACAATCAATCATACAGTCAGATGTCAACATCGGATGTTGGATAATTAATTACACGCTTTGTGACATTTTGTGACTCAATTTCTCAGTTTCATCAACCAATGTTAAGATCTAAGTACTTCCTTTAACCCTGAATGAGCGAGATAAACAAGAAAACTGTGAAAAAAGTAGAGGCTATTACACTGTCAATGAATTTCTTAATGACAAAGTTAAGTACGCACCTTTACTTAATTAAAGGTGCGGACGAAAGAACTGAAAACTGAAAGGTCGCAGGTTCGAACCCCACCCGTTGTACTATTGTCGTACCCACTCCTAGCACAAGCTTTTCCCTTATTTGGAGGGGAGAGGAGAATATAATTCAAGTTCAGCTTGGTTTTTCTTTAAAAAAAATATATTATGGTAACATCTTTTACGATATAACTAATCAGCCGTCAGATTTATTTTCCTTCTTAAATTAGTATTTGGGGTCCGGCAATGGCACCCGTGTTCATCACATCGCGCAATCTAAACTTTCACATTTATAACATTAGTAGGATTTACTAATCCTACTAGCAGGATAGAATAATATTATGGTAACATCTTTTACGATATAACTAATCAGCCATCAGATTTATTTGTCTTCTTAAATTAGTATTCGGGGTCCGGCAATGGCGCCCGTGTTCATCACATTGCGCAATCTAAACTATCACATTTATAACATTAGTAGTATTTACTAATCCTACTAGCAGGATAGAATAATATTATGGTAACATCTTTTACGATATAACTAATCAGCTGTCAGATTTATGGTAACATCTTTTACTAATAATATAACTAATCAGCCATCAGATTTATTTGTCTTCTTAAATAATTATTCGTGGTCCGGCAATGGCACCCGTGTTCATCACATCGCGTAATCTAAACTTTCACATTTATAACATTAGTAGTATTTACTAATCCTACTAGCAGGATAGAATAATATTATGGTAACATCTTTTACGATATAACTAATCAGCCGTCAGATTTATGGTAACATCTTTGACTAATAATATAACTAATCAGCCATCAGATTTATTTGTCTTCTTAAATTAGTATTTGGGGTCCGGCAATGGCGCCCGTGTTCATCACATCGCGCAATCGATGCTCATGCATATTCAGCGCGCGGCCGCAATTAGCCGCCCCATAGTTTTGAGCCACCAATTATATTTTGAGGGCGCTCCAGGCTTTTTGCTATGAGACCGGCTATCTGAATAACCAAGCACTCGTAGTTAGTTATTGGACAGTTTTATTCGAGTGTTAATGATGTTTTTAATTCAGCATAACCTAATTTGCTGTTGGCATTCATTTTTAGGGTCCTGTAACTTTGTATTGAGTAAAAATAATACTTTTTATGATGAAAATTACATGTAAATACTCCCTTTTAAGTAGAGATATAGTGATGGGCCTACGGAAGCCTATACTGTGTGTCCTGACGCTTATTTGAGCACCTATTCGTTATCACTTCCCTGGAAAATAACTGGACCTATTTTAATACAATTTTTATTACGTATTTCTATGTTGATTTGTTTCAAGATTTTTTTTTATATGTTCTACTAGATGATGCCCGCAACTTCGTCCACGTCGATTAAGGTTTTTTTTGATTCCCAGGGAACTCTTTAATTTTCCGGGATAAAATGTAGGCTATGATTTCCTAGGTATGAGATACTCGTATCTGCGTTCCTAATTACAGCCAAATTATTCGTTGTGGCTTGAAGGAGTAACAAACATACGCACACACACAGACTCACGCGCACTCACACGCACACACACACACGCACACACACACACACACACACACACACACACACACACACACACACACAAATTTTCGCCTTTATAATATTAGCAGGCTGTCTAAATACCTATTTAGTTACGTAACTCAACTTAGGTTCCCCAGTTTAATTGTGCGAGGTATTCACGTGAAATACAAATGGCCGGACAAAGCTGAGCCGGTTGCAAGCATGAATTTATGCACTGTCTACATGATGTAATTAGTGATAGTGTCTGCGAGGCTGCGGAGCCGTAAGCGATATTGTGTTACTACATGTACCTACTGGATAGCGTCTTAGCCACGGAAATTTATTAAGATAGAACTTGTGAAATGCACGACACACGAAGGCCTGATTAGAGATAGGTCTTCAATAGTTATCAGGTGACAAAGGAAACTGCCTTTAGTGATGTAGTCTAGCAGGTTTTATTTGAATTTTTGGTTTTTTATAGTACATGGTTGACAGTGACATGAACCCTATGTATAAATTTTACAGTTGACAGTGTTTGTCACTGTCATAACACTAAAGTGTTATTTACATAAAGATGATAGTACATGGGTTGGCGTAGACAGAACTGAAAAGTGTGCTTGCAATAGAGTGTCACCGATTTCAAATAGAAGAAAAAAAAATTCGTGCAAATTAAATGAAATGAATACACTTTAATCTTATCCCAATTAAAAAAATTCAATAAAAATAAATTGAAAAGTTTTTTTCAGTTGAGGTTTATTCAAGGCAAACACATTGCGAAAGAAAGAATGATCTGATAGAAAATTATAAGGGTGTACGCAAGTTAATATGAAAAATGTTCAAGAAATTCAAGATTATTTATTTCACGTACGTCGACGTGTGGCTCTAACGACACGTAAAGGCTCTATCAACGGTTCAGAAAATAATAATTTGATTACTAATTAAATTCATTGAAATATATTAAAAAACAAGAACAATAATATTTCAAACAATATGGATGGGTGTGGTTTTGTTCAGAATAGGCATGTACATTGTGCATGAATGGTTGGTGGAAACAGTACAGTGGTGATAACCGTTCTATCTAGATATATTTTTGTGTTAGCCCATCGTTGCTTTCGATAAATTTGACTAAAATTTAGTACCTATTCAGAAACTTCAATACCTAGAATAGTCGGGTTTCGAAAGGAACAATTACTATAGCCTGATACTATACTCACTCTGATTTTTTATCATCCAATAAACGTAAAAATTCTTTTTACAAAATCGACTTCAAAAGCCACTACAAAGTATATCAATTGTGCCTAAACCATTTGAAGAGTTCCCACGATTCCTCCGGGATCCCATCATCAGACCCTGACCTGATGACAATGGGGCCACTTGGACAGTATACTCTTTCAAACAAAAAATGAATTTTCCAAATCGGTCCAGGCGTCTTTGAACGGGGAACACATAAAAAAAAAGATTCCGACGAATTGAGAACCTCATCCTTTTTTGGAAGTCGGTTAAAAATCAATTAGTAACAACTGGACTACCGTAAGAATATTTAATAATAAAGTTATTAATCTAAGATCCTCGTATCATAAATTACGAAGGGAGATAGTAGGAAATAATATCAATAACATAACTTGGTATAGTGCCCAATAAAATGGGTCACCATAATTAATGGGCCGAAAGATTGACGTTCACCGATGATATTAAACATGTTCTAGTTAGGATAAGTCTGTTTGTATGAGCTGCTTTATTTTTTATTGACAAATTAGTTCTTGACTGCCATCTTATCTAGTTTTAAGTGGTTATCACTCTAAGATGTACTTTCATCTTATACCTTCTCACTAATCCTAATTCCTTGTATTCTTAAGAATACAATAAGAAATAATAAACTGTGTATAAGAAATAATGAACGTGTAAACGCAGGATCGCGTCAGTCTACGCCACGCGCTATGGAGTTATCATGTGTAGTAACTCGTTAAAAGATTTTTCATCCATCATGAAGTAGTTTTTGAAATCATCATGTTCAGCAGTTAATTGTATTTCTTTAAGAAGATTTAAATGAGTATACACTTCTCTTTTCTGTAACCACTGTTTAACTCAGCGCCTTCTACGAATCCTCTTCTTCAAAATTAGGGCTAAGACAAGAGATACTACAGCGTTAACCTTATGTAAATCCATGACAACACGTGTTCACGCGGCGATAGGATAGCACGGACTGACGAAATCAAGATTGTAATGTTGTGTAATGTTGTAGCGCAGTCCATCAATCTGTGATCGCGATGAGAGCTACTTGATCGCGATCTAAATTGACTGTGTAAGGGCTGCCTAAGCCGAAAACCACGAATGAAGTTTGAGTCTTAACCGCTGTCAATATATCACATTGTAGCGGATTTCCACGCAAAAATTTCCGCTTAATTAATCCCTAATATTTGCCTGAAAGTCTCGGAGGAAAAAAATTTTGTGTTATACTTCAAGCTGAAAGTCGCTGAATATACTTACAATTTTTTTTCTAAACGATAACCGCTCTATCTTTGAGATCTCTATGATACATAAGTCAGGGTTATCTCTTATCCCTCGAGACAAATAGAGGTCAAAGTTCCACTACACGTTCGCTTTGTGTCGATAGTTTTTCGATATAACGCGCTAAGCTGTACTTGAGTATTTTCTTAGAGGAAATGTATTAGGAAAGTTCAGCGAAAATATGGAAAAATATATTAATCAAATTAATTATTATCATTAAAAAGAAAGTATAACACATTTAGTACCTAAGCTAAATCAAGGGATATCGAAGTACTATGTGAGGTTGGTTATTGGAATAAATCAGCATCAAGTTCATAAATAATGCATAAAAAATGTAGTTCAAAAATAAAATTTGAGCACCCCGACTCCACGCAATCTTGTTTGTCCTACTCCTAGAGTTTTTGTAAGGCCAGAAACTCGTGGAGGAGGCCCCGAATGAAGCAAACCTACGAGGCCTAGTGGAGCGAATGGGGAGGAGGCGAGCGAAGCGAGCCGGCGAATTCCGTAGGGCCGAAACGAAGATCGAGTAGGTGATACTGAATGAAAGTGCAACGGTGCGAGTCTTCTGGCGTAGCCCACTTAAAAAACTTAACAACCCTTGGTCCTTAACAAATAGATTTAGGAACTGCCGATTATCAATTGAAGACGAAATTGCAGGCGTCCGCTAGTAAACAATACGCATAATTACTACGCAAAATGTCCAAAAGCAACACACACGTTTCGATGATTAGATACACGGAAGTGGGCCACATCACTATAGTTTTCAATTTGATAGTCTGGCCAATCACTGAAGCGCAAAAAAACTTGGGCCCAAAACTTTTTTAATCCTCCAAACAGCCCGTACCTCGCTATTGCTGAAATGGTTTTCCTACATTGTGGGCCGCCGATACAGCACTTAGTAGATTAACAAACAGTATGGGCTCAGTTCGGTAATAAAATGGCCTCTCGATATGCAAATAAAGCGGTTTCATAGGCCAGATTCAAGATTGCATTGCATGGTATGCCGTGTGTGTGATTCAACTACTTTGAGTACCTTCAAGGCAAGAGTGAATAGGCATTTTCTAGGCAAGCGCGCTCCAACCTAGACCTCATCAGTGCTATCCAGTATTGATTATTGTCAAGCGCAAGCTTATTTCGGATTAAAAAAAAACTTTTTAACCGACTTCAAAAAAGCAGGAGGTTCTCAATTTGTCGGGATCTTTTTTTTAAATTATACTAATTGATGCCCGCGGCTTCGCTTGCATGGATTTAGTTTTTAGATTAAAAATTCCACGGGATCCCTCTTAAACCTAAAATTTATTTATAATATTATGTCACTCTCTTGGTCTTCAACTATACCTATGCAAAAAATCACGTCGATCCGTTGCTTTGTGGCCGCGTGATTGAAGGACAAACCAATAAATCAGCCTGATGGCCATGGGATCATCTGGGAAGTTATATCCTTCGAACACAAAAATGATTTTCCAAATCGGTCCCGGCGTCTTCGAGTAATCGGGGAACGTACATAAAAAATTAAAAAAAAAGATTCCGACGAATTGAGAAGCTCCTCCTTTATTGAAGACGGTAAAAAATATGAATCAATCGTTGCCTGAAAATACTACTCTTCATTTTGATTAAAATAAATATTAAAATATAAGCCTCAACAACAATGCAGCGCCAGCAGGTAATTACAGGATATCGGAGCCGCGAGCCAATGCTATCTGTATTCGGATAGTTTCACCCGTTTTTTGGCCGGTTGCCAGACTAGCCCTTACTGGTTGTTGATTTCTTGAGGGGAGCTGAATAATTGGAAGGTAACCTTTAAATTGTTTTTTCAAAGATAGGTACCTAACTCTTGTTTTTACAAAATTACACTCCTTAGTTGTAAACGTAGCACGATTATTTTGCATTCCTATCTATACATATAATAAAATTGTAGAAAAGTGGTGTCTGTACAATGGAAATATATAAAAAAAAAAAGTAGCAGGGGTTGTTATTATATCGATGCCGAACCCGAAATTGTAATTAATTTTTTTTGTCTGTTTGTCTGTTTGTCTGTGTGTTTGTGCACGCTAATATCAGAAACGGCTTATTCGATTTAGATACGGTTTTCACTAATATATTGTAGTAAGCTTCACTTAACATTTAGTGTTTATTTCATGTCAATCGGTTCATAAATAAAAAAGTTATGTCAATTTAAAGAATCACGGCGAACATTTTTAACGTACAGAGTACGTACTACACGCCTCGCGCCTGAGCGTCCGTGGCTATATAAAGCGCGCTGAGAGCCACGCCCCGAAAAGTCACTATTCCACGCGAACGAAGTCGCGGGCACAGCTAGTAAGTAATAATTATGTTCTCCCGACTCAATCCGGCCACGGCAGCCAATCTCTACAGAGATTAGCCATCTGCGCAGGAGATATTATAGTGCACAAACGTGTGCGCTAATACAGGTGCACTCTCTATTCCCTAACTCTCATAGTCCGATGGGACGGTAAATCCGACACGACCGGAGAAAGATCAGGCGCAGGATAGTCATGCTTTACGTGCTCTCCGAGGCACGGGGGTGACTAACCGCCAACTTCCTAACTCCGGGCTAGTATTGAGAATTTCTTGACATAAAAATCCAATACATTTTTTGATCGAGAATCGAATCCGGCGCCTCGTCATCTGCATTCGAAATTGCTGATCACAAGACCAACAAGGCAGTTGCATATATACATACATACACAAACACATATATACATACTTACATACATACACAAACACATATATACATACATACATTGCCAGTTAAATAAAAGCTTGTAGAAAGGGTTTTTGTGGATGTCATGTGGAAGTTAACGAGTAGCAAGGTATTCTATTATTAATTAATAATTAATTAATTAATTTTATAAATGCGGAAGTTTGGATGGATGTGTGAATGTTTGTTATTCAATCACGCTGCAACGACTGAACCGATTTGGCTGAAAGGCACAGAGACAGATTATAAACTGGAAATAACACATAGACTGCTTTTTATCTCGCCAAATAAGTACCCGCAGGAATCCAAAAGAAAGCCCCAATTCACGCGAACGAAGTCGCGGGCATCTACTAGTATATTATATATGCAAGTAGGTAGATTGCAGGTAGGAGTTTAATTAAGCAGATTATTAGGAAGAGGCAGAACCCAGAAGATGCTTTGAAGCCCGATGATCACACTTTCCACTTTCCAACAAAGTTGCATGCATCAGCTGGGATTTTCTATGGAAAATTTTCAAAATTCCATTTTCCTGTGAACCATGAACTAAAATTCCATCAGCACCTCGTATATTAATTAATAATTATCGCATTATTGTACGTACTACGATATTAAATTTCGCTAGTGTAGCTTACGTGCGCCTAATTGCAATTTGTCTCAGTTATTTCACTTTCCCGTTATAACTATGTTGGTTAAGTTTGAAAACTGGAATATGTATAAATAACTATATGATTCCCGCGACTTCGTCCGCGTGGATGAAGGTTTTTTGATTGCCGCGGGAACTCTTTCATTTTGATAAATGCTGAATGGATAAAATGTAGCCTATGTGTTAATCCTGGGTAAGAACTATCTGCATTCCAAACAGCAAAATTGGTTCATTCGTTGTTGGGTAAAGGAGTAACAAACACATGCGTGCGTGCGTGCATCCACGCACCCACACACGCATGACGCTGCACACATGCACGCACTCTCCATATCCTCAACAAATGCAAGAAATACTTCAATCCGTAGCTCTCCGATTGAAGGACAAACCGAGAAACGAATACATTCAAAGTAAGGCATGTAGATTATTGTACGAGGCAAATAAAAAAAATGTCTTTATGCCACCTTGTCGAACCCAGATCATTTATCAAGACGCAACA
This sequence comes from Hipparchia sbordonii, assembly GCA_038048805.1. NCBI lineage: Eukaryota > Metazoa > Arthropoda > Insecta > Lepidoptera > Nymphalidae > Hipparchia > Hipparchia sbordonii. Next base: position 1,226,681 of record CM076111.1, on the reverse strand, counting down.
GGAGCTTAGGAGTTAGAACTCTATATCAGGTGATCGTTAAGAACCGGCCTGGCACCGAACCCGCTACCCGTTGGACGTCGGCCAAATACAGCTGCGGTTATGTTTCAATGTTGGCAATTTATTGAGCCTTTTGTTCGGACCTTATAATTTAGACTTCTGCTTTGTGAAGTTATGAGTACTATGTAAATGTTTAAGATTTAAGAATGTTTGATTACCTCCCTGGCGCAGTGAGGGTTGTGATCTTATAACTGAAAGGTCTCGGGTTCGATTCCCGGCGGGGGCAATTTGGGAATTTACAATTTCTAAATTGTCTCTGGTTTGGTTTGGCGAGAGGCTTTGACCGTTACCACCCTCCGCCAAAGACGTGCCGTCAAGCGATTTATCGTTCCGGCACGATGGCGTGTAGAAACCGATTAAAGTATGAGTACACTGCCATACCTTTTCCGAGTTAGCCCGTTTCCATCTTAGACTGCATCGTCACTTACGATCAGGTGACATCGCAAGGACTATCTTGTCATCGAATAAAAATATCAGTATTCCATATGCATGGAGTTATGTTTTTGCGGAATAAAATGCAGCTTTATGTCATTCTCTAGTGTGGGAGTGTGTGTAATCATATGTTTACTGGATGGATCTGGTTATTTAGAATGGAGATAGCTTTTACCCTGGATTAAAATATATAGGCTCCTTTTTATACCGGAAAATTGAAAAGTTCACACGGCAACAAATAATAATTAATCCACGCGAATGAAGTCGTAGGCATCGTCTAGACTCTAGTTGATAATATTTATCCATAACTAGCGGACCCGACAGACGTTGTCCTGTCTTAAGTTTTTTTACATCCTCTTTGACGAAATTGGCAGCACGCATTCTGTCAATGTTATGTCAAACGCCATAAGGTTACATCAAAAAAGTTTGAATTGTAAAAGCGGTTACATTAGAAATAATTTAATATGGTGGTTAATATTTCTTAAATTTTCTAATTTTCCGCGCAATTTTCTTAATTTTTTCTTTCATAAGAACCTTCTCCTAACAATAACAAATACAATAAAAAAAGAATTAGCGAAATCGGTCCAGCCGTTCACGCGTGATGCGCTTACCAACACATTAAGCGATTCATTTTTATATATTAGAAGATATAGACCTAGGGCGCAACATCAGTACACGTAATTTAGCTGCCAAGAGTTGTAACTTGTCGTAAGTTTAGAATTCATGTAAGCATCGCTGAACTTTGAAAATCTCTTATTATGCGCCAAGTTTAACTGGATCCTGGCCAAGATAACTTGCAGTATTATTACATGAAGTATTGCTTTTTTGCTTGACTCTAATGTAACATAATTTATTTATTTCCGTTACTGTGTTTGTTAAGTTGTAAATTCACAATATTTGAACCGTTTTTCTAAAGTAATGTTTTTTATATCCTGTTTTATTGTTTTTGTGTTTTTTCGCAAAAAATAATATTTTTTTTAAATTTTGAAAAAAATTAATTTGGGTACCTCCACTACACGTAAAGGGGAGATTACATTTTTTTTTAGTCGTTTAACCCATTGTGTGGGGTATCGTTGGAAAGGTCTTTCAAAAGTATTGAAGGTACAATAAGAGCATTTTTTAGATTTGGGGATCCGTTTGGGAAATATAAAACCTTGAAGTGTAAGACACACAGATAACTATTATGACCTAGACATCCGCTAAGAATTTTTTTTTAATTAAACCCCTAAGTGGATAAAATCGAACTTGTCGTGAGTGAAGCCGCGGGTAAAAGCTAGTCAATAATATAGTTTTAGTTAGCATTTTGAATGAGAATCGTGCTTATAATTACACAAAATTCGCACACTGAACACATGTTTGACATGTCTAAATTTGCATACTCGCGTTCAAATTATTTGCAATCCATAATTTAGAATCAGCGAATTTGCTGATGCATACTAAACAATGTAATTATAAATGAAATTTAACGCGGATGCGGCTACGTATGGCACTATTACTAGAGTGTGCTTGTTTGTAACTAATTAAAGCTTTTATTTGTCGCTTCGGATGGCCGGTCAGTTGCAATCACAAATCCGCTATTTATATTTACATAGTTCACTAATTTATTAATTCCAGATAGTTCGCGGCAACGTACCTACTGGGATCAAGGTACATCGAAAGGTTTGGCTAAGCTGATATAACAGCGATTTCTCCTATAGTTCTTGCAATTCACGAGAGCTTGTGAGCTTTACTTGTGGTTACGTCGTGTACATGCACATTGCGTAAGTGTGCGTGCCTGTCAGGAGCCTAGGTGGGAGCAGTCAGGCGTGAGCAAGCTCTCGCTCATATTTATATAGATACGACACGCACACAACCATGAGCCACGCGTCCTCGTGAGTTGAAAGAACTAGAACATTATTATGAAACTTAATTTAATATCCTGTTAGGAATAGAAGTAGTCTTTTTTCTTTTTACTAATTTCATTAAAAATATTTTTTTAATAATTATAAATATTATTGATCAGATATAATAGTGCGAGTATAGTTTTTTTATTCTGAGAGCTAAGACAAAAATTCATACCCGGTTTTGTAAAAATTGTAAATAGTTAGAGACTTTAAAATGTTTTATGACAAAATAACAACATTTTTTGCTAAACCTACAGTATTAAAATACTTTTAAACGCCTGTTATTTTAACAGCACATTTAACAAACTATAAACATTGCTATTTTATCGTGATAGGTGGTAGTAAAACTTTTAACGTATGAAATAAAACAGTTTTGTAAGGCAAGATTAACAGGAAAGTAGCTCTTCCCGGGGTTATATTTAATACTAGAAGCCCGCGCCGACTTCGTCCGGGTTGAAAATTTAAATACATATTTGTTTTTAAGGGATTGATCGCACAGAGCTTCTTATAGGAGACGATTGTAAATAAAATCACCGCAGGAACCAGAGGAATCTCCCGCGCCGAAACCCGCCGCCGTGCACCGCCCCCGCGCCGGCCGACACATATTAATTTAATTTTCCGATAACTTCGATGATATTTATTTAAATTGAATAGTGTAAAGGGCAAATATGTTCTAAACTAAATACTTACGATAATAAACATATTTATTTAGATATAGATTGACATCGCATCGGTTAAAGAACCTTCGAAAATAATTCATTATTTTTAATCAAAATTTGAAAGATAGAAATGGTCACTGTAAGTTATTCTTAGAAGATAGACATACGCTAGCACGGACTTTTTTTTAGAACTTTTTAAGAGGAACAATTCACCCATACATCATTTTCATCCAATAGCAGTATATGACCCAGCACACGCCTTGAAAACGTTTAAGATTCAAAAAAAATTCCGACTTCCTTAACAAATTTGCACATAATATCTAGCCATAATACTTTATGTGCATAATATATAGCCTATAACCATCTGGAATAATGTACCTTTGAATTGGTAAAAGAATTTTTGAAATAGGTGCGGTCGTTCCAAAGTTTGCTCCGGACATACATACAAACTCACAAAACTCGCGCTCCCTCTTTATTATAATAGTATAGATAGAATATTACTTTTTTGTCGCAATTCCGACTGTGTGTGAATATCGGTTTCTTAAAAGTCCTTTATTTTACCGCTCTAAAAACATATTATTCATTCTGTTTTTCGAACTATAACTTGGGTACGTTTAAATCTAGGGTGAATATCTTCTTCTCTACAATCTTTGGTCCAGTCGATGCTTTGTCCTGTTTGCTGCTTCTTTACAAACCTTCGCGTTTCTAATACGTGTGAATAATACATTGATTGTAAAATATAATTAGGATTAAATCACTAATCATATTGCCCTGTGCTAGAGCTAAGCTGATTTATTATGTGCAAAAGAAAATTTTTAGTCTGGTATAAAACACTTCACCAAAAAGTTGCGAGATCTCAAGCTATACGTAGGTAATAATACTGCAGGACAGTCGTAAAGCAGCCTCAATAAACTTGTTCAGGAAATAGAAGTTCTTTAAAATTACTTGGATGGAGAGAGCTAGCCATAAAAGAGCTCGTGTTTTTTTAAAATCACTACTAAAAGGAAATAGAAATGATGTTCTTTTTAAAGCCTTATTGGATTTTATCACAATAGTAAATATATAATTTCCACCGATTATTCTACATTTTAAAAGTAATTAACGTGATAAGTGATTAATATTTTTTATATTTAAAAGAAAATTGAATTAGGCTCTTTTTTCATTAAGTGCCAATTTCACGTTCGCCGAGTAAGGTTTATCTGATGTATAAATTTGACGTATCCGATTTTCAATACAAAAACTGTCGATACTTTTAATTTTTTCCTCGGTTGAACATTATTTGGCGATGATCAAATTGGCACAAAGTCTCTTTTAATAATTTGATAGCTAATTTTACTTATATGATTTGTTTCGTTTTCTTCGAAAATTGTAATTTAAAACTTAAATAAATTGTGAAGCACATACAGTTATATTTATCAACTACATAGCAATATTGCATTTTAAATTTTAACTTCCTATATTATAAATATCTGCAAATAAAATTAACTAACTAAACCAAGCCACTACTCGCTATAATTCATTGCTTAATATTAATGTGCACCCAACTTTACCCCACTATATTGAATAAAGTGAATGGGCGATTTACTTTATGAGGGTTTTATTAAATATTTTTAGAGAATATTTCATACGCTTAAACTATTATGGGCTACATGAAACTTATATTGGCTTATTAAATAAATGTATGATAATATTATGTGAGTAGTAAACGAGTTTATGAAAATTATTATGAACTCTATTGTGAAGCTGAAATTAGAAGATCTTTTTACGTAGATGTTGTGTTGACATTATCTAATGGCGGTATTAGACCATTGATTTGTATAAAAAAATTTTTAAATAAAAAGCTTGAACTGTCGACAGCAATCAATATATTATAAATCTCCAAGGAATAAATAAAAATTCAGACATCTGCACAGCGCTGAAACTATAACTATATTATTTAACTGATTACAAAACATCAAATGATAAGTTTATTGTTAATATATCTACGGCTATTAAAAGCACATGCAGTTAAATCCTGATGCAATTTATACCAGTTTTATTTAAAACTAGCTTTAACCCGCGGCTTCGCTCACGTTAGGTTCGATTTTTTAACCCCCTATTTAACCCTCTTGGGGTTGAAATTTTCCAAAATCCTTTCTTAGCGGATGTTTACGTCCTAACAGCTACCTGTATACCAAATTTCAGCTCGATCGGTCCAGTGGTTAGAGCTGTGCGTTGATAGATCAGTCAGTCAGTCAGTCAGTCAGTCAGTCACCTTTGCCTTTTATATATTTAGATAATGTTGCGAATAATTCTAAAACTTTTATGGATCATAAATTTTATATGGGACATTATTTTGCGAGAGAAAATATGATTTGAAGAATATTAAAGTCTTATGTTGGTATGGTAATTTTTAATGAATAATTTTTTATTTTATTGAAAAAAATAATACAGGCTTTTTCTAAAAGTGATTCAAATTACTTGAATTTTATTTTATTTCTATGGCACTAAATCGATAAATGTTGCTTGATTCCATTGCAACGGCAAAAGTGATCGCTTATTACAAAATTTACGATTAGAAATATTATATCGGAAATTGTCTAAAGGGTACATTTTTGCAACTTGCAATACCATCAAAACCTTTAATACCCACTGATGGAGTATTTTTCGAATATTTCTTATTGGTAACGTTGGAGTCATGATTCTAGCATCAGGCGCATCATAATATCGGGAGCATTGACATCTTTAAAATGCTCAATATTGCAACTGACATTACAGAGATTTTAAGTAATGAAAAACTGTGTTGCGTTTACAAGCACGTAAGAATGCTTCTGTAATCAGCCTGATTCTCGAAATATTCTTTCAAAAGTTGATCTAAATCATTTCAGGGTTCGGAAGCTCACAGAATTTAAATTGTATTTATAGAGTTAACGACGCGCCTGTCTGATGCAACTCAGGACCCCAAGGCTGGCTGTTACTTTGGACAAAAAATAAGGATATGTATCCAAAGAGGCAATGCAGCCAGCCTTCTGGGGACATAACCATCTGGCGTCGATGTGGACCCTGATATTTAGAGTTTATTTTAATGTATTATTATAAAATTTTCTTTATTTTAATTGTTTTAATTTAGAATTTAGTTTTGTAATATTTTATGTCATTGTTCATAATTATAACTGATTTAGTTTGAATAAATAAACGTTTTAAATAAAATAAAATAAATTAAATTTTAATAGAGTTTATATTAAGTGCATACAACTTTTGCTTCAGACAGTCGGTAACTCAGTCTGTAAGATTGATTGAAGCCATAACACAGCATTGGCCGGTATCCAGGCAAGCTTGGCGTATAACAAAAGAATCCCAGTGCTCAGCAATGCATACATGAATCCTTAACTTACGAAATAAGTCTAGACGGTTAAATTGCATGCAGTGAAAAACGGTGCACGTTAAGGAAACTTTATTAAAAACGGACTTGAATTTCATATATTTAAAACTCTATGAGTTATGAATTATAAATTATTCATAATTTTAATGCAAATAATTAGTTTACATTAAGTTAGGACACACCCTGATGTCTTAAATCGCCTAAAAGTATAAACGTATAGTAATAATGAATTATTACTCCATTATTATTATTAGCTGGAAGGGATTCCAACTTTTAGAGCTGATGCGCAATATAAAGAATCCATAAACAAATTTTGCACGCAAATTCTGTCATTTAAACGATATCAATTTTATGATTTCAATTTCCATTTTGAACCGAGTTATATAATGGTGAAATATTAGCAACACAGCAGTATATTATCAGACTAGCAACAATTTCCTTGATATCTCATCATTTCTTCACTATCGATTATTACCATAATAATATAGGAAAAACTGGCTGACTTTATCAATATACACCTAAAACCGCTTGAATCTTAAAATTTTGCATAGATAGGATTTCCAGAAAATCTACCTGATTAAAATCAAATGGTCATGAATTAAAAAGTGGACGTAGAAACAACATAGCAAATTTGCAACAGGACAAAAAATGCGAGGCAAAATGGTCTTTATCTGAACTTACACTTATTTGGCTTGCTGCCAGTTAGTGGTGGGTTAGTTGCCAGGGCAGTCCCTCCTAACGATCACCTGCTATCTGGATTCTGGAGATCTAAGCTTTGTTAGTTCGTATTGCAGCGTGATATATGACCACTGTCAGATATTGACTGCGTTATAAGATTTATGCCTTTTTTTCTTTGAAGCTCTAATAAAGTCTTTTTACTAAAAAAACTTTCGTTTGATATGACCAAATATATAAATATGAGTTTAAGTTTGAGGAACAATTTGAGTTTTCAGTTATATCACTCGTCTATTTGGATTAAAATTAAATAGAAATATAACTGTAATAGGCGGTGACTTAAATTAACATTTATATTGGAAAACTTGAAACAAAAACATTGCTATTTTATTTTGACAAAGGTATTTCGTAGAGGTACTACGAAATGGTGGCAATTTTCTCGGCGTTATCGTAATAGCGATCAAGTTTTAAATGTTTATGATATTATATAAACATTGAAACTTGTTAAAGTTTAAATGACTTTTAAGTGTTACAAGCTGACCTACATTAAATAATTCAATTAGACTTAAGATATATTTTTTATAGACAAAGGGCTAATTTACTAAAAGTTTACTGTTTTTCTATTTACCAATTAATTTAAGAGTGTAGCAGGACATACTTAGTGACTAGTATGTACTAGCGGACGCCCGTGACTTTGTTTGCTTTTTCAATTCACAATCGACAGTTCCTAAATCCCCACAGTTTAGGTGGGCAGAAACCTTGCAGCATTAGGATTGAGGAGTTTTGTCCTGAAATTCAACGATCTAGTCTTTATTTGGTACCTACAATAACAATTCATATAATCGACAGTTCCTAAATCCCCCGCAGTGTTGTGAATCAAACACCCGCTCGCCGAGAACTGACTTTATTCAAAGATACCTACTTACATATTACTTATTACAATTTAACAAAATATCACAACATCTTTTCCCTTATTTTTATAAGTTAAGAGCATTTCATGTAAAGTATATTTTAAAATAACCAACTAACTGGAATTATGTATACGTCATAATATACGTAATCCAATTTTAACATTTTATTAACTTGCTAGTTTTAGATCATATTATTATTATTATACATATACAATATTATAATTACTGTTAGTATTGCATTACAAAAATTCCATTTATTATAATATTATTATTTATTTTTTCATGCTTTATTAGTATTCCATATAACTGCTAAATGTTAATTTTAATTAATTTTATCATCTATACCGATGCACTTTTAAACAATATTTTTAAACTTCATCATTCCATTTTCATATTAACAATTTAATTTTATGTATGTATATATGCTTTATAATATTTATATTTACTTATCATTATTTTTTATTTTTTATTTTATGACGAGCTTTGACAGCTGCCGGTCTGTCCGTCTTTGTGTTATTATCATCTTGTTGAACAGTGTTTTGTACATCCACATATTCATATACCGGAAGGGTGTCCGCGGAAGCTGTAGAAGTAGTAGGAATATCCTGAGGCGTCGTTGAGCCGTCACTATCTGCGCTAGCCCACCTATCCTCCTCCTCGGGCATTGTAGAAGTTTCCAGTGGAGGCATGCGAAGTAGGTGACGTCTATTTCGCCTATATCGTCTCCCGGAGGAGTCTTCGACGAAGTACGAGCGCGGTTGAGGCGCTGAACTTTGCACTGTAGCATGCTTGCGTCTGCCTTCGTCGACCATAACCACACTCTGCCCCGGTGTCAGTTCGGGCAACGCTCGCGAGTGTCGATCGTAATAATCTTTACTCTTGACCTGCTTACTTAACATGGTCTGGTAATCTGAAGTGTTATCGCGGTATGGTCTGAGCATCCGCTCGTGCGCCGGAAGCCTAGTGTTTAATTTGCGTCCCATGAGCAATTCAGCCGGTGAGCTTAAACCGTCACGAGGGCACGCTCTAAAGTTCAACAAACCTAAATAAAAATCTGAACCCGAGTTAGTCGCTTTAATTAACATGTTCTTTACAGTTTGTACGCTTTTTTCACTTCGGCCGTTAGCCTGAGGATAGTTAGGTGAAGTAGTGATATGCGAAAAACCCCATTTTGCCCGAAAATCGGCAAATTCTTTCGAGCTGTAGGCCGGACCGTTGTCCGTCAGGAGTTGAGCTGGAATTCCATGCCTGGCGAAGTGATCTTTCATCGCCGCTATGACCGCCTTACTCCCTATAGTACTCAGCGAACTGACTTCAATAAAATTTGAAAAGTAATCTACTAGAATTAAAAAATTTCTATTGCGATAATGGAAAATATCTGAGCCTACCTTTGACCACGGGAGGCTCGGGATCTCGTGCGGTATCATGGGTTCGCGCGGCGGGCGCGGCGCGAGCTGTGCGCACGTCGCGCATCGGCGCACGGCGCGCTCCACGTCGCGCGACATGCCCGTCCAGAACATCACCTCGCGTGCGCGTCGCTTGCAGCGGTCTATGCCCATGTGCCCCTCGTGGATTCTGTTTATCATTTCTGAACGAAGGCTTCGAGGTATATAAACCAAATTATCTTTCAAAATAATATTATCTATGTATTCGAAGCATTCCCTGTAAGACCATACGTGCCGCACGCACGGATCAGCATCATATTTATTCACTGGCCAACCATTTTTAATGTATTTGATAATAGTCTGACATTCTTTATCCGTATCGACGCCTGCTCTAACCGAGTCAAGCTTTTCACTGCTAAATCGAACGTTCTCGATTACAAAACAAGATTGCTCCTCGACTCCGATCGATATATCACTCTTCATCAGCTCAGGTAGCGGAGCACGCGAGAGAGTGTCCGCAACGAACATATATTTTCCTGGCTTATATACAACTTTAAAGTCGTACCCTTGAACTCTCAGCATCATGCGCTGCAGTCGCGCAGGCACCGCATCTAACGGCTTATTAAATAGGCTTTCCAGAGGCTTGTGATCAGTTTCCACCGTTACGTCACTCCGGCCAAAAACATATTGATGGAATCGCTCCAGGGCGAAAACAATGGCGAGCAGCTCCTTTTCTATTTGCGCGTACCTTGTCTGCGTTTCGGTGAGCGTGAGCGACGCGAACTCGACCGGACGGCCCCCCTGCAGCAACACCGCGCCCAGCGCGCGCGCGCTCGCGTCCACCGACAGCAGCACGGGCTCGCGCGGCGAGTACAGCGCCAGCACGGGTGCTGCGCACAACTTCTGTTTGAGCTCGCGCACAGCATTATCGTGCGCTTCTTGCCAACACCAAACTACGTCTTTTTTCAATAGGCTACGCAGAGGTGACGCTAATTCAGAATAATTCGTAATAAATTTAGATAAATAATTAACCATTCCCAAAAATCTTTCTAAATCGGACCTATTCCGGGGAATAGGCATCTCTTCGATAGCCTTAAGCTTTCCTTTGTCGATCGCCATGCCTCGCGCACTGAACGTATGCCCCAAATAAGTCACTTCCTGAACTCTAAACTCACACTTTTCTCTATTAAATCTAATACCTACCTGCCTCGCCCTTTCTAATAAACATTTTAATCTTTCATCGTGCTGCGTCACAGTCGCTCCCCATACGATGATATCGTCTACGAACGAGTCTACGCCTTCTAGATCCTCCAATAGTTGCCGCACCCTAGCGTGGAATACTTCAGAGGCGCAATTGATTCCGTAAGGTAAACGTAAAAATTGATATCGCCCGAAGGGCGTTCCAAACGTACACAGATCTGCGCTTTCATTGTCAATCTGGATCATCCAGAACCCTGAGCGAGCGTCCAGCTTGCTGAAGTACCGCGCACCCTGCAACTTCGCTGCTATTTCCGTAAGGGTCGGCAGCGGGTAGTGCGCGCGCCGCAATGTCGTAGCCCTCCGGCCCTATCAGATTAACCAGCAGACTGGCTTGCACATCAGTTGTTTCTTTGTGCACACCAGCCGCTTTTAAAAACACATAGAACTGCTGCCGCCATTTTCGCCACGCAGTCGCGCGTTGCGCCGGCCCTCCTTCTAGGCTTAACTCCAACGGTGGTCTCGCGTGTTCCATTATTTTTTTTTTTTTTTTTTGCACCTGTATACACACTAACTCTAAAAAAAAACGAACTTCACTGGCTAACTTCTTTTTTCTGTGTATTAAAAATTATTTCTCTCCGCCGCTGCCACCATGTTGTGAATCAAACACCCGCTCGCCGAGAACTGACTTTATTCAAAGATACCTACTTACATATTACTTATTACAATTTAACAAAATATCACAACACGCAGTTTAGGGGGCAGTACCCCTGCAGCATCAGGAATGAGGAGTTGGAACCCGTAGTTTTTATGGGAGTATTTCGCAAAGTTTTTTTTATTGATTAAAAAAAGATTTACGCAAATCGATTTAGAAATCGGAGATATCGATATACATAGATAGAAAAATACAACTCCTCTTCCTTTTTCGAAAGCCGCTTAAAAAAGTAGCCGAGTAAAGTAGAAGAGTAGTAATTTTAACGGGACTTTCATTGGTAATCAGCTATCTAGCAGTGAAAGTCCCGTTAAAATCAGTCCAGCCGTTCCCGAGATTAGCGGCAACAAACAAACAGACAGACAGACAGACAAAATTCTAAAAATAGTTTTTTTGTTATAAGTACCGTATTTACTTACATATGCATTTAATAAAAAGCTGTTATTTCGATATTACAAACAGACACTTCACTTTTATTTATTTAGCAATTGTAGTACCTCATAAAAGCGGTAGTAAATAAATTGATTGATTCCAAGTCGGATCTAAACAATATCTCTTTTGATACGGAATCTACTGGAGCTCTTCCAAACGGAAGACCCGCTCTCTCCATTGCATCCATTCTAAGGAGTTGTTTAAACAGTTCTGACTCAGCGCGTCTGGATGTGAGCTCGATTTGGCACCGGTACTTGTGATGTTATGAATTGTATCTACTCGAGCGTGTTTTTCTTATCTTTTATTGGCTTTCTACAAAACTTTGTTCCTAGTTGATTTTATGTTAAGTAATATTTTTGAACTGTTAAACGTTTTTTTCTTCTTCGATAATAAGGTAGTCGTTGACTGCAATCTACCTGATGGTAAGTGACGATACAGTCGAAGTATGAATTTTTTCTCGTTTAACAAAACATCATTATGAAAATTCGAAAAACGGAAGTCGCAAGCAATTTAATACAATTCCATTTACTTTCCGATTTTTGTAGACACGTGTCGGAAAATCACGGCGTACAACATTTGTGTCCTTGACTTGAAAAGTATTCTCAGTCTCGTGACTTTTACGGTGTGGATGATAATTGTGATGTTAACTGTGTTGTTCGCAGTGTCGACTTTAGAAACGGTCCGCCAGTGCACTGGGCGGTGGCCGGCGAGTTCGGCACCAGGACCCACTTCGTGCTGAACGAGTCCGATCCATCATCAGCCCACCTTGCCGTGGACAAGGTCGCGCGCTACGACGAGGGCGTCTACAGATGCAGGATCGACTATATCGACTCTCCCACCAGGAACTATAGGGTCAATCTTACCGTCATCGGTAAGTTAGGTTTAGTTTTCATTTCAATAAGGTCAAGTCTTTGCCTCGCAATTCTACTTGTGCCATCCTTGTCCGATGTGCCAGATCATCCACGTACTTTGAAACTGTGGAACCAACTTCCTGCGACGGTGTTCCACTAAATAACAACATGGGGTTATTCAAGGGTTGGACCAACTTTCTAAAAAGCTGGTAACGCATTGGTGGTGCCTTAGATGTTTGAAATATTCATAGGTGACGGTCATCACAAAACATCAGGTGACCCGCGTGCTCTTTTCCTCGCTAAAAATATATAAAAAAAGAAAATACAATCGCCGAGAACCGGACAGAGTGGAAGGCTATAGTCACAAGTAACAACGCCATAGTTGACTTCAGCAATAAAGATTCGACCAAGGAACTTTCTTTTAAAGCTCTATACGTATTACTTGAGTAGGTACCTTGCAAGGCAAGAGGGGATTGTGAGTGAACCTAGACCTCGTTATTTCTTTCCATCGGGCATGATTGTTGTGAAGCGCAACGCAAGCTTATTGTAAGGTAATGTAATATACGGCCAAGTGCGTACCGGGCCACGCACAGTGTAGAGTTCATAATATATATTTATTAATGCAGTAGATACATAAATTATTGTGCGATTTTCATCATAATTCATTTGTATTTCTCTATTAGTGAAATGAGTCAACATTGCTTTAGCAGAACAATTCGATTTACAGTTCCACCAGATGCACCACGAATTTACGACTCAGAAGGCAGAGAGATCTTAGGATCAATTGCTGGGCCATTTCGAGAGGGGCAAGACCTACTTTTATCATGCCAAGCTTCTGGAGGTAAGTTTCGTACCTTAAATGAGAAGACGGAGCCTTTAAAATCCCTAGTCCTCTTACAAGTGCTTCTCTCGAAAACTGTACAATGTAGGAATTAGACACGTCGGTTTAGTACTGAACTTAGATCTTCTATTTTGAACAAAGGTCTGCGAAGTTTTCGATGCACTCCTGCGTTTGAAAATTGCCTCCTCATGATTCAACAGAAGTCCTAATCTGCCTCATTAGATCTTGTCTCTGTACCAACTGACTATCAATGTAATGCCAGACGTGTAAAGTTTCCCTCCTCTTTTCAGAAAATTTTCACCTCAGAGCTATTGAAACCTTTTTCCTAATAGTCTTCGTCTGTTTGACTCTCTAATTAAGTCGGTTATCTGATACAGATGTGAGACAAAAACAAAACCAAAACAATAATCCACAAAATCCAGGTTTTCCTAGGTTAGGTATATCCGCATTTCCTGCCCTAAAAAATTGAATATTGCGATTTGAAGTGCCATAATCGTCTTTTCCAATATCCACTTAATGGTAGGATTTTTCTAGGATAATAATGTAGTGAGTTCTTCCGCATAACTCCCATTTCAAACAAGTCCCAGCGTACAAGGAACATGATAATGGCGTTTGTTTAGTATTGTTACGCTGCTAAGTTTAAGTTAATTAAGAACATTTAATTCCCCAGGTAAACCAGCACCGGACGTGTCCTGGTACCGCGGCAAGGAGCGTCTCGCGATAACCAAAGCCGGCTCGGTGTGTCAGATACATTTGCCCGCTCTATCGCGTGAAATGGCAGGAACTAAACTCCAGTGCAGGGTCGAACCGCCATTACTGCAACCGCAGATTCGAGATGTCACTCTTAAGTTGTATTGTAAGTACTGAAAGGGATTCTGGACCAACGAAGCGTTCGTAGGAAATCCCTGAGGCTTTCAATATGCACTGGGGGTGGTCAGATACTTACCGACGGGGTTTAGGGGTTACAGAATTGACTGGTCGGGAGATACTATGAGTCATGCCCATAAGCATGCTATTTTGCAATTGCGTATTTGACTGTTGTCAAAATGAGGATATTCATTAATTAAAATCGAAAATATATCTAACATTTAAGAATAACATTACATACGGTACTTTCTCAATTACTCGATACTTTATCTTATAACTAGATTTCACACGTCAGGCAGCAGATGATAGTCTATTCTCTTTCCAATGTATAGCGTAATTTCTCTCGACAGAGTGGTACAGCTCTCTGCAGCTTTTCTAGGTATCAAACCAAAAGTATCGATACTACTCAGGCATTGAACCTTTGTTCGAAGCCCTAAGCATCGTGCAAACTTGACGGCAAACTTGATCGTATGTGGCCTTTATGTGGCCTCCTTACAGAATTGAATTGAATTTGCAGTGAAGCCCCAATTCATACGCGTGACGGGCGGGGGTCCGACCCGCTCGGGGCACGAGCGGTCGTTCGTCTGCACCACGCGAGGGTCGAAGCCCGCCCCCAACATAGACTGGTTCATCAACTCACAGAGAATGGACTCCGCCATGACTCAGGTAACACTTGATTTGAATTGAATCTTTACCTGAGAAAAGGTAATCTAATGTAAATCTAAATATACAAAAACGTGACTGACGTGATCTATCGACGCACAGCTTCAACTACTCGATGGAGGCTGGAATTTTGCGTACAGATAACTATTATGACGTTCGCTAAGTATTTTTGAATTTTTTTCCGCAAGGGGGTAATTTAAGGGTTAGAATAATCGAACTTAACGTGAGCGAAGCCCGGCGGCTTCTGCAGGTGCAGAAGCTAATCTAAATATATAAAAGTAAAAGGTGACTGGCTGACTGACTGACTGACACAACTTAATCCACTGTATAGATCGGGCTAAATTTTGGCATACAGTTAGCTATTATGATATAGGCATCCGCTAAGAAAGGATTTTTTTAAATTTTTATCCCTAAGGAGGTAAAAAAAGGAGTTGAAAATTCGAATTTAGTGTTAGTGAAGCCGCGAGCGGTCACTTTTTCTTTTATGTATTGCTGTATTACATAAAAGAAAAAGTGACCGCGTGCCTGACTGACTGATCAATCAACGCACAGCTCAAACTACTGGAAGAAGAAGAAATCTACCGGAACTCAGCAAGTGTTTTTTTTGTTGAAGGTGGAAGTTGATGGAGAGGTTGTTAGGAGTGTCTTGACGTGGCGAGTGAGGAGAGAAGACAGCGGTCGTCAGCTCGTCTGTCGCGTCTCCAACCCTTGGTTTCCTGCCTACACCCTGGAAGATGCGCTTACTCTAGAAGTTCTATGTGAGTAGTCACATCACATTTACATTACACAAATATAATAAAGGCAATCGTTTGTATGTGTATGTGTGTGTGTGTGTGTGTCTTTCACGCAAAAACTACTAGTAATTTTGGAATGGAGAGGAGGGACTGATTCACGCGATTTTTTTGTAATCGACAGAAGAAGCTTGCAAAATGGTCCCATAATTTTTTTTTACCTTCAACTCCTCAAGCCTGATGCTGCAGGGGTACTTTCCCCCTAAATAATGGGAATTTAGGAACTGTCATTTACGAATAATTGGTATGCTAGGCCTAACTACTAGGTAGTACTAGGTAGTAGATCATAGAGCCTAAATCCTTACGGATTTATGAACTGTACGTACGTACACATCGCTGTTTATTTTTATTACTGGCGTAAAATAAATGAGTTTTTATTTCAGACTATTGAGTCCAAAATATTTTATTTTATTTTATTTATTGAGGAAAACCAACAGCTTATTGTTCTACATAATATGAAATCAATGAAGAAATGTCATAGTCATAAAACTAGTTGGTCTACTTATTATCGGTATATTAATTAGAAAGTTTCATAACAGTTTATGACATTTTAATAACGCAAAGTTACTGATCCTCCAACTATTTCGAGTACGTCATGTTCCTATCACAACAGTTTTCGTTAAGTTGGCGTATATTATATGGCGCGGTGCCAAATAGTGCATCGATTGTAGGGCGACCAGGCGACCACATCAAGTCATTTTATTTTTTACTGGATGATGCCCGCGACTTTGGATGCGTGGATTGAGGTTTTTTTTGGAGTCCCGTGAAAACTCTCTTATTTTTCGGGATAAAATGTAGACTATCTGTTATTTCAGACTATAATCTATCTCGATGACAAATTTTAGCCAAATTAGTTCAATCGTTGCAACGTGATTGAGTAACAAACATCCATACATCCAAACTTTCGCATTTGTAATATTGATAGGAAATAGGATAATAGGATTAACCAACTTCCAAATAATATAAATCGAATCGAAGCCGCAGGCAAAAGCCATTGTTGTTTAAATTGCGGCATTGTAGACACTAGATACCCCGTTTTTGTAAGAGGCCTTACATTTTCCTTAGTTATTATTAAAACTGGTCACAATACTCGATAGCAACCTTCGGTTCAAGTTTCATCAGTACATGGAAATGTTCGTAGAGTTTTTAAATCCAAATATAATAATGTTGGGGATGAATAAAAAACTTTTTGCAACTCAATAATCTGGTTCTTGGGAAGTTGAAGTAAACGTCGTTAGAAATATATCATTTCAAATTATCGTATTTTGCTTACACAAGAAAAGCTCGTATACGTTGTCTCGTATAGCTTTAGCTTTGATAATTCCTTTTGTAGTAGAGAAGTTTTTTATTTTTATTTAAAATAGCCATTGTCTGCGATCTCACCTGATGGTAAGTGACGATGCAGTCTAAGATGGTAGCGGGCTAACTTGGAAGGGTTACGGCATTGTACATTCAACCCATAACCCTAGTCGGTTTCTACACGCCATCGTGCCGGAACGCTAAATCGCTTGGCGACACGTCTTTGACGGTGAAAGGCATTTCAGTGATGTTAGCGTTGGTTGAATCACATTAAGAGATGTCTGTTCACTCAAAACCTTTCTAGATGCCAAGAAAATATTTTCTAAATCGGAAAAGTCAAGTGGGAACAGCATTCGCATTTCAAATTCCTCAGAGCACGCAGGTACGCATACCCAAGTGGTCTTTATGCCTCGCACGTTTGCTTTACGGAGCGCCAGACTGTGAGTAAGCACTACTGACCGCCTGCAAAGAGATTAAAGGAAATAAACTGGTTTAAACCGGTTTAAACTGCTTTACATTTCTCGTCATAACACCCTGTTAATAGTGAAGAGTATGATAGCCCACTATTGGAGAACAGCACGGATCGCCTTGTGTTAATAGTACTTCGGATTCTTTTGTCGTGGTCCAGAGTTCAAATCCCAGGGACAAATTTCTAACTACACAATAAAACTTGCACAATAACACTTGCTACACAATAAAATATCACTTGCTTGAATCCTTAAGGAAAATACCATCTAATACCGAAAAAATTTATATTCGGTCGGCAATTTGAAGCCTCAATAGCTCAACGTTAAAGGTGCGGACTGAAAAATTAAAGACCGCAGGTTCGAGCCCCACTCGTTACACTATTGTATTGTGTCACACTATCGTACCCACTCCAAACACAAGTTTTTCGCTGAATTGGAGGGGAGAGGAAGTTAAGTTCAGCTTGGCTAATATTATTTTATTAAAAAAAATTTTGGATGGGTGACTGGGTTGGGAGGTCCGAAAGCCATCAGTCCTGGTTCTAATCACAGATATCTGATTATCCTTTAATTGTTTAATCCTAAGTGTCCATTTTCTCGTTCCTTAACCAAGTGATAATAATATGAGAAACGATCTGGGAAGTTATCGCATAGATAATCCTACCTTTATGTGGAGAATGGAAAGTGATTACAACCTTCAGCAATGAGGAATACGATGCAAAAAAGGTTCTTATTCTCATTCAAACATCATAGACCAACTGGATGAAACTATAAGCGTGCACGAGTTGTAAAAACTGGCGACAATGCATCAAAAGCTCTGCGCTGAGATAGCGCGGTTCCGTTACAGCGTGCCAACTCGCGCCGTGCAGTTATCAGAACATATTGTCGCTGCTGCTGAATACGCTTTCAGAAACGTTCGTTATTGCGTTGATTAAAATAAACATCTCATGGAATAAATCGAAACAGGGATTGTTTATACCCGACTGTTTGTTTTCTGAGCATAATATACGTATTCTTTAGTACGCTCTGTTGTCTCAATCTCGCTTTGCAGGTATTAATCATGTACTCTCAGAGGACAAAGGTCCCACAAAGTCATAGATCCAATACCTAGAGTTGATCTAAATTGGGCGATGAATACGGTTTTTATCCTTTTACTAGCTTTTGCCCGCGGCCTCGCTCACGTTAAGTTAGATTTTTCAAACCCCTATTTTATCCCCATGGGGTTGACAAAAATCCTTTCTTAGCGGATTCCTCCGTCATAATAGCTAATCTGTATGCCTCAGCCCAAACTGTCCGGTGGTTTGACTTGTGCGTTGATAGATTAGTCAGTCAGTCAGACAATCAGTCACCTTTTCATTTTATATATTTAGAAATTAAATCAATAAGATGCACTGGCCAATGATCCCTGGTGGTTGCAGGATTATTTTCAGGAATGGACACTATACTACTTAAATGACCTATTGGATGGGGTCTTTTTTTTTTTTTTTATTCTAAATTTTTTAAAGGGTCTTTGAAGGGGTCTTGTGGACATGATTTATCTAGGCTGTGGCCTGAGATACTTGATGCTTGCCAGTACAAGACCTCGTAAAGTAAAATTATCTGACTAATCGCCTACTAGATGGACCCCTTAAAAACGCCGATGATAGTGCCGGCATTAAGGTGACGGTGTTAGCAACTCAGCGTATCGATTCTCTAAAAACGATTGCATCATTGCATATTGCTCCTAACAGATACGCACACTTACGCAGTGTGCATGTACACGACGTAACCACAAGTAAAGCGCCCGTAACTTCGTGAGATAAATGTAATTATTATTATTACTCTTTTCACCGTCGACGTTCTCAGTTCTAGTCATTGCGAAATCATAATTTCATAAGCATTCGAGGCGTCTTAATGAAGTCGTTAAGATTCTTTCTAAATTTGAAAAAGTATAAATCTGAATGAATCTTTTAAGCCGTTGACTATTCAGCGTCGTTGCGCCTTTATTCACTGCCTTTTGAAAAAATAAAACCCGGCCAAGTGCCAGTCAAACTTGTGCAACGAGGGTTCCGTACCTTATAAGGAAATACCCTTCTGTTTTAGACCACGCTAGGTTTATAAAATAAACATATAAATAACCTAGTGGTTAATACTTTAACCTTTTTCTCAACGGGTCCGTGTTCGAATCTCAAGCACGTACTTCTAAATTTTCGGAGTTAATTAGCAATAGCAATTAAATATTACTTGCTTTAATGGAGAAAGAAAACTTAGAGGAAACTTGCAAGCCTTAGAGTTCTCTATGACATTTTCAAAGGTGTGTGATGTTTGCTAATCCGGTGTTGGCCAACGTGGTGACCCACTAAATGGTCCAAACCCTTCTTATTCTGAGAGGAGGCCCGCAATGGGTTAACATGAAGATGATTTTATCCTATTAATCCTATTAATGCGAAACATACATGCAATGTTTGTTACTCAATCACACTCCAACGCCTGAACCGATTTGGCTAAAATTTGATACATAGATAGATTATAGACTGGAATAGCATATAAGCTACTTTTTTATCAAAAACATCAATCCACGCGAACGAAGTCACTAAATCTAATCAGTGTCTAATCATGGTTCCATTTCTTATTTTACTAAGGAACCCTAAAAATGAAAATCTTTAGAAGATTTTTTGCATTAAAGTACTTCTCAGTCCTCTATCGTGAGGCACACGGAGTCATTAATATCTGAAACTTTGAAGAGGATAAAAAGAAAATATAAGAGGAACGGCAGAAGGGGAGAAAACCTTTTTATTGCTTCATATCAAAATGATAAAATATTCTAATGACTGCAAATATTACTATGTACACATCATTACGGAGAGCGTTGTCTTTGTAGGTACCTTATAAAAATACTTGGTTTAATTTTAATTTGACGCTAATAGCATCGAACACGAACCGTGGCACTATTGTCGTACCCACTCCTAGCACAAGCTTTCTTGCTTATTTGGAGGGGATAGGAGGATATTAGTCAACTTCAACTTAGCTAATATTGTATGAGTAGATAAACAAAGTGGTCAAGCATTCGGAAATTAAAAATTGATTCATCACAACGTCCCCAAGTTTTCCGAGTTGACAACTCCGAAACAACGTGGCGTAGAACAGCTGTTGTGTCTGTCAGGGTCGGCATGGGGTGCGAACTTTGTGAGTTTATCTCATCAAGTTTGAATATTATCGTTCGCTGTCAGCCGGGTTGTTGCGGGCTCCCTTGCGAGTACCTTATAAACGTAAGATCACGCTAGCGTCCAAAAATTAAACTTTTCTCATAAATCACGGAATATAATTAAAAAAAATAAGTTGGTATTTTTTTCTGTACTAAACAAAGCTTCTGTGCCAATTTCACAAGCGCCGAGTGACCAAGGAATAAATTGAGGTTCTGACGTTATAGGACTGAAAATCTGCCAAAATATCAAAATCCTTCGGTTAAACGTTATTCGATATCAGTGATGTTGGCACTAAAACCGAATTAAGTTGTAGCAATCAATTCATCAAAACTTTTACGGAATAGATTTGACTAAGTTTAATAATTCAAACTTTAAGATAATGCTGTCTTTTGTTATCTTTAACGGCTAAACGATAGTTACACCGGTTTTGATGCTATTCAGCACAAAGATGATGCTGAAGATGTCACAATATTTTTATCTTAAAAAATCAAAAAGATCCGGCTGAAACTTCAAAATGGAAAATCCGCAAGGACGATGTCTCTGGCCCCAATAAAATCTTCATTATTTTTCTTTTTAAAAAAGAACGTTATAAGAGTAAGGTGCCATTTCACCTTGCAATAGAAGTAGGAGAGGTGATTCAAGTAGTAACTATGATATAGTATATGTATAAAAAGAGGTGGATATGTTACAAGCGTGCGGTAAATGAAGCGCGTAATGGCAGATATTTGCCGTAATTTGTCATTTAATTTAATAATGAAGTACTCTATTATACTTTTCGTCGGCCGGAACAAGTTTTTCGCTTGTTTTGTTAGTTTATAACTCATCCTTAGTAGAATATCATAGAGTAGTAAGAGCAAAATATGAACACTAACCAAAAATCATTTATTTTTCTTATCGTTTCACATCTTCCCCTATAAAGCTGTGCGAAGCATAAATTCGCGTCATGTGCACGTGGCTTCGTGCTCTTTATTTAACTTTTTAATACACACACACACACACTCTGCCTTAAGCTCCTTTTAGACGTGCCACAACAATCACACTAATATTATAAAGGCGAACGTTTGTATGTGTGTATGTTTATTATTCCTTCCAGATACAATGAATGAACTGATTTGGCTGAAAATTGTAACAGGGATAACTCATACCTAGGATTAATACCGCGGGGATTAAAAAAACCTTAGTCCACGCGAACGAAGTCGTGGGCATCAACTAGTTTCTTTAATAAAAGCCAAGAGAATAGTTGCTCTGTAATTACTTCAATCACCATACTTTGAGACTTCCAATAAATTGGGATACTGATAGGAATCTGGACGATAGATTTTAGGATTGCCTATATTTACCTGGGCATGGTGTTTTTGACACAAGCGTATAGATGTAGCATTACTAATTTTATTATTTACAACTATTGTATAACACCAAATTCAGCCAGTTGAAGATAGATAATTTTGACGCGGCCACTGTTTAGTGACATTTTGCCGCAATAGTGTAAAGTGTTGTCGTGCTGTGGTCCGCCTGAATAGACACTAAATATAAGTTTCAGTACCCATAAACTTGGCCTCAGCTTTGCATTTCACTGTAACGAGATCTTACGCGTCGTGACTCAAATCCAGTGGGGGCATTATCCGTTTTGCTTGAGAGAGCTTCCACGTAATTTTCCCGCCAGTATTTTTGGGAAGATTGTGTCAACAGCAATTTTGACTTTATGGTTTTAAATCATTGATATCACAAAAGAAAGATATCATTCGTAAATTAAAAACACCTTAGTAAATTCATTTATTTTGAACGGTAGTTTAGGAGTTCGTCGAACGAAACATGATCGCTAACTATGTTGCCCACATTAAGGTACTTAAGAACCCTAATAGACGCTAAAGTAGGATTAATTCTTAGACATTTTATACCTAGTTCAATCGACCAAAGGTGTACCTAATAACTAGTGGTTCGCCCCGAACTGAGACCTCGCGATATCCCATAATTCCCAAAAGTTTTAATTATATATTGTAATAATTAACTTTTAACATTAGACACAATAAAAAAAATAATAGTTGACATAAAACTGTTTTACTGACACAGCGCCATCTATTAGCATTATAGTGAAGCTATTAGCTTCACAATAATGCTAATAGATGGCGCATTAAAATTAAATAATTTCGTTTCTTTATAACATTTATCTAATTTTAGTATTTGTTGTTCAAGTACAGGATATAACTGAATTTTCAACCAAGTTTCACGTTCTAATATTCAGTAATTCAGAAGTTATAGGGCTCTGACAGACATTTAGATGGACACACTTCTCTGTCTAGTAGGCAAGCGCCCTAGTTGACTCAGAGAACTCGCTTCGCTCGTTCAATAACGGAAAAATTAAGTTTTTTCTCTCCCCTGTAAAATTGGTCACCAAGCTACGCGATTTTAGCCACTGTTCAGCTGCCCCATTTCAAAACCTAGTAAGTGTGGTTGACAACATTTTACAGGAGACCAAAAAAACATATTTGTGGTAGTCCTTCTGAACTCTTCAGTATCTGTTGAAAGCTTTTGTTTGTTATATTTATTACTTCGCTAAGCCATCTATCAGAAAACATGTTTTTTAGTCTCCTGTAAAATTTTGTCAATCACACTTACTAGGTTTTGAAATGTGGCAGCCGTGTTGTTTACGCGGTATAGCAGTATCAACGACGCTGTATCCAGTACCTAGCGAATGAAATTAGTTGACGATAACAACGAGTAACGGAATCAGAACACCGTTTATCTTGTTGTATTTATGTCAATGGTTTTAAAGCCCGGGTTTATGGACATAGTCGCGTTCGCGAGTCGAGTTTTTATGGCGACCACTCATTTTCTATCTACTTAGTTACTTACGTACTGTTTGTCTTGGAATGGTTTCAACTTGACTTCAACGACTGTACTCATAGGTTTATGGTTTTTAAACTGTTTATGCAGACGCTTTTCAGTCTTTTTTATTGAGAATGCCTTTTGTTAAAATTACGTGACTCATCTCTAACATAGGTTACTTACAATACAAAATATATAAGTAAGTACATTACCTACACACTACATTCATAACTATCTACAAAATCCTTACCAATACCATAAATGCGAAAGTGTGTTTGTTTAATGGTATGTCCTTCAATAACGCAGCAACAAATAAACAGAAACTAGTAATAAACAGAAACTTGAATATTGTACACCGGCAACGGTAGAACATGCAGATCTTACCTACTATGCTAATGTAACACCTATAATATTATGTAATGTATATTATAATGTACCATGTTCTGGACAATAAATAAACTAGTGGTTCGCCCCGAACTGAGACCTCGCGATATCCCATAATTCCCAAAAGTTTTAATTATATATTGTAATAATTAACTTTTAACATTAGACGCAATAAAAAAAATAATAGTTGACATAAAACTGTTTTACGGACACAGCGCCATCTATTAGCATTATAGTGAAGCTATTAGCTTCACAATAATGCTAATAGATGGCGCATTAAAATTAAATAATTTCGTTTCTTTATACTTAACATTTATCTAATTTTAGTATTTGTTGTTCAAGTACAGGATATAACTGAATTTTCAACCAAGTTTCACGTTCTAATATTCAGTAATTCAGAAGTTATAGGGCTCTGACAGACATTTAGGCGGACACACTTCTCTGTCTAGTAGGCAAGCGCCCTAGTTGACTCAGAGAACTCGCTTCGCTCGTTCAATAAATAAATAAATAAATAAATAAATAAATAAATAAGTAAATAAATAAATAAATACATAAATAAATAAATAAATAAATAAATAACAGGCCGTGGAGAGCGAGTACAGACCTTTTATTTCCAAAAAATAGGCGGTTCCTGTGGAATTTTTCAAAACCTTACTCCACGCGTAAAAAAATTGAAAAACAAAAATGAGCATAATAATATTATGCTCATTTTAGGGTTCCGTACCTGTAACGTAGGATAACTAACGGGACACTATTACTAAGCCTCCGGTGTCCATCCGTCTACCCGTCTGTCTGTCAGCGGGCTGTATCTCATGATCCGTAATAGGTAGACAGTTGAAATTTTCATAGAATGTGTATTTCTCTTTCCGCTATAACAACAAATAATACAAATAAAAATTAAAGGGCGCTCCCCTACAAGAAACGTGTTTTGGTACGAAACCTTTCGTATGCGAGTCCGACTATCTAAGATTTTCAATTTTATCTGCTCCTTATTGTGTTCTCTATCTCCTATACAATTTTCATACTTTGACTGTAACCATCTCTTCTAGGCGCACTAGTATGCCCTGTTTGTTCCGTGCCGGATACGATCCTGACACGTTCATAGTACGGACCGATCTCGGTGAGAGAACAGCTTATGCTTTCAGCTCACAGGACGAGCAAAAACAGAACAGATTTTAATATATTTGAACAAAAAATATCACAGTCAACAAATTAACAGGCTATGTCCTCGCACAGTGGAGTTTTTTCAATTAACTTCGGGACAAAAAGTCATGACATCTAGTTAGCGGTTGTGCAGTCGTGTCTATGCCATTACCCTACTCTTCTATTTTTGGTGGAGTAATAAAGCTGTTTAACTCAGTCCTGAATTATTTAAAGAGCAGTGAACGCTCGCGTAGTCTTTTGTAAGTGATTTTAAGGGACTTATGAGACGAGTTTCTGTTTAAAGGCAGACTAAATAATATATTTTAATAGTCCATTCGTTTATGATGCTTGGTTGGTTTTATAATAAGAATATATTTTTTAATTTATTTCCGCTAGGGCATTTAAATCTTTCTAACATCTGTGAAGGAAAAGCAGTCATACAGGAGGAAGTTTCTTCCATTCATACATTCCTGTTGATACATTCCTTAAGTTTCTCTGTTAATAACTAGGTATTAAATATTTTAACAAATTGTACTAAATAGGTACTAAATGCTGGAGAAATTAACGTTGATCGGTCACTTTAGACAGTCATCTTGACGCACACGATAAATCGGACTTATTTTACATAAAATCGGTTTTAAGGTTAAGATCTATAGACCCAGAGTTAAAACGAGACAAATTTATCTCAGAGCATATGTGTCTCGTTTTAACTTTATCAAGTCTGAGTGAAGTCAGAGCACGCTCTATAAAATCAAATCAAAATCAAAATTTATTCATTTCATGTCGGCCAACTTGTGGCTCTTATGATACGTCATAAATCTACCACCGGTTCGGAATACAGATTCTGCTGAGATGAGCCGGCAAGAAACTCAGCAGTTGCTCTTTTCAAAAAAAAAAATTTTTTATAATGGTTAGCAAAACTATGCTATGCACACAGTGTTTCCACAAAGAAGTTTCAAAAATGCACACCTACCACAACCTAACACATGTTAACACGCTCCCTGCGTAACAGGCCGATTTCGGCCCGTCGCGGTATTTCAGCTGGTGCGGACGAACAAAACTATGTCCCTCTCGCTAGTGCGGAACGATTATCTCAGGTGTTTGTAAAAATTTTACAGAGACAAATATATATTTCATCTTGCGGTCAAAATTGTAGGTGTTTCCCATCAAAACATAACGGTAGGCCTTTATCGACCTATCGACGCACTGACGGTGAAAAACATCCGCTCAGTGCGGCAGTGGGCCTATTTCGGCCCACCGTGCTAACAGGCTGCCGGCGACCCGGTACCGCACAGAGCGCGCGCCCCGCCAGTTAGTGTTGTGCTATCTAGCTGATCTAACGTAGCGATATTATCAACGACGACAAATAAAAAGACGTGTGGCACTCGGGGACTACCGCGGTAAAGCTACTGCATAGCATTTTTTATCAACGCCATCTAGCGGCTCACCGCTAGATGGCGTTGATAAAAAATGCGCCATCTAGCGGCTCACCGTAGATGAGTCCCGTGTCAGGTTATTTTCGTTACGGAATTTCTGGATTCGGTCTCCACGCTGGCCCGCGATAGAAGCTATGCAATAGCTTAAAAATAAAAGAAAAAAACAAAATAGAATAATTCACCCTGCAGTTATTGATATCGGCAGCGGTGATAGTGACAGCAGTGAAGAAATATTCTCCCCAATTAAAAATAAAAATAATTTTGAAACAAATGTGCACGGAAAACGAAGCACAAGCGGTAAGTTTTGTTTATTATCTACACATATCAACATAAAATCAGCCTTATAGACCAGGGTAGAAGCCTTTAAAAATAATAAAAAGTGAAAAAAAATAGTAGCAGGATGAAACCCATTAGAAAAGGAGGGGAATATTATAAAAATGAATGGAAAAATAATTTACGGGCGATCTGAGGTCGGGAAGGGGTGGGAGTGAGTTTTTAAGGGGGAAAAACGGTTTTTCTCGATTTCCGGCAAAACTAAAAAAGTCAAATGGCAAAGTTGTAGGTAATAAAAAGATCTAAAACTTTTGTATTTACACTTTTTTCACATAACCTCAAAATTTATGTGAAAAATTCAAAAAACCAAGTTTTTGGTTTTTTATTTTTATCTTTTACAATTTTTTTTTAACGAAATTTGGTGAAAACTTACCTTTTTATGTCCCAAATACGCTGTAATTTATTTGATTAAAAATATTTATTTTTTCACCTTATTTTGAATTAATATCGAAAAAACACCCTAATTTTGAATCGAAAAGTCACCCGTCAAAATATCAGCTTTTTTCAAAAAGTTGGTATGTTTTCTGTTCGTTGAAATCTCTACTTTCCGATAGTGAAAAAAAAATATGTATGTTACTACAGTAAATCTTCTCAAAAAATAATTTCAATCTTTAGGTTATGTTACGTTAAGCATACTATTTTTTAAAGATTGTGACAAGTTTACTTAAAAAAATAAAACAAAATTTTTTATCTGTATCAAAGTATGACCCTGGTCTACTCATAATGACTTGGGGATTTTATATGCAATACCATCCTTTATGAAAATGATTATTCCTAAAAACTAGCCTTCTACAGTGAATAGTCAATTACAGTGAATAAATAAAAACATTTTTCAGTTCTTTTACAGTTTTACATTTTTCAGTTTTTATTCTGTTTTATTTTCGATATCCCCTTATTTTTCTCTGTCTCATCACTACTAAAAATACTTTCTAGTGCGGTACAGGTCGATATCGGCCTGGCGCTTTTCCTGCTTTATTTCTCATTTCCTGTTTGGCAGATCCCGGGGCGAATCAAACCTAAGGAAGTTGGGTTCAAGGTCATTCTAACAGTATAAAAAAAAATTGTATACATTATGTTTTCACAAAGTTATAGCAATTTAATCTATTCTAGTGCTGGTGGGTTTAGAAAGACCTGTTACGCACTAGCGGAAATATCATTGGGGGCGCATTTCGACCCGTCGCCGCACCAGATGAAAGATTATGATTTTACTTGCCGCAGTGAACGTGTTAAGATGGGTAGACACAAAGCAGACCCATTCCCGATGGTGGCACTCGTTTACGAGCACGACGCATGATCCAGCCATTGCTTCGCTCAACCATATCTGAGGGAACGTAACAACTCGCATATATAGATTTCAATATAAGTGACAGAGACTCTACCAAGTCGAAATTGACCTATTGTCTCTTTCTAGGACTAGATGTATAATATTTACATGTGGAGGGTATTGTACATAGTCGTGCACTTGCATAGTCCGAGACAACATAAATTCACGCGGGTAGACTCGCCTCCGCCTAGACCGCTGCCATCTGTATCTCTCGCAAATTCCTCACATAATTAAACGCTAACTTAACACTCTTGGAGTTAGATCGAGCGACTCTGTTTCAATAATATATTTATTTAGAGCATTTATATCACTTAATAGATTTATAAATACATATCAAAAATTCCGAGGCCGGCGGGATTCGAACCCACATCTCTCTGGGAATCGCGCCCGAGTGTGCTATCCGTTACACCACGGCGAACCACACGTCAGCGACGAAATTAGTGATATGTATCTACTTTTTCAATCAGTTTTATAGCAACTTTCAGCGACATCTAGTAGCGACACATTACAGTTGTCGATCTACTTTTTTCCAAGACAAAAGACAAGAAAAACAGTCGGAACAGAGAAACAGATATACAGATAAAAATTTCAAATATTGTTTTTTTGTTTTAATTACTCTCATATGGATTTAGCAAAAATCTGTTCTTTTGATATTACAACAGGCACTTCAATTTTTAACCGACTTCAAAAAAAAGAGGAGGTTCTCAATTCGATGCGTTTTTTTTCGGACAGGCCTAAATAGAAATGATAAAACAGATGCGCGACGCTGGCTCGACTTCAACATACGCGTACAAACTAAAATTATTTTCTACTTTTAAGTGGTGTTTGAAGTCGGTTTTTCAAAATTTTTTTTTTATATTATTATTTATTATATGTATAGATATAGAAGATAAATTACAGAAAACAAACTTTTAAGAAACGAAAAAAATTTTTTTTTTTCAGTTTCGATATTTAAAATTTTTTTTATCTAGCTACCAAACGAAAGTTTAATTTTAACGCTTGGTGTTAATTCATAACCAACTAAATTATACAGCTTCTTTTTTCTGCGAAGAGAGGACCAGCATAATGACAATAATAGCGATGTCGCGTTAACTAGATGTCACGACTTTTTGCCCAACAGTTAATTGAAAAACTCCATTGTGGATTGAGTTTCTTTTATTTGCAATCCTTGTTTAGTTTTTCCGTTCCTTTTAAATTGGTTTTTCAATATATTCAATTGAATCACTTGAGAGCCCGGGCGAAATAGAAAATTAATTAATGTAGGAGTTTTAAGTGGTTGGTAGAAAAATGTTGCAATGGGATTCTTACTTGTTATGATGTTGTTCATTTTGTTTACTTTCTTCTTCATTATAATTTTAACATTCATTAATAAGACTTATAATTAACTTAATTCAACATTGCTTAATTTTTTATTATACCTACTTATTTTTATATAGCTGCCTAAAATGTGCACACTATTAAGTAAATAAGAATGTATTGGCCTCACTCATACAACATTCTTGAAAATAAATGTTTTTTTTTGCATAGTATCCTGAGAGCTTTTTAGATTTCGATGCAGTTTTTTAATTACACGTATATCACCTAAGACTTAAAAAGTTTTTTAATGTTATTGCTTATTTGCACACTGTTTGTGAAAGTGGCATAACGTAACATACTAAGGCATTTTCTACCACAGTTTACTACTATGAGGATGGTTTTAGAAAATTACGTTCAACGATTGTCAGAACGAAGCCGCGGTCAAAAGCTAGTACGTGTATAAGACGCGTTTTGACGTTTGATAGAGTTGCTGGTTTCATTAATTTACGATCTTTAAAAAATCTGATAATAATCTTTTTAGCATTGGCGTGTGAAAAATATCAATAAAACTGCGAATTCATCACATGGCTTGTAATTTTAATGAATTTTTAAGTGGTGTTCCAATGCCTGCGCAAATGTACCGTAATGTAAACGAATTCGAAATAAAACGCCAGTCTAATTGACTCGACCGCCAGTCTGCTTTAGGGCTTTTTATGGCTTTTATCGCTTCCAGCTGCGAAATATGGTAATGAAGAGTGTTCCACAAAACCATTTGTTAAATAGTGGCATCTGAACACTGCGATATTAACAACGATATCATTATCGACTAGCTTTTGTGAACGACTTTGCTCGCATGTGTGCCATGAACCAATATCTGACTTGATTAATCTTCGGCACACCGTACGTGTAGATACTTTACGTGTAGATTAACACTAATAAAAAATTCATATCAAGTATTACTGTCCTAGAATAAAACATTCTGTAGGTATATATGACATTCGGTAGGTATCTATAACATTCGGTAGTTATAGGAAACTTGAATAAGTTCTTTGATCCCACAGATAGGCTAAGAAAGTTTTCGACACTTTGGCGAGTCGAAGAAAAATGTTGTATGATTAATTTTGTCAGACAAATTGCTTTCGAATTTCTTAAATTCTGACTAAAACTTTCTTACTTTATCGGTTTTAGAATGGTTTTGGATCATTTGGAAACAGATTTATTTACCACCAATTGGTTCCCATGATTTCGTGTGTATTTTTTTTATAATTTTGTATAATTTCTATTTTGACTTTGAACTTCTCACCGTTCTCTTCTCAACGTTGAAATTTTCACCTCTGCTAAAATCACAGTCTCTAAGTCCTCAACTATATATCTATGCATTAAATTACCTCTTTTCGTTGGTTTATTGGTGCTTGATCGAAGGACAAACCAACAATCAAACACATTTACGAATTTATAATACATGTTTAGTAAAGATATTATAATATACATCACCATTACTTCCTTTATGTGAAGGTAAACTTTTAAAACTGTGCACAGAGTTAGTGTAAAATATTTGCAATTTTTGGCAACCTAGTGGTTATAGCTTCAAATCTTCTTACAAAATATTTACGTGTTTATTTATTATTTAATATTCAATAACGAGTCGCAGGGAGCCGCTGGATTCAGGTGGTGCAAGACCGAGGCCTGTGGAGGTCCATGCAAGAGACTTATGTCCAGCAGTGGACGTCCATTAGTTGATAAAGAAGAAGAAGAAGATTCAATATAACTTAATTCTTGTTCTAGACCCACCAGTCGCCCAGATCTCTCTGATAGAGCCCAAAGAGCCACGTTTGCTGAGAGAAGATGAGGATGCCGAATTGCTTTGCTCTGCTGATGCATCACCGCCGTCATACAATTTTACTTTTTATAGAGGAACCGAGGTAAGACATTTTTAATTTCATCGTGGTCTTCGCATCTAGCACTATAATTGAAGACTTCTCGGGAAAAACAATGAGTGTCAAAAGATGATTAAAAAGAGAAAAACAACTTTTTATAGTTTCAAAGTCTATATTTCTTTCATTTTATGCTCATTTTGTATAAATATTGAAATAACATATTACTATTTAAACTTATTCTTTGACTTTATCAAAAAATATAGTTTTGTTCTATATTTTAGTAACAGATGGCATTAAAGGCTCAGTTTCACGAAAAAAGTGACATTCATTGTTTTTCCCGAGGAGTCTTCAATTATGGTGCTATACGAACCACGTACGGAAAATTTACTAGCAATTAAGTTAGTTAGTTTAGTCAGCTAGGTCAGGTAAAGAGACAATACATTGTTTCAACTAGAATGGCTACTTTACTTTTACTACTTTGATTCTTAGGTTATATCTACCAACCAAATAGATTAATTATAGAAAAAAAAAAAACTAAATTGACCGGTTCTGATTTATTTCTCTCTATATAGAACGCGCCATGACTGCCATAAATTCTGAACTGATTTGCATCACTGAAAAACTAATTCAACACAGACCGGGCGTTTTAATGGGGCGCCATTATAAAGTTATTCTTTTCACGGGCAATAACAAATTGAATTTTCATGAAGTACTAATTAAGGCCTCATTACCCGTCACGTCCCGTCACGCTACAAGGGAATTAAGTGAACTCCCTCCGACTTAAGTTTCAATTTGCGTGGACGGACTGTTCAATCGTGATAGAGCTACGAGTAATTAAGATTCGCAGGCTGAAGTGGAAGGGGGCAGCCCGTGTGTTGCGGAACCGATGCCAGAAAAGAGAGGAGACCGCTAAACGGGTTCACGAACGGATTTGTATTTAACACTACTACCGGCAAAGCTATAAGGGAGGATAATGTTTTTAGCAGTCTCTGTATGCATGGAGCTATTTACGAAAATTTCACGGACTCTAGCCAATTTTTATGAATAAAGTGTGAATTCGAAAATCCGAGTTACATAGGCTACATTTTATGCGAACAAAATGAATATTACGGATGTTATATACAAAATCCTAGTTAGGTTACTGTTACTAAACTTTTTACTAGTGCTTGTCTGTTTTCACACCTAATATGGAAAAATGAAGCCGGAAAGTCAATCTAAATTTTTAAAGGTAGACTATTGCTAGAATTTGAGTCACATTTACTATGCGAAATCTGATGTTTTTTCTGTGGATACTACACGATGACCGTATACGGTTATCTACACCTCTTCATAATTTTATTCTTTTGGTAGAGAATGGACTTGCCAGTCTTGACTGAATCTTGACTCTTACTTCTTGAAGTAAGAGGCACAAGTTGACCCCTGGGTGACCAACATGAAATAAATAATTATGAATTTTCGGCTGCCCCATTTCAAAACCTAGTAAGTGTGATTGACAAAATTTAGGAGACCAAAAAACAAACATATTTGTGGGAGCCCTTCTGAACTCTGAACTCTTCAGTATCTGTTGGTAAATTAATGTTTCGTAAATAAACTACTTTGAAAGCTTTTATTGAATATACTTATTACTTCGCTAAGCCATCTACAAAACATGATTTTTTGGCCCCTGTAAAATTTTGTCAATCACACTTACTAGGTTTTGAAATGGGGCAGCCGTTTTGAGTTCAGTATATTGTAGACACGACTTTATATTAGGGTTAAGTTTATACATCCGTTAATTTTAGACCCACTCGTATATCCTTACCCCTACGTAACAAGCAATATACGTAATATTATGTCTGCCCCTAAACAAACTTAATTACTTCCGAAGAAAGGCTTCCTTCATGCTACTAATTAATTACAGCTATAAATTTCTTACAATAACCGTGGCTTTTATTAACTTTGTGATGAGAGAGCTCCAGCGAAAATTTGATGGATAAAGCAAAGACTTCCGCGTCGTCAGGTGGATGCTATGAATTATTTAACCTTTTAAAATTAACAATCTATATCTACAAATCTATTCGTTCATTCATCATCTAGATTCATCGTCGGCTCGTTCTTATCTCGAATGAAAATCGAGAAAATTTACGATATAAAATACAAAAAATCTTTTCGTACTTACAAACAAGTGTAAATTAAAAATTTAAAACATCACGAAATATGAATCTATGGTCGGACATCCAGCTATCTGGTTTGCTGCTTCGTAATTAGATCTTTCTCCTCGATCATCATCTAATACCAACTCATTAAGACCATTCTAATGACCCCAAACACACTACCTATTTGCTTATTTGCGCTTGATTCTGCAGCGTCAGCTCAAGGTTACCATGTGTTGGAATTAGTTTGAAGTATGAAGGACGACACATATTGTGGTATGATACATAGTAGACACTATATATTAGGTTAAATTTTAACTATGTGCGTATTTTTGTGTGTTGGACCAACGTATAGAACAGTTGACATTTTTTCTATAAAAACTTATCTGCAATACAAAAAATCTTTAGGGTATACTTCAAATATAGGTTAATTTATGTATTTCATTCATCTTCTATACTTGTTCTATACTTATAATAAAACTGTAACGGGACGAATTCTGTACATTATTTATATTTTGAAAATTTTAATCGGAGGATGCTTTATTATCGATCGCCCAAAACAAATTTTTTGAATTTTTTGTTTGTCTGTCTGTCTGTATGTCTGTCTGTGCACGCATCACACGAAAACTACTGAACGGATTTATCTGAGATAGAGCATGAAAATTTTTGTTGATTTTTCTCCATAACTTCGTCAAACCTAAACCGAATTTGATAATTCTTTTTTTACTATAAATTGTGTACTGTAAGAAATATTTTGTTCAATTTTGGAGAAGATCTACTAAATATTATCGGAGATAGAGGGCATAACTTCTCACGGATAGTAGCAAGTCACTCTAAACTTTTTCTACGCGGACGAAGTAGCGAGAATCGACTAGTATAATTGAACGAGCGAAGCGAGTTCTCTGAGTCAACTAATGCGCTTGCCTACTAGACAGAGAAGTGTGTACGTCCAAATGTCTGTCAGAGCCCTATAACTTCAGAATTACTGAATATTAGAACGTGAAACTTGGTTGAAAATTCAGTTATATCCTGTACTTGAACAACAAATACTAAAATTAGATAAATGTTATAAAGAAACGAAATTATTTAATTTTAATGCGCCATCTATTAGCATTATTGTGAAGCTTATAATGCTAATAGATGGCGCTGTGTCAATAAAACAGATTTATGTCAACTATTATTTTTTTTATATGTTAAAAGTTAATTATTACAATAAATAATTAAAACTTTTGGGAATTATGGGATATCGCGAGGTCTCAGTTCGGGGCGAACCACTAGTATAATAATAAAATATTACAATTCCGTCACAAAATTACGTTAACATTAGTGATATTACGTTTTTATGTCCGTCGTACTCGTACAGGGTAATTATTTGCCACCGCGATTAAATACACCTTTCACGCAAATTGAAACTTAGGTCGCTTGGAGTTTGTGTAATTCTGCTGTGGCGTGACATGACGTGACAGGTAATAAGGATTTAATTAATACCGTATGAAATTTCAATTTGTTATTACCTGGGGGAAAATATAACACTCTCCTCGGTTTAAATTAAGTTTTCCTTATGTTCGTTGAATATATCTTTATTCATAGCTTTTATTTACGAAGTTGTGGATTCGTCGGTGGTTCTTTTTATGCAACTGATGTTTGTTTCTCCCTAATACGTGAATACTAGCGGTTGCCCGCGATTTCGTCCATGTAGAGTTGGTTCTTATAAAAACCCTGCAAGAACCTCTGTTCTTCCGCGATAAACGGTAGTCTATGTTAGCCTTAATATTAAACTTATGCAAAAAAATCGTTACCCTGTGATTAAATGACAAACCAACAAACAATCATGTCTTGAATTTTTTTTATTATGTTAAGTTGAATAAATGTTTATTTACTTACTAGATGATGCCCGCGACTTCGTCCGCGTGGATTGAGTTTTTTTATTCCCGCGGGAACTCTTTTATTTTCCGGGATATAAACTATCTATGTGCCAAATTTCAGCCAAATCGGTTTGAGCGTTGCGGCGTAATTGAGTAACAAAAATAAATCCAAACTTTCGCATTTATAATATTAAATAGGATAATAGGATTAATAGTATAATAGGATTTGTTTAAACACCTTCGCGTTTACAATAATTTTAGTCAGGATTTTATAGTGTGTCAAGTTGAGGACTTGGAGCGTGACACTTACAACAAAAAATAGAGGGTTTCCGGCAATTTTTAACTCACACTAGTATTATTAAGGCGAAAGTTTCTATTTGTATGTGTGTGTGTGTATGTCTGTAACTCCTTCACGCCACAACGAATGAACGGTGATAGCTCATACCCAGGATTAACAAATATGCTACATTTTATCCTGGAAAAACTGAGTTCTCACGGGAATCAAAAACTGTATGGTGGGAGGGAGGCTTTGGCCGTGGCTAGTTACTACCCTACCGTCAAAGACGTGCCGTCAAGCGATTAAGCGTTCCGGTACGATGGCGTGTAGAAACCGATTAGAGGTATGATGGTACACTGCCATACCCCTTGTAAGTGACTGCATCGTCACTTACGATCAGGCGAGATCGCAGTCAAGGACTATCTTGCGGGCATCATCTAGTTTATAATATGAGTAAGGAATCAATATTGTTGTACCCAGAACCACCTCATCCGGGACGATCCGATAGGAGGGATAGCAGTGGAGGGCAACAAGCTGGTGCTGCGGGCTCTGCGGAGGCACCACTCCTCGAGGTACAGGTGTCGCGCCTGGAACTCCGAGGGCAGCGGTCTCAGTGAGCCAATCACTTTGAGTGTTCTCTGTAAGTTGCTTAAATTAAGCACATAGTCCTACATCCTACTATCCTATTTCCTAACCTATTAATATTATAAATGCGAATGTTTGGATGTACGGATGTTTGTTACTCAATCACGCTGCAACGACTCCACCGATTACTTCTTATCCCGCATATCAAGAGGTTACTTCTTATCCCGCATATTAACAGTTCCAATAAACCTCAATCCACGCGAACAAAGTTGCGGGAATCATCTACTATTATAGGGTGGATAGATATGGATGGATATGGCTACATTTTCCGGAAAATTAGAATGTGTAGACGAAGTTGCGGCATTATCATCATCTAGGCATAATACACCTAAATGAAAATCCTAGATAAATATAGGATACTGTTCATCCCCAAAAATAAATTTCCCGAGAAAAGCGATTTTTTCTTCGAAAACGCAGTCGCAATTTGGCCATAAAATTATCGAATGAACAGTATAGTTTCTAGAAATTAAGTCCATCATGTAAGTGACACATTAAAAAATGGTTTCTATTGTACGGTATTCATTAGAACTTATTTAAAAACAAGAATATACCAACTACGTTACGAAAAGAACAGCTCTTGTCATCTTCAAGAACTCCTACAACAACTAAATTCTCACTTTGAAGTAACTGTAGTAGTCAAACTCATGTTATCTATCCTTATTTCTTCTTACGACAACAACAGCTGTAATACCTTCCTGAATTTGTACGACAAATATGTTCTCACTTCAAAGCTATTATGTACCAACATAATTTTTAGCTCGACCAGAATGTTCTGCCGGAAGCGTGGTGCAGCAGATAGCTGGAGCTCCTGGAGGGGAGGTCAGAGCCCGGTGTTCTGTGTCAGCACCGTCTACTAGAGATGCAGGCCCATTGAGATTCTACTGGACCTACAATGGAACTAAAGATGTATTACCTGTAGGTAGAATTTTGTGTAACAAATCGCTGCTTCAGAACTAAAGGGCCACATCTCAAAATTTTCCAAATTCACTTTTATTTCAAAAATAGGGCCATAACGCGAAGACATTCGTCAAAATCGGCCTTTTTTAAATCACAATAATTTACGCGTACGCCATTTTCGCATTTTCATAGATTATAAGTTGGAAAGCCAAAAAAGCAAAAAAAAAAAAATAAAAAAAAATTTCAATCTGCTCTCGTGAAAAAAAATAAAATTTTGAGATATGGCTCTTTAGTTCTGAAGCAGCGAGATCTCGAATCTACTTGGTGATCATACGTATTTCCAAAAATATTTGACAGAGTTTTTTTCTCTGTATGATTATTACAATATTTTAACTTTTCTTCGTCTAATTTCTTATACAACATGTAATGGAAGCCCTTCAAAATACTGAAGGTTATCTTCTGCATCTGTTGTAGAATTCTTGAGCATAGGTGTTGGAACTGAATCCCTTACAGTTTTGGAGTAACCTTGTTGTTGTGCTATATTTTGACCAAACGTAATCTAAAACAATACTCAAAATTTACAGGTGATTCTTTATCAGATGCACTTACATTTCTTTCGGACTTTTTACACGCTGTATAAGTTTAAAAATAAGACTGAATAAGCCGTTAAATATTTGGGTTGGTTTCGAATTTAGGTAGGCATCTACTAGGCAGTTCCGAGGTGAACTTTTTATTCTGGAGAGATGCCATATCTTTTTTGGCATATTGGATTCTGTAGAGCCTTCCCAACTTAGATTATATTAATATTTACTTGCAGTCGAGTCTGTGGTCAAGTCTAATGATA
Source organism: Hipparchia sbordonii (assembly GCA_038048805.1). Taxonomy (NCBI): domain Eukaryota; kingdom Metazoa; phylum Arthropoda; class Insecta; order Lepidoptera; family Nymphalidae; genus Hipparchia; species Hipparchia sbordonii. The sequence continues at coordinate 1,188,737 of CM076111.1, read as the reverse complement.
AATTTAATAGCATCTAAGTAACATTAAAGCAATGACAAGCTGATATTTAGACAATTTCAATTTCTCAGATACCTCCAGCAAACGTCACAATAATGGGCGCAACCAGTTCCGTTATTCACGGTCTGCCATCACCTGAAGGTGATGATGATTTGGGCTGGTTGGCGTGCTGGGCTAGCAACGACATTGGGAATCAGCGAGAGCCGTGCTTGTTCAGGATAATGCCTGCAGGTTAGTTTTAAGGAAGTAAAACTGTAATGAGTTAACTGATTTAAATTCGTAACAGGTAAATTCAACTACCCAAATGCACGGTCCTAAATTAAAGGCATCAAAATCACAACTCTTTTCAGATTTGACGCTTTTAACTTAAGATTTTTAATAAGGTGTTACTTTAACAATGAATAACTACGAGAAACTAACATCCGTTTTCCCCTACCATACCTAAATCATCTCTTATGGAGGAGTCACTTGATGTAAGTAGTCCTAAAATTGAACCTCTTATCTAGTTTTATTTACATCCTTAGGTGGGTGAAAGAAAATTGTCAGTAAGGGTTACCTAACTCAGCTTAGGTTGAGGGAACGTTGGTGAAAACGAGTATAAGACCTGTAACACTATACAGTATATCTTGAACTTAGAAAATTTTTTCCAAGCACTCCCGGAACCTCCAAGCAACTGCGAAATAGAAGACGAATTCCTCCGCTGCGACCCCGGCCACGACGGTGGACTGCCGCAACGATTCATCCTCGAGGCGTTGGAGGTACGCCACCAAGAACCCGTGATGGGCGATGAGTCTACCATGAACGATCAGGTGAGCTGGCGGGTTATCGGGGCCAAGTACTAATTTAAGAAGATCAAAATTCAAAGCAAAACTGTAGAGCATTTAATTCCTGTATATGGAAATTGAACTAGATATTCCACTTGAAATTATTTAGTTACTTACTTTAAAAACAATCTGCAAAGTTGCCATAAGAAGGTAAACCGATTGATGTATAACTTTTTAGCCTATTTTTCACTCCATTCTTTGGAGCATCAAGGATCAGGTCAGCTGGTGAAAGCCATTGATGATTACAAGTGGATTATTCTATAAGTGGAAAAATAGGTACTTCAATTAAATAGAAAATTGATAAATATGATATTCCTCCTAATGCATTTCATATTTTGGTAACTCCATGAAGTTATCGAATAAATTTTAAATATAAATTTGAAACCTTTGTTTTGTAAGGGTATCTCTGGACGAGGTCTATCAGAAGCTGTTTATAGAGCTAGCAACGATGTCACACCTCAATTTCCTCTTGATGCTCTATCTCCGGGACGATATACATTCCTGGTCTACTCCGAAACTCCGCGTGGAAGATCGCAGCATCCAGCTGCTTTGCACAGCATACCTATTCGGACTAGTGATGATTTGGATGTACCAGGTGAGCATTGTTATAATATTATTATCCATTAATTTAACCAATTTTTTATAATCTGGATCTTGTCATTCCAATATAAGTCATTTATAATTTTATTTATTCTAAAAAATTAGACATGAAAACATGTCTTCTGCTTCTAATCTTTTTTCTTTTAAATTGCTCTCCATATTACTGAACGCAAATGCGTTAGCTTTCTAACTTTTGATTTGTCTTTTATTGATATAGCCATGGCTTCCGCAATTTAAACTGACAGTAATCTTAATAATTAGGTTTCCTTTAAGATTTTTTTTTTCATCTAAATTAAGCTATTTTGTAATTTTTTCAGGTTCCCTCCAAACTATGACTCCCATGCCACCTCAGCCACCATCAAGTGATAATAACAGCGTGGCCCTTCTTATTGGAGCTTCTTTGTCATTAGTGCTGCTTACTATACTGACTACTCTGTGCGTCACAATTGTTGTGATTTGCAAGAAAAGGCAACGACCTCAAAGAAATCCTGAACAAAAGTAAGTTTGTGTACATTCTATTTGAATTGTGTCTAAAATCCATAAGACCATCCATATCCATAATCCATAAGATAGGGTAATATATTAAAGCATACGGCTATAGATGAATTGTTCAATATTTCTTGCAGTACAATATTGCGTCGAAGCGTCGGAGTATCAATGTACAGCGGATCCTCAATATCACCGAGCATAGTTCCAACAGTTGTAGTGAGAGGTCACAGAGGATCCAGAGTACTGGCTGCAAGGTGGTCAGGAGTGCTTGAAGATACACCGCTTGCTGTGCTGGCGCTAGACACGAGACCTCATGGTGTGTATCCTATAAAAATAACATTTACTGAGTACAATGGAGTGAATGAAATAATTGAGACAAGAGTTGAGTAGATGTCGAATAATTTTGACCGCCAATAGCTAAATGGATACAGTTCTATCATAAAAACTTTCAATAGCTTTACTATTTAGAATTAAGTTTTAGGATGATTTTTTCGTGAAAAAATTATACCTAATAAAATACTTTTAGGATAACTTTTAGAATGTGTATTCAAAGAAATTCTAAAATTCATTCTTCCTTCCAAGTTCCATGCAGTTTACCCATAGGAGAAAAAAATATATCCAACCATCCAAGCTAGTAGGTTGATTATATCGAAATCCTTTATAACCGAACTCAAAATAATTATTTATTCGTTCCATGAAATCATTAAGACCCTATAATAAAATATAAGTCTGAGAACTGTTTGATTAAACTTAATATTATTTTTACAGCTGACACAGATTCCGGTCACAGCGATGGCGAACTAATTCAAGAAACAGATCTGATAAGACATGATAATAATATGGAGACACAAACTGAGTAAGATATATGAAAGCACATAACAATGCGCAAATAATAATTTATTGCATTTGTAACTAAAGATATAGTTGATAGTAAATTATGTATTTGCCTATTTAATGTGAACCCAAACCATGAGAATACTGAACTTAATAATCTTGACCTTCATACTTAAGGAACGTAAGGCTTTCATCTCAAGTCATCTAGAACTTGGAATTTTGAAGCGTTAAGATTGTACTTTCTAAATGTGTAAAAATTGACATCTAGTTCGTGTCTAGTTCGCTGAATGAATTTTCGGTAATTCGAAATGATTAAGATACATTTTGATTTTAATTCTTATTTTTAAAAAGTGAAACAAAAACCATTTTGGGTTGCAAAAGTCAGGCTTAACGTGTTACCAAAAATTATATCACTATTAACCATAGAAGTCTCATAGAATCAATACTGACCTGCAATTACTGCTTTACTTGCAATCGGTGCAGTTAGTGCAGTTTTATTAGAATGTTGATAATAAAAAGTTTATCAAAGAATATTTAGGACGTAATATAATTGCAAAGGTTGAACCCAACACTTAGTATAAAGAATATTATGACAGTGATGTTGATGTGTATGCATGCAGTATTATGTTAGTGATAATTTTTAAATAGGATAATAATATAGTGAGTGCTATTTATTAAAATAAGATTCTAATTAGTTATTTGATCAGTTTGAGTCAATAGGTGTACTTGAAAAGCAATTATTTAATAACAAACAGACAAATAGTAGATTTTCAGTTATAGGACAAAAATTTAATTGGAACAATTAATTGACATGATTTTTAACCGTCTTCCAAACAGAAAGAGGCTATAAATCATGTCGTCCTCTGTCTTAGGGAACTATGTGAAATAGATGCTAATATTTTCATCGTGTAAATTGTAAATACTTTTTTGGATAGCATTTTTTGAATGAACAATAGAAAAAAAGCCATAATCTATGGTTAAACAAATATTGCAACTATTTTAAAAATCAATGAATTATTTATTATAAATCATAATATATTTTATATTATGACTTTGGAAGATTATGAAAGTTGCCATATTTTACATATCGAAGGTATTAAGTCTTTATGTAATACGGGTATTAATATAGACAGTGTAATACTTTTATGTTGTATGTATTTGTAATAAATTGATCCCACTTATTAGTGTTAACTCTTAAACTAAGTTAAGATTGATGTAAAGATATAGTAGAATTCATTAATTAATTAGTTACATGGACAGTATAAATATAGTGCAGAAAAGAATAACATAAGACCTCAATGAATATTAAGCCCAAAAGCCCAACGGTTAAAGGCACGGACTGAAAACTGAAAGGTCACAGGTTCGAACCCCACCCGTTGCATTATTGTCATACCCACTCTTAGCACGAGCTTTTCGCTTATTTTGGAGGGCAGAATATAAGTCAAGTTCAGCTTGGCTCATAATTTTTAAAAAAAATTGCTCGTTTTGCTCACTGTATTTAAAACTTCATATATACACACGAGGTATTTACGATGCAAGTAAAGATACTCGTATGCTTTCAAGAATACATAGGTACATTATATACAAAATAAGGTAATGATGCCTTCTTGAAAAATAATCAAATTCAGCTGATGATTCTTGTAGAATGTCAGATTCAGCTGTAATTACACTTAATTGGTTTCGTATAAATTAACTTAAATGTTATTAAAAACTTCATTGTAAAACTTATTAGAGTTTTTTTTTTAAATTTTATCTATTTTCTGCCAAGAACAACCAATTTCGTCACCAAAAACCACTCTCAATAGTTTCTAACTCATTGGTTCTAAACTTCGATCACAGAAAAAATCTAAAATAGTATTTTGCCCATCGTCAGAAACATCCCGTTCACCTTTTAAACTTTATGCTTCGTAAAATATAAGATTTTTTGACGAAGATAATGTATGTGTAGAGTAGGAGTATAATAATAGTGATTGCACTTGAACCACAGCCTAATTTTATCATTTAATTCATTCGATATTCCAATCTGATTGCAGTAATTATAATAATTATTACCTAATTTAAAAATGTATACGTTTTAGTATTACATTGTTATAAATTATTTGAGGAATAAACTTTCTATTTTTATCAATTACGTTTCGTTTTATTTCAAAAAGCCATTGTCAAACAGAAGGGAATTTAACGAAGAAAATCTCTACTAATATCAATTATAAATGGGCAAGTGTGTTTGTTTGTTGGTTTGTCCTTCAATCATGCCGCAACAGCACTAAAGATTGACGTTATTTTTTGTATGGGTATAACTGAGGTCCTGGAGAGTGACCAAACTATTTTTGATCCTGGAAACTAAATCCACGTGGACAAAGTCGCGGGAATCAGGTAAATACTTGATTATAAATGAGTAAGACTTTCCCAACCCATTTCAGAGCTATATTAAAACACTATCACATATTCATGTTTAGTTTTTAACCGACTTCCTGTTCTAATAATTAGAACTATTTAGGTTATTATTTCGGGACCTTAAACAGCCACCGAGATAACGTGAAAAAGAAATTAATTTACAAAAAAAAACTTCTAGAATTCGAAAAATAGCCCTTAGCTCTAAAATTCGATAGCCTTGCGAACTGGGTAATTCAGCCTGCCTGTCGTAAAGCGAAAACAAAAAAAGTTCTAACATTATTTTGCCGCTTTATTACAAGCTAAATCACTTCAATGGTTTCGAAATTTTAGAAATTGTTTTCCCTTCTTCGTATTTCTGGTGCACATTACTAGTGTATAAATCACGTTTTAAATCTCGCTGCACAAAGTTTCCGGCTAAGTTTGTAACATTTGTTCCGCATACCGCAAACCGCGAGACGACCCGCAAGACTCATAAGAGGCGAGAAAACCGAGAGGAAGGGATGGACATTGTTAGCATCAAGCATAGAGAGCATAGACTACACCACGGACCTATAGGTCCAAGCTTTTCAATCCTGATACTGCCCACCTAGATTGCGGGGATTTAGGAATTGTGGATTGTTAATAAGTACATACCGTAGGTACCAAGTAAAGACTACATTAGTAGCGTAGCGTTAGAGTGAAGGGAAAAAAAGAGAGCAGAGACAAGCTACACTAAAACGCTTAAAATAAAAATTCTTTTCAAAAAACCGACTTCTTACGCCACTGCAAAGTATAAAAATAATTTAACTTTGTACACGTTTGCTGAAGTTGGGTGGGCTTAAATGGAAACGATGAAACCGATGCGCGCCGCTCGCCTTCTAATGGCACATGAGAGACACGTTTGTTAAAGTCGGGCGAGCATCGTGTATCGGTTTCATCGTTTCTTTATAAACCCGCCCGACTTCAACGAACGTGTGCGAAGTTAAATTATTTTTATACTTTGCAGTGGCGTAAGAAGTCGGTTTTTTAAAAAGAATTTTTCATTCTAATATATTACGTACTTTGCTTCAGTTTATTTGCCAATAAATTCAATCTAACACCATAAACATTTACTCGTATACCCCTATTATAATAAGTTTCACATCCAAGTTGAGTTGGTACAGTAAAGTGGATGCAACAATATGAGCGTTGCAACTTAAGTGCGCCCGCAGTAAAACTGCGCCGTAACTGTTTGTCTAGAGCATCCACTACGCTCCATATAGCGGGTGCTCCACGCACAGCCCAGTTCACACACAGAGACTTTCTTTACGTCATCATTAGTTACTATTACACTGTAGTCTTTGATAACTATAGTTTGATTTTTAATTGCGTGGAATTCTGACGTATCTTAATGTTACCAGAGATAAAGAAATCCCACAAAAAAAGACAAAAAATTTAAACTTATTAAAATAAAAATCAATTGCCGCACAAAAACACAAAAGTCAAATGCCTGACAGATGGTTTGGGGTAAAATGGAACTACAGGTGGTAATCCTGTTTTTCATACAAATAACTGACAAGTATCAGTATTCTACCTAATTAAAAATCAGACTTTAAATAACATTTCCATCCTTTTTAATCCTACTAATTTTTAATGTTATAAATGCGAAAGTTTGGATGTATGGATGGACGAATGGATGGATGTTTGTTACTCAATCACGCCGCAACGACCGAACCGATTTGGTTCAAAGGCACAGAGATAGATTATAGTCTGGAATAGCACATAGGCTGCTTTTTATCCCGGGAAATAAGAGAGTTTCTGTAGTAATTAAGAACCTCAATCCACGCAAACGAAGTCGCGGATATCAACCAGTAATATTATAAAGGCGAAAGTTTATATGTTCATATGCACACGCATATGAACATATAAACTGTGTATGTTTGTTACTCTTTCACGCCATAACGAATGAACCGATTTGGCTGAAATTTGAAAAGAAGATAAATTATGTCTTGGATAACCACATAGGCTACTTTTCATCCCGGAAAAGTTATATAGTAAGAAAAATAAATAGTTCCCGCGGGAATATAAAAATATTAATGCAGATGGAAGAAGACGCGGGCATCATTTAGTTTTAAATAAAGCTGAATCCACAGTGGTTTAATTAGAGACAACAGGTGTTTGAAATAGACAATCATGCAAGAGCATCATTTTGTTAACATTATCCACGTGCCTCTGACGCAAACTAACCTATGCTCTCAATATAGACAAAGTAAGTTTAGGGCCAAATGAAATGAACGATGCAGAATACCTGTCAAATGCAGCCGCCGTATGTTTATTCCCGGGGTCTTCGAGATCTTTATTTATTCATACCGTTCCAGTTTCATTTAATGTGCATTGTGCTTGCATCTCTAATTAATTCATTTATCCAATTATTATTAGGTATTATCTACTAGTTTTTAATTTTTAACTACGGACGGAAAAATAGAGGTCTTGTAAGTTTGTATTGTGTATCTTTGTCTGTGTGTCTCTATGTCTATATATATGTGTGTTTGTGTGTTTATCTGTCACCATTGCATCTTCCTGATTCAATGGTGATCGTTGTGGTTGGAGCTTTTGAACATTACTTAAAATTGTCTCTGGTCTAGATTGTTGAAAGACTGAGGGAAGTTTTTAGCAAATTAGTGTCGCTTAGGAATTAAGGCTGAGATCTAGAGACCGCACTCTCACTCAACTCAGACTCAAGACAGAGTTAAAACGAGATGGTGGATTGGTGGTGCCTCTGGTACTACAAGTTTTCATAGGCGGCGGTAATCACTTTTCATCAGGTGATAAAAAAAATCTATATGTTAATCTATAATATCATCACTTGACATTATTTGGACCGCGTTGAAGAACCAATAAAAAAATGGTCAAAATAAATGAATCTTTTTAGTATCTGCCAAATTCTATGGAATTTATGCTCTATCTAAATTGAACAATAATAGAGGAAATATTTTCTAGCCCTAACAAATTTCATTTGGACAATCGAATCAATCTTTTTTATTTTTGTTTTTTCGTGCTACAATGGGAGAATGGAATCAATGGACAGTTTTCGATTTATGATGAAAAACAAAAATCTGTACTATCTCTAATGAGTTTATCTATCTGTACGTATTTATCTCTGAAACTTCTAAAAGGATTTAGGTATCTAAAAATACCCTCTGTTTAAAGTAAAAGTAGCCTATGGCACTCTCAAAGTCACCCATGTAAAAATCACTTCGATCCATCGCGCGTCGCTCCATTGCTGCGTGATTGAAGTACAAACCAATTAACAAATATATTATCGCACTAGCTGTGCCCGCGACTTCGTTCGCGTGGAATAGTGACTTTTCGGGGCGCGGCTCTCAGCGCGCTTTATATAGCCACGGACGCTCAGGCGCGAGGCGTGTAGTACGTACTCTGTACGTTAAAAATGTTCGCCGTGATTCTTTAAATTGACATAACTTTTTTATTTATGAACCGATTGACATGAAATAAACACTAAATGTTAAGTGAAGCTTACTACAATATATTAGTGAAAACCGTATCTAAATCGAATAAGCCGTTTCTGATATTAGCGTGCACAAACACACAGACAAACAGACAAACAGACAAAAAAAAATTAATTACAATTTCTGGTTCGGCATCGATATAATAACAACCCCTGCTACTTTTTTTTATATATTTCCATTGTACAGACACCACTTTTCTACAATTTTATTATATGTATAGATTTATAATTTTAAATTCGTAAGGATATTTCTAAAATTATTTATACACAAAGTGCCCTAAAAAAGCCCAATGTACTTACTGTCGGGGCCAAAAGCCTGTTAGCATCACGATATTAGGGAATTCAGAGTCAGATTCTGCCCTCCTCAAGCTATAACGTTATTAACCAACATTTGGCCAAATACGATTTTTAATAATATCTTACTCAGAAAAAAATTCTTTACCGATCCATCTAATGGGTAGGTATTCTCTTTACTGCTGTAGTTTTTGATATAGCAATATGTAAACCGTCATTTATTAGTCATCAAATGGCGTCATCTATACTATTATAATAAAGAGGGAGCGCGAATTTTGTGAGTTTGTATGTATGTCCGGAGCAAACTTTGGAACCACCGCACCTATTTCAAAAATTCTTTTACCAATTCAAAGGTACATTATTCCAGATGGTTATAGGCTATATATTATGCACATAAAGTATTATGGCTAGATATTATGTGCAAATTTGTTAAGGAAGTCGGAAAATTTTTTGAATCTTAAACGTTTTCAAGGCGTGCGCTGGGTCATATACTGCTATTGGATGAAAATGATGTATGGGTGAATTGTTCCTCTTAAAAAGTTCTAAAAAAAAGTCCGCAATAGCATATGTCTATCTTCTAAGAATAACTTACAGTGACCATTTCTATCTTTGAAATTTTGATTAAAAATAATGAATTATTTTCGAAGGTTCTTTAACCGATGCGATGTCAATCTATATCTAAATAAATATGTTTATTATCGTAAGTATTTAGTTTAGAACATATTTGCCCTTTACACTATACAATTTAAATAAATATCATAGGAGTTATCGGAAAATTAAATTAATATGTGTCGGCCGGCGCGGGGGCGGTGCACGGCGGCGGGTTTCGGCGCGGGAGATTCCTCTGGTTCCTGCGGTGATTTTATTTACAATCGTCTCCTATAAGAAGCTCTGTGCGATCAGTCCCGTAAAAACAAATATGTATTTAAATTTTCAACCCGGACGAAGTCGGCGCGGGCTTCTAGTAGGTATATAAAGCTGAAGAGTTTGTTTGTTTGAACGCACTAATCTCAGGAACTACTGGTTCGGATTGAAAAATTCTTTTTGGGTTGGATAGTCCATTTATCGAGGAAGGCTTTAGGCTGTATAACATCACGCTGATCATAATAACAGAAATTGACGCGGACAAAGTCGCAGGGAACAGCTAGTTTTTTATAAATTCCCGCTTTTTGGATTCCCGCGTTTTGGTAGTTTACGGCACTTTAGCTTTAGGATGGCAGGATTGCGGATGTATAAAGCCTGCGTAACCCTTCAGCAGTAGGATAAAAATGCAATAAATTAAAAACCAATTCCAACCCCTTGATCACTCAGCAACTCACAGCAAACAAACATTAATAACGTCTCCATACATAAGCCACGGCCATTCTTACATCGTAAAAAAGGAATATTTCCCTACTAAACCTTGCCATAAACACAATACATCAACATTATCTCCTACCATCCACTTGTAATCTAAATCTATGAGGATAAAGTTCAAATTACAACGGCTGACGTTTTAAGTTATCTTGGTATTAACCGTCTGTGTAACTCTCCCTAATTCCGCTATAAAAGTATGGGGCACTTTAGTTTATGACAATCTAAAGTTAATAACTTTGAAGATGGTTTATGCAAGCCCTTTGATGGTTTATAGGGCATTATTAACGTCTGTCCATGCCTTTGAAGTTATTGCTTTACTTGTAAGGGTTGAAAGTGTTTTTGGTTGAAATCGGCCGAGTTTTACGACATGTTTTTCAGTAGGGGACACGTTTGATTCGATAAGGGATAGTTTTATGACTCTCACTTTAATGTTCTATGAAAGTCTATAAATTCGCATCGATACCTATATTGTGAACTAGATTGTTTGTTTATTTACTAAGGCCCAATATTTATAGGTCTTCATGTGGGCTTAGGTTACTCCAAGCAATTTAATAAACATCGTAACAGACAAGTGATACCAACACAGCACCGCAGATACTAAAACAGCACTGCACACACAGCACCACAGATACCAACATAGCACCGTAGATACAAACACAGCACCGCACATACCAACACAGTACCGTAGATACCAACACAGCACCGCAGATACCAATCCAGCACCGTAGATACCAACACAGCACCGCAGATACCAACACAGCACCGTAGATACCAACACAGCACCGCAGATACCAATCCAGCACCGTAGATACCAACACAGCACCGCAGATACCAACACAGCACCGTAGATACCAACACAGCACCGCAGATACCAATCCAGCACCGTAGATACCAACACAGCACCGCAGATACTAACACAGTACTGCAGATACCAATCCAGCACCGTAGATACGAACACAGCACCGCAGATACCAACCCAGCACCGTACATACCAACACAGCACCGCAGATACCAATCCAGCACCGTAGATACCAACCCAGCACCGTAGATACCAACACAGCACCGCAGATACAAACATAGTACCGCAGATACCTCGCTATGCAAATCGCACTTAGCATACATAATCGACTGAAAGGCGAAAGTTATCCAATCCACAACCTGTTCAGCAAATTTAAAACTTTCGTGAAAGCGACTGCACAAAGTGTAACTAACGTTTGACCTGCCCCCTCGAGCCCGTCAGCCGGGTAGCTGATATTAACATAGCTTTGTGAAGGGTAACTTTGTCTTCACCTGCAACGGGCAGAAGAGAGATGTCGACAAAATTAAATGAAAAAAGTGAGCTTAATTTGTGATACTGGGCGGAGAGTTGAGAACAATATTGAACCTGCTTGAAATAAACAAAATGTCAATGGAATTAAGTCATCGCATTGACAATCGCTTTTACGATGGTACGGAACCCTTTCTGCGCGAGTCCAACATGCACTTAGCCGGTTTTTTTGGAACCCTAAAACATAGTGTTTGTTGACTGGGTATACAGCTCAAGTTTTGTATTCTGGTCGTCAGCGAAGCATGAATCCTGAAATCGAAGGAAATCTTACAACATTTAGTTTTGATCTCAAAAATTGTTATCCCACCAAACAGCCCTTATGTTTAGGGGTTCGTAGTTCAATAAGAAATCCATATAACTAGTCTACGTCTAGTCCATATTTACGACTCAAGAAATTTCTGAGCAGAGGCGACTAATACGTAAAAAATTAAAATTATACTAGGTTTATAATTTTATTATTGCTGATTGACATAAAATTGTAATTTTTAAATATACACTTAATTGACCCATATTATTAATAACATGATTTATAATCTTATTTATGATAGATAATAATTATTATTTAATGCTAATGGAATAGGTGTATGAAATGTATTGTTATGTATTTTGATTATTTGTAACGTGTTAGAATAAAGGCTTTTTTATTTATTTATTTTTAAGCTATTGCATAGCTTCTATCGCGGGCTTTGAACGTGGAGATCGAATCCAGAAATTCCGTAACGAAAATAGCCTGACACGGGACTCCTCTCACCGCTAGATGGCGTTGATAAAAAATGCTATGCAATTGCTTTGCCGCGGCAGTCCCCGAGTGCCACACGTCTTTTTTTTATTTATGACTACGGAACCCCTCTGTGTCTGTGTTCTGTGTACTTGACCGGTTATTTTATATATTTGTTGAGCGCACATGTAAGCAACGTATGTTTTATTATCCGCGTTACCCCGGATGGGCGAAAGCTCTTACGTATCCGCGCCCGATATCGCCCCAATAATTCACAATCGCGTCTTCCTTACACAACAATCCCATCTATTGGAGGCATCGTGGTTGCTGCTACGTGCCTCTTCCGGCACTTTTATGTAAATCCTAGTTTACAATGTGTAAAAATAAATAAAATTAAAGTGTCTGTTTGTAATACCAATGTAGCGGGGCGGACTGACGAGTCAGCAGTTTCGAAGCTATAACACGCGACACACAGCTTGACTCGCCAGTCGCTCCTAGACCACCGAATTGGTTGTAACTTGTAAATTGTGTTTGTAAATTATATTTCGTAGAAGCTCACTCAAGTTTCATTTATATTACCCTGGTAGCGAACACGGCGCTTAGGGCTGCAGTGCGGGATAAGTACCATCGGCTCCGCACAACCAAAATAACAGCTTTTTACTAACTGTATATGAAAATAAATACGGTACTTATAACAAGAAAAAAAAATTTAAACTTTTTGTCTGTCTTTCTGTCTGTTTGTCTGTTGCCGGTAATCTCGGAGAACGGCTGGACCGATTTTGACGGTACTTTCAATGGTAGATAGCTGATATTCTCGGGCGTAAAATAGGCTGCTTTTTTAGTCGATTTTCGAAAAAGGAGGAGAAGGAGTTGTGTTTTTCTTCGATTTTATACTCCTCAATCCAGAGGCTGCAGAGGTACTGCCCCCTAAACTGTGGGGATTTAGGAACTGTCGATTGTGAATTGAAGAAGCGGATGAACTCCCGGGCGTCCGTTAGTAACCAAATAAATGTACTGCGATATTTCGTTTAATTCCATTCGTTGACGACTATATAATAAATTTTTGAAAATAAATAATAATAAATCTCAATAATTTTTATAATGACACGGAATCCTTCGTGTCCGAATCGCAGTTGGCCTTTTGCACATTATTCAATCTTCATTACCATTAATAGTTTTGTATCGACTACATGCATTCAAAATTACATTGTGGTTAGGTACCTAATACAATAATGGAATTGTCTACAATAAGACAGCAAGTAACAAAGAGACCTAAAAATTTGTCTTTGTTTTCTCAAAAGAGAAAACAAAGACAATTTTCTATAAAAATAGACAGAAGACGATGATTTTTTTAATTAATTAATCTCACTGATGGGAAAAATTAATCCAGGCTTCATTTTTTATGAAAAGTCGACGTATTCGTTGCCCGTGTTCTTTGAGTGAAATGCTCATTAAGAAAATATTAATTAAAGATTTATAAAGAGTCATAAGATTAATTTTTAGGATTCCGTACCCAAAGAGTGCTAACGGGACCCTATTGCCTCCGTTGTCCGTCCGTCCGTCCATCCACCCATCACCACGCCATCACACCACTTCGTTTTTGCACGACACGATGATACCTAGCTAACAAGCCAAAGCCTTCCATCAGACAAAACCGACGTGCTTTATAATATTGCTTTATAATTTTTGTCTGGTGGGAGGCTTTGACCGTGGCTAGTTACCACCCTACCGTCAAAAACGTTCCGCCAAGTGATTTAGCGTTCCGGCAGGATGGCGTGTAGAAACCGATTAAGGGTATGGGTTGAATTTACACTCCTATTACCCCTTCCAAGTTAGTCCGCTACCATCTTAGACTGCATCGTTACTTACTATCAGGTGAAATCGCAGTCAAGGCCTATCTTGTCATGGAATAAAAAAAGACGTGTGGCACTCGGGGACTGCCGCGGTAAAGCTATTGCATAGCATTTTTTATCAACGCCATCTAGCGGCTCACCGTAGAGGAGTCCCGTGTCAGGTTATTTTCGTTACGGAATTTCTGGATTCAGTCTCCACGCTGGCCCGCGATAGAAGCTATGCAATAGCTAAAAAAAAAAAAATAATCCTCATTTCCAGAAATATTTTGAATAGCTCAAATATTTGTTTGGGCTACGACACGTGTAAATATATGACGGTGTGTGTCGGTAGAGGATGTTTATTGCGTCGATATTTCACCGCGCGGCGCTCGCGTCGATGTTAGACGCTGCGGCACGGGACTCTTGCCTGATGGATGGATTGGACCCTGCAGGGGGATCGCCCAACCATCTCATGACAATAGGGTCACCAAAGGTCGATTTCTAGCCGAAGCTGAAGGTTTTATAACCCTAAAGGAGGCCACATACGATCATAGACAGATACATAGATACACATGTCAAACTTATAACACCCCTTTAATTTTTGTCCCCCTTTTTTTCGTGGGTAACCCCCCACATTAACACATTATGATTAAAATTATTTTGCAAGTTAAAAAATTTTGTACTTTCGATTGTGCATTGAAGAAGCTGACGAAGTAAGCTTAATAAATACTATCAAGTCCCAGAAAGAAACAATCAGCTAGCCTCGACTCCGCAGAACTTTGTCACTCCAAACTTTTGTGACAGAGACCAAGTAGGCCAATGTGTAATACCTATTAACTGGCAGGTACTATATTGTTTGTTTTTAACATTCATTTCCGTTATTATAGGAAAACATTGGCTCATAAAATTTAATATCGACAATGAAAACGAATTGTATTGTGAACAATCGACGTGCTTTATTAATTTATGATGGAGCCGTCCCATGCATAACACAGTGCGATATGTCACGGCCGTTTTGTATATGTTGTAATGATGACATTTCAGGACATTTCAGCCGCCTGAAAATCTATTAAGGCACTAAGGTGTGAAAGGCCTAAATTCTCGGATATTTAATTCAAAATTTGACGACATTCCTGCCACATTGGTGAGCGCTGTGGTCTTATAACTGGGAGGTCTTGGGTTTAATTCCCGGCGGGGTCAATTTGGGAATTTATAGTTTCTGAATTGTCTCTGGTCTGGTCTGGTGGGAGGCTTTGGCCGTGGCTAGTTACCACCCTACTGTCAAAAACGTGTCGCCAAGCGATTTAGCGTTCCGGCACGATGCCGTGTAGAAACAGATTAAAGGTATGGGTTGAATATACACTGCTATACCCCTTCCAAGTTAGCCCGCTACGATCTTAGACTGCATCGTCACTTACCATCAGGTGAGATCGCAGTCAAGGGCTATCTTGTCATGGAATAAAAAAAATATCAACATAATTGTTGGTTCAAGCCATAAAGAAAAAATATAGAATAAAAGATTCAACAAATGTTTTTAATGCAACAATATGTATTTTTACTAATCCCCCCTAATTTGTCATAATTTGCAAAACCCGTCCAAAAGGGCAGAAGCTTATTAAATTATAATAATATAAAAAAATATTTTAAAAAAACCGACTTCAAACGCCACTTAAAAGTATAAAATAATTTTAGTTTGTACACGTATGTTGAAGTCGGATGGGCTAACGATGATACCATTGCGCGACGCTGGCCCGACTTCAACATACGTGTACAAACTAAAATTATTTTATACTTTTAAGTGGCGTTTGAAGTCGGTTTTTTTAAAATATTTTTTTATATTATTATTTTAAGCTTTTTAGTGTAGCTTCATAGCACTAATTCACTAGACCATTTGTTTTGCTCCTTAAAAAAAATATTGAAATACATATATTATTCCGAATATAAATTTAGTATATATGTATGTATGCTATGAAGTTTGCATGGTTAAAATCCTACACACACTCTGATTACGAGCGATTTGCTCTTATTCATTGAGGAGTTCCGTCCTCCATCTCCGAAATATTCATCAGATTTTCACCAAACTTAAATGGGACTAACCTGACGATACGTCCCTTGAAATAAAAAAAAATTATTGAAATCGGTTCAGATTTGATGGAGTTATGGAGTAACATCGACAAAAAGTCGGTTAAAAACAATATTGAAATGCCTAATAGAGTATATGTATGTATGCTATGAAGTATGCATGGTTAAAATCCTATACACACTCTGATTACGAGCGATTTGCTCTTATTCATTGAGGAGTTTTGTCCTCCATCTCCGAAGATATTCATCAGATCTTCACCAAATTTAAATGGGACCAACCTGACGATACGTCCTTTCAAATAAAAAAAAAATTATTAAAATCGGTTCAGATTTGACGGAGTTATGGAGTAACATAGCCAAAAAATTAAAATAAAAAACATACGCGTCGAATTGAGAACCTCCTCTTTTTTTTTGAAGTCGGTTAAAAAGACTTCTGCCCTTTGGAGAAAGAAACGCAGTGTCAGCCAACACTACGCTTCCCTTTGCGAGGTTGCCACTCCAGCACCTTTGGACTACAAGGTACATGCAGGCTACAAGGTAGCCTACATGAAATAAATAAATTTTGAATTTAAATTTTGAATTTGACTTCAACTACTGACCACTACCATACCCATTACCACTTCAGCTTCATGACTCGATGAGTTATGTTGGTAACCAAAGAGCCAAAATGCAAATATCCAATTTCCAAATCTTGCTAAGGTTTTGCCTACAATGCCGATAGCAATCACTTCTGATTCGTCAATCCTTTCTTGCTATTGGCTGAAATGCATAGTTGCAGTAAGAACGCTATAAATTCAGCCAATCACGACAATTGAGATTGTAGCAATGATTGATGTAGGTCTTCTGCATTCAACCAGCTGAACCATCCACTCGAAATTTCAAAGCTCTTACAGAGAAGTTGTCAAGTAAAATTCAGGAATATGAATGAATCTTACGAGCTTTATTCGTGCACTCAATCTTGTAGACTGTTTCGGCGAGATGTACACAGTACAATACAGTCAAAATGTTATAGCGTTATAAGTTTTAAGTAGAAATAAGCGGTTTGGGCTCGCAACGTCTCGGAGGTCGCGATAACACGAGGAAACAGGAGTTCTGGCCTATGGTACATGGTATAAGAGGTCCCTGTTAATCCATAGACTTGTACAGTATAGCGTACACTGACAAAGATTTATCAGAGTACCCTTTCGGCTCTAAAATGTGACGTTGCCTTAAAATATATATTATTTCTTACTGATGATTATTATTATTATTAAATAGCTGTTTTAAAACCTTAAGCAGGGTTACTACTTCGGCCAACATGATATAAGATTGGCCCTTCAGCGGGGTTTCATTTAACACAGCCAGCGTTCTGGGCACATTTCCTCGTTGCAGTGGTTTAGATGATATTTAGCTTTTATTTTTCATTAGCAAGAAAAGATTAGAATTATTTTACTATAATCCACCAACAGAAAAAATCTGTATGGTTAAAATGCAGTTACAAGCTAAGCACCGCTTACCTCCCCAACTAAGCAAGAAAGCCAAATTTTCAAGCAAGCAATGCCAACACCGCTCACATGCATCATCACACAAGACTTTTATACTACTCTAGACGCACGTTTCGCCCCGACACCGGAGCATCCTCTGGAGATTAATAAAAGAATTGACTGAACAAAACCTGTGTTTGGATGAAATAATTGCTATTACTTTCTGCGTCATGTGGATATATCGCTCTTAAATTGGACCACCGCAAAACATTACCAACTAAAACTTTGAAAGTGATTTTGTATAACGTTTTCTTGGGAAAATAACAATGCGCTGAACTATAAGAGACGAATTTGTATATTTAATGAAATTTTGCCATTCAACATTGCTTTTGATGCCGCCTAGGTGAGGATGCCTTTTGTTGAAGTAAAACTGTAGGTGAGTCTTATACTGAGATCTATAGATAGTGCTCTGACTTAGCTCGGACTTAAGATACAGTTAAACTAGATATAAATATGCTCTCAGATATCTCTCATCTGTCTCGTTTTAACTCTGTCTTTAGTCTGAGCTGAGTGAGAGTATGGTGTATAGATTTCAGCCTTAGGTTCTTAGGTTAAGTTAGGTTCTTAGTTTGGTGCCCACGAGCCATGTAGATTCGGCAGGTTAACACTAAGGCACGCTTTTAGAAATGAGCTTTTTTTTTAATCTAATTTATTTGAAGGGGTTTGCTCACCCAGTGGCTAGGCTAGGCTAAACAAAAATATCTAACTTTAATATTTAACTTACTTATATCTACGTCAATCCAATAATTACCAGCCTGTGCAGTATTCTTGCCTTTTCCGATGCCGGAAAGGCAAGAAATGAGCCTTGGTTTTGATTTTAGACTTTTGCGTCACAACTGTATTAAAATATTGTTACACAGGGAAATACAAAATTCTTTTGCTATAATTCGCCAAAAGAAAATCGTACTCGTGCAGTTAGGTTAGGTTAGTTAGTATAAGATTTAATTCGACCGATCGTATTCGATGACACTGGCGTCAATGTAAAATGAACCTTAACTAAATAGATTTAAAGTCACAAATTTAGTACAACCGATTTTAATCTGGTACGTATCCGTATACGTAAACGTATACGAATGCATAGACGAAATTGAGCTCTAATTCAATGTTGTTATGGTTCAATTTAATTTGATGCTAATGTTATCGTATACGAATACGATCAGTCGAACTAAATCTACTAGCCCTTCAGGACTGGCATGAGTTACAGCTTCTAGTGTCGGAGACCGGCTTGGGTCAAAATCTTCGGGTCAATGAGCCAAGTACTTTTGAGAACAAAGCCAAACTTAAACCATACTGTGAAACTAATCTCAACAGGAATTTTAGTACGCCCTTAAACAAAACGATCCCGTTCAGTATCGAACGAATCCGGCACAATATCAAACTGTCGCATAGTTTCTGCTTCGGCATGCCCATTAGAGAATAGTTTCCTTCCATTGTCAGAATAGTTATGATATATTGTCTATGCCGACGTAATTCGCGATACGAGATATTTGTATCGTGATAAACTATCTGTCTTTGAAATGAGAAAATGTTTTAATTGCTAAGAAAACACGATTAAGTTGATAAACTTCTTAGGCAGTCTAATTTTTGATCAGAACGCAGCCCGCCCAAATTGGGAAGCTTCGAGATCCTCGTCCAAAATCCCTCATTGCTTGAAGACCAAAGTGATGATTTATGGATCCAAAACTTGCTAAATATGGGTAATTAAAAACGTTCAAAGGGTCACTCAGGGGGTGATGGAGAGAGCTATGGTCGTTGGTGTAAAAACTGCTGAATTGGTGACCCCGCACCGGAAAGCGCAGTGCTGGCAGACTACCACTAGATCGATGGAGAACAACTTATATGGAGAATAATAATACTAGAAAGTGCTTTCTATAAAATTTTCTAATACAGAAGTATACAGTAGTACAGTTAAAGAGAAAAGTGTAAAATATTTCCTATAATATTATTTCGTATTTGTAAGCATATTTTAATTCCCGCAGACAGTGGCAGGTACATCGCTGGCACCGGAGCGCCGGTAATATTGTACGTGACTGTACCAAACGCGCTGTCTTCGATTCCTGATTAAACCGGGATAAAACGGGAACCGTCTCAATAAAGTATACCCATTTCAATGCGGAGTTAGAAAAATATTCGATTTGAAAATAATATTTCTTGTTTATCGTCTCTAGTAGATGGCGATAGTAAAACTAGATTATACGTGTACAAAAATGATTTAGAAAAATCCTGTCTGTTTATTCTATTTCTTCTTTATTAACCGACTAGCTTTTGCCAGGCTTCGCTCGCGTTAGGTCATACTTTTTTAAATCGCTATTTTACATCCGTAGGGGTTGAATTTTCAAAAATACTTTTTTAGCGGACACCTACTTCATAATAGTACATATGTCCAGCACGATCCGTTCAGTGGTTTGAGCTGTACCTTAATAGATCAGTCAGTCAGGCAGTCAATCAGTCAGTCAGTCAACTTTTATATATTTAGATAAACCTCTACTGCTGGACATGAGCCTTTTAGACTTCCACATGCTCCGATCTTGTGCCGCCTGTATACAGTAGCTCCCGGAAACTCGTCTGATGTCGTTGATCTCATTTGTGGAGGATTTGCACTGTCAAATTAAATATTTATGTATGGTTTAAGATTTTAAAATTGAAAAAGATATCTTTATTACAGAGAGAGAGAGAGAGAAAACTTCCTATCAATTTTATAATAACCGTCTAAATAAAAAATACAACAGGTATACTAAAGGTTCAGTAAACGTGCAAAACGATATTCAATCTGTTATGATGATAAAAATTCTTTTCAAAAAACCGACTTCAAACGCCACTACAAAGTATAAAAATAATTTTATTTTGTACACGTTTGTTGAAGTCGGGCGGCTTAAATAGAAACGATGAAACCGATACGCGATGCTCGCCCGATTTCAATAAACGTGTCTCTTATATGTCACCACAAGGTAAGCGTCGCGCATCGATTTCATCGTTTCTAGTTAAGCCCGCCCGACTTCAACAAACGTGTACAAAATAAAATTATTTTTATACTTTGTAGTGGCGTTTGAAGTCGGTTTTTTGAAAAGAATTTTTATTTTAAGCTTTTTAGTGTAGCTTGTTCGTGCTCTCTTTCTCCCCTCCCTCCAACGGTATGGTACTAATGTAGTTCTATACTTGGTACCTACAGTACTTATTAACAATACAAAAGAGTTAGGACTATGAGCTCCATGATGTAGTCCATGGTTGGTACCAACAATATCAATTCGAAAGCGTCAGTTCGTAATTCCTCCAACTCTGCAGCATCAGGATTGAGGAGCTAGAACCTTGAGCATTATGATGTAGTATATGCTCGGTACCAACAATATCAATTCGTAAACGACAGTTCCGAAATCCTCACAGTTTAGGTAGGCAGTACCCCTGCAGCATCAGTATTGAAGAGCTAGGACCTTGAGTTCCACGATGTAGAATATGCTTGATACTAACAATATCAATTCGCAAGCGAAAGTTCCTAAGTCCTCACAGTTTAAGTGGGCAGTACCCTGCAGCATCAGGATTCAGGAGCTAGAACCTACACCTCGATGGTGTAGTACATGCTTATTACATACAATAACAATTCATGATTAGCAGTTCCTAAATCCCTATAATTTAGGTGAGCAGTACCCTACAGCATCAGGATTGAGGAGTAGGACCTGGAGCTCTATGATCTAGTATATGCTTAGGCCAAGCATACTAATTCATAAACGACGGTTCCTAAGGTCCCATAATTTAGGGAGGAATTCCCCCTGCAGCATCAGGCTTGAAGAGTTGAAGGTAAATATTTTTATGGGACCATTTCGCGAGCTTCCTCTGTCGATTAAAAAAAAAATCTCGTGAATCGGTCCAGAAACCTCGGAGTAATCGGCGGGCATACATAGAAAAAAAAAAAAAAAAAAAAAAGATACCGGCCGAATTGATAACCTCCTCCTTTTTGGAAGTCGGTTAAAAATAGTACTAACCTCACAGATAAAACACAAGCCCGATCAAAATATATTATACATGTATAATATATTAAGTAGTCGTGCAATCATAGCTGAAACTTAGAAGATATTGTGCTATGCTTTTTGCTAGGAAACTTACCTCCTTCTACCCATATCCTCTTGATTTGCGTCTCCTTAGCATCGTATAGAATATTAAGTCGCTTGGCTATGAATTTGCCAATTTATTGGTCCAGGCGTATTGAAACACAATTTTTACCCACAGCAAATTAAAAACGGTAATATCTGTTAGATTTTAGAGATTGAGTGTTTGTTTGTGTGTATATTTTAGGATTCCGTACCCTAATGGTAACTAACGGAACCCTATTATACTAAGCCTTCGCTGTCCATTTGTCTGTCCGTCTGTCTGTCAGCGGGCTGTATCTCATGATCCGTAATAAGTAGAGAGTGGAATTTTTCAGAGGTGTATTTCTGTTATAATAACACAAACCTATTCAAAATCTCGCTTTGTATGTAAAACAAAAGTTAATTTAAATCTTAATCATAGCGAAATCACATCGCGTTTGATATAAAGTTATAAGCGTAACAATAAAAACGCAAAACGACATATTAAACATAACAATTCAAAAGGTGTAACGAGTTCATTTCGGCAAATATTTTAAAATTGCTTAATTGTTCTTGCCCGATTTTAGCTTTTGTTTTGAATGTGATAAGGAGCGTATTTGTGTGAACAAAGTTAAAGGTAGATGCGATTTATTATCGCCAGTGTACATTGTAGAAATTAGGCCAGGGATGAATCACGCTAGTAATATTGTACGTGACTGTACCTCGGGAACACGTCACGTCTCCTGAGCATTAGAAATTAAAACTGAAAGAACGATTCTGTAATGTCCATTAGGAAAGTTCAGAGTAAAAGGTACAAGAAGCGAGGCTTTCAGCTGCTTTCTGTATTATCATTCTCTGCAGTATTGGAGATTGGATTAAAATTGTAAATTATATGAAAGGGGATGGATATCTTAGACGGGCTATTGGTGTCGACAAGTTTATTATTATTTAATTTGTGATCGAGAGTAACTCTATCTGTTCGTCTTTATGCTATCCGGAAGAAGGCTAAAACTATAAATTTAGTAAACTGAACCGTGAATTCTGAATTTAGTGGAAAAGTCTGAACGCCCAGTAGTGGACCGGCGATTTAAAAGAAGATTCTATCCAGTCCCAATCAATCCACAAAATTCCCAATCTTAACATGATACTTTGCCTCGATATCAAACTTTGACTCCATCCGACAATGAATTCCGAAACCTAGTCAAAACTTTTGCTAATTAATTGTAAGAGCTTTATCTTTGGCCTCGTTACAAGTTCTTCAGATTGTGAACTTTATGGTTTTATACTCAAAGACACGATTACGACACGATACTTTTTATTCTATAAAAATATAATATCCTCTAAGATGGGAAATCGAAATCAAACTTACCTATGTATTTCGTTACTCTCTAACTCTTAAAGAGAATTATGAATTACTAGTTGATGCCCGCGACTTCGTTCGCGTGGATTAAGGTGTTTTAGTTCTCGCAGAAACTCTACCGGCCCGGAAAGAAGAAACAAAGATAGAAAAGAACATGAAATCGAATAAATCGATAGAAGGCTGAAATCTATAGAGCATGCTTTGACTTACCTCGGACTTGAGACACAAATAAAACCAATACGTTCGGAAATAATCATTTTTACTTCATTTTAAATGTCATGTCATACTTCATAAGAAATAAGGTAAGTCTCCAAGAGAATATAATCTCGTAAGTCTGAAGCTTGTCTCAAGAGAGTGATAGTGCGATCTATAGATATCGGCCTTAGATTTTTGTTATTTATGGCTTGTAATCAGATAGTTTGTCTATGGCTTGCAGTCATGATTTACATAAATCCGATTCATTCAAAGGTCTAAAAAATTTTGGTCAAACTGAAAACTTAACAATAAAAAGTAAATTAATTGAAAGTTTTATTTGTTCTTGACTACTAGTTATCAGGTCAAAATCTAAATTCAGTATCTTCTAAATAAAATCAATATGATTTCTATTCATTTATGAATACATTTTTTATAGATATTGCGTCGCTACATTTAAAATTGTTTACAGCTTTCATCAATGTTTACAGAAATTGAAATATAAATTACAATTTTTTCGCTTTTATTTATTTTATATTAATATATATTTATGCTTTTTAACTCTTCTAATATACGTACACATAGCATGGCAATGAAATAATAATTATACAACACGCAAGTGCTTGATTTTTGTATTAACAAAAAAAAATCGATGATATCGTGTTATTCAGTCTCTATATAATTATTTATCGAAGGCTTTAAATGCAATAAAGCTTATAAAAATTCTAACAAATCCTTAAACAACTTGATACATAACAATTCGCTTTAGAGCATAAGAGGATTGACCTCACTCTAAATTTTCATAAGAAGTATCAGCATCACAATCAGACAAAGTCACTTTATCTCCAAACACAGCCACCAGTCCATTGTATTCACAAGGAGAACAAAGGGGAGTATCGACCTGTTGTATTTCAGATAACTTAGAAAAATCAACATTGTACGTACTCTTATCAAAATTAAAACTCACCATCGAAACAAATCTATGTCCCCATTGAATATCATGTTCAGTGAAACTAGACCTCGCTTGCACAGGCTGACCAGTGGATTCTATTATACCTTCAAAAACAACTAGTATTTCTAATTTACAACAAAGCAAATCAGCTGCTGACAATTTGTATAAAGGACTCTTTTCATCTATGACGTGTACTGCTGTTACGGGCCATAAAAAGAAAGTCGATTCACATTCATCTATCTCTACATCTAATTCGGTTTGATCTAAATTAATTTCTTCATTGTCATCAGCGTTGTATCTTATGATGTATGCTTTCGGTTTGATATTCAATATTCTAGATTTTCTCATATCGCCAACTCGAAATATTAGGCAGAATTTGTCGTTTCTCATGTTTATCACAGCGTGTTTGCTGAACAGAATTGTCTGTGTTCTTCCTCTTGGTCTTGTCAATTTGGCGAAGAGAATTCCAACCATAATGGCTTGGAAGATAGAGCTCACTATGCATTGCAGGCACATTGCTGTAATCGTTTCTGGGCATTCCAATGTTATGGCTCTACGGCCGTAAGCGACAGTTGTGTGGACTTCGACGCTAAACAAAAATGCTGATGTGAAACCGTATATATTATTGATACAAGGCGTAAAAACTGACTCATTTTGGTTCGGTGGCAGATGGTTTTCACTGAAGTCATCGTGATTGTAAGAAATTATCCAGTAAATAACGGCAAAGAATAACCAGTTACAAGTAAACGCTATGAAAAAGTTTAACATTGTCCATCGCCATCTAGTCTCTACGAGCAGAAAAAAATAGTTTGAGAAGATTTTCAAGTTTTTAGTTGTTTTCCTGTAAATATTGAATTCACCACTCTTGAAAACAGCACGAAGAAACTTTCTTCTTATGATTTTTGAACGCACCATTTCTGTAAAAAAAATATTATTTATATAGTTGTGCTTCTTAGGCCCAGTTTCACTTACATGGATTGTCTTACTCGATAGTAAAGCAGTTATTCAAAGAATGAAGTATAATATTTATTTAAGTTTAACCATAGCCTAATATATGTAAATGATGCTTGTGAGTAAATCACTACTACCAGTAATCACTAATATCCAGTAGTTAACATACAAGCTTTCTGGTATATATCTCGAGAATAATGGCTTTTTTATGTTTGGTGTGTCACACTAATATTATAAAGCCGAAAGTTTGTATGTGTGTGTGTGTGTGTGTGTGTGTATGTTTGTTACTCCTTCACGCCACAACGAATGAACCGATTTGGCTGAAATTTGAAATGGAGATAGTTCATACCCAGGATTAAAACATAGGCTACTTTTTATCCCGGAAAATTACAGAGTTCCCGCGGGAATCAAAAAACCTTTATCCACGCGTACGAAGTCGCGGGCATCGTCTAGTAATTAATATCTTTGAGGTTTTTAACAAAGACTACCAACACTTTTATTGGAAACCTCAAAACCTTTTTTCTCGTACAAAATTATTTAAGTACTTACTGCTACTTTTTGGATGATATACACCAGGTTGTACCAAATTACTTCTGGAATCTGGGCTCTCCTCTAAAGCAGGACAAGATTTTGAGCAAAAACATTGCTTTTTCTCTTTCTTCATCACTTTCCTCTACAAAAATACATAAGAATTCAAGAACATTTTTGAATACATTGAAAGAAAAATACATTTTGAACGATCATCATAAATTTCTAGACGCAAATGTAACTTTAGAGTTAATTTTTTTTTTAATGAACATGTAGTAATTAACTACTTAGTAGCTTTAATTGACATAAGATAAAATATTACTTACGTCTTAAATCCAATGTACTGTTGATTAATATCATTTAACTGTAGAATGTATCAAATATGAAAGTAATGAAATATCCATTGTATCACTTGTTCTGAATATAGAACTCCACTAAACGCTATTACGAGTAAATGTATTTAAACTTATACTACTGTAAATATTAAATGATAAGATAATTAATATTGTCTTCAGTGACGTAGCGTCGAAATTGTTAGATTCATTAGCAAATAGGCAGAGATTGTAATATTTACAGCATTAATTTTGCGTGTCAGATAAATTCGTGTCAAAAATGTTTTTTTCTTTATTTGTTTAGGGGCTTTTATACTTTAGCACATTTCAGCACCATTATAATCTTACTACACTTATGTATACAAATACAAAATAATTACCGATAACCATAAATCAATCACAGGAAAAAAAAATAGTATTGTGGTCATAATCTAATCCAATCAGCCTTATGGATTTGAACATAATTATAGCATCGTTGGATGCTGGATGAGCATCCAACGATATATTTAAAAACATACCCGTGTCCAATCTATTCAAATCCGTAAGGCTTACAAATTTACGAACTATATTAACAAGTAAAATCTACCGATGTTAAAACCTCATTTAATCGGTACATATATAAATTATGATGCTGTTCATAATATCTTTCATCATATTAAGTACTTTTTTTTACGTTCATAATAGAGAAAATTTTGATAGCAATAAAACACATTTATTTTCGTAGTTTTTGTAGTTTTTTCAAGCGTTATAAAATTAAGTATTGGTCAAAAATCTCTTTTAGCGTCGATATCTTATCCTTCACCGACAGATCTTTTCCTTCACCGTTAAAAAAGTGATATTTATTGCTTAAAGCGCACGTAACTCTAAAAAGTTAGAGGTTAAAGGGAGGATTCGAACCTTACACCCTAAAACAGGTCGATGTCTTAACCACTAGTTTATCACCCATAAATAATACACAGCTGTTGTTGAAAAAAAATTATAATATTTAGAATGATGTTATTATTTTTAATTAATTGCGTAAATCTATTATTAGCGAACTATCATTGTTATTTAAATTATATTGTTAGAACTAATACAAGTCTATTGTCACAGCTTTCCTAGCCTTAGCACATTTAGATAAAACTAATTTAGATAAATAGTAACTGCATTACTCGTATCATTAATGTTTGAGATGACTGATCGATAATAACATGTTAAAATTCATTGACTTGTATTGATAATTTTAATTTTTAAAGTAGAGATATAATATTATTATTAGTACATAATAGATATAGTATTTCAAACTATGTAATAGCAGTATCATAGCCTATAAAACATAATTGTAAATCTAAGGAAACAAAACAGCAAAAAAAAGTTTTTATTATTTGAGGAAAATGATATATTAAAGCAACTACCAGTTAAAATAAAGCTGTGTTAGAGATTAGGTGACGCATAACAACGATTTTGTTTACACCAACTTTTTAAAAAGATACACGATGTCTTATATTAGGTATTGTCTTCACTAAGAGATCTTTACATAAGGAATTACGAGCTGAAATTGGGAAAAAGATTGTCACCGCTTTAAACTTTTTCTATTTCATTCGATCCCGACAGAAAGATGTCAGATTTACTTTTAATAATTTACCAGGGAGCCAGTTTCAAAAAGAAAACAATGAGAGCCCCTTCATGCACAATGATTTTATGTGAATTAATAGTTAAAAATTAGACGAAAAAAATTACCTTTTTTTTTTGGCGCAGTGGTCAGCGCTGTAGTCTTATAACTGAGAGGTCTCGGGTTCGATTCCCGGCGGGGGCAATTTGGGAATTTATAATTTCTTAAATGTCTCTGGTCTGGGCTGGTGGGAGGCTTTGGCCGGGGCTAGTTAGCACCTTTCCACGAAAGACGTGACGCCAAACGATAAGCCTTCCGTTACGATGGCGTGTAGAAACAGATTAGGGGTATATGGGTTGAATGTACACAGCCATACCCCTTCCCAGTTAGCTCGCTACCATCTTAGATAGCATCGTCACTTACCATCAGGTAAGATCGCAGTCAAGGACAATCTTGTCATCGGAAAAATTAAAATTATTTTTTGATTTCATGTGTCAGGGGTGTTTCAATTTACACTTGTGTTTGTCTGATGGTTAACGTTGAATTCACATTAAAAAAAATCATCACGCTAGGGATTGCTAGGGATGTCAATGTAACCGGCTCTCGAGCTATTCGTTTCTAGCGTCAAATGTAACGTGCACTGAAACGTACAATAAAGTAAGATTAGCCAGACGTTGTTTAGCTAAACGATGCTTATTGGATGTTGCTGCTAACAATGTTATCCCTTTATTCATTGCTTTGATTTGAGTTTGCAAGCAAGTTTTAACAGTGAAATGTTTATGCAATTTTACAAAGATTGTTTGTACACAATGTCTTGTTATTTAAAATAACCGGTCAAGTGCGAGTCATACTCGCGCACTGAGGGTTCCGAAACTCTTGACCATTGTATTAATTAGGATTAATTAGGTACCTACTAGATGACAACTTAAGTGCGCAGTGTTATTGCAGTTCCTATAGACGCCTTCCGGTCTCATCATCAGACCCTGCATATCATCTAAGACTAGAGTACTGTCAAGATGAATCAAACAAGCCCAAACTCAATGGGGTTGTGTAGTTTTCTCACAGTTCCCACTATCCATCTTTCATCCCATTATTTGTTTCTTTGAGTTACTTCCATAAGACAATGTATAACCTGTAAAACTAAGTCTAAGCTGTCTTTAAAGCATTCGAGATAGTCAATCAAAAGGTTCTCTATGTTTGATAGGATTTTCTTTGTGACCCTTTTCATGTCTAAACAAGCAAGTAATGTATGTTCTAATAAATGTGGGAATAGCTCAAAGTAAAAACACTAAATATATATTAACTTCTTTTATTTAAACTACTTTTAGCACTCCTTAGCATGTCTTAACTCCATATGCCATCTTGCCAGTCTTTTTTATCTCCATATCTTCCCACTCTCTCTATCGCATACATCCATCCCTGTCATACACTTACATTCCGTTTCCCACATTCTGTCATCCTGCACAGACATGCCTTCTCCGTTTATACATCTTTACCATATTCATACTTCCTCGCATACCTTCTCAACACTAATACACCTAAGTTAAACAATACAGTTTTCATACATACTTAATACATCTTAAGTTAACCAATACAGAATGA
This sequence comes from Hipparchia sbordonii, assembly GCA_038048805.1. Taxonomy (NCBI): domain Eukaryota; kingdom Metazoa; phylum Arthropoda; class Insecta; order Lepidoptera; family Nymphalidae; genus Hipparchia; species Hipparchia sbordonii. The sequence goes on along the minus strand of CM076111.1, from coordinate 1,159,411 downwards.
CATCTTATAACGAATCTAAACACTAGTAAGTATACATGGTCACAAATTATTATAATATTTCTTTTACAAAATAAAATAAAATTTGACTGATCTTGAATTTAAATAATGATAAAGTAATTGTATTTGAAAAAATGTTATTAAGTAATGAACAATGTTGATCATCAAACTTCTTTTTATTTAAATAAAATTACTTGAGTTATGATTCAATAATAACCGGTAAAACACCAGTTTTTCTCTGGTGTTTCACTGGTATAGTATAGAATGAGACCTTTATTATATAAATCTTTGATTAACATACTTTATGCGAGTAAATAAAACTAGTTGTTTTACTAGCTACCTACCCATGAAAGGTTTTTTTCTTTGATTGTATACTCTCGGTTTTTTTGGTTGATTTCATTCGGCAATTTCGTTCCTACCTACCTCTTAAAATATAAAGCCCCTAAATAATCCCATTTCACTTGTTTACTCCCTTAATTTGGGGAGAAACCCCCATAAGTTGCGATCCCTGGCAGCACTACAAAAATCCGATACCAACATTAACATACTATACACATAGCCGTCTCATAGAGATGTCTCAACACTACATCTACGTTGCTTATTTTTTAGCAATTTCATTTGGTCTAGAACAAGCTCTGCAGCAAGATTTCAAGATTAACTGCTTCATTCAAGTACTCAATAGACCTATCAAGACAATAGTCAAATGACTTTGTTGGTTCACAACTATTGTTATAATAACAAGATAGTATATTTTCAAGCTGTGACCATCTACTAAACTTAAGTTCACTAGGTAATATCCAGCTCAAATCTTCATGATGCATTAAATGTCCTTTTACATATACCTGAATGCTTAGATTTTCATCCACCAACACACTATGAAACTACTTTCACATTGCGGTCACCATTATCACTTTCAATATCAAGATTTAACAAATAGAAATATAGCCTCTTATTAGGTATCTTTAGTCTCTTAAATTTTCTTGGAATTTATACACTAAGTCTGCGAATGATGTTATTATGTCACTCTAAAAATTTATCAATTGCTGTTCTGTCCATCACGTCCAATGATTATATTTCTTCTTGAAAAATGGTTGCTACGCTTGAGAGATATGAGCATCTTTCGGGAAAGAAAATGTACTTTTAGCTCCTTCAATGCTGATAACACTGTCGTAATTTGATTTGCATTCGGGCACACAGCATTTTCTTGGCATCTAAAACAGTTAAAATAACTTTTATTATCATAAACAAAATGAAATATAAGTATTTGTTTTGTAGGTTATGTTTTCAAACCTAGATACTTATTACTTACTTATTTAAATTATGAGTCTGGCACTTAATTGTAAGTTACTATGTACCTTGTTACTAAACATCTTTAAACGAAAATATCTTCATTTGTTACACCAAAATATATTGACAGTATTAGCCAGTTAGTAATAAACATAACGTACTTACCTTTGCAATTTTGTTTGCACTTTGCAGTCGATATACATTATACATATAGGTAGGTACGAAACATGGATTTATCTCGTCGTAACTGATGTATTTTTAGGTTTCTATGCACCTTGACTGAAACCGTACATTAAATTTATTGTAACTTTTATTAAATAATTATGATTTATATACAAAACAAAATAACACGGACGCACTACCTTGCGAGGTTGCCAGACTTCTACAGTCTTGAGTCTATATATACATCCTTCTCTATGCTTCTACTTCATGGCTCTCTAGATAGAGACAGCTCTACACGTCAATGGATAGGTACCAAATAGAAACACAATGCGTTGTCCTGCTCCTACATACATATTTTGACATAATGTCTTCTCACTTTAGTCGTTTTAGCTTTATGAGCTAGCCACATTAGAGGGTTAACGTTGCCGCTATTAACACGGCAGCTTCCCCCAATATTTAATGCGAAAAATTGAGCGGAAACACTTGAACGGTCAACGTCAATGCCCGATAATGACGATAAAATGTCTTGATTCAAGATGGACGCTGACGCTGCTGCATTCACATTGCGTTATCGCCAATGAATTAATACAGGATTAATAAATACATCATTAAAAAATTAATACAGAATTATTGCGTTATCGCCAATTAAATTTGCGTTGACGTTGACGAAGTGTGAGCACTCAGTTTGTCGCGTTTAATATTGTCGGAAATAACCACGATAATAGTTGAAATGATCGACATTGACGTTTACCATAGTGTGGCCGCACCATTATAATCTGTCTACGTGACGCGTCACTAAAGAAGCGTAGCAATAGCATCGATAGTTGTAATTCACAGTAAGATATCGGTTTTTTTTTGGTTTTTTTGGCTGTTTTAGGTACTATTATAAGGTTTAGAGGTATCAAAATATCCGTAATTTGTAAGATTTTAAGGCTGGTGTTTGTAAAATATAACGGGACTTACTATGAAACTAAGAATTCGGTATGGAAAAAAACGATTTTTGAAGATGTGCCTTAATTTGTTTTAATAATGAGAAAACCGTGGTTTTCAAGCTGTAACTTTTTACTGAGTTAAGCTATAAGCTTGATATTCTTAAAACACTACGAGACCATTGAACTTTATATTCAGTATAAATTTCGACTTCGGATCATAAGCCGTTTTCGAGAAAAACGGTGGTGACACACTGACAGACAGACGGACAACGAAGTGATCCTATAAGGATTCCGAAGTTTTTTTCGGAACCCTAAAAATGAAACTATTCTAACATTTTGACAAACTGCATTTTGCCAGCGTGATAGACTATGGCCTAATGCTTTTCATACTATGAGAGGAGACCATTAGTAGTGAACCGGCAATGGATTGAGATAATATATGAATGAATGAAAGGTGGATTAGGAAGTGGATTTTTTCAATTTTTAACTTTAATGGAGAAGAGATAGAGGAAATGACCACAATTGGCCCGGTAAATTAGTTTTTAAAACTAAATCGTTCTTTTAGTACGTTGTTGGCTCGGCTCTAAAAGAGCGGGAAACAAATAAATAATCAAACAGTTATAATACATCGTTTAGTACTTCGTACCTTGTGGATCTATTTAATGTACTAGTACGGAACGCTCTTTTTGGTGAACAAGCCTAATAGAAGTTCATGCTGGAGACATTTGGCCACCTGTGGACCTTTATGGGTTGATAAAGAAGAAAAGAAGACGAGTTTTACGAGTTCCAGTAATTAACGATTTTTGTGAGGGATCGTTAATTTCATAATACCGGCCTCGGAATATGCAAACAAAGCAAACAGACACCGCGAGATAACGCTTTATTGCAACAGTTAGTGCAGATTTGTTTTAATAAGCCAACAAAATGTTTACCCAGCTTTTTTTCATCACAATGTAACATCGTTTAATTTGCATTAAGTGGGAATTGTAATATTTGAGTCTTGATCAGCAGAATAATATCGTTACTGATAGAGAGATATATTAGGAAAAATTACCAGCAATATTGTTTAAACAAATAATTGGATGGTCTTATTTTGATGGTTTTGAGTTAGTAAGATCTTGATTTTTTTGGTATCGTAGCAGGCGAACAGATGAACCGATTTTGATTTTGTTTTTAAGCTATTGCATAGCTTTTATCGCGGGCCTTGAGCGTGGAGACCGAATCCAGAAATTCCGTAACGAAAATAACCTGACACGGAACTCCTCTCACCGTTAGATGGCGTTGATAAAAATGCTATACAATAGCTTTACCGCGGCAGTCCCCGAGTGCCACACGTTTTTATTTTTTTAAAGGTGAATTAGTCGGGAGTGTTCTTAGCTTTGTTTAATGAAAATCGGTCCAAGATGGTTGCCGCCACAAAATGGCGGATTACTTATTTTTATTTTAACGATTATTGACTAGCGATTTGGTTGTTGTAACATGTCGGGGGTTAAATTTTTAATTTATATTTGTTGACTAGTTGGACAGCCCTAGTAGTGTACACTGTACAGCCCTTTATAAACCTCGACCGATTCAAGAGCCAAAATCACAGTAAATGCAGTGGCACCAGTAAATTATATCAAAATCTTTGTTCTACAATTTTTTACAAGAAACGACTTCCTGTACGAATGTAATCATGAAATTTTAATTCACCGACGGAGATTTAGCTGAGGGTAGTTTAATATTTAAGTACGAACCGCCATTTCATTTCCAAGGTTCAGATTAAACTCGAGATTCGCTCTGGACTTGTGAAGTTAAGGACTTACATAACTACTGGTTGTTAACCGCAACTTCGTGAGCGTAGGAATGAATTTTTCTATTTCCTGAAAGCGGAGGGTATTTTTCAACATCTTTAATTACGTGCGGTTCATCACTTATTAGTACAAATAATTATGACCGGTCAAAAACAAAAATTCAAAATTATTTATTCAATAAATAATTTTGAATTTTCGTTTTTGACGAAATTTTCGTGTAGGCCAATTTGTAGCTGTTATGACATGTCAAGACTCTACCTTCGGTTGGTAAAGGACATTCTGCTGAAAAGAGCCGTAAAAAGCTTAGCAGTGGCTTTTCACCATAATTTTTGGCAACCTCCCTGGCGCAGTGGTGAGCGCTATGGTCTTATAACTGGGAGGTTTCGGGTTCGATTCCCAGCGGGGGCAATTTAGAAATTTCTGATTTCTAAATTGTCTCTGGTCTGGTCTGGTGGGAGGTGGGGGTCTTTTTTCCACGTACCACCAAATTGTGGAATCTTCTCCCTTCGACAGTGTTCCCACTTAATTACAATATGGGGTTAAACAAGGGGCGCACCCACTAATAAGTTCCTGAAATGCCGGCAACGCATCGGTGGTGCCTCTGGTACTACAAGTGTTCATGGGCGGCGGTAATCACTTTACATCAGGTGACCCGCCAGCTCGTTTGCCCGCTATTCACATTAAAAAAAAAGGCTTTGACCGTGGCTAGTTACCACCCTACCGTCAAAGACGTGCCGCCAAGCGATATAGCATTCCAGCACGATGGCGTGTAGAAACCGATTAGGGGTATGGGTGGAATTTACACTGCTATACTCTTTCCAAGTTAGCCTGCTATCATCTTAGACTGCAACTTCACTTACCATCAGGTGGGATCGCAGTCAAGGGCTATCTTGTCATCGAATTAAAAAAATAATAATGGAAAAGTTGATCATTTACCGATATTTAGTACATGTCAACGGCCCCTACGTAAATCATCGAAACTGAAAAATGAAGATTTTTTCCCATCAGCTTAATTGGCTCCTATTATGCTATATTTTACATCCCGCTAATGAAAAACCATCAATTAATCTTATTTTAAGGGAGCCTCAAAATAAGATTTGAGGAAGAATTTTAGCGGGTACGGCGACGCGGGTCGTCTCCGTCGGTTTGATCAAGAGACGACCCCAATAGTGAACATATAGGTAAAACTTGGTTCAGTTACCTCTATGTACGATCTCAAACAGAAGTAGTCAAACAGAACTAACTGGATATTGTCATCGCACCCTCTCCCTCAATCATTACAATATCACCTTACAAAAAATATTTGATGAACAATGTGCTTAAAGTGGTATAAGTCATTTTTTTATAATATGACTGCCTAAAAAAACGAGTATATTGTTTTTTTAGGGTTCATGTATGTATGTACGTGAATTTGAATATTTCACTATAACTTCGATTTCGATGAATGAGTTATAGTTAGAATCCTTAGCTTGTGTGTGTTTTTACGCATTGTTTAAAGTGCAAAAAGCAAGTGATTTTTAATTGCATATAACTCCGAAAAGTTGAAGGTTGCCTGAGGCTTTGAATATGAGCCCTAGAAAATCTTACTTTAAGTTACTTTAAGTTTAATACCATAGCTACAAAGCCTGCTTAAGAGTAAATTACCAATAGGCTATAATCACACTAATCACACTAATATCGACCTATACGTAGAATAGAGTTATATATGATTATGGCACAAAATTTTTTTATTGCATTTTTAAGCCTAAAAAGATCTCTAATATTTACTAGTGAAATCAAAATTTTAAAAAGTTATGTAGATCCAAAGATACCAGTCGAATAAAGGTACATTTAATTTATTTCTCCAAAGAAGAAGGGCCCGACAGCACAAGTGTCAGTATTCACTGTCCAGATCAGCGCGATCGGAGGGTCACATCTGCAGTTGTATTCATGTTCTCCGAAATGATAGTGTGCACACGCTCACACTTTTATCTGCTATTTTCGTGTTAATTTTGTTATTATTTTTTACTATAAGTATGTGCTCAAACTTAAAAATACACGCTCAAAACATATGATCTTCCCTTCGTTAAAGCCAAAAAAAATTGAATATAGTAATACGACAAATGCCGTGGAGATAAAAAAAATGGAAAAATGAATGTTCCAGGTAAGTGAATGGAATTTTCTTTCTTCAGCTTTGTAATTATATTACATAGATTGCTCTTAGATAGTTGTATATAATAATTTTTACAGATATATATTTTTAAAGCTAAATAATTAAGTTAAAGGGTTCCACATTCATATAGAACATTATACCTCGGAATGTTAGATTTTACTACAAAAAACAATCAAAAAAAGAAATATCAATTCATTACACCTATTAAACATTAATTCATACATTTTAATAAGTAATCAATAATATTAATTATTTTACCATACTACTTTATTATTCGGAAATCATGTAAAAAATATCGGGACAATGTGCACAAGTTACTTTGTTCGAGGGAAATTATTTTGAAATTATGAGGTATATGTGTATATATTCATTTATTCTTGGTTTGACATTGAGATATATATCCTTATTCAACTGAAAACTACCATAAAAGCCTAAAATTAATAATTTTTTTTATGTTAAGTATTTATAAAAAAACTACATAAAACTATTTAGACCTGTTTTCTGTAGTTAATTGCTTTAACGTTTTAATGATGTTAATTTTTGTTTTCAGAAAATGGCAGTGTCAGTAGTGGAGCTTTAACAATAACAGCACTACCACAGGGAGCTGAAAAAATTAGGCAAGAGGTCCCTGATGTATGGGAAGATTGATATATCAGATGGAACTGTAAGAGACAGTCGATTATCTATACTGCAGCCGGCTTATAATGATAAATACCAGCTTTTGCTACTGACAAAACTAGCCATAAGGCTGCACCATGTTGCTGAAAATTCTATAAAAGATAATAAATAATGTCTACCGTCGCCTGCAATTGCAACAACTAGACCTAACACTTTTAACTCGATCCAACTTTGAAAATTCCCCTGCTGTTAGCATTGGGAATTTGTCTTGAATATCATCACCAAAAATGTGTACCGACTCCCATGCCTTCTCCGTTAAATACGCATAAATTGTCGTGATGCCTTTTATTCTAACCACTATGATGATCACTGGACGCAATCACCATCTACAACTAACTCTTACAGTGCGCCTAACGGCTCTAGAGATGATGATGTGCCGCATCTTCTTTACAAACTCATTATTTTGATTAATTTAAAATTTTCATTTTGCGCGGTACCCAGTGGATCTCTGCCACCACAATATTATTTTCTTCGTGATTTAAAATATCTATTCAATTAAAATATTAATAATATAGACATAAATAACTTAAATATGTTACACGTTGCGATCGGCAACGCAACGATCACATCCTCGGCAGGCTCAGTGTCCGTGACATCGGAGATAAGCTGCAAGAAGCCCGTCTAAGATGGTATGGTCATGTAGCACGGAAACCACAAAGCTACGTCGGTAATAGATGTCTTAACATCGCCGTCCCTGGAGCTAAATCTCGCGGCCGTCCAAGAAAGCGCTGGCTGGACCTCGTAGGCGCCGATATGAGAGCCAATAAATTAAGAAAATTGGATGCACAAGACCGGGAAAAGTGGGCAAAAGCATCCCGGAAAGCGGACCCCACCTAGTGGGATAACGCTCAGTCGAAGAAGAACTTAGACATGATTGATTTCTTATTGATTGCCAATAATAAATCGCACAGAAAAATTGTGGAAAATAGAGAAAATGTTTTTAAACCTTTTTGTTTGCCAATATTCGGTTGTACTATTTTTAAAACTCCTGAAAGAACTTATATATTGTCCTTGTAGCAATTTTATTTCGTTGGTTTTATTCGAGTTTTCTATAATAGGATTATTATTAATGCTAAATAATAGTTCCTAATACGTTATTTATGTTTATGTTTTATATTATTTATTTATTAGTTTCATTTTGAGGTTTCTATAGTAGGATTATTAATACATTCTACTTACATATTTACACAATAGTTCCTAAAGGACATCATCCATTTTGGGCTAAATCTGAAAGTGCCGGCCAAAAAAAAATTTTGCTGTATTTCGTTAGAACTTGTCCACCTAAACATTTTTTATTATGACACCGAAGCTGTAGAACCATTAACCTTGGTTTTATTTAAGTTTAAAAATCTGTATTTTCTCGAGTATATGAAGTGTTTCTAATAATAATAATAAAAAACTGGAGTGCCCAGCAGTCTGTTCTACATCTCAGCAGCCGAGCCCGGCTGACCTCATCGCCTTTTGGCGAAGTGTGTGGTCAAGAGAGATGGATGGCTGGATGGTTGAGGAGGGCTCTTGAATTGCGGCGGTAGAGAAAGCATGTGCCTCAATAGAGCTAATGAACCCAGTCGCCATCTCTCCGGAGGATGCACCTGGTGCGGTGCGCCGGGCCGCGAACTGGAAAATTCCGGTATCCGATGGATTGCATCATTACTGGCTGAAGGGTTTTTCGTTCTGCTATGCTATCTGGCCCAATAAGTCCAAGAAGCTCTCGAGTAAAGGGCACTCCGAGTCTTTTGTCTTTCACTCATTTAGCTCCAAAGTCCACCGATGCCGCTGACCCGACTAAGTACCGCCCCATCACATATCTTACTACCATCTATAAGACATTGACATCCGATGAGCCTGGGCGAACTGGTTAAACTAAGTCGCCGGAATTTTTCCACAGTCTGGATTGACAATAAGAAGGCATTCGACTCGGTGCCCCATTCATGGCTCTTGAGGGTCCTTTAGCTGTAAAAAGTCGATAGGACAGTTCGAGGCTTTCTCGGAGAATGTATGGGGCAATGGAACACGATCCTTGGTCTTCATGATGAGCGGTTGGCAGCTTCCGATGATCGGATAAGGATAAGGCGGGGTATCTTCCAGGGCGATTGTCTGAGTCCACTATGGTTTTGTGTCTCTGAACCCGCTCAGCTCATTGCTGAAGAGATTAGGGACCGGCTTACAGTTTCGGAGAGTAGGGGCAAAAGTGCCTCACATGGATGACCTCAAGCTGCTAGCACCTAATTACACCCGCCTGAGGGAGTTGCTGAACATCACCACCGACTTCAGTAATTCCATCAAGATGGAACTTGGACTAGATAAGTGTGCGGTCCTACATGTGGAGAGGGGACAGGTTACTCATTGGGCCGAGATCAATCTCAAGCTGACAAGCATCAGAACCCTCTCTGAAGCTGAGTCATACCGGTATCTGGGTATGTCATAGTCCGTAGGGGTAAAGAAGACGGACATGAAACAATCAGTTTGCAACGTCTTTGTTGGACGCCTGGTAAAAGTCTGTAAAAGTTATTTGTCAGGTGTCAATTAGGTCCGGGCTTATAACTGTTGGGTCATGCCTGTTCTCATGTACACCTTTGGCGTACTCGGATGGACTCAGACTGAATTAGGTGTCCTGGACAGAGAAATCCACATGACTATGACTCTCTATATACGCATGCACCATCCGAAATCATCTGTTATGAGATGGGCTGTCAATCCAGGCTGCAAAGAAATCGTCTGTTCGACCCTGAAAAGGTCAAGGCGTATTAAGCGTCAAAACCATGCATAATTGGGAGATGTACAACCTCAGTACCTACTTTGAGACGAAGAGAGAGAGCCCAATGCATAGAGACGTCATAGAATGTGGTAAAGGACTTACTCCCTTATCTTTGGCTGAAACCGAATGGCAGATATCAGTGGTACTAAGCACCTCTGACTGGGAGAGCATGCGCTCTCCATGCGGAAGGAGAGGAAGTTGCACGGACGCTTTTTGCTAACACTGAGTATCTCCACAGGTACAACCAAGCGGCCAAAATCCTTCACCGAGAGCCTGCTCTGAAGTACGGTCTCCTGAATGAGAGAGTGCCGTAGTACGATTCTAGCAAATAAGCCTGATATCGTGCTGATGGATCGAGCACAATCGAGGGTGTTTTAGTGGATATCACCATCGAACATGACGAAAACCTCGCGAGAGTGGAGACAGAGAAAAACGGAAGTATCTAGATCTGGCTCACGAGGTTTCTGGCATGTGGCATGTTCCTCTGAAACCAACCCGATCGTGCAAATTCTGACTGGAATTTGCACGACCGGGATGGTTTCAGCCTCGATCACCATCTGAGACGGCTGGGGTACCAGCCAAGATGCAGTAGATTGAAAATTGTGAAATAGATTTCACAATTATTATGCAATAGATATTGCTTGTGTGGTATTTTTTGGGTGTGTGGTTAGGATAGAATAGGTAGCACTTAACAAAACTCCAAAAAAAGCAAAAAAATTGGCTTAGAAACACTTCATATACTCGAGAAAATACAGATTTTTAAACTTAAATAAAACCAAGGTTAATGGTTCTACAGCTTCGGTGTCATAATAAAAAATGTTTAGGTGGACAAGTTCTAACGAAATACAGCAAAATTTTTTTTTGGCCGGCACTTTCAGATTTAGCCCAAAAATGTATGAACCGCGGAGGATCTCCTTTAATTTCCTAAATATATAAAAGGATAAGGTGACTAATTGACTGACTGACTCATCATCATCACATTGCTCAAAACACTGGATGGATCGGGCTGAAAGACATACAGATAGCTATTATGACGTAGGCATCCGCTAAGAAAGAATTTTTGAAAATTCAACCCCTAAGGGGGTAAAATAGGGGATTGAAAAATCGAACTTAATGTGAGCAAAGTTGCGGGCAAAAGCTAGTATTACCTATATAAAATACAAAGTACTTTCAGTTATTTTATTATTAATTTTTACATTTTTTTGTAAGACAATTTTATAGTAGGTACATGCTTAGTAATTAAAAAAATTAGTCAAATTATGTTGAATTTTTTTTACTAATAAATGTGTTATTATGAAATAAGAAACACTGTTTATTTTGTATTTATATTTCATCCTTTACAGCAAATAAGACCGTTTGAAGATTAGTATTTCCATAAAAAAAAGTTATATATAGACATGGTACGAACACTTTTCCCAAGTATAAGGTTACATATACATATAGAACATGGAGACATCCGCAAAAAATCGTCACATATGCATATAGAAACACCTAAATTCCAAATTATGGGTTTTGCATTGAGTTTATTGATAGTAATCAATGCATAATAATGTTCCAAAAGTATACTATGAGAATCAATTCTCTAGAAAAATAACGAAAAAAGTTACAGGCAAGACAAACTTCAAATCGCTCTCCTGTAAAGTAAGGATTTTGCAGAAGTAACTCTATTCTGCGTATAGGTCGATATTATAAAGGCGAAAGATTGTATGTGTATGTGTGTATGTGTGTGTGTGTGTGTTGTGTGTGTATGTTTGTTACTCTTTCACGCAAAATCTACTGGACTGATTTGGCTGAAATTTGGAATCAAGGTAGATTATAGCCTGGATTAATACATAGGCTACAATGTCCCGGAAAATTAAAAAGTTCCCCTGGGAATTGAAAAACTTTAATCCACGCGAATGAAGTCGCGGAGATCATCTAGTAACTGATAAAAAAAAATTGGATGAGATACATTTTTGGACGAATAAAAAAAAAATAAGTTGCGCCGCTTTAGCTTACTCACTTCTCGCAAAACAAGCAAAAAATAAGACCCCCTGATAGATCGTTATCCATCCCTCTCCTGTGAGTGTTTGTCATTCTATTAGTAGAGAAAACATTTGCTATCCCTTGGCCGGGTCGATTTAGGATATACCAGTAATTAAATTAAGTGCTTGAAGGTACTTTTTTGGAGTTCCGTAGTTGTTTCGCTAAAAATGGCAGTCGCTATGTTAATTTGTATGTATCGCGTCCCATACCCTGTAAATATCCAATTTTTTATTACTTTTAGCTTTGAATTCAAAATAGTTTATAATCCTTTAGCTATTTAGGTGTAGGTATAATTTATGATGAAATCTGTCAAGCAGTTTAGCCTGCAGGGCCTTAATTCACAGGGTATTATTAAAGTAATCACTATAATGTTGACATGATAAACAACATCTCAAAACAAAGTTGAAATAATAGTACCTACTTTAAGCTTTGGTATATAATATAGGCTTAGAGCACAAATCGCTTTAAGCGTTCGTAGTATAGACTCAGAGCATACCAGACAAGAAATTGAACGCCAGTAATATAATAAGTCTATGAAGCCATTATATACAACATATTGTGCTCGAAAAACCTTACATACGTTCCTTTGGCAGTTGATTAAAAATAATTAACATGACTGACTCAACCAGGAGTTGTTGAAGAAGCCGCTGCCACAAAATTGCAGCCAATATGGGTATCAAATGAAAAGGCTCAACAAGTAGAACACTATACACTACGATAAATTTCAAATCAAAGATGGCCGCCACCACAAAATGGCGAATTACATATTTTTTTTAATTTCACATGTCGGGGGTGTTTTACATTTTCAATTTACACTTGTATTCCGAGTTCATTGTCTAAACCTACTACTTCAAGAAAAAATATTGTAGTCATCTTAACGGCTCTTTAACTTAACTTATGCCCGTTTTCACTAACCATACCTAAATCATCCTCTAAGTAGGAATCTCTTTACATAAGTAACCCCTACATCTCTTAACCAATGTTATTTCCACCTTTAGGTAGGTGTTGTCTAACTTAGCTTAGGTAGCTGGTAAAAAACCTTGGGTTAAAGCGGACCCAACGGAAACGGAACCCAGCGGAACCTAAGGTGCCGACTGATAACTGAAAGGTCGCAGGTTCGAATCCCACCCTTTGCACTATTGTCGTACCCACTCCTTACACAAACTTTCCGCTTATTTTAAAGGGATAGGAGGATATTGGGCACTTTTCCTCGTTCCAATGGTTTAGATGATATTTTTTAACCGACTTCCAAAAAGGAGGAGGTTATCAATTCGGCCGGTATATTTTTTTTTTTTTTTTTTTTCTATGTATGTCCACCGATTACTCCGAGGTTTCTGGACCGATTCACGAGATTTTTTTTTTAATCGATAGAGGAAGCTCACGAAATGGTCCCATAAAATTTTTTACCTTCAACTCTTCAAGCCTGATGCTGCAGGGGTATTTCTCCCCTAAATTATGGGACTTTAGGAACCGTCGTTTACGAATTGGTATGCTTGGCCTAAACATATACTAGATCATAGAGCTCCAGGTCCTACTCTTCAATCCTGATGCTGCAGGGTACTGCCCATCTAAATTATAGGGATGTGGGAACTGCTAATCATGAATTGTTATTGTATGTAATAAGCATATACTACACCATCAAGGTCTAGGTTCTAGCTCCTCAATTCTGATGCTGCAGGGTACTGCCCACTTAAACTGTGAGGATTTAGGAACTTTCGCTTGCGAATTGATATTGTTAGTATCAAGCATATTCTACATCGTGGAATTCAAGGTCTTCGCTCTTCAATACTGATGCTGCAGGGGTACGGCCTACCTAAACTGTGAGGATTTAGGAACTGTCGTTTACGAATTGATATTGTTGGTACCAAGCATATACTACATCATAATGCTCAAGGTTCTAGCTCCTCAATCCTGATGCTGCAGAGTTGGAGAAATTACGAACTGACGCTTTCGAATTGATATTGTTAGTACCAACCATGGACTACATCATGGAGCTCCTAGGCCTAGCTCTTGTGTATTGTTAATAAGTACTGTAGGTACCAAGTGTAGAACAACATTAGTACCGTAGCGTTTGAGGGAGGGGAGAAAGAGAGCAGGAACAAGCTACACTAAAAAGCTTAAAATAAAAATTCTTTTCAAAAAACCGACTTCAAACGCCACTACAAAGTATAAAAATAATTTTATTTTGTACACGTTTGTTGAAGTCGGGCGGGCTTAACTAGAAACGATGAAATCGATGCGCGACGCTTGTCTTATGGTGACATATAAGAGACACGTTTATTGAAATCAGGCGAGCATCGCGTATCGGTTTCATCGTTTCTATTTAAGCCGCCCGACTTCAACAAACGTGTACAAAATAAAATTATTTTTATACTTTGTAGTGGCGTTTGAAGTCGGTTTTTTGAAAAGAATTTTTATTATATTTAGCTTTTATTTTTGATATTTACGTTTTAGTTTTAATTTAGTATTTAGTTTTATATTATATTAAGTATTATTGTTAATGTAATGAAATATTAAAGTTTAATAATTAAATACCTATTAGTCAACTTCAGCTTGGCTTTGTTGTGTTATTGTGTTCTTTTAAGAAAAAAAAAGTTAGTGAGCGTTGGTGAAAACGAGCGTGAGTGCCCTAAAACCGTGTAAGTCAAGTACACTCACTCGCGGAGTCTCGACGAGATGACAAACATCGGCTCTAATATTTACTTAGGAGCTCGCCGGACCAGCCGATGCGAGGACGAGATACGTCACACATTCCTTTAACTATTCAAATATTTTACTAATATTATAAACTAGCGGACGCCCGAGACTTCGTCGGCTTCTTCAATTCACAATTGACAGTTCCTAAATCCCCACAGTTTATTTGGGCAGCACCCCTGCAGCATCAGGATTGTGGAGTCGGGTCCTGGAATTCAATGATGTAGTCTTTACTTGGTACCTACAAAAGGTCGCAGGTTCCAATCCCACCCGTTGCACTATTGTCGTACCCACTCCTAGCACAAGCTTCCCGCTTATTTGGAAGGGATAGGAGAATAGTTAGTCAACTTCAGCTTGGCTAATATTCTTTATTAAAAAAAACTATTTATAATTATCGACAGTTCCTAAATCTCCACAGTTTAGGGGGGCAGTACCTCTGCAGCATCAGGATTGAGGAGTAAGAAATCAATGTTTTTATGAGAGGATTTTGCAAAGTTTTTGTGTCGATCAAAAAAAGATTTACGCAAATCGATTAAGAAATCACGGAGATATCGATATACAGAGAAAACACCTTCTCCTCCGTTATCGAAAGTCGGTTAAAAAAGTATAGCCTATATTACGCCCGATAATATCAGCTATCTACCAATGAAAGTCCCGTCAAAACCGGTCCAGCCGTTCCCAAGTTAAGCGGCAACAAAAAGACAGACAGACAGACAAAAATTTTAAAAATTATTTTCTTGTTTTCATTTCAGTACCGTATTTACTTTCGTTTGCAGTTAGTTAGTAATAGTAGATTGTTACACAAGGGACGTAAGTAAGCTATTACAGAACAAGATCCAATTTGGCGCCAGTGCGAGCGCAGCTCGCATAGGGCGCTAATGGATCGCGTGCACCCGAGATATTTAGTCACACGAGCGAGCGCAGCGAGCGAGGGTGAATATAGTTCGAGGGTGTAATAGCTACTTGCAACCGAGGTAAGCATTCTACTTTATATCATTCTTGCGAGGTAACTTTGGACTTATCCGGCAAAAGGTTTTGCATCATTTGTTCTGCTTCAAGCAAACAAAAATCAGGCTCTCCTCCTTTTTCATCATCTAATGAAGTGCTTGACATTGTTGTAAATAACTTAAATCCCTTTACGAACAAACTTCACAAACTTTCAGATCAAATGAAATTTTTTTTTTCGTAAATAGTTTTCCATTTTTTTTTACGGCTCTGAGTTCCAAGGAGTTTTGCATAGTTTGAAATGTATGGAAATTAAATGCCGCCATGTTCAGTGTTTTTTTTTTTTTTCAGTAAAAAGTTTTCTTACCATTTTATAAGAAAAGAGATTGTTTACCAAGGAGTTTTGCATAGCTAGAACTGTAATGTGAACATTACAATTAAAGCATAGTGCGACGTAATGTTGCCTTGAATTGCAAACACCAACTTACAAGGAGACTTTCCACCATAGTAATCCCTAGTTACTGAGCAAGTATGATATAAAAGCTTTTTCTTTTGACATTACAAACAGACACTTCAATTTTATTTATTTGTATAGATAAATAGACTAGCTTTTGCTCGTAACTTCGCGTGGAATTGGGTTTTCGTTGTAACTTATTAAGTAGTGAATTTAACCGGTTCCAAAGCCAAGTTAGGACGGAATCCATTAGTAGTAGCTTATTACGACTCGCGAGTTACGATATCGGACTTTATTGTTCAGGTGATTGATCGTCCCGGGTAACAGCTTCGACTCCAGCTTCGGACACATAAAATGTTATTTTATAGTTCTTTATCGTGAAATAGACGCATAAAAGCTACTGAAGCGGAAATGGGAACCAGCATTTTGGGTCTAATATAAACTTTTATTTTACAAATTTTTGGAATAAGAGCGTTGTGGTTACAGCAAATAGAATATCGTTTATTCATTGACATTACATTATACACAAGAAACCGGCCAAGTGTGAGTTTGGCTCGCACACGAAGTATACCGTACGATTGTAACAGCAATTGTTAAGGTCGAGCAAAAAACGCTGAAAAAATTACATTTCTTGTATGGAGATCCTTTATATTATTTATTTATAGGTACACATTCTGTGAAAATTTGAAGTACATACCTTTTACTGTTCAGATGATTGAGATGCAGCTCACTGACAGACAGACAGACGGACGGACGGTCTGCGAGATCCCGTTGGCACCTTTTGGATAAGGAACCCTAAAAATGGTAAGTTGTCATAGGACTAAAAGAAAGAAAGAAATGGCTTCAAGGAACTTTTTGAAATGGCCTCATGTCCCGAAGTTTAGCAATAATATACTTCAGGGAGAATCTAGGTAAAAGTTGAATAAAATAAGTACGGTTAATAAATAATTCCGCTCGAGCGCCGTCAGAGGCAGTCAGGGTAATTCAGCTCGACGTCTCGGGTCGAGGGGGGGAGGGGAGGGGGGGCGTGCTTCACGCAACTTTAGAGCCCTCATTGAGCACAGGAGACTCTTACCTGCTTAACCCGGACGCACATTATTACCTGATAGAAGATGTAAGTTTGTCACTCAATCACGTCGTAACGACTGAACCGATTTGGCTGAAATTTCCCACAGTGATAGATTATAGTCTGGAATAACACATAGGCTACTTTTATCCCGGGCAATAAGAGAGTTCCGTCGGGAATAAAAAACCTTAATTCACGCGGAGTTCAGAATCAGGTTAGGGTGTAAACTATTAATATACCAGGATCAACAGTTTTCTGGCTAATTTCTTGTAACAATATGCGGCCAGCCTTATTCACCTAAGGAGAGATTTCACACGCGGCCTCACCTTGAAAATGTTAACAAAAGTTAATTTACTGAACTTTTTCTAATGTCATTGAGAGAATGAGAGGAGAATGAGAGAGGATATAAACGTAAAAATTTTTTTTACAAAACCGACTTCAAACACCACTACAAAGTATATCAATTGTGCCTATATTTGAAGAGTTCCCTCGATTTCTCCAGGATCCCATCATCAAATCCCGACCTGATAACATTGGGACCACCTGGAAAATATACCCTTTCAAACAAGAAAAGAATTTTCCAAATCGGTCCAGGCGTCTTCGAGTAATCGGGGAACATACATAAAAAAAAATAAAAAAAAAAGATTCCGACGAATGAGAACCTCCTCCTTTTTTGGAAGTCAGTTAAAAAGTTTATCCACAGCGACAGAATTTGAACTGCAAGCACGTGATTTTTTTTGCATATTGACGAATTAAAGAGTATCATAAGCTACCATTTATCCTGAAAAACCAGAGGGTTCCCGCGGGATATTAAAACCTAACTCCAAACGGATGAAGTTGCGGGCGTCCGCTAGTATAAAATAAATAATATTTCTAGCAAACGCCAACGCTTACAGATTATAATTAACTCCGAAGTTAATCACCTCGCTTGTCGATTTCATCGATTCCAAGACTCGAGAAGTGTTCAACTCTTCAGCTCAAGTTGAGTTTGTTTTCAGAACTAGATCAAAAGTGCGGAGTCTTTATTTTGCGGAAACCGCGGCCCGTTGTTTAAGTTTGCGGAGCGTTGAGACTTGAGGCTTATTACGCCATTTCTGCTGAACGGAACGCAAAGTTCACTTGAGTGTATTGGTACATGAGTGTACAAATACCTCAGATCCTTGCTTGAGAGGATCGGTTCACATTCAAGTGCTCTGCGTACAAACAGAATAACATTGTTTTTCTACAAAACGGGTGCATTACAAAATTGAAAAAAAAAAAACAAAATTATTTAGCAAGAAAAGGTTAGAATTACTTTGCTATGATCTGCCAACAGAAAAAAATTGTATGGTCAAACATGCAGTTACAAGCTAAACACCGCTGACCTATCCAACCAAGCACAATAAAGAAAGCCAAATTCCCAAGCAAGCAATGTGCACCACTCATATTCACCAGTTGGTGGTGCATGTGAGTGGTAGTGGCACCACATAAGACACCGGAACATCCTCAGGAAATGTCAACTTTACAATGTTGTATTGTCTAGTCAGGACTTGGCTAATAAAGGATTTTTGAAAATCCAACTCTTAAAGGGATAAAATGGGGGGTTTGAAAAATCTAACTTAACGCGAGCGAAGCCGCGGGTAAAAACTAGTCTTAGTAATACTCGTAAATGTGAAAGTTTGTTAATTAATTAGTTTGTCCTTCAATCATGCATCAACGGACTGACTTGATCTTTTGCATGAACAGAGTTTTAAACCTAAAAGGGTGACTTAGGATACTTTTATCCCCGGAAAGCAAAAAAGGTTTCGATGGGATTTTCATAAACCTAACTCCTTGTACTAGACATAAACTAGACAATAAAATATTGTAAAGTCGACATCGCCTGAGGATGCTCCGGTGTGGGGACGAAACGTGCGTCAAGAGTAGTATAAAAGTCTTGTATGGTAGTGCATGTGAGTGGTGGTGGCATTGCTTGCTTGGGAACTTGGCTTTCTTGCTTGGTTGGGGAGATAAGCGGTGCTTAGCTTGTAACTGCATGTTTTAACATACAGATTTTTTCTGTTGGCGGATTATAGCAAAGTAATTCTAACCTTTTCTTGCTAAATATTAAATGTATAGCTATAGCTAAGTAAAGTTTTAATAAAATAAACAATCAAAGTCGCATTTGTCGACCATATTTGCTACGGGACGGAACTTGTTAGTTGCCCTCGCTGACATCCGCTCTGCATATTGTACTTGGAATAAACTTGCGAACTTAGGACACTGTCACACGGTCTGCTGCGTTTGCTGCGTTGCTTGTTTGCGTTGCTTCTTTGCGTTGCTTCTGTACCACCTCCTCTGAGACCTTGTGTGGTGCACAGATGGCTAATCCGACCGGATTCGGTCGGGAGGTCATTATCTATACAAATAAATAAAATTGAAGTATCTGTTTGTAATATCAAAATCAAAATAACAGCTTTTTATTAAATCCATATGTAAGGAAATATGACACTTATAACAAAAAAAAACTTGAGAGGTGTCAAGGGACACCCGGATGGAACGAAGTTCAATGCGAAATAGAAATGAAAATATCTGGCTTGCTTTCTATAAGAGAGAGAGAGACAGACAGAGCTTACTATAGCAAAAAGTGTCGTGACAACTTTTCGTAAGAATTTTTTCCGTCTAGCCCCCTTTCACAACGCGCTATAAGGAACTTCGTTCCAAAAACAATTTTTAAAATTTTTGTTTGTCTGTCTGTTTGTTTGTCTGTTTGTTTGTTGCCGCTAATTTTGGGAACGGCTGGACCGATTTTAATGGGACTTTCACTGGTAAATAGCTGATATTATCGGGCATAATATAGGCTACTTTTTTAACCTACTTTCGAAAAAGGAGAAGAACGAGTTGTGTTTTTCTACCTCTGTGAATCTTTTTTAATCGACACAAAAACTTTGCGAGATGCTCTCACTTCGGGACCCAACTCTTCAATTCTGATGCTGCAGTGGTTCTGCCCACCTAAACTGTGGGGATTAAGGAACTGTCGATTGTGAATTGAAGAAACGGACGAAGTCGCGGGCGAATATTTTTATTTTTTTATTTTACTTTATTAGACAAACCAACAATATTCATGCACAAATGTAAAAATATCAACAAAGAAACTTACAACTAAAAGACACGTAGCAAAAATATGAATAATTGGCATGTACAAAAGATTTAAGGACATACAAATAGATTATTTTAGGTAGTGTAACAAAAATGATGGCAAATTCTACAATTTAGCTCCCTTTTTCGCAAGGATTATTATTGCAAGAATAACCTAAGCAGGAATATCTAGCAGCTTCCGAAACTATAGGAGCACATTGCGCCATATTGGCCAGAGCCGGCGGAAGCTGCGCGCTAATTGTAACCGCAGAGAAAATCAACTTGCTCGGAGTTCATCTGCATCGGCCGATATTCTGATTTTATTGAATGAAATAGGCCCACAGTTACATTCCCATCTCTCTGTACCTATTTTTGTTATTTAATTATTTATTATTATTATGAATATTTGTTTAATTATATTTTAAGCTATAATTATATACTTTGGCTGCCTGTGTTACTTCATTGTGGAAATACTGTATACATAGCATAGTTTTGTTACGTATAGTAAAAAAAAATTTTTTTTTTAAAAGAGCAACTGCTAAGTTTCTTACCGGCTCTTCTCAACAGAATCTGCATTCCGAACCGGTGCTAAATTTATGACGTGTCATAAGAGCTACAAGTTAGCCTACATGAAATAAATAAATTTTGAATTTGAATTTGAGATAAAATTGTAACGGGACGAATTCTGTACATTAAATACATTTTGAAAATTTTATTCGGAGGGTTATTAAGGATACTGACCCCAAAACATTTTATGGATTTTTTTTTCTGTCTCTGTGTCTGTCTGTGCTCGCATCACGCGATAACTATAGAACGGATTTAAATGAAATTTGGTATAGTGATAGCTGATATTTTGGGTTAATATATAGGATACTTTTTATCCTGATAAACAATAAGGTTTATTCGGGATAGGGTATGAAAGTTTTTGTTGATTTTGCTCTATAACTTCGTCAAATCTAAACCGAATTTGATAATTCTTTTTTTTTTATTATAAATTGTGTACTATTAAAAGTATTTTTTTTAATTTTGGTGAAAATCTACTTAATATTATCGGAGATAGAGGACATAACTTCCCGCGGGTAGTAGCAAGTCACTCTAAACTTTTTCCACGCGTACTAACTTGTGGGAATCAGCTAGTTGTTAAATAAAGGAATTCCTTACTTTGTGTGATCAATGTCCATTTATAGCAAAAAATAATTATAAGTATCCCCCCAATATTATTTAAAATGCTTCAATGTCGCTTAAACTTTTCATAATGGGATCTTGGCGTGACAAATTCCCGCAGTAAAGAAAAATCTTAGCCTCGGTAAAGTGGAAGTTTATAAATAATTCGGTTCCAGTGTATGAACGTGAGTGGCTGTCGCGGTAATCTACGGTTCAAGTTGAGAAGATTTTTCACGCAACTTGAGAATCGGCCCCATTAAGCGCAGGAGAGATATATATCACTTGCTCACTCTACCGTGCTCTGCTGGCTTTAAAATAGAATATAGGCGGTATAAATGGATGTCAAGAAAAGTTTTCAAGGAAAATTTCAGGATTTACGTACACTATGAAGTTGATTTTTTTTAGGCTTCCAAAAAAAAGCAGAAGCCTTATAGAACCGCTCCGTTGTCCGTTGGTCTGTCCGTTAGTCTGTCCGTCTGTCAAGGCCCCTTTTTAACCAACTTCCAAAAAGGAGGAGGTTATCAATTCGGCCAGTATCTTTTTTTTTCTATTTTCTACCGATTATTCCGGAGTTCTGGACCGATTAACGCGATTTTTTTCCGGTGTTCATTTTTCTGCACCCAAAGGGTAACCAATGGAGCCCTAATACTAAGTACACCGTTTCAAACAAAAAAAAAAATTGAGTAATCTGGGAACATACATAAAAAATAAAATTAAAAAAAAAGATTGCGACAAATTGAGAAATTCCTCCTTTTTCGGAAGTCGATTAAAAAGCAAATTAACATTATCATTTGCAAGAAGTTATCTATGATTTGTTATTTCAGCTAAGAAAAACACCAGATTATAAGTAGGCTAAATAGGAGGGCACCCGAGATTGAAAATGAATTCTCATATTTTCCTTCACGTTCGTTTGTCTATGAAATCCGTTATATTGGATGTTTGATTAGGATTAGGCACATGAATATTCCATGAACTAGAATACGAAAGGTAAGATATGCCCGTGTTTTCAGGCTGGCTGTAAGAAAACGATTATCAAAATGTAATAATCCATTCTAGAGGGAGAAAACAGACTAACATAATATACTTTCCATCAAAAAAGTCGAAACACCTCGCAATGCCTTTTAGTTCGAAAGTATTTCATTATTTTTCTGGTGGGAGGCTCTTTTTATTTTATATTTAAAGAAAAAATGAATTAATTTAGCCAAAAATAATAAAAGCCTTAATAGCCCAACGGGTAAAGGTGCGGACTGAAAACTGAAAGGTCACAGGTTCAAACTCCATCCGTTGCACTATTGTCGCATCCACTCGTAGCACAAGATTTCCGCTTATTTGGAGGGGATAGGAGGATATTAATCAACTTAGCTTAGCAAATATTCTTTTTAAACAAAAAAATCATTGTTGTATATTTGCAATGAGATCAAACTATTTCAAAATAATATTTGCACAAATAAATATAAGTATAGATCGAAACGTCCGAACTCTTCTGTAAATATTGGAAAATTTTCTTTACTCATTATGTTGTTTGATTTTAAGACTTGGGCAGATACGATGCGAAACGGCAACGACGCGCGATTGTAACGAACCCAATGTAGCTTATATAAGTCGTGTGCTACGTCACGTACGTACGTTGTGATATGGGTTTCATTAGACGGAATTATGTTTTGTGTCAGTAAAGTCAGATCCTTTATTACATTATCCTTTTTTAAAACTACAAGGAACCCTTATAGTTTCATCAAGTCCGTTCTGTTCGTCTGACCGGCTGTCCGTATGTTCGACTGTCCGGAGCATAGCACAAACTATTGGTGCATAATATTTATTTATTTTTTATTTATTGATCAAAATCTATTAAAATTCATTTTCAATTATTTTATCCGCCATCCTCTAAGAAACTTTAAGTTTATGTTGAGGTATACGAGGACTATGAATTGAACAGAAACAACTCACACTTTCAAGTTGTTGATTATTTTTTTAATTATTTCAAAACAAAAACATTTTTAGTTTTTGATTTTAACTCTATGTTTCAGTAGTATTACTGAGGGCTAATCGTTTCGCTTCGGGAATACAAGCATCAAAAATACACGGTGTATATCGCAAACTATCTATCCAAGGCTTTATACGAGTTATGACAGTTATCAATTCGTTTATTTTGTCGTAACTTCGAGGCAGTTTGTTAAGTACAAGGACTGTTTGTTTGTTTTTATTGTTTCTGAAGCGGAAAAAATGTAATAATTTGGTCGTTTGACCAAATGTTTGCCGTTTGTTGTTTGTTTAAGATCGTTTGTTCGGTTGTTTTTACTGCACAAAATCGCAGTAAAAACTCAAGGGATTTTGCGTACGACACGGCCATGGCTGAGCTTGATCTTGGCTGAGCATAGGAGCATATAAATATAAAGCATCCTCCGCGAACTCTTTGTTTTTTTTTTTGGAAGTAAAAAGATATTGGCATTGTTATGTCACTTACCCGGTCTTCAAGTATATCCATGAAAAATAATACTTCGATCTATTGCTCAGTTGCTGCGTAATTGAAGAACAAAGCAACCAACAAACATATTTTCTCATTTATTATTTATTTTCCACGTGGTCCCATTTTCATCAGGTCAGGATCTGACGATGGGATCCTGGAGAAATCAACGGAACTCTTCAAATTTTATAGGCACAATTCTTATACTTTGTAGTGGCGTTTGAAGTTGGTTTTATTAAAAGAATTTTTACGTTAATATTATAATACTAGTAAGGATTTCGATTTCAAGAAGGATAATCTAGTGATTTTAGAACATTCTATAAGATAATTTTGAATGTGTTAGAAATCTTTTCAACTAAAATATCTCAAGGTTTTCATAAATAAAATATAACTCTAAAACGGCCTACCTAAAACGTTCCTTAGCAGTGTCTATCATGTTGAATAAATAATGGGATATGGAATCTGCGGGATTTCTTACTCTCGCCTAACTGAAAACTTGGTAGCTGTATCGAAATATTAAACTGTTTAATAATGTATTACGTTATCGGATGAACTCGCATATTAGGTACTAGCGGACGCCCGTGACTTCGTCCATTTCTTTAATTCACAATCGACAGTTCCTAAATCCCCACACAGAAACCTCCACATCTCCTGAATCAGCATTCAGGAGTTGGAAACCAAAATTCAATGATGGTACCTTTACTTGGTACCTACAATAACTATTTATAAATAATTGACAGTTCCTAAATCCCCACAGTTTACCCCTGCAGAGCAATACCCTTGCAGCATTAGGATTGAGGAGTTGGAACCCGAAGTTTTTATGGGATATACGCAAATTGGTTTAGAAACAAGCAGGTCTAACCAGGTATCACATGACCTGCACAGTCCCAGTTAAGGATAGCCGGTTAACTGGTTTAGGCGCGAAGGACAGACATGATAACTTTCGCATTTCGCTATTTTTATTTGGTATGGGCATAATGGTCGCTGGATTCAGGCGGCGCAAGACCGAGGTCTGTGGAGGTCCATGCAAGAGACTTATGTCCAGCAGTGGACGTCCATAAGTTGAAGAAGTAGAAGAAGAAGATGGGCATAATGGATGCTTTAGTGTTATAATCCGAAACGTGTTGAGCCGTCAAAACACTTCTAGTCGTTGACGAGCAACTATTGGTAGTTAGCGGAAACTAGAATCTAGTTAGCGAAGACTTAAGCGCCGGAATAACATAGTTTCCGATATTACAAAGTAGTTGGGACACTTGGATCCCTTGACGAAGTGAGGCATACTCCTTCGCCGGTCGAATAACTCTGAAATGGGTGTTTTAATGGCGACACAAACGCACAAAGGGCCAATATTTCCGTAGTGGGTTGTTGGATCGACTTTTAAATTGCCAGACTTTGTGATTGAACTTTTATTAGTCGAAATAGTTGAATATTATAATTTAAAAAAATCTTTTTAAAAAACCGGGTTCCAATGTGTCTACAAGTATATTAAACTAGCTTATGCTTGGGGCTTTTCTCACGTTAAGTTCGATTTTTCAAACCCCTATTTTACCCACTTAGGGGTTGAATTTTCAAAAATCCTTCCTTAGTGTGCGCCTACGTCATAAAAGGAACCAATTGTAAAAATTTCAAGTTTCTAACTTCAGTAGTTTAGGCTGTGCGTTGATATCTCAGTCAGTCAGTCAGTCAGTCAGTCAGTCAGGACTTTGAATTTTATATATATAGATGTGCCTATAAAATTTGAAGGTTTCCCTCGATTTCTCCAGGATCCCATCCAGGACTCCAGGGTGTTTCAACACCCTCTTCCCTTAACCTTAAAACCTTTCTTAAAACAAATCTTATCACCGGCTCCAAAACTATTCGGATGCAAGCATTATTTTTTTTTGCAAATAATTATTTTTAAAATAATCCTACCAATATTATAAATGCGAAAGTTTGGATTTGTTACATCCACTATGAATGAATGAATGGATGTTTGTAACTCAATCA
Organism: Hipparchia sbordonii; assembly: GCA_038048805.1. Classification (NCBI taxonomy): domain Eukaryota; kingdom Metazoa; phylum Arthropoda; class Insecta; order Lepidoptera; family Nymphalidae; genus Hipparchia; species Hipparchia sbordonii. The sequence continues at coordinate 1,133,761 of CM076111.1, read as the reverse complement.
CGCCGCAACGACTGAACCATTTGGCTAGCACATTGATAACTTATAGTCTGGCATAACGCATAAGCTACTTTTTATCCTAAAAACCTCAATCCACGCGAACGAAATCGCAGGCTTCAGCTACTTTTCATAATAAAACGCACAAAAAACCTCACAAAACACATATTCTTACAGTATCTTTTCTTTCAAGGGTACAAAATTTTTGACAGACGAATGTGTTATAAAATAATATGCCAGGTTACTTTGTCAAGTGGTAGCGAAACTTTTCACATAATATTGTAGCACTAGTAGATATAAGCACAAAGGACGTCGGGAGGGTTAACAAGTCTCTCACATCCTGTCTCTAATGTTAGAGGACTAACTTTAATTGTATACACTAATTGTTTGTATCCATCTGGTTTATGTATGAACCTGTACTCAGTACTGTTTACAAAATGATTAAGATAAGAACAACATACGAGGCATCGAATTATAATGCTTAGAACAGAAGTTTCTAGCAAAATTCCACTCCAAAAATTTCGAATTCATTAGCCATATTATATGGCAGGATGTATATGGATCTAAATGAATATTTAACAGCTGTTATACTTCCAATGTAATGAATAAGTGTTATTTATTTATTTATTTATTTATTTAACATAGGTTTAAAACAACTAATCAATGTTTGACTGCCATGTAATTTTTTTTGCTTGTACTGATAACTGATTGATGATTATTGTGATAAATTATTACCCTAATTGTACCCTTTCACGCCGCCGTATGGCAATTTTTAATAATTTTCTCCTAGCTCGTTCTATCAACGCGATAATACTGTGTAGCTAGCCTTTAAAGGCTTACTAAAAATACCTTATCACGGTGGCGACTATTGCGCTTCGAAGTGACTATAGTTCGATGATATAAGGGAACTTTTACTTATATTATAAGGGTTTTGACAAGAAGTAATACATTTTCATTTCCTTTATTTTTATCCACGACAGAATCGATGCGATGGGCCCATTTTGATGTAGTTTTTTGCATGAAACAGGTTTTTAGATACAGTTTACGAGTAGAAACAAGCCATGAGGATGCGCTATGGTGTATTGTTTTATTTTTTATTCTATCAAAAAACTCGTAAGGCCACAATCATGGATTAAGTAAAATCCTTTATTATATTCCTAGAGCCTATGATATATATTTTCTATGTTATATTCTTCTTTCCTTGAAAACACTTAATGGATACGTATTTCCTCTCAAAACAGCTCATTTTGTATTTCTTTTTAACGAATTCACTTTCGCAAACAAGCCCTCAGCGAGCGGACTTGTTATTATTCGCAACTCATCGTATGGAAGTATCTCGATTTTCCTCCGACTTTTTTCTTCTTTAAGCGTACCGCGGATATGAAATTCTTCAAGACAATGACTAATGTTTCAAGTACCCGTCTTTATGGAAATGAAATTCTTCCGCTGTAACTTTAGCGACGGAAGTACGTGTTCCATCAGTATGCGCGGCGTGAGTATTCGTCTTGCGGTGAGATCGCTTCGTGTCATCACTTCTGACTTTTCCATAACTTTGTAATAAGAAAACGACTCAAATTCACGTTCGAATTGGTAGCAGTCCTAACCCATGTGAGATACTTAATCATAAACTTGATTTTTAAAGAAGGTAGATTAATCCCGCGAAGGAACTGTAGTAACAACGTAATGTTAAATGAAAGGGGATGCGAAAAAAGAAGCGGAAATGGAAGTGGGAACGGAAAAGTATGCAGAAGCAGAAGTGGAAGTGAAAGCGTAAATTGAAGTGGAAAGTGTGCATAAGCAGAAGCGAAAGTGGAAGCGGAAATTATGCACTAGCGGAAGAGGAATTAGAAGTGGAAAGTATACAGAAGCGTAGAAGTGGAGGTAGAAGCGGAGGTAGAAATGAAAGCAGAAACGGAGAGGATAGTCAAGGGGAAATGAAAGCGGAAGCGTATTATGGAAGTGAAATACGAAGCGGAAATGGGAAGGAAAGGGTAGATAAAGAGGAAAAGAAAGAAAAGTTAGATAAAAAGGGAGAGAAATGTGTCAATGTAACAATGGAAAGTCACCACAGGTTGCGTTGGAAAGTCCACTGGACTGTCATTGGACTGTATAAAAACACAAAGAATACAAGCAGCACAAAACTGTGGCGTGGTGAAATTTCTAAAAAAGACTTTGTTCTTACCACATCAGTAAATATACCCTTTTAAAAGAACAAATCTATATATATAAAATGCAAAGTCCTGACTGACTGACTGACTGAGATATCAACGCACAGCCTAAACTACTGAAGTTAGAAACTTGAAATTTTTACAGTTGGTTCCTTTTATGACTTAGGCGCACAATAAGAAAGGATTATTGGAAATTCCACCCCTAAGGGGTTTAAATAGGGGATGGAAGTTTATATGAAACTCCGTCGTTTTTCAAGCTGTTTCCATCAAAGTTGGTATTTGAGCTTTCAGTTAAAAATAAATAAAAATTCTTTTCAAAAAACCGACTTCAAACGCCACTACAAAGTATAAAAATAATTTTATTTTGTACACGTTTGTTGAAGTCGGGCGGCTTAAATAGAAACGATGAAACCGATACGCGATGCTCGCCCGAATTCAATAAACGTGTCTCTTATATGTCACCATAAGGTAAGCGTCGCGCATCGATTTCATCGTTTCTAGTTAAGCCCGCCCGACTTCAACAAACGTGTACAAAATAAAATTATTTTTATACTTTGTAGTGGCGTTTGAAGTCGGTTTTTTGAAAAGAATTTTTATTTTAAGCTTTTTAGTGTAGCTTGTTCCTACTCTCTTTCTCCCCTCCCTCCAACGCTACGGTACTAATGTAGTCTAGTACTTAACAATACACAATTTCTAAAGAGCTAGGACCAGGAGCTTCATGATGTAGTCCATGCTTGGTACCAACAATATCAATTCGTAAGCGACAATTCCTAAATCCTCACAGTTTAGGTAGGCAGCATCCCTGCAGCATCAGTATTGAAGAGCTAAGACCTTGAGTTCCACGATGTAAAATATGCTTGATACTAACAATATCAATTCGCAAGCGAAAGTTCCTAAATCCTCACAGTTTAGTTGCGCAGTACCCCTACAGCATCAGTATTGAAGAGCTAGGACCATGAGCTCCACGATGTAGACTATGCTTAATACTAACAATATCAATTCGCAAGCGAAAGTTCCTAAATCCTCACAGTTTAAGTGGGCAGTGCCCTGCAGCATCAGGATTGAGGAGCTAGAACCTTGACCTCGATGGTGTAGTATATGCTTATTACACACAATAACAATTCATGATTAGCAGTTCCTAAATCCCTATAATTTAGGTGGGCAGTACCCTACAGCATCAGGATTGAAGAGTAGGACCTGGAGCTCTATGATCTATATAGTATATGCTTAGGCCAAGCATACCAATTCGTAAACGACGGTTCCTAAAGTCCCATAATTTAGGGGGGAAATGCCCCTGCAGCATCAGGCTTGAGGAGTAGAAGGTAAAAAAAATTATGGGACCATTTCGCGAGCTTCCTCTGTCGATTAAAAAAAAATCTCGTGAATCGGTCCAGAAACCTCGGAGTAATCGGCGGGCATACATAGAAAAAAAAAAAAAAATATACCGGCCGAATTGATAACCTCCTCCTTTTTGGAAGTCGGTTAAAAAGTACGTGTGTCACAGTTTTTGAAAATTCCACCCCAAAATCTAATTCCAGGCGGACGAAGTCGCAAGGGCAAAAGCTAGTTTGAAATAAAATATAATTTATGTTGGTATGATTCCAATTTGACCGTCTTAAAATTTTACTTATCTGTAGAAAAAGTTGTAGGTAAGGAGTGGTAGTGATTCGAACTCTCAGCTGAGTAGAGTTCACCAATTGGTCCCATTCCAGCCCGTTAGCGAACTGACAAACTCAGTGCGAGATCTATGTAATCAGCCGCTCGCAGACTGCTGACCTACTTTCCGCTGCACAAGTTTCGACGTACGACTCTTGTACTATACGTTATTATACTCAGCGTTGTATGTAGTACATGCCGACTTTGCATCTTTCTTCTTTATAACATTTAATGCTTTATCTATTACGTCTGTTGGGAGTATGCTAATGAAAGAACCAAGGGATTCAGTGTCATGATTCTGAATTACTCAGAAAAAAAAATGTTCGTTCATCTATCAATTACAACATGGAATCATTAATATCAATTTGTCTATACCAATTTGTATGGGATGAGGAAACGACTCGCAAAAAAGTAGTGCATCCATAATGGGAGAAACTTTTGTCGAATTTTCTTTATTAGAAACGAATCTTACGTTTCATTATTTGTCTGTAATTCACGGAAATAAAAATTCAAAGTCAAAATTGGTGTAGTGATAACGCCTTTAGGTAGGGCATTTTTTGGTAGAAGAAAATAGCTGTTCGATTCCCCGACTAAATGTTAATAGTATAATCTGTCTTTGAGTATTACCTTTGTCTATGTTTTTTATTATGTGTTGTAGGCCAAAATAATAAGACTCTACAACTGGTCCAGAAAGCGGAGAAGAGCCGACAAGAAACTCAGCAGTCGCTTTTTTCAAAACAAAACAAAAATAGCAAGCTATAATTAAAAAAATTAAAAAAGGACTGCCCAGCCAAAAAACGAACTAAAAAGTCAAATAGGTACTACAGTTATTACCTTTGAAATGTTATCACATTTTTAAATGATATTTTTTCCCTGTATAGTGAACTATAGTGTTATATAATATTTTTGGAATCTACTCATCATTTTCTAGATACTGATCATATACTTAATCTTATTTTCAATTTTTTTCAACTTTAGTCTTTAATGCGGGACCATGGTCAGCCCATCAAATTTTTTTTTAATTTTACTAACCTATGTCACCCAGAATAAGCTAAGGATTCAAACAATACCTCACTCATCAAAATCGGTTCAGGCGTATAGAAGTTATGGTGGAATATAGAAACCCACATACATACATGGATCCTTAAAACAATATACTACACAGAATCGTAAGCAAGAGCTAGGTTCTAAAAAAAACGTCCCTATATTTCTGTTTCAGTCTTGTTTCAGTAAACAAAAACGCATTAAAAACCAGCTAATTCAGCGCCCCAAGGCCGACAGCATTTGAAATTATAATAGTGATGCCGAACTGAGCCGTATAAAATTAAATATTCAAATATTCTTAAAACAGTACAAGATAACGCTTTACCGGTCGTTCCAAATTGTGCTCGAGCAATTGTCCCATTATCTTCCCTTTAAATGCGGCTGGAAAACAAATTCCGTGCCCTCACCCCCGAAAACTGAGATTTACTGTGACGCGGCTAATAGAAGTTATCGTTATGCTTTTATTGGTATAGAAAATTGGGGGGCGCGCGTCTCCATGGTTTTAACGACTTCTCTAATGTGTTTTAGCATGGATGCTGTTGCCACGAACGTAATTAGTATAAAGATAAGACTGTTATTCAAATTTTTAGCGAAACAATCGCGCCTTTCAAACTCATTCTTAATCCCCAACAAAAAAGAGGTTATCTGTGTTTTTGTCTGTTTGTATGTCTGTGTAACTTTATATCTGTGTGTCGAAACGAATGGACCGATTTTGATGCGGTTTTCTCTGTTTGTAAGCTGACGTGATCGAAAAGGTTCTTACGAGGATTCTAAATATTCCTTTCAATCCTTATATTGATAAGGATTGCGCCCTAAGTTTATAAACTGCGCTTTCCTCTTTTCAATAGTTGATAAATAAATAAATAAACATTTATTCAGCTTAGTACACATAAATAAAAAGATTTAAAAAAAAATTACTAACACTAAATCTATGAATACATACATAAATTGGACTTAGGTACTCGTATATATTACAAAAAAAAAGCATACGTGTTTTAGCTGAAAAGGCTACTGTCTTAGCATAATGCTGCAGTATTAAGGCTGCAGCGCTGATTTTCAGGCATAGCCTTTAGTGACGTCGTGAGTCATGATCCAACTAACCCAATAAGATACCTCGCCCACTTTTTATTCAATAAAACAGGATTTTTTTTCTAAATTGTTTTAGGTACATGAAAAGTCGGAAGCCACCAAAAATTGGGTAACCGTATAAAAGCAAATGTTATCTTAAAATTCGTCTGTATTTCTTAATCTCGTTGACGCGTATACCCGGAAATTAAAATATTCATCGCTCGAAGCCTACCCTTCTTTTCTATACCCTTGTTTTAGAAAAATATCTGAAGGAAACCGCGATTACCAACTCTATGTGGTACACAGTTGAGTTTAATATCGATTTGCTGAGAACGGTTTCTCTAAAAGAGTTGACGCGGTATATTTGCATATAATCGTGAAGTTGATGTACATTTTTTTTAAAAAGGACGCACTGATTTTCCTATGGGACGGGCTCGGTATGTTACGTCAGCTTCGTTTGCAAGTTCCGTACCCAAGGTTGTCAATACTTGAAATATAGGTCTTTTTAGAATTTGTATTTATAATGCCACTATAATAACAAATACGTATAACAAAGGCTCTTCTAATAAGTAGTAATCTTTTGTTTTTGCTGTATAAAAGCTGGTAATATTAATGGTAATAGTAGCTGGTGTTAAATCTTGTACCTCGGTACGGAACCCTTCTTGGGCGGGTCCAACTCAGGTTTTACTTAATATTTACTTAATATGAAACGGGCTTGCTAAGTTATTTTCAACTCCGTTTTCTGTTTTATTCTCGCTTAGCGTTATAAAAACATAAATAGAACTGAATTGTTGGCCAGATTTTATAGTTATAACTTATAACTTAAGCGTATTCAGTACTAGTTGATGCCCGTAATTTTACGCAGATTATGAAATTTAAATTACTGCGGGAGCTCTTTTATTTTCAGGGATAAATCTCACATTTATTAATAATATATAATATGTAATGTATGGTTTTTATTAATTTTTGTAAGACTTTAATTTATTCTCTTTATGAATCATGTGTGCACCCTCAGTTTCATTCCTTTCATAATATCCACCATGCATCATGGTTGTCTGGAAGAGATCGCTTATTAGCGATAAGGCCGCCATTTATGCTCACATTCCTTTAATTTACTTTAAGTTAATTTTATCTTTTGTTCTTATTATCTAATGTGGTGTACAATAAAGTGTATTCATTTCATTTCATGTTAATTCTGGAGAGCTAACTCTATTTCAAATTTCAGCCAAATCGGTTTATTCGTTGCGGCGTGAAGGAGTAACAAACATCCATACATCCTCACAAACTTTCGCATTTACAATACAAGATGATGCCAGCGACTTTGTCCGTGTAGATAAAGGTTTTTTGAACCGCGGGAACTCTTCAATTTTTTGGGATGAAATTTAGCCTATGTGTTAATCCTCGGTATGAGTTATCTCCATCCCAAATTCGAGCTAATTCGGTTTATTCGTTGTGGCGTAAAGAAGTAATAAACATACACACATACATACAAACTTTCGCCTTTATAATATTAGTGTAATTAGTAGGATAAGTAGGATTAACACCTTAGGAATGCAACAACTTTTTTAATAAAATACATAGAAAATTTGAACTTAACTCTTGACTCCTGTGTATGTTTCATTACTCCAATTTCAACGGTAGATCAAAGTAAATATAAGGACGCTGCGCTCGGCTCCACTCATATGCCTTGAGTACAAGTTGCAATACAAACCAACGAAGTGGAATGGCACCGAGGCGCAGCACTTATTGTAATAATAACTGATATCTATTTCGATGTTTAAAACATAAAAGGAAAAGTTGATTCACTGACTGCATGACTGATTTATCAACTGACAGCTCAAATCACTGGTCGGATCAGGCTGAAAGACATACGGCCTTATGACGTAAGCATTCGCTAAGAAATATTTTTTGGAAATTCAACCCCTAATGGGGTAAAGTGAACATTGGCATGTCGGTGACGCGAAGCCGTTTCATATGACGAAAATAATGATTTTGCCCATGTTTTTCTGTACTTACCAAAAATCGCTCAACAGGCCTAAAGACCAACAAGCCTCAATAGCTCAACGGTTTAAGGTGCGGACTGAAAACTGAAAGGTCACAGGTTCGAATCCCACCCGTTGCACTATTGTCGAATCCACTCCTAACACAAGTTTTCACTTATTTGGAGGGGAGAGGAGAACATCAGTCAAGTTCAGCTTGGCTAATATTCTTTAAAAAAAAAAAAGAAGTTTTCACTTCGCCCAATAGTATGAGTCTATTACAATAATGAAGCGATTCGTCAACAGAATAATAAAGCCTATCTGATTTGACAAAGAGAATAGGTGTATTCAATGATCGGGAGCGTACAGTACAATAGGCTCATCGAAATCGAAGGGCTTCGAGTTCTGAACACGATATTAATCGAAGGTTTGACAGAATGTTCAGTTTCGTAATTAATCTGGAATGATATTTACGATTGAATTGACAGTTTGATACTCGGCTAGGTCTCTATACTATTTGAATAAGTACATGATTTCTAAATTTTAACGCCCTCTCTACCAAATCCGGTCACCGGTCCGGTCCGGTCCGGTCGTCTGGTGTGGTACGACGTACACTGTCGCTCTTCTAGTACAAGAACGAATTCAGAAACAACGCTCCAACACGTACATTTTGCTCCGACAAGGAGAATCTTGAGTAACGAGAAAAACGTATGTAGAATATATTTCGGTGGTTTTGTGTGGTGTTTTTAATGGGAGGTTAAAATGTTATAAGTAGTAGCTAGGTAGAATGAGATCGCGAATTAAACAACGCTGGTCATGAACTAAGGTAAAAAAGCTTGGCGTAGTTTACAAAGCTACACGTTCTCCTCATACTTTAATGCGCCTGAATTTCAGAACTACGTAAACTAAGCTAAACTTAGTTTAGTTCGCAGTGTAGCCCGCTTCAAGCTTTGACGCGTCTATTATCTCCTGTAATAATAATGCTAGTTGTAATCTGCTAATCGTCAAATTCAACGCCAGAGCAGTGTCGTTATCGATTACAAGGAATTTTCAACGACATTGATGGATCGCCGCGAGCGGGAATTTTGCTGTCACCGGTGATACTTTAACAGTGGTTTAAGTTAGAAGCATCTGCGGTGCTAGGGCAAGAGCAAAAATTTGGCGCAATAAATTGGTTTTTAGTTAGAGGTGATGAGATTTTATAACTAGGCTCTTTACGGGCGAGTTTCTTTTCATGCAGGGTCTATGTTTCTACCAGATATAGGATTGAACTTCATTTTGCGGGATTTTAATATCATCAGGACTTGAAGCTTAATATTTTTTAACCAAAATCTTAACTAACATCGACCAAATTAGACAAGAAATACCGGTGGTAGATACAAGAGATAATAAGAGCTACAAGTTAGCCTACATGAAATAAATAAATTTTGAATTTGAATTTGAAATACGATTTGGCTACATATAATATTTCGTTGACAATAATGACTGATTTTTATTTATTAATAATGCATTGGTGTATAGCTTAGGATGATACCGATCTCTCCTGATATGTGAACTTTAAAAAAATTAATTAACAACTTATTGTATACTAATTTCGATAGATATTATTATTTTAAAATCTATTTAACATTAAAAAATCTGGGTAAATCATAAAATTAAAATAACAGTAATTGTAAATTTAAATCGCTATCTCTTATTACTTATTCTCCAAGAAACTCGACTTTCATTTAAGCACACTTGAAAGTAAATATGGCCGAGGAACTTTTCTATTACTTGTGTTTGTTATTGGATAGGATTTCTTTACTTACTGACGTTGCAAAAATATTTTTCCAGCATCGATTTATTTTCCTCCGGTATTACTTGGACCGCTTTGGCAACTGTAATGCAGATGTTTTTATAGGTCGATATTGAACTTTTTCTAGCAAATGCATGGATATTAAAATATAGTGTGTACAATTTCAATAACCTATTTATTTCATAATCTAAAAAATTAATGAATGAATGAATGAATATACGTTTATTGTGCTTCAAACACAGTAAATCAGACAACAAAGCAATGGACTTATCAAAATAAGTTTACAACTTGGCGGCCTTATCGCTACGTAGCGAATAAATCGAAAATTTAATAAAAAAAAATTAAAAAAATTCATGTATTGGTCCGGAAACCTCGGAGAAATAGATGGACATACATAGAAAAAAGATTTTGAGATTTCGAGAGAAAACAAAATTGTAAGGATCCCATAATAATGAAGACCTCATAGTACGGATGGTCAGAAAAGTTAAACTGTGGGAGACCAACCAAAATATAAACTCCTTCTCTCCTCTTTCTCCTCTCCCCTCCAAATAAGCGAAAAGCTTGTGATAGGAGTGAGTACGACAACAGTGCAACGGGTGAGGCTCGAACTTGCGACCTTTCAGTTTTCAGTCCGCACCTTTAACCGTTGGGCTATTGAGGCTATATGACACCGATTCATTGAACTGTTATTATTGATGTCATTCAGACACGTACAATTTGAGTATCTTTAAAACAAGAGTGAATAGGCATCTTCTAGGCAAACGTGTTACACCTTAGACCACATCATCACTTTCCATCAGGTGTGATAGTGGTCAAGCGTGTGCCTATAATGTATAAAAAAATTGTAATATTATGTAAATTAAAAAATAAAGCTTTTTAAAATTCTAGTTCTGGATGTTGTCCAAAGTTAAAACGCAGGCCCAACTTTATCCAAAAATGATTGTAAATGTAATATAATGTGATTGTTACGAATTTAAATACCACGGGTCATAATGATTGTTTAGTTATTAATTTAAAACACCGTACCGACGTAAGAATTTCGCAATCAAATACATAACAGATCTTGGCAGCTATCTTGTTATTTTATCGTAAACTTCTAAAATTATCTATTTTTAACAATCAATTATTCGGCAATTATACGATTTGTTTTGGATAATATTTTAATTAGGTTCGCTTGATTGCAATATGCTAACTACTGACATACGCATGATTTATGATAGTTATAAAAAGTTTATTATTAATAACAGTAAAGCCGGATACTCATCATATCTGGATACACTATTAATAATACTTTTTATAAAAGTAATTTCTATAAAATTTAATTGGGTTTTTAAAAGTTGTACATTTATGAACATGCAACTTAATATCCTGCCAGTTTGACGTTAATGTAAATTTAATATAATTATTGTACATACATTAATAGAATACTAAAATGTGGCCATTTAAAATTCCATACGGTGCCAAAAATAATATTATGTAAATGTATGTTTTATATTTTGGGACGTCATTAAATCAGCTTTTAATTTTCCACTTTTGATATACACTTTGCCCTCAATGGAAGCAATAATATAGATAGCCAAAAGTACAGTTATAATGATGCTTATACTTGTTTTAAAGTGTCTTATTTTGAATAATTATCTCTTTTTAAACTTGTATAATCAAACGAGTTTAAAAAGAGACAGTTCAAAGATAGCAATTATTCAAACAAACTTTCTTAAAATGTTTTTCTGTCTGTCAGTTTGAACCTACGGATTGAACGCTCAAATTTTTGGAACGGCTGAACCGATTTTGATGGACCTTCGCTGGCAGAGGAAAATTCAAAACAACTTAAAAAAGAGGAATTATGGTTTTTCATAGATGCAAAAGATAGCGCTTTAGACCACTAAGTTGTATAAGTACTTTTTTGTGTTGTTCTCTTTGGTGTACATAAAAAGTACTCATTAGTCATTTTCAATTAAAACTGAAACAATCATATAACTGCAGTATAATATCAGACATTTACGTACCTACTGCATTGCGTGAATTAAGGATGAAAAGCAAAAAAAAGTCAGGACAAAACGGAAAACAGTTCGACGCGTGAGGAGTGAAGACCAAGCTTAAAATTACTAGGGTGTCTGTGTGCGTTGGATGCAGCAGTGTGAGTACCGCTGCAGGTATCGGACCCTCAGTTCTCTTCAGGCTGTCGAGCTTGAAGTACGTCTTTAGAGGAGTTTGTTTCTCCCTAATTCAAATTTCGAATTACGTCGCGAGCGGCATTCGATATGTAATTTTTTAAAAAAACTGGCAACAACAAAAATTATTCTTGTTGATGATAAGAAATTGACAGCAAAAGATTTTCACAGAGTTTGCACAAGTGGGACAGGCAGTGACAGATTCCAAAAAAATTTTTTTTGTGTATGTGACGAGAATTGGTGTAGTGATTTGAGTGTTGGTGTTTTGGACTTAGTGCTGTGTTTTCGAAATTTGGATTTCTGAAAGTTTTTCTGTGAGCTGGAAGTCTGCTGATTTGCTCTACCTAAGCTATCATAGAGTGTAAGTTCTTAATTTAAATTACTTACTTATTGCTAAAAATTTATGAAGACCTTAAAAACGTATACGTAAACTTACGTATTTTTTCCTATTTTTTTTATTATGTAGCATTTTGAAGCTCTTAATTATGACTATTATGTTTTTTAGTGATTGACCAAAAATGATGAGAAAAGATGATAAAAAAAATCTGTGCAAATTACAGTTTAAATGCGTCTTCAGAAACAAAACCGGCAGATAATGCGTAGATATTTTTGGATAATCTATAAAGAATTTTAAGTAAAAGCTTTGGTAAAGTGGAACCAGCCCTTCAAGCTTGTTAATAATTAAGTGGTTGTACTAACAACACCTTTTAACTACTTATTAATAAATTCATATTTGACATTATTAACTTCACATTTGTACAATACTGTACTAGTGTGAGTTGTGACGTCATAAGCATTTAGACACTTCAGACATTTTTCTACTTTCTAGGTTTTTTTTTAATAATATAGACTGGCACTGTATGCAATGCTGCTGCTACTGACTACTGAAATGTGGAGAAGATGTAGAGATGCTGCCTAAAATGGAGCGCGCTTGTCTAGAACAAAATAATAATTATTATGCATGCCCTTCCACAAGACATTTTCTGAATGGGCTTGCGTAGTTTAGACGTACGAAGCGCACAGACAGACACGACTAGCAACTTTGTTTCACAAAACATAGATTTGATTAACTTGCGATTGACTTTGCCCGCGTATAAACTTTCAGCTTGGTATACCTATAATATGTATTAAAAAAAATTAAATTTAACCCAACTAAGTTAAAATTTTAATCTAATATTTAAAATTTAAAATCTATATATCTCATACTTGACTGGACCGAATTCCGTCCGCCTGTGTGTTGTCTGTCAGTCATCTCTTTTATCTTCATTCTTACTGTAAGGTAAAGCATGGCTGCATAGTTAGTTACTATTATTATATATTACATTTAGCTTGAAAATTACCTTAACATGACCTTTCATAAAATATGATACTTAAATTTTGGCTAAGACTTAGGTAATTATAGCCTCTGGTTTTACCTTTTCTTAGTTACAAATGTCACAGGTAATAAATGGGCCTTAATTAAGGCTACCTACGTAGAATGAAAACCTTATCTATAATTATTATAATACATTTTTCGATTTGTCGAAATATGGAAATAGAGAAATGTAGTACGGATAATAATTAAACTAGGTACTTTGTTATAATGAGGATATCTCTTGCATTAGTAGGTAGGTTAGACTATTGTTGTACCGACTCCTAACTCAAGCTATACCTACGCCTATTTCAAGGGGAGAGGGGATTATTTTATTAATGAACATTAACATGGCCAATATTGTTTCAAAATCTCTTAAAAAGCCTTACTTCCCCATATCAGTTTAAGCCGAATTTACACTGCGAAATTAGGGACATGAAGTTAGTTTCATGCTACTAATTTCGCAGTGTAAATTTGGCTTTAAGGTCTGGGCTTCGTATTAATTACTTACACAGGAACATGTCTTCAGCAATCCTGAAACAGTGGCTCGCAGAAGCAGTTGAGCTATCTGGGATTTCATGCCTAAGACTTCCTTGGCGAACTTCTAGAAAAGAGAAGTATCTACTCTTAAAACTAATCGTATCTAATATAGTTCTTGCAATTTACGAGGGCGCGTGAGCTTTACTTGTGGTTACGTCGTGTACATGCACATTGCGTAAAGGATTGTACCTGTCAGGAGCCTAGGTGGGAGCGGTCAGACGCGAACAAGTTCTCGCTTCCACTTATATAGATACGACACACACACAATCATGAGCCACGCGATACAAAGGTACATATATACGAAAACACAAAGGTATTCTAATGTAAAAGCAAAGCACCTAAAAGGTACTTTTCTTTTCTAGAAATTAAATACGTATAATATTGGAATCGAGTTTGAGTTGCTAGGTAGGTAGATACTATATAATATATTCGAAATTAGTGAAGAGCTGGAAAATACAGTAGAGTTAACAAACAATAGATCAGGTAACGTAGCTATTAGAGACTTACCTACCTACCTATTAATTAAAATTCGCAGAATCTCACGAAGTTACTTCGGGTGTTAACTAAGATAAAAGTGATTAATAGTTTAAAGTTAGCCGGACGTAAAGAATGTTCTAACTTTATACAATCTTCCGGGATTTTAATGGAAAATATTTTAAGATTTTCCTGACTACAATTATTTTCTAATTATGGAGGTACTTAACTAGAATTTTCCAAATAGGTACTATTTTAACAATTTTCAGAAACCCCTGTGATAAAATTATTTAGCCTCGTTTTGCAAACTTTAAACTTTGAAAAAAAGCATATTTGGAAAAGTTACGTGTCAAGTGTGAAACTGTCCGATAAAGAATATATCCGCATTAATAATAATTTGATGACGTAGAGCGTTCCTATATTATAATCATAATCTTAAGGACATTTAATATTCGATTGAACTCTTACTTGAGGTCTTCGATAGGATATTTAATATTCTGTTGAACTCGTACTTCAGGTCCTCGATAGGATGATGTGAACATGGCCTATTTCTCAACTTGATAGTAATGCTTCAAATACTTTTCGGTTTGATTAAATACGATATAGCTGTCTTTTTATCGGACGTCTACCGATTGACAAAGAAAAAAAGAAAAAGTAGGCAAAAAACATAGTTAACAGCACCATATTCCTTAGAATTTTATTAATTCTTTGGCAGTTACAAAAAAGAGTTGAACGTACTTCGTCACAAACATTCATACCTGCAAAAATCAATTTCCATTTTCTGTTTGATAATAATTATGCTAGAAACTTCAAATAAACCTCGTTATTCCTTATGTTCCATTTCCAGTATGAAAAAAACTTCATTAAGGTTTATTCTAGCGTTATTTTTCCTACTCTATACCCAATAATCGAGTGAAAGTCGATTAATAGAGTTTGGTACGTGATTGGAGCATTTTGACCTACTGAAAAGTCAATAACTCCGTTAGCTGGATATATGAAAATATTTAGCTTCGTGTTGCCTCCACGAGATATTAATTCATGGGCGTGAATTAGAGCGCAGGCTTCCTTTTTAAACTCCGATAGAAAGGGAGGGAACAAGTGTGACCGCTTTGTCTGTATTTGTAATCGAAGCGTATACTCTTCTAAATATATAAAGGGAAAAGATGACTGACTGATTGACTGATCTATCAACGCACAGCTAAAACTACTGGCAAGTTTAGGGTGAAATTTAGCATAGTACAGATAGCTAAGAGGGATCCGCTAAAAAAGATTTTTGAAAATTCAACCTCTAAGGGGATAAAATATTGATTTGGTCAATCAGTCACCTTTTCCATTTAAATATTTAGATTTGAAACTTAATATCGTAACTTACCTTCTGTCAAGATTTTGATGAAAGATTTTGTTTGAAAACTCAAACAAAATCTTTTTACTACAAGCGCTCATAGAATTCTGTACCTAGGTAGGTAATAATTCCTTCTACAAGCGTTACAATCGCAATAGAAGACTGAATACTGCAATAAATGAATTTTAACTTTGTAGTTTATATAAGTTTGCCAGTGGTAAGGTAGAAAAGATCATAAAAAGAAATAACAATTCACGTAGAGAAAAAAAACAACGCACAAAAATCCTTAATTACAGCTAGCATTTATAAAAAGGAAATAATTCTGATTGGAATACTCGAAAATATAAGTGCCTACAAATTGTGTCACGTGTAAAGAGGCCAAGGTGAATGCTATTGTGAAAAAACAATGCTGGCATCAAGCTATACTTAATACCAGCATAATGGCGGAGTCATTTGATAATGTCCAAAACAAAGAACGATTTGTTGTAGTAACATTTATCTAGTTTATAAGGCTATCAGTATCACTAACTATATGAGTATTTGCATACGTCTATACTAATATGATAAAGCGAAAGAAGATGTTTGTTTAAACGGTTTGAAAAATTCGTTTCTCACCACCATCTCACCAGTTGAAACAAATTCAGCTGGTGAGCAGTTGAATTTGAAAAATCCGTTTTGAATTTGATAGCTCAATTCATAAGGAAGGTAATAAGCCACTGAACATCACAATACGACTTTTAGAAGCGGAGTAAAAAGAAAAAAGTAATAGCGCGGGCGGACAATGCGATGGGTGAGTCAGTGGCTAACGATGGTCGTCACTTGTGTCATCACCCGATGAGAACCGAACAAGAACCGAACCGAAGGCTACTTTTTATGCCGGAAAATCAAAGAGTTCCCACGAGATTATTAAAAACGCTACAGCCAGTCTTTAATAAAACACAACATCTAAGTAAATATCATATTGGTTTATTTTTTTGTGCAAAAAAGATCCAAAATAAAAATAAACCAACGAAATTTTAATATGCCTCATAGATTAAAGATTCATCTTTTAAGTAAGATAGCAGATTAACTTAAAGCAGAACAGAATGAGGTAGAATTAAGAATAATAATGCCTATTATAATTTTTCGGGACAAACATGAAAATGAGCAGATCCCAAATGTTCATTATAAAGAAATCCCGCTAATTTTCGACGATTAATCTCTCAAGATTACCTCCGAGGAGTTGCTAATTGCTTTTTTATACAGAGCTGGAACATTCCACTGCGTGTCCGCTGTTCGTATTTTTGACGATTACTAAAATAATTATGTCTTTAATTTGACTGTGTTTTTATTTAAGGAGTAATTAGCGAAAAAATGCTTAGTATATGATGTTTCACTGTTTAGTATTTTATTTGTTTTGTCGTCGTCAATCTGTACACTGCAGTCTTCGCTTAGCCCACTCCGACTCGTTTATTAATGTCACATATTGTCAAGCTATACACGTCCATAAATGGACATAGATCTTTAAAAGGGATTACGGACACAGGGCTTCTGCCCCTTGGACCTAAGGTGTCTTCTCGTTCCATCTTCATCTGTCCAACTCTGTTAGCAATGCACTTTCCGGTTCTACGTCTTGTTTTACTACAACGTTTTCGACCTTAATGAACTCCAACTAATGTTCTGACTGATTGTCTAGTAATTTGTGTTCGACAAGCTCTTTTACCACTTCTATAACTATTCTGAACTAGATGCTGCCCGCACCGTGTGGCATCTCACTTAGGTATGATACCTACATACGTTCTCCATTACCAAAGTCGGTTTGTATAGATTTATTTAATCCGATTTGCATTTCACATGTAGCAAGTCTCGAGCGATCTTCCAGTTCGATGCAAAGTACAAGTAGGTACGCCAATTAGCCGAGACCACTAAGTATTTAAGACTGCTTATGTTAGGAGTACTTAGTGTTTAACGACTTGGGTACTTAGCGAGGCTAGGATTTATGAGGCGAAGCTTCGGCTGGGTTAAGCTAGGTATACTTATAAATACTCGTAAGGGTTGGGAAGCAAAAGTGTAAGAGCAAATTTTAATGGCTTTAAAATTTTTGGGCTGCCAGGTATTGAATAGAAAATGGAATCCTAAAATGCCTGGCAGATATCGTTATTCACTGAAAGCCAAACTGAGAACTTCGTTCATTTTTCTGCTGAACCGAACTCTCTGGAGGTGCTGGAATATGTGAACCATATAATTACTAAGGGTTGCCGACCAGGTTTTTGCACTGAAGGTAAGAGGTAAGATAAAAATTAATAATTTTTAGTAAGGTAAATGGTAATAGTATAATATAGTAAGGTAATAGGTAAATGTTTTTATATACCTATGTATATAAAAACAAACCAAAATAAAGCACATTTATTTATTAACTAGCTTTCTTTCCATGTCTTTAACTGTACTCATGCTGATCCAATGCTTTGCTGTGTGATTGAAGGTCCAACCAATAAATTAACGAATTAACAAACAAACACTTTACAATTCTAGCGGCTACTCAAGCGGCAATACAACACTGTTTCCGAGAACATCAACCATGTTCTCGGAAACAGTGTTGTATGAACCAGTTATAATTTCGTGTTTGATTTATGTTCGCTGTCAGATTTCACTGACGAACTATCAAACTCGCAAAGTTAAAATAGTTTTCAGAGTAATTTTCTTTCTTTCTATAAGAACCTTCTCCGTACAATAACAAATACAATAAAAAAAGAATTGGCGAAATTAGTCCAGCCGTTCACGCGTGATGCCGTGACCAAGAGAAACAGGAATTCACTTTTATTAATATACTAGCTTTAACCAGCGGCTTCGCTCACGTTAGGTTCGATTTTTTAACCCCCTATTTAACCCTCTTGGGGTTGAAATTTTCCAAAATCCTTTCGTAGCGGATGTCTACGTCCTAACAGCTACCTGTATGCCAAATTTCAGCTCGATCGGTCCAGTGGTTAGAGCTGTGCGTTGATAGATCAGTCAGTCAGTCAGTCAGTCAATCAGTCAGTCAGTCACCTTTGCCTTTTATATATTTAGAACATTCATTAGATTTATTACTAGATGGTGCCTGCGACTTCGTTTGCATGGACCAGGGTTTAATTCCCGTGGGAATTCTTTAACTTTCTGAGATAAAATGTAGCCTATGTGTTAATTCTCAGTATAGGTAAGCTAACTCTATTCCAAACAGCCAAATCGTTTCATTCGTTGTGGTGCGAAGGAGTAAACATTTATCCATCCTTACAAACTTTTGGCATTTATAAATTTAGTAGAATTTTTCGTTTGGATTGAGAGATATCCTTAAGAAAGCTAAGAATAAATCTAAGTAGCAGATGTTTTAACTTGTCGGATTTACCGTCTGAGATCTTTATTCTAATCTTATTAAAAGGTAACATTTCTTAATGTTTTTCGTTTCTATTTGGATTTCTCCTGGACACTCAAAGCTAAGATTAAGATAGTAAAATGGTTAAAAAATTCAGTTGTCCTTATTTAAAGTAGGTTTTATGTCAAGACAAATTAGTGCAAGGTGCTGGAGTGGCAACGCAGGAGACTTATGTCCAGCAGTGGACGTCTAGAAGAAGAAGATTTCAAGACAGCAAAAACTGATATTAAATGGATACGAAACGGTTCTTTATGGCATTGTTAATTATTATTTATAATTATAAAAATAATTCGATTTTTTGTACTAAAGAAAAAATGCGGGAAATTAAATGTAACATTCTAAAAATGTTTTAAGTTTATGAGAAGGAAAATTTATTGCAATATTTGTCATTTGTTGTACATTTATTATTTTACTAGCTGATGACCGCGACATCGTCCTTTAAACGATGACATAAAATAGATAAAAACAAATGATAACTGCAACAATTCTAAAATGGCAATTTTGTGGGATACCACGTCGGAGGTATCGATTTGTAGAAATAAAATGATTACGTGAAAATAATGCGACCGATAGTAACAACCCAAATATATAGTTAATATTCATGAGCTCATCCCGAGCTGTAATCGCGATATAACGACGATAATAGAAGTGTTAATAATTATGTTGTTTCGCACCTAATTACCGAAGGTTTATTATTAAACGAGTTTGCAAGAAACGTGATGTGGTTTCTGCTGAGGGGGTGGAAAAATGCCGAAGCCTCAATAGCCCAACGGTTAAAGGTGCAGACTGAAAACTGAAAGGTCGCAGGTTCGAACCCCACCCTTTGCACTATTGTCGTATCCACTCCTAGTACAAGCTTTTCGCTTATTTGGAGGAGAGTGGAGAATATAAGTCAAGTTCAGCTTGGCTAATATTCTTTTTATAAAAAAAAAGATTCATAATTTATTTTGTGCACACGTTGTGGAAGCGGGTAGATTAAATTATAGATGAACTAGCTGATGCCCGCGACTTCGTCCACGTGGAATAACTTTCTTTATTTCTCACGGGAAAACCTTGATTATCCGGGATAAAAGGTAGCCTGTATCGCTCTCCAGGTCGTCAAATACCCCCATGCAAATAATGATTGAAGGCCAAACCAAAAAACAAACACACTTTCGCATTTATAATGCGTGTCCCCGTGCAAATATGTGATTTTTTTTTCATTTTTATTATTTGCTATTTTAACGGCAATAGAAATATACAATCTGTGACAAGTATCAACCTATTACAGTTCATGAGGTACAGCCCGCTGACAGACTGACTGAAGAACATCGGGGAGGATTATTAATAGGGTCCCGTTGGCACCCTTTCGGTACGGAACCTTAAAAATACCAACATATCTAATACGAACCTCTTACGCCGAACGTGTCCATATTTCGTCGTAGGTTAAAAGCGTAGCCTTTTCCAAAGGAATTTTCCTTTATCAAAACCAATTCGTTAATGGGATATCAAAATCAAATTAAGCGTCGAGGAAATTTTCAAATAATGACCGAGTCGAGGAGGAAAGTGTCAAGCTGCCAAGGGCCCTTCAGATGGAAACGAACTGCTATTGAGTAATGGCGGCACGTGAAATAATGATCACAGTCAAGTTACGATTAGGTACATAATGTACCGTTACAATCAAGTTACTATTATTATGTACCTTATAGCTTTTACCCGCGGTATAGCTATCGGTATCTATAAAAAGTGATCAGAAAATGGTGATGATTTTTTTTTATGAGAGGCTTGCGCTTGACGACAATCAATGATAGAAAGCGTTGATGAGGTCTAAGTTGGAGCGCGCTTGTCTAGAAAATGTCTATTCACTCTAGTCTTGAATGTACTCAGATTATACGTGGCCGGAAACACAGACGCTGGAAGTGCGTTCCATACTTTAGCCGTTCGTTTCAGAAACGTTGAACTGAAGCGTTTCGTACGAATAGGTTGAATTTTAACCATATGTGGGTGCCATCGCTCACGATTTCTCGAAGTTCTGTGGTAAAACGGTGAGGGGGGCACAAGGTTGATGATTTCTATACAAAATTAACAATTTTGATTTTTTAGATTTTTCAGATAGACAACTTATTATGTAGGTATTCGTCTGCGGGTTTTCAAAATCCCTTGAGAACCCTCTGTTTTTCCCGGAATAATAGGTAGCCTACGTCACTTTCCAAGTCTTCAATTATACTCGTGCAAAAATCAAGACGATTCGTTGCTTCGTTGCTGCGTGATTGAAGGACAAACCATAAAGTTTCATGCACATAATATTAGTAATTCTCAATGCACACACTGCACATTTGAAAAATCTCTATAATATTTTGGAAGGTGCATGAAATCTGCCAAATCGCATTAGGCTAGGTGATGGACTATGACCTTCTATGAGAGGAGACCATAGTAAGCCGTTGATGATGATGATGATGATTATGATGCTGATCCATTTAAATAATTTGTATTAAATGTATGTCATAGCACCAAAGTTTTGGAATTTCTGAACGACCACAAGTGCGTTTAGACGCTTTGTGTCACAAAAAAAAAGACGTGTGGCACTCGGGGACTGCCGCGGTAAAGCTATTGCATAGCATTTTTTATCAACGCCATCTAGCGGCTCACCGTAGAGGAGTCCCGTGTCAGGTTATTTTCGTTACGGAATTTCTGAATTCGGTCTCCACGCTGGCCCGCGATAGAAGCTATGCAATAGCTTAAAAGATACCGGCCGAATTGATAACCTCCTCCTTTTTCGAAGTCGGTTAGAAAAAGGCGGGAGGAGAAGAGTGTTAAGTATCCTTCAATTGTCCCCTTGCGAACATTCATTAAATTCCCCAACGCTATCGATCGCATTAATTATGTTAATAACCATAGATACCAATTAACAGGGTAATGAGATCATTTATGATTGACTTATTACGAAACAGGGTGAAATACGGAGTTAGTATTCCAAGGGACAACCGTCTTTATCTCCATTTATATAAGGTGGACAGTCGAATGTGTTGTAGTTATGAGATTAGACCTCACATATCGATGTTTGTATACTGAGATCAACATGGAATAGATACAGCTATAATATTACATCGGCCTAAGATATAATGCGCCTTTAATACTAAAAAAAAAAGACGTGTGGCACTTGGGGACTGCCGCGGTAAAGCTATTGCATAGCATTTTTTATCAACGCCATCTAGCGGCTCACCGCTAGATGGCGTTGATAAAAAATGCACCTCTAGCGGCTCACCATAGAGTAGTCCCGTGTCAGGTTATTTACGTTACGGAATTTCTGGATGCGGTCTCCACGCTGGCCCGCGATAGAAGCTATGCAACAGCTTAACATTTGCTGTCGTCATCTAGAAATACCTAGAAATACAAGTCAGTAGTTTATTTGACACTAGTTGATACCCGCAGCTTCACTTGCGTGGATTTAGTTTTAAAACTCCCGCAGTAACTCTTTGATTTTCCGGGATAAAAAGTATCTATGTCATTCTCCCGGTCCTGAAGTATACCTATGCAAAAAAATCACGTTGATCCGTTGCTTTGTTGTGGCGTGATTCAAGGACAAACCAACAAACAAACACACTTTCACTTTTATAATATTTATTTTAACCTAGCTAGCTTATATTTATTGATTTACTGTACTCTATATTCCTAGAATGACCCAATACATCATTCGTCTTAATTTTTCAAGTTGCCCTAAAATTAGTGACGGTTCCAATGTGTCAATATTCCGAACAAAGCCTACAATCTTGATACCTGATAGGGTGTTTTAATACCGTAATAAAATTGATTACGCAATTAGGGTCACGTAGTACATTACGGTGAAACGGGTTCGGACACGCGTTTTAATTAAAATTGACGAAATTCCGTTTTTGTTGGAGCAAATTAACTTTTGAACTTCAATTTCTACTGTAATTACTCCAGTTAGAAATCTTTTCAGCGAATATTGTTTTACCGCCATTTCTAAATTTTTTTTGGGTTTAAAAAAATATTCGACATTTAAGTAATAGGCTACTACGCTTGAATTAAAAATTATAGATATTTTGAACTTAAGTAACTATAGTACGTTTATCTCACGAAGTTACGGGCGCTTCACTTGTGTTTACGTCGTGTACATGCACATTGCGTAAGTGTGCGTGCCTGTCAGGAGTCACACAACCATGAGTAACGAGCCCTCGTGAAATGCAACAAAATAAATACTTACTAGTAGTACCTTTGCTATAATATTTAATTTTTAGACACAAAAAAGAATAATTTATTCGTCTTCTGAATGAAAGAGCGGCGCCATTTTCTTTTGTTTAAGCAAAAAAAAGCAGTGAGTGGTAGTAAACGCTCGTATACCTTTCTAGTCAGAAATGATATACAAAATATACAGAAGAATATTTGCAATTCAAAGTATATTTTATTTTAGCTCGACGACCTATTTCCAGCGGTAGGTACCGTCGACAAAAGAAGCTCCTTCTTTTTATTTTTAACTGATTTAAATTCATGAAGCATGTATTTTTTTAATGGAAATTGATTACCGACTTTTAAATAACAAATTCAGTTGGTTCCTTCTTTGAAATAACAATTTTGATGTTAACTACGTTACTTAGACGAAGACCTCTTGAAGGACTTGCTTTTAAGGTACAAGACGTTTTAATATTCTTACGTTGAAGAAAATTTTATCCAACTTTTGAGATCTCTCGCAAGTCGCAGCCCACCAGAACAATTACTTGATACAAAAATATAAATAATGTTATGATGTGTTTTCTACTCTTTCACATTTAAAATAAATACAAGAGTAAATTGAAAATTTAAAACACCCCCGACATGTGAAATTAAAAAAATGTAATTCGCCATTTTGTGATGGCGGCCATCTTGGATTTGAAAATCGTAGTGTATAGTATTCTACTAGTCAAGTCCTTTCATTTGATACCCATATTGAGGGAGTTGTGAAAAAATATAATTCGCCATTTAGTCCACACGCACATGCACACGCACACGCACTCGTACACGCACACGCATATGCACACGCACATGCACACATACACAGACACACACACAGACACATCAAACTTATAACACCCCGTCGTTTTTGCGTTGGGGGTTAATAAAAAGCATTGATACAGAAAGAACGCTACAAATTGAGCCAATCAGAGGTGACTGCGATTTTCATACTATAGCAATAATTTTTATACAATCACACATCAGAATAATTCTTTTTGGGATCCCAAAAAATACCAATCTGTATATGAGCAGGTATAATGTCATACTTTTTGAGCTACCTTCCACGCCAATTTTTTTAAGGAGTCAAGTTAAACTTGACTTATATTATTCTCCTTTCCCCTTCAAATATGCTAAGAGTGGGTAAGACATTAGTGGAACGGTTGAGGCTCGAACCTGCGACTTTTCAGTTTTCACTACACACCCTTTAACCGTTGCGCTATTGCGGCTTAAAATTAAGTATTTACCAAATAATAATAATTATTTGGTTCAAATAATATTTTTTTTATAAATATTCTTTCCGTAAAAAAAGATAAATACCTATTTCATTTCGTCCGTCCTGTTGACTGACGGAATGTGTTTGTATAAGGAAATAACTTTCAGAGCTTCAAGCAAAATCTTTACCTACGCTTAGAAGAAAATCCATTTTGCGAAAATGTGGCTCGAAGCGCTCTAGGATTAATTATAATTTAAAACAAGCCTAAAAGCGCTGAAAAGTGCAGTCTACGGATCCCTGTAGGTAGGTACTTGTTATACAAACTCATTACCCTGCTTAGGTAGGTATATTTTCTTATAAAATATAAATAACTTATTAGATTACTTAGATTAAGGTTTTTTATTTCCGGCGGAAACTCTTTTATTTTCCGGGATAAAAAGTAGACTTTGTGTTATTCCCAACTATAATCTATTATTAAATCTGTTCAGCCATTGCGGCGTGTTCAAACATCCATTCATATATCCATCCATCAATCCATCCACCCATCCATCCATACATCCATCCATCCATCCATCCATCCATCCATCCATTTATCCATACATCCAAACCATGCGCATTTATAATAATAGTAGTTAATAGGGTGGTAACTACGTGGCTAGTTACCACCCTACCGTCAAAAACGTGCCGCCAAGCGATTTAGCGTTCCGGCACGATGGCGTGTAGAAACCGATCAGGGGTATGGGTTGAATTTACACTGCTATACCCCTTCCAAGTTAGCCCACTACCATCTTAGACTGCATCGTCACTTACCATCAGGTGAGATCGCAGTCAAGGGCTATCTTGTCATCGAATAAAAAAAAAAATAAAAAAAAAATACTCGTATAATAAGAAAAACTCGGTGGTCAAAAATTCGGTGAAAAAATTTACTAGCAATTTGGCTGCTTGAAATAGTTAGCTTCTTAGCGATAAGGCCGCCTTTGTACTATGTTTTATAACTTATCTCATTTGTTGTTATGTAAGAAATTATATTTTCATTTTTATTTAACTTCAATAAGCCTAGTTTAGACCGTAGGTTTAGAT
This sequence comes from Hipparchia sbordonii, assembly GCA_038048805.1. Taxonomy (NCBI): domain Eukaryota; kingdom Metazoa; phylum Arthropoda; class Insecta; order Lepidoptera; family Nymphalidae; genus Hipparchia; species Hipparchia sbordonii. Next base: position 1,108,289 of record CM076111.1, on the reverse strand, counting down.
TAATTTAATCAAGTAGCGAGTGATTTAGTAGCTGAAAGTCTTGATCAGTAAAAATTAAGATGAGTAGGTACTAGTTTAAGTGATTTACTTGAGTTAAAATCTATACTATTATAATAAAGAGAGAGCGCGAATTTTGTGAGTTTGTATGTATGTCCGGAGCAAACTTTGGAACCACCGCACCTATTACAATAATTCTTTTACCATTTCAAAGGTACATTATTCCAGATGGTTATAGGCTATAATTATGTTAATAAATGTATTATGGCTAGATATTATGTTCAAATTTGTTAACGAAGTCGGAATTTTTTTTGACTCTTAAACGTTTTCAAGGCGTGCGCTGGGTCATATACTGTTATTGGATGAAAATGATGTATGGGTGAATTGTTCCTCTTAAAGAGTTCTAAAAAAAAGTCCGCGATAGCATATGTCTATATTCTAAGGATAACTTACAGTAACCATTTCTATCTTTCAAATTTTGATTAAAAATAATGAATTATTTTCGAAGCTTCTTTAACCGATGTGATGTCAATCTATATCTAAATAAATATGTTTGTTATCGTAAGTATTTAATTTAGAACATATTTGCCCTTTACATTACACAATTTAAATAAATAACTTAGGAGTTATCGGAAAATTAATATTTCCGCGCGACAAAATAATAAAATGGTGCCGGCTGGCGCGGCGGGGCACGGTGGCGGTTATCGGTGCGCGATATTCGTGTGGTTCCTGTGGTGATCTTATTGACAATCGTCTCCTATAAGAAGCTCACAAGAACAAATATTTAATTTTCAACCCGGACGAAGTCGGCGCGGGCTTCTAGTTATTTATATTTTGGTATCTCACTACTCTATTAACTTCATTGAACAAACAAGTCCGATTTCACCTACGCAAAATTGAATGCCTTTATTCGATACTGGACAGATTCTGGACTCGTCAGATTCGGGATCAAACAGATTCGTGATTAGACAGATTCGCTATACGGCAGAAATTGTATACGTACAGTCGTACACATCAAAAAAGTTATGTATTTTAAAATGAAATTTTTTAATATCAGTAGTATATGTTACCCGGGCCATAATCACAAATCGATTGATATATTCCTCTAAATCGGCTCTGTAGTTTAGGCGCCTCGGTGGAACATACGTATACACATTCATGCACGTACACACTTGCAGTCTGCTAAAATCATAATCTATTCCTTGGCTTCGCCCTGCCCCCTGATTCTGTAACTCAGTGCCTATCAAGGACTATAGGCATTTTTTATCCATTGAAGGTTTGAAGTGAAATATCATTTACTATATCATAGTAAACCTTCAATGGATAAAAATGACTTTTTTGATAGGCACTGAGTTACAGAATCAGTCCCTGGTCGGGTAGCAAAAAAGTAAAAGCTTAAAGTGTAACTTGCGCAAAGTGGCCTTAGTTTAGCAGATTAAGGTAACGCCAGGAGCACACGGGATAACAGTCGTCGTTAAGTAGATTTAAAGTTGTTCCATTATACATTTGGACGGGGCGGAAATTATTTGAAATGAGCACGAAATATTTTGTTCCCTAAATTAGCATAATCCTGCAGGGTACGATTGTCCCGGGAAAAGTTTACTGGTAGTAACGTGATTAAGTCTTGATTTTGGGCCGGGTGCCGATTTAATTATTGCAAATTAAATTACAATATAACTACCTATTTGGGACAAATAACATTACTTGTTATGATTTTCTGCTAAAACAATTTAGATAATAATAAGTATTATAACTAGACGATGCCCACTACTTCTTCCGCGTGGATTAAATTTTTGAATTCCCGCGGAAACCCTTTATGAGCTATCTCCATTCAAATTTCAGCCAAATTGGTTCATTCGTTCGGCTGCTACGATGTCACAGATAGACACACACACACAGACACGTCAAACTTATAACACCCCGTCGTTTTTGCGTCGGGGGTTAAAAATGTTGCTTAGATCACTCTGGTTCCAATGTCGTCAAATTATGTATCTTTGGCGTTTTTGACAACGTCCCACATCCGTATAAAAAATCAGCCTCCGGCTTCCGATTTCAATTCGTACAGTGTTTGCTCTCAATCTTGTCATTTCTTTGTTTCGCAATATGATTCCTACAATCCTGAGCCTCGGAAAACAATTTCCTATTGTATCCAATCTTGGTATCAGTCAGTCAAAAATTCATCCCACCTTGACTCGGGCAATAAAGTAAACAAAAAAAGGTTAAGTCCCGCCCCGATGTGGGGCCATTCGCCAATATTTGCATCGAGTGGGGTAATTCCACTGTTTGCATTTTATTTTCGATATACGCGAAATGAAGATTTCTGCTGAACGGTATATTTGTCTTGGTCTCGCTTCAACCGCACAAGGTACATTTGGCTTTATTAAGGAACTAGCTGGTGCTCGCGACTACGTTCGCGTGGATTTAGTTCTAAAAGACCCGAGGGAGATCTTGGATTTTCTGGGATAAAAAGTCCAATTCCTCAAGTATACCCATGTAAAAAAATCATGTCAATCTGTGGCTCTGTTGCAGCGTGATTGAAGGACAAATCAACAATAATATATCTGGATAATGTAAGCTTGACTAACACTTATTATTGTCTTTATTAGTATTAATAGACAGCAATAATAAAAAAAAAAGATACCGGCCGAATTGATAACCTCCTCCTTTTTGGAAGTCGGTTAAAAATAGCAATTTGGATAATTAAATCGGATTTTATTGTTTTCATTTGGGCTCTGTTGTCACAAGCGAACAGTTTATCGTTTTTTTCGGGATTAATATAGAGCACATACCTACCATATCGGAAAGATATAAAAAAAAAGTTTGTGTGATGAGAATCACACAAATGCATCGGATTGTGATCATTCTTTATTTGCTTATATTTACTTCAAGAGCATTTTTTGTTTGCTTACATTTACTACAATTTAGCGAACAGTAAAGATTTCTTCAAAATCGAGTCATTTATTTTAGAGGTAAGGCACTTTTCTCCGGACAGTTATTCTTTATTGTGTCATTTTTAACCGACTTCAATATTCGTTATATTGAAGTCTTGGAGGATATAACCAACATTGAAGTCGGTTAAAAATGACAACCCATTTTACAACGTATATCTATTCTTTCACCGTTACACTTGTCTACATACATTTACATACCACTACATAATAATCACGGATTCTAACGAATCTCAGACACAGCATCCGTAATCAAGAACACAAGAATCGCACCACTCCAAAAAACCTCTCTCATTATTTCACTCTCGATTTCCGCCCCCACATCATTACGTCGAATGTCAAAAGGCTTTTGCATTAGAGTTGAACATAGGCTGAGAGCGAGGGACACGTTTTATTCAAGCTTTTAAACACGGTTCGACCTTTATTATCCAGAACTGAACCGAGACACACTCATTATAGTAGGTACACATAATTATAAATTAATTATTACTATATTTTCCTACACAAACTACTTGACCCACTCTATTAGAATTTTTTCAACACACTTGCTCATAAAATGGCTCCCGGTTCACCGCAACTAGGCACGCAATGACACCTTTAACTCAAACGGTGACTTTTTATTACCATTATTCACAATGTGAGTTATAGAATTATTTTTTTTAATTTTATTGATTGAGTTGCTTTGTTCTTAAAAAAGTTTCTGTTACAAAAAAAATCCTACCTATTGCCAAGATACCTATTGCTTGCTCATTTCATACAACTTCGTATTTAAATAGATAATTTCAGTTTGTACGTGTTTAAATAACTAAAACTGATATAAATAAAACTGTCACTCAAATATAACTTTTGTTTTTTCTGTAATAAAGAAAACTGGAAATTCCCCATTTTGTACGTGGCTATAAGAGAAAAGCCAAAAAAAAAAGAAACCTCATTCTTTTAGTCTATGGCCATTAAAGGTGCGCGCGTATTCCGGAAAACTGATTAAATCAAATAAACATCTGAATAGGCTGTATGGTCGTCGATCTTTGCCTGCCCTCAAGAGCATCTCAAGAGGGCGAACAAAAGAACAACATAAATTTTTCCCGCCATTGCGAAAAAATTTTCACAACTGGTTCTCACTGTTTTGTACCATAATGTACTATTTTAGTATTATTTTCTTCACAAGTGTGTTGAAAAACGTCGTATGATACACGTGTATATTGATGATTACCGTCCTCGGCTACCTTAAGACCCTCGCCTAACGGCTCGGGTCTCAATAGCGCCTCAGCGGTAATCACCAACTTTTACACTTGTACCATAATGTACTATTAAACAACAGATCGCTTGAGTCCTACTTAATATTATAAATGCGAAAGTTTGAATGTATGGATGGATGTTTGTTACTCAATCACACCTAACTCCTCAACCCTGATGCTGAAGGGGTTCTGCCAACCTAAACTGTGGTGATTTAGGAACGCGGACGAAGTCGCGGGCGTCCGCTAGTATTACATAAATTAAAAAAAAATTACGCAGACCACAAAGCACCGCTGGAATAGTTCTTTGAATTATTTACCTTTTTCACTAATTTATTCCTCATTTATGGTGCTGATTTTGATTAGGATTTTTGTATTACACAGACATGTATCTCTACAAAGCAGGTTCTAAAATACATGTTTTAGAGTAATAAGCTAATGAGCTTGAAATTAAAATTTATACTTAATCTCATACCTCCCTGAAAAATACAATTTTAAAAACATATATACAGTAACGATTAACAAATATTTTGGTCAGTAAAATTACTAATTAATTAGTAATTACAAGCGAATAGTTCACCAGATCGTAGTCTAAAATTAACCAAAATTACACAAATAGAAACCACATCTATCATACAAATACAAAGCATAGCCATAAGTACAATTTTAGACCTTAAACAACGTTTTTACGAGCGAGATTACAATGTAAACAATCTACTGCTTCCGATTGTAAATTGTAGGTGGTCGTATAGTGAAAGTAATAACACTGGAATGTTATCCACTTATTAAATTTGATCAATGAATTTATTTATGCCATAAGAAGTATTTTATAAAACCGCACAACATAAGAAAAGAGGAGATTCTCAATTCGAATTCGACGTATTTTTAAGCTATTGCATAGCTTCTATCGCGGGCCTTGAGCGTGGAGACCGAATCCAGAAATTCCGTAACGAAAATAACCGGACACGGGACTCCTCTCACCGCTAGATGGCGTTGATAAAAAATGCTATGCAATAGCTTTATCGCGGCAGTCCCCGAGTGCCACACGACTTTTTTTTTTTTTGGCGATGTTACTCCATAACTCCGTCAAATCTGAACCGATTTCAATATATTTTTTTTTAATTTGAAAGGACGTATCGTCAGGTTGGTTTCATTTAATTTTGGTGACGAGCTGATGAATATCTTCGGAGATGGAGGATGAAACTCCTCAATGAATAAGAGCAAATCGCTCGTGATCAGAGTGTGTGTAGGAATTTAACCATGCATACTTTATAGCATACATACCTTACATATGCTAAATTTCAATTCGGTTTTTCAATATTTTTTACATTTATGTGTTTACACAACACAATATATATTATGGCCTAGTTAGTTAAGCATTCCTACGACATGTCTATGATATTACCTACGCACAATCGCAAACTTTGCATTACAGTCCACATAAATTTGATAGTCCCATTATTAGGAACATAAACCTCTATTATACGTACCATCTTAATTGAAATCATGGCTAAACTAAAGTGATTAGCATTTGAATCTGTCGGTCGTGCGTTTTGGACCTCTATTAATTAGGGGAAGGGCGTGATTAAAAGGTAATGGCGCTACGCCGGGGCTTAGTTGGGGCTTAGTTTTGTGTCATCCCTTTACGGAGTGACGTCGCGTATTACATACAAGGGCTTTGGAAATAAGAGAGTAGGTATGAGGTAGGTTGATATATATTAGGTGTTTGGAAACTTCTGCTGGAGAACTACCTTGTTTGAATGAAAATAAATATTTTGCCCTGGTTATTATATATTTTTATCCCGGATATTATATCGTTTGCCCCGGTTTGAGACCTGTGATAAACTGTGGACCTTTTGGAAGAAATGTCGTGGCATACTTAATGATCTTAGACCATGGTTTTTTCTTAAATTTTTCTTACTTAATATGTCGGTTTTCAACAACGTTTTCTAACTTTTACGGGCTACTTAAACTAAGTTAGGTAACGCGTTCTGTCAATTTCGTTTTCACGAACCTTTAGGGAATACCTAAAGGTGAGAATGAGAAACAGAAAATGTTAGAGTTATTTTGCTGTAATCCGCCAACAGAAAAAAATCTGTATGGTCAAACATGCAGTTATAAGCTAAGCACCGCTTACCTCCCCAACCAAGCAATAAAGCAAAGTTCCCAAGCAAGCAATGCCACCACCACTCACATGCACCACCACACAAGACTTTAATACTACTCTCGACGCACGTTTCGCCCCGACACCGGAGCATCCTCAGGATGGGCAATCCGGGGGGGTCCGAGGGGAGTTCGGGGGGTAGTGGGCGGGGCAACAGTAGTGGGGATAAAAATAGTATATAATACCGCACATTTCACACACACGTCACTAGACAATACAGCATTGTAAAGTCGATATCTCCTGAGGATGCTCCGGTGTCGGGGCGAAACGTGCGTCGAGAGTAGTATTAAAGTCTTGTGTGGTGGTGCATGTGAGTGGTGGTGGCATTGCTTGCTTGGGAACTTTGCTTTATTGCTTGGTTGGGGAGGTAAGCGGTGCTTAGCTTATAACTGCATGTTTGACCATACAGATTTTTTTTTTCTGTTGGCGGATTACAGCAAAATAACTCTAACATTTTCTGTTAATCATGAACTTCCGCAAAGTAACGCCTGACTCTATCCAATATGTGAGAATGAGAATTTAGAATTTATTTATTTGTTGCAAAAAAATACACGTAGTATGGTGTTACAAAAAATATGTTGTGAGACAGTGTATTGCCATAAATGACGTGCCATAGTGGGTAAAGATAAAATTAAGTAGTCATTTCATAAGAAATTGGGGAAAGATTTTATTTAAGGGCTACTTACGTGAAGAGACTTAGAGGATTATTTAGGTACGGTGTGTAAAAACAGGCATAAACATTCCATGTAAAGTATGCATATTGCATATTATGTGCATAAAATATACATATAAATATATTCTCCGCTTCATTGTGTATTGCCATACAGGGTGTGATATAATGTGTATTTATCCCATTTCCCAAAATGAAAAATCGACAGCAATAAAGGTGTGTAATTAAAAACCGATAAAAAGCAAATATGTTTGCGTCGGCATCGGCTTAATTTAATTCACGCTTTATTGATATTCGTATCACGGCGCGTTGCGGAATCGCTTTAGAAACGTTTTTATAACGGTTCATGTCAAAAGAAATAAGCGATTTAAAAAATACTTATTAGGTACTCGGACTTTTTAGGTATATTAAAGGTGCATTTAGGTACATATTTGCATGAGTAATACGAAAGCTATATTATTATTCATTAATATTAAAAGTGCACGAGAAGAGCTGCAAGTTGTCTATTCAATCGTTTCATCTTCCTCTTCCGTTGTTCCATCCAGTGCGAGAGTGCGAGACGGAATAAAAATTCTTAAAAAAAAAAAAAAACAACTTCTTACGTCACTACAAAGTATGAAATAATTTTAGTTTGTACACGTTTGCTGAAGTCGGGCGGGCTCAAAAAGAAACGATGAAACCGATACATGATGCTCGCCCGACTTGAACAAACGTGTCTCTCATGTGCTATCAGAAAGCGAGCGTCGCGCAAAATAATTTTTTTGAGCCATAATCTGCCAGAGTTCTAACACAATATAAGTAACGATATAATATCTCGCCAAACTCGTTGAGGAACGTTGTTTTTTATTACTGGAAAATTTAACCCTGTCTGAGTACCAATTCAGAGCCAACACGCTACAACATATACAACATATGTATGTATTATATATAATTATGATATTATTATATGTATATAGTTTGTATATTGTATTATTTGCACCACCTACCTCTTAGATTCTGTAGCTATGTCCTTTAACACCATTGGTTGCCTGGAAGAGATCGCTATGTAGCGATAAGGCCGCCAAATTGTATGCTATTTATTAAGCTCTTTGTGTCTGTTCTTATAATATGTGTGGTGTACAATAAAAGTATATTCATTCATTCATTCAACATACGTTGTAAAACTTCCTTTCAAACACCTATAGCGACTTATTGACAACAGATGGTGCTGTTCTCTGTTGTCAACTTCTAGCTGTTCCCTGACATGTATAATTCAAAAATTCAGTTACTACACATACATCTTATACTTTGTACCACACTTACATTTATGTGGGCATCACAAGTTGGAAATTTTTATTGTATATTAATTTGTAGCTGAAAGAGCTTACAGGATCCAATATTTCAGGCCCAATGTTCCCCAGGTTGATAATACAGGCAAATTAAAATTTATTAACTTTAAATTACGAGTTATTTTAACCATAAATTCGGGAATGTTTTTAATGTAGCCAGAACTTTTGTGAAACAATTTTATCATAAACTTTTCATGAGTTATTATCATCTATACTATTATAATAAAGAGAGAGCGCGAATTTTGTGAGTTTGTATGTATGTCCGGAGCAAACTTTAAAACCACCACACCTATTTCAAAAACTCTTTTACCATTTCAAAGGCACGTTATTCCAGATGGTTATAGGCTATATATTATGCACATAAATGTATTATGTTAGATATTATGTGCAAATTTGTTAAAGCAGTCGGAAAATTTTTGACTCTTAAACGTTTTCAAGGCGTGCGCTGGGTCATATACAATTCTTGCATGAAAATGATGTATGGGTGAACTGTTCCTCTCAAAGAGTTGTAAAAAAAGTTCGCGACAGTATATATCTATCTTCTAAGGATGACTTACAGTAACCATTTCTATCTTTCAAATTTTGATTAAAAATATTGAATTATTTTCGAAGCTTTTTTAACCGATGTGATGTCAATCTATATCTAAATAAATATGTTTAATATCTTAAGTATTTAATTTAGAACATATTTGCCTTCTACACTATATAATTTAAGTTAATATCTTAAAAGTTACCTGAAAATGAATATTTTCGCGCGACAAAAAAAATAAAATGGTGTCGGCCGGCGCGGCGCAGCGGGTTACGGCGTCGGGGGTCAAAGGTGGCGGGTACTGGTGCGGGAGATTCCTATTGTTTCTGTGGTGATCTTATTAACAATCGTCTCCTATATGAAGCTCTGTGCGATCAGTCCCGTAAAAACAATTTTTAATTTTTCAACCTAGACGAAGTCGGGGCGGGCCGCTAGTAAAAAATATAAGGCTTTGTGTATCGGCCCGAATGTTAGGTCTTATGCATATGCCGTCCTAAAAAACTCAATATGGTTGAATAAGATGATATATTTAATATTTATATATCATCTTATTCTCCTGAATGAACTTCCACAGATCTCGGTCTTACGCCGCCTGTATCCAGATATTTTCCGACAACATTGCACTTTCCGGTGCAAGATCACCAGTCCAGTACCTTACAATCCCAACGACCATCTTCGAACCACATGCCCCGCCCCCCGGCCCCCTCCCCCGCCCCATTTTCATTTCAGCTTCGCGACCCTGTTTTATTCGATGACAAGATAGCCCTTGACTGCGATCTCACTTGATGGTAAGTGACGATGCAGTCTAAGATGATAGCGAGCTAACTGGGACGGGGTAAGGTACTGTACATTCAACCCATACCCCTCTATCGCTGAACTATGTCGGTTATTTTGGCTCTCGTATGGATCTCCTTATTTCTGATCTGTATATAACTTCTGACTATAAGTTAATATTCTTTACATATTCAATGAGAGCTAGTTCGGTTTTAGGTACTTAATGCTGTCCCTTATCCTCCAGCCCTAGCTCCAATTTTAGTTCGCTTTTCCCAGAAAGTTCCTTTTGTTATTCCATATAATATTATAACACCGAAATTTTCTCACTCATAAAGGCCTCTATAATGGTTATAGCTTTTATTTACACAAAGCTTATATTATAGTAAATAAGAGGGACACCGTTATAAATTTCTCTGTTCTTAGCCGACTAAAGGAGGTTTTTCACTAAACTATACAACGCCTGAGACTTTTAAAGAGGTCTAAATCACTATCTATAGTTTGACAGAGACTATTCGATGATTCAAGTTACATCTGCCGTGGCGTTGTCTTATAAGAATTGCAACAATGAGATTGCAATCATCTCTGATTGGCCGGTAGGTGCCTACACTCTAGCTATTAGTTAAAATGCATCGATGAAGCAAGAACGCCATAAATTCAGCCTCTTTGTAAATTCTTCAGATATATTTATAAGTTCATAATCATCGTGCTTTGGACTAATCGGGATTAGAAAATATGTATTAATTAAATTTCCACTATCGAAGGGCAGTTCATTAAAATAAAAAAATAAAAAACTACGTCATTTAACTGCGATAGCAACTTAAAGTGACTTGTTAAGGAATGTAGAACAATTTACCGTCGGTCAAATTCATTAATGGTACAATTCAAAAGTTCAGTTGGTTTCGAGTAACTGAAAGTCAAAGTTTTGAGTTGACAGCTGATCAATATTTCTCTAGCAGATTATGTGGTTTCCTGTCAATTAGAAGCAAAATTTGACTTGTACCGATAGTGCTTCGGAAAGATTATTCAATTTCCAAGCATTTTGCATACTTACTTAACTTAAAACATGTGCACGCACTCATGTTTTGACTTTATTTTTTAATTTTTTATGTAATACATACCTTTATGTCATAGATTAATGCTGAGATCTATAGAGTGTACTTTGGCTCGGCTCGGACTTGGGTTGGAGTTGGAACGAGCCACAGAAATATGCTCTGACATAAATCTGTCTCGTTTTAGCTCTGTCTTGGGTCTGAGCGGAGTGGGGCTGCAGTCTGTAGATTTCAGCCTTAGTGTTACTCAAATGTATCTTTTTATTTGTGTGAACTGAATAAATGTTTATTTATTTATTTATTTAAAACACCTGATTTTGGAAACGTTCCACTAGTGAATTTGACCGATGATATATGACAGATGAAGACCCGGCCAACTGATGTCTGTGTACATAGTTCTTAACCACTTCATCGCACCCTCCCGCCTCCACTATAACATGAGGAGCGGATAAGCCCACTTTGAAACAAGATACGGCACAAAAGGGGCCCCATCAAAATTCTGATGCCGTCAGAACCCATATTTATCATTTTCCGTGAAATTTTCACTCAAAGCGGCGTATTAGTTGTAGTGGTACAAGTTATAAACTTGACACTATTTAATTAAATTATTTATTTATTTATTCGTAATCAACAGAGTTTACAACACAATTTTACAAGATTATTTTAGCCCTTAAATAAAGCTAAAAATGAATACATTATTTGAATTTAAAAAAAATATAAATACAAGGTTTAACAGAGAATTCATAATACAGTATGGTTGTTAATTTAAAGTAGTTTTCAGAAATGAAAGTACACATAATAGTACATTATGGTACAAGTGTAAAAGTTGGTGATTACCGCTGAGGCGCTATTGAGACCCGAGCCGTCAGGTGAGGGTCTTAAGGTAGCCGAGGACGGTAATCATCAATATACACGTGTATCATACGACGTTTTTCAACACACTTGTGAAGAAAATAATACTAAAATAGTACATTATGGCACAAAACAGTGAAAACGAGTTGTGAAAATTTTTTCGCAATGGCGGGAAAAATTAATGCTGTTCTTTTGTTCGCCCTCTTGAGATGCTCTTGAGGGCAGGCAAAGATCGACGACCATACAGCCTATTCAGGTGTTTATTTGATTTAATCAGTTTTCCGGAATGAGCGCGCACCTTTAATGGCCATAGACTAAAAGAATGAGGTTTCTTTTTTTTTGGCTTTTCTCTTATAGCCACGTACAAAATGGGGAATTTCCAGTTTTCTTTATTACAGAAAAAACAAAAGTTATATTTGAGTGACAGTTTTATTTATTAAACACGTACAAGTTGAAATTATCTATTTAAATACGAAGTTGTATGAAATGAGCCAGCAATAGGTATCTTGGCAATAGGTAGGATCTTTTTTGTAATAGAAACTTTTTTAAGAACAAAGCAACTCAACCAATAAAATTAAAAAAAAAAAAATTCTATAACTCACATTGTGAATAATAGTAATCAAAAGTCACAGTTTGAGTTAAAGGTGTCATTGTGTGCCTAGTTGCGGTGAACCGGGAGCCATTTTATGAGCAAGTGTGTTGAAAAAACAATTAAGATATTCACAACGTGTATTCACGTGGATGCGTGTGCGTCCCACAGACATACGTCTGTGGGTGCGTGTGTTAGTGAGTGTGTGTGTTTATTTTCAATAAGGATAAAAGATTAACGCCCGTCATAATAGTCCAGTCAAAAAACCTCGAAAAATGACCCAAGCTCTGAAGAATTCCGAAAGTTTTGAAACTTTGCACATTGATTTATGGGTACCTAGGGATAAATATACCAAAAGTCCTCATGAATCCGAGGCGAGCTCTTGCGGCAATTAGTGGAAACAATGCACTTTTTTGGTTTTTTGTTAATATATTGATTTTGTTCGTTGCAAAAGTGTGTTTGTTAGTTGATTTGTCTTTCAATCACGCAGGGCCAGAGTAACTGATAGATAGTTCCTGCAGGATTTTTAGAAATCTGACCACGCGAACGAAGAAGACGAAAGATATAAGCTGGCCCGCGATAGAAGCTATGCAATAGCTTATCCGAATCCAGAAATTCCGTAACGAAAATAACCTGACACGGGACTCCTCTACGGTGAGCCGCTAGATGGCGCATTTTTTATCAACGCGGTGAGCCGCCAGATGGCGTTGATAAAAAATGCTATGCAAAAGCTTTACCTTGGCAGTCCCCGAGTGCCACACGTCCTTTTTATTAGTCTGGTATTTATGTAATTGTATAGGCTTTTTGAACTCTTTCGCTTTTATCTTGCTCCAGATATAGTATCTCATGAAACCCGAGTCATTCAATATTAATTCTCTCCACGGTAATGGTTTATATATACTTTATTGGTTCGATCACGGTTCATTCAAATTCAAATATCTGAAAAGATTTATTAAAGTAGGCCTTTACAAGGTCTTTACATTCAAAAGCCTGTCTTTGTCCATATGAATTCTGCTGAAGGCAATTACTAAATGATGACTTCATAAAGAAAAAGCTCTCTGTAAGAAAACGTTATTAAACTTCTCTATTGTATTGTTGTAAAAGTCTTGAAATAGCTTTGTGTCAACTTACTTTAAATGTAATTAATACATACTACTAATATTTAATTACAAGCTTTCCGCTTATTTGGAGGGGATAGGAGGACATTAGTCAACTTCAGGTTGGCTAATATTCTTTAAAAAAAAAATTAATATGTATTTCGTTAACAGAGTAGATTTAACTAATCCGTCCACAAAAATATCGGTTTTTGTGAAAAAATTGTAAAATAGAACTAGTCATGTTATAAGAACACTTCACTTCCTTTTAAGTTAGTCCATTAATTTCAATCTAAAATTTTCCAGATTTTACAATAATATACCCACTAATAGTAAGCAGCTAAGTACATTATTATGAGTAAAGAATCACTTAAAATTGCGACTTTTTCAAAAGCTAACAAGCACAAGCAAGTCTGTAATAGTTGGCAAAAAAATTTCAGCATGCATAATATACTTAGCTAGTTCACCGTCTTTTCTTTTCGTGCATCATTTTGTATAGGATTACCCAGCCTATCTATGATAATTCTCGAACTCTAATTCATTTCAATCGACCCTAAACGTAAATAAAATGCCAGCCCATGTGAAACATCCTTAAAAGGAACATAAAAAAACACGTGCACAAAATTGCCAGCAAAAGTTCATTAAGCGTACCTTTTGAGATCATTCAAGATAGAGTCCTATGGTTGTCTTTTGAGATAGCGTCATAGATAGTGAGTACTCTTTTGATGTGGTGTCATAGAACACGCATGCGTAATAAGTCTTGAGCCGCTCTTTGCTCGTACAATGTACCAGCCCGGATAGGAGTATCTCGTGAACTCCATTGATAGTTTACGCCTTGTAAGACACTGAAGCCTTTCAGGCGATAGAGCATTACATTCAAAGGGGATAAGGGATAATTCATGGCGAGGCTTGAAGGGAAATTGTTATCTTGGCAACATGTGGTTTAATAAGTGTAAATTAAAAATTTAAATCGATCCCGACACCCTCTATTCTTAGTCCTCATCAGATATTAAACAACTTTGTTTACCAACTACGTTAACACCTGAGTTTCTGTGAATAACTTCTCTATTTATCAGACCTTGGTCTCTGTCTATAACCCAACTACTCATCAGGAAATTTTTAATAACTAATATAATATATGCTAAAGAACTGTGGCAATATGTACCTATTTACAAGAGTTTTGAAATGGAATTGTAGAGGATTATCTCGGAAAATTACTTAAGAGAATACCAAGGCTAAAGTTGGCCAAATTATGGAAAATAAATTATGAATAAATGGTTGGTTCAATGAACCATACTTAATGTGTTTTTATTATAGGTACAAGTAAAATATATTTTCATAGTATTATCATATTTCTTTGAAATAAATCTGAAACAGAATAAGTATTCCAATCGCTTCCTATCTTTTAGAATGACGATAGTGTACAGACACCTAAAATCATAAGCCTTTCTATTGATTTTGCTGTAGTCAGCTAAAAATTTCCCACTTATAGAATAACTAGCTGATAACCGCGACTTCGTTCGCGTGGATGAAGTTTTTAAAATCCCGCGGGAACTCTTTGATTCTCTGGGATAAAAATTCAAATTCAAATTCAAACTTTATTTATTTCATGTAGGCTAACTTGTAGCTCTTATGACACGTCATAAATCTACCACCGGTTCGGAATGCAGATTCTGCTGAGAAGAGCCGGCAAGAAACTCAGCAGTTGCTCTTTCCAAAAAAATTTTTTTTTTTACAAAACTATGCTATGTATACAGTGCTTCGACAATAAAGCTTCAAAAATGCAAAAGTAGCCTATGGCACTCTCCAGGTCCTCAACTATATCTATGCAAAAAATCAAGATCCGTAGCTCTGTTGCAGCGTTATTGAAGGACAAACCAACAAATAAACACCCTTTCGCATTTATAATATTGGTACGGATAAGGATTAATATGCAAGTAGTAGTATTATTGGCAAACTCTATTAGGTACTGTCAAACTATGAAATGGGTAATCGGGTGCGCGAAAAATGAATTAAAAATAAACGTCCACTAAGGAACGCCTGAGTAATGGTCGCTCGCTAAGGAGGGCTTGGACGCGCGTCCCTCGCTAAATCATCCCGGAGGACTTGGCTTCAATTAGAACACTCGCCGTTGATATCCTCATTCCTCTTCCGACTACAAACGACTAAACAAGTAAAATGGAAGTGTATATTTGCTTCGAAATAATTGCCCCCTTTTATATTTAACTTTGATTAAATATCTAAATCCCCGCACCGGGAAGCGCAGTGTTGGCAGACCCCACACTAGGTGGACCGACGACATCAAACGAGTCACAGGGAGTCGCTGGATTCAGGCTGCGCAAGGCCGAGGCCTGTGGATGTCCATGCAAGAGACCTATGTCCAGCTGTGGATTTCTATAAGTTGATAAAGAAATATCTAAATATTTATTATTTCAACGAAAGAATAAGCCAGTTTAAAAAAATTGGCATTTAGTCTCTTTAGCTAATTTTTAGTTCTGAGTTTGATAGAACTTTCACAGGTAGTTCTATAATATCTTAAAGAGTCTCAATAGCCGTAAATCGTTTTCTTGTTATAAGTAACGTATTTACTTTCGTATGTAGTTAGTAAAAAGCTGTTCTTTTGATATTACAAACAGACACTTCAATTTTATTTATTTGTACAGATGATATACGCATACTAACGCAGAATTCAATGTTGATACTATTACTTACCGGCACACTCGTCATTGTCAAAGTTAACAATGAGAGTCCCACATTTTTTGTTAAGTTTAAGAAATGCGTGGTCTTTAGAATCATTTTGAGTTTGATATTGTACACATTCACCTCCAGACGTCGCCTATTGTCATATTATTTTCAGGTCGGACGACGCTTTGGGAATAAGTAAGTATGTTTTATTAGACAAATCTCTTTAAAGCTTCGATTTGCCGTCAAAATGTTTATAGATATAAAGTCTCAGTCTCAAAGATATTTTGGATCAGAATTTATTTTTCAACATATCATAGGTATAACACGCCGATGCTAGCGCCAGAATAGGGTGACTATAAATATATTGCAATATACATATTTATGTTTATTTCTAAAATCCCTTGAGAACAAATTTTAGATTTTTTTAATATGAATAGCGAGAAATCGATCAGGCAGGTCACCTGATGTTAAGTGATTACCCCCGCCCATGAACATTTGTAGCACCAGAGGCACCACCAATGCGTTGCCAACTTTTCAGGAATTTATTGGTCCGCCTCTTGAATAACCCCATGTTGTTGTCACGTGAGAACACCGTCAAAAGGAGTTGATTCCATAATTTGGTAGTAGGTACGTGGAAAAAAGATCTGGAGCAACGGATGGTCGAAGTGCTCCAGGCACCCAGGCGGTGAGGGTTAAATTGCGTTCGGAGGCATGCAGTGCGGTTGTAGAAGACAGAGGGTGGAATAAGGTCAATTACCTCTTCAGAATACTCCCCGTTATATAGCCGATAGAACACGCAAAGGGAACATCCCTGCGGTGTTCCAGGAGTCTGTTATTTGGGATTGTCCACAAGCCGAACTGGCCTCTTCTGAATGCGGTCAAATGGAAGCAATTGATACTGAGGTGCTCCAGCCCAAAGGTGAGAGCAATACTCCATGTGTATGTTTAATAATATTTTTTAAAATATTTGGTACAGTACATTTTTTGTATTTTGTTAAAGGGTCTGTTTCTGGCCCAAAATGAGCCAATATTTCAATTTATTCAAAAATAATATAACAAATACCTTTTAAAAAACTCAACGTGAGCGAAGCTACGGGTAAAAGCTAAAGAATTACTTAATTTAACAATGTCATTGCATTTAGTAAACAATTTAATAATTTTAGATACCAAGGAGATTTTTGATTATTAGAAATCGCACGTTTACTATAATACATTTTTAGATTGATGCTGTCCTTATAACTTTTGACTTTTTTTCAACCAAACTGATTCCTAAAACCATTAGGAATCTTTTCATTTGCTGGATAAAATTTAAGGACTGTCCCAAGAAAACAGAGGCTCGATAAGCCTAGTAACAACGCACTGAAGGTTTAGGCCGGATTATTGGGAATTTAGCTCTTAAAAGGCCAGGAAAAGGATCGAGCCATAAATTGAACTAAGTATAAGTACAACCTACAGCGATATAACTTCAGGAACAATGGTAATACGTTGGAAGTAGATTTTCAGATAAAAATATTATAACTTCAGTGTAAAAAACCTTTAGGAATAAGGCCTCTATATACAACTTACACACGCCTTTAAAGAGAATTAATATCAATTGCATGTACAATCAAAATTAACATCAAATTGCTTCCAAATACTTTGCAGAATGTTAATATTTTTTACTTGAAGATTACCTATATACGTGAAAAACAACAGAAAGTTCATTTTACTCGACAACCTGAATAATTCAATTTAAAAAATAAAACAAAAATCTCGCGAAGTTCGTAAGACTTCATTCATTAATCTCCAACAAATTTCATAATAAAAAATTAAAAATCTTTATCACGAAAAACTTCAGCCATTAAATCCGATTATTTTAACTGTATTACCTCCGAGGAAACTCCGCCGTGAACAGAATAGGTACAGGAGGGCTAAGAAATTGGCCATTAAGAAATTTGCATCGACTGGAAGAAGCCTTTCTATTAAAATATCGTGTTACGAAATACTTTATATGATGGAGAAAAAAAAAATATCACCGTCACAATTTACATAATGGACCCCGCTTTCAGCATCTTCAAAATGCTTCAAACTCAATGGCGGGCCTGAGGGACCAGAGATAATGCCCTCTCCATTTACACAGGCCCTATATTCCGAAGATAACGACAGATTAGTCTATGGTGTAGTGGTTCTTTTAATATTATGATCTTTGATGTAGGATTATGCCCGAGCTTTTGAGAGTTTAACAGATCAGGTGGGCGTGCTCCGGACAGTTAAGCCTTCTCAAGAGGGGCCAAAAGACAATGTAGAGGAGAATGGGTGACAGACAATGGCCCGATGCTTCAAGAGATTCGTACTTTTATAGATCTTTTTGATCTGAGATGTTGAGCTAAATGTTCTTACTAAATATTTTACAATTTTTAATTTTTTTTTTAAATTATCAAGCTCACCTTTATTTTTTAACCTTTTAAGTACAAATGAACATATCCTTATTAGTTTCTTAAGAATTTTTGGCTTTAAATTTTGTGTTACCTATTATAATAGGTAACACAAAATTTAAAAAAAAAATATTTTTTAAAATTATTTAAGTAAAATTATTTTTTTTCCTTATTTTCTTTTCCTTATTTCTCTTCTATCTATGGCACCTGTAAAAGAATCAAGTATATGGTATAGATAGGGTGAGGGGAAGCCAAAAATTCAATCACCGTTGTTATTTAGATAAAAATTTCCGATATCACGTGAAGTAAAATCTTATTACGCGTCTTAATTTTTTTACATTTGGTTTTGTTTATCAATATTTCATTTTTATTGTAGATTCAAAAAGCTGACAAGACAATGTAAGTAAATTTTTTAACTATATTAATATATAATATGTATATATAACAACAAGAGAATTATAAAAACTTAAAGAATAAAGTAGTTCATGACTTCATGTTTATGTTAATTTATTATCATAAGGGGTAATAAGAATGAATTCATCAACTATAAAATAATCAAACTGTAGCTCTGTTTACAGTTAATCAAAAAACTATCAATTCTATTCGATATCGAATGAAATTGATTGCGAGCGGTCAAGCGCGAAAATCAAGTGATACAACGTTAGTATGTCTAAAATTTTAGTGACGAAACTATCACTACCAAAAAAACAAATGCAAACAAAAATCGACCTTATGGTCCTAATCATAAAAATACTATGTTTGTTGATCTTGCTGCAATGTAAAGCTTGGTTGGGCAATGACTAGTGATGAGTGAAGAATTGATTGGACACGTCATTTTATTTGCTTATGCAGTTGGACACGGTGCAATTTTATGTTGTGGTAGGTCCTTGTTGGGTGGTAAATTAAGAAATGTTCCATTCAAATAAGACATTAACGGCACAGATAGAAAGTCATAAAAATTATTGTTAGTAAATTTTGTCACGGTCAGAATCTTAAATGATTTGTGTAAAGTCATTAATATATTTTGACGTGGGATGTTTTATATGATGATTACTGTAATTAATAATGTTTATGTTATTTGATTGCTTAATATCTTAAACTAGACCTTTATGGAATATTTGGTTAAGAAATATTAAGAACATAATCTTAACTTTTCTTAGTACATTCATTTAAAGTTAAAATATAATCGCTACTTATTATTATGTTACTAGCGCACGCACGCGACTTCGTCCGCTTCTTCAATACACAATCGACAGTGCCTAAATCCCCACAGTTTAGGGGGGCAGTACCTCTCCAGAATCAGGATTGAGGAGCTAGGTCCTTGAATTCAACGACGTTGTCTTTACTTGGTACAATAACTATTCATAATCGACAGTTCGTAAATCCCCACAGTTTAGCTAAGAACACTCCTAACTAATTCACCTTTCAAACAAAAAAAAAAACAAAATCAGAATCGGTTCATCCGTTCGGGAGCTACGATGCCACAGACACACACACACACGCACGCAATAATAATAAGAGGAATTGGCAACGCCTACAATTTTTCCTGCAATGATGCTTAAATATAGATACTGACAAATATTGTATAGGAAAACTGATTTACTTTAACATAAGCTTCAATGTCATTAACCGGTATTAAAACTTTGTTAAATGTTATTTTAAAGGGATAATATTTAACAGGAGCTAATTAAGGTAATAGGTGTACTATCCTATTTTACATTTTAATCAGATAACACAGGCGGTATAGCATCATATTTCCTCGTACAAGGTCACCGTATCTGGAAAGCTCTGGCAAAACATCTCCCTGGGTACCGTCGGTCTTAATTTATAAGTGGAAGCGATTTTATATTATTGCCAATTTTTAGCCTTTTCATCTTTTGCTGATGTACATTGTGCAATGTACATGTATCTAATCAAGGCTTGCTTATTAGTCTTATTTGATCGAAAGGACTTAGTTTTTTTTTTGTATTTAACTATTTTATTTTTACTGTCTGATGTCACTAAAGTATACGAATTCATTCAAGTGTTTTATATTTTTAAAATTTACAATTTAAGGATGAGGGTTGAAAAAATCAATGAAACCGGCATACATTCTTGAAATATTATAAGAATACTCAATGTTAATTTTTAATAATTATTAAAGATAGAATAATTAAATATATCTACAGTCAACAGTGCCTGAAGATATACGTATAGATTGTTAGAAACAAACTTTAAATGCTGTTTCAGCTTAACTTTAAATTTTAAATATTTTTTTAAATTGTTATCGTGTACCATTAGAATTATCAGATGATATTTTTTAATTTGAATTGACATAGCTACTACGAGTAAAACTGGAGTATTACAAAAGAACAGTATCTATTACCCACCACTTTCTACGTGTTACTTACAGCAAAAATGGCCCCTGCCTTGCCAGGCAACCGTATTACGGATGGTCGGCATTGACATGATCTATACCTATCTATATATACATAACTTTTGTTTATTTTGATTCGAATCACTGTTATTTATATCTGTGAGCGGTCAGGTTCCACAACACCTCTCAGCACATTTTATCGCTTTCACTTGTAACTTAGACTACGGTATGATAACGACATGATTCTACGTTCATTACATTAATTAGTCAACGCAGGTTTAATTACGCCAAATTTTTACGACATTAATTTAGAAAGCCTGAGGTTTTATTTACGGTGTTACGTATTCCTCTCCGTTAATTGTGAAATTATGTACAAATTAAAACGATAATTTATAACTTAATAATGCCTAATAAAGATGTATGCAGATTGCTTTTGAAAAGCCAACTACATAGGTACGTACGTATATAGACTGTATAAACTGTAATAAAAATTTAAAAAATGAAAATTTTGATTAAATTAAAATCTAAGATGTTTGCTTTGCGAAAAGAATCATCATCAAGTGTAACTATGATCTTAAAAGTATAAAATAATTTTAGTTTGTACACGTATGTTGAAGTTGTGCCAGCGTCGCGCATCTATTTCATCGTTTCTATTCAGGCTTGCCCAACTTCAACATGCGTGAAAATCTAAAATTATTTATGTTAAAGAATTTTTTTATATTATTATACATAGTCGGGTACTACGAAAATCCTAACAACTTTCCGATCACAAGGGAGCTTGTGAAAGCCTTAAGCGCTTAAGGTCGAGTGCACACTTTCTTACAAGGGTTTTTGAATAGGGGTTAAGAGTTAGAATGGACGGAACAGAATCGAAATTTTACCAAGAATCACTCTACAAAACAAGATGAGCTCAAAAACCCCCACTAGTACTACGTCTGTAGGTATATCTATAATTGTATAACAATACCGTAACTAACTGACTGAGAGGCATCTGTAGTCATCGGGTTTTGCCTCCGACACAATGCTTTAAATGCGTCTAAAAGTCGCAAAGGCCGATGAGCCTAGACGGCTTTTTAGAAATTTTATCACTAAGGAGATAGAAGGAGCAGTGATTGTAAAGTTAGTACAGAGAAACATTTTTAACGCCCAACACAGACGAAGTCATAGGCATAACCAGGAATGGCATGGGTAGAATGTGCATTTTGTCATATTATACGAGAAGGTACTTTATTGTTCACTAGAAGCCCGCGCCGACTTCGTCCGGGTTGAAAATTAAATATTTGTTCTTTTGAGCTTCTTATAGGAGACGATTGTCAATAAGATCACCACAGGAACCACACGAATATCCCGCACCGATACCCGCCACCGTGCCCCGCCGCGCCAGCCGGCACCATTTTATTATTTTGTCGCGCGGATATATTAATTTTCCGATAACTCCTAAGACATTTATTTAAATTGTATAGTGTAAAGGGCAAATATGTTCTAAATTAAATACTTACGATAATAAACATATTTATTTAGATATAGATTGACATCACATCGGTTAAAGAAGCTTCGAAAATAATTCATTATTTTTAATCAAAATTTGAAAGATAGAAATGGTTACTGTAAGTTATCCTTAGAATATAGACATATGCTATCGCAGACTTTTTTTTAGAACTCTTTAAGAGGAACAATTCACCCATACATCATTTTCATCCAATAACAGTATATGACCCAGCGCACGCCTTGAAAACGTTTAAGAGTCAAAAAAATTTCCGACTTCTTTAACAAATTTGCACATAATATCTAGCCATAATACATTTATTAACATAATTATAGCCTATAACCATCTGGAATAATGTACCTTTGAAATGGTAAAAGAATTATTGTAATAGGTGCGGTGGTTCCAAAGTTTGCTCCGGACATACATACAAACTCACAAAATTCGCGCGCTCTCTTTATTATAATAGTATAGATTTTCATTTTTCATCCCCTCGTCCCCTCGTTTTCCGAAATTCTATGAGAAATGGTTTTTCTGCTATAAGAAGATACTAGGACCTATTTGGCAAACTTTTTCCAGATTGCTTACTTCGGATTAGTTCCAAGGTAACCTTGAGCTGATTCTGCAGCATCAAGTAGTCTGCGGGATCCCAACTCCTGAGCAACTTACAGATGATAGTGTCTTTAGGTTCATTGGTATGGTCTCAATGTGTAGGTGTTAGATAGATCATGTTTAAGGATCAAGGAGGAGGATCTAATAATGGAACAGAAAACTGAAATAGTCCATAGTCAGAGTACATAGTCCAGCCATAGACTCACATGTCGGGGGCGTTTTAAATTTTTAATTGACATTTGTAGTACCAGATCAATTAGTTATCTAATTAACCCGTAATTGTACACAACATAATTTCATTTATTATTTGCATTCATGTATCCACTTACATGTCTAATACATCGCACCTTACATGTTTAATTGTGAGTTAGATTACATGAAGCCCCGCCAGGGCGTTGCAAAGTTACATTAATAAATAAATAGGTTAGGTAGAAAAGAATACAAAAAATTGAGATAATATTGTTATTACAGATTATTTTATTTTTAAAAGTGCAACCGCCGAGTTTCTTTCTGGTTCTTCTCGATTGAAACGGCATTCCGAACCAGTGGTAGATTCATTTGATGATTCGAAAGCACTTTGTAAAAGTTTATTTGAATACAAAATTCTATTCTATTCTATAATCACAAACGAAAAACAGACACTAGCAAAGTTTGATCAAACTTTGCTAATTTTAATCATTGCTGTTCCAATCTCATACCGCTCTTTTTATACAAGTTGTTGGTAAAGTTTGGCCTTACTAAAATATTCAGTGCTATCGGTTTTTGTTTTCGTGTACCGACTCGCCTTTATCTTGGTGGTTCTCTTCAATATTTTATAAGTTATCTCGGGAAATAAATTGAAATATCTTGAGATTGCGTGCCGTGCCGTGTAGAAACCCATTAGGGGTATGAGTATTAGAACTGCCATACCCCCTTCCAAGTTAGCCCGCTACTATCGTAGACTGCGGTGCCACTTACCATCAAATGAGGTCGGTCTGAAATTTGGCATACAGATAGCTATTATGACGTATGCATCGTTAAGAATGGATTTTTGAAAATTCAATCCCTAAGGGAGTAAAATAGGGATGTGAAACTTAACGTGCGCGAAGCAAAAGTTAGTCATTAAATAAAAAGAATATTGCTTTTTATTTTCTTCACAACGATATTTTAAGTTGATGATTTATCAAATATTGGAAATTTGTATCTTAGTAATTAAAAGCATCTGTCTATGTCATTTCTAATTTCTCAATAACTGCCTCTTAAAAGCTGATGAACAAGCTCATAACTAATACAAGCTATACTAATAACATATTGATACCTAGAAGATGTCTATTCACATACCTACTACGAGTATATGATTGATGGCTGTGAAAATATAATACATAGAACAGCTAAACCTTTCTAGCGGCTATTTTAGTGTTTCTGTTGTTCCTGTTGCAATTAAATAAATCATTCTGGTTATTCATATCTTACACCACTATCTCACAAACTGCTCTTTCGGCCATAAGTTGTCGGCTAACTCTACTCGCGGTAACGTTTGTGAGGTTTCTGATTGCTTTGTTCCCGACGGGCCGAGATTTGAATATATCATTACAACTCTTCTTACTCGTAGCGCCCTGGTACTCAAATATTCAATGCTATCGGTTTTTGTTTGAGATGAACCCTGTTTTGGTTTGTATTCCACAGGTATATTTTATTAGGTGTATCGCAGAATAAATTGCGTTGGAGGGGAATTGAATGGATTTGTCATGCGCGTAATGTAAACCGTTTTCCTGTTATAATTTATTATGATTTCTATATCTAGTTAAGGGCTAGTTCTTCTAGTAACTATGTGCCCTGCCCTTCTTACTTCAGCTTCGCAGCTACCGTTAGGATTCCAGCTTCCATGATGCTGGAGTCACCACTCCATTGCGCCGCCCCGCACTGTAAAGCGTAGTGTTGGCAGACCGCCTTTTCTGCAATTATGTAGTTACTGCACTGTAAAAACTGTTATGATACAAAAAAGAAACATTATCTAATAGTCAGTAATTAACTGTAGTGGGCTTCAACCCTAGTGTAATAACAGTTATTTTAATAATTGTTTGGGGTAAGATAATAATCAACATTACACCATAAACGGCGTTGTCATCATAATTAAAGTAATATCGTCACCTTAAATACAAGGTTATTATAAAAGGAAAAAGCTCACCTTGGGCTCAAAAGCGGACAAAATCATTCAAATTATGAAAGTAATGTAGTTAACGACGCAATAATAGAAAGCTAAATGTAGTAACAATTACGACTTGTCATAAGATTTGCAAATTGACCTTCATGAAATGCTTAAACTATTTTCAAAATTAGATTTAAATCTAATGAAGAAAATGGAAAGCCGTGTGTCGAATGAAATCACGGAAAAAATTCCTAAATTGATTCGATTACCTATTAAAGACACACAATATTATTTTCATCGAATGGCATTAAAATGTCAAACCCGTCAAAATGACTTACGCACTGTTAAAACTTCACTGACGAATGACTGCCGTAGCTACTACAGAATCCACCTACTGGACTGGACAAGTTCGAAAAAAATTAAATATCAATACAATCAACCGAAGATGCAACTCTTTATGGAATGCTAACAAAAAGTCACCTAATAAAACTGTCAATCCTATTATTTACATGACTGGGAACCGACGAAATGAGTCGAGAAACAAGATTGCTCCAATCGTTTTACTTTTAAATTGATACTACTTTGATCATAATTCAATGCTTTTTATTTGGGTAATAGATTCCCAAATATATCAATAATGAGATACATTTTAGAGCTCATTATAGTAGATTGTATATATTATGTGGGTGTTTTATTTATGGTTTACTAATTTCCGCTTTGCAATTTCATTTACTGGAAAGATAGTCTCATATATTTTTTTATTGATGAAAAGACAACCGATGATTCCAGTCTCACCTGATGGTATATGACGATGAAGGCAGTGTACATTAAATTCACACCCCTTGTCGTCTTCTACACGTCATCGTGCCGGAACGCTTAATCACCTATCTGCCTACATGCCTGTATAAAGCTCTATTCTCAGGAAACGGAAATGTTTAAAATGTTTTTAGGTTGCGTGATGTTCTATTAGAAAGATGCACAAGACAAATCATTTGCATACATCGCCAAAACATGGATCAAATTTGACAGCTCATCACAATCATTGTATCATTATGTTCATCGTAACTCATCATCATTATGATTGTATGACTAAAAGATGACAAAATTATGTTATTATGATTCAATATAGAGTCGGCGACAAAGTGTTTTTTCCTCAAGAACACCATTACATTTGTAACGAACCAAACTGAACTTTATTTTTAGGATTTTTTAGTAGAATTTCGTATGTTTTTTTTGAGCAGCGGATACTAATACATTGCTTGTAGTAGTTTATCTTCCATTAAACTATAAAGGCTTCACCGTAAATAAAACATGAAGACACGTTGATTAGATTGTATTAAAATTTCGTCTAACATTTATTGGAATCGAGCATCTAATTGTGTTTTATTGACCCGATTACATACAAAATGGTTGGGTGTCATCCAAATTTAAAAGCATTTCACTATACCGGTCTTATCTTGGCCCGTTATTGGAATTTATAGTGGTATTCTCGCCTTTATTGACAAGAGGATAAACAGCCTTTTAATAGAACCTATCCGTATTGTATTAGTTGTTATTAATTAAAGACTGTGTATACCTAGATTGTGGTCTTTTAAGTTTAATATTGCTTTTATCATCTCCGGATGAATACTTGAATTTACGTTGTTCTTTGGTGTCGGCTGATTCTGATTTTTGCTCGATACATTTTAATTATATATGTAAACCGTATATTTTGACCATATATTATTTTTCTGTTATTTTGAGATTTATGCTAGGTATGTTGTTTGACCAAATGTTATGACTTAAACATCATTATTATGTCTAAGCTTCGAACCAAATTTATTTTTAACTGACTCCCAAAAAAGGAGGAGGTTCTCAATTCGTCGGAATCTTTATTTTTTATGTATGTTCACCGATTACTCGAAGACACCTGGATGGATTTGGAAAATTCTTTTTTTGTTTGAAGGGGTAAACTTCCCAGGTGGTCCCATTGTCATCAGGTCAGGATTTGCTGATGGAATCCTGAAGAAATCAATGGAACTCTTCAAGTTTTATAGGCACAGTTGATATACTTTGTGGTGACGTTTGAAGTCGGTTTTGGACAAAGAATTTTTACGTTTATACTTGTTCTAGAATATGGATGCATAGTCCGATCATATTAATGTATCTCATTTGATATCAATTTATCTTTAATACTAGCATTTACGTATCGTATCACCATAAGATTTTCGTATTACATGTAAAGTTATTCGCCTTTATCGAAGGAATCGAAACTTTTTATCGTCACGACATCTATCGAATATACGTTTGTACTCCAAGAATATACGGTATCAATAGTTACATAGGTACATTTAGAGGGCACGCTACAATCATATAAAGCTCAGCTTATCAGCAATAAGCAGGGCAATCTAAGAATATAATGATACATTCCACGTTACATATTTTTCTTTACCAAAGATCTTCGTATCGATAAAGGAACGCGTATAAATAACTAAGGGATCGCGTGCTCGCGTGTACGGTGGGCGAAACGTGCTCTTTAAACATGTTTATATGATTATAAACTTTATTATTGACGTAATAGAGGTTATATAATATGTATGTGATATTATCGGTTCCGCGGTGTCTCCGCCAATACCCATTCAGGATTGAAGGTTAAACGAAGCGTTTAGGTACTTCCTATCTTCGCCTTGCGAGGCCAGGAAATAGGCGATACCCAGTGCTGCAGAAAATCGCTGAACGTGATTCGTTCACTCGTTAACTGATATCCTCTTAGACTATTCCCTACATTTACCAATAAAAATATTGGGCTACAAACATTTTGTCTTGTTTTTCCATGGTTAGTTAACAATTTTCTCTTACTCTGTTGTAGTGCACCTTCAAACAAACAGAGAGTGAAATTATTTTTAAATTTTTTTTCTAGATTTTTACAATGATATTAACTAAACTGTTATTTGATTAATTAATAACATTATAAATATGCTAAAGTACCTATGGCATTCCTTCTATTTAAAATGTACTTTTGTTAACTGTTAAAATGTTTTTGAATACTTGAATCTTGATGAAGATAATCAATATTGAATTATATTTTTGTGTGTGTTAAGATACTTAAATACATTTTTTTGCTTTCCTATCGTATGTAGATATGTACCTACTATATCATTTGTTAAACCAGTGGTAGATTCATTTGAAGATTCGAAAGCACTTTGTAAAAGTTTATTTCAATAAAAAATTATTCTATTCTATTGTTACTATCTATATCTACTTTAAGGGCCCAACAATAATATCTGCACATAAATTTTGCTTCACAACCAAGCATGATATTGTATAAGGTTATTTTTGCAGGGCTATTTATTCTTCATGTCGATAAGGAGTTATGTTTAGTGCTATTGAAACTGATGCATAACCCTCTATTGTCTTGTGACCGAAATTAATAAGTATCTTATCAAAAAGTCGAAAAATTTTATTCAGATACTTGATAAATTTTAAAAAAATATTTTTAAAATTTATTAAACTGACTGACTTCAAACGCCACTTAAAAGTATAAAATAATTTTAGTTTGTACACGTACGTTGAAGTCGGGCGGGCTTAATTAGAAACGATGAAACCGATCCGCGACGCTGGCCCGACCCTACAATAATATGGACAATGGGATAAATAATATTCTTATAATATTCTTACATTCTATTCAAGGGTATGTCGGTAATTTTCGGTAAAAATCGGCCAGGAAATTTTGCCCCATGACTCGGCACGCCTTTGCATCGTAAAGGTGTAATTTTCGCACGGTAGATCTTTAGCCATAATTCATGATTGGCTGGGAAGCAGTTTACAGTTTGGAAAGATTACGATGCTTTGCCTTGTTATCGTACTCTACGGAGGTTATTTTAATCTATCGTATCGTTTATTAATCTATTATTTACAGGCACTATTGAACAGGTAATTTTATCACCAATTTTTGTGGGTGTGTGGGTATCATCATAGCATTCAAATACTTTATTAGGAAGTTTGATGAAATCTATTTACACATGTTAGGGGTCATTTAAATTTTTATCTTGTTACGCGTTACACCTTAGACCACATTATCACTTTCCTTCAGGTATAATAGTGGTCAAGCATGTGCCTATAGTGAATAAAAAAAGTCAACAGAAATAAAATAATAAATTGATGATAATCACTTTTGCAGCTATCATTTCTACTTGATATAATAGCTTAAAATTAAAATATTTTACCCTTAATAAACTTAAAATAATGGCAAAGGTTAAATAAAGGTACAGATCATTTTCATTGATAAAAATGTAATAGATTCCACAAAACTTGTTTGGAACTAGCTTGGTTAGATGAATTTACATAACTAGATGTCAAACGTGTGTGAAAAACAGTAATTCTAATTTAAAAACTGTTTGCATTGAATTATTTTTTACTTAGTAGTCAATTTGTATATTTACAGTTAGCTAGAAGTTGTAAATGAGAAGCTTTTTGCCGCTATTTAAGCAACAGATGTATGTCTTGTGGAATGGAATTTGGTGAATAAAGAACCTAGTGGCACAGATATCTATTAATTAGTTACAAGTAGGTACTAATGCTAAAACTTGAACTATAAATTGAATAGAACAGGCTAAGCAGCAGGAAGGCATATTTGAATTTTGACAGTGGACATCTATCGATTGATAAAGAAGAAAAATTTTCGGTTTTGAACGTTAACTAAACTGGTTTCATCCAAATAACGATTATTACAATTATGGTCTTATAGCGAAAAGTTTCGATTAACGTCTTAAGAAACTTTCGCTTTATACTTGGTTCAAGAGCAGGATGCAGAAGGCGGTACTCCTTGAGACGGCATGCATTGTGAGAAGGTTCCTCAATCTGACCACTGGTTGCTTGGGTCCTACCCCGCAGCAAGTGGGACCCATTTAGTTTATTATTTTTGATGATGTTACAATATTTATATATAATGTATTTTTGTAAACATTTTTAAAAATAATAAGGTAAATGTGTGTGAAAATAAATGATAGAAAATATTATGATCAATGATCATAATGTATCACACCAAAATTGGAGACATAGAAACTAATACGGTGGAAATTGATAAATTGACCGACAAACCAGTTAAAAAACAAGCCTCATTTATCCAATAGAGTTGAAGTAGCGACGAAGATGTTGCCAAATAAGATTTCAACCATCAAGTTTTTATTGATATCCAGCGATTTAACCATTACGTGTGAGTTATATATGCGATTGTAACATAATTCTCGGCATTTGAATAAATTGATAATAATTTATAATGGCCTATAAGCCTACAATTATTATTTATTATTGATGTTTTTATTGACTTGTAACACGTTTATAAGGTTAGGTCGGAGGTTATCGGCGATGTCATTTAAAATCTATTAAAATTACTCTTTAGTGGTTGGTGAGTGACATATTTACGTTTTATTACGATCTCATCTCGAGGCGGATGATAAATTAGTTCAAAATGTAGATATTAATGTTTCATCATACATTATGTATATTTCTGTATAGTTAGAAATAAAAAAATAGATGTAAATTATTGTTTTTGTCATTAATTCACTACTTTTTGTTTTAAATGTATAGACTAGCACTTGACTGCGATCTCACCTAAGATGGTGCGAGCTTGCTTAAAAGATGCCTATTTACTCTTGATTTAAAGATAACTAAGTTATAGTTACTTGGAAAACCATGGAGCCAGAAGGGCATTCCAAATTTTTGCGGTGCGTATTAGGAATGAGGAAGCAAAGCCCTTAGGCTAAAATCTTATAGACCGCACTCACTCAGCTCAGATTCAAGATAGAGTTAAAAAGAGACAGATTTATGTCAGAGCATATTTGTGTCTCGTTTTAACCTCTATCTTGAGTCTGAACTGAGTCAGAACATGCTCTATAGATTTCAGCATTAGTGCGAAATCATGGAAATTCGACCACTTAGCGGTGCAAATTCATGTGATGCCTTGCGTTGCGGTTCCGTGTTTTTGATTGTCTTAAAAGAGTTTGTTTTTTATTTCAGGTTTATTTAGCCCAGAATTTTTCATTGCTTTCATTCCGTAAATATTTTTAAAATGTATCCATTGAGTTCTTAGATACTAGGTATATTATTAATTGTACTTGTGAGTTTTAATTCAGAAAAGTTAAATACCTAATCTGAAATATTTATCACTGGTAATAAAACAGATAAGTATTTTCTTAAAATAATCGTTTTATGCGAAATATATTCATTTAAGCCATTATTCTATTTAGAAAATGATAAAATATTATATTATGTTATGTTAATTTATTATAATAGCTATAATTATAGACATTTTTATTACCACAACAATCGAAGAGGTCTGAGGTCAATCGAGTGTGTCATAATGAATAATCACTTTTAAATAGTTTTCAACGCCTGGTTATATTTAATGTTTTTTATTGTTAGACTTTCTACATTAAAAAAAATAACGTGTGAGGTTTCTTGGCCTTCTTTAGGGCCATGAAACAATTTTTACCTCCAATTTAACCAGTTAATTTATTACTGATCAGTTTTTACCCATTATTTTAGAGTAGAGTTAGATTTTTAAAAATCCCACAGGAACTCTTTGTTTTCCCAAGAAATTGTTATTCCAGATTGTAATCTATCTCTGGGACAAATTTCAGCCAAATCGGTTCAGTCGTTGCCTCGTGATTGAGTAACAAACATCCAATCTTTCGCATTTGTAATATTAATAGGAAATAGGATTTAAAACACCTCGAACATGTAAATTTTTGGCCGGACTATACGATATATATATACGATATACCTAACATCCTGTTACCCAGTTTTTTTCTCCATCATCAGATCCTCCTCCTAGATCTTCAATCATCATCTATCTAATACCTACTCATTGAGACCATTCTAATGAGCCCAAACACACTATATTTGCTGTAAGTTTCTGAGGAGTAGGGTATCCAGTGGCGTGCACAGGATGTACTACAGGGTAGGCAGATGATACAAATTGGAAAAAATCTTCGGTGCGAATTAAAAAAAACTTAAGGGTAGGCATTGTACAAATTATAAAAAGCCTACCCTTAGGTTTTTATAACTCGTACTGGCGATTTTCTCCATTTTATATCATTTTTCCGCATTATGCCTACCCTCTGTGCACGCCACTGAGGGTATCCCGTAGATTACTTGCAGCATCAGCTCAGGATTATAGTGCCTTGTAAATCTTCCGAAGTGATACACCAAATTTCAAATCAATCGCACTGTGAAAGTTTGTAAGATCCTTTAATCATTGAAAATGAGCTGATGATCTTCAAACGCCTGAATATGTCTTCATAAATTATAGCTAAATATATAAGATCCATCTCGATCACGTCAGCTTTCAAACAGAAATACCGCATCAAAATCGGTCCATTCGAACTACGAGGGAACAGAGAGTTACACAGATAACACCCCTCTTTTTTCTCACACGACTTTGATATATTATTATGAGTCCGTGAGTTGCGAGGTGTATGCGTCAAGATGACTGACCAAAGTGACCGATCACCGTTAAATTTCTCCAGCAGTTATTACCTATTTAGTACTATTTAATACCTTTGTTTTAATATATGGTACCTAATTATTTACAGAAAAATTTAATTCAATAAGTGGTCAGTCATTCTGACGTCAAGATGGCTTACCGTTTTTGAATTTCCCCATAAGGGGTCAATATTCTGTTTATGTTTCTGCCATTTCTGCACAATTATTTAGTACCTATTTGGTACCCACACATGTATTTTTTACAGAATTTTTTGACAAAGAATAAAGAAAGAACTGTTTTTTATGTAAGGTAAATGTGCCTTATTACGGCATATTGCCATTCTTCTACTGGATTGTTGTTCCGAGCGGTGAAATAGACGAATGAGATGCATGGCTGCCGCGAACTAATTAATTCTGTGATAATCGCCGCGCTAACGAACCTATTTGTCCACTTCATTTGTAGATCCTTCAATATCGATTTTACTTTCAACTCTAATAATGTGTGCGCGTTTGGACTGGGACATTGTTCAATTAAAGCTACTATTACTATACATGTACTTGCAATATTCAATAGTCCTACAGATTGAAAACCGAAAGATTGACAGTTAGATACCCTATTGTCGTACCTTTTGACTCAAGGTTTCCGTTCATTTGGAGCAGAGAGGAAGTCTTTAGCTTGGCTAATTTTCTTTTAAAAGGAAGAAAAATAACTGACCAAGTGCGGGTCATACCTACTCGCGCACTGAGTGTTCCGTACCTTGTGAGGATTATATATCAGGTAGGAAAGTAAAAGTTATAGAAAGAAAACGATTTTTGGAAAAATTGTCACTTATTGGGTTTTGTTAATGAGGCTGTCGTGCTTTTATAGCTGTAACTTTTCACTGAGTTGAACTAGAAACTTGAAATTTTCAGAGCATTAAGCGACCATTAAACTTAACAAATATTGTTTCTATATTTTTAAAGTTAAAGGTTTTTCTAAGGTTTTAGGTATGTTTGAAGAATAAAGGTAGGTAATGATTGTTTTTTGTTTTGTAATGTAAAATGCTTTCGATAAAAAATAAAATATAACAAAGTGCTATTTTCCTATGCATGTATGCGAATCAAAATTACCTATAATTATAATCCTACAAAGCAGGAAAATAATCCTACTATCCTATCCTATACTAATATTATAAATACGAAAGTTTAGATGTACGGATGGATGGATATTTGTTACTATGTAACGCCGAAACGGCTAATGATAATAACACAAATGCTACTTTTTATCCCGGAAACTAAGAGAGTTCCCGCGGGAATTAAAAAAAATTCAATCTACGCGTACGAAGTCAAGTCATCGGCTAGTAATTCAATAAGACAAGATGAAAAACTACCAGTGGATATTACAATTCTCTTTTAAAGATATTAAAGAATCGAGCCCGATTGGCTGGCTTGGCATTTTTCTTGGGCCCTGCCAAACGGTAAATGTCAGCAATTGAGCTATCCTTTACTTCAATGGCTCGGAAGTACCATTTCTCTCGTGGGATTTTACAAAGCGTTCAGGAAAGCTACGGAACTGTAGATATATATTACTTCATTGATTTATGAATTGGTTTCATTTGTCATTCCATTTCGTGAAGCTGGTTTCGACTCTGAAAACACATTTTATTTAAAGGCAACCTATTTGGATTGCATCTTTGTTGCAGAATTAATGCTAAAAATTTAATAAAAAAAAGTTTTTATGTGTTAAACCTTAAAAAAACGAATTACTGTTTGTTTAAAGTTTAAATACAACGAAACTTCATTTTTATTTCTTGAAAATGTCTCCTTTAAATTAAAATGCATATTTTAATCGCCCCATAAATAAATTATTCACATTCAAAATTTATTTTGAATAAATTTTAGTAAAGTGATTTATTGCATTGCCTGAATATTTAATTTTATTATAAACTTAATCATTAAGTTATCATAATTTTAGAGAGAAAAAAGAAATTAAAGTGTGTCTAGAGACTTGTGCGTTGAAAGATATTATAAGGGTGAGAGATTTTGTTCGCGTCGTATACTTTTAGCTCCTTTTCAGTGGTCTTATCCTGTCTAGACGCGATTACCCAAGTAAAAGCTCCTTTTACTGCCAAAACAGCTGAATCCGTAAAACAATGTTATGTAAATATCACCCGCTTTAGGTACAAATCCTATATTTCTTGAAGAAATTGTTTAAAATTGAATAAACGTCTAGACGGTAAATAAAATTAAATGTTTACTCTTCCATCCTTGCCAGAAGTTTCCAGAATTAAATAAGTTATTTTAATTTTCAACGGCCTTTTGTGAATGCAATATTCCGAGCTTTTGTTTCTCTTATAAGATCACTTTGTAGGAGAATGGATTGCTATTTTCTATTTTGTTTTAATGTCCATTGTCGAAGTATTTGATGCTAAAAGCTTTCATAATAATTATTACTATTAATAAGATGATCCAATGTTACAGCTAGTCTTCAAAATTGGGCCCTATTGACAAAAACAATAAAAATAAATAAAAATTACTTTTAAAAAACCAACTTCAAACGGCACTATACAGTGTAAAATAATTTTAGTTTGTACGCGTATATTGAAGGCGGGCGGGCTTAAATAGAAACGATGAAATCGATGCCGATGCTAGCCCGATTTACACATACGACATACGTGTACATTCTTAGGATTTTAGTTTAGACATTTTGTTAACACCGGATCCACAATCGGAAAAATAATAGCTTAATCAAAAGTAAACATATTATAGCGAGAATCTAATATTTTACTAATATTCGGCAAATATTTCACTACTGTCGTAGGTAAAATGTAGACTTTGGAAATCGGTGTAGAATCCACATTGGATAAAGTTATGTTTTAACATTTTTCAATTATTTATTTTTTATCCATTGAATAAAAAGCCGTCATCAGCAGACCAAAGGTAATCTGTCTATTCAACATCTTTTCAATTATAAATCTAAAACAAATTGAAAAGCCCAGCGTATCGCGACTCAATAAACCCAGCCCGATCGCTAATCAGCCGATGTCAATCAAGTTTGTTTGTGTGTAGACTGCGACCAAATTCGGTCTGCATTGGATGCCATCCATTTAATTCTGCTGCAATCCAAATATTATTCAGGAGTTCGGGACTCTATTTTCGTCTACATGCGAAAATAAAGATTCGCTGAAGAGTTTTTGTTTTAATAAAATGACAATGATCATTGCAGCATAGAGGCATGCCCTCACCAGAAACTGTCATGACCAAAAATAACATACAGTTTATTTTAAAGCACACGTGATCTAGATTTTCACCGTTTTTCATTTAAAGCAGCAGATTTTTATATTTGTATTTAAGATTTTAAAAAACCACTTACCTTTTTACTTTAAAAAATCTCATATTACGCATAACGCACCATACTCAGCGTCTTAGAGTAAGATTTCAAAAAATCCCACAAGAACCTTGGGTTTTTTTGCGGTATAAAAGTAGCTTATATTACTCTCCAAGTCCTCAACTATCATGCAAAAAATCATGTAGCGTTTATTCTACAACCTTATATTCAACGTAACTTTTTGCATGTATAGGCATGAGCTATTTTTTATTCCGGAAAAGAAAAAGTTCCCGAGGGGATTTTAAAAATATCTAAGAAGTCGCAGGCAAAAGCTAGTAAGTTGTAAATAATTATGCTTTTGTCGAAACACACGAACAACTTCTAAATACTCGTAAAGGGCTTTTGATGCTGTCACAGCACGCATTGTACGAATAAAAACAGCTTAGCAAATAAAGTAAACTCACTAATGAAGGCCCGTCAATCAGGCCGCTTGTCTGTCCGTCACTCGACCGATACAAATTAGTGACATGGCAACGCGACGTCCGAATCCCTGTTAATGATCTTGTCTATAACATACGTACTCTATAACTTAACGTTACTCTAAATCCTAAAGCTACATATAAATTTAAACCTTAACACCTTCACTTAGAAGTTATAATGTTACCGATTCAAAATTTCAATACATTGACTGATGGCGTTGGTAATGAATATTGTAGATACTGATTTGACGCTTGAAATATTTCGGGAAATGTCGCTCTTGTGATATTCAAATGTCTCGTTATTGAA
The DNA here is from genome assembly GCA_038048805.1 of Hipparchia sbordonii. Taxonomy (NCBI): domain Eukaryota; kingdom Metazoa; phylum Arthropoda; class Insecta; order Lepidoptera; family Nymphalidae; genus Hipparchia; species Hipparchia sbordonii. The sequence continues at coordinate 1,071,828 of CM076111.1, read as the reverse complement.
AATTCTTTTGGAGATTTTAGAATCGAATTTATCTTTTTGTACGTGTATGTTACAAATATGTAGAGCATGTATTAATGGATTAATAACAGAATTTCTAATACAACGCGGAGATTATAGGACGCAGTCCGCTCACGTCAAGTACGATTTTTCAAACCCCTATTTTATTCTTTAAGGGGTTGAATATTCAAAAACTACTTAGCGGATGTCTACGTCATAATAGCTATCCTGCCCTCGTAATTGAAAACACAGTAAGTTAAATAGAAATTACCTTTAAGTTACTGTGTTTTCAATTACGAGGGCAGTATCTGTATACCAAGTTTCAGCCTGATCCATCCAGTAATTTTAGCTTTCGCATCGTCGCATTTAGCTGTCACTGCTAGCATCGAAGGATCAGTCAGTCAGTCAACCTGTCAACCTTTCCCTTTTATATATTTAGGAGATGATTCTTAATTAATTACAACTTTGTCAGTCATTTAATTTTTCTCGGTCTCCTAATGAAGTTTAAACATTTATTTTACAAACTGGGTCCCAAAGTCAATAGGAACAGGATTGACGGGCGAACGGCAGATTTGTCAAACGATTAGCTGGTAACCGGTTCGGATACGAACCGTACATTATTTAGTTCCTGATTTCATTGAGGTAGAGCAATTAAAGCGGGTTGGTTTGTAATAATTCATAATTCATTTATTCGTTTGCGAATACAGTAGACATGTAGATGTTATAAATTTATAGTGAACTTGTATTCTGCCACAGTGTGACCTTTGTTGTTTTATATTTAAGTATGTATAAGGTCGTATGTCAAACAGAAATTAACAACATTACTTACAATACTATATCTTATGTCTGGAAAAAGTCTGCAATGGCATTCCTGCTAAATTCTTATTGTTGTTATGTCAGATAGTCATTCATGTCACCTTTTCGTAAAAAAAATATTTTTTATTTTATTGTTGTTAAGATCTTTTTATAGCCCTTTTATAACTACATAAAATATGTTATTTATTTTTGAATGATTAAAATAGGGGTTTAAAAAATCGAACTTAACGTACGCAAAGCCGCGGGAAAAAGCTAGGTATGAAATATTATAACTGAACAGCAACAGACGCTATCAGCAGGAGCCACAAATACTCTTAGGTAGTTATTCATCTTTTTAATACGACATTTTTTGGGCAATTATTCACTCTGCAACCTTTTTGCGAAAAAATTTGGTTGCGGTCTAAGCTCCACTTATCAAGAAGGGTCTTGGATGTTATAAAAAAGGTAACTTGTTAATTTTGCCTATAAATTTCCTAAAAGGGCTTTTCTCTAGTAGGTTCTTTGTTTGGGGATATTTTTATTCAGGGTATGCTTCTCTACTTACAATTTGATAAAATGAGTGGGGTCTCAAACATTAGGCACATTTTTGGCCGACTTTCAAAAAATCCGAAGGATGGACGGATGGACGGACGGACAAGTGCAAATTTGCTTCGCTCGGTCAAATATGTAAACTGCTGGCCTTCAGTCGAATATTGCATAAAAAATATAAAAAGCTTTATTTCAGGGGGGCTCTCATAGAAGCGTGTGTGAAGTAAAATTTTGTTTGTTGCGTTACATAGGCTTGCGATATATCTTTTTAAAGACGACTTTGAACAGAGTACAAAATTTTATTTTTTTTAATTTTTCCCTTAAAATTGACGAAATGGGGGGTTTTCAAAGTGGAGATTTAATTTGAGTGGAGATTTAACCTGAAACGTGGTTGTAATTCAGTTATATCCTGTACTTGAACAACAAATACTAAAATTAGATAAAGAAACGAAATCATTCAATTTTTAATGCTGATAGATTCTATAGCTTCACAATAATGCTAATAGATGGTGCTGCAGTATCGGTAAAACCATGGTAAAACAGTTTTGCGTCAACTATTATTATTTTTTATTGCGTCTAATGTTAAGAGTTAATTATTGCTAAATATAATTAAAACTATCTTTTGGGAATTATGGGATACCGCGAGGTCTCAGTTCGGGGCGAACCACTAGTAAATTTAAAGTCAAGTTTTCGATTTTTTTAATTTAATCTAAATATATAAAAGGCAAAGTCGACTGACTGACTGATCTATCAACGCACAGCTCAAACCGCTGGACGGATCGGGCTGAAATTTGGCATACAGATAGCTATTATGATGTATGCATCCGCTAAGAAAGGATTTTTGAAAATTCAGCTCCTAAAGGGATAAAATAGGGGTTGGAAGAATCGAACTTAACGTGAGCGAAGCCGCGGGATAAAGCTAGTATTTTATGTACTCACTAGGTCAGCCAATTCATTTGTTCAAATATAGCTGAACACACTTATCAGATCATATTTTGACGTCGCGTCGTACGACCTAACCTCAGGAGTCAGCCTGTCAGTAAACTCGTGTTTGCACCAGAAGCCAATTAGAGGGTGCGACGAGTTCAAACACAGGCTAATGATTAAAGGCAATTATTGAGACAACACTCTATTGAAGGCTATAGGTTACCTACAGGTCTACATCACTTTTATAAGTTACGTTGACCATAGTAATTTTTTAGGATTACGTACCCAAAGGCGTCCTTGGCGAAGTGGTGAGCGCTGTGGTGTTATAACTGGATGTCTCCAGTCTCAGGTTCGATTCCCGGCGGGGGCAATTTAGGAATTAACAATTTCTAAATTGTCTCTGGACTTGTCTGGTGGGAGGCTTTGCCCAGGGCTAGTTACCACCCTACCGTCAAACACGTGCGGCCATCGATTTAGCGTTCCGGTACGATGGCGTGTAGAAACCGATTAGGGATATGGGTTGAATATACACCGCCACGCCTCTTCCAAGTTAGCCCGCTACCATCTTAGACTGCATCGCCACTTACCATCAGGTGAGATCGTAGTGAAGGACTATCTTCGAATAAAAGAAAAAGAAGGAGAAGAAGTGTCATAATATTACAAACAAACAAGCCTATAATTTAGTAGAAGCCTATAGTTGGCTATGAAAGCCAATTAGAGACTTTAATGAACACAAACATACTGATGGGCATTCACTGAAATACAATACGGCTCCACTTCCACTAACCTGAACATTCTGGCTTAAACCAAATAACAGTAGGGTTAGTATAAGATTTAATTCGATGGATCGTATTCGTATTCGATGACATTAGCGTCAAAGTAAAGTGAACCTTATCTGTAAGGAGTTAAAGTCACAAGTTCAGTACAACCGATTTAATTTTGATACCGTATATGTAAACGTATAAGAATGCATGCACGAAATTGAGCTTTAAATGTTATGTTCATTTTACTTTGACGCTAATGTCATGGAATACGAATACAATCAATTGAAATTGAATTTTATACTAACCCTACAGTTCTATCTAGTCGAGGTTTTGGCTTACTGAAACGGAAATTTGATTTTCCGATTGGCAGATTTGTTTGGACTCTGCTTTGTCGTAAAACTATTAAAAAAAAAAAATTAAAGTTATTTACTTAATTCATGTAGGGCAATCTAAGACTTTTTAAAAAATTTTAATTTTTTTAAAATTAAGTTACCTGTCTCTGCGTGTTATTATAAATTGAAGTTGCAATATCGAATGAAAAGCATTTGCTACAGCAGCGTCTTACGGAAGGTCTTGATTACTTCCACATCGCGAACTAGATTTTGCCAACTCATAGCTAGCGCCATCTAGTCTGATAAATACACACTTAGGGCGTTTTAGCGAGATGCTTTTAATAAAAATCAATTCAATGGTTTAGCTGAAGTTGAACCAAAGTAACATTTTCGCAGTAAAAATGTGGAAAATCGCTCTTTACACACAAACTCTTGTCTTTTCGATAACATCAACATTTCTGACCTCCTTCAATCCCCATCTCCTTACTTTCAAAGCACGGTTATCGCCGGACGATCGCGCAACATTGTTCAAAAAGTGATACGTCATCAATCGACCCATTTCTGATTTTGGGACCGATATGACGAAAATTCACCCCGAAATAAAAGCCTTAAAGAACTTAATAAGGGTTTTTTGCACGAAAATTTTTTCTGAATGTTTTAGCTTTAATATGACTTAATCTATTGGAAGGTAGAGGTACATACATGAAAAACTACTAAAGATTATACTTTTTGACATTTTCATAATAATTGAATGCCTCATGAATATTGAATAGCCTAACGGAAAAAAGTGACTGAAAACTGAAAGGTCGAAGGTTCGATCCCAATAGTGTACTATTGTCGCACCCACTCCTAGCACAAGCTTTCCACTTATTTGGAGGGGAAAAGGGAATATAAGTCAAAATCAGCTTGGCTAATATTCTTTAAAAAAAAACTTTTCTTTTGCTCTATCTTATTAATAGCTGGTATTAAATCTGGTACGATGGTATGAATTCGTCGTGTGCGGGTTTTTTCGCACTTGGCCGGTTTTTCTATTTTCCGATAGCAACGGCTAGAAACTAAATCAAAATTTCATTATTTGGAACAACAAATATTTGAGCTATTCGAACCGGTATTCTAGTTTATAAATCGATTCCATTCTCAATTATCAACATCGATTCCATTTACGTTAAATACTAATAGCAAGGCAATTCCATCGAATTTGCGCACCCTATCTACAATCGAGCCCATCGTATGATTATTGCTGTCCAGTACAAACATGGGGCCGTGCAACGAGCAACGCGCTAGGAAGTAGACTAGTTTCATTCGATATAGAGTCTCATCTACAAACTTTAAGTTTTGCTTCATTTCCCCAATATCTAAACTATATTTTTAATATAATGCCTTTCAAGTGGCATGGAAGGCTTAACGTTTTACTCACGATTACGTTTAATAAAAACGTAATCGTAAAAAAATAAAATTACGTTTGGGGTCCGAGGTTATTTGTTTTTTTTACAATGCGTTTTTTGTCATCCTTTTACTGAAAAATCTGCTGGGCCAATTTTATTGCTCTTTTCCTTAAACCTATAAGATAACCCATCACTTCTAAGCAGGTTCTTAGATAATGATGTTTTATGGCTAAAGACTGTTTTGTGTTTTTTTACTTTATTACCATTTTCCTTAAAAGCTCTCGTGCTGATTTTGATGCGGCTATTTTGTTAACTGTTTATTATTTCAGGGATTGCGAGTGATTTACTTTCATATATTACAAATCTTTCCTTCATTTTATAGAATAGAAATATGTAAAATTTTTATGTCAATAAATAAATTCTTATTCTTATTCTTGTCTAATTATGTTTATTATTATCTGGATTGATTCAAACATCTGTTTTAATGTCGACACACATTCCGATGATACTTTTTACCTGTAAGTATTAACTTTTAGTGCTTTGGCAGAATATTAGCGAAGGAAAAGTTTACAACGTCACTTTTCACTGGTCGATAAAAACGCTCAATTATATTTTGACCTAGGGGTCCGGTACGTTGACATAGAGGCATTTTCGAATACTACGAGGTGTTGTTGCTCATTGACCCGTCGCGTGGGGCTTCGCTCGTCAACGGGCGAGCTAATTGCTGTCCCTGTAAATACAGATTAGGGACACCTCCCTGGCTTGATGGCACTTCACGACCATCACGAGTTCCCGGTAATCGGTAATTGTGTTTGGGTTCAGGGAATTTTGTTTACTGTGTGTGTTCAATTTAAATATTTGTTGAAGAAATTGTTGCCCGATTCACAAATGTTGATCCTTGGTCCACAGAATACAATTGCTTGAATACCGTCCTGAGGATAATATCATATGCTGGCAGGTTCGACACTGATCAAGAAGTGATATTATTGTAGAGGAAGGTGGAAAACAGCAGCTGATATCAAACGTGCCAATACATTCCACATGTCGAGGGTGTTTTAAAATGTTACCGTTTGGTTATTTTGATTTAAAATTGCGAAATTTATTAATTTACGTGGTATTATTAGTGTTCAATTTCAATATTGGTTGAAGAAATTGTTGGCCGATTCATAAATGTTGATCCTTGGTGCACATAGAGCTGACAGGTTTGGCAGTGATCAAGAAGTGATATTATTGACGAAGAAGGTGAACAACAGGAGCTCATATCGAATGAGCCAATACATTCCAAATGTCGAGGGTGATTTAAAACGTTACCGTTTGTATTCTTTTGATTTAAAATTTCGAAATTTAATAATTTACGCTGGTATTATTAGTGTTCAATTTTAATATTGGTTGAAGAAATTGTTGGCCGATTCATAAATGTTGATCCTTGGTGCACATAGAGCTGACAGGTTTGGCAGTGATCAAGAAGTGATATTATTGTAGAGGAGGTGAACAACAGGAGCTTATATCAAACGTGCCAATACATTCTACACGTGATTTAAAATGGCTTTAGCGTTGGGATTCTTTCGATTTAAAATTGTGAAATTTACGCTGTTATTATTAATTATCCGAGTCGCCTCTGCGAAAGTATTTTTAACCCAATTAATAATTTCCACGCTAACAGCTTTGCATATTTCTATCTCCGTATAATTTCGTTTCGGTCGGCCTATACCAGGGGGTAAATAATAAATATTCATAACTAGTTTTCCGGGCTGCGGCCTAGAGTGCTTCTACTCAAACAAAATTGCTAATGAGATTTTAGTAACACCATTTTAATTTAACGCGTTTGAGTTTTATACTGGTGTCATTTTCCCTTCACCTTTTTCGTGTAACTGCGTGCAGTTACAATCGTGATTATAACTACATGGAATAAAAATGCAAAAGAAAATGATCAAATGAACCGTAATTTTAACTTTCGACAGAAAAAGAAGGGTGTTATAAGTTTGACGTGTGAATCTGTGTATCTGTGTGTCTGTCTGCTCCCACGTAGCTCCATGCGGAATAGACCGATTTTGATGTGGTTTTTTCTTTTTGAAAGCTTTTTTTTATTCGATGACAAGATAGCCCTTGACTGCGATCTCATGGTAAGTGACGATGCAGTCTAAGATGTTACCGGGGTAACATAGAAGGGGTATGGCAGTGTACGTTCAACCCATACGCCTAGTCGGTTTCTACACGCCATCGTGCCGGAGGGTTTGAAGACCATCAGCTAATTTCCTACGTGATTAAAAGGTCTTACAAGCTTTCAAGATTCCGGGTTTCATGATTCAGAATTAACACATAGGCTGCATTTTATCCCGGAAAATTAAGAGTTCCCGCGAAAATTAATAATACCTTCATCTACGCGGACGAAGTCGCGGGCATCGTCAAGTTGACAATAAAAAATAACAAATCAACTGAAGCGAACATTTTTACTAGTTACCCCAATCGACCCAAACCCTATCCCAAACATCACCAAGTTTATGAAAGGCCCTTAAAATATCAAAGGCTTACATCCACTCCGAACTCAACCTCCAACCCTACAACTCTCACCTACATAACAAGCTGTAAGTCCCCTATTACATCATATTATTATGATGATAATCTTGAAAATCCCCTTCCTATAATAATTCCCTATTCTTAATCCTTTACCGTCCGAACCTTGTCCTTCTATTCAATTCTTTACCCTTTTCTTATTATTTATAGGATTGTGATTTCGAATTCAGATTGACTAGCGGACGTCCGCGACTTTGTCCGTGTCTTCAATTCACTATCGACAGTTCCTAAATCCCTACAGTTTAGGTGGGCTCAACCCCTGCAGCATCAAGATTGAGAAGTTGGAAACCGAAGCATTTATGGGAACATCTCGCAAAGTTTTTATATCGATTGAAAAAAGACTCACGCAAATCGGTTTACAAATCACGGAGATATCAATATATAGATACCAATTTAAGCTGTTATTTTGATATTACAAACAGACACTCCTATTTTATTTTCCTTCTTCTCTTTCAAATTCTTCACGTTCTTGAAGTTGTCTAAAAGGCCTTTATCAGTTAGATTTATTTCAGTTTAATTCACGTATCATGCCTTAATTATTGTAACGCCATAGAATCACATCGAAATTCAGTCGATAATAACAATATTATTATGGGCGTAAATTAGGCCGCGCACACAATACGGTGAGGCGGCCGGTTGCGGTTAGGTCAGTCTATAACTTGTAGGAAATTGTTGCAAGTGTTATTTATTGTGTTCCTGTACCTATAGTGTGTTGTTAAGTGATACAGTGTACTATTTGAATGAATAAGACGCACTGACCTGTAGAGTAAGTATAAGATTTAATTCGATTGGTCGCATTCGTATTCGTTGACATTAAGATAAGATAAGCCTTTATTGTCAATTTTTTTTTACAAATATAAACTTATATCTAATATTAATCTATTTACAGTTTTTTTTTACGTTGACATTAGTGTCAAAGAAAATAAACTGATATAAAGTCACAGTATAACTGTACAGTTAAGTTTAATTTGGAGCGTATCCATACACTTAAATGTAATAGAATGTATACACGAAATTAAGCTCTAATTCAATATTGTTATTTTTTAATTTACACTGACGTTAATGTCATTGAATACGAATACGACCAATCGAATTATACTAACCCTACTAGTCTGGGACTTGTAGGAAATTGTTGCAAGTGTTATTTATTGTGTTCCTGTTCCTATTGCGTTTTCGGTCCATTTTATTCTGACGTTAGGTAGAACGTATTGAAACTCGAAAATTAGCGTCAACTTCAAAATGTGCTTTTTGTTTACTTATTTACCTTGGTACCTCTTACTTTCAATCTGGGTACAAACCCATTCTTAAATTGGAAAATTACCTTTTTCATTACCCCACTCGGCCTTGACCTCTATTTAGTGGTATGTGGGTGGAAGCCATTAATTATAGTTTTTGCTTAGCATTAGGGTTGATTGCTGAATAGTACATTATGGTACAAGTGTCAAAGTTGGTGATTACCGCTGAGGCGTTATTGAGACCCGAGCCGTTAGGTGAGGGTCTTAAGGTAGCCGAGGACGGTAATCATCAATGTACACGTGTATCATACGACGTTTTTCAACACACTTGTAAAGAAAATAATACTAAAATAGTACATTATGGTACAAAACAGTGAAAACGAGTTGTGAAAATTTTTTCGCAATGGCGGGAAAAATTACCTAATGTTGTTTTTTTGTTCGCCCTCTTGAGATGCTCTTGAGGGCAGGCAAAGATCGACGATCATACAGCCTATTCAGGGGTTTATTTGATTTAATCAGTTTTCCGGAATGCGCGCGCACCTTTAATGGCCATAGACTAAAAGAATGAGGTTTCTTTTTTTTTGGCTTTTTTCTTATAGCCACGTACAAAATGGGGAATTTCCAGTTTTCTTTATTACAGAAAAAACAAAAGTTATATTTGAGTGACAGTTTTATTTATTAAACACGTACAAGTTGAAATTATCTATTTAAATTCGAAGTTGTATGAAATGAGCAAGCAATAGGTATCTTGGCAATAGGTAGGATCTTTTTTGTAGTAGAAACTTTTTTAAGAACAAAGCAACTCAACCAATAAAATTAAAAAAAAAATAATTCTATAACTCACATTGTGAATAATAGTAATCAAAAGTCACAGTTTGAGTTAAAGGTGTCATTGTGTGCCTAATTGCGGTGAACCGGGAGCCATTTTATGAGCAAGTGTGTTGAAAAAGTCTTTACGAGGTCATCGTGATAACGAGTATCGGTGAACAAAATACTGTTTTGGACCCCTTTTGGAAACTCTACGGACTGGTTTTAGTTAATGAGTGTTCATGAGCTTAATATAATTAGGTATATTATGCTCTTAATTCAAACCTCACTAAAACCTAAAATGAAATAAAAGTTTATCTTCAGAAAATAAAATTTAAATTTCCGTAATTTCTTGAAGGATTTCAATAAATTTTTCAGTCAAAGTGGATTTCCGACACTGAAAAAAATCTTTTTTTTTTCCTGATGCTGAGCATCAAAGTGGAGCTCAATACAATCTAGTTGACTAATTAGTAGGTAATTTTAATTTAACCTAAACTTATACTAGTCCTTACAGACACTTTGTTCATATGCTCTTTGAGGCAGCACTTTCTCAACTCAAAAGGTTTTGTTCGTTTAAGTATTCTCACTAGCTCCGTTACGTCAAACAGCTGTATTGTCTCAACGTTAACGTGATGGTGCAGCCATTAATCATGAGCTTCGGCAAGTTTTGGTATAATTCTATCGACGAATTCAATTTTCAGGTCCCCGTGAATGTCATCATTCATCAAAAAACCTATTAAAGCTATTAAGCATTAAAATTCTGACTGTAACGCGTAAAACTATCTGCATTTCAAACATGTAAAGCATCTCAAACAAGGCTAGAGTCAGAAATTTGGATAAATATGAAGGTATTCCACGAACTGAGCACGAAGTACAGCCAGAAAATGCGTTGAAATAGTGCGCGCTCGCTACCTGCATAGCGTCGAAATTAAATTAAACCGAGTTTTCCCCTCGATTATACTCCGTAAAACCTCTTTTAGCCCGTAAAATGAACGCAATTGTGCACAAGCTCCTACACGCTCTAGTCTCGTTAACCTCTAGAACTTGAGGGTGAATTTTAGCAGTTTTAAGGGAGATCACTCACGGCGCCTTTTTGCAGAAATTCAGTTGCGCGTTTCGTTACACATGGGTTTTACACACTTTCACTGGTGCGACTGATTTGAAAGGTGTACTGTCGCTTTGGATTATTTCTGATCTGATGCTGCAACATCTGGTGGTCTGTGGGCACCCAACTCTTCAGCAATTTACAGCAGATAAAGCGTGTTTGGAATGGTCTCAATTCTCTCTCAATTGGTCTTTTTTATTGTTTGGTAGCAAAGAGTATTCTATTCAATTTGATTACACTAAAGTAGTGTGTATCTAACCATACAAAATATATGAAACCAATTCTTCTAACGCGTTTAATTATAGCCTTAGAAATAGTATTCGGTGAAATTTCGTTGTTTTTAGCATCGTAGCAATAAAATGTGTAGCCTTTTCACAACAGAAACAGAAGATCCTGCAATTAAGCTCTTAGTGAACGCAGTCTAAATTCATTTGCAAAATCCCGCACGGAATATTAAAACAGAGAAGCTAAGTTTTATAAATGTTTTGAATATCGCAGCGCACTGGAATTGAAATTCTAAAATACCACCGCGCGATGTCGTAGAATCTCAGAACTTTATAAAACAATCGGAAATAAAAAATTTAAAACACTGTGCTCTCTTAGATAAATGGGGGTTTAGAGGGAGTCAGATTTGTCAGCATCGATTCGCATTTTATCTATTGAGAATTGCAATTTTGTATGAAGTCGTGTACGCATCAATTCTCTTGTTAGCATCGATTCGGCTTTCACAATTTTTGTATCTGAAATGCGTATTTGTAGCACTCGACTTCATATCCTACAGCATGCTTACATTCATCGACGTATAACACAGGATTCTTAACTTAATCATGCGAAAACATGAGAAAGCCATGTGTACGCTTGCGTATAAATGTGACCGTATCAATCTATCTGAATGCGAATTGATGCGGACAAATGTGGTTCCACCCTAAACAGCGGATCATTTCAGAGCGAAATAAGCCATATTTTCAATGCAAATCAAATGTCTTTTAAAAAGTATTAGTAGCCATATTACACAATGCACACAACTTAATGGCTGACTTTGTACGAGTCTGGTAAAAATAGTACAAAGAATAAGATGTATACTCACATTCCGATTTCAATCCGAAACAAAAAATAAATATTTTATGTTTCGAAGCTATGAATATGACTGGAACAAACAGACCGCGGCATTATTCCAGCAATAAAACCTCCCGATATAAGGAATGGGTGGATTTGGCAGAGCGTAAAAAAGTTACGACCGGCATCCTCTCGATCAAGGGGCTTGCGTAATCCTAAGATACCTACTGTATCCGCGGAAAGGTGGCTTCTCTCGGATGAATCCTTAAGGAAACTAACGCGTAGATCCGGTTTTGCACGGATAGATAACGTACCGACATATGTACCAATATGTTCGATTGCAAGTATATTTTTTGTTAAACATTTAGTTTTTGTGAATAGCTCAATAGCTTTTATAGAGGCGCAAATTTTTTGAAGATATTATATTGAAGAGGAACAACCGAGCACATAATTTGAGGAATCAATGGTCGTGGGGGCTAAGGTTCTGGAAAGTTCCCACCCAAAGGGTTTCCCACCGGAAAGCGCAGTGTTGGCAGATCTCCCAATAGGTAGACCGGCGACATCACACGAGTCTCTTGGGCAACTGAACTAAATACTAAATTTTTTAAGTTTATCTATAACATTTGTATTTAATTGTATATTGTATAGCCTGCTTGGCTTTACTTTGCGAAATTCCATGATATTCCGCAAGAAAAATCTGTATGGCAAAAACGCGCCTTTTGCGCTGCACACCTTTGTTTTCCCAGGTGTAGAAGAAACGGTGGAACAACACAACACCAACACAAACTCCTCGAAAAACACTCTAAGTACGTTTCGCCCCGATACCGGAGCATCCTCAGGAGATGGATCGTATAATTGGTGTACACAAAGTGCACTAAGTCATTCATTACATATTATTTTAATCTGTCTTGTAACTCACGACAACTAAGTATCCAGTAACTAAACGCCTCAACGTTCCTCAAGCCTATCATATTAAAAGCTTTAATAACTCAATAAGTGTTCGGTTAATGTCCATTAAATGTTATCTGATAGGCTTCCGTGTAACTCGGTCATCGATTATCGCTCGCGGTCCGATTCTAATCGCGGAGAGATACGGACTCGCACAGACCACGGACTCGTGACCACACGCAGCTTTCTTGTCAACATACGGAACCTAATCTGTGTTTAGAATACGCGTTTTTAGGGTTCCGTACGTGAACGGTAAATAACGGGATCCTATTACTAAGCCTACGCAGTCCGTCTGTACGTCCGTCTTTCTGTCAGCCGGCTGTATTTCATGATCCGTAATAGGTAGAGAGTTGAAATAAGTATTCAAAATTAAAAAAATAGCAAGGCTCAGAATGAAAATAATGATTAAATATTTAATTACTTACAGTTAATTTTTAAATTGGAAAGCGTATTCCAATTTTCTCGCATGCGTTGGTCATCATTTATCATCATTGAGAGAACTACATGTGAAAACTGTTTTACAAATATTTTAAAACTGTAATCCTTAATGTTTAATGTAAACTTTTTATATTGCGATAAATTTTAATATTTTTGGCTGAATAGGACCAAAAAAAGAAATAATTAATTATTTTTATCATATACTTACTTGCAGTGTTGAAATTGAGAACTGTTTTTTTTTGAAGAAGAAACAATTAAAACGTTTGTAATTCCAAGACGTATGTTTTCACTTTAATAACAACAATTAAAAATAGATGTTATCTGTCCGATAATTTAGTGGAAAACTCAATTATTACCTCAGAAATTAATGTTAATTTGTTTGTAAAAGTTATACGTGCTATACCTGTAAAAATGATATAGTCACGTTATCCTAATCTTGTAAATAAATAGCCATTGTTAATGTAAATAGTCTCTAAAGCTAGTATGAAGAAGCACGTAAGCTATAATGAAGTCCCAATAGCCTAACAGTTAAACTGAAAGGTCGCAGGTTCGATGCCCATCCGTTGCACTATTGTCGTCTCCACTCTTAACACAAGCTTTAGGCTTATTTGGAGGGGATAGAAAAATATTAGTTCAGCTTGGCTATTATTCTTTAAAAAAAAGAGGCATCATAACTTTGTCAGTAGGTTGACGTAACTGGTCACATCGCAATAACTGGTCACGGCTCATCGTAAGGCAACTTGTTCAAGTCTTTGGTTGGTTACGATATAGTTACTCCACCTGGACGCTGCGACCATTCGCCGTGGTCTTAGCCACATAGTGTGCGTGGTCCCTTAAAGTCTTCGCTCACTTGTCATTCCGGCATCCGACCAGCACCGCCTCTTTATTCTGCGTCCACGCGTTGTCTTCTTGGTAATATCTTTTCTTTTCTTTTTTATAAAAAGAATATTAGCCAAGCTGAACTTGACTTATATTCTCCTCTATCCTTCAAATAAGCAAAAAGTTTGTGCTAGGAGTGGGTACGACAATAGTGCAACGGGTGGGGCTCGAACCTGCGACCTTTCAGTTTTCAGTCCACACCTTTAACCAATGGGCTATTGAGGCTTAAATATCATTTTCTCAAACATGCATGGAAATATTGTCATTATTTTCGAAAAAAGAACACGCGAAGTATCGAATTGTCGGACAAAGAAAATCAAATCCATTGCAAGAGCGTTTTTTGAATTTGGAACATTACAACGCTCCGCGAAACAGTTGTTTCGCGGAGCGTTTTTTTTTTTTAAATATTGCAGGAGCTTTGTAATGTAATGCCGTTTCATACAACAGTATGAAATGGCGTGCTGGGGTTACTAAATACTCCTTGATCGGATCTCTTTTGTCATTCTTGGCATACCATAGTCTCTTTGCTTAGTACAAATTGCGTTTACGTGGCTGTATAGCCATAAATGCGTTTGCCTGTCGGCACAGATAATAAAAAAAAAAATTGGCGGTAAAGCTGAAAATTCGTCTTGATTTGTTATTTACATACCTACTTAATAAATATAAATTTAATAATAATCAAAATGAGTTCCAACGGTTCAGAGAGTGAAATGGAGATTGATTGTACCTACTCCACCAGATTTAAACCAAAATGGCGGATGGATTTGGATGTATAATATAAAAAGTGTTTTATTTCCCTGCTTTCTTTTGAGAAAAGCACTATATATGCCTCGGCGGGAAATGGCAATTGCCTGTCTCGTATTTAGTGAAGTCCTCGCCTACGGCTCGGCCTTCAAACTCATACTCGACCTGCAATTGCCTACTTCCCTGCCTTTGCAATAATGTACTATTGCCGTCTAGATATGGATAGCTTGGGGGCCAGAGGCAATCCCGTCAGGCTACGGAGTTAGCTAATATGAGAAACTAGCTGATGCCCGTGACTTCATCCGAGTGGATTTAGTTTTTAAAATCCCGTGGGAATTCTTTTTTTCCGAGGTAAAATGTAGCTTATGTCACTTTCCAAGTCCACAAAAGCTATACTCATGCAAAAATCACGTCAATCCGTAGGTGAGCTGCAGCTTGATTGTAGGATAAAACAACAAACTAACATTTACACACTTTCGTATTTATAATATTAGTAAAATTAAAAATAATAATATTGCACGAGGCGAGATAGTGCTGGTCGGGTGCCAGGTTAATAAGTGAGCAACGACCTTTATTCTAGCCCCCTTCGGCCGTCAAAACTGAAAACCAGCCAGTTGCTCCCTTACTCCAACACATAAAACATCATTGTTGGCAATTCATTTAAATAAATGTATCCCCAAAACGCCTATTCCAAATAAATTGTATTTTGCTTTGTTTGAACAGGCCATCGGGATAAAGTGGCCATTTCATTTAAAAACGCTCACCGAATTGTTTTCCAAATAAATATTTATTAATAAATAAATTACAGAATTGTTTGGCCTCACTGGGCTGGGCAGCAATTACAAAACTACGTGAGTTCTTCGATTAGTCGATACTGTGAAGCTTAATGAGTCTACCTTCATGTAATATCGTAATGATGTAGTAGAAAAATGATCAGTGACAATTGGCTAAGTCAATAAACAAAATAGTTAAGCTATCTATGGAGCAAGCTATGTAATGACTTGAGCATTTCACTTAGGAATCGTAAAATAGGTGTAGTTTTAAAGTTTAATGTACTGCTTGACTATAGAACACCCCGTTTACGACCTTAGTTTCCACAGCACTAACTAAATTGATAACAGTATGTACGAGTATTTCATAAATGAAAGCGATATACATGTATTGTTCAATGTCTACGTTAGAGCAGGCAAATGAAACAGTTAAGGAACGAGTTAGCAAATTGCTGGGCACGTGTCTGTAAAATACAGTTAGAAGTACTTCAAATATAAAGATTAAAATGTTGAAAGCTGAAGACACCATCCCATTCGCAAAATGAGCAAGACTAAACAAGCGTTAACTTTCACGGCATTACTATGGTAATATGCCGTGCGAATTAGCAACTGAGCTCTTTGTCACGACATTCAAGAGTCCTAATGCACTAGTGTATTTGATGCTTTGGAATACTGTCTTTGAAGTAAATGAGAACAATAGACCTTTTCGCTAAAATGGTCGTTCTTTTCAAGGCAAAGGCAAAGGATTCTTTGAAAAAGTGAGCAGTAAGAAAGGAGAAAATAAAATAGAGAACCGATTACTAGTGTTTCGCCCATAGCCACAGCCCTAACTGCGACCTCGTATCCTAAACGTTCTTTTAAATTCACATCACAGCACACTAATATTATAAAGGCGTATATGTGTGTGTTTGTTCACTCCTTCACACCACAACGTAACGAACCGATTTGGGTGGAAATGGCGATAGCCCACACCCAAGATTAACACATATTGCATTTATGGTAGAATCATGTCAAAGACTCCTGCAAAGTAGACTACTAGAATATTTTTTTTGGATCCTGTATCGAACATAGAACGAATAAAGAAGCATCCTTACAGAATATACCAAAAGTGAAAACAGGTACGCTATTACTAGCGCTAGCTAACGAGTCCAAAATAGCTCCTTAAGCTGGGTTAAGGTTGTGAAATAGCAAGCTTTGTTTCAGAGATGTTATAAAGTTATCATAGTAAAGAAAATAACAACATGCCATTATCCAGCTAAAGGCTTTATTTCGGAGAAATGAGACCTCCCTAAATGTAAAAGATAAAAAAAGATTGTTATAATATATGAGATAATAGAGACAATGAAATATTATTACAATGTTCTTACTGAAAGCTAAAGCTTTTTGATGTAAGTACTGTTATGATTGTATTACAGAAGCTGAAAATATAATTATATCTACCAAAGTTAAAATTTGTGTTGCAAAAAGAAACGAACAAATCTGGCAAATAAATTGCTTTGGATCAAAAACCGATCAGCAATGAGGGGATTCACGGGGGCGGGGCATATCGTTCAAAGAACTGATGGTCCCAAGGTGCTGGAGTAGTGACCTCATACGGGAAAGTGTAGCAGTGACAGACTGTCGTCTGTTAGATGAGTCGCAGGGAATCCCTGGATACAGGCAGCACAAGACCGAAGCATGTGAAACTATACAAGAGACCCATGTCAAGTAGTGGAAGTCTAGTGTTTGATAAAGACGAAGAAAGAAGATCCCCAACATGTAACTGGATACAACTGAGTTTCTGTCATCACTTGCGCATTCCATCATCAGATCCTGGTCACTGTCTATAAGCCAACTTCTTATGAGAACGAAATTATTGAGCTCAAGCACCATACATCTGATGTAAGTTGTTGAGGAAATCATGAGAGTTGAGTTCCAGTCTTAAAAAATTTTACTCAATCCAGGAATAGAAGCTGGATCCTCATGATACGCAACAGAACAAGTTAGCCAAAAAACCAACGATCTATAGTCTTAACTAGAATATTAACGTAGTAAATTTTCTCAAAATGGCCGTCGGGTTTTTCATAACCAATAAGTTATGTCCCTCTTCCTTATTGAATAAGGGTGCTGTGCATTTTATAAATATAACAATTTAATAATAGAGACCATAAGGAAAATTGTGAGGGCAAACTCCTGAAAGGCTCGTAAATTAAGTTTGCTGCTGTGTTTTCCTTTGGTATTTAAGATATAACCGGTCAAATGCTTATCGGTTAAGGTAAGATGAGGCCTTAATTTCACTTGGCGTGATCTGTTGCTGAACGCGCGATTGACAGACTTGCCCAAAAACCAACGTCGAATCTGCTGGAGTTGGTATCAGTTGTCACCCATAAAAGATACCTTTATAGACTAGGTCCACTTGCACCGACTCCTAAATATATTTAAGTTACATTTTCTATACCTGTCCTTTTTAACCGACTTCCAAAAAAGGAGGAGGCACTCAATTCGTCCGAATCTTTATTGTACAAACCCTTGCATTTTCTTAATCATACTATCACGCTAATATCATAAAGGTGAAAGTTTGTATGTTTATGTGAGTGGGTGTGTGTGTATAAGCTTCCAAACTTGAAAGGAAGGTAGCTTTCTTATATATCTTATTGTAATCTCATAGAAAATTATTAATCTCGGGCGATCGCTAGTCTAGTATAAATCAATATTAGTATCAATATTTGTATGCTCAGTGTGATACAACTACTTATTATATAATCATTTTGCCCTTCTTCGTCTATTTTACTGTTATGCTAGTATCATCCATTTAAATAATTCAAAACTCCACGGGAGACTAGAATGAAGCCTTCGTACAAAAAAGAATATTGAAGAAGAAACAATTTAACTTTTTAAATTATATTTACATCCATGAGTTTATGGCGACGAAAAAACTTTTTTTTTTGTCTTTTGCAAATACTTTTTGCCTTTGAAACAGTATTGCGAATTCATAAATGATACGTACTCCGAGAAAACAAATTTATTTGAGGAAATTTCGAAGATTAAGCAACTTGCTAATGATCTCAACGAAAAAATCGAAGAAAAGGGCCGTCGGATTGTCTCAAAATGGGAATGTTTTGAAATGATTTTTCTGGTGGGAGGCTTTGGCCGTGGCTAGTTACCACCCTACCGTCAAAGACGTGCTGCCAAGCGATTTAGCGTTCCGGCATGATGACGTGAAGAAACCGCTTAGGGGGTATGGGTTGAATCTACACTGGCATACTCTTTCCAAATTAGCCCACTACCATTTTAGACTGCATTGTCACTACTCACTAACCATCAGGTGAGATCGCAGTCTGGTTGTCAGAAATGGTTGCGATCGTCACAGTGATGCTATCATTTTTAGGGTTCCCTACCCATGGCTCGCTGTCATGAAGCCTCATGTCCGCCAGACATTTTACAGTTTCTTACCATATCTTTACCATTTCTTGTTTTAGTAACTGTGAATTAAAATGTACTTGGTTTAAACTTGTTACTCTTTGTTTCAGGTAGAAGAAGATGTTCGTCGCTATGTAGAAATGTAAGTATTAAATGCTAGAAGCCACTGTGGGATTATTTAATAAAAACCGGCCAAGTGCGAGACGGACTCGCACACGAATGGTTCCGTACCATCGTACAGGATTTAACACGAGCTGTTATTAATATCGAGAAAAGCAAAAGTTTACTGTATCGAGACCTTATTTAAACCGAATTCTTTATTATTATTAAGCTATTGCATAACTTCTATCGTGGGCCAGCGTGGAGACCGAATCCAGAAATTCCGTAACGAAAATAACCTGACACGGGACTCCTCTACGGTGAGCCGCTAGATGGCTTTGATAAAAAATGCTATGCAATAGCTTTACCGCGGCAGTCCCCGAGTGCCACACGTCTTTTTTTGTATAGCGGCAATATAAATACACATTTTGTGAAAATTTCAAGTCTTCTCATCTTCATCTACCTATTACGGTGTGTACGGGAGACAGACGGACGGACGGACGGATAGCGGAGCTTGTAATTGAGTCCGGTTAGAATGATTTGGGTACAAATATCTGCATCAGTGTGAGGATCAGCAATTGATATCTTATTATCATGACAGCAAGAATGCAGTGCAAATAATCTAAATTATATACGAGTACAAAACCTCGTAAACCCTCTACGATTAACGTGCATAATCACAAGTGACAAATCAAATATAAAGGCATATTAATTCTGTAACCAATTTATTACGAACCCCTTTGGGCCCTGAACAATTAGCCCCCCAACTGAGGGTCCTGGAGAATGGAGCCGCAAAAACTTCAAATTACTTATGTTTGGTGAACTACTGGCGGACTTCATTAGGGAAAGTTACCCCCAAAGCCCAGTTTTTACCCTGCCGTTTGATAGAATGCCCCAAAATGAGTTTCACTAAGTGTGCTCAATGTTTTGAGGTTTTGTCCATACGAAACTATTTCAACAGTTACCTAACAATAGTTTAAAATAGATTGCTGTAATTATGATCCTTATGGATGCTCTAAAGTCTTTGATTGCATTGTAGAAACCGATTAGGGGTATGATTACACTGCCATACTCCATCCAAGTTAGCCCTCTACCATCTTAGACTGCAAAAAAAAATTAGCCCTTCTTGTAGCATTTTGTCGACATTGCCCGCGACAAGCAGATAAAGTCGTCAAAATTATAACATCCCTCGTTTTGCTTCGCGAGTTAAAAAATGAATATCGATAAGGTTGTCATCGCAACTTGAATAAAATTGGTCATCATTTTTCGTCCTAATAAACTTCGGATTTCCGATCTGATGAATATTGAACGAGGGGAATAAATTTTCTATAACACCGGTAGTTGGAAAATCGTCGCGTTTGCCCAAATTGGTAATTTACATTTGGAATTACTGAACTCTGCAAGTAATTGGCTGGTTTCGACGGTCTCATTGAATGCGAAATTTAATTGTTTATTGACAGACCGATGATGTGTATCGGACATCATTTGCAATTCCGTAGGCACTTGTTCAAATTAAAGCTTGGATAGGTTAATGGTCAAACGGCGGCGGGGCAAAAATGAATTTGAATAGTTTTTTTTTAAGACTAGTTTTTACCCGCGGCATAGCTCCCGCCATCTAGCAAAAATAAAATCGGAAGTTATGAGTAAGTATACAGAATTATTAATTTTGATTTTTTCGATTTTAAAGTTTTCTTTTGGGTCTTCCCTACTTGTTTTTGTTTTAAAACTATCCCTGTATTAAGGCGAACAAAACAAACAAAAATTATTCAAATCGGTCAAGCCGTTTTTGAGTTTTAGCCAGAAAACGAACAGCAAACACAAAACAATAACAAAAATTCCAAAAACTCTGATGTACACACATCATACATCAGATTTTGGAAGGAAACCGTCAAACAAGTCACTTCTTTTAAGGCTATTTGAGAATGGAATGCACTCTGTCGAATTTTTTTTATTCCCCTACTTAGAAATACAAAATTTCGTTAGAAGCTGGTAGGTAGAGTATGTTTTGAGTTTAGGTCCATACAAATTAACACCCGAAAAGTAGAGTACCTATAAATATTTATGCCTAACCATCTTGAAACAAAGGTTGGGCTTCGTTATTATTAAAACATGTTTTCTTTTGAATAATAGAGGGTTCTCATTCCAACTTTTGCTGCTTTTCTGCTTTCGAGATGTGTTTTGATGGGAATTAGGTTAATAAAAGCTTCACTTTAAAAGGAAAATCGAAGTATCACAATAATTTCTCAGTTACACAAGGAGAATAGAATAGAATAGAATAGAAAATTCTTTATTGCTACACGTTTACAATAATAATATCTTAGAGTTAATAAACAAAGGTGTGCAAAGGCGGTCTTATCACTTTAAGCGATCTTCTCCAGACAACCTTAATATTTAAAAGAATCCTATTGAGGGATATGGAAAAGCGCAACTAGTTTCATTTTTAGGAGAGTTTCTCGAATGCGAGCAAAGTTTTTGCCACTCATATTGAAATTGATGAAAGTCAAAAGCAGCATTTGATTACTAAAAAGAAGAAGAAAAAAAAGCTTGTCTTATTTGACATTCAGACTCCTGGGACGAAGTTATCGATAAAATATTACTCACAATAAAACAATACTTAGATTAAATCCGAAACTTACCTTTTCAATACCTCTTCTCGAAGTTGTAACAAAGGTCTTGCTAAGTTCGCCGTTATGAGAACTTAAACATTATCCGCAAAGGAATTACACTGAATACAAATTGAGTTTTAATGAAGAAACCAACTCGCGATCGACAGAATAGTTCGTATTTTATTTCTGCAAGGACTTGCTTCTGTCAGAAAAGTACTTACATACCTACGTCCTACATAATAATACATTTCTTTTAAATACAAGTGATTGCTTTAGTTTAATAATAAGGAACTACTACTGATAAGTATCAAAATTATCATCTCAACTTATCGCCGGCGCATTACTAGCCACGTGTCACCTCGAGAATGAGAAGGGAGTAGTAAGTAACTACTACAGCTGTTTTAGTAGTTCATAAATTTTTATTTAGTAGTGATGACGATTTCACCACGAAAATTTTCAGGCGTGCAGGTTCGCTCACGCTATTTTGTTCACAGTTAAAGCAAGTGATATTTATTTGCTTTAAAAAAGTAAGTAATACTGGTACTGACAACCTTACCAGTAATTACTGGTAAGGTTGTCCTTACGAGTAAGATATGATATCTGAAATCAAAACTGAAATAATACTGCTTTAAGCGTTGGTATAAATAGTACAGTCCCAGCTCCGTAAAGTACAACTGCTTGCAGAGAACTGTTCATCGTAGTATGTCTATTAAATTAGGTAGGTACCGACTAACTATTTTGTTGTAGGCAGCTAGTTTCGCGTAACCTAGATTTTACACGACTTAAGCACTTGACTACATCGGCCTTGGAAAGTCATTTGCGCTGAAACTGATGTACAAAGCCATTCTATAGCGCTTAAATGTATAACAATGTTTAAGTAGATTTAACCGAATTGAGAAAACGAAGGACTATTAATGTAATAGGTAAAGCCTTCTTCATAAAGCGTTCTTCATTAAGTTGAATACTTTTTGGCCGTTTTTTATCTATGGCTGGACTGAACGTCACTTGTCAATTGTCACAATTGAGACTGAAGCACAAATAATACAAATGTGTTCATAAACACATTATATTAATAGCAGCATAGATTGTATTGAAGCCTGAATAACACAAAGGATAACCTTTGTGCTATTCAGGCTAGATATGGACTGAAAACTGAAAAGTTGACGGCTCGATTCCCGAAGCATTATTGCCGTAACCACTTCTAACAAAAGCTATCTACACTGGACAGCAAATAAACCGAGCCACCCGCTACCTTGGCACTCTGATTCGATTTTCTCAAAAAATATAAAACTTACAAATATCAAAGTTATACCTACAGAAAGTGTGTTTCTTGATGATGAAAATGAATGGAAATTCATTAGGATTAATCAATTAATTAAGTGTTTATTGAGGGTTTTACAAAGAAGAGTCATTTTCCAGTCGTGTTAATCGTTCGTAATCAAAAAATGAAAATTAAAATAAAGTCAGAAACAAAGAAAAAATTAAAGAAAAAGTTTTTGGTCAGTATTCAGTATTCCCTCCCCTTGCTCGGATAACTGCCAGAATCCTCGTATTCATTGACCTCACGAGCCTGACGAGGAATTCTTGAGGGATTGCATTCCACTCCTCTTCAATTGCGATTCGGGGCTCTGGAAGCCTTACTGGACCAGGTACCCGGGCTCGAACCCGACGTTTCAGTTCATTGCGTAAGTGTTCTATCGGAATCTAGTCCAGGCTTGGAGCTGGCTAGTCCATTGTACGAATGCCGACGTCGCGTAGATACTGGGCCACCACTTGAGCAACATGAGATCGTGCATTATCAAGCATCTACTGTATATTCTGCCCGATATATTCTGCGTAAGGTACCACATGGTCTACCAGGATTTCAGTAATGTAGCGATAAGAAGTCAATCCACATGTACGGCCCGTCAGTTCGATGAAAACTAACGCTGTACATGCGGTTAGCGAGATGCCGCCCCAAACCATTACAGATCCTCCTCCATAAGCATCAGTTTGCTCGATGCAACACTGATATTAACGTTCTCCAGAGAGACGATATACTCTCTGACGTCGATCACTTCCATGTAGACTCACCCTGGAGGGTGACGCTCACGCTTATGGAGGAAGATCTGTAACGGTTTGGGGCGGCATCTCGCTAACCGCATGTACAGCGTTAGTTTTCATCGAACTGACGGGCCGTACACGTGGATTGACTTCTTATCGCTACATTACTGAAATCCTGGCAGACTATGTGGTACCTTACGCAGAATATATCGGGCAGAATATACAGTTGATGCTTGATAATGCACGGTCTCATGTTGCTCAAGTGGTGGCCCAGTATCTACGCGACGTCGGCATTCGTACAATGGACTAGCCAGCTCCAAGCCTGGACTAGAGTCCGATAGAACACTTACGCAATGAACTGAAACGTCGGGTTCGAGCCCGGGTACCTGGTCCAGTAAGGCTTCCAGAGCCCCGAATCGCAATTGAAGAGGAGTGGAATGCAATCCCTCAAGAATTCCTCGTCAGGCTCGTGAGGTCAATGAATACGAGGATTCTGGCAGTTATCCGAGCAAGGGGAGGGAATACTGAATACTGACCAAAAACTTTTTCTTTAATTTTTTCTTTGTTTCTGACTTTATTTTAATTTTCATTTTATGATTACGAACGATTAACACGACTGGAAAACGACTCTTCTTTGTAAAATCCTCAATAAACACTTAATTAATTGATTAATCCTAATGAATTTCCATTCATTTTCATCATCAAGAAACACACTTTCTGTAGGTATAACTTTGATATTTGTAAGTTTTATATTTTTTGAGAAAATCGAATCAGAGTGCCAAGGTAGCGGGTGGCTCGGTTTATTTGCTGTCCAGTGTATTAATTAGAGGGGGAGGGAAGAATATGAGTCAAGTTCAGCTTAGCTAAAATTCTTTAGGGCTTAGGTTATAGTCTACCTTGTCAAAGTCAGTAAGTCGTCCAAGGTTAATTATTACCACTGTTTAGTGCAAAACCAAAAAAAATTCTTACGATGGGTTCGACCTTCGCTCTTTGGAACATGAAAATTTAATCAAAAGAACAACATCTACAAAGTTCGTTAGTGGCCAGCCTTTTATTACTTTGATCAATGAACCATGAAGTGAATTGGCCTCTTTCGATGGAATAACTAAGTATGCTAACTTGTTTAGATACATTACCGCAAATTAGCGTAGGTTCGATTTCTACGTAGATAAGTTACAAAAGCAATTTTGTGAGGGTCACCGAGGTCCTCGAGGTTATAAGATACTATTCAATTCAAATTCAATTCAAATTCAAAATTTATTTATTTCATATAGGCTAACTTGTAGCTCTTATGACAAGTCATAAATCTACCACCGGTTCGGAATGTAGATTCTGCTGAGAAGAGCCGGCAAGAAACTCAACAGTTGCTCTTTTCAAAAAAAATTTTTTTTTACAAAGCTATGCTATGTATACAGTGCTTCCACAATAAAGCTTCAAAAATGTAAAAATGCATACGTAGGTACACCAATCCAACGCATGTCAAGACGGGCAGTCAAAGCAGACCCATTCCCGTTGGTGGCACCCGTTCACGAGCATGACGCATGATCCAGCCATTGCTTCGCTCAACCATATTTGAGGGAACGTAACAACTATAAACCTAGACCTGAACAGTGCTTTTCAGCGTTGATTGTCGTCAAGCGAAAGACATAATATTCGTAATAGAAAATAGGTAAATAAAACTAATGACACACTATATTTAACCCCCGACGTTTTTGCGTCGGGAGTTGACGTGTCTGTCTGTACGCACATAACTCCGAAAAATTGAAAATCTAGTCCATCTTGAAAGAAGGCCAAAAATCACTAGGCTACCATTGCCACCATTAGCCATATACCATTAACTGGTATTACTTGCAACTTGAAAAGTGCCGAGCCAAAAATAGACACTTAAACTTAATGACAGGACAGCGTAATGAACTTTTTACCATTCACTTTATAGATGTAGATTTACGGCCAGGCTCTAAAATATTGAAATAAACTCTTGTACTTACCGAAATAAACGCCACATTTAGGTACCGCTACCGCCCCCTGAAATCACTTCTGTTGAGTAAACAATGTAGCTTTATTAAATACTAAATTGGTCTGGTAATAAGTGCTCTGATTAATTTTTAACGTTGTAAGATTTTACTAGCTTTTTCTATGACTTTTTCGAGTGGATTATTATTAAGAAAAAATATTCTACGTGCGACGTGCGTATCCAATATGCAAGCCATATCTGTGCCTGTGAATATCAGTTCTACGGTAATCCCACGGGTAAATACGATGTTTCCCTTAGACCGCAGAGCAGCAGAGTTTTTAACCGACTTCCAAAAAGGAGGAGGTTATTAAGCTATTGCATAGCTTCTATCGCGGGCCTTGAGCGTGGAGACCGAATCCAGCAATTCCGTAACGAAAATAACCTGACACGGGACTCCTCTCACCGCTAGATGGCGCTGATAAAAAATGCTATGCAAAAGCTTTACCGCGGCAGTCCCCGAGCGCCACATGTCTTTTTATTTTATTGCCTTCTTATTTATATATTGGGACAACTATAACGGCAACTTCCAGATTATTACAAAGAAACCATGATTTTATTTCATCCAAATATTTTCCGAACGACCTAGATGGATAACTTTTTAACTGTCACAAATTAGCATGATAAAACATGTTCTCCTTTTCGTAAAGATTTCTTTACTCAGAAATATTTACTGAGAACAAATTAAAATTGACAAAAACTTTTGATTAAGTAATTTAATTCTTTACAAATTTTCAATTTTTTCTTTATTCTGAATGCCTTTCTACTCGTTAAAAATGTATATTTAGAAACTAGTAGGGCGCGTGGGTGCGCGGCTCGCTAAAGCGAACCGCGGTTTTTCTGTCCACTAAGTAGACCTTCTTGATCATCTTTTTCCAAGAAACCACTCTTCTATCTTTTATAATCTCCGAGATAGACACCGACGAAATTTGTATGGCCGCCATCTTAAATCCGCCATTTTAAATTTTTTTTCAGCTCGCTGCCAATTGGATAAGGTTTCGAGTTATTTTTGTTTGAGCACCCTCCACCTAATTTCAATACTCTGGCCGTGCTCCTCACCCGACTCCGAAATCCTCCATCATCAGCTCCCTCCTTATTTTTCCTCCAAATGAATTTATGTCCTCTATACGAAACCATCAGAAATTTTGAAAAGGAACCGTATTAAAGTCTTGCATATATTTTGTAAGAAAAGAAAAATTCCGCCATCTTTAATTTTTTTTCTATTTATAAAGTAGACTTTCGGGTCCTGATCATCTTTTTCCAGGAAACCACTCCGCCATCTCTTATAATCTCCGAGATAGACACTGACGAAATTTGTATGGCCGCCATCTTAAATCTGCCATTTTGCCGATTTTTTTCGACTCTCTGCCAATTGGATGAGGTTTCGAGTGACTTTTGTTTGAACACTCCCCACCTATCTTCGATACCCTGGCCGTGCTCCTCACCCGTCTCCGAAATCCTCAACCATCAGGTCTCTCCATATTTTTTCTCCAAATAATTTTTTGTCCTTTCTACGAAACCATCAGAAATTTTGAAAAGGAACCGTAAAAAGTCTTGCATATATTTTGTATGAAAAAAAATAAATTCCGCCATCTTGAATTTTTTTCTGTTGATTAAATGGACCTTCGGCTCCTGATCATCTTTTGCCAAGAAACCACTCTTCCATCTCTTATACTCTCCGAGATAGACACAAACAAAATTTGTATGGCCGCCATCTTGAATCCGCCATTTTGGAGTTTTTTTTCGGCTCTCTGCCAAATGGATGAGGTTGCGAGTGACATTTGGTTGAACACCTCCCACCTATCTTCGATACCCTGGCCGGTGCTCCTCACCCGTCTCCGAAATCCTCAATCATCAGCTCTCTCCATATTTTTGTTCCGAATGAATTTTTCTCCTCTATACGAAACTGTGAGTGAAAAAAAATTTTTCCATACAAAATTTTACAGGAGAGGTGATCAATCAGTCAGTCAGTGAATCAGCACGAGTAGCTATATATATAGTAATGTCAATTTGACGCGAAATAAAAAGTTTCAACCGTCGAAAACTTTTCCAATTTAAACTCAAATAGTCATGATTTAGCAAAAAAAATTGAAGACGTATCTTCTGTATTTAACTTTGTTTTTTGTTAACATTGGCCTGGCTTTAATTTTGATTCTACCCAGCTATTTTCGGAAAAGGTGAAAACTGAAAAGACCACAGGTACATTGAACGTTAAAACTCTATCACACAACTTTGTGCGATTCTATTGTTTTAAAGTTTCCGTTGAGCGAGCGAGAGTCTGGTATCGTGTTTTTATTTCTGAAACCCTCTTTTAGTTGAGACTGAAACTCATGAGAATATTTTAAGTTTTGTTATTTTTGCTTTCGAAATGTTTCCACTCTGAAAGCTGGGAAAACTAAAGTTTTATATTTTATCTATTTACCGCGTAAGTACCTCTATTTTGAAATATGTTTATTGAAGCCAATTACTGGAAAAGTTATAAAATGCGTTCTGGCCGCCAAGCCCACATACAAGCTATACAAACACTACTTCTAAAACAAACATTTAATTATTATTATGAATAGCATTATGGTTATAATTTAAGTTGTTTTTAATACTATTTTAAATCATAAGTTGATGGTAACAAGTCCGGTTTGTCCTTCAATCATCCTGCAACAAAGCTACGGATCAACGTGATTTTTTGCATGGGCACAGTTGAAGATCTGGAGAGTGACATAGGCATACTTTTTATCCCGGAAAATCAAATAGTTGCCACGGGATTTAAAAAACGAAATCCACGCGAACTAAGTCGTAACAAAATACTAAACAACATCATTAGTTATTAAGTCCACCATTTTGCTTTGGCATCTCGGCTTTTTAGAATTATTCCATCGTAATCTTAAGGGCGGCGTACTCGCCAGCACGGTCACGTGCTGCCTCCGATGAGGTTGGACCCTCGTCACCGCCCGGCGCCCGTCCGTCTGTCACGGCTGAAGGCCCAAACCTGCGAGGTCACGCTTATTTTTTGAATTTTTCTGCTATATAACCGTAAATTTGCCATTTTATATGAATGAATGATGTTTTTGAATTGGTGTTATTGAAAACCAGACCAGACCAGAGACAATTTAGAAATTAATGACCCCGCCTCGGGAATCGAACCCGAGACATCCTAGATATAAGAACACAGCGCTTACCCTTGCGCCAGGGAGGTCGTACGTCATTGCGCACAATGCAATGAATCGACTTGTTTTTTTTTTTCATATTGTAGGATACTTTATCGTGGGTGAGTATGAAGGATGGGAAAGAAAAGGATCCTCAGGGATTTTTAAAAACCTAACTCCACTTAGACGAAGGTACTGCTATCAGCTAGTAACAACAAATTAATGATTTTCAAGCAGGTAGCAAGCTCTGATAGCTACAGCATAATGCTTTTCCAGCAAAAACTTCATTTGTATTCAAGTGTCGAGTCGTGAATTCCCACGCTATTCCAGCGAAATAGGGCCCAAATAATGGCAATGGCTTCCTTATCGTTCTCACTCATGGTAAGTCATAAGTGATGGGCGATGGCGCTGTGTGAGATTAGAACGTGGAATAGGGTTTCAAAAAAAAACACGGAACTCTTATAGGATCACTTTCTTGTCGGTCTGTCTGTATGTCAAGGTTCTTTTTCTCAGAAATGGCTTAAGTTACTAAGTTGATATTTTTACTGATTACAAAAGCCAGTAGTCTCTTATTGCTATGAAAATATCAAGTTTCTGGTTTAACGCTATGAAAAGTTACAGCTTTTCGAAGCGTATTTCTATACAAAATTTGCTACGCCTAATTTAAGTCTTATCTAGATTACACTACTATACACTAATTATACAACGTTATTTTTAAACATAATTTTTTTTTCATTTAATGATGAAAATTATCTACGGAACCCTAAACTGCGCCGGGCTTGACACGCATATTGCCGCTTATTTTTGAACGAGCGAAGCGAAGTTCTCTGAGTCAACTAGGGCGCTTGCCTACTAGACAGAGAAGTGTGTTCGTCTAAATGTCTGTCAGAGCCCTATAACTTCTGAATTACTGAACGTAATTACTTCAAATTTAAATATAATATGTAAACTGATGGCCTTCAGCCGAACATTGTATAAAAAATATAAAAAGCTTTATTTCAGGGGGGCTCTCATAGAAGCGTATTGGAAGTAAAATTTTGTTTGTTGCTCTACATAGACTTGCGATATATCTTTTTAAAGACGACTTTGAACAGAGTACAAAAATATATTTTTTTTAATTTTTCCCTAAAAATTGACCAAATGGGGGGGTTTCAAAGTGGAGATTTTAATTTGAGCCATATGTCAAGAATTACTGAATATTAGAACGTGAAACTTGGTTGAAAATTCAGTTATATCCTGTACTTGAACAACAAATACTAAAATTAGATAAATGTTATAAAGAAACGAAATTATTTAATTTTAATGCGCCATCTATTAGCATTATTGTGAAGCTAATAGCTTCACTATAATGCTTCACTATAGATGGCGCTGTGTCAGTAAAACAGTTTTATGTCAACTATTATTTTTTTTATTGCGTCTAATGTTAAAAGTTAATTATTACAATATATAATTAAAACTTTTGGGAATTATGGGATATCGCGAGGTCTCAGTTCGGGGCGAACCACTAGTTATTTTTAGAATAGAATAGAATATATTTTTATTCAAATGAACTTTTACAAAGTGCTTTCAAATCTTCAAGTGAATCTACTACTGGTTTGGCTTTGCATAGAGGAGCTAATTTAGAAAACATCATTTTCATAAACAAACGAAGTTACATTAGTTGTTTGCACTAACTTATTTCTTATGAATATAAAACAATAATTTAAAAAGATTTTCATCTAGAGAACCAATTTACTGGACCGAGAGATAAATTATGTAATCTCCTTTGTCGCCTAAAAGTAACAACGATAAAAGGAAAAAAGGAAGAATTTAAAAGGCGATAATTCACCCTCCACCCTCAGAAAACCCTTCCAGTAATAGCTCGAGAGTTGATGGAAAATTTTGAGGAGGTGCTTAATAAAATCAAAATGATCTAAGTTGTCTTCGCACATAGCCTGAAAATATAATACTTTATATGATTAATACATTAAACCAAGTTAACCAGGAAAGGTTGAATCATTTTACGAACCGATATTCTTTATTCGATAGGTTTCTCACAAGACGACATTAATTTTACGCACAATTGACATGGAAAACCTGACATACATAAAATAGACTGTAAATCCGTTTTGCACATTAACAACTTTATTGCATGAAAAACAGGAACAAAATACATAAGTAAATAAACAGTGTAACAAAAAAGGTCTCTTCCGGGCAACCTGTACAAGAGAACTTAATGTAAGTGAGAGACGGGTATTTCGTGAAACGCGTATTAATTACTGCTACAATGTTGTCACGTTAAAAATCAACTATGAATCACATCTTCTGATTTTCCCACAGGCTCTTGTTTCACTTCCAGAGTAAACGAAAGGGTGAGAACATTGCAGATTTATAAATCATGCCGTTTCAATTATGTCTGCGCACCTAGGCATTTCGCGCAGAACTGGTCCGCATTTGTATTTGAAATTCTGATACAACGAATACATTTTCCTATACCAGTGTGTTATTATAGTTTTTGGGTGGAATTAAAGTTGATTGGTCCTCAAATGAAACCCAAAAACTATAATAACACACTGGTATAGGAAAATTAAAGGCTTTAATACGTGCCCTGGTCCTTCTACAGTCCTTACTTTTAAAGTCGGAACGTAAGCAGATCTTTAAATGTGTACACTTCACAATGAAAATTTCAAATATTTACCTATTACAATTCATGAAATACAGCCCGCTGACAGATAGACGCACGGATAGACAGACGTACGGATGAACGGACGCACAGATGGATAGCGGAGGCTTACTAATAGGATTGGTAGTGTTAAGCTAGGAGGCTTAGTGATAGGTTGGCACCCTTTGGGTACGGAACCCTAAAACGAGTGATTTTTCTCATGGTAGAGCACCCTGCTGTTACTCTAGCTTCCGAGTTTCTGGTAATCTTATTGTGGTTTCACAATAAAATAATTTTATAGTAGCGGAAAATTCTATAACAGCTTATGTACAAGTACCTAATGTACCACATTCCCTGAACGTTCTGCTGGCACGCAGCCAGCCCAAGGCTTCCGAACTCCATTTAGTTTTCACAGCAGCTTTCGTTCTATTTATATTTAAATTTCCACTTTAATTTAAAAACACGCATATAAATAACGTGATTGGTGTTTAGCGTAAACCCTTTGAGAGTGGGGTGTACTTGTTGAGAATTTAACAGAACATGAATACAGATTTCTCTCGAGAATGATCATATTATTTGGTAACAAGACAAAGTTTCTAGACACCCAACCAATACGCGTATGTACGAACAGATAGCATAATTTTCGCGAAAACAATTTTGATTTCGAAAATAAAATAATTCTATTGAATTATTAAAATAAAATAATTCTATTGAATTATTTTATTTAATTTTCGAAATCAAAATTAAAATGTGATCTTTGAAGATAGGTACTAGCAAAACGCTGTTATATCCATCAATCTAAAGTAATCTAAATCTAACTAAAGTAATCTAAAGTTAACTAATTAAAGTTTTTACTGGCGCGTATAATTTTTTCATATATAAACGTCATATTGGATTTGTCATAACTATCCCTAAACTATGGGGATTTAGATACTGTCGACAATGAATAGTTATTGCAGGTGCCAAGTAAAAACTACATCGTTGAATTTCCGAACCCAACCGATCCTGAATCCTGACGTTGCAGTTGTTCTGCCCACGCAAACTGTGGGGATTTAAGAACTGTCGATTTGCACGAATTCGCGGTCCGCTAGTGTATAAAGAATACATCATTTAAAAGATTTTTGAATGAAAATAACGTAGTATACCTTGCCATAAGCTTGGCATCCCATCTAACGTTCCTTGTAGTTCAAAACATCACAATCAACCTTTGACGAATGAAAAAAACATAGATTAGAAAACTCTGAAAACAAAAAATCTCTGAAAAGAAGGCCTTGGTAGGTATATCAAATTAAAAGAAACCGTTTCTTTGACCAAACCAACTTTTATATTATTTCAACCGAGGCCTAAATGTTTCCATCGTTCCCGAATATCACAAGTCGGAGCGGAATTTCGGCGAAATTCTTTTTTGTGTAATCGAGATAGAATGTTTTATTTGTAAATATATAACAAAGTTTCGTGTCTACCTTTTTATTTATTACATTTGGAGATCTACAAGAGTCGTATTGTCTCATAACATATTGCTTTCACAGATAAAATATCCTTTGTTAGTACTTGAATCGAAATTGGATACGTCTGAGACTTTTTGTTGGAAAACACTTTTTCGTGGTTTAATTTACAAAACCGTAACCTTCATTTTCCTGGTTATAATGTGATCGAGATTTAGAATATTCATTGACCTGGGTTTCTTTGCTCTGAGGGAATATTAAATAGCAATTTTCGCGTTTTACACTGAGCAAGAGTAATTGAAAATGGCGGTTGTTTTTGAATCCTACGACGTGCCAGTTTCAGTAAACAATTAGGATCTGAATTAACGTTTCGTTGGCGCTTTGTTTCAGAAAGCTACGACTAAAGCGTTCACGAGTAGGTTAGATTCCACATATGCATGGCAACGCTCTCGCTCGATAAAGGTTTCTGATATGGTATTAGTATTGGTATTACCCTGTAGCAAGATAAGGCTGGATGGATCTATAGACCGCACTCCGCTCAGACTCAAGACAGAGTTAAAATAAGACAGATTTATATTAGAGTAATATACATTTTGTGTCTCGTTTTAACATCTATCTTAAGTCGGAGCACGCTCTATAGACCTCAGGTTTAGTGTGTTTTACTTCGTGAATCATACAGCAGAGTAATATAGATAAACAAGTTCTCGTTCACATTAGTTCAACTCAACTCAGTATTCGTGCACATAATAAAGCAGGTTTATGTCAAAAACATCCATATGAAATGCTAATGTACACGTTAATATCGCTGAGGTATATTGATATTTATTAGAGGTGTCATAACTGAAAGTTATTAGCACGGAGGCGTATGGAGCAAAGCTGCTCTGGGCCCATTTCATTTTTCAATATTATGAAATTTCGCAGGCGTAAGTAATATTATAGAGCAAAGAGCTAGATAAGTTCATAGCAGAATTTTTACTTACTTGGAAAAAGTAGGGTTAGTTTTTATTAAACTGTCACAAAAAATCTTATACTTAGGCCTCATCAATGTCCCAGTAATAATAATCTCTTCCGTTTCTTCGTTCAAAGTCGTTAATTAAGCCAATAAAGTCGATTCAAGGTTTTTCTGAATTTTCAAACACTGGTTTACAATTATTATTGTAAATTTAGAATTTAAAACACCTCCAGCATGTTACACCATTCTAATCGCTAGTCAGTAATCGTTAAAATAAAAATATGTAATCCGCCATTTTGTGGTGGCGGCTGTTTTGGACCGATTTTCATCAAACATTGCTAAGAACACTCCCGACTCCGACAAAAAAAAAATCGGTTTATCCATTCGGGAGCTACGATTCCACACAGACAGACACACACAAACATAGACACGTCAAATGTCGGAGGTTAAGAAACACAAAAGAGAATTCTGAAACAAATATTACTGTGAAGTTAAGTTTTACTTTCTTAAATTTCAAAGCACTCAGATAAGTTTGGAGGTCCCTTAAGTACTCCAAAAACACAACAATAATAACAATTTAGTTCGCCTGAAATCTTGGTGTGTTCAAAGTAATTTCGTAATCTATCCACATTCAATAAGGACAACCGAACCCAAAATTTCACGAGTGAAAATTATCAACCCCAAAGTTTCTGGAATATAACACTAAATATCACATCGAGGACTCGAAAAAGGTCCGCGCCGGACCGTGTAGCCGGACTGAAAGGATTTCAGTAAACCCGTTTATTACCGCGGGTATTTCCTCGCCGAAACGCGTCGGGCTATTTCATTGAAATTCGAGTGGCACATAAAATGGAGCGTAAATTTCTGATACTAATGCTGGGTTCACGGTCTGATTTGACGAGCTTACTTTGTTTTTACGAGCTCGCTTTGTAGACGGCGTAATACGTCAGAGATTCTGCTGCATTTCTATCGGTTCCGTCTAATCGAAAGATTGATTTGTAGTGTCTTACAAAAATTTATTTTAATTTAGGTTACTATTACATACTCTTCCATTGCCTATCTGCAACCTACCTGCCTACCAGTTACTGATTTGTTTTAATCGTACGGCAATCGTATAGTTACTGATAGTTGTTTTAGCAAGCGCGCAAGAGAAAATTTGAGAGATCTAGGAGCGTGCTTGCCTAGAAGGTACCTATTCACTCTTGTATTCTTGTAGAAAAAAACGGATCCAATGTTATACCTACCAGATTTAGGGTCTAATTTGATGAGTTTACTCCGTTTTTACGAGGACACTTCGTATTTAGTCGGCGTCAGAGATCCTGTTACTAAGTACACAATGAAATTTTATAGCTTCATTGACGAAAGCTCGCGTCTGTTCGAGCTCTGAATACCGAAAGTGTTCAATGTTTAACCTTGTTGAAGTAAATTTTAATAGGGTTTGGCACGCAAAATAACTTTGTAGCTTTGTTTAATCGCTAACGAAGCAGATGCCTCGAATAACAACGCCGATGATTCTAGAGAAATACGATAAGTACAGAAACAGTCCTGACGCTTTTGTTTCAAAACAAAATGACTTCTTAGTATCGAGTTTTATTATAATCTTTTCTTCTTTTACTAGCATTCGCCTTATTTCTTTTTCAAATGATGCGGAACTTTTTTTGATTACATTATAAATACCATTACATTATAAGAATTTAAAGATTCTTGACTCATGTTGCCCGATATGTACGAATGTCTAAGTACACACTTGTTTATAAAATTCCAATTAGTTGTGAAAATCTACCTAAATAAAAAAGTTTTTTTTATAGTTATAGTTTGTTTGTTTGTTTCGTTTGTCTGACAGTACATCAATCCTAGCTCCCTCTATGTTGGTTTGCCAACACTACTCTTTCAGTGGGAAGTACCTTGGCCACAATACCTTGTTAATAAGTCGGTAACTCTGGTTTTCCTTTGGATCTTGCAGGAACACCCTAAGCATAATTTCTCTCTCTCACCCGCTGAATGACCCCGAGCCTTTTTATGAGGTCCACAGTTAGCGACCGAGCTCGGATCCTTAAATCATTTCCTGTATTCGAACACCTTGATTGTATTATTTTGACTATGTGGTCATTATAATACGATTGGCCTATTATTATTATTTAAACAAGTTCATTGTACACTCAACTTATACGACATTATGTCATTAAAAAAAGCTAATATCAGAGGTAGCTGAAAGACCTTGGCCTTTCAAATTAATTTCGACTCGCTTTGAGGTTGACAAATACGTAGAGCTACGTCGTAAATACGATACCCTGATGAAAAATTCTAAATGAGCCACCAACAGAAGAGATTAAATAAAGTTGGGAGTAAATAACGTAAGAAGTACCTAATCATAAAAAGCGCCATGTT
This sequence comes from Hipparchia sbordonii, assembly GCA_038048805.1. Taxonomy (NCBI): domain Eukaryota; kingdom Metazoa; phylum Arthropoda; class Insecta; order Lepidoptera; family Nymphalidae; genus Hipparchia; species Hipparchia sbordonii. Next base: position 1,035,799 of record CM076111.1, on the reverse strand, counting down.
TTATTTTATTTTTCGACCAAGTATTTTTCTCTCTATCTCATATTTGTTGTTACCTTGCGTTTTTCCAATATTTACCTTCAATAGTATAGCTATAAAAATGTATTGAAAATGTATTATTATCGAATTACATTATAATAAAAAGGTCAATTCATATTGGCCCTCTCTACAACTACGAAATCGTATAAGCACATTCTGTAGGATTGTTATTGGTTAGTACAAACTGCCTCTGCAATTTTATTTGGTCGGTCTAAAAAAAAGTCGAGGCGGATTCTATGACTACGTGCAAAGCATTGCAATGTTCTAAGAGGAAAGGGTCACAACCCTCAATTCTGAGAAAGAAAAACTACTCTCTCAGACCAATTTTGGCGGTAGTTAAACGGAAGTTCAAAAACCTTGCAGGTACATAAATCATCCGATTTCAATTATGTCTGCGCGCCTATTTTGCGGCGTTCGGATTCCCTTTTGAATTAGAAATTCTAATACACAGAATTCCAATTTGATTTATACAGAAATTATAAGGAATTTTCGAGTAATAATTTATGTTTAACTCCGTGGTATTTAGTTGTTTCAAGTTGAGGCAGCGTTTCTCGTCCGTTTTGCCATTCTTGTCATGGACAATACGTAATTTATAGTAAATCGGATATAGTTAGGAACTTTCCCAATCAAAGAGCGGCTCAGAGTAATGAAAATTGCCATTCATTTTTAAATCATATAATTTACTAGCTTTTGCCCCCGCGACTTCGTCCGCGTGGAATTAGATTTTGGGGTGGAATTTTCAAAAACTGTGACACACGTACTTTTTTATTTTTAACTGAAAGCTCAAATACCAACTTTGATGGAAACAGCTTGAAAAATGACGGAGTTTCATATAAACTTCCATCCCCTATTTAAACCCCTTAGGGGTGGAATTTCCAATAATCCTTTCTTAGTGTGCGCCTACGTCATAAAAGGAACCAACTGTAAAAATTTCAAGTTTCTAACTTCAGTAGTTTAGGCTGTGCGTTGATATCTCAGTCAGTCAGTCAGTCAGTCAGTCAGGACATTGAATTTTATATATATAGATATCATTAGTTTGTGTTATCTGACTACCGACGTGATATTAAATTAGAATAGAATCTCTGATCTGATTAGCATAGAATATAAGTCTTTTTATTCAAAGAAACTTTCAGATAGTGCTTTTGGACCATCAAGTGGTTCGGAACCATTGGTTCGGAATGCTGTTCTAATTGACAAGAACCAGTAAGAATTTCATTTGGTTGCTCTATTAAAAATGTCCCTGAAATAAAAGTTTATAACTGTATTACCTGTGTCCTAATAGGTAAAATAATGATTGCGAATGATTTACGCAATTACCCCTCATCTACGTTAACAGACAGGAAAATTATAGTCTGAGATCTATTTCTGGATATTAATCTATACTTACGAGTTGGAAAATCGATCTCCTATTTGTTAGTAATAAACATAAAAATTCTTTTTTAAAAACCGACTTCAAACGCCACTATAAAGATATCATAAGTGTGCCTATAAAATTTGAAGATTTCCCTCGATTTCTTCAGAATCCCATCATCAGATCCTGAACTGATGACCACCACCTGGGAAGAATACCCTTTCAAACAAAAAAAGGAATTTTCCAAATCGGTCTAGGCGTCTTCGAGTAATCGGGAAACATACATAAAAAAAAGGTTCCGAAGAATTGAGAACCTCCTCCTTTTTTGAAGTCGGCTAAAAAGTGAAAAAATAAGTGGCTTATTTCATTCTTGGGGTTCGAACCTTGCGACCTTTCAGTTTTCAGTCCGCACTTTTAACTGTTGGGCTTATTGGTCATTAGAGAATTAGTAAGGGTTTCACGGTAGAGGTCTGCTACTTGCTAAGCTGTCGTTTGAACACAAAATTGATTCAACTCCATCGCACAAACAAACCAAAAAAAAGTGGTAAAAATTGATGTTCATACATTATGTATACGGTATTATGCGCGTCGGTGTTGTTCGAGGGTAGGCGGGATCCCCGGCGATCTGGTGTTCCTGGTATATTTAATTGAATATTTTCAATTCCTGGGCGTTTTGAACGTCAACATTATACAGTGCAAACATTCAGGGTATATCTCATACTAGGTTTTGTCCGCGTGGAGTTAGTTTTTTAACCCCCGACGCAAAACGTGTGTGTGCGTGTGTGTGTGTGTGTGTGTGTGTTCGTAGCAGCCGAACGGATGAACTGATTTTGTTTTGTTTTTTTTGTTTGAAAGGTGAATTAGTCGGGTGAGTTAGCTATGTTTGATGAAAATCGGTACAAGATGGCCGCCGCCACAAAATGGCGGATTACATATTTTTTTTTAATGTCACATGTCGGGGGTGTTTTAAATTTTCAATTTACACTTGTCCGAGATAAAAGTCTGAGATATGTTAAATTCCAAGTCTATAAATATACCCATGCAAAAAATCACTATGCTCCGTTGCTGAGTGGCTAGAGGGCAAACCAACAAACAAACACACTTTTTTTTATAATATTAGAGAAGATTAGTCTAAAACTTTGCCCATGTATTAAGATTCAGGTAAACAATCTTATTTGATCTAGTAAAATTGCGTGTGAAATATCGAGATATACCTAAATACTCATGAGAGAGAAACCAGTTACGCTTTTTATTGGCGTTTTGATTGAATTTTCCGCCCAATTAGCAGCAGATGCCAATTTGTCATCACTCGAACAGGTTTAGAAATTTCTATTAACTTATATTATGTAGGTTGATGTGATATTAAAATTATAAATATATTATACTGGTATTAAAACTTTTTTTCTAGTGTTAAATAGGGTCATAGTTTGACTAATTGTTATATACATTAATTTGAATGTTCTAGATAAGCACTTTTGTCCATCTGAAGTTAAAAAATTGTATTAAGATATTGTAATAGGATATTTCGAAGCTTCACAGGTTGATTTTTTCGTAATTTTGTGGCTATTCTTTCTATAAATTTTTATGAAATAGAACGTTCGATGATGGACGGTTAAATTATTCAATTTCGATCATTAATGAACTTCACGCGAGTAATGCCAGGGTAATGGAATGCACATTCAATTGGGAACGCTGAAATTTCAATGCTCAGTCAATAATGAGACTAAATTATACGGATAATGATATTTACAACACTTTCAATGTATAATGAACGCCTCGAGCATCAGAATATAATTTGGTAACTTTATTATACTGATTTGGTCTTTCAGCTTTATATTGGTATCTTAAAATTCAGTTTAGAGAAAATATTTGTCTGGTGGGAGGCTTTGGCCGTGGCGTGATATTATAAACATAAAAATTCTTTTTAAAAACCGACTTCAAACGCCTCTACAAAATATATAAAGTGTGCCTATAAAATTTGAAGAGTTCCCTCGATTTCTCTTGGATTCCATCATCAGATCTTGATTTGTTGACTAAAGGAAAATCTAGCCTTTCAAACAAAAAATGAATTTTCCAAATCGGTCCACGCGTCTTCGAATAATCGGGCAACATACATAAAAAAAAAGATTCCGATGAATTGAGAACCTCCTCCTTTTTTTGAAGTCGGTTAAAAGTAGATGTTTTATCAAACCCAATTTGTATAAAAGGGATGAAAGTTTACAATTCCCCAATGGGTGCCTTTTTGCCCTATCCCTTGGAAAAGTACACGTGACCTGGCAGGTTTGGGTCTTCAGCCGTGACAGACGGACGGGCGTCGGGCGGTGACGAGGGTCCAACCTCATCGGAGGCAGCACGTGACCGTGCTGGCGAGTACGCCGCCCTTAAGATTACGAACAGAACCTCTATTACCAGTTTGCACATCTTCACATCGTTGATAGATTTCAAGTATTGAATCTTTTTTTTTCCTGTCTGATTCCTGACTCTCCTAAATTATATATTTTTATATATATAAAAATGAATCCCTCGCGTGAACGGCTGGACCGAATTCGCTAATTCTTTTTTTATTGTGTTTGTTATTGTCAGGAGAAGGTTCTTATGAAAGAAAAAATTAAGAAAATTGCGCGGAAAATTAGAAAATTTAAGAAAACTTAACCACCATATTAAATTATTTCTAATGTAACCGCTTTTACAATTCAAACTTTTTTGATGTAACTTTATGGCGTTTGACATAACATTGACGGAATGCGTGCTGCCAATTTCGTCAAAGAGGATGTAAAAAAACTTAAGACAGGACAACGTCTGTCGGGTCCGCTAGTGATATTATAAATGCGAAAGTGTGTTTGTTTGTTTTTTTGTTGGTTTGTTCTTCAATCACGCCGCAACGGAGCAACGGATCGACGTGATTTTTGGCATGGATATAACTGAGGTCCTGGAGAGTGACACAAGGAACTTAATGGTTAAGTGATTACAACCGCGCATGAATATTTGTAGCACTAGAGGTATCACCAATGCGTTGCCGGTTTTTCAGAAATAGGTAAGTCCGCCCGTTGAATTTCCCCATGATGTAAATAAGTGGGATCATGGTCGAAAGGAGTTGGTTCCACAGTTTGGATGTAATAAGATAAATTTGTTATGAAACCCTTTGCTTAAAGGTTGAACTCTCACTTTAAATTGTGTATTTTTGTTCATTTGGTTCACTATCGTATAAAATTGTTCCGCTCCATTTGGAGTTACGGTTAAACGAATGTAAACACAAAGTTTCCTCTGTTTGTACTTTAAACTCTGCCCTACATGAAGCGGGGTTTGATGTTGATATTTCCCGCTGAAAATCTGCAGTTTTTTCGCATTTTTCCACTTTATAAGGTTACTTGTGGTGGCATTTCAAACGTCTTTTATTTTGTGTGAAAAATGCCGAGCTCAGTCGAATAAACATTGCTCCCACTGCAAGAGTTGCTTTGACAACAAAGCCCTGACTCAAGGGTTGAGCGTGTTTTGAGATAGTGTGGCCTAGTTTAAAGGGAGAATATTTTACCGTTGTTTTTTTGGTGTTTACGCGACAGGCCAAAGTCCGTCAGAATATTACCTACGCCCTAAAGCCCGTGGGTTTCCCGCTTGTCCGTGTATTTGACTAGCTGAGATGAGATGTCATGCTCAGGAACCTTTCAAAATCAAAATCAAAATTTATTTATTTCATGTAGGCCAACTTGTAGCTCTTATGACACGTCATAAATCTACCACCGGTTCGGAATGCACTCTAGCTCTAATCAGACTCAAGACAGAGATAAAACGAGACAGCTTTATGTCAAAGCATATTTTTGTCTCGTTTTAACCTTCATCTTGAGTCTGAGCTGAGTCAGAGCACGCTCTATAGATCTCAGCATAAGTGCTTTGCTTCCTCGTTCCTGGTACGCTGTGGAATGCACTTCTGGCTTAAGTTTTTCCAAGTAACTACAATTTGCTCTCCGTTGCTGCGTGATTGAAGGACAAACCAACAAAAAAACACACTTTCTCATTTATATTAAAGTAGGGATAAAAACCTGATATTTCTTGTCTGGTGGGATGCTTTGGCCGTGGCTAGTTACCACCCTACCGTCAAAGACGTGCCGCCAAGCGATTTACCGTTACTGCATGATGGCGTGTAGAAACCGATTAGGGGTAGGTATGGGTTGAATTTACACTGCTATACCCCTTCCAAGTTAGTCCGCTACCATCTTAGACTGCATCGTCACTTACCATCATCAAATAAAAAAAATCTGATTATTATTTGTTTGTTTCAGGTACAAATATCTCCAAGTGTTAGTCGTAGAGACTTAGTGAGTGCAGTGTGAAGTGTAGTGATGTTGTCGTGAGGCCGAGGCCATGTGGAGGCCGTGCGGGCCTCTGGGCGGGGCCTGGCTGGTGCTCGCGCTGGGCCTCGCCGCGGCCTACACCGACACCGAGGACTTTCTCAGCGATTTGGATAAGCCAGGTAAGAAAGCATAGCCACAACTTACTGTAGAGAGTAAGTGCCTACCGAAACAAAATGAGAACAACGAAACTTAGCGTATTTAAATTTCATGTATTTCTTACATTTTTGGTGATTTTAGGGTTCCGTATCCAAGGATGCGTCTGTCTGTGAGCGGACTGTATCTGATAAGCCGTAATAGGAAAATACTTTAAAATATCATTAGAATGTGTATATCTATTGCCAATATAACTATAAAGAATAAAATAAAATAAAAAATAAAGGGGGTCATCATACTTTGATTTTTTCGGCGATTTTTGCTCGACCTTAACAATCGCTGTTACGATGGTACAGAACCCTTCGTGTGCGAGCCCAACTCACACTTAGCCGGTTTTGTTTTCGTTTCCGAGCATTTTAAGTTACCTTTGTGAGATATTAAATATTAAAGGAAATCATGAAAATTGGCAAATTGTAACGTTAAAGACGATATATTTATTATTGTTAAAGGCCATATAGATTGTTTCGGAATTTGTCCTAAGTACCTACTTAACTAGGATAAATTCCGAAACAATCAATCTACCACTCTCTTTACTATCCACTTAAAAGATGAACAAAACAATAACCAATACACGGAAAAATAAACAATAAAACCTGTACAAAATAAAACAAGAACGGCAATCAATATAATCATATCTTATAAAGGCCGGTTCACACAACCGGCAATATGAAGATGTTAAAGTTCTTGCGATTCACGACGGTGGGTGGCTCATGGTTGTGTGTGTGTCGTATCTGTATAAGTGTGAGCGAGAGCTTGCTCGCGCCTAACCGCTCCCACCTAGGCTCCTGACAGGCACACACATTTTCGCAATGTGCATGTACACGACGTAACCACAAGTAAAGCGCCCGTAACTTCGTGTGATAAACGTACCATACGAAAACATCAATAAATTCTAACCTAAGATAATAAGTTACAGTTATGTGGCAGTGCGAAGTTAGGTATAAGTGAGCAGTCAAATAAAAGAAAGAAAGTAAGAAAAAGCATTTATTTAAAAGTTGTGCCACACATTACTAAGTTATATCTTTAGGTAGATTATCCCATTGCTTTTACCTCGTGGACTTATGTACGCTTTAAATAATGGTAATGGTAATTTTTAAGTCTTTTTACAAAGTTTTTTTTTTGTTGGCCTTATAATAATTCGCAAATCTTTTTTTATATGTTTCGAAATTCAAAATTGTTTCAACTGAAAAGAGTTTCACCGTATTTAAAATGTATATGTCTATATATATCTATGGAAAAGATGCAGTTGTCCATTTATATGGTCAGATAATTTATTAAACTAGAAATACTTTGTATGGTACATTGTGCCGCTTGAGTTATTATAGATAATCACTATTAGAGATTTTCAACGTGATTAAAACTAATTTAATTTATTTGTAAAATAGTTTCATAGCTTTATGTGCAGTTTATTACTTACACGATGAAAAACTTGTCACAAAAAATTTGTTGCACATTTTTTGCCCAAGTCGGTGCGTCTGCAGTGTGAAGCATCTATTATTATTTAAAGTAAACACATGCTGAGAGGTCAAATTTAGTGACCGCTACGTCAATAAAACGGCTGCTCGTGCCTTTTACTGTGTAGCATCCCCTTTATTTCATAGCTTATGAATTATAAACGAGATATACGACTTCAATACGCCGTTAAATTATATTAAATTACCTGCCTATAGCGGCAAGTTATTATTTTCGTGAACTCGCTTCCAAATTCAGCGCTCGAAAGGTAAAGCGTAAACCACACCGCGTACTATAATAACTTAGCTTTGCTTAGTCCATGAAGTTTCAGCAATTTTCAAGCCTCAATAGCCCAAGGTTAAAGGTGCGGACTGAAAACTGAAAGGTCACAGGTTCGAATCCCACTCGTTGCACTATTGTCGTGCCTACTCCTAGCACAAGCTTTCCGGTATCGATATCTCCGTGATTCCGAAACCGATTTGTGTGAATAATTTTTAATCGATATAAAAACTTTGCGCGATGCTTGCATAAAATTCTAAAAATGAGGGTTCCAATTCTAAAAATGATGCTGCAGGGATACTGATAAACTATAGGGATTTATTAACTGTCCATTATGAATAGTTATTGTAGGTACCATGTAAAGACTACATCGTTGAATGTCAGGACCCAACAACTCAATGCTGATGCGGCATGAGTGCTGTCCACCTAAACTGTGAGGATTTAGGATTGTGAATTGAACAAGCGGACCAAGTCGCGGGCGTCCACTAGTCTAACCTAATTTACAAAACGGCATGTCAACAAAACACCATAAAATTTGGAAGTGGCCCCAGAACACCATGTTTACTTGATAGGGTGTGAATTATTAAATAAGACGTACTGCCCCCGACCACCATAAAATTTGGGGTATCCTTGAAAATTTAATAGTAGGGTATTGGTATTGGATTTACTAACCTTCTTTAGAGTTGCGCAACTAAGTAAGCTTAAGTACTCTCTCAGGTACATACATGAGGTTTTGTTTTAAGACGGTGCTGAGGCGGTATAAGTATGGTTTATTGTTCTTTGTAACCTTTTTCTTGAAAAACTATTGAGCTGACTTGAATGTGTTTTTTAACCGACTTCCAAAAACGGACGAGGTTTTCAATTTGTCGGAATCTTTTTTTTAAAATTTTTTTTATCATTATTTTTTATGTATGTTCCCCGATTACCTACTCAAAGACGCCTGGAATGATTTGGAAATATTTTTTTTGTTAGAAAGGGTCCAGGTGGTCCCATTGTCATTAGGTGAGGATCTGATGATGAGATCCTGGAAAAATCGAGTGAAATCTTCAAATTTATAGACACAATTGTTATACTTTGTAGTGGCATTTGAAGTCGGTTTTTAAAAAAAATATGTTTATATTACTGTGGCAAAGGTGAAAATACCACAGGTAGTTGAACATTAAAACTCTATCACACAACTTTGTGCGATTCTATTGTTTTAAAGTTTCCGTTGAGCGAGCGAGAGTCTGGTATCGTATATTATTAACGTGTGTCAAAGTAAATAAAGCTGAGTTCAGGTTCCATGATTAAGGGTCTTTTTCCTCTACCACTTTAGCAGTAACCATAATTTAACAGTCTGTCGTACAACTGGCTCTTCATATATATTTTTTTAAAGAACATTAGCCAAGCTGAACTTGACTTATATTCTCCTCTCCCCTCCAAATAAGCGGAAAGCTTGTGCTAGGAGTGGGTACGAGAATAGTGCGACGGGTGGGGCTCGAACCTGCGACCTTTCAGTTTTCAGTCCGCACCTTAACCGTTGGGCTATTGAGCCTTATTGTGTTGATATTACCACGAATTATTTACAGTTACAACAGCTACAATAGTATGTCTAAGATATCAATAGTCTAAAGCATACATCATTGTTAACAATATTATGTCGTTACCCAGATGATCACCTCTTTTGTTTATTATACCATAACTTTTTTCATAAACAAACTCAAAAATCCTTTTATTCAAATCAACCTCATAAATCCTAAATCCCCCGCTTGGTATAAATCACTGTACAAATGAACATTAAAATATGAGAATACCATCGAACTATAATGTGAAGAACAGAAGTTTCTAACGAAGTTTCGCTCCAAACGTAGGTTCAAACACCCAATGAATGTGTGTGTGCCATGTAATTATTTTATACTGGTACTGATTATTACATATTTGATGGTTATTGTGATGAATTTAGACACCTTTTCACAAAACAGTAGGTCATTCTTTAATGATTTTCTGCGAACTCGTCGTACTAATGCGACAATACTGCGTAGTCGTTCTTTAAAGACTTAGGTACTTGGCTTATCATCGCGTTGACAATTGCGCTTCTAAGTGTTATAGTTCGATGGAGAATACATACCTACGTTTATTTAACCGTAAAATGAGGTACAGGGCTGTTGACAGTCTAAAGTTAATAATAATTAATGATAATAATATATATGAGCGATATGAATTAATGTTGCCCATTAAGAAAAAGTTTAAAGATTAATTTTTAACAGGGGTTAAAAGCCTAAGTAGTCTCAAAATGAAATTAAATTCCTTTAGAGGTTATCCAGTATTTTCTTTGAGCAATTTTACATTTACGTTTTAAAAGTTAAAGCTAATTTTTAAAATGTGACTTTTTTCTAAACAGAGTAGATATAACTAATAAATATAATTTGCATAAAATATTTCCCGATAGAATTTTTTTGGTCGCAAGGATCTATTTGGTAACTTATCTAATCTTATCTTTTAAGACCTTGCAACCTATTTCCGGAACTCCAAATTACAATCGGGGGAAGCAATATAATATTATAGTACTGAGTTATAGCATGTTTAACCAAGACGTTACATACTTAATAGTTGAGACACAAGGCATAACAGGGGCATACAAAATATGTGAATGGCTTATAACCATGTAGCTTTGGATTATTGCGTTTAGTCACGAGAATTCTATAATACTATTATTATTATGGTTATATTTTGTATATTCCTCTATTATTGGTTCTGTATATCTCATCTCAATATATAAAAGGCAAAGATGACTGACTGAATGACTGATCTATCAACGCACGGCTCTAAACGCTGAGCGGATCAAGCTGGGCATACAGATAACTATTTTTTTTTTAAAGAATATTAGCCAAGCTGAAGTTGATTAATATCCTCATATCCCCTCGAAATAAGCGGAAAGCTTGTGCTAGGAGTGGATACGACAATAGTGCAACGGGTGGGGTTTGAACCTGTGACCTTTCAGTTTTCAGTCCGCACCTTTAACCGTTGGGCTATTGAGGCTTATGCTATTGAGCTGTTATGACGTAGACATCCGCTAAGAAGGAATTTTTGAAAATTAGACCCCTAAGGAGGTAAAATAGGGATTCGGGAAATCGAACTTAACGTGAGCGAAGCTGCGGGCAAGAGTTGGTATAAGAATAAGATAAGAATAGATGGGTTTCACATCTTACGCTGGCCAACTGTAATAACTAGACTTCACACATCTTATTAATTATGGAGACCTCCATAATTTTCTAAGAGATCTCTTAGGGATGCAGTTTTACTCACTATGTTATCCTGCACCGTTAATCCTGGGATCGAATCATCACTTTTTAACCGACTTCAAAAAAGGAGAAAGTTCTCAAATCGCGTATTTTTTTTGGCGATGTTATTCCATAATTCTGAACCAGTTTAATTTTATTTTTAATTTTAAAGGAAGTCGTCAGATTGATCCCATTTAAAGGTGAAGATCTAATGAATATCCTCGGAGATGGAGGACGGAACTCCTCAATGAATCCTCGCGGCCAAAGAATGTGTAGATTAATCCTATGCGACTACAATAATAAGCCTAGCGTTGCGCATCGGTTTCATCCTTTCTAATTAGGCCCGCCCGACTTCAACTTAAGTGTACAAACTAAAATTATTTTATACTATGTAATAGTTGTGTTTGAAGACGAGTTTTACAAAACAACATTTATTTTAAGAACGACAAACTCTAAAATAATCGTATTAACGGGAATAAACCTTAAACATTCCTGATTATCCCATTTATAAAACCTACCATTGTTACTGTAGAATATTTCCAACAGTATTTGTAAAGTAATATTATACGGCTTAGTTTATCCTGGAATCCGCTTATCGCTTTTACTGGAGACTAATGAACCCTAAAGGCCGTATGAGTTTTATTCCCAAAAATAACAATACATCAAAGGGTTTACATAAGGACGAGTCAATACGATTGTTATAATACCATTGTAGCCTGCCCGCACATTGACAACCTATTGTCGCTTGATCCATTCTTCTTCTCAACCGGTCACTTTTGTCAGAGTGGTTGTGGCGGCTAAGATGATGCGACATTAGTCGTCGTCGGTCTCCTCAGTTTTGGATCGCACCGCCTCCCGCACGACGCTCCTCCACTTTTGGCGGTTTGTAGCATTGCGGGAGCACTCCACCACGGTTAAATGTGAGATAGTTGGTTAATCTTAACGCGTCTGTTTAAGTACAAAATTATAATACGAATCACAATGAAAGTTTTATGTGGATGTGAGTTAGTGCTTGGAAGCACAATCAAATGCGCGGCCGTCTCTGCCACTAAAATTTAAAGAAATTATTGTCCATCAAAAAGCGGTAACGCCACCGATATCCGATCATTGATGATGTGCGCCCAGACTAATACTGCCATATTTTATTCCTCGCCGGTGTTTTATTTGTTCTGAACATGATATTGTGTGGAACAAAGTATTTATGTTTTGTCTACGTATTTGTCGTTCCATACACTCGGGTGGTACATGTTTTGATGTTGACTGATAATGTTTACAATGTTACTTAAAGTTTACAACTTCAGCCAACCGTTTCGTCCGCGGCGTCAATTTAGGAATTTCCAATTTCTAAATTTTCTAAAATATGCTATAATATATTGAAACTATATACATAACTGTGCACTGTGCAGGTCCTCAACTATACCCATGCAAAAAAACTCGTTGATTCGTTGCTTAGTTTCTGCATGATTGAAGGACGCTTGTCCTTCAATCATCAACAGAACACCTTAAAAAGACTTTTGCATTTATGTAGTAATACGATATATAATAATTATTCAGTGAAATGTTCTTAGTAAAAACTCCTTCAGTTTCTTTTTTAGAACTGTCTAATTTTTGGCCGCAACTCCATCCACATAGAGTTCGTATTCTAAAAATCCTCGGGAGCCCTCTATTTTTCTGGGATAAAAAGTAGCCTATGTATCTCTCAAAGTCTTCAACTATATCCATACAAAAATCACGTCAATCCGTCAACACATTCAAATAAAGACATACTGACATTTATAATATTAGCAGGGATTCACTGACCTTTTTAACTTAGGAGGATATACGTTCATTAAACTAAAAGCGAAGAAGGATAATAAGCGAAACGATTCTTTCCAATAAAACTTTGAAACAAACCCATCCACATAACTGCATTGAACCATAAACAGTGTTACAAATGTTTAGAACTTTTCCTCGGGGGTGTATAAAAATTGCTATTTAAGACGGCAGAAAGTAATTTACTCCATGAGACGCGAAGCTCTGCGGTCGGAGCAGTAATGAAACCAATTTCACGCCATTCCGACATGATGGTGCGCATTTTACGTCTGCTATGAGGTTTCTCTTCGACTTTAATTGCTGACAGGTTCGCGCCTTCGAACTAGGCAACCCTCTAATGCACGCTCGCTCTAATTAAAAGGAATCTGTTTATTTTCTTGGATGAACATTTTCAGGTTTTAACCCCCGATGCAAAAACGACGGGGGTTGTGATAAGTTTGACGCGTCTGTGTGTGTTTGTCTCTGTTTATGGCATCGTAGCTCCCGAACGGATGAACCGATCTTGATTTTTTGAAACGAAGTTCCTTATCGCGCGTTGTGAAAGGGGGCTAGACGGAAAAAATTCTTACGAAAAGTTGTCACGACACTTTTTGCTATAGTAAGCTATTGTAAGCTGTGCGGCGTCACATGTTTCTCTGTCTGTCTCTCTCTCTCTTATAGAAAGCAAGCCAGATATTTTCATTTCTATTTCGCATTGAACTTCGTTCCATCCGGGTGTCCCTTGAAACCTCTCAAGTTTTTTTTTTGTTTGAAAGCTGAATTCGTCGGGAGTGTTCTTAGTTATGTTTGATGAAAATCGGTCCAAGATGGCCGCCGCCACAAAATGGCGGATTACATATTTTTTATTTTAACGATTACCGACTAGCGATTAGAATGTTGTAACATGTCGGGGGTGTTTTAAATTAAAAATTTAAAGGCCATAGGTTTAAGACTGAATCAAAATTTTCCTTTGTGTATGTTCTTCGTCACGTCGGTCAAATAACATAGGTAACTTCCCGAGATATTTCATGAGTTTTAACGGAAATTGCGGATCAAATATTTGAGTGAGACCCGGGTTCAATCTCGTGGCCATCCCAAGTATTTTCGGAACATCCATAGAATGTTAGTTGACATGGGAATTGGCTACGTTTAATCACTGGTGGTTCCATAAAACCTTTTTTTGTTGAAGCGTTTAAGATTGACGTGAATTATATTGGCTTGTGTTTCAGTCCAATAACTCACTTATTCAAGTCAACTTTTGAGAGTTCGGTCTAATTTTCAAGAAGTCCTAGGTTCAGAGCCCACTCGTCCAAGTATTTTTCAATTTATGTACTAGTTTATTACTTCACTATTTGACGCCCGCGACTTCGTCCGCATGGATTAAGGTTTTTTAATTCGTGCAGGATCTGTGGAATCTCTTGCAAGGACCATGTCTAGATGGTGATGTCAATCGTTTGAAGACGGTAACTATAAGAATTTACTTAACAAATGCTTAGATAGTTTTTTCCGCATCATGTAATTCCATGAAGTGCTTTGAACCCAAAGTCCACAAATATTTTCTCGAACAAATAAATCCCAAAGAAAATAGAAAAAGTAAGCATTATGCAAAACAATCTCGACGTACATAATAGTTTAGTCGGCCATAATTTTTACCCCATGATGTATTAGGGACCTTTTTGAGTTAGCATAAACTCACACAAGGGATTTTTATCTCACTACTATTTAAGATGCCATTAGTGTACTTAGCTTGGGATCCATCCTTAAGGTAAACTATAACAGGAAAACACAAATCATCTGGCGGATTTGTACCGTTAGAACTATATATTGTCTGGATTTCTTGGGACTATAAAGTCCTCAAACCAAATCCGTCAAAGACATCAAACCTATCGAATATAATGATCAAAATTTCATTATACCTACACTAAAGGCCTCTTTCACTAACGCTAAGTAAACTTTACGAATAAATATGATGTTTTGATAGATTGAAAATACATATAAGTAAACAGCTTATGTCTAAACGTCAACTTTATTCGTCGTTAAAAGCCAAATAGTCATATGTCGAAAAAATCAAACATTTTGTTATACCAAAATTAGGTAATGTAGGTATATCAGGGTCTTTATTATTTTTTTTTTTATACATACCCATACAACGATGTCTTGTAAGATGTTCTTATAATGTGGAGGAGCCCTAAAGGTCCCTTTTCGTAAGCAAATTTGCAATGCGTATGACCGCGAAGGGCTATATATCACCAGGGCATTTAATATATTATTTGGTTAACTGAATATGTATGAAGTACCTATGTCGTAGCATTTTTCTTGCTAGCTTGTTTTTGGAGAGATTGTTCAGTAATAAATTAACCCATGTTAGCGATATATTGAAATAGTAAAGATATACAACTTTAAAGTAGGTATTGAAGGTAGTTTGATAAAACTAGTAGTAGGTAGTTTGACTTTGTTGACGACGTAGGCGCCGGTCTGGTGCCGCGCCGTTAGTATAAATACAGCGCTTTGGACGTTATTAATTCAGTCTCTTCCAGAGACTCATACGGCTATTGGATGCTCCCGCGTCTAGGTCGTTGTATTTGATTAGTGGGTGGTGATAGCAATCACGCCCTAATCGAATAAATATTACCCGTAGGTTTAGATGAGTGTAATTAATTAAATACCTACTTAGATATGTTTGATAGTTACCCTCACGTTCAGATGGTGGTTTGTCTGACGTGTTGTGGTTAAATAGATTAGATGTGAGGACAGGGGCCGTTATAAGGGGCGGTTGGAGACGGCTTTAGGTAGGGTTTTAGCGTTTTTTTTGTGTGTTGATACCCATACTTACTAATACTGTAACTACGGAGATGTCCGTTTATAAATGTGTCTGTCTGTTGCTTCTTTGGACCGTTAAATTGAAATATGAAACGGAGATAGCTTTCATCCTGCAGACCTACAAAAGTTATTTTCGGAAAATCAAAGCAAAAAAATGACGACGGTTTTGGACATTAACTAGAGTAATTATAATATTATAATTGTAAAGGGTAAAGAGGAAAAAAGATCAAAGTCCAAATTGTTGTCCATCGAGTTAATTTTGAGGTTATCTTTGATGTAATAAAAACAAAAACTAGAAAAAGAGGTATCACTATTTACGGGAAATTAATTACAAAAAGGCATGGAACTTTGAAATAAGTAATCAATTTTAAATTTAAAAGATTTTTTTTTTCATTTTCTCCAAAGTACCTAATTGTAACTTTGATCTCTCTCCCTACTAATCCTTCAAACGCGAAAAACTAGATTAATATAAATTAAGTAAAAAAAAGTATTATTCTAAAATGGGCGTATTTAAATAATGTTGTACTGCCACGTAACAACAATTCGGTAAGCAACGTGTGGGGTCAAATTGGATACCCTTCTTGGTTCCTTGTCAAAGTAGTTTATTGTACGTATTGTTAAATTATACATCGTTGAACACTAAAGCTTGTGGTCTTTGTTTCAATCCGATATCGCCTACAAATCATCTGTTTATCTGTGGCAATATATCACATCATCTCCGCCAAAGTGGTCTAACCCATATTTCTTCGGAATTTATATAGCATGGTATCGGTTTCCTTTTAGGATATGCGCAGATCTATTCTCTGCCATAACAGTTTGTCATCAAGAAAGCTTTCCGCAGTTTGATTTGTAGATATTATCTTTTTTAGTTGTTATTTTTAGAACTAGGTGGTGCCTATTACTTCAGCCGCATTAAGTTATATTTATTAGTCTCATGGGATTGCTTTTCAGTGCTAAAATTTCTCCCCAAGCAATTCAGTACCTGAGACGTGAAAAATGACTCTCTGATTTTAATATTACTAGTGGTTCGCCCCGAACTGAGACCTCGCGATATCCCATAATTCCCAAAAGTTTTAATTATATATTGTAATAATTAACTTTTAACATTAGACGCAATAAAAAAAATAATAGTTGACATAAAACTGTTTTACTGACACAGCGCCATCTATTAGCATTATAGTGAAGCTATTAGCTTCACAATAATGCTAATAGATGGCGCATTAAAATTCAATAATTTCGTTTCTTTATAACATTTATCTAATTTTAGTATTTGTTGTTCAAGTACAGGATATAACTGAATTTTCAACCAAGTTTCACGTTCTAATATTCAGTAATTCAGAAGTTAAGGGGGGGGTAAGGTATTAAAATTTATTTTTTTCGATTTTTTTTTTATTTTTCTAATTGAATGCATAATATCTCAAGAAGATTGTGTTAAAATTTCAAGTCGATCGGGGCAAAATTGACGAAGTTATGAGTATTTCAGCGTCCGTTGCCAGCCTGAGGTTTTACAGCCCCACCCGGCCCAAAAAGGCCTGTTCAGGTAAAATCGAGTATATTCGAGGCATGATCTATGCATCAGTTAAACGCTGTATGCTGTGCTGAGCAGTAACAAGTGACGGACCTGGCACCAACGACTCTGTATGAGTATAAAAAAATTGTCGAATTTTATCTTGAATACTTCAGTACGCAAACTTTAAAGCGTTTTTCTGAGACTTGTCATTTTTGAAGTCCGTGCCCACCATAACTAAAAATCTACTGGACCAATCGTTTTGAAATTTTGCACAGTGTTTCTTCACATAATTCTCCAGGTATTGTCGAGAGCTTTTTTTTTTACAATAATTATCAAATTTTTTACAACAGTAAATTAGCCGTTTTTTTTACCGAAAATCTGGTTTTTGGCTTCCAAGTGCTACGAAAAATCGAAAAATTGAAAGAAAAAAAAATCCTCTCGTGAATACCTCGACAAACATCTCCTTTAACGAATGCATTTTGATTTTTTTATTTCAGATGATTTGGTTGCGAGTTATGATGGGCACCGCAAAACAACTTTTTCTCGAGGCGCCTCCGAAAATTCACTGTCACTCGCTCAATTTTTGATATTTTGCAATGAAAATTTAGGAGAATATTGTTCTAATGTTACATTATCATGTATGGATCGACTGAATAAGCTAACACCATCTGTAATGCCAAAAAAAAAATTTTGAAAACATGCCTTTTTTTTACCGAATTAACCTTACCCCCCCCTTAAGACAGACATTTAGACGGACACACTTCTCTGTCTAGTAGGCAAGCGCCCTAGTTGACTCAGAGAACTCGCTTCGCTCGTTCAAAAATATTTGGAACATCAATTTATAATTAATATTTTTTGTAAGTTTTGAAAAAACAAACGAAATAGTAATGATTTAGGTAAAAATAATATATTTAGCCTTTTTTGGGTTGGCTACTTTTAGTTCAAGTCTCATAACTGTAACCTTATCAGTAAAAAAAAAATATTTGGATATCGACGATAAGGATAGAGGTCGCACCACACACGACGAAAATGATAATCTGTTATCTATTAACATCAAAGTTAGGCGTTAAATCTGGTTAATCCTAATTTAATGTTACCGCACACCTGTCCCCTCGCGGTTCACGTCAAAATAATCTAATTTAATTTAACGTTTCGAGTCGATAAAGTGCGTATTTTTTTGTTGGAACGAAGTTCCTTATCGCGCGTTGTGAAAGGGGGCTAGACGGAAAAAATTCTTACGAAAAGTTGTCACGACACTTTTTGCTATAGTAAGCTATTGTAAGCTGTGCGGCGTCGCATGTTTCTCTGTCTGTCTCTCTCTCTCTCTTATAGAAAGCAGGCCAGATATTTTCATTTCTATTTCGCATTGAACTTCGTTCCATCCGGGTGTCCCTTGACACCTCTCAAGTTTTTTGTTTTTTTCAATATTCATGACAAGTTAAATGTGCTTAATATAATTAACTTATCTTGCATAATATTTTATTATGCATTTGTCATTTTGATTTTGGAATACATATTAATCTTATAAGGAGGTTAATTAAAAGTAACGGAGCTAATCATTTGTACGAAGATAACAATAGAACAAACGAACATAATCACAGATCACAATTGCGCATGAAAATCAATTTGGCCATTAATTGAAAGTGACTCCATAACGCTGACGACCCGGATTCGATTCCTGGCCGAGTCAAGGTGAACCGCTACCTATGTATACTAATAATATTTTATGGGTCACCATACAAAGCCTTTTGAATGCGATAAGATCTTTCGATCGTAGAATGTTGTTGTACTTGTACGAAAATGAAAATTTTAAGCATATAAATAAACGTTCACGTTAAGTTCGATTTTTCAAACCCCTATTTTATCCCTTTAGGGGATGAATTTTCAAAAATCCTTTCTTAGCGGACACTTACGTTATAATAGCTATCTACATGCAAAATTTCAACCTGATCCGTCCAGTGGTTAGAGCTGTGCGTTGATAGATCAGTCAGTCAGTCAGTCAGTCAGTCAGTCAGTCATCTTTGCCTTTTATATATTTAGATTAAGACAAACCACAGAATTGTTACTAAAATATTATTTAAAAGTGTTTTTTAGTTGGTTTGTCCTTGTATCACGCAGAAATAAAGCAAGAATAGCTATGAGAATTGGAAATAGCATGATTTATTTAATATTTTATTTTAAGAACTCGCATCCATTTAATAGAATGAGGTAGATATTTGAATCTACACGATATGATTTAAGTCAGCTCATTAAAGTAAGTAGCTATTGAGGCATATTTGATTTATTCTTATTTTTATTCCGTACGTTATTAATTGTATTTTTATCATTTCGTAGATCTTAAAGGTTAAGTTAAAATTAATTAGGTACATGCAAGGGCCAATCTTGAATCGTAAATCTTGCGTACACTTACCATGAAACAAGTTTGTCGCCGCTGCTAATAATAACAATCATTGCAGCGAAGGTAATTCGTATTGACAGAATAATTTGGAATGCCCTTCTGGTTTCCATTTTTCCAACTGACTATAATGTGGGTGTTTTTAAATCAAGAGTGAATAGGCATCTTCTAGGCAAGCGCACACCATCTTAGGCTGCATCTTCACTTACCATCAGGTCAGATCGCAGTCAAGCGCTAGTCTATACATTTTAAAAAAATTTGGTGGTGTTCTTCGAGACACCTCTATGTGCAGCTTTGTCACTCTATTCTTAAGGATCCAGCAGGCGATTCTGTAAAATCTTGCATTTATCATCGCTACAGTTTCAATTGTGGTTATTAACTGAATTTGTCGTGTTCTATCTGCAACAATACATTTTAGCCAATAGCGAGTGGATATCGGCCAATCAGGGGCAATTGCAATCCTTTCTCTGTAGCTATCATATTCAGAGAATCGGACACCTGGTTTTATTTTACATATTTATTTTTTACCAAATTCCAAAAAAGCAGTAGGTTCTCAATTCGTCGGGGGTTTTTTTTAATGTATGTTCCCCGATTACTCGAAGACGCCTGAACCGATTTTTGGAAAATTCTTTTTTTGTTTGAAAGGGTGTATTTCCCAGGTGGTCCTATTGTCATCAGGTCAGGATCTGATGATGGGGTCCTGGAGAAATCGAAAGAAATCTTCAAATTTTATAGGCACAATTGATATACTTTTTAGTGGCGTTTGAAGTCGGTTTTGTAAAATGAATTTGTACCTTAATATTATGTACACTACAAACAACGTATAGGCAATGACATAAGGGTTGAGATACTCATGATTTGAAACTATAGAGATTAAACCCGCCAGTCACCACAAAATAATTAAAAAAAATATTGTGAAGTAAAGTTAGAGAATTCAACATCATATTCTATTTTATTTCCAACACTCCGAAAACTGATTTTAAAACAAGCTTTCGAAATTTTCATCTTCGAAACGGATAGAGTACCAACTAAAAACTCGCACAACTTTGTGTACTTATAACCGCAAGTTGGAATTTATTAAAATTTGAGTTTCATTTCGGCGCGAAAGTTTCGCCCGCGACAGGTATGAATGTAGGTATGAATTTATAGAAGAAAACTTTTAACTGAAACCGCGAGAGCTCGTTAGGATTGCTCGTTTCGTTCGCGTGAGAAACCATAGTCGCCTTTTCTTGCCTTTTACAGCATTGTGGTTTGGCTTAATTCTGTTCGCGCTGTGTAAATCCGGACAGGTGTGAAGTAACAATAAAACATACTGGTAACACGAAAGCTGTTTAAATGTATATGTTGAGAGTGATGACATACAGAGCGTTGCGATATTACTGCGATAGATCTGCGGTGTGGCACCAGCTTCTGTGTTTCCGGCCACGCCATTCTGGCCATAATTTGAGTACCTTCAAGAATAGAATAGAATAGCATAGCATAGAATAGAATAGACTAGTGGTTTGCCCCGAACTGAGAATTCGCGGTATCCCATAATTCCCAAAAGATAGTTTTAATTATATATTGTAATAATTAACTTTTAACATTAGACGCAATAAAAAATAATAATAGTTGACGCAATAAAAAATAATAATAGTTGACTGTTTTACTGATACAGCGCCATCTATTAGCATTATTGTGAAGCTATTAGCATTAAAAATTAAATAATTTCGTTTCTTTATAATATTTATCTAATTTTAGTATTTGTTGTTCAAGTACAGGATATAACTGAATTTTCAACAAAGTTTCAGGTTCTAATATGCAATACTTTTTGACATATGGCTCAAATTAAATCTCCACTTAAAAGTTAAATAATTTCGTTTCTTTATAATATTTATCTAATTTTAGTATTTGTTGTTCAAGTACAAGATATAACTGAATTTACCACTAAGTTTCAAGTTCTAATATCTTGTCATTCTTAACATATGGCTCAAATTAAAATCTCCACTTTGAAAGCCCCCCATTTCGTCAATTTTAAGGGAAAAATTAAAAAAAAAATTTTTGTACTTACTCTGTTCAAAGTCGTCTTTAAAAAAATATATCGCAAGTCTATGTAACGCAACAAACAAAATTTTACTTCAAACGCGCTTCTATGAGAGCCCCCCTGAAATAAAGCTTTTTATATTATTTTATACAATGTTCGGCTGAAGGCCATCAGTTTACATATTATATTTAAATTTGAAGTAATTACGTTCAGTAATTCAGAAGTTATAGGGCTCTGACAGACATTTGGACGTAAACACTTCTCTGTCCAGTACAGACAAGCGCCCTAGTTGACTCAGAGAACTCGCTTCGCTCGTTCAAATAGAATAATTTTTTATTCAAATAAACTTGTACAAAGTACTTTCGAAGGCAAGGCAAGATTGAATAGGCATTTCCTAGGCAAGCGTGCTCCAAACATCAGTGCTTTCCATCATTGATTGTCGTCAATAAAAAAAATCAAAATTGGCTCTTGCTCTACTTACTAGTTTTATGCAAATAAACCCCAATTAATACAATAACGTCCACTTATTTGTTTTAAACCTTTCCCGTAGGCATAGCATTAATTAGAACGGGACTAGTTTGTAAGCTTACAACAACTGTCACCCTACTTCGACTTATGACGCAT
Source organism: Hipparchia sbordonii (assembly GCA_038048805.1). Taxonomy (NCBI): domain Eukaryota; kingdom Metazoa; phylum Arthropoda; class Insecta; order Lepidoptera; family Nymphalidae; genus Hipparchia; species Hipparchia sbordonii. The sequence continues at coordinate 1,013,756 of CM076111.1, read as the reverse complement.
TGCGGTTGGGATTTAAGTTAGTTTTGTTGTTACCGGTTATAACCAATAGACGTAACACGTGTTTTAGCTTTTATGTGCTTAGTTAATGAATGTTTGTTGCACTTAAAATAGCTGATGCCTGCGACTTTGTCCGCGTGGATAAATATTTTCCTACAAGTGTAAATTTAAAATTCAAAACATCCCCGACGCGTTAAATCTATGACCAGACTTATACATATATTCGACATCCTCAATGGCTAACGGTTAAAGGTGCGTGCTGAAAACTGAAAGGTCGCAGGTTCAAACCCCACCCGTTGGACGATTGTCGTACCCACTCCTATAGCATAAGTTAAAAGGATATTAGTCAACTTCAGCATGGGTAATATTCTTTAAAAAAAAAACTGTTATTTTTTTACATCAATTATATCAATCCCTCTTTTCAATCGATTCAATTATCGTCTATCTAACACCTACTCATTGATACCATCCAAAAGCCAAAACACGCTGCTGTAACTACTGTAACTTGCAGAGGAGTTGGGTTGGGTACGAAAGTGAAGTTGGGTACACTCTTTGGAGTGTACCCAAGCTATCAAACTTATCGACATGCAATAGAAACGAAAATTTATTATCGTCGCTAATTTTACTGTATCACAATCTCTCAACTAAACTGAATTGTGTCAATTACACAAGTGATATCTCTTTCAGGATGCTCCCTGCAAAAAGAGATAGCAATAAATTTAGACTTGTCAATTTAGTTTAGTTTAGAAATTGTGTCCAACAAAATTAGCCACAATAACTGCGTTTTAGTAGTTTCAAACATCAATTTCAGTTTAGAGCCAGCAAGGCCGTACAAAATGGTGATTATTATCTCGCAATAATGACTTATTAATGTTTTGTATTCGCAAATTAAAAATGTTATGAATAGCAAAAGCAGTTTTACATTTTAAAATAACAATTTTGTAAAATGGAAGTGCTTGATAATCGGTAATCACATTTAAAATTACGCATATTATAATATCACGCGATAACATTCATTTTCGAATACGAAACATTCCATGTTCAGTATTTACAGAATTTATTTTGTAAAATTCATATACCTACCAGCTTTCGCAACGGGAATTAAAATGAACCTGTATTTTATTACAAATATTTTGTAAAATTTATATATCGTGAACGATTTATTGCGTAGCACCCACTCCAGATAAGTTGGCCTATATTTTTGGATTAAAAATATAGTTCAATAACATTTTGAGATGTATTGATTTTTAGTTGTTAGATAATTTTAATCTTTTATCTCTATATATTTTTTTTATTCAATGACAAGATAGTCCTTCACTGCGATCTCACCTGATGGTAAGTGACGATGCAGTCTAAGATGGTAGTGGGCTAACTTGGAAGGGATATAGCAGTGTAAATTCAACCCGGGTTCTGTGGGAACTCTGGTTTTCAGGGATAAAAAGTAGCCTATGTCACCTCCAGGTTTTCAACTAAACCCAATTCAAAAAATCACGTCGATCCGTTGCGTTGTTGCAGCGTGATTGGAGGACAAACCAACAAACACTTTTGCATTTATAATATTAGTAAGGATTATACCATGTATGGGTCCTGTCATATCTTATTCCGCCATAGTTTAAACATTAAAGTAGAAGTTTTAACGTTCTAGTAGATAAAGCTTTTATTACGACTTTAATAACTCTAGGAGCTCTACTAAAGTGTTTTGTGTGTCTTTAGTGATAAAATAACACTAAAAAACTATTAAACGGAAAGGTATTGTCCAAATAAGTAATATAATATGAAACTTTTATTTATGTTAAGTCGTTGCTAATATTTTAAGTTGTTGTGACATCAAAGTTTTATTTATTTTGAGGTCAAATTTTGAAACTTCCCTGTTAAAAAAACTATGTCAGTTACGTGAATAGCCTTCAAATGAGCTGTAGGTAATTAATTAAACATCTATTATTAAAAATCTAAAAAGGTTAACCTTTAAACGTTTTTGTATTGAAATGAATAAGTTGACAGGAGTGGGCGTAATGGCGCGAAATAATGTAATAGAATGATGTACCTATACATCATGTGTCAAAAGTGTTCATAAAACCTTAATTTTTGTCTGAGATTTCATCTATAGGAGTACAGCTGTACTCCTAATTAGATGAATAAACTTAGGTATACTTTGATTATTATCAGAGAAAAAATGTTCCGAGAAAAAAAATAGGCTATACTAAACTATTCCTACCTACCCCTGCATTAAATCTCGTTTATCCGTTGCTCTATTGTTGCTGTTGTTATCTATTAAATAAAAACCAACAAATAAACCAAACCAAAACATTAACCATAAACCAAAAAATAAAATAAAAAAAATTAGCAGCTATAATATTAGCTGGAATAATAGCGGTAGGATTGTACCTATTATAGCTGTAGCAATCGTCTTGAATGACGTCCAAATGGTAACCCTCTTTACCGTAAACACAACTATAAAATTTTAACCTCTTTCAACATTCATGTACCGCGTAAAACTAACCATTATACAAGAATAAAACACCGACAGGAACCTAATTTAAAATTCAATAGCATGGCTTTAATGAAACAAGCGTCGACGGAAAATTTACCGCCTTATAAACGACAGGATTGCTTTATGTAAGGTTTCTAAGGTTCGATTTGTTTGCGGACTTTTCAAACTTCCGAGATTTCTTAATCGGCTGCCCCTTTATGGCATTTAATTCCGGGATGAATGGCATAACCTAATTTTAATGTGTTTCTTTTTCAATGCTCTCAAATGTTAAAGTGTGTTTGTTTGTTTGTTGATTTGTCCTTTAATCACGCTGCAACGGATCAACGTAATTTTTGCCTAAGTATAGTAAAGAACATGGAGATAACATTTGTTTTTCTTCCCTGGAGGAGGAAAAATCCTCATAGAGACACCAAACTAGAGAGTAATATAGGCTTCCTTTTATCCCGGAAAATAGAGTTTCCGGAGTTTCCGCGAGAATTTTTCAATATTGAAAAGTTAACTTTATTCTTTTACATTATGTATGTATTTAATTTGACAAAGATTTGTGGGTTGAATCGTTATTGAGAATTTGCATTCAATTATGACACAAATTAGGTGCGTGGCTCATGGTTGTGTGTGTGTCGTATGTGTATAGTGTGAGGGAGAGCTTGCTCGTACCTGACCGCTCGCACCTACGACAAGCACGCATACTTATGCAATATGCATGTACATTGTACACGACGTAACCACGAGAAAAGCTCACGCGCCCTCGTGAATTGCAATACCTATAATAGTTGAACGAGCGAAGCGAGTTCTCTGAGTCAACTAGGGCGCTTGCCTACTAGACAGAGAAGTGTGTCCGTCTAAATGTCTGTCAGAGCCCTATAACTTCTGAATTACTGAATATTAGAACGTGAAACTTGGTTGAAAATTCAGTTATAACCTGTACTTGAACAACAAATACTAAAATTAGATAAATGTTATAAAGAAACGAAATTATTTAATTTTAATGCGCCATCTATTAGCATTATTGTGAAGCTAATAGCTTCACTATAATGCTAATAGATGGCGCTGTGTCAGTAAAACAGTTTTATGTCAACTATTTTTTTTTTATTGTGTCTAATGTTAAAAGTTAATTATTCCAATATATAATTAAAACTTTTGGGAATTATGGGATATCGCGAGGTCTCAGTTCGGGGCGAACCACTAGTTATATACAATTTGAATGTCATAACCACTAGAGGCTCTAATTATACGTTATTATGATTCAGCGTAGCATCAAAATGAAGTAATAATACAGTTCCGTAATTAACAACTATTCGTGGTAACAGTTCCTCAACTGACTATTGTAGCGTCGGATGTCAATCGCTATTGTTTCACATTGTTACAACGCGATGTAGGTAGTCGTTATAGCAAAACAGTGATTTGAAGTAACTACTAGCTACATTGACATGATTATCAAGATAGTACTACGAATCTCTCAGTTTTGTGATTTTCAATTAACGGTTTCAGTATGTACATTTCTTGACATTTAATTGGAAAAAGTGATTTGCAGAATATTCGACAGTATTTACTTTGAAGATGACCAAATTAAGACATTATATTTCTATAAATAAATAATTAAATTACTGTTCATTAGTCTAGCTAAAACTCAAAAACGACTTGTCCAATTGTTGAATAACTTTTTTTTGTTTTGTTCACTCCAATAATAAAAAAAGAACAGCTGAAAAATCTAAAAAATAGAAATTGGTAATTTTGTAGTATACAAATATACTTTCAATAGATGACCATAGCTAAGTCGCGATTAACTGCGGCACATAAAGGAGGATTATCTGTTTATCAGTCTATGTATTGTATGTAGTGTATTTATATAATGTATGTATAGATGTATATTTGTGGCGCTCTGGAGACCAAACGCGTGGGCCGATTTTGATGATTCTTACGTCAATCGATTTGTGTTAATCTTGGAAGTGTCATAACATTAATCAAAATTCAATATGGCGACCACCAGACGCCATATTGTGAAAAAGAAAAAATGAAAGTCGATGAACTACGTTAAGTGGGATATCATTGAATAGTTAGGTATTTGAAAATCATTGTTAGGTCTCTTTGATCATTTTTCATTTTGAATGACCATTTACGATCTATGGCAATTTAAAATTGAAAATTTTCAGTTGATTTCCTTTAAAGCAGTCGGGTTTTGTAAACTTATTTTATTCAATTTATTGCTTTCAGTACCTACTTATTACTTTTTTATGAAAACACCTTTTATCGGTTAATGAGGGAATTTTTCAAAAAAAAAAAAAAAAAGAACCTGAGTTCCGGCTGATATTCAGGCTGAAAGCTGAACAACCCTCCGCGAGTCACGTTTGAGATTAATTGAGATAATCAGAGACCGCCCGGAGTAAATACTTCCTTCTTTTTTGGTTTATTTGGGTCATATTTTTTTCAACAGGCTCAGATTCAATTTCGTAGATTAATTGTTATTATGTCTGAGCAAAACGCGAATTGTTCCCCAAATTAATTTTTTTAGTACATTCATTAAGGTCTTAATTAATTTTTAATAAAATTTTAGCAAATTACTGTTATAATAAAATTGGTGGGAAAACGCTTAAGGGTCAGTTAAGTTAAGGCGGAAAACCAGAATTTTATCGCTCACAGAAGCAAATTATTGATATCGTTGAAAATAATCTTTTTAATTTAGCACGATTTTGACTATTTTTATGTTTAATTTTATTTTATTTCAAGAACTGATGCAGCCATCGTTTAAGGACCTGTTTTGTCCTAAATCTCAAAATGACTTAACATTAAAAGCTATTACTTTTGTATAATTTCAATTAATCAGTCAAATATCCATGGCCCGGTGCCCCGTTAAGGTCGGGTTTAAGATAAATTCTCCTTAATATATCACAGATTAATTATGTGTACAGATCGATAATATGTTACAAGCGCGCGGTAAATGTAGCGAGTAATGTGAGCCAATTGCATAAGGTGGCTCGCTCTTGTTTAAGTGGATTACATACACGTCATTGCTAAACCGCGTTTGAATTGCATGTCTCTTCAAAATGCCATCGTGTGTTTGGCGTAAATGCACAAATTCCAGTAAATTACCTAAAGCTCACGGAATCTCATCAAAGGTAAATAAACTGAAATTATGTTGTATTTCTTTTAGGAAATATTTTTAAGCTATTGCATAGCTTCTATCGCGGGCCTTGAGCGTGGAGACTGAATCCAGAAATTCCGTAACGAAAATAACCTGACACGGGACTCCTCTCACCGCTAGATGGCGTTGACAAAAAAATGCTATGCAATAGCTTTACCGCGGCAGTCCCCGAGTGCCACACTTCTTTTTTTATCAATATGACACCATCACCTTGAGCGTCAAAGAAAAAACAACCTTAGTCCTTTTACAACTAGAGCGATAAAGACAAAATGCGTGGACATAGACAAGACGCGCAAGCATCGGACGCGCAATTAACAAACACTAGCTGTCTTATTTTTTCTTATTGTTTTTATTATGCTATAGACTGCATCATCCCTTTTATGCCATTTAACAATGAAGTACCTACTCTATTACACTCTTGTATAACTTATTCTTTGGCGCGCCACTATTCGGAACAATTGTTTCACTTGTTATGTGAGTAGGTATATGACACATCTGTAGTAGATATCATTGTAATATACCTGTATATTTTTTCAGTTTGGTTGTGTTTTACTAAAAATTGAGGTTAAACACGAAATATTATGTATGAAAACTTCAAAGAGACCTTTCAAATACGGTTATCCTACAAACATAAAATGAAAACCACTTACCAGATTGCACGTTTCTATATTACCTACGCATAATGCCATACATTATACGTAATAATATTTTTATGGCCTCAAAGCCTACAGCCTTACAAAGTTAATTCGCCGCCAGCGCAGTCCGGGACAATTTTAGCGGGAAGCGGGACGCGATATAATGGCGAATTACTCGCTCACGCTTTGAGTTCGTATAAAGGCACTGATTACGGTGTACGTGATAAGCTTATGGCGTCAGGAAATTAACGTTATATTTCTTTATTTTTCCTGTAACACAACTTAAAATAAAACATTAATATAATTATATGGAGGACGTGCACAGGAGCAGCTAATTGTGCCAACGAAGTGCCAATTTACATCAATTGAAATCTATTTGCACAAGTAAATGTATAGTAGAGATACATTTACTGCATGCGCCTTAGAAACTGAAGACGGAAAACTATAAAAATAATATTATTATACGAAGCACGATTTGCCGTCACGATTAATCGTATTAAACGGTTTTTTATCATTTTACGACTGTTGTCTTGCTCACTGTCTTGACAATCTGTCCTCACAACAAAAAAAGTCATGGACGAGAATTAATCGTGCCATCCTATAAATGAACACCTTTATTTAAATATTCAAGCCACGACGCTTTAAACGTTGTCGTCACGAAGTGGAAATGCGGCCTTATGATAGCTGCATTGTATATAGTTTTTACTACTGGATTTTATGCCACGTTGGTTATAAACTCAAAGTATGCCACCGTTGCCGTTACAAATAATTTACCTCTTTATATTCTTAAAGATTTTTTTTTTTCGTATTGCCACTTCAGTGATTTATCCCAAATTTCAGGATGAGGTCTAATGTACCTCCCATTTGGACGCACATATGCAATAAAGTGTCAACCCACACAACTTATCAATTGAAAAGTTAACTTTATTCCTTTACATTGTGTATGTATTTAATTTGACAAAGTTTTGTGGGTTGAAACGCTATTGCTTATGTGTGTCCATTTGAGGTTGCACCTCTGAGCTCTTGATCCACAGTGCGTTTGTGACTTGTACCACACACAAAGTGGAGCTTGGAACTTGCGTAATTTATTCATAGTCGGGTAATGACACTCGATTACTTTAGCGTTAACCCTTTACAACGCTTTCAAAAAGAGTTGTTTTTATTAAGCGCAAGAAAATTGACGCTGGTGGCCTTTAACGTCGACCCAATTGGGTCATTTTGTATAACATAATCCTTTTTTGGAGGAAAGTTCTTTGATGGGAAACGAGATTGGATTCATACCATCCTTTTTCGGTGGGTCTCCTTTTAGTAAAGCATTTCATGTTGATAAAAGATATTTTTGTGATATTTCATTCACACAACATAAAAATGTTTTCGCGAAAATTATTCTATATTTCGTTGATTGCATTTTATTTTGGGCAGGTATTTTTAAGTTGATTTATTCTTTGTAAGTAATTAACCGACGAAAAAGAAGGAGATTTTCAATTTGTCGCGTATATATATTTTTTTGAAATGCGTACATCACCTTCCATGGTAGGTAGACCTACCATGGAAGGTGATGTACGTGAATTTATAGTCCTATCATTTACCTAATTCAATACCTATGGTAGATTTACTTGCAAAAGTACTTTGCTTTTGGTAGGTATAAAGTTGTTTTTGTTTTGTTTTTAGCTGCTTTACTCTCCTTCTATCTGCCGTGAATAAAACCTTCATGCCTAAACCACTGAACTGATAACGATAAAAATTTTCTAAGAGATAGCTTGCTTTTTAACCGACTTCGGAAAAAGGAGGAGGTTTCCAATTCGTCGGAATCTTTTTTTTTATATTTTTTTATGTATGTTCCGAAGACGCCTGGACCGATTTGGAAAATTATTTTTTTTTGTTTGAAAGGTTTATACTTCTCAGGTGGTCCCATTGTCATCAGGTCAAAATCTGATGATGGGATCCTAGAGAAATCGAGGGAACTCTTCAAATTTTAAAGGCACAATTGATATACTTTATAGTGCTTTTGAAGGCGAATTTGCAAATAGAATTTTTACGTTTAGGTATATTATTATCTACCAGAATAAATAGTAGTAATAGTAGGTATAAAAATTTATAAAGCTCTATAAAAAATACAATTGGTAAGTAGACCAGTTATGTTTCGAGAAATTTAATGTTCGCTTCTAGAACTGAATAATGGCCAAGATTCTGCACTTGACAAACTTATAACTTCAATCTTAATAAGTTTGTGAGAACGTTCGAGGTTCTTTTTCAACCACCGACGGAAAAAGTGGGGTGTTATAAGTTTAACCTGTGTATCTATGTGTCCGTGTATCTGTGTCTTTGTATATGTGTGTCGGTCTGTTCCCTCGTAGCTCCCTAACGATTTTGATGCGATTTTTTGTGTTTGAAAGCTAACGCGATCAAGATGGAATTTAGTCAATTTAGCTATAATTTATGAAGATCTGTTCAGGCGTTCAATGATCATCAGCTCATTTCCTACTTGATCAAAAGGGGTTCAAACTTTTAAAAAAAAAATCCGCGGGAACTATTTTGCGGATAAAAGAAGCTTATGTCACTTTTTAGGTCCAAAAAACCAAGTAGATGCTTTGCTGCGTTGCTGCATGATTGCAGGAAAAACCCAAAAACAGACACACTTTCGCATTTATAATATTAGAAAGGATACTAAGTAGACACTAAATTTAATTTCCCCTCGTCCGCTCTCCGCTTCTTCATTTCTACTCGCAATTCTTTCGAGATGTTTCGCTTTTTTTGTTATTAAAAAGTTTCCCCGTTTTAAAGAAAACACTTTGCACCGAGTTAACGGAACAAGGCAACTGCACAAACAATCGAATGCCGCCCTTTATTTTCATAACTCTCAAGTACTCTCCATCTTAACTGAGATTTACTTTTCTTTTTACGCTTCTCTTTGAAGATTCAGTGTTGTTTCCGTCACAGCTGTGTGGATGTTAGCGTCCAACGACCCAGTAAGTTCGGCGAGTAACTTTTTTTTAAAGAATATTAGCCAATTATTTATTTTTATTTATTTATTTATTACTATTTACAAAGTTATACACATTTATATGACAATGCACATCGAAAAAACCACAGAGGTTTGTCCTCGATGCCACTCTGCAACATAGCATTTAGAATGAATAAGTATGTACAAAACAATATATAACTAAACTAAGAACTAAACATACGGTCTCATTCATTTAAATAGGTAGGTATACTTTTAATTACATTAGAAGAAGTTAAGAGACAGGTTAATAAAATATATGAGTAGGTAGGTTATTCTGGCTGATTCTCCTCTCCCCTCCAAGCAAGGGATAAGCTTGTGTTAGGAGTGGGTACGACAGTGGTGCAACGGGTGGGGATGGAACCTGCTACCTTTTGTCTCTAGAGCGCCACAAACATACATACATAGACTGATAAACACATTACCCTCCTTTTTCGTTGCGCAGTCGGGTAAAAAGCGTACTTTAAAGTTGTAAATAACTAGGTGGTGTCCGCAAACTAGTCTACGTAGATTAAGGTTTTTGATTCCCGCGGGATTTCTTTAATTTTCCGGGACAAAATGGGTATGGAATTGGTTCAATCATTGTGGCGTGAAGGATTGACAAACATTGTGACAAACATTGTGTATGTGTATGTTATGTAGCCATTATAATATTAGTGTGATACTTTTTGCTATAAAATTTCAGATTTCTTGGTCTTAAAACATTCTTGAAAACATAATCTGTTTCGAGGGGAAAGTTAAGCTAAGCGAAATCACGATAGGTGGCAAGCGTGCGGTTAGGCGATGAGCCAGGAAGCGGCAGTCTTTATAGCTCTCGGCATGCTTAGATGCCTTACAAAAAGATAAAGATAGGCGGCGTAATGTGACCTCATTCCTGACTTAGTACATTAGCTCCTTGTAAGTCAGATTATCTCATGCACCGAGGAAAGACATTGTGACATTTATCGAGAATTTTTAACCACCGACGCAAAATCGACGGGGTCTTATTAGTTTGACGTGTCTGTGTGTTTGTCTGTTTGAGGCATCGTAACAGCCGAACGGATGAGTGTTTGAGTCGGGAGTGTTCTTAGCTATGTTTGATGAAAATTGGTCCAAGATGGCCGGCGCCACAGAATTGCGAATTACATATTTCTTCACAACTCCTTCAATATGGGTATGAAATGAAAAGGTATGACTAGTAGAATACTATACACTATGATAAATTAAAATTCCAAGATGGCTGCCACCACAAAATGGCGAATTACATATTTTTTTTTATTTCACATGTCGAGGGTGTTTTAAATTTTCAATTTACACTTGAATACCAAGCAAACGAGCAGGCGGAGCTCCTGATGTTAAGCGATTACCACACCAGAGGCACCACCAATGCGTTGCCGTCTTTTCAGGAACTAGTTGGTCCGCCTCTTGAATAAGCCCACCTAATTAAGTGGGAACATCATCCAAAGGAGTTGGTTCCATAGTCTGGTAGCGAAAAAAATATCTGGCACAACGGATAGTCGAAGTGCTGCAGACACCCAGGTGGTGAGTATGAAATTGCATTCTGTGGCGTGTGGTGCGGTCGTACAAGGCAGAGGGTGGGATAAGGGAAAGATCTATTTTTACTTTTGCCCGTATGTGACTTCGTCCGAATGGAGTTAAGTTTTTAAAAATCCCGCGGTAACCCTCTGCTATTCCGGCATAAAAGCCTATGACACTCTTTCAACTATGGACAAAAAATCACGTCGATTCCTCGTTCCGTTGCTGCGTGATTGGAGGACAAACAAACAACAGGGCCAAGTGTGGCCCGGCCACGAATCAGGCTACTTTACTCGTTAAATCCCCACAAGATTTAAATTTGTAAAATTATTATTCGTGGAACGGTTCAACTGGAACAACGTTTGAGAGATATTTGCAGATACAATAATTCACTGTGAAGAAAGTCCCTAAATTAAATATCTTTGAAACTCCATTTTACAAATCAATGATTCCATTGTTAGACCTTCCGGGAATAGGGCATTTGCGGAATTGAACCTAACGAGCAGTCTGCAAGTTCCAGGTAGGTAGGTATAGGACGTAGGGATAGGTATAGACATACTCGGAAAATCGGATCTTTCGAGTTTTGTATTTCTAAAGAACGTGTATTACTTTTTTGAAGACTAATATTTTTCATTCATACTTTAACAAGTTCACCTTTTACGCTTTTCTTGCTGTTTGGTAATTTTACCAAAAATGTGAGAAAATCGTCTTGCTTCAAGTTATTTGCCTTCCACTATGTATCATGGCCACGCAAGAACTTTTCAAATTTATTCATAACTCTTGGAACTTATAAAGAGTTTCAACAATGTGGATTTTATGAAAGATTTTTAATTTTGTACCTTCCTTACACAAAGTTCAGATTTGACCGGAATTGTGATCTGGGTCTATACTACAAATGCTCAGTATTATTTCGAGATGTCATTGAACGAGCGAAGCGAAGTTCTCTGAGTCAACTAGGGCGCTTGCCTACTAGACAGAGAAGTATGTTCGTCTAAATGTCTGTCAGAGCCCTATAACTTCTGAATTACTGAACGTAATTACTTCAAATTTAAATATAATATGTAAACTGATGGCCTTCAGCCGATCATTGTATAAAAAAATATAAAAAGCTTTATTTCAGGGGGGCTCTCATAGAAGCGTATTTGAAGTAAAATCTTGTTTGTTGCTCTACATAGACTTGCGATATATCTTTTTAAAGACGACTTTGAACAGAGTACAAAAATATATTTTTTTTAATTTTTCCCTAAAAATTGACCAAATGGGGGGGTTTCAAAGTGGAGATTTTAATTTGAGCCATATGTCAAGAATTACTGAATATTAGAACGTGAAACTTGGTTGAAAATTCAGTTATATCCTGTACTTGAACAACAAATACTAAAATTAGATAAATGTTATAAAGAAACGAAATTATTTAATTTTAATGCGCCATCTATTAGCATTATTGTGAAGCTAATAGCTTCACTATAATGCTTCACTATAGATGGCGCAGTGTCAGTAAAACAGTTTTATGTCAACTATTATTTTTTTTATTGCGTCTAATGTTAAAAGTTAATTATTACATTATATAATTAAAACTTTTAGGAATTATGGGATATCGCGAGGTCTCAGTTCGGGGCGAACCACTAGTAATATTAATAATGACAACCTTATGGTTAATCAATTTATTACTTTAAGTATGACATCTCAAATCGCATTGAAATATAATTGTTGGAAGCTTTGGTAGTATAAGCCCAGCAGGTCTAGCAGCAGGTCAAGACAAATGGCATTGGATACAAAGCGATTCTATTTCTTCAGTCGCTATCGCTTTAACGCAAGCGATGTTCGGCTGCTACAAAAAATTACCTGCGATTAGCGCCTAATTCATTCGGCTTATATTTAAAGTTAGCGACCGAGCAAATTTTAACTATTGTTGATAATAGTCTTTTCTATTTAATTAATAACTTGTGTACAAACATAAATTAATAATCATGTTATCATGTTTAAAACATTAAGCTAATGGTTGATGTAAAACTTCTATTATTTCGTTGATAAATCAAGTGTACAACATCACAAAGGATTTTCAAACGAACGTGCGTATAGTTTACGTCAGAATATTGGAGCATTAAATCTAATTAGGTATCTTTCAGAGCAAAGATGCATGCAACGATTTGCTGTCGAGACAACCAATAAAGGGTTTCGGGTATTAATTCAGCAGCAGTAATTGTTGTCAGTGCCTATAAATCTAGTGGGATCGTGTTTTCAATTAAAACAATAGTATTCGGGGCGAATTTACACTTTAGGAGGACCCAAGGTCTACGGATACCCTCCGACGATGCGTGCCTTTGCCGATTGATAAGATGGCTGGAAGTTTTCTATGTGTACTATAACGGGTCTAATTGATATACGTTCCCTTTCTATATTCGATGTATCTGTTACTAGTTCTCAGCAAAGTTGATATTGTTAGTTCGGTTTTCATTATAATTAGTACAATTTTTGACTAATAAGACCGTATACTAACATATCCTGACTAATATTATAAATGCAAAAGTGTGTTTGTTTGTCCTTCAATCAAGCCGTAAAAAGGCAACGGATCAACTTGATTGTATAGTTGAGGAACGGGAGAGTGAAAATCAAAGAGTTCCCGTGGTATTTTAAAAACTAAATCCACGCGAGCGAAGCCGCGTGTATTAACTGGTTAACAATAAATTACAGGATGACGTTAAAGCTAGACTAGACAAATAAATAAAGAGTCAAAATATGCTTGTTCTGTTGTAAGAGAGTATATCATACGAAAAAATGTTCATAACACACCCTTACTATTTTTGAAAGACCTGTCCAATGACACATAAATAGAATGGACGAGAAAAAAAAATCAATACTTTGCAGGAGTGATTACCAAGTCTTTTTCTTTTGTTTATTCAATGACAAGATAGTCCTTGACTGCGATCTCACCTGATGGTAAGTGTCGTAAAATGGTAGCGGGCTAATTTGGAAAGTGTATGCCAGTCTTCAATCCATACCCCTAATCGGTTTCTACACGCCATCGTGCCGGAACGCTAAATCGCTTGGCGGCAGGTCTTTGACGTTAGGGTGGTAACTTGCCAAAGCCTCCCAGTAGACAAAAAAGTCTCTGCGTTAAAGCACAGTCAAATGGAGAGAGGGACCGACTTGTCGAAACTAAAAGCATATTGTTGTTTAACTACGGATCCCTTAGAGGCTGCTCTATTCCTTAGTTAATTTAGCTAAAACCTGTTAAATAAAATACATTAAATAGGCTTCTTCTAACTCTGCAAGACAGCAAATTCTACAGTTAAATATCTCAGTATTTAAAAGCAAGATTCTCTTAAAGAGGAAAGGCGCGAGAATGCCATCGTAAAAACTGAAAGTGGCTTCTAAAGATGCCATTTCTGAGAATGTTCACATTTTCTCTGAAAATAATATTTTCTTAGTTCATTGCTGTTGAAAATTTTTTGTTCCTTTGTAACTTACCCGTATGAACAATATTTATGTCTTGGAAAGATAATACTAATATATCAGACGAGAGAATACTTATATAAGGCACATTTTTCTATTGCAATTTTTTTCCAAATATTCCGTATCCAGTTCCAAAATGCTAAGTCTCTTTTAGACTTAGTTCTAGGTAGATTAGGTAGAACAGTAAGTGGCCACGGCCTAAATATTTCACTGAACAGACCTCTGTAGAGAACCGTACTCGGGCCGTCGCGCTAAGAAGACAACAGTGTTTACCACAGCGCCAGTATGGGCTTTCCTGTCAATAGTAAATTTTCACTAGACTATCACTTGAAACTTGCACTTAAGCATCTACCGAGGAGGCGGGTAAAAATGCCATTTTAAAAACTTTGCATCATCATAATTTTCATCAGCCAAAATGCATCCACTGTTTGACACAACCCTCATTAAGTAGCACCGACGTTGCCTATCCTACATCCTTTTACATCCAATCGATGCCTGCTACATTTTAGATGTCATCGCTGTATTTAGCCTACGTTCCGTTTGCCAAGACGCGCTCTCCACTCGTCATAAACTAAACAATTCGCGTAAGTTTCTTTAGCTTACGCATACCCTTAAAATTATTCAGTTCTTTGAAGATATTACTAACTCAGACTTCAAGCAAACAAGACGCCCTTCCTTTGTCAATTAAAATTACTTATACGAGAAATTCCCAAACATCCGCTTATCGGGCAACCCCAGGATTATTACTTTAAATAATATGTAGCCCGAGACAGCTCCCGTTAATGAAATCTCGAAACTGATCACACACGTACCTACCTACCAGTTAAGTTTAGTTTCAGACAGCCATGTAGTACTGTTATCTTGTTAATTAAAACTGAAACAGATAGGACTTGGCTTACAAGATGAGCTTTCCTCGTACCCTCTTTCACATCTTCAGCTATTAAACGATAGTCTGAGTTTACGTCAACTTTTTATTCTCATCTTAAGTCCAAAAATTCACGCACCACTCACATAGAGAGGTTTCATGAAACAAAAATACAAGCCTCATCGTTTTAATAGAGATAAATTGGAGTTCAAAATTATAAACCAACTAATGAAATCCAAGATAAACTCTTTAATTAAATGAAAATCGATCCGAGCAATTGTATACGATATTAGATAATGGCTCTCAAAATCCCGCAGGCAATCCCCAATCTGGAGGACAGACATTACATGAACAATTACGATCCGATGAGGAATTAGATTAATGAAGCAAAAACATCCCCTAACGCTTCGCGAGACAAAGCTTTCAAGGATTAAAGTCGTCCAACCATTTTATTGTTTTCTAATATTATTCTGATTTTCGCTCTGAACTGCGGCTGTACAAAATAAGTACTTCTTCATTATCTTAACATATAAAAGGGAAAGGTGACTGACTGACTGATCCATCAATGCACAGCTCAAACCACTTGACAAATCAGGCTGAAATTATGCATACAGATAGCGACGTAGGCATTCGCTAAGAAATAATTTTTCAAAATTCAACTCCCAAAGGGATAATATAGGGGTTTGAAAAATTTAACTTAATATGAGCTTAGCCGCGAGCTTTAAGCTAGTCTCATTATAATTCACTAACTCATTGAGTCAGCAGGGATTAGTCGAAATGAGACAGCAAGGGACCTGATAGATTGACACTGGTCCCCTTTGGTTGTAAGGTGACGGGTCCTAATATGGGACGCAAGATGCGTCGACACCTTGGCCCGGTGTCATGTCAGGGAGACAGCATCAAGACTGGGAGCCACAGCTGAAATAGTTGAATGCTTTAAAGGATGCAATTATGCCTCTTTGAGCGAGAGTTACATGATTGTTACGTTTGCTTTGGATTTCTCGAGCCATGGAGTTTAAGTGCAAAAAAATGTTTCCGAGATATTTCACCAATTTAATTTCCTCATCTATAACAATTATTATGATATTATACATCTATATTGTAAAACT
Organism: Hipparchia sbordonii; assembly: GCA_038048805.1. Lineage (NCBI taxonomy): Eukaryota > Metazoa > Arthropoda > Insecta > Lepidoptera > Nymphalidae > Hipparchia > Hipparchia sbordonii. The sequence continues at coordinate 997,548 of CM076111.1, read as the reverse complement.
TTATTTTAAAAAGAGCGTTATTTGCCGGCTATTCTCAGCAGAATCTGCATTTCGAACCGGTGGAAGAGCCTTGTCTTATCACAAGAGTCACAATTTGATGTAAAATAAATAAATTTAGAATTTCATGTTGCTGAATTTAAATTATATAACCAAAATGCTTATTCCAAAAGACATTATTATATTATTCATGAAACCAGGGCGCTTAATTAATTTATGTTCGTATGTCGCCGTCCATATTCGGCAGGGTTCGGATCAGCGAAGCGTTTGATTGCTCGTAAGGGGTTCCTGTTATCTCCGAACGTTATTGTGGTGAATTATATTGCGTAGTATGTTATTTATACTATTACTATATACGTATACTTACCATTACTATACCTAAGGGCTTCTATCGAGAGACTTTGAGATCGGACCGTTTGAAATTTCATAGCTGCCGTAGAGAAGTTTGCGCTGAGTTTTAAGACGCTATGGTTTCTACATATAGTTGCTATAATATGCTCTGGTAATAGGGTAAGAGGTTTAGGGCGATAGGTTTCACTAATAGTGTAACCCTTTTCCTATCCCATAAATCAAATGTCAATATGGTCTATATATTATCATCGCTTATTTCGATAAGTCACCGCTCAAGTAATTTTGATTAATTTTTAGGAGGGTGAAAAAACTGATTTAATTATATTATTGATTTCAAGAGCTTATTACTTAGTTTATTTATTGTGACTGCTTTCTAGACGGGAAACTGTTAAGACTAATTAAAAAAAGACAAAATTCAAAAATATTTATTTGACAAGTCACGGCTACCACTGGATCGAAAAGCGAAGAAGAGCGGGCAATAAACTTTCCAAAATTGGCTGTCATGATTGATGGCTTACTTAACTTACCATATGATTTTTGTTTGTGTGATCTGTATGTCTGAATCATTTTTGGCTTTATCGGTGATTCGGTGGGTATTAATCATCACTCTTAACGTTTCTAAACTTTGTTGTATCCCCAAAACGCTTACGTGACGTGTTAATTGTGTTGAAGGTCAATATAATGGTTTAGGTCGTCTTGAGAATATGTAAAAAAATGCTGTTTTTAATTTTTTTTGAAACGAACACATAAAATAGATAAAAACAAATGATATAGTGCACAAAACCTAAAATGCCAATTTTGTGGGATACCACAACTTACGTAGGAGGTATCGGTTTGTCAACTTGAACACTGAAAGGAATAATGTATTTACTCAAATAAAATAATAAAATGGGTGCTGAAAAGCGACATCTCGTAAAATGGCAAAATAACTCGCCAGAGAAAACATTCTAAGAGCTTGACTTTATTTTTCTCCCCTTCCATTTCAACATTATAAAACCACGAGCATACCTATCTCATTAAATGAAAAAAATGCGTTCTTCGCAATGCGGAGTGAATAGGTTTATATTTTACATTTTCCGTATAATTTGTTCCCACAATACGCGAGTGTGGTTTGTTGTTTTTTTTTTTTTTTCATTACCGTCTTGCATACACATGATTATTTCCTCATACGGTTATTTTTTAACTCTGAATGTTCAGATAGCAAAAGACTGTTGTTGGGATATACCGAATAGTGTGAATGGTTAAGAGTATTCATCTGTTTCTATCGAAACCGTACAGCTTTCTGTTTCTAGGAGTGTATAAATGTAACAAATTACTAGATGATGCCCGTGACTTTGTCCGCGTAGATTAAGGTTTTTAATTCCCGCAGCAACTCTTTAATTTTTCGGCATAAAATGTAGCCTATGTATTAATCCTTGGTGTGAGCTATCTCCATTCCTTTCAGCGAAATCGGTTCATTCATCGTGGCTTTGTTATTATAGCGGCGATAGAAATACACATTCTGTGAAATTTCAAGTTCTGCTGACCAATGGACAGACGGACGGACGGACTGATAGACAGCGGAGCGGACGGAATCCTATAAATGTATAACATTTTAACGTCCTATTTTAATTCTTTGTCTCTGGTCCTATTTAAAACAACCCACTGAAGTAGTTAAGTAATGCATTTGATAAAAGGTATAAACCGGCGTGTTAGTGCCGTTATCAGCCAATCTTGGCGTAATCCGCACACAGATTGCGTTTCCTTGCAAAGAGCATTATGCAGGCCAGGAGCCGGCGACGTTTTTGTTCGTACCTGTACTAAAGAGATAAGGTTCGTACTTCCTAGCTGGAATTACAAAGTTTCTTCTACGTTTGCGGAGTCTTAACTATATTTGTTATCTGAATTGTTTATCTTAGAGAAAATTAATACATAATTAGTATATAGTATAGCGGATACCCTCGACTTGTTTAGTGAAAATTAAGGTTTTAAAATATTGCACGGAAACTATTTGTTTTTCCATGATTAAAAGTAATCTATGTCAAATCTATAGAATACAAGCTATCGCTTTTCTAAACGTGTAGATCAGTTCAGCTGTTTTATGGCCCTATCAAATTATTCTAAAAAATTATCTACTTTTTTGGAATAATTTGATAGGGGCATATAAAAATGACCAGTGTATTGGAAAACTCTTACCGCTAAGGGAACTATTGCGCTTCATGAGACTAAAAAGTAAACTCTCTCTAATTAGCATGCTTATTGTTTTAAACTTCATTTCCACCTCAAACCTTTCTTTTGACAAAGAGTTTGATTTTCATTCCTAATAAGAGCAAAGTTTTCTTTTCAATTCATGATTTCTAAAAATATTTGTATCAAACAATACAATGTAAACACCACCAGCTCCTGTACTATACGTTTCAAGCGCAGTCGTCTTGAGTGAACACATTAGGTGTAGCCGCTTTCAACTAGTCGAGGGTTGAATAGATGAATAGATTGTGCGGTGCGGTTGCTTTGGTGTAAATTGAGCATAAATTGAACTTGGAGTAGATCTATTTATCTATTCTTGATCTATTCTATTCTTGATGCAGTTTTGACTTATTGATGAGGTACCATTTCGGGCATAGAAATGCTCAGTTTGTGAGTAGTACACAAAGACAATAGAATATAATAAAACAGAACAGAACTGAAAAGAATAGAATAGAATATGGGATGGGATAGGATAGAATAGAATAATTCAAACAAACTTTTACAACGTACTTTCGAATCGTCAAGTGAATCTACCATTGGCATCCAATAGAATACATAGATTATAGGCGCAGGATAGACGTCTTTCTATCCTGCGCCTGATCTCTCATCACTATCCATCTAAAATGGGGTGCAAACTTTGAGGTAACCACTCCGACGCCTTGGGACCCCAATCTCTATCTGTTCTTTGAATTACAAGCTCAAATCAATTCCACGAACCTACACTTACCAACTGCGTAAGTACTTCAGTATGGAATAAATGTCAAATCTTGATATTCTTTCAAAAATTAATTTCCGCTTACTCAAACTGAAACTCAAACTCAAAATTGTTTATTTCATGTAGGCCAACTTATGGCTCTTATGACAAGTTGAGAATCTACCACTGATTTGGAAAGCTGATTCTGCTGAACTTAATCATATAGAACCACGTACACTTTAACTTAAACAGTTAAATAATTTGACTCTGATATCGTGAAACCCACAAGAAAAAAGTCTACATTCCAATTTTTTACCACTTTTTACTTTTCAGAACAGGTTCTATTGTTTTAATTGCAAACACAATTCCTTCAGATTTATCGCCACTTACAAACGCTATCGGTTTCGTAGTCGAATTGATTCCCGAAACCCTTTATTGGTTGTTCCCGATAGCAACAGCGGGACGTCTATGGGGGAATTTTATTGTGCCCCTTTTGCAAACGATTTGAGCCGCAATTGGCTTTGCTTTGCGTCAATAAACTTGTGGTTACATGTTCGGGGCTTGTGCATAGAATTTACGATTTACTTTGGCACAGCGGTGAAAACCTAAAGCGAGTCGCCGCCGATATGTCTATTCCGTGTTTGTTTTTTCTCTCACTACACCGTCATCCTCATTACTAAGGGTCCCTATCCTTGGCATGGATCACCTTCTCACGTACCTACGATATTTTACCAATTAGTTCTATTCTCGTCATTAAGTAGAGTGGCTCTTTTTACCTCGGATGTTAAAAAAGTCACAGGTTGCTCCCCTAAATACAATGACATTTTAACACCCTAATTTTGTTTGCTGCAAAAATGTTTCTAAAGGTTGTGGGTACTTACTAAAATTTGTTTTCAACTGAATAAAATATCAAAGCGGCCGCCGCGCGCCGCGTGCAAGTTTCAAGGGAGGTGAAAACTTACAAAGTCAGTAGGTCGCGACGGCACCACTTGAAGGCATTTGCAGCTTTTGTGTTGGCGTTCCAGCTATTCCCGCTCTCCTTAGCGAATAAAATGCTCGTTTGAAATTTTCTTTTCAGGTTTTTCTTTCACTATTAATGGGCGCTCACATACATATTTCAATAATTGCTTAATTTATTCGATCACCTGGTTGTGATTTTATAAGTAGGTAGATATAATTCCTACCTGGAAGAATTGATTATTTCTGGATCGAACACGTGGGTAAAGTGTTGTCTGAATATTGTGTGTGTTTATATATTACGTACTGTGCAGAATGCATGAAAATTCTATTACATGGAACAAGATAGGATAACGACATGATTAATTTGATAGGAAATTCTGCGCACTGAACATTTTGCGTATTGAACATAATGCGTATTTAAAATGCATTTCCTGCGTATTGAACCTGGGCTAATAGTCTAAAGTGGAATGTCTCGGTTTAGATTCTCAGTCTGGCCTGGTGGGAGACTTTGGTCATGGCTAGTTACTACCCTACCGTCAAACATGTGGCGCGTAGTTTTTATCCTATTTATCTTTTTCTGCATGTGTGTTTGTTGCATCTTAGTTATTTTAATACGATATGAAAAAATATTACCAGTCGAATATAAATAGAAGATAATTTTCCTTGAAGATAGGTAAATTAGGATTTCTAGAATGCCCGTCCCCTTTAACATTTATCGACTTGGTGATTTAATCCTTTCTTTGAACGAGTCATAATCGTTTGAGATTACAGTCGCCTTGTCGAAGGACGTCCCAAGTTATCCCGACAGATAACAAGTAACACGTTTAAAAGCTGGCAAGAGTTTAGAATAATTAACATAATAGGTATAATAATGTTCCTTGAAAAGTCTTGCTTTGACTTTAAATGCTTTAAATTTCTATTTTTTGTTGCGGCAGCAAAACTTGATGTAATGAAGTTTTTTGTGCGTAATTTAGAAGTATATGCATCGTGAGTGCTGTATATGGAACGTCAATAAGTTGTGTGCAAAAACGACGTCTATTTCAATCTATTTTAACAGAGGGAAATCTTGCGAATCGTACTCTCATCTAGAAATCATGAAAGTTTCTAGAAGTTCGCTAGGCGGCTACCTGAAATGCCCCAGATAGACGCCTACGTAGAAGTACTTGAATGGTAAAGCTTGCTATTTCGGCTGATGGACCCAATAGTTTCATATTCTAATAGATGAATATCGCGTATATTTTCACCCCACAGGAAGCTTGAAAGGGCCTAGCTATTTCCAAACGAGCCTGATAAACGTTAGCGGGGAAACAGCCCGTAGTCCATTTCAACATGAACAATGAAGAATCGCCGACAATTATTTTCTGACCCAGTGGTCTCAAGTTTTGGCAGAGGTGAAAATTGCTTATGACTCCTCTACCAGGTAGAAGCGAAAGTCCTAGTTATCTCCGGAAGGAGCGGAGAGGCGTTTTCCTGGAAACAACCCGTAATCGTCCCGACAAATGGACCCTAAGTAGGGCTACCTGAATGTTGCCGCTTTAAACGTCGGCCATTGTTTTTTGTTGCTCTGATTTTTATTGCGCAACTTCGAAAATTATGTTTTGCTTTCTTTTCATTGTTATTATACGTCTCTGAAAAATGTTCTTTAGTCTGTGTTACTTTATAAATTTTTACGATAATTCGCGCGAATAAAAGCGGATGTCGCCATTTGCAAAAACAACGTCAGCGTCCATCTTTACTGACGTCATCAGAATTTCGTCAGCGATCAAATAAAAAAATAATAATGTGATGAGTCTGACTTGGTGATAAATTACAATTCAGTGTAAGATAGCAGCGAGCTTAACTGGACGGAGTATAGTAGTTTTTACTAAGCCCATATTCCTCAATGGTTTCTACATTGCACACATTCGAGCGCTAATTCGCTTAATGTCCTGTTCTGCCGATAGGGTGTTATCTGGAGATCACTGCAAATTAAGAAATTAAAATATCTGAAGATGGTGGATCTTCCACCATTTGATAATAATTAATCTATACTATTATAATAAAGAGGGAGCGCGAATTTTGTGAGTTTGTATGTATGTCCGGAGCAAACTTTGGAACCACCGCACCTATTTCAAAAATTCTTTTACCAATTCAAAGGTACATTATTCCAGATGGTTATAGGCTATATATATGCACATAAAGTATTATGGCTAGATATTATGTGCAAATTTGTTAAGGAAGTCGGAAAATTTTTTGAATCTTAAACGTTTTCAAGGCGTGCGCTGGGTCATATACTGAGGTGTATAGCCTAGAAAGCGATGTTAATTAAGTCAGAATAAATCTAACTGGCGAGAAGTTTAGTCGTATCATTTAACCAAACACCCATCCTTACATGGCGACCCTGCCTGTAAGCGATCGGGTTCGCGCCGCGTTCCGATCGCCATATACGGCTAAGTTATAATAAACATGGGCCAATGGACATACTGTGAAATGTAGACAACGAGTGAATACAATAGAAAACTAATACTAAACTGTATATATATTTTCAAAATGTGCCGATCTAGTGTAAAAAATGAAGAAAATTTTATAAATCAAAATTCTGGAACTGGTGGGAATGCAGCTTCGATTGAACAAATTACCTATCATATGAACACCATGAATATAATTTTAACAATAATTTTGGTTCTCCTACTTATCGGTGTTTCAATATTTCTTTATAAAATCTACAAGAGATGCCACCATAATTGGATACGAGCGGAAATAAGAGAGGACACGCTGCGACGCTCGGTGAGCCGCCGATTCAAAGAACTACGTAAGGCAGATGGAGAACAATAAAAAAAAAAAAAAAGTGAAAGTGAAAAGTGCATAAAAATAATTACTTTATCAGTGGAAAGTGAAGTGTACGATAAATTTTTATTTCTCTCTCCTAAAACTTTTATATAATATTATATTTAATCTCATTTATGGCAGAAATATGCGAGAAATTTTATGAAAGTATATTAGAAATAAGAAAATATCTAATAAAAATAGGCCCACAAAGACGCCAAACTGGCAATATTAGTTCTAAGAAATTAGAAGAGTCAAATATAATTTTGGACAATTTTGAGAAAGAATTGAGCAATTTACGTAAATTAAGGACATTAAGTGACAGTGAATGGGTTTTAATAAATAGTTATACGGAAGAAATTTATAAGTTAATTAAGGAAATTAGACTTTTATGTAACGTACCTATTATAAGCAAAATGGAGACGTTTAACTTAAAAACGGCTGTCTCTTTACTACCTTTGATGAACGACAAGGAGGAGGTTACAAAACAATTAATTTCATCAATTGAAATGTACAGTTCTATGCTGGATGAAAAATCAAAACCAATACTTACAAATTTTATATTAAAAACTAGATTATCGGAAAGTGCTAAATTGAGACTATCCCAAAAATATGAAACAATAGAACTCCTTATTAATGATATGAAAAAACATTTATTAACTAAAAAGTCTTTTACAGCTTTACAACAACAATTGTTGAGGTGTACACAAAACCAGAAAAATATAGAGGACTATGGTAAAGACATAGAAAATTTATTTGTAGAGCTGACTATCTCGCAAGCCGACGGGGATGCTAACAAATTTGAGACTTTAAAGGAAATTAATGAAAAAACAGCAATAAATCGGTTTGCTACCGGATTGCGAAATAGTCACCTCAGTACAGTAATTTCAGCAAGAAATTACGCAAGTTTAAAAGATGCAATTCGAGGTGCAAAGGACGAGCAGATTTCTACATTTGCAGATGATAGTATTATGAAGATAGGTCGTAATAAACATTTTTCGCAGATGTCTTACAACACAAGAGGACACAATACTCAAAGTAGAGGCGGTTACAATAATCGTAACTATCCCCATGGCCAGTACAATCAGCGTGGTCACCCTACTCGCGGAAAATTTAATTTTTCTCGCGGCCGCGCACAGCCTTCATATTACATTCCCGCGACACAAAATATCGCAAGGAATAGAGGTAGGTACTCTTTTTCTAATCGCGGACGTAATTATAATGTTTCTCGTATTAATTATGTGAATTCAAATATGCAACAACAACTACAACAAAATACTACAGAAACCGATTTAAATCATAAAAATCAGTTTTTTCGTGAATAATAACGACATTAAAAATAATCATGCCCAAATATGTTATTACAATAATTATAATTCAATACAATTGTCACTTGGTAACAATTTATGTAGTTGGTTAGTTGATACCGGCGCCTCGCTCAGTGCCGTGAAATACGAACAGTTATCACAACAAAACATTCCATTCCATATCGGGCAAGTAAAGATAAACGGAGTCTGTGGGGAACTTTGTTCGGTAGGTTACGTTGATTTAACGTTATCATTTATGGATCAGACATTTATACATAGATTCCATGTATTTAAAAACTTATGTTGTTCTACTGACGGAATTTTAGGTATGGACTTTTTGAAAAAGTATAGGGGTAAATTAAATTTGGAACTAGACACCTTAAAGTTATTTAATAACGACATCGAAACTACTTTATCATTGCAACCGGGTCTCTTAGGAAATAATAAATATATATGCTTACCGCCTAGATCAGAGTCTTTACATTTAGTGTCAACACACTTGAACGAAGAATGTGTGGTTTTACCGAAAGAATTGTGCGAGGGTGTATTTTTGGCTGCAACTATTTCACGCCCTAGGTCAGGTAAAATACCTATTCAAATATTAAATACACGTGAAGAGGAAGTTAACTTAAGTTTTTTTAGTCAAGAAATAGATAAATTGGCAAATTACAGTTTACTTTGTTTCGATAAACCTAAAGTTAACGCGAATAGAGTAAAGAAATTACTTACGGAGTTAAATTTAACTTACTTAAATAATGAAGAACAACTGGAAATTGAAAAAATTTGTGCGAAATATTCGGATATTTTTTATTTAGAAGGAGACAAATTAACAAAATGCAATATTTACCAGCAATCAATTCATTTAAAACCCAACACTGTACCTGTTTATAAAAAACAATACCGGTTACCAACATTTCAAAAAGGGGAAATAGAAAGTCAAATTCAAAAATTATTAAATGATGACATTATTGAGGAGACTATGAGCGAATGGTCTAGTCCTATCCTGTTAGTGCCCAAAAAATCCGATACATCCAAAAAAAAATATAGGCTTGTAATTGATTACCGGAAACTGAACGAAAATATAGTTGACGATAGATTTCCTCTCCCAAATATAGCAGACATACTTGATTCACTCTCAGGAGCAATATATTTTAGTCATTTAGACCTTCAAAGTGGATTTTATCAAATTGAATTAGAGCCTTCTAGTAGAAAATGTACAGCTTTTACTTTTAACAAACAATATCAGTTAAAACGCATGCCAATGGGACTTAAAACGAGCCCTAGTGCATTTTCAAGGGCAATGACAGTCGCATTATCGGGGTTAAACTATGAAAAATGTTTAGTTTATTTGGACGATTTGATATGTTTCGGACGAAATTTGGAAAGCCATAATAAAAATTTAATGGAAATATTTTCGAGACTTCGTAAAGTTAATTTAAAGCTTAATCCTAAAAAATGCGAATTTTTAAAGAAAGAGTTGCTATACTTAGGTCATGTTGTAAGTGCTGACGGGGTAAAACCCGATCCAGCTAAAACTTTAGCCATCAAAAATTATCCAACTCCAACCTCAAGTGATGACGTAAAAAGATTTGTAGCTTTTTCTAATTATTACCGACGATTTATTCCTAATTTTGCCGAAATTGTAATTCCATTGAATCAGCTATCTAGGAAAAATACAAAATTTATTTGGACAAATGAATGCGAAAAATCATTTTTACTATTAAAGAAATCTTTAATTTCGCCACCTGTTTTACAGTATCCGGATTTTTCGGATAATAACGAGTTTCAATTATACACTGATGCCTCTGGTATAGCAATAGGTTCTGTACTGTGTAATAAAGATGGTCGTCCAGTCGCTTATGCCAGTCGAAGTTTAAACAAAGCTGAATTAAATTACCCAACAATAGAAAAAGAAATGCTCGCCATTGTTTGGTCAATTAAATATTTTCGACCTTATTTATTTGGTAAACGTTTTAAAATTTTTTCTGACCATCGGCCATTAGTTTATTTGTTTAATATGTCTAATCCGTCGAGCAGACTAACTAAATTTCGTTTAATTTTAGAAGAGTATGACTTTGTAATTGAGTATATAAAAGGGAAAGATAATGTAGCTGCAGATGCATTATCTAGAGTGAGAGTGACGTCGAATGAACTGAAAGATATGAATGAAAAAATAATTAATGTGATAACTAGAAGGCAAAGAAAGGAAATGGAAAGAAAGGAAATGGAAAGAAAGGAAATGGAAAGAAAGGAAATGGAAAGAAAGGAAATGGAAAGAAAGGAAATGGAAAGAAAGGAAATGGAAAGAAAGGAAAATATTCATACAGATTTGACATCTCCTAACAATTCCACCGACTGCCGGATTGATCACCCGAAGGTCGTGGAAATGCTTAGGAAACCGCCAAACTCTGTTGAATTATTAGTTGTGTCTGAAAAAGAAATATTTAAAATGAAAGAAGCGTTTAATGACTCGGATATATTTAGATTTAATAAAAAGGAAATGACTTTATATACTTGCCCAGACTTGCGATCATGTAAAGCGCGAGACGCTTACGTGAGTAAACTGGAGCAGTTTTGCAATGAAATGAATATAAAAGAAATTTATATAGTAAAACTTGCAAGTAATATTAATATTATAAAATGGTTAACCAAGTTAATAAATTGTAGAAAAACGTGGACCGGACCACGAATTTATATATTAAAAGATATTCAAAGAATAACATCAGATGATGACAAAAAGGTAATTATTAATGACTATCATCTATTACCAACCAGTGGTCATGCTGGGATTAGGCGAATGGTAAATAATATCAAAAAGTCTTATTTTTGGCCTGGCATGGAACGTGACGTCACGGAATTTGTAAATAAATGTAAGAAATGCCAGATGCAAAAGCATTCTGTGCCAATTAAAGAGCCTATGGTTGTAACTACAACTGCTGTAGGTGCTTTCGATAAAATATTTCTAGATATAGTGGGGCCCTTAGATAAGGATTATTTTAATAAGATATATATTCTTAGTATACAATGTGAACTTACAAAATTCGTTGAAGCTTATCCATTAGAAAGAAAAGACGCAATTTCTGTAGCAAAATCATTTGTAGAGAATTTTATTCTTAGATATGGTGTGCCAAGAGAAATTGGATCAGATAGAGGTTCTGAGTTTATAGCATCAACAATGAGAGAAGTTTGCAAATTGCTTAATGTTAAACAATTATTTTCAACAGCTTACCACCACGAGTCGATTGGTGCTCTCGAAAATACTCATAAGCATTTAAATGCGTATCTTCGTATTCAAACAAACAATAATGCTAGAGAGTGGAGTACATGGGTACCATATTGGTGCTTCGCTTATAATACTAGTGTACATACTTCTACTAAATTTACACCATACGAGCTAGTCTTTGGGAAAACTTGTAATTTACCAAGCAATTTAACCAAAGATGTAGAACCACTTTATAATTGTGAAGACTACCCATTATCTTTAAAGTATAGATTACAAAAATCTCTTGAAGAAGCTAGGAAAAATTTGTTATCATCAAAAGAAACTAGAAAACTACATTATGATAAAGAAATTAAGCCTATTGTATATAAACAAAACGATTTGATACTGTTGCGAAATGAAAATAGTAGTAAGTTTCAGAATGTTTTCAATGGTCCCTATACGGTTCTAGAAGATGTATCACCAAACGTTCGTATTATAAAAGATAATAAAATAGAAACAGTTCACAAAAATAGAACAAAACTATATAAATGTTAGATTAGATTTAAGACATAATATATCTACGTAGATATTAAAATAGAAATTAAGAATAACAATTGTATTTAATATGGTTAAAATATTATAAAAAAAAAAAAAAAAAAATGTCTTTGTATAAACATTTTTTTTCTATAAGGAGGGAGATGAGGTGTATAGCCTAGAAAGCGATGTTAATTAAGTCAGAATAAATCTAACTGGCGAGAAGTTTAGTCGTATCATTTAACCAAACACCCATCCTTACAATACTGCTATTGGATGAAAATGATGTATGGGTGAATTGTTCCTCTTAAAAAGTTCTAAAAAAAATCCGCGATAGCATATGTCTATCTTCTAAGAATAACTTACAGTGACCATTTCTATCTTTCAAATTTTGATTAAAAATAATGAATTATTTTCGAAGGTTCTTTAACCGATGCGATGTCAATCTATATCTAAATAAATATGTTTATTATCGTAAGTATTTAATTTAGAACATATTTGCCCTTTACACTATACAATTTAAATAAATATCATAGGAGTTATCGGAAAATTAAATTAATATGTGTCGGCCGGCGCGGGGGCGGTGCACGGCGGCGGGTTTCGGCGCGGGAGATTCCTCTGGTTCCTGCGGTGATTTTATTTACAATCGTCTCCTATAAGAAGCTCTGTGCGATCAGTCCCGTAAAAACAAATATGTATTTAAATTTTCAACCCGGACGAAGTCGGCGCGGGCTTCTAGTTGAACTATAATACAGCAGCGCTCAGCACTGCGTCAGGATGTTATAAGTTTGACGTGTGTACCTGTGTGTCTGTTCCGTCGTACCTTCCTTGTGAATGGACCGATTTTGATGCGGTTTTATTTGCTTGAATGCTCACGTGATCGAAGTGGATTTTAGCTATAATTTATAAAGATCTGCTCAAGCGTTTGAAGATCATCAGCTCATTTTCTACTTGATTAGGGTCTTACAAACTTCTAATTATTTTCAAGGCACGGTAGATTTAAGTTGATGCTGCAACATCAAGTAGTCTGCGGGATAACCGACTCCTCAGCAACTTACGCAGATATAGTGTGTTTGGGCTCATAAAAATGGTCTCAATGAGAAGTTGTTAGATAAATGATGTTTAAGGACCGAGTAGAAGGATCTGATAATAGAGCAGAAAACTGGGTAACATGTCAAGAGTAAGATGTCAGGTATCTATATATATATATATAAAATTCAAAGTCCTGACTGACTGACTGACTGAGATATCAACGCACAGCTTAAACTACTGAAGTTAGAAACTTGAAATTTTTACAGTTGGTTCCTTTTATGACGTAGACGCACACTAAGGAAGGATTTTTGAAAATTCAACCCCTAAGGGGGTAAAATAGGGGTTTGAAAAATCAAACTTAACGTGAGCAAGGCCGCGAGCAAAAGCTAGTATTGTATATAGTCCGTCCATAGATTGACATGTCGGGGGTGTTTTAAATTTTCAATTTACATTTGTTTCCCTCCTTTTTTATGCGATCAGTATCCCTACCATCGCTTTCGTTCTTTTTCAAAACGTTAGCGTTTACATGATTGATGATAATAACAGTGTTAGCTCTTAAACTATGAGTTTAAAGCGGCGTTTACTGAACATATTAATATCGTTAGCTCTCGAGGCGAAGATGTCTTGTGTGAGTTGTATGTATAGAGCCACTATTCACCCGGTTAAGTGGAGAATTGGATTCGCGTGTTTGCATTGTTGTAAATTAATACAAGACGGTATTACATTAGTGTCAATTGCTACAAGTTGATACACGAAGCTGTTACATTATTTGTCAGATATTGAAATGTTTGCTCATTGTGATTGATTCTAAAATACAATTTGATGCCGTCGAATTTGTCTAGGAAGTTTTTAAAAATCCCGTGAGAACTCCTCAATATTCTGAAATAAAGCAAGTGTATATTAGAAATTTTAAAACACCACGGACAAAATGTGAATTTTTGCCCCAACTATGTAGATTCCTACGATATACCCGATACTTTTTCTTTTTATTTCTGTTTTTACCGATAAGGGTTACCTAACCTAGTTTAGGTTTTTCCTAAAAGTAAGGGAACGTTGGCGAAAACGGGCGTCAGTTCACTCGACTGTTTGTAAACATTGACAAGTGCTGGTATCGAAACATCCAATAAAGGTGTACGAGAACAAGTTCCATAGTAATTGTTGCCGTTCACGAGGGACCATAAAGTTGGAATCATACCTATGCGCGTCGATTCGGATTTTTCCATATGATTTCAGTCACACTTAGACGCACCGCATGTCGACGCATGCGAACTGATCCGTTCGCATGCGTACGGAGTCGATCGGATGCGTTTGGATCCATATAGAAAGTTACATTTTTTTTTATTCGATGACAAGATAATCCTTGACTGCGATCTCACCTGATGGTAAGTGACGATGCAATCTAAGATGGTAGCGGGCTAACTTGGAAGGGGTATGGCAGTGTACATTCAACCCATATCCCTAAACTGTTTCTACACGCCATCGTGCCGGAACGCTAAATCGCTTGGCAGCACGTCTTTGACGGTAGGGTGGTAACTAGCTATGGCCAACGCCTCCCACTAGAGCTAGACAGACAATTATACGGATTTGAAGTACAAAAAATGCGAAAGCCGAATCGATGCGTACAGACTCCATACAAAATTACTGGGCTCTTGTTTACAATTAAAACAATAGAGCGGGCATTGTGGATTTATGAATAAAGGAAATAGGGCTACGGTAGCTTTTGTTGGCAAACGTGGCAGACTGATGAGATTGCTAAAATTCTTTTATTATAGTAATAAATTAAACGTAAAAATTCTTTTTGAAGAGTCCCCTCAATTTCTCCGAGATTCCATCATCAGATCTTGACCTCATGACTATGGGACCACCTGGGAAGTACACCCTTTGAAACAATAAAATAATTTTTCTAATCGGTTCAGGCGTCTTCGAGTAATCGAGGAACATACATAAAAAATAAAAAAAATATTCCGACGAAGTGAGAACCTCCTCGTTTTTGTATGTTGGTGAAATTGGCCCTAAATCAGCTATCGAAAAAGTTAATCATTTTGGTTGGTCTACATGACGTGATTAAAACCGGACAAGGTTATTCCGGAACAAAATTAAAACGCGTACCTCAATGTGGTCAGTGGAATTTCATTAAAACCGGGTAGCACCGGGTTTCTATGACGTAATAATCCCGGCTTAAAGTTAAGCGGATATTCGAAAACTCATTAAAATCGCTAAAGAACGGTCCCGGACCATCTCTCGTTCTAAGCAAAGCCATCGCTTCCTAATGCGATTGATGAAATTACTACCACGCCAAAGTCTTATAATATCGGTTTCTTAACTTTAAATTCTATCCGTTATTTGGTTTACTCACAGCCTTTATTGATAACTAGCCTTTGCCCGCCGCTTCGTTCACGTTAAGTTCTATTTTCCGAATCCTTATTTTACTCCTTTAGGTGTTGAATTTTCAAAAATCATTTCTTAGCGGATGCCTACGTCAAAATAGCTACCTGTAAGCCTTTCAGCCCGAATCGTCCAGTGATTTGAGCTATGCGTTAATAGATCAGTCAGTCAGTTATTTACCTTTTCCTTTTACTGCCCACTTATGTCATTCAATCGAGAGTACACTATTATTGATAAAAAATAATTTTAAACAACTTTTTAAACGCGAAAATGCGAGGATGTGGTCCGATTTAGAAATTACGAAACTGTCACTGTCAGGAATTGAACCGGCAACATCCCATTTATAAGACTACTGTTGGAGCTTTTACTTTGAATTTATTATATCACTAACTTTACAAAATTACAGCACAATTTTTGAAAGTGTTAGGAAAAGCTCGCTATGCCTGTTTGTCAAAGAGAAACTCTTCTCGGTAAACATACGTACAAAGCAAACTAGCGAATAAATATTTGCAAAGTTCTTAGTAGCTCTACAGAATCTTTAGTTCATTATTATTACGTGTATTATTTGGCTATCGATTACAATGCATTATCTAGTGCTGGAAATTAGTCGTGAAACTATCGCATAATCAGTTTATGCTCGAATATTCTGGTCTATGTTTAGTTGAATTCGGATCACTGGAGCGTTTGATTCGTCTCTAAGGGGTTTGTTAGCTCTCGAGTAATATCATGCTGAACTACTTGCCGAAATGCTGCGCAGCATATAAATAACTTCGCTTGAGACTTTTCTCTCAAATAACTAAGCACAGCTATTTACACTACACGTTGAGCGACTTTAGATAGATAGATACATTATTTATTCACTAAAATGGTATAATGTGATGGAATACAGAAAATCGAGCCTTATACATTAATGGTAGTTTAATTAAACCCATATTATTGTCCAGTTAAATTGACTCCAAAATTTTGTTCCAGCCAGTTTTTATAGTCGCCTTCGAGTAACGTTTAATCATTTAACGAATAATAAACGAAATCGAAGTAATATTCAGGAAAATACTATGCCGAAATATAAAATAACTAATTAAAAATAACACCCTGTATAGCAAACCTCCGAGGATGAATATACCGCTTCAGCGATCCGAGCTCACCTGAATATAGTCTGTAATATCAGAGCTTTGACTAGAGAAACGTAGATGGCAACTGTGTAATATTATGAAGACAGGAAACGCCGAAGATTTGAAAAGATCTGGATCATAAATTAGTAAATTTTTGCTTGTTCTTCTCGGTTGGAACGGCATTGGCAGTTGCAGATTCATTTGGTGATTTGAAAGCACTTTATAAAAGTATATTTGCATAAAAAGTTCTTTTCATTCTATTCCGTCATCTTGACCGCGTAAATTGAGTTTGGTATAGAACACAATTCACAAAAGAACGATACAGTCTTATGTCGTCATTTACTATGGGATATTAATAGCTCCCTGAAAGAATATAATCACGAATAACGCAGGAAGAGTTGAATTGCTATAGTGGCTATACAGGACAATGTTATAATCTGACTTAATTTCAATTTCACCATTTTCGAGTAACATTTAACCGTGGAATAAAGACATTCTGACAGTTTTCGGTTCAGCAAAATATTTTTACTACTTATTTGTTCGTAAGTGCTCCATCTATCCTCTTTTAGTCTGTGCATCAGACTATGAGCCATAAACCTGATTAAAGTAGTTTCATGAATAATTTTCCGTCTCTTTGGTAATTTTAATCTCTTACTTGCTTGATAGGATTCAGTTAGAATATTAAATTTAACGGTGCATGTTGCCAGCGATGCGCCATACCAATGTGACCAATACCTGCTCTTGATTTTTTTTAAAACAGTGCTTTGTATTCGTCATTTTGGTCCATTCCCGCTATTTTCTTAAAGAATATTTAACCAAATTGAAATTGATTAAGATTCTCCTCTCCCCAAAATAAGCAGAGTGCTTGTGTTAGGAGTGGGTACGACAATAGTGCAACAGGTGGGGATTGAACCTGCGACCTTTCAGTGTTCAGTTCGCACGCTTAACCCTTGGGCTATTGAGGCATTAACATAATTAAGTACTGATCCACGTAGGTATATTTTAAAACTATTAAGTTCAGATAGAGCGTCTATTGTCAATTCTAGTATTCTAAGTGAAAAATGCATTATTTATTTACCTACTTTACTTAAGCAAGGCAATTTAATACATGCAAGCACTTTGAATATGCAAATGCATTAATTACGTTGTACCTAACGTATTACGTTTTTGTTATCTTTATTTTGAGGGAACGCTGATGCGAATATCTTCGCTAAATACATTTTGAATCCATGAATTTAAGGACGGTGCTACAAATGTTCATGAGCGGCGGTAATCACTTACCATCAGGTGACCCGCCTGCTCGTTTGCTTGCTAAAAATCCTATTTAATATTATAAATGCGAAAGTTTGTATGTTTGTTACTCAATCACGTCGCAACGACTGAACCGACTTGGCTGAAATTTGGCAATGAGATAGATTATAGTCTGGAATAGCACATAAACTACTTTTTATCCTGGGAAATAAGAGAGTTCCCACGGGAATAAAAAACCTTAATCTACGCGAACGAAGTCGCGGGTATCAGCTAGTATGAAATAAAAAACTCATGATCACATTTCTTGTTCCAGGTACTTTGAGGACTAAGAGCGGGCGACCAAAATTAGCATGCAACGCCACAAAGTCTGATTTAATAATTTCGCCATAACTAAAATATTATTACAACCATCGAATCCGAAGCAATTTGCATAATTTAATCTCCTCGAAGGACCCGATTCAGAAACTCTGACAGATGTTGGAACAATCCACGTACGTGTATGTAGATAAGCGTAGTAGTGCAAGAGCTGGTGGACGATTTTAGTTAAGCGTTTTTACCTTAGGTATATAAATGTCCGTGTTACCAAAGATTGCAGAATATTCTAAAAAGGGTTGCTGATTTGATTTAAATTCAGACAGATTTCCTTCTTTTAAACCGTTTTAAATTTTTAAATAATAAAACAAAGTGTAAGGATTGTTTTTTTTAATACGTAAAAATAATGCCCTAACATTCTACTAAATTAATGTACGTAAAAATTATTTAATTTTATTATCTTGCAGAACATACGTAGTACTCTCCATGGTCTATGAACGGTTGCTATAAATAAGTTTGCAAAGTAAGGATTTTTGAAATATCAAGGGGTGAGAAGAGGTAGTTTGTTGAAGACAATTTTTAATTAATTTCTTTACCAAAGAGCAACCCTTGACTGACCAGTCTCAAATTACTAATCTGTTAACTAAAATAACGTTAATATAACATACAAAAGGAATAAAGAACATACCCGCATTTTTAAAATTGCGGGTAATTTGAAAAATATGCTTCGAGCGTATTCTTCATCATTCCTCGTCTATCATCCAGGGTGCTTTCGAAAAGGTTCAAGATCGGTCTGGCAAGCCTTAATAAGCACCCTGAGATAGTTAGTCAAGACCAAGAGCAAGGAAGATCAGTGATATGGAAACAACTAAGAAGATTAAACCTTTAGATAAACCTTTAGATAAAACTTCCACTGGCTCGCAGCCTACCGAGTCTCAGCACTGTGCTGGTGTATAATAAGTTTGTGGATGTATTTCAAATTGCATAATGCAATTCAGAGGTAGGTATCTTGCAGATTGTATGAAGTTTCATGCATTTAAAAGATCTCTTATATTGTTTTTGTATTATTATTTAATCATATTATAAACGTAAAAAATCTTATTGCAAAACCGACTTCAAACGCCACTACAAAGTATATATATTGTGCTTAAAAAATTTGAAGAGCCGCCTCGATTTCTCCAAGATTCCATCATTAGATCCTGACCTGATGACAATGGGGCCACCTGGAAAGCATACTCTTTCAAACAAAACAGAATTTTCCAAATTGGTCCAAGCGTCTTCGAGTAATCGGAGAATATACATAAAAAATAAAAAAAAATAAAAAAAATAATGAGAACCTTTTTTGGAAGTCGGTTAATAAATTCACTTTTCAAATAGTAGACTCTGATTTTATGTGCCTCCCTGCGTTTTTTCTGATGTTACAGCGGTGCGAGGTCGTCACTTCAGAACCCTGGGACCCCAACGACCATCAATTCATAATATATAGGTATCTATATTCTGCGTGATGCGTCCCTTATCATTTCAACTTCGCGACTGGTTCTTCCACGAGTCTCCTCATTTCTGATTCGATTACGTCGATACTCTAAGTAACTTTATGTATGGAATTAAAAATTATTTTTTTTATCATGAATAGGCAGCGCTTCATCGCTTGTATGAAAAACCGCATCTACCTAGTTCACTAGTCACGTATTCGTAAAGTTATATTTTTTAAAAACATTTCTATTTTCTGTTTGGAATTGAAATGTTGAAATTCACCAGTTAGATTTCAACTCTGTAATAGGTATCTACTCGTATGTTAGATTTGCCAAACAATTCAGTTTTACGATTTGAAGTTTTTGAATGCATCTGTTTTTTTATATTTTGTGCTATCACATGCGGGTCTTTTCGGACACTAAACTTAATTGCGATAGCGTAGTTAGTAACTGATACCCAGACTTCCACATATCTGAGTTGAGGCCATAGTCCACGACGCTGTACACATGCAGATTACTGTCCTCCTCAAGCTATAACGTTGTTAACCAACATTTTATAACGAAATATTATTATACTTATTTCTTCTTCTTTCGACTTCCAAAAAAGGAGGAGGTTCTCAATTCGTCGCAATCTTTTTATTTATTTTTCCGATTACTCAAAGACGTCTGGAGTCTGGACCGATTTGGAAAATTCTTTCTTTGTTAGAAAAGGTATTTCTAGGTGGTCGTATTGGCATCAGGTCAGAATCTGATGATGGTATTCTGGAGAAATCGATGGAACTCTTCAAATTTTATAGGCACAATTGATATACTCGTAGTTTGTAGTGGTGTTTGATATTGGTTTTGGAAAAATAATTTTTACGTTTATAATTATAAAATTTAAATTCAAAAAGCATTACAGATATACGCGAATACCAAACGTAGAGCTTCATGTTCTATTTACCCTTCAATCTAATCCAATAGCCTCAGACCGTGCTGCTTATAATTTACAAGTATAATACCGGCCTAAACTGGATTTACAATTCCAAACCCGTTGTTCATATAATCGAGTAATATTGGCAACCCATTTATTCGAACGAGACTTAATTATGGAGCGGATTCATCTTAATTTATCATTTATTTTCGCAATATACATGGTTTATTTTGAAATTGATTCCTTACTTAACTTAAAAACAATTTAAACTAGGTTTCTAAACAATCGCATGAAAACTCCTCGATATTTCGGAATTGAAAGTATCCTATAAATATTTTTTTTTTTGTTTAAAAAAGAATATTAGCCAAGCTGAACTTGACTTATATTCTCCTCTCCCCTCCAAATAAGCGACAAACTTGTGCTAGGAGTGGGTACGACAACAGTGCAACGGGTGGGGTTCGAACCTGCGACCTTTCAGTTTTCAGTCCGTATCTTTAACCGTTGGGCTATTGAGGCTTCTTTAATTATAATGCAAGCTATCTTCTTGCAAAATTTTGTCAAAAACGCTTCAGCGGTGTGGCGAGAATAGGTAATACGGACAAACTGACAGACGAATTTCGCATTTGTAATATCAGTGAATTAAAACAGTGTCGGTACGTGTACATTCCTTTTATATAAAATTTTACTGTACGTGACACGATTAACAACTCATATTTCAAAGATTTACTTTGGGTCAAGTAGCCGCTGAGACTTCATGGTGTGCGACTGCTCTAACTAGCTAACCTAATAACTTCCTATAAGGTGAACTACTGTCCATAGTTTTATAGAAAATGGAGGTCTAAAAAGTACACTTCTATCAGCATGTATTATTAGGTATTAGTCGGAATTAGGTATTGACTGACATGTCTGACCCATAAACATTTTTAGAATACATACTTACATGATAGAACTGCATGGCGAATAAAAAAGCACAACCTCTGGTACCCGGTAATGGTTTACGAGAACGCAAACAATTGATTTGAATCGGAACAAAAAAACTAAAAACAAAACTAACAAAGCCTATCGAATAATATATTCCACTAGCCTTCACCAACCCAATTGACAACGAAAAGGTATTGAAGTCCAAACAAATTGAACTAAACTAGAATAGGACAAAAAAGCACTTGTTATTTACGAGGTAGCGAACAGAACGCCCACTCCAGTTAGATAAATTAAATACAAAAAAAAACGTGCAAAAGAGGAAAGGGAATTCAGCCATCATAGCTGGAGAGCTCGTGGATTTGAGAAAGTTTTTAGGAGGATAAGAGCCACTATCTTGTACTTTTTGAAGTTGTAAAGTACTTTTAATAGTTAGATTGAGTGAAGTCGCTAAAAAACTTAAGGTGGTGGAGTGGTGGTGAAAAGTGCTCATTAATTTCGCGTATCCGCAGCATTTGTAGGATTGCAAACGCTGTATTATATTATGGCTGACAAAGCAACTTGTGTCTCTACAACTGTTGCGATATCCATTCCATCAATTGATGGTTGATGGAATGGATATAAGTTTTTATGTAAATCTAGTTGATGCCCGTGACTTCGTTAGCGTCGATTAAGTTTTTTTAATTCCCTCTGAACTCTCTTATTTTCCGGGATAAAAAGCCTATAGATACCTATATATATTTAGATAGATAGCCTATGTGGTATTCCAGACTATAACCTATTTCTGGTGCTAAATTTCAGCTAAATCGGTTCATTCGTTGCAGCATGATTGAATAAAAAGCATCCAGCCATCCATCCATCCATCCATCCAAACTTTCGCATTAATAATATTAATAGGATTAAATGGAAATTATCCACTAGCTCTTAGCGCACATCTACACAGCACTGTTTATCCGTGTCAGTTACCACCCCACCCGTAAATTACTACAGTCCGCTTTCCCTCCGTTTTCATACACAAAATGCTAACCAGCGAGCAAACAAAAGAGTTTTTATGGACTAATAATTACAATATTCATGACGCCTGCAGCTGCGGCGCTTCTTTGAATTGTTCGCGTAACGCTTTAAGCGCTTTAATGACCATTTGTTACCACTGCCATTATAAGCAGCTCGCGAACCACATGAACCAACCGCTTGAGGTGTGGAACGCCTTTCCAGCATCTGTGTTCCCTGCCGCCTGTAATTTGAGTAAATCAAGGTAAGATTGAATAGGCTTCTTCTAGGTAAGCGCGATCCATTATAGACCTCGTCAGATCTTTTCATTATTTTTTTTTAAGAATATTAGCAGTGGGTATGGTAGGGATCAAACCTGCGACCTTTCAATAATGCGACCTTTAATCGTTGGGCCATTGAGGCTTCATTGGTTGTGGTCAAGCCAGGTCTATTTCACAATAAAAACAACCGTAGTATCTTCCGCACAGCTAATCTCTCTGGAGCAGTGGTGAGCGCTGTGGTCTTATAACTGGGAGGTTTCGGGTTCGATTCCCGGCGGGGACAATTTGAGAATTTATAATTTCTGAATTGTCTCTGGTCTGGTCTGGTGGGTGGCTAGTTACCACCCTACCGTCAAAGACGTGCCGCCAAGCGATTTAATGTTCCGGCACGATGGCTTGTAGAAACAGATTAGGGGTACGAGTTGAATTTACACCTTCTTCGCCTTCCAAGTTAGCCCGCTACTATATTAGCCTGCGTCATCACTTACGATCAAGTGAGATCGTAGTCAAGGGCTATCTTGTCATCGAATTAAAAAAAACGTGGCCATGGCCGTATTCGGTCGGGAGAATATTAGAGTATCATAAAACTCAATACACCGCTCATCCCCATAGCAAACTATTTCACGTCGTATAGCTGGAGGTGGTATTTTATCCATCCGTAAGCGGTACAATGCAAGATTTTCGAAAACGTTCGAACTCGATCACGTATTTGCTTACCCCGCTCCATTTTGCTTCATAAAAATGTACTGCGGCATATTTTTTCGGTCAATAATATATCAATCTACTCGACGCGTCACGACGTGTGTACGGAGTCTGCGAAAAGAATGATGGATGGGGAAATAAAAAGCAATATTCCATATATTACGCGTTGTAAGTAAGTACGCACTGGGTTAATGTGAAAGGTTTTTTATACCCTTTTCGGAATTTATCCGCTTCATCCAAATAATGATACTCGGGTGATATTGTGTGCGAAAAGTACTCGAATATTTTTGAAAGAGCATTTCTCACTTAACCTTTTGTTGTAATATACATTTAAAAAGAGTTTTCTGAAGGACTTTATAGATATCCAAGGATAATGTGAAGTATGTACTGTAAAATTTTCCTAGATATAATTTTTTAACTAAACCGGTGGTAGAGTCATAAGAGCTACGAGTTGACCTATATGAAATAAACAATTTTGAATTTTTGAATTTTTTTGATTGAATTAGAAGTTTCGCTTTTATCAGGCTTTCGAATTGTAAAGCAATCACTATTTATTCTATGTCGGAGTGTAGTATGTTCATGCTCGATGATTTAAATCCTTATTTACTGTACAAAACACAACACTGTGTATATTGTGGTGAATTATTTGTCAAACTTTTCTAAATAATGAGAACAAACCCTTATATAGCAAGTAAAAGCTAAGAGTAATCTATGTTGATATTATCCCAAGAAAACGAAGAATTTTTCTGTAAGTCTTAAAGAGAAAATCGCGTGCAAAAGCCATCTATACGTCAGAATCGCTGAACGTAACAACACGACCGTTTACAAGTAAAGCTGACACAAAAGCGACAATCAGTAATTTGGTAGCAGGTGATATCGTATCTACAAATGGCATCTACACACGGACGCCACTTTTACAACTTTACTTAACGGGAACTAACTCAAAATTCAATATTCAACACGACATTTCGGTGTAAACGTCGCGTGACAGGGCCCTAGGTTGTGATACAAGTTAAGGACGCCGAGCTTTATATGTTACCGCCGTGAAATTCTTGTAGACAAGCTGACCCGTGCCCACTTCGCTGGGCGTCAAACTTTTTATTTGTGACAAAATCATCTTGTATGGTTCTTAGTGCTGAAAACATATTACATACATAACACTCAAGAATAATGTAGCGTTCTATTGGTGGAAGCATTTTCAAAATCAGTTCTGTAGTTCCAGAGATTAGCCCCTACAAATCTACAAATAAACTCACAAACTTAACCTCTATATAGTCTTGAATAGCTTTTGGACCAGCGTAGCGTCTTCGTCCACGGGAACGAGATAAAAGTGCCAAGCGGAACTTGACTTATATTCTCCTCTCCCCTCCAAATAAGCGGAAAGCTTGTGCTAGGAGTGGGTACGACAATAGCGCAACGGGTGAGGCTCAAACCTGCGACCTTTCAGTTTTCAGTCCGCACCTTAACCGTTGGGCTATTGAGGCTTTGAGGAGAATATAAATCGGCAAGACTCCGCTGGCTCGGGCACCTAGAGAGAATGACAGGGGATCGTGCTGTTAGGAGAGCATACTTGGGCCGCCCAATAGGAAAACGCCCCGTTGGACGACCCAGGTATCGCTGGGTAGACGAAGTGTCGAAGGACCTGCAAGCCCTCAATGCACCCAATTGGCGTGAAGCGCCGCAGGAGAGGCATGAGTGGCAGCTTCTGGTGTCGGAGGCCAAGATCCTCTTTGGGTCACTGAGCCAGCGAAGTAAGTAAGTAAGTAAGTATTGAGGCTTTTGATGTTGGTTGTAATCCGCTTGCTCTAATGCTTTGGCCCCCGGCGCCTGTTTCGTTGTATCATTGATCATCTTCAAAGCTTCTCGCAGCGCTCGGAATATTACTCACGCGAATGTACTGCACATGTTGCTTCGCGAATATGTGAACTCTCAATTCCAACGTCATTTATCTCTCACTTTCATTTGACTGACATTGCTAATATTTAAAAAAAATCTACTGAAAACTAACTTTTACCCGTGGCTTCGCTTTCGCCCTCTAATAAAAGCAATCTGAAGTGGAGATTCCTTTTTTTTTGATTTTTTTTTTGGAACTTATAAGGAAATTATTAATTTTGATTTTTTCGAGTTTTCAGCTGTTCTTTAAGATTTTCCTAAGTTTTAGGGTTTCGTACGCAAAGAGTGCCAACGGGACCCTAATACGAAGCGACCGTCTGTCTGTCACCGTACTAGGTTACACCGCAGGTTAACCGTAATACTTGAAATTTTCACAGAATATGTATATCTGTTGGCGCTATAATAAAAATAGTAAAAAAAAAATAGTTCCCAGGGGAGCAAAAAACGTAGAAAAAATCACGTTTCTTATAAAACGGAATTTTTTCTACGTTTTTTGCTCGACCTTAACAATTGTTGTTACGATGGTACGAAACCCTTCGTATGCGAATCCAACTCGCACTTGACCGGTGCCAAAAACAAAAAAAAAATATTATTAATTGAGTTCTAGCTAGACTTTTGATTGCAATTGATTTTTGTGTATAAGAGAATAGATTGAAGTGTATCAAGATTCGAAAATACGCAATTGCTTCGTTCCATGGCAAAAACTTGCACCACAAAATAAGCCGTGCTCTAAGTTTATCATTCCAGGCTTCTTAGCCCGTCCACGCTGTACAAATATTGTTCGTAACATGCTCTGTGCGTGCTTAATTCGCAAACCATTGACGCTGCTGTTGACGTGAGTGTCAGAATGATTATACAAATGCAGCATACTACAAGTATTACTCTTTATGGAAATACTGCATTTTGGACTACAAACCGATTGCAAAATTTCAGATTGGATTCGGTTTAAGTGCATTTAACATAAATGTATCTAAACTGACTACCGTTACGTCGAGCACGAACATAAATGATCCTCAATTAATAGTGAGGATTATTTACGTTCCTACTTATATTATAATTGAGAATGTTTGGAGAATGGATGGATGGATGGAAGGATGGATGGATGGATGTTTGTTACTGAATCACGCCGCAACGACTGAATCGATTTGGCTGAAAGACACAGAGATAGATTATAGTCTGGAAAATATATAGGCTATTTTTATCCCAGAAAATAAAAGAGTTCCCACGGGACTCAAAAAACCTTAATCCACGCGAACGAAGTAGCGGGCATCAGCTTGTTCATCAAATACGCAGCTACGGGGCAACGAATCGACGTAACTTTTTTCATGGCTATAGTTGAGCTGTTGAGGACTTAAAGAGCTCTCTACGCTCTCTTTAATCCTGGAAAAACGGGGAATTTTTAAAAACCCAACTTCACACGGACGAAGTCGCGGCAGAAGCTAGTATTAAATAAGTACCTATTTTAGCAAGTAAAACACTGTAACAGGTCGGAACAGCGAAAACAAAACAGTGGGATGGTAGGTACGGTACTAACTTTTCCTAAATAAACCTCCAGAACACGTAACGCTGTACCTACATCACGTCTTCATAAAGTCATGTCAAAATGTGGTAATATAAGCGGGTTCTAGGGATGCGGATGTATAATAAATATCGATAAAGGTACTCGATATGAATATTGAATTATTTATTTTACGAGTACCCTGAAGGCTATGGAACCTTTAAATAGAGCTGTCCATGTCATATAGACTCTAAGATGAAAGTGTAGTTTGCAGAATCTAAGAAACTAATCTGACAACTGACATAAGTACCTATATCAAATTTTACTTACTTTAAACACGTTGTAATTATCAGTTCATGGTATAAAATAAAGTCGTTTCCCGCTGTATGTCTGTCCCTATGTGTGCTTAGATCTTTAAAACTACGCAACGGATTTTGATGCGGTTTTTTTAATAGATAGAGTGATTCAAGGGAAAGGTTTATATGTATAATACATGCATAATATAGTAGAGAAACACTGATAATTTTAGAGGTTTTTAATGTGATTTATTTATAAACACTTTTTTGCGCTTACATTGCAAACGCTGGCTGAACCCTTCGAGATAGATCTAAATAATGTACTACAGTATTATACACCATAAAAAGGTCTAAAAAAAGTTCGCGATAGTGTATGTCTATCTCTTAGGGATAACCTACAATAACCATTTTTTATCCTTTACTTTTTAGAGAGCCAGAGAATCGTCTGTAGAGCTTGAGGCTCGCCTCAACCAGGATTCGGACACACAACGTTGTATATAAAGACATTCTGCAGTATATTTAGTATCAGCATTGCACCCGTGCAAAGCCGGGGCGTTTAAAAGTTTAAAATAAAATAAGATTTTCCACAGATTCTAAAATTAGATACTTCAACAAGATAAGTGCTTCACAAAGATAGGCAGGCAAGGTAGGCGCTCATTCTAACTTACGTAAAAAAATAAAACTGTGAATGAAATTAACCTGTTGCTTCGGATGTGTTTGTACAGAATTTAATCTCTATATTATCGATAATGGGACCATCCCTATACCCATTATTTTTATGGGCCAAAGGAGAAACACATCAGTAAAGGGATGATGTTTTGACGGGGATGTAAAAAATGAAACAACCAAAAGCGTACAGGCGAAGAGACGCATGGGAAATGTGAGGAATAGTACAGCCGAAGGAAAATTATGTTCTTGTTAGTTGGAGAAAATTACTTAAGGGCATGTAGGAATTGTAGGCGTGAGAGTATAGCTCAGACATTTTGTTTTGTCCTGTCTGTCGCCGGACCAAGATATTTGTCGTATCAAAATCAAAATGAAAATTTCAAGTTTCTAGTTTAACTCTGTGATAAAATTTTACGTAAAAATTATTTATGACGTATTTGTAGCATAGCGAAATCTAACGCCATTCTTCTGAGTAAGTTTGTGGTTCTTTAACAAGTTATTCGTGGTTGGTTAATAGAAATGGTCGTTTACTTAGCATCTAATTAATATAATCCTTACAAGGTTTGGTACCCTCAGTGTGCTCGCACTTGGCCGGTTATTTGATATGGTGTTTCATGTCACTGTACAAATGTAAATCTTAGTACTGTATGCGAAATGAAGCTTTTTAGTATTCCTGTAGACAATTTGAAGTAGTAGACAAAGCTACTGTGTAAAAGTTGCTCATGTGTAGGCACTCTAAGAGGGAATTACGTAAGGGTGTGTTAAGGTTCTAAGGGTGTTTGATGTTCTGTGTAGATTTAGCGAGTTTAGCGTTTCTGTTTATGTTTTAGTATGTGTGGAATGAACGTAGCTTTGTCTTGGAATGTGAGTTATTTTGAGACAAAAATGTGGAACTGTGGCTCTCGAAATTTGTAGTTGAAGAACCTAGTTATGCCTTGACCTAGTGATGTCTGGCACAGCGGTGTGATTGCAAGCAGTAGGACCTAGACTCGATTTCGGGTCCGTCCCATATCTATAAGCCTCTTTTAAGTAGCACCAAAGTTGCCTTTACCATACAATCCAAGACGATTTTTAAATCCAAGAATTACTTTTTTTTATTAATTTCACATGTCAGGGGTGTTTTAAATTTTCAATTTACTTTTGTAACGAATCACGTTATATTATCCTGATGCATTAAATTTTGTTTGTTCAAAATGCGATGTTTGAATAAGTTTTGAATGTATTGAATTGAGTTAAATATAGTTTTCACTTATTGAGACATTCGAATGAAAGTGATGACACGTGTATCATGAAAATGAAATAGGAAATATTACGTAGAAAACATTTTAAATAATGACAATATATTTATAAGGGCCAGGTCACACTAAACGTAAACAATTGCAACTTGAGTATAAAGCCATTCTGTTTGCTGTGAGCTAAAAATGGGGCTTTTGTCAAATGAGCTGCTAACCTTAAAGCGTTCTGTATAGTGATAGTTTACTACATGGTAGCCGCGACTTCGTCCGCGTGGATTAAGTTTTTTTGGTTCCCGCGAGAACTCTTTAATTTTCCGGGATAAAATGTAGCTTATATTAATCCTGGGTATGAGGTAACGGTTCATCAAATTCAAATTCCTTTATTGGCTTGAAAACATCCGACAACATCAACAGGAATCGTTCTACTAATACGCGTACTTTTACTTTAGTTTAATTCTATTGGGCGATAGCCAATCAAACAAAAAATCGCAAACACTCGTGTGACCATGCCCTAAGCGATGTTCATGGTATCTGCATTTACATTTATCAATATAAATTTGACAGATCGCTGACGTATTATTGTTATTATGTCGGGAGTGATATATACGGATATTAAATTTTGATTTATAGCACATTTATAGTCAGGGTTCATTTTATTCTGGTATCAAAAAAGAGAACATTCTGTTAACATCTTGATGTTAATCTTGTGTGTGTCAACATCATCATCTTGATCTATTGCCGGTCCAGTAAACTGAGGATGGATCTCCACACAGAACGGTTTAGGCCATAGTCCACCATGCAACATGCCTGCATGCAGCAAAGTACGGATTGGCTGATTTCACACACTTTTCAGAACATTACGTAGATGTAGATCTGTCAAGTATGCAGATTTCCTCACATAAAAAATTGACAGTTTGGTGAGGGGAGGGTTGGTGACGTAAAATTTAAGGAACCATCTCAGTTAGTAGTTTTAGTGCTGGATCATTTTCCGAGTTTCCATACACACGTAGTTTTGCGTTAATTTAGAAATAACACATCGGGTTGATATCAAACTTTACAAAAATTAAACAGTAAAGATAAGGCAAGTCATGACTGTTCAGTAAAGGACATCAAAAATTTAATTCTCCTTTTTTTTATATTTTTAGCGAACAAACGAGCCGACGGGTCACCTGATGTTAAGTGATTACCGCCGCCCATGAATTTTTGTAGCACCTGAGGCACTATCAATGCGGTGCCGGCTTTTCAGGAATTTGTTGGTCCGCCCCTTGAATAACCCCATGTTGTAATGTAGTGAGAACACCGTCGCAGGAAGTCGATTCCACAGTTTCAAAGTACGTGGAAAAAAAGATCTGGTACAAAATATGGTCGAGGTGCTCCAGGCACCCAGGTGGTGAGGATGCAGGTCCTTTATTCACATATCTCGGAAGGGAAAGAAATTATCCGTAGTAAGAAATGAATAACTTCAAGCGCTACTGTGATAACGAAGTATGTACCTACGATTCGATTTCGATCAAATTAGAAACCACTTTCAGCTACGTGCTACGCTTTTCCCCTAACGGCGTGTTTTTATTCAAATTTCGACAGTCATCAGGGCTTATTTCGATTCGCATGAATAATAGCTTTATGGCCCATAGAAAATCAGTGATCGCGTGATGTTGGGCAACTTACAAGAACCTAGTGATTAATTCCCGGCCGAAGGCAGCCGAATTCGTGGATGTAGGCCGCGTCAGTGGAATTATAGTGAAATAATACACACACTAGTACAGTAACATAAAACAGTTTGCAGTCAAACGAGATTTATTGCTTAATTCGCCTTAAAAATGCTTTGACTATGTAATTTAGTTAGCTATGATTGGAAGTCTTGGATGTCATTAAATGCATTTCGCGCCCAGTTATGGTAAATTTTGATTTATGCAACCACGACACGCGACTCAAAGGCTGATAATAACGCCCGGTTCTTACACTCTCCTTTTTCTCTACCAATCGGTAGACATCCACAGCTGGACATAGGTCTCTTACACATCCACCTGTCTCGGTTTTGTACCACCTGTATCTTAAATTCAGTTTATCTGTAATATGTTGTCAAGTTAGCTAGGAACTGGTACATACAATTTAAGAAAATTTGGGATTTGTCAAAAATTGTATAACGTTCCTTAAAGTAGGCAGATAAGTTATTATCGATAGACTAGATGATTCCCGCGACTTTGTCCGCCCGTATTTAATTTTCCACGATAAAATATACTCTATGTTTTAATCCTGGGTATGAACTATTTAAATTCCCAGAGAAATCGGTTCATTCGTAGTGGCGTGAAGGAGACCCCGACACGTTACAACATCCTAATCGCTAGTCAGTAATCGTTAAAAAAATATATGTAATCCGCCATTTTGTGGCGGCGGCCATCTTGGACCGATTTTCATCAAACATAGCTAAGAACACTCACGACTAATTCACATTTCATATAAAAGTACAAAATCAGAATCGGTTCATCCATTCGGCTGCTACGATGCCACAGACAGACACATATTATAACACCCTATCGTTTTTGCGTCGAAGGTTAAAAAGACGACCTCCCTATCACCATTAGCTATTTCCAGCAGGAAACATCTATCGCTTGACATAGACGAGAACCTTCCATTACTATCAAATACGTATCTATACTAATCAATTAACTAAAGGCCTTTGGAATTGGGAAACACTAAAGTTTATTGTTTTTCTAAACAATGGCAGGGCCCGTGTGTATCAATTGTTATTTCCTCCCTACGCCCTTTTATTGGTTGTAGCGGAATTCCTTACAAAGGTCGGAGAGGTAGAGCCGTTTCATTTGTTACCTTCTAAGGGCTATAGGTGTGTTCCGGTCTGTTGCCGCCAATTTTATTTACTTTTTTATTTACATTAACCTTTGAATGAAACTAGCTTACGAAGGGTGGTGTGAATAAAAAGGAACATGGTTTGAACTTTGAACACAATTTGTAGTTAACATAAAAACGAGTAGCCCAAATATTACTTGCTTTTAATGTAATTCTTTGGGCATCTGTCCACGTCAAACTTTTTGTAGGTTTGATAGTCGGGCCGATAATTTCGCCGACTTTTGCCATATATTCTGTGTGTGATTTTTACAGACTCTTTGTGGGACGTGTGGGTTTCGATATTGTATGTTTCATTTTTTGCAAATCGGTCACTGATTGTTGGACGTATTTGGTGTTTTATACTCGTATTTATAACCTACGGCCTGCTACGGCTAGTATATTTCAAGCAAAGAGTCGCGATGTTGAATTAGCATTGGTCAACTCAGCTCAGAAAACTGTAGCCGAAACACGAACATTTTGACTTTTGAATAGTGTGGAAAAAGTGAAGTTAACGTCAGCAATATGTATGAAAATGACAGGAGCACTTTCATACAAATTTCTTGCTGGCGTTAACTTCACTTTTACTATTCAAAAGTTAAAATGTTCGTGCTTAGGCTACTGACGGGCATCATCAATATCGGAGGACATCAGCGTTGGTTAAACTTCTAGCTAGTAAATGATCAAGGGGATCTTAAGTCAATCATAAATAGATGCTCGATACAAGCGACACAAGACCTTGGAGTGTCAAGCTCCCTACAAGAAACATTTATTCAGCGATCGGATGAGACCTATGGCGAGGTACAACAACACTTAAGCGATAAAGGGACAAATTCGCCACCATTATTGGAAATAGACATCAAAGCGAGTAGGCCAATCACTTAGGCGGATTAATTGATTACAAACAGCAAAATATCCGCAGTAATATTGGCGTGTTTCATATCGCTAGTTGATGTGGACCAAATGGTATTGAAACCACTAATCGATGACATTATCAAATCCCCTAATAATCCCCTATACGAATTTATTGGCGGTGGCGACCAATTTGGAAATTGATTTCTTTGAATGCAACTCCGGTCCCATTCAAATGTAGACAGGAAATTATTTTGTTTTGAAATCCGATTAGTTTTGTATTGGGGCTTAGTTTCAAATTACGGGGACATGGAAACTAAAAATATTTAGCTTAAAACGTATTACGTACTCAGCAGTGTATTTTGCGTTACTTTACGCTATTAGCCATATGCAATGGCTTGCATCTATTTTTTTTTCATTTTTCCAACCTTATTTGACTGCTTTTTTTTTTCATTTTATTTGTTTAAGATTAGATAGCGATTTCATTTCTGTCTGCTAGCCGGCAGCTCCACCAGAGATTTACGAAAGCTCCTTTTATCTCAAAGCAACATCTATCACAATCATTAAACAGACATTACAAAACAATAACCGTCAGCCCTCCGCACGTAATTAAACCCTAAGTTTAATTACACAAGATTCAAATTCCGTTAATCCTGACCCACCCATTATCCTTAATCCAGTAAGCGCAGCACTTATTTTACAAGACGTATGTACGGCTTAACAATGGGTACGGTATAAGTATCTAAGCTAGAATACGTGTCCCGAGTCTCGTAATGTTAATTGTTTTCTTAAGGTCTAGGGTGTTTGTATTTATTAACAGAGAAAAAAACTAAGTTGCTGCTTCAGACTTAGATTTTTAAAACATCTCGTGGTTTTTAAAAATCCCCTTCACGATTCTTCTTTACACGTAAGAAAATTCTTTCTTCAAAGAACCAATAGTCGTTCGGTTCTCAAAGTTCTGGAGTGGAAAACTCCCATCGGAAAGCGCTGTTGAAAGCGCGGAATGAAGTGACCCGACGAGATCAGAGGATTCAGGAAACCGCTGGATACAGGCGGCGCAAGACCGAAGCATATAAAAGGTTATACACAGAGACCTATACCCAGCTAAAGATGGATGCATTTTGGTTGATAAATTCTTCATGTAGATCATCCTTTCTTGGAAAACTAATGGGCTCTGCTAATTGCACATCAGCTTTACGTCTCCTGAGCTATGACGGTATGTATAATAATAAAAAAGCCCTATAGTTCTCGTACGGATCTCTTCATTTCCGATTCCGCCACGAATGTACTCCGAGTATATACTCATGGTCCGCTCACAAATTTCACCGCATTACAATAAAACCTACTCATTGAGTTGTACAGAAGTGATTTACGTTTAAGCCGAATTGTTTATTTTTTTACATGTTGCAAGGTAAATTAAACCTTTTATCTTCATTAATTATTATTGTGCATGTCATGTACATGAGGCTTACATTTTAGATCTTCTGGTTTAGTACTACGGTGGAGAGTTTAAAACAATGTATGTTACACTATAAAACTATTGTTTGTTACACTAAACAAATAACAAGGCAGACAATCGGGAGAGATATGCATTATCGAACAAAAGCCAACAAAGAGGCACGCAATCGCGCAAACTTTGTTTAACTGTCTATTATAATATGAGACAGTGAGTTGAAGACCATGGAGGTGCAGACGTCAAACATAAGACTTCACTATTGAAGTACGAGCGGTCTCACCTATTGAAACTATTTACTAAATTTTAACTTAGACAACTAAGTATGGATCTAATGATTTGTTAATATTCTAGTATCGGTTTGAGACGCAGATTCTGCTCAGAGGAGCCAGTATAAGAAACGCAGCAATTGTGCTTATCTAAATACAGAATATAATAAAATCTATATAATATACTTAAGTTACAATTTAATACATTGTTGAGTGTAAAACATACAATATAAAAAACAAAATATGATTAAAAGATTTAATTAAAACTATAATTTATGATTGAAATGTCAAATCATGACGTTTTTGCAAAATTTCATTTCAGTGCAAATTACATGTGGACCTTATAACTTGAAAACTTGAATAGGTAATTTTCAGCCTCTGGTGAAAAATCAATTAGTTTGAAATCGTTTTATGAAACATTATTGAATGTATTCCGAACATTTTGGGGAGTTAGGGACTGAGATACGTAGATATTTAAGCAATGTGTGTTTCTGAATCATATACCTCTATTGTATGCATCCTTCTTGCTGAGAATCTATCCTTATGAGAAAAAACCCGAGCTTTAGAGTCTCGTGATCTTGCGTAGAGGACTGTCAATGAATGGAAAGCCGATGAATAGTGTTTTGTTATCCCCTCTAGTATATGACAGCTCTTTGATATGAGATATACGCGAACAAAACACTGTGCAAATATGTTATGGAGTGCTCCTACACGTTGTTACGTGCCGAGCAAAAGTTTCGCTGCGCATGCAAACTTTGTGGCTCAAGTTACTAACTTCCAAACTTTTAATAATTATTAAATTTGATATGATTGATCTTTATAATAATTAATACTCCGAATCGTTTGCAGATTAGACCGTAAACTTAGTATCGTGTAGCCCAAGACCATTCAACCCAAGTTGTAGCATACACTTGAAGGTACCAAAGTTTGTGATAGATTATTCTATTTTTTGCTCGAGCCGTATGATAAATTGTAAATTTTTATTTTTATTCTCGTCATGCATGCGTTACATAATTTGTTTCAAATTTTTATATAAAAAAAACAGCGACTAAAAAGGGACTAATGAAAACAATGGGTCGAAGAATAATTTAATCTTTTATTATTTTATCGCTTAAGCGTTGTCGAACGCTATCTCTTGTGACTTAAAGCTTGAGTGACACAATAGGCGTAAAATACCATGGAACTTATGTTGAAATCCCACAATATAGAGACAATGTATGTGCATTGCACACTGTAGTGTACAATTTGTTAATAGACAAGTGAACAGCGGATGTTTTTAGATTTTCACATTATAGTTGAGACTAGTGGACGCCCGCGACTTCGTCCGCGTTCCTAAATCACCACAGTTTAGGTTGGCAGTACCCTTGCAGCATCAGGATTGAGGAGTTGGAAAAAACATACATACAAACATAAATTGCTAAAATTATAACTCTTTCTAAGGAATATACCTGATAATTTTAGATATGTAAAGAATGAGATTATTTGAATGATTTATTTGATTGAACGTTTCAGAATACAGTATTTTTATAAAAGCGACTTCGAACGCCACTACAAAGTATATCAATTTGAAGAGTTCCCTCGATTTCTCCAGGATCCCATCGTCTGATCCTGACCTGATGACAATGGGACCACCTGGAAAGTATACCTTTTCAAACAAAAAAAGAATTTTCTAAATTGGCCCAGGCGTCTTCGAGTAATCGGGAAACATACATAAAATATAAAAATATAAAAAAAAATCTGACGAATTGAGAACCTCCTCCTTTTTTGGAAGTCGGTTAAAAAGGCGGAAAATCCGATCTTATGATCTAGTATATGCTTATGCCAAGCATACCAATTGTAAACAACGGTTCCTAAAGTCCCATAATTTAGGGGAGAAATACCCCTGCAGCATCAGGCTTGAGTAGTTGAATATAGAAAAATTTATGGGACCATTTCGCGAGCTTCCTCTGTCGATTAAAAAATAAAGACGTGTGGCACTCGGGGACTGCCGCGGTAAAGCTATTGCATAGCATTTTTTATCAACGCCATCTAACGGTGAGCCGCTAGATGGCGTTGATAAAAAATGCGCCATCTAGCGGCTCACCGTAGAGGAGTCCCGTGTCAGGTTATTTTCGTTACGGAATTTCTGGATTCGGTCTCCACGCTGGCCCGCGATAGAAGCTATGCAATAGCTTAAAAATCTCGTGAATCGATCCAGAAACCCCAAAAGTAATCGGTGGACATACATAGAAAAAAAAGATACCGGCCGAATTGATAACCTCCTCCTTTTTGGAAGTCGGTTAAAAATAAAAATGATTTCTAGTTGAGTTTGAACGCCAAAGTTGCCAGGAGTCCCCCACCCCACATCAAACGCTAAAGATTACACCCAATCCCAGTTCCCAAAACTCTTAACATTTTAAAATGGTTTCATTTAAAGGTCCGTAGACCGCAATTTGTAAGCAATCCACTGTTTAAACAGAAACTGTAAGAGCTGATGAACTATTTTTTAAAGATGTTTTTTAATATTCGTGTCGTCTATTTAAATAATATACAGCAAGAGATAGTTTATAACATTTTATACCGACTATTTGGCACTTTGATTGTATTTTTATAAGTTTGACCTGTGTATCTATCTGTGTGTCTGTCTGTTCCCTCGTAGCTTCCTAACGAATGGATCGATTTTGATGCGGTTTTGTCTATTTAAAAAACTAACGTAATCGAGAAAAAACTTAGCTATAATTTATAAGGATCTGTTCAGGCATTTGAAGATAATCAGCTCGATTTCTCTATAACCAAGTGATTAAAAGGTCTTACAAACTTTCACAGGTACAATTAATTTGATCGAGGATTGAGGAGGAAGATCTGATGATGGAGTAGAAAACTGTATTTTACATTCCGGGTCCGTATGCCGGGGTGTTTTAAATTTTCAAGTTGCATATTGCTAAAAACGCTCAAAATATTGAAACTACATACTAGCCGTAATGCAAATAATTTCAAAAAGTCCCTGAACCACTCGAAAAGCCTCTAG
The DNA here is from genome assembly GCA_038048805.1 of Hipparchia sbordonii. NCBI lineage: Eukaryota > Metazoa > Arthropoda > Insecta > Lepidoptera > Nymphalidae > Hipparchia > Hipparchia sbordonii. The sequence continues at coordinate 960,091 of CM076111.1, read as the reverse complement.
CCTATCATCGCTCCGATATTTTTAGGTCAGGGCTAATCATTTATCTACTCTCAGCTTAGAATAATATATTAGAGGGCCTGTGGAACTCGGATGGGCGATAAATTAGGGTCGGCAGTCGTGTGATGTGTTTATTCCGCGGAGGGCTTTTACATGCCCCTGTAAAAGGGCCCTTGATAAATATGCTGTTTACCTGCTATTGATGCTGGATAATTTCCAAATTGCTCCCTTCGGATATATTATATCTACCTACTCAGAAGCATTTCTAGGCACCTAGTTACTGTAAGTACCGTTTTAGTTTTTTAGGAAAACAAAACTCTGATCAGTAAACTATTAAAACACCAAACTCTTATTCAAAACTAGTAGGGCGTTACTAGTAGGGTGCGTGGCCTGCGTTTTTTCTACCTATGCAGTAGACTTTCAGGTCCTGATAATTTTCGACCAAAATCCACTACTCTTTCATCTTTTTTACTCTCTGTTTCTATAACACCTATAAAATTTGTCTAGCGGCCATCTTGAATTCGCCATTTTGTTGAAGTTTCGAGTATTTTTTAAGTGGACGAGACCCTTAATTGAGGCTTAAATTCAATATCAATGTTATTTCTAACTACTCCTGAGACGATACGTCTCAAGAAGCAACTGGTATCTGTCCAGTTGTTTTAGTTTATTTTCTATTTCCTCGTGTATCGCCCATTTATGTCCACGTGGACATTTCTCATATTATTGTACTTGTGTTTGCTTCGGTCTATTTGATCCAAAGCGTTGTTAGGCTAAGAGATGACTGTTATTTATAAATGAAAATACATCGCAACATTACATAATATTATCCTTGCTTCGAAATAAATGAAAGGAAAAAGTGAAGAATTATAAATTAAACTAGATGATGCCCGCGACTTCGTCCGCGTGGATTAAGATTTTTAATTCCTTTTGTAGTGTATGTAGGTACACTGTCTCGTGTGTTCATGAACAATGTTGCAACGTGAGTATTACGCGAGCCGCCGGTGCGAGTAGACGTGCGACAGGTGTTCGTGTGCATTGCCGAGCCAGTGTCGGGGCGGCGCTATTAGCGATACTACAAGTGGCGACGAGGAAAAAGGTAAGTGGAAAATATTTTTTATAAGGAAGGAGGGTCTGATTTGGCAGGCATTATTGGTTATAAATTAGATAGTTCAGACGGTTAGTTTCGAGATTGTCATTATAACAATGCAACGAAACAGAATATAAAATTACAAAGGGAGTAAAGGCAAATCGGTTGGGAATTGTCTTTATTATAAAATAATCTGATTTAAATTTTTATTTGTTACAATACCCTTATATTTTATTAATCACAGATAACGGATAATTTTATAAATGGTCAGAGTTAATGACGTAGATATAATATCGTTGGTATTACATGATGTGACTTTTATTTCGGGCTACGGTTAACTTAAAATAATATCATAGGTACAATCCTTTTTAATAGAAGGTGAGTCAGGATGGGTAAATAAATAACTTTGTATTTTACTTTAACTTGGTGTATTTACAAAGCGTGTACTCTCATCGAATTTTACAACAGATCCGCTGGTGCCGGTCAGGAATATAGGAATTCCGGCCCCAAGTAACAATAATCAATTAATCATATTTTAATACAAACAAAAGTTAGCTTAGGTAACGCCGGAAAAGTCATAAAGGAAATTATTATTTACCAAGCTCCATACTGTTAATACGATCCCCTAACGTTTAAAATAAACAATCTGTAGCTATGCGAGTCGCATGAACAAAGGCCTGTTGATAGGTACCTAATAACTATTCAAAATATCAAAACTAAAACGTACAGTCAGGGCATTCATGAGGCTCAGCAATTAGTTACATAAACAAATTCTATAACACCTTGCAAGTAACCTAATGCATATAAGCCTGTTCTTCGCTTTCAGTTCAGTGGAGAAAATATTAAATTATTTTTCTTACCCCAACAAAATTGTTAAGGTAACAGTTTAACAGGTGGTTAGTACTTTATGCTTTATACTTGTTTATTGAAGAACATTTTAAGATCATGATGTTAATGTGGGAGTAAAACTAAATAAGTATATTTTAGTTAGTATGGAATCAGTTTTGCCAAGAGTTGTCCTTAGACAACCAATCATGGAAATGTTGGGTTCTGTGTTTAATACGCAATGATTGCAGTATAACCTTACTGCGGGTAGTTATTTTATTGAGATAGTTTGTGACTTCTTTTATTAGTTGCTCGATGAAGTGTATCGTCTCCTTCACGAGATAATCACGTTGAATAATGCTCAGTTATAGTCGTATGGTTGTTAGTTTAATTTCTTCCGTTTTGCTTCTGATGGGGGTGCCTTTGTCGTCATTAGAAGTGAGATGGTAATTTCATACCCACAGATGTAGCTTCATGCCACGTTAGAATTTTATACCCACAAGACTTCATGCCATGGGATATGATTTTATGGCCACATTAGTTTCGTTAGCTAGAAACTTCTTCCTAACCTCTTGTGAGAAGTTTAACATAGAATCATTGTTGATTATTAAGGTAAATGGGAAATTAAGATTTCTGTGGGGTCGAATAGCTTACGTTCCAGTAGTTTCGTGGAAACTATAGGGGTGGTGTGTGATTCCGTGTGCGGATGCACAGTGAATAATAGCGATTGTATAATTATTTATCTATTCTTTATTACACCACAAACAGAGAAAAGTGAACTTAACAAGATATATTATGTCGAAACAAAAAGGCAGCCTTATCGCTCAAAAGCAAACTCTTCCAAACAACCTTATGGCTAAGGGAAATAAGAAAATAAACAAACAGCAGGAGGTGTTGCAATAATAAAAAGATTAACTTACATGTTAATATTTAGATAAACTAAACCAATATAATATTATGTATACGTGGATCGGGAAGATTCTTTGAGTATGATCGATGCCATGGCGATTCCATAGTCAGTTAGCATGTAAGATATTTCATGATCTTACAAGTTACAGAAGAATTAAGATGTTGATAATTATTAAAACGCGTTTTTACTAAATAAAGTAACCATTTAATTAATTCACAGAATATAGCAGTGTAATAATGACAATTGATATTGACATCGACAGCAGACCACAGACTGCAGATAAATATGTACGTACATGGAATATAATAGGAGAGGGTTGCATTCGTAAACCAAGTATGTGGATGCAATTAGGAAAAAAAAGGGGTTAAGAAGGCACAGCTATTGTGACATTTGTGAAGTCATTCAACAGCTTTGTTTATCTTGATCTAATTCTTTGAGAGGTTCCGTGTTTATAATTCTTTGTTCAATGATCTTTGATAGAGACTTTTTAGTTAATGAAGTTGAGATTAATGTTGAGTTGAAATGAGGTCAAAATGAGACTGTAACTTGGTTGAAGGCAACATGCTCAGGCTAAATGTGTTCCGTTGATTGTTAGTAGTAGCAGTAGTCATTAGAGAAGGTAGTGATCCTAACTAGAGGATATTGCGTTGACGTTCATTGTGAGGATTCATAAAGAAAAGAGTAATGCCTAATTTTGTAAGTTATCGAACAAACTTATTTCATTGCTTTAGTTACTGTTTTGTTGTTTTGCGTTTCTCATCTATGAGAACGCCAAATAGAGTGTTTGGTTTGGTTAAGTCAATGACCAGGAGGTTATGGATTGTAGTAACCAGATGGTAGTAACCTGGATGAAAGTTGCCAGTATATGTGGTTGTGACAGTAAAGACGCCGCAATAAAGAATTAGCAAAATAATAAACTTTGATTTATTTGTTGGTTTGCGTTACGAGTGATTATGTTGAGCACCGTTGACAATCAAGTCAATTAGGTTGAGCTGATGAGATTTAGAAGTTTTCACTTTTAAATGAAGTTTTCATTTTAAGTTAGATCCAAAGCTTACAGGTCTTTTAAAGTAATAGAAACCTTAGATGAAGACCGACGTAGTCTGAAGTCATTAATTAACAAACGCACTTACAAGTACGCTCACGATAGGTTTTGATGGTTGCCTAGATGTGAAGTTCCTTTAAAGTTAGACAACGGTAGTGACAATCATGTTGATTAAGATGCTTAAACGTACACTTTGGCGGGACATATCTGCAGACATCGGACGTGTCGCTTCCAAACTTTGTGTGGGAGTAATGAGCGTCCGACTATGTTTTGAAACTCAAGTCTTGAAGAGACTACAGTTTTGGCCTAGGGTGTTTCGGGTCTCTGAGGAGACTACAATTGGCAATTTGATGCAACCCGAATCCCTGTGGGGATACAAGTGTATTTGGTTTTGTTTGGTTAACTTGGGTGACCGATGGTCGCTGTTGTAGTTACGCGCTGCATGTGGCAGTCGGGCCTAAAATTATACCACTAAGCAATTACTGTTTCCTTTAATGGATTCTGTATTGATGCGTGACTGAGATCTTGATCAATCTAAATTAGTGGGAACTTTTCATTCGGGCAAGTATTATTTCCATTATAATTAATTGGTTACAGTTTGAGTTATTTTATTTTAAACAACATGCCAAGTAGTCCGAACCTTGTAAGTAGTATATTTCAAATGTTTCCTTTTCCTGTCAACAAGTACATTGGGAACGGCTGACTGTCAGTTCTGGCCGTGTCGGAGATTAAAATTGAAGTGATTATTATTTAAAGTGCCATCTAATGACGGTAGTCTTATAACGTTGGTATCACTATTCGTTGAGCATTATGCCATTGCTCCTCGCTCGTTCGGTCCATTAAAATAAGACTCGCAACGTGTCTATTGTCAACCGTCAATCGTTATTCCCCGTTTCTATTTGGTTTTCTGGTGTAGTGTTGTCAGTTTAAGATTACTTTGGTAATGTGACTATTAAGTGATTGGTTGAACAGTGTTATGCGGTTTTATGATCTGACAAAGCCAGGTAATGAATTCCAGGAGATGAGTTCACAAAATTACTTAAAATTAAATCAATATAGGTTGATTTTCTTTTGGGTTCTGTATATAGAAAAAAGGTTATAATTTGTTAAATTTGACACATTGAGTGTGATTTTAGTATTATTATATTGAAGCACTTATTGAAGGTCATTTCCATTAAAATGGGAATTTCAGATATAACAACTTTTGAGTTATTGGTTATGTATCCACCATTAAATTGGAAACATCTAGTGGTATTGGAAAGAAAACCTCCATTCAATTGGGAATTTCAAATATGAGAATATTTGAAGTATTGGTCATGCAACCACCATTAAATTGGAAATATAAAGTAGTGTTTGGAAATAAACCTCCATTAAATTGGGAATTTCAAATACCAGAATATTTGTATTATGGGTCATGTGACCACCATTAAATTGGAAACAACTAGTGGTATTGGAAAAACCTCCATCAAATTGGGAATTTCAAGTATGACAATATTTGTATTACTGGTCTGGTCATGCAACCACCATTAAATTGGAAATATAAAGTGGTTTTGGAAATAAACCTCCATTAAATTGGAAATTTCAAATATTGGAATAATTATATTATTGGTCAGGCGACCACCATTAAATTGGAAAATGAATTTATGAGCATAACCAGGATGAGCTCGTAAAAAATAACAATTTTTTTTGAGATAGAACTATGTTTTATCGATATATTGCTCAGAGGTAACCGGATGGTGATACCTCAGAATTTGCTTAAGAATGTTATAGATGCCATACACGAAGGCCATTCCGGGATCGTGGCAAGAAGGGTCGATTATTTTCTAAGGTAAAGTGGCCGCGAAAAAAGTTGATGTCAAAAAAAAAAAAAAAAAAAAAAAAATTTTGAAATCCTGCAGTAAATAATTTTCAAATTTTTCAAATAATTGTGGATAAAATGAATTGGTTAGGAATAAACACTGAAGTGAGAAACAGAGATATCATGCAAAAAAGAGAAAGGGAAAGAGTACGGAGAGGAACTACAGAATCGAGTACGGAGAGGAACTACAGAATCGATACTAAACGAAGGTGAAAAAGTTAGTTAAGGAATATAGTTCATCTTAAAAAGATTGAAGACCAGTGGACAACAGTACCGGAGAAAGATCAGGATGAGAAGAATAGACAAAGTAATGGAATCAGTGACTAAACTGTAACTATCCTAATGCTGATATCCTGATATCCTAAATCTGCATCGTGCAAATAATTATATATTAGTTGTCACTCCTATGATTTGAAGATTTAGTGATGCCGGAAATTATTATATAGAAGTGAACTAGAATTATAGTTTATTTATTTAACGAAGGAGGGATGTAGTGTATGTAGGTACACTGTCTCGTGTGTTCATGAACAATGTTGCAACGTGAGTATTACGCGAGCCGCCGGTGCGAGTAGACGTGCGACAGGTGTTCGTGTGCATTGCCGAACCAGTGTCGGGGCGGCGCTATTAGCGATACTACACCTTTTGTTTAACCTAAGCCCCCTTCCTATTAAAGTTTGAAACGGCTTGTCAAGAGTCAAAACTGGGAAATTTTATCATTTTATTTTTTGTTCCAGGTAAATGGCGTTCTTACAATACTCTGGTGTGTTCATTTTAGAAGGTAACTATTATTATTACTCTGTTATGATTACCAAAATACGACAGGTAAAATAAATAAATGCTTAGACATTATTTTTTTAACTTGGTTTTTAGCCGAATCTTCTCGATTGAAACGGCATTTCGAACTAGTGTAAGTGAACAATCAATTGACAATCTGTTCTGAATTTGTAAAAGTTTATTTCAATTTTAGTTATTTCGTTTTTGATCTTTAATACTTAGTTCATTTAATAATTAAATAATGAGGATTTACCAACTTTCTGGCTCCCCATAGCATAGAAGATCTTAATTTAGGGTTCAGGCACTTTGCTGCGCCGTACTATAGTTACTTTGGGTACTTTTTACTTGTATTTTATAACAATAAAGAGATTTAAAACTTTTCTAATATTCTTATTCTATTCCCAATAGTCACAGAGGTCGTGGAGTCGGGTTGCTCTGTGATATTCCCATACCAGTAATAAAACACTCGTTCAAAAACAATAAACGCATTAAATCTCTAAACCCGGGGCTCATGAGTGATAATTCATACTTCAGTTTTATTATCACTCGAATTTCCTTTCGAGATCGGAGGGTTCCATCATAAGATATCAAATCCTGCATTATCTTTACGATCTCTCGCTGACGGAGTATTCAGTAGGGAAACTAGAATGATCATGGGTAATAATTCATAAGCGACAGCGATTTCGGTATTATATTCATCGTGGACGTTGTTACAATCGATGGCTATCAACTGAACCTGTGTCTCTTTTAGAGATTTTCGCACTTTTCTTTTTTCTTTGTTTTAAGTAACTTGTATCCTTGCCTTTAATCCTAAAATATAAAATCGATCAGTCATTAATGGAACAGTTGTAACTTCGACCATTCTCCTTTTGTTTGCCTTTGATTGAAAAACAGCTCAAGATTTTTTATAAAAATAATTTTCTCAAAACAAAAACTTCAATTTACAAAATGTATAATTTTAATATTATCACAGCACTTAAAATATAACTGTTAAGTGTACTCTGAGAAATTTAAATTAAATAAATGGAAATCTCTCTTTTGGTTTGCTTATTTATAACGTCTGTTTTAACAAACTATGACACTATTTGCATTCCTAGCTTGGTCAAAGACTGTCTTAAATATTACAAATATTAGGACATCAAATTGCTACAGCAACCGCTTGTCACGTATCACTTGTACTATTCCCATAGTCATAAAACGGGGTGAACGTTGAAAAAGACATCGGGCCGTGAGATTTCGGACTAGGTGTGAAGTCGGGTGGCATATGTGATTACCGTTTACGACTTAAGTGATTTATTTAACAGCGCCTCATTCAGTATTATCCTTCAAGAATGAACGCCTTTATAGACTGGTGTAGCTGAGTCATAATGAGGCAGTTATACTGTTGTATTTTTGATGTATATCTTCAGCTGGAAAGTGTTTGAGCTTGTATAAATCTTATTTCATGAAATATTAAAATGCTTCGAATTCTACTCCCATAGCATTTCTAGTTTAGCGAATAACTTCATTGTATTTGAATTTAATTAAACAGACCTACTTATATTGACGTTGACATATCAAGATGTGCTTGAATTGTGATACCTTAAAGGAAAATGAAGCATTAAAATTCCCTACTTGGTCAGACAATCTCAAATAAATCTCTGCTTTTGGATTTAAAATACCACAAACTGCGATTTGTGGACAGTAATTACTTGACATCAGGTGACTCGCCTTCTCGTTTGCCCGCTATTCATGTAAAAAAACATGATCTTAAAGTACGCAAGAGAAAAACAAGGATGTGCTAAAGATGTTTGGGTTGTCGAATGCTAATCGAAGTATATTTTTAAGAATAGTTTTTGTAAATCAAATTATCTATTTAATATTATACATTAATTTTTTAAATTGTGCATAAAAATTAGGTTGTTCCTTTTAATATTATCAATTCCCACTTCCCATATATTGTAAATGTTGGAGGTAAGCATTGATATTTCATCTGGATGGTATATATGAGTAGCTCTTGTCTTAGCGTTTGTTTTGTGTATAGAAATCTTATCTACTATATAAAAATAAATCGGGTTTTCCTTCCTGACGCTATAACTCCAGAACGCACGAACCGATTTCCACGGTTTTGCATTCGTTGGAAAGGTCTCGGGCTCCGTGAGGTGTATAGCAAAGAAAATTCAGGAAAAATTTCAACAATTTAAGAACGCGGACGAAGTCGCGGGCGTCCGCTAGTAGAAATATAAAATTGAATGCAGGTCACGTTGTTGTAGAGTAGAGAAATGTTTATGAAGTATGTCTTTAAGCGCACATTTCCTGTGAACCTCTATCAAAGTCACAATATTGTCTTCAGAGACCCTACGTTTCTTTTTCTTTTCTTTTCAAAAGGAAAAGACTCTCTTTGTTCAATTACATTTACTACAATATCTTTTCTTCCGTTTACTCGCTGAATTTATTGCTTTTGTTAGGAATAGATCAATGATATTGCAGATATTGTTATTGGTATTGAAGATTTTATTTAAACACATCTAAAAATTTTCGTGATTAAAACCGCCTTAAATGCCACAGATAGGTTCATAGACTGACAAATCCGTTAAACTTCTTACAATTAACACATCTTTTTCCAGGGTTAAAAGTAGGAAATGCCATGGCAATAATTGGGAAAAATAAAGAGTATGTCCGGTACTCGTATCCAATTTAATTTACACAGTTTTTGTGCCCGAAATTGAACTAAACCACAGAGCTTAATACGGGAAAACAGTTTGCTCTCAATTAACACGGTGCCTGAAATTTTGTAAAATTAAAAGTATTTGTTAATTTTCCACGGACAGGACATTTGCAAATTTCTTCCTCATATTTGACGCCAAGCCACCAACGTTGTGTATTTCGAGTGGGTCAAATCATAGTCTAAGAGCTAGTCAACTATACATCCAAAGTCTTGATACAAGCACTTCTACACGGAATTAATTATTCTATTCATCATCTAAACCTATTCCACGGAGCACGGATTGCATCGTCATAATGTAAAAAGAATGTTAGATATGGCTAGACAATATATCACAGTCATAGCCAAAAACCTGGCTAAAAAGTTAAACAGGACCGATCACTTTTCTATTATTTTATTTACAACCATGTGGCTCAGTAGTCACTACTGTAGTTTTGAACTGTAGAAATGAACTGACCCAGTTGCAGAATCCGGTCGGGGCTATTTTGGAAAATCGCGATGGTAGAGTCTTGACTTTTCAAAAAAGCCACAGCCTACATGAAATGTGATGTAATTTTTTTTAAATATTATTAAGACTAGACAGGCTTCAGCAGTAGTTGATTCATATCATACCGGTTAGAACGAGCCGCCAAATGATTTAATGAACTAATGATATGGCTATTAAGTTCAGGCTATAAATCGTAAAGATTAAATATTATAATCACAATACAAAGTACAACAACAAAAATCATGTCCAAACTCTGTATGGATTGAGATGTATGTATAGAAATTGATGTGTTTAAATCGCTAGGACAGAGTACTCAATAGCTCTTAGACTAACATTTTTGCAGTTAAATGTAAAACGTACAGTGGAGGCAGGAGGTCGTAAAAAGGCAGTTAAGGGTAATAAAAACAAACACGACACGGGAATGGACTGGAAGTGTCTGAAATGAACGACGTTTCTGACAATGTAACATTGTGTGTGTTTTGCTCTTTTACTATTTACTTTTTTTTTTCTTTTTGTTTTCGAAAACATGTCGCTGCTATACGGGAGACTGTCAGTGAGCTTTCTGGCATTTAAAAAAATATCAATAGCTCAAACTGACAATCGCTTTTGTGTGCTCAAGTGGTATTTTGCTACATTTTTTTTGTAACTATAATAATAATATTTCCGGGAGCCTTCAGGGGTAGGTAACACTTTTGCCCCTTCATGCGGAATACAAAAATCTTTAGGGAATCAGTACTTAACATTTATGCGATTTAATTAAACGCGGTATGTGTTAATTTAAATAGTCGAAAAAATGTTGAAAAAAAATTTTTTTAATGCAAAAATGTTGCATTAAAAAAAATGTACGCTGCGACTGAATCAACTGACAACCATCAATTGTGACGTAGGCATGCTAACAAAGTATTTTTGATGATACACCTCCGAGGGGGCAAAATAGGAGTTTGAAAAATTGAACTTGAGCGTGAGCGAAGTTATTTGTAAAGAAAATAAAAAAAATAACTTACTTTTTTTAACCAAATGGCTGTGGCTAATATGCTTGAATAACAAAGTTATACTCATCGTGTGCGTGACGTAAATGTGATCATCTATGAAAGGTAACAGCTTCACAATGGTGACAGCGACAGCAGTTTCGGAGAGGCGAAAAGCATTTTTTGAAAACTCGAAGCCATATCTCATCGCGTGCCGTCATTCTAAACTCGTTTTTGGCTGAAAAGCGACGCAGTTGTATTCGAACTTTTCCGAAACACGCCTCGTGTGAGCCGAATCTTTTTTTATCGTCACGGAATTCTCCTTGATCGAAACTGAATTTTTGCAGCGATATTTCTGTGCTCGGATTTTAAAATGTTCTAATTTGCTTCTAATAACCTGTTTGCCTTTTTTTTTTAAACCTGCTTGCCTCATATTTCATTTCAAATATTTGCAACTACTTGTGATATTAAAAGTCCAGAGGGTTTTTTAATCTATTCGTCTGGTTGTTACCTTTTCACGTTTAATCGGGATAGATTGAATACTATCAAAATTAAACGAGGAGATAGTTATTAAGAGGAAGAGGATTTTTATTCCGATAAATCATAGGGCTTAAAACACTAAGTGCCGATTTTATCAACTTCGAGTGAGTGGACCTTTAACCGAGGAATATATTGGCGTTCTGACAGTTCTTGTATTGAAAATACTACAAAAAACGCTCGGTAAAGACTTATTTTACTTAGTTGGAATCGGCCCTAAAAGTACATAACAGTGATGAAGCTAACGTGACAAGTAAACTAGGTAATATATTAAAGTTTCCTCGCAACCCATTTTTTCCGGCGGCCGCACAAAAGGCGAGCTTGGGAAGGCCCAAATTGCGACACTGCATTGTTGAGATGCACTCGTTTGATGTTAGGCGATGAATCTTGATTAACTCCTATAACGTGAGAATGGAGTTTTCTATGTAGTACGTGAATGTTTTGAAAGGGATTTTGCTTTGTATACAAAATGAAAGGGGTAGACGTACGTTCATGGCATTTTTGGGAAATGTGTTGGTAAAATTGACGTTTTAAAAGTGACGGACAATGATCAGAATAAGTTGCTGATGATGATGATGATATGATTACTAGACGATGTTCACGACTTCATCCGCGTCAACGTAGGATTTGTAAATATCTCGTGAGAATTTGAACATCCTTTAGATTAAAAAAATTTTTTTTTGATTTTCGGGATACAAAGTAATAGTTATATTTGAATGCTAAGCATATCTATCTGTGCTTTTCGAAAAATTTCGTTCAAATACTAATTCAGTATTATTTATTTCATGTGGTTCATATTGGCTCTTATGTCGAAGTCAAAATTCAGGAAGCAGATCCTGTTGCAGTATAATGTATCGATATCAATTTCACTGTAACAATTTATTTCTTAACTAACAGACAGACAGAGTTACATTCACATTCTTAATATTAATACTTACGTCCTAGAATAAGTATAGCTCCCACATTTATTAAAATACATTGCAATTTGCAGCCATGAAAAAAAAAACTGCCTAATAAAAATGGGTCTTTTGGAAAAAGTGTTTTTACCCCAACACACCCCCATACGCTTTATCAAAGTGATGGTTCACGGATGGATTTATTGCTGCATCGTAAATTACATTGACGGTTATAGCCCGGCCGGATACACAGGTGCTGGACGCAGCTCGGCAGTGGATCTTGCGAGTACATGGCTGAATGAAATTATTTATCGACCTGCAATGTGACCTATAAACCGAATTGCTACAAGGATTGTCTTCCTTCTTAAAGAAAAGGATTACTATACTCTTACTCCATGCTTTGCTTCTTTCCTTGTCATTAAGGAAAAATTCATCAAGTCACCTTTATCTTGTATATATTTAGAAGAGAGATACACTAGTCGGATGTCGTCAGTCCACCTAGTGGTTGGTCTACGAACACTGCACTTTCCAGTGCGATCATCATTCTACCACCCTTAATGTATTGGTTTGCATTCTTCTTCTTCTTCTTCTTTTTCAAACTTATAGACGTCCACTGCTAGACATAAGTCTCTTGCATGGACCTCCACAGACCTCAGACCTACTGGATTTCGGGTCAGCGCTAAAAATTGTCCGAACCGAAAGAAATCCAAAACGCGAAAAAGGTTTCCAATCGTCCGATGCTTTATGCGTTGGTTTTGGGGCCCCTGTATGAAAATACGTCGCTTTAAATAACTTTGACGAAATTGGTAGAACTATTGTAATTTACATTGACAGTTATAGTCTATCTGATTGCGAAGTTGCAGTTATTAAACTGCAGTGGATAGGAAATTGCTCAAGAGTTACCAGAATATATCGGCACATTGTATGAACCCCCAATCCATCCGCTCGATGTGTTAGACGGATTTATTGGTGTAGTAAATTACATTGACTGTTACTGCTTGTTTGATTACTCAAGCGTTGATGTTAACAAGCAGTGGATGCAAGAATATCATAATAATACCTAAATATTTTGGTCAAACCTTGGAAACTTACCATACTGAAATTTTTATTTCCAAAAAACTGACTTCTAATGTCACTTCAAAGTATTTCTATTTTATATACTTTTTGGTCCGATGCTATAAAAAGATTAAAATATGGAATACACATGCTATGTAATAGCACAAAAGTATGCTAATTTCGAGCATATATGCTACTTCATAGCATACAATGAGCACTACAATATGAAAATAGTACGAAAAGAGCTTCTGAAATAATACTAGCTGCTAGTAAGCTAGCAAACAAGTATGCTTTTTAACCGACTTCCAAAAAGGAGGAGGTTATCAATTCGGCCGGTATATTTTTTTTTTTTTTTTTTCTATGTATGCCCGCCGATTACTCCGAGGTTTCTGGACCGATTCACGAGATTTTTTTTTTAATCGACAGAGGAAGCTCGCGAAATGGTCCCATAAATTTTTTTACCTTCTACTCCTCAAGCCTGATGCTGCAGGGGCATTTCCCCCCTAAATTATGGGACTTTAGGAACCATCGTTTACGAATTGGTATGCTTGGCCTAAGCATATACTAGATCATAGAGCTCCAGGTCCTACTCCTCAATCCTGATGCTGTAGGGTACTGCCCACCTAAATTATAGGGATTTAGGAACTGCTAATCATGAATTGTTATTGTGTGTAATAAGCATATACTACACCATCGAGGTCAAGGTTCTAGCTCCTCAATCCTGATGCTGCAGGGCACTGCCCACTTAAACTGTGAGGATTTAGGAACTTTCGCTTGCGAATTGATATTGTTAGTATCAAGCATATTCTACATCGTGGAACTCAAGGTCTTAGCTCTTCAATACTGATGCTGCAGGGATACTGCCTACCTAAACTGTGAGGATTTAGGAATTGTCGCTTACGAATTGATATTGTTGGTACCGAGCATATACTACATCATAAACTTCGAGGTTCTAGCTCCTCAACCCTGATGCTGAAGGGTTGGAGGAATTACGAAGTGTCACTTTCGAATTGATAATGTTGGTACCAAGCATGGACTACATCATGAAGCTCCTGGTCCTAGCTCTTTAGAAATTGTGTATTGTTAAGTACTAGACTACATTAGTACCGTAGCGTTGGAGGGAGGGGAGAAAGAGAGTAGGAACAAGCTACACTAAAAAGCTTAAAATAAAAATTCTTTTCAAAAAACCGACTTCAAACGCCACTACAAAGTATAAAAATAATTTTATTTTGTACACGTTTGTTGAAGTCGGGCGGGCTTAACTAGAAACGATGAAATCGATGCGCGACGCTTACCTTATGGTGACATATAAGAGAAACGTTTATTGAATTCGGGCGAGCATCGCGTATCAGTTTCATCGTTTCTATTTAAGCCGCCCGACTTCAACAAACGTGTACAAAATAAAATTATTTTTATACTTTGTAGTGGCGTTTGAAGTCGGTTTTTTGAAAAGAATTTTTATTATTAACCCTCGACTCAAAAAGTTTGACGTGTCTCTGTGTATTTGTGAGTGTGTGTGTGTGTGTGCGCGCGCGTGTGTGGTGTGTATGTGTGTGTGTGTGTCTTTTTGAAAGGTGAATTAGTCGGGAGTGTTCTTGGCTATGGTTGATGAAAATCGGTCCAAGATGCGCGCCGTCACAAAATGGCGGATTATATATTTTCTCACAACTTCCTCAATTGACTAGTAGAATACTGTACATTATTATAAATTTCAAATCTAAGATGGACGCCACCACAAAATGGTGAATCACATTTTTTTTAATTTCACAGTCATATCTATTCCGGGCCTAAATGATGATTGATCTGATGATCGATGCATTTTGAAATTAACCGAAAGCGTCATCTGCCATTCAAGTAATCTCGGCGGAAAAATGTGATATGAATTCCCAATAATTATAAATTATTTGAAACATGTAAAGTACGATTCACATTATATGACAGAGCCCATCATTACCATAACGCAATTATTGACACTGCAACAAAATAAAATGTTTAATTGGACGTTTGAAATACATATTAGTATGTGACAAATACATTGTACTGTGAAGTGCACGTACAGCCACGGTACTCGTTTCGCTAATTTTATATTGTTTCATTGTTTTACACGGAAAATGGTTTTCGGGCGGGCGTGAGTAATTAGTGCTTTAATAAATAATTAATATTTAATTTTCTCGTAAACAACTGCTTCGCTGTTTAACTTTCGGCAAGTTTAATATTTTAATAGTAATTCTCAGTGTAAATAACATTGACATAATAATACTGAACTTAGGGTCGGCCTATAAAATTTGAAGGGTTCCCTCGATTTCTCCAGGATCCCATCATCAGATCCTGAGTTGATGCCAATGAGACCACCTGGGAAGTATACCCCTACAAACAAAAAAAGAATGTTCCAAGTCAGTCCAGGCATCTTCGAGTAATCGGGGAACATGCATAAAAAAAAGATTCCGACGAATTGGGAACCTCCTCTTTTTTGAAAGTTGGTTTATAATATAAAGTCCTTCATTTTATAAGTCTTAATAAAAAAGGAATTATCTTACATGTTTCATTATTTCTAATCCTTTGAAGATTAAAAACGTCCGCTTGGTCTTTGGCCGGTCAAACAAATGGGGTTGAGTGATAAATTACAATTTTGTGGATCGGGTCCGTTTGACCCCGAAAGTAATCAATGTCCCACTGTGTGCCGTCCTCTTTACATAAAATACAGGGTTATACGCTCATTATAAAACAGAATTCTCGGATGAAATTGAAATGTAGCGACCAGTGATCCACTTTAAACACGTGTTAAAAATTGTTAATTTTGAAATGAAGATTTTAATCCCCGACGCAAAAACGACGGGGTGTTATAAGTTTGACGTGTCTGTGTGTGTCTGTTTGTGGCATCGTAGTTCCCAAACGGATGCATCGATTTTAATATAGGCTTACGCGAATGAGATTCTGTGAACATACGAGTAATATATTTTGTAACTACGGCTACGGTGAAAGTATTTACCGTGGTAGATAAGTAGTAAGACAGCTTTTTAGGGTTCCGTAGCCAAATGGCAAAAAACGGAACCCTTATAGATTCGTCATGTCTGTCTGTCTGTCCGTCCGTATGTCACAGCCACTTTTTTCCGAAACTATAAGAACTATACTGTTGAAACTTGGTAAGTAGATGTATTCTGTAAACCGCATTAAGATTTCCACACAAGAATAGAAAAAAAAAAACAATAAATTTTGGGGTTCCCCATACTTACAACTGAAACTCAAAAATTTTTTTTTCATCAAACCCATTCGTGTGAGGTATTTTTGGATTGGTCTTCAAAAATGATATTGAGGTTTTTAATATCATTTTTTTCTAAACTGAATAGCTTGCGCGAGAGACACTTCCAAAGTGGTAAAATATGTCCCCCCCCCCCCCCCTCTGTAACTTCTAAAAATAAGAGAATGATAAAACTAAAAAAAATATATGATGTATACATTACCATACAAACTTCCACCGAAAATTGGTTTGAACGAGTTCTAGTAAGTAGTTTTTTTTTAATACGTCATAAATCGTAAACCGCAATTGCTGCTACGGAACCCTTCATGGGCGAGTCCGACTCGCACTTGGCCGCTTTTTTTAAATTAGTATTTTTTAGATCATTCCTTTCCTATTCAAACGGCCAGCCGTAATTTCGGAAATATGTCTCTCCATTTTCTTGTGCGCTGCATGTGCGCTGTCTGTTCCTCTTTCCTATTTTGAAAAGAACAACTACTGAGTTTATTACCAGCTCTTCTCACCGGATTTGCTTTCTAAACCGGCGGTAGAGTCTTGAGACTTCATTGCCACTGTTTGCCCTATTTGAAATAAAATAAATTTGAATTTATTCATAGTTCTGCGCTGTGCTCTGTATGTCGATTGTTGGAATATTCTTTAGGTATAAATAATGATACTCAAAAACCGCCTGCTGTTAACATCGTGCGGGTGACACGGGGAGAGCTCACTGACCTGGATCCGCTCGTCTGAGCGTAGGTCATCGGTACCGTGACTTTAGGTATCTATAAAATTTTAAAACTGTAACAGAATACTGTATCACACTATCACACTTATCGTACTAATATCACATCACACTAAACTACATAACGCAATTTATGTGTGTCTGTTTGTATGTTTGTTACTCCTTCACGCCACAACGAATGAACCAATTTGGCTGTTTGGAATGGAGATAGCACATACCCAGGATTAGCACATAGGGTACAATTCATCCCGGAAAATTTAAGAGTTCCCGCGGTAATCAAAGGTTTTTTGTCACGGGCTTCAGCTGGTTAATTTTCAAAGGCTAGTTGTGATTACAATCTGGATTTTACAGTGTAGTCTTCTTCGACTAAGCGTTATCCCAGTAGATAGGGTCCGCTTTCCAGCTTATGTCCACTTTGCCCGATCTTATGCATCCAATTTTCTCAATTTATTGGCTCTCATGTCGGCGCTTACAAGATTGACAGCGGTTTCTTGGACGGCTGCGAGAGACATCTATTACCAACGTAACTTTGTGGTTTCTGTACTACGTTACCGTACCATATTAGACGGGCTTCTTGCAACTTATCTCCGATATCATTTTCAGTGTAGTATAGTGGGAGTTTATCCTATTAATCCTATTATCCTATCCTATTAATATTATAAGTGCGAAAGTTTGTACATAAGTATGTTTGTTACTCAATCACGTCACAACGACTAAACCGATTAGGTTAAAATTAGGCACAGAGATAGATTATAGTCTGTAATAGCACATAGGCTACTTTTTATTCTGGGAAATAAAAAAGTTCCCGCGGGAATCCAATAAAACCTCAATCCACGCGAATGAAGTCGTGGGCATCATCTAGTGATTCATAATTAATTTTGGAGTATAATAAAGTACCTTTGTTAGTATAAAAGTAGGAATAGTTAGCGCTCCAAACGTTTGCAAACCATACAGATTGAACCATAAGACTTGTTCGCGCACGAACCTGGCGCGCGTCCCTAATGTACCTACCTCGATGTTAAATCCATGACGTTTGACATTTGACATTTAAAATTTGTTCGATTTACGAATATGTCACTTGTCATTCCGTTTTTGTCTTTGTAATGTCTTGTCACTCCGCCGCCGTTGTGAAAGGCGGACGCGTCTTGATTTTGGGTCTCTTTGGCTGCGTGTGCGCCTTGGCCCGCGCCACGCGAGACAGGTTTTTGTTTTGTGTTGAATAGATTGATTGGTGGAACTTTGTACTATTTGCAGTAATTGTTACTAGCTTTAAGTTGTTAGTGACTTGTGACATTGGCATCCAACACGTGGAAACGCCCCCTGGAACGTAACTCAACGTGGCTCCTGCAGACCATACATACCTATATAACATACATTACTCACCCATTTACACACAAGTCAGAGCCCCAAGCGAAACCCTTGGAACTAAAGGTAAGTCTAGAATTAAGTGTGTACTTGTAGGTTAGGTGTTATTTTGTGAGCGTGAAGTCAGCGTCCACTAGTGTGTCACCCTAAAGACGACCGGCAGGGACAGTTTGGGTCCCTCGGTGGATCAAATCTCTCCACCGGCCATTCCTCTCAGCGGCCTTCAACTCCATGCTGATGGGCCCCATGGACGGCCTTGAACGCTGATAGGCTTGGCGTCAACATTTTGGTAGCAGAGCGTGGTTCTCATAGTTTGAATAGCGTGGCCACTAGCCTGACGCTGACATTTTGTATTATCTTGCTAATTGTAAACTAACTTTGGTTTGATCGGTACCGCTGACAGTCTATTCTGTTTGGCCGTCCCTTGTAAAGTTTAATTGCTTAATTTTGATTGGAACCAATTGATTGAGTCATGGAGAAGTAGTCTATCCATTTTTAACCTACTTCCAAAAAGGAGGAGGTTATCAATTCGGCCGGTATATTTTTTTTTTTTTTTCTATGTATGCCCACCGATTACTCCGGGGTTTCTGGACCGATTCACGCGATTTTTTTTTTAATCGACAGAGGAAGCTCGCGAAATGGTCCCATAAAAATTTTTACCTTCAACTCTTCATGCCTGATGCTGCAGAGGTATTTTCCCCCTAAATTATGAAATTTTAGGAACTGTCATTTACGAATTGGTATGCTTGGCCTAAGCATATACTAGATCTTAGAGCTTCAGGTCCTACTCCTCAATCCTGATGCTGCAGGGTACTGCCCACCTAAACTATGAGGTTTTAGGAACTTTCGCTTGCGAATTGATATTATTGGTATTAAGCATAGCCTACATCGTAGAGCTCAAGGTCCTAGCTCTTCAATCCTGATGCTGCAGGGTACTGCCTACCTAAACTGTGAGAATTTAAGAACTTTCGCTTGCGAATTGATATTGTTAGTATTAAGCATAGGCTACATCGTGGAGCTCAAGGTCCTAGCTCTTCAATACTGATGCTGCAGGGGTACTGCCTACCTAATCTGTGAGGATTTAGGAACTGTCGCTTACGAATTGATATTGTTGGTACCAAGCATATACTACATATAAAATTCAAGGTTCTAGCTCCTCAATCCTGATGCTGCAGGGTTGGAGGGATTACGAACTGTCGCTTTCGAATTGATATTGTTGGTACCAAGCATGGACTACATCATGGACCTCCTGGTCCTAGCTCTTTAGAAATTGTGTGTTGTTAATAAGTACTGTAGGTACCAAGTATAGACTACTTTAGTACCGTAGTGTTGGAGGGAGGGGAGAAAGAGAGCAGAAACAAGCTACACTAAAAAGCTTAAAATAAAAATTCTTTTCAAAAAACCGACTTCAAACGCCACTACAAAGTATAAAAATAATTTTATTTTGTACACGTTTGTTGAAGTCGGGCGGGCTTAACTAGAAACGATGTAATCGATGCGCGACGCTTACCTTATGGTGACATATAAGAGACACGCTTATTGAAATCGGGTGAGCATCGCGTATCGGTTTCATCGTTTCTATTTAAGCCGCCCGACTTCAACAAACGTGTACAAAATAAAATTATTTTTATACTTTGTAGTGGCGTTTGAAGTCGGTTTTTTGAAAAGAATTTTTATGTGGACTCATTTTGTTTGATTATTTGATAATTAAATATTTTATTATTTGACAATTTAGTGTTGGTTCCAGTTGAGATCCAGAAAACTCTATGGTTTTGTTAAGGGTGGTTGCATACTTTGTTGACATGTTTCGGTGAGCAACATTTTGTTGAAAGTTCTGTTGCGATGCTTTGTTGAACAACATTTTTGTTGAAAGTTTTGGTTGTCACTTAAGGCGGTAACAAATCATGCAACTTTGTATTATCATATTGATTGATTGTCTATGGGTAAGTTAAAGTTAAACTTAATTGTTTAAGTCAGTTGATAGTTTTGGCCCATAGGTTTCTCAATTAAATTTATAATCTACCTATGTTGTGTTCATAGTTATGACTCATACTAGTTAATTCTTGTTTGTATAATTGTATTCAATTGGAAAGGGTCAAGCTATTTTGTTGAGCACGGTGGATAATAAATAGATGAGAGAATTTATTATAATTTGATTAATTAGTTGAGTGGAATATGGTGCCGCTGATTTTGAGTTTTGTTTAGCCGTACCTAAATGCTAATTTGTTTGTTCTTGTTAATAATCGGTTGTAATTGTTTGAATTTAGTTGAATCAGGTTATATACACATAGACATACCCATTTGAAGATTCAGTTTGTGTCTGATGTACTTATCAATTTGAAAATTGAATATCATTTGAACAATTGAGTTTTACATTATATTAAAACTTATAAAACTTGGCCAATTGGTAGATATTACCCATTAAGTTCAGATTCTAATCTATTTTGTGTTGGTTTGAATTACTTGAGTTTTGCCAAGTTCAATTTTGTAAAATAGATAAACTTGATTTTTTTGCCTGAACTGTAAAGGTGATCGCACACCCTTGAATTTTGATTGACCGCATACCTATATTTGTATTTTGATTTGTTTGTTTGCTTAATAACTAAATTTAATTGGAACAAGTACTCCTGCATGCTAAGTTAAGTGACTTAGTTTAAATTTAATTATTGTAATTATTGTATCCACCTTGTTGTTGATATTATTAATTATGTTGTATTGTTTGTTGTGCGGTATTGTTATTAATTGGGTTTTGAGTGTGCAATAGATTTAATTTGGTTGGTGCTTGTAAAATGGCGAATTTGAAAACGCTTTTGAAACAAATGCAAACAGAGCTCCGCTGGGCTACGACCGCTGCCGCATTGATAGACCGTGACCTGAGGGTTGCCGTCCGGCAGCAGCTAGCTGACCAGGTCGTGACCAGACAGGCCGCCTTCGAGCACCTTTATTTGGAGCTGCTCAAATTGGAATTGCCGCCTGAATTATTGAGTTCGGTTGATAAGAAATACGACCAGGTATTTGAACTGACTGACTATATTGTGGGGGCGGTCTATAGGTTTAAGACAGAGGCTCGATTGATTCCGCCCACGACGTCTCTTCACCAACCCCCTCCAGTGCCGGCGTTGTTGGACACGTTGCCAACAACTGAATTGCCCGCAACTGAATTGCCCGCAACTGAATTGCTCGCAACTGAATTGCACAGGCTCAGGGAAACTGTAGGGCAGGACTCCCAGTTTCACCTGCCTCGCCCACCTTGTCCGGGCGACGATTGGGATGTTGTGTGCCCCAACGAAATTAGTGTTGTCCGTCAGGATCTTGAATTGCAGGAGCGCACTCCCCGCACGGGCGGGGGCGCTCATCCTGACCACACCACAGTAACCATTGAGCGGTCGTCTGTGGAATCTTCCACATTTGAGATTGACCGGGGTTCGCCCCCCCGTTTTGGTGCCTCACCCCCTCGTGAGCGGGTCCCTACCCCCTCACACCAGTTTGATAGGGGTTTGGCCGCGACGCAGGTACCTGCCCGGCCTGCTCGCAGTACGCCGCCGCTCTGTAAGCGGCCGCGACTTGATTGTCCGCCCACGCGTGAGCGGGTTTCCTCCCCCTCACGTCAATCTGATAGAAGTTTGAATGCGAGGCTGGCCTCTGCCCGGCCTACTCGCGAACCGCCGCCGCTCCGGAAGCGACCGCGGTATGGACCCCGACCTCGGAGGGGTCGATGGGGGTATTATGGGGTACCCCGCTTTCGACCCGTTTTGCCCCCGAGGTGCGACGCTTGTGGCCATCGGTATGGGGTTACGTCCCCCCCAGTTATGGTAGCCACACTGCAGTCCCGATTTGAGACCCTCCGGTCAGATGACCGGCGGGATGAGGGTGGCGGTCAGTACTAAGTAGTCGCCGCCCCGGCTCCCACCACAGTCACCTCACCTGCCTGGATCAGTCCGCAGGCAGATAGATTTTGGCCGACTGGCTCGGTGAGGATGTGCTACCCGAAGTTGTGTTACCTTGAGCCTAATTGAATTCGGGTTAGCACTGCTGTGGTGCATTGTTTGTTGTTTGGTGGGAAGCCTCGGGTCTCTGGGAGTCCATTTGGATCTTTGACTTGCAGAGAATAGTTAGTTGATGTTTTACCCATTTGAAGTAAATCTTGGTTTGCCTAGGGTGACCATGCTTGTGGATATTTGAGTCACCCCCCGCAGGTCCAGTGACTGACACTGCGGTTCTAATTGTGAATTGGGTTGACTTGCGATCACTCGGTCCGCACCGGCACGTTCTTGGTGTTGGGTCCTGACATGTCGGGCCCGACAATGTCGGGCGCTTGTTGGTTGATTTATGCTTTTAGGCTTTGAAGTCGAATGGGCTATTGACTACGTCTACCATGTTGGAGTTTGGTTGGATCCGACTTGTACCCAACTTCCACATCGATGGTGGATTAGATCCAAGCAGTGAGTATATCATTCTCGGACATGGTCCGACGATCTTTAGTGGGTCGAGGAGATGCCTCCTCCACCCTGGGATGCGATCTCCCCATGTAAATAATATTGACCGTCATATGAACGGGAGTTTCGCTTCTTGCTTATCCCTTATTGCCTCTCGGATGTGAGTAGGCCTGGCTGCGCTTACGGCGCTTGTTTAACCGGCGTGCTACACGCAACGGATCTTGAATGTAATTTGGATATACCTTAGTTGGTCTACCGCTTGAACGCGGAGAGGTATATAAGCGCATGGCGCTTTTGTTTAAATATACGATTTTGGGTCTGATGCTGAGACCGTGAATTGAATTTTGATAGTGGTGCTCCCTGTCGCCCTGTGAGGCTTGTCACCGGGGTTGCTTCTTTACGAGGGTGACCTTGTCGATGTTGGTGATTGACACCATGTTGCGTAGCGTCAACTTGGATTCGACAGGCCGCCGTAAGCTTCGCAGCTACATTGTTGCTTGTTAATATTGGAAGGCCACCACTACGCTATCGATTATAAGTGCCTTCTCCCGGACGTATCCTGGCCACTTGAACCTTGCAGGACTGAAGGTCTGTTCATCCTCTCAGAGAGGATCGCCCGACCTAGTCCGGGCGTACCTAACGTACTGTGGCACCAGTTACGAGAGAACTGATTTGTTTGTTTGTAGATATTGTAGATTTGAGTTTGTTTAGAATTAACATTGATTTGTTTTTATTTGTACTAATTTTGCTTTTATGTTTGTTTAGCTTTTAATTGATTTGCTTACCTTTTGTATTTGTTTAGTAATAAGCATAATTTAAGTGCGTTTATTTGTAAGTTGCGAAGGCGCATCTCCGTCACGTTTATTGGCGAAATTATTGTATTTTTGAAATGATGCGCCGCCGTGTTTGTGGAATGGAGGCGATCCTCCATTCTCGGCTTCTCTGCCCTTGTCCGACCCAACCGCCCAAGTTGGCTGATCTTGTAGTTTAAGATTTGATTTGTACTTTGATATTGGCGTCAAGGACGCATTGTTAAATTGCTATACGGGTCCGGCAGGGTTCCCAGAGTCACCGAGGTTATGATTGGAGATTCGGTTTTGCAACAAGCCGCGTCTACCATAGCCAGTTACCATTTGTTGGTGGACTCCAGTCCAGGAGTCCACAGGCGGGGGTGTTCGCGCACGAACCTGGCGCGCGTCCCTAATGTACCTACCTCGATGTTAAATCCATGACGTTTGACATTTGACATTTAAAATTTGTTCGATTTACGAATATGTCACTTGTCATTCCGTTTTTGTCTTTGTAATGTCTTGTCACTCCGCCGCCGTTGTGAAAGGCGGACGCGTCTTGATTTTGGGTCTCTTTGGCTGCGTGTGCGCCTTGGCCCGCGCCACGCGAGACAGGTTTTTGTTTTGTGTTGAATAGATTGATTGGTGGAACTTTGTACTATTTGCAGTAATTGTTACTAGCTTTAAGTTGTTAGTGAACATTTGTGACTTGTGACATTGGCATCCAACACGTGGAAACGCCCCCTGGAACGTAACTCAACGTGGCTCCTGCAGACCATACATACCTATATAACATACATTACTCACCCATTTACACACAAGTCAGAGCCCCAAGCGAAACCCTTGGAACTAAAGGTAAGTCTAGAATTAAGTGTGTACTTGTAGGTTAGGTGTTATTTTGTGAGCGTGAAGTCAGCGTCCACTAGTGTGTCACCCTAAAGACGACCGGCAGGGACAGTTTGGGTCCCTCGGTGGATCAAATCTCTCCACCGGCCATTCCTCTCAGCGGCCTTCAACTCCATGCTGATGGGCCCCATGGACGGCCTTGAACGCTGATAGGCTTGGCGTCAACAAGACTTTTTCCATGTGTTCAGAAAGCAAATGTTGGTAAGCAATTTGGGCATAGATATTATTAGCCAGTTTGAATTCAATGTATACTGTGGTTGTAGACTAATATGAAGAATAACGTGTGATTCTCCAATATAACCGCATAATTGGAAAAAATTAAGTAACCCGTAGTCCAGGACCGTATTAGATATAGTTATTGAGCTAATAAAAGCACTCCTTTTCACCTGTTCGGAACAAAAAAGGGTGCGAAAACAAACCTGAACTTTTCTCGGTTAAAAAGAGCGAAACAAAATGAACTACATTTTTCTGGAGCGTGAAAAATAACTTCGCCAATGAAGCATTGAAAAAAGCCTCATTTCACCCAAAAAAAGCAAAAACCGAATTCGATAAAGCTGAACTTTGAGAGCGATTGGCAAAGTTTAAAAAAAAAAAGAAAAACAGGGCACGGCCAATCGACGAAGTTTCAAATACACTTGTGCCTAAGCACCGTTGAGACAAACGATTCAAAAGGTTGTAAAATTAGAGACTGTTCCCATTGTTTGACGGCGATTGTTTCTTGAATTTATTTAAGGCTTGAACAGACAGGACGCGTTACAGTAGCACGACGCGATTCTGCTTCAAAGTCAGGATGTTATACTGAACGAGTGCAGTGTGCATCTTGGTGATACTGTTATAATTATACAGTTTTTGACGAACTGGCGCATTCGTACGAAATTCATGATTTTAGATGGCAACACAAAAATTATTTAGGTATATCTTAACTAGCTTTTGCTCGCGACTTTGTTTGCGTGGAATAAGATTTAAAAAATCCGCACGAGCCCTCTATTTTATCGAGATAAAAGGTTTTCTATCTCCTAGTATATAGGTTGAGCTTAGTAATAATTAAAATACCCTAACTTTTCCAAGCTAGTCCACTTCCATCTTAAACTACAGGTAAGATCACAGTAAAGGCCTAACTACTCTGTGTCTTAATAGACCGGGGACTGCGTTGTAGCAAGTTTTGTCACGCGTTTTGTCTGTCCACGCCCTAGAATGTTTCAAATCGTAACAGACTTGCCGAAAAGTTAGTGTTTATCTTTCTCAATTGCTCCATTGCGAATTGAAGAGGATTTAATATTATCTACTTGTTTAAAATTTCACCCTCGACAACCCTTGTGTAGAAGCTTGGCAAATACTTTGATTCCCGCTTGGTTCAATCTCGAAATAGTGTAAAACAAAGTCGCTGTTTGAATTCAAAATTATTTATTTCATGAAGGCCAACTTGTGGCTCTTATTAAAAATCGAGATCTACCACCGGTTCAGAATGTCTATTCTACTGAGAAGATCCAGTAAGAAACTCAACAGTTTGCTCTTGTCAATACAAAAATGTTACAGAATGCACCTTATCTATCTCGTGTACAGTTGAAGCAAAGCCAGTTGCTTCCAAGCGACTCTGCCATTAGGAAATTCACTAACTATATAATAGCCTCTACTTGATAAATGTGTCCTTACACACTGTTTTTGTGTAATGGTAAAAAGTTTTTAACCCATCTGTTTATTTGCCAATTAATGGTCAGTAATGTTGTTTTATATCATACTTGCTCAGTAACTAGGGATTACTATGGTGGAAAGTCTCCTTGTAAGTTGGTGTTTGCAATTCAAGGCAACATTACGTCGCACTATGCTTTAATTGTAATGTTCACTTTACAGTTCAAGCTATGCAAAACTCCTTGGTAAACAATCTCTTTTCTTATAAAATAGTAAGAAAACTTTTTACTGAAAAAAAAAAACACTGAACATGGCGGCATTTAATTTCCATACATTTCAAACTATGCAAAACTCCTTGGAACTCAGAGCCGTAAAAAAAAAATGGAAACTATTTACGAAAAAAAAATGGAAATGGCGGCATTTCATTTGATCTGAACGTTTGTGAAGTTTGTTCGTAAAGGGATTTAAGTTATTTACAACAATGTCAAGCACTTCATCAGATGATGATAAAGGAGGAGAGCCTGATTTTTGTTTGCTTGAAGCAGAACAAATGATGCAAAACCTTTTGCCGGATAAGTCCAAAGTTACCTCGCAAGAATGATATAAAGTAGAATGCTTACCTCGGTTGCAAGTAGCTATTACACCCTCGAACTATATTCACCCTCGCTCGCTGCGCTCGCTCGTGTGACTAAATATCTCGGGTGCACGCGATCCATTAGCGCCCTTTGCGAGCTGCGCTCGCACTGGCGCCAAATTGGATCTTGTTCTGTAATAGCTTACTTACGTCCCTTGTGTAACAATCTACTATTATATATACCTACTGAGAGAGATTCAGAGATAAAAGCAAGAAAAAGCGTTACAAATGGGGAAAGAGACACTTTTCAAGATGGCCGTCCGTGTCACAGCTAATTCCGTGAAGTTACGGAATTAGCGTCACTCAGAAGACGGCTTTATGAAGAGTAATGTGATTTCATCGAGGAGACGGTAGAAACTTTTAAGAAACTGTATTTGCTTGAGCAATCGCTTATGGAGATTGCACACTTAATATTATTTCAATTTTTAGTACCTACTGAATATGAGAGTGACGTTAATGCTGGAAAAAATATTCGATACTAGCTGACTTTGGACGAATTTTCCAGCAAGGAATTTTTCAAGTTTAAAATTTAAAAGCTTATGTGTTATTCTAGACTATAATTTATCTCTGCCAACCAAATAGGTACAGTTGTTGCGGCGTGATTGAGTAACAAACATCCATCCATCCAAAATTTTGCATTTATAGCACGTATTAGTAGGATTAAAGAATGCGTTGTTTGCACCTTTTGCAGCTAAGTTGTGAGATGAGACCCGTTAAAACCAACGTTAAAACAACAATATAAATAAGTAAAGAGAAACACTTTGAAAACCAATCAAATAAAAATATTGACTCAACAATTTGCCCAGAAGCAGAGCTATTTCACTTCTATTTGTGCCAATGGCATTTCATTGATCAATCAAAACATTGCTAGTAAAAGGGAGAGCTCAAGCGTTAGTGTGTCCGCAAAAAATTGAATCCCAAAAAAAAAAAAAGGGAAACAAAAGCGTGCACCAGAGTCCAAACGTCGTAGTTCAGTGGCCAGTAACAAAAAAAGGCCGGATTTGTTCCCCGTTTATAAACAGTGGCGTTAAAGGTTTGGACAAACGCAACGCGTGGCGGACTACATGACAGAGCGTCATGCAAAGCTTTGCGTGTTGAGCGCAGAGCGTGAGCGCGATTCTCAGTGTGAAATATATCGATACCTCCTACGTAAGTTGTGGTATCCCAAAAAATTGGCATTTTAGGTTTTTTGCACTATATCATTTGTTTTTATCTATTTTATGTGTTCGTTTAAAAAAAAATTAAAAACAGCATTTTTTACATTTTACATACTTTCAAGACGTATAAAGTTGTATCGTTATTAAAACGACGGCCTAAAACACTTTATTGACCTTCACAACAATGAACACATCACGTAAGCGTTTTGGGGATACAAAACTTACGTAGGAGGTATCGGTCACTTAACTCTTTCAAACTCTGGAAAAATAATTTTTACCTTTTGTTACAAAAGTGATTAAATATTTACATTCATTCATTCTAGAAGCTGTGTATACGTATTACGCTACACACCGCCTTTCGCCACGCGTTGTATTGTATACATGCCCAAAAGAGCAACAATCCAATAACAAAAGAGAGGCTCGAAAATCGATGGAAATAAAATGCAAGTTGTTTGATTGCTGGATTTTTACTCGAAATCTGTAGGTATGTAGTTCAATTGGCATTGGTTTTGGCGAAACGCAATTGCTATAGACAAGCAAATCTAATGGACTACGTACGTACGTACGGTATTTCTCTGCAATGAGATGAATTTAAAATATTTGAGAAGACATGCCAAATTAACGCGTACAAAACGCCAACAAAACGTATAACTTTTAGGAGTCGCATGAGATATAGTGAAATCTCACCTTGTAATTCAATCTTCCTATACAGTAAAATGTCTTTTCAATTTTTCTTGGCATTGGTTCTGCGCCGCTTAAACCTAGCAACTCTTTGCTAATTTTTAGATGTTTTTTATCCAGACCGCCGAGATCTGATACTAACCTTTTGAATACGAGGTCATTATTCCAACTCCTTGGATACCTAACGTGGTGCTTTTTCAGATACTGTATTATATCTTCACAAACTTGATTAGAATCTTCTACCCCTGGCATCCACATGATGTTACCGATGTTATTGTTACGCGATGTGACTATGACGGCTCGGTAAATAGCGGACCACAGATTAATTAATTACCACGAACACTCAACAGCTGCGTCGCTGAACAAACTCCCCGAATTCATTTTAAGTGTTCTCAATTAGTCCAAATACAAACCTAACCCGTATCGTGTTAACATACGGTGAACAGGACCGCTTGTTTACAGGATACAACGGATTACTGAGAACAAACTTTTTATTCTCTTACCATAGACTTGGTCTGAAAACAGATAAACGGTGGCTTCACAAACAATCTAGATACTCGTATAGATCATACTTTAAACAGTTTGACTTTGAGTTCCTAATAGTTGAAACAAATTAAACTATGACCAAAATAGGGTTAATATAAGATTTAATTCGATTGCCCGTATTCGTGTCCGATGACATTAGCGTCAAAGTAAAATTAACCTTAACTGTACTGATTTAAAGTAACAAATTCAGTACAACCGATTATAATTTGGAGCGTATCCGCATGCGTAAACGTATAAGAATGCATGCATGAAATTGAGCTCTAATTCAATGCTGTTATTGTTCATTTTACTTTGACGCTAATATCATTGAACACGAATACAATCAATCAAATTCAATCTTATACCAAAACTCAATTGTTTCTGCCATTTACAATATTGGTACCGTGAAAAGTAGAGTCAATAAGGAATCTTCAAAGCAGGTGTACACTCTATCTAAGGTGGTATTATCATATTACCATGGGTAATGGCAGTAATGCACTGAGTTACTTAACCAGTCAGCTATTTTAATTCAGGTATCTTACTCATCTTCAAGATGAAAGGTCATAAATACTTAGCGTGTAGCATCGGTGTCCATCATCAGACAAAAGATTTCTGTCTACGGGTTTCCAAAAGTTAACCTGATCTTCTGTTTACTTTTTGAAATCGGCTTCTTCCGTAAGGCTTCATCTTTTTAAGCCCGTTTAGTGTCTATCCTATCCTATAATCTGATCCCGAGCAGACTGTGTAAATAAATCCGAAGAGGATGAGAAAGGGGGTGTAAGATCGCGATCGGAAACCCGAACAAATCCCTGACATCGACAGGCGGCCATTACTTTTAAACCACGCAAACGAGCTTCCTCGGAAACGAATAAACACACATACACAGTGAAAGACATTGTACAGCTGGCGTTTGTTTCACTTGCAACCGACGAGTCGTACCGAATGGAATTTTTATTGCTGGTTTGTGGTATAAATCACTGTGGAAACTGTAAATCTTATGTGCCTACGTATCTCTGAATTAGTACAATAAAATGTAGATTACAATAGTAATAATGCATACATTTTGTAATACAATGGCCTCATTAGAAAGCTGAGGATCATTCACGAGGTGATGGAGAGAGTTGTACTGGGAATATACCTGCGGGATAAATAGGAGATTCACAGCTTATCGAGCTGCAAGGTAAAAAAGGTGACGAGTGGGCACATAGCTTGGAGAAGTTATACGTAGAGGTCGCAAGGTGGGAGTAGAAGGAAGCTGTGGATATCTATCGTTTTATAATAATAAAAACATCGGCTTTAAAAATAATAAATAAATATATAAGTATCATATTCAGGGAAATCTCAAAGTGTAAATGATATTTCTGAAAGGCTCGAATAACTTTTAAGTATTTTAATAAAAATAAAAAAGTAAAAGAAAAAAGTCAACAAAACGGCTCCCCTGAGGCCGTCTGTTTCCTTGGAAACATTCGGCAGCTGATGAAATTTTGGTAGAGGTCGCATTGGGAATAATAGGAATAGGAAATTCCTTTGTAGGTATTAGATAGGTACAACCGTAGATCGTCGCGATCGTTCTCTAGAGCGACAAATTGATCAAATGATCTATTCGAACATTTGTGAATTGCTGGTGCCCTTTAAACACATTTTCTACTAGCTGATTCACGCAGCTGGGTGCCAACGGAGCTCCGTTGGCATGGATTTAGTTTTTAAAAATCCCATGGGTACTCGTTAATTTTCTGGGATAAAAATCATGATAGCTTGTGTGTCTCTCCGGGTTCTCAATTATACCTATGCAAAAAATCATATCGATCCGTAGCTCTATTGCGGCGTCATTAAAGGAAATTACGCGATAGTATCTATTTGTGGTAGTATTTGTCTGTACAGATACTATCATGCGATAGTAGATTACAATATTAGTAAGGAATAGAGTGCAACTCATAAACAAGTAACGAAGCCTCACGGGTTGAGCCACTGTATTGATACTGAAAGAATAAACCTACAAAGAAGAAAATAAATACAGTATCCCAACAAAATTCCTTCCTTAGGCTTTGAAAGCAATAAAATAGCTTTACCTTCAGAAACCTAGATTCCTCGGTTTATGAACTAACTAGTTAATACCCGCGACTTCGTTCGCGTGCATTAAGGTTTTTTGGATTCCCGCGGTAACTCTCTTATTTTCCGGGATAAATAGCCTATGTGCTATTCCAGTCTATAATATAACTAAACTGTACTTTTCACCCAAATCAGTTTAGTAGTTGCAGCGTGATTGGATAACAAACATCCAAACTTTCGGATTTATAATATTAATAGGATAGGAAATTTTACATTTTTTCCCCAAGTTTTGGATTTGTAACTTTTAACCTTTTATTGCGATTCATTTCAGTGATGGGGTCAATGGATCTGATATTTATGAAAGAAACATAAATATTCACTTGAAATACTGATAAAGGTGAAATCATAAAAAAAATCAAAGCTATAAATAACCTCCTCCTTTTTGGAAGTCGGTTAACAAAGTTTGTGAAGTTACAAACACTGGTAAATATTTTTTCAGACACAGATTTCACAAAAAAGGAAAACTTCGAGTGGAGCATTTCAATAACAAGCCGCGTATGTTACGATAAAATAAACAGATCATTGTTTCACTTCTCGGGTGCGCCGGCGCAGCTGCGTGAGATCAAATTGAGGAGCAACTCAGAAATCCTTTTGATTTTTTTCCTTAATACTAATTCTTAAGGTGTTCAACCACCAAAGGAGGGCGAACGGTAAGCTATGAAAAATAATGATTAGCCAATATGTTAAAGAATGTCATTTTTAATTTAAAATTATGTCCAAAATAAATAAGAGGAGCAACGATTGATGCAATAAACTTAAAATAGGTAGCTAAACAACTTTTGTTCAACAAATGGTCAGTATTGTGTGTGACTAGAAACACTCTACACAAAACTACCCATAATATTATTTGGTCACGTTTCTCGCTGGTCACTGCTCAAATTCGGTCCTACCATTTGACAGCTTACGAGTAGCTCCATTCCATCGCATCGTTTATCTCGCACCTCTACTGGATAGATACCTTTAAGCGTCCCGCGGTGAAAGAATTCTTTTTTGATGTTAAACGAGGTCGGTAGGTTTTGTATATTGATGTTTTTTCCCATTAATTGGACGATATTTTTTTTTAAATAGATTTGTTTATGACCACACTGTTTAATGTTATGTTATTCCTTTTGATGTGACTTCGAGTTTTATTGATATTTTTATTCCGTACTACTGCTCTGGTATTAAGGTAACAGGTGGTAAGTTATATTTACCAGTTTGACCGGATTTTTGAATGTTTAATGGTAATTAAGAATTTCAATGATTACTTTAAAAAAAAGGGAAAAATAAAATTTAAATCTTTTTAGTCTTACTAAGCTCTTAAACTAATAAATATAACTAATTTTGAGTCGGTGGGTCTCCTAAATTGTGGGGATTAGGAACTGTTGATTATGAATAGTTATTGTAGGTACCAAGTAAAGACTAAATCGTTGAATTCCAGGACCCAAATTCTCAATCCTGATGCTGCAGGGGTTCCGCCCACCTAAACTCTGGGGATTTAGGTGCTGTCGAATGTGAATTGAAGAAGCTGACAAAGTTGCGGGCGTCCGCTAGTTTATTATATTTACTTATGCTGAAAGTTTCTTTGTAAGCGCCAGCAAAACTATGAAGCCATTCAGCTAAATTAAAAGCCTCACTCATAGTTCCCGTAACCGGATAAGAAAGTGAACAATAATGTTGCTATACACCAACTACAAAGCGTAAGTTTAAGAGGCAATTTACCTTATCTCTCCGTACTCAGAGCTTACTCTTAAGTGAAGTACCTACTGTCTTTCGTAGTTTTGTTTGATCATTGAGCAAAACTTTAAAATGAGCAGAGAGTAGTCTGCGAAGTGTTGTTAATAGGCACCAATATTAAATCCTACTATACATTCTCAGCATCGCAACTGAAAGTATAGTGTTATATCATAAGGGGAAAGAAGGCGTGGCCTATAATCGAGGCGTAATACATCCGTCATTCATCGTGGGTAGACATCGATTACATATTTTTATCACCTCTTCTTCTACTGTAACTAAATGCTAATACATTTATGATGCGTATAAAATAACATAGTATAATTGAAATTTCCATACATGTACGGCCTACGCTATTGTTAAGGTTTGGAACTTTCGCCTGTGGTGACGCCTACGGCGTAGTTTCATTTTATATGTTGGATTTTGATCTTACAACCGACCGTCGGATTTGTGTTATGTCTATGTGAATGCAGTTTGGCGACATCGCAACGCGCCGTATGTCATCGTTCTACGTACCAACTATAAGATCAAATGAGAGTTTGTCTAAAAATGATTGCATGAGTGTAACGATCGCAATTACCTGTGATAGACGAAATTTATGGCGTTTTAGCTGCATCAATGTATTTAAACCAATAGCAAGAGATTACCAGTCAATCAATTAGAAGTCATTGCAATCGTCAAACTAAAACAAACATTTAAAAAAAATGCTACTTTTACTATTGCTTTAATCAAAATCATTTTTCAAAAACTCCAGATTGATCTGATTCATAAGTGTCAATAAAGTAGTAAATCACAATATGTTCTACATCACAAGAGAAAACAAAAGTAATGGAATCCATATAAGAATAGGAAAAACTTATGATAATGGGAAATGCTGATGCCGAGAAGGAATTGGAACGTGGCTGACAATTGAACATCGGTGTCGGCATTTTATTTCCTGTCGGCATTATATTCTCCGCAGTAATCCGCACACTAATTGATCTCCCGACAAACAGACAGCCTATCTGCTCTCTAGCAGCTATAATTGAAATGGGAAAACCTAGCTGTGATGCGACTTACATTGAAATGATTTTTTGTTTAACAAATAATTTACTATCAAGACTCAATTTTTTAACTAGAGAAACCCGTACCTTTAAAGAGTAGGTAAATACTTTCGAAAAGCTGTTTCTTTTACCTGTTTTTTGCTTTATTATTTTTTTACATCTATACAAATTGAAAAGACGCTTCCTTACGGAAATGAATCCCATGATGAAAAGAGAAAGAAAGAACTATACAAATATATAAAATTGAAGTGTGAAGTGACCTATAATTTCGAAATATCTTCTTCTATCATTTTTTGGCTTAAAATTTTGTATAGTAATCAATTTTGTAGTAATAAAGATTTTCATGGCAGTCTATGAAACAAATTAATGAAATAACGGATTGATTTGTCCAATAAAGCAATGCAATTATCCATAGAGGGTGTAAAGTACATGTTAACGTAAATGTTTGAATAAGTTACACTTAATGCGTATAGTCTCTGGCCGTGTTCACGAAGGTTATGTTATTATTAATATTAATTTAACTT
Organism: Hipparchia sbordonii; assembly: GCA_038048805.1. Lineage (NCBI taxonomy): Eukaryota > Metazoa > Arthropoda > Insecta > Lepidoptera > Nymphalidae > Hipparchia > Hipparchia sbordonii. The sequence continues at coordinate 925,460 of CM076111.1, read as the reverse complement.
TAGGATAACAATAGTTAGTAATTTGTTTTTAATTTTAAACTTTTCTGTCGAATTAGGCTAGATACCTGTTGTGATAGATTTAAGCGAGTTTAAATAAACAAATAACTAAACATTCATTCAGCATGAAAGTTCTTATACAAACAATAAATTGCGAGAATTATGTACCAAACTGGAAAGTCATGGACAGTGACTGTCTAGTGTCTAGTGTCCACCACATGTCCACCTCGATGTTAACAAGGCACTTAAGCCGCGGCTGTCACAATACTTACATTTGTCACGGCTGTCACTTGTCACACGTGTAACAACGCAACGACACGCATTTACAATGCTAATTGTTTCCACAGATACTTAAGACGATTACCGCTTATCTCGCGCAACTAAAATCTAATACTGTAACAGGTTAAAAGCCATTGAGCTATCGATCATAGAGGCGAGGAGCTTATACATCTGCCTTTGGACTTCTAAAAATCAGCGTTGCAGTATCTTCTGTATGGAACATTTTGCAACATAATAATGTAGGTGGACGACCGGAGGTTCCCCATAAACCGCAGATACTATGTTTTTTCGAGTTTTTGCATGACAGCAATACTTCTTGTGCAGGAACTTTATTATCTTAACTCTAGTTTTAATTAAGTTGATATACTTTCTTTTGTGAAATTTGTGTATTTCTGTGATTAGTAAATATGTATTTATTTCTATGATATTTGCAAGTGTCTTAATTTTATTTACTAAATTCCCTCCTTTTTCTTTCATTTTCGGATTTCTCCAAAGCATCTATTTTAATGTCAAGACGTACAATTTTACGTAAGTTACCTCTATTGTATGACAACTCTCTGCTGAAACAAGATAAAGGCATGAAGATAATGTTAACGTTTTAATATCTTGGTAGAATGTCTTTTGAAACTACACGTGTGATTTTAGATAAAAGATCAATTTAGATAAACAAAATTGTAATCTACTAATTGGCTAGGATCCAAGTACTTCAGATTACTATTTTATAAGACACATAGTAATCTATATATCTATAATTATATAAAAAGGCTTGTCCTGACTGACTGACGATCAACGCACAGCCTAAACCACTGAAGTTAGAAACTTGAAATTTTGACAGTAGGTTCCTTTTATGACGTAGGCGAGCACTAAGAAAGGATTTTTCGAAATTCGCCCCCCAAGGGGGTAAAAAGGGGGGTTAAAGTTTGTATGAAACTCCGTCATTTTTCGAGTTATACTCATGAAATTCGGTATTTAGGCTTTAAATTGAAAACAAAAAAGTACGTGTTTCACAGTTTTTAAAAATTCTACCCCCTAAGGGGTTAAATAGGGGTTGAATGTTTGTATAATAGTCCTTCGTTCTTCAAGTTATTTTTCAAGTTACGTTTATGAAACTTGATATTTTGGCTCTTGATTAAAAATAAAGAATTACGTATTTTACATTTTTTTTAAATTCTCCCCCCAAGGGGGTAAAAAGGGGGGTTAAAGTTTGTATGAAACTCCGTCATTTTTCAAGCTATACCCATAAAATTCGGTATTTAGGCTTTAAATTGAAAACAAAAAAGTAAGTGTTTCACACTTTTAAAAAATTCTACCCCCTAAGGGGTTAAATAGGGGTTGAATGTTTGTATGATAGTCCTTCGTTCTTCAAGTTATTTTTCAAGTTATGTTTATGAAACTTGATATTTTGGCTCTTGATCAAAAATAAAGAATTACGTATTTTACATTTTTTGAAAATTCTCTCCCCAAGGGGGTAAAAAGGGGAGTTTCAATATTCATACTTAAGACAGGACAACGTCTGTCGGGTCCGCTAGTACATATTATTATGAAAATCCATACATAGTTACTAACATTAGTTATAAGTACCAAAATGGATGTCTACTAACAAATTGAGTCTCATTGAGTTTGGATCCAGGGGTTTTTAATGTGGATTTCGTCACGGCAAACTAATGTTTGTCTTAAATGCGGACAAACGCAAACGATGTCACGAACTTTAAGTATGTGGATGGTGGGCGTAGATTCTTAACTGCATAAAGTATTGTTTTTACCCCATTTTAAGTTTAGTAAACAAAGAAGAGCTAACAAAATCAATCAAATAACTTTACTATTTTGAAGTGAGAAAAGAGAAAATCTAAATGAACCAACCGAAAAAGCCCATTTCAACTGAAAACAGGAAAATCCGAACCCGATCAAGCAAGATAAAGCTAAAACTTGGAGAGCTATCGCCGAAGTTTAAAAAAGAAAAACAGGACAGCCAATCACCTAAGTTTCAAATACACTAGTCCCTAAGCACCGTGGAGACAACCGATTCAAAAGGTTGTAAAATTAGACACCGTTCCCATTATTCGGCGACGATTGACAGCTAAGAACAAAACGTTTCCGATACCGCCAAAGTTGCTTGTCGTTTAACCTTTGTCTTGTTGTATTGTTCGTTTGTATTTTGCATTGATTGCTGTTGCCTTTTAAAACTTTTCCGTTTTCTTTATGTATTTTTCTTTTGTTTTTCTTGACTGAAATGTTTATTGAAGTCACTTATACGAGTATAAATAATCAACTTTTAACTAATTACATAATATCACCTGCATGCTTGAATGTTCTCCATAATGTTGTATAAGATATGTGAAGTCTGCCAATTCGTGTTTAACCAATTTTGTTTACTATGGCCTAAACACTTATCAATCTGATAGGAGATTCGTGCCCAGTGTATAGTTTCTTTCAACAAGCTTGCATCAATGTAACGATCGCAATGGCCTTTGATTGGCTGAATTTGTCGCGTTCTTGCTGCATCAATGCACTCTAACCAATAGCGGAAGGCTACCAGCCAATCAGAAATCATAGCGATACTTACACTAATGCAATCATTTTTAGTCAATCGATACACAGGTTGACGATGGTTGGATGATAATAATAATGACCATATCATTCCGATAAATATATCGGTTAGTTGTTGATAGTGGAAAACGTTACTTTGGCAGTGAAGTTCTGAAAATGGCCGCCAGGTGTCGCAGCCGGTGCCGTGAAGTTTGCGGAATTAGCGCCAGTCGGGAAGCGGTTTTATGAAGAATAATGCGAATTTGTCGGCGAAATAAAAAAGTTTAAAGGAGTTATATCTGCAATGGCACTTTTACAACTGTTACCAAACTCGGAATTGCATGCATTAAAATAAATGGAAAAACTCTCCTCTCCATATTCATCATGACGCTCGTGTTGACGTGCTTAAGCCTGTGAGATTATTTCATACGTTTTAAAGCCTTTATTAAGCTTTTATCACACGAAACTGTTCCAGAAGAACGTTAAAGATAGTTAAAAGTCGGCGTTGAAACAGTCATTGATGCCAAAAATCAAACTACTCGGCCATTTTGTAATCCAATTTATTAATCCATCAATCTATAAATTACACAGTCTAGATCAGTCATATCAAAGTCACGAATGACATAAAGACCATACCTGCCATAAAAAACGTCCAAGAAGAACGAACCGATAAATACACACATAACTTTTAAGCACGATTCAACCTTATACATTAATGGCATGGCATGTTCAATATTATGATATCTGGACCTTTTGGACTTTCAAATTGTTCATGTGTGAGTATTAATTGACAAATTTTGTGAAGCATAGTACAATTTATGATCTAATCTGCAACTTACATGAAATAGGAAACTATTTCAAATGTAACTCTTTACAAAATACAGGCGCACTTTCAGTTTAAACACAGAAAAATACCAGAAATTCAAGAAAAGAAAATAATGTAAAATTTAAATATGATGTAAATATATTGTTAACAAAGTAATAAGTACCTTTAAAGAGTGTTAAAATAACATTAACTACTTTGAAGGAAACTTTGAAAGGAACTTGTATTAGTTATAGCAAAATATTTGAAACAACCTCAACTAACAAAGAAAGCTGAGCCAAGTACAGTTACTGAACTTTCGGACAAAATTGCACTAAAATTTGCGAAAATTTCCCGTTCACTTTGTAATTTTCATATCTTACGCAGGTACAAGACTTGCAGCGACTTAAAACCAAGTTCCCTAATTAATGCAATACAGAGATTGTCTGAGAGATAGCCGAAAGATTTTGCATGAAGCGTTTAGAAAAAATATTTACAGCAAAATAAAGTTTTGAAATAATTATAATTGTGTCCATAAAATCTAGTTGAATATGATATCAATATTAGTGTACTTGTTATGTAACATACATAATCTGACAGGTCATTAGCATAACCTTTAAGATAAAGGTTATAGATCAAATATTATTTGATCTTAAGTTATACGGCTCCATTATCGTAATAATTATTATAGCTAGTCAGCTAATGTTTGGTAAATATGCAAAGATGTTAATTAATAGTATCTACCTACAGTTTTCCACATTTTTTTAGATTTTTCCTAAATAAACCACATAGTTTTGTTCCACCGACAAGCTGATGTTCTCTACTTTGTCCGCGAAGATGTAAAATTAAAAAGTATTTCTTCACGTAAAAACCATCCATCATCATTTTCATCATCTTCGATAAAATATCAAAAACTCATTTATATTTTATTATTTCTGTTCTGTTTACTGAAGGAATATTTCTGCCAAAATGTAATACCAGTTTATGCTTATTACTATTATCCGTCAGTCAAGTAAGTCACAGTATCGTTTGAATTGTATTGATTATTTTTTACACATTGTATTCTTAATTTTCTGATGTCTTCATTCCACTAGAATAATTACCGCTGTCTCTTTGCTTAAAAGCTAAGATAAACCGGTAAATGGCCGCTCAAATTTAGTCGTTGTATAGCGCGCGAACAACATAATTGTCAGCTTCCTTATCCGCTTTTGGGAAATATGACTGCACTGCTTTAGTTTTGCTTGTATTGTATAATAGCTAATTTGAATATCTGAATACAAAGACGTTTTGTTCGGTTACTTTAAAAACTTGCACAATGGACGTATAATTTTATTGGATGTGAAGTTGGTTGTATTATTTTGTATCTCTATTGTGTTTTTCATAAATAAATACTAAATAGTGTTTGTCTGTCCGTCTGTTTGCTTATTAGTTAAGGTTTTAGGGCATATGCTGTAAATCATTCTCTACAAAGCTTGGCATAAAAATAAGCTTACATCTCGAATGAATCTGGAAAAATAATTTATTTTTCTTGGAATATTTATATAAACCTGCATCCACTTATTGAATCGCAGGCATCCACGAGTTCTTTTTAAAAAAGTTTGTTCCGCCAACGCAGTTTGTGAATAGTTTTGTTATGTTAGTATTTACATCATTAACACGTTTTCTACCAGTTACCTAAACCGTCCGTATGTTGTCCGTATAGTTTAAGATCTATAGAAAGATAGTAATGACCGTAAAATGCACTTTACTTAAACTGGCAAGTCTACTATCTGTTTTCATCTCAAAACCGTAATCTTTTCATCCGATCTATTAAGGGCAAAGGTCGATTATTTTGATACAATCTTTAGTGGGTGGGGAGCTTTCAAAACTTAAATCTGTGTTTAACCCGACTCTGAAAGGATATAATTAACTAGAATATTTGATCGTTTATTTGTTCAGCCTAATTTCAAACTTTAATTTTAGATGTTTAGCTTCATCATAAAATTTTGCGCATCATACCTATGCCTAATATATGACTACATATATTAATCTAAATCTAAATCTATACATAGATTTAGATTAATATATAAATGTCGACGATGATGTACGGAAAGTTTCGAATGAATTTATGTTTAAACCAAACTGTAATATTTAGTAAAAAAGTTGTTTTGAAATAAATAAAACCAATGACAGTAAGTAAACTAACAATGGTAAGTCCTTCGTGACCAACGCTATTGTGACACACTCTTTGACAGTGTGACCTTTAACAAATTACAATTGGTAAAGATTACATCCAAGACCGATTACGTTACATAAGTTTACGGTAATCTTGGGCCGATAGTATGACACTGCATTCAACTAGTAACAAGCATATCAAATTACCGAAGATAATGCAGTAGAAAATTGAGGTAAATCAGCATTACCGTTCAATTTGCCGATAGAGTGCACCAATCGAGTTACGCCCGGGCCACTCGCATAACGAGGTACCGCATCTTGATTAGAGAGGAGAGCTCCGAGTGCATTCTTAAGCTATAATCTTGCTCTTTGAGAGGTCAGGGATCTTCCGGTTTTTTGTGTGATCAAAGGGAGATCTCTCGTCTATCGCGTCTATCAAACTGAGATCAATTTGCACTGGATTGAGAATAGGAGCTTTACATTAAAGATTATTAATAATAGTTAAAGAGTGTGCCAATTCTCTAAAAATGATTGCATCAGTATAATGATCGCAATGGCCTCTGATTGCAGTAAATAAACACGAAATACATCTGTGATTCTTTGAACAATACTTAGAAACCGTTCTATTTCCTCATAGATACAGGATGTGTCAAATGGAGCGTGCGGAAGAGGAATCGAAGGAACATGTCGTGTAATCGTTGCTTGTCGTACACCCCGCTTGCACGAGACATGTGAACTCACATTTCCTCGTCGAAATAATCACAATTGAACGCACACGGGGCGTGTTTCGTAATATATTGTCTATATTATTTTCCTCTTCCGTTTCATCTATGTTATTATCTACTACTCTTAAAATTGGAATTGTTTACTTTGTTTTATACTAGCTGAAGCCCGCGACTTCTTTGGTGTGCATTATGTTATGAATAATCCTGAGGAAACTGTTTGATTTTTCAAGATAAGTAACCCACGTCACTTTTCAAGTCCTCAACTATGCCTTGTCGGTCTAGTGGTTGGCATATTCGACAGTGCAACGGCCACAAAAAAAAAAATTATTTGGTATTTTCTGTTAAAGAAATTCTCAGTACTAGCCTGGAGTTAGAAAGTTGGCGGTAAAGCCATCGGTACTGCGCCTGATCTCTCTCCCGTTGTCTCGGATTTGCGTCCCATCATGAGAGTGAAGGAATAGAGAGTGCACCTGTGTCTGCTCACACATTTGTGCACTATAATATCCCCGCACAGATGGTTAATATCTGAGGAGGTTGGTCGCCGAGACCGGATTGGTCAGGAGGACATTAAATTCAAATTCAAAATTAATCAAAATTAATGTAGGCTAACTTGTATCTCTTATGACACGTCATAAATCTACCACCGGTTCGGAATGCAAATTCTGCTGAGAAGAGCCGGTAAGAAACTCAGTAGTTGCTCTTTTAAAAATTTTTTTTTTTACAAAGCTATGCTATGTATACAGTGCTTCCACAATAAAGCCTCAAAAATGCAAAAATGCATACGTAGGTACACCTATCCAACGCATGTCAAGATGGGCATTATTATTACTCATGCTAAAAATCACGTATAATATTTATAGTGATGTCCCGTCACGCAAAAAATAGATCGATCTGTACAAATAATTAAGGCTGCGATGAAATTAACTGTGTCTATTATTTCGGAATAACGTCTTTCTTCATATTTATTTATTTTTCCCAAGTTCGCACGCATAGTGTATACCTACTTTTTGCACGTACAAATGTAAATAAAAAATTTGTAACACCCCAAACATGTAACAACATCCTAACTATTATTAGACAGTAAATAGAGACACGTCAAACTAATAACAACCCTTCGTTTTTGCGTCGAGGGTTAAAAACCAATTTGTTCCTCATCAAGAGTGTATTTACGTAGCATTCAAGACAGTAGGTACTTTAAACCTCCCATTTACTGCAATAAATGTGTCAACAGAAGTCACAAGCAGACAGTGAAGCTGTTTGCATACAAAATAAAGTTTAAATGTTTACTGCAGCAACAAATTCCAGCGAGATGAGTGTACGTGCGCTCTACGTCGCGTAGTGAGTGTGCTTCCAGTCGCGGACACATGTTTGCGTTTCTTAAGCACACCTGAAAGTCTGCTGCTATTTACTCACGCTAAAACACTTCGATGATGTTGTCTTGAGTTAATTTTTAACTGGGAACAGCCAAATAATGAGGCTTAGGCTATTATTATATAGCCTAAGCCTCAATAGCCCAACGGTTAAGGTGCGCGTTGAATACTGAAAGGTTCAAGCCCCACCCGTTACACTATTGTTGTACCCACTCCTAGCACAAGCTATCCGCTTATTTGTAGGGGAGAGGAGAATATAAGTCGAGTTCAACTTGGCTAATATTCTTTGTTAAAAAAAAATGCACATATATTTATGTTCCACCGTAGCGCCTACTCTACTGAACCGATTATTTGTTACTAGCTAATTCCCGCAACTTTGTTCGAGTGGAAAATTTAGAGTAACTTGCTACTATCCGCTAGAAGTTATGTCCTCTATCTCCAAAAATATTTAGTAGATCTTCACTTCGAGAAGGGAAGGGAAAAGAAAGAAAAGTCAACCTCACTGCTCACACCTATGTTGAACATTATCCAGAACTGTACACAACATGCAAGTTCACTTAAGATACTCAGAAAGCAAAAAAATCTTTACTTATCTCATAGAACAAGGCGTTCCACAAGAAGCTTTCGTTTGGCAGCCAAGTGGCGGAAGTGCGGCGTGTCTAAAGCAACGTGGAAGCTGTCTCTTGAAGCGGAAATGAAGGCAGTCGGTTTTTCCCGTATCGCACTCGAGTCGGCTGTCTTTTGAACCTTCTAAGTAGCGGGTTTAATCACCCTAGCGTTGAAGAGCAACTTGTAAAAAAACGATGTACAGATTGAATGTGTGAAATTTCATTGTATACCCAATACCCATCTTATATCAATAGCTATGATTCTTTAAGCCTTTTGTTGCTTACAGGAGATCGTTATACAGCATTAAGGCTGCTTAAATATACCTTCAGCTTGATTTTCATCACTTATAATGCATAATGTGTAAAACATTCGTACAAAACTCACATAAAAATAGCACAGAGAACAAAATCCCCGCACAACGTTTCTTAAAAAAATAGCAATCATATTCTATGAGCGATTGTTTCTCAAGATTTTGTGATCTTATTGATTTTCGTGTGACATTAGTAAAAGCTTGCCCAACATACATACCTTCGTTAGTATTGTATGCAACGACGGCCTCTCAACAACGTTTTGATTCCAAATAAGATACGGTTCGGCAAAACGAAACTCTCGTTCGATTTTCTTATTGAATGTCATGTCATCGATGTACAAAGTTACAAACATTCATAAGATATAACCCCAAGATATCCACTTTTGTACTAAAAATCTGATAACGATCACTATTTCAATGTATATAAAAAGAAATGCGTGAAATGTTTGTTCTAAACGACAACGAAATCTTTGTGTAACTATAAAAATAGGTATAGAGTATTCACATAGAGACGCAGATCGTGAATGTGTATGATATTTTGTTAGAAAATAGGAGTTTTCAACCTCAATAGCCCAACGATTAAGGTGTGGACTGAAAACTAAAAGGTCGCAGGTTCGAGCCCCACTCCTTGCACTATTTTCGAACCCACTCCTAGCACAAACTTTCCGCTTATTTGGAGGGAAGAGGAGAATATAAGTCAAGTTCAGCTTGGTTAACATTCTTTATTAAAAAAAAAGTTTTTTTTTTAAACTGAGTTATTTATTTTGCGTCAACCAATCATATGTCAATACTCTTACGATAGATATATCAAGACTCTACCATTAGTTGGAAAATCAGATTCTCTATTAAAAACATGAAGATTTTAACTTAAAACTAGGAAATATCACTACGTACCTGCTGATTTAACTTCCTTAAAAATTTTTCGACCTTTGTCTCCTCTATGGTAGCGAAACGTGGTCTTTTCGTAGTTCTCTTTATCTTTGGGAGTACATATTTTTCCGAAAAGGAAGGAGGCGAGGTTAACTAGAAACGATGAAATCGATGCGCAACGCTCACCTTATGGTGACATATAAGAGAAACATTTATTGAAGTTGGGCGAGCATCACAATATCGGTTTCATGGTTTCTATTTAAGCCCCCTGACTTCAACAAACGTTTACCAACTAAAATATTTTTTTTACTTTGTAGTGGCGTTTGAAGTCGGTTTTTTGAAAAGAATTTTTATTATTAAAGCACCTCAACAAGGATTTATGTTCTTGACATAAACGACAAAGCAGTATTACTAGTTAATGACGGTTTCTAGCAAGTTTATCATAATAGACAGAGATTATGTAGTTACGGATTTGCACGGTTGAAATCGGTCGCGATTGCTCATTAATTATAATCCCCGTCACAGATTAGGTACGCAATAACTGGCGCATAATGACATATTCTAGCTTCAAGGTATGACTTCGGCTTAAAGGAAGAACCCGATAACTGTACTTAATGCGAAAAATAGCTTTCTCACTATAAATTTAAAGGAAAGAGCGAAAAATCTTTCCCATTAGTACAACTGATAAGTTGAACTAGTGGGAACTACACATCTTTAGCTTCATAGACTGTCACTCGTACTAATAACACGTTTTTTTCCATTTGTGCGATACAGGCAATGCTCTTTCTTTTCTGAGCTTGATATCCAATATTAACTGCCGAACGAAACTCTTTTAGATATACTGTATAATATACGTGTGTGACTATTACGTAATTCCTGCAAATCTTGCGAGCTTTCTCCTGGCATTTTGATTCGTGGATGTCACTTGTTAGGTTTTGCTTCTCCACCCACCTTGTTGTTATGCCTTTCAGCACACCCCAATTACTGATTAATCCACAGTTCCAGGAAATCGCTGCTATCGAGTTGCGGTGGAATTACAACAGCATAGTTTGCTTTAGAAACATAACCTAATTAAGTTCTAGGGTTTCTTAACTAAGTATTTCAGCATATTATACACACTCCCTGGCGCAATATTAACGGTATATGATGAGGTATTCAAGAGGCAGGTTGTGCGCGTGGGTTGGATTTCCAACTCGGTTTATTTAGTAAATACAGGGTGTAAGGAAGATACTAACCAAAACTTTGTGATGTTACACTCAATGGCTATAATGAAAATGATGGGTTACCGATATTATAATTTTTGAGCACGCAATGTATCGCAAACAATGCGATTACAGCATTCTGCTTTTGCTAACTTTTCCAAAGTTCTTTTTGACCGCAGACTGAAAACTGTAGACTGCAGTGGCGATATTGTCGCCGATTTCCGAATGTATTTCAAACAAAACTGTAGAAACCAGTACTGCCGCTTTTGGTCTGTTATTTTGGTTTGCGGTTTGTAACCTACGATTGCCTTACTTTCCTTATTTACTTGAATAAATAATACGTTAAATCAATAACAGTAGGCTTAGTATAAGATTCAATTCGATTGATCCTATTTGTATTCGATTACATTAGCGTCAAAGTAAATTGCATTCAATTAGAGCTCAATTTTGTTATGCATTATTATACGTTTATATCATACTTGCTCAGTAACTAGGGATTACTATGGTGGAAAGTCTCCTTGTAAGTTGGTGTTTGCAATTCAAGGCAACATTACGTCGCACTATGCTTTAATTGTAATGTTCACATTACAGTTCAAGCTATGCAAAACTCCTTGGTAAACAATCTCTTTTCTTATAAAATGGTAAGAAAACTTTTTACTGAAAAAAAAACACTGAACATGGCGGCATTTAATTTCCATACATTTCAAACTATGCAAAACTCCTTGGAACTCAGAGCCGTAAAAAAAAATGGAAAACTATTTACGAAAAAAAATGGAAATGGCGGCATTTCATTTGATCTGAAAGTTTGTGAAGTTTGTTCGTAAAGGGATTTAAGTTATTTACAACAATGTCAAGCACTTCATCAGATGATGACAAAGGAGGAGAGCCTGATTTTTGTTTGCTTGAAGCAGAAAAAATGATGCAAAACCTTTTGGAGGATAAGTCCAAAGTTACTTCGCAAGAATGATATAAAGTAGAATGCTTACCTCGGTTGCAAGTAGCTATTACACCCTCGAACTATATTCACCCTCGCTCGCTGCGCTCGCTCGTGTGACTAAATATCTCGGGTGCACGCGATCCATTAGCGCCCTATGCGAGCTGCGCTCGCACTGGCGCCAAATTGGATCTTGTTCTGTAATAGCTTACTTACGTCCCTTGTGTAACAATCTACTATTAAGTACCTATACGAATTCGCTTCAAACTAAAATTGGTTACACTGGATTTGTGACTTTAAATCATTACAGTTAAGGTTCTTTTTTCTTTGACGCCAATGTTTTCGAATACGAATACGATCAATCGAATTAAGACTTAAAGTAACTCTACAGATTTGCAATACGCTTACTACCGAGAAGAACCAGCTTATCGACCAGAATTCGGTGCTTATTTTTTTTACCTGACAAAGCCAATAATTTTAGCAATATACACACTCACACGCACATATGTGTTAAATGATTAATGAGTGTCAATCAATGATCCGGACGAAAAAAAAAAAGGCTTCATTTTTGACGAACAAAATCAATTTGAGAGATGTTATATCCATTTTTCGTAGTCGGGTTGCAGTTTTTAAATATTTTGTGGTTAAAATGTTGATAATTAAACTTTATAACTTATTTTGATTTTCAGTGGAATTCAAACAATTTTACTGAAACAGCTAGAAACAAATTAATAACTGCGACGTACGAATACCTAACAAAATTCCCCGAAGCTACCCGATCAAAGACGCAAAGGTTAATTAAACTCCGATACCCCTTGATATAACAGAAATTAATTGCATCCGAGAATTTATATAAAGCTATTCTTCTTGTACAGTGACAGGCGTTAGTCTTGGACGTTGGCCTAATTTACGAGAGCACAGCGGGTTCTAATCCGAGAAGAAATACACTTAAGAGTTGACATAGTTATTTCCAGGTTATTTGGGCCATAGATTAAAGCTTATTTTACAGCTTCTTTGACTTTGATACGTCATAGGGGCACCAGAGTTCCCGAAAATTGCCGTCATTACGCAAATTGAGCTTCTTTATCTGATGAGAACGCTACTCTTTTCTGCACATACAAATAGCTCATATCATATTTCGTGCAATAAAGGTCTCAAAACACAAATTCCATATGATTTTTTTAATAAGTAGGTACATTTTTTTTAAAGTTGACAATTACTGTTGCATTCTTAATATTGTTTTATTTAAATAGTAAAAAGAAATTGTGAATGATGTTTTTTTACTATAAAAAGATTCTTTTGCTTACTGTAGCTATAATTTTTAGACCCAGTGGTCCAGTACTTTGGTAGAGAAGAACAATGCGTATAATATCCTCTCCCTCGGTGAGAAAAGGCCGCATTACTTTTTGTAATAAGCTATTAGATAAACTAATAAACAAGGTACGTCAAAATGTCAGCAGGGCCTGTTAATAAGATAAGTTTTAATTTATTCACAGCTATATATCAGAGAGTCGTCGTTTGTTCAACTTGAGGTGATTAGATAATGAAATATAATAATAAAGTTTAAGTAATAAATAAAACAAGTAGATTATTTTAGAGATAATAAGAAAATGAATTTTGGTTTTTGATGGCTATAATTTTTTGACAAATACTAAAATTAGAAATGGATAATTAATCTTTACTACGGTAAAGATAAAGATTGATTATATCCATTTTATATTAAAATGTAACCCTTCTGAAAAAACATTCCCTCATGAACTATCACATAATATCACATTTCATGTACGTTCGATCTGTGTGGTTTTTGTATGCTATTCTTTTCAAATGTGCATGTTAGTTAAGTGACTTGCGTTCACACTCGTAACACAAGTTACTTAGTACGAGATTCTAAGATTTTTGAAATAAATCCTTGCTAATACTATAAATACGAAAGTGTATTTGTTAGTTGGTTTGACGCAAAGGATTAACGTGATTTTTTGTATGGGTATAGTTGAGGACCGGGAGGCAGTGACATAGGCTACTTTTTATCCCGGAAAATCAAAGAGTTCCCGCGAGATTTTAAGAAACTAAATCCACGCGAGCGGTGCCGTGGGTATCAACTAGTAATAAATAATAATAAAAATTTAATGACAGGTTACGCTTACTTCTTATGGCTACCTAAATAATGCACATAAAATTGTAGTATAATTTGTTTTAAGCGTTGAGTTTAAATACTTTTTGGATATTGTACAACGTATTATACTAAAATAATGTTAAAACTAACTAATTACTGTCATTCCGTTCTAAAGTTTTATTACCAAAGCCCGCACAGCAAAGAGTAAAATTAATCGCTAATCACTCAAGACTTGCACTTGCATTAAAGATATTGGATGCCAAAACCTTCTGAGCGATACGATAAAACATGTATAATGAAACTGGTGGGCGAACGATACGAAATTAGATCGATAACTACGTCAAAGTTTAGAAAATTTCAGTTTTTTTTTTGTAATTATAAAGCCTTAGACTTCGTTCAGACGGACCACATGCAACAACTATAACACGCAAAAATAAGCAATGGTCTCGGTAAAACTGCCTGAGGTTAGACAGTCACAATGAATAAATCATTTCGTGCTTTGGCAAAAGAAAAGCCAAATCAATGGTAGATTCATTTGACAATTCGAAAGCACTTTTTAAAAGTTTATTTGAATAAAAAATTATGCTATTCTAACCTAAAAAATACTTCAGTTTGTAGCACTTTTTGTAGCCCTCAAAACTGAACACAAAAGATACATTAGAGACGCTGACACAGCACAGAGTGACTTTGCTTTGAGAATTGAATTTCGTGATCTCCGGTGAGTGTCGCGCGTGATTGAGCTTGCAGTCACGACCTCATCTGTTTTGACCAGATATTCACGACAGTCTTTTAAAGCGATCGTTTAGTATCGTGTGAGTGGAACTTCACGTTTTCACATAATACTAGCTGATGCCTGCGATTTTGTCTGCGTAGATTTAATTTTTGAAATCCCGCGCAAATTTTTTGATTTTCCGGGATAAAAATTAGTGTATGTCACTCTCCACATCCAGGCATTTTTACCTTTGCAGTGTGGTTGTGGTGTGGCACGCCTGAAAGAATCCTTATAAGCCTTGGATGTTTAGGTGGTGAAGTATGGGTTAGCGTGGGAAGGAATCTTTTGATATCATCCGTTGTAATTAGTACTATAATGTGTTGATGTAATATTAAATTGACCTTTTTAGCGTTTGGCACTTAAGGTGACCATTAATAAATTGATAGTGGGTTTGTTACCAGTTTTGCCACAATCACTGCCGCGACGGATAACCTATATCGTCTAATGCGATGACTGATAATATTAGTATGAAAAATATCTGGGAAAATATTTGCTTACAATCCATAGAGCATTAGGTCTTAAAACAGTGGCCATCTGATGCATGGATGCGCAAAATATATTTCCTGACAATGTTTTGATGTCCCTTATGCATTAAATACGTGCAAAGAGAAAAAGAAATTGACTGAGACGAAACCTGATATCTAATGATCATAATGATTGTCGAATACTGAAGTACCTGAAATCTAATTCGAAGCCTCAATAGTTCATCGGTTAAAGGTGCGGGCTGAAAACCGAAAGGTCGCAGATTCGAACCCCATCCGATGCATTATTTTCGTACCCACTCTTAGTACAAGCTTTCCGCTTATTTGAAGGGAATTTCAAAAAAATATATTTCTTATGGATCCACAAATGTTAGATAAATAAATATAGAACCCTCTGTTTTTCCGAGATAATAGGTAGCCTATGGTGCCTAAGGTGATCATAAGTAATCTATTTTTTATTTTTTTGAAATCCTCTCCAAATAAGCGGAACTAACTCTGCGTGATTGAAGGAAAAAGCACTTGTATTTAATATTAGTAAGATTAATGTAAATAATTTCGGCCTCGCTTCTCTTTCCTCAAGTTTGACAGACAGGTTCGTATTTTAATAGATTCGGTGCCGCCTGCGAACTGCGACTCGTATAACAAAAGTTATGTTTCCAATTTTGTCCCAAACCGAAGAACTAGATCGTATTGCGTTCCCGACCTTGATATAGTGTGTAACTGAGATACAGAGTACGATTGTGTAGAACAACTATTATGCTAGCATAACAATATTATGAAAAAGCTCTTTTTAGCTTAGCTCTCTTAGCTTTTTCATCTACAATTGCTTGCTTCATTTCACTTCACTTAGTAAAAAATCAATTTAAAGAATTTAGTTGCCTCATCTGGTGACAGAAGGGCTGGCTCATTTTTGCACAACGGTGATAGCCTGGCTGCGCGGAAATGCAGCCAGTACTCTTGGCACCATTCCACGCGGGCATGATTTGTATAGTAATTAGTTCAGTTTAGTCATAAATTTTATTATAACATTTTAATAAATAATATGTAAAATATAGTTCAAAAACATTTGAAGAACAACAACATTGTGCCTGTCAATATTCATTGTATAATATTCGGTTGAATGACCCGCTTCCCAGGACACAGGGAAGTGAGTCATTTCGTCTCGAACATTAGTACATTAATATGGCAAATGGTATGGAGCTTACAAAAATGAACTTGTCTTTTACCGATGCTATAGGTATTTTTTGAGCTGAAAAACGGTTTAAAGATTATTATTTTTCTGAGTAACTAAATATCTTTGTCGTTCTTATATCTACGGTCGCAGCATCCAGTTTCGCTCTTTGTGTTACTAAAATCTCGTATTTCACGACGTGCGATATTGCATTGGTATTGATAAATTAAAGTTTTCCAAAATCACGTGATGCAATACAGAAATATAGATATTTGGAAATGCCTTTTTATGAATTTTATTGTACGATTCAAAAGGTTTAATATTAAAAAAAATTTATGAATTCCGGAACGGAATAACGGCGATTTCTATGTATTCTTTTGATAAATAGAATTATTTATATTTCAATTTAGGCTTAATCAGTGAATCCTAAATATTCTTCAGCCGTGCATTGTTATTTCCCATTTTGGAATTTGTCGATGGAATTTGTCATATTTGGATGCAAATCAAATAAAATACATGACATACTTTTCAATTTGATTTTTAATTTTATAGTATGGATTGTGAACTATTTATTAATCGACTAGATGATACTTGCGACTTCATCGACGATTAAGGTTTTTTCGATTCCCGCGTAAAATCTTAATTTTCCGAGATAGAATGTAGCTTACATGTTAATCCTGGATGTGAACTATCTCCATTCCAAATTTCAGCCAAATCGGTTCATTTGTTGTGGCGTGAAGGAGTAACAAATATCAATCCATCCAACCGTTCATCCTCGCAAACCTTCGAATTTATAATATTAGTAGGAATTAGGATAGTAGTTGAGATCACGCCAAACAATATTATTTTGAACAAACAGGATAAAAAAAATGACCATTAACCTTTAAAAATTCAACAACTGATAAACCAAAAACACAAAAACCCACAGAAGCCATTACAATCCAAACATAGTCACCGGAAACACAAAAAAATATATAAACTATGGTATTGTAAGATGTAAGCCTTGACCACTTAGAAATGTCCAATTATTGTAATGATTCAGTTCTGTGAGGTTATTGTAGGGTTACTTCAGAATATATTATACATTGGATTTTTCCATTGAAAAACTATTAAATAGGTTTTCCACATCACAGCCACGATTTTTTGCTGCAGCATTACATACGTTAGCTTTGAAACAGAAAAAGCCACATCAAAATCGGTCCGTTCCTTGGAGAGATACAAGGGATTAGACAGACATACCGATATACAGAGCTTTGTCGTAAGCCAACAACGAATAAAAAACAAAAAAAATAGTTTTTTTGGCGTTTCTTCTAGGCAAATAAAAAAATATAATAAATGAAAAAAAAAAAAAATAGGAAATGTGTATCTTTTTGTGCCTGTCTGTAGGTACAAAATGTTGTTCATGAGTACGTAGGGCATATGTGAACGAATATTTTTCACTTTTCGGACCACTCCTACTACTGCCGCGGAGCACAAAAACCCTGATTTAGAATGTTTGAGAATTTCTAATCGAACAGACCGTAGATTGAATGGTCCACACTATAAATATCCCTTCTCCGCGGGTGGTCACACATCCACGTCACAATGGCCGACCTTTCGGATAAGCCAGATTGTCGTCCGGACCCTTTTACTTCGTTTTTTATATGGCACCTTTCGCAACGGCTGGACTATCTCTATTTGTAACTTTTTAGGGTTCCGTACCCAAACCAACGAGGTGCCAATGAGACCCTTTATTAAGACTCCGCTGTACGTCCGTCCATGTGACTCAGCAGGCCTAGTATCAAACGGAAAAACACATCAAAATGGGTACATTCGTTAGGGAGCTATAGAAATAGACAGATTCACACATCAAACTTATAACACCTCTTTTTTGTCGGGAATTAAAAAGTATAATGAATTTAAAAATTAAATAGGGTCCCCAATACACTAATACACTATTTAACAATTATTAAGATCGGACAAAAACTATTGTTTTTATTGTTAGCAGATGTGAGATAAACCTTGTACGATGGTACGGAACTCTCTGTGCGTAGGTCCGACTCGCCCTTGGCCGGCTTTTTCTTTAATATTACAGCCAAAGTTTGACCACGATCACATTGATGAAAATTGATGATGTGGCCTAATATGGAATGGCTTTGTACAGAAGTTGCTTATTCGCTCTTGTTAAAAAAATACTCAGATTGGAAGTGTCTGATAAAGTGTCGAAGCGGTGACTACGGAACCAGACATTCCTTTTGATTACTGGTCGTTAAGTGAAACGCCTAATTTTGAGCTATGACCAAAAAAAATTTTTCTAGCAATGTATGATAATGGAGAGAGCTTTGCTTGTAGTACCCCTGCGAGATCAAATCAGATAAAAAAAAATCGGTCCAGGAGTCTTCGAGTAATCGGAGAACATAGATAAAAAATAAAAATAAAAAAAAAGATTCCGACAAATTGAGAACTTTCTCCTTTTTTGGAAGTCGGTTAAAAAGAGGAGATGCTTAGGAGAACCAAAGCTACCGACATAGCTCAGGGAATCGCGAAGCTGCAAAGTAGAATTGGGTGGGGTACATAGCCGGAAGATCTGATGGTCGTTGCATCCCAAAGCGACCTCGCACCAGCCGACTACGTAGAAATTAGACGAGTCGCAGGGAGGCGTTGGATTTAAGCGGCGCTAAACCGAGGTCTGTGAAAGACCATGCAAGAAGTCTTTGTTCAGTTATAGACGTTGATAAAAAAAAGAAGAAAAAGAACAAACCGATTAAAAAAAATACTTTCGCAATTAGAATATTATGAGCTACGGTACTTACACCTCTATAGTTCTGATACGCACTTGTCCAGTTATTTTTTATTGGTGTCGGATTGCCAGTCAGACTATGATTACGTCTATGAGTTAATCTATGAGATCATTTACAAAATATGTCTATCTGTAGAACCTTGACATCTGAGTTTCACCATAATCCATACTGAGTCACAGGTTTTACTCAGAAAATATTGTAGAACTAGTTGATGCCCGTGATTTTAGGTTTTAAAGAATTGTGTGGGAACTCTTTGTTTTCCTGGGATAAAAATAGTCCAAGTCCATTTCTTGAATTCAAGTTGTCTCTGTGCCTTTCATCAAGATTTATGCAGCGGTTAGATTTGTTGTCTCCAATAAGAGCTGTTTTTATTACCATTTAAAAAAGTGTAGCCTACGAGAAGATTGATCCTTATATATATAGGTACAATTTGTGAAAGTTCTGTTAAAATCGGTTTATTCTTTTCAAAGATTAGACCTACACGAACAGACAGACAGTCAGACAAAAATTTTAAAAAGTGTGAGTTATGTTATCGTTCAAAATATAATCTTGAGCTTAATAAAGAGCTTAATACATCACACACACATTTTTTTGGTTTGCGTAAAACTTAACCGCAGGAAATTCGGTTAAATTCTGTTCGGTTCGGTTTGTTATTAACCGAATAAAACAATAAATCTCAGCAAACAACATTCGAGCCAAATTGAAAACCCCATTCATATATTTACTGAAGACTACCGTTGAATATCAAGCATATATCAAGAGATGAAGTAATACAATAACAGTGCTAGGGATGCACTAATGTGGGCTTTACCGATACTACGATATAAATACCGATTGTTGACTTTCCTGTAAAGGGTGAATGTATGTAAATTTCTTTTAGCGCTGATTTTATCATCACCAAATAACGTTTAACGGAGGAATAAACGTTGATATTCTGATACTTTTTGTATCGAAAATCTGTCAAACTATATCAAACTTTGTCGGTTATACGTTACCCGGCAATGGTGGAATTGGTATTTAATTGAATTCATTCTAATTTTGACTGACCATTGATTCCATATGTCGAAGATGAGTTAAATTATTAACTTTCACTAATTGAAAAATGTTTCATTGTCCGTGCACAGTTGAACCCTAACTTTACTAAGGTTGATTGAGGGCAGAAACAGGTTGTATGAGTTCGCGGTCATAAGAAACGTCATGTTTTGTGATCGATCGATGGGATGTGGATGAGACCTATTGTGGAAAATTATCTCAGATACGAAATAAATGTGTCGACATCTTAGGAATCAAAGAGAATATAGTAGAAATATTTTTATTCAGAAATGCATATCTACATACAATCCAATACATGTTAAGGCGGGCAGACAGAAAGTAGACCCATTCCCGTTGGTGGCACCCGTTCACGAGCATGACGCATGATCCAGCCGTTGCTTCGCTCAACCATATTTGAGAGAACGTAACAAAATATCACAGATTCCGATATATCCAAAAAAATATTGCTGTTATTATATCGGTATTGGTAACGGTATCGGATGCATCCCTAAACAAGGGAGGGGAGGGCACTCGTGATGCAAAGGCTTATTATTACAGAGACTTGCGCTCAGAGCTATTGTTCTTTATTTACAAATGTAATTTTGTGTACAGATATTGCTGTTTTTAACTTTATGATATTACTAGCTTTTGCCCGCGGCTTTGTCCGCGTGGAGTTAGACTTTTAAAATTCCTGCGAACCCTATACTCGTACCACTCAAGCCCGTCACTCTCCAGGTATAAATATGCAAAATATCATGTCAGTCTGTTGCACCATTTCTGAGTGATCAAAGGACAAACCAAATAACAGTCACACTTCCGCATCTGTAAGGATATTCCTTGCTTCAAATATCTTGCGGAGAATGCCTTGATTTGTGGTTGATTTGTTACAAATTCAGTTTACAAGCAACCTAAAATTGTAATGAAATAATTTGAATAAATAATAATATGATGTTGACGTTTGTTTTTTCAATGATTAATCATCAGATCAATCATTTTTTATAAACATCTTGCGTAGGAGCAATTTTTAAATTTCGTTACATTTGATTAATAACCCACTGTTTTTCAAGCAGTATCATGTATGTGGGTTATTTTAATCATCAATTCGTTACAAGTTTTTTGTTGACGAGCCAAAGTTAAAATCTTTGGCTAGTCTACGGCCAGTAAGGTCATGGTGAGCATACTACCAAACGAAATTTAGTTTCAAATTCTAAAGTTCTATCAAGTAAAAAACAAAATCTATAAAATTAATAGGGTCCAATATAACTTAATGTCATTTAGAGCCGACGTCACCAACAAAAAATAAGTCTAGAATCAGAATCAGAATTTATTTATCTAATCCGAGCGTTTTGATATTTTGTCAGATTTTCAATACAAAAACCGTCAGGTCATCCAATTTATTTCTCACACACAGGTCCTCTACAATACAGGGAATCCTAGTGTGGAAATCGTGGCTTTCAATCTACTTTGTATATTATTCCTATTTTCTTACTTTAAATAAATAAATAAATTTGAATTTTAAACGTTTTCAACGTTGGGTGACATCTGTACCTACTTAAAGTAATGATATAAATTATAGTTGATACTCGCGACTACACCGGAGCATCTCAATAAATTTTGACTTACCAATGCACAATTGCAAATTAAAGACCTATTTCCAGGAGTCTGCGTCTATTCCTCCATAAATCCAAACAAAGAAAAATCTTGATCACGTAAGCTTTCAAACAGAAAAAAACCGCATCAAAATCGGTATATTCGTTAGGGAGCGGAACGTTCATTTCGATACAGAATAAGATTGAATTAAGAGTGATGCATAGAATTAGGATTGGTCTTACGCCGCTCTTACCTAGCGGTGACTAATGGATAATCTATGGAGTGACGTATGTAATCATCCGGAATAGGTATTTAGGCTGGCAACGCGGCCCCAAAGGAACGGCGAGCGAGAATGAGAAACTTGGCAATGACCATAAAGTTACGTAAACTCCAGATGAACTAGCACACTCAAGTTTTGTAATTTTGGCACGTAATACCGAAGTTACGCGAGTAACAATAAAAATTTTTTGTTTAGATATTTCATGTCTCTTCTCTAATGAGTTTGGCCGAGGTGCGACGCGGGATGTCAGTAACATTAGAACGATAAGATATTACGATACACGTTGATAGATTTCGAGTCTAAATATCACTAAAGTAAAATGTATAACTGCTTTATTTTAAGGCTCAAGTTTATGGATACAGCTTCAGTAAACGCTGCAAGCGGAAACTTTGTGAAATAAAAATGTTTTGTGTTAAATACATGACTTTACTAGACCATGCCCTTGACTTCTTTCGCGTGGATCAAGGTTTTTAATTCCCGCGGGATCTCTTTAATATTTCGAAATAAACTCTCCACTCCAAATCAGTTCATTCATTGCTCATAAATGATATTAGTCCATCTATAAAATTTTGGTGCCATTTCCAAAACTGTTAATTGATAAAAGTGTCGGAAGCTGTTAAAATTAAGTTAGCAATGAAAAATGCGTCTAATAAAATAGTTTCAATATTCACGCACTAGATATCCATTAAAATATATCGGTGTGATTTCGAAAAGTTCGCAATATCAATTGATAAAAGTGTCACAAATATGTTGCAATAAAAGCCGATTTCCGCACTCGCTCCCAGAAGCATCGGTTTAATGAGTGCCCGGGGAGTAAAAATTTACGATAAATTCTACGAACGTGATAACTCTCGAATATACAATTCAAACTATCGCATCTTTTTTTTTCACATACGATTTCAAGAATTTTTAATGTTAATAGTTACGGATATCTATCTACTAATGTATTCATTCAGATACAGAACGCCCAATCGCTTGACGCACGTCTTTGATATAAAAAAATATATAACAGTCACAGTAACAGAAAAATATAGCAGTCTCAGTCAAGAGGTTTTTGACGACCTCTCTGGCGTAGTAGTGAGCGCTGTGGTCTCATAATAGGGAGGTACGGGTTCGATTCCCGGCGGGGGCAATTTGGGATTTTATAATTTCTATAAACTATCTCTGGTTGGGCCGTGACTAATTACCACCCTACCCAAAAACGTGCCACTGAGCGATTTAACGTTCCGGCACGATGGCATGTAGAAACAGATTAGAGGTATAAGTTTAATGTACACTGCCATACCCCTTCCAAATTAGCCCGCTACCATCAGGTGAGATCGCAGTCAAGGACTATCTTGCCATCGAACAAAAAAAACAGTCACCCCTGCTCTATTTTCCTCAAATTACACGACTGCTACTAATTGAGTTAAAATTACTTCCGTAAACAAAATTATAGTAAGGTCTTTGAACCTATTAGTTATTATCTATCAACTGAAAGCCCCACCACAACTTAGCATGTCCAAATCCAATACTCGTTTGGTAAAGGAATTCCAATAGCGCCATCCGTGACTGCTTCTTATAGGAATATAACAAGGCCTTTCGTGTCCCGCCACGTTTCAACGCTCACGTTCAAATGGTGGCCATTTTGAGATTGCTGGCACGACATGACAGCGACACCAGTTTGTTGCTGGTAACTTATGTTCCCACTTACTGATTGCTTCGCTGCATCAGAGACTGCTTTGTTGGCTACGGTTCTTGAATTCCTGGGTACGATTCCTAGGCCAGTAAAAAAAATGTTATAGCTACGTGTATCTGTCCACAAATCTCGGAGATCAACGTTTCTGAAACGAACTGCTAAGGTTACGAAGGCACTTCCAGCGTCTGTGTTTCCGGCTACGTATGATTTGAGTACCGTCAGGACAAGAGTGAATAGGCATTTTTTAGACAAGCGTGCTTCAACCTAGACCTCATCAATCCTTCCATCATTGATTGTGGTGAATCTTAAGCCCATTTCATAACAAAAAAATCTTCTCTAAATCCTTATTAATATGAAGGAACGGGTCGATGTAATATGTCGATAGCAACGCCATTTTAAGACAATCTATACCAACAGTAAGTAGTTATAGGCGTTGTAGCAATTAAATGCACGTGCCAACGGTCTTCGAAGGGAGGACGCTTTAGGTCGTGCAAAGTGGAAGTAGTTCAGTAGGAAAGCGGACCCTGGCATAAGCCGGGATAAACGCTAAAAGGAAGAAAAAGAAGAGGTGTTGAAGCAATTAAAAATCACATGTTTCAACCGTAAATGAAAATAACGCGAGATAACCTGTATGCCTTAGAGTTCTCCAAGAAGTTTGTCAATTTGCATTGGCCTATGCCAACGAATTGGATGAAGAAAACACTCCTTGAATATCCCATAGGTTGCACTAAGGGGAGAGTTTTTGAAATTGTGTGAATAGGGTTGCTTACTTTAGGTACAAGTTACATTTAAATCTTGTTTTAAACGAGTAGATTTATCTCGGACAAAGTCGTAGGTATCAGTGCGTTAGTTGTAAAACTTTTAAGACTATTAAAATATTTTCATTCCTTATCTTCTGACATCCCTCTCAAAATATGATTTGGGTGAAAATTCAGGCAGACATAATAAATCTCATCATAATTGTATTTCAAAAGATTAGAGTAATCCCCCAAAAGTAAGAAAGTAAACACGAACCAAATTAATGTCTTGCTTGATAAAGCCTTCTTAAAAGTTTTTGCTTTTAGAATTATTTTTTTCCCTCTTTTTGTTGTTTTTAATCAACTGCTGAGGAGAGCGGAATTATTTATAAGGCCGGTTTACAGTCTTCCAGTTCCTAATTCCATTTAATCCAGTGCTGCAGCGATAAGGATAGTTGATGTTTTTGATAGTTGATTACAATCCAGGCTAGTTTACGGAATCCATAACACTATTAGATTCAAAATGCCTTCAAATATTTTAGGACTAGCATTTTTCTGCAACTTCCTTCAAGTGGCGTTAGTCTTTTTTAGGGTTCCGTATCCAATGGGTACAACGGGACTTTATTACTAAGCTTTCGCTTTCCGTCCGTCCGTCCTTCCGTCCATCCGTCCGTCAGCGGGCTGTATTTCATGAACCGTAATAGGTAGAGAGTTGATATAAGTAATCGCTATTACGATGATACGGAACCCTTCATGTGTGAGTCTAACTCGCACTTGGCTGGTATTTTTATATCCCGCGAGAACCTTTTTTTCCCAAGATAAAAATTAACCTATGTTATTCTGCAGGTCTTTAACTTAATACCCTTGTTTGATCAAATCAGTTCGCTGCTCCGTTACCTACCTTACCAACAAACAGTTTCACATTTATAATATTCGTGAGGATTCGAAGTGGATTAATGTATAACAGCCATTTAGTTTTATTAGGATGAAATTTCTGTTCCAATTTTTATGCGAGTATCATATTAAACTCAAGAGCGCGTGTAGATTTTTAAGTATTCAAGCGAAAAATTTTCAGAAAAAGTAAAATAGTAGGTATATTTAGAAAAAGAAGCATGATAAAAATGTTTCATGAAAATCAAGACTATAAACTAAAAAGTCATACGTCCAAACACTCTCAAATACAGAAAAGCCATCATCAAACATTTGGTAGACGTGAGCAGATTTACAAACGAAAACGATCGCGGTTTCATTTGAAGCCGAATGTCACGTAATGTTATCCAATTTCCGATGTATATGCCCGGGTTTTATATAAAACTAGCTGATGTTGGGACTTTAACTGCGAGGATTTTAAGAACCTACTTTTTAGGGATACAGCTGGTTTAGTACAGTGACAGTATCACGGTATTTCATCTTGGTCGCTTTCGAATTGATATCGTTGGTACCAAGCATGGACTACATCATGGAGCTCCTGATCTTTAGAAACTGTGTATTGTTAATAAGAACTGTAGGTACCAAGTATAGACTACATTAGTACCGTAGCGTTGGAGGGAGGGGAGAAAGAGAACAGGAACAAGCTACACAAGCGTGTAGCTTGTTTGCGTTTGAAGTCGGTTTTTTGAAAAGAATTTTTATTTTGACGATTGTACAACAGACATTTTACCGTGATGATTGATGCAGATGAAGGATCGCATAAATACTTGTAAAAAATTTTCATATCCTCATACCGTTGTCGAACATAAATAAAACTTTAATGTTCGGATTTTATGTTAAAACTTCTTTACCTCATTGCAACTTCGACGATTACAGCATGGGTAACTTTATGGGGACAGAGTTAAGTGGATAGGCTTGGACATCCTTTTTAAGCGATTTTTTGTATAATTCAGTATTCTGGGTACATTTCTCGGTTTTAGTGGTTTACATGTGTTTTATTTGTCATTGTTTTAAAGTTGCTTCGAAGCAATCTGCTTTGCTTCAGCTGCCTACAGGGTAGATAAGCTACTAAATGTAACGTTTTTGTTTTAAAAAGAACAACTGCTGAGTTTCTTGCCGGCTCTTCTCAGCAGAATAAGCTTTTCAAACCAGTGATCGATTCTCAACTTGTCATAGATGCTAAAAGTTGGCCTATATGAAATAAATGATTTTGAATTTTGCATTTTTTTTTAATTACTTTTTAATCAAAATATTCAATTTCCGCTAGCACTTCTCACAGATTTCCGTGCCACGTAGCAAAAATTTAAACAGCTTTAACGTGATAGGATCCAATATTCATTCCGAAACACGGATTCCAATAAAACGTGTCGTGACGTGACTAAGTTCGTTACGGCGAAGTAACGGGCCATTCCGTGTCGCGCCAATTTTGATCGCCGTTGAAACTGTAGTAATTCCACGGCGGTGTAGACACGCCTTGACAGCTGAGCGTAAACTTGTCTGTAGCTTGGTATTTATGGGCGATGCTTTTTGCTTTCCCTTGCCATAAAAATAAGGTTAGTCACTATTCTTCCCTAAGCTTAGGTAGGTAATTTTGAAGTGCTTTTTTTGATTTTTTTATTTATTTTTTTGTGGTTTTTGCCAACTGGCATGACAACGCCATCGATATTCTTAATAATACTCGTAAATCTAAGAATCCGTAGGGTCTACAACCTATACGCAGCAATCAAATTCTCTGCTTGGCTGCAGTACTTTCCTGCAACAACGAGAGGAGCAATTGTTACCACCGCAGAACCTGATCTACCAGTTATATTTTTTTGGAACGAAGTTCCTTATCGCGCGTTGTGAAAGGGGGCTAGACGGAAAAAATTCTTACGAAAAGTTGTCACGACACTTTTTGCTATAGTAAGCTATTGTAAGCTGTGCGGCGTCGCATGTTTCTCTGTCTGTCTCTCTCTCTCTTATAGAAAGCAAGCCAGATATTTTCATTTCTATTTCGCATTGAACTTCGTTCCATCCGGGTGTCCCTTGACACCTCTCAAGTTTTTTTTTAATTTCCCTGAGTATGTGAAAAAACACTAAATCATGGAAATCTCGTAATAATTGTAACATTAAAATACACCAATATTGTGAATTATTGGGCGGAAATTACGCCAACATTGTGGGCGGCTAAATAAAAGTAATCAGCAGACTGCTTCCATGCAATTTTGTCATTAATTTTTTTTTAAATAAATAAAGAATATTTATCATGTTGACTAATTTATATTTCTTTTTCCTCTAAGTTAAACGTAAAGTTTGTGTTATGTACGACAATATTTTAGTCCAACTGGTGGTGTTATACCTCAATCTTTCGACTTTCAGTTGGCCATTGGCTTATAATTCTGTAATTACATCTGGAAGATCTAAGAATTCTTTTGGAATCACGTTACGAAATCTTATCTAATGAGATCCTGTCAGTTGTTTGATGTAAGCTTACTTTATCCGAAATTTATCTCCGGCCGTTATTAGTCGGAAGATGTTGTTAACTCGGCTTGTTAATTTTATAGTGCAAATTTTGTTTATAACGTTATTAATTTGTAAGGGTTGTGGATTATGGAAGGCTTCTGTTGACTCTTCTAATTGGGTTATACAAGCTAGTGCTTGCTTGTACCCGTTGTTCGTGATTTATTAGCTACGGGCGTTTCGGTGTACGGCGCACCGCAGTACAAAGCCAAATCGATTACACAACTCTTAGTTATAAAATAGTAGCTGTTGCCTGCGACTTAGCCCACGTTTATTAGATCTAAAGAATTAAAGATAAAATTTTAAAAACTGTAACTGAACGGAAAATCGGATGCAACATCCAATTTATTGTTTTTGTTCATGTAAAATGTAGTCTGTATCACCCGGTAATGATAAATAATCATTTGACACCTCATTCATCAAAATCGGCTCAGTGATTCAGACGGTGCTGCGGAATGTACCTAAATAGGTACAAACATTGTGTACGAAAAACATACGTAAGTAATACATACATAGACTGCCAAAAATCATAAGCCTTCTTTTTGACAATGTGTGTAAATATAAATCTTAGATAGATACATTCACTCGTATTTTTAAAGAAATAGTACCTAGTAATCCTTTTGTTAATTAGACTCTCAGAAGACAGAATCAAGAAGAAATCTAATATTTATCCACCCTCAACGGAGTTCAGAAACAAGTCGTCAGATTTCACGCTGCTCAAATATTTAGAAGGCTGCGATTCTTCGAATTGCAATGTCCTTTGGTTGTCGCATTAGGGCGCCTGCAATCCCCGTTAAAGCTGCTATATTTGTCAAAGGACGGATCTGGAGTTTAAGCTGGCAGCGATTTGGGGCACACTGCCACAATTTTCTTTTCCAACTACGGCTTGATTTTATTTCTCGATTGGAAACCCAGTGTCCCCTGGCGTTTACTAATCTATTTCTAGATTTTCTGTGAATCTATTCTTATTGAAAAACGATTGATGTTTATCTTTGATTGCAATATCACAGTTCTACTGTTTTCTTTAGTAAAAAACAGTTTTTACGCTATTATGATTAGATTTTCGAATCTAATAGAAAATGTTGAAAATAATTATCTAAAGCCTGATACTCAATTGGTGTTTATTATTATTCTATCTTCTTTTTCTTAAGTTCGTGTTACTAGGTCCAGAAGCCCTACCAGAAGCTTACCTGCATCGCTTAAAGTAGTATTATTTCAATATTATTTTGACATGTCATACAATGACATCCTTAGGTTACGTCTTAATTTAAGGTCAACAATATATTTATAACAATTGTATGACATGTCAAAACAATCTGTCTGAATATATAAAAGGGGAAAGATGTCTATGGACATGGATGGACTGATCTATTAACGCACAGCTCATATCACTGGACAGATCGGACTGTTGGCACACAGATAGCTAAAATGAGGCATCCGCTAAAAAAGGATTTTGAAAATTCAATCCCTAAGTAAAAGGTTTGAAAAATAGAACTTAACCCGAATAGAACTTTAAGCATTGGTGGTAGGGCCCCAGATATTGTTACAACCTCTGACAAGATCTTCAAGCGATTAGATAAATAAATATTGTTCTAAGACTCTAAACAGGGTGATTTTGTTCCAGTGCCCACATCGGACGTGCAAGGCGTGCTCGGCAAGAAGGCGTCGCTCCCCTGCGACATCCAGCCACTGCACTCCGACGACGCTGTGGTCATGGTGCTCTGGTTCAAGGAGTCGGATGGAGAGCCGCTTTACAGGTAACTCCTCAAAGAAGGCATCGCTCCTTTTGCATGGGTATAGTTGAGGACTGGAAGAGTGACATAGACCTCTTTTTATCTCGGGAAATCAAAGAGTTCTCACGCGAAATCGTTGGCACCAGCTAGTAGAAATTGGATTCTCGGATTTGTCTTCAATTGAAAAATCAATTGAAGCATTAAATTCCACGACAGTCAATAGAACTGTTTATACAATTTGAGCCACGGGGACCCGAACTCAGTTTATCTATTTAGTTATCAGTGTGTTCTTTCTTTAATGTGGCTGTTGTATTATTGAATAAAAGACTATGTTTTTTTTTTTTGCCTTCGCAGCTACGACATCCGGGGTCGCTCCTACAACCAGCCCAAGCTGTGGTCGTCCCCGACTGTGTTCGGCAACCGAGCGTACTTCAGGGGCGGCGCAACGCCCGCGGTGCTCATGGTCGACAACGTGATCGCGACAGACGCCGGCGTGTACAGATGTAGAGTAGACTTTAAGAACTCGCCCACTAGGAATTTGAAAGTCAATTTTACGGTTATAAGTAAGTTCTTTTACTTCTAATTTATATTATGTTTTTTAATATAAAATAATGTCCTCCCGAACGAATCCGGTCACAGTGGCCGATCTCCATAGCGCATGGGCATCAGCTAAGAAAGGGTTTCGAGAAAATCCAATCCCAAAGGGGTGAAATGGGGGTTAGAACGATTCCCAGCGGATTTTTAAGACACCACCAAAGGACGTGGGTGAAAATCGAATTATATTTGTATTTCATGTTTTTTCTAAAGGACTTTAATGTAGCCCTCGGTATTAGACAGGTTTGCTCTGACTTAATGTAATTACTTGAATGGGGATTCTTAGTACAAACCCTCTAGTGATTCGGCAATTTTGATCAAAAACTTTTACAGAAACCAAAAGTAATTGGTTTTATTTTCTCAGCATGTAGGTTTTATTCCTAAGTAGATATCTACTAATTAGTCCTTAAAGATATTTTATTTGCTTTTGTACACATTAACTTTGAAATTCTATTAAGGAGTTTTCCACTCAGGTTGAATTTTCTTTTATTTTAGTACCACCGAATCGACCAACGATATACGATGCGAAGAGAAGAGATCGAACGAAATTAGTGGAGCCCTATAATGAGGGATCTAATGTATTACTTATTTGCGAAGTGGAAGGAGGTAAGTCGAGACTTTAAATCTTACAGTACGGTTAGGTAAATAACCAGACTTATCAATATAAGGCAATAGGTGGAGAAGTTAGCTCAAAAAGCTGAAAGTTTGAAGTCCCAAGTTGATGGAATGGATACTCCGCATCGAAAAACCTATTATTTGTAGACTCCTACTATAATATGATAAGTGGACTAACAAAATCAAGTGCACAAGCGGCTCGAAGCGATGGGCTGTGATAGAAGTATCTACAGGAAACTAATTCTGTAAACAAAACGAAATGGATCCATTAAAGAACGACTGCACACAGTTTGATAATGGGAGTGCATTAGAATGTTTAATTTTTATTATATGTATTTAAATTTTCATAATGTCTCAATTTTTAGACGGTAAAATATACCTAGTGAAAGCCTAATTCATTCACTCTTCTGTTTAATAAATTAATTAGCAGGTACACAAGAAAATCACTCGAAAGGAAATCTACGAGCTTTTGATGGTTGTACATTGAACTTGTTTTTATTGCGAGCTGGCAATTAGCGATATTACAAAATTTTAATTTCCATCATGGAAACAATATTTCACACCTTTGAAACTGTCGACTGGAGTTTTACACGAATCAATAATGTTGCCGCGCTTAACGGCGTCGCAATTAATGTCATTTGCGTTTATGCCATCATCAATCTCGTTGACAACTTGCCATTTAGTTGCGATGTATTTTAAAGTGAAACTATCATTTTACAGGAATATTAATTTAATATTTTGGATTTCTACGGTTTTTCTATATCGTAAACATTTTATACTGGATATTACAAAACTTTTATTTAGGAAGCAATATTATGTCAACTGGAACTTCATCCAAAAAGCATCCAAATCAAAAGTGTCGCTGAGCTCTTGGGCATCACAATCATTGACATTAACGTTAACACTATCATCAATAATGTTGAAAAGATGTCTTTATGTTGCACTGTGTAGGTAAAAATCGGTTGGTTTATAATTAAGCAGATAGAATGTCAAATATGAATAAAAATCTGTTTCAAATTAATAATAATTTAGCTATTAACAATCAATCTTACCACATTATTAAGTGACCAGAATATTAATTATTTTATGAATTTTAGTGCCAATTTCACCAATGCATAATAACTTAATAAATCAATGAGTAAAGTTGACGATCTGACAGTTTTGTATTAAAAATCTGTCAAAATAATATGTTCATTCGTTAAACGCTACTCGACTATGGTAAAATTGACACTTAGACGTAGAATAACATCTTGTTGCTTATATCAGAATGTAAAATTATTGAACATGAACTATATTACATAATATGATAGTATCGGTAAGAGTATCTATAAGGGCTTCGAATATGAGTACATCTCAATTTGTGTCCATCACATCATAAATCAGGCGAAGATATATTTTAACACCACTACCGTTATCGGTACAATCTCCAAACATTAACTGGATATCACGATCTACAGATAGCGTGGGCTGAATATGATCTTTATCTTTTTGAAGTGGTATGTTACGACCACCCGTGCTTACTGCCATTATGGTGTTTGATTTTCATTTAAAATCAATTGCTTCAGCTTTCAATTATGTTCGGGACTCTATTGTCTAAAATATTGATGTCGTCTGCGTTTTTATTGTGCTGTTACTGATAAGTGAAGTCTTCAATCTTCACTGCCCTTTATAAGATAAGTTTTTGTAGTTTGTTTATTAGGTTCTAGCGCTTGCCCACTAAGATTCAATGTTTCAAAGGGGGTTCAGCACCCGGCAATCATTGCGAATCCTTTGGCTGTCCAAATTTAGCTACGTGGCTTGCTTTGTACCAACTTAAAACAAATCTATATAATATTCATTTGTATTTGTTGTTCTGCGCTAATTGTGAAATTCATTGCTAGGCCTAAAAAGATAGAGTGCTGAACAATAAACTAATTCTAAATATATAACAGGAAAAGGTGACTGACTGACTGACTGACCGGCTGACTGACTGATTAATTGATCTATCAATGCACAGCTAAAACCACTGGACGTATTAAACATCAGCTTATCAATAATAAATATCAATTTGGCTACAGATAAGCAATACGCAGGCATCCACTAAGAAAGGATTTTTGAAAATTCAACCCCTAAAGGGTAAATTAGGGGTTTGAATAATCGAACATAACGTCAGCGAAGCCGCAAGCAAGAGATAGTATTTTCTTGTTTAATCCTGATTGAATGGTGGAAAATATCAATGTCTATATCCGTGTTGATAAAGTAATAACACCTACCCAAGAAATGTCCGTTTCTATACTAATATTATAAAGATAGTTCTATACTAATATTATAAAGGGAAGCTGGAAGAAATTTCTTTTTTTTTTAGAGATAAGCTTCACCTATGTCTACTTCTTCTAATATGTGTTGTCTTGAAAATTCTATATGTACATGAAAAATAAAAATAAAATAAATAAAATAAATAAAGATAAATATTTCATAAGGATTAACGATTAAAAATAACCCATTTCTAGGTTGGTGCTGCAAGTACCAACTTTGAAGTGGGTTATCTTTAACTTCTGTCTTTAGAAGTGGTTCTCGTTAAAATATACAATTGTCGATTGAAAATACGCAAAATATATTTTTATTTCCATGAGCCTATATTATTGAAACTTTGAGCAACGTCAAAAAGTTAAGAGGTGCTTCAACTTTTAACTGCTTTGCCATTTTTGTGTCCAAATATTATATTTAAATGAAAGATAAAATTCGTTCGTTATAAAATTTTCAAAGCATTAATATTTTACTAAATTAAATACAAAGGAGATACTTATACCATTAAAGTAAAAGACCGAAAAGTTTAGAAGTTTGTTTTATTTTAATATGAATGTCACTCTAGACGGTTTAAATGCTAGCACGAAAAGTTTCTTGCAAGAAAATATAAGTATTTATAAATATTTTTAGTTACTTTATAAAATTTACCTATTTCAATATAATCTGCTACTTTTTACGACTTTATTATTTTCTAGTTTTTTTGTAAAAAAACAAATAAGATAAAATTAATAATGTTAATTTTGCATCGATAAAGTACCAAAGATATAGGATGATTAAGTCTGAGATTTTAAGGTAAGCGTCAAGATGACTGACCAAAGTGACCGATCAGCGTCAAATTTTTCCAGCATTTAGTACCTATTTAGTACTATTTAATACCTTTGTTTAAATATTTAGTACCTCAATAGTAACAGAGAAATTTAATTTACTAAGTGGTCAGCCATCTTGACGTCAAGATGACTGACCACCTTTGAGTTTCCCCATAAGGGCTTAGTATTGTGCATATGTTTCTGCACTATAATTTAGTACCTATTTGGTACCTACACATACATTTTTTCCAGAATTTTTTGACAAAAAATAAGGATTTTATGTGTAGATCAAGTTTTTCTATACAAATAACACTATGAAGTATGCAATGAGAACAAAGGGAAAAACTGCCAAGTTTTCACTACAGATGTCGCTCGTAATGCTCAGCCATGAATAAACGTACATAATTATAAGAAACTAGTTGATGCCCGCGACTTCGCTCGCGTAGATTTGGTTTTTAAAATCCCGCGGCAACTCTTTAATTTGCCAGTACAAAAAGTAGCCTATGTCACTCTCCCGGTCCTCAACTATACCCATGCAAAAATTATCACGTCAATCCGTTGCTTTAATGCGGCGTGATTGAAGGACAAATCAACACACAGCAGATTGGCAGACTTCACACACTTTTGAGAACATTATGAGAAACGCTCAGGCAGGCAGGTTGCCTTATATGTTTTTCTTCACCGCTGAAGCAAGACGCACATAACTCCGAGAAGATATAAGTGGCGATTGGGATTGGAACCACGAACCTCCGAAAAGGAAGCCGAAGTCTTAACCACTAGGCTATCATTGCTTTTCATCTACTTAATTCAGTTCAAAGCTGTATAACTTAATCTGTTGCGTACATTGTACGACGTACGTATGCACACAATAAAATACCTACCTATGTAATATTATTTGTCGGCCAAATAGAAAGAAGCGCCACTCGTAGGCCGGGGGGCTTGTTCGCTTTAGGACAGATTCGCTTTACGACAGATTCGTTTTACGGCAGATTCGCTTTACGGCAGATTCGCTTTACGGCAAAAATTGTACAGGTCGAGATAAAATATGGTCTCCACTCCAAGGAAAACTTTCCTTTATATAATTATTATTGATTATTAAGGCCGGGCACTTAGGTTCTGTTGGGATCGTAAACCTACCTAAAGCTTACAAAAAAAAAGTAAGTAAAAAAAAATTGAATTTTTTTTTGATACTAATATTAGGTACATTTTGATGATAGAACAATATAGGATGTGTTATAAATTATAATTATTGATGCTTCACTAAATTTTAAAGGTGCCGAGTTATGAAATTAGAAGCTTATATTCAAAATATATAGTGGCTAAAATAGTATTTTTAGAGGCTTATTGGTTGTGGCTGACTTAGTAATTTAGAGGCCAATAATGGTATTAAATAGAAGCTTGTTTAATTACATGCCAATTATAAATTATAATTAAAAGTTAAAACTATCTTTAGGGAATTATAGGATACCGCGAGTTCTCAGTTCGGGGCGAACCACTAGTTATATATTGTAATAATTAACTTTTAACATTAGACGTGTAAAAAATTATAATAGTTGACGCAAAACTGTTTTAACATGACTTGACCGATAGGGTAGACTGGGTACGGTTGTAACAATTTCCCTTTGAACACCCACAGCATTGCCAATATTGATGTAAACAACTGTTATAGCACTAGATATGAAAGATTGGTTATTTTCTTTAAATTAATATCAATAACACATGCACAGGTCAAATAATTTAGCAGATATGAATAATTTTATTGAGTGCATGCGATTGTTACAATTTGTACTGGCTTGCCCAGTACAACAACACACATAATGGATATGTATAATACAGAGATCACTCACTTGTCCCGCCACACCGATGCCGATATAAGACTGAGACACCCACCGCATGGTGGCTGCATTTTATAGTAACAATACAGTTGTATTGTTACTATCTACCCACATCTAGAGTCTGATGTTACGCGTATAATATATTCGCTTACCTACAGACCTAGTACGGTACACAATTGACCCCATACCAGGGGCGGTTGTAACAGTGATGGGGGACAGTTGTAACAAGCAGAAATAATACAGAGCTGAAGTATTTACACCGGCTTTATTATTTAAAAAACGCTTAAATGTACTTTAACTAGTATCACAATATCTTAAGCACATTTTTAACAGTTATTTAGGTAATTTTTTAGAGTAAAAATAAATTAACAAAAATAGATAATATTTCCGCTACAACTACTTCGGTACTCAACCAAACGGACATAATCTCTAATTATTATATAAAACAAAACTAAATAATCAATAAAATCTAAGTTTAAAATGAAATCAACAATTAAAATTATTTTTCGTAGAACTTTATTTTTTACAGCTTGCCTCAAAGACGCCCCCAAGTTTTATTTCATCATAGGTGTTCTTGTACAACATCGCTTTCACCTCTCGAAGTCTTTCTTACGCGTTTCCTAGACATCTGCAATGCAAAAATATAGTAAAACTAATGTTACAAACCGTACCCATGAAAATCGTTACAACCGTACCCACCACCTATTTTGGCAATAAAACGGACACAGGCATGAGGCATAGTAACGTATATAAAAACGAACCAGCTCATTATAATCTCTAAAATACAACAATTGCATATATTAATACTCAAATATGAAAATTATATTAGTAGTCACGCTATATCGTGAAGAAATTCATCAAAAATACTTACTTTTGGTTGCTAAAACACAATAGGCCTTCGTTTAAACGTTATAAGTGCGCAGAGTGCGACGCAATACTTTGAACCATGTTGGCACTTGAAATCCACATGTTTCTCTCCTTGTACCCCTTCCTGTGTTGTTTATAGTTTCGGAAATATTTGAGTTGTTTCAACCGTACCCCGTTACAACCGTACCCAGTCTACCCTACTAAATAAATACAGCGCCATCTATTAGCATTAATGTATTAACTTGTTTAATGTATTATTAATTTTAAACAAAAATCTATCTATATATATTCGAGTTCACTGTACTTCTGCCGTAAAGCGAATCTGCCGTAAAGCGAATCTGTCGTAAAGCGAATCTGTCCTAAAGCGAACAAGCGGGCCGGGGCTGGTCAACTAGTTTTTTATAATAGGTACATATTGAACAAAAGAACAGCTTGCTTACTTACTCTAATAAAGTCCTACTTAAACAATCGGCCCACGCGTTTGGTCTCCAGGTCTTACATATGTATATAGACTGATAAACACACAAAGTAACAAGTAAAGTCTTAAGTTAAGGGCCCGTAAGTACCCTCTTTGCCGCGGGATTTTAAAAACTAAATCCACGCGAGCGAAGTCGCGGGCATCAACTAGTTTCTTATAATTATGTACGTTTATTCATGGCTGAGCATTACGAGCGACATCTGTAGTGAAAACTTGGCAGTTTTTCCCTTTGTTCTCATTGCGTACTTCATAGTGTTATTTGTATAGAAAAACTTGATCTATTCATAAAATCTTTATTTTTTGTCAAAAAATTCTGGAAAAAATATATGTGTAGGTACCAAATAGGTACTAAATTATAGTGCAGAAACATATGCACAATACTAAGCCCTTATCGGGAAACTCAAAAGTGGTCAGTCATCTTGACGTCAAGATGGCTGACCACTTAGTAAATTAAATTTCTCTGTTACTATTGAGGTACTAAATATTTAAACAAAGGTATTAAATAGTACTAAATAGGTACTAAATGCTGGAAAAATTTGACGCTGATCGGTCACTTTGGTCAGTCATCTTGACGCTTACGATTTTAAGCCACTTTATTCATCCGATTATAAGTAGGTAGGTATGCCTAATAGGTTTTTATAAAGGATCGTACTGGAATGGTTAATTTCCAGACGTACTGTCCATCTTATCTACTGATAGGTCGTAGTGATAGTAACTAGCTCCTGCCAGAATCTCCCACCAGACAAGACCTGAGTGAATTTTGTTGTTGAAAATTCAAACTATAAAATATTTAAACTTTGGAAGTTTAGCTAGGGCGAGTATTATGTTTTGGTTTTTCTTTTAACAGGTATACCAAGGCCGAGAGTCACGTGGTACCTGGAAAACGTAGTAATAGACGACTCATACGACCAACGAGAGGACGGACTCACCGTCAACACGCTTACATTTCCCAATGTTGGGAGACAGCACCTTAACGCCAGACTTGTATGCCAAGCGTCTAATACAAATTTGGCAACGCCAGAAACTAAAGTACTCATCTTAGATATTAACTGTAAGTATACCGAATTCTGCCTAAGTAGCTGACTTGGTATAGACCATAGATGTAATTAAATAAGACTGAGTTTACATTAAGTGGATTTAAACAGCTTTCCTCGTGGAATATACAACTTTTTTATTCGATAGCAAGCTAGTCCTTACTACAACCTCAACTGATTTTAAGAGTCTTTGCATTCGGCCAACCGTCGAAGTCTCTCATCAGGTCAGATCAAAGAGCCATCAGACTGAAATGACAAAATTTAAAAACAGTGATAAATAAATAAATATGTAGGTGAAAAAGAAGCGAGTATTTTAACATTTTCCAAAATACAATCCCTAGACGATAAAACGGAATAATAAAGCTGACTTGATGGATACAATATTTTTCAACATTTTTTAATATTTCCTCCAACAGTAAATGTTGAAACCTTTGTATGGGTAAAAAGAATTTCGCTCGAAAACAAAAGCCATAGCATGTTTATAATGCGCCGACTGCCGGCATTAATGAAAAGTAAAGCTAAACATATTTTGTTGGCTAGCAAATAAAAAAATATAATGTGTACTCTCGATAAACTGTGAATGTCCCCATTTGCTTTATACCGAGCGACGTGAAAGTAGAATAAGTACTATCTGCACGAAATTTCTATAAATTCAATACGCAAACATCAGGAGTAAACATTCCCAGCTCACACAATGCGATCGTGTACGAAGTGATACAAAACAGGGAAGCCGGAACAATAAATCTCATTTCTTTCACAGTGAAACCGATAACCGTGAGCATATTGACCAAGGAGAAGCAAGTGTCGGCGGATAAACGCTACGAGGTCGAATGTAAGACCACTGGCTCCCGACCCGAGGCTACTGTCACTTGGTGGAAGAACAATAGACAACTCAAGCGGATGGCGAAAAACGTACGTCCTTTGTCTCCCCATGATCTCTTTGTCCTTTAATTAATAGATTCTTTTCAATTTTTTCTCTTCCATAATGACTGTGTCCACCATTGTCCCGTTTGTAGCATTTTTTTGTAAGACATTTCGCATTTCGTATCTACTATCTATACTTACTTTGTTTTCACCTTTAAAATTGTTCTTAATTTTGTTTGGTTCTCTGAATAGATTGGTATTTGGGAAAACTTTATTGCAACTTGGTAATGGCTGCAGTATTATTATTTATTCTGTGGTGATGGGAAAGTTTTTATAAGGTTTAGTCCTTTTTAAAGCCTCAATAGCCCAAAGGTTAAAGGTGCAGACTGAAAACTGAAAGGTTGCAGGTTCGAACCCTACCCGTTGTACTATTTTCGTACCCACTCCTAACACAAGCTTTCCGCTTATTTGGAGGGAAGAGGAGAATATAAGTCAAGTTCAGCTTGGCTAATATTATTTAAAAAAAAGAATAAATAAAATAGTGAAATGGTAAAATATAAACATACATTCATGAATGGCATATTATAATGATATTCATGAATCAATTTGTTATTATTTATCAAATCAATTTCTTCAAACTCCATAGACAATACATATTTTTGTAATGCTCTTATTGCTAATTATCTCCAGGAAAATTATTTCTTGTTCTACTTTTCCAACAAACAAGAAATAATTGCCTTTTATTTTATTCCACTTAAATCATATCTATTTTACAGCGTAAAGACTAATACATTTGAAAAGGAATTTTATAACCGGCTAATTGTATTATCCAAATTACACTTTTATTTTGAACAAATAGAACTTTAATTTTTACATGGTATCTCCCAATTTACTTCTTGGAATCCTAAGCAATTAAAAACTATGGAAAAATTTCTTTTATTAAGAAAACAATTAATCTGGTCCGATTTTGAATTTCTTAGGCATTTAAGTTTTTTTATCTGCTTGGCTGTTTTGCAATACTAGCTACTGCTCGCGATTTCGTGCGCGTGGAATTAGATGGTCATTAGCTGTGGAACTGTCTAAAAAAACGGTGACAGACGGACGGACGGACAGACGGATGTGCAGCGGAAACAGTTCCAAAGTTGATCTCTTATAATGAAGAGGTTAAAATAAAAGTAGCAAGTCTCTATTGTCGCATATGCTATACTGCTCCATCTGCATTAACCCAGCAATGCCCAGTGTGTCCATATGGACACGCTTATAGTAGTAAACTTATTTGCCCATTATGACAACATTTTGTATATATAAAAGAAAGAGTTAATGACATTCGGGTAGCCTAAGGTATAACCTGTTATAATTTGTAAAAATTGGGGCAAAAAGTGGAAGTGATCTTAAAGAAAATTGTTAGTGTTAACGGCTGCGCTCAAATCGCCTTGATTAATGCATTAAAAATAATGCGTTAAAAAGTGTCTAACGTAATTAGTAATGCTATAACACATTTACGGATTAAAATATTGGCTCCATCTGTAATGCCTTTAGTATCGTGTTAATTTACGCGTCACGGCGCAGGTGGAGCAGTAGCAATAGGCTAACATTAATCGCATTGGCATTAGCTCTTGGGCCAACATTTGTCAAGTTTGTCGTGTATTGTATGCACACAGTTCTCTGAGAACAACG
The DNA here is from genome assembly GCA_038048805.1 of Hipparchia sbordonii. Taxonomy (NCBI): domain Eukaryota; kingdom Metazoa; phylum Arthropoda; class Insecta; order Lepidoptera; family Nymphalidae; genus Hipparchia; species Hipparchia sbordonii. The sequence goes on along the minus strand of CM076111.1, from coordinate 884,829 downwards.
AGACTCTCAGCGTGCTGAGTCTGGTGCCGAGCGTGGAAGACGACGGCAAATATTTGACATGTCGCGCGGAGAACAAGCACATACCAGACTCGGCGATAGAGGACAAGTGGCGGCTCAACGTGCATTGTGAGTATAACATTATTATTTTATTTGCTCCCGGACAATTTCTGTCTCGCTTTTGTTTGAAGTAGCCGTACCAACTGTCTCAATGTATACTTGACTTAAATTGTGTGGGCTTTACCCCAAAGAAGTGCCCAGTGGTAAATTAATATTTTACCCTATCCTATTCAAGATGGCACCGATACAAATTTCGTCGATGTCTATCTCGGAGACTATGAAAGATGGAAGAGTGGTTTCTTGGGAAAAGATAATCAGGACCCGATGGTCCACGTGATGAATAGAAAAAAATTCAAGATGGCGGATTTTTTTTTTCATATAAAATGTATGCAAGACTTTGATACGTTCTTTTTTGCTGATGGTTTTGTATAGAGGACAAAAATTCATTTGGATGAAAAATATAGAGGGAGCTGATGATTGAGGATTTCGGAGACGTATGAGGAGCACGGTCAGGGTATTGAAGATAGGTTGAGGGTGCCCAAACAAAAATCACTCGAAACCTCATCCAATTGGCAATGCTGAAAAAAAAAAAAAACACCAAAATGGCGGATTCAAGGTGGCGGTCATACAAATTTCGTCGGTGTATATCTCAGAGACTATGAAAGATGGAAGAGTAATTTTTTGGACAAAGATGATCGAGACCCGAAGGTCTACTTGGTGGACAGAAAAACCGCGGTTCGCTTTAGCGAGCCGCGCACCCACGCGCCATACTAGTTAATATTATAAACTAGCGGACCCGACAGACGTTGTCCTGTCTTAAGTTTTTTTACATCCTCTTTGACGAAATTGGCAGCACGCATTCTGTCAATGTTATGTCAAACGCCTTAAGGTTACATCAAAAAAGTTGAATTGTAAAAGCGGTTACATTAGAAATAATTTAATATGGTGGTTAATATTTCTTAAATTTTCTAATTTTCCGCGCAATTTTCTTAATTTTTTTCTTTCATAAGAACCTTTTCCTAACAATAACAAACACAATAAAAAAAGAATTAGCGAAATCGGTCCAGCCGTTCACGCGTGATGCGCTTACCAACACATTAAGCGATTCATTTTTATATATATAGATGTGAAAGTTTGCATGTATGGATGTTTGTTACTCAATCATGCTGCAACGGCTGAAATTTGGCATTAACTCTGTTTCTCAACCTCAGTTCACACGAACCAAGTCGCGGACATCATCTAGTTAATCAAATAGTTTGCACGTAATATTTCAGCACAGGATTTGAAAATAACGATTTTGACCTTTAACTTTGTGTCAAATTGTTTATAAGATGATAAACGTGCCCTAGATATGGTGAGTAACGTCACTAGAATTTTTTAGGAAAATACGCTTTGTCAGCTGTAACTTTTAATTGAGTTAAAATAGAAACTTGAAATTTTCCTCACATTAAGAGACAATTGAGAATTGCATTCAGTATAAATTTTAACTTAGTTCCTCAAGCCGTTTCTGTGAAAAAGGGCCTCAACACACGGACAGACAGACGGACAACGGAGCGATCCAATAAGGGCTTTGAAACCCTAAAAAGCTTCAAGAGCTCAGCGGAAATGGGCCAAACTGAAACCTGAAAGATCGACAGTCAAAACCTATTCGTTACACTATTGGGTCGTCCATTCCTACAACAAGTTTTACACTGTATTTGGAGGGGAAAGGGGAATATTAGTCATCAAGTACCATAACAATAGCAATAGTTTTAGACCTGTCAATTTCATTTAAAGATTGTGTACCTACTACAGGGATTAGTTCTAATATTTTGTTTTCACATCCCAAAGCATTGTAGATAATATTCCTAATATATCATAGTCATGTTTAAGGCAACCTCAATAGAACAGACGTCAAAGATGTTACTTGAAACTAAAGTACGAAGCATCGTTCTAGTTTTCTAATTAGGCAATTTGATCCTAGCCGAGAGATCCGTATCTAATTAGTCCTAATTAGCCGGAGCTTTCCATAAACTCAGTAACAATATTATACGACCTCTGAAATTTTTAACAATGAAACTTTAAATAAACCTCACTTAACTTTAAAAGCACTTTAATTAATCTCGTTCTACTTGTAGAATTGTGTGCCAAAAAGGCTTATTGTTAACGTTTAATCTTCCTCAAAATGCCTTTCCTACAAAATGGTCACATTATCTGACTGTGCGGCTTCGATCACAGAAGAAAAAACTGTGCGGTAGCAAAAGCAGGGTTAAGTTTTTCACGTCTATCTGGATAAGTATTATTTTTAATAACCTGGAAAACCCCAATGGATGGATGGATTTTGATCAGTTAATAAGAAATAATTATTTATTAATTACTAGCTGATGCCCGCGACTTCGTCCGCGTGGATTTACTTTTTAAAATCCCGCGAGAACTCTTTAATTTTCCGGGATAAAAAGTAGCCTATGTTACTCTCTAGGTCCCCAACTATACCCATACAAATCACGTCAATCCATAGCTCTGTTGAAGCGTGATTGAAGGACAAACCAACAAACAAACTCATTTTCGCATTCCGCCTTTATTAAGCCAGGTGTCAGAACATAACTGTGCGTTTACTTGATCAGGGCCTCAAAATGTTATAGGTAAACCAACACAAAGACCAAAGTTAGTACTTAAAATGGATTACAATCTTGCTTTTGTTACAGACGTTCCTATCGTGGATCTCAAAATGGGCTCGAACTTGAACCCTGATGAAATAAAGGAAGGAGATGATGTTTACTTCGAATGCACGGTCAAAGCCAACCCGAAGACACATCGACTTGTTTGGTTTCATGACGTAAGTATATAGAAGGACTAAAATATAAAATAATTTTCGTTAATTATGTATGTTGAAGTCGGTCAGGCCTAATATAAAGAAACCATGAAACCGATCACTTGTGCATCAATTTTGAGATCAATTTTCCTTTTTCGAAAGTCGGTTAATTAAAAAATAAATCTTCATGTTTTAAACTATCGCACAGACGGACTAGTTATTTTTACAAATAAATACAATATACAATTCCCATTCGCAGAGTAACATCTCCGTTCTTGGTACTAATTAATTCGTTAGAGTTTACCAATTAAAAGTTTTAATATTCTTGTCACGAATGGCTGTCCCAGTTGGTCTCGTTGACAAATAAGTTTTTAATTTCGAATATCTATAATTAGACAGAGTCAGATTGCTCAAGAATTATTAGCCGAGCGGCTTCAAAAACTTTTGCAATGATAATTCCTTGTGACACTATCGTAATTATCTTGGCATTATGGAGATTATTATCTTATTTTTTGTTGCTTTAAGTATAAGAAATACTTACTAAATTTCTGATGCTCGTTTTTCACTAACGTTCCCTGACTTTTAGGTGCTACTTAAGCTTTCTGTCAATCTTTTTCACAAATTTTTAGAGGACACCGAAAGGTGAAAATGATATTAGGTAAGGGATTGTATTTAGAGGCTAATAGTAGCTGTATGTAAATCAACAGGTTTAGTAGGTATGGTTAGGTATCGGTTTCTAATTAAGCTGCCCGACTTCAACAAACCTGTACAAAATAAAATTATTTTTATACTTTGTAGTGGCGTTTGAAGTCGGTTTTTTGAAAATAATTTTTATTATAATCCACGAATCCTATTTCTTAAGAAAAATTCATAATTTCATTAATACTTGGTTACTGTTATCATGCCTATTATTTGGTAAAGCAGAAAATGATGGTAGAAGACTGATGGTAAATATAAGTACTGATGGTTTAAAGCCGGCAACGCATTGGTGGTGCCTCTGGTACTACAAGTGTACATGGGCGGTGGAAATCACTTTGAATCAGGTGGCCCGCCAGCTCTTTTGCCCACTATTCATATTAAAAAAAGTACATACGATACGAGAAAGGCATATTTATAGTGTAGATGTAATCTTTGGTCATTGCTTCCAGAATACAGAGATCTACCACAATGAAGCGGCGGGAGTCATCCTGAGCGCTCAGAGCCTGGTTCTGCAGAGCGTGACCAGGGCCGCAGCGGGTGACTACACGTGTATGGCAGCGAACAGCGAAGGCAAAGGCACCAGCAACCCCGTGTCTCTGTTAGTACGATGTAAGTACATTTCGATCCCTCCTACGTAAGTTGTGGTATTACACAAAATTGGCATTTTAGTTTTGTGCACTATATCATTTGTTTTTATCTATTTTATGGGTTCGTTTAAAAAAATAATTAAAAGCAGCATTTTTTAACATACTCTCAAGACGTATAAAGTTGTATGGTTATTAAAACGACGGCCTAAACCATTGTATAGACCTTCACAACAATTAACGCGTCATTTAAGCTTTTTGGGGATACAACAACTTACGCGGGAGATATCGATTTATAGTTTTAAAGAGTTTCGCGCTTGTGCTTCGAAAGTTTATAATCAAGTGGGAAATACTGGGAAATAGGCTGTTGATCTTCAAACGCTTGAGCAGATCTTCATAAATCATAGCTAAGATCCATCTCGATCACGTTAGCTTTCAACAACAAACAGATAAAACCGCATCAAAGTCGGTCCATTAGTTAGGGAGCTACGGGCTAACAAACAGATACACCTCAAACTTAAAATACTCCCCTTTGTGAAACCGAGTAACTATAGAATAGGCATATCAGCACGAATGTCATTTTTCCACGTACAGCTAATAGCGAAGCGCAGCGTCACGACCGTGTAATTCCGCCATTGGCGAGCCTCCAACAAAAGGCGGGCCATTGTGAGATTATTCCTATGCATTCAGTGCCGCACTTGACTAGCGCAGCCAGATGCTGTGATAAATAAATAGCTTTCGAATCTTTGCCGCGCAATTCTCTTTACAATCTGCCCCGTAAATGATTAAACAAAATTAAAATGACTTATACGTTCATTTAGTAGGTAGTTTTCTAACTGCCTGGTTGGTTTAGCGGTTCGCAAGAAGTTATAAGGCTCTGACAGATGGACGGACGGATGGACAAGTGCAAATTCATTCAAGTAGACTCAGAGAACTCGCTTCGCTCGTTCAACTAGCTTGGAGTTAGGATGTTGGCGGTGAGTCACGCCCTGCCTCGAAAAGCATGTAAAGCTGTCGGTCCTGCGCCTGATCTCTCTCCAATCGTGTCAGATTTCCGTCCCATCGGACTACGAGAGTAAGAGAATAGAGAGTGCAGGGAGTTACTGCGTAGAATAACCGAAGCTCGCAGATGTAGACGTTTTACGTTAAAATCAACGATCGTGTGCACCGAAACAGCTCCACCTGTTTTTTTTATTGAGATAGGCAATATTTTGGCAGGCAAAGGGTCAAGATACATAGGTACGAGTAATCATGCATTTTAAGCATTAAAAAGATTTACACTAAAATCATTATAAGTACGATGGGAAATGCCACAATTCCGACGCATAAACCCGTACAAATAAACAACATTCTGGACGGATATATGCAAATATTTCAAACCATTTTCAGTGGGGATTGTTTGGGTCCCCTGATCTTCCGCAGAGGGCATTATATTACCGGCTTTTAGCGTCCCAGATATATCGGTTGTAAAATTTTACAACACCCTTTAGGAGAGCGACCTAAAACGATTATTGCGAAATATTATGAACAGGAGCCATCTTGTGCGAATCGATATTACGAATCATACTCGTATTCCGTATCCGAATTGCCGCTATTGAAATACTCGTAACTATGAATAAAAATTTTATTCTCGTCGAATAGCGAACAGTTAATTTCACACATTTTTTTGTGTAACGGAAATCAAAAGGAATTTTGATATCCGTTTTGTCTTTATTTTCTTATCATTTTCATTACCGTCAGCAACAGATCAATGGCTCACTACTGAGTGCAAGACTCGAACGCACATAACGATATACACATAATTTTTTTTTATTCGATGACAAATTAGTTCTTGATTACAATCTCACCTGATGGTAAGTAACGATGCAGTCTAAAATGGTAGCGGGCTAACTTGGAAATGGTAACATCATGTCAATAATTCCTATGAAATCTTTGAGCTGAGTTGTAACAAAATAACAATAAGTAATGACGTGAACTCAAATTTAACAGACCACATTGGTCGATGATTTGTAACGTATCTCTGACCTCTTATTGTGAAGCAAGTACAACAATACTCGCTTTTCAAATGCTTCACAATGCCACTAGTGCATGAATGTGTGACAATTGAAACACAATATAATAGATCTTGCACATAGGGTGACAATAGGTCTTGGATATAGTGCGATAAGGTAAGAATACCCTCTTGTATTTACAGGACACAAAATATAATTTATAGACTTTTGCCCGCAACTTCATCCGCGGGGCGTTAAGTTTTTAAAACCACCATAAAAGGGTCAATATCACTCTCGAAAAACCTGGATAAACAAAAGACTCTTGCTGGAAAAGCTAGTAGCTACCTATGTAAATAAATAAGTTTTCATTTCACTTAAGCAACAGTGATAGTCTACTAGAACTGCGATCGCCTATTCGTGGCGACCTACAGATTGAAAGACAAATAAATACACTGTAACTTTTATAATGCACTAGCTGATGTTCACAACTTCGTCCACGTGGATTTAGTTTTTGAAAATCCCGAGGGAACCCTTTGATTTTCCGGGATAAAAAGTTAATATGTTGCTCTCCAGGTCCTCAACTATACCCATGCAAAAAATCACGTTGATTCCTTGCATTTTTGCTGCGTGATTAAAGGACAAATAAACAAACAAACACGCTTTCGCATTTATGATTAAGTAAAGATTTCAGAATTTTGTACAGTAAATAAAAACCTTAAACATAGACAACAAAATTATAATTTGTCTAATGGGAGGCTTTGGCCATGGCTAGTTACCACTCTATCGTCAGAGACGTTCCGCCAAGCGACTTAGCGTTCCGGCACGACGGCGAAAAGAAACCGATTATGGGTATAGGTTAAATGTTCACTGCCATACACCTCTCAAGTTAGCATCAGGTGAAATCACAGTCAAGGACTATCTTATCATCGAATAAAAAAAAATAACGTTCCAATGCTAAACGAATTTCCCAAATTGACTTTTGTAATACGCCACCAGCCGGCGGTATTAAATCCAAAATCAGAGCATCCCTGATGTTCCGACCCTTCAAACGTCTGCCTTTACATTTGGTGTTATTACGGACAAGGCAAATACAAAGTCCAAAATAACAGTTTTATTACTAATGCCGAACTGTGATTGGATTATATGAATTGTAATTGGATTCTTGTTTTCATTACTTTCAGCCATTGTTTGATTTGCTTTTTTTTTTTGTTTCATAAATCTTTTTGTTTATTCATCGGTTGAATTTCATTGAATTTTTCTTTTTTTTTCTTCTTAATTGAATGTTTCGTGTAAAGTTCATGTTTTTGTGAACAGTCTGATTTTATTTGTTTGCTGTTTTTAAGTAAATGTTCAATGAACTTATTTCAATTTGTTTGATTAATTCACTATTTTTTTTCTAATTTGTTTAAGTTTTCAATCTTATTCAGTTTTATCGCTTGTATTTACAAACACTCTCGTTAAAAAAGATCGTTAAGATCCTAACCTCGGTGTAACTTTAGAATATAAACAAGTTCTTAGTTATCAATCTCAACTCGATAGTTCACTGTTGTTTCATCGGGAAACTTTCGTCCTTCTATTAAAACTGCGATCTCGTGATCTTGCTTTATAACGATTTCTTCTACAAAGTTGTGAATTTTAACAGAAGAAAAATATGATCCCCGTCTATGTAACTTGGTAAGTTTTAATGAAATGTAAATTGAGATCGTGTCAGCTAGTCAGCCGCTTCTATAACTTTGTTTGCGTTTGTCAGTTATTAGATTTACGACCTCGCGTAATTGACATTCCTCCTTCATTCCTCTAAGACGTACGAAGAGTTTCGTTTCATCATTTTCTAATTTTCGCTGCTGACGAATCTTTTTGAAATATAACTTTTTCGTTTATCTGTTCATTTAATTTATAAGAATTGAAGTAAATAGGTTTTTCTTATACGATTGATTTGAATATGCAATGCCCAAACGGGTCTAATCTAATGGCTAGTCACCACTCTACCGTCAAAGACTAAGTTCTAAGTCGCTAAGCGTTTAGCGTTCTAGCACGATGGCATGTAGAAACCGATTAGGGGTACGTATATGTTTAATGTGCACTGCCATTCAACTTACAATTCAGCCCGCTGCCATCGGTACGTCTTTGATAGTAGGGTGATAACTAGGTTGACCAAAGCCTCTTACACCAGAGACAATAAAGAGTTTATATAATCGCCAATTAACCGCGTCCAGATTTGAACCTCGGAGCTCACCACTACGCCAGAGAGGTCTTCGAAATCTAAATGTATAAAAGGAAAAGGGGCACCTTTTCCTTTTATACATTTAGATTTAGATGATTTGAACTGTCCGTTGATAGATTAGTCAGTAAGGCATTACTGACTAATCTATCAACGGACATTTACAAACCATTGGACAAATCAGGCTAAAAATCGGGCATACGCATGGCCATTATGACGTAGGCTCCTAAGAAAGGATTTTTGAAAATTTAACCCCTAACAGGGTCTAATAGGGCTTTGAAAAATCGAACTTAACGTGAGCAAAGCCGCGGGTAAACGCTTGTAATTTCATAAAAAAATATGCAAAAAAAAATGATACAATGAGCAAAACTCTAATTTTCTTCCTTCCTGCAGATGCTCCAGTATGCGCCGAACGCCGGGATAACGAACTCTTTGGCGCCCTCAAACACGAAACCGTATCGCTACACTGTTCCGTCGACGCTAATCCTGCTTTGGTCTCCTTTCACTGGACCTTCAATAATTCAGGAGAACAGACTGAAATACCGCCAAGGTAGTTTTATTTCATCTATTGAATAAAACAAGTGTAATTATTTTTGAATCATTAAAGGTTGTTAGAAATCTTTAAAGTGTATAAGTAGATCTATTTAGCAAATTGCATTAGGTTTCTATCAATTCAAAAAATTCAAAAATATTTATTTCAGTTTAATGTTAAATAAATACATAGTAATTGGAACCATCCCAGTAAGTAATTAATGTTGCCACTAGTACTTGCATCAGGCGAACCCCACTCTTCCATAACATTCAATACATATTTGAAATAAATAAGAATTTCCTTAATATTAATAAATTTTAAAGTTAGAGTTAAATAGCATACTAAAAATATGTGTTGTGTGTGTGCTTGTGTGTGGTTTTTCATTACTTTTCTTAATTCTTAGATTGTACAGCAGTCACGGCCACACGTCTACGTTAAATTACACCCCTACTACGGATATGGAGTACGGTACCCTGGCGTGCTTTGGTGAGAACGCGGTCGGCCAACAGAAGGTCCCGTGTTTATTCCAATTAGTGGCTGCCGGTAAGAATTCAGTTTTGTTTTTTCGATACTAAGAGCAGTGTGCTAATTTACAGTCCAATAACTGTCCTTAGTTTATTCTAACGAGTTCACTATGTTTTTGTGACCTAGTTAAGTAACACAAGCACTATTATACTAGTCACACACCTTTGAGAACATTATGAAGAACTCAAAACATGGGTTGAACTCAGAAACATGGGTTCTCAAAAAAGAAGCAACTAATCGAATGAAAGCATTCGAACTCAGATCTGCAAGTTTCCTCATGCTGTGTTCTTTACCGTTAAAGCAAGTGATATTTAATTTAAACCCAGGGTCAAACCCACAACCCTACGACAGGAAACCGCAGTCCTAAGCACTAAGCTATCACTGCTCTAGACGTAAATAAGTCAGACAATCGCATTATCACCATCCCTTATATCAAAACTGTTCATTTAAAATTAAATCAGCCGTAAACTTTTAAATGAAACGAAGAAAAACCATATTAATATCGTATAGCTGGACAAATCCTCCGTTATACGCGTGCTAGTGAGGAGACTAAAGTTTTGACACATAGAGAGCGTGGCGTCAGATACACTCGACGACTACTGGACTGAAATTCGCCATGCTTTCAGTCCAGTATATACAGTCCAGCTTGTATTAAAAGGAAATATATGGGCTCCAATAAGGATTCATCATCAGTCAAACTGCATCAGTCGATTTTGTTCATGAAGAGTTTTTAGCCATTCAAATATCAGTTATGTCACTTACACATTAGAAGTTAAGTTATCGTCAGACAATTTAGCAAAACTGACAGCAAATAAAACCTGTCGTCTTCCATAGACCCCTAATAAGTCCATTAGACGATGGGCTCCGCATCAAAGTGCTGCAAAATGGTTAAAATAGAGAATTATCTAAATAGTTGTTTTGCAAAGATCATTGCGTTAAATGTTGGGTTAGCTGTTATGAGCAACCGAAAGCAAACTGTATCAAATAATGAATACCTTAAAAGCCATTGTACCTACTGCAGAGAGTGACGGCATAGAGTGTGAATCCGCATTTTTAGTCTTCATACAGTTTATTTTATTACGAACTGTAGAAACCTTTGACGGTCACGCGTTGTGTATGGCCAAGCCTTTATACACGGACTGGTAAGGAGCTTAGTCCAGCACGCTTTCCGGCAAGGATTACCCGGACTTAGAATTTACCCGGGCCCGAGATCTTTCAGACCTTTTTCTACACCCGGAATACCAGGATATATTAGAAAAGAATGTATTTCCTCGCATTCTTTGCTAATGCGCAACGGAAGATCTTTGTGTGGATACTTCTTTAATTTAGTGAATGTGAATGTTCAAACAAAGTTACTGGTATAGTGCGACCATTTTTAGAAGTTATACGTCATTATATTATCTGAGCGCTGAAACAAGTAATTAAAGCTACTGTATTTTTGTACAGGTCGTCCATTCCATTTACAAAACTGCACGGTAGCGAATCAAAGCCTGGACTCGCTGTACGTCGAGTGCGTCGAGAACTTCGACGGAGGACTTCCGCAGACCTTCCTCATGGAGCTGCTAGAATTGCCTTCACTCATAGTAATTATCGCCATTTTTTTCTGATAGCCTAACAAATCATTGCAAGTATCATTGACAGAAAGTGTTAGGTACTGTTAACACATCGTGGCGTTTCTTGTAAAACTACTTGAAATCTGCAAGTTTTTGCAATCATTCAGTGCATTTGACACTCGTGTTACTACAAGTCTTATACGACCAGCTGTAGCAAGACATTTTATACCTACCCTTTATGATTTAGTGGTTTCTTGATAAAGGGGAATTTCATCACGTATTTCTGAGAGCAAATTCCTACTAGTTTGGGTTAAATGTGCACTGCCATACCCCTTTCAGGTTAGCCTACTACCATCTTAGACTGCATCGTTACTTACCATCAAGGGCTCTCTTGTCTTCGAATAAAAAAAAAATGTTCATCACTCAAGCACCTCAAATCACAAACCAGATAGTGGTGTGTAGAGTGGTACATTTCCATTCTAGTTTTTTGAGTTGATGAGTTATACTGTGGTTACACTATATGTTGAGTGACTATCTTAACAATGTGTGTATGTGTGACTATCTTAACAACTCAACGTATAGTGTAACCATAGGGTTACACTATACGTTGAGTTTAGCTCGTGACTCTAGATGAGGAAATTCGGTCAGTAGGACATTCTTAAGTTAGTATTGGTCCGCAAAGTACAGTGCTGCCACTCGCCAGGTCCGCTACAACGTGTCCACGAACCGGACGCCGCCCTACTTCGAGGTGCGCGGCCTGCCGCCGGGCGTCAGCTACAGGATCGACCTGTACGCCGTCAACGCCAAGGGCCGCAGCGACGTCTCCACCATCGAGACAGTCACCTTGAAGGGACAAGCTAAATTCACTGGTAAGATTTTCAAACGTCTAAAGGCCTCCCGAATCCGGCCAAGGCTGCCAATCTCACAGAGCCTTCTGTGCGGGAGATATTATAGTGCAAAAGTGTGTGCGCAAACACTTTATATGCTCTCCGAGACACGGGGATGACACGCCGCCAACTTGGTAACTTTGCGCTACTATCAGAAATTTTTTACAGAAAAATGGGTTTAATTAATCAGTAGACCAATTCGACAGTCAAGTTTTTTGAAATGTGGACGGTCTCATCATCAACCAATACACGTCCACCGCTGGGTATGCATCAGCAATCAGTAGCCCACTACTTAGAGCAAGTCTCCTCTCAGAAGAGGGTAATAGGATACAATCTACTATGCTAGCCGAATGGAAATTGGCAGATTTCACTATTTACACATTTTTCACACCTTTGAGAATACTGTGGAACTTTCAGGTTTCTTCGCGATATTTTCCGTCACAGTTAAATACTGTGATATTTAAATACTTGAATGCACCTGACTCCGGAAAGTCAGAGGTGCCATTGATTGAACCCACGATCCCCCGAATAAGAGATGGTACTCCAAACACAAACTAGGCTATCACTGCTCTCTGCTGGACATAAGTCTCTTAAAATGACCGCCACAGAGCGCGATGTTATGCTATTTGAATCTGACTGCGACTCGCCTGAAATTGTTCATTCATTTGGTGGAGGACAATAGTACAACAAGTGGGGATCAAACCTGCGACTTTTCATTTTTCAGGCCGTATTTAGGCCTTTAACCATTGGGCTATTGAGGCTTTTGAATTACTTTATTACACCATCTTGTGGGCGGCTGAATGCAAAACAAAATGTTCCCACGCAACTCTGTCATTAAGAAATTCGTTAATTATGTAATAACCTTGAGTCTCCTTGTGTTAATAACTGTGTATTTATTACATCAATTTTATAAACGCGAACAATTCTTGAACTCTATTCCACTTAAGAGATTTCTGTTCTTTGCGCAAACAACATGACATTAAACGTTACTTAACTTACTTAACGTACTTAAAGTAGCAGGTAGTTAAATTCGACCGCGTCTTTTCAGTAACTACTTAAGTTAAATCAAGTAATTTCTTTAGGCGGCTGATTCTCTATAGCAAAAATTTAACACCTTTGGCATTGAATAAAATTCTCGGCAATAATATTACCATTCTGAACACTAGTGAAAAAAGCTCTCATTTCTGTGAAAAATCCTGAGTCTGAATTAAGCCGTTCTTTATTCGGCAATATAGCGTGACTTAGCTAACCTAGAATCTAGATTATAAGTCATGTATTTGCTGGTATAACATCGGGTACATACAAATTAAATAAATAGCGCCTAATTTTATGAAGGCCCTATACAATTTGTTGAATAATAAGCGTACAAAAGCTCGGGCTATTCTAGATTAAGAAATGATTCGACAAAGTATTTCTAGTTAAATTCTATTTATAGTCTTTCAAACCACACTCAATTTTCTTCTTTTCCTCGAAGGTTCCCTGGACATTTTCACCACAAGACATATTGTATAAGTCTTAGTATAAATTGAAAATTTAAAACATCCTCGACATGTAAATCTATGGCCGGACTATATACGATATACCGGACGTCTTGTTACTCAGTTTTCTGCTGCATCATCAGATCCTCCTCCTTGATCTTCGATCATCATCTATCTAACCTACTCATTGAGACATACATACAATACATACATACGTACGTACATACACAAATACATACATTGATAAATACATCCCTCCCTTGCGTCACGCAGCCGGTTAAAAAGCTGTAGACCGCGGACTCTATCTTATGATGCTAGTTTGTCAAAATCTCTCATAAAATCTTCTCTTTGTGCAGGTGAAAGCAACTCTCTAGGAATGTCGCCAGTGCTGGCGTCAATAGCGGCAATGTCGGCGCTTCTAGCGGCGGCAGTGTGCGGCGTGCTGGCTGTTCTGTACAAGCGCCACGCAAACCGCCACAGGCATCTGCCTGCGAAACACGCTCCGCTGAGGTTAGTATCCACAGAACGGAGACGGTATGCGTTTAGAAATAGAAATAGAAATAGAAATTCTTTATTTGCATAATGTGCGCTACAAACAAAAGATGACAATTCTAATTAAGGGCACGATCTTCGGCCGCAGTAATTTGCAAGCAATTGAAGTGAAGTGCACGAGCCACTTTGTTATAAAAAAAGTAAAACAGTCTTGTTAAAAAAAGTAAACTTTTTAGAGAAAAATTAACGGTAAAATATTGTTCTAAAAGCTTTTGCCAATTTTTTGTCATTTTTTTTTTAGTTTAACTTTGATATACTATACATACAACCTGAACGCAATTGAAAACTACACCGTTTTCGGAAAATTATTTCATCGAGTGAAGTTCAAAATATGGACTTTTGAACGGTAAAATAAATTAGAACGTGAATTAATCTACAACATATACATATTTTTAACCAATCAAAACAAAGAATATTAGATTGTTTACTATTGAATCAAAAACAGGCTGTTTTCGGAGATCCTGCCGTTAAAAGTTCAACACATTAGCCGTAGCGGCGTACAAATATTATGGTAGGTGGGTATTCAAAAAAAGCTACATGCGGTTCTTAAAAATTACGAGTAGGTACATGTTTAACAAAGGAGGCGGAGAATGAAAGAGAGCATCCGTATTCATCGAAGCCTAATCAGATTTTTTTTTATTCGGGCAGCACACATCTCCGAGTGAATACCTAAGTAGAGAATAAGCAAAATAAAACAAAACACACGTGCAACTCTCTGTGGGTTGGGCGAGCCAAACAACAAATCCTTTAATAGTTTGAGGCTTTCAGGCAAGTCGTTACAGTACGTTTATCATCCCCGCTCCAATTTGGCCGTGTACAATTTGGGTAGAAACAATAATGTATTGGGGTTTGTGCAACTGCTGCGAGTGTTTGTTAGGAAAACTAAAACAGTTATTAATTTTACTCGCTTCCTTTGTGCCATACAATTGTAAATTAAAAAATTTGAAACACCACCGACATGTGAATTGACCAGCGCCTAGCATTCAGATAAATTATCCTTTTTTAAAATCAAAAGAGATTCATTAGGGAGCTTCGAGGGAATAAACAGACACACAGGTACAGAGACACACACATTAAGGCATTAGGTACTGTTTCTACAGTGCGTCTGTTTCTTATCATTCCATGGCTTTTTTTTCTTATGTAGACTTGCGCTTGACTTCTACCTTACCTGATGATACGTAAGTGAAGATACAGCCTGTAAAAATGGAACGCACTTGCCTATTCACCTTGATTTAATGGTACCAAAGTTATAGTTGGAAAAATAAAAGGCAGAAGGGCATTTCAAATTTCTTCTAGTCGCCTTTATTCTAAAACACGCGGCGTATTCTATGAGAATGACAACTATGGCTATCTATTACAGCTGAACCTTGTGACAGACAAACAGACAGAGGAGGTATAGTTATAGATTCCCGTTTTTCACCCTCTGGATATAGAACCCTAAGGATTATTTCCCTGTTTATTCTTTTGTATACTTTTAATGCACACTTAAAATGAACAGCATAAAACAGACCTGAAACAACTCAGCGAGGGCTAAGCCAGCCGGATAACAAATCTCTTAATCGGCTTAGGCTTCCCGGCAACTTGTTTTAGTCCGCCTCTTGTTCCGATTGGGTTGTCCAATTTAGGTTTTACCGTTGCTTTGAAAGTACATCTCATTGTTGTGTGTGAAAATATATACGACAGGTATATTATGTGTATGTATACAAATAATTCGTCACTACCGTATTTGGACTACAGTGTTGGACATGAGCCAACTACGCAGGAGATATTATAGCGCGCAAGTGTATGTGCAAACAGGTGCAATGCACTTTTTATTCCTTCACCACGAATTGATCGTATTAATGGCTTTTTAGGCATGCTCTCTGAAGCACGAGGGTATCACAATAACACGGCCAACTTCTGAACTCCTGGTTGCTACTGAGAACTTTATGTCAGAAAACTCACAAACTTTTTTTTGTGTATGAACCTAGTCACGAAGCTGAAGAGGATATGGTCAAGGCACATAGTTCAAAAAATGACGATCGCTGCGGTCCTAATATGCTGGAGTGACGACCCCACACTAGTGAGCGCAGTGTTGGCGGACCACCAAACGGGTCGTAGGAAGCCGTTGGATACAGACGGCTTAAGACCGAGACATGTGGAATTCCATGCAAGAGACCTTTGTCTAGCAGTGAACGTCTATAGGTTGATTAGGAAGAAAAAAAGCAGATGATCCACGAACCTAGAATTGAACCTAGGTCATGATCCACTGCCAAACTCGCTAGCCACTAGTCCAATAAGGTGGTTCAAGCAGGCTTCACTAATCTAATTTCAATTCCACAGTGAAGCAATGTATGCGGAGCGGAATGCGCAGTGCAGCACGCCTGTCAAAGCAGAGGTGCGGACCGTGCCCGATCCGGACCCGGCGGACGACGCCGATCCGGACATTATACCTAATTTATACGGTGACTACATATGTTAATCTCTAAACTTGAACCTCAATAGAGGCGTTCCTCTATTGAGGTTTAAGTACCCACTACCAGCCCACTACCCTAACCATTATCAGGGTAGTGGACTGGTAGTGGGTGTCCGCGTCGTAATCGGCCGCAATTTTTGTCTATATATATAAGAGAAAAAGGTGACTGACTAACTGATTGACTGACTAAATGACTTACTGATCTACCAACGCACAGTTGAAATCACTGGAAGGATCGGGCTGTTTGGCATATTATAGCTAGCTATCAGTCGTAGGCAGACTAAGAAAGAAATCTTGAAAATTCCGTTTCTAAGGGGTTAAAAGGGGGTTTGAAAAATCGAATTTAACGTGAGTGAAGCCGCGTTAAAAAGCTAGTTTTTAATATGGTTGGTTGTTTATCAGAAAGGAGGCCAGTGTCCAACGGCTACATGAGCCTGCAGCGGCCGCCGTCCGGCGCCAAGGTCCGCGAGCCCAGCGACGACGCGCGCTCCGAACCGGACGGCGGCGGGTATTACGCCGACTTCCGGAAGAAGGACTATAGGATACCTTTGACTAGCGTGAGTTGTACTTACTTCGTTTACTATTTACTACCCGTTGACTCCAAGTTCGCCGCTACCTCGCGTCGCGCTTCCCGCACCGAGCCTTAAGTCAGTCCCGCTTAGTACCGATAGCGACGTACCGCTCGCGATTTCGCGTGTTTTTTCAATCTTTTGCTATCATTTTAAATTTTTTGTAGTTTTACTACGGAACCCTAAAAAGAAAAAGTTTTGCATAATGCAAACTATTTATAAAGAAAGTCACTCTTCTTTAAGTGACTTTCTTTGAAGCAAAGGAGAATAAGAAATTAATAATCACGCCCTTCGACATTCAAGATGTCATTGCCATGTAAAACGTTGCCAGAAAAGAAAACTTCCTTCACAGTCGTGGTTACAGTAAAAAATACAATTAAGTATTATCTTTTTGTCAACGGTACCGCATGACGTCATTTTTTAACGGTCGATGACAGCTTACTTGAAATGAACGCATACTAACTGCTTCATTAATTTTACCTTCAGGAAGCTACGGGAGTTCACACACTCTAGTGTGTGAACTCCCGTAGCATTAGAGGCGAAACAGTCAGTCTTCGAACCACGAGGCACGCGATTTCATATTCAGGCTAGTGATCTGCCCCAAAAAGGGGAGAGTCAAGAAGGCGAGGATGCTACTGTCTTGCTTTTGTGCTATCGTATCCAACCAACATAGACAAGCAAACGCATTCATTGTAGATACTTGAACCAAACTATGTGGCCTCTACCAAATCTCTAAGTACATAAAAAAACCATCGTTATTTCAAAGTGGCGTTACCGCATCATTAAGCAAAGTTGCACGTTCAAAAAAAAGCTGTTCCAGAAAAAAAGTCGGAAGTCATTTAAACGCCGTCCCACATAACACTAATTGTGGCGGGGAAATGAATGTTGACCTACTCTCGTTCTGGATAAGTGAGCACAGAATATATTGTATTTGCGCCCGGTTTGCGCCCGTTTGCGCCCCATTGTGTCCAACATAAAGATCACTTCATTGCAGATGAAACCCCCGTTCCGCAGACCGTATAATAGTACTCATATAATTGCACTTTGTTAAACTGCGGACGCTACCATTTTCAAGAACTCATTCGTTATTCTGTTGGAATTCCAAATTAAAATACCTCTTTCTCATTTCATAGAATTATTTTCGTAAATTAATTTTCGTGCAAGCTCACTTTGCTCCGTAATCAGTCAAATGCTGTATTCCAAGCACCACAATGCAACAAACCCAGATGCATTGTAGTGGTAGGTATTTTTACCCACAGTACAATGAAGACGGTATTATGCGTTTGGTGTTAGGGAATGACGTATTTCACCATTTTCTTGAAGATCATTTAACTCGGTCGATTTAAGAAGCTCTTAGATCGTATTAACCCATTTGCGCCCTCTGTACTAAATAAACGACACCTCTTCGAATCCTCATTTCAAGAAATCTATTTAATTTTTTGATGAATAAATGCATGGAATCACTAATAGATGGCACTATTTGTAATATTTTGTGAAAAAAATGAGAATTGACAGTAAAATAACCGCCATTTTGTATCATTTGTTAGATAATTGTTTTCGGGTGAAGAGGTAAGTGCAATTATTTAGTTTTTTTTCATTACTTTCTAAATATTTTGGCATAAATTTATATTGAGTGATGAGATTATATACATACGTAAATTAAATAGTCAAGTCTCATACATTTTATTGCCATTTGCAAGATTTATGAAATGGTTTAGATGAATGTCGCTTTTTTAGTACAGTGGGCACAAGTGATATTGAAACTTCCTATTTTTATCTTTTTGCAGTTTTATGATAAAATGGCAGTGTTTCGAGGTTTTAAGGATTATCTCGCCCTTGAAGAAGCTGTTAACGCTATAATAGCAGAAGACACAGACGACGAGTATGATGTTGTCATCATACCACCTGATCCAGGTGTCGTTACCGACGAAGAAGAAGGTGAAGACGACTTGCAGACATCAGATTTACCGAGAGATGTACCCGGAACGTTAGAGGTGACACGTCGACGTTATGATTCTTCTGAATGGGAAGACAGTGATGATGAGCCTTTGTCCAATAAGAGGAGTCGCCAAGATTCACGTGACTTAGACCCTAAATGGAGAAAATGTACACCATCTTACTCAACTTCATCTCAATTATATGATAATATGTGTTCGTCGCGCAAAACCCAGGTAATAAATCAACTAAAAGACCTTTCTCCTTCAGAAGTGTTCGAAAAAATATTTGATGAAGAGGTCTATAATCTGATCATATATAATTCGTTATTATATGCGGGACAAAATAATCGACATGGATTTGAAATGGACAAAGATGATTTACGCCGATTCCTAGGCATACTAATACTATCTGGATATCATAAACTACCTAGAGAACGCCAGTATTGGAGCTACGACGAAGATATTGGGGTACCTCTTGTGGCAAACTGTATGTCGCGAAACCGATTTTTGGAAATAAAAAGAAATCTGCATTTAGTAGACAACAGTTCAGCTAGTGCTTCACGAGATAAAATGTTTAAAGTGAGACCCTTATGTGATATTCTAATCCAAAAATTCTGCCAGTATGATGTTTTACATGAAGATATATCAATCGATGAATCTATGATCAAGTATTATGGCCACCACCCAACAAAACAGTTCATAAGAGGCAAACCTATACGATTTGGGTATAAAAACTGGGTCGCTGCCAGTTCAGATGGATACTGCTACTCATTCGATTTATATTGTGGAAAAACAACCGAAAATACAAAAGAACCTCTAGGTACCCGGGTTGTGAAACTTCTACTGTCAAAAATACCAGCGATACCAGAAGAGCACACAGTGTATTTCGACAACTTTTTTACAAGTTGCGATTTATTGATTGCCTTGAAGAAAACTGGATATAAAGCTACTGGTACTATCCGTGAGAATCGGACAAAAAAATGCCCTTTACGCCCCGTGAATAGCATGAAGAAGTCCGTAAGAGCAGAGTATGACTATAGGTTTGATACCAAAAATGAACTGCTGCTTGTAAGGTGGAAAGATAATAGCGTATGCACCATAGGTACTAATTTTGACACAATTGAACCTATTGGCAAAGTAAAACGCTGGTGTTCACAGAGTAGACAAAAAGTGGATGTCAGTATTCCACACTTATTTCAGAATTATAATAGAGGGATGGGTGGTGTAGATGAGCTAGATGGATCGATATCTTTATATCGTGTGAGTGTCCGAGGCAAAAAATGGTGGTGGTGTATTTTCACATACTTGCTCGATATGAGTATAGCTAACGCTTGGCGCTTGCATAATTTGGCAGGCGGTGAGCGCTTCGATCAATTGGCTTTTAGAAGACATATAGCACGAAATTACCTTCAACTTCGTAGCACCAACAAAAGCCGCCCGTCTGGAACTGCCATAGCGGGCCTAAATCCAAGTAACAATGGACATAACCCAGGGAAGCTGCCTAAACAGTTACGCTGTGTTTTGTGCCACACTCGTATAAAATGGCAGTGTGTACGTTGCCTAAAAACCTTATGCATCGATAAAAATTGTTTTGCTAATTATCACTCATAAGTGCCCACTGTACTAAATAAAGTACACCCCAAAAAACAACTTGATATTGTGTTTTAATTATTTTTACCTACTAAATATTTCTATTATAGGCCTAAGCAATCCATAAATATAGTTATTTAAAAAAAAATACAAATAAGTTACATTTGGGCGTAAATGGGTTAAATTATAGGGGGCTGCAATCGTGTTTTGAAGTTTTCAATATGTTAGCATTTGTCTGACAATCTATTAAACTAATTTTGTTGCAGATTTTTGCGTTACACAGTTATGAACAGTTCTGTTATCTAAATCGTTTGCTCTATCCATGTAACCAATCTAACTATCCATGTAAAATATGTTTCGCATCTTCTGACATTGGGTTCGCCAGGGTTCTATTTACATAACCCAATGTTCTATTTCCAACTTCGCTTCGGACACATTCCATTAATATGTGATTCACATCCTCTTTAGTGCCGACAGTCGTGACATTCGGGAGAGGGAACATTTTTCATCAAGTATGCGAATTTGTTCAACTGAATATGTCCAGAGCGTAGACACATTTTGGCAATACTATCTATCCAGGTATTATCGCAGGGCTGTGGTTTACTTCTCTTAAGAGAGGTATTTACCTGTTTCTTTTGTTTCAGTCGTACCACAGTTTAAACCGCGTGAACAAGGGCGTGAACGCGTGCAGCCCCAGCGGCGGGGTGACGTCATCGCTCACGGCGCACCGCCTCCGGCCCGAGGTCGTCACGACGTCGCACCGGGTGCAAGAGAGTTGTATATAAGACGTAGTACACTAGCGGGCATTGTGATGATTTCCTTCGTTCAATTTAAACTCTCCTTTTACATGTTGGCTTATCTGCCGTTCCTTAAAGTTCCCGTACCATATTACCTATATTTCGTTAAGATTTTCGAGAAAGACTGCTAATACTGGGTCAGAACTATACCGCTGGCATCCGATGAGCCGCAGAAAGGCGCTGGATAGAGGCGGCGCAAGACCAAGGCATATAAGTCTTGCGCCGCTTCCCAACTAGCAAAATCTCGATTTAAAACAATCTTCAAGAGTTCTTTTTTTACACTTAAAAAATACTTATAGCATACTATATATACAGGTGGATTTGGGCGTAGTTACAGAAGCATTTATTTCTATAACGATCTTATAACCTACTTGTGCTTATGAAATACAAAAGTAGAAGAGTGTAATACAATGCCTTTATTGGAGCTTTATTATTTGATAGACTTCGTTATAGGACTATTTTGCTAGTTGGGTTGTTTAAAATGGGTCTCTGCGACACGTCTGATGTCGTTGGTCCAATTTGTGGGGGGTCTGCCAGCCGTGCGTTCTCCGGTGCGAGGTCGCCCTTCCAGAACTTTGAAACCCCAAGAACCAAGAACCATCAATCAGTTCTTCGAACTATATACCCCGCTCATTGCCAATCCAGCTTCACGATTCAGTGAGATATGAGCGGTATCCTGAATTCATCATTGTTGGTGTAATTAAACAAAAAAATAACATATCAATTATTTCATGTCTATAAGTATCGTTGCAATGCTCTGAAACCCTCCGATGTAAATATTATCAATAGTGTAAGTACTGACTGTGTTCCTTTCCATAGATTAACCTCTGTAAATTAACCTTTTTACTATTTGTGTACGAATTTAACGTAAGGGTAACACTCGTTAGTAATCAACTTTGCTTGGAAATGGTGTGTTTGTTGTACGAGTATAGATTTTAAAGAATATTTTTTGTTTAAAATTTGTCTAAAAGATAAACAGGTAATAGGTAAAAAGGAATCATACGTACGCAGTACTGTTTGGATTATTAAATGTTGAAAGATTTATTTGTGTAAACAAGTTAGTCTATAATTACTAATTTTCACACCTGAAAACTTATTAATGATTTCGTGATTTAAATCGATAATAATTTTAATTTAGCAAAATTTTGATTTTCTTCTATTTACATTCGAAATACACTCTTTAAAAATGAAAAAAAAACCATTAACAAGAGTACCAGTTTCTGTGATTTTTGCGAGATAAAATGAAGTAAAATACTTATAATTTCATTCCACCACTAAGATATAAAATAATTATAAAAATTTTGTTAAAACAATAGATACATTAATGAAAATAAATTCAGACATTAGGCTAACACTTTTCCCAGTTTGGCGGCGAAGAAAATTGAAATTTAATTAATGTATAATATTATAACTTTGACTTTAATTAAAAATCTCTGCTTGACCGATCTTTGTACGGCGCTGAAATAAATTAATATTTCGAAATTAATATTATTATGAGACCCTCAACAATATTATAATTTTAGGCATAAAATGGTAACTAAGATACAGTTTTATTTTTGGTCTTTACGTGGATCAAAAGTCAAAATTCTTTATTCAAATATTAATTACTAGTAGTTTGATAATATTTTAAACGTTTTTTAAATGGGTGACAAATATTCTACAGTAGCATAAATAATATAATATGCGTAATTTTCAAAAAAATCGTTCGTTCGCATGGATTAAAGTTTTTTAATTCCCACGGGAACTCGCTTATTTTCCGGGATAAAAAGTAGCCTATGAATTATAACAAACTATAATCTATCTCTGTGCTAAATTGCAGCTAAATCGGTTCAGTCGTTTTGGCGTGATTAAGTAACAAACATCCATCTATCCATCCATCCATCCATCCATCCATACATACATCCAAACTTTCGCATTTATAATACATAACAGGATAATAGGATTATAGCGAGACCTTTACGAAGCAATTGTCTGAACGAACATCGTGGGAACTTGCGAGCAAACTGACACTACAATGCGATTGTGACAGCGCAGTAACAATTATTGGTTTCCTCGAAATTTAGCGGCTGCAGTCACCACTTCTGTGTAGCGCGTCGAATAAATATTGACTCGTGATTAATACTGGGAATGGGTGGATGCAAGCGGGCATTTGTCATTCAGTCTGGGAGAAACTTAGTGGGGCCACGCAAAACGCTAGGGAAATGCTTCAGTTTTGTCTTTCCTTATTGGTATAAACCAATTTCAAAAGTAGATAACCTCTTATGAGTGATGAGTGTTAAAATTTGTGACGTCTTGTAAGGTTTTTTCTTCTGTGATCCTTCGATTCGTCTAAACTCTAAGTACAGATGCTCTCTCAAATTAGGATAGCGCCCTTGTGTTTGGCATCGGAAAGATATTTCTGCAACATTTTTATACATTTTACGAGTATATGAAACACACTAGAGCTTTTAGATAGAGCTTATATGTTTTGAGAGTGGTTTTGTTATGCGAACGGCCACGGTTGTATTTTATCTAAAACGTAAGAACGCGACGTGCTCGTATTGAGAATCTGAATTTGACTTGAAATAGGATATTGAAGATTAGACTACATTATTTACCGGTACAATATAAATGTTACACAAAGTGGCTGTTATTTTACATATAAATTTATGTTCTCTAAGTATTTTTAAGTAATTTTACTGCACGTTACGAGTCAATTTTGTTAAATGATTTAATATTAATGAAAGTTTTTTTCATAAATTAGTGTACCTTTATCTCACTATTTCTTTCAATGAAAACAGCATACTGCTAAAATATTAAAAGTGTTATACTAACTATATTTTTTCCTTTTCAAGTTTGATAATAATCTTTTTCAAATTACAGTAATTTTTAAATCTTTTATCTGTAGATATAAGTTTTTTGGCCGCATGTTTCGTAGATTCAACTGAGAGTGTCGTTAAATGGAACGACAACATTTATCCAGAGTTAGCACCGCGATAGTTCTTCTACGTGGCTCGTTCTAAATTGCTCCAATCCAAAGCCAATCCAAAATGAGCGGGATTTGAGCGCCGCTCACTTATATTATGAGCTACTTAAGCTGAGTAATTTTATAGATCACACTCTCACTCTGCTCAGACTCAAAATAGAGTTAAAATGAGATTTATTTATGTTTCGTTTGAACTATTTCTGAAGTCCAAATCAACAGAACTATTGTAAAGCCATTATTGTAATTTGACGAATGAACTCGCCATCAGTTTGCATTAGGGTCCTTTTTAGGGCTTAAAATAAGTAATCCGAGCATTTTTTTTTATTCTATGACAAGATAGTCCTTGACTGCGATCTCACCTGATGGTAAGTAACGATGCAGTCTAAGATTGTAGCGGGTTAACTTGGAAGGGGTATGGCAGTGTACTGAATGTACCCATACTCCTAATCGTCCCTACACGCTATCGTACCGGAATACTAAATCGCTTGGCGTTACGTTTTTGACAGTAGGGTGGTAACTAGCCACGGCTGAAGCCTTCCAACAGACAAACAGATAGAATTTTGACAGCTTTTATATTGAAAATCTGCCAAAATATCAAAACGCTCGGTTAAAGATTTTACTTAAGTGAAATCGGCTTTTAGTATAAATGAGGGATAATTTTTCATAATTGATAAACCACGGTTGTGAAGTAAATTTGCTTTTAGAGTAAGTGGTAGTAAATTATCCTGCAGAGCATGCTCTGATTTGGCTCAGCTTTCTTGCGAAAACAATCTCAAGCGCGTAAGAGGTCCATAGTTAAGAGGCTTTCAGGTGTGCTATTGAAGTTAAGAAACCTCAGATCAATTTTATTAAAAGGAAAAAGAAAAGAATTTCATTTAAAGAACTCAACATAATTAATAATACTATAAACAGGTTTTACTTGA
Organism: Hipparchia sbordonii; assembly: GCA_038048805.1. Taxonomy (NCBI): domain Eukaryota; kingdom Metazoa; phylum Arthropoda; class Insecta; order Lepidoptera; family Nymphalidae; genus Hipparchia; species Hipparchia sbordonii. Next base: position 859,723 of record CM076111.1, on the reverse strand, counting down.
AGGATGTACGAAATATGCCTGTTGAAAATGTTAAAATGTATTTGCTAAAACGTTTCGCTCAAAGTTTGAAAGGTTGTTAAAATATAAAGTGTTAAAAATATTTTCCCCATGTTGATTTTAACTTATTGAGTATTGTATTTAATTCCTATATTATATAAAAATTGGATGAAAATATTTATCCAAATTTTTATTGAACCTTAATGGTTAAAAATTGAAAAATAATTTTTTATGATGATGTTCCTTTGTATCAAATAGTATAATCTGATTTACACTCATAAAGGTATGTATGTGTGTGACCTGTTTATTGTATACGCTAATCGATTCTAATGTGGGCGTAAAAAGAACTATTGTCGGATACATGATTTAAAACTATACAGTAACCAAGTCCCAATTATTATTTGTGTATTTTTACTATTTCAAATGCAGAGTACCTAACTGTAAAAGTATTTTAAGTTAAAAAAAATACATGAAATATATGCAGATTTTTATGTACATTTTTCGGGTTAACCTTAAAGACAAATTCACACCTGGCATCCATCAAAGTGGAGAGAGGCGGAGAGATGACGCGATAACACTTCACACTATCACACTAATATTATAAAGGCGAAAGCTTGTATGTCTGTGTGTGTATGTTTGTTACTCCTTCACGCCACAACGGATGAACCGTTCTGGCTGAAAATTTCAAAGAAGATAACTCATCCCTAAAATTAACACATAGGCAGCATTTCCAGCGGGAATTGAAAATCCTTAATCCACGCAGATGAAGTCACGGGCATCGTCTATCACACTAATATTATAAATGCGAAAGTTTGTATGAGTGTATATGTATGTGCGTGTGTATGTGTGTGTGTGTACATATTTGTTACTCCTTCACGCAACAACGTATGAACCGATTTGGTTGAAATTTGGAATAAAGATACATAACTCAAGTTTTTATCCCGGAAATGAAAGAGTTATTCCCACATAGATTCGTTTATTCATTATTCTTTTTGGTGAACATATTGCAGGAGAGAGATGTAGGCGATCGTCTCTCTTTGTGAAAATTTCGTGTCCACTGACAGTCCACTCCGCTCGTGCTAGTGCACATATTCTCTCCGCTTTGTTTGAAACCCTCTGCCCTCTCCACCACTCTTCTCCGCTTTGGTGGGTTACTTATCGCTAATAGCTGGTATTAATAACTCTATCTCATTCAAAATCTATAAACGTAGTAATAAAGTATAAAGCGTTTATCAGTTAGTAAAGAGATTGGAATCTCATTATGTGCATTGTTTATTGACACCCTTTTACTACAAATCAGAATGAAATATTCTATCTAGGTTCTACATACTATTCCATTTTGATTTTGGATTAAATAGGTTATTAATTTAACTACACTTCAGGATATACCTACATATTTTTTATGTATTATAGAAATCAATGAATGAGTGGATTTGAACATGAAATGTTTGTATTTTATTTATATTTCTGTGTTAGCTAGTGAAACTTGTAAATAAAAATGTACATTTGTAAATACAGAATTCTATATTGAAATTATGAAATCTAGTCTAATTTAGTTCTAACGGTGCTAAGAATTGTATATTAATGTAAGACCTGTTACCACTAAAGCATATATTTGTACACCAGCAAAATTGTAAATCTGTATAAGTTACGAGTATTATTTTACCACAATTTAAATAGAAATCTTTATTTTACTAAGGAGAAATTTTAACAGGTTAATCTAGATATTGTACTTGATTTAATACTATCTCTTGGAACAAGTCAAGACTCTATCACCGGGTCGTAAAGTAGATTTTGCTATGAAGAGCCGGCAAGAAACTCAGCAGTTGCTCTTTTCAAAAAAAAAAAAAACAAAAATGTTAAAATATTATCATCGTGTAGTTAATCCAATGTAATAAGTTATTCACTATCTTGTATAGCTATAATTTAATTCTTTATAATATAATTAATTAATTCAGTGCAACTTTGTTATTAAGTATTTACATTGCCGTACCATTTCCAAGTTAGCCCACTACCATATTATTAGAATGCATCGTCCCTATGTTGGGATTCAAGGGCTGTCACCAAATAAAAAATAAAAACTGGCCAAGTGCGTGTCGGACCCTTACACGAAGGGTTCCGTACCATCGTCATAGATTTAACAAGAGCTTTTGTTAAAATCCAGCAAAAACTAAAGTTTATTGTATGTAGATTCTCTTTAATTTTTTTTTATTATTTGTTCTTAAAGCGGCAATACAAAAAAATATTCTATGAAAATCTCAAGTATATATTAGGGTCAGCTCACACCTAGGCGCGACGCCAAGCGACGATGCTCATACTTTTGTCGGTGAGGGGGCGTAACGAGCCATACTTCGCGCTTTCACTGAAATTTGTACCTTATTGTGTAGTGAAGAAAGAAAGAAACAATAAGAATATTGATATCGCTATCGACAAAAGTACGAGCATCGTCGCGTCTCGCCGCGTCTCGGTATGAACTGACCCATACGGTTCATGAGATACAGCCCGCTGACGGTACATTTAGATACGGAACCCTAAAAATATAGGCATACTATTTTTGTCCAGGTTTTAGTGGTATAACAGGTCTTTAGCCTAGCGTCAATTGCCGGCGTGCCGCACGTGGTGTGGTCTTGTTGAAACAAGTTCGATAAGCAATTGTTTCTTGTAAATGTTTCCAAAATACAATGTCGAGCATACACGGTTGTCTGTGTTTTATTTTTCGACCCCACTGATCTCTTTTTTTTTTTTAAAGAATATTAGTCAAGCTGAACTTGACTTATATTCTCCTCTTCCCTCCAAAAAAGCGAAAAGCTTGTGCTAGGAGTGGGTACGACAATAGTGCAACGGATGAGGCTTGAACCTACAACCTTTCACCTTTGACCGTTGGGCTATTGAGGCTTCAATAGCCTAACGTTGGGCTATTGAGGCTATAATCAATCAATGATTAACACTGCATTAGCTGTGCCTATACAAATGACATTTTAATTATGGATCAATGTGAAGCGCCACATTTGACATACGAGTGTCTCTGAAACTAAAACATTGCAAATGGCGTACAGACCGCAACAATTAATCTATGGTTTAATTGTTGTTATATGATTTTTAAAATTAACTATAGAGGTCGGTGCGCCATTTGCAATTTCATTATAATAGTTCTAGAGACATTCGTATCGGCTTCAGCGTCAAAATGGCGTCAATCTAGTAGGTCCAAAAAAATCACATTAACCGTCCAATGTTAATCAAAGATTAATCATAAAGGCCTGCGTTCGACCCTCATACACCCCCAATATCTCCACCACAAAGGAAAAAAATATAAAAACCATACAAAATGACAATGGTAGCGATAGAGGAGCGAAATCATAGTAATCAAAATAGAACAACGGTCAACGTGATACATGGACAGCAACAACCTGCAACAGTCGCTATTCTCAAGAAGAATAATGAAGTAGGTACCATAGTGAAACTGCCAGTTCTAACGCAGACATTTTAGTATGCAACTATCTCTTACATTCCACTGCGTTGGTTTCAAAATAAAAGTGTGTTACAGGCCTCAATGGAATTTAAAAATTCAATAGTTATTTACAGCTACAAAATCTCATTGAGTTATTTGAATAAGAATCAAACTTCTTTGAACCATCTAGATAAAATTCTCTTATCAGTATTTGTGCTCTAGATATCATAATTTTATTGTGCATGAGCTGACACAGTTGAATTAAATATTATGATAATAATTTGCGACCAAATATGATTTAAATAACTTCGTATTTGGTTCGTTGAATGCTATATTGTGTACTAAACAAACTGTCGCATAACCATCAACCGCAGTATACCAATTCCATGACCACACCTCATACAAACGAACTGTAACCTAAGCACGAACTTTTTGAATTTCGAATGCTGTAATTGTATCGAGTGACGATGACGATACATTAACGCACAAGTTTGGCAGCACGAACCCCGAAAATCTACTCTCGTCACTCCACACGATTACTTCACTTTAACTTCACGCAGTCTGCTGCACGTCTAAAAATTAAATACTTGTATAATTTCGTTTATAGAAAAATAATTTCGAATATTTTCAAACTATGCATCACAATAATTATGTTTTCTTCGAGAAAAACGTGGCGAAACCGGAGAGTGATGTCACAGCTGCGTCACGTTTAACTTTACGTAGTTGCAGTTGCTTCGTGCTGCCTACTGTCGTTTTCATACAAAATTTCGTGGTAACGTTAACTTTTCTTTTACTATTCGAAAAAAGAAAAAAGAAAGAAGAAAAGTTAAAAAAGTTCATGCTTAGACTACTGATGTAATAAATTCTACTGAGCATAGTTATCTTTATTTTTGGCATTTAGTTGCACAACCCGTTACAAAAGATGGACTTAATGCTTAGCCTTACGTGCGACTTCACATGCAGGTGTGCAAGAAGAAAAGTATGTAAGAAGTATTGTTTTTTTTAATTCGGTTATTTCCTCTGTGATAGGCACTGTCGCATATGGCGCCACGTGGCACGGCACTAAACACACGAAATATAATAAACAAAAGTAAACACAAAACGGAAACATGTCTACGATTACAATTCAATTTCAAACGTGAGTTATTGTTACAGAATCCACATAAAATTGTAGGTGTTCTCTGCGGTACAAAACTAAATTGATTAGTGCGATCCACTTATTCGTTAAGGGTTCCGCAGTATAATACCTATAATTAGCATTCAACCTGAGTGATCATGGCTTTCGTAAACCTTGCTTCAAACTTTCTAATCGACGTCTATTACGATTGAACTTTATTTGCTGTCAAAACACATCGCATCGTGCTTGCAGCATACGCTTGCTGTTGCCGCTAAAATAACTTCAAATTAAATGTACTGTCAACATCTCCACTTTATTTTTGCAATCTACTTACGACTTGATTTTTGGTTGTAAATAAAGTTCAAGCGTTACATGAAATGCTCTCTAAGTTAAGAAATCTCGTCTTTTATTAAAAATAACTCTGTAGTCAGCAAATATTACTTCACTACATAACATCGATATAGCTGTGTAAGATCTACCTATTTATGTGTGTTTTTGGGGTCATCGTTTCCCTCATAATTACTCATTAGATCTGGATAATTCAGCTGTATATTCAGCATATTGGGTTTATTTGAATACTCAAGGCTGAAATCTATAGAACGCACTTTATCTCCGCTCAGACTCAAGACAGCGTTAAAACGAGACAGATCTACGTTAGAGCATATTTGTGTCTCGTTTTGTTCTCGATAGATGGATTTCAGCCTGAGAGTTTTATAGCCTACATGACGTCATGACTAATCCAATGTGCCAGATATGACAAATATGTACGTCACGAGAAAAAACTGAGACAAAAAATGTACCACTTGTTTACCAGAAACTCTATACATACAGAAATATTTCCTGGTTCAATTAGAGGTTTTCATTAAGTTGTTCTATTCCGACGAATCCTAAAAAATCTATAATCCATATTTCAGTTACACAAGCACTATAATTGCGTAGCATTTTATTCTTTACTGTCGTATACGCTTCATTTCACTTAGTTACTTTGTGCTTTTACACTCTAATTTGAACCCTTTGTCTGAAAATATAAGGTCTAGCTTTGTAAGATATCTAATCGGAATGACGTCGAGTTTTATAATACCCCCCGTTGATACCCTGTGGCTTGATTTTATGACGTACGAGACAGTGTGGAATATATTGAGACCTTTTACGATCTCGTTAAATTGATAAATTCTATACGAAGTGCAGCACCAGCTTTAGTTTTAAATGTCAGCGAAATAAGGGACCGTGTCCACTGCGAGGCAGTTACTACGACCGTGTGAAAAGAAAAAAATTTTCAGAATTTTTTTGATTTGTCCTGACTGATTGACTTTGATCTATTAATGCTCATCCTAAACCACTGGAGTAAGAAACTTGATAATATTACCACCACCACCATCACCACCAGGTACCACTTGATACCACAGTAGGTACCTTTTAATACGTAGGAACTCACTAATAATAAGCCTCAATAGCCCAACGGTTAAAGGTGTGGACTGAAAACTGTAAGGTCGCAGGTTCGAATCCCACCCGTTGCACTATTGTCGTACCCACTCCTAACACAAGCTTTTCGCTTATTTGGAGGGGATAGGAGGATATTAGTCAACTTCAGATTGATTAATATTCTTTAAAAAAAAAAAAAGGATTAATCGTTTAAAGGGGTAGTAAAAGTTCGTAATTTTCCCATTTAGGTACTTATTTTCATAAAATTTTCATTTGAGTTTCGAATTAGTAATCAGTAAGAAATGCAGAAATACATGTTTCAGTTTTTTTGGAAATTGTACCCCTGACAGATTTTCGTATTATTCACTGAACCGAAGTCGCGGCGTGTTAGCTAGTGTGAAATGGATGGGATACTACAAGTTTCTGAACGGCAAGAAACTTATAACACCACATTAGTAGGTACATTGCACCCGTGAGATATCTTGCCACCATAAAATAATATATAGTCTGGGGCTAATTTGAAAAAGAAAATAAAACTCGTGCAATTTAAAATCTTCGAGAAGCGTCTTTGGAATGGCTGCACGTAGGCTAGACTTAACTCGTCACTCTACTTTGTAACATAAGTATACACTTTATGAAACAAATTCTCAGCGAACTCGCGTATAACGTTATTTCAAAATCATAGCCATCTGTCTTGAAATAACTACATCTTACTAAGCTCATAATATGAATATCTGATCTAGCTCATAATATATAGGGGAGAAGTGGCATGAAAGAGCCAGTTTACTAAACGACTCAAAAAAATAAACTTTTAATGAAAGAAATGATGATTTTTTTCTCTTAAATTATTATTCATTTATTAAACTAGGTAATTTCATGCGAAAAAATCTTAAACGCTATGAAAAAATCAACGAAATATTCATTTAAAAAAAATGTGTCTTTCGGCTCTTTCATAACATTTCGGTATTGAAAGAGCTACTAACATTTATGAAAGAGCCAGTCTGTATTATAAAGTGTAATTGTGAAAATTATATAAAATAATAATAATTGCACTATTAAAAAAAAATCAAAAAGGAGATCCCTTCAAATCCTTTTTAAAAATTAATGATATTTTTAAGCAATTTTTAATTCTGTCATTAATTTTAAGTAATTTTAACAAACGCGTTAATCTTAACATATTATTCAGATTAGATTATTTTTTAGTGGATGATGCCTACGACTTCGTCCGCGTGGATTAAGGTTTTTTGATTCCCGCGGAAACTCTTTAATTTTCTGGGATAAAAAGTAGCCCAATTATTAATCCAGTTTATAATTTATCTCTATATATATATCTAGTATTTTTGCGTGAAAGAGTAACAATCACACACACACACACACACACACACACACACACACACACACACACACACACACACACACACACACACACACACACACACACACACACACACACACATACACATACACACACACATATACACACACATACAAACTTTCACCTTTATAATATATAATATTAGTGTGACGTGAAGTGTGATTAATAAAAATCTTTAAAATTAAACAAAGAAAAAATAAGTATCGCAAATCGCTCGGAATCGCAACCGTAGGGGTGGAGGTTAACTGGGGAGATGGTCTGATAATCTGGTCTGTTACAACCTCATTTTCTTCGTGAGCTTCAAATGGTTTTGTAGTAGGCGGAGGTGTTGATCTTAAGTTAATTTCAATATTTTCCTTATCCAAGTTCACTTCATTACTTTCGTTAGACTGTGACAGATGGCATATGAAGATAAAATTCGTCTTCATTAAATTTATTAGAATTTAAGGGGTAAATTCCCTATGACAGATATGCTTCTTTTACAAGTTGCCTAACTTGAAAAATAGTTACCGATTTTTTGGGTCTTTTTCATTTTTATAGATTTGACTTTTCCATAATACAATATCTGAAGCAAATAATTTAATAATATATGAAAAAAATGCATATTTATAGATATTTATTATTATTTTATTTTATTACCAAAATTCTAATGCAGGGTTATGAAAGAGCCGGTTATGAAAGAGCCAGCTCTTTTAAGGCCCATTCACACAGCTCTTTCATGACTTATTCTTCAAAAAAATATAAACTTTAAAATAACAACAATATCAAAACTTTTTCAACTCAGTTTTTACACAGTTGAATGGCCAAATATATGCACAAACTCAATCTAAAATCCATTTGCCTATATTTGTTTACAATAAAATACCAAAAAACATGTTAAATGAAACAAAATACTTACTTTTTACTGCCAAAAACTTTGACTCCATATGCTGGTGTACGTTGTTTTCGGTAGACTGTCAAATGTTTGTGGGCGATGGGCAATCAGTATTGCTACTTAAAAATAAAATTACCAACCAAATACGTTCATTAACTACTAAAATATTGCAAATGGCTCTTTCAAAACCTGGCTCTTTCATGCCACTTCTCCCCTATATTTGATCTAAGTAAGTACACCTAAGTTTATAATTTTTTATCTTTCTGTATGTTTCTTGTGCGGGCTAGATTATTTGGAATAGCTAAAGTGATTTAACAGAGTTTTGACAGGCTCTACGAGTACAGGGAGTAACTTAGGCTAAACTTTATGCCTGAAATTTTTGAGATTTAAACAAACCCTGAAATATTTAAAAACATTGCTTAATAATAAAAAGCCCATACGTTAATAATAAAAACGGCTAATATTTTTTCGTATTGTCATACTACCTAACTGCAGAACCGATTTTTATTTAATTTGGAACAAAGATACCTATCTGCTATACCTAAGACAAATATAGAATCATTTTTATCCCGAAAAACCAAATACTACCCACGCGCGCACAAAGTCGCAGGCATTAGTTAGTTAGACATAAACAAAAGCTCTTTACTTATTTCATGTAGCCAATAATTGAGACAAATGTACGCTATCGAAAACGAATGAACGATAAAAAAAAGGAATAATGGACAACAATAGTTCAAGAAAAGGAAAAAGGAAAATAACGGAATTTCATTTCTGAAAAGCGGTCCGGACTGAATACGGAATTAGCATTTTATCGGCACGGAAGTTGTATATTCCGGATGGATACTTCCTGTGGACTTAATTAGGGAAGCCGAACCGAATTTATCGGCTACCAACTCAACGGGAGGCTCCAAATGCTTTTGTTTGGACTAATTCTCATATCTTCTGTAAATATAATTATAGTACCAATTGAATAAACTATATTCTTTTATTTTCTAGAAATTAAATTCTTTTTTAAAACCGACTTCAAATGCCATTACAAAATATGTCAATTGTGCCTATAAAATTTGAAGAGTTCCCTCGATTTCTCCAGGATCTCATCATCAGATCCTGACCTGATTACAATGTTACCACCTGGGACCTTTCAAATAAAAAAAGAATTTTTCAAATTGGTCTTCCTGTAATCGGGGAACATACATAAAAAAAGATCCCGACGAATTGAGAAACTCCTCCTTTTATGGAAGTTAAAAATTTGCCAAAAAAATTGAAGGTAGGTAGCTAAATTAAACAACCCGATACCTTTACAAGGCCGAGGTTCGGAAAATAAACATTTCCGCGTTAAACAAAACTCGTTAAATTACAATCACCCACCGGATAAGGCTAACCAAAATTAATTGTTCTTTTTACGTAATTTTTTTTACTTAAACGTAACCATTTATTTTGTATTTATTTTTAAACGATAATAGGTAGGTACCTGTTAATACTGCTTTTTTTTGGGCTTTATTTTGAAAGTAAATACTGATAATTAAAATTCATTAGAGCTTATAATATCCCTATTTACATTTCGCATGACGTTGAATTTTCAACAATTTTTGCATTTTTATAAGCTACTAGCGGACGCCCGCGACTTCGTCCGCGTTCTTAAATTGAAATTTTTCCTGAATTTTCTTTGCTATAGGTAAACCTTACGGAGCCCGAGACCTTTCCAACGAATGCAAAACCGTGGAAATCGGTTCGTGCGTTCTGGAGTTATAGCGTCAGGAAGGAAAACCCGACTTATTTTTATTATAAGCTATTTCATTAGGAACTGTCAAATTCTGATTTATAGAATCAATAGTCAACAGACAGACATCTTCTAGGAAAGCGCGCTCTGTCTTTGCGTGCACTTACTTACCATTAGATGTGATCGCAGTCAAACTCGTCTCTAGTCTTATAATGTTTAAAAAATATATTATTACTATGTATTAAGTTTTAGAACAATTAAATTATTCCTTCTTAAGAATCCAACCAAGATAATTAAGTACTGATAAACTCGGTAAAAGCACACCCAGTTATGAAAGAAAGAAGGGCGGAAGGCCATTGTCATTTCAACAAAGAGAAGAGAGTCAAGCAAAAACAGATACTTAATGTGATTAAGCATGAACTTTTATAAGTATCTACGGAAACTTTATGAAATGGAGTGCGGATAATTCCTTGCCTTCTTTGTTTCTTGTGCAAAAGTTGCCATCAATAAATTAAAATACATATTTATTAAATAAAAATTATTTTCAAAAAACCGACTTCTTACGCCACTACAAAGTATAAAAATAATTTTAGTTTGTACACGTTTGTTGAAGTCGGGTGGGCTTAAATAGAAACGATGAAACCGATACGCGATGGTCACCCGACTTTAACAAACGTTTATCTCATGTGCCATCAGAAGGCGAGAGTCGCACATCGATTTCATCGTTGCTATAGCAGGAGCGTAGCAGGAACCGCTTAGTATAGGACCAGTGGATGATTGCATAAACTACCTACACTAAGGCTAACTTGCACCTAACTGTTTAATCTCGTTTAGTTAAAACTTTACTGCTATCACTTTTTGCCAAGTTTATTTCAGAGTTGCTAAGAAACGAGTTGGTGCAAGTGGCCATAAGTGCTGTTTTTCGTTGAGAAAGCTGAAAATAATTCTGTAGCTAATCGGTTACGATAAATAATTTTTAAACCACGCCGAGTAGTCACATTTTGTCACAATAATATTATGTAAAAAGGCTAAGTGTTTTTTACGTATTATTGTGGCAAAATTAAAGGGGGCTCCGTTTAATTTTTAACTGCACATTTTCGCATAAATTAGTAAGGATATTGAGTGTAAAAAACAACAACTCTCAACTCACGCAAGCTGAAACTTTCGTTCCGCTTCTATGTTTTCGCGACGGGAATGTTCTACCACCCTACTACCCTTTCGTCGGAACACCATACAATACAACAGTTTGAAACAAATTGTGTAACGCAGAGCGTTACGTAAATAAAAATAAAAACTAAAATTAAAACAAAGAACCCAAAAAAGCTCAGCCAGGGCCCGAGTCCATTGTCATTTCGCGAGTTACGAAAGTCTTTGTAAACAAAAACGAGAAGATAATGTGATTTCGCAAGAGCCTCGGTAGGAAAGAAAAGTTGGTAAAAGCGAACTTCAATACTTTTATGTGCTTCCTTTTTACACTGGAAGGGATTTAACGCGCCTTTCGATGAATAAGATTTCAGGGGAAGCTCAGAAATACTATGTTCACTTTAAAGGTGGTAGAAAACATTAAAGTGTAAGAGATACTCGGACCGATATAATATGATTATTTTATTTTTATGCTAAACTAGCTTTTGCCTTCGGCTTCACTCACGATTTTTCAAACCCCTATTTTACACCCTAGGGTTGAATTTTCAAAAATCCATCAATTCATAATAAATAAAAAAAGAATCATAAAAACGGATAACCCAGTATAAAGTTATGCGTGATAGAATCGGTTAACAGGTAAACCGTGTGCGACTTCCTGTCACTTAGACGTGAATTTATTTTTTTTAATTTACCTGTCACTTAGACGTGAATTTTTTTTTAAAATTTAAATAGGACCAACAAAAATCATCATCAAAATCGGATAACCCAGTACAAACTTTTACGTGATAGAGTCCGGAAAACCGTGTGTGACTACCCTTAGAGATGGAATTTCTTTTTTTATTTAAATGGGACCAACTTTGGGGTAGAACCTCTCCATTAAAAAAAGAATCATCAAAATCGGACGACTCTGCCAAAAGTTATGCGTATACATAAAAAAAAATACGCAACGAATCGAGAACCTCATCTTTTTTTCGTCGATTGAAAATGAAAATTTATTTAATAGGGCATTTTAATTAATAGGGCATTTTGGTACGTATGGAGAATAAAAACGTCAAGAGCCGAAATGCATCTACAAGTTAGCACTAGATGTTATCTTGATGATTTATGGAAGCTGTATGTAGCTACTGGTGCTCTAGAGCTTGTTCTTGTGAAAATTGCGCAGTAATTTCTCTCCTGTACGTCATGAATTTTCAAAAAGTTGCTCTCGAAGATTAGTTCTTTCGAGCGGCCATTTTCTTTGTAATTTTACATATTTTATAACTTGCGGACGCCTATAATTCTCTCAGATTTTTAATGTGAGTTTTTTACTTGCTATATGTTTTCCGAGACTTCATTCGCTTAGTCACTTATGACCTAAGTGAACAGTCGAGAGTTAGCTTTAGACAGAATAAAAAAAATCAAACCTTTTAACACTTTTAAACAGAAAAGGTTCAAATAATGCACAATGGATGGAATGAAATAAGAAACCATTTTCAAATAGCAGCAATTTTCACAACAAAAACTTTTATGCCATTTCCAAAGAAAATGTCAGCTGTTATAGCCCGTAAGCAATTCTGAAAATAAAACTGTAAAACCGAAAGTTTATATTACGGACACTTGCTTCTAAGATGACTCTCCTTTTGGACTTCATCTTTTACTGACAAAGAATATCATTCAGACTCGGCGAATCGTATTTTGAAAATATTTTTGTTAAGGGGTTGTTCATCTATATTTAATCAAAATATTATAAGCAAACTGAATATGTTTAAACAGATTTGATCCATTTAAGTGAGATTAATATTATTATTTAAGACAACTTGCTCTTCACAATACGTGAGGATGTTACCTACTGATATTACTCGTACAATGCCTATGTACTTTAAGTGCAGGGAAGTAAAACATACAGTTAATTACAGTTAAGTACATTTGGGTAACTTCAAATCAAGAGTGAATAGGCAAGCGCGTTCCATCTTAGGCCGCATCTTCACTTACCATCAGGTATGATCGCAGCCAAGCGCTAGTCTATATATTAAAAAAAAAAAAAAAAAAATAATACCATATCATGAGTTTGTTCTGGCATCAAATTGTGTAAGAAATAAAAAAAAAATTAAGATATTTAAGCAAAACTTACGAGTACCAAAAACGCATGGATATTAACAAATGTACTTACTTATACTTTTACTTACTAAATTTCACATAACACATTATTTAACTGTGTTCTATAAGATAAAGAACTACTACTTAAGCTAAAAATAATATGCTTAATACTCTTACAAATCCAAATCGTAGTAATGAAAAGCATTAAACCAACGACCGAAGTCTTGCACTATTGTAATCTTCAGAAAATGCCGAAGCAACATTTAACTCACGTACATTAAAGTCGAGCAATTCTGCAAAAATATTCTTTGTTCGAACAATCGATTGAGCTGTCGGCACTCTCGATATCGCTACGGAAAATGTTTAAAAAACATCTCGAGAATCGAGAACTCCGAGAGCAGATGCTCTAGTTCTGTTATTTGACTTGGGTCAAGTTGTAAGAGGTTGCGATATATCTGTGCTTTTAGATTCTGCGTGGGACGACGTAGAGCAAGGTAGGGCAACGAAATAGAAAGAAAAGAAAGAAAGAAAATACATTTATTCTTGTTTAGTATCACAAACAGTACATCTTATACTATTATAGAATAATAATAATGTCTGTCTGTACCACCACTTAGAACGGATGTACAGCTGATGCTGATTTACAGCTGAGACACGAATGACGTCACAGCAAACCGACTGTTAATCTTGATTGATGGTTTATCAATAAACACTAATTTGATTAAATCATGGTAATATTAAGTGCCAATTTCTACATCGCCAAGTAACGTTTTACTACGGAATTTTGAGGGAATTACGGAATTTTATTGTTGTTATTGAGTTTTTGTAATGAAAATCTGGAAAACCGTTTATCCTACCAGTTAAAACTTACTCGGCGATGGTGAAAAATTTTAAATATTATATATTGAAATTTGTGTAAACCTAAAACCAATTTGATGAATGCTTTGTATTGCTAATAAACTTAGTGATAGTATGTAACTTTTTATCGCTCTCTCCTGTGCATTGGACCGTGCTCCAATTCCCCCGGCTAGCAGTTCGTTTAAACATTTCCAGGCCCCGATATTTGATCTGTAATTAAAATCAAAATTGTCTCCTCATACAAGAAATAAGTAAATGAAAAATATAAATAGAACTTCATTTTATATGCTTAAAGTTAAAAATAAATTTAATAGGATGACTACGATCAGTTTGATCTCATATCAGCCACGTAAATCTAAATGGAGGCAAACAAACTATAATTAAAAGTGTGAGCGTCTCTGTAGGTGCATTTTCTTTCGGACTCTGTCTTCAGTCAGATTATTCGCCATGAAGACAATTATTTTAGTCGTTTTTTTTTCTTGTTGTTTCAAATCTCGTCTCATCATCAACAACCGGTAGACGTCTACTGCTAATAAAAGGTCTCTTGAAAGTGTCACCACTGAACACGACCTTGTGTCAATTGTATCCAGCGGCTGTCAGCAACTCTTCCTGATACGAGTATGCTATTGCATGGGATCCAAAATCTGAAGTCAATAGAAACCGTTATATACTGAAAACTTAGTCTGAAACCTAGAGACCGCACTCTCACTCTGCTCAGACTCAAGATAAAGTTAAAACTCTATCTAAGTCCAAGCTTAGTCAGAGCACGCTCTATAGATCTCATCATAAGACTATGGATAGATTCTCAAATGTTTTCCGATACAAATATAGATTCGATTCTCAAAGGTCACCATGACGAAAAGAGATTTTTCCATAAAACTATCAGGAAAATGAAAAACTGAATCTCACACAATACGTAACAATACGAGGCACACATAACTGAATTTTTTCATCTCAACAAAGACCCCAGCAGGTAGGTACGCGCCCCAGTTCAGCCGTTTACTGAGAAGAGTGATCCACAAACTATTTTCATAAAAAGTTTCGACACACTACTTTTTATCACGAATTTATATTTTAGCAGCTGGTGCACGCCTTTTCACCCACGTGAATGTTTTGAAGAATTCCCTGTAAGGGTGCTTTTATTTTTAAATTGCTAGAAAGAAGTGCAGCTGATATCGGTTTTCACACTAAAACCAGTCGTGGTTTGTTTTGTGTGATGTACCAAACCTTCCAATGTTCTTTACTCCAACCATCCCAGCTGTCTCCAAAAGACTAGCAGGCCAATCACGCCCGTAATGCATATGCCACTCGCATTTTCCTGATTTCTTCAAATCAGATGATCATTTTAATTAGATTTGCTAGTTACTTTCCGTTTGTGGTGTCGAAACCTTATCTTTATAGTAACGAGACATCACCGATCACAACGTACTTTGTAGTTTGATGGGCACAAGTCAGTTCGAGCTTTTATTACTCTGAAGGGATTTTTAGGCAAAACGATTTATCTGACGCTTGAAAAATCGTACTCTTATAGCAGGTTTAAGTTGAACAATTGCCAAATTGTACGCCATTCGAACAGTCAGAACAGATGTTCAATCAAATTCAAGCATTGAAAAAGAAGAGTTTAATGTTGAAGAACAAGAGTTGATCAACTAAAATCGAATTTTATGAACCAGCTATTAAACACAGAGTTCAACGAGTTGTGAAGCTGAAGTCATAACTGGCCGGGAACATAGAACAACTAATAGATATTGGGGTCTCAAGGTGCTGGAATTGCGACCTCACCTAGAAAGCGAGCGTTAGCAAACTAAGCGTGATGCTTGTCTTGTGAGCTGGTAGAGCAATAGAGTATTGGTAGGGGTTTGAATCGACGACCTGTCGGTTTTCAGTACTTTTTGATTAAATGAAAACCTGATGATGATTATGATGGCCTTAATGATTGATTGTAAAGGATCCATCCTTCATACATCCATCCATCCTAACAAACTTACGCATTTACAATATTATCTACTAAAAAACTTCAAAAAAATGGATTAAAATAATGTATGAACTAGTAGGAAATAGGAGTAGTAGGGACTAGGAACCGATGGTAGAGTCATGACGTGTCATAAAAGCTAAAGTTGGCGTACATGCAATAAATAATCTTGAATTTAAATTTTGAATTTAAATAAGTCGTATACTAGTCGTGACATCATAAGGTCGTGTTGTGTAAACGTAAGCCGTATCACTCCGAACTGAACTAATCAACTTTCAAATAAAATGCTTGAACCTCAATAGGCGGTGGGTGTTATTGTTATTTATGTATGTATTTTAA
Source organism: Hipparchia sbordonii (assembly GCA_038048805.1). NCBI lineage: Eukaryota > Metazoa > Arthropoda > Insecta > Lepidoptera > Nymphalidae > Hipparchia > Hipparchia sbordonii. The sequence continues at coordinate 843,382 of CM076111.1, read as the reverse complement.
TGGGATTAATGACAAATTTTATTGCGGCTTCATGTGGGGTACTCGCATTAGTAGTGATATGTTGGGAAGTATCCACAAACACACTGCAATGGTATAATGTTTTACAATTAAACATTTTATTGTTATGGTTGAAGCCACGATACGATAATACAGTATCTCAAACTGTTTAAGATTTTATATGTGTATTTTTATGGATTATGATCAACGTCTGAACCCATCGCCAATCCACCACTAGCTAGGTTTTCTGTACCTATTTTTAAACCCCGACGCAAAAACGACGGGGTGTTTGTGTGTGTGTGTATGTGTGTATGTCTGTATCTGTGTCTGTGCCATTGTAACTTCCAAACGGATGAACCGATTAAGGTTTTTTTTGATTCTTTGAAAAGAAATTAGTCGGGAGTGTTTAACTATGTTTGATGAAAATCGGTCCAAGATGGCCGCCTGTACAAGACGGACCTGAAGAGACATAGATACTATGAAGGAATTTTAAAAAATATCATAAAATTCATAAACTAGAAATTTATTCCCGATATTGGAGGTGATTTAAATTTTTAATTGCCACGTACACGTAATAGGGATCGGATGGAGTTCAACATAGCAACGTAAGCCCGTGTTTTTTCCGTACAAACAGGAACGAGATCGATAAGTGTGTCGAGAGTCGTCTAATTCTGATCAAACACTAGAGATGCGGGTGAAGCTCTCCAAGTAACGAGCTGTGGACGGTCTATTTTTTTTTCACTAAAGTAGTTCTTGATTAAAGACTACCCTCCGATTCTTTGAAATAGGCACTTAAACGAGTATTCAATGGTCGTTAATTGGTGCCAGGATTTTAAAACTTGTTTTATTGGGGTTTCGTAAGCAAAGAGCGCCAACGGGACCCTAGCCTCCGCTATGCGTCCGTCCGTCCGTGTGTCTGTCAGCGTGATGTATCTCATGAACCGTAATAGGTAGATACTTGAAATTTTCACGGAATGCGTATGTCTATTGCCGCAACAAATAATAAAATAAAAAATAAAGGGGGCGGAGGGAGAGCAGAGCATACAAAAAACTTGATTTTTTTCAGCAATTTTTGTTCGACCTTAACAATTGCTGTTACAATGATACGGAACTCTTCGTGTGCGGAACCCAACTCGCACTTGGCCGGTTTCTGTTTATCTTCCATACTTTTGTTTAAGTTTGAATTTTGGTTTAATTTCAATTAAAATTTTCTTTCACAGCGCTTGTCTCACTCACTCATAATATTATGAACAAATGCAGGAGCAAGAAAATGCAACAGACATCGTGCGATGTTCGTTGCACTTTCTGTTTCTTGTACTCTATCTCACTCGCTCAAAGGGGCAGCTCAACTCTGCCCAACCAATGAAATGTATGCAATCAGCGATCGCTTGCCCCTTACACTATTTGTAGGTTAGATTTCTGACCCAAATTTCCATTAGGATTAAGTAACCTCATATAAAAATATTATGAAGAAGAAGAGGAAATCAAAATGGCTTTCAAGGCATAGCAAATCGCTAATTGGACTCAAAGGTGATGCGGGTAAATCAACCTCGTATTTACGTATTGTACAGTATTTATAACTTTGTCTTAAATAGACGGCTGTAGAACAAATACGAGTACAAAAAGACGAGAAGAAAATACAAAAATTTGAAAAATTAATTTCTGTACATTTAAATAAGCATTATATTTTTTTATTCGATGACAAGATAGTCCTTGATTGCGATCTCAGCTGATAGTAAGTGACAATGCAGTCTAAGCTGGTAGCGGGCTAACTTGAAAGGGGTATAGCAGTGTACATCAATCCCCCTAATCGGTTTCTACACGCCATCATGCCGGAACACTAAATCGCTTGGCGGCACCGTCTTTGACGATAGGGTGATAACTAGCCACGGCCAAAGCCTCCCACCAGACCAGACCAGAGCCAAGTCAAAAATTATTAATTCCCAAATTGTCTCCACCGGGAATCGAATCCGAGACTTGCCAATTATAAGACCACAGCGCTCTCCATTGCAACAAGGAGGTCGTCAAAAATATAATAATAGTATAACTCTCCGAGTCGTTCTACATCACTGTACAAAAGCCAACACTTTACGTTAATAAACAAAACAAATAGCTTCCCAGTTGACTGCATTGGCGCCATTCAAAAAATCGCGCTTGTTTACGATCAACTATATTTTATCCCTCAGAACAACTCCCACATTAAACAGTTATTACGTGTATAAATAAAAAAAGGTGCGATTAACGTTTTATTTTATTATAATGTGTACGATTACAGAGATTTATCCGTTTATCATTACCGTCGAAGATATTTTGTGAGAAAGTATGATATGATCACGGCCTACGCCGCGCCCTTATTCTGAATAGTGATTTATATTATGTGCCGATTTCACCAATGTCGAATAACTTTTAACTAAGGTAAGGTAAGACGTTTTGACAGTTTTTGCACAGAAAATCTGCCATAACTTCAATTCCTCGGTAAAAAGTTACTCAGCGATGGCGAATTTAGTTCAAAAAAGGTCAGCTATAATATGTTGCCAGAATCAAACTTAGGCCAATTCTAATTGAGCGTTAATTAAACTAGCCTTTATATTTATGTTATTCATTCGCCAAAACAGAAGGATTTATATTATAGTACTAGTTGACGCTCGTGACTTCGTTCGCGTGGATTGAGGTTTTTCGGATTCCCGCGGAAATTCTCTTATTTTCCGGGATAAAATGTAGTTTATGTACCTACTATTTCAGTCTATATCTCTGTGCCAAATTTTAGCCAAATCGGTTTAGTCGTTGCAGCGAAATTGAGTAGGTAACTAACATCCTGTATGGATTGTTCGCGTGCATTGAGGTTTTTTTGGATTCCCGCGGGAACTCTCATATTTTCCGGAATAAAATGTACTATTTACTATGTACCATTCCAGTCTTATAATCTATTAAGTAAAAAACATCCATACATCCACTCACCATCCATCCAAACTTTCGCATTTATAGTATTAATAGGATACCTTATAATAGTTTGACCTTCGATTACTCGAGACCAGAATAGTGATGCGAGACGCTTCCTTAAACCAGTTCCATAAAGCTTCGATTACTCAAAGGCATTGTGTCTGTTGCCCGCGCCTTGAGTAACGTGCAGTTACCATAATGGCGCCTTTTTACTTTTGTTAGTATTTTATTGAACTGTTATTGATGATTTAAATCATAATTCTATGTTATTGTATGGTATTATAATAGGTAAATAGCTTGTAGGTACGTAGTTTGAAAAACTGATGGTCCAAAGTCTGAAGACAGACAAAAAATTAAAAAAAAAAATGTTTTCGGCTCAGCATCGATAATAAACATAATATAAAGCATCCCATAATTAAAATTTTCAAAATATATTTAATATATAAAATTTGTCCCATTACAGTTTTATTATAAGTATAGATAGATGATACTTATTTTATGCGTTTACAAATTTTAATTTTATAATAATAAACCCAACCCTGAGCTTTTCTTGTTAACTCTGAGCTAACCTTGCCAAAAAGTGATAGCATTACATTTAATTAAACATGATTAAGCAGATAGGTGCAAGATGGTGTTACATAGTGTAATACATAGTCGTTATATTCAAAGAATAATTGGGTGAATATTCAATTTGGACGATATTTGCGCATTTTTTTAGGAACAAGCATAATTTCATTTTTTTTAATTTTTGATAGTATTATAATGTTTGGTGCTATTTCATTAAATACACAAGTGAAAGGCACGTATATATTTCAAATATTCAAAGAGTTATTGCCACTAGAAATTTATGTCAAGCTACGGTAATGAACCCTGTATACGGTAATGAATTTTTATGTATACTTTTGGTAGAATTTCTTATGAATTCTCTATTTGAATAAACTTGTACGAATAAAAGCAAGTGCCCAGCCGTGCACAGGGAATTGGTAATTCACTCGTCGACCGAGAACCTTGTTGGGCCCGTCACTGCTTGGAGTAAGATCGTTTCAAATAACAAAATATCAAGCAGTTCTTCCATAACTTTATAGACTCCCTCTATATTGGACCTCTTCCTTACCACTCACCCTACCGGCTACCAGGTAACAGTCGATGCTCCCCTAGGAACATTTAACCCCTGCCTAGTACAGACTTCCGTGCCACTTCCATCCTCTGTTCGCACGCGTAATACCGGTAGCCTCATATCCGTGGGCACAGCTTTGTTTTTCAACAAACGACCTTAACACCTGTGCTGAAGCAGTTGCTGATACCATACTCCAAGGTATGGACTGCTATATTCCAAACTCCCTCATACCTTTTGGGAAGCGCGCGCAGAAATGGTTCAACGGGATCTGTAATAAGGCTGCTATACTTAAACAAAACTCCTACCAGTCCTGGCTCTCTGCACATTGCACCAATGATCCTAATGCTGCAAATGTTAAGAAAATCTTTAACATTGCGTCCAGAGCCTACAAAAATGCCATTGCCAGGGCAAAATTTGAGCACATCGACAGAATTGGGCAGAGACTAGTCTCACTGCCTTCTGGTTCCCGTGCTTTCTGATTTCTGTTGAAAGCCATGTAAGGCAACTTCTGTCGTTCCTCGTTTCCACCTTTAAGCAAACCGGATGATACACTGGCCTACACTGCCAAAGAGAAAGCCGAAATTCTGGGCACTCTCTTTGCTGCCAACTCTACGCTTGATGATGGTGGGAAAACACCGCTGACCAACCCGCGGTGTCAAAACTCCTTGCGTGATATACGGGGTACATTGGGGATATATTGACAGTAAGGGGGAAGCCCTAGCGGTCAGCCTCGACATCGCTAAAGCCTTTGATCGGGTTTGGCATAGGGCTTGGCTATCGAAGCTGCTATCTTACGGACTTCCTGCGAAGCTGTGCCATTGGGTCGCTAGCTTTCTTCATAGGCGCAGCATCAAGGTCGCTGTCGATGGTTTTTGCTCTCAACTTAAGCCCATCAATGCTGGCATTCCACAGGGCTCAGTGCTATCGCCTACTTTGTTCATTCTGCATATCAATGATATGTTGCATAACAGCAGCATATATTGTTATGCGGATGACAGTACTTCTGATGCCCTTTACAAAGGCCATGCACAGTTCTCTCGCGCAGTGCTGGAGGAGAATAGAGCCAAACTTGTGTCGGACATTGAGACTTCTCTCTAGAAAGTGTCCGTATGGGGTTCACAAAATCTTGTTCAATTTAACCCTTCAAACCCGTTTACCGCAAAAAAGGCCCCTTTTACCACGCCTCTTCTCTTTCAGAACACTTCCCTTACTCCTACCAACAGCATTGGGATTCAAAAGAAGGCACTTCGGCTTGTGGACAATCCCAAATTAACCTACTCGCTGGAAAGCTTGGAACACCGCAGATGTAAGCTCGCTTTGTGTGCTCTATCGGCTATATAACGGGGAGCCCTCTAACTTCTACAACCGCACCGCACGCCACCGAACGCAATTTCACCCCCACCACCTGGGTGCCTGGAGCACTTCGACCATCAGGTGCTCCAGATCTTTTTTTCCATGTACTACCAAATTGTAGAATCATCTCCCTTCGAAAGTATTCCTGTATATAATGTAGTTTCAGTAAAAATCATTAAATGAACTTCAAAAAGGTTACGGTAAACGACGGTAATGAAGGACACGGTAATGACAAATATGCACTTTTAATTTATTATTAATTTTTCTATAAGCAGTATATGCTATCTAATCATTTAAAAATTAAACTAGACGAGAACTTGATGTATTGTTATCGCAATAAAATTCCAATTTTAAATATTTATCAAAATATAAGCGGACTGGTAATGAAACATAAACTGTGACAAAACATTATAATACACTTTCAGTTGTAATTTTTTGCGCGAGTTCGTGCGTACGTCTTCCTTCTGCTACGTTTTCCGGTCGACTGAGGTCTGAGGTGCGGGACGCCGAGAGCTCACTATGTAGCGGCAAGATTTTGTCACGTAAAAACATGTTTCCCGTGATGATTCCGGAGGGTTCCGGTAATGAACTTTGCATCGTGACAAAACTTTAAAAACATATTTGACTATTTATTTCTTTGTAAAATTAATTTTAAATTATGAAGAAGTAATAAAAAATTATTTAATTATTCGGCACAGTAGCCAAATTAACATTATTTTTGTGCTAGGTTTACTAAATATTATTAAATATAAAATATCTAGTAATAAAACAGGTGCCGGTAATGAATTTTAATGTTATTTTCACTAAAAATCTGAGTGATTTACATAGAAATTTCAATAAACACACCATGTGCACGATAAAGTATGTAGGTGTGCATGATAAACGTATATTAAATGGAGTCTAAACTTAAGTTTCAATTTTTTATTCACTGAAATACGTAATTTTCATTACTTTGAATATTCACCCAATTATACCGTAACGTAACTTGATTATGAAAGTCTCTCATCACGGATTGGAGACGCGTGCCGCAAATGATTTGTTGATTCGATTCGCCGATTGCTTCTGTATTCAGCGAGGAGCCAATGTTGACCGATTCCCCGTTCACGTGATCCGAATCCGAACTTGCCCCGTTTACTAATCGTCTCAATACACCTTCACGATGGGAAGTCTTTATTTCGTCCTAGCAACCTAGTTTCAGTCCTAGTTTATATCATTTTATCTTTATTAGGGCATAAAAGCGTAGACACAAAAAAATTACTATGAAATATTTTTCTGTAGACTTATCATAAACGATGTTTTCAACCGACTTTCAAAGAAAGAGGAGGTTCTTAATTCGTCGGAATCTTCTTTTTTATGTAAGTTCCCCGATTAATCGAAAACGCCTACACCGATTTGGAAAATCCTTTTTTTGTTTGAAAGTGTATACTTCCCAGGTGGTCCCATTGTCATCAGGTCAGAATCCGATGATGGGATCTCGGAAAAATCGAGGGAAATCTTCAAATTTTATAGGCACAATTGATATATGTACCTACTTTGTAGTGGCGTTGTCGGTCGGATATGGTCTTTGGATATGGTTAGTTAAATTTTATACGAAACCCTTCGTATTCGAGTCCAACTCGCACTTGGCCGGTTATTTTTCTGAAATGTCTATAATAGAACAAGTCGTCGGTGTAATCAATCATCAGATGAGAGTCAGTAACTTCGTCTCGATTCGAGATGGGTCCAGGTTTGACGCTGACAAATTATACAATCGTTTACTGTCATCTTTAACTTGGTGAATTGTTCCGATTTGTATTTCAAATAACTAGCTGATGCACACAACTTCGATACGTAGGTATAACTGAAGATTTTAGAAAGTTTGAACATGAGATCTTAGGTCAGCTAAGGAAACATATCATATTCTACTCCTACCTTCATTGTAGCAAAGCGTAGTAGAATAAGCAAGAAAGGTGTATGTAGGTACGTATATTGCAGATCCTACACGCCTTTATCCCGAGACCTAAGGACGTTACATGTCACTCGCCTGTCAATTATAGGGGCTCCTTTGTTGCCTTCCTTTGAACTGATTTTCAGAATGGCAACATATAAAAAGATATCTTTCTCATAGACATACAATGCTTACTATGACAGATTTAAATTGACCTTCCTCTACGATTTGGTATATCGAATTGTAATGCTTTTTGCGTTAAATGGGGTTATTCAAGGGGCGGATCAAATAATTCCTGAAAAGCCGACAACGCATTTGTGGTGCCTCTGATTGCAAGGGTTCATGGGCGGCGGTAATTACTTAACATCAGGTGACCCGCCTGCTCGTTTGGACATTGGTAAAAAAATGTGTCTTATAAGCTTACCATACATGGAGAGGCCAAACTGAACAGCAAACCAGCCTAACTGGATGTGTGTCCATGCATCACACAAACGCATCTGTTCCTTTCGGTTTGCTGAATCATAATTTACGACTACTATTATAAATTAGTCAATCCAGCCGCCGGATGCGCGCAGATCTTGAGGTCGTAATATCCATACAAAGTACGGATTTATATCAGATCAGGCGGAACTGAAGGTAAAACTGTCTATGTATGGTAGGCTATCTTGAAGAACCGAACACAAAAGTACATTATTTAACCTGAATCCATGTGAAGTCGTAAATATCAGCTAGTTTCATTAAAACTGGTCAAATGCGAGTCGGACTCAATGACGAAGGGTTCCGTACCAAAAAAGACCGAAAAAACCACGTTTCTAGTAGGAGAGCCCCTTTTAATTTTTATTTTTTTTTTTATTATTTTTTGTAGTACCGGTAGTAGAAATACATATTCTCTGAAATTTTCAACTCTTTACCTATCACGAATCATAAGATACAGCACGCTGACAGACAGACGGACCGATGGACAGCGGAGGCTCAGTAATAGGGTCCCGTTTGTTACCCTTCGGGCACGGGACCCTAAAATGACAGTTGAATGTTGATTCTATACAGCTTGGTCAGTGATACTTCGCAGGAACTCAAAAATCCGAAAGGGTTCATAAATTAAAACTTCGCACAGAGTCAGGATTAAAATTTTAATTACGAAAAGGTCCAATCAATATTTGGGGCACGAAAAAGCTTAGCCTATTTTAAATTATCTCTTGTGAAATATTTTTCAATCTATACATTAAATTTTTGCTGGCACGTGCTCAGACTTTTAGTCCTTTATTTAGGTTTATCTAGGGATAGGGCAGGTCTTATTATAATGAAACTTTTTTTAATTCGATGACAAGATATTCCTTGTCTGCGATCTGACCTGATGGTAAGTGACGATGCAGTCTAAGATGGTAGCAGGCTAACAACTCGGTAGGCCTATAAAGATCATTTAACAAACTGGGAACATTAGACCGAAAGATTTTAAATTAGTAGAATAGTAGGTACCCAACAGGTGAACTAAGAAGGGATTTTTTTGAATTGCATATCTAAAGGGGCTTTCCATAATGTTTTGAAAGGCGCGTGCCAATTGGCATTGGGCAAGTAAACCCTTCTCTGAGAGGCTCAAAGGCTCAAAGGTCCATCAAAGGCTCACTACTGAGTGTCTGCACTGCTGTCTGTGTGTCTGTGTTGCTGAAGATGATCTTTCGAGGGGTGAATAAAAAATAAATTTGCGGACGCAGTCGCGGGTATCAGCAGAAGGAATGTTCAGTAAAATATAATTTTGGAACGCAATGCAGTATTTTATAGGAGAATTTAATCTTTTGATATTTATTATATTACCGCGGAAAAACCACCTGCCATGGCTTTATTCGTGACGAGGGTTGAATAGGTGGATCTTTGTTAATTGAAAATGACCCGGAATACACCAAAAAAAAAAAAACGCTCTGCTATTAAGTCCCAAAAAAAAAGTAATTGGAAGAAAATTTTATTTCGATTGTCTTCACTGGTAAGAGAAAAGTGACAATAGTTGGCACCAATATTTCAAAATAGAATTACTAACAAATAAGTCAAGGGCGTGTAAGAAGATGTATAAGGTAGAGTTCCGTAGGTAGTCATGCTAGTTTAAAGATAAATCCCTTATGATGAACTCAAGAGTTATAATCGTTACAAATCGCTGTGTTTAATTGTAAGTTAAGTTAATAATCTTATAACTGGGACGTCTGGGGTTCGATTCCCGGCGGAGACAATAATTTGAGAATTTATAATTTCTGAATTGTCTCTGGTCTGGTCTGATGGGAAGTTTTTCCCGTAGCTAGTTACCATCGTACCGTCAAAAACGTGCTCAAAGCGATTTAGCGATGGCATGTAGAAACCGATTAGGGGTATGAGTAAACTGCCGTACCCTTTTAAGTTAGCCCGCTACCATTTTAGACTATATCGTCACTTACCATCAGGTGAGATCACAGTCAATCTTGTCTTGTCAAGTCTTGTCATCTTGTCATCGATTAAAAAAGAAAAATTAACTATATTAAGCAGAATTACCTAATGTACGCAACTATAAGGGTTTACATTTTACAGAGGAACCTTACAAAAGAAACATCAAAGTATGTGGAAATACGTAGACCTTTCCTTTAAGCCTATTTGTCGCCATCAGGCCCGCAATAGGCGTGTTTATCCGTTCGAAATATTGCGGCTCTGTAAACCAATTTCGTGGGGATTATCGACCCCCAACCGCGCGGAACACCACTAGGTACCATAGCTGTGGTCCAAATGACGATTGCTTCTAGCCACTAACCTCTATCTTTAATCTACGATTAACACTGGACTTGCTGAAGCTGACTCTATAAAAATGACAGCATAGTGATGGTTCAATTTGAAGCGCCACATAGGATATACGAGTGTCTTTGGAACTAATAATATTGCAAATGGCGCACCAACCTCTATAATTTATCATGACCTCTATAAATCATTGATGAGGTTGGTTATAAAATCATAGAATAATTATAGGAACAACAACAAAAGATGGCTTCAAGGTCTACAAAATAAACCTCAAAATCCTTTTTACAAAACCGACTTCAAACGCCACTACAAAGTGTATCAATTATTGTGCCTATAAAGTTTGAAGAGTTCCCTCTCTAGTTCTTCAGGATCTCATCATCAGATCCTGACCTGATGATTATGGAACCACCGGTAAAGTATACCCTTTCAACCAAAAAATATTTTTTCAAATCGGTCCTGGCGTCTTCGAGTAATCGGGGGAAATACGTAAAAATAAAAAAAAAAAGATCCCGACGAATTAAAAACCTCCTTTTTTTTGGAAGTAGAAAATGAAACAAATATAATTCGTCCAATTCAGCCATTTCAGGCATTTTTCTTTTAGAATTCTGTATACTTTGTTGAGTTGTTAGTACTGGCACAACCTTCACTCTATAAAGGTAAAGTATGGTTTCTTATACTAAAGGGCTGATGGTTGAGTTGTGGAAGAAACGCTCTGACGTAGTATCGATCCAACCTTTATAGCTTCCCGTGGACGAGGAATAAACAAAAAGTTAGAACTTCACCGCAAAGTTAATTAACGAAAACCGCCATTCACGCTTTGCGAGGCGATTAACCAATAAATTAAAACGAACTGGCATTTCATTTTAGACCTCGCACTAATAGTACAGTGCCAGTCATCTTGACCCTTGTGCGTTCATCGTATTTGGGTGAACAGTTCATTGTAGGTAAAATGTTGCTTCACAGATAAATAACCTCAATAGCCCAACGGTTAAAGGTACACTGAGAATTGAAAGGTCGCGGGTTCAATCCCCATCCGTTGCATTATTGTTGTACCTACTCGTAGCACAAGTTCTCTACATATTTGGAGGGGATAGGACGATATTAGTCAACTTTAGCTTGGCTAAAAAAATATATTATTCATCATCATCATTAGCCCTCTGGAATTAATGAATTTTTTTAAATATTTTTAGCGAGCAAACGAGCAGAACGAGTCGCTTGATGTTAAGTGATTATCGCCGCCCACGAACATTTGTAGCACCTGAGGCACCACCAATGCGTTGCCGGCTTTTCAGGAGTTGGTTGGTTCGCCCCTTGAATAACCCCATGTTGTAATTTAGTGGTAACACCGTCGCAGGAAATTAGTTCCACAGTTTCAAAGTACGTGGAAAAAAGATCTGGCACATTGGATGGTCGAAATGCCTCAAGCACCCAGGTGGTGAGGGTGAAATTGTGTTCTGTGGCGAGCAGTTCGGTTGTAGAAGAAAAAGGATGGAATAAGGTCAAATAGCTCTTATTATAGAATGCGCAAAGAGAGCTTATATCTCTGCGGTGCTCCAGGCTTTCCAACGAGTGGCAACCACCAGACGCCATATTTATATAGTAGGTAAATTATATTGTATTTTATAGTTTGCGTATGGGAATTTTCGTACTAATTAAAAGTTGAAATAAATAAAATATTTATTTAATATCAAAGTTTTGAACAATTTGAACGTTATTTACAGTTTGAATAGTTGTATTTGAACAGCTGTATACGAGCTGAATTGTGAACGCTCCCACAATTACTCGGGCAACAACGGAGCATTCAGTTGGTCCATTTTCAATTAGCCGAGATCCGCCTTTTCAACCCTCGTCACAAAAAATCCGCAGCTGAATTTTCGTACGGAGTTAATAAATACGATATTTTATAACGAAAATGTTGCTTCGCTAAGGGGAGGGGCATACAAGCGCGGAGATGAAGCGCATCGAAGCGTCAACTAAAAAATTATCATGGCATATTGACAACTATATTTACAACACAATGCAAATATTTGTATCGAGATAGGAAACAGATCAATCAGAACTGGCCGCGCCCATTTGCCTGGCTTTTTCTTATCTCGATAGAAAGTGCATTGCACCATACAAATAGGTATCATTCATCGTCACCATCATGAGCAGCCCATTAGCAGCTCACGGAGAAGGGTTATAAGTCATAGTCCACCACACTGGCTCGATGCGAATTGGTAAACCTCACACACCTTTAAGAACAATAATTATGCAGAACCCTCAGGCGAGCAGATTTCCTCACGAATGTTTTTCTTCCCCGTTAAAGTATGTGATATTTAATTGCTTAATCGCACATCTATACTATTATAATAAAGAGGGAGCGCGAATTTTGTGAGTTTGTATGTATGACCGGAGCAAACTTTGGAACCACTGCACCTATTTCAAAAATGCTTTTACCAATTCAAAGGTACATTATTCCAGATGGTTATAGGCTATATATTATGCACATAAAGTATTATGGCTAGATATTATGTGCAAATTTGTTAAGGAAGTCGGAAAGTTTTTTGACTCTTAAACGTTTTCAAGGCGTGCGCTGGGTTATATACTGCTATTGGATGAAAATGATGTATGGGTGAATTGTTCCTCTTAAAGAGTTCTAAAAAAAAGTCCGCGATAGCATATGTATATCTTCTAAGAATAACTTACAATAACCATTTCTATCGTTCAAATTTTGATTAAAAATAATGAATTATTTTCGAAGCTACTTTAACCGATGTGATGTCAATCTACTTATATCTTAATAAATATGTTTATTATCGTAAGTATTTAATTTAGAACATATTTGCCCTATACACTATACAATTTAAATAAATATCATAGGAGTTATCGGAAAATTATTATTTCCGCGCGACAAAATAATAAAATGATGTCGGCCGGCGGGCGGGGCGGTGCACGGGGGCGGGTTTCGGCGCGGGAGATTCTCTGGTTCCTGTGGTGATCTTATTTACAATCGTCTCCTAGAAGAAGCTCTGTGCGATCAGTCCCGTAAAAACAAATATTTAAATTTTCAACCCGGACGAAGTCGGCGCGGGCTTCTAGTAACTCATAAAATTCATAGGTGCGTGCCCGGACCTAACCTGCGACCCCCACGAATAGAAGATCACATTCTTATCCTCTAAATTATTACTGCTCATAGATGTCAATATGCATGCTAATTTTTTGGTCGCTTCGATGCGCTTCGATTCAGCTCTAGTATGCCCAGACCCTTAGAGAATCAAGGATGAATTATTATTTATCGAACTTCAATAAGTTTCTCTCTTTTAATTTGTTGGAAAATATCCTACCAGTACCAGTAAAGCCGCGCTGCCGAGCGATTTAGAGCCGGCCAGTAGCGCCGAGGCGAACAGCTTTATTTATTGGTGGGCCTTGCGCCTCTGCGTGCCAGTACTAAGCCACGGAGAAACCAATTAAGGTTATGGGTTCAATAAAAGTAGGTTTTTTATTTTTATTCAAAGACAAGATAGTCCTTGACTGCGATCTCACCTGATGGTAAGTGACGATTCAGCCTAAGATGATAGCTTGTAAGTGTCATAGCAGTGTAAATTCAACCCATGCCCCTAATTGGTTTATAAACGCTATCGTGCCGAAACGCTAAATCTCTTGGTGGCACGTCTTTGACGGTAGGGCAGTAACTAATGACCAAAGCCAGACCAGACCAGATCAGAGATAATTCAGAAATTATGAATTCCCAAATTGACCCCACCGGCAATTGAACCAGAGATCTCCCAGTTATAAGACCACAGCGCTCACCACTGAGTCAGGGAGGTTGTCATGGTACTAGAGTTAGTATAAAAAGATCGGGACTAAATTGTCAGGGAATTAAAAAAAATCCCACGTGATCGAAATTCAAAAGACCTTTTCCAGTAAAAAAAAAAAGTTTAATCTTGTCTTTGTGAAAATTTTCAATTTGTGCCGACCTTTTTCATAGAATAGGTACTTTTTTGTTTGTATACGGTCAAATATTACAGGGCTTATTAAGATATTAAAGTCACAAAAGATTTTTAGCTTTAAAGGATTCCTTTTTTATATCACGAAAGATTTTTTAGCTTCAAAGGATTCTCGGATCGATCGAAAGAATTTCCTTGAAAAAAAAAATACGCAGGTTGATAAAGCAAGGTATTTAATATTTTTAGCTACATTAGGAAAGTTATCTACATATTGAGGGAATTGTGAAAAAATATGTAATCCGAAATTTTGTGGCGGCGGCCATCTTGGACCGATCATCAAACATACCTAAAAACACTAACCGACTAATTCTACTTTAAAACAAAAAAAAACAAAATCAAAATCGGTGCATCCGATGCCACAGACAGATACATACAAACACTCACAGACACGTCAAACTTATAACATCTGTTTTTTGCGTTGGGTATTAAAAAACATAGTTAAAGTTGTACAAACTTGATCAAGATACCTCATGTTTACTTTCAGAACTAATCAGTCTGTCGAGATGCATAGATTTTCCTTCATAGCATCTCTGTGCTATAGGCATATTATTGACATATTTTACAGAAGGTTTATGCTCTCTAGCATAAATACCTTCTGTAAATGTCAATAATATGCCTACTTACTTGGTGTTTGCAAATGCTCATTAAAAGTTGTATCCGCATTTGAGACGCAATAACTGAGGGTTAACTCGAATGATGAATCGCAGGATTTCTAGTGAGGATAAGTCGCATACATGTGTTTACACGAACTTACTCTCAAACTCAAAATTATTTATTTCATGTAGGCCAACTTGTAGCTCTTATGACAAGTCGAGAATCTACCACCGGTTTAGAACGCTGATTCTGCTGAGAAGAGCCTGCAAGAAACTCAGCAGTTGCTCTTTTCAAAACAAAAAATGTTACAATATGTAGCTTATCTATCTTGTGGACAGCTGAAGCAAAGCAGATTGGTTCCAAGCAACTTTCTCATTAAGGAATTCATTGACTCTACTTATTAAATGAGTCTTTACACCCTGTTTAAATTTATGTAAAGGTAAATCTACCTAGATAGGTAGGTTAGAGATCTAAGTACCAATTTCACGATCACACGTTTAACCGAAGAATAAATTTGACATTCTGACAGTTTTTGTCCGGAAAATCTGCCTAAACGACAAACCTTTCCTCGCTTAAACCTTGCTCGGCGATATTATTCCATAAAGCATAGTTTACACGGAGCCAACACTGGCTGCCAATAAGACTGGCAGCCAGTGCTGGCTTGGTATTGGCCTTGTGTAAACAGTTTTTCAAGCCAAGCCAGCGCTGGCTGCCAACGCTGGCGAGAAATCCGTGAATGATTGGCCGCGTCTAAACAACAAGGGCCAGGCCAACGCTGGCTTGTCTGCAGACTGGCGCCAGCATTACTGGCTGCGTGTAAACTCTACTTAATAGTATTTTTTTACACAGAATATTTTACCTATTAGGAAAGTTAAATTTGATAAATATTCTCCTCTTGATTCCAAATAAGTGGAAAGCTTGTGTTAGGGGAAGGTACGATAATGTTGCAAAAAGGCAGCATCGAACCGTGACCTTTCAGTTTTCATTCCGCACCTTTTTAACCATAGTGCTAAAAAGTATAAAACTGACTGACTGTTTGTGCACAAGTTCTTAAACACTACTCAAACTCATCTGATGTCGTTGGTCTACCTAATTAGGGGGTTTGTCGAAAAACATTAATCTAAAACACTACTATATTTTTTTATAATAATTTGATACAATTTTTTTCCAATTTTTAAAAAATATTAATTATTAAAATAATAATGCGGAACGAGCTCATCTTGTAAAATGTCCCGTAACTTAAAACCGCAAAATTAATTGGATAATCTGATTGAATTAACCAGCGCTCCGCTCCACTTTGGTCACGCCATGTTTTATTTATCCCAACCCCAAAATAATCAGGTTGGCACGTAAGCTATCGCATTATGTCTAAAAACCAAATAATCTGATAGTATTATATCATACCTATTTATTTAAAAGCGGCTTACGCAATTTTGGCGGGAGTTGTGATAGTTTTTTTATTCGATAACAAAATAGTTCTTGACTGCGATCTCACCTGATGGTAAGTGATGCAGTCTAAGATGATAGCGGGCTAACATTGGAAGAGGTATGGCAGTGTACATTCAACCGAACCTAATCGGTTTCTACGCGCCAACGTGCCGGAACGCTAAATCGCTTGGCGGCACGTCTTTGACAGTATCGTGATAACTAGCCACGGCTAAAGCCTCCCACCAGACCAGACCAGAATCGAACCTGAGATCTCCCAGTTATAAGACCACATCACTCACCACTGCGCCAGGGAGGTCGTTAGAATACAGATAGTCTGTAAGTTCACCTTTTGATGGATGGACT
This sequence comes from Hipparchia sbordonii, assembly GCA_038048805.1. Lineage (NCBI taxonomy): Eukaryota > Metazoa > Arthropoda > Insecta > Lepidoptera > Nymphalidae > Hipparchia > Hipparchia sbordonii. The sequence goes on along the minus strand of CM076111.1, from coordinate 826,923 downwards.
CAAAAGATCGATTCCAGACAATCATGGGAGGGGGGAACAATCGCAAAGAAACCTGCATAATGACTTCAATAACAATTTTTTTGGTGGGTTAAATAAATCTACTTGAATGCGTGAAAAAATGGTTTGAACGAGTTGAAATTTGGAATACTCGTAACAACAGATTATTATTTATTATTATTTTATTAGCAATTTAACCGAACCTAAATTAGCAAAATAATAGACTCTTTTCAGCGCTTTTTTTCTTTTTCGGGCAAAACCGAGCAATTAGCGTTTCTGTGTAGTTATAACTCGTTATAAACTGTAACATTTATATTTGGAAAACAGCCTCAGCTAAGTAACTTGGGTCGTTTGTAAAGAAGGGGCCGAATGGCCGGTAAAACGTAACGATCTGTACTTACTCTTGGCGGAATGTAAAATAGGTCAAGCGCGAGTTGGGTCAACGGATTATGTCACTGTTTAACAGCTTGTCGTCATTCATCATCTCGATAAATCGCCGGCACACTATGGGTCTACTTTTAGTTATTACGCGACTACAAGACGCAAAGGAGATATGTGTTTATCAGTCTATGTATGTTTGTATGTTTCTGGCGCTCTGCAGTCCAAACGCGTTGGCCAATGTTGATGATTCTTACGTCAACTATAATATAAAGCCTACATCCCTGGGAAGGTAGATTTCCTCTAGAGCGTAGACGTTACCTTAGAAGCGGTTTTGAGAAAATAAATCCCTAAGTGGGTAATTTGGGGATTGCAAGGTTATATGAAACTCCTACGTTCTATAATTTTTATGCAAAGTTAACGCTCATTTTCCATACAAACTACTTTACACAATTATCAACCTTCCTACCTGAAATTCTACGCAAAAACCTCACGGTATGTTAAACTTAACGGATGAAGTAGCAAGTTTAAAATGAAAACCATCGTCTGTACGCAACACAAAGTTGGCTATAAAGGCATTATGAAATAACCGGTCAAGTGCGAGTCATACTCGCGCACTGAGGGTTCCGAAACTCTTGACCATTGTATTAATTAGGTACCTACTAGATGACAGCTTAAGTGCGCAGTGTTATTGAAGTTCCTATAGACGCCTTCCGGTCTCATCACCAGACCCTGCATATCATCTAGGACTAGAGTACTTGTCAAGATGAATCAAACAAGCCCAAACTCAATGGGGTTGTGTAGTTTTCTCACAGTTCCCAATCTCCATGTTTCATCCCATTATTTGTCTCTTTGAGTTACTTCCATAATGCAATGTATAACTTGTAAAACTAAGTCTAAGCTGTCTTTAAAGCATTCGAGATAGTCAATCAAAAGATTCTCTATGTTTGACAGAATTTTCTTTGTGACCCTTTTCATGTCTGAACAAGCAAGTAATAATATCGTATGTTCTAATAAATGTGGGAATAGCTCAAAGTAAAAACACTAAATATATATTAACTTCTTTTATTTAAACTACTTTTAGCACTCCTTAGCATGTCTTAACTCCGTATGCCATCTTGCCAATCTTTTTTATCTCCATATCTTCCCACTCTCTCTATCGCATACATCCATCCCTGTCATACACTTACATTCCGTTTCCCACATTCGGTCATCCTGCAACTATGTCTGTCCCCAGACATACCTTCTCCGTTCATACATCTTTACCATATTCATACTTCCGCGCATACTTCATACCTTCTCAACACTAACACACCTTAAGTTAAATAATACAGTTTTCATACATACTTAACAGTAATACATCTTAAGTTAACCAATATAGAATGACATCTTATGTATAAGGAATCTAAACACTAGTAAGTATACATGGTCACAAATTATTATAATTAATATTTCTTTTACAAAATGAAATAAAATTTGAATGATCTCGAATTTAAAAAACCATAGGTATACTTAAGTTGGTTTTTTTTTTCCTACCATAAAGCACCATGTAACGGTGGCTTTATTTTATACTACCATCTAGCCTGTGGGCTAATAAGTAATATTACTTTAACTTAAACTTATTATTAATTTCTATATTATCTAATTTACAGTCCAATAACTGTCCTTAGTTTATTCTAACAAGTTCACTATAAGTTCACTTTGAGTTCACTGTGTGTTCTTAAGTTGGTAATAACAAAATCATGTACAAACATATTATCAGTGTAACACATAACCTAGTATATATACTTGGCGGTGCTGTTGACAAAGCTAACTACATACATCTACTTAACTATATTAATACACAAACATTCATTCAACACAGTCACCTTCATTATTACTTTACAGTACTATTTACCTACTATTACTATCTCTATCGACTATTTGACTCTGGTTTTTTTTCATAATATGGTCAGCTGAGCCATGCGTCTTATACATATTTCCAATTCTTCTTCTTCTTTAAAAAATGTCCATTACTATGGTTTATTTCTTTTTCCAATTGCTTGGGTATGACCAACGATTGTCCTGGATACTTGCAGAGTACATCTCCATCCACTGAGTAATTATTCTTGTACGACTGTTCTTTTATCTCCTTACTTGCTCCGATGCTATCTTTCTTTTTAACGAATGTATTGCCTTGCTTCAATAATTTCGGCCGCTGTGCTATGGACACTTCATCTTTTAACAAGCTCTTGAGCTGCTGAGGTGCCGCTTTAACTTGGACTGGATGGTAGTTATCTATGCACTGGTCAACCTCCTGCTTAATTAATGGCTTTCCGACATGTTCCACCAAAGATTCCACTTCACTCTTGATGTTTCCCTTAGCTAACCACCTCTTCGCATCTTTAAATATAGACGTAACCTTCTCTCATTAACACTGTTACATCTTTCAAAAACTCATTTCCTAATTCCTATCGTTATATGAACATTCGAAATATTTTAACAATTCAATTCAAACATTATTTAATAAGACATGACAGTTTTTGACAACTGGGTTATAAGACTGCGTTGACCTCTATTTTTAATCTATGATTAACACTGGATTGTAAATGCCATAGCAGATTCTATTACATATCTACCTATTCTACAAAAAAATGAAGGTAAATTTATTAGGTACTAGACGATGCCCGCGACTTCGGCCGCGTGGATCAAGATTTTTCAATTCCCATGGGAACTCTGTAATTTTTAGGGATAAAATGTTTCCTATGTTTTAATCCTGGGTATTAGCTATCTCCATTCCAAATTTCAGCCAAATCGGTTAATTCGTTGTGGCGTGAAGGAGTAATAAGAGTAATAAACATACACACACACATACATATACAAACATTCGGCTTTATAATATGAATTAGTGTGATATGTGATATAGTGTGATATGAATACAAAATATGACGGCATAAATTAATTAAAGAGATAGGTAATAGATAAAAAATATTTTTCTTAATGTATATGCCATTGCAGATTCTATTACATACCTGGTCTATTCTACAAATCATAGAGTAATTATAGAGGTCAGTCAACAAAAGTTGTGACAGTTCTGTGTTGTGACGCATTAAAAAGTTAGGCTTAGAACAAACTATCCGACGCGTCAACCGCGGCTGGATAGTGAATGTACATTGAATTGTGCACACAATCGGACGTAGTCGCGGACGTAACCTTGGGCCATTCTTGAGTCTTCGAACGTCCGATAGAAATATGGGCCTGCTGATCTCAAACGACTGTGAAACCTTATCTGTCGCGGCTCTCAGTCGATGCATCTGATAGTGTGTTTTAGCTTCAGATACTTTACTCCAGTTACAGTACTTTAAAAGTCATAGTAAGTGGTAGGTTTTTATTTGGTTTTTAGCTGTTTAAGTTAGTCTTACTATGTTTAGAGATATCAATATGTTCGTCATTTGTAAGACTTTAAAGCTGGTGTTTGTAAAATATAACGGCACTTACTATGAAACTAAGAATTAGGTATGGAAAAAAAACGATTTTTGGAAGATGTCTCTTAATTTGTTTTAATAATGAGAAAGCCGTGGTTTTAAAGCTGTAACTTTTCACTGAGTTAAGCTATAAGCTTGATATTCTTAAAACACTACGAGACCATTGAACTTTATATTCAGTATAAATTTCGACTTCGGATCATAAGCCGTTTTCGAGAAAAACGGTGGTGACACACTGACAGACAGACGGACAACGAAGTGATCCTATAAGGGTTCCGAAGTTTTTTTCGGAACCCTAAAAACGTCAGGCATTTTTTCAATTGTGCAAATTTTGAAGCAAAAACACAATCACAACTAAAACGAAATAGGAGTGCGCTATGAAAGTATTCGAGTTGCCAGAGATAATGAAAAAAGTTGTTCAAATGATCATTCGTTCCCTGACCGGACTCGGAGGCGTAAAGTCAAAGCCCTTTTTTGCATACTCTCAACAATGTACTATGAGGAACATAATTATGCTTCTAACCTTTTTTGCATAATATTCTCAACAATGTACGAGTATCATCCTACTAATATTATTAATGTGAATGTTTGGATGTATGAATAGATAGATGGATGGATTGATGTTTGTTACTCAATCACGCCGCAACGACTGAACCGATTTGGCTGAGATTTGGTGTTGTAAACATAGATATGAGTGTCCCTGGAACTAATAAAATTGCAAATGGCGCACCAACCTCTATAATTAATCTATGATTTCATAACCAAGCTTTTTATATAATCTATGGTTTGATGAATCTGTGAATCTAAGGTTTTTTAATAAGTATTTCAAGTAACTTTACTTCGTTGTTGCGCATCCTGTCTTCAGCACTCTTGATTCTGCGTAACTTTCAAAGATAATTACTTCCTAGATGTAAAAACGGGTGCCTTTTACACTCGAGACGGGAAAAAAGTTGCTTTAGCTCCCTAATAAGCTGTTTAACTTGTATCTTTAGAGACGGGCTGTGTTAGTTTTGTTTCCACAAACAAACTTTTCAAAACTCCTTCAGTTTTACTTTTTCGCGCAGGATTTATTTCCGTTTTAATCAATTTATTGAGTATCGTATTATCTTTTATGTTTTGGGACCAAAGGCTCCTAACGACTCACTAGATATCGTCCGATCATCTAGTTGGAAGTCTTCCACTTCTGTGTTTCTACTTTTAATGCGACCACGCACTAAGAGGTGCGTATTTGTAATTTTCCTTTTGTTTTAAATTGCATGCATTAGTTACGTGGGTCATTCTGGTTCATCTCAATCGTCTGTTTATGCTTTGATCACGTAGAAAGGGTATGATTCTCTTTTTTGAGTGCCCAGTAACTCTAAGGGTTCTAAAGAGGCTCGTTTGACCGTTTTTCGGATCCATATATCAGCAAAGTTGTATCCGATAGTTAAACAAAAATTTGCCTTGTTGTTGCTCAAACTTTATGGCTTCCGGTTGAAAGCCACATATTCCCCATAACACCGTTTTATGAATAAACGATATTCAAATTCGGTCACGTTTGAAATGTACGGTCAAACGGTATAAGCTCCGGATACCGGCCGGTCTAATTTACCGGATCGCCCAATAACAGTCGCTGTGTTTCCACACGATTTGCCAAATGCCGAATTTGGCGCCCAAATCTAGATGGCTCCGAATGCCGGCGATTTATTTTCTACGCATCATTGTTTATGTACTGATCGAAGAGTGGAATTGATACAATATTCTTGTCGACGTGTATTGCGTTTCTATCGATAGTCGTCACATGCTGGTTCTTTTGCAAGGATTGTGATGGAGACGATCTTAGTCCACTTGTATCCAGTAGCTGCGACTTACTACTTGACGTCGTCCCTTCACTGTGTTTCCCACTTTGACGTCGCCATTCAAGCGTCTTAAGACCCACGTCTATCAAGACTCCTCGAACTTCGAGTATGTATCACTTCTACTTCCCGATTTGCAAGAGTTTTTTGTCGGCTTTTCTCAGCAAAATTTTCTTTTCGAATGAGTGGTTACTAGTCTTTACTTGTCATATGACCCACAGATTTGTCTACACATTAATTTTTTTTTTCTATCTCCCTATACTACTTTATACTGCAAAGATTCTCTGACAACACCAGCTCTTTCCAGTTTTCTATCTAAGCTCTTTCAAAGGTAACTGTGGAAACTGAAAAGTCGGAAATTGAAATCGTCATCCAATTTCCCTACCTACATAATTACGGGCAAACAATGCAATCTGCTCGCGAGCCATTCAGTCAGAAATTTCGACGCAGATGTCAGCCATCATAGAACGTCATCGAAATTGCAAATTGACAGATCGCTTGTAGTCCTTAAATTCAAGGTTCTGAATTCAGTAGTTTTAAATCTTTTCCCAACGAAATATTTATAGTAAGTAGTAGATAGGTACCACATCCCGGGTCTCCCAATAACCGTCACAATGTTTCCACACGATTTGTCGAACGAATTTGGCGCCGAAATCTGGAAGGATCAGTATTCCGGCGATTTATTTCACACGCGTCATTTTCTAAATAGGGCCAAGCTTAAAACAATAGAACTTAATTGAAATCAAATATCTTTTTAATTAAGTGTAAATTAATAAAAAATTGAAACACCTCCGACATGACAATATACCAGCTGGTATCTTGTTACCCAGCTTTCTGTTCCATCAGCAGATTTTCCTTCTCGATCCTTGAACATCATCTATCTAACACCTACTCAATGAGACTATTCTAATGAGACCAAACACTGTATGGTGTAAGTAGCTGAGGAATTGGGTATCCTGCAGACTACTTGATGCTGCTCAAGATTACCATGTCTTGAGAAAAATTGGAAGTAAACAGTACACAAAATTTCAAATCAATCGCACCAGTGAAAGCAAATAGGACCCTTTAATCAAGTAGGAAATGAGCTAATGATTTTCAAACGCCTGAGCAGATCAATACAAATTATAGCTACGATCCATCTCAATTACATTATCTTTCAAATAAAGATCCACACTCAGGGAGCTACAAGAAAAACAGACCGACACACAGATAAAAAGATATAGACACATAGATACACAGATACACACGTCAAACATATAACACCCTTCTTTTTTCTTCGAGCGTTGATAACTAATACTCTTTAATGCGTATAATTAGTTTTTTAGGCGTTCAAGTTTATATGGAATCTTCAACAAAACAGAATCGGTTTTGACAAATCTTTCACTTGCGAACGAAGATTAATAGGAGAACTAATCTAGACTTTTTATCCTACAAAATCGAAGATTTCCCAACGGATTTTACCCTAACTAAAATCATTTTACGCGGGCAAAGTAGCAGCCATCTGCTGGTCATAAAAAGTTGTATACTTAGTTATGCAAATAAGCAAAGCCTATATAAAGTTATTTATTTTCCCAGACACGCAATTGGTAATTATATTTGTGTGTGTGTACATGTCATCGGATTACTGTGGTAATTAATTTAATTACAAGCCAAATCCTCGGCTAATTATTGTATAAACCCACTGGAGTGGAATAACACTAATAAAGCAAACTGCACTAAGCACATAAACTAAAATATTGTCATTGTAACTCTGACTTCGCCTAAAATTCGGATCTCACGGTTTTTCTCTTCACTCTGAATTTCATAAAGTCTGGAGTAAAGTGTTTTTCGATGTTTAATTTTTGCTTTAATTAAAAGTTCTAAACATGTGAAATGTACTGCAATTTTTTTTTGTCTGCAGTCTGTTAAATTGGGTTTCATTTGAAAAGGAGCGAAGAACTTACTCCAAAACGGAGTTAGGACTGAGTGCATTTATAACAGTTATAAAAATTGATGCTAAACGGATACGTATGTACCACGATAAATCATTCGGTTGGATATGTCGATATTTCGACCCAGTTGCAGTCGTGACCACGATTCATGCAATTGGCAATGGGGCACATTTTCACTTATTATTTCTTCAAACTATGTGCCCATTTAGAAGGAAATAATATTACACAAAAATTACGAGTTTTGTATTTCAAACAAATGATTTATTAACCTTACCAAGAAATACAGCCTTAAATCGTCTCTTTTTGCAATTCCTCACCCTTTTTCTCGTTGTCGATAATATGGTAATTCTCGTATCATTAGCAGGCGAGGCCCGGGGGAATAATTATATAACCAAGATCGTACCCTTTACTACGATCTGACGGATATTAAGCCTGCCAGTTTAACGCGTGTGCTTTTATGTTTAAACTACACATAGTATGGGAGATAGAACATATAAAAATAATTTAAATCATTAAAAAAATAATTAATCACTAATTAATATAGAAGTATAAATCCTTACTAATAAGTGTGTAAGTGTAAGTAAGTGTGTTTGTTTTTTGGTGTTTTGGTTCGTCCTCCAATGACGCAGCAACAAAGCAACGGATTCACGTGATTTTTAAGATGAGTATAGTTGGCATCCTGTAGAGTTACAAAAGGTTACTTTTTATAGCAAAAAACAGTATTTCCTACCGGATTTTTAAATTGTAACACGATGTAGGTGTACAAGAGCTAGTTAAATATAAAACAGTATTATTTTTAAAGTTTTTGTATAACCTATTTGATTATTTTGTATTTCGTTACCGGTCGCCCGGTGTCGCCGCTTATTAAGCCAACAAAAACCATTTATTGATCATAACCTATATTATATTCAGACTATTAAGCACTTATATTTTCACCAATCAATCAATGATAGCAGTTTAAACTGATTTACTAAAATTCGACTCACACACAAAATAATTTTCCGTAGGGTCTAAACTTTGATTATAAATAAGTGAGGACGACCTTAACAGCTGCTGAACATTAACAGCCCATTACTTTACTTTACTACCGCTATAGAGCATAATTACGTAAATCCCGATCAAAACCGCCGAACCATATCAGAAGTTATGATCGTTTGCTATCGATCGAAAAGCCACCAACTCCCGAACTATATTTACATCTTATAGCCCAGGGAATATTATGTGCTACAGAAATATGGATCGGAGCAAATTAGGTAGAATTATGTATTATTAAAATATCGGATAGATGTGAGCCCCACAGAAAGGCAATATAAAGTGAATGTCATGTTGAGATGTTCGCAATACGAAAGCATAAAGGCTGTATGAATCTGATTGGCCTTTAATAGGAATACATACAGCATTAGAACTGAAGTATGATTGGCAACTGACTAACTAAGAGAAATGTGAAAAGGGGATTAGATTCGCAGTGAAAAGGGCTAACTTTATATTTGCTTGGTTAGATTTTTAAGTGCAGTGTTATTAATGCTTTGTATTAATAATGGACCTTTCATTGGATGGTTTAATCAGAGCAGAAGCCCAAAAACTGGAAGGTACTACTTATTCGAGTCTTCTGCTGAGAGAAAACAGTTAAATTGTTGGAAACGACTCTGGAGAAAAATCCATTATATAAGAAGACAGAGAGATTTTTCCCAAAACTAAACATTAAACAGTTCGTTGTATTGTCGGTAACAAATCTCAAAGTCGACAAAATTAATATATCGATAAAAAATCATCTATCATACAAATAGATACATAAAAATTCATAGTTTCCTCTCGATTTATCCCAAACTTTCCCCCTGGAGTGGGATTATTATTTTATGCACCCCAAACTGCTGACCTTTTTATCGTGTATCGAGATAGTATGTCGTAGTCAATAACTTGCTCATAACTAGGACTATTCATTATGTACTGAGTACCTATGTACAAACTCAAAGCTTCGAACCGGTCAATGTTTTATTATGTCTATATATATTATTTAGAGAAGAACCAGCGCCGCAACCACGTCTATTGTCATCAGCTTTTGCTGCAACAAGTGTGGACGTAACTACCACTCACTGATTTGTTTCTATAGCTACAGATGAAAATGCTTCTGGACAATGTTTAAATCGGCTATTATAGACATCAAGGCATTATGTATTTAAGTTTGCTTTAAACTAACTAACTGAACCAATGATCCCCAGCTCATTATAGGCACTGGCTCCAAGTCTGCTCTCAGAATGGAGTTAAGACCATAGTTCACCACGCTGGTCAAACACACGCTTTTGAGAACATTGACTCTCAGGCACGCAGATTTTCTTAGTACTTTAAGTATTTATTCAATTTTTTTTTATGAATCTGTACTTCAATCCTTACTAACTATTGTCAGATACTTTTTATCTTACAGGATATAAATGGCTAAATCCTCTGATAGAAAAGACGTGTTTTTTTCCGACCATTTATTTTTCTTCCCTATTTATACTTGATACAAAATAATTACAATAAGGACAATGGTACGTGCGAAAAACATAACCCTTTTTTGTATCGGGTAAAAAAGAATTGTAGCACGGATCCAGTGTGGAGTACACCAAAGGTCAATGCTATCGTGCTACATGAGTGCTCCACTTAGCTGTAAGTGTCGGCCGCACGCGATACAGCGCGTAAGGCTGCCCACAAACATGATTAGTTATTTAAATCGCTCCGAATAACAGCTAGTAGCCAGTCATTGTAATTGGTTTGGAATAATAAACAAATGAAAGCATTAATGGAACTAGCTCAAGAGTGTAAGGAAGAGATTAAAGTTGGAAAGGTTGTAGGTTTATATGTATTTCAAATTGCAGTTAGATTATTGACATGCCCTTTCCTCTTACAGCAGGTACCAGTGTAAATTCTGTATCTCAAGTTTTGTGATTGGAGTTATTTTGGATCACAAACTCACATTATTCAGACTTAATATCAAGTTGAAACGAGTTAAATTAATAATTATGTCAGGATTTATTTGCGTTTTGCTTTAATTCTGTCTTAAGTCTGAACCAACAGAGCAAGCTCTGAAGATCTCAGATCTCAGTACAGAAACTCGAAGTTTTTCTACGTGATTAAATTGGAGATCAAGAGATTCGTAGAAAAACTAATGAAATTGATAGTTCAAAGAGGGATTGTGAAGCTAAAATGGCTAAGGGTGCAAGTTTCGAAGAATCGATAGATATTGGAATACTAAGATGCTAGAGTAGCAATCTCGCGTCGGAAAGCACAGTATTGGCAGATCCCCGTTACAAAACATGAAACAATTTCCAGGGAGCCGCGGTACACAAGTGGCTAAAGACAGTGGCGTGTGAAAATATCAAAGAGGGAATGTGCAGCAGTGAAAGTCTAAAGATTAATGATGAAAGATTTATTAAGATTAAAGACAACGCATAAAACATCAGCAACAAAAGATGAGTTGAAAAACATCATTTCCGTCCCTTAGTCGATAAGGAAAATAAATCTAATCTAATTCTGGCTGTACACGCGAAATACATTTTGTTTTGCGTTGCCAAATTGCAGTGACTTTTCGCGACATTCAAATTGTAATTAGGCCTTGGTACCGTAGTTTCTCAGCTCGTAGCTGAAGGTCCTTATCATTTCTGATTAGCTTTTTGTTATTGAATAAAATGCTTTGTAGCACCAAGAATAAAAAATGTAAATTGCAAAGGAGATCCTCCGCGACTCATACATTTTTGGGCTAAATTTGAAAGTGCCGGCCAAAAAAAAATTTTGCTGGATTTCGTTAGAACTTGTCCACCTAAACATTTTTTATTATGACACCGAAGCTATAGAACCATTAACTTTGGTTTTATTTAAGTTTAAAAATCTGTATTTTCTCGAGTATATGAAGTGTTTCTAAGCCAATTTTTTTTTGCTTTTTTTGGAGTTTTGTTAAGTGCTACCTTTCCGATCCTAACCACACACCCAAAAAATACCACACAAGCAATATCTATTGCATAATTATTGTGAAATAGACTGCATCTTGGCTGGAACTACCATGGAACTCCAGCCGTCTCAGATGGTGATCGAGGCTGACTGGAATTTGTACAATCGGGATGGTTTCAGTGGAACATGCCACATGCCAGAAACCTCGTGAGCCAGATCTAGATACTTCCGTTTTTCTCTGTCTCCACTCTCACGAGGTTTTTGTCATGTTCGATGGTGATATCCACTAAAACACCCTCGACTGTGCTCGATCCATCAGCACGATATCAGGCTTATTCCTCAGAATCGTACTACGACACTCTCTCATTCAGGAGACCGTACTTTAGAGCAGGCTCTCGGTGAAGGATTTTGGCCGCTTGGTTGTGCCTGTGGAGATATTCGGTGTTAGCAAAAAGCGTCCGTGCAACTTCTTCTCCTTCCGTATGGAGAGCGCAGGCTCTCCCAGTCAGAGGTGCTTAGTACCACTGATTTCTGCCATTCGGTTTCAGCCAAAGATAAGGGAGTAAGTCCTTTACCATATTCTATGACATCTCTATTGGACTCATTGCATTGGGCTCTCTCTCTTCGTCTCAATGTAGGTTCTGAGGTTGGACATCTTCCAATTATGCATGGTTTTGACGTTTAATACGCCTCGACCTTTTCAGGGGATATACATAATAGACGATTTCTTTGCAGCCTGGATTGACAGCCTGCCTCATAACAGATGATTTCGGATGGTGTATACGTAGAGAGTCATAGTCATGCGGATTTCTCTATCCAGGGCACCTAATTCGGTCTGAGTGCATCCGAATACGCCAAAGGTGTACATGAGAACAGGTATGATCCAATAGTTATAAGGCCGGACCTTATTGACACCTGACAAATAGCTTTTACAGACTTTTACCACGCGTCCAAAAAAGACCTCGCAAACTGATTGTTTCATGTCTGTCTCCTTTACCCAGATACCGGTATGACTCAGCTTCAGAGAGGGTCCTGATGCTTGTCAGCTCGAGATTAGTCTCGGCCCAATGAATAACCTGTCCCCTCTCCACATGTAGGACCGCACACTAATCTAGTCCAAGTTCCATCTTGATGGAATTACTGAACTCGGTGGTGATGTTCAGCAACTCCCTCAGGCGGGTGGAATTGGGTGCTAGCAGTTTGAAGTCATTCATGTGAGGCACTTTTGTCCCTGCTCTCCGAAACTGTAAGCCCGTCCCTAATCTCTTCAGCAATGAGCTGAATGTGTTCAGAGACAGACAAAACAAAGTGGACTCAGACAATCGCCCGGGAAGATACCCCGTCGTATCCTTATCCGATCATCGGAAGCTGCCAACCACTCATCATGAAGACAAAGGATCGTGCTCCATTGCCATACATTCTCCGAGAAAGTCTCGAACTGTCCTATTGACTTTGTACAGCTAAAGGACCCTCAAGAGCCATGAATGGGGCACGGAGTCGAATGCCTTCTTATTGTCAATTCAGACTGTGGAGAAATTCCAGCGACTTAGTTTGAGCAGTTGGCCCAGGCTCAACGGATGTCTTATAGATGGTAGTAAGATATGTGATGGGGTGGTACTTAGTCGGCTCAGCGGCATCGGTGGACTTTGGAGCTAAATGAGTTATTTTAGTGGTGAAAAGACTAGGGAGTGCCCTTTACTCGAGAGCTTCTTGGAATTGTTGGGCCAGATAGCATAGCAGAACGAAAAACCCTTCAGCCAGTAATGATGCAATCCATCGGATCCCGGAATTTTCCAGTTCGCGGCCCGGGGCAACGCACCAGGTACATCCTCCGGAGAAATGGCGACTGGGTTCATTAGCTCTATAGAGACGCATGCTTTCTCTACCGCCGCAATCCAAAAGCCTTCCTCAAGCATCCATCAATCCATCTCTCATCATCCATCTCTCTTGACCACGCACTTCGCCAAAAGGTGATCAGGTCAGCCGGGCTCGGCTGCTGAGAGGTAGAACAGACTGCTGGGCACTCCAGTTTTTTATTATTATTATTAGAAACACTTCATATACTCGAGGAAATACAGATTTTTAAACTTAAATAAAACCAAGGTTAATGGTTCTACAGCTTCGGTGTCATAATAAAAAATGTTTAGGTGGACAAGTTCTAACGAAATACAGCAAAATTTTTTTTTGGCCGGCACTTTCAGATTAAGCCCAAAATGGATGATGTCCTTTAAAACATCGGGAACATGTGAAATTAAAAAAAATAAGTGTCTTGGATTTGAAATTTAACATAGTATTTTTCTAGTCAAGCCCTTTCATTTGATACTTATACAGAGGGAATTGTACCGATTTTCATCAAACATAGCTAAGAACACTCCCGATTAATTCACCTTTCAAACAAAAAAGAACAAAATCAAAATCGGTTCATCCGATCGGTTGCTACGATACCACAGACACACACACCCACACACCTTCATTCTAAGCAGATTGTCATCATTTTAACCCATTAACTTTTGCCAGCTCATTACTTGGTATGTGTCTACTCTCTTAAAAAGTCTGTAAAAGTCTAGTCCACGACACTGGCCAAGTGTGTATTGGCAAACTTTGCACCTTTGATGAAAATCAAAATATTGTCTTTCGCCGTTTTAACGGCTGGCCAGTCAATTATATAAATTGCTTAAAACGTACAGATTTACGAAAAATAAGAGGTCCTGGGATTCGCACTTCAGAACCCGTTCAGAACCCACGTTGTTGGATTAACATATCTTTATCGGAAACCCTCTGTTCTTTAGACTTTGCGGATGTTATTAATAAGCTAATCACCGTATTTATGTTGAATTTTCAGTCGATTCTGAAAATTTGTGAACGCATTAATAAGCATTGGTGTGCCTAAATAGGGTGCTTAAACACAATAATTTGCATTTCGCTTCATTTCGACCCTTGCGTAATGTTTCCGTTGCCGCAGCGTTTAAGTAGAGGGGGGAAGGGAGGGGTGTTTACGTCACGAAACGCCTCCAGAAACCCGACGCTTAAAATATAACTAGGCAATCGAACCGAGAATTCATTATTAACCCCCAACGGAAATAGAGAGGTGTTATAAGTTTGACTTGTGTATCTGTGTGTCTGTCTGTTCCCTCATAGCTACCTAACGAATGGACCGATTTTGATGCGTTTTTTTCTGTTTGAAAGCTAACGAAATCGAGGTGGATCTTAGCTATTTCCTTTTCTTATATCTATGTCCAGTCCAATGATCTGTCGACTGTAGTGTGTGTGTACTGAAAATTGAAATAGGATCCGTGTACACACAACCTAACCGGGCGGCATTGCGGCGGCTAAGTAAACTTCCGGCGCACCGGATGTGAATTCTCCCACTTGGCGGGAGCGGAGAGCACTTCCGGCCTTATTTGGTATATCTCTGTTTCGCGGCTCCTCCTTTTGTTTTATGCGGGTGTTTTCTCGAGTAGTTATCTTATCTTCGGTTTGGTTGTTTATCTTTTTAACCGACTTCCAAAAGGAGGTTTTCAATTCGGCCGGTATCTGTTTTTTTTTTTGTTTTTAGTTTCCATATTAAATTGAATCTACCGGTATCTATCTTTAGATTGATTGTATGGTAATGTTGGTAATGCTTTTTAATGATCGTTTAATAGCTGATTATATTTAATTTTGACAAATAACAATTTTGTTATCGATAGACCGTAGAATAGTCTCAAATGAAACAATTGTAAACCTTGGTGTGGACGTGAACTAGAAAGCCCGGTACCAGATTCGTCCAGAACGTGTGAAATAGTGTCATAAATACGTCCAATTTCCAGCATTGGTTCTGTTTTGGACCAACTCTCGCTGTGAACCAAGGCTAAGTTGAGTCTGGCGTGAATCGTGTCAGTGAGTTCTTCCTCTTCTTGTGTATCAATCAACAGACATCCACTTCTGAACATAAACCCCTTGCATAAACTTCCATACGTTTCTGTCTTGCGACACTTGTATCCAAGGGCTCCCTACAACTAGTATGAGTTAGTGAGTTCGTTACATTCTAAAGAATAAAAGGTAGTGCCTAGGCGAGCTAAACTATTCTGGACGGTGATTAAACTGGTCATAAGGCCCCAGCGAATTGAACACCAGAAATATCCTCAAAATTATTCTGACCTAATGACGGATAAAACAGGATCAAAGCAAAAACATGTTCAAGCAAGCAATGACCCAATCAAATATTCCCCCGGGTCCAATCAAAGCAAAATTAAAGTACAGTCAGCCGCGCAATTCTGAATGTAAAAACTTGGGCAGTGTCGAGGGACACACTTGGACTAATTAAAGAGGGAATGTAATTCCTCTTGTAGAATTTCATTACCCTCACTTCTTTGAATTTTGAACAACTTTCTGGTAAGAAAAGATTTTATTTGAGAAAACACATTTTGAATTCCCTCGATTCTTTTACAGATAATACCTATAGGCAAAAAGCACCTTGCCTAGTAGCTATTTCAGAGATTCTAAAAAAAAATTATATAGTTTATTAAATTACTACCTGATACCCACATCTTCATTCGCGTGACTTATTTTTTAAAAATCCCGTGGAAACTCTTTGATTTTCCGGGGTAAAAAATAGCCTATGTCATTCTCCAGGTCTTCAACTATATACCCATGCAAAAATCACATCGATCTGATGCACAGTATAGAACATGCACAGTACAGTAGGTACGTCGTCTTTACAGATAACGGTGTAATTTAAATCCATCAAACCAACAATCAAATACGCTTTCTAATATTAGCAGAGATTACAATGTTTACAACAGCGTTTTACAATAATTATCTTCAGCAAGTTTAAATGGGACCAACCATAAGGTATACTCTTTGAAAAGAAATATTCTAATAGAGTCATAAAAGATACACGTCGAATTGAGAACTTCCCACTTTTTGGTGTCGGTAAAAGTTCTGTATTAACTACTGTTTGTTCTGTGAAAGCAAACATTGTTTATGGCGATACATTCCCAAAAACAATAACAGTACATTACTGCCGTTCCTTTCTACGCTATCTTTACATTAGGGTATAAAGCATTCCAATTTGGCGGATAAAAGAAACGTAGCCAAGAAAAGGGTCCATGATTAATACGCGGGGCAGTAATGTCCGTCTTTTGTTTCGGCGGGATCACACGAGTGACTTTTTGTTTTGCAACTTATGTCCTATGACACACTCGACATCATCATATAAGTTCTTGCAATTCACGAGGGCGCGTGAGCTTTACTTGTTACGTACATGCAAATTGCGTAAGAGTGCGTGCCTGTCAGGAGGGAGTGGCCAGGCGTGAGAAAGCTCTCGCTCACACTTATACAGATACGATACGCACACAACCATGAGCAACGCGCCCTCGTGAGTTGAAAGAACTATACAAAATGATGCCCACGTCGACTTCATCCGCGTTAATACTTTAATTTTCTGGGATAAAATTCTAGTCCTGGGTCCCGATATCTCCATTCCAAATTTCAATCAAACTGGTTCATTCGTTGTGGTGTGAAAAAGTAACATACATACATACATATACACGCACACAAACACTACAAAATATCGCCTTTATAATATAAGTAGGAATAGTAATCTTACTAAAGATACAGGATACTTTATAAGATACAGGATGGTTATTTGGTGAACGTTGTACCTGAGCAAGTTTTTCAGTCTTCATTGTATCTCCTTAATTATACCTTACTAAAATGAATCTGGAAAAAGTTACCAGCTTTTATTTGCAGTCCAAAAACAAACAGAGCCCACATTGTGAACGTGGTGTGGCGGAAAGAAACAACTTTGTATTATTCAGTTATTTTTGCTTAATTTATAGATGGCGTGCTTTTGGGCCGCAAATAAAGTTGGTAATTTTTTCCACGGCCATAAATTCTCAATAGATTTTGCAAATCCATTCATTTTTGTCTGGAGGGAGGCTTTGGCCGTATATGTAAAAATCGAATAGGGGTATGGGTTGAATCCAAACTGCCATACCCCTTCCAGTTAGTCCGCTACCATCTTAGACTGCATCGTCATTTACCATCAGGTGAGATCGCAGTCAAGGACTATTTTGTCATCGAATTAAACTAGTGGTTCGCCCCGAACTGAGACCTCGCGATATCCCATAATTCCCAAAAGTTTTAATTATATATTGTAATAATTAACTTTTAACATTAGACGCAATAAAAAAAAAATAGTTGACATAAAACTGTTTTACTGACACAGCGCCATCTATAGTGAAGCATTATAGTGAAGCTATTAGCTTCACAATAATGCTAATAGATGGCGCATTAAAATTAAATAATTTCGTTTCTTTATAACATTTATCTAATTTTAGTATTTGTTGTTCAAGTACAGGATATAA
Organism: Hipparchia sbordonii; assembly: GCA_038048805.1. Lineage (NCBI taxonomy): Eukaryota > Metazoa > Arthropoda > Insecta > Lepidoptera > Nymphalidae > Hipparchia > Hipparchia sbordonii. The sequence continues at coordinate 809,044 of CM076111.1, read as the reverse complement.
CTGAATTTTCAACCAAGTTTCACGTTCTAATATTCAGTAATTCTTGACATAAGGCTCAAATTAAAATCTCCACTTTGAAACCCCCCCATTTGGTCAATTTTTAGGGAAAAATTAAAAAAAATATATTTTTGTACTCTGTTCAAAGTCGTCTTTAAAAAGATATATCGCAAGTCTATGTAGAGCAACAAACAAGATTTTACTTCAAATACGCTTCTATGAGAGCCCCCCTGAAATAAAGCTTTTTATATTTTTTTATACAATGTTCGGCTGAAGGCCATCAGTTTACATATTATATTTAAATTTGAAGTAATTACGTTCAGTAATTCAGAAGTTATAGGGCTCTGACAGACATTTAGACGAACACACTTCTCTGTCTAGTAGGCAAGCGCCCTAGTTGACTCAGAGAACTTCGCTTCGCTCGCTCGTTCAAAAAAATTTGCGTTGTTAAGTATTGGCGTGTGCTTTGCCCCTTCTGTACAAGACATTTGTGTCGCGGCAATACATATATTGCTCGTGTGTTCTAGTATCGCACTGAGCTGTCCTGACGTGGGTCATTAGTCGATCCCGCCCATTCATTCGTCCCTCCATCAGTCCAGTCATTCGTTCAGTTGGTCCACTACCACCTGGGGACCGTGTTTTGTGTCTAGTTTTCGGCTTCAGGGTTCCGAAACGAAATAAATTGAACCTTCTTCTTACACAATCATTAACTATGTAACAGTCTGTTCCTCTTCTGAAAATTTTCTTCAAAAGCATACAAAAAAATACTCCATTATAATGATTTAAGAATTATTGGGAACGATAAATGTATCTATGTTTAAAGTAACTTATATATTTTTAATTAAATACAAGTTTTTATGCAATAACTAATATGCGCGTACACTTTAAGTTTTAAGTTTAAATTCAAAAAATATTTATTATTTTATGTATGTTTGTACATTTCCCAAAGTTTGTGATTTGTGTAACTTCTTAATTAAATTAAAAACGGAAATAAATTAAAAACATCATCTAAGGACTATTTCTTATCCTAATTAAAACACAAAAATTTGTACACGGAACTCTCTGAGGGCGAGATGTACTCACACTTTGTGGGGATGTTTTTTGCTCTCTGTTCCTGGTTGAGTGACTTTGGACAGTTCCTTTCTCCCAAGTACAATTGGATGTATCCAGTCAATATGCAGATTTCCCGACCTTTTTTCCCTCAAGCAATTTTTGTTGCAACTAAAGGGTAATTTAAGAGCCTTCGTCCGCAGTTTTATGTTGGCGTTCAATATTGAATTAGGGTTAGCGCACATTGCAGGATTTTTTATTCAGGAACTTTTTGAACGTGGAATTAAATTAGTGTTGCACTTTTAGATTGAATTTGATTTTTTTGGAAAGTGTTCCCTAAGAGACCATCCTATCTCGATGAACTAATATTTATTTTTCCTTTATTGATTTTTATAATGCCGAATTAAGTTATAAACATTGTAAATAACTAGCTATTGTCCGCGGCTTTGCTTATGTTAAATTTTATTATTCAAACCCCTATTTTTCCATCTTAGGGGTTGAATTTTCATAAATACTTTCTTAGCGGATACCTACATTATAATTGCTATCTGTATGCTTTTCAGACCGATCCTTCAAGTAATTTGAGCTATCTGTTGATAGATCAGTTAGTCAGTCAATCAGTCAGTCCTTTTATAAAATTAAATTAGTATACTACGTATTCTTTGTGAAAAGTATCAGTACCTAAATATTTATTATACTTTTAATTGAAACAAGAAGACTTGATGACAAGTACAGTTCAATTTTCAGCTGAGGTAGTAGCTTGTCAAGAATTTTATTTAATAGATTCTTGTAAAACTAATCTTATACTTTTAATATTTACTTGTAGCGATAGAAAAGTAATTTCGCAAGCGCTTTGAAGCGCTCCCCTCTAGACGATCCTTTGCTCGAAGCACCGCTGAAATTCCGCAAGGTGGTGGCCTTTGAGACTACTATTTTATTTCGTGCCAACAAAGGCATAGATTGAATTTTTACTTGAATGCTAAGATACAGCTAGAATGTGAAAAAAATGTTCAATTTTTTCCGAGAATATTCTGTAGGTATTAAGTTTTTGGATAAAACTTTTCCGTTTTCTTATTGTTCCCTGTTTTTTTTTCAGTATAATTGTTTTTTTATATGCAAGACGGGCTCATAAGTGTAATAAGTGTAAATCAGTGTAAATCTATACTTGTAATAAAACTGTAACGGGACATTAAATATATTTTGAAACTTTAATCGTAGGATGTTTTACTATCGATACTGATATCGGAGATAGAGGACATAACTTAAACTTTTTCCGCGTGGACGAAGTCGCGGGAATCATCTAGTTTATAATATTAGTAAGGATTAGTAAGGATAGTAAGGATGGCCCGCCACTGATGTAGACTTTAAGCATGCCCAGAAAATGAAGCAATCTCTAATATCTCTGGTAACAAGGCAGACAAAAGAAAATCTCTTAACTTTCCTCTCTTTTGAGAGTACTTCTTTGTAGTTTTTCCGAATGGATAACTGCGTCCGGTTTCCGAGCGCCGGACGTTTGTCCGGGGAGCTTCCGGGTACAATGTCCTTGGCACTGCCTTCAATTTTTATGAGTCCCATTGCGCTAATAAAGCAATGCGTTTGTGCTGTTAATTTAGTAAATACTAAAATAGTACATTAAGGCCGTCTTGCACCAATCTGCTTAGTCATGTTTAGTTAAATTTTGTACTTAATGCTTTTTTTGCACTTTTCAGTTTAGTTCAGAGTGAACAAGAAAAGGACAGGCATAGAGAAGAACGAAAATAGCGCAGCGTTGAAATTTTTCATTGGCTTATGCGATTTTGATAATTTTTTTAAGCTATTGCATAGTTTCTATCGCGGGTCTTGAGCGTGGAGACCGAATCCAGAAATTCTGAAGTCCCCGAGTGCCACACGTCTTTTTTTTAATTTTATAATAATTACAAAATAGAATTGTGTATGTAACCGTTTTTAAGCTATTGCATAAAATAATTTTTAAAACTTCATTGGGAAAGCAAACTCCACAGCTTTTCGCTTTTTCAGTTTCACCTAAATACTGCAGTAACACATTGTCACTAAGGTTTAAAGTTAAAGGTAAAGTTTTGTATAATTTAAATTCGACCTGGAGTCAAAGTTGCAGTCACAGTTAATATGAAAAGTTGTTAGCCTTTTAACGGGAGTTAGCCCCGTTTGCTCTGCGCCCCCGAGCCAGCCAGCTGGCGAACTAAATACTCGGCCTACTTCTGAAGACTTGAGTGTTTAAAAACACCTTATGAGTGAAATGCGTGCAGGTTGCTTTATATGTGTTTTGCAGACTTCACTCAAGTATTTTTTAAGATTTTAGCCTAAAAATACGTCTTTTTAAGTCATGCTTTTTATATATTAGACTAGCTTTCGCCCGCGACTTCGCTCACGTTAAGTTCCATTTTTCAACCCGTTGTTTTACCCCCTCAGGGATTGAATTTTCAAAAATCCTTTCTTAGCGTATGCTTACGTCCTAATAGCTATCTGTATGCCAAATTTCAGCGCAATCCGTCTAGAAGTTTGACCTGTGCGTTGATAGATCAGTCAGTCAGTCACCTTTTCCTTTTATATATTTAAGACTAGTTTTTGCCCTGTCGCTTCGCTCACGTTCGATTGGTCAAACCCCTGTTTTAACCTCCTTAGGGGTTGAATTTTCAAAATTCTTTCTTAGCGGACGCCTACGTCGTAATACCTTAAAATAAATGTTAAATTCATAGTCTTCCTTTTATTTCTGATGCTATGTTATTTAGCAAAAAATAATTCTTATGATGAAGACTTTCGATTGGTATGATAAAACTACAGGGTATTTTTTTTTCTCGTTTAGTGGGTTCGAATCACGGTTTAACCAGGCAATTATTTAAAAATCTATGAATGCAGTTTAAATTGATGTTAAATTAAGATGAAGTCTTCTTTCAGTAAAAATAATGTTCCATCTACAATATTTAAGGTGATTCCCTTCCATGTGGCATAGTCGTGGGATGCCTTGTAGATATATATGTATACATTCTATGAAAATTTCAAGTATCTACCTTTTACGGTTCATGAGATACGGCACGCTGGCAGACAGATAGACGGACGGACGGACGGACGGACGGACCGCAGAGGCTTTTTAGGTTTGTAAACTTTATTTTGGATTTATTAAATTGGTTGCATTATTTTGGAACAAAGTTGAATGTCACAGTTAAACTAAGAAGTTGTTGGTTTTTTCACTAACCTCGTTTGCTTTTCGCCCGAGGCGGGGAACTAACTACGCGGCCTACTTCTGCAGGTGAAATAAAGTGTTTACAAAACGCCGTTCAACTGAGGTGCGTCACTGCTAAATGTTAGCCATTTACCAAGTAATTTCAAGTTACTATTCCAATCACAATTTTTTTTAAAGAATATTGATCAAGCTGAACTGAAAGGAGAGAGGAATATCAGTTAACATATGCCCTTCTCCCTTCCAGATGAGCCTAAAGCTTGTACTAGGAGTGGGTACTACAATAGAGCTGATTGATTGAAATTTTTTAATTATTATTATTTTCACGTTAACGTAAGCCATTATTATAAAATCGATCAAAGAGTTTGGCAAACTAGCATTATTTTTATTAGTATCCCTCAAAAAAAATAAAAAAGAGTTTACCAAACTCAAATCTAGAAGCAAATATATCGTCTACGAGACCCCATAGATTTTACTGAAATTTTCTTCCTCTTTTTCTACCGACAGACGTCAACTGCTAGATAAAGCTCTCTTGCATGGAGTTCCACTGATCTCGGTCTTGCGCCGCCGATTCGTCTGCTGTTGTCGTTCCACCTGGTGGAGCATCTGCCAACACAACGCATTCCGGCGCGGGATCGACTTTGGGACCCCAACGACCAATAAGTTGAAACTATGTGTGGTGCCCCCCGTTTCCACTTCAGCTTTAATGAAATGTAACAAGGCAATCGGCGAAGCGATTCCAATTTCAATAAATACTTTAAAGAATCCTCATTTCTCACTTCGAGGTATTCCATTAGCTCGCTAAGCAGCAGGTATCAGCAATAAATCTCCCTGATAGCGCACATTATCCACCGTCCTTGATGCTGAGCGCGGAATTACGCGTATTACCTCATTAGGATGGCGGCTAAGACCCGAATTTATGGCTCGGGATGATATTGTGTCTCTCATTGTGGCCGACATGGTTGTGGCAAATTAGCATCTCCAGACGCTTACTTAAGAAATGGAAGCATTCGTCGACTCTCTGAAAGCTGGGTTTATGAGTTTATTAATGTGTATAAAAATATTCAATAGCTCAACTTTTTGGAGCAAGGCCGAATTTCTATAGGCCTAGTTTCATTGTTTTACCTTTTCTTATCGCGAGCATTATACATGCAGTTGGCAATCGAAGGGACGGGGAAATACTACTCAATTTTTCAAGATTGTAGGCAAGAATTGCATGAAAATGAGAGAGGAAGAAAAGAGGTTCAGAGGAGATGATACCAATCATCACCATTAAATACTGAAATTAAATCATCACCATCAGTCATCCATCCAGTCAGCAAGTCTCTTCTCAGAGAAGGGTAACCCATAGCATACCACGCTGGTCCTAAGCAAAATGACTTCACGCACCTTTGAGTTTGAGTAATGTTTACTAAGTACTCTCAAACGTGCTGAAAAAATCAATATTAACAGATGTTCCTTGGCATGATGGGAAATAAATGGATATATTTAATTTCTCGAAACAAAAACAAACATAAATTTTCCTTAACATTCTGATCCAATTTGTCAAAGCGTGGTTGAAATTACATCGCGTTTAGAGATCATCAAAGAACACCAGATGGCGTCGGTGGCGCGTGGAGGAGTGTTTTATAATAATTCCAATCCCCTAATTGGGTATTTGGTCCCCGCTAATCAGCTAATTGCCTGATGTTACTTTTAGCACTCGAAACACTCTGGTGTGTGGTCCAAGACGCGAAAGTCTTACTTATTATCGGAATCAACCACGAAGCAGCAACAAATAATTTAGGGCTGCACAGTTATGTACTACATCTTCTTTTCTAAAGATTATTTTTCAAACTGGTTTGCTTGAACCCTGAAAAAATATTTTTTTTCTTTAAATAATTATTATGAGTGAGTATATACGTCTCTATAGTAGAAACTTTCCATAGCCCTGCCAAATTGAAAAACTTTAATAGATTTTGAATTGAATTATCGTTTTTAAATATCCAACGTAATTGTATGTTAGATTTAAGAACCCAAAACTTCTTGGTTCTTTGTAAAAATAATATCGTGGTTTTCCAAAAAAACTTAGGATTGAAGATTAGGAAGGATAAGAGATTAGGAGTTTTTTTTAAACGCATAATTATTTAGCGCAGACTAAGGTGACTCTTTGCTGTTCCTATGAACGTTGCTATCTGTGAAAAATAAAATAGGAAAGATCGCTTTCCTCTTATAAATTAATACGAAATCGTGTCCCAATTCTTTTCCAATTAAGCCCTTATAATTCCGATATTGCGTATTAATAAAGAATCATGGATATTAAATGAGGATCGGGCGATAATTTTCCACAGATGTTCTCTATCCTAATCGCTTTCATATTTAAACCAATGTCGTTTTGGTCAAATGTGCATAATAATAATAAAATTATAGCCAAAGCTGCTATGCGAGCCCATACTGTAGCTATAGACTGGTTCTTCTCTATAGAAAGCCGGTTCGAAACCAGTGGTACTTTCTTTCTATGATTTTTCACCAGATTGAGCTGTTTCAATGCAGTCATGGGGGCGGCGATCTATTGCGAGTCTCGAAGATATACTGTCAGAATTATATCGTTGTATCTATGAGGTAACTCTATAATAATGGCGCCTCCAAATTAGAGGCGTAATGAAGCGCTGCAGTAGCGCTATCGTGCGCTAGCCGTGCCACTACTAATTTTCATACAATACGAGTATCTAAAAGCGCAGTCGCAGCACCACTATGATGTATGCTTGTAGCGATAGTGGCTCTGAAACTGCGCTTCTAAATATTGTATAAAAATTTGTAGCAGGTTAGTAGCGCAGCTAGCGCACCACAGTAGCATGGGTAGCGCACCACAGTAGCGCGGCTAGCGCACCACAGTAGCGCGGCTAGCGCACCACAGTAGTGCGGCTAGCGCACTACAGTGGCGCCACTGCAATGCTTCATTGCTCCTCTAATTTGAAAGCAACCTGTGAGGGTAGAATCTTCAGGATATACTTTCACGTAAAAATTGCCCCTTAATGCATTATTACAATACTCGTAGGTCAAACAACTTTAAATCCTATTTATCAAACACACGTGTCCATCAATCTTAATCTCAACAACACACATAAACCTAATCCGGTCCCGTCCAAAGCCACCCAAAAGACATCTATAAGGCCAATTAAGGTAATTCGAGACGCCCCTAATGATCCCTTTGGTACCATCCGTCTAACTACTAGTGATTGTTTACAAGTTCGACTCGAGTTTGTTGAGGGTAATCTTGGAGATCGATCACTGGACTTCGTGCAACTGATACGGGCGTTATCCGAAATTCACTGATACCTATTGGAATACAGGCTTTGGCGATGAACATTAGAATAGAATAGAAAATTCTTTAATGCTACACGAAGTTTACAAATGAACACAGGTGCGCAAAGGCGGTCTTATCGCTTTAAGCGATCTCCTCCGGACAACCTTAATATTAATTGAAGAACTCAAGGAAACGCAAATTTTTTTTGCTATAATCTGCCAAACGAGAAAAAAATCATCATCATCAGACAGAAACACAGATTTATGTATCAATGATAACAACCCTATTTTTCCGTCGGGGGTTAACAAATACAGGTTAAACAAGCCTCAATAGCCCAACGGTTACAGGTCCGAACTGAAAACTGAAAGGTCCCAGGTTCTATCCCCTTCCGTTGCACTATTGTCGTACCTACTCCTAACACAAGCTTTCCGCTTATTTGGAGGGGATCTGCACTTGACAAATCGGCCAAGTGCGAATTGGACCCGCACACAAAGGGTTGCGCACCATCTTACAAGATTGAACACCAGCTTATTATTAAGTTCGAGCAAAACCAAAAGTTCATTGTAAGGAGAAACCTAAGAAAGAAACTTGTTTCTGACAAAATCAACGCGTTGCGTTCATAGTAAGTTAACATTAATCAAAACAGGGCCTTACAAAATGTGGGTCTAATCTATTTCAAAATTTTGTCCAAGACCTAACAACAGGTATCACGACCCGCGATCTCTTTTCGTAACGGGAGATAAATTTCCACGGGCCCAAATTGCTTGAATAAAACAAATTTAATGCCCGTTTACATGTTTATCTGTTTAACCTTATTACACGCCCCTATTGCGCTTAACTGATGTTCCTTTGAAATAATTTACCTAATCTTAAAAAATCTTCGTAAAAAAAGTCTAGCTCTTATTCAAAGGTCAGTATAATACAAAGTCATTCTGACCAAAGACGACCAATTTCAACGGAAACCAGCCAACTATGTAGGAGATATTATAGTATGCAAACGCGTACACAAATACTAGCTATTTCCTCACTGACATAATTAGAGGGAGAGGGAGAGCAGAGAGAATTAAGACTGATGACAGGTGCGAAAGGAAAAACTTCATCCATGCGTCGACATTGTATTAAATTTTGTTCACTTAGCTGCTCTATTTTAGTGCCTGGTCACTCACTCTCTATAAATTAACCACTCCATAATAGAAGGTGTGTGTATTTCAATCCGTTTCTGAGAGGAAATCTGCGTCCAGTAGTCAGTATTGATGAGTTGCTGAGAAGGTGAGTGTGTACGTCATTGTTATATTAAGTTATTGTTATTTAAAAAAAAGTTTTATCAACAAAATGATCTTAATAGTTAATACAACATCTTCCCTTTTTTATTTGGGATCCCTGACTGATGGTTTACTCCTTCACGCCAAAACGAATCAACCGATTTTCCTGAAATTTGAAATACATTTCAATCTTCAGGAAAATCGGTTGATTCGTAGGAGCTAGCTACAGCTAGCTCCTATCCAGGACTAACGCATAGACTACATTTTATCCCAGAAAACTAAAGAGTTCCTGTGGAAATTGGGAAAACCAAACCACGCGGACGAAGTGGCGGGCGTCATCTAGTTATAAATAATTTCTGCTCCTTTATAACTTAACTAGTAGGGCGCGTGGGTGCGCGGCTCGCTAAAGCGAACCGCGGTTTTTCTGCCTACCAAGTAGACCTTCGGGTCTTGATCATCTTTCTCCAAGAAACTACTCTTCCATTTTTCATAGCCTCTGAGATATACATCGACGAAATTTTTATGACCGCCATCTTGAATCCACCATTTTGGTATTTTTTTTCAGCTCATTGCCAATTGGATGAGGTTTCGAGCGATTTTTGTTTGGGCACCCTCAACCTATCTTCAATACCTTGACCGTGCTCCTCACCTGTCTCCGAAATCCTCAATCATCAGCTCCCTTCATATTTTTCATCCAAATGAATTTTTGTCCTCTATACGAAACCATCAGCGGAAAGGAACGTATCAAAGTTTTGCACACATTTTATATGAAAAAAAAAAAAATCCGCTATCTTGAATTTTTTTCTATTCATCACGTAGACTATCGGGTCTTGATCATCTTTTTCCAAGAAACCACTCTTCCACCTTTTATAGTCTCCGAGATAGACACCGACGAAATTTGTATGGCCGCCATCTTGAATCCGCCTTTTTGAATTTTTTTTCAGCTCCCTGCCAATTGGATGAGGTTTCAAGTGACTTTTGTTTGAACACTCTCCACCTATCATCGATATCCTGGCCGTGCTCCTCACCCGTCTCCGAAATCCTCAACCATCAGCTCTCTCCATATTTTTCCTCCGAACCATCAGAAATTTTGAAAAGGAACCATATGAAAGTCTTGCATAGTTCCCAATTCGCCATATATTTTGTATGAAAAAAAAAATCCGCCATCTTGAATTTTTTTTCTATTCATCACGTAGACCATCGAGTCTTGATCATCTTTTTCCAAGAAACCACTTTTCCATCCTTTATATTCTCTGAGATAGACACCGACGAAATCTGTATGGCCGCCATCTTGAATCCGCCATTTTGGATTTTTTTTCAGCTCCCTGCCAATTGGATGAGGTTTCAATTGACTTTTGGTTGAACACTCCCAACCTATCTTCGATACCCTGGCCGTGCTCCTCACCCGTCTCCGAAATCCTCAACCATCAGCTCTCTCAATATTTTTCCTCCAAATGAATTTTTGTCCTCTATACGAAACCATCAGAAATTTTAAAAAGGAGCAGCATAAAGTCGTGCATATATTTTGTATGGAAAAAAATAAATTCCGCCATCTTGAATTTTTTTTCTATTCACCAAGTGGAACTTCGGCTCTTGATCATCTTTTGCCAAGAAACCACTCTTCCATCTCTTATACTCTCCGAGATAGACACAAACAAAATTTGTATGGCCGCCATCTTGAATTCGCCATTTTGGATTTTTTTTTCGGCTCTTTGCCAATTGGATGAGGTTTCGAGTGACATTTGGTCGAACACCCCCCCCCTATCTACGATACCCTGGCCTGTGCTCCTCACCCGTCTCCGAAATCCTCAATCATCAGCTCTCTCCATATTTTTGTTCCGAATGAATTTTTGTCCACTATACGAAACGGTGGGTGAAAAAAAATTTTTCCATACAAAATTTTACAGGAGAGGTGATCAATGAGTCAGTCAGTCAGTCAGTGAATCAGCACGAGTAGCTATATATATATTAACTAGTAGGGCGCGTGGGTGCGCGGCTCGCTAAAGCGAACCGCGGTTTTTCTGTCCACCAAGTAGACCTTCGGGTCTTGATCATCTTTTTCCAAGGAACTACTCTTCCATCTTTCATAGTCTCTGAGATATACATCGACGAAATTTGTATGAATCCGCCATTTTGGTATTTTTTTTTCAACTCATTGCCAATTGGATGATGTTTCGAGTGATTTTTGTTTGGGCACCCTCAACCTATCTTCAATACCCTGATCGTGCTCCTCACCCCTCTCCGAAATCCTCAATCATCAGCCCCCTCCATATTTTTCATCCAAATGAATTTTTGTTCTCTATACGAAACTATCAGCGAAAAGGAACGTATCAAATGCATACATTTTATATGAAAAAAAAAAATCCGCCATCTTAAATTTTTTTCTATACGTCACGTAGACCATCGGGTCCTGATCATCTTATTCCAAGAAACCACTCTTCCATCTTTCATAGTCTCTGAGATAGACACCGACGAAATTTGTATGGCCGCCATCTTGAATCCGCCATTTTGGATTTTTTTTGGCTCTCTGCCAGTTGGATGAGGTTTCGAGTGACTTTTGTTCGAATACCCTCCACTTATCTTCGATATCCTGGCCATGCTCCTCACTTGTCTCCGAAATCCTCAACCATCAACTCTGTCCATATTTTTGCTCCGTATGAATTTTTGTCTTCTATATGAAACCATCAGAAATTTTGAAAAGGAACCGTATTAAAGCCGTATTAAAAGTCTTGCATACATTTTCTATGAAAACAATAAATTCCGCCATCTTGATTTTATTTTCTATTCATCAAGTAGACCTTCGAATCTTGATCATCTTTTTCCAAGAAACCACTCTTCCACCTTGTATAGTCTCCGAGATAGACACCGACGAAATTTGTATGGGCGCCATCTTGAATCCGCCATTTTGATTTTTTTTTCAGCTCCCTGCCAATTGGATAAGGTTTCGAGTAACTTTTGTTTGAACACTCCCCACCTATCTTCGATACCCTGGCCGTGCTCTTCACTCGTCTCCGAAATCCTCAACCATCAGCTCTCTCCATATTTTTCCTCCAAATGATTTTTTGTCCTCTATACGAAACCATCAGAAATTTTGAAAAGGAACCGTATAAAGTCTTGCATATATTTTGTATGGAAAAAAATAAAGTCCGCCATCTTGAATTTTTTTTTCTGTTCATCAAGTAGACCTTCGAGTCTTGATCATCTTTTTCCAGGAAACCACTGTTCCATCTTTTATAGTCTCCGAGATAGACACCGAAGAAATTTGTATGGCCGCCATCTTGAATCCGCCATTTTGGAAGTTTTTTTCGGCTTTCTGCCAATTGGATGAGGTTTCGAGTGACATTTGTTTGAACACCCCCCACCTATCTTCGATACCCTGGCCGGTGCTCCTCATCCGTCTCCGAAATCCTCAATCATCAGCTCTCTCCATATTTTTGTTCCGAATGAATTTTTGTCCTCTATACGAAACCGTGAGTGAAAAAAAATTTTTCCATACAAAATTTTACAGGAGAGGTGATCAATGAGTCAGTGAGTCAGTGAGTCAGTGAGTCAGTGAGTCAATCAGTGAATCAGCACGAGCAGCTATATATATATTAACTAGTAGGGCGCGTGGGTGCGCGGCTCGCTAAAGCGAACCGCGGTTTTTCTGTTCACCAAATAGATCTTCGGGATTGGTCATCTTTTTAGAAATTTGTATGGCCGCCATCTTGAATCCGCCATTTTGAATTTTTTTTTTTCAGCTCTCTGCCAATTGAATGAGGTTTCTGGTGATTTTTGTTTGAGGACCCCCACCTAACTTCAAACCCCTAGCCGTGCTCCTCACCCGTCTCCGAAATCCTCAATCATCAGCTCTCTCCATATTTTTCCCCGAACCATCAGAAATTTTGAAATCGAACATATGAAAATTCCCAATTCGCTAAATATTTTTTATGAAAAAAAAAAATCCGCCATCTTGAATTTTTTTCTATTCATCACGTAGACCATCGGGTCCTGATCATCTTTTTCCAAGAAACCACTCTTCCATCTTTCATAGTCTCCGAGATAGACACCGACGAAATTTGTATGGCCGCCATCTTGAATCCGCCATTGTGGATTTTTTTTGGCTTTCTGCCAATTGAATGAGGTTTCGAGTGACTTTTGTTTGAACACCCCCCACCTATCTTCGATACCCTGGCCGGTGCTCCTCACCAGTCTCCGAAATCCTCAACCATCAGCTCTCTCCATTTTTTTGCTCCGTATGAATTTTGGTACTCTACGAAACCATCAGAAATTTAAAAAGGAACCGTATTAAAGTCTTGCATATATTTTGTATGGCAAAAAATTAATTCCGCCATCTTGAATTTTTTTTCTATTCATCAAGTAGACCATCGGGTCCTGATCATCTTTTTCCAAGAAATCACTCTTCCATCTCTTATAGTCTCCGAGATAGAGACCGACGAAATTTGTATGGCCGCCATCTTGAATCCGCCATTTTGGAATTTTTTTTCGGCTCTCTGCCAATTGGATGAGGTTTCGAGTGACATTTGGTTGAACACACCCCACCTATCTTCGATACCCTGGCCGGTGCTCCTCACCCGTCTCCGAAATCCTCAATCATCAGCTCTCTCCATATTTTTGTTCCGAATGAATTTTTGTCCTCTATACGAAACCGTGAGTGAAAAAAATTTTTTTCATACAAAATTTTACAGGAGAGGTGATCAATGAGTCAGTGAGTCAGTCAGTCAATCAGTGAATCAGCACGAGTAGCTATATATATATTAAAGCTAAAAGCCAATAGTACGGGCTCAGACCTCCCAAGTGGAGCAAGATGCACGGGCTAGATAAATTCCCGGGCACGAGTAGTTCGCGCGGCCATTAGTCGCGTCACGTCTGACGCCCCCTTTAAGTGAAACCCCCCATTACTATGACTTATCGCCTTGTGTACTTTGCGGTTAGCGCGCATGCCGACATTTTGGGAGGGAGTCTACTTACCTATTGCGAAATATTGTCGACATCTGTTCAATAAGTCAATTGGTCAGTTGAAAATCAGGTTGTAGCAACATCGTGAAAGAGTCATCGATAGCCAAATAGTTTGATAATTTACGTAGGTCATCGAGTCCACCGGGAATCCAAGAGCTGGCAGCTACCTTGGCCAAAGAATTAGTTTGGCCATTCAAAGGGCAATGCTGCCAGCATCTTGGGTACTATGCCGCGCTGCGGTGATATCGATGAGGGTTTAGGTTTATATTAGTTTTAAGCTATTGCATAGCTTCTATCGCGGGCCTTCAGCGTGGAGACCGAATCCAGAAATTCCGTAACGAAAATAACCTGACACGGCTCACCGCTAGATGGCGTTGATAAAAAATGCTATGCAATTGCTTTACCGCGGCAGTCACCGAGTGCCATTTTTTAAATTTAGAAATAATTCTTTAATCTATATGTTCTTTGATTTAATTAAAAATTAACTACGCACACATTAAAAAAAATGTAGAAAGGTGGAATAAATGATATTGTTATATTTGACCTGTTGGTCAAATGCGAGTCGGATTCACATACGAAGGGTTCCGTATCAAAAAATTTACAAATCACAGGTGATTGCGCTTGTGACTGTAGCAATCGATTGTTTATAGACAATCCTGTACCTTTATGTCATTTTTCTGGAAGAGAAGAACAGTTTGTTCTAAAAATCAAAAATTATCTCTTTATGTAAGACATGTGCGTCCAACTTTATTTACGAAGCTTGTAAACATTGCAAATGTTATCTTAATAAGCGGTTTTCAGTAACCAGCTATTATTTTAGTTTTGCAATCACGATGTTATTACAGATTGAAGAAAACGTTAGTACTTGCAATTTACTCTTTAGTATTACTACTACGCATAGCAAACATACAGTAGGGCAATAATAAGGTACTGTCTCTTCTTCTCTAAAGTCACAATGAATGATTCTTTATGGTCATAACGAAGGTATAAAAACACAAATTCCAAAAAAATTTATCTGTTTAGAAGGGACTAATTCATTTTACAAGATCACTCATTGTATTGGTTTACAAAGAAAGATTGAAGGCTAAATTTTGACTCAGAAACCCTAAATCAACTCGAAACAAGTCACGGGCAGCTAGTCTAAAATGAAATACAGAATTTTTCTTAAAAGAAAAAAAAATACTACATGAAAGTTCTCTATCCAATTTTAGTTAATTTGATTTATTATCAGAGATGTTGTGCCTCGAAAAGAACTAGATTAAATTACTTTTCTAATCATTCTGACATCTTGGCCTTAATTACGACAGTAGCTGGAAAACATGATATAGCACTAGAATAACGTAGCATACAAATTAAGGCTAGAACAATAGATATAAGATAGTAACAGCCTTAAGTTAGTACCTAAGCCGTTGCTATGTAATATTATTCTCTACAGCTGTTGCTTCAACGAAAGCGGGGGTCGGGCGGGGGCGGCGGCGAGAGCGGAGTGACTTCATTTAAAGCAGGGGTTCTTAACATTTTCAGGTATGAATTTTTAAAAAAAACTGAGGGAAACGGAATGTAAATATGTGTAAAAGAGATAGATGTAAGAGAGAGAAAGAGAGAGATAGAGATTGGAAGTTGGCGAAACGGTGTGTGAGCGGTGTGTTAAAATAAATAAGTTGATTAAAATATATCTGTGTTTACTTTGAGCTTATTCCCACATACCTAACTTAAAGAAAGAGAAGAATCACAAAGTTAAACTTTAAGGCCCAAATTCACCAAGGTAAAATAAATCTTATCCGAGCGTAATTTTTTGTCAGATTTTCAATACAAAAGCTATCAAAACGCCCAATTTATTCCTGGTAAACTTTGTTCAACGTTAGTAAAATCGGCACTTATGATTTTCGTATAGCTACGTGATATAATTATTATTTATCATATGCGAAATGTCTAGTACAATGTTTAGACATGGATGTCCGTTCACTAATCTATCTAAATCTAAATTATCCCCTTTCTCTCTCTCTTTTGTATTTTCTTTAGTAGAGTCTCTTTAGTAGTTTAGAGTCACAGCTCTTGTAAAACCATAAGAGAGATACAGTTTTATGATTGAATCGAGTGATATGAAATCAACCGAGTAAGATTAATATCGTCCACATTTCGGGGTCACGTCCCCTATCTGATATTTATCATCTCTCGATCCATTAGGCGGGCGGTGACTTCCGGCTTCCGGTGGAGAATGTCGCACCGGAAGTTGCCCAGCACAAGGTTCACCGGATGGACGAATATGTACATAATGTATAGAACATTCGGACATTCGATTCAACTAATATAATATTAAAGGTACACAGTGTTTCATTTGACTGAGATTGAATTGTATATTCCATCTCAGAATACATCCGCTGAATACAGGCGGCACAAGACCGAGACGTGTGAAACGGTAAACGGACTAATGTCTTGCATCGGTTTCATCGTTTCCATTTAGGCCCGCCCGACTTCAACATACGTGAACAAACTACAATCATTTTATACTTTGCAGTGGCGTTTGAAGTCGGTTTTTAAAAAAAAGTATTTTTTATATTATGTGTTCCGTTTGACTTCCGAAGTCCATTATATGAAGAGTACATCGCCTTTTCCACGTCTCGTCGCGCTAGATGTCGCTAAATTCCGTCACGTTTCCGGTGCCACCCGCGCCGCCAACGGCCGCTCTGTGAACTAAACAATATAAAAGCCGCGAGAGCCACCGCGTTTCGCCATTGTTGCGTTGTCTTTCGACCACGCAGGTCCGTTAGATTTTTTAAAAAACTTTTGAGACAGAAGTAAAAAGTTTTATAAAAAAAATAGTAAAATAGTAGATATCTACTTTTGTTTTTTACAAAGTGATTATTCCGTGTGTTCGCGATTCCGGTGCCCTAGGAGAACCCTCTTGGAGATCGGCAGTTGGACCCTACAAACGGCGCAATGCCTTTTAGGGTATTCCAATTTTGCAACCTTCATCACCCTCCGGGGAAGGTTGCACTGCCAGGTACCGCGTCGCTCCGGTCAGCCGGAGCGCACGCGAGTCGCTTCATCTCCGTCGTGTGCGCGAAACGTGCGTGGCGTGTACACGCAGGACGACGCGCTGCTGCCTCCGTGATGGCGGGGCAAAGTCCAAGGAAGTGCACACGGAGGGGTGATTACGATTCGTCAGAAGAGGATTGACCCTGGAAAGTCAACACGCAGCGATTTGGAACAAAGGTTTGAGACTTCAGCCATCGGTGAGTCATTTTAACTACTTTATGTGCTCAGTTGCCAATTCCAGAACTGAATTTATAAAACTGAGGAAACTATTAGTGTTCGGTTCCATTTCGTAAAATCAACTATTTGTACATAACCGTGCACGAAATGCCTTAGAATGAACCGCTAAGGTATGGAGCGCCCTTTCGGCGTCCGGATTTCCTGCCACGTGTAATTCGAGTGCCTTCACGGCAGCCGTGCATGTAGGCGTTTACTGCGCGGAGGCGCTCCAACATTATCCTTGTCGGTTCTTTCCGATATTGGTTGGCATCAAGCGCAAGCCTATTTACATCAGTTTATGTTAATAAAATCTTTGGTTTTCACCGAGTTAAAAGAATGGGAAGTAAAAGCGTTTCGTAGAATAACCATTCCCAGTCCCGTAGTTACATAGTCGGCGTATGATACAACAAGGATACAGCTGCGAGTGACTCCTAATTCCCTTTAATCCAGTTAGTTTGTTCCAAATGTAATGATGTTGTTTATTTGTTAAAAACTTTCCGGGCTCAACACGTGTTGCTAAATGAATATTTAGAAAAACACCCTCTTTTCAATATTTATTTTCAATCCTTAGAATTTGTCATAATACTTATAAATAAATTTACCTACCTCCAAGGTATTGCATTTAGCAGGCATTCCAGCCTTTTTAAATCCCTGGAGATCGAATTTCTGGAAAGCGACTTCTTTTCTCAACGAACTAAGATTATTTCTCCTCTGATAAAAAGGGGGGTGCAAAAAGGAAACCGTGTTTCGTTATTTTAAAAATATTTCGGTCACAAACGATTTAAGCTAAATATCATGTGACTTAATTGCTCTCAGTCAATCTCCATAAGTTCTTTCGATGCTCTAACAGAGTATCGAACGCCGAACGAATTTCGGCGGATGATTCAAAATCAGGTTTTAGGATCGGCTCAGCCATCCGTATAATTTATTTCCCCAATTTTCATAACACCTAACACGGGAAAATTCTAAGTTCGGAACGAAGTTTTTGTCACTTCCAAGGCTATTGCAACCTCACACTGGATGATCAAACTTCACTTAATTTTACATGTCAGTTATAAAGTTCAGACTACAAATAACTTGACTAGCATCTTCTGGAGCCGCAGTAAGAATCTTGATGACAAATCCAAGAGCTATTGTATTAGGATGACTTTCACCACTACCCATCCGTCCATCGGCCCAGTCTAATAAAATTGTAAGAGCTCACGTCTTACTGGCTAACAAATTCTTAACTAGCCCAGGTTGGTGGCTCATTTTCGGGCATTCGATCACACAGCCAAGGGATCACTACGCTCGAGTATTTGGGAGTGAAAAGGGGCATACACCACAACATCAAGTCTCTACCTACTCCCAGGTATAAAATAAGAAAAGTTCGTCAGACTGTGTCTCGCCTAGCAACCGACAGTTGAACCCTTAATTACGGCGCAACGCCTTTTAGGGTATTTCGATTTTGCAAACTTTGTCACCCTCCGGGGAAGTCTACATTGCCGTTGCATTGGCGAAAGATTACCAGTCTGTTGTTCCTCATGGAGATCGGCATTTGGACCCTAAAACGGCGCAACGCCTTTTAGGGTGTTCCAATTTTGCAACCTTCATCACCCTCCGGGGAAGGTTGCATTGCCAGGCTCCACGTCGCTCCGGTCAGCCGGAGCGCACGCGAGTGGCTTCGATCTCCGTCGTGTGCGCGTAACGTGCGTGAGCGTGCACACGCGGGACGACGCGCTGCCGCCACCGCACGCGTCGAAAGATTACTAGTTTGTTGTGTTTTTTCATAGAGAGAACGGTTGGCCCCTAAAACAGGTGCACAGCCCGTTGGGGTATCAAAAAAATTTTCAACCTTCATGACTCATCGGGGAAGGTTGCATTGCCGGACGATTCAGTTTCTCAGCAATAATCTTCGTCAGTATTGCACCGAACTTCTGTCAAAAGAGGTGTGTGACTAAGCAAGAGAATGATGGTAAGAAGAACCATGACACAGATAGTATCAGTTTTTCAGTGTTCATCAGATGCAATGGAAAGCTCCAATGAATTTAACAGTTGAGTAAATTATACTGCATCATAAAAGATACACTGTGATTGCCACCATCTCAACTAAGGTCTAATATTTAAGAACTGAACAGTGGTCTTGTAGAGCGAAGAAAGTGTTAAATTTTTTTGGGAAAGGAACTTTGGTCGGACAGCCAAAATATTGCACTCCTTTTCACCTTTTTCCGAGAGTGAACAATACCGAAGCCAAGATCCTATTGTGCATCGTAGCATCTACTAGAAGGATTTATGTTCATGTTCAAGTTAACAAGGAACACAGGATAGATATACCCAAGTTCTGTTTGCATTTCAAAGGGTTCATCTGGTTCCGAGTTATTCTTTCTCGACTTGCCCATCTTGAAGGAATGTTTTTACGAGCTCAGCAAACGTGTGAATATACGTATGAATATGTCGGGAAGTTCACCACCGCGACCACCTGGTCTATCTTCCCGAGCCCTGCAACACCTAAGCTCAGCAGTAGAAATGTACATAATATAAGCATCCGAATGAATGAAACCTTTTTGGCGCCTGTATCTGAAGAGCTGATGCGCGCATAACGCGTCATGTCAAGTTACGAGATATTGTCAATATACAAACTCGACGCGCGTCCACAAACTTGCGTTCGGGTGTTCAATAATCCATGCTATTGAAAGCTTTACTCTTTGACAGGGATCTTTTCACATATCCTTTGTCTGTTTCAGGTTGGATGGCATGGCTATCCTAAGCTTTTTAGTCTTTAGACATATTTCCCTACTTTGGAGAAAGTGGCGCTTAAGTAACATTGATTTTTGCCCTCTTTTACTTGATAATCTAGCTAAAAATAGTGTAATTTTTAGCAGCATGTAAAAAATGAAAGCTTCGTATGGCTAAATTTATTATACCATACGTACTTACACTTATATACAAGCTATCAGTGTAGTTTTTAATAAGTGTGAGCAAAATTTCAATTATTACTAGAATTTCATCAAATTATGAATAAAATGTCCTGAGCGGTCTCGTTAGACAAGTTTTGCAGTATATCGTAGGACTGCGATATAAGTCTCGAATCTAAACGCAGTGCCTTTAGCTAAGACTGTTGCTTCCTAAATATTCTTGAAATGCGACATGCATTTCAAGTTCTCATTAAGTACTCCTTATAACCTATGGAAGGTATTTTTAATTCTCAAGTAACCTCAAAATTTGCGATAACTTATTCATATTAGTGTAGTATATTCATTAGCGGATGAAGAGCTCCTGAGTTAGATTATTAAAAATCTCAGCGCCAGCTCGAAATCGGGAGGTTGATGTTGGGTCGTCCCGTGCTGCGTGACACGCGAGCGAGTCAAGATCGCTGATGATTTAATCGTTGTAGATGTAGGATACCGTGGCCGAATTTGGTCAAATATTATTTTCACCGTTCAGAATTCCTGTTCTGAATTGTTTCGGCACCAACTCATTGACTTATATGCTATACTATATACTTTTGCTGATTATGGGCCACCCCTTCCATTCTAACAAAATAGCGTCGACTCATTGTTATGATTTTTTCTTAAAAACACTTTTCTTTTCCAGAAATAATGAAAGGTTTCTGGGAGGTTGCTAAGCTATGGCTGCCATTGGATTTTTGGTAGATCTGTGAACATGTAGTTCGGGCGCGCTTTTTTCTAGCTATTTACTACAATGTACCTGCCCATATTAATTGATTGCCCAATCGATAAACTTAAATTTTTAATTATTTCTATTATTAGTAATAGACCTATCCACCAACCTATCGTATGGTTATAGTTGATTTAATTAGATATTTCTATTAATTAAATTTCACAATTTACTATTTAAATCAAGTAAAATGTATCTATCACATTGTTGCATTTTCTTGTCTACAAGCCACAAGCCACCAGGAGATAACAAACAGATCTCTTCATATAATGGACTTCGGAAGTCAAACGGAACACATAATATAAAAATTTTACCTTGAAATAAAATTTGTATTATGTTTCCTAAGACTTCCGAAGTCCAGATAATGTCTTCCTGGTGCTACTAATTTTCATTAACATATTATTATATGAATCGAACAATGGCGAAACGCGGTGGCTCTCGCGGCTTTTATATTGTTTAGTTCACAGAGCGGCCGTTGGCGGCGCGGGTGGCACCGGAAACGTGACGGAATTTAGCGACATCTAGCGCGACGAGACGTGGAAAAGGCGATGTACTCTTCATATAATGGACTTCGGAAGTCTTAGGAAACATAATACAAATTTTATTTCAAGGTAAAATTTTTATATTATTATTCTCAAAGCATCTCTTTTAACCACAGAATTGGATACAATAGCCCTGTATAGAGACCCGTTGCTTTTGTTTTATTACTGGTGCAAGTTTTTCAGTGAAAACTTTTGCCTTTTACCTTGAGTGACTTACCTTGTCTAATTAATTAAGCTACTTATGACCAAAGTGGCCAAAAGACAACTGACCCAAATTAAGCACATGTTGCAACACAAACTAATTTGCATACACTTACCCTGAAACTGTTCCCTAACTTATCCCAAAGTTAATCTTGAATGGACCGAAACTATAATTTAATACACACTCAAAACTATGAACATATTGAAACTAACAAGACTCTCGAATATTGGTATCGCTACTCATTTACCCGGTATCCTTTCGATGCTAACAGCCAAAACCTTTGCAACCAATATCCAGCTTTCACTACTTTTCTAGAGATGCTAAATTCGCCTGTACATTTTTACTATAAGGAAGTTTAAAGTGGCAATGTACTTTAGAACTTGGTCAAGATCTTATAGTCAAACTCGTGTTTTATTATACACAACACCTGAGGAGTTTTGATCAAAATTTGTGGTAAGTACTGGGCATACACACCTAACGATAATATTTTACAAAGATAAACACTTTGAATATGTTGCGCATAAGTGACCAGACCTTAGCCAATTATAAATTAAATTAATTTAGAATTAATAAGTTGCCAAAAAAAAAATTTAAGAACTCACAGTAATACGAGTAATGTTCCGTTTATCTTCAATTTATATTGAAGATAAACGACCGATATGCGTCCACAAGTATTATGTAAGTCTCTGTTATGGATTGGCACATTCCCATCCGTATCCAGCAGAGCCCTGAGATTCGTCTGATATCACCCTTAGTAAAGGGCCTCAGCAAAGAAGCAACTCTAACAATTGCAAGAAGTTTACCGCCTAAATAATATAAGTAAGCATTTTTAATAGATTATGTACAAAAACATCGCACGGGGAATCGAAAACTGGACTTTTCAACTGAATGCAACTCGACACGTAGCTGCAAATCACATGTTGTAAGTCAGTCGGCATCAAAACAAACCCAGCCAACGTAAAGTCAACAAAGATTACCCCTAGTCAGTGCAGGAATAAAGCTCATACTCCGGCTTGTAGTGCGAGTACTTTGCGCTAATGATCTGGTGGCCGGTTGCGTCTCATTAGCGACAGAACGTGAGTTCCTCATCACACACTTGCCGTGCTCTACGCGGTAAGTGACGCAATCTTATGACTCGTGCTCAACTGCCGTCGGGGAGCGTTCCTTGCGAAATATTACGACCACTTAGAAAATGTTAAGTTTCAGAACAAGGCAAGTGTAACTTTGGAACCAACTTTGCTAGCGGTGCGGGACAACTGGTTTGTTTCTAGTTAAAATCGATCCTAGGTTTGGTATTTCTCGTTTATTGTCTGATAGAAGGTTAATAGCATTTTAAGAATTGGTTGTTTTTTACCTTTAATAGCTCAGATAAAGAAGCGAAACTATAACCATCATAAGACTTACCTCTCTTATGCTTAATACTCGTATACTGAAAAATTAATACGTATAAGTCAAAGACAAAATCAAAACGATTCTAAAGCTGAAATTTGTAGATCACACTCTCACTCTGCTCAGACTCAAGACAGAGTTAAAACGAGATAGATTTATGTCAGAGCATCTTTGTGTCTCATTTTGTCTCTCTATCTTAAGTCTGAGCTCTATAGATCTCCGCATCAGATTGATTAGTAGTGCAACGTAAAAGATGAGTCTGTCTTATCTCGTATTTAATAGCTCAGATATCTGTAGAACTCAAAATATGAAGTGAATCTATTTGGATCATCATAGGCAGATCTGTGCTCACCGAGCTAAATATCAAAAGCAAACAAGTCAAAGAAAAAAATTTGAAACGATTCTAAGTCTGAATAGTAGCGCAACCTAAAGGATGAGTCTGTCTTATCTCGTATTTAATAGCTCGTATACCTGAAGTGAATCTATTTGGATCATCATAGGCAGATCTGTGCTCACCGAGCTAAATATCAAAAGCAAACAAGCCAAAGAAAAAAAAAATCGAAACGATTCCCAGCTTGAATAGTCGTTCAACACAAAAGATGGGTCGGTCCTATCTTTGATAACAGCTCAGATATTTTGAGAGCTCAAAGAGAGAGGGAAAACACTCGAGCTGCGAGCGCAAAGCGTTATTCGGGACTCCATATGCGTCGAGGAGCGTAAGTAAGGGAAAATCGGGCTTCCTCTTTTCTTTGGAGGCTTTTCAAGCTTCTTTCAAAGGGGTTGTCAATATTTTGAGCGCCGTGAATGGGCTCATGTAGTAGATGTCAATGAGAGCTTAAGTGTGGCGGCGGTTCTCCATTTGGGGTGGACATGTTTGAAACGCGAATTTATTAACCGACTTCAAAAAAAGGAGGTTATTAATTCAACGTATATTTGTAATATTATTTGAATTGCATAATATGAACATGTTAATGTATTAGGAAAATTACTGAATCAATTAGTTAATGTATTAGTGTAAGTGTTTGTAAGTAAACCTAATAAAATAAATAAAAATAAATTTAGATTTCATCAAAATGGGTTCAGTAGTTTTCAAGGTATTATGGACACTTTTTCTTTTTCAGATATTTTTTATTTCGGTATCAATATTTCAAGTTGGTTCAATTTTTCTTAAATTATAGCTTTACACTAGCTATTGCTCGTGTCCTTGGAGGAATTTGCTGATGTTCGGGTTTGCCTGAGTGTTTGTAAGAGATATAAAAGTCTTTGTACATAATTCACAGAGACTATAATACTTGTAAAGTTCTTGTTATTCTTATAACACGCTATGCTTTTTATTCGATGACAAGATCTCACCTGATGGTAAGTGTAGATGCAGTCTAAGATGATAGCGGGCTAACTTGGAAGGGGTATGGCAGTGTAGACTCAACCCATACCCCTATTCAGTTTCTACACGCCATCGTCCCGGAACGCTAAATCGCTTAGCGGCACGTCTTTTACGGTAGACCAGACCAGACCAGAGACAATTCAGAAATTAAAAATTTCCAAATTGAACTTGCCGGGAATCGTAACCGAGACCTCCCAGTTATAAGACCATAGTTAAGCTCTATGAAGTTTACGTATTTTATCCTCAACCACCTATACAGAGCGGAAAATAAACAGAGTGTAAAATTTCGACATAGAAGCAGTTTCAAAAATTTTTTTTTTATGTCGTAACCAATGTACAACCACGCGTATCGCGCCCATGTCTCGTTTGGAGATAGCTCAAAGCCAATTAGGTGCGGCGACAACACGAGTGCCAGGACACACAACTGAAAAGAGTTCCGCTGCACGTACTACTTGTTATTTTTTATGTTTCCACATTTCTAAAGCACGCCACTAAAAAGAAACTTTCATTAGTAGGTATGAGGATGGCCGCAAATTACATATGAATGAAACGTGCGATAAACGCTAATAAAATAGAATAGAATAATTTTTTATTCAAATAGACTTTTCCAAAGTGCTTTCGAATCGTCAAATGAATCTACCACTGGTTCGGAATGTCGTTGCAATAATAATAATATACTCATTACACACTGTTTAAATTTATGTCATGGTAAATCTACCAATTCTTTCATCCGAATGTCATGAAACTAATTTCGTGCCACTAATTTCGCAGCGTAAATTCGGCTTTTCACCGTGTGTACATATTTCGTGAAAGGTTCAGTTAAAAAGCGGACTATCACGAAGCCATCACGTTTCACTGGAGACAAATCACGACCTCTTTGACTTGTAAAATTGATCAAATAACACATTTATTGGTCCAATAACTTTCGCAATCCCGATTCCCTTTCATTCGGTGTGCTCCTTTTAATTTCGAATGCCCTGGTTATTGGATAGATTTATGATTATGTCAGTTTTATGGGCATTGAATATCTCCCTCGATCGACCCCTTTCATGAATAAATATACTGGTTATAACCTCAAAGTTTATTAATAGTATTTGCAGTATTATTTCACCCTTTAATCGATTGAAATACCTACTTATTTGATCAGTGTCGTCACTCAAAATTTAACAAAAAAATTCAGAGAAGTTTACAAAAATTCGTTACCAAATAAGTCGATCCTTTTAATTTTTGGCTATTTTTCTGTACATTTTCAAATTTTTATTAGTTCTCAATAATATTATCTACTATGTATTAATATACTGTAGATTTGCATGGTATGATGTTTATGAGCAGTTTGAAAAGCAGGTGTATGTATGTGTGTATTTGTGTGTGCGTGTGTGTGTGTGTGTAAATGTACCAATTTGGCGAAATTTGGAATGGAGATAGCTCACACCTAGTTTTAAAACATAGGCTATATTTAGTCACGGAATTGAAAAACTTTAATCCAAAATGAAGATAGATTATACCTTAGATTAAAACATAGACTACTTTTTATCCCGAAAAAAATTATAGTTTCCGCGGGATCTTGAAAACTAATTCCACGCGAACGAAATCGCGAGCATCAGCTAGTATTCTTTAAAAAAATGTTGGGTAAAAGCTATTTACTCATTGCATTCAACGGTCGCTGATTAAGCCGGCACGTACAGGCCATATTTTTTCGACAAGACAGCTTCGTGACGTGTAAAAACAACTAAAACACACTCACAGCGAATTTATGACGTGCTAACTGCTAAGTGCCCACTATTGTTGGCTGAATTCTGAATTATAAGCCACTTCTTATAGGTTTTTCTATTGTGGAAAGTATCTTATATCTTCGGTCATATCTTTTGTTCCCTGTTTTTCTTTTACCGTGGTGTGTCTTTTATTGTTCATCCATATTATTATTTAATCTAAAAAAGCTGCTACTTATGCAAGCAATCTACGCTACGGATTTTTTTGGAGACAACGACAACGCATTCTTACTGAAAGGGCTAACAGCTTTTTTTTATTCGATGACAAGATAGTCCGTGACTGCAATCTCACCTGATGGTAAGTGACGATGCAGCCTAAGATGGTAGCGGGCTAATTTGGAAGGGGTATGGCAGTGCAACATACTGATACCCCTAATCGGTTTCTACACGCCATCGTGCCGGAACGCTAAATTGCTTGGCGGTACGTCTTTGACGGTAGGGTGGTAACTAGCCATGGCACACAAATTATCGTAATAAGTTGATCGATGGCTCCTTAGATATACTTAACTAGAAGCCCGCGCCGACTTCGTCCGGTTTGAAAAAATAAATATTTGTTTTTACGGAACTGATTGCACATAGCTTGTAATAGGAGACAATTGTAAATAAGATCACCATAGGCACCACTGGAACTTCCCGCACCGAAACCCGCCACCGTGCACCGCCGCGCTGGCCGGCACCATTTTATTATTTTGCCGCGCGAAAATATTCATTTTCGTATAACTCCTAAGATATTAATTTAAATTGTATAGTGTAAAGGGCAAATATGTCCTTAATTAAATACTTAAGATAATAAACATATTTATTTAGATATAGATTGACATCACATTGGTTAAAAAAGCTTCGAAAATAATTCATTATTTTTAACCAAAATTTGAAAGGTAGAAATGGTTACTGTAAGTTATTCTTGGAAGATATTCTTGGATTCGTGGGAGATTCTGTCGCGGACTTTTTTTTAGAACTCTTTGAGAGGAACAATTTACCCATACATAATTTTCATCCAAAAACAGTGTATGACCCAGCGCACGCCTTGAAAACGTATAAGAGTCAAAAAAAATTCCGACCTCTTTAACAAATTTGCACATAAAATCTAGCCATAATACATTTATCTGCATAAAATATAGCCTATAACCATCTGGAATAATGTACCTTTCAAATGGTGAAAGAATTTTTGAAATAGGTGCAGTGGTTCCAAAGTTTGCTCCGGACATACATACAAACTCACAAAATTAGCGCTCTCTCTTTATTATAATAGGATAGATTTAAGAAATGTCTTTAAGTGCAGTAGTTACCTACTTGACAGAAATAATTTAAACGTAAAATTCTTTTTACAAGTCTGACTTCAAACGCCACTACAAATTATATCAATTGTGGCTATAAAATTTGAAGATTTCCCTCGATTTCTCCAGGACCCCGTCCTGACTTGATGTTTATGGGACCATCTGAGAAGTATACCCTTTCAAACAATAAGAGAATTTTCCAAATCGGTCCAGGCGTCTTCGAGTAAAAAAAAAAAGACGTGTGGCACTCGGGGACTGCCGCGGTTAAGCTATTTTTTGCAAAAAATGCGCCATCTAGCGGCTCACCGTAGAGGAGTCCCGTGTCAGGTTATTTTCGTTACGGAATTTCTGGATTCGGTCTCCACGCTGGCCTGCGATAGAAGCTTAAAAGATTTCGATAAATTGAGAACCTTCTCCTTTTGTGAAGTCGGTTAAGAAGGCGATCGCCAAAGCAACGGCGTGGTAAAAACAAGGCAGCAATACATTATCAAGAGCAAAGGACCCCACATGTGGCCCATTTGTTATTACGAAGCGGTCGAGTATCAGTGCACTGTGCAAATGCATTTAAACACTGGGAATTTAGAAAAGTCTAGAAGCACGGAAGGAGTAATTTAACACCGACACTATCTGTGTGAATAATGCATGCGTTTCCGACAAGCGCTGCTTTATTGATTGTTCCGGGGGTTATCTCGCTGAGCTATGGCCGCCGGAATTACGAATTAAAAACACTTTACTTAAGAAAATTTACCACACGAGTTACAGCCATATAACCGAGAGTTATTTATTTAAATTTTAGGTTTGCTTCGAACTATATCTCCCTCCCGTTTCCACATCAGTCTCGCGACTCGATGAGCTATACCGGTAGCTCTGGTTCTCCTGCGGATCTCCTTATTTCTGATGTTGCAAGGATACTCCGTCTATAGCTCTCTCAATCGCCCACTGAGTAGTTCATAGCTTTTTAATTGATTAAATAAAGCATAATTTTACTTTGTACTACACGTATATTGAAGTCAGGCTAGCGGCGTTCAACGGTTTCATCGTTTCTATTTATTTATTGTTATAGCGATAGAAATACATATTGTGTGAAAATTTCAAGTATCGGTTCATGGGATACAGCCCGCTGAAAGACGGACCGATGGATAGCGGAGGGTTAGTTATAGGGTCCCATTGGCACCCTCTTTGGGTATAGAACCCTGGTGGTGCCTTAGGTACTACAAAAATATTCATGGTCGGTGGTAATCACTTAGCATCAGGTGACCCGCCTGCTCATTTGCTCGCTAAAATATCTTCTAAATATATAAAAGGCAAAGGTGACTGACTGACTGACTGATCTATCAACGCACAGCTCCAACCACTGGACCGATTGAGCTGAAATTTGGCATACAGGTAGCTTTTAGGACGTAGACATCCGCTAAGAAAGGATTTTGGAAAATTTCAACCCCAAGAGGGTTAAATAGGGGGTTAAAAAATCGAACCTAACGTGAGCGAAGCCGCGGGTTAAAGCTAGTATGTATATAAACATTAAAAAATAGCTCTATGGCAAATAGGCATGGACTGAAAACCGAAAGGTTCCCTACTGAAAGGTTTAATCGTTGCACAATTATAGGTATGCACATATTATAATTATAAGAACAATACTCCTAGATATTGGAATAAAAATATCATGTAGAATGTACTCAACCGTTTTATAATACCCGCAGTAAAAGTTACGAGTCTTGACGTGTTCGGCGAATCCTGTTGCGCTACGGGTGCAATTATTTCATATTAAAAATCCAATAAAGCAAGATATAAAATCACCCTGCATACGCTTTTATTACCGATCTACAGCACACTGAAGACTTATTGTTTCATTTGTCTTGATAGAGAAAATCATACCTATGCTAAAGATTGCAGACATTTCGTGGCTTAATGGCATAATTATGATCTATTTTTAACCCTCAGTGGAAAAAGAGGCGTTTGATGAGTGTATCTATGTGTCTGTCTGTTCCCTCGTAGCTCTTTAACTAATGGACCGATTTTGATGTTTGATCGAGTTTGAAAGCTAACGTAATCGAAATATCTTCTTGGATCTTAGCTATCGTTTATGAATACCTGATTCAGGAGTGCGAAGATCGTCAGCTCATTTATTACTCGATTAAAGGGTCTTAGCAAACTTTCACAGATGCGATTGATGATGCGTATGTACGATCGAATCAAGGATTGAGGAGGATCTGATGATGGAGCAGAAATCTGGGTATCAGGATGTCAGGTATATTGTACACAGTCCGGCCACAGTAAATTTTATATTTACCAAATGCATTTCCACCTTTGGGTGTTCCACAAAGGTTCGTGAAAACGAAATTGACTGAAAGCGTCACCTAGGTATCCAGAAAAGGTCAGGGAATATTAGTGAAAACGGGCATTAACCGCTTGGGTATCTTAAAAACTGGAGATCTGTAATTTTTTGTCTCACGACATATCGTAAGTGCGATCCTACCCTAAGTTAAAGTTCTATAATATAGTTGTAAGGATTTTTATTGGTGGAAATTGTTTTTAATGACATGAAAGTTCAGGTTTTATGTTCGCTTTAAAGCAATTTTGATATACGTGTATGTAGTTTTAAAATTGCCCGAGTGTTTTACTACTTGTTTATATGAGCATACGCATATAAAATAAGATTTCACAATCAGGTTCATACCTTGCGATTTCATTTTCAAGCAATGTTTAGCTCAGTAGATTTGAGTCGTAAAATTGTATTACTTATTTTGATTTTCTTTTGTAAGTAAACAAGTAGTTCACTCGGATACAGAAGCATTTTCAGCAGGATGAACATGGGCAAGGGATATGTTATCCTCTTGCTCAGTTTTATCCACAGTGGATACACTTATGGGAATATGCTTCTCCTTTCCCTTGTCGTCACGCTTTAGCATGGGGAGAAGATAATTTTATCTCTTGTCAGTCGATAAAATTTTTATATCCTGCCCATTCTCACCTTGCTGGATACGTTGACTTTTTAGACGTTGATGTTCAGAAAATCCAGTAAACCTTTCTTCAGAATGTCAGTAGAAGCTCGAGCTCAGTGTCACTGAAATCACTTCTGAAGTTAAGACGTAAAGAAAATACAAACAGCTCGAGTTCAGTGTCACTGAAATCACTTCTGAACTTAAGACGTAAAGAAAATACAAACAGCTCGAGTTCAGTGTCACTGAAATCACTTCTGAACTTAAGACGTAAAGAAAATACAAACAGCTCGAGTTCAGTGTCACTGAAATCACTTCTGAACTTAAGACGTAAAGAAAATACAAACAGAAGATTAGGGCTAAGGGTTGAAGTACACTGCCATACCCATTCCAAGTTAGTCCGCTACCATCTTAGACTGCATCGTTACTTACGATCAGATGAGATCGCAGTCAAGGACATTGAATAAAAAAGACGTGTGGCACTCGGGGACTGCCGCGGTAAAGCTATTGCATAGCATTTTTTATCAACGCCATCTAGCGGCTCACCGTAGAGGAGTCCCGTGTCAGGCTATTTTCGTTACGGAATTTCTGGATTCGGTCTCCACGCTGGCCTGCGATAGAAGATATGCAATAGCTTAAAAACTTTCAGACTTCAAATATTATTTCATTATTTTAAATTCATATGCATAATACAACGTAATAATTACTGACTAATTAGCTTATACAAACTAGCATTGATACTGCCATAAATCTAAATAATAATATGATTTCAATATTAGTATGGGGCATGATAGCATTTTGTTATTAGTAATGTATTTTATAAAATTACTTAATAACGGATTTTGATTAAATTATACTAGCTGATTATGTCATTGTATGTATGATAATTACACTGTAGCAATTAAATAAAATTAATATTACAACCTGAATAGCCCAACGGTTAAAGGTGTACGTGCGGACTGGATCTGAATGGTTAGCGGTTCAATTCCCACCCGCTGCATCCTTCCTTACCCTTCTCATCCTCCTTCCTTCTCATTAATGAGTATCCTTCTCATTAATAACTCAGTTAGCTTCTTTAGGATAATGTAAATTATAATAATTGATACGTGATGCTCGCTTTCTGAACACGCATGAGGAACATGTTTTTTGAATTCGGGCGAGCATCGTGCATCAGTTTCATCATTTTTTTATTTTATTTTATTCTATGACAAGATAGCCCTTGACTGCGATCTCACCTGATGGTAAGTGACGATGCAGTCTAAGATGGTAGCGGGCTAACTTGGAAGGGGTATAGCAGTGCATATATTTATTTTTAAACCCACCCCACTTCACCAAAACGTGTCTCTCACGTGTCATCAGAGGGCGAGCGTCACGCATTGGTTTCATCGTTTCTATTTAGGCCCACCCAACTTCAACAAACGCGTACAAACTGAAATAATTTTTCATCATACCTGAAGATAACGGGAGCCAAATTCAATTTTGTACTTATGGGAGCTTGATCTGTCTCTCTTTTCTTTGATCCTCGTTCGTGCCTTAGCATGCGTTTCTACTTAACCAAAGAGTTCGAACACGTAATGTATGAAAAAGCTACTTGTTACGGTTACTTTTTGGCCGCAATCCGCGCTGGAAAAAAAATCCACGCGCAGTGGCGTTTATACAAAGCGTTTATAGAATGGCGTGATTCTATAGCTTTCTAATTTGGGTACACAAGTAAAAGACTTGTACTCTGGTTATAATGAAACTTTTACAGTTTGATAATAGTAAGCTTTTGCAGACCATCTCACAAGACCAAGTGTGGGCAGTGCCGAAATCTACTGGGAACTTGATAAAATTGCAAAATATTTGGGCAGACTACACAGTGGGTTTCCTTACTAATTTTTTTGCCATTTCAAACGAATCCAGCGAAGGAAATACCAAGGAAGATCACCTCAAAGTGGTGAAAACGCAAGGTCAGTCTGAAAACACGATTTCGAAGACTTATGATTGAATTTAACTTTCATAAACAAATTCAAATCTGCAACGTCATTTTTTTAACATACTCACTTTAAGACGCTAGTGCCATCTATCGAGTAATAGGAAAACTACGCAATACCCAGTGATCAAACGTCATCACGGATCACACCGATTGTAGTAACGAGCTACTTCGCATTTAGAACAGAGGGCGCTAGGAGTATAAAATAAACTAAGAAATAAATAATTACTCTTATGAAAATGGAAGAATTAAACCAATTAATTAGAGAAATGAAAAAAGAGCTCAACCAAAAGTTTGACACGATCGAATCTCGCATCGCGAGTTCAGAAGAGAAGATAACGTCACAAATTACGACTCACATGAATAAAAAATTTGAAGGACTCAACAAAGAGATTGAATACTTACGTTCAGAACTAGAAAACCAAGAAAAAAGACTGAGTGCCTTAGAAAAACAAAATGTACAGAGGAATTTGGTGTTTTTTGGGGTTGAAGAAAGTGAAAGGTCATATTTCCAACTTTTAGACAAAATAATTGAGATTATAAATAATAAAATTCAAATAAAAACTGAACTTTTCGAAATACAAACAATAAAAAGATTCGGAAAAATAGGAAACAAACCCAGACCTGTATCTGTATCTTTTACAACATTGGGCAAGAAACTACAGATATTAAAAAATAAAAAGTCCTTAGAGGGAAGTAATATTTATGTACAAGAGGAATATCCAAAAAAGGTTCTAGAAATAAGAAAAGAACTGAAAAGTAAACAAAAATTAGAAATAAATAAAGGAAATTCAGCCTATTTGAGGTACGATAAGCTAATTATTAAGGAAAAGAAGGAAACTACTCAGAACAAACGCCAACTTTCAGAATCTCCAATATATTCAACAACTAACGAAAATTCTCAGCCCCAGCAACCTCCTCAGTCACAGTCGCGCAAGAAATATAGAGCAAATACCAACCCTATAACTTCTTATATGGTGCGACCAGAGTCTGCATGAGATTCAAGAGGCCCCCTCCAAACTACCCAAACACTGTCAAAATTAGATAATTTTAGTAAGATATCGCTCCCAAGCCGGCTGGTCCCCGAGGGAGTTGTAGACCTAAACCCTCCAGAAAAAAGTATAGTCACAAGAAATGAACCTCTTTCAAAAATTAATAGACTCTACATTGCTACTTACAACGTACGCAGTCTTTCTTCATATGAACGCCTAATAGAGCTAGATACAGCTATTAAAAATATAAAATACGACGTAATAGGGCTATCTGAAGTTAAACGTCTAGGAAACGCAATAGAAGAATACGAAAATTTTGTATTATACTACATAGGTAACACACCTGGCCTACACGGAGTCGGCTTTATCGTGAAGAGATACTTAAAAGAATACATAAGTAGTTTTAACGGATTATCCGAAAGAGTGGCTATCTTAAACCTCTCCATTAAAACATTTGCATTAACAATTATTCAGGTATATGCACCAACAGAAACAGCGTCCCTTGAAGACATTAGTAAGTTTTATGAGACTGTAAACTTAGCTCTTTCTATGTCAACAAAGAATGTTATAGTGATGGGAGACTTTAATGCCAAAATTGGCAAGGCCAAACCTAGCGAAAGCTTGATATTGAATAAATATGGGTACGGTTCCAGAAATAATCGAGGGCAATTATTAATAGACTTTGCTTATGAAAACAACTTACCTATAATGAACACTTTTTTCAAGAAAAAAGAAAGGCGGAGATGGACCTGGAGATCCCCAGACGGCTCTACAAAAAACGAAATTGACTTCATTTTGTCAAACCTTAAAAAAAGCATTTGCAATATTGAGATAATTGACCCGTTATTTTCTTCAGACCATAGACTAGTCAGAGCAACTATAAAGTTACAAATACCCAGGAAGTCACGAGGAAGTTTTAAAAGTTTGCCAAAAAGCTCCCTCTGCCGACAGGAGGAAGTAACTAGATATGTAGAGTATTTAAGTACCTCCAGTAGCAAGCTAATGGAATGTCAAGAACAAGAAATTCAAGAGTATTATGATAATATAATTTGTGTTATAAACTCGAGCCTGAGAAAGGCACATATACCATCTAATCAACGTAAGAACAAAATTATACAAGACCGTACGATGAATTTACTCAAAAGAAAACATAAACTTCAAAAGACCAGGCCAAAAACGAGATCCATGAAGAATGAACTAAGCGCTCTATATAAACTTACTAGTAAATATTTGAAAATGGACTACAAAGAGTATCGACATAAAACCATTGAAAAACACCTGAGAAGTACCGGTAGCATGAAAAAGGCATATAAAGAACTTAATACTCACAAAAACTGGATAGCTAGTTTAAAGAACTCTACCACGGTGACACATGATCGAAAAGACATTCTAAAAATAGCAACAGCTTTTTACAAAGACTTATATAGCGAAAGGGATTCAAGCGACGCGAAGGAAGTAAGCAATAAAGACCTCGATATAGAGTCAAGTAGTACGACCTGCACTCCTTTCGACGTACCCGAAGTACTGAACTCAATTAAACGGTTAAAAAACGATAAAAGCCCGGGTCCTGATAAAATATCAAACGAAGCAATAAAGTTGGCTGGCCTCTGGTTGGCAGGCCCTCTTACAAAACTATTTAACCTTATCCTAGAGAAGGGCGTTACTCCAAGTCAATGGACTGAATCCACGATCATACTACTATATAAAAAAGGAAATCCCAACAACATAGCCAATTACCGTCCAATTAGCTTACTACCATGTCTCTATAAGCTCTTTGCCTCTTTAATAGAGAACCGAATAAAAGGAAAAATAGAGTCCACTCAGCCCATTGAACAAGCAGGCTTTAGAACTGGTTTCTCTACAATAGACAACATTCATGCTGTTGAATTATTAATAGAAAAATTTCAAGAGTACCGGAAGCCTCTTTATATCGCATTTATTGATTACCAAAAGGCTTTTGACAGTTTGAAACACCAAGCGATATGGGAGTCACTACAGGCCCTAAATGTAGAGCAAAAAATTATAAAAATATTAAAATACCTCTACGAGAACAGTACCAGTAAGATACGCCTAGAATCATCGGGCCCACCAATCCCTATCAATCGTGGAGTTAAGCAAGGAGACCCGCTATCTCCAAAAATTTTTATAGCAGTACTGGAGTCTATGCTTAGCACATTAAAGTGGGATAAACTGGGTATATATATTCAAGGGAAATATTTCAACCACTTGAGATTCGCCGATGATATTGCCGTCTTCTCGGAGAGCAGCACTCAAATGCAATACATGTTGGACACCTTGAGTAAGACGAGCAGGAAGGCAGGACTGGAAATAAATTTCAATAAATCAAAATTAATGACAAATAGCACGGAACATCCAATATTGATAGAAAACACAAATATAGAGTATGTCAAAAAATATATCTATTTAGGAAAACAAATCTCATTCGACAAAATCAATAATGAAGAAGAAATAGAAAGAAGGATTAAATTGGCTTGGAATAAATTTTGGAGTATGAAAGAAGTCCTACATAGCAAAATACCGATGAACCTCAAAACCAAAATAATGAATATATGCATACTACCTACTCTGACATATGGCTGCCAAACCTGGAAGTTCACGCACAAAGCAAAAGGCATGATAACATCTTGTCAAAGAGCTATGGAGCGAAGCATCACGAAAATCCGGAAAATACAAAAAATTCGACACTCTCTTATTAGACAACAGACCAAGCTAACCGATGCTCTAGCCCACGCACTAAGAGCCAAATGGAAATGGGCAGGCCATGTTGCTAGACTTTCAGACAACAGATGGACACTGATGCTAACAAGCTGGCCAGGTCCAAAAGGTTCACGGGGCAGAGGCAGACCTGTTTGTCGCTGGGAGAACGACATTCAAAACATAGCTGGACCCAACTGGATGCTGAAAGCAAGAAACAGACAACAATGGGTCTCTCTGGAGGAGGCCTTGACCTGAAAAGGGTTCTTCATGTATATTTTTATTTTTCTTTTAATTTTTTTAATATTTTTTAGGATTTTTAATTATATTCAATATAGTTAATTTAATTTTTTAGGTTAAGAAATATTTTATGTAGATTTTTAATGTATGTACATGAAGAAATAAAAGGCTTTTTTATTTTATTTTTATTTTTTATTTTTATTTTATTTATTTATTTAATAGTAAGCTGCAAGACGTTCAACACATGCGGTACAGACGACTGCTCTAGTCCAAGTGATACAATAAACTCGAACTTAGAAATCACCAACCCGGGTGGTGGCTAATAGGCGAATGAACTGCAGTGGGTGTTCAGAACGAAAGTTCTTAAAATTCCATTCTAAATTTAAATAACGTCGAACACATGGAAATATAAGCCAGTCCTCTGGAAGAAATCGTCAGCCGTAAAATCTCCGTGGATGACAGACTCCACGAGACACGTTTTTTTTTTTGAAGTCAGTT
This sequence comes from Hipparchia sbordonii, assembly GCA_038048805.1. Classification (NCBI taxonomy): domain Eukaryota; kingdom Metazoa; phylum Arthropoda; class Insecta; order Lepidoptera; family Nymphalidae; genus Hipparchia; species Hipparchia sbordonii. Next base: position 772,463 of record CM076111.1, on the reverse strand, counting down.
TTTTGCATGGAAGTAGTTAGGACTATTTCCATTTTTGAAGTCGTACGTATCGGGGTGGCACTCTAAATGCTAGCGTCGCATTCAATAAGAACTCGCAAACAAGAAACGGGATCTTTTGGCAGGTGTCGCGCGACAAAAATTCCCGCTCCCTCGGGGAAGTCCGCGTGTCAGCAATACTTAGTGCGCAAGGCATAAGCGGAACAGATTTGACTCGTTCATCCGCGGCTTCGCTCACGTTGAATTTGAGTTTTCAACTTCCTATTTTATTCCCCTGGATTTTCTTGACAGTATATTAACAGTGGTTTCGAGAATAAACTATTATTCACGTTTCAATATAACCTATACTTAAAAAACAAAAAGCTATACTTCTAAACCTATACTTACTAGAATTTAAATCGGGGCTCGCGACAAAAACTGCCCTGTTGTAGTAAATAAATTGTTTTAGTCTTCCGCTTATCGTCTTTTTTGGCTTATCCTACTTCCTACTAATATTATAAAGCTGAAAGTTTGTATGTGTATGTGTATGTGTGTATGTTTGTTACTCCTTCACGCCACAACGAATAAACCGATTTGGCTGAAATTTGGAATGGAGATAGCTCATACCCGGGATTAAAATATAGGCTACATTTTATCCCGGAAAATTACAGAGTTCCCGCAGGAATCGAAAAACCCTTGATCCACGCGGACGAAGTCGCGGGCATCGTCTAGTTTACAGTATTTCTTTGAATTTTTGTATCAACACACATCAGTGTAGAATTTAGAGAATGTAGAAATTCTATAGAAATTTCATTGATCTTTACCATTATACATATTATTAGATCAGGGTTAAACTAATGGTAGTTTACATTCAGCCTATACCCCTGATACCTAACCTTCTAAGTTCCCTTCTAAGTTAGACCATCTTAGATTGAATTGTCACTTACCATCAGGTAAGATCGCAGGCAAGGATTTCTTGTTATCGAATTAAAAAAAAAGAGACTTTCATCGTAAAAACTTTAAAGCATGAAAATTTCGACACTTAACATTTAGATTTTAATTTTTTATCCTTGCCGCTAATAGCTTATAACTCGGCCCGCCCCAATACTCTGACAAATTGAATCTTTCCACGCTGGAGGCAAGACAAAAAGGTCGATTCACATTTTATTTGCCATCTGATTCCTACGCGCCCTCGCGCCGCCCTCGCGCCTTCATCACCAGTAATGGGATTTCAATTACGAAATCACTGATCCGCGCCTCTGTTTAAATTCATAATAACGTACTTTGGTTTTAAGATAAAATATTGTACTAAGAACAGAATAACTAGTGGTTCGCCCCGAACTGAAACCTCGCGATATCCCATAATTCCCAAAAGTTTTAATTATATATTGTAATAATTAACTTTTAACATTAGACGCAATAAAAAAAATAATAGTTGACATAAAACTGTTTTACTGACACAGCGCCATCTATTAGCATTATAGTGAAGCTATTAGCTTCACAATAATGCTAATAGATGGCGCATTAAAATTAAATAATTTCGTTTCTTTATAACATTTATCTAATTTTAGTATTTGTTGTTCAAGTACAGGATATAACTGAATTTTCAACCAAGTTTCACGTTCTAATATTCAGTAATTCAGAAGTTATAGGGCTCTGACAGACATTTAGACGGACACACTTCTCTGTCTAGTAGGCAAGCGCCCTAGTTGACTCAGAGAACTCGCTTCGCTCGTTCAAAAATAACTGGTCAAATGATATCTGATGTCGTCGGTTCATCTAGTGCGAGGTCGCCACTCCACACACCTTGGGATCCCAACGACCTTTAGCTCTTCGAACTATAGTGGAACGTAAATACGTAAACCTATAGTTTATTCTTAGAAAACAGAGGGGCTAGTATAAGATTTAATTCGATTGATCGTATTCTTATACTGTGACATTAGCGTCAAAATAAAATGAACCATAACCAAATTAAATAAGATCTAAACTTCGTGCATGCATTCTTACGTATACGGATACGCTCCAATCTAAAATCGGTTGTACTGAATTTGTGACTTTAATACAATACTTTTAAGGTTTATTTTACTTTGACGCTAATGTCATAGTATACGAATACGATCAATCGTGTTAAATCTTATACTAACCCCACTGCTTTGCCCTCGAGTAAGTTTATGTGTGTGAAATTGGACCTTAGTAGCTACGACTACGTAGCACCGTATACAGCGGCCGTGCTACGTGCACGTAGACCGGCCTACATAAATTGGTCGACCTCAGGCGCCGCATTACAAATGTACGCAATATGCAGCCAGCGCTACGCTGCGCCGTCAAATGGGAGATTGAAAATTTAAAACCTTACCGGGCACAATTTTGAATCTCTACTGAACAGCTCTTTTTACCCGACAAAAAAGCAAGGGTTATAATTTTAGCAGTCTTTGGTGTATGTCTGTATTTATGTACCTACTGTAACGCCGAAACTATATTGAGTAAATTTTGATGAATGTGCAAGAATTGCTTGTTCTTGTTTTACATCCAACTACGGGAAATATAAAAGGGATTTTAGCAGTCTTTGTTAAGCTATTGCATAGCTTCTATCGCAGGCCTTGAGCGTGGAGACCGAATCCAGAAATTCCGTAACAAAAATAACCTGACACGGGACTCCTCTCACCGCTAGATGGCGTTGATAAAAAATGCTATGCAATAGCTTTACCGCGGCAGTCCCCGAGTGCCACACGTCTTTTTTTTACTACATAACACATTATGTTGCGCCGTAATTTCTGAGCCGATTTTGATGAATAGACGTCAATCGAAACGTTAAACTACATTTTATATGAAAAAAACCAATATAACGGATATTATATCCAATTTTCCGTAGTCGAGCTAGTTAGTGAGTTTCTTGCCAGCACTTCTCAGCAGAATCTACTTTCTAAACTGATGGTAGAATCTTAACTCGTATTAAGAGCCACTAGTGGATCTATTGGAAATTTCTCACTTTACCGTTTGGAAATTTCTTACTTTACACTTTGACGTTTAGGTCTGACACTGAACCAGGTACACAATTAATGGTATAAGCACGCACTTGCAATGCGAATACAATACCTTATATTCATAATCGATAGTAAGCAAGCCTGAGGTATCCTTTTATTAAACTCGAACTGCCAATAACTCATTCTTCGGGATGAGATAATTACAATATTTCAAAGTGAACGAATAATCGCGCGCAGGCAATTAGGGCGGTATTACGCTGACGCTAATTCAGATATTCAGTAGTCGGACTATAAATAAAGCAAAAATAGTACGCCCACTATCTGCGGGCGGTTTGCTTTCCGATTGGAAGTTTATTGCCAAGGGAACCGCAATTACACCGAAGCGTAATATTTTTACCCGACTGCGGCACGCAACGGAGGGTAATGTGTTTATCAGTGTATATGTGGCGCTCTGGAGACCAACGCGTGGGCCGATTTTGATTATTCTTACGTCAATCGATTTGCGTTAATCTTGGGAGTGTTACTAAAGACATCACGGTAATCAAAATTCAATATGGCGACCACCAGACGCTATATTGTGAAAATGAAAAAATGGAAGCTGACAAACCATGTCAAGTGGGGTATCATTGGATAGGTATTTGAAAATCATTGTTAGGTTTTTTTGATCATTTTTCACATATGACAATTTAAAGACATTCAGCTCATTTCCTTTAAAGCAATTGGATTTTTTAATTTCTTTTAATTGCTTGTTAGTCTATTGTAATTCAAGCGTTCAGAGAAAATTAAAGTTATCTTGTTCTTTTTTCTGTCTCCATTTATTTCATTCATCTTCATATTTATTGAATCTAGACCCCCTCATGTGCAGACTATTTCTTTTGATACAGTGGCATCTCATCTAAGTAAAAGTCATCTGCTGCTGATATAACTGGATTTTTTAAAAAATGCAATGGGCGATTAATTTTTAAATTGAAAATAAAAAGTTGAAGATGATGATATCAATTCTAAGGTAATAAATAAATAATTAGACTTTGTTACGCTGTTGTGTAAAGATTTTAAGCGCAGGCAAGGAACTGTCGTCCCCGATTAATAATGATCGATATATTTTAATATTCATAGGCTAGATCCCGAGATACGCTTAACCACATTAAATGTTAATTCGCCTTTTAAAATGGAACGGGAATTAATGGCGCGGCAAATCCACCGGCGCCATTTTGTTTTTTGTGTTTCCCACTTTTTCTTTATGTTGTAAATGAATGCGGATCCACGGGTACACTGGTGCGGCCTTTTTGCGGATTCTATTTTGATTTGTTCTTGGGGTTTTATTTTAAAAGGACAAGGGGATTTAGGAATTTAAAATTTGTTTGTAAAAGCATTATGTACAAAAGTGCCTATGTATGTATATTTAGGTCTGCCACGGATTTATACGAATTCTGTTGTTACTTTTTCTGTCCATTGCTGATTTTTGTGATAAGTGGGACTGCACTCTCATAAATGCTGGCATTGCAATCCTATTAATATTATAAACGCGAAAGTTTGTAAGTATGGATGGATGGATGTTTGTTACTCTTTCACGTAAAAACTACTCAAATGATTTCGCTGAAATTTGGCAATAGTGCAACGGGTTGGGCTCGAACCTGCGACCTTTCGGTCCACAGTACCTTTAACCGTTGAGCTATTGAGGCTTCATGCTTTGAACTTTTAGAACCTATTATCGATTTTTGAACAAAACTGGCATAAAATAAAAATTCGCGACTAACATTATCTAAAGAAAGAAGAAAGAGACATATATGTCTGATAAAAAATTGAAATTGTCTCAAATATCACGTAGCAACTCCATAAGACTCATAACATGCAAATTCAAGTGCTTTAAGTAAAAAAAATGCTCGTCTTAATGAAATATTCAGGAGGCTGCGAGCGGGCGGGGTTATATCTAAAGTTTTGTTCGATGCGCCATGGAGGGTGAAGATAAAGCGATGGTTCAAATTGTTTGAAATGTTGTAGTAATATTTAATGAGCAATGTAAACAAGCTATTATTTGAAAAAATAAAAAACACGACTGCCCAGCCAAAAAACAAATAAAAAAGTTAAATACCACAGTTATTAGTTATTACCTTTGGAATATTATTCACATATTTGAATGATATTTTTTTGTAAATCACTGGATATTGAACTAGTGTGATATATTTTTGGAATCTACTCACTGTTTTCTAGATGATGATTACATACTTAATCTTATTTTAGAATTATTTTTTTCAACTTTAGGTTAGGTTTAGGAACTTTGGCCTTTAATGCGGGACCATGGTCACCCCATCAATTTTTTTTTAAATTTTACTAGCCTATGTCACCCGGGATAAGCTAAGGATTCTAATGATGCCTCATTCATAAAATTTTGGAAGTCTGTCAAAAAATTCAAAATTCGTAAGCTTAAATTTTACTTGGCAATAACTTTGCTCTTACCTCCTCTGTCTTTTTTGTATGAATATTGTCCTGGCTCAAAGCTATTATTGTTGAAGCTTGCACTGATCCTGTACAAGGAATAAAGATTCAACTCCAAGTATTTCTAACATCAATGGAATAAGGAAAGCTTGTCGCAACTTGTGCCATTGCTCAAGAGTGTCGCCAACTCGGAACGTTATCAGTTGTCATACAGTCGGACGGAGTTTAAGTAAGTTTTTCTACTAGTTCATTCCCAACTTCTAACTGTGCAGGATAATGGTCTTATAAGAGCGTATATTAGCGAAGATCGGACGTTATCCGATTTCCTGGGTTTTGTGTGAAATGTTTTAGAGCAAATACATTTCAGTTCATATCGTTTTCGGAGTGTTACTTTTTTTTTTGAAATTAATTAAGTAGAGGTACCGGGTGAATAGAGGTACGGAAAAACCTACTATAAAGAAATGACGAAAACAAGCTGTGAAGATTTTGCAGAAGTTTTGCGTTATGTTTATGAATTTAAATAATTATGTTTAATATTTAAGGAGTTATTAGAATCTGGCCATCTGACTGAGTCAGTCAGAGCCAAAAGGAGAGAGTCAAGGGAATAGTCAACTATTATACTGGAAAAGTCTCAAATCTGGGACTTGACAATCCATTTCCGAATAAGCCTTATAGACTAGTCAAAGCCTATTAAGTATTTAGTAAATAAACAAATCATATTATAATGCTACCATTACAAGCTTCCTTTTTACGTCAAAACACTGTCCGTCGATAATAAATCCACCATTATCCTCGCAAACCCACCTCACCACGCCCCTAAAGCCCCTGACATTATATCACTTTATAATATGCACGTCTATGGTGAATATCGTCAACCTGTTGAATATTGATCGTTCAAAGGCAATTTACGGAGATGTTAGCCATATTGGAGGGCCATTAGGCCTGATGCCTTCAATCTGCGTGTAATTCTGTCAACGGAATGCCGCGAGCCAATTTTAAGATGCCGCGATTTCTATAAAGACCTTGTTATATTCTAAATTAATATTGACGGTGAAGCAGTTTTTTAAAAAAGGGGAAGGGGTGTTCTTTAAATATTTAAAATAATTGTTTAGAGAGGTTGTGGCGTATTAGAGACATCTTTAACGAGCCAAACACTATACGTCATAAGCAACATTATTAATGTTTATCAGCAGTCAAAAATCGAATGTCAGCAGTTATAGAAAAAAAAAGAAGGTCGGGAAAATTTTCTACGTTTGTACGACTTATTTTATTCTTCTATCATACTATTGTACTCGTATTAGTAGCTTATAATATGCATTGCGCATTATCTTTAAACCTAGAAGAGGGTTGACAGTATGATCTTTAATAATAATCTGAGATATTAATTTATTACTATATATATAGCTACTCGTGCTGATTCACTGACTGACTGACTGACTGATTGATCACCTCTCCTGTAAAATTTTGTATGAAAAAAATTTTTTTCACTCACGGTTTCGTATGGAGGACAAAAATTCATTCGGAGGAAAAATATGGAGAGAGCTGATGATTGAGGATTTCGGAGACGGGTGAGGAGCACCGGCCAGGGTATCAAAGATAGGCGGGGGGTGTTCAACCAAATGTCACTCGAAACTTCATCCAATTGGCAGAAAGCCGAAAAAAAACTCCAAAATGGCGGATTCAAGATGGCGGCCATACAAAGTTCGTCGGTGTCTATCTCGGAGACTATAAAAGATGAAAGAGTGATTTCTTGGAAAAAGCTGATCAGAATCCGACGGTCTACTTGATGAATAGAAAAAAAATTCAAGATGGCGGATTTTATTTTTTTCCATACAAAATATATGCAAGACTTTATATGATTCCTTTTCAAAATTTCTGATGGTTTCATATAGAAGACAAAAATTCGTTTGGAGTAAAAATATGGAGAGAGCTGATGGTTGAGGATTTCGGAGACGGGTGAGGAGCACGGCCTGGATATCGAAGATAGGTGGGTGGTACTCGAACAAAAGTCACTCGAAACCTCATCCAATTGGCAAAGAGCCAAAAAAAAATCCAAAATGGCGGATTCAAGATGGCGGCCATACAAATTTCGTCGGTGTCTATCTCGGAAACTATGAAAGATGGAAGAATGGTTTCTTGGAAAAAGATGATTAGGACCCGATGGTCTACGTGGTGAATAGAAAAAAATTCAAGATGGTGGATTTTTTTTCATATAAAATGTATGCAAGACTTTGATACTTTCCTTTCCGCTGATGGTTTCGTATAGAGGACAAAAATTCACTTGAATGAAAAATATGGAGAGAGCTGATGATTGAAGATTTCGGAGACGGGTGAGAAGCACGGTCAGGATATTGAAGATAGGTGGGGGGTGTACAAACAAAAGTCACTCGAAACCTCATCCAATTGGCAGAGAGCCGAAAAAAACCTCCAAAATGGCGGATCCAAGATGGCGGCCATACAAATTTCGTCGGTGTTTATTTCAGAGACTATAAAAGATGGAAGAGTGCTTCCTTGGAAAAAGATGATCAAGACCCGAAGGTCTACTTGGTGGACAGAAAAACCGCGGTTCGCTTTAGCGAGCCGCGCACCCACGCGCCCTACTAGTTTTAATATAATGTTGACAAGTCAGCCAACAAATTTAAAAAAAAAAATACTGCCTGTATGTCGTTTAATTGCGATGATGTACAAATGGAAAGTCGCAATACGACGATTCAAGATCTAATTTGGTAAGCCGCATCATTGACATTTGAGGTTTACAGATCAGTAAGCATTATACAACTCGTATTATATTATAGGTACCTCTTTCAATTTAGCGTTTCTCTCTTAGGTTCAAATTACATTGCTGCGGAACGGAATGGAAGCGAATTTATATAAAGAAATTGTACATAGTACCAATACTCATTCGAGTTTTAGGTGTGATAACTGTGTATCGTAAAAACTAGATACGAGCCAAACAAGAGGTCGCACGTTTTCCAGGAGATTCTCGCGCATTCTCGAGGATTTCCGTACTGTCCCTTACTGAAGGCGCGCGCCGTCCTGTCGCGCGACGAGGTGGAACGTTTTCATTCCAGTCCGTTCCGCGGCAATGTGCATTGAGCCTTGAACGCCATCATTAGCTCATTGCGCAGTCGAGAGCATAAAATAAATTGTTTTCTATAGAATTTATTCCACTAACTCTAGGATAACACCTCTTATTATACAGCGATTAGCTTATAATCGAGATGATTTAACGTTGTCATAAAACGACCCGGCTTTCGCAATTTTTGCCATAAAAGCCTGTGATTGAGATAAACAGGCTTTAAATGGGTAATTATTATGGACGGCCGGTGATAATGCGCTGCATCGTTAAGCGGTAACAACAGGTTAACAACTCGTAATTCACACCTTCCTTTTATGATATACTAACCAGTTGATCCTTTAACTTCCCACCTTTCTAGTAACATGTTCTGATATTTATAGGTCTGATGATTGGGTGTTGTTAATTTAAAACTTGAATATCGAATACTGTATTGACGTGTATTCCCAATAGTAGGTTTAAATCTTGGTCTTGGTAAACAGAAGTAGGTAGATATTTTTAGTGGAATAAATTCAAATTCAAATTCAAAATTTATTTATTTCATGTAGGCTAACTTGTAGCTCTTATAACACGTCATAAATCTACCACCGGTTCGGAATGCAGATTCTGCTGAGAAAAGCCGGCAAGAAACTCAGCGGTTGCTCTTTTCAAAAAAAAAAACGACAGTTATGCGAAAGTCAGTAATTTTAAAACATAGTATACAAAGCTCTGAATTGTTAGTAAAAAGCATATACTCGTAAATGAGCCAAATAAATGTAAACCTGCCAAATTGCAGTGTCTCAAAACAATGAATAGAGTGAGGTCACAAGGAGCGGTTAATTTTCCCCGGTTATACCCAGCTGGCGTTTCTGGGACAGTCAATTGTTTAGGGAAATGAAACTGTCGTCCGGTCCTAACCTTTATATTGCCGCCACCTAGCTAATACAAGTTTTCGAAACAAATTCAAAATCTCCAGTCATTTAAGTAAAAAGAATGGATTGAAATCGATTCCTACCTAACCGTTAATCATATGGTATTAGTAGGAAAAGTAGAATTGTTGTACGCTACACGATTTCACTTTACAAACGTTTCAATGTAATCAAATAGCCAATTTCCACTGAGCCCTCACGATCGATTGTCGGGGCTCTTTGAACCTCCTTTAATACATTAGCCTGTAGGAAAATAGGTCGCGGAAAAATTGTAATCTCCTAAGAAAGTTGCGATATTAAGTATTATAATATTCAGAAGGGCCAATTCCGCCCAAGAATTTATGATTATTTGAAAAGTAAGACATTAGACCAGTTTCTGGAGTGATGGTACTTGCGCACTGCGGATTTGTGTGGCTATTATATCTGCGGTTCAATATAAGGATAATACCTATGACGGCCAAGTGCGAACCGGACATACACGGATGGTTCCGTACCACGTACAAAATTTACCTAACTAGCTATTATTAAGCTCAAACAAACATGGAAGCTGGAGACCCTCTTTAATTTTTAACGTTATTTTTTGGGTTCCGTACCCGAAAGGTTACCAACGGGATCCTATTACTAAGCCTCTGGTGTCAGTCCGTTCGTCCATCTGTCCATTCATCTATCTGTCAGTGGGCTGTATCTCATGACCTTACTAGAAACGTGTTTTTTTTCGGGGTTTTTTGGTACGGGCACCCTTGCAAAAGCAAGTACGACTCGTATTTGAAAGGACTTATTTTTATACGGACGGACGGATAGAGGATACTTAGTAATTGAGTCCCGTTGGCATCCTTTAGGTACGGAACCTTAAAAATGTGAAAATACTAGTTGATGCCCGCGACTTCGTTTGCGTATATTGAGTTTTTTCGGATTCCCGTGGGAACTCTGTTATATTCCGGAATAAAAAGTAGCCTCATGTCCGGAATAAAAAGTAAAAGTAGGAAGTATGTCCTATTCCAGACTATAATCTATCTCTGTGTCAAATTTCAGCCAAATCGGTTCAGTCGTGACGTTCAATTGCGACGTGATTGAGTAACAAACATCCAAACATCCACACTTTCACATTTATAATATTAGTAGGATAATAGGATAAGATAATAGGATTAAATAGGATGACTATAATATTTTTAATTAAATATTTCTACCTACAGTGCGCGTTGTACCGGCATAAGAATTTTCAGTTATGGGTCTCGTGAGCATCGCCTTTTATCGTGAATAACTGGAGTTTAGTCGAACAATTCTCTGGGAGATGGGTCAAATGTTACCACTTGTTAACTTTCTGAATCTATAATTCTTTTCGCAGAAAATATTGCCTTGAATTCATTTGTAAACTAATATCTAGCACAAAAATCTTATAAAAATAACTAGCTTTTCTCGCGCTTTCGTCTACGTGATTAGGTTTTGAAAATTCATGCTGGCACATTTAATTTTTCTGGACAAAAAGCCTCTACTCGCCCCCCAGATCCTCAAAAGTAAGTAAATTTATCCCGGAAAATAAGAGAGTTCCCGCGGGAATTAAGAGACCTTTATACAAGCGAACGAAGTCGCGTTCATCAACTAGTATTATTTATAAAACTGAATTTCAAATGTACATTATGAGGTAAATAATTACCATAATGACGTCATAGCACAAAAGACGGGCTAGGATTGAATGAATAGTTAATTAAATTAAACTTTGAAATATGATGCTTATCTGCATTGCAGATGATGCCGCCCTTGATTACGTTTGTTGCTCCAAATTAAAATAACTGAAATTCTCCTTTCCCCTCCAACTAAGCTGGAAGCTGATGATGATCACCATCACCTGGACCCATCACCACCTCGCTGCTGAGCGCAGGTCTCCTCTTAAAGAAGATTTATATAATGCTATTCAAATGAAAATAGGACTATCAAACGGCCATTTTATATTTCTGTCTTGCTCATATCAGGTTTACACTGAGTGAGATAGAAACAGAAAATGGCGGCTTCTCATTCCTATTGACATTTGAATGACCATATTCCAACACGCAGGCCCCATACGAATTGGGGGAACATTCACCCATCCATCCATCCATCCCCACATCCAAACGTTTGCATTTATAACTAGCTGATTCCCACGATTTCCTCCGCCGCTATCTTATGCTGCTTGTATCCAGCGGTTCACTACCTACTACATTCTCATGTATCTAATTTCATCGTTTACCTAAACTTAGTTTGCGAACATTTTGTAAATAAATTTTATTGCACTCCACGTCTCAACCAATCCGAGGGTGGAAAACTGGAAAATAAAATTTTACTATCCTCAACACTGCAGGTGTAAAGTGCACGCGATGCCAAGAATACTCTAGAATATGAATAATATTATGTCCAAATGTGATAGTAATTTTGACACTTATTTTTGGTAAGCGAGCGTTCAGTGGAAAAATTCTCCGTCCCTGCCCGCTTTAGTTTGTACCCGTTTGTTGACGATGGGCGGGCCTAAAGAGAAATGATGAAACCGATGCACGACGCTCACTATCTGTTGGTACGTGAGAGTCATGTTTTGTTGAAGTCGGGCGAGCATGGCGCATCGGTTTCATCGTTGACTTCAAGAAACGTGTCTGTCACGAGTCATCCGAGGGCGAGCGTCTATTTAGGCCCACCCGAATTCAAACAACGTGTACATATGTATTATATTTTAAATTATATAGTAGATTAATGCATAAAGGCGGGAAACGTAGTGCCTATCTCAATTAATTAAGCTTCGAATAACGGTACCTACAGTCAAATTAATTTTATACTTTGTAGTGGCGTTTGAAGTCGGTTTTTTGACAAGAATTTTTATATTATTGTAAGTAAACATAAAATTGATGCAGATAATAAACGTAAAAATTCTTTTAACAACAGCAATTTCAAACGCCACTACAAAGTATATCAATTGAGCCTATAAAGTTTGAAGAGTTCCCTCGATTTCTCCAGGATCCCATCTTCAGATCCTGACCTGATGACCATGAAACTATCTGGGTAGTATACACTTTGAAACAAAAAATAATTTTCCAAATCCGTCCAGGCGTACTTTGAGTAATCTGGGAACATGAACATTCAGACGAATTGAGAACCACCTCCTTTTTTGTAGTCGTTTAAAAAGCTAATCTATACTAATATTATAAAGCTGAAGAGTTTGTTTGTTTGAACGCGCTAATCTCAGGAACTACTGGTTCAAATTGAAAAATTATTTTTGTGTTGGATAGTCCATTTATCGAGGAAGGCTTCAGGCTATACAACATCACGCTGATCATTAATAACTGAAATCGACGCGGACGAAGTCGCGGGCAACAGCTAGTAAATAATAATAATATACTGCCAACATGATTTTCCAAACCTGAGACGGTTTACTGTAAACCAGTTCCGGAGATCAGATGGCAATACATAAAGCAGCGACCTACATTTGAAATTCAAATAAGTAAACTATATCTTCGGTCGGGCGCAGCGGCGGCGGTGGCGGGTTGCGGGGGTGACAGCGAACGTACACAAACACTTGCGAGCTGTGAACTTCCAAATGCACCGAACTTTCCCAACAGCTCCGTTCTGGGAATACTCGTACATTCAAATCGAGTAGCGGCAAAATACGGAATATTGTGGAAATGGAGAGCTGCCGTAGGGGAATAGAGAATTTATTCGGAAAGGTTCACTTCGAGTTAAGTATTAATGATATCGCACTTAAAATTATATAGGCGAACGTTTGTATGTGTGTGTGTATGTTTGTTACTCCTTCACGCCACAACGAATGAACCCATTTAGCTGTGGAATGGAGATGGCTCATACCTAGGATTAACACATAGGCTACATTTTATATGGGAAAATTAAAGAGTTCCCGCGGGACTCAATAAACCTTAATCCGTGCGGACGAAGTCGCGGGCATCATCAATGTATTTAAAAACCGGCCAAGTGCAAGTCTAACCCGCACACGAAGGGTTCCGTAACATCGTGAAAGATATAACAACATCTATTACTAAGATCAAGGAAAAACAGAATCTTATTATAAGGAGACCCCCCCCTGTTTTTCCTTTAATTTTTAATTGTTTTTTGTAATAGTGGCAATAAATAAACATTCTGTTGAAATTTCAAATGTCCACCTACTACGGTTCATAAGATACAGCCCGCTGACAGACAGATGAACGGACGGACAGCGGAGGCTTATAGCCCTTAAAGCCTTTATGGTACGGAACCCTAATAATCTTCAAGATATCTTCACGACCTCACGATCTTATATTTGAGAGGTCTTGGTTTCTATTTCAGGGTTTTAATAAACAAGAATAAGGGTTTAAAAACTGTAACCTGATTTCGGATAATTGGATGTATTTCTTTTTTTTATATGAATGGCGGGCAAAAGAGCTGGCGGGTCACCTGATGTAAAGTGAATACCGCTGCTCATGAACACTTGTAGTGCCAGAGGTACCACCAATGCGTTGCCGGCTTTTCATTAATTTATTGGTCAGCCCCTTGAATACCCCATATTGTAATTAAGTGGGAACACATGATTTCACAATTTGGAATGTAAGATCTGTCTTATTGATTTTGTTCGTATAAAATATAATTTATGTCACTCCGACCATTATATCGAATTGATAGACACGTTTTTAAAAATTAAACACTCAGTGAGAAAAGAAAATCTTATTCAAGTCATCTTATACTATAGAAATCTTCACCATAATTAAGATATTCACCAAGTTATAATAGTTACACTGAAGCTAATTCAAATACTGCTGTAGACGCAAGTTTCCTAGAGGATGTTTAAAATTCACACGAAGATAGTTAAGGCAATGCAGTCAGTCAATCAATATCTTCTTCTTTAGAATAAGATCCCCCAAAGAGCACAGCAGACATAGATTTTTCCATTATGAAGAATATGAACGGCTTTTTTCTAATTTTCATCCTCAATGGAATCTCTCTTCTATATTCATACGATGGTGTATTAGCGTACACTGTCGTTCCCAAAAAATCAAATGTTATGGACACTCTTTGCGCTATTTCACCGATATAAATTTTATCTGCAGCAAATTTTTCAAAATTTGAAGCATTCTCATAAAACATATCAGAAAGTCCCATATCGAACAATGGCTCGTTTAAAATAACTCGCAAATTGATCTCATATTTCGGCAACTCCTCTTCGACTTCTCTTAATCCAAACTCGAAAGTATCACTTTCCAATTTATCGAGTATGTCCTTCAATGATACATCTCTGAGATTTTTGTATACCTGCTTGATGTCGTACCCCTTGTGAGGTCTTATGACAAGCAGGCAGTATTTACCACCTTCATACGGCAGTTCCGTTACGGAGGCTTGCAACGACTCAAAATTTGACGAACGGAAATGCGCTTTCACATGCATTTTATCTTCAAGTCTGCTGAACGGTTTGACCCAATTCGCTTTAAACGTAAAACAATTGCACATAACCATTGTTGTATTTACAAATTCGGTATACTTTATTAAAGACCATCGCGCCATACCGCATTGCCGAACGGTTTCACTCGCGTACAGTCTGGCCCTCTGTGGATTCTTAAAGTCAAGACGCTGAGTGACAAAACTAAAATCTGTTTCTAGTCTCCTAATACTGTCCGGATATACGTGTAAATCTTCTTCATAAAACAGGAAATTCAGTAGCGTTATATTCACACCTTCTTCCACGAGCAACGATGTTCGTAGACTCGTGAACTGTTCCACAAATTCATTCCTGTTCTGTTTTGTTAATGGCAATAGGTTTGAAAACTTCCCGGTAACTCCCAAAGTCTCGTAGGTCAGGCTTACTAGTAAAGACCAAATCACGTAAGGTGACAGCATTACATCTGTAATGGTTGCTTGCTGGGCATGATATAAAAGTTCAACACTGAAATTTCTGGTAATTGAAACTAAATCTAAATCTCCCGACACAGACGCAATGTAAAATAATATTATAAGCAAGTCTGCACGCATCGTGTTGCACTACACAGACTTCTAAGATATCTTGGAAACAACTGACCCAATGGCCCATTGCTATCGCCATTATCAAAAATAAAGTTTTTTTATACTGAAGTTTTATCTAAAAAAAATTATCTCGAGTCTCGCGACTACGTTCGCGTTCATTTAGGTTTTATATAAAAACTAGTAGGGCGCGTGGATGCGCGGCTCGCTAAAGCGAACCGCGGTTTTTCTGTTCACCAAATAGATCTTCGGGATTGGTCATCTTTTTAGAAATTTGTATGGCCGCCATCTTTAATCCGCCATTTTGAATTTTTTTTCGGCTCACTGCCAATTGAATGAGGTTTCAGGTGATTTTTGTTTGAGCACCCCCCACCTAACTTCAATCCCTTGGCCGTGCTCCTCACCCGTCTCCGAAATCCTCAATCATCAGCTCTCTCCATAATTTCCCCCGGACCATCAGAAATTTTGAAAAAGACCATATTAAAATTCCCAATTCGCCATATATTTTATATGAAAAAAAAAATCCGCCATTTTGAATTTTTTTCTACTCACCACGTAGACCATCGGGTCTTGATCATCTTTTGCCATAAAACCACTCTTCCATCTCTTATACTCTCCGAGATAAACACAAACAAAATTTGTAGGGCCGCCATCTTGAATCCGCCATTTTGAATTTTTTTTCAGCTCCCTGCCAATTGGATGAGGTTTCGAGTGACTTTTGTTTGAACACTCCCCACTTATCTTCGATACCCTGGCCGTGCTCCTCACCCGTCTCCGAAATCCTCAACCATCAGCTCTCTCCATATTTTTCCTCCAAATGAATTTTTGTCCTCTCTACGAAACCATCAGAAATTTTGAAAAGGAACCGTATTAAAGTCTTGCATATATTTTGTATGGAAAAAAATAAATTCCGCCATCTTGAATTTTTTTTCTGTTCACCAAGTGGACCTTCGGCTCCTGATCATCTTTTGCCAAGAAACCACTCTTCCATCTCTTATACTCTCCGAGATAGACACAAACAAAATTTGTATGGCCGCCATCTTGAATTCGCCATTTTGGAGTTTTTTTTCGGCTCTTTGCCAATTGGATGAGGTTTCGAGTGACATTTGGTCCAACACCCCCCACCTATCTTCGATACCCTGGCCGGTGCTCCTCACCCGTCTCCGAAATCCTCACTCATCAGCTCTCTCCATATTTTTGTTCCGAATGAATTTTTGTCCTCTATACGAAACCGTGAGTGAAAAAAAATTTTTCCATACAAAATTTTACAGGAGAGGTGATCAATGAGTCAGTGAGTCAGTCAGTCAATCAGTGAATCAGCACGAGTAGCTATATATATAGTAACTAGTAGGGCGCGTGGGTGCGCGGCCCGCTGCAGCGGACCGCGGTTTTTCTGCTCTTAGGCTTTCAGGGCTTGATCATTTTTAACCGACTTCCAAAAAGGAGGAGGTTATCAATTCGGCCGGTATCTTTTTTTTTTTTTTTTTTTTTTTTTTTCTATGTATGCCCACCGATTACTCCGGGGTTTCTGGACCGATTCACGCGATTTTTTTTTTAATCGACAGAGGAAGCTCACGAAATGGTCCCATAAAAATTTTTACCTTCAACTCTTCAAGCCTGATGCTGCAGAGGTACTTTCCCCCTAAATTATGGGGTTTAAGGAACTGTCATTTACGAATTGGTATGCTTAGCCTAAGCATATACTAGATCTTAGAGCTTCAGGTCCTACTCCTCAATCCTGATGCTGCAGGGTACTGCCCACCTAAACTATGAGGTTTTAGGAACTTTCGCTTGCGAATTAATATTACTAGTATTAAGCATAGTCTACATCATGGAGCTCAAGGTCCTAGCTCTTCAATCCTGATGCTGCAGGGTACTGCCCATCTAAACTGTGAGGATTTAAGAACTGTCGCTTACGAATTGATATTGTTGGTACCAAGCATGTACTACATCATAAAGCTCAAGGTTCTAGCTCCTCAATCCTGATGCTGCAGGGTTGGAGGAATTACGAACCGTCGCTTTCGAATTGATTCGATTGTTGCTATGTACCAAGCATTAACTACATCATGGAGCTCCTGGTCTTTAGAAATTGTGTATTGTTAATAAGTACTGTAGGTACCAAGTATAGACTACATTAGTACCGTAGCGTTGGAGGGAGGGGAGAAATAGTACAGGAACACGTTACACTAAAAAGCTTAAAATAAAAATTATTTTCAAAAAACCGACTTCAAACGCCACTACAAAGTATAAAAATAATTTTATTTTGTACACGTTTGTTGAAGTCGGGCGGGCTTAACTAGAAACGATGAAATCGATGCGCGACGCTTATCTTATGGTGACATATAAAAGACACGCTTATTGAACTCGGGCGAGCATCGCGTATCGGATTCATCGTTTCTATTTAAGCCCGCCCGACTTCAACAAACGTGTACAAAATAAAATTATTTTTATACTTTGTAGTGGCGTTTGAAGTCGGTTTTTTGAAAAGAATTTTTCTACCAAAAAACCACTCTTCGATTTTTTATTCTTTGTCAGATAGACACCGACGAAATTTGTATGGCCGCCATTTTGAATCCGCTAATTTGCAGGTTTTTTTCGGCTCTCTGCCAATTGGATGAGGTTTCGAGTGGCTTTTGTTTGAGCACCCCCGCACTTATCTTCAATATCCTGGCAGTGCTCCTCACCCGTCTCCGAAATCCTCAATCATCAGCTCCCTCCATATTTTTCATCCAAATGAATTTTTGTCCCTAAACGAAACCATCAGCGGAAAGAAACGTATCAAAGTCTTGCATACATTTTATATGAAAAAAAAATCCGCCATCTTGAATTTTTTCTATTCATGACGTAGACCATCGGGTCCTGATCATCTTTTTTCAAGAAACTACTCTTCCATCTTTTATAGTCTTCGAGATAGACACCGATGAAATTTGTATAGCCGCCATCTTGAATCCGCCATTTTGGGGTTTTTTTCAGCTCTCTGCCAAATGGATGAAGTTTCGAGTGACATTTGTTTGAACACCCCCCACCTATCTTCGATATTCTGGCCGTGCTCCTCACCCGTCTCCAAAATCCTCAACCATCAGCTCTCTCCATATTTTTCCTGCGAATGAATTTTTATCTTCTCCACGAAACCATCAGAAATTTTGAAAAAGAACCAATTAAAGTCTTGCATATATTTTGTATGGAAAAAAATAAATTCCGCCATCTTTAATTTTTTTCTATTCATCAAGTAGACTTTTGAGTCCTGATCATCCTTTTTCAAGAAACTACTCTTCCATCCTTTATAGTTTCCGAGATAAACACCGACGAAATTTGTATGGCCGCCATCTTGAATCCGCCATTTTGGAGTTTTTTTTCAGCTCTCTGCCAATTGGATGAGGTTTCGAGTGACATTTGGTTGAACACCCCCCACCTAACTTCGATACCCTGGCCGGTGCTCCTCACCCGTCTCCGAAACCCTCAATCATCAGCTCTCTCCATATTTTTGTTCCGAATGAATTTTTGTCCTCTATACGAAACCATGAGTGAAAAAAATTTTTTCCTTACAAAATTTTACAGGAGAGGTGATCAATGAGTCAGTGAGTCAGTCAGTCAATCAGTGAATCAGCACGAGTAGCTATATATATATTAATTCTGGATCGATAAATCCTACACGAATGACCGTGAAGAGTTGTGACCTCTATCTCCAGCAATATTTATTAGGTCTTCGCCAAAATTGGACAAAACTTGCATGATGATACACACTTTTCAATAAATAAAGAATTATCAAAATTAGTTCAGGTTTGATGAAATTATGGAGTAAAATCACCAAAACTATCATCCCCTTTTTAATCCCATTCATGTTTAAATTTTGGAATAAAAAAAAAATTATGGTAGCCTATATCCTTTTCCAAGGTCGAATATATTATACCAAAATTCATCTTTGGTTCAGCGGTTTAGGTGTGAGTTACTTTCGCAGTCGATTTTGGACTTTTGAATTTTATCTTGCACTAATGAAAGTAGAAGTGTTGTATAGGAAAAAAATAAATCTATATAACTTTATATTGAAAACGTGAGAGGTTCCGTTAATTTGTAACTACTTTAATTGCTGAATTAATTTTCATGCAATCTGGCATAGAGATTGCATCTTGAAAAGGGAATACTTCCTTCGTTTTCATATTTTTCGTGCAAACAAAATGTAAATAAAAACATAAACACGCAGAGAAGTCGTGGACTACAGCTAGTGCTAATATTAATACTAACAAGCTATAATTAAAAAATTAAAAAAACACGACTGCCCAGCCAAAAAATGGACTAAAATGTTAAATATTACAGTCCATTAGCTTTGAAATCTTATTCACATTTTAAATGATATTTTTGTGAATCACTGGATATTGAACTATGGTGTTATATATTTTTGGAGTCTACTCATCGCTTTCTATATGATGATTATATATTTGATCTTATTTTCGATTTTTTTTTCAACTTTAGTCTTTAATGTGGGACCATAGTCACCCCATCAATTTTACTAGCCTATGTCGCCTGGAATAAGCTAAGGATTCTAACGATACCTCATTCATCAAAATCGGTTCAAGCGTATAGAAGTTATGGTGGAATATAGAAACTCACATACATACATACATACATACATGAACCCTGAAAACAATATACTCCTTTTTTCAGGCAGTCGTATAAAAAATTAAAGAAGTGGCGGCCGTATTTTTGGCTAACTTTAAAATTATATTAAGTAATTCCCGGAAGCATAGTTTCGTGTATTTTACTCGCAACAGCCGTAAAGTTACGCCAGCTTCATGCTGCGGGAAGAGGAATGGTTCCTTCCACGTTTTAAAACAGTTTCCCGTTTTGGCTCGGCGTTTGCTCTATGCACCGCGGGGCAATTAAAGCTTTTTTAATTGTCGTCTATACGTGCTTTGAAGTTATTTCTCATGAACTAACTAGCTATATACGTTCTGTGACTCCTCCCGCGTGGGGTCGGTCAGATTTCTCTGTTCCCCAAGGGACTCACTGAGATCTATTTACTGATTAGAACCCAGCATATTTTCCCATTAAGAATATTAATGCCTATGTTACTCTTCAAGTCTTCAACTATATCAAAGCAAAAATCACATCCACAACAACTCCACTATTGCGTAATGTGCGCGCCACATGTTTGGCTTACGTGAAATAAATAATTTTTAATTTTTGAACTGAAGTAAAACCAGCGAACAAACATATTTTTGCAGTTCTAATATTCGTAATGACCGTTTCCAATTAAACTGTTATTCTCACAATTTTTTGGTAATTTTTCCAAAATAGTACCTATCGGAGATGTTCTCCACATTTGGACATAGGTCTCTCAAAATGATCCACCTAGAAATTCGCATACAAAAATATCTTATACCCAGCTCATGTTTTCCACCCATCTGCAGTGGACTCAGCCTTTAAAGAGTTAGGTTAGATTAGGTACCCATTAAATACTTGCGGCTTTACGTCTAGTTTAATTTACCTGCGGCCCCATTATATCCAATACGTCCATTACGTCATATTCCCTTTCATATTCATTTATTTATTACATTTTGAATTGAATTTCAACATTAATAGATTATTTCGGGAAAATGTATAATTTTACAATCGTTCATTTTCCTACAAATAATACATCAAGTATTCATTTTCCTGATTTCACATTTTCACATAAATGAACCCCGATTGGCATCAGTAAACACTTATTTTCAACCGACAAAACAAAAAGAGGAGGTTCTCAATTCGTCGCGTATTTATTTTTTTATATATGACCACGCAACTTTTCGCAGAATCGTCCAATTTTGATGATTCTTTTTTTAATGGATAAGATCTACGTCGATGGTCCCATTCTTTGAAAAAGAAATTCTACTATAAATTTTATTTAAAGCTATCTCGCAGCCATGCTTAAAAATCCTGCTCGTAGTTTTGCAATCTGCTATGGTTAAAAAAATAATAACTATGAGAGTTATGTTTTTAAAAAAAATTGACGCCAACTCAGAATTAGTTTAGGAGCTCAGTAAGACTAACAAGATTTATTTTTATTTTTCCCTTTTTATTCGCTTCTATCGTCGGTTAAATTTTTTGTACAAGTAATTTTTTTTTTTGTTGTTATAATATTTACTTATTATTGTAGTTTTTTTTTGTTTTTTTTTTCTTGTTATAATTTGCTTAAATTTATTGTAGTTTTCTATTTTACTTTTTTATTATTATGTAGCTTATAGAGAAACAGGTTTCCTCAACATGCTATTGAAGAGCATTTTACTAAGTTTCAAATGAGTGAATTTAAGGATTTTACGTATGAAATTTTGCACCGCATTCCAAAACAAACATTTATCCATATTTAGTTTAGCTAACTCTTAACAAACAGAGTGTAACAAAGAGAGATTTTAAAATGATTACGAGTGCCGTTGACCACTTTTGTCTAGATCTGTTTGCAAAACGTAAAGCTTCGTGGTTTGCTGCCCCTCCGGGTTTTAAATGAAACTTTTTGAAAAACTTAACTAAAAATCTAAGAGTTCGTGATTGTAATGACTCTAACAATAGAGAATTTACTTCTGTATGTAAATACTTAAATCTGTTTCCATGAAAGGGGACATCCTGCATATTATTAAAAAAAGACGTGTGGCACTCGGGGACTGCCGCGGTAAAGCTATTGCATAGCATTTTTTATCAATGCCATCTAGCGGTGAGAGGAGTCCCGTGTCAGGTTATTTTCGTTACGGAATTTCTGGATTCGGTTTCCACGCTCAAGGCCCGCGATAGAAGCTATGCAATAGCTTAAAAAAAATCTCAAACCAAGGCCAAGTTATAAAGTAACTATAACTAGTGAACAAGGTAAATACTGATCCATTGTCTAAAATGACGAAATGTCCAGTTAAAGGTTGAATATCAAATGAATGAAAGAACCGTAGATTTCGATTTTTTTTTTACTATAAAAGAATATCAGCTGAACTTGACTAATGTTCTCCTCTCCCCTCCAAATAAGTGAAAACTTGTGTTAGGAGTGGGTACGACAATAGTGGAACGGGTGGGGATAGAACCAGCAACCTTTTTTTAAGTTTTCAGTTCGTTTAGTTCTTTAATTTTTTAGACTTAAATACCCGCAGACTTGATTTCAAGTGTGACAACTAGTCTTGCCACAATTTGACCATCTGTATACATTCCTTGGCAATAATAATTGGAACCTTTATGAGCTACTATGGACAATATTTAGGGATCTTTTGTATGATCAGTTTAAAAGTTAGAAGCACGTAAGCCAGAAATACGAGTAGGTACGCATGAAAAACGGGACGCTTACAAAATTACTTCGTAAACAAGTTTGGCCAGATTTATGAAAGAAGTTTCAAATAAATAATTTTTAGGGGCAAAAGTTACACGGCAGGTGTCCCTTAATATTTTTTTTATGAAACAACTCGAGTAATGCAATTATGCAAATATCCTCGTACCTGAACTTTTCGTCGTCGCTTTTCGGATAAGCTAAATTGCTTTAATTTATAATTTTGCGTGCTTGTGTTTGTGTTTTGCGAAGTCTAGAACGTTTTTGATAAATTAAGTTTTCTTACCAAAATGGGTAAAGAAAAACCCTAATAGCGCAATTTGGTCCAGCTGCCGATCTAACACAGCAGATAATTTCAGTTATTACTATGCATGAAATTTTCAATAGTTCCCTTACTCCAATGCAAATGAAAGAATAATATAAAGAAGTGAGTCTTGATGACAGACAGATGGACGGAGAGCGGAGGCTTCGTAATAGGGTTCCGTTGGTTGAGCTTCGGTTACGGAATCCAAAAAATAAAACAAAACAAAAGCTTGTACCGGCTCACATAAAATTAATTGAATTATTACCGGAAAATATTGTTGAATGCATAAATTACCGAAGATCATCGCTGAAACGGAATGATGTGTTAATTAATACACGAAATATGATGTTTACTGCATTGCGGATCATTACACCCTTCACTGCATTTGTTACTTATTGTATGCATCCCCGATACAAGATTTTAAAATTGAGTATTTGACTAATTTTTTTTTTAAATAAAGGTTTTAATAACAACACAATGTCACACAAGTTGTTATTAAAAACCTTAATCGATTAAAAAACCGACTTCCAAAAATGAAAGGTTATCAATGCGGCCGGTATCTTTTTTTTGTATGTTTGTCCACCGATTACTGTACCTGTATTTCTGTACCGATTCGCCTTATTTTTAACCGACTTCCAAAAAGGAGGAGGTTATCAATTCGGCCGGTATCTTTTTTTTTTTTTTTTCTATGTATGCCCACCGATTACTCCGGGGTTTCTCGACCGATTCACGCGATTTTTTTTTAATCGACAGAGGAAGCTCGCGAAATGGTCTCATAAAAATTTTTACCTTCAACTCTTCAAGCCTGATGCTGCAGAGGTACTTTCCCCCTAAATTATGGGGTTTTAGGAACTGTCATTTACGAATTGGTATGCTTGGCCTAAGCATATACTAGATCTTAGAGCTTCAGGTCCTACTCCTCAATCCTGATGCTGCAGGGTACTGCCCACCTAAACTATGAAGCTTTAGGAACTTTCGCTTGCGAATTGATATTATTAGTACTAAGCATAGTTTACATCGTGGAGCTCAAGGTCCTAGCTCTTCAATCCTGATGCTGCAGGGTACTGCCTACCTAAACTGTGAGGAATTAGGAACTTTCGCTTGCAAATTGATATTGTTAGTATTAAGTATAGGCTACATCGTGGAGCTCAAGGTCCTAGCTCTTCAATACTGATGCTGCAGGGGTACTGCCTACCTAATCTGTGAGGATTTAGGAACTGTCGCTTACGAATTGATATTGTTGGTACCAAGCATATACTACATATAAAAGTCAAGGTTCTAGCTCCTCAATCCTGATGCTGCAGGGTTGAAGGGATTACGAACTGTCGCTTCCGAATTGATATTGTTGGTACCAAGCATGGACTATATCATGGACCTCCTGGTCCTAGCTCTTTAGAAATTGTATGTTGTTAATAAGTACTGTAGGTACCAAGTATAGACTACTGTAGTACCGTAGTGTTGGAGGGAGGGAAGAAAGAGAGCAGGAACAAGCTACACTAAAAAGCTTAAAATAAAAATTCTTTTCAAAAAACCGACTTCAAACGCCACTACAAAGTATAAAAATAATTTTATTTTGTACACGTTTGTTGAAGTCGGGCGGGCTTAACTAGAAACGATAAAATTACCTTGCGACGCTTACCTTATGGTGACATATAAGAGTCACGCTTATTGAAATCGGGTGAGCATCGCGTATCGGTTTCATCGTTTCTATTTAAGCCGCCCGACTTCAACAAACGTGTACAAAATAAAATTATTTTTATACTTTGTAGTGGCGTTTGAAGTCGGTTTTTTGAAAAGAATTTTTTTTCTTAATCGACAAAAGAAGCTTGTAAGATGGTCCCATAATTTTTTTTACCTTCAACTCCTCAAGTCTGATACTGCAGGGGTACTTTTCACCCAAATTGTGGGGATCTAGAAACTGTCGATTACGAACTGATATGCTTTTCAACAAGCATAAACTACATCATGGAGTTCTAGATCCTAGCTCTTCAATCCTGATGTTGTAGGATACGGCCCACCTAAACTGTCAGGAATAAGGTACGTTCGATTACGAATTGTTATTGTTGGTATCAAGTATAGAATACATCATAGAGCGTTGGATCCCGCCCGTTACCACTTAGATAACTTCGTGAGTCGAGTGAGTTATATGCGTCACTCCGGTAATTATTACTGTATTTTCAGTTTTATCGTTAAAATAATGCTCGAGACGCATAAAACTGTGAACGGTTTTATTGGTAGTAAAATAACCAAACTTCTATACTCCATAGCATCCGGAAAGTCTGGAACGATCCGCCCCGGAGACGGTGGCAAATAAAATTTTCTCATTTCCCAACAGTGCAGGTGCAAAGTGCTGCGTGAGATGCATAGAATATTAAATACTGTAGAACTGATATTTTTATAGTGCAATCCTGTCTTCTATAATAAACTCTGTCCGTTTGCTTTACTGCCTGTACCATTTTCACCCGGATTTAATGGTAATGTTATAATACGTAATACTAGACGAAGCCCGCGACTTCGTGCGCGTGGATTAAGGTTTTTTAGAGCGAACTGAATAGATTACTTTGATTTTAATTAAAGAATATTTATACTTTATATCAATTACTTTTATTTCCTGCGGGAAACTTTTTATTTTCCGCCATGAAATGTATTCTATGTATCTTGGGCATACTAGACTAAACATTTAAGCTACCTTCCCGGAAACTCCTTCATACCATAACGAAGAATGAACCGATTTGGCTGAAAAGAATAGAGAGAGATAACTCATAGTTATCATATGAAGGAGTGACAATCACACACACACGCAAACGCACACACACATATGCAAACTTTCGCGTTTATATTTTAGGATGTGATGTGATGTGATATGAAGTGTGTGATGTAATGTCCATGTTCACATCTGCTATTATTACTCTTTGTATAAGACCACTTCTCAGTCGATTTGAATTTATTCCCAGTACGAAACTGTTAGGAAACTTCAGTGCATTCGGAAGTTCACAACTTCCTAATGTTTGCGGCACACACGGTGTCACGGCCGGGTGGCACCTCGCCTCTTGTGGCTCGAGTTATATGTATGTCTTATTCGAATTCCAATTCAGCTTATAATTACACACAATAACAATAATTAACCTAGCGTAGCTTTTGCCTGCGACTTTGTCGGAGTCAGTATTTAGGTTTCTGTACCCAGCCAACGGGACCCTAGTACCTACTAAACCTCCGTTGTCCTTCCGTGCCTCCATCGGTTCGTCTGTCAGCAGGCTGTGTCTTATGAGCCGGAATAGGCAGATACTTGAAATTTTCACAGAATGTGTATATCTATAGCCGCTATAACAACAAATAATAAAAATAAAATAAAATATAAAGGAGAGTCCCCATACAACATGTAGTCTGCGAGATACCCAACTCCTCAGCATCTATGTTTCTTCGGGTGGAATCTTCCAACTCAATTTTGAAGCAGATATCTTCAACCGATTGAGCTGAAATTTTGTATACACGTTTAGTTTGGATGACAATGCCTGGTTAGCTGTGTGACATCATTCTAAATCCAACATGGCGGAACACACAAGATGGCGGACTACAATGTGGGTATCAAATGAAAGGGCTTGCTGAGAATAACTCTACTTAAGTAGTTTTATTTACTTAAACTTTACTAAAAAATTAAAATCAATCAGATCAAGTTATTTAGGACATTATTATATAGTGTCGCGAGATTTACCTGTGTAGTTAAACAAGTAATTTACTTTTTTATATACACAGGTAAATCTCGCGACAAACATCATATTACTTGTTAATGACGTTACAAGTTCATAGTAAAAGTGTTAAAAGAAAAGTTTACTTTATTCTTTTTAGCGCATTTAAATAAAAGCTTGTTTTTAAAAAAGTTTTTCTACTTTTAATTTATTTTGTTGTTCTTAGCTATAAGGTTGTCTGGAAAGAATCGATAAGACCGCCTTTTTGTACTGACAATAATATATTTTATTTATTTTTTATTAAACTAATATATTCTATTAATTTTTCTTTTTTCTGTTTGTGGTGTAATAAAGAATAAATAAAATATTATAGTTCACACCTGAATTAAATTTAAATTTTCAATCCATTATATCCTAAAAGTGCATTTACATTGTGCCGGTTTCGCTTCGCAATTTATTTTCACATTTAATATCACTTAAAACTGCATTGTTCGCGACAATTACATCTAGCTCGAAAGTTAAAACAAAGCAGTTTACGCCGTAACATTTCATAATTACAGAACTGGCTGGCGTGTCAACAGCCTCCACAATGAGGGCCCGTTCCCGTTGCCATCGAACGACAAAAACAGCGGAGAACCACCAATAAATAATTAATTATGCTCTGTTGCGATTCAAAAACTGTATCTAAATATGTAAAAAGAAAACGTGACTGACTAACTGACTGACTAACTGACTGACTAATCTATCAATGCACAGTGCTAATCACTGGACGGATCGAGCTGAAATTTGACTTCCAGATAGCCCACCAAATATATCGCCAAATGTTCATGGGCGGTGATAAAGAATCATTTCTTTTCATTTATTTGCATTCATGTATCCACTTACAAGTCTAATACATTTCATTTTACATGTTTAATTGTCAGTTAGATTACATGAAGCCCCGTCAGGGCGTTGTAAAGGTACATTAATAAATGATTTGGTGAGGTTACCTAAGGTTAATCACCTTAACATCAAGAGACCCGTCTGCTCGTTTGCTTGCTATTTATCAAAATAACCGATCAAATGCGAGTCAGACTCACGTATAAAGGGTTCCGTACAAAACAACGCCGAAAAAAACACGGTTCTAGTATGGGAGTCCCCTTTAATTTTTAATTTATTTTTATTATTTGTTGTTATAGAGGCAACAGAAATACATAAGAAGATTTCAACTCTCTACTACTTTCTATTTCTATTTCTATTTCTAATAGGGTTCCGTCGGTTACCCTTTGGGTACAGAACCCTAAAATTAACCGTGGCCAAAGCAACGGAAACGCGTCCCGGGCCATGAGCGCGCTCCACCATAATCACCGCTGCGTTGGAGCGCACTCCGTAGCCAGTTACGCGCTAAATTTTAAATATTACACCCCAAACACTAGCGCGAAAAATAGTTTGTTTCATTACGAAATGGTACGTTGTTGTGTCATAAATATGCGTTCAGTTTTCACGTGTGAAGGGGGCTTGACACGCGACACATTGTTGTGTGTGAAACGCTCTACTCGTGTTTGCGTTGGACTGTGAAAGTTTTACAAAGCGGGATTTACGAGGCTAGCTACTACTAGATGTACGTCATAATACAAGTATCATAAACTGCCTCGTTGGTCCAGTGGTTAGCAAGTTCAACTACAGATGACGAGGTCTCAGGTTCTATTCCCGGGTCGGGCCATTAAATGTCTTCCCAACCGAATCCAGCCACGGCGGAATATCTCTACAGAGAGTAGCCATCTGCGCGGGAGATGTTATAGTGCACAAGTTTTTCGCAAACACAGTTGCATTCTCTATTCCCTCACTCTCATAGTCCGATGGGATGGAAAATCTGACACGGCCGGAGAGAGATCAGGCGCAGAACCAACTGCTTTACGTACTCACCGCCAACTTCCTAACTCCGGGGTTAACTGAGAGTTTCTTGACAGAAAAACCCAATACATTTTTATAGCACGACCCGGGATTCGAACCCGGGACTTCGTCATCCGCAGTCGAACCGCTAGATCAACGAGGCAGTTGGGAGTTAAAAAGATCCGTTTCTCAACTCTACCCATACAAGCTGTTGCCATAGTACAGCTAGGAGTAGCCCGGCTCGAGCCGTTTATCTGTCTGCAGCGTAGTTATTGTTTCAAGCTGTTGGCACGAGAGCGTTTGTGCATTGACCTGGGGCCTGAGGACACTATCCCCATTGCTAACTAGAAATTCGCTTTACTAAAATAGATTTCGAGACCACTGCCGTCTGAAATACTCATACATATACCTAGGCAAATTGTGAAAGTTTCGTGCTAGCTGATTTAAATTTATAGTATCACGTTCTTGTAGGTTACTTTTTACCGAACGAATTTTAATAATACTATTTTTAAGTTATTGCATAGCTTCTATCGCGGGCCTTGAGCATGGAGACCGAATCCAGAAATTCCGTAACGAAAATAACCTGACACGGGACTCCTCTCACCGCTAGATGGCGTTGATACAAAATGCTATGCAATAGCTACAGACCAATTTCTCTTGCTACTGTTGTAGCTAAAATCTTTGACGGTTTGCTTAATGCTCAGTTAAATAAGTACGTTACACTACACGACAATCAATTTGGGTTTCGTCCTCAGTTGTCGACTGAAAGTGCTATACTGAGCCTTAAGCACACCGTTAAATACTACACCGATCGAAAAACTCCCGTGTATGCGTGCTTTCTCGACCTGTCTAGGGCATTTGATCTCGTGGCTTATGACCTTCTGTGGGAAAAGCTTAAACGTACAGGACTGCCTCAGGAACTGGTCACTATCTTCCAGTACTGGTATGCGCATCAGTCCAATACCGTACGGTGGGAAGGGGCAATGTCGGATGCATATCGACTCGAATGTGGCGTCAGACAGGGTGGATTATCATCTCCAACTCTGTTCAACCTGTACGTGGATGAGCTGATCGTCGCGCTCAGTAGACAGCATGTCGGTTGTCATGTAGATGGCATTTGCGTCAATAACTTGAGTTACGCTGATGACATGGTGCTGCTGAGTGCGTCGATATGTGGTATGAGGATGTTGGTACAGACTTGTGAAGAATACGCTGATCGACACGGCTTAAAATACAATGTGGCCAAAAGTCAATGTATGGTCTTTGAGGCCGCTGGTACAAAAAGGCCTGAGAATATACCACCTGTGCTGCTATCTGGGGTTCCTTTAGACATAGTGAAGCAATTCAAGTATCTGGGGCATATAATTACCAGCGACCTCAAAGATGATGCAGATATTGAACGGGAGCGGAGGGCCCTGTCCGTAAGAGCAAATATGATAGCTCGCAGGTTTGTACGTTGCTCAGCGCAAGTTAAAATTACGCTTTTTAAAGCATTCTGCACATCGTTGTACACGTGCAGCCTGTGGGCTAATTACACGAAGAAAAGGCTCAGTGACCTCCGCGTCCTTTACAATAATGCGTTCAGGATGTTGTTGGGGCTGCCCCGATTCTGTAGCGCCTCAGGCATGTTTGCGGACGCGCGCACCGACTGCTTTAATACTATCATACGCAAGCGGTGTGCGTCTTTGGTGCGCAGAGTGCGGGGCAGCCCCAACACCATAATGAAGATGATTGCGGCCAAATTCACAGGCTGTCCTTACATCCGGCACTGTTGCGACAGACATTTTCCAGTCCCAGTGCCGGTGAGGAGGATATAGCTTTGAAAATTATCCCTGACGTGTTCCTGACATTTTGGTATTATATATATATTTTTAGCATTTGACTTGACTGTATATTTATTTATTTATATTTCTCTTTACTGACATTTTTATATTTATTTTTTGATTATTGATTACTGTTGTTATTATCACTGTGGATGTTATTATTACTATGGATGATCATATCTGAAATAAATGAATTTGAATTTGAATTTGAATAGCTTTACCGCGGCAGTCCCCGGTGCCACACGTCTTTTTTTATTTTATTTTTATCATAAGAGTATGTAGTTCTTAAACGTCATAGTGCAGCGCTATTAAACTGAATTTAAACGCAAATAAGCAACCTGATTAGAAGCACCTGACTGAAATTATTGCTGGTTCGATTTTGATTAGGTAGGTAAACAAAAGACGTATGTGTTGTGTGACGTGGTTATTCGGAAAAATATCAACATTTTAAAGAATTAAAAACCCGACTGGGTAAAAATTGAATTTTAAATAGAGGCTGAAAAAGAAAAACAAGTCCGATAAATAATCTGATAAAATAATATCGACTTAAACAGTCAGGCACCCATTAAAATCTAGATCGAGTAAAATCTTCCCAATTTTTATGTCAATAGTATTTGACAGAATTCCAGATTACAGGACTTAATTTTTCCTTTTCAGTCTATTATTAAATTCAATTTTTACGCAGTCGGGTTTTTGATTTTTTTAATTTAATATCTTATTGCAGACACCTTCAAATTGAAATGGAAGCAAAAATAGCCGGGCCGAATAAATCTACTTATAGCATTCACGGGAAAAATTTAACTGACTCGTAGACCTCGGTAGGTACAACGGAATAAGCTAATTTTCAGATTTATTTCCGGGTGTTTGTCTGCATATAAAAAACAATGTTCCGTTTTAGCCGACGCGGATTTAAACGGCTTTTGACGTAATTGCGCTCTTCACGACACTCGGTGATGCTCAAACGTGACTTTCACACGTTAATTAGAATTTCAAAGGATTCCACTCGGTGCGCGTGAGGGGGTCGCGAGGCTTACATATTTCTAAATATGGACCTTTTTAACGACTCTTCAAACAACTGCATTATTTAAATATGACTAGTTGATGCCCACGACTTCACTTCGTCAGTTTTTAAAAATCCCGCGGGAACTCTTTGATTTGATTTGTCTGGTGGGAGGCTTTGGCCGTGGCTAGTTACCACCCTACCGTCAAAGACGTACCGCCAAGCGATTTAGCGTTCCGGCACGATGGCATGTGGAAACCGATTAGGGGTATGAGTACACTGCCATACCCCTTCCAAGTTAGCCCACTACCATCTTAGACTGCATCGTCACTTACCATCAGGTGAGATTGCAGTCAAGGACTATCTTGTCATCGAATAAAATAAAAAATAATAAAAAATCTTTTTTTTTAATATATAGACTAGAGCTTGACTGCGATCTCACCTGATGGTAAGTGAAGATGCAGCCTAAGAATTTATATTTTAATTATGTTCCCCTATTACTCGAAGACGTCAACCGATTTGGAAAATTCTTTTTTTGTTTGAAAGGGTATACTACCCAGGTGGTCCCATTATCATCAGGCAAGGATCTGATGATGGGATCCTGTAGAAATCGAGGGAACTCTTCAAATTTTATTCATACAATTGATATACTTTGTAATAGCGTTTGAAGTCGGTTTTGTAAAAAGAATTTTTACGTTTATACTTGTATCAATTGTTTCTGTTTTTTGGTATAAAACATTTACGTTAACATAGTGATTTACAGTTTTATACCATAAATCATATAATATGGGTACCAGGGTATCATAAAAAGCCCGTAACTATTCTCCGGTTATCACAATAAAACCTGACGTTACGGGGCTCACGGAGCACGTATACCGTTTTTGTTCTCTTGGCTCATTCGTAGCTGAGTTGCACAGGTTAATTATACAACAGAGTCATTTTGAAAGGTGTTAAGTTAAAAAAAAATGAGAAAGATTAAACTTCCCTTGTGGACTTGTTACTTTGCACAAATTCACAAAACTGCTTCAATACTAAGTCAAAATTTTATATTTTAGTCGGTCTATTATTATAATTATCTTTCATCCGGCAGCATATATAATTCTAGTTTGATTTTATTATACTAAGTACTATTTAATCTCGAGAGAGTTGAGTTAAACGGAGTAAACGACGCTACGTAAACACTTCTAACAGTGTTCGCTGTGGTCTTATAATGGACTCTCCGATAGAGTAATAGAGGTTCCTGTCGGGGGCAATGCGGCTATCAAGCGACGTTTTCAGGTAATTTTCCCGCGTAGAAACCTAGCTCGTTTCGATCTTAGACTGCGAACACTGGTACCAAGTAAGATTGCAGTAAAGGGCTAAGATAGATAGATAATTCTTTATTGTTACACACAAAGAAAGAAAGAAGAAGAATTGGTGTTTACAGTTGAAACAGATAAATGTAGGTATATAAAGTGCGCAAAAGCGGTCTTATCGCTTTTTAGAGATCACCTCTTTAGGGCTAAGTAATCATTGACTTTTGACGACCACCCTGGCACAGTGGTGGACCGCCCTACCGTCAAAGAAGTGCTGTGGACCGGGTGGTCCACCACTGTGCCAGGGTGGTCGTCAATAAATCGCTTGGCCGCACTTCTTTGACGGTAGGGTTACCGTCAAAGAAGTGCTGCCAAGCGATTTAGCGTTCCGGCACGATGGCGTGTAGAAATCGATTAGGGGTATGAGTGAATGCCACATACACACATTGCCATACCCCTACCAAGTTAGGCCGCTACCATCTTAGACTGCATCGTCACTTATCATCAGACTGACTATCTTGTCATTGAATAAAAAAAAATAAAGCCATCTCTGCGCGTCGCTGTCCTGTGTAACACGTGACGCCTAAAGGCGTCCTAACGAGGGACAGGCGCGGTCGTGGGCCGCCTGCACGATCGTACTATTATTTACTGGAGCCTTTGAGTCCTACCCGTGTAGATGGATAATCATGTCACCTGACAGTATTTTTGATAAGTTGTAAACGAGTTTATTGAGTCCGAATAGCCTCAATAGCTTGTTAACCAACTCCAAAAAAGGAAGAGGTTCTGAATTCGTCAAAATCTTTTAAGCTATTGCATAGCTTCTATCGCGGGACAGCGTGGAGACCGAATCCAGAAATTCCGTAACGAAAATAACCTGATACGGGACTCCTCTACGGTGAGCCGCTAGATGGCATTGATAAAAAATGCTGTGCAATAGCTTTACCGCGGCAGTCCCCGAGTGCCACACATCCTTTTTTTTATGTATGTTCTCCGATTACTTGAAGACACCGGGACTGATTACTTGAACAACAAATACTAAAATTAGATAAATGTTATAAAGAAACGAAATTATTTAATTTTAAATGCTAATAGCTTCACAATAATGCTAATAGATGGCGCTGTGTCAGTGAAACAGTTTTATGTCAACTATTATTTTTTTTATTGCGTCTAATGTTAAAAGTTAATTATTACAATATATAATTAAAACTTTTGGGAATTATGGGATATCGCGAGGTCTCAGTTCGGGGCGAACCACTAGTTATATTATTATTGTAAAGTAAGTAAGGTCTCGCATCGGTTTCATCGTTTCTTTTTAGGCCCGCCCGAATTCAACATACCTGTACAAATTACAAATCCTATTTATCCTATTTCCTATTAATATTATAAATGCGAAAGTT
This sequence comes from Hipparchia sbordonii, assembly GCA_038048805.1. Lineage (NCBI taxonomy): Eukaryota > Metazoa > Arthropoda > Insecta > Lepidoptera > Nymphalidae > Hipparchia > Hipparchia sbordonii. Next base: position 738,469 of record CM076111.1, on the reverse strand, counting down.
TGTATGTTTGTTACTCAATCACGTCGCAACGACTGAACCGGTTAACGAACAGCTATTGATTTTTATGATTACATGTAGGTTTAGATTATTTATGATTTTAAAATAATATAATGGTAGGAAAAAGTAATTATACAGCATTAACCTATTTTTATGACTTTAAATTAATAAAATAGGTTTACTAAAGCGTTACTATTTATCTTTTTTATTTCCAAGTACATCTAAGTAATCATAGCCATAAAGAATCGAAGCCAGTTGCCGGAAATGTTTTCCCCAATACGAATCAATTCTTAGACTTACATAATATAACTGCGGTACCCTTGAGTATAGACCAACATACATCAAATCGTGATAAAAGATTGCTTATCTTTTACCGCAGCCTACCCTACGAAGTTTAAAGAACTAGTAGATATCGAAACTAAAAATGTTTGAAAATGTAAAAAATATTTGATTTTTGAGGATGAATATTCATGGGCGGCGGTAATCACTTAACATCAGGTGACCCGCCTGCTCGTTTTCTCGCTAAAAATATAAAGAGACGTGTCGCACTCGGGGACTGCCGTGGTAAAGCTATTGCATAGCATTTTTTATCAACGCCATCTAGCGGTGAGAGGAGTCCCGTGTCATTTTCGTTACGGAATTTCTGGATTCGGTCTCCACGCTCAAGGCCAATAGCTCAATAGCTTAAAAAAAAGAATAAAAAAAAATAAAGTATACTCTTTATCCCTAGGTAGGGTCTTGACGTGTCATAAGAGCTACAAGTTGGGAAGTTGGCCTACATGACATAAATTATTTTGAATTTTTAACGGAGGCGTTCCAGGGAAAAGAATAGCTTTTGTCCGTTACTGGGAGACAAGCTATCTTTGCACCAAATCACACTAAAATTAAGTTGTAGCAATTCAATGTGGCTCCTTAAAAAATTAATAAAAAGTATAATAACAAACACCAAGTGTAACAAGTAATAATTTGCAATAAACATTAGCAAAAAACACAGTCCAGCAGTAGACAAACTGAACCCATGCCTGAATCCTACAAACACAGTAAGTCCCCCATATTAATCCTAAATCCTACAAGTCTGGTCCTTCTAGCCGGACACTCTCATTATAACACGCACAGTTTATTAGCGGTTTAACATGATATTAGCTTGTTGATTACATAAAATCTTTATCAATCTACAGTTTCAGTTGTGTTGATCGGCTAAATCCTACTAATTTTATTAATATTATAAAAAGTTTGGTTGTATGGATGTTTGTTACTCAATCACGCCGCAACGACTGAACTGATTTGGCTGTTTGTCACAGAGATAGATTACAGTCTGGAATAACACATAAGCTATTTTTTATCCCGGAAAATAAGAAAGTTCCCGCGGGAATTTGAATACCTTAATCCACGCGAACGGAGTCGCAGGCATCAAGTAGTCAACCAGTGTAATTATTTTAGTTGGGATTGTCGATATTTCGATCCAATTGCGTGAACCGTGGTCATGACAAGACTGCGGTGTTGCGAGACGTCAAGTTGAAGCTGTCATGGATAGAATCTATCTACCCACCTTCTTGGTATTTTCGGCGTCATTTAAAGTCCATGCAATTGGATCGAAATATAGACAAACCCAACTAAAATAATTACCGTGGTCGTACTCGTATTATTGAACGAGCGAAGCGAGTTCTCTGAGTCAACTAGGGCGCTTGCCTACTAGACAGAGAAGTGTGTCCGTCTAAATGTCTGTCAGAGCCCTATAACTTCTGAATTACTGAATATTAGAACGTGAAACTTGGTTGAAAATTCAGTTATATCCTGTACTTGAACAACAAATACTAAAATTAGATAAATGTTATAAAGAAACGAAATTATTTAATTTTAACTGTTTTACTGACACAGCAGTGTCAGTAAAACAGTTTTATGTCAACTATTATTTTTTTTATTGCGTCTAATGTTAAAAGTTAATTATTACAATATATAATTAAAACTTTTGGGAATTATGGGATATCGCGAGGTCTCAGTTCGGGGCGAACCACTAGTTTTATGACAGGCAGCCAATCAGAGGCGATTTTGTTACACTACAATTTTTTACTCTGTGTAGCCGACCCCCGTTACGTATGCCGGACGCTTCCCGATCGGCAATCTTCCTCGGCAAATGAAACCATCGCGTCGGCCCGCCCTAATCCCACTATCCGTCTAGATCCCGCCGATCGAAAGGTACCTTAATCGTTCAATTGGAATTTATTTGTTTGTTGCTCCGATGAAACAAATCGTATGGGATAAAGATGTGTGCACGCTACCCCGCCGCGGCGGGTTCTATTGATTGCGAATTTATTTAGTGGCGACGCTCTCTGTTCAGATTTTTTTTTTCTTTTTTTTTTATATTTTTAGCGAGCAAACGAGCAGGCGGGTCACCTGATGTTAAGTGATTACCGCCGCCCATGAACACTTGTAGCACCAGAGGCACCACCAGTGCGTTGCCGGCCTTTCAGGAATTTGTTGGTCCGCCCGAAAATTGCTTTGTATAGTATAGAAACTGGTTGGGATATTCATTTTTCCCTAAAAATACATTTTAACAATATCATTACATTTGAGAGGCTACAGTTCCCACCTTAAAATGAAAGATTTAGCATTGCGGTACATTGGCTAGCAGAAGAAGGTAGGCTGCCGACAGAAGTGAAAACAAGTCGTAAACATAGCTACAGTTATTATAACGTTAACAATGGCATGCCCTATATCAATCAGTTCTTTTATCACTCACGTGTAACATTTAAATAGAACGGCCCTTGCTTCCACACTATGAGGGCTGATTTAAATTATTTTTCATCATACTTATTCGAAAAACGAGGATAGCGGGAGCAAAATTTAATTTTTAGACCTATGGGAATTTTCATTTCTCGCTTCTGATTGATCTACTATACCTAGTAAGTGTTTATTACTACTGCGTTCGTTGCAGAAACTTGCCAATCGCTCATTCCGTTCGAAATTCAAAAATGTTTGTGTGTTGTCTTCGATAAGTCATGTGATCAATTTGTCGATCGGATACACGCCCAATTTTTGAATTTCGAACCGAATTAAACTTTCAATATACGTATAGATAATGTCTATACATAGTAGGTTGATACTCCTAGCTTTTTCCCATAGGTAACGTAGAAAAATAGTGGGTGTCACTCGGGGCCAAAATATTTTGCTCTCGGGCGGCGTATATTGAATTCCTCAGTACGCTCAGGATTCTACTTTAGAATCCTTCACTTTACTCTGAATTAAAAATAACGCCCTCGGGGAACAAAAGATTTCTTTGGCCCATAACACAAATAACTAAATTAATCCATGTAATACCATAACGCCTACACTGCGTCAGGGAGGTCACTTTCATTATTCAATTGATTAATTGACATTAATGTGAGGTGGGCCTCACTTAAACCGGTCAACTCGGGATGTCGGCGCTCATTTGCTTTGCAAATCCATTCAGACCAGGTTAAGGGGCTTGTACCGTGGTGTCTTACGACTTAATACTGCTTAATTCGTACTGTATTGATTTTGGAGTTACTTGATAGAATCTGTAATTACTCGTTTAATCTGATTTTACTGCTGCCAGTGATTTATTAAACAACACGGAAAATCCCTTTTATAATCAAGGATTTCAATTGTTTCTAAGACTATGGTCGTTAACTCAACTGATTGATCTGTAATGGTCGATATTTAAGCTTGAAATAGGCTTTTAGTACAACATAAAAATTATAATCTAAATATATAAAAGGCAAAGGTGACTGACTGACTGACTGACTGACTGATCTATCAACGCACAGCTCTAATCACTGAACCGATCGAGCTGAAATTTGGTATACAGGTAGCTGTTAGGACGAAGACATCCGCTAAGAAAGGATTTTGGAAAATTTCAACCCAAGAGGGTTAAATAGGGGGTTAAAAAATCGAATTTAACGTGAGCGAAGCCGCGGGTTAAACCTAGTATTATAATAAACGGGTATGAGAGCTATACTCGGAGTATCCCAACACGATCAAATCAGAATAAGGAGATCCGTCTGGTGGGCGGCTTTGGCCGTGGCTAGTTACCACCCTACCGTCAAAAACGTGCCGCCAAGCGATTTAGCGTCCCGGCACGATGGCGTGTAGAAACCGATTAGGGGTATGGGTTGAATGTACACTGTCATACCCCTTCCAAGTTAGCCCGCTACCATCTTAGACTGCATCGTCACTTACCATCAGATGAGATCGCAGTCAAGGACTATTTTGTTATAGAATTTTTAAAAAAATCCGTAGGAGAACCAAAATTACACACATAGGTCGTTAGGGTCCTAAGATACCGGAGTGGTAATCTTACACAGGAAAATGAAGGTCGCTAAAAGAACTAACGCTTTCATAAAAATTCTTTTCAAAAAACCGACTTCTTACGTCACTACAAAGTATAAAAATGATTTTGGTTTGTACACATTTGTTGAAGTCGGGCGGGCTTAAAAAGAAACGATGAAACCGATACGCGATGCTCGCCCGACTTTAACACACGTGTCTCTCATGAGCCGTCAGAAGGCGAGCGGTGAGCGGTAATCGGTGGGCATACATAGAAAAAAAAAGATACCGACGAAAGTGATAACCTCCTCCTTTTTGGAAATCGTTTAAAAATAAATTTTCCTTCTTTTGTTGAAGTGTGTAAAAAATTACAGTTATATTCTTGGAAAGGAAGGCGTAGTAAAACTTTAAAAAATGCGAATAAAAAAAAAACGAAATAAAAGGCCATTTATAGGTTGTCTGAGTAAACTTTCGGAACAAAAGGTTTCAGGAGCGAGCGCTTTTCTGGCGTAGCGGAACCAGTAGCGTTTTACATTAATTACCACAATACAATCCACATTTTGTAGTATTTCTTATGATACATACGGCCGCGATGTGTTTTTATCCGACTACGACAAGGCTAAAAGGACGATTAGTATACATTTAGCAGTCTATGTATGTATATAAGTAGGGATATATGGTTGTAAGAATTATTAAAGTATTTTTTTAGAAAAGAAAAAAAGCATGTTGTATAAAAATATAAGCCGATCCGTGGTTTGTTTTAAAAAAAAGTTTTTGCTAAGTGTCTGTATACGTACATAAATGTATTTAGGAAAAATCACCTTCTCTAGTTTTCTTTTATTGCGCGATAGGCTTACGCTTGACGACAACCGATGATGGAATGCACTAATGAGACCTCTCAAAAATGCCTATTAAATTAAAGGGTCGCAAGCTATGCGTAACAGAAAACACGGACGCACATTTTAACTAACGCTCAAAATTAATGATGTATCTCCTATCCACGATTAGGACCAATTCTGGATTATTGCGTGTCACTCGATCGATCTCTGATCCGCGTGCCAATGACCTGCAATCCAAAATTTCTTTGACGCCGGATTGCCAGTGATTTTTTCCCTCTTGAAGCGTTTCGTCCAAGTAGGCTTGATTTCAGTCACATAAAGATTAGTGTAAGGTATTGTCGAAGCTCGCCGCACTTCCTGTCCGTGTGTCTGCTGGAAACGTTGCCAATGCGGCTGTATGCAGTCTGCAAGATTTATGGCGCACATTTAGCTCGCATACTTTACACGCGCTACTTTTAAAGGGACACTATATTATTAGGGTTCTGTTGTAAAACTACAAGCAACCCTTATAGTTTCGTCAGGTCCGTCCGTCTGTCCATCTAACCGCAGCATAGCGTAGAAACTATTGATTCTAATGGAACGGACATAGAATACTTGTTAACTAGTTTTTTAAAAACCTTAAACCAATTTATAGAAGTGATCATGCAGGCAAAAATGCTCAGTCTACAGCACGATGTAATGTCGCCTGTCTAACGGTCTCATAACAGATATACTTTGAAGACTACGTTCAGGAACTTCACAACCTTGAACCTCCTTCACCGTTCTATCATAGAACTTCGAAAAATCGTTAGCTTTGGCATCCTTACATGGTTGAAATCAAACCTTTTTTTATTATTATTCGATGACAAGATATCCCTTGACTGCGATCTCACCTGGTGGTAAGTGACGATGCAGTCTAAGATAGTAGTGGGCTCGCACGAAGCGCTTTAGTTCAACCTTTCTGAAACGAACCGCTAAGGTGCGAAACGCTTAATATATGCAGCGTAGGTATGGGTTTCTGGCTGCGTATAATTTGAGTACCTTCAAGGCAAGAGTAAATAGACATTTTTGGGCAAGCGCGTTTCATCAGTGCTTTCCATCAATTAAAAAAATTCTTAATATAGGTAGGGGAGAAGTGGCATGAAAGAGCCAGGTTTTGAAAGAGCCACTTGCAATATTTTAGTAGTTAATGAACGAATTTGGTTGGTAATTTTATTTTTAATTAGCAATACTGATTGCCCGTCACCCACAAACATTTGACAGTTCACCGAAAACAACGTACACCGGCACATGGAGTCAAAGTTTTTGGCAGTAAAAAGTAAGTATTTTGTTTCATTTAACTTGTTTTTTGGTATTTTATTGTAAACAAATATAGGCAAATGGATTTTAGATTGAGTTTTTTGCATATATTTGGCCATTCAACTGTGTAAAAACTGAGTTGAAAAAGTTTTGATATTGTTGTTATTTTAGAGTTTATATTTTTTTAAAGAATAAGTCATGAAAGAGCTGGGCAAATGGGCCTTAAAAGAGCTGGCTCTTTCATAACCGGCTCTTTCATAACAATGCATTTGTTTTTTGGTAATAAAATAAAATAATAATAAATATCTATAAATATGCATTTTTTTTTTCTTATATTATTAAACTATTTGCTTCAGATATTGCATTATAGAAAAGCCAAATCCATAAAAATGAAAAAGACCCAAAAAATCGGTAACTATTTTTCAAGTTAGGCAACTTGTATAGGAAGCATATCTGTCATAGGGAATTTACCCTTTAAATTCTAATAAATTTAATGAAGACGAATTTTATCTTATTCATATGCAATCTGTCACAGTCTAACGAATGTAATGAAGTGAACTTGGATAAGGAAAATATTGAAATTAACTTAAGATCAACACCTCCGCCTACGCTCACGAAGAAAATGAGGTTGTAACGGACCAGATTATCAGACCATCTCCCCATTTAACCTCTACCAAGAAAGAATAAGTACTCGGAATCGCAACCGTAGGGTTGCGATTCCGAGTACTTATTCTTTCTTTGTTTAATTTTAAAGATTTTTATTAATCACACTTCACGTCACACTAATATTATAAAGGTGAAAGTTTGTATATGTATGTGTGTGTGTTGTGTGTGTTGTGTGTTGTGTGTGTGTGTGTGTGTGTGTGTGTGTGTGTGTGTGTGTGTGTTTGTGTGTGTGTGTTTGTTACTCTTTCACGCAAAAATACTAGATATATATATAGCGAGATGAATTATACACTGGATTAATAATTGGGCTACTTTTTATCCCAGAAAATTAAAGAGTTTCCGCGGGAATCAAAAAACCTTAATCCACGCGGACGAAGTCGTAGGCATCATCCACTAAAAATAATCTAATCTGAATAATATGTTAAGATTAACGCGTTTGTTAAAATTACTTAAAATTAATGACAGAATTGAAAATTGCTTAAAAATATCATTAATTTTTAAAAAGGATTTGAAGGGATCGCGTTTTTGATTTTTTTTTAATAGTGCAATTATTATTATTTTACAAAATTTTCACAATTACACTTTATAATACAGACTGGCTCTTTCATAAATGTTAGTAGCTCTTTCAATACCGAAATGTTATGAAAGAGCCGAAAGACACATTTTTTTAAAATGAATATTTCGTTGATTTTTTCATAGTGTTTAAGATTTTTTCGCATGAAATTACCTAGTTTAATAAATGAATAATAATTTAAGAGAAAAAAATCATCATTTCTTTCATTAAAAGTGTATTTTTTTGAGTCGTTTAGTAAACTGGCTCTTTCATGCCACTTCTCCCCTACATGTATAAAGTCGCGGGTATCGTCTAGTAATACTCACTACTACACCACTTCGCTGGCTCAGTGTCCCAAAGTGGATCTTGGCCTCCGACACCAGAAGCTGCCACTCATGCCTCTCCTGCGCCGCTTCACACCAATTGGGTGAATTGAGGGCTTGCAAGTTCTTCGACACTTGGTCTACCCAGCGATACCTGGGTCGTCCAACGGGGCGTTTTCCTATTGGGCTACCCAAGTATACTCTTCTAACAGCACGATCCCCTGTCATTCTCTCTAGGTGCCCGAGCCAGCGGAGTCTTGCCGATTTAAATTCTCCAATAATATTGGGTTCGGCCACTAAATCCTCAATCTCCCGGTTCTTCCTCGGTCTCCAGCTGCCATCTTCACGCCTGGTGGGTCCTAGGATCTTCCGAAGGATCGTCTAGTAATAGAATAATCAAAGTTTGTTAGTCATCAAGTAGTCATCAAGAAATAAAACAAGAAACCAGGTTCTCATTCTCATTTTCATCATGAAAAAGAATACATTCATCTTACAAAATGAAACAGTAGTGCTTTGACCAAGTTAGCGCATATTATGTTTATGTAGAGGGCTCTGCAGTCCAGCGTTTATTTTGCCTTACTTTCTGTAATTCTGTCTTTAACTGCGGTTGATTCTATCTGTATTGTTAAAACTATAGCGCCAAGCTATTGAACATTATGACTATCGTTATATTGCATTATGTACCTACTTCCTTGAGAGAGTTAACAGCCATCATAATCTATAATTATATAAAAAGGCTTGTCCTGACTGACTGACTGACTGACTGACTGACTGACTGACTGACTGACTGACGATCAACGCACAGCCTAAACCACTGAAGTTAGAAACTTGAAATTTTGACAGTAGGTTCCTTTTATGACGTAGGCGAGCACTAAGAAAGGATTTTTCGAAATTCGCCCCCCAAGGGGGTAAAAAGGGGGGTTAAAGTTTGTATGAAACTCCGTCATTTTTCGAGTTATACTCATGAAATTCGGTATTTAGGCTTTAAATTGAAAACAAAAAAGTAGGTGTTTCACAGTTTTTAAAAATTCTACCCCCTAAGGGGTTAAATAGGGGTTGAATGTTTGTATAATAGTCCTTCGTTCTTCAAGTTATTTTTCAAGTTACGTTTATGAAACTTGATATTTTGGCTCTTGATTAAAAATAAAGAATTACGTATTTTACATTTTTTTTAAATTCTCCCCCCAAGGGGGTAAAAAGGGGGGTTAAAGTTTGTATGAAACTCCGTCATTTTTCAAGCTATACCCATAAAATTCGGTATTTAGGCTTTAAATTGAAAACAAAAAAGTAAGTGTTTCACACTTTTAAAAAATTCTACCCCCTAAGGGGTTAAATAGGGGTTGAATGTTTGTATGATAGTCCTTCGTTCTTCAAGTTATTTTTCAAGTTATGTTTATGAAACTTGATATTTTGGCTCTTGATCAAAAATAAAGAATTACGTATTTTACATATTTCGAAAATTCTCCCCCCAAGGGGGTAAAAAGGGGGGTTAAAGTTTGTATGAAACTCCGTTATTTTTCAAGCTATACCCATAAAATTCGGTACTTAGGCTTTAAATTGAAAACAAAAAAGTAGGTGTTTCACAGTTTTTAAAAATTCTACCCCCTAAGGGATTAAATAGGGGTTGAATGTTTGTATGATAGTCCTTCGTTCTTCAAGTTATTTTTCAAGTTATGTTTATGAAACTTGATATTTTGGCTCTTGATCAAAAATAAAGAATTACGTATTTTACATTTTTTGAAAATTCTCTCCCCAAGGGGGTAAAAAGGGGAGTTTCAATATTCATAGTTAAGACAGGACAACGTCTGTCGGGTCCGCTAGTCGTTACATAAATACATCCTTCATTTATAAGCGAACGAAATTCGACAATCTCAGACAATCTCTAAATTAATGAATCTCTTTATTTTTCGATTGTCGGCATCCGATGTCCGCCTCATTAAAAAGATTCACAATTATTATAAAATATGTTATTATTATTTTTATGGAAGTGTATTTAAATTATCAATCTCTGTAGGAGACATCTCTGTTCTCCAAGGAGGTCGTTGAACTCTAATCAGGATACAGACAGGATGTATTACATCCGGCCTAAATAAAGGCTAAAGATAGAATCTGCCTCCTTATAACGGTAGCTTAGTAGGTACACAAGACTTCGACCCCCTTTTCCGGGGGTTCTTTCACTTGGGTTCGAATCTCAAGCCTTAAAACCTCAAATTTTATGGAGCTATGTATGTATGTATGTTTATCGTTTGTCGACTTTCTTTATGTGTTTCGTTGGGTTTATTTTATTTTATTTTACTTTGTTTTATTTTTTGTTTTCTTTTTCTTTCATTTTATTTCTATTCATACATATATATATATATATGTGTACATATGTTTCCGTGACCGCACTCATATAAGGTTCCCACTGAAAACCAGCGCTGCAGCTTGCTGCAGCATGATGCTGAGTGGGAACCCTATTTGATCATATGTCAATATTTTATTTTATTTTATTTTATTTTTCTTTATTTGTTTGTGTTGATCAAATAAAATCTATTTTCTTTCTTTCTTTCTTTCTTTCTTTCTTTCTATGTGCGTTTAAGCAAATAAATATTATCCGTCCATCCGTCCGTCCATCAGTCATCGTAATAGGTAGATACTTAATATATAATAATATAATTATTAATATATAAACAAAATAAAATCCTTACTAATCTATATATATATATAAAATTCAAAGTCCTGACTGACTGACTGACTGACTGACTGAGATATCAACGCACAGCCTAAACTACTGAAGTGAGAAACTTGAAATTTTTACAGTTGATTCCTTTTATGACGTAGGCGCACACTAAGAAAGGATTATTGGAAATTTCACCCCTAAGGGATTTAAATAGGGGATGGAAGTTTGTATGAAAGTCCGTCATTTTTCATGTTATATCCATGAAACTTTGTATTTAGGCTTTCAAATAAAAATAAAGAAACACGTGTTTCACAGATTTTGAAAAATCCACCCCCAAACGGAATAAATAGGGGATGAATGTTTGTATGAAAGTCCGTCATTTTACAAGTTATATTATCTATGAAAATCTGTACTTTGCCTTTTGATTAAAAATAAAGAAGGACGTGTATTACAGTTTTTGAAAATTCCACCCCAAAACCTAATTCCACGCGGACGAAGTCGCGGGCGCCCTCTAGTATTGTATATGACACTAGCGGACCCGACAGACGTTGTCCTGTCTTAACTATGAATATTGAAACTCTTTGACGAAATTGGCAGCACGCATTCTGTCAATGTTATGTCAAACGCCATAAGGTTACATCAAAAAAGTTTGAATTGTAAAAGCGGTTACATTAGAAATAATTTAATATGGTGGTTAATATTTCTTAAATTTTCTAATTTTCCGCGCAATTTTCTTAATTTTTTCTTTCATAAGAACCTTCTCCTAACAATAACAAACACAATAAAAAAAGAATTAGCGAAATCGGTCCAGCCGTTCACGCGTGATGCGCTTACCAACACATTAAGCGATTCATTTTTATATATTAGACTAGCGGACGCCCGCGACTTCGTCCGCGTCAATTTCTATTATTATGATCGCGATTAAGAAGTTTTTAAAAGATTTTAAATATGGATAATTTTCCCCGTTTTTGCGACATTTTTCACCGATGCTTCGCTTTTTGTTTGACTGATGTAATGACGTGGAAACTGATGCATTTTATCTCGCGTGCCGAAACTAATACAAAAGAAACGCGAGTTTCGGAACGCGACATTAAACTCCTCCAACTATGTATTCTGTGCTCCAACGCACACACGCACATTGTTTTGATAGATATGATCTTTGACGTTAGGAACACACCTACATTGCTTAGACAACAGTGAGTGCTTGTAATTTAATATGAACTTTATACCATAGCAATAAAGCTCAAATTGACTACGTTTTAGTTTCAAATCATTTGTATGGGAAAAAGAAAAGGGCTATTTTTAGGGTTTTTCAAGCAATAATTCTAATTTTTCTCGCCGTAAAAACCATCCTTGAACTTCAACGAACATTTTAAAAAAAGATTTGGCCAAATTGGTCCAGGCGTTGTTGAGTTATGCGCTTACCAACACATTTTGCGATTCATTTTTATAATTATTATAGAAGATATGTAGGTACCTATAAAATTGTTGACATTCAAAAAATGTGTGTGTGTAGTTCAGTGTGTACTTAAGTTTATTTATCAGAGTTCGGTTCTTAAAATTTCCGTGGAAACCTAATGTTTTTTCGTATTTTTTTAATTGTTTAGCCATTGTCTCTTTACTATACCTATGCAAAAGATCATTCAGATGAGTTTCTCTGTAGCTACGTGACTAAAGAACCAACAAAAGAAACACACACTCGCATTTATAACAACAGTTATTATTTAAGTATCAACCAATAAACATCCACGGCTAGACAAAGGTCTCGTGCATGGACTTTCACAGGCCTCGGTCTTGCGCCGCCTGAATCGAGCAGCTCCCTGCGTCACGTTTGTATTCCTATTAGTATAGAATAAACGCTTGTCTGCTCCCGCCCACTAAGTCGGTATGTATTCTTAATTATGCCGCGCATGTTTATTGTCTGGCTTGACGTTTAATTTAGTTTCATGAAAAGTTTTCAGTTTCCCACAATCTTGAATGAATAAACCCGTGCATAAAACACGCCAAATGAAGTATTTTCCTTTTGAGCTTTTTTGCTGCGACAAGAGAGAAAGAAACGAGTTAAAAGTGCGCCTGTCACGCTGGTATCAGGCGCTAAAGTAATTTTCAAGCGTTTCTGAGGGATTCTTCCAAATGAAATGAATGAATAAAATGATTTTTTTTAAAAGATATTAGCCAAGCTGAACATGACTTATATTCTCCTCTCGCCTCCAAATAAGCGAAAAGCTTGTGCTAGGAATGGGTACGACAATAGTGCAAAGGGTGAGGTTCGAACTTGCGACCTTTCAGTTTTCAGTCTGCACCTTTAACTGTTGGGCTGTTGAAGCTTTAAATTTTTTTATTCGATGACAAGATCGTCCTTGACTGCAATCTCACCTGATTTAAGTGACGATCCCGTTTAAGATGGTAACGGGTTAACTTAGAAGGGGTGTGGCAGTATACATTCAACTTAAACCCCTAATCTGTTTCTACACGCCGGAACGTCTAAATTAAAACGTGCCGTCTAAACATCTTTAGACGACACGTTTTTGACAGTGGTAACTATCCATGGCTAAAACTTCCCACCAGACCAGAAACAATGCAGAAATTATTATTTTCTATTCAATTGTAAAGAAAAATTGAATAACTTTTTTTTTAGAAAGAGATTGATTAACGAATAATTTTATTAGCTAGTAAAAGTACTCTAGTTTCATTAACTAACTGAAATAATTGAGATAGTTGGCTATCTAACCATGTTGCTCTATAGCAAAAGTTAACAAAACATCAAAATAAAAGTATCAAAATAACACGTTATGTTACGATTCCTATAATAGGTAAATCATTGCTGAAAATAACTTTTAGTCACATACATAGCTTCGAATATAATAAAAGTGTCACGATTAATTACGAGTCGCCGATACATCATTTACTTTGTTCCGGACGTGCCACTATCTCTGGACGTTTATTAATAACTGCCCATTTAAACATCCGTGTGTGAATACGAACCGCCCCGCTTGTCAGTGGTTCTGAAGAAATCAAATTAACTATTACTGTTACGCGAAAAATGTTCGCCAATTATAGATAGATGGATCATTTATTCACCAAAATGCAAGTTCAATATAATGCTACAGAAAAGCGAGGCTAATACATTCTACCATGACTGGTGCATGTATATTTGTTAAATTTTTAAAAAGATCAATATCAATGCACCACAACCACAAGACTTTTATACTACTCTCGACACACGTTTTGCCCTGACACAGGAGCATCCTCAGGAGGTGTCGACTTTACAATACAGGTATTGTAAAGTTGACATACCTAAGGTCTTGTGAGATGGTGCACGTGAGTGGTGGTGGCAATGCTTGCTTGGGAACTTGGCTTTTTTGCTTGGTCGGGAAGGTAAGCGGTGCTTAGCTTGCAACTGCATGTTTGACCATACAGATTTTTTCTGTTGGCGGATTATAGCAAAATAGCTCTAACTTTTTCTTGCTAATCATGAACTTCTGCAAAGTAACGCTTGATCCTATCCAATATTTATAATGTAAGTAGTGAAAGAGATATCAGCAACCCAAGCATAACCGATGAGACGACGCTTCCCGATACAAAATTTCTGATGAGAAAATTCACTTCCGCACAAGTTGTGTGTATATTTTGAAGCGGAACCCTGAAGCTCAAAAATCCGCCAATTTGTCAGAACGCTATCTGCCCTCTATAAGAGTGAATGGAACTGCACTGTCAGTAGTGAGATAGCAGCCGGAGCTCGCTTTAATGACATTAAAAGAATTATAAATAAAGAGCTTTTAATTTAATACTCGTTCCGATGCAGTGAACGGAAACGGTAAGTTCATTAATGATTTAAAACAACCTCTTCATAAATTTTACGTAATGAGGGAAGCTAAGTTAAATTTTTTTACGGTTGAAATTATGTATAATCAATAATTCTTTAGACTTATAAATATAACTAAAAATTCTTTTAAAAAAAACCGGCTTCAAAATCAAAATTTATTTATTTCATGTAGGCCAACTTGTAACTCATGACACGTCATAAACCTACCACAGGTTCGGAAAGCAGATTCTGCTGAGAAGAGCCGGCAACAAACTCAGCAGTTTCTCTTTTCAAAAAAAAATTTTTTTTACAATAGGTAGCAAAACTATACTATGTATACAGTGCTTCCATAATGAAGTTTCAAAAATGCATAAGTAGGTATATACAATCCAACGCATGTTAAGACGGGCAGACAAAGCAGACCCATTCCCGTTGGTGGCACCCGTTCACGAGCATGACGCATGATCCAGCCGTTGCTTCACTCAACCATATTTAAGGGAATGTAACAACCGCACACACACCACACTTGAAGTGCCAGTTAGTTTTTACACTATGTTGAAGTCCCCCCTACTACTTGACGATGCGAAAATTACAGAGGTTCAAGTACTGACAAACGATCCTGTCAGCAAATGCCCTAAGATCGCTATTGGTGCCGTCCCGGACTATGCGCAACAATATTGAAGTCAGTTTCAGGAAGGATACCTAGTAAATTAGTTTTGCAAAATATGATCACGTGGCAGCATTGGCAGCCACGGAACAATTTCCAACAGAGCTCGTAATACTCTTACCGCATGCATATATTTCCAGGGCGCGTCCCGCGGGATTATCTAGATTAATTGGTACACATTATATATCTAGAAATTATTAATTATTCTGCGCCGTAATCTAACAACTTCTAACGGCGAGGTAGGAAAAATGACAAAACAATTTTACAGTACCAGGCAGTTACTACAAAATATCGAACCAGGTAGTCGAGTAATAATCAACCAGCATTTTGCTTCCTTTAAATAAAATATTGCTGTGAAGAGAAGGCAAGAAACTTGCCAGTTATTTTTTTCAAAATTCAGTGTTACAATAGGTGTCTAGCATGTATTAATTGCAGTTCCCTGCAACTAGTGCGCTTTTTTACCCCCCTACGAAAAAAGTGGGGTGTTATAAGTGTGACGTGTGTAGATACACACAGATGAGTGTGAGTGTTTCTGTGTGTCTGTTTGTTCCCTCGTAACTCTCTATCGAGTCGATTCATTCGGTTCGGAATTTGAAGCAGTTTTCTCTGTTTGAAAGTTGACGTGATCAAGATGGATGTGATTTATTTTGTTTAACAATTTGTTTTTCATTTTAAATCTACATTTTGTGCAACAAAACCAAATGATATAACATCTAAACCTATCGGCATATAATATAATATGTAGTAATTAATCTAGACCTCCCAGCGGGACACGCCCGGCAGATATATGTGCGCACTAAAAGTTGAAAATTGCCGGGTTTCCGTTACGAATTGCAATATTACTGCCATACATTTCGAAGCATTATATTTTATATCATTTTAAAAATTTTATGTGGAATGATCTGAATGTGGGAGTCCTCCACGTAATTATTAACAAAATCCCTACCAAAAAATAATTCTGTAAAATAGATATAGAAATTAATAATAAATAGAAGTTTAAGTTAAAAAAATATTACTTACTAGCTTTTGCCTGCGAATCAGTTCACGTTAAATTTCGATTTTTCAACCCGCTTCTTAACCCCCTTGGGGTTGAAATTTTCGAAAATCCTTTCTTAGCTATCTGTATGCCAAATTTCAGCCTGATCCATCCAGTGGTTAGAGCTGTGCGTTGATAGATCAGTCAGTCAGTCAGTCAGTCAATCACTCACTAGACACTTCAATTTTATTTATTTGTATAGATGTATACAGCTGGCAAGGTGCAATAAGCTGCAGCGGCGTAACTTCAGCCATCGCCCGCTGCGTTATCAATAACGCGTCGTGACCTGTGACACGGCGGCGCAGTGACATATGACCGCATTTGTCACGTCACACCTGAGTCACACCTGAGTCACACCTGTTGTGTTACTCTTACTATAACTACGTGATATCAATCAACTCGCCGCAGATATATACCATACCTCCTAAAGGCATATCTTATTACTAGCCTTTGAATGAATTGATGAATGAATGAAAGGATGAATGAATGAATGGATGAATGAATGAATGGATGGATGAATGGATGAAAATGAGCTTTTGCCTGCGATTCCGCTCATGTTAAGTACGATTTTTCTTCTTTTATCCCCTGGGGGTTGAATTTTGGAAAATCCTTTCTTAACGGATGCCTACGTTATAATAGCTTTCAGCTTTAACAATGAGGATCATGACAAACAGAGAAAAAAGATAATAAATTGGACTTATAATAAAGTCTAATACACATTATTAACGATATAAGCAGCAATATCGGAAGTAAAAGAAGTTTTTACGAGACTAAGAAATTTATTAAAGTCATCCACCACTCGCAACTGTAACACTCTTAGCTTGAATATATTTTCCGAGCGCGTCCCGGGAGACTTTGTGTTTTAAATTGTTTTGAGCTATAATATAATAAGTTTTAAACTTCTCATAATGGAATGTGGACATGAAGTGGCTGACATGTTGTCTCTGCAGCGAAAAGGAAATTATCACACATATCTTTGACAATACTGTTAGACATATTTTATGTTATGTTGTTGCGTTACAGTATTTTTTTTTTCAAAAAAACAAAAAGTGAAATTATCAATTCGAAGTAAATAACTTATGTTTGGATCCCCGTTACAAAACAGTGGTGTCAAAAATTTCAACACTTTATTTGTATCTCTGAGGAATCATGGGATACCGCGAGGTCTCAGTTCGGGGCGAACCACTAATTTTATGAAACTTCAAAAAATTTAAAAAATTTATGGTAATTGACTGATGAGATTGTGCAATACTCGTGCAATGATATATTTTAGGTGCAGAGATAAAAACACACTCGGGTCGTGTGGTGCAGTGTTGTCATGAGTGTAGTTTAATTGTTGTACACAATATATGAGTGTAAGCCGACGGTGCTCGGGTAGTGAGGGCGAGGTGTCGCGGGTAATTCGACGATTAATCACGGCGTCGCGGTCGACGCCATGTGCACTTGCACTGCATCATAGCGTACACGCCGCTTTACATTGCACGATACGAGTCTTCTCCGATTCTTCACAGGCCAATCGGTGTGGGGAAGAACTCCCAGTAACGACAGAAAAACCGGCCGAGTGCGAGTCGGAGTACAAAAAAAAAAACACCAGTACGTCTCCACGTATCAGAACTGGTGTTGCATTAAATTCAAATTCAAAATCCATTGATTTCATGTAGGCCAACTTGTAGCTCTTATGACACGTCATAAATCTACCACCGGTCAAGAATGCAGATTCTGCTGAGAAGAGCCGGTGAGAAACTCTTTTTAACCGACTTCCAAAAAGGAGGAGGTTATCAATTCGGCCGGTATCTTTTTTTTTTTTTTTTTTTTTTTTTTTTCTATGTATGCCCGCCGATTACTCCGGGGTTTCTGAACCGATTCACGCGATTTTTTTTTTAATCGACAGAGGAAGCTTGCGAAATGGTCCCATAAAAATTTTTACCTTCAACTCTTCAAGCCTGATGCTGCAGAGATACTTTCCCCCTAAATTATGGGGTTTTAGGAACTGTCATTTACGAATTGGTATGCTTGGCCTAAGCATATACTAGATCTTAGAGCTTCAGGTCCTACTCCTCAATCCTGATGCTGCAGGGTACTGCCCACCTAAACTATGAGGTTTTAGAAACTTTCGCTTGTGAATTGATATTATTGGTATTAAGCATAATCTACATCGTGGAGCTCAAGGTCCTAGCTCTTCACTCCTGATGCTGCAGGGGTACTGTCTACCTAATCTGTGAGGATTTAGGAACTGTCGCTTACGAATTGATATTGTTGGTACCAAGCATATACTACATATAAAATTCAAGGTTCTAGCTCCTCAATCCTGATGCTGCAGGGTTGGAGGGATTACGAACTGTCGCTTTCGAATTGATATTGTTGGTACCAAGCTTGGACTACATCATGGACCTCCTGGTCCTAGCTCTTTAGAAATTGTGTGTTGTTAATAAGTACTGTAGGTACCAAGTATAGACTACTTTAGTACCGTCGTGTTGGAGGGAGGGGAGAAAGAGAGCAGGAACAAGCTACACTAAAATGCTTAAAATAAAAATTCTTTTCAAAAAACCGACTTCAAACGCCACTACAAAGTATAAAAATAATTTTATTTTGTACACGTTTGTTGAAGTCGGGCGGACTTAACTAGAAACGATGAAATCGATGCGCGACGCTTACCTTATGGTGACATATAAGAGACACGCTTATTGAAATCGGGTGAGCATCGCGTATCGGTTTCATCGTTTCTATTTAAGCCGCCCGACTTCAACAAACGTGTACAAAATAAAATTATTTTTATACTTTGTAGTGGCGTTTGAAGTCGGTTTTTTGAAAAGAATTTTTATTACAATAGGTAACAAAACTATGCTATATATATATACATACAATGCTTCCATTGTATTTATAATCTTGCAAATAAATCCTTTCTATTTCTATCCTTTCTATTTCCAACCAGCCAGCTTCGCTCAACCATATTTGAGGGAACGTAACAACCCGCACTACACGACACCACCACAGAAATGTTCGCTATTCCTATATTCTAGCCATCAGGATATACTGCTCTTATTATCCATTGTCCTTGCGAACACTGTGATATCATTTCCTTTTCAATATTTCATATAATGTCCTATTAGTATTATAAAAAAAATTGCGAAAGTTTGTGAGTATGGATGAATGGGTCGATTGATGTTTGTTACTCCTTTAAACTGCAACGAATGAACCGATTTGGCTGAAATTTGGAATGGAAATACCTCGTACCCAGGATTAACACATAAGCTACATTTTATTACGGAGAATTAAAAAATTCTCGCGGTAATTACAAACCTTTAATCAAAAGCGAGCATCACTATTTTTAATACAAAAAAAATACATTAAGTATTTTTTTGCATTATACTTTGTACCTGTCAAGTTTTATTCTTCACTTTATTAATTTTTTAAGTGCGCTAGCAAAATTGTAATTTTTGTCATTCATGGTAACTTAATAAGAGTATAATCTGAGTAGGTACAATGCATCTACAATCTGTATAAAATGTTGGAGCACAAAGTATCCAGCGAGAGAGACTTATCTCAAGAAGTTACGAGGCTCTGAAATATAGTTTCAGTAATAATTTCCACTCATGACAAAATAACGCCATCGCAACTGTCGTAAGATGTAAAAGGAAAAATTTATGTTACACAACCTTCATTTTTCACGGTCCACATGCATAGTTTATGTTGGAAATATTAGTAGGAAAAATGTTCTGGAGTTATTTATTTTGGTGCTCTCAGGAAGGGATGTAAAAAATGCCCCTCGCTTCTCTCGTGTAAGACCGGGGCTAATTAATATTTTATTATAGTGTTCGTGTTTCGTGACGTGAATAATTTGTTTCGAGCGTGTTGCAGAAAAGCCGTGGTACCTTAGTGGTTAAGTTTTTTTTCATTCGATGACAAGATAGTCCTTGACTGCGATCTCACCTGATGGTAAGTGACGATGCAGTCTAAGATGGTAGCGGACTAACTTGGAAAGGGTATGGCAGTGTATATTCAACTCATACTCTTAATCGGTTTCTGCACACTATCGTGCCGGAACGCTAAATCTAACTAACGGTACTATAACTGGTAACTAGCCACGACCAAAGCCTTCCACCAGACCAGACCACAACTTTTTTCGGTTTTCTCAGTAACAAAAATTAACGTTATATAAAATTATGTACAATATTGTACACTATAAACTACTGGGTCCAGCCACTCTTTATACACTCTACAAATAAAGCTCAACAGAAGCTTCAATAGCTCAACGGTTAAAGATGCGGACTGAAAACTGAAAGTTCGCAAGTTCCACTATTGTCGTACCCACTCTTAGCACAAGCTTTTCGCTTATTTGGAGGAGAGAGGAGAATATATGTAAGTCAAGTTCAGCTTGGCTATTATTCTTTAAAAAAAACTTATTATGCTATAATTATACACGTAAAAACGTTTGCGAAATCACAAGCAGCAGCTACGTACATACGAGTACAATGTCGCCAAGTACATTGTTTCAGCGATCACGTAGCAATGGTTTATGGGCCCTCGTGCTCGCCGAGTGTGATACTGCTACATAAACCAGTAGCAAAATAGTAGCAGGGGGAGAACATTGCTTTTTAAAAGCAACATTAAACTTCTACTAGCTATATCACGAGTCTACGAAAGTTTGAAGAACACTTTCTTACCTCTCTACAAATAATTGAAAGAAGCGAAATCTCCAAGACTTCTTGGGCAAAGCAATAGTTTGTCTATCAGTCTTACTATCCCTGAATTAATGAATATATATATTTTTTTAGAATATTAGCCAAGCTGTAAATATTAATATTCTCCTCTCCCCAAAAAATACGTAAAGCGTACTAGGAGTGGGTACACGACACTATTAAATTGCAACGGGTGGGGAATGAATCGACGACCTTTCAGTTTTCACAATAACTTACTTCGAATTTACGTATATTAAGGAAAACTATGGCTCAAAGATGATAACAACATAAAAGTCACAAAAAAATATATTTCGGGGTAATTATAAGGGGAGAGGGTGTTAAAAATACTCACTTTATATAGGCTTGTGTCAAGTTACATGCAAGCTTGACATCAGAAAAACTGCAGGGAATCGCTCGACACAGACATGTAGAGCACCGCAAAGACTCCGCATCGATGCCTCAAAGCTTCGGAATTCCGCAGCGCACTGTAAAATTTACAGATTTGTCTATACAGGCATCACTTAGTTACTCATTAATGCAGAGTTCTTCGTGATTAAAACATCGCGTTTGAGCGTATTACACTTTATTTATAGTACCTTGCGAGATTACTTGTTGATTTACAGCAGCTGTTGGTGTAAATGGAAAATTATGAAATGCCCCCCCTACATTAATGTTAATTAAGAAATTATGACGCGGTTCCAATGTGTGATAATGGAGATTCATGTTGAAAATAAAATCTCTGCATCTGCCTCATAGCTGAGGATAGCCATGAAGTAACGTAGTCGAATAAATATTTTTGTTAAAATAATAAATAAAATTATTATGGAGCAGAATTTAACTGCAATCATTTATTATTAATAATTGTACAAATTAATATTATGCTGCCCTAAAAACGAACCCATTTATCATACTTCTGAAATAAAATCATAATGATAATAATATAGGAAAACTAAATCCGTAAATATAATTTTTCATTCCGGAGTACGTTTACATTTTATCGCATCAGTTTAAAACTATTAAGACTTTAATTTTTTTTTCCACAGAAAGAAAAAACGACAAGCAAATAACCTACCTAACTAAATAACCTATATTACCTACTATTCGTTGCTCCCGCCGAAAGAAACTGTGGGATAAGTGTGATGGAACCCTTTGTGTTTGAAACAAGTTCGTCAAAAATAAGCATAAGATGATAGAAAAGTGATTTTTATTACGCAGCTGTGGTTGTGCTGGATCAACTTGCTCTTGTTTTAAACCGACTTCCAAAAAAGGAGGAGGTTCTCAATTCACCGGAATCTTTTAATTTTAATTTTTTATGTATGTTCGCCGTTTACTCGACTGATTTGGAAAATTCTTTTTTTTTGTTTGATAGACTATACTTCTCAGATGGTCTCATTGTCATCAGGTAGAATCTGATGATGGGATCCTGGAAAAATCAAAGGAACTCTTCAAATTTATAGACACAATTGATATACTGTGTGAGAGTTATAGGCGTTTGAACTCGGTTTTGTAAAAAGAATGTTTACGTTTATTTTATTTCTGTAGTCGTTTGCTATGAATGAAAACGTGCTTCAAACACGTTCCGCAAACAGCATTGGATGGGATGCTATACGACAATACATAATTAGCGCGAACAATGAGCATTACTCATTTTAATGAGCCATTTCGGTGAACGGTACACGACCGTTTCTAATAACGTTTTATTGGCGCACCACAATCGAACTCGGACTAAATAAATTATTGGATTTAACAAGACATGACGACCTAAAACCATAATATTTCCTATATATTGCTGCCGATGACATCAAACGATTTGCAGGGAGCTGCTGGATTCAGGCGCTGCAAGACCGAGACCTGTGGAAAAAATCATTGTTCAGCAGTGGACGTCTATGGGCTGACAAAGAAGAAGGAAGCTGCACCGAAATATTAAAATTCTTCTTTCTCTTATGCTGAAATCTATAGAGCATGCTTTGACTTAGCTCGGACCCAATATAACAGTTAAAGCGAGAGACAAATATGCTCTGACATAAATCTGTCTCGTTTTATCTCTGCTTTGATTCTGAGTGGAGTGAGACTGCGGTCTATAGGTTTCGATATTAGAGTTTGCCCCGATTTATGCCAGGTTCCATCGAATTACTAAAGATTATATTGTACTAGCTGATACCAGCAACTTTGCCCACGTAGATTTAGTTTTTAAAAATCCCGCGCTAAGTCTTTAAGCCAACCACCAAACCAAAATGTGTACCAAATTAAAGATCCTTTCTACGTGCTAGTCATGGGTATGAGCTATCTCCATTTCAAATTTCAGCCAAATCAGTTCATTCGTTGTGGCGTGAAGAAGTAACAAACATCCATCCATCCATATATCCTCACAAATGTTCGCATTTATAATATAAGTAGGATCTTAGTAGGATGTTTAATTAATAAAAATTGTAAAAAAAATGTGGAATTCACAAACCACCACGTGGAAATCCGAGATGGGTAACAATAGTATAATACTTCCCGTCTAACTGAGTTACTTCAATAATACGGCTCAAGAGTTTGTTTGAATTAGTAATTGGATCAACAGTAATATAATAGAAATCAAATTAAAGATCCTTTCTACTAAGTAGAAACCAATAATACAATATTTATCATTACAATAATCTCAATCAATAGACGTGTGCACTATAATATCTCCCGCGCAGATGGCTAATCGCTGTGGAGATTTTCCACCGTTTGATACCATCGCTACCGTCTTAGACTGCATCGTCAGTTACCATCAGGTGGAATCGCAGTCAATGACTATCTTGTCATTGAATAAAAAAAAAAAAAGATACCGGCCAAATTGATAACCTCCTCCTTTTTGGAAGTCTGTTAAAAACATAAAATTTAAATAAGTTTAAGTTTTTAGATAGACAATAAATATCTGGAAAATTAAATAGGTTGTTAAATAATCTTTTACAATAAGATTATTTTCATGGGAAAGTTTCCGTGAGATTGAGTTAAGTAACTCTGTAAATACAAGTCTGCAGTCCACTTCAACTGGTGACCGACAGAACTATTATCGAATTAAGTTTAAAACGTGTTCCGGATGGTAGCAGACTTTAACTAGATTAATTATTATTAATATAAACCGAGCTCCTAACACTGAAGGTCTTTTTAAATTTGTAGGTATTGAATAATTTGGTATCAATTTTTTTTAAGGAATAGTGACCAAGCTGAACTTGACTTATATTTTCCTCTTGCCTCCAAATAAGCGGAAAGCTTGCGTTAGGAATGGATACGACAATAGTGCAAGGGGGGGTGATCAAACCTGCGACCTTTCAGTTTTCAGTCGCCACCTGTAACCGCTGAGCTATTGTGGCCAAAATTAAACGAAAAGCCTCTATAGCCTTTCATTTGATACCCATATCGAGAGAGTTGTGAAAAAATATGTAATCCGCCATTTTGTATCGGCGGCCATCTTGGACCGCTTTTCATCAAACATAGCTAAGAACACTCCCGACTAATTCACCTTTCAAACAAAAAAAAAACAAAATCAAAATCGGGAGCTACGATGCCACAGACATACAGACACACACACACACACAAACACGTCACGTCAATTTACAAAGGTCAAAAATGAAGAACCATTGAAATAGGTTTAGATTCAACAGAAATACAGAGAAGAAGTCATGCAAACAAGCGCTGCATTAATAGCCTCCTTCTATTTTGCGGAATTGGTTAAAAATACCTATTTCAAAGGAATAGCAAACCACAGCGGAACAACAAATTCGCTCCGCATTAACGATGTAACGAAGTCGGAAGTCGAAGATTTATTCGAAATACAAAATAACCAACTTCCGGCTGGGATTAAGTTGGTCGCTTAATTTTCTTTCGAGCGACGGATAGTTATTAAATTAGCGAACTACCCTCCAGCGAAGTGGGTTAAACTCCGCGCCGAGAGGAGTCAAACAGACACTTCAGAATAAAGCTTCAGCTACACTGAGTCAGGTTTAATTAATTATTATAAGAATTAAACCCTGAAACAAAATAAAACTTACTTTCGCCATCTTACGTTTCATAATATTATAAATGCGAAAGTGTATTTGATACGTTGTTTTTTCCTTCAATCACGCTGCAACAATTGGAATTGACGTGACTCTGTATGGGTATAGTTGAGGACCTGGAGAGTGACATAGGCTACTTTTCATCTCGGAAAATCAGAGAATCCCTACAGGATTTTTAAAACTAAATCTACACGGATGATGTCATGGGCATCTATTTGAGTAATAAATTTTACATGCAACAAGGTTAAAGTGACAGTTTTTTACAGTTCACATAGATCCTATCAAATCAATATCAAACAAGAGATCAATAACTCTTTATCAAGCATCTTAAACATTTGACGCATTTTTTGGAATTTAATCAATAATTTTAAATAATCATACTTAAAAGTAAGACAGGACGTGTATTTTTTTTTTTTGGAAAAGCCTCTTAGTTGGTAAAAAATAATTATTAAAAAAAATCTGTTACTCTCAGACCGTTGGCCCACAAATGTTAGTATACATTTCTTAGAAACTATGTTAGTATAATAATACTCTCACAGGATAAAGCCCGGAGCTTAAGTCTTTACTCATGTGACTTAAGCTTGCGCGGGGACATAGATCCAACGCATAGAGGCTACATGAGAGAGTTGATCTAATCTAAACTAGGCGATTAATACACATTTTATCTTTCAATACATCAATAAGTTGCACAGAATATGCACGGTGGGTGCAGGTTTATTTTAAGGAATGACAACTAAACTACTTATATAATTGGGCAATTGGATGGGGTGCTGTGGACATGATTCTAGGCTATGGACTGAGATACCTGACGTCTGCCATTTAAAACCTCGCAAATTGAAATTACGGCAGATTGTGTCTACTACTAGATGGCCCCGATAAAAAGCCGACGATAGAGCCTAAAATGTATAGTTAGTGTTTATTTTTAAAATAGGCAATATCCCAACTACTTACTCAAGCCAATTAAGGTCCAGTATTAATAACTATTTCACTGAACTTCCCTAATTGCATTGGATGAGCTCTATTCGATACAAAGACCCACTTTTTAAACTAAAAACTTTTCTCCACAAAAAACTATCAGCCCACTCAGCAAGATAAACCATTTACAGGCTCAAAAACGCCAGAATGGAGGGGCTGAAAATACATTTTACCGCCTAACACAATTAGATGCATAAAACGGGGCACTCAAAACAAATGTGTCACTCTGAAAGGCGGTTATTGGAGGGAATACCACGAGGTTTTGTACCCAAATAAAATTTTCCGACCTTATCACATGGGTGCTAGGATTCAATATGGAAAACGTGAAGTGTATTTAGTATGTTTGTTTTGCTATGTGGTATAGAGACGGACGACATTGATATTGCTAGTAAACTCAACCATGGGCTTTGTTGGGCTTTTTTTAACTGAAATCTATTGGTGTGGGATTATGGGGTCGCGTACTTTTCCACGGCACACATTATAACTATATAGGTAACTTCCGACTTTTACATGGAGTTAAAAAGGTATAAGGCTCTATTCATACTACTATAATACAATTGTGAAACAAATTTTGGCACAGAGATTTATTATTCTGGGGACCGACGTACCACATAGTATAGGTACATTTTATCACGAAAAATCAAACAGCTCCCAGAGATTTTTTTAAAGATAAAAATTAAAAAAAAAATCGAGGAAACCAAAGAAACCAAAGCTACTTTTTAACCAATTTAAAAAAATGGAGATGTGTTTTCTATGTTTCATACAGAGATGGGTAGGTACTACCCAGCTATACTGTTTAGGGATTTAGGTGAACTCCTTAATTCTGATACTCAAAAGCTTACAAATGTAAAGAAAGAAACTATGAAACCGACGCGAGCTTGTTCGAGTTCAACATACGTACTTACTCATGTGCAACAATTATTTACCGTAATGGCTTTTGAAATGAGTATTTTGAAAAGCATTTTTATATTCCAAAATATAAAGTGGCTACTCCACAGGATTTTTTAAAAACCTACGCGGACGAAGTTGCCGGCATCTAGTTGTCAAAGTTCGCAAGTGTTCCACAGAAATCATAAATCATTCAACGTTCAAATATACAAAATATTCCCTTGAATATATAAAGCGAATATTTTCCGCTACCCCTAAAACCAATAAACGTCAGTACATTATCTCGAAAAGCCCTCAGCAGAGTTGTTAAACCCGACATAAAAAAAGAAAAAGTCGTAATTAGTTACAAATGCTCGCTCGTTTAGCTCGGATTGGAACCCTGTCATAATAAGTTGCTTTGCTGCCACAGCATAGAAAACTTAGCTACAACAAAAAATTAAATTCACCAGTAAATTCACTCGAATGTATTGTGTTGTTTTAGCTGGTGGCCCTTGTTTTGGGGAGACCTTGTAAATGGTGGCTGAGTTGGAAAATGAGTGTTTTTCTCTTTTAAAACTTGGTCGATTTACTGTTTCATCGAAGATAACGAAGATTCCGTTCGTTTCGGGAGCTTGTTTCGCTTTTACATTCTTACAGTGTTGCGTTGTTTGAACTTAAAGAGCTTTGGGGAATAATTGAACTAACATAAATTTA
Source organism: Hipparchia sbordonii (assembly GCA_038048805.1). Lineage (NCBI taxonomy): Eukaryota > Metazoa > Arthropoda > Insecta > Lepidoptera > Nymphalidae > Hipparchia > Hipparchia sbordonii. The sequence continues at coordinate 711,096 of CM076111.1, read as the reverse complement.
AAATCTGGTTGTAGGGTATAATCGATGTTTATTTGTGTAGATAAGGGATGTTTAGTAAATTTTTAGGTTGATTTCTAAAATCTACATAATTTTCTGTAGGTGAATTAAACGGAAATTGGAAACGGCTAAATGAGGATTCGAAAGAACTTCTAACAGAGATTTTCCAATGAATACGTTATGCAAGTGAAAAACTTTACTTTAGATATTCATTTTTTCATTTCATTTCATTCATTTGATCATCATAATGTGGGTGTCTTTAAATCAAGAGTGAATAGGCATCTTCTAGGCAAGCGCGTATCATCTTAGGCTGCATCTTCACTTACCATCAGGTGAGATCGAAGTCAAGCGCTAGTATAGTTAAAAAAAAAAAAAGATCTTCATTAGACTTAGGGCGTAGCTTGCGCGTTACTCGGAGTTTATCCCTAAGAATATGACATAATACTAATAAATGCAATACATTAAAGCATTAAAAAACTCTGTTGTATTATTATATGGTCGCGTATACCTAATATACCTGTAGGAGTACAATTAGTTTGAGGGTGTAAATAGATTACTTAATTACTTCCCCTGGCTAAATACTTTAGGTATCTACTTATTTTCATAAAAATTTATAGTAATAAGAACGAAAATGGGGAACTTGGTTGGTTGATTTTCTTGGCGTAAATTGGAAACGCTTACTCATTGGCCGTTCTCGCTAAACGCATTAGACCAATGTATGCTTGAGCCATAAAACAAGTCTCTAATCTGTCGAAATATACGCGTAACGCCATCTATCCGCAGATGATGGAACTCTTACGAAGGACGCTAGGCGTCGCGCAATTTGTAGGCGATGAGAGGGATGGTTTTAATTGCTGTGTCGTTAAGTTACGTCATTTGAATGTTTGTGGTTTTTATCCAGATGTTCGGTACCAGTTTTAATTTGCGTATCTGTACTTAGGTCCTAGAGGACAGGAGTTAAGTTATTGCTGTCCTTTCCACAATGCTTTTTATGGAAAGGGACAGCTTAATAATTAGTTTTTGGGCAATTTCGTGAGATTAAATATTTTGCGAGCAAAAATGGCTTAATGGTTCCCTAACGATAAAATCAATTGTTATGAAGAGACCTCAAGGTTACGACTCACTCTCGAGTTCATCCGAGGTTTTGATAACTCGACTACAATATTATAATCTACTAGTTGATGCCCGCGACTTCGTTCGCGTGGATTAAAATCTTATTTTCCGGGATAAAAAGTAGCTTATGTGTTATTCCAGACTGTAATCTATCTCTGTGCCAAATTTCAGCAAAATCGGTTCAGTCGTTGTGGCGCGATTGAGTTACAAATATCCATAAGGGCCCATGTTGTCCCTTAACCTCACTAATACAGTTACCAACTTGCTAAGGAGAGGGTAATGTGTATCTAAGATGAAGTTGTCTCAACAACTCTCAGCTAACTCAATTCTGTGACGCTTCGGTTCACCGCACCCAAAAAATATTTTAACAATTTTACCCTAAACTAGCTGTTTCCCAAGTTCGCGTGAACTTAGATTAGAAAAAATTTTTCTCCATACAAAGTTCATTACCATCGACCCACGATGGATCCCTTTTTCATTTTTCATTCTTGTTCATTTTTAACAGAAAGCCGAAACACAGAATTTAGAAATATTGTTTCTGAATATTACTTAAAAAGGATGGATTACTATAAAAACTTTAATCCCCTGTCATCAACTTAAAAGTCTAAAAAAAACAACTACTTACAGCAAAGCTATTATTATGGTCTGGGTAATATAGGTTACATTTCATACGAAATAATATGACGGATATGTTATCCAATTTTCCTAGACAGGGTACAGTTTTTTTAACATTTTTCTCGATACATACAATTAATCTAACATGCACACTGAGGTTGAAGCCACAAAACATCCAACTCTAGCTAGTTGGAGCCGGTTTAATCCGGTTCAAACCAGTTCGCGTCGCGTTCGTTACGAGCCAAGATTACAGAGTGCTGAAACTAACTTTTACGAGCTTATTAAACATCTAAACGCGAAGCAAAATGCAAATTAGCAAGCAAATTGCACCTTCCTAACGAGTCACAGCCCCTATGTCTCATTTGAGAGCGTCTTAGTGTACTCTTAGTACGTTAGCATCGAGGGAATTTACTCCAAACAGTTTTAAACGGGGTTCACAAGTATCGCCTTTAATGAAATTAAGGCTGGGATTTCATATAACTCAAGTTGTTTTTGTGGTTTTTATACTACGAATACCTATAGTATATTGTGCTGTCGTAAATAGTTCAACTAATCCAGCGTTAAGGAATATTTCCCTTCAAACCGTTCTTTTGAAGGAGGTGGAGCTGCTGAGATTTTGATGAAGTTTTACAGTAAAGTTGACGAGTCAAATTTATTCCAGTTGTCATAAAAATCACGATAATATATCATTTCTTAAATCCCTTTCCATTAATAACATAATGGTAAGCGTTTTCATTGAATAATAATACGATGAGTTCCCAGATATTTCCTAATGCCAACAATGGATCGCCTCTAAAAACGGAACCCATCCAGTAACTAACTTCGGTCAATGTAAGGTACTTAAGGTATAGGCTATACCATCATGTACTTGTAGAAATACCACAAAACGACTACTTTGAATTGATTCCGAGGACATTATGTTCTACGTACACAGAGAATACCAGTGAACTCACTTTGTCTCTAACGTCCAAACTCGGTTATTCGAATAATTAACTCTGTGACAAGTTAGCGCCTCGGAGCCTTCGCCTCATATCTTCCAACTTGATAGCACAGTAGACAGTTTGAGGTTTTGACGACCTCCCTAGCGAAATAACGCTCTATAGGCAGTGAGGGTGCTTTCAGAGATATATACAGATTTTGTCACACAAGCGTGACTATTAACCGTCTTCAAAAAAGGAGGTTCTCAACTCGCCGGGACCTTTTTTTTATGCATGTGCCCCGATTATACTTTTGTGTACTTTCCAGGTGGTCCCATTGTTATTAGGTCAGGATCTGACGATGAGATCTTGGAGAAATCGAGGGAACTCTTCAAATTTTATAGGCACAATTGATATACTTTGCAGTGGCGTTTGAAGTCGGATTCGTAAAAAGAATTTTTACGTTTATATTATAAAACGTTAAGCAATACCTGCAGGTAAATTTTTGTGCGCTTAGTCAATCAGTTATTCTATTTTACAATAACTAGCGCACAGTATATTATTATCTGTTTCTATTTTGTATACCTAATACCTATATAACAGTTTGCCGTGACTAACCGACTGACACACACTCTTTTTGATTTGATTTGAGAGGTTTGGTTTTGGATTCATAAGGACCGATAAGAATCGATTTTTGAAATCCTATAAGAGTGTAGTAAAATTTTGCATTAATTAATTTTTTCAAATCCAAAACCACGGAGAGCAAGTTTTTGGCATCGGTTAGTTTTCCATAATTTAATATGAAAACTTTCTTAACATAACTTAGCAATACTATTTCTCAGAATTGCAATACTAACTTGGAGTTGTAGTATTTCCATTCGAGAACTTGCTTTGGGGAACACACTTTACGTCTCGGTGAACTTAATACTTTGCTTTACCAATAGTTTATTTAAGTTAAGAAAATATTTGTTGTAGTTTTAACTGATGGATGTGCGTTGTCACAGGATATAAATGTCTTGAAGGAAATTCCCTCAACACGGTAGCACCCTGCGTCACCGTTGTAGTCGTAAGTCCACCTTATGGGGTCTGGTAGACCATACACATCGTTTTTACCCAACTGCGGCACGCAAAGGAGGGTAATGTGTTTATCATTCTATGTATGTATGTGGCTTTCCGGAGACCCAACGCGTGGGCCGATTTTAATGATTCTTAAGTTAATCGATTTGTGTTAATCTTGGGAGTGTCAATAACAGTAATCAATAAAAACATAACAGTGAAGAAGAAAAATATGAACATCGGCAAACTATATTGAGGGAGGTATCATTAAATAGGTATTTAAAAATCATTGTTAGGTTTCTCTTATCATTTTTCATTTTGAATAACTTGACTTGACTCGGTTCTTTGACGAATTTTCTCACTTAATGAAGAAATAAGATAAAACTCCAAGTGAGGTTGATAAGGTTGATCGGTTGCTCTAGCTGTTCTTTCATGAATTTCATGTTTTTCAAAGAATGAAGTTGAATTATAAATACTCGCTGTTTACCAAGCCAATGCGTCGCTGGTATAGGAACTAAGAAGCCGTTACCTTTCACTAAAAGTCATCTTTAACTGGCTGAATTTATGGCGTTCTTGCTGCATAAATGCTTTTAAACCGAGAGATTGCCAATCAGATATGATTGGTATCGCCAAACCATACCAAACTAAAACCAAATCTCGGGCAAACAAATTTCAATTAACTAAAACAGACAATGTAAGTTGGTAAAGTGTAGGGGAATCCCCACAACGGAGTTTGGTGGATGCATCGTGGAGTCATGTCGTCCCGCAACTCGGTAACCGTGTTAGCAACTCGCTAAAGAGCGTGTAACGCGCGACGGAGACTGAACACTCTCCGCCGCTGAAACTCTCCGCTAACTAGATTCACCGACTTGCCGGCACCGCGCAACTTGACAAATCAGTTTAGTTACGCGTTTTTAAGGTTCCGAAAAAAAAAAACAGAACCCTTATAGAATTTTTGTCTTGTCTGTGTATCAAGGTCCTTTTTCTCAGAAGCGGTTTGAGGTACTAAGTTCAAAATACTGAACTAGCTTTTATCCACGGCTTCGCTCTCGCCAGCCATTGAAAGTAATAAGCTGAGATGGTGATTTGTAACAGAATTATAAATTATTATTTTTTTTGGTTTTTCAGCTGTTCTTTTTGATTTTCCCTATTTTTGTTAAGCCCCACCTGTGATAGACCTAATAAAACAAAAAAAAAAAATCAAATGGCTCAAGCCGTTTTTGAGTTTAAGCTAGACTAACGAACAGCAATTGATTTTTATATACATGGATAGATATAAAAAAAATTTTAACGGTCCCACAATACTATGGACAAGTCTTAAAGCTTCAAGAAACGTTTAAAAACATTTTCGGACTCATCAATGATCTGTCTGTTACATTTGAAGCTATGCAAAACGTAAAGTTCAAAATAAACTATTTGTTATGCTCCGAACACACTCGCTGAATAGCGAGGGACGTATTAATCATGAACGATTCAGTGCGCGCTCTCGACAATGTGTCCATCAATCTTTTGTGCGATGACACTGCTCCGAATTTAGTCCATGGTGTCCGCAGATGTCCGCGTCCAACTACAAAGTCTGTGTGTAACTAATGTGTGTCACATTAGCTCCAGGTTTATGTGCCCTGGCTTTGCATATTGTGTACCTTTTTCAGTGTAGCATAGGGTCCAATAAACATAGAATTTGTATGTTACACTATCTGCGTCTACTGTACCTCGCCCCTCGCCCCTTACCTCAAGCTACTGAAACGACAGGACTCGCATGCCAACAGTAACATTAAATAATCTGCGTATAAAAACTTCTCGGGTATGACATACCCGACCTCATTCACGCCGGGTTAAGATAGAGTTATAACGGGACACAAAATATGTTCGGACATAAATCTGTCCCGTTTTAACTCTATCTTGAGGCTGAGCTGAGTGAGAGTGATGTCAATAGATTTCAGCCTAAGCGAGACCTGCGCTCATTAGTTAGATTGAAAGATACTAATAAGAATTTTGAGTAACGCGAAAAATTATTTATTATACAACGTGTATTGAAACTCCGAAATAATACTGAAGGAGGTGAATGTGCTCATAAAACTGAACAACTTTCCCGAAGGAACATAGGTCGAAATGTGAAAAAAAAAAATTTGGACCTCCCATACAAAATTGATAAATAATTAATCAGCTGATTGATTTACTAGGGGAGGTAAAAAATTTATTTTTTTCATATTACGATCTAGGTTCCTTGGGGAAAGTTGTTCAGTTTTATGAGCACATTCACCTCCTTCAGTATTATTTCGGAGTTTCAATACACGTTGTAGGTATAAGTATTTTTGAATCTAGTCACCATCATCAGTTGTAAATTAAAAAATGGGAGTTCTTGCTCTAAATAATTTATTGTTGGGTGAAGTAAATAAGGCTCTATATAATATTTTATTCGCAGTGGAAGTGTCGGGGAGCGATATCGCGAGCGAGAAATATTACACCTTATTCGTTTCGCTTTAATTAAACTTTCGATGGCTGCTCCGGCAGCTGAGCGGCCACGCTGGTATGTATCGGGCAGCAATAAATATATATTTTTTTATTCGATGACATAATAGTCCTAGACTGCGATCTCACCTGATGGTAAGTGACGATGCACTCTAAGATATAGCGGGCTAACTTGAAACGGGTATGGCAGTGTACATTCAACCCATAACCCTAATCGGTTTTTACACGCCATCGTGCCGGAATGATAAATCGCTTGGCGGCACGTCTTTAACGTAGGGTGGTAACTAGCCACGGCCAAAGCATCCCACCTGACCAGACCAGAGACAATTCAGAAATTATAAACTCCCATTGCCCCCGCCGAGAATTGAACCTGAGACCTCCCAGTTATTAGACCACAGTGCTCACCACTGCGCCAGAGAGGTCGTCAAAAATTTTATATCCAATTCCAAATTTCTGGGATTCCAAGGTGTGGAAATGTCCTTGCACCACAAATCATGTGCCTCCTTCACCTTACCACAGAACTGCGAGAAGTCGTAAGCGATGGCATTCTATATCCTGTGTATCTATGTATATGTGTATATGTGGATCTGTTCAATCGTACCTCCCTAACGATTGTACTGATTTTCATGCGGTTTTTTCTGTTTGAAAGCTAAAGTTATTGAAATGGATCTTATCAAGTGTATCGTGTGTCTGTCTGTTCCCTCTGTATATCCCTAACGAATGGATCGATTTTGATTAATGATAGCTAACGTAGGTAATCGAAGTGGATCTTAGTTATAATTTGTAATGATCTGCTCAAGCGTTTGAACATCATCAGCTCATTTCCTATTGATTGATTAAAGGGTTTTACAAACTTTCACTGGTGCAATTCATATGAAATTTGGTGTCGTGTTTCTTGAAATTATTTTCAGGGCATTGTAACCTTGAGATGATGCTGCAGCATCAAGATATCTGTGGGGTATCCAATTCCTAAGCAACTTACAGCAGATTCTGTTCCTCGCAATAGCCGAAAAAGTCTTCTATTTTGCTATTCCGTACTCCAGGCTTCGAAGATTGACCACACCTTATTAAGATTAAAAATTCACTTAAAACAAAATCTCTTTCCATGAAAGGGGACATCCTGCATTATTTATATATAAAAAAAAAAACTTACAGCAGGTAAAGTATGTTTGGGCTCATTAGTATAGTCTTAATGAGTAGGCGTTAGATGGATGATGATCGAAGATCGAGGGGGAGGATCTGATATTGAAAAAAAAAAACTGGGGAACTGGATGTCAGGTATATCGTACATAGTCCGGCATTCATATGTCGGGGGTGTTTCAAATTTTCAATTGACGTTTGTTTCCGTACACGTTAAGCTGTTATTCCTAGGAATGTTATCAGTTGCGGATATAAAACATTTCTTTGAAGGTCGAACACTTGATTCTATGCTTTATAAACTCAGCTATGTAGGTGATATTATATCTCCCTGAGGTCATGTCATTGTCGTTGTTATATTAGAGATGTTTGATTGCAAAAAATTTTGATTCCAGTTAAAACCCACATGAAACCGCACGATATAGTGAAATCAAAAAACTTTTTCAATAAAGATAAAACAAAATATTTCGTTCAAATAAAATGCTTTGAAGTCCAATGAAGTCAAATAAATTGAAGGTAGGAGTTTTCCGAATCCATCAATTGTTCAATTTCCTAACTTTTGTTTGACTTAAATCTCGAGTTTCCAATAAAATTAATGAAAAGTTAAATATGAATAAGTTAATCGAATGAATTTTCTGACGAAAAAAAATTACCCTTTCTTTTTTCCGTTCAAATTGTTTCGTTTAAAAATAAGAAGTTGGATTGGTATATTATTTAGTGGTGGGTTTGATTCTTATTTTCAAATTCTTTGGTTATTGAACGAGCGAAGCGAGTTCTCTGAGTCAACTAGGGCGCTTGCCTACTAGACAGAGAAGTGTGTCCGTCTAAATGTCTGTCAGAGCCCTATAACTTCTGAATTACTGAATATTAGAACGTGAAACTTGGTTGAAAATTCAGTTATACTTGAACAACAAATACTAAAATTAGATAAATGTTATAAAGAAACGAAATTATTTAATTTTAATGCGCTGTGTCAGTAAAACAGTTTTATGTCAACTATTATTTTTTTTATTGCGTCTAATGTTAAAAGTTAATTATTACAATATATAATTAAAACTTTTGGGAATTATGGGATATCGCGAGGTCTCAGTTCGGGGCGAACCACTAGTTTATTTAGTGCCACATAAACACAAATAAAAAGAAACATACAAAGGACGTGTACAAGGACAGCTTGACTACTTTTCTGAGTTTTCAAGATCCACAAGGCTATCACTGCTTTAAAAGCTAGCAATTAAATATGATTGCAGAAGTTAAATTAGCTTACGAAGACGCAACTACATACCACACCGCTTTGAGCTGAAAGCAGTGAGCGTGGAAATTGAAGCGGCTTTCAATAACTGAGCTGATCAATTACAGCTCTTAAGCGCTGAATGTAGCTTAAATATTCCATTTTTAATTTTTACATGGGCACTTACATCCAACACATGACGTGATTTTTGAATAGTATCACCGTAGCCTTTTAAATAGCCATCCGCGGAAGAAAATGGAAAGAGTTGATATTTTCAAAGCATCGTCATCAAAGACGTTGTTGTGAATGAATGGGCAGAAAGCTTTGGCCAGGGCCAAGGGCTTATAGCCCTGGCCAAAGCTTTCTGCCCATTCTGGAAAATCCGTGATACTGGAAAATCCGTGCCACCAAGCGTTCTTGTTGAATACAACCAACAAACAGATTAGAAAACAGAGGCCTTACCACCAAAGCTTAAACTACCTAGTGTTATTCAATATTATTTTCACATGGTCCACAATCACGACCTAAAAGTAAGTATAACATACGGACGTCATTGTATAACATGTTAAAATAAGATTGAAATAATACTGTAAGCGTTGGTGGTTTTGCTACCCTTGTGTACCCTTTTCAGGTTAGCCCGCTTTTATCTTCGCTCAATCACCACCAGATAAGTTGACAGTCAAGGGTCAGTGAAATTAGGTCATCGGATAAAAATAAATAGATATTGTGTACCTATTCATTACTATAATACAATATTTTCGGTCATGTACATATGTGAGTGAGGGAGTAAAGAGTGATATTTACTGCTAAGTGCCTTAAACTATATTTAGTCAAGAGATAACATTTCTTTGGCCTAAAGTTTAGGCCCTAGATCATTTAAGAGAAGATCTGTACCCAGTAGAAGGTGGTGATGGTTTGAGATGTTTGGTTATTTCAACATGGTAAAACATTCGCCCTATCTCTTTAGAAGGCTTTAAATACTTTTTGCCGTTTAACATTTATTTGAAAATTTTAATGGCCGAGCTTTTGAAGGAAAAGTCAACTACATAATTATATACCTTGACGGGTAAATTAATTTCCCTCGTTTTAATCGGGCGGCTGGGCGAAGCAGCGGGAAAACTGTTGGTACAATATTGACTGAATTGTTAATGCGAGCGAAGAATTAAATTTTGCAAATAATTTTAATACAATGTTTATTCATGTGGAACTGAAGTTATTAAAAGAGATAGGAGAAAAATAGTGTATGAAATCCCTAAACATAAAACTCACGATCCTCCCGCAGAATAAAACCTTTCAGATAAATTGTCACAATGTTGGAAAATATTGAAAATCTCAATACCGATGATGCGCGAACCTTTTCACTTACGTAGATGATGCCCACGCGAGCATTGAGGTGTTTTCACTTTGACGTTATCTTTTACGATCAAAATAAGACTTTGTTTTTAGGGTTCCCCACCCAAAGGGTGCCAACAGGACCCTATTCCTAAATCTAAACCGCTGTCCATCAGACGGACGGGCCCCGTTGTCACCTTTTGGGACGGAACTTTTAAAATAAATTTTAACAATACTGCACAAAAAAGATACCGGCCGAATTGATAACCTCCTCCTTTTTGAAAGTCGGCTGTAAAATAGGCAAATAATACGCCCAGTCCGAGCAATGACTTTATTTCAAACTGTTCAAACGTCAATCCAAGTTACTGACTACCTACATCTAAAAGTTTATTATTAACCTACACTATACCACATTATCTCCCCCTTAAATATAATTAGCTGTTACATAATATTAACTTACATCTAAGTATACTTAAATTAACATAATTATTAAAGAAACAACAATTAAATTGAACATTTTCATAAATCATAACCATACCGCGCTGGTCGCCTTCGGTCCCGTTTACTTATGGTCCCGTCTTGAGTCGAGTCTCGACCCGCTTCCGCCGGTAGGTTAGTCGAGTCTCGACCCGCCTCCGCCGGTAGGTTAGTCGAGTCTCGATCAGCCCCTGCCGGTGGGCTAGTGGAGCCTCGACTAGTCTCCGCGGAACTAGAACGCAATTGATCTGCATGTCGCGTCCATTGCAACCCATCCTCAGTCTCGACCTCGTACATATTTCTACCTCTCCTACTCTTAATAACCGCAGTAGACCAGCTTTTGTTTTTACGATAATCTTTTGCCCATACCCTATCCCCTTCTACCCAAAACCTTGCTGATCCGCCCTTTCCCAGCGCCCTCTTCTGCAACCGCTCCGAAACCGATTCTACCATTCCTGACTTTAATAGATCTAACCGCGACCTAAGATTACGCCCAAACATTAATCTAGCAGGCGTTTCTCCGGTAGTACCATGAATACTGTTACGGTAATCGAGAAGAAATCTTTGTAAAAAAATTCTTGAATTAATTTGTTCAATCTCTGCTTTTTTTAGGGCCCTTTTTACAGTCCGTACAGCGTTTTCAGCTTCCCCATTAGAAGAAGGGTGGTAAGGAGATGACGTCACGTGCTTAATACCGTTATTTTTTAAAAATGACTTAAATTCTTCACAGGTAAATTGAGAACCATTGTCGCTTACCAGGGTTCTACAAAGTCCAAAATGAGCAAAAATTTCTTTTAATTTTAAAATAGTATTAGCCGCAGTCGTCGTAGACATAGGTACCACTTCTATCCATTTAGAGTGAGCGTCCACCAAAACAAGGTAATTGCTGTTTTTAAATTCAAAAAAATCTATATGAACCCGATCAAATGGACTATTCGGCCACGCCCACGGTAACACTGGAGTTTTCGGTGGTAAATCGGCTACGTCCCCGCACGTTCGACACGCGGCACACATTCGCTCCAGCTCGTCATCCAGGCCCGGCCAGAACACAAAGCTTCGAGCGAGTCCCTTACACTTCACCATACCCAGGTGCGAGCCGTGCAGCTCGGCCAGCACCGCGGGCCGCAGCGCGCGGGGTACCACCACCCTACAACCCCACATCAGACATCCGTTCTCGACATACAGCTCGTCGCGTCGCCGCCAGTAAGCTAACATTTCGCGCTCCGATTCTTTAAAACCCGACTTGGGCCAGCCCGTCCTAACGAACTCTAAAACTTTAGAAATGTACTTATCTTTTGATGATTCTACTTTGACCTGATTCGAATCAATCGGAAATTTATTTTCTATGAATTTAATAAATGTATCCACATCCGTATTTCCTTCCTGTACGTCTATCGGTAATCTAGATAAAGCGTCCGCACTGTTCGCCTTAGACTTCACATATTCAATATCATACTGGTAACCCGACAGTAAAATAGCCCATCGAATTAAGCGTCCGGACGCCATATGCGGGATATCCTTTTTTGACCCGAAGATAGCTACCAAAGGTTGATGGTCAGTACGTAATATAAATTTCCGGCCGTACAGGTATGTATGAAATTTTCTTACAGCAAATATTATCGCCAACGCTTCGCGTTGGATTTGACTATAATTAGCCTCAGCGGTACTGAGCGTGCGAGACGCGTACGAGACCGGCCGCTCGCCGTCGTCTGCGCGCTGCGCGAGCACGGCGCCCACCCCCCGCGCGCTCGCGTCGCACGATAAGATAAGCGGTAACCGCTCATCATAATGCATCAACACGGGACAACTAGTTAAAGCTACCTTAATATCCCGGAATGATCTGTCCTGTTCTTGACCCCATTTCCATTCGATACCTTTTTTTAACAATAGATATAAGGGAGCTAACAAAATTGACAAATTGTTAATAAATTTGGAATAAAAATTTACCATTCCAAGAAATGATTTTAACTCGGACACGTTATTCGGTTTCGGCGCCCTGACTACAGCTTCGATCTTTTTATCGTCCGTCCTAATCCCGTGCTCGGATATAATAAACCCTAAATAACTGACTTCTTTTTCGAAGAAAAAACATTTCTCTCGTCGAACTGTAAGGCCTTCATCTGCCAACCTTCTAAAAACCAAATGTAAATTTGCTACATGTTCGTCTTCCGTTTTGCCCGTGATAAGAATATCGTCTAAAAATATTGAAACGTTAGAAATTCCAGCCACTACTTGCTCCATAATACGTTGGAAAATCGATGGAGCCGACGACAACCCATACACTAACCTATTATAAACATAAAGCCCCCGGTGGGTATTTACGACTGTATATTTCTTTGAATCATCCAAGCTCACTTGACTATAAGCTTCGGATAAGTCGATTTTGGTGAACCTTTTTCCCCCGTTTAAATTATTAAACAATACCTCGGATCTAGGTAGCGGATATTTGTCTATTTCTAGCACCGGATTCACTGTGCTTTTATAATCTCCACAAATTCTTAACGAGCCGTTGGTTTTTAAAACGACTACCAAGCACGAGGCCCAGTCTGAGGAAGGTATGGGCTCAACGATACCTGCAGCCTCCATGCGTTGTAGTTCCGCGTCGACATCTGCCCGCAGCGCCAGCGGCAGCGGCCGCGCGCGCCGGAACACCGGCACCGCGCCGGCGCGCACGCGCAGTGTTGCGCGCTGGCTGCGCAGCCGGCCCAGCTTGCCGCTGAACACTTCCGGGTACTTACTTATGAACTGGTTTATATCGAACTCATTATATGATTTACCCTTATCGATCGAGAGAACTGTTTTAGCAACCGTAACACTCATACACAACTTTTTAAACCACTCTCTGCCTAGCAATGGTACCGCGCCTTTTAAAATTACGAATAATTTAAGATTCTCACTGATCGAACCATACTTTACGGGCACCATGATATAACCGCTACACTTAATATCACCTCCATCATAACCTTTCAATTGAATGTCATTAGCTTGTAGTTCATATTCCGGAAATAACTCGGCATACATTTTGTCACTAATACATGAGATGGGCGAGCCCGTGTCTATATGCATGGCTAACCGTCTGTTGGCAACCATCACTTCGGCAACGATCGGGTCACACCCTGTCAGCTGCACCATGTACAATCCGCTGGCCCCTCCGACTCCCTCGTCATCGTAATCCACAGCCAAGCTCTCACGCTCGCCGTCACTGTCATCACTTCGTTGCAGCTCATCCACCTGTCGCGCCGTATCTAGCCGGAGAACTTGACCCTCCGCTTTCCTTCCTACCCTTGGGCAGGTGCGCTGGATGTGTCCAGGTCTTAAACAGACCCTGCAAGTATAGTTCTGGTATCGGCACTCCAGTCGATTATGATCTTTGCTCGCCCAACAAGTGCACGGTGTGGTCCTTGGTCGATTATTATTCTTAAATGCGCCCGTAGAACGGCCCCTACTTCCAGAACCTTCGTTTCGCCGCCGCGGCCCCGCGCGCTCGCCGGTGGCTGCGGCTGGCCTGGCCTGCGCGTGCACCGCGTGCACCGCGCCCTCCGTCGTCCGTTGCTCGACCGCCGCGGCGTCGTTCGCCGCCGCCTCCAATGCCACGGCCTTCCTAAAAGCCGATGAGAATGTCACGTTGTCGTCACAAAACAACTTTTGTCGCGTAGACTCGCTTCGCAGACCGCAAACGAACTGATCTCTCAAGTTCTCTTCGAGGTTTTCTTTGAAATCACACTGCCTGGCTAGATGCTTCAAAGCTGCCGCGAACTGAGCCACCGTTTCGCTCTGAGCCTGTGTTCGTTTCCGAAATTTATATCTCTCGGCGAGAATCGACGGTGTTGGCTGTACGTGTTTCTTTACCAGGTGAACCAGTTCGTTGAATTTCATTTCGCCGGGCTTCTTTGGAGAGCATAAATCTACCATCAGGTCATACGTCGCGTCACCGACACACGCGAGCAACGTTGGCACTTGAAGATTAACCTTCACATCGTTAGCGAGGAAATATTGCTCCACCCGATCGATATAAGTGCTCCAAGTTCCCGAACCAAGATTAAACTCGCGTAATTTTCCAACTGACATCTTACACAACAACTAAAACTACAAAAATCCTTAATTCCAACTGCGCCACTGTAAAATAGGCAAATAATACGCCCAGTCCGAGCAATGACTTTATTTCAAACTGTTCAAACGTCAATCCAAGTTACTGACTACCTACATCTAAAAGTTTATTATTAACCTACACTATACCACATAAAAATGGGCCGTTCGAAAAGAAAAATCTGCTAAGTAAACATAGTAAGATTATTTTTGGCAGAGATTTATTTTTGGTTTTTGTCGCAAGTACTCCTCGTAGCGATATAGATAGCGCCTTACCAATAAATCAACCGGGTCCGGGAGACCGTTATAAATTTTTCGGTCAAGAAATTGGTCGGGACTGATATACGGGGCTCGTCACGGCGTGCTTGGTACGTGGCACGGATTTATAGCGAGTAATATGCGGGTGGATGATACCTTACCTTTACAAGCTTACCTGCTGGTATGCTGCTGGGTTATCCTTCCTGAAACATGTTACATAACTCACAAGTGGTCTGACGTCCTCCCTGGCGCAGTGGTGAGTCTTATAACTGGGAGGTCTCTGGTTCGATTCCCAGTGGGGGTGATTTGGGAATTTATAATTTCTAAATTGTGTCTGGTCTGGTCTGGTGAGAGCCAACAGATTTAGCGTTCCGGTACGATGGCGTATAGAAACAGATTAGGGGAACGGGTTGAATGTTCACTGCCATACACGTTCCAAGTTAGCCCGCTATTATCTTAGACTGCATCGTACTTACCATCGGGTGAGATCGCAGTCAAGGACTATCTTGTAAGCCAATAAAAAAGTGTACATTCCGTCATGCTTCAACTAACAAATGACAAATGCGTTTCAGAAAGAAGTCGTGGTTGTAGAAGTACGTAGTTTTTAGCTGAGTCTTTATTCGTAAGAAACGATATTATAATAGTATTCCGAGTCTATTTCACTCTCTTCAAGTAAACTTTAATCAATTTAAATTATGCTATGGTGATTGTAAAATATTGTAAAATAATGTAATCTAAGTGGATAGTTTTTAGTTTAGTCAGCATTAGTTGACCTTTAATTTTACTATGAAAAACAGTAAACAGTTCTGAAATAGAAAATCTCAAAAACCCCACCAAAATCAAAGTTTTATAGCTTCACTTTCCCTTGGTGAGATTAGTGTATAAAAAATGGATGCACGAGTTACGGAAGTCAGAGGATAATCACTTTAAGTAACCCGTATAATCTAGATTAGGCGGACCCTAATTATAAGTTTACCTTCTGCAGTATTTAACTTGTTCAGGACCTCTAGGATACAGACCAGTAGTACCTAAAAGGTTTCGATGAAAGTAGAGCTTTCTTTTCACTACGTTCCCCTACTTAATAGAAAAGCTATATTTACTAAGTCTACATAGCTATATTTACTTATTATCTTTACTAAGTCTTCATATTAATGAAGAAAATTGGACCATAAATAAAACAGGGGTTAGATATTTATTTTGGAAGAAATATCAAGAAAAACGTCGATCGTTTCCACGCAACAGAGATCCAGTAAAAGTTTTTCAATTAAATCGAAACTCGAAGCACACTTGAATATTTCCACGTAATATTTTCTATTTGGAATCGGTACGCGCAATAACTCAGTGTTGAAATATATGACCAGTGAACAAAGTTTATCTTATAATCGCTTGGTGCAAGCATAGAAGGTTGCGTGTAGAGATAAAATTATTTTTGAACGAGCGAAGCGAGTTCTCTGAGTCTACTTGAGTGAATTTGCACATGTCCGTCCGTCCGTCCGTCCGTTCGTCCGTCCGTCCGTCTGTCCGTCCGTCTGTCAGAGCCTTATAACTTCTGAATTGCTAAAAGTAATTACTTCAAATTTAAATATAATATGTAAACTGATGATCTTCAGCCGAATATTGCATAAAAAAATATAAAAAGCTTTATTTCAGGGGGTGAAGTAAAATTTTTTTTATTGCGTTACAAACACTTGCGATATATTTTTTTAAAGAATCTTTTGAACAGAGTACAAAAATATATATTTTTTTAAATTTTTCCATTAAAATTGAATTGGGGCTTTCAAAGTGGAGATTGAATTTGAGCCATATGTCAAAAACTACTTTATATTAGAACCTAAAACTTGTTTGTAAATTCAGTTATATCCTGTACTTGAACAACAAATACTAAAATTAGAAAAATATTATAAAGAAATGAAATTATTTAATATTTAATGCTAATAGATTCTATAGCTTCACAATAATGCTAAAAGATGGCGTTATATTTACCATCGTAAAAACAGAATTATGGGATATCGCGAGGTCTCAGTTCGGGGCGAACCCCTAGTTATTATATTTGTGGAATGGTTCTGATTACCTTTGTGACATAAAACCTCGCTCCGTTTATAACTCGGCGCCGGCCCGGGCCGGGTTCCGGGGCACATCGCTATTTGCATACAAATTGCTCCACTCACTACCCTCCTCCGGACTCGCGATTATAAAACGTCGATTATGCATACTTGGATCACTATTGGTAGTTTTTGTTTGTGTAATATCATAACGTGGAAAACTAGCTTTTCATATGGATGTAAAAATATTGAAGTCCCGAGGGTGAACTTGGCGAACACGAATTGCACAGAGGCGCATCGTCTTTTAATGATAACAATATAAACTAGTGGTTCGCCCCGAACTGAGACCTCGCGATATCCCATAATTCCCAAAAGTTTTAATTATATATTGTAATAATTAACTTTTAACATTAGACACAATAAAAAAAATAATAGTTGACATAAAACTGTTTTACTGACTGAATAGTGAAGCTATTAGCTTCACAATAATGCTAATAGATGGCGCATTAAAATTAAATAATTTCGTTTCTTTATAAAATTTATCTAATTTTAGTATTTGTTGTTCAAGTACAGGATATAACTGAATTTTCAACCAAGTTTCACGTTCTAATATTCAGTAATTCAGAAGTTATAGGGCTCTGACAGACATTTAGACGGACACACTTCTCTGTCTAGTAGGCAAGCGCCCTAGTTGACTCAGAGAACTCGCTTCGCTCGTTCGACTAAGCTTTTTTTGGAATCTCCTTTACAAGTAAAGCGTTTCGTTTGTGAAATGCTCGGGACTATATGTCTATGTGGTACTCTTTCGATCATTCTTATGCCAATCGATTTGTTAATCTTGGGAGTTTGTCTAAAGACATGACAGTAACCAAAATTCAATATGATGACCACCAGACGCGATTTTGTGAATAAGAAAAAAATGAAAGTCGTTGAAAGTTGATATTAAGTGGGGTATCATTGAATACCTATTTGAAAATCATTGTTGGGTTTTTTTTATCATTTTTCAGTCTGAATGACCGTTTACGACTTAAAATAATTTAACGTTGTTTTAAGATTGCGAATTTTACAATTTTATAACACTAACTAAAAAAAATCAAAAAAAGCAGGACCATTAAAAATCTAGATTGATTATTTGAAGTCAATATTATTTAACAGAATTGTAGAGAACTGGACTTGTTTTTTCCATTTAAATTTTTAAATACGCAGTCGGGTTTTCGACTTTTTTAATTTTTTTTTTTTCGTAATCATGAATATCAGCAAATAATCAAGATAATGACGTGAATAAAATTCCCTGCATACGTACTAACATAATCAAGTCTCGACAAGCGACGTCATATATTCCGGTGATACGCAAGATTATGACGTCATCTCGAGGACTCATTGAAGCGGTGCTATCCGATAACGTGATGTGTGTACACACGGAGTGGATTTTTGGCGAACTTGCTGGTCATTTTATCCAACTTCTTACTACAGCAAGGCCAAAAGGAAGGGTTTTTTTTAATTCAATGGCAAGATAGTCCATGACTGCGATCACGCCTGATGGTAAGTGACGATGCAGTCTAAGATGGTAGCGGACTAACTTTGAAGCGGTAGGACAGTGTAAATTCAACCCATACCCCTAATCTGTTACTACACGCCATCGTGCCGGAACGCTAAATCGCTTGGCGGCACGTCTTTAACGGTAGGGTGGTAACCAGCCACGGCTAAAGCCTCCCACCCATTACTATAGTCCAGATGACATACGAACAAAATCAATATGATGGATGACGTTAGGACATCCAATTTTTCGTAGTCGGGTTACAGTTTTTAATATTTTTCTTGTTCTACAACAACAAACTTGGGCAGCTGCCGACAGAATTTAAAACACGTCAAAATCATAGCAGTTAAGTGAACCCATAAGATTTTCCTCCAACCAAATTTCGCTCATGGTGTCTTAAGAAGTTTTCACTTCCAAAACACGCGAATCAACATAGAAAAAAAACTGTACCTACTATCTGAACTAAAAATCTCCTATATGCACATGCAGTCATGTAACGTGCTAAACAGTTGGACGCACAAAATTAAAAACGTTTTCAACCCACAAAACTTTGTCAAATTATATACATACATAATGTAAAGGAATAAAGTTAACTTTACAATTGATAAATTGTGTGGGATGACTCTTTATTGCATATGTACGTCCAGCTTGGCGTCCAGTTATCATGGCTGGCTACCTTCGCGTGGTGTTATGGTTGCACGTGTATTCCACCAAGCCAATAATATTATGATGACGGAATAACTCTGTGTAAAGTAAACGTCGTTTGCACAATGGCGGCTCTCTCTGGCTATATAGCGCTCACCATCACCTAAATTATCAGCTTTTATACGTATCGATATGGCCGATCCTCGAAATTATTTCCAACTAGTGTTGGGTAGGACATGACTTGAAAAAAAGCTTGTAAGAGTAGCCTCTTTTTTGTACTGAGCCAGAACATTGTCTCACTTCAAATGAGGCGAGGCGAACTGAAGCTTGGTATAACATTTGAAGTAATGAGTACAAATAAGACATTTGAGGAGGTACTCAATTCGTTGGAATCTTTTTTTATTTTTATTTTTTATGTATGTATGTTCCCCGATTACTCGATGACGCCTGGACCGATTTGGAAAATTCTTTTTTGTTAGAAAGTGGTCCCATTATTATCAGGTCAGGATTTGATGATAGGATCCTGGAGAAATCGAGGAAACTCTTCAAATTTTATAGTCACAATTGATATACTTCGTATATAGTGGCGTTTGAAGTCGGTTTTGTAAAAAGAACTTTTACGTTTAAATTATTCAAGTCCGTGACTAATGTGTATACTATAAAAGGCTTAGCTAATAGCAAAACCGTACTGAGCCAGTAAAATATACAGGTGATCATAACATTTTATTGGTTTAACCATTTTTCATTTAAATATATTGAAAAATGTTGCATGATACACGTTCACATTGAAATTGAATAAACTCTCGGGGCTATTTTTCAGACTACCGCATTCCTATTATAAATATCTACTAACCAAAAGAAAATTATTTTAAACTAGCTTTTGCTCGCGGCTTCGCTCATTTTAAGTTCAATTTTTCAAACCCCAATTTCATCCCCTTAGGGGTTGTATTTTCAAAAATTCTTTCTTAGCGGATGCTTACGTCACAATAATTTTATCTGTATGCCAAAAAGCCCGATCCGTTTAGTGGTTTGAGCTGTGCGTTGATAGATCAGTCAGTCAGTCTCCTTTTCCTTTTATATATTTAGATCAGTGAATATAGTTATTCGTATTTCGTACTCGTGCAGAAAAATATTTGCCAAACGGGAAAAACATATTAAAAATTTTAAAGTACGGAGGTACGAGTAAAAACGTAAACAATAAACTTTTATCAAACAATTTTTATATTTTGCAGCCTCAATAAAAAGAAAACACTTTGGATGCAAAGTGCTCAACGAAAACTTATTTTTCACTCACTGCAAGCCTTCGCCGAGTTATTTTTGTGCGGTTTCGATAAAAAACTAATTTCGCCCCTTATTATTTTCTGTAATGAGATTTCAGCCGTGGGAAATAGTACATTAAATTGGCTCTGTTTCCAGCGAGAATAAAGTGTTGTTTATTTTAATTACATGTTATTATTATTATTATTAACACCCCGGTTATAACGTTATAGCCTGGTAAGGGAATCTTTTTATTTGCTTAACTTTCATTTTTCATTGACTACATAGCGTTCCGGAACGATGGCGTGTAGAAACCGATTAGGGGTATGGGTTCAATTTACACTGCCATACCCCTTCCAAGTTAGTCCGCTACCATCTTAAACTGCATCGTCACTTACCATCAGGTGAGATTGCAGTCAAGGACTATCTTGTCATTGAATAAAAAAAAACAACTGTTGGAACCTCCACTATGTAATCCTATATCATGGGTACCTTTTTACTTATGGGTACTTTTTTGAGTTTACATGCATGAGAAATGCATATACATTTCTAATGCATATAACTCAAAAAAAGTTTAATAAGTCAACTAATCATTGTTTAAGTTTGTTTATCTGAACGACAACCAAAAATGTAACAATTGGAGCATCATAGTTTGTGAAAGCGAGCCAGGCAAAAATCTTTAGTTTCGTTGCTTTTAATTTATAACAGACGCAGACAGGTAGGTACTTTATTTTTAAAAGTGAATTGAATAAATTTGAGTAAAACTTCTGTAAAACGCAACAAAGTTTTGGGAAAGGGTTCCTTTGTGTTTGGAGGAAGTTTGAGGAAGGTTGTTTATTTTTTAAAATTACTGAACAGATTTTATATAGTGTTTAAATTATTGTTGTATGCCTAAAGTTAGATCTAAAATGCCACGAACTACGTGTGTCCCAGCTCGAACCTTGAATCCTTTGACAGGTTTAATTGCAGGCAAGTCAACAAGGAGAGCTCATTAAGTCGGGACTTATCTTCCTAAGAGAATATTATAATGAGGGACAAAAATGTCCCCCTTATATACCCTTGATAATATCCCTATTTCTCGACAAATCCCCGGTATAATTTTATTTGAGAAAAGCATTAATAAATTTATGACAAAAAGTAGTTTCACAATGTTTTATCACTTTTATTCAAGGAGCCTAATGGACTAGGCATATAGTTCAAAGAACACGTCATAGATCAAAGAACTAATGGTCATTGGGGGCGGGAAGCTCATAGTTGGCAGACCCACCACATCGTGAACTAACGACATCAGACGAGTCGTAGGGAGCCGCTGGATACAGGTGGCGTAAGGCAAAGGCCTGTGTGTGCATGTGTGAACTCCATGCTGGGGACTTTTCCAACAGTGGACGTTTATCGCTTGATAAAGAGTAAGAAAGAAGGACTGGTTACAATCAACAAGTGATTATTATATACAAAAATCTTTCGCCCAGAAAAGTATAATCAAAAAATCACTAAAAGCGATTGTAAAATTATTACAATTTAATAGAAAAAATCCTGAATTTCATTGGTTTTTCAATCTTTTCTAACAAATCTTTATGCACTGAAGTTTATAGTACTTAAAATTGATTTAATTTATTTACTGCACCAGTTGAACAAAATATAAACTATAAAAATAGAGTCTATTCTATAAAAATAGAGTTAATTTACAAGCTCTCCGAAAAACACCAACATGTGAATAAAAGTCCCAAATCCACAGCGATTTATATTCCTCGACAGAATTTGGTTATCGCGGGTACAGTGTTTTTTTTTTAGTTGTCATAGCCAGCCGCGTGTCAGCCAAAAGCCTATCTTGAAACTCGGTTTTATTTTATTCATTCTAGTACACCTTTTGGATTTTCAAAGTAACAATACGGATAGTTTCGATCTTTCTCCATTGCATTCTCTAATACTGAGACTTGTGATTTCCTTCCACGATTCATCCATGTATTCAACTCAGCATTCAACCCAGCATGGGTTTAGTTTAGATGAAATTTCAGATTTTCAAATACTTATTCAATGATACCCCACTCAATATAGTTCGTCAACTATATGGCGTCTGGTGGTCGCCATATTGAATTTTGATTACTGTCATGTCTATAGTGACGCTTCCAAGATCAACACAAATCGATTGTCGTAAGAATCATCAAAATTGAGAAGTGTTGGTAGAGAGAGATCTCTCTATCACTTCGTCTATACGACAGGATAATCTACGTCGATTACAGGCAAAATAAAAGCAATTTCCACTAGATTATTAAAGCATTTTTCTTAATTGTTCACCAGCTCTTAGTATGATTAAAATTACGTTGACTGTCGGCTAACAAAACCTTTTTTGTATTAGCGCTAATGAACCGGACGGGCATAAACCGACCGTATAATTAAGTCGCAACCCTTACTTTGATGGGCTACAAATTATTTATCACCGCAAGACTGAGCCTTAATTAGACTTCCTTAGGGTAGTGGGTACTATGTTACTCATACTACTGAACTTGCCCGTTCGTGAGTATTTGTATGACGAATTAAACTGAACTTTTAGAAAACTTCATGGGGAGCTTCAATTTTTTAAACGAGTAACACGTTAAAGGAATCAATAGGAACCTGGGGCTAGAAGCATACTATAAGTTGAAAGTAATAAGCTACTTTAGGTATGATTATAAAATCTACGATAATTTCTACTGCATCGTTTTAACACCCGACGCAAAATGACGTGTGTGTGTGTGTGTGCCGCCACAAAATGGCGGATTACATATTATTTTTTCACCACTCCCTCAATATGGGTATAAAATGAAAGGGTTTGTAAAAACTAATTTTAAATCCAAGATGGCCGCCACCACAAAATGGCGAATTGCATTTTTTTTTTAATTTCACATGACGGATGTGTTTTAAATTTTCAATTCACACCTGTTATTATTGTTTTACGTGTTTACTGATTATTGACCAGTAGCATTTAACCGAGTAGTGAATTAGACATGCTGAGAATTGTGTGTTGACAATCTGTTAAAACCTAAGTTAAAACATCAAATAATTATTCGTTGAATAAGCGTTACTCGGCGATAGTGAACTTGGTTTTAAGTAAATTAAAAAAAATATGGATCTTGGCACAAACCAAGCAACAAAAAGCTGCCAGTCAAGGTAAATGCTACCTTGGCTGGTACTTTTTTATTGAACGAGCGAAGCGAGTTCTCTGAGTCAACTAGGGCGCTTGTCTGTACTGGACAGAGAAGTGTGTACGTCCAAATGTCTGTCAGAGCCCTATAACTTCTGAATTACTGAACGTAATTACTTCAAATTTAAATATAATATGTAAACTGATGGCCTTCAGCCGAACATTGTATAAAAAAATATAAAAAGCTTTATTTCAGGGGGGCTCTCATAGAAGCGTGTTTGAAGTAAAATTTTGTTTGTTGCGTTACATAGACTTGCGATATATCTTTTTAAAGACGACTTTGATCAGAGTACAAAAATATTTTTTTTTAAATTTTTCCCTTAAAATTGACGAAATGGGGGGCTTTCAAAGTGGAGATTTTAATTTGAGCCATATGTCAAGAATTACTGAATATTAGAACCTGAAACTTTGTTGAAAATTCAGTTATATCCTGTACTTGAACAACAAATACTAAAATTAGATAAATGTTATAAAGAAACGAAATTATTTAATTTTAAATGCTAAAAGCTTCACAATAATGCTAATAGATGGCGCTGTTTCAGTAAAACAGTTTTGTGTCAACTATTATTTTTTTTATTGCGTCTAATGTTAAAAGTTAATTATTACAATATATAATTAAAACTTTTGGGAATTATGGGATATCGCGAGGTCTCAGTTCGGGGCGAACCACTAGTCTTATTCAGTTTAAAATAACAAATCTTAAGCATCTCGGATAAGAAATGGGGATAATAAGCCACAATATTCCTCCCTTAACTTGCGTTTCATGTAAAATACCAAGCTGACGCGAGGCTGTTCCTTTTAAAACTTGTCATTATTCGTGCGCCATTAAACTAACATAAAGAGGGAATAAGTCGAGGGGAGACATAAAAACACTAAGTTAACGCTAAGCATCCCCGGGATGTACATTAAATAACGTGAACACTTGCCAGATGGCCACTGCACTCAGAAACACGTTAGAGACAAACAGTTTTATTTTTTGAAAACGCTGAATTGAGTATCTTGTGTTAACGAAGCAGCAGGACGCTTTTAGAATAGAATAGAATAGAAATATTTTTTATCTAAGTAAACTTTTACAAGTGCTTTTGAATCGTCGATGAATCTACCACTGGTTCGGAATGCCCTTCCTGTCGAAAAGAGCCAGCAATAAACTCGGCTCTTTTCAAAAAAAATTTTTACAATAGGTAACAAAACTATGCTATGTATACAGTGTTTCCACAATGAAGTTTCCAAGGTCCTACATACAATCCAATACATTTTAAGACCGGTAGATAGAAAGTAGACCCATTCCTTTCATTTCATTGTCTTCTCTCTTGCATACGTATTCAATGCATGGGTTTAATTTCTTAACTTTGATAGTTGAAAAAGCAGTGAGCAGGTGATATTGATTCAACCGTTTATATCCCATTAACATTATAAATGCAAAAATTTCGATGTACGGATGAATGGACGGATGAATGCATGGATGGGTCTTTGCTGCTCAATCCTGCTGCTACGACTGAACCGATTTGGCTGAATTTTAGCACAGAGATAGGATTTTAGCACAAACATAAGCTACCTTTTATCCCGGAAAATAAGAAAATAAAAGTGTTCCCACGGGAATTAAGCAACCCTCAATCCATGCGAACGAAGTCGCGGGCATTAACGCGGGAATAGCGACGATAAAAATAGACATTCTGAGAAAGTTTCAACTGTCTACCTATTAGGGTTTATAATGACAGACAGACGGACAGACAGCAGAGCTTTAACAATAGGGTCCCGTCGGCACCCTTGTTGTGGTTGGTAGGGAACCCTAAACATCTCCTTTGGTTTGGCCTGAATTTTCATATTATTATAAAATAATTTACATTGTTTTAAAAGCGGTTATTTTAAGGAAAATGCAAAAATATTCCAGTTGACGCTGTGCAGATGTCGCTCGCAGCCGCCGGCGGAGCGCGTACACTGTATACAGAATTAAACCATAACTTCACTTTAAACCGACACAAATAAGAATTAACAGGTGCGGCCGTGGAAGCGTTATACTGAGCTACAATTTTCCAGATCCTTCTACTTTCGTCGACGTCACAAAGAAAGGGTTCTCGAACTAATTAAAGTATGTTGCTTAAAATTGTAAGCAACTTTCCAAGTTTAAGTTAGTTGTACCAAACTACTTAACTTGTTTAAGTTAGTATTATGTCTAATGCTGTCGCTTTAGGCTTATTCTGGGATTTACAAGAAAACACAGACATAAAATTTAATACATTTTTCAACATGGTGCAATTTGCGAGTAGAGCTAAATCTCAAAAAAAAAACCTCAATCCACGCGTACTAAGTCGCGAATATCAGCTAGATAGTCATACATTGTAATCACAGTCAGTCTTTGGATGGAATAGGCTGTATAGACTCTGTTAATAGATCAATAAATAATAATTAACATAAATACAGAAAATAATGTATCTAATTAAAATTCACAATCAAGCAACAAAGTGAAATAATGCACTTTTAACGTTGCGATAAAAAAACCTTTTTACCTAATAAACGAAATTAATACTCGAACGGAATTGAAAAGCACGTTTATTGCATAGACTAAAGTCAATGATGGACAAAACTCACGCAGCGAAGCGTGTTGAGGAAAATAACACCAGCTGTGTATCATCAATCATACAAAACAATAAAATCTATCTTGTTCGGAAATTGCAAATCTTTCCAAGTGTTCTTGAACACAGCTAAAACAGAATAGGCCTCTTGCCTAGGCCTATTGCATTTCCACTTAGTTTAATTCATAGATCAGCGAATAATATTGTGTAATTCAAGCGAAAGCAAAGTTCAGAAACTTAAAATGCGCAATAGTTGATTTTAAAGTATCATTTAAGATACAGGCCTCCTAACTTAGCAAAATCCGAGCAATTTTTTACTTTCGCAGATCTTTGCTTTAATGATACTCAATATCACGACGATTAAAGGTGTGGCAGTGGACTGAAAACGTAAAGATCAACGGTTCGATCCCTACCTGTTGCATTATTGTCAAACGTTTGAAAAGTTAAGTTCAGCTTGGCTAATATTGTTTAAAAAAAAAACAGTTTTTCTATTGTTTTAGTTGTCCGTGGCACATTTCCTGTCTGTGTATTTCAATAGTCTATGGTTAAATGTAAAATACGTTTATATGCACACAACTTCTGCTTCGTTGGTTTTTATCGATAGTGCGACGTTCTCATTTACGCGCTGCCATCTTTGTTTCGTTCGTGTTTATGCAAATGGCGGCGACAAACGATATTGCGAGTTTATGGCGCGTCACGATTCGTCGCAACATCTGTGTTTACTACTTTTCTTGTGTACTACTTTTTATCGATAACTAGCTGATGCCCGCGGCTTCGTCCACGTTGATTTAGTCTTAAAAATCCTGTGGGAACTCTTTGATTTTCCGGGATAAAAAGTAGCCTATGTCACTCTTCAACTATGTCCATACAAAAAAATCACGTGAATGCGTTGCTCCGTTGCTGCGTGACTAAAGAACAAATCAACAAACAAACACCCTTTTGCATTTATTATATTAGTAAAGGAAGTACGAATAGTGTGTATGGAAGTAATAGGTAGGTAAATAATAACACCAAGCTCATAAATCTAAACAAGTTTTGAGAAAATTACACCAGAATCAATTCAGAAATTCCGAAAATTAACCCATTCAAATACACAGCCAGACATAACCATCCTTTAAACGTTAGTTTGGGTTATATTTCTAGCCATAATATATAAATCAAAACTGAATATAATGGAGTTATTTTGAAATCAGTGACAGACATTTCTTTATTTATTTGTAAAATATCCACGAGCAGTGGTGATACTTTAAACATTTAAAATACTATTTAACACTTTCATCAAGAACCCCCGGCGAGAGCTCGACTCAAAAAGGTGAAAATTAAAAGTCAAACAAAGCACAAGCGTATGTGTGAAACAAATTGTTCAAAGTAATTTAATTTCAACCCGTACCATTTCAATTTCGTACGCGAGACCGATTGAAGCGAACTCGATACGTTGTTATGTTTGATTTAACGTTTTTAAAAAATGGGTTTTGTGACCGATGTACCGGCTTGAAATGGAAAAGTTGGACCAATGTAGAAAGTTATTTTTTACACGCTCTACTTTAGCTTAGCTTGTAAAATACAGCACACGTCAGAAAATTATTACCTCAGAAAGAAACAATCAGCTAGCCTCTTAAATAATATTCCCCTGTTCCTTCCCTAGAAATGGAAAGCTTTTGTTAGGAGTCGGTACAAATAGTGCATCGGGTGAGGTTCGAACTGTCGAACATTCAGTTTACAATCCGCACCTGTAAACTTTGGGCCACTGAGGGTTTTCGTTTTATTGTTTCGTTAACTTTACAAGGTATGGTTTTGCACGACCGAAGTCAAAGAAGGAGTAAATTTCTCATTTAGTGTAAAGAAGCAAATATCATCTTTTCATAATCCTATTAATATTATAAAAGCAAAAGTTGGGATATATGGATGGATGGATGTCACACCGCAAAGACTGAACCGATTTGGCACGGAGATAGATTGTAGTCTAGAATAACACATAGGCTATTTTTATCCCGGAAAATATGAGAGTTCCCGCGGGAATCAAAAACCTCAAACCACGCGAATGAAGTCACGGGTATCAACTAGCAAACCATAAAAAAATAAAGGCAGATTGTCAAGTTTGAAAATTACCGAGACGGAATCACTTGGCACTGTTCAATACAAAAGTAAATAAAAGTAGCCAAAACATTGCACAGGAGAAGCAAAGGAGGAAACAACAAAAATCATAAGCAACATCTGAAAAAGGCAGCGGCAAAAATCCAGACGAAAGACATCTTTCACGAATATTGTCACACGCAGTCCTGAAAAACTTATTTCACTGAGGGCCCTCAAAGATGGCGGCAATCGTCGGGAATGATAACATTGCGATTCAAATAAAGGGACGATATTTTGCGGAGGCTCGTAAAGCACACGCGTCTCAGGATCGAGTCAGCGGATTGAGGGTATCTTTGTTGTGAACGAAACGGATACAACACGACCGTATTACAATTCAAAACACTCAAGGAAAACCAAAATTCCCTTCAAACCAGAATACATATTATTATATGATATTATACCAATATCTTTAAACTTTTCGTATAAATCTCTTCGGTGTACTTACGGTGGCTTCACAGGATGCTTAAAAATATTTATTTGTGTCGATAACGTAGTCTTTGTGAAACAAAATATTCATCTTTATAAACAAAGTGACTCACATGGTGTATTAACTAGACACCGTCATAAACTAGTAACACCATCCTGTCGTCTGCTTTGCTTTAGCTGTCCACAAGATACTAAATGTAACGTTTATGTTTTAAAAACAGCAACTACTGAGTTACTTCCCGACTCTTGCAGAATCAGCTTTCCAAATCAGTAGTAGAGTCTCGACCTGTCATAAGTGCCACAAGTTGGCCTACATGAAATAAATGATTTTGAATATTGAATTTTTTGAATCTATACTTCTATACTATTATAATAAAGAGAGAGCGCGAATTTTGTGAGTTTGTATGTATGTCCGGAGCAAACTTTGGAACCACCGCACCTATTTCAAAAATTCTTTCACCATTTCAAAGGTACATTATTCCAGATGGATAAAGGCTATATATTATGCACATATATGTGCAAATTTGTTAAAGAAGTCGGAAATTTTTTTGACTCTTAAACGTTTTCAAGGCGTGCGCTGGGTCATATACTGTTATTGGATGAAAATGATGTATGTATGTTTATTTGAAAAAAAAATTTAAATTTATAATTTTGCAAAGTAACGCCAACTTTTATCCAATAAATAATGGGTTTCCGAGAACTGACTGCTATGCACCCTGTATCTCTGTACTCAGCAAAATATACCGTGCAAATTGCACCAACAATTCTTCACACTGTACTTGCACAGATATAGTTCAAGGTCCGTGAAACGACTCAAAATCGTATAGCTTAAATATAACATAACGCGTTAAACAAATCGCATGTAGAAACATAAGTTTGACCATATTTTCCGTTAATTTTTTTAATAATTATATACAATTATTACATGGCTATTTTTTGTTGAATATGTTAGGCCGGTCTTTTAATTAAATTTTGCTTACGTCAGTAGCTCACACAATTAACTTATTATTATCCACATGTAAAACTTCATACTTACAGAAATATTTGGGTTTTGCATAGTAAAGTTATTGTAAGGCCAACCTTAAAATAAAACTTACCTCCGTCAGGATGTAAGTCAACAATACTAGGTATAGATAATACTTACCGAAAAGTAAGTGACGAAACATAATTTTACTCAAGATTCGTAACTCTGGGAGGCTCTTATTCTAAGGGAGCGAGCTTCAATCATAAAAATATTATTGTAATTTTTTACTGTCCCCTGCTACCCGAGGGCAATGTCTAGATGAGGTCACGTCTCGCACGTGACAGCGTGATGATAATTTTATACGTTCTTTACGGTTTCCGAAGGTGACCACAATTTCTTGAATCGAGGTTTGGATTTATCCCAAAAAATTCATGACTCACTGCTTTACAAGACCGTTTACCTTGTCTTTCTGTTTTGTTTTTGTTCTCAACTATACCCCTGCAAACATTCACGTCAATCCGTAGCTCTGTTGCAACGTGATTGAGAGACAAACTAGCAAACAAACACCGTTTCGCATTAATAATATTAGTAGGATTTCATGTAGGGCAACTTATGGCACTTACGACAGGTCGAGACTCTGCATTTATAAATTGTTTTCCTCAACTTTTGGAACGAAGTTCCTTACCGCGCGTTGTGAAAGGGGGCTAGACGGAAAAAATTCTTACGAAAAGTTGTCACGACACTTTTTGCTATGTTCGTCGCATGTTTCTCTGTCTGTCTCTCTCTCTCTCTTATAGAAAGCAAGCCAGATATTTTCATTTCTATTTCGCATTGAACTTCGTTCCATCCGGGTGTCCCTTGACACCTCTCAAGTTTTTTATTTAAACCCCTAAGCATTCAAAAAAAAGTCATAACATCTAGTTACCAGTTCAATTTTCTATCAGTTTGCACGTAAATCTGCCCGTAAACTTTAGATTCAGAACAAATAAAGCCACAGGGCGAAAGTTTCTAATTAAATGACAATGAACTCCGATGAAGCAATTAACTTTTAACGGTTTGAATGTTTGTTGCTGGTAGTAAAAAGGTCTTAAAAAGTTATTGAGGTTTTACGTTTCACTGCCCTGCAGTACCTACTTACTTATAATTTATTATTACGTCTTTATATTTTGCGATTAATTTACAAGATACTGCGAATAATACCAGTCCTTGTATTCTGATAATTTCTAAGTATATAAATATCTCTACAAGTGTCCAAAATACAAAATTTTGCAAGATATTCAAGAAATATAAAATCGATTCATTAAATATCTTGCAAAATATGTATGTAGATGTCATAATATATTCATAGGTTATCAAAGTTTTTCATTAACACTTATTTAAGGTAGTGAAGTTAGCCCTAAGTGGGTTCCTTCATGCTTTTGCTTACGTTGCATTTTTTTTATTCAATGACAAGATAGTCCTTGACTGCGGTCTCACGTGCTGGTAAGTGACGATGAAGTCCAAGATGACAATGGGCTAACTTGGAAGGGGTATGGTAATATTCAACCCATACCCATAATCGTGAGCGTTCGATTTTTTCAATTTATTAGCTATCATATTGAAATACTTTAATTTTTAATTTTTTCAGAGAGAGTGTAGATTCAAGTTTCTATTTCATATTATACTCCTAATATAAAAACTTTATATAACCGGGTAATACTACTTAAAAATGTTTTACACGCTTACTTCCAAGAAGAATATCAAGGTCTTGTGCGCCGTTGCTCCTTCCTCCTTCCTCCTGTTTAGGAATTCAACAACGTAGCGTCTATTTAATGGCAGAGCTAAATTCTAGAACTGTTTTCTTTAAGAGACTAACAAAAAGAACTTTTTTACTGCGGTGTAAAGTAACGAGATTTGTTCGTCCGAGGCGTTAGTATGCATAACCAATATAATCTAAATTAGGGTTAATGTTGTTTCCCCGCCTTAGACTTTTTGAGGCTTGTCTCAATTGATAAGCCATAAGCGATTTGTCTGTAAAATTGTATAAAAATATTGAATAATAATTCAATTAAACATATATGATTCCAATTAGTTAATTGTGCTTAATTTTAATGTAGCAAAAATTTTCTTTTAATCAAAAAGTAATAAAAAGTAAGATCTCTTTTGACATTCAACTTCTCGGAAAGTGTAAAAGGTATTATTAAGGTAATTGCAGCTTCTCTTTTCTTTAAATAGTACTTTCCTTTTATTAAAGAGTACTACTCTTCAATCAACGTCTTCTATCATCATATTGTGATGTAAATTGAAAAATTAAAAAACATCCCTCTTTTTCTCTTTTATCATGGGAAGTTGGAAAAAGAACGTTTGGTATTGGAAAGAAGTCCTTCCGAGTCACGTGTAGTAATTAGGAAGTACCTGTAGACACAGCGTAAAAACTGGCTTCGTTCGTTATTTGTTTTTTTCATAAGAGAAAACGATTTAACGGTAACTGCAATAAGCTTACAACTTGGACCATAAACCAAAGCATCTCCGGTGAATTTAAACGACGTGTTAAAACAGAATTCTTTTTATACAGAAAACAAAATACGTAAACTAGGCGGCCCTATAAGCCCTATACCCAATTCAGACCCTTATTACCTTATTACGTTACTACGTTAACGGTGTCACTTGGAAATTGCTTCCTTTTTTTATAGAACATTGATATACTTTTTTTACCAAGATAAATACAGGCACGTGCAAATGAGTCCATATGAGAGTGCCAAAATTTTACATGAGGCCGCAGTCGCACTTGTTGTTACGATTTGTTTATCATAGCGTTTAAAAACTACATTGAAATTAAGTGTCACTGTGCTTACCGACTACAGCAAACGTGTCTCTCAAGTCTCATCAGAAAGGGAGCGTCAAGCATTAGTTTCACTGTTTCTTTTTGGGCCTTCCCGACTTCAATAAACATATGAACTAAAATTATTTTTATACTTTTTAGTTGCGTTTGAAGTCGGAAATTTTATGCAACGTTTTTACATAAGATACTCCAGTAATTTAAGATATTATTTGAGCTCAAATTTGATAAACTAGTCGTTCAGCAGCAACTATCTGGCCTTTTCTAAACAAAGGTGATCGTTAAGGCGTGAAACACAATTTATTCGTTTCTGTAATATTACTATGTTGAACAACAAAACCGGCGTGAACCGCCCGTCTTTGTCGATAAATGCCGACCAGAATAAGTGTGCACCGAGCTTTAGTCGTTATTTATTGACTTAAAAAAAAAATAGTAATGTGTGTCGATAGTTCTTGTATCAACGTTAGAACATCACGCAAAGCAAACTGACACGTACATTTATAAAGACATTTATTGAATGTTTTTTATGTCTGAATCGGCATCACTGCAATGAAAATAATAATATCTTTTATTGAATATCATTTAGATGCATATATATTTTTTAAGCGACTTCCGAAAAAGGAGGAGGTTCTCAATTCGTCGGAATCTTTTTTTTTTTATATGTGTTCCCCGATTACTCGAAGACGCCTGGACCGATTTGGAAAATTCTTTTTTTGTTTGAAAGGGTATACTTCCCAGGTGGTCCAATTGTTATTAGATGTCCAATTGTTATCATGATGGGATCTTGGAGAAATCGAGAGAACTCTTCAAATTTTATAGACACAATTGATATACTTTGTAGTGGTGTTTGAAGTTAGTTTTGTAAAAAGCATTTTTTCGTTTATACAAGTATATGTTTAGATACCTCCTTCCCGCACATCCCAGCTGGGAGCACACCCGCGGGCGGAGGATTAACTTAAAATGGCTGCGATTTCAAACCACCGCGCCGTCGAGACGTGGAGCAATTAAAAGAACTGCCCCTTGACGATCTACTTTGCTGGCTGTGAAAACATACAAATATAAATATTGTACTTCCCCGCTGCTTATTTTTTCTACTAGCTTTTACCCGCAGTTCGCTTTTGCCGTCTATGAAAAGTGATGGTGTATGAAAGTGAAGGACTATGGTAATGATTCCTATACAAAATTATAATTTTTTGATTTTTAAGCTGTTCCCTATTTTATATGTTTTAAAAAAAAACCTATTAAACCTCCAAAAAAAAGACAAACAAAAAAAATCCAAATCAATCAAGCCGTTTTTGAACTTCAGCCTAATTAACGAACAGCAATTGATTTTTGTATAATATGTAGATAAAATAAATAAATATTATGCTAAACTTAACGCTCCTGAAAACAAGCGATAAACTTGCTTTACGCTTATTTTGATTGAAATTACAGTTAAAAGATAAAGTTGCCAGTGCTTTTTGTTACGTAAATTTTATTATCCTCATTGTTCTTTTTTTATTGAACGAGCGAAGCGAAGTTCTCTGAGTCAACTAGGGCGCTTGCCTACTAGACAGAGAAGTGTGTTCGTCTAAATGTCTGTCAGAGCCCTATAACTTCTGAATTACTGAACGTAATTACTTCAAATTTAAATATAATATGTAAACTGATGGCCTTCAGCCGAACATTGTATAAAAAAATATAAAAAGCTTTATTTCAGGGGGGCTCTCATAGAAGCGTATTTGAAGTAAAATCTTGTTTGTTGCTCTACATAGACTTGCGATATATCTTTTTAAAGACGACTTTGAACAGAGTACAAAAATATATTTTTTTTAATTTTTCCCTAAAAATTGACCAAATGGGGGGGTTTCAAAGTGGAGATTTTAATTTGAGCCATATGTCAAGAATTACTGAATATTAGAACGTGAAACTTGGTTGAAAATTCAGTTATATCCTGTACTTGAACAACAAATACTAAAATTAGATAAATGTTATAAAGAAACGAAATTATTTAATTTTAATGCGCCATCTATTAGCATTATTGTGAAGCTAATAGCTTCACTATAATGCTTCACTATAATGCTTCACTATAGATGGCGCTGTCAGTAAAACAGTTTTATGTCAACTATTATTTTTTTTATTGCGTCTAATGTTAAAAGTTAATTATTACAATATATAATTAAAACTTTTGGGAATTATGGGATATCGCGAGGTCTCAGTTCGGGGCGAACCACTAGTTTACACTTTATTAGTTACTTTTAACCCTCTGTGCCTTGTCCTTTGTAGAGTGCCATTTCAGCTGTCAGTCCCGCGTATAATCCACAAACATATGTGATTAAATCTGGAAGTACCTACCTAATTCCTAACTCATGATGACTCCGATTTAGAAGTAGAATTGGAAAGTTTCCCGCTAAGTTTATAAATTCAAACTAGACAACAATTTAAATTTTTGGATCCGTATGTTTTCATTCCTTTTCGATATTCTCATTTTATCGGTGTTGTTATATTGTTTTCTAGACTCTAACTAGAAAAGGTACTTTTAAATACATTTTATTACTTTATATTTATTTTCTAGAAGGATGAATTTCTAGAACGGAAATAATAATCGTACTTCAAACATCTGTATTTTATTTATTTGAAAACTAGCTGAATCAACACATATTTTGTACCTACCTATATGGTTTCACCTATGAATTTCCTTATTTTGCTCGGTAATTGGAATGTTGTTAAACAAAAATATTATTTTTTTAGGATATGAGTAAAATACACCATAACTGTTAGTTTAAAGTGTGATAACCATTTTAAATTACTATCAATTAAACTACTAAAAGTGACTCGAATGTTTATGACGTCACATTTCACTATTGCATGTAAACTGCCACACCATGCCCGTGTGATTGATGTTTGTTAAAGAGCTATGGTATTCTACTAGGGATAAGTTATATACTCACAAAACAAGCGAAAAATTTGTTCCGAACGACGAAGAGTATAATAGAGTACTTTATTGTCAAATGCCATGACAAATTACGACAAATATCTGCCATTACGCGTTTCATTTACCACACGCTTGTAACATATCCACCTCTTTTTATACATATACTATCATACCGAAAGATTCGCTGGTTTAATTACCCTGTAGCATTCCTATTGTAAGTGCACAGCATTACGGTCGTCCAAAATAGCACCTACTTTCACAGCTGCAATTTAATGAGTAATCAATCTGGTGCGGACAGTCGGTAATGAACCTGTGGCGCACAATTTAGTTCCGGTCGCTCGTACAATTAGTCCCTGTAGAACTAGTAAGTTACTTCATCAATGGTCACTTTGTTTTCCAATCTCTTTAATTGTGACATGTTCGCGCTTGTTCTGTATAATGGCTACACTACTTGATTAGCTACCTAAAGCTGTGATAAGCTCAATGCAATACGTTTTATTAATATTTCATGATATAGTATTTTGATTTGCGTGAATCTTTTCTTAATCAATACAAAAACTTTGCGAGATGCTCTCATAAAAACTTCGCGTTCAAACTCCTCAATCCTGATGCTGCAGGGATACTGCCCCCTAAACTATAGCGATTTAGGAACTGTCAATTATGAATAGTTATTGTAGGTACCAAGTAAAGACTACATCGTTGAATTCCAGGACCCAACTCCTCAATCCTGATGCTGCAGGGGTTCTGCCCAACTAAACTGTGGGGATTTAGGAACTGTCAATTGTGAACTGAAGAAGCGGACGAAGTCGCGGGCGTAATATAAAAAGTAACCTACGTTTTAACATAGGTTCCTTTTTATTCCTGAAAATAAGAGAGGGAATTAAAAAACCTCATCCACAGTATCAGCTAATTCAATCTAAACAAAAGCTAGTCTCGCACATCCACGAATAAAAAAAGCGTTATAAGAAACTACATGCGCTATGCTAATTTTATTTTCCGATGTTCCATACATCTCTTTTTCCTTTGTAACGTGAAACTAAAAAGATTTCGCAATTCAATACTGCACGGTTTCTCCTGGAATTTCAGTTCTTCTCGATATTGTTTTGTGTTTGGAATATAAAGACTCCCATTGTTTCACTAGTTGATGCCCCGGGCTTGGCGTGGCTTAGCGTTTGCTTGCTTAAAATGAAAATGTTATCTTTCTACGTTATGATTATTTTTCTTCTCGTTCTTCTTCGTGATATTTTTTATTTATCGTCCACTATTTTTTTGTATTCTAGATATCTTGATAGTCCTTAGCTGCCATCTCACCTGATGGTAAAAGACCATACAGTCTAAGATGGTAGCGGGCTAACTTGGAAAGAGTATATCCCTAATCTTCTACACGCCGGAACGCTAAATCACTTGGTGGTAAGTCCTTGACGATAGGGTGGTAACTAGCTGTAGTGTATACACTATACACTGTCTCGTGTGTTCATGAGCAATGTTGCAACGTCAGTATTACGCGAACCGCCGGTGCGAGTAGACGTGCGACAGGTGCTCGTGTGCATTGTCGAGCCAGTGTCGGGGCGGCGCTATTGGAGATACTACATTGGCGACGAGGAAAAAGGTAAGTGGAAAAAATATTTTTTATAAGGAAGGAGGGAAGGATATGGCAGGCGTTATTGGTTATAAATTAGTTGATATTTCAGACGGTTAGTTTCGAGAATTGTTATTATAACAACGTAACGAAACAGAATATAAAATTACAAAGGGAGTAAAGGCAAATCGGTTAGATATATCTATCGGTCTTTATTATAAAATAATCTGAGTGAAATTTTTATTTTTCACAATACCCATATATTTTATTAATCATAGATAAAGGATAATTTTTTAAATGGTCAGAGTTAATGACGTAGAGATAATAAATATCGTTGTTATTACATGATGTGATTTGTATTTCGGGCTATGGTTGACTTAATATGATATCATAGGTAAAATCCTTGTAATAGGAAGTGGGTCAGGTTGGTTAAATAAATAACTTCGTATTTCACTTTAATTTGGTGTATTTAAAAAGCGTGTACTCGCGCCAAGTTTTACAATAGATCTGCTGGTGCCGGTCAGGAATATAGGAACCCCGGCCTCAAGTAACAATAATCAATTGATCATATTTTAATACAAACAAAAGTTACCTTAAGTGACGCCGGAAAAGTCACAAAGGAAATTATTATTTATCAAGCTCCATATTGTTAATACGATCCCCTAACGTTTAAAATAAACAATCTGTAGCTATGCGAGTCGCATGAACAAAGGCCGTTGGTAGGTACCTAATAACTATTCAAAATATCAAAACTAAAACGCACAGTCAGGACATTCATGAGGCTCAGCAATAAGTTACATTAACAAATTCTGTTACACTTTGCAAGTAACCTAATGTAAGCCTGTTCTTCGCCTTCGCCAGTTCAGTGGAGAAAATATTAAATTATTTTTCTTATCCCAACAAAACAGTTAAGGTAACAGTTTAACAGTTAGTTAGTACTTTTATGCTTTATACTTGTTTGTGGAAGAACATTTTAAAGATCATGGATGTTAATATGGAAGTAAAACTAAATAAGTATATTTTAGTTAGTATGGAATCAGTTTTGCCAAGAGTTGCCCTTAGACAACCAATCATGGAAATGTTGGGTTCTGTGTTTATTACGCAATGGTTACGATATAACCTTACTGCGGGTAGTTATTTTTATCGAGATAGTTGGTGATTTCTTTTATTAATTGCTCGGTGAGGTGTATCGTCTCCTTCATGAGATAATCACGTTTAATAATGCTCAGTTATAGTCGTATGGTTGTTAGTTTAATTTTTTCCGTTTTGCTTCTGATGTTCGGCCAGAGGTGCCTTTGTCGTCATCAAAAGTGAGATGGTAATTTCATACCCACAGATGTAGCTTCATGCCACGTTAGAATTTTATACCCACATGACTTCATCCCATGGGATATGATTTTATGACCACATTAGTTTCGTTAGCTAGAAACCTCTTCCTAACCTCTTATGAGAAGGGTAACATAGAATCATTGTTGATTATTAAGGTAAATGGGAAATTAAGATTTCTGTGGGGTCAGCTTACGTTCCAGTAGTTTCGTGGAAACTAGGGGTAGTGTGCGATCCCGTGTGTGGATGCACAGTGAATAGTGGCGATTCATTTATTATTTATTGCACCACAACAGAAAAAAAGTAAACTTAACAAGATATATTATGTCGATTGTTGATATAAAAAGGCAGCCTTATCACTAAAAGGCGAACTCTTCCAAACAACCTTATAGCTAAGGAAAATAAAAAATAAACAAACAGCAGGAGGTGTTGCAATAATAAAAAGATAAACTTACATGCTAATATTTAAATAAACTAAACCAATATAATATTATGTTGACGTGGATGCATGGATCAGAGAGATCCTTTGAGGATGATCGATGCCATGGCGATTCCATAGCCAGTTAGCGTGTAAGATATTTCACGGTTTTACAAGTTACACAAGAATTAAGACGTTGATAAATATTAAAACCCGTTTTACTAAATAAAGCAACCATTTAATTAATTCACAGAACACAGCAGTGTAATAATAACAATTGATATTGACAGCAGACCACAGACTGCAGACAAATATGTATGCACATGGAATATAATAGGAGAGGGTTGCAATTAGGAAAAAGGGGGTTAAGAAGGCACAGTTATTGCGACATTTGTGGAGTCATTCAACAAGTAATGTATATCAATGCTATGATTCTTTAAGGGGTTCCGTGTTTATTATTCTTTGTTCAATGATCTTTGAGACTTTTTAGTTAATGAAGTTGAGATTAATGCTGAGTTAAAATGAGATCAAAGTGGGACTGTAACTTGGTTGAGGGCAACATGCTCAGACTAAATGTATTGCGTTGATTATTAGTAGCCGCAGTAGTCATTATAGAAGGTAGTGATCTTAACTAGAGGATATTGCGTTGATGTTCATTGCGAGAACTTATAAATAAAAGAGTAATGCCTAATTTTGTAAGTTGTCGAGAAAACTTATTTCATTGCTAAATTTGTTACTGTTTTGTTGTTTTGCGTTCCCGCTCTGTGAGAACGCCAAATAGAGGTGTTTGGTTTGGTTAAGTCGATGACCAGATGGAGGTCATGGATTGCAGTAACCGGATAGAGGTTACGTGTATTAGTAACTGGATGGAAATTTTGTGGAAATGGATGTTTTGTGACGGAACAGACGTCGCAATAAAGAGTTTACCAAAATAATAAACCTTAATTTGTTTGTTTGGGTTACGCTACGAGTGATTATGTTGAGTACCGTTGACAATAGAGTCCATTAGTTTGAGCTGATGAGATTTAGGTTTTCATTTTTAAATGAAGTTTCCATTTTAAGTTAGATCCAAAGTTTAAAGGTTCTTTAAATTAACAGAAATCTTAGATGAAGACTGACATGTTCTGAAGTCATTGATTAATAAGCGTACTTACAAGTACACTCACGATATATTTCGAAGGTAGCCTGGATGTGAAGTTCCCTTAAAGTTAGATAACGATAGTGACAATCATGTTGATAAAGATGATTAAACGTACGCATTGGCGGGACGTATCTGCAGACATCGGACGTATCGCTTCCACTTTGTGGTGGTGTAATGAGCGTCCGACTATGCTTTGAAACTCGAGTCTTGAGGAAACTACAGTTTTGGCCTAGGGTGGTTCGGGTTCTGAGAAGACTACAATTGGCAATTTGATGCAACCCGAATACCTGTGGGTATACAAGTGTATTTGATTTTGTTTGGTTAACTTGCGTGACCGATGGTCGCTGTTGTAGTTACGCGCTGCAGGTGGCAGTCGGTCCTAAAATTGTACGACTAAGCAGTTACTGGTCCCTTTAATGGATTCTGTATTGATGTGTGACTGAGATATTGATCAATTTAAATTAGTGGGAACTTTTCATTCGGATAGTTATGATTTCAATTAATTAATGGGTTACAGTTAAATTGAGTTATTTGATTTTAAATAACATGTCAGGTAGTCCGAACCTTATAAGTAGTATATCTCAAATGTTTCCTTTCCCTGTCAACAAGTGCATTGCCACACGGGAACGTGTGATTGTCAGTTCTGGCCGTGTCGGAGATTAAAATTAAAGTGATTATTATTTAAAGTGCCATCTAGTAACGGTAGTCTTATAACGTTGGTATTACTATTCATTGAGCATTACACCATTGCTCCTCGCTCGTTCGGTCCATTAAAATGAGACTCGCAACGTGTGTATTGTCAACCGTCAATCGGTATTTCTTGTTTCTATTTGATTTTCTGGTGTAGTGTTGTCAGTTTAAGATTACTTTGGTAATGTGACGATTAAGTTATTGGTTGGACAGTGTTGTGCGATTTTATGATCTGACAAAGCCAGGTAATTCATTCCAGGAGATGAGTTCATAAAATTAATTACAATTAAATCAATATAGGTCGATTTTCTTTTGGTTTCTGTATATAGAAAAAGGTTATAATTTGTTAAAATGGACACATTGAGTGTGATTTTAGTATTTTTATATTGAAGCACTTGTTGAAGATTATTTCCATTAAAATGGGAATTTCAGATATAACAACTTTTATGTTATTGGTAATGTGACCACCAATAAATTGGAAACATCTAGTGGTATTGGAAAAAACCTCCATTAAATTGGGAATTTCAGGTATGAAAATATTTGTATTATTGG
Source organism: Hipparchia sbordonii (assembly GCA_038048805.1). Classification (NCBI taxonomy): domain Eukaryota; kingdom Metazoa; phylum Arthropoda; class Insecta; order Lepidoptera; family Nymphalidae; genus Hipparchia; species Hipparchia sbordonii. Next base: position 670,212 of record CM076111.1, on the reverse strand, counting down.
TCATGCAACCACCATTAAATTGGAAATATAAAGTGGCGTTGGAAATAAACCTCCATTAAATTGGGAATTTCAAAACCAGAATATTGGTACAACGGGTCACGTGACCGCCATTAAATTGGAAACATCTAGTGGTATTGGAAAACCCTCCATTAAATTGGGAATTTCAAGTATAAGAATATTTGTATTATTGGTCATGCAACCACCATTAAATTGGAAATATAAAGTGGTTTTGGAAATAAGCCTCCATTAAATCGGAAATTTTAAATATTGGAAAAATTATATTATTGGTCATGCGACCACCACTAAACTGGAAAATGAATTTATGAGCGCAACCAGGATGAATTCGTAAAGAATAACAAATTTTTTGAGATCGAACTATGCTTTATATTGTTCAGAGGTAACCGGATGGTGATACCTCAGAAGTCGCATAAGAATGTTATAGATGCCATACGCAAAGGCCATTCCGGGATCGTAAGGAAGGGTCGATTATTTTCTAAGGTAAAGTGGCCGCGGAAAAATAGATGACAAAAAATTTAGTGAAATCCTGCAAAAAAAAAAAAAAAATTATTTTAAACAATTATGGATAAAATAGATTGATTAGGAATAGACACTGAAGTGAGAAACAGAGATATCATTCAGAAAGAGAAAGGGAAAGAGTACGGAGAGGAACTACAGAATCGACGGGATATCACTCAGAAAGAGAAAGGAAAAGAGTGCGGAGAGGAACTACAGAATCGACGAGATATCACTCAAAAAGAGAAAGGAAAAGAGTGCGGAGAGGAACTACAGAATCGACACTAAATGAAGGTGACTAAGTTAGTTAAGGAATGTAGTTCATCTTAAAAAGATTGAAGGCCAGTGGACAACAGTACCGGAGAAAGATCAGGATGAGAAGAATAGACAAAGTAATGGAATCAGTGAATAAACTGTAACTGAGGTAAGATTGAATAAGTGATTAGAAAATGTTATTATTATTCCGAACCGGTGGTAGATTCTTGACTTGTCATAGGAGCTACAAGTTGGCCTACATGAAATAAGTAATTATGAATTTGAATTTGAGATTTATTATATATGTGCTGATATTCTAAAGCTGTATCGTGCAGATAACTATACCAAAACTTTGGAATAGTCTAACTCATGTCACTACTATGATTTGAGGATTTAGTGATGCCGGAAATTATTATATAGAAGTGAACTCTTGAAATTATCTTAGTTGTTTATTTATTTAACGTGGAAGGGATGTAGTGTATACACTATACACTGTCTCGTGTGTTCATGAGCAATGTTGCAACGTCAGTATTACGCGAACCGCCGGTGCGAGTAGACGTGCGACAGGTGCTCGTGTGCATTGTCGAGCCAGTGTCGGGGCGGCGCTATTGGAGATACTACACTAGCCACGGCCAAAGCCTCCCACCAGACCGACCAGAGAAAATTCAGAAATTATAAATTACCACGTTGTCCCCGCCGGGAATCGAACCCGAGACCTCCCAGTAACCACAGTGCTTACCGCTACGCGAGGGAGGTCGTCACCTTACTTCAATGTTGCCATCGGTTTGCATCATTCAAGGTCATTGTACAGTTCTACAGGTCTAGCTGATGATATATATGCATAAATGTGAGAGTGTATTTTTATTGGTTTGTCCTTCAATCATGCCGCAAAAGAGCAACAGATCGACGTGGTTATTTGCGTAAGTATCGTTGAGGACCTGGCGATATTTGTGAATTTTGTGGACAAAATCAACTTGAATTTCCAATTCAAAGTACAAGCTGCAATTTCCACATAAATAAAATATTTCGAAACAATTGATTGTTCTCAATAATTGAAAATGCTTCATGTAGCCCGCAAAGAGCCCGCAAGACCTAATTCCTAAAGTAACAATGTTGAACGGCGCAGGCTAAATGAGACGGAAGTATAAATACGGGTGGATATTGCGCCATAAAACGCGTCGTTTCATTACAGTATGCTCGTACAACTAATGAAATGTTACAATGTATTGTGAATTACATATTAGCTGTAACGCTCGGTACATTCAATTTTTTGCTTACAGATGGTGTGAGGAAAACAACCAGTCCAGAATTTTTCTGAGTCAAATTAATGGGCAAGTGTAACATACAAACTATTGTAGCCTGACATAGCTTTATGTTTGTAATGTGTTTTATTTTTATTGTCATGTGCTTTATTAATAGATTTAATAAGTTTTAGTGTTATAATTGTTGATATGCGATTTTATACGAAATAAATAAAAGCTTAAGCTTAAGCCTTAATAGCCCAACGGTTAAACGTGTGGACTGAAAACTGAAAGGTCGCACTGGTCGCAGGTTCGAGCCCCACCCGTTGCACTATTATCGTACCCAATCCTAACACAAGCTTTTCGCTTATTTGGAGGGAATGGGAGGATATTAGTCTTCAGCTTGGCTAATGTTCTTTTATAAAAAAAAAATATAAAAAAAAGACGTGTGGCACTCGGGGACTGCCGCGGTAAAGCTATTGCATAGCATTTTTTATCAACGCCGTCTAGCGGTGAGAGGAGTCCCGTGTCAGGTTATTTTCGTTACGAAATTTCTGGATTCGGTCTCCACGCTCAAGGCCCGCGATAGAAGCTATGCAATAGCTTAATAATTAAATGCTTTTCAAAACATTTATTATTATATCTGTCGTATAGAGACAAAATAAATTTTATTCGTGAAAATGATACGTAGAAAATTAAAAAAACGCTACGGCACCTACAGGAACTATGACACGTGGTTTTTTAGGAGCATCGAACTAGATCGTAGAGGGCAATTCTTTTAATTGCCCTACGTCTCGGCGGGACTGAAAATCTGAACTATTTAAAGTTTTTCCATTCCACTCGAGAATATGTTAAAGACATGGCGTCTAGAAAGAGCTAGTAGAAGTAGACGGCTTGGTAATTCTTCAACCAAACCAGCCTTCTTTCAAGCTAACTTGTGCACAAGGCCTGAGTTGGCATTTTTAGCGTATTTTATTTTTACTCGTAACCTGCGCGGTGGTGGCTAATCAACTATTTAGGCTTTTTAAAAACCCCAAGAAAATTCTTAAACTTTACAGGATAGAAAGTATAATTAACCGATGTTCAGCAGTAAGATTATGAAAGAAATTATAAGGACAGAGTTACTTTCGCAATGGTAACTTTTACATAATAATATAAACAATATTATGAAACTCGGGAACGCCTGGATATGCCAGTTGAATAATGAAATCATTTCAGCGGTTTGCGCTTAAAACAAGAAGCAAACAGAATGAGATGAGATAGACTGCATTAATTTTTCTATTTATACTCTGTTGATCTTGATCGCTTGATTTGCTGTAGCTAATCTATATATTATAAGCCTCAATAGCCCAACGGTTAAAGGTGCGGACTGAAAACTGAAAGGTCGCAGGTTCGAACCCCACCCGTTGCAATATTGTTGTACCCACTCCTAGCACAAGCTTTCCGCTTATTTGGAGGGGATAGGAGAATATTAGTCAACTTCAGCTTGGCTAATATTCTTTAAAAAAAAAAGTGACTGACTGACTGACTGACTGACTGATCTATCAACGCATAGCTCAAACCACTGGACGGATCTGGTTGAAACAAAGACATAGAGATAATAACTATTATGACGTAGGCATCCGCTAAGAAAAGATTTTTGCAAATTCAAAAATCCTAAGGCGGTAAAATAGGGGTATAAATTTTTTTTTTTAAAAGAACATTAGCCACAGCTGAACTTGACTTGCATTCTCCTCTCCCCTCCAAATAAGCGGAAAACTTGTGCTAGGAGTGGGTACGACAATAGTACAACGGGTGGGGCTCGAATCTGCGTCCTTTCAGTTTTCAGTCCGCACCTTAACCGTTGGGCTATTGACGCTTGAACGGGAACCTAACGTAAGGGAAGCCGCGGACGAAAGCTAGTTTTAAATAAGTGATTAACAAAGTCTAGTCCACGACCTCTTCGTGATCTAATCAATATAACCACAAGGCAGTCTAAGTTAATTATTATTAGTAGCAAAATTCTTAATTAATAATGTCAGACACAACATACCAGTGATCAGTCTGGTACTGATGGACAGTAATGAACTCAAGGAGCGTTTATTATATTAAATTCAGCATTTCGAACCGGTGGTAGAGTCATGACGTGTCATAAGAGCTAAAAGTTAGCCTACATTAATAAATAATTTTGGATTTGAATTTGAAATTCTACCTGAGGATCACCTATCATTCATGTTGTAATGAAAGACACGGTGCGGTTAATTTCGTCGACGTATTACCTACTTGTATTAGAGATGAGGATTTAGTATATAATTCAGTAGATCAAACCATTTTTACCATGCTCTATGTAAAATTATCGTAGCTGTAGCTATAGAGCACCATAAAATCGCGAATAGCATCGTAGAGCTGTCGTAGCTCGTAGCCCGCTCGTAGGCAGTGAGAGATTATTTTCATCAATGTCATCAGGCTTCATCAGGTAATAATAATATTGCATTGTCATCAGATTTACAAATACATGCATAATTTCAGATCAATCGGAAACCGGGAAGTGGTTCTAATTCAAAACTAAACAAACATACATACATTACAAGTTAATTAAAAGCTTGTATTAATAATATAATCGGAACCCTAACTTTAAGTGCAAATACTAAATAATACCTATAAATAATGCCCAAGAACGTTGCAAATAAAAGTTGGAACAGACAGACGGATAAACAGCTTTTGTGATGCAAATCTCTAACACTTGAGCTAAAATTTCCAACGCCGAGCGCGACTTCAAAACGCCTTCTGAATTTTTAGTAGTTTACTTAACTGTTCGAAGTAAACTCTGTAGCGTTGAAATTCATGCTACTAAGCTGTAGCACGAATCGCGCACTCAAAAATTTACGAAGTAATTACAAAAATCACTTCTTAAGAACTCATTAATTTTTAGTTTACTCTAGTGGTTCGTCCCGAACTAAGACCTCGCATCCTAGTACAAGAAACGAGAGGTGGTTTAAGTTTGACGTGTATATCTGTGTAAGAAGAAATATCATGTAAGAATTAAATTGACTGATTATTGTTATAATTACCACAAATATTATTAGAATCCATTGACTTTGTATATTGGAAGGATTAGTTAATATTTGCATGCTGATTATTTATTAGGCAAACCATTTGTTCCCACTTATAACCTAATGTTAACACCTGTATCTCACATGTTTTGTGTAAATAAATTGCATTGAATTGAATTGTAACTGGCTATTCTGCTGTAGCTCACTCGTATGTTCAGTAAAATATTTAATTAGGGTAGTCACATGAATACGTGCCAAAATACAATAACAGTATCCCGCAAATTGGAATTTGAATTTAATTTTAAATTACAAGCAATTACGAATCATTAGTTAATTAAACTATAATCGATATTGAATAAATGTTACTAATATTATAAATATGAAAGTTTGTGAGGATGGATGGATGGATGCTTGTTACTCCTTCACTGCATATCAAATGCACCGATTTGGCAGAAAGGAATGGAGATTGCTCATACCTAGAATTAACACAAATAGGCTATATTTTATCCCAGAAAATTAAAAATTCAACTAAAAGAAGAATTTTCTAAATCAATCCAGGCGTTTTGAATAATAGTGAAATATGTAATACATATAAAAAAAGATTACGCCGAATTGAGGATATCCTCCTTCTTTTTAAGTCGGTTAAAATGTTGGTCCATTTCTATCCAAGACTTAATTGTCATTTACCATCAATAAGAACGCAGTCGAAACCTTACTTGCCATCAAATAATAATAAACTGACCATGTCAACTGCCCATAGCATATGTAAATAAACAAATTACCTATTTAGCTGAATTTGCCCACCTCAAAAATGAAATAATCTTAATGGCTCTACAAATTTTTGTTTACCTTTTTCTTAAGGGAAAAATAATTCATTTGTAATTTTAACTACTAGGTGGACTGGTTTTTCATTTTATCAGTCGTCTCAACCTAATGCCAGTTCATTACTGGGCATAAGTATCCTCTCGATATGAAAGGGTTTAGAGTACGCATAGTAAGTAATACTATGTTAAAAGTAATTGCCTGAAACACACATAACTCTGAAAGCCGCCGATATATTATACCTGGGATGTAACCCTGGAAGAAAAGGAAGTTAAACTCAACCACTGAGCTGTCACCGTCTCAAACACATATCAGGCAGACAGTATAATAACTTTAACACGAAGGTTAACACTGATTGTGTTTGCCCTATATATACGTCTTAAATACGATAAAATTATCTTTTTATTGTTCAAAATATCTATTGTAAAACAAAAATAAGTAAATTCTAAATTAATTACAGAAAGTGAAACAAACTCCAGCCTATTCCCTCGACAGGATATTATGAATAGCATTATGAGATTTACACTTCCTTAATGGAGAGAAATAAGAAAATAAAAATTTCCCCCAGAATACAGGCGACCTCGCAATTAGGTGCCGCCGGCGTTTTCTGCATAGAAGACTCCCTAATTCCGTCGGCAATTATCTTGAAGACGACGAGTACAGTGTTGCTAATTTTTCGAACTCAAATAACAAGCGGAAGCGTTTTAAAATAAACACAATTTTCAAATATCTTTTTCAACTTCGGCTTGCGTGTTGTCTGTCTTCAGATGAGGAGTGTTGCTAATTTTTCGAACTCAAATAACAAGCGGAAGCGTTTTAAAATGAACACAATTTACAATTATCTTTTTCAACTTCGGCTTGCGTGTTGTCTGTCTTCAGGTGAGGAGTGTTGCTAATTTTTCGAACTCAAATAACAAGCGGAAGCGTTTTAAAATGAACACAATTTACAATTATCTTTTTCAACTTCGGCTTGCGTGTTGTCTGTCTTCAGGTGAGGTCTCTAAAACTCAATATAGGTCTCCTTGAAAGGTCTTGCTAAAACAGTGGTAATATACGACAGTTTTGGAAAGCACTTTTTAACAATTTATTTGAATGTAAAAATGTTTTGTTTTATACTTGAACGTAGTTTCTACATTAAATATGTTTGTAGTGCCTTGGGTTCTAATAAATAAGAATATTTGTTCATAGAGTGAGAAAAATTGGCTTTTGTTCGCTGACTAAGCAACAAAAGCATTGTTTTTAGTATATAATTAAGTGTATTAATATAAAAAAAGACAGTTCGCTTTGACGCGAGTGTTAACCAATAATGTTCGAGGAATAGCCACTCCCTATTAACCAGAACAAAAAATGGAATGAAGAACATTAGTACTTTTTTTAAACTTCTTTTAAGTTCTTTTAAGACAAGAGTTTCTCTTGTCTTTTTGAGCGCGTTTTTTTTCCTCTAGAGGCCTATCCATATACATCGATAATCGAACTCAATAAGCAGTTGGATTAACAAAGAAATTAGCATGTCGCTTACTACTTGTACCACACTTGTGAAACTTTGTAAACTCTAACTTAATTATCTAAACTCGGTACACGGAGAAACATAGACGAGTCTAAGCTTCGGTTTAATTATCTGTTTTGATTTAGATTTTAATACCGCGGGTATTAATTAATCATACTAATATTATAATTACAATATTGTGTTTGTAGTTTCTTTGTCCTAATTATATAGAAACGGACTAGCAAATTTTTTTGCATGAGTATTCTGCCCTCGTAATTGAAAACACAGTAAGTTAAATAGAAGTTACATTTAAGTTACTGTGTTTCCAATTACGAGGGCAGTATTATAAAGAAGTGAGTTGTATAGGTATTTTATCAAGAAGTTAAAGAATTTAATAGGATACTTTAATCTCTGCTAAACAAAAGAAAAAACTCCACGCGTTCCAAGATATTAGTATGAATGAATACGCGAAGACCTAAACGGTTTACTAAATCTTTACACTCCAAAGTAGGTAATGTACCTAACCTTACCGATACAAGAAAATTTCCTAATATTCATTAAGATTTATAACAATTTAATTTGTGGTTTATCTAAACCAATGTAGCGAAACAATTTTAACAAGCACACCCGTGCTCTAAATACGTGTCATTAGAATGCTATTACACCCTGCTCCGTTCATATTGTTTGAACATATTCGTAGTTTTGTTCAAACGATATTTTGATAGGAACATTCCGGAGATATATTATGCAAGTTGGAACTTGTTATCTGTGATATCGTTTGTTTTAAATTAGGAACAGAATAAGGAAACAATTTGTTTACTTGCAACATGACGTTAAAGTTATAGGTTCTGTTTAGGAAGGGTATCCTTGTTGTTTGAGCAACAATAGGAAAAAGTTCTTTGGTCGTACTTCTTGCACCTATCGAGGTGCAAGAAGTTCTGCTATCGAGCAGAAAGGTGAAATAAGTGGAAATAAGTCGAATAGTTCCTGAGAATACAGATAGGCAATAGAGATTTTCCAAATTTCGGCAACAACGTAGTAACCTTTGAACTCCGGAGTTGACCAGCGCTTCGCACTTAGTATTTTGACTTAGCGCTTTGAATAAAGGACGATTGCTATATCTCATCCAAATTCCAACCTGGATCAAATTTAGAACAAAGTAATTAAGTGATTTATCATACTCTTTACAACTAAGTACGTTCAGCTACCTAAGCCTACTTACACTAACAGTATACTAACTATAATCTTCAACGTTTTAAACGCTATTTTTAGCGATGAGAATCTCAGCTGAAGTGAGATTTGCATCGCAAAGCAAGCTGTTTATCCGTCTGTCAGCCGCTCGGGTTTGTTTCATTACTGGATGTTGTATTGTGTTTATTAGTTCGTGGTTCGTTGTGTTCATTGGTGGCTAGTTAAGTTACTGTACAAAATGAAAAGAACGCAAAATGTTGTTATTGAAATATGGTAATTTAATTCAAAGATATTTTATTAAAAATACTCTTATTTTCCATTGTAGTTTTTAATCCCAAAATTACACAAGTAATATACTTTCTTTTTGAAAATAATCCATAAATTACTCATGAAATAAAAAATATATATGCATAGATTTGTTAATTGTATGGTAATATCTCTTATATTATAAGAGACGAACTACATTATGTTATAATTACAAAAGTAGAACATAGATCCTTCAGTTTGTGTGTTTCGAGATTTTGAAATAAAGTACTTTTCATAGTATGTAAAGAAGCTGTTTCCTTATTAAATTATGTCAAGAACTTACTCAGTCTGTGGATACAGAACACTTGTTATCCGTGAATAACGAGGCGTTCCCAAAGGGATTTTTAAAGCCTAAATCTAGACGAGCAAGGTTACGGTCACTAGTATTATAAGGTCAAAAGCTTCTGCAAACTCAATTTTTTACTCAACCCCAGTTTCAAATCTTTAAAAGCATCCAAAATATTCATGCTCATAAATACAAATTTCATACAAGAAAGACCTCTTTTGATTGCACTTGACGCCCACTTTGCGGGGTGGAAAAGGTTTGAGAGCGCCAAAAAACGTTCCAGTGAATTAACTCCAGAATTGCAGGCCTTTGAGAGGTCCTTGGAGCGTTTCTTATGGAAAATTAAGGCTTTTCAGGTGAAAATTGCAAGGCACCGCGAACCCGGCCGGATAGTGGCTGAAACTTAATCATGGGTAATGGCGAACGCTTTTGATTTCGACGATGTCGTTACGACATCGTTGACGATGCTTTTATAATTGACGACACATGAGAATAATAAAATTAATTAAGCGCACTATAAATCAGTGCTTTCATCATTAATTGTCGTCAAGCGCAAGCAACAAACAGCTGATGTACCATTGGACCGTTTTTTTAAATTTAAGACGTACTTCTCTTAATGGACGTTTTTGGTGCACGTTCATATCATGTTCATGAACATATTAAACTGTGCAAAAATTGTTTATATATTCCTTTTAAGTGACACAATTTTTTGGATTTCTAAATTAGGCAAAAAATATTTCCAATCCTTACGCTGAATTATACACTTTATATCAAACTAGAAGCCCGCGCCGACTTCGTCCGGGTTGAAAATTAAATATTTGTTCTTGTGAGCTTCTTATAGGAGACGATTGTCAATAAGATCACCACAGGAACCACACAAATATCCCGCACCGATACCCGCCACCGTGCCCCGCCGCGCCGGCCGGCACCATTTTATTATTTTGTCGCGCGGACATAGTATTAATTTTCCGATAACTCCTAATATATTTATTTAAATTGTATAGTGTAAAGGGCAAATATGTTCTAAATTAAATACTTACGATAATAAACATATTTATTTAGATATAGATTGACATCACATCGGTTAAAGAGGCTTCGAAAATAATTCATTATTTTTAATCAAAATTTGAAAGATAGAAATGGTTACTGTAAGTTATCCTTAGAATATAGACATATGCTATCGCGGACTTTTTTTTAGAACTCTTTAAGAGGAACAATTCACCCATACATCATTTTCATCCAATAACAGTATATGACCCAGCGCACGCCTTGAAAACGTTTAAGAGTCAAAAAAAATTCCGACTTCTTTAACAAATTTGCACATAATATCTAGCCATAATACATTTATTAACATAATTATAGCCTATAACCATCTGGAATAATGTACCTTTGAAATGGTAAAAGAATTATTGTAATAGATGCGGTGGTTCCAAAGTTTGCTCCGGACATACATACAAACTCACAAAATTCGCGCTCTCTCTTTATTATAATAGTATAGATAGTATAGATGAGATGATGTTCGCTTCTTCGTCCGCGTGGATTAAGGTTTTTTGATTTTCTGTTTTTTTTTTTTTATTTGACTCTTATAAAATTATACACTCGATAAGTCGCATCGCTGTCGTCAAGTGAAAAGTATCCTCGATTTAACAGGTTTCCGAATTTGAAAATAATAACGTTTCAATTTCGTCGGATAAGTTTCGAATGAAATTGATTTATATTTCATGTGAGCTGTCACAATACACTGTCTCGGGTTCGATTCACGGATTTCCCTCTGGATTGGTCTGGTGGGAGGCTTTGGCCATCCCTAGTTACCATCCTACCGTAAAAGCCGTGCCGCCAAGCGTTCCGGTATGATGGCGTGTAGAAACGGATTAGGGATGTGGGTTAAATGTACACTGCCATACCCCTTCCAAGTTAGTCCGATACCATCTTAGACCGCATCGTCACTTACTACCAGGTGAGATCGCGGTCAAGGACTATTGTGATTTAGACTGTCATTTGAGTTTATTTTTAACCGACTTCCAAAAAGGAGGAGGTTATCAATTCGGCCGGTATATTTTTTTTTTTTTTTTTTTTCTATGTATGTCCACCGATTACTCCGGGGTTTCTAGACTGATTCACGCGATTTTTTTTTTAATCGACAGAAGAAGCTCGCGAAATGGTCCCATAATTTTTTTTACCTTCAACTCCTCAAGCCTGATGCTGCAGAGGTACTTTCCCCCTAAATTATGGGGTTTTAAGAACTGTCATTTACGAATTGGTATGCTTGACCTAAGCATATACTAGATCTTAGAGCTCCAGGTCCTACTCCTCAATCCTGATGCTGCAGGGTACTGCCCATCTAAACTATGAGACTTTAGGAACTTTCGCTTGCAAATTGATATTATTAGTATTAAGCATAGTCTACATCGTGGAGCTCAAGGTCCTAGCTCTTCAATCCTGATGCTGCAGGGTACTGCCCACCTAAACTGTGAAGATTTAGGAACTTTCACTTTCGAATTGATATTGTTAGTATTAAGCATAGTCTACATCGTGGAGCTCAAGGTCCTAGCTCTTCACTCCTGATGCTGCAGGGTACTGTTCACCTAAACTGTGAGGATTTAGGAACTTTTGCTTGCGAATTGATATTGTTAGTATTAAGCATAGTCTACATCGTGGAGCTCAAGGTCCTAGCTCTTCAATACTGATGCTGCAGGGGTACTGCCTACCTAATCTGTGAGGATTTAGGAACTGTCGCTTACGAATTGATATTGCTGGTACCAAGCATATACTACATCATGGACCTCTTGGTTCTAGCTCTTTAGAAATTGTGTGTGTTAATAAGTACTGTAGGTACCAAGTATAGACTACTTAAGTACCGTAGTGTTGGGGTTGTAGGGGAGAAAGAGAGCAGAAACAAGCTACACTAAAAAGCTTAAAATAAAAATTCTTTTCAAAAAACCGACTTCAAACGCCACTACAAAGTACAAAAATAATTTTATTTTGTACACGTTTGTTGAAGTCGGGCGGCTTAACTAGAAACGATGAAATCGATGCGCGACGCTTACCTTATGGTCTCATATAAGAGACACGCTTATTGAAATCGGGTGAGCATCGCGTATCGGTTTCATCGTTTCTATTTAAGCCGCCCGACTTCAACAAACGTGTACAAAATAAAATTATTTTTGTACTTTGTAGTGGCGTTTGAAGTCGGTTTTTTGAAAAGAATTTTTATAGAGATTGTGTACAACAATTTAATTATTTTTTAAGACTGTATTAGCTGAGCTGAACTTGACTTATATTCTGTTCTCCCTTCCTTCTCTTCGCTTCTTTCCTAAACGAAAAGATGTGTTAGCAGTGGCCACGACAATAGAATGAACAGTTACCTTTCAATTTTCAGTCCGCACCCTTAACCACTGGGCCATTGTGGCATTGCCACAATAGCTGTTACCAGCATACATGCATATGCAGCAAGATATAATTTTTAAGGCCCGTTTGTGTTAGCCGTAGGAAAACAATTTACTATCAAATTTTGAAACGAAGTAATCATAATAATTGTAATGACACTCTAGAGGATTATTTAGATATAATTAGTAGGAAAATCAATTTGAACGTCAATTTCCAACAATGTCTACTCGAACCTAGTACTGTGTTTACCAAAACATATTCTGAATATAAATATTCAAAACCGTATTTACACTTCGTGGAGCATAGCAACTTTATTTCACTCTCGAGCTTAAAAGGACATTTTTTTTTCAAAAGTTTTGAAAGCAGTGTGCCAGTTTATAGTTTACGAGTGCCTTTCATCATAAATAAAACAAAATTGTTTTAAAAGTATAAAAAAGATAAAGAGATATAAGAACAATTATTGTTTTGCAAAAAAACATTGAAACAAATAATACTTAAAATTTATTTGTTACAACGCCGTTACTGAAAACCTTTTTTTTACAAAAAAACTTGATTTCCGAAGACATTATACATTTAGGAAATTGTGTAATTGTTTAAAATCATAACTTAAATAAATTTTCATGATGCAAACCAAAACGAAAAAAGATTGTCAAAAATTACTATACATGATGATTTTTCAAAACCTATTCTGTATCAATCGAACGCATTGTATCGAGAAAAGATTGTATAAAATCTTAGGAAACATTTTTTTCTCTATTTCGATGATTACTATTACTGGCATTAACGTTATGGAAATATTTTCTTTCATTGGAGATCATAAAAAAGTAAAAGATCTTTCATTCTCTAAGCTATTTGCATACATTTTTCAGTGTATAATTGTTGTTGAATTGATATATTTAGCAATCGCAGCTAGGCAACGTGATAACGTTTATAAAAAATTGACGCTTTTAGAAGAACAATGCGAGATAATACCCTACGTTTTAAGAAGTAAACTAGCAACAGAATATTTTACTGAAGATAACAGTAAGAAGACAGTATTACTGAGTTTGATATCAGTGGTAATTGATGTCATTGGATTAATTGTTATCGAATATCCTACAAATGTGATCATAACGCTTACAATAGCGTTTGCAGCTCATGATGCGGAGCTTCTGCTGTATTCCTTGATGATAGAGGAATTAAACGACAAATTGAAAGTTCTAATGGATGTTAATGCAGAAGTGGGCACTAAAATTTATAGATATATTTTGATCACAGCGGCACATTTTACCAAGGAATTTAAATTTTCGGTAAATACTCACATTTCTTCAGTTTATTACACAAAAGGCGAACTTAATGCTAAAGCATATTCTTTCAGTCTACTTTTGGATATACGATAATGTAGTTCTGCAAGAAGAGAAGTTTGTAAGAAGAGAAGTTTGTAAGAAGAGAATTCTAACTAATAAAATAAAAAATTGAAAAAGTGTGTTTGTTTGTTGGTTAGTCCTTTAATCACGTAGCAGTGGCGAAACAGATTCAAGTCATTTTTTGCATGGATATATTTAAAGACCTCGAGGGTAACAAAATATATATTGAAAAAATAATCCTCGAACAATCACTTAAATTGTATGTAATAGTTGATATATAATGTATTAATTTTTGGGCAACTTACAGATATGCATCATGGTGATAATGACTTTAACAACAACTATCATTTACATGGGAACTACAATCGTTATAGAAGGATCGAGAGTAAGTAACAGTCTCATTGAGTTGTAAACACATCATATTAATTTTTTCTGGTCAAACACTAAGATCTCGCCTCATCTCCGGCCCACTACAGAGCACAGGTCTCCTCTCAAAGACTCAAAAGATTCAAGCCTCAATAACCAAACGGTTAAAGGTTGAAAACTGAAAGGTCGCAGGTTCGAACCCCACCCAACGCGCTATTGTCGTACCCACTCCTAGCACAAACTTTCCGCTTATTTGGAGGGGTTATGAGGATATTAGTCATCTTCAGCTTGGCTAATATTCGTTTAAAAAAAAAAGACGTGTGGCACTCGGGGACTGCCGCGGTAAAGCTGTTGCATAGCATTTTTATCAACGCCATCTAGCGGTGAGACGAGTCCCGTGTCAGGTTATTTTCGTTACGGAATTTCTGGATTCGGTCTCCACGTTCAAGGCCCGCGATAGAAGCTATGCAATAGCTTAAAAATTAAAAGTCGCGGGCATCATCTAGTAAATAATAAACTTAATATAAAATATACCTACTGTTGACTAAAGATCAAATTTTAATGTTCACAGGCTCATAAAGTGTTACCATATTTTATGTGGCGTGAAATAAGATCGTTGTTTTCTCTGTGGGTGCTATGCTCAGCTTCATCTCAAACTCGCAACCTTTGCAGTAGCTTAGTGAAGCGGTTGTCTGAACGATTGGTATTTGGATTGCACTCGAAAGGTAATAGGACATAGTCGACAGTTTCATTTAAGCGCACATTTAAGGTATTGAGTTGCATGATGGCAGCTTGGTTATAGAACTGTGGTATATAGAGCACTGCAATGAACGATGACGAAAATGTATCAATTTACAAAGCGGCACAGCTTTGTTCCAAATCAAGCGAACTCTGCAAAATGTTTCGGACGCTTTTAGCTCCAATTGCAAGTAGATAATGTAATAATATTAGTTAAATATTGCAAATATAAATCCTTGCTAATATTATAAATGTGAAAGTGTGTTTGTTTGTTGGTTTGTCCCTTAATAACGCTGCAGCAGATCTACGGATCGACGTGATTTTTTGCATGAGAATAGTTGAGAACCTGGAGAGTGAGAAAGGCTACTTTTTATCTCGGAAGGAGAATCAAAGAGTTCCCGCGGGATTTTAAAAACTGAATCCACGCGGACGAAGTCGTGCTTTCATGAACCTATGAATTTTTTTTGATGCAACCGACGCAAGTGAATTACGTCTCGTATCAGTTCTTGCAGACTTTACCTCACCATGACCTGAGATGAGGCTCTATGACCAAAGTTTTGTGCACCCCAAGAACTATAGCACTAACTACTTAATGTACTCCATATTTGCTAGTGTGGTGCCACAATGATTTTTCTATGTAAAACACTGCATCACGGTGGTATGGATGTACGTACGGTTTTGCAAATAATTGTTAATTTTTTTTAGATATTTTCTGGAATAAGTGTGATTCAGGTAGCCTTAATATGCATCTTCAGGACAGCTCTTTCTCTATAAAAATTTATCAAGATAGGTTAGACCTAGACTAGGTCCTGGAAAAGTAATACACAGAGAGAGGGATCGACTCATGCGCTATCACATTTATAATTAAGTAGATGTGAAGCATTTGTAAATATTAGTAAATATTATACATATTTATTTCATACACTCTTTCAGACAAATCGTGTCGTAAGCTGACCAAACGATGGCTCAAATGTGCGAGATCGTTACCTGTGCGATATTTAGAAGGCAGCTGCTACAATTTGAGCCCCACTCTGCCGCTGACTCTGCTCGATTACACCACCAACTACCTGCTCATTATTGTACAGGTAAGACAAATACTGGGGTAACAATCTGCTGTGTTGATCTTCTCCATTGACGGGGAGATCGCTTAGCTCCAGTAATTTTTTAGCCATATTATGTCCAGCTAAGAGCTTCTATCTATCCAGCAACGGATTCCCACATGGCTTGATATCTCATCCTTGGGCTTTACGCTGCGGGCGACGGACTCGCAAACTGGAAGAAAGGAATCAGCTAGAGATAAAATAATAAGTAAAACTCTTTTCCTTTCCTCAAATCTACCTATATACAAACATTTTTTCGTCTTGCAGGTATATCCCATTCTGATAAGTAAAAACAAGAAGAACCAAGTTTTGGAAAGCATCTGAATAAACTTTACAAAATATAGCAGAAGGTATCAAAATATGGAGCGATCTAAATAATATAATAATGTGAAATAAACCAACAGAAACAACCATTCTTTTTATTCCAATAATATTTTGTAGAAAGAAAAATGCCCCCTATTTTCCAACCATTAGAAATACGAATTACGTCGCTGACAAGGAAATAAACTTTCGTTTTCACAAAGAAGAAGACAGAGGTAACATGGTACACCACCAGCGGCCTGTTTGCAGACGAGTGACGGACTAAGGCGTCTTCAATACTATTCCATTTGCTTTTTTTCATGTCAAATATCGTAATTCGAGCTTCTTGGAACCTTCCACCGTACTGATTGTCAGTGTTTTTGAAGCTAAAGGCTGTATCAGTGTGTTCCTTTCCTATATCCATCATTTTGTCGTCTCAACTAGTAAAAATTCCCAGCTCATAATCCAGAACATAATCCTTTGCAAGGGTCACCAGAAGTAAACCTGATACTGTACTGATTAAATCCAATATGGCTGTCGGACTCCGTCGAGATCATCCGTCCACCAAGGTCCTAAACTCTTTTCACCTGTGACCTGACCCATGATACGTTTATCGGTTTTTCACGCTAAATGCCAGGACCTAAGTTCTAAAATACGGCAATACAGTCAAAAAATTAAGAAGGTATGACTCCAATTCGGTCTTAAAAAAATGTTATCCAATTAAAATCGGTCGTAGAAATATAGATAACGCAACTAAATTATGCCCAAACTTTAAGATAGGAACACTAGAAGCTTGGAACATCAATTTCGACGATATATAACTCCATTGGCAGATGACGCGTTCATTTGTCATCCGGTCCAACTCGCGAGAATTTATGACTCTCGAGTTTTACAGACCGTCTTTGAATTGTTCTCGAACGTTACTATGCATTTCTCGAACCACGGCATCCTCAAAATAAAGACAATATTGTCAATGTAAAACAAACTAAACTTGACGTAACCATGTCATGTTTTTATGAAACAGTTAATCGTTAGGGTATAAGTGGTTTTTTTTAAAGAATATTAGGCAACCTGCTTTTGACTAATATACTCCTATCCCCTCCAAATAAGCGGAAAGCTTGTGTTTGGAGTGGGTACGACAATAGTGCAACGGGTGGGATTCGAACCTGCGACCTGACAGTTTTCAGTCCGCACCTTTAATCGTTGGGCTATTGAGGTTTTGTGGAGACTGCGTATAAACGCAGCAAAGAGGACATCAACCTCCATCCTGATGGATGAAGAAGTTTAAGTTGAGACTCCGTAAATGGATAGGAAGTTCAAGAAAAAAGATCAAAAATCTCTGCGTATGTGTCACTGAAATGTAGGTTTGACTAATCGTAGGTGTAAAACTATACCTTGACATTTAAAAGTTCTTCTTCTTTATCGACAGATAGTTACAGTCCACTGGCAGGCAAAAATTCACATAGTATTGTTATAATATGGACGTCACCAACATATATAGATTCTTCTGAGTCAAATATTTGTTCAAAACTTTAACAAGATTTAATTTGGAAAGTTACAAAATAGTATTGTTCAAATTTGCCCTGATATCAGTGTAGAAACTAATTAGGTATATGGGTTTTATAATAGTGCCATACTCCTTCCAAGTGTTGTTACCGTCGCTTACAATTATGTGAGATCGCACTTAAAGTATTGCATGAAAAAATTAAATCATTTAAGCTACGATACCTGGTAAAAGAATTTTCGATTTTACTTCCCTCTGCCAGTACAAGTTTGCGTGATTGGGGTGAAATTGGGGTGAAAACATCCCTTAGGTATGCATGCACCCTTTGACGGTTAATTGCAGTCACGGCCTATTTCCTGTCTGAAATTGCGTCGCAGCATGTGTTTGGATTTCAATTGAAATTGTGTTTTGGTTACATATTGGTTTTGTATCATTTTTTTAATCGATAGCGTAAAACTGGTATTTACAAGTGTATATTCTAATACTTTAAAATGCGGTGGGAGATTTTATAGTGTACGAGTGTGTGTACAAACATAGATGCACTCTCTATTCCCTCACTTTCATAGTCCGATGGGACGGAACGCTAGGAGGAATCCAAAGATTCACATTTATAAAAAAAAAATATCTTGAAGATTTGACATGAGCTGATGAAATCAATTTTTCCCCTCTCTTCGGTCTAAAGACACTTGTATTCTATAAAGTGACATGAAACACGTTAACGACGTCATAATAATATTACGACGTGCCGTATATTGGAGTGACACGGTGAAATATGAGCACGGCGTCACGACTCAAGTACGGGTGGTGATATTGTGACAACGTGGTGTTATTACGGAACGTGGTGTTATTACGGTTCGGACCACGCAAGGTTGTTCATGTAGTTTTAAGTTACAAGTTATAACCAATTGAATACCCGAAACTTTTGTCGAATAAGAAATACACACATCAACAGTACTTACGTAGTACAACAAAAAAGTTTATAAACTTCACCGGACCACGGAAATTCTATATATCGTTCCATCATAATTTGTTCTTAATTCGTATAAAATGTAGCCTATGTGAACCGAATCGTAATAACGAATCGATTGTCAATTTGTCACCTTATTTATCAAAATTGATTCTGCTATTTAGGTGCTACGGTGGAACATGCGTACTAACCGTTCACTCCAAGTTGGCCGTCGTCGACTGTTACAAAATGACGTAATACTGGTACCGTTGACAATAAAAAAATTATTGTATTTTTTTTTTGCTGTAATCAGTGTAACCACGACTATGACGAAAGTTTTCTTTTCTGGCAATGACGTGTTGAATCTCGAAGGAGGTATTTTAATTTATTATTTTTCTCCTCTTCAAAGAAATTGATTAATTAATGTTATAATAGTCTGCGCTATACAAAGCTTTTCCTTTTTTAACTCATCGCCAATGCTCATCGTAGAAAACGCCACGCAACAATAGAAGCCAAACAAAGAGAAATATTTACCTAATTAAAACTTAAGAAAAACATTTAAAACAATTAAATAACAAAAGTTTGAAAATATACGCGAACGGTACGTCGCAATCTGTACTAAGCGGGTTTGGCTTGAGTTGCAGTGCGGGGAAGCGCGACGCAAGGTAGCGGCCAAATTGCAGTGAAAGGGTAGTAAACAGGCTGCTATAATCATAACCTTTGGCATTGGCAGAGTTGGCTAGTGGAAATTTTAATTCAATTCAACTGCGGCTTTGTTTCACTTCCGTGCAATATCATCCATTTAGAAACCTCACAAACATGATTTTGGGCGGGAAATGAGCCCCGTCGTACTGAACCCGTCACTGCCGTTACTGCAATATCGCAAGACGCCCGAGGGCTGTTACCGATGGAAATTAACCCTCGATTGCTGCAATGTTAAAATTGAAATCACTAAAGCTTCTAGGGATAAGAGTTGAATTTATTTTTTATTCAATGACTAGCTTTAACCCGCGGCTTCGCTCACGTTAGGTTCGATTTTTTAACCCCCTATTTAACCCTCTTGGGGTTGAAATTTTCCAAAATCCTTTCTTAGCGGATGTCTACGTCCTAACAGCTACCTGTATACCAAATTTCAGCACGATCGGTCCAGTAGTTAGAGCTGTGCGTTGATAGATCAGTCAGTCAGTCAGTCAGTCAGTCAGTCAGTCAGTCACCTTTGCCTTCTATATATTTAGATAAGATAGTACTTGACTGCAATCTTTCCTGGTGACGGTGGAGTCTAAGATAGTAGTAGTGTTGGAAGGGTTATGATAGGGTAGATTCAATCCATAAATCAAGACTACATCATTGAATTCCAGGACCCAACTTTTCGATCCTGATGCTGCAGAGGTTCTGCCCACCTAAACTGTGAGGATTTAGGAACTTTTGATTGTGAATTGAAGGAGCGGACGAAGTTGCGAGCGTCCGCTAGTTATTCATAATAATAATTTTAAACATAACACTAAGATAGAAAATAAAAATTCTTTTCAAAAAACCGACTTCAAACGCCACTACAAAGAATAAAAATAATTTTATTTTGTACACGTTTGTTGTAGTCGGGCGGGCTTAAATAGAAACGACGAATCCGATACGCGATGCTTGCCCGACTTCAATAAGCGTGTCTTTTATATGTCACCATAATACCGGCCGAATTGATAACCTTCTCCTTTTTGGAAGTCGGTTAATAAGTTTTATTGAAGCTTCCTCTCGTGCTTGTTGTTTGGTTTATTGGTTTATTCATGCATCAATGGAGCAACGGTTTGGGTTATAGAGACGATTAATTTTTCTCTGTGAAATACCAAATAAAACCTAAACTAATAAATTATTTTTATTGATAGCTTATCCATATCTTTGAATCTCATTTAGCGGTGGTTATTTTTGCATTTTGTAAATGAACGCTTAATGACGGCTTTTGTTATCCCTCGCCGGTTGCCGTGGAGCAATTAAATTGAGGAACTGAATCAGAAACGGTGTATTTAGCCAGAAAAGGATTAATTGCTATGGTCTTTCCATTGTCATCTAGGTAGCTATTTGTTCAAATCTTTTTAAACTTTATTACTTTCTAGCTGATGTCAGCAGGCTGTATCTCATGATAGGTAGAGAGTTGAAATTTTCAGAAAATGTGTATTTTTGTTGCCGTTATAACAACAAATAATAAAAATAAAATAAATAAAAAATTAAAGAGGCCTTCCCACTAAAAACGTGTTTTTTTCGGTGTTTTTTGGTACGGAACCCTTCGTATGCTAGTCCGACTCGCATTTGACCAGTTATTATAGACACCCCAATTTAGTCTCAAGTTCCCAAACCTAGACTCAAACTATAAAGAACTTAAGTATTATCAGATGTTAGTAATAGTTACTGGCACTGAGAGATTAACGTGCTTTGTAGAAAATGGAAAGCCCTAAATTAGATCTCTTAAGTTGGCCACCTTTCTCATTTTTAGAAAAATTAAAATACTTAATGTTTTTTTTTTTCTAAATGAATCCTCGCTTAGAAAAAGCATTAACTTAATATTTTTCTGGATTCTGTAAAAAACTTATTCCAGCCTCCTAAACAGCTAAGTACTACGAAATCATGTCTAAAGTACTTGTAATAAAGTTTACACTACCATGGCAAGGATACTTCAGAGATAACACCGCCATCTCATGAAATACGAGAACACTAAGACGCAAAAGCTTCTTTTACAGTGATGGGAACCAGCAGCGCCACTTGTGCTTGCAAAGCCAAGTTTTCTTATTATGAACATGAGAAGATATAAACTTTTAAGACCGCTCTAGTGCACCTAAATATAGGACTAGAATTAGGTATAACATAATCGAACTGATTTTCATAGAATCAAATCAAAGAACAGAATTTTCATATACAATTTTCCCAAGACAAAATAGCTGCCTGCAGATATTTGCGAATAATAAGAAAAGTCTTTAGGTTTACATAAGAATAGACCAGTGACCGCTCCTTGCCCGTTAGCCTTACTATGTTAAAAACGAAAGTATATTCTTAATTTATCCTTCCAATTACGTCTCAACAGCGCTATGGATCGCCATGATTTTTCACAAGGATACAGTCCGATTCAACCTTTATGACTTCTCGGAACATCGTGCGTTTCGATGCACAGAATACAATATTTGGTATCAGTTTCAGTTGACTGAACCTACGCGAACCTACTCTCGCGGCTGAATTCCGAAGCGTCATGAAGTTTGAATCGGTCTGTTGAGGTGCCTAGAGCATGCTATTTTTAACCCCCGACGGAAAGAGAGGTATAAGTTTAAGGTGTTTATCTGTGTGACTGTCTGTTCCATCGTAGCTTCGTAACGAATGGGCCGATTTTGATGCAGTTTTTTTCTGTGTGATAGCTAACGTAATCGAAGTGGAACTCAGCTATAATATATAATTTCTGCTCAGGCGTTTGATGATGATCAGCTCATTTCTTACTTAATTAGAGTATCTTACAAACTTCCACTATTGCGACTGAATTGAAAGTTGCACTGTTACTTCGGATTATTTCCAAGGCACCTCAAGCTTGACATTCAAGTAGTCTGCGAGATACCCACCTCCTCAATAACCAACTAACTAACAAACAAACACACTTCCGAATTTATAAAATTAGTAACGAAGTAAGGATAGTAAGTATAATATCTTAAAAATAATTTTGACTGGATCGAATTATTTAAGCTCATTTGAAATTTAAACTTTCAAAGGACCAAGGAGCTACACATTTTGCGAATAATACGAGAATTCTTGAGCAGCACTGCATAAGAATTAGGATCAGTGACCGTTCTATTGTTCTTCGCTCCCTATTTAACCATTATGTTGTCCTTTTGTCGTCTGCCTCGTATTTACACGCTTTCCTTTATTCGCGTTGAATTGTCTAAGTGCATTCTAAAAGAGATCGCACACGGCTGCTAGCCAGAGCCGTGAAGCCGTTTTTTTTTTTTTTAATTATGTTGAACCGATGGCCGCTGGAGCCGTAAATTCCTCGTGAAGTAACCGCGTCTCAGCAAATTGAGCGATGATATCCGGAAAGTAGTAGGCATCGTTGGATGCGAAAGGCCGTGGACAGGCGACGTTGTCTCCACCTAAGAAACCCCAAGAGAATGTAATCACTGAAGAAACCTATGTCCAACAGTAGATGCATTGTAGCTTACGATGATAACAAAATTAATCAATGAATTCTGACTTATGAAATTACCAAATACAAAGAGCAGTGACTGGCCGCCTCACTCTTACTGAGACTTTCTTGGCAGAAAATATCAACTAAAGATTTTAGACTTGATTCGTGGTTTACTGACATAATTATTATAAAATACTACGAGTACGTACCACGGTAATTATTTTAGTTGGGATTGTCGATATTTCGATCCAATTGCATGGACCGTGGTCACGACGAGACCCCCGACGAGAGAAAATATCAAGACCCTTTGATCCGATAATCCGTTGCGTCTCTTGCGGCTTTTACGGGTAGTGTAGTGTACGATCGCTTTTTATTTTCATTGAATTTTCTAAGTGCATTCTTAGTCGCTCGTGTTTCGCAACGCTTTGTTTTTCTTTAAGCTAGGAGAGGCTTTAAGTTCCATTATCTGCGGAGTGTAATGGTTTTCTTGGTTTAATTAATGAAAAGTATTTTTGGGGTTCCGTACCCAAAGGGTGCAATCGGTGCTATTACTAAGCCTCCGCTATCTGTCCTTCCATCCGTCTGTCCGTCCGTCAGCGTGCTTTATATTTTGAAAAAAGTTAAAAATTGAAGAGGGTCATAATATAAACTTTTTTTTTTTTCGATCTTTTAATCTTACCTGGTATTAAATCTTATACAATGATGCGGAACAAAACCTGCAAGTGAAGTTTGATCAAAGTTATTCTGTAAACTTCTTTCCACACAATTAGCTAGTACTTATTTCTAAAATCTAGTTTTTTTACAGCGTATCGCTTACAAACAATATTTTATACATAGGATAAGTTTTAGTTTTCCTTTTTCTCTGACACCGATGCCTTATTTATTTAACTAATAACTATAAGCTTCTGTTTGCACAGAAACGCCAAGCTAAATTCGAAATAGGACGATAGGCTCTTTAATAAACACATACCGATTCACTTTAATTCGTCAAATCTAAACCGACTTTAATAATTCTTTTTTTATTATAAACTAGAAGCCCGCGCCGACTTCGTCCGGGTTGAAAATTTAAATACATATTTGTTTTTACGGGACTGATCGCACAGAGCTTCTTATAGGAGACGATTGTAAATAAAATCACCGCAGGAACCAGAGGAATCTCCCGCGCCGAAACCCGCCGCCGTGCACCGCCCCCGCGCCGGCCGACACATATTAATTTAATTTTCCGATAACTCCTATGATATTTATTTAAACTGTACAGTGTAAAGGGCAAATATGTTCTAAAATAAATGCTTACGATAATAAACATATTTATTTAGATATAGATTGACATCACATCGGTTAAAGAACCTTCGAAAATAATTCATTATTTTTAATCAAAATTTGAAAGATAGAAATGGTCACTGTAAGTTATTCTTAGAAGATAGACATATGCTATCGCGGACTTTTTTTTAGAACTTTTTAAGAGGAACAATTCATCCATACATCATTTTCATCCAATAGCAGTATATGACCCAGCGCACGCCTTGAAAACGTTTAAGATTCAAAAAAATTTCCGACTTCCTTGACAAATTTGCACATAATATCTAGCCATAATACTTTATGTGCATAATATATAGCCTATAACCATCTGGAATAATGTACCTTTGAATTGGTAAAAGAATTTTTGAAATAGGTGCGGTGGTTCCAAAGTTTGCTCCGGACATACATATAAACTCACAAAATTCGCGCTCCCTCTTTATTATAATAGTATAGACTAGTAGGGCGCGTGGGTGCGCGGCTCGCTAAAGCGAACCGCGTGTTTTCTGTCCACCAAATAGACCTTCGGGTCTTGATCATCTTTTTCCAAGAAACCACTCTTCCATCTTTAAAAGTGTCCTACAAAATTTGTACGGCCGCCATCTTGAATCCGCCATTTTGGTGTTTTTTTTTTCAGCTCACTGCTAATTGGATGAGGTTTCGAGTGACTTTTGTTTGAGCAGCCCCCACCTATCTTCAATACCCTGACCGTGCCCCTCACCCGTCTCCGAAATCCTCAATCATCAGATCCCTCCATATTTTTCCTCCGAAGGAATTTTTGTCCTCTATACGAATCCATCAGAAATTTGGAAAAGAAACCGTATCAAAGTCTTGCATATAATTTGTATGAAAAAAATAAATTCCGCCATCTTGAATATTTTTCTATTCATCAAGTAGACTTGCAAGTACTGATCATCTTATTCTAAAAAACCAATCTTCCATCTTTTATAGTCTCCGAGATAGACACCCACGAAATTTGTATGGCTGCCATCTTGAATCCGCCATTTTGGAGTTTTTTTCAGCTTTCTGCCAATTGGGTGAGGTTTCGAGTGACATTTGGTTGAACACCCCCCACCTATCTTCGATACCCCGGTCGGTGCTCCTCACCCGTCTCCGAAATCCTCAATCATCAGCTCTCTCCATATTTTTCCTTCGTATGAATTTTAGTCCTCTCTACGAAACCATCAGAAATTTTGAAAAGATACTGTATAAAGTTTTGCATATATTTTGTATGGAAAAAAATAAATTCCGCCATCTTGAATTTTTTTTCTGTTCATCAAATGGAACTTCGGGTCCTGATCATCTTTTGCCAAAAAATCACTCTTCCATCTCTTATAGTCTCCGAGATAGACACCGACGAAATTTGTATGGCCGCCATCTTGAATCCGCCATTTTGGAGTTTTTTTTCGGCTCTCTGCCAATTGGATGAGGTTTCGAGTGACATTTGGTCGAACACCCCCCACCTATCTTCGATACCCTGGCCGGTGCTCCTCACCCGTCTCCGAAATCCTCAATTATCAGCTCTCTCCGTATTTTTGTTCCGAATGAATTTTTGTCCTCTATACGAAACCGCGAGTGAGAAAAATTTTTTTCATACAAAATTTTACAGGAGAGGTGATCAATGAGTCAATCAGTCAGTGAATCAGCACGAGTAGCTATATATATATTAACTAGTAGGGCGCGTGGGTGCGCGGCTCGCTAAAGCGAACCGCGGTTTTTCTCTCCACCAAGTAGACCTTCGGGTCTTGATCATCTTTTTCCAAGGAACTACTCTTCCATCTGTCATAGTCTCTGAGATATACATCGACGAAATTTGTATGACCGCCTTGAATCCGCCATTTTGGTATTTTTTTTCAGCTTATTGCCAATTGGATGAGGTTTCAAGTGATTTTTGTTTGGGCACCCTCAACCTATCTTCAATACCCTGACCGTGCTCCTCACTCATCTCCGAAATCCTCAATCATCAGCTCTTTTCATATTTTTCCTCCAAATGAATTTATGTCCTCTATACAAAACCGTCAGAAAATTTGAAAAGGAACCCTTTCAAACTCTTGCATATATTTTGTATGAAAAAATAAAAATCCGCCATCTTTAATTTTTTTCTATTCATCAAGTAGACCTGCGAGTCTTGATCATCTTTTTCCAAGAAACCACTCTTCCATCTCTTATAGTCTCCGAGATAGGCATACCGACGAAATCTGTATGGCCGCCATCTTGAATCCGCCATTTTGGATTTTTTTTCAGCTCCCTGCCAATTGGATGAGGTTTCGAATGACTTTTGTTTGAACACTCCCAACCTATCTCCGATATCCTGGCCGTGCTCCTCACCCGTCTCCGAAATCCTCAACCATCAGCTCTCTCCATATTTTTGCTCCGTACGAATTTTGGTCCTCTCTACGAAACCATCAGAAATTTTGAAAAGGAACCGTATTAAAGTCTTGCATATATTTTGTATGGAAAAAAATTAATTCCGCCATCTTGAATTTTTTTTCTGTTCACCAAGTGGAACTTCGGCTCCTGATCATCTTTTGCCAAGAAACCACTCTTCCATCTATTATACTCTCCGAGATAGACACAAACACAATTTGTATGGCCGCCATCTTGAATTCGCCATTTTGGAGTTTTTTTTCGGCTCTTTGCCAATTGGATGAGGTTTCGAGTGACATTTGGTCGAACACCCCCCACCTATCTTCGATACCCTGGCCGGTGCTCCTCACCCGTCTCCGAAATCCTCAATCATCAGCTCTCTCCATATTTTTGTTCCGAATGAATTTTTCTCCTCTATACGAAACGGTGGGTGAAAAAAAATTTTTCCATACAAAATTTTACAGGAGAGGTGATCAATCAGTCAGTCAGTCAGTCAGTGAATCAGCACGAGTAGCTATATATATAGTAACTAGTAGGGCGCGTGGGTGCGCGGCTCGCTAAAGCGAACCGCGGTTTTTTTGTCCACCAAGGAGACCTTCGGGTCTTGATTATCTTTTTCCAAGGAACTACTCTTCCATCTTTTATAGTCTCTGAGATATACACCAACAAAATTTGTATGACCGCCACCTTGATTCCGTCATTTTGGTGTTTTTTTTTCAGCATTGCCAATTGGATGAGGTTTTGAGTGATTTTTGTTTGGGCACCCTCAACCTATCTTCAATACCCTGACAGTGCTCTTCACCCGTCTCCGAAATCCTCAATTATCCGCTCCCTCCATATTTTTCATCCCAATGAATTTTTATCCTCTATCCGAAACCATCAGAAATTTTGAAAAAGTACCCTAACAAAGTCTTGCAATATTTTGTATATGAAAAAAAAAATCCGCCATCTTGAATTTTTTTCCATTCTTCAAGTATACTTTCTCGTACTGATCATCTTTTTCCAAGAAACCACTCTTCCATCTTTTATACTCTCTGAGATAGACATCGACGAAATTTGTATGGCTGCCATCTTGAATCCGCCATTTTGGATTTTTTTTCAGCTCCCTGCCAATTGGATGATGTTTTAAGTAACTTTTGTTTGAACACCCCCCACCTATCTTCGATATACTGGCCGTGCTTCTCACCCGTCTCCGAAATCCTCAACCATCAGCTCTCTCCATATTTTTCCTCCAAATGAACTTTTATCCTCTATACGAAACCTTCAGAAATTTTGAAAAGGAACCGTATAAAGTCGTGCATATATTTTGTATGGAAAAAATTTAATTCCGCCATCTTGAATTTTTTTTCTATTCATCAAGTAGACCTTCGGCTCCTGATCATCCTTTTCGAAGAAACCACTCTTCCATCTTTTATAGTTTCCGAGATAGACACCGACGAAATTTGTATGGCCGCCATCTTGAATCCGCCATTTTGGAGTTTTTTTTCGGCTCTTTGCCAATTGGATGAGGTTTCAAGTGACATTTGGTTGAACACCCCCCACCTATCTTCGATACCCTGGCCGGTGCTCCTCACCCGTCTCCGAAATCCTCAATCATCAGCTCTCTCCATATTTTTCTTCCGAATGAATTTTTGTCCTCTATACGAAACCGTGAGTGAAAAAAAATTTTTCCATACAAAATTTTACAGGAGAGGTGATCAATGAGTCAGTGAGTCAGTGAGTCAATCAGTGAATCAGCACGAGTAGCTATATATATATTAATTGTGTACTATTAAAAATATTTTGTTCAATTTTGGTAAAGATCTCCTAAATATAATCGGAGATAGACGACATAACTTCTCGCGGATAGTAGCAAGTCCCTCGAAACTTTTTCCACGCCGACGAAATCGCGGGAATCAGCTAGTAAAAATATATAATTTTATTTTGTACACGTTTGTTGAAGTCGGGCGGCTTAAATAGAAACGATGAAACCGATACGCGATGCTCGCCTGATTTCAATAAACGTGTCTCTTATATGTCACCATAAGATAAGCGTCGCGCATCGATTTCATCATTTCTAGTTAAGCCCGCCCGACTTCAACAAACGTGTACAAAATAAAATTATTTTTATACTTTGTAGTGGCGTTTGAAGTCGGTTTTTTGAAAAGAATTTTTAGTTTAAGCTTTTTAGTGTAGCTTGTTCCTGCTTTCTTTCTCCCCTCCCTCCAACGCTACGGTACTAATGTAGTTTACACTTGGTATCTACAGTACTTATTAACAATACACAAGAGCTAGGACCAGGAGCTCCATGATGTAGTCCATGGTTGGTACCAACAATATCAATTCGTAAACGACAGTTCCTAAATCGTCACAGTTTAGGTAGGCAGTACCCCTGCAGCATCAGTATTGAAGAGCGAGGACCTTGAATTCCACGATGTAGAATATGCTTGATACTAACAATATCAATTCGCAAGCGAAAGTTCCAAAATCCTCACAGTTTAAGTGGGCAGTACCCTGCAGCATCAGGATTGAGGAGCTAGAACCTAGACCTCGATGGAGTAGTATATTATGCTTATTACATACAATAACAATTCATGATTAGCAGTTCCTAAATCTCTACAATTTAGGTGGGCAGTACCCTGCAGCATCAGGATTGAGGAGCTAGAACCTAGACCTCGATGGTGTAGTATATGCTTATTACATACAATAACAATTCATGATTAGCAGTTCCTACATCCCAATAATTTAGGTGGGCTGTACCCTGCAGCATCAGGATTGAAGAGTAGGACCTGGAGCTCTATGATCTAGTATATGCTTCAGCCAAGCATACCAATTCGTAAACGACGGTTCCTAAAGTTCCATAATTTAGGGGGGAAATACCCCTGCAGCATCAGGCTTGAGGAGTTGAAGGTAAACATTTTTATGGGACCATTTCGCGAGCTTTCTCTGTCGATTAAAAAAAAAATCTTGTGAATCGGTCCAGAAACCTCGGAGTAATCGGTGGACATACATAGAAAAAAAAAAAAAAAGATACCGGCCGAATTGATAACCTCCTCCTTTTTGGAAGTCGGTTAAAAAGGAAAGCACCACACAATTCCAATAATTTATTTTACAATAAAACATTCACAATCATAGTTACAATATCACTATCAATCCTCAGTCGATTTGGCCTAATATAATTCATTCAACAATTTTATTTCGTTTAACAACCAACTTGATTCAAATTTGTCTTATCTAAGGCTGATCGCACATTGGATACTTCGTGACAGTCGTTGGTCGATTGCCAAAAAGCTGGATCAAACATAGCTACAGTCTTGATTATGGTGATTAGACTAATTTATGGTATTAATACTGCAATAATGCATTTTCACCAATAGCGAGTGAGAATCGGCCAATCAGAAATGATTGCAATTGTGACGCTTTAGTAATCATTTTTAGATAATACCGAAGTGGAATGTCAAGCTTCTCTACAGCATCTGTGCAATGCCAAAATAATCCCACTAGGATCTCAGCGGCGTCACAATTGAATAAGCTCCTTTGAATCAGACAATCAACTGTCGAAAAGCGAACGCTTAAGCGATAGTAATCAATGTGCGTCCAGGCTAAGCTTTATATAGTTTATGTACATAATTTTTTATATTGCAGTTATTTTAAATACACACAGTCCGATTTAATAAAAATACAGTTTTATTTAAACTTTAGACCTATATGTGTGTGTGTGTGTGTGTTTGTTACTCCTTCACGTCACAACAAACGAACCGATTTGGCTGAAATTTGGAATGGAGATGTCAAATACCCAGGATTAACACATAGGCTACATTTTATCCCGGAAAATTAAAAAGCTCCCGCGGGAATTAAAAAACCTTAATCCATGCGGACGAAATCGCGAGCATCGTCTAGTTATAAATAATTTTAAAATAATAATCAATTTTCCAAATTAATAGTTCTCACTTAAGCAAAAACCAAATTAGTAGCTGATATTTGTAATCATAAATTCCATTGTGAAATACCACAATAATAACATAATGCTTATTGTAATATATGTAGGTATGTAGGAACAAGGTATAATAAGTATTGTTCGTTTGGTACAATTAATGGCAATCCATGCATTAATTATACTGACACATCATAATTTGATATAATATTACAATAATGATTGGTATGGTGCGTTTCACGTAATATGTTATGATACTCGTACATACCAGAGCAATTATAAATTAAATCCTCAATTTCATCCACATAGATCAACCTTTTTTAATATCCCATGGGAACTCTTCGATATTCCAGAACAAGGTTATAAATACTCAGAAAATCGCCTGGAAAATTGGCCATTCCTTGTATAAATCTCTACGAAGTTAAAAGTCCCGTCAAAATTGGTTCACTGTTCTTAAGATTAGCCTGTTCTAAACGACAAACACACATTTTAAAACATTTTTAGGCGCTAATCTACAGTAAAGCAAAGAAGGCGTTGGCGCGGATCGCGTTGTCGGTGCATCCGGCGGCGGTCTTATCACGATGGGAACCCCTGAGAAGAGAGTCCGTACTGAAAATATACAATGCTGTATTGACTAGACAATAGGTACAGCATTGTAAAGTCGATATCTCCTGAGGATGCTCCGGTGTCGGGGCGAAACGTGCGTCGAGAGTTGTATAAAAGTCTTGTGTGGTGGTGCATGTGAGTGGTGGTGGCATTGCTTGCTTGGGAATTTTGCTTTATTGCTTGGTTAGGGAGGAAAGCAGTGCTTGGCTTTTAACTGCATGTTTGACCATACAGATTTTTTTTTGTTGGCGGATTACAGCAAAATAATTCTAACAATTTTTTGTTAATACAAGATGGACAAAAAAGGTAACGGAAGGCAATCCAATTACTTGGCCAGCTTTCCATACCATTAAGAAGTATTTATGAAACACTTTATGCAAAATAACTGCAATGTAAAATATCTTATTAATACTAAGGAAACTTCATAACAAGCCAGTAAGAGCAAGGCCTCACGAAGCGGCTCACACGTACGTCCGCAGCAGTTGCGATACAACAGGATGCCTAAGTGAATTGAAACCATAACAAGATTGAATTAGAGCTCAATTTCGTGTATGCATTCTTATTCGTTTACAAATTAAAATCAGTTGTACTCAATTTGAAACTTTAAATCAATTGACGCTATAAATCTTATACTAACCCTACTGTTTTATTTCAAAACTCCGCGCCCGCGATTGCGGGAAAGGACCGCTTTAGCGGTAGATTGATCGTTAGGGTAAAAACATGCCAAAGATACCTCACTGCGATACATCGCGGTACAGTGAGGCATATTCGGCATGTTCGTGCTCGTCTGTTTGCATACATTTGTTTTAAATGGAGGTGACATCGAGGTAGCAAGCTAAATCGCGACCGCGAAGTATCGCAGTGAGGCAGTTTTTACCCTAAGTTGAGCGGTTATTTACGATCCATCGACGACGAACGGCCGCCAACCGCGCGATTAACCGCGTCCCTCCCGGTTATACCCGTACTACTACTACTATCCGTAGTACTACGCCGCAGTACCCCGATACTAGTATCCCGCAGTTGCTACGGGCGCCGCAATCTTGCTCACCACGGGCGTAAAACACGCTGTAAAATGTGCTACTTAGTTTTACATACATATCTGCATGCTGTAAAGGCCGCGCGCGCGGTTTTAAACTGCTCCGTGAGTTCTTAGCCAACGACATTAACTGGTTTATTTCGTCGCCAGCTTCGCTATGTACTTTCCTTTACTTTTAATTTAATATTACTTTATCTTAATAACACTTAACGAAAATTTCTTAGAAGGGTGAATGTTAAAAGTCGTATTCAGATTTCCTTGGCGCATTTTAATTTTTTTACAATTTATGTAGAAACGTGTAATTTAACTTAGAATAATATTAGTAATAATAAGTTAAATTTCATGTCAATATTATTTGTAAGAAATCACAAAAAATGCACTGGAGAGTTAGTCGACTCAATACGCCCAAGATTCACCCAGACTTGTTCGGTACACAACAAAACGCATGTATCCTAGCCTAAAATTGACAGATATCAAAACTTGAGACCACTGAGTATTACAATGACGTATTATTTATTAATTTTACAGTAACGGTTACAAAACAAATAAGTACTCGCATGAAACACAAAAAGGTACAGATATTTGTGTAGTTGTTGTTTTTACAAGACTACGGAAGATTTATAATTTTAGCCGTCTATGTATGTATATGTATGCATGTTTGTGTTAACGAATGTTTTAAAGTATTTGTAAGTGATGTTCATGAATGAGGTGTCAATATATTCGTTGTGATGGTCCCGGTGAGATAGACTACATTTTATACAAACAAAATCAATAAGACCGATGTTACATCCAATTTTCCTGAGTCGGATTACAGTTTCTAAACTTTGATTGTTAAACAAGAAAGTTCACTTAAGAAAGACATTCATAAAATTGAAATAGGTACCTACTTTATAAAATAAGAATTGTCCATGATAATTATTTATTTATTATTTACATACACGTAAAACGAATTGAATTTGTATAACACTTATGATCACAATATTAAAAACTTTGTCCATTTCACTATCTACATTTACAAGTGGGTGGAGAATTCTCCCTATATGCAGCTCTCGCGGACTTTCCTAGCCGCTGTGACCACTTCATGTCTAGAGGACGATATGTCTACTCCTCTCGCCGTCACTCCTCGGTTCACGAATGATATGCTCTGTGAGAGGAAAGAAAAATTTTAAAATTTAAAAAATAAAGATTCCGACGAATTGAGAAACTGATTTTTTTTGGAAGTCGGTTAATGCTTAGCGACACTTCATTGCCGCTAGAAAGGTCACGGTACAGTCGGTAGTAAGTAATACCAGGGTAGAGAAGTAGAAATAGAAATAGAAATAGAAATAGAAATATTTTTTATTCAAATAAACTTTTTACAAGCACTTTTGAATCGTCAATGAATCTACCACTGGTTCGGAATGCCTTTCCTGCCGAGAAGAGCCAGCAAGAAACTCGGCGGTTGCTCTTTTCAAAAAAATAAAATTTTTTACAATTGTTATTGAAACTATGCTATGTATTCAGTGCTTCCACGATGAATTTTCCTGAGTACAATACAAGTAAAAATAAATACAATACAAATACAAATAAATACAATACAAATACAAATAAATACAATTCAATACATGTCAACACAGGCAGGCAAAAGCAGACCCATTCCCGTTGGTGGCACCCGTTCACGAGCATGACGCATGATCCAGCCATTGCCTCGCTCAACCATCACCACCAGTATCTCTCCTTATACTGTGGTAATACTATGTTTATGGGTACGGTAGACAAGAGCTAGTTTAGAAGTTATACAATTTCAAATTGGTCATTCTGGGAATCGATTTTTTTTATTAGGAGATATCTGAAAAAAAAGCTAAGAGAGTCTTGTTGATAGATGACAGTCGGCAATGGAAAGCGCTGATGAGGTCTACATTAGAACGCGCTTGCTTACAAGATGCCTATTTACTCTTGCCTAGAAGGTAGTCAAGTTATACGTGGCAGAAAACATGGACGACGGAAGAGCACTGTGATAACGATTCGCTTCAGAAATGTTGAGCTTATATTATTAATGTTAGTAAGTATCTATTATTGTTATAGCAAAAATACATAGTCCAGTCCTAGAATCAAAAATAGTTAAAAGATTTGAGAGCTTACTGTATTGTTATCATAAAAATCCTTCACCATTTTTATGAATAAAGGGACAACCCTCGGTGGATAATACAACGCAGAGAGAAGTAATAAAAGCAATACTTACGCCACTGTTTGGCAGTATTATGCTGTGGTCACTGTAGATTTTTATAGTGTCCCCTTCCATTCCTATTTTGGGCTTACTGAAGTCATCTAGAGGCTTTTTATCTGTGAAAAAATTAACATAATAAATAACGTTGTTTGTGTACTCTCATGGGACAAAGCCCGGATTTTAAGCTACCGTGGAGATATAAATCTAACAAGTAGAAAGCGCTTTAAGTTTTCATTTGTTTTCATTTGTGTTTTCAGACACTTAAAATCTGGGTATCTTTCAAATAAGAGTGAATGGGCATGTTCTTATTAGATTTATAATCTAACAAGTAGAAGCTTCATGAGAAAGTTGATCTAAATTGGGCGAAAAATTCTGGTGTAT
This sequence comes from Hipparchia sbordonii, assembly GCA_038048805.1. NCBI lineage: Eukaryota > Metazoa > Arthropoda > Insecta > Lepidoptera > Nymphalidae > Hipparchia > Hipparchia sbordonii. Next base: position 635,438 of record CM076111.1, on the reverse strand, counting down.
TTATTGGACCTACCGGATTTTATACATCAATATACTGAACGATAATCCCCGATGCGTGCAGGACTATTTTAAGGAATGGACATATTTTATTTATTACTCGTATTAACCGACTTAATTCAACTTGTTTCATTTCTATTACAAACTTTTAAGTAAAGGGGCAATATAACTGCCAAGGTACAATATAATGTATCATTGAACAAAGTATTGTACATCGACGTAGATACAAGTACATTTAAATCGATGGTATTGTACAATTTTACTAAACCTTATGATGAAAACTTTGTTTTTAATAAAGCACTATTGCTAAGATAGTGTTGATTTGAACTAATTACTCAACAACTTCACGGACTTTTTCTACCATTTACTTAATTTTATTGAAAATAATTTCAGGGTAATCTTCCTCCTCGTCAGTTTTAATATCGACTGATAAAAAGCATTCATTTTTCTTCTTTTTGCATGCATTTCCACAGTCCTCGGTCTGGTGCCACCTGTATTCTGTATGATGTCGTCGGTCCACCTAGGAAAGCATCTTAAATGCGTTTTAAAAAGTGAAATTGTCCACCAACCCACCTCTACTGCCATTGTTATCTTTGCGCACTAGTATCACAAAGGTCCACTTACCAAATTGTACAGGTATAATATCCGGATCATCTTCTTCCCCATCCATTTTAAGTTCATATCGGCTGCTATAATCGACTTTTGGAGATGCCGTGTATGAAGGAAGGGTGTCCCTTTTTGGAAACGAGTCGAGGCTGCCCTCCGAGTATAGAGCATTCCTATTTCAAAAACATAACATGAAGGAATCTTTGAAATGCGAGACAATATAAAAAATATGTGTAAAATATTAAAACAGTTATCTTCGACCTTGTCTTCCGTTCAACTTTTAACCACAACTAACAACAACCGCACCGCAAGAGGAGGGCTTCCATTCTTAAGTCGTTGTTATCCCATCTACGCGCACTAAGCTTAAGTTTTCATTTGTGTTTTCAGACACTTACAATCTGGGTATTTTTCAAATAAGAGTGAATGGGCATGTTCTTCGCCAATGCGTTCCACATTAGGCCATATTATTATCACTTTCCATCAGGTGTGACCGTGGTCAAGCATTTGTCATATAAAAAAGCTCAGGTTCCGCAATATTTCACACAATCATTAATCTGCGACCCCGCACAACACCGCGTGGTTGCTATGTTTAAATACACATTTATAGCTAAGTTAAGAGGCCGAGTTACTCTTTAAAAGCATGGGCGGTGTAATCTTTAAGTATTTCTCCATCATCGTATTTGGTGAGAAAATAGATCTTGTATACCAATAACGTATACAAGATCTATTTTCTCCTGATCCTAAGATAAATAAAATCCTGATCTTAAAATAATTATACTGAATAGTGTTTTAACCTTATAACATGCAGCTAAATATAGAAAAGGAAAATAAGAAAATTTATTCGCGAGAATATAACTGGGCCAGGGGGGCGATTCAGACCTGTTTGATAACATACCGTGTCGATACGGTTAGATATCGATCTCGTATAAAAAAAATTTGTCGTGTGATTCAGAGCGTTTGGTTTGAGGATACGATTTGGTATCGACTACGTTATCGACATGGACAAGATACATTCGATTACAAGAGCATTTACGAATTGAAAATATATGTTATCGTACGGTAACAAACCGAATCGATCGATAAATAAGTTATCGGAGGGGTCTGAATCGGGGGGCTGGTTGTGGGTATTCATTATCGATTTTTTTTTTCGATGACAAGATAGTCCTTGACTGTGATCTCACCTGATGGTAAAACAATGCAGTAAGATTGTAGCGGGCTAACTTGGAAGGGATATGGCAGTGTATGCCCTATTGTTTCTACACACCATTGTACCGGAACGCATGCTTGATGGCACGTCTTTAACGTTAGGGTGGTAACTAGCCACGGCCAAAGCCAGACCAGAGACAATTCAGAAATTATAAATTTGCCGGGAATCGAACCCAAGACCTAAAGTTATAAGATCGCAGCGCTCACCACTGCATCAGGGAGGTTGGCAACTTACGTGGATGGTGGTTGTTTCCCGTGCGTCCTCACGAAATGCTTCCGGTAGACCGCTACAATTATTGCGCATACGGCAGCGCTTAGAAGCGCCACCATCGCTAGAAGGGACGCGATCACCGGCGACAGCGAGAAAGGATTACTTGCACCTGGTAACAAAAAAGTTTTCATCATGGTATAGCCCAGCAAACTAGGATCCCCTGTACTATGAGGCGACACTCTTTTGCCTCAAAAAAAACCGGCAAGTGCGAGTTGGATTCGCACACGAAGAGTTTCGTACCATCGTAACAGCAAAAAACACCGAAAAGGTCACGTTTCTTGTATGGGGACTCCCCTTTCTTATTCTTCTTCAATCTGTAGTTGGATAACTCATAAGTAAGATCTGGGATCCACCGGAACGAGCGTCACAAGTCTATTATGTGACTGCCCTTGACAAAAGCCAAGACCTATGACGATAACACACTTAGGTACATAAATACTTAAGATTTACCTACTTATCATACAAACACCTGCTTAGAGACTCCAACGGGAAGTCTTTTCGCGAAGATAAAAGATTAGTCTTAAAACAGACAAAGATGAAATATCCGTCTTCATGTAAAATAAAAAGTCCCCTTCACACATTTATCACTGTCGAGACGTGAGATGCACAAACACTCCAGCAGTCGTAATGACCTGTACCCTTAGTGCCAGTTGGAACATCACGACAACGTTAACAAATTCGAGTTTCGAAACACTAAAACATCAAAAAAAAACGGACCTAAAGCTTCTTACTTTAAAGTTCATTATAATGTGCGAGTCTTCGACAATTATTCCAAAATCAGTATAGGCCTTGATGCATGGACTCTATGGCCGTATAAGTCATGTAGAAGATTGGGTTTAAACAAGGTATCTATAAGCTAGTGTTTCATCGACTAAGACCCACAATCTTGACATCTCTGGGGCTTTTGGCAGGGTATTTAACTGGATAATATACCTGCCGATATTTATTTTGACAAATTTCCACTTTGGGCACTAGCTGTAAAGAAATTTTCCTTTGATTTTAGAATACTCGAAACTCTTTGGATATTCCAAAATTAACGTCGTCGCGTTGAACAAATTCGTACTAAACCCACAAAAGAGACTTATTGCGGAAAGCACTTGCAGTCCCTTACTCGCTAAGACATTCACTTTGTATCTTGTGACGTCACAGTTTATAATATCAAATAAGAGAATTTAGGAATTTAGGTAGAATGAAAAGGTACGAAACTCAAAACGTCAAAAAATCTGAGATTTTCTTATTTTTAGTAGCTATTACTTATAGTTAGTAGTAAATTTCTTATAGCTTCTAAACATCAAACTAATTAGTAGTTTTATAAATTACTAGCGGACCCGACAGACGTTGTCCTGTCTTAACTATGAATATTGAAACTCCCCTTTTTACCCCCTTGGAGAGAGAATTTTCAAAAAATGTAAAATACGTAATTCTTTATATTTGATCAAGAGCCAAAATATCAAGTTTCATAAACATAACTTGAAAAATAACTTGAAGAACGAAGGACTATCATACAAACATTCAACCCCTATTTAACCCCTTAGGGGGTAGAATTTTTTAAAAGTGTGAAACACTTACTTTTTTGTTTTCAATTTAAAGCCTAAGTACCGAATTTTATGGGTATAGCTTGAAAAATAACGGAGTTTCATACAAAATTTAACCCCCCTTTTTACCCCCTTGGGGGGAGAATTTTCGAAATATGTAAAATACGTAATTCTTTATTTTTGATCAAGAGCCAAAATATCAAGTTTCATAAACATAACTTGAAAAATAACTTGAAGAACGAAGGACTATCATACAAACATTCAACCCCTATTTAACCCCTTAGGGGGTAGAATTTTTTAAAAGTGTGAAACACTTACTTGTTTGTTTTCAATTTAAAGCCTAAATACCGAATTTTATGGGTATAGCTTGAAAAATGACGGAGTTTCATACAAACTTTAACCCCCTTTTTACCCCCTTGGGGGGAGAATTTTCGAAATATGTAAAATACGTAATTCTTTATTTTTAATCAAGAGCCAAAATATCAAGTTTCATAAACGTAACTTGAAAAATAACTTGAAGAACGAAGGACTATTATACAAACATTCAACCCCTATTTAACCCCTTAGGGGGTAGAATTTTTAAAAACTGTGAAACACGTACTTTTTTGTTTTCAATTTAAAGCCTAAATACCGAATTTCATGAGTATAACTCGAAAAATGACGGAGTTTCATACAAACTTTAACCCCCCTTTTTACCCCCTTGGGGGGCGAATTTCGAAAAATCCTTTCTTAGTGCTCGCCTACGTCATAAAAGGAACCTACTGTCAAAATTTCAAGTTTCTAACTTCAGTGGTTTAGGCTGTGCGTTGATCGTCAGTCAGTCAGTCAGTCAGTCAGTCAGGACAAGCCTTTTTATATAATCTATAATTATATAAAAAGGCTTGTCCTGACTGACTGACTGACTGACTGACTGACTGACGATCAACGCACAGCCTAAACCACTGAAGTTAGAAACTTGAAATTTTGATAGTAGGTTCCTTTTATGACGTAGGCGAGCACTAAGAAAGGATTTTTCGAAATTCGCCCCCCAAGGGGGTAAAAAGGGGGGTTGAAGTTTGTATGAAACTCCGTCATTTTTCGAGTTATACTCATGAAATTCGGTATTTAGGCTTTAAATTGAAAACAAAAAAGTACGTGTTTCACAGTTTTTAAAAATTCTACCCCCTAAGGGGTTAAATAGGGGTTGAATGTTTGTATAATAGTCCTTCGTTCTTCAAGTTATTTTTCAAGTTACGTTTATGAAACTTGATATTTTGGCTCTTGATTAAAAATAAAGAATTACGTATTTTACATTTTTTTTAAATTCTCCCCCCAAGGGGGTAAAAAGGGGGGTTAAAGTTTGTATGAAACTCCGTCATTTTTCAAGCTATACCCATAAAATTCGGTATTTAGGCTTTAAATTGAAAACAAAAAAGTAAGTGTTTCACACTTTTAAAAAATTCTACCCCCTAAGGGGTTAAATAGGGGTTGAATGTTTGTATGATAGTCCTTCGTTCTTCAAGTTATTTTTCAAGTTATGTTTATGAAACTTGATATTTTGGCTCTTGATCAAAAATAAAGAATTACGTATTTTACATATTTCGAAAATTCTCCCCCCAAGGGGGTAAAAAGGGGGGTTAAAGTTTGTATGAAACTCCGTTATTTTTCAAGCTATACCCATAAAATTCGGTACTTAGGCTTTAAATTGAAAACAAAAAAGTAGGTGTTTCACAGTTTTTAAAAATTCTACCCCCTAAGGGATTAAATAGGGGTTGAATGTTTGTATGATAGTCCTTCGTTCTTCAAGTTATTTTTCAAGTTATGTTTATGAAACTTGATATTTTGGCTCTTGATCAAAAATAAAGAATTACGTATTTTACATTTTTTGAAAATTCTCTCCCCAAGGGGGTAAAAAGGGGAGTTTCAATATTCATAGTTAAGACAGGACAACGTCTGTCGGGTCCGCTAGTTATAGATAATACAAATGTAAAAATTCTTTCGATTCGATCTTCAAGATTCCATCTGACCTGATGACAGTGGGACCATCTGACCTTTCAAACAAAAAAGAATTTTCCAAATCGGTCCAGGTGTCTTCAAATAATCCGGGAACATACATAAAAAAAAGATTCCGATGAATTGACAATCGCCTCTTTTTTTTCAAGTCGGTTAAAAACAGTTTACAATATCCAAGAAAGGCTAGTCTAAAAAAATTTGTAATTTTTTCTTCAGAAATAATTTTAGTAGGTACTTTCTTTTGACCTATGCAGCAGCAGACGTAATAATTACAAGAGGTAGGTAAATGGGGTAACGAATGCTTTGCGCAATTAACACTCTTCAACGGAAAGGCTTACCGAGGATTTATTACATTTTGTTCTGAGGAATACCGAGGTTAGGGCACTGAAAAGGGATTTGCAAGTTAGAGTTCAAAAACATGCTTATATTTAGCCTGTTAAGTAACTTACGTGAACATTGTAACAAAGTAACAAGCAATTAAAACAGATTAAATTAACAAGCCAACTGCCATAAAGGAAATCAACTGAGCTTTAAATTGTCATAGATCGCAAATGACCATTAAAAATGAAAAATTATCAACTAAACCTAACAACGATTTTCAAATACTTACATTTACAAAAGATCACGTTAATACGTAGTTCTGTTATAGCGTGATTGAAGGACAAACCAACAAAGAAATACACTTTTGCATTTATAATTTTACTAAGGATTATTAATTATAATCAAAGCTAATAATAATTGTATTATAATCTAACTATTATAAATTGTAATTTGTAGTAAATTTTGCTCTACATCAACATAATATTACAGGTTCAATGACCTAGTTAGACATGCGTAATACAAACTAGCAAGACCTTTACGTTACCATCTAATTAATAGAATAACAACATTACAGCGCATAATGTGACGTGTTAGTTTTACCCGGGTAAATATGAACTTACATGAATTAGTCTCCCATTCCTTACACGTGTTTAGTAGCTCTACTACCTTCATAGTTTATGTTATTTCATTATGAGACAAGAACAGTTTTTTGTTTTTCTTTTTTAATTTTTTGCGAGCAAACGAGCAGGCCGATCATCTGATGTTAAGTGATTACCGCCGTCTACGAATATTTGCAGCACCTGAGGCACCATCAATGCGTTGCCGGCTTTAAAGGAATTTGTTAATCCGCCCCTTGAATAACCCCATGTTGTAATTTAGAGGTAGTTACGTACTATTATTATTACTAAGAAAATAATAAATAATGTCCTCCCCACCGAATCCGGTCACGGCGGAATCTCGGTGGAGATTGGCCATCTGTGAGAGATAATATTGTGCACAAGTGTGTGAGCTGAACTAGGACCCTTTCATTGGTATGATATATGTATCATACCAATGAAAGGGTAATTACTTAAAATATATAATTCTGGATATGTGTAAGTCTAAGCTTACAAGTATTTCATTTTTGTATGTTAATGAATAAACGATATATTCTATTCTAATTTTCCTTTAGTTTACCCGTCCTTACCTGTATATTTATCTGGAGATCTAACAGCAATAGTGTAAAGGGTTGTCACCTCGCCCCTGCCCTTAGCGTTAGCAGCGTAGAGATTCAGCAGGTAGCTCACCCCTTTATTGAGGCCCTGAATTTCGAAGATCGGAGTGAAATTCGCTGAAATGTTGGCTCGCACCTATGGAAATTCATAATATGGTCACATAAGCATCCTTTCATCTCAACGTATCTGCGACTAACTGGCCATAGCTATCCTCTCGACTTCAAAATATGCCTTATAAGTGCGGAGAATCAATTTATTCTAAAACCTCAGATAAAGGAAAAATAAAAATTATACGAAATTTTAAAATAACAAACCGAATATCTAATTTTTCAACTGGGACGAAGTCGGGGCGGGTCGCTAATAGTAGGATAAAATCTATAAAGTAATAAAACAGAATTTAAATGTTCTTTGGAAACATTATTTTGTAACTCAACCTGAAATCACCTGAGAAAAATTCGCTGGCCAAAGCTAGCACATACAATATCACACTGAGTCGTTTCTTCGCTATATTACTTACAGTTAAAGAGGGTAGCTCGAGCACCTCCATGAAGAACACTTGGGGCAGTCCTCCGTCAAAGCCTTCGTAGCACTCCACTTGTAAACCGTTGCTCTGATTCAGCACTGAGCAATTTTGCAACATTGTGGGACGCCCTGTAGGATAAAGAATCATTAAAATCATCATCAACACTTCAACGGCTCACTATTGAGTACAGGTCTCCTTCTAAAAGGAGGGAAATTCTATAGTCTACCACGCTGGCTCAATGCATATTGGCAGACTTCATACACTTTTGAGAACATAAAGTTGAACTCTCAGGCAGGTAGTTTTCCTCACGATGTTTTCATTGCCGTTGCAGAATGCGACATTTAATAGCTTAAACGCACAATACTTTGAAACCAATACCAATAGGCTAACGTATTGCTACTAAGTCTATATTTTTTCGTTGTTAAGTCGGAATCCCACCCCGTAGTTGAGGCGTTATTGCGTAAATTATATCCTATAGAACTTGCATCCTATAGAAATAAAGTACACTTCTTTTTCTTCTCGGGGACTATTTTGATGGGATTTCTATCCCTAACCATACTTTTGCTACCGGCAATGGTTAGTGCAATGAAATATCATGAATTATTCGAAAATTCAGAGATATGTATCCGGCATCGAACCCAGAAAACACAATATGAATTTGGAACAAATTCAAGTAAAATTTGGAACATTCGAGAATATTCCAAAGAACATTTACTTGTATTGAGGTAGCTCTCCTGCTAAACTTCTGTACGAGTAGCACTTCGAAACCTAACTCAAACCTATATACGTAAAAATACATAAATTTAATGTAGAAGAAAATATTGTACAAGTATTTACAATTAAATATTATAGGTATTAGTACGAGCAGAGTTGTTTATTGTTGTTGTTAGCAAATATGCGAGAAGTTTTTTGTATATCTTTCGAAGAACGAAAAATTAAATTACGTTTTCCTATAATAATAAACGGAACAATTTGAAATGCCACAGAAATAGCTTCCTTGTTATGACTTCCAGAATAGAGAAAGCTATCGTCAGATAATCTCTAAGGGATGATCCCTGATTCATAATTATTACCATAACGAAAACATTCGTAGAAAAGCCAGAGAGGATTTGTAAGAGACAAGTATTACCCGTCCACGTCAAGTTGGCCGTCGTAGACCGTTACAAAATGACGTCATACCGTACCGTTTACGAGAAACTAATAATTGTATTTTTTACTGTAACGACGACCACGACACTTATTTGTGCATATGTTTGAATAAACTAGTGGTTCGCCCCGAACTGAGACCTCGCGATATCCCATAATTCCCAAAAGTTTTAATTATATATTGTAATAATTAACTTTTAACATTAGACGCAATAAAAAAAATAATAGTTGACATAAAACTGTTTTACTGACACAGCGCCATCTATAGTGAAGCATTATAGTGAAGCATTATAGTGAAGCTATTAGCTTCACAATAATGCTAATAGATGGCGCATTAAAATTAAATAATTTCGTTTCTTTATAACATTTATCTAATTTTAGTATTTGTTGTTCAAGTACAGGATATAACTGAATTTTCAACCAAGTTTCACGTTCTAATATTCAGTAATTCTTGACATATGGCTCAAATTAAAATCTCCACTTTGAAACCCCCCCATTTGGTCAATTTTTAGGGAAAAATTAAAAAAAATATATTTTTGTACTCTGTTCAAAGTCGTCTTTAAAAAGATATATCGCAAGTCTATGTAGAGCAACAAACAAGATTTTACTTCAAATACGCTTCTATGAGAGCCCCCCTGAAATAAAGCTTTTTATATTTTTTTATACAATGTTCGGCTGAAGGCCATCAGTTTACATATTATATTTAAATTTGAAGTAATTACGTTCAGTAATTCAGAAGTTATAGGGCTCTGACAGACATTTAGACGAACACACTTCTCTGTCTAGTAGGCAAGCGCCCTAGTTGACTCAGAGAACTTCGCTTCGCTCGTTCAATTAAAAGTCAATGTATAGTAGCTATTACTTACCAGCGGCAACAAGGTTGAACGTGCAAGGCACCTCCTGCTTGCCAACAGAGTTGGTAGCCAGACAGGACAGCGTCCCGAAGTCGTTGTCTTCCATCGGTGTATACCGTAGTACTGATTTGTGGTCCATTGCGGTATACAAACTGTTGTCAAAGTTGACAAAGAATCAATTTTAATGGCACACAAGACATAAAACAAGCAATTAAAAGAGATAAAATAACCCGAACGCTTTAAAGGAAATCAACTGAAAATTTACAACTTTAAATTGACATAGACCGGAAATGATCATTCAAAATGAAAAATGATCAAAGAACCATAACAATGATTTTTAAATAGCTATTCAACTTTACGTATTATTCAATGATACCCCACTTATTTCCTTTTTTTCCACAATAAAGCGCGTGGTGGTCGCCATATTGAATTTTGACTACCGTGATGTCTTTAGTAATACTCTCAAGATTAACATAAATTGATTGACATAAGAATCATCAAAATCGGTCCACGACTTTGGTCTCTAGTGCGCCACATTCATATGTAGCCATAGTTGTACTAACCTGGCTGGATCAAGCTTTGGTGAGCAGGAAGTTGGATATTATTTTGTACATTCCCCCGTACGTAATTAACGTAATATATTAATTTAATTTGACAAATTAATTATTTATAAATGCAGATTTATGCGTACTGAGGCATCGGAGCAAGCGTTGACCATCAACTAGAACTTAATTAATATTATTGTTTTACAAAATATCTATGCTTGCTGCCAACAATATTAATTCAAAACAGACAATTTCTAAATCATCACGGTTTAGCTAGGCACTACCCTGCAGCATCAGGATCGAGGAGCTAGGACCTAGAACTCCATGATGTAGATTATGCTTGGTGATAAGCATATCAGTTCGTTGTTGATAGTTCCTAAATCCCCACAATTTGGGTGGAAAGTTCCGCTGCAGCATCAGGCTTGAGGAGTTGAAGGTAAAAAAAATTATAGAACTACTTAGCAAGCTTCTGGATTTTTTTTTTGAAAATTCTGGAGTAATCGGCCAAGTAAGTACACCGGCCGAATTGATAACCTCCTCCTTTTTGGAAGTCGGTTAAAAAATAGAACTCTTTGTGGACGAAGTCGCGGGCATCATCTAGTATTAAATAATATCTAGTAACTTACCACTATCTAGAAACTTGGTTCATTGAAATTCTGGTGCAAGCAAACTGACTGACAATCTCAAGTTGGAATTATTAATAATGTTATGAGTAATTTATGCTCTCGGCTTCGTCCGTGTGAAATTCAGGTCAATTTATATCTGGTATGTCGTTTAATCCAACTTATCACAGTATAATATTATGCCATAATATGTTTCTAAAGTTCAAATATTGCCTTTTCATTACCTTACTGAATTAGTAGTTTGCGTAACGCTCACACCGAAACCGACTTCAAACGTCACTACAAAGTATGTATATCAATTATGCCTATAAAATTTGAAGAGTTCTCTCGATTTCTCCAAGATCCCATCATCAGATCCTGACCTGATGACAATGGGACCACCTGGACAGTATACCCTTTCAAACAAAAAAGAATTTTCCAAATCGGTCAAGGCGTCTTCGAATATTCGGGTAACATACATAAAAAAAAAGATTCCGACGAATTGACAACCTCCTCCTCATTTGGAAGTCGGTTAATAAAAGGATGATCTATTCTCAAGCGAGACACTTGCAGCCGCTGGATACAGGTGGCATAAGATCGTATTCTTTTGCGATCCTTGCCGTTAAGCCGTCGGTCCTGCATCTGATCTGTCTCCGGTCATGTCTGATTTTCGTCCCATCGGACTGTGAAAATAGAGTGCATCTGTGTTTGCGCACACATATGTGCACTATAATATCTCCCGCGCAGATGGCTAATCTCCGTGGAGATTGGCCACCGTGGCCGGATTATTCGGGAGGAAGAACCGTATCACACATTAATGTGCATTAAAGCCGTAACTAATAAAACGGCATCCAAGTGTATATCGTCTCATTTGTACAGTAAGACAAATAGCCACTTTGCACTGTTGCCGGCGCTGCGAAACTGGGACTTGCTTGAACTTTGTCGACAACTTTGTGGCGCGGATGTAACGTTATTAAGGATAGCCTGAATACTCGAAGCGTGTCGCCTTAATACGAGTATGTCAAAAGGCATATTTTTAGGGTTCCGTACCTGAAAGGTAACCAACGGGATCCTATGGGGGGCTCCAGTAAAAACGCGTTTTTTAAAATGATTTGCATGAATCTTTTTTAATTTAATAGGTGCTACCATACAAACTTCGGGTTCCAATTTCTCAATTGGTCAAAATGATGCTGCAGGGTACTGCCCCCCTAAACTGTGGGAATTAGGAACTGTCGATTATTAATAGTTATTGTAGGTACCAAGTAAAGACTACATTGTTAAATTCCAGGACTGAACTGCTCAATCCTGATGCTGCAGGGGTTCTGCCCACCTAAACTGAGGGGATTGTGTATTGAAGAAGCGGACGAAGTTGCGGGCGGCCGCTAGTTCTCGTATTATTAGGATAGGATGCGAACACTCGGTACGTAAGTCGTTACCTTGGCGGCAACTCATTCTGGTCACCGGATCTGTTGAAGGTCCACTCGAAGTTGTTCGGCGGCGGGTTGGAGTCGACGGCGCAGACCAGCTCGATGGCCTCCTGCTTCAGCGCACCGAACACCTGTCCATCCTCCACAGACTTGCACGAAGGAGCATCTGCTTACAAATAGGCTTGATGACTGATTTTAAAAAACTGTTGGATCAATCTGCTTACAAATAGCCATGATGACTGATTTTGAAAAACTGTTGGATAATGCTCGGAAGTATTTATCTACTATTTCGAAAAAATATCTTATTTCACCAAAACACGTTACGATCGACAACGCAACGATCACATCCGCGGCAGACTCAGTGTCCGTGACATCGGAGATAAGCTGCAAGAAGCCCGTCTAAGATGGTCATGTTGCACGGAAACCACAAAGCTACGTCGGTAATAGATGTCTTAACATCGCCGTCCTAGTGCTAAATCTCGCGGCCGTCCAAGAAAGGGCTGGATGGATATCGAAGGCGCCGATATGAGAGCTAATAAATTAAGAAAATCGGGTGCACTGATTGGTATTCAATCCAATATGACGGATTGGTGTATCTTTAAACTAGTGACTTTAAGGTTGACTTTGTATGACATGTCAAAGAAATATAGGCCCTGAAGTATTGGTGCTTGAGCCAATCACTAAATTCCAACTTCTAAAATTCATAATTTGGTTCTCATTTGGCTATCAAACCATGTCAAGTCTGACAGACCAGAACTGAGGAAATCCGTTGAGAACTAGAATTACCGACATAGCTCATCAACGACAATAGATGGGGCCACAAAGCACTGGATTCGCAACCTCACAGCAGGAGGCACAGCATTGGAAGACCACCCATTAGGTAGACTGACAATTTCAAGCGAGTCGTGTCTCAAAAGTTCGATCCTTTCAAGAGACCTATTTTCTGCAGTCAAAGTTTATCGGTAGAAAAGACGATGGTGATGAACTCTAGGTACAGAAACTTATATTGGCATTATAAAAACCTATACACGAGCATTGGCTCGAAGAGACAAACTTACATTGAACTTGCAACGAAACAGAATTGCTGGACGCACTGCCTTCGCTGTTGTGAGCGAGACAGCTGTAGTCTCCTGATGCCGTCCTGTTCACATTCTGCAATACTAGGCTCTGGTCACTGAGAATAATACCGTAGCTTGCGTTGTGTTGGATTTCTACTGTCTGTTGAAACAAATGATAAAATGTCAATGAAAATTCGTAAATTTTATCCATCTCGAAATACATAATCGCTTGAATAAAGTGAAAAATACTCTCTTGTTATTGATTCAAAACATTTTCCTAGTAAAACGTACCTAATTTCCTTTTTGTCTTCCAAAAAGATTTCTCTCAAAAAGCTTTCTCTAATGAGATTATGAGTTCTATTAGTTATTAGGCGAGCGTGTTGTTCATTTAATGAATAAACTTCTAGTTACTACAGACTTTTATTAATAGTAATTATAAAATACATTTCTTTAGTATCCAATGCAATATAATAAAACAATTAGCGTTATGCAATAAAATTATGCAATTATGTCTGTTTAATTAGTAATACACACTGATATTTCATTAGACATCTGCGCGACAAATTCATGCTCATTAGTCTCTTCTATTATAGCGTTTGTTCCAAATTTCACTTACTTCTTTATACCAAGCGAGTCTGCTGGCCCTGGGGTTGGCGTGAACACTGCATTCGAAGTATACGTCATCACCTTCCTTTATGTGATTCGGGTTCAGGTTGGAACCCATCTTCAAAGTGGCTATTGGGACATCTAAAAAAAAATTCTTGGTGATGATGCTAGAACATATTCTAGGACAACAGTTAGTTTCGAAGAACTAGCTTTTTTCTGAACACGCTTAGCCAAAAAGGCTCTAGAAATTAATTTCAGCTTCATAACAAGTTGCGAGTAGGAAGGTATATAGGTTTATACCTATATTTTTGTGTATGAGAGTTACTTTATGGTAACTCTCATACACAAAAATTCTTATAAGATACTAGCTTTTGTCCGCGGCTTCGCTCAAGTTAATTTCGACCTTTCAAATTTTTAACCTATGTAGAATTTTCGAAAATCCTTTCTTAGCGAATGCCTACTTCATAATAGCTATCTGTCAGTAGTCAGCCAGCCAGTCATCTTTTCCTTTTATATATTTAGATTAAGATTATGAAATTATTAATAATTATATTGTTAATTGGTATGAAATAACTTAACAGTTAGGTTTTAGACAAGTTAAGCCTTGTTATAGCTCAGTCAGCTTGACTTCTGGTAGTACCTAATCTAATTAATTAATGGGGATTTAATAGCGGAGGACTCCTGACGCTGTTGAGAAGGAAAATACATTATCGTACAATATTACTAATTGCAGCAGATGTGAATCTCCTGACGTCATCTATAGTATGAATAGGTATATTAATCTCAGTATGATTCTGAACCCAAAATTACCTAGAAGCAATAAGAATTCAATAAGAAAGAGACACAAAAAAAAAGAATTCAATAATAATAGACAGGTAAACCGTTAGTTAGTCTCTCTCTCACTGGTCTTATCAAATAGCAGTATATTTTAATCGACTTCAAAAAGGAGAAGGTACTCAATTCGACTGTTTGTTTGTTATGCAATTATTCCGCCAATCATGTATAATTGATTTCGATTTTTTTTTTTGTTTTGTAGATCATACTTTAGAGGTGGTGCCAAATAAATTTCATCGAAATTGTTTTAGCGCTTTTAAAAAATATATACACAAATGAAGTTTGGTTTGTGGTTCCCTTCAGCAAAAGTTTTTATACTTAGTCACAACAAAGTTTAAAACTTTTGCTTTAAAACTCTTTAAAAGCATTTGAACCCGGTTTTTGGAAAAGATTTTTTTAAAAATCAGATTATTGCACACGTTTGTGCACTATATCTACGACGATATTATCTCCCTCCAACCATCGTCTATGTCTTTTTTTATTCGATAGTCCTTGACTGCGACCTCACCTGATATTATGGGCCGGTGCAGTCTACTGCTAAGATCTATAGAGCATGCTCTGACTTAGCTCGGACTTAAGATAGAGTTGAAACGAGACATGAATAATGAATATGCTCTGACATAAATGTGTCTCGTTTTAACTCTGTCTTGAGTCTGAGCAAGTGAGAGTACGGTCTATAGATTTCAGCCTAACATGGTAGCGGGCTAACTTGGAAGAGATATGGCAGTGTACATTCAACCTGTAGGGTGTTATCCCTACTGATAAATGATAATCCTACTAATATTATAAATGTGAAAGTGTGGATGTTTGGATGTTTGGATGTTTGGATGTTTGTTACTCAATCACGCAAAAACGGCTGAACGGATTTGGATGAAATTTGGCATGCATGTAGCCTTTGCCATGGAAAAGAACATAGGCTACCTTTTATCCCGATTCCTTAAGAAGTTCCCGAGGGAAAATTGAAAATTGTTTACGAGCTAAGCCGCAGGCAGACAGCTATGAAATTTGGTATGCATGTAGCCTGTGACATGGAAAAAACATAGGCTACCTTTTATCCCGATTCCTTAAATAGTTCCCGAGGGAAAATTGAAAATTGTTTACGAGCTAAGCCGCAGGCAGACAGCTTTGAAATTTGGTATGCATTTCATCTATGCTATAGAAAACGACATGTACTTTCTATACGGATCTCAAATATTTCCCGTGGTAAGATTAAAAATTGTTAAGGAGCGAAGCTTTAGACCCAATTCTGAAGTCCACGCAGACAAAGTCGCGGACAGAAGCTACTACTCCTAATAATTTTGATCCCGATCTCTCAAATTTTTTCCGTGGGAAAAGCATGAATAATTGCTGCCCATCAATAATTTGTTATAATAATCCTACTTCCTACTAATATTATAAATGTGAAAGTGTGGATGTTTGGATGTTTGGATGTTTGGATGTTTGTTACTCAATCACGCAAAAACGGCTGAACGGATTTGGATGAAATTTGGCATGCATGTAGCCTTTGACATGGAAAAGAACATAGGCTACCTTTTATCCTGATTCCTTAAGTAGTTCCCGAGGGAAAAATGAAAATTGCTTACTAGCTAAGCCGCAGGCAGTCTGCTTTGAAATTTGGTATGCATGTAGCCTTTGACATGGAAAAGAACATAGGCTACCTTTTATCCCGATTCCTTAAGTAGTTCCCGAGGGAAAATTGAAAATTTTTTATGAGCTAAGCCGCGGGCAGACAGCTTTGAAATTTGGTATGCATGTCACGTATGCTATGGAAAAGGACATGTACTTTCTATACCGATCTCTCCCGTGAGGTGAGTTCCCGTGGGAAGATCAAAAATTGTTAACGAGCGAAGCGTTAGACCAAATTCTGAAGTCCACGCAGATGAATTCGCGGGCAAAAGTTACTACTACTACTTTTAATCCCGATCTCTCAAATTGTTCCCGTAGGAAAAGCATACATAATTGCTGCACACCAATAATTTGTTAATAATGTAATTGTTCTTGTATAACATTCTAGCTTTCCGCCCGCGACTTCGTCCGCGTGTAATTCGGTTATCCTACTAATCCTACTAATATTATAAATGTGAAAGTGTGGATGTTTGGATGTTTGTTACTCAATCACGCAAAAACGGCTGAACGGATTTGGATGAAATTTCGCATGCATGTAGCCTTTGCCATGGAAAAGAACATAGGCTACCTTTTATCCCGATTCCTTAAGAAGTTCCCGAGGGAAAATTGAAAATTGTTTACGAGCTAAGCCGCAGGCAGACAGCTATGAAATTTGGTATGCATGTAGCCTGTGACATGGAAAAAACATAGGCTACCTTTTATCCCGATTCCTTAAATAGTTCCCGAGGGAAAATTGAAAATTGTTTACGAGCTAAGCCGCAGGCAGACAGCTTTGAAATTTGGTATGCATTTCACCTATGCTATAGAAAACGACATGTACTTTCTATACGGATCTCAAATATTTCCCGTGGTAAGATTAAAAATTGTTAAGGAGCGAAGCTTTAGACCCAATTCTGAAGTCCACGCAGACAAAGTCGCGGACAGAAGCTACTACTCCTAATAATTTTGATCCCGATCTCTCAAATTTTTTCCGTGGGAAAAGCATGAATAATTGCTGCACATCAATAATTTGTTATAATAATAATATTATAAACGCGAAAATTTGTATGTTTGTTACTCAGTCACGTCGCAACGACTGAACCGATTTGGCTTAAGTTTGGCACAGAGATAGATTATGGTCTGGAATAGGACATAGGCTACTTTTCATCCCGGGAAATAAGAGTGTTCCCGCGGGAATAAAAAACCTTAATCCACGCGGACGAAGTCGCGGGTATCAGCTAGTAATTGATATATTTTAGTGGACTGTATAATTTAATGATATTAATATGATATGATATTGATATTGATAATGATATTGATAATGATATATGATAATATGATAATTATTGATATGATATATTGATATGTTGAGCGCGTCGTAGGGCAGCCCGCGGTGCACTGACAGTCAATAATTAACGCGCGGCCCGACGACGGCGTAAACTGCTGACGGTGCAGTGTTCGGGTGCACGCAGTGTCCCGAACACAACCCAAATGCCTAACTCAAAGTTTCATTACACGATCGAAAACCGAATGCGATCGACTGTTCGAGTCCGTGTGACTCATCCAGCCGAGAAACTAAATTGGAGATTGGGATCAGGTATCCCATATGTGCAACGAAACGTAATCCTCTCTAGGAATTTCACAAAAGAAACACTTTTGCTGCCATTTTTGGTTAAAAAAGATCGCCACAGCGCTAAAGAGCCAATTACTTTATCGTTTGGTGCGCGCGGGCGGACAGACGGCCGCGACGGCCTGTCGTTATGTTGATTAATAAGTATTCCATCGGAGCCAACGAGATTTTTACTGTCGGCTGCACAAACTGGTGGACGCGTGATGATTGAAGATGATGACGTCAGGCAACAAAAAACAAATAGATGTGTGTGTGTTTGTTACTCCATCACGCCACAAAGAATGCATCGTTTTGGCTAAAATTTGGAATGGAGACAGCTCAAACCCAGGGTTAACACATAGACACTGTTTAGTTTGTGCCTCTAAAGAGTTTATTAGCAAATACTTTTTTATTTTAATGTCAAATGTATAAGAAAAACAAACGAGTCAATTTAAAATGTAATAGAAGAAAATATATATTATTTTTGCAGAAAAAATGTAGTATTATTTAAAATTAAACTATATTTCAATTTCTCTAACATAAAAAATGGTCCTTCGAGCCGGATAGGAATTTTTTCAAGTCGGTTAAAAATAATAAACAAAAATAAGGTGTACGATAATCCTGGATAATTGATACGGTGTCAGCGGTGTCGTTTTTATCCCCCGGACTAATGACGGAATAATTTGACACCTACTTGTCTGTTATCTACACGGGACACGTTTTTACGACTAGGCCTAAAACTTAAACTTAAGGTTTATAATATTAGTAAGGGTTCGTCTGCGTTGGTTTAAATTTTTCAATCCTGTAAGAAATTCTTATTAATATTATAAATGCGAAACTGAGTTTGTTTGTTGGTTTGTCCTTCAATCACGCTCCAACAGAGCTACAGATCGACGTGATTTTTTTGCATGGGTATAGTTGGGGACCTGGAGAGTGACATAGGCTACTTTTTATTCCGGAAAATTAAAGAGTCCCCGCAGGATTTTAAAAACCTAATCTAGGCGACAAAGTCGCGGGTATCAGCTAGTTTTGAATATTTTGAAATAAAATATGCCTGCTCTTCTTCCCCAGAAATCAAAGAATAGATACTCTTGTCGAATTTGGCACACCCATTTAGACACTAGAAGGTTACAAACAGAAAAAATAACTTTCACATTTATAATTTTAGCATAGATAAAACTTTCAGTTTCATTTGCTTAACTAAAACTTAAGTCATAACTATTTATTGGTCTCAGCGAAGACATATTGAACAGAGAGTCTTCGAGTGGCAGTAATCATACGTCAGCCCTTGCGTTATCGGGAATATGGTTATGCGAGGGTGTGGATGATCACCGCTTTTACGAGGCTACTTGGGAATCTGGCTTTCTTATTTATAAGCTTTATGTTGGGAATGGATTTTAGGAACAGAGAACGAGCAGAATCGATTATTAAATGAACATAGAGCAGTATCTGAAGTGTTTAAGAAGCTTTTAAGGGTAAAAAATTAGTTTAGCCATTGAATGGGGCGATTATGACAGCATCTTAAGTAATCTTGCAGTGATGGAGTTTGAATTTAGATGAATAAAGATTTTATCTACATATAAAAAATCTTTTTAAAAAGCAGACTTAAAACGCCACTACGAAGTATAAAATAACTTTAGTTTGTACACGTATGTTGAAGTCGGGCTAGCGTCGCGCATCGGTTTCATCGTTACTAATTAGGCCCGCTAGACATCAACATACGTGTACAAACTAAAATAATTTTATACTTAGTAGTGGCGTTTGAAGTCAGCTTTTTAAAAAGATTATTTTAAGCTTTTTAGTGTAGCTCCATAGGACCAATTCTTTTAAAAAATAGAATTGAGAAGACAGTTCTTTTTTGAAGTCGGTTAAAAAATTACACTCACTGAATAAATAGGTAAGTATCTAATTGATTTTAAACTCTTTAGCTATTTTGCATGACTACTTTTAAATAATACAGAAAGAGTAGGAACGACAAGAGCTATATGATGGTGTGGGTTTTATAAAACTGTCCTATTTATTTCTTTTCAGCTCAGTTTCATTTTAGAATGTATCGCCCCTTTCATATCGCTGTCAAAGGCTAAATCGTCAAAGAGTTATAGCAGATTCTATTATAGTTTATAACACCCATGCCACGGAATTCCGAAAATTCTGTTTTAGTTACGCCTAGTCAAAAACGTTCGCTCCACATGTCTTGAAGCTGATTACAAGGTGCATAACACAAAGACCCATAGTTATTGTGATTGCAAGATGCTCATTTGAGCACCTAACTGGAAACCAGGTGATCAACAATCGGAAAATGCAGCAATGGAATATGTACTACCAAGGCGCCGGACGATCTTAAGCGCTTCACTGGCAGCCGCTGTATACAAGCGGCACATCAGATCGGGTTTTGTGATGAAGCTCTAAAAAGCATCGATCGGTACTCTAAGGTTTTTTATAGTGTTTCTTCTGTTTCTCAATTAGGTATTCCTTAAGGCGCTAAGAGGTGTGAAATACGAGTATCTAAATTCTTAGAAATCAACATAATTGTTGATTCAAGTCGTAAAGAAAAAATATGGAATAAAAGATTCAATAAATGCTATTCAATAAATCTTACCGTAAGATTCAATAAATGTTTTTAATTCAACAAGATTGGTTTTTTTTGCCAACTTCCTCTTAGAGAAAAAATTCTCAAAGAGTACCTATTTTTGTCAGAAATTGCAAAATTTTTCAAAAAGTACAGGACAGGAATTTTTAGTTAGTTCTTGCACACAAAAAAGGTGTTAAAAATATTAATATTTTTAATTGAAAATTTTTATTCCGTATTCCACTCGGGTGAAGTATTTTTTTCCACCGTCAAGCTCATTCACGCTTCTTAAGGTATACATAGTGACTTACAATGCACGTTCAGTCTCCAAGTATCCTCCAAAGCGGAGTTGGCTACCCTGGGGTTCTCGGCGCGACACACCAGGCTGCTGTCGTGGTCCTCTGCTTCAGGGATGAAGTTCAGGATGCTGGTCGTTGTGTTGGTGTCCGAGAACTGTGTGAAGAGTACAACCGTTAACTATTTTAAACTTTTGAAACAACTTCAAAAAAGGTTCTCAATTCTTTGGAATCTTTTTTTTTTAATGTATGTTCCCCAATTTCTCAAAGACGATTTGGAAAATTCTGATTTCGTTTGAAAGGGTATACTTTCCAGGTGGTCCCATTGTCATCAGGTCAGGATCTGATGATGGGATCCTGGAGAAATCGAGAGAACTCTTCAAATTTTATAGGCAAAATTTATATACTTTGTTGTGGCGTTTGAAGTCGGTGTTCTAAAAAAAATTTTTACGTTTACATATATTTACAAGATTGAAACCGGATACTAACGAGCAGATAGCAGCAAAAAGTAACTTGAAGGGTTACGTCGTTTTATTACAGAGTTCCTGTAGCTATCTTCCACTTCCATCATCAGATCAGCTTCATGTCAGAATAATATTGTATTGTCAACCGATTTACATATACATGCACAGCTCAATTGGAAACCGGGAAGTGGGAATAATTCAGCTTGCAAGATTTGGCCCTACACAAACATACCTTGAACATTGATATTAACATTTCAAATTAAATAAAAGCTTGTATTTAAAATTATTATAATATACTTACAATAAAACTATACATTTTAATTATGAAACTTTAAAATTAAAAGCGGCAACAGAGAATTGTTATTTTGTTAAATCTTTGTTATTTGTAAGTACCAATTACGCTTAAGAAGCTTGGAAAATTGCTTTTGGAAATACTGTAAGGAACAAACTGTAAACTCTATAGTCTATACAATGTTCACGTAAGCTCATGGTAAATTCTATTACCCTAATGTACGTACCCTATATGGAGATTCTCCAAGAGAAATCGTTGTGGGTTGCCCATAAAAATGAATTACTTGGCACATTCGCGCGATTCATGCATATGTGTGATCTATAGCCCACGACAATTTGGCACGCGTAAATCAGACTCCACTTTTAAGGCTCTTATTTCTTGAATCGTAAAGTAGGTATTGCGTTGAAAATATTTTGCTGACCTTACTATGTTGCCCACCTTTTATAGTTAGGTTCGGTTTACAATGCGACAAATTTTGCTAATATTATAAATGCCAAAGTGTCTGTTTGTTGTTCTATCCTACAATCACGCAGCAACAGAAAAAATTAAATCCACGCCGACAGAGTCACGGGCATTAACTATAATATACCTATTAGTTATAAATACTTTGGAGTAATTCTGAGAGCGTGTAAAAAATTCGCAACACATTGAAAACTTCCTCCTACTAGTGAAGTGGGTTTAAAAGGCATTTTCTTTTTACACTAGCCTGTTACACTAGCTAATTCTTGCGACTTCGTTCGCGTGGATTTAGGTTTTTTTAATCCCGCGAAAACACTCTTATTTTCCGGGATAAAAAGTAGCTAAATGTGTTATTCCAGGCTATAATCTATCTCTACCAATAAATTCAGCTAAATCTGTTCAGTCGTTACGGCGTGATTGAGTAACAAACAGCCATCCATCCATTTATAATATTAGTAGAAAGAAAGAAAGAAGAAAGAAACGTTTATTTTATGAATTGTGCCACACATCACCCAATAGGTATACCTAGATTAGGTTGTCCCGGCGCCTCCACCACTTGAACAATAAAGACAAAAGTCAAGCAGAAGAAGCGCCGGAACAACTAAGTCATGTGTGGCACAACCCGGAAAAAAGGTCCCAACTCAGCAAAATGCTGTATGCTTTGTGCATGCACAAGAGCATACAACGCTGATTTTCAGCCAGTAGTAGTAGTAGGATAAATACATTGTCGCAATGAAAACGGGGCTTGGCAAGTTGCAGCGCCTAGTTGTGCAAGTCAGTTGCCAGCAAGCGTGCACTTTGCATAACATGCAATATAAATACAGGGCTCATATTGATGACTTGACAACTTCACTTGTAATAATATAGCTGGAAAGCTGATGGGAAATTCCGGGAAATGTACGCAAGTCGTTTTTTTTTAATTAAAAAGAATATCAGCCAAGCTGAACTTGACTTCTATTCTCCTCTCCCCTCCATATAAGCGGAAAGCTTGTGCTAGGAGTGGGTACGACAATAGTGCAATGGGTGGGGTTCGAACCTGCGACCTTGCAGTTTTCAGTTTAACCGTTGGGCTATTGAGGCTTTTGGATACTATGTACGCATACTTTGGTAATTCAAACACGTTCAGTGAATTTTCTTTTTAAAGAAAAAGATTCAGCTATGTTGAACTAACTTTATTCTGATTTCCCAAAAAAACCGCGTGCATTAAAATGCATGATGAATCCCAGGTTTTTTTTTAATTAACCTTCGCTTCATTTCACTTTGCCGTAGTCGAATAAAAATATAAACGACGACTCCATAATAAAATTATGTAGCCTTTTATATTTGTACTATCTTTTTCCAGCAACTCCGCTCACGTTAAGTTCGATTTTCACAAACCACTATTTTATACTCTTGAGGGTGACATTTTCAAAAATCCTTTCTTAGCGCATGTCTACGTCATAATAACTATCTGTATGCCAAACAACCCGATCCCTCCAGTGAGGTGAGCTGTGCGTTGGAAGATCAGTCAGTCAGTCACCTTTTTCTTTTATATAAGTTTATATTAAGAACATTTAGTTTTTTATAGTCTTTATAAAAATGGTCCGCTCTTATACTACGAGCATGGTTGTGTGCCGTCAAAACACTAACTACATTTTGCCAGCAGTTAACCCGGAAATCTAAGTTTACATCGCCTCGATACGCTTCAGATACTGTGTAACGTGAAACTTTTTAGGGTTCCGTAGTAAAACTACAAGGAATCCTTATAGTTTTGTCAAGTCTGTCCGTCTGTCCATCTGTCCGCAGCACAGCGCAGAGACTATTGGTACTAAAGAGGTGTAATTTGGCAAAGTTATGCATATTAAATACGCCGAAGATTATGAACCCTACCCTTCCCTACACGTAAGGGTGTGTTTCTTTAATTAAAAACTGTTGAAGTTACGTTATAAACATTTTTCAATTTATTGGTCCGTTTACGAAATATTACGCCTTAAAGTCGAAATTTTCGTTCGAGTAGGACGTCCCCAACCCTCTGAAAACTGATTTTAGACGTGATTTTTCATGTATAGTTGAGGACCGGGAGAGTTACATAGGCTACTTTTTATCCCGGAAAATCAAAGAGTTCCCGTGGGAGTTTTAGAAACTAAATCCATCGCAGGCATCAGCTAGTAAAATATATTTTAGCCCTTCATTTTTTTTGTATAATTCTTAACATAACTTCGGCTTACTGAATAATTAACAGATTGGTTATTTATTGTTCGCTTTGAACTGTTTTATTATGCCTCTCTATTTAAGGCAAAGCTGTACGGTAAATAAAAACTATACCGTTTTTGTTTCACGTCCTGGCCAAAGCATTTATTATTCTGGATGTATAAAGATTAAGGCTTTTTGCTGATAAAGATTTAGGACAAAGGGGCGAAGGTCGCTACTAATGTCGGTAAATAAAGGATCCGAACTTTCGAGAGCAAATAAAGTATTGAAATTCCGCACTAAATTTATTAGACCCTCCTCTAATGCGCCTTTATAACTCGTCTATAAAAATAAACCTTTATTTTTTCGGTATCGCCGAGTGTTTTGCTGATTCTCAAAGAAAAAGATTTCTGAATCAAAGTTATTATTTTGGGAATTACGGGCAAGTAATGTTTTGCTTGCTTGATGTCTTCTCCTAGGTGCTTGGAGCACTTCGACCATCCGTTGTGCCAGATCTTTTTTTCCACGTACTTTGGACTGAAACTGTGGAACCAATTTCCTGCTACGGTGTTCCCGCTAAACTACAACATGGAGGTATTCATGTGGCGGACCAACAAATTCCTAAAAAGCCGGCAACGCATTGGTTGTGCCACAGGTGCTACAAACGTTCATGGACGGCGGTAATCACTTGACATCAGGTGACCCGCCTGCTCGTTTGCTCTCTAAAAATATTTAAAAAAAGTATTCTAACAGCGGTGACGGCAAGCGTTTGAAGATCATCATCTCATTTCTCACTTGATTAAAGGGACTTACACACGTATTGATTAATACTATAAAATGTTACCTATGTTATCCAGACCATAATAACGAATCGGTTAACAAAGCTCATTCATCAAAATCGATCCAGTAGTTTAGGCACCACGGTGAAATATTCGTAAATAATACATACGTAGACTAAAATTCCTTCCTTTTGGCTTTACACTAGTCCAATAAAAGGGCTTTCAATAACAAGGCTTTCAATAATATTATTCTTTATCTACGGAGATTCAGCTTGCTTGTTTAACATGTCAATATGAAATTCTTAATTAAACGAGACTGGAAAACATAATAACATTTGCTTCCCCATTTTGTTTACTCTTTTTCCCTAATGATTTGATATAATATTATCATGTCATCCAGCTATGCTGATGAGATGAATAATTTAGTAAACCCTTATGTGCAAAACAAATAGGTCACGTAGCTGCCTAAGTTTTCCAATACTTACATTCCTCGCCTTCTTCCTCAGAGGCTTCAACCCCTTCCACCAGGTGAGCTGAGCCTCAGGCCTGGAGCCCGTGGTCTTGCACTCCACCTCGTAGCTCCTGTCGGCCGACAGCTGCCGGTTCTTGCCCAGGATCTGCACCGTCAGTGGCCTTACTGCAACAAACTGGCTTCAGTTTTATACGAAATAACTCGTTATTCACCATAATTATCATGAGCAATGGTACTCTACTAAGCGCGGGTCTCCTCTCAGAGAAGGGTTATAAGTCTTCCAAATAAAAAGCAGATTGACATTCTTCACACGATTTACATATCCACAATTCTAAACTTAGTCAGACTATACAGCTGGCTTTTGTCAACTAATTGTTACGTGACATTAGGAAAGCATTTTTACCCACACCATACCAGAAAATTTTGTCTAGCAATTTACTCGTGAAATCTCTTCGAAATTCACGAGCAAATAGGTAGACAAAATTTTCTCGTGGCACGCATGCTAGCCCTACAAGAAAATCTATATCACATCAAACAGTCGATTACCTATATGGAAAAACTACATCTATCAGTGCTACAGTCAATTGTGTTGAGTGGCCAATTTTTGTTTTTCTCTTTTCAATCATGCTTTTTAGCCAATAGAGAGAGGAATGATCAATCAATTGCGATCGCTTTGTAGGAATTATTTTTAGACAATCCTGCGGGCGGGCTTCGAGGGCTGTACTCTTATCTTGGTCTAGGTATAATGTCATGTAAGGAATTAAAGTTAGGCCTCTAAATAAAAGCGGATCATAATAATGTTACACTCACGATTTATATCCAGTATCAGAAGCTTCGTCTGCGGCGGCGCCAGATTCGTGTTGGAGGCTTGACAGATGAGTCTTGCGTTGAGATGCTGCCTCCCAATGCTCGGGAAGGCGAGGGTGTTCGCGGTCACTCCGTCGGGCTTTTGCTCGAACGAATCATCTATTATCGTGTTCTCGAGGTACCACACTAGGGCAGGGCGGGGATCACCTGTGAAAAAAATGGGTTTATTTTTTTGAAGCCTCAATAGCCCAACGGTTAAAGGTGCGGAGTGAATACTGAAAGATCGCAGGTTCGAATCCCGACCGTTGCACTATTGTCGTATTGTCCTAGCACAAGCTTTCCGCTTTTTTGGAAGGGATAGGAGGATATTAGTCAACAAAAATAATTTCAGCTTGGCTAAAGTTCTTTTAAAAAAAATCTAGTAAATCTAGTAACCACTAGTCACGATCCTATACAATGCATTTTTAAGGAACCCAAAAAATGCGATATTTCAAGTTTTTAGTGTACCACCATCTATCTTCGATTAAGAAATATGTGCAAGAAAAATTGTTATAACTTTATTTAACTGATTTTAGTATTAGTTGCATATGACTTAAATTATTAAAAACTGGATTTGAACTAGAAAATCGAAACTCTCGAATGTTATGTATAAGTTATATCCTGTAGCTGTACATAACATACACAAATACAAATATCAGTCAATTATCGCACGAAAGAAAAATACAATTTTTCCGTTCAATAATTTTTATTCTTTTTATATTCAGTTCTAGGTACTGCCAACCTGGTCACATTACTTGTGCACCTGGAATCGAGCACGTCATTACGGCGCTCTAGTAAAATGTGAAAAGTTTTCGCTGAAACAACACCGACGCAAAGTAACGAGCGCGAAAAGCTGTAAGAAGGGGGAAGGGCATCGTATTGCAGTGAGGTGCACAGTAGGGTTAATATCAGATTTATTTCGATTGATCGAATTCGTATTCGATGACATTAGAAAAAGAAAAAAATTGAAAAACAATGAAAATATTCTTATTGTACACCAGAGAATAAATAATACTTCCATAAAAATATACACAAGTAAACGACACAGAGCACAATAGAATAGAATAGAAATATTTTTTATTCAAATAAACTTTTACAAGTGTTTTTGAATCGTCGATGAATCTACCACTGGTTCGGAATGCCATTCCTGCCGAGCAGAGCCAGCAATAAACTCGGCGGTTGCTCTTTTCCAAAAAAAAAAAATTGACAATAGGTAACAAAACTATGCTATATATACAGTTTCCACAATGAAGTTAAGTTAATGAAGAATAGGTGAGACCTTATCGCTGAAAACGATCTCTTCCAGGCAACCCATGGAGGAAATTTTAATCAAAATACAGGGAAGGGTGTACAATGTAACATGTCGGGGGTGTTTTAAATTTTTAATTTACACTTGTAGCCTAAGTATTAGAGTAAATTCATGTCGCACTAGGGACGTTGACCGAAGTGGGCGCAAGCTTATTGGAAGCAGTGTTGATCGGAGCATGCAGCGCTCAGCCAGCGTATACAAACGCCGCCACGCCACGCATCAGTGGTCCTGCTAGTGTTGCGCGTAGCTAGCACAAGGCTTCCGAAGTTCCGGCAGATGTTTCAAACCAATAGTTACTGCTATCACACTAGAATATTGTAGGCGAAAGTTTGTATGTGTGTGTGTGTGTCTGTATGTTTGTTACTCTTTCACGCCACAACGAATGGATCGAAACTGAAAGGAATGAAGATAACTCATACATTTTATCCCTAAAAATTAAAAAGTTCCCGGGGGAATCGAAAAGAATCGAAGATCCACGCGTACGAAGCCGCAGGCATCGTCTAGTAATATTATAAAGGTGAAAGTATGTGTGTGTGTGTCTGTCACATACTTTCACCTTTGTGATTGTTTGTTACTCCTTCACGCCACCAGATTTGGCTGAAATTTGAAATAGAGTTAGCTCATACCCAGAATTAAAACATAGGCTCCTTTTTATCTCGGAAAATAACGGATTTCCCGAGGAATATTAAAAAAACCTTAATCCACTCAGGCGAAATCGCGGGCATCGTCTAGTGGATAATAATTTTCCTATCTACTAGCTCCTGCTAACAGCTTCTTCGTTTCAATGAAATTCAAATCGACGTCAGTAGCTCATTTTCGTTCAGTTGGGGCAAATTGATCACAGAATAAAGGTCAAATCCTGAATCCTAATGCTAAGCACTTTCGAATATATTATGTACCATGGAAAAACAACAAGTATCATTTCCGTTGGGTATTATTAATGGGATATTTTTGGAATTAACATAACTAACTAGTGGTTCGCCCCGAACTGAGACCTCGCGATATCCCATAATTCCCAAAAGTTTTAATTATATATTGTAATAATTAACTTTTAACATTAGACGCAATAAAAAAAATAATAGTTGACATAAAACTGTTTTACTGACACAGCGCCATCTATTAGCATTATAGTGAAGCTATTAGCTTCACAATAATGCTAATAGATGGCGCATTAAAATTAAATAATTTCGTTTCTTTATAACATTTATCTAATTTTAGTATTTGTTGTTCAAGTACAGGATATAACTGAATTTTCAACCAAGTTTCACGTTCTAATATTCAGTAATTCAGAAGTTATAGGGCTCTGACAGACATTTAGATGAACACACTTCTCTGTCTAGTAGGCAAGCGCCCTAGTTGACTCAGAGAACTCGCTTCGCTCGTTCAATTAAGAGCTTTCATTTGATACAATATGTCTCATTTTTTTTTTAAATGTAAGTATGTTCCCCGATTATTCTAAGACACCTGGACCGATTTGGAAAATTCTTTTTTTGTTTGAAGAATATACTTCCCAGGTGGTTACATTGTCATCAAGTCAGGATGTGATGATGGGATCCTGGAGAAATCGAGGGAACTCTGCAAATTTTATAGCCACAATTGATGTACTTTGTAGTGGCATTTGAAGTCGGTTTTGTAAAAAGAATTTTTACGTTTATATTATTCTCACACGCACTCTTTTCACACTTTTAATCTAATTACCAACAACATTTATCAACCCAGGGGTGACGTAAAATAGTAACTTCTATACACACAAACATTGACATAGGAGTTAAAATTCCTTTTGCCCAAAATTTTGCCCATACCTAAATAAATTACTGCGCGATTCTAGAAATTGAATTTCTCAACCCTTTGGTACACATTTAGATGAAGTACCAACATCTTGCAAGGACATGTCTACACCTATCTATAATCTAAGTAAGTCTAACAGTGAATATCCTATGTCAACAGTAATCAGCCCCTTGTTTGGTCTACAAGCTACTATAAACGGGTAAGTTCTATAATCCATAGGTATAGCAAGTTTAAATTAAAAATTTAAAACACCTCCGACATGTTACATTATCCTAATCGCTGGTCAGTAATCGTTAAAATAAAAATATGTAATCCGCCATTTTGTGGCGGCGGCCATCTTGGACCGATTTTCATCAAACATAGACACGTCAAACTCATAACACTCCGTCGTTTTTGCGCGGGAATAAATAAATTTAAAAGTAGAACAATCCCTATCATAATATTTTCTTCTGCAGAAAATAACGCCAACATTTTTAGAACTGTCAACTCAGTTTACAATTTATACGAAATGGGGGTAATTACTTATGTTTAATTACATTTAATAACACGAACAAAATGTTAATTATATCAAAAAGTTTCCGACTTTTGACACTATAATGAATATTATGAACTGAATTTCAGCTGATGTCCAATACACTCTGAATAATGTAATGTGATTTTCAAAGAACATTACGTATAAATTAATTTCTTTCTATTTATATTTTTATGCGACTGCCTAAAAAACGAGTATATTGTTTTCAGGGTTCATGTATGTATGTGAGTTTCTATATTCCACCATAACTTCTATACGCCTGAACCGATTGTGATGAATGAGGTATCGTTAGAATCCTTAGTTTATTCTGGGTGACATGGGATAGTAAAATTTAAAAAAAATGATGGGGTGACCATGGTCCTACATTAAAGACTAAAGTTGAAAAAAAATCGAAAATAAGATTAAGGATATAATCTTCATCTTGAAAATGATGAGTAGAATCCAAAAATATATAACACTATAGTTCAATGTCCAGTGATTCACAAAAAAATACATCTAATAATGTGAATAGATTCCAAAGAGCTGTGGTATTTAACTTTGTTCGTTTTTGGCTGGGCAGTTGTGTTTTTTAATTTTTTTAATTATAGCTTGTTTATAGTTATTCCAGACTATAATCTGTCTCTGTGCCTTTCAGTTAAATGGATTCAGTCGTTACGGCGTGATTGAGTAACAGACATCCATCTATCCATTTATATTCAATCTTTCGCATTTTTAATATCAATAATAGGATTACGGATTATTGAGTTCATTACAAACGAAAACATTTCAGGCCTGTTTCACTCAGAGTGCACTGGACAGTGGCAGGTAATGTAATTCACGAGTTGTCCATTCTCATCACCAGAGCCGTTGCATATAATACGGTTAATGCAATTTTAACGGTAAGTTACTGCAATAAACTGCGGTACCCCGTAAATATTAATCCGTAATGAAGATAGCTGGGATCTAATTTATCCAAAGTAGCGTGTTGTTTAACGCATTATGTGGGTGTTTTTTTATCGACTCAGCGGTGGAGTCTCCAATGTCCATACATTGGAGAGAGAATTGTACAAGACGTGACTACTGACTAATTCATCATCATTCATTCATCAATCATTAACATTTGACGACCTCCCTGGCGCAGTGGTGAGCGCTGTGGTCTTATAACTGGGAGGTCTCGGGTTCGATTCCCGGCGGGGTTAATTTGGGAATTTATAATTTCTGGATTGTCTGAGGTCTGGTCTGGTGGGAGGCTTTGGCCGTGGCTAGTTACCACCCTACCGTCAAAGACGTGCCGCCAAGCGATTTAACGTTCTGGCACGATGGCGTGTAGAAACCGATTAGGAGTATGGGTTGAATTTATACTGCTATACCCCTTCCAAGTTAACCCGCTACCATCTTAGACTGCATCGTCACCATCAGGTGAGATCGCAGTCATCTTGTCAACGAATTAAAAAAAAAAGAATCAAAGTACGCATGTATGGGGCGCGCTCGGGTGCGAAACGGAGCCTTCTATTAAGAATGCAATTTAAACAGCAGTACATCCAGTATACGAGCTGGTTGCTTAAGTAAAAGCGCCTGGGTAATCCGATTACCCCCCGTGCACCTCACAAAGGTATTAACGTTAATACATCTTTCAGGCACTCGGGACGGCAAAGTGGTTAGGTTTAGAATCAGAATCCTCAGCAATAGACCCCGTATTTAGAATTCAGGTAGGATAAACCTAATCGCGAGTCCTACATTTCGCAGTTGAGTATTGCACTGAATAACAAAATGCGGATTAATTACAATTAAAAATGTTACGTAAGAATAACATTTGTAATAATTTAAATGTGAAAATTCTCTTTACAAAACCGACTTCAAACGCCAATACAAAGCATATCAAATAAGCCTATAATCAGATCCTGACCTGATGACAATAGGACCACCCTTTCAAAAAAAAAGAATTTTCCAAATCTGTCCAGGCGTCTTGGAGTAATCTGGGAACATACATTAAAAAAAAGATTCCTACGAATTGAGTACCTCCTCCTTTTTTGGAAGTCAGTTAAAAACATAATATAAATCGGTCAAAAAACAAATGAATTATAAGCTACTTAAAAGGACCGTATCCTTCTCTTTCTAAAACAAAATTTTGTATGGAGAGTGTATGGACCTACTGAATCGTGACGTCATGCTAAAATAACGCTCCCTTGGTTTAACAGGAAACTTAAAAGCTCTATATTTGCGAAACTAGTTAAGAATTATTAAAAACAGAAAAATGTCATAAAAATATATTTTAAATATTAAAAAAAAGTTGTTATATGCCCAATTATTATATCCATTTTAAAAGCTACGCTTTACACTATTGCTATATCAATTTTAGAGAATTCCTCTACTGTTACATAAGTTTGTTAACCCGGACTCTTACCTCCATATACCTCACACAGCAGTTCCAAGGTGTCTCCCTCATCGTACGGCTCCAGCAACCTGGGGATGTCTCTGGTCTTCGCGTCCATTATCACGGGCCGGTTGGGAGGGGCTGCAGAAAAAAAAAAGACGTGTGGCACTCGGGGACTGCCGCAGTAAAGCTATTGCATAGCATTTTTTATCAACGCCATCTAGCGGCTCACCGTTAGATGTCGTTGATAAAAAATGCGCCATCTAGCGGCTCACCGTAGAGGAGTCCCGTGTCAGGTTATTTTCGCTACGGAATTTCTGGATTCGGTCTCCACGGTGGCCCGCGATAGAAGCTATGCAATAGCTTAAAAACTTTTTTTCTATTTTTAGACTTTGGATCAGTACAGCGTTTTGGATAAAAGCTCCCAGACAGCTTGATCTTTTCCAACATTTTCAACAGTTACCGTCATATTTCAACCAATTCACACAAAACCTTAACTAATTATACACCTACCTGCCTAATGCCTCAATCACCCTGTCTATTGGTGAAACCCTCATGAAAATTCGTTCAGTAAGTTTTGAGTTTATCGCCAACAGACAGAGAAACAGACAGACGCGGCGGGGGACTTTCTTTTTAAAATATGTAGTGATAGGGATAATAGTGAAAAAAACTGTGCTATTTATTAAGAAGATGTCAAATCGAGATCGACTTGCAGCATGAAAATTCTTCAGGTTTTTATTTAAAGCTTTATTTTTAAAATTTTTAGCATATAAATATTTTAAATTAAAAGCCTTTTAAAAAACACCTACATATCCTGTTCTCATTAACGTCCAGCTGCATTGCCGTTTCAATTTCAGCGCATTGAAATTTTCAGACAATACAAATTACATGTCTATATTTTATTTCCCGATGTTAATAATTATTTCGAACAAAGAATGATTAATTTAATGCTAAATTAGAGTCAATTGAAAAAAAAATGATCAAGCGTGAATCAGACTCGCGCACCGAGGTTCCGTCACTTTGGAGGGAAAAGTATATAAATAGATAGTTATTTAATTAGTAAAGTCGACCGAACCAAAACCATTTTAGTTTTTCACGTACATAATACTTTTATTATTTTATTGAACAATTTATTTAATTAGAAAACTAATTTCTTTTTAGGGTTATCGAACACTAATATTGAAACTGTAGAAATAGTTATACAGGGTGCATGGTGTAACTGCAAGCGATTTTAAAATAAATAAATTTTACAATCATTAATGCTTGTGTGAAATCCAAAAGTAGAACATAACGGGTAAGTAAAATAAGAAAAAAAATCTTTTGCTAAGTATATAAACCAGAAAAAATCAGTATGGTACAACGTATCGCTTGTGTTGTACAGTTGTACATCTCTCCGTGCTACTCGTCTCTTTCAATAGGAGAACAAATATCGAATAACAATAATAGAAATGTAAGAATGATTTCTACAAAATCGACTTCAAGCGGCACTAACAAATTATATCAATTGCGCCTATAAAACTTGAAGTGCTCCCTCGATTTCTCCAAAATTCCTTTATTAGATCCTGACCTGATGACTATGGGACCACCTGCAATGTATACTCTTTCAAACAAAAAAAGCATTTTCCAAATCGGTCCAGGCGTCATCGAGTAACCGGGAAACATACATAAAAATAAAAAATAGATAAAAAAAAAGATTCCGACGAATTGAGAACTCCTCCTTTTGTGAAGTCAGTTAAAAAATCCCCGCTAACACTCGGCCCAAACGTTTGCCCGTCGCTCTAAATTGGATAATCCTTTTGATCGCTCGCGATTTTAATGAAATACCATCGGTCTGCGGGTCTTCCATTTTTGTTCCAGAAATAACCGGTAACCGGAAATTGATTGGTTTTCCACTCGTCATAGCATTTCATTTAACCTATTTTCTATGCGTTTAGAGAAGTAAGCAATTAACCTGAGCCGCCATTTTTGTTTCGTATTCATTACAAGTCGCTTTTAGGGTTCCGCACCCGAAGGGGAACCAACGGGGCCCTAAGCCTAAGATTACTAAGCCTCCGCTGCCCGTTCGTTCGTCCGTCCGTCCGTCTGTCTGTCTGTCAGCGCGCTGTGTCTCATGATCAGTAATGGGTAGAGAGTTGAGATTTTCAAAGAATGTGTATTTCTGTTGCCGAAAACTAAAAATAAAGTAAATTAAGTAACCTCCTCCTTTTTGGAAGTCGGTTAAAAATAAAGGGCCATACGAGAAACGTGATTTTTTCGGCTTTTTTTGTTTTGTATAGTTGAGGACCTGGAGAGTGACATAGGCTACGTTTAAACCCGAAAAAACCGAGGTTTCCCGCGGAATTTTTAAAAACCTAACTGCACGCGTACGAACACGCGGGCGAAAGCTAGTTCTTTCTTCTTCTTTATCGACCGACATCCACTGCTAAACTCTCTCTCTTCTCTTGCAGGGACTTCCACAGGCCTTGGTCTTGCGCTGCTTACATCCAGGGGCTCCCTGCGACTTGTAAGAGCTAGTTATTATCCTTATAAAATTAAACAATATAGTTATTTTGAAATACATTAAATGAATGTCACTAAAATACAATTACGCTAAAATTAATCCCTATTCACTGAGAACAAACATTTATTAAATGCTTTGAAACTTGTCAAGCGACTATACCTTTTAACCTTGAACAGAAATTGTTTAAGGTTAAGAGCGTACTTGAGACCTTTAAACGTGAACTAAAGAGACTTTCCATGAAAAAAATGAAAAATTTAAGCGCAGAATATCAAAAGATCCACAAAGCTTTATTCCTGAGCTATTCCATAATATAATGTTTCTTTTGTCTTTAGTTACATATATCGCTCTTAAGCTAATCTGCTTAAGAATGAGAAAGTTTGCCAAGAATAATCACAAAAAATAGTTACCTAAAAATACTTACTTTTTTTAACCACTGCAAAAACGACGGGGTGTTATAAGTTTGACGTGTCTGTGTGTGTCTGTCTGTGGTATCATAGCAGCCGAACGGATGAACCGATTTTCATTTTGTTTTTGTTTTTGTTTGATAGGTGAATTAGTCGGGAGTGTTCTTAGCTATGTTATGAAAATCGAGCCAAGATGGCTGCCGCCACAAAATGGCGGATTACATATTTTTATTTTAACGATTAGGTACTGACTAGCGATTAGAATGTTGTAACATGTCGGGGATGTTTTAAATTTTTAATTTTCACTTGTCTATACTAATATTATAAAGAGGAAAGATTTGTATGTAAGTATGTTTGTAACGAATTGGCCAAAAAGTACTGCAATGATTTGGCTGAAATTTAAAATGGAGACAGACTATACCTTGAATTAAAACATAAGCTACTTTTTATCCCGAAAAAATTATAGTTCCCGTGGAACTCCAGAAAAACCTCAATCCACGCGTACGAAGTCGCGGATATCAGCTAGTACTAAATAAATATGAAAAAATATCAGTTAAGTCGCTTTGGCTCTCATGGCCTCATTTGAACTTACTAATGACAGTGAAGTTGATCCTCAAATTCCTGGTGGGCGAGTTCTTAAAGTCGACTCTGCACCTGTAGACGCCGGTGTCGGCGGTGCTGACGTTGTCCACCAGCAGCGTGGCCGGCGCGGCGGTGGCGCGGAAGAAGGCGCGCGTGCCGAACCCCGTGGGCGACGACCACAACTTCGGCTGGCTGAGCGTGCGGCCTCGGACGTCGTAGCTGGACAAAGAGCAGACCGGCATCGTCGGCAACCCGTCAACGGCTAGCTAGTTCTTGAGCGATCTCATTTTTTTTTTATATATATGTCCGCGAATGGCCGTTCTGATCGACATCATCAGTGGTCGCTGCACTAGTGGGCGTCATCAGGGTTGAATGCAAGCATAAAACGAAGTATTCCTTGTTCTGTACGATTTAATCATAGGTCTACAATGTTGAGGGCAGCGATCACAGAATATTTTTCTTCTGTGGCACCACTAATGCGTTGCCGGCTTTTTAGGAATGTGTTGGTCCGCCCCTTGAATAACCCCGTGTTATAATTTAGTGGGAACGACGTCGCAGGACGGAACCTGATGGTAAGTGAGGATGGAGTCTAAGACGGTAGCGGGCTAACTTGGAAGCGGGAGTGTATGCATGAAACCCATACCCTAATCTGTTTCTACACGCCATCGTGTGCTAAATCGCTTAGGTGGCACGTCTCTAACGGAAGGGTGGTAACACTGGCAACTAGCCACGGCCAAAGCCTCCCACCAGACCAGACCAGAGATAATTCAGAAATTATAAATTTCCAATTGCCCCCGCAGGGAATCGAACCCGAAACCTCCCAGTTATAAGACCACAGCGCTCACCACTGCTCCAAGGAAGTCCCTGATTTCAAGGTAAGTGAATGATAGGTGTGTAACCTGTACAAAGGCTCCCAGTCCGCTTCTTTGAACCACAGCACCATGGCGACCCTGTCGTCTGCCGACAGCGGCTGCGTGTCGCACGGCAGCGCCGCCTTCTTGCCCACCACTCCCGCCACGTGCGCCGTGGGAACTGTGGACAAAATGCAGCTTATAGAACAAGATACTTCCGGATCTTTTAAGCTATTGCATAGCTTCTATCGCGGGCCAGCGTGGAGACCGAATCCAGAAATTCCGTAACGAAAATAACCTGACACGGGACTCCTCTACGGTGAGCCGCTAGATGGCGTTGATAAAAAATGCTATGCAATAGCTTTACCGCGGCAGTCCCCGAGTGCCACACGTCTTTTTTTTATTCGATGACAAAATAGTCCTTGATTGCGATCTCACCTGATGGTAAGGGACTATGCAGTCTAAGATGGTAGCGGGGTAACTTGGAAGGGCTATGGGCCATTGATATACTTTGTAGTGGGGTTAGAATTTGGTTTTGTAAAAAGAATTTTTACATATATATTATTCGTTGACACTAATGTCATCGAATACGATTACGATCAATCGAATTAAATCTTATACTAACCCTACTGATATCCATACAACGAATCTCGTTAACTGTCGGTGAACGCCCGACCGGCGAGGTGTGACACGCAACGATCCAAGTGGTCGCACGGTGTAAGGTGTCTGTGCCTCTAGTTGCCATAGTAACTGATACCTCCGGGATCGAGTTTCATCTCCCCTAAGTACCTATCTTGTGATACAACTGCGTCTTAAGATAAGTCGGTGAGAACAAAATAGCATGATTATAATATTGGCCTTAATGAAAGCGCTACAGACTGTATTAAGGGTAGTTCACACTACACTTTAATGTAATGCTGCGTGATTCAAAAAATCACTCAAAAATTTTTTTTTCTCGTTGGACTGGCTCGCAGTATACTTTGCCATATTGTATTTTTGTTTCCTTTGCTTATTCTATTCGCCAATATTCTTAAAAATAATACAGTAAAGCTATTTGCTCTGCGTTTTTCTATCATCCTGATAACTTATGTTTAATTGCCCGATTCGATAAAACTATCGATCGCTCTGAGAAAAGGCGAAGATTTACGATTCCCTTTATACAGTTCAACTGTTCCTACTTTCCTTATTAGGAATCATTGGAACACAACCTTAAACTTGTCAATCAAGAGTGGTATTTCGGTAATTCCCAATAAGGCGGCTGGTTCAAATCAGAACCCGAGGGATTGAAGTTGAACAATAAATAATTTGACCGATTGCACCCAACTGGGTTCGTAAGAAAATTGTATAGATTGTTTATACAAATGTCGATTCATGTTTGGTCCAAGCTAAGAGAGTAAAGATGGCCGAAGTTTTTTTTTTTTTAAGAATATTGCTTTTTATAGAATGAAAATTAAAACTGAAGTACCTATATTCTCTAATTTAAAATAACTTCCTCTAAGCCCGAATAATTATTTTAACGATGATAGCATAACTCAATCACACGTTTTTAAAATATGATTTTAGGCTAACCTTCAGAACAGCTTAATTGATTTTGAAAGGCAGATAAAGTTACACAAGGACAAAACTTTTTACATTACATAGTTACATTTTATGCTGGAAATAATTAGGGTGTATGTATTCATAAAAAAATATGATTTTTGTAGATTTGCGAAATATTTGAAATATAATTGCCCGCGCAGAGTTAGGTTTTTAAATTTCTCTCGGGAACCCTCTCTCTGTCTTTTCAGGATATAAGCTAGCCCATGACATTCTTCGAATCCTTCTAAAAAATCACTTTGAACCATTACTCCGTCGCCGCACGACTGAAGGACAAAACAACAAACAAACTCACTACCGCATTAAGATGAGTGATACAAACTTTTCCCGCTATCGCTTGTGGAGTTACACCGAGTACATTGTTTACACTTGCGACCCGACGCGTTGCATGAATACATTACTGGTCTCGACTACACGACTTCAATGTTTATTTCAGTATTAACATAATTCCGTTTATTCTCTGCCACAAGTCTGCCACCGATTCAAGAACTTCAGGACATAAAACAATGGACGTGTGAATGCATTTTATTTTTGCAAAGAGTTTGCGCATTTTTTAGATTTATCATCATTAGATTAATACTTTTAATTTCCTTCCGTTTCTGAGTTTGAGATTTGAATTGTTTAATAAAAATCCTCGTAATAGCTGCAATGCCTTTTAGTTGAATCTCTCCGGTGTGTGACAGTGTAAATATAACCGTTTTATTCTAAACAATAAAATATAAACAGTGAGTCTGGTTCGTGTACAGACGCTTAAGGTGAGTTCCAAAATAGACGGGCGAAGGTAAAGGGTCGAACCCGCTAAGATATGAGTAGATAAAGTAATAGATTAGCAACAGCCTACAACTTTATTCGAGGAAATTAAAAAACCGACCAAGTGCGAGTCGGATCCGCACACGAAGGGTTCCGTACCAATGCACAAGATTTGACACCAGCAGCTATTATTAAAATCGAGCAAAAACAAAAGTTTATGCGTGACCTCTGCACCGACCTCGACGCACTTAGCTTGTATTCTTGGAACTCAAAGAATCTTGCATCAATTCATCATAGAGCTCTCGTAGAATTTTTATTAAAACTTAAATCTTAATATATAAAAATGAATCGCTTAATGTGTTGGTAAGCGCATCACGCGTGAACGGCTGGACCGATTTCGCTAATTCTTTTTTTATTGTGTTCGTTATTGTCAGGAGAAGGTTCTTATGAAAGAAAAAATTAAGAAAATTGCGCGGAAAATTAGAAAATTTAAGAAATATTAACCACCATATTAAATTATTTCTAATGTAACCGCTTTTACAATTCAAACTTTTTTGATGTAACCTTATGGCGTTTGACATAACATTGACAGAATGCGTGCTGCCAATTTCGTCAAAGAGGATGTAAAAAAACTTAAGACAGGACAACGTCTGTCGGGTCCGCTAGTATAGTAATAAAAACAATTAAATGAAAATAAAAAGGAAAATATATCCAATATATTGTAAAATTAATAACACTAGTCAACAAATTTTTGTAACAAGAAAAATGACTTCCGATTTTGAAATACCTACCTACCCTCACTATAACACCGTATTTATTTTGTTTCAATCAGGTCTAGTTTTTGTGTTACAGCTACCTACCCAAAAATAAATTTTTACCTTTTTTATCTTATATGTTCAATTCTGGACCTTATGTGTTTTAGTAAAGTGCTTGTATTTTGTGTTTGCCGAATTAAGTGAATCTTAAATTATAGAAATAAAGTGTAAAAATGATCCTGTCAAGTTTTGTTACATTTGTGGTGAATTTTCTTTTAAAACTCAACGGAAAAACTTGACGCCATAAGTAAAAAAATTATATCAACTTTATTTTTCAACCAGGACAAAAAAAATTAAATATGCATAGTTAGTACAATCTCATAATATTGATCTGATACTACTTTTGCCACCTTTTCATATAAAACTTAGCCTTATGAAAAACTTCGTGAAAGTAATGAATCAATTCAATAAGAATTTTAAAAAAATCCTAAAATCAGTGAAGACAAAAATTAAAGAGGGTATTTGTAGTGGTATTTGTAGGTCCGCAAATTAGAAAATTAATAAAAGATAAAATTTTTAAAGAAAAACTCTCTAAAATGGAAAAATCTCCTTAGGAATCTTTCATGAAAAGAAGTCGGTTAATGACTTCTAATTTTCTCGGAAATCATCGATCTGATGACTATAAAAGTACTGTTGAGGAGCTTTTAACTACCTATAAGGCTTTGATTTGTCTCATGTCTGTAAAAATACACTTCTTGCACTCTCATTTGGACTTTTTTTTCTAAAAATTTGAGCGCCGTCAGCGATGAGCATGGTGAAAGATTCCACTAGGTCATTTCTAAAATAGAAAAACGATACCAGGGCAAGTGGAGCCCACGTATGTTAGCCGATTATTGTTTGACTTTACGATGAGACGTCCCTGAAGCAAAATACAAAAGAAAATCATAAGATACGTGTATTTGTGATACTACAATAGCCTATGTATGTTAATTAAGTTTATTAAAACTGTATTTTTGAAAAAAAATTATTACAACAAAACTATTCGTATTGGAAACATTTTAATATCAATTCTATCATCCTCAACCTTGCTCTAGACATAATTAGTTAACAGTTTTCTTGTTACACACAAAAGGTCGATTTTTGTTGACCAGTGTAATTAGTAATTACAGGATTTACCGGATGATTTTCTTCATTTAAAGCAAAAATTTAATTAAAATAGCTCTTCAAATTAATCTTCTTTTTTTACTAGAAAAAGCCCTAATGGATTTTGTTTTTTTAAGAGTTTTCCAGGTTTAAGGGAGGAAGGAAAAGGAAAAGATCACGTAACTTACTAAAAAATTCTACCTATAAAATATTATAGGCTTGAACGCCAAAAAAATAAGATCTCTTTCGCATTTATGAATTACTAGATGATGCCCGCGACTTTGTCCACGTGGATTAAGGTTTTCGATTCCCGCGGGAACTCATTATTTTTCCGGGATAAATCGTTAATCCTGGGTATGAGCCATCTTCATTCCAAATAGCCAAATCGGTTCATTCGTTGTGGTGCGAAGGAGTAACAAACATACACACGCACGCACATACAAATTTCACCTTTATAATATTAGTGTGATTATCAATATAAACTTGATAATATTGTAACATAAATAACTTGTATTTTCGGAGCTAAATCTACCTCAGAAAGAGGTCTCAGTCAATTAGGAAAGTTATAAGATTATAAAAAGTACAACCCACGATCGATGTCGTAAGGGTAGGGTCCTAAGAGGTTACAATTAGGTAATGGAAAGTTGTTTTCTTACAATACCTTGCCTTATTTTCCATATTATATTTTTCAAGTCAGTAAAATGTTGAAGTATTTCCAGCAATACTATGTTTGTGTAGAAAGTTATAACGCAAAGTTTTATACACAAAGTTTCAGTATGTACTTAGAATTTATTTTCAAGTTATAGTTTAATATATATCGTGTCATTATAACTACGTAAGTGCCAATACGAGTGCCCATGTACGATGTGATCGACCAAATCCAGCCACGGCGGCCAATCTCTGCAAAGATTTATAGTCAACTCGTCAATCATATTATAGTTCACAAGCGTGTGTGCAAAGACAGGTGCACTCTCTATTCCCTCACACACATAGTTCGATGGGGTAGAAATCCGACACGACTGGAGAGAGATAAGGCGCAGGCCAACGCACGGCGTAACGGGCTCTCCGAGGTACAGGGGTGACTCACCGCCAACTTCCTAACTCCAGGCTAGTACCGAGAATTTCTTGATAGAAAAATTCAATAGGTATATCTGTTGGCCCGACCCGGGAATCGAACCCGGGACCTCGTCATTCGTAGTCGAACATGTTAGCTGCTAGACCAACAAGGCAGTTATAAGATCATTAGGATCAGATAAGATGCGCGAATATGTTGCGCGATGGGCTAAATAACGGCTTCACTTTTTGCTAACGCTCGATTTCACTTTCCATTATAATTTTGTATACCACGGGCTTATATATTTACAATGAAAATTATTTCTTAAGGAATAAACTCCAATAAACTCTACCAGGTATGTCCCCTTTCAAGCTAGTCATAACTAAGTCACATAGCCACTGATATACGGTCTAGGCTTGCACTCGTTTAATTGTATATAAAAAAAAGTATGTAGATCATACTACATATTTACCACATATTATTTTTTTATCGCGAGTCTCTTGAACTACATTTCTTTCTTTATTTCCGCCCCACTTCTGCTGTAAATCAGCCCCGTGTGCCCTTAATTAAGCAGAGCGTATGCATCTTTATAAAATACATTTGCATGAAAGAACCTCTGTGCTCGTAATACTGCGAGGCAAGCGGTGAATGCGACTGGTTCAAGAAAACATTTTTTTTTTTTTAATAAAACACGAGTCATTTCTTAATTTAATCACTTCCATAACGAATACGTTTTGAATAGGTTGGTTACACATAATGCCTCTAATGAAATTACATATGCTACTCATCTCGGAAACGATGGTAACCAATTTTGTAATTTTTAAGCACGTAATGTATCTCGAACAACGTATGCCGGCGCGACGCAATAGTCGGTTTACTTTAGGCGCGCGCAGTACATTGCTGTATTTTGTTGAATATTGCCATTTCTTGTTTTTTCAATTAAAATCATATTGAGATAGTTTATGAACACGATTCTATTTTGAAATTAATTTAAAAAAAATGAAAAGAAAAATTGACAAAATCACGAAAAGACCTATCAATAATAATATAAAAAAATATTTTAAAAAAACCGACTTCAAACGCCACTTAAAAGTATAAAATAATTTTAGTTTGTACACGTATGTTGAAGTCGGGCCAGCGTCGCGCATCGGTTTCATCATTTCTATTTAGGCCGGTCCGTCTCACGGGCTAATTCAACAAGTATACCGGCCTAATAGTATTTACGATTTAATAATTTTAGTTTGTACACGTATATTGAAGTCGGACGGGCTTAAAATATAGAAACGATGATACCATTGCGCAACGCTGGCCCGACTTCAACATACGTGTACAAACTAAAATTATTTTATACTTTTAAGTGGCGTTTGAAGTCGGTTTTTTTTAAAATATTTTTTTATATTATTATTTTAAGCTTTTTAGTGTAGCTTCATGGGACCAATTCACTAGACCATTTGTTTTGCTCCTTAAAAAAAGTATTGAAATATATTATTCCAAATAGAAATTTAGCATATGTATGTATGCTATGAAGTTTGCATGGTTAAAATCCTACACACACTCTTATCACGAGCGATTTGCTCTTATTCAATGAGGAGTTCCATCCTATATCTCCGAAGATATTCATCAGATCTTCACCAAACTTAAATGGAACCAACCTGACGATATGCCCTTTTAAATAAAAAAAAATTATTAAAATCGGTTCAGATTTGACGGAGTTATGGAGTAACATCGCCAAAAAAAAAAAAAAAAAAAAACATACGCGTCGAATTGAGAACCTCCTCTTTTTTTTGAAGTCGGTTAAAAATTCCAACGCTGTACGATTCCTAATCATGTTCAGAATCCTTAGTTTCAGTTTTCGTTACGGGGTCCTTTACAGCCTGTATAACTACAAGTATAAACCAAGTACCGACTGCCATCCGAAGCAACCGGACTTGTTGACTAAGTTTTTTGACGTTTGAGAGGTAGTCGGGAATGTTCTTAGCTATGTTAAACAAAATCGCCA
Source organism: Hipparchia sbordonii (assembly GCA_038048805.1). Taxonomy (NCBI): domain Eukaryota; kingdom Metazoa; phylum Arthropoda; class Insecta; order Lepidoptera; family Nymphalidae; genus Hipparchia; species Hipparchia sbordonii. The sequence goes on along the minus strand of CM076111.1, from coordinate 591,525 downwards.
CAAAATGGCGGATTACATTTTTTTCACGAATTATCTTTTAACAAACGCTTGACTAGTTGAATACCTATTATGATATATTTCAAATCCAAGATGGCTGCCACCACAAAATGGCAAATTACATATTTTTTTTAATTTAGCACGTCGGGGGTGTTTTAAATTTTTAATTTACACTTGTTGTAAATATTTTATCTCTAAATTACGTACAAACAGGACGTACACCTTTTCGTTCCGGGCCTTTGAGAGAGACGCGTTACTCTTTATGTACCCACATCAATACGCTGTGCGCTCATAAAAATGGCATACATAATATGAATTAACAGGTCAGAGGGAAATGTGGAAGGCGGAAATTTCACAGAAACTCCCGTTAACCTCGTTTCTATGCGGCTTGCGTGAAGTTGATATAACAGCCGCGCTAGGGTCCAACGCCTTTGAGAGGAATCGACGCATTTCTTTTTATCAACCGATATTGGCCAACTGCTGAACAAAACCTCAATAGCCCAAAGGTTAAAGATGCGGACTGAAAACTGAAAGTTCGCAGGCTCGGGTTCGTACCCACTCCTAGTACAAGCTTTTCGCTTAATTGGAGGGGGGAGGAGAATTAAGTGAAGTTTAGCTTGGCTAATATTCTTTAAAAAAAATGAAATTTTAATTTTATCATTGAATGTCATCAAATTCACCCACCTTTGAGAATAGTATAGAGACCTTCTAGGCATGCAGGTTTTTCTTCACCGTTCAAGTGATATTTAATTGATCAAAACGTTCATAGTAAAAGATGTGCTTGCCTGGATGCCGAACCCTGGACCTCCGAACAGGCTGCCTTAACCACTAAGCCTTAACAGCTGTATTTTTTTTTTAAATAAAATAAGGTACACTTGGACATTATGCAGACAAAAGGCCGAAAGCAATTTCCGCAAACGATTTCCCTGGCATTTAGAGAGAAAAAGAAACAATATTATTCGATTATATAAAAAGTTGTGAAACATAAAGGCCCTGAAGTATGATATTACGCTAAAATGACTTTCTGGACTAAAACTCGGGTAGAATTTCATGAAAACGACATCCATTCGCGCTAATCGCGGTAATATCGCCTTACATTGGATGGTGGGACGCCAGCATCGCCGAGTTACTCGAAACTCACGCCTTATGATATCTCAGTTACCTTTAGCTAAAAGTTAACATTTTCTAAATTTGTACCGCCTTCTACTTTGCCTTAACTTCATGTTTAAATATCTAAATATACAAAAGGTGACCGAATGACTGATCTATCAACGCAAAGCTCAAACCACTACATGGATCAGGCTGAAAGGCATACAGATAGCTGTTATCACAGGCTGTTATTATGTAGACGTCCGCAAAGAAATATTTTTTTAAAATTCAACACCTAAAAGGGGATAAAATTGGGATTTGAAAAATCGATCTAAACGTAAGCGAAGCCGCAGGTAAAACACAATCTAAGATCTGAAGAGGGTTTAATTTCGTGTAATTATTAAAATATGCTGTAAATTAGCTTCGCTTACTTCGTAAACATGTAGAGAATCCTAACAACTTTTTTCTTCCACTATTACTTGTAATATCAGTTTTAAACTTTGCAAACTTTGGTAATAATAAAATAATTATGTTTTCATTTAATTTACTCTACAAAATGTATCTTTCTCTGCTATGTTTGATTTTTATATAGTTCAAAAACTCTGATGAAGAAAACTCAAACATCTTGTTATTTGCTACGTATCAGTTTTACGCGCTATTTTACTTTAGTTTCACGATTCAATACTAACTATCCCTGTGAGATGAAGTCAGAACTTTGATCTCCTAACTATGTCTTCATTTCTTATTTGATCTTGCAGAGATACCCCGAGCATAGCTCTTCGCATCGCCTGTTAAGACTTCTACTTACGGATATGGGCCCTGGTTAGCGACCCCGTTTAGTAACATAGCGTTGTAAGACACCTACAAAGTACTAACTGCCTCGTTGGTCTAGTGGTTAGCAAGTTCAACTGCGGATGAAGAGGTCCCGGGTTCGATTCCTGGGTTGGTCCAAAAATGTATTGGGTTTTTCTAACAAGAATTTCTCAGTGCTAGCCCGGAGTTAGGAAGTTGGCGGTCAGTCACCCCCACGCCTCGGAGAGCACGTAGGGGAAAGTCCCGTAACGCCGGACGGCACCTAGTACCGGACACTCGTATATCTCGGCGACTAAGCAAGCGAGCGATTCAAAAACGAGTTAGAGGGGCGCGGGGGGATGCAGCAAAACTGAGTCACGGGACCCGGTTTGCCCGTGACGCGCGCGACAACAGTGGGAGTAGTTGGTTACTGTTTTTGGCCGGACGACACTGCGTCAAGTAAGATTTAGGTGAGTGTTACAGGTGTATCTGTTATAAGCTGTTTACTATATTTGTTTTTAATAAAGTAGTGTTCATTGTTGTTAGTAAGTAATCAATAAAAGTTTTTGAGAATTTTGAAAATGGGTTTATGGGACCAAACAAGTTTACAGGGGTTTGCTAGGGGTTCGAAGTGAAGTCTGTCCGCTACTAGGTGCCACTTCCCGAGACTGCGTTTTTTTTCACCAAAGTTTAATTTATGTTTTTGAATATATTTATGCAGAAGTTGCATTTTTGATAATTGATATTGATTTTAAGTTTTGTTGACTAATATAAGACGTAAATAAAGTAATATTTTTCTAAACAGATTTTTTTATTTTTCAGAAAAACCTTAAGTGTCCGCCACTAGGGGACTTCCCCCTAAATACGTCGGTCCTGCGCCTGATCTCGCTCCGGTTGTGTGTCCCTCACTCTCATAGTCCGACGGAATATCCGATTCCGTCGGACTATGAGAGTGAGGGAATAGAGAGTGCACTATAATATCTCTCGCGCAGATGGCTAATCTCTGTGGAGATTGACATTATTATTATTACTAACCGGCAGAAGATCTTGTTATAATATGGTGAACCATGTAAGATACCTATGAAGATCCAGAAGAGGTTGAGACAACGATGACAGCGACAAATTATTATTCGTAATTGCATTAAATAAAGTGAGTTTTAAATCAGTCGCATACGTAATTAAATATTGTTCTCTAATGATCGCCCCGGGGCTTAATTTAAATAATTATAATTGGTGCGACGCGAATATAGACAAATAATAATATTATAAGATAAAATATTTCATTCATTTCAATTTGAGAAACCGAGCGAGAACACGCTTTTGTTCGCGAGTCTTAATTATCGTTGACACCTTTCTGAAAAACACTTTCAAAACATATTTTAACTAGCGGACCCGACAGACGTTGTCCTGTCTTAACTATGAATATTGAAACTCCCCTTTTTACCCCCTTGGGGAGAGAATTTTCAAAAAATGTAAAATACGTAATTCTTTATTTTTGATCAAGAGCCAAAATATTAAGTTTCATAAACATAACTTGAAAAATAACTTGAAGAACGAAGGACTATCATACAAACATTCAACCCCTATTTAATCCCTTAGGGGGTAGAATTTTTAAAAACTGTGAAACACCTACTTTTTTGTTTTCAATTTAAAGCCTAAGTACCGAATTTTGTGGGTATAGCTTGAAAAATAACGGAGTTTCATACAAACTTTAACCCCCCTTTTTACCCCCTTGGGGGGAGAATTTTCGAAATATGTAAAATACGTAATTCTTTATTTTTGATCAAGAGCCAAAATATCAAGTTTCATAAACATAACTTGAAAAATAACTTGAAGAACGAAGGACTATCATACAAACATTCAACCCCTATTTAACCCCTTAGGGGGTAGAATTTTTTAAAAGTGTGAAACACTTACTTTTTTGTTTTCAATTTAAAGCCTAAATACCGAATTTTATGGGTATAGCTTGAAAAATGACGGAGTTTCATACAAACTTTAACCCCCCCTTTTTACCCCCTTGGGGGGAGAATTTAAAAAAATGTAAAATACGTAATTCTTTATTTTTAATCAAGAGCCAAAATATCAAGTTTCATAAACGTAACTTGAAAAATAACTTGAAGAACGAAGGACTATTATACAAACATTCAACCCCTATTTAACCCCTTAGGGGGTAGAATTTTTAAAAACTGTGAAACACGTACTTTTTTGTTTTCAATTTAAAGCCTAAATACCGAATTTCATGAGTATAACTCGAAAAATGACGGAGTTTCATACAAACTTTAACCCCCCTTTTTACCCCCTTGGGGGGCGAATTTCGAAAAATCCTTTCTTAGTGCTCGCCTACGTCATAAAAGGAACCTACTGTCAAAATTTCAAGTTTCTAACTTCAGTGGTTTAGGCTGTGCGTTGATCGTCAGTCAGTCAGTCAGTCAGTCAGTCAGTCAGGACAAGCCTTTACACTGAAAGCGACGATCTCGCGGCTAACGGCCTGAAGTTCTGCGTTCAGAGTTCTGAGTTTATTGCAGCCCGAGCATACAAAGTGCGCTGCTTTGTTAGTGCATTAACAAATTTGAGCCTTTGACAAGATAGTCCTTGACTACGATCTCACCTAATGGCAAGTGACGATATACACACTACACTAGTAAAATTAATAGGAAATAGGATAAATAATTAAAAATTACTATACTAGGACTAACACTAGGATTTGTTCTTCATTAACCGATAGACTTCCACGGCTGGTCAAAGGTCTAGACGTAATAGGGACAACCCAGGACCTCCCACTATGAACTTCGTCACCTTACAACAGAGGGTGCTTGAAATATGTTTGGTTCAATGGCGCAAGACGGATGATGCCTTAATTTCCCGCGAGGCCTCCAAATACTTTGTACCTACTTTATATCTCCTTCCACTCATCGAATCTTCGCTATCCCCACAACATGTAAGAGTATACAAATAACTAAAATTAGTAAAAGGTTTAGTCTGTGTTTCCCTTGTGTTTCTCAAATACGAGTTGTCGTAACTGTCTCTGATTGTTCGTATCCTTTCGTAAAATAAGAAAATGAGACAAAATTTTACTATTATTTTAGTGACTATTTAGTTTTGACTGTTTTTTTTTTATTTGTGTCTTTTTTTCAGTGTGCGTTATACGAGTATAATCAAACACATAATATTATGTACATTATTACATTTATACACAATACATTACACAAATATAACATACATTACACAAATATAAGTTAGTAATTTAGATTAATTTTTTTTTGTAATTTAATTACAAAATATTAAAAACTTGCACTTTTATCTTTAACTAGCTTTTGCCCACGGCTTCGCTCACATTAATTTCGATTTGTCAATCCCCTATCCCCTTAGAGGTTGAATTTTTAAAAATCCTTTCTTAACGGACGCCTACGTCATATATAAGCTATCTGTATGCCTTTCAGCCTGCTCTGTCCAGTGGTTTAAACTGTGCGTTGATAGATCAGTCAGTCAGTCAATCAGTCAGTCATTCAGTCAATTTCATTTTATTTCAGATTTACAAAAACCTAAGCCTCGGAGATTAATTCACTCATACAAAATAGTACCTAATACAAAAAAATAAGAACAGATGTTCCATAAAGGCCAACATAATATATTTTGATGGTTCTTTCTATGCGGCATCATACCGGAACACGAAATAAAATAAAACAACAGGAAAAAAAGGTTAATTATTCGCCAGTAGGTCAAGAGTCCCCCGAACGACATTTAGCAAAACTTGAACAAAGACCTGCTCTTGTCCTAAATAATTGTACGAGTGATAAAACAAATTATACGATCATGACTATCTGAGGAAATTACTCTCTTTTATTGCGCGTCCTGAGACCGCAGGATGAAGCCGAAATATTATTTTGTTATTGTGTAATAAAGTGCCCTCTCTGCGTGGCTTCTTGCGTAAACAAAACCTTGAGACATCGTTTTTTTTTTGTCCGTACTAATTGACAGACTTGCTGTGCCCGTATCCTTATTAGGAAGCAGCGGACCTCTTTTTGCTACATTGTTTTTAATCCCCGATGGAAAAAGAGGGGTGTTATCTGTGTAACTGTATGTCTGTGTGTCTATATATCTGCGTGTTTATCTGTTCTCTCGTAGCTCCCTAACAAATAGACAGATTTTGAAGGGGTTTTTAAGCTATTGCATAGCTTCTATCGCGGGCCTTGAGCGTGGAGACCGAATCCAGAAATTCCGTAACGAAAATAACCTGACACGGGACTCCTCTCACCGCTAGATGGTGTTGATAAAAAATGCTATGTCAATAGCTTTACCGCGGCAGTCCCCGAGTGCCACACGTCTTTTTTCTGTTTGAAAGCTATAATTTATGAAAATCTGTTTAGGCGTTTGGAGATCAACAGCTCATTTCCTACTTGATTAAAGGGTCTTATAAACTTATGGTGTATTTCGGATTATTTCCAAGATATGGTAACCTTGAGTTGATGCTGTAGCATCAAAATAAAATATAGTCTGCGGGATACCCAACTTCTCAGCACCTTGCAGCAGATATAGAGTGTTTGGACTCATTAGAATGGACTTGATTAGTTTTTAGATAGATAAGATCGAGGATCGAGGAGGAGGCTCTGATGATGGAGGAAAAAACTGGGTAACAGTACCGTAACGTAACCGTAACGAAAATAACCTGACACGGGACTCCTTTCACCGCTAGATGGCGTTGATAAAAAATGCTATGCAATAGTTTTACCGCGGCAGTCCCCGAGTGCCACACATCTTTTTTTTAAACATTTTTGACACTTCAAGGCTCCTCCGGTGGTTTAAAGAACAGATTTTGCTGAGAAAAGTCGGCAAAAAATAGGGACACAAAATGTCTGGCTTTAATATTAAATTTCACTAGATTTTTCAACTACACTCTTTTCCTATCTTTTCTCGTATTTTCAGAGAGTTTCCATCGATACTAATATTGTGAATGCAAGTTTTTCACGGCTCAAATACCAAAACCATTTCAAAAAATCCGGTGAACGAACCGAGTTCAGGAACCAAAACAGAATTAACTTACATCCTGGTAACACACAAAGAATACTTAGTATCCCGGAACATCAAAGAGTTTTCATGGGATAAACCTAAAGCCTCTTGATCAACAGCATCAACTAGTTAAAAAAGTTTGTCGTTTGTCCTGACAGCAACAATAACTGAATAAATAGTGATAACTGAATTTGGAGCTTTGAAATCGAAAATGGCGTTAAAAGCTTATTCAGAGCCAATGTTTTATGTATGTAGGCTGGTAATCTGACCCGGATTTTCCGTGACATCTTTTTGTGGAAAACAGTATACGTGCATGGCCCACATGCGATGGTGCCCTAACGTTTCCAGTGCTTGTGTTTATTTTGCGCTCGACGTATTCGTATTATTATGATAAAGAAATGAAATGGAAATGATTTTTACAAGCTTTTATGTAACTTTCAATGCACATACATTATTTATGTATATATGTTACGTAGTGTCAAGTCTTGCAAGATGAATTAGAACCACTTCCCGGTTCCCGATTGAGCTAGCCTAAGCACGAACATTTTGACTTTCGAATAGTCAAGTTAACGTAAGTTAGAATTCACCTTCACCTTTACTATTCGAAAGTTAAAATGTGCGCGCTTAAACTATCGAAATTTCGCAATGTATTTTTAAGATATTGCATAGCTTCTATCTCGGGCCTTGAGCGTGGAAACCGAATCCAGAAATTCCGTAACGAAAATAACCTGACACGGGACTCCTCTCACCGCTAGATGGCGTTGATAAAAAATGCTATGCAATAGCTTTACCGCGGCAGTCCCCGAGTGCCACACGTCTTTTTTTTGTTATGCATATTGACGGATTACGTACAAGCCTGTAACTACGTAAGATCCGCGGCATTCCGCGGTGCCGTGTGCCAAGCGCCTTAATCAGAGTTTGTATGTGTACGTGTGTGCCAATGTGAATGTTTTGTTTCCTAACTATAATTGATGTACTTTGTGTTGTTCTCTACAATATTATGCGATGTACAAAAAAGTATATTCATTAATTCAAAATTCAAGAGCTGGCAGCTAACTCGGACAAAGGTTTAGTCTAGCTATTCAAAGAGGGAACGCTGCCAGTATCTTCGAAATCTTACCTAATTGCCTTTTAATAATATATTTATCAAAAGGAGTCTTTACTATGTTTTATTTTTTAAGGTTTTTAGTTTTAGGTTCATTGTTCAAATGGTATATTAAATTTTAGTTATTATACTATATTTTTTTAAGGTTTTTAGTTTTAGGTTCATTGTTTTTAAATAGTTGTTATTTAGATTTAATTTAATTTAATTTTTTAGTACTTAACTGCGTAGGTTTAATTTGAATTATTACGTACCTAATTATTAAACTAAAATTATTTTATACTTTTAATGGCGTTTGAAAAAAAAATTCAAATCGTCACCAACTCTTTTGCAACTTCTCAGTAGAAGATATTGCAGTAGATATACTGAAAATTTAACTCTTTTTTTAAATGAAACTACATTCTAAAACTAGTTTAAAATACGAATTGATGCGACGCAAATAAAAAAATGCAACGATGCTTTGAAAGTCGTATATTATGTAACAGTCTTTTATACGACTTTTTCAGACGGTAGCCTGAATTTTAAATTTTTAAACGGAGTACATTTTCAAAACTTGTGAGAAAACCTTTTGTTTGAGATTTTTAATTATTTTTGAAATTGTTTCTTTAGTTTTAGGCTGGTGAACGCTTTGTTCACTGTTACTTTTATGTTAATATGTATAGACTAATTATTTATTTTAGATAAGTTTTTCAAAGTACAATTAGTAAAGTAGAAACCCAAGGCATAAAAAATGCGACTTTGTTAGACTTGGCTTAGTTTTGGAGACTATTTGTGGAATTAGAAAGTTACCTTTTATTCATACATTTCTAGGATGAAAATAATTTATTATTTCACAGATTTAGATTGTATTTTAATTTATGCTATTTCGTATTTCTGACAAGACAGTTAATCAAGATAGAAGGACCTAATTAATTCCCTCTTTATCGTTCTTCAACTGTACTAATCTTCTAATAGATAAAAATTCAATATTAAAACGTATAGAATACCCCCTTTTAAAAGTCGTTACTATGATTATTTTGACCCAGTTCCATTTTTGAGCAAGCAAAAATACACCTCTGCTTATAAATATATTTTCAACGCCACACTTTCCTTTATCTCGTCTCGCTGCTCTGCCTTCATAAAACTGCTTGATTGTTTCAAACCGTTTTAAAATGGGATTTTCCGCACAAACGTTTGCCTGGACTCCATTTTACTCTTCTTAAAAATTGTTTTCGAAATATTCTCTATTGGCACTTGGTACACGACTAGGCACGAACTTAAGTTTCCAAGTTCCTATTTACACGTGTACATTTCATATTCTGCATGTTTCCATCTGCAGCAACACGTTGCACTGGATCACTCTACTAGGTATTTGTAGTGTCAATTCTGAAGACTCAAATATACTATTTCCAAATTAATATTATAAGTGTGAAAGTAACTCTGTCTCTCTGTCTGTCTGTATGTCTGTCTGTCAATCTGTCTTTTTGATACGTTTTCACATCTAAAACGCTGAACCAATTTTGATTATAGGTATAAATTGAACTTTGAAAAAAGACATACGCTACCTTATGTTGCAAAAATTAAACTTAAAAAGGGGATGATAATTTTGGCGATTTCACTTCATAACTTCGACAAAACTGAACTATTTATTGTAATTCTTCATTATTGGAAAGTGTGTATCATCAAGTGTTTAATTTTGATGAAAATCTTACGAATGTTGCCGAAGATAGAGGGCACAACTCCTCACAGATAGCAATAATTCACTAGCATAGATTTAACGATCTTAATACTACATTTTTTTTATATAAAACCTAAATGAACGCGAACGAAGTCGCGGGCATCAGCTAGTTTATTTTCCGACTCATAAATGAGAAAGTGTGTTTGTTTATTGGTTTGTCCTTTGATGAGTATCAACAAAGCAACGGATCGTCGTGATTAAGAACTAGAGACTCTATCCCGGGAAAACTAAGGCAGCAAAAAAAACTTAACCCCACGCTGACGAACTCGCACGTAAAAGCTAGTTTATTTAATTCATGTAATAGAATAGAATGGAAGAACAGTTTTTTCTTAAAACAGACTTTTGTAAAGTGCTTTCGAATTGTCAAGTGAGTCTACCCCACCGTACCAACCGAGAAGATTATTAATCCATTAATTAAAATTATGTCACTTTACTTCTATCTTTCCTCCGCTGCCGTTTTATTTAACTACTTTTTTGTTTCGAACGTTAATTAAGGGTAGAAGCAGAGCTTATTTTATTCCATATCACTGCGAGAATGTAAAAAACTTGGAACGCGGAGGTGCTGCGAGCGCGGTGTATAAAAGACGGCTACATATTTTATGCAGACACTACGTCCAATTTAAAAAGTGCGAGAACGCCTTTTGTTGGCGGCTCTTAATTATTTTTCAAAATGGTTTCGCGTTCGCTCGCGAGGTGTTTTGTTTACCCTGTAAATGGAAAAGGAGTTTTAAATTAAAATTACTATGGCCCGATTTCACCATCGTAAAATAAGTCTAAGTTTTATTTTCAATAATATAAAAATTCTTTTCAAAATACTGACTTCTTACGCCACTACAAAGTATAAAGATAATTTTTAGTTTATGCACGTTTGTTGAAGTCGAGCGGGCTTAAAAAGGAACGATAAAATCGATGTGCGACGCTTGCCCTCTGATGACACGTGAGAGACACGTTGAGAAGTCGGGCTGGCTTAAATAGAAACGATGAAACCGATTCGCGATGCTCATCCTCCTTTTTGGAAGTCAGTTACAAATGACAACGCTTTCTCAGAGCTCATTCATATCAAAGGGTCATAATTATTAAGCAATGTATTGATTGCGCCACTGGAGTTACTATAAATAATTCTTAATTATAGCAAACTCTACATTTACTGCAGCCAGACTATTGGTGTAGATACTACATACAGCTAAATCGGTTTGTTTAACTTTACAATGTTCCTGAAAATGTTACAATTTAACTTTTTACGGTCTATTTGTAAAAACGCGATAAAATTACTTCTCGTTCGTTACAGCTCGTTAGGAAGTTTTGGCTTCAACGAATATTATTAAACATATAAAAAGTTTTCCCAATCAAAGCGAGGTAAACGTAAAACGGAAGGTTGGGAAGCACTTACATAAAAAGTTATGCGTTTCATTATACTACTATGTATAGTAATAGTACATTATGGTACAAGTGTCAAAGTTGGTGATTACCGCTGAGGCGCTATTGAGACCCGAGCCGTTAGGTGAGGGTCTTAAGGTAGCCGAGGACGGTAATCATCAATGTACACGTGTATCATACGACGTTTTTCAACACACTTGTGAAGAAAATAATACTAAAATAGTACATTATGGTACAAAACAGTGAAAACGAGTTGTGAAAATTTTTTCGCAATGGCGGGAAAAATTAATGTTGTTCTTTTGTTCGCCCTCTTGATGCTCTTAAGGGCAGACAAAGATCGACAACCATACAGCCTATTATATAGACTATTCAGGTGTTTATTTGATTTAATTAGTTTTCCGGAATGCGCGCGCACCTTTAATGGCCATAGACTAAAAGAATGAGGTTTCTTTTTTTTTTTGGCTTTTCTCTTATAGCCACGTACAAAATGGGGAATTTCCAGTTTTCTTTATTACAGAAAAAACAAAAGTTATATTTGAGTGACAGTTTTATTTATTAAACACGTACAAGTTGAAATTATCTATTTAAAAATACGAAGTTGTATGAAATGAGCAAGCCATAGGTATCTTGGCAATAGGTAGGATCTTTTTTGTAATAGAAACTTTTTTAAGAACAAAGCAACTCAACCAATAAAATTAAAAAAAAAAAATCTATAACTCACATTGTGAATAATAGTAATCAAAAGTCACAGTTTGAGTTAAAGGTGTCATTGTGTGCCTAATTGCGGTGAACCGGGAGCCACTTTATGAGCAAGTGTGTTGAAAAACTTATTTACCACATACATATTTTGTTATCTTTTGAAAACCTCTGGCGAACATTGTGTTCTGACAACTGACGAGTTTCAAGTTCGATTCCCGACAGACGCAATTTTTACGGGACGGGAGTTTAGGCAGTGTCTAACTAGCCTCTACGGTTTAAAGTGGGAAAACAAAATATAATCCTACTAATATTATAAAGGCGTAAGTTTGTATGTGTATGTGTGTGTGTGTGTGTATGTGTGTGTGTATGTTTGTTATTATTTCACGCAAAAACTACTGGACCGATTTGGCTGAAATTTAAAATGGAGATCGGTTCAATCGCTTGGGAACTACGAGATATTAGACAGATACACAGATACATAAACATCAGATATCTTTTCTTTTTATTTGCCGGAGATTAAAAGATTTTACTAGAGACAGTATCGGAAATCAATAGTACCTAATGTTCCGAGAAAATGATTATGTTTTTCATTATATTTAGGTATCAAAATTCAGATTCATGCTTCGTTCTACTGATAAAAGGGATAATATCCCGGAGGGATGCTGCGGAAGTACACTGCCTTGTGTCTTATCTTATCACGGCTGTTTCTCAATTTAACTAGGCTTAATGATGACACCTCAAGGACGCTTATTCATTGATAACTTCTGTGGTAATTACTGGCGGTATTAAGCGCTAGCTGTCAAAACTTCAAATAAATTAAATAGAAGTGTAAAGTGTTGTAGTAAAACAAGCATTTTCCCGCGACTTCATCCGCGTGGTGCTCAAAGATCCCGCGGGAACCCTCTGTTTTTTAACCGTCTTCCAAAAAAGGAGGAGGTTCTCAATTGGTCGGAAACTTTTTTTTATATATATTTTTTACAAATGTTCCCCGATCGAAGATGCATTTTTTTATTCAATGACAAGATAGTCTTTGACTGCGATCTCACCTGATGATAAGTGATGATGCAGTCTAAGATGGTAGCGGGCTAACTTGGAAGCGGTATAGCAGAGTACTCCTACCCCTAATAGTTTCTACACGCCATCGTGCCAAAACGGTGAATCGTTTGGGGGCACGTCTTCGACGGTAGGGTGGTAGACAGCCAAAGCCTCAGGAAGTTCTATACCATTTTCCGTAGTGGGGATAGTTTTAAACTTTTTACTTGTTGGTATTAAGTACGTACAACGACCTAAATCAGATAAATCTAGCCAATGCAAGAGTGGAAACTGACAAAAACTAGTTTAATTTAAACAAACTTCTCCCAAAGTTCAACATACGAGTACAGTATGCCACAAGCCAGAAATGCGGGCGAAGTATGAAGCAACGTGCCTACAGTCTACACTCCTGTATTTTCATGGACATCTGATGGGATAAATCGTTTTAAGACATCAACAGACATGCCAACTGCTGACTTCTCAGAATTGCAGCTGACTTTTTCATCTGTAGTTTAACCAATACAACTGGTCAACTCGATTCAGCCAGCGAACATTAAAACATGTCAACAATCGAACTTTTCGCAAGCATGTAATAAATAGGTTTCTCCCTACGAACTTGGGACTAAACAGAATTATTAAGCACTTTAAAGATTTAGCTACGCATCCACCCAGATATATATTTTGCGTTATTGTATAATGGATAAAATTTACTGTTGTACAATTGATTAAAGTTACTGGAGCAATATTTTAAGTTCAAGTCAAGCAATTAAAGTTGGAATATTATTTTAAGTTTAACTTAATTAACAAAATTAGAATTAAACTTTTGCACGTTCTAAATCTATTCTTATTGAATTAAAAAATGATGGTTTTTGTGAAGTAGAACATAGTAGTTTCTTAGGTTGGGATGTGTCAAAAAAAAAGGTTGGGATATGTCTACACTCTATAGCCATCTTGTCGGTGCATCTGTAGACGCTTAAGAAACAAGCCATGCCGAATAGTCTCGATTGTGATCGAGTATTGGAGCTGAGATAAGGTTGCGGATGCTGGGTCTTTGTCAACCTTTATCTCGGATGGTCTGATTATTTTTCGCTCCATGGATATGAAAAATAGAAAAAAGGGAAGTAGGTACTCATTAATTTACCTAATATTAAAATGACTATTTGCTACATTATGCGATTGGTAAAAAAAACACGTCATATTCATCGCTACAGAAATCGTCTAAATATATTTAAAAGGAAAAGGTGACTGACTGACTGACTGACTGATCTATCAACGCACAGTCCAAACCACTGGATAGATTGGGCTGAAAGGTATAAAGATAGCTATTATGATGTAGGCATATTAAAGACAGATATTTGAAAATTCAAAATTATGTTGAACAGGTATTTGAAAATCGAACTTAACGTGATCAAAGACGCCAGCAAAAGCTAATACTTTATACTGTGACTCGAACCTCATAATATTTTTAGAATAGAATAGAATAGTTTTTTATTCAAATAAACTTTTACAAAGTGCTTTCGAATCGTCAAATGAATCTACCACTGGTGCGGAATGCCGTTCTAATCGAGAGAAAAGGAACCGTTTCCCAAGAGAAAATCGCTCAACGCGCTATGAGAGGTTTTACTACAAAAAACTTGGATTTTTTTGTTCAGAAATTATCAGTAACATCCTCCAAAATAGGGAAGTTGGCTGTGTTATGTGCCTCGTGGAGCACATAATATCTTCTATTGAAAATCCTACGCCTAATTTCTTGTCGCTCACATTGGATTGCCATCTCATTCGACTATATAAGTGCGGGAAAAGGGGGTTAACCTCCTACTGTACCATACTACCAACCAACTGTTATTACACCTACTACTTGTGTATTATACAATACTAGAAGCCCGCGCCGACTTCGTCCGGGTTGAAAATTTAAATACATATTTGTTTTTACGGGACTGATCGCACAGAGCTTCTTATAGGAGACGATTGTAAATAAGATCACCACAGGAACCAGAGGAATCTCCCGCGCCGAAACCCGCCGCCGTGCACCGCCCCCGCGCCGGCCGACACATATTAATTTAATTTTCCGATAACTCCTATGATATTTATTTAAATTGTATAGTTTAAAGGGCAAATATGTTCTAAACTAAATACTTACGATAATAAACACATTTATTTAGATATAGATTGACATCGCATCGGTTAAAGAACCTTCGAAAATAATTCATTATTTTTAATCAAAATTTGAAAGATAGAAATGGTCACTGTAAGTTATTCTTAGAAGATAGACATAGGCTATCGCGGACTTTTTTTGAGAACTTTTTAAGAGGAACAATTCACCCATACACCATTTTCATCCAATAGCAGTATATGACCCAGCGCACGCCTTGAAAACGTTTAAGATTCAAAAAATTTTCTGACTTCCTTAACAATTTTGCACATAATATCTAGCCATAATACTTTATGTGCATAATATATAGCCTATAACCATCTGGAATAATGTACCTTTGAATTGGTAAAAGAATTTTTGAAAGAAGTGCGGTGGTTCCAAAGTTTGCTCCGGACATACATACAAACTCACAAAATTCGCGCTCCCTCTTTATTATAATAGTATAGATATCAAGCGTAGTAGTAACTGGGTAAGGCCGTAGATTTTGCCACTTTTTGTAAAAAGAAAATGTCCCTTAACTTGACATGCGTATTAAAAATCGAAGTACTGCGTAAATTGTTATGCAAGTATCCTAATTAGGTTAGGTAGTTCTTAAACTTCTATAGTGCATTCTTAAATTGAATGTATGTCATATATTTAAAAAAATACAATGACTTAAAACTGACCTTACCCCGAAATTTTGCCCAAAATAAGCTGTCTTTTTGATCCAGTCAAATATTTGGCTCGTTATAACTACATTATTTCTATTTAAAGTCCTAAATTACTATGAATATCTGAAATGTGAATAGATTAAGCAATTACATCCTGGGTTCCATGTATTTAAATATGCGTTTTTAAATGTTTTATCGCAATTCAAAATGTTGTCTCCTTATTTTCACTTATTACGTTACTATTTTGTATGTTACCAAAATTGGGCATCTAAATATTCAATAACTTTAGGGTAGTATTTTATAATGGCACTGGCCACACTAAAGATTCCGGCAACGAAATAAAAAAAAAGAAACCGCTATTTTCTAGCCTGTGGAATTTTATCAAAGGTGTGCGCGTGTGTTTCGTCAGCAGCTTTTTTTTGTGAATTTTGGTAATTTTAAACGTAAATAACAGTTTTTATTGCACACATGTATGTGTTATACTCAGCTAAAGTGATTTATAAAAACATGATAATGTGTATTTGACTAAAATCGTCTCGCATTTAGTAATTATTCCTGTTTAAAACCTCAAAAATTACGCTTCGACGTTACTTTTATGTGACTTCTATGTTACTGGTAACGTTGATTGTTATTTAGTAACGTTGAAGTGTTGTAAAGGTTAATGTACACATTCTGCCAGGAGCGGATTTTTCAAATAGTTCTTTTAAATAAAGAATGAGTTTAAAAGAAGATGAGTTAATTGAAACTCATCTTCGTAATAATCAGAATAATGTACCTTTATTTGATAAACAGCCAGAGAGTTTTGGTTACTAAATTCCATTGATTATAGTTTAAAAAAATATATTTTTCCTATTACTGAATTCTCTCTCTTATCTCTGAATGATCGGCGATTATAAAAAATGCTATACTTACAAGTTTATTAAAAAAATCTCCTCCTTTTTTGAAGTCGGTTAAAATAAGTACGTTATGTAATCAGCCTTACAAACACTGCGTTACTTTCACGTTACTTCTACGTTACCGTAACATAGGAGTGTCTATGTTACTCTATGTTACAAAGTGGCAAAATCTACGGCCTTACCCAACTACGAAGTGGTAGATATTATAACTAGTGATTCGCCCCGAACTGAGACCTCGCGATATCCCATAATTCCCAAAAGTTTTAATTATATATTGTAATTTTTAACATTAGACGCAATAAAAAAAAATAGTTGACATAAAACTGTTTTACTGACACAGCGCCATCTATTAGCATTATAGTGAAGCTATTAGCTTCACAATAATGCTAATAGATGGCGCATTATTCTATTTCTATATTCTATATTCCATCTATTAGCATTATAGTGAAGCTATTAGCTTCACAATAATGCTAATAGATGGCGCATTAAAATTAAATAATTTCGTTTCTTTATAACATTTATCTAATTTTAGTATTTGTTGTTCAAGTACAGGATATAACTGAATTTTCAACCAAGTTTCACGTTCTAATATTTAGTAATTCAGAAGTTATAGGGCTCTGACAGACATTTAGACGGACACACTTCTCTGTCTAGTAGGCAAGCGCCCTAGTTGACTCAGAGAACTCGCTTCGCTCGTTCAACTATGTACTCGAAATTTCAACTATTAGCCACCTACCAGTTTTACTTCATGTGGTCTAGAAAGCAAAGCGCACATTGCCTTCTGTCACCTGAAAGTCTAGCTATGTATTCTCTCCCACCTTAAAAGAGCTCAATCTCAAAAAGCTAAGCTCACGCTAGAACTATGGCATGTAGTTCCGATAGAAGCCTACGCTGCTAAAAATCATTTGATTGTTGAGTTTACGAAAATTCTTCAAAGAATAAAAATCCATAAAGGTCTATTGATTACTATGTTATAAACGTTAGGGGCGCATATCCTACCACAGTGTGGTATACAAAAATCAAAATTCAACTTTATAATTGAACGAACGAAGCGAGTTCTCTGAGTCAACTAATGCGCTTGCCTACTAGACAGAGAAGTGTGTACGTCCAAATGTCTGTCAGAGCCCTATAACTTCAGAATTACTGAATATTAGAACGTGAAACTTGGTTGAAAATTCAGTTATATCCTGTACTTGAACAACAAATACTAAAATTAGATAAATGTTATAAAGAAACGAATTTATTTAATTTTAAATGCTAATAGCTTCACAATAATGCTAATAGATGGCGCTGTGTCAGTAAAACAGTTTTATGTCAACTATTATTTTTTTTATTGCGTCTAATGTTAAAAGTTAATCTAAATATATAAAAGGCAAAGGTGACTGACTGACTGACTGACTGACTGACTGACTGACTGACTGACTGACTGACTGACTGATCTATCAACGCACAGCTCTAACCACTGGACCGATCGAGCTGAAATTTGGCATACAGGTAGCTGTTAGGACGTACACATCCGCTAAGAAAGGATTTTGGAAAATTTCAACCCCAAGAGGGTTAAATAGGGGGTTAAAAAATCGAACCTAACGTGAGCGAAGCCGCGGGTTAAAGCTAGTTATTACAATAAATAATTAAAACTTTTGGGAATTATGGGATATTGCGAGGTCTCAGTTCGGGGCGAACCACTAGTTTATTCCACGTAGGTTAACCTGTGGCTCATACGACACGTCAAGACTCTACCACCAGTTCGAGTTCACTTATAAGGAAGCTGGAAGTTTGTATAGAGTTAAGCTTTACCTTTGTCTACTTCATTGAACGAGCGAAGCGAGTTCTCTGAGTCAACTAGGGCGCTTGCCTACTAGACAGAGAAGTGTGTCCGTCTAAATGTCTGTCAGAGCCCTATAACTTCTGAATTACTGAATATTAGAACGTGAAACTTGGTTGAAAATTCAGTTATATCCTGTACTTGAACAACAAATACTAAAATTAGATAAATGTTATAAAAAAACGAAATTATTTAATTTTAATGCGCCATTTATTAGCATTATTGTGAAGCTAATAGCTTCACTATAATGCTAATAGATGGCGCTGTGTCAGTAAAACAGTTTTATGTCAACTATTTTTTTTTTATTGCGTCTAATGTTAAAAGTTAATTATTACTATATATATAGCTACTCGTGCTGATTCACTGATTCACTGACTGACTCATTGATCACCTCTCCTGTAAAATTTTGTATGGAAAAATTTTTTTTCACTCACAGTTTCATATAGAGGACAAAAATTCATTCGGAACAAAAATATGGAGAGAGCTGATGATTGAGGATTTCGGAGACGGGTGAGGAGCACCGGTCAGGGTATCGAAGATAGGTGGGGGGTGTTCAACCAAATGTCACTCGAAACCTCATCCAATTGGCAAAGAGCTGAAAAAAACTCCAAAATGGCGGATTCAAGATGGCGGCCATACAAATTTCGTCCGAGTCTATCTCGGAAACTATAAAAGATGGAAGAGTGGTTTCTTGGAAAAGGATGATCAGGACCCGAAGGTCTACTTGATGAATAGAAAAAAAATTCAAGATGGCGGAATTAATTTTTTTCCATACAAAATATATGCAAGACTATATGCGGCTCTTTTTCAAAATTTCTGATGGTTTCGTATAGAGGACAAAAATTCATTTGGAGGAAAAATATGGAGAGAGCTGATGGTTGAGGATTTCGGAGACTGGTGAGGAGCACGGCCAGGGTATCGAAGATAGGTGGGGAGTGTTCGAACAAAAGTCACTCGAAACCTCATCCAACTGGCAGTGAGCTGAAAAAAAATACCAAAATGGCGGATTCAAGATGGCGGCCATACAAATTTCGTCGGTATCTATCTCAGAGAGTATAAAAGATGGAAGAGTGGTTTCTTGGAAAAAGGTGATCACGACCCGGAGGTCTACTTGAGGAATAGAAAAAAATTCAAGATGGCGGTCATACAAATTTCGTCGGTGTATATCTCTAAGACTATGACAGATGGAAAAGTAGTTCCTTGGAAAAAGATGATCAAGACCCGAAGGTCTACTTGGTGGACAGAAAAACCGCGGTTCGCTTTAGCGAGCCGCGCACCCACGCGCCCTACTAGTTAATATATATATAGCTACTCGTGCTGATTCACTGATTGACTGACTGACTCACTGACTCATTGATCACCTCTCCTGTAAAATTTTGTATGGAAAAATTTTTTTTCACCCACCGTTTCGTATAGAGGACAAAAATTCATTCGGAACAAAAATATGGAGAGAGCTGATGATTGAGGATTTTGGAGACGGGTGAGGAGCACCGGCCAGGGTATCAAAGATAGGTGGGGGGTGTTCAAGCAAATGTCACTCGAAACTTCATCCAATTGGCAGAGAGCCGAAAAAAAACTCCAAAATGGCGAATTCAAGATGGCGGCCATACAAATTTTGTTTGTGTCTATCTCGGAGAGTATAAGAGATGGAAGAGTAGTTTCTTGGCAAAAGATGATCAGGAGCCGAAGTTCCACTTGGTAAACAGAAAAAAAATTCAAGATGGCGGAATTTATTTTTTTCCATACAAAATATATGCAAAACTTTAATAGGTTCCTTTTCCAAATTTCTGATGGTTTCGTATAGAGGACAAAAATTAATTTGGAGGAAAAATATGGAGAGAGCTGATGGTTGAGGATTTCGGAGACGGGTGAGGAGCACGGCCAGGGTATCGAAGATATGTGGGGAGTGTTCAAACAAAAGCCACTCGAAACCTCATCCAATTGGCAGAAAGCTGAAAAAAAATTCAAAATGGCGAATTCAAGATGGCGGCCATACAAGTTTAGTCGGTATCTATCTCCGATACTATAAAAGATGAAAGAGTGTTTTTTTGGAAAAAGATGATCAGGACCCAAAGGCCTACTTGATGAATAGAAAAAAATTCAAGATGGCGGAATTTATTTTTTTCATACAAAATATACATGCAAGACTTTGATACGGTTCCTTTTCGAAATTTCTGATTGTTTCGTAGAGAGGACAAAAATTTATTTGGAGAAAAAATATGGAGAGAGTAAATGATTGAGGATTTCGGAGACGGGTGAGGAGCACGGCTAGGATAACCAAGATAGGTGGGGGGTGTTCAAACAAAAGTCACTCAAAACCTCATCCAATTGGCAGAGAGCCGAAAAAAAATTCAAAATGGCGGATTCAAGATGGCGCCCATACAAATTTCGTCGATGTCTATCTCGGAGACTATGAAAGATGGAAGAGTGGTTTCTTGGGAAAAGATAATCAGGACCCGATGGTCCACGTGATGAATAGAAAAAAATTCAAGATGGCGGATTTTTTTTCATATAAAATGTATGCAAGACTTTGATACGTTCTTTTCCGCTGATGGTTTTGTATAGAGGACAAAAATTCATTTGGATGAAAAATATAGAGGGAGCTGATGATTGAGGATTTCGGAGACGTATGAGGAGCATGGTCAGGGTATTGAAGATAGGTTGAGGGTGCCCAAACAAAAATCTCTCGAAACCTCATCCAATTGGCAATGCTGAAAAAAAAACACAAAATGGCGGATTCAAGGTGGCGGTCATACAAATTTCGTCGGTGTATATCTCAGAGCCTATGAAAGATGGAAGAGTAATTCCTTGGACAAAGATGATCGAGACCTGAAGGTCTACTTGGTGGACAGAAAAAACGCGGTTCGCTTTAGCGAGCCGCGCACCCACGCGCCCTACTAGTTAATATATATATAGCTACTCGTGCTGATTCACTCACTCACTCATTGATCACCTCTCCTGTAAAATTTTGTATGAAAAAAAATTTTTTCGCTCACGGTTTCGTATAGAGGACAAAAATTCATTCGGAAGAAAAATATGGAGAGAGCTGATGATTGAGGATTTCGGAGACAGGGGAGGAGCACCGGCCAGGGTATCGAAGATAGGTGAGGGGTGTTCAACCAAATGTCACTTAAAACCTCACCCAATTGGCAGAAAGCTGAAAAAAAACTCCAAAATGGCGGATTCAAGATGGCGGCCATACAAATTTTGTTTGTGTCTATCTCAGAGAGTATAAGAGATGGAAGAGTAGTTTTTTGGCAAAAGATGATCAGAAGCCGAAGGTCCACTTGATGAACAGAAAAAAAATTGAAGATGGCGGAATTAAATTTTTTCCATACAAAATATATGCAAGACCTTATACGGTTCCTTTTCAAAATTTCTGATGGTTTCGTGTAGAGGACAAAAATTCATTCTCAGGAAAAATATGGGGAGAGCTGATGGTTGAGGATTTCGGAGACGGGTGAGGAGCACGGGCAGGATATCGAAGATAAGTGAGGGGTGTTCGAACAAAAGTCACTCGAAACCTCATCCAATTGGCAGAGAGCTGAAAAAAATTCAAAATGGCGGATTCAAGATGGCGCACATACAAATTTCGTCGATGTCTATCTCGGAGAGTATAAAAGGTGGAAGAGTGGTTTCTTGGAAAAAGATTATCAAGGTTTGAAGGTCTACTTGATGAATAGAAAAAAAATTCAAGATGGCGGTTTTTTTATTTTTTCATACAAAATATATGCAAGACTTTAATACGTTCCTTTCCGCCGATGGTTTCGTGTAGAGGACAAAAATTCATTTGGATGAAAAATATGGAGGGATTGAGGATTTCTTAGATGGGTAAGGAGCACGGTCAGGGTATTGAAGATAGGTTGAGGCTGCTCAAACAAAAATCACTCGAAACCTCCTCCAATTGGCAGGGAGCTGAAAAAAATTCAAAATGGCGGATTCAAGATGGCGGCCATACAAATTTCGACGGTGTCTATCTCAGAGAGTATAAAAGATGGAAGAGTGGTTTCTTAGAAAAAGATGATCAAGACCCGAAGATCTACTTGGTGGTCAGAAAACCGCGGTTCGCTTTAGCGAGCCGCGCACCCACGCACCCTACTAGTTAATATATATATAGCTACTCGTGCTGATTCACTGACTGACTCATTGATCACCTCTCCTGTAAAATTTTGTATGGAAAAATTTTTTTTCACTCACGGTTTCGTATAGAGGAGAAAAATTCATTCGGAACAAAAATATGGAGAGAGCTGATGATTGAGGATTTCGGAGACGGGTGAGGAGCACCGGCCAGGGTAGCGAAGATAGGTGGGGGGTGTTCAACCAAATGTCACTCGAAACCTCATCCAATTGGCAGAGAGCCGAAAAAAAACTCCAAAATGGCGGATTCAAGATGGCGGCCATACAAATTTCGTCGGTGTCTATCTCGGAAACTATAAAAGATGGAAGAGTGGTTTCTTGGGAAAGGATGATCAAGACCCGAAGGTCTACTTGATGTATTAAAAAAAATTCAAGATGGCGGAATTTGTTTTTTTCCATACAAAATATATGCAAGACTTAAATTGATTCTTTTTCAAAATTTCTGATAGTTTCGTATGGAAGACAAAAATTTATTCAGAGCAAAAATATGGAGAGAGCTGATGGTTGAGGATTTCGGAGACGAGTGAAGAGCACAGCCAGGGTATTGAAGATAGGTGGGGAGTGTTCAAACAAAAGTTACTCGAAACCTTATCCAATTGGCAGGGAGCTGAAAAAAAATTCAAAATGGCGGAATCAAGATGGCGGCCATACAAAATTCGACGGTGTTTATCTCGGAGACTATAAGAGATGGACGAGTGGTTTCCTGGAAAAAGATGATCAGATGGTCTACGTGATGAATAGAAAAAAATTCAAGATGGCGGATTTTTTTTTTTCATAAAAAATATATTATGCAAGACTACGATAGGGTTCCTTTTCAAATGGTTTCGTATCGAGGACATAAATTCATTTGGAGGAAAAATATTGAGAGAGCTGATGAGTGAGGATTTCGGAGACGGGTGAGGAGCACCGGCCAGGGTATCGAAGATAGGTGGGAGGTGTTCAAACAAATGTCACTCAAAACCTCATCCAATTGACAGAGAGCCGAAAAAAACTTGCAAAATGGCGGATTCAAGATGGCGGCCATACAGATTTCGAAAAAGATGATAAAGACCCGAAGATCTACTTGGTGAACAGAAAAACCGCGGTTCTTTTTAGCGAGCCGCGCACCCACGCGCCCTACTAGTTAATATATATATAGCTACTCGTGCTGATTCACTGACTGACTCATTGATCACCTCTCCTGTAAAATTTTGTATGGAAAAAATTTTTTTCACTCACGGTTTCGTATAGAGGACAAAAATTCATTCGGAACAAAAATATGGAGAGAGCTGATGATTGAGGATTTCGGAGACGGGTGAGGAGCACCGGCCAGGGTATCGAAGTTAGGCAGGGGGTGTTCAACCAAATGTCACTCGAAACCTCATCCAATTGGCAGAGAGCCGAAAAAAAACTCCAAAATGGCGGATTCAAGATGGCGGCCATACAAATTTCGTCGGTGTCTATCTCGGATACTATAAAAGATGGAAGAGTGGTTTCTTGGAAAAAGATGATCAGGACCCAAAGGTCTACTTGATGAATAGAAAAAAAATTCAAGATGGCGGAATTAAATTTTTTCCATACAAAATATATGCAAGACTTTAATACGGTTCCTTTTCAAATTTCTGATGGTTTCGTATAGAGGACAAAAATTTATTTGGAGCAAAAATATGGAGAGAGCTGATGGTTGAGGATTTCGGAGACGGGTGAGGAGCACGGCCAGGGTTTCGAAGATAGGTGGGTGGTACTCGAACAAAAGTCACTCGAAACCTCATCCAATTGGCAAAGAGCCAAAAAAATATCCAAAATGGCGGATTCAAGATGGCGGCCATACAAATTTCGTCGGTGTATATCTCGAAGACTATGAAAGATGGAAGAGTGGTTTCTTGGAAAAGATGATTAAGACCCGATGGTCTAAGTGATGAATAGAAAAAAATTCAAGATGGCGGATTTTTTTTTTTCATATAAAATGTATATGCAAGACTTTGATACGTTCCTTTCCGCTGATGGTTTCGTATAGAGGACAAAAATTCATTTGGATGAAAAATATGGAGGGAGCTGATAATTGAGGATTTCGGAGACGGGTGAGGAGCACGGTCAGGGTATTGAAGATAGGTTGAGGGTGCCCAAACAAAAATCACTCGAAACCTCATCCAATTGGCAGGGAGCTGAAAAAAATTCAAAATGGCGGATTCAAGGTGGCGGTCATACAAATTTCATCGACGTATATCTTAGAGACTATGAAAGATGGAAGAGTAGTTCCTTGGAAAAAGATGATCAAGACCCGAAGGTCTACAAAACCGCGGTTCGCTTTAGCGAGCCGCGCACCCACGCGCCCTACTAGTTAATATATATATAGCTACTCGTGCTGATTCACTCACTCACTCATTGATCACCTCTCCTGTAAAATTTTGTATGGAAAAATTTTTTTTCACTCACAGTTTCGTATAGAGGACAAAAATTCATTCGGAGGAAAAATATGGAGAGAGCTGATGATTGAGGATTTCGGAGACGGGTGAGAAGCACCGGCCAGGGTATCGAAGATAGGTGGGGGGTGTTCAACCAAATGTCACTCGAAACCTCATCCAATTGGCAAAGAGCCGAAAAAAAACTCCAAAATGGCGAATTCAAGATGGCGGCCATACAAATTTTGTTTGTGTCTATCTCAGAGAGTATAAGAGATGGAAGAGTGGTTTCTTGGCAAAAGATGATCAGGATCCGAAGGTCCACTTGATGAATAGATAAAATTCAAAATGGCGGAACTTATTTTTTTTCCATACAAAATATATGCAAGACTTTAATACGGGTCCTTTTCAAAATTTTTGATGGTTTCGTATAGAGGACAAAAATTCATTTGGAGGAAAAATATGGAGAGAGCTGATGGTTGAGGATTACGGAGACTGGTGAGGAGCACCGACCAGGGTATCGAAGATAGGTGGGGGGTGTTCAACCAAACGTCACTCGAAACCTTATCCAATTGGCAAAGAGCCGAAAAAAACCTCCAAAATGGCGGATTCAAGATGGCGACCATACAAATTTCGTCGGTGCCTATCTCGGAAACTATAAGAGATGGAAGAGTGATTTCTTGGAAAAAGGTGATCAGGACCCGAGGGTCTACTTGATGAATAGAAAAAAAATTCAAGATGGCGGATTTTTTTTTTTCATATAAAATGTATGTATGTTTGATACGTTCCTTTCCGCTGATGGTTTCATATAGAGGACAAAAATCCATTTGGATAAAAAATATGGAGGGAGCTGATGATTGAGGATTTCGAAGACGGGTGAAGAGCACGGCCAGGATATTAAAGATAGGTGGGGGCTGCTCAAACAAAAGTCACTCGAAACCTCATCCAATTAGTAGTGAGCTGAAAAAGAACACCAAAATGGCGGATTCAAGATGGCGGCCCTAGAAATTTCGTCGGAGACTTTTGAAGATGGAAGAGTGATTTCTTGGAAAAAGATGATCAAGACCCGAAGGTCTACTTGGTGGACAGAAAAAACCGCGGTTCGCTTTAGCGAGCCGCGCACCCACGCGCCCTACTAGTTAATATATATATAGCTACTCGTGCTGATTCACTGATTGACTGACTCACTGACTCATTGATCACCTCTCCTGTAAAATTTTGTATGGAAAAATTTTTTTTCACTCACGGTTTCGTATAGAGGACAAAAATTCATTCGGAACAAAAATATGGAGAGAGCTGATGATTGAGGATTTCGGAGACGGGTGAGGAGCACCGGCCAGGGTATCGAAGTTAGGTGGGGGGTGTTCAACCAAATGTCACTCGAAACCTCATCCAATTGGCAGAGAGCCGAAAAAAAACTCCAAAATGGCGGATTCAAGATGGCGGCCATACAAATTTCGTCGGTGTCTATCTCGGAGACTATAAGAGATGGAAGAGTGGTTTCTTGGAAAAAGATGATCAGGACCCGAAGGTCTACTTGATGAATAGAAAAAAAATTCAAGATGGCGGAATTTATTTTTTTCTATACAAAATCTATGCAAGACTTTAATAGGTTCCTGTTCAAAATTTCTAATGATTTCGTAGAGAGGACCAAAATTCGTACGGAGCAAAAATATGGAGAGAGCTGATGGTTGAGGATTTCGGAGACGGGTGAGGAGCACGGCCAGGATATCGAAGATAGGTTGGGAGTGTTCAAACAAAAGTCATTCGAAACCTCATCCAATTGGCAGGGAGCTGAAAAAAAATCCAAAATGGCGGATTCAAGATGGCGGCCATACAGATTTCGTCGGTATGCCTATCTCGGAGACTATAAGAGATGGAAGAGTGGTTTCTTGGAAAAAGATGATCAAGACTCGCAGGTCTACTTGATGAATAGAAAAAAAATCAAGATGGCGGAATTTATTTTTTTCATATAAAATGTATCCAAGACTTTGATAGGTTCCTTTCCGAAATTTCTGATGATTTCGTATAGAGGACAAAAATTCATTTGGATGAAAAATATGGAGGGAGCTGATGATTGAGGATTTCGGAGACGGGTGAGGAGCACGGTTAGGATATTGAAGATAGGTGGAGGGTGTTCAAACAAAAGTCACTCGAAACCTCATCCAATTGGCAGAGAGCTGAAAAAACCCTCCGAAATGGCGGATCAAAGATGGCGGCGATACAAATTTCGTCGGTGTTTATTTAAGAGACTATAAAAGATGGAAAAGTGCTTCCTTGGAAAAAGATGATCAAGACCCGAAGGTCTACTTGGTGGACAGAAAAACCGCGGTTCGCTTTAGCGAGCCGCGCACCCACGCGCCCTACTAGTTAATATATTATATATAGCTACTCGTGCTGATTCACTGACTGACTGACTGACTCATTGATCACCTCTCCTGTAAAATTTTGTATGAAAAAAAGTTTTCTCACTCGCGGTTTCGTATAGAGGACAAAAATTCATTCGGAACAAAAATATGGAGAGAGCTGATGATTGAGGATTTCGGAGACGGGTGAGGAGCACCGGCCAGGGTATCGAAGATAGGTGGGGGGTGTTCAACCAAATGTCACTCGAAACCTTATCCAATTAGCAGAGAGCCGAAAAAAAACTTCAAAATGGCGGATTCAAGATGGCGGCCATACAAATTTCGTCGGTGTCTATCTCGGAAACTATAAAAGATGGAAGAGTGGTTTCTTGGAAAAAGGTGATCAGGACTCGAAGGTCTACTTGATGAATAGAAAAAAAATTCAAGATGGCGGATTTTTTATTTTTTCATACAAAATATATGCAAGACTTTAATACGGTTCTTTTTCAAAATTTCTGATGGTTTCGTATAGAGGACAAAAATTCATTTGGAGAAAAAATATGGAGAGACCTGATGGTTGAGGATTTCGGAGACGGGTGAGGAGCACGCGGCCAGGGTATCGAAGATAAGTGGGGAGTGTTCAAACAAAAGTCACTCGAAACCTCATCCAATTGGCAGGGAGCTGAAAAAAATCTCCAAAATGGCGGATTCAAGATGGCGGCCACACAAATTTCGTCAGTGTCTATCTCGGAGACTATAAAAGATGGAAGAGTGATTTCTTAGAAAAAGGTGATCAGGACCCGAAGGTCTACTTGATGAATAAAAAAAAAATTCAAGATGGCGGATTTTTTCTTTTCATATAAAATGTATACAAGACTTTGATACGTTCCTTTCCGCTGATGGTTTCGTACAGAGGACAAAAATTCATTTGGATGAAAAATATAGAGGGAGCTGATGATTGAGGATTTCGGAGACGGGTGAGGAGCACGGTCAGGGTATTGAAGATAGGTTGAGGGTGCCCAAACAAAAATCACTTGAAACCTCATCCAATTGACAATGAGCTGAAAAAAACACCAAAATGGCGGATTCAAGATGGCGGCCACACAAATTTCGTCGATGTCTATCTTAAAGAGTGTACAAGTTAGAATAGTGGTTTTGTGGTAGAAAATGATCAGTCCCTGAAAGTCTAAGAACAGAAAAACCGCGGTCCGCTGCAGCGGGCCGCGCACCCACGCGCCCTACTAGTTACAATATATAATTAAAACTTTTGGGAATTATGGGATATCGCGAGGTCTCAGTTCGGGGCGAACCACTAGTAATATTTAGTAATATTATGTTCAATACGTGTTTTGTACGATAAAATGAAAATAAATAAATTATGGATAGCATGGATATAATGAATTTAGTGTCGTAAACCGTAATATTCAGGGTTCATAATACTTCAGGATTCGGGGTTCGGAGGACTAGATCAGTCCGCTACGTGCTAACGACGCTCCGTCATACCTATTTATCCGATAGTAATAATACATCTCTACTATATTAACTTACTAGCTTTTGCCCCCGCGACTTCGTCCGCGTGGAATTTTTCCTGAATTTTTTTTTTGCTATAAACCTCACGGAGCC
Organism: Hipparchia sbordonii; assembly: GCA_038048805.1. NCBI lineage: Eukaryota > Metazoa > Arthropoda > Insecta > Lepidoptera > Nymphalidae > Hipparchia > Hipparchia sbordonii. Next base: position 562,704 of record CM076111.1, on the reverse strand, counting down.
CGAGACCTTTCCAACGAATGCAAAACCGTGGAAATCGGTTCGTGCGTTCTGGAGTTATAGCGTCAGGAAGGAAAACCCGACTTATTTTTATATAGTAGATTTACTTACCTACTTCTCACCAAAATATTTATTATCACGACCTTACTGTACGAGAAATAGTAGGTATCTCCCTGAAACTCACTAGGTGCCTCCCTAAAATCATTGAACACTGCATGTTGCTAGTGTTAATACAGGCTATTGTTATTAATACAGGCTAGCAATAGATAGGTAGGCCGTAGAAACGTATCCTTTTTTAAGCAAAATAGCCCTTGACTATGATCTCACCTTATGGTAAGTGACGGGGCAGTTTAAGATGGTAGAAGGCTAACTTGGAAGGGATGTGGACAGTGTGATATCTTTTTTATTTAATTTATGTAAGATTTTTGACGTTCGTAATCGAAAAAGATTAAATTAAAAATTTAAAGCACCCCCCACCCGACATGTTACTACTAGCGATTAGGATAATCGATAGTCAGTAAACGTTAAAACAAAAATATGTAATCCACCATTTCTAAAATCGTTCATCCGTTAGGTTTTTACAAGCCACAATACCGGAATCGCTTGCTGGTATGTACGGTTTTTGCAATGCAAGTTGGTAATTTACGAATTAAGTACCTAGTCAGAATTTTACCGAATGATAAACATACTATTCCGCCAAGTAAGTTAGCAATTTTTCAATTCAATGAGCATGATTTTATTCATTAAGTTAGGATTAACGAGATCAGCACAGTTTCCAAACGTAAATATAAACTCGGAAACTTTTCGATCCAGCATCACTAACGAGGCTTTTGGTTGTATATTTAATTATAATATTTTATAATTTATAACTACGTTATTTACGTTACAGCCTAGTGGTTATATTTTTGATTTCCTACCTACTAGATAATGCCTGCGACTTCTTACGCGTGGAATAAGGTTTTTATGTTCCCGAGGAAACTCTTTAATTTTCCGAGATAAAACGTAATTTCATAAGCTATATCCATTCGGAATTTCAGGCAAACTAGGGTAATCATCGTAGCATGAAGGAATAACAAACATCCAAACATTCACATTTATGATAATTATAATTTAGTAATATTAAATTTTAAGATTAAACGCAGCGACTAAACGCAGGGGCGTGATGCCTAAAAGCATTTCCCAGCGTTAAAAAAAAGGAGGGTTTAGTCGCTGATTACAGTATTGACTTAACTAGATCAAAACCAGTTGAACATTAGTTGATAAAAATAATTTAACTAGACCACCAAAACAAGTGGGTTATACAAGTCAGTATTTGTACCATGGTTAAAAAAATTGTCAAAAAAATACCCTGACTTGACAAACTCTTCAATAAATGCAAGTGACAGAGTTATTAAAATAGACTGAAGTATCGAAGAAATGTTACACCGACAACGTTAATTGATAGTGAGGTGACCGTAACTGACGTCATTAGCCGTTTTTGCACTGAAAATTGCATCTTTTCGTACGTGATTTTGCTGCAAACGTACGTTGCTATGTGGCGAAACGAGCCAATCAATTTAGCGGCTAACAAAAACTTTAATTCGTTTTTATTTTGTAATATTATGCTGCCAGCGTTTTGGATACCATGCCATGCTGCATTGGTATCAAATTCAAATTCAAAATCCATTTATTTCATGTAGGCCAACTTGTAGCTCTTATGACACGTCATAAATCTACCACCGGTTCAGAATGCAGATTCTGCTGAGAAAAGCCGGTAAGAAACTCAGCAGTTGCTCTTTTCAAAAAAAAAATTATTTTTTTCAATAGGTATCAATGAGGCTTTTAATTTAGTGATGACGAATTTTTTATCTGAATTGACAGTTGAAACTCAGACGAATAAAATTAGCTTAGTATGCGTCAGTAAGTATATTAAGCCGAAAAATATTAAAAAAAAATATTTTTTTAAAATGCAAAAACCTTTGAACCTCATGGCGGATATTGATTACTTACAGTACATTCAGTACAAAGCTGCGTATTTTTTCAGAAAAACATTACGGAAACAAATTTTTTGGCCAAACAGATCACGAATATATGTATATTTCAAGTGATAGGAGATATTTCTCCAGCTCATCGTGTTTTCGCGTATTATGTTTTTTGAAAGAGTATGAAATTTCACTTTAACACAAGTAATCAATATCTACGATAAGGGTAAAACATTTCTGCATTTTTTTTTAATTTTTCTACTTTTTAAATTAACACATATCAAGCCTATTTGTTCATTTAACTTTTAACTATCAATTCAAATAAAAAAAGTTCCTCGCGGACGAAGGGAGTTACTGACTCCCGGACCATTGGGTGTCAGAAAAGAAAAAGCCAAGGGCCCTAGACATCGATACATAGACGAGAACATCAGAACACAAAGTTTGTACACCGCGCTACGATGTCATTATTCAATTATACGGTCGAATATGCAAGTCAGTTGAACAAGGTCGGAGCACCATATCTAGTACGTAGTACATATTTTACCTATATCAATGCCAAGGGCTCAAAATTCCAATAATTATTATTGAAATTTTGAGTCTTGGGCTTTGTAGACATAAAGGATAGTGTTTGTATGTCGGTCGCCAAATTTTTTGTTTTATTCGATGACAAGTTAGTCATTGATGGTAAGTGACGATGCAGTCTAAGATAGAAGCGAGCTAACTTGAAAAGGGTATGGCAGTGTACATTTAACCCAAACCCCTAATCTGTTTCTACACACCATCATGCCGGAACGCTAAATCGCTTGGCGGCACGTCTTTGACGGTAGGTTGATGGCTAGCAACGCTCAAAGCCATACACACACTTGAAGTAGCTATTCCGTGGCCTAATGTACACAGTGTGCGTTATCCACGGAGATCATTCGTAATCCCTCTGTTTGCCGAATCCTCGGATGTCAAATATAATATGTAGGGGAGAAAGAATAATGGACGAAAGCTTTGTATGAATAACGCTTTTATCATCGTCTTATTCAGTTATGATACCTACCGCGGGGATAAATGACGTCATTTAACGTACCTGCTGATGCCAAATTGCCTAGCTTCTTTAGTCAAAGTGGAGTTTTCTTTTGATTCATTTCACGCTACTTTTTAACCGATTTCCAAAAAGGAGGTTCTCAATTTGTCGGACTCTTTTTTTTTTATGTAGGTATGTTCCCCGATTACTCGAAGGACCGATTTGGAAAATTCTTTTTTTGTTTGAAAGGGTATATTTTCCAGGTGGTCCCATTGTCATCAGGTCAGGATCTGATGATGGGATCTTGGAGAAATCGAGGGAACTCTTCAAATTTTATAGACACAATTGATATACTTTGTAGTGGCGTTTGAAGTCTGTTTTGTACAAAGAATTTTTACGTTTAAATTATATAAATCATACTCGTACTTATAACTAATAATAGGGCTTCTTCACGAGCAAAAGCTATTTGCAGAAATATTATTTCAAGATCCTCTTTCGTAGAAGTCTCTTAATTAATTATTTCAACGATGGCATAAACCTGATAGGGTTAGAATGAAAACAAGATTCTGCGTATACATTTCTTGATTTTTGAATATTCCAAAAAGCGTTGAATCAATTTAGATAAATTCTATATGGACTACTTCTGAAGTATGACTTACAAAACAAAAAAAAAGAATAATCAAAATCAATTTGCAATTGACGGAATAATCGCGTAACAAACGTACAAAAACACAAGTACAGGGCGAGAATCTCTTCCTTTTTGAAGTCGATTGAAAAGAATTTATTAAAGACACATTAGGGTTTGGGTTGAATGTACACTGCCATATTCCTTCCAAGTTAGCCCGCTGTAAGCCTTGGAAAAAATACAAACTGCTAAAGTCATAACCCTTTTGTCTCTTCCATAGTCGAGCAAAAAACACTAAGCACCCCGCGCTGCTTCGCATCCCCGCTACATAAAGCAACTAAGGCTAAACAACTGCGCCTTGCCTCCGTACGCGTCGCTGGCGGGGTTCTGGCGGGTGTTGCGCCATGTTAATAAATAATAAGAATTGTTTGGATTAAGAATTTTATCTTTTGTTTTATTGCAGTTGGTAAAAGTTGAGTCGCTCCGAATCTCCGCGAGGGTGACGTGGCTTTGAAGGAGGCAAAAATTGAGATTAAATTTTCAGCAAAGGGACGCCGCCCGCCAAGCCGGAATGAGCTCAAAACTTGTTCCGAGATTCATTGTGAGCTCAAAACGTACATTATGTAGAGTGACGAATGCGCAATTACTTTCAAATCTTACAGCCAGTTTTAATGTTGTTAAAATCCTTATTTGGATGGAATCAAATTTCCTCGCGCGGAATACTTTAAGTTTAACGTTTCTGAAACGAACCTCTAAGGTGTGGAACGCCTTTTCGGCGTATATATTCCGAAGGTATAATTTGAGTACCTAGATTCAAGGTACTCAAATTACGAGGTGTTAAATTAATTAATTAGGGCTATCGATCCGTTGCTCTGTTGCCACGTAATTGAGTAAACCAAAAAAAAAAATACGCTTTCGTATTTATATTATTAGCGGGGATAATATTATGTTTTAATAAAAATAAATAAATAAAACAAGGTAAGATGGAATAGGCATTTTCTAGGCCAGCGCGCTCCAATCATTGCTGTCAAGCCGCTCTCTCTCTTTTGCACTATCCCCGAGGATATGTTGCATAAACGTTGTGTGATTTTGCAACCCATTACAATGGGGAAAATGGCCGGCGAAAAGACGCAAGGATTTCGAGAGCCTCTCAACTGTTTAGCTGCGCGAGAGATATAAAAAACTATCTTGAAACTTTCACTACTCTGGGAGAAACCTTAAGAAGATGGATTATTCGACTGGATAAACCGAATAAGTCCACGTACACACTGGCAGACTTGTATCCGTAGCGGTTTCAAATCCCACATTTATTCTTAGAAATTTTCCAGCGATAATCTGAAGTCGTGTCAGGACGCCACGTTTTAAAAAGACTTGTTCTAAAAAATGATTTTTACCAGACTTCAGCAAAGCTAAAAGGAAGGATTATGATTTTAACAGTCTATGTATGTATATATGAATGACTATATATGTTCATATATGTTCGTATGTACGTGTTTATTTACGTATCTTCTACCGTAGCGTTAAAAATATTGAACCGATTTTGATGATGAGGTGCCAATCGATTCGTTACTACTATGAGCCAGGTGATATATAGGCGTATTTTATACGAACATACTATAAATGTAAAAATTCTTTTTACAAAGCCGACTTCAAACGCTACGACAAAGTGTATCAATTGTGCCTATAAAATTTGAAGGGTGCCCTCGATTTCTCCAGTGATTAGATCCTGATGACAATGAGACCACCTGGAAAGTTTACCCTTTCAAACAAAAAAAGAATTTTCCAAATCGGTACAGGCGTCTTTGAGTAATCGTAGAACATACATAAAAATAAAAAGATTCCGACGAATTGAGAACCTATTAATCAAGCTGAGGTTGACTAATATCCTCCTATCCTCACCAAATAAGTGAAGAGCTTGTGCTAAAAGTGGTTACGAAAATAGTGCAATAAATGAGATCGAATCTGCGATCTTTCAGTTTTCATGTCGCATCTTTAAACTTTGGGCTATCGAGGCTTCGAATTCGGAGCCTCGCGAGTTACTCGTGTACGCGCACTCTCAAACTACAGTTAATAAAACAGAAAAAGTAATAAAGGATCAGAATGCCGCTCGCATCGCTGGGATCACTGACAAAGGCCGGCCGGTGCCTCGCCCGAGACCTAACCCCAGTAATATTCGATCACAACGGAGATTATCCAGTTCGGGTTGCGTCTCAAACTTTTGCAATTTATCCCGCTATTATTGATGGTAAGAGTCGACTGATGTAAGCGCATCTAACTTACATGTTATTCTTAATTTGTATAAGAATACAGAGAACGACGCAATCTGTTCATCCTTATATACTTACTTTCGCATTTATATATTAGTAAGTAATATATAAATGCGAAAGTGGGTTTGGTTGTTAGTTTGTCCTTCAATCACGCTGCAACAGAGCTACGAATCGTAGTGATTTTTTGCATGGGTATATTTGGGGACCTGAGAGAAAATTAAAGACTTTTTGTACATAAGTCAACATGTTAAGCAGCAGTTATAGCTTCGACTTCAAGTGAAAGTAAACAGATTAAGCTACATCGAGTTATTGTTAAATTTGAATATTTAAATACATAATTTTGTAGGTAAATTATAACTGACTGAGTTGCTATTCTAAAGGGCACTTTGAGTAAAAATAATCTTTACAACCTATAATGCAAAATATTATTATATGACAGACATAAAATTATAAAGAATACATTTAGGATAACAGCTGTTTTGAGCCTGTATCGATAATTATAATCTGCAAGAAATAATTTACCTTTGAGATTGGTAACATCCCAATAGGTAACCTACATAAATACCTACTTAATTTTAAAAGAGCTCATCAAGTACCTAATTATTGAGGTTTGAGAAGGAGCTCAAGAGTAGATCAGCTGACGTTACGTTTGCAGGGACTGGGTCCCATCTGCTCGTGAAAGGAGACTAAGAATATCACGGGTGTAATGGAGCTATATTCAGGTAGCGTGTCGTTAAATATGTAGCTAATTTGGGCCCGCGAAGCAATTGGCTTCACGGCATCGCATGCCCGTAAAGACAAAAGTAAACAGTGTTACTTTTAGAACTTATGGCACAAAGAATATTTTGAGATGGTATAAAGCCATACATGCAAGGGAGATGTTAAATCCTAATATCCTAAATGAAATGAAATGTCTTTATTTGCCAAATGTGAGTTCAGTGCACAGGTGGTATGGTACATACATAAAGTTTCTCACATTTTACCATTTACATGGTGTGCAAAATTTTGTTAAAAAAGTCAGCTGCTTTCTATTAATTATTATTTACTTATTATATTATATGAGAATTATAATGGCAATGGTAAAATGTCATGATTAATAATATAATTACAATAAGAAAAAAGATATGCATAAATAAAAAATGTCACAGATCAATAATAAAGTAGTCAGTGCCAGTATAACAGCTATGTCAAATCTTACAACTAATATTTATAAAGTCATTAACACTATAAAAACATTGATTAATTAAGAAGTCAAACAATTTTTTTTTAAATTTAGATAGTGGTAGACTTTTCGTGTTATCGGATAGTTTATTATATATAGTGACTGCCATGCAATAGGAGTTTCGGGAGCATATAGCTAATCTTCGCCGTGGTACCTATAATATAAAATACGAAAATGTGTTTGTTTTTGAATAACTCAAAAACGGATGAACGTGGTTTTTGCAAAGGTATGGCTGAGGACTTAGACTGAAATCTATAGACCACACTCGCAGTCAGAGTTAAAACTAACAGATTTATGTCAGAGCATATTTTCTCGTTTTACCTCTATCTTGGGTTCGAGCTAAGTCATGCATGGTCTATAGATCTTAGCATTAGACTCCATGCTCTCCACAGGAAACGGAATTTGAAAGCCTGTAGGTACATACATCAATATTCCAAATACATCATAGGCTGTACTTTATCGCAATATTCACGGGTTCACTGATCAAAATCACTAATCACAATTTGTTCGCCCAACGACGACTAACGCGCGTATAATGTGTTACATTGTGTTCTGACAGGCTCGGGTGAACTCACGTCCCCCCCAATGATACAAAATTAACTGACTCACCCCTCTCGCCCTCCCTATAGGCCTGGCCTCATCGATTTGGCAATCTCTAAATAACGACGACTCAGTGTTTATCTACTATCAGAAATGGCATGATTATTATCTCCTGCTCTGCGTTCTGGCATGTAGAAAACAATTTATAGGTTGAATTAAATTTCCATACTCTATCTTGGTCTCATCCATCAAGACTTTCACTTACCAATAGATGAGATTGCAGTCAAGGGTTAAAGGCCGCTTATCATGAAAAAAACATTCTGGTACATACGAGTAGTAGTCATTTTTTATTAGCTGATTTAAAAGATAAACAAATTTCTTGTCTCGCAAAAACACGTAGGCAACGGCCTCCGCCTTTAACATTTTATGTAAGAAAACTACTGAAGCCTATTTATATTATGTAGTTTGAATGACGGCGAAAATGGAAAAGTATCAATCGGGCTCTCCGATCTCTTTCAAAGTTTGACTTCAAGAAACTACATTATGAGATGGAATAGGAATATGACATTATTTTGTGAACTTTTAGTAAAATCTGTAAGCATAAATTGTGATGCTCTGGCAGCTTGTATTCAGGAGTATCCTTACTAATCCATGCAAATAAATAAAAATGATGTGTCTGTTTGTAATATCAAAAGAACAGCTTTTTACTAACAGCCTACGAAAGTAAATACGGTACTTATAACAAGAAAACAATTTTTAAAATTTTTGTCTGCCTGTCGGTCTGTTTGTTTATTGCCGCTAATCTCGGGAACCGCTGAACCGATGTTAACTTACACTGGTAGATAGCTGATATTATCGGGCGTAATATAGGCTGCTTTTTTAACAGACTTTCGAAAAAGGAGGAGAAGGAGTTGTGTTTTTCTACCTCTGTATATCGATATCTCCGTGATTTCTTAACCGATTTGCGTGAATCTTTTTTTAATCGACACAAAAACTTTGCGAGATTTTCTCATAAAAACATCACTTTCCAACTCCTCAATTCTGATGCTGCAGGGTTTCTGCCTGCCTGGATTTAAGAACTGTTGATTGTAAATTGAAGAAGCGGGCGTTTGCTAGTAAAAAATAATATTATTTGAAAACCAGTGCCTTTTCGTACATACAGTAATTATTATTCTGTAAATTTAATTAATAACAGCAATTATGTTATCTCGGTACGCTAAGTCATATCGCTCATAATAATCAAGCTGAATTCACATACACTAATTGTTATGAGTTACCCCTGTAATTTTGGTTCTCAGATAATAATATTTAGAACGTGACCCAAATAAGGCTTTTACAGGTGAACGTCCAACGACAAAAGAAGGTACAGGTCTAGGTACGATCGGTACGACAAAAGAAAGTATACCTACGTAAGTATAACAAACTCATTAACTAGTCTACTACCATTGTACAGATATTTTTCACGCAAACGATCCATAATTCTGATTATACTAACAAAGTAGTTTGCTGTACGACTTCATCCGCTTGTAGTTTAGGTGTAGGTTTTAAAAATCCCATAGGGACCCTGACACACTTCAGAACATAGTTTTGTTGCTGAGTGATTGAAGGACCAACTAACAAACACATTTTTGCACTTTTAAGGGGTAAAAATACTCCTTAAGTGCATGCTACCAATACATCGGAATAGGCTTATACATTTTACTAACGCTCACAATTTTTTTCTTTAATTACAGAAAAGTCCTGACTAACTGACTGACTCATGAACGCTCGCTCGTTACTTAGAAGGCTTAAATTTTGCACCTAGGTTCCCGAAATTTTCAAAAATTGCTCGTAGGATAAGCGAAGCTTCCGTAATTTACAATAATATTTACAATTTTCATCAGAGTGAAAATCTGCATTTGATTTTTACTAAATTTAATTTTGACAAACCTGATGACTTGTGAAAAAATAACCTCAAAAATAAAAAATAAAAATAAAATCGAGTAAATAAATAATAATTTATTATAACGATTTTTTATCAAAGAATTAAGTTTAAAAGTAAAATTACCGTAATATAAATACGTAAAGATTTGATCATCTTTTTTATTTAAACTTTAAAAAAAATATCGCTGTATTTATAATGGTTAGTAGTTACGCGTAGTAAAACACGACCCAATTAAAATCGTTCGTTTGGACAAGGTTCTAGGCAAACATATTATCCAACATAATATTATTATACTTAATTACCGTCTACCTACAGGTATAACAAGCACCCTTGAAGTTTCCTAATCCATCCATTACTATGTAAATATATTGTAGGTTCACTGAGGTTCAATGAGTAATCGACCTCTTAGGCCGGCCCTTAATTTTATTGCTGTAACCACAGCGCTGCTTAGTTTAGTAATCTAATAGAACTTGATATTGTAAGAAAACACTAAATGAAAGAAGAATACACTCAGGGTGCGATTCCCGAGAGACGTCGGTTCGAATCCCGCCAGTCTTGGAATTTTTGATATATATTTGAAAATTTATTGGGATATTGGGACCTTTAAGTGTAGGTTTATTCTTTAATAAAAAAAATAGTAAAAAGTCTCTAAACTCCATTGTAATATGGGGTCTTGGAAAAGTAGATCGACAACTGTAGTGTCGGTATTAAATGTCCCTAACAGTTGTTTAAAAAAAACTGATTGTAAATGTAAACAGTAAATACATAATCACTGATTTCTGGGTGACTTCGACTTAGCTGTAGTGTAAAGGTCAACACACTCAGGGCGCGATTCCCGAGTGATGTGGGTTCAAATCCCGCCGTCCTTGGAACTTTTGATATGTATTTGAAAATTTATTCATTTAAGTGAAAGAAATTTTGTACAAAATATTACTATATGTTAAGGTGAAAAGAAATTCCGTTTTACCTAGACTGGCTACACAATTTTAAATAAATCAAACCTTTATTCCAATTCTCCATTAAAATATGCTAATTTTGCGCCGCACGCTTCCAATACTTAATTCGAACACGTTTAAGTAGTCCATGACGTCATCATTGGGTCCTCTATAGAATTTTGAAATATACATCATTATTTTTTTTCTTTTTTATCGACTGATAGAGTTCCACACGGGTCTCTTGCTTGGCTTTCCACATGCCTTGATCTTGCGCCCATGTAACCAGTGGTTCTCTGCGACTCGCCTGATGTCGTCGGTCCATCTAGTGGGAGGTCTGCCAACATTGCATTTTAGAATGTGAGGTTGTCTATAGCTAGTATATTATTATTCTTTATTATTACACTGGGACTAATCTAGGCTAAGCTTAGAGCATTTATACAACTAAATGGCTCTGTGAGGCTAGGGCATACATTAGGCGCCCGCATTCTGGTTTAATTTTACTACCAACACTTCGTGCTACCACTAGCTACGTCATTATTATATGCAAAATGAATACAAGATTACAGTCTACATTGAACTTTAGTGCCGCCCGCAAGTTGCGAACTAATCTTCTTCTTCTTAAATATATAAAACGATAAAAATTCTTTTCAAAAAACCGACTTCAAACGCCACTACAAAGTATAAAAATAATTTTATTTTGTACACGTTTGTTGAAGTCGGGCGGGCTTAAATAGAAACGATGAATAAGATACGCGATGCTCGCCCGATTTCAATAAGCGTGTCTCTTATATGTCACCATAAGGTAAGCGTCGCGCATCGATTTCATCGTTTCTAGTTAAGCCCGCCCGACTTCAACAAACGTGTACAAAATAAAATTATTTTTATATTTGTAGTGGCGTTTGAAGTCGGTTTTTTTAAAAGAATTTTTATTTTAAGCTTTTTAGTGTAGCTTGTTCCTGCACTATTTCTCCCCTCCCTCCAACGCTACGGTACTAATGTCGTCTATACTTGGTACCTACAGTACTTATTAACAATACACAATTTCTAAAGACCAGAAGCTCCATGATGTAGTTAATGCTTGGTACATACCAACAATCGAATCAATTCGAAAGCGACGGTTCGTAATTCCTCCAACCCTGCAGCGTCAGGATTGAAGAGCTAAAACCTTGAGCTTTATGATGTAGTATATGCTTGGTACCAACAATATCAATTCGTAAGCGACAGTTCCTAAATCCTCACAGATTAGGTAGGCAGTACCCCTGCAGCATCAGTATTGAAGAGCTAGGACCTTGAGCTCCACGATGTAGCCTATGCTTAATACTAACAATATCAATTCGCAAGCGAAAGTCCCTAAATCCTCACAGTTTAGGTAGGCAATACCCTGCAGCATCAGGAGTGAAGAGCTAGGACCTTGAGCTCCATGAAGTAGACTATGCTTAATACTAACAATATCAATTCGCAAGTGAAAAGTTCCTAAATCTTCACAGTTTAGGTGGGCAGTACCCTACAGCATCAGGATTGAAGAGCTAGGACTTTGAGCTCCACGATGTAGACTATGCTTAATACCGATAATATCAATTCGCAAGCGAAAGTTCCTAAAGTCTCATAGTTTAGGTGGGCAGTACCCTGCAGCATTAGGATTGAGGAGTAGGACCTGATGCTCTAAGATCTAGTATATGCTTAGGCCAAGCTTACCAATTCGTAAATGACAGTTCCTAAAACCCCATAATTTAGGGGGAAAGTACCTCTGCAGCATCAGGCTTGAAGAGTTGAAGGTAAAAAAAATTATGGGACCATTTCGCGAGCTTCCTCTGTCGATTAAAAAAAAAATTGCGTGAATCGGTCCAGAAACCCCGGAGTAATCGGTGGGCATACATAGAAAAAAAAAAAAAAAAAAAAAAAAAAAAAAAAAAAAAAAAAAAAAAAAAAAAAAAAAAAAAAAAGATACCGGCCGAATTGATAACCTCCTCCTTTTTGGAAGTCGGTTAAAAAGATGACTGATTGACTGACTGATCTGTCAACGCTCAAATCACCGGTCGGATCGGACTGGGCATACAGATAGCTATTAGGACGTAGGCATCCCCTAAGAAATTTTTGAAACTTAAACCCTAAGGAGGTAAAATAGGGGTTTTAAAAGTCAAACTGAACATGAGCGAAGTTGCGGACAAAAGCTAGTTAGCTATATTAACGGATAGAAAACATTTTAGACATTACCAAATCAATCTTCTCTCAACCATTAACATAATAGCCTGGATTAATCTAGCGGAAAACTCTTTTTTTTTTATTCGATGACAAGATTGACTGTGATCACTTGATGGTGAGTGACGATGCAGTCTAAGATGGTAGCGGGCTAACTTGGAAGGGATATGGCAGTTTACATTCAACCCATACCCCTAATCTGTTTCCACACGCCCGGAAAAATCAAAACAATTCATTCAAATCATGATCCAGTAAACATCAATAAACGAGCCGTTAATCTTCTCAATTTTAAATGTCTACTAGCAAGTAACTTCCGCAATTTCCTTCGAAGTCTAGCTGAAAATTGCAGAAAATTCCTTGCTGCCTGTGTTGACACAGTGCAAGAACCATAGCACTGACTTCTGCAAATATAGACAATGGACCTTCTGCTTTTGATTTCATTCTCAATTCGAGAAATAGAGTACACTTTATCATTGGATGTCATCTCCGAACTCACATAATAATATTCCGGCTACGAGCTGGAAATCCGCTTATTATTCTATCCCATGCGTGTTATGAACATATCGCGGTCAAATCGCCGATTCAGAGGACAGTTCCGAAAACTGCCATTGAAAGTAAAACGTTTTGTATCTGTTGCGAGGTCACACTAGCGACCCAATTCTCTTTAGCCTCTAACATTGTTCCTGTGAGACTCCACTCCTGGGTCACGTCCCAGCACTCTTATAACCTTCGTTCTTTTTTCTTCAAACTGTAGATACTGAAAAAGAATGTATTCAGCATCGTCCGTTGGATCTGTTCAATACATGCAACATGCATAAACACTCCGCGTCCAGTGAAATACTGAGTCATTCGAAACTTTAATGCACCGTGTGCAGGAATACATGGATTCCATAATGGGGAAGAAAGAAAAAGACGAACGTGAGGGAAAACGTTGATACGGACCGTGGCTGTGTTGGTAAGCCAATAGGGCAGGAACTAATTAAAAAATACTGTTTGGAAGTAGAAGTAGTTTGAGATGGTAGGAGTCTGGCACTAGCTAGCGTCTCGGATGTCAATGAAAATTTCCCCTCTTACGAGAAAAAAAAAAGACTAGCGACCTGAAATGGCATGACGTCAATATCACGTCATTTTGTCACTTCCTTTAAAAATTTAGAAATTGTTCCGCTACAGTGGTAGACTTCAGCTTCTCTTTTTTTCTTACCGGACCACAATTTGAATTTAGTCTCAATAGCCCAACGATTAACGATGAGGGTTGAAAACTGAAAGGGCGGCGGTTTGATCCCCACCTTTCCTAACACAAGATTTCCGCTTATTTGGTGGAGAGAGGAGGATATTATTGAAATTCAGTTTGGCTATTATTCTTTTAAAATAAAAATTGTAGCCAGTTATAAACTCAACGCGTTTCATCGCCAATGTGAGTTGGCTCTCACATCTCGCTCCTTGAAAGATACCAACTCTTGAGTCCCCGTGAACGTAAAGCGTTGCCTGTTTACATTTCATTAGTCGCGAAACTTCACCCGCTAAGCGTTTAGCGTCAAGGGGGTTGTGTTTTTTACCCAACTGCACGACGCAAAAGAGGGTAATGTGTTTAAATTAAACTTTTGGACAGTCGGGTTTTCGATTTTTTTAATTTAAAATTAATATTTTATTTTACACTTTCTAGTTAAAACTTTAAATTGTCGTAAATCGGAAACGGTCATTCAAACTGAAAAATGATAAAAGAAACCTAACAATGATTTTCAAATGCCTATTCAATGATATAGCACTTAACATATCATCATTTCATCGACTTTAGTTTTTTCCTTTTCACAATAAGGCATCTGGTGGTCGCCATATTGAATATTAATTACTGTTATGTCTTTAGTGTCAATCCCAAGATTAACACGAATCGATTGACGTAAGAATCATCAAAATCGGTACACACATTTGGTCTCCAGAGCGCCACATAAAAACTTAAGTACCTACAGTTCTGAGTCTAATAAATAATACATTGTTATTAGATCATTATTCTGCGAAACTATGAATTCTATTCGCTACAAAATTTTAAGCAGAAAACAAGCAGCATACGATGCAGTTACTTTTGTAAACAGCATAAAATAATTACGGAAACTTTGTGCAAAATTTAAAAGCAAAACTTTAGTATGCTTATTTCTATTTTATTTGGATCGCATTCGCGTTACGCCAAAGGGAATATCGCGAGTTTCGAGGAGCTCTCGGGAAATAAGAGTCACAAAAAACACTGCTGAGCAAACAAAATGATGCACACAACAACTTATGATAGATCCTTACTAATATTATAAATGCAAAAGTGTGTGTGTTTGTTGATTTATTCTTCGATCACGCAGCAACGGAGCAACGGATCAAAGTCACAAGTGTTTAGCTTTTATTCCAGCAAACGAAAAACAGAAAAAGCAATGTGAAAAAAAAAAAAACAATTCAAACTACTGTTAGCGAAATATTGAAATAGTAAAGATATACAACTTTAATGTATTGAAGGTAGCTTTTTGTTGACGACGTAGGCGCCGGTCTGGCGCCGCGCCGTGAGTATAAATACAGCAGGTGGGACGTTATTAATTCAGTCTCTTCCAGAGACTCATGCGGCTATTGGATGCTCCCGCATCTAGATCGTTGTATTTGATTGATGGGTTGTGATAGCAATCACGCCCTAATCGAATAAATATTACCCGAAGGGTTTAGATGAGTGTAATTAATTAAATAATACTTAGATATGTTTGATAGTTACCCTCACGTTCGGATGATGGTTTGTCTGGCGTGTTGTGGTTAAATAGATTAAATGTGAGGACAGGGGCCGTTATAGGGGCGGTTGGAGACGGTAGGTAGGGTAGGTATTAAAACATTTGTTTACCCTTAAAAGTAAAAAGTAATGTAAATTAATTAGTTAAGGTACGAGTTCGTAGCCGACCGTAGACAGCAACAGCAGATGACGTGTCGCCGCAGCACCACTGGTTTCTATGTATTTCTATGAAATACCTTCCGTAACTAGCGACACATCGTCTGCATAGAAATACATAGAACTTTGGGTACCTACCAAGAATTCTTTTACATCCAGCGGAACCTACGGTAGAGAAATAGGTAAGAATAAAATCCACCATGAGTTTTCCATTTTCTCAACATGTTTAATACAACATTCCGCAGCGTCCAATACCGCCTGTCAGGTTCACCTACATTTCTCCGCCGCACCTTGCAAGTGCGTTTGCACGTGAACTGCAGAAAATGAAATATACCAAGAGTAATGCTAGATCCGTATATAACAAGCCTCAACGGCCCAACGGTTAAAGGTGCGGACTGAAAACTGAAAGGTCGCAGGTTCGGATCCCACTCGTTGTCGTACCCAGTTCTAGCTTTCCGCTTAATTGGAGGGGATAGGAGGATATTAGTCAACTTCAGCTTGGCTAATGTTTTTTTTTTTTAATATATTTAGTGCATATGCTGTATGAACAATGGCATCAGTGTGACTATCTTAATCACCCATCATTGGCTGAATATATGGCGTTCTTGCTGCATTGATGCATTTTAACCAATCACGAGAAAGTAGATCAATCAGAGATGTCACCGCCACACTCTGGTGAAATCATTTTTAGCCAATCCCACAGCTGGTAATTGAAAATTTTAAACATCCCTGAAATGTATGTGGGATGAAGTAGTAAAAATCAATGTTGTAGTTTATCTTGGTAGTTTTTATTTTTTTTCCTCATGTTGGTTTCATTGTATGATGTATTGTTTGTGATTACTCTGTGTTAGTTGTCAAAAGAACTTTAAGATGGATGATTGTTGTTTCGTTTTCGTAAAAATTAAAAAAGTGTGAGTAAAAACAAGATTTGCCTCAAATTATTAAAAAATATCCCACACGTATGTACATTGTACAATATACCTGATACCCAGTTTTCTGCTCAAATTCAAATTCAAATTCAAAATTTATTTATTTCATGTAGGCTAACTTGTAGCTCTTATGACACGTCATAAATCTACCACCGGTTAGGAATGCAGATTCTGCCGGCAAGAAACTCAGCAGTTGCTCTTTTCAAAAAAATTTATATTTTTACAAAGCTGTGCTATGTATACAGTGCTTCCACAATAAAGCTTCAAAAATGCAAAAATGCATACGTAGGTACACCAATCCAACGCATGTCAAGATGGGCAGTCAAAGCAGACCCATTCCCGTTAGTGGCACCCGTTCACGAGCACGACGCATGATCCAGCCATTGCTTCGCTCAACCATATTTGAGGGAACGTAACAACCCGCACCAACACAACGACACCACTCCATCCTCAATCCTCGATTATCCTCCATCTAGCACTTACTCATGGAGACCATTCCAATGAGCCCAAACATACTACAACTGCTGTAAATTGCTGAGAATTTGGGTATCCCGCAGACTACTTGATGCTGCAGCATCAGTTCAAGTACTAATAGTTGGATTCTTTTGAGTACGGAATCCTAAAAAGGAAGTTTAATATTCCATTCAGACAAAGTTGTAAAACTGAAATCGTTTTATTAAAAGAGGGTAATCTAACATCTCAGAGGATAGGTGGACCTTTGACAAAATTGATGTCAATAATAAACAATCAGACGAAATTATGCTCACAAAACTGGTTTTCTTTTCGCGATTATTTTCTTTTCTCAATTCAATGATATCAAAAGCCATACATTTCCTATTATATGTTAAAGTAAGTAGGACAAAATGATAAAGGTAAATCATTACCTACATGTCGACAGGGAAATGCGATAAATCACAGGCGCAAAATTTCCATTTATATGTTTAAATCTATAATGAAACACAAAATAGCGTATTATGAAATTATTAAAAATATATATAACACAAATTATACGTACATATTTAACAAAGAAATTGAACAAATAATAATATTACAATATCAAATTAATCATGCATATTCAAATCCAATAAATCATTGTTAACATACTTGGCATATCCAAGTCGCTTATGAACTCTTCAGTCTCCATGAACCCGCGTCCCATAGTGGTGGTTGCCATGGCAACCAGGAGTACGATCCGCATCCAAACCCCCTCGCAACCCCGCACCAAACACACTAAAACCCCCATCAACACTAACTACACTACACACCAAAAACACATTCCAAAATTCCACTTCAAACGTGTCTATCCCACATTCCGTCCGATATAATCCATTCAGTTTACACGTATATATTATACAGTTATGTTCTAGTATATATATATTGTATGATACGTCTATATGTGTAGGGTTTATAGAGCTCGGTCAGCCCACGTGTTAATATAAACAAATTACAGTATGGGGCGATAAACAAG
Source organism: Hipparchia sbordonii (assembly GCA_038048805.1). Classification (NCBI taxonomy): domain Eukaryota; kingdom Metazoa; phylum Arthropoda; class Insecta; order Lepidoptera; family Nymphalidae; genus Hipparchia; species Hipparchia sbordonii. The sequence goes on along the minus strand of CM076111.1, from coordinate 544,714 downwards.
TAGCGAACGTGCGTGCGTCGGGGCGGCGCGGCGTCGACTGATAGCTGAAGAGCTGAAGTAGGTAAATGCTGAAAGTTAAAACCGATCGCTCGCCTTCAGCTTCAGTGAGAGCCATGTGATAATTACAAATAATTTAAAATCGATGATATTGTATTAAGCTCGAGATGCTACGAACTGGCGTGAAAAAGCTGTGGAAGGGATTATTGAAAAGTAGACTTATTTATTTGCTACCTTTTTGTAGGCATAGCATGTACAGCGACTGCGGGTTAAAGTCCTTAGTTAGGGCCCTGTACACCACATCAAAATTCACACCATCATTGCCTAATAGCCCAATAGTCAATTGCGGAGTATCGTACCCACTCCTAGTACAAGTTTTCCGCTTATTCAAATTTTTAAGTTACACCTGTACTACTTTTATCTGTGATTTTACACAGACCAGTGGAAAAAGGAAATTTTACATAAAAATCAGTCATAATTTGTACCCATCCTTATCTTGCTATTCGTATATAGTATAAACATTATACTTAAACACGTTAAAACGTCACGATCTCGTTGAAGAGTTGTAGAGAAGGTCTCTCTCTCTCTCTGCGTCGTGTTTCCCATTACTGAGGGTCATAACCCCTTCCACAAAGGCCTCTTTTGTAGATGATGTCGCGCCATGTGCCTCGGTATGTAGAGAAGGTCAAATGCTATCAAATGAGCCTTCAATATGGCGAAAATGGCTCGTTTTTAAGTTATATAGTTTTTTTCAGAAAAAACGCAGATTCACAACTTTAAAAGTGAATTTTAAAAAAAACTTTGCATTTTATTAACTTTTTTTTGAATAGCCGACATTCCAACACTTAATAATCAAAAGTAAAATTAAGGCAAATTTCCAAGATTAGGGGCTCATTTGATACCATTTGACCCCTCTATAACCCCTCAACTGAATCGTGACGTTTTACCGGACAGCCTGTATATTATTCTAAATCTGTATGAAAATTAATTAATCACCTATTACTTTTATTGATAGTGTATCTTCAGTTTATAAATCAATGATCCTGAAAGTAAAAACCGATCAGCAGCGGAAACTCGACGGGAACGGACGGCCATGTGATAATTACAAACTGTGTAATTTAAAATGGTATTAATTGATGTTATTTAAAATGGTATTAAAATTGGTGGATAATTGAACGGTTTTGTATGCACGGGACGATCAACGCATGGGTGAATTATGGGCTCTATTTAAACAGCTGTTCGCGTTCCAATTTAATGAAATTTCAAATGGAAGATTTTTGCAATCTAAAAATTTCAAATCCTACTAATATGGATGGATGGATGCTCAATCACGAGGCAACGACTGAACTGATTTTGCTGAACATTGGCACAGAGATAGATTATTGTCTGGAATAACACATATGCTACTTTTTAACCCGGAAAATAAGAGTTCCCGTGGGAATTAAAAAACGCGGGCATCATCCAGTCTAAAATATGTTTTTGAAATTATTAACTTATTTTATAAAACAGTACCTTTCAATCAAAATTAAAGAAAATCAGAAATGAAAATTCATAGACAATGGTAGAGTCTCGAAGAACCACAAAGCCTACCTACTTGAAATAAATAATTACTTATGATTTTTGATTTTTTTTAACCAGAATAATCAACAGTGCATGGCGAAGCTGAATCGGCAATAAGCAGGGCGAATTTATGGTTGGAAATACTGCTGTTGATTCGCGGAAAAGCTGCATCAATCATTGCTTCTGCCATTTGTGGTGATTGGCTGAATTTATGGCACTGGCACTGCAACGATACATTTTAGCAATAGCGGGAGTGTCGGCCAATCAGATGCGATTGTGATCGACAAACTATAGCAATCATTTTTAGGTAACCCTCCGGCCGGCTGATATATTTTGGGTGACGTCACACCGGAAAGCACAATGTTAGCAGACCTCCCACTAAATGGAGTGACGTCTAAAAAATTTGTTGTTAGGAGCCGTTGGAAACAAGCGACGCGTGACCACAACGTGTGAGAGTCTCTACAAGAGACCTTATGTCCAGTAGTAGGCGGCTACAGGTACACAGCTACACGACACGACACGACACGACACGACACTTCACGACGGATATGAATTTCATTGTATTTCTTGGTTTATTATGGACTAGCTGATGCCTGCGACTTTGTCCGCGTGGATTTAGTTTTTAAAAACACGTGGGAACTCTTTGATTTTCCTGGAATATAAGTTGCCTATCTCATTCTCCAGGTCCTCAACTATATCCGTGACGTCAAAACATGACGTCGATCCCCGGCTCTGTTAAAGCGTGATTGATGAACAAACCAAAAGACAAACACCTTCGCATTTTCATCCTCTACAATACGAGAATAAATAACGAAAGCATTTCTCAAAAGCTGTCTTTCCCAATGGGGGTATTATGCATTTTGCCAGGGAAGATAATTTATTTCGCTACTTACATTTGAAGGATGTGTTCACACTCAGCTCACAGTCTGAATTCGACTAAGCAGCAGCCAGCAAACCATCTTGCATGACACATTGAGAGCTCATATTTTCAAATTTAGCTATATTAACGGGAATTAGTTCTTTTGTTCCTGCCTCAATGGTATAAAGAATGTATTGGATTTTTGTGTTATGAATTAATCTCAATATTTAGAAAGTTAGGAAATTGGCAGTGTGTCACCCCCTTACCTCGGAGAGCACGTAAAAATCGTGTCGGATTTTTGTGTGCCAATTTAACGCCTGTATCGAAACCGACGTGTGTAATTTTGATGCAATTTAGTCGCTGGCTGAACGAACCGACAAGAGATTAGCTGCAAACTGCACTCTGTGTGCACAGTGTGAACGTTCTAATTCCTATTGGACGGTAACTGCAAACTGTGAGCGTAATGTAAGCCCGCCTTTAGCAATCGGAAGGTTTTAAAATACGCTGATTCAATTTAATTTCCAAATTTAAACCTAAAATGGATTGTGACGTAATATTCGATCCGATTCATTTTACTACTTTCTATAAAAATAAATAATGCATGTATTGTATTTAATGAAAACCCTTCGAAAGAAATTTTCTGAATCCTGTTATAAATGCGAAAGTTTGGATATATCGATGTTTGTTACTCAATCACGCTGCAACAATTAAACCGATTTGGCTGAGCACAGAGGTAGATCAAGGTCAGGAATAACACATAGGCTACTGTTTATCCCGTGGGAATCAAAAAACCTCAACCCACGCGAACGAAGTTGCGAACATCAGCTAGTGATAGTATAAACTGTATCAAAATGCGTAGCGCAGTTTAGGACTAAGTACACAAACAAACGCGGACACCTACTTTAAGTTATACTGTTAGGGAAACTTAATCTTTTCTCTACTTTGAGTATTAAATATTCAAAGTAGAGAAAAGATATCTTCTAAATATATAAAAGGCAAAGGTGACTGACTGACTGACTGACTGACTGATCTATCAACGCACAGTTCTAACCACTGGACCGATTGAGCTGAAATTTGGCATACAGGTAGCTGTTAGGACGTAGACATCCGCTAAAAAAGGATTTTGGAAAATTTCAACCCCAAGAGGGTTAAATAGGGGGTTAAAAAATCGAACCTAACGTGAGCGAAGCCGCGGGTTAAAGCTAGTACTGATTAAACCTTGCTTCTATTGGCCAAAACTTTACAAAACGAATCGACACATCAGCTTTAGAAACCTAATTGCTTATTGAAGAAGTGTTAAGCCAATTGTTTATGAAAACTCGCTATCTAAAGAAAAAGAGTTCATAATTAAAAAAACCATAGGATATAAATAAACAATTTAATCTCTTAATCCGTTTATTAATAACCATGACGCTGTTCTTCTAAATATAAAAGCCAGTTGGAAAGATTTTAAAGTTATTGTATTCAATTAAACAATCACCATAATATTTCCAAAATTCTATATTTTTGTGTATCCGAAAATCGGTTTATCTTGATAGTTTTATATTCACACAGCTAAAAATGGTTTTACCAATTTTCACATTGTTGGACCGAAAACTGAAAATTTTATTTCAGTTTTCGATCCAAAAATGTGAATATTCAGAGCGAAAATTCCGGAGCAGTCAATACTTTGATAGTCAAAATTAGACTTGGGAGTCTTTGACTTCGTTAGGAGGTGAAGCAGATATAAAATGAGGTGCAAATAATGTCTTGACACAATTCTGAAACAGATATGTTTCAAGACATTTATTTGTGTTTTAACTCTGTCTTGAGCAGCGTAACATTACTGTGTTATCTATAGATTTCAGACTTAGAACCTAAATCTTTAGATGGTCAGAGGGTTCATATATTAAAAAACAATCGATACAGTTATCAACAAATAATTGTTCATCGAAGGAAACTTTTCCAATTTCATTAAAGTTTTTATTTTCTCAAAAATGTAGCCATGATTTTTGAGACGATAAATAATTTTTATCTTTAACGACATATTTTGCGTTACAGCTCATTTCTTTAGTTCACACTGCAGTACACAAAATTGCTAAGAGATCAGAGATTATGTTATGGGTTTTATCAGCACTTAAGGGAAAGGGATATTAAATTACCTTTCCACACAAGCGCGACGTTCGCACGCAAAGCCCTAAAGTAATAACACATTCTCAACATGTACCTAATAAAAATTATTTCTTTTTACCTTACTTACTAACGTCTGCACCTACTATTTGATATTACCGGTGGTAGAGTTATGACGTGTCTTAAGAAAATAATTTTGTTTTTTTTTTAATTATGTACGAATCTCAGTATATCATTTATTCTTATTGGGCTGGTCTAAATAGATAAATCCTAAGGCCTGTAGTGTGTGATGCGTCACACTCCTCGATGTCGTCACTCCAAGTTCACTCTAGAAGCCTAGTGGGCCACCCAGGTTGCGGAAGAATTCCTAAAGTGATACTGTGTATCTGAGATACTTCCTTCATATTAGTATGTATGGCAACACAGAACAGTTGAGTAAAAATAATTGCAGTGCTTTGAGTGGGTACTCCAAGCTTCTAATGACATAACAAAATTAACTCTAGGAAAGGTAACGAAATAGTGTCATTATAAAGGACCGTCGAGGTTAAAACGTTGTTTATATTTTTAATTAAACTCAACTTACTCTGCTTAGCAGCTTTAGGTTAGGAATAATCCACGTGTCATTTTTAGAGATATTGGAAAACCTCTGAACAAAAGTTGTTAATGAATTTCAGAAAATAAATAATTTTCGTATACCTTGACCTTTTTTTATACCTTGATGGTAGTTTCATATTTGTGCCTTTTGGGGTCGAGACCATGGCGCCGTGGGGCCCCGAGGCTCTTTTAGAAGTGCTTTCAAAAAAGTCATCGAGTTTACCGGGGATCTAAGAGCTGGCAGCTCCTTTGGCCAAACAATTAGTTTGGTCATCCAAAGGGGCAATACTGCCGTCATCTTGGTTACTATGTCGCGCTTCGGTGACATCTATGAGGTTATACTCGTACATTTATTTTAATTTTAATTTTGGAATAGAAATAATTTATTATTATTGTTCATTCTTTTAAGTTTCTGTTTTAGTTTTAGTGTCACTAATAAAGAGTTTCCACTACGCTAAATTGGCTATTTTACCGGAACATCTAGAAAAACTGAAATGTCAATTGTAACCTAGTATTCGAAGGCTGATCGAGGCGAATCTATAGACCACACTCCGACTCTACGCAGACTCAAGACAGAGTTAAAACGAGACAGATTTATGTCAGAGCATATCTGTGTCTCGTTTTAAGCTCTATCTTGAGTTGGAGCTGAGTCAGAGCTCGCTCTATCGATAGATCTCAACATAAGGCTCCCAAATCACGTGCGAGTTCACACCTTAGCAGTTTGTTAAAAATATTTTCCGAGTTGAATGTTCCGAATCTGTCCGTTCGAACTTTTGTAATTGGTACTGCCCTGAACATTTCCGTCGATTCAGACGATCCGAGAATTCATCTGGTCCAGTTAACTCGCCGTTACCTCTCGTTGTTCATTAAATTCGACATTAATCAGTATTATAGCCGATATTAAAGGCTTGTAACATTTTGACTCGAGACCGCAATATTGGTGCACTATTTTGTTTTGCGTGCTGACCTATATAAGTTGGAAAATGTTAGTCGCCACATGTCATATTGTTTTAACAACAAATATTAAACAGTGTTAGTTTTAACACGTTGTTCCATAATTTCAACATGCTTCGTTGTATTTTATTCCACAAATTCAATCGTTTTTCAGTAAAATACAAGTTTGTTTAACTAACGCCCTGGCATTCTAAATATTAATTATGTAAACGTCACTGTAATATTTTTGAGAATTTGGGGATTTCCTCCATTATGTGGGTGCTGCACACGTGCAACTAGTACATTTCTTCTTTATTAACCGATAGAGCATATAGGTCTCTTACTTAGACTTCTACAATCCACATGCCTCGGTCTTTCACCGCCTGTATCTATAGCTCCAAGTGGCTCGTCTGATGTCGTTGATTTGATGCAATATTTCCACCGCTATTCGCACGTCACTCTTCACACACATGCCTATTTTGACCAACCATACGTAAATCACACTCTAAGTAAGTAACATAGGTACGGTCCAAATTCAACCCCTTACCCAGTATCATTCTCTCATTTAAAGGTTCTTTAAAGGTTGTTGAGAACGAAATTATCAGTAGAGGTACCAAACTCAGTTTATGTAATTTCTAAAATTAATGGAACTTTGCTAAATTATTTAGCCAGTAAGTATTATACACAGTTTTGACTTTTGACAAGGAGCTTTATATTCTTCACCAAAAAAAAAAGTTGATAAAAGTTTTGAAACTGCGGCGCAACGTAACTAAGGACACTAACAAGTGAAATAAATAGTTTCCACCCGAACGAAGTTAGCGAACAAGCTCAAGTTTGCGAAAAGGTCAAACAAAAGCACCTAGGACCAATGGAACTAAACAAATATTATATCAAACAAGTAAAATTTTGAAATACGCTGGGGCGGAAGAAGTATAACAAAAAGTTGAAGATACTTTTTTACAGGTTTTTTATTACCTCGCTTGGTTTATTTATGTTGTTACTTGAGACCGATATAAATAGGTCTTATGGCCGCAATTGCACCTGTAAATACTTGCGTAAAATGCTTACATGAGTAACTTACGAAATGTAAAAAGTCATGTAAGTCACTTTTATTTATTACTGTTAAAAATTCAAAATTAATTTATTTCATGTAGGCTAACTTGTAGCTCTTATGACACGTCATAAATCTACCACTGGTTCGGAATGCAGATTCTGCTGAGAAGAGCAGGTAAGAAAGTCAGCAGTTGCTCTTTTCAAAAAAATTTTTTTTTTTTTACAAAGCTATGCTATGTATACAGTGCTTCCACAATAAAGCTTCAAAAATGCAAAAATGCATACGTAGGTACACCAATCCAACGCATGTCAAGATGGGCAGTCAAAGCAGACCCATTCCCGTTGGTGGCACCCGTTCACGAGCATGACGCATGATCCAGCCATTGCTTCGCTCAACCATATTTGACTGCAATTATATTTATAAGTTTTACTCTCGTAAATCCCATAAATGAATAACTTACGAAATGCAAACAGTCGTATAAGTCGTGTATCGTTTGCTTAGTAATGTTAGTTACGTAAGTTGCTTACGTAAGTTACTCATGTCCAAACTTATTAGTTAATTCTAAGCTAAGAGGTGTAATTGTGGCCCATGTAGGATGTTGCAGCGGTAGGTACCACAGAAGCAACGTAGACACACCACAATAGGCCGGTGACATCGGCCAGCTCTCCATAGAGTGACGTTGGATGAAAATATCTCTCGAAACGTCCGAAATATTAATTAAGAGGACCATGCTCTTACCTACCTATATCTAGGTACAAAAGGCTTTAAAGTCAGCGTACCGTAAAACGGAGCGTTATAAGGCAGAATGTAAACAGTTCGCTTGACCTGTTTCCTCAGTATTGACTTTGCTTCTTGCGGCTACTTCGCGCTTTCGGATAACAACAAGACCGCAGGGAGGAGAAATGCATTGAGAACATCGATGCAATCTCTGATACCCCTTTCATTATTACTCTTTAAGTTTTTTTTTTAAATGTAGATATAAACGGGTTTTCTTTGAAAGCGGCTATTTAAATTGGGCTGGCAACATAGTTATTGTACCCATTGACATACAATTGAACTTTCATCATGATCATCATTAAGGAAGTGAGGATTTGAAAGTAGAACTTTTTACTTGCAAACCTTTTCGGAATTTCTTTATTGGAAAACAAGATAGTCCTTGACTACGATCTCACCTGATGATAAGTGACGACGTAATCTAAGATAGTAGCGGGCTAACTTGGAAGGGGTATGGCAATGTATATTCAACCCATATCCCTAATCGGTTTCTACACGCCATCGTGCCGGAATGCTAAATCGCTTGGCGGCACGTTGACAGTAGGGTAGTAACTAGCCACCAGAAAAATTAATTAATTGACTTACAGAAACTTAAAAAAACTGCAAAAAAATCACGAGGGCGCTAAATTCTGCAAAAGAAAAGCACGAGTGCAGTAAAAACTTACAACTACTGTTTACTGCCTTTGTAAGTGCATTTTTCGAGCAAGTGAATTGAAAAAATTACTATACTATCTTGTAGTCCTACTCTCACTTTCCTAACGTTAAAATCAGCCTCTTCTCAAAGAAAAAGTGAATATTGAGGACAAAGCAGGTCAAACGAACTTCAGTCACCTTCGAGCTTATCGTGATCTGCACTACAAAGACTTGCAGACACCTTTGTCGACACCCATCTAGGAAGTGAACTCACCACTTAATTAATCTAGCTGATGTCCACGACTTCGTCCGCATAATAATATGTAGATTTAGATCATCAAAAGTTCCGAGAGAACTCTTCTTAATATTCTAGGATAAAAATTATCTTGTGTAGATACTTTCATATTGTAACAAGCGAGACAAAGTATGCGACTAACACATTAATCATAAGAAGAAGTTGCAACCAATTTAATGAACTATTTTCGGATAGTGACATTTTTCATCTCTCTCTCTTCAAATATAAATTAGCGATTGAGGATATCTTGCCTAAAACTAGTCTAAAACCGACTAACTAAATGTTAGTCGGTTTTAGTATGTTTTTTTTAGAGTTATAACCTATCGTTCTTGTTTTCGTATGCTGCTATACCCAAATGTTGTTGTCGGATTACAATTATGTAATAAGTGTTAAATTTTCATTGGAGACAATTAGGGTTTAATTATTATATATCTGTACTAGCTTTTGCCCCCGCGACTTCGTCCGCGTAGAATAAGATTTTGGTGAATTTTCAAAAACTGTGACACACGTACTTCTTTATTTTTAACTGAAAGCTCTAATACCAACTTTGATGGAAACAGCTTAAAAAATGACGGAGTTTCATATAAACTTCCATCCCCTATTTAAACCCCATAGGGGTGGAATTTAAAATAATCCTTTCTTAGCGTGCGCCTACGTCATAAAAGGAACCAACTGTAAAAATTTCAAGTTTCTAACTTCAGTAGTTTAGGCTGTGCGTAGATATCTCAGTCAGTCAGTCAGTCAGGACTTTGAATTTTATATATATAGATTACCTTTCATCTTTCATTGTTATAAAAGTATGTTTCCGTAAAAAAAAAATACTTCCTCAAGATTCAAGCTATCTCCTTATCAAATTGCATTCTGTGAATGATGACTCCATGCAACGCTAATTAGATCTGTTTTGCTATGAGATTATTAAGCATATTGTCTCCGGGATACAAGCTATCTGTGCTGAATTTCATCAAGTTCGGTTCAAGGTTAAGCCATAGAATAGGTATAAAGGCCTTTCGCATCAGTGTTATGGATTATCGTACCTTCTCTAAAAATTTAAAATAATATTCAAAGTTTTTTGCGGTGTGAAGAAAATTGTTACTAGGGAAGGCAATTACAGTAACTGTCTGCGATGCGATGCTGTTACGAGTTCCCAGAATTCAACCCGTTTCCGGAGCGTACAGTTTTACCCTTGTCGTTTCTTTTCCAATGCTTGTTATACACGTATTTTCAATTTTTACTCCATACTTTTTATTTAATTGTACAAAATAATTGAAATTACATTACTTTCTAGCTCGTTTTACTCGCTCGCAAACAACCTCCTAAATATTATCTCCTCAAAATAAATATAAATGGCCAATCGCGTGTCAGGGTTCCTTGTAGTTTTACTACGGAATCCTAAAAATCCTTGGAATTTCCCACGTGTTTGCCAAAACCTTTATTCTAATTCCCCACACTAAGTCTGCGGCTTGCCAAGTATTGAGCCAATGTTCCGGCCACCAAGTCTCCCCAATCTTCCTTTCAACGTCGTTTAATGTAAGTGGAAGGTGGAAATTAGCATTTACTTAATGTAATTAATGTTGTCCTTTTATTTTAATCCAAAAATCCTTAAATACCATCTCTATGGATTAAAAATATACTTATAACTAAGAAAATCTCAATAGCCCAACGGTTAAAGGTGCGGACTGAAAACTGAAAGGTCGCAGATTCGATTCGAGCTCCACCCGTTTCACTATTGATGTACCCACTCCTAGCACAAGCTTTCCGATTATTTGGAGGGGATAGGAGAATATTAGTCAATTTCAGCTTAGCTAATGTTCTTTTTTAAACAAAAAAAAAGCAATGGCCTTCATATAATTTTGATCTCAGTACTTTTAATGACAAATACTTTTTCATAGCTACTTTGGCCTTACATATTCACATTTAAAATGCTTTTTTAGGATCAAATTAACTTCCATTCGTCTAATCTCGACTGTGCACGGAGTAATGAATAAATCACAATTCAATTATACAAAGCTGCTTGATCGCCACAAGTCGGAATACGAAATTCGACAATGTTTCAATGGAAGCTGGGCAAGTTTAATTTCTTTCGCAAACACCCGTGTTTTAATCCAAAGTTTATTTTGAGGCATGCGCGAGAATAAAATTAATGGATTAGGTGTTATTTATTGACATTTCTTTTGTACGGCTCAAGCAATAATTAATCTGTGATTAACACTGGACCCTATACAAATGACAGTGTAAATTATGGATCAATTTGAAATATACGATACTCTGGAACTAATAATATAGGGATGCAGGAAATATCAAAAAAACTATCAGTTGTGTCCTCTAGTGCCCTCAAAAATTTTAGTTTCTTAGATTCTCTTAATTGTTTACAGTGCCAAAATGATGTCAACCAAGTAAGTCCAAAAAATATGACAACAGTCCAGTTAGTAGTCCAGTCCAGTGGGCTAACTTGTTACATTTTATAAATATCTAGTCAGAATTGATAATCCAATGTTAATATTTTTAACAATAAAAATATAACAAGAACTTTTAGCTGTACAAGTTCCCATTTTTAATTTATGTAAATATCTCTTTTTAAATTCAGTTTTAGCAAATATTATTGCCTAGGCATTGCGGCAAAGTTGTTGAAAAAGCAAGTTGTAATTCACGTGATTCCAAAATTTGCAAACATTTTATAAAGCGCTAATTTTTACCTAAAAACGAATACTTTGCATTCGTACATTCGCTTTTTGAATAAACTTTGATTTACAAGTAAATTTTTTTACAAAAGTTTGGCATAAGTATCAATTTCTCCTTCAATAGTTTACTTTTAGTTTCCTTTATATCTTATGACTAGTATTACAAATGGGAAAGTGTGTTTGTTTGTTGGTTTATCCCTCAATCACGCTAAATCAGAGTTACGAGAGTTACGGAGCGACGTGATTTTTTACATGGGTATAGTTGAGGACCTAGAGAGTAACATAAGGTATTTTTATCCCGAAATATCACTTCCCGCGGGATTTTAAAACTATCTATCAGGAATAGATAGTGATAGGAAAGAAGCGTCGCTGCGCTTAGGTTGTGCTTTCTAAGCCGCAATTGTTCAATGGTTAAAGGTGCGGACTGAAAACTGAAAGGTCGCAGGTTCGAGCCCCACCCGTTGCTTTATTGCCGTACCCACTTCTAGGAGGTTTAGCTAGTTTTTAGCTTATTTGGAGGGTAGAGGAGCATATACGTCAACGAAGTTCAGCTTGGCTAATATTCTTTTTTTTAAGCTATTGCATAGCTTCTATCGCGGGCCTTGAGCGTGGAGACCGAATCCAGAAATTCCGTAACGAAAATAATCTGACACGGGACTCCTCTCACCGCTAGATGGCGTTGATAAAAAATGCTATGCAATAGCTTTACCGCGCCAGTCTCCGAGTGCCACACGTCTTTTTTTTTAAATGTGCCTTGAGGCTAAATAATTTGTTGTAGTGTTGTAGCTACGCTCTTTCGGAAAAATCTGGGAACCCACCGCATTATTATCCCAAGAATACTCCTACCGTTATATGAATAGGGGTCACGATCCTTAGCTATGAAAAATTTGGTGCAGGGAGTACGCACTGTCCATAGGCAGGTAGGTAACACAGTGGGGTGGTCGCCGCGCCGCGACACAGTTGTTTCATATTTTCGGTGACGTCATTTATCTCCATTGTAAAGTCTTTTGATCATGACTCTAACGGATTTATCCCGCTATTGATACACATTGATTTTAATAAAATAATCATCCTACATATCAATAATATCAATAATTAATTATAATCATAGTAGAACTATAATATTAAATTTTATACTTACATTAATATTTTATACATTTTATAAATGCGAAAGTTTGGATGGATGGATGTTTATTACTCAATCACGCCGCAAAGAATGAACCGATTTTGTTGAAAGGCGCAGAGATAGTCTGGAATAACACATAGGCTATTTTTTATCCTGGAAAATAATAGAGTTTCCGTGGGAATTAAAAACCTTCAATCCACGCGAACGAAGTCGCGGGCATCAGCTAGTAAATAATAATTCTTTTCAAAACATCGACTTCTTACGCCACTACAAAGTATAAAAATAATTTCTGTGTGTACACGTTTTTTGAAGTTGGGCGGGTTTAAAAAGAAACGATGAAGCCAATACGCGATGCTCGCCCTACTTCAACAAACGTGTCTCTATGTGCCATCAGAAGGCGAGTTTTAGCTAGTATTCTATAAATAAGATTAATATTAATCTATTATGCGTACAATTTCCTTTTGCCGCTCAACTAAGCGTTAAACTTGCGCTACCTCGCAATTCGTCCGTATTGTATTTCTAAAAATGTTGATTTTTTCCAAACTTTGTAACTTGGAAAACTTTTGTGAAGTATGAAAATATTTTTTCATACAATAAGCAAAAACTTCGAAAAACATGCCGTTGGGTTTCCCTGACGGCTGAGTGGCTTGTGGATTGTGGATGGTATGGCTTCATCTCCCGCTGAGTGATCCTGACCCTAATTATCGACCATAAATAGCGATTTATAAATTAGGTAATAGCTTTCGCTTGCAACTTCGTTCGCTTGGAGATAAGTCCTTAAAAATCCCACGGAACCCTATGTTTTTTCCAAGATAAGAAATAGCCTATGACACTCTCTAAGTCCTCAAATATATGCATGCAACAAATGTAAATTAAAAATTTAAAACACCCCGACATGTTACAACTTCCTAATCGCTAGTCAGTAATCGTTAAAACAAAAATATGTAATCGGCCATTTTGTGTCGGCGGCCATCTTAGACCGATTTTCATCAAACAAAGCTAAGAACACTCCCGACTAATTCAATTTTCAAACGAAAAAAAAAACAAAATCAAAATCGGTTGATCCGTTCGGGAGCTACGATTCCACAGACACACACACAAATACGTCAAACTTATAATGCTCTGTCGTTTTTGCGTCGAGGGTTAAAAATCACGATACGTTGCTCTGTTGCTGCGTGATTGAAGGACAAACCAACAAACTGGCACACTTTTGCATTTGCGATATTGAGTAAGGATAACATCCTGCATATTTTAATGATAAGTCGTTTATTTCAATAACGGCAAAAATATATTTTGTCTAAGAAATCAAAAGGAATTTATTTAATTTGGAAACAATGCTACAAACCCGGGGCAAGGAATTTTGTTTTTGACGTAATTTAATCTTGCCGCGAAATTAATTTCTACGGAGAAATTGGAATTTTTAATTATCGTTACCATTATGCAAGTTTCCAAGGAACTGTTTCATAAGACTGTTGCTACGGATGTTCGTAGAACGTAGCACTTTGTTCTACGAACATCCGTAGACATCAGTAAAACAATTTATTATTTACAACCATTTACAACTACTACTATACATACACAATCATGACACTACTAATATTAGTTGCTCTGTGATTATACCTACAATTTTTCGTGATTTTTAATTGATTCCGTGATGATCAATTTTTTTCTATCTACATAATTAGAATACTAATAATAATATAGTACGCATTTTAGTTTTAAAATTATAAAATTAGTTAATATAATTCGTGTACCTACTCGTACATACGTGAAAAATAATAGTGAGGTCTTCTATCTTATTAATCAAACTAATATTATAAAGGCGAAGTTTGTATGTGTGTGTGTGTGTGTTTATATGTTTGTTACTCCTTCACGCCACAACGACTGAACTGATTTGGCTGAAATTTGGAATGGAGATAGCTCACTACCAGGATTAGCACATAGACTACATTTTATCCCAGAAAATTAAAAAGTTCCCGCGGGAATTGAAAAACTGCAATCCTCGCGGATGAAGTCGCGGGCATCATCTAGTATTTAATATCTTTAAGCATAACTCGTAACCCTGAAACTATTATAATATTAGGGTCGAGTAATTCGAAAATCATCTATTTGGTTAAGTTAATTTCACAAATAGCTCGTAAATTAATTAAAACACTGGCCGATCATTAATCTCTGTAGGTACCTGTTGAGGAGTTTTTGAATTTGATGAGATTGCGAAAACGAGTTTTGTTATGAAATTCTAGATTAATTTATAATACTCTTATAAGAGACATTAACTAGAGAGATTGTTGGGTTACTTCGGGGTTAGTTAATTGGTGGTTAGGACATATTACCTAATGATTAACATGTTCTTGATTCAAAAAAATTGGTAAGCAACCTGCCGTAAATTGAAATAACCTAGCGGAAGCACCGGTCGTAACACAGTATTTACGTCAGGTTTAAAATGTTAAATGAGTGCTAGATGCACATCAGGTGGTTAAAGTTAAGTTACAATTAAGATTAAACTTGCCCATCAAAAACCCCGCAACAAAACTAAAAGCAACTGGTTGCACTGGTGAGGGTCCCTGGTAAAAAGCAAAAGAGGCCTTACTTGTTCAACTAAAAAAGTAACTTGTGTATGGTGATAAAATCATACTGTTACCTAACCGTAATCACCTGACTTGCATGTTCATTATGAATAATGGGTTATAATGCTAATGGTAGCTATAAGTTCTCTCTCGGCATTCCGAACCAGTTGTAGATTCATTTGACGATTCGAAAGCACTTTGTAAAAGTTTATTTAAATAAAAAACTATTCTATTCTAAAATCTATTAAAGTGTAAACTTGTTTAACATTAAACAATATAGTTTAACCACTTGATATGTAACCCGCCTTATTAAACTTATCTGTATAAATTGCAATTTTTTTTAATATAGAGACTAGCGCTTGACTGCGACCTCACCTGATGGTAAGTGAAGATGCAGCCTAAGATGGTGCGCGCTTGCCTAGAAGATGCCTATTCTCTCTTGATTTTCTCTAATAAACATATTGCTAGTATTCACTACAAAATTATAGTTTGTTTGCTCGTTCATTCATAAAAAATTCATTGATTCAGGTCAGAGTCCACACAGATTTTTTTTTATAAAAAAAAGTATTTAATTTTGGTTATGGTGAAACGATTTGAAGGCCGGAAATTAGATTCTTTGATCTGTTGATGAAGGTTTTAATGACTTGTTTAAAAAATACTGTATTAAATAAGGCAATCCAAGTGGGGAATAAAGGCATAATATAAAGGCGAAAATTTGTATATGCATTTATGTGTGTGTGTGTGTGTGTGTGCATGCGTGCGTGCGTGCGTGCATGCGTGCGTGCGTGCGTGCGTGCGTACGTGCGTGCGTGCGTGCGTGCGTGTGTGTGTGTATGTTTGTTACTCCTTCACGTCACAACGAGAACAACAATGAACCGATTTGGCTGTTTGGAATGGAGATGGAGATTTTCGCGGGAATTGAAAAATGTTGAACCACGCGGACGAAGTCGCGGGCACCGTCTAGTCATTTGTAGTTTTAGGAGACAAGGTTCTAATTAAAAACTTTTTAATGTACCCTGAATTCCTGACCTTTTCTCCATTGAAGGATTCCGTTACTAAAAGGAATTTTTTTTAGAACAAAAGGTTTAAAGAATTTTTATTTATTTTAATTAAATAACCTAACTTTACACGGACTTAGTTCCACAACAAAGTCCGTGTGAAGTCCCACGTAAAAACTAGTAACAAGCGTGTGTAATGTATCCCAGTTGTCCCTGTAACTCCATCTAGTTTATTTTGAGTAACATACGGTATGTGCCGAGTTGTTACCCATTTTTATTATTTTATATCCGCATAAACAAATTTTTCCCTGTCCTTTTCGGCAATAAACCGTCAATCGGAAAATGCAATTTTATGTTTCACGTTTACGTTCCGTTATAGTACTAAAACAACTTTTATCAATTGTTTTCAAACAGAAATTAACGTATATTTTTATGTTTCAAAGAAATAGTTTCAAAACGTTGCTTGTGTACTGAGTAATAAAGTTGGTTATTCACTCAAGTTTTTTGTTCTAGCTCAAAGGTAATAAACCAATGAAAAATTTTAACTTTTGCGTGCGACTTCGCTCCCATTAAAAATAAATAATCTGAAGTGGTGGTTCCTATTATTATTACTAATTTTGATTTCTTTTTTTTATTTTAAAGCTATTCTTTTGAGTTTTCCAAACTATTGAACCAATTTCAAAAAAAGGAGGAGGTTCTCAATTCGACGCGTATTTTTTATTTGACGATGTTACTCCCTAGCTCAATCAAATCTGGACAGATTTAAATTTTTTTTTAATTCGAAAGGATGTATTGTCAGGTTGGTCCCATTTAAAGTTGAAGATCTAATGAAAATTTTCGGTGATGGAGGACGGAACTCCTCAATGAATAAGAGCAAATCACTCGTGATCAGAGTATGTGTAGGATTTTAACCATGTTCTTAGTATACAACAAACTCAGCCGGGTATCCTGGGTTTTATCAGCCCTAAATACGATTGAATTAAAACAAGAACTCCACCTAAAGAAAGTGATTACATTAAATTTTCAGGGTTTTTAAAAATTAATTCAGCAGCTTCCCCCGGACAAAAAAAAAAGCTGTTCTCGCCGATTCCGCATTTTATCAGTTTATTTTAAACCACTTGGCGGCCCTTTACGTGCTCGGAATAAATTTTCCCGCGCAGAGAACGGGTGCTTTAAAACCTAGGTATTATGGATAGACGAATTAGGTAATATATTTTTGCGGTACCTGCATCATTGTTTTTTTAATTAAAAGAAAATTTATCTTCTTAAAAAATTGGAAAACTTTTTAATAAATTTAATTCTTATGAATTTTTTCCTTACTCATAAAAATAATAAATAAAAAAGCCTTTATTTGTCCTTATCATAACTACTTACATATTTACAGATTTTATGTTTATAATATAATATTAGAAAGAAAAACAGTAGTTAGTATGTTAGTATAGGTTTGTGTTTTGAGTGTTGTGTCTTTATGTGAGAATGTGAAAAAAAAAAAAAATGACACATTCACACATCCACGGACCGAAACATTCTCACACTTGCACATTCTTCCTTACTCATATCCTATAATATGTGTACACGGAATAAAGCCCGGATTAAGCGTGCGCGGGGACATAGGTCCAATGCATAGAGGCTACATGAGAGAGTTAAATTAGGCGGCACGTCATTGACGGTAAGGTGATAACTAGCCACGGCCAAAGCCTCCCACCAGCCCAGACCAGAGTCAATTTAGAAATTGTAAGTTCCCAAATTGCCCCCGCCGGGAATCGAACCCGAGGCCTCCCAGTTAAAAGACGACAGTGCTCATCAGGGAGGTTGTCAAAACTCACCCACCTCTGTGTTCATTAAAATTATTTTCTCGTTACACAATGTATGTTCATAATGTCTGGTTGCAGCCATGATCAATGATGCTTTTCGGTGCGAGTCACACGTTGCATAATCAAGAGCGTGATGTGATGACGTGACAGATTATTGAGGACTGATGAACGTGATAGGGATCTTTCTTTCTTTCTTCGTACTGGGCTGGTTTCCACACTTAGACCAGTCATTGGTTTGTTGTGTGTGATACACCAATCCTTCCGATGTTTTTACTCCAACCATCCCAGCTCTCTCCAGAAGTCTAGCAGGCCGCCCAGGTTGCCAAGGACCTCTTGAAGTGATGCTGGGGATCCGAGATGGTTTTTGCGTTGCTCTGCTACGCCCGTGCATCCTAGGAGCACGTGCGCCGGTGTTTCATCTGCCTCCATGCAGGCCCTGCATAGAGGACTGTCGGTGACACCTATAATGAAGAGGTGTTTGTTTAGTGGGCTGTGCCCTGTTATAATTCCCACCACCTTCCTGAGCTTACCTCTATCCAGGCGGAGTAGTTTGTTAGTTAGGTGTTTGTCTAGATTAGGAAAGGCCTCCCTGGTCTGTCTGCAGTCTGTCGCAGTCGACCATAATAGGGATTGTTCTTTGAATGTTAGTTCATGCACCCAGGTTTTATACTCACTGAAGGGGATTGGAACAATAGGTTCCGGCCCTGCTACCTTCAGTGTTGTAGCCTTACGTGCTAGTTCATCCGCTGCCTCGTTTCCTGGGTCACCCTCATGCCCCCTGATCCACCTTAAGGTGATATCATTGAAGGTAGAGAGTGTCTCCAGCGCCTTGTGACAGTCTAGTATGAGTTTGGAAGTTGTCGAGGGACTGGCCAAAGCTTTGAGGACGGCTTGGCTGTCTGAGTTAATGTTTATTTTAAAGTTTGTTACCTTTCTGTTGATTATAGCTATCGCTGCAGTTGTGATGCCGACACACTCTGCTTGGAAAACAGAGTTATCCTTACCAAGTGTGTAACTTATCCTCATGTTGAGTTCTTGGCAGTAGGCTCCAGCGCCTGTGCCAGATTTAGTTTTCGATCCATCCGTGTATACTTCTATTGTGTTCTGGTCTGCTTTCGGATTCTTGCCTCCTTTTGCGTTTATTTTGTAGTTTCTCTCCAGTGTATATTGTTTGCTGGCTTTGTCGCAGTTCCATTCCAGTCGTGGTTCTTTTTTGAACCCTTGTACTAGTATTTTGGTATGTGATGTGTTGTGCCCTTTCCACACGCCCGAGGTTTTCAGCCTCAGGGCAGAAAGTGTTGCTTCTTCTTTAATGTGTAAGTGTAGGGGCGGAATTCCTAGTATTACTTCTAGGGCTTGCGTAGGTGTTGTGTTCATGCAACCAGTAATGGCTAGACATGCTTGTCTCTGAAATTTCTGTAGTTCTTGCTGGGCAGTTATAAGAAGCGTTCTCGGCCACCAGACCAAAGCGGCATACGTAAATGAGCTTCTTACTACTGCTAGGTATAACCATTTCATGATCTTTGGTTTTATACCCCAGGTTTTCCCCAGCATGCGTTTGCATTGGTTTAGAATAATGGTCGACTTTTTTATCTTATCTTCTAGGTGTCTTTTCCAGTTGAGCTTACTGTCTAGGATTACACCGAGGTACTTTACTTCGGTAGACAGTGTAAGTTTTGTGTTAGCTAAAATTGGTGGTTTGCCAAGATCGGTTTTCCTTTTGTTTGTAAAAAGGACCATCTCTGTTTTCTTTGGATTGACCGTTAATTCATTTTCTTTGCACCATCTCTCGATTAGTTGCAAAGCTCGTTGTACAATTTCATAAAGTGTCCGTTCTATTTTGCCACTGATGAGAATTGTGATATCATCAGCATAGCCAATTGTGTAAAATCCGGCTTTGTTTAGTTTCTTTATTAGGTCATCGACTACGAGATTCCACAGGATCGGTGATAGCACACCTCCCTGTGGACATCCTCTTGCCACTATACCTTTTGTAGTTCCATTTAAATCAATGTGTATTATTCTATGCTCTAGAAGTGCTCTTATCCAGCTGCGTAGTGTACCCGGTACGTTGTATCGATCTAGGGCTTTGTCTATGCTATCAAATGTTGTTTTATCAAAGGCGCCTTCAATGTCAATGAAAATGCCTAAAGTTGATGTGCTGTTTTCAAGACCATGTTCGATCTTTGCTACAACAGAGTGCAAAGCTGTTTCCGTTGATTTTCCTGTGTTGTAAGCATGTTGGTTTGGGTGTAGAGGTATGTGTTTTAAACATCCGTCCCTTAGAAATCGGTCGGCCAATCTTTCGAGCGACTTCAGAAGGAAGGATGTGAGGCTAATTGGTCTAAAGGATTTCGGTGAAGTGTAGTCACTTTTGCCTGGTTTCGGTAGGAAAACGACTTTGACTTCCCTCCAGGCTTTTGGGATATACTTATGTGCAATACAGGCTTTGTATATCGGTTCTAGCCATGGTGTTAGTTGGGTTATTCCCCATTGTAGAAGCGCGGGGAAAATACCATCTATCCCACTTGATTTAAATGGGTGGAAGGTATCAATTGCCCATGTTATTCTATCTAATGTGATTATTTTGTTCGCTAGATCCCAGTCATCTTCCGATGGGTGGGTATTGTAGTTGTTAATCCAGTCTGGTGAACTGACTATTCTACAGCCTTGGAAGTGTGTTTCGATTAATGTTTCGCAGACTTCTTTGTCATCTTTTGTGTAGGTTCCATCAGCTTTCTTCAGCGAGCCGAGTGAGTGTGTATTGTCGTTTGCTAGAATCTTACGAATGCGAGCAGCATTGTCGTTCGATTCTATGCTTGTACAAAACCTTTGCCAGGAGTTTCTGCTCTTCTGTCTGACGCGTTTATTGTATTTGTGTTGGGCTTCTTTAAACCTATCCCAATCAAGTTCTTGTCTGGTGTTTCTGGCTCTATTGAAAAGCTTCCTGAGGTTTTTCCTCATTCTTTCTAGATCTGGGCCCCACCAGCTGTTTTTCGGTGTTTGCTTGGTGTTGGATTTTGTTATAGGGCAAGCTTGTTCGTAACATTTGTTCATTTGCTTTGTTAAATCTGTAACTTTGTGTTCTATTGTGTCGGTGTCGATGACATCATGTGGTTTTCTTGTGCCGATTTCTTTGCTCAGCAGAGTTTTGTATTTCGTTTTGTCGGTTTTTCTAGGATTTCTCTTTGGTATGTGTGGGGTTTTTGTAAGGTCTAGCTTGTAGCAAATCCGTCTGTGGTCGGAGAGCGAAGGCTCGTCACTCACATGCCAGTTTTTTACCTGGTCTGCGATTTTGGATGTTGCTAGTGTTAGGTCGATAATGGTTTGATACCTGCTTGAAACGAAGGTAGGTTCGTTTCCTCTGTTTATGATAGTCAGGTTAGTTGTTAGTAAGTAAGAAACGAATGTCTCACCTCTGTTGTTATTGGTTGGGCTCCCCCATAGGGTGTGATGTGCGTTGCTGTCGACAGAGATAATTAGGTCTGTGTCGTTGTCCTCACAGTGCAGCGTGAGGTCCACTAAGGCTTTTGTTGGTAGTTGGTCTTCAATAGGCATGTAGACTGAGGCTAGCACCAGTGGTTTTGGCGGCCCCCCCATGCCGTGTTGTATTCCGTTTTTTATTTTTACTGCTGTTAGGTCTCTGGAACAGTATTGTGTTAGTAGTGACGCTGTTATACAGCGTGGTATGTAAATACATGTTCTTGGCGGTTCGTCGTTACTGTATGAAAAAATCTTACCATTACAGCTTCCGTATCCGCATATGTTGTTGCCCCTGACCCACGGCTCTTGGATCAGTGCGATGGTCTCGGCTTCAACCTCCAGATGTCTGCGTAGTGTGGCCGTGGCGAGATGTTTGTGCTGGAGGTTGGTCTGTACGATGTTTATTACGGAGCCGCCTTTTCCGCTGAGGGTTGGTCAGCAGGGGCAGTTCCGTCTGTGGCGTTAGGTCTCGCCTCTTTCTCTCGAGGTTATGGTTGGTCCTCTCGAGAGTCCGTCAGCACTGCCTCGATGTTATCTAGGACAGTGCTCACGGAGGGCTCTGGTGTTTTGGGGTGCTGGCCGGTCGGTTCGTCCACTTCCATGTTCACATTCCCACCAGGCTCATCACGGTCTTCAGGCGCTGAGTTTTGTCCGGGCGGTACATCGCTCAGTCCTTCACGCGTGAAGAACCTGATGTAGATTGTGCCCGTGGAGTAGGCAATTTTCCTACCGCGCGCCAGGATTGTTGGCAGCTCATCCTTCGGTATTCCCAGAATTAGGAACACGCCTGGAGGGCTGCTGGATGTTTTTTGGTAGCTGAACAGAGTCCACCGCGACACGTCGTACCAGGGATTTTGGAATGATAGGACTTGATGTAGTTGTCCTATCTCCCCATCGTAGTCGGGCACGTAGAGCCCCGACCTTATCCTAACTGGTATTTCGGTCTGACGTATCACAGTGAGCCCCGTTCCGTCTCTAGGTGGTGTGAGTTTGGGTACCACGGCTTTAAGCCAGTTTAAGGCTTTTTCGTCGTGGCACCATATCTTTAGTACACCCTCACTGAGGAAGGCCTTACCCTCAAACGCCGGGGCGTATCGGGTTTGGCCTGGTGCCAGAGGTTCGATACAGGCTGCGAAAATCGCCTTCTGTATCTGCGCCTGTATGGCATCCGCCTCAGTTTGGGTTAGGTCTAGTCTGGGTGTTGTGGTCACGGCCACACTCAGATGCGACTGAGCTGCTCTAGAATAGGAGCCCGTCGCCTCATGAGTTGGTCGGTTGTCCGTCCGTGCACGTTTGTGTCCCCCTCTAGGTGAAATCGTATCGTCGAGTCTGTCTCTTTTTTTGCCTGGTTGGCTCGACGTCGATTCGGGGTTTTTGGTTTTGTCCCTATTTCTTTTCCTCGCACGTGGGTGTACCCTCGTGTTAGGTAGGTTATGGGCGTTGGTTTTTGGTATGTCCTTCTCTAATGTTGGTGTTGTTGTTGTAGTTGTTTGGGGTCGAGCGGTGTTGGATACCCCAGGGCCCGTTGCGCCCCGCGTCCGGATTGGGTTCCCGTCGGGGTCGGTGTGACCACCAGTGTTCGCCCTGTCCTTGACTGCGGTTTGCCCAGCCCCAGCGGTGGTGGTGCTCGACTCCCTTGAGGTTTGTGGGTCTCGGTCAGGGCCCGGTCTCTGCCCGCCCGCATCATCGCTGGCGGAGCGACCCGAGGTCGCATTGGTGTCCACGTTCGGGTTGCCGCCCTGTTGTGACGACTGCCCTTCGCTTCCACCTTTGCTTCCCCCGGCCGCGCCGCCCACGTGAGCGGTTGTGCAGTCGGAGTCTTCCCGATTCCCGCCTCTTTTATGTGTGTCAGTCTGTCTGTCGTTTGGTCCGTCAGTCAGTCTGTCCGTTCGTTTGTCTGTCCGTCTGTTCGTCTTCTTGCCTTTTCGTTGCTTTGGGGCCACAAGCGTCCATGCACTAGTAGGTGCGGTTATCGGGATCGCATCGGCCAAAGAGGTGAGGTCCAGTGGGCTCGCAGGGGTCGTCGGTTTGTTTGTGGTTATGGCACTTAACGGGTCGTTGCCCCCTCCTGAGTACGAAGGGCAGCCTGGGCTCTCGGCGCTGTCTGAAGCAGTCAGCGCCGAGGGTCCAGGACGGGATTTGGATTGCTCGCTACCCGCCAGGAGTCGATTACGTGTATTTCGGTCCGTCATTGCTTTTTTTGAGTTTGTGTGGTCATGTTTAGTTTTTGTATGTATCTGTGTGTAAGTGAGTGTGGAGTGTGCGGGGTTAGGGTACATTAAGGAGGTGGGGGAACACAGGGGAAAAAGGTATAGGGCCTGCTCAATGTTGGGAGTGTCACTTGAGCAGTTCCTTCTTGTCCAGGGCCACAAGGACACCGGCGATCCGCAACTCCGCCGACCCGCCCGGTTGCATGAAGGAATGCCTCGCAAAGCCGGGCTAGCGAATGGTTGGAAGCAGTCTGCTAGCGGGTTGTAGATCTCCGCTACCAAAACGCTCCAAAGCATCAACTAGTCCTGCCGCGCCGGGACGTGATAGGGATGTACCCACCTACAGTAAAATATCGATTATATAGACTGACAGCATATTATCCGGAATTTCAATCGGAAAAAACGCAGACACAAGCTTCAAGGCACTGTACTCTTACATTTAAGAATTTTGCTGATTCCAACATTCCCTTGTTACGTTCGCCAGATGCATGAAACATAAAGTCTAAGACATAATTTCTGAATATATGCCGATATATTTTAATCTGTTACTGGTACAAAACAAAAGAGAGCCTCTCTTTTTCTGTACTGTACTCCAGCAAACATCGTAAAGTCGAACTTCTGACTTGAAGTTAATTCTTCTTCTTCTTCATCAACCGATAGACGTCCACTGCTGGACATAGGTCTCTTGCATGGACCTCGACAGGCCTCGGTCTTGCGCCACGCAAGACCGAGGCCTGAATCCAGCGGCTCCCTGTGACTCGAAGTTGAAGTCTCACTATAATTTTTTTACTTACATGGACTATATTATATAGAAACTCGTAAATTAAAGTCGATCCGGATGTAATATCACAAATTACGTAAGATTCCACAAACTACAATTTGTTGTTGTTTCTTGACTCTTTATGGCCAATCATAGACGAAAATCATACAGCGCAATTTTATCTAGGGAAGATTTAGTATGTGGAGTCTTATGCAATCTGTTATTTTGATCGCAGATCACGATCCAGTTTATTAATGGATAATTCGACACAGAATTCCACTTTATCCAATATCCATGCCCAAGTTTAATCTCGCCACGTTATAAGATTGTCGATTTCTGTAGGTATATTTTTTCCTATAATATTAGGATTAAACCATCGTACAGGCTAATCGATGATAAGTTATGACGCATTCTGAGACAAAAATAGGCTAAATCTATAAAAACAAGCTCTATTTTACTGCGGAATTATATTTCCACGAAACAACCCACATTAAAATAATGATACCAATCAAAAGCAAAATTTGGTTCGAAACAGGGTCCGTAACGTTATAATCTAGAGATTTTGTAAAGTATCCAGTGTAAAATCCAATATTCATAATGTTAAGGTATACTTACGAATATCTCTAATATGAAATCTGAAATAAGATAATTTACTGCTGCAACTTAAAATAAACTTATAAAGTCATTAACTAAGTGTATCATTAAATGTCTTAATTAATATGTACTAACGAGAAATATGGATAGTTTTGAGGTTGAGATCCACAGAGCTTCTGTTTTAACTCGGATTTCACATCAAGAGGCATCGTTTAAAACCTATGAGTTCCAACAACAGAAAGTACTTTGTAAAAGTTTGAATAAAAAATTATTCTATTCCATTCTATTCAACGGGATTTTAAAAACTAAATCTAAGTGGACTAAGCCGCGTTCATTAAATAAAAAAATATGCGTTGAATTGAGAACCTCCTCCTTTTTTGAAGTCGTGTAAAATATCGATTCAATTTTTTAATTAACTATAATAATTATAACGAATATTATAAAAGTGTCGATATTTATTGGAACGAAGTTCCTTATCGCGCGTTGTGAAAGGGGGCTAGACGGAAAAAATTCTTACGAAAAGTTGTCACGACACTTTTTGCTATAGGCGTCGCATGTTTCTCTGTATGTCTCTCTCTCTCTTATAGAAAGCAAGCCAGATATTTTCATTTCTATTTCGCATTGAACTTCGTTCCATCCGGGTGTCCCTTGACACCTCTCAAGTTTTTTTATTAATTTATCGATACAATCGAGTGGCATCCCTATTCGTTAGCAGTGACTGCAGGGCTGTCACTCGTCAGTGTTGTCAGTGTTCGGTCCAGGGCGGGGACAGCTGACTGTGATCGTGAAGTTATTAATGACTTATTAATATAATATCCTCAGGTATTACTTGTCAGCAGTTACAGCCTAGTGGTAAGGTTCGGTAGGTCGCGGGTTCGATCTTGGGTACGCAGCTCTGACTTTTCACATTTATGTGCGTTTATAAAAGTCACATACTTCAACGGAGAAGGAAAACATTTTGAGGAAACCTGCACGCCTGAGTTAGTCCTAATATATATCACACTAATCTAAAATTATAGAAATAGAAATAGAAATAGAAATATTTTTTATTCAAATAAACTTTTACAAGCACTTTTGAATGGTCAATGAATCTACCACTGGTTCGGAATGCCTTTCCTGCCGAGAAGAGCCAGTAAGAAACTCGGCGGTTGCTCTTTTCAAAAAAAATAAAAATTTTACAATTGTTATTGAAACTATGCTATGTATTCAGTGCTTCCACGATGAATTTTCCTGAGTACAATACAAGTAAAAATAAATACAATACAAATACAAATAAATACAATTCAATACATGTTAACACAGGCAGGCAAAAGCAGACCCATTCCCGTTGGTGGCACCCGTTCACGAGCATGACGCATGATCCAGCCATTGCTTCGCTCAACCATATTTGAGGGAACGTAACAACCCGCACCACACGACACCACCACAGAAACTTTAAAGAGAGCATGACATACTTAGGCTATATAAAAAGGCTTGTCCTGACTGACTGACTGACTGACTGACTGACTGACTGACGATCAACGCACAGCCTAAACCACTGAAGTTAGAAACTTGAAATTTTGACAGTAGGTTCCTTTTATGACGTAGGCGAGCACTAAGAAAGGATTTTTCGAAATTCGCCCCCCAAGGGGGTAAAAAGGGGGGTTAAAGTTTGTATGAAACTCCGTCATTTTTCGAGTTATACTCATGAAATTCGGTATTTAGGCTTTAAATTGAAAACAAAAAAGTACGTGTTTCACAGTTTTTAACAATTCTACCCCCTAAGGGGTTAAATAGGGGTTGAATGTTTGTATAATAGTCCTTCGTTCTTCAAGTTATTTTTCAAGTTACGTTTATGAAACTTGATATTTTGGCTCTTGATTAAAAATAAAGAATTACGTATTTTACATTTTTTTTAAATTCTCCCCCCAAGGGGGTAAAAAGGGGGGTTAAAGTTTGTATGAAACTCCGTCATTTTTCAAGCTATACCCATAAAATTCGGTATTTAGGCTTTAAATTGAAAACAAAAAAGTAAGTGTTTCACACTTTTAAAAAATTCTACCCCCTAAGGGGTTAAATAGGGGTTGAATGTTTGTATGATAGTCCTTCGTTCTTCAAGTTATTTTTCAAGTTATGTTTATGAAACTTGATATTTTGGCTCTTGATCAAAAATAAAGAATTACGTATTTTACATATTTCGAAAATTCTCCCCCCAAGGGGGTAAAAAGGGGGGTTAAAGTTTGTATGAAACTCCGTTATTTTTCAAGCTATACCCATAAAATTCGGTACTTAGGCTTTAAATTGAAAACAAAAAAGTAGGTGTTTCACAGTTTTTAAAAATTCTACCCCCTAAGGGATTAAATAGGGGTTGAATGTTTGTATGATAGTCCTTCGTTCTTCAAGTTATTTTTCAAGTTATGTTTATGAAACTTGATATTTT
Organism: Hipparchia sbordonii; assembly: GCA_038048805.1. NCBI lineage: Eukaryota > Metazoa > Arthropoda > Insecta > Lepidoptera > Nymphalidae > Hipparchia > Hipparchia sbordonii. The sequence goes on along the minus strand of CM076111.1, from coordinate 517,257 downwards.
GGCTCTTGATCAAAAATAAAGAATTACGTATTTTACATTTTTTGAAAATTCTCTCCCCAAGGGGGTAAAAAGGGGAGTTTCAATATTCATAGTTAAGACAGGACAACGTCTGTCGGGTCCGCTAGTTAATATTATAAAGGCGAAAGTTTGCATGTGTATGTGTGTGTGTTTGTGTGTGTGTTTGTTACTCCTTCACGCCGCACATTGTGTTATTTTATTTCAAAATCGGACATCCCTTTTTTATGATACTAATCGAAACTTTAAGCTTTTTTTAATGCTAGAGTAGAACACCCAGAAGTTAATTCTGTTTAGAACCGGAGTTATAATTTTTTTTATGGTTACCAGAAAAAAACTAAGAAATGCTGTATCTTTCTATGTAACGAAAGTTTTTAAGTTTCAATTATAGCATGCTATAAAATCAATTAAGTGCTATTTTTGGAAACATATAATTAATTTCTAAGTGAACAATAAAGGAAGATATGTTTTTTTAACTAATTTTGAAATTAATTTTTTTCTCATCTTTGTATAGATATTAGCATCTAATTTTCACATATTGTATTTATTAGTGCTATGTTAACCCGCCTATATAATATCAGATACGTAACACTTAGGACTTCGGAGTAATTGAATTTTAAAAATTTCATTTTATGCAACTCAATAATAATCCCTGAAAAACATAACCCTCCGTTTCCACAGTCGGATAAAAATTCTTTCTTTTAGCCACTTTTTTAGAATTTTCTCTCGTACATTTGTAATTAAGATCTTTGTGACAACCCTAATATCATTGAAATTGTAAAATCTCATATCTCCAATGTCCTCATAGATTTCTGTGTGATTTTTTTTACTAGTAACAATACAGTTATGAGGTATGTTTTCAGATAGATATCTACTGCTAATCGTAAATGGTTTATGAGAAAAAAATTAAAATGTAAAAATCACAAAATTAAGAATATTAACTTTATTATTAATACTAAAATTATTTTGTTTAGCTTATAAAATGCCCTGTATATAATGCCACTTTGACCTATAAATAATTGTATAAATATCATATGCAATTCTTTTATTTCGCCTTTTTCTGAAAATACAGAATTTTCTAAAAAAAAATATTACTCCGAAGTCCTAAGTGTTACGTATCTGATATTATACAGGCGGGTTAACATAGCACTAATAAATACAATATGTGAAAATTAGATGCTAATATCTATACAAAGATGAGAAAAAAATTAATTTCAAAATTAGTTAAAAAAAACATATCTTCCTTTATTGTTCACTTAGAAATTAATTATATGTTTCCAAAAATAGCACTTAATTGATTTTATAGCATGCTATAATTGAAACTTAAAAACTTTCGTTACATAGAAAGTTACAGCATTTCTTAGTTTTTTTCTGGTAACCATAAAAAAATTTATAACTCCGGTTCTAAACAGAATTAACTTCTGGGTGTTCTACTCTAGCATTAAAAAAAGCTTAAAGTTTCGATTGGTATCATAAAAAAGGGATGTCCGATTTTGAGGGAAAATAACACAATGTGCGCCGCAACGAATTAATCAATTTGGCTGAAATTTGGAATGGAGGCAGCTCACATCCAGCATTAAAACGTAGACTACTTTTATTCCGAAAAATAAGAGAGTTCCCGCGGGAATCAAAAACCTTAATCCACGCGAACGAAGTCGCGGGCATCAACGAGTTTATAATATTAGTAAGGGAGTGAGAATAGGTAAGTACGTAGTTGGTTTACGTCAGATCAGGTGTTTGATTTACAAAAAAAACTTGAGAGGTGTCAAGGGACACCCGGATGGAACGAAGTTCAATGCGAAATAGAAATGAAAATATCTGGCTTGCTTTCTATAAGAGAGAGAGAGACAGACAGAGAAACATACGACGCCGCACAGCTTACAATAGCTTACTATAGCAAAAAGTGTCGTGACAACTTTTCGTAAGAATTTTTTCCGTCTAGCCCCCTTTCACAACGCGCGATAAGGAACTTCGTTCCAATTTCTATAAAAATGTCAGAGGAGAAGAGGTAAGTATACGTCATGTAGATAAGTGCCCCTTGCCACGGCGAAAGTCGAATTAAATTACATCGTCGAGAAACAAAATATTGACTCTCGAGGAACAAGTCTATCGAGGTGTTTGCGCACCTGAGAGCCCGAGCTCGTCGGATAGACAGCCGTTTAACGGCCTGTCTAGTTATCAACTCGGCACGGCTTAGAAAATTCTAAAACATCGCCTACTATCCTATCTTTTTTTTTATTCGATGAAAAGATAGTCCTTGACTGCGATCTCACCTGATGGTAAGTGACAATGCAGTCTAAGATGGTAGCGGGCTAGCTTGGAAAGTGTATGGCAGTGTACTCATACCCCTAATCGGTTTCTACACGCCATCGTGCCGGAACGCTAATCGCTTGACGGTCGTCATTGACGGTAAAGTAGGTAGAGTCCAAACCAGAGATAATTCAAAAATTATAAATTCCCAAATTGCCCACGCCGGGAATCGAACCCGAGACCTCCCAGTTATAAGACCACGGCACTCACCACTAAGCCAGGGAGGTCGTCAGAAGGACTAATACTATAAGTAAATTGCGAAAGTTTGTGAGGATGGATTCTGAATAGATGTTTGTTACTTCTTCACGCTGCAACGAACGAACCGATTTGGCTGTTTGGAATGGAGATAGCGCATATCCAGGATTAACCCATATGCTACATTTTATCAGTTTAACAGTTGTTAAACAGTCATTTAGATCTAAGTTTATATTTGTCATTAATATGGCGTATACCTGCAAAATATTTCTAACTTGTAGCTCCTATTATGACAAGTCAAAACATTACCACCAATTTAAAAAGCTGATTCTGTTTAGAGTCGGAAAAAAATTCAGCTAGTTGTCTGTTGCACAGATAGTTAATGCAATTTTATTTATTTGTATAGATAGATAAACTTATAGTTATGCAACTATTATGTTATAAGGTGGACTAAAATCACTCACAAAATTGCATTATCTATCTGTTGCACAGATAGATAATGCAATTTTATTTATTTGTGTGGATTTTATTTGTATAAATAGTAAACTCATAGTTATTCTACTGTTGTGTTAGTAAGGTGGATTAAAATCAATGCTACTATATTGAACGTCGGGAGAGCAAACATTTGCAGGCCGATCGCAACGAGAAGGTATAGCTACTATATTATGTGATGTATAGATTGTATAGATATCCCATATTTACCTGCCTTAGAGCTAGCCTCCTAGACAGTCGTTTAGCAAGCTAGATATTTAGGTACACTGAGCTTTATAAAGAAGTACGTATTTATAAAGAAGGACGTTCCCTCAAATGTGGTTGAGCGAAGCAATGGCTGGATCATGCGTCATGCTCGTGAACGGGTGCCACCAACGAGAATGGGTCTGCTTTGACTGCCCGTCTTGACATGCGTTGGATTGGTGTACCTACGTAGGCATTTTTGCATTTTTTTGAAGCTTTATTGTGGAAGCACTGTATACATAGCATAGCTTTGTAAAAAAAAATTTTTTTTTTTTTTTTTGAAAAGAGCAACTGCTGAGTTTCTTACCGGCTCTTCTCAGCAGAGTCTGCATTCCGAACCGGTGGTAGATTTATGACGTGTCATAAGAGCTACAAGTTAGCCTATATGAAATAAATTAATTTTGAATTTTGAATTTTGAGTATCCTCTTCTTCTTCTTCTTCATCAACTTAAAGACGTCCACTGCTAGACATAGGTCTCTTGTATGGACCTCCATAGGCCTCGGTCTTGCACCGCCTGAATCCAGCGGCTCCCTGCGACTTGTTTGATGTCGTCGGTCCACCTCGTGGGGAGTCTGCCAACACTGCGCTTACCGGTGCGGGGTCGCCCCTCCAGCACCTTGATACTCCATCGACCATCAGCTTTGAAGGAGTATCCTCAATAGCTTTATAAAGAAAGTGTGTTTATTATCTTCCAACGTCACAGCGACAAAGGATCGACGTCATTTCTTGCATGCGTCGATAGTTGAATATGAGTATAGCTAAGAAAAAAAATTCTTCCAGAAGCCCTTGAAGTATTTGAACAATATAATTCATTGTGACCCTTTTCTTCTAACACTGGAGCAACTTAAATACTACACGAACGGTATCGGAATGCTAGATCGGTTTGCGGTACCAAACCAGATTTGAGTGAATTTAGAAATCGTAGATTATGCTCAAGTTACTCCCGGGAATAGATTCAACTCCTACCCATAAGACCACAACACTCACGCTAGATTTCAATGTGACAGCGATGTAGACTTGAGAAGATTTATTCCGAACCTCTCTGTTTATTTCAGTGAGTACTTTTCAACCGACGAAAATAAACACACTACTCTCCTTTGCGTAGCGCAGTCAAGTAAAAAAGAGGTTCTCAAGTCTACGCATAACTTTTTACGGTATAGTTCGATTTTGATGATTCTTTTTAATTGGATAGGATAGGTATACCTCAAAGTTGGTAATAATTCTACACCTCCTGCGTAAGTTGTGGTATTCCACAAAATTAGCATTTTAGGTTTTATGCACTATATCATTAATTATTGTTTTTATCTATTTTATGTGTTCGTTTAAAAAAAATTAAAACAGCATTTTTTAGCATACTCTCGAGAGGTATAAAGTTGTATCGTTATTAAAACAACGGCTTAAACCATTGTATTGACCTTCACAACAATTAACGCGTCACGTAAGCGCTTTGGGGATACAACAACTTACGTAGGAGGTAATTTTTTCAATTAGTATAGCAAACAGAAATAAAAGCCAATAGTCAACCCAATTAAGTGCAAATTATACAAGCGGAGCCATTTAATTACCAATTCCTTTGTAATGTCAAATTGCGGCGCAAAATAGGTACATTAGTGTGGCAAAACTCAATTTTCAATTGGCGGGCAGCGCGATAACACGCTATCTAAAACAGTTTAGGTACGTCAGCGCAATTGAGCGGGTAATTGTATATAGGGAATAACGGCATGGCTTTGCACTGCTTGTTATAAGGGGAGCTTACTGTCCAGCGATAGAAAACGCTTAGGTAATTGATTTTTCAATAGGTATACCTGAAGAGCGGGTCACGCTATAAATATTATTATCATTATCTGCGATAGCGACTGTACCGGAATTATTGTGTAATAGCTACAACGTGAAATGCCGAGGACGTTGTCGGCCTTTATAAATACGGTGGCTCTTGAACAGCATCAGTCAAACAACTTCACTAGTTCCCTCTTTGATTCAACTCTATTTTTGAACGAGCGAAGCGAGTTCTCTGAGTCAACTAGGGCGCTTGCCTACTAGACAGAGAAGTGTGTCCGTCTAAATGTCTGTCAGAGCCCTATAACTTCTGAATTACTGAATATTAGAACGTGAAACTTGGTTGAAAATTCAGTTAGTACTTGAACAACAAATACTAAAATTAGATAAATGTTATAAAGAAACGAAATTATTTAATTTTAATGCGCCATCTATTAGCATTATTGTGAAGCTAATAGCTTGGATTGAATGGATTTTTCATTGTGTTTTTTTTTTTTCAAATTAGACTGAATCTACCAATCCGTACTTATCCCGCGTGGTGAAATATAGTCAAACCCTTCTCCATCGAAACTAGATCTGTATCCGGTAGAGGGCCGACATTGGGTTAAGATGAATGGATCTGATTGGATTGAATGAATAAAACTATACATTTGATAATAATAATAAAATCAATCATTATTTATTAGGATAATTTTCATCTTCTTCTTTATCAACCGATAGACGTCCACTATTGAACAATGGTCTCTTGCACGAACTTCCACGTGGCTCGGTCCTGCGTCACCTGTATCCAGCAACTCGTTTGATGTCGTCGGTCAATCTAGTCGGGGTCTGCAAACACTGCGTTTCCCTGTGAGTGGTCGTCACTCGCCATTCTTGAACCTTGAGACCCCAACAACCCTCTCAGCTCTCCGAACTGCCCCAGCCATTTTTATTTCAGTTTCGTGATTCGCTGAGCTATGTCGGTGACTTTGGTTCTCCTACGGATCTCCTCATTTCTGATTTATTCTCGCAGAGATACTCCGAACATAGCTCTCTCCATCGCCCGCTGAGCTTTCTTATCAGGTTCACTATAAGCTCATATTATTAAAATGTAAAGTAATAATAAAAAATATTATTATAATTTCCCTGAAATTTACTATATTTTCCTTCGCAGAAGCGAGAATCTCTCTCGTTTCTGCGAACCATTTAAAGTGTATGCTCATCTAATCAGAACAGAAGCTCTCAGTTTGCTAGAAGCCTAATTGTTAAGGTAATTAATTCGAATGAGATGGCACTACGTAAAACAATGATTATATTTCATTTTAGCGAATAATACGCACCAAATAACGCGCCTCCATTAGCTGCGAATGGATATGAATTTTCATTTAGACTGAACGAAAGAATCGATTTTAAATTAAGCACTTAATTAGAAACGAGCTCCTGTACTATACTGAGTGTATTTATTTTGATGTTGTACTCGTTGCATTGGCGAGTAATTGACCTGCCGTTTTTCTCTATTAAAATCCAGAATGCCATTGTATCCGAGATTAAAAAATAATCGGGATAAGTAAAAACTGGAGTAGGTCTGCTCGCAGATTTTAAATGTTTCGTGAATTTCGTGAACATTCAGGGTGGCTAGCAGTCACAGACATCAAAATGTTCATCACTGATAATGATATCATCACCATCATCATCAGGAACTTGAAATCGGCAAAAAAAAATGAGAAATGGAATTTAGTTAACAAATATTTATTTTTCGTTTAACCGTGTTTTTTGACAGTTTTGTACAGGAAATGTGACAAAACGTTGAACTTTCTGGTCAGTTACAATTTAGTTAGATTGAGAAATAGGCCCTCAGCTACAAGCATCTTACGTGCCAAAAAGTTCTTGTTTAGGACAAATGAGTGCAATAACGCGGAGGTCGACATTTTCATGCAGCTAATGAGTGTCGAGGGAAATTTGGCGAATCCGCGCAATAATAGTTTTTGGCCGGAGGCTGCTTAGATGGTTTGACATTAAAAAAGATAACTCCATTAAAACTGTGTATCTCTTGTAGTAGAGAGATATAAAATAAATAATATATGCAGGCTTTGGTAGTAGCTAATACGTCTACTTACTAAGTATATCAACAGAGGTTCTCTTTAGAACAGATTTAAAAAAAAAATACTCTTTTAAAGTAATCTTAACGTTTCATTAGTAGGTAGGTAGATACCCATAAATGACAGCTTAGAGATAAAATGATATATAGTAATTAGTTAATGACTCATTGCATACAATTTATTTAAGCGTTTCTTTGCGCGACAGATAGTCAAGTTAAAGATGAAGTTTTTATTTCCGCTCTAGATAAGTGTAAGTCAGTTAAAGTAAGTTGTTAATACCCTAAAGCTAGTGCAAAAATGGGCAACATAGGTAGGATTTGAATAGTGTTGCGTCGTTGATTTTCAGTTTTCTCATCTAGTTATTGGCTCCAAAATTGTCATAAAACAATACTTATCGCCAATAATAAGGCCAATCTATTACGTACTTATAGGCGCATAAAAGCAATTTCCTACATACAAGTCGCGACATCGCCATTACAGGTAATTGCCCCATATCTACGACACACTTATACAGGGCAATTTTATTATTAGTGAGGAAGCTTTTAAGGGAAAAACCGGGACGAAGTATACAGGTAGATTCTAGATTGGGATTTAAGATTACAATTCTTGTTCATTATACGATAACTTTCACTCCTTCTTCCAATAGATGCCCATCGCTGTACACTGCTCTGGTAGAGACTTCAACGCGTGCAAGTCTTGCGCCGCTTCTATCCAGCAATTCTATGTGGCACGTTTAATCTCGTCTGCTTTAAGGCGGTTTTATACTTCAACATATGTGCTCAGCTCATTGCCACTTTAAATTCTTCAAAGACTCCTTGTGCCATGTCAGTCACTCCAGTGCTGTTACGGATCTCGTCGTCCTTGATTTGATCATAATTATAAAGAAAAACCTAGCATAACTTTTTTTTATTTTTGTAACGAATATTAGCCATGCTGAACTTGACTTATATTCTCCTCTCCCCTCCAAATAAGCGAAAAGCTTGTGCTAGGAGTGGGTACGACAATTGTGCAACGGGTGCGGTTCGAACCTGCGACCTTTCAGTTTTCAGTCCGCACCTTTAACCATTGAGCTATTGAGCCTTATAACTCTCCGCATTCCTCACTAAGTGAATCTGAGCTTTCTCAAGAGTTAGCAATCATATACAAAACCGTAATATGGTATTACTGGCAACGAGCACTGTTAGAAGACTTTGGTCTTCAGGTAGTTACTGAAGGACTTTAGTCGAGAGGATATTATATTACAAGGCATTCGAATACATTTTCTGGATAACTATTTGTTAGAACAAGACTCAGTGTAGAGCGAGGCGCTCTCTAGGATAGGCCTATGTCCAAGAGAAGGAAGAACTATAATATCTTTTGAAAAACATGAAAATCGACAGAAACACAAAACAATGAAACGACGAAGCTAATACGAGACAACCTTTATCCGGAGTCCATTTAAAATATTGCTATTCCACTCCATCAATTGAGTTATGATAATTCAATTTCCGAGAATTATATAAACCGTATCTTAGCCTTATAAAGGCGAGTGTAATTACGGCCGCGCCTGGGGAGCGCAGTCGATATCGTGTTTCTATTTTAATTAACCCCCGCTTCAGAAGCTTGGTTTGAGAGTTAGCAGAAAACTGCGCGACAACCGTTTGCCTACTATAGTAAGTAGTTTAACACGACAAACAAAACTGAAGTGTTTGTTTATTCGCCCACAAGATAGATACCTAAGCTACATAATACTGTAACTTTTTGTTTTGAAAAGATCAACTGCTGAGTTTCTTGCAGGCTTTTCTCAGCAGAATCAGTTTTCCGACGCGGTGATAGATTCTCGACTTGTCATAAGACCAATAAATTGGTATTCAGGAAATGATTAATAATTTTAAATTTGTAAATTTGACTAGAGCTGAAGTAATTTTGAAGGGGCTATCACAGGTAACTTTTATCCCTGATTTAGGGTCGAATTCATTTTCACAGCCGGGAACCCTGGACACGCCGAAGAGGAATCCGAAGTCTGAAACACTAGACTATCGCCACCCACAGTTTGAAGTTGTCATAATGATGATAAATGAGATTAGTCTTAGGTCATAATTTTATTTTATTTATATTATACAACATGTGTGTGTTTATTTGTTGGTTTGTCCTTCAATCACGCCACAACAGAGCTACGGATTTACGTGATTTTTTGCATCGATATAGTTAAAGGCATACGGCAAACCGGTAACGAAAAATCAAAGAGTTCCCGCGGGATTTTCAAAAACTAAATCCACGCGGGAAAAGTCTCGGGCGTCGGCTAGTAAAAAACAACCTTTCAACAGAAACAAACCAGGTGGAAAAATAAAAAGAAGTTTATAGCGGTATTATCGTTCATGTTTCGTTTAACGGACCCTCTATTGAATTGCGACCCTATTGATTCGAGCTCGGACCGGTAATATAATAAGCAGCAATTTGCTATAAACACAGCCTAGAACAGTTTGCTGTAACCCGAGGCAACAAATTGGAGTATCACAATAGCCGTATAGCGTGTGTAGATAGCACATCACACACGCTTTGTCTTGCGGCCGGTTATAATGGCAGGGATACACATATAAATTGAGACATTGTCGCATGATATACGAGTTTGTGCGTAAAGCTCACGCTTGATTTATAATTTTCACCTATTTGCCCATTTGCTTGGGCTTAGTCGTCTTATAGGTGTCTCGTAATTCAAAAGCTTAACGTCTTACAATTATTAAGTGCCTCCGAATGATTTACACACTAGTTAATGCCCACGACGTGCCATGCTTCTACAAATGCAAGCATCGTCTTTGCAAAATTTCGTCAAGATCGATTGAACACTCGGTTCTTGTATTGTCTCTGCAATCTGTATATAGGGTACCTAGCAAAGGGTTGAAAAACTCCATACGATTTAAAGATTGAACTAGCTTGAAATGTTTTGAAGTCGCCGAGTTATACAACAAAGCCACCAGGAAAGCACTGCTAGGCTAAGCCGCCAGGACCTTGGTATATAGAGCTTTTTACGGCAAACTGGACATGCCAAACATACATAACTAGTGGTTCGCCCCGAACTGAGACCTCGCGATATCCCATAATTCCCAAAAGTTTTAATTATATATTGTAATAATTAACTTTTAACATTAGACGCAATAAAAAAAATAATAGTTGACATAAAACTGTTTTACTGACACAGCGCCATCTATAGTGAAGCATTATAGTGAAGCATTATAGTGAAGCTATTAGCTTCACAATAATGCTAATAGATGGCGCATTAAAATTAAATAATTTCGTTTCTTTATAACATTTATCTAATTTTAGTATTTGTTGTTCAAGTACAGGATATAACTGAATTTTCAACCAAGTTTCACGTTCTAATATTCAGTAATTCTTGACATATGGCTCAAATTAAAATCTCCACTTTGAAACCCCCCCATTTGGTCAATTTTTAGGGAAAAATTAAAAAAAATATATTTTTGTACTCTGTTCAAAGTCGTCTTTAAAAAGATATATCGCAAGTCTATGTAGAGCAACAAACAAGATTTTACTTCAAATACGCTTCTATGAGAGCCCCCCTGAAATAAAGCTTTTTATATTTTTTTATACAATGTTCGGCTGAAGGCCATCAGTTTACATATTATATTTAAATTTGAAGTAATTACGTTCAGTAATTCAGAAGTTATAGGGCTCTGACAGACATTTAGACGAACACACTTCTCTGTCTAGTAGGCAAGCGCCCTAGTTGACTCAGAGAACTTCGCTTCGCTCGTTCAACTACTGACGTCCAAATACTAATAATGCACTTTTAATTTTGAACCCACAGATTAACTGTAAGTACAAAATTGAACCTATAACCTTTACGATCATCCTAATAAACCGTCGCTTAGACGGTTGTTCAAACAAAAATATAAAAGTAAGCAACCTACTTTCGCGATACTAAACTGAAAGCGACATTTATATTCTCCGGATTTTCATGTCGTACATAAAATTGAATATAAGGGTCGGTACTAAACCTCGTGTGTCGTCAGCTGAACCGTACCATACACCGCGGACTATATCTGCGTTCAACGTAACATATTCTGATTTTTATTAGCTAGGATTACTGGAAGGGAAGTACACTCTGACTTCACGTATACACGCACTGTAAATAAAAAGTTAAATTAGCCCTGTAATATGATGAATTCATTGGATTGTCTATTTATATATCCGGTATCCTGTTACTCGGCATTTTCCTGCTCCGTCATCAGATATTAACCAATTTGTCTGCCAAAAGAGATGTGTGTCTGGAGTCAAACCCTGGACTCCCGAAAAGCGAGGCAGAAATCCATCAAGCTATCACTGCTTGTCAAGCCACCGCTTATACCTTGTCGGTGAGTGGCAGTCAATGGCAAATGCGGTTTGAAAGCTGATCGCCTCACGCTGGGAACGCGGGCGGTCGCTCATACGTCGTCTGCACTCCTGTGTACTAAGATCCTTTGACGTTTATATGAAAGCCCATTAAATATTGGAACGAAGTTCCTTATCGCGCGTTGTGAAAGGGGGCTAGACGGAAAAAATTCTTACGAAAAGTTGTCACGACACTTTTTGCTATCGGCGTCGCATGTTTCTCTGTCTGTCTCTCTCTCTCTTATAGAAAGCAAGCCAGATATTTTCATTTCTATTTCGCATTGAACTTCGTTCCATCCGGGTGTCCCTTGACATCTCTCAAGTTTTTTATTTTGACAATATGCAAGCACTGGTTGCAATCGGCAAGTATATAATGTACAACCCAGTTTTCTTTTCAGTTCGCACTTTACGTTACACTATTGAGCCTTTTGAATCATAGAAATCTATTGTTAGTGTGTTAGTAAACAAAATTTCCTATTTCTATGTTAGTATTGTTAGTTGTGATTAGGCCTTTAGGGAACATTCCCCGTGGCCACTGCCACCCAATGTTTTACGATTGGGCAGCCTATGTTGCCTCCTTATAGCTTTCAAGATGCCATTGTTGCTGCCGCAGAGGCACTGTAGGAATGAGGGTGATTTTTTCCGGATGATGGCATGAAAGCTATCAGTCCTCGCCTCAAACGCTTGACTTGTTTTGACGCTAGCCTCCCATCAGAGTATTATTGGTATTAACGCGATTATCGTACGAATTGCATCAAAGATAGGTACCTAATACGGTGGCCGCGCGCCCCGCGTGTCACTGTCGCTGATTTATATGCCGCTTGATTCCATAGTCGAGTGTTTCTGACTGCCGACAACCGTTCATCTCCCGCTTACACGTTGAAAAAGATTTCTCGCGCCTCTTGCGGATCAATTTAATCCCGTTTGGATGAGGAAAGATATTTTTATTGCCTTTTTATGGATATTATATTATTTTCTTACAAAAAGATGAAAAGCTATTTTTCTTTTGTATATTTTCTCTATTAATGAAAAATACAGTAATAAATTGTTTGCAAGGAATATTGTATAAATACAATAGCAGGAAACTCTGGAAACAATGAACCAGCAAGAAACTCAGCGGTTGCTCTTGGCGTTGGAAAACCCTCTTTAGGTAAACTACGGGTATATTATGCCAATGGTCAAACCTAAACTGACACAAATGGGAAAAACCCGGTGAAATATGAAACTACTATCAAAATTTTCATTATTTGGTCTATTCGGCGTATTAAAACACATTCAGTCGATATACCTATCTATTTAATTAATTAAAATAATAAGAGTACCTATCTATCAATTTAACACCATTGTTTGTGATCTATTCTATTCTTGTACGAGAATAAATAATTCGGGTTTAATAAGTGTAATCAATCACCCCTTATAATCATCGAGTCTTTTGTCCAAACGCCTCCACTACCACCCACCTGATAGAATAATAATGATTATTAATTAACTAAGGGGCTAAACAAACATTTTTGAATTATTTATTTATTGTCGTGAGAGAAAGAGATAGCACTTTACACACAATCGCAATCACTGAAAGGAATAAAATGTGGAAGCATCTATAAGGTTTAGTAATTTCAAGTACCTACGTACTCGTATTTATACCTACAAATAATTGAAGATGGAGAAAATTCCCCGTTTTTTGTCAGGAAAAACCGGAACAGATAATAGGTTCCGTACCATCGTAACAGCGATTGTTAAGATCGAGCAAAAACACCGGAAAAAAAAACACTTTTCTTGTATGGCGCTCCCCCTTTATATTTTATTTTATTTTGATTTTTGTTATGATAACGGCAATAGATTATAATATACACATTCTGTGAAAAATTCAAATATTTACCTATTACGGTTCATGGGATACAGCCCGCTGACAGACAGATGGACGGCGGAGGCTTTAATTGAGTCCCGTTGGCACCCTTTGGATACGGAACCCTAAAAACACATCCACAGTGTAAATATAAACATAGAGAGAGGACGGCACGGAGGTGCGTTTCCTGCGGTGGCTGTGGCTGGGTGCAGCGCCGTAGCAGATAAATCAATGTGTTTTGTGAGCCAGGCTGGCTGTGTAGTTGCACCCACTGGTTGTACCTACTGTAGCAAAGCTACATGTTATGTTAGTACTTTAATATTTTTACCCGACTACGCTAAAGTGGAAGGGTTAGGCTGTGTAATAAAATATGTTTAGGATGTTGCGGGTCCTAATAATAGTACATTATGGTACAAGTGTGAAATATTGGTGATTGCGCTGAGGCGCCATTGAGGTCTTAAGATAGCCGATATATAATCAAAACTATCTTTTGAGAATTATGGGATACCGCGAGGTCTCAGTTCGGGGCGAACCACTAGTTATTATTGTGCCACAAAGTAATATACAGCTAGAACCTACGTCTTGACCTATCGCCCCGGGCTCACTGTAGTCTGTAGCTGTAGACGTTTGAATAAAGTAGGTACCTACATTCAACCTGTCTCTACTCGTAAGTTACTTTTGATGTACTCGTAAGTCGCAAGTGCAAAACTCAGTATGTATTTTGCTCTAGTACCAATATAATTTCAGTTTAAAGAGATACAAATACTAGCTTCTTAAATTACCATTAAGGTTTCTCCACGATGCGCACTAATGCTGAAATCTATAGAGCGTGCTCTGACTCAGCTCAGACTTAAGTTAGAGTTAAAAAGAGACACAAATATACTCTGACATAAATCTGTCTCAAATTCAAATTGAAAAATTTATTTCATGTAGACTACCTTGTAGCACTTATGACACGTCATAAATCTACCACCGGTTCGGAATGCAGATTCTGCTGAGAAGAACCGGCAAAAAACTCAGCAGTTGCTCTTTTCAGAAATAAAATAATTTTATAATAAGTAATCAAACTAAGCTATGTATACAGTGCTTCCACAGTGAAGATTCAAAAATGCAATACATATAATCCAACACAATGTCAACATGGGAAGACAAAGCAGACCCATTCCCGTTGGTGGCACCCGTTCACGAGCACGACGCATGATCCAGCCGTTGCTTCGCTCAACCATCTCGTTTTAACACTGTCTTGAGTTTAAGCAGAGTGAGAGTTCGGTCTATAGATTTCAGCCTGAGTGCAGGATGACAGACTCCACACACCTTTGAGAATATTATGGAGTACTTTCAGGCATGCAGGTTTACTCACGACGTTTTCATTCACAGTAATATTTATTGCTTAAAATGCACATGACTGAAAAGTTAAGCCGAAGTTACACTGCGAGATTAGTGGCATGAAATTAGTTTCATGACATTAATTTCATCAACAATTTCACGTGTAAACCTCTAATTTCATGCATGAAATTAATGCATGCATCCTAAAATTGTTGAATGTCGCAGTGTAAATTCGGATTTAGGGATTCGTCTCTGAGATCCAATCCTGTGTGCGTGTGCGTGTGTAAATGCGCATTTTGTCATCAACTCCATAAAAAAAAATGTGGCTGTAATATTCCAAATAGGTGCTCGTATATTACAGTAGTTAGGTACGGTTTGCATTAAAAATATCATTTTTAAAACAACTTGCAGCCACTGCCCAGTGCCCGGGCGAAATTACGTGACTATTTCTATACAGGGCCCAACAAAAGATTGTGTTTCGTTCACAATGGCCTACACGTAGCGCGCGCCACTGGACAATGGGGTACTGGGTCACGGCGCGCTGAGCGATTATCGTCCTTATTGCTCACACAATAAAGTGCTTATGTTGACCACACTTAATACACTATACAGGACAATACGTTTTAGATAATTTTTATCTCTGCTCTTCTCTCATCTCTAAATGGTATGTTTTTTACTATCCTCCTATCTCTTATTGCTTATTAGGTCAAAAAGGCGATGATTTTTGTTAATTTTATCCTGTAAGTTATCTTTACTAACCCAATTCGTCATTTGAAATTTTAAGTGAAGTCACTCAAATTAATTTCAAATGAATAGGATAGAATAAGGCTATGTTCACATGTAACGCGCGTTAACGCGCGTCAACGCGCGATCAAATTTAAAGAGAGTTCAGATGATGAGCGCTAATGCGCGTTGCGAGAGTACTCGTCAGTTTAGTTCAGTAGAACGTAGAAAATGGACGTGGAAAAGGCTATTATTTTGTGGTTATATTATAAAGAAAAATATAAAAAAAGAAAACGTACACATTGGGTTCATCCAATTTTGAAAAATAGACCCAGTTTGTTTGCGACACTATATCCGAATCTAAGAGACCATGAATCTAAATTCTTTAATTACTTTAGAATGTCTACAAAGTCATTCGACAATTTGCTTCAACTCAAAATATAATTACGAAAATTAACAAAATTACATGCGATCGCGATGAAAGCGCGCGCTCAACTGAACAGCAAACGGACATTACATTAATATCAAAGCGCGAGTCAACGCGCGATTGTCTGCGTCTAGAAACTTTTTCTCTGAGCGCCGCGTTGACGCTCGCTGACGCGCGTTAACGCGCGCGCATGTGAACGGTTGCTAGGTATATATTAGGATGTCTAAGCGCGCGATTTGAAAACGCGCGTCGCAATTCAGCCATCTGAACATAGCCAGGCTATGTTCAGATGGCTGAATTGCGACGCGCGTTTTCAAATCGCGCGCTTAGACATCCTAATATATACCTAGCAACCGTTCACATGCGCGCGCGTTAACGCGCGCCAGCGAGCGTCAACGCGGCGCTCAGATAAAAAGTTTCTAGACGCAGACAATCGCGCGTTGACTCGCGCTTTGATATTAATGTAATGTCCGTTTGCTGTTCAGTTGAGCGCGCGCTTTCATCGCGATCGCATGTAATTTTGTTAATTTTCGTAATTATATTTTGAGTTGAAGCAAATTGTCGAATGACTTTGTAGACATTCTAAAGTAATTAAAGAATTTAGATTCATGGTCTCTTAGATTCGGATATAGTGTCGCAAACAAACTGGGTCTATTTTTCAAAATTGGATGAACCCAATGTGTACGTTTTCTTTTTTTATATATTTCTTTATAATATAACCACAAAATAATAACCTTTTCCACGTCCATTTTCTACGTTCTACCGAACTAGACTGACGAGTACTCTCGCAACGCGCATTAGCGCTCATCATCTGAACTCTCTTCAAATTTGACCGCGCGTTGACGCGCGTTAACGCGCGTTACATGTGAACATAGCCTTATTCAATTAAATTTTACACAGTGCTTTCGAATCGTCAAATCGTCATCGTTAGGATTCATAAATCCTACATGCAAATTCTGACGTTTCAGGACCTATCGATTTAAAATCTACTTTTAGAATTATTGTATTAAATTTTGTAAGATAAACATATTATTAAAATAATATGCAAATAAGTAATTATAAATCGCAAAGTTAAGTGAAAAACTAATGCCTTGAAATCCCTCAAAATTCAAATCTGGTGTGAAAATATCTTACGCGCCAATATTCCTTGTAATGCCAACCAGTAGATACACAAGGGACCGTTTAAGGGTGATACATATACACTGCGCCACGTTATGATTCGCCCGCTAAGGGCACATGCGGCTTAGTGCCGACCCTTAAATTGAATTTTATGTCTATGGAGATTATACGGCATGGAGATAATACCCATATATTAAAAATATGCGGATAGGTAATTTATTTACTTTATCGTCAACCATTTACTTTGGCATTGTTCTTCTTTGAATATTCATACCACTATACAAATATGTTTGGTGACCTCCCTGGCGCAGTGTGAACGCTGTAGTCTTATAACTGGGAGGTCCGAGGTTCGATTCCCGGCGGCGCAATTTGGGGATTTATAATTTCTAAATTGTCTTTGGTTTGGTCTGCTGGGAGGCTTCGGCCGTGGCTAGTTACCAACCTACCATCAAAGACGTGACGCCAAGCGATTTAGCGTTCCTTCACGATGGCGTGTAGAAACTAATTTTCTTTTGTGATCGCTGAATATCGAGGACTCTTAGTCATGCAGGTTTCCGAACGCTGTTTTCCTTCGATATTAAAGCAAGTGATATTTATTCAATTCAAATCCCAATCAGTGGCTTTCAGGCGTGCCAACGGGGCACAGACTGAAGTGATATTTGTAATTATTGCTTATTGTCAGTGAGTTCTAACAATGCCTAAGTAAAGCGGGTTTTAACATTTTTAACCGACTTCCAAAAAGGAGGAGGTTATCAATTCGGCCGGTATATTTTTTTTTTTTTTTCTATGTATGCCCGCCGATTACTCCGGGGTTTCTGGACCGATTCACGTGATTTTTTTTTTAATCGACAGAGGAAGCTCGCGAAATGGTCCCATAAAAATTTTTACCTTCAACTCTTCAAGCCTGATGCTGCAGAGGTACTTTCCCCCTAAATTATTGGGTTTTAGGAACTGTCATTTACGAATTGGTATGCTTGGTCTAAGCATATACTAGATCTTAGAGCTTCAGGTCCTACTCCTCAATCCTGATGCTGCAGGGTACTGCCCACCTAAACTATGAGGTTTTAGGAACTTTCGCTTGCGAATTGATATTATTGGTATTAAGCATAGTCTACATCGTAGAGCTCAAGGTCCTAGCTCTTCAATCCTGATGCTGCAGGGTACTGCCCACCTAAACTGTGAGAATTTAGGAACTTTCGCTTGCGAATTGATATTGTTAGTATTAAGCATAGGCTACATCGTGGAAATCAAGGTCCTAGCTCTTCAATACTGATGCTGCAGGGGTACTGCCTACCTAATCTGTGAGGATTTAGGAACTGTCGCTTACGAATTCATATTGTTGGTACCAAGCATATACTACATATAAAATTCAAAGTTCTAGCTCCTCAATCCCGATGCTGCAGGGTTGGAGGGATTACGAACTGTCGCTTTCGAATTGATATTGTTGGTACCAAGCATGGACTACATCATGGACCTCCTGGTCCTAGCTCTTTAGAAATTGTGTGTTGTTAATAAACACTGTAGGTACCAAGTATAGACTACTTTAGTACCGTAGTGTTGGAGGGAGGGGAGAAAGAGAGCAGGAACAAGCTACACTAAAAAGCTTAAAATAAAAATTCTTTTCAAAAAACCGACTTCAAACGCCACTACAAAGTATAAAAATAATTTTATTTTGTACACGTTTGTTGAAGTCGGGCGGGCTTAACTAGAAACGATGAAATCGATGCGCGACGCTTACCTTATGGTGACATATAAGAGACACGCTTATTAAAATCGGGTGAGCATCGCGTATCGGTTTCATTGTTTCTATTTAAGCCGCCCGACTTCAACAAACGTGTACAAAATAAAATTATTTTTATACTTTGTAGTGGCGTTTGAAGTCGGTTTTTTGAAAAGAATTTTTATGATTACCTACAAAAGTCATCTTCATTGAACTCTTTGAACTACATTAAAATGTTAAAACCCGGCAAAATGACTTACGTACTGCTAGAAATTCACTGACGTTATAATGCTCATAGTTCCGATTTGATTCTACCTGGAATTCATATCTACAGAACAGAACATGCAGTGTCGCAATCAGTTCTGTTTGATAACAGCCAAACCATAGGCACTGTAACTAACAATTCTAACGCACAAGTCTCACTACACATTTATAGCTTTCATTCCATTGCTTTTCCATTTAGCTTCGCGGCATTCATGCAAGCTGATTTTTTATTCAAAGTTCATTTCAATATAAGAATGCTCGTTTTTAGACCCTATAGGTACCTGTAGTATTATTTAGATCACGACTTGATACCGATATCTATTCATCGATAGCGAACAATCCAAACGATCTGTGTCGACCATTACTGTAATTGAATTGCGACCGCTTTGTTGCCTTAAAGAAATTGTTCATATTTATACAACTATACAACTTCTTCCAGCTTCGTGGGAACAGGACTCTGTGTGCTTAAAAATAGAGTTGAAAATGCGAATAGTTAAGGTAGTTTAACAGATGGGAGAGTTTTCAGGGGGCCTACTATGGACGTTAGACGAGATGCGATATCTGAAGCTTTATACGATTTTGGTGTGTTTTCCAATGTAAGGCATTTAATCTGGTAGGTATCCTTTTTTTACTTCTCAATTGCTTCAAGACCTCCCTCTGAGCTAAATTTCAAGGCGCTAATACCCAGGAAATGCCCTATATTTGATGAGTGACGTCCCTCGATTTTTTTTAATGAAAAATATGCTTTGAAAGCTATAATTTTTCATTGACTTAAACTAGGAACTTGAAATCACAGCATTAAGAGACCATTGACCTTTGTAATCAGTATTTTAAACTTAGTACTTCAAGCCGTTTCTGAGAAAAAGAGCCTTGAAACACGGACAGACAGACGGACAACGGAGCGAGCATATAAGGAGTTCATCTTTTTTCGGAACCCTAATATCTATCATGAGGAAAACACGTCACACTCATAGCTAGTACAGATACACTATTAACATTGTATTAGTATGTGGGTGACGCGAACCCATAAAATTTTCTCCTACCAAAAATCGCTCAAAGAAACTTTCATTTCGCGAACGGAAAGCAGTCTTTCGCAAGTCCGTGGTAGACCCCCTGTTGTAGGATTTTGATTTATAGCCGATACAGGAGGCGCGGAATTCGCTTATTGCGATGAATACGTAACATGAAAGATGTCGGCTCGTTCGCGAAATGTATTCTAACGCCGCCGCTTGATTGTTTCCCCTCACTTTACCTATATTTCTCGCTGAGGAAGGGTTGTTATCTATGGACAAATAAATAAAATTGAAGTGTCTACGAAATTACTTAATACTTACTCAGATACTTTTGATAAAGCTCATTTATGATTATTTGAACGATAAACATGGACTAAAAATTTTGCTGTGTTTGTTTTTTAGGGCTAATCTCTCGGTTTGTTGGCAAAGAATTCTGACAGTGATGGCATATTTTAAAACCATCCATATTCATTTGCTAGTTCTTTTCCTTTACAAAAAACTGTGCTAGCTCACACACTTGTGCACTATAATATCTCCTAAGTAGTTTTCATTGAAATTGACCACCGCCGCCAACATTTGATCAAGAGGACTTTATATCTGCACTTATATCTAAATTCCTTCAAAACGACGCACTTACAAAGTCAAAATTTATTCAAAAAAATCACCACAGTTCATCAAAATTTTAATCTTTACTACTATTATTTTGGTTTTGAGTTCTACAATAGTAAAAGTTACACACAGAGGTATAGAATAAGTAATTAGAGCACGAGACAAGCAACTCTCAGCGTAAACAATGTGCTTCTAAAAGCGAAGTCGAACCAATCCTCTGTCAAAGCGTAATTAGTTTTTAAGTAATTTGACTTACTACTTGTTTGGATGTAGGTAGTGTTTCCTCTAATGAGATACTTTTAGAAGCGTAAAGAAATCAAAAGTCGTATCCTCTAAATTAATTTTTTTAATGCATGCCTGAGATTTCCCTGTGATGTTTTCTTCTTTTATGACCTTAATAGCCCAACGGTTAAAATTGAAAGGTTGACGGTTCGATTCCCACCCGTTACACCCTACCTAATGACCTACCCACTCCTAACACAAGCGCTCAGCTTATTTGGAAGCGAGAGGAGAATATTATTTAAGTTCAACAGAGTTTAACTTCAACATTCTTTTTTTAAAACCCTTCTCGAAAGCTTAGATGAACGAATGATGAATGTACTCTCGAATTAATATCAATCACTTCATCAATCATTTCTAATATCTATCACAGGCTCTGCACGCAAAATGACAAACTTAATTTGATTGTCGCAAACTGTCTGAGCTGTCGTGATTTTGAAACGGATAACCCTTTAGCAAGGATTATTGTGATAACTCTACTTACCAATTTCAACTGTCCATCATCTATAACTAATCTGTAAACAACATTAATATTTACCAGTATTATAATTATTATAAAGATGTAATTGATGCTAGAGCGAGAAAAATATCCCAAAAGATGGTGTCAGCTTACATCTGTTACATGAATAGCAGTCTTTACTGGATTTTGGAAAGTAGCGCTTGCATTATTATAATAGTTACTAGTAGCTTGACTTTATCTTCTTGCTAATAGGTTTTTTAAAAATTTCGCGGGAACCCTCTTTTTTTCTAGGATAAAACGGAAGCGTTTATAACTCTTCACTCCCTCAGCTATGCCCATGTAAAAAATTACTTCCATCATCTGCTCCGTTGCTTGATTGAATCAACACAAATTAACACAATTTCGCGTTGTAATATTAGCGAGCATTGAATTTCTTGTAGGTATAGAAAACAGAAGAAAGCAGAAGTTACATACTCATACTTTTCATACTGGAAAACAAAAGGATTTTAGTGGCTAAACTTAATCGGGCAAACGCGAGTAAATCGACAAAT
This sequence comes from Hipparchia sbordonii, assembly GCA_038048805.1. Classification (NCBI taxonomy): domain Eukaryota; kingdom Metazoa; phylum Arthropoda; class Insecta; order Lepidoptera; family Nymphalidae; genus Hipparchia; species Hipparchia sbordonii. The sequence goes on along the minus strand of CM076111.1, from coordinate 495,442 downwards.
CTTTCCTAACTCGTAAAGCTCTTAAAAATATATTATGGACATGGCATGGATAGATAATATTGATTTTATGGTGAAATAATATTTTCTCTATTTGTTGCTATCTGATAAAACTGAAGAATACGTTTGTAGGACGTACGGCCACCTTTTCATTTTTATTCACGGTAAGTAACTAGCCTTGCGAGCGAGCGCCTTTGTTTGCTTTGTAGGCTTACGCGGATAACCACAACTTTACCTTCACGAAAGCCTAGCTTCCCAATGTGTCGGGTACGTCCTTACTGATGCTTACCTACTAATATTAATACAAAACTTTGTTTGCTTTTTGGTTTGTACTTTAATCATCCAGGATCGACGTAGTTTTTAACATAGTTGAAGACGGAACGTGACATTTATAATATTAGTAGGAATGCAAAAGTAAATCTGCTTTAAATGTTTTCGCCATGCCTAAAACTATAACAAAAGCCAAGGAGATGACTTGCATCCTTAGAAAGGAGATACGCTACTATTTAGTCTGACTTTTAAAAACCTTAAAGCATTCATTTGCAAACATCAGCTACCACATTTATATCATCACAATGGAAGAAAGTTTTCAAACTGCGGTACCCCACCAAATTAAAATGACCGAGTTAATTAGGAAATACTATACGTACAAATATTAGAAAAGCAATGAGAGGAAGTAGGGTTGTTTCTACAGACAGTAGATGCGTTAATGGCTGCACAAAGTTATAGAGCAGCTAATTACGAATTCTTGGTAGTAAAGACGATCTCCCTTGCGCACTCTGTATTTTGTTAAAGGAGTAACTGATTCCGAATATGTAGTAGGTTGGTTGGTTACTTGCTCACGGCTGGATAAAGATCTCTTGCGCGGATAACTACAGTACCTACACGATCTTGTGCCAGTAGTACCCAGCAGCTGCCATCGACGCTCTTGAGATTAATAATCCACCTAGCAGGAGGTCTGCCCATGTTGTGTGAGGTCATTATCTGATCATCTATAGCTAATTAATAAACTAACCAGTGTAGTACCTACCTATAAAAGGGTGGGACACATGGTTCAAAAAACCATCAGTCATTAGAGTTTTAAGGTTGTGGACTGGTAACCCCGCCCCAGAAGGCTAGTGGGGTGTCTACAAACGCTTCGCCTTAGGTGAACAGACGATTTCAGGCTACTTGCTGGCATTGGATGCAGATGGCATAGGATCGTGTACTGTGGCGATCATTTCAAGAAACCAGCTGTGGACATCTGTCGGTTGGAATGACTTAAAAACAGCGAGAATAAGTAGGTATAAAGCTTACCTATGTAACGAACCTGATGCCTTAATATGTAACAAATAAATTCACCGAGGTTTAGGTAAACCGCTAAATCATTATTCCGCATATTTTTTAGATCTCCAATATTTCCATGGAATATTCGTGGAATATTCGCGATCGGGTATGAATATTGGGCGCACCGCATTATCCTGACAAATGCGCCGCCATAACGGGAATTTATGCCCGGCTCCGATACACCGACTGTTTATCTATAAAACATTGAGCGAGGAAAATGGCCCAATTGAATCCCGTCACATAGCAAAAATAATCCTAATCAACTGTCATTTGTGCCGAACTTCCGGGAGCGCGGGAAGAGTGATCAGTTTAGAAAGAAGAAAGACAGAAAGAAAACACATATTTACTATCCTATACCGTACAGGAAACTCTAATTCCTTGTCGAATCAATCTGCGTTATTCACGCTAGGTGGTATATAAATGGAAACTACTTCACACTTTCAAAAGCCAGTTTTCTTATATAAAAATGTATTACAAAAAGTTTTCTTAAAATATCACAATCTATCATTCTCATCATTCGGTTCTCTTTTTTCATGTCTAAGCGGAATTTAGTTTGGAATCAGCTCTTGTGGATATTCGCTCGCGGCCATGAATGCCGGCGCACCGCATTATCCTGACAAATGTGTCGCCATAACGGCAATTTATGCGCGCCACTCGATACGACAACTATTTATTAACCGACTTCCATTTTTGGAAGGAGGAGGTTATCAATTCGGCCGGTATCTTTTTTTTTTTTTTTTTTTTTTTTTCTATGTATGCCCGCCGATTACTCCGAGGTTTCTGAACCGATTCACGAGATTTTTTTTTTAATCGACAGAAGAAGCTCACGAAATGGTCCCATAAAAATTTTTACCTTCAACTCCTCAAGCCTGATGCTGCAGAGGTATTTCCCCCCTAAATTATGGGACTTTAGGAACCATCGTTTACGAATTGGTATGCTTGGTCTAAGCATATACTAAATCATAGAGCTCCAGGTCCTACTCTTCAATCCTGATGCTGCAGGGTACTGCCCACCTGAATTATAGGGATGTAGGAACTGCTAATCATGAATTGTTATTGTATGTAATAAGCATATACTACACCATCGAGGTCTAGGTTCTAGTTCCTCAATCCTGATGCTGCAGGGTACTGCCCACCTAAATTGTAGAGATTTAGGAACTGCTAATCATGAATTGTTATTGTATGTAATAAGCATATACTACTTCATCGAGGTCTAGGTTCTAACTCCTCAATCCTGATGCTGGTGGGTACTGCCCACTTAAACTGTGAGGATTTAGGAACTTTCGCTTGCGAACTGATATTGTTAGTATCAAGCATATTCTACATCGTGGAATTCAAGGTCCTCGCTCTTCAATACTGATGCTGCAGGGGTACGGCCTACCTAAACTGTGAGGATTTAGGAACTGTTTGTGTATTGTTAATAAGTACTGTAGGTACCAAGTGTAGAACTACATTAGTACCGTAGCGTTGGAGGGAGGGGATAAAGAGAGCAGGAACAAGCTACACTAAAAAGCTTAAAATAAAAATTCTTTTCAAAAAACCGACTTCAAACGCCACTACAAAGTATAAAAATAATTTTATTTTGTACACGTTTGTTGAAGTCGGGCGGGCTTAACTAGAAACGATGAAATCGATGCGCGACGCTTATCTTATGGTGACATATAAAATACACGCTTATTGAAATCGGGCGAGCATCGCGTATCGGATTCACCGTTTCTATTTAAGCCCGCCCGACTTCAACAAACGTGTACAAAATAAAATTATTTTTATACTTTGTAGTGGCGTTTGAAGTCGGTTTTTTGAAAAGAATTTTTATTCCTACCACATTTGTCGTGCGCACTCCACGCTTACTACGTATAAACCTTCAATTGAACTTCAAATTCAAATTCAAAATTATTTATTTCATGCAGGCCAACTTGTAGCTCTTATGACACGTCATGACTCTACCACCGAAGTTCAGAATGCAGATTCTGCTGAGAAGAGCTTCAATACGACATCTCATCTGAATTTTTGAAAGTGATAACTTGACTCTGTTCTGAATATTATTCTTTTATTTAAGGATAAATTACTACCAGAAGATTGTTTATTTTAGGATATTTATTTATTTACATTGCTCCCATACAAATTTTTTTTTTACTTTCTGAAGTAAAAAGCGGTCAATTATGATTCTCTTTTTAACCGACTTCCAAAAAGGAGGAGGTTATCAATTCGGCCGGTATCTTTTTTTTTTTTTTTTTTTCTATGTATGTCCACCGATTACTCCGGGGTTTCTTGACCGATTCACAAGATTTTTTTTTTAATCGACAGAGGAAGCTCGCGAAATGGTCCCATAAAATTTTTTACCTTCAACTCCTCAAGCCTGATGCTGCAGGGGTATTTCCCCCCTAAATTATGGGATTTTAGGAACCGTCGTTTACGAATTGGTATGCTTGGCCTAAGCATATACTAGATCATAGAGCTCCAGGTCCTACTCCTCAATCCTGATGCTGCAGGGTACTGCCCACCTAAATTATCGGGATTTAGGAAATGCTAATCATGAATTGTTATTGTATGTAATAAGCATATACTACACCAATGAGGTCTAGGTTCTAGCTCCTCAATCCTGATGCTGCAGGGTACTGCCCACTTAAACTGTGAGGATTTAAGAACTTTCGCTTGCGAATTGATATTGTTAGTATCAAGCATATTCTACATCGTGGAACTCAAGGTCCTAGCTCTTCAATACTGATGCTGCAGGGTACTGCCCACTTAAACTGTGAGGATTTAAGAACTTTCGCTTGCGAATTGATATTGTTAGTATCAAGCATATTCTACATCGTGGAACTCAAGGTCCTAGCTCTTCAATACTGATGCTGCAGGGGTACTGCCTACCTAAACTGTGAGGATTTAGGAACTGTCGTTTAGAAATTGATATTGTTGGTACCAAGTATATACTACATCATAATGCTCAAGGTTCTAGCTCCTCAATCCTGATGCTGCAGAGTTGAAGGAATTACGAACTGACGCTTTCGAATTGATACTGTTGGTAGCAACCATGGACTACATCATGGAGCTCCTAGTCCTCTTGTGTATTGTTAATAAGTACTGTAGGTACCAATATAGAACTACATTAGTAACGTAGCGTTGGAGGGAGGAGAGAAAAAGAGCAGGAATAAGCGACACTAAAAAGCTTAAAATAAAAATTCTTTTCAAAAAACCGACTTCAACGCCACTACAAAGTATAAAAATAATTTTATTTTGTACACGTTTGTTGAAGTCGGGCGGGCTTAACTAGTAACGATGAAATCGATGCGCGCCGCTTACCTTATGGTGACATATAAGAGACACGTTTATTGAAATCGGGCGAACATCGCATATTGGTTTCATCGTTTCTATTAAAGCCGCCCGACTTCAACAAACGTGTACAAAATAAAATTATTTTTATACTTTGTAGTGGCGTTGAAGTCGGTTTTTTGAAAAGAATTTTTATTTCATACCTAAGCGAATATTAGTTTGGAATCAGATTTTGTGAATATTCGGCCGTGAACCCCGGCGAAATAGCATCATCCTGACAAATATGTCCTCATAAAGAGAATTTATCCCCTCGATACGACAACTATTTATTCCTAACGCTATGTCGTGCACACTTTATGTTTACTACGCATAAATCTTCAAAAGAATTACAATATGCAATCTCATCTATGATTTTAACCATGATTACTAGGCTCTGTTGAATACTTAAAATGACACATATAACGAACCTTGGGCTCAAAAAAAATGAGTAATTTTTTCTTCTAAATAAAAAATGGTTTAGCTTACTTATAATAGGAAACGTGGTCAAGCATCATTCGCTTCTCTTTTTCTGGACCTTAGCTTAAATATATTCGCTCGTGGCCATGAATGCCGCCGCACCGCATTATCCTGACAAATGTGTCGCCATAACGGCAATTTATGCGCAGTTGCGCGCCACTCGATACGACAACTATTTATTCCTACCACATTTGTCGTGCGCACTCTACGCTTACTACGCGTAAATCTCACATTGACTTTTAAGTAAATTCAAATTCTTTTGTAGATTGATCATTTGAAATTGATTCTTTTCTTCTTCTTCTTCATCAACTGATAGACGTCCACTGCTGGACCTGAACCTCTTGCATGGACTATTACAGGCCTCGGTCTTGCGCCGCGTAAATCCTGCGGCTCCCTGCGACTCGTTCGATATCGTCGGTCCACCTATTGGGGGGACTGCCAACGCTGCACTCCAGCACCTCGGGACCCTATCGACCATATTCAGTTCTTCAAACTATGTGCCCCGCTCATTTCCACTTCAGTTTCGCAACTCGCAGATTCGAACTATGTCGGTGACTTTGGTTCTCCTACGAATCTCCTCATTTCTGATTTGATCTCGCAGGAATACTCCGACCATGGCTTTCTCTTCTTTTACACTTTGTTAAATAAGTAATTGCATTCAGAATAGGTAAATTCTTAGGTCTGAAAGAGTTTCGGAAAACAATTATAAAGATTATCGTTAAAGTTCTCGCGGAAATAAAATAAAATCTCAATTCACGCGAACAAAATCGCGGAAATCAGCTAGTATGTCATACAGAAAATAATCAAAATTCATAATTATTTATTTCATGTAAGCCAACTTGTAGCTCTTATGACAAGTCGAAAATCTACCACTGGTTCGGAATGCTGATTCTGCTGAAAAAAGCCGGGAAGAAAATCAGAAGTTGCTCTTTTCAAAACAAAAAATGTTACAATATGTAGCTTATCTATCTTGTGGACAGCTGTAAGATCGTATTTTCTTTCCCTCTAATTTTATTAAAGAACATCGCAAAAATCTTTAATTTTTTAAATCTCTAGCAAAGGAATCTGGAAAGATTTTCAAGCGATTAGCCGCCGAAGAGTTTAAAATGAACAAAAGCTCAGCGGGCGCAGTCTCGACACAGAGCTGTGAATGGGAAATTGTGGGGAAGACGCCGCCGTCAAGAAGTTTTGCGCTTTGTGCGGCTCAGTTGACGAGGACGTTTAAATCTCTGTCAAGTTTACAGGTAAAGTAGGGTAAAGTTAAATACCTTCTTTATGCACAGAACACATAATAGCTTTAAGTTTTTTATGCGACTTTTTGGGCAAAAATAGATCCAGAAAGTTTGAATGCTAAGAATACTCTTTATTAAAGAATCCTTATTTAATCCTTAGTAATGTTATAAATGCTGGTTTGCTGGTTTGTTGGTTTGTCCTTCAATCAGGCCACAACAAAGCAACGAATCGACGAAATTTTTCGCATGGGTAGTTGAGGACCGGGAGAGTGATATAGGCTACTTTTTATCCCGGAAAATCCAAGAGATCCCGCGGGATTTTTAAAAACTATATCAACGCGAGCGAAGCCGTGGATATCAACTAGTTAATTAATAATTATCTTTCGTTTTCGAACCTGAAACGGTACCTACGATTTCAATCAAAATAACCCAATTTATCAAAGAAATTCCGCCCGTTGGCTTTCCGTGATAAAATTATTCAAATAATTTAATAAAGTCAATTTGTCTACCTGCCTTCCTTCCTGGCTTTTGTCCTTGTAATTTTGTGTAATTAGCATTATGAGTAAACTCAAATTGACCTAAACCAACTTGGAATGAAAATATTGTATAATCTGTTTTGAATGGCATGATAAATAATTGGAAGAACCAGCCAAGTGCGAGTCCGACCACCCACGTTAAGGGTTCCGTACCGTTGTTCAAAAAACAACAGCTCTTCGATTCAAGCAAATGCAAAAGTTTTTTGTAAGAGAGCACTTTAATTTTTCGTTTTATTAGGGTTCCAAAAAAAAGGACCTAATCTTATAGACTTATTCGGTCAGTCTGTTTGTCTGTACTACCTCTTCCTAAGGCTGAAGTGCACATTCAAATCCTATAAATCCTATTATTTTCCTATACCTTATCTGTCTGTAACTACTTGTGAAAACGCGGGATAGTTTTTCTTTCTTCATGAAACTCCCACTGAATACAAAACATAAGTAAATTCAATAAAAAGCTTCCGATGACTAGGTAATATCGGAATCCGTTGGAATCCAAGGAAATCCAGCTCACCGCATTACTCGCAACCGCACGATCGCGCCGGCTTATGCTAAGCAACTTTGCTTCAAGTTAAATAAACAAATCCACTTTTGCATTTAAAATATACTACCTACGTAACTTCGAAAAAACAACGAGAACGGCCCAAACGATAAGCGAGCGTTTTTTTTTTTCGCTTTTTATCGTGTGGACAAAATGACAACAACACATATATAAAAAAGTTCCTAGGACCAATTACTGTGAACTGGTCTATAATACTATTACTCTGTAGTAGTCTTAGTACTCTGTGCAATGCCAAAAACCACATTAAAATCATTCTAGTAGTTTTATTTAATCGGTTTTAATTAATCGGTTCAGCGGTTTAGTTGAGAAAAGGTGACAGCTATAAGCATACATACATTAGCATTTAATCGGAAACAGTGAATAATTTTATATAGTTTCGCCAAGGCCGTCCGTCTGTCCGTCTGTCCCACTGTCCGCAGCATATTTCAGAGACTATTGGTACTAAAGAGTTGTAATTTGCTGAAAAAATTGTACAATAAAAATATTTTGAAAAATACTATTATTTTGGGTACCTCCCCTATTTAACGAGTAATAGTCGCCTAACTTTTAAAAGTAAAAATTTCATGCATGGTATAAAGTAAATTGTATTTTGAGTTTTTGCTATTAATTTATAACTACGTGCATTATTACTTTGTGATGTTATTTTTAAATTTAGTAAAAACATTTTATGTTAAATAGTTACTTACATATGCATTCTCAACTTTCTGGCAGAATAAAGCACTACAGATTGTTTAAAACTCAACACACAATCTTTGCGAATAAATTGAATTGAATTGATTTGCTAAACTAATTTGCAACTTTAACTATTGCTAAAAATCAAGTTTTCACAAAAAATAAGGGTTGCTGTGACCCCCAAATTAAGTTGTCAACAATTTTTGTTTATTTGTATGCAGTCGCATTTTTTGATAAAATTGAAAACGATTTTCATGCCGCCAAACCGCTGAAGGCCATTCATCAAAAAAGCTCGCAACTTTAATTAATAAATCAACGGTTTTCATACAGGAAATATATATGTAATAATTTTGTAGAACATGCAGTGTGGGCATTTTCCAAAATATAGAACAAATATATTTCAAACTACATAAAGCCGACCACTTGTTCCGTGTGGCTTTAGATTTTTTCGAGATTCCTTGATATTCTGGGACGTGAAAATGCTTTTGAAAAGGTAAACTAGTGCAAATTGAAAATTAAAATCACCCACGATATGAGAATGTATGGTCAGACTATGTACGATATACCTGACACCCTGTTACCCAATTTTATGCTTCATCATCAGGTCCTCTTCCTCGATCCTCGATCATTATCCATCTACGACCAACTCACTGAGAACATTCTAACGAGCCCAAACACGCTATATCTATTCTAAGTTAAGTTGTTTATCTGAGGAGTTCGATATCCCGCATACTACTTGATGCTGTACCATCAACTCAAGGTTACAATTATACGGAAATAATCCGAAGTAACAGTACACTAAATATCAAATCAATCGCACCAGTAAAAGTTTATAAGAGTCTTTAATCATCAGCTCAAATCTTCATAAATTATCAGCTCAATCAGCTTACATATTCACCTCGATTACGTTGGCTTTCAAAATCGATCCATTCATTAAGGAGCTAAGGAGGAACAAAGAGACATACAAATATACAACACACAGACACACGCTTCAAACTTATAACACCCCTCTCTTTTCATTGGGGGTTAAAAACTCTGCGAATTAGACCTCCAATTGTACAAAATAGTCAGCACATAGTACACAACTTCAGCTTCACAACACTGTATAATTATTCGTTACAAATCTGACACATACCAACACGTAACAAGGCGTGAATTAAGTGGCTAATTCGACACGTCAGCCTTGTTCTCAATTTCTCGTAATTCAATAACTAGAGAGTGACAAAAACGTGGCAGCTTCGCACATGGAAGTGTAATTGTGTAGACATTGTATCCCAGTCCGGAATTGATATTATAACGGTATAAAACTATAAATGGCCAAAACTTTGGAGAGTAAGAACATTTTGGTTGAGGAAATATCGTGCTCAATTAAAAGTTCGCAGTGTTACACCCCCGTGCCTCAGAGAGCACGTAAATAATTCGTTAAGTTTTGTGACCGATTTCTTTTGGTGGTATTGGAATTGCTATATACAGGTGCAAATCTCCAACATATTTACCTAGTCTTCAGTGAGGTGTTATTCCCAGCGGGGGCAATTTGGGAATTTCTTTTCTAAATTGTCTCTGGTCTGGGCTGGTGGGTGGCTTTGGCCGTGGCTAGTAACCACCCCACCATACCGTAAGTTAGCCCGGTACCATCTTAGACTGCATCGTCACTTACCTTCAGATGAGATTGCAGTCAATCTATCTTGTCATCGAATAAAAAAAGGTGTAATAAATAAACTAAATTAATTAAATCTAGCTAATTAAAATCTATTGCTATCCTTTTCAGTAGCGAGCACTAAGAAAGGGACAGCGTGAAAAGACCTCTTAATTTAATTTAGAGATTGCTTACAACAGGATTAATCGCATTGTCTATCTTCTCTGACTATATAAAAAGAAAAAGTGACTGACTGACTGATCTTAACAACGCACAGCTCAAATCAAACGGAACAGGCTGAAAGGCATGCAGATAACTATTATCATGTAAACATCTGCCAAGAAAGGATTTTGGCCGAGCTGAAATTGACTAATATCCTTCTATCCCCTCCAAATAAGCGAAAAGCTTGTACTAGGAATGGGTACGACAATAGTGCAACGGGTGGGATTCGAACCTGCGACCGTTGGGCTATTGAGGCTTTAATTAGACAAACATTGAATTATTACAAGGCGGTGTAACTTGGAGTATAAAGCCAACCGGTGTGATGGAAAGACGCGGATGCTTCGAAGCTGAAAATGATTAAGGGCTAATGAATTAGCAGAGGTAATGTGTAATGTATCGTTTTCCGTCAATTTTCTCGCTGGCATCTGAGTACCTATCTCAACAAGTTACGCCTTTGATTAAAATTCGATTAAAGTTAATTTAACGTTTACGCACGAAGTTATTAGGTACTTAAGTTAACAGTTTTTATCCGACTGCGTCAAAGTCAAAAGGAATGGAAGCCGTCTATGTGTGTATGCATGTGACTATTTATGAATGTTTCTCCACCCTTACTAATCCTTACTAATACTATAAATACGAAAGTGTATTTGTTTGTTGATTTGTCCTTCAGTAACGCTGCAATGCAATCCAATAAGAACTACGGATAGTAAATATCCATTTGATGTCAGCAGTGAGAATGTGCTTCAATCGAAAACTGCTTATGACGTCATAGGCAATGACGTGACAACTCCTCACGTATTTAAATGGCGCGCCCGATTCTGCTTACCTATGTTGAATGAACTGGCAAAAGCCTTTCTGTAGCAGTGTGTTCACCTTCCTCAATATATTAGGTAGTTTTCGATAATTCTCGCGGAAACTTTGGTCATTGTACCTTACCTTAATTCTCCGGAAAGTAAGTTCCAGAAAGTTGCCCGTCCATGAACAGAATCATCTCCGTCGCCATAAAACAAAAACAACGCAACTATGCTGTGCTTTTCGACAATGTCTTTCCAACAATTTCTCCGCTTAGAGCGGTAACACATCGACAGTTTTCAGCCGTGGATTTAAAATTAAATTAAAATATTGTAAAATTTAAAAAAAATGCACCTGGGTGAAGAAAGTGAAAGAAGTCCTAATTAATTACTACATACTACACCATGTATTAAGAAGATTGAGAAGTGCTTATAAATTATTTAATAATAGTAAAACAATCTTTGACTTAGAAAGTCAAAATTTTTTTTTTATAAAAAGAATATTAGCTGAGCTGAACTTGACTTATATTCTCCTCTCCCCTCCATATAAGCGAAAATCTTGTGCTAAGAGTGGGTACGTCAATAGTGCAACGGGTGGGGTTTGAACTTGCGACCTTTCAGTTTTCAGTCCGCACCTTTAACCGTTGAGCTAACAAGCTTTGACTTCTAAAGACAAAGTTTGTTTAAAGCCTAACCATAGAAAGAGCTAGACTTTGAAAACTATCAGAACGCCCAATTTAATCCTCGTTTAAAGTTAGTGAAATCGATTGCTAAAAAATAAAGAACTAATAAAAATAAATCATCATAATAAATAAGTCATAATAAAAATAATTACAATGATGAAAGTGGTTCAGTTGCAAAGTGGTTACAAAATCCTGCTGCGCTCTAAAATTACAAGTCTGTTAAAGCTCTTACATAGTGGATAATATTTCCTAAGTTTCTCTCACCAAGTTTGTTCATTTCAGAGTCTTCCAATTAATTGAGTGAGTTAATCACTTGGTTTATTTCAAAATGATAAAAAATATAAATACTTAGGTAACAAGTTATGATTCTGGGGAAGCTTATTGTCCTTACAGTTTTAAAAATTCACTCTTCATTAAACATTTTTCGAATAATGTAATTCGGTAGGTATTAATTATCAATTCTTTTTAGGGTTCCATCCGTACCCAAGGGGTGACAACGGGACCTTATTACCAAGCCTCCGCTGTCCGTCCGAGGGTCCATACGCCTGTCAGCAAGCTGTATCTCGTGACCCGTAATAACTAGATAGAAAATTGAAATTTTCAAAGAATCAGCACTATAGCAACAAATAATAAAAGAATAAAAAAAAGTTAAAAATTAATGAGACCGTTAAGAGAGATTAAGATTATAGAGACACATACAATAAACTTTTGTTTTTGCTTGATCTTAATAGCTGGTGTTAAATGCACGACGTTACGGAACCCTTCGTGTGTGGATCCGACTCGCACTCGGCCGGTTTTTTTAATAAACTTTAATTCTAGCTCATTCAGGCCAACCCAACGTAGACCACCACACACTGGTGTCCTCTGGAATGAAAAGGGGGTATGCCATCGACCACCACGCTGACCAAGTGACCAAATGGCCAACTTTACACACGAGTATGGAGAAATCTCATACAAGCAGGTTTCCTCAGGATATTCTCCTTCACCGTAATCGCTTGACATGCACATATATCCGAAATATCAGAAAACCTTGCCTGAGATCAAATCCCGGACTCCCCAATAAAGGAGGTCGACGTCTAAACCACTAGACTATCACCGCCTTTCTCTCATCTAACATGCCTACCTAAATCTAGCTTAATAAACCCTGCGTCATTACATATTTAGAGCACGCAACAGTCTGGATTTCGGGACGCATAAATCTTCAGCTGTAACATAGGAAATGTCACATACATCCGCGCCCGACGCACATCCATAGTAATTGCGTTATCGGACATGTTTACGCCGGCGGCCGGCACTGCGAGCAATTAGCTCGCTGCTAGATGTTTTGCAGAATTTCGGGATTCAACAGGAAATCGTGATTGGAATTTGACTGAAGTCACAAGGCTTCTTTCTCATACAATACAAGTACAATCAACATATTGCTTACTTATATTTACTCGGTCGGTCACTCGATGGGTGTCCTGATTTTCCGGAACCTTTTGATTCTCCAGAATAAAAGGTAGCCAAATCCTGAAATATACCCGTGCAAAAAATCAGATCAAAACGTTGCTGCGTGATTGAAGAACAAACAAACAAGAACACTTTCGCATTTATTTATTTAAGTTAGAATTTAAAGCAGAGACACATCAAGCATGGCTCTGTCCATAAGCCTAGCTAAGGGACTAAGAAGGAATCGTTAGAGGAACTGAAATAAAGGTGCCTTAATATTATGATCGAAGAATAGCTTATCTCCCAACTGTACCAGCGTAATGAGGTGCAGTAACAGTAAGGGTCAAATATCAGAAGAATGCCCGCAGAATGCTGATACACTCGATCATGAGGGGACAGAGAAAGGGACTGCCGCGCATTATTCCGCCGTGCCCAACAAAGCGCGCGAATTATCCCCAATGTCCACATTATCGCGGGCAAGCTTTGTTCTTTGAACGGCTATATAGTTTCTCTTATGTTATTGTTCAGGAATGGTCTAGAATTTGTGGATTTAGGGATAAACGTTCATAAATGGAATATCTATGGAGTTATGAACAATACTATAATTTTAATTAAGACAGTAGTATTTTTTTGCTAAAGGAAGCCCTGCGTCAATTGAAGTGATATTAAAAATGAATTTAAAAAAGTTATCTTATACACCTGATGACACTAGATGATTCTTCTAGACAGTAGGTGTATTAGATGAGACGATGCTAAATCGAAATTTAGATGATGCTGAATTCACTGGGTCAATGACCCAGTGAGAAGAAGAAGAAGGAGTTGCCACTCATCCTTTATCTGGTGCCACTTAACGTTGGTCAGATTGTCAATAATATAAACAAAAATTCTTTTCAATAAAAATTCTTTTCAAAAAACCGACTTCAAACACCACTACAAAGTATAAAAATAATTTTATTTTGTACACGTTTGTTGAAGTCGGGCGGCTTAAATAGAAACGATGAAACCGATACGCGATCCTCACCCGATTTCAATAAGCGTGTCTCTTATATGTCACCATAAGGTAAGCGTCGCGTATCGATTTCATCGTTTCTAGTTAAGTCCGCCCGACTTCAACAAACGTGTACAAAATAAAATTATTTTTATACTTTGTAGTGGTGTTTGAAGTCGGTTTTTTGAAAAGAATTTTTATTTTAAGCTTTTTAGTGTAGCTTGTTCCTGATCTCTTTCTCCCCTCCCTCCAATACTACGGTACTAAAGTAGTCTATACTTGGTACCTACAGTACTTATTAACAACACACAATTTCTAAAGAGCTAGGACCAGGAGGTCCATGATGTAGTCCAAGCTTGGTACCAACAATATCAATTCGAAAGCGACAGTTCGTAATCCCTCCAACCCTGCAGCATCAGGATTGAGGAGCTAGAACCTTGAATTTTATATGTAGTATATGCTTGGTACCAACAATATCAATTCGTAAGCGACAGTTCCTAAATCCTCACAGATTAGGTAGACAGTACTCCTGCAGCATCAGTATTGAAGAGCGAGGACCTTGAGCTCCACCATGTAGCCTATGCTTAATACTAACAATATCAATTCGCAAGTGAAAGTCCCTAAATCTTCACAGTTTAGGTAGGCAGTACCCTGCAGCATCAGGAGTGAAGAGCTAGGACCTTGAGCTCCACGATGTAGACTATGCTTAATACTAGCAATATCAATTCGCAAGCGAAAGTTCCTAAATTCTCACAGTTTAGGTGGGCAGTACCCTGCAGCATCAGGATTGAAGAGCTAGGACCTTGAGCTCTACAATGTAGGCTATGCTTAATACCAATAATATCAATTCGCAAGCGAAAGTTTCTAAAACCTCATAGTTTAGGTGGGCAGTACCCTGCAGCATCAGGATTGAGGAGTAGAACCTGAAGCTCTAAGATCTAGTATATGCTTAGGCCAAGCATACCAATTCGTAAATGACAGTTCCTAAAACCCCATAATTTAGGGGGAAAGTATCTCTGCAGCATCAGGCTTGAAGAGTTGAAGGTAAAAATTTTTATGGGACCATTTCGTGAGCTTCCTCTGTCGATTAAAAAAAAAATCGCGTGAATCGGTCCAGAAATCCCGGAGTAATCGGCGGACATACATAGAAAAAAAAAAAAAAAAAAGATACCGGCCGAATTGATAACCTCCTCCTTTTTGGAAGTCGGTTAAAAAACTGACTTCAAACTTCACCACAAAGTATATCAAGTAGGCCTATAAGATTTGAAGAGTTCCCTCGACTTTTTCAGGATCCCATCATCAGATCTTACTATAAACTTACGATAAACTTATGATCATGGGACCATCTGGAAAGTATATCCTTTCAAACAAAAAAAAAAATTTCCAAATCTGCGTTAAATTGCAGATACAGACGCGGCAAGAACGCCAATTCTTTGGTGTCCCGACGCACGTGAATATACGAAAAGGGTATGACGTGTTATATTATGCTTCGGAGATTACATTTTTTCTTCTCGCTTCTGGAATTTCGAAAGTTTTTTGGTATCATTCCAAATAATCCTGAAGCATTGGATAGTTCCCTGCAAAGTTCCGGAATACCGAGAATTGGCACAATGAGTCGGTAAATAGCGCCAAAACTATAAAACCTCTTTCGCGATGGAGGTTAAAACCAATTATTCAACTTTTCCTCTATTATAGATCACCATCAATTATTTCTTAAGTTTGCTATGCTATGGCCTAAAACTACAATACGTCGTTGAAATCCCGGTTTACATTTTTTACATCAGATAAAGTAGGTTTTTACTGTTATGCTTTAGTTCGTCATGAATTTACTTTTTAAATTTTTAATCTTGTTTTACATAAATGATGAGCTACCACCAGAACAGGCACCAGATGGTGAGGAATAAACACCTCCCAGGAACATTTGCAGATCCAATGAAGCCATTGTGTTGCCGACTTTTCAGCTATTTCTTCAGCTGAATGACCTGTAGCTACATCACTTGCCACTTTGGTATAAACTAAGTTTTAGATAATTTTTATCGACAGCGTACTTTTTCAAAGATAGCACTTGTTTATATTTATTTTATCGCGTAGAGTCATAAGGTCTGAGATATTGTACACGCTAATAAACATGAAATACGTAGACTCGCGTCATACGTATTGAGATATTTTATTTACTAACCTAGCGGACGCCCGCGATTTCTTCCGCGTTCCTAAATCCCCACAGTTTAAGTGGGCAGAAACCATGCAGCATCAGGATTGAGGAGTTGGGTCCTGGAATTCAACGATGTAGTTTTTACTTGGTATCTACAATAACTATTCATAATCGACAGTTCCTAAATCCCCACAGTTTTTTTTTTTTTTTTTTTTTAATTTTTTTTTAAAATGAATATTAGCCAAGCTGTAGTTGACTAATATCCTCCTATCCCCTCCAAATAAGCGAAAAGCTTGTGCCATTAGTGGGTACGACAATAGTACAACGGGTGGGATTCGAACCTGCGACCTTTCAGTTTTCAGTCCGCACCTTTAACCGTTGGGCTATTGAGTTTAGGAGGGCAGTACCCCTGTAGCATCAGGATTGAAGATTTGGAATCCGAAATTTTTATGGGAGCATCTTGCAAAGTTTTTGTTTCAATTAAAAAAAGATTCACGCAAATCGGTTAAGAAATCACGGAGATATCGATATACAGAGGTAGAAAAACACAACTCCTTCTCCTTCTTTTTCGAAAGTCGTTAGTTAAAAAAGTAGCCTATACTATGCCTGATAATATCAGCTATCTACCAGTGAAAGTCCCGTTGAAATCGGTCCAGCCGTTCCCGAGATTAGCGGCAACAAACAGACAGACAGACAAACAGACAGAAAAAAATTTTAAAAATTGATTTCTTGTTATAAGTACCGTATTCACTTTCGTATGCAGTTAGTAAAAAGCTGTTCTTTTGATATTACAAACAGACACTTCAATTTTATTTATTTGTATAGATGAACAAATCAAAATCGGTTCAGAAGTTTTTATGATAAGGACACTTATCCCTTCTCAGTTAATCTTTGTTTCGGTATATTGAAGTCGGTTTTTATTACTTCTCAATTTACTTATTTGCATTATGATTATCTGCCTACTATTAGTTGTTATGCATGTATGTATTTAGTACCCTCAGTTAGGTATTATGTATAGCGTATCCCCGCTGTTCCCGCTCCCGGTGTCAGTAATGTGTCCGCTGCGGTGGCGCAGAGACGTCCGCACTCCGCACCGGCGGACACTCCGCATGCACGACCAAGGGCTGCCACTCGTTTTAACACTTCATCTTAATTACTTTTGCCCACATTCACACATTTGCAGACATCGTTGGTGACAAAATGAGACGCTTTGCTAAGCTGAGAGTACACACGCACACACACACACACCCACACACACATATACAGGTACACAATGCACATTATATTTTATTTCCATTAATGTGTCAGCAAGTTATCCTACGAATAAAAAGAGAAAGAATGGATTTTTTCAATGATAAGATAAGCGGACAGTGAATCAATTACGCATATTTTAATGACCAGGGGAGGTCAAGTGCGAGTATGAGTTTTATAAAATACACGCTATTATATTAGAATGAATGATTTTCGTATTTGTTCATAAGCGACAGCTGCACTAATTGGGTAGAGAGGCGAGAGTCATATTTTTCTCACAGCGTCTTCGATTAGAGCTCCTACGATCTTTAAAAATTTCAATCCTCCTCCGTTGAATACCTTAATAATTGCAATGAAAATGTTGGCAGAACATAAAAATAATATTATTTTTGTAACACATCTATATAAAAGGCTATAAGACCAAGGACTATAAAAACAGATTTGCGTCAACCCTAACGAATAACTGAAATGAAACAGAATGCTTGGATACTGACTATTACACGTTGAACATCGTAAGTCCTTTAGAGTACTATTGGAAATAGTACCCTATTGTTTCAATATTAAAATTCGATTTGGAATACGCAATAAAACCATGAAGTGATAGAATTTCAACCTTAAAATTATTGAGTTAAAGTCAGTTTTCTTAAAATGCATGGAGGTGATAGGGATATTCAGTGTTGTAGTTCTGAAGCCAGACGCCGTGAAATGCCTCGTCACTCGACACAAAGGCATATTCAGTGGGGTCTCCCTATTCCTTTACAAAGTTACATCGGATTAAAAAATATTCGTGGAACGATTGATATTTCATATTTGATACTTGATAAAGAACAAGGCGTGTAAATTAAAAATTTAAAACACTCGCGCATTTGAATCTCTCTATGGGAAATTTTATCATTGAGACCATTCTAATGAGCCCAAACACACTATATCTGCTGTAAGTTGCTAAGGAGCTGGTACCCCGCAGACTTCTTGATGGTGCAGCATCAGCTCAAGGTTATCATGTCTTGGGCAAGATCAGCAACAGTTTTGATGAACTTCAAACGCCTGAGCAGATCGTCATAAATTATATATACTAGTAGCTAAGATTCACCTCGATTACGTTAGCTTTCAAACAGAAAAAACCGCATCAAAATCAGTCCATTCGTTAGGGAGCTACGAGGGAACAGACAGACACCGATACACAAATACACAGATACACACGTCAAACTTATAACACCCCTTTTTCCGTCGGGAATTAAAAATAAAGGAGACCATATTTCATAGTTATTGAAAATTCCATAAATCAGACGTGATCTAAAAATTTTATATATACTTACTTGTATATTTATTATTTATGTAACTTGGAAATAATATTAATCAATTTATCAGCTGGGTCGCTGACCTTTCTTTATATTTATCTTCCTATCTACATGGGGAAGCGATAAGATGTGTGTCTGTCAATTGTGTGTGTACATTTTTTGGCAGTAGTCTTTGACCAACCAACCAACACTCAAAAGCAGTTCACTAAAAAATACTTTTCGCAACTAATCTAATAGCTAACTAATAATTTTAACTAACTTTTGAGCAATAAGTAATCATTGTTAAAATCATCCGTTTAAATCGTAATCACATTATTGTATTGTGATTAAAATTCGCAAAGTTTGCAAAGTTTAAAATTGATATTACAACAATAATAATTAGGAATCATCGATGTTTGGAAAATGAATGGAAAATAAGTATAAGTTGTAAGATTCTCTTCCATTGCAACAAAGTTATAGGGTGAACACTAAACATAGATTATGGTACATGCATTAACTCCATGCAACCGAAGCTAATATAAGGCGTGTTAACATACCTACCTCTTTGACAGACAACCCGTGAATTTTCGCTAGTTTAAAGCTTATCTTGCGAGGGTTATTTACCGACTGAATCCAGTCTATACCAGCTATCCTACATTATGGTCCGCCTCACTAAAGAACAGGTTCAATTCTACAAAAATAACGGCTACATTCATCTCAAGAAGGTGATCAGAGGGAAAGAGCTTCAGAGGGTTTCGGAGGAGTACGATAACTTATTCAGGAGAAAGAATGCATCGAAAACGGAGAGCTCTTGGGTCGGAAGTGATGAAACGCATAGAGTTAGTGACAGCCCTTATACGGTAAGTTTGTGCCTACACAATCTCCACAAATCTTACGTCGCATGTATCCAGCAGTTTACAATAACTTTTGTTTATATTTAAAAAACTTAAGCAACCAAGTGCGTCTACCAATCGTCAACAACAAGTCTATTTCCTAATAACCGAACCGAACCGTTCCAATCGAAAAGTGGTTCATTTCGGTTAGAACGGCAGACCACAAGAAACTCGGAGGTTGCTCTTTGTAGGGTTCCGTACCCAAAGGATGCCAACGGGACCCGTCTGTCGGTCAGCGGACTGTATCTCATGACTGACTGCGAGGTCGATCGGTGATGCGAGGTCGATCGGTGATGCGAGGTCGATCGGTGAGCGGGCGGCTAAATGCTTCGGGAAGATGTCGCGAGTGTCGACCGCTTCCTGGGGCATTCGTTACCAAGCCCTCCGCATTCTATACCGGGGCACCTTTGTGGCGACGATCACGTATGCGGCTGCGTGTTGGGCCGAGAGGGCTACGCTGCATGTCGTGCGGTCACTACTCCTCAAGGCGCAAAGAGGACCGTTGGTGCTGCTTACAAAGGCGTATCGCACCACCAGCACCTCCGCGCTGGCGGTCTTAGCGGGAGTCCTTCCTGCGGACCTGGAGGTAATCCGGGCTGGCAAAATAGATCTGGCGCGTAAGTCCGCGACGAAGCGGGAGTTGAGCAGTCGGAAACGCGAAATAGGTGATGCGGTGGTTGACTTGTGGCAGCAGCGCTGGGCGAGCGATGAGAGGGGCAGTCATCTTCGTCGATTCTTTCCGGTGGTGTCCGAGAGGCTTAAGGCGACTTGGGTCTCTCCGGACTATGAGACCTCGCAGATCTTGACAGGTCATGGATGTTTCCGGTGGCGTCTTCATGGATTTCGGCTGTGTGCGAGTAGTTTGTGTGATTGCGGCGAGAGTGATGAGGATGCACACCACGTTCTGTGGGAGTGCAAGTTGTATGAGGACCTTCGACACAGGATGCTGGAAGGGATGGAAGTCACGGAGGCGGGCCCGGTGTACTACCGGGACCTGGTTTCCTCGGAGGCGAACTTCCGAAGGCTGCAGGAGTTTGCGCACGCCTGGCACAGGAGGCGTGGCGGTTCGGAGCCGCGGCCGAGGCGGCGGAGAGGAGGAGGAGGAGGTGACGGAGGGGAAGAGGATGAGGAGGAGGAGAGTACGGAGGAGGAGTGTGAGAGCTCGGAGGAGGTCGAGGAAGTAGATCTTGAAGCTTCTAACTCTGAAGAACCAGAACTCGAAGAGGAGGAGGACTGCGGCGTGGAGGCGAGAGAGTCCGTTTCTGTGGCGTCCGCCCCAGAAAGGGGAGAAGGACAAGGGACAAGGAGGTTAAGATAAATAATTTGTAGGGAGTCAAGAAGGCGCCTGGGAAACACGCCAAGAGCAAGTACCGGGCGCTCTCCCAAAGCTTCGGCCCATATAACCGCGAGGTTGGAGGGGCCATGGGTGGTGGCGGGTCCTGTATCTCATGCACTGTACCTAATATGTAGGAAATTTTCCCAGAATGTGTATATCTATTGCCGCTATAACAACAATTAATAAAAATACAATAAATACTAAAGGGGTACCTATTTTGTCGACGTTTTTTGCTCGACTTACTGTTACGATGGTACGGAATCCTGTATGAGCGAGGCAAACTCGAACTTGGTTTTTATTTTAATTGAATAACAATCAATGAGTATCCTATCCGTTAGTGTTTTTTGAATTCTCTCAAGATCACAAGGCACTGAAGAGAGCACTCTTATAAATTGAATGGCCAATGTCAGGTGAAAGGTATCCACAACCTGCAAATGCATCACGCCGTGTTCGGCCAGCTGCTGTACAACGAGGATCTGCTGGACGCGCTGCAGGACTGCATGGGCACCGAGAACATCGCGCTGCACCACACCAAGGCACACTACAAGCCCCCGGAGAAGGGCGCCTCGTATCCGATGCATCAGGTGAGCATGACTTTACAACAATAAAATAAAATAAAAATGTATTAGGTTTTTCTGATAAGAAATTCTCAGTGCTAGCCCGAAGTTAGAAAGTTGGCTGTGAGTCACCCCCGTGCCTCGGAGAGCAAAAAAAATGTTTTTTTTTGTTTACAGGATTATCCTTACTTCCCTTACGAAAAAGACTCCATGGTGGCCGCTTTCATCCATTTAGATGACACTACCCCCGAGAATGGAGGACTGTTCGTGTTCCCGGGCTCACACAAGCTTGGCCCGCTCGAGGACTTCGGACCTAAGGAGGGAAGCAACTTCCATTATGTTGACCAGGTACATTGAAGATCTTCTCATTTGCACAAGTATTGTTTTTTTGGACCTGCTGAAGGAATGTCTAAGAATGATTCCCACAGTGTGACGATCGTAATCACCTCTGACCTTGACTATGACCTTGTAGGATGGTTATTGTGCTGACAACTATGCAAAGTCTACTATGTATAAGAAATAAGAATATTCTCACAAACTTATCCAACCCGGTGAGAGCGTCGTTACTGTCACAACACGTGTTGCCAATAAATATTATTGAAGGACAAACCAACAACAATAAGGACAAACAATTTTTTGATACAAATAAATAACGCTAGGGCAATAGGCTACACTGTGTCTATAGACCGTAGAGATTTTCGAATTTCGATTTCAAAGCTTTACGGGATTAGATCATAGATCAGCATTTTTAGCCTCTCCAAATTGTAGCGTAGAAAAGAGGTCAAAGATTAGGCTTGCGGCAACCCTTTTTTGTTAGTTTTAGCAATTTTGAAGCTAGGGTGGACGTTTTGCGCCATCCTACTTAATGTTTGGGTCATTTTTCTTCGCAATATAAAGTTTTATATTCTTGGCCGGAAAATAAATGTGCATACTGATAGAAAATCTCAGAAATATACTGAAAATTGTTGTGCTAAGTAAAGTATACAAATTCAAAGGTGAATTTCGTCCAACAAAAAAAAAAAACCGGGAAGGCAATATCAATAGGTGTTGAGAAAAAAGTTCTGCTGACCTCTCTCTCGAAGTATCCTTGTGAGATCAAATCGGAAATGAGGAGATCCGTAGGGGAGTCAAAGTTAACGACATAGCTCACAAGGTCGCGAAGCTGAAGTTGAAATGGATGGGCATATAATTCGAAGAAACGGTGGTCGTACACCAGGAAACGTAGTATTGGTAGACCCCCACTAGGTGGATCGATGACATCAGATGAGTCGCAGAGGGCCGCTAGATACTGGTGGCGCAATTCCAGTCCGGAAGTCTATGTTAGAGACCTTTGTCTAGCAGCTAACTATCAGCGCCTAAATGGCCATAGTCATGTTGCTTCAATCGGAGTTCGCCTACGTCCTAGCACGCGAAAAAAAAAACACAATTTACACCATAAATAGGCCAAAGAATTATACAAAAAAATTGAGGCTGGTGATTGCAACTGGCAGTTCAATTAGACCGTAGGCTTTGCTAGGGCTGTGTAAATATCCTCGACCCAATTGTATATTTTTTTTGTACTAAAATTAATGAGTTTTAATATCAAACAGGTCGGTGAACTCCTCGTCGAGCTGTAGATAGGTGAGTCGTTCAAGCGCTGCAATGATCACAATGCTATTTTCGTCACGCAGAAAAAGTTTCCAATCGAGAAAGCGACGCCTGTCTTCGCGGAAGCTGGGGACGTGGTGATCTTCTCGTACCTGCTGATCCACGGCAGCACCGCCAACAGCTCCGAGCGCCCGCGCCGCATGTTCCTCGCGCAGCTCATGGACGCTCACGACAAGCCCAAGGGCGGCGAGACCGGCCAGCCGGGACGGGGCTGGCTGCTGCGGGGACAGAACCTCGACAGAGACGCCACTGTCGCCTATCGAGCTCGTGATTGATCTAAAGTTTGTTTACCCGACTACGACAGAGTCATACTATTTACGTATGTTCCACCTAGACTACTAAGCCGACTAAGCTAACTCGTCCTTATGTTCCGGCTGACATAAGCTACATTTTATACTAATAAACTATAATAAATGACAGCTGTTAAATTAAATTTTCCGTAGTCAGATTACAATAAAATTCTTGAATTTTTTCTTGTTTAAGACTCTATGTAAATAAATGAATTGAAAATACAGTCTCCTTTATTTATAAACTCTAACGGTGCTCCCTAACAGACTTTACAATTCACATTTTAAACTGACTTTTTGTATTGAAAATTCGTCAAATCGTAGTTCAGTTTGAAATAAACACCTTTTATATCATACTTGCTCAGTAACTAGGGATTACTATGGTGGAAAGTCTCCTTGTAAGTTGGTGTTTGCAATTCAAGGCAACATTACGTCGCACTATGCTTTAATTGTAATGTTCACATTACAGTTCAAGCTATGCAAAACTCCTTGGTAAACAATCTCTTTTCTTATAAAATGGTAAGAAAACTTTTTACTGAAAAAAAAAACACTGAACATGGCGGCATTTAATTTCCATACATTTCAAACTATGCAAAACTCCTTGGAACTCAGAGCCGTAAAAAAAAAATGGAAAACTATTTACGAAAAAAAATGGAAATGGTGGCATTTCATTTGATCTGAAAGTTTGTGAAGTTTGTTCGTAAAGGGATTTGTAACCATTTTTTTTCTATTTTTTCTCTAAATTTGCTAATTATTCTAATTAAAATTTCATTTTGCATTACCAATGTTTTATTTACCTCGCAAGAATGATATAAAGTAGAATGCTTATCTCGGTTGCAAGTAGCTATTACACCCTCGAACTATATTCACCCTCGCTCGCTGCGCTCGCTCGTGTGACTAAATATCTCGGGTGCACGCGATCCATTAGCGCCCTATGCGAGCTGCGCTCGCACTGGCGCCAAATTGGATCTTGTTCTGTAATAGCTTACTTACGTCCCTTGTGTAACAATCTACTATTACCTATTACAAAACGTAATTTATTTTTTAATTTATTGAGATATCTGGAGGGTTAAAATGAGTAAAAGATAAAATAAATATAAGTAAATAAAAACATACTTACTAACAATAAAAACAAACACAAACAAAACAACAAAGGCTTTTTATTTTTCTCGAGCTTTCCGATAAGACCCATTGTTTTTTACCGGATTTAGATTTTCATGTACATCAAGGAAAAGTGTTTAGAAAAGCTCACGACATTACCGGCAAACAACTAGCTAACAAGATGAGGGATAATCGCAGGGAGGCGCGCTTCATCGCGCGGTACGCTGATCCGGGATCAGGGCCGCGGGGTCGGCGGTAATGAGCTTCAGATAACTCGCTAGTAATATCATCATTATTACATCACAACGTTATATAGAAATGTAAATTGTTTGATGTAAATGAAGTAAAATTCACAAGTGTAAACTGAAAATTTAAAACACTTCCGACAAATTTAAACAAATATGTAATTTGCCATTTTGTGGGGGCGGCCATCTTGGATTTGAAATTTATCATAGTGTAATAGTATTCTACTAGTGTATAGTATTCTACTATTTCAAATTAAAATCGATAGCTTTAAATTGTGAAAAAAGTAGTTATGGATTATGAGATGTAGATGCTGTTGTATCATGAACTCTAATCGAACAGTTTGGTGTATGGGTTTAATGTACTCAAAACAATCATACCCCTTCCTAATTAGCCCACTACTATCTTAGACTCGTCGTGAATCATCACTTACCATCAAGTGGGATCGAAGCCAAGGTTTTTCTTATCATCGAATGAAAAATTATTGTTAACCTAAAAGTTTACAATAATAATTTGATTAATTTGAAAAGGTACGTAATTCGATTAAAAAAGACAGACTTTGAAGGTTCCTTTCGTACTATTTTGGTATGGAGTCGTAAATGAATAATCTATGTGAAATGAATAGGCGGCAGACTGTGGTTGGCCCTCGCCCGCGACAGCTCGCTGTAGTAGTGCGTGATCCTGCTGAGGAGGTGCTGCCCCACGCTGATCGGCTTCATGTAGCTGCTGGCAGAGCTGATGCACTTGCCGCTGTGCACGAACATCCATTCTGCGAACAGATTGGTGTCGGTAAGACGAGCTCGGTATAGATAGTTCAACTCATCTTGGCGCGCGGCGCCGTGTGTGCGTAAAGCCTGTGTACAGTCAGTAACTGTGTGTGCGTGACAGAAGGACGAATAGGCGGCCGCCGCGTCATTGCCACACAAATTAAAACTGCATGTTTACAAGCACACGCACACATAACGCCGCGCGCCAAGATGAGTTGAACTACCTATACTGCAGTGAAGCAGGTGTCTCCCCACCACACCCCCACCGCCAATAGCGCGACCTGACATATTAAGGTTGATGAGTCAATTTTTAAGGTTTTGAACGGCTTGTTTGAGAATCTAAGGCTCAATAACCCAACAGGTAAAGGTGCGGGCTGAAAAGTGAAAAATCGCAGGTTCGAAACCCTCGCCTGCGTTGCGGGTTTTTTAGGAATTTATTGGTCCATCCCTTAAATAATATTGTATTGAGCCGGAACACCGTTGAAGGAAGAAGGATTACTGGGATTTCAGCTAGACTAATATTCTTAAAAAAAAAAATAACAATCTTGACAGGAGTGATTATATTCTCTTGGTTGACAGTTATTAGACAGTTATATAATTGCACTGATGTCTATTACTTATCAGTTTTGATCTTGATTTTATTTTTAAGCTATTGCATAGCTTCTATCGCGGGCCTTGAGCGTGGAGACCGAATCCAGAAATTCCGTAACGAAAATAACCTGACACGGGACTCCTCTCACCGCTAGATGGCGTTGATAAAAAATGCTATGCAATAGCTTTACCGCGGCAGTCCCCGAGTGCCACACGTCTTTTTTTTTAAATATCTACTAGGATTTCCTAAGACTAGTGTTGGTGTAATCCTTTCCGGATCACAGGCCACATAGTCCCAGGTCGAGAAGAAAATGCCTCCATAAGACGAAAAGCACTAGACACTTACTATTGTAAGTCTTCGAGTGGCACTGCGCGTTGAGGAAGTCGCAGTAGGTGTCGAAGGTGCGGAAGAAGTCGACGATGTCGTCGATCCAGTACCCCCAGCAATTTTGGTGGCAGCCTCTGTATAACAGGTTGTTGGTTTTGCGCCCGCAGACTTGCTTCACTCTGACGACAGGCGTACATAGATTAACAAGAAAATAGTTTTAACACAACATAAGGCCGTTTATTTTTAGACGACTGCCTGAAAAAGGAGTATATTGTTTTCAGGGTTCATGTATGTGAGTTTTTATATTCCACCATAACCCATATACGCCAATTTTGGTGAGTGAGGTATCATTAGATTCCTCAGCTTATTCCGGGTGAGATAGGCTAGTAAAATTTAAAAAAAAATTGATGGAATTACCATGGTCTCGCAATAAAGGCTAAAGTTGAAAAAAATATTCTAAAACAAGATTAAGACGTATAAAATTATCATCTAGAAAATGATGAGTAGATTCTAAAAACATATAACACTATAGTTCATTATCCAATGATTCACAAAAAAAATATTATTCAAAACTGTGAATAATATTCCAACTAGGTCTAGGAACTAACTTGTATTATTTCAACCCCTAAGATCCCTAACGGGGCCATGAGTAAGGAGTTGAGCACACCCACTCTCTGTAAATGTAGGGGCACTCGTCGCCGCAGACCAGCGTGGGCTTGCGGGTGGTGGTCCCGTTGGGGTCGGGCTTCAGGTCCATGAACACCCAGTCGCCGTCCACCCAGTACGGCTCGTAGCCGTGCGTCGGGTTGTACACGGACTCTTCGGGCTCCAGCTGCTCCAAGTACCCTTGCAAGTGCCTGCGAATTAAACAAGGCACATGTGAATCTAGAACAGGACTGTATACGATATAAGTACCTGACATCCTGTTAACCAGTTCTGCTCCAACATCAGACCGTTCTCCATCCTTGATCATCATTTATCTACCTAACTCATTGCGACCATTCTAACGAGCCCAAACACGCTATAAGTTTCTGCTGTAAGTTTCTGAGAAATTGCGTACCGATAGACTACCTAATGCTGCCGCATCAGCTCAAGGTTACCATGCCTTAAATCATCATAATTGTTGAAACCCAAAGACAATAATAAAATGATACTTTACTGTGACTCTGTGGGGGGGCCCGTGTTCGGCGCGCAGAGACGCAGCTCGACCGCGGCTTGAACTGTTAATTTGACACACTCGTGACATCAATCCATCTTCAAAGCAAATCAAACCAAATCAAAATTTATTTATTTCATGTAGGCCAACTTGTAGCTCTTATGACACGTCACAAATCTACCACCGGTTTGGAATGCAGATTCTGCTGAGAAGAGCCAGCAAGAAACTCAGAAGTTTGCTCTTTAAAAAAAAAAATTATAATAGGTAACAAAACTATGCTATGTATACAGTGTTTCCACAATAAGTTTCAAAAACGCAAAACAATCCAATACATGTTAAGACAGGCCGACAAAAGCAGACCCATTTCCGTTGGTAGCACCCGTTCACGAGCATGACGCATGATCCAGCCATTGCTTCGCTCAACCATATTTGAGGGAACGTAATAACCCGCACCACACTACACCCCTCAACACTAAGACTGGGCGTATATCGATCATACAAGGTTTTAGCTGTAAGTTACTGAGGTAGCTCAGCGAGTCGAGAAGCTGGAGTGGAAATTAACGGGGCATATAGTTCGAAGAACTAAATGTTCGTTGGGGTCCTAAGGTACCGGGATAGCAACCGCACATCGCTCACTAGGTGGACCGACGACATCAGAAGAGGGTGGCGGTGGATACATGCAGCGCAAGACCGACATCTGTAGAATTCCATGCAAGAGGCCTTTATTCAGGTGTGGATGATCGGTTGATTAAGAATAAAAAAACATTGGCCGGCAACAAAACGATGTTTCAGTCCAAGGAAAGTTCGATGAAAGCAAAAAGTAGTAAGAATTCTTCAGTAGCTAAAAAGAAACGATCACTCAAATAATAATAGCAGAGAGGGTCTCTAGCCGGTTCTCTCGTAGGGCATTGCAACTTGCTTCCACAACAGAAATAATTTTTCGAAACATAAATTAACTGCTATACCCTGTCGCTAAATGTTAATTTTAGTTAGCCCACTACCATCTTAGACTGCATCGCTCTTGTACAGTGTGTGCCTAGCCTTATAATTAATCTAGCCTATAAGTATATTAAGTACATACATATTGCATTGTAATACCACTATACAATAAATCAGTCTAACACCAACTGTCGGGTCGTTCACTCATTTACCTACCTGGTCCCAATCTTAGATGGCAACCTTAGATGGCGACCCTGCCATGGGACTCAAATTGGGAATATCATAATACATAACGGCCTTAAAAAAAAAAAAAAAAATGTGCAATTCTAAAGTTGAAAAAGAAGACATATTCATAAACCAAAATGGACAAAACAACGGCGCAAACTTGAAACAAGTATATTGGCATTTATCATCAATAAATATAATAATGTTCATCATCTGCACAATTTTACTTCTTGGAGTATTATACTTGTTGTACAAGTTTTACAAAAAATGCCACGAGAGCTGGATAAGAGATCAGCTAAGCCGGCATGTGCTTAGAAGGTCACGTCAATCCCGCAGCGGAGGACCATCAGTACCATCAGTTAATGCCTGTGAAAACTGCCGCGCTCATAAAACGTGTGAATTGTGATATGTGAAGTGTAATGTATGACGATTTACTAAACTTATATAACGAACTTTGCAAAGTAAAAGTGTATTTAGTGAAAATTGGACCAGCTCGAAGAAAAGGTGAAATAACATTTAAAAAGTTAAGTGAAGCGGACGATTTAGTCAGTAAGTTTAATTCGATTTTAGAAAAATTAGATTCATTACCAGTATCATTTAAAGATGATGAATGCATCCGATTTGACAAATTAAGAAATGATTTTTTCAATCTATATGACGACATTTTAAAATTGTGTAGTTCCCATTGTAAAATTGAACACCCAACTTGTGAAAATTATACCATCATGGCTAAATTTGAATTAAAAGTAGCGTTGCAGTTACTCCCAGTCATTGATGACAGTGAAATTTCTATAAAAAAATTAATTGACAATATTATATATTACGATTCTTTACTTTCAAGCGCAGATTGTAAGAAAAATCTCATTCAATTTATATTAAAAAGTAGACTGTCACAAAATGCTAAATTACAATTACAACAAAATTATACAGACATCAATGACTTGGTTACCGACATGCAGCGTGTGTTACTGCCAACAAAATCGCCTATAGCTATCCAAAATAAAATACAACAGTTAAGGCAAAATAATAAATCTATACAAGATTACGCGAAAGAAATGTCTGAACTCTTTGTTGAACTTACGATATCGCAGGCAAAAGGTGATTCAAATTCTTATGCGGTACTTAAACCCTTAAATGAAAAATTTGTCATAAAAAAATTCGCCGACGGGTTGCGAAATCGAACACTCAGCACAGTAATTACAGCTAGGAATTACGATTCACTACAAAATGCGATTCAAGGAGCCCTTGATGAAGAAATCTCGAGCCCTTCAACAACAGGTGATTTATTTACTATGAAGCATCGTACATACTATCGGCCTAGGAATTTTAATAATTACAGAGGTAGATGGAATACCGGTAGGTATACAAGTTCAAGATCGTCATATTATGTGCCAGGCAGAGGACGAACATTAGAGCATCACGTTCCAGTGCATTACCAGAGAGGAAACCAGAACGGAGCTCGTGGGATGACACGAGGTCGTGGAGGTAGGTTTTCTAATAATTATTATAGAAATCGAGGAGCTAATCGAAGTGGAAATGTAATGCATATTTTGACCAACTCGGATTCTCATAATAAAACTCCGTCCGAAAACCAGTTTTTTCGAGACTAAAAGTATTATGTTAACTTTACAGAACAATATAAAGTACGTAGAATTATATTTGAATAATAGAAGATGCCTTTGGTTATTAGATACCGGAGCTTCGATATCAGCGGTTAGTAACAAAACATGTCATAATACACCTATTAGCGACAGCCGTATTGTAATCAACGGCGTGGGGGGTCAAATCCAAGCGAAAGGCTCTGTTTATTTAACACTATCTGCTCAAAGCGGTGTACAATTACCGCATGAGTTCTATGTATTTGATTCATTGCCTTGTATGGCTGATGGAATTTTAGGTCTAGATTTTCTTTCTTTGTACGGAGCTAATATTGACTTAAAAAATTGTATTTTGACATTGAGCTATAATGAAATAGAACAGATTTTACCATTAGTCGACAATTGTAAAGTTGAGAGACCTGACTTTCTAACTATACCTGCTAGGTCTGAATCTATACATTACATTAGTAGTAGCATGGCTGAAGAATGCGTAGTCTGCGCATCCGAATTAAAAGACGGAATTTTTATTGCGAGCACGCTTGTTACGCCTAAGGACGGGAAGATACCTATAAGAGTTTTGAATACTACTGAAACCGATTGTTATTTACAGGATATAAAGCCTATTATACACAAAGCCAGTGATTATGATCTTTGTTTGTTTGAAAATCCCTGTAGAGACGCAAACAGAGTGAAACGTTTATTCAAATTATTAAATTTAAGTCACTTAAACTTAGAAGAGCAGGCTAGTATTGAAAATATATGTGCAAAATATAACGATATATTTTATCTTGAAGGTGACCGATTCACCACAACTAAGCTTTATAAGCATTCAATTTCTTTAAAGCCTAATACGACACCAGTGTATTCCAAGCCTTATAGACTTCCGCACTCACAAAAGAACGAAATGGAAAAACAAATTGAAAAGATGCTTAAACAAGGCATAATAGAACCATGTAACAGTGAATGGTCTAGTCCTGTTCTACTAGTTCCGAAAAAATCGAACTCAGGTAGTACGGAGAAAAAATGGAGATTAGTTATTGACTATAGAAAATTGAATAACTGTATTATTGATGACAAATTTCCCCTACCAAATATGACAGACATATTAGACTCTTTATCAGGCTGCATATACTTTACCCACTTAGATTTAAATCAAGGTTTTTATAATGTTGAACTAGATCCAGCTAGTAGAAAATACACAGCTTTTAGTTCAGGCCAATATCAAATGACTAGAATGCCTATGGGTCTTAAAACAAGCCCAAGCTCATTTTCACGAATGATGAATATGGCAATGGCTGGTTTATCCTATGAAAAATGTCTCTGTTATCTTGATGATTTAATTATTTTTGGACGGAATTTATCAGATCACAACAAAAATTTAATCGAAGTATTTGAAAGGATACGTAACGTTAATTTAAAATTAAATCCAGCTAAATGTGATTTTCTCAAAAAAGAGTTGCTTTATTTGGGACACGTAGTATCAGGAGATGGCGTCATACCCGACCCTCAGAAAGTTAGTATCATAAAGAACTACCCCATTCCGAAAAATGCTGACGAGGTAAGACGATTCGTCGCATTAGCTAGTTATTATAGAAAGTTTATACCTAATTTTGCCGAAAAAGCTTACAACTTAAATCTATTATGTAGAAAAAAGGTTCAATTTATTTGGGATGATAATTGTCAAAAATCTTTCGATATTTTAAAGGAAAGTATGATAACGCCACCAGTTCTACAATACCCTAACTTTTCGGAAAACAATACCTTTATAGTTCAAACAGACGCATCAGGTTACGCGATAGGTGCAATTTTGTCAAACTCGGACGGACGCCCAGTCTCTTATGCAAGTAGAAGTCTTAACAAAGCCGAACAGAATTACCCGACTATTGAAAAGGAGCTTTTAGCTGTGGTCTGGGCTGTAAAATATTTTAGACCATATTTATACGGTCGTACATTTAAAATCCTTACCGACCACAAGCCTTTAATTTATTTATTTAATATGAAAGACCCTTCGAGTAGGTTGCTTAAGTTTAGATTGACTTTGGAAGAGTATGATTATACGATAGAGTATGTGAAAGGTAAAGATAATGTGGCTGCAGACGCATTATCTCGAGTGATTGTGAGTTCTAAAAACTTGAAAGAGATGAATAATAGCGTATGTGTTAGTGTGATGACGCGTGCGCAGAAAAAACGGTTGGAAACAGCTGCGTCCCCGGATGATATGGTCTCTACCGACGACAGGTCTGATCAGCCAATAGTCGTAGACACTCATATTAAACCGAAGAACGCAGTTGAACTAAGATTTATAGACTCTAAAATTTTACAAAAATTACGAAAAGAAAAGAAAATAAATTGCGAAAATAATATTTTTTCATACGACAGTAGTCAAATGACGATATTTATAAACCCTGCTTCTCAATCGCAATTGACGCGAGCCGCATTTGTGAGAGAGCTAGGTGAATTTTGTGAAAGAATAAATATAGAAGAAATATATTTTATAAAAAATAAAAATAATAATATATTTGTCAAGAAGTTGATAGAGGAGATAAAGAATACAGTAGAATGGAGAGGACCTCGTTTATGTATTTTAGAGGACATTAATAGAGTAGATACTATAGACGACAGAAAAGTTATATTAAACGACTTTCATCTTTTGCCCACTAGTGGCCACGCGGGCATAAGACGAATGTTAAATAACATAAAGAAATATTATTTCTGGCCGGGACTAGAAAAAGACATAATTAACTTCGTAAAAAAATGTCCCAAGTGTCAAAAACAAAAATATACTACTAGGGTAAAAGAACCTATGGTTATTACTTCGACAGCTCATTCAGCTTTTGAAAAAATATTTTTAGATATAGTTGGACCTCTAGATAGAGATTATAATAATTATACGTATATCCTTACGCTACAATGCGAATTAACAAAATATGTATGCGCGTTTCCACTCATTACAAAAACAGCCACAGAAATAGCGAAAGTTTTTGTAAATAATTTTATCCTCGTTCACGGAATTCCAATAGTTATCGGCACAGATCGTGGATCTGAGTTTTTATCGGAAATATTTAAAGAGGTTTGTAAATTACTTAATATTTCTAAACTAAATTCAACGGCATACCATCATGAAAGTATAGGTGCATTAGAAAACTCACATAAGAACTTAGGAAGTTTTCTAAGAATACAGACAGAAGGTAAACCAGATTATTGGAGCACATGGCTTCCCTTTTGGTGTTTCGCGTATAACACAACAGTACATTCATCAACAAAATTTACACCTTTTGAATTAGTTTACGGCAAAAAGTGTAATCTACCAAGCAATCTTTCAACAAAAGTAGAACCTCTATACAATCACGATAGCTATCCTCAAGAACTTAGATATCGATTACAAGTTTCACAAACAGAAGCGCGTAATAATTTAATAAATAGTAAATATAAACAAAAAACTAGATACGATAAATATGTTAATCCTTTAGTATATAAGCCTAATGATTTAATTTTAGTTAAAAATGAAACCGGCAATAAACTATCGAATCTATATTTAGGACCATATAAAGTAATTGAAGACTTGTCACCAAATGTAAAAATAGTAAATAGTAATGGCAAAATAGATGTTATTCATAAAAATAGAACAAAACCATTCTTAAATAATTAACTAAAATATTATCATCATATTTGTAGGAAAATACATATAAAGAAATTGTAACTAGATATAAGAAATATATACTATCATAAGAAATATATTGTAATTTGTAAACCTATTATTATGTTTAGCTATAAGAAAAAAATATGTAATAGAATATTAATATTTTTTTTAACACCCCATGGGAGGTGTACAGTGTGTGCCTAGCCTTATAATTAATCTAGCCTATAAGTATATTAAGTACATACATATTGCATTGTAATACCACTATACAATAAATCAGTCTAACACCAACTGTCGGGTCGTTCACTCATTTACCTACCTGGTCCCAATCTTAGATGGCAACCTTAGACTCTTGACTGAGATCTCAACTGATTTATGTACGAGTACAATCAGTTGAGAGCTCAGTTAAGGGCTGTCTATATTACACAGGCATCGAAAAGGTATGAGTTTCTAGGAAATACTAGGGCGCATTTAATATTTTAAAATATACTGACTTACGGCTATGAAGAACACATTTCTCCCCGTCATTTTATGTAGACACTAGAAGTTAGTTAACTTTATCAATAAAAGTGGCATGAAATTAAAAATTTAACCGTCTATGCATAAAAACAATATTTCCACAGAGGTCATTGGGTAACGATGATAAGACGGACGATCTCCCTCAGTGCAACTCATCAAGTTAACTTTAACTATCCCTAGCTATAACTATCTTTTAGCATGGAAATTATCTTGAGGTAAAGGAAAAAGTCATGATTTAACATCTTCTTACTAAGATAGATTTACTCACATTTAACGTTAAATTATAGAGTTAAGGGGAATTGATTTTGGCAACGTAAATAAGGCACGTGGGAATTTACGAGTGCGTGCCCTATTTGGTTACAATAAAACGTAATGAAATGTCAGAGAAGTTAGATTTAATCCTCGGAATCAATCAGATTGTAAAACAATAAAAACCAGTACGATCAAGGCCAAGGATGAGTCTTATGTTTTCACAAAAACAAGCAGGATTCAGTATAATTAATCATAAGTAGCATTTACTAATGGAATATAATAAGTCGACCAACAAAATTTATTTTTTGGCATCAAAACCTAGCTTCTAATTTAATAACTCAGCAACGGGAAAATGATGAAGCTTCTAATATACTAACTCGGCTTCTTCACAATGGCCACAAAATATTCCAAAGAAAGCAGCAAATAAAGAGCCACTATTTTTATTATTGTCCACTGCCACTGCACGATTTGGTGCGAGTGAGATGGATACGACTGGCCATTTGCACGATTTCGTTGGTGCGAGTGAGACGGATGCGACTGGCAATTTGCACGATCTCGTTGGTTATGGCTATTTGCACCAATCAGAGAGCGCCATTCAAAACATGCATTTGTTTTTTTTGTTGTTCTGTTGTATTAGTGTGTTAATATTGCAATTATTTTTGTATAATTTTTTCTTTAAACTAAAGTTAGGTTAGGTTAGGGTTATACATGAATATTCAGGTGCCCGGCCGAAGGCCGGGCACTTAGGTTCTGTTGGGATCGTAAACCTACCTAAAACTAAAAAAAAAGTTGAAAAAAAATTGATTTTTTTTTTTCAAAAATGTTATAATGTTATGTGTAGGTATTTATCTTGAGTTAAATTTAAAAACAATCATTTTTTTAATTTCATTTTATCAAAAAAAAAACGTTTTTTTATTTAGTTAGAAACATTTTTTTATTTAATTTTTATAAAAAAAAAAAAAAAATGTGGTTGAAGATTTGGTGTATTATTTGATGCTAATATTTAAGTATTTTAGGAGTTCACGGTTTGAAGCTAAGTTATAAATATAGATGCTAAAATTATATTTTTTAGAGGCTCACTAGTTGAAGCTGACTTAGTAATTTAGAAGCCAATAATGGTATTAAATAGAAGCTCGTTTAATTACATGCCTTTACTAATATCTGAGGGACGCACGAGTGCACACGAATTGCCGAAAAGAATTTCAGCGCAAGATTTTTTTTATTCGTGGCCAAAAATCTTTTTTTTTTATTCGATGACAAGGAAGTCCTTGACTGCGATCTCGTCTAATGGTAAGTGACGATACAGTCTAAGATGGTAGCGAGTTAACTTGGAAGAGGTATAGCAATGTAGATTCAACCCATACCCCTAATCGGTTTCTATACACGCCATCGTGCCGCGCTTGGCGGCACGTCCTTGATGGTAGGGTGGTAACTAGCCACGGCCAAAGCCTCTTCTCATTCGAGAGAAGACCACACCTTGTATGGAACCGGGAATTAATTGATTAATTGAAATGAATGAAAAAATGATTTATTTTAAAACAATGAGTCATAACGCACTAAAACTTATTTTCATGAGGACGCTCTTGTCATTTTTCACAAGTTGTCGTTGACATCATTGTCGAAGACATCGACGGTATCTGTTAAGTCATCAGGTACAACTGCGTGAGTAATGACGATGACGATGCTGTCATCGTCTCTGTGGACGGTTGGTTTAGTTACGATTATCTTCCTCCGGGTGACACGGACGCCTGTCTCGGAGGCAGCGTCAGTTTCCGCTTGGTGGTCAAACTTTCATTGAACTTTTTGATGTACTCCTCCGCCCGGGTCACGAAGTCCGACTGCCGGGTCGGGAACGTCTTCAGATCGGCCGCGCATTTCCCCCGGTACGCTATCATCCATTCTGTGGAAATTGAAGGTATTCGATTAGAGTGACTTGGGACAGAGCAGTATGGCGTAGTGCAGTGTCGCATTCGGGGAGTCACGGGTTTGGATCTCTGGCACGCACCTCTGACTTTTCGGAGTTACGTGGGTTAAGTTAAGCGAGTAAATATCCCATGCTGCAATGGTGAAGGAAAACTTTGTAAGGAAACCTGCGCGCCAAAGAGCCTTTTAAGCTTTGCTGAAAACTGCAATCCAAGTGTCCCCCACTAGGTGGATGGAAGGTTTCAAGCAAGTCACTGGGTACAGGCGGCACAAGGTGCTGCTCTTTGGCGATCCTTGCAAGAGACCTATGCCCTAGCGCCTATGCAGTGGCGGGTGCGATGATGAGGGTTAAAGACAGTTGTTACTCATGGGTTTCTCCGGGTGGCAGTCGGCGTCCTGCATCTCGCAGTAGTTATTGAACGTTTTGTGAGTGTAGTTGATGTCCCTGCCACATATCTCGCCGAACCTGCAAGTCAAACACCTATTTGCAGCTAGATAACATGAGCGTTTTAAGCAATTAAATATCACTAATCAGTTGCTTTGTCGTTGAACGAAAATATTGTGAGGAAACCTGCACGCCTGAGAATTCTTCAAAATATTTTGACGACCTCCCTGTCGCAGTGGTCTTACAACTGGGAGGTCTCGGATTTGGTTATCAGTGGGGGCAATTTGAGAATTTATAATTTCTAAAATTGTCTCTGGTCTGGTGGGAGACTTTGGCCGTGGCTAGTTACCACCCCACCGTCAAAGGCGTGCCGCTAAACGATTTAGCGTTCCGACACAATAGCGTGTAGAAACCGATTAGGGGGTATGGGTTGAATCGATACTGCAATACACGTTCCAAGTTAGCCCGCTACCATCTTAGACTGCATCGTCACTTACCATCAGGTGAGGTCAAGGACTAAAAAAAAATGTTTTCAAAGGCGTGCGTTAGCATTGGGCCAGCGTGGTAGCCAGAACGATTATCGGCCACAGTCCACAGAGAAAGCAGTATCGGCCATGTTCGGCGATGGGTTGCCGTTGATGAGGATGATTATGCTGAATTCGTCTCTTACTTTTTGTACACTTTTTGACACAGCATAGTGGTGCAGGCGGGGGTCTTTCCCCAGGCGGTGGTGTCGTGTCGCGAGAACACCCAGTCGCTTTCCGGCCAGTAGGGTTCGTAGCCGTAGTTCGGTTTGAGTTTTTTAAGCTTCCTTTAAATTAAAAATATTTGTTTGATCACACTGATATTGTAAAGGCGAAAGTTTGTATGTGTGTATGTTGTTACTTCTTCATGCCACAACCAATGAACCGATTTGGCCGAAATTATGGAATGGAGATGGCTCATACCCCGGATTAACACAAATGCTACATTTTTATCTCAGAAAATTAAAGAATTCCCGCGGGAATTAAAAACCTTATACCACGTGGACGAAGTCGTGGACATCGTCTAGTTTTCAATAAAATGTAGAAGGACAGATAAAATACAAATAAGTGGTCAAATGCGTGTCAGGAACGGAACACGCATTTTAGGCTCTCTGAAAATGGTGGCTTTCCACTGAAGCAGAATGTCATGTGATCAGTGATGCGATTATATCTAAAAGTAATTGCTACAGTGCGAGGATTGCAATCGCCTCTGATTGGCCGATACTGACTCGCTATTAGCTGAAATGCATTGTTGCACAAAGAACGCGATAAATTCAGCCAATCACCGCAATTGAAACTGTAGCAAAGATTGACAGAATCGTCCGGATGATCTTTGATTGATGACGTGATAATTGTCATCATAATTCATATATATATATATTCATATATAACGACCATATTAATGACATATATTCATATGTCATTAATATGGTCGTTAAATAAATGTCTCCGCTCCGCTTTAGTGGAGGGGCACCCTTATTCTTGTAATTAAAATTTTATAATAAACTGAGCATATTAGTGTTACAAGTTGATACCACTTTAATTTAATTCTCCCGGGAACTCTTATTTTCCGGGATAAAAAGTAGCCTATGTGTTATTTCAGACTATAATCTATCTCTGTGCCAAACAACTAAATCGATTCAGTCGTTGCGGCATGATTGAGTAACAAACATCCACCCATCCATCCATACCTCAAGTAAGATAACAAAATTGAGCAGTCTCAGCCGACATCCACTTTTGAACATAAATACTATCTTGCAAGGATGTGGAACTGTGTCCATCAGCTCCCAGCGAGCCTCCTCAGGTCCGTCTACCTATAAGCCTATGGAGGAGTGTCCGAATGCTGTGTGTCCCTCTATGCGGTTACCAAACGGGCACCTACGTATCTCAAAGTCTTCAAACCATATGTCCCGCGCGTCGTTCACTGCAACTTCGTCACTTGAAGAGCTTGTGACCCTAGTCTTCCTAATGGTGACCTTATTCCACAGAAATAGTCCAGTAAACCTACGATTAGGTCACCATTAGGAAGACTAGGGTCACAAGCTCTTAATACCACACACACTCTAGGGTCACAATACTTAATACCTTCTAAAAGGCGGTCCGCGTATTTGGGTTCTGAGTAGAACACAAGACAACTTAGTTCTACCGATAACCGCATTTATTGCCGGCTGTTGTAAGAAAAATTCAATTAAAATACTAGTCAATAAAATAACTTTCATGATTTCCACTATCGATACCTAGGCACTTATTATTTTTATACGATTGATTTTTAACATCGAGATCGAATTTTTAAAATTAATATGCGCTTTATTAAGATATCTACCACTGACCTGCAGAAGACGGGACGCTTTTTCTGTCTATGTCAGTGTGTCATCTCCGTTGGTCATATAGCATTCAAAGCGTACCAGCATCGAAGCGTATATTTCCCGGGGGCATGAGGAAAATCACTTCCCCATTGGTTACCCTTTAGCCGGAACTGTCCCGGCAAAGTTCCGCTATCCTGGATAGCCCATGTAGGAGGACGGGTCTACAGCGTCCTCATCCACGGTCTCCAAACTGCGATAAGAAACATGCTGCCGCACTTAAAGTTTGTGTCTAGCGGGTATCGTGTCGTCATCTTCGTCTCCATCGTCACCTGTGTGCCGCGCAAGTGGTTGCCATCTTTAAGTTCAAATTCTCCACCAATCAGCGAATTTGTGCCAATTCCTGGTTGCACTACTAATACTTAGTCAGGCGAGAGTAAAGACCGTCAGAAAGTATAGCCGTCTATTTATAGAGTAGAATAGAAAGGTATTTATTCAAATAAACATTTACAAAGCGCTCTTGAATCGTCAAGTGAATCTACCACTACTTCAATATCGTTCCAAAGGATCTTTATGTTCCCAATCGAGAAGATTCAGCGAGAAACTCGGTGGTTGCTCTTTTAAAAAGTATGTAAGTCCTCAGGTGTGAGTAGATATTTCCGATATGAGAGGAACCATTTTCATCAAAAAATTCTTTTCAAAAAACCGACTTCAAACGCCACTACAAAGTATAAAAATAATTTTATTTTGTACACGTTTGTTGAAGTCGGGCGGCTTAAATAGAAACGATGAAACCGATATTCCTTTTCCTCTGTCGATTAAAAAAAAAATCTCGTGAATCGGTCCAGAAACCTCGGAGTAATCGGTGGACATACATAGAAAAAAAAAAAAAAAAAAAAAAAAAAAAAAAAAAAAAAAAAAGATACCGGCCGAATTGATAACCTCCTCCTTTTTGGAAGTCGGTTAAAAATTAAGCAAGATTCCAAAAACAATATGGTTTTGTATCATGTACTCAAAACAAACAAACAAATGTAAGTAACAATTTACCACTTTGAGGGACAGCGTCGCAGAGTGGACGAAGGGTAGACCGCATCGTTTAACACGGGTGTCTTGTGCGGCGCGGCGGCGGCCGGCGCCCGAAAGATTAATGTATGCCCATTAGTTCCGGGGAACTTACTCCTCGACACTGCAATGCTAACATTAAATCGTTTACGAATTCACAATACATGCGACTCCAACATTAATGTCCTGAGACTGAAAACTGCCTATTACGACTCCTCTTCGACTTTTTTCGCGAAGACTTAATTCTAACAGTCCCGAGGGAACTCTTTGATTTTCCCGGATAACCGTTAGCCTATTTCACTCTCCAGGTCTTCAACTATACCCAAGCAAAATATCACGTCGATCTGTAGCTCTGTTGTGACGCGACTGAAGGACAAACCAACAAACAAACATGTTTTCGCATTTATAATATTAGTAGAAAGGTAAAGATTCATAGGCCACAGCTCGCTGATCAAGTGCGTATTGGCAGACTTCGTGTAATTTTGAGAACATTTTGGAAATTGGAAATGTATGTATATGGAATTTTTGGTCGTGTTGGATTGCTTCCATTATGTTCATTGGCAACCCATCAACGGCCTAGTAGGTACTGACCGCAGAGATCTGCGACCAGAGAGGAGAACCTCTCAGAGAAATTATATATAGGCCATAGCAATTATTGTTATTAGGTCTTGTAATGTCTCTGATGGTAATAGGAGTCCATTTGAGATCGTTATGGAGAACTCTGAGGATTTACTTAGGATATTTTGCTTCACTCTTCAGGCAATTGTAATTGCTTAAAACGCACATAAGTCACAAATAGTTTGAGGTGAGTGCCCTACAAAAAGGAGGCAAAAGTCTCAATCAATTGGCTATCACTGCTCGCAATGTGTGTCCATTAGCCAACTACTAGCAATTAAAATTGCAGAAGTCAGTTTTGGCAAGTCACTTTCACTCACGGTAAGTCAACTTATACGAGTTTTTACTAGTTCGATAAGCTGCAAGAAATTGCGGAAGTTATCTTGTCAGTGGTCACTCTGCATTATGAAAATAAAAATTCTTTTCAAAAACCCGACTTCAAACACCACTACAAAGTATAAAAATAATTTTATTTTGTACACGTTTGTTGAAGTCGGGCGGCTTAAATAGAAACGATGAATCCGATACACGATGCTCGCCCGATTTCAATAAGCGTGTCTTTTATATGCCACCATAAGATAAGCATCGCGCAGGTTTACAATTAACGCCGTTACTGAAGTTAGGTCAAGAGAATATTACTGACTAACTATCACTTACCTATCTACTTCTAAAATTGAGAATTGATACCTTTAGATACTGCAAAAAGCGCCGTGTTGACAGACCCCCACTCGGTAGACCATCGACATCAAACAAGTCGCAGGGACCCGCTGGATTCAGGCGGCGCAAGACCGAGGCCTGTGGAAGTTCAAAGAGACCTTTGTCCAGCAATAGACGTCTATCAGTTGATAAAGAAGAAGAAGTCTCTTTGGCTTATTATTTTTTTATCCGACTTGCACGAAACCTAGAGACTAAGCAAACTCGTTCACAAAGTTAGTTCGCTCACTGGGTGTTAACAGCAGCTGACAAATGGCGCTTATCTGCTAAACTAGCGCTTGCTCCGTTGGGTTAGCGCGAAACATTTACTCCGCTA
The DNA here is from genome assembly GCA_038048805.1 of Hipparchia sbordonii. Taxonomy (NCBI): domain Eukaryota; kingdom Metazoa; phylum Arthropoda; class Insecta; order Lepidoptera; family Nymphalidae; genus Hipparchia; species Hipparchia sbordonii. The sequence goes on along the minus strand of CM076111.1, from coordinate 453,483 downwards.
CGTCGCCGTCGTCTCTCTTAGCTTTCAATACTAACTTTCAAACTCGCTTGCTTGAGAATCTCACATAATGTGAACTTGGGAAAAGATTTGGTGTACTTGATTTCATCTATATAAATACAATACAAATACCATTAGAGGAACCATTTGATTTAGTACAAAATCAATCGTCATCATCATCAGCAACACGTCAACAACTCGCTACTGTGCGTAACTCTCTTTTCAGAGAAAGGTTATAAGCAAAACATAAGCTACTAAGCTAATAAGCTTCCGAAATGCAAAAGTTTTGTTTAAATCGGTCCCGAGTTCAGCGTGACGAAAGCAGCGACAGAAACACATAAACGACACTTTTACAATTTCATTTTGGTAGAGAGAAACAAATATAATTATTCGCTTTGCGGTATCAAACACTAGCTGATTCCCGCGACTTCGTCCGCGTGGATTTAGTTTTTTAATTCCCGCAGGAACTCTTTGATTTTTCGGGATAAGAAGTAGCCTATGTCACTCTCCGGCCCGTAAATTACCCCTATGCAAAAAATCACAGCAAGCCGTTGCTCTGTTGCTGCGTGATTGAAGGACAAACCAACAAACCAACAAACCAACAAACACACTTTCGCATTTATAATATTAGTAGGGATTTATTGTGAAAATTCCAGCTGAAATTCTGGAATGTTGCATAAGCTTCATGGAAGAGTGTAAGCCATTTTTAACCGACTTCCAAAAAGGAGGAGGTTATCAATTCGGCCGGTATCTTTTTTTTTTTTTTTTTTTTCTATGTATGTCCACCGATTACTCCGGGTTTTCTGGACCGATTCACGCGATTTTTTTTTAATCGACAGAAGAAGCTCGCGAAATGGTCCCATAAATTTTTTTACCTTCAACTCCTCAAGCCTGATGCTGCAGAGGTACTTTCCCCCTAAATTATGGGGTTTTAGGAACTGTAATTTACGAATTGGTATGCTTGGCCTAAGCATATACTAGATCTTAGAGCTCCAGGTCCTACTCCTCAATCCTGATGCTGCAGGGTACTGCCCACCTAAACTATGAGACTTTAGGAACTTTCGCTTGCAAATTGATATTATTAGTATTAAGCATAGTCTACATCGTGGAGCTCAAGGTCCTAGCTCTTCAATCCTGATGCTGCAGGGTACTGCCCAGCTAAACTGTGAGGATTTAGGAACTTTCACTTGCGAATTGATATTGTTAGTATTAAGCATAGTCTACATCGTGGAGCTCAAGGTCCTAGCTCTTCACTCCTGATGCTGCAGGACACTGTCCACCTTAACTGTGAGGATTTAGGAACTTTCGCTTGCGAATTGATATTATTAGTATTAAGCATAGTCTACATCGTGGAGCTCAAGGTCCTAGCTCTTCAATACTGATGCTGCAGGGGTACTGCCTACCTAATCTGTGAGGATTTAGGAACTATCGCTTACGAATTGATATTGTTGGTACCAAGCATATACTACATATAAAATTCAAGGTTCTAGCTCCTCAATCCTGATGCTGCAGAGTTGGAGGGATTACGAACTGTCGCTTTCGAATTGATATTGTTGGTACCAAGCATGGACTACATCATGGACCTCCTGGTCCTAGCTCTTTAGAAATTGTGTGTAGTTAATAAGTACTGTAGGTACCAAGTATAGACTACTTTAGTACCGTAGTGTTGGAGGAAGGGGAGAAAGAGAGCAGGAACAAGCTACACTAAAAAGCTTAAAATAAAAATTCTTTTCAAAAAACCGACTTCAAACGCCACTACAAAGAATACAAATAATTTTATTTTGTACACGTTTGTTGAAGTCGGGCGGGCTTAACTAGAAACGATGAAATCGATGCGCGACGCTTACCTTATGGTGACATATAAGAGACACGCTTATTGAAATCGGGCGAGCATCGCGTATCGTTTCTATTTAAGCCGCCCGACTTCAACAAACGTGTACAAAATAAAATTATTTGTATTCTTTGTAGTGGCGTTTGAAGTCGGTTTTTTGAAAAGAATTTTTATGTACACGTATTATGAATTTTTTATTGGCAAAAGAGGCTGTGGCTAACTAACTAACAGCGGCCATTGTGTGTGACCTGTTTCACCGAAATATAGGGGTTTAATTGAAATACCGTGTTTGTTGCGACAACTTATCTCAAGAGTTTCAGAGTGATGTTCCCACTCGCGAACATTCTTGCGGTCGAAAGTTCGACATGAGACTGACAGAAATATCTGTTCTGTATTAATCTAGTACTACAAGCTAATGCCCGTAACTAAGCCCGCTGGATTCAGGTTTTTAAAAATCCCGTAGGATACTCCGTGGCATAGTGAATACACCGCCAAATGTAACCAACGCTACTGCCAGGGTCCGTGGAAGGACGAAGACAGGTTTTAGTGTGTGCAAACCCCACATATATGGTATATGCGTTAGTCATTTCTTGTCTATAAAAAAGGGTACTCCTTGATATTCCGAGATAAATCTACGGTATCACCTGATGGTATGTAACGTCTAAGATAATAGCGAGTAAACTTGCAAAGGGTATGACGGTATAAACCCATGTCTGGGTGCTGGGTGTTAACTAGCCACCGCAAAAGTTTCCCACCAGATTATACCAGGGGCAATTTAAAAGTTACAATATTGTATTACCAAAACGGTCCTGTCGGGAATCAAACACGAGACTTCCCAGTTGTAAGACCATAGCGTTGACCACTGCTCCAGGTAGTACAGCTTGATTCTTCTCGAGGAACTCTTCTTCGTAGTCATAATAGTAGGATAAATTAGTATGTACATCCGGGAAACAACACTATATGCGCGTATCTTACGGCATTTATTTAGCACAAAGAAAGGAAAATCCATACAATTTTTTGCGAACGCAAAGTTAAAAGCCAGTGTTTAATAGTACATTGTTACCTTAGGGATGAAAGTAACTTATTTAGTCCCGAGACGGGGTTTGGCGCCCGAGCGTAGCGAGGGGGCCTATAGTTCGAGGGACTAAATAAGTCTTTATCCCGAGGTAAACACTGTGCTTTTCATTACGAATATAAGGAAAGTCAAAATAAAAATAGAAATTAGCTAAAGAAAATTGAGTGAACTTTATTTTACATAAATCAACAACTTTGGTGAGATATTTATTTAAAGTTTATGTTAAAATTAGAACAATTCGTTGAAATATATTAGCAAAACGTTTTCTGATAACGATTTCACTTTTTTCTCAGCGCGCCATTTCATAAAATCGTCGTATGATTTTAGGTATCTTTGTTTTGATTTAGGTGGTAAAAGGTTTTCCACTACTGCTTGAGCCTCTTCTCTCACAAAATCAGGCGTTAAATCCATATCTGAATCAGATGAACTCATTGTGTCAATAAAAATCAATGTTAAACAGAAGCCTAAACAAAACTCTACAACTCGAAAAACAAATGAAGATCGGATTGCCGCTTGCCACTTTCCCGCCTTTTTTTTTTCTTTGGCCTAGCCGGCGGGCTATGCATTTAGCTTTTTAATAGTCAAGTATTGTCTATGATTGTCTATGAATGTCTATGAATCAGTTGTCTTTACTTTATGAATAAAGTCTATCTTTCTTCTTGTCTATGGATGCACTCGGGTATGTCGTGTTTCATTTGAATTCCAATAAAAATGTGACAACTAGTTTTTTTTAATTATTTGACAGCTGTCAGTTGAAAACGATTCTCCCTAGGGCTGAAAAGTATTACTTTCAACCCGCTTCTCAGGCAACTTCAGACCTACTTTCCGTGTATGAGTAATGAAAATATAATTTAAATCACGATGCAAAATGTTTCCGCGGCATGTACTCGTACATTATGTACGGAGCAATTTGTCGGCGCGAAGGCGGGTCCTGCGAGCTGCGACACAAAAGGAAACGGATGACACGAAAGGGGAAAACAGGGGTGAAACTTGAAAAAGCGACGGAAAAATTATCTCTGCATACAGTCGTAATCATCTAGCAACTGGGCGTAGGAGTAGACATTGGATTCTTGAATCGCGTGCAACACAAAAGTACCCAAATACCTATGGGTGCAAAGGCCAAGTCTAATAGTACATTGTTACCTTAGGGATGAAAGTAACTTATTTAGTCCCGAGACGGGGTTTGGCGCCCGAGCGTAGCGAGGGGGCCTATAGTTCGAGGGACTAAATAAGTCTTTATCCCGAGGTAAACACTGTGCTTTTCATTACGAATATAAGGAAAGTCAAAATAAAAATAGAAATTAGCTAAAGAAAATTGAGTGAACTTTACCGCCTTTTTTTTTTCTTTGGCCTAGCCGGCGGGCTATGCATTTAGCTTTTTAATAGTCAAGTATTGTCTATGATTGTCTATGAATGTCTATGAATCAGTTGTCTTTACTTTATGAATAAAGTCTATCTTTCTTCTTGTCTATGGATGCACTCGGGTATGTCGTGTTTCATTTGAATTCCAATAAAAATGTGACAACTAGTTTTTTTTAATTATTTGACAGCTGTCAGTTGAAAACGATTCTCCCTAGGGCTGAAAAGTATTACTTTCAACCCGCTTCTCAGGCAACTTCAGACCTACTTTCCGTGTATGAGTAATGAAAATTATTTTTGTGTATTTTTCTTCCTTTTTAATTCCATGTATGCGTATTACGCAGATGAACGTATTTAATTTTTCATTACTCATACACGGAAAGTAGGTCTGAAGTTGCCTGAGAAGCGGGTTGAAAGTAATACTTTTCAGCCCTAGGGAGAATCGTTTTCAACTGACAGCTGTCAAATAATTAAAAAAAACTAGTTGTCACATTTTTATTGGAATTCAAATGAAACACGACATACCCGAGTGCATCCATAGACAAGAAGAAAGATAGACTTTATTCATAAAGTAAAGACAACTGATTCATAGACATTCATAGACAATCATAGACAATACTTGACTATTAAAAAGCTAAATGCATAGCCCGCCGGCTAGGCCAAAGAAAAAAAAAAGGCGGGAAAGTGGCAAGCGGCAATCCGATCTTCATTTGTTTTTCGAGTTGTAGAGTTTTGTTTAGGCTTCTGTTTAACAGTGATTTTTATTTTGACTTTCCTTATATTCGTAATGAAAAGCACAGTGTTTACCTCGGGATAAAGACTTATTTAGTCCCTCGAACTATAGGCCCCCTCGCTACGCTCGGGCGCCAAACCCCGTCTCGGGACTAAATAAGTTACTTTCATCCCTAAGGTAACAATGTACTATTCTTTCTTTCAAATACTTTCCCTTTTACCAGCTATGTTACTTTAGATGTAGCAGCTAAATATAAAGAAACCGATGCGCAACCGATGTAAATTGTATCTTACTTTTGAGAATTGCATAGCTGGTAGCCAGACAATGTTTTCTTGCGGCTTTTTCATCGACAACACAATACCATTTATTAACACATTAACAATTTAGGCACACTTTGACACTCCTACGGCCCAGAAGGTCCAATTCACCGAATGTTGATTAACATGACTGTTATTCCCATATATGTCTTGTCTGAGTCCAATTTGCTGAGTTCCTATTCCCAGAAGGGCTAATCTGCTCTCTAAGATCAATCGTAAATACGTCTTTTTTCCATAATATTTTTTTTTAAGTCTTACTACTTAGTAGTGTTTTTGATTTTCTAATTTTCCGTGATGAAATATGTTCTATTCTGATGTTAAATACATTGTGAAGTTTAATTAAAATCGACCCAGTAGTTTTTGTTCGAAAGAGTAACAAACACCATCCATCCTCACAAACTTTCACGTTTATAATATTAGTTGGATGTTTAGCATGACCATTTTGTTGCTCTTTTCCCTCCAACTAAGCCTGTAACTTGTTTTAGGATTTAGCACGACCTTAAAGCCTCAACCGTTGAGCTATTAAGGCTAATTAATTTTTGGGCACGAAATAGTTTCTTGACGAAGTATTTTCTTCTCTAGTAGCTTCTCCCCTCGAGGAGGCGACGTAGCTGTGTGGTCGTAACACTCGTAACTCATAATACATTGCGAAAGAAATCATTTTACGGGTTCGGGAGTCGCGGCGGTTTTATGTGATTGTGACTCATGATGGATGGCGCGGAGCCTAGAGGTGAATGTGATTTGCTAGCGCCATTTGTCTTCATTGTACGTAACTGACATTTTACTGGTAGACATCTATTACATTACTTGATGATGTCCATCGGATACCTACCTATTGGGAGCTTAGAGAATTCGCTTGTAGCCTGCGGGTGGGGAGGCCTAAAGTTGACAAAATATATTAGTCTTCGTGCGACGTTGACTCAATTTTAGTAACTGAATAGCTGAACTAACCTCTGAGCACGCCTCTCTTTACTAATGGCACCATGCAATAGTGTCCAAAGCCTTTGGATGACTCAATTAAGGTAACTGAATAGATGAGCTAACCTCGGCCTCTCTTTTCTATTGACCCTAAGCAAGTGTTCAAGGCCTTTCGGTCCATGGGGTCCCTTAATCACCAAACGATAACCGATATATCATATTTTTTTTACTGACTCGAAGTTCCTAATTTGGCAGATTACTCCATGACTCTAAATGTACCTACAGCTCCTAAAATTTAACTTTTGGCCCAAAAAATTGTCCCCCAGTCTACTATTTCTAGAATTAAGTAGCTAGGTACATATCTCATTGCATCATTGAAGTTCTGTTAAGTACGTTATACGTATAGGTACGATGTAAAAGCTGATGACGTAGAAGTACGTCATTATATACACTCTGTCACTAAGGAATATTCGACGACTGTGCCACTTCTATATACGTATAAACCGTATCTTGCACTGACAGCAGCCTCCAAACTTTATCTGGGTAAGAAGCTTTACGTAGGTGCCCATATTGATTTAACGGGGGTAAATAAATTCTCCTAGAGTGTATGGGTACTATCGGAACAGCACGGATGGAGTGTAACAAAGCCTACCTATCGGGTACTGTCAGCGACAGGGTGTGCTCTCCGCAACTCCCGACAAGTTTAAGGACACAACTTTGTACGAGGGGTTTGTTCCGACTGTATCCATGGCTTAGGCAGATATATCTTACTTCGAACAATACACATCACATTGAAGCTCTGCAAACTATAAAGACTAGTTTAGTTAGATCGGACACAAATGAAAATTGACTGCACAGGTGCGTAAATTTTTGTATTTTTGGATTAGTTACCTGACGTGACCTTTACAAAATTATGACTAGGTAGATATTATAATTTTACTCGGGAATAGGTATTGCAAGAATGTTAAGATAAGACTGGCTACTTTTAGCGATCGGCGTTTTTATTGTTTTTAACCATATCGTGGACATACAAGACACGTTCTGCGTGTGTTGTACGTCAGCGACCGATAATCGCGAAAACGCGATTCAGACGCAAAAAGCCATAAAAACGCACATCGCTGTGGTGATTCCTATACAAAATTGTTAAATTTGATTTTTCAATTTTTCAGTTTTCTTTTGGGTTATCCCAATTTTTTTAACTTTTAAACTGAAAAATATATCAAAAGACGTCAGTTTAAACAAAATACAGTAATAAAACATCGCATTAACGGTGCCGGTGCAGTGCGCCGAATCAATTTTGAGTATTACGGACTGAAACGGCAAAGTTTTATTTTCCCCGGAGCAGGTGAACGATATAAGGAAACGGTTGCACGCTCCTAATAGAATTCCTAAGTGATACGTATGATCCTTTCTGACGTTACGGTAAGCTACTTAAGTATTTGTGAGAACAAAATCACCCTAATCTCTCTTTGAAGCGGACTCAAGTTCAGTTTGCAAAAGTCGGTCAACAAAACGTGTCAATGATAGAAGTTCCTTAAAAAACCCGCCAAGTGTAAATCGGACCCGCACATTTAAGGGTTCCGTACCAAGATTTAACACCAGCTATTATAAAGATCGAGCAAAAACAAAAGTTTATTGTATGGAGACTCTCTTTAATTTTAAACTTTGTTTAAGCTATTGCATAGCTTCTATCGCGGGCCTTGAGCGTGAAGACCGAATCCAGAAATTCCGTAACGAAAATAACCCGACACGGGACTCCTCTCACCGCTAGATGGCGTTGATAAAAAATGCTATGCGATAGCTTTACCGCGGCAGTCCCCGAGTGCCACACGTCTTTTTTTTATTATTTGTTGTTATAGCGGCAATAGAAATACACATTCTGTGAAAATTTCAAGTATTATTACGGTTCATAAGATACATTCCGCTGACAGACGTCGGACGTACAGCGGAAGCTTACTAATAGGGACCCCATTGGCACGGAACCACAAAAATATACTTAGTCTTAATCGCTAATCCAATAAAATACTAACAAGCAATAGCAACGCAGTGCAATACATCCAATGTAAACAGGCTCATCATATTATACAGGATACAGTCGATAGGCATCGATATATACCTGCACTGTGACCAGAATGTGATCCCGGGATTTGAGCGGATACAGAACAACATCCACTATGCGTATTGCAATCGCGATTTAAATATAAATTGCCCTAGATTTATTAGACCGGTACAGGTCGACCACATACCTACATATAGGTACCCGCATAGATTTTGATATGAAAATATTTTCATCCTATATAAGTTGTTCCATAGCGTCCGTTGTTATGAACGAGATGACCAGTCTCGTTGTTGTATTTCAAACATATTACATCAATAATACGTATGTTTATGCTAGTTACATGACCTGTACCTATCTACTTGTGGGTAACTATCTATTTCATTCGTAAAGTTTTTGATCAGCGCTACTACCTACTAGGCATTTTTTCTGTGCTAACAAATATTGTTAATGAAACTTATCTTACTTTAATACTTACCAACTGCAGTAGCCGATCTCAAGCGAGTTGGCAGCCGCTGGATACAAGCGGCAATTGTGTTCGGTGGTGATCTTGCCACGAGATGTCCAGCGGGATGTCTATTGGTTACCATAACGATAGTTTCTGCCCAGGGTAGGCAGAGAGAGGTAAAAGGTCACTTTATTAAGAAGGCCGCCCTTGCACTCAGCACTAAGTAGGTATTATAGGTAGGTATACTTAGCTGTTTTCTTTGTCTTGTTTTTGTAACTACCTACTAATTTGATTATCTTGTGTTGTATATTTGTTGTTTTGGTCTATTTTTAACTCCCGACGCAAAAACGACGGGGTGTTATAAGTTTGACTAGTCTGTGTGTGTGTGTGTGTCTGTGTCATCGTAGCTCCCGAAAGGATGAACTGATTTTATTTTGTTTTTTTTTTTGTTTGAAAGGTGAATTAATCGGGAGTGTTCTTAGATATGTTTGATGAAAATCAGTCCAAGATGGCCGCCGCCACAAAATGGCGGATTACACATTTTTATTTGAACGATTACTGACTAGCGATTAGGATGTTGTTACATGTAGGAGGGGTTCTAAATTAATGAACACTTGTGTCCCTACCTGATGTTTTGTTTTCTGTAGGTGTAACCTATTCGTGTAATAAAGTTTACTACTACTACTAGTACTACTATAGTAGCAGGCTACCCAGGTAGGTACTATTTTTGATATCTATCGCATTTGTATACGCGTGTATGGAGATAATATACCTAGTAGGTAGGTAGGTAGGTTACCTACTACCTATTTCACCCTTGTCAGGTGTCAGAAAAGCTCACGGAACAAGCTCTCGATAAAACTTTTAGCGCGCAGAGTTTGTTAAACTTTAGCCTTCATTTCACACGATAGAGAACCTAACAAGCTGTTAGCACATCTCCGCAGTCCGTGGCGAAATCGTCACACATTTGATTACGCACCTATCCATTTCGTTGCGTTTTTAGTGGCCGTGATGTTCTACAAGCCTCAGTGAGTTCCCCTCACCCTACAACGTATTCCTCATTGCTGAAGGTCGTGGCCCATTTCCATTATTCATATATCAGATCTTCATAAATTATAGCTAAGATCCATCTCGATCACGTTAGCTTTCAAACAGAAAAACTGCATCAAAATCGGTCCATTCGTTAGGGAGATAGATAGCTCCGGCTTGAGATAGAGTTAAAACGAGACACTCTTATGTCCCTGAAATAAATCCATCTCGTTTTAACTCTGCCTAAGTCTGATCAGAAAGAGAGTGCAGTCTATAGTTCTCAGCTTGCGTTCCTAATTATGTATTGTACCTACGCATGGGAACCTACCAAAACTTCGCCTCGCTCATACTTAATGCAAACAAAGGTAAAACCGATATTATAATGTAATCCGTGTAGGTACGAGTAACTTAGCTCGGAACTTGGGAACGTGCACGAAGTTGGCCCCTGCCGACGAGCGTCGAAGCGGATCTAAGTGCACTGACTCGCACCCATCTCGCACCCTATCCGCTTACAACTTACTACTCGCACCGACTTACTTTAGACCATATTCACACTAAGTAACTAGTGGTTCGCCCCGAACTGAGACCTCGCGATATCCCATAATTCCCAAAAGTTTTAATTATATATTGTAATAATTAACTTTTAACATTAGACGCAATAAAAAAAATAATAGTTGACATAAAACTGTTTTACTGACACAACGCCATCATTAGCATTATAGTGAAGCTATTAGCTTCACTATAATGCTAATAGATGGCGCATTAAAATTAAATAATTTCGTTTCTTTATAACATTTATCTAATTTTAGTATTTGTTGTTCAAGTACAGGATATAACTGAATTTTCAACCAAGTTTCACGTTCTAATATTCAGTAATTCAGAAGTTATAGGGCTCTGACAGACATTTAGACGGACACACTTCTCTGTCTAGTAGGCAAGCGCCCTAGTTGACTCAGAGAGCTCGCTTCGCTCGTTCAACTAATTCTTCTGTACGTGAACTCCTCCTAAACCGCTGAACTGATTTGGATGTGTGCGTAATTGAGTGGGTCTCTGGATGTTTTGAAAATACAATGGAACCCGGCAGATGGCGTCGTTATCGCGTTTTCATGAAGAAACGGATTTGTTGAACATAATTTTACTAATTTGAACTTTAGGACATTACGTCTGTTGGATCTGCTAGAATAATATTTTCCTTGCCGTCTTAGGTAAACAAATCGCTATAAACGTATCGGGGAAATGCGTAACTGCCAACCTTTGCCGGTGTTTTAAGTTTGGTTTTTGACTTGTAGCACAATTTCAGTGACAATGTGAGGCAATAACGTCCTAAGCCTATGCTTAGCGTATTTCGGCGAGAAAACATTTTCCAGTTTTTGAAAGTTAAGGAAAAATATGAAAATATAAATAATAGTGTACTATTATCCTCCAGACTGGGGAATAATAAAAATTATTTTCAAAAAACCGACTTCAACGCCACTACAAAGTATAAAAATAATTTTATTTTGTACACATTTGTTGAAGTCGCGTTATTAACCGACTTTTTTAAGCTTTTTAGTGTCGCTTATTCCTGCTCTTTTTCTCTCCTCCCTCCAATATTACGGTACTAACGTAGTTCTATATTGGTACCTAAAGTACTTATTAAAAATACACAAGAGGACTAGGAGCTCCATGATGTAGACCATGGTTGCTACCAACAGTATCAATTCGAAAGCGTCAGTTCGTAATTCCTTCAACTCTGCAGCATCAGGATTGAGGAGCTAGAACCTTGAGCATTATGATGTAGTATATACTTGGTACCAACAATATCAATTTCTAAACGACAGTTCCTAAATCCTCACAGTTTAGGTAGGCAGTACCCCTGCAGCATCAGTATTGAAGAGCTAGGACCTTGAGTTCCACGATGTAGAATATGCTTGATACTAACAATATCAATTCGCAAGCGAAAGTTCTTAAATCCTCACAGTTTAAGTGGGCAGTACCCTGCAGCATCAGGATTGAGGAGCTAGAACCTAGACCTCATTGGTGTAGTATATGCTTATTACATACAATAACAATTCATGATTAGCAGTTCCTAAATCCCTATAATTTAGGTGGGCAGTACCCTGCAGCATCAGGATTGAGGAGTAGGACCTGGAGCTCGTAAACGATGGTTCCGAAAGTCCCATAATTTAGGGGGGGAAATTCCCCTGCAGCATCAGGCTTGAGGAGTTGAAGGTAAAAATTTTTATGGGACCATTTCGCGAGCTTCCTCTGTCGAATAAAAAAAAATCTTGTGAATCGGTCAAGAAACCCCGGAGTAATCGGTGGACATACATAGAAAAAAAAAAGATACCGGCCGAATTGATAACCTCCTCCTTTTTGGAAGTCGGTTAAAAATAGCTCGCTATTGTACCATTTATACTGTGTATTGTATTAGATTCAGTATATACGTCTGGTACCTGACTTACAGAAATTATACAGGCGAGCCAATTTCAAAAATAGGAAAGAAGAAATGAAAATTAATAAAACCACATATTATTAATTTTATTTATATTTAATGCACTTAAAAATAACATTATTCACAGAATATTATAGCTATCTTATAAATAGAGTCACAGTTTACCGATAGTACAGTTGGGAAATGCTTGATCGTGAAACAATATGTAGCTGTGGGTCCATTTTACTCCGAATATCGAAATGCATAAAAATTATAATCGTGATGTAACTAATTCAACTTTTTCAGACCGCGACCGTACCTATAAACCTATAAACTCGAGCTGTGGCTTCGATCACAGAAGAAAAATTTTCTGTGATCGAAGAGCTGTGGGTTCTGTACCTACTCTAGATTTTATACCAAATACGAATTTATCTTGTCTCTTGGCCGGTGTCTGGCCTGGTCGATGCTCGAGCGTCTCGGGGCGCGGGCGGAATCCGAATCCACATTCCGGCCTTCCGCAGATATTTCTAGGCGTAAGGCCGCGTCGGTTTCGCCTCGTGCGCGATCGGCGCGGTTCTGTACGACCGCCGTTCAACGGTCAGCTCAGAACTGCCACGGACAAGGGGAATCCGACTGTCTAAATAAAACAAAGCATTGCGATGACCCTCGCCGATGTTGACGCAATGTGATTTCTGCCCAGTGCTCTGAATGTCAACGTGAAGATTCAAGCAAGCGCGTGTAAACGGCGGTAGTAACTATGACTCTCTTACGTGGGCTTGCTCTGCCAAAGGGCCCACCGGAGTTGCCGTGTCTGACACCGTCCGGTGCGTGAACACACTCCTAACGCGGAAGCAGATGTATTCTGCTGCTCACGGTCGGTTTGCGTGCGCGTTTCCGGCGTCCGACGGCTAACGTCGGGAACGGGTTCTTCTAACGCGGCCGGTCCGTCAAGGGGAAGAGTAGCCAATATCGGTAACGACTCCCAACTCCTACCCACAGCCTGCCCGAGGCGCCGCTGCGTTAGTTGATGTGGGAGAGGGGGACAGTGCGTCTTTACCATCACGTGCATTCCGGTGGAAGAAGTTTCGGGTTGTACCAAAGTAAGTCTCGATGGCGCACATGTCTCTCGAACTACGAGTCGAGACTTTGCATTTTCCACTATGGCCTCCGTCGTCCACGTTGTCGACCTGTCGACCTTGTGTGAGCTGAAGAGGACGTAGTCAGGCCCTGTCCCTGGGTCCTCTACGGAGTGGTGCGGCACCCCCGTCCATCTTGGAGGTGCGATCCAGGTGAGGCTGGAGCTGAGATGCTGCAGCAGCCCCGAATAGGTGGATTTTTCTCGCAAGGGCTTTTTCACCAAGTTCATAACTTTCTTCAGTTGGAGCCTTCGCATAAGCTATGGGCGGGACCCTGTGGTTGGGTTTGCGGCTCGGCCACACTGGGTAAAAACTGAATTGCAACGACTAGAAATACAGAGAATATTTTAGGTCGCCTGGATCTCCCACAGGAATCCGGGGTAACGATCAGTTTTTCTCCGGCGGCTCAACCCGTCGCGTCCGGCGAAATTATCGGGAGTGATGGGCAGCCATTCGACTTTATCTGTCCTCTGTGCATACTCCCCGCGTAGCCTTCGACTCTTCATAGACTCCGTCTGTCTACGCGGCTTTTCCACGGTTTTTCTTGTGGTTTTTCCTCGTTTTCGTTGCACGTCAAGATCTTGACTATCGCGAGGCAGAGCAATTGCGCAATACGCAATCTCACCAGATAGTACGTCAAGACCTTGACTATCATAAGGCAGCGCAGTTGCGTAATACACAAGCTCACCATATAGCACGTCAAGATCTTGATTACCACGAAGTAGAGCAATTGCGCAGTACGCAAGCTCACCACATTGCACGCCAAGATTTTGACTATCGTGAGGCAGAGAAATCTCACAATACACAAGCTCATCAAGTAGCACGCCAGGATCTTGACTTCCGTGAATTCCGTGATACAGAGATAATAAATGGATTATTTCCTTTCTTCAATATTGATTATTCGACGACAGGGTGATGAAAATTATAAAGATTTCAGAGTAACTCGGAATAAAGTTTACAGAGCTCTCAAATATTTTAAAAGAAAATAATAGTTACTACAGAGAAATAGAAATTAGCTACGGAAATCTTGCAGAAATTCCCGAAAATGGAAACTTAACGCAAATTTTAAGTCAGGAAATAAGTAATCAAATTGATCATAATGTTGAAGATCTTGTAGAAAATGACACAGAAGAAGTGATCGACACAAACATACTCTGAGCTAATCAATTGCACCGAATGATCAGCTCAGAATGGTGAGGCGGTAGTAACTATGACTCTCTTAAGTGGGCTTGTTGTGCCAAAGGGCCCATCGGAGGTGACGTGTCTGACAAGGTCCGGTGCGTGAACAGGGTTTCCCACCAAGTTCATAGCTTTCTTCGGTTGGGGCCTTCGCAAAAGCTATGGGTCTCGCCCTGTGGTTGAGTTTGCGGCCCGGCCACAATGGTTAAAAATTGATTGCAACGAGTCGAAATAATGGAAATACTTTCGGTCGCCTGGATCTCTCACAGGAATCCAGGCGATAACGATCAATTTTTCTCTGGCGGCTCAACCTGTCGCGACCGGCGAAAGGAAAGTGTCGGTATAAATTCGAAGGGCTGCCCAGCAAGGCAACCCTTCGAATTTATCTGTCCTCGCTCGCCGACCGCCGTGGCGAACGGACGTGTCCGCGAGCTCTCTGCGAAAATTAATACGTTTTTTTATTAATTTTTCCGCAGTTTTCCCTGTGTTTTCTCGTTTTTCTCGTTGTGTGTTGTGTATTGTTGTTATATACTGTCGTAATATACTGTTTTATAGTTAATTTATCTAGTTTTTAGTTGTGCGCGTGGACGCCTTACCTCGTGCGTTCACCACGTGGTCGCACGTGGGCGCACGTGGTGTTTTTAGGTTAGACTTGTGATAGTGACACTCATATTAGTGTAAGGTGCAACAGCGCCATCTTGTGGGTGACAGTGACACTTGTGCACCTTGGCAGCTGTCACTTTGACAGCTGTCAGTGGTAGACACTTCCACCTCAGTGACGCTATAGTGACAGTGACACTTTTGCTGCCCCCCCCCCAAAACAGCGGTGCCCCCCCCCGGGACCCCCCCCCCCCCCCCCCGCCCCCCCCTCAGGCCCCCCAGGGCCCCTCGAGGCCCCCTCAGGGCCCCTTCGAGGCCCCCTCAGGGCCCCCTCGAGGCCCCCTCAGGGCCCCTTCCGGGCCCCTTGAGGCCCCCCCCTCTGGAGCCCCACCCCCTCTACGGCAACATCGCAGAGGACCACCATGGACGGGAAGGAGGCCCCGGCCTCCTCCCCCTTTGCGGGCCGGTCTTCTATGACCCCCCGGACCCCACCTACTGGCCTGGCCCCGCCGCATGGCCGGACCGGACCGCAACCGGAGCTGTCTACCGAAGACCCGTTGCCGCCGCCTAGGCCGCCGCGGGCGCGGGGTACACCTCCAACGGTGCCCCCCCCACCCCCGCCGGCCGCGGCGCCGACCCCGGGAGCCAAGCGCCCGCTAACGTCCCCCGAGGAGCGTCGCCCCGCGGACGTGGTGCGCATGTGCCGCCCCGCAACCCCGGGGAGAGACGCCCCTGCTGCCGCCGCTGACGACGCTGCTGCTTCGGCTGGTGGACCGACGTCCTCGCGATCGGTCCCAATGAGTGATGACGACGAGACAAGCGACGATGAGGTATCTGATGAACTTGCAAAATACACCAAGGTGCAACTATTGGACCGCGTGCATCGGGACTTAAAGCTAGTAATGTCGCACGTAACGTCGCACCCATCGAGGCTGAATAAGGAGAGCACCAACGCAATAGGAGACAGCGTCCAGAACGTGCTTGCGGTGGTCGCGACCCTGAGTCTGCGGCTGAGTGAGAACGACCTGAAACTGGCTGAAGCGAACCTCCGTATTAAACATTTGGAGCACGAGGCCCTTTTGGCGCGCAGCGAGGCTTCCAAGAACGCGTCTGCCTTCCCGTCCCAGCCAGTGGCGTCAACGCCGTCATACTCTTCGGTTCTTCGGTTACCCCGGAAAGCCGAGCCGGTGCACATCCCGGCGGCTAGTGGCCCCGTCCTAGCCTTTTACCCGGCGACGGAACATCAAGACAAGTTTAAGTCGGCCGACGATACTAAGGCGGAGCTGAAGCGCGCCATCAAGCCGCAGGCGCTCGAGGTGCAAGTGGACCGAGTGCGCAAGGTGGGTAACGCGGGGGTCGTAGTGCAAACTACTACCCAATTGGCAGCGGAGAGGCTACGCAGCGCCGTTCCCCCTACGCTACGAGTAGCGGAACCACAAAGGAGACTCCCACGGGTTTGCTTACGTAACTTGGACGGTGACCCCTCCGAGGAGGAACTGCTCAGGTCCATCAAAGAGCAAAACCTTGAAGGTACGCAATGGACTTATGATAAGCTCAAGGAGCAAGCGAAGATATTTAAGCGCCGAGGTCGCCATGCAGACACGACTACGATTATCATCGAATGCTCACCTGCCTTGCGCGAGGAACTTATCGCAAAGGAGCGTTTATACATAGGCTGGCAGGCAATAGAGATCACCGACCACATCTCGGTGACCTGCTGCCATAAATGTCAACAGTACGGGCATCCTGAGCGCTACTGTAAAGCAGCGGAGGCCACATGTGGAAGATGCGGCGTGAATGGCCACCGACGCGCCGAATGCAAGGCCGAGAAGGAGTGCTGTGCGACGTGCCGCAAGTTTGGCCGCCCCGATGCAGGTACCCATACCACTGCCTCAAGACCCTGCCCCGCGCGCCGTTACGCTGAAGAACGCTCGGTCGCCACTACAAGCTACAGCCAAAACTAAACACGGCCCTAAGAATAGGACAACTCAACCTGGGTGGCTCTATAGTCGCCACCCAGGAACTGCCTGCCTTAGCCAAAGAGCTGCGCCTGGATATTGTTCTTGTCCAAGAACAGTATTCGCAGGCGCAGCCCGGGCTCCCCCTCGTCCAGCTCGGGGAGTCTCCAAAGGCTGGCATCTACGTGGCATCCAGGGACGTCGGAGTGGTGGCCCTACCGCAGCTGTGCACGGAGCACTGCATGGTGGCGACGGTTAGACATAGCGGAGAAGAGTACGTGCTGGTCTCCGCCTATTTCCAGTACAACCAGCCGATTGACGGCCACTTACACCAGTTGGAGAGGGTCCTTTGCGCTGTGAGGAGAGGAAGGAAAATCATAATTGGAGCCGACGTCAACGCCCACTCGCCGTTGTGGCATAGCGAGGTGCGTCACTATACTGGTAGGGGGCATGAAGCTGCACACCGCCGAAGCAATATGGAGGACTTTATTTCATCAGCAGAGCTCACTATAAACAACCAGGCCGGCCAGCCCTCTACGTTCTGCGGTCCTAATGGAGAATCTAACATCGACCTTACTCTGTCCACCAGAAATGTAGTTGTGAACGAATGGCGTGTACATAGATCGGCGTCCAGCAGCGACCACCGTTTGATAAGTTTTGAGATTGTGCCGGCCTGCTCGCGACGAGCCGCAGAGTGCGCTGAGCCGGTTGTACGTGAGCCGCCGAGGTTTCGGGAACATGGGGTGGATTGGGACCGCTTCCGTGCGACGATTGGGGACCGTATGGGGAACTTGGGATCCAGCACCTCCGCGTCGGTCCTGGCTCGTAGGTTCACGGAGGTAGTGGTGCGCACTGCGCATGAGTGCCTAGGGGTGAAGGGAAACCGTGGGAACACTGGGTACGAGTGGTGGTCACCCAAATTGGACAGACAACGAAAACTCGTAGCCAGTCTGCGCTGCAGGTGGCAGAGGGCCCGCAAGCGCGGCGTCTGTGTGCAGGAGGAGGTGGCGAGAGAGGCGTTCCATGTAGAGCGGCGCAAGTACCGGCGGCTGATGGTGGAGGAGCAGAACAGCTTCCATCTCCGAGTTGCCGAATCCGGCAATGCTGATCCCTTTGGTCAGGCGTACAGGGCCGCTAGCGGCAGATTCCGTCCGCCCCCAAATGTGATCAATGGGGTCAAGTATGCCGAGGGCTTTCCGGAGGGAGTGAGTGAGGCTGCAGACAACCTGATGCGTGCTCTCTGCCCCGATGACGATCCGTCTCGGGACACAGAGTACCATCGGCAAGTCCGTGTGGCGGCCACTCTCATTCCGTCAGGCTCTTCTGCCCCGCCGCCGTCCGCTGATGCTCTGTGGGCGATCGTCAAGTCGTTGCCGAATACCGCGCCCGGGATCGACGGGATTACTGCTCGCATGCTTCGGCGTGTATGGATGGCGGCATCCGTGGAATTCCACCGGGTGTTCGCCCTGTGCGTTGTGGAGGGAATTTTCCCTGACGTGTGGAAGGATGGGAGGCTTATCGTTCTCCCGAAGGGGAACGACAAGCCTCTCACTGACCCGAAGGCGTATCGTCCAATTACGCTTCTTTCCGTCCTTGGGAAAATTTTAGAGCGCGTAATGTTAGTTTGTGCGCCCCAGATCACCAGTGGGATCTCGGACTTCCAGCACGGGTTTTCTCCGGGGAAGTCGACCGTTACGGCACTGCAGGCGGTTCTGAGTACTGTCAAAAACTCTGAAGCGAAGTACGTACAAGCTGTCTTTTTAGACATATCGGGTGCCTTCGACAACGCCTGGTGGCCAATGATCCTCGTGAAGTGCAAGAGGGGAGGTTGTCCTCCGAACATTTACCGCATGTTGGCGAGCTATTTTGCAAACAGGCGTGTTGGCCTGTTTATCGGAGACCAGGTGAGGTGGAAGACATCCACAATGGGGTGCCCTCAAGGATCAGTGCTCGGACCTACCTTATGGAACGTTCTCCTCGATGACTTGCTTCGGTTGCCGCTACCGGGGAGGGTTAAGATTGTTGCGTACGCGGACGACGTCACGGTTCTGGTGGAGGCCGACACTCGCAGAGCGATCGAGACCGCCGCGGCCGATACTATCCGGCAGATTGAGGACTGGGGGAGCCGTAACCGGCTCGCCTTCGCCCCCAGCAAGTCGCAAACTATGACGCTGAAGGGCAAGCTCGGTAAGCGGCCACCAGTAATCAAGCTCGGCGGTAGCTCTATCAGACACGTGACGGAGGCTGTCGTACTTGGCGTGACGATCGATGCAAGTCTGTCCTTTGCGCAGCATGCGGTGTCGATCGGGGAGCGTGCGGCGAAATGCTTCGGGAAGATGTCGCGTGTGTCGACGTCTTCCTGGGGCATTCGATACCCTGCGCTGCGTATCCTTTACCGCGGTACGTTCGTTGCGACGGTGACGTATGCTGCAGCTTGCTGGGCAGGGAGAGCGAGTTTGCATGTCGTGCGGTCGACCCTGATTAGGAAGCAGAGGTCATCGCTTATCCTGTTGACCAAGGCGTATCGCTCGGCCAGCTCCGCCGCCTTGGCGGTGCTCGCCGGCGTGCTGCCAGCTGACCTGGAGGTGATCCGTGCTGCGAAGATCGACGAGGCGCGCCAGTCCGCGACCAAGGCGGAAATGAGCAGACGGAAGCGCGAGATCGGGGCAGAGGTGACTGCGATGTGGCAGGAGCGGTGGTCTGCGGAGATCTGGGGCGACGAGTTGCGACGCTTCTTCCCAGACGTGTCGGGCAGGCTTAAGGCAACTTGGGTCGCGCCTGACTACGAGACCTCACAGATCCTCATCGGACACGGCTGTTTCCGGGCGCGCCTGCATGGAATGACGTTGTGTGAGAGTCCGGCGTGTGAATGTGGAGCGGACGCAGAGGACAGGCACCATGCGCTGTGGGAATGCCCCCTCTATAAGGACCTACGGGACCGGATGCTGGATGGGATCGTTCGCGCGGAAGCGGGACCGGTTTACTACATGGATCTCGTTGCATCGGCGGAGAACTATAACCGGCTGCGGGAGTTCGCGCACCATTGGCACAAGAGGCGGAGTGGTTCGGAGCGAGCAGGGACCAGGTACGGCGCCGCGGAAGAGGCGAGCGAGTCGTCGTTTGATAGTGATGTCCAGCCCCAGAATGGGGAGAGTGACACAGGGACATGGAGGAGTCTAGAGACATAAAAATAACTTGTAGGGAGTCAAGAAAGCGCCTGGGAAACACGCCAAGAGCAAGTACCGGGCGCTCTCCCAAAGCTTCGGCCCACATAACCGCGAGGTTGGAGGGGCCATGGGTGGTGGCGGGTCCTGTCCTCGCTCGCCGACTCTCACGTAACGAACGACCGCACCTGCCCCGCTCGCCAGTACGCCGAACAGAGGGCCGTCTCCACAACTAATTATGGCTGCCCCTAGAGGGCCTCAACCAATGCAAGTCGGACAGCTGAACTTAGGAGGAGCCGCATTAGCAACCAACGAGCTGCCGTCGCTCGCCCGGGCCCTGGGGTTGTTCTTGTCCAAGAACAATACTCGCAGCCCCCGCCCGGCCTTATCCAGCACGGCAGCTCCGCCAAAGCCGGTCTGCTCGTCGTGTCTCCAGACATCGCGGTGGTGGCGCTTCCCCACCTCAACACTACACACTGCTTCGTGGCGGCGGTCAGAAAAGGGGAAGCAGAAGTCACGTTAGTATCGGCGTAATTCCAGTACGCGGAGCCTATAGATCCACATGTGCGCCAGTTAGAACGTGTTCTCGACTCCCTCGGGCAGCGTCCCATCATCATCTGCGCGGACGTAAACGCGCACTCGCCCATCTGGAACAGCGATCCGCGTCACTACACTGGCCGCGGACACGACGCCGAACATAGAAGGGGGACTATGGAGGATTTCATCAACGCGCGTGGGCTTACCATCTTGAATGCCCCGGGCCAACCAGCCACGTTTAGTGGCCCCAATGGCGAGTCAAACATCGACGTCACGCTGACAACTAGAAGCGTTGCAGCTTCAGATTGGCGAGTGCGCGACGGAGCTTCGACTAGCGACCACCGAATCATCACCTTCTCCATTGCCTGCGATCGTGGAGGTCGGGCTGTAGCGTGCGCAGAGCTTGTCGACGGTGGACCGCCGAGGTTTCGGGAGAATGGTGTGGACTGGGCCTTCTTTCAGACGACGATTAGCGCGAGAGTGGGGCTCCTGGACGAGCGGAAGTGCGCTTCTGCGTTGGCCAGGGAGCTCACGGACATCGTTGTTCGTTCTGCACATGAATGTCTGGGTGTGCGTGGCAGGAGCCGGGACACCGGCTACGCATGGTGGAACCCTAGGCTGGATGCGATGCGTAGGAGGGTGGGAAGCCTTCGCTGCGCATGGCAGCGCGCCAGGAGAGTGGGGGGGCAGAAGGAAGAAAGGACAAGGGACGCATTTCATGCAGAGCGCAGGAAGTACCGGCGGCTGATGGTGGAGACGCAGAACAGCTACTATCTCCGCGTTGCTGAGTCCGGGAACGCTGACCCGTACGGTCAGGCGTACAGGGCCGCCAGTGGCAGACACCGCCCACCTGCCAATGTCATCAATGGCATCAGATATGCCGACGGCAACTCGGAGAGTGTCGGTGAGGCCGTGGATAACCTGTTGCACGCGCTGTGCCCGGACGACGATCCGTCCAAGGACACGCCGTATCACAGGGAGGTCCGGTTAGCGGCCTCCGTTATTCCGACTGGCTGCGACGCGACTCCACTTGGTCGAGACGGTCTGCAGGTCATAGTTAGGTCTCTGCTAACACGGCCCCGGGAATCGACGGCATCACTGCGCGAATGGTCAAGCGCGTGTGGGCTGCAGCCTCCGCGGAGCTTGTGTGGGTGTACGGTAAGTGTCGTTGAGGGAGTTTTCCCTGACGTGTGGAAGGACGGCAGACTTATCGTGCTCCCGAAAGGTAATGATAAGCCTTTGACCGACCCGAAAGCGTACCGCCCGATCACGCTCCTCCCAGTCTTTGGCAAAATTTTAGAGCGAGTCTTATTACGTTGTGCGCCCCAGATCACAAAGGAGATCTCCCCTTGTCAGCACGGATTTACTCCGGGTAGATCGACCGTCACGTCTCTGAGCGAAATCCTAAGCACGGCAAAAACTACTGAAGCGAAGTACGTGCAGGCAATTTTCCTCGACATATCCGGCGCCTTCGACAACGCCTGGTGGCCCATGATTATGTTGAAAGCCAAGCGAGGCGGATGCCCTCCTAACATTTACCGCATGCTGGCGGACTACTTCAGTCGGAGGCGTGTAGGCATGTTCGTTGGCGATCAGGTGCAGTGGAAGGTGTCAACCATGGGTTGCCCGCAGGGTTCCGTGCTGGGTCCCACCTTGTGGAACGTCCTTCTCGACGACTTGTTTCGGTTGCCGCTCCCTGGGGGGGTTAAAGTTGTAGCGTACGCGGATGACGTGACCGTTCTGATAGAGGCTGACTCGAGACGGGCGATTGAGCTGGCTGCGGCCGACTCAATCCGCCTATTTGAGGAATGGGCCCAGAGGAACCGCCTCTCCTTCGCCCCGGCGAAATCGCAGATGGTGATGCTCAGGGGCCGGCTTCAACGGGCTCCAGTCGTCAAACTTGCTGGCACATCTATCAGAACGGTGCAGTCTGCCGTTGTACTGGGCGTCACAATCGACTCAAGTTTGTCCTTCGCCGAGCATACGCGATCGATCGGGGAACGCGCCGCTAAATGCTTTGGGAAGATGTCGCGTGTGTCGACCTCTTCCTGGGGCATTCGATACCCAGCGCTGCGCATCCTATACTACGGCACCTATGTAGCGACCGTCACGTATGCTGCGGCGTGCTGGGCCGAGAGGGCGACGCTCTATGTCGTGCGGACTTCCTTGGTCCGTTCTCAGAGATCTTCGCTGATTCTCTTGACCAAGGCATACCGATCGAAAAGTGCCGCCTCCCTCGCCGTTCTGGCAGGGGTGTTGCCGGCGGACCTGGAGGTAATCCGTGCTGCCAGGGTGGATGAGGCGCGTAGAACCGCGGCCAAGGCGGAGTTGAGCAGGCGCAAACGCGAGATTGGGTCGGCCATTGTTGCGGAGTGGCAGGAACGATGGACCAATGAGACGAAAGGAAGTGAGCTTCGTCGATTCTTCCCGGACGTGGCCGGTCGGCTCGGGGCAACCTGGGTCGCACCGGACTATGAGACCTCGCAGGTCTTGACAGGCCACGGGTGCTTTAACAAGCGCCTGCATGAAATGTGTCTCGTTGAAAGTGCTGTATGTCCGTGTGGGCAGGCGGAGGAAGACCTCCACCATGTCCTGTGGGAGTGTGGGATGTATGGGGATCTCCGGCGCAACCTGCTAGATGGGGTCGTTCGTGTGGAGGGGGGCCCAGTGTACTACCAGGATCTCGTTTCCTCGGAGGAAAACTTCGGCATGCTCCGACAATTCGCGCACCAATGGCACAAGAGACGGAACAGCCTGGCACCGTGATCGCGGACCGTTAGGTGATGTTGGACCTGGACCGCTGGGCACGCGGGGGTCCATGCTCGTGCTGTGAACGTCTGCCCCAGAAAGGGGAGAATGACGACAGGGACACGGAGGTACAGAAAAAGAATTTGTAGGGAGTCAAGAAAGCGCTCCGGGAAACACGCCAAGAGCAAGTACCGGGCGCTCTCCCAAAGATTCGGCCCATATAACCGTGAGGTTGGAGGGGCCATGGGAGGTGGCGGGTCCTGTCCTCGCTCGCCTTGGTGGCGACAGTTAGACATGGCGGAGAGGAGTACGTGTTGGTCTCCGCCTATTTTCAGTACAACCAGCCGATCGACGGTCACTTGCACCAGTTGAAGAGGGTCCTTTGCGCTGTGAGGAGAGGAAGGAAGATCATAATTGGAGCCGACGTCAACGCCCACTCGCCGTTGTGGCATAGCGAGGTGCGCCACTATACTGGTAGGGGGCATGAGGCTGCACACCGCCGAAGCAATATGGAGGACTTCATTTCATCAGCAGAGCTCATTATAAACAACCAGGCCGGCCAGCCCTCTACATTCTGCGGTCCTAATGGGGAATCCAACATCGACCTTACTTTGTCCACCAGAAATGTAGTTGTGAAAGAATGGCGTGTACATAGATCGGCGTCTAGCAGCGACCACCGTTTGATAAGCTTTGAGATTGTGCCGGCCTGCTCGCGACGAGCCGCAGAGTGCGCTGAGCCGATTGTATGTGAGCCGCCGAGGTTTCGGGAACATGGGGTGGACTGGGATCGCTTCCGTGCGACGATTGAGGATCGTATGGGGAACTTGGGATCCAGCACTTCTGCGTCGGTCCTGGCTCGTAGGTTCACAGAGGTAGTGGTGCGCACGGCGCATGAGTGCCTAGGGGTGAAGGGAAACCGTGGGAACACTGGGTACGAGTGGTGGTCACCCAAATTGGACAGACAACATAAACTCGTAGCCAGTCTGCGCTGCAGGTGGCAGAGGGCCCGCAAGCGCGGCGTCTGTGTGCAGGAGGAGGTGGCGAGAGAGGCGTTCCATGCAGAGCGGCGCAAGTACCGGCGGCTGATGGTGGAGGAGCAGAACAGCTTCCATCTCCGAGTTGCCGAATCCGGCAATGCTGATCCCTTTGGTCAGGCGTACAGGGCCGTTAGCGGCAGATTCCGTCCGCCTCCAAATGTGATCAACGGGGTCAAGTATGCCGAGGGCTTTCCGGAGGGAGTGAGTGAGGCCGCAGACAACCGGATGCATGCTCTCTGCCCCGATGACGATCCGTCTCGGGACACAGAGTACCACCGGCAAGTCCGTGTGGCGGCCACTCTCATTCCGTCAGGCTCTTCTTCCCCGCCGCCGTCCGCTGATGCTCTGTGGGCGATCGTCAAGTCTTTGCCGAATACCGCGCCCGGGATCGACGGGATCACTGCTCGCATGCTTCGGCGTGTATGGATGGCGGCATCCGTGGAATTCCACCGGGAGTTCGCCCTGTGCGTTGAGGAGGGAATTTTCCCTGACGTGTGGAAGGATGGGAGGCTTATCGTTCTCCCGAAGGGGAACGACAAGCCTCTCACTGACCCGAAGGCGTATCGTCCAATAACGCTTCTTTCCGTCCTTGGGAAAATTTTAGAGCGCGTAATGTTAGTTTGTGCGCCCCAGATCACCAGTGGGATCTCGAACTTCCAGCACGGGTTTTCTCCGGGGAAGTCGACCGTTACGGCACTGCAGGCGGTTCTGAGTACTATCAAAAACTCTGAAGCGAAGTACGTACAAGCTGTCTTTTTAGACATATCGGGTGCCTTCGACAACGCCTGGTGGCCAATGATCCTCGTGAAGTGCAAGAGGGGAGGCTGTCCTCCGAACATTTACCGCATGCTGACGAGTTATTTTGCAAACAGGCGTGTTGGCCTGTTTATCGGAGACCAGGTGAGGTGGAAGACATCCACTATGGGGTGCCCTCAAGGATCAGTTCTCGGACCTACCTTATGGAACGTTCTCCTCGATGACTTGCTTCGGTTGCCGCCACCGGGTAGGGTTAAGATTGTTGCGTATGCGGACGACGTCACGGTTCTGGTGGAGGCCGACACTCGCAGAGCGATCGAGACCGCCGCGGCCGATACTATCCGGCAGATTGAGGACTGGGGGAGCCGTAACCGGCTCGCCTTCGCCCCCAGCAAGTCGCAAACTATGACGCTGAAGGGCAAGCTCGGTAAACGGCCACCAGTAATCAAGCTCGGCGGTAGCTCTATTAGACACGTGACGGAGGCTGTCGTACTTGGCGTGACGATCGATGCAAGTCTGTCCTTTGCACAGCATGCGGTGTCGATCGGGGAGCGCGCGGCGAATTGCTTCGGGAAGATGTCACGTGTGTCGACGTCTTCCTGGGGCATTCGATACCCTGCGCTGCGTATCCTGTACCGCGGTACGTTCGTTGCGACGGTGACGTATGCTGCAGCTTGCTGGGCAGGGAGAGCGAGTTTGCATGTCGTGCGGTCGACCCTGATTAGGAAGCAGAGGTCATCGCTCATCCTGTTGACCAAGGCGTATCGCTCGGCCAGCTCCGCCGCCTTGGCGGTGCTCGCCGGCGTGCTGCCGGCTGACCTGGAGGTGGAATGACGCTGTGTGAGTCCGGCGTGTGAATGTGGAGCGGACGCAGAGGATAGGCACCATGCGTTGTGGGAATACCCCCTCTATAAGGACCTACGGGACCGAATGCTGGATGGAATCGTTCGCGCGGAGGTGGGACCGGTTTACTACATGGATCTCGTTGCATCGGCGGAAAACTACAACCGGCTGCGGGAGTTCGCGCACCATTGGCACCAGAGGCGGAGCGGTTCGGAATGAGCAGGGACCAGGTACGGCGCCGCGGAAGAGGCGAGCGAGTCATCGTGTGATAGTGTCGTCCAGCCCCAGAATGGGGAGAGTGACGAAGGGACAAGGAGGTGTCAAGAGACGTAAAAACAACTTGTAGGGAGTCAAGAAAGCGCCTGGGAAACACGCCAAGAGCAAGTAGCCAAGTAGCAAGGGGCCATGGGTGGTGGCGGGTCCTGTCCTCGCTCGCCCGACTCTACGTGCAGCTCCACCGACTCTACGCGTAACGGAACCCAAGAAGCGGTCCCCTCTTGTGAGCTTGCGCCACATTGATGGCGATGGTGACATGGAGGAAATATACCGGGCCCTGCAAGAACAAAACTTTGAAGAAACAGAGTGGACTCTAGAGCGCCTTAAAAGTCAGAGCCGTTTGGCCTTCAAAAAGCGCGGAAGAGGCACCACCACTGTGGTGCTGGAGTGTTCATCGCGACTCCGCGAAGTACTTGTGGAAAAAGGAAGGAGTCGAAATAATGGAAATACTTTCGGTCGCCTGGATCACCCACAGGAATCCAGGGAAACGATCAATATTTCTCCGGCGGCTCAATCTGTCGCGACCGGCGAAAGGAAAGTGTTGGTATAAATTCGAAGGGCTGTCCAGCAGGGCCCCCCCCCTCTCACCCCCCCCCCCTCTCACCCCCGAAAATTTCTGGATTCTCTTGGACTGGACTAAGATTTTAATTTCCTTCAACTCTGCGTGTGACCGAGACGAAGAAGCGCTCCCCTCTTGTGAGCCTGCGACACATCGATGGAGACGGCGACATAGAAGAATTGTACCGCGCTCTACATGAACAGAATTTTGAGGACACAGTGTGGACTCTCGAGCGCCTCAAGAGCCAGAGCCGCCTTGCATTCAAGAAGCGTGGAAGAGGCACCACTACTGTGGTGCTTGAGTGCTCGCCTCGGCTACGGGAGGTGCTAGTAGAAAAGGGCCGTGTATTCATCGGCTGGCAGTACGTCGAGGTGGCAGATTTTCTGTCTGCCACCTGCTGCAGGAAATGCCACCAGTACGGACATCCGGAAAAATACTGCCGATCGACGGAAGAATTCTGCGGTAGGTGCGGCTCTAGCGGGCATCGCCGGGATGATTGTAAAGCGGCCACAGAGTGTTGTGCGACATGCAAGAGGTTCAACAGAAAAGAAGCCACCCTGCATACCACAGGAGCCGCCGTCTGCCCTGCCCGTCAACATGCAGAGTCAAGATTAATACAGGCGACGACTTATGGCCGCTAAAGGCACCCTTCGAATAGGCCAAGTCAACCTCGGCGGGTCAGCGGTCGCCACCAGAGAGCTGCCGGCACTGGCCGAAGAGCTGCGCCTCGACATCGTTCTTTTACAAGAACAGTACTCGCAGGCGCAGCGGGAGGGGCCAGTCATACTGGAATTCGGGGTAGCGACTGGAGCCAAAGCGGCAATATTGGTCAAAAACCAGCACATTCAAGCTGTGGCGCTGCACCATTTATCTACTTCGCACTGCGCTGTGCTCGTTCGTCTAGGTGACGGTTCTCATTTTGACAGCTGTCAAATTTGACGTCTGTCAGATTGTCGCCGGGCCCACACTGCCCGACACGGTTGGCCCAACTTGTTGGGTGGACTTGGTCGGATTGACCAAATTGGCCTCGACGGAAGAACCACATTATACGGGGTAACAGAATAGCGTCAACGATAACGAGGTAATACGCGAACTGTTGAACCGACTTGTGTAATCTAATACGCGAACTGTCGTACCAACTTTCTTTGGTCAACTCAACTTTGTCTAATATACTCCCTCGGTGGATTCTCTAAACCATGGATGGGAGGGAGGCTCCTGCCTCCTCCCCCTTCTCTGGGAGGTCATCTATGACCCCCCGGACACCTCCGGGTGGCCTGGCTCCTCCGCATGCGCGCGCCGAGACTCTCCCCAGGTCTGCTGGGCTGGGGCAGCAAGGGCTGCTTTCCATGAGGAGCGCCGGGCGTACCGGAAGCTCATGGAGGCGACGCAGAAGGAGTACCTCGCCCGTCAGGCGGAGACTGGGAACCATGACCCCTGGGGCCTGGCATACCGGGTCGCCAGTGGGAGGTTCCGTCCTCCGTCTAACGTCATCAACGGCGTTCGGTACCTCGAGGGTCATGCGGAGTCGGTCGGCGAGGCTGCGGATGCGCTGTTGGGTTCCCTCTATCCCGACGACGATCAGTCGAGGGATACGGACTACCACAGGCTGGTCCGAGTTGCGTCGGCCTTTGTTCCAACGACCCTTTCTGAAAGGCTGAGGGCGGAGACGAAGGTCTTTAAGCTAAATGGAAGACAAAGGGGCACTACAACATACAATCTGGAATGCACCCCTGGCCTGAGAGAGTCGTTATTGACAAGGGATAAGATCTTCGTGGGATGGCAGTCAGTGGAGGCGTGCGACTTTGTTCGCGTGACGTGTTGTAACAAGTGTAAGATGTTTGGCCACCCGGAGAAATACTGCAAAGCCAAGGAAACCATTTGTGGTAAGTGCGGCTCAGAGAATGGTGTGGACTGGGCCCTCTTTCAGACGACGATTAGCGCGAGAGTGGGGCTCCTGGAGAAGGACAAGGGACAAGTAGGAAAAGATAAATAACTTGTAGGGATTCAAGAAGGCGCCTGGGAAACACGCCAAGAGCAAGTACCGGGCGCCCTCCCAAAGCTTCGGCCCATATAACCGCGAAGTTGGAGGGGCCATGGGTGGTGGCGGGTCCTGCCCCTAGGGGGCCTCGCAGACAGGGGGCAGTAGAAAGTGCGCAAGATCGGTAATGCTGGCGTAGTGGTCCAAACCACGAGCACTCATGCAGCGGACCGCCTAAGAAGTGCAGCCCCGCCGACATTGCGGGTATCGGAGCCTAAGAAGATGTCGCCGAGAGTATGCCTCCGAGACGTGGACGTGGAGTACTCGACGGAGGAGCTCCTAAACATTATACAGGAGCAGAACTTCCAGGGCACGTCGTGGACACCCGAGAAGCTGAGGGCAGAAGCGAAAGTGTTCAAATTGAACGGTAGGCAGAGAGGTACAGTCACGTACATCTTGGAATGCTCGGCTGACCTAAGGGAGGCACTCATAACCAAAGATCGGATCTTCATCGGGTGGCAGTCGGTCGAGGCGTGTGACTTCCTCAGAGTCACATGCTGCAACAAGTGTCAAATGTTCGGGCACCCAGAAAAATATTGCAAGGCGAAGGAAACCGTGTGCGGCAAGTGCGGGAACACAGGTCATAGGAGGGACGCGTGCAAGGAGGAGATGACTCGCTGTGCCACGTGCCCCAGATTCAGCCGGGATGCGCAATCGCACACCACCAATGCTAGAAGCTGCTCCGCCCGCCAGTACGCAGAGCAAAGGGCCGTCGCTACAACCAACTATGGCTGCTCCTAGGGGGCCTCAAAACCTTAAAATCGGACAGCTAAACCTGGGCGGCTCCGCCTTGGCCACTAATGAGCTGCCATCGCTTGCCCGGGCGCTGGGGCTGGATATTGTTCTTGTCCAAGAACAGTATTCCCAGCCCCCGCCCGGCCTTATCCAGCTTGACAGCTCCGCCAAGGCTGGGCTCCTGGTCGTCGCGTCAGACATCGCAGTTGTCATGCTCACCCATCTCTGTACGACGCACTGCCTCGTGGCAGCGGTAAGGAAAGGCGAAACGGAATACACGGTTGTCTCCTCATACTTCCAGTACAGTGAGTCAGTTCCATCACGTGACGGTGCAGCCGTCACGCCTCAACAAGGAAGCTACGAACACCATTGGGACCAGTGTGCGGGATGTGCTGGCGTTCGTCGCGCCGCTAACTCCGGCTCAGCGAGTCGGAGATTAAGCTGGCGGAAGCGAATCTAAAGATGAAAACGCTGGAACATGAAGCTCTTAAGGCGCGTAGTGAAGCTGCGAATTTCGGGTCTGCGGGGCCTGCACCGGCGGCGGCGTCGGAGTTCGCACCCCCCGACTTCTATGGGCCGAGAGGACTACGCTGCACGTTGTTCGGTCACTACTCCTCAAGGCGCAAAGAGGGCCGCTGGTGCTGCTTACCAAAGCGTATCGCACCACCAGCACCTCTGCGCTGGCGGTCTTAGCGGGAGTCCTTCCTGCGGACCTGGAGGTAATCCGGGCTGGCAAAATAGATCTGGCGCGCAAGTCCGCGACGAAGCGGGAGTTGAGCAGTCGGAAACGCGAAATATGGTGATGCGGTGGTTGACTTGTGGCAGCAGCGCTGGGCGAGCGATGAGAGGGGCAGTCATCTTCGGCGATTCTTTCCGGTGGTGTCCGAGAGGCTCAAGGCGACTTGGGTCTCTCCGGACTATGAGACCTCGCAGATCTTGACAGATCATGGATGCTTCCGGTGGCGTCTTCATGGATTTCGGCTGTGTGCGAGTAGTCTGTGTGACTGCGGCGAGAGTGATGAAGATGCACACCACGTTTTGTGGGAGTGCAAGCTGTATGAGGACCTCCGACACAGGATGCTGGAAGGGATGGAGCTCACGGAGGCGGGTCCGGTGTATTACCGGGACCTGGTTTCCTCGGAGGCGAACTTCCGAAGGCTGCAGCAGTTCGCGCACGCCTGGCACAGGAGGCGTGGCGGTTCGGAGCCGCGGCCGAGGCGGCAGAGAGGAGGAGGAGGACGTGAAGGAGGCGAGGAAGGCGAAACCTCGGAGGAGGAAGGGAGCGAGGAGGATGATATGGAGGAGGAAACTGAATTCGCAGAGGATGAGGTCTGCGGTGAAGTAGCGAGCGAGTCCGTTTCTGTGGCGTCCACCCCAGAAAGGGGAGAAGGACAAGGGACAAGGAGGTAGAGATAAATAACTTGTAGGGAGTCAAGAAGGCGCCTGGAAAACACGCAAGAGCAACTACCGGGCGCCCTCCCAAAGCTTCGGCCCATATAACCGCGAGGTTGAAGGGGCCATGGATGGTGGCGGGTCCTGCCCATATTTCGGGCTTCGAAATATTGACAAATAAAATAACATATTTTTTTGTATTGTAGTACGTATTACGTACCCGTATAAACATTATTTATGTCGTTTGTCAAGGGTAGTAAGGTTTATTCTCATTGTCATCCTCATATTTACACTTATGATATCCACAATGACATTTAGAATCGTGAACATCCATTTATTTTGAATTATTATAACCTCAATTTCAGCAACATAAAAAATAAGATTACTTTAAAACCAGGGTGACTAAATGGAAATCGTTTACAGAATATAAAAAATTCTTTTCAAAAAACCGACTTCAAACGCCACTACAAAGTATAAAAATAATTTTATTTTGTACACGTTTGTTGAAGTCGGGCGGCTTAAATAGAAACGATGAAACCGATACGCGATTCTCGCCCGATTTCAATAAGCGTGTCTCTCATATGCCACCATAAGATAAGCGTCGCGCATTGATTTCATCGTTTCTAGTTAAGCCCGCCCGACTTCAACAAACGTGTACAAAATAAAATTATTTTTATACTTTGTAGTGGCGTTTGAAGTCGGTTTTTTGAAAAGAATTTTTATTTTAAGCTTTTTAGTGTAGCTTATTCCTGCTCTCTTTCTCCCCTCCCTCCAACGCTACGGTACTAATGTAGTCTATACTTGGTACCTACAGTACTTATTAACAATACACAATTTCTAAAGAGCTAGGACTAGGAGCTCCATGATGTAGTCCATGGTTGGTACCAACAATATCAATTCGAAAGCGTCAGTTCGTAATTCCTCCAACCCTGCAGCATCAGGATTGAGGAGCTGGAACCTTGAGCATTATGCTGTAGTATATGCTTGGTACCAACAATATCAACTCGTAAACAAAAATTCCTAAATCCACACAGTTTAGGTAGGCAGTACCCCTGCAGCATCAGTATTGAAGAGCTAGGACCTTGAGCTTCACGATGTAGAATATGCTTGATATTGACAATATCAATTCCCAAGCGAAAGTTCCTCAATCCTCACAGTTTCAGTGGGCAGTACCCTGCAGCATCAGGATTGAGGAGCCTAACCTAGACTTCGATTTAGTAGTATATGCTTATTACATACAATAACAATTCATGATTAGCAGTTCCTAAATCCCTATAATTTAGATGGGCAGTACCCTGCAGCATCAGGATTGAGGAGTAGGACCTGGAGCTCTATGATCTAGTATATGCTTGAGCTAAGCCTACCAATTCGTAAACGACGGTTCCTAAAGTCTCATAATTTAGGGGGGAAATATCCCTGCAGCATCAGGCTTCAGGAGTTGAAGGTCAAAATTTTTATGGGACCATTTCGCGAGCTTCCTCTGTCGATTTAAAAAAAAATCTCTCAAATCGGTCCAGACACCCCGGAGTAATCGGTGGGCATACATAGAAAAAAAAAAAAAAAAAAAAAAAAAAAAAAAAAAAAGATACCGGCCGAATTGATAACCTCCTCCTTTTTGGAAGTCGGTTAAAAAAGGTAATAATTTGTCTACAACGTCAAATCAAAACTATGGTGACATAACAATTTTTTTGGAGGGGCCTAAAGCTCCTAAGAAAATGGGCAATCTCCTTTATTATTGTTTATAAGTATTCTGCTGTTTTTCCTAGTTTTTCGCGCTTTTCCTTGTTTATTATTATTGTGCAAATACTGTGACACTTGTGACTTGTGTTTGTGAGCCCCTAATCCGATCGATCGATCCGGTTCGAGGACACTGCCAGGCGGGGAGTTTGACTGGGGCGGTACATCTGTCAAAGAATAACGCAGGTGCCTAAGGCCAGCTCAGCGAGGACAGAAACCTCGCGTGGAGCAAAAGGGCAAAAGCTGGCTTGATCCAGATGTTTAGTACGCATAGGGACTGCGAAAGCACGGCCTATCGATCCTTTAGTATAAAGAGTTTTTAGCAAGAGGTGCCAGAAAAGTTACCACAGGGATAACTGGCTTGTGGCAGCCAAGCGTTCATAGCGACGTCGTTTTTTGGTGGTGATCTACACAAAAGAAACATGATACATTTCCAAACTGTACGATTGCTAGCTTATGTACTTATATCTAAATCAGTCTGATTGAACATCATCGAATGGTGAGAAATTGTACATTTAAACTTAAAAGAAGTAAGTCTTCCTAGACCACCCCCAAGCGCACCCGATGCAAATAAAGATTTATCAAAATCGATGCACTTAATTTATAGACACATTCTAAACGGCCTACTGTTAAAATATTATAAAGTGTCAAAGATACACTAACTTAGTTTTGAGAGCGAGATTTGTATTAGAGCTTGATAAATTGGTATTGAAATACGAATCAAACTTCGTTTGTATGGACTGCGCTAGTGATTAACTTCTCTTAAATTTGGAAACAATAAGGGCCGATTTCAATATCGTAAAATAAGTCTTTTTCGGGTGTAAAGATATTATTTTGAGTTTTCGTATTGAAAATCTGTCATTATTATACAGATAAGACTTATTTTACTTTGGTGAAATCAACCCTAAAAGAACTAAATTTAATAGATTGTCAGATTCATCTGACATCATCTTCAGTTCGGAGACAGGGCCAAAACGTTAGCAAAACTTCACTAATATATTACCTCGTTTCTCACTAACTTCTTTGGTCGTATCTCATTAACTTACAACATTTTAAATATTACAATTATTTAATGTTTGTAAGATTTTGACACAAATAAACGGCCAAATGCAAGTCGAGCCACGTTCCGTAGTTAGTTAATATTGGAATCTGTATTTTTCATTTTTTGCCGACAAAAAATCGGTCACCGATTGTCGGATATGGCCCTATGTTAACTTAAAATTATCGAAAGTTACACTAGACCCTCTGGCATATGAAGTAAGCCAGGCGCCAGGCGCCAGGGTCGGGGTAGTGTGGTGCTAGTCGGCGTCCACAGCGCGCTCGTCGCGGGTGGCATCGACGCACTCGTAGCCGTACTTGATAAGGAAGTGGAAGCGAGGGTCGGAGACCAGCTCCGCCAGCTCCGGCGCCGTCAGGATGTCCTCCACTGGCGGCAGCAGCAGCTCCAGGTCGCCGCCTGCAAGTGGAACCAGGATTCATTACAAAGTTTTTTTTTTTTTACGGCAAAGTGAAAAGGAAGGGTTATGATTTTAGTAGTCTATATGTCGGTATACAATATGCATGTGACTATTTACTTATGTTTCACCGTAGCGCTTAAACTACTGAGCCTATCTTAATGAACTAATTTTCCGTTGTCGGACTACACTTCAAACTATTTAACAAGAACTATGTCACAAGATTGTAATGATATAAATGTTTATTAAAATCTGTTTGATTTTTATGAAAAACAAACGAAGATAGTATTGAGAATCGAGTTTATCATACCTGAAAGGTTGTCAGGTCAATCTCCACCCATTGTACTACTATCGTAACCACCCCTAACACAAACTTTACGGTTACTTGAAGGGGATATGAAAATATTAATCAAGTTCAACTGGGGCAATATTTGAAAAAGAAAAAAAAATAGCAGCACTGGCACATACCCATGAGGTGCACGAGGTCGAGCAGCCGGAAGAACATCTTCTCGCGCATCTCCGCGTCGGGCGCGTCCACGCGGCACACCGACCAGTCGTCGCGCCGGATGCACGCGCACCACACCTGCAACGAACACCACGTGCGGTTCAATGTGGCCGTAGTGTAACGGTTACACACTCGGGGCGCGATGCCCGAGAGATGTGGATGCTGCTGGCCTCATAATTTTTTGATTATATTTATTAATCTATTCGAATAAATAAATAAACATTTACTCAGCTCACACAAATAAAAAGATACAAAATTTGAGTAACACTAAGGCTGAAATCTACGGGCCGCACTCGCAGGGTTATTACGTATCTCGCGACAGGTTCGTGACAGGCGTAAATCGCGCAATCGTTGCTGTCAAACGCCACTTCTGCTGTCAAACGTCACTTCTCAAACGTCAAATTTCAGTAGTGACAGCAGTAGCAACACGACAGCAATCACTACGCGATCGGTTGCAAAATGTCACTAAAATTCGTATTACGCAAGCCAATCGCACGTCTATTGCTCGCCTATTGCAAAATGTACTTTTCTTCTTTAGAGATGCTTGATGGAGAAGAAAGGAAGTCCAAATACTTCGAGAGGGTTTTACCACAGACCACAACACAAAACAAATAAAAAATATAACAATTCAACCACTGACGACGATAAAAACTGTGTATTTTGTTTACATCTATTGCCGTCCTATCGCGAGTGGCGCTAGTATCGACACGTGAGCAATAGACGTGCGATTGGCTTCCGTAATACGATTTTTAGTGACGTTTTGCGACCGATCGCTGTCGCGTTGCTATTGCTGTTGCTGTTGCAAATTTTTACGTAATCAGGGTGCCGCACTCCGCCCAGAACCGAGACAGAGCTACGAGACAGATTTATGTCAGAGCATATTTTTGTGGCTCGTTTCAACTCTAACCCAAGTCCGAGCCGAGCAGTACACTCTATAGATCTCAGCAATAATCTATACTATTATAATAAAGAGAGAGCGCGAATTTTGTGAGTTTGTATGTATGTCCGGAGCAAACTTTGGAACCACCGCACCTATTTCAAAAATTCTTTCACCATTTCAAAGGTACATTATTCCAGATGGTTATAGGCTATATATTATGCACATATATGTATTATGGCTAGATATTATGTGCAAATTTATTAAAGAAGTCGGAAAAATTTTTGACTCTCAAACGTTTTCAAGGCGTGCGCTGGGTCACATACTGTTATTGGATGAAAATGATGTATTGGTGAATTGTTCCTCTTAACAAGTTCTAAAAAAAAGTCCGCGATAGCATATATCTAGCTTCTAAGGATTTCTATCTTTCAAATTTTGATTAAAAATAATGAATTATTTTCGACCTTCCTTAACCGATGTGATGTCAATCTATATCTAAATAAATATGTTTATTATCGTAAGTGTTTAATTTAGAACATATTTGCCCTTTACACTATACAATTTATATAAATATTTTAGGAGTTATCGGAAAATTAATTTTTCCGCGCGACAAAATAATAAAATGGTGTCGGCCGGCGCGGGCGGTGCACGGTGGCGGGTTTCGACGCGGGAGATTCCTGTGATTCCTGTGGTGATCTTATTTACAATCGCCTCCTATTAGAAGCTCTGTGCGATCAGTCCCGTAAAAAAAAATATTTAAATTTTCAACCCGAAGTCGGCGCGGGCTTCTAGTCTATGACATAAAGGTATGTTTTACATTAAAAAATCGACTTAAACCATAGAATGCATGTTGCCTCAAGGCTAATTATTATCACTCGAAGTAGCACAAACCCAATACACTTTATGGCCCGACAGGGGAACTTCCTAACCACTAGAATTAGGCCAACGAGGCAGTCACTCACTCGGAGCCGCAGCTCGTCGCGGCGCTCCATGTCGTGCACGAAGTCGGTGAGGTCCAGCGCCTTCTTGTAGTCGTACTCCGTCAGCGAGCGGCTCGCGGAGTCGATGTACATCTGAAGGAAATATTCAATTCATGATCAATATCTGGTAATAAGCTAGTTTGGATAACGTGTGAGTAACATTCATCAACGCTCTTATTCGATGTACAGGAATTCAATCGGTAATTTGATATTTTTTAATGAATACAAATATTCGGTTAAATATCTATATATTGCACCTTTATCATTAAGGTGACCTAATTCAAAAACTACAATCTGTGGGCAATGAGCAAAAAAGAACGGAACGCAAAGTCAACATGCCTTGGCGCCTAAATCTGACGTGCTTTTTTTATTCATAGCAATATAGACCTCGGCTGCAATATCACCTGTTGGTAAATGACAATGGAGGGGACAAAGATGATCGAGGAAGGGAGACCCATACCCCCCCTAGTCAGTTGTTCAAGTGTTGTGCGTGTACGAGGCTCACCTGCACCAGCTCTTCGGGCTCCAGCACCCTAGCGTGGTCGCCGTCGTCGATGCCGTGGTGCAGGCGCAGCTCGCGCGGCAGCGCGGCGTGCTGCTCGGCCAGCGCCAGCCGGCACTCGGCCTTGCGCCACGCGTCCGCCTGCTGCGGCTCGGGCGCGTCGCCGGCCAGCAGGCACAGCTTGGCGATCGACGCCGCCGTCTGAGCGACGACACAGAGGCTATCAGTGTCACATGACAACGATAACGACGTACAAAACGTACACGTCTTAGTTTACCCACTAGTCAACATTTTTAATAATTTCCAAATAACTAGTCCGCCATCTTGGGTGTTCCGCCATGTTGGATTTAGAATGACGTCACTCAGCTAACCATTGATTGTCACCTAAACTAAACGTGTATACAAAGTTGAAGATATCTGCTTCAAAATTAAGTTGCAAGATTCCACCCGAACAAACATAGTTACATACATATATACATACAATGGAAGTTAAATAAAGGCTTTTAAAAAAGGATTTTTCATTGACATGAGATTGTGAGTTGATCCTATGAAAATATCTGATTCCACCTCCCTAATCCTGGTATTACAGGGATACTGGCACTGCCTACTTAAACAATGGAGATTTAAGAACTGCCGACTAGGAATTAATTGTAGATAGTAATAATAGTAGTTTCTCTTCAATTTTGAGGCTGCACATCACGACTTTAAAGTACAGTGACATACTTACTGCTGCATTTCAACACATTATTTCATGTTAAGAATACAGACATAGATAAAGGATGCAAAAAGAGAGGAGTAGAATCCAAAAGGCAGTCTTATCAATTAGTAGCGATCTCTGGCAGACGGCTGGAAAGCATCAGACACTGACCGCCATCCTGGCGACGGAGCCGGTCTCTTGGTCGGCCAGCTCGGCGTAGAGGCTTGCGGCGGGCAGCACGTCGCCCGCGGCCAGGTGGTGCAGCGCGCGCAGCGCCAGGCGGTCGGGCGCCGCCGCCAGCCACGCGCGCAGCCGCTCGCCCGCGCGCGCGCCCAGCGAGCGCAGCAGCAGCGCGCACGCCGACCCGCCGCGCGACGCCAGCCACGCGAACGCCTTCTCCGCCATGCCCTGCAGGCGCCGACCGCAGATATATAACTTACTAGTATGACAATAAAATTAAAAAATGATGGCCATCGTACGTAGGTGTTTTTGTGCCAACGATGACCATCATTGAAATTTCAATTTTATTTTATGCTCGATGGACATTCGTCCAACCCTTATGCAGGCGATTATGAGACAGGAGATGGCCAATCACAGGCTAGAATGATATGGTGCGATTCGATGAGTGGCTCGCTCACCTCGTCCGCGTACTTGTCGATGTACCCGTAGAGGCGCTGCATGTCGTTGCGCTGCACGCACATCTCGATCAGCAGCTCGAAGTCCTTGAACTTCTCCCCCAGCACCGCTGCTCTTTCGATTTGACCTTCCTGGACTGGAAAAAATCATCAGAAAATAACATGGTAAAAATCATGGATAACCATGACTTTTAAAATAATTCAGGAATATCGTTCGTGACGAACCATGCTTCAATAGTGAAGGAAAACGTGAGGAAACCTGCACTCTTGAGAGTTGTCCATAACGTGGTGCTGGACTTAACGTGGACTAATCCTGTAACCCTTCTCTAAGAGAAGACGAATAGAGCTAACATGAGCTCCACGAAAAAGGAGACGGTCCAGAATTGTATGGAGTGTGAATCTGGTCTTTGAACTAGTAATAAAATAAAATATTAAACCATTTTTGATTGATCAAATCCACAAATTCATCTTTATTTCAGTAATAATATTATTTATTTTCTCCACGTGACGCAACATAACATGCGTAATCATGGCGGGCGGATTCATGTTTTTGACGTTAGCTGTCAAATTATCATGAGCTCATTGATCCGCAAATCTTGAATTCCGTGAACGAAAGCCGAGTCAGACAAGTAGCAAAAGATCCAAAGTACAAATACAAATGCCAAATTGCTAGAGAAAATCCACAAGAAGCACAAGATTCACGAGTTCACAACACCACGAATAAACAAATATAAAATATCACGTCACTTGTCAGATAGCTCAGAAATGACATTTGACATAGAACCGCACCTACTGCCATCTTGGCTGAAAGGTAGCCTTAGTAGTATCTTGTAAGTAGTACCAAGAAACTTGAAATTACATTTTTATTTTAGCAATTTACTTATTATGATTTTCTAATTGATTTTATTTTTATTGATCTCTTTGTATTCTTCGCATTTCACGGTATAGGGTACAAAGAGTAAACCCAAAGTGGACCGTCTCCACGTCCACTCCAGTCCAGTCCAGTGGTCGTGTACACGTTTACTCGTAGTCTCCGTGTGAATCTCTGTACACGTTTACTCATGAGTCAAGAGTCGACGTGTCTCTCGCGGCGCGCACGTTGGCTCTGGCGGGCTCAGTAGTGGGACACTCACTGTAGGGCTGTATGGTGTCGCTGCGCACGCGCTCGTAGAGGTGCAGCGTGCGCGGCGCGTGGCGCAGCGGCTCGGCCTCGCTCAGCAGCAGGTCGGCCAGCGCCGCGGCCGCCTCCAGCAGCTGCGCGCGCAGGTTGGCTCTGGCGGGCTCAGTAGTGGGACACTCACTGTAGGGCTGTATGGTGTCGCTGCGCACGCGCTCGTAGAGGTGCAGCGTGCGCGGCGCGTGGCGCAGCGGCTCGGCCTCGCTCAGCAGCAGGTCGGCCAGCGCCGCGGCCGCCTCCAGCAGCTGCGCGCGCAGGTTGGCTCTGGCGGGCTCAGTAGTGGGACACTCACTGTAGGGCTGTATGGTGTCGCTGCGCACGCGCTCGTAGAGGTGCAGCGTGCGCGGCGCGTGGCGCAGCGGCTCGGCCTCGCTCAGCAGCAGGTCGGCCAGCGCCGCGGCCGCCTCCAGCAGCTGCGCGCGCAGGTTGGCTCTGGCGGGCTCAGTAGTGGGACACTCACTGTAGGGCTGTATGGTGTCGCTGCGCACGCGCTCGTAGAGGTGCAGCGTGCGCGGCGCGTGGCGCAGCGGCTCGGCCTCGCTCAGCAGCAGGTCGGCCAGCGCCGCGGCCGCCTCCAGCAGCTGCGCGCGCAGGTTGGCTCTGGCGGGCTCAGTAGTGGGACACTCACTGTAGGGCTGTATGGTGTCGCTGCGCACGCGCTCGTAGAGGTGCAGCGTGCGCGGCGCGTGGCGCAGCGGCTCGGCCTCGCTCAGCAGCAGGTCGGCCAGCGCCGCGGCCGCCTCCAGCAGCTGCGCGCGCAGGTTGGCTCTGGCGGGCTCAGTAGTGGGACACTCACTGTAGGGCTGTATGGTGTCGCTGCGCACGCGCTCGTAGAGGTGCAGCGTGCGCGGCGCGTGGCGCAGCGGCTCGGCCTCGCTCAGCAGCAGGTCGGCCAGCGCCGCGGCCGCCTCCAGCAGCTGCGCGCGCAGGTTGGCTCTGGCGGGCTCAGTAGTGGGACACTCACTGTAGGGCTGTATGGTGTCGCTGCGCACGCGCTCGTAGAGGTGCAGCGTGCGCGGCGCGTGGCGCAGCGGCTCGGCCTCGCTCAGCAGCAGGTCGGCCAGCGCCGCGGCCGCCTCCAGCAGCTGCGCGCGCAGGTTGGCTCTGGCGGGCTCAGTAGTGGGACACTCACTGTAGGGCTGTATGGTGTCGCTGCGCACGCGCTCGTAGAGGTGCAGCGTGCGCGGCGCGTGGCGCAGCGGCTCGGCCTCGCTCAGCAGCAGGTCGGCCAGCGCCGCGGCCGCCTCCAGCAGCTGCGCGCGCAGGTTGGCTCTGGCGGGCTCAGTAGTGGGACACTCACTGTAGGGCTGTATGGTGTCGCTGCGCACGCGCTCGTAGAGGTGCAGCGTGCGCGGCGCGTGGCGCAGCGGCTCGGCCTCGCTCAGCAGCAGGTCGGCCAGCGCCGCGGCCGCCTCCAGCAGCTGCGCGCGCAGGTTGGCGTCCTCGCACTTGTGCGCGCACTCGCTGCGACACCGGACGACATCATTATCGACCAAGTTTTTTTTTTTTTTTTATCAATGACAAGATAGTCCTTGACTGCGATTGATATAATACCTTACCCGACGTCATTTCCGCCGTAATGCGTCCGTTGTTTTAGTTCGTGGAAACAAAAATGACAGAAAGCATCATCCACCTTAAATAAGGTGGCCCGTCAAAGTCAGACAAAAAGAGTATCTACTTGGGTGGATTTGCACTTTTTCATTACTCTCTGAGACTTAGTAAAGAACTTAATTACTTCAAAATCTATACTATTATAATAAAGAGGGAGCGCGAATTTTGTGAGTTTGTATGTATGTCCGGAGCAAACTTTGGAACCACCGCACCTATTTCAAAAACTCTTTTACCAATTCAAAGGTACATTATTCCAGATGGTTATAGGCTATCTATTATGCACATAAAGTATTATGGCTAGATATTATGTGCAAATTTGTTAAGGAAGTCGGAAAATTTTTTGACTCTTAAACGTTTTCAAGGCGTGCGCTGGGTTATATACTGCTATTGGATGAAAA
This sequence comes from Hipparchia sbordonii, assembly GCA_038048805.1. Taxonomy (NCBI): domain Eukaryota; kingdom Metazoa; phylum Arthropoda; class Insecta; order Lepidoptera; family Nymphalidae; genus Hipparchia; species Hipparchia sbordonii. Next base: position 411,779 of record CM076111.1, on the reverse strand, counting down.
TGATATATGGGTGAATTGTTCCTCTTAAAGAGTTCTAAAAAAAAGTCCGCAATAGCATATGTATATCTTCTAAGAATAACTTACAATAACCATTTCTATCGTTCAAATTTTGATTAAAAATAATGAATTATTTTCGAAGCTTCTTTAACCGATGTGATGTCAATCTTTATCTAAATAAATATTTTTACTATCGTAAGTATTTAATTTAGAACATATTTGCTCTTTACACTATACAATTTAAATAAATATCATAGGAGTTATCGGAAAATTATTATTTCCGCGCGACAAAATAATAAAATGATGTCAGCCGGCGGGCGGGGCGGTGCACGGGGGCGGGTTTCGGCGCGGGAGATTCCTCTGGTTCCTGTGGTGATCTTATTTACAATCGTCTCCTATAAGAAGCTCTGTGCGATCAGTCCCGTAAAAACAAATATTTCAACCCGGACGAAGTCGGCGCGGGCTTCTAGTCAAAAATAATATGTAAAACCATGGTCGAAAACAAAAAAATAATATAAAATGCAACATATATAAAAGTTTCGCTAGGTACTTACGTGACGGCGCGTTTGTGCAGATGTGCCAGGGAAGACAGCAGCGCGCGCGGCCCGAGCGGCGGCGCGGGGCGCGACGTGCACTGCGCGCGGCACTTGTGCATCTCCGTCAGCGTCGTCTGCGGGACACGTTATGAGTCGGTTACATCCATGCTTTGAAACGTATATCGAAGTTTTTTCACATTGGAAAGGGATAAGTCTTGCACGACTAAAAGGACATGTCCCAGTTTAGTATGGAGGGTGGTTTTTTATTCTGAGTGTCTATTAACCAGAACCAAACTGCTATCACATGAAAGAGAAAAAAATATAAAATTAAACGCCATTTAAATAATAATTTTAGAAACCCCCTTTTTTTTTAAATTAATAAAGAAAAATATTGTTTGTAGAAAATATTTTTCGATGGATGGCAACATTAAAAACATTTTCTTATCTAGAAATAATTGAATCTGACACCTGTTACTGTCACTTTAATGTCATTTAAATGCCAAAAGTTCAAAAACGTCATTATAATTGTCACTTTTGACAGTCCTGACAATCACCTGACATACGCCTGACATTGACAAGTTACCTAGACAAATAATATTTTTGAAGTTTTTTTTTAATCGGTGCGTAATCACAAGCAAAGGTCCATAAATGCATCAAAACAAAAAAAAATATTTTCTCCAAATCGGGGTCTTTAAAAAATCGGTAAATTATTTAGATAGAAGCCTTTTTGGATCTCTATCGAACTATATTAAAATCATTCTGGTTAATTACACTCAATAATAAAAAACCATTTTGGGACAACTCCTTTATGGCTAACAGCAGAAGTCTGTTCGGTAACTTATTTATTCGAGGGCCCCTTTTTAGTTTAATATCTAAAATTTAATTTCTAAAACAACAGCCGTTTTCACAAAGTAAAATTTTTCATTATTATAATTTTTGCGTTTTATTGTTATTTTTAAGACAATTGTTAGTTGGGATATCTTCGGATCATCAACTGATCTCGTTGTGGTCGTGTTGTGCACTGACCGTGAGGGCGGTGAGCGCGTGCAGCGCGTGCAGCGCGGCGGCGCGCGGGTCGTGCGCGGGCGGCGGCAGCTCGGCCAGCGCGCGCAGCACGCGGCCGATGCGCGTGACGCGGCGGAAGCACACGTCGGCGGCCGACAGCGCGCCGCCGCGCAGCGCCTGCAGCACCGCCGGCTCCTCGCCCTCCGACCCGTCCGCGCCCTCGTGCTCGGCGCTCGCCGTCACCTGACACACGCATTATATTATTATGAGGCATACCCATAAATTATTTTCAAAAAAATTCCACTACCCTGTAACATCAGGATTAAGGAACTAGGACCTAGCGTTCCATGATGTAGTCTGTGCTTGGTACCAACAATATCATATTCGTAATCGGCAGTTCCTAAATCCCTACAGTGTATGTATCCGAGTATCCCGCGCTTACCCGATGCAGCGCCGCGTCCACGAGGTGCGCGCCGTCCTGGTGCAGGCGCTGCAGCGCGCGCGCGGCCGCCAGCCGCTCGCCCAGCGAGCACAGCTCGTACTGCGTGCTGACTGTGCCCTCCTCGTTCTCTGTCCGATCAAATCGCATTATTATAAGGAAAACTGATTAATACACTTTAAATAGAACATCGGCAAGTCTAAAATCTGGTGCGTGCTCCCTACGAAAAAGTTGATAATACTCGATCACAGGATCGATAGGATCACAAAAATTATCTCTTTTCAATTTTCAACTCCAGAAAATCTCAAAATACTCGTCTCATCACTACTCAATCGAGTCAATAGTACACAAATTAAAATGAGCGCAATGCTGGAGGTTGAACGTGAGTCACCTCTGGTCACGGTGCCGAGCCGCCGCCACAGGTTGTGCGCGCGCAGGAAGTCGAGGAACAGCGAGAAGGCGCGCTGCTTGTCGCGCAGCTGCGCCGCCGTCTGCAGCGCGGCCGAGCTGCCCAGCGCCACGCGCGTCGCGCCGCCCGACCGCAGCTTCCATCTGCGCCAGCCATTGGAATGGAATCAGCCTACCGGTTCACTAAGATGGCCTTCCGAACCGACAATACCATCTTGAAAGAACTGAAGATACAAGAAAGGCTTTCGTCGACTGTGCAATAGGGTATGTTACTGTTTTGTGAAAAGTGTCTATTTGATCCTTTAAAAATATACCTCTAGAAAATTTACTAAAATTTTATAAAATGCATGTAAATTTTGCATTTTAAATATTCGCGCGTAAACGCTAGACGCCATGTGATGACGTCATCTACACAGTAAACACATTCATGATTCATTCGCTCTAGGTGAGGGTTGGCGCGCTTTGTAAAGCCGACACAAAGCGGCCGCGGTTCATGGCGAAAGGCGGCGCGGCTTCTGTGACCCACTGTGTACGTTAGTGACGTACGAGTCTGCTCCAGAAGTTTCCTCTAATATAGCGCCGCTGATATTGAGGTAGTTCCTGAGGTAGGTGTGCCCGCACAATACACACCTGGGGTCGCCGGCGGGCGCGTCGTCCAGCATGTCCTGCGCGAGCGCCAGCACGGTGCGGTCGAGCGGCGCGTCGCTGTGCGGCTCCGTGCGCGGGAACAGCTCCGCGACGAGGCGCGCGGCCGAGCTTGCGTCGCCGCGCACGTGGAACAGGAACGCGCTTTTCAGCTTGCCCACCGCGTCCGTGCTCATCGCGCTCACCTGATGCACACAAAAAACATATTAGACTAGTGGTTCGCCCCGAACTGAGACCTCGCGATATCCCATAATTCCCAAAAGTTTTAATTATATATTGTAATAATTAACTTTTAACATTAGACGCAATAAAAAAAATATTAGTTGACATAAAACTGTTTTACTGACACAGCGCCATCTATTAGCATTATAGTGAAGCTATTAGCTTCACAATAATGCTAATAGATGGCGCATTAAAATTAAATAATTTCGTTTCTTTATAACATTTATCTAATTTTAGTATTTGTTGTTCAAGTACAGGATATAACTGAATTTTCAACCAAGTTTCACGTTCTAATATTCAGTAATTCTGAAGTTATAGGGCTCTGACAGACATTTAGACGGACACACTTCTCTGTCTAGTAGGCAAGCGCCCTAGTTGACTCAGAGAACTCGCTTCGCTCGTTCAATTATTACTACGTCCACAAACTATTCTATTTGTTAATCTTGGCCATAGAAATAACTTGGATCCTGGAAGCACACGTAGGATGCTCTTTATCCTGGTAAATCAGATTTTCAATGCGATTTTTCAAAAGTTTAATCCGGAATTTTGTGAAAAACATACCTCATGTGGATCAATTTCGTAGAGCGCGAGGTTGCTGTCGTACATGTCGGACGGGCACGGAGACCCCATCGGACTGTCGCAGATGGACCTGAAGACACGAAGCACACTGTGATACAAGCGCGGGAAGTAGTTTATTACAAACGAGTTGGCATTGTTAAGAGTTTGTAATAACCTCAACACCCATGCCCACGCTGAACAAGAATTTAGTGGAATAGATGCAGAATAATCTATTCTATAAAAATAAGTCGGGTTTTCCTTCCTGACGCTATAACTCCAGAACGCACGAACCGATTTCCACGGTTTTGCATTCGTTGGAAAGGTCTCGGGCTCTGTGAGGTTTATAGCAAAGAAAATTCAGGGAAAATTTCAACAATTTAAGAACGCGGACGAAGTCGCGGGCGTCTGCTAGTCTTTTATTCAAATAAACTTTTACAGTGCTTCTGAATCGTCAAATGAATCCATCTTACCACTGGTTTTAAGAAAGAACCGCAGTGTCCTACCAAATTCAAGTTCATTCAAATAGGAGTTTATTCATTTTCCACTTCCAACACTTGACCTACTAACATTTAATAGAAGAAAAAAAAATCTCATAGCAAGTATTTGAATTCTACGTTTTTACAATCATACCATTAGATTTTTCAAATTTTTTTAACTGGCTTCGGCTCATTAACTCATGTAGCGTTGCTACTTTTCTTACAGCAGTTGGTATTGGGCCGATCAACGTGAAAATGCTGCTCTTACGGGGTGTGGTGGTGTTGTGGGCCCGGGTCAGCAGCGCGCAGCAGCAGCACGCCGTGCTTCCTGCTGAACAGCAGCGGGAGACCATCGCAGAACGCCGCGCCCAGGATGCGGTCCGACTCCGCTGACACGTCCACGTATTCCGCCTTGTCCGTTGCTGCTGCTGTCGGTGCAGTACAAACACTTATGAGACTGTGGCGATGTCCACATCCAGCATTCAATTCCTGTTACGTCGTAATCTTCAAGCTGATGATATTTAGGAGATAATATTGGCATTGTAAGTTGCTTTTTCGAAGCGTGCGAATCAGTGGGGCCACCGATTCACACACTTCCAAAAAGACCTAGTGGCCGATGTGGACAACTCCACAAAAAATTGATATATAGGTACAGATGTCACCGAAAATTTGAAAGCATTATAAACTGACGACAAATCTTGAACGGGTAAAACTATTTACAATATTTATTACTGCAATAAATTTGACTTTTAAATAAAAATTCTTTTCAAAAAACCGACTTCAAACGCCACTACAAAGTATAAAAATAATTTTATTTTGTACACGTTTGTTGAAGTCGGGCGGCTTAAATAGAAACGGTGAAACCGATACGCGATGCTCACCCGATTTCAATAAGCGTGTCTCTTATATATCACCATAAGGTAAGCGTCGCGCATCGATTTCATCGTTATTAGTTAAGCCCGCCCGACTTCAAAAACGTGTACAAAATAAAATTATTTTTATACTTTGTAGTGGCGTTTGAAGTCGGTTTTTTTTTAAAAGAATTTTTATTTTAAGCTTTTTAGTGTAGCTTTTTTCTGGTCTCTTTCTCCCCTCCCTCCAACACTACGGTACTAAAGTAGTCTACACTTGGTACCTACAGTACACAAGAGCTAGGACTAGGAGCTCCATGATGTAGTCCATGGTTGGTAACAATATCAATTCGAAAGCGTCAGTTCGTAATTCCTCCAACTCTGCAGCATCAGGATTGAGGAGCTAGAACCTTGAGCATTATGATGTAGTCTATGCTTGGTACCAGCAATATCAATTCGTAAGCGACAGTTCCTAAATCCTCACAGATTAGGTAGGCAGTACCCCTGCAGCATCAGTATTGAAGAGCTAGGACCTTGAGCTCCACGATGTAGACTATGCTTAATACTAATAATATCAATTTGCAAGCGAAACTTCCTAAAGTCTCATAGTTTAGATGGGCAGTACTCTGCAACATCAGGATTGAGGAGTAGGACCTGGAGCTCTAAGATCTAGTATATGCTTAGGCCAAGCATACCAATTCGTAAATGACAGTTCCTAAAACCCTATAATTTAGGGGGAAAGTACCTCTGCAGCATCAGGCTTGAGGAGTTGAAGGTAAAAAAAATTTATGGGATCATTTCGCGAGCTTCTTCTGTCGATTAAAAAAAATCGCGTAAATCGGTCCAGAAACCCCGGAGTAATCGGTGGGCATACATAGAAAAAAAAAAAAAAAAAAAGATACCGGCCGAATTGATAACCTCCTCCTTTTTGGAAGTCGGTTAATAAAATAGGGCATGACAGACGTCCAATTACAAGTTCAAGATGGGCGACGCTTGCAGGTAGGGGCTGTACTCACGGGAGAAGCAGGCCACGTAGGTGGAGGCGTAGAGCAGCGGGCGCGTGGGCAGCGGCAGGCACCGCGGCGGCTCGTCGTCGCGCGGCACGCGCACCGCGCACAGCGACACCACGCGCGCGCGCTCGCGCTGCTCCACGCTCACGTGCGCTGCAAACCCGTACTTATTATAATTCGCCATTCACGATATGAGGCGGCATTAAGTGCTCGATATGGAGAGCCACAACCTCCTCAAAGTTAACAAATTCTATAGTCTGATTTTTAATTGCGTGGAATTCTGACGTATCTTAATGTTACCAGAGATTTAAAAAATCCCACAAAAAAGATATCTAATTTAAATTTAGAAAAATAAATATCAATTGCCGCACATTAGTACATTATGGTACAAGTGTAAAAGTTGGTGATTACCGCTGAGGCGCTATTGAGACCCGAGCCGTCAGGTGAGGGTCTTAAGGTAGCCGAGGACGGTAATCATCAATATACACGTGTATCATACGACGTTTTTCAACACACTTGCGAAGAAAATAATACTAAAATAGTACATTATAGTACAAAACAGTGAAAACGAGTTGTGTAAATTTTTTCGCAATGGCGGGAAAAATTAATGTTGTTTTTTTGTTCGCCCTTTTGAGATGCTCTTGAGGGCAGGCAAAGATCGACGACCATACAGCCTATTCAGGTGTTTATTTGATTTAATTAGTTTTCCGGAATGCGCGCGCACCTTTAATGGCCATAGACTAAAAGAATGAGGTTTCTTTTTTTTTTGGCTTTTCTCTTATAGCCACGTACAAAATGGGGAATTTCCAGTTTTCTTTATTACAGAAAAAACAAAAGTTATATTTGAGTGACAGTTTTATTTATTAAACACGTACAAATTGAAATTATCTATTTAAATACGAAGTTGTATGAAATGAGCAAGCAATAGGTATCTTGGCAATAGGTAAGATCTTTTTTGTAATAGAAACTTTTTTAAGAACAAAGCAACTCAACCAATAAAATTAAAAAAAATAATTCTATAACTCACATTGTGAATAATAGTAATCAAAAGTCACAGTTTGAGTTAAAGGTGTCATTGTGTGCCTAACTGCGGTGAACCGGGAGCCGTTTTATGAGCAAGTGTGTTGAAAAGATATTTATGACAAATGCCTGACAGATAGTTTGGGGTAAAATCGAACTACAGGTGGTAATACTGTTTTTCATACAAATAACTCGCTCGATTTATAAAATGACAAGTGTCAGAATTCCACCGAATTAAAAATCGGACTATAGTGTGATAGAATGTGAGAGAGTGAACATACCGAGCGCGTACCGCATCTCGGGCGAGCGCGCCACGTTGACGGCCGCCAGCAGCAGCAGCAGGCCGCGCGGCCCGTGCGCGTGCACGTCCAGCGCCATGATCTCCAGGCTGTTCAGGTCGCCTGCAAACAATCAAAATTCAATTGCTGTCAATGGAGCAACACACAGCAGAAAGATACTGTATAAATGCTTTGGCATGCAGGGTGCACCTTGTGCTGATGGCAGATTTACTAGGAGGCCGAGTAAGCTGGGCAAATTCGAGGCCAAAAAATTTTATAAGACAGATAAATTTGATTGTAGCGCGGGAACGTGTGACATGACTGGCATGCAACATGTTTATCCAAACTCGAATATGTGTATAGCAGTTCGCATGACTATGTACACCAGCAACAAATTCTTCATGTGAGAGAAACTTTTCTTGGGTGCCTGAACAGGCAGAGGTGTTATACAATCTGATTTTAATTTTTTTAATAAGCCTCGTACCTTGCGGTGCCAAGTGTGACCTAGCGAAGGCCTCAGACAGCGGCCTCCTCAGGTGGTGCTCGTTGACCTCCGCGCCGCACCACAGCTGCAGCAGCGGCCCGCCGGCCACCAGCGCTATGCATTCCTCTTCCTCCTCTACTTCCGGGCTGTCTGTGTTGGTGGTCGCCGGGAGGACAACTACTCCGACTAATTTCTAGAACAACAACCAACTTTCAAACCTTCTGCTCCAAAAGTACCACTTTCATCATCATCTGAACTCATCACCAGCCTATAACTGGGTAGAGATGGACGGACTTGGTGAAACTATAAAAGTCAATGCAAGCATCGGGCTACGTTTATTATTCTGCAATTTGTATAGCTTTTAAGAGTTAAGAAAAATGTCAGACTTGGACTAAAGACTCAAATTATAAAGTGACTAGCTTTAACCCGCGGCTTCGCTCACGTTAGGTTCGATTTTTTAACCCCCTATTTAACCCTGTTGGGGTTGAAATTTTCCAAAATCCTTTCTTAGCGGATGTCTACGTCCTAACAGCTACCTGTATACCAAATTTCAGCTCGATCGGTCCAGTGGTTAGAGCTGTGCGTTGATAGATCAGTCAGTCAGTCAGTCAGTCAGTCAGTCACCTTTGCCTTTCATATATTTTGATAGAACACGTGATAGATTCATTTGAAAGTTTAAAAGCACTTTGTAAAAGTTTATTTGAATAAAAAGTTATTGTATTCTATTTTATTCTATTCTAGAAGCAAGATAATAGCTACCGTATCAGCATGCGCAGGCATAGAGCCGAAGAACAGCAGTGACACCCGTCGACCAATACCACCCAGCCAGCCACTGGGGGGGCGCAGAGTTTGACAGACTACTGTGGGCCGGCCCTCTGAAAGTTATTTACATCGTTAACAATACTGGCATACCAAATCTCTAAATTGACAATTCTAAAATTATACTTTATATGCCATATCATAAGATTTACTCTGATCAATTTTGATAGTTTAGAATAAGCATGAAAGATGCCATTTCAATTGAACCAAGTGTAGCAACAAATGTAGCAAGTCTGTATATGATATACCTGACATCCTGTTACCTAGTTTTCTGCTCCATCATCAGATCCTTCTGGACCTTCGATCATTATTTATCCAAGGTCTACCGACCTTGACTACTTGATGCTACAGCAACCGCTCAAGGTAACTAGGTAGGTAGGTTTGGTGTACAATGCTTTAAAAATAATCCAAAGTAACAATACACCAATTTCAAACCAATCACACCAGTAGAAGTGTGTAAAACCCTTTAGTCAATTAGGAAATGAGTTGATGATCTTCAAACGCTTGAACAGATTTCACAAATTATAGCTAAGATCCACCTCGATCATATCAGCTTTAAACTGAATCAAAATCGGTCCATACGTTAGGTAGCTAGTGAACGGGTGCCACCAACGGGAATGGGTCTGCTTTGTCTGCTCATCTTGACATGTGTTGGATTATATGTACCTACATATGCATTTTTGAAGTTTCACTGTGGAAGTACTGTTTAGATAGCATATTTTGTTTACCTATTGTAAAAAGTTTTATTTTTTTTATTTTTTTAAAAGAGCAACTGCTGAGTTTCTTGCTGATTCTTCTCAGCAGAATCTGCATTCTGAACCGGTGGTAGATTTATGACGTGTCATAAGAGCTAGAAGGTGGCCTACATGAAATAAATAAATTTTGAATTTGAATTTGGAACAGACACACAGCAATGGCTAAATTGGCGGGTTGTTACGTTCCCTCAAATATGGTTGAGCGAAGCAATGGCTGGATCATGCGTCATGCTCGTGAACGGGTGCCACCAACGGGAATGGGTCTACTTTTGCCTGCCTGTGTTAACATGTATTGGATTGTATTTATTTGTATTGTATTTATTTTTACTTGTATTGTACTCAGGAAAATTCATCGTGGAAGCACTGAATACATAGCATAGTTTCAATAACAATTTGCACTTTTGCTTATACGCATGTCGGTTTGCCTGTAATTGGGTGCACATCTGAAATGTTTCTATAGATGTAATATAATTTTATGTATTTGTTAATGTGATTTCCTGTTGGCAAACCAATAAATAAATAAATGAATAATTGTAAAATTTTTATTTTTTTGAAAAGAGCAACCGCCGAGTTTCTTGCTGGCTCTTCTCGGCAGGAAAGGCATTCCGAACCAGTGGTAGATTCATTGACGATTCAAAAGTGCTTGTAAAAGTTTATTTGAATAAAAAATATTTCTATTCTATTCTATTCTAAACCAATGTCACCTTTGGTGGTGGTGATCCTGACGAGCGTGCAGGTGGTGGTGGCCAGCAGCAGGCCCGCCCGCGCCTCGGCGAGGCGGTCGCACTCCTGCCCCGCCAGCTCGCACGCCACGTCCGTGTACGCGCCCTCCGCGCCCAGCGACGCCCAGTAGCGCACCACGCCCTCCGGCGACACGCCAATGCAGGACGGCATCTGGGAACATCATCAACTTGTACCAACCCCCTAAATTTATTTAAGTTAAATTTTCGATACCTGTCCTTTTCTTATTCACTCTGAACTAAACTTGCCAAAAAGTAACAGACACAATAAATTTAATTAAATTGAAAACCTCCTTCTTTTTTATTATACGACTCTGAAAAAAGGAGTTTATTGTTTTCGTGTTTCATGTATGTGGGTAATTCTACGATAAGAGGTTCTAAGTCCATAGAGAATACGGCTACGGAGAAAAGTAGCTGTTTTTTCATTAAACACTTATATTACAATTTTTGTCCTATTTATTTATCTTTTCACGTAAGTGCAAGTCACTTTATGCATATTTTATTAAAAAATCAAAAAAATCAAAAAAGTCAAAAAATTCAAAAAATTCAAAAAATTCAAAAAAAGTCAAAAAAGACATTTTTGACGGTTTTTGACTTTTTGACTTTTTTTGACTTTTTTTTTACTTTTTTGACTTTTTTTGACTTTTTTGACTTTGTTGACTTTGTTGACTTTATTGACTTTGTTTGTTTGCACTAACCTTATCTCCCCTGGTCAACAAGTTTCTCTCCTGACATTTATCTTGCCAGGTGAAATATGGCAGGTGAGAGACGTTTTCATGATAAATTGTATTGTTTTAATTGACATAAGAAGTTTTTCGGTACATTATGTATCACACTTTCACTAGTCCATCATTATTAAATTAGACCAGTAAATGCAAATAAATTGAATGAATAATATAACTTTTATGACTTGCCAGGTGAGAGACACAATGACCTCGCGAAACGACTACTTCGAATCAGCGGTCGCAACAACTAACAAATGACGGCGCTCTTAACGGCTCACGTGTTTTGCATTACTAACTTCACGTCCGTAGATGACTTTGAGCAATTTTTGGAATATGGCCGTTTTATATTAGTGTTTGTAGTAGCGGAATGAAATTTTCTAGAGTAGATACCCAAAAACAGTGGGACAAAAGTAAAGTTTAAAATATATTGCAAATAAATAAACATTTTTCTATTTTTCCATAACAATACTTAAATACATTTAACTCCTTGCATGTACCTATGGCTAGCAAAGATCATACTAGTACAGTGATCCCTGTCAAGTTGCCTTCTTGTCCAGTGCAGTGTAGTGTGAACACAAAAGTACCTTCAGCCTCAAGCATTAGTAAAAAGACTGTGATTATTTCTGACCAATTAGGTAGAGACTTTGGCTCAATTTTAAGCAATTATGTGGAACACTCAGTGATTAACAAATGTTCACCGGGGGCAAGTTTTGACTATCTAATAAATAGCTTAAATAAGGAAACCTTAGACGCAAACACTAATGTAATCTTGCTGATTGGCGACAGCTCAATAGTAAACAAGTATAAAATTTTAAAATGTGTTGAAAAATTATTGTATTTACATGATAAAACTCAATGTAAGTTTATTTTATGTGCCCTACCTTACTCAAATACTCTGAGTAAGGAACAAAATCAACGGATACATAAATTAAATTTACAAATGTTTAATTTGACAAACCGCCACAGAAATGCTATATTTTATTTGGACATAAATAAGTTTATTTATAAGTTTAAATTGACCGCAGATAATATGTATCTGCCTACAAAATGTAAGCGACTTATAGCTTCATTACTAGCATATAACTTAATTCATGATACAGTTACAAGTGTTGTAACAAAGTCTTTTGACAATTATACAAACTGTACTTCTAGTACTAATATTTCTGTTTTTGACTCAAGTACTTTAAGTACTAATATTTCTGTTTGTGACTCCAGTACTTTAAGTACTAATATTTCTGTTGTTGACTCAAGTAATAGTAAGCCTATTGCTTGTTTAAACTAGATACTAAGACAACGGAGAGGCTCTGTAAACTGAACATTGTACATCAAAATATACGGAGCCTATCCGGCAGTTTTGTGAATTTGGACTCAAATAAAACAATACTTGTGAAAATTTAAAAAATTTAAACTAAGCAATAAGACAACAGATAAGCAATCTAAAATTAATCTTGTACACCAAAATATACAGGGCTTATCTGGCAAAGAACATGAGATTGAGCTTTTTATTAAGAATTTGATATTGAAGTCTTATGCTTCACTGAGCATTGGCTCAATACTCATCAGTTAATTGTACACCTTGATAATTATTCCCTGTCAAGTGCGTTCTCAAGAAAGACTGCTATACGCGGGGGATCATTGATCATAACGCGAAATAACATTAATTATAAAGAGCGAAAAGACATTGTTAGCCTTTCTATAGAACGCACTATTGAGCTGTCTTGTGTTGAGCTGGACCGATATATTGTAGTTTGCGTGTACCGCCCACCCTCGGGCGACTTTGTTGTTTTTGAGGAGGTAATGGAGGATGCCTTAAGGCGGCTATGTAGGTCATCAAAAAAAATAGTGGTCTGTGGAGACTTTAATATTGATATTTTGCTTCACACTCCTTTTACTGGTAGGCTACTTAACTTATTTAAAAGCTTTAATTTAGAGAATATTTTTGATGAACCTACGAGAGTAACTGCAAACTCAGCTACCTGTATTGACAACATTTTTTGTGATTGTAACATTATTGAAAAATCTATTATCACTTATCTCAGATCTGATCATTGCGGTCAAATGATATCTATTCCAAGCAGTGAACAGAACATAACAAAAGTAATAAAATACAGGCCAGTTACCACTAAAAAAGTAAAGCATTTCAAACAAAACATCTCAGCTATATTGCCGACGCTTGACCTTGCACAGGATGATCCGGATGTAATTTATACAGAGTTTTTTGATTTGTTAAGCTCACAATATAACTCTATCTTTAAGGTGATAGAGAAAAGACTGTCTAAAGATCTTAAGTTTAGTGACTGGGCAACTGCAGGCATCTATAAAAGTAGAAATAAGCTGTTTGACTTGTATGCAGAAAAACAATATAATTATTCCCCCGCGTTTATTGAATATGTAAGAAATTATTCTAAATTGTTTAGAAATGTATGCATACAAGCAAAGTCACTTCACATAAAACAAAAAATTGTAAATTCTGATAATAAAATTAAAACAGCATGGGACATCATTAGCGATGAAACGAATAAACATAAGGTGCATAATAATAATAAATTGGAGCTTAAAATTGATAATCATGTAATTAACTCCGATATAGAAGTTGTAAATACATTTGAGAACTTTTTCAAAAATATTCCAATTACCACAACCAGTTCTCTAAATTCCTCGCCGGCAGAAGCCTATCGTCTTCTAAGAAGCAATATCTCTGAGTGCAATAAGTTATTTAGGTTTGAACACGTTACCCCATATGACATAGTCAAAACATTTAAATCTTTACAAAATAAGAAAACAGCAGATCTATGGGGGATATCAGTTAAAATAATTCATAATGTAATTGATATTATTGCGCCGTATCTTGCTTTAATTTTTAATAAATCAGTAGATTCTGGATCTTTTCCAGATCTTATGAAATGTAGTAAGCTAATACCGCTTTTTAAATCGGGCAGCAAAAGTGACCCGAATAACTACAGGCCAATTTCAATTTTGCCAACTCTCAGCAAGATATTCGAAAAAATAATGCTCAACCAACTGCTTTTACACTTTAATTTAAATAAACTCCTACACACTGAGCAGTATGGTTTTACAAAGGGTCGATCAACAACCGATGCAGCCGCAAGGCTACTACAACACATATTCGATGCGTGGGAGAACTCACAGAATGCCATTGGTATTTTCTGTGATTTGTCAAAGGCATTCGACTGCGTTGATCACGAGACTCTTTTGCTTAAACTGAGCCACTATGGCATTAAAGATTTTGCACTTAGTCTCATTGCGTCTTATCTCAGCAACCGAGTCCAAAGAGTATGTGTCAATGATGTAAAATCATCCGGATCAGCCTCAGTAATGGGTGTACCCCAGGGTTCTATTCTAGGTCCATTCATGTTTTTGGTCTACATAAATGATTTACCACATTTTGTCCAAAATACTTGCGATATTGTACTATTTGCTGATGATACGTCTTTAATTTTTAAAGTCGATAGGATGAAAGACAATTTTGACGATGTAAATAATGCATTATCTCAAGTTTCTGAATGGTTTACGGCAAATAATCTCCTTTTAAATGCTAAAAAAACAAAGTGTGTTGAGTTTTTATTACCTAACACGAGAACTGTCAGTAAAAATTTAAAAATAAATAATGAACCTTTGAAAACTGAGGACTCCACAGTGTTTTTGGGGTTAACCCTAGATTCAAAGCTACAATGGGGCACCCATATAGCAACGCTTGCTGGCAAACTTAGCTCTGCTGCTTACGCTGTTAGGAAGATTCGACAGTTGACTGACATAGAAACTGCAAAAATTGTTTATTTTGCATATTTCCATAGTATTATGTCATACGGAATCTTACTATGGGGTAAGGCAGCCGATATTGGAAAAATTTTTGTTTTGCAGAAGAGGGCAATCCGCGCAATCTATAATTTGAGGCCGCGGGATTCCCTTCGAGAAAGATTTAAAGAGATAGGCATTCTTACAGTAGCTTCGCAATATATTTATAACAACATAATGTTTGTCAGACAAAACATTTTGAGTTACAAAAAAAAGAGTGATTTGTCCGATAGACCAAGTAGAAATCCAAATAGGCTCATGTTTCCTGGGCTGCGCCTCAAGAGGGTCCAAAAGACATTTGTGAGAATGGGCGTGACGTTTTACAATAAAATTCCACAGTCAATCTTAGACTTGCCTCTACACAAGTTTAAGAAATCAATTAAATCTGCTCTCATGAAAAAAGCATATTATACAATTGAAGACTATGTAAATGATAAAAAAGCGTGGATATAATTCGCTCCAGTGATTCATAAGACAGTAATAACTATCCTGTGTAACATGATTTTATTGTATTCTGTTCCACGGTGTTTCCACTTTATTTGTCTCAGTCATGTCTTAAAATGAGTAGTTTAATATTAGTATTCAATTCGATGCCTTGACATGGGTAGCCTAAGTATGTCATGCTCTCTTTAAAGTTTCTGTGGTGGTGTCGTGTGGTGCGGGTTGTTACGTTCCCTCAAATATGGTTGAGCGAAGCAATGGCTGGATCATGCGTCATGCTCGTGAACGGGTGCCACCAACGGGAATGGGTCTGCTTTTGCCTGCCTGTGTCAACATGTATTGAATTGTATTTATTTGTATTTGTATTGTATTTATTTTTACTTGTATTGTACTCAGGAAAATTCATCGTGGAAGCACTGAATACATAGCATAGTTTCAATAACAATTGTAAATTTTTATTTTTTTGAAAGAGCAACCGCCGAGTTTCTTGCTGGCTCTTCTCGGCAGGAAAGGCATTCCGAACCAGTGGTAGATTCATTGACGATTCAAAAGTGCTTGTAAAAGTTTATTTGAATAAAAAATATTTCTATTTCTATAAAAAATATTTCTATTTCTATTTATTGAAATTTGTGTTTAACATACTTTAGTTTAATAACTGATACAAAAAAAGTATATATCGTTTCAAATTAAACTGAAAACGACCGAGGGACAGGCCAGGTTAGAGACTTTTTTAGACTTTATAAGGAATTTCAGAAAAATATACTTTAATTAGGCATTGAATCGTGATGTTATTTAATAAAGTACATTTAGGTGATGTGTTTCATTGCAAAAAATAACAACATATAAAGTAAAATTTTTATTTTAAACTGATTGCCGCACAAGTTACCTCTTATCGTAGAACTACCCATGTATGTATGTGTGTATGTATGTGAGCTTCTATATTCCACCATAACTTCTACACGCCTGAACCAATTTTAATGAATGAGGTATAGTTAGAATGCTTAGCTTATTCCGGGGCACATAGGCTAAAGTTGAAAAAAATAATTCGAAAATAAGATTAAGTATATAAACATCATCTAGAAAATGATGAGTAGCTTCCAAAAACACTATAGTTCCAATTTTCCAGTGATTCACAAAAAAATACCATTTAAAAATGTGAATAAGATTCCGTGGGGCTGTGGTATTTAACTTTTTAGTTCGTTTTTGCCTGGGTGACTGTTGTGTTTTTAATTTTTTTAATTATAGCTTATTTTAAAGTTGGTTAAAAAGGATTACAACAGCTAGCTGAAAAATCGCTCAAAACAGAAGATATTATATGTGTTCAATGAGAGTCCTGATACAATACCTGAGCCCCCTCTTCATAGAACAACACAACTAAATCAGCCTTGTGTGCCAAGTCAGTTTGTGGCAGCGTCAGCTCTCTAGCCGCGGCCGGCGCGTTGGGAGCAGCCGCCAGCTCACGGGGCCACGCCAGCACTCGGCGCCCCGCCACTATCCAGCACCAGCCGCAGGGTGACATGCGGACACTCACATCCCCACTTGCTGTACAAAATAGAGCTATTTAAACATCTTTTTGATTTTAGTGTAGGCTAAACAAGCTTATAATCATACCACTAGAGCTAGCATAAAATAAAATAGAGCCAATAGAAAATTTTGTCCATGTACTAGTGAATTTGTATAAGATTTCACAAGTAAATTGGTAGACAAAATTTTCTCACTTGAAACATTTTAGCCCTACTGAATATTTTGAATTAAATGCCTCTTATATTAATAAGCATGTTCCGTCTCCACTCCCTCTTGAGTATAAGTAAATAATTTCAAACAGTAGCTTACCAAAAGTAAGTGTTTCGGTCACCATAACAGGCAAGGGCATTCCAAATGTTTCAATAGTGCTTAGAGAAGTTTTGTAAATTATATCACCAGCTTGTTGCTCCATTGACTGCATGAATTTGCTATAAAATAAAAAGGGAGGTAGGTAATAAATTCTAATGCAGCATAAATCGTAATTATTTATCCCAAGCATGTTGTGTTGCGTAGAACTACAAATTAATTATACAAAATAATGAAGTAGAGTATCTCAGTTAATGGGAATTAAGTAAAAGTACGTCTTACAGAAAATTAAAAAGGTTAGAGCCAAGTTACTAAGCAGGTAGGTAGGTACCTTTGATTCTTTTTAGCAGAACCGAGTCCCATAGGTCTGCGGCCACTAATAGATTGGCGAACTCGAGGCGAAAAAGGGCTCCGCATACCGCCACTGCTATTATATTCCATATTTATTTTTAAAAATTATATGAAATTAATGAATTCAATTATCAAATCTTCCGTTACCGCGATAATCTCCAAAAAAAAAGAAAAAGAATGAAAAGGAATCAAAAGTCAAAACGACTCTGACATTGACAGTTAATCGCACAGATTAGGTACTTAAAAACTTTACTGGTTAATCGTATGCTGTGAGTTGTGATCGTATGTCCCTACCACAGGTATAGGTACCTACTCTTATGTTTGTTGTACCTACCTTAATCGACTATGAATCGACGTGGAATCGACTGCACCACAAACATAAAAAAGAGTTATATGTTTACTCTTATATGTTTGTGGACTGCACGACAGTTTGACAATGATCAAAACATGATAATAGGACGTATTTCCTTCCTTCATATATCATCCGTCCATGTTGATTTTATTGGTACTTATAAAATGTGAATGATGATGATTGATACACCATTCATCAAAATTAGCTCAGTAGTTTATTTAAATAGTACTATACATACCTACATACATATTTATGTACAAACAAACATAGACTGTTAACATCATAACCCTTCCTTTTGACTTTGGCATAGTTGGGTAAAAAGAAGGTAGGTAACTATTATGCCTACAAAGAATCGATTCTTGGTTCCTCCAAATGTTCAAGACGTGCAAATTATTCACTCAAGTAGATTCAGAGACCTCACTTCGCTCGGTCAATTATATTTTTTGAAGTAGGTAATTACGTTCAGTACCTAATTCAGAAACTATAAGGCTCTGACAGACGGACGGACGCTACGCTCGGTCAATAATTAATATGAAAGTTTGGATACATGGATGAACAGATGGCTAACCGATTTGGCTGAAAGGCACAGAGATAGCTGGTATATTATAGTCTGAAATAACACATTGCTTACTTTTTATCTTGGAAAATAAGAGAGTTCCCGCGGGAATCAAAAAACCTTAATCAACGCGAACGAAATCGCGGGCATTAACTACTCGTCAATAATATTGTTGATAGTTTGGTTGATTGTGTAAACCCACAGAACACTAATACTCCTAACGGAGTAAACCCCTTGACCCACTCAGACACACGATAGCCAACGGTGATATCTAGCCATTGAGATAGAGAATAGGTCCGGGGAACGCAGCATTGACAATGACAACAATCAAGTGTCAGTGTCAACTGTCAAATCCAAAACAAAATACAAAATACAAATCAAATTGCAACGGTTCTCGCTGTTTAGTGTTTCTGTTTCATGAATTGAACTTTGTTTGATTTGAATTATCTATTCACGGTGCTTTTAAGTATCTACTAATTATTAAAAATATGTTAATTTCTTTGTGCGAACAATATGTACATTAAATCTATTGTACTGGACGGGTTTAAATCCTACGGTAACCGTGTGGAAGTGACTGGTTTCGACCCGAAGTTCAACGCGATCACCGGTTTAAATGGTACAGGGAAGTCTAATATCCTGGATTCGATATGCTTTGTGCTCGGAATCACTAACCTGTCTAATGTAAGTGATGAATAATTATTCCTGGAAAGATAAATGTCAATACTGTTTCCCGCCAAATCTATTAAAGTAATTTCAGTAGCTACTCCCCAACTAACAAAATGGTCATAAGATTTTAAGCTTTTATGATTATTTCGTCACATAGGTGTCGTATATTAGCAAGTTTTAAAATGTGACGTTGTACAAGCATCATGTATATTGCATTTAAGTTTCAATGCAATTAGGTAATAAAAGTCGTTGTACAAACGTCTGTATGAAATAGCTGTAAAGCAATTTAATCGTAGAAAATACACAGTCATACAAACGTTTTAGGCGGGACATTTTGGCTGGTATTACAACCTTAATAACGCTGCTATAAGACTATGCATCTGAACATGACATTTTAAATATATTCGCAGTAATGTAAACCAGCCAAGCCCAATAAACCCGACAGAGAGTGATGGTTCCGTACCTATTTTTTAACCGACTTCCAAAAAGGAGGAGGTTATCAATTCGGCCGGTATCTTTTTTTTTCTGTTGAAAATCGATGTCAACACGAATGAACCGATTTGGCTGAAATTTGGAATGGAGATAGCTCATACCCAGGATTAGCACATAGGCTACATTTTATCCCTGATAATTAAAGAAACCTTAATCATGTCAATCAAGTCATTATGGCCATACCTCCCATGGTTAACGACACAACACAACGGCCCCTAGTCCCCGGATAAAGTTGGGAACCGACAATTATGTCATTTTTCGACGTTGACAAAATATGTTTTTTGCCGCATTCCCAAAAGACTTATGGTCTCTAAAATGTAAAAAACTATTTTTTGGAATGACAAATAACGGTTTACTAAAATGTTTTAGGGAACTCTGATAGGTTCGTAATGAAAGAACGACATGTTCTTTAAGAGTTTATAACTCTTAACACAGCAGTATTCATCGTATACAAGTATTTTGTAACTTATAATGGCACAATGAAAGGAGTTTTAACTCTTAACACAGCAGTATTCATGGTATATAAGATTTCGTAAGTCATAATGGCATTATGACATATAATAATTTATTTTTTATTTAAAAAATAATAATTAAATACACAATAAATGAAGGGGGCATTTAAAATTTATTAATAAACCTAAAAAGTTGGTCCCTAAAGTAATATTCGCATTAAGTTTTCCAAACTTAAACATAAACACATCCCATTTCAAACTTGTAAATAATTTGATTACACTTATAGTATAAAAGTATAAAAATATAGTCTGCACTCATGCAGAATTTATTAATAGTTAAATTCTATTACTTATAATTGAAAGCGCTTCAATACTGCATCAAATAGATTCATTGGTCCGGTAAACGTCTGCGCTATGAATGCTATGGTAACTATACGACTAAATACTCATACCAATGATAATATTACAACACTACTATGTTCTCGCTTATGACTTTTGAATGACAGCTATACGACTTTATAGAAATAGTAACTGCGCCAAAATCGCGTTGTATAAGCGTTTGTAAGCCTTATTTTCATGCCATTCAGTTTTTCGAAAACGTTTACACAATTCTTATATGACTTATATTAAGACCATTTTGTTAGTTGGGTCATACCTTTGTGTAAGCTATTTATTTGTATAAACTCCCCTTATGTTAAGGACATAATGACGTTAAACGTCCAGCATATACATTCCTCCATCAGTAGTGTTTGTTTGCCTCCATACATTTTATCACTTAGGATCACTAGCTTATTTAAAAACTTTTTGGTTAGGTACCTACCTATAGTCTACAAATCCATAAGCTACCATCTTTATGAACCTTATGACATGTTCTAAGGAATTATTATCAACTTACAAAGCGAAATATTGTGGCTCATTCTACAGGAGGTTGCCAGTGTAGCTCCTCGATATTTTAAATATTCTAGCTCGCTGAGCTCAGTGTAGAATCCCAGTAGAGCTCAGCAGTCCGCAAGAAATTCAGGCAGCTGGTGAAACCGAAACCTAATAGATCTTTTGTATAACAGGTGCGAGCTGGAAGTCTTCAGGAACTCATATACAAGCATGGCCAGGCCGGTATAACCAAGGCAACAGTCAGCATCACATTTGATAACACGGACAAGGGGCAGTGCCCCATGGGCTATGAGAACCACGATGAAATTACTGTTACTAGACAGGTACAAGTTTATTTACTGCAGTCTTTTTATTGCTTAAATAGTTAGGCAATGTTGTTATATCAGTTTTTATTTCAGACAAAGAAACTCAGAATTATATCCAGAGTAATAAGTATCCTTGTATGATTTTCTGTTTGTTTGTGAAATTGCAGTGAAAATCGGTTCAGAGTCCTGCCCGATGGACGGGCAGATAAACAAACATTTTTTTGTGTGTTTGGTTTATGCTATTGTATAAATAATCATAAGAGCTTAATAGGAGGTGCTTGTTTTGATAACACAGACAGTCACTTCAATATTTAATTGTTTGTGTAGATCAGCGTGTCTCCGTAATAAAGTATGAAAAATAAATAAATTGAATTTGAATGGTGCATCTAGTAAGCAGTGATAGCCAAGTGGTTAGGAATACAGTCTCTTATGAGGGTTTCGTGGGTTCAATCTCGGGTTCACATATCTCAGAATTTATGGAGTTATGTGCTTATATATACAGTTATTTATCACATGCTTCAACGATGAAAGAGAGCATGGTGGACTATTGCCTGAAACCCTTCTCTGAGACGAGACCTTTGCTCAGTAGAATATAATAGAATAGAAATATTTTTTATTCAAATAAACTTTTACAAGTGCTTTTGAATCGTCGATAAATCTACCACTGGTTCGAAATGCCTTTCCTGCCGAGAAGAGCCAGCAATAAATTCGGCGGTTGCTCTTTTCAAAAAATTTTTTTCAATAGGTAATGAAACTGCTATGTATACAGTGCTTCAATGATGAATGTTTTTTTTTGTTATTATTATTATTTTATTTTTATTTAATTAATGACATTTTGTAATTGTTGACTTTCAAAAAGTGTAATTACCTACCTACTTTGAATAAAATGTTTGACTTTGACTTTGACTTTGAAGTGTCCTAAGTCCAATAAAATACAAATTAATACAATGCAATTCAGTAGTTAGCTTTTAATGGGTTGCTGATGATGATTGAATGGTTCCAGGTGGTGATGGGTGGCAAGAACAAGTACCTGATCAATGGCATTAACGTGCAGAACAAGAGGGTCAGTGACCTGTTCTGCTCTGTGCAGCTCAACGTCAACAACCCACACTTCCTCATCATGCAGGGTCGCATCACCAAGGTGCTAAACATGAAGCCACCGGAGGTAATTACACTTCTAATACTAATTTTATGTACAGAATTCATCATCACACTCTTCATTGCAAAAGATTGTGATGCTTTTTAACCGACTTCCAAAAAGGAGGAGGTTATCAATTGGGCCGGTATTTTTTTTTTCTATGTATGCCCACCGATTACTCCGGGGTTTCTGAACCGATTCACGCGATTTTTTTTTAATCGACAGAGGAAGCTCGCGAAATGGTCCCATAAATATTTTTACCTTCAACTCCTCAAGCCTGATGCTGCAGAGGTACGTTCCCCCTAAATTGTGGGGATCTAGGAACTGTTGAGTACGAAATGATATGCTTATCACCAAGCATAAATTACATCATGGAGTTTTAGGTCCTAGCTCCTCAATCCTGATGCTGCAGGATACAGCCCACCTAAACTGTCAGGATTTAGGTACTTTCGATTACGAATTGTTATTGTAGATATCAAGGATACACTGCATCATGGAGCTTTAGATCCTAGCTCTTCAATACTGCAAGAAGTAGTCAAATTATTTGAAGTCTGTTAATTAGTAAGGTATTAATTAAATTATTATTTGTTTTTTTTTTTAGATTCTTTCAATGGTCGAGGAAGCTGCTGGCACAAGAATGTATGAATCTAAAAAACAAGCAGCACAAAAAACTATTGAGAAGAAAGACGCTAAACTGCGAGAACTCAATGATGCAAGTATCACTCCATGGCCAATTTTATTTTTACCAGAGCAAAGAGGTTTGTCTAGTGGGAGGCTTTGGTCGTGGCCAGTTGCCACCCTACCGTCAAAAGACGTGCCGCCTAGCGATTTAGCGTTCCGGCACGATGGCGTGTAGAAACCGATTAGGGGTAGGGTTGAATGGACACTGCCGTACCCCTTCGAAATTAGCCCGCTACCATCCTAGACTGCATCGTCACTTACCATCAGGTGAGATCGCAGTCAAGGACTAACTTGTCGACAAATAAAAAAAAAAGAAATTCTGCAAAAAATTTTAATGGTATTTTAGAAAACATTTCGAATTTCGATAGACTCTTCAAAATATATTATTATGTATCGTTATGCAAGTACTATACATTTTTGGCTGATCTACCAAGCATAATTAACTAGTTAGATGTAATATGCATTTCAGATAATCAAGGAAGACATAGCTCCCAAGCTGCAGAAGTTGCAGGACGAGCGATCACAGTTTCAGGAATATCAGAAGGTTGTGCGAGAGCTCGAGAACATGTCCAGGCTCTACGTGGCTTGGAAGTAAGGATATATCACTATTAATAAGATCCGCTCAGACGTTTGAAGATCATCAGCTCTTTTCCTACTTGATTAAAGGGTCGTACAAACTTTCACTGGTGTAATTGATTTAAAATTTGTTGTATGTTACTTCGGATTATTGCTCAGACATGGTAACCTTGAGCTGTCTCAGGATACCCAACTCCTCAGCAACTTACATTATATACAGTGTATTCACACTGTTGGTATATTTTTGCAAGCAAATGAGCAGGCGGGTCACCTAATGTTAAGTGATTACCGCCGCCCATGAACATTTGTAGCACCAGAGTCACCACCAATGCATTGCAGGCTTTTAGGAATTTGCTGGTCCGCCCCTTGAATAACCCCATGTTGTAGTTTAGTGGGAACACAGGAAGTTGGTTCCACAGTTTCAAAGTACGTGGAAAAAAAGATCTGACACATGTGAAATTGTGTTCGGTGACAAGTGGTGCGGTTGTAAATGAAAGACTATATATTATTCTCAGGTATGTATCAGCAGAGGAAAGCACTAAGGAAGCAGCAAATAAAGTGATAGAAGTGCAGGATCAAATCAAAGCCAAAAAAGAAGCCATTAAGAGTAACGAGAAGGAAGCTAAAGATCTCGACAAGCAAGTCATCGAGATCAATAAGAAAATCGATGAGGTATACCTTATAGTATACGTAGATAGATAAACCATTTACAAATAGTTCAAATTTAAATGCATGTCGGTGATTTTGAACATTCATAACATATGATTAATTGAACTGTTTGCTTTTAATTGGCGACAGATCTTTCTTTATTAAAACTTTCAAATTATTTATTTCATGTAAGCCAACTTACGGCATTTATAACAAGTTGAAACTCTACCACTGTACTAGAAAGCAGACTACTGAAAATATGATTAATTATAAATCAGATAGATGATGATCGAGGATAGAGGAAGAGGACCTGATGATGGAGCAGAAAACTGAGTAACAGGATTATATTGTATTTAGTCTGGCCGTAGATTCACGTGTTGATAGTATTTTTTTCCAATTCACACTTCGACCATTCCGTAAAACAAAGTCTCATCTGCTAAATTCTTAACTTGAGATTTGAGCCTTGAGGATATGACTTTTAAGGCTCAAATTTCAAGTTGTGAATTGAGCAAATGAGACTTTGTTCTAGGGAACGGTCGACTTGTTATCACCGAAGATGTCAGCCATGTTATTTTTCATGTGACATTGGTTGGGTGTAGGAGAGCGGCAGCGTCCTCAAGGAGTTGGAGCTGGAGCTGCAGAGCAGCGAGAAGAGCGAGGCGAGCTCGGCCGCGGCGCACAAAGCCGCCAAGGACGCGCTCGCCTCGCAGGAGAAGAAGGCGCGGCTGCTGGAGCGCGCGCTGGCCGACGACACCGCGGCGCTGGCCGACAAGGAGCAGGCTCTGGGCCAGGTGCGTGCTGCCATTATAACAAATAATAAAAATAAAGGATTTAATAATCCCTGTTACGATGGCACGGAACCTTTGGTATGTCCAATCCAACTCGCACTTGGCCAGTTATGTTATTTGTAGTTTCTGGCTTTATATTTGACGATATTAGTTACACTTTGGCTTAGTGGTAGATCGAAATTTTTGGTCACATAGTGGGATTTTACAGATCTGTTGTAATTTGTTGACTTTTAAAAAGTGTAATTGTTACCTAGTTTGAATAAACTATTTGATTTGAGAGAAGCGTCATACAGCACCTTTAAAAAGTGACGTTAGTGTTTTTTGCCGAACTTTAAATGACGTTCCTCCGAAAAGATCAAGAAGGCGGGTAGATAGATTCTACCCATGACAGCTTCAACTTGACGTGTCGCGACACCGCAGTCTTGTCGTGACCACGGTCCATGCAATTGGATCGAAATATCGACAATCCCAACTAAAATAATTATCGTGGTACGTACTCGTAGTATTTTATAACAATTATATGTATTTGATTTGGCTTGTTTCAATATGCCAGGTGTCGTCGACGTTCGAGAAGCTCCGCGCGGCCAGCGACGCGAGCGAGGCGGCGCTGGCGGAGGCGCAGCAGCGGTTCCTGGCCGTCAGCTCGGGGCTGGAGGGCGCCTCCGAGTCCTTGCAGGATCAGCTCATGGGTGAGTGAACCGCAAGCTCAACCTTCCAAAAGTATCCATAAACCGGAGAATAGAATAGGATAGAAATATTTTTTATCCAAATAAACTTTTACTAGTGCTTTTGAATCGTCGATGAATCTACCACTGGTTCGGAATGCCCTTCCTGCCGAGAAGAGCCAGCAATAAACTCGGCGGTTGCTCTTTAAAAAAAAAAATTTTTTACAATAGGTAACAAAACTATGCTATGTAACCAGTGTTTCCACAATGAAGTTTCAAAAATGCAAAACAATCCAATACATGTTAAGACGGGCAGACAAAGCAGACCCATTCCCGTTGGTGGCACCCGTTCACTTGTTTGTACTTAACAGCGGCGAAGCAGGAAGCTTCCGAAGCGTCGACGCGCATATCGCAGAGCATGATGGAGAAGAAGCACGCGGAGGAGCGCCTCAAGGAGCTGCAGAAAGAGTTCAAGGCGAGCAGCGCGCAGTACGAGAGGGATCGGCTCAGCATCGACAGGCACCAGGCCGAAGTCGACCAGGCGCAGGTAGTTTTTTTAAAAACAAGCTTTTATTAGCTGCAGCTACATCATCAGACCTGGATAACATGTAGGACCAGAATACTTATTGAGATAAATCAAAGGAGCCTAAGCTCGATGGCATTACGTCGTTTTATTACAGAGTTCTTAAAGCCATCTTCCAGATCAGCTCCATGTTACAATAACATTGCATTGTCATCCGATTAAATTTTCTTATTTATTTCATCACAAGACAGCCCTTGTCTGCAATTTCACCTGATGGTAAGTAACGATGCAGTCTAAGATGGTAGCGGGCTAACTTGGAAGGGGTATGGCAGTGTACATTCAACACATATCCCTAATCGGTTTCTACATGCCATTATGCCGGAACGCTAAATCGCTTGGCGGCACGTCTTTGGCGGTAGGGTGGTAACTAGCCACGGCCAAAGCCACCAGACAATTGTGTGATTCTAATTCAGCTCGCAAGATTTGACCTAACCTTGACCTTTGTTGCAACGCGATTGAAGAAAGGAAGAAAGAAAGAAACGTTTATTTCATGAATTGTGCCACACATCATCCAATAGGTATAGATAGATTAGGTTATCCCGGTGCCTCCACTACTTGAACATTAAAGACAAAAGTCGTCAAGCAGAAGAAGCGCCGGAACAACTAAGTCATGTGTGGCACAACCCGGAAAAAAGGTTCCGACTCAGAAAAATGCTGTATGCTTTGCGCATGCACAAGAGCATACAGCGCTGGTTTTCAGCCAGAACCCTGATTCGGGTGGTGAAGGACACAACAAATGAATACACTCGCATCAGTAATACGAGTGAGATTTGATATGGTGTTCCCCAGGCCCAGCTGGCGAACATGAGCTTCAGCGAGGACCGCAGCCGCGAGCTGCAGGCGCGGGCGCGCGCGCTGACGGCCGACGTGCGCGCGCGGCGGGACCGCGCCGACGCGCTGGCGGCGCGGCTGCAGCGCTGCAACTTCCACTACACCCCGCCCGAACACAACTTCGACAAGACCAGAGTTTTTGGTGAGCCACACTCACCTTTTTCTTTAATCTATGAATTAAGTCTGGAATGGCCGCTGTCATTTCCTTTTTGGACCTCCTTGATTGACGCCATCTTGGATTTGGTTAACGCCATCTTGGCGTTGCGGGCCTTAATAATATTGCAAATGGCGCGCGAATGGTGCGTCTTTAATAATTAATTTATGATTTCACGAAATCATGGATAAATTATAGCGATTGATGCACCATTTGCACTATTGTGGTACTCACTCCTAGCACAAGCTTTACGCTTATTTGGAGGAGATAGGAGGATATTAGTTAACTTCGGTGTGTCCTCAGGCACGTCGTGTCGGCTCTTCGACGTGTGCGACCCCGTGTACTGCACCGCGCTGGAAGAGGTCGCCGGCGGCAGGGTGAGTGCAGCTGCAGCCGGACTGCAGCCGGACTGCAGCCGAACTGCAGCCGAACTGCAGCCGAACTGTTCCACTGCAACGGTCGCTGCGGGCGTTTGCTGACAGCCTTCAGCAACCGAAACTCACTATTGAACGCATGTCTCTTCTCAAAAGGGTTATAGGCCATCGTCCACACGCTGGCTGGCTAGGAGAAGATTGGCAGACTACACAAAGTTTGTGTGTGAGAACATTGGAGAGAAAGAGAGATGTTTTTTTTTTATTCGAAATAGGCTTACGCTTGGCGACAATCAGTACTGGATAGCACTGATGAAGTCGATGTTGGAGCGCGCTTGCCTAGAAAATGCCTATTCCCTCTTTCCTTGAAGGTACTCAAATTATAGGTGGCAGGAAACAGGGATGCTGGAAGAGTGTTCCACACCTTAGCGGTTCTTATCATTACATGATCTATAATTGCTTTTACACATACGTAACTCGAATCTGCGACACCACCAATAGGAGAACGGAGTCCTTACCAATAATAAATAAATAAATAAAGCCTGTATTCAAACAAACATAAAACTATACAATTTTTATATTTTTTTTACATAAAATAGCATGTTTGTTTGCCTGCTGGCAAAGGCCTCCAACAACCGCGTCCTTACCAATAAGCTATCACTATTCTCTCGACAGCTGTACGACGTGGTGGTGGACACGGAGGTGACCAGCAAGCTGCTGCTGCAGCGCGGCCAGCTGCAGACGCGCACCACCTTCATCCCGCTCAACAAGATCTCCGGCTACGTCATCCCGCGCGCCAAGCTCAAGGCCGCGCAGGAAGTCGTGAGTACGACGCAGGGCCGAGCGAAGCGAGCGCCCGATCTTCGCCCAAGTAGACTCGTGCCCGTTTTTATTAAGCACTAGCGGACGCCCGCGACTTCGTCCGCGTCAATTTCTATTATTATGATCGCGATTAAGAAGTTTTTAAAAGATTTTAAATATGGATAATTTTCCCCGTTTTTGCGACATTTTTCACCGATACTTCGCTTTTTGTTTGACTGATGTAATGACGTGGAAACTGATGCATTTTATCTCGCGTGCCGAAACTAATACAAAAGAAACGCGAGTTTCGGAACGCGACATTAAACTCCTCCAACTATGTATTCTGTGCTCCAACGCACACACGCACATTGTTTTGATAGATATGATCTTTGACGTTAGGAACACACCTACATTGCTCAGACAACAGTGAGTGCTTGTAATTTAATATGAACTTTATACCATAGCAATAAAGCTCAAATTGACTACGTTTTAGTTTCAAATCATTTGTATGGGAAAAAGAAAAGGGCTATTTTTAGGGTTTTTCAAGCAATAATTCTAATTTTTCTCGCCGTAAAAACCATCCTTGAACTTCAACGAACATTTTAAAAAAAGATTTGGCCAAATTGGTCCAGGCGTTGTTGAGTTATGCGCTTACCAACACATTTTGCGATTCATTTTTATATTATAGACTAGAAGCCCGCGCCGACTTTGTCCGGGTTGAAAAATTAGATATTTGTTTTTACGGGACTGATCGCACAGAGCTTATAGGAGACGATTGTTAATAAGATCACCACAGGAACCACACGAATCTCCCCCGCACATACCTGCTATCGTGCATCGCCCCGCCGACCGGCACCATTTTATTATTTTGTCCCGCGAAAATATTCATTTTCTGATAACTCCTAAGATATTAATTTAAATTGTTTAGTGTAGAGGGCAAATATGTTCTAAACTAAATACTCAAGATAATAAACATATTTATTTACAAATAGATTAACATCACATCGGTTAAAAAAGCTTCGAAAATATTTCATTAGAAATGGTTACTGTAAGTTATCCTCAGAAGATAGACATATGGTGTCGCGGAGTTCAAGTCGATGGTTTGTGCGGCAGGCGGGCGGCGCGGACGCGGTGCAGCTGGCGCTGGACCTGGTGTCGTTCCCGGAGCGCGTGGGGCCCGCCATGCGCTACCTGTTCGGCGGCGCGCTGGTGTGCCGCGACCTGGACACGGCGCGCCGCGTCACGTTCCACCCGCGCGTGCGCTGCCGCTGCGTCACGCTCGACGGCGACGTGTTCGACCCGGCCGGCGTGCTGTCCGGCGGCGCGAGGAAACAGGTACTGCCTGTAGCATACAGAGGGTAGTCTGTTCGGCGGCGCGCTGGTGTGCCGCGACCTGGACACGGCGCGCCGCGTCACGTTCCACCCGCGCGTGCGCTGCCGCTGCGTCACGCTCGACGGCGACGTGTTCGACCCGGCCGGCGTGCTGTCCGGCGGCGCGAGGAAACAGGTACTGCCTGTAGCATACAGAGGGTAGTCTGTTCGGCGGCGCGCTGGTGTGCCGCGACCTGGACACGGCGCGCCGCGTCACGTTCCACCCGCGCGTGCGCTGCCGCTGCGTCACGCTCGACGGCGACGTGTTCGACCCGGCCGGCGTGCTGTCCGGCGGCGCGAGGAAACAGGTACTGCCTGTAGCATACAGAGGGTAGTCTGTTCGGCGGCGCGCTGGTGTGCCGCGACCTGGACACGGCGCGCCGCGTCACGTTCCACCCGCGCGTGCGCTGCCGCTGCGTCACGCTCGACGGCGACGTGTTCGACCCGGCCGGCGTGCTGTCCGGCGGCGCGAGGAAACAGGTACTGCCTGTAGCATACAGAGGGTCAGTGCTGTTAGTCTGATGCGCTCGTGCGGCAGGCGGGCGGCGCACACGCGGTGCGGCTGGCGCTGGACCTGGTGTCGTTCCCGGAGCGCGTGGGGCCCGCCATGCGCTACCTGTTCGGCGGCGCGCTGGTGTGCCGCGACCTGGACACGGCGCGCCGCGTCACGTTCCACCCGCGCGTGCGCTGCCGCTGCGTCACGCTCGACGGCGACGTGTTCGACCCGGCCGGCGTGCTGTCCGGCGGCGCGAGGAAACAGGTACTGCCTGTAGCATACAGAGGGTAGTCTGTTCGGCGGCGCGCTGGTGTGCCGCGACCTGGACACGGCGCGCCGCGTCACGTTCCACCCGCGCGTGCGCTGCCGCTGCGTCACGCTCGACGGCGACGTGTTCGACCCGGCCGGCGTGCTGTCCGGCGGCGCGAGGAAACAGGTACTGCCTGTAGCATACAGAGGGTAGTCTGTTCGGCGGCGCGCTGGTGTGCCGCGACCTGGACACGGCGCGCCGCGTCACGTTCCACCCGCGCGTGCGCTGCCGCTGCGTCACGCTCGACGGCGACGTGTTCGACCCGGCCGGCGTGCTGTCCGGCGGCGCGAGGAAACAGGTACTGCCTGTAGCATACAGAGGGTCAGTGCTGTTAGTCTGATGCGCTCGTGCGGCAGGCGGGCGGCGCACACGCGGTGCGGCTGGCGCTGGACCTGGTGTCGTTCCCGGAGCGCGTGGGGCCCGCCATGCGCTACCTGTTCGGCGGCGCGCTGGTGTGCCGCGACCTGGACACGGCGCGCCGCGTCACGTTCCACCCGCGCGTGCGCTGCCGCTGCGTCACGCTCGACGGCGACGTGTTCGACCCGGCCGGCGTGCTGTCCGGCGGCGCGAGGAAACAGGTACTGCCTGTAGCATACAGAGGGTAGTCTGTTCGGCGGCGCGCTGGTGTGCCGCGACCTGGACACGGCGCGCCGCGTCACGTTCCACCCGCGCGTGCGCTGCCGCTGCGTCACGCTCGACGGCGACGTGTTCGACCCGGCCGGCGTGCTGTCCGGCGGCGCGAGGAAACAGGTACTGCCTGTAGCATACAGAGGGTCAGTGCTGTTAGTCTGATGCGCTCGTGCGGCAGGCGGGCGGCGCACACGCGGTGCGGCTGGCGCTTGACCTGGTGTCGTTCCCGGAGCGCGTGGGGCCCGCCATGCGCTACCTGTTCGGCGGCGCGCTGGTGTGCCGCGACCTGGACACGGCGCGCCGCGTCACGTTCCACCCGCGCGTGCGCTGCCGCTGCGTCACGCTCGACGGCGACGTGTTCGACCCGGCCGGCGTGCTGTCCGGCGGCGCGAGGAAACAGGTACTGCCTGTAGCATACAGAGGGTAGTCTGTTCGGCGGCGCGCTGGTGTGCCGCGACCTGGACACGGCGCGCCGCGTCACGTTCCACCCGCGCGTGCGCTGCCGCTGCGTCACGCTCGACGGCGACGTGTTCGACCCGGCCGGCGTGCTGTCCGGCGGCGCGAGGAAACAGGTACTGCCTGTAGCATACAGAGGGTAGTCTGTTCGGCGGCGCGCTGGTGTGCCGCGACCTGGACACGGCGCGCCGCGTCACGTTCCACCCGCGCGTGCGCTGCCGCTGCGTCACGCTCGACGGCGACGTGTTCGACCCGGCCGGCGTGCTGTCCGGCGGCGCGAGGAAACAGGTACTGCCTGTAGCATACAGAGGGTCAGTGCTGTTAGTCTGATGCGCTCGTGCGGCAGGCGGGCGGCGCACACGCGGTGCGGCTGGCGCTGGACCTGGTGTCGTTCCCGGAGCGCGTGGGGCCCGCCATGCGCTACCTGTTCGGCGGCGCGCTGGTGTGCCGCGACCTGGACACGGCGCGCCGCGTCACGTTCCACCCGCGCGTGCGCTGCCGCTGCGTCACGCTCGACGGCGACGTGTTCGACCCGGCCGGCGTGCTGTCCGGCGGCGCGAGGAAACAGGTACTGCCTGTAGCATACAGAGGGTAGTCTGTTCGGCGGCGCGCTGGTGTGCCGCGACCTGGACACGGCGCGCCGCGTCACGTTCCACCCGCGCGTGCGCTGCCGCTGCGTCACGCTCGACGGCGACGTGTTCGACCCGGCCGGCGTGCTGTCCGGCGGCGCGAGGAAACAGGTACTGCCTGTAGCATACAGAGGGTAGTCTGTTCGGCGGCGCGCTGGTGTGCCGCGACCTGGACACGGCGCGCCGCGTCACGTTCCACCCGCGCGTGCGCTGCCGCTGCGTCACGCTCGACGGCGACGTGTTCGACCCGGCCGGCGTGCTGTCCGGCGGCGCGAGGAAACAGGTACTGCCTGTAGCATACAGAGGGTCAGTGCTGTTAGTCTGATGCGCTCGTGCGGCAGGCGGGCGGCGCACACGCGGTGCGGCTGGCGCTGGACCTGGTGTCGTTCCCGGAGCGCGTGGGGCCCGCCATGCGCTACCTGTTCGGCGGCGCGCTGGTGTGCCGCGACCTGGACACGGCGCGCCGCGTCACGTTCCACCCGCGCGTGCGCTGCCGCTGCGTCACGCTCGACGGCGACGTGTTCGACCCGGCCGGCGTGCTGTCCGGCGGCGCGAGGAAACAGGTACTGCCTGTAGCATACAGAGGGTCAGTGCTGTTAGTCTGATGCGCTCGTGCGGCAGGCGGGCGGCGCACACGCGGTGCGGCTGGCGCTGGACCTGGTGTCGTTCCCGGAGCGCGTGGGGCTCGCCATGCGCTACCTGTTCGGCGGCGCGCTGGTGTGCCGCGACCTGGACACGGCGCGCCGCGTCACGTTCCACCCGCGCGTGCGCTGCCGCTGCGTCACGCTCGACGGCGACGTGTTCGACCCGGCCGGCGTGCTGTCCGGCGGCGCAAGGAAACAGGTACTGCCTGTACCATACAGAGGGTAGTCTGTGAATATTGGAGGATGTTATAAATATAGGCGCCATTGAGTCATTAGTCAGTCGTGCTAGGACCACGAGTCGGACAGCACTTCGGTAGTGTAAAACAAATTATGTGTGCCTGGAGTGTGCATATACGGACTATATACTTACTTGACTACTATATACGTGAGCGTTTGAGTATACTACACTGCTCACTTTTAACCGCACTGTGACAACAAAAAAAGAGAAGGTTCTCAATTCATAGGAATCTTTTTTTTATGTATGTTCCCCGATTACTCGAAAACACCAGGACCGAATTGGGAAATTCTTTTTTTGTTTGAAAGGGTTTACTTCCCAGGTGGTCGCATAGTCATGTCGCTCAGGATCTGATCTTTATCCCTGCAAGAATTAAGAGTCAAAAAATTGAGATGTGGTACCGGTGGCTACCGCAGGGCGCGTCGGTGCTGGTGCTGCTGGCGGAGCTGCGCGAGCTGGAGGCCGAGCTGCGGACGGCGGAGGAGCAGCTGGCGCAGTGCAGCGCGGAGCTGAGCGGCATGCAGCACGCCGCGGAGAAGCACGCCGCGCTGCAGCAGAAGTATACCCTTACTGATATCATAAATGCGAAAGTGTGCTAATTTGTCCTTCAATCACCGCTACAGAGGTGCACAGGTGTAGTTGAAGACCTGGATATAGGCTAATTTTTATCTCTGAAAAGTTTGATTCACCAGGTGCAGATTCACCAGCATCGGTTAGTCAGCAAATGAAAACAATACAATTTATTTTTCCTTAACTACTTCAAACGATAATTATTTATTTATCACACAGGAATGCGGCGACACGCTAAGCTGGTTACACGCAGCTCTGAAACGTTATCTGCGATTTGTCTACCTTTTAAGACAGTGTTTTAAAATGGAAATTTCGTGGGCAGGTTGGAGATGAGCGGGCACGCGCTGCGCGTGGCCCGTGAGCGCGCGGCCAGCACGCCGCACGCGCAGCTGCTGCGCGAGCTGGAGGCGCTCAGAGAGCGCGTGGCGCAGCTGGCGGCCGACGCGGAGCGCGACCAGCTGGCGCAGGCGCAGACCGCGGCGCGCGCGCGAGACCTGGAGGCCAAGGTCAAGGACATCAAGGGCCATCGGGAAAGGTATCAGCGCGCGTTTTGTGCGGAAAACACTTGTGCACTCTCTATTCGCTCACTCTCATAGTCCCCTGTCTCCCCTCCAAATAAGTGAAAACTTGTGTTAGGAGTGGGCACGACAATAGTAAAGGGTGGGGATCGAACCTGCAACCTTTAAGTTTTCAGTTCGCATCTGTAACCGTTGGGCTATTTAGGCTCTAAATGTAATTGATATGTACAGAGAGTTCAAGAAGGCGGAGGAAGCTCTGAAGAAGGCCAAGAAGGAGGCGGAGCAGCACAGCAAGTCGTGGAAGCAGCGCGAGCAGGAGTTCGAGGCCATGCGGCTGGAGGTGGAGGAGCTGCGCGCGGCCGTGGCGGCCGGCCGGCAGCAGCAGCAGCAGCTCGCGCTCGGCGCCGACGAGCTGCGCGCCGCGCTCACTGCGGCCAGCGAGCACCACGACGAGGCCAGCGTGAGTCTGCTATTTTTCGTGTTCCGCTGTCCGTCCGTCCGTCTGTCTGTCAGCGGGCCGTATCTCATGATCCGTCATAGGTATACAGTTGAAATTTTAACAAAATGGTGTATTTCTGTTGCCAGTGGAACAAGAAATAATAAAAATGAAAAAAAATTAAAGGGGACACCCGTACTAGAAACGTGTTTTTTTCGGCGTTTTTTTTTTTATATGGAACCCTTCGTATGCGAGTTGGACTCTCATTTGACTGGTTATTTTTATTTAAAAAAAAAGAAAATTAGCCAACTGAATTTGACTTATATTCTCCCCTCCAAATAATCGAAAAGTTTGTGCTAGGAGTGGGTACGACAATAGTGCAACGGGTGGGCTTTCTATTTATTTCAGCCTAATTGTCCACTGTCTATAATTCTGCCCTCCTCGAGCTGTAACGTCGTTAACCAACATTTGGCCAAATACGATTTTACGATGCTATCTTAATTACAAAAAATTCTCTATCGATCCATCTAATCGGTATTCTCCTTACTGCTGTAGTTTTTAACCGACTTCCAAAAAGGAGGAGGTTATCAATTCGGCCGGTATATATATTTTTTTTTTTTCTATGTATGTCCACCGATTACTCCGGGGTTTCTGGACCGATTCACGCGATTTTTTTTTTAATCGACAGAGGAAGCTCGCGAAATGGTCCCATAATTTTTTTTACCTTCAACTCTTCAAGCCTGATGCTGCAGAGGTAATTTCCCCCTAAATTATGGGGTTTTAGGAACTGTCATTTACGAATTGGTATGCTTGGCCTAAGCATATACTAGATCTTAGAGCTTCAGGTCCTACTCCTCAATCCTGATGCTGCAGGGTACTGCCCACCTGAACTATGAGGCTTTAGGAACCTTCGCTTGTGAATTGATATTATTGGTATTAAGCATAGTCTACATCGTGGAGCTCAAGGTCCTAGCTCTTCAATCCTGATGCTGCAGGGTACTGCCCAGCTAAACTGTGAAGATTTAGGAACTTTCGCTTGTGAATTGATATTGTTAGTATTAAGCATAGTCTACATCGTGGAGCTCAAGGTCCTAGCTCTTCACTCCTGATGCTGCAGGGTACTGCCTACCTAAACTGTGAGGATTTAGGAACTTTCGCTTACGAATTGATATTGTTGGTACCAAGCATATACTACATATAAAATTTAAGGTTCTAGCTTCTCAATCCTGATGCTGCAGGGTTGGAGGGATTACGAACTGTCACTTTCGAATTAATATTGTTGGTACCAAGCATGGACTACATCATGGACCTCCTGGTCCTAGCTGTTTAGAAATTGTATGTTGTTAATAAGTACTGTAGGTACCAAATACTTTAGTACCGTAGTGTTGGAGGGAGGGGAGAAAGAGAGCAGGAACAACCTACACTAAAAAGCTTAAAATAAAAATTCTTTTCAAAAAACCGACTTCAAACGCCACTACAAAGTATAAAAATAATTTTATTTTGTACACGTTTGTTGAAGTCGGGCGGGCTTAACTAGAAACGATGAATTCGATGCGCGACGCTTACCTTATGGTGACATATAAGAGACACGCTTATTGAAATCGGGTGAGCATCGCGTATCGGTTTCATCGTTTCTAGTTAAGCCCGCCCGACTTCAACAAACGTGTACAAAATAAAATTATTTTTATACTTTGTAGTGGCGTTTGAAGTCGGT
Source organism: Hipparchia sbordonii (assembly GCA_038048805.1). NCBI lineage: Eukaryota > Metazoa > Arthropoda > Insecta > Lepidoptera > Nymphalidae > Hipparchia > Hipparchia sbordonii. The sequence continues at coordinate 375,414 of CM076111.1, read as the reverse complement.
TTTTTGAAAAGAATTTTTATTGATATAGCAATATGAAAAACGTCGTTTATTAGTTATCAAATGGCGTCATTTCTTTATAAATTGCCGCTTTTTGGATCAAAGCTCGAAATATGGTTTTGGTAGTTAACGGCACTTTAGCTTTAGGACGGTAGAATTAGAGTTGTTAACATTTGAACACACCAGTTGTCATACTTTCTCAGGAAAAAGTAAAAGAGCTTCAGTCGAAGATCAAGAAGCAGAAGGCGGCCATCGCCGGCCGCAGCACGGAGATCGCGCGGCTCGCGCAGCGCAAGGAGCAGCTCGCCAAGAGCAGCGCCGACATGCAGCTCGAGATACAGGAGCTGGACTACAAGATCACGGAGCTGCAGGCGGAGGCCGCCGACTGCGAGAAGAAGGTAACGTTTATAACCCCCCGCGGAATAAGAGGGCTGTTAGGGGTCATGTCTGTCTGTTCCCTCTTAGCTCCCTAACGAATGAACCGATTTTGATGCGGTGTTTTCTGTTTGAAAGTTAATGTTGTCGATATGGATGTTAGCTATAATTTTTAAAAGCTCTGCTCGGGCGTTTAAAGATCATCAACTTATTTCCTATTTAATTGATATGAAATTTGGTGTTCTGTTGTTTTTGCCAAGATTGTTGTCGAAAGTTATCCAAGTCATTGAATAAAAAAAGTAAAAAAAAAAAATGTGACTCGTTATAAAATTTCAATGAACTATTTTGCTTGTCACACAAGAAGAGCTTAGAATCTGAACCCCTGCCCTTGTTATCGAATAAAAAAAGTGGCATTATACAAGATTTCAACGAATAGTTCTGTTTATCACAGATAAAGAGCTTGGAGTCGGAGAACCCGTGGATCGCGTCGGAGCGGCAGTACTTCGGGCTGGCGGGCGGCGCCTACGACTTCAGCGGCAAGCAGGCGCACGCGGCCGGCGCGCGCGTGGCGCAGCTCCGCGAGCGCCGCGACAAGCTGGCGCGCGGCCTCAACGCGCGCGCGCACACGCTGCTGGGCAAGGAGGAGGAGCAGGTACCGCGACATGCCCACCGCTGGACAAGGGTCTCCTTACACGGCCTACCACGGGCCGAGGAAGACGAACGGTTACTTACCTGGGGCTACTCCTTATTTTATCGACCGATGGATGTCCACTGCTGGGCAAAGGTCACAGTCCAATGAAGATGAACAGGCAAATACTAGGGGCTCCTCCTTATCAACCAGTAAAAGTCCACTGCTGGACAAAGGTCTCTTTACATGGGCTACCACAGGCCAAGGAGGATGAACAGCTAATTACCGTGGGCTACTACTTTTTTGTCAACCGATGGACATTCACTGCTGGACAGAGGTCTCTTTCATGGCCTCCGCCGGTTGTATCATTATGTGCATAGGAAAACCACACAATAAAACTTATATGGCGATAGTGCCACGAAAGTTACAAGTTGGTGGGGCTGGGCCGAAGTTGGTGATGAACGATGAACTCCTTTTTGGTGTAGAGGTTTAAAGCACAAATGTGAACAAGTCCGTTCGCACCGAAGTTAGGTAAACGAAGGCGGCAATCGGAAGTGCCACTTCACAATCGCGCACCGTCGCCAGTTCCAGGACGTGATGCGTAAGAAGCGGATCGTGGAGCAGGACCGCGCCAAGCTGGTGGAGGTGATGGCGGAGCTGGACGAGAAGAAGCGGCGCACGCTGCTGGACGCCGTGCAGCGCGTCACGGCGGACTTCGGCTCCATCTTCAGCACGCTGCTGCCGGGCGCGCAGGCCGAGCTGCGCCCGCCGCCCGGACACACCGTGCTCGACGGGCTCGAGGTATAGCAACACCTAGCGGAAGAAGCGGCGCACGCTGCTGGACGCCGTGCAGCGCGTCACGGCGGACTTCGGCTCCATCTTCAGCACGCTGCTGCCGGGCGCGCAGGCCGAGCTGCGCCCGCCGCCCGGACACACCGTGCTCGACGGCCTCGAGGTATAGCAACACCTAGCGGAAGAAGCGGCGCACGCTGCTGGCCGCCGTGCAGCGCGTCACGGCGGACTTCGGCTCCATCTTCAGCACGCTGCTGCCGGGCGCGCAGGCCGAGCTGCGCCCGCCGCCCGGACACACCGTGCTCGACGGCCTCGAGGTATAGCAACACCTAGCGGAAGAAGCGGCGCACGCTGCTGGCCGCCGTGCAGCGCGTCACGGCGGACTTCGGCTCCATCTTCAGCACGCTGCTGCCGGGCGCGCAGGCCGAGCTGCGCCCGCCGCCCGGACACACCGTGCTCGACGGCCTCGAGGTATAGCAACACCTAGCGGAAGAAGCGGCGCACGCTGCTGGACGCCGTGCAGCGCGTCACGGCGGACTTCGGCTCCATCTTCAGCACGCTGCTGCCGGGCGCGCAGGCCGAGCTGCGCCCGCCGCCCGGACACACCGTGCTCGACGGCCTCGAGGTATAGCAACACCTAGCGGAAGAAGCGGCGCACGCTGCTGGACGCCGTGCAGCGCGTCACGGCGGACTTCGGCTCCATCTTCAGCACGCTGCTGCCGGGCGCGCAGGCCGAGCTGCGCCCGCCGCCCGGACACACCGTGCTCGACGGCCTCGAGGTATAGCAACACCTAGCGGAAGAAGCGGCGCACGCTGCTGGCCGCCGTGCAGCGCGTCACGGCGGACTTCGGCTCCATCTTCAGCACGCTGCTGCCGGGCGCGCAGGCCGAGCTGCGCCCGCCGCCCGGACACACCGTGCTCGACGGGCTCGAGGTATAGCAACACCTAGCGGAAGAAGCGGCGCACGCTGCTGGCCGCCGTGCAGCGCGTCACGGCGGACTTATCTTGTAATCAAAATAAATGACAATAGTAATTCGACTGTTCCGTAGAACAAAGTCACATCTGCGAAATTCACAACTTGAAATTTGAGCCTTAAAACTAAAACTTCTAAGGCTCTAGTTATGAATTTAGCAGATGAGACTTTGTTCTACGGAATAGTCGAATAGCCCCCTTTGTCCCCAGGTGAAAGTCGGCTTCAACAACACGTGGAAGGACTCGCTGGGCGAGCTGTCGGGCGGGCAGCGCTCGCTCGTGGCGCTGTCGCTGGTCCTCGCCATGCTGCTGTTCAAGCCGGCGCCGCTCTACATCCTGGACGAGGTGGACGCCGCGCTGGACCTGTCGCACACGCAGAACATCGGCCAGATGCTGAAGGAGCACTTCAAACACTCGCAGGTGACCCAGCCACCGACCTGCCCCACGTACAATAGAACAAACTTACCCAATGTCTCTAGTTCATATAATAACAATAAAATGTCCCCGGGTCATCCTTACTTGACCAGAGTTAAAAAACATTAAAAAGTAATACGGAAGTTTCAAGTGTAGATAAATCCTAATCCTAACGCTAGTGTACTAATCGTTACTAGCCTTACTAATAATAACTACAAAAAAGTTTTTGTTTGGTTGTTTATCCTTCGATCACAATGGCAATGTATGTTTGTCCCCTAATTCATAATCATAATACATATATGATTGTCCCCAGTTCACAATGGTAATGTACGTTTGTCCCCTAGTTCATAATCGTAATACATATATGACTGTCCCCAGTTCATAATGGCAATTTATTTTTGTCGCCTATTTCATAATCGTAATATATATATGACTGTCCCCAGTTTATAATAGCAATGTATGTTTGACCCCTAGTTCATAATCCTAATACATACATTACTGTCCCCAGTTCACAATGGCAATGTATGTTTGTCCCCTAGTTCATAATTGTAATACATACATTACTGTCCCCGGTTCATAATAGCGACGTATGTTTGTCCCCAGTTCATCATCGTATCGCTCAAGGACGGCATGTTCAACAACGCCAACGTCCTGTTCCGCACGAGCTTCGTGGACGGCATGTCGTCCGTGCAGCGCACCGTCAACCCGAAGAAATAGCCGACTTACTACTAGCACTTACTACATAGATATACTTTAGTTACTACCTGTTAAGCTATTACCTAAACAATAAAATATTGTTACACATATTTCTTGTTATTTTATTTGGGTCTATTAACACAAAGTGACATTTGCAATTTTTTTTTTTCAATGAAAATTAATTGTGACCTAAATAACTATCTACACTAGTTGAGAAAAATGTTTAAAATTTTCTTGAGACAATAATAAGCCTATTAGCTATTGCTAACAGTTGCCAAAAAATACATTTTGAAAAATGTGGAAAAAACATATTGGAACGAAGTTCCTTATCGCGCGTTGTGAAAGGGGGCTAGACGGAAATTTTTTTTACGAAAAGTTGTCACGACACTTTTTGCTATAGTTCTCTCTCATGTTTCTCTGTCTCTCTCTCTCTTATAGAAAGCAAGCCAGATATTTTCATTTCTATTTCGCATTGAACTTCGTTCCATCCGGGTGTCCCTTGACACCTCTCAAGTTTTTTTTTTCAAAAACTGTCCGTTTGAGCAAACAATAATAAATAGTATCCCCCCTAGCCAAGCGCACCCCTTAGGCTGCACCGTCACTTACCATCACGTGCGATCTCAGCCAGGCGATAACACACAAGTGTAAATTGAAAATTTTAAACAGCCCCGAGCTGTGAATCTATGGCCCTATCGATCATTATCTACCTAACACTTACTAATTCAGACTATTCTAATTTCTAATGAGCCCAAACACCTACCATATCTGCTGTAAGCTGCTGAGGAGTTGGATATCCCGCAGACTACTTGATGCTGCAGCATCAGCTAACGGATACCATGCCTTGGAATTAAGCCGAAGCAAATCTCAACAGTGAAAGTTTGTAAAACCTTTAATCAAGTAGGAAATGAGCTGACGATCTTCAAACGCCAGAGCAGATCTTCACAAATTATAGCTAAAATCTACCTCGATCACGTCAGCTTTTAAACATAGAAAACCGCATCAAAATCGGTCCATTCGTTGGGGAGCAACGAGGGAACAGACCGACACATAGATACACCCACACATAGACACAGATACACATGTCAAAACAATAACACCCCACTCTCATAAATCAATTACGTTAGCGTTCAAACAGAAAAGACCGCATCAAAATCGGTCGATTCGTTACGGAGCTACGAGGGAACAGACATAGAGATACTTACGTTAAATTTTCCATCGGGGAAACTAACTACTGAACAGCACTGAAATATCTGTAATAACTTAAGTGCTGTACTGAAACACTTCAGTACCGAGGTAATTTTCTTTGGCGCCATTTCCCCATGACGTAGAATCGACCATTCGCTGCGCGCATCGCGTCCGCCAGTCAAATGTTACCGCTCGTAAATAACGCACGCGCGAACGTTAGTTTATTGACGGTTTGTTTACGTGCAGCAAACAGCCGACAACAGCTTCGTAGCGGTTCTACGATATTTTCCTAACAAAATACTAGCGGTTATCTGGTGGTGCTTTAACTGTGTTTGTGGTGGTATATCGGTGGTGTTGACGAAGATTTTCGCGAAAAGTGATGTGAGTACTTATAATGTTTACATCCCTATTTATTTTTGTACGGATTTAGGGGAGGATAGGATACCTATACTGCCCTCGTAATTGAAAACACAGTAACTTAAAGGTAACTTATATTTAACTTACTGTGTGTTTATGGTGTGTGTTATAAATAAGTTAAAAGGATAAACGTTTTAAAATCTTTAATTTTATAGTAGGTGATCCTAAACTTTTATATTGTTTTGATAAAAATATCTGATCTGATCAATATATTTTTTGAATACGTATAGAGTTACTAATCTTAAAGCTAGTTATTCCAATTTACAGACCATAAATATTATACTAAGTAGTTATTACTTGTATATTTACACATCAACGACCTATAAAAAAGCCCTAATAAAAACTCTAAAGTAAACCCTGAGTAAAGTCAAAGTACCAACGCTCTATAGACCTAAGCCTTAGAATTTAGTAGGTTCAACCCTACCTGCCTGGGACAAGTGTTTCAAGGTTTAGTCTTTCTTACAATCCTTGCATCTAAAGAAAAAAGTCTTTTTATCCTCGTAATGTAAGTAGTTAGTCGATCGCATGCAACCAAGGTAGAGTTAACTATTTATACAAATAAAATGAAATTTAAGTGTCTGTCTGTAATTTCGAAATAATTCGAAAATTTAAAACACCTTCATGTGAATCTATGGCGATATACCTGACATCCTGTTACCCAGTTTTCTACTCCATCATCAGATCCTTCTCAATTTTCTATTATCTATTATTACTATTGACGGATTAGATACCTATGTACTACATTTTATTATTTTATTTGTATAAACATTTGCTCGGTCGAAATCTCAAGTATCATCTAGTTCTAATAAACAATTGAAAGTAAATCATTATGAAATTAACTGCCCCAGTTACAATATCTGAACCGCTCCACTTGGCGTAAAGGCCACTAGTTAGTGTCTTATACCTATGTGAATTTATGAATTCCGACAGCTAACTTAGGTAGCAGCGAGTTGGGTCTAGATCTATATCCATCCCTTTCTCCTTTGGCGAAGGAGGCTTTTGCCCACTCTTGTTATTAAACATGCAGTTTAGGTGGCAAAGGCCTTCGTGCATTAATTCCGCAGGTTTTTTGGAGCCGAAAAAATATTTATCAGCCGTTTTAGCCATGCTCATCATATCTATTTTTTGCATATTCATGTTTGAACTGCTATACCTACTTTCCGATCTCGAATCAATTAGGTAGGGAGATAGCTTGCATTCTGACGTGCATGGTTTAAAAAATACTTTTATATCATACTTGCTCAGTAACTAGGGATTACTATGGTGGAAAGTCTCCTTGTAAGTTGGTGTTTGCAATTCAAGGCAACATTACGTCGCACTATGCTCTAATTGTAATGTTCACATTACAGTTCAAGCTATGCAAAACTCCTTGGTAAACAATCTCTTTTCTTATAAAATGGTAAGAAAACTTTTTACTGAAAAAAAAGAACACTGAACATGGCGGCATTTAATTTCCATACATTTCAAACTATGCAAAACTCCTTGGAACTCAGAGCCGTAAAAAAAAAAATGGAAACTATTTACGAAAAAAAAAAATGGAAATGGCGGCATTTCATTTGATCTGAAAGTTTGTGAAGTTTGTTCGTAAAAGGATTTAAGTTATTTACAACAATGTCAAGCACTTCATCAGATGATGAAAAAGGAGGAGAGCCTGATTTTTGTTTGCTTGAAGCAGAACAAATGATGCAAAACCTTTTGCCGGATAAGTTCAAAGTTACCTCGCAAGAATGATATAAAGTAGAATGCTTACCTCGGTTGCAAGTAGCTATTACACCCTCGAACTATATTCACCCTCACTCGCTGCGCTCGCTCGTGTGACTAAATATCTCGGGTGCACGCGATCCATTAGCGCCCTATGCGAGCTGCGCTCGCACTGGCGCCAAATTGGATCTTGTTCTGTAATAGCTTACTTACGTCCCTTGTGTAACAATCTACTATTATATCATACTTGCTCAGTAACTAGGGATTACTATGGTGGAAAGTCTCCTTGTAAGTTGGTGTTTGCAATTCAAGGCAACATTACGTCGCACTATGCTTTAATTGTAATGTTCACTTTACAGTTCAAGCTATGCAAAACTCCTTGGTAAACAATCTCTTTTCTTATAAAATGGTAAGAAAACTTTTTACTCAAAAAAAAAAAACACTGAACATGGCGGCATTTAATTTCCATACATTTCAAACTATGCAAAACTCCTTGGAACTCAGAGCCGTAAAAAAAAAATGGAAAACTATTTACGAAAAAAAATGGAAATGGCGGCATTTCATTTGATCTGAAAGTTTGTGAAGTTTGTTCGTAAAGGGATTTAAGTTATTTACAACAATGTCAAGCACTTCATCAGATGATGATAAAGGAGGAGAGCCTGATTTTTGTTTGCTTGAAGCAGAACAAATGATGCAAAACCTTTTGCCGGATAAGTCCAAAGTTACCTCGCAAGAATGATATAAAGTAGAATGCTTACCTCGGTTGCAAGTATAGCTATTACACCCTCGAACTATATTCACCCTCGCTCGCTGCGCTCGCTCGTGTGACTAAATATCTCGGGTGCACGCGATCCATTAGCGCCCTATGCGAGCTGCGCTCGCACTGTCGCCAAATTGGATCTTGTTCTGTAATAGCTTACTTACGTCCCTTGTGAAACAATCTACTATTCCTACCTATATCCGCGCAGACAATCTCGGGGGCATTGGCTAAGTTAGTAGGTAGGTATTTTATTGTTTTAAAAGTGGCTCTTACCAACATGTTACCGACATGCGGACTTTTTGCTACGTTACTTTTAAATAGAGGTTAAAAATAATTTAACTATAAAGATAAAATAATAAAGAACATTTTTGCTTTTAAATTAAATATTATTAATTCACAGAGATAATTGTGATTATAAATAATTAATTAATTAAGTTCGAGGTGAGACTCGGTTTGATGAGGTTTACAAGCTATTGTTTACTAAGTATTTTAAAATTATAAACTGCTTTCGATTAAAGAAACTAAGCATTTATATCTATCGCTTTGCATGTTATGATGACACAGACAGACACTCCAAATGGTCAAACTTATAGCACCCCTCTTCCGGCGAAGTTTCAAAAGGTTACCGAGGTAGGTAATCACTGCCTACTACTACTACTACTAGTTTTAAAGCAAAATTCTACAAGGGATAACAAGATAACCAACTTGAACCAAGGAAATTAATTCTGATGATCTCCCTGGCGCAGTGGTGAGCGCTGTGGTCTTATAACTGGGAGGTCTCGGGTTCGATTCCCAGTGGGGGCAATTTGGTAATTTAGGTATTATTTCTGAATTGTGTCTGGTCTGGTGGGAAGCTTTGGCCGTGGCTAGTCACCACCCTACCGACAAAGACGTGCCGCCAAGCGATTTATCGTTTCCGCACGATGGCGTGTAGAAACCGAGTAGGGGTATTAGCCCATACTAGCATACCATCCACTACCATCTTAGACTGCATCGTCACTTACTATCAGGTGAGATCGCAGTCAAGGGCTATATCTTGTCATCGAACTAAAAAAAATGCAGTGCAGACTGTGTAGGTACCCTCCAGCATTGTTCTATGAGCCTTCCGCCAGCTGGCGAATTTGCATGTGAATTGCGAATTCAAATTGTTCGCGTAGATTACTTATTTCAATACATGTTGAGTGTCGACCTTCACCGCAGCGTACAATTTTTAAAATAAGTACATATTTAAATTATTTTATACTTTAATTAAGTTAATAGGTCTACCTAGTCACAATAATTTATTAGCTTAGTTATAGCCGTGTATGGAGGTCATCTTTACGATGTGTTTACTGTGAGTGGAGTTATACTCGTAAGTAAGATCTCAAAAACATCTTCAAGGAAATCTTCTTAAAAGATAGGTACCCGAAATCCTGGGGTAGAGTTCTGGGTTATGTGGAGTTTTTACCCCCTAAAACCTCCTCGGTGGCCGCCCTCAGCGCATATTTGAAGGCTCCGAGATCTCTTAAGAACACAACCGGAGCTCTTGATAAATCCATCTAGGTATACCTCATTATAATTTTTAATTCATTTAAGTAGGTGCCTTTTATTATCTCTAATATCAATCGCAAACTGTGCAGTCTGTGACTAGGTACCTACCTACTGTTAAGTTTTAAATAAGCTACTGAAACCAGTTTGCAATTGTTCATATAAATCTTTTCTGCAATTTGTTATGATGTCTCATATTTTATTTATAAACCCAAAATTACCACACTAGAGTAATTTTCCTTTAAATAGAGAATTCATCAAAAATAATTAAATATTTTCCCATGACGCTACAAATACCTAGTTACCTTAACTTAGGAGTGGGTACGACAATACTGCAATGGATGGGGTTGAATTTTTCGACTTTTCAGTTTTCAGTACGTTCTTTTAAGGTGATGTCAGAGGACACGAATTTAGAGTTTTGCTGTCTCGCACCTCACACCCGCGCCGCTCCGGGTACTAATACCTACTGAAAGAAATCTTTCCAAGAAGTACCTCTCCGTTCTTCGTTACCACTACGTCTACCTGTCGCGGTAGAGGTGCACCCGGGGTCGAGCGGGGTGCACGGAACGGGACGCCTACCAGTTCAACAACGATGGGCCTTACAGACGGAGTACAAACTCCGCCACTTAAATTCCTACCCTACCCCGCGTCTCGTCAACTTTCGCGGGACAAGTTTCCGGGCGTTGTCGTATTATTCTTGAATCGACGCGCTCGCAACAAATAACTAGTCTTCATACAATCATTGTGATTCTCTAAAAATGATTGCTAGACTGTAACGATTGCAATCGCCTCTGAGTGGCCGATACTCATTCGCTATCGGCTCAAATGCATTGTTGCAGAAAAAACGCAATAAATTCAGCCAGTCACCACAATTGAGACTGTAGCAATGATTGATGCAGCTTTTACAGCATCGTAACAAAGGTCCGTTCTCTCTAACATTCTATTAAAGCTCTGAAAAGCTCCGTCGAGCTATTAAAGCTTAAAAACTCATTACACACAGTAGTTACCTACCTATAATAAAAGTTTACAATTATGTTAGGTCTCTGTCAATGGCTTTCAGGCTGAAGTTCGTGGAGAGGTGAATGTCCGCAAGTCGATGACGATGATTATTTAATCTCTATGCGTGACAATTGTCCAGTAGCAGATGTTTCGTGCTGTACCTATTAACTGATTCGCACTTCATTGGATGACGACCCGCATGCCTAACGAGATAGTCAGTTTCCTTTCAGCGGAGTTTTTAATTTGTTAAAATCGCCTTAATATTAAATGAATATTCTATTAAATGTGGACTGATGATAGCTATACATACTTGGAATTTTCTGCTATTAGAGATTTACATACCTACTCTGGGTAAATGAACGTTAACTTTCTTAGGCTTAAACTTATTCGTAGGCGAAGAATAAGAAATTGCAAATCGTAATCATGCAGATTGGATGCGGATGGCCGTAGCAAGGTAGCGAGGCTGTCTGGAGTGTCCTTTGAACAAAAGAGTTAATGAAGCCGACCTCTGTTGCGTTTAAACGGTTCACGGTAAAATCGCCGCAGCTGAACGCAAGTGCCGCAAGAAGTGGCACGCTACATCGCCTCATTAGCACACAATGCACAGACAATCACCTGCAGGCGCCTCGCAAATCGCGAGCATTTCTCACCGGTGACTAGTCACACTGTAGCCGATGAGACCAATTTTCCTTTTCGAAGCCTTTTTAGCAAGGTGAGATGGTGCGACTAATCAAGTGTGTGTCCGAACATATGTAATATCTTATAGCAATAGCAGGTAAGTAGTAGAGTTCCATAGTAAAAAAATTCTTCTTAATAAATTATTCTTACCATGAACGAAAAGCAATAAGAAGCAAAATGAGTGTTAAGTATTGAGCTTAACGAAATTAATGATAATTTATTTGAACTTTTCCAAATCATAGATGAATCTACCAAAGGTTCAGAATGTTTTTTTCCATAATTAAGTCCACCGACCAATTTATGTTTGCGACATGAAACTCATCGCGAATTATTACATTAGCAACCAAGTGTATAAATTGTCAAGTTTCAAGTAGAGTCCATTTTCTCGTTCGCGTAAAGAAGGATATCCTCATCAGTTGGTCGAAATCAAGATTTGTGCGAGCCGTGAAGAGCCCGCTGGAATAGAGTAAACGAGGAATCATTTACCTAGGTACTCTACTTCTTCCATTGCAAACTACGCGTTCATTATTATTCCAACTTCCACCACTTACTTAATTGGGCTAGTGAAAATTGCGGATGCGGTAGAATTCTCCCTGCTCTCTGAAATTCGTGCTCTGCGTGCCTTGACGATTAAACCGTATGTTTTGTATGCTGTCTTTCAATGATTTTGAATTTCATATGAGCTTTATAAAATGCAATTATTTTGAATTAAAGTGTAAGCCTGTGATTGAAAAATACCGCAATTACGGGCAAAAATACTTTAACTATAATATCAGTATCGTTTAGACACACAGAATCCTTTTCCATAGGCCCGTTGTCCTAAGTCCCTCACTACTTCAAGTTTGAAGACTGTGAATTTTACCATTGACCACTTATGAATACGAAACATGGTTGGACATTTATAATCTACAATGTAGATGTAGATTCTACATCACAGGAAGTAGGTAAGTACTTAGATTGTAAAAGTACCTACCTAAGTAAAGTGGTGGTGAACCATTAATGTGTTAGAGTGGGCGGCGAACACTGTCGTTAATTGTTGCCACAAATCGATCAAGGCTGAAGTGCCGATGAGAGAACTGCCATAGATTATATTATTTTCTTCTAAGCTCACAAACTGGCGAAGAGGCCATGTGAAATAGTACTTAATGAATTAAATAAAGTCTGCTCACAGAAGAATTTGCGCGTTGTTGCGTCTCACTCCCAATTTCTTTTATGAATTTCTTACGTTGACTTTCCGATTATCTTGGTTCAGATTTAGATTACATTCATCTGGTTATTGATTCAAATTTTTTCTTGTCATAAAAACCACAAAGAAATAAATAATTTTGAATTTAGTGATCTGAATTTCAATATGCATCACCTTAGTCTGTCAAGTTTTACAGCATTAGGCCCAGGGTTCGAATCTCGTGTCGGTCAAAAAAGACTTGTGTTTTTAACCGACTTCCAAAAAGGAGGAGGTTATCAATTCGGCCGGTATCTTTTTTTTTTTTTTTTTTTTTTTTTCTATGTATGCCCACCGATTACTCCGAGGTTTCTGGACCGATTCACGAGATTTTTTTTTTAATCGACAGAGGAAGCTCGCGAAATGGTCCCATAATTTTTTTTACCTTCAACTCCTCAAGCCTGATGCTGCAGGAGCATTTCCCCCCTAAATTATGGGACTTTAGGAACCGTCGTTTACGAATTGATATGCTTGGCCTAAGCATATACTAGATCATAGAACTCCAGGTCCTACTCCTCAAACCTGATGCTGTAGGGTACTGCCCACCTAAATTATAGGGATGTAGGAACTGCTAATCATGAATTATTATTGTATATAATAAGCATATACTACACCATCGAGGTTTAGGTTCTTGCTCCTCAATCCTGATGCTGCAGGGTACTGCCCACTTAAACTGTGAAGATTTAGGAACTTTCGCTTGCGAATTGATATTGTTAGTATCAAGCATATTCTACATCGTGGAATTCAAGGTCCTCGCTCTTCAATACTGATGCTGCAGGGGTACTGCCTACTTAAACTGTGAGGATTTAGGAACTGTCGTTTACGAATTGATATTGTTGGTACCAAGCATATACTACATCATAATGCTCAAGGTTCTAGCTCCTCAATCCTGATGCTGCAGAGTTGGAGGAATTACGAACTGACGCTTACGAATTGATATTGTTTGTACCAACCATGGACTACATCATGGAGCTCCTAGTCCCAGCTCTTGTGTATTGTTAATAAGTACTGTAGGTACCAAGTGTAGAACTACATTAGTACCGTAGCGTTGGAGGGAGGGGAGAAAGAGAGTAGGAACAAGCTACACTAAAAAGCTTAAAATAAAAATTCTTTTCAAAAAACCGACTTCCAACGCCACTACAAAGTATAAAAATAATTTATTTTGTACACGTTTGTTGAAGTCGGGCGGGCTTAACTAGAAACGATGAAATCGATGCGCGACGCTTACCTTATGTTGACATATAAGAGACACGTTAATTGAATTCGGGCGAGCATCACGTATCGGTTTCATCGTTTCTATTTAAGCCGCCCGACTTCAACAAACGTGTACAAAATAAATTATTTTTATACTTTGTAGTGGCGTTGGAAGTCGGTTTTTTGAAAAGAATTTTTTTCTGTCAATACTTTTTCAGTTTGGAGTTGGGAACTGGGGAAAAAGTGGTACCACGGTGGTGGTATGTCAAAACTTTTTGGTGGTGGTTACGTTCACGTAGTTAGCTATCTTTATCGATCGCTGGTCGAAATTCAGTTGGATATTATTATGCATGCCGCTTGGGTCATGCATAATAATGTGACTTATTCTGTTGTATACGTTAAGTGGTTGTACTCATTGTCTAAACTAAACTAAATCGCCAAGTGCTATCCCTTTCAAAACGTTCCCTGAGTAAAGGGTAGTACTTAATTTAGACCTATCAAATTATTTATTTAATGTACAAAACATTAAATAAAAATAAAACATAAACATAAAATTGTAAAGGATTTGCACATAGACAAATTATCTCTATAAGAAAGAGTTTCCAGAAGCCCACGATTTAGCTTAGTTAGAGTTTGTGTTTATCAGAATGATCAGTCACTAATATTCACATCTATACTACTGAAAGCTTTTGGTTTCGTACGGTAGAGCCACATAGTGAAAACCGTTTGCAAAGCAAGGCTATCATAGCTTCGTTAGATGTGTCCCAAAATCTTGTAGACCTCTATGTAAGTAATACTATGTTTATGCTCTATACGCAAAGCGGCCTCCTGTTGCCAATGTCAGTTGGCCCAGTTTCGCAGCAGGCCCCACCTGCCGCGATGCCCACATTACATGTACTCGTAGGTACCCTCTTTCCTACGTTGGGGTGCTCGCTCGGGGTCAACGACACGTTGTCTGAAGGTCGACGCCCGATTACTTCATTCGACTCATTAACCGACTTCCAAAAAGGAGGAGATTTTGGCAGGTATCTTTTTTTTTTCTATGTATGTCCACCGATCACTCCGGGGTTCCTGGACAGAATCACGCGATTCTAAAAAGATGACTAATTGAAGATTTATCATCTTTTTAGATTTTTTCAATCAGAACGATTTAATTCGTTTAGAGTCGTCAAGTCTTCCCATTTGTTTCGATCTGTTCCCGGTTACAAATTGCAGATTCTACAAAGAATAGATGTGAACAATAGTTGCATAATTGCCATATGCTAAAGCCCGAGGAAAAAGGGGAGCAAAAACCGCCGAGAAAGTTGGTTGAATAATACCTACTTGTGATTAGTGAACAGCTGGCGCGCCTTCGTGCCCGCTCCACCGAGCACACTCGTATTATACTACTGTTGTGATAATTGTGACTGAGCTGATCAATACGCGTTCCGCTTGTATAATTAAATAGTAGCGGTAGTTACTAGTTATATTGTATGATCAGTTTCCAACTACAAAATCACAAGTTTGTGTACCCAATAGCCCAATGTTAAAAGGTGGCTGTAGGTGATGTGGACTGAAAACGGAAAAAGGTCCACGGTCCACTATATATCACACTATCATATATATTGTGTGTGTGTGTGTGTGTGTGTGTGTGTGTACGCGCTTGCGTGCGTGCGTGTTTGTTAATCCTTCACGATACAATGAATGAACTGATTTGGCTGGGAATAGAGATAATTCATACCTCGGATTAACATAAAGGCTTCTTTTTTCCCAGAAAATTTACGAGTTCCCGCGGGAATCAAAAAATCTTCATCCACGCGGACGAAGTCGCGGGAATCATCTAACTAAGTAGTCGTACATAATCCTAAGAAAAGCTTTACGCCTAGAGATATTTGGATGAGGGAATATTAGTTCTAATAAGGTGCTTTTAAAGAATATCAGCCATGGTTAGCTGAATGATATTAAATAGTTTAACTTGTTTCGCGAATAACAAGGAGCCATAAAAGATTGCATCTCTAAGTACCTAATTAACCTTTTAGCAATTCTTTTCACATGGAGTTAGGGTGCACAATCTATTTCACGAATAACGTTTCCAATAGTAAATACACATACTTGGATGTGTAATGTGGAATACCCTTCTCTATTTCTCTTCTTTGACATCCCTTCCCAACCAATGATTGCGGTAGTCTCATTGATGCAATCGCTTTTAGACAATACCCCAGCATTTTGGTAAACTAAATGCTGCGCATACTGCTGCTGAAGTCATACCTATACAGTTATGTGGACTATGTAGCGCTTCTATCGTGAACCTTTAAAATGAATGTTAAATGCACTCACTTGAAATCCCTAGATATGTTGTATCTAGGTCGAACTGCCTCACATACTTACCTGAGTAGAAAACTAACAGTTGCTTCATACGGGTATAACGAGACTTCCTTATCAAAAGGTAGAGCGAGCAAACATTCAACAAGTTACCTACAGTTCTTATCTGCACCAAGTTTGTTTGCTGAAGTGGTTAGCTTTAGGTATTCCATTGAATAACTTAGAGTAGGTTTCAAAGGAAGATAAACGTTTATGTAGATTGCTATAAGGACGCTTACTGTTTGCGTATTGATTGCAGCTGTCTTACCGATGTGATACTGGTAGCTTGAATTCAGTGTTTAAATATAAATCTTCCAAAAATAGTACCTATATAAATGCCAGCAAAGAGTCACTTAGAACACTGGCTTTCTTACATAAAAATCCTGAAATCTCTTTTCATCTCAATTATGTCATTTTTAAAGTCTGAAGGCCTTGGCACTGGCTCAGTAGGTACTTACTGTTATTTTTTTATGGAGGCTAATCCAGTACTTCCACTCTGGAGTGTTAATTTTTTAGCTCTTAATGGCTCCACTTGAACTCGTCAATCAATAAAGCTTTTAAGTACGTGGGTGCCAAAAATTAAATAGACTTCCAACCCAATAACCTACTTACTATTAGGTAGCGGTATATAGATAGTAGGTACTAACATAAAAGGGCTGAAAACACCTTCAAATATAGTTCACGTCTTAGATGTTTCCAAAGACTATTATAACTTTTCACGCTATTCAATAAACGTGCCCTCAATTCTTTTATCACGATTCCATGCCATTGAATCCGCAGCCATTCACTCATGAGTGATCGATATAATTATACTTTAGTGACGTGAAATATAAGTATTTCAGTGCTTTGATATGATATAGAACTATGTTATCTAGTGGCTAGCTTATGCGGCTTTGGATTATGAGGTTGAGTTTCGGTTCGAGGAAAAATGTATTAGATGACTAGTAGTGCTCGCAATGCTTTCCAAAGAGCGCTTAAAGTCGTTGGTCCTACGTTTCAACTAACTCCAGTTCAGGTTTAGTACATAAGAGGGTTCGGCTGCTCAATCGGAACACCAGCGAAATAAAGTTTCTCATCAAACTGTACAGTAAGAGAGTCCACCTGTTTGCGCAAAGTGTTGTGCACTATAATATTATCTTTTGCGTTTTGGTCAAGGGAACATTATGTGGAGCATTCTAGTGTCTAATATGAGTACCTAATTTCTATTTACCTACCAGTATAAGTAGTTATGTATGCGGCAGACGGAAGCTAGGCTCGAGTTTCAAAGTAAACGTCGAATGGACACGATTGTCTGCAGTTGTAATGTGGAATGACTTGCATTGAAATTATTTTTAATTGTATCAGACGTTATCATATCCATGCATGTAATCATCACAGTAACAGACCAAAAGGCTCGAAAAACTATTCTTTAGAGGCCAGAGGAGGTAGTAGGTACTTCCAATGTAGACGAATCAATCTAGGTAATTCCTATTTTTAACCGACTTCAAAAAAAAAGAGGAGGTTCTCAATTCGACGCGTATGTTTTTTTTTTTTATTTTTTGGCTATGTTACTCCATAACTCCGTCAAATCTGAACCGATTTTAATAATTTTTTTTTATTTGAAAGGACGTATCGTCAGGTTGGTCCCATTTAAATTTGGTGAAGATCTGATGAATATCTTCGGAGATGGAAGACAAAACTCCTCAATGAATAAGAGCAAATCGCTCGTAATCAGAGTGTGTATAGGATTTTAACCATGCATACTTCATAGCATACATACATATGCTCTATTAGGCATTTCAATATTGTTTTTAACCGACTTTTTGTCGTTGTTACTCCATAACTCCGTCAAATCTGAACCGATTTCAATAATTTTTTTTTATTTCAAAGGACGTATCGTCAGGTTAGACCCATTTAAGTTTGGTGAAAATCTGATGAATATCTTCGGAGATAGAAGACGGAACTCCTCAATGAATAAGAGCAAATCGCTCGTAATCAGAGTGTGTGTAGAATTTTAACCATGCAAACTTCATAGCATACATACATATACTAAATTTCTATTCGGAATAATATATGTATTTCAATATTTTTTTAAGGAGCAAAACAAATGGTCTAGTGAATTAGTCCTATGAAGCTACACTAAAAAGCTTAAAATAATAATATAAAAAAATATTTTAAAAAAACCGACTTCAAACGCCACTTAAAAGTATAAAATAATTTTAGTTTGTACACGTATGTTGAAGTCGGGCCAGCGTCGCGCAATGGTATCATCGTTAGCCCATCCGACTTCAACATACGTGTACAAACTAAAATTATTTTATACTTTTAAGTGGCGTTTGAAGTCGGTTTTTTTAAAATATTTTTTTATATTATTATAAGGCCTCGCGACTATCGTACTAAGGGATGATCAAATAAGACATATCTTGTGTGTTTTGTTTCTTTTAGTATTCTTGCAGTAGGATACACTTACTCTGCTGCTATAATGCCAATTAGCGAAATATTCAATAGCTATTGAGTGATTCAATAGTTTCCAAATTTTGTCTGCTATGCAAAAAGTACGATCTATGACAACTAAATAAATCTAAGCTTTTCATTTTGATTGCTAATTAAGTACCTATTTTAAGTTGATTAGGTATCTCTATTTTGTTTAGTTTATGTTCCATGTAAAACGTGTTTTTCTAAACAATCTTACTTATTTACATTATTATCTTCCGTAATTTACAAAATTACGTTAGTTAATTTTTTATTCAATGGAGTTTTCATCGAGGAAATCCAACAATGCATGTCGTGCATAAAATTAGATGTCGCATCGAAAGTGATGCGAATTATAACATCGCATGCGGTATTAATTAGGGAATGCAATCTCGATCTCGCGAGATCTCGTTTTCGCGAGATCTCGGCCTTTTTTAACGAGATTGATCTCGGCCGAAAAAAGGGCGAGATCTCGCGAGATTAACGAGATTGCACTCGAGCATAAAAAAGTCTTATTCGAAGCGCGGACTGACACTGACGGAGTTGCGACCTGTCGGTTTCGTTCGGTGCGCGAATTAATTTTTAAATTACTAAAAGATTTGCGTTTGATATTAGAAGAGAAGACTGGTTGTTTTTTTCATTTGTTATTTCAAATTCAAAATTTATTTATTTCATGTAGGCCAACTTGTAGCTCTTATAAATCTACCACCGGTTTGGAATGCAGATTCTACTGAGAAGAACCGGCAAGAAACTCAGCAGTTGCTTTTCAAAAAATAAAAAATATTTTTTTTTACAATAGGTAACCAAACTGTGCTATGTATACACTGCCCTCGTAATTGAAAACACAGTAACTTAAAGGTAACTTCTATTTAACTTACTTTGTTTTCAATTATGAGGGCAGTACAGTGCTTCCACAGTGATTTGATTGAAACGTACGTCAAAGTTTACTACTTAGAAGTTTATTAAAAAAATTATAGACAATTTCATTCATAAAAGTCTATTGAAAAAATTCGTGAAAATAAATGTTATCTTATAATACTTACAATTTTTATTATTTTTTTTCTAATTTATTCAAATATTGTGATTATTTGCAAAAAAAAACACACAAAACTGCCAATCTCGCGAGATCTCGAAATTGACGAGATCTCGCGGTATTGTTATTTACAATCTCGCGAGATCTCGCTTGAGCCCCAATCTCGCGAGATTTGCATTCCCTAGTATTAATCCCGGAAGTGTAAACTCATGCTGATTTTCTAAATGCATGTCTGTCTGTATGTTACCTTTACATGCCTTAACCGCACAACCGATTTCTAATTTGGCAATGTCATCCTAAGAAAGAACATAAGACACTTTTTACTCCGGAGTTTAAAGGACGAAGTCGCGGGTATTCAGCTATAATATCTGAAATTACTCTACTGAAACTGAATTCTAGGTACTATAAGTATCTTTTTTATAAGTGGATCGATAATAATAATTGAAATAGCAGTTTACACGTCGTCAAAAAAGAATACTGTTATTTCTTGTAAGTATAGTCTATGACTGATCGCTACTAGGAACTCGCAATATAAATTGTCTGAAAATATCCCCGCTACTAGTTCTCGGATCAATATTGCATCTCTCTTGTCTACAATTTCTTTCATACTTTTTGATGGGTGTGTGACGGACAATACCGCACGTAGCTTAGCATAATTACACTTCAGCTACAAAATATCTTCCCATCTTCAATAGTCGAGAAAAATAAAGCAATCTTTGCTGGTACTATAAAGTGTGTTTATTGATTTGTTCTTCAATCACGTAGCAACAGATCAACGTGTTTTTGTATGGGTATAGTTGAGGACCTGGAGAGTGACATAGGCTAAATTTTATTCCGGGAAAACTTTCCCGAGGGATTTTTATAAACCTTATTCCACGTGGACGAAGTCGCGTCTTCTAGATGCTGATTTCCCAGCTATTTCTTCAAATGCTTGCATGTTCATTATCACTAGTACAACTGATAAGTTACACCGTTGAACTAGTGGGCCTTTTTCCCAATAGTACAACTGGATGTTTTTGTAACGGTTCCGACCCTTGGTCACGCCTGGCCCTTTCGGTCACGTCACCCAGTAACACACCGCCCTACCGCGTGTCGGGGGCCCGTGACTTTCATTATAATTATCACCACGCGTGACTTTATTTGAATTTAAAGTTTGGCTTTGTTTAGCCAATATCGTCTTTAGTATGTCTTCAGCGCGAAACTGTAGCAGCCAGCATGCCGATAAAGCTTCGGAGGTCAGCTAGAAGCCTAAAAAATAGACCTATTTTATGAGCTTTGTCTTTGTTTGTTGTTTGTTTTCATAAACACATAGAGCTCATGCTCTATCATTAATTGTAGTCTGGTAATCTAGTCTTTAAACAAAAAAAATTGTTAGAATCACCAGATTAACTATCTGCCATATTAAAGTGCACAAGTGTAAGTACAATCACATGTGCACCCTGTATTCCCTCTGGATGGATCCCACCGGTCTATAAAAGTGAAGATCAGGCGGTAGACCAATGTCTGTACGTGCTCTCCAAGGCACGGGGATGACACTACGATATTGGAACGAAGTTCCTTATCGCGCGTTGTGAAAGGGGGCTAGACGGAAAAAATTCTTTCGAAAAGTTGTCACGACACTTTTTGCTATGTTCGTCGCATGTTTCTCTTTCTGTCTCTCTGTCTCTTATAGAAAGCAAGCCAGATATTTTCATTTCTATTTCGCATTGAACTTCGTTCCAACCGGGTGTCCCTTGACACCTCTCAAGTTTTTTTTTCCTAACTCCAGGCTAGTAGACAAATCATGATGATATCTCATGATAAATGAAGTCGCTCTGTAGTAGGTAGATATACTTTAATCGTCTGCTAATCTTGGTGTAATGTAAATCTTTGAACAGAACAGATTAATCAAAGTAGATATTCTCACGATAATTATAACCAGTGACCGCAGTACCTACTGACATACTGATTATGACATGTGTGTTCGATTGAAATAATTACATTATAGCTACATATCAAACTACTTCCTAAGGTTTTTTCCCTCTCTTTCATATTAAAATTTGTGTGGCATCTGGCAGGTTTCCTTTAAAATACTTATCCGGTTGTTCCATTGTTAATCCCATCACCTTTGTTTAGCAGGTAACACCGGGCAGACTATCAATCAGTTGGTTGATTGCGAAAAACCTGCATTCATTTCTACGATCTCAATTGTGGTGATCGACGAAACTTATATAGGTATTCCTGCTGCAACAATTTTACCCACAATGATTACGATTGTCACACACTAGCGATGACTTTAGACAATCGAGCTGCTGGTGAATTGTGGTGCGCGGTGAATTAGCAAAGCCTACTTAGGAATCTTGCGATCATTCTGTATCCGATTAGCGACTGTTAGTATTCACCACATGCCGCGTCCAGCAGCGCAGAGCCGCAGGTGAAAATATTATTGGCACTGGACTGAATTATGACTCCCGTCTTTTGTAAGGCTCATAATCATTTAACCTACACGTTAAACATTATAATGAACATCAATTTTGATATTTTATTGGCCTCACTGTCTGTCTGACGGAACTTTAGCAGATAGAAAGAGGCCTACAAGATGTGATCCTTAACCGATCTAAATCTATCGTGACATTCCTACTTAGCTATATAGGCTTGATTGTTTTTAACGTAGAAACTGCCGGAACGTCAAAACGCCTCGGTTAAACTAAAAGCCTTCAGACTAGGTAGCTACCTAAATATTGAATCGTTTTTCATTCATTAAAGAATCCGTATCAATCAATCAATCGAGAACGGAGGTAGGTATAGGTTTCAGGAGTCGATTTCAAGGTATACTTTGAAACTGGATAGGTGCGAATGATTGTAAAGTTGCATTATAGATTATAGTATTCAAACATAATATGTCAGTGAGAATTATTACGTAAATAGACTTTGTGGTCGTAATTGAAACGGAAATCTCGAGTGATTTTGTAATTCTACAGCTTACATCCCCTGAGTTATATAAAACCATCGAACTATAGGTCCAATGCATAAAACTTTATCTAGTAGTCACCTGCCTAGTCTCTACTCGTCTAAATTCAATAGGTAGATATAAGAAAACGATGATATAAGTGTAACCAGCTGATATCTGGGAAAAAATTTAAAATAGTTATCTGCCTTTACTGTCTTCTTAGATCGTGTCCTATCTTTAAACAGTTTATCTAAATTGGATCTTCTCGGTTTTAACGATTAAAACAGTCATTATATTTAACCTTATTTTTACACGCAAATAAGATTGAGAGGTTTGTTAGTTTATCATTCAATCGAGCAGTATCCGTTTCTCTGTCAACGGGTCGATCTGATTTTTGCACGGGTTTAGTTGAGGACGTGGAGAAGTAACATTTCACTTTTGTGTCAGAAAGTCAAGTTCCTGTAAGATTTCAGGAAAAGCTCATTTATACGGAGTCAGGATGGAATATAAAGCTACCCTCTATTGTCGGCAGTGCGTCGGGCGCGCTGTGGGCGGCGACACGCGATGGTATGCGGCGCGCGCTGCTGGCGTGGCTGCTGCGCGCGCTCGCGCTCGCGTTGCTGCCACCGGCCAGCGCTGACGTCATATTCAGGGTGCCCGAGGTTATGGTAGGTGCACAAGGCAGACCCTTCTGTTAAACCTAGGTTTTCTCGGTAATCTTGAAAATCTAAAGGATGGGTAATTGGTAATTTTGTCACACACACAGTCCTCTGTTATCCATATTGGGTGATTTCTTGCCACCTTCCTTAGATCAACTGAAGGGCTGGAGGTTACCGGCCATTATTCTGAGACCATGTAAGTTGCAGTCGAAATCCTTACTAATATTATACAGGTGAAAGTTTGTTGGTTTGTCCTTCAATCACATAACAACGGAGCAACGGATCAAAGTGACCCATTTTTTGCTTGGGCATACTTAAGGACCTGGAGAGTGACACAGGCTACTTTTTATTGAAACGCGGACTGAGTCACGGGCATCATTTAGTGTACTATGTAGTTATTTGTATTTTCGTGGCGATGTAGCTGTATGCTTTTTCTGATGCCAAAGATTGAACCAAATCTGATCTGAAGAGGCTTGACAGAAGTCAGTAACCACTTAATTCCAATACGTTTTCAGGTACGGCCCATCTCCGGCGCGAAGTCGGTAGGCATCGGGCCGTCCAACGCCAGTCGCGCCAACGACTCGGAGCGCTGGAGCGAGCCCGACGTGGTGGTGCAGTATGAGGAGTACTTCGTGGAGCACGACGTCTCCACGGCGGACGCCAGGAAGGCGGCGGCACTGCTGAAGCTGGACGACAGTAAGTGATTGGTGCATTCGATCGAGGTGTGAGAGCCTCGTAAATCTATAAAATGTGAACTTTTCGAAACTCTTTGAAAACTAATGATTTCACCAAGCTTGTCCATCTGTCCAGACTTCAGAGATAGTTCTAGGTAATTTGGTATTAATCACAGGTACTTACTTACAATCATGCAATAGATGAATTGAATTGAATTGAAAATAAAATTTTGAAAAAAAAAAAACTTGAGAGGTGTCAAGGGACACCCGGATGGAACGAAGTTCAATGCGAAATAGAAATGAAAATATCTGGCTTGCTTTCTATAAGAGAGAGAGAGACAGACAGAGAAACATGCGACGCCTATAGCAAAAAGTGTCGTGACAACTTTTCGTAAGAATTTTTTCCGTCTAGCCCCCTTTCACAACGCGCGATAAGGAACTTCGTTCCAAAAATATTTTGGGTCAATGGTCGGTACCTCCTTTAAAACGTAAACGTAAAGCGGGAATGATCTTTCTTTACTTTTCTATTCCATTGTATGGGAGTTTTCGTCAGATAGGTCTTTAAAAAATCCTAATTATGAATTTCTTAAGTCTCTTAGCATAGTTTAACCTAGTCTCACAGTGCTAATGGAATAAGCGCATTTAACCTTTTCCTCTATACCTAGGTCCTAGGTATAAGTTGATTTTGTCGTCCACACGTAATTCCCACGTAAAGTGGAGGATCTAATTGGCGCAGAGTGTAGCAACGAGGACGGCCGCGGCGGGATTAAAGATACGAATTAATACAATTGTCTCCAAGGCCAGATTCAGATGAACGAGGCAACACCAGTGAACTGTACGAAACGGTGCAATTAGTTCCACACTGTACTAAGGTGTAGGCGGCTAGATTTTATAAATAAGTCGCAAAAATCATCATCCAAACAGAATCATCTTCCTTCTATTTCTTAACGTATTATACTTGCTTTAATTTTTTTCAAAAATCTCACTATTAGTAGTCCCGGGATAAAAATTACCGGTGGTAGAGTCATGACGTGTCATAAGAGCTACAAGTTGGCCCACGTGAAATAAACAATTTTGAATTTGAACAAACTAACAAACAAACACAATCTCGAATTTTCCACATACCCTACCACCTTTTTATAAGTACTTATCTATTTATTATCTTAAAAAATAACTAAATACGTGCAGAAAAACTTCCAAGAAGATCAAGAAGCTGCGTACATTCATTCAATTAGCGAGTGCAATAGTTTACAAATGAGTCAGCCACGTCGTGTGTTTGTTTAATTATAGCTCGGAGTTAATTGATTGATTTTGATTGGTGTCACACCACAGTTCTTGTTGTGCAGTATACACCATAAATGACCACAATGGAGAAATGCTGAAGTTCCGCCATGACTTGCCCTTAGTATGAATGCAAAACTGCCACTTTCAACGCAAAGACCTCCCTGGCGCAGTGGTGAGCGCTGTGGTCTTATAACTGGGAGGTGTCGGGTTCAATTTGGGAATTTATAATTTCTAAATTGCCTCTGTTCTGGTCTTTAGCCGAGGCTAGTTACACCACCCTACCATCAAAGACGTGCCGCCAAGCGATTTAGCGTTCCGGCACGATGGCGTGTAGAAACCGATTAGGGTGTACGGATTGAATCTACACTGCCATACCCGTTTCAAGTTAGCCCGCTACCATCTTAAACTGTGTCGTCCTTTACCATCAGGTGAGATCACAGTCAAGGACTATCTTGTCAAAGAATAAAAAAATAATTTGGTAAATGTGTCTTCTTTTTCCCATGTTGTTTTGGCGATTACTCCAAAATATATTTATTTTGCGGCGAAGGTATAGTAGTAGCTCTAAGTAAGTACATCACCGAATCGCGTGGAGCGAGAGATAATCTCAAAGGAAAACCTCTGCTTAAGAACAGGAAGTTGTAGCGTAGGTAAGTTTAAAGTTTCGCATGTCATGCAATGGAGAAGTGATGGCGGAATTATTTCGCGGCGAATGTGTGCTAAAGAATTATGGTTTAACATTACAATCTTATACAATCATAAATGCGAAAGTTTAATAAACATCTTAATATATAAAAATGAATCGCTTAATGTGTTGGTAAGCGCATCACGCGTGAACGGCTGGACCGATTTCGCTAATTCTTTTTTTATTGTCTTTGTTATTGTTAGGAGAAGGTTCTTATGAAAGAAAAAATTAAGAAAATGGCGCGGAAAATTAGAAAATTTAAGAAATATTAACCACCATATTAAATTACTTCTAATGTAACCGCTTTTACAATTCAAACTTTTTTGATGTAACCTTATGGCGTTTGACATAGGTAACATTGACAGAATGCGTGCTGCCAATTTCGTCAAAGAGGATGTAAAAAAACTTAAGACAGGACAACGTCTGTCGGGTCCGCTAGTTCTTAATAGATTTCTTGCTACTTCGCCCACGTGGATTGAGGGTTTTTGATTTTCGTGGAAATTCTTTGCCTATGTGCTTTTCTAATGTGAGGATGGCTCACAGTAGGTTTATACTTGTAGGGATTGTGGATTTCGTGGATCTTCACATGTCGTGGAAATCCATGTCAAATTTATTAACTCTGATCAAATCAATTTAACACGTGTGAGAAAATAATTTTCACTTTCATCATTGATGTATGTATTTTTCTACCATGTGCTAGAAATTGCAGCATTGCAATTGCAGCAGACATCATGAAATGATTCCCACAGCCCTTGCGATTGTCATTATTGTATTGTCTACGACAATCGACCGGCGGCGCCTACGTTTTTGCGAACAAACTTGCATTTATTGGTGGACTAATAGGTATTTACTGGATAGATATGTAATGGAAAATTGCCCAAAGAAAATTTGTAGCAATAAGGAGCAAGCTCTATTGCAGATCCACTCAAAGAGTAATACTGGATAATAATCTATAAGCAAAGATTTGGAATGGATGGAACACAGATTTAGGTGGGATGGAATTTAGGAACTGTTGAAAGAATAATTTAAACGTAAAAATTCTTTTACAAAACCGACTTCAAGCGTCACTACAAAAAATATCAATTGTGCCTATAAAATTTTAAGAGTTCCTTCGATCGAGGGAACTACTTAAGTTTATATTATTCTTCAAAATTGCCATTCCACGCCCAAAATTGATTTTCGTTAGCAAAGTTGGTAATCGTACTAATGTTTATTTGAGACGAGGTGCCCGTATACCTAGTTACTGTCTTGAAGTGACTTAACATTTATCATTACAGTGGTATATAATATTTCTTCCAGTGAACTCATGTAGTTGACAATACACTTATGCAATTACGCGAAGGTGGTGATTAAGGCCGCATCACGGCGGACGGTGGCTGTGAGCATTCATTTCGCGCGGGAATTAAATTAAATGACTCTTATAATTTTCTCTGAGCGCCGCCACGGCTAATTAGACAGCCTGAAGTGAACAATAAGAATAAACGAAGGTATCAACTTACTGCGACCACTACGTAGCAGATTTCATAAACAATTGCGAGGACAGAGATTCCAGACTGCTGCTTGATATAGCTACTTGCGTCAAAGCGGAAAAAAAAATCTTTTAAAAACTGACTTCAAACACACTACAAAGTATAGCAAGTGTAAATTGAAAATTTAAATCACACCCGACACAGTCGGCTATGTATGATATATCATACATATGTTAGGTATACCTAAAATCCTGTTAGATAGTCAGCTTTCTGCTCCATCATCAGATCCTCTTCCTCGATCTTCGTTCGTCATCCATTCAATACCTACTCATTGAGACCGTTATAATGAGCCCAACCACTTTAAATCTGTTGTAAGTTACTGAGGAATTCGGATCCCGCAGACTGCTTGATGCTGAAGTATCAGCTCAGGGTTACCATGTCTTGGAAACGTACATATGACATGTCATGAGGATTAAGTAAAGCTCATGCATCAAGTCACAGCAGTCTGGGGAAAATAGCCAACAGAAGATCACTTGGCCAAAACATAACTTGCATAAAAAACTTACGCCGATAGGAGGCGGCACAAACAGAATCAGAAGCATGACACAACTTGGCAAATGGAAGATTTAAAAATTTTCGGTCATTTGACAAAAAAGTTACACTATATCATTATTCATAACGTACTATTAATATCATAGTAGATAATCTTTGATATAATTTAGAATGGCATCATCACTACTGTGACCAGCACTCCTATAGCCCACACCCTGCAATCATCGCTCAGAAATGAGCGTCCTCTGGTAACTAATAACCTCACAGTTACTGCCATACCAAGGCTATTGAATACTGAACAACTATAGCCATAGAGGAAATTATCCGACACTGTGTAATGTAGCTGTCTTGAATTTCATTGTATGTTTGTTATGACATCTGTTATAGATCCAGCAAATGGCAAATGTAACTATCTAGTGCCGTATATAGACAACTTTACATTTGTAAAAGTACTAATAATGTGAAACATTCTGTAGGATGGTTTATAGGAAACTGCGTAGAGTAGGAGAATATAATTTTGAATGTTGAATGTTGAATGTATAAATTTATCTTTGGTTTTAGACGTTGACCGCGTGGAGTTGCAAGCTTTTAATAATCCCGGGGAACTCTCTCTTTTCCGGGATAAAAAGTAGCCTATGTCCTCCAAAAAATCACAACGATCCACTGCTACATTGCTGCGTGATTTAAAGACAAACCAACAAGCAAACATACATTACATACATACATATTATAATATTAGTAAGAATATATCGAAACTACTTGTAGTAAGGGAACAAAAGTTGTCAGCCGTAACCTTAAGCGTTAATCGTCCCTTGAATACAAGGGAAGGGTGATTTTATCGATCTTCAAGCGAGTCGAGCGGAAATAAAATCACATCGAAAAGAAGGGTGCTGAGCACTGATGACGTCATCGTTACCATGACTATCCCCAGTTACTAACGACTTGAATTCATAGATGTAATCGTTAAAATTATGGAGAAAATATTAATTGCAAAGTTTACCCAAAAATTTTAGAATAAAAAAATAGTAATTGTAAATTAAACCTCATTTCCCAGGAACAATGTATGCACTTACTGTCATGCCTATTTATATAAAGACGTATTTGAGTTCGAGTTCTTATTTTAATTTTTCACAGAAAACTTCATCAGCTTTGGTTGATCACCAATTGACTTTAACTTAAGCTAAATTATTGTGTTCTATTGCTAGACTGTTGTTATCAGCAAGATTCTAGACTACAATTATGTACTAGTTAACATCACTCATTCACTTTCACCAGGTATTTGCTAATTTTATTTACATTTATTGCGATCGCACCTATTTGATATTAACTTCTACAGCATAATCATTGCATGTCTGGGAGGGATCGCCTTGAGCTGATTAATAAATGTAATTAAGATCAATAACTCAATTACAAATCAAGAGATCAATAAGATGAAATGAGAACCTACATGCACATTAACAATGAAGTTGCAGTACAAAGCTTAAGTAAAACAAAGATTTTAACTTTTTATAAAGATGAAAAGTGAAGTGAATGCGCGAAGACTAAATCGCTCGAATGACGATTCTGCAAAGCAGTGTAGGAGGTCCTGCCACTAGGTGGACCGATGATCTCAAGCGAGTCGCTAGCTGGACACAAGATTCTGTGGCGATCCTTGCAATGGACCTAACCTAAAATCCAGCAGTCGACGTCTATCACTTAACGACCGATTTCTGTTTATTCAGTCTATTTCAAATTAAAAAATTGTAGAAATGGATTTTTTTCCAAAATATAGCAACGTTGCTAGGTAATTTAGTTTTAGATTCAAAATAGATTGGTTAACGTGGGATAAAAGCGTGGATTAAAAGGCAAATGACACTGAAGAATAAAAATAGGTTTGCCACCATCATTTACGAACAAGTCCATGTCCTTATGGAAATAATTTTTAAGATACAATTTGCACTATTGCTAGATATGTTGGTAATATATTATGAATCTAGCGTACTTTTAAGTATTGTATCTTGGGGAACTACTACATCTCTGCCTTCCCACTTCACTTCTTACCACCAAGTAGATTGGTAAATCACCTACTCTCAAGGTCAGGTTTCTTTTTATCTGACACAAATTATGTATGATTGGAACAAAGTAGTTTTCCTCTAATTTAGAAAAATTGTCATTTTTTGTCATCATCGCTGATTGCATAACTAAATAAAAGACCTTGTCAACAGTAGCAATTTCAGTCTCACCGGGCAGTGGTTGCAAATTATAAGGTTTCCAAACGGGGTGTCCAAGGTTGGAGTGACACGGCGTAGTGGCGACCGTCAAACCATTGTTACACTGACCTTCCGCGGTGTCAACATGATTATACTACGTTGAATCTAATATACTGATTGATTGGTGAATTGTTGATTCACCACACTTGATTTTCTTCCTTTGCTGAATTTCCATGATTTGCTGAGTCAATTAGACTGGTGTTAGTTACAATTAATATTCAGATCCCACAATATTCAGATTTTAGTTACTTTTGATGAAATTTTTGATGAAACTGGCTCGGATTTCATTTGCAATGGGATGACTTACTTAACAAGCAGTTATTATCATAGTTAAATATCTTATTTAATGTACATAGTAAGCAATCATTTTGCTGCTGATAAAATTACGTCAGAACATTAAAATAAAATATTGTGTTTTAATTTAGAGTTTTTTAACAATTTACGCACGAGTGGCTGCAAATTTTTCGCAAGAAATCAGGCGGCCTTCGATTTGCTGTTGTCACGTAGCCTTTTAGATTTAACTGCATCAATTATTTTTTCTTCTTTTAGTAGAAAAACCAGAAGGCGCTATTTTCTCTCGAATTGCTCTAGATTGTTTTTAACTTGTTAATTGTTTCTCCAACTTAGCTCTTTTCAATTCATGTCCTTCAAGTACACAAAGTTTTAATTACAATAAATAGTTCCCTTTCTTTCAATATATTTTTTTTTGCCCACATATATAGAAAAACATGAACAAATAAAACAACAGAGACCATCTCTAACTTACTTAATACCTTTGTTTTGGAAAGGATTTGGTGAAACAGACTTTTTATTTTCTACTGAGTCTATTTAAGTAAAGAAAGCAGAACTTAAACAAATATTCAATTTAGATTCTTATTTTCTTTTGAAAGGCCTTAATTTTATCGATCAGCCGGTATTGGGTATTAGATACCTCCAAAATTCAGAATGCCAATGTGATACCTGTGCCGATTCGCGCTAAGTATTATGCGTGTAACTGATCATTGATCAGACGCAGGCATTGTTCTCGGGGCACTGGTCTATCGTTACACAATCGATACGCCATCCTTATGTCATCATTAGAATGCGCTGCGCTGAGGTCCGGCCATGACGCGAATATTAAATGAAATCAAAGTAAAAACCTGACTAGGCCTTGTTCTTTTGCATTATTTTCAAGGTGTGAAATGATGTAACGAGTGAAGAGTTGATGACAGTTTCGAGAAAGTCTGGTTTTTAGGGTTCCGTATCCGAAGGGTAACCAACGGGACCCTATCACTAAGCCTCCGCTGTTCGTCCGTCCACGTCTGTTCGTCTGTCTGTCAGCGGGCTGTATCACATGATCCGTAATAGGTAGAGAGTTGGAATTTTCAGAGAATGTGTATTTTTGTTGCCGCTATAACAAAAAATAATAAAAATAAAGTAAATTAAAAATTAAAGGGGGCGCCTCTACTAGAAACATGTTTTGTTTTTTCGTATGCGAGTTCGACTCCATTTGACCGGTTAATATTACTTGAGCTGTCTCCACTGTGGGGGGTAAGGGAACGCACCTCCATCTAGCGTTCCAACTGTCAACCTCACCTGCCCGCGGTGCCCCCTGCTGGTCTACTAACGAGGCTCTGACGACCGATAAATGGCGGTATAACCATTTCACACTGGCTAGACTGAACAAATGACATAGGCCGGTGTCGGGCAGCAGCGAC
Organism: Hipparchia sbordonii; assembly: GCA_038048805.1. NCBI lineage: Eukaryota > Metazoa > Arthropoda > Insecta > Lepidoptera > Nymphalidae > Hipparchia > Hipparchia sbordonii. The sequence goes on along the minus strand of CM076111.1, from coordinate 343,838 downwards.
ACCGGTGCGGTCAGCCTAGCCCTGCGATGACCAACCCGCCTGCCCAGCGTGGTCATTATGGGCAAAACCTGCATGGTACAAGTCACACGGCCAAGGCCCCTAGTTCCCGGCGGCCTCGCTATTCCCGACCCTGGCAGCAGTCGTGGTAATGGCGGGGCAGGGGGTGCTAAGAATCTCCGGATGGGATTCCGCTGCCAACCCCGACGACTGGACCTGGCGACATATAACGCACGCACTTTGAGGACCGACGAGAAGATCATCGAGCTGGAAGAAGCAGTAAACAAGTTGCGCTGGAATATTATAGGGTTGTCTGAAGTCCGAAGAGAGGGGGAGGACTCGATAATCCTCAATTCTGGCAACTTGTTTTACTACCGGGAGGGCGACCAACAGTCCCAGGGTGGTGTCGGGTTCATCGTCCACAAATCTCTCGTCAACAACATTGTCGAAGTCAAAAGTGTGTCGAGTAGGGTAGCGTACCTTATACTCAGAATCACCAAACGGTATTCGCTGAAGGTTATACAGGTTTACGCACCGACAACGGCACATCCTGACGAGGAGGTGGAGGTCATGTATGAGGATATCTCAAAAGCCATACACGCCTCCACAACTCACTACAATGTTGTGATGGGGGATTTCAACGCAAGGTTGGGCAAGCGAAGCGGTGTAGAGACGAGGTTGGGGCAATTTGGGCATGGGCGAAGGAACCATAGGGGCCAAATGTTGGCCGACTTCATGGAGAAGGAGGGCCTCTTTATGATGAACTCCTTCTTCAAGAAGCGGCCACATCGAATATGGACATGGATGAGCCCCGATGGTTCCACGAGAAATGAGATAGACTTCATCATGTCGACCGAGCGGCATATATTCAATGATGTCTCTGTGATCAATGGGGTGAAAACCGGCAGCGATCACCGTATGGTAAGAGGCACATTGAATATCAACGTACGGCTGGAACGGGCTAGACTGGTGAAGTCAACTCTCCGACCTACTCGTGCCCATATCCAAAACCCCGAAAACTTCCAACTCGAACTCCAGAACCGATTCGATTGCCTAGCAGATTGCGATTCTGTGGACGATCTCAACAACAGGTTTGTGGAAACTGTCCATACTGTGGGGTCTAAGTTCTTCAAGACCCATCGCAGTAAAAGAACCAAAAAGTTCTCTGACCATACTCTCAAACTGATGGAAGAGAGACATGAGATGAGGCTTCAGTCGTCAGCAGACGCGGATGCATACCGGCATATTAATAGACAGATCTCTAAAGCACAAACTCGCGACCTTCGTATCTTTAATACCGAGTGTATTAAGGATACTATTGAGCGGAACCGAGGCTCCAAAGTGTTCGCGAGAGATCTGTCTATCGGACAGAGCCAGCTGACGCGGCTGAAAACTGACGACGGTCGTCTCGTTTCTTCTCGACCTGAGGTTTTGGGAGAGGTTGAGAAGTTCTATGGGCAGTTATATACCACGACACAGAAACCTGTTGATGATTTGGCCAAAGACCCCAGAGCCAAACTGACCCGACACTATACCGAAGATATCCCGGACGTCAGCCTATACGAGATTAGTATGGCTCTCAAACAACTTAAGAACAACAAGGCGCCTGGTGATGACGGAATCACGGCGGAACTCCTGAAAGCGGGTGGAAAACCGGTTTTAAAGATCTTTCAGCGATTGTTCAATTCCGTCATTCACGAGGGTACAACGCCGGAAGCATGGCACAGGGGCGTGGTGGTTCTGTTCTTCAAAAAAGGTGATAACACCTTGTTGAAGAATTATAGACCCATCTCGCTGCTGAGTCATGTTTATAAGTTGTTCTCGAGAGTCATTACGAATCGTCTCGCCCGTAGGTTCGACGACTTCCAGCCTCCCGAACAAGCCGGATTCCGAAAAGGCTTTAGCACCATAGACCACATTCATACGCTGCGGCAGGTTATACAGAAGACAGAAGAGTATAACAGGCCACTTTGCTTAGCGTTTGTGGACTATGAGAAAGCCTTCGATTCGGTGGAAACTTGGGCTGTGTTGAGGTCTCTGCAGAGATGCCGTATCGACTATCGGTACATTCAAGTGTTGAAGTGCTTGTACGAAAACGCCACTATGTCAGTACGTATACAGGACCAGACTACAAGGCCAATTCAATTGCAGCGTGGAGTGCGACAGGGAGACGTTATCTCCCCGAAGCTCTTTACCGCTGCGTTGGAGGACGTCTTTAAGCTTCTGGATTGGAACGGACTTGGCATCAACATAAACGGCGAGTACATCACTCACCTTCGATTTGCCGACGACATAATCATTATGGCAGAGACTCTCGGAGACCTCAATACAATGCTCAATGACCTCAGCAGGGTTTCTCAACAGGTGGGCCTTAAAATGAACATGAGCAAGACGAAGATCATGTCTAATGCTCATGCTGCGCTCCACCCAGTAATTGTTGAGAACACTGCACTCGAAATTGTAGACGAGTATATATACCTGGGACACACAGTTCAGCTAGGTAGGTCCAATTTCGAGAAAGAGATCAACCGCCGAATCCAACTCGGCTGGGCAGCATTCGGGAAGCTCAGAGATGTCTTCTCGTCCAAAATTCCTCAGTGCCTGAAGACTAAAGTCTTCGAACAGTGCGTGTTGCCAGTGATGACGTATGGATCCGAAACGTGGTCGCTAACTATGGGCCTCATAAGAAGGCTCAGGATCACTCAGCGGGCGATGGAGAGAGCTATGCTCGGAGTATCCCTGCGAGATCAAATCAGAAATGAGGAGATCCGTAGGAGAACCAAAGTCACCGACATAGCTCAGCGAGTCGCGAAACTGAAGTGGAAATGGGCAGGGCACATAGTTCGAAGAGCTGATGGTCGTTGGGGTCCCAAGGTGCTGGAGTGGCGACCCCGCACCGGGAAGCGCAGTGTTGGCAGACCCCCCACCCGGTGGACCGACGACATCAAACGAGTCGCAGGGAGTCGCTGGATTCAGGCGGCACAAGACCGAGGTCTGTGGAGGTCCATGCAAGAGACTTATGTCCAGCAGTGGACGTCCATAAGTTGATGATGATGATGATGATGATGTCTCCACTGTAATTACCAATTTGGATATCTAGCACCTTTCAAGTAAGGCCTTCAGATCACATGCAATCAAGGTCCAGGCATACGCTACTATAATAAAAGCTGTGTACGAGCTAGTTCTTAAAACCTAAATGGTAACAGGTAGTTTTGTTCAGTTCCAGCAACAAGAGTGGGCTGCGGCGTTTGCTCCCAGCGCGAGATGGAGTACTGCGAGACCCGAGTGCTGGCCGACCACTGCTGCTGCGAGCGGCAGTTCCTGCCGGAGCCCTTCCCCTGGCTGCCGCACACGTGCTACGTGGGCCCGCACCGCTGCCGCCCGCTGGCTCACGACTGCGTGCAGTACGTGCGCCTCCGAGACTGCTGCTGCTACAAGAAGCTTGCTGAACGATGTGAGTTGCTGGCATTTGTTACCAGAGCCGGTCTCTTTACTGGCGCAAACGGCACACTTACCTGAAGAGACCTGTTGAGTTTCAATTTCTCTAACTTAGTATTCTAGTCGTTATCCCAAGTGACGTTCATATCTGGGCATAGTTCTATTGCAAGGAGCGCTTCTTGAAATTATCTTGGATCAATCTTGACCAGTGCGTGGTAATTATGGAAGCATCTTGAAACCCAGCAATATACTTAGTTTATCGACTTGAAAATTCGCATTACTAAATGTGATCGTAGTAGTCTTCGACCGACAGAGATGCACCACTAGACCACTAGATTGGTTTCTGGTATCCAGCGGCTCCCTGCACCCTGTTTGATGTCTACAGTCCACCTGGTAGGAGGTGACCCAATAAATAATGCACTTTCTGGTGCGAGAACGCTACTTTACCAACGTACCTACTGCTAAGATTCGCGTTTTTCTCATATCATGGATCTCCACATTTCCAATGATAACTTACACTATCTGCGATATTTACAAAATCCAAAGCTTATTGTAAAATTTCATTAAATTATCTCGTTGATTTCAGGGAAGAGCATCCTGTCGAAGTCATCGCGCGTGAGCGTGGGAGGGGTGTCCCTGCTGCTGCTGTCGATGCTGCTGTTCGTGGCGCACCTGTGACCCGCGCCCCCCGCGCAGCCACGCCTCTTCCCTCCCCCCGCTATTGTCTAATCTCAAAGTGACAACAAGCAGCAACCATATTACGTGGCAATTCGGGGGTAGACTTTCAACAGTCAATCAGCTTACAAAGAACCTAATAAATTGTAGGCTACCGACCCGTGTTGGATTTGAAGATTGAAATATTATATCTGTAGATAAGCTGCATATATTTCTATGGGTTACGAGCGTTTGACGACCTCAAAGCTTCGAGCTGGTATTCGAATTAAAACTTTGCTTTGGGTATGGCGGGTTTTCAAAAACTTATTAAACCAGACGTTACTCAAAAGTTATTAACACTGTTACTAAGTAGTATTGCTTGCATCTTCACTACAAGAAATTGGCTTTTAGGCAGTAAAGATCGAAATATAGAAGTTAGTACCTATTATGATGCAAAAGTCTAAATACGCTTTTATCGAGACTGTTCTATCTCATTAATTTGTTGCTACAGAAAAACTTAAGGCGCTATTGTTTTAAATTTTCTTTGAAAAACATTTATTCAAATTTTAGGAATGTAATATCAAAAGTAGAGCTTTGAATGTTGTGTTGGGAAGAGTTAGAACACTTATTATTTTATTTCACATGATTCCAAAAAAATACCGAATGGAACCAATGATTTATTTTTAAGTTAAGGAAAACTGTTATATTTATTTAATGTTAGTTCGACGCCAAAGGTGCATAGTGTTAAGTTACCAGTTCGCGAGTCCCGACCACCCATCTAATGGGGGTTTCTCTGAGTTCAAAAATATTTCAAAACAGTACCTAATCAGTATTTATAAATTATATAAAAAGAAATATGAACTATAAGTATATTATATTCAAATAATATATTTTAAAATACAGTTTTGTAGGTATTAATATATTTTTATAATTCAGTTTAGACTTATTAAAAGATGCAATGAAATTCCTATACCTATAGGTGAATAAAATCAATTGAGTACTTTATAAAGGAGAAATTGGAATGTATTTACAATCATAAACTCCTTGACTATTTTGATAGCAAATGATTGAATTTTCAAGTAGACAAAACGTTTAACAGTTATGTTGATTGCAATATTTTTATTATGAATCGACCCCTACAACTTTACATATTATACAAGAAGATATACGTTTATATACGTATTTTCGTAGTAGAATGAACAATTTATATGTATCTTATTGTAACCAATCGTGATGAAATCTCAAATGTTATATACATAATTATTATAATAGATGTTATTGTTTACAATAAAGAAAATACTATTGTAGAATTCTGTACATAAATAATGCTGTTTTATTTATTTTGTAAAAACCCCTTCAAAATATTAATTAGTTTTTTAATTGGCCTATAATTATCATTAATAATTGCAGTTTTAAATGAACACTTCATTTATTAAGTTTGGTCACGAAAACATTAAGCTAAATGTCCAACGGGACGAGTTTATTATATGTTTCTAATATTTTATTTCTTACTAATATTATAAATGCGAAAAAGTGGTTGGCTTATTTTGATGTGGCGTATCCAGGGCATAACGCTTCTAATCGACACAGGATTTAGCCATCGTTTTGTATGACTGACAACGTGACTGACACGTGCGTACGTGACTAACTGTCTTAGTTAGAGAGATCAGTGCTACGCTTACAAGTCTGCCTATTTCCTAATATATGAAACTAAACTATACTGATGCCACTCCTTTACATATCGCATAATTCGCATTTTTAATACCTAAAACAATAAGTACAGCTTTTGCGGTTCATCCTTATGAACGCTCAGCTTTAGATGAAAGCTAAAATATAATCCTGTGAAAGGTTAGCTTTAGTATTTAACATATCGATTATCTACCAGTTAGTACTCCATTTCCGAAAGAACATTCACCATGCGTACGGTGGATCCGGTGCAATGGTCAAAGAAGGTGGTAAAACCGTCGACTTACGTGGCGCGGGCGTGGCGCGGGCGGCGCCACGTGGACGTGATGACGGCCCTCGAGCGGCGGCTGAGGGACAGCTTCTGCGACTCCTTGGCGGAGCTGCTGAGGAACTGCTCCGCGGCAGGCGTCAGATCTATCGTTGATAAGCGTAACTCGAGACCTATCAGGTTTGTATATTCCTTGTATCATTCTGATTCATAAGAGTACAGTTTCACTCCTCGGTGCTTGTAGACAAGACTTCGAACAATGCATAATGCATATAATTGGCAGTGATGACTTACGGCTCTGATGCCGTTTTTACCAACCATACCTAAATCATTTCATGAGTATTGAGTCTCTTTACATAGTCCCTAAATATAATCCTTTGTCCAATATTCTTCCTTCCACCTTCAAGTGTTCCCTAAAAGTTCATGAAAACAAAATTGACCAAAAGCGTCTTCTAAATTCAGCTTAGGTAACCTGGTGTGTGTGAAAATGGCCATTAGACATGGTCGCCAACATGTGGGCTCATAAAAGTTTAGCCATTCAGAGGACGATGGTGCGAAAACTAGTTCAAACTTCAAGAAATCTTTACACGTTGGCATCAAAAGTTGGCAAATGGAAAGTTGGTAGATCCACACGTAATATCAAACGAATCGCCGGCGGCTGCTGGACAAAAATAGCAAAAAAGTGAACTCCTTATTTTTGATGGGAACGACGAAACCATTTCAAATTGAAAATTTTGATGTTCGAAAAGTCTGTGTGTCTGTCTGGTTACAGATGCTACAGATGTTGCGAGGGCTCCAAACACATTTCAGTCTACGAAGGTTTTTTTAAGCCATGCTGAACATAACAGATATTCCCTTGTCTCCTGTAGAGAAGCGTAAAGCTTGTGTTAGGAGCGGATACGACAAATAGTGCAATCAGCGGGGATCGAACCGTCGACTGTTCAGTTTTCAATAACCTTTAACCGTTGGGCTACTGATGCTTCAAATGGAAGATAAGGTGGAATGGAGTATCCGATGATCGGCAGATGGTGTTACGCGGTGCTGGCGGTGAGCGCGCTCGGCTGCTGCGCGCTGCTGACGCTGCGCTTCGCGGGTGCGCTGGGCGGGCGGCCCGCGCTGGCGACGGCGCTGCAGGCCGCGCCGCTCCGCGTGCAACGCGTGGACTTCCCTGCCGTGGCGTTGTGCAGCTGCAACACCGTCAGCGCGACTCAACTAGACAGCTACGCCAAGCACTTGTGAGTGAAACATGAATATTATACTTATACTAGATGCGTCTGCGTGGATTAAAGTTTTTTAATTCCCTTGGGAACTCTGTACCTATGCGTTAATACATTAATGTGGGTACGAGAGAGAATAGGTATGTCACTGTCCCAGTCGTCAGCTTTAAGCAAAAATAATTTGTCAATCTGTTGCTCCAATGCTACATAATTCAAAGAGAAACCAACAAAAATATTTCAGAAAATATGAAAATTGATTCGTTTAAACGCCTGCAAATAATAGAATAGCAAAAAGTATATTCACATTTTTGCTGTCAAACCAAGAACAAACAAAACTATTCGTTCTTCATTTCTCAGGTATTCTTTAGAAAAGAATAACACATATTCGATGGAGAGCCTAAAGAGGAACCTGATGGCGTTCAGCGGTTTGATCACATCGGCTAGCCTAATGAGCTTCGATACAAATTTCACCAAATTCTTGGCAGAGGTCGCTCGGGAGACGAACGTCACCAACATTATTTACAAGGTAGTACTTCTCTACTTCATCCTCGAATTTGTTTCCACAAGTAAACGATGATTGGGTGAATCACACACTGATATGGCTCACCATATCATGCTAACCAACCGAGTTCACTCCAAAATTATCCAAGCAGGCCACTCCGCAAGGAATTCAGGGAGTATTGCTGGATGGTTGCTGTGCATTTTCACAATGTCGTTTGTTGGATGCAAGGTAGTGTCTTCCCTATAACGTCCAGTTTGAGATACGCAAAGAAATCCAGTATGTTCACTCCATCCCTAGACTGGAATAAAGGTCCCCGCACGACGTAATCGACTCTAGCTTAGATTTAATAACTAACCTTCAATCAAAACAAAGGTACTAGGTTGAACGGTTGAACCTTCAATTATTGGAATAATATGCACTCATCTATCTCCTATCGAAAAAGACGAATTTGACGAAGAAAACTTTGACTTGATGTCGCAGTTATCTCCAAAATGCGAGTCCATGTTGGTGCGTTGCGTTTGGCGCGGCCACCAGGCGCGCTGCGAGAGCCTCTTCGCGTTGCGGATCACTGACGTGGGCTACTGCTGCGTCTTCAACGCTAGATACAGGTCTGACATTGCACATTTCGAAAGAGTCTAAAAATCTTCGTAAACAACCCATAGCTCAGCGAGTCGCAAAATTAAAGTGGAAATGGGTGGGGCATAGTTCAAAAAACTGATGCACGTTGAGGTTTTAAGGTGATGAGGTGGCGATGCTGCACCAAAAAGCCGAAAAGAGAAAAGTTGGAAGACGCCTTACTAAGTAGACCAACGACATTAGGCGAGTTGCAGGGAGTCGCTAGATTTAGGCAGAGAAAGACCGCACCTGTGGAAGTCCAAGCATATCTTTGTCCAGCGGTGGACGTCTATTGGTTTATAAAGAAGTAGACAATATTCACAACCTAATACAATGTTCATCATTAGATGAATTCCTGAGTGTGCATTTGTGCTCAATCAGAAATCTCTCGGGCATAATGGGCCAAAGGATAACAAGTTCCATTACATTATGTTCCGTATCAGTCTGGTTAAATCTTTGGTATTGTTAGAACGTAACACGTACTCATATTTTTCCAGCTCAGAAGACCGACACAACCTTCCCTACAGAGTGAACATGGCTGGCCAGGACTACGGGCTAGTGGTCATCGTCAAGGAGAATGCTGACGACTTCACTTACGTTCGAAGAGCTGGTGAGGAGCTTGAGGTGTGTAGTTTTCCAATACCAGCCATAGGTTTATGAATATTTAAGGTTGTTTAAGATTATACGTTCTTTCTTTAATAAACTTCCACAGTCAATTTTAACCTTGCCTTTAAACAAGCTTAAGAAATACTTTAAAGTAATATTATGCTCATAAATTAAATAAATAATTATGCAACGCAAGTATAATTTGTGATTTGATTTTTTTAAAGCAATGTCGTATTTCTTAGTGGAACTTCTCAGTTTCCGAACCAGCGCCCCTAGATTCACTTTACGATTCCAGAGCACTTTGTAGAGGTTAATTTGAATAAAAAAACACGGGGAGTCATTGGAGCTGGCAACATAAGTGAAAACACGTAGTCGTCCGTACAGCTTATTGTTAATTTCCGTAACGTGAACCCTTAGTTGACGCCACAATTAATAATATTAGTTTATAATTTTTAGTAATAATATAATATTGTGATGTTGTTTGTAAACCCAAATAAAATAAAATAAAATTAAGATTTTCCCCTGCGAAAAATCGCTCAACTTTAATCCAATGTGAACACCTTAACGTGTAGATGTTAATCTTCGACGGCACGCAGTACCCGCTGGTGCGCGCGGGCGTGCTGCGCGTGTTCCCCATACAGCGAAGCGCTTCCGTGTTCGTCGCGCTGCGGGCCGCGGTGCAGCGCACTTCCGACTCCTTGCGCTTCTACACCGAAGCGTGGGTAATGTCTCATGTGTCATTTATTATTAGCTGATGCCTCATGCCTGCTTCGAGCAAGTGCAAAGTTTCTTCAACATAGCTCTGCTCTCCTGGGAAAACAGAAACTCACGCCTAAAAAAGTTTACTCCCGTAGGTACTTGCTTCAATTTGACAGATTTTCAGAAAAATTGTCAAAAATTTACCTATTCAAAAGATTTCTACGTAGGAAAACCGTTTGAAACCAAGCTGTACCTAGATCTTTTCCAGCCTTAGCTGATTTATGATCTGAAACTAAAAGCATTTATGCACTTTACCATACGCAATTAAGAGTGAATAGGCATTTTCTAAGCAAGTGCGCTCCACCTTAGGCTGCATCTTCACTTACCATCAGGTGTGATCGTAGTCTATCTATAGTCTATATTAAAAAAAAATTAGTCAGCATATTGGTCGGTTGAAGTCAGCACGTGGTTCATAGATAGGTATTTTTAGACATATGTTAGAGTGACGGGGAGCATGCCTCCCAATGCTCGGCACTTTCTCACGCCACCAGCTCGGATGCGTCACGTCGCATCCCGACGGCGAGGCGGCCCGCTCGTGGTCGCGCTGCGTGGCGGAGTGCCGCCGCCGGGCCGTGCTCGCGCTGTGCCAGTGCGCGCCGCACGCCGCACCGCACGCCGCGCCGCGCGCTCCCCGCAGCGGCGATGAAGTCACTTGCTCTCTGGAACACTTGTCGTGCTTGGACAAACACAAAGGTACACCGAAACACAAGCTTCTCGAGAAACCAGTTTATTTAACGTTGGCTTAACACCCGAGGTAACTACCAGCTCTTCGGTCACCGGTAGACTCTGTGAGACGGAATGACAGACCCTTAAAAAATTATGAAAAAAATCGTTTCAACACCAAACGTCACATATATGAAACTCGTCAAGGGATGCAAATATGAAAACTGCTGGGCCGATTATTATGCGGTGTTCTGAAGTTACAGGTCAAGGGGTAATTCAATTCTTCGTGGATTATTTAAAGATATTTTTAATGTTTTGTTAATAGATAAGCTAACATTCTTCTACCCGGGCGAAGACGCGCACGAGAGCTTGAGTGGCGAGCAAGCGGACTCGGTGGACTGTCTGCACTGCCGCCCCGACTGCGCCCGTCTGCGCTACACCGCCAGGGTCTGGAATGTACCGTATCATAAGGACTTAAAGAAAGCCTTCTACAACAAGTTTGTGTGAGTGTTTACTTCCCTTTCTTTTGATTGAAATCATCTGACAACGCTGTTATTTTTATGATGACTGCCTACATACCTACTAATTCTTTACCCATGGCGAGAAATGGTATTACAAAGTCAACATCATAGAGAATTTCCAGGCAGCTTTCCTCACGATGTTTTTCTTCACCGTTAACGCAAATGATACTCAATTAAACCACACATAAGTCATAAAGCTGCCTGGAATTTGAACCCGAGACTCTCGAAAAAGAAGTCGAGAAATCTTAACCACTAGGCTGTCGTCGCTAGCTACAGTCGAATTAGCACTCTTTTGCATTAGATTACGTGTATTTCCATTCTACTAAGTATTTAGTCTGTTTCGCCCTTAGCGAGGATGTGCGGCTGAAGAACTCGTCCGTCATCCGGATCTACTTCTCGGCGGCGGAGCAGCCCCTGTATCTGGTGGAGACGAATTTGCGCTTTTATGAAATTGTCTGTAAGCCCTACTACACTACTATCGAACGTGTTCTTCTTGCTAGAAGAGTAAAGCGTGTAAAGGAAGTCCTTGGAAATACTGAAGGGAATCCATACTCAAGGAAATGTATGCATCTGATATAGAATCACTTGTAAAATATAGAAAGAACTTCGGTTCCAAAACTTTTTCCCTAACACATATATTACAATAGCCCAACGGTTAAAGGTGCGAACTGAAAACTGAAAGGTAGGTTCGAACCCCACCCATTGCACTATAGTCGTATTCACTCCTAGCACAAGCTTTTCGCTTATTTGGAGAGAGGAGAATATAAGTCAAGTTCAGCTTGGCTATTCTTTAAAAAAAAAAATCGCTCAACGTGCCTAAAGCAGTTTTCACTTCAATAAATCGGTATTTTCTTCTGAATTACAGCCCTAATAAGCAGCCAATGGGTGTTCATCGCGGGCGTGACGGTCGCCACTGTGACGCAGCTGCTGTACCACTGCACCATCCGGTGGCACCACCATTATCGGCGGCGTCGGCGACGCGAGTACAACCAACACACGCTCAAGGAGTTTCCCAAATAAAAAGTTATAGATAGTAACATCTCAGTCTGTCTATTCTTTGGATTTCTAGACTCATTCAAATTAAAAATTATTTAATTCATATAGACCAACTTGTGGCGCATATGAGACTCTATGATCTCTTCAGAAGGAACCCTTTATTATTTTCTTAAAAGACCTTCTCATAACTTGATTTTGAATGACAAATAACAGCATTTTCGTGTCGTTAACGATCAAGATTCAAAGATTACGTATTAATGATTTTATTTTGTGTAAATCATAATGATTTCGTATTTGGATTTAACATTGCATTCCAAGGTGTTATTATTATTGATGTCTTCTTATTTTGTGGCTCATCGTGTTGTCCTACATAAGCGAACTTAATGCGATTGCTACGACGAAAATGTTTGAAACCTGCAACCTACCCATATCCTACGTGAGCGAAGTGAAGAAGTATTTAGGAATGTTTATTTGTGTTGTTTGAGGTAATCTATTATTATTCCGTACTATAATTTACAAAAGAAGTAAAAAGTGTTATTAAATGAACGCGTTTTTATTTATTTTTATTTTTTAATCCTAAGAGCAATTGCTGATATGGCGTTTAAACTCGTTTTACATGCGCACATTCTTACATGCTCTCGAGAGTATTAACGCAAACTTGGAAAGTACGCGTGTGAAATAAGAATGCCTTCATAAGAATACGAAACACGGGCAAGAATTTCCAGTATGAAAGTCGCTTGCGTAGGACGACGCATCAGGAACTTAAAGACTTACGAATAATAATACGAGTATTTATGGAATATCCTGATAAATGTTTATTATAAGTCGTCGTTAGTTAATATACAAACTCGTAGCTCGTCGATTCGGCGCAAGAACTGTGCCAAGGAGAGATTTGTTAATGTCAGAGTCTACATGTGTAGTGTGTACCCTTGACATTTGGCGATACGGTCACCGACACGGCGATCTTCTGTTTTGTTTGACAGAAGGTTAAGGATGCATAAACACAAGAGGTTATACAAACTCAATCTTCGGCAGATCTCTGCCGCAAAACAATGATGTTTATATACCGCGAAACTTATATTCATTCGCTGCCGCGAAATAACTAAAGAACACAAACGGTTGAAACTTCAGCATGATTTGTCATTTGTTTGACAGAAGCGAATGTCTTCCCCACCCGATTTTTGCGATGCCCATTGAACACCTCTGTCCACCAGATGTGCATCGTTTTCGCACAGTAACTAGTGTAGAAAAAGCAGGCTACATGCGCTTTGGCGAACATTCCTGATGTATGGAAGATATACAGTCTCTACAGCATCATGAGCGCTATATATACTACGCTACATGCAGAGCGTTCTATTTCGTTCCTTTTCTGTTAATATAACACCAAAAACGTGTGCTGGTGAGTTCCTCTATCAATGCGTTGACGTAGAAGTTGAAGAGTTTGGGCGAGTTAAGCCCCCCTGCCTTACCCCATACTCCGATCTGTATGCCTGTACAAACAGTTTTTCAACCAGCGCATAGCAATTACCTAGTTTTGTACCTAAAATTTAAAGATCCTATTGATTTCATTGCCGATACCAGTGATTTTACATATCTCCACAGTATGTCGTAATCTAACAGGTCAAATGCCTTGGAAGGATCGAGAAAAAGGAGAAAATAGGTGTTTTTCACTCTGGGTAATAATAATAACTTTTGAATAACATACGAAAGTCGCTCTTTAATGTATGTACCCTTTCTATTTTACAGAAATAAATAAATATACCTAATTAGTAAACTAAACATTAAGTTGCTCTGTGAATATTATATTCCGATTTAAAATCCTCCCTGGTTCGTATTCATCATTGGTAGGGCTGAGGGTCTTCCCGTAAAATTTTCAGGTGTTAGTGATGATAAGCATACTGCATACCGAAGGCTTAACATGCTCTCCGAAGCATGGAGAAAATAAAAAGGCTTTATTCGGCCTCATAAAGTCATCCAGTTATGGTCTTGAGTAAATGTTGCTTTACCAACGTAATCGATTGATATGTATTGACGCAATAAGGTCATATTATGAACCTCGATTGGTTTAAGACTTACAATATGTACATGATATAAAAACCTTAATATATACGTGAACCATTGCATATTACATACGATAAATTAAACATTTGTATCAAGCACGGTAATAGTTATTTGTTGTTAACGGCATCGTGGGGTATCTCAGTTGTTAGACTAGATCCGATGAGGTCCATAGGCATTTCACCGATGATAGAGGGAATTACCTGAAATTCAGATAATAATTATTAGCTTTCTTTGAAACTTTCTTAAAAAAAAAAGACGTGTGGCACTCGGGGACTGCCGCGGTAAAGCTATTGCATAGCATTTTTTATCAACGCCATCGAGCGGCTCACCGTACAGGAGTCCCGTGTCAGGTTATTTTCGTTACGGAATTTCTGGATTCGGTCTCCACGCTGGCCCGCGATAGAAGCTATGCAATAGCTTAAAAACAAATATCAAAAATTACTGCGCAGGCAGAGATTTTTCAAGCTTTTATTCCCATACTTACTATAAGAATAAAATCTTTAAACATCTCTATACTTATACATATCAGTGTAATATATATTTTTCAAGAGTTTGTTATTTTTATTTAAATTGAAAATTGTTGCACCATATTGCAAAGAGTTAGCCCGCGTACCCCACTCACTTTTCCTTAAATAACTTGATATAAATATTTGTGCTGCGTACTTTCATTTCACTCTTACCATTATACCAGTACCTCTTGTCCTAGCATGATGAGGGTTTCGGCGACCTTCTTCATGGCAGCGAGCTCCTGGAAGCTGGGGAATGGAAGCCGAGGGTCACCACCGGTGTCCTGCATCAAGCGGGAGGCGCGTGCGGCCACCCGCGAGCCCAACTCAGCCGCCAGGGGCGGGTGATCTGGTTGTATCACCGATAACTGCGGAAACATTAAATACAGGAATTACTATCTATTGAGATGAACTGTAAGCCGCTTGCGTTATTGCAATTCAATGGATTTTAGGTGTGTCAACTCAGGACAGATTTCGCCAGTGTCGCCTTGATGGAGAAAACACAGGAGATTGAATGATGTGAGATATTGCAAATTCAGATGTAATTATATTGCAGTTAACATGCTACGAGCATAGATTTAGGAGGATTTCCGCAGGAGCACAATGGTGACCTATCCTAAATCTATGGCTCCGAGCAATCGAAATACGAACTATGTAGTTTAAGAATAGCCTATACAAAAGTTCAGGTAACATCTGTAGTGGCACTCGCAAGATTAACACTATTGCTATTGGTGCAAGAATTAATCAAAATCAGTCATAGTTTCTAGAGGAAAGCCATAAAGAAACAATCATATACATACTGACGAATATTGACTAGTGGATAATGTAAAGAGTGTCTTACAGGTCTGGTCCAAGCTGTTGGTAGAGCCAGTATGAGCACAAAAACGATGAATTTCTTCAACATTTTGAAACTAAATGCATTATGCTCCAGTAAATGTGACTTCTAAGTAAAAGGTACACGCATTTTATACAGCAAGTAATAGGGCAATTTATCTGTAGCTTCGCAACAACCACACTAATATGTCGAATGTGAGTGTGTCTGTTTGCTACATTTTACAACTGAACCGCAGAACTACTCGAAATTGTATTGGAGAGAACCTTGCCTGATTTTTGATGAAAATCTGTGTATGTGAAAATCTTTTAAGGACTATCAAGTTTTTTTTCAGGCGGTGTAGAGATTCTTAATTATAAGATGATATTTCTAATACGTTAATTTAGTTAATCGTAATACTACAACTACACTAATAGTAAACCAGATGATGCGTATCGTATTTGGATTCGTTGATTCGTTCGTTCCCTTAAGTTCGTTCGTAGTTCCTGACGAGTCGTTGACTTGTGAGTCGTTGAATAAGGTTTGTTCTTTTTCAGGTCATGTATGAAAATGTAACTAGATCTGTAGTTCTATTACAGACCTAAATTGCGGATTATCTCAATTCTTTAATTGAATAATGGTCTTCGACATGAAACTCGGAGTTTCAAATTACTTTGCAAATCATAATAAACTACATACAATACTATTGTAAGTCTACGGAATGCCTGTCCGTTTGTAGTTTTGACGTCATCTCACACAGTATAAAAGGCAACCCTACACTTAATTGGACAAAAATTAAAAAAAATGTTGATGTTTTCATTATCGTCTTCAGGATATGAATCAGTTATATATTTTTTTCAAAAATAGTCAATGTTCTTGTTAATATAATTCTCATCAAAAAAACGAAACAATTCCGTACTAAAAGGTCTTGCAAAGTGTTTCGATTTTTTTGATGGGAAGTATATCTCATTATAATGCATACATGCATAAAATAATGAAATATGAACCAGAACTCTGTGAAGATGTTTGACTTATAATAGTCCTGTCGTAAACAAAATCGGATCTTAAAATAAGATCTGGGAAATGAGGTTGACCTCTACACAGGGAAGGTGCAAATCTCCTGAACGCTGTGAAGTGCTCAATGCTCCTAAACAATGGCAGCCACGAGGCAAGCTGACCTCCCGCCGTATCGAGGACATCTGTTGAATATCAGTTGATATTATCTATTAAGTTTACGCTTTTTGTAAGCCGCGTTTTGATTACTGCCTGAATTCGACCTCCCTGTATGTCTTCTTCCTCGTTAACCGATAGACGTTCACTAATCGGCGTAGGTTCCTTGCATGGACTTCTACATTATTTAGCGGCTCCTTGAGACTCATCTGATGTCGTGGGTTTGCCGAGTGAGGTCCTGCCAACATTGCACTTTCCATGCGGGGTCGCCACTTCAGCATTTTGGGACCCTAACGAGCAAGAACCATTGGTTCTTCGAACTATATGCTTTGCCCATTGCCACTTCAACTTCGCGTTTCGATGAGATGACGATGTATTCTAATTTGAGAATGCACCTAGATAAAGGTTAAGCTTGTGAGACATCATTGCTTTGGATTTGTGGTTTGCACACAGTGTAGAGTGAAAACCAGTAATAATTTTTAAAATCAATTGTTCTAAAAAATTTACTACTACCACTAGTTATGTGGAGCATCAGCAATATTGGAACTCTATCGAGATAAGCCAATCGCAGTAAGTTAGGATTTGATTATCACGCTGTCTAACTTCGCTGCCGTCTATACTATAATCACTGCGGCTACGGCGATCGTGACGTGCGGTTGCGGCGCTGATTGCCTGAATACCGTGCCTGTAAGATATTCTTGGAATGCCGGCAGGTCCCTCCTCTTGGCCGACAAAAGCCTTCTGTGTCTATACCAGTGGTATTAAAGTCTAGCTTTTATCAGGCCTCGCAAGGAATTTGAATTGAAACGATGATTGAAACATCGCTTTAAAAATATTACTGCTAGAAAGTCTTTCATATACTTAGGCAATCTGTTAGAAAGTCTTTATTTGTCAGCTAAAATTGACTTGAGGATGGTGAGATAGGCGCTCAGTAGTAACAATATACAAGTCTAAAAATTGTAACCCGACTACGGAAAATTGAATGTAAAATCCACGGAATTCTATGTATGATTGACATCTCATTCATCAAAATCGACTCAGTAGTTTAGGCGCCACGGTGGAACATTCATAAATACTTATCCTTACTTTCTTCCTTACTTACTAATATTATAAATGCGAAAGTGTGTTTGCTTGTTGGTTTGTCCTTCAATCGTGCAGCGACGGAGCGACCGATTGATGTGACTTTTTGCATGGGTATAATTGTGGACCTGGAGAGTGACATAGGCTACGTTTTATGTCGGAAAAACAAAAGAGTTCCCAAGCGAAAACAACACCTTTTAAAACCTAATTACACGTGGACGAAGTAGCGGGCAGAAGCTAGTAGTCACATACTCGTGCATATGTACACACGCTGCTAAAATCATACATCCTTTTGGCTTTGCCGTAATATGCGAAGTATTTCGGATAATTTGCGAAGTTTGCGCGTTAATTTCTTGATTTTGTGTTCCATCTAGATTCTAGACAATCAAGTCTGTCTGTCTGGCTACTTAACATTTTAGATTTCTTTAAATGTTACTAATATTAAACAAAATGCCAATAAAACAATAATTTATAAATACTAGAATTTGCATATCTGATTAGCATATATTTATGATTATTAAAATTGCTATATTTGCGAAGATTGTTTCGTTTAACAGCAGTTTAGTGACCTTAATGTTTTATTAATACCTACGCATTGTACTTCAACATGATTCTTATTTAACCGACCGATTAACTCAGGATTCGACAACAATAATTGCCCGATCGTGCGTTACGCGATTAAACGTCACGATGCACATTGTGAAATTTTTCCCAAAATCGGACATCCCTTTTTTATGATACTAATCGAAACTTTAAGCTTTTTTTAATGCTAGAGTAGAACACCCAGAAGTTAATTCTGTTTAGAACCGGAGTTATAATTTTTTTAAATTTTTTTTATGGTTACCAGAAAAAAACTAAGAAATGCTGTAACTTTCTACGTAACGAAAGTTTTCAAGTTTCAATTATAGCATGCTATAAAATCAATTAAGTGCTATTTTTGGAAACATATAATTAATTTCTAAGTGAGCAATAAAGGAAGATATGCTTTTTTAAAACTAATTTTGAAATTAATTTTTTTCTCATCTTTGTACAGATATTAGCATCTAATTTTCACATATTGTATTTATTAGTGCTATGTTAACTCGCCTGTATAATATCAGATACGTAACACTTAGGACCTCGGAGTAATATTTTTTTTTAGAAAATTCTGTATTTTCAGAAAAAGGCGAAATAAAAGAATTGTATATGATATTTATACAATTATTTACAGGGCAAAGTGGCATTATATACAGGGCATTTTATAAGCTAAACAAAATAATTTTAGTATTAATAATAAAGTAATTATTCTTAATTTTGTGATTTTTACATTTTATTTTTTTTCTCATAAACCATTTACGATTAGCAGTAGATATCTATCTGAAAACATACCTCGTAACTGTATTGTTACTAGTAAAAAAAATCACACAGAAATCTATGAGGACATTGGAGATATGAGATTTTACAATTTCTATGATAATAGGGTTGTCACAAAGATCTTAATTACAAATGTACGAGAGAAAATTCTAAAAAAGTGGCTGAAAGAAAGAATTTTTATCCGACTGTAAAAACGGAGGGTTATGTTTTTGAGGGATTATTATTGAGTTGCATAAAATGAAATTTTTAAAATTCAATAACTCCGAGGTCCTAAGTGTTACGTATCTGATATTATACAGGCGGGTTAACGTAACATTAATAAATACAATATGTGAAAATTAGATGCTAATATCTATACAAAGATGAGAAAAAAATTAATTTCAAAATTAGTTTTAAAAAAGCATATCTTCCTTTATTGTTCACTTAGAAATTAATTATATGTTTCCAAAAATAGCACTTAATTGATTTTATAGCATGCTATAATTGAAACTTGAAAACTTTCGTTACGTAGAAAGTTACAGCATTTCTTAGTTTTTTTCTGGTAACCATAAAAAAAAAATTTAAAAATTATAACTCCGGTTCTAAACAGAAGTAACTTCTGGGTGTTCTACTCTAGCATTAAAAAAAGCTTAAAGTTTCGATTAGTATCATAAAAAAGGGATGTCCGAATTTGGGAAAAATTTCACAATGTGCGATGTTAATACATCTAGACGTGTCTATAGAACGCGTCACTGACACACACCGCCCGCGAAATACAGGGTGGAAGTGTCTGAAAAATAAATGCTACATTTTTTTTAAATATGAGCCAAGCTGAAGTTGACTAATATTCTCCTATCTACTCTAAATAAGCGGAAAGCTGGTGCTAGGAGTAGATACGACAATAGCGCAACGGGTGTGATTCGAACCTGTGACCATTCAGTTTTCAGTCCGCACCTTTAAACGTTGGGCTATTGAGGTTTAAACACTGAAGGTAGTTTGGTTTTGATTTTTGAAATTAAACCTTTTTTAGGCGTGTTAAGCGATATTTAGTGGAGGAAAATCTTATGAGCTCGCGTCACCGACATGCCAATGTGATTAATATAGCTCTGAGTATGACGTCTTTTCACTTTTTTGGGCAGTCCCCATGACTGCCATGTTTTGTTTATAATTTAAGGCAACACTCAAAAAAGCGGTACTGAAGGTTCGTATGAGTTTAGGAATTTCAATAACCTTGATGTTTTCGAAATAATTAAATGTCAGAGCTAAAGAAATCTGCACCATCTTGTTTTAAGACTCCATCATTTTGTCGATATCTAATTTTGTCGTGATTGGGTGCTTAGAATAAAGCTGAGCATCAGAAGGTTCGACGCTAACGTGACCTCTACGAACGCATTTCTCTATTGCACGGTCGATGCTGCCGGCTCTTGTAGTCTGTGTCCCTATACAGGACCTACGGGCCTTTGTAAAAAGTAAATTATTTGCATGCAACAAAAATTTACGCGAATCGGTCGAAAACTCCCGGAGGAATCGACGGATATACAAAAAAAATATCTTGAGAACATCCTACTTTTTGAAAGTCGGTCAAAAATGACAACACTCTCAGAAATATCAGTTCTGATAGTAATTGAGTATCTTCGGTTTTGGTATCAACAAGATTTGTACGTGTTGTATCGTCTAATTTGTACGTGAGCATAAACGAATCCTTTATCTGTATGATTCAGTTATTAAGATGGATTGATTTACGATCATTAAAATATTCATTCATTCGTTTATAATTATTATTGTTCTTCTTTTTAAATTAATTAATTAACATTTTATTAAAGTTTGGACTCACATTCAGTAGACTACATTCAAGATGTTATAATAAATTTTTATATTGATAAAGCTATGCAACATATTGTATTCATTTGAAAAGAGTAACCGCTGGTTCTTAGCAGAATATTTTTTTGGTTTCTTGGTTTGTCCCTCAATCACGCTGCAACAAAGCTACGTTTCGACATAATTATTTGCCTGGGTATAGTAGAGGACTATAGAGAGTGACGTAGGCTGCTTTTCATCCCAGAAAATCAAAGAGTTCCCACGGGATATTTATTCTTAAACCAAGCGGATAAAGTCGCAGGCATCAGTAGTATAAATAAATAATTGGTGCACCAGAAAAAAGTACCTAGTTATCAATTTTTTCCCTCGATTTTTGATTACGTTTCAGATTAGGATCGAATCCAGTACCTATTTAGGTACAGAGAGGTCGAAATTTTTTGCTACCACGTAACAAAAAATGCACCAACGGATACATACAAAGAAAAAAGCTAACGGTTAATAACAAAATATTAAGGTCGTTGTATCACAATGATGCGTCAAGATCAAGGCAGTAGCATCGCAAGTTATAAAGTTAGGAGTGAACAGCCGGAAAACAGTCGATTTGCGCTCGCCGGTGACGGTGCCGTGCTACTCACGCTGATTTGCTACTGAGTTAGAAGCAATATAGAAGCAACGTGCTAATAAACTTGATACTCGAGTGATGTGTTGTGATGTGATAGGATTTTAAGAGGATTGATAACCTAGCCGAGGTTGTGTGCCTGCATGACTAAAATTGAAATATTTCACAAAGACGTTAATTTCAAATGTAGCAGATAGAGACAAAGTTCCTCTACAATAACTGACAGTTTAGAAATTAATTAGTTAATTTTAATAATCTATTTCATTCATTATTCATAATTAATTACAACTTATGAAAATTAATACGAGTGAATACAGTGTTGATTATCTTTTGTATTGCAAAGGATAATAACAGCTGTGTGATGGATAAAATATTAAAATTGATAGAGCAGAATAAATGTACACAGGAAAGTGTCTTTTAAGAAGAAAAGCTAAAAAACGACATAGCATTTATAAATATGGCAAGAATGAAATGATGAAAGTGTTGCCAGACGATGTAGTCGTATTGTCGAGACGAACATGGTGATACTACTGGTAGTGTTGCTACTAACGGGCTCCGCATCAGGGGTTGTGACGCCGGTCAGCAACGGCCTGGATCAGCTGGTCAGAGTGGCCTCTGCTACATGTAGGT
This sequence comes from Hipparchia sbordonii, assembly GCA_038048805.1. Classification (NCBI taxonomy): domain Eukaryota; kingdom Metazoa; phylum Arthropoda; class Insecta; order Lepidoptera; family Nymphalidae; genus Hipparchia; species Hipparchia sbordonii. The sequence continues at coordinate 321,889 of CM076111.1, read as the reverse complement.
ACCTAATCCATACCTTACGTATATCTTTGTACATACCGCTCAACCCTCTGTTGAAACGTGAGAGACACGTTTGTAGAAGTCGACTTTAAATAGAAGTGATAAAACCGATGCGCGATGCTCACCCAAATTAAATGAATGTATCCACTGTCTCTCATATTGAGTCATTTATGAAAAAAAAAGACGTGTGGCACTCGGGGACTGCCGCGGTAAAGCTATTGCATAGCATTTTTTATCAACGCCATCTAGCGGTGAGAGGAGTCCCGTGTCAGGTTATTTTCGTTACGGAATTTCTGGATTCGGTTTTCACGCTCAAGACCCGCGATAGAAGCTATGCAATAGCTTAAAAATAACTACATAAGTGCAAATAATGTACCCAATATCCAAGATTCACCTAAGCAGATCCAGATACCTTTCGGTTAAATACCCTATTATTGGAATTGTTTTGGTTTGTCCGATCGATGTGAGGTTCACCTGGTTACATAGCTGTAAAATATGCTTCTATGAGCGGTTGGTCATGTCTGAAACAATTTAACTTTTTCTTCATTCACCAACGTCTAACTTCCGTAAACATAATTACCTTCGAGATCATTAGGCGCTACCCTTCCGCTTCAGCAATTAGTGACTCAACTGCGATGATGTTATTTAATTTTCCTTCAATTTTTTTTTTTATAAAATGAACATATTTGTGTCTCGTTTTAACTTCTATCTTGAGTCTGAGCTGAGTCAAAGCAAGCTCTATAGATCTCAGCATAAGTGTTCCAAATCCTAAGCACGTGTTAGAATCTCGGATACACACCTCTCGTTGTATTAAAACATCGGGATGAAATCTGCATACCTTGGAGTTCTCTTTATGTCCTCAAAGGGGTGTGAATTATGCCAATCCACACTGTACCAGTGTGATGGGCCGGTGATAGGAACTCTCTCAAGCATATAAGGTCTCGACACACAAATCAGACCATTATTACCCTTCATACCTCAGTAGGTATTCAGCAACCGTGTTGCAACCTACAAAGGTTCACCACAGTTTATACCATCGCACCTACCCACTTAGCTGCGTCTGTCGTTGGTGTAATAAAAAGTCCGCACGCGATGTGGGCACGAACGTCTTCGTTCATTCTGATAGTTCGTGAAAAGGGAATCGGAAAAATGATTACTACAGTGTGAAGGAAGGATTCCGAAAAATACTTCAAATAGTCTTTCTATTTACTCTTCGAAGTGAGACATAATTCAAATTCAAAATCAAATTCAAATTCAACTTTATTTATTTCATGCAGGCCAACTTGTAGCTCTTATGACACGTCCTGACTCTACCATAGACGGATAGATTTCCCTGCGATGCACTATACGCTTATTTGGAGGGGACAGGAGAATATAAGTCAAGTTCAGCTTGGCTAAAATAAAAAAAACGTTGTTGTTGGATAAAAATAATTTATTAAATATGCAAAAACACGGAAACTATAACGCATTTTGTTCGACATTGACCTGAGTAAATGATGACCATTCGCAAAACATTTGTCGATTCGTAAATAAAGTACTTACGTACCTATACTGATGAACAACGCATCATATTTATCAATGAACTGCAAACATTGGATGCTGAAGGCCTTTGTTTTATTATGATTTCACTTCAATACGAGAATATTCACGTTGTTTAAAAACGGTAGGCATTAATTTTTAAATGTTTGATGACCTCTAGCGCAGCCTCGCTTAGTCTGTTTAACAAATTGTAGGTACGTAGGTACTCATCTGTAATGCCAGATTATCTGGGTTTATTTCCTTGTTGGGTTCATTATGAAAACAATCAGTTTTCACTAATACAGTTTAAGATTTATTAGTGTTCCATTATACGAGTATCTATTAATTTATCAACCCAAAGTGTATTCTCTTCTGTAAAGATGTTTGTACCTCTTAAGTAATTTATTATTAAACTAGCTTTTGCCCGTGGCTTCGCTCACGTTAAGTTAGATTTTTCAAACCTCTATTTTGTCTTATCTGTGGTTGAATTTTCAAAAATATTTCTTTCTTGGCTTTTCCAGGTGATGTCCTACCATTGGAGGTGCTATTCAGCTGGGCGTCGACTCCAGAACTAGATGTGGTAGAGTACACTCACCAAGGAAAGAACAGCTACAAGCTTAGCAAAGCTCACTCCAGCCTCCGCCACCGACTGCCATCCATTCTCATCGTGTACATCCCGGGCTGGTGGAACACTCCCACGGATGAATCCGCAGACACTCTAGTCAAGGCTTTGCTGCACAAAAACCCGTTAATCCTAGTCCTGGACACCCGCGCGACCTTCTGTCGAGGTTACGTGGGATCTGCGACACGCGTTAGCAGCGTTTCCCAAAAAATGTTCAAATTCATCAAAAACCTACACTCCGAAGGGTACCCAGTTTCCTCCATCCATTTAATAGGCTTCAGTCTGGGTGCTCACGTCGCAGGCATGACGGGGAAGTTGGTAAAGAGTCGGTTGAACCAGAAAATTGGGAAGATAACAGCGTTGGATCCGGCCAGACCGTGTTTCGCTCAAGTACCTCAATACAGACTGAACAAGAAAGATGCGAACTTTGTTCACGTTTTTCATACTAACTCTGGGGTCCTGGGACTGGAACATCCGATAGGTCACACTGACGTCTACGTGAATGGAGTATCTTCGCAACAGCCCGAGTGTACAGAAAAAGCCGTCAGCCTAGAATGTAACCACGCGCGGTCATGGAAAGTCTTCTCCACTTCGATAACGAATGAACGCTCTCTGCTAGGAAGGCAGTGTATGAGTTGGCATGAACTCAGCAATGGAAGGTGCAGCGGTAATGAAACGATGGTGGGCTATGGTTGTAGTACGAAGACTCGGGGGATGTTCTTGTATAAAACGCAAGAAGTAAGTCGAAAGATGTGGGTGTTCAATCCATTTGATTTAAGGACTTGGTGGGTTAGTTGATACAATATGACTATTATATTGCAGGGTGTTTCGCACTACCATGTGCAAATTGTCTGAAGAAGGTGTTTGCACCTTTTAGGAATAAATAGAACTTTTCTTGGACTTAATAAGTCTACTAAAAGTCGAATCATGATTTCTTATAACTGTATCAATACTAAACGTTTTCAATTTGTCATCAATGTATGTAATTGAACAGTTTATAATTCGATCACGTAGAAAGCAGCCAGATGACGTCAACTAAATGTTTAAAAGCAAACTTCTAAATGCATTGTTATACTTACTTTATGGAAAGTATTTTTTTCGATTTTATTAATTAGTTTGTGTCTTAAGTCATTACCAAGGTAAGGTATTATTTTGGCGACTGTGATAATAATTTTATAGTATCTACTCGAATAGATGAATAATAAAGGTCTCATCGTAATATTTAACGTGTTTTAATTTTTTATGAGAAGGTCGGAATCTTAAGGTTATTATACATATCATTTTGAACGAGCAATCGAACTTGGTAGATGTTAAATTATGACTATTTTGAACCATACCTAAAAGAGTACAATTCAATCAAAAAGTGTAGCTGTATTGCATAGTCTCAACTAAAGTTAAAAAAATAGTTTCACAGCTTAAAACTAAAGCTATGAGGCTTCAACATATACCCTAGATATTTTTATATTGCTAAATAGGCTTGCGTTTGACTCCAATCAATGATGGAATGCAATGCTGAATTCTAAATTGGAGCGCGCTTGCTTCGAAGATGCCTATTCACTCTTATTTTGAAGGTACTCAATTTATTGTAAGCGATAGGGAACACGAACGTCGCGCGCCGCAAGGGCGGTGGTTCTTTTCAGAAACTTGGTCTGTTAAGAAGCCTAAAATATTCCCTGTTTATGCTCTTTGTGTACGCTACCAACCAGTTTACACCCTAATGTATACTTAGGTATTGTTTCTGAATAGCCTTTGTGCGCCCGTTAACTCAAGGCGCAAATCTCCCCAGTTTCCTCGGCCCTCTAAGCTGGGTTTTGTCTGTCAGTCGGTCCGTAACCCGACGTTGTGTATAACGCTGTAGATGATGTATTGTAGCTAACATTGGACGTGCAAAGGACGGGACAGATTAATGGTGCGGGATCATAGGCGGGGCGGCCACTCCCGCCCGAACGACCTGCCTCGAGTGCGGCCGCGGTGCGAGCGGGACTCGAGCGATACGCATGATGGCCGATTTTGAAAAACTATTGGATAATGGTCGGAAGTATCTACCTATCTAAATCTCAAATATAGTGTTCAGAAAAAAGTCCAAGGAGAGCCAGAATTTATCGAGTCGCGAAGCTGAAACAGATCTTCATAAATTATAGCTAAGAACAAGAACTATCTCGATCACTTTAGCTTTCAAACAAAAAAAATCTGTCAAAATTGGTCCATTAGTTAGGAAGCTACAAGGGAACACACAATAATACAGATACACAGGTCAAACTTACAGGGACTTTAAAGCCATATTATTGTTTGTGCTAAAAGGGCGTACGTTTTGATAGTTTTTCAAAAGATACGACGTAAAAAAAGGGCAATGTAAGGTGCTAACTATGTATTACTGTAACTATTACTGCTGGTCTATTGTTTAAATGCTCATTACCTAAAATAATGACTAGATATTGGCCCTTTCTATTGGATATATTTATTACTTTGCTAAGCCATCTACTATAGTACATTATGGTACAAGTGTCAAAGTTGGTGATTACCGCTGAGGCGCTATTGAGACCCGAGTCGTCAGGTGAGGGTCTTAAGGTAGCCAAGGACGGTAATCATCAATATACACGTGTATCATACGACGTTTTTCAACACACTTGTGAAGAAAATAACACTAAAATAGTACATTATGGTACAAAACAGTGAAAACGAGTTGTGAAAATTTTTTCGCAATGGCGGGAAAAATTAATGTTGTTCTTTTGTTCGCCCTCTTGAGATGCTCTTGAGGGCAGGCAAAGATCGACGACCATACAGCCTATTCAGGTGTTTATTTGATTTAATCAGTTTTCCGAAACCTTTAATGGCCATAGACTAAAGAATGAGGTTTCTTTTTTTTGGCATTTCTCTTATAGCCACGTACAAAATGGGGATTTCGAGTTTTCTTTATTACAAAAAAAAAACAAAAGTTACTGACAGTTTTATTTATTAAACACGTACATGTTGAAATTATCTATTTAAATACGGAGTTGTATGAAATGATTGCTTGCTCAGGTACATTAATTTAACACGATATTTTTATAAATTATTGAACAAGATCTTTTTTGTAATAGAAACTTTTTTAAGAACACAGCAACTCACCCAATAAAATTTAAAAAAAAAATTCTTTAACTCACATTGTGAATAATAGTAATCAAAAGTCACAGTTTGAGTTAGAGGTGTCATTGTGTGCCTAGTTGCGGTGAACCGGGAGCCCCTTTATGAGCAAGTGTGTTGAAAAAAATGTTTTTTAGGTTTTGAATTGGGGCAGCCGATAAGTTCTGTAATATAAATCAGGTCTCTTTTTTGTCGGGGGTCAAAAAGTTCGCCCGCTGTTAGTGCGGCCGCGAGAGCAGGGAGTTAAAACAGCCGCCGCCGGGTACATTCGGAACATTCGCCGGCTCGCGGGCACGTCTAACTGTTTCCTGTCGCATTGTGGCTGCAATCACACCGATCATAAATCTTCGCCGCAGTTTGTTATGCATCGCTTCAAACAAGTTTCAAATTACATTACAATTTACGACGTCACGGTGCAACTACTCGTTGGTACATTATCGGAATGTTTTTAGGGTTCCGTACCCAAAGGATGTCAATGGGACCCTGTTACTAATCCTTCGCTGTCCGTCCGGCCGGACGTCCGTCTGTCAGAGAGCTGTAATTCATGAGCCGTAATAGGTAGATAAGTACTTCAATTAACTAATTTCAACGAACGTGTGTAATCTTCGGCTGCTATAACAAAGGTGGATCCACATTTATACAAGAATGATATGTGATTTTTTGCCTTAATAATCGCTGTTATGATGGTAAGGAACCCTTCGTGTGCGAGTCCAACTCGCACTTTTATATAGTAATGCACCTGTTATTTCCATGATGAATCCAATTTCTTAATATTTTTAATCTAACTTTGTGTAATAGATATAAACATCTACATCTTCTCTTCGGGCCATTAATTGTTATTTTTATGGCAAAACTACTCCGATATGATAGTGCTAAGCGTATTATAACAGGCGTAATTTTATTTTTATCATGTTATCAAACATGGTGAAAGTGACTTAGTCTCTGTTTGCCTAGTACCTTTTTAGGGTTCCGTTCCCGAAAGGCAACAATGGGATTCTATTACTAAGTCTCCACTATCCATCCGTCCTTCCGTCCATCCATCTGGCTGTCAGCGGACTGTACCTATCTCATGATTCGTAATAGTTGACAGTTGAAATTTTCAGAGAATGTGTATTTGCCGCTATAACAACAAATTATAAAAATAAAAATAAATTAAAAATTAAAGGGGGTTCCCCTACTACAAACGTGTTTTTTTTACTTTCTTTGGTACGGAACCCTTCGTATGCGAGTCCGACTCGCATTTGACCGGTCATTATTTCTAAACTGCTGAAGCGCTTTAAGAAAATAAGAAAATTTGAAGAAAATTTTATAATGTTTGAATTATGAGGGACTATTTATCCCGGGATATAGAGAAATTTTTTTTTTGCTAAACATCCACCTTACCTAATCACATCTGATCACTTGATCAGATGTGATTAGGTAAACTGTGTAGTGTCATAAATAATTCTGTTGTCGACAAAGGCGTCGTAGCGTATATATTTTGCGCTCAATACATGATTATTTAATTTTAGTTACGTCCAGAATTCTTCTTTAGAATTCAGCACAAAGCTTCAGTATTCAAGGTATAAGTATAGGTAAGTACGTTGAAAACTGGCATTGAAATCGATTCTACTCGGTCCTGTATCCTATTCAACGTATTTTGGGGTTACATATCTATAACCCCAATATAACCAGTTTCCTTTTATTCCTTGACAAGGAAGCCCTTGGATTTCACCTGGTGATAAGTGAGAGAGTCGATACACTCTAACATTGAAAAAGATTAACCTGGAAGAGGTTAAGCAAATACTAAACGCAAATAACCCTTACAGTACGTGCCGATGCAGTCTAACACGGAAATGGACTAACCTGGAAGGGGTATGGCATTAAACATTACCCTTACAGTACGTCCACACTATAACGGTTTTATCAAATCTGTATTCTGATACGGTTTATGGAAATTGTCAAATTCGTGGTATATGGTAACCGCAATATAGGCAGATAACAAGCAATAGCCGCAACCTACATTCGGGCCGCGCGGCGCTCGCCGGCCATTCGTCGTCGACGTACTCTACATAATACGTATTGATGATGATAAATGGCCCCCGTTCGCTTGCCATACACGAGAAACCTCTTTTATTGCGAATAGGCTAAGAGTCAGGGCCAGTATGTCTTAGGAATCGTACGCACCTTCAACAACAAGTGTAAATTAAAAACTTAAAACTTCCCCAAATGTTACAATGTCCTCATGGCTAGTCAGTAATCGTTAAAATAATAATATGTAATCCGCCATTAGGTGGCGGCAGCCATCTTGGACCGATTTTCATCAATTTACCTTTCAAACAAAAAGAAAAACTAAATTAAAATTGGTTCATCCGTTCGGGAGCTACGATGCCTCAGACAGACAGACACATACACACACGTTGGCAATTTCAGCAACCGGCAACGTTGAGTCGTTGAGTGACGTTTAACCGATGAATAAATTGGGCGTTCTGACAGTTTTGTATACTCAATATTTCAATTTTACTTTCGTGTAAATATTCTAACCATGGCATTTTCACAGCCATCTCTTAGTCTATTTCTTATTGCATATAAATAGACAAGCATTGGAATAACAGAGCGGGGACACATGCATATGTATTGTATGAAACTTGCGCTCGTATATTATGAACTTTATATTAAGTGATCCAAGGTATAAAATTGTTTTCAGATTTGTTGTAACTTTTCGCCTGCACCTGAGCACTAGGGCTGGCAGTTGACTTGTTTGCTTATTTTATTAAGATTTCGTTTTCCAGTAGTTATTTTCTGTTGTTTATCGTAAAATACAAATGTGTTTATTTGTTGGTTTGTCCTTCAATTACGCAGCGACAGAGCATCGGATCGACGTGATTTTTCGCTTGAGTAGGTACAGTTGAGGCCCAGGCGTTACTATGCCACCATATTATCCCGGAAACCCGGTTCCTGAGGGATTTTCAAAAACTCCACGTGGATGAAGTCGCGGGCAAAACCTAGTAGTTTGATTCCCTATCAGGAAGAAGATTCTTTTTTTATTAATTGGACGCACATATGCAATAAAACGTCAACCCATACAACTTATCAATTGAAAAGTCAACTTTATTCCTTTACATTATGTATGTATTTAATTTGACAAAGTTTTGTGTGTTGAAACGTTATTGCAAATGCGCGTCCAATTTACCGTTAATATTAATTTGTATAATGTATGTAGTTAGCGGGTGGCAGCCCTGCGTTGCCGCGTAAGGAGGCGCTCGGGGCGAGCGGGGCCGGGCGCGGCTCAAAGTCTCAATTATATTTTGAAGCACGTTTCAGGCATTTCAATTTTATATCTCGGCCGTTTGGGACCGACGACTTTAGGGCTGGAACACACCGAGTATGAGTATTTTTTTATTTGTAAGTACCTATTGGGGAGTGTATTTATGTATTCTTAAAATTATAAATGCGAAGGTGTGTTTGCTTGTTGGTTTGTCCTTCAATCAAACAGCAATGGAGCAACAAATCGTAGTGATTTTTTGCGTGGGTATAATAAAGGATCTAGAAAGTGATATGAGCTATATTTTATGCTGAAAAAACAAAAGTTTCCCGCAGTATTTTAACTCTTACCTAAACCCATTTGGACGAAGTCTCGGACACAAGGTTTTCCTAATATGCCTTACTGAGAGTTGAGACCAAGTTGTGTAAGAAATAACTTACTTTAGTGACTGTTTAGGGTTCCGTATCCGAAGGGTAACCAACAGGATATTATTACTAAGCCTTCGCTGTTCGTCTGTCCGTCCGTCCGTTCGTCTGTCTGTCAGCGAGCTGAATCTCATGATCCGGAATAGGTAGAGAGTTGAAATTTTCAAAGAATATGTACATATTTCTGTTGCCGCTGTAACAACAAATAATAAAAATAATTTAAAAATTAAAGGGGGCTCCCATACTAGAAACGTGTTTTTTTCGACGTTTTCTGATGCAGAACCCTTGCTATGTGAGTCGGACTCGTATTTGACCGGTTATTTAAGTCAGCTGCAGGAAAAAATACATTGTAGGTGAGAACCATGTAGGTTCTGTTGGGTGTGTAGCTAGTAGCTACTGGCTGAGCGGGCTGGGATCAGCAAGTAATTCCTGTTACTACTATCGGAAACCGATACATTTACCATTAGATTTGCCCGCACCCTCGCCACCACACTCTCGACTCGTTAGTCGCGCTATACAGGCTTTGCGTAGGGCTTTCACTTAATTAGGTGTCTTTTCAACTTGGGTGGCTTTTCTAGAAAAATCTCATGTATTTTTATCGATAAGGGAATTGAGAAGCTTATTAAGTGCGCTTTATATATTTAGTTTTCCGGTATCATACCGAGGTACGTAGAAAATAAAAATAAAATGTAATAGGTATTTTACTAGATGACAGTTGTATCCGGTTCTACTTTCATTTAAAGTTCATAATGAACTCACGAAAAACCAATTCAGCGTAGGGTTGCCTTCTTGTAATAAAAATATATTTACCGAGTTTATTCCCGAAATGAGCCACTTTGGGATTTGTAATCTTTCAGCTGATGTGGTCAGTCAATTTTGTCCACCTGAATAGAAAAGTTGCTGGCACTGTAAATATCTTGGATTCCAACTGTCTCTGATTGAGCTTTTAAGAATTATTGATCATTTTTTGAAGCCTCAATAGCCCAATGGTTAAAGTTGTGAATTGAAAACTGTATGGTCGCAGGTTCGAATCTCACCCGTTATACTATTGTCGTACCCACTCCTAACACAAGCTTCCGCTTAATTGGAGGGGACAGCAGAATTAGTCAACTTCAGGTTGGCTAATATTCTTAAAAAAAAAAAAATGTTTGAATAACCCAAAATGATTGTCGGGTCGTTGAGGAGTGAGTCGCACCGGAAAACGTAGCGTGACAGCGAGACTAATATTGTAGCATGTGTCTCGCCTCCACTTACAGTTTGGCATAGCTGCATCTCTTTTACGCTCTGACTGTCATTCTGTGAACTCTATTCCATGGAAGTAGGAAATACATAATTCTTAGGTACAACAATATCTCCGTGACACGTATATCCTACTGTAAATAATTGCCTTCCAAACATAAAAAGTAGGATGCCGTTGCTTACCATATAGGTACTTAAGAGCATACAGAGTTAATTATACTTTCTTATCTCGTATCCATTGTTAACAAATAACTATTGTCGGTTCAACGGCGCAGGAGCGAAAGCACTCAAAAGAAGCGGCTCCAATCGATAGCATAATTATTACCACCTCAAAGACAGCCGCCGGCGTTTTACATACTTCTAGATAATTTAGCGAAGTTAAAGAATAGACAAAAACTTGTAGATATTTTCCTCAACATGTTTTTACTCCGAACTCGTGTAGAAAAGGTTGCGTTGGAATGTTTGGGAATGCTGAAGTGAGATATGCAACGTTGCATAACTTTCCGATTCGCGAAGGACAGGGCAAAATACTTTACGGAAGAAATGACAGCAGGTTTCCAATATTTGAAAGGCATTAGAAATATGATCTGTTTAAAAAGCAATTCTAGTGACTAAGTACATAATCATAACTCCAGAAAATTGCTTGAAAATTACTTTTCTTTATTCTATGAACTGTATTTGGACAATTAACTATTCTTCTACATTTCATTGCATTATTTTAATCCAATAAAGACATTTTATGTTTGTATCGGTTATTGGTTGTCAGTCTGTCAATCAGGCAAAAGCTTAAGAACTTATTGTTATACCGTGCATATATGATGGCACGCCCGACAATGAATAGAAGCTAAAGAGAAATACGAAACACTTACATAAATCACTACGGAGATCATTCTATCACTCTTTTAATGAATTTCTTAATCACAAAGCTGCATTTAAGTAAACAAATTTGCATTCAGCTGCCTAGAAGATAATGCAATAATTTATTACATTGATCCAGGTACGAATTCTATAACTTTTCGAATACACACCTTTTGAAAAGGGAATCTTTTCTTGCTCTTCTCAGCAGAATCTGTATGTGTGTTTTGTTTGATGGGAGGTTTTGACCGTCGCTAGTTACCACCCAAAGACGTGCCGCCAAGCGATTTAGCGTTCCGGCACGATGGCGTGTAGAAACCAATATATATTTTTTCTTTGTTGTTGTTTTAGTGTAAATAAAGAGTAAAATAAATAAATAAAAATTAGGGGTATGGGTTGAATTTACACTGCTATACCAAGTTAGCCCGCTACCATCTGACTGTCTCGTGACTTACCATCAGGTGAGATCGCAGTCAAGTCTTGTCATCGAATTAAAAAAAAGAATCGACTTTCCTAAATCCTAACCGGTGGTGTCATAACTTATCGTACGAACTACAAGTTGAAATACATAAAATAAATCATTTTGGATTTGAATGTAAGTATTAAAAACCGGTTTATGAAATTGCACTAATTTATTACTCCCAAAACGATAACGAAGCCTCAACTGTTACAACGTAAAGCGAAGGAAGCGGGTTTCATTTGAACACCTACAATTAACATGAAATATTTTAAAACGGCCCGTAGGCGGCTTGTATAATTTGCAGGTAGGAATTGCTCTCCACGCTCAATTCGTACCTTACGTCGAGAGGTGTAAGGTTGTTTATTAGTTTATTTTAAGAGGGCCCTCATTAATTAACCCGCTAACGCCTTTAATGGTAAGTAGAATTATATAGGAATGTGTAATCAACCTCTGTTTTTTGTTGGATTTACTTTCCTTTAGCACAATATGCAAAGTATCTAGTTCTGTTTTTTCTTACACCTCCAAACGTAAACCTCTGCTATAAATATATAAAGAACTAGCTAACGCCCGCGCCTACGTCTACGTTCATTTAAGGTTTATATAAAAAATCTTAATAGTTAATTAAGATCGTTTTAAATCTTCTGCGAGTAATTTGCTGCTATCCTTGAGGAGTTATGTTCTCTATTTTCAGAAATATTTGTTAGACCTTCACCAATATTAGACGAAACTTACCGATGATATGCAAATCAAATTACTGGACCCTGGACCCCTGGACTAATTTGAATAAAATACAATTATTCAAATTAGTCCAGGTTTGACGAAGTTATGGAATAAAATCGCCAAATCTATCATCTCCTTTTTTTTTTAACGTTGGGAAATGCCTTTACGCATCCCGCCCATCTTAACAACAGGCGGGTATGTTGGACTCGTTGGCACTGCCAAAATACCCACTAAAACCCAACGGGCCCGTCCTCGCTTTTATAGGAAAGCCACAGGATCGCTGCTCGCATTCAACTGTGGCAAATCTATCATCCCCTATTTCAACCCGATCAAGTAATTTTTTTTTAACAAAAAGTAGTCTATGTGTTTTTCCAAGGACAAATATATAATACCAAACCAAAATTCATCAAATTGGTTCGGCGGTTTAGGCATGAAAGCACAACAGCAAAACAGACAGACAGAGTTAATTTTGCACTGTAATATTTAGTTTGGATATAGTAAGTAAGCAAGTAAGTATATATGGTAGAATACTCGCCGTTGATGTTGCTGCCTCGTCCACTCCAATCAAGCTTATAAGATGTCTTCCAAGTTTCACTGCAGCGATAAAGAGTTTCAGCAAAATTGCGACTCCACGCTCCGGTCGCACTCCGCGCTGCAATTGGATTGCCCCAGTAGTCTGGCTCTAATATTGACTGACATTGCGGGGTTGCTCTGCAACTATACAAATGATGCAGTTAAAACTGAAGGGTTACCAACGGGACCCTTTAACTAAGCCTCCGCTGTAGGTACGTCCGTCTGTCTGTCTGTCAGCTGACTGTATCGTAATAGGCAGATACTTGAAATTTTCACAGAATATGAATATCTATTGCTACTATAACGACCTTTACAATCGCTGTTACGTTGTTACGGAACCCTTCGTGTGCGAGTCCAACTTGCTCTTGGCTAGTTTTATTTACTCTTTTATGTTAATATTCCATCTGAATCCAGTCACTACTATACAAATTCTATTATAATATCACACTAATATTATAAAGGCGAAAGTTTGTTTGTGTGTGTGTGTGTGTGTTTCTATTCTATAATAATTATTTCTACGCCCGTCACGTAGGGAGGTGCTACTAGTCACAAACTCAAAAGTAAAATAGTATTTTAATGAAGCAATGTAGCGTCTCATTAAAATGTAGCCTTTCAAGATGTCGCGGAGCAACATTGTAAGTACTTAATGTAACTTGTAGAGCCCACTTTGTAGTCTCGTCTGAACTTTCGTGAATAGAATTACGTCTCTTACATACGGGTACGAAATTAAAGCCTGTATTTGAATCTATCAAAACCAGTGGATCGATAGAACAAGGATCAGGTATCGCAGGCACCATCCCTTGTGCAATCAGTCATCAATTATTATTATTTTATTGACTACTGAATTATTGAAGACTGATTGTAGAAGGTGCTCTTCAAATATTGTTACAGATGTTACCCTGGATTATAAAATGGTCTATGAGATTGAGTTTTATGTATAACATAATATTCCACTTATAAAGCAAAAGTGTATATTCAAAACAAAAGATTCCAACGAATTCAGAACCTCCTCCTATTTTGGAAGTCGGTGAAAAAGCAGCTTGATTGCCTGAAAACAGGATTAGCTGTTGGGCCATATAAAATAGGTAGCATCGTTCTTGGATCACTTAGACCTGGATTCATCTTTAGGTCAGGGATTAGTTTAGCCATTATTGTGCTTATTGAGTATGTTTTAAGTCGACGGACGGACTGATAAGTACATTAGTACATTTAGAATAATCCACGGTGGCATAATTACATAAGTTTGTAGATAGCTTCAGCCGCGGGGCGGGGGACAGACGCCAGGGGACAGGTAACAGCGGTTAATACGTCGACGCGAAACTAATTTATGAACAGCTTTCCCCCTAGCTTAATGTTGTTTTGAATCTCCTTTACAGGGGTTCCTTCATAAAACTTGAATGAGGACTTTTGTGTCTAGGTCGGTACTTAAGTACCGTACATAGTTCAATTGCATATTCGTAGTAATTAATTTCACTACGCGCATTGTGCATGGATGTTACAGGCAGTAAACTCTCAGCCTTGAGATAATTAGAGAGTTGTTCAGAAGGGAGTATGCTTATGTCTGTATGATAAAATTAAAGCTAGCTAATTGAAAAAGCGCGAGCGAGACGAGCGTCAATTTTTTTACACAGTCGGTAAAAGGAAAATTTTCAGACTTGAAGGCGTTTTTGGCTTCCCTATTTCATGGCTTGTCCATTGTCCCTGTAATTACCTATATCACGTAGGAATGAAAGGGCCTATTTCACAATCGCCGTTTTATAGTAGAAGTTTTTGTTTAGGAAACCTATAAAAATGTTAAACTTAAATACACTTATTAGGCGATTATAAAGTAGGCCTTTAATTTATAAATTCGTTAATACAGGTAGGTATCTATTTAGCAGTTTTATCGCTACAAACTAGAAAAGAATATTATTAGATTATTTAACGTTTCAAAGGAAGGAAACACAAAGCATTCAAAACGGCTCTCACGAGTTCTCTTGAAACGTCAATTAAAACATTAAAGATGATTAAAGACCATTTAGGTTTATCGATTTTAATCTTAATAATAGGTACTTCTATCTCACAATTCCTGAAAGTCGATGAGTTGAAACGATAACAAAAGCAATACAAAAGAGCTAGTAATTATGCTGTAGAGTAGAAAGCCGTCGGGTAAGTGGACGTCAATTATGCACTAACTGTAGAGCACGGAGCACGGAGCACGGACCTACTGAGTCATCTCTGTCGGGCCGAGTAATTGATTTTGCGACTGCCAGCCAACGGGCACGTACGGGCCGGTATTTGCTGCGCAGTCGATCTTTAGACGACAAGCCGTATATAATCAAACTAGTAGGGCGCGTGGGTGCGCGGCTCGCTAAAGCGAACCGCGGTTTTTCTGTTCACCAAATAGATCTTCGGGATTGGTCATCTTTTTAGAAATTTGTATGGCCGCCATCTTGAATCCGCCATTTTGAATTTTTTTTCAGCTCTCTGCCAATTGAATGAGGTTTCTGGTGATTTTTGTTTTGAGCACCCCCCACCTAACTTCAATCCCCTAGCCGTGCTCCTCACCCGTCTCCGAAATCCTCAATCATCAGCTCTCTCCATATTTTTCCCCGAACCATCAGAAATTTTGAAATCGAACATATGAAAATTACCAATTCGCTAAATATTTTTTATGAAAAAAAAAATCCGCCATCTTGAATTTTTTTCTATTCATCACGTACACCATCGGGTCCTGATTATCTTTTTCCAAGAAACCACTCTTCCACCTTTTATAGTCTCCGAGATAGACGCCGACGGAATTTGTATGGCCGCCATCTTGAATCCGCCATTTTGAATTTTTTTTCAGCTCCCTGCCAATTGGATGAGGTTTCGAGTGACTTTTGCTTGAACACTCCCAACTTATCTTCGATATCCTGGCCGTGCTCCTCACCCGTCTCCGAAATCCTCAACCATCAGCTCTCTCCATATTTTTGCTCCGTACGAATTTTGGTCCTCTCTACGAAACCATCAGAAATTTTGAAAAAGAACCGTATTAAAGTCTTGCATATATTTTGTATGGAAAAAAAAAAATTCCGCCATCTTGAATTTTTTTTCTGTTCACCAAGTGGAACTTCGGCTCCTGATCACCTTTTGCCAAGAAACCACTCTTCCATCTCTAATACTCTCCGAGATAGACAAAAACAAAATTTGTATGGCCGCCATCTTGAATCCGCCATTTTGGAGTTTTTTTTCGGCTCTCTGCCAATTGGATGAGGTTTCGAGTGACATTTGCTTGAACACCCCCCACCTACCTTCGATACCCTGGCCGGTGCTCCACACCCGTCTCCGAAATCCTCAATCATCAGCTCTCTCCATATTTTTCCTCCGAATGAATTTTTGTCCTCTATACGAAACCGTGAGTGAAAAAAATTTTTTTCATACAAAATTTTACAGGAGAGGTGATCAATGAGTGAGTCAGTCAGTGAATCAGCACGAGTAGCTATATATATAGTAACTAGTAGGGCGCGTGGGTGCGCGGCTCGCTAAAGCGAACCGCGGTTTTTCTGTTCACCAAGTAGATCTTTGGGTCTTAATTATCTTTTTCCAAAAACCACTATTCCATCTTGTATACTTTCTAAGATAGACACCGACGAAATTTGTATGGCCGCCATCTTGAATGCGCCATTTTGGAGGTTTTTTGGCTCTCTGAAAACTGAATAAGGTTTCGAGTGATTTTTGTTCGAGCACCTCCCATCTATCTTCACCCTGACCATGCTCCTCACCCGTCTCTGAAATCCTCAATCATCAGCTGTCTCCATATTTTTCCTCCAAATGAAGTTTGGTCCTCTATCGAAACCATCAGAAATTTTGAAAATCCGTATCAAAGTCTTGCTTTTATTTTGTATGAAATAAAAAAAATCCGCCATCTTGAATTTTTTTCTATTCATCAAGTAGACCTTCGGGTCGTGATCACCTTTTGCCAAGAAACCACTCTTCCATCTTTTATACTCTTAGAGATAGATACCGACGAAATTTGTATGGCCGCCATCTTGAATCCGCCATTTTGGTATTTTTTTTTCAGCTCACTGCCAGTTGGATGAGGTTTCGATTGACTTTTGTTCGAACACTCTCCACCTATCTTCGATACCCTGGCCGTGCTCCTCACCAGTCTCCGAAATCCTCAACCATCAGCTCTCTCCATATTTTCCTCCAAATGAATTTTTGTCCTCTATACGAAACCATCAGAAATTTTGAAAAAGAGCCGCATATAGTCTTGCATATATTTTGTATGGAAAAAAATAAATTCCGCCATTTTGGATTTTTTTCTGTTCATCATGTGGACCTTCAACTCTTGATCATCTTTTTCCAAGAAACCACTCTTCCATCTCTTATACTCTCCGAGATAGACACAAACAAAATTTGTATGGCCGCCATCTTGAATCCGCCATTTTGGAGTTTTTTTTCGGCTCTCTGCCAATTGGATGAGGTTTCGAGTGACATTTGGTTGAACACCCCCCACCTATCTTCCATACCCTGGCCGGTGCTCCTCACCCGTCTCCAAAATCCTCAATCATCAGCTCTCTCCATATTTTTGTTCCGAATGAATTTTTGTCCTCTATAAGAAACTGTGAGTGAAAAAAAATTTTTCCATACAAAATTTTACAGGAGAGGTGATCAATCAGTCAGTCAGTCAGTCAGTCAGTCAGTGAATCAGCACGAGTAGCTATATATATAGTAACTAGTAGGGCGCGTGGGTGCGCGGCTCGCTAAAGCGAACCGCGGTTTTTCTGTCCACCAAGTGGACCTTCGGGTCTTGATCATCTTTTCCCAAGGAAGCACTCTTCCATCTTTTATAATCTCTGAAATAAACACCGACGAAATTTGTATGGCCGCCATCTTGGATCCGCCATTTTGGAGGTTTTTTTCGGCTCTCTGCCAATTGGATGAGGTTTCGAGTGATTTTTGTTTGGGCACCCTCAACCTATCTTCAATACCCTGACCGTGCTCCTCATACGTCTCCGAAATCCTCAATCATCAGCTCCCTCCATATTTTTCATCCAAATGAATTTTCGTTTTCTATAGGAAACCATCAGCGGAAAGGAACGTATCAAAGTCTTGCATACATTTTATATAAATAAAATAAATTCCGCCATCTTGATTTTTTTTTCTATTCATTAAGTAGACCTTTGGGTCTTGATTATCTTTTTCCAAGGAACTACTCTTCCACCTTTTTTACTCTCCGAGATAGGCACCGACGAAGTTTGTATGGCCGCCATCTTGAATCCGCCATTTTCGAAATTTTTTCGGCTCTCTGCCAATTGGATGAGGTTTTGAGTGACTTTTGTTTGAACACCCCCCACCTATCTTAGTTATCCTAGCCGTGCTCCTCACCCGTCTCCGAAATCCTCAATTATCAGCTCTCTCCATATTTTTTCTCCAAATAAATTTTTGTCGTCTCTACGAAACCATCAGAATTTTTGAAAAGGAACCGTTTTAAAGTCTTGCATATATTTTGTATGGAAAAAATAAATTCCGCCATCTTGAATTTTTTTTCTGTTCATCAAGTGGACCTTCGGCTCCTGATCATCTTTTGCCAAGAAACCACTCTTCCATCTCTAATACTCTCCGAGATAGACACAAACAAAATTTGTATGGCCGCCATCTTGAATCCGCCATTTTGGAGTTTTTTTTCGGCTCTCTGCCAATTGGATGAGGTTTCGAGTGACATTTGGTTGAACACCCCCCACCTATCTTCGATACCCTGGCCGGTGCTCCTCACCCGTCTCCGAAATCCTCAATCATCAGCTCTCTCCATATTTTGTTCCGAATGAATTTTTGTCCTCTATACGAAACTGTGAGTGAAAAAAAATTTTTCCATACAAAATTTTACAGGAGAGGTGATCAATCAGTCAGTCAGTCAGTCAGTCAGTCAGTGAATCAGCACGAGTAGCTATATATATATTAAAGTTCTAAGCAAATGTACTCCGCTCAAACATTTTGTAGTAAATCACCACAACACACAACACCGGTGGTAGTCTTGACGTGTCATAAGAGCTACAAGTTGGCCTATACATGAAATAAATAATTTTGATTTTGAATTTAGAAGTCGCTGAAACAGAAAGTTTTCTGATAAATAAGCTTTTTGCTATTTTTTTGGCACCACTAGAATCACCACATATGAAAACTCTCATCATAATCACCATAGAACACGACCTCGTGCTGTTTGTACCCGGTTGCCACGCACCTAGTTATAGAAATAATATGAGTGGATATTCTCTGTCGGTAGCGGCTGTTTTATACGCTCGTATGTTCCTAAGTCCCTGCCATTCAAAGTTGAGCTCGCAATAAGAGCCATAACGAAGAAAGGCCGTAAAGCAACACAAATGAAATATAAGGGCGGTTGTAAAAGGAAAGGTAAACAACTTTATTGGCAGCTGTAACTTTAACTTTAATTCGGCCTCTGGAAGAGGTCATTAAGGTATACGAGAACGAGGCTTAATGGGCTCAAACGGCTTACAATGGTGCTTTTATTTGTTACTGTTTCGCTAACATTTTTAAAATTCTGTAATTTTCTGTTTTGGTCATAAAAATATTAAATCACCTTTTAATTTTTGAAGTGGCCGCGTTGCTTCGCTTAAAAGCAGAAGTCAACTCTAGCAAGTTGTATTGTAAGTTTTGGCTACGTACTCTGTTAATGTTTTCTGCAATAAATGAATAAACGGGAAGTGGACAATCAGCATTATTCTCTTGTCTGTGACTCTTGATATACTACGAGTCACAGGCGTCGACTACAGATGCTGACGGTCAACTGCTGCAAGAAATAAACTGCCTAATAAAGACTCAGAACTCTAGATCGCTGGCTTTGGAATCGACGGTGTGTCTACATAATTGATTTTGTGGAACTATTTTGGCAATCTAACCAAACCTTACTACATATTATACCAGTGTACCTGCAGAGTTTTACAACACTTTAATGGACATGTTTAAACGATTTAAGTCATTTGAACATGTTTTCAAATTCTGTTATCCAAAGGCAAGGTACTTTGTAATTGAATGCGTTTACTTCCATCAAATAAGGTTAACTATGATATAATAAATGGTTTTCTTTACGTGTAGCTTCCCCTGTGATGTTGTTTACCGCAACGCGACGCAGAAATAAATTATGCTCAAGACTGTCGTCTTAGAAAATCCCTGAGGTGGTCACTTTGGGCTGGGGTATGGCTTGACATCCGAATGTTTTCTCAGATCTTGCATATTTCTTAGAAATGTCTTGCCTATATTTTATAGGCTTTTATACCGGCTTTTTAGATAAAATTTTTGACCTATATGAAAAGTTTTTCCATATGCTTGGTTTATAAGAAATGTTTATTAAATAACTAACGTCTGACGCCTATGTCGGGAGTAAATGGTTGATTCACTTGGCGATTCAAAAGAACTTTGTTAAAGTTTATTTGAATAAAAAACTATTCTATTCTTATCTAAATATTGTGCGCCTTTGTAATAGAATCCTTGACGTCGTCCGGAGTAGAGCAACGACTGCAGTTCCTCATATTTTAAATTCTTCCAAAAAATTAACTTTCATTACGTTATTTTTGTAAAACTTTAATTATTGTAAAGCTGGCATGGGTATTCAATCCTAAGTTAAATCTCACGATGGGTTCATTACAACGGATTTTTTACCATCGTCATACTATTTAAGAAGTGTTAAGGTGTGTTTAGACATTACTTAAGACAGTATTAAGACAGAACTGTCTGAAGCAATAACTGGTGTTGTAATTATAAGTATGTATGTGATTAGGTTGCGATCTGCGACTTGCTTCGCATAGAACTTGTATTTATCTCACACCGTCAACGTTCCGATTTACCTTTAAGATACTACATGTTGATCTGATTACATGATTCTGCAAATATTATCTCCTGAATGTCATAGTTTTGGATCGTGATTTCAGAATTTATGCAGCATCATCATTTCCGATTTTATGTAAGTATCTATCAGCACTTTCATATACTATTTACATACTAAGTACATAATTATAAAAAGCTGTGTATCTTTTTGTAAAAGTTCCGGTGTCACATCGCAACGTGTGTGTATAGTGTATACCTAATGTTTATTGGAAAGGTGTGGTGTTTTATTTGGTAGGGGTTTAAAGGGCTGGTGGCGCATAATGCGTGCTTTATTTCATACACGTTATATCATACTTTATCTACTTCTAGTTGATTCAGCAAAAGAAGCTAGTGTTATATCTGCGATCTCATCTGATGGTAAGTGACGATGTAGACTAAGATGGTAGCGGGCTAACTCGGAACGGGTATGGCAGTGTAGATTCAACCCATACCTCCTACTCGGTTTCTACACGCCATGGTGCCGGAACGCTAAATCGCTTAGCGGTACGTCTTTGACTGTAGGGTGGTAACTAGCCACGGCCAAAGCCTCCCACCAGACCAGGCCAGAGACAATTCAGAAATTACAAATTCCTAAATTGTCCCCGCCAAGAAAACTTGTTTTATTTCTTAAACGTCTAGTATTATGTCTGCGCTATTACTTTCGTTCTCCAGTGAACGACGAACCGGAGTCACGATTAAAGACGTATTAGGGCCATTGAAACGCCATCAAAGTTGTTTTTATCCGTCGCGAGCGCGGCCCGGCTGTTATTACTTAATACGGCTTTGCCTGCGCGCCACAATGGCCTGTGCACTAAGCTGGTACCGTGTTCTTATGTTACTTTTGACAGTTCTTATACTTAATGCCTTACGTGTACGTCATATAGATCTACAGATTTTTTTATCATTTGGAAATCCACTGTGGGATTGTCTAACAATGATTGCTGTAGTATGACGATCGCTATTGCCTCTGATTGGCTGTTATTCTCTCGGTATTGGTTAAAATGCATGGATGCAAGAAGAACGCCATAAATTCGGCCAGAGGTGATAGTAGCAATCGTAAATAGCAATAGTAGTTCAACAGCGACTGTGTGCTCGTCAACTCTGATTGGATGGCACTTGCCAGGCTCGACCTATTGATTGGTCGGCTGGCTGATTCTGTAAAAGCTACATTAAGCATTGCTACAGTCTCAAATTACTGTGTCGATTGGCTGAATTTATCGTGTTATTAGTTGAGTCATTGTTGCATTAAGTAGTTTTAGTTTCGAGCTGAAGTATCTAAAAGGGAAAACGGCATTTAATTATATATTGTTTACAAAGGATATCCTGGGGCGGCAGCGGGGGCTGCGCGTCCCTCGAGTACATACCCAAACAGACACGAAGCTCCATACGAGTACAACCGTGGTGCGATAGTTACACCACTATAAAATATTACTATTTTTAACCAACTTCAAAAAAAAGAGGAGTCCTCAATTCGTCGGAAACTTTTTTTTATGTATATTTCCTGATAACTCAAAGACGCCTGAACCAGTGGTGGATCGGACCTGGCGGTCCCATGTTCATCAGGTCAAGATCTGATGACGGGATCCTGGAGAAATCGAGGGAAGTCACACTTGATATTCTATGTAGTGACTTAAGAAGTCGGTTTTTAAAAATAATTGTTATGTCAATTAATTCCATCCTGTTACCATACCCAAACCAGTGTATCCACGCATTTAAATGCGTTAGCGACACCCTAAGCACAGCATATAGGAAATTCTTACCGCACACTCAGTACTGACAATAAAACTGTGCTACAGTGAAGAACCAAACTCTAAAACCTCTTAAGCGCCTGGCAAAGATCGTCGGTTACGCGTTTCGCCGAGACGTTTTCTGCAATTTGTTTACCTTTTAATTGCCTTTTAAGATAGATAAGAAAAGTAAACAAAAATTAAAACTAGTGCGAGTAGACTAAAGCAATTTATGCTGACTCAGCCAGGGGACAAACTCAGGGACTGCGTGTAGTGTTTGTTTTAGTTCCATATTTTTGATGTAGGTAAGTATCTTATCCATGTGTTTTTAAATCTCCTTTGTATATTACTAATATTATAAATTACTAAATACGAAAGTGTGTTTGTTCGATGATTTGTTCTTCAATCACGCTGCAACAGAGCTACGGATCTACGTGATTTCCCATGGTTATAGTCGAGGGCCTGGAGATTGACTATTGCTAATTTTTATCCCGGAAAATCATCACCAGGCATCAGCTAGTATACTGACAAGTACCAACGTAGGTATTTTCATGTTGTCTTCAGGAGCTTTGCCTCTGTTGGGGTGTTTGCTCGCGTGGCCACAGCGCGGGCACATCAAAGGACGCTGTCACGTGAACGCCGGCTTAGTTTTGTTTACGACATATCATTACGCTCACAAGTGCTTTATTACTTGCTGTTTCCCTCCTATTATACACCCCGCTGGTAGAGTTTGTGTATAGTTTGTAAGTTAACAGTTTGAATCCTTCATATTGCTGTAAAGACCTCGAAATTACAGGCGATAGATCTGCTCCGCTGTAGGGGCAGATATTTTGAACCTTAGAGCATAGAGCAATGCTACATTCCAACGATAGACATCGACAAACACATAAGTAGAGATTTTTTTTCGACGACAAGATAGTCCTGCACTACGATCTCACCTGATGGTAAGTGACGATGTAGTTCAAGCGGGTCGCTATCAGAATATAGATGGTAGCGGCCTAATTTGGACGGGATATATCAGTGTACGTTCAACCTAAATTCCTAATCTGTTACTACACGCTATCGTGTAGTACATTGAATATACTGGCAAGGAAGACTTATGATTTATGCCAGCATCGCGCATCGGCTTCATCGTTTCTATTTAAACCCGCCCGACTTCAACAAGGTGTCTCTCAATTTTGTGTCATTAGAACTTAGAAGGCGAGCGTCGCGCACCAGTTTTATCGTTTCTATTAATACCCGCCCGACTTCAACAAACGTGTACACAACCATTGATGTATACAATAAACTAAAATTATTTATTTCTATACAGCTCTATACTTTCTAGAAGCCTTTGAAGGCGGTTTTTTATTCCGTATTTTAATTCCGTAGTCCGAGATTCGACGTAACGAATTAGTATTTCGAATTGGAATTCGTCAAACAAACTGTACATACAAATAACTAGTTTGTTTGATTCGTTCTCGATAACAGTGCTTTCCACATGAAGCCCAACAATCGGCCCTCGGATTTTAATTACGCGTCGGCCGCAACCGCCGCGACGCGCGACGGCGGACCGCGTCGGGGCTTGATTGGATTTTTAACGACAATCGACAAACGCTTTGTATTTACTAGTAGTTCGATGTGCGTAACGAGCTGTGTTGTTACGCTCACTGAAACTTGAAAACACTCCTGTTTGAATTAGTTTATTTTTCATCGTATGTACTTATCAGCCTTCCAGTCCGTCCGCGTAGATTTAGGTTTTTATAAATTGCCTGGAAACTTAGATTGTCTACAATTAAAATTATGGCCATCTCCAAGATTAAAAGTTAAAAGTATATGAAACGTTATGGTCGATTCCGTCTGTTACCTTTTCACGACTGAACAACTGACAGAAAGCCATTTGACAAACACATATTAACTTGCATCCTGTAAACCTAACATGCGCACCACGAGAAAATTTTGTCTATAGAGACAAAATTTTTGACGACCTCTCTGGCGCAGTTGTGAGCGCTGTGGTCTCGGGTTCGATTCCCGGCGGGGGCAATTTGGGAATTTATAATTTCTAAATTTTCTCGGGTCTGGTCTGGTGAGAGGCTTTAGCCGTGACTATTTACCACGATTTCCGTCCGTTCCGTCACGATAGCGCATAGAAACCGATTAGGGGTATGGGTTGAATCTACATACCCCTTCCCGCCGCCATACTCCTTCCAATTTAGTCTTTTACCATTTTAGACTGTCACTATCAGTCAAAGACTATTTTGTCATCGAATAAAAAAAGAGATTCACGAGTAAACGTGTACTTATTCCGGAAATCAAAGAGTTGTCGCGGAGTTTTGAGTAACCTGACTCCATCCGGTAATTTTGATACTAGTAGGTCGTAATGCAGAATATAATTTTCGTGTGTATCAGAAGTGGAAGTCGTATCTGCGACAGGCAATTATTTATCTACTCCTATCTACTCCCGCCAGCCGATAGGCGAAGAGCTCACCGGCACAATAGCGTAATCAGCCGTCAGGAACAGAAATATGGCGCGCGATCACGAAGGGCTGTGGGGAATACGAACAAGCGCGCGAAAATCATTAAGCGCATACATTTGGCACGGACGTAGCTTTTGGTATTGGAAAACTGGCACGGACGAGGCGATTCTTTTCGGTTTTTCAACGAGATGCTTCTATTCTTCTGTAGCTCAGTTATTCGTGGTCTGCCAAATGCCGAGAACAATTGTTGTGTCTATTCTTTTGCAGCTCCGAATTTACAACCGTTGTAAGTCATCGATGTTAGCAACGTAAAGGCTTTTAAGAGAATCGCACTGCAGATTCGCTTCAATGGTGCTTCCGTTTGGGTTTGCTGAAGTAAATTAAAGAAGGGATAACAAACTTATTGCTAATTATCCTTAAAAGTAAGTAGTATTAAAATGCGAAAGTGCGTTTGTTTGTTGGTTTGTCGGAGGAACGGATTGACGTGATTTTTTGCATGGGTATAGCTTTGGATCTGGAGAGTGACATAAGCTACCTTTCATATCGGCAAAACAGAGGAAAACTGCGGGATTTTTGAAAGTTAGCTCCGCGTGATGTCGCGGTCAAAAGTAAACGAGTTTCCATGTTCGGGATTACTGACTGAAACACAACGCGTTCAATTTCACCATCGCGTATGTATTTTAAAAATCTCATACAATATGCAATAACTAATGGGTCGCTTTGTGCGTCTACCCTCATAATCCAGCTATAATTGGCCGGGGGGTGGCAACACACGATCCGTCGGAATTAACCCCGCGACCCATTTGTATGCGTCCCGACACCCCCTGCGCTATATCGTGTCCGTGACTCGGATCTGAATCGTTCGCCTCGTTTAAATACCTCGTAAGGAAGGAACCCCGCGTGGGCTCACTTTTTATAATTGCACGCTGGGAATCCGGAGCCGTAAAGGATTTCATGAGAAAAAATTAAATTAAAATTTTAGTTGGTAGCCCTCGGAATCCTCTCTTCAGATGCAGACTCGGAGACATTTCAAATAAGCGCACAATCTAAATATATAAAAGGCAAGGGTGACTGACTGACTGACTGACTGACTGATTGACTGACTGACTGACTGATCTATCAACGCACAGCTCTAACCACTGGACCGATCGAGCTGAAATTTGGCATACAGGTAGCTGTTAGGACGTAGGCATCCGCTAAGAAAGGATTTTGGAAAATTTCAACCCCAAAGGAGATAAAATAGGAGTTTAAAAAATCGAACCTAACGTGAGCGAAGCCGCGGGTTAAAGCTAGTGGAAATATAAATAGCCCATATTTTAACACCCAAATTAATCTAAATATATAAAAGGCAAGGGTGACTGACTGACTGACTGACTGACTGACTGACTGATTGACTGACTGACTGACTGATCTATCAACGCACAGCTCTAACCACTGGACCGATCGAGCTGAAATTTGGCATACAGGTAGCTGTTAGGACGTAGGCATCCGCTAAGAAAGGATTTTGGATAACCCCAAAGGAGGTAAAATAGGAGTTTAAAAAATCGAACCTAACGTGAGCGAAGCCGCGGGTTAAAGCTAGTGGAAATATAAATAGCCCATATTTTAACACCCAAATTAACAAACATACTTCCTGAGGTTCATAATAATATGTTGTAGCTACTCCATGCATTCGAGCAGACTGTGAGATCCTGTGGTGAGATCAATCATTTCCTTTTTCCGACGAATTATAGCTAAGAACCGAGCTAAATCAACTTTAAATAAAACTTAGAGCACATTAAAATCAGTTTTTCTATGAAGAAACTATGAAGAAAAGAGCGTATAATCTATGATTTCCATGCGGTGTGGCAAATGCTTCGTTCAACTTGAAACCTCGAAAGTGAGTAATTATGTACCACCCAAAACTCCTTTCTTTAACGAAAGGCAACGAATGAAATTAAATTGAACAATATTAATTTCATACAATTTAACTTATTTAATAGCTTTGTACACTTCTCCTGTCCATTTATAATGAAAAACGTTATCAGCGTCAGTAATTATAGATTTCAAACGTACTTTCTCGTTTGTAACTATTTACGGTGGGCAATAAAGAGTTTTATGTTCATATAAAATAATCGCCAAGAAAAAAGTAATAAAGCGACCACTTTCATCGCACAAAACACAATTACCGTAATTGTGTTTTACAACAGCTGATTGTCACGTTTTTGTGCGCGCAGCTCGGCGGAGTCCAACCACACAAAGGAACCTACATGAAACAAATATACCGTATTCTGTAATTGACTGTTCTGCTCTTAGAACAATGTTTTCCTAAGGTAAAAGCGTAACCGTCAAACTTTGAGGAGTTGTATAAGTACTGCTCATAATAGGTTTACTGAATGAGTAGAGCAAAAAACTTATTCTTTTTCGAAATTAATTCTTTCATGTAGACCAACCTGTGACTCTTATATCACATCGAGACTCTTCCACCATTAAAAGAGGCACCATTAAGTTTGATCAAAGCTATAGGCAATGGTTGTGAATTCGTGACCATGTTTCTGATCTTATACAGTTAGAAGTTTTGAGAGTAGCGTGTCTTTCACACACGTCTGTTCGTACCTACATATCCGCTAACGGAATGAGGTTCCCTTGAGGGAGAAAAAGACCGAGAAAATCTGGCTGAGCTAGATTTGCCTCATAGATACTTTACGTTGAGACAGCCTTTTCAGCTCTGTTCAGCTACAATGGTGGTACATCTATATAATTTAGGGTGTTTCCCGTTTGAATTCTTTCTTTTCAAAGGGCTGTGATGTCACAATGTGAATGTCTGATGAAGTATGATGTAAATTTAAAAATAATTTTAATAATATAAAGTTTATAACAACATTTCTATAACAAATAATGCGCATTGGAAATCTTAGTTCTGCACTCACTTTATAATTTTAGATTATCTCTGCCTACGACCGTACAATAGGCCAATAAAAAATAGATAAAACGGTTACGACAGGGTGAATGTTATAGCAACGTTCCGAATGGAATCGTCTAATGGGACGGAATAGCCGTAGGGGGCGGGGAGTCGACGGGTGCCGTCGGTTCTGGAAACTACAAAATAGTCGCTGGCTTTTAGAAGGAATGTTCCTATAAAAACTTTAAAGATAATTTCTTGAGTTTTTGTCATACCCGATCTAAGCACTGAACTTTCGGATGGAAAAGGAATGGCAAAAGTAATACAGATTCACAGAAATACGAAAAAACGTTGCGTCACATCGTGATGATGTGATAAAAGAAATAAAATGAAGAACAGATGAAGACAGGGATGAGTGATGAGTGATGAAGAAATGCTACGCAGTTCCGTGCTGATCTGTAGTCACGGTGGGGTTGTTTTGTCTGTGCAAGTCTGACATTGCGAAATGTTTGAAGAGATTCTTCCCTCGAAGGAGTTGAAAGGACAAGAAGGACAAGGGTGTTTAACCTTTAGCATGCCTGATATTATTGTGAAAAACAACGAAAAGTCAGCCAATGTCACCTTTGACTTGAAAGTCACTTTTCCTTACCTACGAGTACCATTATCATAACCTACTAATTAATAATTGTCTCGTAGCTCAAGTGGCTACTTCTCTCTGCTGCGAATTCAGAGTTCTGCAGCTCCTAGATTAAGTAGGTAAAGAAAGTTATTAGCGTCCTGGAAGTAGAAAATTGCCAAATATTACACACTCATGCCTTGAATATCTTCGGTATAGTGTCGAATTGCCGCGGCCGTCCCATCGACAATGAGTATGATGGAATAGACAGTAAACCCGTGATTGCACATACTATTCGTGCATTAAAATAAGTATATATCCTGCTTAAGCTATCTAGTCACGTAATTTTTTGCTCTGGGCTGTATTCTGTTCGGGGGGACATTTTTACTACTGTAATAATAATTTTGAAGCTTGTTCAAGCTTCAAAATTGTTTTTACATGAAAGGAACATAGTACCCTTCAAAACAAAAACTATACTATTAGGAGTAGGAACCCTTCGCCTCGTCGTCTGCGAGTGACGGGTTTTAATAGAAAAAGTAGAAACGGGGACCAGAATAAATAAATTGCCTTTTATTATTTGCACTGCACTCGATCCCCCAAATTTTATCAGGATTAATCTATCCATTGGAGCGTGGAAGGTAAAGTTTGTCTATCTTGTTTATGTGAAGTTTTATGGTACGTAGTAGTACAGTAACCCGTTGTTTACTCATGCAAATCGTAGCTATTGTAAGAGACCGCTTGAATTCTAGAAACAGGCATATACATTCAAATACATTGTATAATCGTTTCTAGAATCCGTTTATCTTGACAATAAAACGAATTGAATTTGTTAGACACTAGTAGCAGTTAGAAAAATCGAAACTAGCAAATTAAAAATCAAATGCAGTCACCACTGAAAGAGTCAACTGGAATAGTACATTGTTCTACAAGGGCTGAAAGTGGCCGATTACATACGAGGGTGTCATTTGCGGCACGAGGCGAAGCCGAGGGCCGCGATACACCCGAGTTAGGAATCGCACTTTCTCCCGAGTGATACATAGTGCTTTATACTACACCTACGAGGAAACTAACAGACACATTATTTAATTGAAATTTATGTTGAAATTCATACAGTTATTAAAACTTAGGGTGATTTTTTGTTCGGCAAATTAATAGTTTTTGATTCTGGCGGCGTCATCAAAATATCTTCACTGTCGCTACTAGACATTTTACGTTTTAAGTAATTTTATAAATTCAAAATTTAGATAAAACAAAAGAAAGCGAATCGCATGAATTTTTTTTAAAATTTTTCAAATAATGTACTCACTAAAGAAAATGCAAGCGGCCAGCAACAATTTGTTTTTTTAACAACAATTTGAATGTGTAAATAACCTTAGACCATAGATAAGTAGACCTAAACAAAGAAATGAAATTATTATATTTACTTAAATAGATTATTAAATAGATTATTATTTAGTTATTAATTAGTTACTATTACTATTTTTATATTTTTAGTACGTTATTTATTTACCTACTACTTTGAAAATAATAAGTCTATTTGTTGAAAAAGGTCGAAATAGATTTCATTGTTTTTCAAGTTATTACTGAACTGACTTGACCAAAAATTAAAAAAAAAAACAGCACGTTAGTAATGGATTTTCATACAGTTTTCAGCCCGCTGAAGCAGGTAAGTAATGAAATTTCATACATTTTGACAGCCCGCAGATTTGTTTCCACGTAATGACGTATTTTCTTTCTCGCTCTTTTGCGATTTGACACAAATCAGAGCGTACTTTCCGAGCAGGTGTAGTATAAATATAGTTTTTTTTACCGCGGACCCTATCGCCCCACTCACAATTAAAACGAATCTGTCAACTTTTAAGACTATACAGAGCGTGTGAAAGAAGTATTCAAACTTTTTTTTTTTTCAATTTATATTCTGTTAAACATTTCTGACCCCATTCCCGTAACCATCTTTGAGGCTCTGCTCTAACTGAGCTACTATTATAAATAGCTGCGTTATCACGAGCGAGGATATGGCGCACAGTATTACCATTAATCAAAGTTGTACGGAGCACGTTTTGAATGCGTATCCGACATGCCTCAGCATCGGCTGCCATGTCGACGTCGGGGTAATGCGATATTGGACGCACGGAAAATGTTCCGTGACGCCATAACATCTGCGTGGTGCGAGGCGGCGCGCAAGTGGATTCAACTATATAGGGTGGCATCTTACGAATGGACAGAGAAAATAGAACATATAAGCGTAATCTTTTTAAAAATATCGTTCGCATTAGGTAATTCTATAATCTAAACCAAGTAATGGATAATGATATCGATTTCATACGGCAGACGAAACCTGTTCCTGAGATAAACCTTGAAATATAATGAAATAAGCTGGATTGAGAATTCTTGGCCATGAGTTATTATCCATTGCATAATTATAAATTCATAATGACATAATTTAGTCATAAATAATCGTAATAAATTCTTTATGCGTTGTAGTTAAAATGTAAAACCAAATTCATACGTTATATTTTGGTTTAAGTACTAGTTTCAATTTTTGTGCCGATTGGTGTTCCCAAAACCTCACCCTGTATACTACTACATAATTATGTACAACCTACTCGAGAAGCCATAAGCATATAAAAATGAGTACACACAAATTTAACCTTACTCAGGGAAGGAATATGATGGAAATTAGTGTGTAGAGAAATAAATTTCAAAAGATTGCTGTAGAGTGTACAATGTAATGTGCACAGCGTTTCAATTCTTGGGCACAATGGCAACAGCCGGCGAGACAGGTCGGGTCTCACAAAGGCTTATATAGAGGAATAAAATTAAAAAAAAACCGCTTTCATCTCCGAATTGACGATCAGCGGGTCTGTTACTACGAGTAATTCGTCTGTGAACGGGGTTCAAAAGATTCATTCGGTGCGTTTTCCGAGACTCCAGTGTCCTCGCGCGTCAGCCCATCCTTCTCATGTCGTTCCTCTCTTCTGGTTTTATTCAAGCAACTTTCTTTTCGGGGGAACCATTGAGATAAATACTATAGAATATATGTATAACGCTCTGACTTTTCGGAGTCAAATATTATGCTTTAAAAGTAAAGGAAAACATTGTAAGGTAACCTGCATTACTAAACCTGCAACTCCTACCCGTTGCTCTAATGTTGTTGTCCACACCTAATAATACACTTAATGAACTTGTCAAAGAGAGAGAGAAAAGCGGATTAACCTATAAATCAATCATAGAATAGAATAATTTCTTATTCAAATAGACTTTTACAAAGTACTTTCAAATCGTCAAATAAATCTACCATTGGTTCGGATAAGTAAGGAAGTAAAAGTATGTAAGCTAAACCTATAACACTACAATTATGTACCTAATCTGTGACTACAATACTCAGAGATGTAGTCGCTCATGTGGGAGTAGCGACTACAATCTATATGCAAATTTCCGTACATAGATATTCATGTTTAGTATTTTAGAGATCGCTAGATCTAAAACTGTAGCACTCTCATAAACTTAGAGCCGATTTCACCAACGTAATATTCCACGTCTTATCTGATCGTTCTGATACTTTGGTCGATTTTCAATACTAACACTGTCAGAACGCCGAATTTATCCCTGGGCTAAACGTCGTACGACGTGATGAAACGTGGCACTTAAAGGGGCAGACATACAACACACTTTCCCAGTATTATTATTATATTCAAAACTCTAGTGATAAAGATCGATTGTGCTGGGTTTCAAAGGTTCTTTATCTACATTTTACACACGAGTATTTCTAACCTACATTAAAAATATGGTTAAAAAGAGTATTCATGATATTTAACAAAGGATTTCGAGGCTCGAATTTACCTGTCATTTTAGTCTGCGCTGTTTGGAGGGGCCCGACCGACCTGTGGGTACAATTGGAACCCTCATTGCCGGGCCGATTTGATTGCCTATCAGCGTGACATTAATAGCGAACACTCCATTCTGCTCGAATGTTTTTTCTTTATTAATAAAAATCGATTGGACTTTTTCTTTACATTTTCGAAAGTACATAATATATCTATTTAACTATATTTATTATATAAATTGAGATTAATTATATAATCATGTTTATATCTAAAATGATTATGATAATATTAAGGTATGCTCTCAATCCGAAACCTATCCACAAAGATACCTGGTAACTGAAGGAACCGACTGGCATATTTGGGACACTAGACTAGATACGTAAGTAGGTATATTTACTATTTTTTATGCATTCTAAGATGGAATGTGCTTGCCTAGAAGATGTCTTTTCAATCTTGTTTATTCAATGATTTCAATGAAACTCTACAAAGAACAATCATGTCCCTTAATCCTTTGAAAATTAGCAAAGAATACAATGAAATGAAATCGTAGTAGCATTCATCATCGTCTCATTTTATGAATTGCAAAAAACCTATAATTTCAGCAACGGAGTACATGTATCCCAAAGGTTAACGCTTAATGTCCCTCTGAAATAAAATTTAAATTCAAAATAGTTTCTTCGTAAAACATTTTTTCCATTTTTTCTTTCCGTGTGTAAATATCCTACTGCGAAATCAGAAAAAATATTTGCCAAGGTTGTTTTCGATTGTTCAAGTTTAATGTTTTTGGAGAATATTCTAAAATAGGTACTTACATATTACATAACAGGTACATACTCGTAACAATAATAGCCCGTCAATACTCGATACTCGTTATAAATTATAATGCTCTAGATACCCAGTTATTGGGGTCAGGTCGGACCGGCCGTCGCGTCCACTTAGCATCGTTTTGTGTTACCTGAATAATAATTTAAGACAATAATGATAAATTATAAGGCTCTACTAGTCGCAATGGATCGCAGATAAGCTTATCGATTAGACAAGAGTCCTTCAAAAATTTCGCAGTTTCAAAATTTTTTTTGTCCTGAGTTTCTTATTTTTATTCATTTGAAGTAAGAATGTAACATGACTATTTAAAATCCTAAAAAAATTACATTAATGCATATTGCATACCTATTTATTCATTATTTCCTCATTTCTAATTAATACCGCGATGTTCTGATGTGTCCTTCAACTGATAAAATGTTTTCCCCTTAATATTTAAATCATAAACTAATAAACCATCTTCTATGCGAGCGTGATTTCTTTAGCCTGCATCATCTCTTACTATCAGGTATAGTTTCACGCTAAGAATCGAAGAACTCTCTATTACTTATTATTTTGTTAAGTTAGTATTTTTGTTTGCGAAGTCATGTGTCTTCTAGTGATTGTATATCATCTGCTCCCGACCTAATAGCTTCAAAGTATGTATTTAGCCAACGTGTAACATTGTGAGTAGTGGGTATAATGACACTTAATGCAGCCATCAGTCACGCCGCCTACCCCATCCTCTGCTACGAAACCACTAACTAGGTAGGTGGCACTTATTTCAACTAGCCTCCGTTACGTTTATCGCAACCACTCAACGTGGCAACCACTTCTGTAACACGCACTCAAATTATCCGCTCATAAGTAGTCAACTTAGCCTACAAAAACCTCTTAAACTACAAACTTTTCTGCTACTATCCTGCCATGTATTCATTCTATATATCTTTAGGATATGTCACCAATTTGAGGAAGACAAAAGTAACTATTGCAACGGTTACAAATATGAAATCTATTGGGTTGCGTAACTGAAGTGGCAATGAGCGGGCTACAAGAGCCTTAACAACCTGTACACGTTGGAGTCCAAAGGTGATCGAATAGCGACCTCGCAACGATAAAGGAAGTTGGAAGATCGCATCATGTGGACAGACCTTAGACAATAGTTCAAACAGTAGATATCTATCGTTTGGCATGAATACGATGAGTTATTTGAATCTGCATTTATTATTACTATATTTAATGAATAACAGAGTTGTGGTTACATCTGTATCCACATCATTGAGCTGAACTAAGGCCTAAGACCCTTTCATTGGCATGGCACATAGAGGACACTAGTTAAATTTTAAGTAACCCTGTATGCGTGTATGTCTAAGTGTATTTCTTTTTGTGTATAATTTCAATGAATAAACGATATTCTATTTCAAGTCACCTCTAGCGCCTGAATACAATTGAATCACTTTTGAACTTTAACTTACCTACCTAGTTATTCAACGAAAGTGGTAACTCTGGAGTGGTATCATAAAAAAACTTCTACGTATACTTAGTGAATACACGAACCAAGAAACACTTTCTTAATCCTAGATTATGTACGCTTTATTTCACACGACTTATGAAATAATATAATAAGTATCTTCTAACATGTTCGTATTAACATTTTCCTTCCTATACAACTCATAGTAACTAGTGGTTCGCCCCGAACTGAGACCTCGCGATATCCCATAATTCCCAAAAGTTTTAATTATATATTGTAACTAGTAGGGTGCGTGGGTGCGCGGCTCGCTAAAGCGAACCGCGGTTTTTCTGTTCACCAAATAGATCTTCGGGATTGGTCATCTTTTTAGAAATTTGTATGGCTGCCATCTTGAATCCGCTATTTTGATTTTTTTTTCAGCTCTCTGCCAATTGAATGAGGTTTCTGGTGATTTTTGTTTGAGCACCCCCCACCTAACTTCAATCCCCTGGCCGTGCTCCTCACCCGTCTCCGAAATCCTCAATCATCAGCTCTCTCCATATTTTTCCCCGAACCATCAGAAATTTTGAAAACGAACATATGAAAATTCCCAATTCGCTATATATTTTTTATGAAAAAAAAAATCCGCCATCTTGAATTTTTTTCTATTCATCACGTAGACCGTCGGGTCCTGATCATCTTTTTCCAAGAAACCATTCTTCTATCTTTCATAGTCTCCGAGATAGACACCGACGAAATTTGTTTAACCGCCATCTTGAATCCGCCATTTTCGAAATTTTTTCGGCTCTTTGCCAATTGGATGAGGTTTTGAGTTACTTTTGTTTGAACACCCTCCACCTATCTTGGATATCCTAGCCGTGCTCCTCACCCGTCTCCGAAATCCTCAATCATCAGCTCCCTCCATATTTTTTGAATTTTTGTCCTCTTTACGAAACCATCAGAAATTTTGGAAAGGAACCTATCAAAGTCTTGCATACATTTTATACGAAAAAAATAAATTCCGCCATCTTGAATTTTTTTTCTATTCATCAAGTAGACTTTCGGATCTTGATCATCTTTTTCCAAGAAACCACTCTTCCATCTTTTATAGTCTCCGAGATAGACACCGACGAAATTTGTATGGCCGCCATCTTGAATCCGCCATTTTGGAAATTTTTTTCGGCTCTTTGCCAATTGGATGAGGTTTCGAGTGACATTTGGTTGAACACCCCCCACCTATCTTCGATACCCTGGCCGGTGCTCCTCACCCGTCTCCGAAATCCTCAATCATCAGCTCACTCCATATTTTTCCTCCGAATGAATTTTTGTCCTCTATACGAAACCGTGCGTGAAAAAATTTTTTTCCATACAAAATTTTACAGGAGAGGTGATCAATGAGTCAGTGAGTGAGTGAGTGAATCAGTGAATCAGCACGAGTAGCTATATATATATTAACTAGTAGGGCGCGTGGGTGCGCGGCCCGCTGCAGCGGACCGCGGTTTTTCTGCTCTTAGACTTTCAGGGCCTGATCATTTTCTACCACAAAACCACTATTCCAACTTGTACACTCTTTAAGATAGACATCGACGAAATTTGTGTGGCCGCCATCTTGAATCAGCCATTTTGGTGTTTTTTTTTCAGCTCATTGCCAACTGGATGAGGTTTCTAGTGATTTTTGTTTGGGCACCCTCAACCTATCTTCAATACCCTGACCGTGCTCCTCGCCCGTCTCCGAAATCCTCAATCATCAGCTCCCTCCATATTTTTCCTTCAAATAAATTTATGTCTTCTATACGAAACCGTCAGAAATTTTGAAAAGGAAAAAAGGAAAAAAGCCAAAGCCTTTCATATATTTAGTATGAAAAATAAATTCCGCCATCTTGAATTTTTTTCTATTCATCAAGTAGATCTTCGGGTCTTGATCATCTTTTTGCAAGAAACCATTCTTCTATCTTTTATAGTCTTCGAGATAGACACCGACGACATTTGTATGGCCGCCATCTTGAATCCGCCATTTTGATTTTTTTTTCAGCTCCCTGCTAATTGGATGAGGTTCTGAGTGACTTTTGTTTGAACACTCCCCACCTATCTTCGATATCCTGGCCGTGCTCCTCACCCGTCTCCGAAATCCTCAACCATCAGCTCTCTCCATATTTTTCCTCCAAATGAATTTTTATCCTCTATACGAAACCATCAGAAATTTTGAAAAGGAACCGTATTAAGTCTTGCATATATTTTGTATGGAAAAAATTTAATTCCGCCATCTTGAATTTTTTTTTTATTCATCAAGTAGACCTTCGGGTCCTGATCACCTTTTTCCAAGAAACCACTCTTCCATCTCTTATAGTGTCCGAGATAGACACCGACGAAATTTGTATGGCCGCCATCTTGAATCCGCCATTTTGGAGTTTTTTTTCGGCTCTTTGCCAATTGGATGAGGTTTCGAGTGACATTTGGTTGAACACCCCCCACCTATCTTCGGTACCTTGGCCGGTGCTCCTCACCCGTCTCCGAAATCCTCAATCATCAGCTCTCTCCATATTTTTCCTCCGAATGAATTTTTCTCCTCTATACGAAACTGTGAGTGAAAAAAAATTTTTCCATACAAAATTTTACAGGAGAGGTGATCAATCAGTCAGTCAGTCAGTGAATCAGCACGAGTAGCTATATATATATTAACTAGTAGGGCGCGTGGGTGCGCGGCTCGCTAAAGCGAACCGCGTGTTTTCTGTTCACTAAGTAGATCTTCGGGTCTTGATCATCTTTTTCCTAGAAACCACTCTTCCATCTTTTATAGTCTCCGAGATAGACACCGGCGATATTTGTATGGCCGCCATCTTGAATTCGCCATTTTGGTATTTTTTTTTAGCTCATTGCCAATTGGATGATGTTTCGAGTGATTTTTGTTTGGGCACCCTCAACCTATCTTCAATACCCTGACCGTGCTCCTCACCCGACTCCAAAATCCTCAATCATCAGCTCCCTCCATATTTTTCATCCAGATGAATTTTTATCCTCTATACGAAACCATCAGAAATTTCGGAAAGAAACGTATTCAAAGTCTTGCATACATTTTATATGAAAAAAATAAATTCCGCCATCTTGATTTTTTTTCTATACATCAAGTAGACCTTCGGGTCCTGTTCATCTTTTACCAAGAAACCACTCTTCCATCTTTTATAGTCTCCGAGATAGACACCGACGACATTTGTATGGCCGCCATCTTGAATCCGCCATTTTGGTAATTTTTTTTCAGCTCATTGCCAATTGGATGATGTTTCGAGTGATTTTTGTTTGGGCACCCTCAACCTATCTTCAATACCCTGACCGTGCTCCTCACCCGTCTCCGAAATCCTCAATCATCAGCTCCCTCCATATTTTTCATCCAAATGAATTTTTGTCCTCTATACGAAACCATCAGCGGAAAGGAACGTATCAAAGTCTTGCATACATTTTATATGAAAAAAAAAATCCGCCATCTTGAATTTTTTCTATTCATCACGTAGACCATCGGGTCCTGATCATCTTTTTCCAAGAAACCACTCTTCCATCTTTTATAGTCTTCGAGATAGACACCGACGAAATTTGTATGGCCGCCATCTTGAATCCGCCATTTTGGAGTTTTTTTTCAGCTCTCTGCCAATTGGATGAAGTTTCGAGTGACATTTGTTTGAACACTCCCCACCTAACTTCGATACCCTGGCCGGTGCTCCTCACCCGTCTCCGAAATCCTCAATCATCAGCTCTCTCCATATTTTTGTTCCGAATGAATTTTTCTCCTCTATACGAAACCGTGAGTGAAAAAAAATTTTTCCATACAAAATTTTACAGGAGAGGTGATCAATGAGTCAGTGAGTCAGTGAGTCAATCAGTTAATCAGCACGAGTAGCTATATATATATTAACTAGTAGGGCGCGTGGGTGCGCGGCCCGCTGCAGCGGACCGCGGTTTTTCTGCTCTTAGACTTTCAGGGCTTGATCATTTTCTACCAAAAAACCACTCTTCGATTTTTTATTCTTTGTCAGATAGACACTGACGAAATTTGTATGGCCGCCATCTTGAATCCGCTAATTTGCAGGTTTTTTTCGGCTCTCTGCCAATTGGATGAGGTTTCGAGTGGCTTTTGTTTGAGCACCCCCACACTTATCTTCAATAACCTGGCAGTGCTCCTCACACGTCTCCGAAACCCTCAATCATCAGCTCCTTCCATATTTTTCATCCAAATGAATTTTCGTCCCTATACGAAACCATCAGCGGAAAGAAACGTATCAAAGTCTTGCATACATTTTATATGAAAAATAAATCCGCCATCTTGAATTTTTTTCTATTCATCACGTAGACCATCGGGTCCTGATCATCTTTTTCCAAGAAACTACTCTTCCATCTTTTATAGTCTTCGAGATAGACACCGATGAAATTTGTATGGCCGCCATCTTGAATCCGCCATTTTGGGGTTTTTTTCAGCTCTCTGCCAAATGGATGAAGTTTCGAGTGACATTTGTTTGAACACCCCCCACCTATCTTCGATATTCTGGCCGTGCTCCTCACCCGTCTCCAAAATCCTCAACCATCAGCTCTCTCCATATTTTTCCTGCGAATGAATTTTTGTCCTTTCCACGAAACCATCAGAAATTTTGAAAAAGAACCAATTAAAATCTTGCATATATTTTGTATGGAAAAAAAATAATTCCGCCATCTTGAATTTTTTTTCTATTCATCAAGTAGACCTTTGAGTTCTGATCATCCTTTTCCAAGAAACCACTCTTCCATCTTTTATAGTTTCCGAGATAGACACCGACGAAATTTGTATGGCCGCCATCTTGAATCCGCCATTTTGGAGTTTTTTTTCGGCTCTCTGCCAATTGGATGAGGTTTCGAGTGACATTTGGTTGAACACCCCCCACCTATCTTCGATACCCTGGCCGGTGCTCCTCACCCGTCTCCGAAATCCTCAATCATCAGCTCTCTCCATATTTTTGTTCCGAATGAATTTTTCTCCTATATACGAAACCGTGAGTGAAAAAAAAATTTTTCCATACAAAATTTTACAGGAGAGGTGATCAATGAGTCAGTGAGTCAGTCAGTCAATCAGTGAATCAGCACGAGTAGCTATATATATAGTAACTAGTAGGGCGCGTGGGTGCGCGGCTCGCTAAAGCGAACCGCGGTATTTCTGTTAACCAAGTAGACCTTTGGGTCTTGATCATCTCTTTAGAAATTTGTATAGCCGCCATCTTGAATCCGCCATTTTGGAAGTTTTTTCGGCTTTCTGCCAATTGAATGAGGTTTCGAGTGACATTTGGTTGAACACCCCCCCCTATCTTCAATACCCTGGCCGGTGCTCCTCACCCGTCTCCGATATCCTCAATCATCAGCTCTCTCCATATTTTTCCTCCGAACCATCAGAAATTTTGAAAAGGAAACATGAAATTCTTTCATAGTTCCCAATTCGCCATTAATTTTGTATAAAAAAAAATCCGCCATCTTGAATTTTTTTCTATTCATCACGTAGACCATCGGGTCCTGATCATATTTTTCCAGGAAACTACTCTTCTATCTTTCATAGTCTCCGAGATAGACACCGACGAAATTTGTATGGCCGCCATCTTGAATCCGCCATTTTGGATTTTTTTTTACTTTCTGTCAATTGCATGAGGTTTCGAGTGACTTTTGTTTGAATACCCTCCACTTATCTTCGATATCTTGGCCGTGCTCCTCACTCATCTCCGAAATCCTCAACCATCAGCTCTCTCCATATTTTTCCTCCAAATGAATTTTTGTCCTCTATACGAAACCATCAGAAATTTTGAAAAGGAACCGTATAAAGTCTTGCATATATTTTGTATGGAAAAAAATTAATTCCGCCATCTTGAATTTTTTTTCTATTCATCAAGTAGACCTTCGGGTCTTGATCATCTTTTTCGAAAAAACCACTCTTCCATATTTTATAGTCTCCGAGATAGACACCGACGAAATTTGTATGGCCGCCATCTTGAATCCGCCATTTCGGAGTTTTTTTTCGGCTCTCTGCCAATTGGATGAGGTTTCGAGTGACATTTGGTTGAACACCCCCCACCTATCTTCGATACCCTAGCCGGTGCTCCTCACCCGTCTCCGAAATCCTCAATCATCAGCTCTCTCCATATTTTTGTTCCGAATGAATTTTTCTCCCCTATGCGAAACCGTGAGTAAAAAAAAATTTTTCCATACAAAATTTTACAGGAGAGGTGATCAATGAGTCAGTGAGTCAGTCAGTCAATCAGTGAATCAGCACGAGTAGCTATATATATATTAACTAGTAGGGCGCGTGGGTGCGCGGCTCGCTAAAGCGAACCGCGGTTTTTCTGTTCACCAAGTAGATCTTTGGGTCTTAATCATCTTTTTCCAAAAACCACTATTCCATCTTGTATACTTTCTAAGATAGAAACCGACGAAATTTGTATGGCCGCCATCTTGAATGCGCCATTTTGGAGGTTTTTTTGGCTCTCTGCCAACTGAATAAGGTTTCGAGTGATTTTTGTTCGAGCACCTCCCACCTATCTTCAACTCCCTGACCGTGCTCCTCACCCGCCTCTGAAATCCTCAATCATCAGCTGTCTCCATATTTTTCCTCCAAATGAAGTTTAGTCCTCTATCGAAACCATCAGAAATTTTGAAAATCCGTATCAAAGTCTTGCTTTTATTTTGTATGAAATAAAAAAATCCGCCATCTTGAATTTTTTTCTATTCATCAAGTAGACCTTTGGGTCTTGATTATCTTTTTCCAAGGAACTACTCTTCCACCTTTCATAGTCTCCGAGATAGACACCGACGAAATTTGTATGGCCGCCATCTTGAATCCGCCATTGTGGATTTTTTTTTTGGCTTTCTGCCAATTGGATGAGGTTTCGAGTGACTTTTGTTTGAACACCCCCCATCTATCTTCGATACCCTGGCCGGTGCTCCTCGCCAGTCTCCGAAATCCTCAACCATCAGCTCTCTCCATTTTTTTGCTCCGTATGAATTTTGGTACTCTCTACGAAACCATTAGAAATTTTGAACAGGAACCTATTAAAGTCTTGCATATATTTTGTATGGAAAAAAATAAATTCCGCCATCTTGAATTTTTTTTCTATTCATCAAGTAGACCTTTGAGTCCTAATCATACTTTTCCAAGAAACCACTCTTCCATCTCTTGTAGTCTCCGAGATAGACACCGACGAAATTTGTATGGCCGCCATCTTGAATCCGCCATTTTGGAGTTTTTTTTCGGCTCTCTGCCAATTGGAT
Organism: Hipparchia sbordonii; assembly: GCA_038048805.1. Classification (NCBI taxonomy): domain Eukaryota; kingdom Metazoa; phylum Arthropoda; class Insecta; order Lepidoptera; family Nymphalidae; genus Hipparchia; species Hipparchia sbordonii. The sequence goes on along the minus strand of CM076111.1, from coordinate 280,241 downwards.
GAGGTTTCGAGTGACATTTGGTTGAACACCCCCCACCTATCTTCGATACCCTGGCCGGTGCTCCTCACCCGTCTCCGAAATCCTCAATCATCAGCTCTCTCCATATTTTTGTTCCGAATGAATTTTTGTCCTCTATACGAAACCGTGAGTGAAAAAAAATTTTTTCATACAAAATTTTACAGGAGAGGTGATCAATCAGTCAGTCAGTCAGTCAGTCAGTCAGTGAATCAGCACGAGTAGCTATATATATAGTAATAATTAACTTTTAACATTAGACGCAATAAAAAAAATAATAGTTGACATAAAACTGTTTTACTGACACAGCGCCATCTATTAGCATTATAGTGAAGCTATTAGCTTCACAATAATGCTAATAGATGGCGCATTAAAATTAAATAATTTCGTTTCTTTATAACATTTATCTAATTTTAGTATTTGTTGTTCAAGTACAGGATATAACTGAATTTTCAACCAAGTTTCACGTTCTAATATTCAGTAATTCAGAAGTTATAGGGCTCTGACAGACATTTAGACGGACACACTTCTCTGTCTAGTAGGCAAGCGCCCTAGTTGACTCAGAGAACTCGCTTCGCTCGTTCAACTATCTACCTCATCATCACTGGCTATCAACGGCTCCCTACTGATAGCAGGTCGTCTCTCAGAGAAGGGTTATAGGTCATAACCCTTCTCTCAGAGAACCCTATATCCACCACGATGGCCCAATGCGTATTGGCAGACTTCACACACCTTTGAACATTATGGAGAACTTCAGGCGTGAAGGTTTCCTCGTGTTCTATTTCTTCACCGTTAAAGAATGTGATATTCAATTGCTTAAACGTATAGAACTCTCGAAAAGTCAGAGGTGAATACTCGGGATCTAACCTACGACCTCCCGATTAGGAGACCACAGTCCTAACCACTAGACTATTGCTGCTTACCTATCTACTATACATAATTTAGATATAACGTAAAGGTATCATATTAAAGTTAAAAAATCTTTTGCCAAACCGACTTCAAACGCCACTACAGAGTATATCAATTGTGCCTATAAAATTTTAAGAATTCCCTTGATTTCTCCAGGATCCCATCATCAGATCCTGACCTGGTGACAACGGGACCATCAGGAAATATACCCTTTCAAACAAAAAAAGAATTTTCCAAATCGGTCCAGGCGTCTTCGAGTAATCGGGAAACATACATTAAAAAAAAGATTTCGACGAATTAAGAACCTCGTCCTTTTTTGGAAGTCGGTTAAAAATGTTATGATCTGATGTGATATCTCGGCTCGGAGGTGAGGTGAAGCACCTCGGCCCTCGTGCCCCCTGAGCGCCAATCAGACTCATTCAGACCGACATGACGCCGTCCCAGCGTTCAATGACGTCCTTATTTAAGAGTAGCCTCGTTTCATTCAGGCATTAGCTTCTATTTAGCGAGCGAATCAAACGGTTCCTTTGAAGATGTTTTGAATGTCTGATGTCTGTACTTTATTAGGCTTAATTAAGATTTACATGTTTTGCTTTGTACATACCAGCATATAAAAGTGTCTGTCTGTGATTTCGAAATATATTTCTTATTCCGCTTCCTAAATCATTAATTTATTATAGTGTAACCCGAACAAACTTTTTTAACTTATCTGTTTATCTGTCAATCGGGTTTTTAGGACTAATGTTCGGATTATCTAACCCATTAGGCTGCAAGTTGCGAGCGTTAACTAGTAAGTGTCATTTCTAGTTAGTATAGTAGTGCCTACACTCTACAGCTTCCCACCGACGTTTCCTAATCGAGATTTGTTTATGGTTTCTGAAATATTTGTTAATAACAATTATTACACACATGTTATTACTTTATTACTGTAAGTATTTTCTTTTCTTTATGTCTGTGGTTTTCCTGTAATTTTTTATAACAGTCTAATAACTTCATTCATTTCAGAAAGTTGGTAGTAGTAATACCACGTTTTTCTTTGTTTTGTTCTTCAGCCATATTTCACTAAATAAAAATTATACTTACAAAATATGTATACTTAAACCTGTAAGTTACTTCAAAATAGGAGTAGATAAATTTGATAGAATCACAGATTTGAGATTTTATGGCATAATTTTGTGACATAATACAATGTTTTGGAGGAAAGATACATAACATTATTCGTAGAACAATAGCGTAGTCCCAAGACATCAAAGCTTCACATAAATCTTTTATTACCGACCTACTTCCCAAAAGCTGGGCAGCTGTATGCCTCTCCCAAATCCCCGTGAAATATGATCACTGAGCAGAAGATATTTATTGTCTTTTTGTCAAAAAACTGCGTTACATTGGGACATTCGCCGCGTTATACTCACATAATATTCTTTTTGCATTTCGATTTTGGTTTAGAAAAATTCGTGTTCGCTTTGTATAATAGAATAAGGGTTCTGTAGCATAAGTTTAATAAAACGAAGTAAAAAATACACAATACTTTTTTTTTGGCTTAGTTGTCCCACTTCCAAATCAGCACAATGTACTGTACTGTAAATGGACTTAGCCCGTGCAAAATACATTGTAGGAGCATTAGCCGAACAAAAATTTATTCAGCCATTTTCAAAATTATATTAATTGCAATCGCCTATCGTGAGGTAGCTTAGTATTTTTAATTGTGTGCACATTAGGTTTACGTTTAATATAACGCAGAAGGGTCGAAACAAGGGTGTCTTTTCGGCCCTTTTGTATTTTTTGAGTTCATTAGTGATCTGCCATGCCGTATTACCAAAATTCTCAGATTACTGATTTCCAAAACGATAACAACGATAACCAATATAAAAAATTATTGGTTCAAAACTGTCTTCTTATAGATGGAGAAAATAATGGACGCTAAAAAGCGCTCAACTATAAAACAAACATGTAAAAGTAAAGTTTTTTAAAATTCTACACTTCGGTATATTCAACTATTTTCCCGTTCATCGTAATGCCCATTTTTATTCTGAGGTAGAGAGTCCTAAAACTACAGCCAGTATCGGCAGGCTGGGAACAAAGCGGGCCCCGAATAGCGCCGTTCGGGCACATAGCTCGTTTTTTTGCAAATTCGCCCCACAATACGTCATTAGTCGCTCCCGGCACGATTCATGCTGCTTAGGGTTGTCACAATATCTTAGTTCTAATAGTATATGACAACACTTAGCAGCACTAAGATATTTTATTTTCATCCTCTTAATTGGCCTTTGAATAAAAAGCAGACCCTATTTCTAATTAATCTTGATGAATTTGATCTTGGTAAATCTTAATCCGTAATAAACTTTACCTTTTCAATTTCAAAGTGAAATATTGGAACGAAGTTCCTTATCGCGCGTTGTGAAAGGGGGCTAGACGGAAAAAATTCTTACGAAAAGTTGTCACGACACTTTTTGCTATAGGCGTCGCATGTTTCTTTGTCTGTCTCTCTCTCTCTTATAGAAAGCAAGCCAGATATTTTCATTTCTATTTCGCATTGAACTTCGTTCCATCCGGGTGTCCCTTGACACCTCTCAAGTTTTTGATTTCTCTTTGAAATTGATAAGGTAAGAGTAATCATTAAGACAAAGTAATTTAGATTTAACCAGCATTCATTGATCTTGCTGTTTTTCTCCAAAGTTATCTATCTATATATTTATAAAACTTCTACTCGGTTTCTTTGTATTATAGAAGATCTCAGTGAAAAACACGTTTGCCGAAAGAAGAAAGGAAATTCGCGTTGAAACTGGTCTATTTATCAATCAACTCTGTCTGCCAACCCTAGACACGGTTCCATAAACATTCGAGGGTTCCTCTAGCTAAATGCATAATTACTTTTGATAAAAACGCTAGTGGCTAAAGAAAAATATAATTTCATAGAAATTCTGATGATCCTTGATTATTATGCCCAAGTTTTTTATTTTATCTATTAATTTATTATTATTTGAAGCATGCAATGGTGAGATTATTTTAATTTTGTTTCGTCAAAGTCCAAACAAGTTGCTTTTAGCGAAACCAATGAAATAAATACAATAGGTAAAGTAATCCTAAACTTTCCATAACAAAGGAGCATTTATTTATTTTAATCTTTACATTAGGTCCGTTCTTTACCACAGTAGGTGGCTTGCTAAATACTTCGAACAATTTCGGCTTAACCGAATTTTTTAACTGAATATTATGGTCATTTATACATACGCTATAGTTAGTGACTGGCCGATTAAAATGTTATTTGGCATAATATTGTTGTTCGTTTAGCCACTAGATTTATTCGAATTCATTTGCTGATATGTTCGATGCTTAGCTTTTACGAACTCGTTACGGTATGAATCAGTACATAGAGCTCGGATTTAAAGCTCATCTGTAATTCTTACCGCCCTTGCACCATAATATACTGTTAAAATGTTAAAATAGTGGGTGGCTGCATACTGCATTGATCCTGTGATCAAATCTGGACCGAATAGATAAAGTGAATAAACCATTAGTGCCTGTACGTTCTCGCACCATCGATTTGAAATGAAATGCAAGCCGAGCACCTAGAAACGTTATTCTATCCTATTTCCTATTAATATTATAAATGCGAAAGTTTGGATGGATGGATGGATGTTTGTTACTCAATCACACCGCAACGACTGAACCGATTTGGCTGGGAACAGAAACTGGAATAACAAATAGGCTACTTTTTCCCCAGAAAATAAGAGAGTTCCCGCGGGAATTAAAAAAAACTTAATCCACGCGAACGATGTTGCGGGCGTCAACTAGTTATTTCATAAGCCTTTATTTCCTCGAAACAAACTACTATAAAAGGTTCTTCTATTCCTTGGAACAGGATCTAAGGGCGTAAAACAAACAAACAGCCAGCCATAAAACAATAGAAAGACATATTAAGGCCCCATCCCGACTAGCAGTCCGACAACCGCAACTTTACGCGCGTTTTTACGACGACAATTAAAAACTCCACTAACGACTTTACTCCGCGATACATAAAACGTTTTTATTGTGCCACGCCGATTGCTGTTGCCGATTCAGTGGAAAGAGACTGTAAAACTATGTTACTGCTCGATGTACTAACATTGAACACAACATAACTCAGCTCGGATGTTCATTTGAGTTTAACTATCTCATTGTCGGCTAAGATATACATCAATGCATTGCTTGGTATACACGGGTAGGTTTTTTTTAATAAAGAACATTAACCAAGCTGAAGTTGACTAATATTCTCCTATTCCTTCCAAATAAGCGGAAAGGTTGTGCTAGGAGTCGGTACGACAATAGTGCAACGGGTGGGATTCAAACCTTTAATCGAAAACATGGCTGGTATTTCAAACAACTTTCTTCAGTAATGTCACCGCGTCTAAAGTTCATCAAGATGAATATCTAACTTACTTTTGAAAATAACTCAAGCTTAAAAAAGGGTTCAGACTTTGCGACGACAAAGGAGTTTGCGTATGAGATGGCATGAGGCTATTGTCTACGAAACTCGAAAAAATTATGTAAAGTCGACAGTACGCAGGGGGCATCGTGAATAACCCCCTATTGTCATCGTTTAGCAATCACACAGTTTACAAACACTTTTCTTCAAGCCGGTTTAATTTATCTGTGCACTTTGCTGGAATGACATGTCCTTTCAGTTTCTCTATTAACCTACCCGTGCTCTCTCCCGCGTATCAGTATAGTCCTCTCACTGATACGACGTCATCAGCGCCAAATGCACTAATGTAAGGGGACAAAATTGTACAATAATACATATAATATGTTCCTGTCTTACTAGCTCTCTTTCTCTATATGCGAGATAATTTACCTTATTGGCATATGATTATGACAATCTTAGTAATGATCTCTGAAATGGCTTGCTAATTTTTCATAACAGTATCCACTTCCATTATTGCTTTTGTTTTTGGCTTATCAATTGAACGAGCGTTACCTATTCCTCATCTCGATCAAAATTTTGGTTAATTTAAAGTACAACTAATGTTTTACTTTTAATACATAATAATATCTAGTATTATCATCAACAGCAATTTCTATTATCGTTTTTGGTAAAAATAATAATTAATTTGTCAGGCGCTATAAAAAATAAATGCAAAAACAACGCAAGCAATCAGGCTGTCTATACTAAGTTGTAGCGTTAGTTTATGTATTATCTGACTCACACATATTGGGCATCAGAGATTTTTTCTTTACCCTGAATCCAGAATCAGCTATTTTGGATATTTATGACTTCTTTTACTGTTTTAACAATTTCTGTGTAGTGAACGTGACAACGGTGGTGGTATATGTTTAGCGAACTGTATGTTGGCTAAGCAGTGTCGCTATTGTTGCGGCTCGGCTGCGGGAATGGCTTTGCTATCACAATGAGCGTTTGTTGGAACACTGTACGCCAAGTGGATTGTTCGGTCCGCGGGCAGGCGCGTACCGCGTGATAGGACGCGGTAGTTGTTCTGTTGATACTGCACGAATGCGCGCGTTTGCGTCATTCGTTACATTATACTGTCTGTCTGTCTAGTGGTTACCAGTTACCACTCTACCGTCAAAGATCGTTGCTCTAGTCTATTGGTTAATAAGTTCGACGCGGTCCCAGGTTCAATTCCCGGGTCGGGGCAAAAAATGTATTGGGTTTTTCTGTCAAGAAATTCTCGGTACTAGCCCGAAGTTAGGAAGTTGGCGGTAAGTCACAAGGACGAACGGACGGACGGACGGACAAGTGCAAATTCACTTAAGTAGACTCAGAGACCTCGCTTCGCTCGGTCAATTACATTCCTCACAGTATCGACACTTGCCATGAGGTGAGATCGCAGTCGCGGGCTATCTTTAATCTTGTCAGCGAATAAAAAAATTCATAAAGCAGAATATGAAATTCAATATTCACCCGAAGAGACATAGTAATAATTAATAATCATGTTTAATTTAAATCGGTTGCTATACTTTTTATTGGAGACCAGGGCCGGCTTAGGCAGGCTTAATTTCAATAAAAGTAGCAATACTTACAAAGCTACGTCGTGTTTTGAACGTCATTTGATATAATCCGTGAAACTTTAATCTCTTTTTTGTATAATTCCCCTACACACTATAAAGCGATTAATGAGAATTAAAACCTGTATATTGTACTGACAAAAAAGGTAGGTGCTTATATCTATGTTAAGTGTGCAGGTTTAAAAAAGATAATAATCCAAAATTAGGTACGTAAGTATATTCAAAGATAAAATCAGGTAAGTTTAAAGATTTTCATATTATTTAGAGGTCTAACACTAGGATCTAAAAACATATTTATGGCTTTAAGAAGAGTCACAAAGAGCCGTTGAATACAGGCGACGTAAGAGCGAGACCTATAGAAATCCACGCAGGAGATTTTTGTTCAGACGTGGATGTCTATGGGTTGATAAAGAAGAAGATGGAAATTATAGATGAAGATGGACGCAAAAGCGAGTACTCGTATGCAAAAGTACACTATAATAGTAAACATGTTATCTAATAAGTAGGCTTTGATTTGAAATCAGTCATCCTAAATTACTAATAGGTACTCAATTAAGTAATTAATTATGTAAAACCGCCCGCGAACAGACATGTTTATAAAGGAACTTGGTATTGAGAAACCTCGAAACCTTAGTTTTTCGGAATAACTTACGTACAAAACCTGTTTTGTAAGTTTTTTCGAAAAACTAAATGATTGTGTTTCTAATAATATTGATAACAGAGTGTACACTGTACAGTCGTGAAGTATGAACTCTGCGTGAGAGCCCCCCGCTGCGGCGGCGTTATTAATAAAAACACATTAAACCAACAACGTGTTTATTTGATTATAACTTATGTTGAACTCGTAAAAATGTTCAGATAACAAAAACGTAGCTCCATGTAGTTGTGGAGGTGATAGCTTAGTGGTGATACTTTTCGGAGGTCCAGGGTTTGAAGTCCAGGCGCCTCTCACGTTTTGGAGTTACGTGCGTTTTATGTAATTAAATATCACTTGATTTAAATTTATTGAAAGAAAATATCGTAACGAAACCTGCATGTTTGAGAGTTCTCGATAATATTCTCCAAGGTGCGGGAAGAAAACTAATCTGCATTTAACTATTGTTTTTTTTATTTTAACTTAGGTACTAAGGTGTAATGATAATAAAATATTTAATTATGCTTTGCAGAATGGCCTTGGAAGCCGGTTTTTGAAAATATTTCTATGAATATGTAGAAAATCTGTACAGATTCAAGAAATATTTTAAGGATTTAGTACCTATCTTTGCATTTTTAATGAATGTCCTACAACTACGGAACGTTAATCTTGAAATAGAAACACTTCATCATGTTATTCATGCGATAAAGTGCAGGTTTGGAGCGACGCGGCGAGCGACGTCCCGCGCATCGTTCTTCATGGAAGCTCTCCCATTTAAGAGAGATTAGCCCCATACAAGTTCCATACAAAAACTCCCATAAATTCGTACCTCGCAGCTTTCCTTAAGCACCACCTAAATTACATTTTTTTACCTGGCATTGAACACTGACAAAGCGTTTACTTTCCTCCCCATGAAATGTACTTTAACAAAGAAGTGTTACTGTTTAGTAAAAAATGAAAAGTTAAGGCATAATATGCCTTACACGTAGGGGAATAAAAACTAAAATAAATTGTCCGTAATCCGCTATAGGATGTAATAAAATACGGACTCTATCTTTGATATTCTGTGAATCAATTTTTCATTTCTTTTCACTGTCTTTCAAAAGAAATATAGTATGAATGGACGTGTAAAATATTAGTTGTTAAAATAAAACAGAATAATTCCTTGCTGTTCTAGTATAGGTACCCACGTAGCTATTGTCTTACCCCCTTAGCATGAAAATTGTGGTTGTAACATTGCTTCAATGGTAATTGTGTTAAAAAAAACAAAAATAAACGGTCAAATGCGTGTCAGGCCATCCGAGGTGCAGGGTTCCGTAGTTGCCCGTCACTATATCGACCTATACGCAGAATAGAGTTACTTCTGCAAAATCCCTACTTTACAGGAGAGCGATTTGAAGTTTGTCTTGCCTGTAACTTTTTTCGTTATTTTTCTAGAGAATTGATTCTCATAGTATACTTTTGGAACATTATTATGCATTGATTACTATCAATAAACTCAATGCAAAACCCATAATTTGGAATTTAGGAGGTTCTATATGCATATGTGACGATTTTTTGCGGATGTCTTCATGTTCTATATCTATATGTAACCTTATACTTGGGAAAAGTGTTCGTACCATGTCTGTATATAACTTTTTTTTATGGAAATACTAATCTTCAAACGGTCTTATTTGCTGTAAAGGATGAAATATAAATACAAAATAAACAGTGTTTCTTATTTCATAATAACACATTTATTAGTAAAAAAAATTCAACATAATTTGACTAATTTTTTTAATTACTAAGCATGTACTTACTATAAAATTGTCTTACAAAAAAATGTAAAAATTAATAATAAAATAACTGAAAGTACTTTGTATTTTATATAGGTAATACTAGCTTTTGCCTGCAACTTTGCTCACATTAAGTTCGATTTTTCAATCCCCTATTTTACCCCCTTAGGGGTTGAATTTTCAAAAATTCTTTCTTAGCGGATGCCTACGTCATAATAGCTATCTGTATGTCTTTCAGCCCGATCCATCCAGTGTTTTGAGCAATGTGATGATGATGAGTCAGTCAGTCAATTAGTCACCTTATCCTTTTATATATTTAGGAAATTAAATTTAGGAACTATTATGTAAATATGTAAGTAGAATGTATTAATAATCCTACTATAGAAACCTCAAAATGAAACTAATAAATAACTAACATAAAACATAAACATAAATAACGTATTAGGAACTATTATTTAGCTTTAATAATAATCCTATTATAGAAAACTCGAATAAAACCAGCGAAATAAAATTGCTACAAGGACAATATAATATAAGTTCTTTCAGGAGTTTTAAAAATAGTACAACCGAATATTGGCAAACAAAAAGATTTAAAAACATTTTCTCTATTTTCCACAATTTTTCTGTGCGATTTATTATTGGCAATCAATAAGAAATCAATCATATCTAAGTTCTTCTTCGACTGAGCGTTATCCCACTAGGTGGGATCCGCTTTCCGGCATGCTTTTGCCCACTTTGCCCGGTCTTGTGCATCCAATTTTCTTAATTTATTGGCTCTCATATCGGCGCCTACGAGGTCCAGCCAGCGCTTTCTTGGACGGTCGCGAGATTTAGCTCCAGGGACGGCGATGTTAAGACATCTATTACCGACGTAGCTTTGTAGTTTCCGTGCTACATGACCATACCATTTTAGACGGGCTTCTTGCAGCTTATCTCCGATGTCACGGACACTGAGCCTGCCGCGGATGTGATCGTTGCGTTGCCGATCGCAACGTGTAACATATCTAAGTTATTTATGTCCATGTTATTAATATTTTAATTGAATAGATATTTTAAATCACGAAGAAAATAATATTGTGGTGGCAGAGATCCACTGGGTACCGCGCAAAATGAAAATTTTAAATCAATCAAAATAATGAATTTGTAAAGAAGATGCGGCACATCATCATCTCTAGAGTCGTTAGGCGCACTGTAAGAGTTAGTTGTAGATGGTGATTGCGTCCAGTGATCATCATAGTGGTTAGAATAAAAGGCATCACGACAATTTATGCGTATTTAACGGAGAAGACATGGGAGTCGGTACACATTTTGGTGATGATATTCAAGACAAATTCCCAAAGCTAACAGCAGGGGAATTTTCAAAGTTGGACCGAGTTAAAAGTGTTAGGTCTAGTTTTTGCAATTGCAATTTGCAGGCGATGGTAGACATTATTTATTATCTTTTATAGAATTTTCAGCAACATGGTGCAGCCTTATGGCTAGTTTTGTCAGTAGCAAAAACTGGTATTTATCATTATATGCCGGCTGCAGTATAGATAATCGACTGTCTCTTACAGTTCCATCTGATATATCAATCTTCCCATATATCAGGGACCTCTTGCCTAATTTTTTCAGCTCCCTGTGGTAGTGCTGTTATTGTACAAGCTCCACTATTGACACTGTCATTTTCTGAAAACAAAAATTAACATCATTAAAACGTTAAAGCAATTAACTACAGAAAACAGGTCTAAATAGTTTTATGTAGTTTTTTTATAAATACTTAACATAAAAAAAATTATTAATTTTAGACTTTTATGGTAGTTTTCAGTTGAAAAAGGATATATATCTCAATGTCAAACCAAGAATAAAAGAACATTTACATATATACCTCATAATTTCAAAATAATTTCCCTCGAACAAAGTAACTTGTGCACATTGTCCCGATATATTTTACATGATTTCCGAATAATAAAGTAGCATGGTAAAATAATTAATATTATTGATTACTTATTAAAATGTATGAATTAATGTTTAATACGTGTAATGAATTGATATTTCTTTTTTTGATTGGTTTTTGTAGTAAAATCTAACATTCCGAGGTATAATGTTCTATATGAATGTGGAACCGTTTAACTTAATTATTTAGCTTTAAAAATATATATATGTAAAAATTATTATATACAACTATCTAAGAGCAATCTATGTATTATAATTACAAAGCTGATGAAAGAAAATTCCATTCACTTACCTGGAACATCCATTTTTCAATTTTTTTTTATCTCCACGGCATTTTTCGTATTACTATATTCAATTTTTTTTGGCTTTAACGAAGGGAAGGTCATATGTTTTGAGCGTGTATTTTTAATTTTGAGCACATTTTGATTTTTATAGTAAAAAATAATAACAAAATTAACACGAAAATAGCAGATAAAAGTGCGAGCGTGTGCACACTATCATTTCGGAGAACATGAATACAACTGCAGATGTGACCCTCCGTTCGCGCTGATCAGGACAGTGAATACTGACACTTGTGCTGTCGGACCCTTCTTCTTTGGGGAAAATAAACTACATGTACCTTTATTCAACTGGTATCTTTGGATCTACATAACTTTTTAAAATTTCGATTTCACTAGTAAATATTAGAGATCTTTTTAGGCTTAAAAATGCAATAAAAAATTTTTGTGCCATAATCATATATAACTCTATTCTACGTATAGGGCGATATGTATCACACTTAAAATGGAGTACATAATTATGTAAGTTTTATCAAAACAAAATTATAATTATTTAAGACTAGCTTTAACCCGCGGCTTCGCTCACGTTAGGTTCGATTTTTTAACCCCGTATTTAACCCTCTTGGGGTTGAAATTTTCCAAAATCCTTTCTTAGCGGATGTCTACGTCCTAACAGCTACCTGTATGCCAAATTTCAGCTCGATCGGTCCAGTGGTTAGAGCTGTGCGTTGATAGATCAGTCAGTCAGTCAGTCAGTCAGTCAGTCAGTCAGTCAGTCAGTCAGTCACCTTTGCCTTTTATATATTTAGATAAAACGCCTAGATTTAAATGAATGGCAAAAATGTACTGGAAATTTTGTATTAAATATGCTTTGGAAAGCTGCAACAATTTATTGAGTTACGCTAGAAACTTGCAATCACAGTTTTCACAGACCTTTGTATTCAGTAGATATAAACAACTTAATACCTAAAGCCGTTTCTGAGAAAAAGGGTCTTGACTGTGTAGACAGACGGACAACAAGTGACCTTTCGAAGGGTTCCGTTTTTTTCGAAACCCTAAAAAGAGACAGTAATCTGATTCTCTTCATACTCTTTCCTACTGAAGCAGTGAAACTACGATTTAAACAGGCAAGGCCCCTGTTGTTATCCTAAACCGATTGGACAGGCTTTGGTGAATACAAAATGGTTTCCGATCAAAACAAAAAGCCTGCTTCGTTATTGTTTTTCAATTTATGGATCGGGTCACAGTTTGGTTTGTGAAATGTTCTCGGAAAATTGAATTTTATATTCAGTTTTTGTTTGATTCCATTTCAGATTCCGGAGCTCTGATTGTCATTATGTAATTTGTTAACTAACTCTTTGTTCAACGCTTTGATTTGAAATCCCCATTATCACAGATTGTTGCAATGGTCTAATTCAAAAGCATTTATTTCATGTGGGCCAACCTGTGGCTCTTATGACAAGCCAAGACACTACCGGTTGAGAAATCAGATTCTACTCAGAGTTCGACTGCGAATGAGTCTAGGGTTCGATTTCTGGTTGCGTTGGGCCAAAAATGTATTGGGTTTTTCTGTCAATAAATTTTCAGTATTAGCCCAGAGGTGGGAAGTTGGCGGGGAGTCACCCCCGTGCTTTGGGGAGCACGTAACGCCGTCAATCCTGTGCCTGATCTCTCATCGGACGTGTCGGACTTTCTTCTCAAATAGAGAAGAACCTCTGTTTGCATACTCACTTGTGCACTAATAGATGTCCCACGCAGATGGGCATTCTCTGTGGAGACTGGCCGCTGTGTTTGTGCTTCCGTGGGCACTTGGCCCTTGAGACCTCGTAATTACTCGTATTCTCCATAATGTTCTCAAAAGTGTATAAAGTCTTCCAATCCGCGCTTGCGTGGTGATCCTGTATCTTTGTCATTCGATATTTATCCATGTAAGTTGTGGGCCGACGATGGGATGCGATGAACTCGGTGCTCGTATGTAATTTATTAATTACGTACAGTCTGCTGTGATTAACATTATTGGAGTCAGTAAGTCATTGTGTCAGAGCTGGCGCGTTTATCTAATACAAATAAACGGGTCAGACACCTACAGTATCATAACTTCCTGCACTAATTAATTTACTGCGCTGGCCCACACTTCAGACCAATAGGAATAGATTAGGACGTGTTAATTGCAAGAATATGGAATACTTACGTGTGAGTTATTGTAAATAGTTGATGTTTTTTCACAACGACAGCTATATAAATCCTTATGAAACGTTATGCATTATTATGTTGCTATTTCTCATGGATTTACTGCTATTTGAATTGTCAAATAGCAGTAAAATCTATTCATCCATCCATTCCATAATTCTAGGGAAAACTAAACTTAAGCATAAGACGTCCGCTCTTCCAAAAAAGTTTTCAGCGATTTACTTACCGTATTAATTTTTTAAGACAGTTCGAAAATAGATTAATCCGCGTTTTCACTAACCATACCTAAATCATCTCCTAAGTAGGAATCTCTTTACGTATAGGTAGTCCCTAAATATAATCCCTCACCCAACATCTTTTCCGCTTTTAGGTGTTCCCCAAAGATTTGTGAAAATCGAAATTGACAGAAAGCGTCACATATTTAGCTTAGGCAGCCCGTAAAATTAAAGGAACGTTGGTGAAAACCGACATAAGTATACTATGTAGTATAATTTAATTAACTTTTCATGACGAGCGAGTTTGTTTTAAGTAGATACTCAATACGTGTGGCAGAGAAATAATTTTTACGATCAAATATATTTATTAGTTTCGTGCCGACATCGAGCGTTACACAATTTTATCAAGTTGTTGTTCATAAAGCTTGTTAGAAAAGTGGGTTAACTGATAGTGATCGTTTACATTTTAATATTTACTGCCAAGAGTGATAAAAAATAATTATTATCTAAGTACCTACTCTCTAGCTCTATAGCATGGACTCTTTGGTGCCTTGACGAACCGCTACATGAAATAAAAGTGTAAATTAAAACACTCCCGAGATACCACAGTATCTGTGGCTGGATTATGTATGATATAGCCGACATTCTGTTAACAGGTTTTTTGATTTATCATCAGATCCTCTTGCTCGATCCTCGATTATCCTCTATCTAACACCATCATTGAGACCATTCTAATGAGCCCAAACGAAACACATTATATCTGCCTCGAGGGAACAGACAAACTCTCAGATAGACACGTTAAACTTATAACACCTCTTTATTTTTGTCGGGGGTTAAAAATAAATAATAGGTGTTGCCAAAACTATTGGGTTTTTCTATGAAATGATAAACATATTCTGTTAGGTAGGTTTATCTATAAGCTAGTTTTTATCTTTGAATTATTTAGAGCCCCTCCTTATCTGTTATTCTGTTTAAAAATAGTAGATTGTTACACAAGGGACGTAAGTAAGCTATTACAGAACAAGATCCAATTTGGCGCCAGTGCGAGCGCAGCTCGCATAGGGCGCTAATGGATCGCGTGCACCCGAGATATTTAGTCACACGAGCGAGCGCAGCGAGCGAGGGTGAATATAGTTCGAGGGTGTAATAGCTACTTGCAACCGAGGTAAGCATTCTACTTTATATCATTCTTGCGAGGTAAATAAAACATTGGTAATGCAAAATGAAATTTTAATTAGAATAATTAGCAAATTTAGAGAAAAAAAAAATAGAAAAAAATGGTTACTTATTATAATTAATTATAGTAATATTGCTGCAATTATGAAAATGCTGTGATACTGGTTGACTAGGCAAGTGCACTGTTTGAATTAAGTTTTGAGACAGTGCCACACTATCTTTTGTTCTGCTTCAAGCAAACAAAAATCAGGCTCTCCTCCTTTTTCATCATCTGATGAAGTGCTTGACATTGTTGTAAATAACTTAAATCCCTTTACGAACAAACTTCACAAACTTTCAGATCAAATGAAATGCCGCCATTTCCATTTTTTTTTCGTAAATAGTTTTCCATTTTTTTTTTACGGCTCTGAGTTCCAAGGAGTTTTGCATAGTTTGAAATGTATGGAAATTAAATGCCGCCATGTTCAGTGTTTTTTTTTTTCAGTAAAAAGTTTTCTTACCATTTTATAAGAAAAGAGATTGTTTACCAAGGAGTTTTGCATAGCTTGAACTGTAATGTGAACATTACAATTCAAGCATAGTGCGACGTAATGTTGCCTTGAATTGCAAACACCAACTTACAAGGAGACTTTCCACCATAGTAATCCCTAGTTACTGAGCAAGTATGATATAAACACTTATTAGGTACATTTTCTCCGTATAACCCATTAACCCATCTTGCCAGACAGAGAGATAGCTTGCATCCCGAATTTGCGTAGCCCTTTTAATCTTAAATTAATTTAAGTTGGTTTTTCCCTTGCTTTTTCCCTTTCTAGGGTCCACCCAGTCATTTTAATTCCGGCTATTCTTAAAAATAAGAAAGGCACATGTACCTACGTACTATAATCAGTTTAATTCCAAGTCCCGGGTCGCAGGCACGCATTGTTGTTTCATCGCAGGCTACAAGAGCAGCTTTGTGCCACATTAATTGATAAGTGACGTGCTCGCAAAGGAGTCCGGGGACAAAACGACAAAGGCAGGCTTACCGTCGAGCCGGCGCGGCGCGGCGGGGAACAATGTCTCCCGGAACGACGAGACCCTCCCCGGTACAGAGGGAACGGCTGTGTCCGCAATAGCTATCTGTATGCCAAACTCCACGATCCATCCAATAGTTTGAGCTTTGAGTTCGTGCGTTGATAGATCGGTCAGTCATTGAGTCACCTTTTCGTTTTTACCCGACTACGGCACGCAAAGGATGGTATAGTGTTTATCAGTCCATGTATACAGGTTTGTATGTGGCGTTATGGAGACGACGCGTGGACCGATTTTGATGATAACGTCAATTGATTTGTGTTAATCTTGAGTGTCACTAAAGACATGACAGTAATCAAAATTCAATATGGCGACCAATAGGTGCTATATTGTGAAAAAGAAAAAAATGAAAGTTAGCGAACTTTGTTAAGTGGGGTATCATTGAATAGGTATTTGTAAATCGTTGTTGGGTTTCTTTGATCATTTTTCATTTTGAATGACCATTTATTGATCGATCTATGTCAGATACAATTAGGTAGATTTTTTGATGTAGGTACCTATGATACATCGTCAAGTTCCACTAATCCCAGGCAATCTGAGGCACTGTTTTTTATTTGAGCTACAATAATAGCGTCGTGTCCCATTAATTGATAAGCGTGCTCTCAAAGGAGCTCGAGGGGAGTTGGCGTCCGACGAATGACGACAAAACAACAAAGAGCGGCATACAGTCGCGCGACCGCGGCGCTACTCGCAATCAGCGGATGCCCGCAGCGGCGAAATTCTACCCGGGGGATAAGGAGTTGCACACATTCAACATCGCCTCTGACCACTACGTAAAGAGAGGCTTTAAATGGCCGTTTTCCCTAAAAATTCAAAATAAAATAAATTCAAAATAAAATAATTTTTCCCTAACTTTTACAGAATACCTCAGCTAAGTTAGGTTTCATTCTGTTAATTTCGTTTTCACGAACCTTAATAGGACACCTAAAGGTGGGAACGTCATTGAGTAAGGGATTGTATTTAGGGGCTAGACCTAGACTCCTGTTTAGGGGATGATTTAGCTGTTGTTGGTGAAAACGAACATCAGTCTCTCGTACACCACGAACTGCATGAAAATACGACACCAATTAATTAATTTGAATATTGTCTCGTTTAAACTTGAAACAAAATATTGCTTGGAACAAAATATTGAAAATACCGTTAAAATCACTTCAGCGGAACCTGTGCAAACATACAGACGGACAGACGGACGGGTGAACTTTTATTTTATTTATTTTTATAGAAGAATTAATCACCAAAGATAGCACAGAAAGGAACGTACTAACTTCTAGATGGATAGAAAACCTAACAAATAATACCTACGACTTACGAAACTTATTTGATCAAGACAACCTTAACAATGGCTATATTATGAGTGTTATCTTTTGGCATCCTGTAAAATAAAAGGGTAGAGACACCCAGGAATAAATTGTGTAAGGGCAAATAACATAATCCTGTATCTGTGGGAACTTCTCGAACAGGGAATCTAAACAAGACACAACAAAGGAAAATTTTGATCAGGGAACAAATCAGCAGGGGTAATATTTTATCACGGGTATTCTGATGAATTCTCAAAGCCGCAGTATTTTTATGTTAGCCTCGTACTATGGTAGATGTTTTATATCCCACGATTCAATTTGTAGGATTCTGTAGTAAAATAACGAACTCCAATAGTTTCGTCCAGTCCGTAGACGAATAAAATGGCTGAATCCGTCTTTCCAACTCGGTCATTTTATTTGTCTCGTCTTATTTTAAACGTTATTTTTATAATTCTTGCTTTTAATCAGGATAAGAATATAAAAATAAATGGTACAGAGAACGCCTCAATAGCCCAACGGTTAAAGGTGCGGACTGAAAACTGAAAGGTCGCAGGTTCGAACCACTATTGTCGTAACCACTCCTAGCACAAGCTTTCCGCTTATTTGGAGGGGATAGGAGGATATTAGTCAACTTCAGCTTGGCTAATATTCTTTTTGAAAAAAAAAATGATAGTAGGAAATGTTCTTTCTATTCTAGCATAGGATCTGTCTATAACACTGTTAAGAAAAAAATCATACTTACGCAAAGTTAGTCACAAAGAAGTTGATACAAAGAAGATATAATCTAATCTTTATGACTACCCTTATTGCGAAAAAGTAGGAAAAGGGTCAATCGAACCCCGCCAGGGAGCGGGCGGGGGGAATCAATAACGTATAAACTAGGTTTATTTAAACCATCTACATATGTGCCAACTTCCAATGCTGACTTAGGATTTTTTTTGGAAATTTGTAAGTTGGTTGGCGAGCCAAGTCAGACTGCTGACTTCTTTAAAGGCTTGAATGTTCGTCGTGATTGTCTAGAGTACTTCCTATTTTCCCTAAAAATCTACAGCCTCTATAACTTTATAAAGGCCGGAGATTTATACTTAGCGTATTTCAATTCTGTATTTTGTTGTTATTCCAATGCTTTATAACGATCAACAATTATTTATTTTTCAACATTCATTTATTTGCTTCATTGCACAAACCTCTGCTAAAAATTGCAATAGTTTGGCATGTAAGTTACAATCACTAGTAGGTCAATTATTTTTTAGTGAAATGTCACTTATCTACCAACTTAATAACCGATAATATAGTGAAACCACCACAGTGAAAAATTAAAAAAAAAAACTCTTAAGCAAACAAGCGTAAACTTGAAGAAGCGAATGTACGAAATGCAGTTAAAACTGTGCGCCCTCGTACCAAATGTTATGTTGGAGCATAAAATATTGAAAATGTTGGAAGGTGTCGGCAGCCAACATGTCGGCAGTTGTAGCGTCTGTAGACAGTGTTCCGTCGGCTGTCGGCGCCGTCATATTCGACCGTCCTTTGATAGTAAATTATTAAATAACTTTCCTTCAGCACTCGTGAACTCGTACAGAAATATGGCGCATGGTGTGCACACCCCTTGTAGGGTTGGAAGATACTTTAGTTACATTAGTTTGGGGGAGGTTTCACTGTTGAGACTTTTATTTATCTATTACATAGTAAAGCAGACAATATTCCCTACTGGCTTGTTTTATAAATAAATAAAATGTTTTGGATATTTATAGCATATAGCATATTTTTAAAACTTCATTGTGGAAACCCTGTATACATTGTAAATTTTTTTTTTTTTAAAAGAGCAACCGCCCGCCGAGTTTATTGCTGGCTCTTCTTGGCAGGAAGGGCATTTTGAACCAGTGGTAGATTCATCGACGATTCAAAAGCACTTGTAAAAGTTTACTTGAATAAAAATATTTCTATTCTATTCTATAGAATTTGTCCGTCGATGAAAGGCGTATACCTACTTACGGGATACGAAATGAAAACCTTTGGAACCAGAATGTAAATGCTACCCACGGCGCTATACGAAATGAAAACCTTTGGAACCAGAATGTAAATGCTTTTCAACGCGGGGGATTGTCTCACTTTTGTTTTACATTTCTTTAAAAGTCCAAAGAAGCTTTGAGTCGTTCGTTGCCCTCAATTCTTCAAAAGAACCTTTATCATTGCATGTGAAGAACGTTTTTAAAAATATTTATTCATCGGGAGTTTTATTCAAATGTTTCAGATGTGCGTCTGTCTGTCCCCCCTCTATCCGCGCGAGATGAATGGCTAACAACAGCGGCCAAGTGACGCATCTAGATCTTACATTGAGGATTCCGTACAATATCGGTGTCTTTTGTATCGCCTAGGCTAGGGATGAAACCTAGGTTCAGCCATTCTTTGAACTGGTAGTTGATTTATATCTCGGCTTATATCGGTGAGTATAATTTTGCAAGCACAACGAACTTCGATAAATTCAAATAGCTACCTACTATACGTCAATGCAAGAAGGAATATATTACATTACAAATGTAGGATATTCCTGATAACCTAACCCGACCTGAGATGAAGAGAATAAAAAAATGACAAAAGCTCTTAATCTTGTCGTAGATATCGTCCCTTTTAATAAAATTTGGTAATGTCAGCGCCATTACATTATCTAATCTATCTGATACCATTCATCCCTCAGACCTTTTCTCTAAGGGCCCCTAAAACCCGTTATTTTTGCCCGAACAGTCGGAATCCTCCTGGAGGGAAGCTCCGGTGGAAAAATTTCAATAAATTAATCTTGTTAAAAGGGTTCGCGCCGTGAGAATGGCTGTACACAAACCGTTTGCGTTTGTCTCGACCACGAGATACTGTGCGAATTCAAACCTTACTATGTACCCTTTGAACATGCTAAACAATATATTATACAAGATAAAGAGCTTTTCGAAGCATTAGAGACACTGACGAAACGTTAGTGACTTCAATGAAATTTATCAAACCATTGAATGACCCATTATTGCTTTCGAATTGACGGAACACCGCAGGTGGCCGCAGTTTCCATTTTAGAGAAATGACATGACAACAAAAATATTCACGAGTAGCTAGCTATACAAACACTAACTAAATAACTACAAGCAAGAAATAAAGCAATGTGTGATACAAAGGCGTCGTCTTTGAATAATTAATTAAGGAGCAACGATTGTATTTTAAAAAAAAGTGCATAGTTGTTTCTTTATGGCACTGTATTGCGTATAGACATACATTACGTAGGTATGCGTGTGTATGAAAAAAAATGAAAATATAATGCAGAGAAATATATAATAGTCCAGTCAAAACAAGGTTTAACCTCTGGAAAATTGCGAAAGTTTTGAAACCTAGGGTACCTAGAGATGAATATACCAAAAGTCCTCATGCGTACGAGGCGAGCTCTAGCGGCAATTAGCGGAAACAGGACCCTTTTTTTGGTTTTTTGTTAATATCTCGAGAACCTTTGGTCAGAGGTAAAAGTTTACTACTACATAATTGAAGCTTATTAAATTTGCAACAATAATGATTATATACATTTTTCTTGAATTCCTAATAATTACCGAGTTTTAGGCCACTAAAAGATAGCTTTTTCGAAAAATCACGCTAGCGGCGCCTGGTACAATATGGCATTTGTAATAATATTTGCCAATCATGGTTTATCATTTTTTTTTGGGTACCAAGGGTGATTCAGAAAATAAACTTCACAGTTATGTAAAAAAAAAAGACATATTGTTTATTAAACAACTAGCTTTTGCCCGCGGCTTCGCTCACGTCAAGTTAAATTTTTCAAACCCCTATTTTACCCGTTGTACCTCCTTAGGGGTCGAATTTTCAAAAATCCTTTCATAGAGGATAACTACGGCCTAATAGCTACCTGTATGCCAAATTTCAGCCTGATCCGTCCAGTGGTTTTAGCTGTGCGTGGATAGATCAGTCAGTAAGTTACCTTTGCGTTTTAAATATTTAGATGAAATACAGTAACAATAAAAAATGCTATCAACGCACAGCTTAAACCACTGGACCGATCAGGTTGAAATTTGGCATACAGGTAGCTATTAGGCCGTAGTTATCCCCTACGAAAGGATTTTTGAAAATTCGACCCCTAAGGGGGTACAACGGGTAAAATAGGGGTTTGAAAAATTTAACTTGACGTGAGCGAAGCCGCGGGCAAAAGCTAGTTGTTTAATAAACAATATGTCTTTTTTTTTACATAACTGTGAAGTTTATTTTCTGAATCACTCTTGGTACCCAAAAAAAAAATGATAAACCATGATTGGCAAATATTATTACAAATGCCATATTGTACCAGGCGCCGCTAGCGTGATTTTTCGAAAAAGCTATCTTTTAGTGGCCTAAAACTCGGTAATTATTAGGAATTCAAGAAAAATGTATATAATCATTATTGTTGCAAATTTAATAAGCTTCAATTATGTAGTAGTAAACTTTTACCTATGACCAAAGGTTCTCGAGATATTAACAAAAAACCAAAAAAAGGGTCCTGTTTCCGCTAATTGCCGCTAGAGCTCGCCTCGTACGCATGAGGACTTTTGGTACATTCATCCCTAGGTACCCATAATTCGATGTGCAAAGTTTCAAAACTTTCGCAATTTTCCAGAGGTTGGGTCATTTTTTGAGGTTTTTTGACTGGACTATAACGGCGAGATAAGAGAAACAAGTCTGTGTACCGCTGGTTGCCAACCTGCACTAGGAGATTGCACTAGAAGAAGAACGGCCACGGGCCGGAACGTTCCAAAATGGCTCGTCCAGAAAAAGCACTCTAAAATTTTCAAAATAGCTTGAAATACGACAGAAATAACAGTTTTCGTACAGTAGAATTTAAATTGTCGTGACCGCCGCGCTCTTTCGTGATGATAAATTGAAAGCCATTTGTAATTCTAACCTAAGTAGAGGGTATGGTTTACACAACTAGACTTGTAATTAATATGGGAACAAGTTATGAGAGGCTGGGTGCTGGAGTGGTCGGTAACAGAATCTTACGGACACAACACAATCCTTCTCACGGGGCTTCGTCGAGTGAAATATTAACCGACATCCACGCAAGCGTCGGCGCGAGGGTTGCCTTACTTACCGCGTAACTCGAGAGGAGCAGCCGAGCGAGCGAGGCCGCGGCCGCGCGCGAGCACGGGGTATCATAGTGTCCTTTTGTTAACAGGGGGGAGGGGGAGATCTTCTTAAGATACCCGACATCCGACAGGAGAAGTCGGGTTATGTACCCGACCGGTGTCTTCCTTGCACGGCGCCATTTGGGCTCGTCTCAGAGGGAATAGCCTCAAACTACCTACACGTATGAAATTTAAGGCTGCTTGTGCCACATCAAGCTACCATTTTCCTATCATAGGGTCCTAGTCATAGTCAAAACCCTGAAAAGGCAGCCCGTGTGACACAGACTGGGGTCTGCCAACACTGCACTTTCGGATGCAGGGCCGCCACTCCAGCACATGGGGACCAAAACGACTGTCTAAGACAATTTAGTTCCTAAAGACATATCACCCATCATCAGTTTTTCGAGCTATGTGCCCCGCCCATTTCCACTTCAGTTTCGCGTCTCGCTGAGCTATGTCGGTAACTTTGGTTCTCCTAAGGATCTCCTCATTTCTGATTTGATCTCGAAAGGATACTTCGAGCATGGCTCCGAGCTTTCATTTCACTTGAACTGATTTTCGATTTAAGTCCTTGTTATGTCATGGCCATAATACGTATATAACTTAGTGAGATTGGCGGCACTTAAATAAGATGACTTATCAAAATAAAACGTTTTTAGTTTTACGAGCCGCGGCCGTCGAGAAACGTGCAGCAATGCCGTTCCCACGCACGGCTGGAGCTCCGGCCTGCGCCCAATTGTGCCGAACTTTGTTACGGCGTCGTAAGGCTGGCTGAGATAAAGTAACGGCGTCTCGGCGTGCATAATCTCGGGAACTTTGTTCTACACTACTTGTACAAAATCTGCAGTTTCAAACAAATATACATAATATAATGGAAATTTTGATTTCTTCATTTTTTTAATCGACGACAAGATAGTCCTTGACTGTGATCTCACCTGATGGTAAGTGACAGTGCAGTCTAAGATGGTAGCGGGTTAACTTGGAAGGGGTACGGCAGTGTAGATCGATTCTTACATCGATGGTTTCTACATGCCATTATGCCGGGACGCTAAATCGCTTGGTGGCGCGTCTTTAACGGCAGGGTGGTAATTAACCACGGCCAAAGTCTCCCTCCAGACATTCAACGATTTCAACCCTTCGCCTTCTAGTTGGACTAAAGAGTTGAGAACACACTGGCCACGTGCGGATAGGCAGACTTCAAACACCTTTGAACACAACATGGAGAACCCTCAGGCGTGCAGATTTTCCGTGATATTTAATTGCTTACAACTTTTAACTTTTACCCTTTAGGCGGCAGTCTAACTCGCACTTGAACAATTTCTCTGTAATAAATCAGACTTGCATGGAATCCTATCCGCAGTTGGCTTGAATAGCGCCTCTTTCTCGCCACTGCTAGTTTAGTTTTTACCTGCGATAGTTACTCCATATACTCGCCCGTTTCTCGTTCTCGTGGACCAGTTTTCCGCGTCTCGGATGATGTATGGCGAGCGCAGCGTTCTTGCGCTCTAGGAAATGACTATTCATTTTATTGAGAGTTGAGACAAGAAACGTTTCCAGGGACACATTGTAAAATGCTAGATTAACTTAGTAAATAGCTTCCACTTTATTGCTACAGCTTTAAAACTGGCTCCGGCCAAAATTAATGGTTCCTGTGGTCGACGGAGAGATATACCGAGTATGTACATTTACAACCATTGTAGAGTTAACAATGCGCACATTCCTAGAATTCAGACAGACACCAATGTCTATTACCTACTGGTACTTATATTGTGAATGCGAAAGAAACTCAGTCATATTTATACCTATTACCTTTTTATGCTTAAACCGCTAAACCGAATTCGATAAAGCAAGGAGATAGCTCACATCCTGAGGACGGACATATTATGATAAAAGTCACACACAGTAAAAGAGACTTACGATGGGGCTGGCGTTTCGGACGAAAGTCCGTTAAAAATTATTTAATAAAAAAAGTAAAGCTAACATTTGGCAGGGTATGACTGTAGGGCTTATACCATTTATCTCGTATACGAATGAGGGCTGAGCGATTACATCGGCATCTGATGCCGGCGCTGCCCGGAACCGCGCCTCCTGCACTCCATATCAATTACCGCACTTGCACAAAGGGAATACCTACGTGGCTCGATGCGTGAGATTTTACATGCGTTCCCAAATCCAATGAATTATTTAAATCTTTGTCAAATAGGGCTACGAGACAAATAATATTCATCATCAGCTCAAATGCATCCACTGTTGGGCATAGGCCTCTTTCAAGTAGCGCCAACGTTGCCTATCTTCGGCCTTTCGCATCCAATAAATTACCACTGAGATTACACAAATAAGATTACTGAACTATTTTTAACTACTTAGCTATAATATAGTGTTGAGAATTAGGAAGATACGTGGGTAAGTTAGGTAGCTAACTACTTACCGGGGTCATTAGTATGTAACTCGAACAAATATTAATTGTTAGGTTTGGAATCACATGAGATGTGATCAGATTTAGCAGATGTACTCGTACTGAGGTGGGTAAACTCACAAAAACTAATAACAAAGGCAGTTTCCATGAATGTCATATTCAGGTGGCGGGCTCTATTGTTGTAGTGAAAAACAATGGAGGAATATTTTATGCTACACCTATGTTATGTTAACCTTTACTCCGCCCGTAATTACCAAGTAAAATGCTGTTCTCATTGCTATGTGCATAATGGATCAAGCCTCTAGGTAGGTACATAATACACTACATTTGTGACGACTGACGATCCTGAATAAATGTCGCGCGACAATCTGAACACTTCTGCCATTGTTTCCACTTCGGAGCAGTACCTAAGCGCTTCATTGTTGGGAAATCGTAAGGTTTGGGACAGGCTGCAGGCAGGTAAGTACATCACGCGTACCTCCTCCGAGCAGAGCGGCCCCAGAGCCCACTTCGCAGGCCGTTCCTCGTCACGAGATGATCCGCGACGAGCGCACGCCGCTTACATAGTCGCAGTCAGCTGTTTGACATTCGCGTCACAATACTCGCCGCCCGGCGCACCGCCGCGCCCCGCGCCGCCCCCGCCCTGCGCAGCCCGCCGCCGCCACCCCGCCCCCGCCCGCGCCATCGATCCGCGGGGCGGGGCGGGAGCGCGGCGCAGGCGCGCGGCCCGCCGCCACAGTCTCGCGCTAGCCGCCGACCAGCGCGCACGTTCGTGCGCCCGAGCTCGCACAATCAGCTGATCGGCGCGCGCCCCGCGGCGCACATGCCGTGAGGCCGCGCCCGCTACGATGACGGGCTACGCCCGCGGCGAGGCCGACTTCGCGGCCGCCGACCGCTTCAGGGACGCGCGGCCCGCATCGCTCGCCCCCAAGGATTACTCGGTGCCTTTACACGTAGACTGCAGTATCGAATACGAGCTTCCCGACTGTGCCAAGCCGCCGCAGGGCGTCAAGATCGAGCCGCTGCTCATGATCCACCCCTCGCACTTCCGTAGGCTCGAGAGCCTGCGCCGCGTGCCCTTCGTGAACAACCTGCCGCGCGGAGACGCGGCCAGCGCCGCCGGCGCTGCGGCCACGGCGTCCGCGGCGGCGCCGGACGCGCGCGCCCGCGCCCGAGCCGTGCGGCGCTGCTGCCGCGCGGCACCGGCACCCGCGGCACCGCCGCCCCAGCCGGTGCCGGCGGCGCGCGCGCGGGCGCCGGAGGAGGCGCGGCGGTACCGCTGCGAGTTCGGCGGCGCGGCGGCGGCGGCGGTGGCGGGGCTGGGCGGCGGCAAGCTGGCGCGCGCGCGCCTCAAGCCGCACCCGTACCTGCCGGCCGAGGCGCTGGGCTGCGAGCTGGCGCTGCCGCCCGCCGCGCACTACGAGCGCTTCGACAAGCGCGCGCTGCAGCAGCTGCCCATCTACATGTAGCCCGGCGGCGGGCCGGGCGCGGTGTCTGTGATGTTCCCTTGTAATTAGCTAGTGTAAGTGCGCGCGCGCGCTGGACCGATACCAAATAGTACCTATGTGCGTTGATATTGTTTGAACGTTGTTTGTGTTCGGTGCGGACGATGGACGCGATCGCCGCGACAGTCGCGATCGCCGCGCGAAAGTCGCGCCGCGCGCCGCGACGGCGCCGGCGCACGCCCACCGAAGTATTTATTCGCAGTCGCAGTAACCGATGCTTCATGATAAGTTATTGTACCGTCGCTGATTCGTTGCGTATTCTGTATAAGATATCATATCGATAATAATTATATGTTCAAAAATTGTATTATAATAAAATATGTACCTATAGAGTAAAAAAAATGAAAGTGAGAAAAATATTACGAATAAAAACTAGACATAGTTATGTTTTGGAATAGGTGGTGAGCTCTAGAACAGTTCCGAGTGGTCAACTAGAATCGTATTCTACTCTCATTTTGTAAGCAGTTATGTTTGTTGAAATTATATATAAAGAGTCCTCTGATGAATAGTCTGATTAACAAATATTCGGCATGTAAAAGTCTTTATAAAACGCTTACTTAGCATATCATAGTATTATATTGTGTCATAGTCCAATGCCAAAAATATAACTATCTTTTTACAAAAATCCTTAAAGCATCGTTTTATTTATCTCCACTCGGCTGGGCGCGTTTCCGTTTCCGGTGGGGCCGCGTGCCGTGTAGTGTGCGGAGTGTGCCGAGGACGTGCCGAAGACGTGCCGAGGACGTGCCGGGACGTGACCAGTGCGGTGTGATGTGCCGTGTGCCGGAGCGATGCCGCCGCGATGGATTGCGCAGTGCTGTTTGCACGGACGTAAGTAAAGCTGAACAAGTTTCTGAAAGCTTAACGTGCGTAATTACGTATCAGCCCGAAAAGACAGAGTAGCTGACAAGCCCGATCGAAGACCTCGTTAACAGCTACTGTCTCGTACCCAGCAAGTGATAATAATTGACTTCCAACTCTACTTCCACTTCCAGCACACACACACAGCGAATTTAGTAATTGCAATGCAAGCAGATTTCAATTAATTTATTAACTTACGTTAGACCTGCATCTGTTCTACCTGAATAAATGTTTTACCACAATCAAGTATGTTTTAACTGAGTATTGAAATTATTGTAAAAGTTGTGCAAGGCATGAAAGTTATTAATGATTTCATAAAAAATAAGTCAAATGCCGTAGTTATCCTGTTTCCTAAATACTTGGCTAGGAAAGTCCTATCATTCATATCTAGATCCTAATTCCTAGTGCAATTAGTTTCTTGCCAGCGCTTCTCAGCAGAAACTACTTCCCTAATCGATGGTGGAGTCTAGCCACAGGTTAGCCTACATGAAATAATTTTCAATTTTAATTCCATAGGTACTTTCAGTAACTATAGCTACACAATTTTAAATACAATTTAATCACCTTGGATTCAATCAGTTCGTCTTCCCAGACAGCTTTGTATAAAGATTCGTTCTCTTTTTAGTTCTATTCTTTTAGTTTATTTAGTTTAGGGTTCAGAAGATTTCAATATTCATCAATTCTGTAGCATCTATTTTATTTGGAATTGCATTGAAATTAGATTGGAAATTGTTTTTGCCGTTTTTGTAGCAAGTAAGGCAATAAAATAGCTTTCAACAAAAATGCAAGTTCCGCTAATGAAATTCTAGATGGAATTAGGGCATTGACATAAGAAGTGAAATCGTTGACAAGGGAGAACTAAAAACTGATAATAATCTATCTTACCCGTGAATGAATTGTTGCTCTTTAAAACTTAAACAAGACATGCAACATTCGATTTCCACAATCTAAATTATAACTTGTTATATAATGAATAATGATTGATATTTTATTAAGGTATTAAAAATGTATCTGTAGGTAACAGATATTCTGCTGAAACTTCTAAGAACATGACTGTTAATTATTGAAACAAAAGTGGAGGTACAAGTTTATTGGATTACGATTGATACTGAGTATTAAGTTTTGCTTATAATGTACTTATTTGATGAGATCACTAATCTTTTTGAAATTACATCGAGTGTTAGAATAGAACTGATGTTAATTAAAGAACATTTAAAAACATTGCCATTGTTCACCAGGAATAATCAAGGTGCGAGTCATGATTTGGCAATATAATAAAGCAAGTTTTTCTTGTAGTGCCTATTGTTCAATCGAGCTTAAAACATTAATGAACAAAAGGCTAACAAGCCATTCTCTATACATGAAAGGTGCTCGTACACAATGAATCGTGAATAATCAACAATGACTGCTGAGAAAGAAATTGTTCAGAAAATAGCTCGTTTAATACGGCCATTAAAACAGGTTATTATTTCGACCGTACCGAGAAGCGCGGCTGCAATTAAGAGTGGTAAAACTAATTAAGAGCCAGTGGAATAGTTTAGAGCAGCACGCAGCAGATTTAGTGGAGCCGCGGTCACGATGCGGACGCCAAATCGACCATTAGCGCGGCACGCACGCCGGTGTTCGCCGTTCCCCATTATCCACATCAGAGCGAGCGACGCCGTTAAATTAGCATTCACGTAATAAACAAGAAATAAACATCGAGACTAATGGATGATTGCCGGCAGACCCTCCTGCACTCCGCTCGCTCGCAGCGTCGCCGTGCGCTGCAGAGTTCACTGCAGCGTTACACTCGTAGCATCTTTCCAGTTTATGCTTCGTCATAGGAGAAAGAGCGATATTGTTCCCTGCGACGAGGGGGCGAATTAAAGCTATATTTATTTTATCTGCGCTGCCATAATAAAAGTTTATTGTAACTTTTTATGGCTCTGATATTGCACGTACCCTGATTCGTAAAGTATGGCCGCCTCCGGCGAGCCTCTATATTTGTCCGTGCGAGCAAATGCAATAAAAACAACAAAGAAATGAAAAGGCTACATTTTGTGCATAGCCTCGCTTTTTGTAATGTAATTATAGCGTCCCGCAGTTCGCTCGCATTATGTCTACTAAATCTTTATTATTATATTATTTACAGTAGAGTTATACTGTTTTAAATTATTATGATTTTAACGAGTTGCAATTATAAACCTGCATCTGATAAGCGTCTCTCGGTGAAATTTAACTTTTAAATGACTGCAGTACTCGCGTTATGACGGGGTATTAAAGTAATTACGAGTATTTGCTAAGTATAAATGAGCTCGAGTTAAGTGAATAAGGCAATGCGAATATGAATGATGTTCGCGAAAATAATATTTAATGGCCTCGTCGCGGTCTGATAACGTCGCTTTACGATCAAAGTAGCAATTCAGTAATTACCGACTTCCTCGGAACGCACGCCGGCTCATGCGGTCCTGCTATAATTTGAGAACGCCACGCAGCGCGACTCCCAAAATGCGAGTATAATTTATCGGCAGTATTATCTCTCGTAAAACGAATATCCAATTTATGTGAGCCCTCGCCCGCCGCCATAAAACATAATATTATCGACATCGCCCCCTCCCTAGGCGATCACGAAACTAAGCAAGTATCGGCCATTTTAAGTGCCGAACTTGACGGGCGGGCGTCCCGATTCCCCGTCCTTGTCTAGGCGCCAGTATCCAGACAGGAGTGACAAGGAGGTCAATCGGGATCGGAACTCTTTCATGTAGGAAAAACGTTCTGCTTCATTTCAGGCCATCTTGTAAATATGCTAGATAAACAACTTCAACAACACGATATAGCATCGTTATTTACATTATTATTGTAGCTCTACCGGCCTATGAATAAGTAATGGTTTCAGAGGTTGGTTGTTTCGGAGCGCTTATAAATTACCCTATCGAATTGTAAATCTTAAAACCATGCCATGCGTTGAAATGTCTCTAGATTTTATCATGTTTACCGTCCATGGGATGACCTTTGATAAATCTTCCATCTTCTCGATTGCGCATAACTATTATATGTATTGCATAATAAGTTCATGTAAGCAGACTTTCAATCATAAGTACATAATATATGGATTTAGAATGGTATAAACAGTGGAATTCGATCAGAAGGGGCTATTTTCTATCTCAGTGGCTATGGAAAACAATGGGAAGTTGCAAACAAAGAACTGTTAAACCTGCATTTCGCAATACAATATGTGGATTTGACAATTCTTAGTTAGCAGCTTTCTATAGCTACTGAGATAGAGAGAAGCTCTACATTAAGCGAAACCGTACAAGTAATGTTATTTGCAAAGAAAAATTTACAAATTTTGTCGTCAATTCCGGATAAATTTGGATCTATCGGTAAAGTATTTTCTCAGTAAAAGTGGCATTAGCACGTTGGGTGGGCAGGCATGGCGGCCGGCGACCATAGCGACTAGCGGAAGCCCGTCCGTCCGTGGCTCGAGTATGCGAGCCGGCGCGGTTGTTTTGGCACGTTGGCTCCGCGATCAGCTGATTGGCGTCGCGCCTGTGTGCGTGCGGAGGGCGCGCCGCCACGTACGCCACGCCGCACCCACACTCGCGCACCGCCACAGCTGATCGTACGTAATTAAAAGACTGCGACACACTCGACTTGAATGCCTCGCTTCAGAGCGTGGATTTATATAAAGAGAACTCGTTAGTTTCTGTCGTGTGTTTCTGTCACAACACCTAATCTAACTGCAGGCATATTCGGGATCATCTTCAAATCTATACAAACTACAACAGCTTCTATCTTCCTCTGTCAATTAATTTCTGTATCTTTATTGTTCTGCGGAGGATGATAAAAATCATTTAAGTACTTCATTCGTTCGTCATCATTTAAATACATAGTAGCAGATAAATAATGTTGATAATATACGCATAGCTGTGGAGATCGTAATCAAATAAAATTAATTTGATTAGTAATTAGACAAATTCAGTTTTTGAAGCAAGTACTCGTAAGTAATAGGTATTGCGGTTTTAGTAGTACAGTAAAGTAACTGTTATTCATTAGCAACTGCTAATTTTCACATCAAAAACCTTTGCAATTGTGGCAACTATTCAGGATATGATTAGGGCCATTAGCAAAAGAATTGAAAAATACCTAAATGTACGCTATTGTTTGAAGTTTTTTTGCAGAGGTAATAAAAGTTGATTTGAAACAAACGCCCAACCGTGTCGGCATGTGGGTAAAACACGCGCACTCACAAAATGGTGTGTTTACAAAACTGGCAACGGAAACGTTTTCCATTTCCATCGGCCGACGATAACGGCGACGGTTGAACAAATATTATAGCAAAACACCGTAAAAGCCGCGTGACCCTCTTGGCTCAAAAGAAATCATGAGCCTTCCTTTGCTTTTTCGTCAACTCTTAAGGGTATCAAATAAAGACTCATCAATACAATTTCTAAAATAAGATAATGAGAGAAAAGATGACAATTTTTATGTTAAAACGTTAATAGTTTTTTTTTTAAACTTTATTGATAAGACAACTAAAAACAATTAAAACCATTCAGTGGGGGCCACAAAAACTTGCGCTGTAATAAGAAGCAATCAAAGCATCTCGTCGTCAATTGAATTCTTGAACAAATGTAGCGAAAAATATGTCCAAGAGACTAAGCATTCAATTTGAAACGATTGTCGTCCAAAACCAATTCTGGAAACTGAAGACCGACAGCCATCTAGGCTACATTTCTAACAAGTGGGTCACATTCTTTCGACATCCATTATAAAGGCACACAAAGAATTTTAAGCTTTCGTTTCGGTCCGAATTCTAGACTCCTTTGTCGATGAGACGTAGAATTTCAAAAGACCGCACTTTGAAATCAAAATTCTTCTGATTCCACACTTGACAATTATAAATTCGACTAGATCTAGCCAGTAACCATTCATGACTAGACTAAAAGGCCAATTCAAAACCATTATAAAGACATATATGAATTGGCTAGAATTTTAGGCTTGCAGATGCCTTTCAAGCCACATTCATGTAGGCAATTATAGCTTTTTTTTGTCAATTCTTAATGCAAAATTGTGTAGTTTCTAATCTGTTATAGCACTAGTCTAGAGCATTAACTCGGTAAACAAAAAAAACTTTTTATGTTAATCCGGGAATGTAGTTATCTGCAAGATTTACATCAATTTCAATAGCCAGTTTCCGAGCCACTTTAGACAAAGAAAGCAATCAAGGCGTCGGATTCCAACCGAGTGCTTTGGCCAGCGGAGTAGAAAAAGTGTCGGGTTTCAAGACAGCGCTTTCAAATCAAATCAATTATAATGAACAAATGCATCGAGATGGACATTTTTACACGTCACTTCCTTGTATTTAAAGATGATTGTAATGGAATAATGATTAAATCATTGAACTGAATGCCAGCGCGAAGGCTTTCGATAAATGTTTACGCAAATTATGGTGATGTCAGCGATCAGCTTGCACGTATGCAAATTCTACTAAATTGAAGAACATTCTTTCATGCGACATGAATATAGATACTTAATTTAAAATACAAATATATTTTTGATAACTCAAGGGTAAATACATATTAAGTGATAACTGAAGAACACAATACATGAGATGAAAACATCGACTATTATTATCGAATATCCATTTTTAGTTAGCGGAATATTGAGTAAGATAAAAACCTGACATTAATGCTAGCTGTAAAATGTTTGTATGAAAATTTTAATTCCATCTGATGGACTCCATACAAACAAACTACTTTCTTGGAATTTTACACCAAAAATATAAAATTTCCATGTCTAAATGGAAAAATCAGGAGTCCTATAGAGGCTGTTTAAATCCTTAGTCGACAATACAAAAGCCATTCGGAATTCCTACACGACCCACACGTAAATGGATTATGGAGTCCATGCTTATCAAGATAGAACGCGTAGAAAAGGAAAGAATGGAGAGCCCATTTGAGAGCTACAAGCTATAAAAGGTAAAATGTTTGATAGTCTGATAAACGGTATGACCGATTGGCACGCACGGCTGATTATTGGGTAGATAAATAATTAATTATATCAACATCGTTTTCACTACGTACAATAAAGTCGTCTTTGTCAGCGATACATAAGTACATATATTCAAAAAGTGCTTTGAAAGAGGAATTTTTTTACTTATTGTATTTTTCTCTTCTTTCTTCTTCTGAAAATTTACTTATTGAAAGAAAACAAAAATTCAAAATTATTTATTCGTGTTAGGCTAACTTAAGCTCTTATGGCGAGTTAAAACTTTACCACCGACTGGTTCCCTCTGAAGTATCTCCTAGTAAATACCTTTAAGTTTGATGTCTATCTGGCTATGAATTATCATATCTTATCTATCTAAAATCTATCTTACATATTAAATGCCAATTTATACGAAAACCGGCTGACAGCACTCCCAAGTAGGTTAATTGATTTCTTTTAGGTACGTCTTCCTCTTTTGAATTAAATGAGAATTAGGTATCACAATAAATCAGTCTTCTTTTTTTTCTAAATCGGTAAAAAGCGGACTTCGCGTCGCTTTCAAGATTGTAATAAGCAAAAAACTCTACGGAACAGTTTATACGCTACTGAGGCGCAAGTGATGAACTTTGAAGTATTTTTTCACAAGTGCTTATTTTTTAAGCGTTATTCTTCTGGTTTTTTAAGCCTTTGAGATTTTTTCAGTTTTTACATTAACCGCCTAACTACTTCAAGCATTAGCGAGCACGTCTAGTCTCGTTGAGCTAATGTATTTTTTGTCGGCAGAACGTCGGCAAATGTCGGTCAATCGCTGCTCGTTAACGACATGCCGACAGGTAACATGTTGCTATTTTAACTTGTAGGCAAATTGACTAGAGAAGATGCGTTTTTAAGTATGTGCCAGTGATATGATCAAGAGGCTGAAGAACTCTACATATTCTTGAAATAGCAAAACGCCAACACACGTATGACGCCACAAATTACAGTATTCTTATGTCCAAGTATGGTATGCAAACATTATTTAGTTTTTTGAGCATTCAATGTTTA
Organism: Hipparchia sbordonii; assembly: GCA_038048805.1. Lineage (NCBI taxonomy): Eukaryota > Metazoa > Arthropoda > Insecta > Lepidoptera > Nymphalidae > Hipparchia > Hipparchia sbordonii. The sequence goes on along the minus strand of CM076111.1, from coordinate 245,796 downwards.
TGCATGCAGATGCTTTTGTATTTAATTATTTTACGTACGCTGCAATAGGAAGATTTGAGGTAATCTTGTTCCCTGCTATATTAATAAGCAATTAAGCTTGTTTGTGTGTTCATTAGCAACAGGAAAAGGATAAAGTAATCGGTTTGCGGTTGTCCCGTTGTGATTGGGAAGTGATATCATTGTGTTTTGAGCACTAATCACCTAAAAGAAACAGGCTGGATTTTAACACAAACAGGAAATAATAGGGTAAGTATGTGTTCTTGTACAAGGAAGGTTGAGATAGCCAAGTCAGTCTATTGTTGTGTATTTTACGTTGTAACTAAGGTTGAAGCTTCAACATTTTCCGAGAATCGAGGATAATCTGATTTTGGAGTGTAACGTGCTTGGGACGTCTGATGCGTGGTGTGGTGGTATGGCGAGCCGGTTGCGTATATTATAAACTTTTCTTGCCTTGCGTATGTTATTGTGCATAAGATTCTTGTGAATTATTACAGCAAAACAAATGCAAATTAATTTAAAACACCCCCGACATGTGGAATCTATAGTTCGACTCTAGGTATATATCGGTTATCCTGTCCTGTTACCCAGTTTTCTGCTCCATCATCAGATTCTACTTCTCGATCCTCAATCATCGTCAATTAAACACATACTCGTATATACCATTTAAATGAGCCCAAACTCTCCATTATCTGCTGTAAGTTGCTAAAGGGTTGGATATCTCGCAGACTACTTGATGCTGATTGCTGCAGTATCAGCTCAAGGTTACCATGTCTTGGAAATAATCCAAAGTAACAGTAGGTGCACCAAAAATCAATTGCACCAGTGAAAGTTTGCAAGACCCTTTGTTTAAGTAGGAAAAGTTTAATTAGCTAATGATCTTCAAACGTCCATTTGTTGGGGAGCTACGGAGGAAGAGACAGATACACAGATACACAAGTTAACACCCCTCTTTTTGTGTCGGGGGTTAACAAGCATTTATCAAAAATAGCATTACCAGTAGGTACAAGGTCGCCACATGTTTAGTTCTTTGCTCGATTCGTCCAATCTTCTGGATAGCTGGGACGATACCTGACTCGTCTTAAAGTAAGTTATCCTATACATAGAACGATCCGAGCATGCTCTTTCTACAGCATAATGCTCTCCTGTCCTCTCTTGTCTCTAGTTTCTCGAGCCAGCGGAGTCTCACAAAGATCTCTACAATTACCTATTTTGGTTTTGGCCATTTGATCTCCTACTTCTTTCACAATAATTGTATTAAATTCAATTTAATTTATTGGCAAAGATTGAGAGCTCTTAAACAATCTTTAGTGCTCCAATCTGTCACACTGTCTGCAGCACGCAAAATGCAAGGGAAGATGCTGAGTAAGAAAAAGTTGTGAAAGAGGAGCATGCGTTGTTATCAGGTTCGCCTCCTGACGGATACTTGTGTTATCATCCGAACACTTAGCGCTATGTAGGTCGGTCACCTATTGTCACTGGTTGATAAGCGCCTAGCATAGTATGCTTCATCTAATCTACTATCACGTTGACAAATATAGTACCTACTGGCGGCATAGACTGGCGCCTGTAAATTACAATATACTTACCAATCTACGATAGCTCAGTATAGTTAGCCTACCTATTTTTAGCTTACTCCAGAAGATCCCTCTAGGCATAAAACTATAGGACTTTTAGGATTAGAGAAAAAACGATCACAAGCAGTGCATTTTGCTTTTAAATGCATATTAGCTTTTGATCCTATCCGCACAGAGTTAAGCTTTAAAAATCTACTAAAGCTACTACTTCTCCTTTAATACCTAACCGTCCACTGTTGAACAACGGTCCTTTGCATGGACTTCCACGGGCCTCGGTTTTGCGGTACCTGCATCCATCGGCTCCTATTTCAAACTTTCGCATTGGCAAGTATTTTAACCGTTTATTGACTTCAGTCGCAACACAATCATGTTACTATGATGTATAATTAACGACGGTTGATAAATAATTCGGTGTCCGAAAAATCATTAAAAGTATTCCGATCATTCGTGTTCGTGGAAAATTACTTAATTGGGGAAACACGGTCTTTTACCGCTTGCGGGGAAATCGAGTTGCGTTATGGATTCGTGTGAATGTTATTATGGTTTATAATGATATAGCTACCTAACTGCGCTTCCGCGTAAAAGCCGTCAATACCTACTCGAGTAGTCTTTGCTATGCGAATGTAAATACCGCAAGCCTTTCGTTTATTCCACTTATAATATTACATCATTTCCTTGAAACATTTTTCTTGATAAAACGCCTTGTCGGGAGAAATATTTTCCACGGTGGCAGGGTTAAACCTTAGCTTTAATACACCTATTTACATCATGTGGTGTTCAAAATGTTCAATTGTCCAAAAGAAGATAAAGAAATTTTTGAAAAACGCAAGGCTCGATTCGTTCCGAACATAAATTGCAGCTATATTATGAAATTTGATTTCAAAAGGGCCTGTTATTTAAAGACCAATTAATATAATAACATAAAAACATAGGTACTTATTAAAAAGTCTTGGAAAGGACAACTTTCAATGGGGGACTGGTCCAAAACAACTTCGTTTGCAACGCAATGAAATTAAGCCTTTTGAAAGTTGAAACTTAATATTTTTCCAAAAATTTTTGGTGTCGTCGACGTCGGGAGATATTATAGTTTACAAGTGTGTGCGCAAATACAGGTGCATTCTCTATTCCCTCATTCTCATTTTCCGATGGAACGGAAATCTGACGCGACCGGAGAGATATCAGGCGCAGGACGGACAGCTTACTTCCTAACTCCAGGCTAGTAGGTCTAGGTAAGTACAGAGAATTTCTTGACCGATAAACTTGAATCGAACCCGAGACTTCGTCATCCGCACTCGGACATAATAACCATTACACCAACAGGGCAGTTAGCGACATTTAGGTGCGATTTTTGTCGCTGGTCGCGACGATACTTTGCATATTTGTTTTGCGAATGAGTCGAGTTTACTTATGGTAATCTAGTAGGCTAAGTAGTCTCACACATGGATTTATGTTAAGCACTTACTCAACTTAACCTCATTAGTAACCTCGTGTCACTTGAAGGATTATGAAAGTGTAACAGGATTACTAAGATACCTTCCAATCGAACATTCTCCACAGCATTTTTAACCAGCCTGAAAGAAAACGTGACCATCTCGACTCGGCTGTATTTTTTAACCACCGACAAAAAAAGAGGGGAGTTTCAGCCACGTGCATATCAGTATTCTGTGTATTTGTGTGTCTGTATGTTCCTTCCATAGCTCGCTAACGAATGGACCGATTTTGATGCGGTTTTCTCTGTTTGAAAGCTATACGAGTATTATTTCAGATCATTGACTCATTTCCTACTTGATTGGTTTAAGATTTGTTTTTAGATTTAAATCATCAGCTAGTATAAAAAAAAGACGTGTAGCACTCGGGGACTGCCGCGGTAAAGCTATTGCATAGCATTTTTTATTTATCAACGCCATCTAGCGGTGAGAGGAGTCCTGTGTCAGGTTATTTTCGTTACGGAATTTCTGGATTCGGTCTCCACGCTCAATGCCCGCGATAGAAGCTATGCAATAGCTTAATAAATAATAAGTAAAAAAAAAAAGACGTGTGGCACTCGGGGACTGCCGCGGTAAAGCTATTGCATAGCATTTTTTATCAATGACATCTAGCGGCTCACCGTAGAGGAGTCCCGTGTCAGGTTATTTTCGTTACGGAATTTCTGGATTCGGTCTCCACATTGGCCCGCGATAGAAGCTATGCAATAGCTTAAAAATTAGTCACTTGTTTAAATGGATGAACTTCACGCCGATTGCTGTAATTTGCACGTAATTCCACAATCGATAATAATACACTCATTAATAATGAATATGTTAAAACAGTTACATTGCTCGGTGTGTAGCTGTGTACGTCCGTAGCGTGTCTGTGGGTGCAGCCGTGGGTGTAATTTAATTACAATCGACGAGCGGCGCGCTGATCGACGATCACGCGTCACGGCGCGGCGTCAAGCGAGATCCGAGTTTAGGAATAGACCAGGTAAACTGTTAAGATATACTAGCTGATGCTCGCTACTTTTTCGCCTCGATTGATTCAAATTATGATTTTTTTTCAAGCGTGAAAATCCACGATTTAATTTTTTTTTTGGATTTTCATACAAAAAAAAAGTTTAGTAAAACTGTTTGAGCCCTTTTAGTTTCCCCAAGTCCGTGCGTTTGTCCACCTGTCCACAGCGCAGTCTTAGTACTAAAAAGCTGTAATTTGTGCAAAGTTATGCATATTAATTACGCCAAAAAAGTTGTACAATAAAATTTTGAAAAAGACTATTATTTTTGGCGAAAAAATTAAAATAGTAAAAATTATGTTTGATTAGAGTAGGGTCCCCCTCCCCCTCTAAAAACTAATAGGTTTTAGATAAATGTAAAATATGTTCAAGATTGTAGCATACAACGAAGTTTAATAGTAGATTGTTACACAAGGGACGTAAGTAAGCTATTACAGAACAAGATCCAATTTGGCGCCAGTGCGAGCGCAGCTCGCATAGGGCGCTAATGGATCGCGTGCACCCGAGATATTTAGTCACACGAGCGAGCGCAGCGAGCGAGGGTGAATATAGTTCGAGGGTGTAATAGCTACTTGCAACCGAGGTAAGCATTCTACTTTATATCATTCTTGCGAGGTAAATAAAATTGGTAATGCAAATAACTTAAATCCCTTTACGAACAAACTTCACAAACTTTCAGATCAAATGAAATGCCGCCATTTCCATTTTTTTTCGTAAATAGTTTTCCATTTTTTTACGGCTCTGAGTTCCAAGGAGTTTTGCATAGTTTGAAATGTATGGAAATTAAATGCCGCCATGTTCAGTGTTTTTTTTTTCAGTAAAAAGTTTTCTTACCATTTTATAAGAAAAGAGATTGTTTACCAAGGAGTTTTGCATAGCTTGAACTGTAATGTGAACATTACAATTCAAGCATAGTGCGACGTAATGTTGCCTTGAATTGCAAACACCAACTTACAAGGAGACTTTCCACCATAGTAATCCCTAGTTACTGAGCAAGTATGATATAAAGGAAAATTATTACGGGTAGGTAAGTAGACTTTACAAGTTAACGAGTAGGTAATAGTCGACTAACTAACTAACACTACTTATAAGTAAATTATACAACAATTAAAGTGATCGTTGCAATGCAGTACCTTGGTTTGTACCTGCAAGATTTCGATACCACATTCCACTAGTTAAAAATGCTAAAATATACAGATTTCTTTTCTTAATAATTATTTATTTATACTGCAAATACCTAGCAGTTTTACCCAAATGAGACGCGATGAGTCGGTGATGGCTGGGATTGTGTAAGTGGGTATGTCATCATTGGAATTTTGGGAATGGGAAATCTAAGGAAATACTTGTTGACTGGTTTTCAATCAGGCGGTTTCTTAGTAATATTTTTTCGACTCACATTATTATTGGAGTTTATAAATTACCATATTGATTAGTCATAAATAGAATAGATAGGTGATGACTGACTTTACTTGATGATGTCAGCGATTTAAAGCTGTAGCGACTGTAAACTTCCATAAAATCCCTTGGGAGCTATTTGATTTCCCAGAATAGAAATAATCTGTATCCTTATCTTTTAATCTGTATACTTTTTCTTATGGAAAGTGTATAAAACCAAAAGGTTTTAAAATATCGAGTATCGCTCATTTTCTACTCGATAAAAATATCAAGTAGAAAATGAGCTGATGAACTTTAAATGCCTGAGCAGGTGATCTTCACAAATTATAACCACTTCTATCACGTCAGCTTGAAAACTGACAGGATGTGATGGACAGAATGTGATGCGGTTTTCTGTTTGAAAACAGAAAACCGCATCACATTCTGTCCATTCGATATGAAGCTACGAGAGAACAGACAGAAACACAGATACAAACACCCCTCATTTGTAGTCGGCGGTTAACAACCAAACTCTAAAAAGTCGTTAGCGCGCGGCAGAAGTCGTCGGTTACGCGTTTCGCCGAAACGTTTCCTGTGATTTGTTTACCTTTTATAACAGCTAACGAGAAATAGATCATAGGTACCCCCACACGGCCGTCAGCATGACGTTCACAGCGTGCTAAAACACTCTTCTGAACGACAGTTACATTGACCGCGGATGCAGGATGTAGGGCGCGGAGCGCGGGCGCCGGGGCCGGCGGGGGGGCAGGAAGCGCGGCTGCTTTTTGTGAGAGACGGATGCGCCTGCGCGTATCTAGCCGACTATCTTAGTGCATACAGCTCTAGATACGCCGCTGCGAGCTGCGGTATATAGGTCCGGTCTATTCGATGGCCCTTTTAAGTCTAGGGTCAGATCTTACAGAGAAACGCTAGCGGACATTTGTAAGCGGAATTCCGTCGCAATGTAACACGATAATGTCTCTTTAATTAAAGAAGTATAGAGGCATTATGGGACTTTAAGAAAACAAAATCAGCGCAGAAGGGGTCAGTCCTCATTTGTTTAGTTTTACACATAAATACCTATACAATATTCGAAATATGTCGCAAAAGCACTAATTAGGTGTGTATCTACCACTATTTACTGAGATAATTGTATAATTAAACTTATTTGGCTTGTTCGCAGTTTGTACTGTACCTTTGCCTTTATTAGCCAAAGGCGCTTAGATACTTCTCGACTTTGTCTGTCGGCATGGGCATTAGTACCTACATTAACTAGAGTTGTCGTGTCATATCTAAATCAAACATTACTTTTCAGAGATAAGTGAAGTAAAAGTAGGTACACCCATGTTGTGAGCCATCAGATAAGTGGCGGGTACCGCGGCCCGCTGCCGCCCCCCGGCGCCGCTCGCACGCATCTGATTGTTCGTGTTATCGGACACGACGCTGTCTGTTGCATGTTGCATCGGATTGCAAAAGAAAGATCACAATGTATTTGCAGTATTTTGGTCATACACTAGTGGTTCGCCCCGAACTGAGACCTCGCGATATCTCATAATTCCCAAAAGTTTTAATTATACATTGAAATAATTAACTTTTAACATTAGAAGCAAAAAAAAAAAATAATAGTTGACACAAAACTGTTTTACTGACACGGCGCCATCTATTAGCATTATTGTGAAACTATTAGCATTTAAAATTAAATAATTTCGTTTCTTTATAACATTTATCGAATTTTAGTATTTGTTGTTCAAGTACAGGATATAACTGAATTTTCAACCAAGTTTCACGTTCTAATATTCAGTAATTCTTGACATATGGCTCAAATTAAAATCTCCACTTTGAAAGCCCCCCATTTCGTCAATTTTAAGGGAAAAATTTAAAAAAATATATTTTTGTACTCTGATCAAAGTCGTCTTTAAAAAGATATATTGCAAGTCTATGTAACGCAACAAACAAAATTTTACTTCAAACACGCTTCTATGAGAGCCCCCCTGAAATAAAGCTTTTTATATTTTTTTATACAATGTTCGGCTGAAGGCCATCAGTTTACATATTATATTTAAATTTGAAGTAATTACGTTCAGTAATTCAGAAGTTATAGGGCTCTGACAGACATTTGGACGTACACACTTCTCTGTCCAGTACAGACAAGCGCCCTAGTTGACTCAGAGAACTCGCTTCGCTCGTTCAATTAACAATTTCAAAAAGTTTTGTATATATTCACTTCACTTATTTTTTTCCGACAACGGCAAGCCATAGGGAAGAGTTATGAATTATGATTTTAGCAATCTATGTATGTATGTATGTGTCTACTCATGCATGTAATACTAGCACCTGAACTACTGAGCCGATTTAGATGGATGAGGTGTCAATCGAATCGATATTATGGCACGGTGACATAATATTATGCTACATTTTATACGAAGAGAATCAAAATGACTCCTGTTATATGCAACTTTTCAGCTGTCTTTCTTCTTATCTTTATTTCTTCTTCTTTCATCTTTTAATTGTTGGTGCTGAATCCTGTGATAGCAAATCTCGCAGACTTATAGCCTTTCCAATCGTTACGTGGCGACACTGCGTTTTATACTATTGCCTTGAAGGCCCCACCCTGCGTCCCGTCGGCCCTGCCCTTAATAGCACAATGACAAGACAAATTGCTGTTATCACTCCCACTTAAGGGCTTAACATTGGGCGACGCGGGACGTTCATGTGCATTAAGAACAAAGAAAACTAAATCTTAAGTTTTAGAAATAAAGTATTGATTTCAGTAGCAGATTCCAAAGTCAATTTTTTCTCGTTGGAAATTGTTCGAAATAAATAGAGTTTGATCGGAAAATTTCAAATACATAACACTAAAACGCAGCTAAATGAATCGATGATATTATATTTTTGTTTAAAAAAGGATACACTGTTTGTCCCTAGCAAAAAATAAATTAAAAATGTTCTACACACTGGCCGCGACTTTGTCCTCGCGTAATTAATTTTTTGAAAATCCCTTGGGACGTCTTAAATGTCGCAGAATAAAAAGTTTCTGAAATGCAAGCTATCTCTGTGCCAATTTATCACCACGATTTTGTTTTAGTAAAATGATGTTCTTGGAACTATAATACAGAAGGTTTGTAAAGGAATAAAAGTTTTGTCATAGGTACCTACTTTCAAAAGGACGAATTTGCTACGACGTTTTGCGTGTCACGTGTTCGTGTCGCTGTATCCTTGGATTAGTTTATCTGCGATATGAGCAGAAATTGCTTTGCGCTGCACACGTCTCCCCGGACTCAAAGAAATGGAAACATAATTAAGTTGCTTCCACAGGTCCCTCGCAGAGCGGACTTTTGCGAGAAAATGTCTTTTTGTAACATAACTATGTTTAAAGACGCTACAGATGTGCCGACAAAGTCTGCTGGCAATATGTTCCAAAGTCCAAACGAGATAATAAACTTTATCTGTGATACGTGCATATCACTCATGCGGATGCACTTCGACCCTTTTTCCTCAAAACTTTTTTTACCACAAAGCGCGTAATAATTCTTAATTTTATAACTAAAATCAATCAAATGAATCTATGGCAGGACTATTTACGGTATACCTGACATCCTGTTACACAGTTTTCTGCTCCATCATCAGATCCTTCTCGATCCTCTATGATTTTTTATCAAAATCAAAAAAAAAAACAAAATTTATTTATTTCATGTAGGCCAACTTGTAGCTCTTATGACACGTCATAAATCTACCACCGGTTCGGAATGCAGATTCTGCTGAGAAGAGCCGTCAAGAAACTCAGCAGTTGCTCTTTTAAAAAAAATATCTAACACCCACTCACTGAGACCATTTTAATGAGCCCAAAGTATATCTTCTGTAAGTTGCTGAGGAATTGGGTATCCCGCAGACTACTTGATGCTGTAGCATCAGCTCAAGGTTACCATTACTTGGAAATAATTTGAAGTAACAGTGCACCAAATTTCAAATCATACGCACCAGCGAAAGTTTGTAAGACCTTTTAGTCAATAAGAAATGAGCTGATGATCTTAAAACAACTGAACATGTCTTTATAAATTCTAGTACGCGTCAAACTTACACCTCGCTTTTTCTTTCGAGGGTAAATAATAAACTATAGCTGTGATACGTTTTTTTCTAAAAAGCTTTCTTTAATAATTATTTTTAGTCTTATTAAAACTGTGTAATTTATCAGATTACTATAAAAATGTAGCTTCGAAGTTACATGGATTAAGGTTAATCAAGTCAGCTGCCGACCTAATTGGGAAGTTCCGAGGAGTTGGCATGTGTAAGTATACTTAAGTATTGAAGGCGAAGGAAACGGTCGTCAGGAACGTGAAGGCAATTTCTCGGAAGATCGCTTTGATCTAGAACCAGAGTCCGATTGCCGTTTCATCTCGAAATGATATTAAAAGGTTTTGATTGCTATGAAATGTGTTGAATTCAGTAAATTCTTTGAAACTTGAAACTAACTTATCGTTACACTTTTCTGGATAAAGTTTTTTTTGATGAAAAGTAGCGGTACCTTAATAGGTTTTTTTAAATATTTTTAGCAGGCAAACTAGCAGACAGCTCTTTTGGAAGTCGGTTAAAAACCGCGCGTTTGTATTATAAGCCTCAATAGCCCAACGGTTAAAGGTGCGGACTGAAAACTGAAAGGTCGCAAATTCGAGCCTCACCCGTTGCGCTATTGTCGTGCCCACTCCTAGCACAAGCTTTCCGCTTATTTGGAGGGGAAAGGAGAATATAAGTCAAGACAGGTTGACTAAAATATTAATCTTTATTAAAAAAAAATTAAGTACAGATTTTTTTACGACGCGGAAAAATTTCGCGCGATTTTTTTTGCAGTGCCTATGCGTGCACGTGTGGGCTATAGGTTAGTGCGGCGATCAGGCCCCGCACGGCTAGGGCGCGCCGCGGGTCGCAGCGAGTTATCTTCTTTATTTGGAGCCCGTCGCGGCGGCATTCCCGCACGATACAGCAGCGCCGGCCTCGTCGAGTTTCCGTCGAGTCTGGTGACCATACAGGGGATGGCCTTTTATTTATCGACTCAAGAAGTTCATGGGTTTTCTATCTCAGTGGTTATTTCCATAAAACTGTTAAAAACCGGCCTAGTGTGAGTTGGACTCGCATACGAAGAGTTCCGTACCGTCGTAATAGCGATTGTTAAGGTTGGGCAAAAAACGCTGAAAAAATCACGCTTCTTGTACGGGCACAGGGCACTCCCCTTTATTTTTAACTTTTTACTTTGTAGTGGCGTTCGAAGTCGATTGTTCCACCTTAACGCTTAAACTATTGAGTCGATTTTTATTACGATTTCCAATCGATTTGTTATTAGAGTTCACATAGGCTACATTTTATAGGAATAAAATCAATACGACGGATGTTATATCCAACTTTCCGAAGTGGGAATTGTATTGTAAAGCTTTTAACTGTATGGTTGGTATGCTGTGCGGCGGTGTTATCATTCGCTAGGCGGCGCCCACGGGCTAGGGCGGGACGGCGGCGCTGCACTGCGCTGTGGTTACTGCAAATAAATTACACCACGGAACCCCTGCCGAATCACAAGCTATCAGCAAGCACCTACCATACTTTCAAAGATCATGTCAGGACAAAAGCAGGGACTCACTAAAATTAGGATGGGGTTCACTTACCTTGGTGTCCAAACTAATAATATAAGCACGAAAGTAAATCTGTGTTCCAGTTTCTCTATTATTTTTTCATGCATTTTTTATGTACTAATCGTGCGTTAATTATATCAGTGACGTAAACACATCTTCATCTTCCTGGGATTCCTGGGGTCTCCGCAAGCCAAAAATCGCTGTGTATCGATTCAAAATCCATTAAAAGCTGTGCATATGGTGATCCTAGGCACGATCCTATTAGGCACGCAACTCATTCCCAGATGCGTAGATTCATGTAAAACGGTGGAGGCAAAAAGTGTGGAACAAAAACCGCATTAGAGCGGCGTGCGTGCAGCCGCGCTGCCGGTGCGTCGCGGCGCCCTAATGACTGCGCTAATGGCGGCGCAGCTGACGCGGACAAGTGACGGGAGGAAATGAGGGAAATTGCGAAAATGGAACCGAATGACGGTGCATTCGCATCAGCTGTTTGTAGGCTTTACAATGAATAACGAACACCACACGAAAATGATAGACATACCTACTGACAGATCATCGTCTCAATAACCTATCGCTGAGTGAGCTGATCCACTACCATATTGAGATGAGTTTAGGTTAAAAGTAAGGCCGAGTCCACCAGTCTTTTGCTGGGATCTATCGGGCGTGCTCTGGCTTACCTCGGATTTAAGATAGAGTTAAGACGAGATACAGATATACTCGGAAATAAATCTGTTTCCTTTTAACACTGTCTTTAGTCTGAGCGATTTCGTTTGTTTGGATTAAAATTTTTTACTTTCTTTTCATATCTATCTGGAAAATTATACATGAATACGAGCAGGTAAGCTAGAACTCCGTGTATCTGTAGATAGTCACTCACCTATTATTACCTAGCTAGTATTTCAAGTAAACGGCGTGTCCCGTTATCACAACTGCGTCGACGGTGAAGAGCTTTGGTGAAGAGACGTCTTATTGCCATATCTGGAGGGCCCTCGAGAATATCAATACTTGCCGCTTTGTCCGAAATACTTTCCCGTACCCAATTTTATTGGCGTTTTACGAGTTTTTTTTGCATTATTCATCTTGTGGCTCGGGACTGGAGAGTCGCCGGTGGGGCCGAGCCGCCGCGAGTGTGCATTATGTAGGTACATTGTAGGCTCAGTGCTCAGACGTGAATTTCAAAGACGAGACCGGAAAAATAATGAAGCTCTCTTGTCACGCGCTACATGTTGCAGTTCTTGACATTTCATTTTAACTTTAGTCTGGTAATTTCGAACAAGTTATGAACTACGAGACAATTGCAATAAATCAACATCTTCATCTGCGCCACTGGGGTTTAGGCCAAATGCGATTCGGTAGACTTTGCACACCTTTGAGAACATTGACAATCTCAAGCAAGCAGGTTTCCTCAAGACGTTCACTGTTAAAGCGCGAAGTTAACTCAATGAAGTAAGAGCTGGTTTCGAACCTCCGAACGCCTGAAAGGAGACCAAAGTATTCACTGCTGGCCTTTCAGCTCTGTTACCACTCCAATAAATGTTCTTGAAAGGGTCTCTATAAAATTCTTTTTTACCCGACTGCGGCAAATCCAAAAGGAAACGAATTTAGCAGTCTATGTATTTATGTAGGTACCTAATACTCGTACTAGCTGATGCCCGCGAATTCGTTCGCATGGATTAAGTTTTTTAATTCCTGCAGGAACTCTTTAATTTTCTGAAATAAAAAGTAGCCTGAGAGTGGGTTATCGCCATTTCAAACAGCCAAATTCGTTCAGTAGCTTTTGCTTTAAAGACTTACAAACACACACATACGTACAAACATTACCTTTATAATATTAGTGTAATATGTGTATTGTATGTGACTATTTACGAATTTCCTAATACATAATTTACGTACATAGGCTACATTGCATATGAGCAACATCATTATGACGGATAGGTACTATTTTAAAATTTTTCATTTTAAGTTTTTAAACTTTTTACTTGTCAAATGGACGAGAACATAACATCATGATCGTAGAGATTTTCGACAGGCAGGTACCTACTTATCTAACGTGTTTTTGTACAAGTATGATGGAATTATGTTATTTATAAGGAGATAGATAGTCGGTGCGAGACGGCGCGCGGCGTGATAAATGACGTGTCGACAGGAACTCGATCACGCTCGGCGCTCGACAGGCCCGGAGTGTGAGTAGTCGCCATTTGCGATGGAAATTCCTCTATTCATATCTGATTATAATATGGCCATGGTATAAACCCATTAGTTGCACAAGCCGATGTTACAATGTTGGGTAAGGATCTGAAAATAATGGCCGAGATTCCGATCATAGAAAGAACCACGTTTTAATATAACCCAGCCTAAGATTATTTATACGTATAAGCTCAACACCTAAATATTATCAGTCTCTGGTTATCTTTGTTTATTTTCTGTAGGGCTAACATGCGCGCCACGAGAAAATTTTGTCTACACGTTTACTCGTAATCTCTATGTGAATCTCTAGAGGTTCACGAGTAAACGAGTAGACAAAATTTTCTCGTGACGCGCATGTAAGCCCGAACTAGAAATATCGAACTTCCGTTTCTCACAAGGTTGGTTATAAGATGGACTACTACTACTACTGTCCATCCTATAAATTGAAATTAAATTCAAATTCAAAATTATTTATTTCACGTTATGACTCTACCACCGATTCGGAATGCAGATATATACCTACTTATTGTATTTTTGGTAGATTAGGAGAAAAACGGAATAATTAATTAATTGCAGTATGATTTTTGCTGCATTGCATTCCAGTAGCGTGAAACATTACAAGACAACACTTCGGAAGAGAGGTAAGTAAGTAACTTTCTTCTTAATTCCGCAGATTCTGCAAGGATATAATAATTATTATGTTGCCTAACGTTCCTACTAGGGTAGGGTAGGCGTGCAAACTTTACTCCACCAACATTGCCAAACATTATGCAAAACAGATTTGAATCAGCGAAACTTAAAGGCGCCATAAAAGAAAGCCAGTCGGTGCCGCAGCCCATAACTGATCTTTTATTAGGCCGCCCGCAGCCAATTTATACAAGTTAGTGCTTAGCAAGAGCATAACATTACATTATTCATGTATTTCGCGGAATATCGCGGAGAAAATAAACATGAATAAACATTCTGAATCTACATAGTTTGTGCAGCTAACGCAGCTATGTTGTATGCGCTATTTCCGCGTCATTAGTTTTATTTCCATTTTGGGTAGCCATTACTTTTTTAAAATCATACACAATAGTAGCAAGTACCTACCTATACCTCCTACCTACTGGGAGATTGAATCATTGCTAGGAAAGATCTCATTAATTAATATTAAACATAGGAAAGTTTGAACGTATAGATGCATGGATGGATGTTTGTGAAAAATCCACACGAATAAGGTCAACTAGTATATTATACTTAGTGCACCAGTGAGCAAACACAGATGCACTCTCCATTCCCTCACTCTCGTTGCCGGATGGCACAGCAGTCAGGTTGGTAGGTACCTACAGCCGGAGCCCTTTCTAGTTGGAGCTAGGATGCACGCCACGAGAAAATTTTGTTCCGTATGACATGCCCCACTGAGAAAATGGATAGACAAAATTTTCTCGCGGTGCGCATGTTAACCCTACAGGACTTGTGGCCAGTTACTTTATTCTTACAGCATAAGTGCTCTTCTAGAGGATGTAACACCTCAACTTCCTAACGGGCTACTATAATACCAACGTTATATCTATTCTAATTCTATGATTCTATTCTAATTCTGTGGAATCTGTTGCTATAGTAAGTAGGAACCTATTAATAAGTGTGAGAAAACGACATTAGCTAGACAGTCGCGTCTAGAGCATGCGTCATCCATCCTACATTGTGCCACAAACGTACGGCATACCTTATCGAAGTTCCAGTTTACATCAGCTGTTCTAACACGCGGCCACGTGACTAAATTATTAAACCATATCCACTGCCCGTCGTATAGCATTCACCGTTTCCGAGAAGCGTTCGTAAGAAGCAATGCAATCACATCTCTATATT
This sequence comes from Hipparchia sbordonii, assembly GCA_038048805.1. NCBI lineage: Eukaryota > Metazoa > Arthropoda > Insecta > Lepidoptera > Nymphalidae > Hipparchia > Hipparchia sbordonii. Next base: position 230,704 of record CM076111.1, on the reverse strand, counting down.
TTACTTCAAGGTGATTAACCTGTCTGCACCGGATGTTTTATGCTTTAGAACTATTTATTTCCATGGAAACAAATAAATTGCTGGTTATGTATGTTTCAAATGAAACGAGTTCAGAAGTTAGGCAGCAATGTACGCAGTTCGAGTGGGATGTTCGTGATAGTGGTATAAGACAGCATCCGACGGACGAAGGCCGGAAGCAAGCGCGTCGCAATCGATAGTGCTGTGTACACATTGCAGCATCTGGCAGTACTTTACATAAGAGCATCGAGTGTATACAGGCTTAAGTAATTCTCAGAGGGGTTGGATATATCCTTTCATTTGAAAAGAACGTGGGAAAATATTTAAACGTGGCACTGTCTGAAGAACAGGTTTTATTTTTCTTCAATCAAGCTAATCGTGGGGTATGCTTTGGATTGTTGGGTAAGATAGGGAGGGAGGTTTCACAACTAGCTTAGAAGATATCGTAGTTTCAGTTGAAATGAAATATTAAGTTGAACTTTGCGAGCGGAACATACCGGCTGACTGCTATTGAAGCAAGGATGGCAACAACTAAAACTTGATAGAGTATTTTTAACCGACTTCCAAAAAAGGAGGAGGTTCTCAATTCGTCGGAGATTTTTTTTTTATTTATGTTCTCCGATTATTCAAAGACCTGCACCGATTTGGAAAATTCTTTTTTGTTTGAAAGGGTATAACTTCCCAGGTGGTCCCATTGTCATCAGCCACTATGTGCGACTGAAATTCGGCAATTTGGACGTTGACCAACCCTCTGCAGGATATATTAAACTGTAAAAAACTGGAAAGCTGTACGCAAACACAGCTGCACTCCCGTGCTGGCGTACTCCGATGGCACAGCACTTCGGGCGTGTACTATCGCCAGCTTCCTAACGCGGGCTGTTTCAAAGAGTTTTGACTGAAAAGCTGTTATTTCGGGAGAACCTCCGGGCTAGCTAGCCACTAGTGTCTAGCCCAACGCTGTAATAATGTCCTGCATAAATAATTTGATTGTTTAACTGCCGCCAACCCTAGCTCGCTCGCATGTGTATGCAGATTTTATTATCAGGCGCGCCATTTTGCGCGATTTGTTCGTCTGCTAATCTGCCGGTTCGAGCGTTTAATTAAAGCTTCATCCAATAATTCACATTGCATAGCTCCCAGCTATACCGGCATATGAGCTGTTATACTACTGTAGGTGTATGAAGTGTTAGGTCAAGGTGTAGTTAAGTCATTATTGTAAATGCGAAATTTGTTTTTTGGTTTCCTTTACGCAGCAACGGAGTAAGGTACTGACTTGATTTTAGTAAAATACTTATGTAGTTAGTTAAAGAGAACTTGGATGAAGTTGTTGGCATCAGTTAGTTGGTAGGTATGTGTAAAATACTTAAATAACTTCATGTTTACTTACCAATTAACGCACGCATGCTAAAATCAACGAATAGTTGAAGCAGTAGGCAGCAATTTGAACGATTCATTAAATTAATTCAGAACCTCTATTTTGTAAATAAACGCATTAATTCTATACCCACCTGTTAGCTCATCCACTTAGCTGTTTGGTACCTACTACCTCCACGCAAACGTGTCCTTGTCTACTGGGCTATTAGGTACAGGCACAAGAGTTTTATTTTCCACTAGCTGACGCCCGCGACTTCCTCCGCGTGGATTTCGTTTTTAAAATCAGGAGCTCTTTGATTTTCCGGGATAAAAGTAGCCTATGTCACTCTCCAGGTCCTAAACTATACCTATGTAAAAAATCACGTCAATCCGTAGTTGCAGCGTTATTAAAGGACAAACTAACAAACAAACCCACTTTCGCATGTATAATATTAGTATGGAATAAGGATCATGTTCTTGTAGGTGTAGTTTTGCAAACATAATCGACAATTTTCATCTTAATTTCGCTAAATTACTATAAACCTTTATAAATACACCTAACTACCTTCTATATTTAGAAATACCTTCTGTAGTTTCTGAGATTAGCGCGTACAGACGAACAACGTTAATAACTTTGTTCTTTAAAACGTAGTTATATTCCAGGTAACGAATGTTAAACAAGTGGGTAAAGGTAGGTATATAATGAAATAGCACTTAAGCGAAGTCTCCAAACATTCCATGTCGTAAACATTCCTTCCAATACTCTGTACCCGCAGTAGGTGCGTTCAGACGCTTTCGGCTCGGAATTTTAAACATAAAATGTAATTACTCAAAGCACGTAAAACAAATTTTAATAAACAGTTTCGACTGCCCGTTTTGGAACCTCTTTCTCTTCGTCTTTAACACGAATGTCCCAGACTGTACGGACCACCTACCTCGGACGCTGCGATGTCTTTAAACTTCAAAGGAGAGACTACCATGCTACTATAATCCTTCACGTAACGTTATAAGGCTTGTTTCAGTATGAAGGTGATTGCACAAAGGTAAATGAATATTTCGCTAGCAATCGGGGAAAGCAAGTCTGCACATTTTAGAAGTCCGGAAGTGGGACTCGCAGTAAGGTATTTATTTTGAAAATAAAAAACTGTACCATATTTTCTCACAGATACCGTTATAGTAGAGTCATTCCCAAAAGACAAATTTTTTGTAAAAGCTTAAAGTAGGTCAACTATGTGGTTCAGTTCGAGATTTCAGGTTTGATGTGTTGTTCTCGGCGGATAGCCAGGAAATAGAATGTCTTAGTGTGGTAACGCCAGAGGGTGTCAGTTGTCACCACAGTAAGGTGTTCCATTTTCTGGCTTATTTTTGAAAACGGTCTTGAATAATTTTCTCAAGTGCATATACTCGTACCTACTTAGGGCTGCCGTGCGTCCGGGTTTCGCTGGATTTTTCCTAGTTTAGAGGGCGTCCTGCAGGGTTAGCATGGAGAGGAGAAAAAAGTTTTATCCCCTGCTTTAATCCACTGACAAGGGATAAAATTATCTTCTCCCTATGCTAAAGCATGGCGACAGCAGAAAGGAAAAGTATATTCCTATAAGAATATCCACTGTGGATATTATTTCCACCGTTTTGCTCATGCTCGACAGGTGGATAAAACTGAGCGAGGGGATAAACATTTTATCCTTTCCCCGGGGATAAAATTTCTCCCGCCCATGCTAGCTATGCTGGGGTCATCCGGAAAGGGTTGTCAAAAAGTAGCCTATGCCACTCTCCGAGTCCTCAAGTATAGTCATGCAAAATATCACGTCAATCCGTAGTTCTGTTGCACCGGGATTGAAGGACAAACAAACACATTTATAATATTAGTAAAGATATTAAGTAGAATAGCAGGATGTATAGAATGATAAAATATTTTCACCGCTACCGGCTTAGCCAGCAACCCTCGGCTGGGCAGGTGGCTGCGCTCCGAACTGTTTGTTTAGGCCTAGGGCGTAAAAATAAGGAGTGTGCACAAACAAGGCGCGGGGAAGCGGCGATAGATGAGTGTCTGTCTGCGCTGCGGTGACGTGAGGCTTCCTCGAACTGGCCAGCCCGGCTCCGTGGCCTGTGGCGTGCTGGCATTTTATATTGTGGTCAAAATATTCCTATTTTGCTGCCGTATGTTTCGACCCCTCCGTAGAACAAAGTCTCATCTGCTAAATTCATAACTTGAGATTTGAGCCTTGCAGATGTGACTTTTAAGGCTCAAATTTCAAGTTGTGAATTTAGCAGATGAGACTTTGTTCTACGGAGGGGTCGGTTTGTACCTATACCTGTAACATTGTACAAGACTAAGCACAGATTAAGGAAGGGGTCTCTTCTCATGCCTACTGTGACTTAAGTGTAATTTTTTTTATTCAATGACAAGATAGTCCTTGACTACAATGTCACCTGATGGTAAGTGATGATACAGTCTAAGATGGTAGCGGACTATCTTGGAAGGGGTATGGCAGTGTACATTCAATCCATACAGCCTTTAATCGGTTTCTACACGCCATCGTGTCGGAACGCTAAATCACTTGGCTATCAGCTAATGGAAGAATTTTTAGTTTCAAGGCTCACGCTTCGTGAAGTCTGCTTCGCTGCCACGGGGCATTAAACATTTCCTAACAATAACTTCTACAACAAAGCTTGCATACTAGATTGTTTGGCACAACACGTTGTTTATAATTCTACCGTTAAGGAAACTACTGCGCTACTTTAACTGGGTTGTTAATTATAACAATCCCTATTAGCGACAAGCCAAATAGTTTTGTCGGATATAAACCTGAATGTAAAGGACTTTTAAAATGATAGCATTACGTTACCTATTTATTGTTAAGCACTAGGTACCTTAGTGCTTCCGTCCGCTTGAATCATCTTTCAAAAGGTATAAGCATAGAGGTATAACCTCCACAGTAATGAGACATCTGCGCGGCAAATACGTACTAAGTATAGTGTACAAGTGTGTACATTAACAGAATACTCTCTATTCTCTCACTCTCATAATAGTTCGATAGGACGAAAATCCTATACGACCAGAGAGAGATGACTTTATGTGCTCTCCAAAACACAGGGATGATACTAATACAGCGCTCTACTTCCTAATTCCGGGCTGATACTAAAAAGCTTTTGACACAAAAACCCAATTCTTTTCCCCGACTCGGGAATCGAACCCGGTACTGAGGCACTCGCAGTTAAACAGGCTAACCACTCGACCAACGAGGCAATTACTTCTTTAAAAAATCCTTCCTATGGTATGTCAAGGAACAAGTAGTAATCAATGATTATATCCTCGATGATCTTATTCAGCCTGAGGGGAACATCATGCTACCGATAAAAGCAATAGGTACTCTGATAACCTGATAACCGGAGAGATATTAACCAAGAAAGATATGCATAACTTCTCTGTAAAGTTACGTATACGTATCCAATAGAAAATGTAACTTTAAACTTAACATATTGTATTTGTAGGTTGTTGTAGGTACACTAGGTGAGATGCAAGCAAGATAACAGATCAAAGATAAAGCTGGGCAACTTGCATCTGCTCAAAGGGAGCCTTGTACATAGGCTCCACACAATAGCGGCTGCGGCTACGATACTATGATAATGCATTGCCCGTGCAGAGCCGATGCCCGCATCGATGTACAAGATAGGTATACTGAATAGATATATGTAGTTCTCTTAGAAGAAATTGTAAATTGGGGTTACTGTTTAATATGTTTGAGGGAGAGGGTCATACGGAAAAATTAAATGTTTTCCATTTAATCAAAGATACTTCAAATGAAAACACATATTTATATGGATTGGATTGAATAGTTACTGGCAGATAACGTAACACTAGTGTGTAGTGTGAAAACACAGTGATTTTTTTCAACATCTTGCTTATACCTATGCCTAATGGTTTTGCGGTGGATCGATTTCATATGATAATAATAATAATGACGTCATCATCGGATTATTTAGAAACGGACTTAATTGCTGCGAAATTCCGTGATTTTTATGAGTAACTAGAAGATGCCAGATTTCGTCCACGCGGATTGAGGTTTTTTGATTCCAGCTGGAATTATTTTTTCAGAACACAATAAGACCTATGTACTATTCTGATGTACGCTATTAGATTGCGAGGCTTCACCAAAATCCGTCCAGTAGTTTTTGCATGAAAGAGTAACAAACATCCATCCATTCATCTTTACAAACTTTTGCATTTAGGACTAGAAGAATTGTAGGATTTATATCTGGTTTTACCTATAAATATATGGTTCACTCTAGTTGCAGATACGTCTCGGCACACCTAAATTGAGCACTAGTTACTATTCGGTGCTCACGTCTCACGAGATGGTCTTCAACATAATGGCGTGCAGATCTGTAATCTGCGCAGCATCTCGAGCAGGAATAATGCATCAAAGGGCAGGCATTGAGGCCGGCGTGTAATCACTCCCATTGAGCCACGGGCGCGGTCCTGCCGATGCCTGCCCCGGCTTGCCTTTATCCGTGCATAATGATGCTCTGAAGACGTCGTGCTGTACTCTGAATAAGGATCGATCAGATTTCTGTCCCGATAGGTAGGCTTCCGCTTTTGGTGTAGTGAAGGACAAGTCTTGTATGGCCTTTGACCGTTAACGTCCGCAGCATCGTTATGGGTTTTAGGTCGCACGCATCGTTATTATTTTTCTTTTTTTTTATATGAATAGCGGGCAAACGAGCTGGCGGGTCACCTGATGTTAAGTGATTACCGCCGCCCATGAACACCTGTAGTACCAGAGGTGCTGCCGGCTTTTCAGGAACTTATTGGTTCGCCCCTTGAATAACCCCATATTGTACTTATTTTGTAATTGTTACAGTTTGAAAGTATGATTGTGTCGTTGAGGGTTGTCCCTTTACATTTATGACGTAAATGTAGAGGTTTTGGACTCCCAGAATGTTCTGCAGTCAATAGTTCTGACGGTCAGTGATTCTCGTTACCGCTTTGTTGTTACAGATATGAGTGGAGGTGCATTGTAAACGGAGAAGCCAGCACATTACATCACGAGTCACGACATAACAATATTATCGACGTACATTCAACAATAAATCGCCGATAAGCAACAATCGATTGTGGCCAACAATCGAGTGGAACAATCGCTCGATTGTCTCCGCCGATTGTCTGAGCTGTGTCATCCCACTGGCCATTGTGCTTGGAAATAGAGATTTTCTCAAACTATAGAGTGGCTATTGAGATTTTTCTTTCCAAAACTATGTTGCTTAGCTTCGGTAAAACTGTTCCACGTTCGTAGACTTCTTTCATAATGTCCTTAAAAAAATTCTCACAAGAAATATGCAAAAATAGATTTCCCTCTAAACTTTTAATAATATTAGAATAGAATAGAAGCACATTACGGCAAAGTGAGAGCGTGATAGCAAGTGATCGCTATCGTAACATTATAGCAATCTCTTTTAGACAATCCCAAAGCGAAATTACGTCAACAGAAATGAAGCGGATTTACTAAAACGCCAATGTTATCAGAAAACGAATTTATACTTGAACTTCTGTACCATTTACAAAATAAAAAGGATACAGTTTATATAGCAGTATAACTTATTCTATTCTACATATTTACTTTAAATACGAAATTAGCCGGAAAGCCTTAATAGTTCTACTGCTCGTTGAGGAGCTGATTGAAATCTGATTAGTCGACGGTTGTAACCGCACAACAATAGATAAGACAAAATGCCTTCTTTTGGACTGTAAGATCCTCTCTGTCCTTATTATAAAGTCAGTGGTCGCAGTGCTGTGCCTTTGTAAGAATTACAATTTCATATCTGTTCGCGGAACGCAGCGATGTCAGGATGTACCGACATTCAAACACGGTATATTATCGTATTTTATTGCATGCAGTGTCGTTTCGAATTTTTATTATGTCAATAGCCTCGCTGTCAGTATGCGTCAGTCACGGGATTATGATAACAACAGTGTGTGTTGACCAAATGTTTGAAAAATATAACATTTATCTTTATTGTTACAATACCTATATTACAGGACTAGCCCAAGGCCGTGACTTCGTCCGCGCGGATTTGATTTTTAGGATTCCGTGCCCGAGGGGTAACCAACGGGACCAACATAGTCGAAGACATAGTCTCCGTCGTCCGTCCGTCCGTTCGTCTGTCTGTCAGCCGGCTGTATCTCAGGACCAGTAATAGATAGGGGGGTAAAATTTTTAATGTACATGCGTCAACACACACACACACAAACACACATACATACACACACACATACACACACACACACATACACACACTCACACAGACACGTCAAACTTATGAATGCGCATTTGCTAGCACTTGCTGGATACATGCGAAATAAGATCGTGTTCTGCGGCAATCCGTTCTAGAGACTTATGTCCAGCAGCAGTGAACGTCTATCAGTCTATGACTATTTATGTACGTGTATTTATATACATATGGTATGGTAATTTTCAGCTGAGGCAGATCAGCTGTGATTGCTCGTATGTATGTAAACACATACAACGCTACAGCAAACGCCAGCGCGGGATCATAAAAACAGAGTTCCCTTCACGTCTGCACTCGATGCTCTTAATAATTAAGTCGTTACCAATGATATACAAAAGCCAAGGCGCGGCTCAGACTATGCTATGATATTTGACCTATACAATAATTATTAAAAATACTTACTGATTGACTGATTAATCTATCAACGTGCAGCCTCAACCACTGGGGTTAGAAACTTGAAATTTCGACAGTAGGTTTTGTTTATGACGTAGGCACCCAGAAAGAAAATTTTTTTTGAAAATTCCACCCCATAACCCAATTCCACGCGGAAGAAGTTGCAGAGGCAAAAGCTAGGTATTAGATAGCAAGACAAAATTGCTCAGCAATCAGCAAACATCTGAGCTATACCATATTATACTCAATACTAGTACTTTCTAGTAGAATAGTATACGTTTGCCTACTGTTATACGCAGTTCAGTTGAGAGCTTTGAATACTCTTACTCATTTTTCTGGGTGAGCAAGTTTAACCTTATTAACGATAACTTAAGCCGCCAGACCTGTGACATTATGATTATCGTAAGTAGTAAGTATATGTTCAAATTCATGCACATTCCTTATCCTAAGTCTAAGAACAGTTAGTTCTACACGGATCAAACTGTGTGTCTAGGCTGTATCGAATCGATGACTGCGATTAAAGCAGTACGGGAACTGAGGCGCAGCACAATACATTCACGGGCCCCATTCATCCGCGCTCCGCACAAAAACATGAATCATGAACAATTAGCCAATCACGTACCAACGACGATCAGGTTTTTACAAGCTATTATTTAACTTGCAATCTATGCACACCCATGTAGGTATGTTTAGGTCAAATGCTGAAATCTTAATTAGTTTCCGATTGAGCTGAAATTTTTCATGTAGATGTAAATCGGATGACAATGTATTTCTATTGTGATATGGAAGATTTGATGGAGCCGGAATGTGGCTATGGGAACTCTGTAATAAAACAACATAACTTAATTAAGTTTGGTCTTGTTTGATTCGTCTTGACAAGTACTCTGTTCCTAGATGATATTCAGGGTCTGATGATGAGGCCGGAAGGCAGCAACCGGAGCACTAAAACAACGTAATTCCATCGATGTAAAGTTAACAATGTTAAAGTTAATGACAGGAGCGCTGATGTCATCTTTACTATTCGAAAGTTAAAATGTGCTTACGCTACTGATTGCACAAAACATGGTGATTCTACACTCTATAGTAGATACTAGTAGGGTGCGTGGGTGCGCGGCCCGCTGCAGCGGACCGCGGTTTTTCTGCTCTTAGACTTTCAGGGCCTGATCATTTTCTACCACAAAACCACTATTCCAACTTGTACACTCTTTAAGATAGACATTGACGAAATTTGTGTGGCCGCCATCTTGAATCCGCCATTTTGGTGTTTTTTTCAGCTCATTGCCAATTGGATGAGGTTTCAAGTGATTTTTGTTTGGGCACCCTCAACCTATCTTCAATACCCTGACCGTGCTCCTCACCCGTCTCCGAAATCCTCAAGCATCAGCTCCCTCTATATTTTTCATCCAAATGAATTTTTATCCTCTATACGAAACCATCAGCGGAAAGGAACGTATCAAAGTCTTGCATACATTTTATATGACAAAAAAAAAACCGCCATCTTGAATTTTTTTCTATTCACCACGTACACCATCGGGTCCTGATCATCTTTTTCCAAGAAACCATTCTTCCATCTTTCATAGTCTCCGAGATAGACACCGACGAAATTTGTATGGCCGCCATCTTGAATCCGCCATTTTGAATTTTTTTTGGCTCTCTGCCAATTGGATGAGGTTTCGAGTGACTTTTGTTCGAATACCACCCACCTATCTTTGAAACCCTGGCCGTGCTCCTCACCCGTCTCCGAAATCCTCAACCATCAGCTCTCTCCATATTTTTCCTCCAAATAAATTTTTGTCCTCTCTACGAAACCATCAGAAATTTTGAAAAGGAACCGTATAAAGTCTTGCATATATTTTGTATGGAAAAAAATAAATTCCGCCATCTTGAATTTTTTTTCTATTCATCAAGTGGACCTTCGGCTCCTGATCATCTTTTGCCAAGAAACCACTTTTCCATCTCTTATAGTCTCCGAGATAGACACCGGCGAAATTTGTATGGCCGCCATCTTGAATCCGCCATTTTGGAATTTTTTTTCGGCTCTCTGCCAATTGGATGAGGTTTCGAGTGACATTTGGTTGAACACCCCCCACCTATCTTCGATACCCTGGCCGGTGCTCCTCAGCCGTCTCCGAAATCCTCAATCATCAGCTCTCTCCATATTTTTCCTCCGAATGAATTTTTGTCCTCTATACGAAACCATGCGTGAAAAAATTTTTTTCCATACAAAATTTTACAGGAGAGGTGATCAATGAGTCAGTGAGTGAGTGAGTGAGTGAATCAGTGAATCAGCACGAGTAGCTATATATATATTAACTAGTAGGGCGCGTGGGTGCGCGGCTCGCTAAAGCGAACCGCGGTTTTTCTGTCCACCAAGTAGACCTTCGGTTCTTGATCATCTTTTTCCAAGAAACCACTCTTACATCTTTTATAGTCTCCGAAATAGACTCCGACGAAATTTGTACGGCCGCCATCTTAAATCCGCCATTTTGGTGTTTTTTTTCAGCTCATTGCAAATTGGATGAAGTTTCGAGTGACTTTTGTTTGAGCAGCCCCCACCTATCTTTAATATCCTGGCCGTGCTCCTCACTCGTCTCCAATATCCTCAATCATCAGCTCCCTACATATTTTTCCTCCGAATGAATTTTTGTCCTCAATACGAAACCATCAGAAATTTTGAAAAGGATCGTATCAAAGTCTTGCATATTTTGCATGAAAAAATAAAAATCCGCCATCTTTAATTTTTTTCTATTCATCAAGTAGACCTTAGGGTCCTGATCATCTTTTTCCAAGAAACCAATCTTCCATCTTTTATAGTGTCCGAGATAGACACCGATGAAGTTTGTATGGCCGCCATCTTGAATCCGCCATTTTGGAGGTTTTTTTCGGCTCGCTGCCAATTGGATGAGGTTTCGAGTGACTTTTGTTTGAATACCCTCCACTTATCTTCGATATCCTGGACGTGCTCTTCACCTGTCTCCGAAATCCTCAACCATCAGCTCTCTCCATATTTTTCCTCCAAATGAATTTTTGTCCTCTATACGAAACCATCAGAAATTTTGAAAAGGAACCGTATAAAGTCGCGCATATATTTTGTATTGAAAAAAATAAATTCCGCCATTTTGAATTTTTTTCTGTTCATCAAGTGGACCTTCAGCTCCTGATCATCTTTTGTCAAGAAACTACTCTTCCACCTCTTATACTCTCCAAGATAGACACAAACAAAGTTTGTATGGCCGCCATCTTGAATCCGCCATTTTGGAGTTTTTTTTCGGCTCTCTGCCAATTGGATGAGGTTTCGAGTGACATTTGGTTGAACACCCCCCACCTATCTTCGATACCCTGGCCGGTGCTCCTCACCCGTCTCCGAAATCCTCAATCATCAGCTCTCTCCATATTTTTGTTCCGCATGAATTTTTGCCCTCTATACGAAACCATGAGTGAAAAAAAAATTTTCCATACAAAATTTTACAGGAGAGGTGATCAATGAGTCAGTGAGTCAGTCAGTCAATCAGTGAATCAGCACGAGCAGCTATATTATATTAAAGTAAGTCATAATTACGTTCTTCTGGACTGGCATAATACAATTTGACAAGCAAAAACAAACGGGTGTAAAACATCTACAAGCGCAGCTCAGTAAAGTAGAAACCACTCTTATTGACAACACCATAGAGTCGGAATAGAAGTGAGTGCTTCCCACATGGTATACTCGTAGTTGTCCCATCAGTGTAAAGTGGGGCAAGTCTGCCCGCGATTGTCATCTCGCCGAGCGGCTCGCAGCGTCTCTTATCGCAGATTCTTTTATTTCTTTTGAAATTGCTCTTCTTGTGGGATGCTTGTGTTTCCCCTTTTTGTTATACTTTCCTTTGAGTTCACCGTAAATGAAGAGGGAAGTTGGATTTCATTGAAATAATTATGTTTATTTTGAACAGGTGTGCGATTCTAGCGAGAAAATAAGTGTAAATTGAAAATTTAAAACTCCCCCGACATGCGAGTCAGTGTACAATATACCTGACATCCTATTATCCAGTTTACTTCTTCATAATTAAAGCCTCGACCATCTATCATCATCTATTTAACACCTACATATTCAGACCATTCTAAAGAACCCAACACACTATATATGCTGTAAGTCGTTGAGGAGTTGGGTATCCTGCAGACGGGAAAAAGACGGGCAGAGAATTTTCAAAATATAATACTATAGTTAGCGGGACGGTGCATGTGGCAGTCTTCAGTCTGCAGCGATGATGTAATAACAGTCGTTAGCGATCGGGAGGCCATTACGGTAATTGAATCAGCGCGGCGTTGCGCCGGAGCGCGGTTAACGTGTAACTATCCTGCAGTTATTAGCCAGACGTGTGTGAAATTTTAAATGTCTATCCGCTGTACGCGGGGCTGCCAGATGGAAACAACCGGCAATGCGCGAGTCGGTCTTGCGCACCGACGGTTCCGTACCTTGGAGGGAAACAAGTAGGAAATAATAGACTCAAATTAAATACTATGCTTAGCAGAGATATTTAATACCTACCTCGGAACTGATCTCTATTCGGTTTCTACTTCACAAAGGCATAAATAATCATTAGTAATGAATTTGTAGTGCCGGTTTGAATAGCTCCTAGAACATGTAATTCACAAGCCTACACGTAATAATATGAGATATTTGATAAATCGGCTCCACCAAGCATCAAACACGATCGGACGCCGCTCTCACAATCAACGATTTATGGCCGTATCCATTGACACATCTTGATTAATTGTGACGTCAGCAAATTCGTGTTGTCAGCTGCCCACAATAAATTTCATATACGATTACATTCCAAGCGAAAATAGACCATAAAACTAAGCGCGTTTTAAAACCAGTTTTCTTTGTATGTAATAATGTTTTGGTGTGTGGCACAGATAGTATCGGTTGTTCAGCAGTTCTCATGGCGTGTACCGTGTACGGAACCAATGTGGCGTGATAAATTTTAATAATGGCACAACATAGCAGTAAGTGCTACATAATGCTTTTATGGCAAGAGTTGCAGGAAGGTCTTCCTGTGCATTACTTACCTACACATAGACATGTTTGTGTGTATACTGTGTGTATTATACAAGGGATATAATATATCCTTTGTGCACAAACTCAAAACTTGTGGTTGGTCCAAAGTTTGCCCTTTAATAAAAAGGCCAAACTATTTTTTTGTATTGTATTGATGTATTTGTCTAGAAATATATATTTTTATTGACGTTTTGTCCGCCATATTGGATTTTTCATCACGTCATACAGCACGACACGGTTACGAGACAAAGCCCGTAACGTCACCTCATTTATTGACATCCAATCAAAAATTTTTCATTTATGTGAGAATCAAAAAACAGACACAACCAAACATGACTACGGAACTAACATTGTAGAGTGTTAAATACTAACACGCTTTGTGCTATTCTCTCATAAATCAAAGGATTAAACTGACTACAAAACAAATGATTACCAGTTTGTGTCATTAATCTTGATAAGCATTGAATCAAATTATAGTTAATGCAATTTATTTTTTAATTAACGAGCAGAGAAAGTATTTACCAAATCAGAGCCCTAGGCGCTCAATTCTCGCGTTTCTTTTTCTCTCTCCGGTTGTTACTTTACTGATACGGTTACTGTGAAACTAGATTTGAGAAGTTTTGGTGCTGTAGCACATGTTAATATTATTTTTTGAAGGTTTGGCAGATTGATATTATTATGAAAGTAGGTGCTGATAAATAACACGCATTAACATTAGAAAATTAATCCTTTTATTGGAAAACATAAGAATGTTGCTATTTATTATTTGGGGAACATATACGTGGTTTAAAAAATTTGCTTTAGTAATTAAACCAACTTTAACACCTGTTACAAGTACTTAATCAAAATTTAAGTAATTAATTAAAATTGGATAATTGGATAATTTTTCATATTTTAAAATTTTAGGTAAATAAGCATCCAATTATCCGATCTCTAGTAAGATTAACCTCAAGACGATGCATAATACATCGTCATAGTGAGATTAACTAGACCCTAGACAAGTAATATGACGATCGCATTCAGCTCTGATCGCTTGCATTCTTAACAACACCAGCCAATAAGAGATTGGAATCGTCACACTGTATCAATTAATTTTAGACAATCCCTCAATCCAACGTCCTGAAATATTTTAAATGTAAAGTTCACGGGTACTCGAGCTTAACCGTTGCAGTACCGTACGACAGCAGTGCAGGCTCAGAGTTTTGTCTCAACGCTCTCAGCTGCATATCCGATATGACCTTCTGAATATCTGTCTGACCGACGATCGCTAGTTCTCTGGGCAGTGAACGCAGAGTCATGGCTATATATTTGCCGAAAGTATCAAATTCGTCTTCTTGCTTTTCTATTAGTGAACTTGCACTTTTAGTTAGACTGTCGGCGATTTTATCAATTTTGGCGATTGCGTTGTGAATGTCGTCATCCTTTTTATCTGTCTTTCCTTTTTTGGTAGGCTTTTTTGTTGGCATGATAAAATATGTATTTGTCGATGTTTCGTTTTGTTCCCTTTGAACGGGAACGGTCGAAGGACTCGTCAATTCCCAGTCAACTTCAATGGGTTCATCTACAGAATTTAAAACTTCTTCAGAATTTTCATTCTTGACTTCCAATGATTTCGTATTTTGTGTTTCCATTTCACCGTCAGAAGCTGAATTTGAATCTTTATCATTCTGTAAAAACAAAAAAAAATACTTGATTGACTATTGTGTTCCTTTTCACGGGTTCACTGCTGTAACGAGCTTGATGGAATTTCATACAGATATAGTTTACATTCCGATGGTGAACATACGATATATTTTTTCTAGGAAAATCAAAGTATCATGGAATTTTTAAAAACAAAACAATTCGACAAGTTTGAAATCGCATTATCAGTGAGTTATAATTTAATTAGGAATGAAGATAGATGGAATCGAAAGCGAACTCTGTATGTTTGATAATAAAAGACTTTGACTTTGATGATGTTAAACAGCGTTATGAGGTAACATGAGATACCTATGCATATTAAATTAAAACCGTGTTTGATGGGATGCATGTTATTTATGTTGTTTTGAGAAATTCTTCCGGAGCTTTTTGATTTTCCGGGATAGAAAGAAGAGTATGTTCATCTTTGGAACGCAAGCTACTTCTGTGCTACCGATCGGTTTAAGAACGGTTAGATCATAATAAATACATAATTAGTTGTTGTCCCTAACGCCCTACTATTAAAAGTTTTGATATTTTTATGAAGGAACCCTTATTATTCCCGGCATAAAATGTAGCCTGAGTAACTAACTCCGCGAATAATCTTATGTCTTGGAGATCCCGTCAAAATCGGTCCAGGCGTACCTGAGATTAGCATGTATGTTTAAATAAATAGATAAAATTTTTATTAATTTTTTGTTATGCTATACAAATAATCATGATAATTAAATGACAATATAACAGACAGATAATTGAACGAGCGAAGCGAAGTTCTCTGAGTCAACTAGGGCGCTTGCCTACTAGACAGAGAAGTGTGTTCGTCTAAATGTCTGTCAGAGCCCTATAACTTCTGAATTACTGAACGTAATTACTTCAAATTTAAATATAATATGTAAACTGATGGCCTTCAGCCGAACATTGTATAAAAAAATATAAAAAGCTTTATTTCAGGGGGGCTCTCATAGAAGCGTATTTGAAGTAAAATCTTGTTTGTTGCTCTACATAGACTTGCGATATATCTTTTTAAAGACGACTTTGAACAGAGTACAAAAATATATTTTTTTTAATTTTTCCCTAAAAATTGACCAAATGGGGGGGTTTCAAAGTGGAGATTTTAATTTGAGCCATATGTCAAGAATTACTGAATATTAGAACGTGAAACTTGGTTGAAAATTCAGTTATATCCTGTACTTGAACAACAAATACTAAAATTAGATAAATGTTATAAAGAAACGAAATTATTTAATTTTAATGCGCCATCTATTAGCATTATTGTGAAGCTAATAGCTTCACTATAATGCTTCACTATAATGCTTCACTATAGATGGCGCTGTGTCAGTAAAACAGTTTTATGTCAACTATTTTTTTTTTATTGCGTCTAATGTTAAAAGTTAATTATTACAATATATAATTAAAACTTTTGGGAATTATGGGATATCGCGAGGTCTCAGTTCGGGGCGAACCACTAGTTATTTATTTGTATCTTCTTTATCAACTGATAGATGTCCAAAGCTGAACAAAGGTCTCTTGCATGGACTTGCACAAGTCTTGGTCTTGCGCCGCTTGTATCTAGCGGCTCACTGACTTGTCTGATACCGTAGGTCTACAAAAATATAATCAGACAGTACTCGCAGCACACGCAAAACGGGCGAATCGACGCCTACTTGCGGAAAAGATTCCCAGGAAACGAGTACTCGCAGCTATCTAAAATAAGTATATTTTAATACTTACGTATGAGTAAGTCTCTCGTTTATTTCTGAACGGCTTTAGGAATCCCTCCACAGTCGTAAACCAGGATACCTTCGGCCTGTACACGGACTCCTGACCGGCGCCTGAGCGCTTGCTGTTTTGGATTCTTTTTATCTCTTGGTAATAAGAGGACCTTAGATTTTTAATTTTCTTTGGAATGTCCTTCACCGAGAGGCCGGGAATGTTCAGCCTCTCCAAGATATTCTGGTACGCCGCGTCCCTCGCGAATCGGTCCTTGTATAGTTCGCTCTGCACGTTCCATAGACAATCATAGTCGCGGTATATTTCCGCCAGGTGCAGCATTTGCGTTTCAGACAAGCGCTCAGACATGGCGCTCGAGCTGCGTAGCGTCTAGTGTCTATCGGCAAGCGAGAGTGACTGAGGCGGGGAGCCGGTGGCGGGGAGCCCCGCATGCCGGCTGCCTGCGGGACTTCATTGGTCGTTACGGCGCTTGCGGGGTGTCCCCGCGCGCGGCGTATCGATCGTGTTTCGAGCGGCTAATTACGCTAGTCGTTCCCCCGCCTGCGGGGAGTGACTACACGTATGTGGCAGTATAATTGCACTGCGTATTTTTTGCAGTATAAAATTATCTGGAAATGAAATAAAGTCATTAGTTATCAACAATGATCCAGCTTTTATTAGGTTGAGACGCTGCTGCCTAAGATAAGTTCAGAACTCGTAATATAGGCACCAGTTCTCTCCCCTTACATTATCCCTATGTAAGGGGAGAGAACTGGTGGTATCTTACCGAATAAGGTAGATGTACATAGACCTTACAAGGTAGAAGGCAAGTAATTAGTAGCCGCTGGATGCGGGGGCAAAGGATAGTGTTCTGTGGCGATCCTTTCAAGAGACCTACGTCCTACAGTGGACGACGGTTGGTCGGTGGTATGGAGGGAGGAAGGTCTATCGGTTACGAGATGATGATGCCTAAGAAAATCTGAAATTTTCACCTCACCTAGGACAACTACCTAGTTTCAATGTACCAGCTTTGGTGTAATGTATAGAATAGAATAGAATATCGTTTATTGATTGATTATACTAAGTAAATAGAAATAGATCTCCAATTTCAAAGGGCCAGGCCTTCCTCGATGGATATTCTTACCTGCAATAGTATCCTTAAGTATAAGATTACACTGGAGACTTTTTGTTTTACAGCCTTTCTTCTATCGCCATTAGATGCCATTGGAAAATGGGCCGAGAAGAGAAAACAATATTCTGGAACACAAGTTTATATATAAGTAGTTATTTAGGTCATTCTACAACAACACAAAGACATAGGTACTTAATATTCTGTATGAAATATACGCTGTTAATAATTGTATGCCTTCATTGAGCAACGTTTCTGATTTGACGAAGAATTCAACATAATATCTCAGCGCCATTGATACGCAGTAATATAATAAGTCTATGTTCAGCCATAATGTTTGTTTACATAGCAAATGTCAATTTAATTAGATTGAGCAATTTAGATAATAGAATCCATAGTTTTGATAAACTTGTGACTTGTAAACTAAACAGACAATACCTAAATGACATTTAAGAGAGTAGTATATAAACTAATGTAGGTGCAGCTTCGTTTATCTATATTGAAAATGCCCAATTTTCCCTTAGACTTAGAAGCTCTTTGATTCACTCTTAGTGACGATATCGCTCAACTTAAGTGGGAACTTGAGTTTGTAGCAAGTGTGCTCTCACCCTAAGATGTCCAGTTTAAATTACTTTCAGTGTATCGAATGTAAAAAGACTGCGCGCGCATTACATTTCTATATTACCAAGCTCTGTAGAAATCATTTTCGAACTACATTAAACTCTAACACGAAGTGCTAGAGTTGATTTTTCCGCAGCTATATTTTGTAGAGGCGGATATCCCGCAGATGTTCGTATCGAGAAAACATGAATTACTAGTTCAATGGTTTTACCTCCCGGCTGTCGGCGCATTCATTTTATACTGACAGACGCAACAACTCTTTCACGAGCACACAAACAGTTGATATTATAGATAGCCCTTGAATGCGGCCCCACCACACAGTGACCCAAGAGAATGTAATCACTCCTTGACAGTGACAATGTAGGGTAAGATTACCCTCTCGCAGGCTAACTTGGAGTTTTTATGGCAGTTTAAACCCATACCCGCCTAATAGTAATCGGTTTCTACACGCCGTCACCGTGACAGAAGTCAAAACGCCCTCCCAGTGGCCAGTACAATAGAAAGTTCCGAGCTAAAAATTGTCAAACTCGCATTTCTTCATACACATTCCGTGTAACACAGTTTTAGTTGGCAACTGAACGAAGTTGTTCACGCCGGGAATCGAATCTGAGATCTCTCACTTTAAGATGATAACGCTCATCGCTGCGCCAGGAAGGTCGTTGAAAATGTTTTCAATCTGTAATCTAACTCTAATAGTTGAGGCATATGAACGAATGCATTTGACGACATACCGCATTTTGATCTGATGACTTTCAGCAGAGGAAAGAGACTTAGCTGGCTGGTAAACGGTTGGCAATTATGAGTTCTGCTAATTCGACTCGGCAGCGTTTGCGTAAAACATTTTTATGACCGCGTTCCTAAGCGATTAGCTTCGACTTGCGGTAATATTTTAAACAGACGCTATAATGGAAATTTTTGCAATAGCTATACGCCATAACGATTGTTACTTCTAAATAAACATGATTATATTGGCAGATACTTATTATTTTTACTAACAAAGGACATTGATTACACAAATAAGGAATTCCTTCACATAACAACAGTTAAATACTTAATTAAGTAAAACAAATATCCATTCCTCAACAATAATTAAATAATGTCAGGAATGTCGAGAAGCAGAATGTCTGCTGCGCTGGTACTCGTTGGCTCATAAAAAATCGACGAGTCGAGAGGCAAGGCAACATCATAAAACTCTATCCTCGCAAACACAGTCATGACTAAGTCCTCTTTCTTCTCGTAAGTCATTTCGGATAACTAAAAGCGTAGTCAAACTTTACGTCCATTTAAAATTTTTCTTTATTACAAAACCCTGTAGAATTTGCAATATTGCAATCTTGATCAGTTTAAAGGAAACTCCGCTTAATTAAACTTAACATATTGCTGCCGTGGTTAAAGTTAAGTTATTACTAGGTACACGTGGTTGCATGTTGCGACCAGGAAACTTGTAGTTTATTTCACTTTTGTTTGCTGTGCTACGTCCATTGTTTATTAATGATATTTTCAAGCAACATTGTAAGGTACAGTACAAGGCCATAGCGATTCATTGATAGCCAAACTAAAGCCAAAAGTCTTACATTTTATGTCATGAAAAAATAAATATAATTGAAGCGGAAGGAGTCGAGGTCTCCGAATTAATTTGCAAACATTTCTCTATCATTTAACTTAATTTACAAATTCTAGGTAACTTTTAGAATTGAATGGTAGGCAGTTAATAATTTCAAGTTATTACACAGAAGGTAGGTAAGTCTAATTAACCAAATAAATAGCAGCCAAGTTTATTGTAACTGATAAAATCTTTAATTGTAATGTACGTTTTAATTCCGGTTTACGTTTTTTAATTTGTTTAATTTGTGTGGGTCTTATTTTAAAATGCTTCTAATTCAAAGGTTTGACCTTAAACTAGATTGGCAGGTGATTTAGAAAGTTAAACAATAAAATTAGCATTATTTGAGCCGTACACGATTAAAGAACCCTAATAAAAATAAAAACAGCATCTACAGACGTTCCAATAAATCAGCTTGAATACCAATTACCGCGTTGGAGTCAATACGTCTGAACATGCTATAACCATTAGCCGTAACAAAGACAATTATTCAAGAAACATTCATAACTTTAGTTCCCAAACTTAACGTTGAGGGCAATTTAAGATTTACAGCTTTTCAACGGAATCCGACGATTAAAATAATTGTTTATTGTGCTATTTGAAAATAATTTGTAGCAAGTTTTTCATTTAATATTAACAATCCGTTACGCACCCTCTACAATGCGACTCAATATTAACGCCTAGAGATTTTTTATACTATGTAAAACTAATCGTTTCAGAAATTTCAATTTTAGTTCAATGGTTTAATGGGGGATCTAAATAATATCTAATGAAATTGATTTAGTAACCTATTAAAGGTCGAACAGTGAAACATGAGACAGGTTTAATAGCGTTAAGTGGTTAAGTAACCATTTTTGGCATGTTTTATAGCAAACGCAACTTTGCCCTTCAAATAAATGTAAAGCTTGTGTTAGGAGTGGGTACGAAAATAGTGCAACGGGAGGGGTTCGAACCTTGCACCATGCAGTTTACAGACTGCAACCTTGCCGGAAAAGGTTGGAGGGAAAGGAGAATATTAGTTGTATTGAGCATGACTAATTTACCTTTTTGCAAAGGATGAGGGCAACTAATGAAGGACATTCTTTAGCAATAAGAGACATTGTTATTACTTTTAAAAAAAACAGGCACTAACCTAGAGAAATAAATTGCAGTATTTCAATGTCTACAACTACGCAGTTTGTGAGAAAACACGCGTAATCTAGTTAGATACAATGGAAAAGGTTAGGTCGTACAATGTATATCTGTAATACGCAGTAGGCAACAAAACAAGGACGAAGGATTTAAGCAATTTAAGCCTCGCAGTCAAAGGCTTAGAAGCCCTGGAGGACCGCAATTCGCATTGAACCTACATTTTTATCTCTGCAGAAATACCTCCTCGTAGGTATTAGGCGCCGGCTCGCCCGGTTCCATATGGCTTTTTATAAAACCATTACGAGAAACCCTATAGTTTAATCTGGCGTTGGGCGCATATGGCCTGAAACGGGTTAGAGACGATTCACACTGGCTGCGTGACGCGACGTGTGGCCCTGGTACACGATGAAGCAGGAGTGCGGAAAGTTCATCGCTCTAATTCGTCAATCGCACCCCTGTCCTTTTACATAACTGGGTAAGTACACAAAGTTGTACTTTGACAAAATGTCAAAATACAAAAGTTATTAGATATCAAGGATTCTCTAATAACGTGCTTTAATCAAAAAATATTTTTCAAAGTTTTCATGAGAACAGTTTTTGTCACGAAACTAGATACCGTGCGGTACTCTTTTTCAAAACTACGTATTTCGTGGAGCACGTTTTCCATGAGGTCAAAAAGATACGAGAATGCATAATGTCGCTGTGCTAGAACATGTAGTATCATTTCGCAAGCCGCGTCGCGCAATCAGTGTGAGCCTGCTCTAGTCGTCCGAGCCCGCATCCAGCGTTACGGTACGAATTGTTGCAGCCGTACAAAGGCGATAAAACACGCTCGCGAGCGAATGCGGCTTAATAGCATTTATTCCACTAACTGGGCGTAAAGGTTTTTGTGACAGAGAACAGGCGCAGCGTGTTTTGACTGAAAGGACTTAGGATAATTCCTCCAACACAGATGTTCAGAATTCATCGCTATTGTTGACGTCAAATGACAGACGTGCTTACGTAATTGCTTAATTTTTTCAGTAGTTCTGAAAATGATTTTAAGTAAAACCATTCTATTGAGCCCAAACAAACTGTATCTGCTGTTAGTAGCTGAGTAGTTGGGATCTCGCAGGTCAAGATTACCATGTTTTGGGAATAATCAGAAGTAACAGTACACCCAAATCAATGGCACCTGAGAAAATTTTTAAGACCCTTTAATCAAGTAAGTAATGAGCTAACTTCAAATGCCTGAACAGACCGAAAAAACTGCATTAAAATCGAAGGATCAGACAGACGTACAGTCACGTCAATCTTATGACACCCCTCTTTCTTGTGGGGGTTTAAAAATGGCGTAGTACGAAGATTCGTGATCCTGATCCGTGGCAAAGATCACGACACTAAGCGGTAAGCACGAGTAATTACCTACCTGTATCCCTAAGCATCGCAAGACAAAGCAGAGATACTCGAAGAGTGCTTACGTAATATTTTCAGTCGACCGGATGGGAAGTGTAATGTCTGCCAAATGCCGGGACGCTGAAGTCCAAATGTCCTTATTATTGAACTTAATCTTCATCGTAGCCCGTATATTACACGCACGCTGTTATTACATCTGGTTTTATAAACAGCCGCGCGTCTCGCCGTGCGATATTGAACTTTGTTCGCCCGAGCTAGAGTTCGCAATCGTGTTCGTGAGGGGCGCGATATATTTAACATGTATAAAGTAAGGTTAACGCGTCTTTCATCACGGCTCATTGGAATAATGGTGAACGTACATCGTTACTCACGCTGGCGTGCGGTCGCCGGCCGATCGTTGCTATGATCGCTTTTTGTGTAAAATATGTCTGTATGTTGCAGTTTACACTTAAATGCTAAACGGGACACTTTATTAAAAGAGATTCATTTATTTGTAAGCAAAGCCTCAATAGCCCAACGTTTAAAGGTACGGACTCAAAAGTGAAAGGTCGCAGGTTCGAATCCCACCCGTTGCACTATTGTCGTACCCACTCCTAGCACAAGCTTTCCGTTTATTTGGAGGGGATAAGAGGATATTAGTCAACTTCACTGGCTTTAACGCTGAAGGAAAACATCTTGAGGGAACCGAAATTGAGAGTCCTTCATAATGTTCTCAACGGTATGTGAAGTTCGCCAATTCGGACTTTGGCCAGCGTTGGACTGTGGCCTAAACCTTGCCCTCAGCCGTGGACTGGCGATGAGTTGAGATGAATGAATGAATCAACCATTAAGAATAAGAAAAATATCTTGAGCCACGTATTGCCAAAATGGCATAACTTTTAAAAAATCTCGCGGAAAATCTTCACTTTTCCGGGGAAAAAAAGCCTAAGTCACTTCCCAGATTCTCAACCTTGCAGTTTTGGTACTGCATGACTGAATTTTTTTTTATTCGATGACAAATAAAATGAGGATAGTCCTTGTCTGTGATCTCACCTGATGGTAAGTGACGATGCAGTTTAAGATGGTAGTGGACTAACTTCGAAGGGGTATATGGCAGTGTACACTTAACCCACACCCCTAAAATGTTTTTACGCGCCATCGTGTCGGAACGCTAAACTGCTTGGCGGCACGACTTTGACGGTAGGGTGGTAACTAGCCACTGCCAAAGCCTCCCACCGGATCAGGCCAGAGACAATTCAGAATTATAAATTCCCGAATTGCCCCCGCCGGGAATCGAATACAAGGCCTCCCAGTTATAAGACCACAGCGCTCATCACAACGCCAGGGAGGTTGTTGAGGTTAAAGGAGAAACAAACACATTCGCATTTACATTAGTATCGATTGTTCTTAATTGAGTTTCTCTGAAAGTGTCATTCTCATGATTCCGATGTGCTCGATTTACGATTTTAAGAGCTAACAGGATAAAAAAACACAGCAAGAAACAAAAAATAAACACAGCTGCAACAATGGAATTTTATGAGCGTAAAAGTATTCTGTAGCAGTAATAATGTAGTAAATATCTGTTGTATAGTATAGAACTGAAGAGATAGAGTATCATCCGTCGATGGGCCCCAGGTGAGCGATTCCAACAAGCCGCAAAAAATGCTCGAGATAGCATCCCACAAACTTTGTACTAGTAGTTGCCGCGACTTCGTCCATGTGGAAAAGATTTTTTCCCGTGGTTTTAAGCTATAATACAAGTAGGTATAGCTAAATTCGAAATTTAAATACTCCCAACATGCCGACATGTGAATTTATGGCCGGACTATGTACGATGTACACGACATCCTGTTACCCAGATTATTATCTGCTCCATCCATGCCTATCTTCCTACTCGATCTTCGATCATCATCTATCTAACATCTGCTTCTTGATATCATTCTAATGAACCCAAACACACTATATTTGCTGTAAGTTGCTGAGGAGTTGGGTATCACGTAGACTGCTTGATGCTACAACGTTAGCTCAAGGTTACCATGTCTCGGAAATAATCCGAAGGAACAGTAAATACACCCCACTAAAAGTGAAAGTTTGTAAGACCCTTTAATCAAGAAGGAAATGAGCTGATGAAAGGAAACCTCGACGACTTGCAGAACTCTGGTCTGAAAATTGTAAGGTCAACGGTTCGATTCCCAGCCATTGAAATATTGTCGTAATCACTCCCGGTGCAAGCTTTCCGCATATGTGGAAGGAAGAGGAGAGTGTTATTTAAGTTTAGAAGGTTAATATTGTTTTCAAAAATGAAAAAAAAACACCATGATTACAAGCAAGAAAAGGGGTTTCTTTCAAAGTGCCTAATGGGCATACAGTTGTATTATTTTTTGTGTAGATATTTTTTTTACTGTAAAGAAATGTAGTCGCAGTTAATGTAGCTTAATTGGCAATTCGAGCTCACAGTCACGCCTGGCCGTGGTTAATGCCGACAACCGAACGCCGCAGCCGAGACAACCTGAAATTGGTCTTCGTGCCTTGCAATAAGGGCACCGCGTGTACGATGAAGAGGATATTGTAATGGTTTCCTCAATAAATGACAGCCGTCACGAGCGAGTGACAGCAAATGCGGTTGTGGTTCATCGTGACTTGAAGAGTTTCAAAGTTGCGGCGATGACAAGTTGGTGGGTGAAGTTTTGTCGAAGAAACTTCTTTACAAGTGGCAGGAGAGCAAAAAGTACGTAGCGTATTTGTAAGACGTTACAATAAATAAGGTAGCAACTTGATACCAATCACAGATACCAATGACTTCAACCGTGTGGATTTAGGTTTAAAGAAAATCTTCATATACACACACGTATAAACGTTTTTACCGCTATAGGGATAGAATTTCAGTCAGTCAAAGAATATTTACAATCTCTAGCTTTGCAGGTTTATGCGTTTTCCGTGATTCAGTCGAGATACGATTTTATAGCTATCAGATGAACGATGAACATGAATTAACGGCGTCAAGCCTTTTCTTCTCGAAAAGAAGTTTCTGAAGAGAACTATCATAATTAGAGGATTCCATCGCTTAATTGTAAGTACCTGATCAAAGGTTGGGATAGTTTAAAAGACGTACCTTTCCACTTTGACTAATCTTTGTCATATTTTAAAAAACATATTAAAACGGAAAGAACCACGCTTTCCAAAAATAAAACAGACAAGTTAATAGAACTGTCACTGTTCTCAGAAGGCGTATAACGCGCTATAGTCTCGTACTAAATAGTGGAATGGTCCATTTGTAGAACAATTAGGATAATTGCTCCTGCGACGTACAATGTAGAGTCGAGAGCTTTGAACACACGGCCACCTGTCCGATGGACGTAAATTAATTTGAATGGTTTATGACAGCGGTCCGGTGTCATAGCCTCTGTGTGACGCTGCGTGTCACGCTCATTTTTGAAAACTACGCCAATACTCGTACACTGTTATTAACTTATTATGAGCCTCAACACTGTAGTTAAGTGATTAAGGCTGCAGTCTCGATTTCAAGGATCCAGAATCGAACCTGGACACATAAGAGTTCTCCACAATGCTTTCACAGATGTGTGAAGTCTGCATTGATGCATGGACTATAACCATTCAGTCTTCACTGATAGGAGCAATGTGTACAGCCGTTCATGGGTTGCTGATGATGAACAAATAGTACAAATGTTGGATAGAATCAGGCGTTACTTTGCAGTAGTTCATGATTAGCAAGAAAAGGTTAGATTTATTTTGCTATAATCCGCCAACAGAAAAATCTGTATGGTCAAACATGCAGTTACATGCTAAGCAACGCTTACTTCCCCAACCAAGCAAGAAAGCAAAGTAGTATAAAAGTCTTGTGTAGTGGTGCATGTGAGTGGTGGTGGCATTGCTTGCTTGGGAACTTTGCTTATGTTGTATTTTGCTTAGTTTGTAACTGCGTGTTTGACCATACAGATTTTTTCTGTTGGCGGATTATAGCAAAATAATTCTAACCTTTTCTTGCTAAATAGTACAAAGAATAATAAAACAATATACAATGTAAAACCATTTATAAATTTATAGAGCAATAAATGAGAATGAAGTAAATGAAATAAAGAATAATGTTATTGTGAAACTGCACAATGGAACGGCAGTAGAGTAGGTAGGTACAGCAGGAACGCGATATGGACGTGAGGCGATTCGCCGCGGTCTGGTTGCGTCGCAGCCTTACATTGCCCAGGCTCCGCACACGACTGAAATGCATGTAATGTAATCACGATAAGGTGAAATCCGTCACGAAGCTATATTGTGGTTTTAATCACATCACAGTATAATCACACTTCACACTAGTATTATAAAGTCGAAAGTTTAAAGGAGTGTGTATGTTTATTACTCTTTCACGCAAAAACTACTGGACGGATTTAGCTGAAATTTGAAATGGACATCGCTCATACCCAGGATCAATACATAGGCTACATTGTATTCCGGAAAATGAAAGAGTTTCTGTGGGAATCAAAAAAATCGTTCACGCGGACGCAGTCGCGGCATCATCTAGCAACCCATAAAAATCGCTACGTTAATTATCAGATTTGCACAAGTGATACTTATTATCCCTGTAAAGTAAATAGTAACAGAAATACAAGTGATACTTATACAAGCATGCTGTAAAGTAAACTTTGTTAGTAAAAGATATAATACTTTATCGGTAAGTGCCTAACTTGAAATAAATTAAGCTGCAGGAGTGACTTAATGGTACGCATTGTACAAATTATAAAAAGTCTACCCTTAAGTAGGTTTCTAAAATTATTTTCGATGGTTAAGTACATGAACTATTCTAAATATTTTTATCAAAAAAACTTTACCTACTGTTAAAAAATGGCCATCCGTAAACTGCGAAAGCAACGATGTGATAATGGTGACGGCAAAGACTTGTTACGTCAGCAAATAGGTACCGTTGGATATCGTATTGTTGTCTATTTCAAGGCCCGATAATTCTTTTAACTGCGTCGTATCCTAGCTTAACGCATATGCTTTAAGGTCATAAATAAGTATTCAAGGAGGTACTTAAGTAGAAAAATAATATAGCTAAATAATATAGACAGGTTTGTCCAGGTTTTCGTGCGACGTGATATTTAACAAACAGCTAATGCGTTAAGAAGACACTCGCCAAAATAAATATGTACCTACTTGCCAGCGTTTTGTCACCTCAATGCTGTGAAAAGATTTAAGTATATAGGCTCTGAGCCACGCCTTATCTTTGTCAAATCAACAAAAGAGGCTTTGAATGTATTCAGCTTCTTAGAATAATGAAAGTAATAACGTTATGTCCATAAAGGAATCCTCAGTCCATTTCGGATATAAGATATCTAATAATGTAACGAAACTGGAGGCGAGTATCTTAGTGACGAATAATGTTTTAGATGGATTCATTTTCCCTTCGCGTCAATAAGATTCAAAATGTAGGCCAACCTGTAGCTCTTTTGCACATTTTATAAGATTTTTTTTGTCTTCAGTCACATATTACACGATATTTTTTCTTATGTCTATGTAATATGTATGGTCTCTTAAAACAACCAATGTGACTGGATTTCTTATAAGACATTTCTCGTAAGATACAACGAATTTTTTCTACTCTAAACTGCACTGCATCTGTTCGGAAAACAGATTCAGCGGAGAAGAGCCGGCAAGAAACTAGGCATTTACTGATACCTATTGAAAATGGGTGAGGAAACGATGTGACATCCCTGGCAGTAGTCATTGAGCTGTCACGCAGCACAAAAACAGAAAACGTGTTAGGCTGGCGCACACTACGCTCACGAGCGACGCGGCGGCGCGTCCGCACAAGGCACGTTGCTAAAAGTTTTGCATAATGCAGAGAAATTCACGCCAATTTGCATTGTTTTGCGGCTTTTTATTTCGTGCCAATTTTGCGTTTAACTTCATTCTCACCAGTCTCGCTTTGGACTTAGTAATCGACGATGTGTTTATATATAGGTACATATCTAAACCGATTGTAGAAGGTGGCAGTTAAAGTAATGTACCAACAACTTAAGAAGTAATTAAATTGCTAAACTAAACTTAAGGCTTGGTAACATCCGGGAGTGGACGGGAATCGCAAGGGAGCAGACCGCCCTCTTTCACCTCACCAAGAACAAACAGGAGTCAACAAAGTTAACTGCCAAGCATCGCTAGTCGGAGAGGCACTCAAAGAAGTAGGAGAAAATACCAAATGGTAACCTAGTTACCCTAGCTAGATGCTGAAACCTCCTATTAGTGGGCCACCATATGAGAATTCATCATAGCGTGTATTTTTCATAAATAACCTACTGTATTTAAAAGAAACAAACAAATAAGTCAAAGTAGATCTGAAAGATTTTCAAACGATCGAGAAAGAAATAAAAATCATAAATGATAGGGCACTGTCTCAGCTGAACGCTTTTCAGGCATAACCCCTCACCCCACGGGGTCATCACGGCAGAATGCAGAGAAATCTTAGGTAATAAGCAGCCTCAATAGCCCAACGGTTAAAGGTACGGGCTGAAAACTGAAAAGTCACAGGTTCGAACCCCACCCGTTGCACTATTGTCGTACCCACTCCTAGCACAAGCTTTCCGCTTATTTTTAGGGGATAGGAGGATATTAGTCAACTTTAACTTGGCTTACATTCTTTAGAAAAAAAAAGAGTTGCTTGGTTTGGCGGTCTGCTCACGCCGAGCCGTTCGCTTCAAGCCACTAATCCGTCCGTGAGCGCGGTCGCGTGGCTATTCGGGACACGAATTAACATAATTTATTGAAATTGAGAACAACAAATTTCTAAAGAACATTTAAATTTAAATTTGTAGTTCGTTTTAACATACTTTAAACATTGAGATTAATTCTGTTATTCAATAAAATTGCAGATTTATGGGACTCGGTAATAGAACTCAAGATGTAGAGATTTTGCAAGTTGCAATAACAGTTTTATCTTTAAGGCTGCATTTCTAACTGGCCGATTATTTATCTTAGTTTACCGCGAAATTGCTAGTATAGATGATGGACCTATCCGCTTTATTAGTTTTAAAGTATATGTAACTGAGTGGTACACTATAATACGAAGTGTCCAGCTGAGAAACTCCTTATAATTTATTGTTTAACTTTTATAATCGATCGAGATGGCAGCATAAGCCATTGAATCTCGGTGATAGGTACCGATGGAAATGGTATAGACAAAGGTTCGTAATTAATCGTTACATAACTTTCTTACAGTGTAAACCGGACTTAGGTCTCCTGAAATAATGGTAAAGATAATTCCATGCAATTTATAATGGGAAAGTTTTAGGCCATAATCTATCAACTTACGTCAGATTGGAACATTAATTGGGAACATAATAGAGAACTCTTGAGGCATGCAGATTTCCTCACGATATTTTCCTTCGCCTTGATACATACGTTTCTTCGATGCGCATGTGGACCGTCGCATTTACATAATTATGTCATGCCAAGAACCCCCTACTACAATTAGAAGAGGCCACTCCCTCAGCAATGAGGTAGACAACGCAAAGAGTATATAGAATGTTGTCGGCACAGATTTACGTTGTCGGTAAAACAATTCGCGCTGGAAACATTTCCGTTATTAGTGTCGCGTCGGAACCTTTTCCACGCCACATCATCCTGACGTAGACGCATAATTGCGCCGTCACGGATACGTCCGCGAGCGGGCGACTAGAACAAATCGACGGGCCTCAGGCCCCGGCCGGGCCTCAGTCCCCAGCAACGCACGTCCACAGTGTTCCTATTATAAGCGCTCAGTGAATCGTAAGCGCGTGATTATCATTTTTGAGCTCGAAATATATTTAAATTGAGCTCGCATCAGGAAAGCATGTTCGTGCGCAGTGAAATAGGCGACTTCTATTCAAATTCTCTTGTGTTGTTGACGTTCTATACGGCATATGGTATGAGCTCATGTTACAACCACAGCTGTGGTTTGATCTCTACATAAGTAAATCATCTGATGACTAAGATACTCGAGCCGCGAGTCAATTTACATGAAATAAATAATTTGAATTTAAATGTGTCAAAAATTTAGTTTCGAAAACTTAACGTCTAATTTGGAAAAATACCTTCAATAATTTAATTTAATTTTTCTGACACTAAACATTTTAGAGGATCAATAGACTTTGACGTCAAAATATTATAAGGCATAACTTGGTTATATCCTCCAAGGGCATAACGCATGAAATGGAATATGCGACATAAAATTTAATATCGCTTCAGCTGAAACCGTTTGTTTGACGTCATAAATTGCAGTTATAGTGTGTTGTGTACAATTTAAGTCGCTGGTGATATAATAAAACCCGGCTATGTGCGTGTTGGACCCGCACGCGGAGGGTTCCGTTCCGTCCATCTTACAAGATTTAACACCAGCTACTATTATTGAGATAGAGCAAAAACAAAAGTTTATTGTATGTGGGTCCCCATGGGGACATAGCTCCGCAACGGATGGACCGTTTTTGATGCGATTTTTTCTGTTTGAAAGCTGACGTGATCGAAAAGAGGATCTAATGATGGATCAGCAAAGTGGGCAACAGGATGTCGGGTATATCGTACATAGACCGGCCATAGATTCCCATGTCGGCAGTTTTTTTTTTTTTCAATTTACGCTTGTATAGGTTATGAACGATGATGATATACAACAATGATATGAATAGATGCAAACGTATGGACACAATTTATTCAACAAAAAGTATTTGCACAGCATTCGTAGCTGCTGTTGACACAGCATGACGTCAGCACTCTTGAATTGAAGAACTTTGCGCAAATGGCAAAGGTTCCTTGACCCCGGGATCTGCCGTCCTGAAGCTAACATGTAGTTAACTACCAAAACGCAGAAATCCAAAAAGCGGGAATTTATAAAGAAATGACGAAATAACTAATAAACGACCACCAGCCCTGGTAGCATGGGCGGGAGAAATTTTATCCCCGGGAAAAGGATAAACGTTTATCCCCTCGCTTAGCTTTATCCATCCGTCGAGCATGGGCACAGCGATGGAAATAACACTCAGTGGATATACTTATAGAAATATACATCGCCTTCTCCTCTGTCGCCATGCTTTAGCATAGGGAAAAGATAATTTTATCCCCTGTCAGTGAATAAAATCGGGGGATAAAACTTTTATCTCCTGCCCATGCTACCAGTGCTGGTCCACCAAGCCTGGCCAATTGCAAACTGACAGAAAACTCAGGCGTACAAGTTTCCTCACGTTGTTGTCCTCCACCGTGATATTTAATTGTTTAAAACTCAGGAAATATAACTCCACAGGTTAGAGGTGTCTGGGATCGAACCCCGGGCCCTACGGAAAGGAGACTCCTACCCACTAGGCCGTCACGACTCCTTCGGCGTGCTCGAGATGTAAACCCAGCTAAGCTCGCCGGCATCGCTATTAATCAATGGGCGATATAAGCTGATTTACAGCCGGCGCGCGGCTCACAACCGACTGTGAAGATGGATGATAATGCGCTCCCCCCCCCCCCCCCTACCCCCGCGCCAAGCCCGACGCACGGACGGATAAATTAAACATGACCGCGCGTTTGAAATGGTTAATATTCAATATATATAAATATTCTTTATGAACGGCCGCTATTCATTTCGATGTAAATATAACTTCAAAAACATTACATATGCACATTGCACACCCTTCTAAGTACGAATTATATTGTGAAAAAGCAACTACGGAACCCTAAACTGCGCGTGGTCTGACACGCGATTGACCATTTGTTTCTTGTTAAATCGAAGTTTCAACTGCATTCTATGTTATCACTTATCACCTCCTTTGCGCATCAGACCGCGCTAAATAGGTCTCAGAGCGCAGTGTGCACAGATCTACATGGGCACCTATTCACAGCCAACCCGCCCACGTCTCCATGGGCGACTGGGCGTGTTGTATAACGTGACAAAAAGCGCCGATACCGGAAGAGCCCGCTCCGAGAGAGCTCCATTGTTATCATCAAAGACGGGCGGAAACCGCTTTGTGTCCTTATCACTGATAGGACGGGGGAGAATGAGGCCGCCCGCCGCACGGCTGTACCTTCGCTGTCCGCTGCGAACTAGTAGAGATTACGTTTTGTAGCAGTCTACTGTAGATAATAGGTACTCTCGTTGAAAACAGAGCGAACTGAACTATACATCGCACTGAGTTCACGTAAATGCCTACCAGTTAAGTCACGCAAGCGGCGCACTATTATCGTATAGGGTCCTTAATCAGTGCGGTTATAAATTACCTATAATACACAGCGCTGAAGTTGAAACCACAAATTAACATCATTTTCCGAAAAAAAAAAAAAAAAAACGGAACTCTCATAGGCTCGCTTGGTTGTCTATCTGTCTGTTCGATTTTCTTTTTTCTGTAGAATCAGCTTCAAACGGAGGTAGAGTTTGAATATACATCAGAGGCGGCCTAGTTCAGATTTTCTACAGACCGCATCAAACTTATCATTTAGTTGTTCGCGTCTATCATACAGACAAAGTCTCGAGTAAAAATTAGTAAAACCCGATCGAATGGGAAAAGGTAGATCGAATCGATAAAATTGAAGGTAAAAGCACAGTAAAACAATTTTTTTTCCTCAATTAAAATTCAACTTATCTTAAGCGCCGGATTATCTAACTTTAAGTTAGCTGAAGCAGAACAGAGCGTCCTACAGATTGAACGTTTCGTCTATACACGTGAACTCACTTCGCGTATTAGCTTTAAGGTAAACACGGCTATTCAAAAGTTAACAATAAACATGACGCTTACAAACACATTGTGTAAGAGCCAGTAGCCTCCTTCGATTTATCTTGGAATATTTATAGAGGCCAATAGAACATTACTTACGATGGGTATCCGCTGCAGTGTCGCCTACAGTCATATTGTGTCTGTTAAAACTAGTGGTTCGCCCCGAACTGAGACCTCGCGATATCCCATAATTTCTAAAAGTTTTAATTATATATTGTAATAATTAACTTTTAACATTAGACGCAATAAAAAAAAAAAAGTTGACATAAAACTGTTTTACTGACACAGCGCCATCTATTAGCATTATAGTGAAGCTATTAGCTTCACAATAATGCTAATAGATGGCGCATTAAAATTAAATAATTTCGTTTCTTTATAACATTTATCTAATTTTAGTATTTGTTGTTCAAGTACAGGATATAACTGAATTTTCAACCAAGTTTCACGTTCTAATATTCAGTAATTCAGAAGTTATAGGGCTCTGACAGACATTTAGACGGACACACTTCTCTGTCTAGTAGGCAAGCGCCCTAGTTGACTCAGAGAACTCGCTTCGCTCGTTCAATAATTGAATAAGAGGACTTTCATACTATACAAGGATGGACCCGAAGACTTCTAGATTGACTAACGAATCTTTTATTATCTAGAACGGCACATTAATAGGTAGGTATAGAAAGGTATTTCCGAGTTAGCCCATCAAGGAAATATCCTCTTACGATAGATCACACTAAATACTCGCTCACGGGTAACATTCTAAAATTAGGTAGGTACTTACTAATACTAATGACAGTGTATGCTTGGCTTAACTGACATGATAAATCTCAGACACGAGTCACGACGATGCCAAATGCGGGTAGGTATCTGCTGACACAAGCATCTCTGCACTATGTAGAGCTTGTATCAAGTCCAAACACAATATTACATTTGGCTCTGTATCTAGTCCCCATTGTTATGACGTAGAAAACCATATCACTAGAGTAGGCATGTAGGATCGAGTGTAAATAGGACAAACTTAAATTGATACCGGATATTGTAGATTGAACGGTCTAAATCAGCGATCATTGAAAAATTAGGCATGACAGATAGAACTGTTAATTTTGAAGATTGTGGATTGTGGAATGTGCAATCAAACCGGCCAAGTGCGAGTCGAAATCAAATACACATTCTGTGAAAATTTCAAGTATCTGCAATGAGACACACACCGCTGACAGAGAGACGACGGCCTTTATTTGTCATAGCCAAGCAAAGTGGGCACTCGTCATTAGAAAACGCGCATCTAGCCCAGTCATTAAAGCCAAAACCCGAAAGTAATTAGTAACTTGATAAAAATTTTAGGGGGTTGTTAAAGAAGGTAAAATAACTTACCGTGTGATTTTGCAGTGTTGTGGGGTGTACGGAAAGGGTTGAAAAGGGGTGAAAAGGGTTTTTTGTTAATAACATTGCCAAAAAAATTAGTAACACGCTGCAAATTTATAGTAAGGTTGTTCTTACCGTTTTGTAACGTTTATTAAATTTGCAGCGTTTTGCAACATACGGAACATTGTTTATTATTAAAAAACAATGAAATTTGTTCTTAACAAGGGTAAAAAAAATAGTAACACACTGCAAATTTATAATTAGGTTGTTCTTACCGTTTTGTAACGTGTATTAAATTTGCAGCGTTTTGCAACATACGGAACATTGTTTATTATTAAAAAACAATGAAATTTGTCAATAACAGGGGTAAAAAAAGTAGTAACACGCTGCAAATTTATAATTAAGCTTGTTTAAGATTTATAAAACCTTTTTCGGCTTGCGGTATTGCTGGCACACTACACAGAACACATCACATTTGACATGACAAAAATATTAAAACAAAAGATAATATGTAATATATTGCGGTCGGGGGCGGTTCAAAAAGAAAAGTGGAAAAAGTGTGTTGTGGTGGTGTGCAGCTGTGTGGCATACGCGGTACCGGCGGTATAGCGGCAGCGGGAACCACGGGGGTGAGTTTAGGATATAAAATATATATTTAGTTTATTATATAGCAGAGGTACCCACGGAACCATATTCGCGCAGCGGCAGACGGCAGGCCAGCAAATGCGGCAATTTTAATTAAAAAAAACATTGGTCCTTCGAGCTGCGGTTTCTGCTGCCTGTGGTTGTGTTGGTATGGTTCCAACAGAGTAACTCAGGGCGGTTCTTGGTCAGGGTTCCTTGCAGCGGGTAAGGGATCTCTGATACAAGAAGCTATTGCGGGGTAATATTAACTATACTATAAAACTCACTCGTTATAAAATATATGGTAGGGATACACATATAGTATATTAGCGGTTATTATATTTATTAATACATTATACAACAAGCATCATACACAACAGCTACAAAGTGTTAGCAATATTGCGGGCGGACTTAGTCATATCTTGGTCATATTAATAAGGCATATTATTATTTTAGTATTTAGGATTTGGGAAGTTTATTCAGAATTCATTTCGTTTTTGTTTTCGGGATTTGTGTTTGACATTTGGCACATTCTATTTTATTTCAGCGGTTTGGCATACTTAATTTTATTTTGTTTTTTGAATTTGACTTCGAACAGAATTCGAATGCGGATGTTTTGCTTTTTGAAATATAATTAAGGCGTCAACACACTACGATATTTTGCGGTTTATTTTGTATTTTAAGTTACGGTTTGTAGTAGGCTAAAATGGCTCCTAAAAGTACTCAAGCAAGCCGTATGGTTAAAATGCGGTACGAAGTTGCGTTAATTAATTTAGATATGATTTATGATATATCTCAAAAGGCGGTATATGATGAGAATCAAAGAAATGAATTCAAGGTTAGATATTCCGATCTGGAGAATGTTTACAATGAATTCACCTCTTGCTTTTTAGAGATGCAGGCAGGGTTGGATGAGGACAACGCTTCAGTTGTGGCGGAGAATACTGAGAAATATAAGGCATATAACATAAAATATTACGATATCAAGCGGAAATATTTAGAACTTTTTCCAGATAGCGGTAGGCGGTCTCCAGACGAATTTGAGTCTGTGGGAGCGGGAAGTTGTGAAAGCAAACGCAAACGTGCTTTTTTACCAAAAGTGCAATTGCCCAAATTTTCCGGGAAAATCGAAGAGTTTCCGTCATTTTTTGATTTATTTGATTCTTTGGTGGGGAAGGATACATCTCTGTCTAACACAGAGAAATTATATTATTTATTAGGTTCGTTAAGCGGAGAACCTAAAAGTTTAGTTCAGCATTTATCAGTTATAGGGGATAATTACTCAATTGCACTTGATTTATTGAAAGCGCGGTATAAAAACAAGAGACTTTTAGCGGATAGAATTTTACATAATTTATTAGGAATGTCTCATGTCAATAGGAATTTAAAAACGTTAAAAGATTTTTTAAACACGCTTCTGGAAAATACAAAGGCACTGGAGAAGTTAGAATTCCCAGTGACCCAGTGGTCATACTTATTATTTTTTATAAATTTTCAAAAATTAGATGGATATTTAAAGAAATTGTTTGAAGAGCGGCATATAGACAAAGAGCTTCCGGATTTCCAAGATTTAATAAAATTTTTAGAAAATGAGGTTAGGATTTTGGAGTCCAGTGGAGATGGTTCTAGCGGTCGACAGAATGTTCCTTCGGCTAGGGTTCATGTGGTGGCTCAGGGGGGTAATAAGTTTGAGTGTAAATGCTGTAAGAAAGGAAATCATACTTTGGCTAAGTGTGAGAAGTTTATTTCCATGAATCCTCGAGCGCGAAAAGAATTTGTCCAAGAGAACTATTTATGCTTTCGATGTCTTAATCATCATAATATTGCTCAATGTATGCTTTCTTGGAGCTGTTTTAAATGTAAATCTATGAAGCATCATTTTTTGCTGCATTTTGATACACCTCGACAGTCTATGCATACTGTTCCGAGAGGTAGAGACGGGGACAGAGGTATCGCTTCTGGATCGGGTATACCCAATACAGACAGAAGGGCCTCACAAAATGTGGTTGCAAATACCACTAATGCGGCGGGAGATGGCACAAATAGTACTAATACAGCAGGGGGCGGAATTAGTGGAACAACTCTGACTTCATATGTACAGGGATCTAAGTTTTATCAAAGGGCGGTTTTGTTATCAACAGCTATAGTACGGGTGTTGGATAACTGGGGTCAATTTAGGGAAGCCCGTGTACTGTTAGATGGTGGCAGTCAAACATCGTTTATATCTGAGGAATGCGCTAGGCGTTTAGGGCTACGTAGATTTCGCTCAGATATAATGACGTTTACGGGGCTAAGCGGAGCACAAGTAAGCGGATGTAACGGTGGGGTATATTTGACTGTTGCGCCTAGGCTTATAGAGAATCCTAGGCTAGTATTAACTGCAACGGTTTTAAATAAAATTACACACAACTTGCCTAATGTTAGTTTACCGGAAAACTTAGCGGATTATTTTGGCCATCTGAATCTGGCGGATGATTTATTTTATGTAAGTAGGCCTGTAGACATTCTGATTGGAGCAGATGTGTTAGGGGATATAATGTTAAATGGGGTAGTTAAAATTAGTGAAAATTTGCCTACTGCGGTCAACACGATCTTTGGGCATGTTTTAGTAGGTCCGGTAGTAGGTAATTTTGCGAACGAGGCGGTTTGTTTTTCACAGACGTTTTTTAGTAAAACAACTTCTACGGACGAAATTTTAGAAAAATTTTGGGAATTAGAAGATATCCCAGATGAAATTATTGCGGACCCAAAAAGTTTACAATGTGAAACGTTGTATAAGGACACTTATCAACGTGATGAGACCGGTAGGTTTATTGTGCGGTTACCATTTTTACTAGATAAGCGAGAGCTGGGGAATTCAGTACCCCTGGCAAAAAAGCGTTTTTATGCAATGGAAAGGCGGCTAATGTCAAATGATTTATTGCGGGAGAAATATATTAAATTTATGCAAGACTACGCAGATATGGGGCATATGTCTATCTGTGACAAAAACCCGGAGGACTATGCACCTGATGGCTATTTTATACCATATCATGGTATCTTTAAAGCTAATTCGGATAAAATTAGAGTTGTCTTTGATGCGAGCGCTTCTACAGATAATGGATTATCAATTAATGATATTTTACATGCGGGACCAAAATTGCAACTAGATGTAATGGAAATAATATGTCGGTTTCGGTTGTTTAAATATGTATTTACCACTGACATCAAGATGATGTTCAGACAAATCATGATACACGAAGATGATCGAAAATATCAATTGATATTTTGGCGGGAGTTGGCTGATAAACCTCTACAAATATATAAATTAAATACGGTTACATATGGGATGAAATCTAGCCCTTACCTGGCTATTCGGACACTTAGGCAGCTAGCAGAGGAAAATATGTCGCGGTATCGAGCGGCTGCTGAGATTTTGAAAAAATCTGTGTACATGGACGACATGCTTGGCGGAGCGGATTCTTTTGAGGATATTAAAAGTTTAAAAGCTGACCTAACCGAGGTGCTTCTTTCTGGCGGATTTGAATTGAGTAAATGGGTTTCCAATAATACACGATTGTTAGAAGATTTACCGTTCGAAAATTTGGAAAAGCCAAGAGTGTTTGAGGATGCGGATGATATTGAATTTTTTAAAATATTGGGAATTGAATGGGACCCAACCAGTGATTCATTTTCATATCACACGAATTTGAAGGAGGAAAATCAGAATACAAAGCGGAACATGTTGTCTTCATTGGCAAGAACATTCGATCCATTGGGTTGGGTATCGCCTGTGATTTTTCAGGGGAAATTATTAATGCAAAAGCTTTGGAGATTAAAGATTTCTTGGGATGAAGATTTACCCGCGGATGTTATTGCGGAATGGAAAAGCATTATTCAAGATTTGCGGAATATTAATAAGATCAAGATAGAACGGTTTGTTTTTGATCATATAAACAAACATTGCTCGGTACATGGCTTCTCGGATGCTTCGGAGGCTGGATATGGTGCGGTAGTGTATTTAAGAACAGAAGGTCAAGAGCCTTGCAAGGTTTCGTTGATGATGTCAAAATCACGAGTGGCTCCTGCACGGTCGCAGCTTACAATTCCTAAGTTGGAATTGCAAGGAGCAGCTCTTTTAGTTCGTCTTATAAAATACGTATGTAACGCAATTAGGGAGAAAGTTTATATTGAAAGCATTGTTTGTTGGTCAGATAGCACTATTGTATTGTCGTGGTTGCAGATACCGGCACACGAATTACAGGTTTTTGAAGGAAATCGAGTATCGGCTATTATGAACTGCGGATTGGATATAACATGGCGGCATATACCATCGGAATATAATCCAGCAGATATTGTGAGTCGGGGCTGTAGGGCATCGGAATTATTAAATCATAAGCTGTGGTGGGGTCCACAATGGTTGTTGAGTGAAGAATCATGGCCAGAAAATATTATGGATAGAGTTAAAAATATCCCTGGCATCCGGAAAAAGGTAGCAGCCGCTCATTTAGGTACTGCGGATGATGACATATTTACGCGGTATAGTTCTCTGTCTAAGCTACAATCAGTAGCGGCTTATTGTTTGCGGTTTGTTCAAAATTCAAAAAATGATGGGGAAAAACTAGTGGGGCCCTTATCAGTAAATGAACGCAATGCTGCTATGGAGAAACTTGTGCGTATGGTACAAACAGTGGAATTTGCTGCAGATATTGAATTATTGAAATGGAATAAACCAATTACCACGCGGTTAAGGCGACTTTTACCCTTTATTGATTCTAAAGGGTTATTGCGGGTTGGGGGACGTCTTAAAAATTCGAATTTGGAATTTGGTGAAAAGCATCCTTTGATTTTGCCAAAAAACCATAATCTAACACATTTGGTTATTGACCAGGCTCATAAAATATATTGTCATGTCGGTCCCACTGCTTTACAAGCTATACTACAGAAACAATTTTGGATCATATCAGCTCGACAAGTAATACGTAGTCGCGTTTTTAAATGTATTGCTTGCTTTAAAACAAAAGCAAGCTCTTCGGAACCAATTATGGCAGATTTACCTAGCGATAGGGTAAAGGCAACAGGGGTGTTTCACTCAGTGCAAACGGACTATGCGGGGCCGTTTGCTATCAAATCGTCTCGATTGCGGAATGCTAAAATTTTAAAGGCATATCTTTGTGTTTTTATTTGTTCCGCTTCAAAGGCAGTGCATTTAGAAGTGGTTAGTGATCTGACGACAGAAGCTTTTCTTGCGGCCCTGTCCAGGTTCACGTCACGGCGCGGTTTGCCAGCTATCATACGGTCTGATTGCGGCACAAATTATATCGGGACTAGTAGACATTTAAATGAGGTTCAAAAGTTTCTTGCTAGGCAGGAAATACAGGAACAGGTTATTAATAATGCATCTAAGAAAGGAATAGATTGGCGTTTCAATGCGCCTTCTGCTCCTCATTTTGGCGGATTATTTGAAGCGGCGGTGAAGTCAGCTAAGGCTTTGCTTCAGCGAGTTATAGGTGAGCAAGTGTTAACGTTTGAGGAGTTAACAACTGTTTTAACTAGAATAGAAGCGGTATTAAATTCAAGACCTTTGTGTCCATTGTCGGATGATCCTCAAAACTTTGAGGTTTTAACACCAGGCCATTTTTTGATTGGTCGATCATTACTAAGCGTTCCAGAATATAACTTAGAAGATGCTTCTAAGTCGCAGTTGAAACGGTTTAACCTGGTACAGGCTCTGGCACAAAGATTTTGGAGGATATGGAGGGAGCAATATCTACATACCTTACAATGTCGATACAAATGGAATGTTTCAACTGACGCACCTAAGACGGGTGAGTTGGTCCTGATAAAAGACGACAATTTGCCGTCATTAAAATGGAAATTAGGCAGAATTGTAGAATTGTTACCTGGTAAAGATGGCGTAGTTAGGGTAGTAAAACTTAAAACTGCCTCAGGAATTTTAACTAGACCAGTTGTTAAAATATGTAAGTTACCTATTTCTGAAGAGGATTAGTTTTAATGTTTTTTCTTAAGTTTTAGTAAGTAAGTTTAGTTATTATTATTTTTAAAAGTTAGGTTAGTTTAGTTTGAGTTGTATAAAGCAAAGCATGCGGATTTGCGGAATAATTTTGAATTGCGGATTTTTATTACACAGCGGATTATAGTATTATTAATATATATATAGCTACTCGTGCTGATTCACTGACTGACTGACTGACTGACTCATTGATCACCTCTCCTGTAAAATTTTGTATGGAAAAAAATTTTTTCACGCATGGTTTCGTATAGAGGACAAAAATTCATTCGGAGGAAAAATATGGAGAGAGCTGATGATTGAGGATTTCGGAGACGGCTGAGGAGCACCGGCCAGGGTATCGAAGATAGGTAGGGGGTGTTCAACCAAATGTCACTCGAAACCTCATCCAATTGGCAGAGAGCCGAAAAAAAACTCCAAAATGGCAGATTCAAGATGGCGGCCATACAAATTTCGTCGGTGTCTATCTCGGAAACTATAAAACATGGAAGAGTGATTTCTTGGAAAAGGATGATCAGGACTCGAAGGTCTACTTGATGAATAGAAAAAAAATTCAAGATGGCGGAATTATTTTTTTTCCATACAAAATATATATGCAAGACTTTATGCGGCGCCTTTTCAAAATTTATGATGGTTTCGTATAGAGGACAAAAATTTATTTGTAGGAAAAATATGGAGAGAGCTGATGGTTGAGGATTTCGGAGATGGGTAAGGAGCACGGCCAGTATATCGAAGATGGGTGGGGTGTGTTCAAACAAAAGTCACTCGAAACCTCATCCAATTGGCAGGGAGCTGAAAAAAAATTGAAAATGGTGGATTTAAGATGGCGGCCATACAAATTTCGTCGGTGTCTATCTCGGAGACTATGAAAGATGGAAGAGTGGTTTCTTGGAAAAAGATAATCAGGGCCTGAAGGTCTACTTGATGAATAGAAAAAAAATTCAAGATGGCGAATTTTTTTTTATACAATAATAATGGCGAATTGGGAACTATGCAAGAATTTCATACGGTTTCCTTTGCAAAATTTCTGATAATTTGGAGGAAAAATATGGAGAGAGCTGATGATTGAGGATTTCGGAGACGGGTGAGGAGCACGGCTAAGGTATCGAAGATAGGTGGGGAGTGTTCAAACAAAAGTCACTCAAAACCTCATCCAGTTGGCAGGGAGCTGAAAAAAACTTCACAATGGCGCATTCAAGATGGCGGCCATACAAATTTCGTCAGTGTCTATCTCGGTGACTATGAAAGATGGAAGAGTGGTTTTCTGGAAAAAGATGATCAGGACTAGATGGTCTACTGGATGATTAGAAAAAAATTCAAGATGGCGGTATTTATTTTTTTCATACTAAATATATGAAAGACTTTAATACGGTTCCTTTTCAAAATTTCTGACGGTTTCGTATAGAAGACATAAATTCATTTGAAGGAGAAATATGGAGAGAGCTGATGATTGAGGATTTCGGAGACGGGTGAGGAGCACGGTCAGGGTATTGAAGATAGGTTGAGGGTGCCCAAACAAAAATCACTCGAAACCTCATCCAATTGCCAATGAGCTGAAAAAAAAAACCACCAAAATGGTGGATTCAAGATGGCGGCCACACAAATTTCGTCGATGTCTATCTTAAAGAGTGTACAAGTTGGATTAGTGGTTTTGTGGTAGAAAATGATCAGGCCCTGAAAGTCTAAGAGCAGAAAAACCGCGGTCCGCTGCAGCGGGCCGCGCACCCACGCACCCTACTAGTTACTTTATATTGCGGATTAGGATAACATTGTTGATTGTGTATCATTGGTAGATTATTATGGAAATGCGGTAGATAAAGGCTTTAGCCTTTCTCGGGCGGGAGTATGTTTAAGATTTATAAAACCTTTTTCGGCTTGCGGTATTGCTGGCACACTACACAGAACACATCACATTTGACATGACAAAAATATTAAAACAAAAGATAATATGTAATATATTGCGGTCGGGGGCGGTTCAAAAAGAAAAGTGGAAAAAGTGTGTTGTGGTGGTGTGCAGCTGTGTGGCATACGCGGTACCGGCGGTATAGCGGCAGCGGGAACCACGGGGGTGAGTTTAGGATATAAAATATATATTTAGTTTATTATATAGCAGAGGTACCCACGGAACCATATTCGCGCAGCGGCAGACGGCAGGCCAGCAAATGCGGCAATTTTAATTAAAAAAACAAAGCTGTTTTTACTCTTTTGTAACGTATATTAAATTTGCAGCGTTTTAGTAATTAACAATGTTCCGTATGTTGCAAAACGCTGCAAATTTAATAAACGTTTGAAAACGGTAAGAACAACGTCATTATAAATTTACACCGAGTTACTAATTTTTTTTACCCCTGTTATTAATAAATTTTATTGTTTTTTTAATAATAAACAATGTTCCGTATGTTGCAAAACGCTGCAAATTTAATACACGTTACAAAACGGTAAGAACAACCTAATTATAAATTTGCAGCGTGTTACTATTTTTTTACCCTTGTTAATAACAAATT
Organism: Hipparchia sbordonii; assembly: GCA_038048805.1. Classification (NCBI taxonomy): domain Eukaryota; kingdom Metazoa; phylum Arthropoda; class Insecta; order Lepidoptera; family Nymphalidae; genus Hipparchia; species Hipparchia sbordonii. Next base: position 187,142 of record CM076111.1, on the reverse strand, counting down.
TCATTGTTTTTTAATAATAAACAATGTTCCGTATGTTGCAAAACGCTGCAAATTTAATAAAAGTTACAAAACGGTAAGAACAACCTTATTATAAATTTGCAGCGTGTTACTAATTTTTTTGGCAATGTTATTAACAAAAAACCCTTTTCACCCCTTTTCAACCCTTTCCGTACACCCCACAACACTGCAAAATCACACGGAAAGTTATTTTACCTTCTTTAAAAACCCCCTAAAATTTTTATCAAGTTACTAATTACTTTCGGGTTTTGGCTTTAATGACTGGGCTAATCTAATATTCATTTACAACGAGGATGACGACTAAAACTATCAGTGAAACGAGGAGTTGAAATGTCACTACCACTTTAAAATGACTATTTTATGAGTCGAAAACCAAATAGTATGTAAAACCACTCACTGAATAATCACATCATTTCCTAATCAAGAACTGGTTACTGGTTAGTGTCAACAGACGCTTAAAAGATAGGGTTCCGTCGTCGTGCTAGTAATTTTTTGTCAAGTAATTAAACAATAATATATCGCCATTAAATTGCCATAACCCCTTCCGACTTATGCCGTTACCGTCCACTGCGTCGTCACAAAAATCGTCGAATAAAGAAAATTCTTACTTGGTAAACTTTTAAATGCAACCAGTTACAGCATGATGCTGACATGAAAATACAACGATCTGAAGCCTAAACACGAACATTTTAACCAAAGAATATACGAGTACTACCGAGAGATTTTAACTTTCGAATAGTAAAGGTTCTAGTAAAAGTTAACGTCAACAAGTATATGAAAATGATGACAAGAGAGCTCCTGTCATTTTCATACACAATTTCTTGTTACTAGCACAGAGTGATTATATTCTCTTGGGTTACTAAGTAGTCTTGGTTGTAAGCTACAGGAAGTTTGAGCAGAACTGATGTTATTGAATAATTCGCTAATTACTTATTCACACAGGTTCGAGTGGCAATTTCCACGTAAGCAATCATTTATTTTGCTTATAACAACAGTAGTTTGTTTGTATTTATGTGCATTATTATGTTATGGTTAGGTATGTTGCGTTCTGTTGATCTTTACTCATCAGCGAGTGAATGTTTACAATTGCTTTTTGTGTCAGCGATGTTGTAAACAGAATTCGTTGAAATACAATTAATTGATTCGTGTATGTTATTCGTTTTGTTGATTTTATTATTTTATTGCCAGACAACATTTTATGTCGCAGTTTTGTAATTGTTTTTAGAAACAAATATTTTTTTAAAACCCGCGTGTGTAGATACACACAAGTATTTTCCTAGTGCGCTTCAGTAAAACAGGTGATGCTTGAAATATTAGTTTTCCAATCAGCTTTCCACAAACCTACACGCCTGGGAGTTCACCATAATGTTATTCTCAAAGGTGTGTGAAGTCAAGTAATTGGCATGTGGCCAACGTGGTGGACCCTTCTATACCTTATAACCCTTCTCTGAGAGGAGACCAGCGCTCAATGGTGACACGTTAATGGGTTGCTTATAATGATGATGATGAATCAGCTTTTGTCAGTGACGTGGGAGGCTTTGGCCGTAGCTAGTTACCACTCCAACCGTCACAGATCACCAAGTGATGTAAAGTTCTAGCAAGGAGTATGAATTTTATTAAAACTGCCATACTCACTTCCAAGTTAGCCCGCTACCATCTTATACCGCATCATCACTTACTTACGTGAGATCGCAGTCAAGAGCTATCTTGCCATCAATAAACCGGTCAAGTACGAGTCACACTCACGCACTGATGGTTCCGTACCTTGTGAGGATTATTAATTACTAGATGACCGGCTTAGCGGCGAAATTTAGGTAGGAATTTAATACATTCACTTTATGCACACGTACAATCTCTGCTGGTAAATGTATAATTTCTCATTTTAATCCCAGGAAGGTAATATCCGAGTTAATAGAAGCGAAATGAAATGAGTAAAGGGGGGATGGAAGTAGCGAGAGGGGGGAGGGTTCTTCGAAGATAGTTAATTAACTTAACTAATGAACCCGCGAACTGCGTGGACGGTGTCGATAATCCAGCTTTCTAGCATTATCATCCAATAAGACAAATTGCAAGTGCATACTGTTTCTATTGCGTAATGTAAAGTATAAGCAAAAGGCGGTCTTATGATGAGCGTAAATGTTTTCATGGGTTGTACTCTGAGGCTATACATACCGGTGGTAGAGTAACTACAAACGGACCGACCTGGCGTTTAAAAAGCACTACTAGGTAAAGTTAGTTCAAGTCAGCATAGCCAGTTGAACTCCACAAGAAACGTGGTAGTGGTCCTTACAGCGATGAAATAAGTTGCATTTACCGAGTACAACGCAGGAGATATTCTTACGACATAAGGGTGTGTACAAACACAGATATACACCCGTTCCAATCACTCTAATAGTCCGATGGGATGGTAATACGATACGACCGAAGAGATTAGGTGAAGGATCTCGGACCTTATACGCTTTGTGAGGCATATAATACCGCCAACTTACTAACATGTTTTGTTTTCTTTGTTATCTGACTTCCAAAAAAGGAGGAGGTTCAGGAGGAAGTTCTTTTTTAACTTTTTTTTAAATTTTATAAGTATGTGCCCCGATTAGTCGACGACGCCTGGACCAATTTGGAAAATCTTCACAGGTGGTCCCGTTGTCATCAGGTCAGGATCTGATGATGGGATCCTGGAGAAATCGAGGAAATACTTCAAATTTTATAGGCACAATTGATATACTTTGTAGTGACGTTTGAAATCGGTTTTTTAAAAAGAATTTTTACGTTTATCTTGTTTCATCATCATCTATCACCAGTCCTCTATTGAGCTCGGGTCTCTTTGTGAAGGATTCAGGCTATAATCAGGCATGCAGATATTTTCCTTCACCAAGCAAGAGCGTTTCAGTGTTTGCTCATTATTAAATCCCATGTTCTTCCTATAGCAGTTTCAGGCTCGGTCGCGATATATGCGCAGTCACGGCGTCACGCGCGCTCGCGTGAAGTCACGTCACACTCGCTAGTTAGTAATCAACGCGCTCGCACTAGATTATACTGTGATAACTTAGGCTACTTTCATTTCATTTAATTGCGTGTGTGACGTCATAATCTTGCTAAGCAATCTGCACTAGATACAGAATAGATAAGCTCAGCAGGCACTATAAAGTGGTGTAGAATTACTTATTTCTAACTTAATTTAGAAACTTAGATACTTACCTGTAAGCCAAACCCATATATATTGTGATTTTTGTATGTATGTGAATAAAAGAATAACGAAAGAAAAAATAAAGAAATAAATGATTTTAAAGCGGAGGTCTCAAAGTTATTTCGTGGTTTGGTTTTTCAAATTAAAATTCAAAACTATTTATTTCGTGTAGGCCAAGCTGTGGCTCTTATGACACGTCGAGACAATGCACATTCTGCTGAGAAAAGCCGGCAATAAACTCAGCAGTTGCTCTTAATATGTCTTTGTTGGAAATCTCGGTACTTCCGACGATACTACGAGCTGAGAGACGTCAGGTTGAGATTGTCTTGGGCAGGGCCATAAAGATAAAGCAATACTTCGTTTATGGGCAGAGCCATCAAAGAGAAAAAGATATGTAATTTGCCAGATTATGGTGCGGTTAAACGGCGTGCTATAACACGAGCCGCGCCGCGCCGCACCATCCGTGTAGGCGCGGCTCGGCTTAATGCGGACGCAAGCCTGCTCGTTTATCGTGCAAAGTTTGCCGAGCCGCACCGAGCGTAGTTGTTTACACGGCGCGTGGCGCGCCGAGCCACGCGCCGAGCTAGGCTCGGCTCGTGTTATAGCGCGCCGTTTAACCGCGTCTTTACATCTCACTGAGCCCTAAGAAATTTTTAGTAGGTAGTTAAACCAAATAAGCAACATTGTCTGAAGCCTCAATAGCCCAAATCCCAATGTTTAAACTGAAAACTAAAAGGTTGACAGTTCTACATACCCTTTGGACTATTGTCGTACCAAACATTTAAATCCAGCATGGCTACAGGCTTATTTTCTTTAAAAAATCACGGACCATTAAATACGTGTAACAGCAGTTTCTATCCATTTGAAAAGAATAGTACATTATGGTACAAGTGTCAAAGTTGGTGATTACCGCTGAGGCGCTATTGAGACCCGAGCCGTTAGGTGAGGGTCTTAAGGTAGCTGAGGACGGTAATCATCAATATACACGTGTATCATACGACGTTTTTCAACACACTTGTAAAGAAAATAATACTAAAATAGTACATTATGGTACAAAACGGTGAAAACGAGTTGTGAAAATTTTTTCGCAATGGCGGGAAAAATTAATGTTGTTTTTTTGTTCGCCCTCTTGAGATGCTCTTGAGGGCAGGCAAAGATCGACGATCATACAGCCTATTCAGGGGTTTATTTGATTTAATCAGTTTTCCGGAATGCGCGCACACCTTTAATGGCCATAGACTAAAAGAATGAGGTTTCTTTTTTTTTTTGGCTTTTCTCTTATAGCCACGTACAAAATGGGGAATTTCCAGTTTTCTTTAAGTATTACAGAAAAAACAAAAGTTATATTTGAGACACGTACAAGTTGAAATTATCTATTTAAATACGAAGTTGTATGAAATGAGCAAGCAATAGGTATCTTGGCAATAGGTAGGATTTTTTTTGTAATAGAAACTTTTTTAAGAACAAAGCAACTCAACCAATAAAATTAAAAAAAAAAATTCTATAACTCACATTGTGAATAATAGTAATCAAAAGTCACAGTTTGAGTTAAAGGTGTCATTGTGTGCCTAATTGCGGTGAACCGGGAGCCATTTTATGAGCAAGTGTGTTGAAAAACATTTTATCAAATTACCCCAATTAACTTTTAAATAACAATTAAGTAGATTATTCATATCTACGGTAGAGATAACCTCGATGGCTAGAGCCTACTGGTATCACGAGCGATAAATACTCACCTTTTATATTCAAAGTTATGTAAATGTGAGGCAGGTGACCATTTCAATGTAATTTACCCCTTTTCGCGCCATCATTACGATTGTTATCGTTTCACTTTGTTCTTTGGGTCAAAGCAAAACGACGTTCAGACAAAGTAAAAGAAGCTGAATGTTACCAACTTAAATGTGAATGTTCCATATCGCACAATCTTGTCATCGATTACAAAAATATTTTAAGTAACACAATTTTACTATCCTTCATATCCTTACTAATATCATAAATACGATAGTGTGTTTGTTGGTTTGTCCGTCAATCATGCAGCAATCGAGGAACTCCGAAAAGTTAGAAGTGCGACCAAGATTTAAAACCCGGACGCCCGAAAATGAATGCTAAAGTCTTACCTTTTTTTTTGTTAAGGAGGGGGAAATTTTAAAGATGCCCAAAATCCTGGGGAAAAGTCCGGGTTATCTGACCACTAAAACCTCCTCGGAGGTCGCCCTCAGCGCATATTGGAAGGCTCCGAGATCTCTTAAGAACACAACCGGAGCCTCCCTTGCGCGACACCATTCGTGATTCGGCTTGTTTCGGAGAAGGAGTTAGCTCCCAAAAAGCCTCACCTATTACCACTTTTACTTATGATTAGAAGGTAGGTACTATCTATAAAGTTAATTATAACATTTTTAAATCTTAGCATTTAAATACAGCGTACAAAGAAATCCCAAGTGGATAAAGTCGGAGATAACATGCAGATAAGTGAATTCCGCACATACGCGCACCCTACACCTTATATCGAACGTGAGAGCATCAGCGGCGAGCGGCGCGGGCGAGAGGCGCGGGCGAGCGGCGCGGGCGAGCGAGGCAATTAAAATAATTATACAATCTCTACAATTGCCACCGGGTGGCCGGTCTTAGGCTACTGACACACTTGCGCGAATGGCTATTTAACATTATACGTTAATGCGTGTGTGTACCTAAAGCTTTATGATGCATGCATACAACAAAATCAATAACTAAATAAGTAATGGTTGGTATGATAGGTAATAGGTATGAATGTCATAAGAATAGAAAAGTCAATAAACGCTCTGGTCGCGTCACTGCCGTCCTATTGAACTGGGAATGAAAATATAGAGAGTACATTTGCACACACACATGTGGTAGGTAGGTATATGTATACACTAGCGTGTAGCTGGCTGTATTTGTTCGTATTTAATTTTAAATTTGTGCTAGGAGTAGGTACCTACTGCTCGATTTAAGAGAAATTCCAAAACGTGATAACAAGGTCGATAAGTAAATGTTCATTAGCAAAAGTAAATAAATTGTATCTACTATGATTTTTCTTTAAAACGCAGAACATTGTAGCACAATTTACAAAGAATCCATGAACCGATTTATTTTAGTAGGAAAATATTTTAACGTTCTTTCTTGTTAATTCTTTTGAAGGTTGCGCGTCTATATATTTTTTGTATTTAAATACATACAACAAAGAAACAATAAAAGCAATTGTTATCAAAACTACGTTGAAACCTTTTTATAAGCCTCTTATATTCATGGCAACTAGGTACTTCAGACGCAAGTCCGCGGTTTATTAAAACAGGGCCAAGAGGCTTTTGTTGCGTCTTTGTTACTGATAATTTTCCACTTTTCAGAGCGCTATATTTCAAAGGATTTCAGACTTCAGAGAAAATAGGTAAACTACTTTTAAGCTTTCGCTCCGAAAAGTACTTAAATTGCTTTGCAGAGTGTAGAAAACTAACCGGTGCCCGCGGTACCGTCTGCTTTCACTTGGGTTTCTAAGAATCCCGTTGGAACTCTGAGTTTTCGGTCTAAATCTTATTCTCGCCGTCTCCGGATTGTTTAAGCTATCCCATAGAAATAAGTCATCCGTGCAGGATATAGTGCATTTTTGTGAAATTACAGGTGCATTCTCTATTCCCTCACTCTTGTAGTCCGATAGGGCGGCTATTCAACGACGAGAGGTAGAGCGCAGAACCGATGGCTTTACGTGCTCTCCGAGGCACGGACGTGACACACCGCCTACTTCTTAACTCCAGGCAGAAATAGTAGCCACTGAATTTCTTGACAAAACATTTTTCTCTTAACAGGAATCGAACCCGGAACCTCGCCGTCCGCAATCGAATATTCTAAGCAGTGACCACTAGTCGAAAGAAGCAGTTAGGTGTAAAATTAGTATGGATGACGTTGCAGTGTCTGCTCTATGAATTTCGATGTGAAATTATCGTAACAATGTGGGGTGGGCCGAAGTATTGATATTCATTTGACGCTCAGCGGTTTGGCTCGCCCGCATCCGCCGCAGCTCAAGACCCTGTTCTACTGACACTGCACACTGCAGCGTGTCGGTGCAAAGACGCGCCATTGCCACAGGTACAAGTTGGTACACATCTCTGCCTACTACTAAGCACCCCAACGAATAGACCGATTTCGTTGCGGTTTATTCTGTTTTAAAGCTAACGTGATCGAGATGGTTCTTAGCTATAATTTTCGAAGATCTGTTCAGGCTAAGAGCTGATACTGCAGAATCAAGTAGTCTGCGAGATCTCAACTCAGCAAATTACAGTAGATACTTACAGTGTGTTTGGGCTATTGATGTTTAAATATTATTAAATTCATGTTTTAATTAGCAACCATGCCAAATTACAAAACATAACAGCACGAATACATAGTAGGTACATTCATTAAATTAAAATAAACCGTTACGACCATTTCGTTTCTGCGGTTTTACCAAATAACGAATAGCATATTTTGGAATTGTAAAACCAAAACCTATTGTTTACAGAGCGGCGGTGGCGGTGGCGGGGGCGGGTGGACGGCGCTGGCGGCGCGGGTGTTTCCACGGATTCCTCCGCGACACGTCAAAAGCAGTAGACCGGGGAACGGCAAATAACATTTCTATGGCAAGGAGCCACAGAGACCGGACGCGAGGCGAGCCTGCGATGTCACGTCCAGACCCAGAATTGGAAGAATAACGACTAAAAGAACAAAGGAAATGGTAAAAAAGAACTTGTAGAGAGTGAAGAACCGGGAAACATGCCAAGAGCAAGTACCGGGGGCGCTCCCGGCGTTCCGGCCTATATAACTGAAAGGATAGAGGGGCCATGGGAGGTAGTGGGTGTGTATCATCATTTCAACGAATAGAGTCCGCAGTTGGGCATAGGTCTCTTGAAATGATCACCACAGGACACGATCCTTTGCCGTTTGCATCCAGCACCTTCCAGCGACTCTGGTTGTCCTACGGATCTCCTCATTTCGGATTTGATCCCACAAGGATTCTTCGAGCATAGTTCTCTCCATCGCGGTTTAAGCCTTCTTCAGTATTCCTGTAGTAACCAAGTTTCGAATTTAATTCAACGGTATTATTCATTACCATGCACGTTTTGTAAGCGACAGTTCATTGGTTATCGCCGGTATCAACCGCTATGTTGTTATATTATTCCAGTGATTAATAACAAGTGACAAGTGATACAAGTAGGATTCAACATGCTGACTCGTACGTGAAGACTAGAAAATCTCGTGGAAAATAACCGAACGAAAGATTTTACGCAGTATGTTCGTATCATGTCCGTCAATCGTATCGTGCGCTGGTCTGTGGAGAAAGGCCCTGACGGACGCACGTTTAATTAACCTAAATCGTCAAAAACAATGTAGTTCACCGCAAATGTAATTATGTTGCTTTATTATTGTTCCGACTAGGTTTTGATTGCGGTTTTGTCTGCATCCAATTTAGTTATACAACAAATATACACAGTTACTTATTGCTACCTAAAATTGTAAGATAACTAGCCAATGATGTTAAAATAGCCAAATAACTATGAAGACAATGACTGCTGTTATACCTACATAGTTGCCAGTTTTTTGATAAAGCTTACATTGTGTAAGTATATGGGACGTATATTCAGGAAATAGAGGCTTTACAAACAAAATTAAGTTATGGGTGGCACTTTATTACATGATTCGGTCTACTTAGGGCGGGTTGCCTGAATGGCCGGCTAAAGTTACGTTACGGCTAAGTTACGGTTAAAATTAAAGGTGACAGCCGAAACAAGCAAATTGGGTTGCACGAGATAACTTTTTACGGGTCTACTCTTTCTATCAATTCAAGAGGTAACCTAATTATGTAAATAAAATGGATTTACTAACACACGGAATTTTTATGCGGAAGTTATTTAAATTTATCTGTTATCACCATAACCAAAACTAATTTATTAGCATGTCTGTTTCCTATATTCTCATGCATTATCTGGCGATGCGTAAAAGCTCATAAAAAAGTTCATACAACTGCAAACAGCAATTTATTTTCTATTTGTTAAAGGTATTAAAGCGAAGCTCGACATTTGTGAAACTCTCACGTAAAGAAGCGTCCGCGCAGCGGGGAACACGCAAAGATTGAAGATCTACTGAAGACACAGGGGATGGACAAGAAACAACACTACTACAACTGATAATGAGCCTTATCTCCTGCATTATTGAAATCAAAATTTAATGGCCAACTTCGAGGGTGACATCAGAAGTGTAACAATACTAAACGCAGCCGAGAATAAACTCTATAGAGAAAACAATAAGGCTGATTGTAGAAGTTAAAAAATGAGGGTGAGGTGTCGGGTAGAGCACAAAAACAACAATTCACATTATTCATAGATGTTATCTGGTGGTGCATAATTGCAGTGCCATTATGCACAAGTAGGTGCTGCGGTGCGAGCGGGGCACCTCGCATGGAAATCGATTTCGAGTCCCGACCGCAGCCAAACGATAATGCGCACACGAAATCGTTCAAACCTGCCATTCCACTTCGACTTCACAATAATAACAATAACGAATTAAAATTAACGATTGCACGCAAAACGATTTATTTTATCGCTAAAATTAACCATGGAAATGGCGACATGGTCATTACTGATTAGGTATCAAAATTGAATAATGCAATCGATTCCATTTCATTTAAGTTTACTTTCTTCTTCGTCTTAAAATCAATCTATTGTAACGACACTACCAATTTCGACCTCATCTCTAAACTATTCTATGTTCTCGAAAATCGAGTGTATTTGCTTGGATTATAAAGCCGACTGCAAAAATTAAGCTATGATGCAGTTCGTAGTGGTGGGCATAACAGCATTGCTACTACAGCTACTGCGTAATTGGCTTGCAGTTAATGTGTAGTTTTAGTGCAGGTAGTACCTACTGAATATATGGACTGTACGCCGTTATCGGTTTCAAAAATCAAAATCAAAATCAAAATTTATTTATTTCATGTAGGCCAACCTGCAGCTCTTATGAAACGTACTAAATCTACTACCGGTTCGGAATGCAGATTCTGCTGAGAAGAGCCGGCAAGGAACTCTTTTCAAAAAAAATTTTTTTTTTTTCTACACGTCATCATGCCGGAACGCTGTCAAATGGGATATGATTGAAAATCACTGTTAGGTTTCTCTTATCATTTTTCAATTTGAATGACCGTTTACGATTTACAACAATTTAAAGTTGTTTTAAGATTGCGAAATTTACCGTGTTATAATCCCAACAAAAAAGTGTTAAATAAAATATTAAATTTTAAAAATCAAAAACCCGACTGCATCTATAAAAACTGAAAAGGAAAAACAAGTCCAGTAATCTAGAATTCTGTTAAATAATATTGACTTAAACAATCGGTTCAAATCTTCCTAATAATGGGTAAAATAATTTTTGCAAGACGGTCCCATAAAACTTTCTAGCTCCTCAATCCTGATAAATAAAAACTCTGTGACGCTTGAAATCATGTTCTATGGAAGGTTATATTAAGAAACTAGAAAGTTATAATTTTGCAACAAAAGAGAAAAGATGAAAACTGAAAAGCAATAAGATAATAGATAGAAAAGACAAGATTATTGTAGAGATAAATTTTCTAAAGATGAAAAACAAACTTATTAATAGATTCTGTAAAAACTTAGTAAGTATACTTTTTGATGAAGCAAACGGAATACTGAAGCAGCAACAAAAACTATCGCTCGAATTTATTTGAAACGTACACAGAATATTTTGTGCACTGCGCAATTTGACTACCGGAACTTAACTATAGAGTAAATACACAGTACAAATCCATTAATGCATTTCACTGCGACCAATTGAATACTGAATCATTTTTGCGAACTGAAAGCTTTTGTTGTTTTTATGGCGTTGGTTGATGAAATTTAACGCTAGTGTTTTTCTGTTTTTTTTTTTTTGAAAATATCAGGTTATATAAAACACTGTTTACTGAAAATAGAGTGATACTAGTAGGGCGCGTGGGTGCGCGGCTCGCTAAAGCGAACCGCGTGTTTTCTGTTCACCAAATAGATCTTCGGGTCTTGATCATCTTTTTCCATAAAACCACTCTTCCATCTTATATAGTCTCCGAGATCGACACCGACGAAATTTGTATGGCCGCCATCTTAAATCCACCACTTAGAATTTTTTTTCAGCTCCCTGTCAATTGGATGCGGCTTCACGTGACTTTTGTTTGAACACCCCCCACCTATCTTCAACACCCTGGCCGTACTCCTCATCTGTCTCCAAAATCCTCAATCATCAGCTCTCTCCATATTTTTTCTCCGAAAAAATTTTTATCCTTCATACAAAATGATCAGAAATTTTAAGAAAGAACTATATTTTAGTTTTGCATATATTTTGTATGAAAAAAATAATTTCCGCCATCTTGAATTTTTTTCTATTCATCAAGTAGACTTTAAAGTACTGATCATCTTTTTCTGAAAAACCAATCTTCCATCTTTTATACTCTCTGAGATAGACACCATCGAAATTTGTATGGCCGCCATCTTGAATGCGCCATTTTGAATTTTTTTTCAGCTCCCTGCCAACTGGATGAGGTTTCGAGTGACTTTTGTTTGAACACTCCTCACCTATCTTCGATACCCTGGCCGTGCTCCTCACCCGTCTACGAAATCCTCAACCACCAGCTCTCTCCATATTTTTCCTCCAAATGAATTTTTGTCCTCTATACGAAACCATTAGAAATTTTGAAAAGGAACCTATTAAAGTCTTGCATATATTTTGTATGGAAAAAATTTAATTCCGCCATCTTGAATTTTTTTCCTATTCATCAAGTAGACCTTCGGGTTCTGATCATCTTTTTCCAAGAAACCACTCTTCCATCTTTTATAGTTTCCGAGATAGACACCGACGAAATTTGTATGGCCGCCATCTTGAATCCGCCATTTTGGAGTTTTTTTTCGGCTCTCTGTCAATTGGATGAGTTTTCGAGTGACATTTGGTTGAACACCCCCCACCTATCTTCGATACCCTGGCCGGTGCTCCTCACCCGTCTCCAAAATCCTCAATCATCAGCTCTCTCCATATTTTTCCTCCGAATGAATTTTTGTCCTCTATACGAAACCATGCGTGAAAAAAATTTTTTTCATACAAAATTTTACAGGAGAGGTGATCAATGAGTCAGTGAATCAGTGTGTCAGTGAATCAGTCCCAGTAGCTATATATATATTAACTAGTAGGGCGCGTGGGTGCGCGGCTCGCTAAAGCGAACCGCGGTTTTTCTGTCCACCAAGTAGACCTTCGGGTCTTGATCATCTTTTTCCAAGGAACTACTCTTCCATCTTTCAGTCTCTGAGATATAAGTACATCGACAAAATTTGTATGACCGCCACATTGAATCCGCCATTTTGGTATTTTTTTTCAGCTCATTGCCAATTGGATGAGGTTTCGAGTGATTTTTGCTCCTCACCCGTCTCCGAAATCCTCAATCATCAGCTCCCTCCATATTTTTCATCCAAATGAATTTTTGTCCTCTATACGAAACCATCACACATTTTATACGAAAAAAAATAAATTCCACCATCTTGATTTTTTTCCTATTCATCACGTCGTAGACCATCGGGTCTTGATCATCTTTTTCCGAAAAACCACTCTTCCATCTTCCATAGTCTCCGAGATAGACACCGTCGAAATTTGTATGGCCGCCATCTTGATTCCGCCATTTTGAATTTTTTTTCAGCTCCCTGCCAATTGGATAAGGTTTCGAGTGACTTTTGTTTGAACACTCTCCACCTATCTTCGATACCCTGGCCGTGCTCTTCACTCGTCTCCGAAATCCTCAACCATCAGCTCTCTCCATATTTTTCCTCCAAATGATTTTTTGTCCTCTATACGAAATCATCAGAAATTTTGAAAAGGAACCGTATAAAGTCTTGCATATATTTTGTATGGAAAAAAATAAAGTCCACCATCTTGAATTTTTTTTCTATTCATCAAGTAGACCTTCGAGTCCTGATCATCTTTTTCCAGGAAACCACTGTTCCATCTTTTATAGTCTCCGAGATAGACACCGACGAAATTTGTATGGCCGCCATCTTGAATCCGCCATTTTGGAGTTTTTTTTCGGCTCTCTGCCAATTGGATGAGGTTTCGAGTGACATTTGGTTGAACACCCCCCACCTATCTTCGATACTCTGGCCGGTGCTCCTCACCCGTCTCCGAAATCCTCAGTCATCAGCTCTTTTCATATTTTTGCTCCGAATGAATTTTTGTCCTCCATACGAAACCGTGAGTGAAAAAAAATTTTTTCATACAAAATTTTACAGGAGAGGTGATCAATGAGTCAGTCAGTGAATCAGCACGAGTAGCTATATATATAGTAACTAGTAGGGCGCGTGGGTGCGCGGCTCGCTAAAGCGAACCGCGGTTTTTCTGTTCACCAAGTAGACCTTTGGGTCTTGATCATCTTTTTAGAAATTTGTATGGCCACCATCTTGAATCCGCCATTTTGAATTTTTTTTCAGCTCACTGTCAATTGAATGAAGTTTCGAGTAATTTTTGTTTGAGCACCCCCCACCTATCTTCAATACCCTGGCCGTGCTCCTCACCCTTCTCCGAAATCCTCAATCATCAGCTCTCTTCATATTTTTCCTCCAAAGTAATTTTTGTTCTCTATACAAAACTATCAGGAAAAGGGACCGTAATAAATTCGCCATATAATTTGTATAGTGAAATAAATTCCGCCATCTTGGATTTTTTTTCTATTCATTAAGTAGAACTTTGGGTCTTGATCGTCTTTTTCCAAGAAAGCACTCTTCCATCTTTTATATCCTCCAAGATAGACATCGACGAAATTTGTATGGGCGCCATCTTGAATCCGCCATTTTGGAGTTTTTTTTCGGCTCTTTGCCAATTGGATGAAGTTTCGAGTGACATTTGCTTGAACACCCCTCACCTATCTTCGATACCCTGGCCGGTGCTCCTCACCCGTCTCCGAAATCCTTAATCATCAGCTCTCTACATATTTTTCATCCACATGAATTTTTGTCCTCTATATGAAACCATCAGAAATTTTGGAAAGGAACGTATCAAAGTCTTGCATACATTTTATATGAAAAAAAAATCCGCCATCTTGAATTTTTTTTCTATTCATTAAGTAGACCTTCGGGTCCTGATCATATTTTTCCAAGAAACCACTCTTCCACGTTTTATAGTCTCCGAGATAGACACCGACGAAATTTGTATGTCCACCATCTTGAATCCGCCATTTTGGATTTTTTTTCAGCTCCCTGCCAATTTAATGAAGTTTCGAGAGACTTTTGTTTGCACACTCCCCACCTATCTTCGATACCCTGGCCGTGCTCCTCACCCGTCTCCGAAATCCTCAACCATCAGCTCTCTCCATATTTTTCCTCCAAATGAATTTTTGTCTTCTATACGATACCATTAGAAATTTTGAAAAGGAACCTATTAAAGTCTTGCATATATTTTGTATGGAAAAAAATAAATTCCGCCATTTTGAATTTTTTTTCTATTCATCAAGTAGACCTTCGAGTCCTCATCATCCTTTTCCAAGAAACCACTCTTCTATCTTTTATAGTTTCCGAGATAGACACCGACGAAATTTGTATGGCCGCCATCTTGAATCCGCCATTTTGGAGTTTTTTTTCGACTCTCTGCCAATTGGATGAGGTTTCGAGTGACATTTGGTTGAACACCCCCCACCTATCTTCGATACCCTGGCTGGTGCTCCTCACTCGTCTCCAAAATCCTCAATCATCAGCTCTCTCCATATTTTTCCTCCGAATGAATTTTTGTCCTCTATACGAAACCATGCTTGAAAAAATTTTTTTTCATACAAAATTTTACAGGAGAGGTGATCAATGAGTGAGTGAGTGAGTGAGTGAGTGTGTCAGTGAATCAGCACGAGTAGCTATATATATATTAATGAATCAAATTGAACAAAAAATCATTAAAATGGTAGATAACTCACAGAGAAAGGGTTCCGTATCTTTCTTCATTGGTAACTAAACAATTTTGATCTGCGTGTAATATTAGTGAAACTGATTATTTATGAAATGAAACGAATACACTTTATTATACACCACATTAAATCTATACTATTATAATAAAGAGAGAGCGCGAATTTTGTGAGTTTGTATGTATGTCCGGAGCAAACTTTGGAACCACCGCACCTATTACAATAGTTCTTTTACCATTTCAAAGGTGCATTATTCCAGATGGTTATAGGCTATAATTATGTAAATAAATGTATTATGGCTAGATATTATATGCAAATTTGTTAAAGAAGTCGGAAATTTTTTTGGCTCTTAAACGTTTTCAAGGCGTGCGCTGGGTCATACACTGTTATTGGATGAAAATGATGTATGGGTGATCTGTTCCTCTTAAAGAGTTCTAAAAAAAAATCCGCGATAGCATATGTCTATATTCTAAGGATAACTTACAGTAACCATTTCTATCTTTCAAATTTTGATTAAAAATAATGAATTATTTTCGAAGCTTCTTTAACCGTTGCGATGTCAATCTATATCTAAATAAATATGTTTATTATCGTAAGTATTTAATTTAGAACATATTTGCCCTTTACACTATACAATTTAAATAAATATTTTAGGAGTTATCGAGAAATTAATATTTCCGCGCGACAAAATAATAAAATGGTGCTGGCTGGCGCGGCGGGGCACGGTGGCGGGTATCGGTGTGGGATATTCGTGTGGTTCCTGTGGTGATCTTATTGACAATCGTCTCCTATAAGAAGCTCACAAGAACAAATATTTAATTTTCAACCCGGACGAAGTCGGCGCGGGCTTCTAGTGTAAATATAAACAGAAAGATAAATTTAACTCATGGAAATAAGCACAGTGAAAATAAGCCGAGTCTGCTTTTAAACGTCACGATAATAATAATTTAATTGATTGAATAGGACGATAATAAGATTGCTACTAAAATAACGAAGAACATTATGGGCAACGGAAGATATTCCGTTGTCCATAATGTTCTTGTGTACGTCATAAGTCAATTACGCACGTCAGTGCTTCGATCTAAATCGGAACATGCTTGTTTGAACGTTAAGTTATGCATTTGTTAGCCCTTTGTGAATCCTTTGCTTTTCCGGAAAGCCCGTGTCGATCACCAAACTCTTCTTTATTCTTTATTATTCTATTCTATTTATTGGGCACAACATGCGGAACTCCGAAACTAAAAGTATTCCGTTACGATCGATCAAGACTCATTAAGCGGGCGAGCGTCCTCAAAACCAATCTATCTTGAGCGCGGGTCGCCAGCGCACGGCGCGCCACCAAAATACGTCACCCGGATAATGACGTGCGACCATTAATTGGGTCGAGGGACGCTTTCCGATAAAATCTGCCGTCCGTGTCCGCCCAGGGGACACTTTAAATTGATTGATGAGTTTTTGAAAAATTTACCATTTCTTACCCCCGATACAAAAAGAGGGGTTTGTGTATCTGTATGTCTGTCTATTCCCTCGTAGCATTTTTTCAAAGAATGAACCGACTTTGATGCGGTTATTTCTGTTTGAAAGCGGACGTCACCGAAATGGTACATAACAATAAGTTCTTTTCATACGAATATCGTCAGCTCATTTCCTACTTGATTAAAGGGTCTTATAAACTTTCACATGTGCGACTGATTTGATATTTGGTGTATAAGTGTTACTTTGGATTATTTCCAAGACACGGTAACCTTGACCTGATACTGTAGCATTGAGTAGTCTTAGTAACTTACAGTAAATATTGTTTAGGCTCGTTAGAATCGTCTCAACGAGTAGGTGTTGCATAGATTATGATCTAGGATCGAGGAGCAGGATCTGATGATCAAAAAACTGAGTAACAGGATATCAGTTATATCGTACCTAGGCCATAGATTCACACGTTGAGTTAAATCAATTTACACTTGTATACGTATTCTGTCTGCTACTAATTAATGTACCTATACTTATCAGTCCTTAATGTACATAGTTAAATAAAAATGACAAGCTGATCTTTTTTTATACCTAATGATGTTTTTCTTTGAACGCGACTACAGAAACATGGCAACATTTTCGCTCTTGTACCTCCCTACCTAACCGAGCTTGTCACCAAAATTACTTCCGCTCTTTTCATGTTTTCTTTCTTGCTACATTTCTTTATCGGGAGTGAGTAGGTACCTAACTAGGGTTTTCTTTTCTTTGTTGTAACAAGGTTGGAGATAAAAGGTGACGCAAACAAACTTGCAGAGTTAGGTTTACAATTTGTGCGGCGAATTGTAACCCGGTCCGCCGCGACGCCGAACAAACACCTCGCCGGAGATTCTTATCTCCGGTGTACGGATTAAGTGAGGCGTAGGATCGCCAGGCGAACTACTTATACGAGACATTGGGACATTTACTGATCTTTACCTGACTACGGCAATGCCAAAAGGAGGATTATGATTCTAGCAATCTATACCTATATTAATATGTATGCATTTACATATGTTCCACCGTAGTACAGTGGAACGTTAATGTCTTAAGTATTGGATGGAAGCGGCCGTTTCTTTGCAGAATTTCATTATAATTTCAACATTTCCTGACAACGTCGGAATGTTTTTCCGGTGTCGGAGCGACACGTGCGTCAAGTGTCTTGAAGATTTTATGTGGCGCTACGTGTTGGTGTTGTTCCTGCGTTTATTACACATCTGGAGTAAGGGCGGCGCGGGTGGCGCGTGTTGCCATACGGATTATTTCTGGTTTGGCGGATTACAGCAAAATATTACTTTTTCTTTTAATATTGGCTAAAATGCATCGATAAGCAAGAGATTAAGCCAGTCATCATAATTATAGAGACTAGCAATGATTCATGCAGCTTTTCGTTATCTACCAGCTGTCTTTCTACCCTTTACGGCGACGAAGTTTACGAAGCTTATAAAAATGATTAAGGATATAATCATAACTATTATCATCATAAGCTCCTTACGGACACTGGCCTGCACCAGAAGTTACCTTCATCCATCGGGCTCACCCTCCAATTTCTTGATATAGGAGAGGATTGGAGAGTGTAAACGGATGTGGGAACGTCTTGGCAACGCTAGACGCTTGGCGAATGCAAGCAAGGAGGAACAAAGCCAGGTAATAGATACGGGGGCGTCGGTTCATTGAACACGGAAGAGCAGATGTGAAAGGAGACACCTGACGGCCGCTCGACGGCTCAGCCGCGACCGCCGCTCTGCCGTCCTCCGGGGTGGTATGGATCTAACGAGCATCTGGTATCTTCTCTCAAAAATTTGATCGGACAAGCAAAAGGTCTGGCCTTTATCAACCGATGCCCATCCAAAGTTGGACAAAGGTCTCTTGCATGGACTCCAGCATCTCGTACCTTCGCCAGTTCAGCACCATTGGGATCGTATCCAGCGACGTTCTTCGAACTATTTGTCTCGCATGTCCACTTCAGCATGGCAGCGCGCTGAGCTGTGGCGTCAACTTTGATTCTCCTACGCACTCCTACGGATCTCATTCCTGATTTTTACCGAAATGTATTCTGAAAAAATTTAAGCCTCGGCCGAAAAACTCAATGGGGACTAGCCAACTATGTCGGTGATATTATAGTGCACAAATGTAACTCCGGTTTGCTATTGGAATTTTTTTAACTCAACCCTGGACTACAATCTATCCGCAGTTGAACTCTAATTTGATATTTCTACTGTCTTACAAACAACATAAACTAACTCTCGCATCCAAGGAAAGTTAGTTTACCCCTACTTAGGGACAGGCCTCACTTATCTAACTTAAACTTTTACTAACTTCCTTAATTATTCTCTTGTTATGGACGAACGTAGGATGAATATATAAATGATAGAAGTTTTTTAAGTATATACATTCAAGTATATAAATTATAGCTTAGCTCCATCTCGATCACTTTAGCAAAAAAGGAACAGACAGACACACGGATACAAAAATACACAGTGTAGAAAGTTCTTAATTCCTGCAGGACGCCGGTGACTGATGTTTGTGGTCTTAGTAATGAAATAAAATCCAACAATTTTTAACGAAGATTGTAATTATTCAAAAAATATGATTGACAATTCAGTTTGACAGCTCAAAAACCACAGATAACAATTAATAAGGATGTACTTATTCAATAGCCGAAAGTATGTATGCAATCAATGGACAAAACAAACAAACAGATACACATTTCAAACTTATAACACCCTCTCGTTCCGCAGGGGGTTAAGAAAGGAGTCCACCCTGCCCTACAATATACACTTACCTTTTCAAATTCAAATTTATTTATTTCATGTAGGCCAACTTGTGACATTTACGACAGGTCGAGACTCTACTACCGGTTCGGAAATCTGATACAGAACCGCAAACCCTATTCTCGCTACAGCGAAACATGGCCATCCATCTATCAAGTAGGTATTGTGCTAGTATCGGTCGGTGGCCGGATCGCAATCAATCCGCCCGAAGCGAAGGATGTGTTTTTATCCCGCGCCACATCCCGCATCTGTGCCGCGCGGCCGCCTCCGCACAAAAACCGCAACCCGCAGCCCCGGGATCGATGCCCGGCGTCGGTTACATCCACTCTGAAACAAGACACTAGCTGCAGCGAGATGGATTACTCCGCAAATAGCATCCTAGTTTTTATGCAGATTGGAGATCTGCGAGGAGATCTATTTTACACGTATCTCACGGGCTCGCAGCGAGATGCGGAAAATAAACCGAAAAAATATCTACCGAAAACAGTTTTTGAGGGCAACGTTACTCAAACCTGATTCCGTATTTGTCTGATAAATGATACAATAATACATTTCTTTATTTAACTATTCTGTATCTATACCATAAGTCTCATTAAAACTTGCGGGAACCCTCTATTTTTCCGGGATGAACACTAACCAGGATGCATATGTATGTATTTATAACATTGTAATGTTTAATTATACCCAAATCACACAGCATCGTACAAAATACTCAATCGTTTGGCGTTATGTTTTTACCGGTAGAGTGGTGTTTTGCCGGAAATTGAACCTGGAACCTACCACTAATGAGTGCACAGCGTCCACAAGGTCGACGAACTTATCTCTCTCTACTGAGCTACAGTGCGTCAGTCTGGTAATTACATTACAAACATCTGTCAGTCACATTGTATAAACCCTAGGAAAGTGTAGCAAGTTGCAGTTCAGCCTGCAACACATGCACGTCGATTTTTCGTTGCTACGTGATTGAAGGACAAATCAATAAACACACAGTTTCGTATTTGTATTATTAGTAAGGAAGGATTAAGGATAGTAAACATTCACGCGGGGTCTACAACTTACCAACTAAGAACAACTAAGCGCTGAAAGAAAGCGTTTATTGTGCTCGCATATTGGATGTTAACCACAAAGGGATGCCAGCGCTCACGTTTGCTTCAAAGAGGAACAAGGCTCTGAAGTACCTGAGCCGGGTATGGTCTGGACAGACAGTTGACATTCCGCTGCGTTTGTAATACAAGGAACTGTACTGTATGTAGGCGTTCACATTCCGAGGGCAAGTAGTTTTGCTCGCTCCATGTATTACACATAATATACCTATACGTTTTCTTGAACTCTATTAATTTCGCCAATCTTTATGACCGTTTTGTACACTCTGTTTTCACCCACCAATCGACATGTTTAAACTTGCACATGGTACACTTAAGGTTGAGAGGTGAAACGCGTTGAGCGCACACTCCGCCACGTCAAAGATGGCGAGCGTAATGTCGTCGTGTATGCGTCCTGGGCCCCAAGTCTGCTATTTTACATGTCATTGTCATTGAACCGCAATACAATTACAATTCTTTAATCATTGGTCCAAAATTTCGTAGTCTACTAAATTCACAATGGTCGTTCGTTTTCTTATAATTGGATTGTAATTCAATGATACCTCGGTATTGGCATTAGCTTAAAAAGCGTTTGCCGAAATGAGTTTCAAAAAAAACTACATATTAAAACGTTTATTTAAGCTAGATTCAAAGCTAGATGTGTCAGTGGCAAACCATCGTATAACAATTGTGACGCCATTGAATTAGTAGACTACCAAAATTGCTAAAAGTAGCAATTGGGATGTCATTGATAGACAATTGAACTACAATTGCAATGCAGACTTGGGCCCCTGTTATACTAGCATGGCGTCTTGACGTGGAGTTTCTGTCGCGCCGCGTTATCGTATGCCGCGCCGCTCTATTGTTTGTCGAAGCCTTAATAACTAACGACAACTGCCTCGTTGGTCTAGTGGTTACTGTGTTCGACTGCTGATGACGAGGTCCCGGGTTCGATTCCGGGGTCGGGCTGATGATTTTTCTGTCAAGAAACTCTCAGTACTAGCCTGTAGTTAGGAAGTAGGCGGAGTAAAACCGTCGGTCCTGTGCCTGATCTCTCTCCTGATTTCCGTCGCACTGGACTGTGAGAGTGAGGGAATAGAGAGTGCACCTGTGTTTGTGAACACACTTGTGCTCTATAATATCTCCAGCGCAGATGACTAATTTCTGAGGAGGTTCGTCGCCGTGCCCGGATTGGGTCGGGAGGACGTTATTATTAATGAACGATAGTTATCAGGCGGAGCGCAGCCGGCACATTAGCAAGTGTTTATTTTTCAGCCAACGGCGCGCGATGGGAACGCGGCGTTCCGCAGTTTTCCGTGTATACAGCTCATGTTTATACGACTCTGTCTGCGGGAGCCGCCCGCGCCGCCCGCGCCAGCCGTCACACGAATGTTACTGCGAAGGCATTACATTTCCGAAATGTTATCTTTTAGGAACGTTTTTGTTACAGTTTTTGCTAGGGCAATGTGTTCGTTAGTTTATGGCGGCCAAAATTCTATGAAGAGGAGTCATGCGCCGGCATACGTGGTTTTTTTTTAATTTAAATTTTGTTCGCGAATTGAATCTTAATCTTAGAATTCTTAGTTAGATTAAAATGCTTATTTAGCTTATTTACATTACCCATTATCTATAAGTAATATCTCTTCATCCTAATTCCTAACAATATTATAAATGCGAAAGTTTGTGAGGATGGATGGATGGAGATTCGGTAGATGCATCCTGCAGCCTGTATCTCGGAGTGAGTCTGCAGCGCCGCGGGGCCGCAGCATCACTTCCTCGTAACTTTTTTACCTCATTACCTTCGTTTTTAGAAAAGCCTTTTTCGTGCGATTCCTCGGAAGTTTTTGCTCGGTAAAAACAAATGGCCCGGTTAGCGCGAGGCCGGTGGAAAGCGGGTAAAAAGCTAATTTGAGGTCATTTTGCACAAGATGGTGGTTTTGCCGCCTCAGTTGCCATTGTAAGGGAGTATTTACACTGAGTCAGGGTCGCTCACTGGGCCACAAAGAGAGCTACGCTAGAGATACAGTAGATATGCTCCGACTTTCCCAGCGGGATCAGATCTAATGAGAGAATCTGTAATTTTTGTATTCACTGACCTCTATGATAGTGGGTAGTGGCATACTTTACGAGCAGGGATATGTGTCTAGAGTACGACAGCCGATACAAAACGCCGCACAGAAGTCCTCGGAACTTGATCAGGCATTCGTTCTAAAACAACATTTAAGCTACAAAACTTTTAATAAATCATAACTTTTTTATTTTTTATTGAAGTTGAAGTAGTGGTTCGGCCGTGGTGTAACGGTTAACACACTCGGGTGCGATTCCCAGAGAGATGTGGGTTCGAATCCCGCTGGCCTCGGAATTTTTGATATGTATTTATAAATCTATTAAATCATAACTTATTATAATGACTGCTAGAAAGCGCACGGAAACTGGGATTGACATTGGAAGAATCTCAATGGCCAGCAGGTGATATTAAAGTGCACAAGTATGTGCGCAAACAGCTCTCAGTCGAAAGAACTACGAGCATATGAAATGATATCTTTATTTTAGCCAATAATGAGAAGTAATGGCGATCATCATCTATTGTCATCAATTGTTCGTGCAACCCGCCCGCGCCGGCGCGCCGTTTTCGTTATTGGCACGGTCCTATGAAAATTCTCCCTAATGCTATAAAATGAGCAGTTTGTTTTTTTATTATTATTATAAGGGGGAAAAAGGTCACTGTTAAACCAAATCATTATGAGAAAAATGTAAAAACATTGTTTACGTAATACTTTTTAATTACGAATGTCATGAAAACGGCTGTTTATTATTTACTACCCGATTCCCGTGACTGCCTCTGCGTAGTCTTAACTTTTCTTCACAGGTACATGGTTTAGGCTTGAAAAGGTAACAGAGAGACAGACAGTGTTACTTTGATAAGTATCGATTGCAGTAAAACGTTAGTAGGTACTTAAATCACATGATAGATTACAACGGACGTACAATTGACAGCAATAGTATTTCAAATTGAATGTGTTTCGACATATAACTGATATTAGCAACGACGCAAATAATAAAAAGTGATTATCCATTGATGGCTATGTTCAAGTAGTAGGTAAACATTTCAGCCTGTGAACATAGACCTTTCAAAATGAACGTCACCCCACGCGTTCTTCAACCTTCCTCGTCCAGACACTTTCTACTAAACAATAGTACATTATTGCAAAGGCAGGGAAGTAGGCAATTGCAGGTCGAGTATGAGTTTGAAGGCCGAGCCGTAGGCGAGGACTTCACTAAATACGAGACAGGCAATTGCCATTTCCCGCCGAGGCATATATAGTGCTTTTCTCAAAAGAATGCAGGGAAATAAAACACTTTTTATATTATACATCCAAATCCATCCGCCATTTTGGTTTAAATCTGGTGGAGTAGGTACAATCAATCTCCATTTCACTCTCTGAACCGTTGGAACTCATTTTGATTATTATTAAATTTATATTTATTAAGTAGGTATGTAAATAACAAATCAAGACGAATTTTCAGCTTTACCGCCAATTTTTTTTTTATTATCTGTGCCGACAGGCAAACGCATTTATGGCTATACAGCCACGTAAACGCAATTTGTACTAAGCAAAGAGACTATGGTATGCCAAGAATGACAAAAGAGATCCGATCAAGGAGTATTTAGTAACCCCAGCACGCCATTTCATACTGTTGTATGAAACTACTGTTGTATGGCATTACATTACAAAGCTCCTGCAATATTTAAAAAAAAAAACGCTCCGCGAAACAACTGTTTCGCGGAGCGTTGTAATCTTCCAAATTCAAAAAACGCTCTTGCAATGGATTTGATTTTCTTTGTCCGACAATTCGATACTTCGCGTGTTCTTTTTTCGAAAATAATGACAATATTTCCATGCATGTTTGAGAAAAATATATTAATGATCAATGTATAGTGTACAAGTTTCTGAGAAGTATGGATACAGGTACAGGATGTTAGTGGATGAAGCGCATCTGGACGGACACAATCGTTTGGAGTTAGGGATTTTAATAATCCCCACGAGGACCCGCTGTTTTTGCGGGATATAAGGTAACCTGCATCACTCTCCGTGCGTGCTTGCAGGAAAAACCAGAAAACAAACACAATTTCGCATTTATAATAGTAGCAAGTACCTAAGTAACGATATTAGGAATGATTTATGCGATTTTTGACTTAAAAAAAAAACATTTTTATCTTCTGAATAAACTTGTCCAAGAATTATCTTCAGTTATCCAGTTCATAATGTCCCCAGTGTGCGAGAGTGAGCCCGGGTGAGGGGGCTAGTCCGTGAAGGCCGTAAATAGCTGTCGGCTTATCTGCGAGTAGGAATGGCTGTCATATCTCCGGGGCTCAGCTCAGCTGTCGGCGCTCGGCCGGCGCCGCACGAGCGCGGCCGATCGATCCGTCTTCCCCAGGAGATCAGCTCGACACACGAGCCGCACGACGAGCGTCTATGTGAGTGGCTGTGCCACTGTGTTATGCTGCGGCTACATTAAGGTTAATGTCAATGCCCAACAATGCCTTTAACTATGCCATATTTTTTCACTGGTAAACTACGCGTAGAACTGAGTGGCCACACATACGGTAAATGTCTAAATAATGCTATAATTCTGCCGTTGAACCTCTTTGATCTGCCAAATTTACCGCCACCCGACTTAATGCCAAACTTCTACGGCATTGTCAATGCCATTTCCCGTAGATCGTGGCTACACCTACGGTTAATGGTGATATACGCCATGTTCACTGGCATATCCCATTAATGTGGCCGCAGCATTACAGCGAATCCGCAACACACATCAAATACCTCCTAGATTTGTTCGTGTGGAGTTAGATTTTTAAAAATCCCGCGGGAACTCTCTGTATTTTTAACCAACTTCCAAAAAAGGAGGAGAACCACCTTCTTTTTTGGAAGTCGCTTAAAAACAAAATTGAACTGCCTTCTTATTAGACTATTATGTACCCAAAACATGTTTTTTTTAATTTCTGTCTGTCTGTTTGTTCGGACAAATGAATCGATTTGAACGGGATTTGAGATACAGCCCTTCAATTAATATTGAGCCTGGCCGCCTTTGTGACTGGAACAGCGGACTCTTCTGACCCATTTCCAGCAGCAATCAAACGGGCGGCATATAAATTTATTTTCAGTATGATTTGCTACTTGCTGCACAGAGCACACTTACTAATTGTCAATTAAATTTACATAAACTGGTTCAGACACACGTGTGGGGACATGTTGCAAGTCGGTTCGAAGTATTTTGAACACTATTCCATGAACGTTAAAAGCGATTTCACGTTGAATTGGAAATATAAATGGACACAATGTTTGCACAGTTGAAGCGCTTACATTCGCGTCTGTATCCAGCGTAGGGTTGTAACTTTTAAGTGTCGCTTTTATATTTTGCAGCATTTTATGTGAAGTACTTTGCAATGTAAAAATATTGTACCATCAGCGGCAAACTTACGGACCTGCAGATGATGCATTTTACAGGAGAGCATTTAGAAAGCATAATTTTTTTTTGTAATAGGGATTTTGATATCGTGCTACATTGGGTTTTCAAAATGTAGGTAACTTTTAAAGGAAGAAAAAAACCGTGTTTTCAAAACGCTACCCTTTGAAAACACCTTTTCAAGATTAATAAGTTTGCCACAGATGTAACAATAATAATGTTGTAATCATATTATGAAATCAAGATGAGCCCAGACACATATTTTACATCTTTAATGACTGCAAATACAAGTTTTTGACTTTTAATTATTCTAATAACATAAAAATAAATCATTCTTGGATCCAATATAATTATACGATTATGTAGATTAACTTAATAAGCTCGACGACTATTTCAAACAATATCAGCTGATTAAATCCATTTGAATATGAGTATCCTACACTGGTTCTCAATTAGTACATATTAAAAGTAAAGTTATTAAAGTGGTACTCGTAAGTACAATTAAATACAGACACCAGTGTATCGGTTCCGGACGCAGACCGAATTTGCGTACTTGCAAAAATAAATCAAGTCACGACGCGTGGCGGTGTTAGTAAAAAATTGTAAGCTAAAACTACGTTAGTGGCAAAGTTAGTGACTAAGAGTGATACGAAATTTGTATCATCGTGTTAGACTACAAAAATTTTTGACCGTAAAGTTGTGGTAAGTAATTTAAAAAAACATAAATATATATTTTTTTAAATTAAGTTTATTTAAAAATAATCATAAAAGGAGTCATATTTTTAAACTGGAAAAAAGTATAGTATCGTCTGATAACCCTAATTGATTTGTACGAGTCGTTTTATCGCGAGGACTCCGAAATTTAAACACTGCTGGTCCAAAAACGATTACATCGCTCTGCGCTACCGGCGCGCTTCGGGACGACAGTCGCTGCCGATAGTTGGTCATTTTAGTTATTGAAATCCATTAATGCTTTTAAGTATACGAATACATATGAGTTGTGCGTCTCTTGCAGAGCCGGTTTAGCTCGCCTTCTCGATTTTTAATCTTCAACTCAAAAAAGAGTCTTTTCTAATTGTTTATCTGTCTGTTTTATCGCAGCGCCCAAACGAATAGATCAGTTTTAATGTGGTTTTTTACTTTATGCTATTTTTTTCAGACCGCGTAGAGACCTGATTTAGAAACTTAATATACTACGTTCACTTATCCAAGCCACTTGTGGTATACTACGTGTAATAACCGATGCCATAATACGGTATTGCTATGAATTGAGAAATAGACAGTAATCCTCCTGAAAGATGTAATGCCTTAGTACTTTTAGAGGGTGATTATCCAGGGACTATTTTGATATTTTATACATGCTTATAGAGGTTCAGTCTGTCCCCATCGCTGTATAATGAAGTAGCATAATAATATTGGTATTGCCAGGTCAAAAAATTTAAAAAATGTGTCAACGGCCGTTTCCCACTGAGTCATTTAAGAAAGTTATCTCTATTAACGTTAGTGTGACGCCGCCAGACGTCGCTAGAGACACAATTGCGTAAACAACAATATTTGGAAGCTGGAGCGTCGCCAGAGCCCGGCATGAAGATTGTCTTCCGTCGCTCCGGCCCCGGGTAAGCATTCACAAAGGAGGCTTATATTTGGTAACTTATGAAACTCCGTCGTTATTATTCGCAGTGACTTTCAATGTGCTTAATTATATAGTCAGCTGCTTTTAGGCCGGCCGAATTTACACATTTGGAATTAGATTCCGAATTAAGAAACAGAATTCAGAGTCTTAAAATCGGATACACTGTGCTTCGCAAATTCAGCTCATAAAAACTTGGTTTTCAGATTCGGAATTCAGAACGTTCGTCAAAATCATTCCCGACCCGCTCGACTTCAACATATTATGTGTACAAACTAAAATTATTATATTTTATACTTTGTAGTTGCGTTTGTCGGTTTTTTAAAAGAATTTTTATTAGCAGAAGAGGATTGAGCAATGGAAATTTTTCACGCACAATCTTGATCTATGATCAAGAAAGATTGAAGTGTTTTTGTATTCCTTCGTCCGTTCGTCGTCATCTTTCTATCAGTGTACAATTTACTTGTGCACCTGGATAAGATAGAAGTTAAAAAAAATTAAGTTGCAACAAAATAAATAGTAGCAGGTATTAAAAGTATAATAAAAAAAAACTTGCGCACGTGGTCAGCGGGAGAGCCTTATTTGGTAGAAAATATTTCTCAAGCATCATGTGAGAGTGGCCATAACCCGTCAGATTAATGGGCATCTGACGGGTTACGACCACTCTGTTGAGACGGGTTGCTCTATGTATGCTATCACTATGGGACAGTCGTTATGGGCACAAAGTGGCACTTTGTTTTCCAGTGGAACTTTTATATTGTTTTCGCTAGAGAAGATATCTATTCCTACAACAACAACGTAATAAGTAATACCAGTAAGTAATCTTTCTTTTATTACATTTTGCTGATTTCCCTTCATTGGAAGTGAATTTATCGTGGATTCTGATGCTAATAAAGTTATTATTAAAACTTCCTTCCTTTCCCTCTTGCATAAATACTGACAAAAATACCCAATCTACATACATATAACTTATTATATTCATTTACAATATAAAAAGGTTGCTTGCTATTTTATTATCCGACTTCAAAAAAGGAGGAGGGAAACTACATTAGCTGGAAAGTAAACTCACACAAGACTTTACTATATAGGTAATTTTCAAAAACTAAGATTTGAAAACAGTGTTGCAGCGAATGACTGTAATATTTTAGGGAATTTCTCGTGATTTTATTGAGTTTGTAGTGCGATGTTGTGCGGTGTGCGAGTTATAAGTTATAACGCACTCTACATACCTACTTACTCTACTTATGATCACAATCGACGAGAGATGCGCCAAATTGTTTGCTCGGAGGGGGAGTCTGTTAATTACTCATAGTCGACGAGCATCCGTCTGTACATCCCATCCTTCAAGTATATGCTCTAGTACGTTAAAATAAGAGCTAAAATTGCTCTCGAACATACTTTACCCGAGAGTATGTTGATAAGTTCTGAACTAAATGGGAAAAGTGTGTTCTGAGTGGAATGGAATCTATCATCTCAGATAATTACTGCCTAAGAAGCAGGACGATATATAGGCAAAAAATAAAGCGTCCAAAACAAACAACGAAAGTAAATTCCTACCAACATTATAAATGTGAAAGTGTATTTGTCGGTTTATCCTAGTTACTTGAGTGATTGAAGGACAAACTAGTAAACAAACACACTTCCAAGAAAAGGTTAGAATTATTTTGCTATAATCCGCCAACAGAAAAAATGTGTATGGTCAAACATGCAGTTACAAACTAAGCACCGCTTACCTCCCCAACCAAGCAAGAAAGCCAAGTTCCCAAGCTAGCAATGCCACCACCACTCACATGCACCACCACACAAGACTTACTACTCTCGAAGCACGTTTCGCCCCGACATCGAGATGTCGACTTTACAATGCTGTATTGTCTAGATTGTGATGATTTGACCATACATATTTTTTCTGTTGGCGGATTATAGCAAAATAATTCTAACCACATTCTAACCTTTTCTTGCTAATCATGAACTTCCGCAAAGTAACACCTGATTCCATCCAAACACACTTCCGTTAAATAAAAAATACTGATATTAGTAAGGATTTTACAGCTACGAATGACGTGCCATTAACATGCACGGCGTGGAAACTGCTACTGTTGTTGAAGTGCAATTACGGGTTCAACTCTTATTACCGTGCGGTGATCGAAAGTGTTCCCATCCAACGCCGTACGCAACTGCCTGCCGCGGCCGTGTTGCACCGGTTTTTGGAAATACATAATTTTCGGACTCAAATTTTACTGAGTCTTCAAAAAAACTTACCTTTTACTACCTTAGGAAGAGGGCAGACTGGCTACTTTTAGCTGCAGCGGCGTTTTTATGCCTTTTTGCGTGTGAATCGCGTTTTCGTGATTTTTGAACGCTGATATCTGCATTTGTTGTGTGTCCACGTTAGCGTTAAAAGCCATAAGAACGCCGATCGCTGCCGCTACAAGTGGCCAGTCTAGCCTCCCTCTTAATGTGAGCTAATTAAACTATTCTTTATATCAGTTCAAAGATGGTTTAAAGAATTTTTTATTCCTCCCTTAAATCTGTAAAAGACTATAAAGCTATAAAGTCTTCCGACTGTATCTATCAGCAGATAACATGTGTTTCAAATTGTCATTTACAGACATTGGAGCCATAGCTCGAACGTCCGGTTTAAAGAATAAGAAAATTTTATGAATTCTGTACACATCTAACTTGCCCCTTGTTTTTCCAGAATAAAAATATTGGCTAAGATTGTACAGCTCTTCTTGGGTAAGGAGTGAAACCATGTACGATAAGATGGCAGCAAGTAAGCTATTGAACTGTATTATTTGAACATAATGTTGTATTTTACTATTGTTCTATAATTATACGTATTTATTACAGGTAGGTATGTCATATGTGTTAAGAGTTTTATAGCAGACAGCTGTTATTTATTTTCAAGTAACTTATTCAATTCTTATTTAAAAGGATGTTCATGAATATAAATAACGACGAGTTTATAAAAATAGGAAATTTATGTGAGTGCCTTCCTCCGCTGACCGGGTTTCAAAAGAAATAGGTACCTATGTGATAATGTGCATTAGCGACATTAGCGGCATTAGTGTGCGCGTCGTAAAATACCAAACACGATCGATAAAGATATTTACTCGTTAAAAGAACGCCATATTTCTCCTTCACGCAGTTCCAACACGCTAAAGTAGCGAGTCATGTCATCTTGTATAAACGGGCGATAAATAAATACACATATTCATATCAAAATAAACCCTATCGGTACACTGTTAGAGTTTAAAATACAAATGCAGGACATAATGGTTTTGAATATAAAGAACAGGGTTGTATGCGATGTCACATATTTCGAAGTTGACGGATGGTCGCTAAAATATTGGTAACGTGTGAACAGCGCTTAGGTCGAACTAGATATCCATCAGCTGGATTGTAGACCGTAATACTTAAGCGGTAAGGACTGAACTCGTGGGCGCAGTGGTAATTTCAGTAATGGTATTAGTGAGCCTACTATAAATGGTTCGGCCTGCTCGCTGTGAGGCAGTGCAAACTAGCTTACAGTACCTTGTGTTTACTCCTGATGTGTTACTTGGAAACATAGCTTGGTTCTTATTGCGAGATAAACTGGCGCATGACGACAATATCAATCACATTAACACTGTGAGGTCCAGATTGGAGCGCGTTTGCCTAGAAAATGCCTATTTACTTTTAGCCTGAAGTACTCCAGTCGCAGAAAATACAGCGGAAAAAAAACTTTGAACTTGAATGTTTCGTGCGAGTAACCTAACCTAACCACGTATAAGGAATACAATTTGATTAGGTCTCAAAGTGTCTAGAGAATCTAGTGACAGTTTTCTAATCTATAATTATATAAAAAGGCTTGTCCTGACTGACTGACTGACTGACTGACTGACTGACGATCAACGCACAGCCTAAACCACTGAAGTTAGAAACTTGAAATTTTGACAGTAGGTTCCTTTTATGACGTAGGCGAGCACTAAGAAAGGATTTTTCGAAATTCGCCCCCCAAGGGGGTAAAAAGGGGGGTTAAAGTTTGTATGAAACTCCGTCATTTTTCGAGTTATACTCATGAAATTCGGTATTTAGGCTTTAAATTGAAAACAAAAAAGTACGTGTTTCACAGTTTTTAAAAATTCTACCCCCTAAGGGGTTAAATAGGGGTTGAATGTTTGTATAATAGTCCTTCGTTCTTCAAGTTATTTTTCAAGTTATGTTTATGAAACTTGATATTTTGGCTCTTGATTAAAAATAAAGAATTACGTATTTTACATTTTTTTAAAATTCTCCCCCCAAGGGGGTAAAAAGGGGGGTTAAAGTTTGTATGAAACTCCGTCATTTTTCAAGCTATACCCATAAAATTCGGTATTTAGGCTTTAAATTGAAAACAAAAAAGTACGTGTTTCACACTTTTAAAAAATTCTACCCCCTAAGGGGTTAAATAGGGGTTGAATGTTTGTATGATAGTCCTTCGTTCTTCAAGTTATTTTTCAAGTTATGTTTATGAAACTTGATATTTTGGCTCTTGATCAAAAATAAAGAATTACGTATTTTACATATTTCGAAAATTCTCCCCCCAAGGGGGTAAAAAGGGGGGTTAAAGTTTGTATGAAACTCCGTTATTTTTCAAGCTATACCCATAAAATTCGGTACTTAGGCTTTAAATTGAAAACAAAAAAGTAGGTGTTTCACAGTTTTTAAAAATTCTACCCCCTAAGGGATTAAATAGGGGTTGAATGTTTGTATGATAGTCCTTCGTTCTTCAAGTTATTTTTCAAGTTATGTTTATGAAACTTGATATTTTGGCTCTTGATCAAAAATAAAGAATTACGTATTTTACATTTTTTGAAAATTCTCTCCCCAAGGGGGTAAAAAGGGGAGTTTCAATATTCATAGTTAAGACAGGACAACGTCTGTCGGGTCCGCTAGTATTTCTATATTTTATGGATAAAAATATATTTTATGAATTTTATAAATTAAATTTATGATTTTAGAGGCTTCTAAAAAAATAATGAGGCTTTTCAGTATTGACCTGCTAATGGTAGTAATTATATCTTTAAAAATTTGGCTTAGATATCGTGCTGGATAACATTTAAAATGGAAGCGATGAAAACCTATACTCCTACGAATGAAACTAAAACGTGGCAGAAAATAATTTGCAGAAATAATCTTGCGTTGGCAGAAAATTGAAATATCGCCGAAGGCGATTGATTCAATTCCGAGCATTTCGTATTTCCGTTAGCAAGAGAGTTGATCACGTAGCGAAGATCGCAGGACGCAGCCTCCATTACAGGCCAGACGCGATGGAACTGATCGAAGCCGCGGCCGCAAGGCGTGCAGGAATTATAGACAACTTGCATTCAAATAAATAGCTGTAGAAAAGGTCATCCCAACAAAAAAGTTCACAGTTCTACTGACAATTATATGACAGCCATCGCTTAGCAACCTCCTAGAAACACCCTCCTCCATCCTCCCAGACTACATTCCAGAATTAACGGTACCCAGGACCTGCAGATAAATCTCCACGCGGCTTCTATCCGTGTGTGCGTCTGAATGCTCAAGTGTCGTAGGAAGCGTAAACCGGCGAGGGTCAGAGATAGCTAGTCGTCGATCCATCACTGTCTGGTGTTTTTATGCGCGTGTCTCTGAATCTCATTAGCCTGTGCGCGCGCTGTGAACCGCGTATCTCGACAGGATCTCTCGTCTTTTGGAGTTTGTACACGGGACGAGATAATCGTGAATGACTTTGTCTGTTCTGACGTCTTTTGAGAACGAACTACTTCGAGTCTACTGATTACTTCCAACAACAATAGGCAGTCTGGGACTTTGCTAAACTGATTCTATTGTGTGATTTTCTTGCTCTAGATTTCAGTTATGGGCCCATCACTATGTAGGTAATCATCAAGGTTGACATCCTAGTGACAGGTGTGTTTTTCCATTCTTAACGCCATACGAAAAAAGAGGCGTATTATAAGTTTGACGTGTGTCAAACTTATGACATTGTGTGTGGGTGTATCTGTGTCTGTCTGTTCCCTCGTAGCTCCTTAACGAATGGATCGATTTTGATGCGCTTTTCTATGTTTGGAAGCTGTTGTGATCGAGTTGGATCTTGGCTATAATTTGTGAAGATCTGCTCAGGTGTTTCGAGGTCATCAGTTCATTTCCTATTCAATGAAAGGGGTTTAAAAACTTTCACTGGTGCGATTGATTTGAAAGGTGTTACTGTTACTTCGTATTATTTCTAAGGCACAGTAACCTTGAGCTGATACTGTAGCATCAAGTAGGTAGTCTGTGAGTATCCAACTCCTCAGCAATTTACAACTGATATAGCGTTTTTGGACTCATTAGAATGGTTTCAATGAGTACGTTTTCGATAAATAATGATCGAGGATCGAAAAGAATCTGATGATGGAGCAGAAAACTAGGTAACAAGATGTCAGATATATACGTACATAGTCCTGCTATAGATTCAAATTGTGGGGTATTGTAAACAATTTACATTTGTTCATGCCTAATGCAATTTTATAGGATTAGAAAATAAGAAGATATTGTATTCGCCCGCGAGCGGATGTTGGTATCCTGATTGATATGTACACATATCCACGACATGTACTGCGCTGTTGGTTGTATGTCACCGCTGTCTGTGCGGCCGACAGGCAATATATCGTGCGCGAGGATGTCAATCCCACTCCAGCTACTGCGTCCACTATTCACGTAGCGACGCGTCCGATTGTACGCAGAGTGCAGACTGATGTATCGGGGGAGGGTCTCAACTCTAAGCTCTAACATACGTTCAAAATAAACACACATCCAAGTATGTATGTTTCAAGTTTTGCTCTCATTTCTGCAGTCTGACATACATAGAAATGCGGAATATTATAGGTATATTATGTCCTAAGTCTTGATTTCATTTGTATGGTCTGACATATGTACCAATATAAAAACGCGTCCCTAGATGGGTGTAGTCGTAAGTTTTCTTTCATTTCTGTGGTCTGACAACCTGGATACGTATTCGGCTTAAATTTTGATTTCTTTGTCTGACATACTTACGTAGAAACGCATACCTAGATAATTATGTCCTACGATGTGCTCTCCTCTTTGCGGAACTCACTGATGACATTACTGGTGGGTAATATACTACCGTCTAACGCATAACGCAGCTTTACACAGAGCTAACTCAATGTTCTTTAATGTCGTAATTCATGAGAAGTGCCAATTATACCTGCGTTCGGTGTAAGGGCGCTGTCTCACTGCTGCGCAAGTTGTGCACGACCGCGCGGCGTATTTTAGCTGCATGGGTTCTTTTGTTAAATAGCGGGGTTCTACGCTTGTACTGCAGCAGAATATTAAAACACGGCTATTAAAAACTGAAGAATAGCACTTTTAAAACTCATACACCTTGCGGAACGGATATGTGTCGTATTTCTCGCAAATATTGTGGGCGCAAAATTCCGTGTATCGCGTACATAGCGTGCACAGCTTTGAGACGCGTGGGCGACGTATCTGAGCAGGCCAGACGTGGAATAAATTCTTCCCAACCGAATCCGGCCACGGCAACCAATCTTCACAGATATTATTAGCCATCTTGATTATCCAACTGCGTGGTAGATATTATAGTGCGCAAGTGTGCGCGTGAACACAGGTGCATTTCATATTCCGATTGCATGGAAATCCGACACGACCGTAGAGAAATCATCTAACCACTAGGCGAATAAGGCAGTTATAATGTAGTAGTGTGTTCGTGTGCTGCAGTGGACGACTGGACCTTATCACATACATTTTCATACAAACCGAAGCTAAATCAACGTACGTATCGTGACTAGGGAATGCAAATCTCGCGAGATTGTAAATAACAATACCGCGAGATCTCGCCAATTTCGAGATCTCGCGAGATTGGCAGTTTTGTGTGTTTTTTTTTTGCAAATAATCATAATATTTGAATAAATTAGAAAAAAAATAATAATAAAAATTATAAGTATTATAAGATAACATTTATTTCCACGAATTTTTTCAATAGACTTTTATGAATCAAATTGTCTATAATTTTTTAATAAACTTCTAAGTAGTAAACTTTGACGTACGTTTCAATCAAATCACTGTAGAAGCACTGTATATACATACGGTCGCGGACAGAAAATGTTTACCACCTTAAGATTCATAATTACATGCACACGTCTATACCTGACAGTCGGTATGCTTTTGATATTCTATGGCGTTATAGACCTTACTGCACGCAATGTGATATAGAATCTACTTTGAAAACTGATAAAATTTTCTGTCCGCGACCATACATAGCACAGTTTGGTTACCTATTAAAAAATAAAAAAATATTTTTTATTTTTTGAAAAGCAACTGCTGAGTTTCTTGCCGGTTCTTCTCAGCAGAATCTGCATTCCGAACCGGTGGTAGATTTATAAGAGCAACAAGTTGGCCTACATGAAATAAATAAAATTTGAATTTGAAATAACAAATGAGAAAAACAACCAGTCTTCTCTTCTAATATCAAACGCAAATCTTTTAGTAATTTAAAAATTAATTCGCGCACCGAACGAAACCGACAGGTCGCAACTCCGTCAGTGTCAGTCCGCGCTTCGAATAAGACTTTTTTATGCTCCAGTGCAATCTCGTTAATCTCGCGAGATTTCGCCCCTTTTTTCAGCCGAGATCAATCTCGCTAAAAAAGGCCGAGATCTCGGGAAAACGAGATCTCGCGAGATCGAGATTGCATTCCCTAATCGTGACCGTGTGCCGCAGTGAGACAGTGCCTTAAGGCAGAAACTCAGTCGTGGGCACACATACGCTGTCATAGGACCATCCAAAGTAAAGTAACAACTTTACACATCACTCACACATGTGTCACCAAGAACTCGCAATTATGGGTATTGTCTGCGATGTACGTGCTTCAAATACATCTCAACTAACACAACAGCATCTATCCGCACAGACATAAGGACGAGAATCCGATGCACGTATAGTGTAGTGATATTGATTGTACGGGTACACAAGTGGTCGTCAGGGAGGTATTGTAGAGTTATTGTATACAATACAAACACACATAATGGAATAGAGTTTTGTCGAGTCAAATGTCTCCGGAGCTGATGAGAATAGCGAGCAAACACGACCTCCCTCGAGACAGCCGATACTCGCTTAATATGAGACCAACCACAACTTTACTTGTACCAAGAACAATATTACCACAAGAATCTCCACTGCTTGCTATTCCATTGAGTCTTTAGTCCTTGTATAATTTAAACATTATCGGGCAAACGCAGCAATGAGTTAAGTACAATTCGTTAATAACAAAACAAGCATACGTAGTTAGATTATATTCAGGTGTGTTCAAAGTCCCTAACAACTCGGACACGAATTCAAGTTAACTCTCTAACAAAGTTTGGCAATTCGTGCCAGGGGAAAATGAGCTTTAAAACATAGTGCATTGAGAGACTCGGCCGGTAGACTTCGTATTGTTATAGTATTCGGCGTATTTACCTGGCGGGCGGTGTTTGCTCAGGGCGAAGTAAGGCATCGGCAAACAGGCGACGGCGCTGGAATTTTATTAACGAGTGCCTCGTGAGGCGACCCGAACAAAGAACAATGGGTTCCTTGAAACCGACACTTCCAATACCTTCAGTAATGGCTCCGATACCACTTCCACGAAATGCTGCTTTTACAATCACTAAAAGATCATGCACCCTCTACGGTCTTACGGTTCACATCACAGCGCTAACTCAACATAGTCTGAATTGAAGCCGACTGGCTCTTACTGAAGGTGCTATTTGCTAAAAAAAATTTTTCTCCATTATTAGTTAAGGACGATACAGAAATATATTTCGTGACGTATACACCTTCTAAATGAAGGAAGCTTAAGTAAATATTACACTAAGTAATATGACACAACGTAGTGCATCGTCTCGGGAAGCGGTGATCCAGACAACGTGGTGGAGTGCTGTCGACCAGCATCGAGAGGCAGCGGTGCGACCAAAAACAGGGAAAACAGCGACGACTGATGTCACATCGTCCCAGCACCCAACGATCGAGAAGAACATGTCTCGCTAAGTTTCACGTCATTCAATAACAACAGTCCTGAGTTTAAGAATTAGGTACAGTTGTTGTCTTGACAGGACGAAAGAAAGGCACGCACCAAATTGTCGCCCATTCAAAAACCAATTCCGCGAATTTGCGCAGCCGCGCGCCGCGCCGGTGCGCTGCGTAGATCGACACCGTTACACCACAAATACTCTCACGGCAAATATTATACGGCGAGTCCATTCGACACGCCGCACGGGCGTCGAGACCGAATCGATTCTCCAAATTATTCATACCGAAAATTGCTGTTAACTCACATAATTAACAGAACAAGATTCGACGCAACGCCTCAGCCGTGTGAAAATCGACACGAAGTGATTAATTTGATGCACAACGAAAGTTAAAGCTGAAGTGGAAATGGGCAGGGCACATTCGTTCGAAGAACTGTTGATTCCGCACCGAAAATAACCCTCACTAGGTGGATACGAAAACATCAGAAGGTTTTTAGGCGCAAGACCGAAGCCTGAGGAGATCCATGCTGGATGCACATTCATGACTAAATCGATCTTAACGTTTGACAAAGGTATCCAATAGCGTG
This sequence comes from Hipparchia sbordonii, assembly GCA_038048805.1. Lineage (NCBI taxonomy): Eukaryota > Metazoa > Arthropoda > Insecta > Lepidoptera > Nymphalidae > Hipparchia > Hipparchia sbordonii. The sequence goes on along the minus strand of CM076111.1, from coordinate 148,914 downwards.
CATCCTAGAGACGCGCATAATATACTCTAGCGACTTTTAGTAACTTTGTAGATAATTTAGATGTAGACACTTTAATAATTTAGATAAATATGGCTACAGTCGTAATTTTTAACATGGTGTGGGTGTCACGAGGCTTTAGAAGGCTTTAATTGTGGAGGCCCGAAGTGCCGCACGTCTGTTTCCTCTCCCCTTATTGCCTGCGTGTTATCTCGCAGCCGACGCTAAACGCCGCGCCAGTGTTTACACAGTCACTTGGAAAGCGATGGCAAACACCTGAGGACTAGCACTTAAGATTGATTACAACAATGTGATGATCTCAACCGCTCGTAGTCACTATTCGCTAAGTCGTAGACCAATTTTGTTAAAATAAATAATGGATTTGCCCTAGGCAACGGACTTAATCGTCATGTTGCAAACTACAATAGCGCAACGTTTTCAGTGCAAGCCACAACCCTTCCAACCCTGGCGGTTCAATCCCCCGCTGTCCTGTTGCAGTACCCACTACCCGCTCCTGATACAAGCTTTACGCTTATTTTAAAGAGAAACGGGAATAAATGTCATGTACAACATGGCAAATAAAATATTTCAAAAAATATATCGGAGTGTATGAATTGTTTATGTATTCCCGTCGTGGCTTAGTGATTCATTTTTGTCTACGATATTTTTATTATTGTCGCAAAAGTCTATAGATATCTTGTTTTTCGGTTAGAATCAACTTAATTTTAATAGATACCTACCAATAACAAGGCATGTGCAACGTTAATACGATCAATGTTGTAGTATTACGTCAGCTATGACGGCTGCTAGTGGGCGTAGCTCCTGCTGACTTCATAAAACAACATAAAACGATCTCCCTAAAACATGCTGAATATTTACCTAGTTGCTTCGCCACAAACATCCGTTAGAATGCCTTTAGAGTATCGTGAAACTTTATCTTATAATCAGAGAGACCGTGGAAAATTTTGAGGAGGCAGCATGCTTCAAAAAAACTCCTATTCGTCAGATTTCGTCGGTCCACGTGGTGAGGAGTCTACCAACACTGCGCTTCCCAGTAGGGGATCGCTACTACAGCACGTTGGGACTCCAACGACCATAAGTTCTTGGAACTTTACTTCCCGCCCGTTTTCAATTCAGTTTCACGGCTCGCTGAGCCGCCGGTAACTTTGATTCTCTTACGAAACTCCTCATTTCTGATTTGTTCTCGTCGGGATACTGCAAGCATAGCGCTCTCCATCGCCCGCTGAGAGGCATTCTATTTAAAGAAAGAAGAAAGAAAGAAAAGTATTTATTAAAGAAATTGTGCCACACATCACGATACACTAAGGTGCATTATCCCAGCACTTCCACCTCTCAAGCATTTTGGCAAAAAACCAAGCAATAGAAGCGTTGGGTTAACATAATATGTCATTTGTGGCACAGCCCGAAAGGAAGGGAGAGATTTTCCGTCAGGATATTTATGTTTAAGCATGCCTTGTAGGTTGTCCGTCAGCTCCTGGAGCAGTAGTTTGCAGCGCGCCGCAGACTGGGAAGGGCCGCTACCAAATGCGTCAGTGTGACGGGGCGCGGGTAAAAAAACGCAAACTCGGCCGAGGAGCGGCTGGCGGCCTTCCATACTTGATTACACCGCACGCTGTGCCAAACGCGAGCCGCGCGTGCATACATTTTAACACAAACTTTGTATCCATGCTTGTTTGTTAGATTTCATCTGAACATTCGGCAACAGGAACCTAGAACACGTCCGCCGCAGCCGCCACCGGACGGACATGAGACAGTTTAAAAACACTAAGGAAAATTGGATGTAACATACGTCATATTGATTTTGTTCGTATAAAATATAGCCTATGTAACATCCGTTATACGTAAATAGTCATATACATAGACTGTTAAAATAATAACCTTTCCTTTCTGTGTTCCGAAATCTGGTAAAAAGAAGAAATATCATTTCGGACCGCAACTCGATGGGAACTTACAGCTTAAGTTACCAGAAAGTCTTTATAACTTGAAAAGCCATTATGGAATGCGAACTTTTACGACGCCAAATATCAGTATATTCCTTTTTTGTTTCGCAAAAGTTAAGTGCGAAAATTTTGCAGACTTTTACTTGTGAAGAAATCCCAGTTGTATTATAGCTAATACTGTAGGTAAGTGTTAACTATAATACAACTGCGATTCTTCTGGGAGACTTCGACTATGTCACAGAATATCTAATAGTACCTACAGGTATGCACCGATTTTTAACCGATTCCCAAAAAAGGAGGAGGTTCTCAATTCGTCCCAATCTTTTTTTTTTTTTTTAATTTTTTTATGTATGTTCCCCGATTACTCAAATGCGCCTAGATCGATTTGGAAAATTCTTTTTTTGTTTGACAGGGTTTCGTTTGACATAGAATTCCACGGCTGAAAACCACAAATCAGAAAAAAAATATAGTTTTTCTAATTATGTGAGGAACCCTTAAACATGATCCGCTTGTTCACCGCGGTCGGTGGTCTGTCCGCGACATTAAACGTAAACATCGTTCCGTAAACACGACATGTTTTGATTCCGCCCATTCCCGGTACGCTGCCTGCGTCCCCCGCCCCCCACCCGCCCCCCACCCCGCCCCCCACACCAACACGCGGACACATCCACTGCCACAATGTTTACGTTTAAACAACACAATATACTATTGAATTACAACATTTTATTTTAAATAGCGACCTCGCACCGGGAAACGCAGCGTGGGAAGACCCCCTACTCGTCGGGCGGGTGACCTCAAACGAGTCGCTTGGAAACGATCGATACTAGCGGCACAAGATCGTGTTCTGTGGCGGTCCTTGGAAGACAAGTATGCAACAATGGATCTCCAGGTACTGAGGTAGCTACTGAGTTGGCTTCTTCTTTGCAGAATTAGTAGGTAGATATTTCAAACTGATGGGAAGGCAGCAACAGACTACTGGACGGAGCTAAAATAAAGAAAGACCTAGTTGCGTAAAGATTATCATCATCATTCATCATCATCAAGTCATCAACGGCTCATTGCTGAGCGTGGGTTTCCTTTGAGAGAAGGGTTAATGCCCACACTGCACGACGCGGGCCCGATGCGAAGAGGCAGACTTTACACACCTCTGGAAACATCACGAGGAACTCTCAAGCACGCAGGTCTCCTAGGGAATTTTTCCTTTACCGTTGAAGCATGTATTATTACTTACTAACTCTGAAAATTCGAGGTGCGTGCCCGGGAGAACCGCAGTTCTAACCACTAAGCTATCACTCCTGCATCAACGTAATCTCGAGTTATTCTCACCCTAGCCTATGCAGGTCACTAAACGACCAGAATTTACCAGTATAGGCCGGGTACATTGACGCCCTACTTCTTACCATCTACATTTATTTTACCACGGCAAGGGTAGGTAGTTAGGTACCTACCTTTAGAACTCCACTGATTCTTGGGTGCGTGATCATAGTCACATATACGAAATCATATAATATGTACCTACCATTTCAAAAATATGTATCATATTCAGCCACGTCCCTGGTAGTGCTCGGCAGGTTATCCTTCGGCGAGCGTCTTTCGAATTACTCAATGTCACTTGCAATACATTTTATCCAAAGTTCCAAATTCCGAGACTTCCTACGATCTTTACAAATTCGGAAGCCTTTGAAATGCAACGCATTGTGAGCCGCTCTGCAAATACCGCAGGTAGGGTCGGGCAGGCGGGTAGGCGGGTAGACGCGGCGGCGGGTAGGCGGGTAGACGCGGCGCGGGTAGGCGCGGCAGACGGCAGATTCGAGGTAGTGGAGGCGAAGGTCGCCAACTTTACCTTTGATTAAACTTCCGTTGGAGAATTTCGCAAATTTTCCGCTTACCGGGCTTCCACGTGCTAAGATAATGCGATATTAAATTTCTGCCGAGATTGAACGTTAACCGTAATTGCTGTGATAGATAAGGGAATTGTGGGATCAAAATATTTTTGTCTTTTTACATTTAACATAAAATTTACTTAAAATAATGTCTTTCATAAAGACACTATTTTAAGTAAATATTATGTTTAATGGATTGAAGTGGATCAAAGTTTCCTACTTCCTGCGGGAGCTCTTTAATTTTGCGCAATAAAATGCACACACTTACGCAATGTGCATGTACACGACGTAACAACAAGTAAAGCGCTCGTAACTTCGTGAGATAAACGTATTATAGTAAATGATTAAAGGTTAATTATTTAAAATTAAATAGAGTTAAAAACACCAGTAAAAGTTAAATTAATGATTCTTTCAAATTGATGTGGTTCCGAACATAAAGGAAGTTAAACAAATCGAGAGAAATAGGTATCTAATAAAATTGGCACAGCGCATGTTGTCCGACAGAGCGCCACAGCAGCCGTCACTGACAAGATCAAAGAACAAGAGGGAACATACAATTACGAGGTTTTCGCTAGCGAGGCGAAAGACCACCTCTGAGTCACAGCGGTCCTGCGCTGTATAATTTGGCGGCTGGATTTCATGTCTAGTTCGGTTTGAACGCATTCAGCGTCCTAACCGCAGTCGAATCAGGCGCTCAACCACACATTTGACCACCGAGCTGAATTGAACCCATCACCTTTTACTTAAAGTTCAATTTGGCACGGAGGGTAGTTCACAATAGTTTGTTGTACGTAATGGCCTGGGAGCGGCAGTAATGCGCCACATCCGTAGGGCGCACGCACTTGCGGTGCTATTTTCTAATTTAAACTTTCAACGCTAACGCAACGACGAATTTTAAAGTTAAAAACATCTCTTATCAGTCGGTGCGTTGTGTGAGAGCAATATGATTCAATCGAGCTGGCAAACTCTAATATCATCGTAGTCAACTAATAAACGTTCAATGCTGGACACATTTTATTATAGGCAGTCCATACGTTTCACTGGAGTGAGACTTAAGCCTTTTGTCAAGATTTCTATCTTGCACGTGTATGGTAGGTATGGTTATAAATCGACACAGATTAAGTATTTTTAGAGACGTCGGTTAAGTCTTCGTCGCTCTAACTTAATGAATCACCTAGTCATTAAGCGTTCTGGTACGTGGTAAGACGTTAGGGTGTAATAACAAAATTATTTAAGGATCTGGTAAATCCTTAAAAGATAAGCTTTATCATATTAAAGTGTGCTGCTTCCTACTCAGGCACTATATTAGATGAATTCACAAAAGTATATGTAATGCGCTCATGATAAGAAACTTAAACGATCATGAGCAAAACAGAAATAGAAAACAATATCATCTTGATCGCAGTATCATTATTATTTCCTCAAGTATGAGATGCGTTTCAACGGTGAACTCAACGTCGAGCACAGCGTCGCGTAGCTTACACAATAGTACGGCTGCACACCTCTCCCCTGGCGACAAACATGGCGTTGAATTTACCTAATTTATTTCGACGATAAAGGAATATGTCGGTACATGTTTGACTGAAGGATCATTATGCCCGTGTGAAATAACGTGAATTATGCAACGCGCTTGAGAGGGGCAAGGGGGGGGGGAGGATGTTAAGGACTCCATGTAATTTTTGATCATATATTCTTGTATTTTCAACTACAGAACGGAACCCAACGAGCCACCTAAAGCAATGTATGTCTGTAACTATGTTTGTTCGGGTGGAATCTTGCAACTCAATTTTGTAGCAGCTATCTTCAACCGATTGAGCTGAAATTTTGTAAAGACGATTACTTTACTTTGGATGACAATGCATGGTTAGCTGCGTGACATCATTCTAAATCCAACATGGCGGAACACCCAAGATGGCAAGATCCAACAATATGGGTATCAAATGAGAGGGCTCGCTGAGAATAACTCGAAAAAATAAAGTGACGTTATTCTTTTCAGCGCATTTAAATAAAAGCTTGTTTTTGAAAAAGTATTTTTACTTTTAATTTATTTCTACTCCATTAATGATCGTGTATCGGAAATCTCAGTTTAGTGCAGACTGGAGCACAGTCTGCCTTGAGTCTCGACAAAGGAATGTCGTCATAGTTATCTGTTTTAATTACTTACGGAATTAAAATTCTTAAAATTCACTTTGAAGCAGTTAAGCTCCGAGGCCGGACTCTGTCGCCTGTAATTGCTGTTACTACCTTAGCCAGTTCCCAGTTACTACCTTACTTGTAATCGCTTACTATACATACTGTGAAAGTCTCCTTTCACCCTGTAGGTATAGTAACTGATTTACGAATTTATGAACAGGTTAAAATGTCTATAACGAAATTACAAATACCACTATCTTTCTAAAATCTCAAGAATTATGGTTTGGTAATTTTTGAGCGCGCAATGTATTGTGTACAATGTGATCACAACGCTTCCTCCCAGCAATATAATCTTCAGAGCGGCTGAACAGATTTGACGGGGTTTTTACAAGTCAGTAGACAACTATACAAAGGGTGCATTAGGCTACATTAAATATTTAGATACGTGATGTTATCAAACTTAAGGTAAGGATTTTTGAAAAATATAAATAATCCGAGCGGATGAAGTCGCAGTCATTATCTAGTTATAAATATGCCCAGAAGTGATAATATTCATTCAATGTAGGTAGTTGGATATACAAAGCTAAAACTTAGTTGTTTTTAAAGAAAATTACGACGAATGACCGTCTTTATAGACGTAGTTAAAACGAAAACCGGCAATGAAAGATAAACAGAAAATTAGGAACGATCTTCTCAAGTAGGTACGTCGAAAAGATTTAGTGCTTAATTGTTACCTCAAGTCAATGCCGGTCACTAAATAGCCTCATTCGAGCATTTGAAGGCGAAAGAGCTATCTACGTAGACAAAAGGTGGGAAATTCTCAAATTCAGTTGTAGAAACTCAACACTTATTCCACTACGTTTAGAAACTGTTTTGCCGCGGACGGGTACACGTAACTAGTGTAATTTATACGTTTGGGACGCTTCCCCGTGTCTTCAGCTTTGATATATTCAAAGACGTGACACACTGAAGCACAAAGAAGTGTCGTAAACCGGTACTATTTAGTATTTACCTTAAACGGGATTATGAATAGCGCCAAAAACCTACGCTAAGCAGGGAACTAGGTAGGTGCTTAAACAAAATAACTCATTCTTATTTTTAAAATTTTATACAATGGTACGGAATCCTTCATGTCCGACTCGCACTCACTTGGCCGGTTTTTAAATTTATTTTTAATTTGATGATAAGATAGTCCTTGACTGCGATCTCACCTGATGGTAAGTGACGATGCAGACTAAGATGGTAGTGGACTAACTTAGAAGGGGTATGGCAGTGTACATTCAACCCATAGTTACACCTAATCCTAAATCACGCCATCGTGCCGGAACGCTAAATCGCTTGACGGTAGTGTGGTAACTAGCCACTGCCAATGATTCCCACCAGACCAGACCACAGAAAATTTAGAAATTTCAAATTCCCACATCGCCCCCGCCGGAAATTGAACCCGAGACCAGCCAGTTATAAGACCACAGCGCTCACCACTACGCCAGGAAGGTCGTCAAAAATTTGTTGTTATGACGGTAGTAGACATGCCGTGAAAATTTCAAGTATTTACTATTTTGGTTCATGAGCTACAGCCCGTTAGCAGACAGACGGACGGACGGACGGACAGCGGAGGCTCAATAAATAATGTCCTATTGGAAACGTTAACGGATTGCGAAGTGTCCGGGGACACGCGGGCGCGGGGGACACAGTATAAATAGCCCCGACCTTGCCCCACTCGATTCACTATTTCGGGGCTATCGGGCATCGCGAGGCTCTTCATTGCCGCGTAGGGTGACCACATATTACATTCACCATCAAGAGAATCGAAAAGTTTGACGCACCTGCATGCCAGAGAGTTCTCCAAACTGTTCTCCAAGGTGCTTAGTCCGCCAATCCACAGGACCAGTGTGGTGTACTATGACCTACACCTTTCTCAATCGAGAGGAGAATTATACCCATTAGTGTCAAGCCCCTGCTATGAGATGAGTTGAATGAAACAGGCGCAACACCCTATGACACCACAGGCAAAGCCCGTCGTCTCGGTTGTTTTAACTTACATTATGATAATCATTGTAAGGTCTATTGGACGTCTATAAGTTGAGAAGAATAAGTAGAAGAATCATTGTAAGGTCCACTTGCACCAATCCGTAAAAATATTTAAGCAAAATTTTCCATACCTGTCCTTTTAAGATTTAACTAAACATGATTAAGGACATTGATGCAAGACGGCCTTAGTCTGCGAACGTATTTGGGAATCAACTGCATTTTTATCCCAGGAAAACCCGCGCCATTAAGTGATTAACGGGAAGGGACCTCGGCCTTATCTTCGGATTAGACTGAAACATATTTATAACATCTTAATTGTAACTCACACTCATGCAATAAATGAATTGTATTGAATTAAGAGAGATTATTTATTGTCCTTTTGTTCAAAATAAAATAAGCTCTATTCAATTCTAGGACAAGTCCTAAAACATTTTGTTCCTCGTGGTGCCCCTAATCACGGATATAGCGCGCTATATTTCACCGGCTAATGTGAATCATATAAATAAATTGCTTCTAAATTTCGGTTCCACATTTCACTGCAATTTATTACCTAAGAAATGGAATATTTTCCGGCGATGCGAATCCTAAATCAAGTTAATATGTTGCATAGCGACATACACGGCCAAGGTATCCGTACGATCCAGATCATATCTAGGTCAAGTTTATAGTACTAGTGAGTACCTACCAATAGGAACCTCCTAGATATTAAAAAACTTAGACCCAATTTGATCAACGTATAACTAAGTCTTACTCGAAATTAAATTGTGAATTCAATAGTTCAATGGTTGAAAACTGAAATGTCAACGGTTCAATCCCCATACGTTGCACCGACGTTGTACCCAGTCCTAGCACAAGCTTTACGTTTATTTGGAGGGGAGAGGGGAATATTAGTCAAGTCCAGCTCGTATAATATTCTTGCCGTGTTACTACCAGTCTTTCTACCATACCAATACATAATTTACGTTTCACAATAGCATACTTATCTAAACTAGGATCGAAATTGCTACTTGCGAGTATATCGCTCTAATATTGTCAGAAGCTCGGGTAAATAGGGAGAGTATTTAAATAAAATTCCTGGTATGTGCACTTGTTCTCAGAAATAAGTCTGATGACATTATCTGTAGGATTGTCCATGATATTGATTGCATCAGTGTGATGATCGCAGCCACCTCTAATTGGCTGGCACTCTGTTTGGCTATTGTAGGTATATGCATATTTAAAAAAAGATACCAGCTGAATCGTTAACCTCCTCCTTTTTGGAAGTCGGTTAAAAATGCATTGATATAGCAAGAACGCGATCAATTCAAAATTTATAAATCCGGGCCTAAATAATGTATGATACTAAGCGTTGTCAAGTACGCCCTCGGTTTATGGCCTGCTCTAGTTGTGATCTCGGCCGCCTTATCTCTGGTTAGTTTCACTGGTATCAGACCCGAGTTCGACCAGTCTGAAATAGGACACTTTTTGCAGATCGCACGATCTCACTTGGCATCTCGAGTTAGGTTTTCCGAGAAAGAAAGTTAAAAGTAGGTAATAAACTTAGCTGTTTGATAAAAACACTAGATTATGCCCACAACGTGTTTAAAAAGTGGCAGCAACCCTTTGTTTAAATGTCGTCTATATCATTCTCCATGTTCTCGCAACTGTAATTATTTATTATTATTTTATTTTATTCTGACAAGATAGCCCTTGACTGCGATCTCACCTAATGGTAAGTGACGATGCAGTCTAAGATGGTAGCGAGCTAACTTGGAAGGGGTATAGCAGTGTAAATTCAACCCACACCCCTTATCAGTTTCTACACGCCATCGTGCCGGAACGCTAAATCGCTTGGCGGCACATCTTTGACGGTAGGGTGGTAACTAGCCACGGCCAAAGCCTCCCACCAGACATTTGAATTAAACTGAAAACGCATTGAATTATTATATACCAAAATATACTCGTTCAATAAATTACGTCAACCCTTCGGTCCGTTCTCCTCGATTGAAAGACAAACCAACAAACAAATATACTTTTGCATTTATTAGTGAAGGATATCGTCATTATTTCAATCGATAGACGTACAGTGCCGGATGTAGGCCTCTTGAAATGATCGCCACAGAACACGATACTGTGCCGTGTACATCCAGCTCCTGCCAGCGAGTCACCTCCTTACTAACCGTCCGTCTGTCTGTCTGTAAGCGAGCTGTATCTCATGATCCGTAATAGGTAGACACTTGAAAAAATAAAGGGACCCCTAACAAGAAACCTGATTTTCTCGGCGTTTTTTGCTCAACCTCAGTAATCGCTGTTAGGTACGATGGTACGAGAATCTTTGTATGCAAGCCCAACTCGCACTTTTTATTTATTTGTTTATTTATGTAGTAAACGTATAAGTTACAAAGATTTGACCCACTCAAGATTACTTTCTGTCCGGCCGATTTAGATCACACGGAGGCACTTACAGCACAAGTAGATAATAATTTGGTTGTGTTCTGCATATCTCGGAATGGTAGCTTTCTCCTACGTATAAGCATGATAATGCAGCAATTAGCAGTAACAAGTCGCCGCATCGATTCCGCGCCGACATGGCGCGAGGCGCGGACGGACGGATATTCATTAGTCTCTATTGTGTATTATCAATCTACCGATTAGGGCCCTAGCACACCCGTTGGTAAAACCGGCGGCGTGCGGTGATTTTTGGTAGATATAATGCCTGGAGCACTTCGACCATCCGTTGTGCCAGTTATTTTTTCCACGTACTACGAAACTGTGGAACCAACTTCCTGCGACGTTTTTCCACCATTACTTAATAACATGGGGTTATTCAAGGGGCGGACCAACAAATTCTTGAAAAGTCGGCAACGCATTGGTGGTACCTCAGGTGCTACAAATGTTCATGGTCGGTGGTAATCACTTAACATCAGGTGACCCGCCTGCTCGTTTGCTCGTTAAAAATATAAAAAAATATGCCTTCACTTCCTGCACTAGATTACAATCAATAGTTGAGCTGCGTTTTCCAAAAAAATCAGCCTTTCCTTATCTGAGGGCTCGGCATTTGAACCCCCTAACTTTTCAGAATTATGTGCGTTTTAAGTAATTAAATATTAATTTAAACATGCAAGATTATGTGATGTCAAATGCCATCGCTCTCGACGTCAGTGTTTACAGCGCGAGTCGGAAGTTAAATGCGACATAATATCGATGCAAGACGAATAATCGCCGACGCTAAAAATGTGGAGTGTGTTAACTTCTTTAATACGATGATCCACAAGTCAAACTGTAATAAACCCTACACCGTTAGAATTTAGTCTGAAAATAGAGTAATGTGGTTCGGCCGCCACAAGAAGTGTGCATTCTAGGAGACCTACTTCTCTGGAAATGGTATAATGTGTCCATTCATTAGTTTTTCCGGCTTCAGTGGCAGTCGTCGCGAAATTATCGTGCCATTGTGGAGCGGCACAACGTGCAGTGAATAGGACTGATCGTACTGGGCTGACAGAAGCCGACAGCGGTGTTGCGAGTCCCTGAGACGTGACAGAGTAATCCATTTACCATTTAACACCAGCTATGTACTATTAAGATCGACTAAAAACAAAAGTTTATTTTATGATAACTATGATGTAGCCAATGAATTTAGAAAATCGGTCCAAGATGGCCGCCACCACAAAATGGCTAATTACATAAGTACCTATATTTTTTTTAATTTCACATGTCAGGGGTGTTTTTTAATTTTTAATTTACACTTGTTATTATTTATTGTTATAGCGGCCAAACATATACACATTCTGTGAAATTCAAGTATCTCTATCTGCTTATTGCGATTCATGAGATACAAGATACACCCGCCGTCAGACGGACATACGGCCAACGGAGGCTTAGTGATAGAGTCCCATTGGCATCGTTTGGGTACGGAATTAGTGTGAAAGTCGATACGAGACATCAATAACCGGTCAAGTGCGAGTCATACTCGCGCACTGAGGGTTCCGAAACTCTTGACCATTGTATTAATTAGGTACCTACTAGATGACAACTTAAGTGCGCAGTGTTATTGCAGTTCCTATAGACGCCTTCCGGTCTCATCATCAGACCCTGCATATCATCTAGGACTACAGTACTGTCAAGATGAATCAAACAAGCCCAAACTCAATGGGGTTGTGTAGTTTTCTCACAGTTCCCACTATCCATCTTTCATCCCATTATTTGTTTCTTTGAGTTACTTCCATAAGACAATGTATAACCTGTAAAACTAAGTCTAAGCTGTCTTTAAAGCATTCGAGATAGTCAATCAAAAGGTTCTCTATGTTTGATTGAATTTTCTTTGTGACCCTTTTCATGTCTAAACAAGCAAGTAATAGTATTGTATGTTCTAATAAATGTGGGAATAGCTCAAAGTAAAAACACTAAATATATATTAACTTCTTTTATTTAAACTACTTTTAGCACTCCTTAGCATGTCTTAACTCCATAATTATGCCATCTTGCCAATCTTTTTTATCTCCATATCTTCCCACTCTCTCTATCGCATACATCCATCCCTGTCATACACTTACATTCCGTTTCCCACATTCTGTCATCCTGCACAGACATACCTTCTCCGTTTATACATCTTTACCATATTCATACTTCCTCGCATACCTTCTCAACACTAATACACCTAAGTTAAACAATACAGTTTTCATACATACTTAATACATCTTAAGTTAACCAATACAGAATGACATCTTATAACGAATCTAAACACTAGTAAGTATACATGGTCACAAATTATTATATTTCTTTTACAAAATAAAATAAAATTTGACTAATCTTGAATTTAAATAATGATAAAGTAATTGTATTTGAAAAAATGTTATTAAATAATGAACAATGTTGATCATCAAACTTCTTTTTATTTAAATAAAATTACTTGAGTTATGATTCAATAATAACCGGTAAAACACCAGTTTTTCTCTGGTGTTTCACCGCTATAGTATAGAATGAGACCTTTATTATATAAATCTTTGATTAACATACTTTATGCGAGTAAATAAAACTAGTTGTTTTACTAGCTACCTACCCATGAAAGGTTTTTTTCTTTGATTGTATACTCTCGTTTTTTTGGTTGATTTCATTCGGCAATTTCGTTCCTACCTACCTCTTAAAATATAAAGCGCCTAAATAATCCCATTTCACTTGTTTACTCCCTTAATTTGGGGAGAAACCCCCATAAGTTGCGATCCCTGGCAGCACTACAAAAATCCGATACCAACATTAACATACTATACACATAGCCGTCTCATAGAGATGTCTCAACACTACATCTACGTTGCTTATTTTTTAGCAATTTCATTTGGTCTAGAACAAACTCTGCAGCAAAATTACCATTTTCAAGATTAACTGCTTATTTCAAGTACTCAATAGACCTATCAAGACAATAGTCAAATGACTTTGTTGGTTCACAACTATTGTTATAATAACAAGATAGTATATTTTCAAGCTGTGACCATCTGCTAAGCTTAAGTTCACTAGGTAATATCCAGCTCAAATCTTTATGATGCATTAAATGTCCTTTTACATATACCTGAATGCTTAGATTTTCATCCACCAACACACTATTAACACACTATTACATTGCTGTCACCATTATCACTTTCAATATCAAGATTTAACAAATAGAAAAATAGCCTCTTATTAGGTATCACTTGATACAACCATTTAGTCTCTTAAATTTTCTTGGAATTTATACACTAAGTCTGCGAATGATGTTATTATGTCACTCTAAAAATTTATCAATTGCTGTTCTGTCCATCACGTCCAATGATTATTTCTTCTTGAAAAATGGTTGCTACGCTTGAGAGATATGAGCATCTTTCGGGAAAGAAAATGTACTTTTAGCTCCTTCAATGCTGATAACACTGTCGTAATTTGATTTGCATTCGGGCACACAGCATTTTCTTGGCATCTAAAACAGTTAAAATAACTTTTATTATCATAAACAAAATGAAATATAAGTATTTGTTTTGTAGGTTATGTTTTCAAACCTAGATACTTATTACTTACTTATTTAAATTATGAGTCTGTTACTATGTACTTTGTTACTAAACATCTTTAAACGAAAATATCTTCATTTGTTGCACCAAAATATATTGACAGTATTAGCCAGTTAGTAATAAACATAGCTTTTTTTACCTTTGCAATTTTGTTTGCACTTCGCAGTCGATATACATATAGGTAGGTACGAAACATGGATTTATCTCGTCGTAACTGATGTATTTTTAGGTTTCTATGCACCTTGACTGAAACCGTACATTAAATTTATTGTAACTTTTATTAAATAATTATGATTTGTATACAAAACAAAATAACACGACGCAGTCGGACCGTACGCACTATCTTGCGAGGTTGCCAGACTTCTACAGTCTTGAGTCTATATATACATCCTTCTCTATGCTTCTACTTCATGGCTCTCTAGATAGAGACGGCTCTACACGTCAATGGATAGGTACCAAATAGAAGCACAATGCCTTGTCCTGCTCTTACATACATATTTTGACATAATGTCTTCTCACTTTAGACGTTTTAGCTTTATGAGCTAGCCACATTAGACGGTTATCGTTGGGCACTATTAACACGGCAGCTTCCCCCAATATTTAATGCGAAAAATTGAGCGGCTACACTTGAAAGGTCAACGTCAATGCCCGATAATGACGATAAAATGTCTTGATTCAAGATGGACGCTGACGCTGCTGCATTCACATTGCGTTATCGCCAATGAATTAATACAGGATTAATAAATACATCGTTAAAAAATTAATACAGAATTATTGCGTTATCGCCAATTAAATTTGCGTTGACGTTGACGAAGTGTGAGCACTCAGTTTGTCGCGTTTAATATATAGCGAGCTCTAGTTATAAGGCTATTAAGCGTAATAAAAAAGGGTATATTACCGGGTGGAATAGACATGTAAGACCTGTGCATGCGAAGGCTCGCCTCTGTTTTCAGTCCTGGGTTTGGGCTGGACGACCGACTAGTGGAGCTTTGTATGATGATATGCGAGACTCGCGAAAGGCTTTCAAGAAAAAGCTTAAGTGGTGTCAGAACAATGCAGACCAAATTAAAATGGATATTTTAGCTACATCATGCGAGGCGAAGCACTTCGGAAAGTTCTGGCAGCAAACAAAGGGACTGAATGCTCGGGCGCAACTTCCAGCAGAGGTAGGTGGTATAAGTGGTAGTGAAAACATTGCCAATATGTTCAAGGACCAGTTCAGAGTGAATCCTAGCAAGATAGATTGCAGTGATGAAGACGTTGGGGACATCGTGAACACGGGAATTAGCCCTTTGCGTTTCACTCTCAAGGAAGTTCAAGAAGCATTAAAAAGCATGAAACGTGGCAAGTCACCGGGACACGATGGCCTCAGCGTTGAACACTTGAGATATGCGGGTGTGCACATTACCAGGGTCCTCAAGTTGCTCTATAACCTCTGTGTAAATCATAGTTACCTACCAGATGCTATGATGAAAACAGTAGTTGTGCCCATTATTAAGAACAGGACGGGAGATGCGGCGGACAGATCCAATTACAGGCCTATATCCCTAGCAACAATAGTAGCTAAAGTCCTCGACAGTCTGCTTGATGCACAGTTGAGTAAATCATTTGAAGTGCACGATGCGCAGTTTGGCTTTCGGCCGAAACTTTCAACAGAGAGCGCAATACTGTGCCTTAAGCAGACGGTCCGATACTATACAGACAGAAAAACGCCGGTGTATGCTTGTTTTTTGGATTTGTCCAAGGCGTTTGATCGAGTGTCATACAAAATTATGTGGCAAAAACTGAAACAGGAAACCAGCCTGAAACCTGAACTCATAGCATTGTTCGAGCACTGGTACGGTCACCAGCAAAATGTGGTAAGATGGAATAATGCTGTGAGTGATCCTTACAAACTGGAATGTGGAGTGAGGCAGGGGGGGTTGTCGTCGCCCAGGCTGTTTAATTTGTATGTAAATCGGCTGATTGGCGAGCTCGGTAGAGCTGGTGTCGGGTGTTCAATCGATGGCGTCAGTATGAACAATATTAGTTACGCCGACGACATGGTTCTGCTGAGCCCCTCAGTCAGAGGTCTTAGGCGATTGCTGCAGATCTGTGAAGGGTATGCTGAGGTGCATGGACTCAGCTATAACACGGAAAAAAGTGAATTTCTTGTTTTCAGGGGAAAAAATAAAATAACGGCATTTCAACCAAAAATATAGTTATGCGGATATCCCCTAAAGCAAGTCACTGAGTTCAGGTACCTCGGTCATATTGTAACAGACAGCCTGGAGGACAACAGCGACATAGAACGAGAGCGCAGGGCGCTGTCGGTCCGAGGCAACATGTTGGTCCGTAGATTTGCACGTTGTACAAAGCAGGTAAAGCTCATTTTGTTTAAAGCATACTGCCAATCTTTCTACACGTGCAGTCTGTGGACAAACTATACGCAGCGGACCTACAGCGCGTTGCGAGTTCAATACAACAATGTGCTGAGGGCGGTGTTGGGGAAGCCTCGTCACTGCAGTGCGTCGGCAATGTTTGCGGATGAGCGTGTGGATGATTTCTACGCGATCATGCGCAAACGTGCAGCATCCACGATGAGCAGGCTTATAGGCAGCCCTAACACCCTTCTCAGCACATTGGCCGCTAAAAAAGACAGCCCTCTCTGGAGGATCTGGAGTAGTGTGCACACCAGCACTAGGGCCCAGGGCCCTCGATGGTGGCCCTGATTAGGTTAAGGTAGTTTATAAGGACTAACGTAGAATAAGTAATTGTTACTAACACATTCGGTACTAACATAGATTTAAGTTAATATTGTACTAACAAATTATGGACAATACTTAGTCTGAAATAAAGATTTATTATTATTATTATTATTAATATCGGCGGAAATAACCGCGATAATAGTTGAAATGATCGACATTGACGTTTACCATAGTGTGGCCGCACCATTATAATCTGTCTACGTGACGCGTCACTAAAGAAGCGTTGAAATAGTTGTAATTCACAGTAAGATATCGGTTTTTTTTTGTTTTTTTGGCTGTTTTAGATACTATTATAAGGTTTAGAGGCATCAATATCTCCGTAATTTGTAAGATTTTAAGGCTGGTGTTTGTAAAATATAACGTGACTTACTATGAAACTAAGAATTCGGTATGGAAAAAAACGATTTTTGAAGATGTGCCTTAATTTGTTTTAATAATGAGAAAGCCGTGGTTTTCAAGCTGTAACTTTTTACTGAGTTAAGCTATAAGCTTGATATTCTTAAAACACTACGAGACCATTGAACTTTATATTCAGTATAAATTTCGACTTCGGATCATAAGCCGTTTTCGAGAAAAATGGTGGTGACACACTGACAGACAGACGGACAACGAAGTGATCCTATAAGGGTTCCGAAGTTTTTTTCGGAACCCTAAAAACAGAAATGCGATATTTTCGGAATCGGATCCCTGTCGTGATTGAGTGCTGAGCGTTGTTCCGGCGCCCGAACGTTGCACTTGCATCGAGTTGCATCATATTCAATTTCACAGCGGCTCGTGTTACTTACAGGTACCTAACTATGGAAAATCGAATAAAAACCAACGTTCTTCAAAGTGGAATACGTTAATAGGTACTATGTTTTGAATATGATCCGCCAAACAAGAAAAATCTGTACTTACGGCAAAATCGCGCTGTTTGCGTAGTATACTTGTGTATTCCAAGTACAATGTATTTATTAAATTCAACTAGCTTTAATTAAAGAACAATGAAATTAGAAATAACTAAATAAATCGCAGGTTTATTAATCCGAGCACGCACCGGTATAATTTCCACTTCAATGAGTAACTTCTATACATTCTATACAAGATTCTCATAAAAACCGGCATAGCGCAGACGCACTCACGCAGCAAATACGCGTTCTGAGAATTTATAGCGCACGTCGGGTTGCGCACTTCTATTCTATTGATATAAACATTTATTTGCAATACATTTTTTTCAGCTTGTATTTAATTTTTATTTATTTTTACTGTATTTTAGGAAGTGCTGATGTTACGTACAGTAACTGATGAGTCCTGTGCCTTGGAGGTGCATACTAAATGTTAAGGTAGAGACACACTTTGAATATGTAATTTGATCTAATCAGCCGCTTTGTTTTATGTGTCAGATAAATTCGTAGCGTTTCTGTGACGAAATTCCTGGTATCTGGCTGCGTGTCTAAAGCGTACTCATTGTTATCCTGTGAACATAAAAGCAAAAGAAACCCTGTGAAATGTGAAAGTCATTGGTCCTTCTATCGTGCAGAAAGGGAGCAACGTATCTATCGACGTGATTTGTCGCAAGAGTATATTTGAGAACCTTAAGAGTGACATAGAATGTTTGTCCCGGAAAAGAAAAATCTTCCCGCGGGATTTTAAAAGCCTTACTCAGCGTGAACAAATTCGCGGCTAGTATGAAAATATAGTCGACGGGTGCTGACTGCTGCCGTTACCGCACTGCAAGTACCTCCGCAATTACGCGTTATGCAGATGCACTGTATGCGGGCAGCGGGCGCGGCCAATTTACACGCATGCTGATGCCTTACACATTACTACGGAATATAATAGCACCCACTACGCACTGCGGACTCACTTCCCGTTTATTACAAAGTTGCAAACAATCGAGAAGGGTGTAGGCCATCGCCTACTACCCTGGCCAAGTGCGGATTAGCAGATATTAAAGGAATAAAAATATAATTCCTTTGCTTTAATTCGGTAAACCAGAAAAATCTGTGCAGAAAAAGGCTCCGTTCGTGCTGTACACCGTTGTTTCTCCAGGTTACAAGAGACAAACCCTGTGGCGTCCTCGGAAGATATTGACTCAACAATGCACAATTGCAAAGTGCACTTTACGGTGCGTTTTGCCATACAGTTTTTTTGTGATTTGGCACATTATAGCAAAGGAATTTTATTTTTCCTTCAACATCACGGAATCACGCAAAATAACGCCCGCTACTATCCAATACTCGGAGGCAGACTTCACAAACCTTCGCGAACATAATGAACAACTCTTAAGCACGCAGGTTTTCGCATGCAATTTGAAGTAAGTGATATTTAATTGATTAAAATGTATATAACACCGGAAACTCAGAGATGTTGAGACTCACCTGGAATCGAACTCCGGACCACCTGAAAAGGAAGCTAAAGTCTTAATCGGCAGGCCATCGGCACTACGCGTAATACCTGCCATCATTAGACGCCACTTCTCGTTTGGTACAGGCAGACATGTAGCCACGTTATTAACGGGAAAGTTACTTGTTTACGAAGTGGTGTGTTTGCACATCGTTTATCAGGCCTTCCTGTCACTGGCGAGTGTCGTCTTCTCGCCCCCCTCCCCCACACCGCACCACGCGCCCTCCGCCCCTCGGCTCCCGGCAGTTACAAATGTCGTGTAACGTATGAGAAAACTGAAATGGCTGCAGAAGATTGACGTAATTTAAAAACAATTTGCTACCTCGCTCTTAGTCTTGTCTGTGGAAGACAGCTGCAGTAGGTACTCCGTGCGTGATCGAACTTTTGCTCGCTACGAAGTAAGTAGCTGTTACCTTCCAATTCATAATTCCCGATCCAAATAGAGGGGTGTTATAATTTTAACGTGTGTATATGTGCATGTCTGTTCCCTCGTAGCTCCTTAACGAATGGATGACGGGGTGTTTTCTGTTAAGATAACGTAATCCTAAAAGATGGATCCTAGCTATAATTTTTGAAGATCTGCTCAGGCCTTTGAACATCATCAGCTCATTTCCTACTTGATTAAAGAGTCTTACAAACTTTCACTGGTGCGATGATTTAAAATTTGATATACTGTTACTTCGCATTATTTTCAACGCATGATATCCTTGAGGTGATGCTACGACATCAAATACCTAATTTAGATAACCTAATCTAGGTTTACCTATTTGGCGATGTGTGGCACAATTTATAAAATAATCGTGTCTTTGTTTAAGTAGTCTGCGGGATTCCTAACTCTTCAGCAACATACAGCAGATACGGCGTGTTTGGGCTCATTATAATGGTCTCAATGAGTTGGTCTTACATAGATGATGATCGAGGATCGAGGAGGAGGACCTGATGATGGAGCAGAAAACTGTGTAACAGAATGTCAGGTATATCGCCGTTTTAAATTTTCAATTTCCACCTGCATAGATACGAGTTATTCCACCCGGTAAGTACTGCACAGCCAATTTGAGCAGGTCCGTTAGGAACCTCGTTAGGAGCTCGTTCGGTATTCGACGACGCGGGCGAGCGATGCAAACGAGCGTTGTCAAAATTCACGTCGACGCGACGCGGGACTTTCTTTTGGCATGTTGCGTCCCGCGGCGCGACACATACTGATGTGTCGACGATGTAGCTACATAATGTGCTAATGTGCGACGACCCTCAAGGCGACGACGCAGCGCAGGCCTCCGCCCGCAGCCGGCGATGCGTGCCCAAAGTTGATGGGCGCTTGTATACCAAATATGGACGTATACATAGGTTCCGTTGGCGAGTAACACATGTAGGACGTGGCGAGCGCACACGTACGGGTGGCAGAGGATTGTAAAGCAATTATCATCAATTCATGTTTAACTTTTTTTTGTCGTCTCCGAGATGCTCTTGGTAGAGCGGTCGTGGTCATCACGAAGCGACGTTTAATGAAAATAAACATTTTCAAACTAGGTATATTTACTTCCTAATTAATAGTTAAGGAAATTGAAGATACCATCATCTTCTATATATATAATAAAAATTCTTTTCAAAAAACCGACTTCAAACGCCACTACAAAGTATAAAAATAATTTTATTTTGTACACGTTTGTTGAAGTCGGGCGGCTTAAATAGAAACGATGAAACCGATACGCGATGCTCACCCGATTTCAATAAGCGTGTCTCTTATATGTCACCATAAGGTAAGCGTCGCGCATCGATTTCATCGTTTCTAGTTAAGCCCGCCCGACTTCAACAAACGTGTACAAAATAAAATTATTTTTATACTTTGTAGTGGCGTTTGAAGTCGGTTTTTTGAAAAGAATTTTTATTTTAAGCTTTTTAGTGTAGCTTGTTCCTGCTTTCTTTTTCCCCTCCCTCCAACACTACGGTACTAAAGTAGTCTATACTTGGTACCTACAGTACTTATTAACAACACACAATTTCTAAAGAGCTAGAACCAGGAGGTCCATGAGTAGTCCATGCTTGGTACCAAAAATATCAATTCGAAAGCGACCGTTCGTAATCCCTCCAACCCTGCAGCATCAGGATTGAGGAGCTAGAACCTTGAATTTTATATGTAGTATATGCTTGGTACCAACAATATCAAGTCGTAAGCGACAGTTCCTAAATCCTCACAGATTAGGTAGGCAGTACCCCTGCAGCATCAGTATTGAAGAGCTAGGACCTTGAGCTCCACGATGTAGCCTATGCTTAATACTAACAATATCAATTCGCAAGCGAAAGTCCCTAAATCCTCACAGTTAAGGTAGGCAGTACCCTGCAGCATCAGGAGTGAAGAGCTAGGACCTTGAGCTCCACGATGTAGACTATGCTTAATACCAATAATATCAATTCACAAGCGAAAGTTCCTAAAACCTCATAGTTTAGGTGGGCAGTACCCTGCAGCATCAGGATTGAGGAGTAGGACCTGAAGCTCTAAGATCTAGTATATGCTTAGGCCAAGCATACCGATTCGTAAATGACAGTTCCTAAAATCCCATAATTTAGGGGGAAAGTACCTCTGCAGCATCAGGCTTGAAGAGTTGAAGGTAAAAATTTTTATGGGACCATTTCGCGAGCTTCTTCTGTCGATTAAAAAAAAATCGCGTGAATCGGTCCAGAAACCCCGGAGTAATCGGTGGGCATACATAGAAAAAAAAAAAAAAAAAAGATACCGGCCGAATTGATAACCTCCTCCTTTTTGGAAGTCGGTTAAAAATGAATCCCTATTTCCTTGGTCATCGCATCACGCGTGAACGGCTGGACCGATTTCGCTAATTCTTTTTTTATTGTGTTTGTTATTGTTAGGAGAAGGTTCTTATGAAAGAAAAAATTAAGAAAATTGCGCGGAAAATTAGAAAATTTAAGAAATATTAACCACCATATTAAATTATTTCTAATGTAACCGCTTTTACAATTCAAACTTTTTTGATGTAACCTTATGGCGTTTGACATAACATTGACAGAATGCGTGCTGCCAATTTCGTCAAAGAGGATGTAAAAAAACTTAAGACAGGACAACGTCTGTCGGGTCCGCTAGTAATAATATAAAAAACATTATAACTACGATAACCCAAAAGCAAAACAGCTTCCTCGATCGAATCAGAACTGTCGATCCATTCTTTAGCGTCTATGTCCGCTACAACCTGAAGTGTAGATTAGATCCGTGTCCAACTGTCCAGCGCAGCGCTCGCCTGTTCAGCTGACGGCCAGTGGGCGAGTGAAGGACGCCGACGCGGGAAAGTAGATTATCGCCTAAATTAGAATGTCGTCATAAACTTAACAGTTCGTATAACGCGGAATAACAAATCACCGTGTCATTAGCTACCTGTACTTTTCCGCCGTTTGAGTTCCGCTGGGTAGGCCCCACGTACACTTCCAAGGCGACTAAATACCGCTGCAACATAGCGGTAGCATGTTGGTTGAAACGCGTAGACAACAACAAGAGAACGCGAGTTCGAATCTTTATTACCTCCTAAAAATTAAACACTTTTATCCCGACAAAACAGAGGATTCTCGCTGAATTTTTAAAATTCGACCACCTCTCAAGGGGCGTTTTAAGTTTGACGTGTGTATGTACTTGTATCCGTGTGCGTGTGCGTGTGTGTGTGTGTGTGTTTGTGTCTGTCTTTCTGTTCCCTCGTAGTTCCCTAACGAATAGATTTTGATGCGTTTTCCTGTTTAAAAGCAATAGCCAAGGGTCAAACTGTTTTACGATCAAAATATAGATGTAACAAAACTTTTTATAAATCCTCATCAGATATGTAAATTAATGGCAATTAATACGCTATAAACGATGTTTATCAACATTTACAACAAACGAGAGGGTTATTAAAACGTAAAATATTGTTGTATTTTGTTAAATCCGATGCCAACATTTATAAATAGTAAGTATCTGCGCGTAGGTAGGTCTGTATTGTAATTTTTATAGCTTGATTTATGTTACAGTTAAGCCTCTAGGTATTTGAATAATAATAGGATTATTTTATACGAAGTTCAATAGGTTTTAAATACATTTAAAAATATCATTAATTCAGCTTTAGGTCTCCTAGGTACGCATTTGTTTTAAGCACCGCACAAAATTGTTGCGAGCTATTTCAATTTTGAAACAAGTTTAAATTAAAAATTTAAAACGCCTCCGCCATGTGAGTCTATGGTCGCACTATGTACGATATACTATCCATCCTGTTACACAGTTTTCTGCTCCATCATCAGATCCTTCTCCTCGATCCTCGATTATCATCTATCTAACACCTACTACCTGAGACCATACTAATGAGCCCAAACACGCTATGTATATGTAAGTGCATCTGCTGTGAGTGAGTGTATGTAAGTGGCTAAGGAGTTAAGTATTCCGCATACTACTTGATGCTGCAGCATCAGCTCAAGACCATGTCTTGGAAATAATCCAAAGTAACAGCACTTATCTACACCTTCCTAATCAATCGTACTAATAAAAGTTTGATCTTTAATCAAGTAGGAAATGGGCTGACGATATTCAAACGCCAGAGGATATCTTCATGAATTATAGCTAAGAAACGTTAGCTTTCAAACAATAGCAACCGCATCAAAATCGATCCATTCGTTAGTGTACTACGAGGGAACAGACAGATACGCGTCCAACTTATAACACCTTTTTTTTGTCGGGGGTTAAAAAATAATTCGTTATTTCGCTTCCGCACAGTTTCCATGCTCGGCCCTGATTGCAGACTCCCTGTTATGGACCGGATCGAGAAAAACAAGCTGCTACAAAAAAGTCCAATTTACATTTATCAGATTTTACCGTAATGAAGCTGGACACGGCGCGGGACAGCTGTCCGGTCCAAACTCGCTGATTTCATTATTAATTGCCGAGTTTACTGACGATTTATAGAATGAGGGTTGAACAATTCCATACAGCTGTGTGTGAGTGTTGCAATTTTATTGCAACAATCGAGAGCAAAGATCTAATTAAATCAAAGTGAAATGAAATGAAATTTATTAAATAAGGTCATTAGTTAGGTACAATGATCCATATTTTTAACCGACTTCCAAAAAGGAGGAGGTTATCAATTCGGCCGGTATATTTTTTTTTTTTTTTTTTTTTTCTATGTATGTCCACCGATTACTCTGGGGTTTCTGGACCGATTCACGCGATTTTTTTTTAATCGACAGAGGAAGCTCGCGAAATGGTCCCATATTTTTTTTTACCTTCAACTCTTCAAGCCTGATGCTGCAGAGGTACTTTCCCCCTAAATTATGGGGTTTTAGGAACTGTCATTTACGAATTGGTATACTTGGCCTAAGCATATACTAAATCTTAGAGCTTCAGGTCCTACTCCTCAATCCTGATGCTGCAGGGTACTGCCCACCTAAACTATGAGGTTTTAGGAACTTTCGCTTGCGAATTGATCTTATTGGTATTAAGCATAGTCTACATCGTGGAGCTCAAGGTCCTAGCTCTTCAATCCTAATGCAGCAGGGTACTGCCCAGCTAAACTGTGAGGATTTAGGAACTTTCGCTTACGAATTGATATTGTTAGTATTAAGTATAGTCTACATCGTGGAGCTCAAGGTCCTAGCTCTTCACTCCTGATGCTGCAGGGTACTGCCTACCTAAACTGTGAGGATTTAGGAACTGTCGCTTACGAATTGATATTGTTGGTACCAAGCATGGACTACATCATGGACCTCCTGGTCCTAGCTCTTTAGAAATTGTATGTTGTTAATAAGTACTGTAGGTACCAAATACTTTAGTACCGTAGTGTTGGAGGGAGGGGAGAAAGAGAGCAGGAACAAGCTACACTAAAAAGCTTAAAATAAAAATTCTTTTCAAAAAACCGACTTCAAACGCCACTACAAAGTATAAAAATAATTTTATTTTGTACACTTTTGTTGAAGTCGGGCGGGCTTAACTAGAAACGATGAATTCGATGCGCGACGCTTACCTTATGGTGACATATAAGAGACACGCTTATTGAAATCGGGTGAGCATCGCGTATCGGTTTCATCGTTTCTAGTTAAGCCCGCCCGACTTCAACAAACGTGTACAAAATAAAATTATTTTTATACTTTGTAGTGGCGTTTGAAGTCGGTTTTTTGAAAAGAATTTTTATGTTAGGTTGAGACACAGCTGCCTAAGGTAAGTTCAGAACTCGTAATATAGGTAAAGTGATCTCATTTTACTTGATTAGATCATTTCTATTAAATAGAATAAATGAAAAATAAATAGTTCATCGTAAAGATTTAAACAGTATTCACGGAGCTGGAGAAAAATAAAGATCTATTTACGAGTAGATAGTAAAAGAACACGTCCTGACTGACTCATCGACTACTGAAGTAAGAAACATGAAACTTTGTTCCGAGAAGTTGTATTCACTGCGCAACTAAGCTATTTGGAATCGGATGAGACATAGAAACATTAACGAGAACCAGTCACGAGTTTTCCCCAAAACATCCAATTTAATTAAAGCTCTCGAAATTAATCCGTGAGTCACCTATCACATCACCACTCTTCGGAAGGAATTTTATGAAGGACTTTAATACAACTCTTTCGCTTTCAAATTGACTGAACAATAGTGCGGCCAATCTTCACAGAGATTTTTGCCTGGTGGGAGGCTTTGGCCGTGGCTAGTTACCACCCTGACGTCAAAGACGTGCCGCCAAGCGATATAGCGTTCCGGCACGATGGCGTGTAAAAACCGACTAGGGGTATAGGTTGAATCTACACTGCTATACCCCTTCCAAGTTGACCCGCTACCATCTTAGACTGCATCGTCACTTACCATCAGGTGAGATCGTAGTCAAGGACTATCTTGTCATCGAATAAAATAAAAAAGATGAGCGATCTGCGCGGGAAATGTTATGTGGGCGCCTACATGGGTGCACTCTCTATTCCCTCTCACTCATAACCTGGTGAAACGGAAGTCCGCCACGATTGGAGAGATAAGGCGCAGGAGCTTAGTGGCTACACGTCTTGAGCGCGTTCGTGGAATGTCACTGCTCATTAGAGGTGCTCGCATTCGCTGCTGTCCCGCCCACGCCGCGCCGCACGTGCAGCACAGTCGTCGGACTGAATACCGATATCGCGGGTTCGATTTCCAACAGCGACACGGCGACGACCATTCATTTAAATAATCCGCACGCACCTCAGAGGATCTACGTTTCCACGGTGTGACGCTACTATCCAGCTGTTAAAGTTAAGTTTTATTAAAATCGCTTCAGTGTCGTCGATCCATCACGTCGTGATTGGTTATGGAAATATGGTTGAGCGAAGCAATGGCAGGATCATGCGTCATGCTCGTGAACGGGTGCCGCCAACGGGAATGGGTCTGCTTTGACTGCCCATCTTGACATGCGTTGGATTGGTGTACCTACGTATGCATTTTTGCATTTTTGAAGCTTTATTGTGGAAGCACTGTATACATAGCATAGCTTTGTAAAAAAAAAAAATTTTTTTTTTTAAAGAGCAACTGCTGAGTTTCTTACCGGCTCTTCTCAGCAGAATCTGCATTCCGAACCGGTGGTAGATTTATGACGTGTCATAAGAGCTACAAGTTAGCCTACATGAAATAAATTAATTTTGAATTTTGAATTTGAATTTGAATTGAGGACAAACCAACACACAAAAACACTTTCGCCTTTATAATTTAGCAATTCCTTATTCAGCTTCGTGCATAAATAAATCGTTGATTCTAGACGCATTAAAAATTATGTTTAGTTACCATGTAACGTTGCTACTAATTATTCTGCGCGGTTGCAACTATGGATCGGTAATAAAATGCTGTATGGCATAGTGTTATGTATGCAAGTTTTAATAAATGGGGCAACGTTCTATACATTTTTTGGCATAGTTCTTTGGCATGGGTGAGTATCCATTACGTATTTTTTATTTCATTGTAAAAGGATAACTAAGGATTACTAAACACTTAGGTGATGCCCGCAACTTCGTCCGCGTGAATTAGGTAAGATTTTTGATTTCCATCGGAACGCTTTAATTTTTCGGGATAAAATGTAGCCTACGTGTTAATCAAGAATCAGAAGCTAATATTAATAAAAAAATGCTGTGTCTTGCAGGACGCATGTCGGTTAATGTCGGAAGAAAAGGAAGAAGATTTTTTCTTCAACAACCGCACCGCATGCCACCGAACGCAATTTCACCCTCACCACCTGAGTGCCTGGAGCACTTCGATCATCCGTTGCCCCAGATCTTTTTTTCCACGTACTACAAATTGTGACTCATCTCCCTTCGACGGTGTTCCTACTTAATTACAACATTATTCAAGGAGCGGACCAACAATTTCCTGAAAAGCCAGCAACGCATTGATGGTGCCTCTGGTACTACAAGTGTTCATGGGCGGCGGTAATCACTTAACATCAGGTGACCTACCTACTCGTTTGCCCGCTAATCATAAATAAAAAAAAGATTAAAGAATAGGCTTCCCTATTGGTTGGCTGAACAAACTAGGTAGTTTAGATTTAGCTACATTGTACTGTTACGCTGCTCCCAGCGAGGGAAAATGGCCGGAACTCAGTTTAATTTTCATTTCACTCCACTCTTAGTGCAGGTTAGAGGAAACTATTTGAATGTGGAGCGAGCTTCTGCGACGTTTTAATATTTCGCCCCCCCCCCTCCCCTCCCCGGACCCCCCCCCCCAGCCGCACGGCTCATGCTCAGCTTGTGCAGAGCGATAGGGATGGAACATAGAAGGATTATTGCAGTCGAAATCGGTTTTACGTCCTTTAAGTTTGTATTATACTAGCACTATGGACCAGATATTGTAGTCCTCCCGACCGAATTTTGCCACGGCGGCCAATCTCTACAGAAATAAGTCATCTGCGTGCGAGATATTATAGTGCACAAGTGAGTGTGCACACACTTTCTATTCCCTCACTCTAATAGTCCGATGGGACGGAAAATCCGACACTACCCGAGAGAGATCAGGCGCAGCACCGACGGCTTTACGTGCCCTCCGAGGCATGGGGAAATATTTTAAAAATTCAACCCGTAAAAGGTTAAAATAGGGGTTTCAAAAATCTATCTCACCGTGAGCAAAGCCGCAGGCAAAGGCTAGTAAACTAAAAAAATTCTGTTTGGTTTTAAAACACTCTGCTTTTGACTAACAGTCACCAGGCATCTATCGGGCCACGAAACTTTTTTAACCGAAAAAGAGGAGGTTCTCAATTCGACGCGTATTTTTTTTTAATGCTATGCGGTCTCGACCCTGCCCCGGTGCAACAGTTGAAAGTTGTGAATTTCGCGCATTCATTGCTTAACATGGAGGGAGACGAGAAGTTTGAATGCGGTTTGTCGTTCAGTGTTTACCTCTCGCAACTTGGGAGCGATCCCTTTCTGTACCTACTTACATAACTTGAACTTGATATAGCTGTTACTAAAGAATTAAGCCTGAGATGGTCTACTTTAAGTTAAATAATAATTAGTGTAAATTTAAAATTTAAAACACCACCGATATAATGGAATTTCTAGGCTGGACTATGTGTGATGACATCCCAGTTTTCAGACCCTCGGTCATCATCTATCTAACACCTGCTCATCCAGACCCAAGCCAAAGGCTCAAACACACTATATCCACTGTAAGTTGCTGACATATCTTCTTAATTTAAGAACCATCTCGATCACGTCAACTTTCAAACAGAAAAAACTGCATCAAAGTCGGTCTATTTGTTGAAAGCTACAATGGAACTGGTAGACACAATAATTATAAGCTTCTTTTTGCGTCGGGGTTTAAAAATACTAGTGAATGAAGAGTGGTATAAAGTGAATATAACTGACTACGGCAAACCCAAATCGAAGGGTGATGAGTTTAGCAGTCTCTGTATCGATACCTCCTAAGTAAGTTGTGGTGTCCCACAAAATTGGCATTTTGGGTTTTATGCATTTGTTTATATCTATTTTATGTGTTCGTTTAAAAAAATAATTAAAAAGAACATTCTTTTACATACTTTCAAGACGGATAAAGTTGTATCGTTATTAAAATAACGGCTTAAACCATTTTATTGACGTTCACAACAATTAACGCGTCACCTAAGCGTTTTGCAGATACGACAACTTACGTACGAGGTTTTGGTATAATACTAGTAGTTTTCAAAAACATCTACCATGTACAAACACAAATAAGATCAGAAAATATAAACCATAGAATTTCCAGATGATCAAGAGATGATTGATTACAGCGTGTTGGCGCTGAGATGTCGTCGGAGCTGATCACGAATGTGTTTTTCCTGCGCGCCGCGCGGACGACAGGGCGACTATTAATAACTTGTAAGTTGCTTATAAGTGATTATTGATTAGCATTACCGACGCGATGGGCATCTACCGCGTCAGATAAGACGGTTAGGCTGTCAGCGTGTCTTTGACATGCTCAAGTGATTATAATATTATGATAACGAGAACTTTATTTTTTCAGTTATTTTTAGTTCCAGAAGAGATGGGAATACTTTGATTCCCGAGATGAAATACCTAAATCTGCGCTGATGAAGTCGCGGCCATCATCTAGTATGAATTAGTATTAAAAGTTTCCAAAATGAGCGAACAAAATCAAACCCGAACTACTCGTTTGAAGATCGAGCTTTTGCGGCGGAGATAGCGGTCCATAAGCGAGTTCTGTCCAATAAGTTAAACATGCATTTACTGCCTTTATCACTGCAAGCCGTCACTCACATCTGTTCCGGTCTTAAACTTACAAGGTCCCACAAAATGCGCAATCATTTTAATTACCAATAATAATGATTACTGTCGATATTAACATTTCCGTACTTCACCGTTACAAGTAATTGTAGTGATTGATAGGTATTAAAATTTATTGTAAGAGAAACTTAACTTAATGTAATAACATTATGTCACAAAGTAGAAGTAACATAGCATTGGTAACAGACGTAGCAACTGGACCCTGCTAAATGGACATCTCACAATAATGACATTAGAGACGACCCGGAGTGTGTGAGGAGCTTCCGCTTCATAGTCGAGTGCGCTTATATACGCATTGGTATAAAAATTCTTTTCAAAAAACCGACTTCAAACGCCACTACAAAGTATAAAAATAATTTTATTTTGTACACGTTTGTTGAAGTCGGGCGGGCTTAACTAGAAACGATGAAACCGATACGCGATGCTCACCCGATTTCAATAAGCGTGTCTCTTATATGTCACCATAAGGTAAGCGTCGCGCATCGAATTCATCGTTTCTAGTTAAGCCCGCCCGACTTCAACAAACGTGTACAAAATAAAATTATTTTTATACTTTGTAGTGGCGTTTGAAGTCGGTTTTTTGAAAAGAATTTTTATTTTAAGCTTTTTAGTGTAGCTTGTTCCTGTTCTCTTTCTCCCCTCCCTCCAACACTACGGTACTAAAGTATTTGGTACCTACAGTACTTATTAACAACATACAATTTCTAAAGAGCTAGGACCAGGAGGTCCATGATGTAGTCCATGCTTGGTACCAACAATATCAATTCGAAAGTGACAGTTCATAATCCCTCCAACCCTGCAGCATCAGGGTTGAGAAGCTAGAACCTTAAATTTTATATGTAGTATATGCTTGGTACCAACAATATCAATTCGTAAGCGACAGTTCCTAAATCCTCACAGATTACGTAGGCAGTACCCCTTCCGCATCAGGAGTGAAGAGCTAGGACCTTGAGCTCCACGATGTAGACTATTCTTAATACTAACAATATCAATTCGCAAGCGAAAGTTCCTAAATCCTCACAGTTTAGCTGAGCAGTACCCTGCAGCATCAGGATTGAAGAGCTAGGACCTTGAGCTCCACGATGTAGACTATGCTTAATACCAATAATATCAATTCGCAAGCGAAAGTTCCTAAAGCCTCATAGTTTAGGTGGGCAGTACCCTGCAGCATCAGGATTGAGGAGTAGGACCTGAAGCTCTAAGATCTAGTATATGCTTAGGCCAAGCATACCAATTCGTAAATGATAGTTCCTAAAACCCCATAATTTAGGGGGAAAGTACCTCTGCAGCATCAGGCTTGAAGAGTTGAAGGTAAAAAAAAATATGGGACCATTTCGCAAGCTTCCTCTGTCGATTAAAAAAAAAATCGCGTGAATCGGTCCAGAAACCACGGAGTAATCGGTGGACATACATAGAAAAAAAAAACCGGTCAAGTGCGAGTCACACTCGCGTTCTGAGGGTTCCGAACCTTGTGTGGATTATGTAAATTAGGTAGGTATCTACTAGATGACCAGCTTAAGCGCGCAGTTTTAATGCAGAGTTCCTATAGCTTAAAATGGCTATTAACATACTTAATATTTACTAAGGATACATAAACAAAACAAAACGTTTATCAAGTTAATTATTTATTTTTCTCAAACATGCATGGAAATATTGTCATTATTTTCGAAAAAAGAACACGCGAAGTATCGAATTGTCGGACAAAGAAAATCAAATCCATTGCAAGAGCGTTTTTTGAATTTGGAACATTACAACGCTCCGCGAAACAGTTGTTTCGCGGAGCGTTTTTTTTTTTAAATATTGCAGGAGCTTTGTAATGTAATGCCGTTTCATACAACAGTATGAAATGGCGTGCTGGGGTTACTAAATACTCCTTGATCGGATCTCTTTTGTCATTCTTGGCATACCATAGTCTCTTTGCTTAGTACAAATTGCGTTTACGTGGCTGTATAGCCATAAATGCGTTTGCCTGTCGGCACAGATAATAAAAAAAAATTGGCGGTAAAGCTGAAAATTCGTCTTGATTTGTTATTTACATACCTACTTAATAAATATAAATTTAATAATAATCAAAATGAGTTCCAACGGTTCAGAGAGTGAAATGGAGATTGATTGTACCTACTCCAGCAGATTTAAACCAAAATGGCGGATGGATTTGGATGTATAATATAAAAAGTGTTTTATTTCCCTGCATTCTTTTGAGAAAAGCACTATATATGCCTCGGCGGGAAATGGCAATTGCCTGTCTCGTATTTAGTGAAGTCCTCGCCTACGGCTCGGCCTTCAAACTCATACTCGACCTGCAATTGCCTACTTCCCTGCCTTTGCAATAATGTACTATTTTATTAATAATAATTATTTATTACTGGCATGTAAAACTGGATATTCTAATTTTTACACTTTTCCTTCTTTATGTCCCTGACTTTTCCATGTTTCAAAATATCACACACACTGCTCGCAGAAACAATAATTAATATCACAAATCTGTTCAGGCATTTAGAAGTTATGGTGGAATAAAGAAATTCATATGCATACATAAATCCTCAACATTATACTCCTTACAAACATTACACTCCTTTACTTGGGCATTAATGTAAAAGCAGAGAAATCAATAACTACACTTAGTTCCATCTTATATTCCTAGTCTGAGTCTGAGTCTGACACCTGTTACACATATTAACATTCTATGTTTACTGTGTATTTTGTCTCCAGGTACAATGTAGAGAAAAAAATAAACAAACAAAGTAGAAAAATTAATTTTCAAGTTTACATTTGAAAAGAAACAATTTTGTTATTTTTAGTATAACAAATAAGAGTACATACCATACAAATGTAAATTGAAAAATTTAGAACATCCCCAGCATGCAAATCTGTGGTTGGACTATACAACAATATATATTTTTGATTATATACTCTCGTTTTTTTGGTTGATTTCGTTCGGCAATTTCGTTCACAGCCAATTTTATAAAATAAAAATCAATAAACATTTATTCAGCTCACACAAAAATTAACAGTAGGTACAAAGTTTGAGTAATACTAAGTGACTGCACCCCCACTCTGCCCAGACTCAAGTCAGAGCCAAAACGAGACAGATTTATGTCAGAACATATTTCTGTGGCTCGCTTCAACTCTAACCCAAGTTCGAGCCGAGCCAGAGTACACTCTATAGATCTCAGCATTAATCTATAACATAAAGGTGCGTGTTGGAGTTAAAAAGGCTACTGCCTCAGCATAATGGTGCAGTGTTATGGCTGCAGTGCTGATTTTCAGGCATAGCCTTTAGTGATGTAGTGACCCGACCAAGACAGAAATTGATAGACCACTTGATAGACAAGAGAGAAATAAAAGAATAATAGGATATTAGCCTGTGTTTCGGTAATAGTTGATACAATATATACAGTGGTAATAGGGAGTGATATATAATTACTTAATTATATACTTAGGTATATTATACTATAAGTATCACATTTCACTTGTTTACTCCCTTTTGGGGAGAAACCCCCATTAGTTGGGATCCCTGGCAGCACTACAAAAATCTGATACCAACATTGATATAATAATTCACATTGCTGTCACCATTATCACTTTCAATATCGAGATTTAACAAATAGAAATATAGCCTCTTATTAGGTATCACTTGATATAACCATTTAGACTCTTTTAACTTTTCTTGGAATTTATACACTGTCTTCGAATGATGTTATTATGTCACTCTCTAAAAATTTAGACACCTGCTCTTCATGAAATTATTCAGCTTGTTCTCTCCTTTTTTCGGGCTTGCTTCTTGGAGGTAGAGTGCTCTTCGATGGGAGATTATTGAAAATATGAGGTATTGCTCCCTCGACCAAACATGGGTATTTCAATTGCTCACTTCCAATAAATATTTCTTCAGTCTGGATTTCATGGGTTGAAAAATGGTTGCTACATACAGCTGAGTGTTTTGTAGGTAGGTACCCAGTCTTTTCGTGGAATCGCACGTAACCACGATTGAGAGAGATGAGCATCTTTCGGGAAAGAAAATGTACTTTTAGCTCCTTCAATGCTGATAACACTGTCGTAATTTGGTTTGCATTCGGGCACACAGCATTTTCTTGGAATCTAAAACAGTTAATTTAACTTTTATAATCATAAATAAAATGAAATATTTGTAGGTTATGTTTTCAATAGATACTTATTTAAATTATGAGTCAACTATGTACCTTGTTACTAAACATCTTTAAACGAAAATATCTTCATTTGTTACATTAAAATATATTGACAGTATTAGCCAGTCAGTAATAAACTTAGTTAAATACCTTTGCAGCTTTGTAGTCGATATACATATAGGTAGTACCAAACCACGAAAACGGATTCATCTCGTTGTAACTGATGTATTTTTAGAAGGTTTATATCCACCTTGAGTGAAACCGTACATTAAAAACCAAATTTATTGAAACTTTTATTAAATAATTATGATTTAAATACAAAATAACACGACGCTAAACAAAACCAAACACAAACTTGACACTTGACTTGACATCTACTTCATGGCTCTCTTTCTGGTCTGTGATGGCTCTCTAAAGGAGATAGAGACGGAGATACGCTGTACGTCAATGGATAGGTACCTACCAAATAGAAACACAATGCCTTGTCCTGCTCATACATACATATTTTGATATAATGTCTTCTCACTTTAGTCATTTTATTATTCTAGGAGCTTTTGTAGCCTTTAGGAGCTATCCACATTAAAGGGTTAACGTTGCCACAGTTAACGCGGCCGCTTCTGGCAATATTTAAAGCGAAAAATTGAGCGGTTACACTTGAACAGTCAACCTCAATGCCCGATAATGACGATAATATGGCCTGATTCAAGATGGACGCTGACGCTGCTGCATTCACATTGCGTTATCGTCAGTTAATTAATAGAGAATTAATAAATACATCATTAAAAAATTAATACAGAATTATTGCGTTATCGCCAATTAAATTTTCGTTGACGTTGACGAAGTGTGGGCACTCAGTTTGTCGCGTTTAATATCGGCGGAAATAACCGCGATAATAGTTGAGATGATCGATATTGAAGTTTACCATAGTGTGGCCGCACCATTATAATATGTCTACGTGACGCGTCACTAAAGTAAGCATTGCAATGATTGTAATTCACAGTAAGATATCGTTTTTTTTTTGTTTTTTTTTGCTGTTTTAGGTACTATTAGGAGGTTTGGAGGTATCAAAATCTCCGTCATTTGTAAGATTTTAAGGCTGGTGTTTATAAAATATAACGGGACTTCCTATGAAACTAAAAATTAGGTATGGAAAAAAACGATTTTTGAAGATGTGCCTTAATTTGTTTTAATAATGAGAAAGCCGTGGTTTTCAAGCTGTAACTTTTCACTGAGTTAAGCTTTAAGCTTGATATTCTTAAAACACTACGAGACCACTGAACTTTATATTCAGTATAAATTTCGACTTAGTATCATGAGCCGTTTTCGAGAAAAACGGTGGTGACACACTGACAGACAGACGGACAACGAAGTGATCCTATAAGGGTTCCGAAGTTTTTTTCGGAACCCTAAAAAAAAAAAAAATATACCGGCCGAATTGATAACCTCCTCCTTTTTGGAAGTCGGTTAAAAATGGGAACTGCAAGGTAAGGATATAATAAGTGAAGAAGA
Organism: Hipparchia sbordonii; assembly: GCA_038048805.1. Classification (NCBI taxonomy): domain Eukaryota; kingdom Metazoa; phylum Arthropoda; class Insecta; order Lepidoptera; family Nymphalidae; genus Hipparchia; species Hipparchia sbordonii. The sequence continues at coordinate 113,368 of CM076111.1, read as the reverse complement.
ACTAACAAACTTTTCTTTACTTGACATCGTTTATGAAAGCTACAGGAAGGTTTGAGGGGGGTAGGCTGCGTGGACACCAGTAACCTGGGTCCGCACACGGGGAATTGGGTGGAAGAGTCCTGACATGGGTCTGATCATCTGTCCCCTTAAATACGACACAAGTGAAACTCATTAATAATATGTAATTAAGCAGTCAGTCGGTATACGTAACCAAACCGGACATGTTATTATTATGTAGGTTATTGAATTATTTATTACTATATTTTATTTTGTAATCCAGTGTGTCTATATCTGGCGCAGTGATTATAATATTATCTATTACACGCTTTCTTAGAATATAAATCTACTTAATGTGAGAATATATTTTGGTAATGACTTGTTAGATAAACTATCAATCAGTGGTCGATATTAGACCAAATTTTGCAGGATGAATGTTGTCGAGGTTTTTTCGTCTGTAGAGACAATCGATGCATCTGTTTGAGCAATGAATATGCATATACATATTACTATGTGTTTGACAACGGCAGTGTGATCGTAAACAATGAATGTTTTACTTTTAACCCCCCGACAGAAAAAGAGGGGTCTTATATTTTATGTAATTACCTACCATTTGTATAAATCCCATCAAAAACAAAAAAAAGTTCTGTATATGAAATTATAAGAATAGAATTAAATAAACATGTACCTATATTGACACAGAAACACATTGGCAGACATTATGCTCATGTAATTCTTGTCAATCCATCAGTCTTATCACTACCACTCTGTTTTTGTTTCCGACGAGCGCGCGGCCGGGTCCAATGTTTGCGTACACAGTTTGCGCTATCCGGTGCAGTGCGTGCAGACGTCGGTGTGCCGCGCTGGTTAGCGCCGCGCGTCGAGAGCGAAGCGGGGCCGCACTCGCATCGCCGCTCTACTAACACGAGCTGTCGTGCCGAGAGTATGTTTTCACTTATATTCTGAGAGTTAAGCTTTAAATGAGGATAATGTTTGTCTTTAACCGAATTCCAAAAAGGTTCTCAATTTGTCGGTTTTTTTAAGCTTTTGCATAGCTTCTATCGCGGGCCTTGAGCGTGGAGACCGAATCCAGAAATTCCGTAACGAAAATAACCTGACACGGGACTCCTCTCACCGCTAGATGGCGTTGATAAAAAATGCTATGCATTAGCTTTACCGCGGCAGTCCTCGAGTGCCACACGTCCTTTTTTTTCATGTATGTTCCTCGATCACTCGAAGACGCCTGGACCGGTTTGGAAAATTCCTTTTTTGTTGTTCCTTCCCAAGTGCCTCAGGTGCTACAAACGTTCATGGGCGGCGGCAATCACTTAACATCAGGTGACCTGCCTACTCGCTGAAAATAAAAATAAAAAGTAAATAGATTAATTATTCAACAGTCGCACGCGCGTCACTCATAGGCTCGTTACTACCTGTGAAGCACAATGCCGAGTGGCGCGGCGCGGGTCCCACGCCGCAGCCGCGCGACCGCGAGCTTCGCGTCGAGCTGTGGCGGCGCGGCGCCGCGCGGCGTGAGAAGTGGAGCGCAGGGAACTTTCATATTGCTGCCAGCTGCCGCGGCCGAGCACTGCCCGCCGCCGGCGCAGGGCTGCCACCTGTCCCGCCGGCACCAGACGTCACAACAACAACACGTTGACAAGTGACATCAACAAGTGCAAGACGAACTAACTTAATCTTAAGCCATCTTTTTTTTTATTCGATGACAAGATAGCCCTTGACTGCGATCTCACCTGATGGTAAGTGACGATGCAGTCTAAGATGGCAACGGGCTAACTTGGAAGGGGTATAGCAGTGTAAATTCAACCCACACCCCTAATCGGTTTCTATACGCCATCGTGCCGGAACGCTAAATCGCTTGGCGGCACGTCTTTGACAGTAGAGTGGTAACTAGCCACGGCCAAAGCCTCCCACCATCTTAAGGTTGATAGGTAAAAATTCTTTATTGCTACACACAAGAATTGATGATTACAAATGAAACTTATAAATGTAAGTATCTAAAGTGCGCCAAAGACGGTCTTATCGCTTTATGCGATCTTCTCCAGACAACCTTAATAACATTAAAAGAATCTTATTGAGGGATATGGGAAAGTGCAGACTAACTTAATTTAAGCTTAGACTAACTTAATAGCTATAAGCTTAAATAGCTACTTAGCGTTAGCATGTAGCTCTACTCGTATATGAGAGTTTGGTGACGCTATGTAATTGAACTGTAAATGCAGATTCAGATCAACACCGACCGAAACAACAGTGACTGATTAAGGAATTTCACTTAAAGGGATGTTTCAGTTGTGCACAATTATATTTATACTGTTATACACAATCTCTTCGCTCTAATCTGAGCCAAATGAACAGCCAAACATGTGCTTAAATCCTAATGATAAAAAGTACAAAAATAACAAAACGATTATTAATTTAATTAATTGATTGATGTGTGTTACTTGCTTCTTGACCGGTATAACGACTATGATATGATATTATATTTATCATTAGATTTAAAAATTTTATTTTTGTGAGCTGGTGACAACCCTAAAGAACGCAATGTAGCTGTCAGGACGCTAGGCAACGTGTCCATCGTCTACGCGGCATCGACACGTTGCAGGTTCTTGCATATTTCACAGCTGTACTCGCTCAATCCGAGTGACGTCTACCAAAAAATTCATGCAGGCAAAGAAGTTAAAAATACCTAGATCAAAAAGTCCCGCAGTATCAAACTTTTTACTAGCCCATTAAAAGTTGTAGGTAACAAATGTAATAAAAGTACGTATTCCGGTGGCATACCTCCCTTATCTACGACACTTAAGCCCAAAAGCGGCATTAAAATAATGCAATTTAGCTTAAGCGCGTGTAATTAAAGCGTTGGGAACCGAGCCGCACGAAAAGCGGTCTGTTGTTTTAGAAATGCCATCTAGGAATAGAGCGATATTCCAACACGTGATAAGTTCTTTTAATGCAGTAAGTGGTTAGTCCGGAGGATCTCAATCCCTAAGCAACTTAAAGCAGATTTAGTGTGTTTGGGCCCATTAGAATAGTCTCAATGAGTATAGGATAAATAGATGATGATCGAGGATCGAGGAGGGAGATCTGCCGATGGAGCAGAAAACTGAGTAACATGATGTCAGGATCTTGAAAATTTCAACTCTCTACCTATTACACATCATGAGATACACGGACAGACGGACGGACAGCGGAGGCCCTTCGAGTACGGAACCCTAAAAATGAGGAAATTGGACTTCGAAGTAATAATAGAATTACCATCGACCGCATCAAAATTCCGCCCACGTCTCTCACGGCATTAGCTAAAATAAAATTCTCCGCAAACATTAAGCGCGGGCTCCCCTCCCCACTCGCCAACGTTTTAAGGTATTTTAAAAATGGCACTTTAAAAATTATTTCTCCCCTGGCTCTGAAAGCGCTCAAAGTAAATGAATTCCCCCGGTAAGTAGGTATTTTGTAATATCTCAACGGGTTTCTTTCCATCGAATGAAATAGGAGCCGCGTTCGGAACGTCGTCGTCGGCCGGTCCGCCGTCTGCCGTCTGTCGGGATTTGACGCTCCGGCGGAAATGAGATCTTTTCAACTGTAACGTTTTTTGCAATTCCAATTAAGATGCCGGCAATATTGGCGATGAAATATGAAAAGTTATTCACGTTTAAGCTGCAAGTACCTACTCGGCCAGTTCAAAGCGAGGCAGGCTAACAAGACGAACTAGCCAAGCGAAACAAAACAGCAAAATGGCAAATAAGTTATGCACGTACTTGCCTAATCAACAAAGATCAATGGCGTACAGAATGTAAATTTAAATAAAAGTCCACAGCGATTACATCAAAGTCGCAGGCATTATTGAACTGCGTGAGTACGAGGTGGTATCTGAACTCTGAGCGGAGAAGCACTTACTATTTTATTTAGCCGTGTATTTTCAACTTTCAACGTTCGGGTCATTTCCGATAGGAAGCAGACCTGACTCAGCTCTCAGTAGAATAGAGCGACGCGCGACCCCTCACGTGCTACAGCGTCGTGTGATTCCGCCGATGGCATTCACCAGTGAGTACATAGGTACCTATCACACTGTACGTAGAACGTACGCTACAATGTAGCGGCTACATTGTACTCGTAATTCCTGCGCGCAATCGAACAAAGTCGTGAGTGATCGTCGCAACAGATAGATGCTCTGCGCGACCGCAAAGTGCAGTAACGCAGCCCTCGCCGCGCACTCGTGCACGTTGCGGTGGAAGTCGAAAGTGCAAGGTAACACGACTGTTATATGCATGACGAAGGGACCCGCATAGTATGAAATTTATTCACTTAGGAATACTTGTAACACTACCACCACCGTGTTCGGTTGAAAAAGCTGATTTAGCTTAGAAAAGGTGGCAAGTATTACGATACGTTTGCACAAACAACACGCGCACATCATCGGGTCGGGCGAATTCTTTGTCTATCCCGTCACAACCTCGTCGCCAGTGAAAAATGTTCTATTTTCGGCGTGAACAATAAAACGGCATTTTTCCGACAATATCCAAATTCCGTACATGATCAAAGTATTCACCGATATATAAAATACGTTACATCATCATCATATATGTACAGTGTGAGATGTGTTCAGTTTCATGTGCACATGAAACTGCATCGTATATTAGCGTTGAAATATTAACAGCTTATGACGTGTTTAAAAAAAATCGTAATCTGAAATCGCTTTCCTGAGATACTTATGTGATTAGAACATGTTATGTACGATTGTTAAGAGCGTGTGATTTGAACACCGTATTTATTTTAGAAAATTAAAATGTCTCGCTATTTGGTCTGGAACTTTCCTTGATAAAAATCTATGAATTGCTACAATCACGGTTCTAGTTTTTGAAACAGAAACGTGGATAACGTACAGAATGTAGCCGTCCAACAAACGAGATAGCTGGCTAGATATAGCGACGCGTAGGATTTCATTCCACTGATATCTGGGGATTCGTCGATCGGCTCGCGAGGTGTCGGGGGCCGATGGAGTTGGAGATTAGTTCCCGCTCAGTGTCGAGCCTCGGGGCAAGTTGCGCCAATAATAACACAAAGATATCAAAACTTCCACCTCCCTACTCGCACGAGAGTCGTGTGCGAGGAATACAATCCTTATACTTTTGTTCACATACTCTCCACAGAGGAATAAAAATCTAATAAAGGAGCAATAAAATTCTAAAAACCTCTCTGAAGTAGCGACGCGGACGTGAAAGCGAGCAGGTATATTATATGAAAGAATCACGGCTCTCGATTAATTGACCTAGAAAAATGTTTAACAACTGTAACTCGACTACGAAAAATTGGAAGTGACATCCGTCACATTGATTTTATTCCGATTAATAAAGAATCGATTGACGCATGATTCGTCAAAATCGATTCAGTAGTTTAGGCGCTACAGGAGAACATACGTAAACATCTGAACATACTAAACTACTAAATGCTGCTAAAATCATTAGCCTCTCTTTTGGCTTTGTACCGCACACTATTGTAATACCTCTGTATTCGGATAATATGATACTCGCAGGTACGCTTTTAACGCCACTAAGGGGTAGCACCACTGGATTGGCTGTCTCTACACAAACGGGTGTTTCTTAATTTACCCTTGTCACGAACAAAATCAAAACGTTATACCCAATGTTCTGTAGTCGGGTATCGCTTAAACTATCGCTCGTCATCAATAAACAACCTCCGGTATTGGGTACTTACCGAGAACTTCACAAAGGAGTGAGGTTTAACGACGCGAACAAAAGGTGATAATCACCCGTCTCCATCAATATCGACGTAGCCGCAGTGCATTAGGTTCGCTCGCTCTCGACCCACAAGCGGCAGCACTCGCCGGTACAACTTAGAAGCATGGAGCCCTCGCAAATGGCAATAAAAAGCGAACGTTCGACGCCATTACCGCAACCACTCCACTCGCTGCGAGCACTTGCCTGCGCTTTGCATTCACTATACGCGAGAAGCGCTTCTAGCCCAGTGGTTCAGACTTCTGCCTTGTTCGACAGTTTGGGGTTCAATCTCAAATACTTATCTCTGACTTTTTGTGAGAGCGATGTACACAATGAAATATTACGGTGAAGTAAAATATCATGAGGAAATCTGCATACTTTAGCGTTCTCCATGATGTTTTTAGGAGTGTTTAAACTTTAAAGTCTGCCAATCCATACTCGGCCAATGTGGTGGACTATGGCCTAAACCCTTCTCGTTTGAGATGAGACGTGTGCCAAGAATAGACCGGTGATGGGATAAAGGGAATAAATAGCCATGGGCTAACTAGATCCGCTGTAATATAGCTATAAATCAAAATTTTTAATTACGCTTATTACGAGTAGCTATATCCGGCATGACTTATATTTGTGGAATGAGAATCTGCTGACATAGGTTATTTCGATCAGAAAATCTCACCTTGAGTGTGGTATAAACAGGGGTGAAAATTGTATGGGAAACAAGGTAGCGGTTCGTGGTGATACACAGATACAGATAAACGAATGCATAGGTACGCAGATACACAGATAGATACAGATATACACACGTTAAGCTTATAACACCATGTTTTTCCATAGGGGGTTAAAATCACGCCATACTCAGAGCTATGCACTGCTATAACTGCTATATATGCACTGCTGAAATTAGCTTGGCAGTAACGCGAACCTATAAGATTTTCCCTTAACAAAACTCGCTCAACGCGCTTAAAGTTTTCTCTTAAAAAATGTTTTTTTAGAAGCAAAGCCATCGCAAATGAAGCCGACAGAGCTAGACAATCAGTGAATGCTTTCTGGTTATATATCTGTCGGATGTGGTTCGTTTAGGAGATCGTATCGTTAATATCGCGCACTGGTCGCACGCACGACTGCGCGCCGCCACGAGCTTTACATCACAGACGTGGCAGGGTAGAACCAGCCCACCAGAGAAGGGGTTCTGTACCCACTTTCGGTCTACAGTAAAGGCGTGGACACGGTAACCCTTGATGCCATCTAACCTGATGGCAAATGACGATGCAATCTAAGATGATAGCGGGATAACATGGAAGGAAGTATAACAACTTTAAATAAATCCAGATTGATTGAACGAACGCGGTGGCAGGCGAAGTCACGGGCTTTGTTTATATTAACGGCAGGATCTCCGAAAACAGCCTGGTTTTGATTAAATAGTAAACAATCAAATATTCTTTGTTTTGATAGGTTAAAAATATATGTTGTAGTTTAATACACGCTCTAAATTATTTTACCGTTCAAAAGTCCATATTTTGAACTTCACTCGATCAAATAATATTCCGAAAACAGTGTAGTTTTTAATTGTTTTTCAGGTTGTATTTATAGTATATCAAAGTTAAACTAAAAAAAAAAATGTCAAAAAATAGGCAAAAGCTTTTAGAAGAATATTTTACCGTTAATTTTTTTCTAAAAAGTTTTCTTTTTTTTTATCATGACTGTTTTACTTTTTAGGGTTCCGAAAAAAAACTTCGGAACCCTTATAGGATCACTCCGTTGTCCGTCTGTCTGTCAGTGTGTCACCACCGTTTTTCTCGAAAACGGCTTATGATACTAAGTCGAAATTTATACTGAATATAAAGTTCAATGGTCTCGTAGTGTTTTAAGAATATCAAGCTTATAGCTTAACTCAGTGAAAAGTTACAGCTTTAAAACCACGGCTTTCTCACTATTAAAACAAATTAAGGGACATCTTCCAAAAATCGTTTCTTTCCACACCTAATTCTTAGTTTCATAGTAAGTCCCGTTATATTTTACAAACACCAGTATTAAAATCTTGCAAATTACGGAGATTTTGATACCTCTAAACCATTAATAGTACCTAAAACAGTAAAAAAAACAAAAAAAAAACGATAACTTACTATGGCTTTTAAATTAATTGCAACGCTAAGGCTAAAACAAACTATCGGATGCCGCGACTATAGCTGCGACTGATAAGTGTGCACAGTCGTTTGAGATCAGCAGGCCCATATTTCTATCGGACATCCGAACGCTCAAGGATCGTCAAAGGTTACGTTCGCGACTACGCCCGATATTACTATATATATAGCTACTCGTGCTGATTCACTCACTCACTCACTGACTCATTGATCACCTTTCCTGTAAAATTTTGTATGGAAAAATTTTTTTTCACTCACGGTTTCGTATAGAGGACAAAAATTCATTCGGAGGAAAAATATGGAGAGAGCTGATGATTGAGGATTTCGGAGACGGGTGAGGAGCACTGGCCAGGCTATCGAAGCTAGGTGGGGGGTGTTCAACCAAATGTCACTCGAAACCTCATCCAATTGGCAGAGAGCCGAAAAAAAACTCCAAAATGGCGGATTCAAGATGGCGGCCATACAAATTTCGTCAGTGTCTATCTCGGAAACTATAAAACATGGAAGAGTGGTTTCTTGGAAAAGAATGATCAGAACTCGAAGGTCTACTTGATGAATAGAAAAAAAATTCAAGATGGCGTAATTATTTTTTTTCCATACAAAATATATGCAAGACTTTATGCGGCGCCTTTTCAAAATTCCTGATGGTTTCGTATAGAAGACAAAAATTTATTTGGAGGAAAAATATGGAGAGAGCTGATGGTTGAGGATTTCGGAGACGGGTGAGGAGCACGGCCAGGATATCGAAGATTGGTGGGGAGTGTTCAAACAAAAGTCATTCGAAACCTCATCCAATTGGCAGGGAGCTGAAAAAAAATCCAAAATGGCGGATTCAAGATGGCGGCCATACAGATTTCGTCGGTGTCTATCTCGGAGACTATACAAGGTGGAAGAGTGGTTTCTTGGAAAAAGATGATCAAGACCCGAAGGTCTATTTGGTGGACAGAAAAACCGCGGTTCGCTTTAGCGAGCCGCGCACCCACGCGCCCTACTAGTTAATATATATATAGCTACTCGTGCTGATTCACTGATTCACTCACTCACTCACTCACTGACTCATTGATCACCTCTCCTGTAAAATTTTGTATGGAAAAAAATTTTTTCACGCATGGTTTCGTATAGAGGACAAAAATTCATTCGGAGGAAAAATATGGAGAGAGCTGATGATTGAGGATTTCGGAGACGGCTGAGGAGCACCGGCCAGGGTATCGAAGATAGGTGGGGGGTGTTCAACCAAATGTCACTCGAAACCTCATCCAATTGGCAGAGAGCCGAAAAAAAATTCCAAAATGGCGGATTCAAGATGGCGGCCATACAAATTTCGCCGATGTCTATCTCGGAGACTATAAGAGATGGAAGAGTGGTTTCTTGGAAAAGGATGATGAGGACTCGAAGGTCTACTTGATGAATAGAAAAAAAATTCAAAATGGCGGAATTTATTTTTTTCCATACAAAATATATGCAAGACTTTAATAGGTTCCTTTTCAAAATTTCTAATGGTATCGTATAGAAGACAAAAATTCATTTGGAGGAAAAATATGGAGAGAGCTGATGGTTGAGGATTTCGGAGACGGGTGAGGAGCACGGCCAGGGTATCGAAGATAGGTGGGGAGTGTGCAAACAAAAGTCTCTCGAAACTTCATTAAATTGGCAGGGAGCTGAAAAAAAATCCAAAATGGCGGATTCAAGATGGTGGACATACAAATTTCGTCGGTGTCTATCTCGGAGACTATAAAAGATGGAGGAGTGGTTTCTTTGATAATGATGATCAGGACCCATTGGTCTACGTGATGAATAGAAAAAAATTCAAGATGGCGGATTTTTTTTTCATATAAAATGTATGCAAGACGTTCCTTTCCGCTGATGGTTTCGTATAGAGGATAAAAATTCATTTGGATGAAAAATATAGAGGGAGCTGATGATTGAGGATTTCGGAGACGGGTGAGGAGCACGGTCAGGGTATTGAAGATAGGTTGAGGGTGCCCAAACAAAAATCACTTGAAACCTCATCCAATTGGCAATGAGCTGAAAAAAACACCAAAATGGCGGATTCAAGATGGCGGCCACACAAATTTCGTCAATGTCTATCTTAAAGAGTGTACAAGTTGGAATAGTGGTTTTGTGGTAGAAAACGATCAGGCCCTGAAAGTCTAAGAACAGAAAAACCGCGGTCCGCTGCAGCGGGCCGCGCACCCAGGCGCCCTACTAGTTAATATATATATAGCTACTCGTGCTGATTCACTGACTCACTCACTCACTGACTCATTGATCACCTCTCCTGTAAAATTTTGTATGGAAAAATTTTTTTTCACCCACGGTTTCGTATAGAGGACAAAAATTCATTCAGAGGAAAAATATGGAGAGAGCTGATGATTGAGGATTTCGGAGACGGGTGAGGAGCACCGGCCAGGATATCGAAGATAGGTGGGGGGTGTTCGACCAAATGTCACTCGAAACCTCATCCAATTGGCAGAGAGCTGAAAAAAACTTTCAAAATGGTGGATTCAAGATGGCGGCCATACAAATTTCGTCGGTGTCTATCTCGGAGACTATAAAAGATGGAAAAGTGGTTTCTTGGAAAAAGATGATCAGAACCCGAAGGTCTACTTGATGAATAGAAAAAAAATTCAAGATGGCGGAATTTATTTTTCTCCATACAAAACATATGCAAGACTTTAATACAGTTCCTTTTCAAAATTTCGATGGTTTCGTAAAGAAGACAAAAATTCATTTCGAGGAAAAATATGGAGAGAGCTGATGGTTGAGGATTTCGGAGACGGGTGAGGAGCACGGCCAGGGTATCGAACATAGGTGGGGAGTGTTCAAACAAAAGACACTCGAAACCTCATCCAATTGGCAGGGGGCTCAGAAAAACTTCAAAATGGCGGATTCAAGATGGCTGCCATACAAATTTCGTCGGTGTCTATATCGGAGACTATAAAAGATGGAGGAGTGGTTTCTTTGATAAAGATGATCAGGACCCATTGGTCTACGTGATGAATAGAAAAAAATTCAAGATGGCGGATTTTTTTTTCATATAAAATGTATGACGAATTTGGAACTATGCAAGACTTTCATATGGTTCCTTTTCAAAATTTCTGATGGTTCGGAGGAAAAATATGGAGAGAGCTGATGATTGAGGATATTGGAGACGGGTGAGGAGCACCGGCCAGGGTATTGAAGATAGGTGGGGGGTGTTCAACCAAATGTCACTCGAAACCTCATCCAATTGGCAGAAAGCCGAAAAAAACTTCCAAAATGGCGGATTCAAGATGGCGGCCATACAAATTTCTAAAAAGATGATCAAGACCCAAAGGTCTACTTGGTTAACAGAAAAACCGCGGTTCGCTTTAGCGAGCCGCGCACCCACGCGCCCTACTAGTTACTATATATATAGCTACTCGTGCTGATTCACTGATTCACTGACTGACTCATTGATCACCTCTCCTGTAAAATTTTGTATGGAAAAAATTTTTTTCACCCACCGTTTCATATAGAGGACAAAAATTCATTCGGAACAAAAATATGGAGAGAGCTGATGATTGAGGATTTCGGAGACGGGTGAGGAGCACCGGCCAGGGTATCGAAGATAGGTGGAGGGTGTTCGACCAAATGTCACTCGAAACCTCATCCAATTGGCAAAGAGCCGAAAAAAAACTCCAAAATGGCGAATTCAAGATGGCGGCCATACAAATTTTGTTTGTGTCTATCACGGAGAGTATTAGAGATCGAAGAGTGGTTTCTTGGCAAAAGATGATCAGGAGCCAAAGGTCCACCTGATGAACAGAAAAAAAATTCAAGATGGCGGAATTTATTTTTTTCCATACAAAATATATGCAAGACTTTATGCGGTTCCTTTTCAAAATTTCTGATGGTTTCGTATAGAAAACAAAAATTCATTCGGAAAAAAAATATGGAGAGAGCTGATGATTGAGGATTTCGAAGACGGGTGAGGAGCACCGGCCAGGGTATCGAAGATAGGTGGGGGGTGTTCAACCAAATGTCACTCGAAACCTCATCCAATTGGCAGAGAGCCGAAAAAAAACTCCAAAATGGCGGATTCAAGATGGCGGCCATACAAATTTCGTCGGTGTCTATCTCGGAGACTATAAAAGATGGAAGAGTGGTTTCTTGGAAAAAGATGATCAGGACCCGAAGGTCTACGTGATGAGTCTAAAAAAATTCAAGATGGCGGATTTTTTTTTTCATATAAAATGTATGCAAGACTTTGATACGTTCCTTTCCGCTGATGGTTTCGTGTAGAGGACAAATATTCATTTGGATGAAAAATATGGAGGGAGCTGATGTTTGAGGATTTCGGAGACGGGTGAGGAGCACGGTCAGGGTATTGAAGATAGGTTGAGGGTGCCCAAACAAAAATCACTCGAAACCTCATCCAATTGGCAATGAGCTGAAAAAAAAATACCAAAATGGCGAATTTAAGGTGGCGGTCATACAAATTTCGTCGATGTATAATTATCTCAGAGACTGAAAGATGGAAGAGTAATTCCTTGGAAAAAGATGATCAAAACCCGGAGGTCTACTTGGTGGACAGAAAAACCGCGGTTCGCTTTAGCGAGCCGCGCACCCACGCGCCCTACTAGTTACTATATATATAGCTACTCGTGCTGATTCACTGACACACTGATTCACTGACTCATTGATCACCTCTCCTGTAAAATTTTGTATGAAAAATTTTTTTTTCACTCACGGTTTCGTATAGAGGACAAAAATTCATTCAGAACAAAAATATGGAGAGAGCTGATGATTGAGGATTTCGCAGATGGGTGAGGAGCACCGGCCAGGGTATCGAAGATAGGTGGGGGGTGTTCAACCAAATGTCACTCGAAACCTCATCCAATTGGCAAAAAGCCGAACAAAAACTCCAAAATGGCGGATTCAAGATGGCGGCCATACAAATTTCGTCGGTGTATATTTCGGAGAGTATTAGAGATGGAAGAGTGGTTTCTTGGCAAAAGATGATCAAGAGCTGAAGGTCCACTTGATGAACAGAAAAAAAATTCAAGATGGCGGAATTTATTTTTTTCCATACAAAATATATGCAAGACTTTATGCGGCTTCTTTTCAAAATTTCTGATGGTTTCTTATAAAGGACAAAAATTCATATGGAGGAAAAATATGGAGAGAGCTGATGGTTGAGGATTTCGGAGACGGGTGAGGAGCACGGCCAGGATATCGATGATAGGTGGAGAGTGTTCAAACAAAAGTCACTTGAAACCTCATCCAATTGGCAGGGAGCTGAAAAAAAATCCAAAATGGCGGATTCAAGATGGCGCCCTTACAAATTTCGTCGGTGTCTATCTTGGAGACTATGAAAGATGGAAGAGTGGTTTCTTGGAAAAAGATGATCAGGACCCGATGGTCTACGTGATGAATAGAAAAAAATTGAAGATGGTGGATTTTATTTTTTTCATATAAAATGTATGCAAGGATTTGATACGTTCCTTTCCGCTGATGGTTTCGTATAGAGGACAAAAATTCATTTGGATAAAAAATATGGAGGGAGCTGATGATTGAGGATTTCGGAACCCGGAAGACGGGTGAAGAGCACGGCCAGGATTTTCGATAGGTGGGGGCTGCTCAAACAAATGTCACTCGAAACCTCATCCAATTAGCAGTGAGCTGAAAAAAAAAACACCAAAATGGCGGATTCAAGATGGCGGCCGTACAAATTTTGTCGGACACTTTTAAAGATGGAAGAGTGGTTTCTTGGAAAAAGATGATCAAGACCCGAAGGTCTATTTTGTGGACAGAAAACACGCGGTTCGCTTTAGCGAGCCGCGCACCCACGCGCCCTACTAGTAGTGTCTAAAGTTCAATGGAATTTACTATCCAGCCGCGGCTTACGTGTCCGTTAGTTTGTTCAAAGCTTAACTTTTTAACGCGTCACGTCCACATGTCACTTGTCACAACTACAGATTCACAGAACACTAATAGAATTTTTTTCTACTACAGATTATTATTACAACTTTTTTACACTGACCTCTAGAATTAATCTATGATTAACAGTGGACAGGCTGCTGTCTGTGCTGTGCTGTATGTCATTTAGTAAATTCTAGTACTATTAGTACAGTAGTACATACACGCATTCCCTACCCATAAACTTTGATTTTACTTTTTATGTTACAGATTTAAGTATGTCATTCTAATAAATAAAATATTACTCACTACTACTAAAATCAAAATAAAATCCTACTCAAAAATTATAAAATTTCAAGTTGAAAGTATTGATTTGTTGCTAACTTTTGTATAGGTAAGTATAACAAAGTTAGCGACACTGCATTGATAAATGCAATTACTTTTAATTTATTTCTCCACTATTACTTATTCACTATTTATATTAGTTAATAAAATTATGGCGGTCGGTGCACCATTTGCAATATTATTAGTTCCAGAGACACTCGTATGTCAAATGTGGTGCTTCAAATTGATTCATAACTATTAAGGTATCTAATCATTGGTAGGTAGGTCTAGGTAGGTAGGTACCTGCAGAGACAGCCAGTCCAGTAGGTATTAATCATAGCATAGATTTCATAGAGGCGTAGACAGCTGTCTACGGTGTTCAAAGTTGGTTCAAAATTCAAACTTTCAAAGCCAAATTCAAACAAACAAAAGTTCAATAGTAGTTTGCACAAATAAGCATACTAAATGGTTTATATTCTCTTGGAGACAAATAACATTTGATCTCTTGTTTTATATGTGGGATAGTTATATTACATTTTACAATATTAGTACTGAATCAGTGTTTTCTTTTAACTTTGTATGGAGGTGAACTTCGTATTCGAGACAGAGACTTAATGCATATACCTAACTTTGTGAATTAAACCCATTATCAAAATGGACAATACTCCATCGCCAATGGATAATACGTCATCACCAATGTCGGTGAGTACCTACTTCTTATTTTAATCTCTCGCAAACAAAGAAGCATTAGAAAGGGAAACTCAAACTACAACTCCCAAATTCATGCAGTCATCTAACTATAGAATTGCCTATCTATAGAAGACAGTCTCAGACTTAAGACCGAGTTAAAACTAGCTTGTTATTGTTACTGTTTTAATTAGTAATAATGCTACCTAAATTTTGTCCCATACCATTTTAATAATTCTTTCAACAAGTTTATTTAAATAGGTATTCTTCATGTCAATATTATATAGAAGTATAGATAATTTATGTGTTGTACAACAATATATCATAATATAATCAGAGATAAGCCTAATTTATGCAAAGGCATTTGTTAAGTAACTTGCAAAACTGGCGTGCATTATAATTTTTTGGACAGGCCAGTTAAATAATCATTTGACAATAGAAAAAATAGAAGCACATTCTACTTTTGCTGCCAGCTAATTGCAAGTGCACTCCCCACACTTATAGGAGACTTTAGTACGATGACAAGTTAACATGTCCTGACTTGTCTCGTTGAAAAGTTTGATGTAGGATTTGTTAAGAGTTTAATCTTAGCTTGCCAATTTACCAGTTACTTATATTATTTTAACAATAATTATTTTTATTTCAGGTTACCAGAATACCAGACTATTACTAGAGTTTGCACTGCATGTTGGATTGCTGCTAGAAGAGATAATATATTCAGAAGGAAATGCAGCACAATGTCAATTTTTTGTTGTTGATATTTGGTTCCTTGAGTATGGATAATATTGATTATGAAGAATCCATACATATATCTGTACCTCCACACAACCCAGAGAACCTACAACTTTTAGGATTGTGTCACAAGCTCATATACATTCTGTGTTTACCTTGAGACATTATATATTTTTAGGATAAAATGTTGAATGCC
Source organism: Hipparchia sbordonii (assembly GCA_038048805.1). NCBI lineage: Eukaryota > Metazoa > Arthropoda > Insecta > Lepidoptera > Nymphalidae > Hipparchia > Hipparchia sbordonii. The sequence goes on along the minus strand of CM076111.1, from coordinate 97,658 downwards.
TATTGGTCCCAATTGCAGTCAAAGAAATGTTATTAAACTGATATGCTGAGGCATTATTTTCAAATCACTGTGTGGTAAGCTCAATGTCAACCTTTGCTATGTTTATATATCACCTTTAGAATTAATGTGATTTAACTCAAAATTCCTGTAACTTCTGTTGTTGTAAAATGTATTTAACATTTAATATAATATGTATTACCAATGCATACGTATAAGATGATTAAGTATTAAGATAATTAACTTTTTTAATAGTTTTATTGGCAGAGATACATTCAATTTTACTCAACACTACTTTTTTGAAGTCTTGCTCATTTCCCACAAATTGCAATTTTTGAGTTAGGTCACTTTAATTCCAAAGTTTGTATCTCCTACTCACATTTTTTATAGGTAAGATAAACTTAATGAATAAATTAAATTGTTTTTATAATTTTGTATTATCAAAATACTGTGTCAACCCCAAAATAATATAGTAGTAATAGGCAATTCATAGTTCAATGATACGGAAATCAGAGAGAGAGATTAGGTGTAAAGCCAACGTCTTTATATGCTCTCTAAGGTACAGATATAATGGAACCTTGTCATCTGCAGTAGAACATCCACTAGACCAACGAGACAAATAATGTGATGAAAGATGGATTGGGGACTCTGTGAGAAAACTACACAACCCCATCGAGTTTGGGCTTTTTAATTCGTCTTGACAAGTTCTCTAGTCCTAAATGATATGCAGGTTCTGATGATGAAGCCGAAAGGCGTTTATGGGAACTCTGTAATGAAACGACGTAACCCCATCGAGTTTCGACTCGTTTGATTCTTTTTGACGGTTAGAAGGTCATTAGTAGGTACCTAATTAATACATTGGTCAATAGTTTCGGAACCCTCAGTGCGCGAGTATGACTCGCACTTGACCGGTTATTTTATAACAACCTCACCTCAATTTACCTCGTGCACCTCACTTCAATTGCTTGCAAGTTACTGCGGCCGAAGATCGTGCCCTTAACCGATGCTTGTGACTCCGTAGATTTAGTTTTTAAGAACTCTTGTATATTCCGGGATACAAAGTAGTCTTTGTCACTCTCCAGATACTCAAGTATACTTATGCAAAAACTCAAATCGTTTTTTGCAGTGAAGTTAAAGGTCAAACAAACACACTTTCGCATTTATTAATTAGTAGGTACTTAGGTAAGATAAGTATGCCACAAAATAAAATGAAAAGATAAATGATGGTGTTACACCGAGTGCTACTTCTATCTAATCTAATGATACCTCTAAAAATCCCTTAAAAGTTAAGTGCAGCTTTGAGGCTGGAAGTTTGCACGATAAAGTGCGGCTGCGGGTGGCGGTGCTCCGCGCGCTCCGGAGTCGTGCGATAAAAGCGTCGCGCGATAAGTGTCCGCTGAAACAATGCGCTCTTGTCGCGTCACAGAGTGCCGGCGAGAGTGCGGAGCGATCACAAGCCGCCGCCACACAGCCGCCACACAGCCGCGCACTCCGACGACGAGCTGAGTTGATCTACTTTTTAGCCCCCTATAAATAAAGAGCGATTTTATAAGTGTGGCGTGTGTATCTGTTCTCTTCTTTTTATCTATTTATATGTATGTCTGTGTATCTGTGAATATACGTAAATAGACAAACATACCACATTATATAAACTGCTAAAATTATAGCCCCCTCCTTTTAAGCTTTGCGTAGTTGCATAAAAAAAGAAAGAAAGAAAGAAACGTTTATTTTATGAATTGTGCCACACATTACCCAATACCTAGGTATACCTAGATTAGGTTATCTAGGTTTGCATTCATGTAGTCATCGTATTTTTTATACAGCGAGCAAACAATTCCAAAATTAAACTTTATTATTTTAGATGTTTAAACTTGTTACCGCCTTTGTTACTTCCGAATTTAGTTTCGCAATACAAGCGTTCAGTTGTCGAAAAAATTTAAAAAATCACTTTCTACAGAATAACAATTCGTTAGCACAATCAAATGTGTGTAAAGTTGCGAACAATGCACCCTCAGTACCCTCTAGCCGCGTCCTGCGCCGCGCCGCCACGCCGCCGCGCCGGCCCTCCAGCCAGCAGGATAAAGGGCAGGAGCGCGGGCCGCATTCATGAGATTCAACTACCGTATCCGAATAATTGTTTACTTGTTCCGGCAGAAATCGATTTCGGGTTTAATGTCGAGTGCTTTCATAATTGGCGCGCCCCTGCGGTGATTTGGGTTCCGACTCTGCGACAGTACAAAGGAGCCGATTTCTATAGAAAGAGACTGTTTTAACCATTTTTAACCCCCGATAAAAAAAGGGGTGTTATAAGTATGATCCGTGTATCTGTGTGTCTGTCTGTTCCCTCGTAGCTCCCCAACGATCGGACCGGATTGGACTTTGATAACGACTGATTTGAATGGTGTACTGTTACTGCGAATTATTTTCAAGACATGTAACCCTGATGTGCAGCATCAGGTAGTCTGCTAGATACCCAAATCCTCAGCAACTTCCAGCAGATAATATAGTGTGTATTTATATTGTCCAACACTTACTTGTGTGTTGTAATAAGCACAAACAAGTAAGTGTTGGACAAATATGACGATCGAAGATTTAGGAGGAGAATCTAATGATGGATCAGAAAACTTGGTATATAGTAAGTACATTTTGGTCGTACGTTTGCCGGCAATAGATTCACATGTCGGAGATTTTGCGATTTCACCTGATGGTAAGTGATGATGCCGTCTAAGACGGTAGCGGACTAACTTGGAAAAGGTATGACAGTGTTCATTCAACCCATCGTCGTCGTGCTGGAACGCTAAATCGCTTGGCAGCAAGTTTTTGACGGTGGTAACTAGCCACGGCCAAAGGCTCCCGCCAGACAAACATTGCCTGTTTAAAAAAAACACTTGTTATAAGTATAGATTTATGTACGCATAAATTACTTAATAATAATTTATTAATAATATATTTTTTTTTTTTAATTTTAATATATTGTGTATGATTGTTGATGATGTGTAATAATGCGAACTCGCCATCCTCAACATAAACGCAAAGTTTCCTGAGGATGGCATATAAAATAATCAAATGTATTGTGTACAGATCTTAATCAATAAATTAAAAAAAAAAAAAAAATATATATGAATCTGTATGCTTTAATTGAAATAAACACTTAACAAGGTAACTTAAAGTCAAAACTAACAGACAGACAAAATTCCACCCGTACCTAAGTACATTATGCACGCTCGTCGGCTTCTCTGCTACGAGTATAGCCGCTCTCCGTGGCAGCCCCGCTCCTCCTCGGGACGGCTTTGCATACTTTATCATCACGTCAAAGCGTTCAAAGCTCAAGGCAGGAATACTTGCTTTGCTGAAATATTAACTCATCGCCGGAATAGATAAACAAAACACTCCTCGAGTAAACAATAAAGTCACAAGCTCGCTAGCTATCGCTGTCATGTACATATACCTATACAAAAGTAAATAAATTATATGGCTTTCGCTCTAACTTAAAGCTAGGTACATTATAACTTTGTAAGTATTGCAAAATTTACAAAATTATAATTGTATGATGAAGAGTAACTTGTACACATGCCGTATAACACTACCTATAGTAAAAAATTTTTTTTTTTTTGAAAAGAGCAACCGCCGAGTGTACGGTCTATGTCGAAACCGTACAATTCGCCCAGTCATCATTCACGCTTTATTATAAATACGCTATTCATTATATCATAAATCAGTGCACATAACATCGCATCGCGCTCACATTACTGCTATTAGGTAGAGGCCAATAAACTTAAGTCTTCTACTCAGCAGTTTTATTTCTGTGCGGTCCTGAACCGTACACCGAGTTTTTTGCTGGCTCTTCTCGGCAGGAAAGACATTCCAAACCAGTGGATTCATCGACGATTCAAAAGCGCTTGTAAAAGTTTATTTGAATAAAAAATATTTCTATTCTATTCTATTCTAATATGCACTTGGCCGTTTATTTTCAGATTCAAACACTTTTAGATACTTACTTATACAATGCTCTATTATGTTCGATGCAGGAAATTAATAAGTTAGCATTGGCAATTATGGATAGATAGTCAATACGTGCACACGAACAGCTCCTCACAGCGCAGCTGCCTTCTACGGTCTCGAGTTCGGTTCCCACCGCGTCGACATGGCGCGAAATTATAAACCGCCTTCATTGACACGTCACACGATCTCTTGAATGTTGTATGCCCTTAGATTGACGCACGAGTGTAATTAATATTATCAGTTATTGCATTGCTAAATTCTTGATGAACGACAGACATTTCCTTTAATGATTGGTAAACATGTACGATAAAACTATGAAACTCCGAGAGTCTACTGAGAAAGAGACTACTTTACTAAATAGGCAAAAACTAAATAGGCAAAATCCGTGAATTAGAATAAACTATAGTTCGAAAACGGCGGGAAGTGCTTTTTGAAATGGCTCGAATCTATTGAATTAATTGTCAACCGTACCGAGCTCTACTATCTCTACAACCGTGTTTTAAATCATCATCGGTCTAGTGGTCAGCAAGTTCGGCTGTAGCTGGCGGGGTCCCGGGTTCGTTTTCGAGGTCGGGTCAAAAAATGTGTTAATTACATCCGTGCTATACAGGACGGAAAAGCTATCCGGAAATGTGATAACTTTTATACCTTCGATTGAGGTACTTTTATCATATAAGTTAAACTTGTGTTACTTTTAGTGGAATTTAATTTGAATTTCAAACTAAATTGAGTAATCACGAGCTTACTTTATTTGCCTGTCGTTTAAATCACATTCCATTACAGTGATATTTCACTTCCATTTTCGGTGCTATGCATTAAGCATTAAATAAGTATTAGGTAGTTTTAAATAAATGTTCGACCCTTCTCCTTACTTTATTCATGTAATAGGGAGTGTTGGTACTTAAGGTCGGTTGAATTTGCGGAATATATTACGTTATCTGTGAATACAATCTGACGCGGGTCAGCTGTAACCGCAGGTAGGCCGGGAAGGGTTACACTCGCTTCGACATTAACTATTGTGGTTCCAAAGACCCCGGGGTCAAAGACGAGGAGGGGTCCGAAATATAAAATGAAATTCGCGATTTCAAAACATTCGTATTGGTGCTTTTAGGTACTATTTATCAGTTCTCCTTTATACTTCAGTAGTTTTGAATTTCTTGTTGCCGGATATTTTTTCGTCCAGTTTCATACTAAGTAACTTACAAATGCAGTAAAATAATTTTACATTTCTTTTTGGCTTTTGAACGAAAGGGTCTGACTGGCTGATCTATCAACGCACAGCTCAAATCACTGGATGCCGATTGGGCTCAAATTCTGCATACAGATAGCTATTGTGACGTAGGCATTCACTAAGAAAGCATTTTTGAAAGTTAAACCCGAAAGAGGGAAAAATAGGGGTTTGAAAAATCGAACTTAACGAGAGCAAAGCCATAATATAAACATACCCCGGTTCCTGACTTGTGTGATAGGGCCACCACGTTTAAATGAATTTCTGGCAATATGGCGAGGGAGATTTCCATGAAGTTATCGTTTCTGCGGCGAGCAGCGATGTCAAAGGAATATTTCAGTGCTGCCCGCCTGCCCGCGCCCTGCACACGGCGGTCTCTCCTTTGAGGCTTTGGCACACGCTTGCTGCATAATCGATACTGCGCGCTTGTGTTACCGCAGAGCGCGGTGGCTGTTACCTATCTGCCGCGCAACAAAGGGAATCTTTTTGCACGTTGTAATATAACACAAATCCCTACATATAAAACACCATTAAAATTATAAATGCGAAAATAGCGCTGTCGTGTGGAAAGACTGGCATGTACTCAGGAAAATTCATCGTGGAAGCACTGAATACATAGCATAGTTTCAATAACAATTGTAAATTTTTATTTTTTTTGAAAAGAGCAACCGCCGAGTTTCTTGCTGGCTCTTCTCGGCAGGAAAGGCATTCCGAACCAGTGGTAGATTCATTGACGATTCAAAAGTGCTTGTAAAAGTTTATTTGAATAAAAAATATTTCTATTTCTATTTCTATTTCTATATATAGAACTGAACCGAACTTGTGTCTAAAGTTTCACTTGAAAAATAACACAAAACCTGTACGTTTAATCACAGAGTATCTCTGCACATCGCGCGACTACACAACTACAAACTTCAACTTACAAAAATGTTCTTTTGAAGTCTACCTTTTGAGCAGCAAGTTTCGCCTTCAAAGCTTACTTTGGAGTTCTGCACAACACAGATCGAGGCCGTGCGGACTAAAGTGCGGACTGCACCGCTAGCAGTGTTGGCCCAAAGTTAATCTGATTAACGATTAAAAATTAATGATTAAAATCATAATCAAAAATTTGATTAACGATTAATTTAATCATTAATCAAAAATTTGATTAACGATTAATTAATCATAATCATTAATCGTTAATCTGATTAATTATTTTTGATTAACTATCTATTAACTACTTATTTATTTATTTTCCGATTTTGCAGTAATTTATTGTTAATTTTGACCGCTCACTACTCACCACCACTCACCAGCACTCAGCACACTCACCACCACTGACCACCACTCACCACCACTGACCACCACTCATCACCACTCATCACCACCCACTCATCACCATCCATCACCCCCATCACCACCACTCATCACCACCACTCACCACCACTCATCACCACTCATTACCACTCATCACCACACATCACCACTCATCACCACCCACTCATCACCACTCATCACCACTCGTCACCACCCAATATACTCAATATCATATTGGTCATATCTTCGAATTATAAAGGATTTTTCTCTGCCTGTGGTCATTGCTCGTTCTCGCCATTTCTTTTTCGTCGAAATTAAACAGCTATTTGCAAACACAATTTTTGACGACCTCCCTGGCGCAGTGGTGAGCGCTGTGGTCTTATAACTGGGAGGTCTCGGGTTCGATTCCCGGCGGGGGCAATTTAGTAATTTATTATTTCTAAATTGTCTCTGGTCTGGTCTGGTGGGAGGCTTTGGCCGTGGCTAGTTACCACCCTACCGTCAAAAACGTGCCGCCAAGCGCTTTAGCGTTCCGGCACGATGGCGTGTTGAAACCGATTAGGGGTATGGGTTGAATTGACACTGCTATACCCCTTCCAATTTAGCCCGCTACCATCTTAGACTGCATCGTCACTTACCATCAGGTGAGATCGCAGTCAAGGGCTATCTTGTCAACAAATAAAAAAAAACACAAGAAAAAAATAGTACAAATAGTATAAAAAATAAAATATAGCATCGCGTGTACTTTTTGACATATTTTGGTTTAAACTGAATCTTAAAATAGTGTACAATAAGGGTTATTTTAATTTTACTCGGTCACTGGTTTGATTCAAAATTCAAATTTCAAATAAAATCAAATATCAATCAGTCGGCGTTTGACCGCCTTTGTGAGTGGAAGCTGCTCTGGTTGCAAACAAATTCTGTCGCCAAAAAAGATCGTAGGAACACGAAATAGTTGAGCAAACGAAATTAACACTTTATATAGGTAACAGAATCTGCATTCCGAACCGGTGGTAGATTTATGACGTGTCATAAGACCTACAAGGTAGCCTACATTTTAATTATGAATTTGAATATATTTTGATGAAAAGAAAGGTGAGAAACTTGTGAGAAACTAAGTACTTCAATATAACCAGTATCATTTTATTATCTACTAGACGATGCCCGCGACTTCGTCCGCGTGGATCAAGGTTTTTCAATTCCCATGGGAACTCTGTAATTTTCCGGGATAAAATGTTTTATTTCTGGGTATGAGCTATCTCCATGCCAAATTTCAGCGAAATCGGTTCATTCGTTGCGTCGTGAAGAAGTAATAAACACACACACACACACACACACACACACACACACACACACACACACACACACACACACACACACACACACACACAAACAAACTAACAAACAAACACACACAAAATTTCGGCTTTATAACATACTATAGGAGAGTAGGGTTAGAGTGATTTTTGTTCAAAGCGCCATCTAGTGATGGTAGTCTTGTAACGTTTCATGACGGTAGTCTTGTAACGTTACAAGACTACCGTCACTAGATGGCGCTTCTTCCGTTTCACTTCTGATGATTGGTGATGCTCGCGTTCCTAAAAATATTAGTGTGACTAGCTGATGCCCGCGACTTCGTCCGCGTGGATTTAGTTTTTAAAATCTCGTGGGAACTCTTTGTTTTTCCGGAAAAAAAAGTAGCCTATGTCACTATCCCGGTCCTCAACTATACCCTTGCAAAAATCACGCCAGTCCGTTGTACCGTTGCTACGTGATTGAAGGACAAACCAACAAATAAACACACGTTCGAATTTAAAATATTAGTAAGGATTACTTGGGATAAGAAAGTAAACTAAACTGATAGTCTCTAAATCCTCACAGTTTAGGTAGGCACTATGCTTGATACCTAGCATCAGGATTGAAGAGCCAGGACCTAGAGCTCCATGACGTAGTCTATGCTTGATACCTACAATATGAATTCTCAAGCGAAATACTAGTCGTAGGTGCAATTATATTCAATTCTACTTGTTTAGGTACATAATATGATACGCGCCGAGCGCGGACTTCGCTTTACATCGATGCGTACGGATGATGAAATCGCACTGCCCGCCGGCGCTGGTGACCGAGCGATAGCGATTAGTTCGAGCGGTTCGGTGCCGTAGAGGGCGCGCGCGCGCGGGGCGAGGCACACCGCCGCGCCACGCCGCGCGCTTTTTAACGCCCGCTGGCTTCTCTCTTGAATCCACCATTTTGAATTTTTTTTCAGCTTCCTACCAATTTGATGAAGTTTCGAATGACTTTTGTTTGAATACTCCCCCTCTATCTTCGATACCCTGGCCGTGCTCCTCACCCGTCTCCGAAATCCTCAATCATCAGCTCTCTACATATTTTTGCACCAAATGAATTTTTGTCCTCCATACGAAACCATGAGTGAAAAAATTTTTTTTCATACAAAATTTTACAGGAGAGGTGATCAATGAGTCAGACAGTGAGCGAGTCAGTCAGCGAATCAGCACGAGTAGCTATAAATATATAGTAAAAACATTGATGGATGTATTAGTTTATAATCAAGTTAATCAAGTCAAAAAAGTTAATCAATTAACGATTAATGATTAATGATTAAATTCTTTAATCATGATTAAGATTACTTTTTTAATCATGATTATTTTAATCATGATTAATTTAATCTGATTAAAATTAATCAGATTAATTAATTGATTAAAAAATTAATCGATTAATGCCAACACTGACCGCTAGTGTGCGCTTGTTGCCAGACCTAAAAGCTTTTAGTTCCACCCATTTGGCGACGATAAACTTTTTAACTAAATGTTAAAGCTTTTTAATATTTTTTTAAAATAATATATTAGCCGTTCTGAACGTGGATAAAAATATTTATTTCCCTTTCGCTTTATATACTACGCTAACCAATCGGTCTAGAAATCCCGGAGAAATCAATAGACACACACAGAAAAAGAAGAAACTTGAATTGCCAAATTACGAATCTCCTTTTTTGTAAGTTGGTTAAAAATAAATGGTAGCGCGTAAAACGTTGAGCTTCGGAGGTTTTCTATCGATTATGGTAGATAGACATAAATTCTTCTGATTATATTGTATTATTTTCGATTTTTTAACACGAGGTTTATTATTATTATTAAAATTATTGTTATTATGATCACTGATCAGTGTCAAGCTTGCACAGCTTGTATCCAGTATCCACTTGCGGCATGCAGTAAAAGTAAATACCAGCGCCGCGCCGTCGCCGCCACGCCGCCGCCGCGCCGCGCGGTTCGCAGATTTTGTTTGTTTACAAAATCTGTCTGTAAAATCTGTCTGTAAAATTATAGTCTGCTCCGCCGGCCCGACGATATCATACCTACGCGGAAGCCTGCCGTTAGATTGTCCAAAAGTGGTTGCTACTTCCGATTGCAGCACTGCCAACACTGCTGTTTCCGGTGCGGGATCCCCCCTTCAGCACGTTGGGACCTCAACGACCATCGGTTCTTCGACCTATACTCGTATTGATATACTCATATTACAATACAGGTGCTAATATAACATCAGCACCAGATCAGCACAGATGCAAGAGACAGCACCTCCAGCACGTCATAAGCCCCCACGAGCGCGCATCTCGCTCGGAGGCTCAGCGCTCTGCTGCTAATCGTGAGGGACGCGGGAAACTTGCCGCCACTCCGCCCGGTGTTTAACGCCGCCCGCCGCCGCCGACACGCCATACCGTAGAGCGGCTACATAATTGTTATAGCGCTATTGTATCATTATTCGCCTGTAAATCAGTAAACTAATACATACGACAAGCATTAATGGATGCCAACCTCCACTACAATTACAGGAGATGGCACTAGAAGAAGGAGATATAAATCCACCAACTTCTCTGTTCAGTTGACGGAGAGCTTAGTATTGCTATTCAAGTTTACGAGTGACAGTCGCACTAGAAAGAACTGACAGCAGCAGAGACCATGAATACTAATTAAACAGAGCAATTGAGCGGAATGGTATTTAAAAATAGCGGCCTTACTTCCAATTTTGTGCTCCTATACAGATAAATTGGTGACACTGTACTATTTGTAAAAACCAGAGTCAGATTGCACAGAACCGTGACGTACAATAAATGACCGAACTTTGAACAGTGCGTGCCCATAACTCCACGGCGTGATTGTCTAAAAACTTATTGCTGAAGTGCGACCGTCGCATCGCAAACAACTCTCACTATCCTATCTCTAATCTCTTTCACGACCCAATCAGTGCTGCAAAACGCAATGTTAACTCGTTGTTAGCTTGTATTTGGGATAACATACCAATTTGCTTTCAATTTTTAAAACACAATATGTAATTATAATCAAAGAGTGTGCTGTTGCGTAAGCTAAGTAGTTATGACGATCAGCTGTTTAAGTAAATTCATTCGCTTTATCCCCTCTAACGTCAATATAATTTGAAAATCTCTGCACGCGAAGCAAAACGAATTTCCTTGGATCACGACTGCTATACAACGTTCAACTGGCTCTACTCGCAGCGACGGAAGCTCGTCTCTATGCGGTGGGCGGTAGAGTCGGTATTGCCGCGCGCGTGACGGCCGGCGGGCGGCGATGTTTATGGCGCATGTAGTACACGGGCCTATAATGCGCGAATGCATGTGTGGTTCTGATAACGTCCTCGCTCATGGCTTTATTTGTGAATAGATTGTGTACGTCTTCCATTGATATATGATATCGACTGAACTATAAGTATTTAAAAACGGGCGATTCCGACTCGCACTTGGAAGGCTTGGAAGGACCATTGTAAGTCGTAACAGCGATTGTTAAGGTCAAGCAAAAAACGCCGAAAAAAACACGTGTCTCGCAAGGGGCACCTTTATTTTATTTTTTTATTTTTATAGCGGCAATAGAAATACTCCTACTCAGGCTCCCCCTGTATAGTTCTTGCAATTCACGAGGGCGCGTGAGCTTTACTTGTGGTTACGTCGTGTACATGCACATTGCATAAGTGTGCGTGCCTGTAAGGAGCCTAGGTGGACGACACACACACAACGTTACACTGCTAAGATAGTTCATGATACGGCATCAAACCTTTCGTGTGCGAGTCAGACTCGCACTTAGCCGGCCAAGTAAAAAAAATAAAAAAAAAATGAAAAAAAAGACGTGTGGCACTCGGGGACTGCCGCGGTAAAACTATTGCATAGCATTTTTTATCAACGCCATCTAGCGGCTCACCGTAGAGGAGTCCCGTGTCAGGTTATTTTCGTTACGGAATTTCTGGATTCGGTCTCCACGCTGGCCCGCGATAGAAGCTATGCAATAGCTTAAAAAAAAATTTTACCTACTTGAAACCTTACTCCACGCAGATGTTGCGGTAAAAAGCTAGATTGTACGGTTTAACTTCGAATAGTGTTCGCGAGTTAATAGAACATAATTATATAGCACAATAATGTTGCCGTTTATTACAATTTACAACACAACATTATGTTCGTCTCCCACGACGCCGAGCGCCATCTGCGGCGCACATGTCGCGTCACGCAACACCACACGACGCCACGCAACACCACATCCGCGCGAATACAACACGTGCTAAGAGATAACATCTTTGAAATCATAAACCCATTAACTGTACGTTTTTCTTGTAAAACGTGATGCGCCACTAGTTTCAAAACTTAAGGGAGGTCACCGATGGCGAGTTTTTATTTTATTGGACTAATCTAGTAAAATGATTATTTCAATAGATTAGTCTAATAAGATAGTTACGAGCCGCTTTTATTTAACAATATCACGTTATATAATTATGTCACGTTGTATATATGTTATACACGTTGTATGTGTACATACAACCGTCACGCGACATATACGTAACGAAAACATCTGATGGTTTTCAGACCATCAGACTTGTTTATCCATTAAAGCGCTAATGGCTCAGTCGGCGGAATCATCACGTACCACGACCAAACAAAAACAAAACAAAATATCCCCTATTTTTTATGTTACGCTGTAAAAGTGCTTACTACAAACACTTACTACGTAATGCTGAGCACAATACGTTTAAAGAGAAACAAACCGTAACTTCATAACTATAAGGCTTAGTTTTAAGTATAGGTAATGATTGTGTTTCGCTAGGGTTGTCGATGTAATATGGCTGTAATCAGCACTTGCAGTGCTATCTCGTTAGGGCTGTCACGCCTTACAGTCCGATTCAGAGTCGCTACACAAGGAACTAACTTCTACTCCAACTCACGTAGATTTGACATACCTAGAGCCCTTGTGTTGAAAGAAGTACCCTAGGGATGTCGTTAGCGACAACAAACATACAAGGCATATAGGCTTGGACCCTATTTATCAAGCCTGTATGCCTTGTATGTTTGTTTATTACCTAATCACGGCTTAGCCATTATAAATTAACTAGTGGTTCGCCCCGAACTGAGACCTCGCGATATCCCATAATTCCCAAAAGTTTTAATTATATATTGTAATAATTAACTTTTAACATTAGACGCAATAAAAAAAAAATAGTTGACATAAACCTGTTTTACTGACACAGCGCCATCTATAGTGAAGCATTATAGTGAAGCATTATAGTGAAGCTATTAGCTTCACAATAATGCTAATAGATGGCGCATTAAAATTAAATAATTTCGTTTCTTTATAACATTTATCTAATTTTAGTATTTGTTGTTCAAGTACAGGATATAACTGAATTTTCAACCAAGTTTCACGTTCTAATATTCAGTAATTCTTGACATATGGCTCAAATTAAAATCTCCACTTTGAAACCCCCCCATTTGGTCAATTTTTAGGGAAAAATTAAAAAAAATATATTTTTGTACTCTGTTCAAAGTCGTCTTTAAAAATATATATCGCAAGTCTATGTAGAGCAACAAACAAGATTTTACTTCAAATACGCTTCTATGAGAGCCCCCCTGAAATAAAGCTTTTTATATTTTTTTATACAATGTTCGGCTGAAGGCCATCAGTTTACATATTATATTTAAATTTGAAGTAATTACGTTCAGTAATTCAGAAGTTATAGGGCTCTGACAGACATTTAGACGAACACACTTCTCTGTCTAGTAGGCAAGCGCCCTAGTTGACTCAGAGAACTTCGCTTCGCTCGTTCAATAAATTGATCTTGATAGTTTCAGATATATCGAAATAACATTCTGTATAACTAGTTCTGTATAAAGACCTTGATGCTATTTCTGTAATTTTAAACTAAATTGAATTAAATTGTCAACGATTTAGTTTTAGAGAAAGAATTATTTTAAGACCTCTCTGGTTTAATTTAGAGATTGAGTAGAACCTAATTGGCATCAGCGGTAAATTAAAGAGAGCTGTATGGGAAAACAAGAATTATACTGTGTCTACGTCTCAACACAGACGTAGTGGCCAAAAATATGCACATACTTACGCTCAAGGAGTCCAAATCAGATGCACGTACTATAGTAATATACCCTTCATTATTTTCAAGGGCTTTCTTTACTCGCTGTACAGATAATAACAATCAGTTATGGCATATGGACCCTGGTGATAATCCACGCGACTGACTCCATTGGTAAATTTATGACATGTCATAAGAGCTACAAGTTAGCCTACATGAAATAAATAAATTTTGAATTTGAATTGACCGTGCGTTTCCGCTTGCCGTGTGTTGGACCCCGAAGTTGTGCCCGTGTGTAGAGGCCGGGCTGGACGGTAATCTACCGGCGCGTCTCCCTCAACGCGGACCGCTGCGTCGCGTCGATGGCTTTTCAGATCGCTCATATTGTAGCTGCAGCTTGCAGACCTTTTCTGTATTCTACATTCAGCTGGGAAATGGTATAAAAATGTTTTTGTATCATTCACACAATAAACCTATCGTACTCTCAAAACAAAAATGCTTAAATTAAACATTTAAGTCGCCATATTTTGTTTGTTAATCAATAGCCAATATAACAAGCTAATTGAACGAGCGAAGCGAGTTCTCTGAGTCAACTAGGGCGCTTGTCTGTACTGGACAGAGAAGTGTGTACGTCCAAATGTCTGTCAGTGCCCTATAACTTCTGAATTACTGAACGTAATTACTTCAAATTTAAATATAATATGTAAACTGATGGCCTTCAGCCGAACATTGTATAAAAAAATATAAAAAGCTTTATTTCAGGGGGGCTCTCATAGAAGCGTGTTTGAAGTAAAATTTTGTTTGTTGCGTTACATAGACTTGCGATATATCTTTTTAAAGACGACTTTGATCAGAGTACAAAATTTTTTTTTTTTAATTTTTCCCTTAAAATTGACGAAATGGGGGACTTTCAAAGTGGAGATTTTAATTTGAGCCATATGTCAAGAATTACTGAATATTAGAACGTGAAACTTGGTTGAAAATTCAGTTATATCCTGTACTTGAACAACAAATACTAAAATTAGATAAATGTTATAAAGAAACGAAATTATTTAATTTTAAATGCTAATAGCTTCACAATAATGCTAATAGATGGCGCTGTGTCAGTAAAACAGTTTTGTGTCAACAATTTTTTTTTTATTGCGTCTTATGTTAAAAGTTAATTATTACAATATATAATTAAAACTTTTGGGAATTATGGGATATCGCGAGGTCTCAGTTCGGGGCGAACCACTAGTATAGTAGATATCAAAAATCACGAGGCCGACGGGATTCGAATCCACATCTGTCTCTTTAATTTTCGGGGATAAAAAGCTAAACCTATGTGTAATTTCCATCGGCATGCAATTAAACGAGCTTCTATTTAATACCATTATTGGCTTTTAAATTACTAAGTCAGCTTCAACTAGTGTGCCTCTAAAAAATACAATTTTAGCCACTATATATTTTGAATATAAGCTTCTATAAATACAACTCAGCATCGTAATTATTTTTTAGCATCTATATTTATAACTTAGTTTCAAACCGTGAACTCCTAAAATACTTAAATATTAGCATCAAATAATACAATGTGGCCACTAAAATAGTAAATGATCACCAAAACTTTAACCACATTTTTAATTTTTTTTTGTGAGAAAAATGAAATAAAAAAATTTTTCTAACTAAATAAAAAAACTTTTTTTTTTTTGATAAAATGAAATTAAAAAATGATTGTTTTTAAATTTAACTCAAGATAAATACCTACACATAACATTATAACATTTTTGAAAAAAAAATCAAATTTTTTTGAACTTTTTTTTAGTTTTAGGTAGGTTTACGATCCCAACAGAACCTAAGTGCCCGGCCTTCGGCCGGGCACCTGAATATTCATGTATAACCCTAACCTAAGCTAACTTTAGTTTAAAAAAAAATTATACAAAACCAATTGCAATATTAACACTAACAAAAGAACAACAAAAAACAAATGCAGGTCGCATCCGTCTCACTCGCACCAACGAGAACGTGCAAATGGCCAGTCGCATCCGTCTCACTCGCACCAACGAGATCGTGCAAATGGCCAATCGTATCGGTCTCACTCGCACCAAATCGTTCAGTGGCAGTGGACAATAATAAAAATAGTGGCTCTTTATTTGATGCTTTCTTTGGAATATTTTGTGGCCATTGTGAAGAAGCCGAGTTAGTAAATTAGAAGCTTCATCATTTTCCCGTTGCTGAGTTATTAAATTAGAAGCTAGGTTTTGTTGCCAAAAAATAAATTTTGTTGCTAGACTTATTATATCCCATTTCCATCTATCTTTGTGCCCAATCAAATCTTCAATTATAATATTAGTATAGTAGGATACTTCTATAGGTAGTAAGGTAAGTAGGTAGGGGGAAGGGGGGGGGGGGGGGAGGGGGGCGCATAGAGCGCAATCAGCGTAATGGTCATCAGATCCGTCAGGGCGGCGGGCGGCGGGCGGCGGGCGGCGGCTCTCAAAGGCCGCATCCAGCGAACAGCTCCGGCCTCCGACCTACGGACGAAGCTTTGGTGAGAGCCTCGCAGTTGTAGGAACTAGATCAGAGATAACTTGGTTAATAATATATTGGGAAGAAAAACACGTAAGCAAAAGAAGTAATGGCGTCAGACGATACACAAACGATACTTCCTTGGCGGTATAATTCTGTGCAGAAGGTACCTCCTAATTTCAGTATCCTTATCACATAAACGGCCGAACATGTCGACTTTTCGTCCGCTTTCGACTTAGGCTCAAAGAAAAGGGTTTTCATTCAATCTTTTTTTTGATAAAACTTGTACCTGTGTTTTTAACCGGCATCAAAAAGGAGGAGGTTCTATATAGCCGCGGACGAAAGCTAGTAATTATCAAATATCATTGGTATTCATTTATTGGAAACTATTTCAAAGACGGATGCCGTAACAATGTCTATGCAAGCCACGACCGGCACCCGCTGCAGTCATCTAAACAGCCAAGTGCGAGTAGGCCCCGCACGCCATAGGGTTCTGTACCATCTTACAAGACTTAACACCACCAATTTATTAAGATCGAGCAAAAACCAACTTTTATTCCATGGAGACTCCCTTTAACTTTTAACGTTCCGGCACGCTATGGATTGAATTTACAATGCCATACCTACCCCTTCCTACCTACCATCTGAAACTGCATCGTCACTTACCATCTAGTGAGATCAAGGAAAAATCAAGGAAAGAAGGAAGGAAGGAAGGATCAAGGAAAGGTGAATCAAGGATATCTTGTCAAATAAAAATATATATTAAAAGTTATTATAGCGGCAATAGAAAAACATATTCTATGAAAATTTTAAGTAGGTATCTACCTAATACATTAGATACAGCCCGCTGAGGCTGACAGACGGTCGGACGGGCGGACAGCAGAGGCTTGGTAATAGGGTCCCGTTGGCACCTTTTGGGTACGGAACCTAAACTGTTCCTTACTCTCGATGCTCTCCTCGAGTCGGGTCGAAATGTCAATTGATGAAAAACAACCATCCGGAGCGAGGGACAACCGAACCCGGAGGTGGAAGTAATGTGGCATTTACGGGACCACCCGACATTATGACATGTTACAAACTATTTTCCAGCAAAAATAGTGTCGCAGAAATAATGTTGCAGTCGCGATACACGTAACGTCGGCTTAAGTTTTCCAATAAGCTCGTTCGCCGCAACTCGCACTCGCAGGAAGTGCTCCGCGTAACGAGTCCATTCAGCGCCATCATTGCGTAATACGATGTGGCAAAGTACGAGATTAATTTCAGTTACCGCGAGGCATGTGTGTGAAACGGGCAGGACGAGCGAGCTTGATGCCGCAGGCTATTCTAATACTTATTTATAGGAGACCTAGATACAAAACCGTGTGCTTCGTTTATCATTGAGTACCTAAGAGACGAGAGCGCGTGTTTTGGAAGTGTGTTCATTAATCTTTGACAACGCGCGCATGTCGCCCGCGACTAAGCCAGCTCCTCGTCACAACTGCGCGGGGAAATGCCCGTCGCCGGATAAAGCTCGGGCCCATCCATTTTCCCATCATAATAAATTATGATAATTTCAAGTACGCAGAGTTTACAAAATAGAGTGTAGATAGAGGCGCAAATTTTATCACCCGAGTTGCAGGAGAGCTTTCTAAATAACGCTGAGAATTTATTTTATCACGTCCACTTGTACTAGTTAGTTGTAGTAGTTAGCGTGCAGAAAACTGTGACTATCTTATTAATCAGTTAATAGTTATAAAAGAACGTAATTGCAAAATACACTCGATATATTTTATTTCCATAAACGCATTTGTCGCGACTTGCCAGCGCAGTGAACAGAGCGCGGATATAATTTTTAATCCTGTTACCAATAGTCACAAATAGAGCTCGGGGGAGGTGCAATATGACACTAAAACTTTACACATAATGCACCTTATTTTCTAAGCCACACGGTGCAAAATGTAGTGGCAGCGTAAGAGCCATTCTATTTGTTAAAACTGCGGCAACAAATAACGACCATCATAGTCACTAGCTAGCTCCATAGAAACATAACGAGCACGACGTGGAAAACTAAAACCATTTAAGGATAATGGACTGTACCTACACTGTAGAATAAGCTTTCAAACAAGTCATACATAATTATAATACAAGCGCAAATTAAAAATTTAAAACAGCCCCAGCGGCGATTACAGCTCTTCAGTACTAATAGCACAATAGTCTCTGCTGGACAGACGGTCGGACTTGGTGAAACTATAAGAGTTCCTTGTAGTTTTACTACGGAACCCTAATAAAGGGGGACCTGCATACAAGACTTATACGTGATTTATTCGACGCTTTTTGCTCGACCTTATAAATCGCTATTACTATGGTACGGAACCCTGTGTGTGCGACTCACACTTGGCCGGTTTTTATATAATTCGACGCTTGGAAGGCAATAATTACCAAGCAACTTAGTGTAATAAAACCTTATAAAAACTTATAAGGTTTTATGACACTAATCATAATTCATAACACACACGGGCCCTGAACTTTAACGCTTATTAATAACTCATATCAAAGTCGCCTGCTTTGTTTTAGTGTCGTTTTATGGCGACATTAAATTGTATAATTTTTACGATTGACTGACATAAAGTGTATCATAATGTATATTAATATTAAACGTGTCGTAAATATCCAAAAGCTATAAAACGCGGAACGATGTGAGGTCATAGGGAGTATCGATCGATTGTGCGAGGTACGTTTTGGTTTAACTGAAAAGATGAAGAAAAACATCGTGAGGAAACCTGCAGGCCTGACAAGTTTTCATAATGTTCTGAAAGGCGCGTGAAGTCTGCCAATCCACACTCGGCCAGCAGCGTGGCGGACTGTGGCCTCGACCCTTCTCGTTCGAGTGAACATTTGTGCACAGAAATGGCATGATGAATGAATCAAATGAAGGAGGAGGTCCTCCATTGGTCGCATATATTGGAACGAAGTTCCTTATCTCGCGTTGTGAAAGGGGGCTAGACGGAAAAAATTCTTACGAAAAGTTGTCACGACACTTTTTGTAAGCTGTGCAGCGTCGCATGTTTCTCTGTCTGTCTCTCTCTCTCTTATAGAAAGCAAGCCAGATATTTTCATTTCTATTTCGCATTGAACTTCGTTCCATCCGGGTGTCCCTTGACACCTCTCAAGTTTTTTTTTTTTTTAATGTATGAAAACACCTAACTTTTCGCAGAGTCGTCCGATTTTGATGATTATTTTTTTATTTGATCTAAACATTAAACCGGTGATAGAGCATCGATATGTCAAACGAGCCACGAGTTGGCTTAAATCCGATGCGGCAATCTATTCCGGTTACAGAAAATACTAGCTGGACGATTGTCTACTGGCAACCCTGGCAGCGGGGTCGGGGCGGTCGAGTTGTGAATTGCCGGGTTGGAAATACATTAGGCGTTTTTGGCATCTGCCTTAATTGGTGGCGAGTGAAGAGCTCATTACATCGCCAGCGTCTCCCGCCAGCTGTGCACCTACCCTCGTCTAGCACAGAATCAGTACTGTCTCCTAGATACACTTTGTCAGAGTGAAACAACAATGCCGGTACTATTCAATTTGCTGGTGATAAGGCCGCCAAATTGTTTTCCCTACGTAATATGCTCAATACTTACCTCAGTCAGCGATGCGCATTTTGACGGGAGTTTCATAGTATGTGTGCTTAGATGAATGTTCTAAAGACGTGTGTTTTTCTTGGTTATGACAAAGAAAAATTGTCAGATCATACTATAAAGGCGAAATTTTGTATTTGTTACTACGAGTATTTCACACAAAATGTACAGGGCGGATTTGGCTGAAATTTGTAACGGAGATAGATTTTACTCTAGATTAACAATAGGTTACTTTTTATCCCGGAAGTATAACAGTTCCCGCGGAAAACAAAAACCTTAAACCACGCGGACGAAGTTGCGAGCATCATCTAGTAGTTTCATAAACATTCCCGCATCCAACTCCTTCGTTCTGATGCATGACTCAATGTAAGTATGTTCTACGAAGTGAGATTGTACGCAAGTTACATGTCAAGCAGGCGAAATATTATTTGTTTGCAACTTTATAAGAAAAATTCGCCTAGGTACATTGTACTAGTATCATTCGCAAAATTCACCGCAAAGCTTAGTGCGATGGAAAGTTAACTAGAGGGAAATAAAATATGATTTCGCAGTGCACTTCCCGCGGCGGCAGAGGGTGGCGGCTGGGCCGTGGCTGGCCCGCTCATAAAACGTATTAAAACTTGGACTCCGACCAAAACTGTGTTAAAAGAACGAACCGTCAGCGCGCGGCCAACTATCTAATGACCTCAAGCATATTGCCAAACAAGAAAAAGTTTTAAAACCGTAACCAGCAGGCCGAGTATGTGAAAGCTGCATCAGTCTACAGTCTTAATTGTGGTGACTGCAACAATGCATTTGAGCCAATAGCGAGTGAGCATCGACCAATCAGAGGCGATCGCAATTGTTACACTGAAGCAATCATTTTTAGAGAATGCACAGCCGACTACGGAAAATTGGATGTAACATCCGTCCTTTGCATCTGCCATATCGATTTTGTTTAAATATAAAATGTATCCTATGTTAGGGATGTATGTATAACGATGCCGTTATTAACAGAAATCATACGTTTCAAGTAATTCAGCCCCCGCCCTGTACCACCAGCAAAGTGTAAAGAATGCATCGGATGAACAAGGATTACAAGATGAAAGAAAAGCACAAGAAACCCCCGGGTGGAAGTATTAGTTCACGGATTAGTCGACGGTGGGGTCGCAGACACAAAGGCGAGAGCCGATTCTCATTTGCCGCTATAGCGTACCCAACTACTCAGGTTCACCGCCGTCGCCCGCAGCTCTGTCGGGACCGCCGTACTTGTTAAGGCTGTTTTATTGCATTACAATTCACGGACAGTCCAACCATTCCATCCCTTCGCCCTGATGTAATCCTAAGCCGAGATTCGAGCCTCACAGGAGGCGCCCTTAGGAAACCGTTGTCCCTAATATTTTCGAAAGTTTAAGTCCCTAGAAACCTGCTCTTCAACCAAGCTTCGTACTCTCAGACGCGATGACGCAGTAGGTTACGGTCATTTTGGCCAGCAGTATACTCAATCTGAAAATTATAATTCACAGGAATATAAATAACAAGACGATGCCTGCGACTTCGGCCGCGTGAATTAAGTTTTTTTAATTCCCACGGGAACTTTTTAATTTTCCGGGATAAAATGCCTACCTATTTGTTAATCCTGGGTATGAGCTATTACCATTCCAAATTTCAGCCAAATCGGTTCATTCATTGTGGCGTGAAGGAGCAACAAACATACACACACACAAACAGAAACTTTCGCCTTTGTAATATTAGTGTGATAATCAAATGACACATCCCACCATCTTTGAGGTGTATTGTGTGCGAGGGCTCGACACTGCTACTCCCGTCTCACGATCGCTCCAATTGCCAACGGCGGGATTCATCGGCGCCGACCAGCGGAGATTCATAAATGTGATCCGACAAGCGAGCGACGTGGATTGACATCGAGGCTCGCGTGACGGCGGCCAGCGAGCCGAGCCTGCATTAGCGCCGTAAGTGGTTACAAACTGTAGGTGCCATTAGCGCGTCACGAGAACGGCTCGAGCTGATGCGACGCTGAAATTAGCGGGCAAGCGTTGCCCCAGGCGAGGCCGAAAATACAACCGTTCCTACGAAGAATTAACATGCTCAAAATTGGCAAGATAGTTTCAGTCTGGAGGCTTTGACCCTGGCTAGTTAAGTAGTTACCAGCCTAACGTCCTAAGACGTGGCGTGACAATTGGGCTCGGGATTTTTCGAATATTTTTTTACAAATTGGATTGAAGACTCTTCTACTGTCTACCGTTTGTTCGATGTGTTGCGTAATGCACACTGTCGCGGCTTCTTAATGCAGTTAATGACGTCACGCGTAACGACCTGCCGCAAGTGGCCACTACAAGTACCTACTAGCAATAGTAATCCGCACCTGGAAATTAGATTTGCCTATTTGTACTAATTCAGAAGACTACTACAAAGTACATTATGTGCTTACAATTAGATACTTTATTTCGTTCTTGTTTTTTTTTTCTAAATACTCAGCTTGCAAGAATTCAATATAGCAAATCAAATATAGGTAGGTACCTAAGTTTAAAAAAAATATTTTTTATTAATAAAGATTTCAAACGTTAAGTTGACTACTTGTCAAGATGAATCAAACGAGCCCAACGTCAATGAGGTTACTTCGGTTTATTACAAAATTCCTATACCCACCTTCCAACTAACATTATCAGACCCTGGATATCATCTAGGATTGCAGTAGGAGTAGATAGGTAAGTACTTGTAACGACGAATCAAACGATTCAAAACTCGACGGGGTTACGTCACTTACTACTACGAGTATATTACGGCGTTCATACATCCACCTGTAGCCTAATCACGAACTTTTTGAATTCCGCGTTACGTTATCGTATCGAGTGACGATGACGATACGATAACGCAGAATTTTGGTAGCACGAATCATTAAAATTAACTCTCGTCACTCGATACGATTACTTAACGCAGTCTGCTGCACGTTCAAAAATTAAATACTTGTATAATTGTATAATTTCGTATATAGAAAAATAATTTCGAAAATTTTCAAACACTACATCATAATAATTATATTTTTAGCTAAATTATTAATATTTTTATCTTTTTATGTATGATTTTTAATAAAATAGCCAATAAAACCGAATTTAATTTAAATAATTTGAATTTGTATTTTTAACGTACCTACCTATGTTTTTGAACTGTCATGTTTATAAAATTATGTCTAACCTAACATTCCATAATCCATTATCTTTAAATCATTAAATAAGTACCTATGTAGGTATTTTAATTTATTAATTAGTCGTCATTTTTTAGTTGTGTCCGTTATATATATAAATATTATACAATAGCAGCTTTATTAGTGTTTTCCTGAGGTCGCCTGTCTGTTGTAAAGACAGGCGCTGAGGCAAACTTACCATCAAGAATATGCAATACCAATGGTCTATTTTATGGATAATGTAAGTATAAAATATAATATTCTATCCAATTAAAATCTTAAAATGAACCTATGTTATGTTGAATAAACGTTGGAATACATAATTTAGACATCCTATAGGCTGTCCGCCGACGATCGCGTCGCGACCCATGGGTGTTTGTTTTTGCGCTGGCTAGGTTGATATAGGTAAAAGACTAGTTGGGTTAAAACCTAAAATACTATTAATGAAATTATAGTCATACTTATAAACCATAATTTATCATTGATATAATCATAAGTAGATAGATACCTTTATTTGATGTGATTGAAAAATATTGAAAGGCAGCACCTAATCAAGTTGTACTTTAAAGTAATGTACCTACCTAAGAGAGGCATCAATTAACCCCAATATATATTTTTTTTAGTATAAAAACTTGAGATAACCTAATATTTTTGTTTCTAGATGATCAAGAGTGGAACACACTATACCCCAGTGAGTCATGGACCTAGTCTGAAGGCTACCACCACAATTAACACGACCTACCTAAACCTAGACCTTGGTCTCCAATCAAAAGAGCCCATTTAAGCTGTGGCAAGAATGCCACTATAAGTCAAGACTTTCTATGTGTACCTACTACTTAGGACCTTCAGGGCTTTTTGAGAATTCTATAAGAAAAAACCCTATTTTTATTTAAAACTAAGTGTAATAAAAGCAATTTTTCTATTCTTGGTTTTATTTTATATTATTATTCTAATGTCTTAACTATAACAATAGGTATCATTTATCCACAAAAAGCTACTTCAACATGATTTGAAACTTCCTAATATAAAATATTAAATTAGCAATGATTTGATTCAATTGAATTCCTTGCCGGGTCTTCATAAATTTGAAGTTCAGTCTTGCTATCAAGCCCGGATGGCTTTTGTAATGTATTCCTATATTCATGATGCATCATGGTCAATCTGAAAATAAAATATTTTTCAGTAATAGGTATTATAAATAGGAAAATAACTCTCCCTGTGACCCTTTTACACCTAACTAACATCTAACTGAACTTAACCACTGAACCAAATCAAAATGACATGGAATTAGTAATTATAAGTAATTTATTAAAAAAAAGCATTTGAATAAATAGAATTTATATTAGGTATATGAAATGAAATTTATACAATACATACTTAGTAACTATTAAGCAACATTGGTGCTACCCAAAAGAGGCCTATATACACAGCGAATGCATTGTGATTTGTTTGATGAAGATAATGAACACCTACGATGATTCAAAAACAATCTTCCAGGAATTTTATGTACATACCTATGGGCCATGAAATAATAACTATCTGCTTCTGGATTGAGACTAGCTAGTTGGTTAGTTGTGCTTATCACATTCTTGATTATGGTCTATTATTATTTTTGCTTTATGATGATGGTATAGGTATGGTTGAGTTAGTGGTCTTTTGAAAGTCCATTTTGTATTTATTGAAGTTTACAAAACCTTTCTCCATCTGAAATATTAAAATGTAAATTAGGTACTTAAGTATTTTAAGTATGTCCAGTCAAGTTTTTAATTATTCAATTGTTCAATTAATGTATTATTAGTTTGAATGGAAATAGTTATTAGTCTGTTTAGGGGGCAATATGGAATCAATAGTTATAGTTATGCTCAATAAACTTGGTAGGTATACTAAGACTTAACACTTGCAATGCATCTAACTTCTAACCTCAAAATGGCAATGTAGGTACACATATTATATTGTTCACTGATTGATGTAGGTACCTACTTAATTTCATGATGAAATTACAAAGGTGCTATGTTTATTTAACATAGAAAAAAACTTCATAATATCCACATAGAGAAAAACACTCGAAATAACTAATTCCTTAGATATTAGGTATCATTGATCATTCTTTGAGCAAGTTTTAAGGCTGCAATGCAACAACTCTTTTTTGTATGTTAGCACTCCGAAACACTTTTGTCCTAAATAAACTGTAAATCTAAGTTTTAACAACACATAATTTTATTTACTCAACACTTGTTTACGTTACAATATGTTTTTAATATCAATTGTCAATAGGTGGGTCCCCACCGGACGATCCGTCGCGCTCCGATCGCACGCGGCAGGAGCGCGATCCAAATGTGCAGGCGGTGTGGACGTGCCGCACGCGATCCATGCGCTCGTATTGGAGCGCGCGCTCCCTGCTGCGCCCAATCCGTTCGTTCCGGATCGCAGTTTAAACAAACTGGATCGGCCTAGTACGATCCACGCTCCACGTTCACGATTTTGGATCGCGGATCGCGGGATCGCCGATCCATTTTGGATCGTCTGGTGGGGACCCAGCTAATTGTCATTGCCATTCGCCCATTTATTTGCCCATTGGTCGTACATAAAAATTCAAACGCGGCAAATTTGATTTGAGTTTATTTTCTTATTTTTGTTAAAACTTATGTGTATTGAAAATGATAGTAAATATAATATATCTTTACATAAGCATTGACTATTTAAGATGATATATTAATGATATTGAATGTTATAGGTTTAGGTACTAAAATGCTAACACGTATGAAGTTATAATATTATTAATAATATTATTTTGTTTATTAGGTACTTACTTGCTTTGTTACAATCCTACACTTATTCTTTGACTGGATCAAAACTTTTAGTTTTAATTCGCAGACGTCGATGAATTGAATATCCGTCTTGCCTAGACTATTAGGTGTAGGCATTTATATTCTTTCATTATTTCTTGTTCGTCTATAGTCTTGAATCATTTTTGAAGTGATTCCTAGACACACTCAACATTATTTTAAAACGTTTTTAGTAAGAAAAATCCGCAAAAACAACACATTTGATGACGACGTAAGTTCACTCACTTCAAAAAGTTCAGTGAGCTATAATTCGGTAATTCTCGATAGCCAGCTTTCGTAATTCTCGAAACCAAACGTCAAAAAAAGGTTTGTGCTACCGATTTTTGAATTTCTTCGAGAAAAACGTGACGAAACCGGAGAGTGACGTCACAGCTGCGTCAAGTTTAACTTTACGTAGTTGCAGTTGCTTCGTGCTACCGATTTTAGCGCGTTACGTGCGTTTTCATACAAAACTGCGTTTTGACGTTAACTTCACCTTTACTATTCGAAAGTTAAAAAAGTTCGTGATTAGGCTACTGATCTCACATCCATCATCACATCAGCTCCGTGTCACAATAATATTGTACGGTCATCCGATTTACATAATTATGTACGTACACACGTGCAAAATTTCAGCTCAATATGAAACCGGGAAGTGGGTCTAATTCAGTTTGCAAAATTTGACCGAAACATACATATCTACATTTTACATGCAACTTGCAACATGCAAGTTGACGAACTCCCTCGCGCAGTGGTAAGCGCTGTAGTTTTATAACTGGGAGGTCTCGGGTTCGATTTCTGGTGGGGGCAATTTGAAATTTTATAATTTCTAAATTGTGGTGGGAAGCTTTGGCCATAAATAGTTACCACCTTACCGTCAAAGACGTGTCGCGAAGCGATTTAGCGTTCCGGCACGAAGGTGTGTAGAAACCGATTAGCGATAGGGGTTGAAGTACACTGCCATACCCCCTTCCAAGTTAGCCCACTACCATCTTAAACTGCATCGCACTTACCATCAGGTGAGATCGCAGTCAAGTACTATCTTGTCATCGAATAAATAACCTCCTCCTTTTTGGAAGTCGGTTAAAAAGAAGTAAATAAAAGCCTGTAAAAGTCATTATTTGTTTGAATTATTATTTATGAAACTCAGTACACAGTTACAGATGTCTGACCGAAATAACGTAAACGCAACGAAAACAACAAAACTCATTAATGTTAAGACGCGGCTTGATAAGGATAATAATGACAACATTTGTGTCGGAATTAAGTTCCCTGACAACCGATCCCTTCCCCCCTCGCTCCACAATCGACCCTATCACTGGCGAATGAAGTCGATATTGCAGTGTCGCCGGGTAGGTGTGGGTGCAGTTCGGCTGGCCGGTCGCGGGCGGCAGAAGGACGTCTCTTCAATCAACTGTAAGCCGGGCTCAGCGCCAGGCTCAACTCGAGACAAACTCAGTGCGAGAAAACTAATCGAACTGATCCAACATCATCAGATATTGGATTAGACAGGTAGTCTTTGCCAATCACACTAATATTACAAAGTCGAAAGTTTGTACGTGTTTGTGGAGGTGTGTGTGTTTGTTACTCCTTCACGCCACAACGAATCAACCAATTTGGCTGAAATTTAGAATAGAGATAGCTCATACCCAGGTTTAGCACATAGGCTACATTTTATCCCGGAAAATAAACTAGTGGTTCGCCCCGAACTGAGACCTCGCGATATCCCATAATTCCCAAAAGTTTTAATTATATATTGTAATAATTAACTTTTAACATTAGACGCAATAAAAAAAATAATAGTTGACATAAAACTGACACAGCGCCATCTATAGTGAAGCATTATAGTTAAGCTATTAGCTTCACAATAATGCTAATAGATGGCGCATTAAAATTAAATAATTTCGTTTTTTTATAACATTTATCTAATTTTAGTATTTGTTGTTCAAGTACAGGATATAACTGAATTTTCAACCAAGTTTCACGTTCTAATATTCAGTAATTCTTGACATATGGCTCAAATTAAAATCTCCACTTTAAAACCCCCCCATTTGGTCAATTTTTAGGGAAAAATTAAAAAAAATATATTTTTGTACTCTGTTCAAAGTCGTCTTTAAAAAGATATATCGCAATGTAGAGCAACAAACAAGATTTTACTTCAAATACGCTTCTATGAGAGCCCCCCTGAAATAAAGCTTTTTATATTTTTTTATACAATGTTCGGCTGAAGGCCATCAGTTTACATATTATATTTAAATTTGAAGTAATTACGTTCAGTAATTCAGAAGTTATAGGGCTCTGACAGACATTTAGACGAACACACTTCTCTGTCTAGTAGGCAAGCGCCCTAGTTGACTCAGAGAACTTCGCTTCGCTCGTTCAAAAATTCTCGCGGAAACTAAAAAACCTCAATCCACGCAGACGAAGTCGCTTGCGTCATCTAGTATTACTAGTATTATAAATGCGAAAGTGGATTTGTTTGTTGGTTTATAGGTTTATCCTGCAATCACGCCGCAACAAACCAACGGATCCACGAGATTTTTTTGCATGGGTATTGTTGAGGAAGGGAGAGTGACATAGGACTACTTTTTATCCCGGAAAATTATAGATCCCGCCGAATTTTTCAAAACTCCACTAGTAGATAATTTAGCACGGTCCTTGGAGGTGTGCGCTCGCGCGATGTAGGGTAGGTGCGGGAGGTGTAGGACTATACGCGGCAGGGCATTGCTTCCACTTCATTGACCAATAAAATCTATGTTTATGGGAATTCAATACGCGTCGAGAACGATAAGACGAGCGGGGGTGTCCGGGGCGGAGGGGGCGAGGAAGAGCTTTCCGACTGGCCGATAAACTCGTACTGCTATTCACACTTCAGGCGATAGGGAGCTACGCTCTGCACGAGGGTATATTATACAGGTGCTTTGTTCCAATCGACGCTAATAGGTGACTAAGTACCTACTAATAACCTCCTTCTTTTTTGGAAGTCAGTCAAAAAAGAAAAATGACATTGTGTTGTAACAAAAATTTAGTCAAATACGCAATTAGTAATTGCTAATCTAGTGTCCGTACGTATTTGCTATCTAAGGTCCGCCAGGCGCCGACGCCTATCACTGCCGCCACAGAACACAAGCGGCGATACGAGCAGCTCAATACCACTACGGCGACGACGGAAACGAAGGCTCTTCATGGCTTTGAAAGCTTGCGCTAGGAGGGTGCGACGACAGCTCCCTCTATTGGATTGGACTATTGAGTTTGCGTATGTCGGTCTGCCGCCACACAGGCTGCGGTGCAAGTCTGTACAATTAATCACAATAAACGCCAAATTGCCTTCAATTAATAGGTACCCGTCCGTCGCGCCTAGAGATGGAAAACTAACGAGATTGACGAATATTAATTTTATCTAATTAGAGTACCGAAAAATAAATGGCCAATCGCGTGTCAGGCCACGCGCAGGGTGGGGTTCTTTATACGAATAAATAAAATTGAAGTGTCTGTTTGTAATATCAAAATAGCAGTTTTGCTATAGGGTAAGGATGCCGAATATGAGATGGTTGCCAAATATGAGATAGTTAGGTTTTGGCGAAACTAATCGCCGCAGCTATTTGGCGATACTGTCACCAGAAGCCGCGTGGCAACAGACTGAAACATGTGTTGGTGCTTCCCAGTTCGAGGCGAAGTCAGGTTGTGTACGTGCGGATTTTTACGAAACCACAAAACCCGATTTTTGACACCAAATATTAACGAGGTATTTTACAACTTTATAGTCACACTAAATGATTTAAATTTACAGTCATTGTATCAGTTATATGATTAATTTTACAATGCATTTGCAGTTGTTGTATTTTCTTCGTCAAGAAATAATAGGCAGCCTAGTTTTTAAATTTGGGTGTTTTCCTAATATGAGACACGTGGGGGCTCCTTAAATGAGATATCTCATATTAGGATGTATAGAAATATGACTATTTAAAAACCTCTTTTTCTAGATGCCGTCGATCAAGGAAGTCCTAGGACCACGATGCCATAATACGGGCCGTGAGTGCAGTGCGAAGCAAACAAATATGTTAACTAATAACATCAACTTTCGATGTTCCTAAGAGTATCCTAGAACGTTATGTCAAAAAAGATGCTAATGCAGAAGTATTTGTCAAGGTTCATGGGAAGACCTCCAGCTTTTTCTGACTATTTAGAAGCAAAAATAGAAAAATATTGTAAAGTTGGACTAACGATTTTATGGGTTAAATCTACATCTGAAGAACATCAAGCACTTGGCACAAGCACATGATAATATATTATTAAGTTGTTACTAAACCTTTTTATTTAGTAGTACGATGTTGTAGATTAATAAATCTCGCCAATAAAAAGTTTTTTTGAATTGATTTCTTTCCTTTTTCTCTAAATCTATACTATCTCATATTAAAAACCCTTGGTATCTCATAATAGGAGACCACTTCCCTGAGACGTAATTTCTGACTTTTCGAATATTATCTGATATAACAAAAAATCTATTATACCTAGCACTAAACGGTCTTTCAAGGATAAACTTCATTAAATACTTATCGAATATAAGTAATTTTCATAGTCATTAGTGCAATAATTTATTTTTTATGGCCGAATATGTAAATGGTATTTCATATTCGGCATCTTTACCCTACTATCTCGTAGTTCAATAAAATAAAATAAATCTACTTTACTTAAGAGTATTCTGCGGTATACCCATCTGGGTATCCCCCAGAATACTCGATGCTGCAGCATCAGCTCAAGGTTATGGAAGCCTTGGAAGTAATCCGAGGTAACAGTAGATAGGTAAGTACACCTGTCCAATCAATCGTATCAGTAAAAGTTTGGAAGATTCTTTAATGAAGTAACAAATGAGCTGATTTATTTATTTATTTTAAAGTAATTATATACAATAAAAATATAGTTCTAGAATAAGGCCAAACAGATTACACAATATTTACAAAATATGTTTAAAGATAAAAATGTAACTACAATAAATGGGTATAACACAACAACAATGGACAAAAGAACACAGTAACGGTATGAGTAAGTATTGATAATCAAAATACATAAATTATTATTAACAAAAAAATAATATAAATAATCGAAAGTTACTTACTAAAATTAGTGTGTGTTACACATATTATAACTGTGTGTGCGCGCGCGTGTGTTTGTTGTTGAGAGTATGTGCATACGTATGTATGTGTGTGCAAGTGTTATAATAGGGGATAAACATTATTAT
Source organism: Hipparchia sbordonii (assembly GCA_038048805.1). Classification (NCBI taxonomy): domain Eukaryota; kingdom Metazoa; phylum Arthropoda; class Insecta; order Lepidoptera; family Nymphalidae; genus Hipparchia; species Hipparchia sbordonii. The sequence continues at coordinate 66,385 of CM076111.1, read as the reverse complement.
GTAGGTAATTTTAATATTTCTGTCTTTAGTTGCATTTTAGTTAAGTGAAATAAATCTAAATTGTAATAAACTTTATATCATACTTGCTCAGTAACAAGGGATTACTATGGTGGAAAGACTCCTTGTAAGTTGGTGTTTGCAATTCAAGGCAACATTACGTCGCACTATGCTTGAATTGTAATGTTCACATTACAGTTCAAGCTATGCAAAACTCCTTGATAAACAATCTCTTTTCTTATAAAATGGTAAGAAAACTTTTTACTGAAACAAAAACACTGAACATGGCGGCATTTAATTTCCATACATTTCAAACTATGGAAAACTCCTTGGAACTCAGAGCCGTAAAAAAAAAATGGAAAACTATTTACGAAAAAAAAATGGAAATGGCGGCATTTCATTTGATCTGAAAGTTTGTGAAGTTTGTTCGTAAAGGGATTTAAGTTATTTACAACAATATCAAGCACTTCATCAGATGATGAAAAAGGAGGACAGCCTGATTTTTGTTTGCTTGAAGCAGAACAAATGATGCAAAACCTTTTGCCGGAAAAGTCCAAAGTTACCTCGCAAGAATGATATCGACCTATACGTAGAATAGAGTTATATATGATTATGGCACAAAAATTTTTTATTGCATTTTTAAGCCTAAAAAGATCTCTAATATTTACTAGTGAAATCAAAATTTTAAAAAGTTATGTAGATTCAAAGATACCAGTCGAATAAAGGTACATGTAGTTTATTTGCCCCAAAGAAGAAGGGCCCGACAGCACAAGTGTCAGTATTCACTGTCCTGATCAGCGCGAACGGAGGGTCACATCTGCAGTTGTATTCATGTTCTCCGAAATGATAGTGTGCCCACGCTCGCACTTTTATCAGCTATTTTCGTGTTAATTTTGTTATTATTTTTTACTATATGTGCTCAAAATTAAAAATACACGCTCAAAACATATGATCTTCCCTTCGTTAAAGCTAAAAAAAATTGAATATAGTATATAGTATAATACGACAAATGCCGTGGAGATAAAAAAAAATGGAAAAATGGATGTTCCAGGTAAGTGAATGGAATTTTCTTTCTTCAGCTTTGTAATTATAATTCATAGATTGCTCTTAGATAGTTGTATATAATAATTTTTACATATATACTAATCATATTATAATTACTACAAACAAAAGTTAGCTAAGGCGACGCCGAAATAGTCACAAAGGAAATTATTATTTATCAAGCTCCATACTGTTAATAAGATCCCCTAACGTTTAAAATAAACAATCTGTAGCTATGCGAGTCGCATGAACAAAGGCCCGTTGATAGGCACCTAATAACTATTCACAATATCAAAAGTAAAACGCACAGTCAGGGCATTCATGAGGCTCAACAATAAGTAACATAAACAAATTCTATAACACTTATTTTTAAAGCTAAATAATTAAGTTAAACGGTTCCACATTCATATAGAACATTATACCTCGGAATGTTAGATTTTACTACAAAAAACAATCAAAAAAAGAAATATCAATTCATTACACCTATTAAACATTAATTCATACATTTTAATAAGTAATCAATAATATTAATTATTTTACCATACTACTTTATTATTCGGAAATCATGTAAAATATATCGGGACAATGTGCACAAGTTACTTTGTTCGAGGGAAATTATTTTGAAATTATGAGGTATATGTGTAAATGTTCTTTTATTCTTGGTTTGACATTGAGATATATATCCTTTTTCAACTGAAAACTACCATAAAAGTCTAAAATTAATATTTTTTTTTATGTTAAGTATTTATAAAAAAACTACATGAAACTATTTAGACCTGTTTTCTATAGTTAATTGCTTTAACGTTTTAATAATGTTAATTTTTGTTTTCAGAAAATGGCAGTGTCAATAGTGGAGCTTGTACAATAACAGCACTACCACAGGGAGCTGAAAAAATTAGGCAAGAGGTCCCTGATATATGGGAAGATTGATATATCAGATGGAACTGTAAGAGACAGTCGATTATCTATACTGCAGCCGGCATATAATGATAAATACCAGTTTTTGCTACTGACAAAACTAGCCATAAGGCTGCACCATGTTGCTGAAAATTCTATAAAAGATAATAAATAATGTCTACCGTCGCCTGCAATTGCAACAACTAGACCTAACACTTTTAACTCGGTCCAACTTTGAAAATTCCCCTGCTGTTAGCTTTGGGAATTTGTCTTGAATATCATCACCAAAATGTGTACCGACTCCCTTGCCTTCTCCGTTAATACGCATAAATTGTCGTGATGCCTTTTATTCTAACCACTATGATGATCACTGGACGCAATCACCATCTACAACTAACTCTTACAGTGCGCCTAACGACTCTAGAGATGATGATGTGCCGCATCTTCTTTACAAATTAATTATTTTGATTGATTTAAAATTTTCATTTTGCGCGGTACCCAGTGGATCTCTGCCACCACAATATTATTTTCTTTGTGATTTAAAATATCTATTCAATTAAAATATTACTAATATAGACATAAATAACTTAGATATGTTACACGTTGCGATCGGCAACGCAACGATCATATCCGCGGCAGGCTCAGCGTCCGGGACATCGGAGATAAGCTGCAAGAAGCCCGTCTAAGATGGTATGGTCATGTAGCACGGAAACCACAAAGCTACGTCGGTAATAGATGTCTTAACATCGTCGTCCCTGGAGCTAAATCTCGTGGCCGTCCAAGAAAGCGCTGGCTGGACCTCGTAGGCGCCGATATGAGAGCCAATAAATTAAGAAAATTGGATGCACAAGACCGGGAAAAGTGGGCAAAAGCATGCCAGAAAGCGGACCTCACCAAGTGGGATAACGCTCAGTCGAAGAAGAACTTAGATATGATTGATTTCTTATTGATTGCCAATAATAAATCGCACAGAAAAATTGTGGAAAATAGATAAAATGTTTTTAAATCTTTTTGTTTGCCAATATTCGGTTGTACTATTTTTAAAACTCCTGAAAGAACTTATATTTTGTCCTTGTAGCAATTTTATTTCGTTGGTTTTATTCGAGTTTTCTATAATAGGATTATTATTAATGCTAAATAATAGTTCCTTATACGTTATTTATGTTTATGTTTTATGTTAGTTATTTATTAGTTTCATTTTGAGGTTTCTATAGTAGGATTATTAATACATACTACTTACACATTTACATAATAGTTCCTAAATTTAATTTCCTAAATATATAAAAGGATAAGGTGACTAATTGACTGATTGACTCATCATCAACACATTGCTCAAAACACTGGATGGATCGGGCTGAAAGACATACAGGACATACAGATAGCTATTATGACGTAGGCATCCGCTAAGAAAGAATTTTTGAAAATTCAACCCCTAAGGGGGTAAAATAGGGGATTGAAAAATCGAACTTAATGTGAGCAAAGTTGCGGGCAAAAGCTAGTATTACCTATATAAAATACAAAGTACTTTCAGTTATTTTATTATTAATTTTTACATTTTTTTGTAAGACAATTTTATAGTAGGTACATGCTTAGTAATTAAAAAAATTAGTCAAATTATGTTGAATTTTTTTTACTAATAAATGTGTTATTATGAAATAAGAAACACTGTTTATTTTGTATTTATATTTCATCCTTTACAGCAAATAAGACCGTTTGAAGATTAGTATTTCCATAAAAAAAAGTTATATATAGACACTAGTAGGGCGCGTGGGTGCGCGGCTCGCTAAAGCGAACCGCGGTTTTTCTGTCCACCAAGTAGACCTTCGGGTCTTGATCATCTTTTTCCAAGGAAGCACTCTTCCATCTTTTATAGTCTCTTAAATAAACACCGACGAAATTTGTATGGCCGCCATCTTGGATCCGCCATTTTGGAGTTTTTTTCGGCCCTCTGCCAATTGGATGAGGTTTCGAGTGACTTTTGTTTGTGCACCCCCCACCTATCTTCGATACCCTGGCTGTGCTTCTCTCCAGTCTCCGAAATCCTCAACCATCAGCTCTCTCCATATTTTTTCTCCGAATAAATTTTTGTCCTCTATACGAAACCATTAGAAATTTTGAAGAGGAACCTATTAAAGTCTTGCATATATTTTGTATGGAAAAAAATAAATTCCGCCATCTTGAATTTTTTTCTGTTCATCAAGTGGACCTTCGGGTCCTGATCATCTTTTGCCAAGAAACCACTCTTCCACCTCTTATACTCTCCGAGATAGACACAAACAAAATTTGTATGGCCGCCATCTTAAATCCGCCATTTTGGAGTTTTTTTTCGGCTCTTTGGCAATTGGATGAGGTTTCGAGTGAAATTTGGTCGAACACCCCCCACCTATCTTCGATACCCTGGCCGGTGCTCCTCACCCATCTCCGAAATCCTCAATCATCAGCTCTCTCCGTATTTTTCCTCCGAATGAATTTTTGCCCTCTATACGAAACCATGAATGAAAAAAAATTTTTCCATACAAAATTTTACAGGAGAGGTGATCAATGAGTGAGTCAGTGAGTGAATCAGTGAATCAGCACGAGTAGCTATATATATAGTAACTAGTAGGGCGCGTGGGTGCGCGGCCCGCTGCAGCGGACCGCGGTTTTTCTGCTCTTAGACTTTCAGGGCCTGATCATTTTCTACCACACAACCACAATTCCAACTTGTACACTCTTTAAGATAGACACCGACGAAATTTATATGACAGCCACCTTGAATCCACCATTTTGGTAGTTTTTTTCAGCTCATTGCCAATTGGATGAGGTTTCGAGTGATTTTTGTTTGGGTACCCTCAACCTATCTTCAATACCCTGTCCATGCTCCTCACCCGTCTCCGAAATCCTCAATCATCAGCTCCCTCCATATTTTTCATCCAAATGAATTTTTGTCCTCTATACGAAACCATCAGCGGAAAGGAACGTATCAAAGTCTTGCATACATTTTATATGAAAAAAAAAATCCGCCATCTTGAACTTTTTTCTATTTGTCACGTAGACCATCGAGCCTTGATCATCTTTTTCCAAGAAACCACTCTTCCATCTTTCATAGTCTCCGAGATAGGCACCGACGAAATTTGTATGGCTGCCATCTTGAATCCGCCATTTTGGATTTTTTTTCGACTCCCTGCCAATTGGATGAGGTTTCGAGTGACTTTTGTTTGAACACTCCCCACCTATCTTCGATACCCCGGCCGTGCTCCTCACCCGTCTCCGAAATCCTCAACCATCAGCTCTCTCCATATTTTTTCACCTAATGATTTTTTTTCCTCTATACGAAACCATCAGAAATTTTGAAAAGGAACCGTATAAAGTCTTGCATATATTTTGTATGGAAAAAATTTAAATCCGCCATCTTGAATTTTTTTTTTATTCATCAAGTAGACCTTCGAGTCCTGATCACCCTTTTCCAAGAAACCACTCTTCCATCTCTTATAGTCTCCGAGATAGACACCGACGAAATTTGTATGGCCGCCATCTTGAATCCGCCATTTTGGAGTTTTTTTTCGGCTCTCTGCCAATTGGATGAGGTTTCAAGTGACATTTGGTTGAACACCCCCCACCTATCTTCGATACCCTGGCCGGTGCTCCTCACCCGTCTCCGAAACCCTCAATCATCAGCTCTCTCCATATTTTTGTACCGAATGAATTTTTGTCCTCTATACGAAACCGTGAGTGAAAAAAATTTTTTCCATACAAAATTTTACAGGAGAGGTGATCAATGAGTCAGTGAATCAGTGAATCAGTGAATCAGTGAATCAGTGTGTCAGTGAATCAGCCCCAGTAGCTATATATATATTAATGGTACGAACACTTTTCCCAAGTATAAGGTTACATATACATATAGAACATGGAGACATCCGCAAAAAATCGTCACATATGCATATAGAACCTCCTAAATTCCAAATTATGGGTTTTGCATTGAGTTTATTGATAGTAATCAATGCATAATAATGTTCCAAAAGTATACTATGAGAATCAATTCTCTAGAAAAATAACGAAAAAAGTTACAGGCAAGACAAACTTCAAATCGCTCTCCTGTAAAGTAGGGATTTTGCAGAAGTAACTCTATTCTGCGTATAGGTCGATATAAAGTAGAATGCTTACCTCGGTTGCAAGTAGCTATTACACCCTCGAACTATATTCACCCTCGCTCGCTGCGCTCGCTCGTGTGACTAAATATCTCGGGTGCACGCGATCCATTAGCGCCCTATGCGAGCTGCGCTCGCACTGGCGCCAAATTGGATCTTGTTCTGTAATAGCTTACTTACGTCCCTTGTGTAACAATCTACTATTATTGTAGGTTCGAGCCAGACGTAGAACAGAATTTTGTGCATAGTTTGTGTTGGCTTTAGGTAGAGCCAAAAGGCGCCCGTGTCCAGGTCTAAAAGACCTAAAAGATGAGACATTTAGTAAAAAGCTTGCCAGCAAAGCAGGACAGTCAATTTTGCCAGTGAGGATATATCAAATCTTCGTAAATTAAAGCTAAGATCCACCTCAATTATGTTAACTTTCAAACAGAAAAAATTGCATGAAAATCAATCCGTTCCTTAGGGAGCTACAAGGGAACAGATAGACACACAGATACACAAATATACAGATAAATACGTCAAACTTATAGCACCCCTTATATTTATACACGGGATTAGCATCCTGTCGCGTCTTAAGTCTAGTACTTGCGCGTAGATAGGGTCCTTTCCCGAGGGAGCTGCCAGGGAAAACCCGGGAAGCTCGACCTCCGCACCGGAAAAGCGGGAAATCCGGTCATTGTACAAACGTACCACACTTCCACTTAATTAAGCACTAAATCACAAATCCATAAAGTAATAAAAATTGGTAAACGTATACACAGAACAAATACGCGAAAAATGAGGAAAACCCAAAAACCACGTAGATACGAAAAATGGACGGAGCGCACGAGACACCCATGGCCCCTCCAACCTCGCGGTTATATGGGCCGAAGCTTTGGGAGAGCGCCCGGTACTTGCTCTTGGCGTGTTCTCAGGCGCCTTTTTGATTCCCTACAAGTTATTTATCTTAACCTCCTTGTCCCTTGTCCTTCTCCCCTTTCTGGGGCGCACGCCATAGATACGGACTCACTCGCTTCTCCGTCGCAGTCCTCATCCTCTTCGTCTTCGAGTTCGAGTTCTAACTCGTAGTAAACCGGTCCCACTTCCGCGCGAACAATCCCATCCAGCATCCGGTCCCGTAGGTCCTTATAGAAGGGGCATTCCCACAGCGCATGGTGCCTATCCTCTGCGTCCGCTCCACTCTCGCACAACGTCATTCCATACAGGCGCGCCCGGAAACCGTGCAGCAGCTATTGGCTGGCTATATTGAAAGTATGCGGAGACCACCACGAATTCCTCCGCGCCATGCCTGACGGTGGCCACCAAACAGTGCTCTGTACACAAGTGATGGAGGGCCACTACTCCGATGTCCCTCGAGGCCACGTAGATCCCGGCCTTGGGCGACTCCCCAAGCTGGATGAGGTGGAGCCCGGGCTGCGCCTGCGAGTACTGTTCTTGTACAAGAACAATATCCAGGCGCAGCTCTCTGGCCAAGGCCGGTAGTTCCTGGGTGGCGATGGAGGAACCACCCAGGTTAAGCTGCCCGATTCTCAAAGGCATTCTATTGAATTTTATAACTAGTAGTGGCCACAGATCGTTCCTCCGCATACCGACGTCCTGGGCAAGCTCTGGAGGCGGTTGCGTGAGAGGTCGCATCCGCGCGTCCGAACTTGTGGCAGGTGGCGCATCGTTCAACTTCCTCCTTACATTCTGGTTTCCTGTGCTCGTTCTTCCCGCACTTTCCACAGGTGGCCTCCGCAGACTTGCAGTACCTTTCTGGGTGTCCATACTGTTGACATTTCAGGCAACATGTGACAAAAATGTGGTCCGTAATTTCCACAGCCTGCCAGCCAATATACAGTCGTTCTTTAGAGATGAGTTCGTCCCGCAAGGTGGGTGAGCATTCCAAAATGACAGTTGTCGAATCGGCATAGCGGCCTCGGCGCTTAAAGCCTTCGCGTCCTTTTTCAACTTTTCTAGCGGCCACGAGACGCCATCCAAATTCTGCTCGCGGATAGAGCTCAAAAGTTCCGCCTCCGAAGGGTCCCCGTCTAGGTTACGGATGCACAGTCGTGGGAGCCGTTTCTGTGGTTCCGCTACGCGCAGTGTCGGCGGGGCGGCGCTACGCAGCCTCTCCGCTGCAGTCGGGGTTTTCGTCTGAACAACGACGCCAGCGTTGCCCACCTTGCGTAACCGGTCCACCTGCACCTCGATGTCCTGCGGCTTGATGGTGCGCTTCAACTCCGCTTTGGTGTCCTCGGCGGTTTTAAATTTCTCTTGGTGATCAGGCGCAGGATAGAAAGCCAATACTGGTCCGCTGGCTGCTGGGATACTGACTGGTTCCGCCTTCCTGGGTAGCCGAAGAACCGACGAATATGACCGCGTCGACGCCACTGGCTGAGGCGGGAAGGTAGATGCGCTCTTTGATGCTTCGTTGCGCGCCAGAAGGGCCTCGTGCTCCAGGTGTTTAATGCGAAGGTTCGCCTCAGCCAGTTTGAGGTCATTTTCGCTTAGCCGCTCTGGGTCGCGACCACCGCAAGCACGTTTTGAACGCTGTCTCCTATAGCGTTAGTACTCTCTTTGTTCAACCTCGATGGGTGCGACGTTACGTGCGACATTACCAATTTTAGGTCCCGGTGCACACGGTCCAACAACTGCACCTTAGTGTACTTCGCAAGCTCGTCTGATTTCTCGTCGTCGCTCATTGGAACCGATCGGGAGGACGTCGGTGCACCACCCGAAGCAGCAGCATCGTCAGCAGCAGCAGCAGCAGGGGCGTCCCTGCTCGGGGTTGCGGGGCGGCACATGCGTACCACGTCCGCGGGGCGACGCTCCTCAGGGGAAGTGAGCGGGCGCTTGGCTCCCGGGGTCGGCGCCGCGGTCGGCGGAGGCGCCACGCACACCCAGGCATTCATGTGCAGAACGAACAACGATGTCCGTGAGCTCCCTGGCCAATGCAGAAGCGCACTTCCGCTCGTCCAGGAGCCCCACTCTCGCGCTAATCGTCGTCTGAAAGAGAGCCCAGTCCACACCATTCTCCCGAAACCTCGGCGGTCCACCATCGACAAGCTCTGCGCACGCTACAGCCCGACTTCCACGCTCGCAGGCAATAGAAAAAGTGATGATGCGGTGGTCGCTACTCGATGCTCCGTCACGCACTCGCCATTCTGACGCTGAAACGCTTCTGGTTGTCAGGGTTACGTCAATGTTGGATTCGCCATTAGGGCCGCTGAACGTGGCCGGTTGACCCGGGGTATTAAGGATAATAAGTCCACGCGCATCGATGAAATCCTCTATGTTCCTCCTCCTGTGTTCAGCGTCGTGTCCGCGGCCGGTATAATGACGCGGCTCGCTGTTCCAGGTAGGCGAGTGCGCGTTTACATCCGCGCAGATGACGATAGGGCGCTACCCGAGAGAGTCGAGGACACGTTCTAGTTGGCGCACGTGTGAGTCTATTGGTTCCGCGTATTGGAAGTACGCGGACACCAGCGTGATTTCAGCTTCCCCTTTCCTGATTGCAGCCACGAAACAGTGAGAGGTGTTAAGGTGGGGGAGCGCCACCACCGCGATGTCAGGCGAAACGACGAGCAGGCCGGCTTTGGCGGAGCTACCGTGCTGGATAAGGCCAGGCGGGGGCTGCGAGTATTGTTCTTGGACAAGAACAACATCCAGCCCCAGGGCCCGGGCGAGCGACGGCAGCTCAATGGTGGCTAATGCGGCTCCACCCAGGTTCAGCTGGCCGATGTTTAGTTGTTGAGGCCCTCTAGGGGCAGCCATATTGGTTGTGGAGACGGCCCTCTGTTCGGCGTACTGGCGAGCTGGGCAGGTGCGGTCGTTCGTTACATGAGTATCAGCCTCACGGCCGAATCGGTGGCAAGTGGCGCATCGGGTTTTTGTTTCTTTGCAGGCGTCCCTTCTGTGCCCCACGGAGCCGCACTTGCCACAGATGATCTCCTTTGCTCTACAGTACTTCTCTGGGTGACCAAACATTTGGCACTTATTGCAGCATGTTACGCGAACAAAGTCGCACGCCTCCACTGACTGCCATCCCACGAAGATTTTGTCCCTTCTCACTAACGACTCCCTCAGGCCAGGGGTGCATTCCAAAATATATGTAGTGGTGCCCCTCTGCCTTCCATTTAGCTTAAAGATCTTTGTTTCAGCCCTCAGTCTTTCCAATGTCCATTCAGTTCCTTGGAGATTCTGCTCATGCACAATGGCGAGGAACTCCTCCGCCGAGTGGTTTTCGTCAATGTCCCTCAGACAGATGCGCGGAGCCATCTTTTTCGGTTCCGACACACGAAGAGAAGGGGGGGCGGCACTTCTTAGGCGTTCGGCAGCGACCGAGCTGGTGGTCTGCACCACCACACCCGCGTTACCGACCTTCCGGACCTTTTCAATTTGTACGTTAAGCTGGCGAGGGTCCACAGAACGCTTCAATTCAGCTTTTGTATCTTCTGCAGTTTTTAACGTCTCCGCCTGGTCCTCCGCTGGATAAAAGGCGAGGACAGGACCTTGCTTCGCAGGTATGGGTACGGCTGCCGCTTTCTTTGGTAGCTTGAGCCGGGCGGCATATGTCTGAGGGGGCGCGTCTGCAGCTGTTGTCGGGACCTGTTTTGCGTCAAGCTTGGCGATGAGGAGGTCCTTTTCCAGTAGAGCGCATCTGGTGTTAGAACGGCTCAGTTCTGCTTCCGTCTCGCACATCCTAAGGCTGAGGGCGGCGACCACCGCCATAACATCCTGTACGCTCGTGCTGACTGCGTTTGTACTGTCCTTGTTTAATCTCGATGTTGGTCCGGTAATAGCTGCCATGATATCCCGTAGGTCGCGGTGCACGCGATCCAGGAGCTCGACCTTTGATTGTTTGCAGAGGGAGTATGAGTTTCCCTCCTCCTCTTCCATGTCTGAGTCCATGTCTTCTTCGGGGTTAGAGGGCGGCTGCTGGGTTTGGTACGGGATGCCGAGTCTTGTACAACGGGGCGGCAGGGGCGGACGATATCCGCCGGGCGCCGCTCCTCCGGAGAAGTGAGCGGGCGCTTAAGGACTGCAGAGGGACCTGCAGTTGCGGTCGACGCTGCTGTACGGGCCGTAGTGGGGACTGACGGCGTGTTCTCATCCCCAGCAGAGCGAGCGAGGACAGGACCCGCCACCTCCCATGGCCCCTCCAACCTCACGGTTATATGGGCCGAAATGTTGGGAGAGCGCCCGGTACTTGCTCTTGGCGTGTTTCCCGGGGCGCTTTCTTGACTCCCTACAAATTCTTTATCTTAACCTCCATGTCCCTTTTCGTCTTTCTCCCCTTTCTGGGGCAGACGCTCACAGCGTGCCCAGCGGTCCAGGTCCAACACCACTTTACGGTCCGCAATCACGGTGCCAGGCTGTTCCGCCTCTTGTGCCATCGGTGCGCGAATTCTCGGAGCTTGCTGAAGTTTTCCGCCGAAGAAACGAGATCCTGATAGTGAACTGGGCCCTCTTCCACACGAACGACCCCATCCAGCAGGTTGCGCCGGAGATCTTCATAAAACCCACACTCCCATAAGACATGGTGAAGGTCTTCCTCCGCCTGTCCGCACAAACACTCAGCACTTGCAACGAGAGACATTTCATGCAGGCGCTTGTTGAAGCACCCGTGGCCTGTCAGAACCTGCGAAGTCTCATAGTCCGGTGCGACCCAGGTTGCCCCAAGCCGACCGGCCACGTCCGGAAAGAATCGACGCAACTCAGCCCCTTTCGTCTCACTGGTCCATCGCTCCTGCCACTCCGCAACAATGGCCGACCCGATCTCGCGCTTTCGCCTGCTCAACTCTGTCTTGGCCGCGGTTCTACGCGCCTCATCCACCCTGGCAGTACGGATCACCTCCAGGTCCGCCGGCAACACCCCCGCCAGGACGGCAAGGGAGGCGGCACTGTTCGATCGATACGCCTTGGTCAGCAGAATCAGCGAGGATCTCTGTGAACGGATCAACGACGTCCGCACGACATAGAGCGTCGCCCTCTCGGCCCAACACGCCGCAGCATACGTGACGGTCGCTACATAGGTGCCGTAGTATAGGACGCGCAGCGCTGGGTATCGAATGCCCCAGGAAGAGGTCGACAGGCGCGACATCTTCCTAAAGCATTTAGCGGCGCGTTCCCCGATCGATCGCGCATGCTCGGCGAAGGACAAACTTGAGTCGATCGTAACGCCCAGTACGACAGCAGACTGTACAGATCTTATAGATGCGCCAGCGAGTTTGATGACTGGAGCCCGTTGGAGCCGGCCCCTGAGCATCACCATCTGCGATTTCGCCGGGGCGAAGGAGAGGCGATTCCTCTGGGCCCATTCCTCAAATAGGCGAATTGAGTCAGCCGCAGCCAACTCAATCGCCCGTCTCGAGTCTGCCTCTATAAGAACGGTCACGTCGTCAACCTTGACCCCCCCCCCCCCCCCCGGGGAGCGGCAAGCGAAACAAGTCATCGAGAAGTACGTTCCACAACGTGGGCCCAAGCACGGAGCCCTGCGGACAACCCATGGTCGACACCTTCCACTGCACCTGGTCGCCAACGAACATGCCTACACGCCTTCGACTAAAGTAGTCCGCCAGCATGCGGTAAATATTAGGGGGGCAACCGCCCCGCTTGGCTTTCAACATTATCATAGGCCACCAGGCGTTGTCAAAGGCGCCGGAGATATCGAGAAAGATTGCCTGCACATACTTCAGCAGTTTTTGCCGTGCTTAGGATCTCGCTCAATGCCGTGACGGTCGACCTACCCGGAGTGAACCCGTGCTGACAGGGGGAGATCTCCTTAACGATCTGGGGCGCACAACGTAAAAGGACACGCTCTAAAATTTTGCCGAAGACTGGGAGGAGCGTGATCGGGCGGTACGCTTTCGGGTCAGTCAAAGGCTTATCATTTCCTTTGGGGAGCACGATAAGTCTGCCGTCCTTCCACACGTCAGGGAAAACTCCCTCGACGACACACTTACCGTACACCCACACAAGCTCCGCGGAGACCGCAGCCCACGCGCGCTTGACCATACGCGCCGTGATGCCATCGATTCCCGGGGCCGTGTTAGGCAAAGACCTAACTATGAGGTGCAGACCATCCCGACTCAGTGGAGACGCGTCACAACCGTTCGGAGTAATGGAGGCCGCTAACCGGACCTCCCTGTGATACGCCGTGTCCTTAGACGGATCGTCGTCCGGGCACAGCGCATGCATCAAGTTATCCACGGCCTCGCCGACACTCTCCGAGTGGCCGTCGGCATACTTGATGCCATTAATGACGTTGGCAGGTGGGCGGTGTCTGCCACAAGCGGCCCTGTACGCTAGCCCATAAGGGTCTGCGTTCCCGGATTCAGCCACTCGTAGGTAGTAATTGTTCTGCGTTTCCACCATAAGCTGCCGGTACCTCCTGCGCTCTGCATGAAATGCCTCTCTTGTCCTTTCTTCCTTTCCCCCCCCCTACTCTCCTGGCGCGCTGCCATGCACAGCGAAGGCTACCCACCTTCCTGCGCATCGCATCCAGCCTAGGCTTCCACCATTCATACCCAGAGTCGCGGCTCTTCCCACGCACACCTAGACATTCATACGCCGAGCGAACAACTATGTCCGTGAGCTCTTTGGCCAAGGCGGAAGCATTCTTCCGCTCGTCCAAGAGCCCCACTCTCGCACTAATCGTCGTCCGAAAGAGAGTCCAGTCCACACCATTCTCCCGAAACCTCGGCGGTCCACCGTCAACAAGCTCTGCGCACACTGCAGCCCGACGCCCGCGATCGCAGGCAATGCTGAAAGTGATGAGTCGCTGGTCACTTGAAGATGCTCCGTCATGCACTCGCCACTCCAAGCTAGCAACCCCTCTGGTGGTCAGGGTGATGTCTATGTTCGATGTACCATTGGGTCCATTGAATGTCGCTGGTTGGTCCGATAGATTCAATAAGCGTAAGTTTCGGGCTTCAATAAAATCTTCGACGGTACGCCTTCTGTGGTCCGCCTCGTGTCCACATCCAGTGAAGTGGCGTGGTTCGCTGTGCCAGAGTGGCGAGTGCGCGTTCACATCTGCTCCTATGATGATATGTTGGTGACTGAGGGAGTCGAGCACCCGTTCAAGCTGATGCACGTGCGGATCGATGGACTCGCTGTATTGGAAGTAGGAGGAGACGACCGTATACTCTATTTCACCTCTCCTCAAAGCTGCGACGAGGCAGTGCGTCGTGCATAGATGGGTAAGCATAACGACTGCGATATCCGACGCGACGACCAGGAGCCCGGCCTTGGCGGAGCTGTCAAGCTGGATGAGGCCGGGCAGGGGCTGAGAGTACTGTTCTTGGACAAGAACAATATCCAGCCCCAAGGCCCGGGCAAGCGATGGCAGCTCGCTAGTGGCCAAGGCGGAGCCGCCCAGATTCAGCTGACCGACTTTAAGGCGGTGAGGCCCCCCTAGGGGCAGCCATAATTAGTAGTGGCGACGGCCCTTTGCTCAGCGTATTGGCGGGCGGGGCAGCTTCTTGCATTTGTGGTGTGTGATTGCCCATCCCGGCCGAATCTGTGGCACGTGGCACAGCGGGTCGCCTCCTCCTTGCACGCGTCCCTCCTGTGACCTATGTTCCCGCACTTTCCGCACACTATTTCTTTTGCCTTGCAGTACTTTTCAGGATGTCCGAACATTTGACACTTATTACAGCATGTGACTCGGAGGAAGTCACACGCCTCAACCGACTGCCACCCGATGAAAATCCGATCTTTGGTAATAAGTGCCTCCCTCAGGTCAGCCGAACATTCCAGAATATACGTTACCGTGCCTCTCTGTCTACCATTAAGTTTGAAAGCCTTAGCTTCTGCCCTCAGCTTCTCAGGTGTCCATGACGTGCATTGGAAATTTTGTTCCTGTATGATGTTAAGGAGGTCCTCTGTTGAATATTCCGCATCTACGTCCCGGAGGCACACTCGCGGCGACATCTTCTTTGGTTCTGATACTCGCAGTGTCGGCGGGGCTGCACTCCTAAGACGGTCCGCAGCATGGGTACTTGTGGTTTGGACCACAACCCCTGCGTTGCCAATCTTACGCACTTTCTCGATTTGCACGTTGATCTCCCGCGGGTTGACCGTGCGTTTTAACTCGGCCTTGGTGTCTTCCGCTGTTTTCAATTTGTCGGCTTGGTCGTCGGCAGGGTAGAACGCAAGGACTGGGCCTTGCCTGGCGGGGATCGGTACCGGAGTTGCCTTTTTTGAAAGTTTTAGCGTAGCCGCATATGACTGAGGGGGGGAGGGGGGGGGGGGGGAGCGCTATCCGAAGGGGCTGCAGACTGCTTGGCAGACGACTTGGTAAGTAGTAGGTCTCTTTCCAAAGTGGCGCACCTGGTATTCGCGTGACCAAGCTCCACCTCGGTCATCCGCAAGCTGAGGGCAGCGACCACCGCAATTACGTCCTGAATACTATTACTAATAGCGTTTGTGCTGTCCTTGTTGAGTCTTGACGTCGGACCAGTAATTGTACCCATAATGTTGCTGAGGTCCCGGTAGCAGATAGGGACAGGACCCGCCACCACCCATGGCCCCTCCAACCTCGCGGTTATATGGGCCGAAGCTTTGGGAGAGCGCCCGGTACTTGCTCTTGGCGTGTTTCCCAGGCGCCTTCTTGACTCCCTACAAATTGTTTATCTAAACCTCCATGTCCCATTGTCCTTCTCCCCTTTCTGGGGCGGACGCCACAGAAATGGACTCACTCGCTTCGCCGCAGTCCTCTTCCTCTTCCACATTCAAATCCTCCAGATTGGATGACTCATCTCCTTCCTGGCTCTCCTCTGGGCTCTCATCCTCCTCCGAGGTCTCCGTTTCCTCGTCTCCTCCTTCACTTCCTCCTCCTCCTCCTCTCCGCCGTCTCGGCCGCGGCTCCGAACCGCCACGCCTCCTATGCCAGGCGTGCGCGAACTCCTGCAGCCTTCGGAAGTTTGCCTCCGAGGAAAACAGGTCCCGGTAGTACACCGGGCCCGCCTCCGCGAGCTCCATCCCTTCCAGCATCCTGTGTCGAAGGTCCTCATACAACTTGCACTCCCACAAAACGTGGTGTGCATCCTCGTCACTCTCGCCGCAATCACACAAACTACTCGCACACAGCCGAAATCCATGAAGACGCCACCGGAAGCATCCATGACCCGTCAGGATCTGCGAAGTCTCATAGTCCGGAGAGACCCAAGTCGCCTCAAGCCTCTCGGACACCACCGGGAAGAATCGACGAAGATGACTGCCCCTCTCATCGCTCGCCCAGTGCTGCTGCCACAAGTCAACCACCGCATCACCTATTTCGCGTTTCCGACTGCTCAACTCCCGCTTCGTCGCGGACTTACGCGCCAGATCTATTTTGCCAGCCCGGATTACCTCCAGGTCCGCAGGAAGGACTCCCGCTAAGACCGCCAGCGCGGAGGTGCTGGTGGTGCGATACGCCTTGGTAAGCAACACCAGCGGCCCTCTTTGCGCCTTGAGGAGCAGTGACCGCACGACATGCAGCGTAGCCCTCTCGGCCCAACACGCAGCCGCATACGTGATCGTCGCCACAAAGGTGCCCGGTATAGAATGCGGAGGGCTTGGTAACGAATGCCCCAGGAAGCGGTCGACACTCGTGACATCTTCCCGAAGCATTTAGCCGCCCGCTCACCGATCGACCTCGCATGCGGCGCGAAGGAACGACTTCCATCGATTGTGACGCCAAGTACGACGGCCTGCGTCACGAATTTGACCGAGCAGCCTAGCTTGATCACTGGAGGCCGCAGCCCAAGCTTGCCCCTGAGCGCAACCATCTGCGACTTAGCAGGGGCAAACGCCAGCCGATTTCGGCAGCCCCAGTCCTCAAACTGCCTGATGGTATTGGCGGCGGCGATTTCAATCGCGCGGCGGCTGTCAGCTGCGATCAAAACCGTGACGTCGTCCGCGTACACGATGACCTGAACCCCCCCTGGTAGCGGCAATCGAAGCAAGTCATCGAGTAGGACGTTCCATAACGCTGGACCCAGCACTGATCCCTGGGGACATCCCATCGTAGAAGCCTTCCATCTCACCTGGTCGCCGACGAATAACCCGACTCGCCTGTTGACAAAGTAGCTTGTCAGCATACGGAATATATTCTGCGGGCATCCACGCTGCTTAACTTTGAGCATAATCATCGGCCACCAGGCGTTAGCAAAGGCTCCAGAGATGTCTAAGAACAAAGCCAACACGTATTTTGATGAAACTTCTTTCGCAGTACTGAGCATCGCTTGCAAAGCCGACACGGTCGACCTCCCCGGAGTAAATCCGTGCTGACATTCAGAGTTTCCTCCCAAGATCTAGGGAGCGCACTTAAGAAGGACACGTTCTAAAACTTTCCCGAAGATCGGGAGGAGCGTAATTGGTCGATACGCTTTAGGATCAGACGGCGGCTTCCCATTGGACTTGGGCAGAACAACGAGTCGGCCCTCTTTCCATACATCGGGAAATACTCCCTCAGCCACACATTTCGCGTACACCGTGTGGAATTCCACCGATGCCGCGGTACACACTTCACCATTCGCGCAGTGATCCCATCGAGCCCCGGCGCAGTGTTGGGCAGACGCCCAACGATCCCTCGCAGATCCTGCAGGTCAGGAGGCGGAGCAGAGAGGGTCGTCGGAACAAAGGCCGACGCGACTCGGACCAGCCTGTGGTAGTCCGTATCCCTCGACTGATCGCCGTCAGGATAGAGGGCACCCAACAGCGCATCCGCAGCCTCGTCGACCGACTCCGCATGACCCTCGAGGTACCGAACGCCGTTGATAACGTTAGACGGAGGACGGAACCTCCCACAGGTGACCCGGTATGCCAGGCCCCAGGGGTCATGGTTCCCAGTCTCCGCCTGACGGGCGTGGTACTCCTTCTGCGTCGCCTCCATGAGCTTCCGGTACGCCCGGCGCTCCTCATGGAAAGCAGCCCTTGCTCTCTCCTCTCGCTCGCCTCCGACACGCCTCTTGCTCTGCCACGCACAGTGCAGGCGCGCGACCCTTTTGCGCGCAGCCTCAAGCTGTGGTGACCACCATTCATAGCCAGTGTCCTTGCGCCTTCGGGCAGTTCCCAGACACTCATGTGCAGTGCGCACTACAGCGTCTGTGAAGTCCCTGGCGAGCACAGACGCCGGCTTCCTCACATCCAAATTCCCCATTCGCACACTGATGCAGTCGCGGAAGCGGGCCCAATCAACCCCGGTCCCCCGAAACCTCGGCGGCTCCCCTCCTTCAGGCCCGGAGTCTCGTACAGCGGTCCGCGGGACACGGCCCCAGACGACAGAGAAGGTGATAACTCGATGGTTACTGGAGCTGGCTCCATCGCGCACTATCCAGTCGACGACGGCAGCAGACCTCGTTCCAAAAGTAACATCTATGTTTGATTCCCCGTTGGGCCCAGAGAAAGTGCTGGGCTGCCCCTCTACATTGTGTATAACGAGGTCCTCCGATGTGATGAAGTCTTCGAGTAGCTGCCGTCGCCGTTCCGCCACCGCACCCCGGCCGATGTAGTGCCGGGGTTCGCTGTGCCACCACGGGGAGTGCACGTTGGTGTCGGCCCCGATGATAACGCGCTTCCCACGCAAGTGCTCCAACACTCTCTCCAACTGTTGCAGGTGCGGCTCAATGTCATCGGCGTACTGAAAGTACGCCGAGACTATATAAATCTCCTCCCTTCTCATCCGGATTGAGGCCACAGCGCAGTGCGAGGTTGATAAGTGATGCAGCGCCACAACTTGGATTTGCTGGTTTCTAATTAGTATGGCCGCTTCGGCTGGGGCTCCAGCCACTCCTCCATATTCCAGTACGACTGGCCCGTCCAGCTGCGCCTGCGAGTAGTGTTCTTGCAGAAGAACAATGTCGAGGCGCAGCTCTTTGGCCAGTGCTGGCAGCTCCTTAGTAGCGACTGCTGACCCGCCGAGGTTGACCTGACCGATCTGTAGGCTGTCCTTACCGGCCATAGCTCGTCGCCTGTACTAAACGTGCTTCCGCGTGCAGACGGGCAGGGCAGTCGGCGGCTCCGGTGGCATGTGAGGTGGCCTCTTTCCGATTGAATCGCTTGCAAGTCGCGCAGCACTCCGTCGCTGCCTTGCAGTCGTCCCGGCGATGTCCGCTTGAGCCGCACCTTCCGCAGTACTCTTCTGTTGAGCGGCAGTACTTCTCCGGGTGGCCGTACTGCTGGCACTTTCTGCAACAGGTGGCGGAAAGGAAGTCCGCAACCTCGATGTATTGCCAGCCTATGTAAACTCGTCCTTTTTCCACAAGTACTTCGCGGAGTCGCGATGAACACTCCAGTACCACAGTGGTGGTGCCTCTTCCGCGCTTTTTGAAGGCCAAACGGCTCTGGCTTTTAAGGCGCTCTAGAGTCCACTCTGTTTCATCAAAGTTTTGTTCTTGCAGGGCCCGGTATATTTCTTCCATGTCTCCATCGCCATCAATATGGCGCAAGCTCACAAGAGGGGATCGCTTCTTGGGTTCTGTTACGCGTAGAGTCGGTGGAGCTGCATTCTTCAGTTTGGCCGCATAGGCGTCACTGGTGGTCTGTACGACCACCCCTGCGTTCCCAACCTTCCGGACCCTCTCAACTTGTACATTGATGTCCGCGGGCTTTATTGCTCTCTTGAGTTCAGCCTTGGTATCCTCTGCCGACTTGAAGGCTGCAGCGTGCTCTGGGGCCGGGTAAAAAGCCAGCACCGGACCACTAGAAGCAGGAATACGCACTGGGTCAGCCCTCCGGGGTAGACGCAGAACCGACGAGTAGGACTGCGGGGCGAATTCCGACGTCGCCGCCGGTGCAGGCCCCGCAGTCCCTAAGCTCGCAGCCGCACTGCGCGCCTTAAGCGCCTCATGCTCTAGAGTTTTCATCTTCAAGTTTGCTTCTGCGAGCTTAATCTCCGACTCGCTGAGCCGGAGACTTAATGTCGCGACAACTGCCAACACATCACGCACGCTGCTCCCGATTGTATTTGTGGCCTCCTTATTCAGTCGCGATCGCTATCGACAGACTCCTGCTCGGCCCCGGATGGTTGAGGCTCCTCAGCTGCGGGGGGGGGGGGGGGGGATCCACAGTTGACGCTGCGGCGTCCGGCGCCTGAGGGGGTGGCGCTGCAGGGCGACACATACGAACAACGTCCGCAGGGCGCCGCTCCTCCGGAGAGGGGAGGGGGCGCTTGGTGCCAGGGGTCGCGGTCGCAGTAGGCGCCGGCGGTGTATTACGCTGACGCGGCGGCGGCGCTGGCGGACGAGGCGGCGGCTGCGAATCCTGCACCGGGTCCTCTTCCATGGGGTCCTCAGCACGGCCATGAGGCGGCGCCAGGCCCGACGGTGGGGTTCGGGGAGTGAGGGAAGACCTCCCCGCGAAGGGGGACCTCCCACTCATCGTTCGCACACAATGTCTACTTGGTCACAAAGTTCACTTAGTTCAAGTCCCCAAGGGGGGGCTCAAGGGGCCCGGAAGGGGCCCTGAGGGGCCTCGCAGGGGCCCTGAGGGGCTCGAAGGGGCCCTGAGGGTGCCTCGAAGGGGCCCTGAGGGGGCCGGGGGGGCACCTAGCCTATCAACGTCTATCTGACAGCTGCCAAGATGCACTATAGTGTCACTGTCACTTGTTCAACTGCACTAGCCCAAGGGGCAGGGGGCAGGGGCTCCGCGCGGGGGGAGGGGGAGGCACTAAACCTACCAACGTTTACCTGACAACTGTCAAAATGACAGCTGCCAAGGTACACAGCAGTGTCACTGTCACTAACACTAACACGAGCGTCACTATCGCTATTCACCGCCAGATGGCGCTGATATATCTAACCTACAGTGTTCCTAACCTAAAAACCACGTGCGACCACGTGCGACCACGTGGTGGCAACGAGGTTATGCGTCCACGCGCTCAGCCTAAACCTAGGGTAAAAACACTAAAACTACATTTACACACTAGGTAACAACGTCAACGAGCGAGGACAGGACCCGCCACCACCCATGGCCCCTCCAACCTCGCGGTTATGTGGGCCGAAGCTTTGGGAGAGCGCCCGGTACTTGCTCTTGGCGTGTTTCCCAGGCGCTTTCTTGACTCCCTAAAAGTTATTTTTACGTCTCTTGACTCCTCCATGTCCCTGTGTCACTCTCCCCATTCTGGGGCTGGACATCACTATCAAACGACGACTCGCTCGCCTCTTCCGCGGCGCCGTACCTGGTCCCTGCTCGTTCCGAACCACTCCGCCTCTGGTGCCAATGGTGCGCGAACTCCCGCAGCTGGTTGTAGTTCTCCCCGATGCCACGAGATCCATGTAGTAAACCGGTCCCACTTCCGCGCGAACGATTCCATCCAGCATTCGGTCCCGTAGGTCCTTATAGAGGGGGCATTCCCACAGCGCATGGTGCCTATCCTCTGCGTCCGCTCCACACTCACACGCCGGACTCTCACACAGCGTCATTCCATGCAGGCGCGCCCGGAAACAGCCGTGTCCGATGAGGATCTGTGAGGTCTCGTAGTCAGGCGCGACCCAAGTTGCCTCGAGCCTGCCCGACACGTCTGGGAAGAAGCGTCGCAACTCGTCGCCCCAGATCTCCGCAGACCACCGCTCCTGCCACATCGCAATCATCTCTGACCCGATCTCGCGCTTCCGTCTGCTCATCTCCGCCTTGGTCGCGGACTGGCGCGCCTCGTCGATCTTCGCAGCACGGATCACCTCCAGGTCAGCTGGCAGCACGCCGGCGAGCACCGCCAGGGCGGCGGAGCTGGCCGAGCGATACGCCTTGGTCAACAAGATGAGCGATGACCTCTGCTTCCTAATCAGGGTCGACCGCACGACATGCAAGCTCGCTCTCCCTGCCCAGCAAGCTGCAGCATACGTCACCGTCGCAACGAACATACCGCGGTACAGGATGCGCAGCGCAGGGTATCGAATGCCCCAGGAAGTCATCGACACACGCGACATCTTCCCGAAGCATTTCGCCGCGCGCTCCCCGATCGACACCGCATGCTGCGCAAAGGACAGACTTGCATCGATCGTCACGCCAAGTACGACAGCCTCCGTCACGTGTCTAATAGAGCTACCGCCGAGCTTGATTACTGGCGGTCGTTTACCGAGCTTGCCCTTCAGCGTCATAGTTTGCGACTTGCTGGGGGCGAAGGCGAGCCGGTTACGGCTCCCCCAAGTCCTCAATCTGCCGGATAGTGTCGGCCGCGGCGGTCTCGATCGCTCTGCGAGTGTCGGCCTCCACCAGAATCGTGACGTCGTCCGCGTACGCAACAACCTTAACCCTCCCCGGTAGCGGCAACCGAAGCAAGTCATCGAGGAGAACGTTCCATAAGGTAGGTCCGAGAACTGATCCTTGAGGGCACCCCATAGTGGATGTCTTCCACCTCACCTGGTCTCCGATAAACAGGCCAACACGCCTGTTTGCAAAGTAACTCGCCAACATGCGATAAATGTTCGGAGGACAGCCTCCCCTCTTACACTTCACGAGGATCATTGGCCACCAGGCGTTGTCGAAGGCACCCGATATGTCTAAAAAGACAGCTTGTACGTATTTCGCTTCAGAGTTTTTGACAGTACTCAGAACCGCCTGCAGTGCCGTAACGGTCGACTTCCCCGGAGAAAACCCGTGCTGGAAGTCCGAGATCCCACTGGTGATCTGGGGCGCACAAACTAACATTACGCGCTCTAAAATTTTTCCAAGGACGGAAAGAAGCGTTATTGGACGATACGCCTTCGGGTCAGTGAGTGAGATCCTTCCACACGTCAGGCAAAATTCCCTCCTCAACGCACAGAGCGAACACCCGGTGGAATTCCACGGATGCCGCCGTCCATACACGCCGAAGCATGCGAGCAGTGATCCCGTCTATCCCGGGCGCGGTATTCGGCAACGACTTGACGATCGCCCACAGAGCATCAGCGGACGGCGGCGGGGCAGAAGAGCCTGACGGAATGAGAGTGGCCGCCACACGGACTTGCCGGTGGTACTCTGTGTCCCGAGACGGATCGTCATCGGGGCAGAGAGCACGCATCAGGTTGTCTGCGGCCTCACTCACTCCCTCCGGAAAGCCCTCGGCATACTTGACCCCGTTGATCACATTTGGAGGCGGACGGAATCTGCCGCTAGCGGCCCTGTACGCCTGACCAAAGGGATCAGCATTGCCGGATTCGGCAACTCGGAGATGGAAGCTGTTCTGCTCCTCCACCATAAGCCGCCGGTACTTGCGCCGCTCTGCATGGAACGCCTCTCTCGCCACCTCCTCCTGCACACAGACGCCGCGATTGCGGGCCCTCTGCCACCTGCAGCGCAGACTGGCTACGAGTTTACGTTGTCTGTCCAATTTGGGTGACCACCACTCGTACCCAGTGTTCCCACGGTTTCCCTTCACCCCTAGGCACTCATGCGCAGTGCGCACCACTACCTCTGTGAACCTACAAGCCAGGACCGACGCGGAAGTGCTGGATCCCAAATTCCCCATACGATCCCCAATCGTCGCGCGGAAATGATCCCAGTCCACCCCATGTTCCCGAAACCTCGGCGGCTCACGTACAATCGGCTCAGCGCACTCTGCGGCTCGTCGCGAGCAGGCCGGCACAATCTCGTATGTAATCAGCCGGTGGTCGCTGCTGGACGCGGAACTGTGCACACGCCACTCTCTCACTATGATGTTTCGGGTTGACAAGGTTAGGTCAATGTTCGACTCGCCGTTCGGGCCGCAAAAGGTGGAAGGTTGCCCGGCCTGATTGTGTATGTTAAGGTCTGCTGCCACCACAAACTCCTCCATGCACTTACGCCTGTGTTCTGCATCGTGGCCTCTTCCAATGTAATGCCTTGGCAGGCTGTGCCACATCGGCGAATGGGCGTTGACGTCTGCGCCGATGATGATCTTGCGTCCAGCTCTCAATGTGCTTATGGCCCTCTCAAGCTGGTGCAGGTGGACGTCGATCGGTTGGCAGTATTGGAAGTAAGCAGATACTACAACGTACTCTTCCATGCCGTGCCGGACAGTCGCCACCAGACAGTGTTCCGTACATAGATGCTGCAGGGCCACCACGCCAACGCTTCTAGAGGCAACGAAGATCCCCGCCTTAGGGTGCTCTCCGTATTGGACGAGCGGTAACCCGGACTGCGCCTGGGAGTATTGTTCTTGGACAAGAACGATGTCCAGGCGCAGCTCCTTGGCCAACGCAGGCAGTTCCTGGGTGGCAACGATAGAGCCACCCAAGTTCACTTGTCCGATACGTAGTTTCTTGTCCTTACAAGCCATTGTAACTGGTGGTGGCGACTGACCGCTCCTCTGCATAGCGACGCGCTGGACAGTTTCTAGCGGCGGTCACATGCGTGCCAGCTTCAGCGCATCCGAACTTGTGACACGTAGCGCACCTCTCCTTTTCTGCCTTGCAGTCGGCTTTCCTGTGGCCACTCAGACCGCCAGGGTTATTACGTATCTCGCGACAGGTTCGCGACAGGCGTAAATCGCGCAATCGTTGCTGTCAAACGTCACTTCTGCTGTCAAACGTCACTTCTCAAACGTCAAATTTCAGTAGTGACAGCAATAGCAACACGACAGCAATCACTACGCGATCGGTTGCAAAATGTCACTAAAAAATCGCGCAATCGTTGCTGTCAAACGTCACTTCTGCTGTCAAACGTCACTTCTCAAACGTCAAATTTCAGTAGTGACAGCAATAGCAACACGACAGCAATCACTACGCGATCGGTTGCA
Source organism: Hipparchia sbordonii (assembly GCA_038048805.1). NCBI lineage: Eukaryota > Metazoa > Arthropoda > Insecta > Lepidoptera > Nymphalidae > Hipparchia > Hipparchia sbordonii. Next base: position 41,659 of record CM076111.1, on the reverse strand, counting down.
AAATGTCACTAAAATTCGTATTACGCAAGCCAATCGCACGTCTATTGCTCGCCTATTGCAAAATGTATTTTTCTTCTTTAGAGATGCTTGACGGAGAAGAAAGGAAGTCCAAATACTTCAAGAGGGTTTTACCACACACCACAACACAAAACAAATAAAAAATATAACAATTCAACCACTGACGACGATAAAAACTGTGTATTTTGTTTACATCTATTGCCGTCCTATCGCGAGTGGCGCTAGTATCGACACGTGAGCAATAGACGTGCGATTGGCTTCCGTAATATGATTTTTAGTGACATTTTGCGACCGATCGCTGTCGCGTTGCTATTGCTGTTGTAAATTTTTACGTAATCAGGGTGCGCATCTTCCGCAGGTGGCCTCTGACGCCTTGCAATAGCGCTCCGGATGTCCGTATTGCTGACACTTGTGACAGCATGTGACGGATATATGGTCCAGGATCTCTACAGCCTGCCAACCGATGTATAGACGCTCCTTGGTGATTAAGGTATCGCGCAGGGTGGGAGAGCATTCTATGATGACAGTAGTGGTGTCCGCGCGGCGACCCCTACGCTTAAAGACTTTGGCCTCCTTCTTCAGTTTGTCGAAGGTCCAATCCGAGTCTCGGAGATTTTGTTCTAAGATAGCGCCAAGAATTTCCTCTTCGGAGGGATCGCCGTCAAGGTTGCGCAGAGATAATTTCGGGAGCCCCTTCTGCGGCTCAGCCACCCGAAGCGTCGGTGGAACGGCGCTGCGCAGTCTCTCAGCCGCCGAAGGTGTCTTTGTCTGTACAACTACTCCCGCGTTTCCCACTTTGCGCATCCGGTCCACCTGCACATCGAGCGCCTGCGGCTTGATGGCGCGCTTCAGCTCAGCCTTTGTGTCGTCAGCCGACTTGAACTTTTCCTGGTGTTCCGTCGCCGGATAGAAGGCTAGGACGGGGCCGCTAGCCGCCGGGATGTGCACCGGCTCGGCTTTCCGGGGAAGGCGCAGTACCGACGAATTAGAAGGCGCAGTTGATGTAGGGGCTGGGGGGCCAGCCGTGCTCTTCTTCAGAGCCTCGTGCTCCAGACTCTTGATCCGCAGATTAGCTTCCGCGAGTTTTAGCTCCATTTCGCTTAGCCGCAGGCTGAGGGTCGCGACCACCGCTAGCGAGTCTCGTACATTGGTTCCAATTGCATTCATACTGTCTTTATTCAGGCGTGAAGCATGCCCAGTTACGTGTTCCATTATAAACTCCAAATCTCGATGAGCCCTTTCTAGGAGCTGCTCCTTGGAGCACCTTGCCAGGCCATCCGCTTCATCGTCAGTTGTCTCCTCGTTCTCTTCACTCATCGGAGAGGCCGGAAGCTCCTCCAAAGGGTCTTCCGTTTCTGCTGCTGGGGGGGCTGCCGTTGGTGGCTCCGGAGCGGGCCCAGCGGAGCGGCACGGTTACCCTGGATTCCTGTGGGTGATCCAGGCGACCGAAAGTATTTCCATTATTTCGACTCGTTGCAATCAATTTTTACCCATTGTGGCCGAGCCGCAAACTCAACCACAGAGCGGGACCCATAGCTTTTGCGAAGGCCCCAACCGAAGAAAGCTATGAAGTTGGTGGAAAACACTGTTCACGCACCGGACCTTGTCAGACACGGCACCTCCGATGGGCCCTTTGGCACAACAAGCCCACTTAAGAGAGTCATAGTTACTACCGCCTCACCATTCTGAGTTGATCATTCGGTGCAATTCCAAGTATGTTTGTGTCGATCACTTCTTCTGTGTCATTTTCTACAAGATCTTCAACATTATGATCAATTTGATTATTTATTTCCTGACTTCAAAGGGTCTAGCCGGTTAAGCATGGGAAAGCTGCACTAGCGTGTAATGAAGAGTTCTTACCCTGTGATTATTGTACTCTATCTAAAACATCTTTATGCTTAATTTCAGACTTCTACCCCTGATAGTTAGGGAGTAATCGGGGTGGCAACCCTTATCGTTAAATTTGATTTTTTCTGAAACTATTGGAGGTATCTTAATGAAACTGAAATTAATATATATATAGCTACTGGGGCTGATTCACTGACACACTGATTGACTCACTGACTGACTCATTGATCACCTCTCCTGTAAAATTTTGTATGAAAAATTTTTTTTTCACTCATGGTTTCGTATAGAGGACAAAAATTCATTCGGAACAAAAATATGGAGAGAGCTGATGAGTGAGGATTTCGGAGACGGGTGAGGAGCACCGGTCAGGGTATCGAACATAGGTGGGGGGTGTTCGGCCAAATGTCACTCGAAACCTCATCCAATTGGCAAAGAGCCGAAAAAAAACTCAAAAATGGCGAATTCAAGATGGCGGCCATACAAATTTTGTTTGTGTCTATCTCGGAGAGTATAAGAGATGGAAGAGTGGTTTCTTGAAAAAAGATGATCAGGACCCGAAGGTCTACTTGATGAATAGAAAAAAAATTCAAGATGGCGGAATTAAATTTTTTCCATACAAAATATATGCAAGACTTTATACTGTTCCTTTTCAAAATTTCTGATGGTTTCGAATAGAGGACAAAAATTCATTCGGAGGAAAAATATGGAGAGAGCTGATGGTTGAGGATTTCGGAGACGGGTGAGGAGCACGGCCAGGATATCGAAGATAAGTGGAGGGTATTCGAACAAAAGTCACTCGAAATCTCATCCAATTGGCAGAGAGTCAAAAAAAATCCAAAATGGTGGATTCAAGATGGCGGCCATACAAATTTCGTCGGTGTCTATCTCGGAGACTATGAAAGATGGAAGAGTGGTTTCTTGGGAAAAGATGATCAGGACCCGATGGCCTACGTGATGAATAGAAAAAAAAATCAAGATGGCGGATTTTTTTTTCATATAAAATGTATGCAAGACTTTGATACGTTCCTTTCCGCTGATGGTTTCGTATAGAGGACAAAAATTCATTTAGATGAAAGATATGGAGAGCTGATGATTGAGGATTTCGGAGACGGGTGAGGAGCACGGTCTGGGTATTGAAGATAGGTTGGGGGTGTTCAAACAAAAGTCACTTGAAACCTCATCCACTTGGCAGTGAGCTGAAAAAAAACCTCCAAAATGGCGGATTCAAGATGGCGGCCATACAAATTTCGTCGGTGTTTATTTAAGAGACTATAAAAGATGGAAGAGTGCTTCCTTGGAAAAAGATGATCAAGACCCGAAGGTCTACTTGGTGGACAGAAAAACCGCGGTTCGCTTTAGCGAGCCGCGCACCCACGCGCCCTACTAGTTGTATATATATGTCTATGAGTTACATATTATATATTTATTTCAGAATTTTCCCATTTTGAAAAATGTTAAAAAACGAGAAGTAAAATTTTTGGGGGTGATTTTTTATACTAATCCGCGAAGTGAACAGGTTGAAAAAATATACAGTTGTTTTGTTTATTAGTTAGCTATTATATGTAAAAATTGCAAAAATATCGAATTGGTGGGATATAGTGAAAAAAATTAAATTCATAATATATTCAATCAATCAATCGTTCAGTGCAATCAGAATCAATTAATTAATATCTGTTCAATGCTTAATTTTTTTATTTAATTTTTATTATTTATTAGTTATTTTAATTTTTTAATGTATTTATATTTTTTTTAAATTTAATTTTTTTTTAATTTTTTTTTTTATTTTTTTATTTTTTTTAAATTACATATATGAATAAGAATTGTTTAGAATCAAAGCTTAATTAATCCTAGTCACTATTTCCTTCAATAGTTGTTACAACAGTATCATCAAATATGGAGGTCAATATTTCAGCTGGGTTTAAAATTTTTGATTTACATCGGCCATGTGATAAATAATAAATAACTGCTGCAATATGAGCACAACAGCCCACGGTCCTATTGCCATTTGCGCAATCGCACATATAATTTTGAATACTTTTATAACACCATTTTGGTTATAAAAGTATTTATTTGGAGTCTATACATGGCAATTTTGGGCAAGAATATCATTTATTACACAACGTTATACACAGATATATAATGTAGCAACATTGAATATAAAGCAAACCAAAATGGTTATAAAAGTATTCAAAATTATGTGTGCGATTGCGCAAATGGCAATAGGACCGTGGGCTGTTGTGCTCATATTGCAGCAGTTATTTATTATTTATCACATGGCCGATGTAAATCAAAAATTTTAAACCCAGCTGAAATATTGACCTCCATATTTGATGATACTGTTGTAACAACTATTGAAGGAAATAGTGACTAGGATTAATTAAGCTTTGATTCTAAACAATTCTTATTCATATATGTAATTTAAAAAAAAAAAATTAAAAAAAAAATTAAAAAAAATTAAAAAAAAAAATTAAATTTTAAAAAAATATTAATACATTAAAAAATTAAAATAACTAATAAATAATAAAAAATAAATAAAAAAATTAAGCATTGAACAGATATTAATTAATTGATTCTGATTGCACTGAACGATTGATTGATTGAATATATTATGAATTTAATTTTTTTCACTATATCCCACCAATTCGATATTTTTGCAATTTTTACATATAATAGCTAACTAATAAACAAAACAACTGTATATTTTTTCAACCTGTTCACTTCGCGGATTAGTATAAAAAATCACCCCCAAAAATTTTACTTCTCGTTTTTTACCATTTTTCAAAATGGGAAAATTCTGAAATAAATATATAATATGTAACTCATAGACATATATATACAGTTTCAGTTTCATTAAGATACCTCCAATAGTTTCGGAAAAAATCAAATTTAACGATAAGGGTTGCCACCCCGATTACTCCCTAACTATCAGGGGTAGAAGTCTGAAATTAAGCATAAAGATGTTTTAGATAGAGTACAATAATCACAGGGTAAGAACTCTTCATTACACGCTGGTGCAGCTTTCCCATGCTTAACCGGCTAGACCCTTTGCGTTAAGTTTCCATTTTCCGGAATTTCTGCAAGATTTTCGTAGCTAATTTCTATTTCTCTGTAGTAATAGTACATTGTTCTACAAGGGCTGAAAGTGGCCGATTACATACGAGGGTGTCATTTGAGGCACGAGGCGAAGCCGAGGGCCGCGATACACCCGAGTTAGGAATCGCACTTTCTCCCGAGTGTTACATAGTGCTTTATACTACACCTACGAGGAAAATAATAGACACATTATTTAATTAAAATTTATATTGAAATTCATACAATTATTAAAACTTAGGGTGATATTTTTGTTCGGCAAATTAATAGTTTTTAATTCTGGCGGCGTCATCAAAGTATCTTCACTGTCGCTACTAGACATTTTGCGTTTTTAAGTAATTTTATAAATTGAAAATATAGATAAAACAAAAGAAAGCGAATCGCGCGATTTTTTTTTTAATTTTTCAAATAACGTACTCACTAAAGAAAATGCAAGCGGCCAGGAACAATTTGTTTTTTTAACAACAATTTGAATGTGTAAATAACCTTAGACCATAGATAAGTAGACCTAAACAAAGAAATGAAATTATTATATTTACTTAAATAGATTATTATTTAGTTATTAATTAGTTACTATTACTATTTTTATATTTTTAGTACGTTATTTATTTACCTACTACTTTGAAAATAATAAGTCTATTTGTCGAAAAAGGTCTAAATAGATTTCATTGTTTTTCAAGTTATTACTGAACTGACTTGACCAAGAATTAAAAAAAAAAAAGCACGTTAGTAATGGATTTTCATACAGTTTTCAGCCCGCTGAAGCAGGTAAGTAATGAAATTTCATACATTTTGACAGCCCGCAGATTTGTTTCCACGTAATGACGTATTTTCTTTCTCGCTCTTTTGCGATTTGACACAAATCAGAACGTACTTTCCGAGCAGGTGTAGTATAAATATTATTTTCTTTTAAAATATTTGAGAGCTCTGTAAACTTTATTCCAAGTTACTCTGAAATCTTTATAATTTTCATCACCCTGTCGTCGAATAATCAATATTGAAGAAAGGAAATAAATGGAATGTGGAAGTCGTGTTGCAATAGTGTTAACGTCTTGTGGGAAATTTATTATTTGCCCACTGAAGGCAAACTGTTGGCCTCGAATTCTATAAAATGATATGACGGGATGCACTTTTGCTATTAACTGCTGCTCAGTTAGATCTTTTAATTTTGCTGGGCACTTCGATCACAGAAGAAAAAATAAGGATTCAGTACTTAATACTTCAACAATTATTCAAATGCTTCATTGTTCTTGACGTATGTTATCGTGACACATGCTGTCCCGACTCCCGGCTCAAAACTACAGATAGCTGCTTTTTAATTTTATGATTAAATTATTAAATATTTTTTATTGCATTTCATGACTATGTAAATCTTATGCGTTCTGTCACGTATTTCACGTTTATGTTCATTTTATAGTCTCCTAATGCCAGTAAAAATTTAACTTCAAAATTTTCAATAATTAATGTAATTCAATAATGCGCATTAAAATTTTAGCAAGTGTACTTTAAAATAAAACACATTATTTACAACTTTGTAATTCAACACCTCATTATACCCATCCAAAGTTTTTACTTATAATATTCAGTATAATAGCACTATATTATTTTTAGTAAAATAAATGAAAAAAAAAGAAATATTTTTTATTTTACACTAATCCAACTAAAAATAGAACATCAAATAAAAAGCATAATAAGAATAATTTGATGGTCTCTAACCCGGATCTTTCGTAAAAAGTACAGCATTAATCCACTTTCTCGCCTCTGCAAATTGAGGAAATCTAAAGGAAAAGGATAATAACTATTGAAAACTTATTATTATTTTCGTCCTCGTAACAATGCGGTTAACAGCGAAAAAAATATATAATCAAAAAATTTCAAAAAATCATTTATTAATATTTATTCTGGTATTATATTGTTGACTTTATTGTTGCATCTCAAACTGTTCACTTATCTAAAAGAAGACTTTGCAAATCGTTTTCAAGGATGAGTAAATATATAATAATTCTAACTAGTAGGGCGCGTGGGTGCGCGGCTCGCTAAAGCGAACCGCGGTTTTTCTGACCACCAAGTATACCTTCGGGTCTAGATCATCTTTTTCAAAAGAAAACCACTCTTCCATCTTTTATACTCTCTGAGATAGACACCGTCGAAATTTGTATGGCCGCCATTTTGAATCCGCCATTTTGAATTTTTTTCAGCTCCCTGCCAATTGGATGAGGTTTCGAGTGAGTTTTGTTTGGGCACCCTCAACCTCCCTTCAATACCCTGGCAGTGCTCCTCACCCATCTCCAAAATCCTCAATCATCAGCTCTCTCCATATTTTTCCTCCAAATGAATTTTTATCCTCTATACGAAACCATCAGAAATTTGGAAAAGGAACCTTATTACAGTCTTGCATATATTTTGTATGAAATAAAAAAAAACCCGCCATCTTGAATTTTTTTTTTATTCATCAAGTAGACTTTCGGGTCTTGATCACCTTTTTCCAAGAAATCACTCTTCTATCTTTTATAGTCTCCGAGATAGACACCGACGAAATTTGTATGGCCGCCATCTTGAATCCGCCATTTTGGAGATTTTTTTCAGCTCCCTGCCAATTGGATGAGGTTTCGAGTGACTTTTGTTCGAATACCACCCACCTATCTTTGAAACCCTGGCCGTGCTCCTCACCCGTCTCCGAAATCCTCAACCATCAGCTCTCTCCATATTTTTCCTCCAAATAAATTTTTGTCCTCTCTACGAAACCATCAGAAATTTTGAAAAGGAACCGTATTAAAGTCTTGCATATATTTTGTATGGAAAAAAATAAATTCCGCCATCTTGAATTTTTTTTCTGTTTACCAAGTGGACCTTCGGCTCCTGATCATCTTTTGCCAAGAAACCACTCTTCCATCTCTTATACTCTCCGAGATAGACACCAACGAAATTTGTATGGCCGCCATCTTGAATTCGCCATTTTGGAGTTTTTTTTCGGCTCTCTGCCAATTGGATGAGGTTTCGAGTGACATTTGGTTGAACACCCCCCACCTATCTTCGATACCCTGGCCGGTGCTCCTCACCCGACTCCGAAATCCTCAATCATCAGCTCTCTCCATATTTTTCTTCTGAATGAATTTTTGTCTTCTATACGAAACCATGAGTGAAAAAAATTTTTTTCATACAAAATTTTACAGGAGAGGTGATCAATGAGTGAGTGAGTGAATCAGCACGAGTAGCTATATATATATTAACTAGTAGGGCGCGTGGGTGCGCGGCTCGCTAAAGCGAACCGCGGTTTTTCTGTCCACCAAGTAGACCTTCGGGTCTTGATCATCTTTTTCTAAGAAACCACTCTTCCATCTTTTATAGTCTCGGAGATAGACACCGACGAAATTTGTACGGACGCCATCTTGAATCGGCCATTTTGGTGTTTTTTTCAGCTCACTGCTAATTGGATGAGGTTTTGAGTGGCTTTTGTTTGAGCAGCCCCCACCTATCTTTAATATCCTGGCCGTGCTCCTCACCCGTCTTCGAAATCCTCAATCATAAGCTCCCTCCATATTTTTCCTCTGAATGAATTTTTGTCCTCTATACGAAACCATCACAAATTTGGAAAAGAAACCGCATCAAAGTCTTGCATAATACTATATTTTGTATAAAAAAGTAAATTCCGCCATCTTGAATTTTTTTCTATTCATCAAGTCAAATTTCAAGTACTGATCATCTTTTTCCAAGAAACCACTCTTCCACCATTTAAAGTCTCCGAGATAGACACCGTCGAAATTTGTAGGGCCGCCATCTTGAATCCGCCATTTTGAATTTTTTTTCAGCTCCTTGCTAATTGGATGAGGTTTCGAGTAACTTTTGTTTGAACACTCCCCACCTATCTTCGATATCCTGGCCGTGCTCCTCACCCGTCTCCAAAATCCTCAATCATCAGCTCTCTCCATATTTTTCCTCCAAATGAATTTTTGTCCTCTATACGAAACCATCAGAAATTTTGAAAAGGAGCCGCATAAAGTCTTGCATATATTTTGTATGGAAAAAAATAAAATCCGCCATCTTGAATTTTTTTTCTATTCATCAAGTGGACCTTTGGCTCCTGATCATCTTTTTCTAAGAAACCACTCTTCCATCTCTTATAGTCTCCGAGATAGACACTGACAAAATTTGTATGGCCGCCATCTTGAATCCGCCATTTTGGAGTTTTTTTTCGGCTCTTTGCTAATTGGATGAGGTTTCGAGTGACATTTGGTTGAACACCCCCCACCTATCTTCGATACCCTAGCCGGTGCTTCTCATCCGTCTCCGAAATCCTCAATCATCAGCTCTCTCCATATTTTTCCTCCGAATGAATTTTTGTCCTCTATACGAAACCGTGACTGAAAAAAAATTTTTTCATACAAAATTTTACAGGAGAGGTGATCAATGAGTGAGTCAGTGAATCAGCACGAGTAGCTATATATATATTAACTAGTAGGGCGCGTGGGTGCGCGGCTCGCTAAAGCGAACCGCGGTTTTTCTGTTCACCAATTAGATCTTTGGGTCTTGATCATCTTTTTCCAAGAAACTGCTCTTCCATCTTTTATACTCTCCGAGATAGACATCGACGAAATTTGTATGAGCGCCATCTTGAATCCGCCATTTTGAATTTTTTTTCAGCTCCCTGCCAATTGGATGAGGTTTTGAGTAACTTTTGTTTGAACACTCCCTACCTATCTTCGATATCCTGGCCGTCCTCCTTACTCGTCTCCGAAATCCTCAACCATCAGCTCTCTCCATATTTTTCCTCCAAATGAATTTATGTCCTCGATACGAAACCATTTGAAAAAGAACCGTATAAAGTCTTGCATATATTTTGTACGGAAAAAAAAATCCGCCATCTTGAATTTTTTTCTTTTCATCAAATAGACCTTCGGGTTCTGATCATCTTCTTTCAAGAAAGCACTCTTCCATCTTTTATACTATCTGAGATAGACACCAAAGAAATTTGTATGGCCGCCATCTTGAATCCGCCATTTTGGAGTTTTTTTCAACTTTCTGCCAATTGGGTGAGGTTTTGAGTGACATTTGGTTGAACACCCCCCACCTATCTTCGATACCCTGGCCGGTGCTCCTCACTTGTCTCCGAAATCCTCAATCATCAGCTCTCTCCATATTTTTCTTCTGAATTAATTTTCGTCCTCTCTACGAAACCATTAGAAATTTTGAACAGGAACCTATTAAAGTCTTGCATAGATTTTGTATGGAAAAAAATAAATTCCGCCATCTTGAATTTTTTTCTATTCATCAAGTAGACCTTCGAGTCCTGATCATTCCTTTCCAAGAAACCACTCTTCCATCTTTTATAGTTTCCGAGATAGACACCAGCGAAATTTGTATGGCCGCCATCTTGAATCCGTCATTTTGGAATTTTTTTTCGGCTCTTTGCCAATTGGATGAGGTTTCGAGTGACATTTGGCCGAACACCCCCCACCTATCTTCGATATCCTGGCCGGTGCTCCTCACCCGTCTCCGAAATCCTCAATCATCAGCTCTCTCCATATTTTTCCTTCGAATGAATTTTTGTCCTCTATACGAAACCATGGGTGAAAAAAAATTTTTCCATACAAAATTTTACAGGAGAGGTGATCAATGAGTCAGTGAGTGAGTGAGTCAGTGAATCAGCACGAGTAGCTATATATATATTAACTAGTAGGGCGCGTGGGTGCGCGGCTCGCTAAAGCGAACCGCGGTTTTTCTGTCCACCAAGTAGACCTTCGGGTCTTGATCATCTTTCTCCAAGAAACTACTATCTACTACTACCATCTTATGTCTACTTCCATTTTTCATAGCCTCTGAGATATACATCGACGAAATTTGTATGACCCCCCCACCTTGAATCCACCATTTTGATATTTTTTTTCAGCTCATTGCCAATTGGATGAGGTTTCGAGTGATTTTTGTTTGGGCACCCTCAACCTATCTTCAATACCCTGATCGTGCTCCTCACCCCTCTCCGAAATCCTCAATCATCAGCCCCCTCCATATTTTTCATCCAAATGAATTTTTGTTCTCTATACGAAACTATCAGCGAAAAGGAACGTATCAAATGCATACATTTTATATGAAAAAAAAAATCCGCCATCTTAAATTTTTTTCTATACGTCACGTAGACCATCGGGTCCTGATCATCTTATTCCAAGAAACCACTCTTCCATCTTTCATAGTCTCTGAGATAGACACCGACGAAATTTGTATGGCCGCCATCTTGAATCCGCCATTTTGGATTTTTTTTGGCTCTCTGCCAGTTGGATGAGGTTTCGAGTGACTTTTGTTCGAACACTCCCCACCAATCTTCGATATCCTGGCCGTGCTCCTCACCCGTCTCCGAAATCCTCAACCATCAGCTCTCTCCATATTTTTCCTCCGTATGAATTTTTGTCCTCTATATGAAACCATCAGAAATTTTGAAAAGGAACCGTATTAAAGCCGTATTAAAAGTCTTGCATACATTTTCTATGAAAACAATAAATTCCGCCATCTTGATTTTATTTTCTATTCATCAAGTAGACCTTCGAATCTTGATCATCTTTTTCCAAGAAACCACTCTTCCACCTTGTATAGTCTCCGAGATTGACACCGACGAAATCTGTATGGCCGCCATCTTGAATCCGCCATTTTGGATTTTTTTTCAGCTCCCTGCCAATTGGATGAAGTTTCGAATGACTTTTGTTTGAACACTCCCCACCAATCTTCGATATCCTGGCCGTGCTCCTCACCCGTCTCCGAAATCCTCAACCATCAGCTCTCTCCATATTTTTTCTCCGTATGAATTTTTGTCTTCTATACGAAACCATCGAAATTTTGAAAAGGAACCGTATTAAAGTCTTGCATATATTTTGTATGGAAAAAAATAAATTCCGCCATCTTGAATTTTTTTTCTATTCATCAAGTAGACCTTCGGGTCCTGTTCATCTTTTTCCAAGAAACCACTCTTCCACCTTTTATAGTCTCCGAGATAGACACCAACGAAATTTGTATGGCCGCCATCTTGAATCCGCCATTTTGGGGTTTTTTTTCGGCTCTCTGCCAATTGGATGAGGTTTCGAGTGACTTTTGTTCGAATACCACCCACCTATCTTTGAAACCCTGGCCGTGCTCCTCACCCGTCTCCGAAATCCTCAACCATCAGCTCTCTCCATATTTTTCCTCCAAATAAATTTTTGTCCTCTCTACGAAACCATCAGAAATTTTGAAAAGGAACCGTATTAAAGTCTTGCATATATTTTGTATGGAAAAAAATAAATTCCGCCATCTTGAATTTTTTTTCTGTTTACCAAGTGGACCTTCGGCTCCTGATCATCTTTTGCCAAGAAACCACTCTTCCATCTCTTATACTCTCCGAGATAGACACCAACGAAATTTGTATGGCCGCCATCTTGAATTCGCCATTTTGGAGTTTTTTTTCGGCTCTCTGCCAATTGGATGAGGTTTCGAGTGACATTTGGTTGAACACCCCCCACCTATCTTCGATATCCTGGCCGGTGCTCCTCACCCGTCTCCGAAATCCTCAATCATCAGCTCTCTCCATATTTTTGTTCCGAATGAATTTTTCTCTTCTATACGAAACCGTGAGTAAAAAAAAAATTTTCCATACAAAATTTTACAGGAGAGGTGATCAATGAGTCAGTGAGTGAGTGAGTGAGTGAATCAGTGAATCAGCACGAGTAGCTATATATATATTAATTCTAAAGAAGCCGTCTCCACTTTTGTCAACCTAGCTAGCAAAATGATCTTACTAAGTAAGTGCATTCGGTGGTACACAAATCGGACTAACATGCGGTATCCTTATTTTTTCTTCTGTGATCGAAGGCTGGGCATTGTCCTGGGTCCATGTTATTGTAAATGGAAAATAGATTTAGAAGTCCAGTCTTATTATAACGAGTGTAATTAAGTAAGTGTATTGTTTGTAAATTCAGTTATATCTTGTACATGAACAACACATACTAAAGTTAGATAAATATTATAAAGAAACGAAATTATTTAACTTTTAATGCTAACAGATTCTATAGCTTCACAATAATGCTAATAGATGGCGCTGTATTTGCCATCGGTGAAACAGCATTATGGGATATCGCGAGGTCTCAGTTCGGGGCGAACCACTAGTTTATTTCAGATAAGATCATCCATAGTAATCATCATAGTAAGAATAACAACAAATAAAATAATCGAATCGATAATCAAAAAATAAATATAAAAATGTCAGTCAAATGAAATAAAAACAAATAAATATACACTCAAGTCAAACGTAAATAAAAATATATATCAAAATGTCAGGAATAATTTTCTAAGCTATATCCATCTCACTGGCACCGGGACTAGAACATGTCTGTCGCAACAGTGCATTATGGTGTTGGGGCTGCCCCGCACTCCGCGCACCACAGACGCACACCGCTTGCGTACGATAGTATTAAAGACTAGACTACTAGAGAATCGGGGCAGCCCTAACAGCATCCTGCTACAGTATATTACTTTGCATTTTTACTTGAGATTTGTTATTTTGATAACGATAGTTTAGTACAAAAATCGTGCCCGAATGAATTATCAAAGCAATTTTTTTTCTATGTTAGCCACTGATTAGGGAGATCACATACATTCATTTTTTATGCACATCAAATGTATAAAAATCTGAGATGGATTACTTTTGCGCCGGAGCTGGGGTAATTCTCTGGCGCATTCTCCTTTGCTAAGTTTACATATTGCCTTTAGAATTAACATGACCTATCTCAAAATTCCAGTAATTTCTGTTTAAATACTTTTAAAAATATAATATTATCATTCCATACATAAAAAATGCAATATATAAATCTGCACAAAATCAACTTTTTCCAAAAAAAATACGCCAGAGAATTAAATTAACTCAACACTATACTTTTTTGAAGTTTTTTTTGCTCCTTTCCCAAAAATTGCAATTTGTGTTAATCGGTGGACATACATAGAAAAAAAAAATACCGGCCGAATTGATAGCCTCCTCCTTTTTAAGTCGGTTAAAAACCAAAGAAAGAGGGTTCATTTCGATTCAGCTGTCAACTTCGAAATTGGAACTTTTCGACGCTGGAGTAGATAAGTTAAACTGTGATGACGTGGTGACATTGGTGTAACTGAACTTCTACGTGAACTTCTATAAGTTTTTCTATTTTTTACTTCACTGTAACTATCATTTTCGCTGTCACTCAGATTGTCAAAAATATTAGGAGGTTTGCTGTCTCTGTATTTTCAAAAACTGCTCTTTTTTAAGTGCCCCTAATTCTGCAAAGAAAGAAATATTTTACGTAAATATACAGTTTATTAGTAGTAATTAACACCATCACTATTCATTTGATGAGCAAAGCTTTGATTACAAAGTTTTTCTTAACTTGGAAAAAAAAATTGGCAGTTTTAGAAAAAAAAAATCTAGAATAGTAAGAATAGTATTATAAATTTTTTTGGAAATTCTTAACAAGACTGGAACAGAAGGCTCCACTAATGTTATTAAATCTCTCATCACTGATTTTATTTTTATTTGATGATAAGATTGTCCTTGACTATGATCTCATCTGATGGAAATTGACAATGCAATCTAAGAGGCTAGCATCCTAACTTGGAGGGGGTATGGCCTAGTGTACATTCAACCCATACCCCTAATCGGTTTCTACACACCATTGTGCCGAAATACTATATTGCATGGCGGCACGTCTTTGACGGTAGGGTTGTTATTAACCACGGCCAAAGCCTCCCCACCAGATCAGACCAGAGACAATTTAGAAATTACATATTTCCAAATTGCCCCACCGGGAATCGAACCCGAGACCTCCCAGTTATAAGACCACAGCGCTCACCACTGAGCCAGGTCGTCAAATCAACATTGATTAAATAAATATAACCCTTCCACCAGAGAGTAAAATTAGTAAAGTCTTTTAAAAGGCTCTATACCTGCTATACATCCAACAAGTCCAACAGATTGACTAAAAACTTGAACAATGTTTCACCCTCAGCTTCAATATTTGTTCAATAAATACCACTGCAAGTACAATACATGATGGGATGACAGTTTAGGCACCAACATTACGCCTACCGTACGTAACCAGGCTTCTCTTTATAATGTATGGTTACAATGTGGTCCCACTTTGCAGTGCATTCCTTGGCATTCATAACATATTTTAAATTTTTTGTGATCAAATTGTTTCTAATTCCTTTTATAAGATGGGGTGGGTCATAGAAAGGAAAAAAGTTTCTCATTTCCTATCTTGAAATAGCCTTCTGTGTTTTATTTGTGGGCAAATATTTTTCTTTTGTCTTTTAATAAATTTATAGCAGCTACATTGGAAGCACTTTGGTTGCAGACTTGTTACATCTGTTAGCCCTTTCTTTTGTAACACAGTGGTCATTTCCTTGATTTGTGCCTTACAGTCTGTGGCCTTCGTGCTGCCACTACAAAATTAATAGGCCAGAGGCTGCTTATATTTTTTTACGATGCCCCATAATCATGAACACTAGAACATGATCACAATACTCGATTGTTGCACCATTATTCACCAGTCCCTTAGTTTGATCATTTTTCTTATCATAAAAAATGCCTAGTGCAATTTATAGCCATCTTATCATAAATAAGGCTGCAGTATTTGGGAGTTTCTGGCATTTTTTCCACTTTCTGCTTCAAATAAGAAGTCATTGGTGCCGGGTTTCAAGTTTAGTTTGTGCAAAAAACTCTGCACTATTCTTCTACTCAGCAATACACATAATATGTTACTCAGTAGGTGATGGTTCTATCATCAACATTTGGTTGCTCTGGAAATAAAAATTTTAATTTCAGTAATCTGAAGTTAATAAGGTGTTTAGAAATATGAACTTATCTCAATTTTAACATTTACTAAGCTAAAAAACTAACTATATGCAACTATTTAAGCTATTCAAGGGGCTTTCAAGAGGTGAATTAAGTTTCAGGAAAACTGGCACCACATTGGCTATTTTTCTGGTGCTGCAAATATTCATAGGCATCAATAATCAATTAAAATCAGGTGACCTGTTTGCTCACTATTTGAATTTAATATAAAATAAAAAAAGTATATCTGATACTTATTTATTTAAATAGTCATACCTGCCTGCACATCACTACATAGTATAAAACAAAGTCACTTTCTCTGTCCCTATCAGTGTTGGCCCAAAGTTAATCTGATTAACGATTAAAAATTAATGATTAAAATCATAATCAAAAATTTGATTAACGATTAATTTAATCGTTAATCAAAAATTTGATTAACGATTAATTAATCATAATCATTAATCGTTAATCTGATTAATTATTTTTGATTAAATATCTATTAACTACTTATTTATTTATTTTCCGATTTTGCAGTAATTTATTGTTAATTTTGACCGCTCACTACTCATCACCACTCACCAGCACTCAGCACACTAAGCAGTCAGCACACTCACCACCACTGACCACCACTCACCACCACTGACCACCACTCATCACCACTCATCGCCACTCATCACCACCCACTCATCACCATCCATCACCACCACTCATCACTACCACTCACCACCACTCATCACCACTCATTACCACTCATCACCACTCATTACCACTCATCACCACTCATCACCACCCACTTATCACCACTCATCACCACTCGTCACCACCCAATACTCAATATCATATTGGTATTGTCTTCGAATTATAAAGGATTTTTCTCTGCCTGTGGTCATTGCTCGTTCTCGCCATTTCTTTTTCGTCGAAATTAAACAGCTATTTGCAAACACAATTTTTGACGACCTCCCTGGCGCAGTGGTGAGCGCTGTGGTCTTATAACGGGGAGGTCTCGGGTTCGATTCCCGGCGGGGGCAATTTAGTAATTTATTATTTCTAAATTGTCTCTGGTCTGGTCTGGTGGGAGGCTTTGGCCGTGGCTAGTTACCACCCTACCGTCAAAAACGTGCCGCCAAGCGATTTAGCGTCCCGGCACGATGGCGTGTTGAAACCGATTAGGGGTATGGGTTGAATTGATACTGCTATACCCCTTCCAATTTAGCCCGCTACCATCTTAGACTGCATCGTCACTAATCACTTACCATCAGGTGAGATCGCAGTCAAGGGGTATCTTGTCATCGAATAAAAAAAACACAAAGAAAAAAATAGTAAAAATAGTATAAAAAATAAAATATAGCATCGTCTGTACTTTTTCACATATTTTGGTTTAAACTGAATCTTAAAATAGTAAACAATAAGGGTTATTTTAATTTTACTCGGTCACTGGTTTGATTCATTTAAAAATTCAAATTTCAAATATCAATCAGTCGGCGTTTGACCGCCTTTATGAGTGGAAGCTGCTCCGGTTGCAAGCAAATTCTGTCGTCAAAAAAGATCGTAGGAACACGAAATACTTGAGCAAACCAAATTAACACTTTATATAACAGAATCTGCATTCCGAACCGGTGGTAGATTTATGACGTGTCATAAGACCTACAAGGTAGCCTACACTACATAAATAAATTATGAATTTGAATTTGAATATATTTTGATGAAAAGAAAGGTGAGAAACTAAGTACTTCAATATAACCAGTATCATTTTATTATCTACTAGACGATGCCCGCGACTTCGTCCGCGTGGATCAAGGTTTTTCAATTCCCATGGGAACTCTGTAATTTTCCGGGATAAAATGGAGCCTATGTTTTATTTCTGGGTATGAGCTATCTCCATGCCAAATTTCAGCGAAATCGGTTCATTCGTTGCGGCGTGAAGAAGTAATAAACACACACACACACACACACACACACACACACACACACACACACACACACACACACACACACACACACACACACACACACACACACACACACACACACACACAAACACACACACACAAACAAACAAACTAACAAACACACACACACAGACTTTCGGCTTTATAATATGTAGGAGAGTAGGATCAGAGTGATTTTTGTTCAAAGCGCCATCTAGTGACGGTAGTCTTGTAACGTTTCATGACGGTAGTCTTGTAACGTTACAAGACTACCGTCACTAGATGGCGCTTCTTCCGTTTCACTTCTGATGATTGGTGATGCTCGCGTTCCTACAAATATTAGTGTGACTAGCTGATGCCCGCGACTTCGTCCGCGTGGATTTAGTTTTTAAAATCTCGCGGAACTCTTTGTTTTTCCGGGATAAAAAGTAGCCTATGTCACTCTCCCGGTCCTCAACTATACCCTTGCAAAAATCACGCCAGTCCGTTGTACCGTTGCTACGTGATTGAAGGACAAACCAACAAACAAACACACGTTCGAATTTAAAATATTAGTAAGGATTACTTAGGATAAGGAAGTAAAGATTATTAAGACTAACAATATCAATTTTAAACTGACAGTCTCTAAATCCTCACAGTTTAGGTAGACACTACCCTGCAGCATCAGGATTGAAGAGCCAGGACCTAGAGCTCCATGACGTAGTCTATGCTTGATACCTACAATATGAATTTTCAAGCGAAATACTAGTCGTAGGTGCAATTAACGTCAAGTATATTCAATTCTAATTGTTTAGGTACATAATATGATACGCGCCGAGCGCGGACTTCGCTTTACATCGATGCGTAGGGATGATGAAATCGCACTGCCCGCCTTCGTCGACGACCAAGCGATAGCGATTTGTTCGAGCGGTTCGGTGCCGTAGAGGGCGCGCGCGCGCGGGTCGAGGCACACCGCCGCGCCACGCCGCGCGCGCTGTTTAACGCCCGCTGGCTTCTCTCTTGAATCCACCATTTTGAATTTTTTGTCAGCTTCCTACCAATTTGATGAGGTTTCGAATGACTTTTGTTTGAATACTCCCCCTCTATCTTCGATACCCTGGCCGTGCTCCTCACCCGTCTCCGAAATCCTCAATCATCAGCTCTCTACATATTTTTGCACCAAATGAATTTTTGTCCTCCATACGAAACCATGAGTGAAAAATTTTTTTTTCATACAAAATTTTACAGGAGAGGTGATCAATGAGTCAGACAGTGAGCGAGTCAGTCAGCGAATCAGCACGAGTAGCTATAAATATATAGTAAAAACATTGATGGATGTATTAGTTTATAATCAAGTTAATCAAGTTAAAAAAGTTAATCAATTAACGATTAATGATTAATGATTAAATTCATTAATCATGATTATGATTACTTTTTTAATCATGATTATTTTAATCATGATTAATTTAATCTGATTAAAATTAATCAGATTAATTAATTGATTAAAAAATTAATCGATTAATGCCAACACTGGTCCCTATGTATGCTTAAATCATTAAAACTACGCAACAGATTTTGATGCGGTTTTTTTAATAGATAGAGTGATTGAAGAGGAAGGTTTATATGTATAATAACATCCATTAACAGTGAATGACATAGGCTATATATTTTTTACCCGTGCGAAGCCGGAGCGGGCCGCTAGTGAAATTATAAACCTTTTATTATTTATTGCCTATATACTATCACTACATATTGACGCTGGATAGTGATTTTGCTGTTTCTTATAAGATATTGCTTTCCAGCATTGATATTGTAAAACAAAGTCCCCTGTCACATCTGTTGTCTGTCTGTCACATCACATCGCACTATCACACTAATATTATAAAAGCGAAAGTTTGTATGTGTGTGTGTGTGTGTGTATGTTTGTTACTCCTTCACGCCACAACGAATGAACCGATTTGGCTGAAATTTGGAATGGAGATAGCTCATACCCAGGATTAAAACATAGGCTACATTTTATCCCGGAAAATTACAGAGTTGCCATGGGAATTGAAAAAACCTTGATCCACGCGGACGAAGTCGCGGGCATCGTCTAGTTCATAATAAACTTAAAAACTACTGAACAGATTTTCACCAATGGACAGGATGATTTAAGAGGAAGATTTTAGTGTATAATTTGTTAAGGTTTTGTGTAAATTGGTTGCAATATGACAATAACTGTTGAAAATAGTCAAGCCATCTGGGAGCTTTCATCGAAAACGCTGTCTGATCCCTTTGAGATATAACAAAACAATGTATATTGGTGGTATGGGAATGGGATAGGTCTATGCAGAAAAGTACGCAATGGCTATATCTGTCTTTTACGGATAGTTTACTATACCCATTTTACTTCTAACTAAATGGCCAATTGTTTGTCAGGACTCAGGCCACACACAGTGTAGGCTTTCGTGTTTCATTAAACAATAACGTGCATACATAGAAGGGTGTGCATATGTAATTTTTCATCATAAATAATTGTTAAGGTTTAGTTTATAAGATAATTGTTGAAAATATCGGGAAAATCAACTCGCCAGGGAGCTTTAAAAAAAAACGCTGAATTATTCCTTTATTTGTGTTTAACAAAACAATGTGTGGTGGTGGTATGGTAGAATAGGTCTATATAGAAAAGTCTACGATGGCATGGTCTGCAATCTTATAAGGACAAGCTATCCTATAACGATTTTAACTTCAAAAACATGGTCACGTACAATGTGGCAAGTAATTAGAAATTTATTACGATGGCTGCAATCTTAATCCTTATCAACTTACCGTACATCAGTTACCATAAGCATTCCATGCACATTATGATAATCCTTTACACATAATTTAAATGAAAACCCTGGAGTAAACGCAAAATAAATTCAAGCGCCGCAGGTCTCACACCGACAAGCTAAGACCCTAAGATAGAAAAAATATGTAGACATGATATGCTCTACTACACGTGCTCAGCCGGGATGGGGTCGCTAGTAAAGTACTAAAAAAAAATTCATAGTTACCCTCTTTTCTTGTCACTGGACAACCAGGTACAAGAGTTCTGTGACATAATTAATTAGGTACCTCTAAAGTTCAGTATTCACTATCTAGTTATGAGCCAAACTCT
This sequence comes from Hipparchia sbordonii, assembly GCA_038048805.1. Classification (NCBI taxonomy): domain Eukaryota; kingdom Metazoa; phylum Arthropoda; class Insecta; order Lepidoptera; family Nymphalidae; genus Hipparchia; species Hipparchia sbordonii. The sequence continues at coordinate 20,835 of CM076111.1, read as the reverse complement.
TAAAGAAGAGGGTCTATGTTCTAGATGCACAATAACTTCACAAAGTTCTTTACAATACACAAATAGGGCGACACGGAGGAGGCTCGGGCTCAACGCGCACGTACGAAACAAAGAAACACGGAGGATGGAAATCAACTCAACGTGGACAGGTGGATAGCAAATATGTAACGAGCTTTACTGCAAAACAACAATTTTTATTGCAAAAACTTATTACGAACGTTTAAAACTCGTACGCAGCTCCAACTACACAGATTCCACAGATTACTGTAGTGCAAAGAGTATAATAACATAGGCAATGAAACGGAGTGATTACATTCTCTTTGGCAATGAATATCTAGATTCTTGATTCTTGTTTGATTACTATTGTGATGTCTTGCCATATGACAAAAACGAAATATTACCATTTTATGAAAGGGCATCTGTAAAAAATAATAGATTACCTACTCAGTTTATTACAGCGAAAAAGTATTTAAGTAGGTATTTGTTTGATGGGATAATTTTTTCATGTATTTTTTCTGGCATTTAATGATATAAATAATTAATTCAGGTGTTTTTTAATTTGTACCAATTCCCATAATGTAATCTTAGTATAGCAATACTCTGTGGCCTAACTGGCTCATAGATGACGCTGTCGCCATAGCATGGTCCGTCATTTTAATAGATAAATGTCAAAGTCGTCAGTTGTCAGTGTCATTCACAGACGAATGTCATGAGTCCACATAACCTCAAATCTGAAATCAAAGTGATCAAAGTGATACTGATAGCCAGTGATAGCTAAACCTGAAACATTGTGTTCTGTGTTGTGCGATTCTGCTGAAAATTGGAAACTGCAGCTTAAAGATACTTACTTAAAAATTTTGTACGTACTTACCTCGATAACTATTGGAATTATACAATCACCACTTACGCGCTATATGGAATGATCTCTCGATATTTTTATTTAGATTTGGAGATTGACTTGTAAGTAGTGCTCAAATTGCATAACTATTTATTGGGGTCGTTTTAAGTAAAGCAGGGAATATGTTTTTCAATGAAAAGAAAGTTAAAATGTTATCGACGTTCGGGTAAATACATTTTAAAGAGTTAATCAAGTCATATTTCTCGTGTCCCGCGATACGATTCCCGCGTCGGCAAACAACAACCTTATGGGCTAAGTTGGGTTGCGGCTTTGGTTGTTTGGTCAAAAAGTATTGAGGCAATGGTCAAAGGATGAAAAAAATAGCATTGGGTGCAGCATTGGCTCAAACATTCTTGAATTTTCATTCTGTTTGGATGGTCATTTTGTCCTGGTTTATTTCATAACAAATCAGCGCCAGACTAGTGCAAATGCTTCCGTTTGTTCCACATGTAAGGAGCAACATTCAGAGCCCACCTAAAACCTATTTCTCTATATTAAACTTCATCAAGATCAGTTTCAGTGTGCAAAACTAAGAAACAGTTAATAGTTATTTGTTCAACAAGATAGCAAAGTTCATTTTTGTTGCGAGTGCCTAGTTTGAATCCCGAGCGAACGAAGGATTGTAATATAGAATCACGAGCGTAGCGAGTGATTCTAAGTTAGAATCCTGAGAGTAGTGAGGGATTCAAAGGCACAAGAAGCAAAAACTTTGCTATCGTGTGATACATACAATTTTTCACCTCAATAGCGAAAAAGTACAAGATGTAAGAGAAATATTTATTAAAACATAAAGGATATTTTAAAATTTTAAAAATTAGGTTTATTTATTTAAAAACTTTTCAATATCATGAGCGGTGAAAACTTTAGATTTTTTGGATTTATGCCCCTCCGACTGTCTTTTCAAAAATACAATAAGTTTAGGATAAGTTTCAATGTGAACGTCGCATTTCGATTTGATTGTAGCTTTTAACATGGAGTAAATACTCCATAATGTAGATGGTTACCTTGTTTTAGACAATTCCATGAAATATGATAAAATCACAGTCTCTGAATAGGACTTCGCATCCTTAGAAAGTCTCCAATCATTAAATAATTCATAGGCTTTCAAGTATTTTTCACGAGACTATTCCGGAAGAAAGTTTAATTCGCGTTAGACACTAATTCTTTTAATTCTGAATTATAAGTAGATTCACTCATTTTGTTATTTTAAAATTCTTACAACAAATAACTTCTAAGAAATTAGTACCTAATTAAGATATAGAATAGAGTTAATTATTTTTTTTTTTTGCCGCCATTTTATATTACTCTTTTGTCTGCGTTCGGAATTGTGTCATTCATAAAATAAAATATATTAATTAATTAATTTTAATTTTCTTTTATGTTTCATGTGTGTTACAGAATTATAAAGTCTAAAACACATTTACGAAAAGTAAATAGTTTAAATAATAAAATAGAGAGTTAAAAAATTTTGTCGAAATAAAATGTATGGGGTATGCAATATTATATACAAAATTTCTGAACGTTTCTTGAGACGGTGAATTGAAGAAACGCCAATCCAATGCGTTCTATATTCAAAACACTTTTTCTCACTGAGTGAGCAAAAACGACTTTTGCTCACTGGTTTTGGGCAGCAAAGGCGCCCTTTTTGAGCTAGAGAGGTGAAAACTAACATTTTTGCATTTATAATCTAGTTGATACCAGTGATTGTCTGGGTGGATTGATATTTATGAAAAAAATCTTTTTGAAACCTATTATTTCCTGGGATACAAAGAAACATGTTGCCATGCACAAGGTTACAAGCTATCTCTATGCAAAATGTGCCCCTACTCATTCTATTTCTGCTTGATAATTGCATGATACTTACTTGTATTTGTTGTTTCATTAAAGCATAATATGATAGAAATTATAGATCAGTATCACCTTTTGATCTTACTAAAGAGCTGAAATTTGGCAAGGATATTATGCATATTAATTATGTTGGAAAAGTTTTACAGTAAAATTTTGAAAAAAACTTGTTTTGGGTACTTTCCCTACACATAAACTCCCTTACACCGAATTCCACCACTGCGGCCAATCTCTTCAGAAATAAGCCATCTGTGTCTTAGATATTGTAGTGTATAAGTGTGTACGCAGACTTAGGTGCATTCTTTATTTCCTCATTCGCATAGCCCAGTGGGATGGAAATCCCACGGCTGGAGAGAGGTCAGGCCCGATGACTTTACTGCTCTCTGAGGCTCGAGGGCGTTACACCACCTACCTACACAGAAAAACCCAATACATTTATGGCCTGACCTGGAAATCAAAACCGGGACCTCGTTATATGCATTCAAAAATGCTAACCATTTGACCAGCAAGGTAGTAAATAATTAGCATGATATAGTGTGTTTGGGTATATTGTGCATAGTCCTACTATAGAGTCACATGCCAGGGGCGTTTTAGATTTTCAATTTACACTTGTTCCTGTTTGACAATTCCACAGCTGGCCGTCGAGCAGTGCCAGCTCTCGATCGGACCCGCATTGTCACTGCGACTCTCGCTTGCAGGAGCGCAGCGGGCAGGCCCGAGCTAGCGGCGCAGCAGGCGGTGCAGCAGGCCACGAGGGAGCTGTTCGGCGAGTGCGGCGCGGCGTGCGCGGACGTGCTGCGCGTGAGTGGCGCGCGCGTGCTGCTGCGCGTGACGCACGCGCGCCTGCGGAGACTGCGAGCGGCGCTGGCGCTGTCGTCCCGCGGAGTTCGCGTGCACGCAGAAGCGCCTTCACTACAGGCGCTCATATAGGAGCTAGTGAGTATTTGCGAGCACCTTTGATGTATTTTGTAACCCCAATGCAACAAGACGGGTGTTTATTAGTTTAATGTGTGTACGGGTGTTAGCTATAATTTATGAAGATCTGCTCGGCGTTTGAAGATCATCAGCTCATTTCCGACTCTATTAAAGAGTCTTAGCTCTTACCGACTTTCACTGGTGCACCGGTGGTGTGATTGATTTGAAATTTGGTGTATTGTTACTTGGGGTTATATCCCGGACATGTTAACCTTGAACTGATGATTCCAACTCCTCCAGTAAGGCAACTTACGGCAAATATAGTGTTTTTGGGGCTCGGGTCCATTAGAATGGTTAATGAGTAATAGTGTTAGATGTATGATGATTGAGGATCAATGAGGTGGATCTGATGTTAAACAGAAAACTGGCTAACAGGATGTCAGGAGTATCACGGACACATGTCAGTTGTGTTTTAAATTTTAAATGTCAAATTCATTGAATACATCATCAGCTGTCCTCCAACAGCTCAATATTGAGCGCAGGACTCCTTAAGAATAGAATAGAAATATCTTTATTGGTAGCAATAAACACAAAAATATACAAAATAAATCAAAATTAAAAGGTAGGTAGATAGGTCTTAGATATCGTTACTTTGTACAGCAGTGCAACGCTACCAAAAGGTGAGTCACTCAGCTTGTGTCTTAGCCTCACAGGCCTTAAACTGGCGAAGCCGCTTAGTTTCAAAGCTGTGGGTGCCGGGTGTCCCAACACTGATTTTCAGTGACCGCCTTTAAATGCGAACGTCGATGGTCTTTTTTAACTTTTGGCAGAAAATGATAATTTATGATGGAAAAAGTAAAAGTAATAGAAGTATTATATTGAAAAATGATTATTTAGACTGTGCTGTGGTGGTTCCAGCGCCATGAGCGCGGCGCAGTGCGCGTCGGGCGCGGCGGGCGCGGCGGGCGCGGCGGGCGGCGCGCGCGAGTGGCGGCTGGGCGCGGCGGGGCAGCACGTGCTGCTGGTGGCGCCGCCGGCCACGCTGTCGGCCGCCAGCGCGGTGTCGCTGCCGCCGCCCGAGCCCGCGCCGGGGCTCATCCTGCCCGACGGCTCCATCAACTGGGGCTGCCCCTGCCTCGGCGGCATGGCCACGGGGCCCTGCGGCGCGCAGTTCCGCGACGCCTTCTCCTGCTTCCACTACAGGTGAGCTCTCCGTCACATCACCTGGCCACGGCGAAGCCGAACGAAACGGCTCCTGAGCCGAAAACAATTTTTTTTTAATTTCTCGTCTGTCTGTCTGTGTGCGCATCGCGCGATTTTAATGAAATTTGGTACAGTGGTAGCCGATACTCCGGGTCGATATATAAGATACTTTAAACAATAAGGTTTATCCGGGATAGGGGATGAAAGTTTTTGTTGATTTTGTTCCATAATTTCGTCAAATCTAAACCAAATTTGATAATTCTTTTTTTATTATAAATTGTGCGCTACAGACAGACAGACAAAAAAATCAAAAATATTTGTTTTGGGCTAAGTATCGATAATAAAGCATCCCTCGATTAAAATAATAATAAAAATTATAATCAAGGCAAGCTAATAATAATTAAATTTAGTTAGGTATATCAAAAAAAAAAATTAGATCAGAACTTTAATAAAAATTAAATACAATTGGGCCGAGGATATATTTTGGACAGCCCTAGCTACCTACTACTACCTACGGTCTAATTGGGCTGCCAGTTGCAATCATCAGCCTCAAGTTTTAATCTAATGCTTTGGCCTATAAATTATGGTGTAAATTGTGTTCACTTTTTTTGTCTTTAAATAAATTCTCAAAATATAGTTAACTAGCGGCCCGCTCCGGCTTCGCACGGGTATAAAATATATAGCCTATGTCATTCACTGAAAAAATGATTAAAATCGATCAAAACAATTTGATCTATTCATTACTGAAGGATTAATGCTGCATTGGTTAAAATCGTTTCTGAAATTAGCCATTATTTGTCGTAAAACGTAAATGACCAAAAAAATGTTATTGTGGGATATCCATAAGAGATAGACATATACCATCGCAGAGTTTTCTGTAGACCTTTTCAATGTGTACAATACTTAGTACATTATTTTGATAAATCTCGTAGGGTTCAGCCTGCGTTTGCAATGTAAGCGGAAAAAATGTAATTATTTACGACATCACTTTAGAAAACTCAAAAATAACAGTATTTCTCCACTATTTAATGGATGTTATTATACATATAAACCTTCCTCTTCAATCACTCTATATATTAAAAAAATCGCATCAAAATCCGTTGCGTAGTTTTAAAGATTTAAGCATACATAGGGACAGAGAAAGCGACTTTGTTTTATACCATGTAGTGATGTACAGAATTTGTCCCGTTACAGTTTCATTACAAGTATAGTTTGTGGACTATTAGAAATATTTTGTCCAATTTTGGTGAAGATCTACTAAAACATTGGAGATAGAAGACATAACTTCTCGCGGAAATCAGCTAGTGTAAATAATACTCCTTTAAATTCGGCGGTCTGGACCAGCGTACACACCTACACACGTAGACCAATAACCGCGGTACCGTGTGTGGCGCGTCCGGTAACCAGTGCTCCGTCCTGTCGGCAGCGAGGCGGAGCCCAAGGGCAGCGACTGCTACGACAAGTTCAGCGTGATGCAGGACTGCATGGCGCAGTTCCCCACGCTCTACGCCAAGGACGACGACGACGACGACGACGAGCTCGCCGCCGCGCTCGACGCCGCCGGGGCGGGCGACGCGGGCGGCGACGCGCCGGCCGCCGGGCGCGCGGACAAATAGACCCGCGCCGCCGCGTGCAGCGCGCGTCGCCGCGTGCAGTGCGCCGCCGCGTGCAGCGCGCGTCGCCGCGTGCAGTGCGCCGCCGCGTGCAGCGCGCGTCGCCGCGTGCAGTGCGCGTCGCCGCGTGCAGTGCGCGTCTCCGCGTGCTGCGCGCCGCACACCTACATCAAAAGTCAAACGACGCAAAAAAGGTGTCCGCTCCCGACGACGAGAAGTCTTATCTGAGTCTTTTGTTAGTAAAGTTATGGAACTCAACTTTGTTTAGTTGTTATAGATAGTTCAGCTCATCTCGGCGCGCGGCGTTATGTGTGTGCCACACAAATTAAAACTGCATGTTTTGCATGTTTTGCAATGACGCGGCGGCCGCCTATTCGTCCTTCTGTCACGCACACACAGTTACTGACTGTACACAGGCCTTACGCACACACGGCGCCGCGCGCCATGTTGAGTTAAACTATCTATAACTTAGTTTAGTTGTTAACTTAGTTCTAGGACATATTTTACAACATTTTTAGGTTATAATAGTACATTACACGGTACGGTACAAGTGTGCAATGTTTGAGGCGCCGTTGAGCCCGAGCCGTTAGGTGAGGGTCTTAAGATAGCCGAGGACGGTAATCATCAATACACACATGTACCATACGACCTTTTTCAATACACTTGTGAAGAAAATAATACTAAAATAGTACATTATGGTACAAAACAGTGAAAACGAGTTGTGAAATTTTTTTCGCAATGGCGGGAAAAATTAATGTTATTCTTTTGTTCGCCCTCTTGAGATGCTCTTGAGGACAGGCAAAGATCGACGACCATACATCCTATTCAGGTGTTTATTTGATTTAATCACTTTTCCGGAATGCGCGCGCACCTTTAATGGCCATAGACTAAAAGAATGAGGTTTCTTTTTTTTTTTTTGGCTTTTCTGTTATAGCCACGTACAAAATGGGGAATTTCCAGTTTTCTTTATTACAGAAAAAACAAAAGTTATATTTGAGTGACAGTTTTATTTATTAAACACGTCCAAGTTGAAATTATCTATTTAAATACGAAGTTGTATGAAATGAGCAAGCAATAGGTATCTTGGCAATAGGTAGGATTTTTTTTGTAATAGAAACTTTTTTAAGAACAAAGCAATTCAACCAATAAAATTAAAAAAAAAAATTCTATAACTCACATTGTGAATAATAGTAATAAAAAGTCACAGTTTGAGTTAAAGGTGTCATTGTGTGCCTAATTGCGGTGAATTTGGAGCCACTTTATGAGCAAGTGTGTTGAAAAAAATATTTGAAAATACTTTTTCGTCGTCTAGGGAGTGGACTATTCATTTCGTACCAAACTTTTCATACTTTCACGTGTACACAAATGGGTAATTGAAGTTTTCACTAGGTTGTAAGCACGGTAGGCTGCAGAGCGGCCGGTATTGTTTCTTCGTGAACGCCGGACTCGCTCGCACGCGGTCCGAGTGACGTTGTGCGAGTGTCGAGATCTTGACGTAAATGCATCAAACTATTCATACTTTCACTTTTTGGAAGTCGGTTAAAAAGAACTCGATTTTGACCAAAACGTCACTCGGACCACAATACGCTCGCTGGCGTATCCATAAAATAAGAAGCTTTATTTCTGTGTCTATAGAAATAGAATAAAAATAGGAGGCAAATAAAATTTCTTCTGTACGTGGTCTTGTGAGTTTTCTTTTTAATTATAGCACAAAACTATTTATTTTTTAATTGTAGTTCAATTATTTACGATTTGAAAGCTATTAAAGAAACAATTTAAATGCTCGCCAAATCAATTTTTAGACCGTAAGTCTAAGCACCGAGTAAATAACCAGCCAAGCGCGAGTCATAATCGCGCATCGAGGGTTCCGAACCTAGAAGATGACAACGGGAATTTCTATGAAAGTAAAAATTATGTAAAAAAAAAAAAACGATTTTTGGAAAAACTGTCGCTTACTGGGTTTTGTTATTTGAGCTGTCGCGCTTTGAAAGCTGTAACTTTTTTAAGAGACCATTGAACTTTATAGAAGGACAAACGAGTGAGGGTTCCATTCATTAGGGTTCCATTATTTTTCGGAACCCTAAAAATAAATAAAATAAACCCACCTGTGTACCGACGTGCCTTTACAACAACGTTTCAACGTGTTGTGTTTATATTCTTTTTGCCTACCAAAAAGGAGAAATGCTCACCAAATCTTGTTTCCCTGAAATAGTAACACTAATACCCAAAATGATAGTTCTAAATAGCTTTAGCGTAATCAAATTATCCAACCTGCACCCAAAATATATAATTATCGAACTAAAATTACAATCCACGCAGTCTTGTCTGCCCTACCCCTAGAGTTTTTTTAAGCGCGTAGACAGAAGCTCGCGAAGGAGGTCCCGAATGAAGCGAGTACGAAGCCGAGTGGAGCGAAGGGGGGGAGGCGGCGACCTCCGCAGCGAAACGACAAAACAACAACAACAAGTACAAAAATGCAAGTCGGTCTTGTTGCGCAAAATGTAAGATTTAATGTAACGTCGGTCAACTTATTCAGTAGCTGTCTGTGTGAGCATCGAACCAACGACTGTTCCGTACCGGAGCAAAGGAAATCACAACTTGGAGTTTTTCTCTGTTTCAATATTTGTACTTTTTAAAATTCGTGGGTTTGATCCTCGGGCGCCCTCTTGCGGCGGAGTTAAGGCAGGTGACGGCCTCTCATTGGTCGGATCCGCGCGCCTGGCGCCACTGTGTCTGATGCGGCGAGTGAAAAACTATTACCATTTACCTGCCGATCGATAAAAGAGTCAATAACAATAAACGCGCTTTCCAGTTTATTTCCCTATTTTTCTTTATACGCTGTGAACTTCAGTGGACCAGACCAGTGACCAGTGACCTTAGTTTTTGTGATCAACGGAAAGGAAGAATACCTACCAATTATACCGGGCCCGGTGAGGTGACAACGCGAGGCGCCCAAAGGTAGGTGCTCGGGCGATTCATTCCCACTTTCCAATTTCCATATTTAACAACGACTTTGTGATAAATTGTTACCTAATTAGTTTACTAACTAGTGGTTCGCCCCGAACTGAGACCTCGCGATATCCCATAATTCCCAAAAGTTTTAATTTAAATATATTGTAATAATTAACTTTTAACATTAGACGCAATAAAAAAAAAAATAGTTGACATAAAACTGTTTTACTGACACAGCGCCATCTATTAGCATTATAGTGAAGCTATTAGCTTCACAATAATGCTAATAGATGGCGCATTAAAATTAAATAATTTCGTTTCTTTATAACATTTATCTAATTTTAGTATTTGTTGTTCAAGTACAGGATATAACTGAATTTTCAACCAAGTTTCACGTTCTAATATTCAGTAATTCAGAAGTTATAGGGCTCTGACAGACATTTATACGGACACACTTCTCTGTCTAGTAGGCAAGCGCCCTAGTTGACTCAGAGAACTCGCTTCGCTCGTTCAATAACATTTTATAGTGACTGCATCAGTATGAAACGACTTGTATGGATGGCTGGATGTATGGATGGATGTTTGTTACTCATACACGCCGCAACTACTGAACCGTTACGGCTGAAAGGCACATCGGCACACTTAGATTATCCTACTAATATTATAAATGCAAAAGTTTGTGAGGATGCATGTATGGATAGGGAATGCAATCTCGATCTCGCGAGATCACAGCCTTTTTTAGCGAGATTGATCTCGGATGAAAAAAGGGCGAGATCTCGCGAGATTAACGAGATTGCACTCGAGCATAAAAAAGTCTTATTCGAAGCGCGGACTGACACGGACGGAGTTGCGACCTGTCGGTTTTGTTCGGTGCGCGAATTAATTTTTAAAAGATTTTCGTTTGATATTAGAAGAGAAGACTAATTACACAGACCTGCGCTGGTTTTCCCCTTTAAAAACTAATTAGCAATTTGGGTAGGTATTAGTTACTAAGCTACGAAAAAAATAATAAAAAAATTCCATCACGTAAGTTTTCTGAGAAAATGAATTTTCATTTTTCTTAGTATTACCGCGCATTTTATTAGCGTTAACTTCCAATTTCTTTAATAATAGTGCATGCTTGTAGAATTGATGACATTTAAATATTCACCTACCCTCATAAGTCATTGTTTGTCGTGATTGAAATCATATTACAGTACATATGTATCAACTACTAGATGATACCCGCGACTTCGTTCGCGTGGATTAAGGTTTTTTATTCCCGCGGGAACTCTCTTATTTCCCAGAATAAAAAGTAGCCTATGTGTTATTCCAGACTATTATCTATCTCTGTGATAAATTTCAGCCAAATCGATTCAGTCGTTACCACGTGATTGAGTAACAAACATACATAGGTAAATAGGATGATACGATAGTTTTGTGATTTAATTCTGCTACCTCCACTTCATATTAACTTAGGTATTATAAAGCCATTTTTAAACGCACTAGCTAAAGATGGTACCTGTGTTAATTACCTTTGTGTTTTTAAGCATTTATCGGATTCCAAAATCAAAGAAGGCATTTTTCTTGGGTCTAAAATAGGGAAGCTCATGCAAGACGCTACCTTTGAAAAAATCTTGAATAAAATCAAAGATAACACTGGGAATTCATTTAAAGATGTAGTAAATTTTTTTTAGAAAACAGTAAAAGCCCAAATTATGACAATATAGTGAGTATTTTACTCAGCAACTTTCATAAAGTGGGTTGCAATATGAGTATAAAGTTACATTTTCTGCATTCTCAAATTGACCCCTTTCCTGAGAATCTTGGGGCTGTAAGTAAAGAAAAAGGTGAAAGCTTCTACTAAGATATTAAGGTCATTCAGAGCAGATACCAAGGAAGGTGGAACCCAAACATGATGGCAGACTACTGCCAGATATTGAAGAGAAATAAACCTGATAGAAAGCATAAGAGAAAAAGATGAAATAGGAGTTTTGAAGGAAGTAGAAAAAGAAACAATAAGTCTTTTTGATTTATTTAGTCTCTTTAGCGTTATTTTTAAATAATACTGTCAGTTTTTTTAAATTTTAAATTCGTTAATTTTTGTTTTTTTCATGAAGTTTGTTAAAATAACCTAAAATATGCATGTCACCTGATGTCCTCCTTACAAGAGGACAGGATTTAACTAAATTTCTAACCAACTTTCAGGTTCTAATATTCAGTAATTTACTCAAATTAAACAAATTAAATCTCCAATTTGAAAGCCTCCCCCCATTTCGTCAATTTTAACGTAAAAATTTGGTTTTATGTTACGTTTACGCTATAGAATCCATTAGCATTAAAAATGAAATCATTTCGTTTCCTCATAATAGACAAGTCTAATTTTGGTATTAGGTGAAACAAGTACAGGATATAACTGAATTCACAACCCACAAACCTTAACATAGTATTAACGATAAATTTGTGAATCATATTGGGGGGGGGGGGGGGGGGGGGGGGGAAGGGGGAAGGGGGGAAAGGGGGAAGGTTGAAAAGGGGGAAGAAGAAGAAAAGGGAAAGAAGAAAAATCCTCCCCCCCCCCCCTCCCTCCCCCATCCCCCCTCCCCCTCCCCCGTCCCTCATCCGACCCCTCGCCCCCCCCCAATAGCACTTATTATTTTTTATTTTTAGCATTTATTATTTTTGTGTAGTAAAATTTTTATCGTTGACGCCATTTAGTTGCACGATAATAGATGTAAGAACGGTTCGACGTCGAGCGAGACGTGAATCTGGTAGCGAAGTCCAAGTTGATGAACGAAAGCAAAAAGATTTGTTAGTAGTAGTTAAGGTTTCGTTGACCATTTTCGCTATCTACGTTCACGGCGTCGCGCCGCTCTCACAAGTAAACGTTTAAAAAAAAACTTTCGAGAACGTTGCCGACCGACGGAATCGTGTCTGACGAGACTCTGGTGGCGTTGTGACTCCCTCCGCGCTATGTGGGGTGGGTGGCGATTCTCACTTGATTTCTCGTCTTAATGCGTAGTTTCGTAGTTTTGTATATGTGAAATATCACAATATACCTAATAGCGGTCGTTAAAAGTGTTCAAAGCGTGCAAATACTAACGCACATCGACATTATCCCTCTCTGTACTGTGGGACGTTCTACGTGTTTCGGCGACTTTGTGCGCGTGTGCAATCTTCGCGTTAACGAAGTGAGCGCGCGCGCGAATGTCGTTCGCATTACGTTCAACGCCCAAAGGGGGTCTCGGTATTTAAGTCTCTCTAACACCGGGCGACGGTCAATAGTACTGCGCACGCGTCTGTTTAACGGACGGAAACGAATTATACACATGTGTTTTGTGTCTCGTTAATGAACTTTCGAAATTGGGACCGAGTCTACCGACTACCCGTCGGCTGACGAGGGTCCTCGTGGCGGAGTTGAGTTAGTTTTCTCAACTCCACCGATATATCACTGTTGTCGGGCACCGCGTCGCTCCGGTCAGCCGGAGCGCGCGCGAGTCGCTTCGACCTCCGCCGTGTGGTGTGTTCGCGCACGCGACCGACGCGCCGCCGGCGCAGCGTGTGGCGTGTGTGAGTGCGCGCGCGGCGGAGGGGCTATACATAAAAGTTAGCTCCCTGGTTGATCCTGCCAGTAGTTATATGCTTGTCTCAAAGATTAAGCCATGCATGTCTCAGTGCAAGCCGTATTAAGGCGATACCGCGAATGGCTCAATATATCAGTTTTGGTTCCTTAGATCTTACTCAGTTACTTGGATAACTGTGGTAATTCTAGAGCTAATACATGCAATCAGAACTCTGACCAGTGATGGGACGAGTGCTTTTATTAGATCAAAACCAATCGACGGAGGGCCTCGCGTCCGAAGTCGTTACTTTTGATGAATCTGGATAACTTTTGCCGATCGCATGGTCCAGTACCGGCGACGCATCTTTCAAATGTCTGCCTTATCAACTTTCGATGGTAGTTTCTGCGACTACCATGGTTGTCACGGGTAACGGGGAATCAGGGTTCGATTCCGGAGAGGGAGCCTGAGAAACGGCTACCACATCCAAGGAAGGCAGCAGGCGCGCAAATTACCCACTCCCGGCACGGGGAGGTAGTGACGAAAAATAACGATACGGGACTCTTACGAGGCCTCGTAATCGGAATGAGTACACTTTAAATATTTTAACGAGGAACAATTGGAGGGCAAGTCTGGTGCCAGCAGCCGCGGTAATTCCAGCTCCAATAGCGTATACTAAAATTGTTGCGGTTAAAAAGCTCGTAGTTGCATTTGTGCGCCGCGCTGTCGGTGCACCGCATCCGCGGTGATACTGACACGTCTGCGGAGCATATCGTCGGTGAGCCGGCGGTAAAACGCCGGTTCAATATCAAAATCCTATCGCGGTGCTCTTCGTTGAGTGTCGAGATGGGCCGACAATTTTACTTTGAACAAATTAGAGTGCTCAAAGCGGGCTCAAAATGCCGCTTGAATATTTCGTGCATGGAATAATAGAATATGATCTCGGTTCTATTTTGTTGGTTTTCAGAACTCCGAGGTAATGATTAATAGGGATAACTGGGGGCATTCGTATTGCGACGTTAGAGGTGAAATTCTTGGATCGTCGCAAGACGAACATCAGCGAAAGCATTTGCCAAAGGTGTTTTCATCAATCAAGAACGAAAGTTAGAGGTTCGAAGGCGATTAGATACCGCCCTAGTTCTAACCGTAAATATGTCATCTAGCGATCCGCCGACGTTACTACAATGGCTCGGCGGGCAGCTTCCGGGAAACCAAAGATTTTGGACTCCGGGGGGAGTATGGTTGCAAAGCTGAAACTTAAAGGAATTGACGGAAGGGCACCACCAGGAGTGGAGCCTGCGGCTTAATTTGACTCAACACGGGAAATCTCACCAGGCCCGGACACCGGAAGGATTGACAGATTAACAGCTCTTTCTTGATTCGGTGGGTGGTGGTGCATGGCCGTTCTTAGTTGGTGGAGCGATTTGTCTGGTTAATTCCGGTAACGAACGAGACTCTAGCCTGCTAAATAGGCGTCGTCATTTAGGTGTGCGCGATTTCGGTCGCGCAACTCACTGGCGGCGTATTAAAATTCTTCTTAGAGGGACCGGCGTCTTCGAGGCGCACGAGATTGAGCAATAACAGGTCTGTGATGCCCTTAGATGTCCTGGGCCGCACGCGCGCTACACTGAAGGAATCAGCATGTTCTCCCTGGCCTAGAGGCCCGGGCAACCCGTTGAAACTCCTTCGTGCTGGGGATTGGGGTTTGCAATTATCCCCCATAAACGAGGAATTCCTAGTAAGCGCGAGTCATAAGCTCGCGTTGATTACGTCCCTGCCCTTTGTACACACCGCCCGTCGCTACTACCGATTGAATGATTTAGTGAGGTCTTCGGACCGACACGCGGTGGCTTCACGGCCGTCGGCGTTGTTGGGAAGTTGACCAAACTTGATCATTTAGAGGAAGTAAAAGTCGTAACAAGGTTTCCGTAGGGGAACCTGCGGAAGGATCATTAACGTACGTACGCATCGCGCCGCCTGACCTACACAATCAGCGCGCGCACGTTGCATATGTTGTTAAAGACAAGCCACAACAAACTCGAACTAACAATGAGACACGTGGATCCGCGTCCGTCCCTCGCGCTCGCGCACCCATCCCGCACGTTGGATGGGACCGAGGCGTTGGGACGGTGCGGTCCTCAATCTCGACACAAAGAAAAAAACGCCCTCCTCTATAATAACGAGGAGGGCGTTTCACTGAGTGATTTTCAACAAATTAACAAAACATATAAACACGAAGTAACAACAAGTTAACAAATAAACCATTACCCTGGACGGTGGATCACTTGGCTCGCGGGTCGATGAAGAACGCAGTTAACTGCGCGTCATAGTGTGAACTGCAGGACACATTTGAACATCGACATTTCGAACGCACATTGCGGTCCGTGGAGAAACATCCAGGACCACTCCTGTCTGAGGGCCGGCTGCATAAATACAAATACCACACTGTTCCACAGACCCGTTCCGCGCGCACTAACAATGTGCGTGGAGCGGTGTTGTTGGGGACACGTGACGGTTCCGCGACGGCCGTGCGCGCGAGACTCTTCACGAGGCGTAGCGCGAACGGTATTAGCGGTCCGTTTAAAAATCGATATCGTGTTTATCGTGCGTGTGTGTAGTGTCGTTCGGGCGCTATCGAAGCCCCCCCACAAAGGGGGCGCGCGCGCGTGAGTCGCGCGCGGGCGCGTCGATCGACCGACCCTTCCGTTTACGGTGAATCGGTTCGATCGCACACGCGTCCGCCGCTCCACGCGCCGACGGTGGTGCGCGGCGTCACGATGCTCACATCGCCACGACGAACGCGACTAGAGATACGAACGCCGCCGCTGAAACTTCAGCTACGCGTTCAGTAGGCGGACTCGACGTCCGGA